>OZ022331.1:5266472-15266472 GCA_963989225.1 Dromius quadrimaculatus | reverse complement strand
CCGTTATTGGTCCTGTTATTTGCCTGACATTACTCTTATTCATGATGAGTAGTCTGTCTGTCCTTTTCTTGAATGGTTCATCGAGGGAGAGCCTTGCTTGTCTCTGCCCTGGTGATTGTATCCAGTAAATTTTGTGCCATTGCTGGAGCATTGTTCTTATTTCCTGTTTGACTCTTTCCATAGGAATTCCGCAGGTAGGTTCTGGCTCAATAAGGGCAGATTTGTCCCGACCTTGGTTAGGCGGTCAGCTACCTGGTTTCCTCCAATCTCTGACTGCTCGGATACTTCAATTTATTTCTCGCTTCAAGAGTATTGAGTCTATGAATACAATCTAGGACAAGTCCAGATCTTATTTCTGAAGACTCTAATGCTTTTAGAACAGCTTGGCTATCTGTAACTATGGAGATTCTCCTATTGTTATAGTTTCTCTCCAGAAGTAGCTGTACACTGATCGCGATCGCATACAGTTCAACATGAAATACTGTTACATTTATCCTGAGTCCAACCGATTGGTTGTGTGTCAGTCCTTTTGCTCCATGTATTTCTGCTCCGGTTCCATTAATGATCTTAGAGCCGTCTGTGTAGATGACGATGTGAGGCTCTTATGGCTTTATTGGTATCATACTCTATCGTTGTTTATAGAGAACACTGTTCAATTCCTTATTCCTATAAAGGACAAACTAGTTTCTCAGAAAAATAAACACTCTATGCTGTTGGCATGTGTAAACCCTGCGCAATATCAATATAAACTAGCTCCCAGGTAACTGAGTCTCAAGCACGTTCAACAACATCTACACATATCTTTCAGTATTGTAGTATCACACCAGCGATATATGCAAGTTGGTTGTTTTCTCTTATATATGGATCAGCAATAAGCACATCACTGAGTTCAAAACCAAGCAATTTCAACACCAGATCTATTATGTAATGCCAAACCGTACTATATCTCTGAATAGCTATTAGAACCATAATGTATCGTCAACTGTAAGAAACGCTGTTTGTTCAACGCCAGCATGAAGTACAAAATTATTGATGATAAGATCACACAGTAAATACGGTTGGCATACACTATTATTACTTGAAACTGACAGAAAAGTGTAGCACGTATGGTAGAAGTTTTCAGATAACTTAGTCAGCAGTATATTGACAGCACCTACAAATGGTCCTCAAAATTGTAGTACTATATCTGCGACAAATGCAGTTTGGTTGCCTTTCCAAACACATAGAAAAACAGTCAGCACATTACTATGTGCAGTCTGCTTACTAATATTGTTCATATCACGTTAATTTTTTTCCTCCTACATAAAGGACAACAATGTTGTCTACAGGAGCACGATGTGAAAGCGGAAAAATGTAGCACCAGTAATGGCAGCTTTCAGGTAGCTTAGTCATCTGAACGACAATAACACCTGCGGGTGGCCATCAGAATTGTTGTACCATGTCAGCGACAATGCAGATTGATTACCTTCACAAACACATGATACAACAGTAAGCACAATACTGAGTCTGAATCCATATTGCCTGGTCACTAACATTGTTCATGTTACGTTGTGTGACATCTGTGTATGGCTATTAGTACTATAATATAAAAGAAATGCTGTTCATTCTCTCACTCCAAAATAAGGACTAAAGAACTGGCTGGAAATATCCATAAGGATTTGCATCCAAATAAAACACCTGAGTATGATCCAGTGACTCGGAAAGTACACAGTACCACATGAACCGATCAAATTGATCACACTCATTTCCAATGCTTTTATAAAGTACAGTATTTTTCTTTTCAATGAAAAATAGCTCAGGTTATTCTTATACCAAAATAAAAAAAAAACCCAAAGAAAATATAGATTCATTCAGATCGATAAGCTTGCTGCCAGTTTTATCGGAAATGTTCTAAAACTAAGGTGATCCAAGCCACATATTCAATTTTGAGTCTCACCTAGTTTCTACCTGAATGGCCATCATTATGTTACATTTGTGTTCCTAACGATGTTGAGTTTAGTCTATTTATTGGAACATCTACCTTTGCCTTCAACGATTTCTCCACAGATTCCTTCACGTTTATTGTTTATAAGTTTTTGGACCATTCTGCTATCAATTTCTAGGCGCCCGAGTACGAAAAGCAACAACTTTATGACAACAAGTGACACAGCACAGCAAATGCAACTGGCTACAAACACCATTGAAATTGTGTTCTTCAAGAAGCACCGTCTCCCTCTTCACTTTTTCTTATAGGGTGGTATCCTGGAGTAATTAGTATACGCGTCTGTTATCGAAAGATCACTCAATCTATTCTTATACTTACTGTTTATATTCATGTACTGTAACGATACCTCGCTGATGGCGGTGTTGTTACCTTTGGCGTCGCGGTCAGAAGTGCTGACGGTGTGCTTGAGCGCCAATGCGGTCGGTGACGCAGTTTCTAAGGCGGATGGCTGGATAGCTCAGAAGGGAAGGGTTAGGGTTGTCAAAATAATCACCAGGAGGTAGGTACCATAATGAGATCCATTTACACATAAATACGACGGCGATGAACAAAGAACATATATTTTTCAGGAACTTGCCCAAAGATAACTTGGCTGACGGTGACGGGATGGCTGTACATGACACTCGACACCAGCGGTCGTAGTACGGACCCAGGCGGTCGCAGACGACGAGAAAATTTGGAACAAACCAATCGTGAAGCGATTTCCCAAACGGTGGATTAACCTATCATCGACGCTTGTGAAACCAAACTGGTTCCCAAGTAGTGACTCTACGTTAACTTGCTCAACGCTGTGAAGCCAATGATAACCCCCTCAACGGCGATTCTACGACTTCGTCAGCGGCGACGCAAAGTTAAGTTGATCCAACACTGTGAAAACAACAAAAACTTTGCCAGCTGTGACTCTACGTTAAATTATTCAAGCACTGCCAAATCAACAAGGACTTTTCCAGCGGTGATTCTACGGTAAATTATGCAAAAAATAAGTTCAAAAACAGAAAAAAAATTTCAAATTCAAAACAGCAAATGCAAACAAATCTAAGTTCCTTTTACGGACTTATAAAAAACAAACAAGTTCACAGATTGTGTAAGACAGTTGTGCTAACGGACTTAGCACAAAAACTCCACTTGGACGGTAAACACTCTGAAGATGACACTCGGTATCGGAACCAGAAGCGTACTTTGGAACGGCTACTCAAAAGACTGGACTTTCAAAGAAGTGACTCAAGTCGGCCACAAGGCCTGATGTATACCTAAATTTCAATGAATCCTCACTTAACTTATCTTACAATTAATTTCTTATTAGTGATGTCAGTAATGTGAAAAGGAGATACAGATAAAAAGAAGAAGTTATTTTACAAATACGATTCTCTTTACAACAGATTTCCTATTCTTTTCCTACTGAATACATTCTTAGCGATTGCATTCCCTTGAAATTAAAATTATCCAAGAATGACATATACTCTAGATGAATCATCCCATATGTTTGTACATTATTTGTTTTGAAGTCAGCAGGACAGAAAAAGAGGTACAAGGTTTAAGACATGTTTGACCTACTCCAAATATTTGTCACAAGATGTCACTATGACCATTTGTCAGTTGAAATCACTACAAACAATAAATATTGAGGTTAAAAATATGCATCATCATTCAGTTAGATAGTAAGTATAATTAAAACATGTAAAATATCTAATTATAAATTATATGAAGTTGATTTACTAAATTCACAATTTTTAGAGCATTATTTCTGTTGTTATCTATCATAATAGTCCGAAGTTGTGCTGCGTATTACTGTAAGTGCCAATATGTGAAAGATGGATCAGTATCTTTGTACGTGTGTGTATATGAATTTGAATGATTCAATAAGGAGTTATTATTTATTCAATATACTCATGAAAAACGTATTCAATAAAATGTTTACGCAGCTGACATCTAGTGGGACAATACTGAATAAGGTGAAACAAAGCTCTATCCTTGTGGCTCTTTTTCTGTCCTGCCAGCTTCAAAACAAACAGCTACTTGCTTTGTCTAGAGTATATGTTGCCCTTGAATTTATCCTAAATTCTTTCTATCTGTCGGTAAAGTAGTTACGACTTAGTCCTCTGTCGGTCAACTGTCAAATGTCAGATCTCCATTTGTTCATGGTCAAAGGTCACGAAGAACAAAACGAGATATACAATATACAACATATTTATAGAACAACGGTTGATTACATTCAGAATTCATTAATGGTAAGCACAAGACATAAATACGGATCAAGCAATTAAGGTTGAATTCAATTTCAGATGTTTTCAGAACCCAACCTCATTTCACCACATGTTGTGAAATATTAGAATGTATTTATTCCAGTTGGTGGCTGATAATACTAAGGTAAACGGTGGTGTATGTCTAAATATAATTACGAATTTTGAAATTTATAGGGTGTGCAAGATGTGAACTAGTTGTGATGGACTTTGAAATATTTGATGGTAGCAGAAGGCTCTGAGATGTGCAACTGTGACGGAGTTTTTGGAAATAATTCGTCACAATACGTATCACAAGTATTACTGCTATATCAGTTTTCATCCATCTGCAGCACCTTCAAATTTGCTGCGAGTTGTTTCTCCTTACTTATTATGTCGATCGTAAATTTGCCAACACGGCAAACCTTGCCGGCTAATTACGCTTTTAATTTCGAATATATCAGCTGCAAAATTAATTGCGGCAACTTTTAAGAAACGTCAGCAGCACGTACCTTAACTGAATGAATAAATTTAGCGTCTGGATTCAATGAATCAAATTTATTAGTGGTATTTATTTGCTTTTATGTAATACAAAAGAATTTAATTCAGATTTGATGGTTTGAAATTTACGTCAAATAGTTTCTACTATGAAATTAGCGACGACTTTTGCTTAGATTCTTTTTTCACTTGAAAAAATAGAGCTGTTGATCTCCACCATAGATGAATGAAGTGATGCTTAGGAGGTTATAATACCTCTCTTTTTAATAAGCGAAGCACGACCGCCCAAGCTGCGTCTTATTGCAAACTCGTCCTGCGCTCCAGCCATTGGGAAAAAAGCTACTATAACACTACCTCATTTCATCTCACCACTATACTTTATATGTTTATGGTTTTTACCTAGAATACAATCACACAAACCCTTACAACTGCTTCTCTGAAATAACACGATATATCTTCCATTTTGCTTCTTCTGTATCAGAGATATTGCTCGAATAAATAATGTACATTTAGATATATTTCAATATTCATATTTCATGCCTTATAAATTTCAAGAATTTCCGGATGATATATCACTGTGCTAGAGTCTGTATATCGTAAGTTATTGCAGTAACTCAGTTCGGTTTCGAATGTTCACAACTATATTCTGATGTCAACTTCCACTGGGTAACATAACAGAAAAAGCTTTGGATGTTTCAGGATTGAAAATGACTTCGGTGTCCGTGAATTGTATCTTTTTGTATCCTAGATTCCAAATGCACATGCAGGGCATATAGAAACAACCATCTACAAGAGAAATATGTAATAAGAAGATTAACATCGATATCAAAAATATTATATTCCTGGAATTTTTTCATCGCATCAAAATAAACCCAATGTAAATTCGTCTGTGTTCTTTTCTTGCTTGCCTTAGCATCAGTTAACCTCCTCGGCGTCCCTGGCTTCCTAGTGTTGCGGGCGGTCGAAATTGACATACATAAATATGTGTGTATGCTGACGTGTGTACGCATATTGAGAAGCAATAACTGCTAGCACTGCCTGTCCAATGGCATGACAGTAACTGGAAAATATACTTTTTCAAATTTATGTCAGGTTGAGTTTATAGTGGGTTCCGGAAACTCGTGTTTTATAATACAATAAAGTTTATTTATGACCACATATTCCTGATTATTATTGGATGGATATTTACTGATACAAGTCAGATAATATTTATGGTACGTTTGAAAATATTGATAAAGAAGTGAAAACGTGGACACTTGTCTTACTATTAAGGCGTTGTACTCATAATCTGTAACGAAGTACCAGTTAGCCCTGCGGGAGCCAATATTTTTCGACTGTTTGAAGGAAATCAAATCATGATCGCTCGTTCCAAGATCCGCACTCTTGTATCAACAATACTTTTCAATCTGTCATCATACATATTGAAATCAATGCCCCCCCCTACATTTTACCATGTATTGAGCCAGTTCATATTTGCTTAATGAACTAGAAATAAAGATATTCCTTTGTGGATAGGAAAACACAATTTTCTTACTGTTTTCATTCACTCGACTATCACAGAAGTTATAGTTTTCAATCTGTAGACCAGCAACAGTAACATATTATAAATTCAATTGTACGGGTATGTAAATGGTCTACATGAGCTCACATAATGTTTCCATCGTCTTATGATAATGAGTGCAAGCTATGTGTACGCTTTTGAGTATATTGTTTGATTACTCTTGTCATCATGAGCGTGAAATATCTATATTCATATGCACATTCGTACTATAATGAATGATAAATCAAGAATATCCCACCCAGAACCTTACTGGATGTATTCCTTGTTGCATCTACCCAGTTGAATCATCATATAAAAACTACTCCTTTCTTTAATCACACAAATCAACCACATCATCTGGCATATTCCAGAATAATTCTTTTCCAAGGTCGTACAATCATGACTTGACACAGCAAAAATCCTAGACAGGCCTATCTTTAATTGATTCCAAAGGTTTCTTGACGGAAAAAAGGAAAAATTTTCAATTGTTTTTTTTCCACTCACCAAAATTCCAGCTCGCTGCTTACACTCAACCACAATTAACACATTTATAGTCCAACATATGAATTTTGCTTGCATCAAAATAATGCTAATCATTCATCATCGGAATCTTAGACGAAAGACAGAAGGTGAGACTCTCTTTGGTGTGAAGGTACATAGAGTGGCATAATGTCCATAATCAGGGCTGGATTTGGAAGTATCGACCTCCATCAAATACAGATGAAATATGAACTCGTGCAATTCTCAGAATTCTACAAATAATTCGCAAGTAGATGAAAGTAAATGTTCTAGTCGAGAGCATAATATAACCTTGAACCTGGATAAACAAGTGCAGAATGTTTTTCCGAATGTGGAAATGATTCTGAAAATGTACTTTGTCTTGGTGATTACTGAAAGCACAATGGAAAAATTCTCTACTAAATGATGATGAAAGAAATTGCTGAGACTGTGAGCATCTTGATGAACTGCGTCCACAATATTTCACTTGATGTTTCAGGTATTGAAAAGCTGACTGCTCACCGGGTGTCGCGTCTATTAACATTCGATCAAAAACACATAAGCTTGAACATTTTTCAATAGTGTCTCGATTCATGTAAACACAACCCCACTACACTTCAGAGCAGTAGTCGAGGCAATTGATTGGAGCAGGGAAAAGTGTGTCTATTGAAATCATAACAGTTCCATCTGCCGGAAGACTCATGGCAAAGGTCTTCTAAGATTCTCATAATGTTGTGCTCATAGATTAGTTAGAAAATAGTAAACTCATCACTGGCATCTATCACTCTTTATTACTGGACAAATTGGATGATGCAATCAATATTAAACATCCCCATCTGGCAAAGAATCAGGTACTTTTTTACCATGATAACGCATCTACACCACGGTACAAGACATTGTGGGTAACCTGACTCGCTGCGACAATGCGTCTGCTGAGATGGTTATAGTTCGCACTGTCGCCGCTAGAGACGCCTACATCAATAAGTCCTGTTTTACAATAGTGTTTGATGAATACCTAGACTAAACTTACAATATTTTACGAAATCATTTATATATTGAAGTTAGCCATATATGTAATGTTTGTTGAATTAGTATTGTATTGAGTAATATTTAATAGTTAATTATTACCTACACAAGAAACTGTGTTGGATAAATTCAGAATTAACAATAATTGGGCAATATTCAAACAACACATTAACAATGTGTTAAATTTTCAAGTATACATACAGATATCTTTTCAATTACAAGAAAATTATTCAAGCTTTTAATAAAGGAGACATAAACATATGAACATAAATTAATTAAAAATTAGGTTCAGTATAAAATATTATATTACTTTATTATACATAGTGTTCTACAATGTATGCATCAAACGTGATAGTTTTTTATGCTTCAAGGGGACTCCTATTCATTTTTAACAATAGCACGTTATTTTGAATCATCTTATACTTAATTTATTAACATTATCAAAATTTAGATTTCATTTGAACGACTTGATACAAATTTACTGAAGAATGAGAATTGAATTCATTTATAAAACTGGACCTAATTTAAACTGTTTTATCGCCAATTGGCACAAAAGTGTATTTACTGTCTTGACAGAGCTCTACGAACCTAGGAGCTAATATTTTATACCTATATAGTCACCTTTTGTATTTTTGTATATTCATTTATTATACCTACATTTATACACTTGAAAAAGGCAGTACATTGCTGTTGAAACGTTGTGTTTCGAATAATTTATATGAAGAACTTTATCCAAATAATATCCATCAAAAATGAGTTCTGAACAGTTTTTTTCTACTATATTTTTTCTTACAACTGTCCTAACCAGACTTGCAATTCGGTACAAAACATCTTCCAGGCATTCTAGATGAAAATTCATTTGTCACGTGGCTATCACTTCACACAATTACTGTATTCAACGACACAAACACTAAAATACATACGCTTTCCAATTGACAACTAGGCCATACATGTCCGCCATCTTGAAACATTTCCCCTCACCTCTCACGTCCTCATGCTTAACGCAGTCAGCAGTCACATTTATAGTAGACCGGCAATGAGGGTTGTGGGGGCCTGATCTACGCACAAGTGTTTCTACAGGCCCCGTATTCACCAGATTTGGCCCCTTACTTGAACAAATGGTTGGGGGAACAAAGATTCACTTTAAATGAATAGATCAAAACTGAGAAAAACACTCATTTTGCAGATTTAGACGAATCTTAATATCTTAATGGTATTAAAATTGGATTACAGTTGTACTTAATGTATTGAGTTACAAGGAGAATGTGTAAGAAAATAGTTCGGAAATCTTGTATCTTTATTAAGCCTAGAAATTCTCGAACTACCCTCGCACTTCAAGTGCTGCTCATTCGATGGGCGGTATACGCGTTTGGTCGAATGAAAATTCAAATAAAATTAACGATGATATGAACAACATCAACAAGAAGTCTATTTCTTCTACTATCTAGCATGAATTAATTAACAGTAAACGTTCAATGTTAACATTTGCGAGCTGAATTTATCGTATACAGAAAATGACCTTCTGGAATATCGGGGTAGTTATATTGCGACGTAATGAAGCTGTAGATAAAGTTGAATACGCTGATACTTGGAGAGAATTATTTTTGAATCTAACACGGGCAGTAAACAGGTGAATCTGTAGCAGGAGATTCCAAAAGAATATCGTTATTCTACATTACATCTGATATTCATTGAATTAGATTAACTAGACTGACACTTATGAGTTATATCATCTAATATTGAATAAATCATGAAAAACACGTAGAATAAGAGACTACTTCATAATTCTAATTAAAATCCATGTCACGTCTCATTTTATACTGACTTGAAGTGTTCCATGAACTATCTAATCTGATTCATCTTCATTCTTCATAAAATAATTAATTATAGGATAAGAAGATTGTTATGAGAACGTGGCAGCACTATATTAAAGTTAAAATTTGTAAAACATTCCCGAGCTACACCTAATTCCTTATTCTGTCTTGCTCTTATAAGACTGTCAAAAGATAAAGTTATATAAAAAAAATCTGGGGAAAAATCAACAAGAAAAATTAAGACGAATATAAAATTCCAAAGTTATAATTCGCTTTGGAGAAAAATATCTCTCAGGCGCTGTAATTAATCTTAAATTAAAAACAGAAACGGAACGAACGGGAAATTTAGTTTCTCAGGTCAAGTTTTCAACTTAAGGAATAATAGATTTGCAGCGGGTGTTATGCTGGAGCGTAATACCCGATTAATTTTAAATTGTTAAACATGTCAATTAGTTCCCGATTGTAACTGGAGGCACAATGATCAATTTTTGATGGAGAGGTCGATTTCTGATGACGTTGGAGATTAGTAGTCGACATTGGAATTGCTTGTAAACCAATAACGCAAATATTGAATATGGGGATTTATAGCATAGTTGGGAACTGGATACGCGTTGCACAGCGTAAAAACTAGACGTACGAACAACAAATTGTGGAAGACTGTTTTGTGTCTTATACAAAGTTTTAAGACCACAAAATTTTTTTAGCAATTTGTTGCTATAATTTCGTGCTTCATAAATAAGATTCAACAAATTTACAATCTTGAATTAAGCTTCCCAAATGAGTGATTTATCGGGTTTTGGATCGCGTGTTTCTCCCAAATACGGTATTCCATTTCAAAACCATAATAATTCGGCCGCTCTTCTGCGAACAACAGTATGTGTTACTTTCTGGAGTTTGATGGATATAAATCTATATGGTTAATTAATATTCATGAATGTAGAAAAATGTGCATTCTTGGATGCCGATCGACCAGAAGATATAATCAACTCATGCGGACTAGTAAACAGGTTAATTAAGATCCTGTGCTGTCCGGGGAAGGAAGGCAATGCTCTTTTTCATCCATAGCAGATTCAAAGAGTAACACACATCAATTGCCCACCTTCAGGACATTTTCAGTTCAGTTTAGGTAACTAGAACGGGAATAAAAATGATACACCGGCTCAGAGATTGGACCGAATATCTTGCTAACAGATAGAACGTTGAGTTCATTGAATAGATAGCTATCAGTACTATAGTAAGCATCGATGCCCGCGACATATGTGGGCTGTTCGATTTTCTCACTCTTAGAACAACCCCGTTGCCTTCAATAACAGAGAGTACATGCGGTTGGTATACACATATTTCTGCACAGTACCAACAGAATAATGTAGCACCGGCGGTACTACCCAAGTCACTGGCAATGTTCATCTCACATTGGACGACATTTACAGATGGCTATCAGTACCGTAATGCCGTTCCGATGCCTGCGACAGACGCAGCTTGGTTGATTCACCCACTCTTGAGACAACACCATTGCCGCAATAACACAGAGTTTATGCGGTTGGCAACAATCACCGCCGTCAACCGGTCAAGGTGTGTGCACCGATGGCATTAGATACTAACACTCCAAAGGAAAAGGATCATACCCACGCATACTTCACGTGGCGTCACCACATGTGACGCTAAACATACCAAACTCATAAAACTCAAAGACAGACAAACTCATCAATTGATAGAAGTTCTCAGTTACTTCACAACACTGAATTGAATAATATAATGGCTAATTGAGCTTAGATAATTGAAGTGAACAATGCACAACGTAGACAAACTGAACAACCAAAGTTTGACTTCAAAGTGATAGGGGAACTGAATGTGTAGAATCAAGTCACTCGTTTCTTCTTAAACTTATTACAATAATGGTTGCCTGCGTGAATTGATCTAGAAAACAGATAAAATGTAAGTAATATTGCATTTAATATTACAGAAAGTCAATAATTTACTTACCAAATTCAGTTTGATTACATTTGTGGATTATATATTTTCTGTTTTAACTTAATCGTACAAATTACAAGGGAGTATTGCGAAATCGACAAAATTTATATATTGAGATTTTGATGGGTATATCCGTTTTGAGCATCCCTGAATCCATTTTGAGCATCCCTGAATACATTTTGACTATTTTTGGTTTGATGTCGGTACGTATGTACGTATGGATGTATGTATGTATATATGTGCGTAATCTCAAAACCCGTCAAACGTATAATGCTGAAATTTTGTATTCAAGACTGGTATAGAGTCTTGATGTGCATCTCGCTTTATAGTTGCAATCGTCTGTACCGGAAGTGCACTCTACTTGAAATTTCTTTTGAAGTTTCCGCTTAGATTCAGAATGAATAGCTGTAGGATATTGGAATTCAGTATTTGAAATTGATTATCTCCTATTTTCGTACTAATCGACTGAGCTAGAAGTGCATTTTATATAACAGACTTTTCGAATTCTCCTCATAAATTCAAGACAATCAGTCGTAGAATATCGAAAATTTGTATTGGGCACTTCTATAGCATCTAGTTGTATACCTGGCATTATGATCGTGATCGGTTGAGCCGGAAGTGTAATTTACTCGAAACATTTTTCATACTTTCCGCATAAATCCAAAACGATCAAACGTAGAATATTAGAATTCAGGACTAAAGACAATTATACCGTCTAGATGCTTATGTCCTATTTTCATCGAGACCGACTGAACCAAAAGTGCACTATACGTGACAGTATTTTGGAATTTTTCGCGTAAATTCAAAATGATCGGCTGTAGAGTATTGTAATTTGCTATTTCAATCTGTTGTAGCATCCTAATGATTGCCTACTATTTTCATAACAATTGACTGAACTGGAAGTGCAATTCAGTTGGAATCAATTATTTTATTTTGCGTATAAATTCAGAACTGCTAGCCGTAGAATCTTGGAAATAAGTATTTAGGAATGCTCTAGCATAAGAATGATGATCGATTGTTTTCATAGCAACCGACTAGGCTGAAAGCGCATTTTACTTGACAGATTTTCAGGATCTTTTGGATAAATCCAAAACGAGTAGCCGTGGAACCAAGAGATTTTCAGCCTTATTCATAGTAAGACACATAAAACCAGGTTTAGTCTTGGTTTACTAGATCTAGTTTAAACCTAGTCTAAATAAGTCAATTCAGTAAGATATTCAAACCAGTTCTAAACTAGGTCTAACAAAACTGAGTTTAAATCAGATTCAAGAATTCTGACTCATAGGCTTTGGTTTGTTTTTGATATGCATTGACATTTGACAGTTATTATTCACTAGGATTATCATATTTGCTGATTTTATTAGGTCAAAATAAATAAACGATTGGTCAGTAGAACAAAATAGATATACGAACAAAAATTAATACTCGCTTTGAAATGTATTGATAAATATAAAACTGAAAGAGGAGATGGAGCATGGAAATAATTTTAGATAGTCGCTGCATACTCTCAGTTTTTGAAGATATATAGACGGAATATTGATTATGATATGATTTATAATTTAACAGAACGAGAACTTGACTACAGATAGAGCAAATTAGTCCGGAAAAAATGGATTATAGAGTCGGAGAAATCTTAGATAGAGACCCTCACTAATACATGATAAACAATCATACATATAATTCTAGGTGTGAAAATAGATCTTAATCTTGATAACAATAATAATTATTATTGTCTTAGTGAAAAAGTAGAAGATCTTATGACGGAATTTTGATGTACTATTGATTGTTCCATTATTATAATCAGTGAAAAGGATTGTTTGCTTATTTGATTTAGTTCAATTAATAGTTATTTTTGCTGATTTGAATGAGAACGAAGGAATATGATCATATCTATTGATTATTCTATTATCGTAATCAACCAAACTTATAACTTTTTTCATTTATGTGGGAACTGAAGGGATCTTCATTGAATTCTTTGTTGTAATCAAAAGAAACGAATCATCATCGTGAAGAAGATGATGAATAATTGATGGTTCTAGTAATTATTATTTTGAGTATAATTATGATTCATGAATAAATTATTGTCTATCTCCATATCATTTCCTCATTTGAGATATATTTGATCTTGTCAAATGCTACATAAAGATCTTCTTCTCATTGATATACTGCAATTGTGTATATTGCATTCAAATAGAGTAAATTTGATGTTTTATACGATTTCCCAGAATTCATTTTTGCTTCTTCTGATTTTTATGAAGATATGACATAATTTAATCCAGTGAATATCTGTAACAACAATAATAATCTTTACATGGTCTAATACAAATAAATATACTCTTTTATAATTACATGTCACTTCAGTTCTTGATTTTTGACAGATAGGTTAGGTTTAAAACATATTTGAACTAGGATGCAAGCAGGTTTAAATATTTAAACCTGGTTTACTTCTAAACCGCATCTACGAATAAGAGTTGAAACGGATCTAAAGATAAACCACGTTTAAACCCAGTTTATTCAACTATGAATAAGGCTGTTAGTGTTTGATTATATATATCCAACGATGTATAAGTATGTCACGTGTCAGATTTTTTGGTAAGCATTCAAAATTTTTGCAATATTTCAAATCAAATTCCTTGAACTCATCATTCAAGAAATGAATTCCATTCGATATTTCACCGTTTTCTTTGAAAAATCGTTGAATATTTCTGCCTTAATATTTGAGGATAAAAGTTAGTTTATTTAAGATTAATTTGGCAGTACAGATTATCACTCTTTTTCACATCTGTTATCTGTAGAAGTAAAAGTGCAATGAACTTGTAGGCAATCTATTGATTGGTTCTGAAAAATATACTAATTACACTTTGCTGCGATTTGTCTAATAGTAGGGATTGATTCAATAACGAGATGATTATTGTTGAATAAATATTTAATAAACTTGATCACATAGGCCAAATTCTCAATAAATTGCAAGAATACTAATATTCTTCCAATTATTTCAAAAGAATTAGTGACATGACTGCGACTATTCAGAGCCACAATATACTTGTGTTAATCGTCAGCTGTCATTCTTTCAACAAATGTCGAGCATTGAGGTTTAACAGAGGCGGGTAGTGATATCATTGACAAAACTTCGATGAATATTAAGTGGAAATCGAGAGGATCTAAAGCAAATATTTATCAAGAAAAATATAGAATAAATATATAATAAAAAGTATATTATTCATACAGAATTTATATACAATTTTTGTATGAGAAAAAATGTATTCATTAAAAAATTGAATCCATTATTATTCAGTTACTCTTGTGGAATTCCAATAAACTAAATTGATTGCTTTTTCATTGGAACATATATTTATTTCAATATAAACTGTAATGGCAAAACGATCGTAAGAATTTCCATGCTATCAAATCTAACAACATTTCTTCGAATGGGAATGGAATCTCGACGATTCAGACGTTAAATATTAATGTTAGAATATCAAGTTAGTCACAATGTTAAACTAAGAAATTGCGGACTCGTGATTCTGGAAAATCCATGCGATGAAAACCAAATCGTGTGAAATTCACTACCGCAATGGAATTAAGAAGTTACGATCAGATTTCAAGTTTATAGTCATGAATATTTAAACTAAATTTGATTGAGGGGAATTCGAGGCGCTGATTTTATGGAATAGCGGTAATTATTGAAGCTGGAAAATTAGGAAACGGAACATTTGATGAGAGAGGTGTTTCCTTCAAAAAAATCTATTCAAACTTCTCCCACAAATTTCCCTAGAATTTCGTAGTCCGATCAAATGGCGGTTATGTAGGTCAACGATTACTAGAACATCACCTTCGGGAATAAAGCTGTTCCGGTCTGTTAAGAGAGCTAGTGTTTGTCGATACATTTCCGGAGAGTTAACGCGTGTTGTTCCAGAGCGCTTGATGTCGAAGCATGGGTAGTGCAGTCATCTGATCTTCTCTCAAGCACTTAGGATCGGACCGAAGTAGCACCGACTTCAAGAGAAGGACACCTTATTTCTTAATGTTCATAAAGTGCGGAAAGTGGCATTAGGAAAGGTTTGAATCAAGTTTTGGATCGTTTTATTGATTACGAGTCATTATTTTCATATTTGATAATCACATTGATTGATAGATACTTGTTCTATCATGTTTATTCAAGAATATTTAAGTTTACGATGGAATACTTTTTCAGCTCATGCTGAATTGATAGCTTCTTAAGTAGTATATTGGACAAAAGATAGCAAGGATGATTGATTCAAAAGGTGCTCGTTATAACCAACACACACATATATTGAATAAAAATATTCTATTGTTGCATCCTTTGCTCAAGTATACAACAGTTCCCCCAAAGATGCTGACTATAGGGTATCTGAATTCGAAATCCTTTATTAGAGCAAGGTGCAAGGATGATAGATTCTAGAGGTGTTCACACTCATACCTATCTCTAATATAAATTGAAATTGTTTATTGTTGCATCCTCTACTTGAATGTAAAGTTGTATCCCTGAAAAGGTTCACCACAAAGCATTGAAACTCTAGGTCTGATCCTGCTAATACCGGGTACATAGTTGGAACCATCTGAAACAAGTAGAAGTTGGTGAACAATACATTCTGTTTCTATCCTTCTTCAACTTCCTTCAATGCATGTTATTATTTTTTCAATGTAACACTTGGGTGTTCAAACCTTCAACTGCTACTTTCAGACAACTTAAATTTATTACTGCAGCAGAAGATACGATTATGAAGGCCCTTTTAGCAGCGGGACAGGTGATGGAGATGTAGCATTATCTGATAATAGACTCAAATATCACATCGGCGTGAATATGAATCAATGAAATTTGTTGAAAAATCTCTTGGATTCAGCAGTAACAATTACATTTTTGTCTTACAACATCAACTCGCAAGATAAATTGGAGTGCTGATAATATTGTCATCTCCTTTTTAAGTTACTTATTACTGACTGAAACACACACACATGAGCTTTTCTGGCGTGTTGATATCTTCTTCTATATAATCAACCTTGGAATTTGAATGATCGTTTTCTAGTACATTTTTTCCATCGAAACTGTAGGGGCGAAGATATGTGCCACCCTTGCGATTTACAAATCCCACCTCAAATTATTGTACGCGTGATGCCAGTGAATTGTTCCTTTCCAAGGGTACTATTTATGAATGTGGATTTCCTACCGACGTCAAGTCGGTGTTATTGAAAAGAATTGTGTGCAGGTTTGATCCTCAAATCGAATTTTCTCCGTTTGAACGAGACATCGCTCGCGGACTGTAATATAGTCGATAAGTGCATACAGCTACGGTTGTGAGAGATATTTTGTATTATTCCTTTTGAAATTTTGACCAGCAATATTTCAAGTCATTGATTACAATCAACTTTTATTCACATACCTTATCAGAAGATGGAGTATTGTATCAAAAGACGTTAGTATTCCACCTTCCGTTCCTCTTTAGCAACCTCAATCAAAAACCTAGAAAGCACCAAAATATGAATCTCTCATTCATCGAAGGAGATTCTCAAGAGAGCAGTGCTTGTTATTTCAAGAACAAAATTGAGTTTCAACAATGAAATATCCAATTAACAAACAACAACTCTGATTAAATTTGTATTCGAAGCTCAACGTTCGCGTTTTTTGTTGAGAACTTGTCGACTATGTTTGGTATTCCTAGCCAGTGTTATCCATATGTATATATCAATCGGAAGAGGAAATACGGGCTCCAGCGGCGTCACAGTCTCAAAATATAAACCGTCCAGAATTTCTGGAGTTATAAAATTGAGCAGTTTTTATTGAAAATATATTCTTGATCTGAGTAGGCTGTATTCCTTGCATGAGTCTGCCAATTGCACTTATACTGATATCAATAAGGCACGAAATATTCATGGAAATTATGGATACGCCCCTGTTTTAATATAAGGAAAATATCTCTAACAAAAACAGTTCCTTGCTGTCCCCGGGTTGATCTTCGCTAGCGCCATAAATATTCAGATTTTTCGGATTAAATCCCGCACAAACTCTAACGCGATTTTCTCTGTATTTCTTTTTGAATCTTGTTTTATCTCCAAAGCGTGTTGAAAGCAGGACCTCCCATTGAAATCTTAAACTTGGCTCTGAATCTTCTCTTCTGTTTCTATTCTACAACTATGCATGTCCGCGTGGCCGAGTTAGTAAATGTATGCTTCTGACAGTGCCAAGTTTGACCATACAATTTAACAAACTTAGTTACATTCTGAAATCTAAGTTGACGACGGAACTGTTGGGAACTGTCTGATGGACGAGCAACTATATTGAACAACATTTAACGCTAAATCGAAATTTGAATTGAGCAATTCCTGAATGGCATGAAACAATTCAGAAGGCTTCCAAAACAGCTTTACTGATGTTTATCAATGAATTGTGTTGTTCATCAATGATTCTTACGTTATATTCACTCTGTTAGAGTATTATGTATAATATAAGAGCCTTAGGGAGTTTTCAGTTTATCCACACAATGTTATCGTATGCGTAAAACAGCGGTAATATTTCCAATGTTCCCCTGATGAGATCATAGACGTTAGAGCAGTAATAACCCGAACAGATGCAAAGAACCATTAGCTGGGGGCGCCAAATACGGCCAACGGAATTGTTATTGGTTTTGCAGTAAAACAAGAAAGCAGCGGTGGTTAAAATCACTGTACTATGCATCGAATTAATGACTAAACGTACCGCATTATAGAGAACCATTTGGCTTAATTCGAGCATTCACTGAACGAAGATCTGTTTTCTTTTTAGACTTTATTTTTATTATATGATTTCGTGAATGGATGAAGCGAACACCTTTAATGTAATTGGACCACTAATAGAATTAGATACAATCGAGAAGAAAGAATTTGTATTTGATGAAGAATTACAGTGTAACAGATTAGTGATGATGCTGTTTTTTGATTACGGGTTGGATAGTAGTTGATTGCAGAGTTATGGCGAATTGTGCTCTACTCGTATAACAAGGATGAATAAATCGTAACTTTTCCGGGCAATCTAATAACGTAATGACTCTATTACTGTCTTTTATGATATCCTACCTAAAATGCCCGTTTACTGTCAAAGACGTGCTTATCCGGCCCTCAAATGAGTCTCATTAATTTTCGACATAATGGCAAATTTTCCATTCGAAGTTACGACATACCTTCAATATTTAATTTATGTTTGTTGAGTAACTAAAGTGGATGAACTCAGTAATAACAAAATTTAACGGAGTTTCACGGCAGGAAATACGCATTGTGTTCCATATCACATTTTGTGCTAGTGGTATGCTCTTGAACATGAAAATCATTATATCATGAAGAATTGTAATTTACTTGTCTTGTGTTTGAAATATATTCACACATCAATTAATTAGTAGAATGATTTCGTATACCTACTATTGTTCATCTTCATTTAAATTTTATGTTAAAACTTTTGTAAAATAATAATACATTGGAAATATCTTTGTTCCAGGTACGCAGATTCTACATTACCTTCAAATGAATTCATGTTTCTCCCTGAGGTAATTATAAATACCCCTATTCCATAAGTTCATTTTGATATTGGTATGCTACATATAATATAATAACATATTCCAGGATTTCAATTATTTTTGTTTTCTGTATACAATTTATTCAAAAATTAATATGAAACAAGGCAGATATGGTGCAGAATTGAATCGTTAATGGACAATGCATGTTCCAGAGATTACATCAAACTGAGCATTATTCAAATGGAAACCTTTCGGCACAACATGATGTTGCAATTCAAATGCAAATATTGTTTCCAGTACTTCATTATTTTCAATATTACTTGAGCATTGAAAAGTTTCTGTTTTGATCATGAACCACTTTGAAGAGTACCACACTTTATTCCTATCTTCAACCATGTAATAGCATTCAGGCAATAAGACAATCCCATAGTAACATACTTATGTGATAAACCATGTCGTAACAGAACCATATGGTAATACAGCTATGTTATGTGCTTGTCACAAACATGTGCTAGCCACAAATATGTGGTAGAACAAGTGAGTGATGATATAAACTTGAGATAGAGCAATCAGATGGAAGCACAAATACGTGATGATACAACCATGTGGCAACATCAACACATATAGTCCAGGCAAAATGGACCAAAACTGAGCAAATAGGGCAATAAACCTCTGTATCACCAGTTATTCTAGAAATGTCAATGGGCAAATTCCTCAATTGGAGTAAAATAGCCAAAAGAGGAATCACCATGTCGCCGAGGAGATTGGAGATCTTCGAAGATTCGTTTTCAAAGGTTTTTGCTCATAACTCAAAAACAGTGCGTCCTACCGCAAAATTTTGCGCCCATACATTTTTTTGGAAAAGTGCATATTTGCGGAGATACCTGCTTTCGAGAGTAGACAATTTGTGGAAAAAACGCAATTTGCCTCACGTTTTTCGTCAAGCTTTTCCTTCTAGCTCCTTCGCCGTTGGTTTCACAGAAAAAGGTTGTAGGGCATCAAATTTTCTCTAAGAATATGCATATATACAGAATGGTTTCAAAGTCAAAGTCATAAATTCAAAGATAAGAAGTAGGACATGTCTAAATTACGAAAATGGAAGAATTTCCTGAAAAATCCCATATTCAAGGACTGTTCACAAATAATTTCGTAAGTTTGTTCAAACTGCTTGATTTCAAGCTCAGTAATTGTGGGAGATGGTAATTTGCGAAATCTCTGAAGTAACAAGCATTCATGAGCTGTCAAAAATGCGCTCTCATCATCTAGATGATTCTTCAATTTTTTTGTACTACTGGACCACTGGCAACCCATTCTTCTGTAAATAAGAACATAGTTTCAATACTTGGAATTAATTTACCTAATATTTGTGGCTAATCAAATCTTTATTATTTCTAATGTAATTTATTCAAGAGTTCAATGAACTATGGCAAAGAATAATATCAAAATTTCAGATGTTTATTTTTATTGCAAAGAAAAATCTGGTATGGCCAGCATATGATTTCCTTGCACACCTATGAAACTGTTCATAATTTTGTTAACGAAAATGTAGAATAATTATTTTGAACTTATGTTCACAAGCCGTACAAAGAAGTGTAGAAAAACAAAACAGCAAGGATTAAACTTATAAATAGCAACAATACTATGTAAATACTCTGAGTTTTCATGTAACAATATTATTACGAAAAAAATACTTTCTTTGAAAATCAATTTAAAAATAAACATCAATCACATAAAAGTATTGTAGGTACATTGGATTATTGAGACACCACATGCCAGGTGCATATGATTTTCCTGTAAAATAATTCCTACACCATTCTGAATCCGCAATCTCAATTCTCACAGATAAAAATCTAAGGGATTGAGCTCAGGTGATCTTTGTAGCCATGGTACAGGACCGCCAATCTGCCTGTTGTCATAGGTAATATTCAAATGCTGTCGCACATCTCTGAATAATAAGGGGGAGCACCATCTTACTTGAGTCATGCATGTTGATGAAAATGTAAGGGGATACTTTCTTATAATTCTGATAGAAATTCCAAATACTGGTCATCATCTAACCTATGGAGGAGTATGTACAGCTCAAGTATTCAGTAAAAATCTATGTTGTAAACTACTTCTTACTACAACATGTGAACATTGGCGTAGCTAGGAAATTTACCTAGGGGAGGGGGAGAGCAGTCGGCCAGCTGATCAGCCAATGCAAGGTTTCACTTTTTAGTAGAACCGACGAATTCTGAGAGTAGCGGAGAAATTTAATGAGAAATACATAGGTGATGCCTCGAAATTATGGAGCTCATTCACTCTCCTGGGGAATAAGCAGCAAAAGGGGTTTTCATAGAAGTAAGCAAGATTTTTTTGCAGAGAGATACCTTCCAGAGCAATAATTGAGGTATCAATATTCCAACAGAAATTTGAAAGGTGCACTATGAATATATTCGCGTTTTATGCGATTTATCACGTCTTTCGGCAAATAAACCAAAATATCTCGGAAATTATTGATTTAATCAAAAAAGATTATTGAGAAAAAGCTTTGTAATTGAATTTCCTACAATAAATGCTCATAAAGAATTTTATCACTGAACCTATCTATCGATAAATTGCATAGTTTTTGAAATATAATTGATTTTTGTTACATACAAGATTTCTTGTCTTGATGATCATTTCTTTTCAAGACAAGAAAATAGGAACTTCTTGTCTTGTCCATTTCTTGACGACGCATTCTTTGTCTTGTTCCAAGAATTCTTGATATTTCTTGATCTTGACATATAGGGGAATTCCCCTTTCTCTATTGCTTTATTCAATCCGAGCATTCAGTTTAGCGTTAGTGTCTACTCTTCATCCTTACTGTCAGTTATGTTTTGAATCGATTCTAGCAACGTTCTCCAAGATTGCCACCAATAGAAATAAATGAAAAGTCTGTCATTTCCATGTTTCAATCAGTATTTGCAAATTTTTATTTGTCATATGATATGGCAATATTGCTAAGAGTATTGGGGAATCTACCAATACATTTCTTTTCTACATGAACATAAACGATTTAGCCACCGGAAACTGACGACTTATGCTTTCGATATGTACCAATATTTGTGTTTCCATCATAGTCACAGATACTTTCTACCTCCCCGACATATATATAATAGGGAAAGTATTAGAATTGTGATTTCTTGATAGTTCAAGACTCTGATGAATTTAACATTTTAGACCCTACTGAACCCAAAAAACATAAGTTTGAATGAAATCGGTCGGTCTGTCTGTCTAAAACTATAATAATTAGAGAACCCGAAAGAATTTTTGGCTAGAATTTCATAATATTCGACTTTTCAAAGAAAAAGCTAGGTTTAGATTTGTAAATGAGCTTTTTCAACCAGAAAATCTAGAGAAAGACTCGCCATTTCCAAAAATACTTATATAGTAAGGACTAACATATAGGCGCCATCTGTCACCATAACAATGACAGCTGTCATTTTGATAATGACAGCTGTCACTCCGAAAATGGCGCTGTCACTTTGACAATGACACTGTCACTTTGACAATGACGCTGTCACTTTGACAATGACGCTCTCACTCTAACAATGACGCTGTCACTTTGAACTGTCAGTTTGACAATGACAAATGTAACTTTAAAAGTTGGTATGACATTCCTAAATTCATTGAACAGCGATGAAACTGACCATGAGATTTATCGCTGGGGAAAAACAGTAATGGCCACAGCAGATTTCAATATTTCAATAATAGATTATTAAATATGCAGATTTGAAAAATTAATTATCAAGATATCAAGATTTCTTGACAAGAAGTCTTGATTCTTGATAGTACTTTCTTGTCTTGTCTTGAGGATTAAAAAATACTTCTTGTCTTGATTTCAAGACAAGATCAAGATTATTTCTTGATTCTTGGAAACACTAATTTTTTCACAAACTGCCTTCTTTTGAGAGCAGATATCTCTGAAACTATGCATTTTTTAAAAAAAAAAAAACATATAAAAGCATTTATAGATAATCTATCAGACTCTAATTCTTATCTCCAAAATTTTGCGCTAGAACGCACTGTTTTTAAACTATGAGTGAAAGATCTTGAAAACTAACCTTCAAAGACCTTCCCTTCCTCCGGGGATTTCTGAATCAATTGGTAATACAGAGGTTAGTTGCTCTATCTTTTTTTCATTTTGCTTGGACTAATAGCGCTATAAACAAGTTTTAGTACAGCTCCGTGGTAACACAACCACGTTTTAACCCTCTCCAGTACTAGGCTGCACTCAGAGACAATTATTCATCATATAATAACAAAAGACTGCCGTGCCATTCACTGAAAACCATTCTGATCAACGAAGGAGGTCTTAACTTTCTATTCCGCAATCTGCATTGTCTTTGTCTAAAATGATATAAAAGCATTCACTGAAACTCTGCTTTGTCATTCCTCACGTTATATAAGCAATTTCAAAGTATTTTTCTCGTAGATTTCTCAAATTGACATCTCAGTTGCTTGCATTGAAACTTCGCGTAGTTTTCTTGTCACAGTTTCTGTTTTCTCATGTCTAATCTGAAATTGTAAAGTCCACACATCATCCCCATGGTACTTCATCGACTGTCGGTCACGTGTGCTACGTGCGCCATATCCCCACGGTCCTACACGTGTGGCAACCACGTCAGATACACCTGTCAACTGTCCGCACAGCCACGAAGATATTTAATTGGGTCCCAGTTGAAATCGTGCCTAGAATGTTTATATAATAATGTGTATCTTAGGAGACGATATTGTTCTTGGATTTCGAGTATTGTTCTTTATAAGAATAACAAACATAAACAATACTTCGGTATCATTCGAGGCTCAGTTACCTTTTTTAAATATTTGACCTCAGATAATTGGTATTGATTCTGAGTGATTCAATGTGTCGGATTTTTTTTATTAGAAGTACACCCACAGAAAGACCTCAAAGAGTCCGAGAATCATCTGCGCTTGTGAGAAGAATCTGCCAGTAATTCTCTTGGTAATGAATATGAATATTCCTAAGGATGTCCAAAATGCATAATACATCTTCCGAGTTAGTTCTAAAGTTTATATACTTAAACAGCATTTGTCTGTACAGGACATCAAAGTAAATGTGTCCTTTGCTTTGTTCATATGGAACAAGATACTAAAGGCAAGACCTGCATTGATTCTCGAAATAGAATGAGCTCTCAGAGCATTGAGTTTCATGATTTGAACTCCAATTTGTTCCAATGACTTCCTTCGAATAATGGTTTTGATGCTGGAATATTCAATGGAACTGAACATTGTAGATATAGATTGTATTAGAATAAAATGTTGTATCCGTACAATGATTTCACTTGTCTTATAAAATAGACTCTTGACTATTGTTTAGAGGAGGTGCTTTACTTGAGAAATATATAATTGTAGTCCCTAGTCTGACTGGAGGCAGAGGAACAATAACATACATCGATTTTATTTATATCAATGCGGAGAATGTGATAATCTTGAAGTTATGGCAAAGCAGTCTTCTCAACTATTCACATTTCCTATCAGTACATTAACAAATTCACTTAATTCCTTCGCGATTAGATCTCATTCATAGACAGAATGTTTCTTAGGTATATTCTTCTATCAACATTGTGATAAGTTTTAATCTTTCCAACAGCAATCACTATGAATTCTTCCATCATCATCAATAATGCAAAGTGTGATACTGCACGAGATTTTAGGGTCGATAGCCGACTGATTGTCGCACTTTTATCGATGCACATTATCTACCAGACATGACACATGAAACCACCATATTCAAGCGGATTGCCAGTAAACACCATTAGCTTCATGTTCTGTGTTTTGCGATTCAGCGATTGTGGTGCTGCGCAGCTCCTGTGCAGACATGTGAAGAACTGCGCAGCGGTTATAGTTTCATGTTTGTGTATGTTTTATGGGCTCTGTATTTTACATATGAAATGCAGCCGGTTTGGTGTACTGTTTTGTTTTGATCGTGTTACTGTTTTATCACACGTATCATTTCTAGTTTGTTTTGTACGGAGAGGGATAAAAACAACCGGTTTTTTGTATGCTTCTGCATCAACTTATGAAAATATGTTTTCAGAGGTGATTTCTCGACTTGCACAAAATATGGTGAGTAGTACTGTTTTATTCAGATAAATTCTCGCAAATCAAGTTGTTTTGAAAGACTAGAAAAATACATGATGTTCATCATAAATCAAATCTGTCAAAAATATATCCAAATCAATTGAATAAGATTTGTTCTGTGTTTGAACTATATGAAATTGAAATTTATATATAGAATCATAATCGAAATATGTTAAAACATGAAATTAATTTTTCATATTCCCAATTCTATTCAAAATTTTCTATTATGAAGTTTATTGAATCACATGCTTTTATTCTATAAATCAGCTACTGAATTCATTATTTGAAAAAATAACGACAAATCATGAATGGAAGCCTGAACATATTTGAGGCCTTGACTGCACTTGACTTTTTTTTTCTTACTAGGAGATGCTTTTGTACAAAGAAAGTATAATTGGAGCTCCTAGACTAACTGGAAGCTGGAGAAACAAGAACCCATATCTCTCCTTATTCTATTCATTTATTTTCAATCAAAACGGACTCTTCAACTACTCACACTCCTGATCAGTACTAGTAGATATTTTACAGTATTAGCAGTACTTCAAGACATCCATCCAATTATTTTGGGATGAGGTCTTATTAACGACAGAATGTCCAACCAAAAAATACGTAGGACTCGAATCAACATCTTCAAGTTGTCATCAAAATTGACATCTTATGAAATGTGAGTTTGACAAGAAAACAGATCACCATTTCATTGCGAAGCGATTCGATTTACGGACAAGATCAGAACACTAGGTTAGGCAAGCAAATCTACAACACTCTTTCTCACACTAACCTTTTTTCGAGAAATGATACTATCAACATGCGCAAAAGGCTTTTGCTGGTGAAATAAGCTTTGCTCTAAGTTCTTATATTCGCCTCTTAACTGTCTGATGCTCGGCAAAACTTAAATTTGCGCTTCTTCTGATTTATTTGTTGTCAAAAATGTGACGAATTTGGGGTAACATTGAAGTGGACCCTTCAACTGGTAACGTTGCTCTTTATATGTGGCTCACATCAGTACTTAAATCATGTTTTCCATTTCTTTGGAACAAAGTCCTGTGTGAATCCATATTAGCAAATTCACTGAACCATCTCCAATACGACAATATCGAAAGTCTATTATATTTATATAAAAATAATGTTTTCTAAAATGGATATCCTGAAGGCATTCACTTAGAGAATTTGTTTTGTTCAATAAAGTATAATTGCAGTTTCTGAACTTATTAGAGATTGGAATGATAAATAAATCTAATACAAAACATGAATGTGAAAATGGGAGCCAAGTTCAATATTTAGGATTTGAGTGGTTGTTAACTTCGCCTAAAAATGAATTGATATCCAAATGGGTGTCAAGTTCTGTAGATAATCCTAAAATTGATACATGAGGACATACAATACTATAAAATAAATTTGAAACACAATTACTCGTATCTTTCCGCTACAATAATATTAGCTATTTGAAAATATAACTTCTTACATTAGAACAGTCGAATTATTTGCACAAAGCAGACAACTTAGGATAAATTGAGGCTCAAGATTTTACTTGGCTAGTTTTCACATATAATTCATCTTATATTTGGCTAATCAACTTATCTTTATGTTGTACGCAAGTTACTGTTTTCGTATTGTGAGGTCAACGTATCCTACTCATCGAAAAATTTTGTTTACTGGTAAAAACTAGCCAAGTAAAATCTCAAGCTTCAATTTATTCTAAATTATTTGTTTTGTGTAGATAATTCGACTGTTCTAATGTAAGGAGTTATATTTTCGAATAGCAAATATTATCGTAGCAGAAATTGTGTTTCAAATTTATATTAGAATGTTGTATGTCCTAATAAATAATTTTCAGGATCATCTACAGAACCTGGCACCCATTTAGATATCAATTAATTCTTTGGCGAAGTCGACAACCACGCATATCCAAAATATTAAACTTGGCTCCTATTTTCACATTTCGTAGAGAAATATTATAACTTATTTCAGATAAGGAGTATTAGTCAACATCCGGGATGGCCAACAGGAAACTTGCCTAATAAATCTTAATGAAAGGAAACTACAGTTCATGCTTTGACCTGTTGATATGATTTAAATAAATAAATTCTTTGCTAGCTATCCCTGTCTCCCGACGTATGGTACTCACTTCTGTGGAATAAAACAGAACAAAAAATAAATCAACTGACTAAGTGGGTTGGACTAGTTAGAACACCGTAACACACATGTAAAGAAGAAATGCATAAAGTGCAAAACACATGAACAACATAAGGGAGCGCAGACCAAACGGCCTGCTCAACTGCCGGGAGCGCCAAAGCTACGTCTTGCTCGACCTGCTCAATCCTGAGTCACTGAGTCCTCAAGACACGTCAGCTCCGTAGACTCGTCCGTCTAGGAGTTGGGAGTATATCAAGTTAAAACTTTCTGCCCCTACCGTATAGTGTCCAGTGGATAAATTTGCAGGAGTCCTTCTCCTTGCTTGCTCTCTCACACGAAACGACAGCACAAGAAAAGTTATCACAATGACAAATACAAGTACCAAGTACCTACTTGAGTGTTTGTAAAAATACTTGAAAGTATCTGTAACGTTCCTTAAATGCTTCGTACCTCCTCCGATTTGCTCGTCTCTACAACACCACCTCTCAGTCCAATCGTTCGAACGTAGCTCCCCCCACACTCTATTCACAGTGACATAAGGGCTCTATTCACAGTGACGTAAGATTACGAAACAGAGATAGGAATTTCAATACACTACATCCCTTTCTTGTTTTATTTCAATTTACTAATTTCCCCAATTACAATTATTTCACAAATCCTCAATTACTTTAAACATCTTAGATTCGTCAGTAATTTACTAAATCACCGCATCATTGGCTGTCGTTCCCCGAACCATTTTCAGTGTTTCCTTCTTGTCCATCATTGCAAATTCTCCATTGTCCCTCGAACTTTTTGAGATGGACCACATTCCTTCTATAAGTTTGACCTGTCTCATCATTTCGTATCTCGGTATCTCCGCCCACACTCTTTTGTATTGTATGCGGAGTTGTGTTATAGCTTAGGCTTAGTTTATTATCTTTTTTCAAGTTTTTCACATAAATTTTATCGCCAGGTTTTAAGTTACAGGCTTTGGCTTTTCTCTTCCTGTCTGCCCATTCTTTCCCTTTTTCTTAATTTTTTTGGTCTGTGTCCCGGACTTCCATGTCTTCTTCATGTAAATTTTGACCAGCGTCGCTAATCATGGGAATTTTGTCCCTAAATTTTCTTTTAAAAAACAGTTCGGATGGAGTTCTTCCCGTCACAGAGTGCGGTGTGCTATTGTACATGGTCAGGTACTCAAATAAGCACTCCTTCGAATTCTTTCTTTCAATTTGGCTTATTTTGAGTAGTTTTAGAATACTTCGGCTCTGACGTTCTACCTCCCCGTTTTGTTAAGGCCAGTATGGTATTGTATTGAAAAGAGTGATGTTTCTCTCTGCGCAAAACATCTTGAATTCGTTACTACAGAACTGTTTTCCATTATCAGCTGTTATAGTTGCTGGATTTCCTACGCGACTGAAAATTTTTTTTAGCTGGTCAATAATTTCTCCAGTATTAGTCTTGTGACATACTTTAATTTCCGTGTATCTGCTATAATAGTCGACTATAACTAGTAAATGGTCGCCATTTGGAAGTGGTTCCATCAAATCGACTGCTACATCCATCCAGGATTCTTCTGGCAATTCTCTACGCTTCAAAGGATTAGGTAGATTTGGCCCAGAGACCAAAGTACAACCTTTACATGATTTAACTAGGTTTTCAGCATCTTTATCACACTTCGGCCACCATACCTTCGACCTTAACCGTGCTTTCATAGCAACGATTCCGGGGTGACCCTCGTGAGCCGCACACAGAACTCGACACTCGACTCCGCAACTTCGCGGGTATGACCATTCGTGTGCCTCTTAGCAAGATGTCTTCATAAAAACAAAGCTCTGCTTGGAAAACTCTGTATTGTTTCACTTCATCATCCCATTTATTGTGATATAATCCATCTTTCACTTTTAGGATTTCCTGGTCGTTTGAAGAATAGTTCATGATCTCCTTCATTGAGACTGCTACAGGTCGAGTTGATTCAACAATCTGGTAAATGTGCTCTTCTCGTGTTATTGGGCCTTTTTTATACTCCCCACACAGCCTGGACAAAGAGTCTGCTATATTGCTCTTGCCCGGTCGATAAATCACTTTATAACTATAGGACTGCAGACGCAAAAACCCACCTTTCTACTCTCGCACAGGCTTTTGATTTTGGGCCAAATATAACTTCTAAAGGTTTATGATCCGTCACCAACTCAAAACTCTTGCCGTATAAGAATATGTGGAAATGTTCTACGGCCCAAACTAGTGCCAAGGCCTCCTTTTCAGTTTGACAGTAGCGACGCTCGCAATCAGTCAAGGTTTTGTGACCATATGCAATTACTCTTGGTCCATGATCATCTACCTGGATTAGAACACCACCTAGCCCCACGGGGCTAGCGTCTGCAACTACAACGGTCCGGTCTTTCACATCGAAATATCCCAAGGCTGGAGTATTGGTAAGAGTTAGCTTTAAAGCCTCAAAAGCCTGTTGCTGATTGACTCCCCACGACTTTTGAATGTCCGATGTATCATTATTTTTGTTACGCAATATTATTTTCAGTGACTCTGTTAGTGTTGCCAAATTGGCGATCCACTTGCTAACGGAGTTCGCCAAACCTAGGAAACTTCGTAACTCTCTCACCGTTTTAAGTGGTCGGAATTCATGGATAGTCGATATATATTTTTGTAGTGGTCTAATTCCATGCTCTGATAATTCGTGGCCTGAGAATTTTATTTTTGACATTCTGAACAGGCACTTGTCTTTTCTCAAGACGACATTATTTTCTTTCAAGATGTTCATTACCTTGCCTAACCTTTCGTCATGTTCATTCATATCCTTCCCGAATACTAGGATGTCGTCAATGAAATTGACTACTCCTTCACAGCCCAGTAAATTAAGTTCTAATGTTTTTTGAAATATTTCAGGAGCGCATGAAATGCCAAACATCAGGCGTTTGTACCTGTAAAGCCCTTTACTCGTGATAAATGTAGTAATGTGACGAGACTTGGAATTTATCTCAATCTGGTGGAAGGCATCTTTGATATCAAACTTTGTAAAATATTTTGCGTCCCGCACCTTAGGTAATAATTTGTCCATCGTGGGTAAGGGATGATGTTCACGAATGATGGCTTCGTTAGCTCGCCTCATATCGACACATAGACGTACTTCCCCCTTATTTTTTAAAATAGGTACTATCGGCGAAACCCATCTGGAAGAACCTCGAACTTCCTCTCGAACTTCCTCTATTATGTCCCTCCTAACCAACTCCTGAATTTTGGCTTCGACTTTTGCTTCCAGAGGTATAGGTATCCTTCGATATGGTTGCGCAATTGGTGTTACAGAGTTGTCTATTGGTAGTTCAATCAGTACATTTCGAAATTTGGGGAAAACTTCCGTTTCCACTTGGTTGATATCTAAGTTCAGACCAATCTTAAGAATTCCCAAGGACATTGAAGTAAGTTTTTCAACAAGATTTCTTGTACCCTTGGAAACCACATAAAATCTTGCGTTCTCCGATTTGTTTCCCACTTGGATACGGGCTTCAAAAGACCCTTTTATCTTCAATGGAATATTACTGCCGTATCCCATGAATTTTACGTCCGGGTCTGCAACTTGATTATTGGCGATCACCTTATTCTTTTTCATTACCTCCCAAGTTTCTTCAGTAATAAGATTTTGTTTGCAACCTGAATCGACTAGCATTCTGGTTTTCACTCCTCCGATAGTACATTCGAATTCTACATCGTCATCAATGTGGAATACATAGCCTGCATTTTTGACATCCTTATTTTTCGTCACTTTTTGTATTTGGTTGACCCTATCTTCATTCGTCGATCGTCATTTTTTCTGTTCACCATTTCCATAGCTCTTCCTTTCTGGGAATTTTCTTTTTATAGTTTGCCTAGTCCTACAAAATTGTTTGAAGTGTCCTCTTAGTCCATATTTCAAACAGTTTCTTTCTCTTGCAGGGCATTGGACCTCATTTGATGCGTGTCTTGAACTTCCACATCTGCCACAGCCTATTTGTTCAATCCTACGTTTATCAAGTTTAGATCTTGGCCTTGAGTCTATCTTGTTCACGCTTTGATTCGAGCTGGTTGGTTCGTCAAACTCACTTAGCTGCTTATATACTGCCTCCAAGGTATTTGCTTCAATTATTATTCTGTCCAACGTTATATCATCTCCTATTTGTAGGATTTACTCCCCTAGATCTGTGGACGCACATTTTTCCGTGATTTGATCAATAATATTTTCATTCTTGTCCTGGAATTGACATTTGTCGGCTTGCCGTCTTAACCGTATAAGGAATTTTTCAAATTTCTCATCTGGCTCTTGTTTGAGCATCCGAAATATGTGTCTCTCGTATACTTTACTTTGCTTAGGAGCAAATCAAGCATCAAGTTCAGAAATTGCTACCGAAAAAACATCTACGTCATCTGCCGGTTCAACATTAGCCCCAGGGATGTTGTAGAAAACTTCTTGTAACTCAAGTCCTCCTAAGTGTAATAGGCTTGCTCTTTACTTCTCGTTCTTGTCGATTCCAGCAGCGTCTAGATAAATGAGCAATTCTCTTTTCCAGCGCTCCCACCGGGCGCCTCCCGATATGGGATCTCCTTCGCAGTCAAACTTCTCTAGCGTCAGTGACGATGCCATAGTTTGACTTTATCGGCACACTCTGAAATTTATCAATTAAATGATCAGATTGACTATTGTTAATCTGCTATAACAATTTAATGTTCAGATCTTGTCTGCCTCTTGTATAGTACAAGCGGTAGCACATGCTTACCGGGATATCGATTTAACGATCAGTTCTTGTGGAACTGCAAATCAATTGAATGATCAGACCATGTCTGCTATGTGTTTACCAAATTATTTGTTTAATACCAATCAAATGGTCAGCTGTTTTTTTTTTTCCAGCTGCTCACCTATTCTATGCTTGTACTACATAGTGCCACCAATTTGGGCAACTGATCAATTTAATGATCCAGAAATAATCTGTTTTTTTTTTTCGAATAAAAGGGTAGTTGTGTACTTACATTTACCTCGTCGCCACATGTAACGTTCCTTAAATGCTTCGTACCTCCTCCGCTTTGCTCGTCTCCACAACACCACCTCTCAGTCCAATCGTCCGAACGTAACTCCCCCCCACACTCTATTCACAGTGACATAAGGGCTCTATTCACAGTGACGTAAGATTACGAAACAGAGATAGGAATTTCAATACACTACAGTATCAAGTACTGTCAAAAGTACATGACAATTTGGGTGCACGTACTACTTTAGTCTTTTGGTATTCGCAAATATGATGTATTGTTGTAAATATTCAGTAAGTACTTCTATATTACAAGAAATTGGGACTTTTGAGCAATACCAAAATCGTCTCCTCAACTGATAACAATTATTATTGATAGCAGTAGACATGAGTAACATGAGACAGTTATTTGAAAAAAGTATAACTGTAATCCCCAAACTACACAGAGATTGGAAAAACAACACACAGTTCTTGATTTAATAGATAGGAAAGTTGATGAACCAGCCTCTCCAACTATCCATGATCTCCATTAGCAGTTGTCCTTACCTCCCAAATTATCCTATTTGCATACTAAATATCTCGTGGCAATCAACTGCAGTAGTTTTCATATTAAAGTAATTGACCACTATTTCCATTTGATGTCTGGTTAAAAAAGTTGAAACAACAACAACAACAAATTCATTTAGAGTTTGTTAAATGTGTAATGCACTCTTGATTGGAACTTCAGGCTGACTGGATTCGCCACATAGTTGCAATGCAATGGGTGTGCCTGTAATTGATTCAGCGGTTTTCACGATCCATGCTCCGACATTCGTTGTACGTCACCCGGACGCTATGCACGCTTTCATGCCAATTAGGGGAGATACGTTGTGCTTCTGACATGATTAAAATCTACGAATTAATTGAGACTGATAAGAGCCGACCATGAGAGATTCCAGCAATCTTGTTTTCGTATTTGATTGACCTATATTCACTGCTATGATTTTTTTGTGGGTATATATCTGAAAGCTTATAATGCTTTAAGCTACAAGCGGTGTATAACACAAAAGTGCTGTTCAAATAGAAATAAAAGTTATGTTTGCTGGTCCGTAGAGTTCTTGAGCTTTGCTCAGTTCATTTACAAACAATGGGATGGAATGGATATTTGTTCTACGCAGTAAAGAGTTTTTAATGTTGTCTTATTAGAGGAATTCATTGGCTTATGCAAACAACAACTTTGAACCTCGCTAACCAGTAATTTTTTTGTATAATTACTAATTACCTTGAATAAATAGAAGAAATAATACAGATATACATACAGGATGGGACAGAAAATAATACATTGAATTCAATCAGTAATAGTACCCGTCGAAATTAACAATATTTCTCACTAACTTTTTTCCAAATCTATTTTTTTCTAACATTTTCTCCTTCCGTGATGTAACGGGCCTAAAACTAGATCGATTGACTGATATTACAAAAGATTGAACCTGTAAAATGTCTTCCTTTTCTGTCTACGATATTGCAGGCAACTTAGGATCAGCCCAGCCAATTTATTTGGAACGATTGTCATTTTAAAATAATTGTGGTTATGTTAGCGTACGTACTCCATGCTTAGATCATAAATAATATCAAGATGGAAGAAGCTGCGAACGGTTACGACAGAAAGAGATGGAAGATATATTGTAAGAATGCTGGAGAAATGAACTGCGCAAGCGTGACAATGATCAAATATCGGTTTTTCAAGCCCGCAAAATGACAAACACATGATGTAATGAGTTCTTATTTCTGTAAAAAATATTTATATTCATTCGCCGATTTTCAGTTGCAAAGTACATCTTCTTAACATTAATTTTATAAATAGCAAATAAAATTCGATAGACATGTGCAGTTCGTTCCATTTCATTATTCTTTCTTTATATTTCATTTCTTTGTCCCTCTAACCTGAACTGTATTTTCCTCTTTTTCTTGCATAACCGTTCGCAAAAATGTATTGCGTGATATAGGACTCCTTCCACCTAGATATTATTTATGATCTGAAATTCCATGCTAAAATAGTGTATTCATACATAATGATGAAATTACTGTGGAGTATTCTAAGATTATTGTATATCTGAAACGTAAAATGGCAGATGAGATGAATGAAATAAATTAATCAATAAATTAGATACCTTTGTACGCTCACAACTCTACACTCGGTAATAGTTCTGCTAAACTCATAAAATGTACAAAATATTGCATCTAATATTTCAGAAAACATTTATAATCACTCACCAAATTTAGTTTGATTACAATTGTAGGTGATGTTTTCTGTTCTTCAAGAATACAAGCTTTCAGATTCACTGAGAAAAATTTCTACTAACCACTATGTGAATTCACATACTAGTTATTGGAATATTCTTTTACAAAAGTGACAGCAAGCCTGTTTTATAAATCTTAATGAGTCCGTTTTTTAGTTATATTTGTATGAAAGTTAATAGATCAATTTTATATCCCTCTATCTGAAAACTTGAATAGATTCTACAAAGCTGTGCAATAGTACCTATAAAACTGAACCATAATCTGTATTTAGTATTTTTAATGATTCATAACAGTTGTATTTTATAAAGCTCATTATTCATGTGATGGCAAATATTAAACAAAGTCATTAGGAGTTATATAATATTTTATTTAAATTAAATAATTACATATTGATAAAAAAAAACCTATTGACAGTTTGAAAATAACTATAGATAATAATAAATAGAAATATCATACCAATACATATAGATAAAGAAGAGAACATAAATAATATATAACAATATCCTCCAAATAATATTACTAATCTTTAAAGTTAAATACATGAAACATAAGATAATTCATCGGATCCCACAACAAGGCTAAAAAAAGATGTAAATGTTCTATGTCTATACACATATAACTCTGAGTTTCATTCTCGTCTATTTACACATTTTTTTTACACAAAATACATTTGTTTTACTAACACTTTTTCTGAATTACGTACCAACATACACTAATACGCTTCGAACACAAGCCGCACTCCCAGCCTACTATACTAACTTGCACTTTGAGAATGGAAGTTGGCGGCAGGAGCACTCGGGAGAGGTGCATGTTTTATAAAATGTCTATTAGAATCTACACAATTGATTGTTAGAGATGAATTCTATCAGCTTGTTTTATACAGGTGAATATCGACGGTATTTAATTTGTATGTATTTTTTTTTTATAATATGTATTGTATAAAAAGACTTATTTAATAACTTATCATGTATTAAGAACTAAGGAAGTATTGAATAAGTGTTATAAATAAGGAATTATGAGACATATTTTTATGAAATTCATAAAACTAACAATTTAATACAATTAAATCTATAATAATCTTTATGGAAAGATCATTACTATGTATAAAATGAACTTTAATGAATTTGTTGTATAAGATCTTTTTTCTCAGTGTTTGTAGCATTATTTTCAATTAAATTATTCACTCAATTTATTACTTTAAAATGTGATTCTATTCAATATTAAACAGTTTCTTGTTGAGAAACAGCATCCTCATTGTTATTCTTGTAATGAACAAACACGACAACATTTACCACATTTTGATTATCCTCAGCAACTCTAGTTTGCCTCTTATGTTTACCTAATAATCCAGTCAGACATTGACCTTCTCATCGACACTGAAGTTCCCCATGATAAATACGTATCACAGTAGGAACTCTTTATAACGAACTTCTTTTTAGCGAAAACTCTCTTTGACATGAAAATTGTTCGAAATTGGTTGATATACATTATTACACATACATTAAAACATTCTCTGTAACGTAATGGTCATTCTCTATAACGAGAAACTCGTTTCTGTTTATAGACGGAGAGCTGGCTACATAAAAAATCTTGCTATCGCTACATGGCTAATTCCTTTTATAAAAGGATCTTTTTATGTTGCCAAGTTCGAATCGTTTTGTCTGCCAGCGCGAATCCGTGGCTTTTGGACATTTTGAATTAAATATTTTAATCCAAATTGCCAAGAAATTTTCTGTCAATTTTGATGAGAACAATGCCATTAACAATATCGTTTCCTCAGTTACAAGCTACTACTGCCGTCAAACTGACATTTACAAAAGGAAATTTTCACATCTATGAGGTAGCACGTCAAACTTATCAAACGTCACTTCTGTGAATCATATTCATTTGGTGAACATAAAAAGAATGGAATCATTCAAAAATAATAATGTTCTGCGTTCGGGTATAAATGCGCTAGCACAGGCGCACTTTTATTATCTGTCTGCCGTGGTTTCAACTATGATTTTTTTGTTTGTCATCTTACATATGGCTATTCTAATATATGAATATAACATTTAATCAATTGGTATGCATGTATGTGATGGTTTTTTTAATTTAAAACTTCATTCCAATTTCGTGCTGACTGCCAGCACTTCAGCCACAAGCAAACAGCCAACAATTCACCTTGTTTCTCAAGAATAAATAGAAGCCATTCTCATAATTATAATATAATTATGTATCTTACAGAAAATTTAATATCGTGATTTCACTTATTTCACCGGCCAGCCTCACTATATGGCACGGGATCCCGCTAGCAGACAAAACGATATAGACTTGCCTACACAAAAGGAGTATTTCATAATAGGAATCAGCCATGTAGCGATGACAAGCTTTTTTATGTAGCCAGCTCTTAGATTAAGTGCACATGAGAATTTTCACAATGTTTTATTTTCGATCGTGCCAATTTCCTTAAAATATGGTAAATTTTTCATGAATACTTTTTCTTTTGTAAATGACAGTCTGACGGCAGCAATAGTTGGTAACTAAGGAAAAAATATTATGAATGGCATTGTTCTCGTCAAAACTGACGGAAAATTTCTTGGCAATTTGAATTAAAATATCAAGTTCAAAATGTCCAAAAGCCACGGATTCGCGCTGGCAGACAAGACGATTCAAACTTGGCTACACAAAAAGATCCTTTTACAAAAGGAATTAGCCATGTAGCGATTACAAGAGTTTTTATGTAGCCAGCTCTTAGACAATTAGACATTTGTGTACATTTTCTAGTTGCCTCAACTAATATTCATTTTTTATTGGCTTCCATTTTCTAAGAATGAAAACTTTATTCCCATCTTTTGTTATTTGCCATTACTGTCTTAATAGGTAAAAGTGCATTGTCATAAGCCTAGGCTGAAATTCAACAAGTGCTTGACATAGTTAAATTATCATGCGAGTTTTTTGTACTTCACGAAAAAGATCCCACCTCATCTAAAGATATGGATATAATTCATAAAAAAATTTGACGTGAACATCACGTGACTTACTTGAACATCATTTGATATTCACACAAATCTATTCAATCAAGTTTTCTGTCACTTCAAATTATAATTAATATAATTTTAATGATATTTTGACATGTAATTACAATATCAAACAAAATCAAAAAATTGACAGCAGATTATCATTGCCTACCTTATCATTTCAATTGAACTGATTGTTTTATACGGGAAATTCTGAATGTCTGTTAAACGTATGAACTGCACTCTCAGCTCAGCCGATTGATACAAAAATAGTAGATAACTATTTTGATGCTACAACAAGTCCACACACTAAATTTCGATATGCTATGGCTGATCATTCTAGATTTATGCAAAAAATTCAAAAAAAGTTTCAAGTAAAGTGCACTTCTGGCTTGGCCGATTCATTCAAAAATAGCAGATAACTATTCTGATATTAGATCAAGTTCAAATACTGAATTTCAGTATCTTACGGCTGATCATTCTGGATTTATGCGGAAAATTGAAAAAAAGTTTCAAGTAAAGTGCACTTCCGGTACAGGCGATTGCAATCATAATGCGAGGTGCAAATCAACACCTTATATCAGTCTTAAATAAGAAACTTCAGAATAATACGTTTGACGGTTTCTGAGATTTGCGAGTTACACACGTACGAACGTATCGACATCAAGCCGAAAATAGTCAAAAGGATTTAGGGATGCTCAAAACGGATATATCCATCAAAATCTTGATAGGTGAAGTTTGTCGGTTTCACAATACTGACTTGTTACTATGTACAAGTAAAAATGCAAATCAAAAGGCAAAAGAAGTCAGCCCGTAATAATGGATCACCTGGAATGATGAAGATTTTGGAAATTGTTGTCATGCATATAAGAATACAAAATAGTTATCTGTTCAACAAGTATAAAAAATGATAGATTCAATTTATCTGAAAAGCCTAAAAACTGGAAGCTTCGGTACATTTGTTACAAAGTATCGTACGCAACATGGACACTGAACGACCGTCATTATTGTCACGGGTGAGTTTGTCTTCATGAATCTACGCACTTGACCTCGCCCTTGTCTTCTGCGAGTGCAGTTAAATTCATCCTGCACCAAAATGACGGTCATTCGCTCCTTGTAGTATAATATACTATCAATCGTTGAATGGAGAGAAAAAAAGCGTATTTTTTGATATTCTAGCCAACTATGGTTTTTATCAAGAAAATTGAAGTTTATTTTGTATCTGACAAACTCTGGTATATAAAAAATGTTTGTATCAGCCAATGTATAGTTGCAGAAGTCAGTGAACAAACTATCTTGTCAGTGGTAGGTGAAATAAAATCTTTTCTCATCTGAAATGCACGAATATGTAGCTGCTCTCCACAACCACTTGCATTGGCTTGCAACGTTAACTATCCTGCTGCAATTATGGCTCACCGGTAAAACGTTGCTCACTTTATGATGTCGCTACTTCCTCTTAAACTTGCCCCACACTACTTCTTGTATAAACTTTTTACTCCGGACATGTTTACTTTTATTTATCGTAAAACGTTCTCAGCTTTTGTCCCTGGCTTTTGCATTAGATGCCATTAACAGAGTTCGTCGCCAGGCGTGACTCGTACAGGACCGGCTTCGCTGCATTTTGTGGCTTCTGCCTTGGCACCGTAAACTTGGATAAGTATGATATATATTTGGTTGTCACAATCGTGTAGTAAGTTAAGTGCTTTGGTCCAGTTAGTGGTAACGGGAAGTGCGGAGATAACTTATAATATGGTTTGCTGTTGACGCTAAGACCATAATTATTATTGCAAGTATCGTACTATAATTCTCACATACTTTGTTATGAACATCTATTGCTGTACTGCACATAATTCCAACATGACTTCAAGTAATACTAAAATAACAGTGGCATTTTTTAATTATATCATGCTTTTTTTGTGTATGCTTTGTTTGAGGGTTCATTCAAATCTACTTTAGACAAAAATAACCACAATTACGCGGCTCTTGAATCTATTGGTACGACAAATATGTTGACCTCGAAGTAATACCAAAGAAGTACTCTATACTACTCACAATTTTCATTATTAGTAGTGTAGGCACGAGACGGTTGCTCAGAAAAATCATAATAGTACTTCCTTGGCTTACTAAAGACTACAAGATAAACATATCAGTTTGATTTTCATCATTCTATTTATATTTGTTTGTTTTCATTGCACAATGATCATATTGGTAATGGCAAACATTCGGAGGCTCTCACAGTATTACAGACAACTAGACTTTCAAATTCATTCACATAAATTTCAATGGAACTCGCGGATTGATCAATAAAAATCCGAATTAATGAAACTACGAATATGAAATAAAATCCTTCCGTCAAATCATTTCACTAGATGATAAATTCTGGATTTACGTATTTTTATTGTGGACAGTATAAAAAACGTAACATATTAGAATAAATCCATCAATTCTTTCAATGGATGTATTGCAGGATTGAATATTCATAATTTTGAAGCTCATCGTATGATTTGTCAAATCATGTCGAGCAAATACGATTTGATTGATTTATCCACTCACTATTCTTATTCGTTTTTCATTTTAGCATGAGACAACATCATCAGCAAACACTACCGCAATTAACACATTACCATCTAAATCATTCTTCTGCAATAACATATTCTGATACAAATAATGCTACATTGTAAGCATCTCTTGAGTCCATCGATCCTCCGTTCAGTAACAAGCATTGAGCTCTCATTTCAGGACTTCGTCGTAATTCCAGCTTCTCCATTCTGCGTAATAGACTATCGACAGCACCATCTGTCAAAGCAACCCTTCTGACCACGATGGCCAAGGTGCAACCGCTACCGGGGCGTCCGCATCATTCCAGTAACTTGATTAAAATGCGAAACTTCCAGTAACGCAATTTCAACAGACAATAATTAAACAAATGTAATTAGATGCCTTGTCTTTCGACACGACACTGGATGTCACAGTTTGAGCTCAATTTCTACGAAGACCCAAAGGAACAGCAACAAAACTTACTTCATAGTTGATAATTCTCAGGTGGTCAATATTTATACAGCATTGGATACTGTATGTCATTGAAAAAATACTGTAAGTTTTCCGTGTTGCGATGAGGGACCAACCACCTCTAAAAGTAGTCAATAAAATTCTTCAGCAATCTCAAAACATTGAAACAGAATTGGTAAATCAAATATGTAAAACAGAAGCAAGCAATGTTCTTTTCATTATGTATTCCTTTTTATTTTCTGTTTGGAATGCATTCTACGAAACAATCTCTGCTGTTTACTATTTGGAAGATCGTCTTGCTTTCACGGACATTCTAACGGAATATTCTTTTCGAGTACTCTTTGACAAACAACGACGTTCCACAGTTGCTTATTGCTCAAGATATGCTTGGCTGATAGTTGCTACTTTAGATACAGAGATATCTGTATTTGGAAGTTGTTTAGTAGTTTCTTTTACATTATTGCTTGAAGACTTCAAGTAACAAATTAGGTTAGTATTTGGAACAGTTTGTAACGAAGTGTTTCTAATTCTATGAATAAAATGGATTTGTCTCTATCAAACATATTTTCCATATTTTTTTAATATTGTGTCAAACTTAAAATATTGCACTTTGAGGATATCTGATTGAGTTATTTTTCCTATGAATTGTGATAAATCAAATTTTATTGATTCTTTATCTGTCATCTATGTTCGTCCCGTCCTTCTTCACCATACTGTTATCTTTTGTTCTGACGTCATGTAGCTCCACTATTCAACTAATAATACGCACTTTTGGCATCTCTCACTTCAATGTCCGACGAGTTCATTATTATTGTTATAATAATATTGATTCCAGGGTAATCACGTAACAAATAATACCCGAGGGCAGTATTTTGAAAAATAACAAACAAGTATCCTACTTACAGAAGTAACTGGAGTAATTTCTCTAACAGAAATCACAATGACAGGACATACATAGCTAGAAATTTTGTTTGAAATAGTACAAAAATCGGACATTAAACTGTTGACCTCAGGCATTATTGTCCCTTTAAAACCCTTGATACCTTAATTACTATAATATGAGTAGAAGAGTAATATTTGAGAGACCTGTTTTGATTAGTCTCGTACATAACCTTAAAAATGAGCTTTATTCTCCACAGATACAATACTTTTTCAAATGAAAGAAGATACAGTACGAGGTAAATAATTACTGGAATATAGAAGAGTGGCACCTGAACAGTAAGATCCAAAATTTATTTGGCTCAGATCATCAGCTAGATGGGGCACAAGACCCCTAAAACAATTCTCTGTTGTTACTCCTTCTGTATAAATGTTCTATCTTCGTTGTTCAAAAAATCAAATATCTCGCTCTAGTGAGGGACAGTCTTAGAAACAACAGCTCTGTCGTATTTAGAAACGTCTGGCTTGGAATTGACATATCGACTAGTAGAGCAAGAATCATTCGAATAAGTTGATATTGTTTTTCGATCGCTATCCTTAGGCTACCCGGGTTTTTCATGGGCATGCCTGGAGTCGAAGATCGGAGCCTGAATATATTTTGATATAGTTTCAGATTCTCTTCATCAATTGTCACGTCACCTCTCCAAGCATTTCTTCAAGAAAACATCGCCAACTACATCACTTATTTGAGCAATTCTTAAATTATATCCAGATTATTGGATGTTTATTTTATTAAAAATTGAAAATGTCATCAGTGGTTAGCTCCAACAGTCACGTAACAATTTCATGGTCCTTTCCTCCAAATTACCTTTAGTAAACCTTTTACGTCTATTGTCATCGTTCATTTCCATTTCCACTGTCGACTGAGATTTTTTCAATCTTGTGCCACTGTTTTGGCTCTAGTGAGAAAGTTTAAGTTATCTAAGTAATAGAGTCAAATTCAATTGAATGATCAAAGTAATGAATTGAATATTTCATTTGTAGATTCACCTATTGGCGCCTGAGAAACATCAAAAAAGTAAATAGAGATTATTTCGAATAAAAAACCGATTGAATTATTCTTGTCTGGAGAATTAATTGAATTGATGAACCAAAGAGATCTATTGATTGCTACTAGCTGTTGAAGATCCGAAGAGATCCATTATCAGCTATTGTTTTCTATTAGTTATTTGGGTTATTAAAGATCCAAGGAGATCATTTTCATTTACCAACACCATCAGTCCGATTCTTCAGTCCTTGGTGATTCACTTAATTAACTTCAGGAGAAGCCAAACATTATCAGAAATGAGATACAATTTGATTAAGTTCATTTCATTGTAAATACAAGATAAATACCCAAATATAGATGTAATAAGAAAGAGCTCCTCTTCGTGAATTAAAGTGTATATTATTTTTACCGTCAACATTGGGTCTTATTCCTGGGGAAAATATTTTATTTCAACTACGTTCACTAGAGAATCAAAATCTCAGACCCGCCAGACGTTACTTATTTTCTGAGAAACAAAATGTGTGGAATAGAGTAGTGTTAGTATGTACTTTGATCATACGCATACCTGCTAGATTGGGCCGACGGCCAATTTACAGATACCAGCTGCAAGAGGTATGTTAAAATATTACTCACTTTTCTTAAAGTCTGAGTGCTAATTTTTATGTATGTTCTGGAAGATATTGTTAAAAATTGATAATTAACACTACCAGATATGTTTTATCGGTGGCAATTTCTGCTGGATACTTTAAAGCTCGCAAAAAATAACGTGATCTCACTTATAGTTTGAATCCTCATTTTTATATATGATACTCAGGAAACAATTATAATACTTTTTGCAAACAGCCAGACCAAGGAAAAGTTGTATGCTCAAGGATATTTTGCTTACTATCAAGCGTACAAATGATGATCCCGCGCTCACACTCACAGCGACATTTTAATTGTGTCTGGGGGATGTTTGGCTCCTACGATTGGTCTGGCTGTATTGGAATTATTCTGCAAGTATCATATATAAAATGAAGACTCAGACTATAAGTGAGATTACGTTATTTTTTGCGAGCCTTAAAGTATCTAGCAAAAATTACCATAGATGGTAAGTGTCTAGCAGTATTGATTAACAATTTTTAACAATATTCTCTTAAACATACATGAAAATCAGCACTTAGACTTTTCGACGTACCTCTAGCACCTGGTATCTGTAAATTGGTCGTCGGCCCAAGCTAGCAAGTATGCGTATGATCAAAGTATATACTAATACTACTCTATTCCACACATTTTGTTTCTTAGAAAATAAGTAATGTCTGGCGGGTCTGAGATCTTGCTTTATTTAAATAGTTACTGTACAAAAGTACCGTCAAAGTTTTAATCTGCGAAGTCCTCCATACACGACCAATTTTTTTAGCACAATTTTGTTCGGAGCCATGCTTGTGGCCATTCTAGCTCTGATGCTAGAAACTTGATCCGCTGCTGGGTTCTGTGCTTGCCGCTTGGCTTGTTTTACAAGATAGGTCCGGTACTGTTTTTTGCACTTGCTTTACTGCTGGCCAATCAGAACGCACATCGAAGTTACGTGACTACATCAGCTTCATGTTGCATTCACCACGACACGCTAACTTATTTCGTAAAACTATAAGAGATTGTTACTCTGAATGCTTGCATACTCCGATATTTATAACTAAACATTGGATCTTGACGATCTCTCTGAACTAGTTTTCTATAATCAACTAGACAAGGCAGTGAGCAAAATTAAACAATGAAAACAATTTATCGTAAAGTATTAGTTTAAAAATGGCTTGGAGATACCGCTAAACTGCATCCACACTATGTCGATCGGCTCTGTCGATTGGCAAAGCCGAGTGTGAACACGACCGGCGGCTTTGACTCGGGGCCAATCAGCATGCCGATCCCAACCCGACAGTTCGCAGTCTTGATCAAAGGATGCCGAGCCAATAACTACAGTGAAGACGCTTCGTTGGCACAATCCCTTCGGCATTTACGACTATGCATGCGCCTGACCATCCGATATCCATCCATGAATGAAGTGTCTTTTCGAGCTATAAGAAGGACAAAATTTCAAAATCAATTCTATTCATCGGAAAGAAATTACGAAACCTCACATAACATCGATATTCCAAGTTCAATGTTCAAACTGTCAACATCGTTCAAAATCAAGCTTTTCATCAAAACACTATACTTATTCCAACTCTTTCGACTTGGACGAAACCAAAATCTACTCTTTCTGTACTTAGATGTACTGCAAGAAGCAATTATTATAGCAGCCGCAGCTGTCTAAACCATATCCTCTTCACTCATCATTTTCAGCTGTACTGACTAGCAGTGTAATGTGGATGCAGGTATGTGCGAGCTAGGCCGATCGGCAAAGCTGATCAACATAGTGTGAACGCAGCTTTCAGGTCAACACAAATATACTCAATTTCGTTTATGTTTTAACAACATGAACGATCGAAGTGAAGAAAAAAAGGAAAAGACGTGAAAAAAATTTCCTGTACCCTACACTGAGAGAGCTAAGTGGTGAGGGTAACAATTTGAATTGCACCTGTAACAACTTGAAGTGATAAGGTCGATGTGATGGTGAGTAGAGAGGTGTTGCAGCTTAGATTGTAAAATCTGATCACCAATGTGGTAATTAGTACCACTTGCAATTGAGAAACATCTTTTGTGTACATAAAATCTTTTTTCTTAACTTAAACTTCGATTTTTACCACTTGAGCTCATCATCCAAGTTCTACCACTGAAGTGGTTGGATTTTCCTATTAATATCTCTAGTTACTCTAGTGGTGCAATTTAGTTTTCTCAGTGTAGCTCGTCGAACATGTTGAGAACTCTGCGGCGCTAGAGGCCTTTTGAGCAGCCATTCCCTTGACCACAATTTTCTTTATTTTTCTCCTCTGTCTGCATTCTAATTGATTCGCAGGTTATAATTGCTCTTCTTCGAATGTTATTTTCGTCGACCTTTGTATTTGTGATAAACGACTTCACATTTTAGCATTACAATAAGCCGCGCAGCTTGCTTCGTGTACGGCGAAAATAAGTGTCGCGCTTAACACGGCTCAAAGCAATCCAGAGCGCAAGGCAACTTGTGGCAAATTAAGCGAACAGAATTGTTTGAAGACTTGACTCATGTGCAGTAGGCTCAAATGTTTGTTCGGCTATGTGAAAGTCTAATATAATCAAATTCCAGTATCTTCCTTCTATACATGTATGTCCAAAGACGATGTTTTTGTGTGTTATATTGAATAATTCTATTTTCATCAAACTTTTTCCGCAATAATAATTGTCAAGATTCATATTATTGATTTCTTCCACGTGGTCTTTTCCCAGACCTTGGGTGAATGCCAGAGGATAATTGCCCAGGCTGTTCTAAATGTGAATACGATCTGTACGAAATTTCTTTTCGATATGAACAATTGAATGTATAGATAAACAAATATTTGTACGTATGAATGTGAAATATACAGTCAGCCAAGCTAATTGGCATAGTGGAATAGGTAGGCAAATTAGATAATTGCATTTCGCAACTATCGAACAATGCATGGAATATGTCAACTGATAAACCACGATTATCTGAAGCCCATTTGATTAGTATCGCACAATAATCCACTTAATTCTCGAACACAATTCTCTTGCCAATCAACAGACATAAGCACCACTCCTTTAAATCAACAATTATCTAGAAAACAATCGATAATATCGCGGAATATAGCCCCAGTGCTAAACTCAAAATCATTTTATTCCATAACAACCTATAGTTGCATCGTAAAGCTGCAATTTCATCGAAACAGGTCAGTGGTAAATCCCGCAGCGCGTTCGCTACTTGTAAAGTGGATTTAATTATAAAAGAGCGGTGTTGTTGGAGCATTGAGGTGTTTAATGCGTAGTACAAACGATTGCATGGGGAGGAAAGGGCAAAATTCTAAGGGTGCATAGCTCGTGATGTGATTATAGCAATGAATGATGACGCATTACTGATCCTTCAGAGAGTGATAGAAATGCTACCTCTATTTCTAAAGCAGACGAAAGCTTTCAGAAATATTATTCTTACAATCTAATAGAATCAAAGCAATATCATTCAACATTGAAGCTTGAGTTTTATATATCTGCTACTCTTGGAGCTGGATGAACAGTTGAGGTGCAGATCCTTAAGTGGTGCAGAAAAAGAATCGGATTATTTTGGTTGCTTCTGGTCGTTGATTACGAAACTCGAGCATTTCTCTGGAGCATGGTTTGCGGGTGTCACCTTCGCAGTATGACGATTTTGGATGCAACGTATCAACCAACCCAAAGTTTGCGGAAAAATCACGTGAAAGAACTTCAAACAAAAGCATCAATAAAATAAGTCTTGACTGTTATTATTTTGAAAGAAATGAGAGTAAATATAAATAATTGATATAATACGCACGCACGAGATCCTGTTCAATTCATTAATTGATTAATTGTATTCCCTCTAATTTTTTCACAATAGGCTTATATTATTGATTCCTCTGTTCATGAATATTTCTTGTAATTAATTTTAAAATCTTGGATGAATGTCAAAGAATTATGGTTCATTCTGTACTAAATGTGCAACATACGTTGTCATATGTAGTCTACTGAATATTATTGAACGCTCTAGATCCTCGCCCCATTCATTTTTGTATGATTGTTTCTGTTCATGACCTCAGTGAAAGGTTTGATATGTCCAAAAATTGATAAACCTACAGAATTAAATATGTCTTATTTGGAAAAGTTCTGTATATAAAAATGATGAGAAACACAACGTTTCAATAGCAAAGTGCTGCCTTTCTCAAGTGTAAAAGTATGATAAATAAATAAACAAAAATTGTCAAGACAAACAAAAGGTGACTAGAATATTAACCCCTAGGATCGTAGAGCTCTGTCTGTGATTCAGCATATAATTCAATGTCCACGGGTCTTCAGGAGATAAAAATGAAGGTCTAAATAGGAAGATAGTCATGAACATTTTCTCACACTGAATTTTTAAAATACCAGTAATAATCTATATATTTTACTGAAATTCAATTATAAATAATGTGACGATATCTCGCGGAGGACAAGGTCGTTGACTTTGGTGTCGCTGTCGGAATGCGGTCGATGTCACAGCTTCTAGAGACGGTCGACTGGATAGCTCAGAGGAAAGAGTTAGGGTTGTCAAAAGAATACTATTCAGGAGGAAAGTGTTCCTACGAGACTTATTTGCACCAAAACAACGGAGCTGGTGAACGTACAACATATTCATTGCAGGAGTTGATACGGAGGCAGATTAGCTAAAGGCTGATGATGACGCGGCTACTGCTCTGGACAATCGACGTTTGTGGAATCGTGGAGCGATTTCCCAAACATCAACTTTCCAAATTGTTCTATACTTGTCGAACCAAACTGATTTCTAAATGACTCTACTTTACTGTTCCAACGCTGTGAAGCCAGCAATGACCTCTTCAGCGGTGATTCTACGTTAAATTTGTCCAACGCTGTGGAGCCAGCAATGACCTCTTTAGCGGTGATTCTACGTTAAATTTGTCCAACGCTGTGGAGCCAGCAATGACCTCTTTAGCGGTGATTCTACGTTAAATTTCTCCAACGCTGTGAAGCTAACAATGACCTGTTCAGCGTTGATTCTACGTTGAATCAATCTAATGCTGCGAAGTGAACAACGACTTCTTCAGCGGTGACTCCACGTTAAACTAATCCAACACTGCAAAATCTACAAAAACTTCTTCAGCAGTGATTTTATGTTAAATTATTCCAAAGTTGTGGAATCAACAAAGACTTTGTCAGCGATGAAGCTACGTTAAGTTAATCGAACTTAGCCCCAAGATAGCAAAATTAAACAGAATGACTTCAAGTTAGGATAAGCAAAATAATTCTAAGTAAAGAAGCAGTGAAATATTTCCAAGTTCAAAAATATGGCAAAAAAAATGCAAGAAAATATGATAAGTTCTTTTTACGGACTAACAAAAAAACATTCGGACCTACAGTTCATCTTAGACACTAGCACTAAACGGACTTGGCCCAAAACTTTGGGAGATCACTCGAGAGCAAAACTTCCAAAAAAGTGACTCATCAAATCGACTACAATTTACACTCAAAAGTTAATTAAATATCACCTAATAGTCTAGTCAAAATAGACATTCACCCTTGCTTAAATTCCCAAGAAGCTGAAAATTGACATGAATATTAGGGATACTATTACAATTAAGTTGTGAAAAGTCCCCAACGATCCCGTATGTGCAAAAAATGTTATGCGGGGTCAAAGTTCGCAGAAATGGTTTTTTTGAACTTTTAAGCGGAACGATCAGTTTTATGATATAAATAGCTCAGATAAAATTGTAGATCTTTCAATTCTCTACAAAAATGGTCGTTACTTCTTTGTTCCTAAGATCCACTATTTCTGAGAAAAAGCTATTCCAAAGTTATATTCTCCATTTATTCACACGTTGCCACGCCACCTTTGAGGTAGTGTACTTGGCGCGTATTTTTTAATGTGGTTAGCCCGATAGGCCTACTCTGTGGTTTTCTTATAGAAGTTTAATATAATATTAGGTCTTCTTATTAAACTCATTCTTCATCTTCATCTTCCTGAGTTGACGTAATTACTCAAATAGCGATATAACAGTTTTTTCATCGTTGATATAAGGATTATCTTCTGTTGAAGATTTAATATTTGAGCACGACTGATTTTGACAGCTGGTGCAGTGGTGCATGCTTGTGAACAAAGTCGTCTTACTTTTTTGCAGCCGCATTTCGAATTACACTTCTTTCTGTAGCTATAAAAAAAAAGTATTAAGGGGTTTTTCTAGTGCAGGTGGTAGTAGAGTATGGATTGATTCCAATACATTATTAATAAGCTTTCAACCCCATTCTTCTGGGTCCACTTTAATACCAAGTCACACTTGAACCTGCTCACATACTTGATAAAAATGATGATGAGCAGAAGCTGAGGTTGGAACAAGACAAACTAATTGAACACTTTTTTATTAGGTGTATGTTTTGCAAAAGATACGAAACGTAACTTATCTATGCAAGTAATTTAAAAAAAGTGAAAGACGGACACTGCTACGTTGACAATTGAACAGAAGACAGATGTTGCTCAAGGCCGCATGGTCACATAAAATGAGGGACCAGGTTTTTTTTCATTTCATATTCTTAGAATTATCATTCAATATTAATGTACGAGTACTAGTTACGCAGACTAATAGTTGTACCTATCTTATACGTCCATAATATACATAGGCAGCGTAGTCATGCATATTATTAAGAAAATTATCCTAAAATGGCATTTTCTCAGAAATGGTGGGTCCTAGGAAAAAAGAGGTAGGGACCATTTTTGTAGAGAATTGGAGGATCCACAATTTTTGCTTGAATAATTTTTATCATTAAATCAACCGTTCCGCTTAAAGACCCAGAAACTCATTTTTGAGAACTTTGACCTCGTATAAAATTTTTAGCATACATGGGATCGATGGGAACCTTTGACAACTTCATCATAATGGTATCCCTAACGTTCATGTCAATTTTCAGCTTCTTGGCAATTTATGCAATTTTTAAGGCTAACTTGACTGGACTATAACTTGTGTCCTTTGAATTAATTTTGATTTGACGCTGTGAAAAAATAGTGAAGAAGAGATACTTCACAAAAAGAAGAAATCGTTTCAAAAGTACTGATTCCTTCACAATAAATTTTCGTAAATTATTTTCCAGCTGTGATAAGTATTTGCAAGGTTACATTTAATTTTAAACATTGAAATAATATCACAGCAGATTAATTTATTCACATTGTTAGTTCAGTTCATGGTCGGTAGAGTAGCGGTTGTTAAAATCTCGAACATCAAATATCTATTTGTTGAGTCAAAGTGCACGGTAAACAGATGTAGTAAACAAAACTTACAAAGTATTTTACAATACAACAGTCAGAGGTATTAACGATAGATACATGACGTGAACAAGGATCATATGATCACAAAGTTTTATTCTAGGTATTTGATATTAACAAAAAAAATAACCTAGCTCCAACCACATGTTGTAGATGGAAAACATTAAAAATATCTATTCGGACTGGTTAGTGGTACTACGGTAAATGATTTGGTAATATTTAAACAGAGCTACGGCTTCTAAGATTTACAAAGAGAACAAGTTGCTAAAACTGATTGTGAATAACCTCAAAACAAAATAAGGCAGCCGAAGACTCTATTGTAGTGTTACTCTGTGCGAAACATTGAAAAAAATTACTCGGACTCGTCACAATAAATGATTCTTGAATTTAACTTTAATTTAATTTTTGGTTCAGTTATGTGCCAAACCAAGAAGAGTAGAGCCAGATTGACCTAGAACCACAAGGAATTTATTTGAACATAAATAACTCAAATCACGTGCATATCAATGAACTGAAAGTCGAGCACCTCACTAGAAAGCATAAAACAACCAGACATATTTGTACCTCTTGTGGCTGAGTATATCCCGGAATCATAAACTCTCAATTCGGAACAAGATATTACGAGAATTCTTCTCTCACCTTCCTTCGAAATTCTTCTCTCTTTCCTCATAGTATTGTTTCACCAGTTTGTCTCGCCGTCTTGCTTTCAAAGTCCTCGATGCGTGGCCAGTAACATATAGCTTAGAAACACAACCCCTAATTAATTATTATAATAGCTCCGGAGGCGATTTATCAATGCGTGAACTGGTCTTGTTTATAGGCATGATATGAAGCGTCTAGGAAATAAATTAGATACATTAATGAGAAACACGATTCCAGATAGAGGGATGTTACTGTCAGTAGAGCTGAGTATCGTTTGCATTATATTCAACTCAGAAAGCTCACGTTATGTAAGGAATACATGAATTATTTCTTTTCTTCATATCTCTATCTACTGATTTGAGAATGATAATTGATCGATACATAATTCTAAATGAAGGAGGGAATTCTAATATAGAAGCTCAGAATTGCTTAGCAGTAAGGATACAATCCAAAAAGATTACGTTACGGAGAAGCTATATGAATCAGTTGCTTGCGTGATCCTATCAATTGTTTTGTTGATAATAATTTATCGCTTCACGATTCCTAATGGAGGATGGATTACTAGTTCCGTTCAATCAAAAATTATTTATATCTGTCCATAATTCATTGGAACATCTTCATTCATCCCTTATATCACATTATGTCTCTTCCTCATTCTACAGTACAATCAAAGCAATTGAATAAGTGACTTTCCAATTTTTTCATCTCAATTAATTTGCTGAAGATGATATCACATTCGGATGTACAACACTAGTATTTTACAGCGATGATAATTTGCTTCCTCAAAATACAACGGATGCTAGTCATTTAATCTAAATAGTTCTGTTTCAATATTGGAAAACAGAAACAGTTCTGGATGATTACAATCTAGAATTCTATAGCTACAGCGGACTTATTTGAAACGAAATGGAATTCTTATTAGTGATGCCGGTTCGCAGAAGATTTAAACGAACGGAGTAAATCCTACTTTAATTTATTTCGCTTTAATTACTGAGAATGTATTTATTTCAATGTGTATTGGTGATTTATTTAACGCCCGCTGTTTTTAAATTAACTGCACTCACACGTAAATCTACTAAGAGCATTTTAAAGTACCCATTATTCGCATTTTTGTTCTTGCTCTCCGCTTAATTACAGATTACAACGAATTATAGTAGGTAATGTTACAGATTATCACCAAAAATATCAAGCAATATTCTGTGTTACATTATTCATAGCACAAGATGCAATTATTTATGATATGCACACTTTTTTTGAGTTGAATTATTTAATATACAATGTACATATTTCTCCTTGTGAATAAGAATTTTAATTCGTTGAAGCAGGCAAGTCAACAGTACCAACAGAATGAAAACATGGAAAATGTAAAGAAAACATTCATTTCCGTGACACGTATACATACCCAGCGCTAGAACCACTAAACCAAGATACACAGCTTCTCATCCGGCGCGTTGCTGGCATATAAATTGTTAGACTCCTCGTAGTAATCCTTTCTGATCGATTGAAGAGTTTTTTGTTTGAAAATCATGTTTTAAATCATCAAAAACTTAATAACGGGTCAAGGAAATAGTCAATTTTTAGATAATTATAACAAATTGTTGAATAATGCTATCTAGGGAGAGCCATGAAAAATATCTGGGAGCAAAGAAATGAAGAAGTGAACACAAACTATATTTTAATATGGTTCAGTTGTTATGAAATGATAACATCAGATTTTCTTGAAATTTTTTATTCTAGAACAAGAAAGGGCACTAGGCATTGTCTGACAGTCGTGACGTCTGTTCTACGAGCATTGAAGTGCACGGCGAGCGTGAAACGCGATCCGAAGAGCTCTCAACACACTCTGCTTGTACTTCTTTCATCTACCTTCTTCCACGTCGCGATAATAATGCAACGATGCTTATTTTTAGAAAGAGGTTGGGTTACTGCGAATCTAGTAGCTAGCTGCAGAATATCTACGTCAGCAATGTTTTTAAAGTAATTTGCCTACCCTAAACGAGTTAGCCTTCTGAGGGCAGATTAAACAAATTGTGCACAGAAATTGCAAGAACCGTCCCCAGAATGTAATCCGAGTACAAACAGCCGCGACGGATATCGTCAACCTAAATTAGTTTTTGAAAGTTTTAGAATGAAATGGTGCGAGCAGATTTCAACTTATCCTAATTATTCTATCGTCGAATCAAGATTTGGGAAAGATAGATGTCATCAAAATGAAATCAGCATTGAATGGAGATCGAGAATAAATTTTCACTTTGTCGAAGCTGGATTAGATTGAATACGGATGGAACTGTGGAATATTTTATGAAAAGTAGGAATTGCAAGCTTACAACTTCTCTTTTCAATTACAATTTCCGAATTCATGTATCGATTCTGTCACTCGTCTTGAGTATCAGGTCCGATTTGAGAAATATACAAAATCTGACATTCCACATTCGTTTTTCATTCAAATCTATTTAGAGTACGTTCCACTAGATGACCGCAACGTTCATGCTCACGCTCATGATTTTTGCTGTTCCACTAGCTCATGGTCGATGTGGCTGGTGCTTCAAGTGGAACGATGCGATTGTCTGTTGAATGTCAAATAAACTGACAATTTATAGTTTGGATCGAAAAGTGAATCATTGATAAGATAGAACTAATCTGTAGCAAGAAGGATATACGCATGGAATAAATCCAATATGCCTGTGTAAATAATTCGCTCTCAAATAATAAATAATGATAATGAGAAACCAGGAAATTATCTGTCATATTGACGAATGGAAAATCTTCTAAGGCATCTTCTCATTAAGTTATAACTTCTTGGCGATTTCTGCAAAAATTAACGCAACAACCACTTCAACTCACCTTTCAATCGCTAGCGTTATGAACTTCAAGCTATGACGTATTAATCAGGAACGTCAAGACCGCGATCGTCTTGATGTGGAACGATTATTGAAGCGACATGAGCGTTACGGTCGTCTAGTGGAACATTCCTTCATTTCACTTCCTCAGGTTTCCTAGGAAACAACCACTTCAAAATTGTGAATGTCTCTAAATAATTTATTTGATTAACTCTCATCTCTTATACATCCTGACATTTTCCCATTATCATTCCTGATTTGCATTGTTTCATGACTTGACATATCTCTATCTTGTTATTTCGACTTTGTACTTGAATCAATAATAAAATTTCCGTCGATAACTTAGTCGACCAGCTGTAGTTTCTCATGTTTCCTCCCATTTTCTATAGTTTGCCCGGAATAGCATTGTTCAATGACGTCAAAATTATTTTGTAATTGAATTTTAGATAGTTCATACTACTTTGTACTCAAATCAATATGAAATCATATCCACGTACTCTGAATTCTGTGAATTAGTGATGTCTGAGATCCTAAGTTCAAATATTGATGTGAACTTTTATAGCAAATTGCAAATAACACATGAAATTGCAGTATGAGCTCTCCGAAAGGTTCATCAAATTGATATTTGAAATTCAGAAGCTTGATTCCACCGAATCACTGAATTCATGATGAGGGTAATTGGATAAATTTGGAGAACAGTGTGATCAAGAATCTTATGGTTTTTTATTGAAAAAAACCCTTACCAATTTCTCGTATCTATCACACTTGGGTTATCCTTTATTTTATACCTATCATAAGTTTTGGATCAACTATAGCAACTGGACATAAAACCTATGTTCATCATAAAATAAAATAGTGATTTCATATAACCGCCAATGGTCACTTTGACAATGACAGCCATTGATTAATAGTAAGGATACGTTCCACTGGGCGAACGCAACGCTTAAGTAGCCTCAATAATCGTTCCACAAGACGATAGCAGTCCCTATTTTCAGGATCAATACGTCATAAATGACGTCATCACTCAAGACCGGTACAAGCTTACAGCGATTGGAAAGTGAGTCGGAACGGTCGTTGTGCTGATTTTTGTTAAAATCATAAAGAAATTTGAATAAATTGAAAAGGTGTCTTTCTAATTTGTACTTTTAATTCCAAACTATGTCGATTAGTTCAAAATTATTTTAGTGTCATTCTGATCGATGAATTCATGATCTCTCATTATCATCATTTATCATTCATGAGAGTTTGATTCCACCTAGACATACTTGATTCATTAACTTTATGTATATTTCTTGCAGGTGAGTTTAATCTTATCAATGATCAACTTCTTGACATGAATTGTCAATTTATTTGACATTTTACATACACTTACATCGTTCCACTTGAAATATCAGCCACAGCAATCATATGTAAGTAGAACGGCAAAAACTGCCAACTCGTTGGGGTCGCCTAGTGAAATGTACTATAAATTTATAAGACAACAAAGCAACTAGCCATATAATTTACGGTTGGGGAAGTACTGTAATGGCCACAGAAGATATTTCGATTTAAGATAGTTTTTCCATTTCTGTCGGAGGTTCAAGTGCTACGCCTATATATATTTTGACATCGCATTAAAAGGCAGACTGGAGAGATAATTTTGTTGCGCATTTTTTTTCATCGGTCATTTACAAGCTTACAAATAAGTGAATAATTGTTTGAAGCTGCTAGTCATGAACCAAAATAGATGCAATCTAATCTTTGTTTCTTAGTCAGTGGATGGATTACAGCATTATTCATTAATTGAAAATAATGATATGCGTTAAAATTTTTGTGGCATTTTACTTACTTGTACAAAGTAACAAGTATTGTGAAACCGACAAAATTCACCTATCAAGATTTTGATGGATATATCTGTCTTGAGCATTCCTGAATCCATTTGGCTATTCTTGGCTTGATGTCGCGTCGGTACGTTCGTACGTGCGTGCGTAACTCGCAAATTTAAAAACTGGTTGAACGTATAATGTTGAAATTTTGTATTTAAGACTGGTATAGGGTAAAGTTGTGCACCTCGCCTCATGGCTTCAATCGTCTGTACTGAAAGTGCACTTTACTTGAAACTATTTTCAAATTTTTCTGATAAATCCAGAATGATCAACCGTAGGATGTTGAAATTTAGCATTTGAAATTGCTGTAGCATCCAAATGGTCATCTCCTATTTTCGTACCTATCGACTCGGCCGGAAGTTCACTTTATATGACAGACTTTTCGAATTTTCTTCCTAAATTCAAAACAATTGGTCGTAGAATATTGAAATTTTGTATTAAGTACTTCTATAACATTCAATTGTACATCTTGCAGTATTATTACGATCGGCTGAACCAGAAGTGCAGTTCACTCGGAACATTTCTTGAATTTTCCGCATAAATCCAAAACAATTAAACGTAGAATATTAGAATTCAGTATTCAAGACGATAGTACTGTCTTCTAGATGCTTATATCCTATTTCCATTGAGATCGACTGAGCCGGCAGTGCACTATACTTGACAATCTTTTGGAATTTTTCTCATAAATTCAGAACGATCATATGTAGAATATTGAAATTTGATATTTCAGTCTGCTACAGCATCTGAATGATTGCCTACTATTTTCATAACAATAATAATAACCGGAAGTGCACTTCAGTTGGAATTTATTTTTCAATTTTGCGTATAAATTCAGAACTGCGAGCCGTAGAATCTTAGAAATCAGTATTTAGGGATGTTGTAACATGAGAATGATGACCTATTATTTTATAGCAACTGACTAGGCTAAAAGCGCATTTGACTTGACAGATTTTTAGAATTTTTTGGATGAATCAAAAACAATTAGCCGTGGAATGATGAGATTTTCTGTTTGATCGAATATATCCGATGATGTACAAGTAAGGCACGTGTAATGCCCACGTCAAATTTTTCACTTTTCTTATCTTTACAAGAAATACTGTGACTCGTGACTCTTCTACAGCTCAAGATTTTGATGAATCTTCACGTTTTAGACCCTACTGAACCCAAAAAACATTATTTCAAAGACAATCGGTTGGTTTGTTGGTCTTTCTATCGATTTGTCTGTCGCTCTGTCTCTCTGAAAGCACAATACTTGAAGACGCATACGAATTTGCAACTGCAATTTTTTAATTTATCGAGTTTTTTTATTCGAGTTTCTCTATTCAAGATCTATAATTAGGTTTGTGGATGAGCTTTTTACAATCAGTTGTATAAAAATTTGAGTGATGTAAATCTTCTGTTTTTTGTATTTATTATATAATAATCATAGAATATACGTACAATAATTAAAGTTATTCCTCAAGAAATTTAGCACAACATTTACATGAAATCATACCTCTATTAGCGTTCAAATCGATAATATGATATCGTAAGAATATTTTGAATGATTCAAAATATCTGAAAAAATATGTTAATGTCTGTATGAGTATACACATTCAAATTACCATGCTCATCAATTGGTTCTCAATTTTTGATTTAAATGTGTCAATACATCGCCCTTGGTCAGTTATGACTCCAAGAGTCTAGTATAGGGACGTGTTAATTGAGTACGCTACCACCTATCTAGGTGTTGACACGGACACTTGTGCTAATTGATTGTATTTGCACTCCATACTGTTTGAGTTTTGAAATAGCATTCCTAATGAAACAAGTTTGGCATAGATTGGCGTCGATTCGAAATTTGCATCTGGAAAAACTCTGTGGTACGATCAATTTCATCATCAATTCTTGTAAAAATATTACTATATCAACAGTATGTGTGTAAAGTATATAAGAATTCTGTTTTTGTAACTGCTTGGGTGATAAATATCTTAGGAAACTGCAAATCTCAACCTTTGTGATTCAGGAAAAGGATTGGTAGAAAAATATTGTTTGTGGCTTCCCTGATGATGATGGATACAATACAAACCTTGTGAATCATGCTATAAATAAAGCTGCAGTGGTTGTGAGCTGAAGAAGTGAGCACATCTCTGGTCTCATGTGCGACCAAAGCTAAACAATGGACGACACCTCAGACAAAGGCCACTTGGGGCGGATTAGGAGCGCGGAGTTGCAATCGCACTCCGACAATACCACTACCTCCTTTCTCCCTCATTCCGCTTTGATACTGCGTGGAGCGCCTACGAATATACGTTTAACCCCGGATTATATTGTGCTCGAAAAAATTGGCTGCGAAGAGATTTTCGTTTTCGCTTCTTCTTGTTATTAGCGCTCCCTTGACTCTCATTCATTTGATGAAAAAAGAATAAAATTGTGCGCGAAAATTGGAGATCCGTTAATCTCCAAGAAGTCGAAGAGTTAATTGACATCGGTGAATTCTGACTGATCATGACAAAAACTATAGAAAAGTGGATCATTAGAAAGGTTTCTCTCACCGTGCATCAGTTTAAATCAAGAAAAATACTTGGTCATTAATTCTCATCTGTCTTGGAGCTTCTGGTCGGTGGTCGGTGATCGCGATGAGCCGCTAAAAGCACTCGCAATGTGCAGCATTGTCCGGTCCGCCTCGCGTCGCCCGTAAATTCTGCATTAGCCTCGCGCGCGAGATAAATTGGAACACAGGCTCTGGCCCTGCATCTCTGATGGGACGGGATGGTTGCTTCGATCTTAGTTGGCGCCGATTTGGCTTGCTTGTTGTGGATTTGTATTCAGTTTGCTTGGTCAAGGACGATTTAAGAGAATTGGGTTTTATTTGGTTTATATTAATACTGGATGTTACATATTTATGCAGCGTTCTCCTTCTCCATTTTTATTTCATTTTTACAAGAGAAAATCAATTCATTATAACAGTCCTTGTACAAACAAGAAAGACGACGTCATAATTTCTGGAAAGAGCAATGCTTTCATGAAATGAAATTCCAAAAAGTAGAAGGTTAATGTCATTGACTTTTCATTGATAAAATGAAGCTAATCAATACTGTCTTCAAATTATTGTTTCTATGAAGTGATGCAAAAATAATAAGTGTGAAACAGATAATTTGCACTATCATACTCGTTACCATTACTTTGATTCATAACATCATATTCACAATGTAGTACGGTTAAAAGCTTGGATCATGTTGATTGGGTCATTTGAAAATGGTGTACTCTGTAGAATAATATCCCGATATTTACTAGTATGTTTGTTCTTGCCCTTTTATTTTTGGCCAGCTTGGAAATTCTTTGTTTCCTTATCACTTGTCTTCAAGCTGCAGTTGTACGGAAACATGATACTGTCTCTTCTTCAATGATATTCATTGCAGTCAGACGAGCTACCACAACTACTGAAAACTGTAGCTATAGCTTACTTCAAGTGCCAGTTTTCTGTTTACAGATATCAGAATTTTCGGTAATAAATGAAAAGCACAAGTAGTGTGGCAGCAACTAAAACAAATTATTAATTAGATTTGATGAATTATGTGAGCATACACACTTTCAATAAACGCCATTTCCTCGTATAGATATTTCATTTCCACTTGATTTATGTGGATCTCTTAAGATCTTTGATGTTTACGTCTAATGAGAGAAGCTTCATCTATTTTTCCGATAGGAATCGCCATCCTCTTGCTCCCAATCTATTCCTGATGGTTATCGAGATATGTATTTGAATTGTCTGTGATGAAAATGACTGAATCCTCCGCATGGGCCAGAAACTGTGTACTCCTGGATATATTCAGGCATTTCATAAAAGATGCCACAGAAGTTGTCCTAATATGGATTCTTGAGGACATCTACCAAACATTTCGTCCGTTGTTCAGCCTTTCTCTGTTGCTAAGACGACCATCAACGAGGTATGTCATGTAATAGAGGAATTTTGTTACTTCAAATTTATTCTAGAATCCGGACAAGAGCAAAAAGACCATTCACATTCTCTTTAGAGCACTTCTTCTTCACTCTCCAACATAAAGTACAAATAGTGCGATTCATTACTCGAAGTGGGATCAAATGCGTCACTGCTTTGATTTTTGACCATAACATGGATATTGATTCGAGCTCTTGTTTTAAGGAAGTTGTTAATCAGAAATGTATCAGAGTTCTGTATATCTATTTATTATCTAACCAACAAAAATCAGAGTGCTCTCTCGCGGCCCACTTGTGATGGATATTGAGGGAAACGTATACGTTCTTTGAATCGCTACAAAGACCCGCCCTTCCATAAAATAGCCTTCCCATCCATTCGGCGCTCCTTTCTGAACAAGCAGCTGATATACCGAACACATGTTAAATTCTCGCAATGTATGTATTCTAGGAGAGTTCAGCGTATGTACGAAACGACATATTTCCCTTCCAAGTAAACTTTTTGTGCGTGCAAGTTGGGGTGTGACCCCTATTTGAACATTCTTCACAAGTTGATAATGATATATTATGATTTTGTTATCGCAAACTTGGTTGTGTTCGTGTGGTCCTTTTGGGAACTTGAATTGACTTTTAAACCCCATAAATCCTCATCGGAATGCTAATATCAAAATTGTTTTATGGAATTATTCAGACCGACAATGCACGGACCTTCAAAGTTTCTAACATTTTTATCGGGAATTTTATCTCTTTCAAGCTTGGGATATTGTAACTGCAACCCGGAATAAAGGAATAAAATCTTCGTGAAGTTTAAAAATGGAATCAGATATTATGTGGATGAAGAACTACTATATTTCTATATCAAAATTTCAACGTTAGAAGACCAAATTCAATTTTAGTTCAGTACAGTTTGGAACTATATTATATTCTTTGCCTTTGTGGAATCTATACATTATGTATATTTGAACAAAAGTGTAGACAATACTTTAGACTCAATTGGAAATTGGAATAGGCATTAGAGAATTGACGTTATGCCTACGAAAGTCTTTGGTGAACAATTGATTTGATACATCGCAATCATGTTGGTGATAAGTGATACTTTTATGTCTCTCTTTATACTAATTTGTGTTTTGTGGTATTTCCATCTCGCATTCATTAAAACATAAACGCATCTCTCCCCAAAATAATAACGAAACAATTTGAACACTCGCTCCAAGCGAGGGCTCTTGGAGCCATTTAAAACATCGCTGAGCTAATTCCAGCTATTTTATTAAGTTAGTCTGCCGAAACGAAGTAAACACAACCATGAATAAACACATGTCGGACTGGTGTAATCCAAAATGCGGCAACGTAGATTCGCGGGAAGAGAACGAACGTATTCGCGAGATTTACATCATGTGGGGGTGGAGTCGACCTCAGTGCTCTACGACCGAAGTAAACGAATCGTTCTCTCCATCTTCTACACGCCGGGAAAGAGTAGAAGAAATGTGATTTCTTGGAACGATATTCTTTTAATTCTGCCTGCGTGAGAAAGTGTAGTTACGTCAGTATTCTGATACTGAGGTTCAGAAACAGAGGAGAGAATATATGTTGTACATTGCAAAATATTATAGTGTGAACTTGACAGACAATCGAAAAATTACCCCTCATAACTCATTAATAAGACGTGTACAACACCCTCGACTCATATCATGTTCTCAATTCCAAAACGATTCTCTATGACCGTTCACAATAGTTTCATTTAATTTTAATGTCTCATTTACCCATCCATCTGGGTTAAACTTCCGATTTCAGAAGCCCTTTTTTAATTCCCTCCTATATCCAAGGCAATTTAACCACATACAATCTCCGGAACCATTAGAAGGTGCGACTCGATTTTCGTTTCCCTTGCTGAACGACTAACTGTCTCGCCCTTGATTTGTTGCACGCAATACCCCTGCAATTAATGTTGTTTACAGGCGCTATACTGCGATGTATTCGCGTTTTAAATTTCCCTGTTACTTGCTATGCCAGGACTACTAGACGTGATCCAGGACACAAAGATGCTCGTGCTAGAAAAGTATGAACATTTTTTATATATTCGATACATTCATCCTACTGGGTTATTCATGAAGTAATGTTTGTCTATTCTGATTCAGTACACAAGATATAGGAAATATTAGAAAAGTGAATTGGAATTGAATCTTGATAGATATTTAAAGGGACTAGAGAACATAGAAAACATAGATAACATGGAAAGTATGCCTAAAAATGAATAACTGGATATGAAATCAATAGATGTTAAGTGGAGCGGATATTACGGGGGAATATACAACAAAGACAACATACGTTATATAGAAAACATAGGTAACATCCATAGCAATGAATAATTTGATATGAAATCAATAGATATGGATTGAAGAAATGGACAATATAGACAATATGGACATCATGAATATATAGCAACGGAATTCACAGATATAAATTCATCAGTCCACCTGAGTAAGCACTAGAAATAGGGGTACCCAGCTCCTATGAAGCTGAAAATTGACATAAATTCATCGATTCCGTGTGTGCAATAAATTTTATGCAAGGTCAAAGTCTGCAAGAATGGGTTTTTGAGTTTTTCAGTGAAACGGTCAGTTTCATGGTAAAAATAGCTCAGACAACAATAGTAGACCTTTTAATTCCCGGCAAAAAAGGTCTCCATAATTTTTTCCTAAGATTCACTATTTCTGATAAAAAGCTATTCCGAAATTATATGCTATTAGTCCGCGTGACTAATTTATTAATATTGAATAATAATTTTTACAATATGATATGAAAATAGATTCTGTCCCTCATTTGGTGACATATGTCTGCTGTTCAATTGTCAACGTGGCAATGTCCATCTACCTAATATTTTTGAATGAGTGAAAGCTCGTTCTGCCACATCCTTTGGGAGGAAAAAAATTAAACATGGAAATTTCAGCAATTTTTCTAGAGATGTAACACTCTATCAGTTTTTGTTTTGGTTCAATACTCTGTGATTCGCATTAATTCGCAAGTAAAATCTCAACAGAATGAGATCGATCCGTGACTCGCAAACACTGACGAATGATGGGACTCAGTCGATGTGCCTAATCTCCAAGCCACACGGTTGAATCATTCGTGTTATTTCGTACGAACTCGACTTCGTAACTTTTCGTAGCTTCCGTTTCTAATGGACGGGAAGCTCTAGCTCAAAACGCATGATATTTGGTGCTTCGCCGGAGAACAAATGAGAAAATCAGCGTCAGTCGTTCGCCACTTTTTGGATCAATCCCTGTCCGGTGTTCATAGAACTGGAAATTCCATCTCTAGTGTAAATTATCTATTTTTTATTGTACATTTCTAAGTAGCGAGTAAACATTGATTTCCATGTTCAATCTAGGATGGAGCAGCGATTCTTCGATCCTTAATAACTGTAGGGACAATACTATCAAAAAGACCAATCATGAGTGGATCAAGCGATTCAAAGAAGGCAGGAATAAAGTTAGAGATAATTATTGAGAAAGAAGATCTTCGACCCCAATTAACAATCATTGTTCAAGTGCAGACTTTTTTAGAAAAAACAAAAAGAGGAGTTTCAGTACATAAAGTTGCTAATATTTCATTAAACTTCAATAAAAAGACCGTGAAGTAGGCCTACCGGAGCAACTACGTTAAAAAATACGCGTCAAGTACAACATCACTGGGCCTCGATTCTCGAAGCTATGCGTTCGCATTCGCATATGTTTCCAAACGTTTGGGGTCTAAACGTATACGTTTAAAAATTTCTATTCTCCACTGCTATTCGTTTGCAGCACTCGCACGATTGTCGCATACGTTTGGTTTTCTGAAGCACGGCATCACACTTGACCGTTTCACAACGAATGGACTAATCAGATTCAAATATTTAGGTAGTGCTAGCACGTTGCGTAATGATCACAGACCGCACTGTTATTGACATTTGACGTGTGACGTTTCCATTAATTTGATTTTCCAAGCTGTGTATGTGTGCCATTTGTGAGATAAAAATTGGATAAATCATCAAAAACAAGTTCTCCATTCTCACAAGACTAAGAAGTTATGCTGGTTGAATTTATGGAGCAACATCCACAGCTCATAAGTGGAAGATTTGATCAGACCTCCAAAACTTCATCAATCACAATTGCGTTGGAAATATCATCAAATGCTGCCATTGTGTATGAATACTTGTGACACACTCAAAATGACATTTCAAACTAGCCAAACGAATGAAAATTGCAGTGAACGAGTGGTTACTACCCAACCGTGTCAAACGCACAAAAGTCCTACGTTTAGAAACGTGTATGTTCACCAAACGCACACTCGAGAATACCAACTAAAGAATTTCATGCGTTTCGACGTTACAAACGTATACGCTTTGATTCGAGAATAGAGGCCCTGGTGGCGTGGAAACGTATGCGTATCATGGAGAATATAACTTTAGAGAATGGCTTTTTCTCAGAAACGGTAAGTCTTGAGAAAAAAAATGTCGAGGCCATTCTTATAGAGATTTAGAAGGTGCACAATTTTTGTACAAACTATTTTTAACATAAAACTGGCTGTTTCGCTAGAAAGTTCAAAAAAATCTTTTTTGCGAGCTTTGACCTTGCATAAATTCATAGCACACACGGAATCTTCGTTATAATGGTAATGGTTAATGTCAATTTTCAGCGTTTTAGGAATTTATGCAAGGGTGATGTATAAATACAGAAAGGGGTTGAAATGGCTCAAAAATTGATCCAAAATGTACCAGACTAAATCTATTTAGATTATAGAAGAAAGATTTGAGGAGCTACTAGCCTTGTACAATACAACTTGTGATCTGGTTGTTACCCTGAAACTCAAACGTTTCTCACGAGAGCAAGTACTGTTCAAGCAACATTGGCCAAAGTACTTTAGACTCTTTGATGAAGCAGCTACGTAAGAAAAATATTGGGATGCATCTCGATAAGAGCTCGACCCAACAAGACATTGTCCTATTCTAGTCATTTTCCATCTGTACCTTATTACAATTAAAACTAGGGTACGGAGCTAAATAAACTACTTCTAAATTTTCCGCAAACTCTAGCTTCAAAACTGCCTAGCTCAGTATCAAAAAAAACAATAATAAGAATAATCCCAGGGCCGGACTGGATAGTTATGAGGTTAGCTTCAAGAGAAAAATACAAACTTTACTGAAACAAATATACTCGACGCTACGTAAGCTAACTCTAAATAAAACAGAAAATAAGGGCGCCACGCAATTGTTAATTTTCCCGTCCTCAGGCACACAACTGCGAAAGTACCTGTAAAAGAAAAGATGGTAGGATGGATGGGTAGAATATTGGGTTGTAGGACAATTAGATCTGTCGGCGTTGATCAAGATGCCGCAGAACATAAAATAAAACTATCTCAAACAGCGATACTTACTCACCAGCTGTAAGAAAACACTAAATAAAATCACTCTCTGAAAATTTAAAATGGAAGATACTTTTTTTTTTACAAAATAAATGAATTAAAAATTTACACAAAGAAGTGAATATTTTATGAACTCAGTTCAAAATTAATATCAAAAATTATAAAAAGTGAAGATAAAGAAAATATGAAATCGACAAGAGGTAAAATAAGTTAATGTGAGCAAAATGGCGGCGATTCGCATCCCTACGCAGACTTCAACAAGTCTTAACTGAACAAATACGTCTATAAACCTATTCCAGAAAAAGTACAAAATAATGGAAATCAGGCCCTAGATTGATCGACCTAGTTTACAATCGGACGTAGCGTTTATAACGTAACCAGAAAAAGCATAGAAAAAGAAAGGCAAAACGAATGCCTACCGTAGCAAAGCTATACGTAAAAGTGAACAAAAGTCGAGGTGAAGCCACGAGGTGTCTAATGATTAAATTAGCACTAACAAAGAAAAGTCTGAACATAAAAAAAACTGAACCACTTAGCTAGCGACGTCACTGGAGATCCTTACTGACTCGTCTGGCGTCTGGATCTCAGCCTCGGATCTAATTGGCTAGATTCCGCATGGTCAGGAAAGCCAGAGTGGAAGTTAGGTACTCCCACAGTATGTGCCTTGGTACGAATGACGTTGTATCGTAGATGGTAGCGATTGCAAACAAAACGACCACTCAGAATTTTAAATAATCCTCCATACGTGGGCTGCTCCACTGCACAAAACAAATGGCCAAACTGCCCCAAATATTCGGCCCAAGCACAGCTTATTCCAAACGAATCCTCAGCTTGGGCTTGCACACGCAAAAAAGACTTTGGAATAAACCCCAAAATTGTGGTGGTGAAAAGAAGCAGATAAAATAAATTTAACGTCCATCCTATACAAGGACTTAGGGCTAACTTAATTGAAAATTAACCGTTTTTCATTAAAAAAAAACCTAGCGGACGCCCTAGTACTACGATTCAAGAAAAAAAACGTAACGTCACTGCCTGCAGCGCGCGCATTACAACAGCGAAAATTTAAAACAAAAATCCTGAACTAAAGTTAATTAATAACAGTAAACAATAAACATGCTTCAAATATAATCAAAAAACTGAGCTTAAAGAAGAGGGAAGAATCGGAACTAAAGATTTGAAAAATGAATGAAACTATAGAATTGAAAACTAAAATATCTTTAACCAAAAGAAAGTACATAAAATTGACTAAAGAACCCAAATTACCTTAAACTATATTACAGAATTTAACCCAGCAAAAAAAGTGACAAGAAGCCAAATTGGCAAATTTCACCCAAAGAAAATCCTGAGTGATGTAGCAATGATCTCTGTTTTTTTTTTTATATCTTTAAGACAATATCCATGAATATAATTTGACCAGGCTAAAGTAGATATTTAGAGAGAATAGACAACATGTACAAATCGATAACGATGAAAACCTGGTTATAAAATCGGTAAATATGGATCCAAATAGATATTGAGAGGGAAAAACAGTATAGACAATATTATAAGCAATGAATAACTAAATATTAAATCTATGGATTTGAATAAGATAGATATCTAGAGGAAACGGACAGCAGAAACAACATATATATATATATATATATATATATATATATATATATATATATATATATATATATATATATATATATATATATATAACTGGTAATGGAATCAATAGATATGAGTTCAAGTGAATATCCAGAAGAAATAGACAAGATGGTAATTGTGAATAATATTGAATAATTCAATATAAAATTGATAATATGAAGAGAGGAAGATATTTGGTAACTTTAGACAAGATAAATAACAATGTATCGATATGAAATCAATGGATATGAATCGCAGTAGATATTCAAAGAAAATAGACGATATAGACAACTTAGACAAAATTCATAGCAATGAACAACTGTATATGGATTCAGACAAACAAGGTGAAGATGTGATGGTTGAATGGTTGATAAAGTTTGTGCCAACTTGTGTGATGTGTATGTATCTAGCGAATTCATTACAAATATAGTTCATTACAACAAAAATGAGCTACAAGTTGATTTCAGTTTCACATATACAGATATAATAATAAATGTTTAAAATGATGAAAACTATTATTCTCTCCATAAATTCGTTTAATAACTGAAGTTATACATCAAGTTATCAATTTTGATACGTGCAACAGTCGTTGAAAGAAACAGTAAAGTGATAAATTCAGGATATAATGGAAATGAAAAATTAATGCATAGAAATAAAACTCATTCCAGTTTCAAATTGCTATTAAAAATTACTCAATGTCACCGCTTTGAATTTCACGTAGTTAAACGAAATTAATCATTATTGTTCCAAAGTCATTATTAATTAAAGCGTTTTGAAATGCGGTCAGGGTTTGTTGCATGGAATCATCATTATCGCCATGATGGATATGACGTTAGAGGTATATGATCTCGTTTGATAAAACTTGAAGCCATTTATTGCTAAATTTATGTCATCATTGGGAGTGTTTACCTGACGGCATGAAAAACGTAATCGAGGTGCATAATAATTACAATCATAAAGAAAAAGTAGTTATTTTGATAAAAAAAAGAATTGCTCAACAATAAACAGTACCTGATTTTAGCTTGAAACTTCTCATTTTCCAGGTACGCTCTCTTTGATGGATGAGAATAAAAGTATCTGGTTTCAAGTGAAGGTGCTTTTTTAGTCGTGTGTCACAATAACAGTACAATTATAAATAAAGTGGAATTCTCCTCTTTCTCCAACTACAATCTTTCATTGCACTTATCATAAATGAGGATGAAACTGTGAAAAACCTACTCTGTAATAATGCAATCAGACTTGCTTTCCTCACATATAACCTGTTATTCCACCCTTCCAGAGCGGACCTTTTTTGTTAGAACAGGAAATAATTTCAGGAAGAATATTCTGACATTTGTTCCGGGCGTTGGTTTGAAGTGTAAATCAAGCAGCATTGTTTTGCGCCTGGATCTCTGAGAATCCTACATTTTTGTGGAACAATGCAGCGAAGAGCGAGATTCAGTTACCTCGTGGATTTCAATCATGACGCGATGGAATCATCACTTTCCTATAGCTCGTAACAATATTTTTGTCCAAATATATGTACTTTGAATACGTATGATCTCTATGTATTATGCATTGTCCAATTACTCCAGTTCTCAGGAATCCGCAATTTCATCTGTAGTTGTTATTGAAATTCAGATTTGTATTCAAATTTGTATTAATTTTGTAATAGGTCTGCATACGCACGGATGCATGAAATGTTACTTTGTGATCAATCAGTTCCATTACGGGTGTAACTTGAAACAGAAAGGCGTGAAATAGGATATCAAAACGGTTGCCATAGCAATCTTTGTTTTTGCGAATGATCACTGATATTTAATCCTAATCAGATTCAATACGCATGATGAGTATATTGTTTGGATTCATCTGGCTTATACATCGCGGAATAGTGATATGAATAATGTACCTTCATCTCAATCAATTCTATATCCATTATGAGTTCATTAGTAGTCCAAATTTGTGAAATTCATATAATTGTAATGGTTATTTTGCTTGTAACAAACCTAAAATAGTTTTGCTAGATTGTATTCATATTGGCATTAAACTATGTTTACTGAATTCAATTGAATCCAATTTCATGTGGCGGCAAACATATATCTATCATTGTTGGCTGACCACACTTATATATTGTTCACGTGATTTGTTCAGAATTAATATTAAATCGGTGATTGGAATGGTCAATTTCTATTATGGGATTGATGTTTAATTGAATTCATGAATAATAACCATGATATATTTACACAGGAAGGGGTCAAAGTGGCACAAAAATTCTTGCAAAAGTTGAATTCATCCAAAATATTTCAGACCAGATCTATTCAGATTAGGAAAGAAAGACTTAAGGAACTACAAGTTTTGTAAAATACAACTGGTGGTTTGATTCTGAAACTCAAAGGTTCTTTACAAAAGCAAGAACTGTTCGGGCAATATTGGCCAAAGCACTTTGGACACTCTTTGATGATGCAGCAACATCAAACAAATATTGGGATTCATCTCGATGAGAGTTTGACCCAACAAGACATTGTCCTGATCCAGTCATCTTCTATCTGTATACTAACTCAAAGAAAAGACTGAATGATGTAGCAATGATCTCTGAACTTCGTTCTATATCTTTAAGACAACATTAATGGATATAATTTGAGCTGCAAATGTATCAATCTATTGATACTCAATCTGAAAGTATTCAAGAAATAGTTGGCTAAAGCGATCTTGACACTCTTTGATAGTGGCAAATCAACTATCAACTAGATGTAGTGACATAACAACTGTTGAGACGTCAACTCTTATTCCGATGAGAGTTAATCAGAATACAATATTGTTTTGAGTTGACAGCTCCTAATCTGGAGCCTCATACAAATAACACTCTGAATTAGACAGCAGTAATTTCTGAACTTTCTTTTATACCTTCAAGATAATATTCGTTGATATAATTGGAGCTGTATGAGTGGCAATCGATTTGAACTCGGACTAGAACCATTCAAAAGATAGTTTTGAGGGACTGGAGAGATTTAGATGGAATTCTCTTTAAACTAAACTGCACATGCAACGTTGGCTAAAGCGTTCTAGATATTTTGATAATGACAAATCAACTTCCAACTAGATTTCGTTACGTAACGTAACGTAGAGATTTATTTCAATGAAAGATAACCAGAATGAAACATTTTTTTGAATTAGTATTGTAATGTTTATTACTTGATCCAATAGTTTGTAATTGAATAGAAATCACTATTTAATGATTTGAATTGATATTAAAGTTTTATTCTTCTGAATATCACTAAAAATACTATATTTATCTATTTATCACTTAATTCTAGCTTTAACAAAGTCACAGATATTTATATTCAACTATTTATATACACTATTTACTTCACTGTTCGATATTCACTGTTCCAGTCTTTGGCTTTCCTTTACATATATAGAAAAATCCATTTCTCGAATGTTCTACATCTGAAATTTTCTACATCTGGAATATTGCTAGAGGCTTCCATCGGGAGGGGTGATATGATGCGACGCGGTGCGCCGTAACAAGGACGAAAGGCTCCACCCATACAGGGCCACCTTTACGAGCTTCCCTACTCTCGCACGTTACACTACCCTCTTCTTGAGAGTGTTTCGTCCCGAAACATACCTTCATGTCTATGCCGGAATCGACACTCGCCGCCCTTGGTGCGACCAGTAGTTTGGTAGAAGTAGCAGTCGACAGTTTTTGATCCGATCGAGCTTGCTGGGTGGGAACAGCAGACCAATATTTGAATTCCTCTGTTCTGGAATATAACCTCTATCATATTTCGAACGATCCTCCAATCTAATCCATCCAGACCGCAGCCTAACTTTGGTATTGCCAGTTTCAGGATGTCGTTCTGCATTAGATGGCCTCGCATGTCTTGCAGCGTTACTAGGTGGTAAATATAGCTTTCTTTGGTTGTCGTATTGTCCCTCAGACAGATGGTCTTCACTACTGTAGGCTTCTGGTGTTCTGGCCTGCAAAACTTCTTCTTGAAAACTGCTGTTATACCTCGGGACGTCTTCAAATCTTCTGATACACAATGGGCCAAAGAGTAGTCGGCCGGGACTCTGAATAGATCCTGCTGCACTTCTGTAGTTATTTCGGATCGAGCCTGACGTCCATTTAGAAAAATTTTCATAAACTCCTCGAATGAATCTTCCTACGCATGGATCTTACGGGCACGTGCGTCATTGGGATCTTCATTGTTGTCTCCCGCAAATGGTGCTAGCCGATTGAAGTGCACCACTCTTGATTTGCTCTTGGGGTTGCGGCTGATTTCATAGATTATGTCGGTAATCCTTCTGATGACTTTGTAAGGCCCCTCTCAAGATGTTTGTAATTTTGGAGACAGGCCACGTCGCCGCCCTGGGTTATAAAGCCACACAAAGTCTCCTGGTTGAAAACCCTCGTCTTGTGCCTTGACGTCATAGGTCTCTTTCATTCGGTCGCTGGCATTCTGGATGTCTATACGGACTCGGGAGTGGATATCGTCCATCTGACGCCTCTAATTAATGAGATAATCTTCGCCAGCCAGGTCTTCTCCAGGTTTGCAGCCGAACTCTAGGTCGCATGGTAGCCAAGGTTCCCGTTCAAAAATAATTCTTGCTGGAGTCTGTCCGGTTGTTTCGTGTACGGATGAGCAATAGGCCAAAAATAACACATGGAGATATTTGTCCCAGTCTCTCTGGTGACTAGAGACAACTTTGGCCAGGTGTCTGTTATTGGTTTTATTCATTCGTTCCACCATTCCATCTGACTGCGGATGTAATGCAGTAGTTCTGGTTTTACGAATATTCTATACTTCGCAGATACCTTGGAAAAGTGTGGATTCAAAGTTTCTTCCCTGATCAGAATGCAGTTTCAAGGGTACACCAAAACGACAGATCCAGTTCTTCACTAGGACGTCTGCAATAGTAGCGGCCTCTTGATTAGGAAGGGCATACGCTTCCGCCTATTTACTTAAATAGTCCATGACGACAACAATGTATTTATTTTCGACGTCTGATTCGGGAAATGGCCCTGCTACGTCGATGGCTATCCTCTCGAATGGATATTATACTGTCGCATCGGAGCTCTTGGTCGTTTCTGCAGTCCGTTGCTTGAAGCGCACGTAGTGCATTTCCTGCACCATTCCCTGAAGCCTTTTCTGCAGTTTAGCCAATAGAACTGCTCACGAACTCTCTGCAGAGTCTTCCTTATCCTAAGGTGTCCTCCACTCACTCCATCATGGAGATGTCTCAAGATCTCCGGAACTCGACCTCTATGAGCGATCAGCTGTTTTCTACTCTTGGTTTCATCCGGATCTTTCAGGACACGCTTCAAGACGCCTTCATCCAGGATTATGGAATCCCATTGCGCTCAGTATGATTTAACCGCCATGTCGATCTTGTTTCTTTCTTCTTTCATTCTTGAATAATTCGCAACTTTGAGTCGTCATCTATGTCCTTTTCTCTCTCTTGTGGTTGCCAAGCAGTAGCTTATGAACCTCCACCTAAATTTGCAAGGCAATATCTATCAATATAATTGTAGTTGTAAGAAGTCAAAAATATCCTGTATCAATTTCTTGATAATCATGTGAAACAATTATCATAACATTCCACATTATTTTCTTTTATGAAAGTGTGTACACAATTTTTAGAGCCCCGACCTCATACTCAGTAATAAACGTCATGAATAAAAATTGTGGCCTTTTCATCGCACGATATAATGACGCAAATCCTTTGATGTGGCAGTAATTCATCGCTCAGTTATTATGATACAAACTGATGACACTGTCAACAAAATGAAGTACCTACACTACAACATAATCCGAATCCAGACTAATCGCATCATTCATCCTCATATCGATTCAATTTTTTGCTCAACATCGCCCGCATTGTCATATGCTGCGTGTGTGACAGATGCCTCACGATCATTCCTAAAACACCAAATTCCTTTTCGAGCCGTTTCTGGAATTGTGGTAATGTATTCTGGGAATAAATAGCGGCGTCGTGAACAATTTCGTAAATTGAAACCGCATCTGCAGCTTGTCACTAGCCTGAAATGCTTCCAACCACTCAGAATAATGGTTGGAGCGGACATATCGAAGTGGTGGGCTTACTGATCGACAGAATGGAGATGACCAATCATCAAATGGATTATCCGCATTATGATATTTTGCAAATGTGTGTTTTAGTTAGGATGACATGATATGAATGATTGATGTGAATGAGATGAATTCAATCATGGAGAAGATCTAAAAGTGAGGCAGAATCGTATTCAATAATGATATTTCACAGTTTGAAACTAATTTTCAAGTAAGTAAAACTCAATTCATCACTGGATAGATTGAAAACAGGAAGCTACGGAATCATATTTAAACGTCAAATTTTTGTCTTCAGCAACACCTTTTCTGTCCTGATTGATATAGTACTAACATCTTAACACAATGACGCTCCTGATGATCCATGACTTCTCGCAGTGTACAGATATTTCCGTGCTAGTTCAATTAAGGAGAAATAGCCCTAGAGTGCGCCAAAAATAACAACATATCCTTGTAAGAATATAAATATCCCTGTACGTGAATTATTGACTGTGAATGTTTTCCAGCGGTGAAAAAGTGATGCAATTTTGCTGTGTATGATATAATTTATTGTACAAACTCTGATATATAAATTTTTGTTGTAGCAAATATATAATTAGCCACAAACAGTGTGAATAATTCTTCTGGAAAGCTTTATGTAAACGCAAAAATATGACAATTTGGAAATTCGAATTAATTTGTGCAGACAATATAAGAGACATGTTTATTATATATTGTAAACAGGAAAATTGAATTTCATGCTACCGTGATTGCCACGCTTGGAATACTCATGAATTGTTCATAGTAATTCCTTTCTATAATTCAATTATATTGATAATTCGTTTTGGAACATATATATCAAAACTATTATGGAATCTAAACATACTCTGTATTGTTAGTAATGAATATTAATACTAGTTATTGTTTTGTTCCAGATGAATGAAAACAACAAGCCAATCAAGTGACAATGGATACACCACCCTTATCACGGAGTATACATCAATCAAAATCAATATCAAATTAGATAGATAGACAAATAAACGTTTAGAATAATTAGATGTATTGTAAATAAAACAATGCAGTGATTAGCTAATTTAAAATCATGCGTAAGAACGCTATCTTGGTGGTCTTGGTACTACTTCCCTTAATATGGCACGTACGAGCCTTCACCAAGAACTACAAGATGAGCACGAGAATTGTGCAGACGCGCTACGGTCGTCTCCAAGGAATGGTATTATCAATGGAGCACTACCGTGCTCTAAAGCCAATAGAGGTGTTCCTTGGTGTACCATATGCTACTCCTCCAGTCCGACAAAATCGATTCAGTCCTACCAGAACACCAAGTCCTTGGGATGGTGTACGAATTTCGGATAAGATGGGGCCCGTGTGCCCGCAAAAAGTGCCCAATATAGCTAATGAAACTGCCGCGCTTGAGAGAATGCCCAAAGGGAGGTTGGAGTACTTGAAAAGATTGCTACCTTATCTGAAGAACCAGTCCGAGGATTGCCTTTATCTCAACATCTATGCGCCTTTGCAAGGTAAGATTCACAACAGCCCTCTTCATCTCTACCTACATTATTTCGTTAAACAATCTTGTTATCGTATGATGATAGAAGGTACATGCTCCTCTCTGATATTATCACCCGCTTCAATTGTGATTAAAGGAGAGTCGTTAGGTTTGTCTATATTATCTTCAAATCTTGAGAACGCTGAGAGATCAACTTGTATAATAAGCGTAAAAATTCAATTCCGGCGTCTCATTGATTCTGGTTCACAATCCTTTATACATAAATGCTAGCACGTCCAGCTCTTATTTGGTCAGCTCGTCCCATCAGCATGCGCAGAACAGCTGGAGATCTCAAGTAAAGAGAGATGAAGACGTACAATTTTAGGAGTATCTTGGTGAGAAAAAACTCTCTTCTCAACTGACGGGAGATTGAACAATTTGTATCAAGTGAAAGATATTCTCAATATTTTTGTTGTCGATTCATATTTTAAAATATATTGCAGAATGTTTCTCAAATTCATCACCTGAGGACCGTTGCATAATAAAATACAAGTCAATATTATTAGTGAAGATACACGTAAAAATACTAATATTATTAACTTGTATTTTATTATGCAACAGGCCCCTGATAAATAATAATAATAATAATAATAATTTATTTTTTTCAATAGACATACAAACATATTTGAGGAAAAAAGTCAAAATACAAAATGTACTTAAATGCAACATGATAGAATATATAATAGACATAAAGCTTACTTATAATTGAAATATTCGCCCAAAAAGTAGAAACGTTATTAATTAAAAAAGTTTTCAATATTTTTTGAAAATATCTAGTTAAGTAATATTTTTCAATTCTTGTGGCTATTTATTAAAAACCTTAAGGCCTAAATATTGAGGAGATTTTCTTCCTACTTTCAGTTTATTGCAAGGCATTCTAAAATCTGTATTATTTCTCGTGAAATAATCGTGAATATCCGTACTTACAGGTAATTTACTTTTATTTTTGTACTCTAAAATACACAATTCTAGTAAAAAAGCAGACGGTAAAGGTAGTATATTAAACTGCTTGAATAAATTTCTACAAGACGTGGTTCTTGTGACTCCAGCAATGCATCTGATTATGTTTTTTTGGCTAATGAAAACAACTGAGGCAATTGGGGAGGAGCCCCAAAGGCACAAACCATAGTTTAAAACAGATCCAACTTGAGCGTTATAGAATAAAAATAACTGTTTAACTTGCAGTATATTCTTTAGATTCCTTATTAAATACCAAGTGCAGTTCAGTTCACGTATCACATCGTGACAGTGATCATTCCATTGACCATGTTCATTAATTTTCAAACCCAAAAATTTTGTTTTGTCAGCTCTTTGTATTGTATTGTTATTTATGTTGATGTTCATATCAGTTTTACTCGCACAATTATGAAATCTAATTTAATTTGATTTTGTTTTATTCAAAAAAAGATTATTTTCATTAAACCATGTTGTTAAGGAATTGAAAACATCATTACAATCATTCTCGTGTATATTTCTATCCAAGTTAGATACAATCACGGATGTATCATCGTAGTCAAATGTATATTGTTTTTCCTTCAAACATTAGGTCCATGTCGTTGATGTATAACAAGAATAGTAAATGGCCTAGAATAGATCCCTGTAACACACCTACCGTTGTATCCAAAAGATTGGGAATTATTTCTGACATTTCAGATTTCTTGTTATATTCAATATTCACGTATTGCCGACGATTAATTAGAAATGATTGTATCTAGTTGAAGGCTACTCCACGAATACCATAATGTTCTATTTTATTGAGAAGTCTTGAGTGGCTTACACAATCAAATGCACAAAGTTGGGGTGACTCAGCTTTTCCGGGAATACACCGTTTTCGAACGACAGATTTATATTGTCCATGATACCTTATTTATGTTTTGTGCAACCTGGCATCATGTTTTTTTTTTTGAAATAAATCAAATACTCATAGAAACCGCTGTTGCTCCTAATAGTCGGGGAGCCGGCCTTAGCATATGTTCCCTGATCGGACTTACGGCCAAATTTTTCATGAATCGATCATATATTTAGTAATCAAAATGATTCCAGAAATTATAAATGCAGGATCCTGTCCTAAGTGTCGAAAAAAAGGCTAGTTCTGATCAAGTATTTCGACTCAACTTCCCTGATAGAACTTATGATTGAAATTAGTAATCGATAGCGAAGGTCAAGTACTTTGAGGAAAAACCAGAGTACCACTCACTGGCCTGTTTAGGAAGGCGGCAGCCACCATTAAGTTCAACCCATTTTCGTATTACTTTATTATTATTCGATTTTCAGATCCCAATTTTGAGCGCAGTTGTACTTATAGCTTGAGCCTTCCTGAACACAAAAATACTGAAGTGCTGCCTTCCACTTAGTTCGGAAAGGTGGCAGCCACTTTCAAAGTCCGTCCAATTTCTAGGTCTCAATTTCGAGCGCAGCTGTATTTCTCTCATCGAATGTACCCCGGTTGTCCATATTCAGGAAGGTTTAAGCTTCAAATTGGAAAAAATCGTAGGTTTAATGAAGGAATTTCAGTACTAAAATGCGTTATACTTAGAGGTAAATACCACTCTCCAAGACAGGACAACAAGCAGCATTTTGGTTTTTCCGTGTTCAGGAAGGCCTAAGCTATAATTTATAGAGAACAATCGTACATTCGATAAGAGAAGTACAGCTGCGTTCGAAATTGAGACCTAGCTATCGGATAAACTTTGAGAGTGGCTGCCGTCTTTCCGGACAGGGTGGGAGGCAGCCCTTCGGTATTCCCATGTTCAAAAATGCTCAAGCTATAATTTGAAAAAAATAATCGTACATTCGATACAAGTACAGCTGCGTTCGAAATTGAGACCTGAAAATTGAATAATTTTAAGTGTGGCTGTCACTCTCCTGGATAGGTAGAGAGGCAGTACCTTGTTTTTTGGAGATCAGAAAGGCTAGAGCTTCAATTAAAAACAAAATTATCAAGAGCTCGATCAGGCAAGTTTAATACGAAAATGAGTTACACTTAAGGGTGGCTGCCGCCCTCCTTCGCTATCGAATGGTACTTGTTTCAATAGTAAGTCCTACCAGGGAAGTTGCGTCGAAAAACTTGACTAGAATTGGCATTTCTTTTGACACTTTAGATAGAGAACATAAGGTGTGGTCGGCTGCTGAACTATAATATCAATGCCGTGCGAATACGTCAAGTATTGAATATATCTGTCTCTCTCTACTTGAAGCCTGCAGCTGTTTCACGCATGTTGAGAAAGTGAGCGGTGCAATAGGAAGTCGTTAGAACTTTAGGACTACTCTCATTAAAATGAGGAGATAATGTGATGTAAAACGTATTTATGGATGAATATCAGCTGCTGTATGTATCATATGCTCACCTGTCCCTCACTAGTATCCGTTAACTTGAGCAATTGAATTATGCTACAGAGTAATGATGGAAAAAGCTCTTATCTTTATGAATAATAAGTCCGTAGCACATTTTGAGTGATCTACTTGAAATGAACTAAATATCCCTCTTAGATAACCGTGTACGTCTGATTCTCGTTAAATCTCATTCCAGGTAATCGAATTTACCCGGCAGGAATACAAGAAGAAAAATGTGAATAATAGTAACGAACTCCGAGCAAGAAATGTACAAATAACCTCGCTATTTTACAAAATAAGTTTCCAAACGATTCTTGTAATTGCATCATCCGTCCGCATCGTAATTGGAATTTGCTCTAGCGCGTAAATAAAATTACGTCTGTTTCCGGAGAAGTCTCTTTCGTACTGCATCTCTGAAAAAGTACGAATAACTACTATTTCTTTTCATCAGTGTCCGAGAGAAGCTCAAAGTGATGCTAAACTCAGATTCGCGTCGAACTTTTGCTTGAAAGAATTCTGTAATGAAATTTGACGAGTTTTGGACTAGGCTACAATGACAAGTCGATACAAGTTCGCGAAACGACGTTCGACTTGTCGCCTTACACTTTTAACAAAGTTTCTCAAACCATAATTCGTTTTCCGATTTATTGCACGACCGAAGCAGATGAAAACTTTGATATGATAACAGTTTTAAAAACCGTGCAGGGAGATGAGTCCCAGATGAGTCTATATTTGATTGCTTACCCCCAACCCAAACCTTGAGGATACTCTTGAAATTTCAACATGAAATACATGCAGTTGTTTTAGAAGTTTTCGATTAGTCAATGAGAAATTTTACTACCTCCAAATCAGACCGATCAAATTGAACTACTCTTATCAGCAGTACAAATCTGGAAGAACAATATCTCATTGTCGAATTGCGTATTTGTAGCAAACTATTGCACAAATTCTCCCAGTAGGAATGTTGGTGGTTATTCCAATAGCTCACAAACTACTAATCAGCATTCACTCCACTTAACTTTGAGGATACTTTGGCGTTTCGTTCCCAACTTTAAATTACGAATTCAAATGAATCTCAATTCACCAATTGAATCAACAGAACTAATTTATTAAACCAATTATCAACTTCCTATAAGATAACCTGTAATTAGGGTTAGTAAAAAAACAGACAGAATTGATATAAGAGGGAGAATGAGAAAACAAACAATAAGTGATATGAGAGAAAGCTTTTCTAACAAATAATCAGTTCATTCAGTTTTATTGACGAATCAATCGAAACGAACAGGTAAATTCGTCAATTACTAACTTATAAGGTATTTCAATTATTTATCGCCTTCTCGCGCTTCTTACACATACTAATACATACTAACATATACACACAGTCAAATTACGAGTTTTACGTACTTAAACTACATCGGGAGAACAGGAGGCCCAAAATCAAAAAAAGAAATACGCAATAGTGGGACGCGAAAGGAGTGTAAAATATAGTCGAATGATTTCATTTGTTACTGCAATGTTATAAGACAATGAAATTACATTTAATTTCCAGAAAATACCAGACACATGATTGTTTGGTTTACTTTTGATTTTTCACTCGGACAAAACATTGAGTAACGACCTATTCGGGTGTTAACAGGACACTTAGAAACACTACCTGTAGTAATATGAGATAGTTTTAATGGTTGAGCTCATGGAGCCCAAATTTAATTCATTTGTTAATCACAGATACACTAGCGTTTTGTCACAAATTGTCGGAGAATATAATAAACAATTTTATTGGTGCATATTCTCCTTATCACAAATGGATCAATTTAAATCAATTATAACCTACACGAGTCTCTAGTGTAACTACATTTATCACACCATCTCTTCTCATCCACGGTCACCTCGCCGATTTAACTAAAATGTCAATCAGCGTGACAGTAGCTGGGTGTACAGTTATTAGATTGTTATATTACTAAATGGAATACTTGTATTGCTAATGCACTGCTGATGTCGACTATTCCTGCTGTACTTTGAAGATGTTATAGGATTCTAACGCTGAAGGTTAATTCAACTAAAAGTGTTGCTGTCAACTACAAATTGAATCACAATGTGAATGCAGCAGTAATAAAGGGAACTAGCACAATATTCAGTTTTCAGGATAGGATTTGAGCACTGTCTGACAGTTAATTATTAATGATAAAATATCATCTAGAAACCTATCTTTTGACTCAAGATAAATCTCTATTATAGTTTAATAGGGTTAATTAAGCTCAAGTTATAGACATAGTTGGTCTGGTGTTTTGTCTTTGCTTCATTACTCAGTTTTGCAGCAGTTTGGTTTATTAATGTTGTTGCGAGAAGTTTGTTGGTTTGATTTGACTTGGTTCACCCGATTTATCTTATTATTAGTTCATGATATTTAATAGCAGAAATAGGTCATTTGTATTGGTAACCATTCTAATAACTTATTGTACAGCGGATTTGTCGTTGATTAATGCAAAATAACTCATGCAACAAGTGTGTAAATAATTTTTGTGAGAATATCATAATGCTACGATCCACAACTTCCTACAATATTATGAAGCATATCATTATTGTGGTTTGCTTGTATCTTCTGAGAGCAAGCTAGAAGCAGCAATTGTCAAGAACTAATTTCACATACGCTGAGTGTGTGGAGCTTGATTGACCTTGCTAGGTCCCTCAAACTACTTTGTACTCTTGTGAGCATCTACAATTTAAGGTAGGCGTATTGCTATTGACGTGTCGCTTTTTTCGTTGTTTCTTTTTATTGTTTGTTTGTTGACAAATAACCTAACAATTTGATCGGTGATTAGTCTGATGTATGTAGACTCTTAGTTCAGGATGCGTGGACTACTTAGTTTGGATGTGGTCAAATTTTCCACAGGAATGAATATTATGCATGAAATTTTGTCTAATTTATTCATCTCATCGATATTGCCACTAACAAAAATTCTGTCTGAAGTATGAACTACCACCCAAATAAACGTGAATATAGTGTTAGGTGAAGTTTGAATTGAAATGATTTCTTGTATTTGAAATGTGAATTTGACTCCATTGTCCGAATATTTTTTGGAATGTATCTGCAATTAAACAACATAAATTTCGGTAGTGTGGATCGTAGTTGACTATTAGTCTCTGCAGTTAATAGATTTCTAGGTGAAAAAGATTAACAAACTTTTTTGACTAGAATATGTTGATTGTAAATAGAGTAAGAGAGGTATGTTCGGATAGTGCTTCTGGTCAAATGTTGGATGTGGTTAGTACTTTTACTGTCCCGTCCTATGATAGGAGAGGTATTGTAATTTTGGTTTTTTGACAGCTGAATATTTTGATGAATCCTCACGTCTTAGATCCTGTTGAACTCAAAAAACTTGATTTTGGAGAAATCAGTCTGTCGGTCTGCCTTGACAACACGTTCGAATTTCTGAGTGGAATCTTGGATTTCCGTTTTTACTTACTTCTACTAAGTACGAGAAAGTATTGTGAAACCGACAAAATTTACTTATCGAGATTCTGATGAAATTATCCGTTTTGAGCATCCCTGAAGCCATTTTGACTATTTTTGGCTTGATGTCGGTACGTATGTTCGTGCGTGCATGCGTGCGTAACTTGCAAATCTCAAAAGTGATTGGACGTATAATGTTGAAATTTTGTATTTAAGATTGGCATAAGGTCTAGTTGTGCATCTCGCATTATGGTTCCAATCATCTGTACTGGAAGTGCATTTTACTTAAAACTTTTTTTGAATTTTTCTAATAAATTCAGAATGATCAACAGTAACGTGTTGAAATTCAGTATTTGATCTTGATGTTGTATCAGAATGGTTATCTGCTATTCTTGTATGAATGTGCACTTTACTTGAAACTTTTTTTTAATATCTTGCAAAAGTCTAGAATGATCCGCCATAGCATATTGAAATTTAGTGTTTGAACTTATTGTAGCTTCAAAATAGTTATCTACTATTTTTGTATCAATCGGCCAAGCCAGAAGTGCAGTTTAAGTATAACAGACATTAAGAGTTTGCGGCATAAAACAATCAGTTTAATTGAAATGATAAGGTAGGCAATGATAATCTGTTGTCAATTTTTAAATTTTGTTTGACATTTTACATGTCAAAATATTTTTCTCTGAATTTCATTTCATAAGCATGACAAAAGCGACAAAATTAGATCAGAACATGCTTTTTCATACAAATTTAAAATTAAATTTCATTATGTTAGTCACACGGCCCAGTTTGAATTTCAGCATTATTGAACTCCAAATATACATACTTACTTATCAAACCTTCTGAAGGCATAAAAAACAGAATGAGGCACGTATGTACGTATGGATGTGTGTATGTGCGTAACCCGCAAATCTCAGAATTCGTTAAACGTATAATGCAAAAATTTTGTATAAAAGACTGGTATAGGATCTAGGATCTCGATGTGCACCTCGCAATATGGTTTCAATCGTCTGTACTGGAAGTGCATGTTACCTGATACTTTTTTCGGATTTTCCGCATGAATCTAGAATGATTAGTCGTGGGATACTGTAATTCAGTATTAGAAATTGCTGTAGCATCCGAATGATCATCTCCCACTTTCGTTCCAATCGACCAAGCCGGAAGTGCACTTCATATTACAGATTTTTCGAATTTTTCTCATTAATTTAAAATAATTAGTCGCAAGATATTGAGATTTTGTATTAAGCACTTTTATAGCATCCAGTTGTACACCTTACATTATGTTTGTGATCGGCTAAGCCGGGAGTGCAGTTTACTCGGAAATTTTTTTAATTTTCCGCATAAATCCAAAACGATTGAACGTAGAATATTAGAATTCAGTGCTCAAAATGACAGTACTGTCTAGATGCTCATATCCTATTTTCATTGAGATCTATTGAGTCGAAAGTGCACTATACTTGACGATCTTGAAATTTAGCGCATAAATTCAGAACTGTTAGCCGTAGAATCCTGGAAATCAGTATTTAGGAATGTTGTGACATAAGAATGATGACCTACTGTTTCCATAGCAACCGACTAGCCGTGGAATGATAAGATGTTGTGTTTGATCATAATTATATATCCAATGATGTACAAGTCATGTGATATCCACGTCAGATTTTTTATTGAATAGCTAGGCTTGAGTTCGTCAAAGAAGTTTTTTCAACTAGTGGTACCAAAACTTAACTGATGGAACTTTTCAGTTCTTTGTATTTATTTCATAAACAACAGTATTTATCATATGATATCAAGCAATTGAAATTGATCCTTCATTAATTTGGCACAACATTTATCCGAAACATTCTTCAAAATTATTAGCGGTTCATTTTAACTCACTTGTACGAGGTAGAAGTAAGTATTGTGGAACCGACAAAATTCACATATCGACATTCTGATAGATATATCCGTTTTGAGTATCCCTGAATTCATTTTTACTATTTTCGGCTTGATATCGTTACGTGAGTGCATATGTGCATACGTATGTTCGTAACTCGCAAATTTCGAGTCCCGTCAAACGTATAATTAGAATTTTGTATTTAAGACTGGTAAGTATAAGGTCTTGATGTGCACCTTGCATTACGGTTGCTATCGTTTGTACGGAAGTGCATTTCACCTTAAACTTTTTTGGATCAATACTATACAATTACAGAATATATATACGGAACCGCAAATTAAAAGTAGTTTTTTTTTTTAATTTTCTGCAGGAATTCAGAATGATTAGGCATAGCGCCGTAAGATACTGAAACTCAGCTTTCGAATTTGCTGAAGCATCTCAGTAGTTATCATCTATTTTTGTACCAATCAGCTGAGACGAAAGTGCACTTTATATAACAGACTTTTCTAATTTCCGCATAAATTCAAAACAATCAGTCGTAGAATACTGAAATTCCGTATTCAGCACTTCCGTAACATCTAATTGTGCACCTCTTATTATAATTGCGATCATCTGTACCGGAAGTGTACTTTACTCAAAATATTTTTTGAGTTTTCCGCATAAATTCAAATCAATTGAACATAGAATGTTAGAATTTAGTGTTTAAGACGACAGTAGCGTCTTTATGCTCATATCCTATTATTATCGAGATCGACTAAGACAGTAGTGCACTTTATTTGACAGTTTCTTGGCATTTTTCGTATAAAGTCGAAACGATTGACTAAAGAATATCAGAATATAGTATTTTAGACCTGCTATATCATTTGAATGATTGCCTATAAGATTGAACAGGAAGTGCACTTTTTTAATTATGCGCGTAAATTCAGAGCTGTGAGCCGTAGAATTTTGGAAATCAGTATTCAGGAATGTTGTAGCATAAGAATGATGATCTACTGTTTTCATAGGAAGTGACTGGGCGGAAAATGCACTTTAAGTACTTGACAGATTTCAAGATTTTTTTGGATAAATCTAAAACGATTAGCCGTGACACGATGGAATTTTGTGTTTGATTATCATATCATTATGAGCTGAAAATATACCCAATGATGTACAAGTAAGTCACGTGATGTCCACATTAGATTTTCTATTATCAGATTTGAATTATCATAATCAAAGTCATATTTTTCTGAAACAAAGAGATAATGAAAATAATAATGTGAAATTATATAATTATTACTCATATTTGGATATCACATGCAAAGGTTCGTCAATTGTTTTTGCAAAATAAGTAATTTGGCTCTATCGTGTATGCCTGTATGGTATAGGCTACGTGCATGAAGTCTACTAGCGCCTCTAGCGGGCAATGAAAAACGATTGAACTCCATTTTATCATTGTTTCATACCTATAATTTTCGAAATGTATTAATATTATTTAATTCAGCTGTGTGCGTAAAATATAACTTACATAGCATAAAAGATACGTTGAAATTATTTATTTTGAGTACTTTTTTCTTCAATTATAACGTACCTATTATAGAGAAAACGTCTTAATCCGTCCAAATTGACAGGATAACCTCAAATTATGACGCCATGATCTTGCAGATCGGGTTTGTATTTATCAAACACTGTATCCCTTCTACCGAGGAAGCATTGAAGAAAAGCGTGAAATTAGTTTTGCCATATTAAACATGTTGAAGAATATGTTGCTGACAATATTAACAACAAAATTATTGCGAAGTGCATCTGACAAACTTCTATCACTGAAACATCTTACAAATTAGAGATAGAGGTAAATTCATGAATCCCAAATCGATGATGAATATTTCTAATTTCACAATTGAATTACAAACATATTTGTTATATAGATTAATAATGAAAGACAAATACTCTATTTACCGCTTTGATTCACTTCACTCGTTTTTTTTTATGTTATAACTGGGTACATGATATCTATGAAACTATATCTCACTTGAATCATCCTTAACACAACAGCCTGGAACAGAACAAACGTTTTCCCATGTTTTATATGCAATTATTTTCACTTTTAAACTACAATGCTCAATGACAGTTCATTGACGTATTCTGAGAAATGGAGTTCAATGGTTACAATGGTGCTCAGCATGAGCGCTCGCATCGATATTTGTTCAAACTCCGCCCCCTTGCACATAGCCTATAGTACAGGACAAATTATTTTAGCATGGCTTCAGGAAATCTTTACGGTAAATGAAGTTACAGTTTGAGTATTAATTCAAATTTAAAAATTGAAATATATATAAAATAATCACCACACACTTTTTTCTTCTAAATATTATGTTCTAGGAAGAATACAAAAATTTACTTAAAAGAAAAATATTCCTAATACTACCTCTTTCCACAGGTAAACAGAACTCATGCTGTTCTGCGGTTTACCATGCTATTAGAAAGTAAATTTATGCTAAAATAAATTGACCTGTACTATACCTTTCCTGATTCTTGTTTATATTTTTGACACCTTGCGTGAGGCATATGCTTAGTTTCAATTTTAATTATTTGATACCACAACTGACTAATTTCTATCTGTACCAGTTTTTTTTTATTTGGCAATGCGTGTACGCATGATTTTCAACACGCTTACAGACAATAATTGTCTTGTAAGTATTTTCGAGGTCCACAATATGTTGATGATAGAATGAATAAAATTGTAGCGCTTCTGAGGATAGCTGAGGTGCAGCCGAAACTGTAAAGTAGAAAACAAAATAGTAATAAGATAATTGACTGAGCTTCTATTCACTCATCCAGTCAGCTTCAACCATTTTATTTGAATGATGTCTAGTTTGGTATCAATTTGAATCTTTCGAGGAGATAAGCTTGGTAGAAATATTGAATAAATAATCAGTTGTTATCTTCAAACTACGCTTCCGGTGATAAAATATCGAAACTATATGTTTCAATGAATACAAGGCCCCAAAAATCTAGAAAAATACTCTTCATTCTCAAAAATACCTATTTCATGTAAGGACTAAAATATAACCGCCATCTGTCACTTTATTAATGACAGCTGCATTTTGACAATGACAGATGTCACTTTGATAATGACAGCTGTCGCTTTGGCAACGTCTGCTGCTACTTTGATAATGACAGCTATCACTTTGAAATATACAATCAATTGATACGATACTTTGAATCGGCCGATCAATTTATGGTCTGCGAAGTACTGTGTGGTAACAACAGATTTTTCATAATACCTGCATTGAAACAATGCGTTTCAACGCCTGTTTTGTCAGTCGAAACAAGACAATTTCAGACAATTGCAAATGTAGCCGGGCAGAAATAAGCCTGTTTCTGCCCTAGGGGAGAAACAAGCTTGTTTCTGCCCTAGGGGAGAAACAAGCTTGTTTCTGCCCGCTGAATTTGTTTCTTGAATCGTTTTATCCCTAGCAGAGTCGCATTTATTCATTGTCAATCTCTAAATGAGAAACATATAACCTTAGTTAATTTGACAGTTGTTGTATTGTTAATTAGATTAAAAAGACGATTAGTTTCAAGAAAAAAAGTATTGATTCGATAATTTCAAGTAAACTACAACATCTTATTGATAAAGCACAAGCAGCTACCCTCGATTTGTTACCTGCAAAATCAAAAGAAAAATATTCACTTTGTTATGATAAATTTGTAATAAATGGAAAGTTTCAATGCAGGTATTATGAAAAATGCAGTGTGTGGCACAAGACAAAACACGATTTCAGCCGAGGATGATGCCGGCCCTCACTTCGTTCGGGCAAGCAACATTCACCCTCAGCTGAAATCGTCTTGTTTCGTCCCTAGCCACACAATATACTATTTTATTTCAAAATATTGTGTGCTTTTTTAATCATCTTCCATCGTCTCTAATTGCCTCTCGATTGTCTCTCGATTGAATATATTAGGTCTGACCCTTTTTCGTAAGTAATTCCTGTAAACCCTATCCCATATCAAGATTTTGTCGATTCTCGATTCCTAGTGCCATAAGCGACAGCATGTGGTCACAGAACGTGTCAATAGAGTATTAATGCCAGGCGGCGTGTTCGAAAAACAGCTAATAACATTAAATGATTCGCTTGAACGTTCATTGAGATCATTCGAACATGTGATACTCGCACAGTATGTTCAATTGTTCCTGGAAACATCCATTGGAATTAGAAGCAATTTTCATCAGATCCTCTTAGCAGGATGCTGTATTTAACCGAAACTTTATTTTATTTGCAGTGTGACTCATTACTTTATGCAGATGACTTTTCGTCATCATGGAGTTCCCCCTTGTTTTCCAAGCTTCAGAATGTCGCAAACTTTCAGATTTCATTTATACGAGTCAAAAATTCTCTTGATATTTTGTTACAAAGTTTGCCAACGCTATTGGACTGCTTTGTATTATTTTAATTCAAGAATTGCAAGCCCGGTTATTTATTATTTTCACAGTTCCCGTTACGCTCTCCTTGGTCTTTGCTCACGACTCTTTCTACGCGTTTTGGTTTTGTAATTTATTCGGTATTCAATTCACGTTCATGTTAAATTATTCTTTAATTTGTTGGTAGAAGAAACAGTGATATATTGCTTCTTGTGGTAAATGTTTAACAGTTTATCTTTTTATCCCTGTTCACATTTCTTCTCTTTAAACGCTTATAAAGTCAATCAATTTGACATAGATCTATCAACATATTGGACCACCATGTGGAATCACTCATTTACTACACGTTTCATCTCGGAGTACCCATTTTGTATCACTTATTCTGCACATGGTATCACAAATTTACGTGGTACCATTGAGTCACCACATGTTAACACTAAATCACTAATTCGTAGTACGTAGTACAACTAAGTCACAATTATATCAATATGTAGCATCAATAAATCATAGCGTACCTCTTTTCAGTCATTTCGTGGTACCAGTCATCATCACGTGGAGACTTTGTACATGCGTTAAACTCAATCAGCCTTATTCATAGAGAAGTTAAGCCGTACTAAGGAAAGATGATCCTAGTACTAACGTTAAACTTATTCATAGAGCGGACTTAACTTTACTCCGAGACTAAAACCGAACTAAGTCCGGACTATATATAGATCTGCTTCTGCCATAGTTTAACCGCGGACTAACCTATAATTTTGTATTTGTTTCGTGTTTGTTGTGAAAAATAGATGATATTATAAATAATACAAACGATATACAAAATATAAATAATGTTGTAGAACATCGTAGGAATCTGAAAAAGTTTATTTAATACATGTAAATATGTATGAAAAATATTATAAAACAGAATTTAAAAATTTTTACAGATAAGTTATTTATTATTTTGGATAGGTGGCTTTATACTGTAATTCGTTAAATTCAATGAATTATGATTTATTTATGTATTTAGTTTTTGTTTATAAGTTTTTGTAACAAATTTCTTTTAATTCTTTTTTCAAATATATCGTGCTTCATATTGATAACTCATTCAGTTTGATAATTTTTAGCATGCGAAAAATATAATTGTGCGTAAAATAGAAACTATTCTTACTTCCATCTAATTGCCACCCAAATGTATCGATGGAAATCAATTTAATTCAAAAAGATAAATTTACATACATTTTATCCACGATGTATATAAAAAGAATAGAAAAATGAACTGCATTACTTGGATAAAAAATAAAAAATCAACTTTATTACAAAATAAAATGAAAAATAATTAATTAGTTCATGAACATTTTGCTATATTGTACTTGGCAATGAAAATTTTGACAGTTCATGTACTAATGCGCATGTGCCGTATAAAAACCAACCAAGACCAAATGGATGTTGCGAACTAACTTCGAACTAGTTAATACTAGTCTAAATTTGAACTATGAATACATAACTCTAGTTCCGTACTAAGTCAGGACTACTTAGATCGGTTCTAGTCGCCGACTATCATGCTTACTATGAATAAGACTGAATAACGGTATCCCTGGAGGAATAGAGTAGAAGTTAAGAAGGTTTTGGAATCTTAGGAGCCTATATAAATATTTGTATGAACCCTGTTTCAAAATTCCAGTGATTCTCGTGCTGAAGAAAATTATAAATGCATAATGCCGATGTAGAATGCGTTCCGGGAACGAACTACATATGTACATATCTAGGATTACTCGCGCTGATAGCTACTGTGCCATTTCGTATGTATTTATGATAATTTAGTACCAGTGTGAGGAATAACAATAAGTCTTACATCTGTTCGTGTCATGCATTCGTTCCATTTCCTCTCCACAAAACTTCTCTTTTCTGCACTCGAATCGACATTATAAAATCTCAAACGTCATCCGGTTGTGAATGTTTTTGCACGGTTTTAAAGTGCTGCAATCTGTCAAAGGTTCGATAAGAATAGGAATTCTTAAGGGAATGAAATATCGTCTCCGACAATGTCAGAAAGAAAGCAAAGAACTGCAACTTCTTTCTAGTTTTGTTTATAAGGATAAGACGAAATAAAGAATGAGAAAAGTTGAGTTAATGCTGGATGTCACCTCAACGATTCGTCCTCATTTCGCTGTGTACTGTCGGCACGTACGTCGCTTATTATATCATCTGTCTCGACCAGGACATCAATCATATCCTGTCACTTCTCACCCCCTGCTCTGTCCAACATCATGTCGCGTCGTTGATGAAATTTATATACGTTATGCCAGGAAACAAACCGACGCCATTGCGATCCTCTAATAGCTCAGCCGCCCATTAGCTGACACTTGGCGATTCATACCAACTTCCTAGTTCTAAGTGAGCTAGGATCATACGATCAATTAGGAGTATTGAATCTCGAGATTATAACTATCGGTTTATACTTCACATGTGATACTAATTGAGACAGATGATATCAAGCAGAGATGGGATAATCCGCCTGTAAACAAAGAATGATTATCCAACAAATCTCCGCAAAAACGGTAGTAGTCTTTCAAGTTTATTATTGCTCGCAGCGATACCACGAGCTCTGTATCACCAAATGTGTGCATAATAACGATATAATGCACGTCAAATAATGGTGTATAAACGGAAAGTTATGGGGCTTCCTCCGGCGTTCGGCGTCATTACGCAACGACAAGAAATAATAAAGTATTAAACGATGGAACGCCCCAAGGAGCATAACATTATCAAAGTATTTTCCACACCGTTTCACGACCTCGTATCATAAAAAACACAAAATGAATTAGAAGAATCAATTTGGTTTGAAGAACAGTTCTCTTTTATACTCAAATCTCGTGGAAAAACATTTCCCGTTTTGCAATCTTGTTTTCCAGATTGTTTTTATTCGATCAAATGGAGGAATGAGAATATCGTGTGCCTGGACCAACAAGAATCAGAGTTGGTGGAGTTCTCGTCGTAGTAGTCCAGTGTCACGTAGACATGATGTACCGAAAGGGCTCAAAACATGCAGCCGAATCCTAACAAACGAAGCGTAAGAATTCGATTTGGGATGTCACATATGTCTCGCAGCGAGCTCGATACGCAACGAATTTTCAATTAATCGCGAACAAGATCTACATACCCTAAAGGACAATTTATCCAGACTTGAAGCTGATAGTTCACGATCTGCGATGCTGAATCAGTGGGTGAACGGTACAATCGGGTTGTTTTTATAGTACTACACATTCGATAGAAAGAGCACCTTGTAGCATGTTGACCGTAATTTTTACAAACATCACGTTACACAGAAAACAGAAGCTGCCTTTTAGGACAATAAAAATTCGAGTCCTGCAAGCAACCAAACAAGATAATTCAGTTCCCCAAAGACTTTTCTTTCATCTACGGTAACCAAACATCCCTCAGTGTCTATGTGTGTACATAGTCACCACGTGTAAAATCACTACGCGGTGATTGTGCGCGCTCATACCGTGTCAAATATTGACTTAGGGTATTATTGAGCTTTTCAATGTTCATGGAAATCAATTCTCTTTCTTAAATCAACTGTACGAGTGCATAGAGTCACCATGTGCACCGTTAACACGTAATGATTCTGTTCAGTGTGCTACTGCTATCAGATGGTAGCTCAATACAATTCATAGCACTTGATATCATTACTGGCTGGCAACATATATTACTTCATTCTAGCTACTTTCTTCAAGTCTGACTTGAAGAACAATACTAGATATGGTCAAGGAAATCACTTTGTGTTTCATCTAAGAACAATGAGCTTCCACTTCCAAAACATCTGCTTTGTTGATATTTAAATTAAATATAAGGTTGAATCATGTGTTCTATTCCAAATTAGATGTTATGCCTTTGTTACAGTATTCCAACAAAGTTATTTCGTTGTATTATTTAGATATTAAATCTAAAGCGTTGGTTCGTAGTGGTTTCCTAGGTTCATTAGAAGTGAAGTTCAGTTGGGTCTGCATTTCAGTAAAGTACCGTTTACCCACAAATGCCCTGTAGCTCTGATTAAAGCTCCATTTAAACTTGTGCAGTATGCTAACTATAAACTGATTGCATTGTGATGTGGTAGTTGCTTTATTGATGCCTATTGTGTCGACTTCAAAGTAATATCTTTTACAAATTGAACCGAATCATAATAGAATCAAGATAACTTTTCTTTCTTGTCTCTTCTTGTTCATACTTTAATTCAAGTTGGCTATTTCAAGGTTTAACTCAATTACGAGCACATTACTGTTGAAGCTTTTCCGTTGATGTTATGCTCTGTAAAAGCACAGACTGCGCTTCCTTGGATCTGATAAACACACGCGGAATGTTCCACATGAACTTTCTCTTGTACTTTGAACAGTTTTCGAGATTTCACCAAGTTTTGTTCAAGTGTGCCTGTTTACAGAGTGAAACAGTAAAGAGATTTCCGGAGTGTCAGACCGAAGACTTTTATAACCCTCATTTTGAGATTACTGAGCGGTAAAAAGCTTGCTGATTTCATTTAATATAAAAATTTCATGCCTGGAATCTCAAGGATAGAATTATCGAATATAAAATGGAACAAGACCAATTATAGTAATGTCATCATGAGCCATTAATTCATCTTAGGTTAATTATTGTTTTAAATGACACACAACTGAAAAACAATGGTAGATGGCACTGCTGCAGATTCAAATCTCTGTATGCAATGTATCAAGTTCATTTTCATAGCCTTGCGGATCACATTTCCAACTATCTGAGGCTTGCTAGTATGTAATAAAGAGTCCCAATAAGGACGAAACATGGATCTACAGTGGCCACTTTTTAGGATGATGGTGTGAAAACTGACTCCTAAATTTGTTATTTTGTGAAACAAACAGATTTTGACTTTAAACAATTCAAAATCAGTCATCAACATATCGACGATTTCAGTTACATAACTAAGGGAACGTAATTGTCGTGTTCCCAGCCTTTCAGTACTGTAGCTTCAGAAACTAAGTCAAGGCTTGTAGAATTGTAGGTAGGATTTCCAGTTATGAGAAACTATCCCAATCGATGTTGAAGATTATATGTGTCAACCAATAGTGTCATCACTTCGAACCGATTGTTTGTTACACTTTTTTAATTACTTCAGTTCCAGAAAAGCCACTGGGACAGTTTGCTTTGTTATGAACAGTTTGTGAAGCTTCCATTGCCAAGAAACGAAAAAACATTATCAATGAAATACCAAGATGACGAGCGAAACTTGAAGTACAAGGGAGAGGAAAAATTAATGAAAATGCGATGACTATCACGAATCGTAGTAAAAATCAGTCTGGAGAGTCTATTTGAATCGAATACATTAGGCAAATAACGTGTCATTTATTATTTTCAATTCACACAGATGGTACCAACAAATGATAATGAAATGAGTCTCTAGGACTCTAACAATTGTTCTAGTAGTAACGCAAATGACTTATTAGAAGAATGAAATACAATTTAGTTGAGCCGCTAGACCCTTGGAATGCTGATTGACTGATCTGGTAGAGGTGTTGGGTCGAGGTTGGTCGTGGAAAAGTGAATACCTCTGATTTTGTTCTTGATAGAATCATTTCATTGTAGCTGATAATGTATGACGTCAGGTCTTCGACTTACATTCTTTCAACAAACTTGGTCAGAGATCTCACTGCTTCAAGTGTATTGATCAATTATTTAAATTTAAACTTGTATCAAATGATTCCCAAATGAGAAATGTTCTTATGAACTTGTGAAACTTCTCATGAGAGAATCCGCAACCGTTCAATTCTGCGGCTAGAATCTCAGCAATATCGACACATCAATTGATGGAAACGCAGGCGGTCCTCAAAAAAATTAGGGCTTTCGTTTGGAGTTGCTCTATACATCAAGTGAAACACGGAATCTTGAAACGGTCCAGCACGTGCTGTTTTTGTAGAGAAAAGCGTGCGGCGGGAACTAACATGACGCAGATTCGGGAAGAAAGTAGATATGAGTGTCTTCACTTGTTTTTGATAGAGAGATGTTATCAGAATTTAGTGCCTTTCGTAATGGTAAATGGCAGAGACTTCATTTCTAATGGAGTATAACAGGTTAAAATGAGCTGATATTGATATATCCTGATTATAGTTGAACAGTATTTTCTAATAGATATTATATTCTCTTGTTTTCTTGTAGATAACAACAAGAATACAAAGTTTTAATGTTGTTACTTTTTTGCTCCTTCAAATTGCGTCTTGTATCTTTCTAAGAGTAAGTCAATTTAAATATCTGAAACATCAAACAAGACATCTTGAGGAGATGTATTTCCAACTGAATAGAGTCTGTTTGTACTCTTCGTCCAACTGTTTGTTTGTTCAGTTCTTCATTTGGCTTCTTCTGTCTCCTCCGCCGTCGCGTATAAAGATTGCAAACTTTTAATAGCAATTTACTTCTGAGTCGCAATCAACGTCGCTATGCTTAATAAAACTTTTAGGTACGGGATTCAACTGTCGCAAACTCCAAGTTTTTTATGAATGCAGACGGTTGTAAGAGGGATGGTGACAATTAATTCTGTGATAAACTCCCTTAGTCATATTTTCTTAAGTTGATAACGATGTAGCTGTGATCAAACACAAATATTATACTTTGTTTAATTATTATGAGGAGGGGATCTGAGCTTTCACACTTACTTATTGCAATATTCTAGGTTAGGGAATGAAGACTTTGTATGAAAATGAAATAGAGACTTTGTCCTTTATTTGAAACTACTTTTTGTGCTCTAAATATATCAATTCGGTCTTGGAATGAATTTTGATTTTGTTCGCCTTCGATAATTCATCGTCTCCGTCATGGAGTGTTCGCTTGAGATCAGGTCGGGATCATAACGCTCTTCAGACACAGGTTCCATGCTTTGCAACAATTATAATTTCTGAAATGCCATCAAGCTGCCTAATATTCCGTATCATTTAGTTTGCATTGATATGTTCGAATGATCATGTATCGTTGTGAGTATAGAAAGATCAGTTATCTAGTGGAATCATATAAATTTTTCTGTGTTGTCACTTTGGTAGACTGAACATACCAAGTTCAAATTTATTCGAACAGTTTTAGTCGGTGAATAACAAAGTGAGAAACTTCCCATGAATTGCTTTAATTCCTTCTTTCATGAATTTGACAGACCAAGCTTATCAAGGACCATTCTACCAACCTTTTGAGATGTCAGCTTGAATGCTGTATCTTCTAGGTTTGAATTCATTTGACCAATGTCAGACGGTGAATAAGAAAATGGCCAATCTCTCATGAACTACTCTCTTCTCTCATACATTTTCTTGTGGAGTCGCCTTGACAGTACAAATTATTGAGAGTCATCTTCTTAATCAAATCGGATATCATTTTAGATGGTCTCTCTTTCATCTTTGGATCAATTCAACGATGGGTAACAAAAATACATGTTTTCTCTAGGCTGTTTTCAATTCTACTTCTATACATTTTTTTGTACAGTTGCCTTGATAAACCGAATTACCAAAGATAAGTTGGTCATCCTTGTCGGGTGTTATTTTTGATGGTCTTTCTCTCATGTCTGCACTTATTTAACCAAATCTCAGCCATGGATAACAATAAGACATGCTTCCTACGGGCTGATTTCGCTGAGTTATTTTCGATCTCTCTTTTCCATGGTTGGATTCATTTGCCCAATTATAAACGATGGATAACAACAGAGCAGGCTATTTTTTCAACCTACTTGGTTGTCATCTCCGATGGCCGCTCATCCACGTTCAAAGTTATTTCACTGGTATCGAATGGTAGATCAAAGAGCCAGGCCTTTTACAGATTTATTCTATCTCTTCTTCGATTTATTTTCATTTTTTTCCCTATTCAGTAGGGACTTCAGCAAGTACATATCGGGTAATCGCTCATGGCTATATGTTTATTCGAGAATAGCAGATAGATAAATCAGAGGATTATCGCTATTTATAGTATCGATGATGGAGCTAAGTAGGGGAAGATCACCGTGGTTTGTAACAACAAATCGTTACTCTTAGCTTATCTTAACTTGATAGAAATCAAACCACAAACGATCTGTAATGATAGTATCCATACAAATTGAATTTTCGCATGGATGTGGTTGGTTTGAAGGATCGAAATAGTCTACAATCATAGTTGCAGAAATAATTTAATGATGATGTACGTTTCGGTTGTCAAAGCAACCATCTTCAGCATATTAAAATATATAACTCAAGTTCCTAGCTTAAGAAAACTTGATAGTTCAAGTAATCAAACAAGCTTTTTTCTCCATTACGATGACACAATTATCAGACAGTGAGCAAGAAAAAAAAACTTGTATGATCATTTGGACAATCAAGTTTTCCTAAGCTAGGGATTTGAATTATATTTCAATTTTTAATATGCTGAAGAGAGTTGCTTTGACAACCGAAACGTACATCATCATTAAATTGTTTCCGCAATTATGATTATAAACTATTCCAATCCATTGAACCAACTACATATATTTGAAAATTAATAAGGATAGGATCAACTTTCCAATTCACATACAAAATGAAGGTCAGTTTGTGGGTAATTAGATATTTGCTGATGTTACCTGCAATTTTATGGATTGAAGGAATCATTTCAGGAATTCTGTCGCATATTCTTCAACAATTGTCCATGCAATTCGCTCTCCAAGAAGAATTCTATCTTTGAACGCATTCCTAGGTCAAAACGAGCCTTGATATGACAGCTGGAATTCTACTTATATTTCAGGAATTTTTGCGATGTCATTTTCATGTTAACATTGCGTGAGAAATATAAATTTTGCAACATTGTTGAAATATTCTGAAGTTTGTACTAACATTCCTTGTACCTGAATTATTAAAAGTTTTCTCCAGTGTACCGCAGTTTATAAATTAAATTAGATGTGGGTGGAATTGTACGCACACCAGAACTCACGTCATTATTAGCGTATATTCTGCAGCATTTTGATCCTTTTGAAAGGTTTCGTTCTGCTTGAGCATTATTTATTCCATGAATATTATCATAAAAAGGGTGAATCCCACTTTGAGTGAGAATTTCATGTTCCATCTGAGCCCCATGTGAAAAATTGCTCACTTCGTTCTACAATATCGTAGTTTTATGTACTTTGTCGGCTCGTCATGGCAAAGAGCAATAAGAACTATTTAGTCGGTCGTCCAGAACATTTTTACGAAGTCTGGTAATATCAGAAGTTCTTGAGAGGCGCCATTTCGTCTGAAGAAGTGAGTTCTGAAAGTCTCTTAGCGAGTGTCGTGTGTTTCAGAATCACCGCTGTTTCTGATATAGACACAACTTTTATTAGAATGTAAGCGAAATGTGATCTAGTCAGTTTAGTGGAAACTCTGTGAGATGGCAAGGAAAAAGTGCTTCCGCGCGATATCTTTAGGAGGTCACGTATGGAGCATCTCGATAAATCAAAATGTATGTTTTCGGAAGAGAAAATTTAGATGTTGACCTAATGGATATGTATTTTTTCACAGCACCATCATGATACAGATATTTTGAGCGTTTCATCGTATCATTATTAGAATACATCGTGTTTGGATTGGATTCTTATATTATTTTTGAATGAAGTACCCTCTAATATGGCATAATAGTTGTGTTTAAACATCTCGACCAGCGTTCCTACCAATCACGTAGATCAAATCCATCAAGGATGAGTCTTGTTTGAATGTATTACTAGTAGCGTTTCAATCAACTTTATTTGGACACTGGAAAATATGTCAGGACTACTCTTCTAACAAGTTTGTAGGTACTACTTTAAAATTTCTCTGATTTGATGGATATAAAGCAATCTATCGATTAAATGATATTTCCTCATGAATAGATATTCAATATCCAGGGAGAGTTGTCAGGACGGACCATGACCCTTGTCATACAAAATGACATATGTACTATACAAAAAATAAAATGTCCTCAAAAGCTAGAATGATTGTTTGATGAGATTAGACTGTTTGCAAAATCAGCTCTAAAGTTTGATAAAGTTATTAAGAATGACAGAATCTGTTTCTTCCAGAATTTTTAATAAACTTCTGTATTGTCTCTGAAAGATGAGGTTCTTATTTTTGTGTTCGTTTATGAATGACGTTTGCTGTACAACGGATGGAGTAGCAAATGAAAAAAAAACGAAAACATGATGAAAGCTGGAAAGGGACATCATACTTACCAGATCTTTGACAGCGCTCTGAGCTTCGCTTTCAACTGATTGCAGCAAATAAGACAATCTTTCTCATTACTTTTCATAGGATTACGTACGAGATCGTAGATGGGGGTAGCAATCTGTCGACTACGTGATCTCTTTTGCATGTAATCCCTTGGGGTTCGAATCATAAATTTCTCCAAGTTGAAATTAATGCAGAAGCTTGAAGATTGGTCTAGACTTTGATAACTTATGGTCATCAGAAGTCCTATCCTCCTTGTTCCTAATTGTATTTTGATATTGCTGATTCGAACAGCAAAATGCTCCTACGGAGTAATCTGTATATATTACAAATGGTTGATGGTGGGGTTGCGACAAGAATAACATTTAATGAAATCTTAACCGTTATGTTGCACGACTTCATATTTGTCACGAATAAAATTGTACATGACAAGAAATTGAACTTTCGAATTTGTTTTCAGGGAATTTTGCTGTTAGCTAACTGCAAAATATCAAATTACTTGTTGAACTGACACAATGCGCTACTGTCTTAAACTTGTACATCCGTTGCTTCTTTAAGGAAGTAATTTGGACTAAAAACGCTATCAATATATTCTTCTTCAATCTGCCGGTCTTTATTTAACAATTTGGCTTGTCTTTTTGCTCTTTTCAACCGAGAAAACCCTCTTCCATTCTCGTCAGTTCCTCATCCTATCTTAAATCAACCATACATAATGAACATCCAAAACAACGAGTTCAATCCCCGGATTCTTCTCAACGGAACGTGCAAACAGCTACGCGAATAACGTAATAAAAGTATAGTATCAAAGTGGGAGACGTCATTTCGTGGCAACGGCTCGAGTCTCGTTGGACATTCCTCTGAGGATTGGAGAAATAGCAGATGCACTAGACAAGTGAATCTCAAAATAGAACTATTTGCCAGTAAGGGCGACTATTGATAAATTTTAATTTCAATCGGATATATTGGTCTGGATGTCTTGGAAGTGTTTGTATATACTCTCCGATCATTTTAATTGACTGTTGTTGCCTGTAAACTCAAAAACAACAACAATAACTCGTGACACTGTCACGTTCTATTTTCCCAACGTATTGACAGTGCCACTTGCACATTATATCGAGTCCATAAGTCTGTGAACTCCAGAATTTGGAAAATGCAGACAAAAAGGATTATGCTAGTATGGCCAAGAAAGCAAGTGTACAACATCTATTGGAATGACACTTGGATCATAAGTGCTTTCCTGGTGATTTATAAGGAAGAATAGTGCTAGTTGTGAGCTCTCCCACAATACACGTTGTATCTTTTGCCCTAAAGTCATTCTCAAGAAAGTTGAGAACTCCTGCTTCACAGCAGCCTGGACAGCAGAAGCCCCGACAGTCACAGAACACAGAAAAGCGAAGAGGTATTGTTTATTGTTCAAGCACGAATTCTCTGTTTGCTACAAGGAGCGGTAAGCGTCAATACGCTGTATACATTTCTAGGGAGAAAAATAGCTGTGCTGAAACTGTATCTAGGAAATGCATAATGAAATTCAGGATGGAAGTATGGAAGAGTATTGTTATGAAGAGGGTATGAGAATATCAGAGGAACTTTATATTCTGCGGAATGAACAAAGCACACAGATAAAATTTGGAACGTGCTCAAAAAATTATTCTAAGAATGAAGTTGTCACATGGAGAAACATTGAAATGCTCCTGACAAAACTTTGAAACAACGCCATATGTCTCGAAATTTCATTATACCGAGCAAATTATCTTTCGAGCTCCGAACACATGTAGCTCATGTTCAATAAAACTCAATTATTGGTTTCATCCTGTACCTGATACAACCACGTGTGCAACACAAATACTTCAACATCGTTATGTTACAACAAATTCACGTGATGAGACTACCACCTTTTGTTCCAAACTCGTGGTGAGATTCAACGTGGTGATTTCATTACGTGGTAGCCCCATCAGGTACCAATTCTCTCTTGCAAACTATTCACGTATTCAGGCAATATGTAGTAACACTATTACGTGTTGATTTGACCAAAAACTACTACTGCCATGTGTTGATTTTACATTATTGTAATGCTACTATCAGAGAAAGATAGGTCCAAATTGATACGTGTCTGTTATACTATGTGATAATGCTTAAACAAATAATAACACTACCACTAGAGAGAGGGAAGTACAATCAGTTGACTCATATCATTTGTGATATTGTTGGATATAAGACTGATCGCAAACTGAACCCGTACCTACTTGGTACCGCCTCAAATTTGTAGGTAAGGAAATGTTCCAATGTGGTTGGGATGAATAGATCTAAGCCTTCCCACGCACTTTTCAGTCAACTTGGCTGAACTTACTTTCTGCTCTTGTCTGATATCTGCCTCCACCAGTGCACTCTGTAACATGTACAATCAAACAACCAAGATATATGTTCAAAAGGTTTGATTTAGGTTTAAAACTGCATCCAAGATAAGACAAAAACTTGTACATAATCATATTGAAACTCACGTGAATATACTACTACATACCGATTTATCCATGTGAATATTCACCACATGGTAGCCTCACCACATAACAATAATTCCACATAGTGATTCAATCATGTGCTCATACAAAACGTGATGGTTGGATCAAGTGGTAACACCTACAACGTAGCATTGCAATCGTGTGTTCATACAAAATAAGTTAGAACTATATGTGTCGATTTCACCATGTGGTACCCAAGTTCACCAAGTGGTAACACTATTATATCTCAATACCACCATCTAGTAATATAACCACCCACTATTTCTATCTCTAGGCATCACCATGCACTAATTTCAACACCACAATGTGCTCAGTCAGATTCACTGATTGGATATAATATTTGTAGATGGTTTCGGAGTTTCTTGACCAATTGATCTTTTGTGACTTGATTATCCTAATATTACGATTATTATGGGTGAAAGGGGCGTTTGAGAGTCCTCAAGTATGCGTTCGTATGCAGATGAATTCAAGACTTGGCTTCGTGTTTTCTTGTTGAAAATATGCAGTCACAACTAACATTTTTGCATTGGCAATGAATTCACTATAAATTATTCTGTTGGAAGCGCTTCTATTTGCGCATCCGGGCAGGACATCGGCATTCCAATGTCGTAGGACTGAGAAAAAACCAACAGAAGAGCGAAACAACGAAATCAGTGCCGGCCGAGCCAGAGCAAAAAACCTCACAATTACGGCTACAAAAAGTAGTACGGGCGTGCGAATCGAGAACTGGAGGACTAAAGCTGGCCACGGACGAGTGAACAACGGTTGCCACTGGCTCAAAGTATTCACAAAAGGCAGCACGTATTTCTTCTTTCATAAATAGTTGCTACGCCGCTCACGTGTTGTAATTACGAAGTGCTCTAGAGAAAGGATTGATGATATAAATGTGGAAATGGAATGCACTTTGATGCAATTGCCAGCATCCATCAGAAATGGGAATGGCCTAAAGTTGAAAGGATGAATTATCGTAGCGCAGGATGGAAAAAGAACAAATATATCATGGATGATCACATAGTGAAGGTATTCATGGAACGTGCAATATGAATAAAAAATCCCTATTACAGGAATTGAGAACTTTGTGATTATTTACGTACTTATACAAATTCATGCATTCAAATCGAGTTAGTGATCATATGCTTGGATTATAAGATGAAAATCAAGACACAAATGTTCACTATCTTAGTTGGGTAATATGATTCATAAGGCGGACACTTCTAGACGGGTAATGATTACTAGCAATCATTAAGACCATGGTATTATTAAAGATTGTCACTATGATTCCTCTCTTTCCACAATTGTGCATCAGGGATGATTGACTCTAATCCTGTTGTCCTCTCTAGATAAGTCTTCATATACAACTTCCAATTATCTTATTGTCGATTTCCTATCTTTGTATCTGTTATTAGTTAATTTCAGGTCAGCTCATTGACTAGTTTAGGTAATAAATCATGTTGTGTATACCAAAATATTCTTGTATTTCCTTCCTAAGAATCTCTAGATATCTATCTAGAAAAATTCCAACAAATATCATTAGTGTGAGAATTGAAATTGAGGATTGAGTCTTTATTGGAGCTATTTTCTGAGCTGGGAGTGATGAGCAATGATTTATCTTTGACCTGTGTTTTGATCTTCTAGAATAAATCAAGTTTTATAGTGGTAAATAAGTTTTCAAATTTTTTTTCACTTGTGAAAGATTCATAGCTGTTATCAGCTTCTGAGTGATTATAAATAAATGTGTATTGTAATTCAAATTTATTACAATTCCAAGAGTAAGGGCCGCCGCATATTGAACCCAGCACACGCACACGCCACGCTCAATCCGGGATGGACCCACGCCCAAGCATGGACTCTGGCACCGCATATTGTACCCCCTTAAACGCCATGGATAGGTGAATCCAAATCTGCGGGGAAAGGCTTAGCAGTTTTGAGTCTACTTACGAAGTGCAGAGCTTAAAATAAAGAAAATAGATGCCATAGACAGTAAAAATTGTACTTAGAAATTCCTGGAAGTGTGATCAAAAAAAATTTTAGGCTGAACAGTGACCGGTTCATTGAGATCCATGAGCTGATAAAAGAAGATATAACAGGAGGAGAGTGCAGTGCTCAAAAACCAATTGGAGTCAAATAATAATTATGTGTGCTGATAAGAGTACTGGGTACTCCTTAACTAGAGAAATCAATATTTCACAGTAAACCATGGTGAGTTATAATGATTTATTCATTTATTTATTTATTTTTATTCAATTTTGACGTTTTAAAGCTACATTATTAAATCCATAGCAACAGTCATAAGTAAATCTTTATTCACTAGTGATTTAAAATGAATTATTAGTGATTTAATAGCAATTTATGTAATTAGTATATAATATAGAACTTTATTGGACGAGCCGCTGGTTATGGACGAGCGAGCAGCGCGAGCGAGTCTAATAAGGAAGGCGAGTGTATAAAGTTTGTTTATGTACGAATTACATACAAAGCTTTATGTTCAACTGCTCTAAAGACGCGGAATATCTTCTGAAAATATTTCTTGATTCCCCTATTCAAAAATTAGGTAAGTATAACTTAGTATGCTTTGCTAGTGTTACTATTGTTATAATTGTTTTTGCTGTTTGTTTGCAGATGTCAAAAATAATAAATACAATTTAATAGAAGAAATTAATACTTTAGAAAGTGTAGAAGAGATTAAATACGATAGAAAAGAATAAATGGATACTTCAGAAAGAGTAGAAAAGAATAAATACGATAGAAAAGAATAAATGAATACTTCAGAAAGCGTAGAACTGTATGCAGCAAGTGCCAGAGAATTACAAATATTGAAAGAAAAATGTTTTTGCAACAAGAAGAATTTATCTTCGGGTCTGAATATTTCCGACAATACTAATTGTGTCACGAGTATTCATTACAATAATAAATGATATGTTGATTTAATTGTTTGAATTTATTTCATGTCATATTTTTGTGACATTTTTTTGACAGTCACAGTACCGTCCAATTATATAAAGTGAAAGTCCTAGTCCAATTAAGTGGCACATTATGGGCACTAAATGCAACCATAAACTACATGATTATAATGCAGTCGAACATAAAAAAATTTTATTCATTGTTGGAATTACTTTTCATAAAAAGATTTCGATTTCTGAGGAATAATTATTCCAACTGCTGCGGCTGCTTCGTTCAAAATGGTATCAGGGACGAGAACATTGTTTTAATCACTTTCTTCCATCATTTCAGACAATACTTTTCACAATTATAACGCTTCAATTCTAAATTCACAAAACTGACAGTTTACTGACAGTCGCACTCCCGAATGTTTGAAAAACAAACACTCGTCGCATATCAACGAAGCTCCCTTGCAACTGCAATTTAATTTTTTTGAATTTTGTTCCTCAGTTTCATGTTCCAGAAATTTATACAAAATTGAATAAAATTATGTATACAAACACGTGAATTAAACCTCTTTATTTGCTCAAAAAATTAAGCCCACTTGCGCCAAGCGCGCTCGTGATTTTGAACTTTCTTCTCGCAAATAAACAGTGGTTTAATTCACTTGTTGTATAAATAACTAATAAATATTTGGGAAACCAACAGATAAATCCAATTACAGGTTCCCACGGATTATAAAAATTATATAATATTTTGGAACTAGTATTCTACAAATATATCATTCAGACCACTCTTAACTTGATTAATGCTTAGATTAAACATATCTAGGTGCATGAAATTCTCGTTATAGGTTGACATAATTCTGTTGATAGGAGAATTTTTATAATTATTTGAATTGAATTTCTGAATATAGAAAGTGTTACAATTTCTAGTTATAATTACTAGTACATGAAAATTTAATTTATGAATTATTCTAGATGATGTAGAAAAAAGTATCACTTGAACGGTCCACGACCCACGAAAACTGTACGCCTCGCACAAACCCTACCCATGCATGGGTGAGAGCAGATTGGGCTGGCCATGGAGTGGTTTCAATATGCGGTATTATATTGTGAAGTATAAGTCACAGAATGAGCCACGCATGGGCGGGCTTAAACTATTCCCTTCAAGTCAAATTGTATATTTTTTTCTCTAATTCTTGATAAGTCAAGCTTAAACTGTGCTCAGTGAATTGCTGAGCGCACGATGCGCGCGATATTCCAATATCTGCATATAACACAAGTGTAGTGCGCAAGCGGGTATATCAGTGGCTCTAAAAATTTATAATATAACTGACAAAAATTCAGATGATGAAGCTAGGACATGTTTTAAATGTAGATCAGATTTCGACAATGATAGAATAATTGAATGCGAAGGACAATGTATGCACTGGTTTGATTTGGAATGTGCTCGGATTAAGGAAAAAGATCTTTCAATAATAAGTTCATATCAAGGATTTGAATGGTTCTGTAAAATATGTCAATCAAAAGGAAACTTTTGTTCAATAAAAGAAACAATTAATGATGTTGTTAAACAGTCATTGAATGAATACCTTGGAGAATTGAATTCAAATGCCGGTAATAGTAGTCAGAAAAAAATGTTCTCTGAAATACTGCAGGAAAATAATCTTGTAGTTGTCATTAGACCTAGAGAGGAACAAAAGTGTATTCAAACCAGGAAGGATATACAAGAAAATATTAATCCATCGGATATATCAGTGGAAGTAACATCAGTCAGGAATACAAAAACTGGTGGTATAGGCTATGTGCAAGGGGGCGGAGTTTGAACGAATATCGATGCGAGCGATCATGATGAGCACCTTTGTAACCATTTAACTCCATTTCTCAGAATACGTCATCGAGCATTGTAGTTTAAAAGTGAAAATAATTGCATTTAAAGCTTAGGAAAACGCTTGTTCTGTTTCAGGCTGCTGTGTTGAGGATGATTCAAGTGAAATATAGTTTAATAGATTCTATAAACGCAGTTATAACATAAAAAAACGAGTGAAGTGGATCAAAGCGGTAAATACAGGATTATCTGTCTCTCATTATCAATCTATATAACAAAGATGTTTGTAATTCAATTGTGAAATTAGAAAAATTTGTCATCTATTTTGGATTCATGAATTTACCCCTATCTCTAATTTGTAAGGTGTTTCAGTGATAGAAGTTTGTTGGATGCACCTCGCAATAATTTTGTTGTTAATATTGTCAGCAACATATTGTTCAACATGTTTAATATGGCAAAACTAATTTCACGCTTTTCTTCAATGCTTTTTCGGTAGAAGGGATATAGTGTTTGATACATACAAACCCAATCCGCAAGATCATCAGCGTCATAATTTGAGGTTATCCTGTCAATTTGGACAAATTAAGACGTTTTCTCTAATAGGTACGTTATAATTAAAGAAAAAAATACTCAAAATAGATAATTTCAACGTACCTTTCATGCTATGCAAGTTATATTTTACGCACACAGCTGAATTAAATAATATTAGTACATTTAAAGGATTATAGGTATGAAACAATAATAAAATGAGAGTTCAATCGTTCTCCATTGCCCGCTAGAGGCGCTAGTAGACTTCATGCACGTAGCCTATAGTAGTTAAATGTCAAAAAGAAAGGGACAGTTGAAAACTAGAAACTGACCTACATAAAAAATTGGGGCAAAAATATGAAGTTGAAATTAGTACTTTGAAAAATCCTCTGGTAAAAATGATTGGTTTAACTGAAAATTTACCAGAAAATCAGATAGTCACAAATTTGAAACAACAAAATTCAACTGTAACTATCAATTCAAGTATCGAAGTGAAATATAAATGGGTACGAAATAAAATATATAATGTAATAGCTTGATGTAGATACATTTAGAAAAATTATGAATGAGGGAAAAGTGAACATTGGTTGGAATAGGTGAAGCATTTTTAAAGAGTTGAATATTATCAGATGCTACAAATGTCACGGATATGGTCATTAGGCTAGGAAATGTAGAAATAAAGTAACATGTAGTAATTGTGGCAAAAATCATAGAGATACGGAATGCGAGTCAATAAAAATGAGTTACTTATTGTATCAGGACTAACACAAATTTGAAATTAAAATCCACAATTTCCTGGATCGAAATTGTGAAAACTGTTGAAAGACAAAATCATAAAATAAAATATGCATAGCAATTAATGAGTACTGACGATTTGTCTGCTATTATTTGCTTGAATTCACAAAGTTATCTAGCAAATAAAGACGAATCAGAATTTTTGGTTTGAAAAGAAAATTCAATGTTTGCTTGTTTCCCTGAATCATGAATAACGACAGATGTAGAAGACATGGAATTGCAAGTGGAGAACTACAATTTAGTAAGATGTGATTCATCTTCAAGACATACTGGGGGTGGTAATAATAATTAGATCAGACTTGAGCCTCAAAATTCTTGATAATATACAGGAAGAAAATTGCTGGTGGTTATCTTCCATATCATCATGCGTTTTTGTCTTCTAACAGTGTATGGATCACCCAATAGCAGTTCAGCATCATTTATCTCTTTTTTGGAGAACTGGTTTGTCATAAATGAGACAGTAGGTGAAACAATACTAATTTTTGGTGATTTTAATATTGATTGGTTGAACAGTGATAATTTTTATCGTAATAAGATCAAAAATATGCTTGAAATTCAGGGATATGAACAATTGATTGATAAACCTACACGTATTACCAATAAATCAAAAACTTCAATAGAATATGTGATCTCAAACGATTTTAGCTTGAATTGTAACGTTAGAGATACTCCGAAAATCGGTGATAATCAATGGCTATAACAATCACACTATCCTCACCTTTAGATTTTAATAATAATTCATGCGCAATCTCTAGTATTAAAAATACAAATAGACAACTATTAGAAGATGGTCTTCTCAATTGTGATTGGAAATACAATATAGCCGATGTTCATATTTATTTGGAAAATATGATCATAAATATCCAAAAGACTTGAACAACCATATTAGTTGAAACTTCAAAGAAAATGCAGAGATAAAGCATGCAATACCTACATAAAAAATTGGGGCAAAAATATGAAGTTGAAATTAGTACTTTGAAAAATCCTCTGGTAAAAATTATTGGTTTAACTGAAAATTTACCAGAAAATCAGATAGTCACAAATTTGAAACAACAAAATTCAACTGTAACTATCAATTCAAGTATCGAAGTGAAATATAAATGGGTACGAAATAAAATATATAATGTAATAGCTTGATGTAGATACATTTAGAAAAATTATGAATGAGGGAAAAGTGAACATTGGTTGGAATAGGTGTAGCATTTTTAAAGAGTTGAATTTTATCTGATGCTACAAATGTCACGGATATGGTCATTAGGCTAGGAAATGTAGAAATAAAGTAACATGTAGTAATTGTGGCAAAAATCATAGAGATACGGAATGCGAGTCAATAAAAATGAGTTACTTATTGTATCAGGACTAACACAAATTTGAAATTAAAATCCACAAGCTAGATACTTGACTTGTAGGAAATTTAGATTTACAAATGATTCACATGATTGGAAGCAGTACAAACTGAAAAGAAATAATGTTACTACTGTCATACAAAAACAAAAAGAAATATTTTACAATAATAACATGGACGAATGTAGAAATAATTTCCAGTTGATGCGGAAAACTTAAAAAAACTTCACTTCCTGTTGTAATAGAGAAAATATCAATCAAATAATTTTAATGATACCCATTATGATGATCCACGTGATATTGTAAATAATTTCAATGAGTTTTTCATAGGCAGTATCAAAGAAACTAGAAATTCAATCCCATCTGATATTCATGAGGTAATGAATACCGTAAATGAGAATGAGAATTCTACTTTTTGTAAATTTTCCAAAATTAATATCATCGAGCTAAGAAATATACTTTTTTCACAGCAGAATAAAATTAGTGTTGATGAAATGAGTATTGAAGTTTTCAAAGATCATTTTCATTTACTGGGTAACCCCGGTTTAGAAAATATAAATGCTTCGTTACAACAAGGTATTGTGCCGAGTAGGAGTAGTAAACATTTTCCATATCTTAGACTGCTATCCATTCATTTAGCTACAATTTGAAAATATTGATAATTGTTATTTCAAATAGAATCAGATTTTACTTACAAAGCATTTGTTATTGTAGTTTGACAGATCGATAAATAATTTTTATCTAATTCCGTTATGAAAAATCAAACTTTACATCAATTCCTGACGTTATGCAACGTCCCATTTTTCATAACTGCAATGCAACAGTTGCGTAAAGTAGCATAAAGTAGTTACGTAATGACTTTACGTAACTGGCCATGTTTCAGAGCTAATCAATTATACTAATCTGCGTACAATTAAAAGAAAGATTTATTATTCACAGTATGCAGCATTGGCAGAGTCTTTGATATCAAAGAGTACTACATCACTCAGGATAAAAAATTATTTTGACGTTTTGTGAAAATTCGATATTTGTTTATTTCAGTGCACTCTTGTTTCTGTAGTAACAATAGATGGTCATGAATCACAGTCATCTGAATTTGGTGATGTGACGTGAGAGATGTTCCCATTGAAAAATATACTTAAAATTATTCTGACGGAATTAGATAAAATTTTGTACAGAATACGTTATGAAAAGCCATATTGTTCGACTCACGTAATTTGCAAAACTCGCTACGCTCGTTTTGGCAAATATTACGTTTCGTCAAACAATATGGCACTTTTCATAACTAATTATGTAAATAACTATTAATTGAGTTGTCGTTCGGACAAGTCCAAGAGTTTTTGAATTTTAGTTGAAATAGTTGCCGTAGGGGTCACTAGCAGACAGCGCGAATTCAGATATTGTCAAATGATTGAACGTATTTTTATTTTAAAGTTAAAATTACATTCAAATCATCATTTAACAACACACAGCACATAATATAGTAACATTAGAATAAAATAACACTCACAATAAAACTCCTTAACCCTAATAATCCTTTTTCCCGCCATTCTCTCTTCTCTCTTCATTTCTCTCAATTAGCTGGTGTAGTATTACTGGAAGTTAAGTAAAACGTTTTTTTTTCTTGATTGGGCGGCAAAGATGAATTAAGTTAAGTCGAGGCAGAAAAGTGCTAGAGAACAGAAGGTCGCGCCATAAGGTTTTTGTTGCGCCGATTTTATTTAATATTTTGAATGTTCAGTCCGCGATGAAGTAGCCCATTGTGGGGATTTTTTCTTAAACTTACGGCCGCGACCTCGTGTTGTGAGAACCGCCAAGTCCATCAAGGCGAGGTCCTAGTCGCTCGCCAGGCACGCAGCGACGCGAGTACCGACTCTTGGATCCTGAAGACCATCCCAGGACCCTTAAACTTGACGCCATCCCTTGACCGACTTTGGTCTGACGCCTTCACCAAGGCCAGTCGATGTCAAGCCATTGTTCCAGAGGCCTAGTGGTGACAGCTAAGTGAACCGTCCTTTTTTTTTTGTTATTTTGTTCATTTGTGGTGCTCCTAGGGCAGCTACGAGCACAATATATATTTTCTTGTTTTACTCTTTTACGTTACTGTCAAACGCCCCTTGGGCACAGTAGTTGTGGCGCAGTAGCTGGTACGTGCGCTATACGTCGAATTTATGAGGCGCAATCGATTGAGCTAAGCCCCTTATTACGTTTTCTGTGAGCTTCGGCGAGTGTAGGGCTAGACGTATAGGCATCGTTTTCTTTTGTTGTTGTTTTTTTGGGATTGCGCGCTGTCTGCCAAGGTGCGTTGTTTGCATTTTAGCCTTCAGCTAGTACTTGTTTTTTTGTATTCAATATCAAATTCATTTGCTCATTAATTAGTTATTCATTTTTTTTTGTTGGTAAATTCAGATTCAGTTTGTTGTTCATATTTTGTTTAACCTCTTTTATTTCTTTTTTTTTGCTATTAAAGTCATTTAATTTGTTCAGATTGAATTGTAGATTGTTTTATTTGTTCGTTGAAAGAGAAACCCTACCTGTTCTCTTTCAGAGCATTTAGCTACCCTTGGCTCTGTTTGAAGGCGCCATACTTGGTAAGTGAATTACTAGCTCGACCACTTGGTTAATGCTGAAGGCCATCGTATGGTCACACCGTTCCGTTACCCCTTGTCCGACCTAATACCTTTCACTGCGGGTACTTTCGTTGTTGTGTGCCCTGCGGACAAAAAGACAATATCGTGGCGCCCCGGGTATGCCCGAAGCCTAGTTTCATGACGCCTCACTCAACCTTCGATGTTCCCGAGATTAAGAGCAATCACGTATCATAAACGGCGATTTTGTTTTGAGACGTTAAATCGGTTTTGAACGTAATATGTTTATCCAAGTAAGCGGAAGATAGATATGGGTGTGCCACAGGAGAGTGTAATGGGACCATTACTTTTTATATTATATATATATATATATATATATATATATATATGAATGATATCCCAAATATCTTGAAACACTGTAAAATACATCTCTTCGCTGATGACACGCTTCTTTATGTGGAAGGTACAGATAGAAACACTATTACAGAATTAATTAACGAAGACCTCAATAATGTCAAGAACTGGATGGATACAAATATACTTAACGTTAATAGAAGTAAAACAAAGGAAACGTTGCTATCTCTGCCCAAAAAATATTTAGTTAACAATGCGCTATCGATTGATGTTCAAATAAATCATACTGTGTTAGATACAGTGGATAAAATAAAATATCTAGGAGTCATTATTGATGACAATAAATTTGATGAACACTTTCAATATCTATGTAAGAAGATCTCCAAAAAAAAATAATTATTTACCTAGAATAGCTGAACATCTATCATGATGATATAAAATACTATAGTGTTGCCTTATTTCACATATTGTTGCACAATTTTGCACATGTGAACAATTCAGAGATTGGAGAACTACAAGAATTACAAAATCGTGAAATGAGAATTAAATTAAGATGTAATCGATTTACTAGTATACAAACTATGTTGAGTACCTTAAATTGATATAATGTAAAAAAAAATGTTGATTTTGATATACTTATCTTTGTATTCAAAATGTTAAAAACAAATTAACCTATGTACTTGACGAATAACATATCATACGTCAACAACATACACAGCTATAATTCTCGTAACTTGAACGATTCATATATCTCAAAAAAATAATAAATCAAAAACTAATTTGTCAGTATTCTACAAGGGCTTTGTGATGTACAATAATCTACCTGAGCTTGTTAAGAATTCTACCACTTCAAAGTAATTCAAACAAAGCTGCGAAAATATCCGTGAGTTATCTTAACATATGATTGTTCTATTTTTACCACTTATTTTAAATAATATAAGGTATTATTATTATCACATTTTTGTATTTATATCAGTCAAACTATTGAAATAAACTTATTATTATTATAATTATCACCGCGATGTCAGTAGGTTTCTTGATCGTATTCATTGAACATAAACTGTGACGTTGTCGTGTAGCTCTGTGTATTTCAGAAACTGGTATCTACTCGACGGCGACGTTCTGATATCCACTTTTGATTCCAGGTAGTTTTTATTGACGGGATTCGGTTACATAATGATTGAGAATGTTAACTCAAAGTATCAACTCACAGAAATCTCTTTAACTCATTAACTCATATGGCTTAAAGGATTATAAAGTTGGCAACCATTTTCTTCCAAGCATAAAGTCTTGTAGATATATTCAAACCTAATTAAACAAAAATATTTTCTTACAAACCTATGCTCCAGTTTGGCTAAATCTACGCCATTATACGGCAACAGAGATAATCCACATTTCAGCTTTAAGTCGCTTCCAAGTCAGTTGTTGAAAATATATTTTCTTGGCTCATTTAACACACAAAAGTTCTAAGTTGAGTCAATAATGTAGCCTTGTGTCTCATAATTCGTTTTTCTTGGAAAAAACAGTTCTAAGATGAAACTAATACCTTGAAGGTGGTAGCTTTATCCTAGAAGTTTCAATGAGGGTTCGTGAATAGCATTTCTGCCTATGAATCTAATTTATAAAAATATCTTCCAAAGATAAAAAATCGTAAATTGATTGATACTAATATTCTCATTGAAAGAGAACCAAGAACGATAATAACGTCGCGAAAGCTGTGGAAAGCTTTGAAGGTTGATGTTTAAATGCAGATTGAAGGACCCAAATATGGATTAGGAAAAAATTTTTTAGGTATTGAAGTCCATTTAATTTTATTCATGCTACTGTTCAATTTTTGGACGTTTCGGATGTTAACCCATCCATCTTCAGCGTTCTATTGAAATATTACAATCCTATAGCTTCATTTACAGCATAGTTTATGAAGATAACCTTCCAATACTTATTGATAACAATATAAAAATAGCAAATAGCTCAAAAATCACACAAGTATTGGAAGGTTATCTTCATAACTATGCTGTAAATGAAGCTATAGGATTGTAATATTTCAATAGAACACTGAAGATGGATGTGTTAACATCCGAAACGTCCAAAAATTGAACAGTAGCATGAATAAAATTAAATGGACTTCAATACCTAAAAAATTTTTTCCTTTGAAGGTTGACTCAAATGTCTGTTTATTCATCTTTCCCACTTGATTAACTGGAACTAAAATAGATTGTAACGATGTCAAATAATGGAAATATATCGATGAAAAATTTTTGTATCAAAAAATCACCCATAACAGATCTATCGAGATCGACTGGTTAAGATATAAGTAACTGTGCCTCTTCTGGTCAAATTATTTGCTAATTATGTCTTCAGAGGCATTGGCAGTTCATAATAAACAATCATCAGTTGAAGGCACAAAGGTTCCCTCAAGTTACGACCGCAGGACCTCAAACCGCGTACTGACCGGCAGAGAGAAACCCGGGCATTGCTAATAATTCATCCCTTCAGCTACTGTGCCCACATTGATGGCTAACAGAAGACCCTGGCTGTGAAATGACCTTCGAATTGTCGATCCAATCTTTTTGAGATATTGTAGATAGATTAATTTCATCGCATTCAACTCGGAAATCAAAGATTGATTACATGGTCAGTTGAGGAAGTTGACAAGGAGGTTTGTAGGAGTTGCGCTTGTTCTCCGCAAAAGAATGATACATTGGAAGATGTTGAGATTGTTGATAGATAGGCTCTTTATCATTTGCTACAAATAACATTATTTAAATCACCAGTCATCTATTTTGTCTTCTATATCAATTTAAAATAAATTTCTATTTAATGGCTGTTCGTGCAATAAAAACAACTTCCTTAGAACAATAAAGCACATCAAATAAAAGTTGAAAGAACCAACAATAAAGTTTCATAATGAAAATAATATTAAGCCAGCTAGAAATATAAAGAACAGTAAAGGATATCTTTATGGAAAAGGAAATCACGAAACTCTATCACGGAAGAACATTAGTAGGTCGTTAACACAACTTTCAAGGAGGTTGAAAGCGGTCGATGATACCTTAGTCCACATAAATATTTATGCAATATGATACAGTGGATCAGGAGAGACGAAGCTACGATGAGAATCTTCCTCGTATCATGACATAAATAATTAATAGCCCTGATCATATTCACTGTGATATTTTGCCAATTTTATGATTAATTTTTGTGTACATTGTCTTTGCCTTACAGTTTCACAATTTTGCAGATTATGTTCCAGTAGCAACAATAATAGATAATATACTGTTGAATTATTGATACTGTAGACATTGTGCTATGTATGATTACAATGTAGTGAATACGGAATATATGGTTGAAACTTCTTGACCCGATGTCCTATTTACGATTTCCGGAAAATCGAAGTCCTCATGCAATATTAAACTCTACTTGGACGCTTTATCCACCGTTGCTTGTTATTTTCTATTGAATATATTATTAAAATCAACAGTACTCTTTCAGAGATCTATTATTTGTTGAGGCGTCCATTCAACATTCAGTAAGAGTTGTTCTTGAATCAATTGAGTTGATAATATCTTGTAATAACTGTTGATATAACAACATCAGGTAAGTGCATGATGAACGCTCCCGATTGAATGATTTCATGGAGCTATCAACACAGTGTTCATTCTGTCTTCATCTCGAGAGCACATTGGGCTTGAACTCAGAGCCTCATGTTTGAAGGAGACTTGAAGTTCATTCTCATAACCTCCAGGAAAACATGTCTTGTATCATACTGAACGTGATTCATAGAAGTCACACTTGTAATTTGTTTTCAAGAAAATTTTTTGAATTCAATGTTTCAAAAATTCCTACATAGCTTAAGGTATATTATTGAAGTTTCATCTTCACCTGGATAGCGCATTGAATGATACCTTAGTGTTTCCAGCCTAAAAGCCTAGAAGAACCAGTTACATACCGTGCAATCCTTGAGCCATACTTGAGGGTAACTGGCTCTGACTCAGTGTGCCCAAGAGCTTCTTTCGTGAAGATAACCGTGATTCCTCGTTATTTTGTTATCCCTCCAGAAGAATACAAGTATATATCACAATCCTAGTTTTTCCGCCTTAGGATGTGCTGTTGCTCCATATATTTCCTTTGCAAATCCTTGTTACCCCAAGTATCATACTAGGTACAATCTCGAGGCCTGCTGGCTTGAGTGCGATCGTTAAAAGTCGTACTTGTGAGTAATTGGCTTTTAGGAAGATTCCCTGAGCTCTATTCGCCCAGAACGTACTACATGTTTCCAGATGAACATAGTCATTTGTTATTATTCTATTGTTCCCAGGGAATACATACGTTTGTGTCCTACATCTTTTTCCCTCTTCAAACTCTAATTTGTCCATTTGTTTTTCGTTCTCTGTAGCTCGGTCTTAACACAAGAAACACATTGGGCACAAATCCAGAGTCATTGGCCTTGTATGTTTTTAGCACTCAGTAAAGTTTTCTGTATATTGGTCTGCAGCTAGATCACCAGGCACGCGTAGTACCAGTCGGAGATTTTTTTTAAAAGTGCAAGTATTGTGAGCTGGTTTCAGCTTATAACCATTGCAATAGGAAAGAAAACGTTTTAGTTCTACCGACATTGAGAACGAGCCTATGACCTCGATTTGAAAAGACTACAGAGAACAGTTCCATTATATCTAGGAGAAAAAATTCTACATAATATTATGTGTATTTCTATTTATAGTTTTCAACTGAAGGTTCTCCCAATTTTGTATGCCCCTACATAGCACAAGAAAGCCCAATTCCCTTGGTACTTTTCCAATATCTTTCTATACGTCCTCAATTCATACATACACAAGATAATCTTGGTCTCTTATTTCTTTAGGAAAATTTGAATGCCTAATAGTTCACATATATCTTGTCATTGCCCGATATATTCACGTTGTATTTTGTCCATTGCAATTCTGTGGTCACCCAATGCGTTCATAAGTTATGCGATCAAAACCTCCGGTCTTAAAGGGCCCCGGTTTTTACTTACTTGTACTAAGTACAAGGAAATAATCTGAAACCGACAAAACTCATCTATCGAGATTTTGATGGAAATATCCGTCTTGAGCATCCCTGAATTCATTAGGACATTTTTGGCTTGATGTCGGTACGTATGTTCGTACGTTCGTGCGTGCGTGCGTTCGTGCTCGCGTAACTCGCAAATCTTAAAACTGGTTAAACGGTAATGTTGAAATTTTGTATTTAAGACTGAGATAGGGTCTAGTTGTGCACCTCGCATTATGGTTCAAATCGTCTGTACCGGAAGTGCACTTTACTTGAAACTTTCTTCGAATTTTTTCTATAAATCAAGGATGTTCAACCGAAGGATGTTGAAATTCAGTATTTGAACTTGAAGTTGTATCAGAATGGTTACCTGCTATTTTTGTATGAATCGACCAAACCTGAAGTGCACTTTACTTGGAACTTTTTTTAAATTTCTTGCATGAATATAGAATGATCAACCATAGCATAATGAAATTTAGTGTTTAACTAATCAGAATAGTTATCTACTATTTTTGTATTAATCGGCCAAGCTGGAAGTGCAGTGTATGAGTATAAGAGACATTCAGAATTTGCTGTATGAAACAATCAGTTTAATTGAAATGATAAGGTAGGCAATGATAGTCTGTTGTCAATTTTTTTATTTTGTCTTGTCACATGTCAAAGTATTTTTCCCTAAATTTCATTTCGTAAGCATGACAAAAGCGACAAAATTGGATCAGAACATGCTTTTTCATACAAATTTAAAATTTATTTCCATTATGTTGGTCACACGGTCCAGCTCTAATTTCAGCATTATTGAACTCCAAATATACATACTTATCAAACCTCTTGAAGGCATGAAAAACAAAATGAGGCACTAAAATCTACGACTATCTGACGGTTTAAAAGTACAAGGAAATATTGTGAAACCTACAGAATTTCACATATCGAGATTTTGATGGATATATCCGTTTTAAGATCCCTGAATCCATTTTGATGTCGGTACGTATGTACGTATGTATGTGTGTATGTGCGTGACACGCAAATCTCAGAATTCGTCAAATGTATAATGCTAAAATTTTGTATAGAAGACTGGTATAGGATCTAGGATCTTGATGTGCACCTCGCATTATGGTTGCAATCGTCTGTACTGGAAATGCACTTTACCTGATACTTTTTTTGAACTTTCCGCATAAATCTGGAATTATTAGCCGTAGAATACTGGAATTCAGTATTCGAAATTGCGGTAGTATCCAAATGATCATCTCCTTTTTTCGTCCCAATCGACTAAGCCAGAAGTGCACTTCATATTACAGATTTTCGAATTTTTCTCATAAATTTGAAATAATCAGTCGCAGAATATTAAGATCTCATATTGAGCACTGTTATAGCATCTAGTTGTACACCTAGCATTATGATTGTGATCGGCTAAGCCGGGAGTGCAGTTTACTCGAAATATTTTTTATTGCTCCGCATAAATCCAAAACGATTAAACGCAGAATATTAGAATACAGTATTCAAGACGATAGTACTGTCTACATGCTCATATCCTATTTTCATTGAGATCGACCGAGTCGAAAGTGCACTATACTTGACGATCTTGGAATTTTGCGAATACATACAGAGCTGTTAGCCGTAGAATCCTGGAAATCAGTATTTAGGAGTGTTGTAGCATAAGAATGATGACCTACTGTTTCCATAGCAAGCAACTAGCCGTGGAATGATGAGATGTTATATTTGATTATATATATCCAGTGATGTACAAGTAAGTCACGTCATGTTCACGTCAGATTTTTAACTTAGGACTAGGAAGCAAATAGAACGTCGTGTTGGGTGCGATTCCACTTCAGGTTTTATCTTCCAAGAAGGTTTCTCCAACTCAGTGTCCCTGAATGTCTAAACGTGTACCTAAAAGATACTAGATGGTGCTGGTCCTTCGTTAATTTTCCACTAGCAAAATACAAGAGTTTCTTAGAATCATTTAATATTTGGAAGTCTCCAGAAAGACTCTCAAATTCAATGTGCCTAGAAGTTGATAATGGCTCTGGTTATTCGTTAATTTTCATCGCCTCAGGGATATACAAGTATTGACATTCTACAGCATCCTGTAAATCTCCGATTTGGCTTCCTAGCAAACATTGCTCAAATCCAACGCACTAATTTGATTGGCAATAATTGATAATGTTAATTTTCAATTAGATAAACATCTGCCTTGTAAACTAACAAGTGAACCAATTTATAGTTGATTATTCAAGCCTATATATGCGTGGAAATAGATAATTTCCTTGGAGCATATAGAGTACATCTCGCAATAGATAGCAGCGGTAGCATGAAACACAATTTGGACAATTAAGACAAGCTGTGTGCTTTGTTATGAGAAGTGTATGTAAAATAACACACTTAAGGCAATGATGTTCATCAGTTATCAACTCCAAACAGAGCAACACAATATCAAATTGATGCGAGGATGCTAAGAAAACTTGATTAGAATCTTGCATATTCATCTATCTAATTATTATGCATTTCTTGGCATTCTTTTTCTTTGCACGTCCCGAGAACTTTTTCCGACTTAGGAATAAAGTGTATCTTAATGCAAATCTGAATTTTAAAAGAAATGCAGCTTGGTTCTATCAACAGGGTAATATATTCAGTAACAGTATGGAAAACAGACTGAAAGAAATTGAATTCAGGGACGACCATGCGACCATGGCATGGAATGCATATTGTATAAAGTGGCACAAGACGAACTGCGATGGTGCTGCTACTACGTCGCTGTTTTCAAGATGTAATAATTTATCTCGCGTACCTGCCTATCGACAAGTAAACAGCTATGAAAAACAGTTCTATTGGAATAGGGAACAATATCTTTAAGAGATTTCGTTACAATTTGTTACAATCTAATGACGTATGCAACGGGAACTGGTTGATTAGTTTGTAAATTCAAAATTGAATGATGTCGAGTAATAAATGAATCGACAAGATTAGGAAGATAAACGTAGTTACAAAAACATAACAACGTGGGCTTTTTTAGTCAATCTACTAAATTTTAATATGTTGATCACTTGGAGCTTCAGCATGCTATCATTACGTCACCAAGTCCTTCTACAATATTTGAGCAAATGTCATCATGAAGCTACAGAAGAAATTTGATGACCCAAAAGGCTCAACATCTTTGATATCATCCACTGGAATATCTGGATAAATAAATTGTGGAATTCAATAGGACATAAGAAATTCACTGTATTATCCCACCCAGATCTTGTGACAATTTCTGACTTGAATCGCAGAATATCACAGCTTAAATTTGTTAGACGATTTTACCTCACGAATGGCGGGAGAGCAATTCTTCCATTACTACGCTCACCTTCTTTGGCTAACAATCCTATTAGAGATTACACTGGCAGATAGAAGAGGCGAGGGTGCAATGCACCGACGGAAACTGTCGAGCGAGGGCGCGCTGATAGCGACTTCGACATATCAAGACGAAAGCAGGAGATTAATGAGAATCTGGAGGACGAACTAGTAGCACATTTGACACTCTTACTATTATCAAATTGGAATATCAGTTTAGCAATATTGAGTATAGAACAAGAACTTTCAGATTCTTGAGAAAAATTGCTATGTGGCTACTTGAAAACTAGCATATACTGTTCCGTAGCCAGCTTTACACCTTTAGGAAATATCTTAGGAGTAAAATGCGAATAGACAAAGAAGAATACAGCATCGGATGTCGGTAAATCACGTGCTCTATCCTTTCAAGCCTCTTCCTGGCTCATTCTCATTCTCCAAACTCAGGTGCACGTGCTAATGGTGAAAAAGCTTGGCCTACTGAGAATACAATCCTTAGCGAAGAAGGTTGGAGTCTTTAACAGTCTGCTCCATGAGGGTTAGCTAATCGAAATGTTCTTTTTAGATATCTGCAATTTAAAAAAGCTTTAGGCTTTGATATGAAGCAATGAACTTTTGAACCCGGATCTAAATTGGAAAATTGCGAATATTCAACCGATTTTAAAGCTGGCCTGGTTTTTGTGGAGCTTATAACGTTGTGGAACAGTTGCCAGGTGGATTTGCTGACAATTTTCTATTTGGAAGACATTTAATTTGATCGATACTTTCTGAATCATATTTTTAACCCGAAAGGACAAGTTTGAAAAGCCGGAAGGTTCTAACAATCGCAGCACTCGTGATTGTAACACGAGCTGCCTTGAAATTACTTCAACCTCATCAATAAAATAATCGTTCTCATTATTAATTATCCTGGCTTGTCCTTCCTAAGCCACCTCCATTAACGCAGATAAGGATTATCAAGTCCAATTAATCTGCTATAAGAGCAACCGATCAAAGTTGGAAAGATCAGAGTACAAATAGCCCTCAAGGACTCCAAGAAATCTGTAGATGTACTCATCGCCCAGAAGAGCTTTTCTTGACAATAGCGCCCGTATAATCAGGCTAATTGAGTTGACGTCATGACCAATTAGTCTCAATCTTGGCCAAGTCACGTACAAGAAGACTTTGTTCCAAAATGGAAATTGAAGACAGGTCGGGTAGTGGCAGTGACACATCTGCTAGACAATGCTTCGTTATTAATTTATGAATTCACATAAATAATTTAGCTTTGAAGGCGCGGAAATTGTTACAGAACTAATTGTAACGATTGTTCCAAAATGTTAAATATGCCTAATTCTCGTCGTTGCTGTTACGACAATATGTAATTAGAGACATACAAATTATGTCATTGTTGTTCAAAGATTTCACCTGAGTATTCGACTTTTCGATATCAAATGTATATAAATAACTCTCAGAGGGATTTCACTTCATCTTATAACCGTTGTTATCTCAAGTGCAATAGACATTACCGAATGCAGTTTATACTCAAATACACAACGAATAATACCTCCAGGGCTAGGAGAGGAATGCTCCTCGAGATATTTGTGCACAAAATAATAGATATGCTTGCAAAGCGTCTTGGATCAACAGAGTTCGGTTCAAAGCACCGCAGCTGAACACCAAGGAAGCATCTTGAACTGTCATTATTAATTCTGTATGTCAAAACAATCTTCCTCATACGACATACTCGTCTAATTCAATAACAATGAATTACATCCGGTGAATTCCACTCCAAATGATTCAAAACAGAGCTGCCTTAGCTGATATAAGCACATATTCGATATTTTTATATTGAATATAACGACAAGTCAACACAAATTTCATTGTCCCAATAATAATTTCATCCATCGTAAACTCTTATAAGCTACCAATAATTATTATTGAAAGTTACAGATATCTTCGGTGAACTTTTATGATCCAATAAATAAAACTCAAACTTCGAGCTGTTCTTCTATGTCATTAGAACATAATTACATCATGTTGTATGAGAATGAATCATAAAAATACAATCAAACTCGCTAAGGGTACCATAGAATTACATTCGGATGTTATCACAAAAGCTGAGTTTTTTTGTCCAAAAGTATAGATGAGAAGCTGATCATAAGATCAAACTACTATTTCACCGAAAGATTGATGTATATTCCAGCATTGGGTAATTAGTATTACTCACAATGCATCCTATATTTCATCCTTCGCGAGACGATTTATTGCAACTATTGTGTCTTCCGTCCCTATTGGAAAGTACTAAATGTAATCGAATTGAATATGAAGGGTAATATTTGGAGATATATTCCAGTTTGGCAACGGTGTTCTATTCACAGCACACTATCAGTGATCCCCATGTTGATTTCTTAATCTATATCACTTAAAAACTCAAAAAAATTTGATATAAAATGAATGTAATGGCGTTGGGTTGGCGTGGTTGTATATTTACTCAGTTGGCCAGATCCCGAGGATTGAGGCTAGTTTATATTTGAAGTATCATTGAATAAGCTGAAATAATAATTATCACAGCAGATGGATCGCATTTTTGCTTTTGTGACACTCACTGTTTCTGTGTCTTCTTGTATCATGATATTTCTCATTGTGCTACTAAATATAGCATTATTTTACGATTTGAAATAATTTTTGGAACTCATTACTTAATTTTTTCTTGAGTCTATATTCAAATTGATATAGCCATAAATTTTCGACTTATGCTGGGGCCACATCTATACCTAATGCCATTAATTGAGGCGTTGTTTAACAATAAACACATTGTCAATGACAATATATCAATTGTCACATAACGCCTTATTTAATGACATTAGACGTAGGTGTGGCCCCTGCATTAGAGATTATTTAAATTTGAATTATCTGTAAACATAAGGGAGCACTCTGTTGCAGATTTTGACAGTGATTTCTGCAAATTTCACATTTAGAAAATAAGATTGAAAAATTGAATCTTTCAGTTTCACGAAATCAAAACAATTTTGGAATAAAAATTTATTCAATGAAATCACTGGTTATCATAATACTCTACTTTTGGATAGAGATAAAATATAAATTCTCTAAGTACAAGGAAGTATTGTGGAACCGACAAAATTCACTTATCGAGATTTTGATGAAAATATCCGTTTTGAGCATCCCTGAATCCATTTTGACTATTTTTGGCTTGATGTCGGTACGTATGTGCGTGCGTTCGTAACTCGCAAATCTCAGAACAGGTTGAACGTATAATATTGAAATTTTGTATTTAAGACTGGTAAAGAGTTTAGTTGTGCAACCTGCATTCTGATTCCAATCGTCTGTCCCAGAAGTGCACTTTACTTGAAACTTTTTTTTGCATTTTTTTGGTGTTGCCACGAGACGAGACGAGACTCAAGTGAGACGAGACGAGACTTGAGTGAGACGAGACGAGACTTGAGTGAATCTCGTCTTGGTTCCGTTGTGGTCTCGCCTAAATGAGTCTCGTCTCGATCTCGCCTTGGTCTCGAGTGAATCAGTCTCGTCTCGGTCTCGAGTCTCGACGAGAGTCTCGCCATGATTTCTCAAAATTACATATTCTTACATGCGGAATCAATTCGCTCTACTTGATTATTATTTGCTATGAATTCTACCAAAAATATGTATTTGTGCGTTTGGTGCGCAAAGTCGATCTGGGGTTCAATTCTAATTTGTAAAGATTGTCTTTTGACGCCATTTCATAGCCTTACGACACATGTACCACCTATCGGATATTAGAGAAGTGATTTAATGTCATCATCGTTGAAGACAGTCCTCCAGAAGTAAGAGACAGGGTCAAGTCAGTTTCCTTATTTCGATGTCAGATTGGACATTCGTTTGTTATAAAATTGTAGCAATATAATAAAATTATACTATTATATTTAATAATAGATCAGAATGATTAAACTTTATTTGAATCTAATTTCAAACATCGTTCTCAACTAACTGTCAGCACGATGCCAGCATAAAGTTGACGATCACATTATTTGCACCAACATACAATATTCAAGCCCCTATAAATGTAACTATGACATTATATTATTGACATAGAGACTGCGATCTGTCTACAAGCTGTCTCAATGAATTAGAATAGGACCTCTAAAGCCACGAGGATTCGAGATAATAGAAAACTAATAGTTTTATGCAATAAATGTGTAAACTTAAGCATTATGACGATATTGTGTGTAAAGTATTATAAGAAACTGGGTCATCATAGTTGTTGTGTCGTTAATTGCAAAAATACAAGCAAAAACATCAGTGAATGTGAATTTCATCCTTTCCCAGCCACAAAATGAGAATTTAAACAAAAAAAAAAAAAAATGGATTCTTGAAATGAAAAGTAATAATTAAACAATACATAACCCAACTTTAAGAGCTGTTTGACACATTGCATCAAATAGAATATTTGCTTCGCATTTTGACTCTGCATTGAAATGGCAAAGCAAAATGAATCTTGTGATACACAAAATTTTGTGCAATGCACTCTGATTTCATGTATGATATGTCATGTTGCATTTTTTTTCGCTCCAATATAGAGAATCGAAATGTAAAGCTGATGCAAAATTTAATGCACCGAGTCAAACGGCCCTAATACCTATTTATCAGACATTTATCAGCAAATAGAATTTCAGTCTTCCTATATACAGAATTCAAATGATACCTAATGCATTTCAACTTGCGTACAACGATGTTTCATAAGAAGCCAGAGTAACTAATGTTTGCCTCATTATCTTGCATGTTATTGAATGACTTATGCCAAAGAAATTAATTTTTTCATATCTCTGACATGTTCTGCTATTACCAGTAGATTTTCCTTCTGCATTGTCTGAAGTTGAAATAATATGCTATAGGTTACTGTCCGAAAACCAGTCTTTGTGTTCATATTATAGCTGAAAATTGTTAAAACTCTTGTAATAAACTATATCATCATTCGATGTTTTATATTACTCACTTTTATAGTTTTTAGATTAATTTTAAATATGCTTTTGGTAGTCTCTCAATTTTTAACGTATAACATAACCTTAACATATGCAGAATAATATACATATCATGCTCAAAAACATTTTTGATACCTACTTCTTCCAAACAATAGTAGTTATTTTTATCAGCTCTTCGATTTCGAGAGCTTTCAAAATTTACTGACTTCTCAAAAAAAATTTATTCATTTATATTCACGAATATCAATGATGTTACAGACTAAAGGCTGGTTTATGATGGATTTAATTCAGGAATTAAGGTCCAGAAAGTCGGATTCATAGTTCTAGATCCTCATTCTCGCTCATTTTTTGAAACATAACCTAAAATTGACTTTTTGAGTAGCCATTTTACATCGCCAAAATTAATTAATTCGCAAAAATGATTGAATTTTAGTTCGATTTATTACTTTTATTATATAAATATGGGTACTCCCCCACCATATTCATGATGTGAGTATCTTTTCTATCACAGTTGTCAATTTGGAATTCCAATTTCTGACATGTGATCCAATGTCTACGATTGGCTGGATTTATAATTGAGAAAATCCAAATTTGTAAATTGAATCCATCACAAACCAGCCTTCACAAGCCCGGGAAAATGTGCGTTATAGAGGGCATTATCAGCACGTACCCAGCGTATGGAACAAAACAAAAATAAAATTGAGAATGATAATTGGATAATTACTAAAGCTGATAAAGGCGATACACTAACTTTTTTGCATGGAAATGATTATATTGATAAAGTAAATAATTTAGTAGATCCGAGTACACAACAAAATTTGAATCTGATCCCACCAATAAATTTTAGATTAGGTTCAAGAAATCTTTGAAGTCCTGCACAAAACTATTCGATTATTATGAAACTTATGAATTTTTAAATATGAATTCAATGGCTCCTATTTTATATGAACTTCTTAAATCCCATAATGATAATTACCCAATCAGACCAATTGTATCCTACATGAAAGTTCCAACTTACAGAATATGTTAATATATATGTATGTTATTAGAACCTGAATTTATAGATTCTGATCCAATATATTCTTGTCAAAAATATATTAGATTTGAACAATAAAATTGAGAATTCTGATGTTTCTGATAACTCTCTTTTAATCTCGGTTGATGTCTAAAATTCATTTACTAGTATTCCAATCGTAAAATTGTAAACAATAGGAAATATGCATGAAATTCAAATTTGGATCAAATATTTAGTTTATATTGGCCGGACTTTTTTACTATACCATCATTTTAGTATTTATTATCTTTTTAATTGCTTAAAATTAATAAATAAAAATGCAAACTGAGCGCGGGAAATTCAAAGTTCTAAAACACAACACCATTGGTTACAACGAAATGTGACGTCAAATACTATGCCAACAAGTGCGCACTGCTTACATTTGTATGGCATTGCAGACCTTTGATTAGAAAACATAGTAATAACGTGTGTGCTGTAAATTCATCTATTGTTTAAGTGTAATTTTAGCATCTTAGTGAGATTATGAATCCTTTAAGACAAAGTGGTTTTTTAAAGCACAATCGGATAATCTGCCGAGTAGCTGCCAAGAATAGATCCATTTATGATGCCGTCTTATTCTCTTTCAAATCCAAATTTCACGTCAGCTGAAGTAAAAAGAGTGAACACTGCAAAGTATTCATTCATTAATAACATATTATGTACACTATTTTAATAAATACAATCCAAAATATGATGAGCAGAAGACATAACCTATAATTTTTGTTTATCTTGAAACGAGCAAATGTTCAACGAAGTCGCATACACTGTATTTTATTGCTCAAACTAATCACATACATATTCATGATCTGTCAAATTTATTATGATACTTCATCTCTTCTGATAACATAACATCATCTTTTCTGTTTGAATAGGAAAAAATACTCTACCAGGTACATTTCTGATAGTATTTTGCATTCAGGCACAATGCAATACTTATAAATCGACTTTGAGCTTTTTTAATACTGAAATAAGATGTACCTGTAGTAAACAATGGACTGTAATGTCGCTGAACATATTATTTGACGTCGTCAATAGAGCGCGTGAAAATGGCGGCGTTTAAACAGCTCAAAATTATTCTCAATTTTAAATATTCTTTCAAACTTGATTACAGCACTTTTAAGCATTATTTATATTTTTTACTATGTTATAACGATGTAATCAGTAAATCAAAAATATTAAATAAATTCATGAATATACCCTATTTCACAAGCTCATTCAAATGAAATCCATTATCTGGAGCTTACAAAGAATATATTATCTTGAGTAAATATTTGTTTGATGTTTCATGCGTACACTCATTACTCGCTTTAGCATAACATTTCGAACATTGAACAGGACTAACACGGATTCCTTCCTCAAGGGAAAATGATCTTTCAGTACCAGTCAATAATTTCTAAGATACGTTTATTTTTTCCAACATTGCATCAAGAGACATACTTGGCGCTGTTTAATAATGAAATGCATTCAGTTTATATGTTTCCTGACTGGTTTTGCGGTTATTTTCGACAATGTTAGATGATAAATGAGGATCTATCCAGGAAATAAAATTCAAATACTCGCTAAATAAATTTTTTGCCTGTGTACATGTAAATGATGTGATTGGACAGACTGTTTACTAAAATTTATGTCAGCTATCAACAAATGCATGAGGAAAAACTTATCTTGTCTCAATAAATCCAACTATCAATCATTCTTGCAGAAGCTTTTTGTTATGAGCTTTTCATTCTAATCTAAATATGACATCAATTTTTGAAAACTGAAGGCCATGAATCGAAAGGTATATAGAAGCCCAAAGCCAATCACTAATAGAGAGCAGCAAAAATTCGTCTTGAAATTGTTCTTGTTTGGGTTTTTATGATCAAATAACCATCGTAGTTATAGGATCGAGTCTCATCGACGGACAAAAAGTCATAATCTTTTCTACTGAATCATAATATACTTTCTAGTGCACTCTCCACAAAACCTAAGAGTACCCGTAGCTTCACGATTGGTAACTGCATTCTACGGCAAAGAAAATATCAATCTACGCAAATCGAGAGACGATGTGCTGCTCCACGGTAGGCTCCAGTGAAATAGTAATGATCATGGACTTTATTATCGAGAAGAAAAAATACGTATCACGTATAGCAAACTGCTGCTCGGGCGAATGTTCGCTTATCTTTTTCTGTCATATTTATGAATATGGAATTCTAGAAGTCGTTATCGATGAATTGTGCAACCAATCAATGCAATCCTCGACTCTATACGATTTAAAATTCGACAATGTATCATCATGAGAGCATTTTGTATGATGAGCTGTACTAGGGGGAATATGTTTGTTCATTGTGGTTGAATTTCTATTATCTGAACATATGACTCAAGGTCACTATAAATTTTACTTACAGAAAAATTTAGTTTTATCATCATTACCATAGACAACATTGTATAGATCGGCTATAATTGCAAAATGTAGGTCATTTAATTGTCCACTGAAAAATGAGACAGCATTATTCATCTTCACTCTCATTTATCCAGCCTTCCATTTCACATATAATTCAGTTTCAACAATTTCTATATTATATAGACGTCTGGATACACAGTTCTTTGCTACTCATATCTATGAATATTATTTCTTATTATATGGTTAGCTTCATCTCTAATAATATAGGTTACAGGACTCGTGAAATGAATGTTATGAATAATGAGAAAAATTTTTGCGGAGATTTTCACCGAGACCTCTCACTCATGTACAGAGACAAGTCGTACCCAATTTTTCTGCAAATTGGGTCAGTCTTCATTCGTTCGTCATACAGTTATAAGTCTCAGAACAAACACAATTCCAAGAAATAATGATCCTATTTCTCGAGTCTTTTAACGGATTGTATTCTCATGTGAATGTCATTGGAAAGGGATTTTACAAATCAATCTGTTTGAACTGTATGTCGGTAATAGTTTCGTTTATATGGATCGGTATAGAATATGATAGCTCCGTCGTGATACGTTATCGTGATTACTACCGTTATTCGTGACATCATTACGCAGTGTTATTCAACCAAATGAGCTCTACATATTGCTTGATGTCCTATTCTGTGTTTCGTCATGCATCATAGAATCTGTATTAGACCTAAGTGTTCGAATATTGGCCCTGGTAGTTACGAACTTCACAATTATTCTCAATACAATAGACTTTATTTATCATTGTAGAGATTCATGAGGTCATTCTCTACCACTCTCACTAAAAACTATATCTTGTGGTGCACGTATTTTGATAACCAATATATCTTTCATTTCTTTCGCTTTCGCGTGAAATTTGATTATAGGAATCAGTTCAAAGTGTCCTGCAATATTTTACCGATATCAATATTTCCTTGTGAATTAATACATCTGAAAGTTCCAGCCATTTATCATTTTTGAAACTGTATTCCATTACTTCGATTAAAAGCTTCAGGTTTATGAAAAACTGCGGATGAAAACATCTGCTGACGCTGGGTATTATTTATTATTTATTCATCATTAATTACATTGTAATATCTCATCGATTTCTCATCTATCAACAGATATTTTCCTCGCGTCTTCTTGTCGGTGTTTAATTTTTGAAGATTACTTTTTGTTCCGTGAAGAGTTTTTGCGCAAGAATGACGGCACCCTGACGTGCGCAGGATGTCGATTACAGTGTTGACTAGCTTCAAGACGATGACAACGCAAATAGTGCAATAAAACATTCGAAACTAATCAACAAGTGCAAAACTTTTCTCGCTTTTTCTTTATTCATTTTGTTTTGTCTGACATCGTTGCTCGGCAACTTTCGCAAAAGAAAAACTTTAACGAGCTCGCGCAAATAACACCGCGGATTACTGTGAAGACAATGTTTTAAATCACCAACTTAGTTGTTTCGCCCAATGTGACTAGTCAAGGAAACGCGATTACGCGGACAATTGTGAGATACCACCAAATGTGAATGTTCTTGCAGACTTTTCGTCGTTTCAAATAGATTCTGCTCTGACCCCAGTTTTTCTCCCAGCGGTCAAATATCTGACATCATAAATACTACTTTCTCTGCTCTCTACACTCTCCAAGAGCAGAGGATAATATTTTTTTGTCAACATAAAATCACATATTTTGGATGTGATGAATTTCTTGTGGGTAGAATTTTTGCTGGATCCCTTGCCGATTGAATCGTAAGGGAAAGAATGTCTTGCTATGATCTAAAGATATGCAAAATGTATGAATATTTGTTTACAGAATGTACTTTTCCCTAGAAGTGCCTGTACCTGTCATTTGCATATTCAAATGTAGACGTACGCCCCGGTAGCGTTTTGTTGGGTCCTGGGGGAGAACATGTCGTGGAAGCGCCATCCAAATAGCTTAATAACTTTAATGACAAAATGTCATTCTTGGAGCCTACCCTACTAATATTAAGACATATATACAACGGAAGTTCATCATAAACTGAATACATCTACGATTTGGAGAAAATTTGTAGCACTTTGCCACCATACCTGATGTCTATTCTTGTATTGGAAGACTCGATACCGTTATTTTAGTTATGGAATCTACTGTTCCCAATTGCGACAAATGAAATATCTGTCCTAGGTACAGGCATTAGATAGATTAGGGAAATGTTGATATGATACGATGTTTTCAATATATTGATACTTGGGCATGGTGATAACGTATAATATAAACTAGATGTTTGATCATTGAATGGACAGCGGACGTAGCACAGCACAAATTCAATATGCTAGGATCAGTTCAAACTATCAACAAGAACTGAACAACAATTATCATGCCAATTCGAAGTAGTTGCAATACCCCTCAATGCATTGGATATCACATCGATTATATCGACTAGATCGCGGATACTAGGGTATATTAGTGCAGTCCTTCAAGCATCGTTGTATGTTATACATTCATACAACAAACCTTGTTACGTCTTTTTTGTACAATTTTTTTTCTCATTCCATATCTATGTCGCCATCTGTATAACAAATTTGCACTAATTTTGTAAGTTAGTACTTGTTTCTTAACACTTGATTGAAGAGCGCTAATTTGAGGAGCATGCACGTCTGGTTTGCTCTCTTTGTTTCCTGAGCGGTGGTTGCAGACGTACTTGTTTTGAGCAGTCTTATAATTTTTCTAGTTTCTCTAAGTTTTGTGGTTATTTTATTTTTCTAAAATCAGTGTTATGATTTTGTAAGTATTTTGTTTATAATTTTTGTTTACGTTATTCCAAATTTAGTATTATTTTTGCTAGTGATTTCGTTTGAGGCGACCCGCGTGGTTAACCTTTTGATTTCCAAATTTATCTCTTTCATCCTTAATTCTTTGTCAGTTTTTTGTGTTCAGAACCTTTTTACAACCTTGAAACGTTTATATTCAATTAATATTTTTGTTCAAAAAAATTTTTTTTTTCTAAATTTCACAATATCGTAGGCAATAGCCGTTCCGGTCGAAGGAGCTAGCCTTTTCCTCTTTGGGAGGCTATTATTATTTGTTGTCCTTCCTTAGGAAGATATGTTTAATTATTTCTGATGTTTTATATGCAGACTAGTTTTGATAATCATTACTATTGATAGTGTTTCGTACACATTTTCTAGTTGCTACCTGCCCTAGTTTATCATACCATTCCGTCTACAAGAGAAGAAATTCCTTTTCCGTAATTTACCGGCTTTTTGTATTTCTTTTTAAATTTTTGTCTACTACCAAACGCGATCAGGCAGATATCGATTCGGTGATACGCGATTTTTTTTATATATACACCCGAAGTAAGAAAACCTACGAGATTTGTGGCTATCTCTGTTCCTCCCTTTACCTTTACTCACCTAAATATGTTTGATGTATGAATGATCAGTGAAAGTGATTAATAATACATGATTTAACTAGATTTTGCAGATTTGTCATTCAACAACTCGTAGCTTAGTTTCTTACGTTATTTGTGTAGTTTTTGGTTTCCAAAGCTTGAAATATTTTGTTGTGGGATTTAGTTCTCGTTTTTAAGCAGGGAAATCCTACAAGTTTGTGAAGATTGATATAATTTTTTAGTAACGAACCCCGTCTGTAATTTTATCGGGTCGTCGCTAATAATCCTTTTTCTTGTCGTGCTAGACTTTGTATTTTCTTTGGTTTTCTTCTCTTTGATGCTCAGCACAGTTTTTTTTTTACTTTGTGAATTTTCAGTGCACCCTTTGAAATTAGGCAAATATATAACTTTACTGATTATTTTATTCAACTTTTACCAAATTTACAGTTTACTCGTTTTTCAATTTGAATCTAAATTTAATTATTCAAGTTTAACGCTTCACGTTTAGAGAGAACTCTTAAATTTTTCTATAGGAACCTCCTGTTTCAGTTGAATTGAATACTGGTTGGGTTGTTTGTTTTCAGTGTAAATTGCTAGGGATCTTAGGAGCCCGTGGCCACTTGAGACTAATTTTTGGCCAACTTTACGTTAAGAAAAACATTAACACATCTACGAAATTGAGAAGAACATTAATACCTTCCAAAGTTGACTACCAGGCGCACGGCCAACCTTAACACCTTCAAGGACCGTTGGGTATTTATCAAAGCCCTATAAGATGCAAGATCAACTTTACTTAATTCAGGGAGCGTTCTTGTCTGACGTTGTTTTTGTGGCTACCAATTCATCATCTATCTTCTCTGCCGATACTAGTCTTGAATTCCGCCTGAAGAGGATATTTAGCTAGTTTTTGTAATGTAATTTTGAACGTCTGTGACGTGCTCTCCAGTTCCTTTTTTGGCTGTTGCAGTGAGATTTTCTTGTATTATAGCTTCAACTATTTTCGTAAGTTACCAAATATTTTTAATTATAACTTTTGGAATTATTTGCTTTAAATTAATTATAATTTTGTTCATAATTGATTTCGACGTATATGCTTTATTTCTTTTTTGCTGTCGCTATTGTCTCCCAGAATAGTACCTTTTTCTCCTTTGATCATTTCCTGAGAGTGGCGCCCATTTCCCATTTTCCTTTCGAGGTAAGATATTCCAATACTTAAATTTAGTGTCAATCAGCAGTACATTAAGTTTTTGCTACCAAATAGTGAAGAAACATTACCTTTTTTAATTTTCTACTGCCACCTTGGAAATAGAAGAAGGTACAACCTGCAAGAATACGACATGATGACTTGCAAACGTTACCTATTAGACCACTGTAGCACGTCAATAATTGGAAATGTTAGTTCTTCGCTATTCAAAGCAACTACTGGAAAATTGTAAAGTAAGCATGAAGACTCATTTTGAATCTCTGTAAGACTTTCAATGTATTCAAATAATCATCCTGCGATTGGAACATGCTGTCCTGTTGGATCGTTTTTCCAATAAATTATGATTCGATTCATAGAAGCCTTATATTCACACGAAACAAACCAAAAATCTTATTTGGACAGCCACGAACCAGGTGCCATTGCAAATACCATCCACATATATTTTCAATAAGATAACTCTGCTAGGGCTGGGACTGTAACCTATCATCTGAATTTATAGTTGACTAAGATTCCAATAATTATTATGAGGCTTTCGATGCATTATATCTTCTTATATTGACTTTCTGTTCTACATACAATGACATTCGGTAGTATCTCAAAAACAGATAGACAAATGTGTGTGGTATTTTCTTTGGAGAAAGTACTTCAGCGCACATGTGTTACAATGCGTGACTCATTTCACAGAATCAGATGTGCAAATGTCTGCTCAATGTGATTTGAAAAAGCACAAAAGGACCATTTGAGTGAATAGGTGTTTTTACGTGAAAACTTAGAGTAGCGATTCTAATCCACTGAAATAAAACAACAGAGCTTACTATGTGATTGCGACTTTCGCTCAAGGTAGCCATGAATGTTTTAAGGCTCATGGATTGAGTTCGAACATTATCCGGGGCGCCACGTAATTATGAATTCGTCCACAGAGCACACAACCACGAAAGTGCCTTGGAAAATAGGGTATTGGGCTAGACGATAACCTTCTGCACCTACTAAGTGATCGACCATGAAAAATATACCCTCAAACAGGGCCTATGTTAGCTAAGACTGAAAAAAAGAATTGGTAGGGCTTCATGCTTCATAACAAACAATAAAGCAATAAACTATCTGATTTAACTAATGACTTTGATGAAATGCAAAATTATAATATATGAAATATAACAGTCCACTCAGCTGAACAACTAGGCCTTCTGAATTGTGGTGATGATGTCGACTGATCTGGTGAAAGCGTTGGGCCAAAGGTAGATCATGGAGAAGGTGTCAAAGTTGGGGTCATGTAGATGATTGTCAGGATGGCAGGATACAACACTCGCGTCATTGGGTGCTCTGTGCGAGTTTGAATAGTCATCTGAGGTGTTCGGACGATTTTTTGAACATGAGGTGGCGGAGAGCTTTTCCATAATCCCCAATGTTAAACGTAATTTGTTTGATATCACGCTCGAAACACTCACTTCATCGGAGCACAACGCAGATTTATCTTCCAAAGCGGCTTTGACTATCGCAAACTCAACATAATAAAATCTTTGTCACAGAAAATTTCTTCCAACTGTTTTGTTCTGAAATATCTTTTTTGACTTCCTGCCTTGACGTACTTGACTCTAATTGACCAAAAACCGTTTTTCATGAAGGTTCGTGGAAACAACCTAGCGGTAACCCAAGCAACCGCTTTTCAAAAATAACTAGCATCGCCACTGCACCTATCGTTATCAGTGTAGTGACAACTAAGAACTCAATTAATTAATAAAAGTAAAAAATGAACATGTTTTAAATCTAACTAAAAGAATCACAGCTTATAGAAAAGAAATTGAGAGCTAAACACTCAAACACTATAAAAACTAATCCCGGATTATCTATATGAAAAAATGAGTAATAGAATAAATTCATATCAATCTTAATTAACACAAATTAAATTTTATAGTTCAACACAACAAAGAAATATCTAATTGGCACGTAAGAGTGTATTCTTTGCTTCGACATTACTTTGTGATCCACGAAAATTCAAAGGAAAAGCCATAAACATGTGCTCTGGTATATGGCTCATTACTCAAAATCATAGTATATAGTATATATCGGCATCATGTGGTTTGGAAGAATGAAAAAAGCTAAATTCAGGTGACCTGGTGTACTTACTGTTTCAAATGAAATCTTGACCTTGTAGATTAAAGAAATCCGAAAGAAAAATCACATACATATGTTACTACGTGTGGTCGTTCTACAAGACCAGGCGTACGAATATCTGCACCATGTGGTTTGGCTGAGCGGAAAAACGAGAATCCATCCGGGTAGCCAGGTATATTTTCTGCTTAAACAAAAATCTTTAACAGGTGGATAACAAAGAGAACGAAGAAAAGACTACATAAATCTGCCAATTAGCTTAGTTATTTTAATGTTTGGCTTATTCAGTAAAACCAGACGTACAAATATATGCACCATGTGGCTTAGAAGACAAGAAAGACCATCCGGGTGTAGTTTCTGTTCCAACAAAAATCTTCAGCCAGTGGATCACAAAATTCCAATTGCCTTTAGTTGAAACATTCCAGCAGTATACAAGCCACAGTAGTGTCGACTGTAACTTTTTCGACAAAGTGATTTATCTTCCGGCTGTGCTTCTGGTAGATCTTGTGTCATTTCTGATGGTGTGATGCCGTCAATCCAGGCTGTCTTAAAAAGCAATTTACGTTGGAAATTGGTGGCATCTCACAGGCAAAGTCTGCGGGTTGTAAATATTCCCAGCATCATCATCACCACCTTCGGTTTTTTCTCCCGGAGGGACAGAGACCCGATGCCGATGTAATTTCCTTACGCACCATTATAATGGGTATTTGAGAAAGAGGCACGCGTTCATATCCCCGGTTGATGTAATCAATCTCTGCCAACGACTATTCTCTCACTTGCGAGCCTCATCGCAGCTTTTTTCAACACCGGATACTTTCTCTATAAATGTTCTAAGCGACAAATAACTCTTAGAGATGATCACCATCCTTTACATCATTTTATTCGATTATCATCAACTATTCTCTTAGAAAATTTATGAAGCCTATATGAATATAACCATGCATGAGAGCTCATCTTGGAAGCGTCCAGGAAGAGGATTTTTATGTTGTTAAATTGTGAACTTAGATACACACACTAAACCAAGAACATAAATGTTGTTATAGCAAGGATACAATCTCCTTTTCGTTATTACTTCAGTGATGTTATCACCTAGACTCACCACCTCAGATACTTCTTCTTCCCATTTTCTTAACGGTAAAACTGAGCAATGTATTAATTTTTAAAGCCGCAATCAGATTTACGAAAATTGCTTTCTTCACTGGCGCAAAGCGTCTGCTGCGCTCAGATTTTAATTTATTTTTCTCGTGGAGAACGGTAGGCGGCAAAGAAATAGAAACGAAGTTTAGTGCGACTCGGAAATTGCAAACAAGTTTCTTTTTTGATTTGTGTGTATTTATCAGTGGTTTGTATCCGTCCTGGATTCTCTGCATCTGCGAAAAAGTCTTTTTAGTTGAAATATGTTGGGAAATATCGCAAGTTCCGTAAATATGTGATTGTACAATTTCTACGTCCCACATAACTAAATTCAAGTAATAATTCTCGTTTCCAGCTCATGATATAAGCTCAAAGATATAAAAATCCCAGCTGACAGCTATTTGACAACAAACCGCGCGTAGCGCCTACCGATTTAAAATAATCCTCATTAATTAAACTTACAAATCGTTATGTAATCAATAGATGCAGTAACTCGGTCGCCCTGTGGCTGAATCGTTAATCAATATTAGCAAAAGGGTCGTTCTCTATCCGACAATGTATCCTTCCATCGCACTCCAACATACTGTGCAAGAAGAGCTCCATCTCAGTTCTCGGATGTGGAGCGGACAACACAATGGGGAAGATTCATGTCTCGGTAAAATAGTTTGAAGAACGTATATTACTCTGGGAGCAGTTTTCGTATAGTTTGAGTAAAACGGAATCACGGATTTCATATTGTTTCCTTTACGGAGATTTATACAGCGTGTCGGTTTTTATTTATACCGTACTGTGGAAATGAATTGGAGAAATTGTAAAACCGGAGTACGTAAAGGCTAAAAATAAAATTAAATCTGGGTTCTGATCACGCACAATCTGGAAACAAACATAAAGGAAGGTCAAAACCCTGATTTGATAATAATATATATTTTCTTGGTTTTAGCTTTTGCGTACTCAGGTTTCAGTTCTCCTGTAAGGATTTCAAATTATTCTCACTATCTTCCTGACTGCGGAGCGTTAACGTGAAAGACTTTATGCAAGTAATTTATTCGTATTACAGTAATTGCATATCTCAAAGACAGCGGCGTATGATGTAGATATATGGGCTGTGCGCACTAATTCAACCCTCCTTTCAAGAAAGTAAGTCGCTTGCTCTAGGCCTCGAGTATCTTAATCACCAATACCGGAAACTTGCACGCTTTCAAGCGGAATTTTACCAATTTCTACTTGGTAGGTGTTAACTTCAAAATTTCTTAATTATAAGGTTCTTCGCCTTAGATATGTTGACAAGTGTTCAACTTTTTTTGGAGCTCTTCTAGCAAAACTAGGATGTTTCGCATTTGAATTACTCATGGACTATATTTAGAATGCTCGAGTGGAGCTGGAGTGATAACGAAATAACGATGTCACAGCTTTGTCTTGCTGATAGAAATGATTGCACCTTGTACGTTTATTTTATTTCAAATTGTAGACTTTGCATTGAAAATTTGTTACAAAGTACAATTTGTCAGTAGTGCTCCTTCTCCACTCTCTAATACATCACAAGCAATTACTGATCGTATTCACTCAATTGTTACAATGAATAAAGGAGAAATATATAGCATGTTTCTATCATTATCATTGGGATGATCACTATTTCGAAGTTCAAATCTGCAGGCTGCTCAAAATGACCTAATACGATCCAATTCATGTGTTCAAGAATCCTGAGGAGCATTTAATATCTTCCTTATCAAATACTTGAGTCTTGTACCTATACCAAAATTCCTACTGAAGTGCACTTTCGGTTCAGTCTATTGCTATGAAAATATTAGCCAATCATTCAGATGCTACAGCAGACTGAAATACTAAATTTCAATATTCTACACCTGTTCGTTTCGAATTTATGCGACAAATTCCAAAAGACTGTCAAGTAAAGTGCACTTCCGGCTCAGTGGATCTCAATTAAAATAGGATATAAGCATCTAGATGATATAATCGTCTTGAATACTGAATTCTAACAACCTACGTTCGATCGTTTTGGATTTTTGCGGAAAATTCAAAAAATGTTTCGAATGAAGTGCTCTTCCGGTTTAGTCGATAGCAATCATAATGCAAGGTGTACAACTAGATATTACAAAAGTGCCTTATACAAAATTTGAATATTCTATGACTGTTTGCTTAAAATTTATGCGGAAAATTCAAAAAGTCTGTCATATTAAGTGCACTTCGGGCTCAGCCGATTGTTACAAAAATAGGAGATGACCATTTAGATGCTACAGCAATTTTAATTGCTAAATTACAGTATACTATGGCTGATCATTCTGAATTTATGCGGAGAATTGAAAAAAAGTTTCGAGTAAAGTGCATTTCCGGCATAGTCGATCGCAATCATAATGCAAGATGTACAATAAGATGTTATAGAAGTTCTTTATACGAAATTTCAATATGCCATGACGGATCATTCTATATTCATGCAAAAAATTCAAAAGAAGTTTCAAGTAATGTGCACATCTGGCCTAGCCAGTTCTTATAAAAATAGCAGATAACCATTCTGATAAAACATCAAGTTTAGATACTGAATTTCAACATCCTATGGTTGATCATCCTGGATTTATTAGAAAAATTCGAAAAAAGTTTCAAGTAAAGTGCATTTCCGGTACATACGATTGGAACCCTAATGCGAAGTGCACAACTAGACCCTATACCAGTCTTAAATTCAAAATTTCAACATTATACGTTCAGCCAGTTTTGAGATTTGCGAACTACACACGCACGAACGCACGAACATACGTACCGACATCAAGCCAAAAATAGTCAAAATGAATTCAGGGATGCTCAAAACGGATATTTCCATCAAAATCTCGATAGGTGGATTTTGGTCGGTTTCACAATACTTCCTTGTACTTAATACAAGTGAATAAAAACGAGGAACATTCAAATGAAATGCTCTATAAAGTAAAGTGCATGAGGATACTAATCGCTCAAAAATAATCAATTCGATCATTGAAGTAAATTATTTGTGCCTAATTACAGACAATACAGATCTTCTGCGGCATTCAATGTGGAATCATAGTTTGTACTTGTTTTGTTGGACAGCTCACACTATCGACACGAAGTTGAGCTGCAAGCCTAAATCAATTACAGATATATGATTATGAAGATATTCAACAGTCATTAAATAGTATGACGATATTCAAGAGTCGTTGGAAGGTAAAAATGAGTGAGTTGCCATACTGTTGATGTAAGAGCCTTCCAATATTGATCAACCCCAGAACACTTATGCCCAGTTGCACCTCTATCACTTAACTTTGAGTACGGAATAATTATTATGGGAACAATTGTCTATACAATGGTAACCATAGATATTATTCTCCCCTTAAAGTTAAGTGACGGCGGTGCAACTGGCCATTACTCTTTCAGAAACAGATTTAATGAGATTGCGAATTGGAGCCATAATCAGTCATTCAGATAGTATGATATTAAGAAGCAGCATCTTATACTCGATGGATGGTAAGTATGAAGGAATCGACATACTGTCGATACGATAGTTTCAAAAACTGTTTCGGAGCACTAATTTTGAAATAGGATCAAGTAGACAGCCAGAACCATCGACAGCTGCTTGTAGAAGAGACATAATTCATAAGCACTAGATGGTAGGGATATAGAAACTATTTTTCGTCGAAAACCTTTAAGTGATTGGTAGCAATTCAGAGATCATAACCGAGAGTCATAGCTTTTGTAATTGAGAGATATGGATGGAACTATCGTGCTGTTGACATGAAAGCCTGTGATACTTATTCTTCCGGAGATAGATTGAGTGAAGCTACAAAACAAACCATCAATACATATCCAGAGATCATGATATTCAAAAACTTTAGTTTGAAGTTATTTGTAATTGTTGGATAATAGTAGAGGAGTCATCATACCGTCGCGTCGATACGAAAACCTTCGTCTGTATAGTAACTCCAGAATATTCTCTTCTCTGAAGATAGGTCAGTAATTAGTAGCCAAAACCGTTATCAGCTATCAAAAAAGAGTAATATTCAAGATCCATAGTTTCTAATCTAATTATGGGGAGAAGGAAGCTGCCACACAGTTGAATATGAATTCACCTATGTTGCGAACTAAAATCGTAAGTAGTGATTCACGGCAGATAATATTCAAAAGCCATAGTTTGTAGTCCTTGGATAGTAGGGATCAAGGAGTTATATAGAGAACCTCCAAATGATGGGCAACTTATTTTTTTGGAGATAGATCGAATTAAATTACGACTTGAAACCATTTAAAGTAGGTAGCTTCCAGGTGTAAGATGAACATGAAGCTGCCACACTGTCAGCATGAAGGTCGACTGCACAAATATTCATCGAATTCTTCAAAAGACGGTAAGGCTTAAGCAGTTTCCACACTGTCCGCAGTAAAACTTCCTTATAATGTGAATTCATGTAAGTCAATAATATTCCACACGGTAGGGACTTCTTCAAACGGTATCATTTGCGCTGAGCTATCACTTCTTCTACTTTATTACTTTTACGAGGAAAAACGGTAGATAAGAATAAAAAATTTCAGTTAACTGACAATTGGGAAATTATCAAATTGACAAAACTCACACCCACACCGTCAATACGAGGGTTTACATATGGTGTACAACACTTATAAAACTCATGGCCAGCTGCAGCGCTCTAGCTTAAATTTCAAACTCCACTTAAACAAAAAATATCGAATCGGCATAATGACAGTTATGTTTATGTCACATTTGACTTCTAAATTTTGATACGACATTGTTCAGTTAAGTGACAGCTAAAAATTAAGCGACAGCAGTGCAACTGACCATCAATCACACACGGTATAATTTGTTCTGTTCTCAGATCGCGAAGATACTTCAATTTGTAGCTATTTAGGCCCAGTCATTCAGTCCTCGGTTTACCTTAAGCAGAGCTTAATTACCTCGGTAACAATTGTTCCAACAATCATTACTAGGAAAATTAAGCTACGTTTAAGTTAAACCATGGACTGAAATACTGGGCCTTAGAGGTCGGCGATAGCTGGAAGAAAAAAGTTGACGATAAAATTGCTTGTAATTAGTCGAAGATAAAGAAAACTCCCCAAACATTTATGAAAGAGAATTCCGCCATTGTTTAAGTTGCTCTTAGAAGTTCACCACCATTTTTTTTCTAAAGCGTTGATAAATGGAAAAAAAGATTCTTCCTGAGGTTGCTTGCGATCAGAGCATGTTAGTTCGAACAGGCGTTTCAAGATGTATCTCAGTAACTACAACCATAGGGTAACCATTGAACTTATTTGACCAGACAACAACAGATACGACTATTTGATGCTACACAGCTATTCAGTAGCCTCCCATTAATTGTTTGTGAACATTGCAAAACATTGCAATCATGAGTTAATCAATAAGAGGTCATCATTTTGATGTCCTGAAAGTTTGTAAACATATTTTTGGAAGAGCCTCTGTTAAAGATATATTATTATGGATAGATTTACTCCCTTCTAGGAACAAAATGTTTATTATTAGTGTTTGTATCCTTTGATACCATCACTGTTACAGTCTGGAAAGTTTTTCAAAGTGTCACAAAACTATTAATGAAGAGTTTCTCTTGAAAATCATATTGAACAATGGAACTTGGTGTGCAGTATTATAGACCAGCTTGAAATTACCTTAAAATATATACTTCAAGCTATTAGCGCAGGTAAACCACAGAATATTATTTGAGATAGTTTTCGAACTTTATACAACAAACTGGAACAGAAAGTTTATAATTCTTGTACGGAGAAGATGCTGATATCAATGCAGCTGCAACTTCTTGGTTTTGACTTTGCGAAATTGACTTCTTCCGCCTATCATTTATAATAATACTGATAGAATAATACCACATATTGTCTAGGAGAATAATGGGAAGTCACATTGTTTATTTAGTCAGATGTCACCTGTTTGATTAATATAAAGCCTGTTTGTTCTTTTTTTTCAAACTTTTTGAACACTTTTACTGTATTTGGTGACATCTTCATCAACATTATCATTTGCATAACGACCTAACGCTCTTGTTATCCTGATGAAAACGTACGTCGATCAAAAATACGTTACCAGCATTCAATTAATTCATCGTAGGCTGATGAGAAATTTTGTACCATTGCATAATTCATTATTCCATCAACGATTCCGTGTTTAATTGATTGTTTGTATTTCCAGTAGCTGTCATGACATCGAAACAATTTTTTCCAGAGAAATTATTATGACAGAATTGTTCTGGATTGGTTGATTACTAGGATATTCCATTTGTATCAGAACAGTTATGTTAATATTGTAACACAGGATCTTTGATATTGGAAACTGCATAACACTGTTAACGATAGTTGAGATTAAATGATGGTTGTTTCAGTAACATAAGTTGCTGATGTTCTAATCAGTTTCGATGGTTATCTAACCACAAATTGAAATTGATGGGGAAGATGTACTCGTGACAAGAATAATAACTATGTTCCTGATTTGGTTGAAATGAGTTGTTGGAGGAAATTATTCCACAAAATCGTATCCATGCACATATCAACAATCATACATCCACAATTTTATTATCGAATTTTCCAATTCTATAATTCCGTTTCATATTACTCTGATGAGAATGAAATCAAGGCATTATCTGACAATCATATTATATTCTTGCTTACCGTTTAGGTCCAGTTCTTATAATTTACAATACTATAGAATGTACCGTTCAAGTTTGTAATGCAATTAAAGCGTGTTGGTAACGGACACGGATTAAACAGGTACAAGTTTTTAATGACGTAAATGGAAAGACAAGTTTTAAGTTTGTTACTAATGACATCGTCAAAAACTTAAGCTTTTCAAACTTTTATAATTACATTATATCGTAAATGGATCTTATTGAGAAGACATGACAAATGCACTGACACAAATAAGCAATTATACCGATACAGATAGTTAGTTTACTAATCGCAAATTGGAGTCTTGAGAACACATCGTCAGCATTTGGGTATTAGTCTCTCATTTTCTCAATTTGAGATGGTCAGCTTGCACCTTTACCCACAAACCATATTGGTCATGAGCCTGAAGATCCTCAAAAGACCAGTTACATAAAGTTCAGACGAACAAGATAAGTATTATATTGGGTATGATCCCTGGGGAAGTATAACTGTAGGACCTACAAATTCAATGTGCCTAAGGATCCCTACACAGCTTCAAACGGCCTTGGAATGATAGTCACAGCGCTGTCTTCATGCGACCGTACTGCAATCATGCATATATACAAACAACATTTCTTTGCCCAATTTTGACGCTCATATTTTCTGAAGATTTTGTATAATTCTCCAAATGATTTGCAGCAGAAAATGTAAAATGTACAGCAATTTTTTTTTTTTTTAACAGTTGTTAACATCCTAAAAGGGCGTAAGTGTTGTTCGTTGAATGTAGCAACAAAAACACCGAGTCACCAGATTTATCATTCTCTAAATTATCGTTAAATTCGTTTTAATTTAAATTCACAAGTGAGCGTACAAAGTTTTCCCATGTGTGGTACAGTACATTAACGAATAAGAGTGAATTGGGTAATCACAATCACAGTTGCAGCCAGTCTATCGCGACGATTCTCGTAAACAAGCTCCACAACTGTTGTCGCTGACATTTTCGGCCACTCGTGCGGCAGCTACACACTGCAGATTCTCATTTAACACATTATTGTTATTAGTTAGCCGCCATGACGCTACCCTGCAACCCTTGCACCGTTAATGAGCCACTCCATAACTGCTGCACCACTTGCAGGTGCTCTTAGTAGAGCATGACGCCTCTGTAATGCTACTTTTCATCTTCCCACTTAGTGTCTCATACTCCAGTACGTTTCTCTGTAGTGATAACTGTTTTAATGTTGTCATAGAATGCAGTAACACTCTAGATATAGAAATTGTGGCTACAATTCACGAGAAGGAGATATTTGTATTATTCATCCCACCACTCTATTGCTCACAAATTTCAAAGTGCTATTAAGACTAAATGGTTCACGCCAAGGCATCAAAAATCCAGATCAATTGCCTCAGAAAGTTTCCAAACACAATTTTCCCATCACTACCAGAAAATGATCGACTAATTAACTAACTGTTTGACATACTGCGTCAAATAGCGACTTCTATTCTAGATTTCATTGCAGAAAAGTGTTCCGTGGATAACGCACAATTTGTGCGTCAGAATCAGATCCATTCTTGCATAAGAATGTTGCACCAATGTGGCAATTGTGGCACGGTGCATTAAATGCTGCATTCTGCTTTGCATTTTAATTCTCCATTTTGATGTAAACATAAATTATTAATCTTGTCATATGCACTCTGCTTTCTGATGTGTGATGCATTTTCCTTTGCATCAAAATGGAAAATAAAAATGCGAAGCAAAATGCAGCACTTACTGCACCGTGGTAAACGGTCCTTAAAAATAGAATGATTGCGTTCATGAGCTAACTGATTTTGTAATCTCCATTTGGAAATGGAGGTCAAATGAGAATCTTAGGACTTTTTGGTAATGATAGAGCATCATATTCTGCTGTGCAAGCCCTTGAATCTTCCATTTCGTCTGATTTATGATGAAATTGTCATATATTTCTGCAAGTACAGTAATTCTATTTCTTTCATTAAAATAGAAGACAAGGCCAAAGTCCCTATATCCTTCTTAGCTAACTAGAATATCATCATATCACTCACATTACACTCCCAATCACAAACTATACCCAATATCCTGATAATATCCGCACGAAGTCCTTGATAGCCGTGTGACGAGCCCTTACAGTTTTATATAGCTTCGTGCACAATTTCATATCCTAGAGCCTTCAGCTGCCGTATTTTGATTTGAATTTAACAATTACCAGTTTTTATTTCTTAATTTTCCTCCCTGCAAATATTTAGAATCCGTAGTTCTGTTAAAGATGATCAATCAGTTACTATAGCACCGTCGACCAGTTAGAATAATTGTTAATATCCAACTAGTTTATTATTGTTGTCATAATAACACTGATTTTTGGGTAATTACGTAACAAATAATACCCTAGGGCATTATGTATAAATAACAAACAAGTTTCCTAGTTACAGCAAGTAACTAAAGTAATTTCTCTGACAGAAGTTACAATGACAGGACATACATTGCTAAAAATTTTGATTGAAATACAACAAAAGTCGGACATTGAACATTGAAGGCACCACGGGAGTTGAACAGACAATAATGCTTACGGTCAACGCTCACACCTTGAGCCAGAGGCTCTCGGAAAATACACTATTGACCTCAGGCATTATTGTCCTTTCAACACCCTTGATACCTTAATTACTATTTCAGTTTAGAACATGAGTTTGAATATAGGTTAGATTTTCATAAACGTCAAGTACCTGAGATACAACTCTGTTATCTTGTCATATCTTGTATATCTTGTACTCACCGTTAATATCTCCGTCTGTGATTATTGTAAGATACTATGTATATTTTGTTCCTGTTATTTGATTTAACACACTGACATGACCTTAATAAAATTCACCTTCGGCATTTGACAAACGCTACTCTACCGACCGGAAACTGAACTAAAGTATCAATAAATATCTTATTATTAATATTAGTTGAATGTTCTGAGATGTGACTCATCGATGCAAATACCTAGTTACTGCTGCAAATGATTTAGGAAATTTTATTGTAAAAGGAATTAGTACTTTGAGAAAGTTCTCTTCTTTTTCTCAACGTTATTCTACAGTGCTAAATTAAAGGTCATTTAAAAAGCACAAGCTGGGTGATATTCCATGAATTTTTGAGTATAAATGAGGCCTTGTAGCCGATTTAAATTACTTCTTTGAAAGTCAGGTCTTCTGAGTAGTCGTTTCAAAGTGCGCTACTAGTTACGATTCCTAGTATGATCTTCGAAGTGTATACCGTTTCACCGTCCAAGTGGAGCCTCTGTGTTTGGTCTGTTCAACACAATTGTGTAAGTCTGTAATTGTAAGACGATGTAAAAGGTAATTTACCGTTTAGGAAACCACTTCACGATTCCGAAAACATCGAAGGCTTTTAGTTTTGAGGTTTCTTGCCGTCTTCGACCGCCTGGATCCGTACTGAGGACCGCCTGTGTCGAGTGTCTTGTACAGTCGTCACGTTATTGTCAGCCTTCAGCTATTTCGTCGGTAGTAATTGTACTGCTGTTACGTCACTGTCAGCCTTCAGCTATTCTGTCGCTAGTACTTGTACCGCCGTCACGTCACCGTATTGAGTTATTCTGACACCAATGCTAATTCCGTCTCCATTATTTGTGTGTAAATGAATCTCCCAGTGACACCTTCATCCTGAATCTCATTTAGGCAACCAGCCGTCCGTCTTTAGAAACTGCGTGACGGACCGCATTGGCTCCCGAGCATTCCGTCTACGGATTCGAAAGCGACGCCAAAAGTCAACAAGCCCTCCAGCAGCGAGGTATCGTTACAACCGTAATATCTTCATACTACCAACACTATATCCTGACACTATATTATCCTCATATATCTACACGTCATATCCTCATCAACTATAATATCCTTATATGACCTCACCACATCCTCACTAACTATAATATCTTCATATTATTCACACTATACCCTCACTAACTAACTACAATATTCCCATATTTTCTTCACTGACCATAATATCTTCATATTACCCCTCACATTACTAATTAAAATATCCTCGTATTATCCATGTTATACCCTCACCAACTATAACATCCTCATATGATTCCCACTACATTCTCACTAACAATGATATCCTCATATTACCCACAAAATATCCTCACTAACCAACTATAGTATCCTCGTATCAATTATTTACAATATCCTCTTACTGTACCCCACTAACTGACCATAATACCCTTGTATTATCCTTCGCAACTTGTTTGAAGATAGAAGGTCAGTTTGGCAACTAATAAGTCAAAATATTTCTGAGAAAAAAAGCACAAATACTATATCGGAGTTAAAATTTAATAATACCTCAATAATAGATTCAAAAACAATTTCGGACACTTTCAATACTTTCTTTGCTACCTTAGCTGATAATTTGATTAGCAGTAATCATGCAATTTCTAACAATAACAGTCCATTTGAGTTCACTTTAGAGCCTAACTCACAGTCTATATATTTGAATCCAATAGATGAGCTACAAATGTATGATATAATATTATCCCTTAATAATAAAAAGAGCTCAGGGATTGACAATATGTCAAATGTGCTAGTAAAGAGAATTTCTAATTTTATTGTTGTCCCCTTAACCTTTATAATAAATATGAGTTTGAGTACAGGTTATTTTCCTACTTCATTAAAAACTACTAAAGTGATACCTCTACATAAGTCTGGAAGCACAGCTTCTGTAAATAATTACCGACCCCTGTCAATTGTATCACCTTTTCATAAAATCTTTGAAAAAGTTATGTACAACAAAATTGAGTCATTTTTCCAAAAACATAAGATATTAATCAAAGAGCAACATGGTTTTCGTAAGGGATCTGATTGTATATCGGCACTAGCTGAATACACTAAAACAATATTTTCAATGCTAGACAAAAATCAAACTGTTATAGGTACTTTTATTGACTTATCCAAAGCCTTTGATTGTATAAATCATAATTTATTGCTGGACAAATGTGAAAGATACGGTCTTCGCGGTATTTGTAAACAATGGCTTGAGTCTTATTTACTTAATCGTTCACAAATTGTTTTTATTAATTCTGTAAGATCTGATGCACATATTCTCAATACAGGTGTTCCGCAAGGATCGATTCTTGGCCCATTATTATTTTTAATTCACATAAATGATATAAAAGGCTGTATAGTTGATGGTATTTTCGTTGCGTATGCAGATGATTTATCATTACTTAATTTCAATGCTTCTTTTACTGACACAATACAACAAGCTAATAATACCTTGGATCAACTTCGTAAGTGGTTAACTGTGAATAAACTTGTATTAAATTCTGCAAAAAGTAATGTTATGAAGTTCTGTAATAGATCTACTAGCACCGAAAGTGTATTGGTTAAATATAATGGTAAATCGCTGCTTCAAGTGGAACACACAAAATTATTAGGTATCATTATTTAAGAAAACATGTCAGGTAACTGTCATGTTGAATATGTATGTAGCAAATCAAGTTCTATGTATTTTGCTATAAAACGATTGACCACTTTAGCTAATACTCATGTAGTTCAAACATATTACTATTCAAAATTTTATGCCATTATGAACTATGGTGTAATATTTTGGGGCTCTTCTCGTACAGCTAATAGAGTTTTTATATTACAAAAACGTGCAGTACGTTTTATAGCAAATTTAAAATGGAATGATAGTTGTAGAGATGCATTTGTACAGTATGATTTATCGACTTTTCCAAGTGTATTTATTTTTAATATTTTACTGTTTACAAAAAAAAAACTATAAGAATTACCTCAAACACACAGATAATCATGATTATAACACTCGTAACAAAAATAATTTAACTTTACTGCAACATAAATCGAGTAGGTTTGAGGCCAATATCTATTATATTGGAGCATTGTTTTATAATAAATTACCCCATAATTTGAGAATTATTGAATCTCAGAAATCATACCGTTTTCATTTGAAAGAATATCTGATAAAACATTGTTTCTATTCAGTAGAAGAATATATGGCACAGTAAAATAGAATTGGATAAGTATATATATTTTTTTTTCTCTGTAAATTTAAGTTAATTTCATTTATTCAGATTCTTTTCCATGATTGTGTCATCATTTATTATTTATGTTATCCTTAGGACAAGTCCAATATCATGTATTGATCAATGGAATGAATAAATATTATTATTATTATTATTATATTATTATTATTATTATAATTTATTCTATATATTGAATTTCACTAGTATTTTACTGGTACTCTAAGCTGAAAGAACGAACCAAATAAATTTCTTAATTTGATGTTGCATCAAGTGAATGATAGTTCTACTCTCTCCTCCAATACTATGATATTTTGCATGCGAAAGCGAACAAACTGTACGTATTGTGAAATATGATGCAGGCAGCATGCTATTTACATATGAAATTCACTTTTTCGAATCCTCTTTAAAGTGAAATCCGAAGTGATGGAGCAGAACCTAGTGGATGGCGTTATCTAAAGGCCGTATCACTGTGTATTCCATTCTGCGGCAATGCTAACCCGCTTCGGTCGTAACAGCCGGGCACAGAAATATTTGTTTTTTGTCGTGCATCGTTTGAAGTTCGTTTTTTCTGACAAATGTTCCAGGCGTTTTAACTGAAAGAGTTCGCTCCCTTTTGTGCACTAAATGCCGTTTGCTGTCATTTTTTGTGGCACTTTGTCTGCCGCGCACATTTCGGGTCTTTGATTTGTTCTTGTTTGTGGACACATTCATGTCCCTAGATTTGTATGAAACGCGGAGAGCGGAGCTCTTTGCAGCGGCTCTCGAGAAATGGGTCAACTGTAAATTTCTACTGTCCCTTTTGTTGTACAAGATGAGTAAATTTGAATTTAATATATAGATGACTCCTTTTGTTCTTATTAGGATGTTTTGTTGTGATGCTCTGTTCTTCTTGGGCAAAAAGTTTGCCGAGATTTTCCATGAATAGCTACTTAGTTTCACACCGTAATATGTTTAATTTGTGGTAACCATAGGAGAAACAAAACATATATGCTTCCTCAAAGTCTTATACATTCATGTCTTACAGAACCATGATAAAAATTATGACCTGTAGCCAGAGCAATATAATTTGATAGGATGAATATCCAAAGTGCGCAATTCATTCCGAGCTGAGAAACGCAGAAACCTCATGGGCTGGTATTACTTTACTGTTGATATTCACTTGAAAAACACCTTAACATCAGATTCACTGTACATACAAACAATTGGGGTACCTTAATTTTAATTTCAAATGTGCCTAAATCGGCCTTATTTATCATTGATTGGTGAAGGTTAACAAACAATACTCACCATTGCTCCGAAATTCACCTAACTGTTTCGTTACATAGATTACCCAAAAACATGGTTAAGTTGAATTATAATAAATAGACTTTTTTGGTTTAAATTCTGTATATTTGATATTATTTTTGATGTTTCGACTTTCTAACCGAAAGTATGCCTGTTGAAGAAGTCGTTATATGGTTTACGTCAAGCAGGTAGAAGCTGGTATAAAAAACTTGAAGAAACATTAAAAAGACTGGGAGGTGAACCTACAATTTCTGACCCTTGCGTGTATCACATTGGTAAGGGCGAACAAGCAACTCTTATCGCTGTATACGTTGATAATATTTTGGTTATCTCGAAAAATGAAGAAAATGTTGAAATTTTAGAGAAGAAACTTTCTGAAGCATTTAAAATTAAATATTTGGGTTAAGTGGGATATTGCTTGGGAATTCAATTTACTCAAACTGATGATAAGATCTCTCTCAGCCAAAAAGGTTACATAGATGATCTTCTAGATAAATTTGGTATGTCAGAGTGTAAACCCATTGGTACGCCTTTGGAACCTGGACTCAAGTTGACCAAACCAAAAGAATCTCGAACTGAAAAAGATGAATACCTTCCATATCGGCAGTTGATTTAACGATTGCTACAACAAAGTTCATTGGACAGCAGTCAAACGAGTTCTTCGTTATCTAAAAGGAACAAGAGATCTGGAATTGACTTTCAGTCATTGTACTGAACCTATTAGGGCTTTTTCTGACGCCGATTGGGGTGGTTGTATTAAAGATAGACGCTCGTATACTGGCTATACAACCATACTATGCAACGGACCCATATTCTGGGAATCGAAGAAACAGAGGACTGTTGCCCTGTCTTCGACTGAGGCAGAGTACATGGCACTGACAGAAGTGACAAAGGAAGCCATCTACCTCTCCAATTTTTTACGAGAGCTGGGGTTTGAAAACCTGGCTCACGTCACTGTTTTTGGTGACAACATAGGTGCGTTAAAATTAACTAATAATTCTATGTTCCATGCTAGAAGTAAACATATAGATTCACGCCACCATTTCGTCCGCAATGCCTTGAAAGACCATGAAATCAAAACAGAGTACGTCCCGTCCGAAGAAATGGTGGCTGATATCCTGACAAAAGGATTAACGAAATCAAAACATACAAACTGCGTTGATCTACTAGGACTCGCATCAAGTACCGAGCCTCAATGCGCCTCGAGGGGAAGTGTTGAAGATTGACCTACTCGGCTAGATATTCCGGTTATAAAAGCTTTATCATCCTCTACCTTATTAACCTCTTCAACTTCTTCTATTTCATTTGCTATTTGATATCGCAGACGAGATCTTCCCCTCAAACCAGTAAGAATTCGAGCTGGTCGACCACGACTTCTTCTGATAACATGTTCAGTAATTTAGTTTTCATTTAGTATTTTTTCAGGTTCTGAAACTGTTGTCTGTAGTTCGATTCCTCTAAATTCTTTATTTTCTTGTAATTCTTAGTTTTGTGCAAATGGTTCTATATAATTTTCTGATTGAGGAGCGACGTTTTCTAGAAATTTAACATTCTGAGAAATTTCTATCTTTCTTTCATTTGGTATCCAGATTTTAAAACCTTTTGACTGATCTGAATATCCCACAAATATACCCTCTTTACCTCGTTCGTCGAATTTACTTTTATGTGGATTTCTGTTGAGACAAAATACTTTGCAGCCGAATTCCCGTGGGTAAGTCACCTTTGGCTTTCGCCTAAACCATGCTTCATACGGTGTCATGCCGTTCAGGCTCTTGCATGGGCAACGGTTTCGAATATGGTTGGCCGTATTAATTGCTTCGGCCCAAAAGGATGGTGATAAACTAGATTGCATCAAAAGACATCGGGCAGTATCTAAAAGAGTACGATTCTTCCTTTCGGTCATTCCATTTTCTTGTGGACAATACGGAACAGTCAATCTTCTTCTGATGCCTTTTTCCTTGAGAAAATTGTCAAATGCTTCATTTACGTATTCCCCTCCATTGTCGGACTGAAAATACTTCACACGTTTGCCAAGTTGGTTCTCGACCATATCCACAAATTCTTGGAAGTTCTTTAATACTTCGCTTTTGTGATGAATGAATCGAACTTCGCACCATCTTGTATTCTCATCGATGAACGTTACCAAATATTTGCTTCGACCGTTAGACTCCACTTTCATTGGTCCACATACGTCAGAATGGATTACCTCTAGTGGTTCTGTAACTCTTTCAGATTGCTTATAAAAAAGTAATTGACACATCTTACCTTTATTGCAGATGTCGCACGGTACATCAACATCAGACTCTTTAATCTCCAATTCAATCATCAGTTGTTTAGATGCAGCTTCTCTTAGGTCTTTAATATTTAAATGACCCAGTCGACGGTGCCATAGTTGGAGATCATCTAAGTAGGTTGAGGCGGTACACGTACTTTCGTTGACAAATTTTTCTTCAGACACGTAGTACATATCTCCTTTGCGAGGAGCGACCAAAATTATTTTCCCTGCTTTATCCACTACTACAGCATCATCCTGCCTAAAAATCACTTCGTTTCCGACGTCAGTAATTTTTGCAACCGACAATAAATTTACTCGCAAATCATCAAATGAAAATTCACCAGTTTGATGTGGCAACAGCTTATCTGAATGGAGAGCTCGAAGAACAAATATTTATGAATCCCCCTAAACTTTTCAACAATATTCTACAAAAGATAGTAGACTATGAAAAAGACAGCATAGGTGCGTTAAAATTAACTAATAATTCTATGTTCCATGCTAGAAGTAAACATATAGTTCAATTCGATTGTTGATGAAGACTTTCGGTTAGAAAGTCGAAACGTCAAAAATAAAATTAAATATACAGAATTTAAACCAAAAAAGTCTATTTATTATGATATAATTCTGAAAGTATGTATAGATCATTAAGTTGAATTATATTCACCTTTATATGATATCCTGTGAAGATAGATCTTGAATTGCTTTCCAATATTAATAAATGACTTACAGGGAGGAGATTTCATTAGTAGGTGGTAGTAGAGTTATCCTCAAGTCAGTACAAGCTTGTTCAAAGCGTGTACTGCATAATCGAATGATTTACAATTCCAACTACTTCTTATTCTTTTTGTTGTTAAACCTCCGGAACAAACATTCAGGTAAAACTTTTTACAGTGACATCTCTTCTTAAACACAAGTACCAAATACGCTGGCAGGTGTTCTCTGAAAGTTTTGTTGTAGAAGAAACAAGTTTTGTTGTACGTCTTCCCAGTGTTTGCATTGTACGAGCTTTTTTAGTTAAACTCTAAAAATACTTTATATATAGTCGAAGTGTTTGTGTTCTAATAGGTGTGAGCACTTCATTACTGACAGTAGGATTAAAAGCTCTTGTTCGCACTCTTGAACACTGAATTCTCCTTATTTTATTATATCCTAGGGCTTTCGCCGTCGATTGATTTAGAAGTGGCTCTTACTTTCTCGTATTAGTACATTTGTTTGGGAATCGGTTATAGGGAAATATTGAAGATAATAGATCATTATTTCAGTAATACTTGAAATATATTCGACTTCTCACTTAACAACTTTGCAGCTTATTATCTGGAAATTAACAAAATATAATTCTGCCACGTGCTCGAATGATTATTTAATGTATCATCTGAATCTCATTTTTCAGCTCAATATTTCCTTTTTGTTTCAGGTAAGAGTGCTGTCCTTCTCTCAAATCGCTACATGGTGAGTTAAATCGCTTCTTATTGCAATTTTATGGCCAATTGAAGCAATTTTACGACAGAAACTCTCTGGTTATCAATTAAACATATCCGAGTTATCAATCAAAAAATATCGGTTGAAACTCACATCCATAACTCCATTATTAGCCTTGTTTTGGGTTTCTCCAACATTCGGTTCTGTGATTGTTATTGTTCAGGAAAACCGAACAATTTGTTTTCCACGTGTCTTGCTTCGGTATCGTTTATAGTCTAACAGAGCGGATATCCAAGCTAGATCATGCGCAACTCATTTCGAGCTGATGATTGTTCGACCAGCACGAAAACCTCACGGGTTGAAATTGAGTTTGTTGATGGTATTCACTTGTGAGACGTCTTAACATTATATTTACTGTATATTGGGTACAATCAGTTGTTGAGATACCTTGATGTTAATTGGAGAATGATATTTTAGAGTTACTCAGAGCATAAGTACTTTGTGTGCTCATAAAAACTACATTCTTACAGGATTATACTGACGACAAACACTGCTGCATCTTATCATCATCTGCCATCTGGATCATCAATTGCTTCTCTACGACAACAATAAAAATCTCCCAGCCTGAGTCTGCTGAAGTTGATTTTAGAGTAAGAGAGAGCAATAAATAAAAATTCACAAGAGTAGAATTTGATTTTTGACAACTATGCGGCAAATAATGTCACAATAAAACTATGATATAACTTCACTAGAATGATCATAGATTGCCGCACAATTTCATACGTGGAACGAAACCTTTCTCCCGAACAATAGAAACACTGCTATAAACGTTCCGATAATCATTTTGTACTGTTACATAGATGTAGATAGAATTTTCATATATAATACCACAAGAGCTTCGAAATTATCGGATATTTCTCGATAGGTTCGTTGCAAAACAAATGACCGTGTCAAGTCTTTCAGGCTAAAAAATCACGAGCGCGTAGCGCGAATGACTTTTCTGGAAAACTTGACAAGTTGATTTGTTTGCAGGGAACCTATCGAGAAATATCCGATAATTTCGAAGCTCTTGTGGTATTATATATGAAAATTCTATCTACATCTATGTAACAGTACAAAAGAATTATCGGAACGTTTATAGCAGTGTTTCTATTGTGGTATTCGGGAGATTATTTTTTCCATCCAAATTCATCAATAGATTCCATAGACTCGACTCCGAATCTGCTCATTTTTACATTTAATCCGTCTGTCAGTTTGACAGATGCTGAATCAACGCGGCTGAATGTTCTTTGTTTTATATATATATATATATATATATATATATATATATATATATATATATATATATATATATATATATATATATATATATATATATATATATATATATATATATATATATATATATATATATATATATATATATATATAACCAACAGACAAAATTTTTAAAAAAATTCCAATTGAAAACCGTTTAGTTTATACCACGTGACGTCGAATGGTGCAATACTGTTGGTCGAAATTTGGATGGTAAAAATAATCAGAGTTATATTTGTGTTGCCTGAAAGAAACAATCTCTTTCTGGTAATTTGTGGAAAATCGACATCATCATTTATCAATAATTTAATCGAATGCTGAAATCTGTTCATTTAAATTAAATGAATTGACTTGCTTCCTCTGTCTTATTGTCCTCGGCGAAAGTATTGGTTCACGATCTTGGTCACAAGCTTTTCTCTTCCGTACAAGACAAAAAGTTATACTTTTTGATACTCGCGTCATGGTAGAGCACAATTCCACGAAGTTTTCGACACTTCTTGTCAATTGCTGATGTCTAAGTGTATCATGCACATCTTATATAATCAATTTTTTATTTTCCTGACCTATAATATAATAGGGAAAGTATTGTAGTCGTGATTTTTTGATGAATTTTCACGTTTTAGACCCTACTGAACCCGAAAAACATAATTTAAGAGAAATTCGATCTGTGTGGAAGCACGATAACTCGAGAACACGTACTTATTTTCGACTGAAATTTTATACTCAAGTTTTTCATCAAAACTCTAGGTTTAAGTTCGAAGATAAGCTTTTTCCAACCATTGGAATGAAAACTTCACGAATCAAACTCTTTAGTTTTTTTGCGTTTATCTAATGAACGGTACTATTTACCATAAAATATGGAGTAGCTCAAACCAATTCTTGAATGGTTTGACACAACATTCCTATAAAGCACTTCTCGAAACTATCATCAATTCATTTGTTATTATCAAAATTTAAATTACCTATTTTGAAATTCATTATATTTTCTGAACAAAAGAAATAATGAGAATCATAACGTAGAGTTAAAATTATAATCACTCACATTTTGACATCACATGCAAACGTTCGTCAATTGTTGTATTTAGATAAGTAATTTGGCTCCATCGTGTTTGGTATCAAATTAATGCTCTTGTGGAGATAGTATAAGTCAATTGTTTCTATTACAAATCACTTAAATAATGTCTAGCTTGGTATCAATTTTTAAGCTCTCGGGAAGACAGCCTAATAGATATTAGGTTTGCTCCTACAGCAGTACAAAACTGTCCGAGACTGTCCGGATTTTAGGTGTTCCAACAGCAGTTGTGACAAATCCCTGACTAGAAAGTTTTCTGCTCTAACAGTCCATGAATCAGTTTGCTGACAGTCAGAAAAGTTTCCTGACTATCTACAAATTCTTAATCCCCGCATGCGCATAGTGACGTTGTTATCAACTTTATAGAGTAATGTTTTGAAATTTTCACAAACCTATTAGATATGAGTGATAGTGAGTTTACTAGTATTTACGAAATTACTTCGTCTTTATCAAGTGAATCAGACGATGATAATTTTGGAGAACTTTTACAAGAAAGAATAGGACCTGAAAAGCAGAATTATTTGAACTTAATTGAAAATTATAATAATGTGGAGCTCATTGAGCACTTTAGAATAAGTAAAAATGTAATTGGAACTGTTGTGATTCTTCTGACTGTTGAACATGGGTTCCAACAAATAATCACTGATTAGTCCGGAATCAGTCATAGCTCGCGCATGCGTGCAAAAATTTAGTACGGGACTGTCAGTACCTAATCAGGGAGAAAAATTATTAATTAGTGGAATCCACGTTACCATCCTCAGATAAAATTTCCGGCGATCAAATCTCGAAACTATGCTCCGAAAAATTAAAGACCCCGAAAATCTAGAAAAGAACTATGTTTTTTCAAAATACTCACTTTATGTAAGGACTAAAAAAAATAATTGCCATCTGTGACTCCAACAATGACACAGTCACTTTGACAATGACAGTTGTCACTTTAAAAATGACAGCTTTCACTTTGAAAATGACAGTTTTCACTTTGAAATATGCAATTAATTGTTGCGACTTTCTAAATTTCTAAAACATAAAACAAGGCATGAAATTCATGGTCAGGGAAGTACTGTGCTAGCCACAGCGGACTCTTAATTAACACACAATTTTTTTCATGCTTTATCCGTGAGCATTATTGGCGTGCCTCTGAAATGTTTTTGACAGACTGATTTATTATTCTCCCTCATTATAAAATGAAGTATATATCCAAGGTGAACAAACAGGCAGGGTGTCAATACTTCTGCTCAAGCTTCTACGAATCTAGAAATAGATATCGACAAGACAGATCGTACCAATATCTGATACGCTCTCTAGTTATCAGTATCAAAGACTTAGCAAGCAGTATGTGGCTTCTCATCTTCCTCTTCATTGCTATCAACTGGCATTTCTTGAGCAGCTCTTTCTCGCGGTTGTCTTTGCTTAGTTTTCACCTGGTAGCGTTAATGCAACGCTTTGACTCATGTTTCTGAATTATTAAGCAGCAGGTTCTTGGCTTTATGGCGACATATTGGAGAGTAATGAAGTAGAGAACTGAGAGGTAATGTCGTGTTGCATCTTTCAGAGGAAAAACCTTGTCATAACCACTCGCCAAGGTAAACACTAAAAGTTTTTTGAAGTGAATTATGGTGAAAGTGAATTGCACTTCAGAAGAAACAGTACTGATAGTGAAGATAATTAACACTTAGGGCAAATTCGTGACGAAAATCAAAAAGTGCATAGTCTTAGTCTTAATAGAGATTATGTAGCTCTTCGAAATGAAAGGAAAAATTCTGAAGTTCATAAATTATTAGTTGAAGTAATTTAATTGAATTTGAGTATTTCTCACGAATCTTTCACGTAAATGTGAGCCGAACACATAGGCAACAGTTTTCCAGAAAATGATCAATCTTTCCATGATTCTTCTAACGGCACTTGTACTGTGCTTCTGTGTTATCAACAATTCCACTTATCTACCGCAACATGAGCTCACTTTCATTCCCTGGGGACTGGCATCCCGGGTTCATAACTTGGAAAACGAAATTTTCCATTGTGCCTAAAATTATTCCAGGTACTCCAGTGACAGCCGCTTTGGTCCTGCGAGTGGACAGTCCGTTAACGGAACCTCCTCATACAATGAAACTCACCACCCTCTGTTGTAAACGCGTCCTGCTTCTGACAATGTATTATGATAAATTGACCATTTCTATTAGCCAGGGAGGTAATTTATTAATTTTGGACAGTATTTCGGTTATAGTTGTGATTATTGAATGTTTAGCACCGGTTGTTGATATTGTAGTGTTTTTGTCCCATGATGCAATTGATGCTGCGTGAGCTTGTGAGTTATGGATTTAGTTTCGGTCAATTTATTCCCTAAAGTTTGTGATTTGCCAGCTGTAACTAATTGCACTGCCGCTCGCGTATTCGCGATATTTATTTCAATTGTTTTTTGGGGGAAATAAAAGTGTATCGACATAACAATTAATTCAAGCCACATTTTCACCAACAACCAATACCAGTGAAGACTTAACAAGCGAATAATCAAGAAAAGAGCATGAGGAAATTCTCTATTAGATAATGTATCTGTCACATCTAATCAAAGGATCAGCTGGCTCGACAAAAAGATGAGGAAGGCAACTGAGATAACTCTCAGTTCCTTCAATGTTCTCTGAGCGATATTTCATGTACATACCGGCGGTGCTTTGCGCGTAGACAAGACGAAGAAATAAGAAAATGAGGAACAACAACTTCGTGTTCTTTCAACCTCAGGGCGTGAACGAAGAAATGTAGATAAGCCGAGTGTATGCATTTTTCCACTGCATCGAGCTGTACCATTCTTTCCGCAAGGTTAACGCCGCCATTTTCTTATCGCGAGTTTGTTTATGATGTTTTCTGAACAATTCAATTATTTGAAGATGGAGAACTTCATGTCGTCTGTGTTTCGGTTATTAGTTATTCTTAAAACTGATTTATGATGCGAGAATATTAAAAGTTGTGTTATTATTGGCAATTCTTGGAATAAATTATTGTTCAGTTATGTTTCTACAGAGAGCCACTTAATTTAATTTATGAATTATTTATTGCGATACTTGCTCGATTTTATGAAAGCGTAAGTAGGGAGAATTGAAGTCGATTGTGGCAAGGAACTGGATTATTGATTTTTATTGTATATTCAAGGGCTTTTCACTAAGATTCAAGTGGCAGAACGACAATTAAAATCATTTCTCAACCCGCGTGGCGTATCAGTACAGCTCACCATAACTAAATTACAATTAAATTAACTACTCGAATTGGATTGAGGTCCCAGTGATACTAAGATAAATATTATATTACGAGTATTCGCTGAACTTGGAGCTTTGTCATTAATCCGGAGTAAATTCCAAGTTGCATCTTCAGTGACTGTAAGAATTGTATCGCATTTCTTCCCAATTGCATCAACAAAAAATATATTTATTTTCATTCGCAATTCTATTGAACGCGTCTACTTTTATGCAGCAGTATATCTCAGATATCGAAAAGAGTGAGAATATCGCTGACAATAGGGCGTCGGAAATAACTCTGAATCTATTGATGTGCGAATATACACAGAGCATAAACAGCGTAGCAAGATGTTGAAGAAGAAACTCGTATATCTCAAATATCTGGGAATAATATCCACTTTCAATGCAAAACTGATGCAGCGATGCACATCTGCAGAATAAACGATGAACACCTGCATGATTGCAGTTTCATTCGCTTAGTTTAAAGACTCTCGAGGTGTCGATAACTTTAAAGGATATCATAACACGTAAAGGGAAAGAATATTCGAATGTAAATTCGAATGCCTCCAAAGACTATCTCCAACATCATTAATTCTGTATTCACCAATCAACATAATCCACATCCCCAACATAATAGAAACCGTAAGCTTACTGGTCACCTCCTCTGTTACGAAACCATCAATCAAGTAACCACGTGACGTTTCTCATCAAGTTCAGTGCATCGTAGTGTTCGACAGTTCGATGGCCGAGTGGAGGATCTTATCTTGGGTTAATTGGCGTAGCGGTGACGCAACGGTTGATTAGGTGATCCAACACCGAAAGACGTCGCTCTGCCACTTGATTGATGAGACTGTGTGTGGTACTTTCGATGATTGTCTACTTTTTGTGGAAGTGTTGAGATGGCAAGGTAGAAGTAATCTGGGATTCTTCTAAGTTTCTTCGGATAACACTCACGGAATTGACGACTATCTGTGGGATTTTGAGTTTCGACCGGACAATGTGTCGTTCCGATCGAGCTTTTGATTCCGAAAGTGGAGCTTCAATATGCCAAACGAACTTTTGCTCTCCGTTTGTGAGACTATATAGGAAGTTCTATTATAGTGTCATCTTTAGATTATTACTACCAAATATTGACACGAATTTGAAAAATACAAATCCACATATCACCTATATATTCATATGTGATGTCATTAATAAATATATTACGGTCAAAATCATAAATAATATTTTTTCATATGTCATTCAGCCCAGCACATCACCAACAAAAAGTTCATAGTGCGAAAATCAACAAAACAAAATATGGTGAAATTTCATTTCGTGAGTAATGCAACAAATATTGAATGACGGAAAACAAATGTGTTTCATATTTAAATTTCCACGGAAGTCCAATACTGCGAGTACTGTTATACATATTTGTTCGTGTTTGGATCTATTGATTATATGAATAATCAAAATAATCATGAGAATTGAATTATTCTTGTGATAACAATATGGAGAATCCGTGACAGTTTGATAGATTCGTTTCCAGTATCATGCATTACAGAAAGTACTTATGTATGGACGGACCTCTAATTATTTTGATCGGAAGGATGGCTTAAATTAATGTACTCTAAATATCATTAAAATTCGATTCAGACTGTATAAATTTCGCTGTAGCTTTCATATTAACTTAATGAGGATTTTTTACACGCGATCATTACTCCACCATAAAATATATTATGAGCAGCAGCTGTTTAGGGATTTTATTACTAATTACCTCATATAACCATGCGTGCGCATTCACAATAACCGTACCAAGCCACACCCGACACCGTTCCAGAGTCTCTGTTTTCAATCCGAAACTCCACGGCATCTGGCGCCCTCCAAACGACAAATATGCGTTTTTATGTTCGCATCCGTAATAGATACGCCTCCCCCGATGTCTGCGTTATTTTATTTTCGATGCCTTGCAACCCGCGCGCTATTCTCAACTTCCGGTGATGGTTTTTGCCGAAGTGTGAATGCGAGCCTCATCTATCGGGAGATACCCCACGCAGTGATAAAGATTATGTGGGACGCACATGGAGAAGATGCAATAGAAGTAGGTCACACTGAAGTTTGCTGCATATTCATTCCAGTCTTGGGGATATATCAAAGGACTGCTGGCATTAAATATAGCTGCTACTGAAAAATTTAACTTTTTGAATCATATGAGTAGTTTTGCAGCAGTAGTTTCTTTATGCCATACAGAGCAAAGTATTCTGCTTCTGCTTCATCTAATAACAATCTCTAAGGGTTGTGAGGAAGCGATTGCTTTAATTTTGCAGTCTAAGTAATTGAAAACAATGATTACTGTCGTGTCAGTTTGGTAAATAAATTTAAGGTGTTTGAGATCACTGAAATGTGCCTGAAAAATATATTTATCAAGATTTTACTGTACTTAAAATCACACGTATCTGGTGGAGAGATGCCCTGGCTTACTCCGTTTTGTACTTTTACTCCTTCTCACGGCTTGCTAATTGATGGCAGATCACGAGCTTATGCTACACTGATCTAACATTTTATCAACACTATTTTGAAATAACATTTGACATTAAATTGAAAGGGGGAAACGCCCAAGTGTAGAAATGAATGAAGGATGGTAAGGTTTTCAACAAAAAAATTGAAAAAGTCTTGTCTACACTGTTCTATTTCAGCTTAAATTGCTTACCGGTTTCGATTCTTCAAAGAATGATCATCAGAGCCGGTTAGACTATAAAGTGTTTACAACAGTAATAATGATACGATACATATCAATACCGAGACTAAAACTAATTGCTTGAATAGTAATCTTGTCAACATTCAGAGTATATCAAAGGAAGATATCTTAAAATCAATAAATCACCTGGAACCAAAACCAAATTTGGGTCCTGATAATTTACCTTCCTATATTTTAAAAGGCTGTAAAGATATATTTGTTGAACCACTATTTATACTATTCAATCTTTCGCTAAATAAAAGTATTTTTCCAGCAGTACTCAAAAACTCACAAATATGTCCAGTTTTCAAATCAGGTGATTCAAGTAACATTTGTAATTATAGACCTATCGCGCTGTTGTCTAGTATATCTTAGATATTCGAAACAATTATTTTTAATAAAGTTTATAACGATGTATCACAGAGTAACACTCCATTTCAGCATGGATCTATCAAGGGAAAAGCTACAGTCTCCAATTTAATGAATTTTACACATCACGTTCTCAACAATTTCTCAAAAAATTCACAAATTGATGTTATATATACTGATTTCGCTAAGGCGTTCGACAGAGTTAGCCATAATATCTTAGTAAATAAATTTAACAATAACTTCAATTTTACTCTTCCGCTGTGTCAACTGATAGCATCTTACCTCACCTGCCGTTATCAGTATATTCGAATAAATGGATATTCCTCAAATTACTTTCTAGCTAACTCTGGTGTGCCTCAAGGCTCAAATTTAGGTCCTCTGTTGTTTCTTCTGTTCATTAACGATATAACTGCTTCAATTAAGTACTCAAATATTCTAATGTACGCAGATGATATAAAAATTTTCAAAACAATTAATTCGATTGATGATTGTTATGAACTTCAAAAGGATGTAAACAATCTTATAGAATGGTCCGAATCATCGCAATTATCTTCCAATATATCAGAATATAAAATAATGAGTTATTCGAGGAAACTTACGAATATAATATTCAATTATCATATGTCCTCATTGATTCTACAAAGAATTATCGAAATCAAAGACTTAGGAATTTTATTTGCCAGCAAATTATTGTTTGATAAGCATATTCTCCACTCAGTGGCTATCTCATATCAAAATCTACATTTTGTAATTAGATCGTCAAGGGCTTTTAAGAATATTTCGACTATGATATATTTATATAATTGTTATGTTCGCTCTAAATTAGAATATGGCTGTCAAATTTGGCATCCATATTATACTAAATATGAGATAGTCATTGAGAGAGTACAGAAAAAATTTCTTCGATATTGTTGGTATAGAAGATATGGTTCTTATGTTCATAACTTAAATTATGAGAATAGTATGTATACTTTTAGTTTATTATCTCTTGAAAAAAGGAGAAAAGTATTATGTGCTCTCTATATTTATAAATTGGTGAATAATTATATCAATGATAGCTATTCTTTGGGTAGATTACATTTCACAGTTCCACGAGCTAATATTCGACACCAATCAATATTTTACATATCTTTGTTCTACACGAATTATGAAATAAACTCTCCATTTAATCGTATGTGTAAGCTAGTTAATGCATTGAACTGTGAATTTGATCTATTTTTTGATACTTTGGCTATTTTCAAAACAAAAATTTTCGAATATTTTTCAAGTTGTCCATAACAGTTCAGCAAAATTTATGTACATTTGATATTTTTTCTTTTTTTTTTGGTATACAAGAATTTATTTTTCTTATATTCATTTATTAGTATTATAATATTTAGCACTACAGGCCAAGATGGCCCATGGCTTCTTCGATAATCTTTCGCCACTGCACTCTGTTCTGAGCTCTCGCTTCCCAGTTTTTAATTTTCATTTGCTTGATATCATTGAGCACTTCATTTTTCCACTTTTTTCTTGGTCTACCTCTTCCCCTACTCGTATTCACTCCACTTCCTAACACTGTTTTTGTTGTTCTGTCTGCCGTCAGTCTCATTACCAGTCCTAACCATCTTAACCTCTGAGTTTTAATCACTTCTATGATGCCCGGTTCACCAAATAAGTCCATCACTTCCTTATTAGTCCTTCTGAACCACCTGTCTTCAATTTTTACTCCTCCCAATATTTTTCTTAAAATTTTCCTCTCCCAAATCATAAGTTTGTTTTTAGCCTTGTTCAAAACCCACAATTCAGAACCATAAGTGACTGTTGGTCTCACAATTGTTTTACATATTTTTAGTTTGGCACCACGGGATATATTTTTATCTGCAATTATAGAACTCATTTTCCCCGCATCTTGATCCTTTTACTAACCTCGCGTCTATTTCTTCTTCTTCGTTATTTGTATTTGTTAACGTTATACCCAAATAACTGAAGCTCTCTACTTTATCGAACTTATACCTTTTACCTTGTTCTGTCATAATTTCTAGTTTGTCCTCTCCGGTATTGTTTGCTTCCCTCAATACCAAATACTTAGTTTTCTCTTCATTTACTGCTAATCCCACTATTTTCGCAACTTCCTGTAACTTTTTGAAAACTTCCTTCATTTCTCTTCTTACTCTGGTAATAATGACAATATCGTCAGCATACGCCAACACTTGGTGCCTGTGGTGATATATAGTTCCGTTTCTGTGAAGTCCGCTTTTTCTCATAACCCATTCCAGAACCAGATTAAACAAGATCGGTGACATAGGGTCACCCTGTCTTGGTCCTCTCGTCACTGTGAAACTGTTCGACACCGACCCATCGACCAGGACTTTACATTTTGTGTTCGCTTGAGTCATTTTAACTAAATCTATAATTTTTTCCGGTATCTTGAAAGCATACATTATATTGTACAGTTTTTCTTTGTTTATCGTATCATATGCCAGTTTAAAGTCAATGAAGAGTAAGTGAAGGGACAAATTGTGCTCGTAACTGTTCTCCATTATTTGCTTTATAGTAAATACCTGATCTATCGTGGATCTATTTCTCCTGAAACCTGCTTGATAATCACCTAAGTTTCTTTCTATTACTTCTTTTAGCCTGTCTCTCAAAAAAATTGCCAACACTTTGTATGCTACATCCAACAAGGTTATACCTCTATAATTACTACAAACTGCTTTGTCACCTTTCTTCAGCAAGAGGTAAATCAAGGACTCACTCCAATTTTTGGGCATAATTTCTCTTTCCCAAACCTCTCTTATTATTTCATGTACCAGGTTTTGCAGTGTTTCACCTCCCATTTCATATACTTCTGCTATTAGTCCATTTTCCCCAGGGCTTTTTCCGTTCTTTAGTTTTTTAATTATTTCTGCAACTTCTTCTATAGATGGAGACTCTGTGTTTATTGTTATATCTTGATCTTTCGCCGATACACTCTCTGTAATTTGCTGGTCATCATATTCCCATTGCTCCACACTCTCTTCATTCAGTGCCTCTTTAAAATACTCCGCCCATCTCTTTAATCTCTCTTCTCCTGTGACTAGCTGTCCTGCCTTATTTTTGCAATATATTTGCTTTTGGATGTAACCATACTGATTCTTCTTAGTTTCTTGATAGAAATTCTTAATCTCTTTATTTCTGAAACTTTGCTCTATTTCAAACAGTTTTTCTTCTAATGCTTTCCTTTTTTTCTCCCTACATATTGACTTTGTCTTCTTCCTTTCGTTTAAATATATTTTCCTGTTTTCCTCATTTGAATTGTCAAGAAAGTACAGTCTTGCTATATTTCTTTTTGCTATGGCCTCTTCACACTCTTTGTCAAACCATTTTTTCTTACCTGATCTATTTTCACCACTCAACATTTTTTTGGAGACTCTCTGTATTGCCTCTTGCGTGTACTTCCACTTTTCATCTACATCTCGTATCCCTTCTATATCACTCAACTCTTTTTTCATTAGGTTTCTGTACTGTTCTAACAGCTCATCATTTTGCAAGCCCCTCACACATATTTTTTCTCGTCTTTGTATTGTTTTCTTATTACATTCGGGAAATCTTTGTTCGATTTTAATTTCCACCATAAAATGGTCTGAGTTGGCGTCGGCACCTCTTCGGGTTTTCACATCCTTTATTATTCTACTATGTTTACTTTCAACCAATACGTGGTCAATTTGATTACATATCCTTCCGTTTGGAGCTAACCAGGTACCTTTGTAGATATCCTTTCTCTGGAAATGTGTACTCATAATTTTCATTATTAGTATTATTATATTCAATTTATTTACTCTAATATTTATGTATGTTCTATTGTTGGGATTGTATGATAATAGATTGCATGTACTTCATTTGTTTATAAATACCCTCTGTAATTGGGATTGACCCTCTGATGAGTGGTCATAATAAATAAATGAAGAAACGAAAAACGATCACATATAATTTTTTTGTAAATATACAGCAATGCACAAAAATAACAAAATAATGATAAAATATTCAAAAAAATTATACTTACACTATACAACTATTCAAGGCTCGTATCCAGATATAAAAAAAAAAATATTTCATACATTATGAAACATATTTTATTACAATTTTACATAGTTGTTTTTGCATTTATATGTCTAGTCGACGTAGTTTTTCTTCTGTAGTTGTATAGTGTGAGTATAATTTTTTTCTACAAACGTCAAAAAATCATGACATTTGTACATCAATATTAGTATACGAAATGTCGCATTGGAGTTGTTTATCATGACAACGGGCACAAAGTATTTCGTGCACTGATTTTATCTTGATAACGTGCACAAAGTACTTTGTGCATGTTTCCAAGAAAAAGAATTCTACTAATTTTTGTATTTTAATATGATTTTAATATATTTTTTCAATTTTTTGACGTCTGTAGAAAAAATGTTGTATGCTACACGGACACGAAATTTCTTTGGAGCTTTCGAATGATTTGTGTCTCGACTTCCGCCTCGACAAAAAACTTTCATTCTCAAGCACCAAAGTATAATTTCGCGCACTAGATACATAAATAACTATTTTGAATATTTTATTATTATTTTATGTTATTTTTGTGCATTGCTGTAGATTTACAAAAAAATTGTACGTGATCGTTTTTCGTTCCTTTGTAGTCTAACCGGCTCTGATGATGATTCTTTAAAGAATCGAGATTTTCTCGTTGGAAACCTTACCATCCTTCTTTGACATTAAAGCCCAATCACTTTATACATGAATATCTAAAAAAATCAAATCATAGATTTTTTGCAGGATTCTCTTTATTTAGGCGTCATAAATGATTTCTCAGGAGCTCATAAAGCCAACTGGATAGTTACAAAAATTACAGGCTTTACGTCACAAAAATCAGTTTTTCTGCAATATCTCACAAATTATTACTTATATGTCAATTTCCTTACCACAAAATTAGTTTATGAGATAGATTTGCGTAAAAAAGCCCCTACAAAAAGCTCATAGAACCGATGGTTTTTGAAACATAGGTTTTGAGAAAACTCGGGCATTGCGCTGCATTTTTTCTTACACCAACTTTGAGGTAAATGCAAAGCGAATTCGTTTTTACATAATGCCCTCTGTAGTCCTGATCGATGAGTTACAAGTTATGTTATAATTTCGTTCTCTATGCTCCGTCTCCACTGACTTTTTTCTCTTTGTCTCCGCCTAACTCTTCTGTTTTAATTTTGTCATTACTCTAGTTTTAAACAACAAAAATATAAGCGAAAAGTAACGATATAAGATAAGCTCAATCATCGCTCAGTTCAAGTTCAACCCTTTTATTCTTAGATGATGTATCGAGATATGGTTGATTCTATTGGAGAATAAATTAAACAGAGCATAATCTAATACAACACTTGTATTAAGTGCCAATTGAACATTACAATAAAGCAATATTCATCTTGATCTTGATTGATGTACAGGGGCCGCCAGTCTCAGAGTGTGGATCTCATATAATCTTAAGATAAAATATAACATAAGCAAACTACTTGCTTAGGGAGGACAAAAAACATCCACACACACAGGTTATATACTCAATACTATCAACACAGCACAAATTATATACTCAATACAAGATCACGCCATTCTTGAACTAGGGTCTCAATCGCTAGTTCAATCCCTCGTTGCGCTAGGGAGCACCGACTATTGAACGTCTCTCACTTTGCTCTCAAATACAGGGCCCAGGACAGGGAAATACACGGATCTATCCTGATCCCACGTTGAGCTAGGAAGCACTGTCATCTAGCCGTTATCCTTTTCACCAACGGATATGACATTCACACAACATACTCAATCCATCAACACAAGATCATACTAGTACTACACACGATAGTATTCATCAGAACATTCACATACTCTAAAATTATCCACAGTGGCATCCGTCAGAGTATCTATAAATAGTGCTCAACACCTTTCGAACAACATGCCTCACTGTGCTATCGGGAGTATGGATTGAAAGTCAAGCTGAAACTCATCCCTCCGCCCGCAATTGGCAAGTATTATCGAAACGTTGGGCACCTCCTGATACAATAAGACACTAAAGTTGGCAGGCAGGGCACTGGTGACACGAGGCTAGCAAGTCGTGTTTCGTTGGCCACTGCTTGACTGTCACTCTCCGTCAAAAGCTCACACAGAAGACTTCCCTGGAGTGACTGCGGTGTATGAAAAGATAGCAATCATACAAAAAGACATAAGATAATTCGGAACACTAACATGTACAACAACAACTCAACCAACACACTGCCTACTAATTCAATTCATACACCTAGCTATCAAACTCACTGATTTAACTCACACCAACACACTGATTCAACCCATCCTTAACTCTTCTAAGATACACTAAAACACTGTAGAACTCCACGTATTGTGTAACTCCTTGAAATATTCTGACAAGTGCCACACACTACGAAACCTGGTAATCCACAATTGATGTCACAACATTCTGTGCAATCGCAAAAAAATAGAATTAGTAAGTTCATTACCCTTAACAAAGAGTCTAAATCGTTTCCCAGCCAAGTTTGAACCTGCTCATGTACTCTGTGCATAAATGATATTTCTTGTACGAACAGAATAGCGACGTATGCACTTTGCTTTGAGTTTTCTCAGCCCTATATCTCAAAAACTTCTAGTTCTACATAGATCTTTCACAAATATTTATTTAATAAATTAATTACATAATGACCAAAATTTGAGAAAACTTTCGGTTAGATTTATTTAGATATTTGGTACTTTTCTTGTATAAAAAAATAATTGTTGATATTTCTCAGAATTTGTTCGGATGCCAAAAACCATAAAAACAAACACTCCAAGAGCTATAGCTAACATAGAAGCTGTAGATCTGTAGCATGTTTCAGATCATAATTCGAATGAGTCCTGTCTAAGTAGAATTAGGACAGCCAATGAAAATATTTTTCTCAGCATAATTCAGCCAGTTCACAAAAATGTTTTCTTTTGCGAGCCTATTGTAATTCATTTTCACCCTATACCCACAACTATTTTTTCAATCTTACGGTAGATTCTGTAGCGCGATCAGTTGTCATACTTCTTTTCTCGTGAGTGGAGCTCTTGGCCACTTGGCAGGCTCGACACTTTGGTTCGGTGGCTTCAAGCAGGCTATGTTCTGACGTGTGGACGCATTATTATTTCTGACTAAATCTCTTGTTTAAAGTAGTTCCCTTCTGCTCATTTATTAGTTCACTATTATAATTTCATATCGCGCCGGGCTGTTAGACAGGCTATACACTTACACATGTCACTCGTGCCTTACATCATTAAGTAACTCCTGAAAAGCGGAACTGAGCCTGTCCCGCGCGGGACATTCAATTTTCTGCTAAAAATCGAAACGTCCCGCCGAAATCGGGACGTCTGGCAACGCTGATTATATTATTCATCTTTAGCATTTAGTTGCAAAAAATTTGGATGAACGTCTGTATACGTCACTTCATTTCGTTTTTAAAACGATCAATAAGATTAGAAGCAAATCATTTGATGGCTGAATATTCAATTAGCTTTGTAGTGAGAATGATGAAAATTACAATCGCTTGATGCTGCGCACAGAAGTATGCTGACTCTCTAAATTAGTGTTTTTCAATCTTTTAGAATTTGCGACCTCTTTACAAGTCAAAAAACTCTTGCGGTTCCCTACGATCTTGATAAAACAATATCAGTGATTTCAAAAATAACATATTTGTTATGAACTCAATTTAAGGTGAAGTCTTGAGAACTGGACTATTTATTATTATTTATGAAGGCATGGGTACGTTTCATCAAAATCTTCCTTCTTCCTAATTACAAAGAAGTCAGGTGGCTATTTGAAGGGAATAAATACACGAGATATACTCAATCTTAATACACAAATTACTTTTGCGATCCTGTTTGGTTATTGAAATCAGCATTACTCGCTGATATTTTGAGTCATCAAAATATTTCAACCAAGACTCTTCAAAGGCAAAAAGGGAACATTCTAACGGCCAAAAATTATGTATGAATCTTTCCGTTGCATTCATAAGGTCATCAAAGCAATTACAACGGACAATGAACCAATCTTTGGTAGTACGCTCTCAAATTCCTTGCATGATACAGAGCTTGCATCATTTGGACTTGGAAGAGAAATTGTTGAGCTACTTTCCAGAACTGAACAAGCTGACAATAGGCATAAATGGGTACTAAATCCTTGTTTGAATATGTCAGTACGACTGGCTGATTTGACCACGAAGATGAAAGAGAATCTTATGACCTTAAAGATTTTAAATAAAAAACAACTTTTGATTTTAAATTTTTTATATTTTATTTGAGACTTTGACGTATCGATCCTTTGGCCAAGGATCTTCAGAAAACAATGATATAAAAATCAAACAAGGCAACTAACTAGATACTTAAAATATACAGAATACTAGATTTTGCCGCTAATGGCAGAATAGCATATAATTTTCTGAAGATTAGTGTCTTCTGGATGAAAAAATAAAAGAAGGATATCCAGAGCTGGCAAAGGAAGCTTGAAAAGGATTAGTGTCATTTACTCATTCCTACCTATGTGAACTAACGTTCCCTTGAACAATAACCATAAAAACTAAAGGCAGAAAGAAAAAAGATTTCAGTTAGAAAATGATTTGATTATTTACGTCTCAAAAACAGAGCCACGATTTCGCGAATTATTGAAAAATGAACTAGCATGGCCTTCTTATTGAAATAGCTGCGTCCGTGACCCCCCGAGCAAGACTTCGTGAACCACAGGTTGAAAAACACTGCTCTAAAGGTGTCTGTCTGAATCGTTTTTCCAAAATATTTGACTCAGTACTGGATTTTCCTGAAAACAGCGTGGAAAATTTACGCGAGGGCCTGGTTTTGTCAAAAATGATATTGCTCATTTGACAGATCTGCTTGAAATATTGAATCAAGATAATATACAAAAAAAGGTGAGCTGAATTTAATTATTATAGTAGCTGTTTTGGTGCAAAAACTTCTTCAAATGAAACAAAATCCTGGTAAAGCTGAATAGAATCAATTTTCCAGAATATCAGCAGTCTCTGCAGAACCGGAACCCGTTATTCACAAATTGCTAACACCCCACCAGTCTCAATCATCTCATTTATTTCTTATTGTTCCTATGTTTATATTTGAAATTTTAGTAAACAGTGTTATTGTACATTTGGTTGTCACTCTATTAATTTCTGCTATATGGATTTCAATAAATAATAAACAGATAAATTAGATACAAAATTTTCTGATATTTCATATAAAATTTATTATTTTGGGCTAGAGCTAGGGACTGAGGAAGCGTTGAAATTTTGTTTCTCTTCTAAAGGGGACGAGGATCCAGAAACGGTTCGGAGTCTCTTCTATTGATCATATTATTTATACTTTACTGTTATGTAGATTAATTTATATCTATCCTCATGAGCCTTTCACGTATTAAATAGATTATATGCTTCCGATTATTTCACTCCACTTCAGTGGCTTCAATAATTTTGACAGAAATATTTCCGAATCTTTGTAATGTTTGTTAGTACCCGCACAACTGACCAACATCATGAAGTGACGGTTTATCATCCATATTCTCATGCAATGAATCGCCACCTCATATCACCTCTTGTGGATTTGGTAAATTGCTTTGAACTTAAACCCTATGCGGGTATAAAACGGATAGCCAAAATTACCCCAAACTTTTGCTCAACTCATTTGATAATAGTGTAATGAGGAGATAACTAGTTTTAAAAGGATGACTCTGTTGTGAATGTATCGCAACGAGCAAAGTTTTCAGGGAATTTAAACGATAATAGTTGCAGGAGTTAACATAAAATTTTGATAATTCCAAAAAGCAATTCGGATGCTTGGTTTCACCTCAAGAACTGGGCTCTCCATTAAGTATCTCCCCAATGTCTATCTATTTTAGATAACTGATATCATTAAATCTATTTTTTTAACATAGTGAGTCACTGCAGGTTGCCCTTTATTGATTTACAGTTCAATGAAACAAGGTAACGATCGGCCTTGCCTCCAGTAAGACGAAACAGTTACTGTATCTGATTTAACTTTGATTGCTGATACTTTATGTCAATTTCAGTACCAGGAGCATTACAATGCTATCAATGGGTAATTGAATCTAAGATGTATCATCGTATTACAAAATAGAGAACGATGACAGTCGCAAACAGATCGATGACTGATTCAGTGTTAATTACTATAGTGTTTTGATCTGCTTGGCACGTCTAAGCGTTAAGTGCAACATTCAAAAAGACGTATTAATATATATTGTAAGTAGATATACTGTTTTAGTTTTGGATCTCTGACCGAGGTGTGACTTTTCGTCTGGCACAATGTGCCTTTTATTGTACATTGTCATTAATTTCTTCTTCATCAAGTTCACAAAAAATAAGCATCAAATCCCTTATTATAACTCTCTTGAATCGCTGGTATCAGCCCCAACACTAGATTTCCATTTCGCAAACAATATTTCTTTCTCTGCTGTGGTTATTTCCTCTTATTTGAGGTGATATTCTGACAGGAAGAACGAGCGCGCTGACATTTTTTCTTCGTTAAGAATTGCTTGTGGTTAATCTTACGCTGTGGCTACGGTATTAATTATTTTATATGAAACCTTAAAGCATGAAGAGGCTAGAGTCTGCTCTTCACAGATATTATTGCGACAGTCTGTTACATTCATTCAAATTAGATGCAAGTGTAAAGAACGACACCGGTGCTAAATTAATTTTTGTTGGAGATGATAAAAATGCTGTCTTCAAAATGATCTCTCATTTTGCTGAAATCTCAAGGGTTGTTATATACCCTTTACTATCGGCTTCCTGTGTCATAAAGTGCGGTAATCCCCAATTACAATGTCCTTTGCGACCGCATTAACAGTTCACAGCCGCTGGGCGCCGAGAATTATTTACCGGCCATGAAAATATTATTACAATTTTAAATTCACCCCTACTGAACGCGCAACACGTTGCCTGATTGCTGTTCCGTGTATCGGCATTTCCTATGGCCAAACATAATTTGTAGATCGTTTGACTCCGTTGTTGATTCGTAGATGTTAACAATAATTGTGTTTATCAGCATTTCCCCTGCGGTATAGGAAAAACATTTAATGTTAAACGAAAACATGTGCTAAAGTGCTTGAGGGTGGACATTGATTGGAATAATTTTGGAATGATGCTGCGTTTCACTTGTCGAAGACAAAACTCATCCATTATTCTCCAAGTCATCCCACTATTTTATCCAGATAAAAATAGAATTGAAGAACCGTTCCGATACTATTGGCTATTGGAAAAACAATCTAGTTCTTTTTACTCTCTGTGGCAGCATTGTTTCTTTCGGTATTGAATAATTAAAACTCATGGCAATGGCTTTCTCGTGGATTACAGTGACAGAAATAAAAATGAGTGGCATTTATCTTAGGTATATGAGGTGCCCGGTGATAAAGTGTTCACGGACGTTTCGTTCTCTTGCTCGTAAAAGATGCTTGGAAGCAGACTTGAATCAACAACAAACGATATTAATAACGGACAGTACGGACTCCTCTTTCTTTCCTGTCTAACGGAAACACGTTTCTGTTTTTATTGTTGGTTTTTACTTCGTCCTCCCACCCAATAGCTACAAATTGTTTCTTTAAATTGTTATTTATGATATTTTCATCAGACATTGCGATCAGGAGAGGGGTCGAATTATCAAGATACCACATATTCCAATTGAAGTACTTATTACACAAGCACACTAATGGTCGTATATTCTGAAAACGTGTTCGATTGGAAAAAACGATATATATTTATTCAAATAATATACATTTATAAATATATCATGGGATATAATTCACCATAAGACTTTACTATGATTGCAGAAGATTAATGGCATGAAACTAAAACCATACCAGTTCAGCAAATGGATGATTTTAGAGAGTGTTCCCGTGATGAAAACATTTTTGCTTAATGTAGTTCCCCGTAGACAGACTGGTTTCTACTTTCCAATGAGAGCTTTTTCCTGTAGTGAAGGAGAATTAAAAAGAGAATCGCATTATGGATATTTTTTGCAGGGGCAAACACTATTAATAATGTCCCAATGTCGTTATCTACTCAAGATCATAACTAAATCTTGGTGTCTCTGTTGTTGTTGTATTTATAGTGAAAAAATATCCTGTCGCGAATTAATAAATGCTGTCCGGACCGGCTGCGACAAATGCCCTTCTCTTCGAATACGCTCAATGTGATTTATGGCCATGACGAACACAAAACACCGTTTTTTTTTCGCGGGGAATAAGAAGAAGCTTGTTTCGCAAAATAATTCATTTCCATTTCAATTAAGTACTTCTGCCTGACAGCTCGGATGTTGCACGGAAGTTTGCGCTCCTCTAGCACTCGCTAAAATTATTCTTCATTCTAGAATATAATACCTTTAATTAAAAATAAAACCATTCTCCCTCAAGGCACTTTTTTAAGTATTTAAAAGATTTTTTGGGTTATAGAACATCTATCAACCAACGACGTAAATAATCAGGCAAGAAGACTTTGAGACAGCTCATTAGATATGCATCTAATTCAGTCGGAAAACAAGTTTTATTGAACAGGTTAAATGAACAGAGCTGCTTAGGAGCTGTTTATGGCTGTTCATTAGGAACAAGTTCTGTTGGACAAAACAGCTTTAGGAACAGGTTCTGGTGAACAGGTGAATATCTCGATCGGATCGATAGACAGCTTTGTTTTTGGTTTAGAATAAAATATTTCTTCCTCTAGGCATGTTTTCAAGTATACAAAAAAATCAACTGACGACGTCAACGATCAAGCAAAAAGTATCCGTAGCAGCCTATTTGTATAGATGTTCATTTTAAGTAGTACACTATCGATATCTTGAGAGCTATAAGATAATATACAAAGTTGGTTAAATCAGCAAACAATCTCTACATCAAGAGACTATTTTAATGAAATGAAAAATACTTCTTTCCAACCAATGAACTCCACAATATAGGATCCATTCTTTTAAATTCAAACAAATAAAATTTTCATACCTTTATTGAACGATTTTTTAGATAAAAATACAAATTCAAATAAGAATTATTTCTGTTTACAGATGTTTACACGAAGGATGCAATAGAAAAACAAATTATTTCATTTATTTTTTGATCCATCATAAAATTAGAACTATTGAAATAACAACTATGTCATGAGCAAAATATTTTTGAAATCATTGAACTAAATTGAATAAATTGCTCAAAGTTTCATCCTTTGACTCGTATATAACGATTTCATCTATAATTTGAGTTATTCCTCAGTAATGAAAGTGTTCTTCCGTCAAGGTTATCATAAGAAAAAATTATAATTTCGAAATTTTTGTAAACTATGGTTAATATTTTACTCATGTATTAATTTCTTCCATGAGGGAAGTAAAATTATCAAAAAATCACAGCAGGAATTCCACGTTATCTAGACAGCCACCAACCAACTATTTTAACTACACAAACAAATAAAATCTGTTTTGTTCGTACTGTAATTTAGAAATATTATAGCAACTTAAATTTTTTCAAATATTTGAATTCAAATTGACCATCCGAGAAATATTATTCCCAATTATTATTCTTGCTTGAAAATCAACTAGATAATTGTTATTCAAGCTTGTTGTACAAACTTGAAGATCTTGTGGAATTATAAATAACAAGCTTCATGAAAGTTATCGGTATAATTCTAAGCACTCGTGGTATTACCCCCGATTATTGTTCTAAACTTCATCTTTCAAATACCTCTATGAGTGAAAATCTAATATAGCCATGCTCAACCTTTTTTCAATAGAGGCCACAATGACGTTTTGGTTATGGTATCTAGTACTGGTTTATTTAATTTGATTTGAAAAAAAAAAGGTGTTCACAATCAATATGGCTGAATGATCTCATGAGCAAAGTCATCATGCAGCCATAAGCTATATTTTTCGTTTGAACTTTGAAGACACTCTTGTTGACATTATTTTTAGTTTGGAATAACAGTTCTGCATTAAAAATACTAATTACTTCCCACCACCCAGCGAGATTCATTAAATTAGCTATAATTCTTATAATAAGTCAAGTCAAATACAATACAGGTTGCGACCGGAAGCTTGACCACACGCTCGCACGAGAGGGTATGAAAAAGAAGGTAGTTTCCTGTCCCGCTCATGGGCGAGCTCATGGGTCTCGCTCAATGCAACGCAACATGGTAGGGCTATCTATTCCACTCACAGCGTGCTCACACTTTTTCTGGATCTGCACCAAATTTTTAATGGTTTACAATTTACCTATGTAACTATGCCAGGCGGGCCACTTACAAAAGCTTGGTGAGCAACATGCGGCCCGCGGGCCGCAGATTGAGTATGGCTTCTAATTGGTCCAAATCAGAAGTCTTTGTAGGCCATCAAATAGGAACATTTGTAGCTACTTATTTGTCACCAAACGTTCCTCTAAAAGATTCTGTAATCTGGCGACAATTATGTGCAGGTGCTCCGTCTTTATGACAATAAATGTCTCTTGAAAGATGTAATGGTGAATCGTCTAAGATATTTTTTGAAACGATGTCTTAAAGCCTGTCTTACATTTGTGAATTTTGCCGTCAATTTTAAGTATTTTCTCTAGTTCTAGAAGTAGAACTTGGAATATAGCTCTACACTTGCCAACTTTTTCGTCAATTTCAAGTATTCACTTAGCAGCTTAGTAAATTGCAGTTGAAACAAATTCTATTTTGCCCTCAATTGTTTAGAGGTCTCTACTGATTTTAATGAAAACTGTAGTAGTGCCAACTAAAAAATGAGCTGTCAGATTATGTGTATAATTTTTCCAAGGTTAAATCATATTCATAAAATTGCGTTATTGTTCATTCAAAAAATAATGATAATAAAATGAAGTAATGAATAGATTTTTTTTATTCTAATTCTGTATATTTATTTCTATTTTGACGTTTCGACTTTCTATCCAAAAATCTTCTTCAGAAAGAATGATACAAAAGTAAACAAGGCAAGAAGATATCTAGATAATTACAAATTGAATAATTGAAAATATACAAATTACTAGATGTGGACACGTGGACCTCACATTTAGTGCAAAAAAAAAAACAAAATTCCTCTGGCAAATATTATAGAGAAAAAAGATTTTATTAATATAACACATTAGGACGATGTCCCGTTTCTGCAACGCACACAGTTCCAAGGTCCAAACATGTCATAAAAATTTTCACAATGAGAGAACCAAATTCCAGTAATCTACATGAATAAAACAAAAACAAGTGTCAGGACAAATATTTCACGGATCAGGTATACCTATTACAAAGGAATATATAATATGAGTCTTAACAATTATTATAGTCAAAAATGAATTAATTGATATGACAAACAAGAACAATATCCCGTTCTTGCGGACGCACACAGTTCCAAGGTCCAAACATGTCATGATTTTTTTTTTTTTACAAAAGAACAAAGTTTCAATAATGTACATAAACATAATAAAAATAGAAATCAAGACAAGTATTATACAAATTATGTATGTCTATTATTAATTATTTGAAGCCAAACATTCGCCAACTGAAAACCATATCAGTATGGTTGAAATTTTTCGGATCTTTAATTATTTCAATCGCTTCCGTGACCAATCTACCATGAATGGATGAGCATCTTGCAATTACTCTTATTTCTTCAAACTTGATGTGCAAAAACTCAGTGGCATGATCAGCAACAGAAGATTTATCTGGATGATTGAGTCTTATGCAATACGTGTGCTTACAGCTCTGCCCGTCTGACCAACGTAGACTTCACCACAGGTACAAGGAATCTTATAAATAACCGAAGATTGTGAAGAGATCATGTCCTTGACAAGTCTCAAAAACTGCTTGATTTTCGTGACAGGAGCGGAGGAAACTTTGAAATTATATCGACACAAGATCCTTCTGATCTTCTCTGAAACATTGCTGAAATAAGGTGAAGAAACATAATTTTTACTCACGCCATTATCCGCAATGGTAGCATTGTTAGATTTTGGTCGAAGTGCTTTCCTAATGGAAGTGAACTTTGAAAATGGAAAGCGACGCGTTCGTATATACGTGTATGTTGATAACACTTTTTAAATTATCCAATATTGGTATTCTGCAGCTCAAATTGAAGATAAAATTGATATGTGTAATGTGTAAATGGTTTTCATATTCTGTAGATTCTATTTAGTACAATTTATTATACAATTATGAGTACTTAAAGTTGATGGAGAAATTGAGAAACGTAAAACAGGCGTTAGAACTATAAATAATGCTCCCCCGTGAATGTATTCTCATACATTTGAGAAAAAATTGAAGAATCATCTTGATGATCAAAGCGCATTTTTGGCAGTTCATAAATGTTTGTTAGTTCGCATATCTCGCAAATTACTATCTCTCACAATCACTTAGAATAAAATCAAGCAGTTTGGGCAAACTTACGAAACAGCAAATTTCATTTAGTACCAGTTTCAAGCTGTGACTATTTTGTACATAACTTGTGCACGTACAAACTCGTAAGGACCATTTATAGTCTTAATTGTTTAGTTATTGACTGACAAGAGGTCATGTGCTGTACCCTAAAATATAATTATATCTTTATCAAAGTTATATTAAAAAAAAAAACCCTAAAAATTTAGTGCAATTACCTCCAGAAACAGATGTTCAAAACATTCTAATACCCACATCGAGAACCGCATATCAATATCTTGTGTAAATTGCGAGATATTGAGATGAATATAGTTTTTACCCTGAAATAGGTATTAACCCATATCAGTTTGAAATTCAAGGTATAAAATTTATCTACCAACATGTTGCTCATCCTGTGTAGCAATTTTCAGATTTCAATTATACATAGTTCACCTTTTGAATTTTGATTCAATTTTTCACCCAAAATTGGGTATAAGAAAATTAAGTAGTATGAGCAATAACAAAATTCTAGTCGCCGATCGTAGTCACCAGGATGCAAAGCTTGTACTTTATGAGACTTGCAAGGTTTGTAGGAGAGAAATAAATGGTATTTAGAAATGAAAACTCCAAAAAGTCTTCTATTCACACTGTTCTTGTGATTTGACTCAATTATCGACCGGTTCCGGCCACTTGATAGTTATTTTCAAGGTGGTACCGGCGAGAATTTGAAAAACTACAGGAAAATGCTGAAGCGAGGGTGAAAAAGCTAAGAAACTAAGGAGGACATCAGAAAAAAAGAAAAAAAAAAGAAAGAAACCAGTCAGTAAAATGGAAGGATGAGCACAAACCTTTAAGATTGCCACGAGGGGCCTGTTGCGTAATAAAATACAGGTTAATATTATCAGCCTTTTCACTAATAGTGTTAACTTGTATTTTATTGTGCAATAGGCCCCAGGTGGCAAAACCCGTCGATATTTGAATAAAATTTTGAGAACGATATGAATAGAAGACGTTTAGGAGTTTTTATCCCCGAGAATTCCATCCCCTTCTTTTATTTTCCAAAATTTCATGCTATCTCCTCACACTTGAACCACATTTAGCAGCTAGCAGCTGCCTTCCTGATGGGTGTATACGAGCATATTCATTTCATTATTTTTACTAGTTCTCCTTTTCTTTTTGGTTGTAAATGCCGATGAGTTAGAATATAAGCGAATTTATAGTCTCTTGAAAATATTATGAGCCGAGATTTCTCGTTCAGGATTGCTGTACATGTTCATAGCTGCATAACAATTTGTCTCGTCATGTGAGAAAGTATTAATTTTGGCTATTCGATAGAGAAGTAAACAGGATTCGAAATAATGATATTTGTTAAAATAATATCAATACTGACAGTTTTATGATTTGTTCGCAGATAAAATTATCAGTTCTTCCATATCATTCTTTGTGTAAACATATGTAAATAAAAATACTACATATTTAATTTTGTATTCTTTTCAATTTGTTTAGTAAAAATATGAATTTGTTATATCGTTGAGATTCCCTGATTTATCTGCAGATAAAATTATTCGTTCTTGTATAGCATCCTTTGTGTGAACATAATTATGTAAATAAGAGTACTACATATTTAATTTCATATCTTAAGAATCCTTGAGAAAAAATTCTTTCTGACTCATTTAAATAGTTTCTTGATATAGGAATTGTTTGCTAGTTCAAACAACTCTGTATCTCATAGTTGGAAAAATTTGTATTGAGGGATGTGTTATAGTGTTCGCATTGTGATATCCCAGAAAATATGAAAAATATAATGTAATATCGATCAATAGAATAAGTTGTGCAAGATGTTTCGTAGTATCAGTTTACTGTAAATGTGATCGCAATTGCAAAAATTTATTTGTAAAATCGATAAAATAATTTTAATACACCCTGATTTATCAAAAAAGTTCAAAAATGGGATACTATAATGCATTTGTTTCAAAAAGTATCGTATACAACTCAAAGTTGAATGACGGTAATCATCACACGGATAAAGTTGGCTGCATGAAGATAGGTCTTCAGATTCGCCCTTGTTTTCGCCTCGTGCTCAACTTCGTTCTGGCCAATAATGACAGCCGTTGTCCTTTTAGCATAATATAATATTGATGATCACCGTCAGAAGTGAGGAACAGAAGTGAATCATCGTAAAACTCGATGGTTGGATCATTCTTACAGATAAGGATGGACTTGAGAGAATAGTGTGATACCTTTGTATTTTTCTTCTTATTTTCAGGACTCTGTTACTAATAACCACCTCATTTTTTCGCAAAATTGGGACGAGTAGAGCATTTCTGAGTAAAAAAAGGGTGTGACTACCTACAACAACAATTAACCCTTACAAGTTCACCCCAATTGTTATGCGCTGTAGTATACCCCCATCAGCATTAACCTGCGGCCTGTTCTCGTCCACACAAAGTCCATGCGTGTAAGATGGCAGCATTGTCAGGGGTCATAGGTCACCGAACGAGAGCCCCAGGTGTTTGTACCGTAATTAAGATATAACTCAGGTATTGGCCGTTAGGGTGCTACAGACAAGCTGCCGCCAACTGCAGTGATTTAATGCTGATAAAGTGACCATCCAACTATCGCGCGAAATCATTGAAACTTCATCGATTTTGAGTTATGTATGAATTAATACATGATATTGAAATGGAAAATTACAATCATTTCTTCCGGATCAGTTTATATATTTCACTTCCACATTAATATTCATATTATTCAAAGCATTATAATTAATACGTAACATTCAGCACAATTTTGATATGATGATTCAAGCTTAATCTAATTTGAATTTGGTTATTAAAAATTAAATTGTAATTTCCATCAAAAAATACAAAAATTTTATTCATCATTCCACATGAAATGCGGACAGGAGCTAATTAATTGAATGTGTCTAATTGAAATAAAATAAATATTCACAATTTTTGGGTGAATTAAATATATTCGGATATCAATTGTTATGGGAAACTGGAATTTAATTAATCAAAATAAACCAGGATATAACAAATACACTTTATATAATTTAAATTTCCATTTTCTTTCTCTCTAATCATTGAATCCATTCGTCACTGCAGAATGAGCTTTATGCTCAGTTAATTTTGATTATCACAGCTACAAAGGCTTATGAATTCAGAAATACAATAAACTTATAGCTTTACTATTCCGAAACAATTTCGCCGCATTCTAATCACCCATACATACAATAGAGAACAAATGAACTAGCTCGATATGAGCAGAATTTCTGGTAGAGGAATTTGGTTCCTAAACTACAACGGACGAATGTGCGATGCAAGTTTTGGTATGGAATTATCGATTAGATTCTTGCTGAGAATCCATCCATATTGTAAAGTTGTATTATCAGAATTATTGAGGGAAGGGGGCATATTCAAAATACATACGTTCATATAAATAACACCTCTTCAAAATTAGGCTGGTATAGATCATTGAACCAGAAATCATTCTTGACCAAATACCGCTAAGCATATTCCTTTTGGTCCATCCACATTCTATTCATACAAGCTTATTCATTCTTCATACTCGGAAACTTTCTCTCACGCAATAAATCAACTATCACAGGCCGTCCACGCACTCTTTCATCTCCAATTTCCCAACATGAATCTTTTTTCAGATCTTCCACTCATCATGTTCCGTCTCTACCACATTTTTTCCAATATTACATTATTCATACACCTATTCATTTCGCATTCGATCCCTTCCTTACAAATACCACGCAAAAATCTTATTTCCACAGCAGTTACTCTACATTAATATCCCAGCAGTCACGCTGAACATTCACTAACAAACGTCAATGCAAGTACAAGTACTCTGTCATATACAACAATCTTGCATTCCTTGAAACATTCGCATTCCTTGAAACATTCACATTCCGTGCAAACGTTCCTATGGCACCCAAAATTTTACAACTTGTAAGTACTCTTCTTTCAATCCCCTCATCACTTTTTCGTCATTCGACATTATACTATTCAAATACACAAACTTATCCACTTGTTCCAATTTCATGCCATTCACCAAAACGCCGATTCATTTCTTTCAAACATCAAAACTTTGCATTTATCAACATTTGAAATAAGATTGATTCCCTTTCCACCTTTAGGTACTCCATCAATCATTCTTTTCAATTGTTCCTCACTTTCACCCAAAACAACATCATCTGCGTACGTTAACACAGGTCAAATATGCACACCATCTAAGTTATCCAAAGCGTTTTACTTACTTGTACTAAGTACAAGAAAGTATTGTAAAACCGACAAAACTGGTCTATCGAGATTTTGATGGCAATATCCGTTTTGAGCATCCCTGAATCCATTTTGACTATTTTTGGCTTGCTATCGGTACGTATGTTCGTGCGTGCGTGCGTTCGTGCATGCGTGCGTGCGTAGCTCGCCAATCTCAATACTGGTTGAACGTATGATGTTCAAATTTTGTATTTAAGACTGGTATAAGGTCTAGTTGTGCACCTCGCATTATGGTTCCAATGATCTGTACCGGAAGTGCACTTTACTTGAAGCTTTTTTCGAATTTTTCTTTTAAATCCAGAATGATCAACCGCAAGATGTTGAAATTCAGTATTTGAGCTTGATGTTGTATTAGAATGGTTAACTGCTATTTTTGTATGAATCGACCAAGCCAGAAGTGCACTCTACTTCAAGCTTTTTTTTAAATTTTTTGCATAAAACTGGAATGGTCAGCCTAGCATATTAAAATTTAGTGTTTGAACTTGTAGTAGCATCAAAATAGTTATCTACTATTTTTGTATTAATCGGCTGAGCCGGAAGAGCAGTTCATATGTATAACAGATATTCAGAATTTGCCGTATAAAATAATCAGTTCAATTGAAATGATAAGGTAGGCAATGATAATCTGTTGTCAATTTTTAGCGCATTTTTTCTGTAAAAAAGCGCTATTATATTCACTTTGGCTGTCTGGCTGGATGACTGGCTGGCTGGCGTGACGCTGAGTTCTCAGCAATTATGCTATTTACAGACTTGAAATTGGTACTAAATAAAAGCTGCTGCTCCGTAGGTTTGCACAAATTGCTTTAATTCAAGCTCAGTGATTGTGGAAGATTAAATTATTCAATTACTTGTTTCAAGTGAAACAATGCCCATAGATATATATGACATTAGGGATATGACAACTAAAATTGATTAAAGTAGATAAAAGTCTAGTTACACCTTTCGCCGCGGGTGTCACTATTATTATGTACAGTTGTCAAATCTGTCTGGGATTCATTCAATGACTTGTTGGACGCGAATTTGAAGCTTATTAGAATGAATTATTATTATTGCATGAAAATTTGTTTACTTTTGGGTTATTTTTTTTTTATATAGTTTTGATAAAGATCAAATTATCATTTTAAGGTACAGCTTTTGACCTTCCGTCAGTCAATAACTAAACAATGGAGATTAAAACGTATTTTTGAGTTTGTATATGCATAAATTATGTACCTATCAAATAGTCAACTTGAAACTCGTACTAAATGGAAGCTGCTATTTCGTAAGTTTGCCCAAATTGCTTTGATTTCAAACTCAGTAATTGTGAGAGATGGTAATTTGCGAAATCTCTGAAGTAACAAGCATTTTTGACAGCTCATGAATGCTTGTTGTTTCAGAGATTACGCAAATTACCATCTCTCACAATTACTGAGAGTTTTGGCAAACTTACGAAACAGCAGCTTCCATTTAGTACTTGAAACAAGTAATTGAATAATTTTATCTTCCACAATCACTGAGCTTGAATTAAAGCAATTTGTGCAAACCTACGAAACAGTAGCTTTTATTAGTACCAGTTTCAAGTCTGTAAATAGTAGAGTTGCTGAGAACTCAGCGTCACGCCAACCAGCCAGCCAGTCAGCCAGACAGCCAAAGTGAATATAATAGCGCTATTTACAGACTTAAAATTGGTACTAAATAAAAGCTGCTGCTTCGTAGGTTTGCACAAATTGCTTTAATTCAAGCTAAGTGATTGTAGAAGATTCAATTATTCAATTACTTGTTTCAGGCGGAACAGTGCCCACAGATATATATGACATTAGGGATATGGCAACTAAAGTTTATTCAAGTAAATAAAAATTTAGTTACAACTTTAGCCGCACGTGTCACTACTATTATGTATAGTTGCCAAGTCTGTCTGGGATTCATTCAATGACTTGTTTGACGCGGATTTGAAGCTTATTAGAATGAATTATCATTATTGGATGAAAATTTGTTTACTTTTGGTGTATTTTCTTGTCTGTAAATCGAGCAGTCAGCTCAATAATTCTAAGATCCAGCATAAGCCGTAGTTTTCAATATTTGGCTCACCAAAAAATACCAATACAAGTAAGTGACCCATTGAATCACACTTACCCATTTTTAATGAGGCTAAGAAGTTTGAATGCAGCAATTGTAGAATATATATGAAAAAAAATCTATTCTAGATTGAAGTTGATATAACTTTCATAATATGTATTAGATTTTGATAATTCAAAGCTTGGTTATGTAAACTGGGATTAGGTTATTGATTACGATAGTGATAATTGATTGTGCTACTCGTACAGAATTTATTTTCTGATCTTGGGACAAATAAATTATTTATCTATCTATCTGAAAAAGTGATTAGTTGAAATTTTAAATCACCTATTTGTGATCGTTATAAATGGAAGTCGATAGAGTGGATAGAAGAGCCTGTGCCAGCTTTGATACATATTATTTTCAGATGAGGCTATCGTGCAAGTTCATAGCAAATTCACGATAAGACCTCAAACGATCCATATACTACTTCAATAACAATTTCTCATTCCCAAATGAGTTCTCAACATAGTGTCATTTCCCTCATCAAATGAACAATTGCAGTGTACTTGTCCTAAAGTGAAAATTTTTTTATATAGCTTTGATAAAGATCAAATTATTATTTTAAGGTACAGCACATGATCTCCCGTCAGTCAATAACTAAACAATAAAGATTAAAAGTATTTTTGAGTTTGTACATGCATAAATTATGTACCTATCGAATAGTCAACTTGAAACTAGTACTAAATGGAAGCTGCTGTTTCGTAAGTTTGCCCAAACTGCTTGATTTCAAGCTCAGTAACTGTGGGAAATGGTAATTTGCGAAATCTCTGAAGTAACAAGCATTCATGAGCTGTCAAAAATGCGCTTTCATCATCTAGATGATCCTCCAGTTTTTTGATTTTGTTTGACATTGTACATGTCAGAATATCATCAAAATTATATCAATTATAATCTGAAGTGACAGAAAGCTTTATTGAATAAGTTTGTGTATATATCAAATGATGTACGAGTAAGTCACGTGATGTTCACGTCAGATTTTTCCATGTCCCCTGGATCACCTTGTATAATTAGAAAAGGATGATAGCAAAGAATTTAGCCGGATAAAAGTGGTAGCCCAATAGAATATAGAATATCCTAGACACTCCAAACCATGTAAAAATTCTAGATGAGACTATCAAGAGGAGATGAGAAGGAATAGACACGTGGAGCATAGAAAGTCTAGCTTTCAACGCTCTAGGATCAAGAGATCCTTAGAAAATGACTACATGTTGTCTTCGATACTAATTGAATTGACGATGCACCAGGAAGCATTAGTTAATGGTGGGAAAAGGCTAGTCTTTGATGGGGACAACCGCAAGCCTCTAATGACTTAGATTGCTGGAGGCTTGGACATCGATCTTAAGTCGCAAGATAACGTAAATGACGTCACTAATAGTTATAAGGCTATATTTATTAGCAACGGGTGTAGATGGTCTTAAAATGTAAGTTATGATACAATATCATTATGAACAACGTGTAAAGAGGGAAGAATCCTGAGTCAACAACGCTTATAAAATATAAAACGAATTGTATATGATTTGATTTACTCTTAACACTAGTTTCAGCAAAATACATCAAACCCATGCTGACGTAATTGATATGAGAGCACTTGAAAGAAAATCTTGTTGAGTATTATTATTTTTCATCTTGAGTGGATTGTTAAGCAAAGCAAAGCCCAGCAGCGTACCAAGAAATTTAATTCTTTATTAGAAAACTCTTTTTTCACTTCAATGAATAATATTACATATCATTTCGCATTCTTCCACTCATTAAGTGCATCTTATTGAAATTAGATGGTACGTAGTACCATAGTACATATTCAATTAGTTTTTACGGAATCTGGATGGAATTTCTTCATGAATAATTCATTGGATTGAATTATTCTCTGATAATAGTTATTTGTTCAACTAGGCAAAAAAATAGAAGATACACTGACGCGGCTAGAGTTTCAGAGACGAGGTACAGCCGAGTCTATGAGTCTAGGCAAGGCAGTAAATCTTTATTTTTTGCCGTGTTGAACACATAATTCTCTTGCCGATTGTTTAAATTTGATTGATTTTATGAATAATCTCAATATTTTTGAAAAAGCGCCATCAAATTATGTTGCTATACATTTATTGATCGGTTGTTAAGTTTTGATGCGTATGTCGGGCGGTTGCTGCGGAAACGACACTTTTACTGCCTCGGCAGTAAAAGTGTCACTTTACAGACTGTATACTGTCAATGAAGTCAATCGGCAAAAAAAGTCAATTAATACTATCTATAATTCTTTTTTCATCAATTCGATCGACGCAATTTGTAACCAATTCAAGATATTTTCATGACAACCGCTATTATAGACAATAACATTTAATAATAGGATCTATCCTTGGAATTTTATTTCGTTATAAACCGGGCGCTCGTGACAAAAAAGTGCGATCAATTTTTCACAGACTGTAATTCGAAGAAATAGTACTTACAACTGTAAGCTTAATTTGCATTTGGAAATCCCAGCTAGGTGCTCAGGCATATTTGGAAATTGATTTCAATTAGCAACAAAAAATGATTTCCTCGAACAACTTTTACAGTCTTCCATAAGTTTGGATATACGGCAAGTCTGCGAAATCAATTGGAAGCTCATTGGCAGACAGTCTACATAAGTCCAAGAGTAAAGCATATTCAGGTAAACTTGTCAATTTATTTTTGTTGCTAATTTAAGATGAATTTTTCAATATGCATTAGGTTACAAGTCAACTGCTGCTGTAGATCTCTCAGCTCATTGCTGATGTTGGTCCATATGTTGGCCATATACAATTTTTTAAAGTACGAACTATGTTTTAGTTGGTTTTATATTTTGCTTTTCTCCGGTCCTGAAGATGACTTCCTAAATAGCCGGAACCAGTCGACTTCCAATGTCAAATAAAATGTGGGGGAAAATAGTTGAGTACGTATTCAACTTAGAAACAGGAAAGAAGAAGGGGTAAGTATATTGAAAACGATCTAGACGTTAAGTAATTTAACCTTGGGGTTTTATTGTTTTGCAAAATTTCCAAAATGTCTAGAAAGGTAAGTTTTAATTGTTTGTATGTGAAATGCAGCAGTTCTATATTATTGACAGATAGATGGTTTACTTCTTGAAGATTCCAAGCAAAAGTCTAGTCTGTTTTACTGAAAGTAAAGAATCATAGATGTTCTTGGAAACGCCGGATATTAAGGTTTCGACCAATCTGACCAATGTATACACCGACACAACTCTGACAGTTTCAATTATAAACACCAGATTTTCACTTGTAGAGATTGTTTACCAAATTCATAAATAGTATTCACTCCGACATAAAAAGAGAACAATAACTCCACGAATTTCTCAGACCTGACCATATTCAAAGTACAAAATCAATTAAATTTTAATATTTCCCGGAAACCCAATACTACAAACACTACAATTTCTATGGTCTCTCAACACAGTTTTAAACATAAACTTGCAGCTCATAACTCGATAGTCCATAGAGCTTTCAGTATTCCTTTGGGCAAAAATAATTTTGATATTAAAATTTCTACCTCTAAACGTCTAAAATTTCTGCCATTCTGTCGTTCCTGAACCAAGTTTGCAAAATCGACCAAAAGCTTATTGTAAGAAACTGTTCTGAACTACACAATGATTCAACAAGTTCAACTGAATATGCTTTACTCTTGGAATTTATTTTGACTATTTTCGGCTTGATTTCGGTACGTATGTTCGTGCATGCGTGCGTTAGTGCGTGCGTGCGTTCGTACGTAAGTCGCAAATCTCAAAACTGATTGAACATATAATGTGGAAATTTTGTATTTAAGACTGGTATAGGGTCTAGTTGTGCACCTCGCATTATGGTTCCAAGCGTCTGTACCGGAAGTGCACTTTACTTGAAACTTTTTTCGAATTTCTCTAATAAATCCAGAAGGATTAATCGAAGGATGTTGGAATTCAGTATTTAAGCTTGATGTTGTATCAGAATGGTTATCTGCTATTTTTGTAAGAATCGGCCAGGCCAGAAGTGCACTTTACTTGAAACTTTTTTTTGAATTTTTCGCATAAATATTGAATTATTCGCCATAGCATATTGAAATTTCGTATAAAGAACTTATATAATATCTTATTGTACATCTTGCATTATGATTGCGATCGGCTAAGTCGGAAGTGCACTTTACGACTTTTTTTTGATTTTCCGCAAAATCCAGAATGATCAGCCGTAGGGTACTGGAATTAGGCATTTGAAATTGCTGTAGCATCCAAATGATCAACTTCTATTTTTGTAACAATCGGCTGAGCCAGGAGTGCACTTTATATGACAGACTTTTTGAATTTTCCGCATAAATTTTAAACAATCAGTCGTAGAATATTAAAATTCTGTATTAGGCTCTTTTATAATATCTAGTTATACACCTTGCATTATGATTGCTATCGACTAAGCCGGAAGAGCACTTTATTTGAAACATTTTTCTAATATCTCGCATAAATCCAAAACGATTGAACGTAGATTGTTAGAATTCAGTATTTAGGACAATTATAACGTCTAGATGCTCAGGTCCAATTTTTATTGAAATCCACCAAGCTGGAAGTGCACTTTACTTGACAGTCTGTTGGAATTTTTCGCATAAATTCGAAACGATCAGGTGTAGAATATTGAAATTTAGTATTTTAGTCTGCTGTAGCACCTGAATGATTGCCTACTATTTTTATAACAATAGACTGAACCGGAAGTGCACTTCAGTAGGAATTCATTTTTCAATTTTGCGCATAAATTAAGATCTATTGGTAGTCGTAGAATTTTGGAAATTAGTGTTTAGGAATATTGTAGTATAATAATAATGGCCTACTGTTTCCATAGCAACCGACTTGGCTGAAAGCGCATTTTACTTGACAGATTCTTAGAATCTCTTGGGTAAATCCAAAACGATTACCTGTGGAACGATGAGGTTTTGTGTCAGATTTTTTTAAACTTGTCATATGTTGGAAGAAATGGCAGACTGTAGAAAGTTGTTCGAAAATGTTGTTTTTTGTTGCTAATTGAAATCAATTCTTAAATATCTATAATGCAAATATCTCAAGTTCACAACTGTGTCATTCCTGTGAAATTTTTTTATTTTTTCTCTGTCATGAGCATCCGTCTATGACGAAATATAATTCCAAAAATAGGTCCTTTTATTAAATGTTATTGTCTATAATAGCGGTAGTCCTGATTGGTCGAACAAATGGAAAATATCTTGAATTGGTCACAAATTGCGCCGATCAAAGTGATATGAGATGTAAATAATATTGATGTCTTTGTTATTGGAAATACAATCAGATAATTTTTGGAAAAGCTTGAGAAAGGACAAAAAAGTTTTGTCTCATTAAATTATGACCAATCGGATCACTGATTTCCTGCAAGTTTGTGTTTAAGTCTGTGTTGAGAGTTCATTGGAATTGTAGTGTCTGCAGTAATAAGTTTCCGGAAAATATTGAAATTCAATTAATTTTGTATTTCAAATATGGTCAAATCTGGAAAATAGATGAGATTATTGCTTTCGTTCTCACAAGTAAACTTCATTGGATGAATAATATTCATGAATTTAATAAGAATCTCTAGTTGTACACAAGCAAAAATCTTGTTACTTTCTTCTACAAAGTACAAGACGATAGTACCTACTGTTTAGATGCTCATATCCTATTTTCATTGAAATCGACTGAGCCAGAAGTGGATTTCACTTGACTTTGTATGTAGCATAACAGCAATTACCTACTGTTCCCAAAGCAACCGACAGGGGTAAGCACACTTTACTTGGCAGATTTTTTGGATAAATCCAAAATAATTAGACGTGGAACGATGGAATTCTGTGTTTAATTACCATATTATTATATTCAAAAAATATATCCAAGGATGTACAAATAAGTCACGTGATGTAAACATCAGATTTTGTTTATAAATCAACCTGACAGAATGGTAAAGGTATGTATATTGGTCAAACTGATCGGAATTTCAATATCCGTTTCCATGAACATCTACTTCCACCAACCATCTTCAAGAAATAAACCAATTATCTTCCATTGATATCGAATCATTGCAATTCACCAGCAAAAGATGAAAATTTACCCTTCTAGTCATTAGAAATTTTTAAAACCAATTGAAATCTCAAGGTCAAATTACGTTCTTGAGTATTACTTGGCCAAATCGAGACGAAGTCACCATAGATACTTACTTGATAATCTATCCTATAGTCAATACTTGGCGAAGCTTAAGATTCCTTGTTTTTGACATATATTTGATAGATATGTTTGACGTTCATGACAGTATTTGCGAGATATTCCTAGTTTGTCTACTGAATTTGATCTATTTTTGGATAATTTGATTGGAAATATAAGTTTCAGTAAAAATATATACCTCTAAGGCATGTGTATCCGTGTTTGAAATACAAATGTCAAGAATAACTGACACGAATACTTGAGCACGACTCAAGGTAGCCTTGCAGTAGATTCAAGTAAAGCCGGAGTCAAGCAAACGCGATTACTCCATAGCCAAGTAACTACTATTGGTAATATTCTCAAGTCTGAGATCGAGCGAAGTATTGACTATAAGTACAGGTAATAATGACCAGACCGATTTGATATACTCATCTCTCTTCCTTTCCTGTTTCTAAATTCAAGTTACTTCCAAAGTGGTTGAAACTAGTTACAATTTTTAAATAAAATAATATCTGTCGTGGACATCACGTGACTCACTTTTACATCATTTGATATATACACAAATTCACTCAATAAAGTTTTCTGTCACTTCAAATCATAATTAATATAATTTTAGTAATATTTTGAGATGTACAATGTCAAACAAAATCAAAAAACTCACAACAGATTATCATTGCCTACCTTATCATTTCAATTAAACTGATAATTTTATACGGCAAATTCTGAATGTCTGTTATACATATAAACGGCACTTCCGGCTCAGCTGATTGATACAAAAATAGTAAATAACTATTTTGATGCTACAACAAGTTCAAACACTAAATTTCAATATGCTATGGCTGATCATTCTAGATTTATGCAAAAAATTAAATGAAAGTTTTAAGTAAAATGCACTTCTGGCTTGGCCAATTCATACAAAAATAGCAGATAACCATTCTGATACAACATCAAGCTCAAATACTGAATTTCAACATCCTACGGTTGATCATTCTGCATTTATTAGAAAAATTCGAAAAAAGTTTCAGGTAAAGTGTATTTTCGGCACAGACGATTAGAACCATAATGCGAGGTGCACAACTAGACCCTATACCAGCCTCAAGTACAAAATTTCAACATTATACGTTCAACCAGTTTTGAGATTTGCTTATTACGATCGCACGCACGAACGAACATACGTACCAACATAAAGCTGAAAATAATCAAAATGGATTTAGGGATGCTCAAAACGGATATTTCCATCAAAATCTCAATAGGTGAATTCTGTAGGTCTCACAATATTCTCTTGTACTTAGTACAAGTAAGTAATAAATCAAGTCACTTTCGTTTCATTCAAAATAAAAAAAAATAACTTAATGAAAATGGATATGATTCCAATTCAAATTTGCGTCCTATTCAGTGGATTAGGTCTGATCAACCTGGTCATTTGAAACAATTCTTCCGGCATCTGATTTTACCACTACCAGTTATATGAATATGAATATAGACAATTTATCACTATTCAAAAATACTCCCGTAAAAGAGATTCAAACTCGGATATTTCACAAAAAAAAGAAGTATTTGGTGTAAAAGAATATGTTTCCAACTCAAACTTTAGTCTCACTGACTAAATAAGTCTCCACTGATCAACCTAGCCATTTGGAAGAATTTTCCAGGAGCTGATCCAGGAAAAATGTCCTAGAGCACAACTACCGTCAGCTCAAGACGCGCATAGCATCACACGCAGTTGGTACTATTATAACTGTAGTAATTCAAATCGAATTATTAATATTTTGCGTTCTACGATAAACTTAAATTTATGTTCAAGCACTAATTTCAGTATGAATGCAAATCGGAACAATTACAAAATAGAATATACAATATGAATTGCCTGTAAATAAATACAATCCATTCAAATTCAACGAGCATATTTTATTTTTACAATTCAATATACGAGTATATAAAAATACATCAATAATTTCACTCTGCTAAAGGATTAGACTACAAAACAGATTTGTTTGCATGACTTGAATTGCATGCTAGTTTCCTGAAATATATATTGCATATAATATATTAAAATTTAAGCTGTACATACGAGTGTTAGCTTCCGTTCATGTTGAACAAAATATAAATGTCTGCACAATATTGATAAGCAATATTTATGGGTGGGGTAAAACATAAACTATTTTTAAAATTTTCATGTTGAAATGCACTACAAAATGCAGATTTATATGAGCAGTAAATTAACATGCATGATTTTTGCCCGTTCCATTCCCATTGAATATATTTAGGTGTACTAAATTCAATTGTTTGATATAGATACACGAATTTGACAAGAAAGTATCAAGGTTCAAGCCATTGCAGAAGGTACCGCCAACTGGAATTCACACAATTTTTTACAATTTGAGGTATAGTCCGAATTTGTAGGGTACTGTGTGTCAGCTTTCATAATTGTATTTCACCAGAAATCGCCAATCAAATCGTGTTAAATCGATAGGAGGGCTGTTGTGATTTAGTACTCCACAAATAAAGCCGTGCTCCTCTCACTGCGTGACGCAATCGTTTGAAAATTACGAGGTAACAAACTTTGTTCCTGGTCTGACCTTTTAAAGCAATTTTGTAGAGAAAATATTCTCTGGATGAAAAAGGAAGTTCTGTCCTAATCTTGCCTTAATTTTGACGAGTTTCTTTGACTCGTTGATTTCCAATTATCGTTCATCAACAGGTTATTAGTTTTTGTCTTGGAGTCTTATTGTTATTCTTGAACTATTTGAATGGTATCAAAAAGAATGCGTACTGTTATTGTAGAAGCTTGATACAACAGTGAGTCAGACCGACTGCGCCACTTATATGTTGTTAAAAAAAAGATTTCTTAAGAATTGTTACAATTTGTGAACAACTGTATATAAGATTGACTAACAAACCTCTATATTTTCTGTTGCCAATTTAGTCATCGGTGTTCATCCAAAATAACAATAAAACGTCGAATAAGCAGTTCAGCAAACAAACAACTAGTACAAATGTAATTTTCTTTAAAGTTAACGATTCTCCGAACTTACAAATCAGTGTGTGTTTGTATGTAGGTCGCAGTATTTGATTTGGAGTCAGAGACCTCTTGGGCTGTAGTTCAAATCAAAGAAGAACAAGCTGCCGTTGAGCGAATCGGGAAAAAACTTGATAATTCGCTAATGGGCTTTGGCAACCATTCTTGCAAATAAGAGAGTGGTGGAGTAACAAATTCTCAGCATGTTTGAATGAAAAATGCTCCCGAAATTAATATTAATAATAATTATTATGAGTTCAGATTATATATCAATCAATTTTTTCAATAATCTGATGTTTAATTCCAAATGTATATCAAATATAATCAAAATGTAATAAATATTAAAATTCTATATATAATTGTAATTAAATTAAAATACGCTATTTCAGTACAAATTAATATAGAACCGCCCAGCGAATATTCTGTCAAAATTTAAATTTATAGATCCATTCTTCCTGGGAGCAAATTGAAAATTAAAACATTTTTAATCATCAATCAAGTTCTCGTAATTGCACATAACTTGTCAGAGCAGCAGTGCAATATTTGAAATGATTCGTCATTTTCATCTGGAAATGAGTTAACAAAAATGTTATCTTGCGTACGTTTTTGAGAATAAACAGCTTTGCTGTAATTAAAATTGGAGAAGACACTAAATCTTTACAGAATTAATTAGTTTCTTTGGAGCTTACTCTGGCTATTACACATCACTTAGAGTTATTCTTTGAGTGTATTCAACAGAAAGAAGGCGTAGATAATATCGTTGTTCTCGAGAAACTACTGATTTTTTAATACAATTCTAGTCGTACCTATCTCAATTCTCTCCTCGATTCCTCTCCATGAACTACTAGTTCCAGAGCATCTACAACTAGTTGACAAGGACCAGCTTCTACACATCAATACAATCACTAATATTCCATTTATCAAGTATTGATATCGGAACAATACCATTGTTCTTTAAAGATAATACCGTCCACTGATTTTGCATATACTTCCATTACAGTGATCACAGTTTTCTCTGATTTCTGTTCATGAATAACCAGTTCCAGAGAATTAATAATCACCAGTATCTAGTTTATCAAATATTGATATTAGGAACTAGCAAATGCAATCTATTAGAAAGTGTTTAGTTTGTGACCAGTTATTATCATCAAATCAACCACATAATATGTGAACAAATACTCACGCTTCGCTCCAATACCCTAATGCTATTTGCGGGCGTGGCCAGCTACGCATGTGCGTGTCATACATACGTAAACAAGCGTCACAACGCCTTGCCCGTCTAACACGAGTACACGTCCAAATATTTGCAGGCTTTTATTTTTGTTTGTGGGTCGGCGCCGTATTCGGAATCACATTAGCTTGGAGTTAGTTAGCGTTGATTTACGGCGCCCGATTGTGATGCAGAGGGTGCGCCACGGGGCGCAGAGAGGGTGGAACGTGACATGACAAGATTTCACAGATTGTAATTGTGGCAGAGATTCATGGACGAATAATTACTCCAAAAATATTGCTACAATTTTCGACTGGCATCATTTATGGTCTTCTGATACTTCTATCATGATATGTCTGTATTCTAGTCACACACTTTATTGAGAAAGAGAATTATGAGCAGATTTGCTGCAATTTTCATGATCGCCTGATACTCCATTATGATCTATCAGTGTAAAACTCACTACGTCACTGTGTGCCCTACAATGCTCGTATGGTGACTAGCATTCACAGCATATTTCTACGAGTTGGCTTAGTTTAGTAGAGAGGGTAATAATTCTCTTTTGAGTTGAGATGAATTTGAGCAAACTAGTAGACAAGGAATAAATTTTTAATGGGAAAGGAATTCTAGTCTTGCAAACAGATAAAAGTGAATTCAAAGATTTGATCACGAACAACTAGAATATCATTTGAATTCAATATCCCGTACAACAAGTTTAACGATTTAGTAGAGTCGGTTCTCACGGCGTGAAATTCTACGAAATTTCACTTGCAGTTAGCGAGTTTCACGTTGCAGGAATAACTATATTCAAAGCTAGAGTTAGTAGTTTGAACGATCCATCAATTTGCGATATCATCTCAATAAGTTGTACAGCATACACGAATCAGAACAAGCTCGGATTGTATGCGCTGTGGAAAGATCCTGATACCGTATTTATTCCACCCAATCACTAGGGATTCATCAAATTGATTGCTATTAGACCCGGACTTGAAATGTTAAATTTTTGATTTTACTTCACCTTCTGACCTATCTGAATGATTGTAACGACAATATTGTCACAATTCATTGCAGTTTCAAGTTCGGGAGTCATTCTTGCAGTTGTTGCCTTGTTTTTTCTCATAGTGATTCCTCAATTTTTTCTCAGCGTCTCAAATATCATAATGATGTTGCTTATGCTGTCACATATCTCTCAATAGGCAAATATATATTCAATTCCAATTTCCATTTGCCTCTTGTCTTATAACGTGATTTTTTATCTCATTCGAAATACAAGTCACGTGTTGCTTACGTCATCACTAGCCTCATGACTTTAATATGTGTAGTAGGATGCATTTGTGGTCAACCACCTTTACTGCAAAGCATTCTGGAGCTACATGATGCACAGAAAAACAAACATACTTGAACATATTTTTGTGTACAAAAAGGAGCACAATTCGTGTTTTGCATACAAATAGATTCTTTACGTTCGAGTATTCTGGAAATCTAGAAAAGTTTATTAGAACAGACTAAGCATATTTTTCAAATTATTTTATGCTGGGTGCAATTGGGTGTGATGTGCAGATTTTGTTAAATTGGCACACTAATGACACGCAGGTACAAATAGTGATTTTGTTATCTGGACAACTCTCCGTAAAACACAGATGATCATCAATAAATCTCGCCATATAAGGTGAATTACATGATGAAAATTATAATGTGATCCTTGCTCCCATCTCCTCCAACAATCTTATTTCTTCGTCGAATTCTCTCACAATTTTTCTCCAATAATAAAACTTCAATCTCGATGTCGAAGGAACAGTGAACTTTTTGCTTGGTTGGCGTATTGAGAAGGGGAATTTGAAAATTTGAAATTCCCTACTCCGGTCCAATTATTCGCGAAAAAAGACGAGAAGCCTGTCTTCCTTCTATCACTCCAAGTCAAAACTGAATCAATCATCACACATCGGTGACAACTGCTGCGCGATTGTATCGTCATTTGTCTCTATTCTATCATCTGTCGCCAGAAATTCAGCCGATTGTTATCGAAATTTAAAATTACTTTCCAATTTTTTCACAATAGAGAAAATCACATGAATAATATCGGAGTCCTTGTAAATCCAGCAGTTTGATTTTGGAGTAGCCTAAATTATTTTGTTTGTTCTGACAGGTTATGTAATGGTTTCATTATTTTATAATTTTTTTGTATAGGTATGCTATGCTGCTATTAGCTCCAATTTTGATAATAACTATAAGCTATGATATAAAATTTATTCTTAATTTTTTTCGCCGCAAGAACCGCACAAATAATACCGTCAACAGTTTAAAGTAGGGTTTTGAGATTCGTGTGTGTATATGAAAAGTTTATTCTCTAATAAAGTGGTCTCTGTTCTTTGATATTTTCAAAGTTAGTATAAAATGAAATGTCACTAGCTTTTGTTGTGGTTTCTCTTTCCACAAGAACATAACTTGTTCTATGCATGAAACTAGAAAAAGTTGTTGGTTCTTTGTACGCTAATTAAGCTTTTAGTTCAAGAGTTTGAAACTTTATGAGCAACAAAGAGAGGAATTGCTCAATTATGACTTTTATTCTCATATCTGTTGGTTTTATTATTTCTTCGATCAGATATAGATGATCAAAAATATTTGGTACCGAAATGCCCCGTTACAGGCAAGCATTTTTATCTAATTCTCAGTTGAGTTACAACTTTTGTCAAACATTCACCCATCACGAGTAATAGTAAATCTTGTGAACCCACTATTAAAATATGCGTATTACACTGCTTTAATATCAATATCGATGTAAAAGATATTCATATTTCTAGCAATGTAACTTTCAAGATTAGATAATTTTGTCCCAGTTTCAATTCTGTAATGTAAAAACTGTTTACTCATCGCATCCACTGTCAAATAGAATTTGACGTCCGAGATGATTTATCTTTTTATAATCTTAATTCCAGCACTGTCTAGATTATAAAAGTTGTGTCTAGGTTGAACTTTTTTCTGTCAATGAATTCTATTACTTCCAGAATACGTCTACCGTTGACAATTAAGAAATCTAACAGATCTTGGTAGGGTGAAACGGTACTAGTTGTCTTTGTCTAGTCTAATCTTGTTTTGGAGTAAGTTAGGTTTACGGAAGGTCGGTTCATATTTGACATTTCAGACAAAATTCTCAAAATTCACGCAAGAACTAATTTTGATAGAAAACATATTCTCCATCAAAAAAATGTATTTTTTTTTATCAAATTATAAAGTATACAGTATAAGGGTTTCCTGAATTTAATAGAAAACTAGCTTTCAATTGAAAAGAAAGGATGACTATTAGTGATGAGCAAAGCAGAAACAATACCAAGACTCGGACAGTCATGGTCTTGGTCTTTGTCTTGCTTATTCAGTCTTGGTATTGGTTTTGCTTAAATATGTTTGTCTTGGTCTTGGTCCCGCTCATTTATTCTTGGTCTTGCTCTTGTGTGGTCTAGGTCATTCTACCGGTTACTTATTTTCTCTCATTTTCAGAGATCATCATAGTTATAAATTATAGATAATTCACAATCAATTATTAACTAGCAGAATACTTTCTTTTACTGCAATTTAGAAAATTCCATCGAGAAAAAAAATACAGCGATGCAGGAAGTCATTTCCGTCCACGAAAGACTCATGGCTATACTTTTTTGGCTACTGGAAGAACTTATGAAGATCTCAAGGATCGCGCCCACACTTCGGGTTGAATCTCAAGATTTTAACTGCGCAATTCAAACCTTCAGGTGCATCCGTAGATGTATGGGTGCCTTCAAATACTGACATTTTCTGTCATTATATGTGAGCTTGTCATAACTTGTCAAGAAAATGATATCTCTAGTTATGAGAGGCTCTCACTGAGAGCTATGAAAACTCAAGAGCCTACCCTACCTCCAAAGCATAAATTGACCTTTTAACGACAAAACACAAAAAAGTACTTGAGAAGAGTGAAAATATAGAAAAAAAATGTTTTTCTTTGTACTTCAACCATCTGTTGTCTAGATTAAGAATACTCACTTCGAAAACAATCTTGGGAACTCTTTTCTTTTCCTAAACAGTGATAAAGTTTTTTTTTATACTTAATGTTAGAATATAGTACAGCAAACTGGTAATTCCGAATAAAAAAAATTTTTTTCAGAAGAAGCATGTGTTGACGCTGTTACAAAAATATTTCAAATCATTCATGCTCTGGAAATAAGAATAAGCGGTCTTAGAATTGGTATTTTTTTTGTCCAATCAGTATTGGTCTTGGTCTTGCTAGTCTATGGATTGTCTTGATCTTAGTCTTGTTATTGGTCTTAGTCTTGCTTTTTTGCAAGACCAAAATCAAGACCAATTTTGCTCATCACTGATGGCCATAGTGTCCAAGATCACTAATTGATCTAATCTTCCTGAATTCTAAAATTAATTCGTACCTACTTGTTTTGCTTGATTTTTTGTTGTTGTTTCCAATATATAATAAGATAACTAAAATGAGTTGAAATTAGAATTCATTCATTCCTAATCAATCTATCATACTCATCATATCAACAAGGACTCTTAAGGAGTTTATATTCAAAAGAAAAAAATAATGTTTTGGAACTTGAGGATGTAAATAGGTCATTCTTGAGTTTTTTATTTGGACTATAGAAATGAATTGGTCATTGAGAATGTTCTTTGCAATCGGACATGTAAGGTATATGGATAATTGTTTTTTCATAATATCTGCCTTGAAACAACGCGTTTCAATGCTTGTTTTGTCAGTCGAAACAAGACAATTTGAGACAAATGCAAGTGTAGTCCCCTAGGGCAGAAACAGGTTTGTTTTTTACATCGTTTTATCCCTGGCAGAGTCGCATTTGTTTATTGTCAATCTCTAAATGAAAATCATAATAACCTCAGTAACTAAAAATTAAATTAAAAAGACGATTAGTTTCAAGAAAAAAAGTATTAATACGACAATTTCAAGTACACCACAACATCTTATTGATAGAGTACAAGCAGCTTCTTTCGAATTGTTACCTGCAAAATAAAAAAAAAAAATATTTACTTTGTTATGACAAATTTGTTATATGGAAAGTTTCAATGCAGGTATTATGAAAAATACAGTGTGTGGCACGGGACAAAACACAATTCTAGCCGAGGGTGATGCCCACTCAACACTCACCCTCAGATGAAATCGTCTTGTTTCGTCCCTAGCCACACAATATACTATTGTATTGTATCATCTTCCAGCGTTTATTCTGTTTGAATGTCAGATCTCAATAATAAGTGACGGAAATAAATATAATATTTTCTTGTTAAATTCAACTCCAAAACTATAACTTCAAATTCTCATTATTAAAATTACAGCCACAATAGTATTAAGGATTCTGAAAGAATGCAGTTTCAAAAATTCAGGTTTATATTTTAATATATTCAGTCAGTGAGTCAATCTAATAAACTTACTGTAACAGTATTATATTCAGCTTCGTCAAATTTCTGGACATCGGAATCGTTCTTCTGTATTTGATACAGTACAAAACTATTCTTTACCTGAATTATAACAGCAGTATAAAGCCATGCACACATCATCAAAATTTGGTGTTTGAATGATATAAAAATATTTTTTTGTTCAGGTAATGTCTCTTTATGATAAAAATCTATGATTTGAACAGAAAAAATTGACTTTTCAAGAACTGTCTGTTTGATCACTTTCAATGAAATATATTACCTCCAAGAAACTTTCAATCACAAAATATAATTGGTTTTGTGAGTATTAAATGTGATAATTTTGATGAAGAATAAAGAAAGTGTAGAAAGGCATCCGAGAAGTAAACAAAATGTCGAGAATTTTGAGCCCAAAATTCAGTGGTTGGTGATAAAAAAAATAGTTATTTGAATATAGGTACTGCTTGAATATAAATATTACAATTTTGAAAGTGCGCAAAAAGTGTTCCTAACAAAATATTCATTCTGAAAAATAATGTCATGTATAAGTTCATCAAATTTTGTTTCAAAAAACCATATAGTCTCGGAGAAACTGATAAATCCAGCATGTTTTAAGTTGATGATTGTAGGAAAAGTCAAGTTTCAATTTATGATTTTTTATTAATTTACGATGATCATTTTGACTCTTAAAGTAATGTTCAGGTTTCTTTTCCTACAAGAAATATATAAATAAATTATATATTATTATTATTTATATATTTTCCATTAAAAAAAAAGCTAAAGATGCCTATAAAACTCGAAATGATCATCGTAAATTAATAAAAAATCATTAATTGAAACTTAACTTTCCCTACAACCATCAACTTAAAATGCTTCAACTCTTTTCAAATGAAAAAACTAGCATGTTTTATTTTTTCCTCAAAATTGATATATTTAATTTCCATGAAAATTTCAGATGATAAACACAGGTATAGTGTCTAGTATATATATTTTTTTGAGAAAAATATCAAAAACAATTTTTGAGGTATTCGATTTGCATGCTAATTTCATACCTGATAAGTTTCACAAAAATACAAATTCACTAGTTGGTTTTCACACTATCATTTTGAATAGGACAGCAACGGTAGATACGTGTTTCTTCCTTATTAGGACTCCTCAGTACGGTATACCAAGCCGCAGATAATCGGACTTGTAGCCGCAAGGCTATAGAAAAGTAAGTTGGTTAATGGCATGCAGAGAGATGAATCTGCAGCAGCTCCATCTACCATAATATAGCCAAAGTGGCAGGTTAGAAGAAATGCAGGGTACTGTAAAGTGACCTTCAAGTTTGACCATGAAACTGAAATTGATAAATAAAAAAAATCAAAACCTGATCATTTTCACAAAAAATACAAACTCAGGAGTCGGATTTCACACCATCATCCTGTATAGGGTAGCAACCGTAGATACGTGTTTCGTTCTTACTAAGACTTCTGAATTCCGTATTTTTTGTGAAACTTATCCGGTTTTAATTTTTCTAATTTATCAATTTTTGTTTGACAGTCAAACTTAGAGGTCACTTTACAGTGTTCTGCATTTCTTCTAATTTTATACATTAGCAATAAATATATGGGGATTGATTGCAGACATAAGGAGATTTTGATATATTATATAATTTTTGATATACACATTACTAGAAATATTGTTAATTCATTATAAGAAAGTATTCATCAAACTTATTTCAACAAATTCATCAATTCAAATCTCGCGCTAAAATAGTTATTCCAGGTGATGTTTCACCTTAATTACCCGCCACTTGAACCTAGTAGTTGCATCTCTGTTTGGTCCACAAATTCTTTCTTCCTCCTCTACAAACTTTGGGATCAATACAATTTGTTCTTGTAAATACGTAAGAAGCAGTTTGACTCGAAATCTAAAAAAATATGATTTCGGGTGGTGACCAATTCTCTCCTCCTTCTATCCCCTATTCAGCTTAGCCTTCCGGTTTGTCTAGTAAGTGGGAGAGCAAGAATGGAGATAGCAATATTTCAACGTACAATGCTGTACAGAACTCATCAGAATGGTCAGCTTGTGATTTGCAATGCATGTGTTGGTGACGTGAACATAAGTGCAAGCGTGGTAACGAATGCACGTCGCTCAGCACAATTGCTTTCATTTCTCACACGGAACAGATAATTATTTTCGCTGTACATATACATGGAATAAGCCTGACAGTAGACGATCACCAACACCATCACAATATTCAAGCAGATCATTCAGCACTTTATTATAAAGGAGGGAGCAAGTAAACTGTTGTTGAATCTCAGATCAATGTGACATGAAATGCAGTCCCACATTGCTGTGCCAGTTGTACCCATGCTTCAGAGCTAATTGTACTACTATTATCAGAGCTCTGCATTCTGAATGAAAATAATTCAGATGATCTGCACGAATATACTTAGAAAATAATACTGATCGTAGCATTTATTCAACTGATTTCAGGCAGATATAGAGTTGTTTGGATGACCCGTCCGTATTAGCAAAATCCTCACAAGCCAATTCATAACGATTGATCAATCTTATTTGTACGTCAGTTACATTTGTTCTTATACAGAATCTGATGACGTTATGATTTGTGATGAATGTTCCTGTTGATAGATGATAGTCCAAGGTTTATTCCCAGTCTATCCAAGGTTATAGCAATACATCGGACCTCCAGGAGATTATCAATGCTTCGCTTTGTTCTCTATCTTTATATAGAATAATACGAGTGAAATATGATTCATTAGCACACCAAAGCTGTGAATAATGCCGGATATAAGTTAATTTACGATCAGAGAATATTATGAACTAAGCTGGTGGGATAATTCAACTTCAAAGTGTTGCTCCTATTCTATTACCATCCTATTCAGGATGATGCTTCTGAAAATTTATATACACTTTCCAACAATAACAGTAACAGGAGCTTACTGATAGAAGAATTCAATCAGTATGAATTTAATTAACGATCTGTTGATGTAATTGAACACCAACATTGTTTGTTCTTTGATAAAGGATTCTTGTTCAGTTAAACAAAAAGTATCCTGACAGGCAGGATTCCGAACGTTCTAAAAGAATCTGAAATTCAAGTAAATGCAACACCTTGTTGAAACTAGAAATAAACAAGATGATTTGAATCAACAAAAAAGAGGAGCTGCGTCACCGGAAGCATCCATGACTAAAAGTGCATTAACAGTCAGATATGAACCAAGAACTATTTTATATCATCGTAATATTGATAATTAGTCTGTATGCCATTATATACTTAATAGATACGCTGATATATCATTTCTAACACTTCCAAACTTAATCGTAGCAAAATGACTAGAAGTGCGCAACAAGAGTGCTGACATCTTCCAATAAAATACAGTAGGATATTTCAAGCTACAAATAGTGCTAAGTTCCTGCATTTCCACAAGATGAATTACCTAATTCGAAGTTATTAATATTTTGAATGATGATTATCATTGATGAAAATCAACCTATACTTGATAATATAGATATATAGAGATTAACCACATGAAATATGTGTATGTATGTGTGTGTGTGTGTAGATATATGATAGTTTGTATAGAATATTTCCAACTGTTAGGCAAAAAAACATATTTATTAGGTTTTAGGACGTATAGTGCACACTATAAAAAAGTTTTTTTTCTATATGAATTCGTATATTGACCTCATTGAAAGTTATCCTCTGCTAAAGTTGATGTTTACCCTCCATTATAATTACCATTAAAATAGAATAATTTCTGCTCATCATCCATAATCGCTTTCGAAACTCATCAACCAACTCCCAAAGCACATCCCTTTTCAGATCTCTGTAATAAAACTAGATATCATATATTAGTGTACTTGCTTGGATAACACACAAATTAAACATGGCGTCCGCTGAAAACGACCTTTTCTAGTGATTTATTCCCACGCTGTTGGTAACGCCGCCGTTGGCCCTGCAGCCATTAATTAAAAACTCCGCGAGTGGTGTATGCGTTACCGATATCACGTTACGTCATTACGTGTAAGATAATTAGCGTCACCCGATGGAAATAGCGATGAAAAGGCGCAAACCACACGTGAACTGACATCGTAAATTTTATCTTTTATTTTATTCACGCTGTTGCGGTGATCTAATAAAAATGCATTCTAACTGGGGTGGAATCATTGATGCAATAACTAATTTAGATTTTATCTATTTCTGTAATAAATCAGTTTATATTAGAGATGTAAGGACTATAACCCGTATTCTCACCTCTTGAAGAAGTGCCTCTTCCCAAAATTCAATGCACTGTCTTTTATTTGTTCCAATCCTTCCACTTAGCGCTATCACCATTTATTTCAATTTCCAAGTAGGTCAGAATGCTCCAAGCTAATATGGTAGTTGATGCATCGACAAGCACCATGAGCTTGAGGTACGAACAACTGTATCACAGACAGAAGTGACCCTTGCCGCCCTTGCTGAAGTGAAATCAGGAGCTGCGCAGATAGTCCACGCATTCTGATTTCAATTACAACATGGCGTATTCTTCTCAAACTGCTGTTACTGATCATAAATGTCATTACATAAAGATTGACGCGCGACTAAATGAGGTTTCGAGTTTGCTCACAGTCAAAAGTATATAGTACAGTAATTGCGATAAAAACTAACTGCAATATTAGGCAGATGAGTTTGTATATCTAGGTAGAGGAATATCACGGAATGATTGAAGCTTATTCTATAGCAGTGAATGAAAAATCACATGAGGCATTCGTTGGAATGAAATGATTGAAAAAATCTGACGTGGACACCACGTGATTTACTTGTACATCATTGGATATATATAATCATACACTACATCTCATCATTCCACGGCCAGTCGGTTGCTATGGAAACAGTATGTCATCATTCTTATGTCACACAACATTCGTAAATACTGATTTGCAGGATTCTACGGCTAACAGTTCTGAATTTATGCGCAAAATTCCAAGATCGTCAAGTATAGTGCACTTCCGACTTAGTCGATCTCAATGAAAATAGGATATGAGCATCTAGACAGTACTATCATCTTGAATACTGTATTCTAATATTCTACGTTCAATCGTATTGGATTTATGCGGAAAATTAAAAAAAAAAATTCTAATAAACTGCACTCAAGGTTTAGCCGATCACAATCATAATGCAAGGTGTACAACCAGATGCTATAAAAGTGCTTGATACGAGATCTCAATATTCTGCGACTGCTTATTTTGAATTTATGAGAAAAATTCGAAAAGTCTGTAATATGAAGTGCACTTCCGGCTTAGTCGATTGGGACGAAAATAAGAGATGATCATTTGGATGCTACAGCAATTTCAAATACTGAATTCGAGTATCCTACGGCTAATCATTCTAGATTTATGCGGAGAATTCGAGAAAAGTATCAGGTAAAGTGCACTTCCAGTACAGACGATTGCAACCATAATGCGAGGTGCACATCAAGATCTTAGATCCTATACCAGTCTTTTATACAAAATTTTAGCATTATACGTTTAACGAATTCTGAGATTTGCGAGTTACGCACATACAAACATACATACGTACATACGTATCGACATTAAGCCAAAAATAGTCAAAATGGATTCAGGGATGCTCAAAACGGATATATCCATCAAAATCTCGATATGTGAATTTATCGCTTTCACAATATTTTCTTGTACTTTTAGACCGTTAGACAGTCGTAGATTTCAGTGCCTCATTCTGTTTTACATGCCTTCAAGAGGTTTGATAAGTATGTATTTGGAGTTCAATAATGCTGGAATTGAAGATGGACCGTGTGACCAACATAATGAAAATTAATTTTGAATTTGTATGAAAAAGCATGTTCTGATCCAATTTTGTCGCTTTTGTCATGCTTACGAAATTAAATTCAGGAAAAAATATTCTGACATTTAAAATGTCAAACAGAATTAGAAAATTGACAACAGTTTATCACTGCCTACCTTATCATTTCAATTAAACTGATTGTTTTATGCCACAAATTCTGAATGTCTGTTATACTTATAAACTACACTTCCGGCTTGGCCGATTAATACAAAAATACTAGATAACTATTTTGATGCTACAACAAGTTCAAGCACTAAATTTCAATATGCTGTGGCTGATAATCCTAGATTTATGCAAAAAACTCAAAAACAGGTTGGGCGATTCATACAAAAATAGCAGATAACTATTCTGATATTGGATCAAGTTCAAATACTGAATTTCAGTATCTCACGACTGATCAATCTGGATTTATGCGGAAAATTAAAAAAAAAAATTCAAGTAAAATGCACTTCCGGTACATCCCATACCAGTCTTGAATTTGAAATTCCAGCATAATACGTTCGACGGGGTTTGAGATTTGCGAGTTACGCACGTACGAACGTACCGATATATCAAGCCGAAAATAGTCAAAATGGATTTAGGGATGCTCAAAACGGATATATATATATATATATATATATATATATATATATATATATATATATATATATATATATATATATATATATAATATCAAAATCTCGATAGGTAAATTTGGTCGGTTTCACAATACTTACTTGTTACTTTGTACAACTAAAAATCAACAGAAGAATAATGTTTCACAAGAATTATACCAGTTCCACGAGGCACTATCAATAGTAGCATCCAAAAATGCTATATTTACTATAGTGACGGTTATAACTAATGACCAGTGCTAGAGTATCTCTAAGAAATGTCAACTGAAAACTGTGGAGCGTCGTTCGTTAGACGCGCAGCTTTTAACGTGGCATGATGCCAAATTTGTGCGCTGTACAGTGGCGAAATTTAAATATATTCGACGTGAAGTTACTAGGGCGAGGCTACAACTCGCACCATCCAAATCTAAATTATGGTCGATGCTGGCGAAAGCAACTGTATCGGTTTTCTTCTTAGACGTCGTTTTCGGAGTGACCTGGTTCTACACATTCCGAAGACATGTAGAAAAAGGCATAATTCCTTTAATTTTAGTAGAATTCGAAACTTCTGCATATCGTATTTATCAGCAAAACAAACTTGAATCTTGCCTAGGGAAATATATAATATGTTGAACCGAACAAAGGAATCAAATTTGACGTTAAATAGCATCACTCACTCAATATTTGAATGCAATATTCTGCATTGTTTCCAGCATTATCTGAGTCTTCTAAGTTTCTCAAGTGCAACAGCAGTTCGAAGCTCATCACTGCCGTAGCAACGATATGATTCATTCTCGTCTTGCAAAGTGAATTTAGTCTGTTCATGATTACCGGAGCTGAACGCTGGTATATATTTATAATTATACGAATGGTGGTAGTCTGGAATGAAGCATGGGATAAATTAGATAGCAATGATGATGATACACTTCAATATTCCCCTTGGATTCTTCAAATTTGCATGACGTTTCAATCCACAGACCAGGAGAACAGCCTGTTTATTATCAACTGTTTCTAGTGCATGCATATCTTAATCTGATCAAAATCAAAATGAAGTTATTATTACCTGTAGTGAACAGATTGTCATGCCTTCCACAGTTGGGCTGCGGTCGAATTGCACCCTTATGACACTTTTTCTATGAGCAAAGAATACATGAAATGATTGGCCTTTACATTTCTATAATTCAATTCACTGAAAAGTGATTTTCAAATAATAATTGGCCAGGATACCCTCGATAATAAATATTTCCCCTCAATTATAAATCACAATGGAATAAAAAGGCAAAAGGAAGAAACGTCTCGACTCTTTTTCTCTCTTAAAGCATGCATTGTTAAATCCTGTTTTCCTTCCTGAAGTGGTTGCAGATAATACCGTCTTCGCTGCAAAAAAGTACACAAAAGAAAAAAACAGCAATAAATATGAGGATAATATTAGGTCTTTACTCTTTAGTCTGAAACGAATTCTGAAAGCATAGGATGTCGACGAGCGCAAGGATTACATTCCGGCAGTAGCGTGCGCTTTATACTATGAGATAACCAGATTTCAGTTCAAATTTATTGATACCTCCGACATCCTGAATTGTACTGCAAATATGCAGAAGTTAAAACCAAATTCTAACCTATTCAGTGAGGTTTATCAATCCACTAGGAGTATGTATAATCTTTAATATGCGTGCTATACCCAAGATCCTAGGACATGACTTGGAAAGTCCTAAGAAGTCAAGAAAAACAATCTCATTCTATAAGGCTGCTGCTTCAAATTTCGGGGCTGTTAAATCTTGTTATAAATATTAAATCATTCCAGATGAATTCTGATGGCGCGCCTCTGTCTGACAACCGGCCGATGAACTACAAGTACTTATACATCTCTTTCGCAGACAATGGATTTGCTGAAGGGTATTAAAAACGAATTGTGCTGTTTGTTTGATCTTCCAAAGCAGCTGAAATCAACTGACTCGACCCTAATTTGGAATGCTTCAAACACTTTCAATCTTGCAGCGTTTTTCACAAAAATATTCCTGATGAAAGGATACTGAATTGCACTTACAAAGCATTTAGTTCCATTTGAAATATATTAATCGATTCTAATCCATACAAGTCCTCATTAGCCTTCATCATCTGATATTGATCAATGAAATTCTTCGCTTACTCTGTTTTCTCAAGAATAAGAGCATCATTTGGATACATCTTGAAACGAAGAAAAGATCAAGACCATGAATTCAAATTATCTGTCAGCTTGGCCCAAGCAAATATTGAAAGACACTTCTAAGGTTGACCAGAGAGTTCCATCTTATTTGGTAATACTGCTAGTCATTTCTAGACCTGGCTAGTTAATCTAAGAAGCAACCACGATCTTGGGATTCATAACACATCGAAATACGTGTTGCACAGAACACTGAAGGGGCTAATCAGTCACACGTATGATATAACCCAGCGTGCTATCGGTACCATTATTGAATATGGGATGAAATTTGATGATAACAGCACTACGTCATGTATAAACAATTCATATCCGAAGATTAATGCTTAATTACTTGTGTTAATGGGTTGTGTGCTAGGCAAATTAATTAAACACTACACTCCAATTGCCCTTGTGCAGTTAATCCCTATATATAAAGAATAGGGTCACACATAGCTCCCAATATTTCGGTATAAATAAATCCGTTGAATCGTAAGTACGATTCCAAAATTATATTACCTTGATTATCATATAACTTTGTGGTCTTTGTTTCTTACGATGTTACCTTGTTCCGTAGCAAAGAAGCTCTAATAAATCATAAAAATTGTGTTTGTGGATTCGGTCTTGTAACGTTGTAACGAGAGCAATTTTCTGCTATAAAACAGAGTCGCGGTTTCAGAAAGTTGTGGTTGGGATAAGCAACCGTATTGCGGTAAAACTATCGTACTTTCAGAGGAAATAGCATAACTTAGTTAAATGAAACTTTCGCATATTGCGCTGCTGGGTTGGGCTGGTGCCGTTGCTACCATTTGCGAAACAACACACATAAAGTAAATTGAACATGCAACATTTTTCCACCGCCAAGAAAATTTCATTCGTAATTGATTTCGCAGATTTGTACACATTATGGCAAAGATCACGAGATTGCGGTTCTAGGGGTGAGAGAGTACAGAAACTTGCATTATTTGTTTAGATTGCTGAATCTTCAACAGAAGTACAGAATTTGTGGAGTACTCATGCTTCATGCGGTGTTAATAAATACCACCTAGAAACGTGATTATTTGATTAATCACAATAGAATAATATTGATAAGCATAAAACACAGTTGTCGACGTTGTTAAGAGCATTATCATAACCAAAATCAGGCGTTCTTGACTTTCCTGAAAGGCTTTGAGATGTAATAAGATGATCAAAAAATTTCCAAAATAGTATGGATTTGAACCAAATTCTCAATGAAGTATCATCCAGGAGTCACATAAATCAATTTTTCACCTTCAAGAGGTCTCAAATTCAATTCGAGTGAACTCTTCTTCTTCCTCTGATAAAAGAAATGTATGAGATTTGTTATCCACGACAAACACAAGTTTAATCAACTTATAGAGTAATACACCCACTAAAAGTGGTGAGGAAATGATATGGCTTGATGTACTCACGACCAGCGAAAGTACAATAGGTTCAAATTTATCTTCTTCCTCTGATAGGGTAGAAGAAGCTTCGATTCCATGAGTCTTGGAGAATTGGAGAAAAGTACCTCTAAAGAAAGTTTTGAAGCTACCACATCCAAATTTCGGACGAAAACGGCTCAATGGTTTTGACGTAGGGGTGATGGAAATACCACATACCACATACAAGTACATAAATTCTTCGTTCATATTTGAGCTTTGAAAAAATTTGAAGCTTCTTCAATAACTAATATACGTACAATATGTCTCTTAGATCTACGATGTGAAATAGACCCAGTTCTCCAGATTTTGATTGAAAACAAGTACCTGTACTCAAAATTTGAAAGTAAAAGAGAGGTGCAACTTGGAGAATTCCGTAAGCTTCTATAATATAGATTTCGATTGAAATTGATTAGGTGGTTGAGGCTCAGCATTATTGAATACCCACACACACTATCGTTTGTCAAAACATACTGAGAGTTCAGTTGTCATACACATACTGCCGCTCATCACCGACAGATTTACATGGCATTAGTAGAATAGAACAAGTTTTCAGATAACTGGAATATAATTTCGTACAGTAAACTAGCAACAAACGCCTACTTTCGTCAACTGACAGATCCACACCGTTGCTTGCAAGAAAACGTACTAGGTACTGTTGGTTACGAGTACTTCTGATGTTAGTCAAAGGGTGTGCAGCGCTGGCTTTGGTTCACCAGGGGGCTGAAGATATCAAAAACTCCCTGTATAATTGAATGGGATGCCATACACGACGCTACTGATAGAGAACTCGTGACTGATTCACGGCAATCCGTTTGTAATCAGTCATCAAATGACTCGCATGTTGAGTCGCCTAGTAATTTGGGATCCTAGTTTCCAAGTGTTTTGGCAGTATGAATGATCAACAACTCAACATTTTGCTCGTGGTGGAAGTGGAAAAAGGTCCAATTTAAAATAACTTTCTTTTAACAAACTTAGCATCTAAAACTTCAAGCTCCCTTGTCGAAATAAAAAAAACGGTATGGGTGAACTCAAAACTATATTCTGTTTATTCTTCTCCTCCTAATATAATGATACTTTATGATGATTTCATTGTCGCTGGAATTGTCTTCTGAAGTTGACAAAGCCACACTAGTTGACAGTTTTGCATCCGAACAAACAACTGGTTTTGATTGGCGATGAGCAGCTTTCTGTGTGGAGCCTGGTCACTAATGAGTGATCACTGGTTAGTGATACAAGTTACCAACAAGTTTAGTTCCATCTCAGTAGCATATCTTAAATATTGGTGTAGACAGAACTCACTTGACGCTTACTTAACGTGACCATTCTATTTCTATCCAAAACAGAATATTGTCAAATTTAGAAAGGACTTAATAGTATATTATATAATGAGGGACTTGAGTGTCTGATTTAATCCTGAGGATGGAGTTTATTGCACGAGACGAAGTTGAGGGCACTACCCATCTGAGGGACTGAATTAAAGGCACTCAAGTAATGTTTTATTTACGCTATTTTTCGCACTACCGTATTATATTAAATCACGATAGTTTGAAAGCAGATTAATTATTCTTACAATTTCGACAACAACAAATTTGATACAAAAAAGTTGAGTAAATTCCCCATAGTAACAAAGCTGGCTACAACAGTTGTTGAATAAATAAACTTGCTGTCAAAAAAAAAGAGTGAGAAATTTGATATTGAAAAGGTTACGGCAAAGATAACTGTAATATTATTCTCTCGAAAATCTAGAGCATTTACGAGCAACAATACGATGTGAAATTGTATCAATTGCGAAAATGCTAATATAAATCAATCAAGACTTGAAATCTAATGAAAAAATTCAATTTGACATTTAGGTAAGTACTTTGATTATTTAGTTGTCATAGATCTCCAGGGATTAAACTCAAACTCAAGTCTCTGAAATGAGGGATTAAACATGTCTTTTACTCCCAGGAGTGCAAAAAAATATTAATTGGAATTCCTTTATTATTGGTAGTTATGTTGTCGATGAATAGCAGCAGCTCCAAGAGAGATGAGATTTTATGAAAAACTTCTACTAATCATGGGAATAATGAGAAGAATGACAAGTGAATGTCAGTCTCAAGACCTTCAAATCACTGACGTTGAGATAAAAGCCAGTCTTTGAAGAAGTGTTCGCATATAACAATGATTGTAGCCCAACCCACTATGCTTGCGCTTTCAAAAAAAAATTGAAGCTGGTGTTTCTCATCGAAAACATTATCTAATTAGTGATTGAAATTGAAAAAATCTGAATTTTTCGATATACAAAATCTTATTGTCTAGAGCCATCGACTGAAATTAATTCCAGAAAATAGTAAATTCCGATACAAGTGCGGAATGCGAATCATTCCATGCGAATGTGAATAATTCAGCAACGAGACGAAGTCGAATGGCAGAATTCACATGAGTATGGAATGATTTATTCGCACAAGTGACGGATGCTATTTTTTCTACAGTCAAAGGTGTCCGCGTAAATATCTATAACCAAAATATGCCGTTTTCTGAAAAAAAATTTGCTTCGTTGATCTTATTCCAATTTATCAAACGTTGGTAGAATTACTCATATCAACTCCATTTTGAAGAGAAATGATAAGAAAATCAAAAAGAAATAAAATCATGACAGCAATGGAACGGTTGTTTCGCGATGCCACGCGGCTTTCTGAGGAACCTCTGAGCGTGCGGAATGACCCCTATTTTGCACGCTACAGCGGTGGAATGGGTATCATTCTATAGTGACTGTAGAAAAACTAGTTTCCAAAGAATTGCCATCTGATAATAATTGAGTGACCGAGTTCTCGGAAAAAAGTCATACGATATTCGAATTTAATGAATCAAGATACATACGTACTATATTTCATCCACCGAAGTCATAATTATACGGAAGGCAAATCAGTGCCTAAAAAATAATGGAACCTATTCTCTTTCATCGTATTCAGACAGAAATGCAACGTTCTTTATCGTATTCGTACAGAACCAAGAAGAAAAAATTGTTATCAGGGCATTAAATTAAATTGAAAATCGACTATCGTTGACCATTAACTGAAAACTGGACAATTCTGTGTCCCGAAGTTTTCTTCAGGGACATCGGGACAAAGTACCAGAAAAAAGGACAATCCCGTTCAAAATAAGACATATGGTCACGTTACGCATACCAGGCATTACCTCCACCAATTTTCTTTCAATTAAGATAGATGAGCAATTTCATGGAAATTCTGGATGGAACTTCAATTAAGTGGGTACTAAATTTCGAAGAAGAGTTACTTCCAATAAACATGAACTCTAATATAATATTTCCTGGAAGTTATGATCGCTGAGAGAATTATTCGCGAAGTTTTTGGCCATAATATCCTCCTATTTTCATAACAAGTGACGCCTTGCGTCAGCTGTCCAACGCCGCTGCGTGTACGCATCGATGCCCCGTTTTGATTAGAAATTCAAATGATCGACGTAGGTCTCATCCAGCGGGAAACCGAGTGATTGGTCGGTTATTTGACGGGCACCGATCCATCGATTTTGCACAACTGTGGTAGGGAATCTAAACATGCTCCCAAAATGTTTTATATTATATGTGGAGTGAGTTCAAGTTGCGGTAGAATTGTACATAATGTATTTCTGCATTGCAGATATATCAGCGAACAGATTATTATCAATATTGGTATTGATGAACGCACCTCATATTGTGTATGATTTATGATCAATAAATGTGTGTCGTTCCTGGTAGCCGAAACCATTTGAGATTTTATAATGTCGCAAGCATTGTAACGTCGTTATCGACATTAATAATTGATGGATCACTATTAGTAAGCTTATCTTATGCTTTAGTTCATTGCTTTTGAAAATTGTGCAATTCAATACGTCATTGTTTTTGGGCTTTATGGAAGATTTTTGGATTGTTTGCAACGTCACCCCTGATCTTGACATTCTCCTTTTATAATAAATGAATATTAACCATATTCTGTCACTTATCAGCATAATTCAGACAGTGCTGTATTCAAAAGTACACAGAAGAAGTTTACACGGAATGTGAGTTGATCTTAACAGTTCAATGTGGTGAATAATAAGTTTTTATACATTGGTAGAAATGCGAGTATCAGAGCAAAATAAATCAATGTTTAGAAGATAGAGAGTTAGTATTTGAATTCTGTGCCCCTTACAGTCAAAAATCAATATTGTTATGGACAAGAAAACTCATCAGCTGTCCTCTTCATGAGTGTTCATCAGGTTATCACCGATGATGCATCTATTGCCTCCTCTGATGATAGAGTTCCTAATGACGTAGACGATTAACGTCATTCCAATTTTGTTTTGCTACCGCTTATTACAAACTTCCAGTAATAAGGAAATAGACACACGATGAGATGCAAATCGCGGAGATGAGCAGTGAAACAGTGACAGTGAAGGCGCAGTGGTGATTTTGCGCTCACTGTTTACACAGCTGACGTTTGATATATTCGCATTTCACGCCACACTTGCTGGCACAATTCTCTGCAGAGAAGCAAAGAGGAGACGAGAATGTGCGACAATAGCAGATGTAGATTCCGAATTGAAGATGGAATTGTTATTGAACTATAATCTCCTATTCTGATCGGTAACTAAACTTCCTTCGAATGATATTGACTAGCTTTATTCCTGAATTATAAACTCGAGCAGCATTCTCACGTATACTGCAGCAGCAATCGCTGAGAATCTGTCAGCTGTGAAATATAACATGTTTCTACACGTCTCACTGCGATCGGTTCACGTTTTTGCTTTCAATATTTGAGTCTGGAGGTAGAAATTCTTCTATTCAAAAGAAAGAAGTATAAATATTATCCTAACAACAATTTCTTCCCTCGAACCTTTTTTAAACGTGGCGGACAATTGGTTCTTGAATACAGATCCTCCTAGAGGCAATAGAATGAGCATTCTGACTCAATCATGGTTTGGATTCAAATTTTGATGTGATGATAAAGGAGCAATAAATATTCCCTGCATGCATTATTATTTTAGGTTACAGTGCAAATATTTATTTTACAAACACGCACAATTACAAAATCGCTTACAGTTACTCTTATCGCATAATTCTTCTCCCGCTAGCTCATGCGCTTTATATGCTCTACCCCAACAATGGACCAACATTCTAATATCTGACAGATGAACAACAATGAACTAGCATTTTAATGTCCAACAATCGAACATCTAGTAACTATGGACTAGCATTCACCAGTCTGACAATTTGTTGGTCATTGCTAACTAGGATTACAATTGAAATAAGCTATAGAATAAATAACAAATTCGAATAATCAATAATGTGAACTGATGTCTTAAAATATTCCACACTTGTGACACTGGTCCTCCCTGATGGTTCGTCGCCCTCGGTGAACTCAGAATCTCGTCCTTGGTATGGTCACAACCTGTTTCCATGAACGACTTTCGGTTTTCCGTTGCTACCCATCCGTATCCGGAGTAGCATTTTATGACCATTCACGGTCCCTCTCTGTCTCTGCAATTTGGGACATTCTCCTCTCCTTCTTCTAGGGTTGTACAGAGTGATTAATAATAACTGACCATCATTCGAATTATGATCAAAAGTATCTTCTTGAAATAAAGTTAGTATAAATTTATCTATTTTGGTAACTATATTACCGACATTTCAAAGAAACAGTGGCATATATTTTGCATATTTTATATAAATTCTGAATTTTATGACTCAAATTTATCCATAGTCTGTTTTAAGAAACAAAAAAGTGAGTAAATAACTATATTATTGAATGATTATTACAAATTGATTATTACTCTTTCAAATTGTTGGCTTAGAATGGTGTTTTTAGAGGAACTGTTATCTGTCACTTGTAGTTCACTATTTCAAGCAGGCGGCAAAGAAAAAACCAGAATAAGGCGGCACAGTCAATCATTTTTGATCTCTCTGTAGAACCACACCAACTCTTCTTGCTGGAACTGAAGACTATTGGCTCGCAGGTCATATCGGGCCTTTGTTCTGTCGCTGACAGCTTTGTTCTCCAGTGCAGACTAATAGACGCTGCCCTTAAGGCGGGTCTCTGCGTAAAAGGCGATAATTGTCACTTTTCAAATCGTTATACAGCTTTTATTTATCATTGGAATCGCAAATGTTATATATTATTTTGAAGATTAGGGGCTTATAAACAATTGTACGTATCAAAATTTGATAATATTTTCTAGTTCCAGAGTAAAACGCCCCTAAGCATAGTACAAATATTGATTTCAAGGCTTTTCAAATCGTTTCAACTCAAACATGATTTGACTTACACTCATGAAAATTGACTATATGAGAGATATTACTGTTAGCTCCAAATTAGCGTATGGAATTTTCAAAAAATTGTTCCAGTCTTCAGTAAAAAAATTGTGAAATTCACTAAAATAGGTACTTTTCAAACCTATTTTTCTTGTATGAAAATCAGATGATCAGTTCAAATACCTATATGTTGATTCACTTTCAACCTTTATCTCTCATTTTTTAGCCATATATTTGTCAAAAAACCCATGTATTCGGGGTAATTAGCAAAATAAAATTGTAAATATTATTTATTTTGTTGGCCCATAGATGGCGTTAGTGAAGTGATATATTTTCTGGAAGACTAGCCTTTGGCATAACTCCGCCTCCCAATTTGTTTCCATAGCAACGAAATTTTGAATGAACTGTTAGGTACTCGAAAGTAAAAGCGGTATAAATGTGGATTTTGTTGATTTTTGAGGGATTTACCAGGACTTTTACTTTTCGTCACTCGATTGCCGATTGAAAGTGAAAGTAGTTGATTTGTGGATTTTGTTGGTTTTTGATTTTTCTAAGTGTTGTGATATTTTTGAATATTAAATATTCAATACAATATTAACAACGGTTCGCTTAAGCAAGACGAGAATAATTAAAAAGAAAATTAATTTCAAAAAGATGGTAACCATCTTCTTAATGAAAAATATAATACAAAAAAACAAAAACATGTATTCTGCATAAAATCTAGTCTCTGATGATTCTTGATTCCAAATACAAAAATATTCAAACAAAGAACTGATATGGCACGCCGTTTCGCTATTTAATAGCAAGAATTTATTCGAGTTAAATTTAAACTATACATTTATATTATCTTGCTAGATGATTATAATTCATTGAGTTTTTATGATTGAAAATTCAGAAATATTATGATCTTGCAAGATAATTTTAATGCATTGAATTTTTATGATTGAATTAAAATTATGTACATAATGGCAATCAGGAATTCTTATTATCTTGCAGGATAATTTTAATTCATTGAATTTTTTGATTGAATTAAAATTATGTACATCATGGAAATTCATAATTATTATTATCTTGCAGGATAATTTTAATGCATTGAATTTTTATTATTCAATTGAAATTATGAACATAATGGAAATCAGAAACTCTTATTATCTTGCAGGATAATTTTAATTTATTGAATTTTTTTCATTAAATCAAAATTATGTACATAATGGAAATTCATAATTATTATTATCTTGCAAGATGATTTTGATACATTAAATTTTTATGATTGAATTAAAATTATATACACAATGATAATTCAGCATAGAGACTATCTAGCAAAATTATACGGAACCGTTGAATTTTCATGATTGATTTAAAATTATGTACATAATGAAAATTCAGAATTATTATCATCTTGCAAGAAATTCCAATGCATTGAGTTTTTATGATTGAATTAAAATTATGTACATAATAAAAATTCGGTATTCTCATTATCTTACAGAATAATCTTAATTCATTGAATTTTTATAATGGAATTAAAATTATGTACATAATGGAAATTCAAAATAATTATTTTCTTGCAAGATAATTTTAATATATTGAATTTTTATGATTGAATTGAAATTATGTACATAATGGCAGTTCGGAATTCTCATTATCTTGCAGGATACTTTAAATTCATTGAATTTTTATGATTGAATTAAAATTATGTACATAATAGAAATTCAGAATTATTATCACCTTGCAAGGTAATTTCAACCAATTGAATTTCTACGATAGAATTAAAATTATGTCCATGATTTTGATTTAATTTATATCCAATCATAAAAATTCAATGGATTAATATTATTTTGTAAGATAACGATAATTCTGAATTTCTATTACGTACATAATTTCAATTCAATCATAAAAATTCAACGGTTCTGTATAATTTCGCTAGATAGTCTCTATGCTGAATTATCAATATGTACATAATTTTAATTCAACCATAAAAATTCAATGCATTAGAATTATCTTGCAAGATAAAAATAATTGCGAATAGCCATTATGTACATAATTTTAATTCAATCGAAAAAATTCAGTGAATTAGAATTATTCTGCAAGATAATAAGAATACTGAATTTCTATTATGTTCATAATTTTAATTCATTTAAAAACTTCGGACTCAAAATTTCTGCCTTGATCGGAATGTAACACAAACGGTACCCCGAATCTTGATATCACGTTCTCAATAAGGGCTTTCGCAACTGTTACAGCTTCTTGATTTCTTACTGAGACTACTTCAGGCAAGTTGGTAAACTAATCCATGACAACAATCAAGTATTTTTTCAGAAAATTCTGAGAGGACCGTCAATGATGTGTCCTGGAGCATTTCAGTCAGTACAGTTGCTCTTTGCTCCGTACTCCCTCCAGTATTCTTCGAAATTAATTCAAATTGAGCGAACTACTTCTTCCAGGATGTTTTTGCATCATTTCAGTTTTAGGATAAAATTAGCTGTAACTTCTCTTGGCGTGGGTGTTGGAACACTTTCTATTCGTAGGGCTACTTCATTAAAATTGAAACTGAGACTCTGCAGTTTTGCGGTCACAATCGAGTCTAATTTTGTTCCCAAATTAGGTTCAACTTGCCTCAATTGATCCTCAAATGTCATGACTCAACGCTAACTTCCGTAAGCTCTTCATCTATCTCCTGAATTTCATTTGTCATAGTTTCGTTTTGCTATGAAATCTTCTTTGACTAGAGTAGCTATTTTCTTTTGGAGTTCATCCACTATTTTCATCTCTCCAGCTACTGTGCCTTGCACTGCTTACATTTCTCCAGCTACTGCACTTTTTTACTGTTTATAATTCTCCAGTCATAGCCCCTTTTAGCTCACTAGAAATACTCTCTGTAGATTCAGTTATCTACTCTTCCATAGACTGCACCCGCTCCGTTATGATTAGTGCTGTTAAAAACCGGAATAAAATGGAACCGGTTCCACGGTTCCAAAACTAACCGGGTACCCGGGTACCCGGTTATCGAGTCCAAATTCGATTCCGATTCGAATCTCGATTCCGGTCCGAATCTCGATTCTGGTCCGAATCTCGATTCCGGTTTGAATCTCGATTCCGGTCCGAATCTCGATTCCGGTTCGAATCTCGATTCCGGTTCGAATCTCGATTCCGGTCCGAATCTCGATTCCGGTTCGAGTCTCTATTTCGGTTCGAATCTCGATTTTGATCCGAATCTCGATTCCGGTCCGAATCTGGGTTCCGATTCGAATCTCGATTCCGGTTCTTAATACCGAAAACCTTTCTTGGCAAATATCATTTCTCTACTGCGTTTAAGTTACAAATACCTTCTGGGCTTTTAGTTGAGCGTTTTATTTTATTATACTGACTCGTCCCAGAACAAACAGAACATTTAGAATTTTTAAGAATTATATTTTGTACATTATAGTTGCCACACATAACTACATTTACTTATTTCTACTTTACTCCTATCGGTGACACTGCAGACTTTGAAACATGAATGAACGTAAAGTTCTGAACATCAAAGAGGATTGCAAATTATCCCGAATATGAAATATTACTATTTTCTAAGAGATCCTATCTTTCTATTAGTTTATTGAGCAAAACAATTACATTGAAATGAACTGAAAGAGGCTAAAAATGGTAGTATGCCATCTGCTCATAATCCGGCCATAAAATTAATCTTACCCAAAACTAGAAATAGCAAGCGGCATCATGGGTAGTCTTTGATACTAAAACTACCTGATTTTGTCAATACACTCAATTATTATTGTCATAATATCTCTAAATTTTCATCACACTTTGTCGTCGATTATAAAATTAAATAACTACATTATACACTATATATTTTTGTTTAAGATGTTGAAATATTTCACACATACTGAATACTGATAGTTCATATGTTCAATGACTGATTCGAAAGGCTAAAATTAGTCTTCATAACATAAAACCAGTATAGGTGACACAAATTAATTATATGTGAAAAAAAAAGAAAAAATGCATTTTTTCGGTTCGTTTCGAATCTACTAATTCGAAACAGTGCATCGGTTAGGTACAGAACACATTATTTTTCAATGGATACTGAAAATAACTGTCTAAAATCGGAATTTCTCTTCTCGGTTCTGGGATCGAGTCGAAGTGAACTGGGAATCGAAAACAGAATCGGAAACCGATTCTGGAATTGGAGCTGAAAACCGATTCTGGAATCGAAGGAATCGGAATCGAAAACCGATTCTGGAATCGGAATCGAAGACCGGTTCTGGAATCGGAACCGGACTCGGAACCGAGAACCGGTTAGTTGCATATTCAAATAACCGGGTACCCGGTTCTTACAAAAACCGGTATCGAATAGTACCGATACCGGTTCCCACCACTAGTTATGATCGCTCTGATATCTTCTGTAGTGTCAGACATTTTCTTCTTCATGGCCTCAAATCTTCCGTAGACTCGGCCATCTTCTTCCTCCTGGCTGCTGCCGACGTCTTCATGAACTCCATCATCATTTTTGCTGATCTTGACTGGTGATCATGCATCTTGTCGTGAGCATTTTGTAATAGTCCTAACATAATTTTGAAGCACTACACAGCACCGCAACCAAATCCACTTTCTGACATCCGAATCCAAAATTACTTTCGAATCATTTTCCAGGATCCCACCCCTGACACCAATTTGTCACAAATTTTATTGTGATGGAATTATTATTACAGATTGCAGTGCAAATGTTTATTTCACAAATTCACACAATTAAAAAATCGCTTACAGTCACTCTTATCGCTTGATTCTTCTCCCGCTAGCTCACGCGCTTTATATATTCTATTCCAACAATGGGCCAACATTCAAATGTCTGACAGTTGAACAACAATGAACTATCATACAAATATCTAACAACCGAACATCTAGTAACCATGGATTAGCATTCACATGTCTAACAATTGAACACTGATTAGATTGTTGGTCAATGCTAACTAGGATTACAATCGTAATAAATTTTTGAATAAATAATTCAAATAATAATCAATATTGTGGAATAATGACATGAGATATTCCACATTTGTGACAATATATTCAATACGAACACAGCATTCTCGAAAGTCTTCTGTTGAGTAGGAGGTTTCATGTGAGTAGTTTGCTGGAACAATTTAAGGCCCAAATTGTGTGCTGGCCAATTCAGCTTCTTTTATTCAGTATTCTTGACCAAATATCAAACTTACTATATTTTTGTAGACGCCAGAGTCAAAATTGTAGAGACGTTTCCAAACTGTCATTTCGCAGGACTCATTAAAAGAACTGTTAACAAAATAGATACAATAAGCTATTTATATATGACTCTTCCTCTCTCATCAGAAAACTTGTTCGATCAAAGAGATACTGAAACTGTCAAGTATAGGAACGTATGTGGGAGGTACAACAAAAATTATTAGAGGGACTTAATTCCAGGTATTTCAAAAATAGCTATGATGGAAATATGAGTTGAAATTTTGTTCATGAACTGTAGTTATTCACTTTGATATAAATCCGTGTGGGTTTATTTCTCATGCATAATTTATATTATCATATTTTGCATTGGTATATTTCAAAACATAGTTTGTTAATTTTACTCTCCCTGAGGTAAAAGTACGGGGAGTTGAATTATCAGAGGGAATAATTACCTGAACAATTCAAAGTGCCTATAAAATTTATGTGTTTCAACCTACAATTTCCCAGTAGTAGAATAATACATAAACAAGTTTTGATTATTAATTTGTTACTACTCATAAACACGACTTCTGCACAGTAAAGTTAGACACGTTAGCGTATACATATGTCCAGAAGTGAATTTATGACCAGCACTTTGAACAATCATGCAATTAAACCATTAAAATGCAATAGGTTAAACGATGCATTACGACTTACCCAGCTGTAAAGGTAACAAATGTACAGAAAGGAAACGGAACGAGGTGAACAGTAGGATTGCTTGGTAGGACAATGTTGATGCATCTTCATTAGCAATCACTTGCGTGCTACGAACGATATACAAGCAACTCTTTCCGCTGGGATAGCACCGCATGATACACGAGATTTAGCATTGATTCATTGTTACTTTTGCTGGCACAAAACGCTATTGATCTCTCATGCCATCAAGAAAGGCGTAGTTTTGAGTTATAGATTAATCAATAAACTTCAAACCTTGATAATGTCACATCATACCATGTCTATTTCCTCTACGATACTTGAACAGTTCACTATTTATATATTAGATATGCAGCTTACGGAATTGACGTATGACGAAGAAATTTTGGGAAAACATGCCATAAAACCTAATATGTAAGTTGCTTCGAGGAATGTTTGCAATACGGTCCTGTTTTCTCCTCCTACAACCTGTCTCTGCTCCTGACAAGATCTTTCTCTCCACTCTGTCAGTACTGACTTTTCCTTTGATTAATCTCGCACGATCGCATCTTTTCCACTCTGATGAATTAAAAATCGTTCAAGTTGAACCTCAAGATTGCCGGGTTAATCGTTGTGATCCCATTATATTCCAAAGGATGTTCTTCAACTTTTTTTGTAGATATTTTTAATTAGATTAAAAGCGATGTTTTTGTGAACGTCAATTTAGGAACCTTTTGTTGAATCTCTCCCAAGCAACGCAATTAAAATTGATATCAATAGGAATATTCTCCAGTTTGAACAACCGCATTTGGCAAAAGTGCTTATTCTCAAACATCTTGTCTGCAGAATCATATTACTCCATCCTTTTTTGCTTTTTCTATAATATCGAAATGTTCAATATGAAAAATGTGTTCAGAACATCTCCGTTATTTGCTAAACAACATTTTCCGGCCTTTGTTTGCTTCCGATGCGCAAGTTTTGTTTCGTTTATACAAACTTCCGATCTAATAAAGCATGGGCGGCGATGGAGTATATATTCCTTTGTGTTTACTCAGATCGAGATGTATTATCAGCTCCTTCTTGCGGTGGGACGAATTGGTCTGGACGCCTATTGTTTGCTAACCGACCTAGCGGAGCTGATTTATGAAGTTGCTTTTAAAAGTTACGTCTACATTGTTTTATTTCCTATTTGAGAAGGTCCACTGCCGGCTCATTCATCTTTCCACTGGAAAATGCTGGGAATATTGCTGACTACAAAGCGCTACCCCAAAAGGAATTGTTTGAGTAGGACGAAGCTTGGGTATCGTTCTTGGAAACGATACAGCTCAGATTTCATACTATGATCTTTAATCATAACTTATATGCAAGTACCTATCATTTACTCAACTTTTCACTATGTCAAAATATTCAAAGCGATATCCTGATCGATCGACAATACAGTGAGGCTTATAAACCGCTAATATTTTATGCTTCTTACATATCTGTACTCGGTCATGAAGCTCCTTTGAAATATCAACTTCATACTCTAGCAGTTGCGACGATCAACTCAGCGATTTGAAACATGATCTCAAAAGATATAGCGGGATAAAAATTCTATTTTGTGAGTTGCCATATCTGTCTACTCATATCAAACAGCTTGTTTCAAATTTGCACGATAAACAGATGCGACATGTGCATTGACATCGATCTCCGGGCGATGTTTTGCATGAGGATATTGCAACCTAAGATATGACATGGGATTCCGTACTTTAGAGATGTTATGCGACGTGGAAGAAGGGTGACACTTTGATGCTAATTCTGTTGAAATTGATTCAAAGAAGACTCATACGTTTTCCGTCAACATAAATGAGCATTAAGGATCATTCAAAATGAAGCAACACTTCTTTTGCGAATGATTTTTATTGCCACTAGTAGTTTTGAAAGTGGTTGTTCTTCCAATGACGAACATCCCATATTCGGTTTCTTCCGAAATCAAATGCTCCTTGTTTTGCTTTGATTGTCTGATTCAGTAAGAACTGGACGACACTGGATATATCGACTTTACGCATTAGCCAATCAATTTGTAGAGTGACCGCATTCAAGCCTAACCTCAAACTCACTGACCCCTTCAAAACATTCCTTCTATACCGCGGTTGATCCCTCATCACTTTGGAACAAACACTTCGCGCCTATTTCAACACTTTCCAGATTTATTCAACAAACTGACGCATATAAGAAGAACGCTCGCTCCTTTCCGACATCAGCCCCACCTATGAGAATTTAATAGAGTTGAAATTAAATGACTGTCACGTGATGTTCTTCCCTGTGCGCTCCACCTCGAGTAGATCACGGTAAGTGAAGCAGGCGCCCCCGCACCTGGACGGAGATAAAGTGTTTTTATAGGTGCTTCAATGGCATAAATTCGTCTCAGCAGTGGAGAAAGAAAGGAGGTTTTAGGTTACAGCAGAGCTTTACCAAAAAAGAGTACTGAAGGTTTTTCATAGTTTTTGTGTTTATTCTCGGGGAAGTGAATTTTAAAAGAACTGTTGTGGCACTTATGGGAGCAGAACATATTCCAAGATATAGATTATTGCGGATTTAAAAACCAAGTTTTTCACACTTCAAAGGGTGGAGTTTTATGAAAACTCACGTAGATGTGAATGTTCATGGATCAAATACTGTTCCAATAAGACCTATTTCACTGCGAAATGCATTTATAAAAGTGTTTGTTGCTCCACTTGTACTCTAGACTTCATCTTATATTAGACTTTATCTTTAATATAAGATGGTTTGAATCAATCATCTTGCAGCATTCAATAAAAACAAATAGAAATACACGTGCGCTGGCTGCTACCTTTATATGAAACGTTGGCCTCAATTTGAACAACAATACACGTCATATGCTGAAATTTGGTGTCCAACCTAGTCAATCATAAGTTGGGCTCTATTCTTTGTCGAACATTCAGTTACTTGGTAGTGATATAAAATTCCTTGAATTAACTGTGAACCAAGGATAATTCACTGCTGCATATTGTTGATATATCTATCAATACCGAGAATATTCACATCTCTAGCAATGTGACCTTCAAGGTTAAGATCTTCATTTGAACTACTTTCAATTCTAGATCGGCATACGTTTCCAAGACAATAGGTTTTTGAGCAATACTATAAGCGGTTACACCATTTAACAACCTTGAAACATCAGTAAATCAGCAAAAGGGTCTGGTAATTTTATTGCAAAGCCCTAAAGATTAGCGATGTGTCAACTCGACTTACTAACTCAAGTTAAATTAAGTTGCGCTTAGCTTGAGTTTACTTGAGTTGGATTCTCCAAACTCGAGCTTGAGTGGCTGTATATGAACGAATCAAGCAAGAAAACAGAAGAACGAAAGCGCGATACTGACTATAATTGAGACTAAAGCAAATGAAAAAATCTGACGCGAACATCACTTACTTGTACATCATTGGATATATATATATATATCTTGGATTCACGCAACAGATTCTAAGAATCTGGCAAGTAAAATGCACTTTCAGCCGTCGGTTGCTATGGAAACAGTAGGCCATTATTCGTATATTGCAACATTCCTAAATACTGATTTCCAAAATTCTACGACTACCAACAGATCTGAATTTATATGCAAAATTAAAAAATAGATTCCGGTTCCGTCTATTCCGGTTCAGTCTATTGTTATGAAAATAGTAGACAATCATTCAGATGCTACAGCACACTGAAATTTCAATATTCTACACCTGATCGTTTCGAGTTCATGCGAAAAATTCCAAAAGACTGTCAAAAGAAGTGCACTACTGGCTCGGTAGATCTCGATAAAAATAGAATATAAGCATCTTGACGGTATAATCGTCCTAAATACTGAATTCTAACAATCTACGTTCAATTGTTTTGGATTTATGCGGAAAATTCAAAAAATGTTTTGAATAAAGTGCTTTTCCGGCTTAGTCGATAGCAATTATAATGCAAAGTGTACAACTAGATATCACAAAAGTGCCTAATACCAAATTTAAATATTCTACGACTGATTGTTTGGAATTTATGCAGAAAATTTGAAAAGTCTGCCATATAAAGTGCACTTCCGGCTCAGCCGATTGTTATCAAAATAGAAGATGACCATTGAGATACTACAGCAATTTCAAATGCTAAATTCCAGTATCCTACGGCTGATCATTCTGGATTTATGCGGAAAATTAAAAAAAGATCTTAAGTAAAGTGCACTTCCGGCTTAGCCGATTGCAATCATGATGCAAGATGTACAATAAGATGTTATAGAAGTTCTTTATACAAAATTTCAATATGCTATGGCGGATCATTCTATATTTATGCAAAAATTTCAAAAAACGAATTCAGGGATGCTCAAAACGGATATATCCATTAAAATCTTGATATGTGAATTTTGTCGGTTTCACAATATTTGCTTGTACTTTTAGACCGTCAGATAGTCGTAGATTTCAGTGCCTCATTTTGTTTTTCATGCCTTCAAGAAGTTTGATAAGTATCTATATTTGGAGTTCAATAATTCTGAAATTGAAGATGGACCGTGTGACCAACATAATGAAAATTAATTTTAAATTTGTATGAAAAAGCATGTTCTGATCCAATTTTTTTGCTTTTGTCATGCTTACGAAATAAAATTTAGGGAAAAATATTTTGAAATTTTAAATGTCAAATAAAATTGAAAAATTACAACAGATTATCATTGCCTACCTTATCATTCCAATTAAACTGATTGTTTTATACCGCAAGTTCTGAATGTCTGTTATACCCATAAACTGCACTTCCGACTTGGCCGATTGATACAAAAATACAAGATAACTATTCTGATGCTACAACAAGTTCAAACACTAAATTTCAATATGCGTTGGCTGAAAATTCTAGATTTATGGAAAAAAAGTTTCAAGTAAAGTGCACTTCTGGCATGGCTGATTCATACAAAAATAGCAGATGACCATTCTGATACAACATCAAGTTCAAATACTGAATTTTAACATCCTACGGTTGATCATTCTGGATTTATTAGAAAAATTCTAAAAAAGTTTCAAATAAAGTGTACTTTCGATACAGACGATTGGAACCATAATGCAAGGTGCACAACTAGACCATATTCCAGTCTTGAATTCAAAATTTCAACATCATACGTTCAACCAGTTTTGAGATTTGCGAGTTACGTACGCACGCACGCACGAACGCACGCATGCACGAACATACCTACCGACATCAAGCTAAAAATAACCAACATGGCTTCAGGGATGCTCAAAACGGATATCTCCATCAAAATCTCGATAGATGAATTCTGTCGGTTGCACAATACATTCTTGTACTTAGTAGAAGTAAGTAAAAAGAAGTATAAGATACAAATTGAAAATATCTCTTTCATTTCAATCTTACCTATTGATTTTAGTTAATAATTGTTTCCACATTGAATTGAATAGGTTGAAAATAAATGCATAAAATAGTAGTTTAGATAAAACCACAGTATACAGACGAAATTGAAGTTTGCTATAAATCTGACAGGTAGAGCTATTCAGATAATAATATTTCTTTTTGGCTTTTTCACCAAGGGTGCTTCGCACCTAGCTAACGAGTAGGCTCCGTCTGCTCTAACCAAGCTAGATGCAGTACCCTCTCTTTTCATAACAAACATGTACGAATTTGAATGGGAGATTATCTGTAAGATTTGTAGCAAATTTCAGTTCCGTCCGTATTCTATGGTATTTGCGTTACATGTATTTCAACTCGAGTTAACTTGAGTCGAGTTTTTCCGAGTTGGCACATCGCTACTGAAAATTAGGTCTGCAAGGTAACGCTAGTTGTCTGTACTAATAAGATTAGTAATTGAATACCAAACCACATTAATATTTAGGCTAAAATTTGCTGTATACAGTGATGTTTCCGGAACAAAATCCCCCTTCGCTGAAGCAGTACCACGAGTTAACCAAATACTACGACGATGGTGCGATTTTTCAAGCCTAGGCATACTTATAACCAGAAAAAAAGGCACTACAGGAATCAATAATGTTACTAATAGTCATTATTTAACAGTTTATCTGATATATCAGACAGATCAGCTCATTTTTAAATCTTTGTACATGTGAAATCGATGACACTCCCATCAATCACTGTTTATAGTAACAATGCTCGGAAGAATTAACGAACTTATTTTTCGGCTTGATACAAAAGGGAATTCCAGCTTTGTTTCATTCCCAAACTTTTGGAGAATGGAATGAATTGTATACCTGCCTTTTGTATACTGAAAAAATTATTTTTTCAAAGCTCACTGCTAGGCATTGAAAAGAGTACAAACATTAGTGATTAAAAATGCAGTCAATGGAAAAATATTTCTGGAATCATGAACGAAATACATGTGGTTTCCACTGTGCGTAGTTTCAAGTATTCAGTTTGTATTTTTTCTATAGAATTTAACTTTTTCCGTACGTGACCTATCCTTTTGGTCCAGTAAATCTTATTTATAGCACTAGAAATACTGATTCTCAATTTCGTTGAGCAAAATGTGATTAGTGCTATTTGATGATAGAAAGAATGGCAAATAAATTATGAGGAATGAAAGGCCTCTTGGGAGGTGCATTGTTTTGTCTTCAAAACAAATGATCATCGGAAGACATCCCGCAGCGAATTCTTGCCCAAACAAACAGAAACATATATCGAGAAGGTGAAGATCGATGCCTGGTAGAGGGAGGGATCAATTAATTCTCCGGCTGTTCGCTAATAAATATCCATCGTCCGCTTCCATTTCAGGTAATTCAATCAGGTGGTACACCCCACAAGACCCCATTGTCTCGCACTCTCGCGCGCCTCAAGTTTTCGCCAAAGTTTATTTCTCAACGCCGTGTCACTATAAATCAGCTACGGGAAATCTTGTTACGGGAGTCGAATCCTTTAACACCGCGACTAGAAGCCAGGCCGGGATTTCAGCCAATTTGGTCCCCCGCTCTTCTGCGACGGGAATTTTAAACCGAGGTCTTTATGGCTTGGATTTATTATGGCGAGTGGTTTGTTTTGTTATCGGAGCGAAGTAATCCGCTGCCACTCTATGTTGGTGACGCTCACAATTTTTATATCGTGTACTTTCATTGTTTTAATCAAGACGCGCTAGCTTACCCCGTCGACGTTGTTCCTCCACACTTTTATAGCGGATAAATGTACGAGATGAAAATAGCAGTACAAGCAAGACCTTATTTAAAAATATGAACACTGACACTGTATCCACCTATTCTTATAGCACCATTAGTTCAGCTCCCTAATGAAACTAAAATAAAACAGATACTGCAGAAAATACTTTTCTTATTTTGTTCTATGAAGTATGAATGCTAATCAACTTTCCTTCTTGTGGAAAGAACTTGATGTGAGTTGCAACGAAATACCTAATCTAATATCACTTTGAGATGAAAATTTGTACCACATCACACCGCCGGGATCCGCTTAGTCTGAGTTCTTTCATTTCGTCATTCTAAAGTACAGGCGGATGATTTCCTACAATGATGACAAGCAATATTCAGCACCTTTTCAATGAAATAAGATTTTTGCTGGGTGGTTTGCTATAACAATTGTATATTGATCAATTTAACTTATAATTTGCATTTTTGCCCTACTATCAAATCGTCAATTCTCTTGTTAACACTAGAAACCAAATCGTTAAGACGTCTTGAAGCAATCACCTCGCAGCACAGCACCAGTATACAAGTACACCGGTTGTTACCCTAATATTGTAATAATATATCTCAGGGCTCGCAATGAAATACAAGCACTATTATTTAAAAATAATTACAAGTTAAAGTTCATTCACTTAACAAAATACACTTGTGACTATACCTATCTCACGCTTGATAATAATTGCGAGCTCAAGTCTATTTTACTATTTTCTAGAATATTTATTACCAAATTTATTCCAACCTGAGTTATTCACTTTACGACCGTTCGACTAACTCTGATCCCTTATTCAAGCATTACGATCCTTTATATAGGGAAGGAGTCCCTTTCGATGAATACCTCAAGTGGCCTTGAAGTTTTCTATCGCATTTTGAGAGACTATCTCACTTTTCAGATGGATCTCTTGAATTCGTCCCGAAACGTGATACTTTCTATACGGATCCTTTGAGACATCACGTAGTGGTATGGAAATATAGCAATCTACCGTTCATAGTAATTCTGTCCGTTCTTTGGGATTGTAACAGAAGACAATAATCTTCATCTCTGATATTTCTAAAGATAACTTCCAGCATATTCCGGAAATGTTCTCCAGATAATCACACCTGACCCGCAGGTTTTTTTCGGAATCGCTAATTGTTGGATATTTCTTCCGCAAATTAACCAGGGCGTTTCAGACGGCGTGATGACTGGGTTCATCATGTGACAGTTGTTTGGTCACTAGCTAGATGATCTGCCGTTGCCTATCTGTTTTTTCGTCACTCAAGTGTAGCACTTTTCTATAACTTGTCAAGCTAGCCAAATTTCTTCTAGAAATATTCGTAGATCTTCAGTTACATAGCAAGTTAATGACTACTCAGCAGGCATTTCAGACCGGTCGTGTTGTTCTTGAATCACTAGGCGTACAAATATATGAATTCTTGAAACGTCTTCTTTATTCATTTTCCGAACTTGATTGGTGTGGAATTCATTACGTCCAGCAAAGGGAGCCAACTGGTCAAAATGTACTACTCTGGGTTTGTCCGTAGCTCGCTCCCAAATTAGAAAGATGATGTTAATCCGTTTTATGATTTATTAAGGTCTCTTCCATGATGTCTGGAGTTTTGGCGATTATCCACAACGAGGTCTTCAACATTGTATTCACCTCCATCCTAGCTTGCGTTATTGAGTTTAGAGCGTACTTGGTCATGAATATTATTCATCTTGTTCTGCAAATCAGTAATGTAGTCTGCATTAGCTATGTCCTCGTCTGGTTTACTGGCAAATTTCAAACTGCGAGGCAATCGTAATCTCCGACTAAAGATGATCCCAGCGGGTATATGTCTTATTGTTTCATAAATGGATGAACGATAGGTCAACAGAAATAAATAAAGAGATACTCATCCGTTCAACCATGCCATCTGACTGCGGAAGAGGTACAGTCGTTATTGTATTACGAATTTTCAGGATATCACAGAAGTTCTTGCACAATGACGACTCAAAGTTTCGTACGTAACGAGAGCCTTCGCTATGGTGACAGTTTCTTGAGTACATAAGCTTCCACCCACTTGCTTACACCAATTGTAATGTTCTCAGGACTCGCAATAAAACACAAACACTATTATTTGAAGATAACCTGCAATTCAAGTTTATTTGTTGAACAAAATAAATTGATAGCTATTTCAATCTATAATAATTTGTGGACTTATGATTATTTTCCTAGAATATTTTTGTAGCACCAGATTTATTTTGACCTGATTTATATACTCTTGGATCGTTCAACTCACTCTAACTTCTCATCTAAGAGATGTGATCTTTTATAAAGGAAAAGATCTCCTCTGTTCACTACCTGCGGTGGCCTGGAAGTATTCTTCCACATTTCAAGAAACTGCTAGAGTTATCTCGAATATTTCAGACTTTAATTACAGATGACTGTTACAAGATAAAGTGTCGGCCTCAATCTGAATAGCTTTCTGGAAGATATCTTAGTTCTTCAACCAGAACTCGCGATCTCAATTATTTTATTACTCATATGATCACGCAAGGGGGCAATAAATTATCATTATTTTTATTATTATCAGATGACCAAATTCATGAGAAATCAAGGTTGAAAATGAGAGACTTCTTCATTGATTTGATTTGCTCATCGCGAAACTTGATTCAAATTATTTAATGATCTGTACTAACATGGAACAACACTGATTCACGTTGATATTCGTCAAAATATTGATTCATAATTCATGGGAGAATGATGGCAATATTTTCTCATTTTTCCGTGCGAGAATACACAAAAACATCTAACCTCCGAATTAATCAGGAAAGCTACAAAAAGTAATTTTTTTTTGCCGTTCTTTATCGAGCGTACGTCCTGGCCCAAGAGCAAATATCCTGCCGCTCGATTAGAAGCAGGAATGTCCGGAGAGAGAGGCAGGAATTCTCTATAGCCGTTAGGCATCGTTTCGCTGGTATCAGGAATTCATGGGAGATGTTAAGATATACATTTACGTAGGATTGTGTTTAATTTAAAATACGGTTGTCAGGATTTGGAGCAGAATATATTTCTTAGATTTATATGCGAGATATTGATTTACAATAACAAAGCTTGGAAGCATCATAAAACAGCATAAATTTCAAGCGTTTCTCGGTCCATGTAGAAGACAGGCTCATCGGTATCTCACCTCAATTTCTTTGGAAGAGGTGGTGTGATTCTTACTCTTTACAAGCGAACGAACTAGATACAGTGACATTCGGCCAATAATGACGCTTAAATGAAACACATTCATCCCGAGCTAACACAGCATCACTAATTTACTTTCCTCGATAGCATTGTTGTTCAACAAAAGAATTATCAGTATCCTTACACGGCCACCATCACAAAATCAACAAAGTGGCTTTTGTTTGTCGTTCGCAGATGAGTGCGTGAAACGCATCGACCACCGATCACTAGAAATCAATGGTATCACCCTCATGGGAGACAATATCCTGTTTGGGATTACGTTTCGGCTGTTTCGTTCGTTTTTAGAATCTTTTTTTGTTATCTGAAACTGGGTGTCAGTACGAAATACCGTACGTTGGATACGTTCGAGCTACCTGATTATCTTTGACGCTTGAAAGGGATGATACGTATGGATCAGTTTTTCAGAAAGATTTGTTAATGGAGTTTTTATGCTTCCAATCAGGCTAACAAAGAAAAACAGTAAAATTTGGTTCGATACTTCTATAACGGATGCTTTTTACGTCTCTAGTTTAAACTTTGAAGTGGACATAAAGAGATTTATATCACCTAAACCACAGAGATGTTTTTCATTTCTATCCGAACACTTTGCGTTCACGACATGCTCGTAACCCTTATGCGAAGGGCTTGTCAATCGTTGATAAAATATCTAGCAGGGTTGGATTTGTGGCGTCGTCACTTTAATAAATAAACAGGTCGACTTTTCAGGCTATGCGAAAGCGACACGATAAGAAACAATCGAGATGATTGGCCACAATACCCGCAATGGGTTTATATAGCCAAGTCACTCACCAAAATAAGATTACACAATGACATAATAAAAAACTTTTCTTTCCAATTTTATTTCTAATTCAGTCTAGCAACTGCAAGACCGACGTATACTGGTATCTTCAGAAATACACGCGTGAATTCTTGTGCTCTTAAGCCGAATACCGTATCTAAGAGAAACACAGGATTGATAACTAGATAAGTCATTAATTTGAAAAGTTGATGGGGTACAAGGTTAAGATTTCATTGTTGCCGTACAAAATTGCAGTTCATATATTGCAATAAGTGCATTGTGGTATTGGATTTAGTGTGTAATCGGGAAGAAACAGTCCTCGGCAATCTTTCACAGTTGTAACAATCGTGAATTTATAACAGTTTGACTCTTTATCTCAACCCTCGCCAGCAAGGTGCAAATCGTATTATCGATGTAATCATTTCTCTGGTTAATCACTTGCCAAAGAGATTTTCGCTTGTATATTGGAGTGTTATTTAAGTAATCAATATTATACTCCTCATACAAGTCCTATACCCTTTTATTGGTATTTACCTCTTTACGACACCTACATCGCAGCCTAAAGTCACGTGCGAGTGTTCTTTCGCGATATATTTTCCAGGTACAATTTGTAATGAGACAATTAATGCAAATATTTTATGAACGTGACATGAGTTGTAGATATTCTTGTATTGGAAGTTAGCATCATTTGTAGGTCAGCAGCAGTAAAATGAATTACATTCCCCAAATAAACACTGTCCCAGCCCAACCACGTTTATTATCTCGCCACATATATTTATATATTCAACCACACTATTATTTATATCACTATAAATCGTTTTTATCGTTTGTAACCTAGTTCAGTGTACCATTCGTTCTAAAACCATACAAATGATTCATTTACTGATATAACTTTTAACCTCGAACATAAAGTTCTGTTTACATGATCCCAAAAATTTAGTTTTCATTGCCGAACAGTACATTAAGTGAATGAGCTCGCAAATCGTAACGAACATATTGGTAATTTCCAATCTGCATTTGAAATATAGAATGGATTTTCTAGTTTACAAATAATGTGAGGATATTCTATAGCTTCCATATCATCCATAAATCTATCAATTTCGGAATTTCTTATCTCACCCTAAATGTATTCTTCTTGTACCTTCCAAGTGGAATGCCCTTACAAAACCGTGCGGCTTCTTATCGTGCGAGTGAAAGTGTATGTAACGAAGGGTGGAGAGACGGCCGACATCCGACTCCTTTAAAAACAATGTGCCAAGGGAACACTGGTGGAATTTTCTTTCCAAGAGGAATCTCCATACAAATCGCCTTATTGGAATTTGGGTCGAACCATCTTATAAACGTTTCTCTACAACCAAATGTTAAAAGGAGGGGATAGGAATTTCTCTGAACAAACATAGCACAAGCCCCAAAAAAAATCTTGAGCCTCATCAGAAGATGATGTATTGAATTGAGACTTACTTGACCTCAACTGATCAATAACTGTTGACCTGTTGAGTAGAACAGAAAACAGATATAACAGCTTCAATACCCTCACATAACCATCCTTAATAAAGATATAATAATCTATCTTCTTTATTGAGTTTGGGGAAACAAACAAATTATCATTGATACCATATGAAAACATGCAGGGTCTATAAACAATTGACGCGCTTTCTCCTCCTATCTATGTACTAGAACTGTCACAGTATTTCTATTAGAATGAATAAATATAAGTAATTCAAACTGAAATGGTTTGGTCATGCTTATCATGTCATAATTTATAACGCAATTTTGTATTAGAAAATACTGTACTGCTCTCCGTGATATAGATATTTGTATGAAAGCAAATTGCATTTAGTAATTTACTGAGCAACTTCAGCAAAATATTGCACGAATGTGGAAAGCTCCACTGAACTCTACCATCTGTATTAATTAACGTGCGAATCGTAGACATCAGGCGTCTGAACCAAACAGCAGTGAAGATTGCGATACGCGAGCAATTTGTTATTAAGTTCGCGGCTGTGGAGGCCAGTTAACGACGCGGCAATTAGAGGTAGAACATAAATAATACGCACGTCCTCGCTTCAGATTATCTACTAATATGTGCCGTAATTGCTGCCGTAAATGGTTACTGACAGAAACTCTATCTGAAAATAAAGAAGAGAACTTTTATGATCTGATATATTCGCAGCAGAAGTATTTTTTTCTCACAAATTCTTCCTGGATGTACACAGTTCCACACTTTCACTCTAAACAGTTGCTTCTGGTCTTTACTCTCTCTGCATTGTTTTTTGTTCTCAATCACAAAAGCAGGCTTTTGTTTGCACCAATGCGTGCTTCCATTGTTTTGATAATACAGTTAAGACGAACCGGATTTAATTAATCCCTTTCTCGTGTCGATAACATGTTTTGCAACATACATGCGGCCACAAGGAGACGACGATGGATTTTGTGGCACATGGCTGGGTAATGGATAATCTTGGAGCTCTGTAGTATCCTCTAAACACGACTTAATTAATATAAACCATGGAGCTAAATAATAGCGAGTGGAACTAATTTCATTTATTATGTACCTGTTTGAGAGGATCAGAGCCTGATGAATTATAAAAGTTATTGTATTGTCACTCAATCAATAATGCTAAAGCGTGGTACATCGTGAATAACTATGCGTTACTCGCTACGAACTAGCAACTTAGCGTTGAAAAGTCTTAGTTAGTGCATTCATTAAAATTCCAATTTTTACTTCCCCGGCCTACATAGAATAGGATAGTGGAGAAGCCTGCCGCAGCTTATATTGCCTGATCGGACTGACGACCGAATTATATATAAATCGATCGGAAATGTAGTGATCAATAAGGTGCCAGACTTCATAAATCTAGGATTCTGACCTAAGTATCAATCAAATGATAATTTCAGGTCAATTTTTTCGGGATCAACTTCTCTGATAGATACTGCGATTGAAGCTAGTATCAATCAGTAGCGAAGGTCAAGTACTTCAAGAAAGAACCCGGATGCTACTCTCTATCCTGTCTGCGAGGAAGGTAGCCACCACTAAGTTTAACTCATATTTGTATTGAACTTCTCCGATCAAACTTACAACTATCCCGGATAGGACAGGACTGGGAGTGGCACCCTGGTTTTGTCTTGAAGTACCTTACCGCCAATATCGATTGATACTAGTTTCAAGTTGACCCCGAAACAATCGACCGAAAATTGCCTTTTTTTGACACTTCGGACAGGATCCTGGATTTATAAGGTCTGGCATCCTATTGACTATTGTATTTCCGATAGATTTATATACAATTTGACCGTGAGTCCGATCAGGGAAGATGAGGTGCGGTTGACACCTGGACTAGGAGAAGTATTTTGACAGCTCGAAATTTTGATAGATCTTTACGATTTAGACCTTACTAGACTCAAATAATCTGATTTGAAGAAGGTCGATTTGTCTGTCGGTTTGTACATCTGTCAGTCTGACGATCTGTCTGAAAGCACAATAACTTGTGAACGTGCTTGAAATTTTGACTGAAATTTTATTTCCAGTTCGTAGATAAGCTTTTCTCATCCAGAGCCAATAAAACTTTATAAATGAAGCCTTTTGGTATTTATTTTTGAACTAGAATTGATCCTTGAATAATTTAGAACATTTTTGAAAGATATTTGCAGTCACTTTGTCATTATTAAAATTTTAATTATTATAAAACTCGTTTTATTGTTCTAGAACATGCCAAGAAAAGAAATAATCAAAATCATAATATGAATTGAGAACTATTATCACTCATATTTGGGCATTATGTCAATTGTTTTCCAGCATAAGTACTTCGGTTCTATCAAATTAAAGCTCTTGCGGAAATAATTCTAGTAAAAGTGTCAAAAATGATATTTAAACGGTCATCAATTGTGATTTCACGAGTTATTTGAATGATGACTAGTTTGGTATCAATTTAAAGCTCTCGGGGAAACGAGTTTAGTAGAAATCTAGAATAATTTTTTCCATTGTCAATTGTATACTTGTTACCGCCAGTCTTATAGGGACGTCAATGTTAAGTAGCGAACAAATATCTCAAATATAAAAAGAGTTATTAAAAATTAAAGAATCATCTTGACGATCAAAACGCATTTTTGGCAGTTCATGAAGTTGTTTTGGAACTTCTTTTCTCTACTTTTTACCTGTTAAACTTGGTTTCTTTCTTTTGGTCATACCTCAACAAACTACATTTCCTTGAATCCTTGCTGAATTATTGTCTTTAAACTTAATTAATAATAGTGTTTATCACAGATTTCAAATACAAAATTCTAACTTCAAAACAAGGGTCTGCAATTGTTTGTTTGGCGAGGGTAATGACACTATGCTGCAGATTCATCTGAGAATGAGAAATTGTTATTGAAGTAGTTTATTGAACGTTTGAGTTCTTATTATGAATTTGTTAAAATACAGTTTTATCTGCAACTAATATGAATCAAAGCTGGCATAGGCCTTTTCATTCAGTTTGATCGCCTTGCATTTAAAACGGTCATGAATAAATTCAAAAACAATTTCAAAAAGTTCGATTCTCTCGGCAAAGATTTAATTCCTTCGGTTGTATACGTTCTTCATATTAAATTTATTTCGTCAATTATTATTTTCACAACCACTGAGCTTGAAATCAAGCAGTCTGGACAAACATACGAAACAGCAGTTCTCATTTAGTACCAGTTTCAAATTTGTAAGTGCTGCAGTTGCTGAGAACTAAATGTCACTCCAGCCAGCCAGACAGCTAGCCAGCTAGCTAGCCAGACAGTCAAAGTAAATATAATAAAACTTTCTAATTACCCTATCAATCATAAAAGAGGAAACAATTATGCGAAATAATCATGGTATTTCCAGTTTATCATTAATTACACGTAAAAATATTGTGAACTTTGGATGACTTTAAGTGTCCCGTAAACTGTGCACTGGAATAGTGAGTTTCTACCTGCAAGTAATTTACAATATAATCTTAGTAGTACCCTTCATTAAATTGAGTTAAAATACATTGCGAATAATAACGTCTATGTGGGAGACAGTCATTATTAGGTATTTTTCCAAAAATTTCATAGGGAAACTACGTATGCATTCGAAATTCTCAAAGTTATGGGCTACTCGTTCTCCAGTTCTCGTACTTTCCCGTTTTGAAACTTCTGCGACAAATTGCAGACCATTTCTTCGCATATATCAGTACCCCTGATGAACAGAAAAATCACGAAAGAAGAAATTCTGAAAATGCGCATAGAAATTTCAAGTGCCTACTCAACTTCATTTCATAAAATACTGCAGGCTTACAAATCCGATAATCTGATACTTGGATAGACTATACTGAAGAGTCTCATAAGGACGAAACACGTATCTACAGTTATCGCCCTATTCAGGATGATGGTGTCAAGAACCAATTAATTTTACAATTTTGTGAAACATTCAGGTTTTGAGTTTTAAATAATTATTCAATTCCGTTTCATGCACTTTTTTAAAGGTAACTTAATAGTGTTCTGTATCTCTTCAATTATAAGTGCACTCAACATGAAGAAGAAGAAAATCGGTCGCACTCTATCTATTCTTCTAGAAAGAGTATTTTGAATATTCTCAACCAAGTTTATAGTAGTATGGAAATTGTGCAAATTATTTCTGCATTAGAGAAGAAAATTTAGATGATGTGAACGTATTATCCGAATAGAAAAATCAGGGATATACTCTATGTCTATAGAATTTCAATTAACGCGAATAGTTTGCTGCATGACTTTGATTGTAAAGTAGTCAAAAAATTTCTTACCATTGTTGCTAAATTTCTTAATGGAAAGCGCATCATTTTTTCGTTTTAGAATTATACCAGGCAAGACAGCACGTTGCAGTCATATCATATAATAATTTTTTCCAATAGTGGTGGAATAGTACTTGATCTAAACGAGAGAAAAGCTTGTAATTCTCGCCTTCGGCTCGAATTACGGTCCGCAATTGTGGAATACGCCATTCCAAACACGTTGTGAACGTATAATATTTTGGAGATTCACCAAGAATCAAGAAGTAACATACAAAATTTTGAAATATCAAACGCAAAGAAATGAGTGTCTGAGTTGTTCAGAAAATCATTGTAATCAAACTAACAGAGTCTGATTCGTCGAAAATTATGATGGTGTAATTCAAAACGGTATACGGAATAATTCTAAACGATGCTCCAGATAGTCACTTGTTCCGACATAATTTTTTGTTGTGGAATATGTAGATTCCAAAACAGCGTTAGACAAAAATATTTCTAATACTATATTATCTGGAATCAAAATCATTCCAGCATGGTGAATTCTTAACTTAACGAAAATACAAAAAAAAAGGAGCACATCTGAGTCCCTTCACGAAACCTCAGATAGCTGTAATCCCGTACCTGAATTCCTCCACAAAGCCTCAAGCCCTGTTTAGAAGTGGAATCAACACTCACTTGAGAATTTGAATCCTAGGAAGGAGTTTTTTGAAGAAGCATAATATTTTTTTCTATTGCCGTTCACACGTATAACTTGTTTGTTGCCACAAAATGTATTTCATCTTCCACTTTTAAAATAATTTTTTTTCAAACTTTATCTATTCCATTGGTACTTTTGTAACAGATTATTCAAATGCAATTCATGTTGCATGATTAGAAAAGCTATTTCATTTATAATATGATAAAAAACTGATTCTAAATGATTAGAGTTTGGATACATCAAGGAACCATTAATTTAATTCACATGTATATTCACAAAAATTACTTTCGAATGAAAAGCTTGTGCTATTTGTTATTTTTACAAACTTTAAAATACTCATTTCGTCTATTAATTGGTCATTTGGAAAAATAGAAACATTTATCGAAGCTTTTAAATCGTGTCTCTGTTTAAATTCTTTAAAAAATCTTAAAAGACTGTAAATCTTACGTTCTTTTATTGCAAATATAAGACTCTCTCTACCGCCATATCCTCTATTTTTCAATCCAGAGTCTATTTTTTGGATTGTTCTCAAACTTTTTTCAATTCAGCAATAATTAAAGAAAAAAATGTATTTGCTATACTTTTGAGCCTTTCGCACATTCCAAATACGATAAAATAAGTTAAATTACGCTAATAACAATATGAAATCAATGTTCAAATCAAACGCATGCATTAATATATCTATGACAAAAGCCAAAGACTACCATGAAGTTATCAATAAAATGAGGTACCGGCAACGCCCACTTTGCAAGATTGAAAATAGTGGCGCCTCTATTTCACAGGCGACACAAATAATTGTATTTCTTGTTCTCAAATTCTCAAGTGAGTCTTGTGTGCGTCCACGCCTGATAAGGGCTTTAGGTAGCCATGCTCCAAGCTCACTAGTAAAATGAAGCTTTGTCAGTGGCACTAAAACAGTGGTTTTGCTTTCAACCGGCGATGATTTGCATTAAAACGATGAAGCGGGCTTCGCCCGCTCTGACCGAGCTCGATATATGGAATCTCGCGTAACTTGAAACAGTTGTTTTGTTTTCAATCGACGGTGCTTCGCACCAAAACAAACGGTCTGACCGAGCTCGACGAGCGGAATCTAGCTTGCGCTAAACATTTCCTGTTGGGTCAAAAGAAGTCTTCAATTTGTCCTTCATATTCATTTGTTTGAGAGCTACTGCTAATTGTGCTAACAGCTGCAAAGGTGAAGGTCGAGGAATTGGATTATGGGATTACCATTCCAACCCTACGGCCGAGGATTGAAACTGGTAAAAGTGGAGGAATTCGGACTACAACTAAATACAGCTCCAAACTTTAATTTCAGAATATTTCAATTCTGGGGTATGATTATAGATTTTCGACAACCCTAGTTTATAGCTTTTTATTGCATTGGACCGCTCATGGTCAACATCTGACAGTCATACTATGATAGTAAAAATTTCAAAGAGAGACCAGGTAGCGAGTAGTTTAACTAAATTATGACAAGTTTGGGATCAACTAAATCAACTGGACAGGAAACTTATGGTAATATAAAATAGTAATTTCATATAACCGCCGTCTATCATTTTGACAATAACATCTGCCACTTTGAAAAATGTGATTAATTGGTACGACACTCTTAATTTATGGAGTAGTAATAAAACTAGCCATATAATTTATGTTCGGGGAAGTACTGTGCTGGCCACAGCAGATTTTTTGTTCAACTATATAAGTGAGTGTGATCTTGATTGGGAGAATTGGGGGGCTTGAACTGTGAGATACTTGCTGCAATACAATCGCTGCAGGAGCATCCGGAACAAGAGCTACGGAAGTATTCCAAGTAACCACTATGGGAGCGTCTAAAGTAGTTGCTGCGGAAGCGTTCCAAGCAGGCTAACATTGTACTTGATGTTTATTTATTCCACGAGTCTTCATCTTCTAGAGCAAAATCACGTGATAACTGCTGCATGTTCTTAATTAAAGATGAATTTAATATGTTCTGTATAGGTACTGCAAACTGTAAAACCGAAACGGTTATTCATTGTCAACAGTATTTGGTTATCCACGATCAGTTTTATACGCTATTTTTGTTAGAATGAACAATGAAATGCGATGCAATAAAGCTTGAACACAATTACGATCAAATCTCCATTGAGAAACATTTGAATGTTGTATTATTTTTCCTGGCGTAGTTTCACAGAGAATAACATATGGAGCACACATAATGGTGAACTAATAACGGATATTTGTTCAACGCGACCTGTGGTGTGCAGCAGTAAAGGAGGCTGAGTAACATCTATAAATCGCAGCTGTCACAAACATTTTACCACAGCAGCGTATTTCTTACGAGGATTCGTTCATCGCGACGACGGAGCTAATCGAATTTGACGTTTTTGCGAAAGAAGAAAAACTAACAATGATGTTTACCGAGGTTTCGGAAACACAACACTTGGGAGGAATGCTTTCAGGTTTGATTATGATTGTTGTACTTCACACAAATATTTCTCCGCTCTTGTAATTTTATGATAGAAAATAAAGAATATTAAAGAAGCAAAAAAGTTTCAACTTCAACTAATGATCAATATGAATATTCTGTTATCACATTCAGAACCATCAAATCCTGAACCTTCTTCCAAATCACGTCTATGTTCTCATCTTCATGTGTTCACAATGGGCTGAACCGCATGCTGAATCCACCCACACACAAACAAACTCCTTGCTTTTGCAGCGTTTCTAAGGGAAGGTAACACCTCCGTGCTTTCAATGTGATTGCGAAGCGATGATCTTTGATGTGACAGATGTTTTTGTTACTAGAATACATATTGAATTTCAATTCCCTCACTACTTCTCACTAGAATAGATATTCAGAAAGAAATTATAATAGAGCTTTCAATATGGAAATGTATCAAAGGGGAACTGATTCATACTGCTGATGGATTTTTATCCTGCATTACTAATACATCTTTGGTGATACACTGGAGAATTTAAGAAGAGTATAGCGATTGAACATTGGAATATATATTCCAAAAGGAATCGAGATATATTTTCTATTAATATGGAAATGTGCAAGCGGGAGATTCAAAACTAATTTGCCTTGATATGAAGAAGAGAGACTTGGTCGAGTTTTTCTTAATGTTTTTCAATGTTGTTTCCTCTTGAGTCGATATACTTGTTCCACTTGCTTGAAAGAGCTTTCATACCGAAAAAAAAATTTAAAAACCTTCTTGGTGATAAATGATTGAACTGCACACTCGAATTTTGCATCGGATGGAAATCCTCTTACTTCAAATATCGAAATAAATGAAAGTTGCTGTGGGTAATAATTAAGCTGTTAGTAGGATAATTGAATTCTTGGAGTTACTTCATCACCACCTCCTGAAGATCTGTGGATAATTCAGTTATGCGCCAAGCCAAAAAGAGTAGAACCAGATTGACCTAGAACCACAAGGAGTTGACAATTTGCCCTAATTAGACCTTCATTATTATCTCCTGAAGACCTGTGGATATTGAATCATCAACAACAGGCATAGCTCCACGATCCTAGAAGTTAATATATTTTAAACTAATCTAGTTACTTTTATTTTTATTGTCTTGACAATTTTTTTATTTTTTTCCATATTTCTTTTCACTTGAAAAAGGCAGCACTTTTCTGTCGAAACGTTGTGTTTAATCAATTTATACTGAACTTATATACCTAATAAAACATATTTATTTAAATATACATATGTTGGAGATAATCTGAGTTGACCAAACTCGCGTTGCATATAAGGCGGGTTACTGTAGCCCGTACTCGCTTCCCTCGCACGGTGGCTTTCTCTAAAGCGCGAACGGGAAATTATTTGGGCGATGGACAACTGCGCCAGATCAAGTATAAATTTCTTAATACATTGGACATCTGCGCCAACGCTTAAAATCAGGTAGAAATAAAAATGATAACTGCGCCAAAGGATTAATTCCCAATAAAATCAGAATATTTGAGGCTTTCCTATTATCTTAGTTCCAATTCACAAAACAATGAAATTTGCATGAATTTGCTTGAATTCATTTCAAAAATTACTTTCAAATTTTGCGTCCATTTGTCTGAAATTCGAAGTATAAGTTGAAAGTAAGAATAGAAAGCAAAAAAATTCAACTCTTACCTAATGCAAAAACTTGTGTGTATATGATGTGTTTTAATTTGTTCTTATATTGATATAAGAACAAATTAAAACACATCATATACACACAAATTTTTGCATTAGGTAAGAGTTGAATTTTGAAAAAATGAAAATAAGATCTGAATATTGATGAAATACAATACAGCCTTTCCTAGAACACTTCGTATTAATTTCAGATATACCTAGAATAATGGTCCAGTATAACGGTTCTTGTTTAGTGCAAATGTCCATATTTTTAAATAGGATCAAATTTATGACCAGATCAATAGCTTATCACTGGCGGAGATGGCAATCGACCAATTATTTGATACAACACGCGCGCCGCATATTAAGGGTGTCGTTTACCTAAATCATGAAAACATGGTTTACGCATATCTAATTATTTCTCGTCACATAGATTATTTTTAATGATCAAATAGTGCTTCTGATAGGTAAATCTTGAAAGCATGGAACCTGCCTCCCCGATTTTTAAAATTTTCATCCATTTGTTGTAAAAAGAGTTATACATTTTGCAATTTTTACGCATATATTTCTCATAAAAATTCAATCATTTTGCTGTAAGTTGCATATAATGATTATTTAATTGGATTTTTTTTCGATAATATATTTTATATACGTTAATAATATATGAAAATGAGTATGCATTATTCTAATTTTATTTATTTATAAATATATGAACAAAAAACTGAAAAATTAAGCTTCACACGGATATAAAATTTCTGCTTTTATGAGACTACTGTTTCAAAAATCTTTCTCTCAGTATATTGTAAATCATTTTATCTATGGAATCATGTGAGCGGAATCTTGAAATTGTTTATATTTTTCGAGAAATAAGCACATTAACTTAAATAAACAAATGATATTTTACGACAATCTATCATATTTTAAGATGCAAAAATTTACATATGCCTACCTCCAAGAATCGTCTATAGAACTTACTACTTCAATTTTCAATAATTCCACTGTAATTTCAGATAAACGCAAAAATTTGTTGCCAAAAAACAGAATATATTTCTTAAAATATTTCACCTGTTATACTCAGCCCCTGCAACCAGCTTGACATTTTCCTTGGAGCTGTCAATATTATCTGTGACTTACACATATTTATAATCCCTTCCTACCTGTTCTTTTATAAGACACCTTTCTCAGAGTGGTGGAATATGCAAAAGAGAAAAATTTATTGTTATGTGTTTCATTCGGTTATTTTAGTTTTGCCACTTTCATATTATATCAGAATGAATTTTTATCACAATCAAGTGAACTATGTTTATCTATAATTATGATGATGCAAAGGCATTAATCATCAAACAATTTGCTTATAAAAGGTCACATTTTTTATTCGCCACTTTCCACGATTGATATTTTTTTTTAAATGTTTAAAATAATATTTTTAATCAATGAACTTGCTCATTTAACCAACAATAAGTTTGTATTCATACATATGCTACATAATATAATCTTATACTGAAAAAAAAAAACACATGGATTTAGAAAATAGTGAAACGTTACCATATTTTTATTGCAACAAAATTAAGAAATAATGAAATTAACAAATAGAGAATGATAAAACATTTCGAAAAACACTTGAATCAATATAAATAATGCACAATCATATTCTTATTGGAACACAGTGTAGATGTATAGAATATATTAAATCATTAAACATTCGCATGGATATTGTCTTCAAATTACAACATTGCATTTTATATACATAATTATATAATATGAGTTATAATTTGATTCATTTTGATAAAAATATAAAAATTGGAGCAGAGTTCAAAATAAATAGCATCAGAATCTTTATTATAACATGAAAGTACCAATCAAATGAGAAAATAGATCTAAAAATATTCAAGAGCATCGGCAGTAGCACATAAAATTAATTAATCCCGTAATTTCATGTTTCTTCTTTTCCTATGATCAATTATTTCAGGTAGCAAAAAATCAAAATAGAATTTCTCCAATTTTCCTACACTTGTTAAAGTATCTAATTTCGTGAACGAGGAAAACAACAAAAAACTGTATATTTTTTGCATATGTCATAAAATTAGTTATTAAATTAGGTTATTAGCCACATTACGATCTGGACTGGGCAATTATTATAGATTACGAATGATTCAATTTTCTAATAGAATCAAGTTTGATTGAAGTCATTATAATAAATTATTTATATCCTCATAAATTTGGTAAAAATTATTTTGCATGATTATCATTTTCTTAGAAAACTCAGTTGCTAATTTATATTATATATTAGCGTTGACTGGATATTCAATTAATGGTTTTATTCACAAAATATCTTGTTCCTAAGTTGAAAATAGTGAGCAAGAATAAATATTTTAAAATATCTGCAGTTAACATTTTATTTACTAAACTAAAGATTAAGTTCAGGTACTATTTGAGTCGGAAAATAATGAACCCAAAACCTAAGTAATAAATCTTTCTATTAGGGGAACTATCTGCTGTTGAATAAATTCAAATATAGACTACCAAGCGATTGAGCAAGATATTTGTGTTGCATGCACTGAAAACCCCTTGTTCGAGCTGAACAGAAATAAAATTTAGGTAAACGACACCCTTAAACATTGATGGTACTGAAAGTTGTTTTCAGGATGTCTAAGATCGATTCACTCAACTGATTCATTGCTCAAATCGATCTTTACGATCCCAGAATTCGATTCTTCGAATAATCTATCACAGATCACCATCCTTAGAATTACAAAGCTATAAGAACAGTTTACATGGGAAAAAGAAAAACGAGTATTCTGTTTTTTACACCAATTTAAAAATTTTTTTTTTTCATATAAACTTTCCCTGCACTTCAATGATTATTTGAAAAGAAAAAATTTGTCGAATTAGCTTAGCCGTTCTTGAGTTCTGTGCTTAACAATACATTTAGCGAATAATTTTTATTTATCCATAAATTCTTTTTGTGGATTTTTTCGATAGATTGTTAAAAATCAAAACCTGATAAGTTTTACAAAGATACAAATTCAGGAATTGAGTTTCACACCATAGTTCTGAATATTTTTCGATGTCTTAATACTTATTTTATTGTGACCGGAGACAAATCCAAAAAATCAAATCATGAAAATCGGTCCAGCCGTTTAAGTGGTGTAACAAATTCAACTTTGTTCATATATATATATATATATATATATATATATATATATATATATATATATATATATATATATATATATATATATATATATATATATATATATATATATATCAATCACACCTTTTACCCGCTACGGGTGTGGCAGAGTGGCAGACACTTAAAGTTCACTCGGTAAATTGATTGATATTTCCTCTGCCGTAAAGTATGCCACAGAGTATATTGTAACGTTATTTACTTGAATTTAGGGAGCAAAAGTTTTTAAACACTACTATTTATTTTTATGATTTATTAAAATAATAATTTAAATAACTAACACTATTTTTATTAACTAATTCTAATTTGAACTAAAGATTATTATACACTACACTATAACTTAACTTTAATTATTTATGTCAATGTTGATTTATTTTCAATAACACAATTTATTTCTATCACTAGCAATCCATGGTATAAGTTCACTCTGCTGGAAAATCAATAATCTTCTCACTCTCAGTCTCATATATATACCTCGGATCTCTCCCCACTACGTTCCTCCAGCAACGTCTAGGCGTTTCTAGAAGAACGCTAGAAGGTGCCAGTAATTTTCCAGAAAACAAATATATTCGCTTCTATTTCTTAATGTAAAATAATTCCACAATCATTCTAAGCATCAGTAGAGCCGAAATGACTAATTTATAGACCTCAATTCACTACAATATTATAACTCAGTGAAAATCCTGCTGACTTTTTGTCTTTCGGTGGCACTCGATTCCGCGACTTTCAGATCACAAAGCCAGCATATTTGCACTCAGCTATGAATACTAAACTTTGTTAAATATATACTGACTACATTGCTAACTCATATTTGCGGTAATACGATGATAGATGTGGATAAGTGTATCGACTAGATCGATACTCAAGTACATATCCGAAAAAGCATAAGAACACAATATTATGGCAGTGCATTAAAAATGATTGGTATGCAGGGCGTTTCGAGAAAAAAGAGAAATATTTGAAACACGCGTTCCCAGCGTCAAAACAAAAAAAATTTCATATAAACATAGATCCGCAAATGTTTCATCATCGAAGTATAGCGTATGAAAAAAAAATACAATAATGTGAAAGGATAAAGGAAACATTATAAAAGAAGTGATAATTGATTCATTAGCAGCGATAGTAACATTGAATGAAACAGGTTTGGCTTGGCTCGTAGTGATTGAAGAAGTAAAATTTTGATGATGCCCAAGATTTCAGTACATTAATACGCAACAAAGTTGATGGTGGTATTTTTGAGAATATCATTCGATTCATTCTTATTATTGAAGCAAATATTCTTTTTTCAATATTTTTTTGACTCTATATCTCGAACTATTTATTTACGGATCTATGATTATATGAATTTTTTGTTTTGTTTTGAACTCAGAAACGCATCTTTTTCATTCCTCCCAAAGCACTCTGTATGTTTTCAGTTAATTTTCATATTGCAATGATTATGCATTAAAATACTATTTTTATGAAGACAGTTGGTGAAGATTTTCAAATATGGCAGTGGATCAAAGGAGAATCAGTATATATTTTGAATTAGTTTTAATGCTGCACTTGTAATGCATCTTTGGCAAAACAATGAAAGAAGTGAAAAAATAAATCCACTAGGTTTTCGAGTAGATATTCGAAAAGGCATTAGAACATAACTTTCTAGGATGCAATAGGCGATAATTATTCAATATAAAAGTGTATTGAGGGGAAATATTATATATTGCGAAGGAATTATTATATTGTAACACTAATAAATCTTTGGTAATACAGTAGCGAGTCTGGATAATTTTATCGATCAGACATTAGAGTAGATATTCGAGAAATCAGAATAAGAATGAGCAGATGAAATTAATCATATCAATAAATTATTTTGTAAGCAGTAGTGCTTCATACGCTTTAATACATGTCAAACTTCAACATACGCTCAAGACATATTAGGTCGTCTTAGATTGATGGATCTAATGATTTCTTAATATGAGTGGTCTGATGGAAACTTGAAAATTCTTGAGCGGCTACGGCCTCGTGATACTTCGTAATCTATTTTCAAAGAGGCAATCAGATATTTTTAGGTCATTGAGATGCAAACTATCATCAATGTTATTCCGGATACAACACTATATTTTCTGTGGATTGTATTCATTGTCCACCTCCTCTTCCAGTTTTTTGGACCGGAAAAAGTATACTTTTCACCCTCTGCATCCCTTTGTTGCTGGTCAGCTTTCAGCTCCCCAGTTTGTAGTCAAGCAGCACTTACCGAGGTCGCAGACCTACACGCATTCGTCTAGAGTCACGCTTCGCTCTGGGGAGAAACCCGGGCCCCTTCCCGAGATAAAAGCATCACAAATTAGAACTAAGCGGAAAGTGGGTGAAACACTCTCACCAGGGTGTTTGTGTTGCAAAGTGAATGGAAGTTCGGGGCATAGGCGCCGGAAGACAGAGAAAATATCCTTGAGATAAGATTATCCAGTTTATTTCGCTTGATGAAGGAATTATTATCGTAGTTATCAAGTAAATATTGTAGGGGTCAAATCTGCTGTATAATGCTCTTCCATCAACAAAATTTATTCGACTTCTTTCCCCCTTTGCACTGACGAACGACTGTTAATATCAACGTCAGTGGCTGACTATAGGACATTATTTTGTAGGCAGGAAAATTTAATTTAACGGATTGAATATTTCAATTCTCCAAATTGCATTGATTTATTGAATATGTAGCTCTTCCTACCACAGCTGGTATTTGTTCTGCCTCCAATGGAATTCCAAATTTCATACTTCTGAATATTGTATGAGTCTTCCAGGATTTTAATACGTTTTTAGGAAACCGGAAATATGTTAATCCTCCAATTCATCTCTAAGAACTCTTATTTCTCAAAGATTCCATTACAAAACTTAATTTGGGCATTACTTATTAGAAAGTCTGAGGTGAATATTTTTATATCATCACAGTATATATATATATAGACGCAGGAGAAGATCAAAACCAAATTTCCATAACGAATAATGTCGAAATAGAGACTACCCCCATCAAAAACTACTTTTACAGTAAGGTACCTTAATTAATATTTTCATCACGGAAACGGAAGGCAATTCCTCAACGGAAGTGTCAAGCAAAGTGCGGTTCGTTCCGGCAACCACAGCCTGGATACCAACGCCGGGTACTCCGACGTCAGAACGCACCCAGGAGATAGAACTTAAATTAATCTGTGATGTTCCAGAAACTTTATTTCGTATTAGTTTATAGTACTCGAAAATTATCAATATTCATACACAGAAGCGTGGGACTGAAATCAAGACTAAAAGAGAGCATGCTCCACTTCCTAAGTGAGATTTGTAGAGTTTTATCTCAAACACTATCAAAATCAGTTAAAAGAGATGCAATGGTGTCCAAGGTCGCATATGATTTATATTTTTTTTCTTTGAACTTTCAGAGCATTTTCTCTGAGGGTGATGCATCACGTCTCGCCTTTATAATAGAATAATGTAAGTGAACAATTGTGCAGTGGAGAGACGAGATGTCTACTTGTAGCCATACATTGCAATTTATTTCCTTTTGTAAAACGCACCGTCGTTTGGAAAAGAATTCCATTTTCCATCTGCCAGTTATGAAAAATGTACTGCTTGGTATTGTTTTTCAGAAAGCTAAATTCTAGGCTTAGTTGATTCTATTCTATATTCTCGTCGATCCATCTTGAGGTATTCTTGTTTCATTCAGAGCACTACTGACATAATATGAATACAATAATTCAAAAGCCTCTTTATTGAAAATAAATTTGAAGCTTATAAAATAACCAACGTTCAATATTCCATTATTTCTACTGGAATTAATCTAGTTACATCAAACCTAAAGCCTATTTCAACATGATAATGTAACTATGGACATTTTCTACATCAAACACTCCAAAGCAAGTATTGAGAACTAAATGTATGCATAGATTGAAAATCGATGAAGTCATAAATAATACTTTGATATAAATGTACATGCAGTTTTCCTGATATATGTATTCAATTCAATATAGAATACTGCTAGAACTTCTCCATTTAAGTCAAGAGAATCTCAATTAATCATTTATCCAGTCAGTCTGTGGATTGAGAATATCATATTCAATGAATAACACATGAATATCATTCCTCCGCAGATTACTAACTTGTTTGTCAGTTCCCGGAATAATGCAGCAGCATAATTCTAATTTAACTCACCCACCAATTCTGAGTAACCCAAACTTCGCAAACTACCAACTTCAAATTCACGTTCATGGGTTGAGAAACAACGCTTCAAAGATCTGCATCCCGTTGCATACTTGAAGAATTATTGTTTGATATATGTAATGTTATAGCCAGAAAGGTATGCTTGCACGGAAAAAAATAGTGTTGGTTTTTATCACAAAAAACTGTTTGCTGGGTATTTTTTTTTATAAGAACAAAAATTTCCTGTTCTACAATAGAAAATTTTCCAAAAATCACTCAATAGAACAAATTGCATTTAGTTGTTATGGTAAATAAAATTTAGTAAAGTCATATTAGTAGTGAAACCCAATAAATTTTGTTGTTGTCAATAAATAATATATACTTTTGTTCCAATTACAGAAAATTTGATTAGCAGGTAAAATATCTTATTTGTTTTCATGACAAGATTTATTTAGTTGGCTAATATATGGCTCGTGATACAATATATCTATGTGAGTGCAACAAATAATTTCTGTAAGTAATATTGTTGCCTAACAGAACAAATATTTTTAGTACTGATGACAAAAATATTTGTCTAGTGCCTCATTCTTTGTCTACATATTTGAACACATGTAGTCAGATACATTTGCAAGTTCAGTGAATTCACATCGTGATCGTATAAGTTCATATTATGATCGTATAAGGTTATAATGGTGAAAATCTTAACACAATGGATGGATTTGTACAAATGATTTTGAAGTAGTGAAGCTAGAAATCACTGCAGGATAAGTCGTTTTTTATTTATTTTCTAACTCACTTAACCTCAAAACTACCACCTACTCCTACAGTTATTCAACTGAAGGTGGTAATATTGGGCCTTGATAAGAGATGATTATTACATTGTGATTTGTTGCTTCAGATTAAGATTTGATTGTTTATTTTTGTATTATTGTTATTATCTATTTTTATGTAATTGTATTGTTTATACAATAATAGATTTTAAAAAAGTAACTGTATTTTTAGTTATTGCCACATATAAAACTTATATTTCCAGCAAATATTTCTTAATATACAGTTACAGATATAATTTGTTCTAGATACAAATTTTTTTTTGCTCACGGAAACTACTAGAATTTGTTATTGTGACAAAAATTCCATATTTTATCCCTACAAAATATTTTTAGTGAGTACAACATACGATCTGCAGCAAATTTTAAATCGTAAACACTACAAAAACTTTTGCTGACCCTATATTAACACAAAAATATAGTTACAAATACTAAAATTCTAGTAATCACAGCAAATTTTTTTTTACCGTGTGCGCGTGTAGATATTATTCTGAATTAAATGCATATCAAATTAATTCGCTTCCTGATTGGGAGATGAGCATTCTCTGATGCTCAATATTGTTAAGCTCAAGAAATTGTATGTCACAAATTGCAATTAGTATATTTCCTCATTCCATCACCGTTCACTGAAATGTATGACGAAGTGAACCCCGATTTCAGTCAACTTAGAGTGGGATACTTGTTACAGCGCCTCGCCGTCACAAACACCTTATTGGAATAGATTAAAGCTTATGTTGAATCTCATTTATCAGTTTATGAACTATGATTCACATTTACAATTGAAAAATAAATCATTAGTAAGATACCGTGATAAATAAGACTGAATACTCACTAGATGATGTAGATAATCTTAATCTATTCTAATGACATTTATAAGTAGATGTCTAGATGGGATATGCCTAATTCGGCATACAGTACAGGCAGAAGAATGAAAAACAGACTAACTCGGCCCAGAGTTGAATATTCGTTATTCCATCTCGGCACATTGGATTCCTAGAACCCTCTAACAGATACTTATCCACATCAGATACATTTTGATAAGAAAACTGTAGCACTCTTCATCAATGAAATGACATTCTATCAAAAAACTACTGTTTCACGCTATGCAAGAGTCCTCGTCGAGCTTGGTCAGAGCGGGAAAAGCCCGCTCACTCGTTTTGAAGCGCAGCACTGCCACACCAGTTGAAAAAAAAATCACTGTTACGCAAGATTTCCCGTCGAGCTTGATTTTTTCACCCCCGCTGCACTCAACCCGCGCCCTTTTCTTTCCATAGGTGGAGGAAGTTTTGTGCCGAGGTAGGCTATTACGAAAACGTCAGAAAATATGCCCGTCTAGATACTGTGGAAAGGAGTGGGCCCGACTGATAAAATTACCAACCATACAGCATGTGCTCAGGACCTTTTGAGCAGAAGGCGGTATTGAAAATATTTCTCGTTTTTGAAACGAAATATGACTTTTGTAGAAAGTAGTAATAACACCAAAATTCTTAATATTTTCAATTTCAAATCCTAATAACGATTTTGGAAAAAGCACTAATGAAAGGATCAATAAATTTCTAATATTAATAATTAACTTCCAATCGTTTCCTGACTTCTACGTAGTAATATTTAATTTTGATTTTCTAGATTCTATTTATCATATAATTATAAAAATCTGTTGTGGCAACACAGTGCTTTCCCGATCACAAATTTCATAGCCAGTTCCATCGCTGTTTCAGAAATTTAGAGTGTCGCATCAATTAATTGCATACTTCAAAACTGTGATTGTCAAAGTGACAGCTGTCATTGTTAGAGTGACAGAGGGCGGTTATGTTTTAGTCCTCTCATAAAATAAATATTCCTGAAAATAGAGAGTCCTTTTCTAAATTTTTTGGGTCTTTATTCTTTAGAATATACAGTTCTGACATTTAATCGCCGGAAGTGAAATTTAAAGATGGTAACTGATTATCTACTTAGTATTTTCACCATGCTTTACACCCCGAGAGCTTGAAATATATACAAACCAGACATCATTTGGATAAAAGAAAAAAAATTGACAATCTTCAAAATATCCTTTTTGACAGTTCTACTAGAATAATTCCCGCACAATTTGATATAACTATAGATCCAAATTATTTATTTTGGAGAAACAATTGACGATCGTCTGCATGTGATGTCAATAAATGATTTTTATGATGACAAGCACTCTTTGAGAAAATGAAAGAAGGGTTTTTAATTCTAAAAAAATTGCATTGCGGGTTGCACCGCAAATGAAACTTACAAAATTGATAATTAAATATTATTTATGAGACTTTATTATCTATTTATGACTGAAAAACGAATACAAGTTTCTAAAATAAATGAAATACAATTAATTTGGTGGGTAAGGTTTTTAATCCGATAATTTTAAAATAAGTTACAGTACAAGGGGTATTTTTAAGCCTAACTACTTCTGAAAGCAATAAAAATAGATTTTAGAAATAAATACAACTGTGAATTTTGGGGGAAAAAGTTTATTTTGGAGATTAGGAAAGGGTACAAAGGTTTGAAAATTAATTGTTGATTACTCGATGCTGCTGTGTTGTTGAAGTCTTGTTCGCGATGCTGTTGCGTTGTTGTAAGCCTTGTTCGCCCCCAGGCAATGACTAAGGGGAAAGAGACGAACTCTTCTCCGAGAATTCTCCCTTTGGGCCTAGAGAAACCCCAGCAAAACCTAGACCAGAGAAGCGGCTTCTTCGCGTGCTGCAACTGTAACAACAAATTAATTAAAAATCGGAAAATTTAAAAAGAAATTGAACTCACTTGAACTTTGCAAGCAGCGGACCTAAATTAATCAGATGACTTCTTTGAAAGTTGAATCTGGAACCTGGAATAGCTGCTACTGATGTACTGATCTTCTGCAGCTACTGGAGGACTTCTTGAACGACTTCTTGGCTCTGGTTCTGCTGTTACTGATGTATTGATCTTCTGCAGCTACTGGAGGACTTCTTGGACAGCTGCTGGGCTCTGGGTCTGCTGCTAGGCTCTGATTCTGCTGCTGGGCTCTGGATCCACTGCGGAACTCTAAATTAAAATTATAAATTCCAATATTAGACAAATTATTTTAGCAGTAGCTATAATGAGTAATATTATATTACCTAGTTGATGATGCAATGATGTTACGACGATTGATGACCGCCAATCTGAAACAGAAACTTAAAACAAATTTTGGTGAATCATATTCAAGAAAAAAAATATTGAGAGTTGATTTTGGCAGCTGGGCTCATCTTCAGCTCCTTCCACGTTGTCCATTCCCTCGATGTCCATCCACCTCAACAGCTGGGCTCATCCTCAGCAAATGATCTGAAAAAATACAAATTGATTAGAAATCTGCGAAAAAAAATACATAATAGCTGAACAATAAAAATTAGAGCCTGAAAAGCAAAGTTTATTAGTAAACTTACGTCCTGATTTTAATTTGTCGGAGGTGGTAATGAAAGAAAAAGCTGAAAGGGAATTTTTTATTAATTACATTCATTCAACAATCATTCAACATTCAAACGTGTTTTGTGTGTGTTTTGGAGAGCTAGCTGACGCGATTGATTGTTGTTTTTTAATTTCGCGAGATTATTTAAAAGTGCTCAGATATATTATACTACTGTTTGACTCTACTTTACTACCCCAATGAGTGCCTGAGCGCTCAGACACTCATAGCACCGGTGTGCTCGTCGTTTGCAAACAAAAATAGTTTGTCTCAATACGTGGCCAATGCATATTCCGAGGCCCGCGATACCGCCTAGATACGCGATGTGATGACCTTTAGTAACGGTCTCTGCTTGATGTGTCTTGAACTTAATCAAGGACCCCAGCCAGCCATCACATTTTCCGACTACTCAAGTACATATCAAGGATATACCATTACTCCTCCATTACCCCGCTCGTCCTCCCTCGGACTCACGGCAGGGCCCCGCGATAGAGTGAATAGAGGGGGGCGCCCCTTGTAGCGGTACTGAGTGTGCACCGATTCCCACGTTGGACCTTTCATTACAGGCCTTTGCAAAAAAAACAAGATATTTTATTAATATATTTAATAATAAAAGCAAAGACTAACATCGCAAACTACATGCACCTAACGCACATGCAATTGCGGAACAAAAATCCCAATTTACATATTTAAATATACAAAATTTTGATCTCTACGTTAATAAGCAAAATTCACAACCCCAAATATATCACTTGAACACTTTTAAATGATTTTAAATCAACGATTTGATCTAGAGTCGAGCAACGTAGATCTAAACAGTACGAATATTCGAACAACAATAAATTCAACACCGAGCGTCGCATCACAAATCAATATTAAACTCAGAACTACTTCATTCAAATAGCCAATGATTGCAATGAGTTAGAACGAGATAGTAATAGTCACGTATCGCTTGTAGTAGCGATAAACGAAACACACACTTGCAGGCAAGTTGAAGCGAAGTTAATATAATTAAATTTGATGAGAAATGAATTTTTTAATAAATGAATTTGTATAGAGATGTATATTTGAAGTGAAAAAGGCCAGTACATGACTTCCTGTTGTTTAAAATATAAAAATATTATTTATTCACAATAAATTCAAATTATACAGTATGGCTTTTTTTAAAACACTATTTATTAATAAACTTGATTGGAAATTAAATAGAAATATGAATTTGAAATTAATAAGGCCAGCACATGACCTTCCGTTATTTGAAATAACAAAATTATTTAATTATTATAAATTTAACTTACACAGGGTGAGTATTTGCTGATACAATTATTTATGATTAAATTCGTGCAAATGAAGCAAATATAACAGCACATGACCTCCCGTTGTCTAAAATATCGTAATATGGTTTATACATAATAATTTAATATTATACAGGATGGATGAAAATATTTGTTAATGAATTTAGGCAGAAAATTTATGCAAATATAACCAGCATATTTGTTCCAAATATAGGAACATGATTCATTCATGAAAAAATTTGGCATATACAGAGTGTCAATATACATTGGGGCTCCTAGACACAGTATTTTATTGAGCTGCTATGCTAAAGAAAATTTCTGAAATTGGGGGCCTTTGAGTAGCTGACTGAATGCTTACTTCCCTCTAAATGTTATTTATAATTCCTCTCTTAAATAGAGGGACAGATAAGTGAAGTTTAGAGAGAAGCTAGCAGTAAGTAATGAGCTATTCCCTGAATCATAGGGTACGTCCTATTACTAATTTATATCAGGGAAAAAATGGTATTAAGTGAAAAACAAATGCTTCAAATCTGGTACTTATTCAGAAAATTCTTTAAATCAAGGTGGCTTGGGCGTGTATTGATGCAGAGCCCTATTAGCTTCACTTTATTCAATATAGTGCCGGATTGAGGCACTTTGGAGCCCCTAGGTACAATATTTATTAGGGTCCCTGGTTGTAGAGAGTAAATGACAACTAATATTCCTGAAAGTTCTATATTGTTCCATTACTTTTTAATATTGAATTAAAAAAACACTTTTTTTATTCATGCAAATACTCTTACCTATTTGTCCTTATTTAGGAATGTGGACCACACACTCTATGAAAAAATTATTATTTAAGGCATGACAATTTCTTTGAAATATTACGGAATTAATTTTTGCGAGTACATATTCGCAGTGCCGAATTAAGATCCATTTAAATCTAATGGGGCCCCTAAGCTTCTGAAAATATTTATTGTTGGACCAATTTTTAAATACTATATTTATGTAAAGGGAAACGCAAACGTCATTCAGTATATTATTTCTACATCCTCCCTAAGTCAACACACACAATTATTAATTCCGACTCACACTTACAAGAATATCATGACGTCACACAGCTGAAATGCCATTCCGAGCGGTCCGAGAATTTATCGATTTCAAAAGTAATTTTTAATGGAAAATTTATGACGAAAATAGTTTTTTTAACTGCATTGTTGTTTTTAGTCACTTATGCTTATAACAAGTGATTTTACACTGATTTTCGACATCATGTCTCAACCCTATTCTTTTGATATAGATTTCAAATAGAGAGTTTGACAAGTTAGAGATGATAAGGTGAATGATGTTATACTATATTCAATATGGCTGCCATCTCAAGATGGCAGATCATTTATTTCTTCACAGTCGTCTATAATATGGTATTGAATGAAGGGTGTGATAAACAGAACAATGTTAACAATATTTTCCAGTAGAACTTGATGAAATATTATATAAAAACTATCACTAAAATGCACTAATAAGAAGAATTTTTTTTCCTGGTTCTCCATAAATAAAAGCTTGATGCCTTCACAAAAATAGCGCCAATATAACTTAGCGCTTTACGATTTTATTAATGGAGAAATTTTTCTTTCTTCTTTATAGTGCATTTTAGTGTACGTTCCACTAGGCGACCGCAATAATTTGCTCTCGACCGCAGTTTTTGCCGTTCCACTAACATATGATTGCTGTGGTTGGTGCTCCAAGTCGAAATGTCAAATAAACTGACAATTCGTGGTTCAAATCAAGAAGTAAACCATCAATAAGATCAAACTAATCTGTAGCAAAAAAAATATTTGAATGGAATGAATCCAATACGCCTGTGCAAATAGATCATTTATAAATAATAAGAAATGTTATAGTGAGAGATCGTGGAATTATCTGTCAGCTTGACAAATGGAAAATCCTGAATGATTGGCATAGTTTGGAATCGAGAGTACAAATTGGAAAGACACCTTTTCGATTAATTCATATTTTTTGGCGATTCCTGCAAACTTGAGCACAACGGCCTCTTCGATCCACTTTTCATTCGCGGGCGTTGTGAGCTTGAAACAGTCGCGATTGATGATGTCATCTATGACGTATAAATCTTGGATTGAAAGATCACGATCGTTTTGTGGAACGATTATTGAGGTGACATGAGCATTGTAGTCGCATACTCTAAGAGTACGTTCCACTAAACGACCACAATTTTTGCCGTTCCACAAACATATGATCGTTGTGATTGGTGCTTCAAGTGGAACGATCTAAGTAAGTGTCCGTCAAATGTCAAATAAACTGGCTACGATGAAAAAGTAGATCAATAATAAGATTAGATTAATTTGTAGCAAGAATTATAAATGAATGTAATTAATCCAATGTTCGTGTTTAATCTCTCATAAATAATAAATATTGATAATGAGAGACCGTGAGATAAAAATCTTGAACCAATCGACATAATTTGGAATCAAAAGAACAAGAAAGACACCTTTCCAATTAATTCAATTTTTTTTTTGGATGATACTGACTGTTAGATTAAATGAAGAAACCGCAGTGTGGGAATTCAGTCAAGAGCTTCATTTTCTATTCTACTCTACAGTTTCGGTCTCACCTGGACCATTTTCAGGAGTGAATAAAATTTATGTGTGTGTGTGTTAACATCTGTGTGTGATAATAAATTATATAAAATTATATTACATCGACTTTTATATAATCTATTATCACACGCAGATGTCAACACACATCCAAACACACAGACACATTAATTTTATTCACTCCTCTAAATATCCACTTAAAATTCATTACCTAGACTGTGGGCTTTTATTTGTCCAAAATTCAATTGTACGCCTATGGTTGAATTAGTCATGTCACTTATTCATTAAAAACCAAAAGTATATTTGTATTTTTGCAGTTCTATTTTTACATGCTTTGCAAGCTAGCTTAAATTTGCGGAGTAACGTTTCTGGGATCAATCATTTAATCTACGAATATTAGTCTGTATCTCACTGTCAAGTAAATTGATTTCTATTGAGGCATTTCATGTTTTTCTTCAAATAGTACATTGAGCACAAATTAGATTGTCTACAAGTTCATTGCACCTTCACAGATAACAGCTGCGGAAGAGAGTCAGAATCTGTGCTGTCATTTGTAAAGTCCGTATGACACGCTCAATTTTTTCGTACAATTTCTTTGTCAATGTCTTGTAATCAATTTTTCTGTATTCTTTTATGAACTATATCATTGAAAGCAAGAAATCCTGTATGCAACGTATCTCAATTTTTTGTTGCATGCGCATGCGTATTTTATTGTTATTTTCTGAAAATCATACCGTCAAGTTGTAGCTGTCAAGTATGGGCAATGTGGAGAAAATTGATATCCTGGTTTTAGTTCTCGCAGTTGCAGCTACCAATTTAATTATGAAAACTTTACGAAACATTCAGGAAACATTCATTCAGCAATCATAGATAGTTTCTGAACGAATTTATATTGACAATGCTTCATTCAACATTGTTAAAATACCATCGTTCGCTTTTCTACGTTGTAGCTACTTTCTGCTCCATTTATTTATTTTTTTGCACTGATTTTGTTTTATTTTGTTTTAAATGATACGAATGTATTTTTTATCTCAGGCTACCATTGACAGCGCAATACGATATAGTGCGCATATTATCTGCGCAATTAATTGACGAAAATATTGAACAAAATAGGGCGAGTTCTATTATTTCATTGAACGAAAAATTGAGTAGATCATTGAACATTTCAACCTATTTGCAATAGTCAATTTTTTCACAATCAAAACATTGAACTGAAAAATCTGACATGAGCATTACATGACTTATTTGTACATCATTGGGGATATATATATATATATATATATATATATATATATATATATATATATATATATATATATATATATATATATATATATATATATATATATAAATATATATAATACGATGTGGTTCTGTGTTTGATCATATATATCATTGGATATATATAATCAAACACAAAATCTCATCGTTCCACAGTTAATCGTTTTGGATTTACTCAAGAAATTCTAATAATCTGTCAGGTAAAATGCGCTTTTAGCCAAGTCGGTTGCTATGGAAACAGTAGGCCATTATTCTTATACTACAGCATTCTTAAATACTGATTTCCAAAATTCTACGACTACCAACAGATTTGAATTAATGCGCAGAATTAAAAAATAAATTCCCACTGAAGTGCACTTCCGGTTCAGTCTATTGTTATGAAAATAGTAGCCAATCATCCGGATGCTACAGCCGACTGAAATACTAAATTTCAATATTCTACACCTGATCGTTTCGAATTTATGCGAAAAATTCCAAAAGACTGTCAGGTAAAGTGCACTTCCGGCTCGGTGGATCTCAATAAGAATAAAATGTGAGCATCTAGACGGTATAATCGTCCTAAATACTGAATTCTAACAATCTGCGTTCAATCGTTTTGGATTTATGCAGAAAATTCAAAAAATGTTTCGAATAAAGTGCTCTTGCGGCTCAGTCGATAGCAATCATAATGCAAGGTGTACAACTAGATATTATAAAAGTGCCTAATACAGAATTTAGATATTCTACGACTGATTGTTTAGAATTTATGCGGAAAATAAATTAACAAAGTCTGTCATATAAAGTGCAATCCCGGCTCAGCCGATTGTTACAAAAATAGAAGTTGACAATTCAGACGCTACAGCAATTTCGAATGCTAAATTCCAGTATCCTATGGCTGATCATTCTGAATTTATGCGGAAAATTAGAAAAAAGTTTTAAGTAAAGTGCACTTCCGGTTTAGCCGATCGCAATCATAATGCAAGATGTACAATTAGATGTTATAGAAGTTCTTTAGACAAAATTTCAATATGCTATGGCGGATTATTCTATATTTATGTAAAAAATTTGAAAAAAGTTTCAAGTAAAGTGCACTTCTGGCCTGGCCGATTCTTACAAAAATAGCACATAACCATTCTGATACAACAGCAAGTTCAAATACTGAATTTCAACATCCTACGGTTGATCATTTTGGATTTATTAGAGAAATTCGAAAAAAGTTTCAAGTAAAGTGCACTTCCGGTACAGACGATTGGAACTATAATGCGAGGTGCATAACTACAAAATTTCAACATTATACATTCAACCAGTTTTGAGATTTGTGAGTTACGCACGCACGCACGAACATACGTACCAAAATCAAGCCAAAAATAGTCAAAATGGATTCAGGAATGCTCAAAACGGATATTTTCATCAAAATCTCGATTGTTGAGTTTTGTCGGTTTCACAATACTCTCTTGTACTTAGTACAAGTAAGTAAAAATTAGAACAAATATAAAGTCGCTTCTTCAGCTGCATCCAGAAATTCGCGAGAATCTTCAGCTTCTGACGTTTCTGTTAGATTAATTTTTAATATTGTTTATTTGTTTCTATGCTTTTGCTTGGCAGTTGTCAAAACTGTTACTACGTTTTTCCAAGAACACAACCTTGATTAGTATTTTTGTATGAATTTTTTCCTATTCTTGGCGTCTTCCACTCAAGTTTTTCCATCAAGTATACATACAAAAAATAGCATGTTCAACACCTAAGAAAAGCGATATTACTTTGCTCGTGTAGATTTAGTTTACATTCATGCTCGCTAGTAAACTCTCACTTTTCTCCACTTGTCAAACAATCTATACTATTAAGATTCACGTGTAAAAAGTTATTCTTCTATGCACTAGCGGCTTGGTTAAGAATACGAGCGGAGCGAATGTTTTGTAAGCTCTGTAAGTACATTTGAGACTCTTTGCACATGTGTCTTACAATGTTTTATCTTCGATCGTCCTAATTTTCGTAAAACAGTCAAGTATGTATGATTATTTTTACCATCCAAATTTCGACCAATAGAATTGCACCATTCGACGTCACGTGGTACAACCAGCACGGTTTTCAAGTGGAAATTTTTTGGAAATTTTGTCTGTTGCTTATATATACAAAACAAAGAACATTCAGCCGCGTTGATTCAGCATCTGTCAAACTGACAGACAGATTGAATTTGAAAATGAGCAGATTCGGAGTCGAGTCTCTGGAATCTATTGATGAATTTGGATGGGAAAAATAATCTTCCGAATACCATTCGTGATTAAATTTAACCTGGAAAAATTTTCAGATTGTTACGAGAGCTTGCTACCAATTTATTTCGTGATATTGATCAAAAATCACTCGCTTGACAGCTCGTGATTTTTCTGTCAATATCACTCAATAAATTGCTAAGCAACAAGCTCTCGTAGCAATCTAAAAATTTTTCCGGTAAAATTTAACCACTCATGATATTATATATGAATATTTCCTCTTCTGTAAATGTGACTTTGACAGCTATTATTGGTAACTAGGGTAATGATATTATGAATTGTACTGCTTTCGTTGAAGTTGACATGAATGTTCTTGTGAATTTGTTTGAAATATCCTGCTTAAAATGTCCAAAAGTGATTTAAGTGTTATAGATTAGTTTCAAAACATCCCGCAGATGTTTAAATACTGATAATCAGAACTGATGGCCTCCCGCTAAAATCGTACAATAAAACTCTTATTGCATTGTTTTGCATAGAAATCTACTTTTTACATTGAAAATGATGTGAAAAAATTATCACTCTATATACGATCGTAGATAAAATTTTATTAAATCATGAACTGTTGAAAGTATACAAAAAAAATCAATTCGATTCTGAGAATTTGTAATTTACGACCTTATTAAAGGCAATCAGTTGATAAAGTTAATAACGACCGTTCTACAATATCTAGAGCTCCACTATACATGTGGATCTATCTGGTTATGTTAATGGAATGTCTAAAAGCCAAATCATAATTACTATTTTCAGTGGCGGCTGGTTTTGAAGGGCACAAGGGCACGTGTTCACCCAACCTCCCCTAACTAATGGAGAGAAATAAGTACATCATCCATCATTCAGTGCATTATTTTATTTTTGATCTACCCCGTTACACAACCATCATATAGAGAAGGTATCAAACGTTCCTTCCGTTCGTCAATACAATCAAGCAGTCGGCTGTAGACGTCCATAGGGGAGCAGTTTAAAATATACCTACTATGAGTTTATTCGGGTATCTTCGCAGCACACGATTACATGCTAGATTTGGGGCACCAAACAGCGTGTCCTTCAGTATATATTGTACTTCATAACAGTGTGTTTGTTTATTTGTTCTCGTAATTTTCATCGTGTTTTGAATCATAACACGTGAAGCAACGTTTATTGTTTGTTTATTATCAATTATGGAGACAGTGGAAGTTAATTGTTTGCAAGTTATTGCAAAAGTTTATTTCTAGGGCCCACCTTTATTCATAATTCACGAGTCATAATTGACTATTTTTGCAATAACATTGCACTTTTCTGTACTTTGTATAAGAAATACTACCATATTATATTGTTATGATATTCCATCATTTGTCAATATTCAAGTTTTTGAATGAAGTACAATCTTGCCGACAGAGTAAAGTGCTGACATGTCAGCTGCCACAAAAATGGAATTCCACATTGTCGATGTACCAAACAGTCGAAATTAACGTACCATAACGTCAAACTTTGAGATAAATATCTTTATCAATGCAAATGTGCCGATAAGTAGATATTCACACCATCTTCGTGCCAGTTCTTATTATTTAACAGAATAGATATCTGATATAGTAGACATGCCATAGAGTCAAACATCGATGTGCCATTGAGTTACATTACGATTCAAAGGTACCGACTTGCTACAATCTCGATATGCTAGATGCTATCAATTTTAAAGTCTATAGTATCGATGTAGGTACTACAACTTTGATGTGTTAAAATGTTAAAATCAGTTGAGAATCCAAAGTTTATGTAACAATAATATTAATGAGGTGCAACACCAAAAGTAAGTTATCCTAGAAGATGATATTTGAATCCTTCAGCTCATTTGAACGATCAGTACCTCGAGTGAGAGCTATGGTAGTACGAATGTATTGCAGCCTCTAACAGATAGGTTCTTGATGTTGGTGAAAGAATTTGTTGCGTTTCATGTACTTCATCAATCTATCGCGTATCAAAAAAACCCAATCAAATCCTCCCCAGTATCTTGAGTGCACCAATAAATTTTTATTTCACAAACAATACTTTCATCACTTGATCAATCAAGCGCTGAGCAAACAGACGTAACAAGAGCCATTAAATATCAAAGACGATGAAGCTTTTAATCTAGCAAGTGCGGCGACACTTTATTGTTTGTCAAGTGAGCATCGCACACAAACAACAGTCGGGAGATCAGGCTTCGAATGCTGGTCAGAGAATCCTGACAGTGCAATCACTCACCCACGTGCGATGTCACGCATGTCCGACGATATTGTGACGCGCTATCATTCACTTCCGGCGATATGAGGTGCAACTAACCAAATGGCGTTGATCGATGAGACCAGCGATTAACAAAGAATGGAGAAGTGAAGAGAGAAAGTTTCATAATTGAGCATTAATAACTAAACCAGCAAGCAATGAAACAATGCTTGTGTGATCTCTATTTGTTCTCCCATCACCAGGAAACCGAATTCCTGAAAAATCTTGAACTTACGTGAGCCTCCATCTGCCGTTTTTCTTTCTGAACAAATCCTTTGGTCGTAATAAAGATGTATCACGTGTTATGTCAGTCGTTCCATAAGAAGCCCGTGCGGTGCAACCCGGGAGTAACTTCGGAGGAGAAAAGTTTGGATTGGAGTCTTGGAGATGTGATAAAAAAGACGGTTGATGTCGTGTGACTCCGAATGCGCTTATAAGTTTCGTTTCTGAGTTGATGAGATTTTGAAGCGCATCTAGATGTAAAATGAAATGTGGAAGCTGGACGATCTCTAAACTACAAATTCACTCAAAATAAAGAAGAAGAGCGCTTTGAACTCAAGGAGACAGCAGAGTCAAATCTTTGTAGAATATATCTGTATGAAAATTAACAACTGGTAGGATGATTGAATCGCTGTCTATTTTCTGAGGTCTCATTGAACTGTATGAATAAGTTCCAATAAGGACGAATAATTCAATATGATAGAGGTAAGACCGATTATCGGATTCACTTTCATGTGGAACATTTTGGTAACGAAGACAGTATCAATCGATAAATTACAACACTTTTGTACTTGAATTGGAAAAGAGTGAGGCTATTTTTGGAACGATTATGCGATCCGATGAAAACATCAATGGACGAATCTTTGCAATGCATTTTATGCTGGTGGTGAACGCGGTAGGAAATTGAATCCTGGAAGTTGGAAATCTAGTGACGTCACTTCGGTCAAGTCCGTAGCAGGGTTGTACGTTCTACGACTTTTAAATTTACATGTAAATCCAAGCCGATTGAATTTCATCGACCCGGGCGCCTTTTATCGGAGTTTACATTGAGGTTTTTTCCTTGTTGTCTTCTTTCGAAGGTTCGATAGTTCTTGGCAATGTCCAGTTGTTCGGAAGGAACTGTGAAACTTAAATCTAAAAAAGAAAACCAATTCAGGACGTATTTGCTTTTTCACAAGGACAACAAAAATTTCATACATTTCATATCTGAATATCATTCAAACTGCATCATATTTTACCCCAACAGATTAAATACTCATTGAAGGTAACATTCCAGCAATTATAACTTCTGACTTTTACAGCTTCAACGGTTTCCGACTGTCTGGAAACACAAGTTAGTTAACATTTATTTTATGTAGTTTTGAATTATTAAGTAGAAAGCAGATTAACTGCGGCATTAAACACACTCATTTGGGACTCAGCACAGGTGTATCTATATTTGTATCACTAACACATAACATCTTCTTTAAAAGCATCAAAGAGGGCTTCATCTTCTTGATGAAATAAAATTTCGCAAGTATATAAGAGAAATTACTAATGGAATTTATGCTGCGCTCCTTTTCAGACTTTTTGGGTTGTTATATGAAGTAATTAATAATTCTTTTCAACATACTTGCTATTATATGAATTCGTAGTTTTTATACGTACGTAAATATTCTACTTTGTATAACGAGAACTTGGGTATGAATAGAAGTGGAATTTTTATTATAATTATATGCAGATATTCTGAAAGGAGGTTCTATTTTTATTTCCAGCTGCAAATATTTTCACGTGAATATTATGGACTGACGCTATGTGTTACTTGAATAACTTATTTTATTCTTAATTCATCAGCCATCCAACAATTTATAACATTCACATAGCTTATGTTATGTTATGTCATTATGTTGAGATCTATTAAAACTTATGAAACATGTCACATAGGTTATATCATGTTCGTAATGTCATTTGACATAACACAACAAATGATTTCAACTCAACTTTCGGACGCTGTGTTATGTCTGCGCCGGCGCAGTTGACGGTTATCACTCTTTGACATTTCATCTAACCTCAAAAAATGAAGGAAAATTTATTAATTACATTATTAGAAAGTAATCCTAAATTCTACTCATTATTATAACAATTATAAGAATTATCAACATATTGTGAAAAAGAAAATACATGAGAGCGTTTATGAAATTATAAATAATCTCGTTATTGAAAATATATAGTTCTAAAATCCTTCACATGATGGCTTCAAGTCACGCCGGTTAAACGCTATGCTTTCTCCCTATTGGTAACTGAAATTAACCCGTAGCCATCTAGCGGTTATAAACGGAACTATATAGTAAAGTGGATTCAACCTTATTTTCCATATGATCATATGTTATGTTAATGGCTTTGTTATCAATATTTAATGACTTTATTGAGGTTGTTTATTTGAAATTTTATACTACAATAGTTCATATTGAATTTGTTGCAATTAATTTAGTGAAAAATACTTAGCTTTGGACTTCATTGTTAAATTACATAACCTCATTGCTATACTGAAATTAGTCTTTCTTAAGATTTTACTCTTCAAAATATGGAATTTAAACGAATAAGTGTTGAAAATTGTTGTGTTTATAGATGTCATTCCAAATTTAGTTGAATTGTTGATTTGAGTTTCCATAAATTTTCTAAAAGGGGAAAAGAAAAGTGTCGGTAGTAAATAAATTTGAAGACTACGATCCAGTTCATAAACAAGCTATGCGGATTGGAAAAATTCGTACAGGAAAAGCTGAAATGTACAATACAAAAATGTCATAAATACTCCCCTGTAATATTATTTTCTTTGAAGCTATGAATTTCATAACCTCATTCAGTCTTCCAGTTACAACTCATATTCATATATAAATAAAAAGATTTTAATAGAAAAAACTAAATGTTATGAAAGAAGAAAGCCAATACTTTTTCGCACAATTGCAATTGAATCATTCAACGGAATATGAATATTTCTTTCCTGAATATCAACGTATTTACATTGTAAACAGATTACAAACTTGCCGTAAACCACTTTTGATTCACCATTTTGTAAGCACAGTGCTGCCGCCAACGGTAATTTCAGTTGCCAATACCAGCTGTGTCTCAATATCTTATCGCGTTAGAGAGAGAGGCTAAGTGTGTGGGATGGAAGATAGTAGGCATCTTTCTCAATGCATTTAGTATTTGCCACTATTAATTTGCAGCTATTTTTGTGATTTAAAGCTTGGAATTTTTGATTATTTAACTTTAGAATGGGAAGAAAGTGTTTTTGTTCCAAATGCAATAGTGGGTACCCAAGTTGTAGAGAGAAAATATCTATTTTTAGTGCTCCGAAGGACGAAAAGACATTAATGAAGTGGAGACGTGTAATACCCTGAAAAGATTAGTTATTTTCATTTAATTTAATGTTATTTTTTTGTGATATTTTTGATTATTATTAATGTTATCTCTAGTATTTATTTGTGAATATGTGAATAAAAAAATGATGTATATGATATTTCTTACTATTTCTTTTATTAATTCCTCCTATGTGAATCAAATACTGATAAATAATTATTTCTAGTAACGTGAGACATCTGGATTATTTTGAATTTATATCATTTATATTGAAGAAAGTCAATTATAAAAAACCTAACACAATTTATCAATTTCAACTACCTATCACTTTTTTTTCCGAAAAAATGAACTTTTCTACAAATAGAATAAGTTAGTATTTGAATAGTATATTCTACGATAAGTATTGGAATGGCCTATATTCTGAACAAGAGAAAAGTTTGTAATCCGAGCCAAAAACGAGGATTACGGTTCGCGAGTGTGGAATACGCCATTCCAAACATGTTGTAGACTATACTTTTTTCAACAAGGTTTTGGAAACTCACCAATATTTCAGAGGAAACTTTAAAAATTATTGAATGTCAAACGTAAAACCAGATATGAATACTTGAATTCTTAGGAAGTAATCATGGTAGTAGCCAAACTAACAGCTTCTGATTCGTCAAAATTATTATATGTAAACGGCATACGGAATCACTCTAAATGATTCTTAGGAATGTCATTGGTTCCAACATAATTTTTGGTTATGTAATATATAAATTCCAAAACATTCTTAGAGAAAATGATTTTCAATCATAAATAAGTCAAATGTTAGCAGGATGTATGAAAATCGTGATAATTAAAAAAATTCAAAAGTATTTATGTAGAATTTAAAATCAAAAATAATTTATTATTCATTAAAATTCTGAAAAACGTATAGATTATTATTTATTAATTTTACATAGGAAGTTTCGGGTGTCAATTTATTTGAGTAAATCAAGACTTTCCACAAAACGCGCATTTGTTTCTTTGCTGAAAGTAAAAGGAATCTCTGTATTTATCTGAAGTAAATCTATGATTTTTATTTTTAAAAATCGCAGGACAAATCATAATAAGAAATCATTTGATTTGAAGCAAGTACAACCTGATCAATATGAATAAATTAAAAATTTCAAGTGATAGTCCGAGTTGTTCCATGTTTATACATGCCTACTATTTTCCATCTCTCTCTTCGTTCGGCGATAAGAGTCTGTGCCGTGTACAAGCGCTTCGTTTCAACTCCTATATATATTATACTTCGTGCTTCAAGTCTTTGTGTCTGTTGACATAACATAACATACAAACATAACACAGACATAACATGACATAAGCTATGTGACCTTAGCTTAACACACATTCATATACAGAATTTGACAATCCAACCAGACTTTGATCCCTCTCTACTTTCCAATCTAGGCCGCCTAATATTTCTTATTAGAACTATAATACTGGACCAAATCAATCAATCTTTGAATTAAATTAAAACTGGGGCAAATGATGATATCGACCTTGAAAATCATATTGCTGGAAACTGACAGATATAAATCAACAATCTGCAGCAGTGTTTAGATACATAAGTGTGATTCCAATAGAAAGATCCTACGTTTTTCGTCTAGATCACAGAGCAGAGGAGTAGGTATTGCTTTATCTTGCACGGAGACAATTTGTACTTGTCACCGTTTCCGAGTTAAACTTCAAATTAAAAACATTAACATCGAGCGTACGTTCCCATTCTTCTCGCAAATAATCTACCACTGTAATTACCTTCTTTTTTGATTGGAGCATTCATCATGCTGCCATTCGATACTCGGCATCCATTAAAAACAATACGTTGCAGCGTGTACGTTCTTTGTCATTTTTAATTGAAAACTACGGATGTAGACGCAGCAAAAAATCATCTGCTGTTACAGATAAGTGCGAAGGTTGTGTCTAGTATAGATCCTCCATGGTAACGTATATTAACGCAGCCCCAACCGTGTGTATTGAGCCGTCCTAAGTCCGGTTTATTGCCGATAGATCATAGCTGGCTGGGAGAGGTCTCTGCTGCTGCTACCGCAGCTTTTGCTACCCCCATTGCTGCTAGTTTATCGAATTTGACGTCATTGGCCACGAACATAATCACACCAGCAAATTGAAGGATTTAGTTGTTATTGATGGCGGTTTTCTTGAGCTCAACAAGTTTTGAAATGATGTCTTCATTCTTTTTTACCGACATTCTTTATTTTTACAAATGTTCCAACTCAAGGAACGTATTAGAACCAAATCTTCAATCGAAAAGATCGCGATGATTTTATGAAGCATGTAATCAGAAAATCCAAACGAAAACAGTTCAATTATTAATATCGTCTTTTTGGTAGCCGTTCAAGTGACATTTTTGCATCCCTGGAATTAAGACGAATTTAGCCTCTTATGTCCGGGACTTGAGTTCAAGTTTAGTCCAACAGGAATGTAGAATGATCAAAACTCCCAAGGGATTTAAGTGAAATGACAGCTAGATAACTAAAGTATCTGAATGTCAAATTGATTTTTATCAACATCTAGATTTTAGGGTAATATTTCTTCAGTTTACTCTTGCGCAGCCTCATTAATATCAAATTTTCCACTCATCTTGTTGACAGCAAGCTTATTTATTTCACAACTGCTGTAGCCCAGCCTTGTTACTATTTTAAAAGTATACCCACTCAACATTTTAGTGTCAAGTTTTTTATTATCAAATTTGTAAGATTGAATGATCTGCTTTTAGACTATTGTAGTTTAATATAATATGGTAGTGCGAAAAATAGCGTATATAACACAAGACTAAAATGCCTTTGACCTTCAGATGATTATTGTCCTTAACTTCATCTCGTGCAATAAACTTCACCCTTAGGATATATCACGCAATTTAGCCCCATGTTAATTGACTGTTTTACGAAAATTAGGACGATCAAAAATGAAAGATTGTAAGGCACACGTGTGGAAAGTCTCTAATGCACTTATCAAGCTTTCAAAAAAACTCGCTTTTCTCATGCTCTTAGCCAAACGAATCGCGCACCGTCGAATACCTATTTCTTTTTTCTCAATAAGCACAAATAAATATTTTTTTCTACGATCACTATAGAAAACAACATATTTCTCATACAAAACACAACTAGAAAACTTACAATTTCACATAACTGTGCGAAAAGTCGTGAGAAATGATTTCTCACACCAGTTTGACCAACTTATATATTGATGATTCATTCTGAATATTCTTTAGGTGATATATATGATATATTTAGCTAGATTATTGATAAATATCTCGGACTTGATATAAATCTCTGTTTGCTCTTTTATAAGCCACATTTGTATAACAAAATTGCACTAAGTTCTGTTGGAATTATTTTCTCATTCTTGTAATATATATTTCGAAGGTTGACAACACTACGAATCACAACTGTCAAATTGAAGCAGACAACACACGTTCCATCACAATCTGTTGAAATCGAGAAATTATGTAATTATAGTATCATAACCAAAATTAGATATCCACAAATATCATTACTGCAGTTGGAAAATGGTTAGTGACGAAAATTTAGAAAACACGCTACCCGAGATCACAGAAAACTCTAACTAATGAACCAATCAGAAGGTCGCTTGGTGAGAGTGGGCCAATCAGATACAATCTTTCCGTAGTTTGCAACAATTAGATTACACAACAATGAAATGTCAATCAACTGATAGAAAATATATCAATAATGTTCCAAATCATAGCTAAAATTAATGTTACAATAAATAAGCAGAGCAAACAATTAAAATGCCTAAATTATTTTACATTTGTGGAAATAGCTTTAAAATCTCAGTTATACGAATGATTTACCTACATATTTCATTAAAAACTGTGATCGTAGAAAAAGTATAGTGTACAACACGTATAGAATCACCTATTTCACACTTGTGTGATTCCAGCACTCGACTCCGTCTCGTGCTGAAAATTACACACCTCGTGTGAAATAGGTAATTTTCTATACTTGTTGTACAATATACTATTGTAAGATTTCAGAAATACTAATGTATCGATACCATTAATTTCCTTGACGTAACTATTACCAGACATGATAGCGGTACCATTGACACCAATTGGTATAGAAAAAACACTCATTCTGGTAGATATGCTAATTTATATTCTGATATTTCTTTCACTTATAAAAAAAGTGTTGTTACAGCTTTAGTTGACCGAGCAATTTTACTATCTTCTTCAAAATTTCACCAACAAAACTCATCCTCTCACATTCATAAACCAACAGATTAATAAACGTTTAAATATTCTCAGTAATAGGAATCTTGATGCAGCGACTGGAAAACAACCAAATTTGGAAATTTATTTTGAATTACACCCTACTCCATTCCTTTAAATAAACAAATTAAACACTTACTTGGGGATCTAAATCTTGTAATTGTTACACAGTCTAGTAATATCTCTCAATTGTCCACGAAATTGAAAGATCGTCCTTTTAATCTTGAATTTACTAATGTGGTTTATGAAATCAATTGTGGTGTATGTGAACAATCGTACATTGGCCAAACCAAACAAAAAGTATCTCAGCGTATTTCTCAACATCGTAATAATTGTCGTCTGATGAATGATTCGCATAGCGCACTTGTAGAGCATACTGTTAACACTGGGCATACATTTGACTTTGAAAATTTCAAAATTATTAAAAAAGAGCCAAATATCTTTGAAAGACTTTTATATGAGACTCTGTTCATGGGTATAGATAAATCTAAACATGTGAATCATATTAATGATTTTTATAATTCAATTAACTAAATGTCAACTTTACTTAACATATTTACCGCTTGACGGCACCACCTGTGTCCGTCTTCAGTTTGTTGTCAAAGCTTTACTATTTCCTGTTCACTCCAACGTTTGCCACTATGGCACGTGAGGAGGGTTTTGAGTTTTTCCTGTATTTTTTAAATTTACTGTTACATTCAATTTCCAAATTTATATTGTTAGTACAAACATGTAACTTCATTTAACTTTAGCAGGTATGTTATATATTGTTTTCTTTCAATGGTTTCCATGTGCTGCATAAAATTTATATTTTGTCTGAGAATTAAATAAATTTGTAGCTGATGATGGCGGGCCGTTCCGGCGCCGAAACGTCCAAACATCAAAAGAATTTTTCAATTTTTGATCCCTTTGCCATATCCATAACCTCAAAATCAAATTATCAGGATCACGCAACTTATGAAGAATACTAATTATTTAATATTCATGACACAATCAAATTGACTCAATAAGGAAGTTGGCCGGCACAACCTGTTTTGCCGAATATCATATTAGTTCCGCTCTCAGTAAAATATCGCTGATGATTGGCTCTAAATGCGTCTACGGCAGTATACAATATCAGCTATCCATATATGTAGAACTCAGTGGGCTACACCAGATAAAACTGTTTTTTTCTACAGTCACTGTAGAATGATACCCATTCCACACGATGTAACGTGCGGAATAGGGATCATTCCGCACGTTAAGAGGTTCCTAAGAAAGCCGGGTGGCGTTGCGAAGAAACTGTTTCATTACTATCATAATTTTAATTCCTTTTGATTTTCTTATCATTCCTCTTCAAAATGGAGTCAATATGAATAATTTTATCAACATCTGATGAATTGGAGTGAGATCAATGAAATAAACTCTTTTTCCGAAAACGGTATATTTTGGTTATAGATATTCACGCAGACACCATTGACTGTAAAAAAAATAACATCCGTTACTCGTGCAATTCTATCACTCAACTTCGTCTCGTGGCTGAATTATTCACATTCGCATGGAATGATCTCCATTCCGCACTTGTATCGGAATATACTATACTTTAAGATATATTAAATTCATTGTAAATTTCCGTTTGTTGAATCAAGTGGTGGAGAAGTCACATCGTCTTCATAGCCTGGATAGTGCCTGGTTCGGCCTGCAATAATTATAGCACTCTCAGAGACTCAAAGTGGCACCAAGCCATTGCGGATTATTCCGAGCCTCAAAGAAAAGATAATACGGAAATCACGTGACAAGTTCGTGAACAAAGAGTTCGTTATAGGAACACCACGTACGTACAACAAAAAAAAAGGCTGTACACGTACCATAAGAATATAAGATGTTAACGTATCACAAAAATCCTGTAATAAGAATTGTTTCATACTATCGTTGAAAAGAATAAAGGGTTTTTTTGTAAACACCTCATTCTATTTTTTTTTCCAATTGTTCCGACTAAATATAAAAACCAAAATTGCTCATATTCTAGATGTTGGAGGGCCTTTAGCGTTTTGGAAAACATTTGTCGTAAGAATGCTTAGGAAACTTCAAGAGATAATCAAATAACTCTTTGGGAAGCGTCTAATTCAGTTCCTCAAAAAATGTAGGCAACTTTGTTTACAGCAGAATTATGCGCTCCTGGTACAATCGATGGATAACTTTTACGTCAAGACAAACCATCACCCAAGTGCACGAGGTGTAGCTCCAATCTATTTCCACAAATTATCTCCCGAATACGACATTTCCGTCCTGAAAAGGGCTCAGCCCAGAGAAGACAAAGACATTTTTCTCAACTATCCTGGAAATATGTTCTACATAGTACCTTGGATGATCAGACTCAAAGATAAATCAGCAAAACATGTTAGAATGTTGATGGAACAAGATCTGATATTAGGAAAAAAAAATTCAACCAAAATGTAATTGTGTCTTCGGCAAATGCCGACCCCAGAACACACTGCACTTGTCAAGGTTTACTTTGCAGCAACCAACGGCGTTGTTTACACCGTTTTGGATTATACATGTGTTTTTCATTTCATAGTTCTCGAAACAACTTCATTTACTTGAATTCGATCCAATGTTTGGCCGATGGCCATGGAAGATCTACTCAGCTCAAGCTTTTTGAGAGCTTTGGGCTATTCAAATCGTTCTTGGCAGCCAAATGGCTTACTATTTCCACCAAGTATCAAATAATCTAGTTTAAATTAATTAAAGGGTGCGTGAATGTAACGCATCTCCAGTTTCGCGGATTAACCTCATATACATAAGTCTAATAATATATACGTGGAACAGTGTTATGTGTTCTATCACAGCACGTGTTGCCACAAAATCTTGTGCCAAACTACATAATTAGGAAGCGAAATAATTCAAGCGTACGAAGCTAACCACGAGGATACGGTGGCATATACAAATTTGGAGATGTAAGAAATAAGAGAAGATGATACAATTGTATTATATATGTATAAATGTATCACATTGATGTCAAAATATATTTCTGCATAGCTTCATTCGCTTTAGTTCGAAAGTTCGGCTTTAAACTATGACCAACTCATGAATCTTGTGGGATATTATATGATGACACGAACATTTATATTTGGAGTAAAACAATATAGCAAGCTTATCTCTCCACGTGCAGTATTAAAAATAAAGACTGTGAACATAGTAAATTTAGTTCTCACAACTTTGAAACGGTTTTTAAAACAAGGATTCCATCCCGAAAGATATATTAGCAGGGTATAGATTTATGAATCTGCATTAAAGGCAGTTATACATCGTCAGTACAGAGAATGTTCTTTATAAAGACTGTTATAAATTCCAGGACGACAGAGGAACGTTCGCTCCTCTCCGACACGGTTCGAATAGCGTCCGTGGTCGTCTAAGTGCTCCCAAGAGATTCACGTACGCGAAACGAGATCAGAAACAACCTGCTTTAATTTATTTATGTATGTATATGTGTTGTTTTCAAGCCCAACGAGAAGTGCTTTTTGTAGGAAGATGTTGAGCACATCGAGAAGGTGTAAATTAATCAGTAGATTCAGGTGAGATGAGGCTTCTACGATGTTGTGAGATGGGTAAGTTCTTATTTGCTGTTGCAGCTAGTAATCTAACTACCATGATCATTTCGGATATTGGTTATCGATTGGATTGCAAAAGTAATTAGTAGTAGTAGAACGCACGGACTTAACAATCAAATCATTATGCATTATTCAGGCTCCGAACGCAACACTTTATCACAGTGTTAAAAAAAAGCTGGGGATCAGTAATAATAAATCAAAAACTTTCGGAAGAGGTTCGCTGCTGTTGGTTGGTGATTAGAGGAGCGAAAGTAAGTATAAATGAAAGTGATGGTTGTAGCACGAAGAGTGGGGAAGCTTGCAGATGACGAATGTCAAGCCTGAGAATCGTAAAGTCCAGGCCCGGAACATAAAATGGCTATTAGGCGGAGCAGCGTGCACGCCTGTTCCGAACTCGAATAAACTACTGTACTATGTATGCTAATCAGAGCACAAACTTTTTCCACGTAACCGGACTCCGACACGCCGCCATAAATTGTACAGTTTACCGCTACGTGTCGCTAGCATATGTCAGCGTAATGCCCTCGGTGTCTTGTCGGTACACGGGTTTTTTGTCGCGATTTACATAAGCGGTACACAGCGTGGTCGCGAATCAGTGCAGCACAACGGGTTACGCTCCAAAAGACACGAGATCTCACAACTCAGTGTGAAGTACTGCAACGTCACTCGCAATCCGTTGCGCTTCGACCGACAACAATAGGTCACGAGACCTCGATTTAAGGGGCACACCGATTTACATTCACAGACAGGAAACCTTCAGCCACAGAGTCAGTCTTAGCAAACACTCAACGTGAATAGACGTACGAATAAACACGAAATATTTGACATACTAAGATCATTGCTATATGATCTTCACGGTAAACATCAACTGGGCTCCCAATAACGAGTGCGAAAAGAGAGCGTCGACAGATGAACGTAAAAAAAAACTTCAATATTAACTGGAGAAGCGAGTTCAAAGAACTACAAAAGTTCATTACCTGAGATGGTGTGCGACATTCAGCGTGTTGAGATAAGGTATCATGGAAATGCTCCGGAGGATCCAAGGAAAAATAAAATCACTCCAAATAATTATGGACAAGTTTGTTCAGATTTAGATCATAAGTTCATCACCTTCAAAATTGTAGTACATTTTTGCGATTGAATGTAAACATCGAACGTCAACAGATTGATATTAAAAATAAAACCTGAACTGCATTTTGTATGAAGCAATCAATGACAAATTTTACGAGTCGACAAGAAAACATGGCTTGAACTCGCATCCGCTATAATATTCAAATTAGTATTATCTATTACCTTCAATGTTGTGTAGCTTTTGAAATGTTTCAAAATTGTTCGTTCTTGGAAATATATTTCTCAGCGAAGCTCTTTTCCAAATTCCTCTAGAGGAGGCTGGAATCTGCTCAAAAATATTCTATAAGCTTCCAACGCAGCGGTAATTGTTGTCGAGAATACAAATATCGCTATTGAAATCTGTGCCACACTGTGGTGAAAAATCGCTCCGCTTTACACAAAGAGATACAAGCATCGATGTGATTAATATAGAATTATATATTGAATCAATATTTTATGGGTTGAACGAACATTCGTGAATAATTCTCCGCAATTATTTACGATTCAGTGTACGTCGCGAACAAATGGTTTTGGGTGCAATCGCTGCAAATAAATTTATACGATTTGGAAGGCCTCGCATCATCGTAATCAGCTTACGGACGATATGATTCACGAGTTCGTGGACATACATCGGACGAGTTGTTATCGATTAACTTTTACATGACTGGCTCGTTTAATCACATCTGACAGACGGAAAACACACCTTTTATGAGAATCACAGACTCTTTATGAATCCATCATTTCACTTTATTGATCTCAGGACAATAATTAGGAATGATTTTTGCTCTTTGGTTGGATATCACTGAGTTATTGAACGGTGAGCACATTCTGCTGATATATCGCATGTCGCACCGGCCCTCGTGCCATTTCCACATTTCGTTATTGTCTTCTGATCAGTGAATTTCGTTCTCTGTTCACCGCCTGCTGCTCTGCTTTTGATATGCTGGGTATTCATACCTTACCCCACTTCCTGAATCAAATCTAAATCACAGCGGTAATTCATCGTTAAGGAAGATATTTATTGATCTATTTGTACTGCCGCATCCTTCGCATTTCCAACAAAGCGATTTGTTTTCGTCGCCGTTTTATATTGAATGATACTACAGTTTTACTTCGCAACCACTGATTTGCATGAGTCTAGTAAAAAATTTCAAAATATTGATATTTTAAATAACATTTTTAGAATCTTTTGTTCTGTGCTCGTACGGAAGAGAAATTGGAAGATGGCTTAATCTATTATAATTAAACTGTGTTCCACATTTCTCACATCGTGAGGACTCGCAATCTAATTTTGGAGGACTTGAAGTATATACAACAAATTATCTGGAGTGTAAACAAATAAAATAATGTCATGATTAAACAAATAAAGTAGCCTATCTGCATGATCTTGCTTGTCGATACGGATTGTGAATGGGTCACAACGTTTCTAGCTTTGGATGGTGTCGAGAAAGGCGTTCCAGAGGAGTATCATTTATACAATTTGGTCTTGGTATAGAACAGCACCAAGCTTCCGTGTTGTAGAATGTAGCTGATTCAGAAATAGTTCGGGGAATAAAGACAGAAAAAGTTCATACTTCGGAAAAATTCCCGGAAAGCTGAATTTTTGCATGAAGCTTCCTTTCGTAGTTCTAATCAATATACCGCAAATATTCCCACCAGTGTATGTGCTGCTAGAAATGTTATGCGGAGTCAAAGGTCAAGGTAAACGGTTTTTTGCAAAAATCTTTTGCTAACGGTAACTTCAATCAAAAAAATAGTGATTACTAAATTTGTAGCTAAAAAAATTGCCTACAAAAAATATATTCAGGTTTTTGAGAAAATCTGATTCAAATAGTTTTGACGTTTATTCTTCTTATAATACGTTCACTCCTTACCACACTACTTTTAAGGATGTATGAGCATGACAACAATTTTTGATTCATGCCTCAAAATTTATTTATCATTAGTTTTCTATCCAAAGAATTCACTGTTAAAATTTCAGAGTAGGTCACCGTTCATATTTTGAAATAATAAATTGTTGAAAATTGACACAAAATACATTGCTCTTATGGAGAAATAGGTGATTGAGCTCATAAATAAATACTGTTCAAGTTTGCGTAGAATAAAAAAAAACTATACATAAGAAAGATGAATATTGCAGTGTTACGTCAATATTTCAAAAACGGTATGTATCCGTTCATCCTGAAAAGAAAAATTGAAATGAAATTCAAATTACTTGATTGAATAAATTTTTATTCGCAATGAATTCACACGGCAACGTTGTGCTGCTAAAGCAAGATGACGAGCACGTGGCTTTTTGCTGCATTGCCAAGTTAATACAGATCACGTGAATAATTTCACCCCGCAAACGTTCAAGCCTATCCCTACCCATCAAAATTCACTATTCCTCCACGCCCTCGCTCATACATCCTTAAGGTAGAGTAACAGATGTATTTTTCTCTAAGTGGTGTCCCTAAATGGCTTAATACACGTTTATTTGTAATTGAAAAATATTTATTTATTGAGGGGAATAAACAAATTATAATCTATTTTTTATCAGCAGAATGATAAAACAGTTGCATAAATAATTCCTTATTGATCAGACGTATTATTATAGTTCTTCTTCTAACTCCATTTCAATTACCTTGTCTAACTCTCCATCATCATCTTATTCCGTCGCCTGAATCTCCATAGTTTCAGTCAAGAAACACGATGGATCTACATCTTCAGTAGGCTCGTCATTATTAGCATCATTAAACTCATGGGGTGATACATTTGAAAAACACACTCCATTTCATAAAGCACTTCCTCACTATTAGAAGATTTAAGGTGAGAGAAAACGGAGTACTCTCAGAGACGAGGTCCCAGCTAAATGGAATACCTCAAGACTCAAAGCTAAGCGCTACATTATTCCTGATTGCAATCAACACAATAGTAAAAAGCATACAAAATCCAGTAAAATATCTAATATACGCAGACGATTCAGTAATTTTCCATAAAAGCAAAAATATAGATCGGGTACAAAAGCAGCTACAAGAAGCAATTAGTAAAACCCAATATCGGACCAGTAATATAGGATTCAATTTCTCACAACAGAAAACAAAAGCTATTAATTTTAGTAGACACAAAAAAAGACTTATAAACCCAGAAATTAAACTGAGCAATATCGAAATAACGTATATGACTGAAATAAGATTCCTAGGAATAGTCCTAGACATAAAAGTGACATGGAAAGAGCATATAAGAATACATGCTGCTGAATGCTGCAGAAATTGAATATATTAAAAGTACTGTCGCATTACAAGTGAGGAAAAGAGAGATCCACGATACTAACAATATATAGATTACTGATAAGAAGCAAAATCGATTATGGCTCCATAGCTTACGGAACAGCAAAACCGAATGACCTTAAATGTTTAAACACAATTCACAATAGGGTACTTAGATTAATAACTGGAGTACATCGCACAAGCCCTTTCGAAAGTCTACTCTGCGAAGCCAACGAACCTTCACTCCAAGATAGAAGAATACTATTATCACTAACATATATCACAAACTTGGCCACCCAACCAAGTCATCCAACATAAGTAGAGATTTTTGACCAAAAATCACAAATAACGACACTTAAATCTCATTTTCCTTTCCAAGCATATATCAAAACCATACTAGACTCCTTGAACTATACTATCCCAAACATCCAAACCAACAACATAAATATTACACCACTCTGGCTCATTAAGAAACCAAATGCCAATCTCAACATGTGCAACTATAATAAAAATGACAAAAGTCCAAATTTTCTTCAAAGTACCTTCAAAGAAATCATCTCTAACTACAAAGAACATACTTATATATACACAGACGCGTCAAAAACTAACAATAATGTAGGAGCAGCAATAATAACCGAAAAAAAACTCATGAATACCATCTACCAGACCGTACTTCAATATACACAGCAGAGATATTCAGCATCTCAAAAATGATAGCCACAAATTCTCAAACTATCTAATATGTTCCGACTCCCTCAGTTCCATTCTATCAATTCAACAATTATTTCCAAAACACCCATTACTCAAAGTCATTCAGGAAATTCTTTTCCAAATGAACCAAAAAAACATACAAATATTCCTCATCTGGATCCCCTTCCATATCGAAATTACTGGTAATGAGAAAGCTGACATCGCTGCAAAAAAAGCTATCAACAATGGGAAAATCATCGATCTCACTCTAGCAAATGATATTAGAAATGAAATAAAGAGACTAATAAAGGAAAAATGGCATAATAAATTGAAAGAGACAACAAATAACAAGAGGAGAGATGGACAAGACCAAATAATTAAATGGAATCCAGTAACAAAAGTAAGACAAGAGCAAATAATACTGACCAGATTGAAAATTGGACATACAAAAATCACCCACAGCCACCTACTAAGAAAAACCGAACAGACGAAATGCGAGGAGTGCGATGTCACCTTAACTATCAACCACATTGTCATAAAATGTCCAAAATATCAACAACAGAGACTATACCACCAAATACCAGAGAACGTGAAAGAAGCTTTGAATCAAGACAGTACGAAGACAATAAAATATATAAAAGACATAGGCTTAATCGATTGTATTTAAATAGCTGTACTACACAACTAATATTGACATGTGAAAATAAATATGTAATAACAAGACTATAAATATAATTCGTGTTAATACCTAACCTAACCAAAGGGTGATACATTTGAAAAATACCACAAACTGGTAAACAGTATAACTCAACTTTTCTGCAACCTTTCAAAGGTACATATCTTGTTGTGATACAAAACTTTATTTTTCTTCTAACTTTCAATATTATTCATATCCCACTAGGGTAAAATCATTTTCATCAAAAAATAGAGTTGAGTAGACTATCAGGAGCGGGTGGAAGAAGAGTTTTAACTGGCTCCAAAATTTGAGCTTTCAATGTCCATCCCCAGTCTAGAGGATCAATCTCGTTACCAAAATATACTTGCATTTGGTAGTAAACACGATGTAAATGTTGCCGAGCAGCACTAGATGATGACGGAAGAGAAATAGTTCAACAGATTTTTGAAGCTGTGCTGATTTTGCAAACGTTAAATATCTGTGACAATCAATGGGCCCTTCTTTTACTGGTTACACAGCCTATTACAGAGTAAAGTCGACACTATTGTAGTATGTATGCATTAGTTTGTATCATTATGGACTTTGAAACTTCCATGAAAATAGATTTTCCAATATTTTAAGTTACATCTATCGTTCAACTACAAATATACCACGCAGATACCATTAAGGAGTGCATACTGTACGTTACAACTTTTGAATCGAGTTTTCTAAAAAACCAATGGTTTTATGAGATAAAGTAAAGGAATGTTTCTTGTAGGCAATTTCTCAAGCTACAAATTTGATAACAACTATTTTCTCGATAAAAGCTAACGTTAGCGAGATTTTTTGCGAAAAACCGTTTATCCTGACCTTCGACCCTGTGTAACATTTCTAGCGACGCATGTATTGGCGGGGATATTTGGGATGCTGCTTAGAACCACAATAGTAAGCTTATTGCAAAAATTCAGCTTCTCCTTATTTTTCCACAATGCAATTTTTTGATTCCTTGTATTAATATGATCAAGCTTCCAACTGAAAGTTGGGGGATTCACGTATCAGAAACTTCAACAAAATGTTCGTGATACGTCCAGAGAACAAATTGAGAACCGAAATTCTGAAAGAAGTATTAATCGTAACTTAGAATATCGTGGGTCAAGTCAGGGATCGAAAATGCAAACGAGTGACTAAAATTCACATTCAAAGTGCTTTTCACTTCTATATCAACGGGAGAAGCAAGTTGAAGAAACTATGAATGCTCATTACTCAAGGTGGTGTGCTAATTTTAGCGTCTTAAGTAGAGATATTGCAGATATACTCCGACAATCCTTGAGAAAATCAAATATTCCTTTAGGATGCTTTTTCACTGATTCTCTCCAAATAAATGTGAGCAAGTTTGTCCAGAGTTGAACTATAAACTCCTAGCACAATCGATAATATGTCACAACTATCCTGAGCAGTGCTCAAAACAGGACAGGCAAATTAAATATCCCCAAACTTTTATAAAATCATACCTGAGCACATTATCATTAACTAGTAGACTGGACAATGAATTAATGAAACAAAGTAGAATGTTAATGAAACTAAATCTGATATCAAATTCCTTCTCAATTCAAAAGAAAACAACTAGGCGAACTGTATTCCGATGAGTGCTACCATTGGAAAGATAATACATATAGAGTTATCCCATCCAGTGAACAGAAGCACAATTTTGTGGCAGCTAATGAAATGTATAAGATTATCATATCATTGTCATTCATATTTCAGTTGGTGATGTTCGTTTTTTTTCTGTTGCAGTTGGGCAAGAGGCTCGCCACTCAGTCCTAGTGTACATCCACGGAGAGAGCTTCGAATGGAATTCCGGGAATCCGTACGATGGCAGCGTCCTAGCAAGCTACGCCGATGTAGTTGTCGTAACTCTAAACTACCGTCTTGGGATTCTGGGCTTCCTCAATGCGAATCCTGCACCACACCTCCGTGCCCGTGTAGCAAACTATGGTCTCATGGATCAAATCGCAGCACTTCATTGGGTCCAACAGAACATTGCGCTGTTTGGAGGTGATCCTGGCAATGTGACCTTGATAGGCCATGGATCAGGAGCAGCTTGCATCAACTTCCTAATGATCTCTCCAACTGTGATGCCTGGTCTATTCCATCGAGCGATTCTACTTTCGGGCTCTGCATTATCTTCCTGGGCTCTTGTGGAAGATCCTGTGAATTACGCGGTAAGATTAGCCCGAGAGGTTAATTGTTCGATTCCTGAGGATGTTGCTAAGGATCATGAACTTATAGTTGATTGTTTACGCGATACGAGCTTAGAAAACCTTTTAGAAGCGGATGTGGTTGCTCCGGCTTATTTGAGTGCATTTGGTCCAAGTGTAGATGGTGTTGTAATCAAAACAGACTTTGCGAAAGAACTTCTCACGTACTTCATACCGTCGGATTTGCAAAGTTTCGTGGCGGGTGTGAACTCTAATATGAAACGTAGTGAGGCAACATTAACATCGAGGGGTAATAATCAATATGATATGTTGTTTGGAGTGGTAACAAGTGAAGCTTTGTGGCGGTTTTCATCGAATGACATTCAATCCGGGTTCGAAGGTGAACGTCGGGATAAAATTATACGAACGTATGTGCGAAATGCATACACTTATCATTTGAGTGAAATATTTTTCACGGTAGTGAATGAATACACGGACTGGGAACGAACTGTACAACATCCCATCAACACTAGAGATGCTGCTGTAGCCGCGTTGAGTGATGCACAGTTTGTTGCGCCTTTAGTACAAACTGGAGACTTGCTTAGTGCAAAACCACCACAGCCTGGACAAGAATCTAATGGGCCGAGAACCTATTTCTACGTTTTCGATTACCAAACCAAGGATGGTGATTATCCACAGGTAAGATTTCAAACATCAGTCGCATTTATTTGATTCTCAATATTCGGATAGTCAATCAATTTCAGCTCCAAATGTTGCTTCTTTAATATTGGTAGCACTGTTTTATATAGTGAAATAATTTACGCACCATTTCTCAAGTAATCGGTAACAATACTCAAAATTAGTTACTTGTCCTCATTAGGAATGTTGAACCAGGCTTCCAGTTCGTTGGACATGATCGCATGGATGCCCGGTATTCGGGCAAGCTATTGCCTGAACCTCCGAGCTGTTCGAAGATTAAAGTTCTTCCAAACTTTTCCACTATCAATTTTTGATTAATTGAGTGTAATGAACATGGAGCTTGCATTTGACATATGACGTATAGCTATAGCGGAAAAGTTCTTTCCGTGATTTCATCGCAAAATTTGAACGGACTTCCGTCTGGGAAATTCTGCGATGTATTGTGCATCATGCAAAACCGGAACGATTTGTTTGGTTATTTTGATTTAATTCATGCACAGGTGTGTAACTTCCTTTCTGTTGTGTTGGCAACACGTGTATTCAAGATGGCGACGTGTTGTGTTGTTGAATCCAGCGATTATTTAACCGCAGATGCAGAAATGCGGCACAAGTTGCGTCTACGTGACTTCTGGGGAGCGCCTCGCGAATTGTAATTTTAAAATAACTTGCAGATGCGAAAGTTTATAAACCGTCTTTCATGAAACTTCTCCTAACTCCAAATCGGTTTATGCAAAGGGAGTTTCCCGAACTGTTGAAATAAATAGTCCTGGAAATATGTTTCCAAACGGTTTTTATTCTCGTCATTAACTTTATATGATGCTACTTTTCAATTTTCAACAACTTGGTCCCTGCCGCTGGTCCAACTTTTCCTCAGCTGTTCCACAGAATAACTTCTCTGAATGTAAATTTCTAACTTAATACATTTACTGCTTTGATAACAGCCAATTCCCCGAAAATTAAATGAATTCCGTTATAATTATTATTCGCTCATTTGCTGATCGGATTTTGGGCAACAATTATCTGTCTGTCAGAATTTGACTGAGAACCACTTTGCATGCCCATTTATGATAAATTGTTATTGGCAATCTGATAGTGAGGCATCTGATAATCTCAATTCATTCTAGGCCTCAGCTTGACTTCACAATTTTAGCGCGAAGTTACAACCCTTCCTCGCAGTACACTCGCAAGGGCAGAGGTTGCGTTTGGTCAGATCTTGTTTCATTACCACTCTTACTCTGCAAATTTATGTTTAAGATTTTTAATTCATGTACCATGCGAAGGGTTCATTTCATGGAAGTTTGGTGATATTTGATCTAGCTGGCCTGTTGAGGAAGCTAAGTTTTTTGTGACTGCATAGCATTACGTTGTGAGACTTTGATCGTAATTGGAATCCTTAAGTTCTGTTCTGGGTTGTGTTTCGGAGCTATTATGAGCCAGAAGCTCACAATTCAACTCTGCATAAACTGGCCTACAATTATTTGAAGAAATTTGTTAGAAGATTACCAAATAGTCGTCTGATTTTTACTGGATTTGCCGATGCCCTTTCACGTTCCTTTTTTGAAAACGCTGAAAGTCGCACACCCTTCAGATTCTTTGATAATCTCTTCAACTCGCTTTTTCCGTTAATAAAGAATTAAACACCATTTTACATATGAAATTTTAGTTATGTGTGTTGGCATCGTCAGTCCCCAATTTAACCTTGCTTCGCTTATTTATTGTTGGATTTGATAGCTCATGGTGTAGTGAGGAGACTTGATTTCGAGGAAGTCTGTGGATCTGATGGGCTTTTTTCAGCGTTACCCAGGATGGTTGTGATATATTTTATAAGGTATTTTGATGAAGCCTATTTTTGACCGCAAGGCATCACGTTGTAAGATTTTGATTGTGTTTGGCAGTCTTCTGCTCTTTGTTACGTCTTTCAAATTTATTATCGACTTTCCTAGAGTTCATCATTTGAATCTGGAAAAATCTGCCTACAATTATTCGGAAAGGCTTATTAAAAGGCTTACTGAAGACATATTTGATTTTGTCTCGAATTTCCCGGAGCATTTTCGAGATATCAGTGCGTTTCAAAGACTTCAACTTCATTGTGTTTGCAGGCGCTTACACTAATGGCTCTCTTTTTTTATCAAACTTGCTCAAAGCACGAACTTAACTCACACTTGATTGTCATTTGTTTTTATTTGCAGAGAATGGGAACTGTACATGGAGAAGAGCTACCGTATATGTTCGGTGCACCATTGGTTGACGGATTCAACCATTTTCCTAGAAACTACACCAAATGGGAAGTTGCTCTATCGGAAGCTGTCATCATTTACTTGGCGAATTTTGCAAGAACTGGGTGAGTACGCTTTTAATTCTGTCCATCAAATGAAAAAGTGAGTGCAGATGGCCGAGCGTGTTTGTTCACCTATACATGCTGTGACGTCACTCGACCAAGAGGTCGCAGGTTCGAATCCACTCACCGACAATGTGTGATTTGTCGTAAAAATAAAAATGCAGCTACTTGCATCATCACACTCGGGTGCTACAGGTTGCCTACCTATACACCTTAAAATATGTAGCAATGGCACGAAATTCTGATCGGCAGTACGGCGGTGTTGTACCGCGGCTCGGTGATACCGATTAGGAAGGCCTAGGCCCTTGCAAGGGCTGTTGCGCCAATGATGATAATGATGATGATCAAATGAAAATAGACGATGCAATCGTTTTCCATTGCGAGTATATAAGAAACTATGTAATCAATATTCCAAGTATCCATTAGAGGTTGTAACATATTCATTATTATTATGTATAAGGGTTTGATTTTGGTAATACCATGTAAATGACTTGTAACTCTCCGATCAACATACATCAGTCTCTATCAAGTGATATCTTCTTCAATGGTTAAACAGATTAGCATAACATATTGGTTTGTCCTCAATAGCTATCAATTTCAGAGCTCAATTTGTTCGTTGATACTGAGGCTTCTATATCATAATTGAAGATCTTATAGCACCCCCTTTGAGTTCATTAAATGAAAAGTAGAACAAATGAATTAAAGGACTTGGTGCCAACCAACAGACGTCTTTGATCTTAAAAAAATAAGCGATGTCTTTTCAAGCAGAATTTTGGGTGTTTAGAACAAATTGTCATATCTTTCAAATTACATATTCTCTCTAGAAACGCAGAAACAAAATAGCATTAGTGGATAGGATATAAATGGATAAAACTGAAACAGATGCAAGCAGCAGCTTGAATAGTGAACACCACTATGGTTACGACCGTGTTGTGCAGATTGCTATTTTTTTTTTGCTTCTACTAGCATTGATTCAACTGACTCAAAATTGGCATAATCCCATTTTCTTGAACCACCAATTCTTGCCATGTTGATCAAGATCTTATTTCTATAGAATAATAATCTGATTTGGTCTCGATCAAGTCTCTAAGATAAATTAAAATCGGAAATATGTTCGAATCCATGGGGAATTGACTTTAATTATTAAGCTGTGGCTCTACCACTATACTGACTGGCACGGATTGGAAAAAGAGTAGATCAGTCACGTTTTATTATGTTAGGGTTAATTAAGATCATCCTGACACATTCATATATTTTGTTACGAAATAATTTAATCGGTACTAAGAATCTTTGATCCTGTTGATCCATGGGAAACAGAAACAATTACTTCAACTTGTAGAAAGTTTGACAGGAATTAGAGCTAAGTAGGAGCAGCATCTTTTGTAGAAATTCCGCTTAAATCGTCTGGAAGTACAAACAACAGACACACACGCCACGCTTAATGAATATTCATATAGGTAGGATTTGTTCTGTCTCTCTCTACTTGAAGGAATTACATTGTTAGTCTTGTGCAGACATAATAAAGCCGAATGCTATCGCCACGTCAACATCACGATAAACTTAAGGAAAGGCTCCCAAGACCCGCATTGGGACCAACAACTCCATTAGATACACCCAAATAAAGTTTTATCATATTCTGTTATTTGATGAACCAAATAAATCCCTCTGATGATCACAATTTATGATTCCTAATTTTATGTGTAAATAAATATTGGGCTTGTTCCGCTATTGTTTGCATTTAATTATTGCCCACTATCTTGTTTTATCTGTGTAATGATTATTTGTGGTAAATAATATGTTCAAAATTTTATATATGAATAATAATAATAATATAGATATTTTAATCAATATTCCACAATCTGCATACAATATTCATGCGAAAAAAACTCGTTTGGACATTTAGATAGCTGCCAGTCAGCTGAATTACTGCTCAATCAGTATTGCTATCTGTTTAATCAATTGGATGTGATTTGTTGAAGGAGTTTCTTTCTAGAGCTTCATGAATTGAAAATAAATTACCATAAAGTGTTAGACATATCCTTTTAATTGGATTTGTACCATAAAACTACCCTAATTATTCTAGAGTGCGAACACAACCCTTTTTCATCAAATCTCCATGAGACTTCCTACTCAAAATTCAAATCCGCGTCTCCGTAATTATGATCTCGTTGCGTATGAAATATTGAACACAAGCATGTATGTAAAGGAATCAGTTTCCAACCACACCAGAGAAACATAAACATAGACAGAAGGATAATACAGTTAGTTTAGGTTAGGCTGAGGTTGGCGTCCCAATTCTAGTGTGCTTATAAACCAGCATACATGTAGAATGCGTCGTTCTAGTGCTATACTATTACTGCTTGGAGGATCTGTGCCAAGCATTATCATTAGACTAAAACGGAATCTGTTTCCTAGTTGAGATAATCGCAGAGAAATGGATACAGACTTCATTTATTGTGATACTGGATATGTTAAATTGCTTCCTAATAAACGACAGAAATGCTAGGAAGTAACATAAGGTGTGACGAAGCGATTGCTTCTTCACTATTTCTCGTTTTACAGCTCAAGTAATTTAAGTCAATAATTCTTGTTTCGTCAGATGGTTTCTGCAATTACTGAAAAGTATCATGAAGATAGATTCACGAGGCTAATATTAGGTTTAGAATCAATCAAAAGAGCAGTTCTGTTTCACTCACTTGTGTCATGATACAACCAGACAAACCAAGGAGTATCGACAGTACATTAATGGAAACTGCGCACTCTTGATTGCAAAAAGATGAATAATAACAATAATTGTGGAGCAGACTATCGTTCATAACTCCAACTAAATCCATAAATGTATATGTAATGTAACAGATACTTAGTTTCACTTATCCACCACATTCCAACTCCATACATTCTATTAGACAAGAAAAATAATACCTTGTTGAAATATGAAATACATAAAATGTAAATTTAAATAAGTCCGGTTATCATTGCTGACTAAAATGAAGCTCTTCGGAATGAAATATGAACGGAAACGAATAATATTTATGCAAAAGCCAGTTTAGCTGAGTTAAAACCACCTCCATTTCAAAATTAAATTTATCACCGCGGTAACAGAATACGTATGGGAGAAGATTGAATATATTTTTCAAACGAAGCTCACTTGGAATATTTTGTTGGATTTTACAGGGCAATCAAGAGATTAATGAAAGGTGAAACAAAAAATCTAATATTGAGTAATACTCGTGCCCTTGTTTGGTGTGCAAGTTTTTAAATGACGCTATTCAACAAATAAATATTACCTATTATGTTAAATGTTGAAGAAAATGCAGATTATGTTAATTAATGAAGAAAATGCAGTCAATGTAAATTTCTCTTTCTTTCCTGATGTTTCACCTATACATTGACCACCTTCAGGAGCAAAAATAATTAGTGAGCTCAAATTTAACAGCTGTAGCTATGTTATTTATGAGTAATTTGGTAAGAAATGATTGTACAATATCAGTACAATATCTGTTTTTATTTTCAGGAATCCGAACGAGCATCAACGCCAAGATGCTACTCTAGCTGTATCAAGAGAAAAAAGTCGATTCAGATCTATTGTCTGGGATGAATATGATTCTGTTCATCAAAAGTACCTCGAAATAGGTAAGATTTTTATTTTCAATCGATGATACTATCGTTCACATTTCACTGACGCTCCAATCTTAAATTGTGAAACTTTTCAAATATTCATTTGCGAATCACAAAAGCAAAAAACTAATTCAATGGAATCTAAAAACTATCATTACATCAGGATTAATTAATCGGTCTTCCGAATCCTTTAACCGCTAATGATCACTAAAAACTATTGGAAAGGTCAAGCGTTGCAGATGCTGCAATTCACGCGATTTGACATCTCGTAGGATGGAGTGTAATGGCCGGCAGTAAATTGGCTGCAGTTAAGCAGAGCGGAGACGTTATAAATGATCCAGCTCAAGACAAACTTTGAATATTGATGCCTGAACATTCACACGATTCATGCTATGGATTCTCGATGGCTTTGAGCTCGAATAAATGCAGTCCTAAATTCGGTATCACAAAATTTCTCTTATCGAAATAAGCAATGAATATTCATTGTTTCATACTGGCTTCCTCCATTCAGCAACTTTCCTTGATAAAGGCAAGATGGTCATATACTTTTTTCCTACATTTTCCTTTATTTGATGGTACCTTCTATGGACTTGACTTGATTCTTGAATCCGGAGTTACCTGATGATGATCAAAAGATCAAAACAAAATGTGGTCAATATTCTGCTGAGTATTGTGATTGATTAAGTGTCATACATGTGGCTGTTTCGCATTGAATCGACATTCGCATAATCTCATCTCGTCTCTCGTCCTCAATCCTAGACAGTTTGATCTGGATCTCATTCTTACTGATTCGATCAGTGTCTAATTTTTATGATAAATTTCAATGAGAGACATGTCCAGACTCCATGATAGATTAACAAGTTAATATCAGAGAGAAGGGGATGGTTTTTAGAAATAAAAACTTCAAAAAGTCTTTTATTCACACTGTTCTCGTAATTTTAATTAATTACCGACCGGTTTCGACCACTTGGTAGCCATCTTCAAGGTGATACCGGCAAGTAGTTTTTCATGTTCTCGCCGATATCACCTTAAAGATGGCTACCAAGTGGCCGAAACTGGCCGGTAATGAAATAAAATTAAGAGAACAGAGTGAATAGAAGACTTTTTGGAGTTTTTATTTCTAAAAACTCTCTTGTATTTTTTACAATTTGGGCTCCTCCACATTCTATTAGAGTCAATATAAATTTCAATTGGTTGTTGTTCCACCAATGGTTTGCTACATAATATTGTGTCTTATATCGATCTTTGTCTCAAATTGAATATCATTCTGACCACATTATTCACTGTCGAGTTCATTAAAGATAGGTCGATCATTCAGACTGTATCGCTACATTTCGGTTCTAATTGACTATCAAATACGTCCTTACGTCATGTGATACCTACAGCGGTATGCACAGTTGTTCACCAGCGATCTGCCAGTGAATATTCAGTTAGCAATACGTTAGAAAAACGGCAGATATTGTGCTGGCGAGTCGCCGGCGAATGACTGTGCATACCGCTGTAAGTCTTCTACAGTCTTAAAGCAACGTTTTTCTGGTACCTGGTGTTTTATACCAATCAAATATCAGAAACTTTTGGTTAGATTTGAGTTCCAATTAATCACCAAATAGTTCTCTAGGTATTTCTTGTATTGGTTGTTCGACTCCAAATAAATATATGAGACTTTAAAGGCCGTATGACACGATACATAATTTCTCTCAAAATTATGTTCATAATTTTGAACAAAATTTCTAACAAAAATTTTTACAATTTTTTGAACATTATTTTGAAGGCCTGTATGTCACTACTACAAAATTTTGTACATTAATCTGTTCACGCATCTGCGCACATGCTACTTCACGTGACAACTTTCAGATTGAACAAAAATATTAAGATGGATGAAAGAAGATTTGTGGAGCATAAATTCAAAATATTATTGATATCGTCGATAATAGTGATTGTTGGAAATAACAATATCTCAAACCAACAATGTATATAAAAAGTAACTGTCAAACAGACTGGAATGTATATTTATGCTAGTACGCATTCATATTGCGCACATTTTGAATGTTCACGCATCTGCGCATAAGCTACTTCACGTGACAAATGTCAGACTGAATAGAAATATCAAAATGGATGAAATGAAATTCCTCAATTAAAATTATGATTTCATCTCTGGAGCACGATATTTCTAAAATAATCATAATTCTTACAACAACAATTCATATTTCGGCATAAAATGTAAGACAAATGAGAATCTTTATTTATGCCAATGCGCATTCGTATTGCGCACATTTTGAAGGAAAATTTGTAAGAATATAGAGCGAGTCCTACATTTTTTTGTACATTTTTTTGAACATTTTTTTGAAGGAATTTTGATGTATGTCACAGTACATTTTTTTGATCATAATTTTGAAACACAAAAATGTACATAATTTTGAGAGAAATTATGCATCGTGTCATACAGCCTTAAGTTAGATTTGAGGACTACACGGTATCGACTCTAGTTGAGAATAAGACAATTCCAGTTTTGATTGATCACCAGATAATTGTTTGAGTTATGTAAAACCTCGTGCTTTATAATTTGATGACACTGTTTCATCGGATCTGATTTTCCATTCCAATCAAATATTATAGACTTTCAGTTACATGTGAGGAGGGTATAGTATCGATTCTAATCGAGGACCAGATCATTTTCGTTTAAATCAATTACTAAATAGTTCTTTGGGTTATGTGTAACCTTGTGCTCCATAGTTTGATAGCACTATTTTTTTTGTTGTTCGATAACTATGGAATGATAGTCATTCCCAATTACATTTTCATTGTGAGTTTAAGACGAGGACTGAATTCTTTCAGTTTTAATCGATTACCAAATATTTTGTTGAGCCATGTGACATCTCATCTCTAATAGTATGATTGCACGGCTCTTCTTGTTCTTTATGCTTGATTCCAAACAGATTCTTGAATACATTCGAGGACTGGATAGTATTGATTCTAGTTCAGGAAAGATAATTTTGCTTTGAATCGAATAATGAATAGTACCTCAGGTCATATGGAACCTTCTGCTCTAAAGTTTGACGGCCTTGTACCTCTCGTACCTGCTACTCTTATCTCCAATCAATTATCGAGGACTTTCGGTTACATATGGGAACTGTTTAGTATCGGTTCAAGTTATTAATCTAATCAAATCGATTACCAAACATTGCCATGTGACATCCCGTCTCTTATAGTGTGATTGCACTGCTCTTCTTGTTCCTGATGTTTGATTCTAAATGTTTCTTTGGTTACATTTGAAGACCGTATAGTATCGATTCAAGTCGAGAACAGTATAAATTTGATTTAAATCGACCACCAAATGATACCTTAGGTTATGTGTACTATATTGTTCGATGGCATTATATTTCTTCTGCTTGCTGCCTGTCTCCAATCAATTATTGAGGACTTTCGGTTATATAATGAGGACTGTATAATACCGATTCTAGTCAAGGATCAGTTAATCAGGGCTCTGATCGATCTCTTATAGTGTGATTGCACTGCTCTTTTTGCTCCTGATGTTTGATTTCAAGCTAACTTTTGGTTACATTTAAGGACCATATAGTATTGATTATAGTCAAGGATCAGATAACTTTGTTTCGATCCGATTACCAAATGATACCTTAGGTTATGTGGAACCTTGTGCTCTAAAGTTTGATGATACTAATCTTTTCGTCCTGCTGCTTGTCTTCAATCAACCATCGAAGATTTTTGACTACATATGAGGACTAGGTAGTATTGATTCAAGTCAAGGATCAGCTAATGTGACATCTCGTCTCGTAGTGCCATTGCACTGCCCTTCTTGTTCCTGATATTTGCTTCCAAACAGTCTTTCGATCACATTCAAGGACCATATAGTATCAATTCTAGTCGAGGACAGACAATTTTGTTTCAAATCGATTACCAGATAGTACCTTGAATTATGTGAAACTTTGTGCTCTAAAGTTTGATGGCACTACTGTACTTCTCGTATCTACTGCTTTTATCTTCAATCAATTATCGGAGACTTTAGGCTACATATGAGGAATGTATAGTATCGATTCTAGTCAAAGGTCGGCTAATGAAAGCTCTAATCGATTGCCATCTGACTTGTCGTCTCTAATGATGTAATTGCACTACTCTTCTCGCCCCTGATGTTTGATTTCTTCCAGCCTTTTGGTTCATTCAAGGACCATATAGTATTGATTCTAATCGAGGACCAGATGATTTTGTTTGGAATCGATCACCAAGTAATACTTTGGGTTATGTGGAATATTGTCTTCTGAAGTTTGATGACACTGTACTTCTTTTACCTGCTGCTCTTGTTTCCAATCAACTATCGAGGACTTTAGGTTACATACGAGGACTGTATAGCATCAATTTTAGTCAAAGATCAGCTAATTTAAGTTCTGATCCATCACCAAATATTTCCTCAGGCTGTTCAAATTCAATAGTACTGTTCTCTCGTACCTGATGTTTGATTCTAATGAAATATCTGGAATTTTTTATTAAAGTTAAGGACCATATAGTATCGATTCCAGTAGAGCACCAGATAATGCCAGCTATAATCGATTGCTGAATAGTTTCTCAGGTCATGTAAAACATTTTGCTCGTTACTGTTTTTCTTATGATTTCCATCGAATATCACGTATTACCGGTCACATCTGAGAATCTTATGGTATTTGTTCTAAACAAGAACTAGACAGTTTCTATCCTTATTAATTACTGAATTGTTTTGGATTTGGAATCGAGAGTTAGGGAGCCACAAATACATGTAACTGCACTAAGTTTTCGAAGAGTCTCTCTCTTCAACTGTAACTCAGGAAAAGACATCCAAAGATGAGAGGAAACCAATCAGAACTGCGATCAGTACGAGCTTCTGGTTCTTAATCCTTTTGTTAGTGTCCGATCTTAGTTGAGATACGTCTTATCAAATCTTTTAAAATTTGGGTTACATCTGCTTGTGAGAATAAAACCTATATTAAACAGGATGCCTGTCTCTTCTGTTTGAATTAAAATCCTTCTCATTTCGCTCCTCCAAGAGCCATTACGTCATATATTTCTTTAGATTTAGATTTAAAGCATCATTTTGCTTTCGGCAATCGGAAAAACTATTAGAACTACGAAATGAATATGTCTTAATGTATATTTTTTATATGCTTTGAGGCATTAGGTAAGGTTTTCTGTTTCTGTGTTAACAACGTATTTGCATTTGGATCATTAGTAGAGCCTTCTATGCCAATTAACTGACAGTATTTTTAATCAAATGGATTACCTCCGGCATTGATTAATTTTGTTCCCGTACATCAGTTCGTCAAGGATTATATTCGAAATGAAATGGAATTTATTATTTGATGTTCATTTTGATATAAAATTTTCTACAGTGGTCTAATTTGCTGAAAAAATCCATGATTTCTGTTGACTCTAATTAAATTCAGCACTCGTATATCTTTTTTCGTTCCAGTATTTGATTAATAGTTTGAATTGGTTTAGCATTAGAAACTCTCTTCAAGATATCTTTAATTATGATACTCATTTGTTCGAAAAGATGCCAATACGTTACGAACCACATATTAGCATATTACCATGTTGAATTTTTTGAATTCTTACGATTGTGGTAACCATTCTTTTATCGATTGAATAAGAAAGGAACGGTAATGCCCACCAATTCAAGTGTGGAATTATCTTTTAAGGAAACGTCCTCAAGTATCCTTAACAACATTTGTCAAGCAGAGAACGTCCCGAGCACGTCAGTTTTAATCAAAATTTATATTTGGAAGTTTCTGATCGTTCAATTTGCAGTTAATTCGATAAATATCATCACTTCTTTGAGCTTGCTGCATTGAATAATGAATGAGCTCATGTTGAATGCTTGTTGAAAATAAGATAATGGAACAGTGATTTATCTGAATTGAATACTATTACAGCGATTATTGCTAACACTACAATTAACTTTTAAAATTGAATTCAATAGTTTGAGGATGTATTGGTCCTCCACCCTTTCAACCAGTTTGTCCTTCAAGAACTAACTATACTATCGTTTTCTCTCAAATTACCACATAAGATGAACATATAATCATCCTTCACTATCCACGCACAATAGAATAGGTACCAAAAATTTCCTAATGAAACTCAAAATATTGCTACCTGCTGCCATCTTATATAAAGTAGCAAGACTGATTGTTTTCACTGAGACAACTAAAACAAACTATTCAGCTTGAAGTTAGTCGATTGAGATAAGTTTACAAACGAATTTTTCTACAAAATATGGCGGAAAATCTTTTTTGCTTGCTCACGCACGGTATATTATTATTCTGAACGCATAAATCAGCTATCGTGAATCGGTCACGTTCCATCTCTCTATATCAATGTCTGTAAGTTTGCTTTATGCCTTCGCTGCTGTTCTTGGCCGCAGGTGTGTCTCTAAGCTTTACTCAGATAAAAAAGAAACTGAAATATTTCTCAATAATACTTCTGTCGTCTTAATATCAGATCAATAGTTACGTGAGCATCTATAAAAAAGTCAGATAGCTTCCTGCCTCGGAGAATATTTGAATTTGGTCAGGTGTAGGTTGGAGCTCAATTTTGAATAACGACCGGAAGAGGAAGCCGCGTCCCGCAAATTCTACATCACGACCGGCCCTAACTAACCCTTACATAACTCAAAGTCGTTGACAGAAGGCAATTTACCTAATATGGTCTCACATATTTTAATGTCTTGAGATAAATAATTCAGAGGGGACTTAAATTGATTTTAGAATAGTTGCTCCCGACCTCAGTATCATCTTCGATAAATAAATGATAAATAAATGATACAAAAAAGCTATAATGTGTTTTTTTCTTTTTGTTGCAGGCATGAAACCCAGAATGAAGAACCATTTTCGTGCCCATCAACTCAGCGTGTGGCTGCGCCTCATTCCAGAGCTTCACCGGGCCGGTATGGAAGACGTTGTCGCCCGGCACAACTTATTCCGCAACCATAATGATGCCGATTTGTACGACGGAGCAGTCCGACCAGATCCTCTTTCCAGGGTCAGCTACTACGACCCAACAACCGAATTATTCCGTCGAAAATCCAACTCCTCCCAACAGAGCGAAACCCCTACTACTATGGATACTATCGTGACTACGTGTGTGAATGTTGTGTCCCCAAGTAATTTCAATCACCAGACAATGCAGAATGCATCGACTGACACATTAGCCAGCTTGGAAGCGGCTGGTTATGCGGCTTACTCGACTGCTTTGAGTGTCACAATTGCTATTGGCTGCTCTTTGTTGATCCTCAATGTGTTGATTTTTGCTGGAGTGTATTATCAGAGGGATAAGACGCGCTTGGAGGTTAAATCTTTGCAGCAGCAACAACAGCAGCAACAAGGTAGAGGTCCAACTGCTTTTGAGACAATTTCCAAGCATAGTCACTACCATTTGGGCCATTCCCAAAGTGCTAGTGTGATTGTAGATGTGGAGCAAGATACTTCAGCAATGATTTTGAGTGCTGCCCAACAAGATAAGATTATGAGCGGTGGCGGACAACATTTGTGCGCAACCGGTAATGCGCTTTTGAAGGCACCGCCTCCAAGTCCCAATGTGCTGGCCGCTAATTGTATGACTCTACCAAAAGGAACTACGTTAGGCGGATGTACGCAAGGCCAGCAGGGGTATGGTTGTATGACGCTTCCAAAGAACGTTACCCTAATGAACAACGCAATCGCTGAGATGCAGCAACAAGGTATTGTGCAACCCCCAAATGGTACAGCCACTATGCATTTGAGTGTTCCTCGTCCGCCGCCTCCACCTCGAGCTAAGAGCCCACCGGAGAGTCAGCCCCTACTGGCAGGCGCGCCAAATATCCCACCCAAACAAATCGGGCGCAACCAAGGAGTACCTCAGGCTGCCATGAGCGAGATGCGCGTGTGACCGCTCACTCTAGCCCATCTCAGTGTTGTTCATAAGTGTGTACATTACGTCACCATTCACCAGGGTTCTCTACTGCTCTCTCTATTGCTCATCTACACTGTACATCAATATAATATGATCAAGTTACTGAATCTGTGCCAAATTTACGTCTGATTAAGTGCCGCGAGACTGCATGTGTCGGCTACGCCCCTGTACATACTACGTAAAAATATGTTCCACTTCACCATAAGTTCGTTATTTTCAGTGACTTTGAGGCATGGTAAAATTCGTGCGCGCTCGCGTAGCTCCATCCTAAATACAGGACCAGAGCGACGCGAGCGCGAAATCACTTAGAATATTGTTAATAACATGTTTTAAAAATGTGACACTTTAAATTATTATTACTATATAATAAAGGTTTCATTAAAATCTGTATGTAATGGTTTAATTTGAAACTACAATTCATTTTCAGCAATATGCTTCCGTTATTGCTTGCTTAATGGACGAGTAATGATGTCCCAAATTTCAGTTGGAGCACACAAATGGAACAACCTATCAACCCTTCAATGCCAGAGTAAAAATATAATTCATAATTTTCGGGTAGCCCTGTCAATCCTGAAAACAGAGTCTCCTATTGCATATTACACATTATATAATAGAAATATATCAAAACGTGCTGGGTATTGCCATCTATTTAGTAATGGTTAAACTAAACTGATAAAAAGCGCAGCCTATCAACTCTCAAATTCTAGAATAAAACTATAAATTCATTCATTTTTAGGCAGCTTGGTTGATCCTGAAAGCAGGTTTTGTATTCTCATATTTTTCAATAGTTTAAGAAATATGAAGAAACGTGCTGGGTACTGCCATCTCTTTACCAAGGTTGAAACTATGATAATTAAAGGAACAACTTATTAATCCCTGAATTCAAGAATGTAAGTATGAGTTCATTCATCCTTGAAGAGCTCTACTAATACTGGAAACAAACTTTGTGATCGCATATTGCTTAATTATTTGATAACAATATTTCGAAATGGCAGAACGCCATCTCTTTAGCAACGTCAAACTATTATGATGAAAGGGACAACTTATTGACGTCTAAATTTTATAATAAACATATGATTAACTTATTTTCAAACACTTCTGTTAATCGTGAAAACAGACTTTGGAATTGCGCATTATTGAAATGAGAATAAAAATATTCCAGAACATACTAGATGCTATCCTCTTTCTAGCAACAGACAAACTATCATGATTAAAGAAGAAATCTATCAATCCCTGAATTCTAGCAATAAATAGAAATCTATTCGTATCTATACATTCCAGTTAATTCTGGAACAAATCTGTAATTACATGTTATTCAGTTATCAATTAAAATATTTAGAAATGTGCTGGATGCTGCCATCTCTGTAGCAACATTGGAACTTTTATGATAAAAGGTACAATCTATCAACCCTCAAAGTATACAATAAGAATATAATCCATCAATTCTTAGTCAGCTTTGTTCATCTTTAGAACAAAATTCATGATTGCATATTGCCGAATATACATCTATACAAATAAATGAAGCTACGTGTTTATCTATGATCCAAACCACTGATCTCTAATATAACACTGGATTAGGTTTAGACCGTATTCTGGCATCTGAAAGCGGTCCCGGTTGAACGGCGGCCTTGACAGTAAAACTGAGGTTTTGTGTCACTATTCGGCGGCAAATTCAAAACACTTATAGAAGACACTCGATGAAATTCAAAGTATAATGCAAGTTAAATGATGAAATTATTCTCAATATATGTCAATATGCAATATGTTAATAATCTATAATAGTTAAAAGTATTTCAAAATTGTTATAATACCTAAAATATTCAAAAATATTCATTAATAGCTCAAAATATTTGTTAACTTCTTAGTATCAGTATTTTAACTATTTTTTTAACATTTTAGCTCTGAATTATTAAATTCATTGAATAGTTTAACGATTTCTGTTATAAATCTAAACAATAAATAAATCGTATTGAGAATTGTGTGACTATTTGAACATTTTTTTTTGGTTTTGCAGGTAACGCTATAGTTTTTGTATAGTTCGTTGAAAATAGTCGGAACAACATCATTTTCCAGAGTCGTGTATTTTTTCGCGGACGCAACAAAATTTTGAGAACATAACCTCATGTTTTTGGCTATTTCTAAGTTTGGCAAACCCATTTGTTCGAGCCATTTTTAGAACGATTGTTCATCGGATGGAAATCTTGAAGATATTCACATCATAGCATAGCAATAAAAATAAGTAATGTTTACTTATTTCAGTCATAACGACAGTTACTTCAGGTTCATTTGTTGTACTTACTTGTGCAGTGTCAAATTTCTTGATGAATCGGGTTTCTTTCCGCAAAACATGCACTCGATCTTCATGTTTGATAAATAAAATACCGGCAAACCAAACAGCCAAATTTTAAATATCGCGGCACAACGCGGTATTGATCTGACACAAAACCTCAGTTTTTGCCAAGATGGCGACGCTCAATTGGGGCCGTATTCCAGCGGCCTAAGTCCAATCCAGTGTTATATTAGAGATCAGTGATCCAAACACATGTTTTTACAATTTTTGTCTATCTCTCTGTTTGTTTGTCCGACCTAATTCCAGTGGCGTAAATAGGGTCCGCAAAACCCCGCAATGCGGGGAAGCCGCGCAACTAAGGGGGCACAACACACTTTGCCACGGAACTATAATATACCATTTGGATATGAATTAAATATCCTCCAACCAAGCTACATTTGAGTCATAATTATTGCGATTCTTGTACCCAAATAATAATATATTTAATTTATTACTACTGCCAATTATACCTGATTTAAAAAAATATTCGACTATCTATTGCCAATTGTCGTTGCCGATGCTTCATATATGCTAACTCTAATTTCTTGGATATTTGTATGTACCTTATCACATAATTTATTATCCGAAATCAATTATGCGTCAATAATATTACAAAAAAAGAATATAGCATAAGATGAAGCAGTAACTGTGTTAGAGACAGTAAAAATTAATTTGAATGATTTTAGATCAAGATATAGTGAAATAAAATCCAAATCTGAAAGTATCAGCAAAAAATGGGAAATAATACCCGTGTTTAAAGGAACAAGAAAATCAAAAAGAAAACGTCAATTTGATGATTAATGTGACTACGATTTTGTTAATGCAAAACATAAATTAAAAGTTAATGTTTTTTATAAAACAGTTCAATAGTTTTATAAAAAAAAATAGATTTAAAGTAATGTTAGAAATTGCAATTATTTTTGAATTTTTAAGACAAAAGACATTGCTAACATTATCAGAAAAAGAACTTCAAATGTCGGCAATAGAATTATAAGAACATTATAGCGATGATTTATTAGAAAATTTTCCGATGCAATTAATTAACGCGGTACATTTTCTTAAAAATTACTTAAATGCCAATACAGCTATTCAGGAAATGACAGATATTATTTTAATCAAATATTCATTAATCGAAAGTGATTCATGTAAGGTTTGCACTGCTTTATTACTATTTTTAAGAGTTCCTGTCCCTGTGGCTGCAGCAGAATAGTTTTTTCCGATGCAAGTGCGAAATGGGGATCATTCCTTGCGAATGAGAATAATTCAGCCACGAGACTAAGGCCCAGTATTTCAGTCCTCGGTTTATCTTAAGCGAAGCTTAATTACCTAAGCAACAATTGTTCTAACAATCATCACTATGGAAATTAAACTACGTTTAAGGTAAACCAAGGACTGAAATACTGGACCTAAGTCGAGTGGCAGAATTCACATAAGCATGGTATGATCGATTCGCATGAGTGACGGATGTTATTTTTTCCACAGTCAAAAGAGTCCGCGTGAATTTCTATAACCAAAATATACCGTTTTCTGAGAAAGAATTTGCTTCATTGATCTTATCCCAATTCATCAGATGTTGTTAAAATCACTTATATTGACTCTATTTTTAATAGGAATGATAAGAAAATCAAAAAGAATTAAAATTATGATAGTAATGAAATAGTTTTTTGCGACGCCACGCGGCTTTCTTAGGAACCTCTGAGCGTGCGGAATGACCCCTATTCCGCACGCTACAGCATATGGAATAGGTATCATTCTATAGTGACTGTAGGAAGAGATCTTTCAGCAAATTAAAAATAATTAAATCCTATCTTAGAAACAGCATAAATCAAGATAGATTAAGTAATCTCGTTCTTTTGGCAATAGAACATCATGCAACAGAAAATCAGAATTTAAAAATTATTATAACAGATTTTGCAAATAAAAAAGCCCGAGGAACTGATATTCGATTCAATTTTATATAAAATATGTGGATTATAATTTTTTTTTGTAATTATTATTTTACCTTTAGGAATTATAAAAAATATTGCATTTATGACTGTTTTCTTGCACCTAATCGCTAAATTTTCAAAAGTTTATTGGGGCCTACATTTTGTTTCGCGGGGGGGCCACCAAATCCTAGTTACGCCATTGCCTAATTCCCAAAATGATTAGATAGATTTGAATGAAGCTTCCTACAGTTGTTGTTGATACTTGCGCTAAGATTTCTGTTATGGCACTATCAACGTAAATTGAATTGTGCACGAGTCATATTTGTTCGCTCGCAGATCAAACATCCGATTGGGATAAAATTTTGCGCAGCTTTTGACAGTATCTGCATGAATATCTCTAGTACTAATAACATACAATAAGTGACGCACAGGTCGTATTGCTTCGTTCGCGTATCGTTCATCCAATTGAGCTGAAAATTTGTACAGCTGTTGTTGGTACATGCGTGAGAGTCTCTCAAATAGTAATATTAAAGTAAAAAAAATAGGTAGCGCGAGAGCCGTACCGCACAGTGGGATATTCCATTGAACGCTTCTTTCATCCAAACAATACAGTAGTTTGAAGCTACGTATTCTTTCCATGCGCATGCCCGTGAAACTTCAAGCCTCTCAAAATGTTTCTAAATAGCATTCAAAAAACAGAAATCTGTTTCAACTCCCCCGATATATTTCCATTAATTTATAAGTATATTAGATTATAACGCAACATTAGTTTTTCATGAATAATATCAAATCTCCTAGAAAATCTATTGGCTGTCTGGCTGGCTGGCTGGCGTGATGCCGAGTTCTTAGCAACTATAGCACTTACAGGCTTGAAACTAGTACAAAATGAAAGCTGATGTTAGGTTTGCACAAACTGCTTGATTTTTTTAACTATGTATAAATAAAATCTGAAAATTGCTGCACAGAATAAGCGACGTGTCAATAATTAAATTTTATACCCAAAATTTCAAGCTTATATAAATAAGTACCCATTTTAGGGCAGAAAGTATTTATCTCAATATCTCGGTAGTTACACAAAATATTGACATGCGGGTTTCGGAGTTAGTATCAGATAGAATTGAAATTTTGTTTTTATGATCAATTCAAGCCAGTACATGACCACCTGTTACTTATTTTCTTAAGTCTATGGTTTTCAGAGATTTTTTCCCAAATAACTTTGATAATGATTAAATTATTTTTTTAGGGTATAGCATATGATCTCCTGTCAGTCAATTACTAAACAAGGAAGACAAGAAGGTCCTTTCGAGTTTGTACGTGCAAAAGCTATCGTAGAATAGTCACAACTTGAAACTGCTACTAAATGAAAGCTGCTGTCTCGCAGGTTTGCCCAAACTACTTGATTTTAGGTTCAGTGATTGTGGTGGATAATAATTTTTGTAATCTCTGAACTAACAAACATTCATGAGCTTCCAAAAATTCGCTATTTTTTCCTTTTATTTTGAATGACCACCGCAGTACCAGCTGGCGATTTTGCCGGTAGCTGCACTAGATTATTATTATTTGTCAAAGTTACCGCAGGTGAAGCCTTGGTTTTTCCGAATGTTGTAATCAATTATATTTTTCTTCATTGACTTATATTCTTAACAGTCAGTTGGATTGATTATTCATCAAATACAACCACAAGAAATATCGGCAGATTGAGACTAGCGTGGGCGGTGCTTGTAGTTGTTCCCAGATACTGCAGTTAATTAATCAATATTTTTAGCGCATTTTTCCGAAAAAAAGCGCTATTATAGTCAATTTGGCTGTCTGGCTGGCTGTCTGTCTGGCTGGCTGGCTGGCTGGCGTGACGCTGAGTTCTCAGCAATTATACTATCTACAGACCTGAAACTGATACTGAATAAAAGCTACTGTTTCGTAGCTTTGCACAAATTGCTTTAATTCAAGCTCAGTGATTGTGGAAGATTAAATTATTCAATTACTTGTTTCAAGTGAAACAATGCCCATGGATATATATGACATTAGGGATATGGCAACTAAAATTTATTAAAGTAGATAAAAATTTAGTTACAACTTCAGCCGGGGGTCACTATTATTATGTACAGTTGTCAAATCTGTCCGAGATCCATTCAATGACTTGTTTGACGCAAATTTGAAACTTATTAGAATGAATCACTATTATTGGTTGAAAATTTGTTTAATTTTGGCGTATTTTTTTTATATAGCTTTGATAAAGAGTAAATTTCAATTTTAAGGTACAGCACTTGACCTCCTGTCAGTCAATAACTAAACAATGAAGAATAGAAGGTTTTTTTGAGTTTATACATGCATAAATTATGTACCTATCAAATTGTCAACTTGAAACTAGTACTAAATGGAAGCTGCTGTTTCGTAAGTTTGCCAAAACTGCTTGATTTCAAGCTCAGTAATTGTGAGAGATGGTAATTTGCGAAATCTCTGAGGTAACAAGCATTCATGAGCTGTCAAAAATGCGCTTTCATCATCTAGATGATTCTTCCATTTTTTTCATTGATTCCAAAGTGTACATCAATATACTTACGAAGCCGCGGATGACAGCTAGTTTAAATTAAAAAATTAGGCATGTGCAGGGTGCTTTTATTACTTCGGGAATGACAAAACAATTATTATAATATAAGAAACGACTGATCAATCTTTCAATTTAAGAATGAAAATGTGAATTTTTTCATTTGCAGACAGCCCTCCTAATCTTCAAAGTACCTGGTGTTGAAATAAATCTGGAATGACACATTAGCAAATATTTTAAAACTAGCTATGTGCTGCCATCTTATATAACTAATGTTAGTACTAGCATGATAAACGAGAAATAAATCAATGTCTTGGATTATTCATGTTGTTGTCAAATTACCATTCAAAGGATAAAATCTTTCTTTATGAACTTATTCATTTGACATGTTAAAAAAATGATAAATCTTGGGATGAGTCCCAAAATACTATCTTTTGTACGTACTGAACATAATATTTTCCTTCTATCACTCCTTATTATCAAATCGTTGAAAATTTTAGTAACATCCTCTTCTCTGAATTATATGCTCATATATTCATCACAAATAGCTACTAACATGAAATAACCAGTCACACTAAGGTGACTGACGCATCAAATCAATATTCAATTGAATACTAATCTTTAGATTAACTTGTAGTTAAGAGATACGAACTATGTAATGTAACGCGATCTCCTTTTTGTGCTGACCAAAAAAATCCATGCTTTTTATACAATGGGGACTTATGATTTTGACGTCACGCTAGCCACCGTTCCACCGCCACGCCGCTACCCAAATAGAGAGAGAAAGGTGGCTCGGTGACAGAGCGCGCTAATGTACCAGGACCATCTAGATACGCTAAACTGTCCGTCTTTCCCCACTTAGCCCGCGCCCTAGTCGAGACAACATAACCAAAGCCAATAAGATGAGCAATGCAGTCCTTTCCGCAGTTTTCTTTCTTTTCTTATCGTAGTCAGGCGTAGTTATGTTATGACCGCTCTCAGTGGTACATATTTCTATTAATCAACCCTATATATTAAAAAATGTGTGTATACAGAACTACATATTTGGAGATTGATAAAATAATAGATTGGAATTTATTTATTTACGTTACAAAAATCAGTTATTTTCGGGAATTAACCGGATAAATCATACTTATATTACGCTGTTTCTTGATGCATGTAATATAACAGAGATTTATTGTGATCACGTGATAACTGTCACTACAGCACAAGATAGTCATAGCAGACTCGTCCGCCATCTTGGAGCCCACTGACAAGTCTGTGAAATGTTTAATATCCTTATTTTTATGATTTTGTGAAAGTTATGTAGATTTCTAGATGAATAATGACAAGAATAAAGTAGCAGGCAGTTGTGCATTTTGTTCTTTAAGAAATTTATCTGCTTGCATTAATTTTCTGCACAAAATCTGTAAATATTTAGTATTCAAATTATGAAGTTAAAGTAGGTAGTATGGTGATTCCAACAAATAGATACCTAGATAAGTACTTGAATATTGGCTTTGGTCAAAGCAGGTTAAATTATATATAATAATAAATACAAAAAATTAGATTTTTTTTATAAGATATCAGTCAAGGTAATCATAGAAAATGTAATAAAAATTTAAAAAACAGTTCAAATCGAATGAAACACAATAACTTGCTTCTTGTATTTGTTTTGTTAGCTCATTTGGAATTGTAGCTGGTGGTTTCATTTTTGTTTGAAATTTCAAAATTCCTAATCCTCAAACCTCTCACAACAGTGTAGTGCTCCAACAAATAATTTGCAATACTGCAAAACTTCTGAAAATTATGACAATTTAGTAGCAAATCATTAAGAAAATTACTGAAGGACAAAGATTCTTGCAATAATGCTGACATTTACTCTGAATAATGCACTCAGATTCCGACAATCGAACAGTTAAACTCTAAATTCAAATTGAGGTTAAGTAGCTCGGAATATATTTCTCTACATTCAAATGATGTATTGAAAAATAAAAGTTACTTTTCTGTAGAATCAGAATCCGTATCTTGGATGAATAATACAACTGGGCCCAGAACAATCCGTCATTTGAAATTATTTTATTAAATTATATTAAAGTTCACACATCGGTAAACGGCAAACAACTGACAGTGGGCTCCAAAATGGCGGAGTCTGCTGTGCTTTATTTAGTGCTATAACTGTCACTTCAAACATCAACAATGTTACAAGCTTCAGCTAGCATACGCTAGATGGCCATTATGAAGTTGCATCAACGCTCGTTAGATGGCCATAGTGAAATTTTAAAATCATAAGTCCCCATTGCCATGGTAACTTATTGAAATATCAAAATGGACTACTTTCGCATGTAGTGTAGTGTTATCAAATGCCTTTTATTGATTTTTAATCATTCTAAATGGGTTCAAAAATACCAAATCTATCAAAAAATTAATTGCAATTCAGGAATTCAAAAATAATGTAGCAGAAATGGTGGTGCTACTATTAATTGAGAACTACGCCTTTTTTTTCAAGGAGCAGGTTCAGGCATTGATGGTTATTTTACAAAAGTGGTTGATTTGGTATTCCTTTCTTTCATTTCAACATGTTGTTGATGGGGAAAGTGGAATAACACAAGTTTTAAGAAAAAATCAAGAAAATTCTGAATCTCACTGTTCTCAAAATTCAATAAGCAACCGTTTTCGATCACTGTGTAAACATCTTCATACTTCGGTGGGACTACAGAGAAGAGAGGACAAATTCAAACATACTCGCACAAGTAGGTGTAAATCTTCTCCAAAAAATTCAAAAATAATGATTACTCACCCAATAAAATTACAGATCCTTCACAAAACAATTACGTCAAGTAGTCCGCTAAAAATTTTAACCCTAACATTAACGATAGACTGATAGCAAGAAAAAGTTACAAACTTCAATTCAAAGAAGCTCACAATGACGAACTCCACATCGAGACATGAGGTTCAGTTCACTTTTTATTGGTAACATTCGTTATAAGATTAAGATATTAGGAATTTATTTACTAAATACAATGTTGGAAAAAGAAATCTGTAAAAGTGTGGACTAACCTAAACTTAATGCGCTATCTGGTGTTCACAAATTGAAATGTGATTTGTGTGAAAGTTTTCAGAGTGGCAAGACTGGTAGTAAATTTCCAACGAGACTCAAAGAGCATATATAATCAAGTTTTGCTGATTATTTGATTGGAAGCTTGATTTTGATATCACTCAGAACTGAAATCATGCACATCCGCAAGAATGACAAGCTCCCTTATTTCATTAAAAACTCAGAGATCAAGAAATCGTTTTAAAACCATTGATTTTAATTTAAATTGCCGAACGAACTTCAAACACACTTCACTTTAAGATCTCTTAATTCAATTCACGATTTACATTATAGTCCAGTCGGCATGTCGAAAAATAGGGGCAAATTAGGAAAAAATGCGAACTTGATGAAACTTTGGTATATTGTTTTTGATCACCTAATAGTGTTATATGTATATTTTCCGACCAAAATTTCGCGAAGCAATTTTCAGGGGGAGGAAAAAACCACGAAATTTTGGCACTTTTTTCAGTTTTTGCCCTGTAACTTTTTTCCCTCCGTTCCTACATCTTAGATCATCAAGTTCAACTTTATAGAGCATCAAATTTCCGATAAATTTGATACGTAAAACTTGTTCGTAGACCCACTAAGTTCCAAGATACAGCACTTCAAAAAAGTGAAAGATTTCTGAAAATCTAAAAAACATAAAAAATGAGGGGTTTTCGCTAGATATCTCTGATTTTCCAATTTTTTTTGTGGTACCTAGTTTCATTCTGACGCAGAAATAAATCAACAACCCACCCCTCACCCTGCCTACTTATGCCACTATATCTGGAGGCACGGTAGTGCCCCCACCAATACCAGTCAAATGAAGCGCAAGAGAACTACATACCTTTCTCGAAGAGCTTCGTCGTTTTTTTGAGCCCTCATAACTTGGATTTGGATTATACCCACCAGATAAATAAAACTCTCGGAATATATTGTCAATAGTGGACTTATTAAACATATAAAGTTCCAATTGCATAGTTTTTATACTTAAACTTTTATTGATTTCTGAAAAAACCCCGATTTCATCACTGACTTGCTCACTCATGATTATTAAAATTCTTGGGTTACTTCCTGAAGTCCTAGAATGCTGAAGTTTGGTATGTAAGCTAGTATTAGTACACAAACAACAACAAAATTCTAAAACTTGAAACTTCTACTCCCAATCACTTGAACTAGGGGATGGAAATTTGTATGAGACTTCCACAAATTTTGATGCTAGAGGTCTGAATATTGATATAGGGACTCCTTGTTATGAATCAAAGTGAAATAAAAACTTACTAAAAGAAGTGGAATCCCACCAAAAACATTTTCATGTGAAATGTTGCCAAGACGAAGCCATATGGCTCGCACTGTCAAATTGTTATCAGATCTAGCTAGCTAGAGCCAAGCTTCTAGCTTTACACGATCTAATTCTACAAGCCATTACTTCACAATTCTACACCTCAGTCAAATTATGCGACTTGGCCATTTAAATACATTCACATGGGCATAAGGTGAGAGATTTATTCACTATTCATTAGTTTTCTGTTATACAATAGTCTTAATAGTTCCCTTCTGAATAAGTGGTGGCTAGACAGGTAGATGGACAAGAAGGCTTGTAGAATTAGACCGTGTAGGGTTAGAGACTAGAATCTCAATCTGACAACTTTTTGATAGTGCGAGCCATATGGTCTCGTCTAGGCAACATTTTACTTAAAAATATTTCTGGTGGGACTCCACTTCTTTTAGTAGGTTTTTATTTTACTATTATTCATAACAAGTAGTCCCTATATCAATTTTCAGACTTCTAGCATCAAAATTTGAAGAAGTCTTGTACAAATTTCCTTCCCCCAGTTTAAGGGATTGGGGGGTGAAAGTCCCAATTTTCAGAATTTTGTTGTTGTTTTTGTACCAATACTAGCTTACATACCAAATTTCAGCATTCTAGGACTTCAGGAAGTAACCTAAGAATTCTGATGATCATCAGTGAGCGAGTCAGTGACGAAATCGGTGTTTCTTCAGATATCAATAAAATTTAAAGTATAAGAACTATGCAATTGAAACTTTATGGCTGGTACCACGAGCTCTATTTTTGGCGATACCAGGACCATTGTGTCAAGATATGTTTTGACGCAATCAAAATTTTCTCGAATACTTCAGATACAAATTACGGAAAACACTTATTTCTACAAAATTTATTTGAATATACATAGCTAGTATGGCCCAAAACAGAGCTTGTGGTACCAGCCAATATGTTTAATAAGCCCACTATTGACATCATATCCCGAGAATTTTGTTTATCTGGTATAATCCAAGCCCAAGCTATGAGGATTCAAAAAAACGACAAAGCTCATCGAGAAAGGTAGGTAGTGCTGTTGCGTTTCGCTTGGCTTGTCTTGGCGAGGGCACTACCGTGCCTCCAGATATGGTGGCATAGGTAGGCAGGGTAAGGGGTGGGTTGTTGACTGATTTCTACGTCAGAATGAAACTAGGTACCATAATACCATAAATAATGTTGAAAAATAAAAGATATTTAGCGAAAACCGCCATTTTTTATGTTTTTTTAGATTTTCATGAATTTTTCACTTTTTTGAAGTGCTGTATCTTGAAAATTAATGGGTCTACAAACAAGTTTCACGTATCAAATTTATCGGAAATTTGATGCTTCACAAAGTTGAACTTAATAATCTGAGGCGTAGGAATGGAGGGGAAAAAGTTACAGAGCAAAAACTGGAAAAAGTGCGAAAATTTCGTGGTTTTTTCCTTCCCCTGAAAATTGCTTCGCGAAATTTTGGTCGAAAAATATGGAAATAACACTATTGGGTCATCAAGAACAACATATCAAAGTTTCATTAAGTTCGCATTTTTTCCGACCCCAAAGTACATGTCGACTGGACTATTACCAGTGTTGCTTGGAGAATTTTTGAACATTTCCATTTCCCCAGTTCATTTTAGTTACAATATGGGTTCTTTGTTAATTAGATTCACATACAGAAAGTTCTCATATTGCTTTCATTTTTATCGTTTTTCCAGCTGATTTTGTTTAAAATGACACTAGCCGGCTACTTAACGCCGTAAATCTACTGTGTAAGCCATCAAATTGTTATTTTTTAATTGAAAAAAAAATCCACTTACTTGTATTTATGTTTGAATTTGTAGTCACACCGGTAGTCTGAAGATGATCAAACAGTGATCAAAACCGGTCGCTGAATAAAGTTAAAGAACAGTGTGATTAAGAGTATTCTGATTTTTTAAATATAGAAAATATTGTAATCCTGATTTTTTGACATTTTAAAAAAGACCGTCTGTCGGTTGGTCTCTGAAAGAATGATAACTTTAGAACGCCTATGAATCTTTGACAGAAACATATTCAAGTTATTCGTCAAAAAGATAGGTTCAAGTTCGTAAATGAGCTTCTTTCAACAAGTACCAAAATTTTTTGACGGGACTTTCCAGCATTTTTCGTTTATTCTATGAAATTTACCTGAAGCATTCTTTAAAATTATTTATATTTGGACATAACATGCCAACTTTTCTCAATAATTATTTTTTCAACATTTGTAACTTGGATTTATTATGTTTGGTATCAAATTAAAGCCCATACAAGAATAATTTTATTAGAAGTGTTAAAAAGGATAGATAAACGATTGTCAATTTCTTTTATGAGCCAGTCAAATTATCTCTAGTTTGGTATCAATTCAAAGCTCCCGATACGGTAAGCTTGGTAGATATCTAAGATAAATAATCACTGAGCACCATATTACCATCTGAAGCATTTGAAAATAGTATATTATGCTACAAGGACCGAATGACTGTCATTTTTGTCCAGGATAAATTTGGCTGCATTCGGTGAAGACGAGGGCAAAGCCCGAGGCAGAGGCGAGGGCGAAGTACGAGGCGAAGGCGAGGGCGAAGCACGAGAGAAGACGATGACAAAGCGCAAGGTGTAGCTCCATGCAGCCAAATTTGTCCGTGAGAATTATGAAAGTCGTTCAGTGTCAGTGTTGCATACGATACTTTTTGTAACAAGTGCACCAAACTACCTCCATTATTAAGCTTTTAAAATAAATTTGGATGTATTGAAACTATCTTATCGATTTGACAAACAGATTTTTGCGAATGCAATCACATTACAGTAAACTAATACAATGAAACATAACTTACATGATTTATTTTATTGATTGATATTTTTCACATTTTCTGTGCTATCCCGTTCACAATAAATGCACACACTATAACGAACACATTCTATAATACAAATTTCTTTTAAATATCTATTTGACATATATCAATGAAATAAAAAAATCCAACGGCATCCATGATCCATGATCTACAGTTTCATTTTTACCCAGCGGACAAAAATATCCATTAATTCCCAGTCAACAGAGAATTAATGAGAATTATTACCATGGTTTGGAATTGGGAACTGTCGAAGCAGAAGTCAGCCAAGTAATGGTGTACTTTCGGTTTACGTGTTACAAAAAATTATTAGCGGTTCATTTTTTATGACTCAAATTTGAACTATCATAGAATTCTTTATTTTCTTCTGGAATATGCAAAGAGAAGAAATAGATAATGAAAATCATAATGTGAGATTAGAAGCTTCCGGGGAGATAAGCTTAGTAGAAATCCAAAATGAATATTTTTCGATTGATAATTGTTTATTTACAATTTAATCAGGTTATGCCAAGTTTGGACTCAACAAAAGCAACTGGACATGAGATTCATGGCTATTATAAAATAAAATAGTAATTTCATATAACCGCTATCCGTCACTTTGACAATTACAGCTGTCACTTTGAAATATGCAATTAATTGATATGACACTCTAAATTTATGGAGCAGCAATGAAACTGGCCATGAAATTCATAATCGAAGTTTCAACAGCTTGCTATTTAGGTTGGGAGTTTATGAACAAAAATGATATGAAATGTGATTAAATTTTTAAGAAGCAATATCTTTCTCAAACGGGTAAGTAGAAACCTTTCTTTTCATTTATCTCAAGAATTGTTTTCTGACGTATATTAAAAAAAAAAACTCCTTTTCTGAGAGATCAGTCAATGTTTAATCATTGGATCAAAAATATGTTTATTTTATGATTATAAATGGCAAGTAATCAAAATAATTATTATCATCGATTTTCTTTATAGTCTGCTATAGTTTCTACAGAGAAATTGGGTTCGTAATCTCCAGTTTTAACGAAAGCACTTGCAAATCCAAACCGAAGCAGAATCTTTACTTCTTGAAATGGAAATTTATCATTAGAGCAGCACATATAGAGGAGGAAAAAGGAATAGTTCTGTTTTTACTATTGATAATATGATATTTCTTGAGTCTAAGCTCATCCTTTGTCCTTGAAAACTTCCTCGCACGGAATAAACATCCACACATTCATCAAACTTTCAAGATATTAATTATCAATTTAGCAGTGGGAAAATTACCTCCAGATGAAATAAACAATGTTTGAATGTAGTGTAGATTGCTCTCATCATTTTACAAATAATCAACAAGAAATTATCTGCAGTGCTTCTTCCAGACCGAGTGTTCAACGAGCAGTTTTATTTGTGTGTTGGCCGATACACACCAGGTTCGAATGTTACACCGCCAGCCAATATCTATGCAAATTTTCTCTCACCCAACGACACTTGCACAATCTTGTGCTGGAAAAGATGCGTTTCACGACATTCTTTATCTGTCTTCTGTCCTTTTGCCTCGTATCCAACACTTATACCAATGGATCCTATCGTGAGATTCCATTTATTTCAACCGTGTAAGTAGGTATCTCGCGTAATAATTTAAATCACGATCCGCAAGAAACAGTCTTCTTTGGAAAATATGGTGATGCTGAGGGGAGATGCATAAGGTAAGATAGTGTTCAAATTTGATCACCGTAGTATAACAAGAACAGAGAGAGTTTAGGGAAATTTTATGATCATAGCTAGGATTCTACTGACAGAAATTAGGAACAGATAAGTTGACAAAATTCAATTAGGCCAGGATTTCAGTAAATAATATGAGTTTGAGCCCAAATGCTCAATGAGACGTGATTATATAGTACAGTTCATCCGTCAAGTGATTAATCCGAAAATCGACACACAGACAAAGGAAAAAACAAGCCGAGCCGCAGATTCTCACAAAGAGTACCAAGTAGTCCGAAGGTCTTTGGCTGTCTGGCTGGCTGGCTGGCTGGCGTGACGCTGAGTTCTCAGCAACTATACTATTTACAGACTTGAAAGTGGTACTAAATAAAAGCTGCTGTTTCGTAGGTTTGCACAAATTGCTTTAATTCAAGCTCATGGAGTGTGGAAGATTCAATTATTCAACTACTTGTTTCAGGCGAAACAGTGCCCATAGATATATAACATTAGGAATATGGCAGCTAAAGTTCATTCAAGTGGATAAAAATCTAGTTACAACTTCAGCCGTACTTGTCACTACTATTATGTACAGTTGTCAAGCCTGTCCGGGATTCATTCAATGACTTATTTGACGCAAATTCGGAGCTTATTATGCTGGGGCCACATTTACGTCTAATGTCATTAATTGAGGCGTTATTCAATAATGAACACATTGTCAATGACAATATGTCAATTGTCATATAACGCCTTACTTAACGGCATTAGACATAAGTGTGGCCCCTGCATTAGAATGAATTATTATTATTGGATGAAAATTTGTTTACTTTCGGTGAATTTTTTTTATATAGCTTTGATGAAGATCTAATTAATATTTTAAAGTACAGCACATGACCTCCCGTCAGTCAATAACTAAACAATGAAGGTTGAAAGGTAGTTTTGAGTTTGTACATGCATAAATTATGTATCTATCATATAGTCTACTTGAAACTAGTATTAAATGGAAGCTGCTGTTTCGTGACTTCACCCAAACTGCTTGATTTCAAGCTCAGTAATTGTGGGATGTGGTAATTTGCGAAATCTCTGAAGTAACAAGCATTCATGAGCTGTCAAAAATGCGCTTTCATCATCTAGATGATTCTTCAATTTTTTAACCAATCTCTGTTAGAAACGGGCGATTTACTGACGAACAATTACCTAGCGACTAACTGAATACCAGCATTAAACTCGTGACTTCCAAAATAAGATTTCTGGTCCGCTGAGGACCGAGTGACTCATACTGCCATTGAGTATCTTTTTAGCGCAATTTTTGCAAAAAAATTGATGAATCATCTAGATGATGAAAGCGCATTTTTGACAGCTCATGAATGCTTGTTACTTCAGAGATCTCGCAAATTATCATCTCTCACAATTACTGAGCTTGAAGTCAAGCAGTTTGGGCAAACTTACGAAACAGCAGCTTCCATTTAGTACTAGTTTTAAGTAGAGTATTTGATAGGTACATAATTTATGCATGTACAAACTCAAAACTACTTTTATTCTTCATTGTTTAGTTATTGACTGACGGGAGGTCATGTGCTGTACATTAAAATAATAATTTGATCTTTATTAAAGCTATATAAAAAAACAATCCCCAAAAATGAACAAATTTTCATCCAATAATAATAATTCATTCTAATAAGCTTCAAATTTGCGTCAAACAAGTCATTGAATGAATCCCGGACAGATTTGACAACTGTACATAATAATAGTGACACCCACGGCTAAAGTTGTAACTAAATTTATATCTACTTGAATAAACTTTAGTTGCTATATCCCTAATGTCATATATATCTATGGGCATTGTTTCACTTGAAACAAGTAATTGAATAATTTAATCTTCCACAATTACTGAGCTTGAATTGAAGCAATTTGTGCAAACTTACGAAACAGCAGCTTTTATTTGGTACCAGTTTCAAGTCTGTGAAAAGTATAATTGCTAAGAACTCAGCGTCACGCCAGCCAGCCAGACAGCCAAAGTGAATATAATAGCGCTTTGTCCCAAATAATGCTTAAAAAATACGCTATTATTTGCACTTTGTCTGTCTGGCTGGCTGGCGTGACGCTGAGTTCTCAGCAACTACAACACTCACAGAGTTTAAACTGGTATCAAATGAAAGCTGCTGTTTTGTAGGTTTGCACAAACTCCTTAATTTTTGTATTCATACACCTAGTTTTGGGTGAAAAATTGAATAGAAATTCAAAAGGTAACTACTGCTGAACTATGCATAACTAAAATCTGAAAATTGCTGCACAGAATGAACGACATGTCAGGAATCAAGTTTTATGCCCTGAATTTCGAGCTTATATGAATAAGTACCTATTTTAGGGTAGAAAGTATTCATCTCAATATTTTGCGAAGGACGCGGACTTGGGTGTTAGTATCAGAGTTAATTAAACTCTTGTTTTTATGATCAATAATTTAATTAAGTATATGACCATCCGTTACTCATTTTCTTAAATCTATAGTTTCGAAGGTTTTTTTTTTTTAAATAACTCTGAAGGAGATCATATGATTTTTTTGAGGTATAGCATATGACTGCCCGTCAGTCAATTACTAAACAATAAAGACTAGAAGGTCCTTTTGCGTTTGTACGTGCACAAGTTATGTATAGAACAGTCACAACTTGAAACTGGTACTAAATGAAAGCTGCTGTTTCGCAAGTTTGCCCAAACTGCCTGATTCTAAGCTCAGTGATTGTAGGAAATAGTAATTTGTGAAATCTCTGAACTAACAAACATTCATGAGCTACAAAAAATGCGCTCTAATCATAAAGATGATTCTTTAGATTTTTAAAATTAATTTTGATGATGAATACTTTGGAAGTACTAATGTTTTTCTTTATTCATCCCAGTCTGCTGGCTATTGGGAAACTCTTATAGGAACTGCGCGGCTGCTAATGGCACCCGAGAAACCATTTCGAGATTCTATGACGCAAAGCGTCGCAATTAATTCACCTACCGTCTTCAATTAGCCAGAAGATCTAGTATTATCACAAATAAAAATATTTCAACTAGTATCAAAGTCTTTTTATTTCTCTTCAAATCATTGTCCAATTTCCTCCTGCTGGAGTAAAGCAATAATCATCCATACATCCGGAATAAAAATGTGATGTGTTGTTAGTAACTTTATATAACTTATCCGAATCAATTAGTCTGTTTTATAATAAATACATAAAAAAATGGAACGGTAAAAAACTGAAACACCAAAATACTGTCATTGCGGTTAAATACATTATGAAAGAAATATGCCGTATAAAAATAGTACTTGCTATTTGAAATTAGTTCTATGATAAATATTACTCTCTTTTCACTACAGTACCAGTGTCCGATCCCTCATTGGTTGAACTTGACGAGTCTGAGCTAGGACTAGAACTTTTTGATTTACAAAATGTGGGGATGTGAGTCTTTCCTGGTTTCTGTTTTATTACAGGTTTCCGATCACTGACTTCACTTTCTACACTAAAATCCTTGGCAACTACTCTGGGAATTACTTTGTTTATTTTGGTGGGATTATTTGACTTTTTAGAAACACTAGGTTTGATGATAACCTTGGGCTGTTCAATTTTCCTGACTGGTTGATCAGGATCCGTAGTTATAATAGTCTTTGCAACGCTCTTCTTCATTTCTACTGCCGATTCTTTGTCAGCCGGGGTCCGCAAGTTATCGTAAATTGGTTGGGTATTCAAACTGAAAGTTTGGTCACCATTCTCGGAGCTCAGTTTGCGAGGTTGTCGCGTAGGGATTAGAGGCCCGAAATGAAGAGTATTACTGGTTATTTTTGGTTCTTCAGGTGTTGGGGGCTCTTCAGCAAAAACTGGGTCGGGATGATAGAACGGTATTGATGGTTTGCGGCCAAGTGTTGAAGATGTGCGAGGCGGTGGAGCAGGCGGAAGCCTAGAAAAGTTTTTAAGAGTGTTTGAAGAATGGGGAGCTATTTTATTGCTTTCAGGAAGGGTGGGCAATAATAAATTATGTAATGGTAGGGATCTGCGTTTCATGCTGTTCAGTTGTGCTTGTTGATCCGGAAAATCTGGTAGCACTTTGGGAAAGTTTCTTCGTTTGATAGTTTGTAGAGATTCTTCGGGAGATAACGGTTGTCCTAATTTCCCTTCATCTCTTGAAGTGACGTTGACGTCCTGGTAAGCATCAAATGTTTTTAATTTTATCGTCTCTTGTGGCATATCCTGTGATTCTCCGGTAATCATCTTGACAGGATCTGATCTTGAATGTTGATGATGTATTTTGATGATATCCGAATCAGGTTGCCTCCGATATTTATGTTCTATAGGATGATTATCATCAAAAGCGGTTTGTTTCTTGAGGTTGATGCTGGTTGTGCTTCGCTGTAAAACTGGCTCATTAGTTTTAGTTGTCAGGAAGTCATCCATTGTTACAGATCTTCGCAACGGTTTTGTTTCTGGCTCTTTGCTATACAAATCCATTGATTTTGATAGCTCAATTGGTTGTTGTTTGAGAACACTACTTCCTCTTGCACCTGGTGTTGCGTCAATAGCAACTGACACCTTCTGAGGTTTTGAAGTTGGTATACCTGACTTGCTACTGACGTTTTTTGATTCAGTTTTTGGGGTTGATGTTGTTGAAGATTGTTTAGCAAGTGGACTAATGGGTGAATTTGTTTTCTCCGATGTTTTTGATGTCTTCTTCTTCTCCTTATCTTGGTTTAATTTGTGTTCAAGCGCGAACTGTTGTCTAGTTCTTCTTAAAAATCGTGGGCTGCATCGTTGAACTATCTCATGAGCAATCCAGTCTCGTACTTTGGTATGTGGATCAATAGTGCTGGCAGATATCTGGCGTGCCAATTTAAATCTGGAATTGGAATCAGATTCTTCACTCTGTTTGACCACTGCCTCATACGTATCTTCACTTTTGGTCGACTGGCGGATCATTTTAATAACGTTACATCCACGTGGTATAGTTCCAGGAGGAAGTGTATCTTCAATTTTAGGTTTCTTTTCTGGAGGCACATCCGATATGGGTGGTATTAGGTTTGTTTCTTCATATTGTCGTTTCAAATTCCTCTCTTGATCCCGTAATCGTTTTCTTTTGTAGTATAGCCCAGCAAAAGTAAGGACGTTAACTATCAGAAATAATGCACCAATAATAACCAGTACATTCATTGTAGTACTCGCTGGTTCTATCGTTGGCTCCGCCTCAACATTCTTCTCCACATCTAGTGATTTAGTCCCTTGGATATTCTTCTCCGGACGAAGAAAATTTGGGTACTCTCGCACTGTGCCAAATGAAGACGGTGTAGTATGAAGCTGTCTCCAGATGTACGCTGGATGTTCTGTTGAAGTCGTCCGAAGAAATGGTGGATATTTCGGTGGAAGGGTTGGAGGATAATATTGTTTAGAAATAGGAATGGGTATATATGGCGGGATTATTGGTAGACGTCTAGAAGAATTGTTGACTTTTTTTGGAAGAATATCGTTCCAGTATTCCATAAACGCACCCTTATACTTATACTGTACTATCGGTGGGATTGCTGTGAAATAAATATTATTGTTAAAAAAGAGTATGGGATGTATTCAAAATACATACCTAATAGCATATAAGGTTGATTTTCAGAGTCATATTCTGGCCAATCTCTTGGCCAATTCTCGTCCCAGTCTCGTCTACTGATGTGGAATGAACTTCTTTCAGTGGCCATTGGGTTACTGCAATAAACGTGACTTAATGAATTGAGATAACACACATAAAGTGGAGGTATTGCTATAAAATAGGTATCTGCAAGACTTAAAACAACAAGAATTATTTTATTTACATATGTTATTAAAATTCGAGTGCATCTAATAGCTCTACTTATGCAGATAATTTAAAATATTCGGATTTACATACCCAGAATAAGCAAAGTTGGTCCACAAAGTCATGATAATTTCGGAAAAAAGTTTCTCTTTCTCCGTGTAGTATCCGGTGAAGAGATTCCGTGCCCCACCCAGCGGTGCACCAAACACATATTGAAGTTCCTCTCCATGTAGACTCTTTTCACGCTGTATAAATAAAACAAAATTACCGTTTCCGTCCTCCCGACTTCTATAGAATTATTTATATTTAGCGTGAGCCATACCATGATAGTTCTTTTTATTTGTACTGACTGCTGCAGTGAATAAAACTTTCTAAAATGGTCTTTCAACTGGAACGAGTAATTTCATCTTGTGCAACTCAGGTTGCACTCTCAAAATGACACTACAATAAGCATTTATTTAATTCCAGCAGTAAGTACAAAGAATACTGATGGAATGATGAGTTAAATAGTTTTATTCATGATTCTCTAATGAGTTATGTGGTTATTATCAGTGGATATGTAGTAAGGCTACAGACTCATATTTCAAATGGCCACTAATCGTCTAAGTGATCATTAACCATTAATGGAAACTTGCAACAATCATCTGCATCAAACAATCAATCGATATATGGATCGATCTGCACATGTGCTGACTGACTATGCAGATTCACCCAGATCTTGATTGATGACCATGAGGCTCCATGCAGAAGGTTGTTGCAAGTTCAAACGCAGTCATAAAAAGTGCATAATTATAGTGAGCTGATAGCGGATATATCTACTATCATTATTTTGACTCTATATTTGTGACTGTAGAAGTTCCAAATACATATTGATTGTTGAATAAGACTGCTTTATCACTGTTTTCAGAGTTTACCAAAAAAATTTGTTAGGTTACAATATAACAGACATCAAAAGTAGTTTACGAAACAATTTATAGTGTATACAGGCATAGATATATACAGTATAGTCCTCAGATCATAAAGTGATGAGCTGGCTATTTTTTGAAGACAAATAGAAAACAAAAAGATTGTAGTCTCAATGGTCTTCAGTTCAATCAGATGCTCGGACCTCGCTCCGCTCATTGGAGAGAGAGGGAGAGACTAAAATCTGATTAATTTCCCTCTCTCCTCAAATTGGATATTACTCACTATCCTGGTCTATACTTTACATGTCTATGTTTACAAGTCAAAGATATTAGTATTGAATCTTATTAAACAAGAGATGATTGTCATTAGTTTTTCAGGCAAAGAACATTAATCATTCAAGGACGTACCAAGAACCGAGTTGGCATCCTTTCCATATTAAATTTATATATTTGATCATGTATATCCTTAAACAAAATAAAAATTATTTTGTGTGACGTTACACACGACTGAAATGAATACTTCTTATAACGTGTTGTTCAAATGACGTAGAAGTATGCGCATGCGTAGCTCATGCTCTTTCTCTCTCTCTCTTTTACGCGTTCCACTTCTACAGCACTTTGTATTCAATGCGTCTAAAGTCGCATAAGAAGTATTCACTCCGATTGAAATTTATTTATTATTCAATTCAACCTCATTCTCCAAAATAAAGAGAATGTATAATATGTTCAAATAACCATTTCATATCCGCAAAACTTTACTAATAGGTAATTTAGCATCTCTTTTGATATAGCAACGAGCTTTACGAATCCAGAATCTTTATTGACTGTCGGCTTTTGATCAATTATTAATCTCCTGAATTATTCACAGTACAGAATATATTCAACACTCACCAGATAATCTTTTGATATAGTGCTATGCCCAAAGACATAGAAATACGACTTTGGGTTGACTTTGGAATGATAGTTCCCAGTTTGGACTACCGGGGCTGCGACTCGAGCATCAGACAGAACTTCAAGAACAGTATCACGATAATGTTTATTGGAGGTTAGGCTCAAATTGGCATATATCCTCAAAGTGCTATCTAAAGCCATATCTGGGTGGTATTCGAATCGAGCTTGCAGATATTTTCTCAAAATATCATTTCGATCTGATTCTAAAAGTCCATGAGTTAACTGCACTCCATCTAGAAGGTTGTCGCTCTCTATTTCTGTCAGTCCGAACATCATGTCGTACCTGTGAGAATATATCTGTTATTCTGCTTTATTTGGTTAGTTACAATACTTACTGTCGGAATAGGTTATTGTATTTTGCCATTAGTTTTTCGGGGAAATTAGGCACAACTAGACCGTCCACGACAGGCCCAAATTTTGTGACAAAACGGGGCGCTTCTACTGACACCCTCATTATTTCTTCTAGCCTTTTACGGCGTAAGCAGGCAGCTAGTTCGTCATCACCTGATGGACAATTGAGGGTCTGTGCTACCTACAAACATAATTTTCACATAGATTTTCAAAGATGACTACTCCTTTATCACGGCTCAAAAATGCTAGCAAAACAAAGCTCCGATGTTGCTGATACATTATGATATGCATTTGATATTGCTTTTATTTCTTAATGATTAAGAAAACTACAAAGAATACTTCTCTTTATGAGCATTGTTGACCTACGTTTGGCTGTCACCGTCCCCTCTTTTTTTTGTTTTAAACTGAGAGACATCATTGAGAAGTATAATAATTAGATGATGGAAATATCAAGATCAGTAGAACAAATTTACAGGCTCGTCCCTACTTTTACCAATCAATTTCTACCAGTGTCTTTTTTACCACTAATTCTTTTTACCACCAACGTATTCTTCCCACTACTATTTTTTCATCCCCTTCACTACTGCTTTGTGTGTCAATGTGCATTTAACTGACGGTGCTTCGTACCTACACTAACAGGCGGGTTTCGCTCGCTCTGACTAAGCTTCACATATCATGCTCAATGTTCATCTAACCGTTAGCACTATCGAAGACAATGGTTTTTGTATTAGCCGACGGTGCTTCGCACCCAACGAACAGGCTGGCTTCGCCCGCTCTGACCAAGCTCAACGTGCAATGCTGCGCTAACCTTCCAATCTTATTTCAAACCTAATTTCAATTCATTCACGATATCAAAAAAGACGAAGGGGAAATTGTTGAGTATCTAAGAGCTATAAGACATAGTATCCAATTTTAAATAAAATTATATTGTATTATTTGAGAAAATAGTCGTATATTAGAGGTGAAATAGAATAATGGTGATGGAATGATAAAAGTGGATTCCTATGAAATTCACATCAATTGACCAAACGTTTTGAATCTCATTGACTCTTCATCAGTGCCTACAATTATAAACAGGTAATTTTTACTCACTTGTACAAAGTACAAGGAAGTATTGTGGAACCGATGAAATTCACATATCAAGATTTTTAAAGATATGTCCGTTTTGAGCATCTCGGAATCCATTTTGACTATATTTACGTATGTTCGTACATGCGTTCATGCGTGTGTGCGTTACTCGCAAATCTCAAAACTGGTTGAACGTATAATGTTGAAATTTTGTATCTAAGACTGGTATAGGGTCTAGTTCTGCACCTCGCATTATAGTTTCAATCGTCTGTACCGGAAGTGCACTTTACTTGAAACTTTTTTCGAATTTTTCTAATAGACTGGGAGCTAGTGACAGGTGGGGTTCTCCGATTTTATACCGCTTGCGTTTTTGAGGGTTGATAATTTACCTCTTGATGAGAAAGATGGAAATGTTATTGAGCGATGCACGCTTTCCGGTCATATTTCAAATTTCAATTGAAGGTCTAAAAAAAAAAGTGTTTTTTTCCGTGATATAATGCATGCCTTTGTAATGTTGAATAATTGAAATAAATCTAAAGCCAAGTACTGAAAGGCAAGCGATTCGCAACAGCCCAAGTGGCTCAAAGGGTTGCGTGAACTTGTGAAAAAAAATATGGAAAATGCCGTGTTTCCAAATTGCACGCCAATGGAAAGAATTGAAGTTTTAGTCATAAAACCCTTGTAAAAGATTTGGCAAGCATTCCTCGCTGGCGCAAGGGTTTGAAATTTAGGGGTAATCTTGCATAAATTTTGCACCAATTAGCCGTGATTTCAAATTACCTTAAATGGAGCATGAACTTTATTTTGAAGTAAAATAATCATAAATTCAGAATGGCATGCATGTTGCTTAAGCCCTTCATATTTTAAATAATAATGAAAGTTGCATAAAAAACTCGCAAAATTTCTCTGACTTTATTCTGCCTGCCATTTTGTATTACATCAATAAATGCTGTTTCAAATTAATTTGGGAAGTGGCAAGCATTTTTCTCAAGCCCTTCATATTTTAAATAATAATGGAAGTTGCATAAAAGACACGCAAAATTTCTCCGACTTCATTCTGCCTGCCATTTTATATTACATTAATAAATGCTGTTTTAAATTCATTTGCAAAATGGCATGCATGTAACTCTGCCCGATCATTGAAAAACTCTGGAAAAAGTGGCAATAAAAAGTAAGAATATCTCCGTGATATTATTTTGTATTGCAATAAAGAAATACTTATGCTTCAAGTTAAAATAAAAAATCTAATGCATATGACATTAGACGAATATTTACAAATGAAAAAAAAAATCAAGAAAATATGCCCTAGAATCAACTTAGTTTGTATTTATAGACATGGCAGAAGATAAATCTTCCATAATAGTGCAGATTATATATTCAAAGTTATACAATTAGGTTCATAAACAATACTTTTATACCAGTAAGTTTTCCGTTTGGCATAAATAAGTGAAGAATAGTATGAAAATGAATAGAGTTAAAGAGCATGATTTTTTTTCATTGGGGAAAAGTTGAAACATTTTGAGTTAATAATTGTAGGAAGAGTAAAGTTTCAATCTATGATTTATGTATTTTTTCTAAAAAATATACCTGAAGATGACTTCAAAAGTCGAAATGGTCATCGTAAATCAATAAAGAAAATCATAAATTGAAACCTAATTCTTCCTACAATTATTAAAGAGCATGATATTGTAAAAAGGGCCGGAAATAAGGACGATAAGGATAAATCGGACGATGATGACAGCGACACTTATTCTCAAATAGGTGGTGAAACTACTGAAGAGGAACCTGAAATTGACAATAATTATGATGAAGAAATGGAAATTTGAGCAATTATTGCCAATTTCAGATTCCTCTCCATTCCTATTTATTTATGTTATGAAATATCCCATTAGCTATTCAAGTATGATTTTTCTATAATAATATTTTTTTTTCTGATAATTCGCATTTTCATTTTTTCATGATGATAATAATATTTTTGCATGATAATGAAGATATACCTACTCTTAAGTTCCAGATGAAGGCAATTTAACTTTCAAAAATATATTTTGTAACAATATTCCATCCACATAACTTATTCACATTCAGGGGAAAAAGTAAGAACGTAATTATTATTTTTTTCGTTTTTAATATGTGTGAATATTATTTGCTTCATAACAAGATTCAAAACCTTAATGTTTCACAAATTCAGAAGTTGAGATGTCAACTGTACATACGTGTTTCGTCCTTATTTGGACTCTCTGATATAGTATTATTCTAGTGCCTTATTGGTTGCAATTTAATGTTATACCTGCAGTTAGAGCTAATACTGACATTAATGGAAAAATTTGATGTTTCCAGTGATTTCAATTGAATATTTTTGGAATTGTTGCTATGAAAACATTATGGATAATTTGAATTGTAGCTCTCTGCAATATTTTGGAAGAGACTCACCTAGACCATTATTGTTTGAAATAAGTCAAAAAATTTAGATAGATAAATTCGCAGAATAATTCCTGTTAATTTTACTGAATTAATTTACGGGCACTTTTTCTCAATCCTTTTTCCAAAATTTATCAATGATGAGCCTGAGCAACATGCTTGCCATTTTTTGTGTCGTCTGAAAAAAATAATTTTGAACGAAATACACAATGGCATGCAAAATAAAATGACGGAAATTTTACCTCTTTTTTTTGCAACTTCCTCAATGCATGCCTCCATTTTGGGACATCCTGGGGTGCATGCCAATTTCCTCAATAACAATTCATCGAACAAATTACCTATAGTTGAAAAGGCATGCAATTTCAAATCAAGGCTAATTGGTGCAAAATTTTTGCAAGATTACCCCCAAATTTCAAACCCTTGCGCCAGCGAGGAATGCTTGCCAATTTGTTTACAAGGGTTTTATGACTAAAACTTCAATTCTTTCCATTGGCATGCAATTTGGAAACACGGCATTCTCCATATTTTTTTTCACAAGTTCCCGCAACCCTTTGAGCCACTTGGGCTGTTGCGAATCGCTTGCCTTTAAGTACTTGGCTTTAGATTTACTTCAATTATTCAACATTACAAAGGCATGCATTATGATATCACGGAAAAAACCACTTTGTTTTCAGACCTTTAATTGAAATTTGAACTATGACCGGAAGGCGTGCATCGCTCAATAATATTTTTATCTTTCCTAAGAGGTAAATTATCAATCCTCAAAAAGGCAAGCGGTATAAAATCGGAGAACCTCACTTGTCACTAGCTCCCAGTCTATAATAAATCTAGATTGATCAACCATAGGATGTTGAAATTCAGTATTTGAACTTAATGTTATATCAGAATGATTATCTGTTATTTTTTTTTAAAATCGGCTAGGCCAGAAGTACACTTTACAAGAAACTTTTTTTGAATTTTTGGCATAAATATAGAATGATCCGCCATAGCATATTGAAATTTCGTATAAAGAACTTCTATAACATCTTGTAGCACATCTTGCATTATGATTGCGATCGACTAAACCGGAAGTGCACTTTACTTGAAACTTTTTTCAATTTTTCGCATAAATTCAGAATGATCAGCGGATCAGCCATAGGATACTGAAATTGAGCATTTGGAATTGCTGTAGCATCTAAATGGTCATCTATTATATATGACAGACTTTTTGAATTTTCCGCATAAATTCTAATCAATCAGTCGTAGATTATTTAAATTTTGTATTAGGCGCTTTTATAATATATAGTTGTACACCTTGCATTATGATTGCTATCGACTAAGCCGGAAGAGCACTTTATTCGAGACATTTTTTGAATCTTCCGCATAAATCCAAAATGATTGAACGTAGATTGTTAGAATTCAGTATTTAGGACGATTATACCGTCTAGATGCTCATATCCTATTGAGATCCACCGATCCGGAAATGCACTTTACTTGACAGTCTTTTGGAATTAGTCGTAGAATTTTGGGGATCAGTTTGTAGGAATGTTGTAGTATAAGAATAATGGCCTACTGTTTCCTTAGCAACCGACTTGGCTGAAAGCGCATTTTACTTGACAGATTCTCAGAATCTCTTGGGTAAATCCAAAACAATTGACTGTGGAACGATGAGATTTTGTGTTTGATTATATATATCCAATGATATATATGATCAAACACAAAATCACATCGTATTATATATACATTCAATGATGTACAAGTAAGTCACGTGATGTTCACGTCAGATTTTTCATTTTCACAATATCGAGTGATCGCTCAAATACTCAATGAATAGTTTACAAACTGCAATAAAAAGAAGAAATTCATTCAGTTTAACTGTTGAGGAAATGGATGGTGATGTACAGTAATGGATTCATAATAATTCTTATTCCAACTTGTAATCTAATCACTGAGTATGTGAGCAAACAATTTAGTGATAGAAAGGTAGGTAATATTAGGGAATAAAAAACTCACGTTTTATTTAGACATAAGGTCGACCGATTTTGACTCTCTGGACAGTCACCTTCAGGACCGGAGAAAAAGCAAATATAGACTATCTAGATTCTAGAACATAGTTGGTACTTCAAATTGAATATGATTAACTTATACATGGGTTCAACAGCAGCAGAGTTGAACGATCGAAGTCATCATATTAATTCTTCACTGGAGTTAACTACGCTGGTATAATGAAACAATTTAGTATTCGATAATATTAAACTGAAAATTTTACTGTTACTAATTTTAGGCACTGATGAAGAGTTAATAAGATTCAAGAAGTTTGCCCAAGTTATCTGAATTTATTTATTGATTCTGATCCATCATCCAATGGTACTATTCTTTGGATACGATTCATACTTCATTCATTGAGAATGCAAGCGATTAATGCTCCAATGTTGTACGGATTTTTCAGAACTGTCTTTTTGGTACAAATTATGGAGCCACAAAGAATGCTCAATTATTGCTCATTAATTATATTATTCAGTGTATATGAATGACCATTTCTTACAAATTGGAAAGAAATATTCTAACGAATGTCATCTTGAGGTTTGACCTTGAATGGCTGGAACCAAATGTACGGATGAAAATGCCTTTTCTGGCTAGAAGTGGCCAAAGCCGAATGTGCATACGAAAGTGCTATGCCTAGCCTAAGGTGACCAAAAATAACTCTTTTTATTAAAGGATTCGAAACTGAATGCACAAACCAAGGTGCCTTGTTTGTCTCAAGGTGGCAGAAGTCGAATGCCCGGAAGAAAAGTATCTTTCTTGACCTAAACATGCGGACGGAGTTTTTTTTTCGACCTAGGTAGCCGAAATAACATCAAATACATCATATTTCATGTTTTTAGAGTGCTATTTGCAGTTTTACAAACTTTAGAATAAGTCGAAATCAAGCTTTTCCGCGCAGATTTTCACAATCAAAAAGTTCATAATCCTATTCAGTACCTCATAATATGTATGAATCCATCGGCAAAAACATCATATATTGTGTTTTCAGAGCGCTATCTGCAGTTATATGAAGTTTGAAATGTCAAAATTACTACATTCTGAGCAGTTCAAAGTCAAATCACATAAATCTATCCAATACATCATTATACGCATGAATCCGTCCTCAAATGCACAAAATTTTGCGTTTCCAGCAAGCTATCAGCGTTTCTTCTGAGTCTCGATGAGAAATTTTTGATTGTGAAAATCTGCTTAGAAGCGAGATTTTGCTACAGGAATGCGTTATATGGCAAAATCTAACACCAAATACATCATATTTCGTGTTTTTAGAGTGCTATTTGCAGTTTTACAAACTTTGGAATAAGTCGAAATCACGCTTTATGCGCAGAGAAGGCAGACAAAATAATATTGCAATGGAATTATGGTATGTGATGCTGATAAATATTATTTCTATACTGATTGATAAGGCCTGTACAAGAATGTTCTAGTGTTGCCAACACTAGGACTTTTGTTTACTGACAAATTGAAGAAGCTGGTGTGTGCAGCTACTATGCCTGTTTCTTCTCTACCGGATGAAGAAGGCTAATCAAAGTGGATTATACCCCTAATATCAATAAGTTTATGTATGAAGCATTTATGACTGTTATTTTTTCTCAGATTGAGAAGAGTACAAGGGCTACTTGGATGTTGCTAATGAATTGGTATGAAATATATGTGATTGCCCTCTTTCAACAGATTGAGAAATAATGCGCAACCAAAGATCATGTTGTCAGTTGAAAACAATTTTTGATTCTGCCACCACCTTAGGCTTAGGCCAAACCTTAGGTCACTCTTTCGCCGAAGCCTTGTTCGGTGAAAGCTGATTGGAACACAATATGCAAGCAAAGGTGCATTATCCGACCTTATGTAATCAAGAGCAAGTGTGCGGATGAGGGTGCTTTTTTGACTGTGTGTTTCTTTTTATCGAAGTCAGTTGGAGTAAAATTTGTGCCCAATAGGTCCTTCCTCGATTGAATGAGCAAATGTACCTTTCTTGGCTGAGGGCGGCCAGAACCAATTGTTCAGACAAAGAAACTTTCTTGGATTTAAGGTGGCCGGGAACGAATTTGAATAGAGAGATGCGTTTTTCAGTTAAAGATGGCCGAAGTCGAATGTACGAGCAAATGTACCTTGATCAACCTAAGGTGGTCTTACCTCAATGTTCAGAAGGAGGAGGCTTTTTCATCCTAAGGTGACCGAAGCCTGATCTTAAGTGGGACACTATTGAGAAAACAAGCCAAGAAATGCTTTTGGGGAATTATGCTCTGATCTATGTCTGGAATTTTCTTATTAATTGAGAAGATCTGCGCAAGAATAATTAAATTTTGAAAATGCTATGACTGTTCTCTTCAAGAAAATGATGATTGTTTTTGTCTCACATATTGAGAAGGCTGGTACATATTGTTGTGTTAAAATTTGACTATCCTTTTCTCGCGAATTGAGAAGGCCAATACACAAGTTCTGATGCTACTTTCACAACTATTATTCGATATTTGCTATTTTGATAATCAGCCAAGCCGATTAACAAACATAATTATGACCAAGCAATAACAGGACTGCAACAGATTCAACAACAGCAGAACGCTATGGGTTATCAAACATGTCATTTTGCATTGTTAATCACTGATTTAAAATTACCAGTGATGCCAATTGTATTCTCTAGGGAATCTCTAATCGCCAATTGGAATGAGCTCAATGAGCTTTAAATTTTGAGCGATCAATAAACGGGCCGGAATATTTGTTTGGTAAGTATAATATGAATATTGAACATTGATGTGAGTTCATTATGCATCTTTCGCAAACTCACCAAACAGAGTGCACTCTAGTTTGGACCAAGAATCGATAGAACAGTTAGCAATTCTCTATCACTGCTCTTTCCTGTAAAAATAATGAATAAGAAATAACTTGTCTTACTTGTAATGTCAGCTGCAAGGAATTCGTGACCAACGCCCAATCAGTCAACGCAGATCCGCTCATAAGGATAGCTCTATGGAACAGTTCGCTACCTTCTCGAACTACCATAGGTGACATCATCAAGAAATTGACACAAGCAGCTCCTGTTCCATGGCCCATTAAAGTCACGGAGCGTGGATTACCACCAAATTTGGCAATGTTTTCTTGGACCCACAGTAACGCGGCGACTTGGTCCTTTAGACCCAGATTACTATGGGCTTTATCTCCAACTCCTGTTTTGAGGAAACCTGGAATCAAAAAACTTGTGCAAATGACACTTTTTCATTGAATAACTTCAAATTTGATAAGTAATGAGTGTATTTCTGAGCTTCTAAATTGCATTATCTTGTCAGTTATTTCTAGAGTCAAGTTGAAAGCTCTTACATCCCAGACTTTGCTTCTAAATATATACCCTGACATAGTGCTTTGTGATATGGTTATGAATTGTTACCGGCATCCCAAAGAAAGAGTCTAGGTTGAAAAATTCATTGAAATTGCTAGGCCTAACGGAATGTTAGACCTGCATTCTCAAATCCCATATAGGGCGAAAATAAATTCTGTTCAATTGCATCTTTGTCTTTTTTTAATGAATAAATTGCTGAATTGATGAATAAGTAGTATTTGGCTGGAGGAGCATCTTCAACAAAAGTGCCCAATATTTCACCGTGAACATTTAATAAGCCGCTCCTGTAAACATCTCCATGGCTTGATTTCCACTAGGAGATATTTGCTCTCCTTGGAGTTTCGCCATCATGGCCGCCTCTCGACTTTTATAAATGATTCGAAACAGTGGAGCGTCGTCCGTCTGATGCGTCTCGAGTCGGCAATTGATGCAAGTTAAAAGGATGATAAATAAAAATAGAATTTTCAATGCTATTCTGGAATGTTTTTGTTCTTTGAGATATCGTGCAACGGCTGTCGTTAGCGTAAATAGCTTCATGAAAATAGATTACCATTTTGAAGAAAAGTTCTAATAGTTTGATACGGACATAATAGCAGACAAATCATTGGCGGAATTTGAACCCACGAAAATGAATGCCGGTTGCATACATATGTCCCTAGAGTTTTAAGCGCAAATGTTCGCCAATCACTCAACTCATCGGTTATCAACAAGGGTCAGAGAAATCCATCGTGCAAATTCTTTTTGTTTTAATATTTTTTGTTCTGCATATCTCGTGGGGATCACATGCGAACACAAAAAGTATTTCAGAATGTTTTCTCATTTTTCACATGCTCCCTGAATCAAACTCTCCACTCCTGTTTTTGTTATTTTAGTGCTGTCGTTTAGACTGCTCGGTGTTTGAATAAAATGAATTTTTACCCAGAATTCCGAGGCGGTAGTTGATGGTGATGAAAACAACTTTGCCGTAGCTTGACAAAACGCATCCATCGTACGGGTTGCCGGAATTCCATTCGTAGTTGCCTCCGTGAGTCTGACCGTGGATGTAAATTATCACGGGGTACTTTGGGGTAACTCGGTGGGAATCTGGAAGAAAATTAACACAATAAGTAAACCCCAAGCCACATTCATTAAAATGATTACAGAATACAATGCATATACTAGCGATAAAGGCTACATTTTTGATAACGAGAAAGCATCTGTTATCAAAACAAGTATGAGAGAAATATATTTATATCCAATTTTCTGTAGAAATGGCTGTAGCAGAGCTACAAATAGGCTTCACATTGATCATGACGAAAATATCGATATCGGGATCCAAAACTATCAAATATCCGTCTAATAAAGATGTAGGCGATCGATATTCAACAAAAATTTCGAAAACAGACAAAAAATTGATTTGAGCTGGTGAAAATCTTTACAGGACATGTCGAACTCGTCACATGCATGATCCAGTGTCCTTTGTGAGTTCTAAGAAGAAAACGAAAAATTAAGTGTTAGTATTTTAGAGTTATCAAGTAAGCTGACGATATGAAATCCACCGACACTTGAATTTGAAACACTTGAAGCACATATCAACAAAATTAGACAAGTAGCTTCGAGATGGCAACATAGAAAATATTTGAAGAGCTCATCCATCGAGAACAGAAACCACAAGTACACGTCTCTATACATGAATAAATAATTCCTTGGTGTGAAGAAATTAACCAAACTAGTTCAAAACAACAAGAATCATCGTCCAAGTCATTCTAATCTCGAAAAGTTTGATCCCGTCAAAGTACATATGATAAGATTCCTCATAATTTGAGAAATATGATTTATCCAAATACTCATTATTAGCTTTGACATATTGTTTTGGACACTTATTCAACCCTCCACGTAGAGTCTTCTCAAAGAATAATAGCATTCAATAGTTGGTTAATAATTATTCAAGAGTTGAATCTATACATTATTATGTGAAGAAAAAGTATCTCTGCCTCAAGCATATTGCGCAGACAGAGAAATGAGATATCTGGCAACTTAAAGCTCATATGGAGAAGGAGTGCAGACAGCTATAATTATATACAGAGTGTCTAATTTCAATTTACCGTTGAAAACAATATTATTTTCTCTGGAATATCTCGGAAAATATACATCGAATGAAAAAATGTCTGACATCCCATTCTCAGTTTTCCAGTGTGAGGAGGGAGGGGGGTAGAGCAAAGTAACGTTAAAATTTTAAATGGGAACCACTTTTTTCATTTTAGTTTTGGGTTGAGCGTCGCGAATACAGTGTTAATTCTACGTGAAGCCCCCGGGGATGGAAGATTGAATTCAATAACGTTCAAACTTGAAAATTTCAAGAATTACGGTCGAATTCCGACCACTGGATGATCACTTGTCTGTATATTTCAACATTGCATCAAATATTAAGCCTGGCATTGTGTAATACTGAAAGACATCTAATTCATAGATCACCAGGAAATTGGTATGGAGTCCTTCGCATGTATCAGCTAGAAGATGTACTTCAATAGCGAAATATGAATCACCGAACTATCATACTGAAGTACTCAAATTGAAAACGTCAAGTACACATTAGGCATGTTCATAGTCATCTTCGTTGACATTTTTTCTCCACTTTCTCTAACAATATAGGGTGTTGAAAAAGGGTTGAAAAAATCTAATGGCATATACATTCCGATGTGCTGATTCACAATCAAAAAGAATTTTTTCAAGATTTGTAAAATTTTTGTTTCAAGAAGAGTACATTCCGGATGCTCCAGGTTGACACAAAATTCTTGATGAAGCTAATAAATGAGTATCTCAATTGAAGGGTAAATTCAACTACTCAATTTTTTGATCAGTGTCAGTTAGGTATTATTACAAAATGCAAGAATAAAATGAATAAATTTGTTATTTAACATGATAACGTGGTTGAAATACTCATTTATCAGCTTCAATGAAAATTTCGTGTCGACCAGTGGCAATATAAATGTACTTGTCGTTAAGCACAAATTTTATGAATTTTGAAAAAATTCTTTTTGATTGTGAATCAGTACATCAAAATGTATATGCCATTAAAATTTCTTTAACTTTTTTTCCAACACCCAGTAGGTATATAAAAAATTGAAAATATTTCTGCGACATCAAGTTTATCGACGATTAGGATACATTTACTAATTAAACTTGCCGAACGTTCAATTATTTCAGTATAATTGGCCCAAATTGTAACATTTTACCTTTTGCTAAATTGAATCACTAATACTTGGATATTTAAAGTACTCGAAACTAATAAAAGCATATCAGATTTTTATCATGTATGTGTTCTGTGAAATGTATGACCGCCAAAATATGCTCATGAACCATTAGATGAAGATAAAATCATTCTTGGACTCATAAAGCATTCTGTTGAGGCCTTGGACAAGAGGAGCAATTGCTTTGAATATATTTACTGAACTTTTCCTGGTCTCGTTATGGAAAAACTGAGAACAAATATCTTTGACAGGCTTTCAAATTCGTTTCTGATCAATAATGGAAATCTTTGGAGACATATCTTGATCAGAATTTGATGCCATGACAAGCCTCACATTGATTGTGAAAAATTTGTTGGGAAATCATAAAGCAGAAGAGTATCAAAGGATAAATTGAACAATGCATATTTGGATATAATACTTGTATCAAATTTCAATTAAACATTACAATAAAACAATATTCATCTTTAATTGATAAACAGTGGCCGCTGGTCTCATGTTTTCTGAAAATAGAATATAACATGAGCAAACTACTTGTGAGGAATTACATCCACAAATATGCTACATACTCAATATCATCATCACACAATCATACAAGTATTACATACGGTAATACTCTGAAACCATCCATAGTGGCATCCGTCAGAGTATCTAGAAACAGTGCTCAACACCTTTCAAACCACATTGCCTCGCTGAGTTCTCGGGAATATGGATTGAAAGCCAATCTGAAACCAGACTTTCCCCGCAATTGGCAGATGTTAGCAAATTGTTTGACACCTCTTGATGCAACACAACACTACAGATGGCAGGTAGGTCACCGGTGGCACGAGGCTAGCAAGTCGTGCTTTGTTGGCGGCAGCTTGGCTATCACTCTCCGCCAACTCACATAGATGACTTCCTAAGACTGAATGCTGTGTATAGAAGAATGACAATCGCACAACAATACATAGGATGATACGGCACACTAACGTGAGGTGAACAACAACTCAACTCACGGTCACTCTCAAACACTCTCTCTCAACCACCACACCGACTAAACTCACACATCTAGTAACTCAGTTCACTGACTCAACTCACCCTTAGCTCTTCAAGATACACTAAAGCACTGTAACTCCACTCTCCTAAATGATAACACAAACTGAAGTAACAAATGATTGTCGAAGTGTTCAAATAACTAACGTGTTGTGTAACTCCGTGAAATATGTTAAAACTGATATGATTACTAATCTTACGTAGAGCCTATGAAAAATATCCGTGACAAAGTATTGGGGAAAAGGGGAAAATAAATATGTTTTATTGGGTATAAGTTCTGTAATTTATTAGAAACACAACGTTTCGACAGCAAAGTGCGGCCTTTTCCAAGTGAAAAGAAATATAAATATAAATAAACAAAATTGTCAAGACAACAAAAATAAAAATAAAAGTACAAATGATAACTAGATTAGTTCAAAATATATTAACTCCTAGGATCGTAGAGCTCTGCCTGTGATCGATGATTCAATATCCACAGGTCTTATATTTATACCCAATAAAACATATTTATTCATCAATATAAGTTTAGGAGTTTGCAAAACAAAATGCCACCATATTATTCAGATCAGAATTATGCAGGACTTCAAGTTTTTTATCCTAATTTCCCATCCTTATTAGAAAGCAGTCTTTGTCTCAAGACTAGAGTCAATTAAAATAATCTAATATTATATTCTTGTTTAGCATAATAAAATAGCCCTAAATCGGTTCTTAAAGTTTCCGCCGCAAAATCATCCTTCTCCTGTGTAATTAAGGAGCTAATGTGATCGTGATTTTTCGACAGTTCGAGATTTTGATGAATTGGGCACTACTAAGCTCAAAAAACAATTTTGAAAAGATTCGGCCTGTCTGTCGGTCTATCTGTATGACGATAACTTGATAACGCGTTCGAATTTTCGACTGAAAACTTTCTATCAAAAAGTTAGTTTTGAGTTCGTGATCAACTCTTTCTAACCAGTAGTACTAGTCTTTTATTGATAGAACTTTCAAGGGTACGATCATAGAATAGACGCAACAAACCACAAAAAAGATTATGTGAGATGGCGACACCAGCGGTACACTTTGCTAGTGTTTTGTTAGTGGCACTAAAACAGTACTTTTTCTTGCAAATGTGTGGCACAGAATGCGATGTATAAATAATTTTGTACGTATAAAATCCCTGAAAATTACCGCAATTGCACTGCACACACCTGTGGGACTGAAGTTAGGAGGAAATCACTTCGAAGGATGAAATGAACACCTTAATGTTGGGTTGAAATAGTGTGAAATGTGGTCTAAACTTTCAAATGGTTTGTTTGAGAGCCACTGCTAACAACAGCAGCATAATGTGAGCTGTGCGCAAGCGCAAAAATAGCGTCTGTTTTAGGAACGATCCCTTTTTACTTACTTGTACAAAGTAACAAGTATGTATTGTGAGACCGACAAAATTTACCTATCGAGATTTTGATGGAAGTATCCGTTTAGAGCATCCCTGAATCCATTTTGACTATTTTTGGCTTGATGTCGGTACGTATGCTCGCGCGTTCGTACGTGCGTGCGTGCGTAACTCGCAAATCTCAAAGCTGGTTGAACGTATAATGTTGAAATTTTACATTTAAGACTAGTATAGGGTCTAGTTGTGCACCTCGCATTATGATTCCAATCGTCTGTACCGGAAGTGCACTTTACTTAAGAGTTTTTTCGAATTTTTCTAATAAATCCAGAATCATTAGCCGTAGGATGTCAAAATTCAGTATTTGAACTTAATGTTGTATTAGAATGGTTATGTGCTATTTTTGTGAGAATCGGCCAAGCCAGAAGTGCACTTTACTTGAAACTTTTCTTGAATTTTTTGCATAAATATAGAATGATCCGCCAAAGCATATTGAAATTTTGTATAAAGAACTTCTATAACATCTTATTTTACATCTTGCATTATGATTGCGATCGGATGAACAGGAAGTGCACTTTACTTGAAACTTTTTTTCAATTTTCCGCATAAATTCAGAATGATCAGCCATAGGATACTGGAATTCATCATTTGGAATTGCTGTAGCATCTATATGGTCATCTTCTATTTTTGTAGCAATCGGCTGAGCCAAAAGTGCACTTTATATGACAGACTTTTTGCATTCTCCGTATAAATCCTAAACAATCAGTCGTAGAATATTCAAATTTTGTATTAGGCACTTTTATAATATCTAGTTGTACACCTTGCATTATGATTGCTATCGACTAAGCCGGAAGAGCATAAATTCGAAACGATTTATCGTAGATTGTTAGAATTCAGTATTTAGGACGATTATACCGTCTAGATGCTAATATCCTATTTTTATTGAGATCCATCGAGCCGGAAGTGCACTTTACCTGACAGTCTTTTGGAATTTTTCGCATAAATTTGAGACGATCAGATGTAGAATATTGAAATCTGGTATTTCAGTCTGCTGTAGCATCTGAATGATTGCCTTCTATTTTCATAACAATAGACTGAACCGGAAGTGCACTCCAGTAGCAATGTATTCGTCAATTTTGCGCATAAAATCAGATCTGTTGGTAGTCGTAGAATTTTGGAAATCAGTATTTAGGAATGTTGTAGTATAAGAATAATGGCCTACTGTTTCCATAGCAACCGACTTGGCTGAAAGCGCATTTCACTTGACAGATCCTTAGAATCTCTTGGGTAAATCCAAAACGATTAACTGTGAAACGATAAGATTTTGTTTTTGATTATATATATATATATATATATATATATATATATATATATATATATATATATATATATATATATATATATATATATATATATATATATATCCAATGATGTATAAGTAAGTCACGTGATATACACGTCAGATTTTTAGTTTTTTGCGTTTACTTTATAAACGGTAGTACTATTATGGAATAGAAAATTACCAATATTGATCCCCAAATAATTGGAGCAGCATTCAACTAAAACCGTCTTCAAAATTATCAGAGATTCATTTGTTCTTCTTGAAATTTGAATCAATATAAAATTTGCCATACTTATTATTCTCTGGAAAATGTATATTTGAACATCACATGCAAACGTTCGTCAATTTCATCGTGTTTGGTATCAAATGAACGCTTCTGCGAAAATAATTCTAGTAAAAGTGTCAAAAATTATATTTTAACGATTGTCAATTATTTTCCTACAAGTTTTGGAAAAATAAGCTCAGTCGAAATCTGAAAAAAATAGTCTCTTCGATTGTTATTATTTTTTCATAACTTAACCAGAGCATGCCCAGTTTGGGATCTGCTAGAGTAACTGGACGTAAAGCTTATGGCCATTCAAAATACTCCAACCAGTGGAACTCGGTACACCACTTTCTCAAAATTTCATTCACATAATCATTGTACAATTCTCCTAGATTTGTTGTAGCCGTTATAATAGTATTGATTATTTTGTAAGTTTTAGTTTGGTTGCACCAGTTTTAGGTATGATATGATTAGCATAAGATTTGGAAATTTCAAGGCTTCACTCAGTTTGCTCGTGAAAATTATTTAAATTTTCTATTGAAATCTCATAATATTGCGGCTGTTTGCTGAATTGGCTTAATGTATCGAATTGCCCTTCATCATACAAATATTAATAAAGTTATATAACGTGGAACAGTGGAATAAAATAATTGAAATATGTATGATTCATTAATTAGAAAGCGGAAAATGATAGATAAGAGTAAATTTGTTTTGTAATTATTTTTGAATAATTAATTTTGAAAATATTAACTAATTTCAATATCATCCATTTATAATAGAAATATGTAACAAAATCGTCGATGATATATGTGAACAATTTATTCTCATACCATTCAAAATTCATATTGAAATTGTATATTTGGAAATATATATATACATATAGATTGAAAATTAAATTACTATTGTGAAATTCAATGCAATTTTTCAATGGATAATAATCACAATCGGCGCCAGATCTCAATGGAATCTTGCCCTCTAGCTTTTAGCTCTTACTGGCGGATAATATTTTTCTCTGCACAATCTATTTATGAACGAAAGCCAGCATCTTAATTCTGTTATTTCTGGAAAACTTCGCGTCCGCCAGACAAAAAAGCTAATGCAAAAATGACACAAGCATATTTTTAGAAACTTTCTGAATCAAGGGACGTTTTATCGAGTCTTTTTTGCCATTCCATCATCTGTTCCAAGAATTAGGGTAGAAGGGCAACGATCAGTGAGAATACAGAAACTGAACAAGCATAATTACATTCTTTCATGAAAGTTATCCAGCTCATTAGAAAAAAATAATGTTGACTTTATTTGGTTATGAAACAACTCTTAGCCAAACAATAAAGTCTAGTATAACCAGAGCCACTACTCCACACTCAACAAATATTATTCTTGTGAAAAGTTCATGACCAAGTTGCAGAGTTTATCGATAAACATCATGTTTCGTCCGAACGTTCAATTTAACATCGTGCTCCTGAGTGGACCTTCGGCTTCCATAGCATACAATGGACTCATCAAAGAGCAAATTAAACATTCTGCCTGCTTGACGCGAACAAAATGGTATTTTCACAGTAGAATAATCACGTCGTTCCAGATTTCAAATTTTTGAGAGAAAAAGCATTGTTCTGATATATTTTTGTATTGTGATGAAAAGGACAATAGTAAAAGGGTTGTGGTTGGGTAATTCAAGAATAATAAAGCTTGATATCTGAATGAAATGTGGCAGTAGCTTATACGTACTGCATATGATCTTATAGGAATTAAATCAATTTCTGCATTATAAATTAACTGAAAACCCATAAAGAGTAACAATTGGTATAGTACACATACATTGGATATAAGAGTTTGAAGAACATTAGTAGACGGTATTGTGGATGCATGACTGTGATATATTACTGCATATGCAAATATGATTGTTAGATTTTTATTGGAAGAATAATATAGCTCATATAAATAAAGTCATGAGCCCTTATAGAACTTTGATGTTTAGTACAAGAAGATGGCGTATGTATTTTCATCTCTTGAAGAAATAAAGACGGCGCTATTGAGGAATGGAGATCAGCGCATCTGTTTTCCGCAAGTACTGTTCCTTCAAGAAATTAGGCTACAGGCAATTGATTTTATCTGGCCAAGACCTTAGGATCTCTGGAGATTTCTGTTTGAGACAAATCGGTGTTCCGCTGTGAAAAATAATGAATTATCGAATCCTTTATCTCGCTTCGCTTTAGAAATAATTCTTATTGACATTTGCGGTAGGTAATGAATTTAAGTTAGTAATAGGAATCTTCCGAGCATCACCGACCTTGAAATCCTCTTCGCTAGCTTGAAATCTCTTTTATCCATCACCAGCAGAAAAAGATCTTTCCCTTCTGTTGTTCAAAATCCTGACAGAAATTTTTTCTATTCACTTATTATCTTCATTATTATAAGAAAAGAATCCCAATTTCATTCCAGGTTAGGTTGTTTATGACAATAGAGTTTATTCTATATATATATATATATATATATATATATATATATATATATATATATATATATATATATATATATATATATATATATATATATATATATATATATATATATATATATATATATACCTTTATTCATATAAAGGAGCAAGAAAAACAGGGTGAGTCAATGAGTAATCGATAATAAACCATTTAGTTGATCAATCCAACAATAGAAAAGCTGCTTTCTGAAAAATAAATAAATAATAAAATCAATGTCAATCACGCCTTTTATCCGATACGGGTGTGACAGACCCTCATAGTGCACTTAGAAGTTCTGATTGCTTTTTTCTGTCAAACTTATACGGCAAACTATTCAACACTTGGTCAATTATAAGGACATTCACTCGGCTATATTCAAAAACTTCTTACCGGTAGTGATATTATCATTATCATTATCATGTTCGCCATCATCATTATACTTATTGTCTAATTTTGTTCATCCAGTTTGCTCGGGAACTGAATTGTTTGATCACTCCAATTTCATGTCTTTCCAAATACTTGTGGTAAGAACAAATATCATAAGATTTTCGAAAGAACTTGGGTCCCAATTTTTGAACTTTGAAGTATGTATATATATAAATATATATATATATATATATATATATATATATATATATATATATATATATATATATATATATATATATATATATATATATATATATATACATTTGGATATAACGATAAACGATTGTATATGAATATGCTGTCCTATACGTTTATATAAAATATTATACAAGTCTATAAGACTCTATACAATTATATCAGTTTCAGTTGGACGGTAAAATTGGATAGGGTTGTATATAGTTGGATTGCAATATTTACATTTGGATATGAGTAAAATATTTTTTCATTTAATTGAAATTTGGGAAAAAATACATTGTTCTAAGTATTTTAGTAATAAAACAGACTAATTACTTGACTTATTGTTATAACTATTAAATTAAACATTTAATTCCGTACTATCTAACGTTTTCTTTTATAACAGAATGAGATTATAATCCGTACTTAAGTAGCGTTCAATACTCTTAAAATTAATAGTGAGGATTGTACGAAATTTGATGCATAATTTATTAGTTCTGCAGTCCAACAAATTCATTATTCTACTTTCTCCAATAACTATTGAATTATGCATTAAATTTCGTACAATCTCACTTTCAACAAAAATAATGATAAACTCATATTCCATATTTCTACTTGATCACCGTTCAAATTAGATCAAATTAAATAAAGAACTGAAGATTGTACAAAAATAAATGCATCGTTTATTGGTTATAGAATTTTTCTTCTCACTGGTTGCCTTTTCCTCAAAAGCGATTCACTATTTGAGGATGTGAGTTGCTTCGATTCTTCTTTTTTGAAATGAACTACCTCACTTCGAAGGTAATCTCGATCATTTGTGATTAAATAGGATTGGTTATTACTCTCAAAGAGGCTATTTTAGCATTGTTGGTCCAGTTTAAATCTTTAAAATCGTGGAAAATGCTGATAATGCGAGTAAGGGCATTGTTGAGAGCTGATTCGATTCAGAATGGCGTCTAGAAAAATATGCACAAAAATCTTACTCGCACATCAACAATTGCAAAAGTTATAAGCAAATAAAGATATGAAGAAAATGTTAGTTTTTCTTGCGATGGCATAAATTAGCAAGAAGATCTTAAAAGAAGAGGAAATTCACTATAAAAAAGCTGATTCCCGAAACTTATGTCGTCATTATTTATGATTTCAATTGATTCTATGTTATAGATTCGGGAGTTGGCAAATTTTTGTGGAAAATCTCCTGTTCTTCAAGGTTTCTTCTGCAAACTCACGCTAGCGCTCTCATTTTTCAAGCTATTTTAAAAAGCCAAAACCATCTTTGAATCTTTATTTTCTTTGAACTTTTGCAGTTTTCAAAGTTCGAGTTGGATTTCTACGCCCATTTTTGTCGGTGCCATTCCAAATTGAATAAGCCCTCAACCATTTGATCATTTGAATAATATGTATTCTCCAGGACCTCGAAGATATTAGCTAGACTATAGAAAAATTTGATGGAGAAGAATTTATCTGAAATCAATTTAATTTTACCATCCACAAATTATCCTTTTTTCTAAAAACCAAATGAGTTTTTGTCCTTTTTCCAATTTGTAATGATCTCAAAAATTGAAGGAAAATTGAATTATGTGTACATAAAAAACCAAAAAAAAAACGTGATGGATTCAGCAAAGAAAAATTTGAATTAAATGAAATCAAATAATTAGAACGAAAACTAAAACCAAAACACTTAGCTGTTCAAATGCGCATGCGCATATAGGAGACCAAGCAATCACAATATGTCTTATTTTCCTCGCCGCTAAAGCTTCCCTTTCCACTTCGCTTCCCCGCCGCTCTAATTCTCTCTCGCCGCTTAGCAACAGCTTACTTTCTTTGCCTTAGTTTCTTATTTCTACTTCTTTCTTCCTCATTTCTTTATCTTCACATTATCTTCTGACTTGGCTATCTTCTCATCTGCCTTTTCTACCTTTCTTCCGGTTATTTTTCGTTATTTCAACTCCACTGCATCAAATTCAACTATTACATTCAATCAACTCCCGTGCTCAACTGTCACTCGCTTGTCTTTTGTAGATCGCTTGCACTCATCTTCCTTCTTTCAGCACTTCAGCATTTCGCATGTTATATCACACGTCACAACTTGAATCTAATATAAATTAACTATCCTAAATAATATGGACTACTGAAAATTGTTGGGTTGCATCGTGAACTATATAGTTATATATGATTGTATCAAGTAATATAGGATCTTATGTATAGTAGTTGAAATAAAAGAACTGTATTGCATAACACTTTATGCAGTACTATATAATTGTATATAATGATATAGAATTGGATAGAGCCTCCTGAATGAATGAAAATATAACTATATAACCATGTACAGTAATATACGAATATATATGATTGTATAGAGTTCGATAAGACATATTATATATTTTTGTATATCATAGTATAAAACTGTATACAGCTGTACATAGCCGTATATGATCGTATATAATTGTATGCAGAGTTTGAATAAGTTGTACAGTACTCTGGTCTAATTGTATATAGTCATATACAGGTGTATGTTATCGTATGAGGTTCTATGCAATGTGCTATATCTGTTTGGATACAATTCTATATAATTATATCAAATTATATAGCAGTATATAAGAACTCCATATATAATTGTATATAAACATAACTAATTGTATATAATCCGATACAATTCTATCAAATCATTTTTTATCGAGAGATAACAATAAGCACTCTCTTGCACTCGAGCGACTGCATAAGATTATTCTGCTTGTGCTCAATGAAACTCTTATTTGTTTATTGCAAGGAGTTCGGCACTCAATTTTGCCCAGGATTTATTCTCAACTATATTGTAAATTCAGCTCTACTGAAATAATTAGAATGAAATTTTTTCTATGCAACTTCATGTTAGTCTGGCAACCATCAGGTCCCAAGAATTTGGTCTGACAATATTTTTTATGTGTATGAGATCTTCCTAAATTGGAAATATGAGAAACTTCAACTCTGCTGAAATAACAAAAGTACAGCTTCTTTTTTACTTGAGTACAAATATCCGTTTTGAGCATCCATGAATTCATTTTGATAATTTTCGGGTTGATGTCGGTACGTACGTAGAACCCGTGGACCGTATAATGTTGAAATTTTGAATTTAAGGGTGATCTAGGATCTAGTTATGAGTCTCGTATTATGGTTGCAATTGTCTGTACCAGAAGTTGATACTGAAATTCAATACTGAAATTCAATACTGAAATTCAATATTGAAATTGTTATAGCATCTAAGTGATTATCTCCTATTTTTATATCAATCGACTAAACTGGAAGTGCACATTATATAAAAGACTTTTCGAATTTTCCGCATAAAAAAACAGTCAGTCGTAAAAACTTGAAATTTCGTATGAAGCACTTCTATGACATTTAGTTGTGCACTTCTTATTATGATTGCCATCATCTGTACCGGGAGTGCACTTTACTCGACACATTTCTTGAATTTTTCGCATAAATCCAGAACGATTGAATGTAGAATATCAGAATTCAGTATTTAGGACGATTGTATCATCTTAATGCTCAGTCCTATTTTCATTAGAATCGACTGAGCCGAAAATACACATGACTTGACAGTCTTTTAGAGTTCTTCGCAAAAATTCAGAGCAATCGGCCGTAGAGTATTGAATTTAGTATTTCAGTCTGCTTTAGCATCTGGATGATTGCCTGAACCGAAATTTTGTGCGAAAATTCAGAACTTTTAGGCGTAGAGTCTTTATAATCAGTAGGTATTCAAGACTATTATAGCATAAGAGTAATTACCTACTGTTTCTATAGCAACCGATTGGGCCGAAGGCGTACTTTACTTGACAGATTTCTATAATTTCTAGGACAAATCCAGATCAATTAGCCGTGGAACGATGAAATTTTGTGTTTGATTATCACCCAATGCTGTACAAGTAAGTCACGTGTTGTCTGCGTCATATTATTTGATTTTAAGTTGAAGATCATCAAAATCACTGTACGTTATTCAATGCAGTTTATAATAGCTCACCATCTTCAATATTATTTATCAAAGAATAAATTCTCAGGTCAACTACAAAAAATAAGCATTCACGTAGAACTAAGTAATTAATATAATCAATAGATACATAAATAAGAGCGGGCCAAGATTTAAAACCTGCAGTATTCTTGATATTGGCATAAAATAATAAAAAGAATAACCGTCATATCTTAAAAACTATTCTGTACCAACGAGGTATGATCCAAACAATTCAAATGAATTTCTATTAAATCTCAAATTGCTCAATCAATGTAATAAAATATAATAGTCTATTTTATCAGACGCTTTTTGAAAATCAGAATATATTACATCGACTTGATTTTCTCTATATATTGCATTGAAAAATTACAGCAAATCCGTGCTGTTTATTAAATATAAAATTCATGGTGTGTGCTTGCAGCTTTGTATGTACCTAATATGATTTTGAAAATTTTGGAGAAATTGTATCATATAGAAATGAGGCGATAATTTTTTATACTGATCAGTCGTCGGATGAAAGAAACTTTCCACGTTCGAGAAAAACAAGACGTTTGGAATATTTGAATAAATAAAAGAAATAATGGCTCAAGGAAACACTGGCACAGTTTTTTATTAGGAAGCATTAATTTTATTTGGTAACTCTTTTATAGCTTGCCTTATGTCTTGCTCATTAATTTGAGTAATTTTCATAGGTGTAATATAACTTGTAGAATCTATTTTATAAGATTTTACATCGCAAGGAGTAGAGACGTTACACACTGGAGGAATAATTTGCGAAGGCATCGACAATAGCTTGAGGATCTCCATAATTATCATTATCCATAGACACGTTACCTGGTATACGAGTATTTATCTGTTCACTGTGGATGCAGACCCAGAATAAATAGTTGTGAGTCGGTAACTATCAAGCTCTCAGTATTACGTGAATAAATTTTTTATTTCTACTTTGATCAGGGCCATGAATTTTTGTATTCTAGAAAATATGAAACTCCAGGAAATTTCTGTGATTATTATACATTTTTCTCTCCCTCCTGATATTAACAATAATTTCTCTAGTAAACCAGGGTGGATACAACCTGTCCGATGATAATGGTTTATGTGTTGGAACGATTGAAGCAAATAATGCTACTAAGGTATCATAAAAAAGAGACACATTAGTTTTAAAACTAACCAGTCAATAGGCTTCATAGAGTTATACAGAGCGGTAGAATTGTTTTTTTTTTAAGATCATAAATTCTAACACAAGCATTAGAAGCAGAAGTTACAAAATGTTGCATGTGAACTTCTCCAATTCCTCTTCAAAATAATATATTTGAAATCTCGATTTTCTTTCTAGACTTTGTGTCGCGTTCTCAACCACTATATCTCATTCCAGACGCCTTGATCCCGGCTTCAGTGAGATCAGTACATGGAATTTGAACATAATCGAATCGAAAACACCACTGACGTCTCCAGCAAGTGTACGTGCGTTCAACTCGGGTGAAATGTTGATGGGTCTCTCTCTTGAATTCAAAGACGAACGGCGTTTTATTCAACTTGTCGATTTAGTCTGTTTTCCGTATTTGAATCAGTGTTTTCCATTTTATAAACGATAGTAAACATTGAATTTATGAAATCTTGGAGGCTGCGGACTTGCAATGAATTTTCGATTAGATAATTTTGAAAGTTACTGTAGCGTTAAATCGCATTTAATTGTTCTGTTTGAAGTACATGGTTATTGTACTGTAATAATAATAAATCCAAGAATTTCATTCCAATCTTGTTAGGATTGCTGCAAGTCGCAATATTATTTAGTAGTATGATTAGCATGGAGATATCCAATCGAGTTCTCATTTAGAACTCGTTATAATGTAGAATTTGATCATTAGTCATCGACTGGATTTCAGTTCATTGTCGTCCCGAGAGTTAAAATTAGATATTTAAAGTCTCGCATCTTTTAAGTCCAAAAATATCTACTCATATAAACAAACTTGAATGTTGAAGTTGAAGTGAAGGTCAACAGAACGAAATGGAACCTCAAAACAAACAATAAAACCATCAAGTCTGACAAAGTGCTGAAAAAAGTCCATTCTGATCCACATGATCACGTCCGCTTCATATCCGTACCGATGAGAGGTCTATAGCCGAACTGTGGTCAATATATTCTAAAAGAGAGAAGGAATTGTTGATTTAGCTAATGTGAAATGCAGCAGGTCTCGATTTCACACCTCTCTAGAGCACTCTTTTATTATTACTTTTCAATCTCAAATAATTTCCTCATCGATGAAATCACAGCTTAAAATTAATTAATGGTATGATAGCTAAGGGCAGTTGTGTCATGGGTTCAAACGGAGGAAACAGTTCAGGGTATGCCCGACAGAGTGCTGCCCCAGTCAGCTCTAGCCCCCAGCGCCACAACATGAAAATGCAGAACTACGAAAGCTCAACAAAAGTCGATAGATCTTGCGCAGTCGCCCGGAATCAGAACAACCCGCCCTTTCGGCTTTTAACTCAGCTATCGACCAATTCCTTGCGGGCGCTTGTAGGGTGCAGCTGCACCTTTATCTGGAGCTCACGTCGATCTTCGCAAAATGGATTTGCGATTGAAAATGGATCATGTATGGGATGCGTTATTGAAAAGTGGAAAGCCACTGAATCACTGATCAGATGTCGGGTTATTGGTATGGGTGGAGGTGTCTGCGGAGCGTGAGATTCATCAAGAAGGGTCCCGCATAGCACAGCGGGTGACAAGTCTTCTAATAACGGGCAATATTTCGTGACATCAATCACCCTATGACACAAGCCGTCGCCGCAACTAGAGATGACTCCATTTTATTCGGCCGCTTCTTATCCACCATCTCCCTTTATCCTACACGTCCACATTGTCGTAGGAAGTTATTATTATGTTGAGGCTAGCTCCTTCCTCTGGCTTTTACCCTTGCTGAACGGTTTGATGGATGCACTGACGCGTGACAGAATGCGAATTTCTGAAACATTTTCGAGAAATGTCGGAATTGGAATGTCATTTCGACCGTAAAATTTAATTTTGTGTGCGTTGAATGCACGACTGCCGCGCCGGGATCAGATTTAAGTTGGAATTGTCGTCCTCTCTAACATGTCTTCATTTTCTTCTGTTCTACGATGTTAAAACAATATCTGTCCCATGTATAAGTCCTCACATATTGTTATATTATGTTTTACAAGGCATATATTGTGAATCTATCATTTCATACATCAATTTCTTTGATCTCCATGTCGCAGTCATCCTAATATCCTCAGTTTGTTATCTACCTCAAAGTCCATGACCGTATATTGCTGATTTTGTTATCAAACCATTGATATATTTTGTATTATGGATGACATGGAGGCTATATTTTCTATACATAACCTACTGTGAACATCACTTCGTAATCATCCCAATTTTCCACTGCTGCTGCAAGGTTACTTTTCCAATTTGATGGAATAGGATGTAAAGCTAACAGAGAAGTAAGCAGGAACTATTCAGCTATTCCTCAAATCATGCGACATTTTTTGTCCTTTATGGCAAACCACTGTTCATTTTTAAGTTATATATCAATTGTCATTCCGGAAAAGAGTTGCTACTGATATTGAATTATGCACATAACATTGAAATTGGATGGAAGACTTGAGAGAAAATATGTGGACTGTTTGGTGGATGCACGACTGCTGGTACTGGGTATGTAGTGCATGGTTGAATGATTGTTACTTTGTCGGATTCACTTGTACATTATACATAATTATTGGCAGTATGAATCAGCTGATGTCATAATTCACTTAGTTTGTCCTTACATGACACAACCATAGCCTTTTTTGTCATAACACAAAAATATATGAATATAGAAATATCAAGTATTGGAGGCTTTTGAAAAAAATGTATGGATGGTGTTGTGGATGTATGACTGTGATGTGTAACTGCATGTATATGATTGCTCGTTTCCTCGTTAATACAATAATTTACGAATATTTTTCTGCTTTTGAAAGTAATATTCATTAGTTAAAAATTCACCATATGACTCGACCCTTTTCTTTGTCTTCGGGATGCGAACAGATTCTCGACACACTCTGCTATATCAATATGAACCAAAAATATACATTGAAACCTAGTTCCGAGTAAACAACCCTAATCACTTCCAAGGTCAAGCCATATGACATGTAATGCACACATTTGCATCACTTTGAAGTCGAACTTTAAGCGATCGGTTGATTCAATTCAATTCAATTCAATTTATTTTCAGTTGAAACAAAATACATCGTTATAAATATAAGTTCATATAAATAGAACACATCAAAATAAGAAGTTATCGCACAATTTCAATACGACATAAGTGTAAAGCTATACATCTGCTAGATAATCGTCTACCGAATAGAAACTTTTTTCTAAAAAGAGTTTTTCATTTTATTCTTGAATAATTTCAGCGGAAGTATTTTTATTTCGTCTGATATTTTATTGTAAAGCTTAATTGCCAAAAAGTTATTATTTAAAAGTTCAATTTACTTTCATTTTTTGTATTATAATCATGTTTATCATTTTGTATCTCATAGTTATACTCAGTAGTTTTAATATAAATCACATTGGCTAGAATGTACTGAGAAGCAAGCGTTAAAATTTCAAAATCCTTGAATAAATGTCTACCCGACTCTAGGAAACTTACATTTGCAATGATTCTGATAGCTTGCTTCTGCAGTTTGAACACAGAGATGGCCTTTGGTGAATTTCCCCAAAATTGTATACCATAACTCAAGACTGAGTGAAAATTCGCATGATAGCTTGTTAGAAGAGTCTTATGCCTAATTGCACCGCTATCACTTAACTTTAAGTACAGAAAGTTAAGTGACGGCGGTGCAGCTGGCCATGAGTGTCATCATACTGCTCAGCGTCCTGAGTAGATATAAAACTTTGGATAATTTCTTACATAAATATTCAGTCTGTGGTCTCCAATTACAATTTTTATCTATTAGCAAACCTAAGAATTTAGTTGGGATGCAATATAAATATGTTCTAGTTGGACTCAAGCTTAAAATAATTTTTTGTGTTTTGTCTTTATTAAGAACAAGTTTGTTTGTATGGAACCGTTCGTCGAGTAGTGCATAATTATGTTCAAATTGCAGTACCAGTGTGGTTACATCTTTGTCTGACTGCATCACTGTTGTGTCGTCTGCATATTACAAGCACAGTAGTGGAGTTATGTAAAATGACAAATCATTCATATATATAATAAATAATGAAGGTCATAAAATTGAGCCTTGTGGATTACCATATTTTATAGTTTTAAAATCAGATGAACTGTTACTAAATTTAGTACATTGTTTTCTATTTGTTATATAATTTTTCAATATAGTTAATGAGATACCTCTTACGCCATATCGTTCTAATTTAGAAATCAAAATTTCATAAGAAATGCTGTCGAAGGCTTTGCTTGTCACAACACAGCAGAGACACTTTCATGGTTTTCACAAGAGGATGTGATTTTCTCTATCATCATTTTTAATGCGTTAATAGTGAATTTTCCTGTTCTGTAACCAAACTGCTATTCAGAGAATAGTACGTTTTGATTAAAAAAATTCATAAGTCTTTTTTTGATAACTGCCTCATAAATTTTTTAAAAAAAAAGGAACTAAAGATATGGGTCCACAATTTTCGCAAATATCCTTATCTTCTTTTTTATATATTGATTTGACCAAAGAATATCTCAATTTCTCTGGAAAAACACATTGCATGAAGCATTAATCAATTAAATATGTAAGTAATGGAACTAGAAAGTGAAATAATGATTTCATGATACCATTTTATAGATATCTCTACTTTTTGAATTAGAGAGGTTATGCATTGTTTACTTTGATTATCTGAACTTAATTGGGCATCATATTATTCAATTCAGTGTTGTAGAGTAGCTGAGAACTTCTATCAATTGGTGAGTTGTCTGTTACTGAGGTCTATGAGTTGAGTTGTTTAGCGTCAAATGTGGTGACGCCCTACTAAATGTGCGTGGGATATGATCCCTTTCCTTTGAAGTGTTGATATCCTTAGTTACCTAGGATACCAATGCCATCAATGCTTACACCTTGACCGTGTGACGGCAGGGATTCCTGCCAACCGCATGTACTGTGTGTTATTGCGGCAACGTTGTTGATCCTCGAGTGGGTACAACAACTAGCCTGCTTATATCGCAGATATCAGTAGTGATAGTCATCCGTATGTGTCATCCAATATGCTATTAACAGTGCTTGTGACTTAGTTATCTCGGAGCTGATACCACCGGTGCTGCAATATTCTGTCGGTGTTGCGCGAGAATATGTATATGCCAACCGCATGTATTATATGTTGTTCCAAAAGTGGGTGAATTGGCCAACTCGCGTGTGTCGCTGGCATCGTTGTTCATTATAATATTGGTAGCTATCTATTGGGTGAATTCAATGACCTATCTCTTAACCAGATATCCTAGAACTTAGCTAAGAATGCACCGATAGCAGTGAATTAATGTGTGTGACTCTATGATAACATCTCACAGAGCATTGTGCCTTAAACTCATACTACTTTTAGGAGAATTCGGCTTGATTACGCCCTAACACTTGACCAGCCCTTTACTCTTGACGGCAAGGCCACCAATAGTTCATCAGTCAAACAATAGCTCTTTTATATTTTTTTCTTATATTTTATTATATCTATTATTGATTATTATCATCCATTTCACTCCTTCCATAAAAGATTAACGAAGCTTATTTTAATAAAGTCATGAAGCTAGATAGAACTTAAATGAATTTCTTTAGGCGAAAATGAAGCACTACTGAAAAGAAATTTTATATGGAGATCGCTATCAAGACGTTATCATTCCAGTTAGTACCATGTCGTAATTGTGTCAATTTTCCATTGCTGATATATGTAGAAATTTGTGACCATATATTTTCAATCTCTTCACCTATTAATATATTCTGTGTATTCTGAATAATTTAAAAACTGTAATTTCTAAACATGAGTTCCTGAGAGCAACACACCGCAGTCTTAAGTATCTCATTGCTGATGCAATCAATTATCTATCTAAGAAGCTGTGATCGAATATTTCTGGTCGTGTATCTTCAACTCTTGGTATATTTTGTATCGTTCGCCTCTAATGCTATGATGCTCAGTAATAGCAATGAGGAGCGTTAACTGAAAATGAAAAGATAAGAAAACACTAAAAATACACCATTGTTTCCATTTGTGTTTACTTTCCCGGAATGCAAACGCCTGTACGGTCCATTAGTGTCTATTCATGTCTCCGCACACGTGGACAAACATTGGAGAATCAAGTCGCTCCCTTTGAGCTGATCCTCTTTTCTTTATACCTCAAGTACCTTTGCAGACACTTCAATATTTTTTCTCTATAGTACTCAACATTGTTTATTGTGGAAGAAAATGAGCAATCAACTTTGCTGCTAGCAACAATGTTATACTATAAATGCCTTCTATTAATTATAAGTTCTTTGATCCTAAATATTTAACAGCTGGTTGAGTTTGTTATAATAATTCAAATTATATTTGTGTGGAATCGAAAGCGATGAACAATAAGTATTTATGATCGAATTACGAGCGCCGATAACGGAACAAAGAAGAGCATACGCAGCGCCTGTTTTCTATTACAGAAAGGCAGTAATTACAGAGGTAATTAATGTTTATTTCAGAGCGCTGAGAGTCTTGTTCAGGCAATTGTGCTAGGTGTAGGAGGAAATAGTAGATTGTGGCTTCATTTGGGATGTGCAACCAGAGTCAGATTTTCTTAATAGCACATTTTATAGCAACTAATATCCTTCAAGGATTTTTGAGCCAGTGAGGTTGCACATTTGATTCATATGATTTTTATAACTGACAAGTGAACTGTTCAATGATTAGAGGATCGACAGAACGAGAGCAGTCATCAATGTATGCAGTGGACACTCAAGTTTTTCAGTCAAAGTTACGAATTCGTTGCACGCTGTGTTTCAGATCAGGATTTATAGATCTCCTAGTGTATTTGTAATTGATGAATCAATATGATTGTAGTAGGATACGTTCACTATTAGTTTAGAAATCAGTGATGGAAGAATTGTGTCCACTGCTCAATTTCCTTGATTGGTAAATCCAGCTCTGCCCGTTCAATGTGTGTCAGTAATCAGGCCGCGCGTTCCAATTTAACGGAATGAACATGAACAGCACGCCCATTCTTCGTATTACGGACTTTCATCCTTTTTGTCGCTTTCTGGAAGTTTATTAACAGTATTTTTACTTTGCTTCTCCGCTCGATCCTCCTTATCAAAGTGTTTCTACCTAATAAAGATTTAACAGTCGCGTGATGAGACAATAAGAACTCAATCTGGAGTGAATTTGTACATTTGTATCTGTCGAACATTCATCGAAGTGTTTAGGAGGGTTCAGAGATTGTGGGATTCTTATCATCAAGTTTGAAAACTCATTCAGCACTTAAAATGTTGGTAACAGTGATATTAAATTTATATTTGAACCCTTAAAGTTTATAGTGTAATTACCCCAGATATTATCATGATGAAATTCCGGGAACAGTGCTTAAGATGTAAAAATTAGCGGAAAAAATTTAATATCATTTTTATACTGAGCCCCTTGAGAAGAATCCATTGTTCATGACATTAACTTCTTGATCCACGAGTGAACAGAACTTTTTGTAATAATTTAACACAAAATAATCAAACTAGTCGAGTAATCCTGGGCTTAAATGTTTGCAATGTTGTCCTGAAACGGTTCACAAGTTTCGTGTAGCTTGATCACAACTAATTGTGACTTAGCTGCTACAAAAACTCAGACGGAGAGCGTGAATTTTCTCCAAGAACGTGGATCTGTGTCCCTTACAATTTTCCTCTATTCGAGATAAACTTTTTGAAAGTTGTGAAGGCGGATAGTTGGAAGCGATCGCTGGAATCCCAGTAAATTGCTTTACGTAGACACAGTAGTGCTGGAAAGTGAGTATTTTTAGTTCTAATAAGTTGATGTTTATTGGGAAAGAATTTTGAATGCACTGGAAGTGACGACGGTTCTGAATAACACAAACATTTAGCATGTAGTTTGTTTCTTGATAATCTCTATTGAAGTCTATCACACATTGAGTTAAGAGGGCTATCAATTATGCACGTGCATGCTGCACGTATTTGATCACATAATGGGGTGTGCGAGAACGTTTGAAGGACTTACCACCTTGAAGATAGATCGTACAATGCTCACACTCTACCACACAATATCAATCGAAACCAATCTTTCCGCTTATATAGATTTAGAAATTGCTGAATTAAACAAAAAACTTTTCAGCAGGCTGTGATTTATTTCCGCTGAATATAAATTCATAATTGGCACTTGCACCGGGTGGGGTTGAAACTAACCTCAACTTTCATGCTGACTCATCCCCAGTAGAAAAAAGAATATGAGATTCACAAGAGATCGTAGCGGAGCTCGAACATCCTGAATTACCGACTCGCGGTCCAACTTGGATCGTAAATTCAGCCACGCAACTTTGCTCAAACTGTTGTGTGTCGTTACACAGCTTAAAAGCTGCGGTTCTCAGCAGTTTATACATTAGATAATCATCGTTTGAGATTACCAGATATGACCATATTTCTCGGCACGGTAGTACTGAGAGAGGAGTAATTTTGTTTTTTAATACCTTGCAAGATTCTTTGAGGAATGAAAACGCTTGTAAATAGCACTAACATTCAGCAAGTGGTTTGTTCCTTGATCATCTTTTTTGAAGTCTATCATAAATGGGCTGTCTATCAACTGTTTTTGGTTGCAAAAACATTCGGCTCATGCTGCTTTGAAGATAAATATTACAATACTCGCTCTGCACTCATTTCTAATCGTCATTCATCTGCGAATCAGATGCTTCCTGTTTTGGAAGAATCAGCCAAACTTATAAACCAGATAATGTTCGTCAAAGATTGATAAAACAACATATCTCTCATTGTGATATTTGGATCCTAGACCGCATCTGTCTTCTTGTACTGGGTAAGCAAACTATCTGCGATAAAAACATATACAGACTTAGGCTCTCTCAACTATAGTAGATCAGATGGAGAACAGAATGAGTGAGTCTGCGAGAGAAATGAGAGTGACCGTGACTGAATCAGTAAAAGGAGCTATGACAACAAAGATCCAGGAGATTGCTGAAGAGCTCACTGCAATAAAGCTTCATGTCATGCAAGTTGAGCATCAAGTCTTGCAAGTTGAACATGATATGAATGTCACCCAAATCCTGCAAAACCTTAGTCTTTATAGTAATGAGACAGCTCTGTGAATGAAAAATTGCTGCTTAGATTAGTCAGACAACATAAAGTAAAACATCTTGGTATGTACACTTTGTTCAATTTTAATTGATTTCAAAGAGCGAAAATCCATTGGAATAGCTGGCATGCTTCGGAAAACAGCCTCAACTCTTCTTTCAAGTTTGTTTAGACATAAACGTTTGGATGGTCTATGCTTTAAAGATGGATACATGACAGAAATTCTACATGGACCGCTACAAGAAGAAGATCTGCGTATGCTTTGCAGAGTCTGACAGATTGTCTTAGATCTATTCAGTAATAGACAGTTCTTGGATGGAATTGGAGTCAAGATGAGATAGGCGAGGACGGTGAGAGAAGTCCTTACCACAACTCTTGATTATGAAGCAGCAACTCAATAATTGGTTAAAGTACGCCGATGAGAAAGAATTTTGGGTAAGAAAGACCTCGGATCTCATAGGGAGAGACTTCTTGATTCATACCAAACATCGAGAGGAGAAAGAAGAATGAGATACGAGTAGTGTGGCAAGAAGGGTCAGCTGGAACTGAAATTAGCCAGTCTTTAGAGACTTGATCATAAAAAATGTGCGTTTAAAAAAAAAAATATATTGCTAGTTCAACCTCATTTTTGATAGGACACATGATAAACAAGGCCTCCCTTTTCTTCTCTTATTCACAGGGTTGAGATTCGATTCGAATTAGAATCATTGTAATTTAATTGTTGAAGACAAATACTCTCTGAGATTTCTGGGTCTAACAAGATACGCTTTGAGAGAGGACAACTGTGAACGTTTGGCGAATAAGGAAGATTCTATCGCAGACATTTAGATAATGTTCCTGCGAGTGCGAAAGTGGTTAAGTCTGAGAAATCGACAGAATTAATTCAGAACAGAATTCATTTATCTCCTGCTAACGCGATCGGTGCAAACTTCAAATAGTTTACTAAAAACTAATCGAAAGCTTCGCTGTAATCTTGCTTCTACTGTCACTTTGATTTACCAGAAATATTTGTTAAAATTCGAGCAGGTAATCATGATAGAGCTTTGGTTGCTTCTCCAGGGTTTTCTTCCAATTTTATAAATTTTTCATCATCTAAGTTTGGCAGAGTTTGTTCATTGCTTATTAAAACTTTATTGCGAAACTTTTCAGCTATATCTTATTTAGCAGATACTGAAGTTGATAATCGTGTTATTCTTATGCGGAACGTTTTAAATATGTGTGGCATACTTAATGCTCATTTAGTTCTCTGGACTTGCAGTTGGAAGTAATTGAATTCAGTCTCTCGTTGTGGTGTTCTAAATTGTCCTATTTAACGCTGATGCATGCAAAATTATTTAGAATTTATCTTTTTTGCATTTGTGTACGTACAGAGGGCTTAAATTTATTATTCATGAGGGTGTCGTACCCTCTTAATTCACGTGCGCGGCGTCGTTCATTCCATGTCGAAATGAAATTCCGCGCTGAGGTTTTCCCTTGGGACGGACCACGTTATCTAGGCAGAGAACTTGTTTGCAGGCGGTCAAGCTCCCATTGGGCTGCCACAGGCAGAAAGTGACCAGCATGGGGACTTCGCACTGGAGAATATGGTCATTATTAGCCGTACAATGGAGACGAAGTTGTACTTCGAGCTGAATGAGACATAGTTGGTTCTCAGTGTAATAATAGGCAGATTTGATCTTTGATATGAATCTGAGAAACATATTAGAGCAGAAATGTTATCAGTTTTCAACTTTAATTAGCTCGAGCACTTCGTTAATACTCTATATCAATCTTGGATTTCGTTGAGATAAGCGGTTTGGACGATATTTCCATTTTTCATAATCTGCTCGATTCGAAAAGAACAAATATGTAGATTTAAACTTTAGTGCAAGTTGGTAGTTGAAAAATGAAGGAGATATGTTTTGAGGGTGCCCTAGTGATAGAGCAATCAATTCACACACTCGGATTCACTACTATATTAATGGGCCATAAAAATTATGACATGCCTCATGCCTCTACGAATCAAGTTGTGACTGGGATATATGAGGTCCCACAGAGCTGCTCCTAGCGCCACGAAGCACTAAATAGGAGCACAATAATAGTGCATAAGTAGGACTTTATATAAGTATAACGAATTGCTTTAAATGACTTGGCTGTTCTTAAAATAGAAAAAAGTGCCGTGAATCTTAAAGCTATTTTTCTTAGATCCTGTTATTTTAACTCTGAAAAACATCCGCCGAGAATAAACGGACTTCCAGGTGCCAGCTTTCCTGTTTTTCAGGCCTATGAAATTCTGGAGTTCAAGGTCTTCTCCTGGAACGCTCATATAAACCGAACCATCAGTGCTAGATTGAAAAAGAAAGATATCAAAGGAAGGATACAGACATGCAGACATGCAGACATGCATATTCTAAAATACGTGTACAAATGAGCATTCGGTAGCATCAGAAAGCAAAAAACACACGAAATCTACATTTTTAGAGCATAGTTTTTTTCATAAACACGTTTCCCAGTGACCAAAACAAGCATCAGGGATGAAATGGACATAAAAACTCCTTATTTAACTTTTACAGAGGTGGTTTTTTCTCAACTAGCTCAAATGGCGTATCAGTTACAGCCAGAAAAGTTGAATCCAGCTATAAGAATCAGTTTTACCAACGACTTGAATGCAACCCACTATTGCTGCCGCCCACGGAGATGGGGGCACTGCCTCTTGAGGTGATGTAGGAGCTAGCGTCGTCATCCTAACAACTCCTATATTGCGGAAGGTCCCATGAGCAGTCGTCGTCCGTACATACTAGTCGACATCTACAAGACCATCCAGATGCGTTTTGGGTGAGTCCTTTATAGTGGTGGTTAGCGCTTTTCTCGTATCGGAGAACTTCGCCGTACAACACAGAGAGCCCCACATGATGAAGCAAGTTCACAAGCTGCCACGATCCATAGTGTCGATGTGAGATAATAGCCTGCCTAATCGCTTTCGTCTTGAAGGTTGCCCTGCTTTCATCTTTCGACTTAGTTGAGATGATCTTCTCAAGAAAAAGAGTCAGTGTATACAGTTGAAGATTTGATTGTGAAGATTGCTCTTCAGTAGGAGGATATTCCTCTAAATCATGAATATGCGCGGGCCTGAATGTTTCCTTTATGATTTAGGCAGCCTTTTCAACGATATGCAGACGTTTGTTGGTCTTGGAGGCTCCATGCTCCTCATACAATCTGTCGTATAGGATACTTTCTGCCGTTTCTCTTATGTTGACAGAAGAATTCAGACCCGGTAGCTCAGTAATTGAGTTTCGATGGCCAAAGTGGCTTACATTTTTTTTTTTAAATATAGTTGCGAACACGAGTCTCATCTTTTTTTTTCGCATTGGTTTCTTGAGAAATCATTACGGTCGCTAAGCATGAACTGACAGTCTTCACTTTCCTCCAAAAATGTACAAAGTTTTTGGAAAGCTTTCTTTGTTGCAGTTTCTTCAGGATGAGCTGCCGTCTTCGTACCATCGCTTTTTACAACACCTTTAAAACAAAGCGAGGGTAAAATTCATTGTGATATTTGACTTCGGCAGCTACAAGTTAAGTGATATTATCTACACGATCACAGACAACTTTTCCTCATCATCCATCGCCACGTTTGATTGCTTGTTTACAGATGCATTGAATGATTGGTATTGTTCAGACTTTTTTCACGGGATGAAACATCTTTTTCCGCAGGAAAGACAGTCTTCTTCTATATTGAGAGGCTCAGTGGACGAACGAAAAGTTGGTTTCGAGATGTCTCCTCCCCTGGTTTCTGCTTACAGGACGCCTTATCTACTGAATAAGGCCGCGTGTATGTAATCCTATGTTTCGTTCCTGAAGGATATATTAATTTGAATTACCCTATTTTATTGATTCATTGCCTTGATACTAAGAAAAATCATAAAGAGAGATGAGAATCAAAGTTCCTCCAAGAATAGAGCCCCTACCAGTAGTTTCAGAGCTTCGCACGGAACGCATGAGCCACCATACTTCATTATTATCTCATGGTTTCTCACAACACTTTTACATAGCTTAATCTGTGCTTCTCTAATGGATGAAAACAGACAGACTCCATTCCAAAAATTATGGCGTGAAGATGAGGGAAAAATTCACACCATTTTGTTGATTGTAGCTAGAACAATAATTAGAAGATAGAATAACGCAAGCAAGGATAAAAAAAATTTCCTCAAGTTACAATAAAATATATCACTCTGAGGTACAATCATATCCCAGTCGGTCTCATGAAGTTTCACAATGCACTGTCCCAACAAATTGTAGGAAACATTAATGTGCATACTATAGTACTTTAGTGTTTGAACTACCAACTTCAGATTCAACTTCTTTTGGCTGTAACTGACATATCATTTAAGCTAGAGTTGAAGAAAAATCACCTCTGTGAAGGTTATGTCATATTTTATCCTTAATGCTTGTTTTGGTCACTGCGGATCTTGTTTTATGAAAAACTGTCCCTGGAAAATTTGAGTTTCGAGCTTTTTTTACTCTCTAACGCTATTGGAAGTGATCGAATGTTCTTTTGTGAACGTTTTTCAGAATTTGCATGTCTGTATCTTTCATTTGATACCTTTCTTTTCTGTTTAGCACTAATGGTTCAGATTTTATAAGCATTCCAGGGAGTGATCTTGAATTCTAAAGTTCCAGGGCCTGAAAAACAGGGAAGACGGTATCTGAGAGTTTAAGAATTTTAGGAGGATGTTCTTAGAATCGAAATAACTAGATCTGAAAGATTTAGCTTCCTAATAATTTCTTTAAGATTTAATCGATTTTTTAGCTAGCTATCCTGGGCTAATAATTCTTAAAATGTCAAAAGACTACAAGAATTAGGCTGTCTCTAGTGGGGAAGTAAGGTATGTTCTAGCTCAGTCTATCGATCTACCGATGTTTGAGACGTAGCTTGGAAGTTATGGTACCTTACAAGCTTCAAAGGTATAAAGAATATTCGGTTTTAGAATCTGCAAGATATTGACTAGCATGCAAGTTGTTGAATATGCACCTTATTGAACTGTTCAAAAGCTTTTTATCGGTTCTACAGAATTCTATCTGTTCATCAGGACCTTTCTGATATATGTATAGCAAGTATTTCTTGAAGCTCCTAGAATAGGCGGGTGAAAGTTGAGACAACAAAGTGTCAGAAAGAAAACTCTTTTGTGGTTGAAACTTCAAGCAGTAAGAACCGTAATACTATTTAAACAATAAACACTCTCATCCCATTCCATCGTTCCGAGGTCTGGGCAAGAAGCCATCCTAACAAAACGGAACGTGTGCTTGTTAAACAGCGGACGCCGCAGCCACCTTTTAAAATTAAAAGAGTCGAAGCTTTTAGCGTTAAGACAGCGAGTTAGCGAGCAACGAATGGATGTGGAGAACGAAGAGCTAGCTTGACCTATTCCCGACCCCACTCTCGTGAAACGCACAGCGTCCATACTAATCAGCTTTCATCTGCCTTCTGCAGTTACCACGGGCTTGTGTTTGCACCGAAGATAATCCGATTTTGCCATGCACATCGGCTTAAGGTCTGTTGTTTTTTATTAATTTATGCATTAGACATATTGCACTAATGATGTATTCGATGTAAGAAGTATCTCAATGTTTTTAATACAACAGTAGTAATTTAAAACTGGTCACTCTAATTGCAGACAGAATTCATTAAGAAATAAAGAAATAAGCGAAACATGACGACTTTAAGCTATCAAAAAGGCTTCAGGGTATATTCATAAGAAATCTTTGCGGAGCGAAGACCTTTATGATTGTAAGAATTGAAAACAAAAAGCAGTTATCTCCTCCATTTCTGGAAAGTGGCTCATGAATCGCAGCACGAGGCTTGAGTATTGAGTTAAACGATAAGGGAGCAGAGAATCCGTGATAACAGAAAGGGAGCGAAGCGAAGTCAACTCAATCAGTGTACTCGAGTGGAGGCGTAACAATCCCTAATATGCATAGTTTCGATGTGAGCCACGTACACGATTCCGTCGATGTTCCGCCGATACTGTCGCGTCCTGTTTTATCGGCCGACCACTGTCTGCGATTTACGACCTAGGAACTGATTACAGCGAAGCACGTAGGCGCTCTACATAACCTGTACCCGACTCTTTGCGCTGTGCTTTTTCACCCTGCAAAGTCTGACATCTAGCAACCGCTTTGCCAATTATGATTCTCGGCGCGAGCGTGACGGTTTTGAAACATTAACTAATGCAGTTTTATCTTTCACATGCTCTTGCATTCACGTCACCTCTTACGGGAACTATATACACAGCTCAAGTCAATATTGGATTTATAATTTATTTTCTCACGGTTTTCAACTATATATGGATGTTGAATTCAGGTGTGAAACACATAATTGATTTTCAATTTAACAATACATGTACAATCAATTGTTCCTGACCAAATTTTCATTGTAATCTCATGTGCAAACACAAAGAAATAAATCCACAATTTGGATGATAAATTTGAAGTACGAAATTAATTTGCATACTCTATAACTGAGTAATTTATTTTGGCTATATCCTCTTGTGATGTATTTGCATTTCTATTGTATGGTTGACGCTAACAACCTCTGGTTTGCTTTAGTTTGATACATAATTAACGATTGGATATTAGGTGCAATCCAATTTACGAACCGCATCCATAATCATGACCATGTATTTATGACTGCGCTTTGAATGCCATGGTTAAGTTATTGTACTGGTACAAAGATGCGGAACTGTGTCATGTCATATCAAGGAAACACACCTCATGAACTTGATATTGGTGTTACAATTTTATCATATCAAAAACTCCAGTTGCAATATTGCATTTCCATATTTATATATATGGTGCTGTGAAGCATTTAATTTGGATTCTTTCTTCATCTCGTGAAAAAACTGGTTTTTATTTACATTATTTGAAAGTTTTGCTGATATTAGAACTCCACCTCAGCAGTAGGATCCTTCCAAGTTGGCGAAGCTTTATTTCATCCGCCAGGATCCCCGCTGTAAAAATATCGCAATACAAATGTAAATCTTTATTCCTTCCGCTGTTCAGTCACCATAAACTATGTTTGTTCAACGTATATCGCGAACCTACTTCTTCGGTGTCATGCCTATCGATTTTGATCTAAAAAGTTTTACATTATTGTCTGGGACATGCATTCCATTTGTTTCTGTATGTATAAGGCACCGAGTATGAAAGTAGTTCGTGTGAAATAAAATGCGAAAGAATTTTCAATCTTGGTTCTTGTAACATGAGCGGAAATCTGAACGGATGACTCGATTGTAGAGAATAGAACGAGACACAATTTTTCTAGTCCATGCTCTACGGAATATAACTACGCTCTTTGAGAGTCATATTTTTAAATAATAATCACATTAGACATGACCATATTCAACAAAGAATTTTTCGGTCTGAGATGTGTTTACACCTCAAAACAATCCATTACTTGAAAATCAGTATTCCCTCCACGGAGCAATTACAAAAGTTTCCAACTTCAAAGTTCCGGAAACCAACTACATGAACTTAACCCAAAACAAACTCCACTGTACCGCAGTTGGGGTGCAACGGTCCGTGGCTTGTCACGTTGTGGCTGGCGCGCCACCTCTGCTTGACCTCCGGTGTCTGCCCCTCATCCCTTGACTCTAAACACCGGATTTAGTGCTTCACTTAGTGAGATTACCTTCAGCAACGCTTCACAGAGAGAAATGATCCGATGGATTGTAAAAAATCGAGAGCAATTACTTGCAAGTGCCGGCCGCCGAACGATTCAAGATGCAATTAGGCGGGGAATGAGCTTCGAGTGTGATCGGGCAAGAATTCTGATGAGAAGAGCTCTAATTTTTAATATATTACACAGATACCAGAAATTGTTTAGGATGAAGAATGTACATCAAGAAGAATTAGGTTAAAAAGTTAGTCGATGGTATGGAGCATTCTCATTTATGTTTTCAGGTATCATCTACAAAAATAAAGTGTCCACATCGACTCTAAAATACATTTTAGAGGTTGTTACCCTATATAATTATTGATTGGCGTCATAGCAATATACTGTGTTTTAATTCTGTTCGACATGCATGTGCCTTCATGGCGAGTATTGTGCTGTGATATATCATCTCCATTTATTCTGGTTGTTATTTTGAATGACTCATTTTGTTTCACGAACATTTTTTTTGCTATTGAATTTTTAACGTGATATTCAATTTCAAGTAAGAGTTCGAAGGTATACTCCCTAAATACTCGCCCAACCAGTGTAACCGGTATATTTAGTATTTTGATCGTAATCCAGAATTTAATATTAATTAATTCTATTACGAACCGTTAATGAGTACATTATGCGATCAAATTGCAACACCATTAATTTGCGACAAACATTACAAACCTTTCGGCTAGTAGCTTCCAACCATAATGTTGTAATATTTGTTATGAAAGTGGAGCTTAATTATGTATTGTGCCGCAATCTATTAAAATTGCATGATAATACAATGCTCGTGTTCAGACTATGTAGCAACTAACAATCATATTTGTTGTAATATCATTATCATCTGTAATATCAATTCTTGATTTCCAATATGAAGAGATTTCATTCTGAAACTATTATCTGGTAGTGAACGAAATTTTCGGAGATTTCAATCTTAAAGCCCTAATTTCTTAATGATCAATTTTTCCGCAAGGTGCACTTATAACTTTATACAATATACGAGTAACTTTTTCTATTAATAAAAGTTTTTCACTTGGCAACTTCCTGCTTTCAACTAACACAGGTAGTTTGCACTCCATAAAACTATGAAACTTGAGTCAAATAGATAAGAATCTCTTTCCTTTCAACCCACCACTTTGTAACTGAATTGCTAATAGAAACATTGTTACACAAAGGAATAATTCACAAACGGTTTCATATCATTTACAAACTTTTCTTTCCTTTTCCTGGGGGTTTTGTTGCTGAGGTGGAAATCTAATATCAGCAAACCTTCCGAATACAGGTAACCATTCCACAGCGTCCTTCCACAACGTGAAGAAAGTATGAAAATTTTGGGCTCAATTACTTTTCTATATACATGAGTATTGAAATGCAATAAAGCCCATAATTTTGATAATTCATGGTATGGAAGGATGTACTTACACAATAGGATCATTTCACAAATCTGCATTGAAAGATTTTGATGTAATGATAGCCTACTAATATCATCATTGTGAAATTTGAGACCGATTTCGACTTTTTATAATCTTGTATACAAGATGCAAAGCACATATTGTATTATTATTACCAATACCATTTGGTTTTGAGTCTAATCGTGAAATTGGTTTTGTTTCAAGCACCCTTCCTCTCCCAACTTTTGCCCCAATCTATCCTCCGATCTTGTGCAGAGGGTACTTTTCTAGTCCTTACCAAGACATGACATGACCGCACAAAAAGTGTGAGGAATGAATTGCCAACTCAACCCTTAGCAATATTCAAACAATGTTCTATAAATCGTTGTTACTCCTGAAGCATTCTATCATTTCGCCTTTTCTGGGAAATCTTGTTTCATAAACAGTCCACTTAACGTGGTGCAAGGGCCATGATAAATTCCATAGGCAGGCTTCTTGATCTAGCATAAAATGCAGAATAAAACATCTATAAAACTATCGAAATGAACTAAAAGCATTAGAACATTGCTTATACCAATCTTTCAATAGATGAACATTTCCAGTATGTGAATCACACGAATTAAATTTAGAGGGTTCACGATAGTCTAGCTTTAATTGACTTCGAACTCAATATCTCTCTCAACCACACCTTATCAGTCCAGGCTGTCATGCTAACTAGACAACCACAAAACTGTCTTCTTGCTTTTAGTATCCAATTTAAACCAAGAATTATGAGGAAAGAATATCAATGATCTACATGCATGTCTAAGAGAGCAATTTTATCATATCATTAGCTGTTGCCCACAGTTTCACCCGCATACAGATATACTTCTTGAAATCAATGAAACAATATATAATAATTGACAGCTGCTATTGTCCGACAGTACAATGTGCTTTGGATGTTTAAAATTTTTTCCCAACCAAGTTCAAACTCAGTCGGATGGATAATATGCGAACGAACAAATATGACCTGTGTACAACCAAAAAGAGTAGAGCCAGATTGACCTAGAACCACAAGGAGTTGACATTTTCCCTATTTAGACCTTCATTATTATCTCCTGAAGACCTGTGGATATTAAATCATCAATTACAGGCAGAGCTCTACGATCCTAGGAGTTAATATATTTTAAACTAATCTAGTTATTATTTGTACTTTTATTTTTATTTTTGTTGTCTTGACAATTTTGTTTATTTATATTTATATTTATATTTCTTTTCACTTGAAAAAGGCAGCACTTTGCTGTTGAAACGTTGTGTTTCTAATAAATTACAGAACTTATACCCAATAAAACATATTTAACTTATTATATGTTGATGGATTCATGCTAGAGGTCTTTATGTAAGTGCCAACAACAATTGTAGAAAGTTTCAACTCAATTGATGAAAGCTTTTCGGAGATTTGAGTAGACATTACACTGTAGTGCGAGTCATACTTTGATGGTTCTACGAATGAAGTTATTCAATACGACTCACGTATCACCTATTGTACAAAAAATCTTGCTTAATCTGTGCTTCTCTAATGGATGAAAACAGACAGACTCCATTCCAAAAATTATGGCGTGAAGATGAGGGAAAAATTCACACCATTTTGTTGATTGTAGCTAGAACAATAATTAGAAGATAGAATAACGCAAGCAAGGATAAAAAAAATTTCCTCAAGTTACAATAAAATATATCACTCTGAGGTACAATCATATCCCAGTCGGTCTCATGAAGTTTCACAATGCACTGTCCCAACAAATTGTAGGAAACATTAATGTGCATACTATAGTACTTTAGTGTTTGAACTACCAACTTCAGATTCAACTTCTTTTGGCTGTAACTGACATATCATTTAAGCTAGAGTTGAAGAAAAATCACCTCTGTGAAGGTTATGTCATATTTTATCCTTAATGCTTGTTTTGGTCACTGCGGATCTTGTTTTATGAAAAACTGTCCCTGGAAAATTTGAGTTTCGAGCTTTTTTTACTCTCTAACGCTATTGGAAGTGATCGAATGTTCTTTTGTGAACGTTTTTCAGAATTTGCATGTCTGTATCTTTCATTTGATACCTTTCTTTTCTGTTTAGCACTAATGGTTCAGATTTTATAAGCATTCCAGGGAGTGATCTTGAATTCTAAAGTTCCAGGGCCTGAAAAACAGGGAAGACGGTATCTGAGAGTTTAAGAATTTTAGGAGGATGTTCTTAGAATCGAAATAACTAGATCTGAAAGATTTAGCTTCCTAATAATTTCTTTAAGATTTAATCGATTTTTTAGCTAGCTATCCTGGGCTAATAATTCTTAAAATGTCAAAAGACTACAAGAATTAGGCTGTCTCTAGTGGGGAAGTAAGGTATGTTCTAGCTCAGTCTATCGATCTACCGATGTTTGAGACGTAGCTTGGAAGTTATGGTACCTTACAAGCTTCAAAGGTATAAAGAATATTCGGTTTTAGAATCTGCAAGATATTGACTAGCATGCAAGTTGTTGAATATGCACCTTATTGAACTGTTCAAAAGCTTTTTATCGGTTCTACAGAATTCTATCTGTTCATCAGGACCTTTCTGATATATGTATAGCAAGTATTTCTTGAAGCTCCTAGAATAGGCGGGTGAAAGTTGAGACAACAAAGTGTCAGAAAGAAAACTCTTTTGTGGTTGAAACTTCAAGCAGTAAGAACCGTAATACTATTTAAACAATAAACACTCTCATCCCATTCCATCGTTCCGAGGTCTGGGCAAGAAGCCATCCTAACAAAACGGAACGTGTGCTTGTTAAACAGCGGACGCCGCAGCCACCTTTTAAAATTAAAAGAGTCGAAGCTTTTAGCGTTAAGACAGCGAGTTAGCGAGCAACGAATGGATGTGGAGAACGAAGAGCTAGCTTGACCTATTCCCGACCCCACTCTCGTGAAACGCACAGCGTCCATACTAATCAGCTTTCATCTGCCTTCTGCAGTTACCACGGGCTTGTGTTTGCACCGAAGATAATCCGATTTTGCCATGCACATCGGCTTAAGGTCTGTTGTTTTTTATTAATTTATGCATTAGACATATTGCACTAATGATGTATTCGATGTAAGAAGTATCTCAATGTTTTTAATACAACAGTAGTAATTTAAAACTGGTCACTCTAATTGCAGACAGAATTCATTAAGAAATAAAGAAATAAGCGAAACATGACGACTTTAAGCTATCAAAAAGGCTTCAGGGTATATTCATAAGAAATCTTTGCGGAGCGAAGACCTTTATGATTGTAAGAATTGAAAACAAAAAGCAGTTATCTCCTCCATTTCTGGAAAGTGGCTCATGAATCGCAGCACGAGGCTTGAGTATTGAGTTAAACGATAAGGGAGCAGAGAATCCGTGATAACAGAAAGGGAGCGAAGCGAAGTCAACTCAATCAGTGTACTCGAGTGGAGGCGTAACAATCCCTAATATGCATAGTTTCGATGTGAGCCACGTACACGATTCCGTCGATGTTCCGCCGATACTGTCGCGTCCTGTTTTATCGGCCGACCACTGTCTGCGATTTACGACCTAGGAACTGATTACAGCGAAGCACGTAGGCGCTCTACATAACCTGTACCCGACTCTTTGCGCTGTGCTTTTTCACCCTGCAAAGTCTGACATCTAGCAACCGCTTTGCCAATTATGATTCTCGGCGCGAGCGTGACGGTTTTGAAACATTAACTAATGCAGTTTTATCTTTCACATGCTCTTGCATTCACGTCACCTCTTACGGGAACTATATACACAGCTCAAGTCAATATTGGATTTATAATTTATTTTCTCACGGTTTTCAACTATATATGGATGTTGAATTCAGGTGTGAAACACATAATTGATTTTCAATTTAACAATACATGTACAATCAATTGTTCCTGACCAAATTTTCATTGTAATCTCATGTGCAAACACAAAGAAATAAATCCACAATTTGGATGATAAATTTGAAGTACGAAATTAATTTGCATACTCTATAACTGAGTAATTTATTTTGGCTATATCCTCTTGTGATGTATTTGCATTTCTATTGTATGGTTGACGCTAACAACCTCTGGTTTGCTTTAGTTTGATACATAATTAACGATTGGATATTAGGTGCAATCCAATTTACGAACCGCATCCATAATCATGACCATGTATTTATGACTGCGCTTTGAATGCCATGGTTAAGTTATTGTACTGGTACAAAGATGCGGAACTGTGTCATGTCATATCAAGGAAACACACCTCATGAACTTGATATTGGTGTTACAATTTTATCATATCAAAAACTCCAGTTGCAATATTGCATTTCCATATTTATATATATGGTGCTGTGAAGCATTTAATTTGGATTCTTTCTTCATCTCGTGAAAAAACTGGTTTTTATTTACATTATTTGAAAGTTTTGCTGATATTAGAACTCCACCTCAGCAGTAGGATCCTTCCAAGTTGGCGAAGCTTTATTTCATCCGCCAGGATCCCCGCTGTAAAAATATCGCAATACAAATGTAAATCTTTATTCCTTCCGCTGTTCAGTCACCATAAACTATGTTTGTTCAACGTATATCGCGAACCTACTTCTTCGGTGTCATGCCTATCGATTTTGATCTAAAAAGTTTTACATTATTGTCTGGGACATGCATTCCATTTGTTTCTGTATGTATAAGGCACCGAGTATGAAAGTAGTTCGTGTGAAATAAAATGCGAAAGAATTTTCAATCTTGGTTCTTGTAACATGAGCGGAAATCTGAACGGATGACTCGATTGTAGAGAATAGAACGAGACACAATTTTTCTAGTCCATGCTCTACGGAATATAACTACGCTCTTTGAGAGTCATATTTTTAAATAATAATCACATTAGACATGACCATATTCAACAAAGAATTTTTCGGTCTGAGATGTGTTTACACCTCAAAACAATCCATTACTTGAAAATCAGTATTCCCTCCACGGAGCAATTACAAAAGTTTCCAACTTCAAAGTTCCGGAAACCAACTACATGAACTTAACCCAAAACAAACTCCACTGTACCGCAGTTGGGGTGCAACGGTCCGTGGCTTGTCACGTTGTGGCTGGCGCGCCACCTCTGCTTGACCTCCGGTGTCTGCCCCTCATCCCTTGACTCTAAACACCGGATTTAGTGCTTCACTTAGTGAGATTACCTTCAGCAACGCTTCACAGAGAGAAATGATCCGATGGATTGTAAAAAATCGAGAGCAATTACTTGCAAGTGCCGGCCGCCGAACGATTCAAGATGCAATTAGGCGGGGAATGAGCTTCGAGTGTGATCGGGCAAGAATTCTGATGAGAAGAGCTCTAATTTTTAATATATTACACAGATACCAGAAATTGTTTAGGATGAAGAATGTACATCAAGAAGAATTAGGTTAAAAAGTTAGTCGATGGTATGGAGCATTCTCATTTATGTTTTCAGGTATCATCTACAAAAATAAAGTGTCCACATCGACTCTAAAATACATTTTAGAGGTTGTTACCCTATATAATTATTGATTGGCGTCATAGCAATATACTGTGTTTTAATTCTGTTCGACATGCATGTGCCTTCATGGCGAGTATTGTGCTGTGATATATCATCTCCATTTATTCTGGTTGTTATTTTGAATGACTCATTTTGTTTCACGAACATTTTTTTTGCTATTGAATTTTTAACGTGATATTCAATTTCAAGTAAGAGTTCGAAGGTATACTCCCTAAATACTCGCCCAACCAGTGTAACCGGTATATTTAGTATTTTGATCGTAATCCAGAATTTAATATTAATTAATTCTATTACGAACCGTTAATGAGTACATTATGCGATCAAATTGCAACACCATTAATTTGCGACAAACATTACAAACCTTTCGGCTAGTAGCTTCCAACCATAATGTTGTAATATTTGTTATGAAAGTGGAGCTTAATTATGTATTGTGCCGCAATCTATTAAAATTGCATGATAATACAATGCTCGTGTTCAGACTATGTAGCAACTAACAATCATATTTGTTGTAATATCATTATCATCTGTAATATCAATTCTTGATTTCCAATATGAAGAGATTTCATTCTGAAACTATTATCTGGTAGTGAACGAAATTTTCGGAGATTTCAATCTTAAAGCCCTAATTTCTTAATGATCAATTTTTCCGCAAGGTGCACTTATAACTTTATACAATATACGAGTAACTTTTTCTATTAATAAAAGTTTTTCACTTGGCAACTTCCTGCTTTCAACTAACACAGGTAGTTTGCACTCCATAAAACTATGAAACTTGAGTCAAATAGATAAGAATCTCTTTCCTTTCAACCCACCACTTTGTAACTGAATTGCTAATAGAAACATTGTTACACAAAGGAATAATTCACAAACGGTTTCATATCATTTACAAACTTTTCTTTCCTTTTCCTGGGGGTTTTGTTGCTGAGGTGGAAATCTAATATCAGCAAACCTTCCGAATACAGGTAACCATTCCACAGCGTCCTTCCACAACGTGAAGAAAGTATGAAAATTTTGGGCTCAATTACTTTTCTATATACATGAGTATTGAAATGCAATAAAGCCCATAATTTTGATAATTCATGGTATGGAAGGATGTACTTACACAATAGGATCATTTCACAAATCTGCATTGAAAGATTTTGATGTAATGATAGCCTACTAATATCATCATTGTGAAATTTGAGACCGATTTCGACTTTTTATAATCTTGTATACAAGATGCAAAGCACATATTGTATTATTATTACCAATACCATTTGGTTTTGAGTCTAATCGTGAAATTGGTTTTGTTTCAAGCACCCTTCCTCTCCCAACTTTTGCCCCAATCTATCCTCCGATCTTGTGCAGAGGGTACTTTTCTAGTCCTTACCAAGACATGACATGACCGCACAAAAAGTGTGAGGAATGAATTGCCAACTCAACCCTTAGCAATATTCAAACAATGTTCTATAAATCGTTGTTACTCCTGAAGCATTCTATCATTTCGCCTTTTCTGGGAAATCTTGTTTCATAAACAGTCCACTTAACGTGGTGCAAGGGCCATGATAAATTCCATAGGCAGGCTTCTTGATCTAGCATAAAATGCAGAATAAAACATCTATAAAACTATCGAAATGAACTAAAAGCATTAGAACATTGCTTATACCAATCTTTCAATAGATGAACATTTCCAGTATGTGAATCACACGAATTAAATTTAGAGGGTTCACGATAGTCTAGCTTTAATTGACTTCGAACTCAATATCTCTCTCAACCACACCTTATCAGTCCAGGCTGTCATGCTAACTAGACAACCACAAAACTGTCTTCTTGCTTTTAGTATCCAATTTAAACCAAGAATTATGAGGAAAGAATATCAATGATCTACATGCATGTCTAAGAGAGCAATTTTATCATATCATTAGCTGTTGCCCACAGTTTCACCCGCATACAGATATACTTCTTGAAATCAATGAAACAATATATAATAATTGACAGCTGCTATTGTCCGACAGTACAATGTGCTTTGGATGTTTAAAATTTTTTCCCAACCAAGTTCAAACTCAGTCGGATGGATAATATGCGAACGAACAAATATGACCTGTGTACAACCAAAAAGAGTAGAGCCAGATTGACCTAGAACCACAAGGAGTTGACATTTTCCCTATTTAGACCTTCATTATTATCTCCTGAAGACCTGTGGATATTAAATCATCAATTACAGGCAGAGCTCTACGATCCTAGGAGTTAATATATTTTAAACTAATCTAGTTATTATTTGTACTTTTATTTTTATTTTTGTTGTCTTGACAATTTTGTTTATTTATATTTATATTTATATTTCTTTTCACTTGAAAAAGGCAGCACTTTGCTGTTGAAACGTTGTGTTTCTAATAAATTACAGAACTTATACCCAATAAAACATATTTAACTTATTATATGTTGATGGATTCATGCTAGAGGTCTTTATGTAAGTGCCAACAACAATTGTAGAAAGTTTCAACTCAATTGATGAAAGCTTTTCGGAGATTTGAGTAGACATTACACTGTAGTGCGAGTCATACTTTGATGGTTCTACGAATGAAGTTATTCAATACGACTCACGTATCACCTATTGTACAAAAAATCTTGACGAAGTGCCCGCAATATCTGTTTAAAGTTTCAACTCAATCGGATGAGCAATACGCGAACAAACAATTACGACTCGTGCACCATTCGCTGTACATAGCCGCTCCGAAATTCTGGCTGGACAAACAATTAGACAGACAATAGACAAAGATGCAAGAAATGTGTGATTAAATTCTGGAATCTTGCTTATAACTATGTGGAATTGAAAAAAAGTCCTTATTGCTGAATCACAAACAGTTATTTTGATTTTATTTTCTTGTGAAGGCTACGATATCAAAATTGTTGAATCAAATACTAAATGTCATGACAGCAAAAGCATAAAACCTCTTTGTGAACTTAAAATCGTGTTTGGGCTACTTGATTCGTCTCTGTCGTAAAATACTTTCTCAATTGACCATTGCTCCCCATGAACTACTCACCTACGAAGTTACAGGGTTATTCATATATTTCAATATTTCGTGGAAAATCTTAAACCATTCCTATTGTAAAACTCATATTACAGTATGACTATAACATTAATATTGAAAGCGTCGGTCTTTAAAATTATTATGATTCAAGTCCCTGATATCAAAAACAAAAAGAATTTCACAGATAATTCCATTCCTTTTTGAATCGCCTTGATATATCCCTGTCAAAAGAATAATATTACGGTATATATATTTTCCTGTTGTTCACCTGAATATCAAATTTCATGCCTCTATCAGCAAAGAAATATAACTTACATATGAACTTGCAATCACTTTCATACCCCCTAATTCAGCCTAGTTGCATGATCTTTGATCAAATGTTCCTTGTTCCCCACAAACTACTTACTAGCTAAATTTCAGTGTAATAGGGAATATGCATGAAATTTAAATTTGGTTTAAATATTTTTTCCGGATTTATATTGGCCGGACTTTTGTACTAAACCATCATTTTGGTATTCGAAATCTTTTCAATTGCTTGAAATTAATAAATAAAAATCCAAATTAAGCGTGGGAAATCCAAAGTTCTAAAACATAACACCATAGTTTGAAACGAAATGTGACGTCAAATACTATACCAACAAGTGCGCACTGCTTATTTATATGGCATTGCAAGCTTTTGATTAGAAAACATAGTAATAACGTGTGTGTTGTAAATTCATTTATTATTTAAGTGTAATTTTAGTATTCTAGTGAGATTATTAATCATTTAAGACAAAGTGGTTTTTTAAAAGCACAATCGGATAATTTGCCAAGAATAGATCCATTCAGGATGTCGTTTTATTTTCTTTCAAATCCAAATTTAACGTCCATTGAAGTGAAAAGAGTGAACACTGCAAAGTAATTATTCAATAATAACACATAATGTACACTATTTTGATACAGTCCGAAATATGATGAACAGTAAACATAACCTATAATTTTTGTTTATTTTAAAACGAGCAAATGTTAAACAAAGCCGCATACATACACTGTATTTCATTGCTAAAACTAATCACATATAATGTTATTCATGATCTGTCATATTTATTATGATACTCCATCTTTTCTGATAGCCTTACATTATTTATTACGTATTTTAGAACTGGTCTGGATTGGAAAAAAGACTTTACCAGTTACATTTCTGATAGTATTTTGCATTCAGGCACAGTGCAATATTTATAAATTGACTTTTGAACTTTCTCAATACTGAAATAAGCTGAGAACGGAAACATCTGTAGTAGACAATGGAATGTAATGCCATTGGACATATTATTTGACGTCATCAATAGAGCGCGCGAAAATGGCGGCGTTTAAACAGCTCAAAATTATTCTCAATTTCAAATATTTTTTTAAACTTGATCACAGCACTTTTGAACATAATTTATATTCTTTACTATGTTATAACGATGTAATCAGTGAATTAAAAATATAAAATAAATTCATGAATATACACTATTCGTACTTTTCAATATGTCGTCGACAATCTCAATCCATCCCTGTTGTAGAAATCATATCGTAGTATTTATCCAGACATTGATATTAAAAACTTTCAACTTATGATATAATTCAAGATTCTGAGCCACTGTCTACTTTACTTCTTAATTTCATACCTCTACCAACAAGAACATAGAACTTTCATATAAACTCCCCTTTATTCGACCCTGTTGCAAAATCCTTTCTTAGCTGACGTCTACTTTTAACATACTGCCCACTTGTCAAAATTCAGCTCAATCGGCTAGGCAGTTTTCGAGATTTTATGTTGAATAAGAGAGTGGTATTTCACTTTTATAGATATGGATATTATCGTAGATCCAAATGCTTTATACGTCAACTTCAGCGCATATGTTAGTCACTCAATTGTCTATAAGGGATATGGCTGGACATATTTGGACGTTACTCTTATGTATCCTGCTGCTATAAGTGTTATTGAAAACCAACTATTTCACATATAATTTATTTCCGCATCTTTCTCTTCTAGATAAATGTCTATGCAATCCTTTGCAATTCATGTCTATATAATCTATCTTCTATAACTTAGTTAGCTTGCTTCTCAAGAATATATGTAACAGGATTCGTAAATTGAACTCTATGTTAGTTGTTAGTAAAATTATCATTCTACCAGTTTGGCGCGTAGCCCCGAACAAAAGTTTGTCTGAGTTTACTAATGTGCACGAAATCGATCTATTGAACATTGCAACTTCTTATATATCAAATTGAAAGCTAGTCCTTCAAAAAAAAAATTGGGTGAGAAGTAATCGAAATTCATCTGTTGTCAGCAATGTTAAGATTGCCCTGTCACTTTGTATCACTTCTAAAGTTATAAACTCATAAATCCTTCGGAAACAGGCCTGAAGTTTCAAATGTCATCTTTGCACGTTTTTCATTCTCTCTCGTCGAATGTAAGACCGTTTATTTAAAACTCGCAGCCAGAGAGACCAGCAAAAGGATGTCTTATGAATGAGAATTCTTTGCAGGGATAATCGTCTTCATTATTTTGATTCTTCTTCTGTGTTTGTGTTTCATTTCTGAGTAAATTTATTTCTTTCATAGTCTTTTCCGGTTGTAATGAAGCCATCTTGGAGACATCTTAATTAACTGAATGTAAGTGGAGTCCTTACACAGAATCAATTTTATCCTATTATGACTCTTATGACTCACAGCCACAGCAAAATAACTAGAAATGTTGGAATCTTGAAATCAGAGTTGGTAATAGAAGCATTGTGACCCTTATCCGTTCAGCAAGGACCGTCGATCAAAAAGAATCGTAAACAACCCACATCAAGAGCCCTTCAGTATCAAACGGCCGCTGTACGATTCTCAAAGACTACGAGAAATGCCTGTATTGATATTGACGCAAGGAGATCGGATAGGAATAAGGGAAAATCTTCCAAATGCTTCAGATTCAGTATGTCATATTGTTGATGGCAGTGCTTTGTGTCTTAATTCCAGAGGCAGAATTCAGCATCATTATCTGAAGGGATGAATTATGTAGTTTGTAATAGTAGGTTCGTTTTGGGTGTGAATAATCAACTACAAAGTAGCAATCAACTTCCGTACAATCCTCACGCATGTATCACGATAAAGTGATGATAATTAGAGTGACACATCAAAGCTCGCACCTTCCGGTCTTGAAAGCGAAGCCTCTTGTACGCTTCACGATAATTATAACGTGATCTGATATAACAATATCTTTGCGTATATTATTAACGAATAATTATAAGTTAGGAGCCGTACGAGAAATGAATACAAGTATTTGAACTAGGGGGTGGCATCAATATGGACGAGAGAGAATCTTATGCGTCAAATCATAAATATTCATTTTCCAATCTTGAAAGTCTGAAACGATTCCAACTACACTCTAGATTTGTTGGGATTGATTAAAAAAAACTTTTGTGCTGTGTTTGCAAGTTCAACATTCAATGATGGAAACAGAGGGAATATTATACAAGCTAATGTAATTTAAGAGTTCTTGGAATAAAACAGAGTGCGGAATGAAAACTCAGTAAATTATTCACGGAGGTAACAAAAAACAAAGAATGAATTGTCGAAATGAAACACCTTTATTGAAGATACTAAGCATTGAAGGAATAAACAAATACTGCTTTTGGAAGGCAAGTGTAGAAAATAACATGATAATTCCTAGACCACGAATTGTTTGAGAAGCAAATACGCTAATGGTTCATATTTTCTTCAATTATTATCACCGGAGCCCTCCACGTTTCGATGTTATTCAGTACTACAAACAAACAGACATATCAAATTGAAGCGATCATCAATCAATCAAATTAGTATTATGTTCGAAGCTTGTGCCAATGATATTGTTTGATCTCCTAACCGGTAATAATATCAGCTGAGTATTGTAAATAGGGTTGGAATGTATGCACAAGAAGCTAGTTAATTGAAATATCATGTAACGTACTCAGTTCTACATCAAAGATTCCCAATTTCAATCCGCAAAAGATCTGCAAGAGTTCTGTAGGAGTAATTTTTCTGATAACCTTGTTTTTATTGGAAATCAATTAGCTCAAAGCAATAATTAGCAACAGATGAGAATTTACGCGCCTCGTAGCTCAATTAGCCTGAAAATATAATCATCATCCAAATATTCTAATTAGAACATCCCTGTTCCCTCAAATTTCACGTTTCCTGCGGCTCTTTGGTTATTACATTCTGTTCTGATTTTATTTCAATATATATTGTGAATAAATCTGGGCTCTGAGGTTCATATGGAAACAGTGTACAATTGAACGGTTCACGAATCAGATCTCGTCACCAGGTTCAGCTACACTCAGATTATAGAGCGAGCCATAGTATGTTGACGAGCCGTTTCTAGTAGTTAGTTGGGATCAAGAATTGTTTGCCCCAAGCCTATGTCTATTGTTTTATGCTTGATTCAATCACAGAATATCAGATCGATTGGTTGTTTTTTCTGGACGATATCATTAATAAATCTTAAATTAATTGATTCGACTCTGTCCATGATCACAACATGCCATCCACATCTTTTTTTTTTCATTAAAGTTTGCAGGTGAGGGAGTCCTTCTGGTAGATGCCTCTTCTGACATAGGAGACAAGCTCAACGTCTTGTATTATATTTATCAGCTAATTCCTATTCACTGAATTTCATCAAAGAACAGTTAGAAACATCATTATAATTTTTGCTGGCTTCTTCCATATTTCTCCAACATATTTTTCATTTGATTCTTACCTTCAGCTACTTTTCAAGGATTCCCACGTAATTAATCCTCTGATCGCACGTTCCTTTATCGCAAAAAGTCTCTTTTCACTCGTATCCGCAAGGCTTCTCTCCTGTGAGTTCTCACATTTTTTAATTATCAAAGAAGTCTCAACCAGCTCACTGGTTTTTGGTAACTCAAGGAATAGACCTTATTACAGATCGTGAATCTACAAGAAAGTCGATACACACTTGGCTTTCATTTCATTCGTTTCCTTTGATACACAAGTTCAGAATTAGTGTTCAATTTTTTTCAAATTAATTTCTGGAAATGGTATTGACGTCAACTGAACCAAGAGCTAATTGTTCTATAATCGTAGTCAACCAAATTGTACGAGCACTGACAGTTGCGTATACACTATAACCAATGATGAAATGAATGGAGCAAGTGTGGCACTAAAGGTACAATTTAGGACAAATTTATTGCCTAACTCTCTGTTGGTAGTATCTTATACTGTTAGAGAGAAATAATGCTACTTTAGGGTGATTGGAAGGACTGACAGTTGCAGACTCTAAGACCAAGAATAATAAAGTAAGTAACTAAAAGTACAACTGTAGGTAGGATACGTCCATTATTCAAATAGATGTACAATATGTCAATTACTCAGTTATCTCTAGGTGACATAGTAAGGAATTCAAGGAGGGTTGTGACAATTATTACTTTAACCAATATATCTCCGTTGAGAAACATTGTATATCTATGAACTGTATGAGTCAATGAAGCTCACTCCATACTGTTTAAAAAACAATCATTGAAATTAATGAAAGTATTAAGGTGTCCGAGAAAATCTACAAAAACAGAGACTATTTCCCGGGTGACAACTCTCCTAATACCTAGGTAAGTTTTGACAGATACCAAGGTAAATTGTGACATCTAAGTGTATAGACTATTTGGTGAATGAAAAATACCATTATATTGACATTCAAGGCACTGAACTTATTTATCTTTTGATTTGCTTTTGACAAAGGGCTCAAGGCAACATAAACAAGAACAATTATTCTCTGCATCTTCTTCGTCTTCATCCTCTTAATCATCAACCTCATTTTTCTTATTGGTCTTCTTCTTTATTCTTTCAGGCTTCTTCTTTTCCTTACTTAAAACACGCCTTTTCACATTCTTTATCTTTCTATGGCAGCAATTTCATCCTTGGTAGGTTTTTCACATAGCAGATCTGATCTTGCGTCTATTCGGTTGTTTTTTCTTTTCTTGGCGGAGCTTCTGGCAACGCTCTAAGATCACATTATTAGTAGTAGCAAGAGGACTACGGGCTGTAGGCGTAGGGGCTCTCTGGCGTTATAGCTCAGAGTAGATGGATTGTTGGACGATGTTATATTCTGATTTGTAGACATCCTTGAAATGTTTTTTTTTTATTTCTATGTCAAATTCTCTCTCAGCAATCGTTTTCAGCAATACTGATAATTAGATTTGAAGTGAGAGTTCCTCACTCTGGGTTTCTCTCAATTTCTGGATTGGGCAAAATGCGATCAGTGACCTGATTAGGCGTGAAATAATAGCTTCTTCAAAGGCCAGTTCATAAGTTCAGCCACTAGCCATGCCCCTAAAAGTCTTTCGTTCATATTTATCTGGAATTCTGAGGCAAAGAAATAGCAATTGAGCATGCAAAATCACACCACAAGACAGGGAAAGAACCTTGCCAGAAGAAATAAACAATAATAGGAGAGTTGTGACAAGCTGTCACAGCTCGCCCAGTAGTAATAAATTGTGAACCGGTTAGAGGAATAATTTGTGATTTCGAGACAAGATGCCAACAGAAAAAATCTGACGTGGACATCACGTGACTTACTTGTACATCATTGGATATATATATAATCAAACCCATCTTATCATTCCACGGCTAGTCGGTTGCTATGGAAACAGTAGATCATCATTATTTTGCTACAACATTCCTAAATACTGATTTCCAGGATCTAACGGCTAACAGTTCTGAATTTATGCGCAAAATTCCAAAATCGTCAAGTATAGTGCATTTTCGACTCAGTCGATCTCAATGAAAATAGGATATGACCATCTTGACAGTACCATCATCTTGAATACTGTATTCTAATATTCTACGTTCAATAGTTCTGGATATATGAGGAAAATTAAAAAAAAAATCGAGTAAACTACACTCCCAACTTAGCCAATCACAATCATGATGCAAGGTGTACAACTAGATGCTATAAAAGTGCTTAATACGAAATTTCAATATTCTGCGACTGATTATTTTGAATTTATGAGAGAAATTCGAAAAGCCTGAAAAATGAAGTGCACTTCCGGCTTGGTTGATTGGGACGAAAATAGGAGATGATCATTTGGATGCCACAGCAATTTCAAATACTGAATTCCAGTATCCTACGGCTAATCATTCTAGATTTATGCGGAAAATTCAAAAAAAGTATCAGGTAAAGTGCACTTCCAGTACAGATGATTGCAACCATAATGCGAGGTGCACATCAAAATCCTAGATCCTATACCAGTCTTTCATACAAAATTTCAGCATTATATGTTTGACGAATTCTGAGATATGCGAGTTACGCACATCAAACATACAAACGTACATACGTATCGATATCAAGCCAAAATGGATTCAGGAATGCTCAAAACGGATATATCCATCAAAATCTCGATATGTAAATTTTATCGGTTCCACAATATTTTCTGGTACTTTCAGACCGTCAGATAGTCGTAGATTTCAGTGCATTATTTTGTGTTTCATACCTTCAAGAGGTTTGATAAGGATGCATATTTGGAGTTGAATAATGCTGAAATTAAAGCTGGACCGTGTGACCAACATAATGAAAATTAGTTTTAAATTTGTATGAAAAAGCATGTTCATCCAATTGTAACTTTTGTTATGCTTACGAAATGAAATTTAGAGAAGAATATTTTGGTATGTAAAATATCAAACAAAATTAACAAATTGACGACATATCATTCCATACTTTATCATTTCAATTAAACTGATTATTTTATACGGCCGATTGATACAAAAATAGTAGATAACTATTTTGATGTTACCACAAGTACAAACACTAAATTTCAATATGCTACGCCTTATCATTCTAGATTTATGCAAGAAATTTAAAGAAAGTTTCAAGTAAAGTGCACTTCTGGCCTGGCCGATTTATACAAAAATAGAGTATAACCATTCTGATATAACATCAAGTTCAAATACTGAATTTCAATATCCTATGGTTGATTATTCTGTATTTATTAGAAAAATTCGAAATAAATTTCAAGTGAAGTGAACTTCCGGTACAGACGATTGGAACCATAATGCGAGGTGCACAACTAGACCCTATACAAATACAAAATTTCAACATTATACGCTCAAACGGTTAGAGATTTGCGAGTTACGTGCGGACGCACGCACGAACGCACGCACGAACGCACATACGTACCGACATCAAGCCGAAAATAGCCAAAATGTATTCAGGGATGCTAAAAACGAATATTTCCATCAAAATCTTGATAGGTAAATTTTGTCGGTTTCACAATACTTTCTTGTACTTAGTACAAGTGAGTAAAAACAATACCACGCTATGAAGCATGGAAAACTAAGGCATTCGAGAATAAATATCATAACAATGCAATCAAAATTTTGGTGGAAAACTTACATTCCACAATTTTTTTGATGCGGATGTCGTACACTTACAACCGCTTGAAGTGCACCGTTGATGGGTGTTGCATCAAATAGCGCGTCTCAGAAACATCAAACGCGCGTTGTTGTCACCTCGCTAACGGTCAAGTTTTCAAGAAATCGACTATGTCACAGCTCTCCTTTGTCACAACTCTCCTAGGTCTCCCTACCCTGTATTTGTAGTCAGAAGATGCTATTGTAGAATGATTGAAACCACTTACAGAAACGAATACTAGGTTCAAGGATAATGATGTGTTCAACTTCAAATACGACCTTTTTGTTATTCAACTTCCTATAGATAGCACTTTGTACTGTTGTATAGTTGAAATGAGAATGTACTTCTTCAGAAAGATCGGTACGACTGACATTTGCGAATACTGGGAACAAGAATAATGAAGTGAGCAAGTGTACCACTGGATGTACAACTCCAGGTAAGACATGTTTATTGTTTATTTCTCTGTAGTTCATGGAGGGGGTATAGAATTAGACAGGAATTAGGGAAATTATATAAGGTATTGCAGATGTGTCCTATGTTATGAGGAATAAAATATTAATATCGTCTGCCTCACTGCATGCTTTGTGATATTCAAAATATCGAATTAATCTTTTGTGTTAACATCAATGTTACATACGTGTTTATTTTCCGGACATTATTTATATATAGCACAATCAAATCACATGTTATTCGGATAATAATGTAGTATTCATGTATACATTGAGTTTTTGTTCAATAAGTGTATTACGGTGATTTATTAGGCATTAATTGAATATTTGATTATTTATGTTACCGATTTATTTCATATTATTAAATATGAAGTTTAAATTGTGCTGAACAATTCATGAAATATTGATATAAAGTTTGTTCTTCTTCGAATCAAATTCAATATCTGGTATTGTTTTAGATTCCATCTTTGTTGCTGGGACGCCACTGTCGAGCTCCCTGAAGTTTAATCATCGTCCAATTACCCACCTAACGAACCACTAGAAGCACTTCTTGACGTCATCAAGCCAGCAAAGTGTCCATAGTTGGCGAAATGTTGCCAATCATTCACTGCAACGTTACAATGTTGCTGACAACAGAAAATCCACTCTCCAAAAAGAACAAAGAGTTAATGTCGAAATAAAACCCGAGATTAGTAGCGAATGCATCTAGTTGAGCTCTTTCTCCAGCCCGTGAGGTGGATAAATTTCAAATAAAAGTAAAAGATATAATAATGAATTTGAAGCAATGATGCGAATGAAATGAAAGAAGTCGTAGAAATTAAAGTACATATTTAACTTCCCAACAAGTTATTTGAGTGGAGTTCTTGTCCTTGCTCATCGAATCCACGATCTTCTTTTTCTGCTTCTTGATGACTTTTCCGGTAACGAAATAACAGAATACTCCGTTTTTATTATCCACAAAGTTTTTCCATCCGACTTTTGTTTTTGTACTTGAAATCGACCAACAGAAAAGTGTTTATTTTGATCAATAAATGTTCTGCAAACTCAGCCAAATTCCTGCGAACATATTGTATATTCCGAAGCTTAACGTTATGTAAAGTTTATGTTCTTTGGAGATAAATAATAGATAAATCGCTGTCTCAAGGTGTTTGGCTTTGTTTCAGTTTCTCTGAAGTTTCTTTAAATATTTTTTTCTTGTTTTGTACCAACAGAAGGATGTTGGGACGAATGCCCAAGTAACACGTCATTCCTTGCTACAATTTCAATAAATTTCGTAAAGAATTTTACGTCCTCTTGAATCAGACAAAGTGAGGAATGTGCATTCATTCGAGAAGGTCTTTGTCAGAATGAGGAATTCAATCGTGTTCAAATACAGGTCTGGCTAAAATTATGTTGTAAATTTGCGAAACATGAAGATTTCACTCACAAGAAATGGGCAACGGTGGATAAAGTTTTGTTGCGGTACATTTCTCACTGATAAGAGTGGGATGTTACTGAAAGCTCCTAAAAGATTCAAGCAAGTCAAAGATCCTCCTGAAGCAGTTTAAACCAAGACTTCTGAGAAAATATGTAAGTTCTACTTGGAAGAAAGTTTGAAACTCTCAAGAACCCATCATTTCCAGCAATCATTTAACGTTCCTTTACCGTTCTTTATTTACATCGTTTAGCTTTGACCGAACATATTCAAGTAGATGGCAGTGCCAACAGCGCACCCGCAGAGGTCGTGCATTTCTGGCTATAAATACACGCACCACATGCTTTACGGGTTTGTACGTTACTTCCAAAGCGAAGGATGTCTTAACACGTGACATTTTTTGCCTGAGATGGAATTACAATTTTGGCAGCTGAGCTGATGAGATGGAACTGAACAGTGAAACAACATGACGGCCTCTCTGACAACTCGAGATTAAAATATTGGTAATCTTAACTCATATCAGGCTTTTTTCATACTTGCTCCTACTTTTGCATGTAAATCTTACTGAGAAGAGCATTGGTAGATTGTTAGATTCACTTTCTGGTCAACTTTGTTTTCGAACAATTCAAAATTGTCATCCCCCGTTCATATTCAATTACCACAATAGAGATTACAAAGGAGCTACATGTCAGTTTGCAGCACGAATAGCAATCAACTCAAAACAATTCATCTTCAAATATCCTCCTAATAACAATGTCTCCACAACTTCAAAAGGTCTCGTGTAAAAGTAGTTCTACCCAAATGTCGCGTGCGGTATTTCATTCCCCTTTTACTGTTTTTCTCTGCAGCTCACACGCACGTGTTGGTACATTTATTTTTGTTCTTTCTTCGTGTCTTTTTGAACAGCAGAACTGGAGAGCGCGTTCTTTTGAATGCTTTGCTTTGCTCGGATGCAGAAAAAGAACTGTCGCGACAGTCGTTCACTTTTTTAGTGAATAATTTTTTGTGTAACGCAATACGGACCTGAAACTAGATGTTAATATCATTTTCATGTTTTTATTGTTAGAAATAACAGTAGAGTCACCAATAAATGAATTGATTATTTATTTATACATCAAGCTTTGAAGCATGGGGAGGCAACTTCGAGTTGTTCTTGATTCTCATGATAAATTCAAATTGATCGATTTCTTTCAATGAATATTCAATTATTCAGTCTTGACCCCAATATGCCTTTGTGTCAATAATAACATGTGATTGGAATTTAATGGAGACCCTTGAAGAGTAATCAACTATTTGGGAACTTTCTCCCAACGATCAAATCTAATTCCGATTGGAAATGGATCAATTCCTGTCACCACTCATTTTAATATTCGGTCTAGATTACAGCCCTAATACAAATAATTAATCCGGTCTCTTGTTATGACGACAGCTGGGATAGAGTGATTAATTGTTTCGAAAATCTGTGCTGAATTTCCTTCGTCGTTTTCGCGTGATTTCTTTTTTTTTTATTAATACCGTGATTGAGCAGAATGGGAAATGAATATAAACGAATCATACCACAAGTAGTTCTGAAATGATTGCATATATTAACCTACTAAATGAAGTAAGTTTATAACGTGGATGTTTGGAAAAAGTTTATGTAGTTGTGCATCATGTATGTTCTCATTTAATACATAAATATGATACCCGTAATACAGTGTCAGATTGTCAGAGCAAGAGTAATACTGCAAAACAAAGCGTACGTGTTAATTTAAATAAACATAGCGTCATAACAGTAACAGAAGCATAATTCCAACCAGCGTTGGATGGAAGCAAATTACAGATAATGTTCGCTGTTTTGTAATTGCGAAGAAATGGAAGCTAGTAAGCAAGACTAGCATATTTAATTTTACATTTAAATATCCAACAAAAAGTTGATACCACTGATACTATTTCACTCTATCTTTACAGGTCTTATAGTTTTATCTCTAACTTGTCTAGTCCTCAAAATGACAAGAAGTTATTAGCAATCTGTTTATTATTGTTTTATTTGAAACACAGTAATGTTCAGTTGAGCCCGTTGTCACTGGTGTGAAATGTTGAGCCGGTATTTGGAGATGAAGCTACGAGAAGCACGTGCAACGTATTCCAGTTTGAGCTTCTCAAAACTGTTAGCACAAGAATTTTAAGTACAAATATTGTAAAATATGTCCATTAAGTTTGAAATATACATCTTGCACTCAAGATATGTGACGTATATGCATTCTGGAAAGTGAATCTTTCAACACACTTTTATGCCAATATGACCCATAAAGCTCTATCGCTCCCATTTTCTTGGAGTCAATCTCTGGCTGATATAGTTATTAACTGATGGAATGCAATGTTTGCTTTGATCACCTAAGCCTCAACCAATTAGTACAACATCCAATTCAATTCTGTGAGATACTTGAGAACTTCATCAGATTGTGCTACGCCCGGTTGAACGGATCCCGCACAAGAAGCAGCTTAGCATAACTAGTCAGAAGACGGGAGTCAGGAAAGTCCACCTACGGTAATATCGTCCGCACAAGATAATTTCGGAGACTTAAAGCAGCGCCAAGCTTCCGAGCAGATAAATCCAAGCCTCCTAAATAAGCTCCCAACGGAATAAACGGTATTCACGTATCAAAAACGTGTATGAAAGGTTCGTAACGGAACCAGAAATAGGTAAGAATAAAAGATGCGGGATTTGAATAGTAATGAGAAGCTGGAAGAGGTGTGCGGATCTTAGCGTGATATAATATCTCCGGTACTCGGATGATTCTTCGAGAGCAATTCCTCGAAAGCAATTCTTCTAAAAACAGTTCTTCGAAGAACTGTTTCTCGATTTCGAAGAATATTCCTAGATCCAATATCTCTTCATGAGGCCTTCTCTCAAATCCCTTAGAAATATACGTCTAACTCAAAACTCCTCACAAAATTAATCTATATGAATAAAAATCAATGTTTGTATGTTTGTACCTTATGCGTTTGGAAACCATTGATCAGATTGTGGTGGCACTTCGATAGAGTGTTTTGGGTACGTACGAGACGGTTCGTGGCACAAATAATCTATATATAATCGAGTTTTTTTTTTAATGAATTTTTCTGCTTTGGTGGAAGGAATGTATATTATTTATGACTCAATACACAAATGATCAACTATTATTATTACATCATCAAAGTTTATATCGAAAATTAGATTGATATCAGTATTATATGAAACAAAGTCGGGTTAACACCATTCATAAATCAAGAACGGCTTGACAGATTTTCATAATATTTGATTTTTTGGAATTTGGAATTTGGAATAGCAGAATATGTATTAAAAAATCGGAAGAAGAAATATCATAATCTCATACATTTTGTATAAAACAGATTTTTTGATGATATCATGAAAATTTATTTATCTTATTTGGCTTCTGAGATTTGCTCCAGGGTGGAACAAACAAAAGCAGCCGATAGGACCTAAAAATGAGTTTGGAAATTTCAGGTCCTATCGGCTGCTTTTTTTCGTCATGCGAGCGAAACGAGCTTGGTCAAAAATAGGTCGCCATGCAACGGTAAGCTGTGGTGCCAGCGAAGCAAGCTCGATCAACGGTAAGCCGCCGTACGAGCAAATTGAGCTCGGTCATTAGTAGATCGCTATGCGAGCAAAACAAGCTTGGATAACTGTAAGCTGCCGTGTGAGCGAAGCGAGCTTGGTCAATGCCAAGCTCCTTAGCGAGCAAAAAGAGCTCATTTAACGGCAAGCTGTCGTGCGAGTGAAACGAGCTTGGTTGACTATAAGCTACCGTGCGAGCGAAGTGAGCTTGGTCAACTGTAGAACGTCGTGCGAGCGGAACGAGATTAGTTGACGGTAAGATGCCGTGCGAGCGAAACGTGCTCGGGCAACATTAAGACGCCGTGCGAGAGTTGCAAACTCAGTTAAAGGCAAGCAGTCATGGAAACGAAGCGACGTAGCTTAACAGTGAACCGCCATATGAACGAAGCGACGTCGCTCAACAGTAAACCGCCATATGAACGAAACGGGTTTGGTAAACTTGGATTATTCCCAGCACATGCATATTCATTTCATTGTTACATTTTGGTTAGGTTCATATTCAAATAGACAAGTTATGTTCAATATAATAATTACTTCTATATAATCACTTCAATTAGCATGTCATGTGAGATTCATATATTTAATGTATAATCTTCAATAAATTTTCAGAAACAAAATAATATAAACTCAAGAGACATTCAGTGGAACTGCAAAGTCTCGGCCAAATACAAAAATCTCCTATTTCGATTGATTTCCTGAAAAAGAAGATTTTTTCACAGTTTGACATGTCCTTATCGTTTCCAGGTTATAAGGTCCTGATACAAAAGGTAGGCTCAAGTACCTTGCAATCTGAATTTATCAATTCTGTGGCGTTACAAAGTACGCCGGGTCAGCTAGTATATTATAATTATTAATCCAGACAAAATAGACCAATAAAAGTACTGAGTTTGCATTACTTCCCAACAAGCTAGATTTTTGTACAGATTTTGAACACGTCGCTACAAATTCTATGCCAAGGGTCCCCATTAATCCCACTTGTGCGTTGTTTCATAGCCGAGGTCAAAGATCACAAATTCTGGTTTTTTGCGTATATCTCTGAAACGGTGCAAGCTACCGGAAAAATGATTCAGAACATGCTTGTAGATTCTAAAATTTTCTACAAAAAAATCATCAATCATCAAGCACCGTTCTTGAGTTATCGCGATTTCAAACCTAGAAAATACGGATAGCAATGTCGTCAAACTACAAAACATCTTCAACCTTAGATATTGTTTTTGAACGATCAATGACTACTCCAACAAACCAATAACACTTTATTGCTGATACTCACAACAAATCTCGCTTGATTTCGATGTTGTATGAAGAATTCGCAGTTGCCAATATTCCTGTGAAACAAGCTAATAATGATTCTGATGTCCTCATTATTGAAAACGTAATAGAATTCAGTAACACGAAAATAAATATCGTTGTTGGAGAAGATGGAGATTTATTTATAATACTGATTGCAGGATGAAACCTGAAAAAGCTCAAAAGAAAAAAAAAAAAATTCTCCACGAAGTTTGACTGCGTACTCAAAATATCGAGCTGATATTTTATTTCTGAATGCGATAACTGTCTGCGATATACCCGCAATTTTTAGGAGGGACAAAATTGCAGTATTTAAATTGTTTGAAAAATTTGATGATTCGATTGATGACTCAATAGTTATTTGAGTATTAAGGTCAGTAAGTACAGTTTACCGATTGAGAATAATAGTTTGGAGGCCGAACCTTGGCAAGGTTTCCAAATATTATACGAAATCGGTACTGGCACTTATTGATCGTGATGCTTACAAAATTTTTTGCACGATTGGATGATCCAAAATATGGTTCTAAATTTTCTTTTTCAAATGAAATTACTACTGATGATTGTTTATTCGCTGTCAGCTATCAAATTTGACATTTTATTCTGAATATTCAGTTACAAATGAAGATGAATAAATGAATATGTTTTCGTGAATATTCACAATTTTTTACTTATCGCCTTTGCCCATGGGCGGTGAGTCAACATAACCATAGCAACCACAGTTTGCCGGTAAAATCAACATACCACCTCAAATAGAGGGTTGGTAAACACATGAAAACGCCCAATCGTGCAAAAAAGTATTTACAAACATTTACTCTTAAGCAGACGTCCTCAACACCTACAGAAATCGCTTTCTCCTTGCTTTATATGAAGCCCAAAAAAAAAAATAGAATCTATAGACAAGTATAGATCTTTGAATCTCGTGAAAAATACAAGGAACAATAAAAATAGTGCAATTAACTTGACTCCCTCCAACATCTGCTTCTGTTAATCAACACTAGTTTCATGTGTTCTACAAGTGCAAGTGTGGCTGGGCAATGAACTGAATTTTGAAGACTGGAGCTGGAAATTGATGGATATTTTGGAGCCAATCCAGAATTTACTTCCACCAGCTACAGAGAAACTGCTAAATAATTTGCAAGAAAGGCTGCACGAACAATTTTGGGTACAGAGAAGTTGAATTGTTATGTTCACCAGTCTGTGCCAATTGTCAAGGCCACTCTTGCACTAATGTTGGATCAAATACAACTGATATATCGCTCTTCTTGGAGCAGTCAACACTAATTAAGCAAGCAAAGAAAGAAGAGAGCGAAGAGAAAGAAACGAGTAATCATGTAGAATTCGATGTATAATTTGATGATGAATAATGTATTTTTCTCGCTGCTACAATTTTCATCATACTTATTGATAAATTATTGTCCCATTAAATTCTCTCGACCAAAATATATCGTAGAGTATTCCTACTGGGGAAACCATGTTAAGAAAAAAAGCGCCGAGTAAACTACCTTAGAGGTAGGGCGGAAATTTGTGTATAATTAAGATCTGAAATCGTGGTAGCTCGAGAACGATGCTTTTCAGAGAAAGAAGTATTGACACCTTTTCTGTAGGGAATCTCACGAACCACAACCTTTTTTTTGTCTATTTTTCCAGTAGCTCTCACCGATTCAAAGATATACTCAAAAAACAAAAATTTGTGACCTTTGACCTCAAATAGAAAACAACGCACAAACGGGATCGATGGAAACTTTTGACATAGCATTTATAATGACGTATTTAAGAACTATATGAAAATTCGGCTTGTTGGGAATTCGTGCAAACTCGAATGTCAATTTTGTCTGAAATAAATACACAATATAGCTTCCCAATCACATCAAACACTCTCCAGTTTTTCCATGCGGTGGAGTAAAAGAAAACGCTTTAAACCCTGCTACCATTATCTATTTTCCAGTATTTTCAACATTTAAACAAGCAAGTGCTACTACAAATTACACTGTTCTTTAAATAATCGGATGACATATTCAAATTGAAGGTTGCGATATGTTTTAATGTTCCATATATGTGAAGCAATAGTCCAGTCAAGTTAGCTCCAAAAAGAGGGGTACCCTTGCATAAATTCCCAAGAAGCTGAAAATTGACATGAATATTAGGGATACGATTATAATGAAGTTGTGAAAAGTCCTCACCGATCCCACGTGTGCCAAAGATTTTATGCGAGATTTAAATTCGCAAAACTGGGTTTTTTTGATTTTTTAGCGAAACGATCAATCTCATGATGAAAATAGTTCGCATAAAAATTGTAGGTTTTCTAATTCCCTACAAAAATGGTTTCTAAACTATTTTTCTTGAGACTCACTGTTTCTAAAGTACTATTCTCAATATTGCGCATGACTACGCTGCATATGTAAATTATGGACGTATAATATAAGTAAAACTAATACTCTGCGTGAATAGTGGATATTTAATGATAATTCTAAGAAAATTAGGTAAAAAGAAACTCAGTCCCTCATTTTATGTGAGCATGTGATCTTGAGCAACATTTGTCTACTGTTTGTGGCAGTGTGCATTTATTACTTACTTCAAATTATTCGCATTGGTGAGTTACGTTACGTACCTTTAGCAAAACGTACATACAATAAAAAACGTGTTTAATTAGCTTGCCATCTTCCAACTTCGGCTTCTGCTCATCAACATTTTTATCGAGTATATTACCAGGTTCAAGTGTGGCTTGGTAATCAACTGGACTCAGAAGAATGAGGTTGGAAGCTAATGAATAGTGTATTGGAACCAATCCACACTCTACTTCCACCTGCACCAGAAAAGCTCCTTCACACTATTTTTTGTAACTGCAAAAAGGGGTGTAATTCGAAATTCCGCAGCAATATAGTAGGCTCACTTTGTTCACCAGCATGCACTAGCTGTCAAGGCCAGTCGTGTTCAAATACAAAGTCTCCAACAGAAGATGATCCTTACATCAACGACGAAATAACTGATGTATCGCTATTTGAACAAATTTAAGTCAACTCAGGAAGATGAAGATTAGGAAGAAGTTGAATAAGAAGACCTGATATTATTTCAAACTTCAATAAGCAGACCGTAGTGTAGCCCTACCAAGAAAACCACATTGAAAAATACGCGCAAAGTACACTACCCCATGAGTGGCGTGGAAACGTGAGCATATTATGGGGAATATGAATTTAAAATGGCGTTTTCTCAGAAATGGTGAATTTAAGGTAAAAAAGTGTCAGAAGCAATTTTGTGGAGAATCGAAAGGTCTTCAAGTTTTGTTTGAGCTATTTCTCTCATAAAACTGACCATTTCGTTGAAAAATTCGAAAAACTCATTTTGCGAACTTTGATCTCGCATAAAATATTTTGCACACACGGGATCGATGGGGACTTTTCACAGATTCATTATAATGGTATCCCTAACGTTCATGTCAATTTTCAGCTTCTTGGGAGTTTATGCAAGGGTGAATGTCTATTTTGACTGGACTACAAATCAGAATTCCATTTGGAACTGCTAATTTGAACCAAATACCATGTATAAAGAGCTGAAATATGATTGGACAAAATTAAATGTGCTGGGATATTCTAGGAAAATCTAACAAGTTAATTTTGGCCGTAAGAGTTGACAAATTCTTTTGCAATTAGGTTTCATAAATTTTGTATGTAATGCGTCACTTTTGGTGAGAATTCGCAGAGAGATTGTGGTACGAGCCTTGATTTTACAAATATTGGTATTCTTAGCTATCAGAGGTGTCCATGCCAACGGTGCGCATACCTCAACCGTTGATCAGTATGTCAACTAACATCCATTCTAAAGAGAATTGTTCTAGCAGGAGAATCAAACGATTTTAGAAGAAGCTTTTGGAAATTTGGAACTCAAGCCTGCCGCACACGATGCAATATTTCAAGCAATTTTGTTCACTTGGAGCCGCGCTGGCTGCCACGCTTGCTCCGATGCTAGAAACTTTGTCCGTAGCTGGGTGCTAGACCTGCTATAAGACTTGTATACAAGATATATCTGGTACAATTTTTTGCACTTGCTGCGCCGCTGACTACAACACTGAGTTGTAAGTCGCATCAGCACGCTACGCTTCATTGTGTTTTGGGGAGTTTTGAAGTACAAATCAGTAGAAATTGTTCTCTGTCTCCAAATTCTGATTAATTTGCAAGCTATAACTGCAGCAAATACTAAGTACTGATCTCCGCCGACGATTATTTCCGGCAACATCCTTATTTGTAATAAGCAAGTCTACAAAGTCTTCGTTCTAGAGTCAGAATGAGCGCTGTGAATATAAGTCTCACACCAAGCGCAACTCAAAGTGGCCTAGAGCGCAAAGAAACTTGCTGAAAGTTGAGTGAATAAAATTGCTCGAGAAATTGCTTCGTATGCGGTAAAGGACTTGTTCAAAGTAAAACATAATATAATAGATAAGTTATTAAGATGGAGCTATAGATGGTTCATGACCGAAATTTTGCTGATAAAATGACAAAAAATGATAATTTTCTCCAGAATCGCATTCTCTGAATCTGAAAAAAGTAAAACAATAACGATCGAACTTCTATGATCCTTGGGGCCAGTTGCATGAAAATAATTAACAGGCTGTCATTTAACATGCCCTTGAGTCGATTTTTGATTGACGTTTATATGAAAAAAAAAATAGATCGTGTAAATATTCAACTTGTTTCTAACGATTAAATGATGATTTTAAATTGTATTTATATGAGAATATCATAACTTCTATTCAGATGTCAAAAAAATCAGATTAGAACCACGTGATCAAATATTTGACTATGTGATTGAAGTTAACAATGCTTTATGCAACTGAGCCTTGATGTTATTCACTTTGATAGGACTTGAAACATCCCGCTAACGGCGAATTGATGAGTTTGGCTTTCTAATGACATTATGATTGAATTGACATATTTTGAAGATAAATTCGTCGTATAAGTCATCCTCTTACTCCTGACATCGATTTCATGACTGCATCAAATTGGTCATCTATTGGAATATTTATTCACCATGCCATCGATGTGTACATTCCGACCGTATGTCGGCCAAGATCGTTATATTGTGAGCAACGGTGTAGTCCTATATTATGTTAGTACAAGCCACAACAATTTGTGCGACGAATTCTAAAAAGCAAAGCGTAGAACTTCGTTCTTGATTGATATTATTAATTAATGTAAGCCAAATGTTACTGGAGACTCGTGCTTTTGAAATAGCAATGCTGAATAATTGAGTTACAAGTACAACCCTTTCAAATTAAGAGAAACTTGATTCCTTCATCTACTAATATGATGAGGGACATTGTCAACACGTTTATAAGAACTATGTTATTCTTGGCACGACAACAAGTGCGTGTAAAGCAATTTTAACATGTACAAAACTCCAATTTTCAGCTCATTGTATCAGAGATTTAACAAAATGGGTAGGATATCAAGATTCCTGATAATGAATTAGAAATTACTGTAGTCGGTTTTGGCGTCCTTGTTTTAAATTAGGTGGTAAAATCGAGCTTTATTCCAAACATTATGATCACTATAAAGTTTGGTCTTGGAACTAGCCTCAAAGACCATCTTCAATATAATAAAACTGAGATTAGTCTCTATAATTTCTTGAAACTTGTTGTTTAATCTGAAGAGAACAGTACTTCTCATACCCAATTCGCTGTTTCGCTCTTAGAATGTGAATAAGCAACTGAAGTCCAGTTCTCTTTTTGCTTTTGTGGTACATCATGTACCTACCTGCATCCAACACAAACACGAGATCTCATAAAAAGCTGAGCACGTCTCTGTTCTGATGAGACCAGAGCTCACGACTTCACGCGGGATCAGCGGCTTCTGCTGGGAATCAGCTTGTCACGTATGATAATGTTTAGTGTTCCGTACCAGGCAACATGTCAGCTTACTACCTACGAATGCACATGGCTTTGCACATACTAGAAAGCGCATGCCAAAATAATACTTTTATAGAGGAATTTAAGGTAGCCATAAGAATCCAACATCTGATTATGAACATTTCTGACGATCAATTTTGTGGGCATACAGGTGACTGAACGACGAATGAATCCATGTAAAAATAGCACTGGCGCCTGAGCGGCGCTACATCTAATTTAGTTTTCGGGTTAGATTTAATTGGAGTAGCTAGCTTGTCAGTTATTAATGATTGGATGATTATTTTTGATTGCTGATGATTGTGTGATGATGAAAGATAGGCACCTCTCGTATCATTAAACAGACTTAGAACTAATTGTGTTCACCGTTAAATCTCAATTCGTTAGAGCAAGATATTCTGGTAAAGCTTGAAACATAATTGAATCAGTAATATTATAATTATTCATTCCTGTTCCACAAAATCACGGATTATCGTCATATTTCAAGTTCTATTTTTTATTGCTTTTCATCTGTCAATAGCACAAAACGAAAGTTTTTGTTAATAAATGAGTTTGTTGAAAAACATCATTTTTCATTTCGAATTGAAATGAATTCCATTGTTCGCAAGTCTTATTGATAAATAAACAATGGAAGTCTGAACAAATGTAAGCGAGTACACCAACAATATGTTGATTATGAAACTCTTCTGGATCAGAAATTTGGGTGACACGTGAATGAAGAATGAACATAAATTTCACATCAAATTTGATGATATATTCAGTATATGATAACATTTGCTGTTCGAATTAGTTACTTTGTTGATGAATATCTCTCCAATTGAGATTGCACTTCACATTCGAAAATATACATTGATATGAGCCAAATTCAACCAACAATCGTCGACCACCTTCATCCAAAAGCACTCATTTTTCTATGTAATAACGAAACGATTCTAGTGCTATTTTGTTGAATCTACCAATTCATCTCTACTTCCACCAATCATTTTTTATAACGGTTTTCTTCTTTATCAACTAATTCTTTTCAAGACCAACATATTAACCAACGTATTCTTCTCACTACTATTTGTTTTTATCAACGTTTTTTTACCACTAGCTTTCTTATCAGCCCTACTACTACTGCTTTGTGTGTCCAACTGGCGGTGCCTTGTACCTAAACTAACATGCGGGCTTTACCCGTTTTTATCAAGCTCAACGTGCCACGCTCAATGTTCATCAAACTACTAGTACATTCATAAACAGTGGTTTTTATTTTCAAGCGGCGGTGCTCTGTACCAAACCAACAAACGGGCTTCGCCCACTTTAAAAAAACACTCTGAAAGTGTAGAGCTGGTCTACGCAAATTAGACGTATAGCGTTCCGAGCGTAGCGACTGGAGCACATAAGTGAAGTTTTTTGCAATAGATTTTTGCAAATGTCGCTAAGTTCTTAGCAAATACAGCATTGACAGACTTAAAACTGGTATTCAATTGAAGCTGCTGTCTCGTAGGCTTGCACAAATAGCTTGATTTTTTCACTCATACACCCAGTTTTGAGTAGAAAATTAATTCAAAATTAAAATGGCAAATTACTGCTGAACTATGTATGTATAATTGAAATATGGAAATTGTTGCACAGAATGAGCAACATGTATTTGTATTTTATTCCTCAAGTTTCAAACTGATATCGATAAGTACTCTTTTTAGGGTAGGAGTTAATTATCTCAATATCTCGCGAGTTCCACAAGATATGGTCATGCGGATTTTGATGTTAGTCAGAATGAATGAAACTTTTGTTTCTATGATCAATTAAGGTCAGTATATGACTAACCGTTACTCATTTTCTCAAATCTATAGTTTTGGAGGTAATTGCACCCAACTTTCAGGTTTTTTTTTTTGTGATACGCAGAAAACCGTTTCTGGCAGTTTTCGACAATTTTTTGATAGCCTACCTGGCAACGTAACCGTTTTCAAATTATCAACTGACGAATAATAAAAAATCTGACGTAGACCACGTGACTTGTACATCATTGGATATGTATAATCAAACACAACATCTCATCATTCCACGGCCAGTCGGTTGCTATGGAAACAGTAGATGATCATTCTTATGCTACAACATTCCTAAATATTGATTTCCGGGATTCCAAGATCATCAAGTATAGTGCACTCTCGACTAAATCTATCTCAATGGAAATAGGATATGAGCATCTAGACAGTACTATCATCTTGAATACTGTGGTCTAATATTCTACGTTCAATCGATTTGGAGTTATACTGAAAATTAGAAAATGTTTCGAGCAAACTGCACTCCAGGCTTAGCCGATCACAATCATAATGCAAGGTGTACAACTAGATGCTATAAAAGTGCTTAATACGAAATCTCAATATTCTGGAAATGATTATTTTAAATTTATGAGAAAAATTCGAAAAGTCTGTAATATGAAGTGCACTTCCAGCTTGGTCGATTGGGACGAAAATAGGAGATGATCATTTGGATGCTACAGCAATTTCAAATACTGAATTTCAACATCCTACGGTTGATCATTCTGCAAAATTCAAGTAAACTGCACTTTCGGTTCAGCCGATCGCAATCATAATGCAAGATGTACAACTAAATGTTATAGAAGTGCTTAATACAAAATTTCACTATTCTACGACCGATTGTTTTGAATTTATGAAGAAAATTCGAAAAGTCTGTCATATAAAGTGCACTTCCGGCTAAGCCGATTGGTACAAAAATAGAAGATGATTATTTGGATGCTACAGCAATTTCAAATGCTAAATTTCAACCATCCTATGGTTGATCATTCTGGATTTATCAAAAGAATTCGAAAAAAGTTTTGAGTGAAGTGCACTTCCGGTACGGACGATTGAAACCATAATGCGAGGTACACAACTAGACCCCATACCACTCTTAAATACAGGATCTCAACATTATACGTTCAACCAGTTTTGAGATTTGTGAGCTACGCACGAACGCACGCACGAACGCGCATACGTACCGACATAAAGCCAAAAATAGTCAAAATGGATTCAGGGATGCTCAAAACGATATTTTCATCAAAATCTCGATAGGTGAATTTTGTCGATTTCACAATGCTTTCTTGTACTTAGTACAAGTAGGTAAAAAGTGATCAAGTACTTAATTTCCTTGGTCTTAGACTATCTGTGCTAATTCTATTCGATTACTCTTCACACGGATTCATGTCAGTATATCCATTTGTGGCATTCACTATAATATATCCACTTATGAGAAATATGTAAATAAGAGCGGCCTCGATCTCGGCATCAAACTACCTGGATCTTTAATCCTCTATTCGAACTCGGCACTATGCTATGGATTAGGATTTGTGACTCAATCGTTCTGCCTGAGTGAGATTTTCTGGACAATGCGACTTTATATTAATAATAATAAACCTGATTTAAATTTAGCCGTACTTTTAAACAAATCTAATCATTCCTGTGGCATCAACAACTCAAAAGTTATGCATATCGTAGACAAAATGATTTGTTTCCATTTGATGCAAGAAATTCCAATGTCAAAAATACGAAAAAAATGAAAGTTCCTTTTATACATATTTGTATGTTCTTGAAATAATGTAAGTATGTGCGGACATATGTTTAGATGAGTCTTTTTTTTCTGAAGTTTCATTTAATACTATTTGCAGTATTTCTTAATATGAATCAATTTTAAAATTTGGCTTTATTTAAAAATTGACAGTGCCGAGTTCGTGTGCGCCCCGCGCTAATCGGATAAGCATTGGTGCCTAGTTCATGTTCTTGGTGCCGAGTTCGTGTACGCCCGTAAATAACAAAGAACAATTATTGTGACTGGAACATCATTGACGGCATTGGAAGATATAATTTTGTTAATGACTCCTGGTTACCTTTTATATACAAGTCACTACATACAGTTTGTATTTTCGTTCTTCGAAAAAATATTAGAATACAACAATTGTTTCAATATGATGCTCCTACTCTGTATTTTTCTTTTTTTTTTTCTTGTATATGATATAATATGATACATATTTGTCTGAACAAACTGTCTGCAATAGAAACATTCAAAGACCAAGATTTCTTCTCAAATATTTCCATAACTATATGGCAATACCGGGGCTTCTATGTAAATACCTCGCTGACATTTTAATATTCTGTGCGAGGTGAAACCAAATCACATTATTCTTCAATTGAATTCGGACATGAGCTCCGCCGATTCAAGAATCTTCCATCTGATGATGTTTAGATATTTTATGTACCCATATCATAAGTTGAATTTCTTTTAAATCACCTATATACATTGTTATTCTCCTGACACTCTACAAATCATTCTACTGATCTGTGAATTACACTGAACAATTTTGATTTGGTAAATCTCATAAAATTTACAGGAATAATCTTTATACTCAGCTGGAGCCAGAGAGATACAATTCACTAAAATATTGTTAAGATTTACATATCTAATATAATCAACAAGACTGTCTACGAAATTGAAGTGTTAGGAGTGATAGGTACTAATACTATTACAACGATCGTTCGACGACGAATCTCTCTCGATAGCATCCATGTGAAAACTATCTTCACCGGATGACTAGTAAATATCATACCAACAGTTATTCATGACGTCATTAAGATCATTTACATATTCTCAATTTTTTCCAAGACTATGTTTTCTCGTTTTCATCCTAAAGACGAAATGAAGTAAGGTCAGGTCAGAAATCTAGATCATTAGAAGTTTGCGGTGCGCCTTCCCTCAGTTACAACTTATGCTTTCTGGGACATTGTCCAATTCAATTGATGTTGAAATCAGAAAGTAATTTATATCACAAGAAGCTAAGAAGAGCAGAGGAAATGAGCTACAATACCAATATCTTCCTCAATTCACAACTCCAGGAAGCATCTCTTCCAAAGATGCGTGTTTAATGAATTGTAAAACAAGCCATATATTCATATTCCATCAAGAATACTCTGCAATATATTCTAGTCAGTATATCTAAATTATCTACATGAAAAAGTCTTTCATTCCAATGCACATCAGCATATCCCCGTTTTTAATCTTTCACCATCCAGATCCGTTATTTCCTCCTCTTTTTTCCCGAGTTTCTTTCACATCACGCAAAACATAACATGGCGAGTGAATATCCCTCGACCCATTTTATCCGGGTTCTGTTTCTGCTGTTCATACGAATTCGCGCATCGTACACTTGCTAGCAGGGATGGGTTACACATTTTTGCCGCGAAAACAGCTTAGCACTTTGGAGTTGTAATCCAGTATTTGTATGTATGAAACTGTAACAATATTATCTATAACTTTCCGATGGTATTATCACTCCATTTCCGTATAGAATATAAGTAAAATCGTTGTCTCGACATATCGCCCTTCTGAGTCCGATACTTATCGTAGTTTTAGTTGGAATTACAAGTATGTAAGACTGCATTCACCGTCATGATTCCGTGACGAGTCAAGAAAACTTTCAAGAGAATCTTCAATAATTTACTGCTGTATATGTTGGTATATTTATGTAGTTTGTTGGCATTTCCGTTCGAATGCTCGGCTTCTTCCTGACACAAATTATTTATTGTCTTACAAGAAATACTCAACTTTTATGAATTATCAGATCCGTATGAAATAAGTATCGACAACTACTTACTTGATACTATTTCCTGCAGGACTCAAAATTTCGTTCGAAATACATCTTTCGTTTTAATATAATGTTCTTACCTCAAACTTGTCTCCTTCTTCTCCCTAATACTCAGGAAACATGAGTAAAATCCAAAATATTCTTGATACTGTATAAGTTCCGGGATTTACTCGGATTTTTTCACTTGGTTGAACTTGAGTGTACAAAAAATAAAAAGGCTATAAATGTTTGTATCCTGCTTAATTGGAGGATACTATAATCTGTTTGCTCAAACAAGACAAGCTGCTGTAACATTTCATGTTACAAGAATTTCCAATAACTCTACATTCACATTTATTGGTCATGCATCTACTTTAACAGTTGCATCGCTTATAACCTTGACCTCCTGGAAATTATTATTCGTTTGCAAGTTGTCGTAAGCTTTTTTTTTCGATAATACACTTTCCAGTCTACAAGTTTCCCACTACACACAGAAAATTGGTTCCTGGCAAATATTTCTTTGATGGCTCCTCTTCTATTTGCTACCTTATAAAAATCGTCATTGATTTTCTCAATAACATGGAGGGAACTTTGAATTAGTTGAAGCTTTGATTTTCTTCTCTTGATTTTCCAAGTTATCTTTTGTCTCTAGTCTGTTTGATTGTGTATTTTTTTGGTACAAACAACGTTCACAGCTAATATTCACTAATTTACTTGGTTCATCACATTCTGTACATTTGGTCTGATTTTCTGGAGTTTTTTCATTATAGACGTTTTCTCTATGATTACTGTCGACATTTTCCATATTGTCACCTTCAGTGATATCTTCTTGCGGATTGCCTGTTTCTGGGCCATATTCATAGACTGGCCTTCGTTTTGTTCTTGTTGAGCCTGTTTTTCTTTCCCAAATTCTCTGACTATAGTTTAACCATCGAATGAAAGTTGACTCTCAAATTATTTTATAGATGTGGTTTTCTTTCAGAACATTTAGTTATTATTCGAATCTCAATGAAAACTAAACTTTATGACGGAATGGTTAGCAAAGATTAGAACTCAGGCCCCGAGAATTTTTGCAAGCACCCATTCAAATACTGGATTAGGAATTCCCATAAATACATTAGTATAACTTGTTTGGAAAGATGGATGACTGATATTTACACTATCCTAATGGAGAACAAGACAGGGGTGCATTGAACGTATTTTTTATAATTTATTTTGATTCTAACAGAATATGTTGTTTATATCTTGTAGAAATGGTTCAAAAGACGATTCATTCCTACATTGGAATAACCAGAGACCCACGGTTGCCATATTTTGAAAATTTTCATCTAAGTTATCTATTTGCCTGTTACTTTGGTAATACGACAAATGAGTCGTAATACATCCCTGAAACCCTGTAGCTAAGATCATTTTCAATGTCTCTAGTAATCCAGTGGTATTAAGAACAATCATGTTGATATATTTCTGGGGATTCCTAGTCTAGTATTTCAGTGGATACTTGTAAAGGTCAGTTTTATTTACAATTCGAGTAATAACTGAATTTTTTGAAAGAAAACCACATCTATAAAATAATTTAGGAGTCAACATTCATTCGATGGTTAAACTATACTTCCTCAAGCTTTTCTTCGGTTGGTACATATACAATAGTTTCTTTTAGAAGAGTTGATATGGATGAGCCGACTTCAACATCATGCCCAAACATAGAGGTATAAGAAGCTCGTTTTATTCTATCATGTTAGCCCTATTTTTTATCAAAAGGCTTAACCCCCAAAAAAGTCCGAAAGTCTTGAAACTTTGCAAACCTATTTGGATGTACCTAGGGTTGAAGATACCAAAAGTCCTTAGGAATATGAGGCGAGCTTTAGCGGCAATCAGCAAAAACAGAGCGCTTTTTTAGTTTTTCGTTGATATCTCGAGAACCGTTGGTCTCAGATAAAAATTGAACACAATTGAAGCTTATTGAATTAGAAAAAAATTACTTAATACATTTTTCTTGTATTCCTAATGGTTACCGAGCTTGGAGCGCTAGAAGATAGATACTTATTAAAATAACGAACTGATTGTCTTTAAATCAACTACCGTTACACTAGAATGTGAATCAAAATTTTTTTCGCAAAACAATCAGCTTTCATAACTCAATTATGTCAACACATAATACGCCTCCTATCCAAAACACTAGGCACTGACCGAAAAAAAATGGTAAGAACGCACAAAAATATAATGAAGAAACGAATGATCGCACATAACACCGAGGTTGCAGACTTTTAAAAATTTCCACGAATGCTAAGAAACGTCACTACCAAAAATTTATTGTTTTCGATCAACATCTACTAGATACATAATAACGAAGTACCAAGACGAAAATGGAGTGATTCCTCGAATTGGCCTGATGAATGAATTGACAAACCATTGTCAAATATTCTTAGAAATATCATATTATACCACGCTAGCGTATTTTTTCGAAAAACTCCATCGTTTAGCGCCCCAATTTCGGTAACCATCAGGAATTCAAGAAAAATTCATAAGATAATTTCTGTTGCAAATTTGATGAGCTTCAATTATTTTTTGAGTCAACTCTTACTTCAGACCAATGGTCTCAAGATATGAGCAAAAAAACTAAAAGAAGTCCCCTGTCCTCGCTAATCGCTGGTAGAGCTCGCCTCACATTCATGAGGACTTTTGCTATGATAATCTCTAGATACTCATAAATCGGTAACAGGAGAAAAAACCCCCGGGAAATAAAACCCCGGAAAAAAAGCCCTGGAAAAAAAAACCCTCGGAAAAAAACCCCCCGGAAAAAGAACCCCCGGAAAAAAAGCCCCCTGTGATAAAAACCTAAAAAAGATTATATAACGAATATTATAAATTAGGTATATAAGGGTGTTTTCATTATGTTTGATGATAAAACCTAGATTTACAAACAACAATTGTAAATAACGTTTAATGTATAATGTAATACAGATATATATACAGTGTCTTCTGTTTTATTCATCTATTAGCGTCTATAATAATATAGTAGAGTAAAACATTTACATACATTTATTATTTCCAAATGTTTCATATTATTTAAAAATTCAAAGGCTAGGTAATAGCATAAGTTGAGGCATTAAATATAATTTAACATAAAATACAGAAATTGTAAAATATCTCATGTTGTATCAACACAAAGAATATAAATTTCATATCATTAGAATCAGTGGAAAATATGTAGTTTTTTGCTGTTATTTTTATGTTTTAGTTCTATTTGAATAATTATAAATTTGTGTCGTATTTCAAAAATATGCCTTTCAATAAAAATATTCACGTATGGGTAAAAATAATATTCAACTTTTTTACTTGAAACTTTTTTGCCCATTTGCGACAGTTCAGGAATTATTCACGGAATAAACAATCGACCAAAATCAGTTTCTCGTCATTATCTAGTGACCTCTAGAAACTTTTCAAAAAACCAAAAATATTCTTGAGATCGTCTCTCAAACATGCACAAAAATTGAATGTATGTAAATGTTTGACTCCACTATATTATTATTGTCGCTAACAGATAAATAAAACTGAAGACACTGTATTTATGTCTGTATTCCATTACAAATTACACGTTATATAGAATTGTTGTTTATAACTCTTGGTTTTACTATCAAACATATTGAAAACACCCTCATATACCTAATTTATAATATTCGTTATATAAACTTTCTTTGGTTTTTATCACAGGGGGCTTTTTTCCAGGGGTTTTTTTCCTGGGGGTTTTTTATCAGGGGGTTTATTTTCCGGGGCTTTTTTTCCGGGGTTTTATTTCCCGGGGGTTTTTTTTCCTAGATTCCATAAATCAATGTGCAAGGTTTCAAAACCTTCGGTTTTTTCAGAAGGTTGGGTCATTTTTTTGGAGTTTTTTTATTGGACTATTCAATTGGAAGAGGTCCATGAACATAGCCAATATGAGCTAGAGTGTGAGAACCCTCTTCATGATACGAAATATTGCTCGCAATAAACGATCATATAATGAAATTTTTCATGTCAAAATCTTGTACATAACTGTACGAGCCTGATCGTGACCTCGTATCTCGTATAATACACCATAAACCACCCGCGCGTTCGAATTCCTTTACTTTTACCTGTTTTAATCCTCGACCGTATGGTTCGAACGATAATCCTATAGTCGAATTCCCCCACCTACACCTTTGCACTCTGCTAATGTAGCTCTCAAACAAACAAATATATGGGACAGTATGGCACGCCGTTTTGCTAATAATTAGCAATAATTTATTCCACTTAAATTTTAACTAAACATCTCTATTATCTTGCAAGATAATTTCAATTCATTGAATTTTTATGATTGAATTAAAATTATGTACATAATGGAGATTCAGATATATGATTATCTTGCAAGATAATTTTAATGCATTGAATTCTTTTAATTGAATTAAAATTATGTACATAATAGAGATTCAGTATTCTTATTATCTTGCAGGATAATTTCCATTCATTGGATTTTCATGATTGAATTAAAATCATGTACATAATAGAAATTCAGAATTATTATTACTTTGCAAGATAATTTGAATCAATACAATTCATATTCAATCATGGAAATTCAATGGATTGAAATTATCTTGCAAGATAATAATCATTCTGAATTTCTCTAATGTACATAATTTTAATTCAATCAGAAAAATTCAATGAATTAATATTATACTGCAAAATAATAAGAATTCCGAATTCCCATTATGTACATAATCCCAATTCAATCATAAAAATTCAATGTATTTAAATTATCCTGCAAGATAATAATAATTCTGAATTTTTATTATGTTTATAATTTCAATTCAATCATAAAAATTCAATGAATTAAAATTATCCTGCAAGATAATGAGAATTCTGAATTTCTATTATGTACATAATTTTAATTCAATCATGAAAATTCAAAGCATTGAAATTATCTTGCAAGATAATAATAATTCTGAATTTTCATCATGTACATGATTCTAATTCAATCATAAAAATTCAACGGTTCCTTTTAATTTTGCTAGATATTCTCTATGCTGAATTATTTTTATGTACATAATTTCAACTCAATCATAGAAATTCAATATATTGAAATAATCTTGCAAGATAATAATAATTCTGAATTTCAATTATGTACATGATTTTGATTCAATCAGAAAAATTCAATGAATTAAAATTATTCTGCAAGATAATAAGAATCCCTAATTCTCATTATGTGCATAATTTTAATTCAATCATGAAGATTTAGTGCATCAAAATTATCCTGTTAGATAATAATAACTCTGAATTTTTATTATGTACATCATTTTAATTCAATCATGAAAATTTAATGAATTGAAACTAACCTGCAAGATAATAATAATTCATTATTTCCATTATGTACATTATTTTAATTCAATCATAAAAATTCAACGCATTAAAATTATCTTGTAAGATAATAATAATTCTAAGTTTCGATTATGTCAATAGTTTGAATTCAATCATAAAAATTCAATGAATTAAATTATCTCCCAAGATAAAAAAATGTATATTTCAAATTTAAGTAGAATAAATTTTTGCTATTAAATAGTAAAACCGCGTGCCATGAGACAGCATGAAAATTTCTTGGGGCCCAACAGGAGATATTCAGCGCACGCTAGATTCCACACGTCAAACTCAAGCAGAGCGGGCGAATACCGCCCGTTTGTCATGGTGTGAAGCACCGCCAGCCGGTTGAAAGCCATTCCACTGTTTCAAGTTACACGAGATTCCACATATCAAACTTGGTCAGAGCGGGTGAATCCCGCCTGTTCGTATTAGTGCGAACAGCCCGTTGAAAACAAAACCACTGTTTTAGTGCCACTGACAAAGTTTCATTTTACTAGTGAGCTTGGAGGCCTTGTGAAGGAGCTCGGATGTGTCCACAAATCTCGTTTTTGTACGAGGAGCATCGTACGGTTGGTAATCCTGATGCACATGGAACATAATTCATCAATGACGTTGTTGTAACATGTGTCTGCACCGGTTGACTGGCAGCAAGATAAAAACGTGGCAAGTAAAGTGAAAAATAGGTGTGTGTGTGAAAAGCAAGCATACGGACATAACCAACAAGTTCAAATTCTGAGATTCATTGAAAAAAAAAATAACACGGTTCGGGATCTTCCGGTCGTTTTCCGATTGTAGATAGGGCGCCAAAAATACAAAATATGTCTATCAGGCTCTTAGCAAGTTGCTCAGGCTTTTTCGATTTCAATACACGTACTTAAACAAATTTAGTAATAGTATATTGTGTGGCTAGGGACGAAACAAGACGATTTCAGCTGAGAGTGAGCGTTGCTTGCCCGAGCGAAGCGAGGGCCGGCATCACCCTCGGCTGAAATCGTGTTTTGTCCCGTGCCACACACTGTATTTTTCATAATACCTGCATTGAAACTTTCCACATTACAAATTTGTCATAACAAAGTAAATATTTTTCTTTTGATTTTGCAGGTAACAAGTCGAGAGTAGCTGCTTGTGCTTCATCAATAAGATGTTGCAGTGTACTTAAAATTGTCGTATTAATACTTTTTCTCTTGAAACTACTCGTCTTTTTAATTTAATTTACAGTTCCGAATACAACAACTGTCAAATTAACTGAGGTTATATGATTTTCATTTCGAGATTGATAAAAAACAAATGCGACTCTGCCAGGGATAAAACGATGTAAAAAATTGATTAAGCGGGCAGAAACAAGCTTGTTTCTCCCCTCGGGCAGAAACAAGTCTGTTCCTGTCCGGCTACACTCGCATTTGTCTGCAATTGTCTTGTTTCGACTGACAAAACAGGCGTTGAAATGCGTTGTTTCAATGCAGGTATTATGAAAAGAGTATTTACCATGATAAAGTATCCTCTATCCGGAATTGGGATTGCATGTCAATTAGTTCCACTTGACAACGGCTGTTCATCCCCGTGAAAATAATTGGTTCAATCAGAAGTCCTTTTTTGATTGATTTTAGCTTTTTTTTTGCAACTCTTCATAAGCGCATATATAACTTGATAACATCCTGAGTTATATTCTTGTACTTTATGTTACATCAAATCTACTTTCCATACGATGTTCATCATCATGTCCAATGACCAAATGTGCATTATGCAAAACGTCAAACATTTCGTCGTTTGTTAACTGATTATACACAAGCAATAAGTTTCTCAACGTCTCCAACAGAAAATATGTCAAACCTCTTCAAACGTCGATATGGTAGAGTTGTCTTGGTTTTAGCATTTGCCAAATTAACTGTTTCTGACAATTCTTTGTATTGTTCATTATTGAAATAAAATCTATTTGAATTTTTTGAAGACATCAACTTATCTAAAACTTAACCTCGCACGTTCGCTCTCTTCGGTTGTCATTTTCGAACTGCCTGTGGTGTAGTAAAAGATGATGCAATTATAGATCATGCACCCAAGTTCAACCAAACGGAAGCGAATAGAACGCGATTTACCCGGGTAAACTCCGAAACATGTACTATTTCGAATATATTTTGGAATTTATCCATATTTTCTGGGTATTATGGATTACTGCATTACCGGGGTTTGATGTAATTTGTTGATAATATCTGTGGAGGGTGAATTAAGGTCACGCTATTCTTTAACACATACTTATCGACTGGAGATCAAACCAGGTGTCTCTGGATTTAAACGTCACAGGCGTGCTATGACAGTGTGCCAACAACAGTCATCGAGAAAGTAGAAATATTCTAAACGTTTGCAATAGAAATAATCATTCTGATTTTATATCCGTTTTGTTTCAGCAAGGCCCTTATCTTGCTACTCTCAATCCTTTGCTCCGCCGGTAGCGAATCTCAAGTAATTTAATCCCTCAGGTGTAATTCGATATAATTCCTGTGGTACATGCGACACTAGACTAGCCGGATTCGCAAGACTGCTGTGTTGACTCCGTTTATTTTGAGGGAATGGTTATCACATTTTAAATCGCTAAAGTACGTTTTATGTAACGTAGAGTACTGTGGTTGCTTGTTTCCTCCAGGAGACATCATGTTTTATTCTCAAAATACTCTGAAAAGAGTCGTTATCTTTACGAACACAGGACTAGGTGGAATTTAATTCATTCCCATTGGGTGATGCTCTCATTTCGACTTGTTAATCATTATGGACTGCTCTGTAGGCTCAATAACTTGTAAAGATACATCAGGAATAATATTACTATCTCGTCAACAGATTTTTTGGAGCATATTCTGTTAAAAGATCGATATCAATTTGAAATTTCTGGCTTTTGCCATCAATTTTCAACTTCTCTTGATAATATAATAATTGAATTATAAAGACATTTCCAAGTACGATTCAATATAGAATCTTGACGCAACTCTACGCCTACTACGATTCAGGCAATGGAATAAATGGAAGGTACATAATTCATGTATTTAAACTTTGTTCAAAGAGCGAGGTAACGTTACAAAAGGCTTACAATATGAAGAAAACTCTTTGTTAAATTGGATTTGATGCAGAAAAATACTAACGCTGCATTCATGTCTAACAGAAATTCAAGATAGATATTTGTACAGCATAGAAATAGAAAGTTTAAACATCAGATCTTATTATGAAATTCCTATGATATGCTCAAGACGAAAGAAATATTTTCGAGTTCTGTGAATCATAGCTAACTTTGAATTTTGTTATTTAATTGGTTAAATAGGAATGGATGCACAATACAATAAATATTCTGAGTGGAAGAGTTGAATTAGATTGACAACTATTGAAGCGATCAGCTTCTATAAGAAGCAACGGTTATGTAAATATTCTGCAAGCAAATTGAGTTTTTGTATCGAGTAAATAGACACAACACAATTGAATACACCTAGAGACTAATTCCAACAACTCTTGTTCAACTCTCTAGGAAAAACAAATAGCTCAATTATTTTTAAATCAACATGAGCTAGTTCCAAGACAAACAAATCGATATGACGATATAAAACATTTATTTCACATTTGCATACATTATCGAGAGCTTCCAAACAGCTGCATTATCATCCACCTCGTCTTTCTCAGTGTTTGGAGAATTCGGGGGTGTTGCCCATCGGATATCTCTCGGAGAGGAGAATACAGCTCTCTTAAAGGAGAAAATGTGATTACAGTACACGCAGAGTCGCGTTTACGTAGCTGAGATTTTTGTCAGTAATTATTATACTTAATGGTTCTTCTGAGATTCCAACACTCACTTTTGGGCTCAGCGTCTCCATCATTTGAATATCTCTGCTTTAATTCTCATTTTTATGAATCCATAATTCATGGAACGCAATTAGTATAATCATGAACGTATGCTCCTACAAAGTATTCTATGAGCGGAATAAATTCAGCACGTTACTTGGCAAACGTGAGGCAGATCTGGCAACGCTCATAGCATATGAGGTATTGCTGCTTCCCTGAAATCTGTACACATGTACATCGTTTGATAGTTACGATTCTGGCGAACGCCAAGGACGAGAACATTGCCATCAAAGTTTCTCAATGTACCTTCTTTCTTTCTTATTTTTGTGAAACATGTTATCATCGCTCCAAGCATGCTATTGTTCATAATAGCATGGGATGAACAGAACACATGGGGCTTTGTGCAGTATTTGGACAAACTGAAAATAGCAGTATTGAGCTATGGAGCTATTGATAAGATATTATAATAGAAATGAAAAAAATTTGAGCAAAAACAGTAGAGAAATATTGTGAGATCATCCACCAATCAAATTTCTAACTTGAAGCCTGATGCTATTAAGAACACGATAAATGTGGGTCACAATGGGAGAATGAACTTTAATTCACTATTTTTGTGGAATATGAGGTCTATCTGACCACGATTGCGAAATAAGGATGGTCTGCTATCTACAGATAAGTACTACATTCGTCAACCATCTTATACAGTTGAAGTACTATTAATGTTGACCACTCTAACGAGAACGAATCACTTCCGAAGCTTTCAAGTACAAACAATGTTTGGAAGCAAGTTAATACCCTAGTGAATAAGATAAAGTTGTTATGTATGCACAGATGATCTTAATAATCGATGACATTAGGGCAGGGTACATGTAAAAGATACACTGAGGTATGACAATAGGTTGCTCAAAACGAGAGTATTACAAGCGGATATCAATCAGGTGTAACGATACCCTCGCTGATGGCAAGATTGTTACCTTTGGCGTCGCTGTTGAAAACTGCTGACAGTGTGCTCGGGCGCCAATACGGTCGGTGACGCAGTTTCTAAGACAGACGGCTGGATAGCTCAGAAGGGAAGGGTTAGGATTGTCAAAAATAATTATCAGGAGGTAGGTATCACAACAAGATTTATTACACATGAAAATACGACGACGATGAACATGGAACATCTATTTTACAGGAACTTGCACGGAGATATTTGGCTGACGGTGACGGAACGGTTGAACATGACACTCGACACCAGCGGTCGCAGTATGGATCCAGGCGGTTGCAGATGACGAGACACTTAAAGCAAACAAATCGTGAAGCGATTTCCCAAACGGTGGACTAACTTTACTACTCGTTCTATGCGGATGGAACCAACCTTGCTCCCCCGCAGTGATTCTACGTTACCAGGTGACTCCTCCAGCAGTGCTTCTACGTTAAAACAATCAAACGCTGCGAAATCACAAAAGACTTCGTCAGCAGTGCTTCTACGTTAAATCAATCAAACGCTGCGAAATCACGAGAACTTCGTCAGCGGTGCTTCTACGTTAAATCAATCAAATCCTTTTACGGACTTATAAAAAACAAACAAACTCACAAATTGTGTCAGACAGTTGTGCTAACGGACTTAGCACAAAAACTTCACTTGGACGGTAAACACTCTGAAGATGACACTCGGTATCGGAACTGGTAGCGTACTTTGGAACGGCTGCTCAGAAGACTGGACTTTCAAATAAGTGACTTAAGTCAGCCAGAAGGCCTTATTTATACCCTAATTTTAATGAAAACTTACTTGACATGTTTTCAAATTAAATTCATATTAGCGCTAACAGTAATGTAAAGAAGACATACAGATAAAAAAGAAGTAATTTTACAAATACAAATTTCATTACAATAACAAATTTCCTATTACTCTCGTGTCGGATACATCCTTTTCTGATTTTATTTCTTTAACATTAAAATTGTCCTAAATATTCCTTCAATCGGTCGGTAATATAGAAACTGTCAAGGGTCGGATCTAGTTGTGTAGATAGATAGATAGAGAGGGAGAGGGTGAAGAGCACGCGCACCGAGACCACTTTAAGGGCCCATTGTGCTACCTCCGGGGGCACAGCTACATGCTACTGGTCTTGAAGCCAGTCAACGCTGAGGAAGAAGGCTAACAAGTCAGCAGCAGGAGTTGTGCTAAGTGCAGCCATGGAAGGCCATGCTTCCCCCAGTATGGATCTTCTTTTACAAGATAGAGCGGAGCGCAAAGAATATGCTCCACTGTTTCATCGTCGTCCTTGCGGCCTCTACAAAGAGGGCTGCTCAAAATTTTTATTCGGTGCAGATGTTGCCTTCATTTTCATTGTGCCCTCTTACTCAAATCAGTTCCACAACGTTGTGTTGAGATATATTAGACAATGCAAGGTGACAGAGTTCGACAAGCCTAGATGTGAATTTGCATCCACTTAGGCTGCGAAGAGCAGCTTTACTGTCTGTATATATCTTTATATTTCTATTTATAAATTTGCGTTCTTTGATCAATGTCGCGGAATGCAAAATTGCAAAGATCACTGTTTGGAAGACGCTGGGGTACTGTCGTAAGGGTATACTTACATACAAGTTCATTTGTTCTGAAAAAATACCAGAACCAGAACTTTTTCCTCTCTTGGAACCGTCAGTGAATATTTTAATATCAGAGGTTAAGGATATCTGACCATCTAGTATGATTTGATAAGATTTATCAAAGTAGAATTTTGGAAGAATGGAGTCGGTACTCATCTCTAGGAGAGGAGCACCCGATGTTGCCTCCCTTAAGATGGAGCAATGCCTGGTATTAGCTCCAGTTTCAGGATACAAACTTAAGAGTAGGAGGCGAAGAGTTCCCTTCGTAGCAACCTCCTCTAGGAGAAGATTAAGAGGGGTAAGACATAGAAGGACTTCCATCGCTGCTGTTGGAACTGTGCGCATGGCACCTGTAATTGCTAGGCATGCTAACCGTTGTATATGTTCTAGTTTTGATCGTGCAGTTAATTGTCTGACTCTAGGCCACCAAACAAGTGCACCATAGGATATCATTGGCCTGATAATAGCAGTGTAGAGCCCTAAAGTAAGCTTTGGGCTAAGACCCTTAGTTTGACTTAAGGCTAGTTGTGTATGGTCGTATGGTCAAAGGTTACGAAGAACGTCAAACAACAATATACAATATACAACATATTCACAGGACAACGGTTGATTACATTCAGATTTTACTAACGGTAAGACACAAGACATAAATACAGATCATACAATATCGGTTGCATTTAATTTCAGGTGTTTTCCAAAACTTAACCTTATTCCACCACATGTGAAATATATTAAAACGGTTTCATTGCAGTTGATGACTGATGAACTAACGGTAAGAGGTGTTGTATGTTGAAACCGAATTACAGAATTTAAAATTTACAGGGTGTGCAAGAGGTGAATTAACTTTGATGGGCTTAAAAATTATTGACGGTAGCAGAAGGCTCTGGGATGTGCAACTGTGATGGATTTCGGAGCATAATTCGTCACACAGGGTACTACTGCAAATGAAGAAGTACTATAATTGCAGGTGGTCAAGCTGCTCCTGAAGCATTGGAGTCTTCCAAAATAAGACCCAGATTTGAGACATTTGTAGCTCAATTCTTTCAAAGAGAGGAATCAACAAATACCGTCTTCTTGCATGACGCGACAGCTCTAGGAGGGCCAAGGCCTCAAGTACATGCGTACTTGTTTCGTTGCCGAGTCATCCTGATAGATTCGAAGCCTCAATCTGTACGTCGATCTCAAATCAACAACGATTGATCGGCATCAGAGAGATTTCTTATACTACCAGGATTACCTTTAAGACTTACAGGTAGTAAGCCCATAGAGTCTCAGTATAATTTGAGTGCTTGACCTTGTAGCACTCTTACGGTACATACCGGCTGGGAATCGAATCCGTACGTCACAGACGTGCAGTGAACAGCGCGCTAACGTACTGAGTCACTGGCCCAGCCAACGTGTACATTACGAACCAAAGTTTGAAGAGGCCTGGTAGCTGTCCACTTAGCTTCAAAACAAATCGACTTTCATTGCCTATGCAATTCCAATAGCAAGAGTCAAACAGAAGAAAATATATTGCTTCAATAATGTCCTCGAGCTCACGAATGGGCACTGTGCAATCAATGGATACCTACATACTTACATACACAATAGATGAAATTAGAATCAACATGCAATCATTGTAAAAAAAGGGTAGAAAGTGATTATTGCCGATGGACATAGTCTTTTAAGTGACCCATCCACAAAAAAAGGCTCAAGAGGCTCAAAAGTCACAGAATAGAGATTTCTATGGAAATTATAGGTCTTCAGTTGAAGCAAACAACTAAGGAGACTCATAACAAGATACCGAATACTAATACATACTAATACCATAACCATTATGCAAATGTTGTGAAGAAGAAAATAGAAGACAATCAGTGCCGACAAAATCTTTCGAAAACTGGTTCTAGAGGAACTGAGTTTGAAAAATGTCTTAGAGTCAATCAAACTAGCATAAGATACGACAGGCCTCGAAGTCACAATACAAGAATTTTCAACGACTCTTCAACAAAACAAACGACTTTAAATTGAAAATAAATCTGTGGTGTGGTGAAAAAAAAACCAATAAGGTCAATCGCCAGCTGCCTTAATCACTCAGGCTATGGAAGTCAAAATAAAATCATATGAAGTGTTTAGTCCTTGTAAGATGTCATCTCAGATCATTCTTTAAACAAACGTGTCCAGCTTAAAGGCACTGATCTAAAAAAATGTGGTGTAATATGTCAATAAAGATTCGCACAATGACTTTGCACGCGGTCAATATCTTCCTGTCTCTTTTTTTGAACAAAACGTGCACAATTATGCCATGTGGTGCTAAATGTATGCATGACCAGTTGCTCCTGTCGTATCTTCCCGAACGCTTATTATTATTATTATTATTATCATTTTAAATCGGTTAGTACCCTTTCGGGTGTCGCGATTAGTTCATAACTTTATTTAATATTGTTGATCAGTTCTTTCCAGTCTTTTCTGTTCCTTGCTTTTGTTCTTGCTTCTTGCGTACTGATGTTATTTTTGTTTAATATCTCTTCTATGCTGTCTTCCCATGTCTTCATTGGCCTGCCTCTTTTTTTCTTCTTAATTATTCTTGCGTTCCATACTTGTTTAGTCTGTCTTTCTTCAGGCATTCTTACTAGGTGTCCGTACCATGCAAGCTGCTTCTTTTCTATAGTTGTCTGGATACTTTCAATTTGTAGACTGTTTCTTATTGTTTCGTTTCTTATCCTATCTCTTCTTGTAACCCCTTCCACTCTTCTAAGAAATCTCATTTCTGTTGCCTGTATTTTGCTTTTATTCCTCTTATTCATTACCCATGATTCACTACCGTATATTAATGTAGGTCTGTAGATTGTTTTGTATAAAGTCATTTTTGTATTCTTCGAAATTTGTTTATTGTTGAGTATTACTTTGTTTATTGCATGATAACTTCTATTCGTGGCTTGTATTCTCTTGTTTATTTCATGTTCCATGCTTCCTTTATTATTTAGGGTTGCTCCGAGGTACGAGTACGTTTCCACTTGTTCTATTGTTTTTCCGTTTATTACAATGTTAGTAGCTATGTCTTCCTTAGATATGACCATTGTTTTTGTTTTTTCTACGTTTATTGTCATCTTATGTTTCTTTAATTCATCATCCCATACGTTTAGGTTGTTTTGCATATCTTCTTCTCTTTTCGCTATTATTGCTAAATCGTCTGCAAATGCGCACTCTGATATCGTTGTTCTCCTTAAGTTATAGTATCCTATTTCTAGTTTTTTAGTTTTATTTTTTATATTTTTCAATATATCATCCAAAAATATTATGAATAGCAATGGGCTAAGGGCTCCTCCTTGTCTTAAGCCTTGTGTGGTGGTGAATTCTTCTGAAATGTGATCTCCAGTTCTTATGTAATTTGATGTATATCTGTAAATACTTTTAATTCCTTCTACAAGTTGTTCGCTGATTTTATTTCTCTGCAGTATATTCCACAACTGATTTCTTGTTACCCTATCGAATGCCTTTTCCAAATCCACGAACGTGATGAAAAGTTTGCTGTCTTGCCTTTTCGTTTTCTCAATTAGTTTTCTAATGGTGAATATATGATCCTGAGTTGAGTGTCCTCTTCGAAAACCACTTTGAGCATTCTCCATTGTTCTTTCCACTTCCTTTCTAAGTCTGCTTTCCAATATCATCTCGTAAATTTTGGCCCCTGTGCATAAAAGTGATATTCCTCTGTAGTTGTTACAGTTTCTATTATCACCTTTTTTGTGTACAGGGAATATCACTGCCCTTTCCCAATCTCGAGGTATTTTTCTCATTTTCCATATACTGTTCAGCATTTCATGTAATATTTGTTCTCCAGCCTCACCCATATACTTCAGTTGTTCCGGTTTTATCATGTCGTGCCCTGGAGCTTTTCCATTTTTAAGTTTTTTAAGTGCTATTTTTATTTCTTCCTCTGTTATATCCTCCGATTCCTCTATGACTTTATTATTCTTTGATTGTTGGTTCTCTTCTTCCTTGTTTTTATCTGTATTCTGGTTTCCTTCTAATAATTTTTCGAAATGTTCTTTCCATCTTCTCATTATCTCATTATCATCTTTTATTGTTTTTCCTTGACCATCGTATAATTGTTTTAAGAGCACTTGCTTTTCCTTTCTACTATTTTTGAGTGTTCTGTAGAACAGTTTTTGGTTTTCCCTGAAGTTTTCCTCTAGCTTATTCCCAAATTCTTCCCATGTTTTAGACTTCGATCTTCTTATAGTTTCTTTCGCTTTTTTCCTTTGGATTCTATAGTCTTCATGGTCTTGTAAATTTTTCGTATTTAAATATTTCTTCCATTTCTGCTTTTTCTTTTTTACTTCTTCTTTTACTTCGTCATTCCACCAGTGGGTTTGCTTGCTGTTTCGTGAGAGCCTTGTTGTTCCACATGTACGTTTTGTTGCCTCTGTTATTATGTATTTGAACGTATTCCACATTTCTTCTACGTTATTCATGTTTGGTTTTGTCGTGTTATGTATTAATTCTCTTATAGTATCTTGATATACTTCTCTTGTTTTATTATCATTTAGCTTATCAATCCTGAATTTCACCACTTCTCGTCTATTTCTGGTTATATTTTCCTTGTGTTTTGCTTCTTCTTTTATCTTTATTTTTGCAACTGTTAGGAAATGATCACTTCCAATTTCGCTACCTCTTTTTACTCGTACGTCGTTTACATTTTTACTCTGCCTTTTGCTAGTTAGAACATAATCAATCAAGGATTTTTCGTTTCTACTTTTCACTTCGCGGGTGTATTTGTGAATATCTTTATGTGCAAAGAACGTGTTTAGTATTTTTAGTTCGTTTATAATACAAAAATCTATGAGTCTGTTTCCATTGTTGTTCTTCATTGGTTCTCCATGCACCCCCATGACTTCTTCTAATCCTTTATTTTTATTACCTACTCTTGCATTAAAATCCCCCAATATATATGTAGGCTCTTCCAGTTTCTCGTACTCTATTTGTATTGTTTCCCAGAACTCGTCTTTCATTTCTTTATTTTCGTCTTCACTTGGTCCATATATTATCATTATGTTCGCTGTCAGTCTTGTATTATCTTCTAGTTTAATTATGAGCATTCTCTCATTGATACATTTCCATTCTTTTAATGACTGCTCTATTTTATTACTTATTATGCATCCCACACCTGCTCTAGCTCTCTCATTATTTTCAACCCCGCTGTATATAAATATGTGGCTATTGTCTAATTTTACCACTCCTTGTCCTTTCTTTTTTGTTTCAGTTATGGCTAGTACATCCAATTTTGCTTTTTCAAATTCTTCTATGAGTTCACTTTCTTTATACTTTATACTTTGCGTATTCCATGTTCCTATATGCGTAATCCTTTTCTTTTGCCTGTTCGTTTTAGTTTCCTTAGTCCCGGTTATATTGTCTGTTAATAGTTTTTTGAAGCCTTTTGGTTTTCCTTATTTTCTTGTAATGTCACTCCATTCTCCTGGTCATCCCAAACATAGACTGCTTCGCCAATTTTAATTTTTTGGTAACCAATTTTAACCGTTTTTCCCCTAGCTATTTCTTCTTTTGCAATGCTCCTGATTTCTCTCTGGATTTTCCTCTCTTCCCAGGTTAGATCATTGTCAATATATATTTTTGTACCTTTTAATTTACCTTTGGCTTCCATTATTTTTTGTTTCTCCTCCCAGCTTGGCAATCCTGCTCTTATGAACTCATTATTTTTGCCTTTGTTCATTATTACCATGTAATTGACCTCTGCTGCAACTTTCAATTTCTCTCCAAGCCATTTTTCAATTCCTTCTGTATTATGAGTGTTCCCCAAGCCTTTTATTATTATGTTGTTCTTTTTCTTCTTTCTTTCATCTCTCTCTGCTTTTCTTTCTAGATTTCCTATTCTGTCTATTAGAGATTTCTTTTCTCTTTTCCATTCTTCTTCTTTCTTCTCCATTTCGGCTTTCAAGTCTCTTATCTCTTGTTTAATTTCTTTCATGTTTGTATCCATTTTATCCATAATCGATTGCATCATTTGCTTTAGGTCTTCCATCTTTTTTATTTCAGTACTATCTTCTATTAATTCTTTATTAATAATACTTTGTTCCTTACTTGATTCTTCTCTATTTCTTTGTTCTGGTGATCGAAGCACTTTTTTGCTTTTCCTGAAAATTTTGTCGCAGTCTTGTTCTTCTGTTCCTCTTGTTCTTTTATTCATACCACAGTTACCTCGGTTCACTTAAATTTTGTGTTTTATTTAAAAAAGAAAAATTTAAATTCACTCTCTAACTGAATGCACCCCTGTATTATCTATCGCTTCTCTAGCCGGCTAGCCGCTTACCACGCCCCGCACGGCCTGTCACTTGTCTTATCACCTTCACTTGTTGTCTGAGGTCAAGAGTCTTCGATATTTTCACAAAAATAACTTTGATTTATTGCACTAGTTTGCCTTCGTTTCACTTCACCTTTGTTTACACATCTGTAACCACTCTTACACTTTGCACTTCTAATAGTTTACTTTCAGTTAAGCGATAAGTCCCGTTATAAATCGAGTTTTTTATCGGCCGCACTAAAACACGTCATTCAGCTACGATGTACCGTACTCACCCTAAATGTATGCATGACCAGTTGCTCCTGTCGTATCTTCCCGAACGCTTAATGAATTTTAATTTGCTGGCCACCGAAGCCATAACGTCGTCTCAATTGACCAGCGCTATAAAACCACCGCCATTTTGCCAAGAAAAATATCGCTAATCTAAACACCACCGTTGGGAGACGTCGCCGCTAATGTTGTTTCTATTTGCGTTTTTCCTTTTAGGTTAGTATTCCAGTTCTGTTTTGCATATTTGCTTTAGCTGTAGGATTTTTATCTGCTACGAACGTTTTAGAATTACTTGCTGGCTTTAGGATGAGAAGAATATTATTGTCTGCATATTTGAAACAACATCACTCATATCAAATCGGTTCCATAGTTTGATGTGATAATGATAGAAACTAACAAGCAAGTATCCGAGAAGTTACACATCGCATTTCTCAAATCAACCATCATAATTGAAAAATTCAGATGAAAGAAATAAAAATCATTGTGCGATCGGTTATGTATTGTGTATTGTATGCACATAATCCACCATTTCCTGCACTCAGGGACTACGATACACTAAAAATTGTATATTTGTATGAGCAAATGAGACGTCGGCACGTGAAAATTGCAATTAATATTATCAACTTTAATCCTTCGCGATAAATATTCCAATTCCGTCCAAGATTTAGTCCGGGTTGAATTACCTGAAGGTATTTTCAATGTGTTTTGTTTCAATTAAAATTAACTTTGTTGACATTCAGTTTTCATTAGCCTATAAAATCACGTAGAAAGCTTAACACTGGATATTATTTTGACGCTCAAAGTTTTATTATAGCCAAGGATGTGGGAGAAAGATCGATAACATTGAAAATGAAAGTGAAGTCGCTGCGACACGTAACCATGCCTATTCTTCACAAACAGTCTTTATAGTTTTATTGTAAATTTCCTGCTGATACATCAAACGACAAATCATTCCCTTCGTCAATTTTGTTTAGAAATTGTGCACTGAGGAATTTTGTGCTTGAATGACGCGAAACAATAGAATAATAGTTCTGTGAACTGAAATAGAGGAACAACGTGCTTTATCGTAGATACAGATATTCCTGAATTCAAAGGGAGTTTCTACCATACCTTGAAATTTAATTACTAGAATCTGCTATTTGTTCCAACAAAAATCCCTAACAAAGAATAACAGAACATGAAATGGATTTTAGTGAACGAAACTATGTTTAAAATAGATATTTGGTTGGATGTTAACATTTTATTGAATGGAAGTATGAGAAGATAAAAGCGATAACATATCGATGGATACATGTACAGTTATTGAATTCCAAAATTGGTTTTGTAATTAAAATAAAAACCGTAGTAGACTTTTTATTCCATAACGGCATAATAATTCTATTTAACTCTTGTTACCGGTACAATCTAATGGGTTTATACCCATTTTGATATTCAATTAACAAAATTGTTTCTGTAAAAGTAGCAGAGATACGAAAAAGATTGGGAAATGGGCGGTGATGTTACAGGAGTTTATTTGTCAGATTATTTGGAAAAATTCAATTTGCTCATAGATATTCTATGCATGTCAATGTATATTCATTAAATGAGACAAGTGATATTTCAGAATTGATGTTAACGCATCGTTTTGCCGTACGCGTTTTCGAGCGCTATATCACCACCAAATTATGAAATATAGTTCAGACTAGGAACATAGCAGATTCATAGAATTTTCAGAGTCCTCCAAATGCATTTATTGGCACAAAAATCTTCAATTAGTGAGAGAATTGTGTTTGTAGTTTGCTACTGTCATACAAAATGATCTTTAGTAAATAAAAGAAGTTGGCTGAGTAAGGGGTGGAAACCAAAGTATTATTACACTGGTCAACACAGAAAAATTTTCAGAGTTCTGTTGATCGTTTTTGGTTGAATCAAGAGTGCTGATTTCGAAACTAGCACTAGTTTTTTTCTAGCAGCTCTTGTTTTTAAATTACATACAGGCTATAAATTCTCCCGAAAATGTATACTTCTATACACTTTAGTTGATTTGAATCCATACAATATTGTCTTTTATAGGATTTTCTGGAATAAAAAGCTTGTTCAAGGTCCCGAAAAAGATTCCAGCAATAATATGCCATCATATAAGTGTCCCTTCATCCTTGGTATCGTTCTTCCATAACTCGTATCTTGATGAAATCTTTCATCCTGCTCCTCACTAAAATCTCCAAGAGTTTTAGGAAATCGATCCAAATGAGAATGTAAATGATGAACTTCAATGTTGTAATTACACCCAAAATCTCTCAGATTTGACAACATGTCCTGTACCAATTGTGAATAGTTTTCTGACTTTTTGGATTTTAAAAACGAACTATTCCCATGTCCTCTTTTTGACCTCTTATGTGCTCAACAAAATTTTGGATTTCTGATCAACAGTCTAATTTGTAGACCATCGAGAATACCTGCTTTCAATTTTTCTGCACTTGGCTTAGGAGATTTGATAGGTAAGCAGAACATCCATCATCTTTGTTATGGACCTTAATAAATTGTTTCCTAATTCCGAGTTTAATATGTAGCGGTGGTAATATAATTCGATCTCGATTCACCGAATGGGGATTCATCCCATTTTGATTATCAATAACTAGTGACTCTCTCGATGGCCGCAATCTTGGAGTCCAAAGGTTTTTTTTATTTGTAATATATTTAAGATACTGTATTAAGATATTTTCACCACAAATAAAACAAAAACTGTCTGGATCGTTCGTACAAGGTCTCCTCTCCGTAGTCATTGTAATATTCACTATTAAATTAACAGATGTGCTAGGTAAAACAGGAAAAAAAAAATCTACTTCCTGAATGTTAATGAATGTGAAGAATTTAAATATTTCAAAAACTAGAGCTGCCAAGGAAGATTTAGTATGATATATGGAATCACCACATCAAAATACATTGAAACTAACATCAATATTTTTGGAAAATTTTATAAAGTCGTAAATTGTTGACCAGTGTTATGATCGATTCTATGGGCTTACGAGCTACTCGAATTTGTTTCAAGGCCAAAGGAACTACCAAAGCATCAATGAGACCCATAAACTTCGAATATTATCATGACTGTCCATTTACCAACAAATCCGTTTAAAAATCTCTAACTTTGACAGGAGTCTCGTCAAAAAAATATAAAAGGCCAAAAGGTCGCAGTGCAGGAGCTCTGAGGAGACTACCGTTAACAATAATATTGATAATCATGGTGCCCGAACAGGGACATCACAGTATACCTCAATAATTCAATTGAGAAATAAATATGTTTTATTGGGATATAAGTTCTGTACATTAGTTCTGAAAAGTTTTTTCCTTCATCAATTGAGAAATGTTTGTGGTACATTAACCAATGAAGTATTCTCATGCAACGAGCGATATAAGATTAAATGTCATAGCAGAAGATAAAATTGACATAATAAAATCCTAGAAGACAGTACACCCATTTTAAGGAGCATTATATCACTTTATAGATGTGATATGACGTTGTACTAGATATAGGTTATGACTGAAATAGCAATAAACATTTCTAGGAGCAATTCATCAGAACAAATTACTTCAACTCCACTACATGACGGAGATGAATTAACATTCCTGATGTTTAGTTCAAAATATTTCAGGAAGTATTTCTGGGATTATTGGCAAGATGAAAGTCAAAGGTCATGAAAATAATTATAAGTTTGATAGACAAGTATTCTTCATCCGTGTGTGCTGGTCCTTTGAGCCGCACGACGCTCAGCTCATCAGTCAAGACCCTTTTGACATGGAGCAATAATTACGCGGACTTTCTCTGCAGTCATCCATTCTCATCCATTTGTCTGGGCCTATTCTTTCCTTTCGCAGTGTTTTATCAACCAAGAGGGACCTTAATCACTCATGCTTATACCCTCCTCATGCCAAATATCGCCAACGTAGGGCGTTTGTTTTCATCTTGTTAAATTGAGCATAGGTAAGGAGGCTGTGAAATTTCATTACTGACACGTGTAGGATATTCCACAATGTTCTTTGGTCTCAAGGTATTTGGAGAGAAGTAAATTTGCTTCTGTGTTTGTTCTTACTGTTTTGCCTTGCAGACATAACTTGGAGGCAATTATGAACAAGTAGTATAGACTTTCTGAATGCGAGGTTATAAGTTATACTGAATCCTGGATGTCAGAATGGAAATAATAATATTCAGACATATACAAATATTTAGTAAAACCAATGGAGTTTCCATCAATTCATCAAAATCGCTTGTAATATTCAAACATGAATAAATCAGTCTAGTTAATCCATTAATGGCTGGACTGGATGTGAAATACAATGGATTATTCTCACAACATATTAAAATACAGTTATCAATAAACTGTACTTGTACACAAAACCGTATTTTATCCCTAACTGTGCAGTCAGCAGGCGTATCATGGCTCATAATTTTTCGGAATCTTTTGAGTCTTTTTGGCGCATGTCTCGTACGTTATAAGCCAGCGGTGAGATGTGAGCTATATCTGCTATTAAAAATACGATACAAGCAGAACATCCAGCAGGTCTTTTTCTTGTGTGAAGTGAATTGAAGATTGGTTTTAACAAAGATTTCCATTCATAGAAAGCGAAGATCGATGTTGATGTGGCAAAAGCTTGTAACGAACTGATTGAAACCTGAATGTGGATTTTTTGGCTGTTCTCAAAGAGTTAGATCGTAAAATGAAGTACAAAATTATTAACAATCAAGTGGTAGACAGAAAATAGATGGAGCCAAACGCCGCCCGCTGAACACTTCTGAAATTAAAAGTGGGTGGTCACCATGTGGTTGAGATATTCAAATTAACTATTGTACAATTTGAAAAGGAGCCTTGTCATCGCAGCAAGAACATGATATAAGTTCTAGACCAATTCAAGACTATTTTCCTTGATGTGAAATAAATTCAGGAACATATCCAATGCACACGACATTTTATAGCACAAAAATGAGAGCATACTATAATCTACTTTTTTCAGAATAATTTGGTTAGTTTCTTCCTCCGATAAAGTAAAATTCTGTGAGCACCAATCCTCACTCGGCGTTTCAAGATCTAAATTCTGTCAAGTGTTTAACTGCTTGAAGGAACAAACCCATTTGTATAAATCAAATTCGACTCCGGAAAGAACTTTAACTAATACTTGAAACATCTCCTTTCTTTCACAGTATTTATCTTCATCTTGGATTACACGGCTCCGGATTGCCTCATCTATAGAACAAATAACTTAACTACGAATATACGAAATCTCCACCAGTTGAAAACTTTTCTTCACTTCTTTTTTAATTTCTTTCATCATTAAAAACAAGTTTATTAAGTTTCCGGAGCTCACCCGTCCTTGCTTCCATTCCAATAAAAATTCCTACCAATAACTTTTCCTCCTGAACTTTTAATAACATCTACTGATGCCGGTATGAATGGTTATTTTGTTCGGTAAATGCTGTTCATAGCTACTCTTTTAGTATTCCAAAAAGTTTAGAACCATTATATTTCCAGGGAAAACTTCGTGATTTTGTTGTTGACATATTTCTTTGGATTTATGTTGCGTTGTGTGTAGCTGTGAGTAATCAGCTGTCAGCTATCCATCTTCATCCTAATCTTCGCCTTTTATACTAACTAGATATTAATCACATCCTATTCTTATCATGAGCCAATATACAATGATTGGATTACACGTCGACGCGCTATGGTTGCTTAAGGTCAAGCTTCACCTTGCTACAGTTCAATGTTAGTAGCCAATCAAAATCTCAATATCTCATAACTTTCCTCCTATATGAGTAGCAGGCTTCATAGCGATTTCATACGGGCAGAATGAGTTGCTGAATAGAATTATAACAAACTTTCTACTATAAATTGTTATAGAAAACTCCGTCGTAATTTCCCGTGGCTAAACTGAACTTACGTAAAACGGATCTAGATGCTCCGAGTGAAGCGTCAAGCACAAAGTGTTCGTCCTTTAAGCTCATGAATCCGATTAGGGGTTGCTCGCACCTTTGAAGTGCCAACGGCCAACGGAATTGAACTGCTTTCACACAGTTTCTAAGGCGAGGACACGAAAAGGTTCACCTGCTTTTGCTGATTTAGAGACGGACATTTCTTGGCAGGAAATTGAACAGGAATATGTTGCAATATAGCGAATTTTTGTAGTTGGCTAGTGAGAGTTCTGGACCAGTATCCAAAATGATAGACAACCCAAACAGAACGCTGAGCTAAGTTGAATGAGGACTCTGGATCACAAAACCGGCTCTGGACCAAGATAGAAACTACCTTGGATAACTTTACAGTGGTAATAATCAAGAACCTGTTCTCGATAAGTTGTCGGAAGTTCTCTAACTTTAATTCAGGACCATTTAAAACTTCACTCCTTCGCTGCGTAAATTTGTCATCAAAACTTTGGAACAAATTTATTCAGTACAAATGAAACAGTTCAAAATGAAGTTGAAGATTTCTTTCAAATATTAATTTCTCTCAAAGTTTCAAGTAGTTAATGACAGGATAACAGATTTATAACAAACAATACTTTTTCCCACAATTCTTGCATATTGCTATTTAAAACTATTATTATTTTTGGATGAGATTTGAGAGAACGCTACCGAATGAGGAAAATTAGATCAAAGCTCATCCAAATATTGAGTTGCTTCTCACTTTTTTCCAGCCTGCCATTTTTTTATTGAAATAATCGCCTTTATTCTATAACACAATCATTATAGTAATTAAGGTATCAAGGGTGTTGAAAGGACAATAATGCCTGAGGTCAAAAGTGTACTTTCCAAGGGCCTCTGGCCCGAGGTGTGTACGTTGACCGTGGGAATTATTGTATGTTCAACTCCCGTGGTACCTTCAATGTTTATTGTCCGATTTTTGTTGTATTTCAATCAAATTTTCTAGTAATGTATGTCCTGTCATTGTGATTTCTGTCAGAGAAATTGCTCTAGCTACTTGCTGTAACTGGACAACTTGTTTGTTATTTTTCAAAATAATGCCCTTGGGCATTATTTGTTACGTAATCACCCTGAAATCAGTGTTATTATGACAACAATAATAAACTAGTCGGACATGAATTTAATATCGATCGATAATATTTTTGACAAATAAAATTATTACCATCTGTTTTTACATTCTTCTGTCAATGCTACCTATGTTCATTGGTTGAAATAGATAATGATCGTTGAAATTTTATTGATTGAGTTACAGAATAGCCCCAATTATTGAAGATTGCAGCAACAATAGAGTGAGAACCAGCGACTGCCAGACAGACATTAATGTATAAAGGCTGGAATCTTGTGTATGTTTCTCACTACAATAGATAGAAACGTTCGGGGGCTACGAATCTTGACTAACGGTGACTTATACACGTATTAAATAGAAGTGTGCAATAACTTAGCTTACTCACGTTACAGTATGAGGTCTGGCTTTTATATATTATGTTCAAATAACTATTTCATATCAAGGTTCAAGAAGTCAGACCCATCCAAAGGATCTAACATTCTCACAGAGTCGTCATAAGGTCAAATACATCGAGCAAGTATTGCCCATATACATGAATATATGTAAAAGATCATTAGTATTTTCAGATGAATTGGTGAACTTAAAAAATAATAGAAATAATTCGTTTATGACAAAATCTTTGTGGGTACAAATTATTCCTTAATTCAAATCTGAGTTTTCTGGAGTCTTCTTTCTTCTCAAATTATTTGCTCAAAATTGCATTCAACTTTGCGCAGCGCAACTCGAAAATAATTGATTTTCAACATAAATAATTTATTTATGACCAAATCTTTGTAGATACAAATTAGTCTTCAATTTAGATTCAAGTTTTTTCAACTCTTCTTCATTCTTAAATTGTTAGCTTAAAATTGCTTTCAACTTTGGTTCGCACAATTCAAGAAAATTTGATTTTTAACAAAAATAATTTGTTTATAACAAAATCTATGTGGGTACAAATGAGTCCTTAATTCCAAATCAAGTTTCTGAAGTTTCCCCTACCCTCAAATTATTTGATTATAATGGCTTGAAATTCCGCGCAGTGCAATTTCAAAATAATTGTTTTTCAACATAAATAATTTTTTTATAGCAAAAATTTTGTAATTACTGACTAGTCTTGATTTTGATATCGAGTTTACCAATCTTTGTGCCGTCCTCATATTATTTTTTAAATCTTGTTCCGAATTTCACATAATGTAATTGCAAAAAAGTGTATTAGTTATAAGAAAAAAATTATTTTTAAAAATCCTATTGGGTACAAGTTAGTCCTAAATTAGTTCTTTCTAGTGAGCTGACTTTTTTTTCGATTGGCGAATGTGGGGGTGCCAGCTTTTGCTCAAGTTAGCACCCCCACTTTTTAAATTGATTTTATGGCCAAAGTGCGTGGGAACAAATTCTAATTTTTTGGGTACAAATTAGTCCTTGATTAATCCTAAATTATAAGCTACTTTTTTTTATTTTGCGCAAAGTGGGGGTGCTAACGTGGGGAATTCATCGTGGGGTGCTTCATTTCGATGATTTGTCTTGCCTATCACCATCTCAAAATGGAAAAAATGCTCCAGGCAAATCCTAGGTGTGTTTTGACGAGAATTCTGAATTTGCAATAAGAGACAGGGGCTCCTATTTAAGATTTCAAAGTTACCTTCCGCACTATCTATTTGGGGAGAGAGTAGGAGTGACTAGTTTCAGCATAGACGGATGTCCTCTTTCAAAATATCACTTTTTATATTCAACTTTTTTTTCCGTAGGATGCATATTTTTCGAGACATTCAGTTGTCTTGAGTCAAAAAAAAATCGGTATAGTTAAATTTGATTATATTTCAACTTGACTAATTAATCTAAAAGTGATAACTTATACTCTTTTACTTAATCATCATGTATATGGGCAACGCTTGCTCGATGTATTTGACCTTATGTCGACTCTGTGGGGATATTAGACCTTCGGATGGATCTGGCTTCCTCAATCTTGACTCAAAATAGTTATTTGGACATAATATATAAAACTCAGACTTTATACTTTAACGTTAGTAAGTCAGGTAATTGCTCAACTTTTATTACTTCATACGTGTATTAGTCACCGTTAGTCAAGACTCATGGCCCTTAACGTTTTCACCTATAGTAGTGAGAATACTTACACAGAGTCTCAGCCTATATACTTTAACGTATGTCTGGCAGGCGCTGGCTCTTAGTCTACAATAGAAGATTGGCAAGGGTCAAAATTAACACAACCTGTGCACACATCGACGCGCTATGACTGCTCAGAGTCAACTCCCGCCTGAATCTTGAGCTAAAACTAGCTATTGTTGATTAAGGACCCTAAGTAAGGGATTTTATGTGAAACAAATTTCTATTTGAGTTTTACCTATCACTACCGACGATTTCAGATCATACAGTAATTTTCACGTGCATTATGGATGATGGATCACACGTCGACGAACTATGGTGACTCAAAATCAACTCCCGCTTTAAGCTTGAACTTGTTATGATCAACGCAGAGTCCGCAATAAGAAACAAACTTTTATTTATATTAATCTAGTCAATTAAGACAAAAAATTACCCAATCTACCGAATAAATGGTACTGTTTTTTTTTACAAGAATATCTTCATTTTTGCATGTACAATTGTGTTTGCAAAAAGCATATTGTCCAATCATAGTGCTTCAGAACATATCGAAGGTCAAAGATCAGAGATCACCTTTTTGACCAGTTTTTCGCGAATATCTCATTTTCTAACGGTTGTAGAGCATTGGAAGACGTGGGTGAAAATTAAGTTCACACCTTACTCTTCAAATAAGATTATATGACTCATCAGCATATCTATATCCGGTAACGAGATATTGTGCGTAAAATATGTGCACTAATGTTTTTAATAAGAAGTATAGCTAATCTATCGACAATATAAAAATATTTCGAATATTTCACTTGGTTGAAAAGTTTTTATATACCTATTGTGATTAGAATATCCGTTTTGAGCATCCTTGAATCCATTTTGACAATTTTCGGCTTGACGTCGGTACGTGTGTACGTATCTATGTATGTAACTCATAAATCTCCGAGCCCGGCGAACGTATAATGTTGAAATTTTGTATCTGAGACTGGTCCAAGATTTGAGTGTGCAATTCGCATTCTGGCATCATGGTTACAAACGTCTGTACCGAAAGTGCACTTTACTTGACACATTTCTGAATTTTTCGCATACATCCAAAATGGCTAGCCTCAGGATGTTGAAATTCATTATTTGGTAGTTATCTTCTATTTTTTCAGTCGGCAAAACCGGAAGTCTACTCTATATAAAATAGTCATTCCGAATTTTTCGCATGAACAACATCTACTTGTACACCTCACATTATAATTACGATCGTCTCAACTGGAAGTGCAGCTTGAAAGACAGTTTTTCGATCCAGAACGATCAGCTGTAGAATCTCGATATTTGGCATTTGAAGCGATTGTGGCTTCCGAATGATAACTTCATATCTTTTTAGCCTTGCATTCTACTCCAGTGGTGATGCGGAAGAGGATGCATGGTTGCGCGTCGGTGCTCGTTGTACGCGCAGTATCTCATTCACGGTTACAGATACGCAAATAAGTCATACAATTTTTTCATAGATAAAAGTGTATGCTCTATTTTTACTCATGACCACAAATGCTTCACGACCGTTAGAAAATGGGTTATTTGCGAAAAAATGGTAAAAAAAGTGTTTTTGATCTTTAGCCTTTGATATCTCCTGAAACACCTTGATTTGGCGATATGATTTTTGCACACTCATTGTACATATCAGAATGAAGATATTCCCACAAAAAAAAAAATCAGTACCAATTATTCCGTGGCTAAAATCTAAATTGATTGGACCGTATATTATACAAAAGATTCAAGAGCAAGTCATAAGTATCCTTATTGAAATACTCCCCTTTTCGACAATAAGACATTCCAATCACACAGCTATTGTATTAAAAACAATTCCACGTTGAATTCGAGCCCAACAAATCTTATCGTCATCCTCCAAAGGCCCAAATAAATGATTTCAAAGTTTAATTAGTAAATTACGTCTTTATTCGCTCGACATCTGACTGCGAATAGAAAAAATACGAACGGGAGGGAACTGTCCGCCCTCTTGATACAAATTATACTAATTCGTCAGTCGGAGGCGCTCTTGCAATTGGAAACAAACAAGATGTGGAGGAAATTATTCTATTTCTACTTCAAGTAGCTAATATTTAATATTCTTATAGGTTGGATGGAAAAACTGTATTAGCTGAGCGTCAAGAAGCGAAAAATTACTCTTCAGAAACTCCGTAGTCCATTATCCTCTGCACCATATTTCAAATCAACAATGATAAAAGGAAATCGTGCGTTAAACGCCGATCAATTCATATTCATTAACTCCTCGTACGGAGTTCACCCCTGTTAATAACTCTCCGTTTTCAGCAATCAAGGGATGAATTCTACGCTATACGAGATTCATCTTCGCGCTACTGAATTTATTTTCCATCCGTCAATAAATAATAACGTGCTTAAAACTTCAACACCTCCGCGAGGGTGCGCGAATACACATGAAGCTCAATAGTAAAGGGGAGACACGACCTATTTTCATCTGTTTCCGGTGAAGGACGTGACGAAAGTGACGCAAGTGGGACGTGGAATTGTTATGCATTGTGGGGTTGAGCATCCAACACGGCGAAAGTGTTTTATCCCTAACCATTGGAATAGATAAAGATTGCATGAGAAAGAGTATTTCTTGGACCCAAAATATGTGATTATTCTACGTATTATATCACATCCTCGTCATTTCCAGCATCAACAATGAATACTCTTGTGGATGACGTTTGCAATTCGGAGTTTCGTTGCACAATTTATCTGGCGAACCATTACAAGTAATGGGCAGGCAGTTGTCATAAGCCACACGTTAGCCCATGATAAAATAAGGCTGTCAGTGTGACAGTGGTGCCGCGCGTGCCTGGAAATACGAACCATGTTGCCAGCCACTCATCGCTAAGACGATGCTTTCCAACAAATTGTGCAAAGCGCGGATATTTATCGCTTCAACTTAACCTTTTCAAAGTTCTTACTTCACGTAACAAATGAATAGTGTGTTAGTGAATACTGGACGGATTGCAATCATAAAGAAAATGGTGGGAGATATACTTATTCCTGAGTGGGTACATTACAAACATCATGAAAGTTTGAGGAGCAAACATGGTAAAAGTAGAATATTATTTGATAATTTCCTTTTGAATTTCAAAACCACGTGCGGAAAAACAAGTGAACTTTGTAACACAAACAACACAGATATAAATCTGTTGAAAACCACTAATGAAGTCCAAATTTGAAATTGAAATTTGTTAATACTCGCGAAATACAAAATAATTTTATGCAAAGTTTACTCTGTACAATTTTCTGGGAAGTTTAATTAATGAATTCATTGTGATGCTGATATAAATTGCGGTTAAAATTAGAAACCGCTAAAAAAGCGGAACAAACAAAATTATCTTTATTTATCTTCCGCTATCTTCAATATATAAATCTTTCTCCGGGGTTTGTACAAATATATGAATAAAGATTCATTGTCAATATTGTCATTCGATTGCACCAACATTCAATTATTTTTTAGCGGTCGAACTGTTTTGGAGTACCATTCATTTTCAAGTTCATATAGCATCGGAGGATAAAGCCCTACATTAAGAGTTATTATAACTAATTTATCCACTGCATTATTACAACACAAAGTTTTAGTTGACGGAAGGACGAATAAGGCAACAAATTGGCTTACGTAGTGTTTGAACTAACAGCTTCAGCATATCCAAAGTGGATAGGCTACTTATAGAGCACGATCCCAGGCCCGCCAGACCTTACTTATTTTCTGAGAAACAAAATGTGTGGAATAGAGTAGTGTTCGGATGTACTTTGATCATACGCATACTAGCTAGTTTGTGGCGACGGCCAATTTACAGATACGAGGTGCTAGCGGTACGTTAAGACATTACTCACTTTTCTTAGGGTTTTGAGTGCTGATTTTGAGGTATGTTTTAGAGAATATTGTCAAAAATTGATAATCAACACTGCTAGATACTTTCCATCGGTGGTAATTTCTGCTAGACTCTTAAAAGCTCACAAAGAATAACGTGATCCTGCTTATACTTTGAGTGCTAATTTTTATATATGACACTCAGAGTACAATTTCAATACTTTTTGATAACTGATAGATTAATCGTAGGGCTAAACATCCCCCAGACACAATTAAAATATCGCTGGGAGTAAAAGCGCGAGGTCACTTGTACCTTTTCCTATTTCCAAGGTGGCAGTAGGAAATTAAAAAAGGTAATGTTTCTTCACTATTTGGTAGCAAAAACTTAATGTACTGCTGATTGACACTAAATTTAAGTTATGGAATATCCTACCTTGAAAGTGAAGACCCAGGCTAGCTATTAACAAGGGCACCAGAAATATTTTACCTGAAAAATAGGAAATGGGCGCCACTCCCAGGAAACGATCAAAGGAGAAAAAGGTACTATTCTGGGAGACAATAGCGACAGCAAAAAAAAGAAATAAAGCATAGACGTCGAAATCAATTATAAATAAAATTATTATTAATTTCAAGCAAAGAATTCCAAAATTATAATTCAAAAAAATTTGTAACTTACGAAAATGATTGAAGCTATTATACAAAAAAAATCTCACTGCAACAGCCAAAAGGGAACTGGAGAGCACGTCACAGACGTTCAAAATTACGTTACAAAAACTAGCTAAATATCCTCTTCAGGCGGAACTCAAGACTAGTATCGGCAGATGAGATAGATGTCGAATTGGTAGCCACAAAAACAACGTCAAATAAGAACGTTCCCTGAATTAAGTAAAGTTGATCTTGCGTCTTATAGGGCTTTGATAAATACCCAACGGTCCTTGAAGGTGTTAAGGTTGGCCGTGCGCTTGGTCGTCAACTTCGAGAGATATTAATGTTCTTCTTAAATTCGTAGACGTGTTGATGTTTTTCTTAATTTGAAGTTGGTCAAAAACTAGTCTCAAGTGGCCACTGGTCCCTAAGATTCCTAACAGTTTACACTGAAAACAAACAACCCAACCAGTATCCAATTCAACTGAAACAGGAGGTTCCTATGAAAAAAAATTCGAGAGCTCTCTTCAAACGTGAAGCGTTAAACTTGAATGAATAAATTTAGATTCAATTAAAAAAAAACTAATAAACTGTAAATTTAGTTAAAGTTAAATAAAATAATCAGTAAGTTATTTATTTGTCTGATTTTAAATAGTGCACTAAAAATTTACAAAGTAAAAAAACTACGCTGAGCATTAAAGAGAAGAAAAACACAGAAAATACAAAGTCTAGCAGGACAAGAAAAAGGATTTATTAGCGACGAGTCGATAAATTTACGAACGTGGTTCGTTACTAAAAAATTGGATCAATCTTCACAAACTCGTAGGATTTTCCAGCTTAAAAACGGGAACTAAAGCCCACAACAAAATATTTTAAGCTTTGGAAACAAAAAACTACAAAAACAACATAAGAAACTGAACTACGAGTTGTTGAATGACAAATCCGCAACGCGTTGGATCCAAAATATAGTTAAATTATGTATTATCAACCACTTTCACTAATCATTCATACAGCACACATACTTAGGTGAGGAAAGGTAAAGGGAGGAACGAAGATAGCCACAAATCTCGTAGGTTTTATTACTTCGAGTGTATATATAAAAAAAAATCGCGTATCACCGAATCGATATCCGCCTGATCGCGTTTGGTAGTAGAAAAAAAATTTAAAACAGAAATACAAAAAAACCGGTATACTACAAAAAGGAATGTCTACTCTTGTAGACGGGAAAGTATGGTAAACTAGGGCAGGTAGCAACTAGAACATGTGTACGAAACACTATCAATAGTAATGATTATCAAAACTAATCTGAATACAAAACATCAGAAATAGTTAAACGAATCTTCCCGAGGAAGGACAACAAACAATAATAACCTCCCAAAGAGGAAAAGACCAGCTCCTTCGACCGGAACGGCTATTGCCTCCGCTATTGTAAAATTTAGAAAAAAATAAATTTAGAACAAAAATATCAATTTGGTATAAAAGTTTCAAGGTAGTAAAAAGGTGTTGAGCACAAAAAACTAACAAATAATTAAGGATGAAAGAAATAAATTTGGCAAACAAAAGGTTAACCACGCGGGTCGCCTCAAACGAGATCACTAGAAAAATAATACTAAATTTGGAATAACGTGAATAAAAATAATAAACGAAATACTTACAAAATCATAACACTGATTTTAATTAAATAAAATAATCACAAAATTTAGAACAACAAGAAAAATCACAAGACTACTCAAAAACAACCGTCTGCAACAATAGCTCCGACGCAAGAGAGCGAGGAAGAACCAGACGCGCCGACTCCCCAAGTTAGCGCTTCAATCAAGTGTCATCCGAACGTACTATTTTACTAAATTAGTGCGAATCTGCTACATAGATGGCGACATGGGTATGCAATGGGAAAACAATTGTACAAAAAAAGACGTCAGACGAAATTTTGTAACACACTATTTATAGGCTTGATAGTAAGTGAAGTATCTATGGGCATCCAACTCTTCCTTGGTCTGGCTATTCATAAAAAGTATTGGAATTGCTCACTAAGTATTATATATACAAATTAGGACTCAGTCTATAAGTAAAATAACGATATTTTTCTGCGAGCTTTAAAGCATTTAGCAGAAATTACTGCCGATGAGAAGTGTCTGGCAGTGTTGATTATCAATTTTCGACAATATTCTCTAGATCATACATAAAAAACAGCACTCAGACTTGAAGAAAAGTGAGTATTGTCTTGATGTACCTATAACACCTCGTATCTATAAATTGGCAGTCGGCACAAACTAGCAAATATGTGTATGATCAAAGTACCGACTAACACTATTCTAATCCCCAAATTTTGTTTCTCAGAAAATAAGTAAGGTCTGGCGGATCTGGGATCTTGGACTATTAGTGTCTTGAACTACTTGGCTATCAAATAAAACTCATTTGGACAGTTATTGTGCATTCCACACAATGGATTGAGCTCTGTTTCCGATTAGAGCGCCAACCTTGAGCTTTGAGGATATAGGTAATTGAAATCTCGATAATTTCACGGAAAATTAATTTCATTTCAGCTCTTTGGAGGAAGAAGTTCTTTATCTTTAGAATGTCAACATTTTCCAATACTATGAAGTATTCATGATAGCCTAATTGGCCTCTGAAGAAGAGGCATTCTTTGGCTTATACGTATAGGACACGTTATTACTTAAATATAAATCTACTGATTTCTGTTATTGTTTGTTGGATACATATATTTTTATGATCAATTTCTCACAAGAACTCTATCTTATTGTGATCGGCGTCGATGAAAGCACAAGCTACATACTAGCACAGAATACTCTCCCAGAACTGTCAATCAGAGAAAGAAACTTGGTTGTAGAGAGAGATTTGAATGCCCAATCGACTACTCTCGAGGAATTTCGTTGATGTTCGTCACAAAGTGCTTTGTATCAGTATATTCGAAACGTTTTTACTTACTTGTACTAAGTACAAGAAAGTATTGTGAAACCGACAAAATTCACCTATCGAGATTTTGATGGAAATATTCCTTTCGAGCATCCCTGAATCCATTTTGACTATTTTTGGCTTGATGTCGGTACGTATGTTCGTGCGTGCGTGAGTAACTCGAAAATCTCAAAACTGGTTGAACGTATGATGTTGAAATTTTGTATTTGAGACTGGTATAGGGTTCATTTGTGCACCTTGCATTATATTTCCAATCGTCTGTACCAGGAGTGCATTTTACTTGAAACTTTTTCCGAATTTTTCTAATTAATCTAGAATGATCAACGGTAGAACGTTGAAATTCAGTATTTGAGCTTGATGTTGTATCAGAATAGTTATCTGCTATTCTGGTATAAATCGGCCAAGTCAAAAGTGCACTTTACTTGAATCTTTTTTTTCAATTTTTTCCATAAATCTAGAATTATCAGCCATAGCATATTGAAATTTAGTGTTTGAACTTGTTGTAGCATCAAAATAGTTATCTACTATTTTTGTATCAATTGGCCAAGCCGGAAGTGCAGTTTATGAGTATAACAGACACTCAGAATTTGCGGTATAAAACAATCAGTTTAATTGAAATGAGAAGATAGGCAATGATAATCTGTTGTCAATTTTAAAATTTTTTTCGACATTTTACATGTCAAAATATTTTTGCCTGAATTTCATTTCGTAAGCATGACAAAAGCGACAAAATTGGATCAAAACATGCTTTTTCATACAAATTTAAAATTAATTTTCATTATGTTGGTCACATGTTCCAGCGTTAATTTCAGCATTATTGAACTCCAAATATACATACTTATCAAATCTCTTGAAGGCATGAAAAACAAAATGAGGCACTAAGACCTCCGACTATCTGACGGTCTAAAAGTACAAGCAAATATTGTAAAACCGACAAAATTCACATATCGAGATTTTGATGGATATATCCGTTTTGAGCATCCCTGAATCCATTTTAACCATGTTTGGCTTGATGTCAGTACGTATGTACGTATATATGTGTATATGTGCACAAATCCTAGAATTTGTCAAACGTATAATGCTGAAATTTTCTATAAAAGACTGGTATAGGATCTAGGATCTTAATGTACACCTCGCATTATGTGCACCTCGCATCATGGAAGTGCACTTTACCTGATACTTTTTTTTTAATTCTTTGCATGAATCTAGAAAGATTAGCCGTGGGATACTAGAATTCAGTATTTGAAATTGCTGTAATATCCAAACGATCATCTCCTATTTTCGTCCCAATCGACTAAGCCGGAAGTGCAATACATATAGTGTTTCATCAAGACAAGATTTCTTGTCTTGATGACCATTTCTTGTCTTGTCTTGATTTTCAAGACAAGAAAATAAAAATTTCCTGTCTTGTCCATTTCTTGACGACGCATTTCTTGTCTTGTTTCAAGAGTTCTTGATATTTCTTGATCTTGACTTTTAGGGGAAATCCCCTTCCTCCATTGTTTTATCCAATCTGAACACTCAGTTTAGCGTTAGTGTCTACACTTTATCCTCCCTGTCAGTCATGTTATGAATCGATTCTAGCAACGTTTTCCAAGATTTCCACCAATAGAAATAAATGAAAAGTCTGCCATTTCCATGTTTCAATCAGTATCTGCAATTATTATTGTTATATGATATAGCAATGTTGCTAAGAATTAACAACTTTCTTAGAGTATTGGAGATTCTACCAATACATTTCTCTTCTACATAAACGATTCAATCACCGGAAACTGACCATTTATGCTTTCGATATGTATCAAATATTTGTTTTGAAAATCATAGTCACCGATACTTTTTACTCCCCCGAATAGATTTAAATTTGTAAATGAGCTTTTTCAACTAGAAAATCTAGAAAAAGACTCTTCATTTTCAAAAATACTTACATTGTAAGCCGCCATCTGTTACCATAACAATGACAGCTGTCATTTAGACAATGGCAGCCGTCACTTTGAAAATGACGCTGTCACTGTGAAAATGACGCTGTCACTTTTACAATGACGCTATCACTTTGAACTGTCAGTTTGACAATGACAAATGTCACTTTGAAAGTTGGTATGATACTCCTAAATTCATGAAACAGTAATGAAACTGGCCATGGAATTTATTGTCAGGAGAAAACTGTGATGACCACAGCAGATTTCAATATTTCAATAATAGAATATTAAATATGCAGATTTGAATAATTAACTGTGAAGATATCAAGATTTCTTGACAAGAAGTCTTGATTCTTGATAGTACGTTCTTGTCTTGTCTTGGAAAATGGAAAACACTTCTTGTCTTGGTCTTGTCTTGATTTCAAGACAAGATCAAGACAAGCTCAAAACTATTTCTTGATTCTTGTGAAACACTAAATTCATATTACAGACTTTTCGAATTTTTCTCATAAATATAAAATAATTAGTCGCAGATTATTGAGATTTCGTCTTTATAACATCTAGTTGTACACCTTGCATTATGATCGTGATCCGCTAAGCCGAGAGTGCAGTTAACTCGAAACATTTTCAAATTTTCCGCATAAATCCAGAACGATTAAACGTAGAATATTAGAATACAGTATTTAAGATGATAGTGCTGTCTAGATGCTCATATCCTATTTTCAATGAGATTGACTGAGTCGAAAGTGCACTATACTTGATGATCTTGGAATTTTGCGCATAAATTCAGAACTGTTAGCCGTAGAATCCTGGAAATCAGTATTTAGGATTGTTGTAGCATAAGAATGATGACATACTGTTCCCATAGCAACCGACTAGCCGTGGAATGATAAAATGTTGTGCTTGATTATATATATCCAATGATGTACAAGTAAATCACGTGATGTCCACGTCATATTTTTTGCACTACATGTGCCTGAGGCACGTTCAATTTTCAATAATGCATTCGTTCGTTTCGTGATGAATTGATGGATACATGATTTTACATTATTATCTTAGTTATCCTGTCACTAAAAAGTTAGCATGATATAAGCTGCTGTCAATTGTTATTTTCTTATGAGGAAAATGTATATTTATTTACAATTTTGAGCTTCGCGATTCAATCTACAAACAGATTTAAATGTCCGAGATCAGAAGACCAGAGTACTTTAGAATAGAAGCGCTGACAGGGATTGTCGCTTCCGGTAGATCTTCTGTAATACTAGTTTAGATAACGACTGTCAGTGATGGTGTGGCTCATTTATCAAAAACTCTAGCTCCTAGCTAGTGACTCAAATTCCTCTGAGTCTCATTTGCTTTTGGAGAATGACATGTACCTCTAACTTTTGGCCTGTATATATTGGAGGTCGGCCTTGATCTCGGCCCCAAACTACCTGGATTTTTAATCCCCTACTCGAACTCGGCATTATACTATAGATTAGGACTAATGACTAATGGCCAGTTGCACCGCTATCTCCCAAATTTCAAGTGTCGTTTGATTGAACAATATCGTATCAAGACATTATTGTCATTATTCCGATTCGATATTTCTCATTCAAGTGAAACTTCAAATTTAGGCTAGGGTGATGCAACTGGGTCTTGATATTTCTACCTGAGTGAGATTCTCTGAATACTTGCGGTTTTATATTAATAATAAATCAGACTCGTTAGCCGTGCATTTGAGCACTCATTTACAGACTGGATTTTGACTCAACTCAAGTTCAGTGCACTTTTCTTGACTGTCTCGAATTCAAGTTCTGTCCTAAGGCGCTCGCAGTACAATTCGGTTATGTTCAGGAATTTTGATCAAAAGCGCGAACGTTGTGAGCTAGTCTTTAATCATTGGTATAGACTGTATTTCAGCCCAACATGAGTGATTCCAAAGTAGTACTCACTTATAAAACCAAATCTTGCAGGGTGATCGTAGGTTTATTTAAAATTGACAGTGCCGACTGCTAAGTTCATGTGCGCCCCGTTCCAATCGGCTTAGCATTGGTGCCCAGTTCATATCCTTGGTGCCGAATTCGTGTACGCCCGTATTGGGCACGCTACTTTTTAGAATTTTCAGTAGATATCAAGAAGTCATAATTACGAATATGGATGGGCAACATGAATACAGTCACTATAGAATGATACCCATTCCACACGCTGTAGCGTACGGAATAAGGTTCATTCAGCACGCTCAAAGGTTTCCAAGAAGCCGCGTGGCGTCACGAAAAAACTGATTCATTGCTGTCATAATTCTATTTCTTCTTGATTTTCTTATCATTCATCTTCAGAATGGAGTCAATAAAAGTAATTTTATCAATATTAGATGAATTGGAATAAGATCAGTGAAGCAAATTCATTCTCAGAAAACGGCCTATTTTGATTATAGATATTTCCACGGACACCTTTGACTGTGAAAAAAATAGCATCCGTCACACGTGCGGATCGATCATTTCATGCTCATGTGAATTCTGCCACTCGACTTCGTCTCGAGGCTGAATTATTCACATGGAATGATCTCCATTTCGCACTTGTATTGGAATATACTATTTCATCGCTAAATAATTTTTATTCATTCATGTAACATAGTCATCGAAATGTTACATGAGCGGATAATTGAATAACTTTCAGAGCAACAACTCTATCGATTTTCATGATATTTTTCTAAATACTTTCGTAACGAACAGAGCCTTTACAGAATAGACTTTCATCATAGCACAGGTGGCTAACGAATCAGACTCTTGCGGCAAGGACCTGGTGACGTCTGACCCACAAGAAATTTCTGAAAGCTTCGAGAAACAAGAGCGAGATATATAGTTTCGCAGTGGATTCAAGGCTGATAAACTTAAGATTTGACAAAGGATTCGCACTCCAACTTCTAATTAAATGAAGGTTTGACACAAAATTCTAGCAGGTAACGTTAAATTTAGCTAGGATCAGGACTTACTGTAAGTGGTGGTGTAGCTGATTCGACAAAAGCTCTGGCTACCAAGCAATTTATTCCAATTACTTCAATTTTTATTTGCCTAATGTGTAAGAGAATGTTTAGAATCCTAAATCGATTTTCTTGTTATTGATTTTCAGTTGACTTTTTATGTGAGCATAGATCTATTGATTTTTAAAGTGATTAGTCAGATCGTTTGTATTTTATGGTCAATATTGCATGACCAATAATTTAGACTTAACGCATCACTTTGATATATAATTATGAAATATAGCGAGTGCACTTTTGGCTTTAACAACGATTGTATATTGAACCTGAGCATAAAAGGATCAACAACAGAATTCACAAGCTCTTTTAGTACCTACTGATTTTAATATGATGCATAATCTAGCAGGCATTTTACAACATCATTCATTTTCTGGGAGTCGTTTTTATGGTTTTCATGGAAGCACTTTCTGAATTTTTGAACAAATATCCACAAAGCTTCCTGGAAAAGATGATTCGCAGTTTTCCATCGAATAATGCTTTAGTTGCTGCACTAGCACTCACATTTTCATATCATCTCTAAAGCTAGTAAATTTCGTTAAAAATTACGCCTGAGCGAATTACTAAATTGGAATCATTACACCTAAGTAAATTTTTCCATTAACAAATTTGTTTCATTCGCTAATTTGTCACCATTAATCACAATTAAAAGTGTTTTAGTCCGTGCAAATTCCATGCTGCTCGGAGCATAGAGACCACGACTCGTTAAGGCCATTAACTTCAATGCAATACGAAGTAACGAACGCAGGCCATGAACAAATCAACGTTAGGGAATTTTAGCTTTTAGGTTGGCTACTTTGAAATGTAATTAAATTGCGAAAGATCTGTACGACAGGGAAACCATCAGGAGGAGATTTCAAATGATCCGTGGACCTCACCATCGATTGATATTATGTAACATTTTCTAAGTGTGGGATTCTAGTTGAGCAATGTTAACCTTAATCAAAACTTTATTCTATTTGTTCATCAATATTTGAATGAAGTGCTTTCCACGTCCCCTATCTTTCAAAGCACCACTTCATTGTATCTCTAATATCTTGTTAACGTATGTGCTCCCCTTCATAACTTCAACCCTCTGCGTTATTCTTAAGGTCAAGTGATGGAAACGAAGGGCTCTACGCACTCTTGTGGTGTGTTCGCAAGCCAAGAACCGGCAACGAAACAACGACCGCTTAGAGTAAACGACTTTCAGCCCTTTATGAACTCTAATTATAAGATGAGGGATAAGAAGGTAGAAGAAATATTATACACTCTAAAAAAAGAGCATGAACTGGATTTTATAGCTTTTCTGATATAACTTCAGGAATGTTATGGAAAAAAAATAAAAAAGACAATTTTGTCTGATATTTCATTTGTTTTCTGAATAAAAAGTGCTTTTAAAAATCAGTCTTAGCCCATAATGACTCCGCTGCTAATCAGCGCAAACTTTCAACAATACCATCTCACATCAACAGTTACCAACATAAACTAATATCTAGAAAGATTTTATAAAACTACTTGAAACTAATGTTGAAGTTTCAAGTGAACTTTGAGCGAAAATAAAATCTCATATTCCCATTCCAACTACTTTATTCTCGACTAGAAAACAAGCTAAGAAAATACGTCATAATGTAATTTCGAAAATGTCAAAAAAGTGATTTACTTTCCAATTCGACAGGATGAAATATGGTGAGATATTAATAATTTTTTGGCAAGCTTTGGGTCTTTGTTGTGGATGCTAATAAACAGTTTCGATAATTGATTCACTACAGTTCGCTCCACTCTGGAAGTAATTCTGAAATAGGATTGACCGCCATATTTGCTACACACATTCCAACTTTCCGAAGTATTGTCATTTAGAGGGAACAATGGCAGAGTTTGGACGAAGCTTATTGGATGATGGACAGCGGGACAAATGTGAAATGACCTCGATTAACTCACATATATCTTGTTACCAAATGTAACTCTAATAGTAAACAGAAAATTTATAACGGCGAAGTGAATAATCACCTTTTAGTCTATGAAAATACCTCTAAAAAATAGTGTGAATTGTCGTACAAATTTATCACGTACCTGCAGTTTGCACCTCCATAAACGTGATTAAAGTCCTTTTTAGTACAAAATACTGCATAGTCTAAGGCGAGTCGTGAAGAATGTACTTCATAGCGGAGCAATGTTTCTGAATTACGGCAGATAATGCAGCCCATATTTTTATATCAAGTCGAGTGTTACAATGTTACCTTAAATGCGACATTTTATGTACGCTCAAGTTGGGAGACATTTCTCTGAAAATTTGGTTATGATGACAGAATTCCGCATTACAATGTTCCTAATTTTGTGGAGTTGTCTGGGAGCATTGTTCTGAAGCTAAGTACTAAGGAATGACAATAGTAGAAAACAAGTAATTCAACATTTTCACGAAGCTACAAGCCATAAAAATATTTTGGTACCACTTGTCAACCACTAGGAATCCCATCAATGCCTAGTTTAAGTTTCCCTGAAAATTATGACCTCATTAATAGATTTATAAGAAACTTATGTTGGCCAACATCTTGGAATATGTGATTCTATTTAAAATCACCCAGTAATTATTATCAACTGAACATATTATGATTCTAGTTTCACAATTGTACACACAACTTTAAAGATGCGGGAGTGACAAACGGTTTATACAAGCAAGACAAAATTTTACTTTTAGAATGCCTGCCATGTGACTAATGAGATAATTTTAGAATTGCCGTGTTTTATTTCTTATTGTTTCGCTTCTGACTGAATATTTTCAAATGTCGCGTTATACAAAAGCTAACAGGATGCTGTATATATTGATCATCGCATTATCTCTGTTCCTTGACATGGACAAGAAAAATGCATGGACAAGAATTCCTTCATGAAGTTTGCATGGCCTTTTATTCCACTTAATGGTTTAATTATCTTCAGTTCTTTGACAGTCAACCAGAACTACTTCCTTGCTATCCTAATAAATTATATCTAAACCTTTGTTAACAAAGCAGTACATTTTGAGTTTTTCAATTTCTGATGACTCTCGCAGGAACAACTTTTTGTTTTGTGGTCAAGCGTTGTTAGATCCGGATTTTGTCCTCTGATAAGATCCGCCAATTGATGTTTACAGGATCTGTCTGTTTCTGTTTAAAATGATTACTGCATCGTCTGTTCTTGTTGATGCAAATGACGGATTACGAGCTTCGACAATTCTGAATGATAATTTAGAATCATTAATGTATTGGGACTACAAATGGAACCCTTCATCGCCGCCGGTTCGACGCGGCCGTTTCGATTCAGCGCAAGCCGATTCAACGCCAATCGGTTCAGCGCCGGTTGAAAACAAATCCACTATTCCAAGTAACAGAAGATTTCAGCTCGGTCAGAGCGGGCGAAGTCTGTTCGTTTAATTTAGTGCGAAGCACCGCCGATTGAAAACATCAAGTTACGCAAAATTCCATACGTCGAGTTTAAATACATAGTTCAATGTTCCATTCATATGCGGCACTGAACTGGCTGTTGAGCTATTCCATTTTCGTCTGATAAGTTCTGTATGCAAACAAACTTATTATTTTTCAAATTCTTCTCGCTGCTTGTCCCTGATCCACACATAAAATGTCAGAGAGCCTCCCCATTCCAATTCAAGTAAGAGCTTAGTGATAACTAGTGTTGCTCAGAAATGACACTTTCCATGTTCGGTCAAATACTGATGGTCTGACGTATAGATCTTGTGTGTATGGAAACTCATCGGGGCAGTTGGGGGCATAAGCAGTCAGATAGCTAGCCCAATCAGCTATAATTGGGTACCGTGAAAAAAGCAGTTGCATGAACTCAACAGGCAATGATAATTAGTTGAAAAACCAAATTGGAAGCAATAGTAAAGCAACGCAACGTGAAACAGCCATCATTGGGCACCATAAGAGTTAGCAGTTGCTGAAGTAGAGCATGAACAGCCATAAAACATCAGTAGAAGCAATCAAAATGGAAAAAATTGCAACCAACGGCATAGTACCCAACGGAAGAGTAGACACTTTCCATTACCATTACAAAAAGTCGTTGTAAAGGCAAAGCACGAGTCCAACAACAAAGAGATATGAGTCAAGACAACCAAACAGGAAGTAACATGAAGAAACAGCAGTTGCAAAAGCAGACAATGAGCTCAACGCTTAACAAACCTTAGTTGAGACAATCAAGATGAAAGCAATCGCAGTCAATGATATAACACCTAACTTTTAAACAACAGACAGGACATTGACAAAGAGAAGTTTCAACTACGAATTATTCACGTCAAAAAAGTTAGCATCCCCACTTGGCGCAAAATGAAAAAAAAGTAGCCTATAACATAGGACTAATTGAGGAGTAATTTGTTCCAAAAAATTAGAATTTTTACCCACGCACTTTGGCCATAAAATCAATTTGAAAAGCTTTTGCTCAAGTTGGCACCCCCACATTAGCCAATCGAAGAAAAAGTCAGCTCACTGGAAAGAACTAATTTAGGACTAACATGTAGACAATAGGATTTTTTGGGGAAAATTTTTTTTTATAACAAATAGTTTTTTTTTGCAATTGCGCTAAGTGAAATTCGGAATAAGATTTAAAAATAATTTCAGGACAGTAAAATGTTTGGAAATCTTAGTCTCAAAGTCAAGACTGATTAGTAATAACAAAATTTTTGCTATAAAAAAATTATTTATGTAGAAAATCAAAATTATTTTGAAATTGCACTGCGCGGAATACATGCCATTATAACCAAATAAATTGAGAGTAGGGGAAACTTGAAAAACTTAATTTGGAGTTAAGGACTAATTTGTACCCACATAGATTTTCTTATAAACAAATTATTCTTGTTAAAAATCAAATATTCTTGAATACCGCGAACCACAGTTGAAAACAATTTTAAGCAAACCATTCAAGAATGAAGAAGAGTTGAAAAAACATGAGTTTGGATCAAGGACTGATTTGTACCCACAAAGATTTTGTCATAAACAAATTATTTATGTTGAAAAATAATTATTTTCGAATTACGATGCGCGAAGTTCAAAAGCAATAATGAACAAACAATTTAAGAGTAGGGAAAACTTGAAATACTTCATTTAGAATTAGGGACTAATTTGTTCCCTCGTAGATTTTGTTATAAAAAAATTATTTTTACTGGAAATCAATTATTTTCGAATTGCGCTACGCAAAGTTGGAAGCAATTTTAAGCAAACAATTTGAGAAGAAAGAAGACTTGAGGAAACTAAAATTTGAATTAAGGACTAATTTGTACCCACAAAGATTTTGTCATAAACAAATTATTTATGTTGAAAATCAATTATTTTCTAATTGCGCTGCGCAAAGTTTGAAGCAATTCTAATTAAATAATTTGAGAAGAAAGAAGACATGAGAGAACTCAAATTTGAATTGAGGACTAATTTGTCATAAGCAAACTATTTATGTTGAAAATAAATTTTTTTCTAATTGCGCTGCGCAAAGTTGAAAGCAATTTCAGGCAAACAATTTGAGAAGAAAGGAGACTTAAGAAAACTCAAATTTAAATCAAGTACTAATTTGTACCTACAATGATTTTATCATAAACAAATTATTTGTGTTGAAAATCAATTATTTTAGAATTGCGCTGCGCAAAGTCCAGAAGCAATTATAAGCAAACAATTTAAGAGTAGAGGAAACTTGTATTACTTCATTTAGAACTAAGGACTAATTTGTACCCACATAGATTTTGTTATAAACAAATTATTTTTGCTGGCAATCAATTATTTTTAAATTGCGCTGCGCAAAGTTGAAAGCAATTTCAAGCAAATAATTTGAGAAGAAAGAAGACTACGGAAAATTCAAATATGAATTAAGGACTAATTGGTACCCACATGGATTTTGTTGTTAACAAATTATTTTTGCTGGAAATCAATTATTTTCGAATTGCGCAGCTCAAAGTTTAAAAGCAACTATAAGCAAACAATTTAAAAGTAGGGGAGACTTGTATTAACTTCACTTAGAATTTAGGACTAATTTTTACCCACATAGATTTTGTTATGTACAAATTATTTTTGTTGAAAATCAATTATTCTCGAATTGTGCTGCGCAAAGTTGGGAGTAATTTTAGACAAACAATTTGAGAAAGAAGAAGACTTGAGGAAACTCAAATTGAAATTAAGGACTAATTTGTACTCACAATGATTTTGTCATAAACCAATTAGACATGTTGAAAATCAATTATTTTCGAATTGCGCTGTGCAAAGTTTAAAAGCAATTATAAGCAAACAATTTTGTGAGTGGGCAATCTTGTATTACTTGATATAGAATTAAGGACTAATTTGTATCTACAAAGATTTTGTTATAAACAAATTATTTTTGCTGGAAATCAATTTTTTTGAATTGCGCTGTGCAAAGTTTAAAGCAATCTTAGACAAACTATTCATATAAGGTGGTAAATCCGTACAATACATGTATGATTTGGATGCCTGACCTTGAAGCAATCGTACGGTGAACCACACAGTCAGGTACCTTAAGATTCGTACGTCATAGACGTACTGTATATAAATCAAAAAGATTTATGTAGTTATTAAGTCAAATAAATAAAATGCAAGTATTCTGTTTACAACAATTTGAAGCCTCATCCAACCTTTGTTCCGTAAACAATTTAGCTGTAAACATATTTCTGATGCTCTAAAATCATCTGTATTATAACCACTACAATAACTAAGTTAAAATATATATAGCCAAGTCACAAACTCTAATTTTGAATCTTGGCAACCTCGCGCTGAGTTTATTGTACCGACTCACATTCGCTTTGGAATAAACAAGAAAATAAGAGGAACAAATAGCCACCTAGTATTTCTTGCAACAATCTAATCGTAAATAACTGCATACATTTTATGTGTCGAAGAAACAGAATGTGAAAAACTGTGTTCACTCCAAGATTGGAGAGCCAACTCGGGTGGAATAGAATTGCACCTCTTTGACATTTGCTGACGTGTTATCTCTTTGAGAAAAAATGCTTTACTGCTTTTGAGGAAATAATCTAGTTTAGTGTTTTTATAAAGTTCACTTCGTTTGTCGTTTCAAGTCTTTCGGAAAAAGTGCTGGGAATTAACGGCGCTGTTAACACCTGCGTTGTTGGTGGAAGCAAAATGAAAAGAGAGTAGTTTCGTAATTAATAGCACAAACTACCAAAATTAGGGACTTATTTTTGGAATCACATAATTGTGACGAGCTAAGAGTTGTGAGGTCAGTGTTCTGGCAAAGCAAACAGCTGTCGTTATTTAGAAGATATTTTATCATGATTTTAGCCTCATTCCTATCCATAACAAAAGCGTATCTATTTTTACCAATCTCTGCCATCCTCCTTTTTCTTTTATTAGAATCTCATCTTAACTTTGCTACGAGCATTTAAATGTTATGTTTTTGTTTCAACAACATGTTTTATGGGGAAGATTTCAGATAGTCAACAACAAGAAGTTTTGATATGTGTAGAGCTTTCACTTGATGATACGATTTTCCCGACATTGTGCATGTTTGAATGTGTCCGATGCATAATTATTTGATGCAAGTATCATGTGGTCTGTTACAGATTTGAGAATAGTGCATAATTGATGAGCACATGTGCGGTCATTGTTCTATGCACACCTCTGGGAGGTCACATCCTCGCCTCACTCATCCATGAGCTGAAATGGTCACGGTTTATCTACTGATAAGCATAAACTCATCTTTGCTCTAGCAGAAAGCGCTAGAAATTATCCTCTTCGATAAAAAAGGCTTCAAACAGTTAACCAAGAGGATTTTGTGGTGTGAAATTTTCAAAAATATGAACCTCCTGAAATTCCAGTTGAAGGTTTGATATTATATTCTTGTTGTAGTTGTTAAAATAACAAAATATAGTACACAAGCAATGATTTATTTGATGACTGACAGGAAAACAGTAAAAATAATAACTCCAGTGTCACTTTTTGTTATTAATAACATACGTTATTTTTTAACTGAGCTAAATATAATTTATCTCTGGATGTGAAGTCGGCACTTGGGCAAAAAACTGCGTGAATTCTATTTAAAATATTATGTTCTATTGTTGTATAGATAGTTTTTTACATCTAGAATTCATTGGAATATTATTGTACATACCAAATAAATCATAGAGCTGCAATTTGAAATTCCGTTCAAAGGATGTTTGGTTTTTATTCATTCAAACATTGTATTCCAAAAGTACAAAGCGTTGATTTTGGAATAATAATTCGACAAATATCTATACCTTATGTGATATACCAGAGAAGTACAAAAACTCGAAGCACTGGACTATACAATCATCAAAACTACGGATTGAATAAATTTCAATGGCAGTTAGAATGTTGTGAGAGTCATTCGATGAAAGCAAATATTAAATTTAAATAAAAATTAAATAGAAAACTGGGACAAGTTCATATGATCATCTTGCAAACAGTAGGTATAATAGAAGTTCAACAAAAAGTCTAAATTAATACGCGGAGAACGCCCTTACGAATTACCAACTGTATTTCTAGTCCGTTTCAAAAATAAATAATTAATCGTGCAATTATGCATAGCACAATATCTCACCCGACCTCAACCGCCGAGTTTTATAATCCTATAGCACTGTACGTCGCTTTGTTACCACTATTACTAAAATAAATATGAGTACAAACAACGTGAAGTCCAAAGCTCGAATGACAACCGGAAAAAGTGGCAATTTTTATTCCAGAGTCAAAAGGTAGTCTAATTAAGGCTCTTGCGTTGGATGCTTCGGTATTTTTGTTTTATGTTTAGAGATGTATAAGCTTGAAGAAAGATTCATTATGACATAGGGGGGCATTATTTACTGACATTCCCAATTTAATGACTATTCACGAATTCAAGAATTGAATTCTAAATGCAACTGAAGGAGTTCTCTAGAAATATGGTGACGAAGTTGAACGTACAAATATATGTTCATGAACAGTGATTAAATTGCAAGCACAATTAAATAGTTCACGAACGCCAGTACGACTCAGCCCTAACAAGACGTTAACAATAGACCAATTATATGAAACAGTATACCCTTTGTGTGAAACCAAATGACGGTAATACGTAGTACCTTGTCCAATATACAAACAAGACGATGTATCTACATATCACCGACATTCAATATTCAATGTAAATCAGGTTACATTCAGCGAATTATATGGAACGTACGGAGCAGGCACTGTTGATCTACAAACAGTACCTGATTTAGTGAATATCTCACATAATAACGAAGCTTTTACAGTATCCTAACTGTTGAAGCAATCTAAGTTATCACTAAAACTATTCCGTTCACAGAGAATTAACCGTGGTCAACTGAGTCTGCTATTTTATCCACTTCAGGCTCCTATTCAACTGTTTCCACAGACAAAAAGATTTCAGGGTGTTCTACTAGTAAAGGTGATATTATAGAAAAGCGCAACATATGGGAAGATAAGAAAATCGACCACAAATTCAGGGCTGGATTTTTGACAAATAATTCAGTGATAATAAACTTGGTTCACATTCCAGTAAGACATTTTATAGAGCAGCTTGGAAATTGGTGCATCTTGAAGCTTCAAGAACCTTTCCAGAATCAAATGCCTCAGGCGGTTATACCTTCTGATGACAACAACATACCTTGAAGCTTCAAGACTATTTTACGATGAAGCGTTCTAGGTAGTTTTTAATTAAAAAGATAATAGTGAGTGTGAGGGCTCCGAGAGTTTCTCTGTGGTCAAACGTTCTAGGTGGTTGCAATTGTAACAAATGCTTATACATCTGAACACTTCCAAATCTTTTACACATTTAAACCTTTCTGGCTATAACAACTCAAACAATCAATAACACGTCCAGGTACTTCTTTATAAATAGTCGCAAGTCATGCAAGTGACCTGAAATTTACGAGATCATTTCCACTGTCAAATATTTCAAGTCGTGGCGAGTGGCGATTCCTGGAAACAACAACTTATCTATGAGCTCTGAGAGATCTCTTACGGCTGATTTTTTTTGGATTATTGCTGGTTGGATGGATAGAACAGTTAATAGCACATGTAAAGGCTTCAAAAATGTTTCAACAATTCAGCATTGTCGGTGGATACAATTTGAACAAGTTATAGCGCACTCCATTCTATCTACGACCAGACAATCTAGATAGTTGCAAGCTTAAAAATCTATCGAAGATCTTGTGCTCTGAGTGGTTACAGGTCAAATGAATGACAACACGTGAATCATCCTACGGTCGAGATGTAGGTAATGCTGACTCTAAGAACCTCGAAAGCTCTCCTAGAGTAAAATTTTTCGAGCAATTGCAACTCAAAATATCAGAAAAGACTTTAGAAGCTCCTCCACGGTCAAACTCTTCAGACGACTGCAACGCGAATAAGTAATAACGCGTTTGGAGATTTTGATAGCTGTTCCATGGTCTAACATCTAGGGCGATTACGTGTGAAACTCCCGGTCGATTTTGCTAGACGATTGCAGTTTAAACAAGTGATAGTGCATTGAGAAACTGCGAAGGATTTTCTATAGTCAAAACTTCAAATCGGCTGCAAGTCGACCAAGTGGAATAGTATCTAGAAACTGCTCTCCAAAAGTCGGAAAGTCTTGATAGTTGATGCACTAATAAGTAATAGCCTTATCAAAAGAATTCGAAAATGTTCCAACGATCGCGTATTTGAAGTGGTTGCAGAGCAAATATGTAGTAGTAAATCAAAATACTACATGGGCTCTTCTATGGTCCAATATTTGTGGTGAATGCAAATCGGACAGATAAGATTACAGAGCAACCAGAAATTTCAAGAACGATATTTGAACCAGCAAAAACGATCCTTCAAGTCTCAAGAATATATCATCGGTGGATTGTCACAGGCGATCGTGATTCTAGGAAACAATAATTTAAAAAGTTGAAAATAAATACTTGGTGTAAGTATCACAATTAAATATTTTTTTCCTAATCGATTTCGATTTCTTGGGCCATCATCAGAAAAACAGACAAGAAGCCGAAATCGATTAAGAAAAAAATATATTTTATGAAACTTACACCAAGTATTTATTTTCAACTTTTTTACAATATTTTATTAAGTACCTACCTACATTTGAATCGTTTAATTTTAACAATAGCTTATCTTGAGGCTCCTAAAGATTTGTGTACGATCAAATTTTCTAGGTGTAGAAGCCTCGAGTATTTTTTTATGGTCAACTATTCTTAGCAATTGCAACTTGAACAAATGAAACCGTATCTGATAATTTCAAGAGTTTTGTCATGGTTTAAAACTATAAACGGCAGCAAACAAAGTAAACAACAATAAATTCAAGAGGTTTTTACAGTTTAACGTTGTGGACGACAGAAGGACATCTGGAAACTCCCAGATTCTTCCTTTGGCCGAATGATCTAGTTGGTTGCAGCTTGAGTGAAGCACATCTAGAGAATCCAGTAATGTAACTACGATTGAACGTTTTAGGCAGTTGCAGTTCAAACATTTTCTTAAGTTCTTTCCCAAGTGAGTTTTCTAAGGAGTGCCAACACGAATAACCGGTTGCAAGTCCAGAGACTTAATGAGCTTTTCTACGGACAGATATTCTGCAAAATTATTCATGAGTTTCAAGATCAAATGTCTTAGTAAGGTGTAGTTCGAATAACTGAAAGCTTATCTAGTGACTCCGGTAATGTTTCTATGGTCAGACGTGCTGTGTATTTGCAGCTCGAATAAATAATGTAAGAACTTCGAAAGTTTTTCTACGGCCGATTGTCCTAAGCGACAGCATCCAGAACAGATGATATTTTATCTGGAAGCTTTAAGAGTTCTACGGTCAAACATTCAAGACAGCTGTAACAATAGTAGAATTGGAAGCTTTATAAGTCTTTCTACGATAGAAGGATCTGAAAGGCTATTCCAGAAATTGCTAGGAGCGAAGTAGGCAATAAGTACTCGGTATTGAGTTTGGAAATCTAACGAATCGTGAGCAAATACTGATTGATAGATTTTAATATTTCGGTATTTTCGGTAACATCATAAATCAAAGTGAGAAATTCTTTCACCATCTTTACTGGGTATGACTTAGGGTCAGTCAAATATCTGCGTTCTAGGATTCAATTCGAACAAACAAACCTATCTATTACTAAAATTGATTCCCCTGCAGATAATGGAATAAACATTTAAATCTAATCTTGGAGTGTGAGACATTTCAAAGCTTGTAACTTCTTTGGAATCCACTAAGTGACATAAATTCTTAGATGTCATCTAGCGAAGTCTGCAGATTTTCACACCGATGACAAAATCTGACGCTTCGTGATCACCCTTGAGCTCAGAGAAATAAGGACAAGACAAAGCTGAGATGAAGCATACACAGAGCCACAGAGTCGCTTAAAGGTTTGTTTACACTCACACAGTTAACTTCAAACGGGTATGGAATAATTGACTTATCGTAGATAAACGTATTGGGCTTTCGTCATTCGCATTCGAGTTCTTAGGCGACGGATATAATTGTTAAGTTAACATTGCGGTAGTTTACTCACAGTAGAAATTCTGTCGATGGAAAAGTTTTTATAGGAATTTCTCAGCGAGGATTTGTGGACTTCAAATGCCGGCGTATATCATGTTTTATGTTGCCATTTGCTTACGGGAGTCCTACGTATGTTTTATAGGTGATAAAAAAAGCGTGTGTGGACATTTTCCCCTATTAGATTATAAATTTTATTTCGCGCAACTTTGCTTCAATACTGAGGAGAGGGAATATATTGCAAAGTAGGTTTTTCGCAGTGCTTCTCCCCCAAAAGCAATAAAAATCACGTACAAAGCATAATTGAGCAAAACAGACGAACAGTCTTATCTTTATAAATAGCCAAGTAGAGGAGGACACAACAAATTACCTAATATAAGGATGCTGAAAGAGATCTGAATCAGAAATCACCCTACCTTGCTTTGGTGTGTAAATATTCAAAAATAAGCAATCCTCCGACTGATTCGTCAGGTGCTGCACAAGCTTCTTGAACTTCTCCTTCCGTTCCTCTATCATAATCTTCATTTCAGGAAGCTTCTGCGGACAAACTGGTCCGTGAGTATCAGCATGAAATAAAGTTGGTTTCCATGATGGAGCGCTTCTCGGAGGCATAAATCGGAGTGCCCCACGAGGAGCAGCTGCATACGGAATCCCCAGGTATTGGTGACAGGTTTCGCCGCTTGGGGTGTCGATTATTACACCCCGCAGCTGTCCCTGAGAGAGGTTGACGACGTCAGTGTACTCTGGGGTATATTTGCGAGGGCTAAAACAAGAGAAATAGAGAATTCAATCGTTGTTCTGCGTTGAGATAACATTTATGGACCATCATAAATCAAAGGAGTGAATTCATAAATCCTAGTGTAATCAACTGAATTTCAAAGCAGTTTTCTAGTTCCTTCCCGTAAATTATAGTTTATTGGCATACATTGAACGTATGTTTATGTTTTATAAATAAACACTGAATACGTAACTCTATTTTGATTTATAAATGTGGAGAAATATTTGGATAACTATATTTGTTTTCTCTTTGCGATTAAATAATCTTTGACGGTTATATGCAATAAAATTTGAGAGTAAGGAAATGAAGTTCATAATATTCTCGTATAGGAGTAATCATGGCTTCGAGTCATTGAATATAGAGATATTAAGCACCAAATTACTATATGCAAATAGGAGCTTAACTGAATATCAATATCCGTAATGCAGTGTCCAAGTACTCGGTCCAATGGATTAAATAGAATTTCGATAATACAATGGTTGCTAATACCGTGTATTTATCCCCAAATTTACGTTGCAAATTATTATCGACATCCAGAATAGACACAATATTTGTGGAGCGCTTCAATAAATGATGAAATTCTCAATAAGATATTTTTAGAACCTTGTTTTGAAGAAGAGTAGGAAGGGAAGTTAGAAAGGACGAAACACTAGAGTAATATTTGTTATGTCGTGTAAATTGAGAAACTGATAGTCCCTAGCGCTTTCGGCTAGTCAAAATTCTTCAGGAAGCTTAGGCAATGAGAAATCTTGCACCTGGAGAATAATGCAAAGGGATCGAGTTTTAAAACCTTAAATCGAAATTGAATTTGGACGGTAGCAATGATTGAAATAAAGTTGTACCATATTAGTATGAAGAAGCATTATAAATATTGTGTTATTCTGATAATACCTCTAAATCTAGTAGTTGGCCATGGGAACTCATATGCCATGGTTTTCCAAGGTTCATTTATTTACTTCCATTCAAAATTCGTATGGAAATTTGGGATTCCATTCTTTTGATATTAATGTTCAAAACTTTACGATAAAATATCCGTTTTGCTTAGTTTTTAGAGTTATACATGATGCAGAAAAACTATTAAAACTAGATTGAAGCCATCGTAACTGTTCCTCATTTTTATACATACAGATCTCTGTACGAGTATTCGAATAACAAAAGTTACAGCATTTTGAGTGTCACTTCTCTTGGATATGGAATTTTCTACCTATTTCCCTGATAGCTCAGCTAATTTCAATCGTTAGTAGGTGCTGAAAGAACCAGATTATCTGCAATTGAAAGTTATACAACTTTTATATGAAGCATTTCTTGATACAAAATATTGTTCAAAAATTGTTAGCAAAATTCTGCTCTGGGTTGAAAAATGGATTACAAGGAAGTAAATTCGAGACAAGACAATTATTGTATTTTGTTATTAGCTCTATAAGTTTGGTACGTAATTTCAAGCAGAAGTTACAGAATTTTGGAAATAACTTCTATTGAATATGGAGTTATATAAGTCTTTTCCTGATATCTACAAAAATTTTAATCGGGAGAAGAGAGCAAAAAAATTGAATTGTGGGGATTTCAGCACTCTACTACTAGCCGGGGAGCCCATGACCCATGTTTCATGAAGTGTTTGATTCAGATAGAAATTTTGTGCAATAGTATCTTTAGATAATATGTATAGGTGAATGAGTATTTGCCTGACTTACCTGGGTACGTCAGGTACTGCGCATAAGAAAGATGTAAAAAAATATGTGTGGAAAAAAGTTTTTCATTCAGAAGCCGACAAGTAACCACTATTCGCAAGTTAAGTTTATTTAAAATAACAAAATAAATAAGGCAGACACTTTTAGACGGGTTAATATTAAACCAAAATATCCCAAGGTTGTATCTCCAAAAATTAAAAAGAAGTGTTTGATTCACGCCGAAATTCTAATGGCATCTTAATTAGATATATTTGAAAATATTTGCAGAAAGCCAGACACATTTGTCGGGGTTAAATAACTGGTTAACAATAAAATAAATTTTTCACACATTTCTGGCGTACCCAGGTAGGTCTGGCAAACACTCAGTTTCCTCTATATCTTACCTAAAGATACTTCACATTTATTTAAAATTTTTTGATACAAAATACTGTTCACATTTTCCCAGTGTACAAAACTAGTTGAAAATTTTGGCTCTCTCAGAGGTACGAGAGCAAATTGAAGCCAATACAATTATTGTCCTCCTTTTTCATCCCTACATATTTTAATACGTTATTCTAGACAAAAGTTACAGCAATTTGACTATCCTTTTTCATGGATATGGAGTTTTCGGCCAATCTTAATTGTCCGAAACTACTCAAAAACCAGATTGCAGGGAGTTCAAAGTCTTACAGCTCTTATTTGAAAACTTTTCGATAGTAAGTGCTGTGCAGGAATTATTGAGAGAGAATAACTTGAAAATGTTGCTTATCTCAAAGGCTTGAAAAATAGGGTCGCTTAAGGAACTATAATTTGGTTAATTTTGTTCATAAAGAGGCATTGAAACAAAAAAGTGATGAGAGATTTATTCGAGTACTGTGGTTGCTTGAATCCCTCTCTAAGAAACACCACCCGAGAGTGCTATATTCTTTTTAATCTCTTAGACTGCAAGCCATAATAGTATTATGCTACAAGGACTGTCATTTTTGTCCAGGATAAATTTGGCTGCATTCGGTGAAGACGAGGGCGAAGTACGAGGCGAAGGCGAGGGTGAAGACGAGGGCAAAGTCCAAGGCGTAGCTCTATGCAGCCAAATTTGTCCGTGACAATAACGACAGTCGCTTAGTGTCCGTGTTGCATACGATACTTTTTGTAACAAGTGCGCCGAAGTACCCCCATACTAAGTTTTTCAAATAAATTTGGATGTATTGAAAGTATATTATTGATTTGACAAACAGATTTTTGCAAATGCAATCACATTACGGTAAACTAATACAATGAAACATAGCTTACATGAATTATTTTATTCATTGATATTTCTCACATTTTCTGTGCTATCTTGTTCACAATAAATGCACATACTATAACGAACACATTCTATAATACAAATTTGTTTCGAATATCAATTTGATAAATATCAATGGAATACAAAAAAACCAACGGCATCCATGATCCATGATCTACAATTTCATTTTCACCAAGCGGACAAAAATATCCATTAATTCCCAGTCAACAGAGAATTAATGAAAATTGTTACCATGGTTTGCAATTGAGAACTTTCGAAGCAGAAGTCAGCTCAGTAGTAGGGTACTTTCGGTGTACGTGTTACAAAAGAAACATTAATCTCAAGTATTGTATGATTTCAAAATTCCTTGATCACAAATTTTCCCATTTACTTCGTTATCGTGGAGAGTATTTCAGGATAGATATCATAGAGATGTTTGCTTCTAAGAATATGAAGAATCGGTCATAAGTTTTGGAAATTATTACAGTGGCTATTTTCAGCCTGGCAATTTTTCAAAGAGCGTTCTGTTATGTCAAAGTGTCACTAAACTGACAGCAGAGAACAAAAATCGCAGAACGAAATCATTAAAATTAATTCCAAGCATTTGGAGTCCAATCTTAACTTTTCTGTAAAAGGATGTTTCAGGTAAATGAAATGAAATAAATAAGAGCAGGGTATTGATTCCACATAATAATACGTGTATTGTGGAAACAATCCTGCCTTTCCTTACTTGTATCCATAGTCATATTGAGCGCAACTTAAAGCCGCTAGGATAAGCACGATAAGCCCAACTTGAATTGCCATTACTTCTTAACCCATACACTACACTTAAAAACACTTAACACTCAAAATCATCCGTTAAAAGTTCATCCCATCTCTCTACACTCAAACTGTTTATGTTTAACGTATCTTAATGCAATCCGGATAAGCATACGATGAAAGCCTCTCTCAACAAATTTCACTTTTCACATTCTCGTCATTAATATCTAAAGTTCTGTACTCTTAAAATCTATAATCGTTTTAAGTGCATCTCTAGGCAGATGCTAAAAGACTGCCGCGTCCTCAGTCGTTCCAAATCCTAACGATTGCGATCTATTTTTGACCAGAAATATTTCAGCGCGTTTGTCGGAGATTACTCTCTGAGAAAATCAAAAATAGATGCAAACATGCAACACTGTACGATTTGAATGTTTTTCGGTACATTAGTGCAAGAACTTTCTCCCCACAAATAGATTTATTATCACTTTCTTCAATAATTTCTTCAGGTAAGAAAAAAATATATATCAAAGGGCTCTTGCCAAGTTGTTTTATAATTGATTGCAGTTTTAATGTTGGCAGTAATAAATATAATTACTTCCAAGTGACATCTCACATTAAATATGATAAAGGAAACCCTTTTCTTATTAATATAGCACGCTTCACGAAACATTTTGGCTGCCTAATTGTTTACTTCGCAATTCCAATGCTCAAATCTAAATTTGAAATTATTACGTATTATTCATCACAAATACAGCGTCGTGAATATTCGACTTCATAAAAACCGAGCAAAAACGTTTTCTTGTTGGCGCTGGAGGGCAACAAAAAATTGAAAACGGTTGACGGGTCACTTCAAACATTCACGTACTACAAGGCTTGTTGGATGCTATATTTGTATGAAATCCTACAGAGAAGTTGACGTTTATAACTTGACATATTGTCCGTGAAGCTTGAGATGACGGTAAGACATATGACGTAGACAAATGCATCCCTGGTATGCAACATTAGTAAATATGCTGATGATATATTGACAGTAGTAAAAAATGAATTCACTTGCCAACGCGGTGATTCAGGATTGAATTGCTATATATCCTAGTAGATCATAGAACGAAGAGCATCGCAGTTTTCAGTATTAAAGATCCTCTCAAAATATTCGAATAGGACTAATAGCAAATTGATGAAGTGTTCTACCGCATTCTCTATATTCAAATAACACATCCAATATTTGTAATAAACGTATAGGAAAATCATGTCGGGATGTTTTTGCTCCAAAAGGTCTATCTATTCCCTCAGCCGAAGGGATAGGAAAAGGTCTACACCATCAGCAGAAGCAGGGATAATGGAAACGTCAAAAGCTCATTCGTACAAGATCAACAACGTATTCCGTCAACTTCGCTGACAAATGTCCTCCGCACTGACTAGACTTTCTTGCAGAACCGGATCACAGAGAGTATATTGAGTGTTCCGGCCTTCACGAGGATATTTATTACATGATGCAGAGATTTTATAAATCTCCAAATAAAATAATGTTTATGTACGTGCTTGCGATTGCGACCTTACTGAAACAGCAGAAATAATAGTAAGTTATGTTGGAAGCGCTTTATTTTATATTTGCTCGTCATTCAAGTGATCTCAGAGATTTGATAAAAATTCAACGAGTAATGATAAGTGTCTGTTCTATCTCAATCATAAATTTTAGATGATGGAACAGCATTCTTAATACCATCAACAAACTTCTCCAGAACCACTATATTATAATTATCTTTTTTTTTCTCTCATGAACTAATACCGGTAATGTTCTTTCCAAGAGAAAAAATAATTGATGTTTCAACCATTCATCACTGAAGTACCTGCTTAATCTACTAAACGCTCTATAGAGGCTCCCTATTCTCTGCCTGTAGTTCTTTTGACGCTGACAAATTCCTTAATTTCGTCAGTCCACCTTAAAGCGAGAAGCGGTACGTTTTCTCAGTCGTTTTTCCGTGTCCTCTAGAACTGGTCCAGCAGTTACTTACTTTATCACAAACAGCGATCAGTTTTATCCCAAAATGTGGCTAAACGCTCCACTCTCTTTCTACGCATCAAATCGTGCAAGAAGTCATTTATTTCGATCTAATTAATGAGATTCTGCTAACCATAGAGCATCATTTTTTATCTGCCAACGCTGGGATAATACTAATTTGGTAATGGCTGGAGCACACAATTTATTTCAATGAATGCTTTTTCTGATACATCAGGGTAGCAGAATTTAGGTAATTTGATGTAACTGAGCTGAGGTGCATATACTTTCATAAGCATATTTGAAGTATGATAATTCAAGAGAATCTATAGACATCTCATTCGATCCAAATAAGAACAAAGAATTTCATAGAATCAATATGCCTATTTCCATAACAGATTGAATATATTGCGTGGTGATCACATTGAACACAAAGAAAAAATTAAAATTACTAGTACATGAAAATAAAGTTCAAAAGAAAATATGTTGCTCCAGCTCTGAAAAGGCCAATTCTTTGATCTCTCCACATATACCCGGCACGGATATTGTCATTAAACCCTCGGGCTGTGAGCGTAGTTTCAATCACTATACAGCTGCGGTCAACAACAGAAGTAATTTTAGTATTTGTTCGAACTTTGTATGATTGTCTTGATTCGAAATAATAAGACATCGAGATGAATGAGACACGAGCATCAAACAAGTCAAACCAATAAAGAGAATAACAATATTTCAATGTGGAAAAATGAACTTAATATACTGCCCTACTACCGACAACTGGAATCTGAAAGAATCTTATAGGCAGCTTATGGTATAGCACATGAAATACCATTTACTTATTGAATTTATCATGTACATAGTGGTGACTTGTCAATATGTTCATATCTACCACCTAATTTCAGATAATGACGTTTATATAGACTCTTGAAAAATGAATTCGAGGAACAGCCAGGTGCCTTGAATCTCTAAATATCCACTCTATTATTTGTTGAAAGCATTACTTTGTCATAAAATTTTTAGCGACGAAATGATACCAGTCCTTATCCTCTTGACCACCAAAGTGTCATAATTAGAGATCCATTTTCTTCATACTATTTAGTAGTTTCAGTGGAAATAAACTATCTGGCGCATCATAAATATTTATTAGTATTACTGCGACAAAGCTGATCACGAAAACCAAAGAAATTGTGAATATGTTTAATAGGGTCTTCCTGAAAATAGTTAATATGATCTTTTTGTGTCTTGACGTAGTTTATAACTGGTAATTGACAATCCTGTGAAAAAAACTTTTTTTTCCATTGCGTTATCTTAACAAACCACATTGTAAAATTTTCAAATTTTGTCATGTGATCGACGAAACGCTGCTATTGGCCAAGCGCCGCTGTGACGTCATCACGCAGTATGACGATCAGCAGTTGGTGCTTGAAGGATGGGGACCGTGGATTAATTCGACTTATAATAGAATCAGAGACAAAATAAGTTCTGATGTGTTCATAAAGGGACATTCAGATAATTTGCCAGAGGTTCATGAGTTATTTGTTGCCGACTTCTTCCCGGAAAGTATATTTTTTGACGCAGCTCAAATAAGTGTTGTCAAAACTCAGAGATAAGTCTTCATTATGTTTTTTTTTCTGACGGTACAACGTCTATTTTTGTGTGTGAAGTGTTGTGTAATACTGTTTTAGTGCTTTATAGTTATAGCACGTTATATTGAGCAACTGAAATGTCTCACTTAATATCCAGTGTTAACCTATAAAATTTTGTTGGGACAGCATTTGATCATGTCACGTCAAAGACATTAATAATAATAATTCAATAGGCTCTTTGCGAATAGACTACAGCGCCACTAGTGGTTAATTTTGACAGTACTAGCAGGTGAACAAAATGTTATCATTATACATGATTTCAGAATATATGTATCAAATTTAAACTATAAGGCAATTTATGACTGAATTTTTATAAGTACAAACACTATTAAAAGTACGACTTTTTATGGTTGCTTAGCGTATCAAAAATAACAATTTATGACATTGTTATCACTTTTAACATGTTACCATTGACGAATTGTTGAAAGTGATTCACTTTTAACACAAATATATAATTTGAGTGAGTAAAAAGCCTTGGGAATTCAGTCAATATATCTGTTTTAATTTCTTTCCTACCTTACAGTTTCGGCTGTACCTCAGCCATCTTCAGAAGCGCTACAATTCAATTATTTTTTATCACTACTTATTTATGCTAATTTTATCGGAAATACTCACAAAAGAACTTATATTGTGAAAAATTAAAAATGTACATTGAAATGTGATGTCGAGTTTGATAAAATAGCGAAAAAAAATAATTTCCATTTGTCAAATGCCACAACCTGCATCTGTGGAAGACGTTGACCAAGTGCGAGTAAAAAATCGTGCGTGCACGCATTGTCAAAAAGTTACAAATTGTCACAAGTAGAATGAAGTTAGTTATAGTGTCAAACAATTAAAATTAGATACAAGCTTGTGCATCACGCAAGGTGTCAAAAATATAAACAAAAATTTGGAAAAGTACCATAGATATTAAAGAATATTTTTGTATATAGTGCTAAGTGCAATAGTATCTGTTTTTTCATTAATATTTTGTTTGTCTTGTTTTATATACATCATTTCTATAGTAAGTCTTTTGTTTAAGTTGATTTCGTTATGGATAATACTAGTTTCATCAAAATTGAAAGTATGTCCTGAATCTATGCAATGAGTGATTAAAGCACATTTTGGCGTATTTTTATTCAATTTTTTACTGTTTCGTTTATGTTCATCAAGCCTTGTTTTTAAATATCTCTTGGTTTGTCCTGTGTATTGTGCTCCACAATCATTGCATGGGATTTTATAAATTAAATTAGATCTTAAGTTTTTATCTGTTTTATCTTTTATTTTGGAGAATAAATTACCTACTGTCTTGTACTGTTTGAAACAAATTTCAATTCCCTCTTTATTCCTGAAAACTTGTTTAATTTTGTAGCTAACGCTATCTATGTACGGAATTGTGAAGTACTTATCGGTCAAAGATTTTTTATCATTCATGTCATTGTCATTCAAATTAGATGGAAGATTCATAATTTGATTTTTGATACCATTTATGATGCCAAGTGGGTATTTATTTGAACGAAGTAAATCAGTTACTGTGCTGCTAACTTCGTTATGATACTTTTCAGATGTCAATTTAAGTGCTCTGCTAAAAATATTTCCAGCAACATTGAGAAGTTGACTTTTTGGATGATTCGACTGAAAATTTAGATATCTCGTACTTACTGAAGGCTTTTTGTACAATTTGGTGGTAATGTTGCCATATTCTTCTTTAATCAGTAACATATCAAAGAAAGGTAGGGTGTTATTAACCTCTGTTTCTACTGTGAATTGAATATGGGCATTACAGTTATTGAAAATTGTTACTATCTCATTCATTTTAGATTCTGGCACTGCGGTAATCAAATCATCCACGTATTTTTTTATAAACGGAACGTTAAATGACAACTTTGCAACAACTTCTTTCAGAACAGAAGTTGTCATTTAAGGTTCCGTTCATAAAAAAGTACGTGGATGATTTGATTACAGTAGTATATCCACGTTCAATCGTTTTGGATTTATGCGGAAAATTCAAAAAATATTTCGAATAAAGTGCTCTTCTGGCTTAATTGATAGTAATCATAATGCAAAGTATACAACTAGATATTATAAAAGTGCCTAATGCAAAATTTAAATATTCTACGATTGATTGTTCAGAATTTATGCGGAAAATTTAAGAAGTCTGTCATATAAAGTGCACTTCCGGCTCAGCCGATTGTTACAAAAATAGAAGATGACCAATAAGATGCTACAAAAATTTCAAATACTAAATTCCAGTATCCTATGGCTGATCATTCTAATATTATGCGGAAAATTGAAAAAAAGTTTCAAGTAAAGTGCACTTCCGGTTCGGCCGATCGCAATCATAATGCAAGATGTACAATAAGATGTTATAAAAGTTCTTTATACTAAATTCCATTGTGCTATGGCGGATCATTCTATACTTATGCGAAAATTCAAAAAAAGTTTTAAGTAAAGTGCACTTTCGGCTTGACCGATTCATACAAGGTAACTATTCTGATATTAGATCAAGTTCAAATACTGAATTTCAGTATCTTACGGCTGATCATTCTGAATTTATGCGAAAAATTCAAAAAAAGTTACCGCGTGTCTTGTTTGACTTCTTGATTATCTTGTTGTGAGGATCTGAAGACCATTCCAATGTAAATATAAATTTTCAATTCTCTTTTAACAAAAATCGATATGCAAGATTAGCTGCCATCGGAATTAATACGATGACCACAAAATAGCTCCAAGAGTTCTAGTCAGGGCTCTAGACTAAAACAAAATACCTCTCAAGTAGTTATCACGTTTTTAAAGTACTTTAAGATTCCAAAAAACGTTCAACTATATGAAACTCTCGAAAAAAGTGACAGATAAAAAACTTTGCATCCATTAATAGTTATTTGTGTATCAAGGCCGTAAAGGTTATCTTTTTTGGTCGAATCTGTTATTTGCGGCCGAAGCACAACTGAGGCTGCAATTCAGATGAGACCAATAAAGAACTGTAGGCCGAGGTGCACACTACGCTTTCTAGGCGATCATCACGGAATAATTCGAAGCCACAAAATTTTATCTATTTATTCCTAAAACATTGCAGTTGTAAATCCTAGTTGCTGTTGAAATTGTTTTATTTTATTGTCTTCTATCAAAGTGACATTTGTGAAAAAAGAGGAACAAATTTCTTGAATTGCACGAATTATTAAGGTTGACGGAGGAATATAATATGTATTTCGGCAAAAACTTTATCTTAAAGAGTTCATCAAGCAGCGCATATAGGTAGGTATGAAATATTTATGAAGTAGTTTTTTAAAGATCAGTTCAAAAAAAGTAGTATTTGACAGATCAGTCCCAAAAAGTTAAATTTGACAGATGTGTACCAAGTCGTGAAACTTCACGGCCGCAAAAGGGGCCATAGAAACATCTTTTTTGTTGTGATCGCCTAAGAAATACGTTTTAATTCATTATTTTCTATGCATCCGCAATATCAATTTAGTTTCTTGTAACATGACAATTGTGAATTTATTCAATCATAATGGTATTTACCAAATTTCATCAAATAGATATAGGCTCTTTGCACAAACGTTGGGGAGCGACACTAACGCTTGGGGTAAATTTTGAAAGTAGCCGCAGATAAAACATTGAATTGTCATTTCGTGGAATAAGCAAATAAAAGCTAAAAAGTTTATATTGAAGCTTGAAATAAGTGAATCACAAACACAAGTGAATGATAGCTAATGGAGTTAGAATAGGAACAGGATTCCAATCCATATAACCTGGTTGTATCCGGAGTACAATATTAGGAAAGGAAAAATTAGTGCAAGAAAGTAAGCATGTGTTTAATGTTGAAGAAAATCTGTTTTTGGATAAGAGTTTGATTTCCGCGCATGTTGAAGAGCCAATGTCGATTAATTCTTGTCGCTATAAAGTTTTTATCGAAGTTAGATATGTTATTTTAAAGTAATTAATAATAGGTTGCTACATGTCTGTCAAACGAATCAAAACATGTCATATAAAAGTACATTTTTTCACATTGCATTAGGTTGATGAAACGCGAGATTTTCTGCATGCTTTTTTTAAAACCTATCCGATACATAAAAATAATACCTACATGCAATATTGCTATAGCTTGCAATCGCTAAGCCTAATTTCTTACATACATTTTCTAGTTTCATCAAGTAATTTCTCCAATCAATACATATTCTATTATTATTATTGACTTATTTTCACTTTCTTTACTCGTTTAATTACCTGAATCCATTTTTTTCTCATTCCCATTCCATGTTCTCTGGATGGAAGCTTGTAGAAATGTTTTTTTTTTTGTTTCCGAAACTGTTTTACAGTTTGTAACGCAACAATTTGTATAACCAATACGCAGTATTTCAATTTCCATGTTAATAGTTATTTATGATATAAGTGTTAAAAGTGCAATTTTATTTTGTGACAAATGAAATTTAGGACACGACGCGCAGCGGAGTGGCGTAACCTGTGTCACAAAATAAAATCACTTTTAACACGTATTGCATACACTATTTTTTATACAAACACTATTTCTAGTGATAATAATGCGAAATTGGTAAAAATTTATACAAATTATGACATATTAGATGAACTGTCATTTATATAGCAGCCACGTACTCCTTGATAGCAACCAATGTTTTGTTGTTATTTACACAGTTTGACAGATATTTTGCATGAAATGGATAGTCAAGAATATCAATTAATTCCAGCTGAAATTGACGGAGCAGCTACTAAAACTGTTCATTATCCATTACCTTCGAAGTTGAGGCAACAGTACGCGATCGCCTAAGGACGTTTTTTGAAATGGTGCGAAGATAAAAATGTTTCTAGTAAATATTATGAGACTGTTTTTTGGCGTACTTTGAGGAGGAATCCAAGTTGTGGAAATCGTCAACGTTATGGTCGAATTATCTGTATGTAAAAACTATGTTGAAAATAAAGAACAATCAAGATTAAGCAAACATTATATATTAGATAAAATAGATGAAGCTGACTGGATGAGTGAATTTGAGTGAGCAAAAAGTCTTGGGAACTCAGTCAATATTTCTGTTTTAATTTCTTCTCTACTTAACAGTTTCGGCTGTACCTCAGCCATCTTCAGAAGCGCTACAATTTCATTATTTTTTATCACTAATTATTTATGCTAATTTCATCGGAAATACTTACAAAAGAACTCATATTGTGAAAAATTAAAAATGTACATTGAAATGTGATGTCGAGTTTAATAAAATAGCGGAAAAAAATAGTACATTCTACTATAAGTATTGGAATGGTCTATATTCTGAACGAGCGAAAAGTTTGTAAACCGAGCCGAAGGCGAGGATTACGGTTCGCGAGTGTGGAATATATATTATATATATATATATATATATATATATATATATATATATATATATATATATATATATATATATATATATATATATATATCCAATGATGTACAAGTAAGTCCCGTAATGTTCATGTCAGATTTTTTTATTTCAGTACGTCGAAAATAATATTTTGCTACGGATGTGTACCCAACAGCTGATATCTGCGGAGGGCTTCGTATCAAATGTCTTGAAATCTGTAAAATATGCCTTCTAATGTTACACAATAATGCCAGGCTTGTCATTTGAAGTATATAGGTGTGACTTGACTTAACAACTAATTGTTGAATATTATTATTCATTGGAAAAGGTTTGCGTGTAACATTAATTTAGTGCTTAAAACGTTATGCTGAATCTAATTATGAATATTTGAATGATTCATACAATTCAAATGATATGGGATCATATCATAGTACTGACGTGAACAACCATCAAGTTGTCATAATTAGTCATTACTCATCTCCCTCTTAATAAAAACCATGTTTGTATTTGGATTTGAACGGTGATATAATCGAATAAGTGCAATTTTCATTCGACTTATAGGGTTAAATTGATAGAGTTCTGTCTCCATGCCAAAAAGTAATAAGCATTCTGTCTATGATCCATTCACATGATCTATGAAATACCGAGCGCTTGTGACTGAAAAAGGCTGCCATTTATAGAGAAGATACTTACAGCTATAAACTTAAGATACTTGCATTCAAAAATCCCCGCTGCTGCTATAGCAGTACTTTTCCGACTTTGAATTTCATGGCCTGTTCCATTGATCCGTTTCACAAAAAGAGTGTCGTATCAATTAATTGCATATTTCAAAGTGACAGCTGTCATTACCAGAGTAACAGATGACAGCTATATGAAATTACTATTTTATTTAAAAACGGCCATAAGTTTTATGTTCAGTTGCTTTTGTTGATCCCAAACTTGAAATAGTTTGGTTAAGTTGTAAAAAAACAATGCTTAATATTCATCCAAGTTTTCAAATGAGTTTATCTCTCCGAGTGCTTCAAATTGAAATCAAATTAGATATTATTCATATAACTTGTGAAAAAAAAATTATAAATTGTTAATAAACAAAACTCAATTGTTTCACAAAATTATAAATTCAGGTGTCGGTTTTTACACCTCATCCTGAATAGGGCAGCAACTGTAGATACATGTTCCATCCTTATTAGGACTCTTCAGTACTGCCTAGCAAGCCTCAAATATTTGAACTTGTGAACTGCAAGGTAATGAAAATGGATTTATACATGACATGCAGAGATATCAATCAGCAACAGTATCATCTACCATGATGCAGCTAAGTTACAAAATTAAAATATAAATTTCACACAATCATCATGAATATGGCAACAGCACAGTAGGCACATGAGTCATCCTTATTGGGACTCTCCATGATGCAGCCGAAGTGGCATATTTAAAGAGATACAGAACACCGTGAAGTGACGGAATTTTTCCAAAGATTAATTTACAGTGTTCTGTTTCTCTTTATGAACAATTGACAATCGCTTCAATATAATTCATAACACTTTTACTAGAATTGTTTCCGCAGAAGCTTTAATTTGATGCCAAAAACAGTTGAACCAAATCATCTATTAGAAAAAAATATTACGAATATTTGCATGTAATGTCTAAATATAAGTACTAGTACCACAATAAGATTCTCAGTATTTGTTTCCTTCGCATGTCTCAGAGAAATATAATGAACTTCATAGTCATTCAAATTTCAATTATAACAATTGTACTGCAAATAATTTTGTAAAATATTTCAGGTAAATATTGTTCAAAATTATTCAAGGTTCAATCTAAGTTATTTTCACTTACTTGTACTAAGTACAAGAAAGTATTGTGAAACCGACAAAATTCACCTATCGAGATTTTGATGAGAATATCCGTTTTGAGCATCCCTAAATCCATTTTAACTATTTTTGGCTTCATGTCGGTACGTATGTTCGTGCGTGCATGCGTAACTCGCAAATCTGAAAACTGGTTGAACGTATGATGTTGAAATTTTGTATTTAAGACTGGTATAGGACCTAGTTGTGCACCTCGCATTATGGATTCAATCGTCTGTATCGGAAGTGCACTTTACTTGAAACTTTTTTCGAATTTTTCTGATAAATCAAGAATGATCAACCATAGGATGTTGAAATTTAGCATTTGAAATTGCTATAGCATTCAAATAGTCATCTCCTATTTTCGTACCAATCGACTCAGCCGGAAGTGCACTTTATATGATAGACTTTTCGAATTTTCTTCATAAATTCGAAACAATCGGTCGTAGAATATTGAAAATTTGTATTAAGCACTTCTATAACATCTAGTTGTACATCTTTCATTATGATTGCGATCGGCTGAATCGGAAGTGCAGTTTACTCAAAACATTTCTTGAATTTTCCGCATAAATCCAGAACGATTGAACGTAGAATATTAGAATTGAGTATTCAAGACGATATTACCGTCTTTTAGATGCGCATATCTTATTTTCATTGGGATCGACTAAGCCGGCAGTGCACTATACTTGACAATCTTTTGGAATTTTTCGCATAAATTCAGAACGATCAGGTGTAGAATATTGAAATCTGGTATTTCAGTCTGCTGTAGCATCTGAATGATTGCCTACTATTATTATAACAATAATAATAACCGGAAGTGCATTTCAGTTCGAATTTATTCTTCAATTTTGCGTATAAATTCAGAGCTTTGAGCCGTAGAATCTTGGAGATCAGTATTTAGGAATGTTGTAGCATGAGAATGATGACCTATTCTTTCTATAGCAACCGACTAGGCTAAAAGCGTATTTACCTGACAGATTTTTAGATTTTTTTGGATGAATCAAAAACAATTAGCCGTCAAATGATGAGATTTTCTGTTTGATTATATATATCCAATGATGTTCAAGTAAGTCACCTGATGTCCACGTCAGATTTTTTATTCTACGATAAATATTACTGTTCATGAAAAAAAAGCAACAAATCAAGTAGCTCCGTCAAAAAACTAGTGGTACCATTGATTGAAAAAAGATTATTCACGACCTCAAAACTAGTTTTTCAATAAGAAGCTATAATATAAAATTTCAGTCAGAAGTCGTACGCGCTCCCAAGTTATCGGTTGCTTTCAGACAGATCGATAGACCGACTTTTTTCAAATCATATTTTTTGAGCCCAGTAGGATCTAAATCGTGAATATCCTTCAAAATCTCGAGCTAAGAAAATATCACGATCGCAATACTTTCCCTATTATACAGGCTGTCCCAGTTTTGAACGTCATAGCTTCAACAATGGATAGAATAAAAATATAACATCACGTTTATTTGAGAAAATCCCCGAAAATGCTCGATTCCAGAAACCATATCGACATTTGTGTGAGAACAAGGCATTTTATTAATTAATCACAAGAAAACTAAATTTTGTATGAAATTATGTAGGAGCATATTTATTTTCAATCAATTTCAAGTGACTCTGTTTCAACATGGTAAATGTGGAAATCTCTGAAATTAAGCATTTCTGGACATTTTCTCAAATAAAATTGTCGCTTTTTTTTAAATGTCTTATCAATTGCTAAAGTTATGCCGTTCAAAATTGGGACACCTGTATATGAACCGGAGAAATGAAAATCGATTTCAATTAGCGGTAAAAAAAAAAGTTTCTTCGAGCAGCTTTTTACAGTCTGCCATTTTATTGGGCGACGGTTCACTTGAGTACAAGAGTAAAACATATTCAGGTAAACTTTTGGATTCATCGCGTTATTCGTAACAATTGTTTTTAATAAGTCGAAGATACAAACTTACCTTACGTTCGAAAAAATGGTAGACTGTAAAAAGTTTCCCTAAGAAGCTATTTTTTGTTGCTCAAAAAATTAATTTTCCAATATGCATAACTTTTAAATGCAAATATCTTAATATTGCAGTTGTAAGTATCTTCCTTTTGAAACGCAGCCTGTAAAAAATTGTTCCCTTTTTTTTGTAACGAGCGCCCGGTCTATAATAAATATTATTGATAGGAGACAACATAATGCTGGGTGTTAACCACTTTTCACTCGGATTGATATAAGCCCCCTAATATTAAAGATTGCCGAAATCATCTCACAGCAAAACTTTTTGTGTTATCTTATTCCCTTTTCTTTCCTGGGGCAAGCTCCGAATATCTCCAGCCACTTTGATCGACCGATACGTTCGATGAGAAGTCCGATCATGGATTAACCAATTCAGAGCGTTCTTAACTTTTGTTATCAGTATAAAATTTGCTGTAGCACTAAAAAAATCTTGGGAAAAAATAATAGAGGTGATACATACTCTACATTTGATAAAAGAAACATTGTCGGCTACTATTATTACTAGTATGAACTCACATAAAACTGATGTCAAATGAGCTTGGAGTATATGAAACTAACATTCATTGAAAAGAAATTTCAATATGAATTTCGTAGCAATTTCGATCTCAGTGTTCTGCACTCAGAAACTTATTCTAGTGGAAGTGAGTGCAAAGAACTAGATATTCACAAAAAGCAATTGAAATCTTCACTACTCTGCCATAGCAACCATGATAGCGACTGAGCGAGGCAGGAAACATGCGTGTCGTTGAGAATATTCAGTAAAAACATCCACGACGTTCGTTCCGAGTTCTTTTTGTTCCGAAAATGTTTATAAGTAATTTAAAAGTCAAATATATGGAGCTAGCTAGCTTTACGAGATGTAGTTTTTTATTTTGTCGTGAGAACAAAACGTAATGCGTATACTAGAGCTTTTTACATATTCGAGAGCTTCACAAACATTTATTTTATTTGGAAATAGAATGGTCTAAGCAAGAAAGTAAACAGATTGGAGATTGAATGGTAGAGCTGGTATTGTATTCGAGAATTGAATAAAGACAGAATTAGGATTCTTTGGTGGCGACTAATCATTAATTTGGTTGCATACTGTCTACGATCATTGAAACACAACACTTCTGCTCCACCCACTTTTATAATTTCATCAATACTCATACAAATAGACCGGGAGATAGTGACTGAAAATTCCAAGTCATTTGCTACTAGTATGGCGACCCTTTAGGAAAAAGAATGGTCGTAGTGTAGCGCTGGTCGTCAAGGCGCAGTCGCAAGGTAATTAATTAAACTTGTCGGATTAAATTACGAGTTTAAACGATTTGTTACACGGGGATTTTTGTATTTTCCAGAAGTCGTTAATTAATAAGCTCAACCTAAGGAAATGCCATACTTTTCTGGTGGGGATTACATGCCGCCATACCAACCAGAACACCTTAATTTTTTTAATTTTCTAAAAATATTTGTAATAGATATTTTTTTTAACTTATTATGTTTGAGTGCGCATTCACAAAAATCACTATGTCATACAGCTCCGACGGTTTCAAATGACCACCATACCGCCGCAACGATATATTACAACCTGAAACTTCGGTTACAAGTTATTTGTATGATTAAAAATTTAAATCTGATTATGCTATATCCGTGGAATGGATCAGATACGTGGAATGTTTTTACGAAATGGTAACATTTTATGCAAATTTCCAATAATTTGTTACAGTATGACACATACTTTTAATGAGAGTCTGAGGTGCGAAGAACATAAATATTAGAAAATCAAATGAGTGTGGTCACAGTTCTATGGGCTATATTAAAAGAAAATTGAATTGAAGCAAAATTCGATATAACTCAGCTGTACTGTTATGAGAGCTCATGCGTCGTGTACAAGTTATAGCTGAATGAGGTTGCTGAAAATAAGTTTTCCGGGTATGACATCATTTCAGCATTTCACCATCAGTATGGCAGATTATTTCTAGAGCATATTATTTTAGTAACTCTTGAAAAATTTTAATACCATACTGTAACAAGTCGTTTCGACATTTTTGTTTGTTAGATCGTAGCGCAAATATGACTGTCACCAGCCCACGGTCATAGTATGATACTTTTTGAGGTACGCTCGTATTGAAACAAACTCATCACAATAATTCCATACTATAATAAATAATTTTATGCTTCAGATAGCCTTATCTTGAGAAAATTTGTGACAAAAAAATCCTTTCCAAGTATGGAACCACTCTTGCACTTCACCAAAAGTATGGCAAATATATGAATAGTCTTATTGTGCTATAGACTATCCAGGATTCAAGTGCCATACTGTAACAAATCGTTTTACATCATTAAATGATTTGCTTCTTTGTGGCGGTATGGCGATTATTCAGAACCGTCGGAACGATATGGCATAGTGATTTCTGTGAATCTGTATATTCAAAACAAAGTCTTCGCCCAGAATAGCAGGATAAGTATTAAAACATCAAAAAAAATCACGAAAAAAAAAATACTAGAGAAATTTCATTCTCTCATACATTTTGTGTAAAACAGACTTTTTTATGATATTTTGGGAGCTTATTTTTTATTTTTGAATTAGTGGACTTGAACCAGGTTCGATCAAACAAAAGCAGTCGGTAGAACCTGAAAATAAATTTGGAAGCTTCAAGCCCTATCGGCTGCTTTTTTTCGCCGTGCACGCGGAACGAGTTTGATCAACATTAAGGCGCTGTGCGAGCAAAACGAGCTCGGTTAACACTAGGCCGCTAAGCGAGCAAAACGAGCTCGAATAACTGTAAGCTGCCGTGCGAGAAAAGCAAGCCTAGGCCGTCGTGCGGAATCTAACAAATCATCGGAAAAACTCATGAAAAATTTCTGGAGAAATTTTATTTTCTGATACATTTTGTATGAAACGGATTTTTTGATGATACTTCGGGAACTTATTCATCGTATTCGACTTATAACACTTGCCCCAGTGTGGAACAAACACAACCAGTCGATAGGACCTGAAAATAAATTTGGAAACATTTTCATGATCATTGGTTTTTTAGATTGATTACCGCCTAGAGTAATAAAAAATTCGCAAAAATAAAAATACTAGAGAAAATTTATTCTCTCATACATTTTGTATGAACCAGATTTTTTGATGATATCTTGAGAAACTATTTTTTGTTTTCGGGTTAGAAGACTTGAAACAGGGTGAAGCAGACAAGAGCAGTCGATAGAACCTGAAAATAAATTGGGAAACTTCAGGCCTTATCGGCTGCTTCTTTTCGCCGTGCAAGCGAAACGAATTTGGTCGATGTTAAGGTGCCGTGCGAGCAATGCGAGCTTGGCTAACGGTAAGCTGCGGTGCGAGCAAAGCAAGCTTGAGAGTGGAGTAAACAAAAGCAGCCGATAGGACCTGAAAATAAATTTGGAATTTTCGTGTCCTTTTAGCTGCTTTTTCTCGACATGCGAGCAAAAAGAGGTTGCTCAACGGTATGTTGCCGTACGAGCAAAGCGAGCTTGGTCAACGACCAGACGCCATGCTAGCGATGGGAGCTCGGTTAACTGTAAGCTGCCGTGCAAGCGAAATGAGCCTGGAGAACGATAGGCTGCCGTGCGAGCGAAGCGTGTTCGGTTAACGTTAAGAGGCCATGTGAGCGATGCAAGCTTGGTTATTGGCAAACTGCCGTGCGATCAAAACGAGCTCGGTCAACAGTGAACCGCCATATGAGCGCAGCGAGCTTGGTAGACTTGGATTATTCCCAAAACACATGCATATTCATTCCATTTTTTCATTTTGGTGAGATTCATATTCAAATTGACAAGTTTTATCATATATAATTACTTCTATATAATCACTTGAATAAACATGTCATGTATGATTCATAATGTCAAATCTCCAAGAAATCAACAAAAAAAAAAAGTGATATAAACAAGACATATGAGAAAGACATCCAGTGAGACTGTCTAGGCAAAGTACAAAAATATTATCCTGATTTTTTTCTTACAAAAGAAGATCTTATCACAGTTTGACATGTCCTAATCATTTTCGGACTATGAGGTTCTTATATAAAAATTGGGATTAAGTTGCAAAAATTAACATCCATTAATTTTGAAGCGATACGAAGTATGCTGGGTCAGCTAGAGCTTACTCAAAAATTTGAATAAAAAATGTCCGTAGCAAATATTTTCGAAAAAATTGGAAGATTAACGTTTTCTAATGGTGTGGCGCCATGTAAGCCCCATCAGAAAATTATGGTATTTCACTAGGTCGACTTTATTATTTGTGGAAAATACAGAAATCTTCGTGTAACAAATCGTTTAAACTCATAATTTGATCCAACAAGTTGAATTAATTACCCAACGACCAGCGCTACGAACATTATTTTACTTCCACCAATTACCTATTTCGATTCCTGAAGGATAGCCATAGCCATACTAGTAACAAATGACTTGGAATTTTCTGTCCCAGTCTAAAACTTGTCCATTCTTCCAACTCGACATTCCTGCATTTAATTGCTGCGGAATAAAGACGTAACTACCAGGCTTACTTATGGTACCAAAAGGTTCTATAAGATATAAACATAAAGTACATTGCCGGATTAGGATATTTTGATTTCGGCCGTCTTTCAAATGACCCCTTCTAGATTTAAATTCATGAAACTACCTGCCAACAATAGATTTTCAACAGTAATTGATAAGTATCTTTAAAAGCTGCTACCAAGTTTCAATGACTGTCCAAACGTTATATCTTTAATTCTGCGTCTACATGGAAAGCGGTTTAGAGTACCTTCATGATGTTAATTCTACGTCATTCTATACCCTTTGATTCGATGATTTTGAAAATGCAAATACAAATTGTTAAACGAATGAACTTCCAACAGGTGCTCTTGTTTTTGCTATTTTTCACCCGTAATTTTCAAAACAATTGTTACAATAATTATTGTGGATGAATCTTTAGCTTAATATAAGTTTTGTTGATGATTTGTGTGTATTTTTGATTGGATTAGTTTGTGTATCAAATGTAGCTACATAGATTCTCATTAGCAAATACTGATGTTCCACTTCAGATTACAGAACTTGACTAATATACAGTTAGTAATCAGGGAAATTAATACTCAATCTATGAGGCGAATAGTGCAATTATCCGTTATAATATTGGGTGGCTCAGGATCAGACAAATTTCAAATTGAATTGATACTGTTGTCCCAGATTAGTTCTGTTACTTTTGACAGTTCGGTTTGCATGAATTAACCTCCGATTAGTTCAATTTCCGACACTACTACTCCTTCAACATCTGGGTCTTTCATCGTTGCGGAGTACGCTAAATTTTTTTTAATGGTGGCGCGATTTTTCGTGTAGAGTGTGTCCGCTCGACTGCCTTCATGCGTCCTTGGCGTCGGCAGCAGCAGCGATGATGGTAGAATTTCGGAGGAAGGGGATACAAAGCTGGAGGCGGGCTTCTATAAATTAGGCACGATCGCAGCCGTCCGTGACGCCTAACCTCCCTCCGCCGCATGGTGATAGATGGCGGCCGCCTCTACGCCACCTTAACGCCATTGCCACTCCAAGACCATCGCTTCAACCCATGCCAACTCGATATGCACAGAAGCAGGCTCTGATTGCAAGAACTGAAGCGTTGTCATTCAAACCTCACAATATTGCAATCCAGAAGGATCATATTCACAAGAAATCACAGTAAGTCGTGCAGATATTTTCGACGTGACATTGGAGCAAATGAAATTTAAGATACTGCTACTGGTTTCATCGTCACATAACTTTCGAGCGGATTAAGATATTTCCACTATTTTCAAACCATTGTGTGATGATGATAGATTGTAAGCAAACTGATTCGTTAATCCGTACTGCCAGCTAAAGTCCGTCAGCGTCGTCTGGAACTAAATTATCGAATCAGATTACAAATATGATCCCGATCAACTAATTTTCTATCAGTTTCTTTACACACTATGGACAATGGTTGAGCTTAGTAACCGGCATTTTGTATTGTACTTGGAGCTGTCGTCGAAATTGCTTGTACATAAAAATATACAGGACATGACCTATGGATAAACATTCGCAAACGTTATGGTCTCTTTGGTCAACTTGCCAGTTGCTTAATGCTGTTATGACTTATTTTCATCGCTTTTATTATTACTATGAGTATTCTTTCAGCGTGACACTACCACTATTGAAAAAGAATGGTGAGAACTTATGTTTGTTCTTTCATACGTTTACATTTTATCGCGTACAAAATTCTATCATACATTGAGGTCACAAATATTGCAAAAATATATTTAGGTACACACGATATGAAATACAAAATATCTTTATGTTCATGTTGCTTTTGGTGACATTGACATGCTACACGGAACTGCAATATCATATTGTTACTGAACTGACACTTCCATTTATTGCTTGTATGAATTTTGCAATGGTTTGCACTGTTTGCGTTTGTGACTCGAGAACCTAGATTGAGAAACTGAAATGGGAATAACTTCAAGAAAGCGATCCATTGAGTATTTACTGGAAATCAAATGTATTGCGTGTGATTCTTTGGGCTGCATTTGTGTCAAAGTAATCATAAAACTGTTTCTTGAACAAGTGCTACTTGAGTGAAATTACAGGATTAATGGACAAAAATAAGTCACTGAAAAAAACATATTAGTTGGAGCACACGGTCAAGATGAATAAGTATCAATGCTTGTCAACTCTAACAGACCCAGCTTCTTCTTTCAGTGCAGTCTCCCTCTTCTTATCATTCATCTTCTTCTTGAGCTCCAATTCAATTGCATGAAGATGATGAGGCTAAAGGTCACAGAGTTTATAACCATGTTCCAGTTTTCCTCCATCCTATGTCGATAGATGATCCTTGCGTACAACAGTTGGCAGGCTTGTATATGCAAATATCCCGCAGCAAACATTACATTCCATGCATGTTCGACCGGCAGACATTAACCGGCAATGGAATTAAACCGATCGCTGAGAAGTGAACATTCTGCCTCCTCGATTCCGTCAACTGGTACATTTGACATCGTCAAGCGCAAAATGCCCCTGAAATATTCATACAAGGCCAATACGGACGGCAAAGTTCAAAAGACTCTCGGCGAACTGTTGCGAATATATGAATTATTATTAGGATTCAAAATGCGCTGTTCTCGGCAATTTATTACACGGAGCTGTTGTAACATCTCACGCGGAATCAAGACTCTGTACCATATTACAAGCAGCTAGGGTTCAGTTCCACATTATCACACGAAAACTTCTATTTATAAATTTATAAGTATCTCATATCATATAACCACTGAGTCTGGTAAACTGTGTTTTTATTATATTATCGTTCCTAAGCAAATCTAGACCGAGCCCTTGTAACATAGGAAAGGGAACACAATTTTACTTGAAAAATCAACTTCAGTATGTCTCCTATAACGGCCATATCTCTAAACCCTTTGTTGCTAAATCAGGAGCTCCGTAGAGCTAGGAAAGATGTTTACAGCTATAGACTCAAGATTTTTGCATTTAAAAATCACCGCTGGTTATTAATGCATATTGGAGAAATAATTTTTATTAGAAAAATTGAATAATTTCTTTGAAAAACTTATTACAGTCCGCCATTTTTTCGAACATAAGGCAAGTTTGCAAAATCAACTGAAAAGTTGTTGACAGACGATTCACATGAGTCCAAGAGTAGGCCATATTCAGGTAAACTTGTGAACTCATTGCGTAGCTCAAAACAATTTTTTACAATAAGCTTTTTGTCGATTTTGTAAACTTGCAATTCATACGAAAAAACTGTGAAAGGTTTTCCAAAAAACCTTATTTGTTACTAATTGAAATCCGTTCTTCAATAGGCAATAACACCTAGCGGGGATTTTTAAAAGCGAATGTATCAAACATACAGCTGTAAGTAATTTCCCTATGAATGACAGCCCTTGAAAAATTGTTTTTTTTCCTGTTACAAACACCCGGTCCAATCGGAAAGCCCGTTTTCGAGAGCTGCAAGACTCAGGCTCCAAAGCCAGCTAGTCATGCGACTGTAGATTGCTGCTCTGTGTGTACCAGTATCTTAAAACACTTTTGATTACCATAGCTTGTGTGTTTTTACATAGCAAGTTAATGAGATTCTTGACCAAAAGGATCAGCTTGTTGCAGTGTCTCAGATTTTTCAATGTCTTTTGATAAATTGAGTCATGTTATTTTAGTGAAGAAGTTAGAAAAGTTTTGATTCAATACCCATCTTTCATCTTCTTGCAAATCTCATTCGAAAAATCGACCTCAGTATGTCTCCTATAACGGCCATATCTCTGAACCCTTTGTTGCTAGATCAGGAGCCCCGAAAGGCTCTAATCTAGAACCTTTCTTATTTCTGTTGTTTATCAATGATATTTACAAAATTATAAGCTGTAACATTCTGCTGTACGGAGACTATATGAAAGTTTTCAAAGTAATCAACGACATCAATCGTATTCAATATTGATGTTTGCAAGGCGCCTGAGGCGCCCGTTGAGAAGTGATGAGCTATCGGTCAAATAGAAGATATGCTCATAATAACCAACATTAAAATACCTCAAATTTGAATGATGATGCTCTGAATATGTGATATCGATAAGATGGTCATCTGTTTAGAATAAAAAGAATATATGCAAAATTCATTTTTCATTAGAACTTGGAACCTGTCGAACCATGGACCAACACTCTACCTCTAAACACTGCTGTAATAATTTGTTGCTGTAACTGACTCATATCTATATATCCATCATAGAGCGTTATCAGTGAATTAGTGATGAACGTAAATAAATGTTAAGATGATGAAATGAATGTTCCCCAAAATTTGTCCAATTTACCATTTCACATATGTAGGGCCACATCTCGCTCCCGTCTTACCTTTCACTTATATGAATCTAATATTTTACTCAAGATCTTCCGTTTATGTTATGTTTTAAGTTAAGGTGTCGGAAGATAATAATAATAATCGATAATAGATATAATTAAATATGAGGAGAGACTATAAAAATACTCATGTTCGACTGATGAACTGTTAGGGGCCTTGTTGCCAGGAGTAAGGGGCTGGTCTGGTGTTAAGGCGTAAGTATACCACAATATTCTTTGAGATGTCATCAGAGAGTCACACACATCAATCCCTCACCATCCGGACATTTTAGGTTTAGTTTCGGTAACTAGAACAGATATAAAAATGATACACCTGTCTCAGAGGCTGGATAAGATATCTGGTCTACAGACAGGCCATTGAGTTCACTGAATAGATAGCTACCAGTATGATAGTGGACATCGATGCCCGCGACATACACTAGTTGGTCGATTCACCCACTCGTGTAACAACACGTTGCCCGCAGTAACACACAGTATATGCGGTTGAAATACACATATTTCCCCGCAACACCGACAGAATAATGTAGCACCAGTGTTACCAGCTCCAAGATAGCACTGTTCATTTCACGTTGGATGACACCTACGGATGGCTATCAGTACCCTAATGTCGTACCGATGCCTCCAATACATGCAGGTTGATTGATGTATCCACTCTTGAAACAAAACCGTTTCCGCAATAGCACAGAGTACATGCGGTTGGCAACAATCACCGGTGACTTACGATCAAGGTACCTCAGGTAACTAAGTATACCAACACTTGAAAGAAAAAGGATCATACCCCACGTACACTTAACGTTGCGCTACCACATGTGACGCCAAACATACCAAATTCATAAGACTCAATAACAAACAAACTTACCAATTACTAGATGTTCTCAGCTAATGCACAACCCTGAATTCAATAATATGATGGCTAATTAAGATCAGATAATTTAAATAAATAAAAAAGTTCGATTTCAAAGTGACACAAATTTGTGTAGTGCACCCTTCCGGTATGGCTTGATCTTGATAGTGATCAGGGCTGTTTACTCGAAACTAGGTTTTATTTATTACATTTCTGGGGTCGTATTGGTATAGCAGGGTACGTCGAGAATCTGTTCGCATCTCGAAGACAAAGAAATGGGCCATTGTATTTAGGAATTGTCGTAGCACATATTATGTTATAGTTAGGGTTTATTAAGTTTTAATCTCATTAAATTGTTTTGGGTTTGTATACCCGCTAAGTGATATAGACTTGGATACTATCACTATAAGTAAATTAGTTCTAATTCCCCAAGTTGAATTGTATCAAATAAACATGTAAACATTCAAGTCAGTCAGATATCAGCACTCTATTCTGCCGACAAGGTTGTACCTTATACACAGAATTAAATGTCAACGGAAAAATAAAATGAGGATTAAAGGCTGAATATACAGGAGTCTCTTCTATACAAAGAACAGGTGGATGATATATAATTACAATAATTAGTAGTGAATGTGACAGTTTTCTTGAATAGTCCAAGCTACGAAGCAAGCATCGCATTAATGTAAGACGTACGACCAAGAAAGAAGAAAACACCATTTACCAACAACTATGAAAGAAGCCCTAGCAAGGAAAAACTTCAAAACAGTAATCAACTGCATCAAAGATATTAACATATACAATGAATTATAAACAATTCCATAAATCAGACTAAGATAAATATTCATGTACATTGCTAATACCCTATGGGTGGAGCAAATATGTCAAATTGAAAAAAAATAAAAACATTGTATTGAGAAAAACTCACAGATCCAGGCGTGGAGTCATCAAAATAAGTAGAGAATATTCACATCATCAGATGAGTGCTTAGCTCTGTTCATTACGGTATTTTATTGATAATTGTCTTCAGATTCAGATGTGAATCATAGTTTACAAACTAAAAAGAGGAGTGTTGCGTACTCTGAGGGAGATTTAACATAGATTTCAAATTACTCTTATAAGAAGTTTCTGACGGTGCTCTCATAGGTATTCTAATCTAAGTTCATTGGAATCGCAATTCATTTCATCCCACTTCTGAATTCCGTAGATTGCGGATATGCCGTCATACGGTTGGTAATGGGAGGGTTCAGTTTTATTTCGCCTCGTGGTCAATTCTGCTGAAGAGTTCATGGTAGATGGAAGTTCTTTCCTCGTGTACTTGAAACCAATAACCGCTGTGCCAACAGCTTATGGAATCATTCTAGACAGACTTATCACCTATCTAGGAAAATTTAGAGAAGAGCTGTAAAATATACTAGCACGAACGAATTTTAATGCAACGAACAATATGATCCAGTTCCATTGCTCATATTTATTCTCCAATTTTGGTCGATTAAAACAGGGCCGATTTCAGAGCAGATAAAATGGAATTACGACATAACTTTTCATCCTTGCAATAACGTCTAACAACATGGCGGATTGGCGATGGGCGAATTCCAACCCTTTCGGATAATTGGCCACAAGGCGATGTCTTTTACATTGGTGGCAAGGCACCGAGCCAGCAATGTGCCATGCCCGATGTTCGCGAGCTTCCGGTATTGTTTTCAAGATTTCCGGTTCTCGTAACGCGCGCATAGTGCGCAAGACGGCTACACAATGTACTAAGGGAGAAAATTAGGGTAGTAGCTAACGAACTGAGCAACAGTAATGGTAACTCACCGGTACATGAATTAAATCTATCTATATTTGTGGCTTCACAATGACAATGAAATAACTGTCTGATGCATGCATTGTGAAACCTGCTACATCATTCCGTCATGAATCTCGGCTAAGCTAAACTTTTCTCTAGACTCCAGCGTTCTTCACTAGGAAACAGATTTATGGTGACATTTCCGGAGTGGACTGCAGCTCTGGGCAAAGAACGTACATCATGATGAGAAAGGGTAAATAGTAGAATAGAGCTCCAAGAATCATCAAGAAAATTCATATTTAGACTGTTTACTACTCTCATCTGGATAGTTGGGATGCTTAGAATGTTCCATTTGATTCTAATGATAAGTACTTTGCGGATAATTTCACCTAACGGGGCATTAAAATAGTTTTGTATTCTAATTGAGTGAGGAAAGCGGAGTGACTGCATATTTTATTAAAAAGATTATCCAAATCAGAGTTTATTTTACTGTTTCGAACAATGCTGTTAATTGGTTCAAGGGATCTGTTCAAAAGTTGTTTGTAGAATGAACAGAGCTGTTCAAAAGCTGTTTATCGCCTGTTCCCCTTATGAAAAGACCCTGTTACTTACAGCAACCCAACTCCAGAAACAGCTTCTGAACAGCACAGTTGAACCAAAAAAACAGCTTTTGAACAACTCTGTTCTTCCAATCTGCTCAGTGGAACTTATCTCCGAATTTGATTGGTTGTGTGCAGGAGCGATCAATATTTTGCAGATCTTGGACTTTAAATGGTTTTTGATACCATTGAAGCTTTAAAAACATCCTACTTGTATCTCTTAAACTATATCTCAGACATCGGTAGGCTTGTGAGCTAAGATAGAAGGAACTTTATATTCCTACTTATAAAGAGAGAGAATTCTTACCCTCATTTTCATGTAAAGCTATCTCATGTTGGGATATTTGATATTAGTTTGTTTTGCAGCGGATCAAGTATTTAAATGATTAGAACATGATCCTTTATCCAAATTTTAATAACATCCTAACGAAGTCGGCTGTCTGTTAAATGTATACTGAAATACAGCATTAATTATTGCCCATTTTCAGAATAATTGAATGGCTTAGCAATTAGACAGATATTAATTTGAATATGTTCGCGGATGGATCGATGTAATATGATAATCAGAATATGAGCATCAGGATGTGGGACATTCATATGAAATATCAACATACTCTACACATTCTATTGATAATTTCAACGTGACAATTTCTTACTTCGGAGGCTTTGTCTATCATAGACGATTTCTGCTAAGCTATTGGGTAGCTCAAGTTCTTAGCTAGATGCTTCCGCCATAATTTTTACATAGTTCCATAATCCTTGCCCGTAGGAGAGAGTGAGCTTTGTTCACACAACCGCCTGCTTGATTCATGTCAACAAATAGACTCGTGGATCGATTCAAGACATTTTGGTATTGCTTTCAGTACATTTTAATCTCACAGCCTCAAGTTGTGGGCTGATAATGAACAATTTTCCGATTGGTTCTTTTGTGCTATTTTCCCTTTGAATCTCATTTATTGGTGTGACAACAACAGCCTCTATAACGCACCATTTTCTGGGTCTGTAATTATGTAGCCTCATTGATAGTTGTAGATTTGAGTAGAAAAAACCTGATGTGAACATCACGTGACTTATCTGTACATCAAAGGCTATATTCTTTGCATATAATAATACGATAATCAAACACAAAATTTCGTCCTTCCAGGGCTAATAGTTTTGGATTCATTCAAAAAATTCTAAAAGTAAAATGTGCCTTTGGTCAGTCGATTGCTATGGAAACAGTAGGTCATTATTCTCATGCTACAACATTCCTAAATACTGATTTTCAAAATTATAAGGCTAAGAGTTCTGAATTTATACGCGAAATTGAATTTTTTTTAACACAAGTGCATTTCTAGTACAGTTGATTGTTGTGAGAGTAGTAGGCAATCATTCAGATGCTACAGCAGACTGAAATACTGAATTTCAATTTTCTTCGACTATTCAGTCAGATTTATGCAAGAATTTCTGAAAGACTGTCAAGCGAAGTGCACTTCTGGTACTGATGGAGTCGAACCTAATGAGAACAGGATATGAGCATCTAGACGGTACAATCGTCCTAAATACTGAATTCCAACATTCTACATTCAACCGTTTTGGATCTATGTAAAGTGCACTTCCAATACAGACGATTGCACCTGCGATTTAAACTGCACCTTCGGTTCAACCGATCGCAATCATAATGCACCTTATTATAGGAGTGCTTAATACGAAACTCCAATATTCAATGACTGATTGTTATGAATTTATGCGAAAAACTCGAAGAGTCTGTTATATAAAGAACATTTACGGCTTAGCCGATTAGTACAAAAATAGAAGATATAGCCATTCAGATTCTACAGCACTCTTATATGCTGAATATAAGTTCCTGCGGCTAATAATTCTGGATTTATGTGTGAAATTTAAAAAAAGTTTCAAGTAAAGTGCATGATTGCAACCATAATGCGAGGTGCACATCATGTCTCTATACCAGTCTTGAATACAAAATTTCAGCATAAAACGTTTGATGAGTTTTACTGACATCAAGCCAACAGTAGTCAAAATGGATCCAGGGATGCTCAAAACGGATATATCTATTAGAATCTCGATATGTGAACTTTCTCGGTTCCAAAATACTTACTTTTACTTTGTACAAGAAAATAAAAAAGAGTTGGAATCTCAACAAAAGTGACTGTAAAATGACATTTAAAAAAATTCTCAAATATGCCACTCGGACTGCATTATTGTAGATGGCACTGCAACCTATTCATATCTCTGCATGCCATATGTCAACTGCATTTCCATCATTATGCGGTTCGCAAGCTCCATTGAATGAGACTTGGCTACTCTGTACTAAAGAATGCCAATGAGGGCAAGACACGTGTCTACAGTTGTCGCCCTATTCAGGATATTGGTGAAAAGTTTGGTCCTTGGGCTTGCAGTTTGCAATTTTGTCTAATAATCCGGTTTTGATTTTTGAACAATCTATCAAATTCTGCTCTACGGACTTCTGCAAAGATCACCTTACAGTGTCCTGTATCTCTTATATTATTTTGCATTTGTTCACTTCTAACGCTGCAGTCGATTTGGTTATCCCCACCATGTACTCCGCACCCTGCCAATTGAAATTTGGGGACGTCTCTTATACGAGGCGAACTTGTATCTTGAGTTTTATGAAGAAATAGGTCAGCAAGAAGACTTAATTAAAAGAAACAAGCATTATTCATCTAGAAGAGGGTGAAAAAATAATTTCTCATTTAACATACAAAGTAAAAAGCGCTCTTAAGAGCTTCTATTGTTCGCCACTCAAAGATACACGCTACAAAAAGCGTGATTTATCAACATTTAATCAGCAGGCGGCTTTGCTGAATTATACTCTTCAATATTCATCCTCAACGGCTTTAGAATTCAGAGCACGACGCGGTACACTTGCGCCTTGGCACTTCGTTAACAAAAACAAGCGCGGTTTGAAAAATGTGCGCCCTTTCTGCCATTGCAGTACATGGAAAGCATGTTTATGAGAGTATTGAACGATGTGCACATTTAGAATATGCAAAAGGTAAGCGGATTGTCTGAGGAGAATGGAGTCTTACAAAACCTAACCTCAAATTGTTAAATCTTGCGGAAAGATACAAAAGAGACGTACCGTCAGGAGTATGACATTCTGGAGATGATTCTTGCAGGAAATATTCAGCTATTTCTCTCAATGTGAGAGAATATGAACGAATCTCAGTCCTATAATATTTGAGGAGAAATCGGCTTCAATTATTTTTTAATATTCAATACAACTTCAAATCTTGCTAATCCTCGTATGAATCACTCTCAAAACATATCCAAAAGTGCAACCGCATAAAAGAAAAACAACTACATGTACACTTGTCACCAGATTAAGCCTTGTTCAGCAAAAAGTCATTCCACACCAAGCTTCGAAACCGACAAGTGCAACAAAAAATAGAAGAAGTGAAATAAAAAGACGAGCTACGTTCAGAACCATTAACGCTGGACAATCAGCGTGCACCGCTTCATCTCTAGCACGACGACCGAACGAACCCACATTGACGGTGTGCTGATTTGATGGAGAATAGATTCAAGCATTATATAGTGAGCCCCGATGAATTTGCGAGTAGTTCTACCATCACTTATCCATCATGAATGAGAAAAACTTTATTGAGGAACAAGACCGACTATGTCATCCACATATGCGTAGATGTTGTAATCGTGACAATTTGGAGTTATAGTTAGCGCGCGAATCTCTTGCAATTCAACGTTAATACCCTTTAAGCAACCAATAGACCCTGAAGTTGAAGGCCGTCTTTGAAGATAATAGTGTATATCTTCATTTGAGAATCAATATTATTTTAATATGAGGTCGCATCTAAGCCCTCAACTTCTTCTCTTAAAGATAATCCTTCATTTATCGTAAATTCCCCGCGAAACAAAGTAAATGAAGAGGGTTCAGATCAAGTTGTTAATTGAGCAGTTTTATGGCGTCGACGGGTAGCGGGTGCTCATAAAAGTACCTTTCGACGCGCTAGGGCCACCCGTTGCCCTATTCGCGACAACGAAATTAAAAATCGATGGACCTCCGACTCTTGCCATTCAAAACGCAGAATCGTTGAAATTAAATAGTTGGCGAATGGAGTGGCTTTGGTATAGCACTGTTACAGCCTTAACAAGTAGCAAGGTGGAATAAAACGTACAACACTTTATCTGAATTGAAAACCAAACATCAGTTGCTGTAGCACCTGAGTTACATGAATAAATATTTTGAAATAGTAGTTCGATGTTTTTATTTGACTTTCTATCTCAGCTAAACATTACAGAGAGGAGTTCTAGTCAATACGTGTGAAGAAGTGCATCCCTTCTATTGTTCAAAATACGAACTATATTAAATTACCTATTGCCATTTATTTAGAACTGGTTGTACAATCTAAGGTTATCTACAGTTCAGTTGAACCAAGCTTATTTACTATGATTACAATGGCTGGTATAATTGTAATAAGAAATAAACTAAACCGGTATAAGCATAGTCTGTACAACCAGGCCTTAAAGTTTGTCGAGTGTCAACTTGGGGGAATGTGTCGACTGTCTTGTTCCCAGCTTGAGTCCGAACACAAAGCCAGTCAAGCCGAATATGAAAGCTGCAACAGTACTGAGGAAGAAGAAGGTAGAAAAGATAGGTACGTTTGAGTTACGCACGCATATGTCGTTTGAGGCTAAACAAAGCCCCATTTGCCTTTGTAGTACTTTTATGCATCGTCTACAATGAGTTCTATATTTTTTGCTGCACGAGTATCACAAATATATGTGAATAATTCAGTGCTATTGTGTACATTTAATCAATGAAGCTAGTCCCGAAAGAAATCATTGCTACTATCTCAATTTCAACAAATAACTCCACAAACTCTCTAATCCCACATTCTTTGTAAATAATAAATGCCCTGTCAACCGTCCGTCGTGTATCTTTCGATTCCCTGGGGGAACTGAATCCAGATTTAAATTATACCTGAAAGGAAAGTAGTCTTGTCTTCCTACACAACATCGTAACGCTCTCCACCGCAATCAACTTTGACAGGCGCACGTGTGCAACCGCACTTGTGGTCCCGCGTGCATTGTAACCACTGGTCAACGCTTCAAACGGTCAGAGTGGAGATTGTGGTGAGAAACCAGACGTGCAAATTACCTAGCGTGGGAGTGGGAGAAGTTGTCAACCCAAGGAGACTTTAATTGAATTTATGGTCAAGTAGTTAACGATGATTCAAATAGTGAAGTCCAAAAGGACAGCATTATACAAATTTTGAGAAGTGTGATTCTTGTTGCAAAAAAGATGCTCTGGAAATCGTTACAAGTGGAGGAGAGGTGCTTCAAGAATTGATGTTTTATTGCTGCAACATGGATCGTTCCCATGACGTGGAGTTTGCACAAATATTGATTGATATTCAGACTTCCAACAACAAAAACAAAATTACAATTCTAATCAGTTTTCATGGTTAGCATCCCCAAAGATTGCATTCAATCAAACGGTTTTTCATTGCGAGCTCCATCCGCCATATTGGAGTAAAAAAAATGGGAACAAACGCGATCGTATTTTGTTATTACGCCGTCCGGAAATAATGCACATGTCGTAACTATAATGCTATATCCAACGGCAACGAGTTATTCCAAACATCACTTCAGAATCAATATTTATTATTCTTTAGTGTAGATAGAAGAACCTACTAGATAGAGGCATGTTGTGACACTTTATGTAAGCAGGAGCGTTAATGACTTGTCGAAGTAATTACGCGAGTTTAATGATTCCATAAATTTTAATTTTTAATCTTTACGTGTGTTCCCTGAGCCGAGGAGGTAAGAAATCTTTCAAGCTCTCGGCCAACCGACAGCGAAATTCGTTATTGCTCCACGGTTGAAAGACTCGACGTAATCAAACCCTCAGGGTGAAACATCACCTTCTCTTTCCACAACCGCACTTCAGACTTACACAGCCCAGCTTCCTATCTCATTGAGATTTGATTTTGAACGTTGGTTCGCACAAGAGGCTGATAATTAAAAATTGGATCGAGCGAAACTCGAATGATGAATTGGGAATGTATTCTCTCGTCTTAAAACAAAGTATAGTCATTACTGATAAATTATGATTCTGTACAAATATTACTCGATGATTGAGTAACCTTGCAATATCTTTGTGCATCATGGATAATATGAGTTTGTTTTTGCTGTCAGTTATATCCTGTTTTGAGAAATAAATACGAATAATATTCAGTTTAGATACCTCAGTACTTATTGATCAGTATCAAATATATATTCTCGAGATACGACCAATATTTGATAGAAGTTCAATGATCAAATAGTTTTTCATCCCGATTTTGTATTAGGACTGTTATCGTTGTTTTTTTCAGATCAATATTTCACGATTTTAGAATATATTAGATTTTTTGTGCTGTAACCACAACACATGGAAATTTCACGCGCAACCGTGGCTGTAAAAATATAGGGTGATATTAGTAAATTTTTTATCAATCATCTGTATGCAAGAATAAAACCTCGAAACAACAATTTTCTTTGAATGGTCTGAAGCGTAAAACGCAACTGAAGAGAAAACTGAATTTTTGAGAACACAGAACCAGAATTTTTTGCTGCAAATATATCTAGTTGCAACTGCTCGAAGGACTCGAACAAATAATCCTTCATATTCTGAACGCATGGTACTTACCTTTGATGGCACTCATATAGATCAAGCTAGTACCAATAGATCAAGAAATCATTGCATTTTGCATGCCTTATTAAATTTCGTTGGTAACTCATCAAATCTTTATTATTTCTTAGTTTATTGGCAAGTCATCACTTGGCATCCTCTTAGACATGTCGTTAATCACCAAAAAACTGATATAGATAGAAATCCAGAGCACGATCCCCTGATTGTGATAGCATTCGATTAAATTGAGTCTCCTCTAGTGCTTCGGAAAGTTATCAGTTCGAATTGTCGTATTTGTGATATACTATTGACTGTTGAGAAATCAGAAGACTTGCTTGACTTGTCTTCAAACTTTAGCGATCAGAGATGTCAAGGTAACAAGCTTGAAAATTATAACGTAAGAACGGAAGATTGCAAGAGCTCTTCGGAATGACAACAGATTGCAAGATCTCAGCATTTGAACTGAAGATCTAGCAACCAGAGATTACCGCTTTCCAAGCTTTGAAATATGAATTTAGCAAACAGAAATCAGAGGACTTTTGCTCCTGAAGTCAGTATTTGTAGCCAGATATGGGTCCAAGCAAAGGAGGAACCTGAAGGCAAGAGATCACAAGAACCAAGGCTTTGAAATGAAGACCTAACAACTAGACCATCTCAACATTCTGGGCTTAAGAACCAGAAATCAGAAGATGCGAACACTAAGAAACCAGGAACCGAAGAATTCCATTATTCAAACAAAGTGAAGGATTGCAAGAGTCCAGGCTTCAAGACCAAGTCTCGTCATATAAATTTAAACTGTAATCTAATATTGCAAGGATCCTGACTGTCAAATAAAGCCCTAGAAACTGGAGTTCACAAGATACTGGGCTCCAAACTTGGGATCTAGCGAGCAGGGACTAATAAGGCCTTATTGTAAGATCCGCTAACAGACATCGCAGAGTATCATAGAAAATAATTCAAACCGGCTGAAGACAGCAGAAAGTTTCAGATTCTGGTCATCTACTTGATCCAGTATGAACCTATGTTCGAGTCAAGGACTTGACAATATAGAACTGCCTAGCCTTGAGATCGTGCTCTCTTATATTTCTTCTTATTTGAAAGACAAAGAATGTTGGCTGGTTGAAGCATATTTGTGAAACTTTATAAATCTCGAATGTATTTAAAATACAAGAAGTCTTTGGTACTTTCTCTGCCAAACAAATTGAGAAAATCTATAAATATCGATATAGAGGAAGATCCCAGGTCCACCAGACGTTACTTATTTTCTGAGAAATAGGGTAGTGTTAGTATGTACTTTGATTATACGCATACTTGCTAGTTTGTGCCGACGGCCAATTTACAGATACAAGGTGTTAAAGGTAGGTTAAGACATTACTCACTTTTCTTGAAGTCTTGATTGCTGATTTTTATGTATGTTTTAGAGAGTATTGCTATTGCTAGATTCTTTTCATCGGTAGTAATTTCTGCTGACTCTTTAAAGCTCGCAAAGAATAATGTTATCTTTCTTGTAGTCTGAGTGCTAATTTTTATATATATATATATATATATATATATATATATGATACTCAGGAAACGATTTCAATACTTTTTGTCAATAACCAGATCAATCGTAGAGCTAAACATCCCCCAGACACAATTGAAATATCGCTGTAAGTAAAAGCGCGAGGTCACTATTTGTAAGCGAAATATCTATAGGCATCCAACTCTTCCTTGGTCTGACTGTTTACAAATAGTATTGAAATTACTTCCTGAGTGTCATTCATAAAAATCAGAGCTCAGACATGATTATGTTTTTTTTTTGCAAGCTTTAAAGCGCTTGACAGAAATTACTGCCGATAGAAAATGTCTGCAATGTTGATTATCAATTTTCAACAATATTCTCTAGAACATACATAACAATCAGCACTAAGACTTTAAAAAAGTGAGTAATGTCTTAACGTACCTATTTGCTCCGTGCACAAGTGACAGATAGCGCCTCTCTTGGATTGAATTATAACAAAACGTTGTATACAATAGCACACAATGTGATGTTACAAATGATGATTTCAATATCTATTATATTTAGTAAACTGAATAACTGATTTGACATTTCAGAATGAAGTCATAAGAACCGGTTTTCAGCCAATTACTTTCAATGTAGAATTTGAACCTCAAGAAATCATTAAAGGGAGAATGTTGGTAGCGTCTCATGTGATAAGGGTTGAGGAACTAGATGAATTTGGTAATCAAAAACTAATGGCAGGCAGTGTCACACGAACTATATCTGTTATTCTACATCCATACAAAGTGAAACTACATATATAAATTATTGAAGATTCCAAGGAGCGAATTGCTCCTCGTATCTATGAATTGACCGTCGGCACAAACCAGCAGATATGCGTATGACTAACACAACTCTAATCCACAAATTTTGTTTCTCAGAAAATAAGTAGGGTCTGGCTGGTCTAGGATCTTGAACTAATACAAAAAGGAGCGGATTCACCTGACAAATGTCTGAGTTCAAGTAACCGAGGAAACTGAAATGACAAGTTTTGGTATAAGAATTGAAGAATGATTGGTTATGAAGTCCCAGGCAGCTAGATATCACAAGATGTTGAGCTTCTAAGAGAGCGTCAAGAAAACAAATTTTGTATGTTCTCGAGCGAGAGATTGAAAAACTCAAGATTTAAACCGTCAGATAGTCGCAGATTTCAGTGCCCCGTTTTGTTTCTTCTGTCTTCAAGAATTTTGATATGTATGTATATTTGGAGTATGATAATGTCAATATTGAAGCTAAGCCGTGTGTTCAATATAATAAAAATTTATTTTAAATTTTCATAAAAAAATATGTTTTGATCCAATTTTGTCGCTTCTGCCATGCTAACAGAATGAAATTGAAGAGAAAAAGGGTCAGCGGAAAACGACAGGCGAAAATGTTCCACTTGCCGGAGGGTTTGGAATGAGGGCTCGATTATGCAGAAAAATTATGTCAATTGCTCTCGTTCTTTTTGTTTCTGCCGTTTGGCCGTATGAAAGTTGATATCATGAATGTCTCGTAGGAACGAATGGCATAAGTTTTTTGAATGACCAAGTCAAGATATGTTCGAAAACATCTTGCGAAAATTCGAATGTTTTCGTACATATCTTGACTTGGCCATTCGAAAACCTTCTACCAATCGTTTCTACGAGATACTCATGATATCAACTTTCATACGGCCAAATGGCAGAAACGGAAGAACATGAACAATTGATATAATTTTTTTGCATAACCGAGTCCTTATTCCATGCCTTCGGGCAAGTGGATCACTTTTGCCTATCGTTTTCCGCTGACTCTTTTTTTCCTAAATTTCATTTCGTAAGCATGGCAAAAGCAACAAAATTGAATCAAAACATGTTTTTGCTATAAAAATTTTGAATAAATTTTCATTATGTTGGCTACACGGTCCAGCTTTAATTTTGGCATCATTATACTCTAGATATAAATACTTATCAAAACTCTTGAAGGCAGAATAAATAAAATCGGGCACTGAAATCTACGACTATCTGACGGTCCAATTGCAAAGTGTCTATAGCCGGCAAGAACAGCAGAAAGTCGTGAATTCTGTTCCAATGCTCAAATCAGTATTAAGCTAGATTCAAGTCCGGGACCTTGTTATCTATATGGTCGTCCAGATTAAAGGGTAATCAACGATCGAAAGAGATCGGAGTTTGAACAAAGGACCATCAACCAAATATCATAAGATCTGAGGGATCGAACACATTACAAGAACAAACCCAGCAAACAAATCATACATGTCATAGATAATTTCGAAAGATTTGAAGAATGAAGATTTCAATATATTGATCAAGATTCAAACCCAGGACCTCGCAATCTATAGTAGCTCAGACTTAAGAACAATCAATAGTCGGAGAAGCCAGAATTCGGTCTGAAAACCCGCAACCAGATATCGAAGGATCTCGGGAACTGAATGCGTTTCCAAGAGTCTGGAGCCAACAGAGCTCCAAATATTGACCCAGACTTGAAGCCTGGGTCTGCGTAACTCATGATTGCCTAGTCCACAGAGATCAACATCCGAGCATACTTTCCTCTCTTAATTTGCAAAAACCAATACTCGATGGTACAGATGAAATTTGAAGTAAATGATATATTAGAGATTTGAAACAAATCAATAAAATACTATCAAAGTAAATGGTCTTCTAGACTCCCAATTTTGACCATACTCTGCAATTTTTTCTAGAATCGAGCACATTTTAGCTTCTGGAGCAAGTAATCCTGATTTTGTAATCTCATCCATACCCTGAAGTAGAATAGAAGCGCTGATATTTTAATCCCTAGCATCATGATTTTTTGTTGGAAAATCTGAGAACTCGCGCGTTAAGCCCGGAGTTTGCTTATTATAGAGCAGATACAACAATAAAATGCTACAATTTCTAATAGTATGAGTGTCACATGTATCTATCCTTGCTCCATATTAATACAGATTCATGCAGCGTCCTTAATTTTAATTATTTGGTAGAGCTCCACACAGGGAGCAATTTAAAAATATGAAACAGAATTTAAAAGGAAAATTTATATTCAAGTTAAAACACTGTCAGCTGTGAAATTAAAATTTAAATTAAAGGTTTGTCACTGAAATATTCATATTTCATACGTGAGTCACATGTACTGAGAGGAACGGAAGAGAAGAGTGTTTGTAAAATAGAACATAATTTTAAATATGAATGAGACAATGTTGGATTGCACTAGAGTTTGATAGTGACACAGGTAAAGGCCGTTGTACACGCGAAGCACGAATGCATGTCTCCGGACGTTGATTTGAATTCGTACATTCACGCACTCAAGTAATTTCCGACCCGTAATTGCGAACAGAGGGAGCGACAGCGTCGAGGAGTGAAACTTTAGGAATCGTGCTCGGAATCTCAGATATTTAATAACAAAAACTGTCCACCCTGTAATTACGTGACGTAGAGGAATATCAATATGAAACCGAGAGAGACTTTTAATATGCTACCTCGATTTTTGACCGAGAGAAAAACGAGCATGAAGATATACTTTGTAGCTTCACTGTTCTACCTTTTATTTTGATTCAATTTCCCCAAAGTTATGGAGTTAAAGGCCAGCAGAGAAGATTTCTGTATGATTTCATCCAATAATTGTAAAACTATCCGTCAGCCTAAGGACTTGCGAAAAAACAAGTCCATAACGTCTTGAATCAGTTACAGGGCTTTGAGTTGTCATAATTGCGACTCTACAAAAATGAAGGGTTGAGGTTGCGACAGCGTACTCAAATTCATTTTAGCACTCATCTCAAGCCGCCAATTATTCTAAATATCATCTCTAATGATTGCAATAAAACATATTTAACCTCTGCATCTCACAGTATGGAAAAAATGGAACTCCGATTCGGCTATATAAAATAGAGAAACTTGGAAAAACCACAAAAAATATAATAATTCCCTAGTCGGTTTATAAAATGCTGCGCATCATTTGGAGTGCTCTCCTTGGTTGATTAGCAAGTTAATTTGGTTATAAACTGTAGATAGGTTGGCTGTTCGCAGATGATGCAAATTATACGCCGGAATGATGAGAAGACGAGACCAAGAATATGGAAGAGTTCTCTGGACGCAAGCTTTATGAGAAACAGAGATGTTAGCTTGCAATGAAAATGGAAGAAATGAGAGGATAATCAGGATACTTCAAAGAGCATCATACTGCACCTGATCTTGTATACGAACGAATGCTGGGATGTCTTGAAAGACGACATCATACAACGTAAATATTCACCCTGGCCCGCAGCTATATGGGATACTTTGAATTGTTATGAGCTATTACAACAAAAACTCCCATACTAGATAATTATCTGTGACGGGATATTCGCTATTCCTGTTCAGATATTGTGTCAAACCTTCAGATATTCAAAGAGTCAAATTTGAACCGTCGTTAACTTTCAGCTCACAACAATCCCTTGAAAGTTGTTGTAGTTTGAGCAATCACTGCTGCATAATTTCAATTCAGCTGTCACTATATATGTGAAGAGTATTTGCAATTCTGGCAATATAACCTTCAAGGCTAGAAATTATCACTTGGCCTAATTTTGATTCTAAATCATGGGAACTGTTTATTCACAGCACTTACACTGTAACTTCAAACTCACTGTATGTGCGAAGGTCTTCCGTATATTTTTAAATCGAGTATTGTCTAGATTTTATCGAAATTCACATCACGTGAAGTTAATTTGTCACATGTTCTTGAAACGACCAGAAGAATTTGAGTTTATTCAACTCACCTAAATTCTGTAAGGATGGTATGTATTCCTATAGCATTTCTAAACAATACTCTATTGACATGAAGTGCAATGTCAGGCAGAATAAGCCAAAGGATGAGACATAAATATGAAGTCTATTTTTCTGCTTGAGTGCAGCTCAATGTGAACACTTATCACATACAAGAAAGGTGGGATAAAATCTCTACAACAGTAACTTAAAGACAATAGATGAGCCAAATACTCTTCGCGGAAGAAATCAATACACAGGCTCTCCAAACATTAACTCCGTTAAGATTGTGCTGAAGATGGGATCTCCACCTGCCGACTTGGCACTTTCTTTTTTGACTTTCAATCTATCATCGCGACACTTTGACTTGATGATGTTCGTCGACATAGATTTACAAGGCCTCAATGTCAGTGCACTAGTTCATTGTGATGACATACTGAGATAGATATCCAGAGCACGTGCGATCTCAACTGATAAATCACTGAATACATGACAGATTGCAGATTGACCACTACATAATATCATTATATCGTTAACAGATCTTGTTGAATATCCCAATGTTCTAATAAAAGAGAAAAGATTATATGAATTGAATAACATTCAACAATATTATAAGAAAACTTGTAACAAAGCAACCAACTGGCGATGACGGCAATTGGGATGATGACAACCACTGATTTTAGGGTTGATTGAGATTAGAATGAGAGTATCTAGTAGTTAAAGAATTTGCATCGGTTACATTTGCATGGAATGCTAGTATGAGTGAACATGCATTTATATTGAGGTATAGAGAGAAACATAAATGGCATGTGAATTGATTATTGATCTAATGTTCGACAACGCTCACCTCAATCTTTTTTGAGAAGATGACGATATGGTCATGTATCCATGTACATATGTTTATTGATCATATTTTGTTCCTAAATTGAGTTCACTCTTCAGTTTTGTTGGCAAAAATAATAGAGGCTGGAAGCAATAAGGTATGACGATCGCAATACGTCAATCAAAATGTAATCTCCAAGAGCGGACCCAATGTAAGTGAATTAAAGCTGTTAAATTGATTTTTAAACGCATTACAAACTAGAAATGACGTTGAGTCAGCAGATGATCTCGAAAACTCGCGGGAAAAACAAAAATAGGGGTAGTGCGTGAGCAGCAGGACATCAGAGACGTAAAATCGAAACGACAGCAGCGCCATTAGTTGGTGGTTGTACTGGAGAAGCGCGTCATGCGCGTGGAGAAGCGTCGTGACGCGCAAGGCTGTCGACGCCAGTGAGTCTTTGGGAATCGTGGGATGATGAGGTGTTGCCGCGAATCCTACACGAAGTTGGCCGTCAAGGCCCCGGCGCCTCAACCCGAGAGTGAAGTGCTGATTGAGTGACTAGCAACACCCCTCTCTTACTGTGTGTGAAGTGGTGTGAAGTGCGATGCTCGCGAGCCAATCGAACGGCACCGTCGTCACCGGCTAGGAGGACGTGCTCCAGGTGCCCATAACCCAGCTCTTAGTGTTTACATTTGGTGTATGTAACATGTTCGAGGGTTGACGATGTTGGTGGTGGTGCTGGTGCTGGTGGCGTGGAGCGGTGGGGCAAGAAGCGAACCGCCGGCGCCGCCGGTCGTCCAGCCGCCGCTTACTTCGCGCACTATGCGCACCAAATACGGTGACGTTAGTGGCGTCATCGTTACTCCTGATTCTCGTCATTTGGAACCCGTGGAAGTATTCCGCGGGATTCCTTACGCTAGCCCACCCGTCGGCAGCCTACGTTTCATGCCGCCCGTTACCGGAGCCCTGTGGTCCGGAGTTAAAATGGCAGATAAATTTGGGCCCGTGTGCCCGCAAAGACTGCCAGATATCAGTAATGAGACTGCTGCTCTTCGACGGATGCCGCGCGGTCGCCTCGAGCATCTGAAGAGGCTGCTGCCCTACCTCTCCAACCAATCCGAGGACTGCTTATACCTCAACATCTACGCACCGGCACAAGGTAAACTTCTGACTCAAATCTTCACATGTTATTATACTCTTAACGACTCAACTTTTTACTCCACAACAAGATGTAGTCATTAGTGTTCAAAGAACAAACTTCTACTATCATTGCTACCATATCTTGCCTCTTGTGTTCAATCAATGTGCGAGAGTACAGATGTCTGTTAGATATTGGGCTGTTCGTACAGTGAACGGGTATGTGTTTGAATGTAACTCCATAATAGAGTTTGGTCCGCTGTGGGAGCATTAATTAATGCAGCAGAATAAACAGATGACGAGAGTCTTGTTTGCGCGCGGTTGTCATAGCTACCAGTCGGAAAGTGGCCCATACGAACATACGCACGATCTCACCCTGAGAGAACCAATCGCCTCATCTCTGCAACATCCTCACTTCTTGTTCGAGCGCTACTCACACAGCGCTATGATGGAAACAATGAAATAAAGGAAAAAGAGGTGAGAATACAAACCAGGATCTTCAAGATAAATCAATGTTTGGGAGGCATCCAGGCATACCAAAAATAGTAATTATATTTGCAAATCAATTGCATAGAAAGAGATTTTGTAGCGAGATGGAGGCCTTCAAGAGCCGAGAACAAAGCAAGAATGAAATAAGGGAGAGAATCGTGGAGTGTCAATGTGAGAGAAACGCGATAGATTCGAGATTACAATCGCGGTAGATCGAGTTGCAGAGTTGGGACTACAAGTTGTTTAAAGAAGATATTACGATCTCTCCCGGGAAAAGTGAAAAACCCAGCGCGCTCAATTTCAACCGATAAAAAGTTTCTTGCGCAAGTTATAAACATACAATCAGAACGGATGTATAGAAGATGATATGACTTTTGTATCTGAATTTCTACGTCTACTCATTGTCCTTATTTAGAATGTGGATATCGCAGCCCAGCCGCTGGCAATTGTTAACCGTCTGTGGCCGCAAGATCATAAAACAGACCAAGTACAATGTGCGGAAAACCCTAGAAAGGCCTCAAAATGGAAAAAGGAAAACAGAGTAGGGGAAAATGCTCTGAATATAAAACACGAGAGGGACGCACACGCACAAGAAAATGATGGATGGGTGTTAGGAACAGTAAAGAGTTTGCTTGAGAAAATTGCGACAAAATGAGATATGAAAATTGAGATTTTATATAATAGAAACTTGCAGTTGGAAGCGCTGTCGGAAATTGTTCATTTCGGAGACACATTCTTGCGAGCGTCAAGGGCACTGCAGCCCATCACAAACAACATGCTTCACCATGCAATCAGCTTAGGCTAACAAGCGTTTGTTACATTCATTGGAGTATCAAAAACTCAAATGATACGTGGATGACATCCTGTTACCTACTCACCCTCCAAAAGAAAAAGTGGAGAAATCATGAAATCATTACTGCACTCTGATGTCACACTTCTTCCTAGTTTCTAAAATATGGTTTTTACTAACGTAGTCTAACATTCAAGATGAAAAATGCTCAAGCGTCTGATGTACATGACATATTTAGGACCCACAAGTAAAATATATTACTGAATAAATAATTTATGTAGCTAAATGTAAAAATATCAACTTGAATATTCATAGTGCATACTGTTCTCTTTATCTGTTAAATTATGTATGCTTGTAAAACACAAGCTACATATTTTTGTACTGTCAAAATATGAGTACAGAATATCTTTATTCATAGTATAATCAGTGCTTGTACTTGAACGAGACAGTCATATCACTTTTGTCAACGATTTTATAGTGAATGCCCAATCGAATAAAATCTCATTTGATACGTCTTCTCTACATTTTCGGAATATACTCATCTAAACAAACATCATCTGAAGAGCCTACACTTCTTATTAACTTATTTATATATTTATTCATCGAATCCAGAAGAACTCGAATATAATACAATTAATTATATTATATGACGTAGAAGAACGAACAAAAGAGCACGTTGAAGGGTAAAGGAGATGAAAATATAGAAAATTTGAACATACGTGTATTCAATTGTATTTACACCCTGCACGAGGGTATGAATTCTTTTGACGACTTGTGCTCCTACTTCAAGCATTAGAAAACGCTACAGGTCAAAATTCTCAATCTGTTTATTCCTGCTTTCAACTGATGAACTATCTTAAACTCTGTGGTACATATTCTCACCTCTTAAAATAGCACTACTTCCTAAGAATTCTTGCACTTTCTCTTATTAATTTTTTTGCTCAAATAGCCTTTATTTGAGAGGTGGAAGTAAGAGTAATGGCCAGCTGCACCACCGTCACTTAACTTTAAGGGAAGAATAATATCTATGGTTACTATTGTATAGACAATTGTTCCCATGGTAATTATTCCGTACTCAAAGTTAAGTGATAGCGGTGCAACTGGGCATAAGTATTGTGAAACCAAAAGTATTCAAATTTTGAAATTTTCTTGGAATTATCCGTTTTGAGCATTCCTGGATCCATTTTGACTTTTTTCGGCTTGATGTCGGTGCATATGTAGATATGTATGTATGTACGTTCGTAACTCGCAAATCTCAAAACCCGTCGGAAATATAATGTTGAAATTTTGTATTTGAGACTGGTCTAGAGTCTAGTGGCACACCTCGCATCATGGTTGCAAACGACTGTACCGGAAATGCATGTTGCTTGAAATTTTTTTTGAATCTCTCGCGTAATTCCAAAATGGTTAGCCGTAGAATACTGAAATTAAGTATTTCAAATTGTTGTAGCATCTAAATGGTTATCTTCTATTTTCGTGTAAATCGGCTAAGCTGGAAGAGCACTTTATAGAACAATTAGTCGTGGAATATTGATATTTTGTAATAAACACTTCTATAACATCTGGTTGATCATCTCGCATTATGACTGTGATCAGCTGAATCGAAAATGCAGTTCAAATCGAAGCCTATTGAAACTAGATTTTACATAGAATGCATCTTTAAATAATTGTAAATGTTTTTCAATGGAAAACAAATTATTCAATTCTTTATGAATTCTAATTTTGTGTAAGTATCACATGAATCAGTCTGAGAATACGAATTGGTTGTAAATTAATTCACATGATGTTCATTTTCCATAACGAGTGAGTACATCTTCCACCACCATTTGAATGAATTTTTGTATATTAATATATCTAATTAAGTACAAGTAAGTGACATGATGTCCGCTTCGGATTTTTTTCGAACTATTCTAGACAGTAGTTTGAGAAATGTCATGCATTTCCGTTTTTGAGTCTGTCACAATTCTCGACCAATCTTAGTGACTTAGAATTTCCTTAATTGAACGAACAATTATCAATATCAAACTCAATTGATTTTCATCAAGATTGGTCCAATATCCCAAATTGAATGGGCAATTTTCCATAAAAAACATTGTAAAATGATGAAAAAATCCCTGCTCTAAGTCTTTTCGTATAAGCACATACTAGAGGTCGCAGTTCTCAATTGATCCTGATGATTTCCACAATATTCACTAGGCTATTATTATAATAGAGTCTTATTCTCTGTTCGATTGAGGAGATACTACATTTTACAGTTCTTGACCGATTTTAATAGATCTTTTTTTATATCTGATAGCTATTGGAATAACCCCTTCACGATATTTAACACGATTTATTTGATAGTCCAATTTCATAAAGATATACCAAATTCATCATACTACAAGTTGCAATTCTCAAATGATCAAATTGATTTTATCTTTAATAAATTGGCGGACTATTGGAATGATGTTCTTTGGATTCTCATTATGATTCGTTTGATAGCTCAATTTTCATGAACAATTTTCTGCGAGAATTTTTTTCGTGATCGGCGACTGTGCAAAAGTACAAAAAGACAAGTTTAAAATACGTGCCACTGTAAATAGATGTGTGACGTAGCTCTAAAAGACTATGACTTTAACACTACTGACTAGAATCGTGCCTAGGTCGCACAATTCATTGGAACGTTGACACTTAACGCAGGTTTCGCATAAAAAAAAAATCCGCTATGACCACACAATACTTGCACGACCATAAATTTCATGGCCAGTTTTATCGCTGTTCCAGAAATTCAGAGTGTCGCATCAATTAAATGTATAGTTCAAAATGAAAGCTGTCATTATCAAAGTGACAGCTGTCATGGCTCAAGTGACAAATGACGGTTTTTTAGTCCTCACATAATAGTATATTCCGATACAAGTGCGGAATGCTGACCATAGGTACCATGCGAATGTGAATAATTCAGTTACGAGATGGAGTCGAGTGGCAGAATTCACATGAGCATGGAATGATCGATCCGCACGAGTGACGGATGTTATTTTTTCTATAGTCAAAGGTGTCCGCGTAAATATCTATAACCAAAATATGCCGTTTTCCGAGTAAGAATTTGCTTCATTGACCTTATTCCAATTCATAAAACGTTGATAGAATTACTCATATTGACTTCATTCTGAAGAGAAATGATAAGAAAATCAAAAAGTAATAAGATTATGACAGCAATAAAACAGTTTTTTCGCGACGCCACGCGGCTTTCTTGGGAACCTTTGAGCGTGCAGAATGACCCCTATTCCGCACGCTACAGCGTGTGGAATGAGTATCATTCTATAGTGATTATAGAAAAAATTAGTATTTCTAAAATGGAGAGTTCTTCTTCAAATTTTCGGCGACTTTAATTCATTTGAAAATACAGTTTCGAAATTTGATCGCCGGAAGTGTAATTTGGAGTTGGTAAAATGAATTCCACTACTTGATTATCTATTTTGTTTTTGATATCTACTAAGCTTGTCTCCCCAAAAGCTTAAAATTGATACCAAACTAGACATCATTCAAATGATTTGTGAAAGAAACAATTCACAATCGTTTAAATATCCTCTTTGTCACTTCTACAATAATTATCTCCACAAGAGCTTCAATTTGCTACCAAGCACAATAGAGCCAAATTACTTATTTTTTAGAAAAAATTGTACGTTTGCGTGTTATGTCAAAATAAGAGCAATAATAACTCAAGCTTCACAGTATGATTCTTATTAATTCTTTTGTTTAGAAACATATCTTGAATTTCATAATAATTTAAATTTTGATAATAACAAATGAACCGCTGATGATCTTGAAAAGTCTTTTGTGTGAATGTTGTGCCAAATCATCTAAGGATTAGCTTTAGTTATCTTATAATCGATGATAAATACCACCATTCATCAAATAAACACAAATACTAAGAAAAAAAATCTGGTTGAACAATGCTCATCTACAATCTTGAACCCAGCTTTTCGATGAGAAACTCAAATATGAAATTTCAGTCGTAAATTCGTACACATTCTCAAGTTATCATGCTTTCAGGCAGACCGACAGACCGACTGTCTCTGAAATTATGACTTTCGGGTTTAGTAGGGTCTTAAACGTGAAGAAACATCAAAATCTCGAGCTGTCAAAAAATCATGATTACAATACTTCCCCTATTGTAAGTCAGGAAAATGGAAAACCGATCGTCACAAAGAGAAAGTGACGTCATATAAGCGTAGACGGATAGTCGCGGCTACGAATATCTATATTCTCATGGGATGTGTTTACATGGAATGCGCGCATGCGCTCTGTCAGAGAATAGACTGCAGTCATAAAACGTACAGTGAACAAGAGGACAAATGTGATAATCTATTTCATGTAAAGGTTATATTATTGTGTTGAATGAATTTGGATAAGACCGTGTTGATTTGAATTGGAATCCTTCTAGAATCTATTTGAGTCCTGTTCATTAAGAGAAAGAAAGTAGCAGAAAATGAGGAGAATGGAGAGTGATTCTGTCATTGTATAATCAATTACGAAATCTTCTGCCATGCATCCAATCACAAGCCAAATACTGTTGAGATAAGGTTTTTCGGAGATAAAAGATCTTTTTGTACAAAATTGTACCATTTTCTTCCTAATATATTATATCATTTTATAAATGCACCTCTAATAAATTACATGCATGTACGTTTTTTGTTTTATAAATTTTAAAGCACGTTACAGGTCGCAATACTAGATAGATTTCATTGATTCTCCCCTCTGTCGATTGTATAAATATCAGCATAAAACACCATTGATTCTTAGGATGATTTATAATATTGTTTATCTTTATGAGTAATCGATTATTGCAGTATGTTTATCATATCGCATCACTAAAGTGTATAGTAACGATGCTAATCTACTGAACATAAAAATGGTTTGAGAGAAAAAGTGGCTACGCATTACGCATGCGTGACTTACGACTATCTCATCGCAACGCCTCTCCCCCTTCCACAGTACCATTTAACGATTTATGTTTCACGCTCCTGAAGATATATAATATAGTTACTTTAAAATATGTATCCAGGGATCTCAATTTATATCCCAATAATCATATTTGAGTGATAAATAGGGAAGAAAAATATTTCCGCGAAAATATTAGTTCTATACTATATGGTACACTTTCCCAGAGCACACACATTCTCTTGTTATAAAAACAAGCAAGCCATCTCTTATTCAGAATGCATGAAGCTAATAAAAAAAATATCATTTTTAAAGCCTTCTACTTTACAGAAAATCTTAACTCTAATATTATATCGTACTTAGGTCAGAACGGTGAGTTTCTGAAACTTTAACATGTGCGGTACGGTTTTCTCTAATGTAGTCTTATCTGTAAGCTCAAGCTTTGGTTTAAAGCTCGCGCTGCTTGGTTCTCGACGAGCTAAAAATACATGTCTAACATTATTGGACAAGATTGTGGGTCTGGCGTGGAGCTTTGGTTACAAGGTTTGTATTCTTTTAAGGGAATACGAGGATCATCTGAATAACAAACAATGAGGCAGCCTTTGTTCGCGTATTAGGGTGAATTTCTGCATGTCTTTTGATGCTGGAATAAGTTACATGTTCAAACAATTTCTTTTCAATGCAGTGCTGTTATTATTTTTTTCGTATCAGGTCACAAATCATCCTCTTCCCTCAAACTACAAATTCCAGTATCAGCCCACCAGTTAATTTCCTTTCTCCCCTAAATTGCAAGCTCATTTCTAGATTTGTTCTAAACTACGTACCACTTATCTCGTTTCCACATTTCGAAGAATCCGCAAGGCCCATACCATGAATATTCTTCCCGTACATCAAGTGAGATCGACTCTTTTTAGAAAGAAAACGAGTTAGCCATTGTCACAGCTGATGTATCACTGCGGGGGAGAATGATAGTCGAAACTGAAAACATGGGAGCTGTTTGCAGTTTAATATACAATATGAACGGGATATTGTATTCCAAAGGGATTTGAATATGCGCGAGAATTTTATGTTGATGTAGAGATGTGTCATTGGCTATAAGAGATTTCTGATAAATTGAAAAAGATGAGGGAGGGCGGTTTGGAAGCTTAACTGACGAGAAAAAGCTAGAGTTTTTCTTATAGGAATTGCATTTTTGTAGTGACCAGCAGAAATACAATGAATTTAGATTTGTCCTCCGACCTGAATTTTTCCCAATATTTTCGTAATAGTATATTATGCTACAAGGACGAAGCGAGTGTCATTTTTGTCTAGGATAAATTTGGCTGCATTCGGTGAGGACGAGGGCAAAGCCCGAGGCAAAGGCGAGGGAGAAGTACGCGGCGAAGGCGAGGGCAAAGCCCAAGGCGTAGCTCCGTGCAGCCGAATTTGTCCGTGACAATAATGGAAGTCGTTCATTGCCCGTGTTGCATACGATACTTTTTGTAACAAGTGCACCGAAGTACCTCCATTACTAAACTTTTTAAATTAATTTGCATGTATCGGAACTATCTTATCGATTTGACAAACAGATTTTTGCAAATGCAGTCACATTACACTAAACTAATTCAACGAAACATAGCTTACATGATTTATTTTATTGATTGATATTCCCCACATTTTCTGTGCTATCCCGTTCACAATAAATGCACATACTATAACGAACACATTCTATAACACAAATTTCTTTCAAATATCAATTTGACATATATCAATGAAATAAAAAAATCCAACGGCATCCCTGATCCATGATTGATCTGCAATTTTAATTTTACTCAGTAGACATTAATATCCATTAATTCCCAGTCAACAGAGAATTAATGAAAATTGTTACCATGGTTTGAAATTGAGAACTTTCGAAGCAGAAGTCAGCTCAGTAATAGAGTAATGTTGGCGTACGTGTTACAAAAAGTATGTAAACCTGTTTCAATTCTTTCAAGTAATCCGAAATTAAGTGAAGATCGAGCTCGGGCGCTGCAAATCTTGAACACACTACTATTATGAAAACCTTCACGAAACATAAATGGACTCATACTCAACTAACACAAGTAATAAGCCAGATGAATAAATATAAATTAAACATACTTGGCCTGAGTGAAATCGAATGGAAAGATTTTGAAACATTTCGCTCACCAACGGCAGAAACACTAATCTATTCAGGTAAAGATGGCACCCATTAACAAGCTTTTCACTAAGTAAGAAATCACATAAATCACTCTTAGAATGGAAACCCATTCTACCAAAAATAATTACTGCAACATTTTCAACAAACATCCGTAGCATTATTATAATTTGATGCTACTCCTCCACCAAACAAGCTACGAACAATGAGAAAGTTAATTTCTATGGAGAACTAGAAAATGTCTGTCAAAATGTATCTATTAATGGGAGATCTAAATGATCAAATTAGTAATGACAATAGGAATATCGAACAAATCATAGTAAAACACAGCCTGGAAATAATCAACAACAACGGTGAAGGATTGATTAATCTGGTGATAGGATGAACGATTTTTCTTCACAGAAGATGCCACAAAGCTGCATGAATCTTACGCGATTGCAACACAGCAAACCAGATAGACCATAAAAAGAGGGGCAGACGTAGACAGCGACCCCCATCTTCTGATGGTCAATATAAAACTGAAAATCGCATCACCCATAAATGATAAACAGAAAATTTAACTTAGAGAAACTTGAAAATCCTATCCTTAGAAATAAGTTTGGATTTGAATAAAGAAATCGCTGGGAAGTCCTTGAAAGAATGATAGAAGAGAACAAAGATATCAATAAGAAATGCAGCATAATTAAGTAGGTCTCTCTGAAGATGAGTAGAGATGTACTGGGGTATCAAACGAAGACAAGAAAATACTGGGTATCAAATTAAACATAGAGAAATGGACGAGAACAAATCAAGAAATTAACCAAGCAAAGACACGGAATCAAAAAATCACAAGCTTGAACCATTCCAATGTACTCAATAAGTTGATCATAAAAAGTGCTGGAAAAGATAAAAGAAAATGAATTGAAGACATAGCTGAGAAATCTGAAGAAGCTGCTAGAAAAGAGACTATAAAGATCTTTTTGCACAACCGGGCAAAATTATCAATTTTCAGACTCTGATTGACGTTTATATAATGATACTGTTTTAGCCCTAGGGCCAAAAAGAGCACTTTATAGTCCTGGGGCTTTCACGCCCAGTTACCATCAAACAATACATGTTGAGTACAAAGACATTACATTCTATTAATATTTAATGAGATATCACAATTTATACAGTTCTCTGTTTTAATACTCTCAGCGCTAATTACATTTTGTGTACTATCAATCTACTCTTATAAGATTCAGTAAGTGACACTTTTTTGACAATTTCAATTTTATTATTTACAGAGTCTTCAACGTAGCCCTTAGCAACTTTAGACTATTGCCATCCAGTATGGCGTTTCAAACTTAGAATATAAGTAGCGCTGCTGATGTTCGCCTGAAGCAATGGCCAGTATAAGTGTCAGCTTCAGGAAGCTGCAAAATATGTGCTATTTTCGCAGGGAGTGAGCTAAATGATTTTTTTACAACTGGTTGCGTCGAACATTTTCCATTTTTGTAACACAAAAAAAATCTTTGATGGGTAACATGTTTTGGACGCAAGTTGCTATATTTTCTATAAATTTCTACAAAATTTGAAGAATTTTCTTCATCATTTATTACTGAACATTTTCTGTCAATATTTATTTTTGTTTCTCCTAATTTTATACATGAAACTGATCCTGCATCTTCAATGTAGGAAGTCAATAGCATACACAACTCTTGTCTTCAAAATGCTCCTGCAAGTCCCAGAGTTAAAGCAACCTTTGAAAATGATTGGTAATATTAGAGAACAAAGAAATTGTAACAAAACAAATTCTTACTTTAATCATTAGATATGTTTTATCTGGCGCATTTTCTATATATCTTCTTCACAAAGAATTTTAGATTTCTTCGGTTTGAAGCCATCCGAATTTCTTTTTAAGAACGCAATTAGTTTTGGAGATGTATTAATCATAATATTCTTATTAATTGCGAGACTCGTTCTTATCATGGAATAATGACTCCAAAGAGAGGAAGGCTTATAAGTTTTTTGTCTTTCAGAAGGATATGCCAAAAGTACACTTTCGGTATAATTAATACCAATATTTTTCTATCGCACCACTTTAAAAATTCTTCATATACCTTTTCAAATAAAATTTTTGTCTTCTGCGGCAATAATTCTTGTACTGCCTTTTTTGCGGCATTTTCAATTTCTTCCGGTATACTATTTTTATTATTTTCACTCATCTCTGTTCAAATATTTTGTTCAAATCAGTTGAAATTAATGACATTTGTTATATACACTTTATTGTTTCTGATTTTGTTTCATTACCGTAGCAACTTATTGAAAGAATAGCCGACTGTGCTTTCTTCTTTCATTTAAAACAACATTATTGCTTACAATATAGAAAATATTAGACAGGAAATTTTTTGGTTGTGCAAAAAACATTGTATGTATTACGGGCGAAATATTTCTGGCCCTCATGACATTTAGAGCCATCCGCTTCGCGTCGGGCTTCAAACTTTGCTCTTCGGGTCAGAATCTATATTATTTCGCCCTTAATACATAAATAACTATTTTAAACTATTCAAACAAAACTATCAGCATCTACTCAAAAGCAAATTGAGAAGTGGGAAGAACATTTCACGGAGTTACTATAAAGAGCATCTAATGAAGAAAATGTGGGTAGAATAGACGAGAATGAGATCGAATTTGATGAACACGGTGACGCTAATGAATCAAGAATGCTCAGCAAGGAAGAAATAATCCTAGCAATGGAACATATGAAAGCTAGAAAAGCACCAGGTAACAATAACATTCCTATAGGTTTACTAAAAGTTGATCCTCAAACAAGCGCTTAGATGTTATACGCACTTATAAAACATAAATGGCACAAAGAGGTGATACCGATTGTAATCGGAAATAGAGAGCAAACTAAGCAGGAAACAAATGGGACTTATGGAATGAAGATCTTGCACAGAACATATACACACATAATTATCGGACAGATGTCCGAGCTTCAAGAAACGCTTCACTTATTGTTCATAGACTATGAGAGAGCTTTTGATAGTTTAGGCCAAAAAAGCATCTGGACAACAATGAAAGCTTTCGGAATATCCAATAAGATCATCAATTTAATGATAAGTTCATATATAAACTACATTTGCCAAATCATACATTAGGGTAAGCTAAGCAACAATATCCCCATACAAAAAGGAGTTAAACAAGACTGTCTTCTATCCCCATTACTCTTTATCCTTTTTTTGGATAAGATTCTGAAAAAAATAACGTATAATAAACAAATCGGTTACAATTGGACTTTTAACAACAGATTGTGGTACTTAGTTTTCCAGTTTGGAAGATATAAAAGTCACATTTGAGGAGCTACTGAATGAGTCCAAAAAAGCTGGCTAAAAAATTAACTCAAAAAAGACAAAAGAAATAAGATTGAGAAATAGAACCAATACTTCTTCCCCTGTATACCAAGAGATTGTAGAAGTAGTTGATAATTTTTGTTATCTGGGAAGTATTCTAACAGAGAATGGAAGAGCGACTGCTGACATGAAAGCCAGAATTAATGAAGCAAAAGATTCAATTCAATGGTAACGTCATGTCTGTGCTCTTATACTGCTGCGAGACATGGATAGTCGCCAATGAGGTAAACAATAAAAACCAGACTTTCATCAAACGTTGCCTCAGAAGATTCTTGAACATAAGGTGGCCAAACACTATAATGAATGAAGGTTTATGAAATCTGTGTAACCAAACAAAGATCGACTTCACAATTAGAAGCAGAGGATAGAAATGGATTGGCCACTACATAAGAAGTGAATGCAACATAGCTAAAGAGGCACTAGAATGGAATCCGCAAGGCAAGCGTAAACAAGATAACATGGCGACGCACAATCCAAAAGGAGTGTGTTCCACTGAGGTATTACAGAACAGAAAAAGAAGGGAAGATTAAAGCAGAGAATATATAAAATCTCCTAAATACGAATTTCAGGAGTATGCAAGATAAGAATAGGTACAACTAGATCGTGTCTTGAAGCTCCTAAATATTAATTTACAGCGGAATGGATTGGGATATTTGTGTGCAGGATTGCTGAATTCACGCTCATACAACTACACATTGTAATTCGTAAGTGTGGGTGTGCTCCAAATTCACGAATATCGAAGAATGTCTTTTAGTTTCCCAATATGAGTTTTGAGAAAAATCGATCAAGATTCAGTTGCAGTCTCGATGGGCAGACACACACACCATACTACAATGAATGTTATCTGAATTTAAGAATATCACAAAACAAGGAGAAGGTACATAAATATAAATTTAAAACAAAATTGATCCTGCGAATCAGGCGCGACATTTCTGGATTCACACGTGCTCAAACACTGTTTCTTGTAGCTCTGAATATATACTCAAATTTGACAGTTATTGTACTTGATCAATTTTCTTCATCTTATTAAATTGGTTGTGTTATATTCAGAGCATACGTTTGAATAATTGGAGGAAAAATCCATTCGCACTTCCAGTTTCAATCAAATTACATCAAAACAAAAAATATGTTTATTCGTGTGAACAGAACAGTATGTTCACAAACTACTCCCATAATTATGATTTATGTAAAAATCAATGTTGAAACAGAAGTTCAACGGAAGAAATGTTTTTAATCAAAACGGGAAACTCCTCAAATCCGGGTTGAAACAAACAAATGATGCTGTGGCATCACTGCGGTGAAAATAAGGGTGCGGATTACATGCTACACAAGAGAATAAATGAATTGTAATGATTGATTGTGCAGCGCACAAAAATCTGAATGGATAGAGATTTTTTGCTTCACGTGAGCTCACACACACGGAAGAGTTTCCATGAATAAAATAATCACACGCATGCTAAACAGCGATCTGTCTATCCAACATTTTTAAATCATTATTAATTCATCATACTAGGAAATCCAACATGGATGGGATAATTCAATTTCAAAAAAATTATGTATCTCAACTATTCAATGAATAGAAATTGAGTACCCATACAAAATTCACAACAAAAGCAAAAACAATAGATTTTCTTATTTGCATAGTATGTGAATCACTATCAATTCATAGAACTAAAAAATTTAAAATGACTGATCAAATGATGTGTTCACTGCTCTAATGATCTTAGTGAAGATGTCATTCTAATAAATTGAAAAATACTAACTATGAACTTGCAAAATTTAGTAAGACAATGCAAAATCTGGAAGAACACAGAGATGTTAGATTTCTTCCATGGGTCATTGATAGCTGAGGCAAATTCATACAGTTGCATAATTCTATACGATTATAGGAATAAGTAGAGAGCTATTTCATTCGATGAACCTACTTATGTTGGATTGTATGTATTAGACACTAGTGTTACCCGTGACTTCGCCCACATATAGATGCTCTTCTTGAAATCAATGAAAGACATTATTATAATAATTGGATGCATCACTCAGAAAAATCGCGTTAGACCTGTACTATCAATATTTTCTGTTAATTTATTCTAGGGTTAAGCAATTCATTTGACTTTCTCTTGGAAATATTGTAATTAACTGCAGCACCCAAGCAAAATGCGGCAAAACCCGTGGAACTTCTGTGCTGCCGATATATATATTTTTTTGTTGTATTCTAGTATGACCCATACCAATTGACAGTTTTTTGGAAGCATTGTGCATGCATCGATTCAATTGCAATGAAGAATATGATAAACAGAAAAATCTACAAAACAAAATACATGAAAAAAATCGGTTGTCTGTAAAGTCGGTTTACTGACGATAGTTCAACGTGACAACGTCATAAGAAAATAGTGATGGAGTGGTTGCATTTTTGAAAAAAAAAATTCAATTTTATTGGTTTGATAGATATTTTGGATGGATATAGAGAAGGAGGTAAATGGAAATCAGGAATTGAATTGATTAAGTTACATTCATTTGTACGCATAAATACAGTTTTGTCAATTTTTCTATCCCTTCATTTTGTATCAACATTATTTCTCTCAGCAAGTAAACTGAATAAAAGTTGTTCAATTAGTTACTCAATTATTCTCGCAAATTTAATCGTAACTTGTTGTGAAAAAGTGATAATCTTGAACAATGTATTTTAAGAATAAACTGTGATTGAATTATTGTTCATAAATCCCAAATTTAAAATCTTAAATCTAGAAACATCATTAAAGTTTTTGTAACTCTAGCTCTTGAAAAGCCCGCCTCAATGTATTTGATATGGAAGAAAATTGTTCCCTTTGACGGCTGGCTGATCCAACCTGTCATTACAGACACGTTGTTATGATATGTGGAAGATTTAACATTTATGTTCTAATTTTTTGAAATCATAGCTACGCTTGATAATTATTTCGATCAAATAGTGAAGCTATTGATTTTTTACTCATCGTGAAATAGTTCTGGGTAAGAGTGACTAACAGGTCACTATGACATTTCGCACAATTTTAAAGAGATGGCAATACTGGCATCACTGCAGTAAAAACAAATTCTGTCAGTGGCACTAAAACAGTGTACATGTGTAACAATGGTTGTAGGTTAGCTCGCTACGCTCGCGGCTTTAACAAACATCTCTGAATATTACCGCACTTGCGCTGCGCGCGCCTGTGAGACTGAACTTGAGAGGAAACCACCCCGAAGGGTGAACTTCTCCATGTTGGACCGAAATAATGAAACTTTTACATGTCATGTTTGAGGACTACTGCTTAGCTACCACTTACTCTGTACACATGTATTTCGAGCGCAAGCGCATTATCATAGTGACCTATCATTCACTTTATCCAAGTTTTGTTAACTTAATGTTATAGTTTTGTCAATTATAGCATAACCTACAATCGCTGCACTAGCGGACCGATGCTATCTATTTTATTGATGAAAGCTCGAATATTCGACAAAATATCACTGAACATATATCTAATATCGAAAGAATCATTACCTTTATCGCCGCAATTATCTTTGCTATAAACAATTGACACCACATTCACTTTTCACTGCTCTTCATACTTGATGAAAACATGTGAATGTATTATTGTATAGCAGCTGTCCACGCGGACGCATCGCTCACTCAAGTAGGAGAGAGACAGATGTCGAACGCTGCCGAACGCGTATGCCGATTGTGCATCTTTGTCGCTCGTTCCGCGCTCTCTCTTGCACTTCAAGCCTTAAATGTAACGCCTCAGAGCGAGGTAACGCCGCATGAGTCATGTTTTTTCGTGCGTGCAACCGGCTCCATTGAATTATAAGACGTATTCACGTCAAAAACAAATATATCCCAATTGAATGAATCTTTTCATTACTTCGTTGCACCAGAAATCGTGCTTCACGCCCGTTCCATATAAAATCTTTAACACAACTGTCGTCTCTTGACATATTACAGTAGTACATCATAATCTTATTAATTACTTATTTAATTTATTCTTATTGATAAATAATCATTGGCATTTGTGATGACGTAATGGAACGCCTCAGAGCGAGCGAGGTAACGCCGTATGAGTCATGTTTCTTCGTGCGTGCAGCCAGCTCTATCGAATTATAAGACGTTATCACGTCAAAAAATTCAACTCGCGAAAAATTTTTTATACCTCTGACCTATAATTTGGAAAATTTTTGACGAATGAATATTTGTGGCAGTTAAGTTGATTCTCAATTATTAGACCGAGGCTTACATCTAATAAAAACTGACAAAATTCGATGTGCCACTCACGAAAATGTTAAGAAAAGATTCTCATTTTATTCTCAAGGAGGCACTTTGTATATATATATATATATATATATATACGCTATATGATGATGATAGTTATACTTAGACCAATTTACACAATATCTCTGTCTGTTATAGCCTATGTGCTATTCTGATGTATAAGCTATAACATTGCGGAATTTCATCAGAATCCGTTTAGTAGTTTTTGCGTGAAGGAGTGAAAAACATAGATCCATCCTCACAAACTTTCACATCCATAATATTATATTTGTCCAAATATTGTAGTGTGAAAGACAAAATTTATCTACTTTAAATACCAGAAGCGATGAAAGTACTAATTTTGATGAGGATCAATTTCTTACTACCAAATGGGCATTAGAAATGAGGCATCAATTTTATTGTATTTATGGCAGGGTTTTTTACCACTTACTTGACACTTATCAGTATATTTTAGACAATTCACACAATATCTTTATAAATTATAGTCTATGAGTTATTCTGATATATAAGCTACATTATTGTAAAATTTCATTAAAATCCATTCAGTTTGGCGTGGAAGAGTAATTAACATACTCACAAAATTTCGCGTTTATGATAATAGTAAGCAAGCAAGTAAGATCCCAAGAACGATATTTTTGGGCTATCACCATTTTCATGAAAGAATATACCAACTACCTTGAATATGGTGGTGAAAACGGAGTACTCAGCAGACATCTGCAACAAATTAACAATATCGATTTCTATCTTATTTACATCGCTTGTTGTGGTTGGGAGTACAATAAAACACATATTCAATCCCAAATTTCTGTTATCCATTATTAAACAACATTCATTGTAATTTATTATTCATGCATTAATATGGAACTAAATATATAGAACTCAGCGGAATAGAATCATTTAAATAATAAATGGGTATGTATTTAATTCATGTATTTTTGAACAGTATCGATTGTATGATATACTTGTTAATAAAACAGAACGTAATGACAAGCTATCAAAATGAAATTGGTATGAATTAGGGCATATTACTTCTCCTGTATTCCATTAAATACATATAATCAATCTTATTGTGGGATTGAATGATTAATTGATCTATAAGAATTGATAATTTTATTTTAATTAGAAATGAGAGAAATTGGTTTATTTTTGGTACATGGGACCAAAAAGACGATGGTGACCTAAAAAGCAATTTGGATTTTGGAGAAAAATCAATTGCCTGTTACTGGTAGAGAATTCAAACATTACCACAGGTTCTTATACACATCAGAGTGCCCTGTTACCTGCTGAAATTTTGTGGTGAATCTTCTAGATCGAAAACAGTTGCGGCACTTCGATATAATATCGCTTGCCTTTTTGAGGGTTGAGAATCTATCGCTTGATAAGAAAGAAAGGATGATTATTGACCGATGCACGCTTATCATTCACAGTGCAAATTCCAATTATCAATAAATATGTTTCATTGGTAATGTAAGACAGATTTCCTCTACAGTATTCAGGTATATACAAAATTCCCAGCCAATGTGACAAAGTATATGTTGGACAAACCAAGAGGACTGTGGAAGCAAGATTGTAAGAGCATTCTCGTCATATAAGATTGAACCATCCAGAAAAATCTGCTGTAGCTGAGCATGCTATTCAAGAATTACATGGCATTGACTTCAAGAATACAAAGCTTCTGGCTAAAGAGAACAAATGGTTCAAGAGGCTAATGAAAGAAGCAATAAAAATAAGAAAAATCACCTAATAATTTGGATTTGAATACTGGTTATGAACTCAATCGATCGTGGTTACCAGTCATTTGTTTATGATTTCAAGTTATTTTTATCTATGAATTTACTTGCAAGAGTTACTTCAACACCGCCTCCTGAAAATCTGTGGATGGTTCAGTCATGTGCCAAACCAAAAAGAATAGAGCCAGATTGAACTAGAACCGCAAGGAGTTGACAGTTTTCCTATTTAGACCTTCATTTTTATCTCCGGAAGACATGTGGACATTGAATTATTCAAGCTAAACCACAGGCAGAGTTCTACGATCCTGGAAGCTAGTATTTTATACTTATCAAATCACCTTTTGTATTTTTTTTATGTTGTCTTGACAATTTATGTTTATTCATTTATTTTACATTCATACACTTGAAAAAGGCAGCACATTGCTGTTGAAACGTTGTGTTACTAATAATTTATACAGAACTTTTTACCCAATAAGACATATAAATTCTGAAAAGTTTTTTCCAATTATCAAATTTTGTTTTCCGTGACAAGATTTTGCACGCCTTTGTAAGGTGGAATAGTTTGAAGTGATTTAACGACTAGTACTAAAAGGCATGCAGTTCACAAATTCTGTGTTCTCACATTGGATGTCAATGAAAAAAATCTGCCGTGACTTACTGGTACATCATTGGATATATATATATATATATATATATATATATATATATATATATATATATATATATATATATATATATATATATATATATATATATATATATATATATATTTATATATATATATATATAATCGAACACAAAATCTCATCGTTCCACAGTTGATCGTTTTGGATTCACCCAAGAGACTCTAAGAATCTGTCAACTAAAATGCGCTTTCAGCCAAGTCAGTTGCTAAGGAAACAGTAAACCATTATTCTCATACTACAACATTCCTAAATACTGATTTCCAAAATTCTACGACTACCAACAGATCTGAATTTATGCGCAAAATCAGAAAATAAATTCTTACTGAAGTGCACTTCCAGTTCAGTCTATTGTTATGAGAATAGTAGGCAATCATTCAGATGCTACAGCAGACTGAAATACCAATTTTCAATATTTTACACCTGATCGTTTCGAATTTATGCGAAAAGTTCCAAAAGACTGTCAAGTAGAGTGCACTTCCAGTTTGGTGGATCTCAATAAAACTAGAATATGAGCATCTAGACGGTATAGTCGTCCTAAATACTGAATTCTAACAATCTAAGTTCATTCGTTTTGGATTTATGCGGAAAATTCAAGAAATAAAGTGCTCTTTCAATCAAGCCGATCGATAGCAATCATAATGCAAGGTGTAAAACTGGATATTAAAAAAATGCCTAATACAAAATTTAAATATTCTACGACTGATTGCTTGGAGTTTATGCGAAAAATTCAAAAAGTCTGTCATATAAAATGCACTTCCGGTTCAGCTGATTGTTACATAAATAAAAGATGACCATTTAGGTGCTACAGCAATTTCAAATGCTTAATTCTAGTGTCCTATAGCTGATCATTCTGAATTCATGCGGAAAATTAAAAAAAGGTTCCAAGTAAAGTGCGCTTTTGGCTTAGCCGATCGCAATCATAATGCAAGATATACAATAAGATGTTATAGGACTTCTTTATACGAAATTTCAATATGCTATGGCGGATCATTCTATATTTATGCAAAAAATTAGAAAAAATTTCAAGTAAAGTGCCATTCTTGCTTGATCGTTTCATACAAAAATAGCAGATATCCATTCTGATTCAACATCAAGTTCAAATACTTAATTTCAACATCCTACGGATTTATTGGAAAAAATCGAAAAAGTTTCAAGTAAAGTGCACTTCCGGTACAGACGATTGGAACCATAATGCAAGGTGCACAACTAGACCCTATACCAATCTCAAATACAAAATTTCAACATTATATGTTCAACCAGTTTTGAGATTTACGAGTTACGCACGCACGAACATACGTACCGACATCAAGCCAAAAATAGTTAAAATGGATTCAGGGATGCTCAAAACGGATATTTTCATCAAAATCTTGATGGATGAATTTTGCCGGATTTACAATACTATCTTGTACTTATAGAGTGGGAGCTAGTGACAGGTGGGGTTCTCCGATTTCATACCGCTTGCCTTTTTGAGGGTTGATAATATAGCTCTTGATAAGAAAGATAGAAATGTTATTGAGCGATGCACGCTTTCCGGTCATAGTTCAAATTTCAATTAAAGGTCGGAAAAAAAAGTGATTTTTTCCGTGATATCATAATGCATGCTTTTGTAATGTTGAATAATTGGAATAAATCTAAAGCCAAGTACTGAAAGGCAAGCGATTCGCAACAGCCCAAGTGGCTTAAAGGGTTGCGTGAACTTGTGAAAAAGAAAAATGGAAAATGCCGTGTTTCCGAATTGCATGCCAATGGAAAGAATTGAAGTTTTAGTCATAAAACCCTTGTAAAAAAATTGGCAAGCATTCCTCGCTGGCGCAAGGGTTTGAAATTTGGGGGTAATCTTGCATAAATTTTGCACCAATTAGCCGTGATTTCAAATTACCTCAAATGGAGCATAAACTTCATTTTGAAGTGAAATAATCATACATTCAGAATGGCATGCGTGTTGCTTAAGCTCTTCATATTTTAAATAATAATGAAAGTTGCATAAAAAACTCGCAAAATTTCTCCGACTTTATTCTGCCTGCCATTCTGTATTACATCAATAAATGCTATTTCAAATTAATTTGGGAAATGGCAAGCATGTTTCTCAAGCCCTTCATATTTTAAATGATAATGGAAGTTGCATAAAAAACACGCAAAATTTCTCCGACTTCATTCTGCCTGCCATTTTATATTACATTAATAAATGCTGTTTTAAATTCATTTGAAAAATGGCATGCATGTAACTCTGTCCGATCATTGAAAAACTTTGGAAAAAGTGGCAATAAAAAGTAAGAATATTTCCGTGATATTATTCTGTATTTCAATAAAGAAATACTTATGCTTCAAGTTAAAATAAAAAAATCTGATGCATATGACATTAGACGAACATTTACAAATGAAAAAAAAAATCAAGAAAATATGCCCTAGAATCAACTTAGTTTGTATTTATAGACATGGCAGGAGGTAAATCTTCCATAATAGTGCAGATTATATATTCAAAGTAATACAATTAGATCCATAAACAATACTGTTATACCAGTAAGTTTTCCGTTTGGCATAAATAATAGTCCGTGAGACAGCGCCTAAATTTTTTGTTGATTACCGCTCATTTGAAACTTTGTGAGTGGCTTCATTGTGATGAGTCCGACAACTTTTTTATTTAGCAAAATTCTAGATTTGGGGGCGTTTACCCGCGAGGGCTAATTAATTGAAAGAATATTACCGTAATACTGATCTTTACACTAATCGAAAGATTTTTTGATAATAAAATGAAGGAAAAATATTGTCCGATATGAATATTGAGGCTACCGGTGAATCCGACAAGCCGCACTTGTCATAAGTATGTTGGTACTAATGGTAAGTATGTTGGTACTTATGACAAGTCGGACTCACCGGTAGCCTCAATATTCATGTCAGACAATATTTTCCTTCATTTTATTATCAAAAAATCTTTCGATTAGTGTAAAGATCAGTATTACGGTAATTTTTTTTCAATTAATTAGCCCTTGCGGGTAAACGCCCCTAAATCTAGAATTTTGCCAAATGAAAAAGTTGTCGGACTTTTCACAATGAAGCCACTCACAAAGTTTCAAGTGAGCGGTAATCAACAAAAAATTTATGCGCTGTCTCACGGACTATAAGTGAAGAATAGTATGAAAATGAATAGAGTTAAAGAGCATGATTTTTTTTCATTGGGGAAAAGTTGAAACATTTTGAGTTAATAATTGTAGGAAGAGTTAAGTTTCAATTTATGATTTATGTATTTTTTATATAAAATATACCTGAAGATGACTTCAAAAGTCGAAATGGTCATCGTAAATCAATAAAGAAAATCATAAATTGAAACCTAATTCTTCCTACAATTATTAAAGAGCATGATATTGTAAAAAGGGCCGAAAATAAGGACGATAAGGATAAATCGGACGATGAAGACAGCGACACTTATTCTCAAATAGGTGGTGAAACTACTGAAGAGGAACCTGAAATTGACAATAATTATGATGAAGAAATGGAAATTTGAGCAATTATTGCCAATTTCAGATTCCTCTCCATTCCTAATTATTTATATTATGAAACAGCCCATTACCTATTTAAGTATGATTTTTCTATGATAATAGTTTTTTTTTCTGATAATTAGCTTTTTCATTTTTTCATGATGATAATAATATTTTTGCATGATAATGAAGATATACCTACTCTTAAGTTCCAGATGAAGGCGATTTGACTTTCAAAAATATATTTTGTAACAATATTCCATCCACATAACTTATTCACATACCAGGGGAAAAGTAAGAACGTAATTATTATTTTTTTCGTTGTTAATATGTGTGAATATTATTTTATTCATAGCAAGATTCAAAACCTCAATGTTTCACAAATTCAGAAGTTGGGATGTCAACTGTACATACGTGTTTCGTCCTTATTTGGACTCTTTGATATAGTATTATTCTAGTGCCTTATTGGTTGCAATTTGATGTTATACCTGCAGTTAGAGCTAATACTGATATTAATGGGAAAATTTGATGTTTCCAGTGATTTCAATTGAATATTCTTGGAATTGTTGCTATGAAAACATTATGGATAATTTGAATTGTAGCTCTCTGCAATATTTTGGAAAAGACTCACCTAGGCCATTATTGTTCGAAATAAGTCAAAAAATTAAAATAGATAAATTCGCAGAATAATTCCTGTCAATTTTACTGAATTAATTTACGGGCACTTTTTCTCCATCCTTTTTCCAAAATTTATCAATGATGAGCCTGAGCAACATGCTTGCCATTTTTTGTGTCGTCTAAAGAAAATAATTTTGAACGAAATACACAATGGCATGCAAAATAAAATGACGGAAATTTTACCTCTTTTTTTTGCAACTTCCTCAATGCATGCCTCCATTTTGGGACATCCTGGGGTGCATGCCAATTTCCTCAATAACAATTCATCGAACAAATTACCTATAGTTGAAAAGGCATGCAATTTCAAATCACGGCTAATTGGTGCAAAATTTATGCAAGATTACCCCCAAATTTCAAACCTCTGCGCCAGCAAGGAGTGCTTGCCAATTTTTTTACAAGGGTTTCAATTCTTTCCATTGGCATGCAATTTGGAAACACGGCATTTTTCATATTTTTTTTTCACAAGTTCCCGCAACCCTTTGAGCCACTTGGGCTGTTGCGAGTCGCTTGCCTTTCAGTACTTGGCTTTAGATTTATTTCAATTATTCAACATTACAAAGGCATACATTATGATATCACGGAAAAAATCACTTTTTTTTCCGACCTTTAATTGAAATTTGAACTATGACCGGAAAGCGTGCATCGCTCAATAACATTTCTATCTTTCTTATCAAGAGGTAAATTATCAACCCTCGAAAAGGCAAGCGGTATAAAATCGGAGAACCCCACCTGTCACTAGCTCCCAGTCTATTAGTACAAGTACTTAAGTAAAAATTGAAGTTTCAGTCAAAATTGGCATATATCCCTGTTTACCATAAGAATGATCCTAGCTAATTTCTTTCACATTTGTGAAAGATTTCTCAAAAACTTCCTACGCTTGTGCCAGTGAGGGGTACAAGCCAATCATTCTACAGGAGTTCCATGATTGAAAGTTTCAGTCTTCTCAACGGCATGCAATTTAAATTTTTCTACAAGTTTTCACGAACGTGCAAGCCTTTTCGGATTGCATGCCTTTCAGTAATAGGCTTAAAACACTTTCAAATATTTCACGTTATAAAGACATGCAAAATGTCACAGAAAACCTATTTTTTTCAAAAATATAATTGAATTTGCACCGAAATTGATGCATTGTCGATAAAGTTTCCATTTCTCTCAACAAGAGGTGAATTTTATGCACTCAAAAAAGCATGCAGTATGAAATCAGGGAATCCCAACTGTCACCATCTCCCTGTTTATTGAATTAATTAGAAGTTAGATTAAATCTCTCAATAGATCTTCAGTTTCCCAGCAGTGATGGAAAATCTCTTGATTTCTCTATAAAACTATAGGTGATTCGTTGCGTCATATTGTTGATTCATCTATTTGTACTAATGTGAGGTATTTACATTTCTAGTAATGTTACCTACAAGGTTGGGTTCATCATTTGGCACAGTTTAAATTCTGATGTGTAAAACTGATTATAAGGTATTAGTTTGTAATATCCTCCATCTTCACTTAGATGAAGTTCTACCATAACATTCCCTTCTCTATATTCTTATTTAGTCATTGATTCTCAATTATTTATAAAATGTAAATGTAGAAGGATGCTAGTAGAGGAAAAGTAAAAGAGAAGCTCAAAAGACTGGGTGAATGTATTAGAGAGGCCCAAGAAATAGGGCAAAAGTAATGTAGCTCCAATGACACCCTCATATTCTGACTTTTACCATTGAATGGCCACAAAAATGATACAAGCAACAACATTAATCGAAAACGTAATATTATTTAGTGAACGATATAGAAATACCGTATTTGCAGCATATGTACACTTTTCTCAATTACGATTGATCCTTCCTATAGAGAATACAATATCCTTTGTTTACTCTGATCTTCATGTTTGAATACAAAAAATTCATGAGTCCTTGTTACTTCAAATGAAATATCAAGCAAAAATGTTGTGAATATAAAACCATGTAAATAAACATTCGTTCTGCAGCAACATTTGATATGAAATGTAAATTAGGAGGAGAAAAGCTCCGGAGTATCCTGGAAAACATGTCTGGCTCTATTTACCCACTTGAAACAAAACTAGAAACCCAGCACACAGCTCGTATTAGCGGGATTATCCAGCAGTGTGACATACGCATCGCGTGCATTATTCATCATTTCAGTCTCACAGTAAACCCAAAATGCATCACGATTCCCTGTTTATATAATATGTTTGTCCAGGTGTAAAATGATGAGCTTTTACAAATAAAACAGTGGATATCACTCATCAAGAGAGCAGCTAATTGGAAATCACTTGATTTGAATGATTTGGATTAGCAAGCGCGTTGGGTTTGATCAACATGATGTTTGTTATCGATTTTATAATACAAAACAAACGTGGAATCATAAAAAGTAACAAAAATTTCAATTATTCATGAAGTCAATTCCTAAATAATTGAATTCAGAACTCATGAAAAATTATTCTTGTTGTGCGTACTATGAGCTGATATCGATACGAACATATGAAAAAACTCTCTTCAAGTCACTCTTGTGGATGATACTCAACATATTAAAATATTCGAAGCAACACTCGCGACTGAAAACTGAAATTCAGGCCCAGTCGATACTGGTAATAAGTACATGACATTCACCACTATATACATCATCAAATTCAATGTCCTTGAGGCATAGGGCTTATTTAATGAACTATACAGAATCAATGACAGATAAAAAAGGATATATTATCGACTGCATATGCCCAATCATTTGTGATTTATATAAAAAATCTCTTTCTTATTAACGGAACAATCTCAATGCTGCATTTCATGTGAGCAACTCTGTATCGCATACTTCATGTGAAAATAGGGATAATTATTTCGTGCTCACAGCCCATAAAAAGGAAAATTCAAGTATTACATGCATATCAAATCCAGAGTTCAATCTTTTAGTAACACTTTTTATCTGAACAAGAACTCCTGCGTCTTGAAGGAAAGTATTTGCTGGTTGTTTTATTCGTTTTGTTGAATAAAGAATTCTTTAGACGGTCAGTTCACTTTAAATATTTCTCAGTTGATGGATAAAATGCACGAGTGAATCAATTCAGTGGAATAGTGAACCAAGTGCATAAAGATTTAGAGGAATGGGTCCACTATTTCAGAAGATTGCATGCTTCATGTGATGCGGTACATTTATTAGCTATTATTCTCGTCTTTCACTGTAGCCGGACGACTTTTACATGCTCTTGTGATGTTATTATTCGCAATTGGAATGCACACCCATTATCAAGAAATTATGAATGTTAAGGATTTTATGTTAAAAGATGGATGTACAGACTATTTTACGGATTCATTCATAAACAAATGATCCATGTCTTCCACCTTATAGAAACAACTGTTTATCAAATAATCCCACAATTGAATAAACCGACTGAAAGAAGTAATCACTGTAAGCCTAATGTTATCAGTGTTATGATTTTCTTTGCAGTTTTAATTATGAGCCTCCAAAAATTATATTCATAACAAATATTAGTGTGTGAGTGTGTTCATTGAAAAAATCTGACGTGAACATCACGTGACTTACTTGTACATTATTTAATATGTACACAAATTTATTCAATAAAGTTTTCTGTCACTTCAGATCATGATTAATATAATTATAATAATATTTTGACATATAAAATGTCAGGAAATCCCATGAATGTACCGTAAAATTATAAATAACTCGTTGTTGCATATTGTCAATTTATCTATTAATACTGATGTAAGATATTCACATTTCTAGCAAAACGAAGGTCATTATTTCATCCAGCTCCAATTCTGTGATGTGAAAACTAATTACAAGGTATTAATTTGTAGTAACCCTCATGTTCAACTGGATGAAGCATCAAGGCTGCAATAGAGTTGATCTAGATATTCTTGGAGGATGAACACAAATTCTACAAACAACTGGATACGAGGTGCAAGTTCACAAGAAATGTTTCAAGAACAACTTACAAAAGTATTCCGATTCTCATCGTGGTAGTTTCTTTAAGTAACAAAAAAATCACTGAAATCCTAACAGAGCCCCAAATTAGTATACCTGACCTCAAAAAAATGCACGTTGATCGTTGATAAACTACTACAATGGGAGAAAATACTACCAGATCCATTTTTGGAGTTATTGAAATTCAAGAAAGCTGAAACATTAACCCTGATTTTCAAGCAACAATATACACAAATATGCAGCCAACATCCACATGCGATTATAAAACATGCACATGGATCACACGCAGAAAGAAACTGGAGGAGCAGTTACTTCAAGAGACAAAAAGACCAAAATCCACCTTAAAATTATATAACAATCTTTACAGCAGAAGCTTACAGTATCCTATGCACCATTAATGACATAAAAAACCTGCAAACAGACAATGAAGAATCTATTGTATGCACGGACGCTTTAAGCGTAATAAAACAGATAAACAACGCAGACAGCAAAATACCAGCTATACAGAAGATCCAAGAAAGCCTACATCAAATCAATAAGCAAAACAAGTTGACAATAATGTGGGTATCATCGCACTCAGATATACCACAAAAAGAAGACGGTGATCAACCAGCGAAAGAAGCGCCAAGAGACAAAAGAATACCTACACCTATTCCAGCTCAAGACTTTGTAATAAGAATGAAGGAGAAAATGAAAGAACAACTAACAACACATAGATTCGAACAACAGGAAATAAACTAAGAGATACCTCAAAGAGAATAAACATATAAAACCGAAGAGACAGAGAACAGAATCTGAAACATGTAATTTATGTAATACACAAATACCTGTAGAACATATTCTACTCGATTGCCTGAAATACGGACAACCAAGAAAGCAAAACAACATACAACAAAAAATAATAATATAATAATTTGAAAAATAGGAAAAATTGAATAAAAAGAACTAGAGTCACACTTGTGATTATAGATCGTTTGTAACTATGGGATATCAGCTGCCAACTGCCCTTTTTGATCCTAATTTCCTTTTTTTACACTCATTAAATATTGATGACACCCTACTTTCATTCATTGTTGCATTATGTGCGTCAGTGCATTCATTGTGTTTCCAATCTTTGGTTTATCGTATCAAGTTTCAAAGTGAGTGCTACTATATAAGATTCCAAGATATAAAAATCTGACGTGAACATCATGTGACTTATATATATATATATATATATATATATATATATATATATATATATATATATATATATATATATATATATATATATATATATATATATATATATATATATATATATATATATATATATATATATATATAATACGATGTGATTTTGATGTGTTTGATCGTATGTATCATTGGATATGTATAATCCAACACAAAATCTCATCGTTCCACAGTTAATCGTTTTGGATTTACTCAAGAGATTCTAAAAATCTGCCGAGTAAAATGCGCTTTCAGCCAAGTCGGTTGCTATGGGAACAGTAGGCCATTATTCTTATACTACAACATTTCTAAATACTGATTTCCAGAATTCTACGACTACCAACAGATCTGAATTCATGCGCAAAATTAAAAAATAAATTCCTACTGAAGTGCACTCTCGGTCCAGTCTATTGTTATGAAAATAGTAGACAATCATCCAGATGCCACAGCAGACTGAAATATCAAATTTCAATATACTACACCTGATCGTTTCAAATTTATGCGAAAAATTCCAAAAGACTGTCAAGTTAAGTGCACTTCCGGCTTGATGGATCTTAATAAAAATAGGATATGAGCATCTAGACGGAATAAACGTCCTAAATACTGAATTCTAACAATATACGTTCAATCGCTCTGGATTTAGGCGAAAAATTCAAAAAAAAATTGTAAAAAAAGTGCTCTTTCGGCTTATTCGATAGCAATCATAATGCAAGGTTTACAACTAGATATCATAAAAGTGCCTAATACAGAATTCAAATATTCTACGACTGATTGTTTAGAATTCATGCGGGAAATTCAAAAAGTCTGTCATATAAAGTGCATTTCCGGCTCAGCCGATTGTTACAAGAATTGAAGATGACCCTCAAGATGCTACAGTAAGATGTTATAGAAGTGCTTGATATGCAATTTAAATATGCTATGCCTGATCATTCTACATTTATGCAAAAAATTCAAAAAAATATTCAAGTAAAGTGCACTTTTGGCTTGGCCGATTCATACGAAAATAGCAGATAACCATTCTGATACATCAAGTTCAAATTCTGAATTTCAACATGATCATTCTGGATTTATTGGAAAAATTCGAAAAAAGCTTCAAGTAAAGTGCACTTCCGGTACAGACGATTGGAACCATAATGCGAGGTGCACAAGTACACCCTATAATACAAAACTTCAACATTATACGTTCAACCTGTTTTGAGGTTTGCGAGTTACGCACGAATATTTCCATCAAAATCTCGATAGATGAATCTTGTCGGTTCCACAATACTTGTAACTTTGTACAAGTAAAAATTCATGCGTGAGATCGTGTCTTGCTAGCAGAACCAGAATAATTGTTCATAAAATGCACAGCGGATGAGCGCGGGTGACTTTTTATCATTGCAATCTGTCACTCATTGCTTGACGTGCTTGCTACAAAAAAAAAAATCATCTGGTGCTCAAACACTTGTGGCAATATATTGAAAATTTGAATTAATACGTATACATATATTCAGGAGCAGACTGTGAAGATGATAGCGGTGAAACATCAAAACTGACATTTAGTAACCAAGCTAAATCACAATACCACGTTAGAGTCGCTTCCTGTTGTTGCCAAGATATGACAATATATTTTGTACCAGTCCGGAACATTTAATCAAATTTTGACCAGATCATTGTGAATATTCAATCTATAAACTGTTAGTTTCATACTTTCACTGTTTATAGCACCATCAGCCTAAACAGTGACAAATGTATTATGTCGTATAAAACTTCATGGATGAGAAGAGAAAAAGTATCGATTTAGGATTGAGATATTCTAAACTTGAACTTTATATCATCCGAATTTAATAAAAATCTCTCAAATGCCACTTTTTGTAGCAAGCACCTTAAGGCCATTATGAGTTACTCTCGAGGCTCTGAATTAGGATTATAACAGTAATAAGTGACTGTTAGATTGCTTAGCGTCTTCTGACTAAGGGCCGGTTGTTCCAAGTTCAGATAAGGTAACAGTTAACTATCCACCAGACAAACTTATCCCATCACTTTATCAAGAGTTCAAAATTTTTGGGCTGTTTCAGCTTATTTTACTCTCCAGATAGTTAACTGGCAGATTGCTATCTGCAGATTTGAGATAGTCTTATTCTTATAAAGTTGGCAGAATTTAGATTATGGTCTTTATTTGATTTGATTTTGTTAAATATATATCAAACAGAATGATTGAATTAAATAAGAAAAGAGAACGATCGGTCAATTTCACGAGCATTGAAGTCTCCAAATTGATAAATATAGTCGAGAAATATAATTGAATCCAAACGAACTAATACAATTTCTTGGAAAGAAAAATATAAGATTTGGAATCAGTTAGAAAATGAATTTAATTCAACCTGAGGGCTGTATCTGCGCAATAGGAAAAATTTTATGTTGAAATATGAATCATTGAAAAAGATTTAAAAAAAAAAGGAAGTAGTATTGAAAGGTGAAGAAATAATGTCAAAAATCGAACTAAATAGAATAGTATTGAAATCTCATGAGTTAGATTTGAAATTGAAACAGAAGTAATTAGAGACCTTTATTTGAAATATTTATCATACATTTTCAAATTTTTGTAAATTCTTTCACATTCTCTTTTTTCTGTTTAACACTGTACATAGAACATTTAAATGATATATTTTTTATTTTATAAGTTTATGTGAAACAAAGTCGTACAAAGTAACAGATATTCTTATTTATGTAATCTTGCACTAGAGAATGAACTTTATTTTAATATAATATAAATCAATATCTAGAAAAATTATCAATAATTAATGAGTTTCGAACTGAGTCATCATTGTCCCTATCTCCATTATTGCCCATGTTTAAATGTATAATTCTGCATGCAGTTGTTTTATGTATACCCTTAAAATCTCCTATAGATATTAACATATTTCCGATTGCATAAAATCTTAGCGCTATCTGTAACTGGTTCATAGGGATACAGCGCAGCGTGGTTTCTGGAAATATATGCATGTTACAAAAAATCGCATGCAGGTTTATTTGAAACTTACCTATCTGAGAGGAATAATAACTGAACATGAATTTTTCTTATAAATTCAACACTGTATTCTGAATCATTCCATCTGTCAATGTTGTTTTTCGAACTGTATATTGTTTTCGTTCAATTTGAACATTTTCAACAATAAAATCTGATATTTCCTCATTATCGCCGTCTTCGATATCCATTTTTGTATCAATTATAAAAACGCACTTTATAATCGATGCTATAATCCTCTTAAACTTAATATTAATATTATTGATATTTTATTGTTTATTTAAAATGATTAATGTTTAACATATTTCACACGTTTCTGAATTATTGCTGATGAGTAAGCACGATACGTGCACCCCGAATTCTGTGTAATTTCACTCAAATTGCTTACTCAAAATGCTTACATATATGTGGAAAATTTCCTTTGTTCTGACCATGGAAATTGCAATTCAGCATAAAACCCCTCTTTTCAACAAAGTCTTCTTTACTCATTTTGAGACAAATCAGCATCAGTCTGATAAGAACATCCATCAAACAACTAGTAAGTCTGAGAATTAAACTGATAGTTCAGGTCGAGCAAAAGAAGTTAATCACTAATATAAATTTGATGAATTCAAAACAAGTAGTTCTGTGTTAACTTTGTAAACTCCCATCTTCAATAATAATCACCTAGTAATATTCAAACAATATTTTATTTAATACCGCGGTGGATTTTAATCCTTTACTTGCCAATGATCCTATATCCTCAACTTGTCGATAACATCGACAATCGCGACTATTGGAATCACCACCCTAATTCCAATGGATCAAAACATCGAATTCAAGCTCAAATATCAAAATATTTATTTTCGTCCCATTCCGTGTTTTTGTTCGCGTATAGGCTATGTGCAAGGGGGCGGAGTTTGTACAAATATCGATGCGAGCGCTCATGGTGAGCATCATTGTAACCATTGAACTCCATTTCTCAGAATACGTCATTGAGCTGTCATTGAGCATTGTAGTTTGAAAGTGAAAATAATTGCATATAAAACATGCGAAAACGTTTGTTCTGTTTCAGGCTGTTGTGTTAAGGATGATTCAAGTGAAATATAGTTTCATAGATTTCATGTACCCAGTTATAACATAAAAAAACGAGTGAAGTGAATCAAAGCGGTAGAGTATTGTCTGCTTTTTATTATTAATCTATAAAACAAAAAAATATATTTGTAGCTCAATTGCGAGATTAGAAATATTCATCATCGATTTGGGATTCATGAATTTACCTCTATCTCTAATTTGTAAGATGTTTCAGTGATAGAAGTTTGTCAGAGGTGCACTTCGCAATAATTTTGTTGTTAATGTAATGTTTATTGCTTGAAGAATCAGTTTGTAATTAAATAAAAGTCACTATTTGATAATCTAAATGAAATAAAAGCTTTATTCTTTTTATGTCACTAATAACACTATATTTATGTATTAATCACTTAATTCTAATTTAAACAAGGTCACAGATATTCATATTTCACTATTTATATGCACTGTCTACTTTACTTGGCATTGTTCATTATTTATTTCACTACCACTATTCTTACTACTGTACTGTACTACACGTCTTTGGCTTGGCTTTATATAGAGAAATATTGTGTTCTCGAATTTTCGATTTCTGGACTCTTTCCATTTCTAGGAATCACTAGAGGCTTCCATTGGGAGAGGTGATGTGCTGCGACGTGGCGCGGCGTAAGAGACGACAAGAAGCTCCTCCCCATACTACGTTGTCTTCACGAGCCCCCCCCCCCCCTCTTACTCTCGCTCGCCACATTAATATTGTCAGCAACATATTCTTCAACATGTTCAATATGGCAAAACTAATTTCACGCTTTTCTTCAATGCTTCCTCGGTAAAAGGGATACAGTGTTCGATATATACAAACCAGATCTGTAAGATCATCGACGGCATAATTTGAGGTTATCCTGTCAATTTTGACGAATTAGGACAATTTCTCTATAATAGATACATTATAATTGAAGAAAAAAATATTGAAAATAAATAATTCCAGCGTACCTTTCATGCTATGCAAGTTATATTATACTCACACAGCTGAATTGAACAATATTAGTACATTTAAAAAATTATAGGTATGAAACAATAATAAAATGGAGTTCAATCGTTCTCCATTGCCCGCTAGAGGCGCTAGTAGACTTCATGCACGTAGCCTATATTCGGAGAGATATTTTTGGAATAAACTTTCAAACGGCCGGTTTGACTGGCTGATAGCAAACTTGCTGTTCACGAATATTTTTCCTACTGATAAATTTTAACTGAACATGGAGCAACCGAAACTGAAGTTGTCAGTAGATTAAATTTTATCTGAATACTTAACTAAAGATGGAACAACCGGCCCTTAAAGTATTTTGCTAACGTGACAGTAGGTCCTGCTGATCATAAAGCTTTAGAAACAAGAACTGTGGGATGATACGAACAGAATCAGTCTTATGGTAATGCTGTAAACATGGTAAGCGTAATATGTGTTGTGTGCAATTTGAATAAAATATTTTCATAGCAGTGTTTGAAGTGTAACAAATGTGAGCCTTTTCGTAAGTGCTAGTCAATTTTACAGTACTGTAGTGAACGGAGCATGCGTGGTGTGTTATCTTAATTTAATTTAGTTTAAGATTTCATAACAGTGTCGTAAATGTGCACTGCTGCAGTAAATACAGGAATTTGACATGTTTCAACTCTACAATGCATTTTAGAGACCCTTTTTGACAGTTAGCCACCTCGACCTGGACTTTTTTTCTTATTCATCAACACAAAATGGATTATTCTAGCTTATATAGTAATAATTTCGCAGTGACGTTTGAAGAATCAATCTTCCAATCTTTCTGTGTGCGTTCACAGCGGCGGCTTAATCAAATTCTGTCAATCTCACGCGCTCTTTCAATAAACACATACATAATCACAAGCCTGAGCCCTACTTTTCAAAGCTCTCCTTCTTTGAAGTATATTCATTTGATATTCTCATCGATTTGTGAGGCACATATAAGAAAGAGATTGCCAATAATGTGAATGAGGAACGACGTGTTCTAAGCCATCATTTGATGATAATTAATTAGAATCCTGAGAATCAACTGTTCGTTTGCTGGTGATGACCATATTGGTATACAATTGATTCATATGCCTAAAATTCCTTCCTCAAGGAATGAAAAGCACATCTTACATATTATTATTGTAATAAAAGAATGCCAACTATGAAATTACCTCGATGATGAAGTGCCCACTTCTTCAGTAACGTAATAATAAAATTATACAGTATGCACCATTACAAAATGCATTAAATCTGGATCATAGTAAAAGTATAACCGGAAATTACATTCAAAAGGAATCCCAGTAAAACGTAATCGCACTAACTTTGTGAATTAAAGCTAGCAATAGAGTTGAACTTCTTTAACAATAATTTGTGAACTCAGATATAATGTCGCGCATTCAGGGATAGAATATTGTAAGCAAAGTTTTGTTGAAGACTTGCAGAGTTTCAAAGAACCGAGCTGCATAAAATGCCTTATGTTAGCATTAAATCCACATGAGATTCTACAATTCCAGCACATGGAGCGAAATAGACAATATCAAGTAGTTGCGCAAATATTTACAATTCGAAATTGGAGCTGTTACAATTGCTTAGTTTCGTCAAATATTCTAGATTATTCTTTATTTCCATACGATCGTGATTTTGCTAATACGTATGGAGGAAGGACGTCTACGAGAAGATTTTAGGAAAAATATGTGGGTCACATGAACGGCGCCGTTTTGACTGACTGATTCTCTGTCCAAGCATTTGAAATATAATATACACTTTGCAATGATTATTGAAAAATGTATCACAATATCAAACACATGTTATCAGTTTCTTATCTTCAAACATCATCTTGAACTACATTTATCATTTTCTGAGCATTGCAAATTTTGAATTGTTGGTTATTTGTCATTAGAGTTTGTAAGTCTATCATTCAAGTATCGAGGTTGGAGTCGCAAAGAAACATCTCCCGTATTTACAACGAAATTAATTTTTCAATTTCTCTAATATTAATATTACATTTTGCTCTTCTACCTTGTTTTGTCTCTACTTTTAATTAAAAATGTTAAACTCTTTCATGATTTGAAACTATGACCTTATTTGAATATCCGTCCTGAAAACAACTAGAGTAGTTTTTAAACTCGAAATTAAAACTTCTGAGTTAATGTTCTCATAACTCAAGATTACTTAGAAGAATTACAGTTGGAGCTAGGAGGCATTAAATGCAGTAAAGTTTTTATTCTGGTTAATAAAACAATACATATCAAAAACGAATCCCCTTAGATTCATAGCTGCCCCAGTATTGAACTATTTAATAGATTTCTTTATTGCTTTCACAATCCAGAATTTATGACTTTCATATGTGTTCTTGAAGTGCACACTACATGAGGAAGTTATTGCATTTAGTAAGGTCTTCACTGGTATCTTGAATATTGGATTCTGAAGAATAAAAGCGCTATGGGTGTCAGCAGTGACGTTTGATGAATTTTGCAGAGCTTGCTAAGCATTGAAAAGTCCGCATGATGGGCAATTCTTCAAGATGAAATCATTCCTTTTATATCTCGGTCTTGGACAATTCCGAACAATAAGATTGTACTATTCATGTAGAAAAGTGATCACCCCTTTTTCATGAAGTGTCCTATCTACAACCATTTACTGTATTGAAGAATAAGAAGTAGTATATTGGTGGAGCCAAATCTAGAGGACTGGCAGGTAGCAGAATATGATGAGATCTGATTGCCATTTATTTTGTAGTCTCAGCATCAAAGGTATAAGCTGGTGTAGTGATGAAGAAGGATTTTAGTGTAGAAAAAATTTTTCTTGACTCCACAATGTAGTCTCTCATCTCAGATTTGAACTCTATTCACTGCTACTCCTGACTTGTGAAATTTGAAACATAGGAGAAAATAGGAGCTTGTTCTCACAATGACCTCCTCGTTTAGTTCACGACTCCTCCTGCTAGCCATTTCTCATATTTAGAAGCATCTAGTAGTTTCAAGTCAAATCTCAACTGCAGATAGGATGCAAAGTTCTTCATCAATTTTGCAATTTTAACCCTGAAGGATGGAAGCTGGTGCGTTTGTTGATAAAAAAAATTTGACGTAAGACAGATTCTCCTCAGTTCACGACATGATCTCTTTCAAGACGAATAGAACTTATCCGACACTACTTCAGCTTGTTGGTCTCATTTACTTACAAAGCTCATGCCACTCCAATTCATTGGTCCCTTGCAAATAAGGCATATGTATTCATAATCAAAATCCCATTTGCCTTGCCATTTTTACCTACTTGTACAAAGTAACAAGTAAGTATTGTTGAACCGACAAAATTCACCTATCAAAATTTTGATGAATATATCCGTTTTGAGCATCCCTGAATCCATTTTGACTACTTTTGGCTTGATGTCGGTACGTATGTTCGTGCGTGCGTGCGTGCGTAATTCGCAAATATCAAAACTAGTTTAACGTATAATGTTGAAATTTCATATTTAAGACAGGTATAGGGTGTTGATTCGCAGCTCGCATTATGGTTGCAATCGCCTGTACCGGAAGTACTTTACATCAAACTTTTTTTGAATTTTTCGCATAAATCCAGAATGATCAGCCGTAAGATACTGAAATTCTGTATTTGAACTTGATCTGATATCAGTATAGTTACCTGCTTCAATTAAAACTTTTTTTGAATTTTTCGCATAAATATAGAATGATCCGCCATAGCATATTGAAATTTCGTATAAAGAACTTTTATAACATCTTATTGTACATCTTGCATTATGATTGCGATCGCCTGAACCGAAAGTGCACTTCATATGACATACTTTTTGAATTTTCCGCATAAATTCTGAACAATCAGTCGTAGAATATTTGAATTTTGTATTAGACACTTTTGTAATATCTAGTTGTACATCTTACATTATGATTGCTATCGACTAAGCCGGAAGAGCACTTTATTCGAAATATTTTTTGAATTTTCCGCATAAATCCAAAACGATTGAACGTGGATCATTAGGATTTAGTATTTAGGACGATTATACCATCTAGATGCTCATATCCTATTTTTATTGGGATCCACCGAGCCGGAAGTGCACTTTACTTGACAGTCTTTTAGAATTTCCCGCATAAATTCGGAACGATCAGGTGTGGAGTATTGAAATTTGGTATTTCAATCTGCTGTAGCATCTGAATGATTGCCTACTATTTCTATAACAATAGACTGAACCGAGAGTGCACTTCAGTAGGAATTTATTTTTCAATTTTGCGCTTAAATTCAGATCTGTTGGCAGTCGTAGAGTTTTGGAAATCAGTATTTAGGAATGTTGTAGTATAAGAATAATGGCCTACTGTTTCCATAGCAACCAACTTGGCTGGAAGCGCATTTTACTTGACAGATTTGTAGAATCTCTTGGATAAATCCAAAACGGTTAACTGTGGAACGATGAGATTTTGTGTTTGATTATATATATCCAATGATGTATAAGTAAGTCACGTGATGTTCACGTCAGATCTTTTCTATTGAAGAACTGCTAGTAGTAATTTTAAGGGGCCAAATATTGACAACACAGTAACATAAAGAATGCAAGCACATGTAGTAATTATCAATTCTGAAGTCTTGTCTCTGGAAGGGTAACTAATGTGAAGTAGAAATTTAAAAAAAAAATGGTCGTTCGACAATCCTTTTTCAGTCCACAACATAGTCTCTTTGAATGCTGATAGATCTTCCGCAGAAGGCTCATGAACTTTACTCAACTACACTTTAACTTGTTGGTCCCTCCAAATAATGAGATTGCTGAAATAGACGTTTGTGTTGGCAAGCACAACCTGTTTTGAATTCATCATTCTTTACTTTAAAGCTAGTAGTAGAGCACAACGGATGGAAAACCACTAATGTTCGACGAATTTTAAAGTACTACTTCTTAAATAAAATATTGTGTATTGAAGTAATAAAAATAAAATTTGTCGTGAAGCAAATCGTTTTTAGTTGATTACATAGTCTCCTTCAAGGTCTACAAGATTTGTCCAACTCTACTTTACCTATTAGTACATTCAAATGATAGAATAGTTTCAACTTTTCGAAAAGATATTTGTGTCCATAATCATTATTTCGTTTGTATGCGCCAATTCTTAAATTGGGTCTTAACGAGTCAAGTAACTCAAGAAGTAAATAAGAGTAATCAACTTTAGCCAAAGCTACTCCAATGTGCTAGTTCTTTACAAATAATAGGATTGTTCCAATAATTCAAAAGCCATTCATGTCCCTAGCTAGCATCTCTTTTGGATCCGCTAGCCATTTTTCAATATTGTAATAACTTAAAATAACTCAATCTGCGGAACTGAGAAGATATGGAACGAGCTGGGGGTCTTGATCTATCAATTCTGCTGCCTCGACTTTAGGGAAAAGAGGTGATGCCATTTCTTGATTGAAGATATTTTCATGTACCCTTTATCTATTATCCATCACTATATCATGATTCTTATCAATGATTTTCCGAGTGGTTACTTCAACGGGATGCCCAGAATGCTTACTCTCACTTATGACCTTATAATCATTTCGAATATTCTGGAACTGTCCTCTATAATTTGATGTGATCGAAGGTGTAGCTTGGTCAGACAGCTTGTCATCTCTTCCAATTTTTGAGATTAATCTACCTTGCTCGACTCAAGCAGACGTCCAACATTAAGTAATGGATAATCTAGCCAAACCCGATGTATGTCGATGATACCACCTCTATAATTTTTCCAGGACATCTCAAGCTACTTTGGAACAACGCTTTCGAATTAGGTACTATCACTTGATGAATCAATACCAAAAATTGGGCAAAACTATATTTCCCAAATCAAAGTCTCTTGTAATCAGTGGTAACAGTATTCCATTTCCAGATGACCTTTTGATGCAATGACATACAAATTTAATATTTTTTCTATCTGATTGTACTCGAATAATACCAACCTTGAATTACAAATGCTTCAGACTAGATAATTATGTTGAATAATGACGAAAAACTGTTGTTGAATTACCAATGACAAAGCTCAATTTCTCCATGAATTGATAAAGTTACTACAAATACTGTCGGTCAATTCTCTATTGAACCTATTCTCGCAAATGCTTTTTTTGCTGCTCACTCTGTTGGTGACCTCTATGTCAATAGTATTGATTGACAGCGCAATGATGCGAGGGCGGCCGCTAGGTGAATTGTACAAGGATATTGTGTGTGCGAAATTATATTATGCTGCTAATGAAATGTAAGCAAATGGAAGTGGAATGAATGCGGAAATTTTGATACAAATGGGGAGATAAAGCACGTTTAATGTATGTAATTGAATTATAATATAACAGTGTTTTGAGCAGATGTTTCTTCCAGTGACTTTGAATAATTCCATGTGTCCAAGAAGTTCATCACATTCAGTAGCAAGCTTTACATTTTGCATGAAAGCAAATGAGCAGAATTTTTCCTGCAAAAGCGTTATTTGATCAGGTTTGACCTACAAACGCAATTGTCTCGTCTCTTCCATTTGAAAAATAGGTTCATGGCGTTCCACGTGTAATAAAAAAGGAATTCGTTTGAAATAGTAAAATGCGATGAAAGAATCGTACAGCGCGTTAATCCGTTTATCTAGTAATTGTGAGTCCTTTTCGAAATGCAGCAGGCGAACAGCACTGGTACTCGACGCAGTGGAATCGATGCAAGTGGACAGCCCCCGTAAGTAATTAGAGTCAATTTGCCATTGGTAGCAGTCGCAGTATGAGAGCATCCAGCAATGCAAAATGCAATTTCTACGGATTATGCATTCAATTTCATGGGAACAAGGTGAAATCCTGCGGTATACCTTGCGGCACTCGATAACAACTACAAACATTCTGATTGAGGGCTGACTTGCCCAATTAAACCCCGACAAAACAGCACGCAATCTACATGAAATCCGATATCAGAGCAAATACGAGAAATAATTCGATAACATCGTAACTAGATGGAACTGAGACCTATCACAACTGTGAAACAAATTTCCCATTGAGCTTAGATGAATCATTTGATACATCATAATGATACGATGACCTCGCCCGCTTCTGGAACCAGGCTAGTCAAGATAAATTGAGTCCTTGTTTGTAGTAAATGATTTGATCCAACAGGGTTGCATTATTTGTACGTTGTTACTCGAAAGCTTCCAGGCCCTACTAGTTGATGTGCGAGACTATCAAAGATTCTGATCAACGGCTGGAGTCTTAGATTTAGGGATTCAGACCGATGAATTCTTTCCAGCTTACTCAATCAATTGACCATCTTAATGTTTTTTCTTCTTGCTATAAATCCCAATTAAGGAGTAGAAGCAGATAATAGCTGAAAAAAGTTAGATCTAAGAAACGGAAAATATGTAATGGGCTCCAAACTTTTAGTGCATCTGAAATCATTCCATGCCATATTTCTCAAGATACAAGCTAGCTACGATCTACAAAGTTTGAAATCTTCTCATGCAACGTTTATTCTTTCACGTCAGTATCTAATCGTAGGACTGCATGTTGCGATCCAAGCCATAGGCCATCATATAGTTAGGTAAATTGATGGTTGGTCAAATGATTCTTTAAATCAGAGCAAGCAATGATTGATACATATCAAACGTCGAAGCTCCACTCAATAATATGTGTTATATAATAGCGATTGTTGTTGGCTACACTCTAAAGTATTTTCAGATTGGAGGCAGGGTTCTCCTAGAGTATCAATTTCCCAAATGAATCACCACACCCACATCCACAAAACCGTGATTGTTTCTTATTTATTCCATTTGATTGGATACCTCTTCGGATTTCCATTTCCGTAAAAGTGTTTGCAAGTAGTGAGCAATATTTCCTCCCTTTTTATTTGTCTTTCTCGTTTGTTTGTTCCACTGGTTTCTCTTCCTGGTTGTCGTTTTAGGTCACCTGAACACGGTTTCTTGTTTTTGTTCTGTGTATTTGTCCGCATCTGTCTCTGTCCTGTATTGTCGGTCTTGTCGAGTCCCTGGAAAGCGATTCTACTCGTCGGCATTTTTTCTTATTCTCGGGATTGTATTCCCTTAAGGATTCGTGCTTCCCTGTGGGAAACCAGTACAAGTTAACTGAATTGTCAGATAGTTTGAGGTGGCGGTCGTGTCGTTTGAAACCTTTCTGCTTGATCAAGAGTTTCACCTGACACCAGTTAAAGTCTAAATGTTAAATCTGTACTATGTAGTCTGAATTATACATTTAGTATTTTGGGAAATAATTGAAGACAAGCACGAAATCATTCATCTCTCATCAGAAGATTTGTAATTCTAGAAGCATGATTAGTTCAAGGATAAAGTTCATCTTCCCTACAGACATTTCAGCAGCAATTGGAAACTACTATTTTTGGAATCAAGTGACTTTTGACCTCCTGAATAGTGCTATTGCAAATTGCGAATTTGTGTTGGAATTAAACAGTCAAAAGTGTATTTGTAGTGACAGATTTTATTGCGAACATTCAGCTTTTCAATCTAAATTCGTACTAATTGTTAAGCAATTCTGAATTTCACGTCCAATGGAATCAACAAATGAAAAACTGACATGCATTTGACAAATACTCTACTTTATGAAATTGGACTTGATTGTGAACAATTATAATGAATTTGAATTTAGAAGCAACATTTTTTTTCCGATGATTATGAAGCTCTCAATTTTTACTCTTGATATAAATACCAAAAATCACAACTTCATTTGGAATGAGCTTTGATACTCTACAAACACTTCAAGGATGTCTACACGTTAATATGAAGCTATCTGCAATACCAATAGATATTTTTATCCACAATATAAAGAAGCCAAGATATATGCTGCATCAAACTTTGGCCGCATTGCAAATTGAATTTTTCTGATTAAACCTTCCAATCGGAAATTATCACTCAACAATTCGTTACACTGGCCAATTTTTATTGCCACAATCCCATGTATGCATTCGTTAAAACCTAACAAGATTTATGGAACATGAAACGACAACGAATGATTTCCGCCCAGTTTTTCCTCTTTGAAATTCAGTTCGACAATTTACTTAATCATCGTACAAATGAAAATATTCTGTACCCGGTTATTTTGTATTACAAAGTCCGTTCGGACTTCCGTACTTTAATGGAAAAGGGACACAACGGAAGCATTCTGCGTTTGGTTATTTCGTATTTTACGAGCTGACATTATGTCGACTGTCCTAGTTGAATCACCGAGCCAGAATTTTTGTCATATAATCATTTTGAAATATGGTCCCACAATCCTACAACTTATCCACTCAAATTGAATAAGAAGTCCTGTTAGAATGTTGAGAATAGAATCAATGCCAGCAATTGAAACAAAAATTATAAAAATATAAAAAAAGAATAACAGTCCAGCTTTCTGAAATTACTAGATATACGACATAAAACATTGATTACAAACTTTGTGGGTGTTAAATGACTATTTGTGTGTTCTAAGGTGACCTATTTCTATTTAATGCTCTCCTATAACACTTTCCGCGACACCTTTACTCTTTGAGGTCACGTTGCAGAAACTTTACAGACGGTATTTTTATGAGCGGACCGTATGAGCTTTGGGCGAACATATTTGCATTCTTACTGCGCAGGAAACAAGGGTTTGGAGCAAGAGACATTGTGCAATATCGGATCTCACTATCACCAACAGCATCCTTTACCAAGCGGTGTAAAGCCCCTAAATTACTAGTAATTAGGGCCAAGAATTATGGAGACCATTATAAGGGAGCGGAGAGAATGTCATCTGTAAGCAGGAACAAACTATTTGCTCCAACCATATTTTTGGTGATACTTAAATAAACTCAACTTGTTTACTCATCGCAAGTAATTTGTCAATCATTTTGATCAAAGATTATTGTACATTTACAAACTCTATTCACTGAGTTGATCCAACCAGATAAAGCAATTGATAAAACATTGAAGATACATCATAGGAATACTTGAAGATAATTATCAGATTCATCATCCTAGTGTGAAATAAGATATTGCATAAATGGAAAAGATTCACTGGTCAACAGACGATTACGCATAACGCATCAAGCAATGTCAGATTGGAAGTGAACTACGACTTCGCTCAAATAATTGCTTGTGGTCATGAAACTGTACTCTTACTTATCGCTCTGACTTTTGATACGACTCATGAACATATTTAAAACAAAGGTGATGATAAAAATCTGATGTGAGTTGTTGAATATTACCAATCGTGGAAGTGTTCCGTATAGACTGAGAGAAAACACTATATTCTGTATACATCTCTGTTCAAATGAATGCTTCTTGTACAATTTAAAGCTCCAAGTTTCAATTGGCTTGTATAAAAATTTTCAAAAGAGATACTGATAAAAATTGTACTGACGGTGTTTTATACATACTTACATGTAATAACAACACGTATTGCCAACAAGACCCTGATGACTCAATCTATTGAGTACAACGTACAATTTCAGAGGTACTCCTCCATCTTATCTCCTCAGACAACCAGGTATGTTTTGAAGCTACAATTTGCTTTCCGGATTTATCCTGAAATTATTGCCCCATGCAACCATCAAGGAAAAAAGTTCCAGAACAAAAGTATGAGAAAAACTGCAGGTGAAATAGTTCTGACGAACGAACGATCGTAAAGTTAAGTCAGCGACAAAGAGCTCATCGACTACTGTATCAATATTGATACAGCTATTTGGTGCTCTCATAAGCCAGCGATTTGTTAACAAATAATACCCGTATAGTCTGCACTCAGTTTCTGCATTATCCACCATCTATTAACTCCAAAAAGAACCATGCTGCAGTTCAAAACTTCATATCGCTGTAATATCTCGTGTAATAAAACTACAAAGTCCATGTACATAATTAACTAAACTCATGAATCTGGAACAGTGTACACATTAAGAATAATTACGTTATATTAACTATATCTCTGGCCTGAGCGTTTGAAGTTCGTGATCAATGTAACGATTTGGTCACGAGCTAGTGAACTTTGCTATCGGAATTAGCTCAAATCTTGCTAAATTATTTCAACACTAATTAAATATTAAGTCCGTGAAACATCATTAGTCGAATTCTGCAGACTGCATCGGTTGCAACTATGATACATAATCGAATTAGGAAGACATGGACGCAACTGGAGTATTCGCCTCAAAAGATTTCTTACTAGGGATCATTGTATTGATTCCAGTAACCGGTTTGATGGAGGCAGCTCTCCTTTCACATTAAAAGGTGAGACTGTGCGTTCTCCTTCTGAAAATTTCTGAGTGGTTACCTGGAATTGTAGGATATTGATACTAGACAATTGGCAAGAACCGAAAATGGATCATTTGAAAGCTAGCAAGTAGGCTCAGATGCGCAGCGTGCGTTACGTTGTTTGTTATTGAATCTCAGAATAGACATGAGCAGCTGTAGAAGTCCTAAAGATTTCAAAAAATAATTAGTCTTTGCTTCAAGACTAACTTTGTTGTGGAATCGGAACAGAGGTACATAAATATTACGCCTATGAGATCTCCACTTGTCATTTCGATAGCTCAATTTCAATAACTCAATAATTCTTATGTTTATTATCACTGGAGACCATAGAATTTCAATGGAATTTTAGGAGGTTCTAAAGGTAACTACACCAATATTGATAAGCGAGATGTTCAAGTCATCTCTCCTTCCATTTTAAAAGCTAAAACAATGCGTTTTAAGTCTTTAGAAAGTTGAAAATTACTCTGAATACTTTTTTCTGGATTGAACAAGGTCCTCTTCTTCCTATTGAGCAAAAGTTTTGCGACATGATCAGCTGGAACCATTTAGTGAAGATATTTGGTGGTCTTATCAAAGAAGTTAACCAGGATCTATGGAAATGTGTAACCATATTGGAGAAATGGCGCCTAAAAGCAATTTTCAACAATATTCCCTTTCCGACTCATTCCAAAAACATTCATATACAAAATGAAACTAGAGAAAATTCCGTACAATTTCTGTTATAACCTTTTTTTTCGTACAATCAATAATTTTGGAGTACGAGCGCCGCAAAGTGTAATTGGGTGCGTAGATCGCAATTGTGGATGAGAAGTCATGACATAGTTTTCTCTGTCCCACCAAAAGTTTATCCTTGTTTTCTTTTTCGATAAAAAAGTCTCAGATCCTTTTTCCTTCACTTCAATCACTTCACTTTGATGCAATGGATCAGCACACATAAAACAATTTACCTCATTAGAAGCCAGGGCTCCATAAATGCAAACGACATTGTGAAGGGAGGAAAGGGCGCCCGACACAAAGGCAACGCATTCCTATATAACTGCGAAGGACGGACCGAAGTAAGCCGGTTTTTCAAAGCAGAGTAAAATATTTATTATTGGTATAATTCTTAGATTCAAGTGAATTACTTATTTGTACAAAGTGAAAGTAAGTATTGTGAAACCGACCAAATTCACATATCAAGATTTTGATGGATATATCCGTTTTTAGCATCCCTAGATCCATTTTTGACTATTTTTGGCTTAATGTCAGTACGTATGTGCGTATATGCGTATGTGCGCAGCTCGCAAATCTCAATACCCATCTAAGGTATAATGTTGAAATTTTGTATTTAAGATTGTTATAGAGTCTTGATGCATAAATCAAGAATGACTAGCCGAAGGATACTGAAATTGAGCATTCGAAATTGCTGTAGCATCGCAATGGTTATTTTCTATTCTTGTATCAATCGGCCAAGCCGATAGTGCACGTTATAGAACAGACTTTTCACATTTTCCGCAAAAATTTCGAACAATAAGTCGTAGAATATTGAAAACTCGTATTAGGCTCTTCTATAACATTAAATTGTACACCTTGCACTATGATTACGATCGGCTAAACTAAAAGTGCAGTTTGCTCTAATATTTTTCGAATTTTCTGCATGAATCCAAAACGATTGAACGTAGAGTATTAGAATTCAGTATTCAAGACGATGGTACCGCTTAGAGGCTTATCCAATTTTAATTGAGATCGACTGAGCCGAAAGTGCACTTTACCATATAGTCTTTTCGAATTTTTTGCATAAATTCAAAACGATCGGCCGTAGCAATCAATTGAACCGGAAGTCCACTTCAGTTGAAATTTTTTTTCTAATTTTGCGCATAAATTCGGATCTGTCAGCCGTAGAATCTTGAAAATCAGTATTTAGGAATGCTGAAGCATAAGAATGATAACTGTTTTCATTGCAACCGACTAGGCCAAAAGCGCACTCTACTTGACAGATTTTTAGAATTTTTTTGATAAATCCAGAAAAATTAGCCGTAGTACGATGAAATTTTGCATTTGATTATCACATTATTATATACAAAAGTACATCCAATGATGTACAAGTGAGTCACGTGCTGTCTACGTCAGATTTTCTATAGTTTACAAATTCCAGTTGGGATTAAATTTCACGAGTTGGCGAAGATGTATAATTGTTTGCGGCGCTCGTATTCCAAAACCATTGATCCCACGAAAAAAAAAGGTTATCACATAAACTGTAGAAAATTTTCTCTAGTTCCATTTTGTTTATAAATGCTACCATTGTGAAAGGAGTTGAAGAAGAGATATTGTCAAAAAATTGCTTTCAGGCGAAATTTTGCCAATATAGCGGCGCAAGCGGCAAAGATACGGAACGGCAAAGTTGAAATTCGAAAAGAACAGATCAAAATCTATAAAATAATACATTTTCTAAACTCCCGGTCTTGGTAAACTTTTCAGGTCACCTCTTTTTTTAGAACCAAATGTAGTGTACAAATAATGTTTTGAAGTTAGAAGCTCTCATGTGGAGCGTGTTCTACGTATTCTGTGTCAGGAAAACCATACATAGCTATATAGGTCCTAAATAATGCAAAAGAGACAGTATACAGAGTCGTAGTATTCCAAAGCTTCTTATGTGAAAACGGAGAATCAGATCTATATATTAACACATATATAAAGTTCCTAGACTTGATTAGTTGAGTTTGTTGGTGGATCTTCTATGAATGAGACTATGCTGTCATCAGATGACACATATAGGAATGAGAGAGTTTTTAACTTTTGGAGCTACATTCATTTCCATGTATCTTGGTTTGACTTAAACGTCATATGAATTACTGAGTGTGGAGGAACTATCATTCCCTATGTCTATCACCGTTTGATGTCATATAAACTTGATGTACTCTTGGAAAAAATTCCATTAAATGTTATTACCTAAGTTCTAGAGAGGGTAAGACTCATATCAGTCATATCAGTTCTCCGCTTACATCTGAGCCTGTGACTGTACGTTTTTATTCTACAGAGGCTTGAGTTGCTACCTTGTATTCTAGAGTCTATCGTGTACACATCCAAGTACTGCTTATATTCTTTTTTTCTATTAAGCCAAAATCTCTCTATTCTGTTGCCCGATCCCTGTACGAAATGATGACTGAAACTACAAGCAGATGATGCTATAGAAGCAAGCAAGCCTCCCTGTGCAGCGTGCTTCTTGTTGTTTGTTATTCTGTCTCAGGATACGCATGCGCATGCGCACGGATTCCAAGAGAGACAGAGATGTTGTATCTTCGCAGACTTTGCTGTAAAACTTCCTTGGTTAGAAAGAAGAAACGATGGTAAATAATAAAACCCATACAAGGCCGCAGATGTTTGTGTTCATTGATGGATCTCTTATAATCGAAAATTAATGTGATATAATTATTTATTTTGAACGAATAGATCCTATTATTCATCCAAGAACTTGAAATGATTTTTTTTCTTGCGTCAGCATATTTCTCTTAGTAAAATAGCGAGAGAGCTCGCACAAAAGAACAGTTTTTATTCCCGTACTGGACCAAATTTAAATTAGAACAAAAGTTGAATTATTAAAGTGGGTTTTCTGTGGATCTGTCATCCATGAAGTTAGAATAGCAGACAACAAAATAAATGGAATTTGCTTCACTTATTCATGCATCTCTTTGTGTTACAGTCTCATTTCGAGTCGAGGGAAAAATAAATAACAGCAAAGCTAATATCTTCAACGTATTCACGATTTAACACTTCTCTCCCCTTTAATTTGAATTTGCGACGAAATATACATCAAATGAATAAGTCAAAGTGTGAATAGGATCAGAGAGCATTGACAATTAATCACTTCACACGTATATATCTCCCTTTCTGAGGCATAACGTGTTCTTAATGTCGTGAATATTCTATGCCTGAGTATTGTAGTTTCTAATGAAAGTCTAGTTTTTTCTGTGTGAAAAATATCAATCAAAATAAGTTTTGAATGACGTAGCTGTGGGCATAAAACGCTCACAGGTATATCCACAATAACGAGGGCTCGATGGTTACGCCAGCTGGTGGCCAGATCATAAAGTACAGCATGTGCGCAAATAAGCATATCCCGCTTGTAGTCGCTGTATCCATGATGCTTCAAGCTGTTTTAATAACGGAGTATCCACTTCATCCATCTTCTTTGAGGTTGTACGATGTTTGCTAGATTATGAAACAATACTTCCCCTAGTGAGTTTATCCTGGGAGTCGATTATATTTTTACAATAGGCTCTAACGTAATTTATCTTTCCTGGAGGAATCTCAGCATGCTAATTGTAGTAATAACATTATATCATCACGAAATTTTCTTCACCTTGAATAAATTCCCCAGTATATTGATTCAAAGTAATAAATTATACATTTCTCTGCGAGGTATTTCATTATATATCCATAAAATATCATTAATTCATGAACTCCATTAGATACTTCAATAAGCCATAAGAGTTGAATGCTTTACCTACTGAATTCATTAATCATTCCGAAGAGAGTTGGAAAATAAATTAATATCCTGCAAATATCGGACATGTCACTTTTGAATTTACTATGAAAGCTTATTGCTCAAGGCGGCGTGAGGCTTTCAGCGTGTTGAGACAATGTATTTTGGAAAAACTCAGGAAACTCTGAGAGTAAATCAAATATTCTTTCAGGCAGTTTTCAACTAATCTCGCCGAGCCATTTTTGGCAAGTTCGTCTAGAGTTGAACCAGTATCAATGAATAACTTCCAAAAACGTAGCAGAATACAAAAGACTTTCAATCACAATCCAGATTTTCAGAGCAGTACCATCAATTCAAAAAGTCCTAGCCCCTCGATTTACTTTACATCCGTATTGCAAAACGCTTAGAATAGGTAGCAAAATCTAATAACTTCAAATTTTGATGAATTTACAACTCACCAATCTTTGAGTTATCGGAGAAAGTATTTTAACCCAGACAAAATAGACGAAGAAGGGAGCTTAGTTTGCATTGATTCCCAACAAGCTGAATTTATGTACAAGTCTTTAATACGTCTTTAATACGTCATCCCAAATGGCACGTCAAGAGCCTCCATCGATCCCGCTTGTGCGTTGTTTCCACGTTTATCTCTGAAACGGTAAAAGCTACCGGAAAAATGATTGAAGGAGCTTTGTAGATTATAGAATTCTCTACAAAAAAAGTATCAGTACTTTTTTCCCTACGAAGCACTGTTTTCGAGTTAACGCGATTTCAAACCTAAAAAATACGAATATGCACTCATTTTCATAAAAAATGCAAGGAACAATAAAAGAGTGCGATTAGCTTGTCTTCCAACAACATCTGCTTCTGATTATAACCACTTGTTTCGTGTGTCTTACCAAGTGCAATTGTGGTTAAACGTTGAACTGAATCTTGAAGACTAGAGCTGCTCCAGAGAAACTGCTGTATACAATTTTTTCTTATTGCAAGAAAGACTGCACGAATAATTATGGGTGCAGAAAAGTTTGATTGTTCTGTTCACCAGTCTGTGCCAATCAAGGCCTCTCTTGCAATAATAGTAAATCAAATGCAACAGATGAAGATGAGGATCTAACTGATATATCTCTCTTCTTGGAGCAGTCAACACAAATCGAGCAAGAAGAGTAAGAAGAGACCGAAGAGGAAGAAACGAGTGATCGTGTAGAATGAAATATTGTTCCATTAGATTTCTTCGATCGAAATATATTGTGGAATATTTCTACTAGGTAAACCATATTAAAAAAGCGCCAAGTACACTACCTCAGAGATGGTGCGGAGATTTGTACATAACTATGGTCTGGAATTGTGATAACTCGACAACGGTGCTTCTTAGGAAAAAAATATCAATACATTTTTTGCAGAAGATTTTACGTTCCACAAACTTTTTGTTATCCGTTTCTCTGATAGCTCCTACCGTATCAGAGATATGCGCAGAAAATAAAAAATTGTGACTTTGATCTCGAAGTAAAAATTGTGACTTTGATCTCGAATAAAAAACAACGCACATGCAAGATCGATAGGATCTTTCGACCTAGTATTTTTAATAATGTATTTAAGGTCTACACAAAAATCCAGCTTGTTGGGAATAAATGTAAACTGGAATGTCAATTTTGTCTGAACTATTCGATTCCATCATACATAAGCAAACATGCTAGGCAACCAAAACACTCCTTCTACTTCTACATATAAGATCCGAGAAGATCCAAAACAGCACATCAAACGAGCACAATATTACAGGCCCAAATCAAGCAACTATTATTTACCATACTCGGCACTTATATGAACAAACCTGCATCCTTTTCTCCCTGGTTGATCGAGCTACCGGAAGTAAGACTAGATCTCTGACAATTCAATAACAAAGAGATAAACTACAATATAATTAGAAACTAATATCAATATAAAACAAGAAGGGAGTTGCTTCGTATATACTGATGCATCAAAAATTGTCAACAAAATAGGGGCAGCTTCTATTATGGACGACGGAACATTCAAATATCATTCAGCTTCCAACATAATACTAACCCTATCTACCAAAGACACAAACTTCATAATATGCTCCGATTCTCTTAGCTCCATCAAATCCATTGCCAAAATATATCCTAAGCACCCTCTAGTAATCAATATTCAAAACATAATACAAAGCCTCTCCCTCAGCAATAACAAAGTGACCCTATTTTGGATCCCATTCCACAAGTGAATAGTGCTGCGAAAGAATCCGTAGTAAGTGAAGTAATAAATATCTAAATGAAAGCAAGTAATACTAGGAACTAATACCACAACCAATCACTATGGAGAATGGAATAGACAATAAAAGATGCCTACTTCAAACAAATTAAATAATATACAGAACCAATTAGAAAAGGGAGGACCAGTTGCACACAACAGGATCGATCAAATAGCTTTGACAAGATTTAGAATAAGTCATTCCAAACTAACTCATGCACATCTATTCGAAATAAGCAATCTAATCAGATGTGCTGGATGCAATTACCCACTAACCGCACAACATATAATTCTAAAGGGTCGAAATAGAAGGAAAAGAGCATCATGATCCAATAACACTACAAGTCCCGAATAGGGAATGCAATCCCGATCTCGCGAGATCTCGAGCTATTTTACGAGCTCAATCCCGAAGTGCAAATTGGGCGAGATCTCGCAAGATTGACGAGATTGCCTCTTTTAATGATTGCAGACGATTTTGATTAATGAATTGCTGCTGCTGCTGCAAAAGCCAACACGACTCTACTAGAGGAATTAGAAAAGGCTCTAAAGGTATGTAAACGTCCTTTTCCACGTGTTTCTACATCTCAAGATAGGCTAGAGTCACTCACAAAGAAAAAATATCTGAGTGTGTGGAAACAACAAGAGGATAACTCTCATAGTTTGCTAATAACTGCTTAGGGCCAGTTTCACCAAAGCCAGTTAAATTTATCTACAGGTCATTTCATATGAAAACTATTGTTGATACAATTGTAACTATAGTTACTAACTCAAAATAGCCTCTAGATAAATTTAACTGACTTTGGTGAAACCAGGCCCTAGTCTGGCTGGTGCCAACCAGTGTTCAGTGTGAGAGGACCTTTTCAGCTGCTAGGTACATAGCAGATAAAGTGAAATGCCGTTTTTCTAAAGTTGATAACCGTCCTGTTTTCCTAAAACATGTCCTGGCTTTTGGGAGGATTTAGGATGTTCTGGAAAGCTTGTAGGAAACGTCTTGCGTTAGAAATCACCTAAGATAAAACTGAAGAATTATTTATTTTATGATTCAATCATCTATTTTTTATATAGTTGCATTGAAGATACGTCCATGTATAATAACTATTATTTGAGTTTCATTGAGATTTTTTCCATTGCGTGAATGTCATATCACTATTAATTAACTACTGCGCCACTGCGTCCTGTTTTTAAAATGAAATATCCTGGTATTTCTACCTTGAAATCCTGGCTTTCTCTATTAGAGGATGGTATCCCCACATTTTTGGGCAGCAATATCAGTACTTTTTGTTTTTCATGGAGCTATTTCCAGAATCACCCCAAAAGCAGGGTTTTTAAATAGATGACTTTGACAGAAGCCTACACAGGTATTTCATTTTTGTTGATTAAGAGAAAAAAAGAACAGGTATTTTTTCTATTTAGTAGGTAGTAATATGTGCTCTACTCATATCATGCTTGGCAGTTTCCATCGCGTCTTAATTTCCCGAACGAGAACAATAGAGGTTTTCAAAAAGTACCCGAGATCTCGAAAATACCGAGATCTCGCGAGATCGAAATTTCTAGTCCCACGAGATCTCGAACTTACGATCTCGGTTCGAGATTGCATTCCCTAATCCTGAATAAAGAAAATGCTGAACATGAATTTCATGGCCAGTTTCATTGCTGCTTCAGAAATTCAAAGTGTCGCATCAATTAATTGCATATTTCAAAGTAAAAGCTGTAATTGTCAAAGTGACAACTGTCATTGTTCTACACGATAGAGCCAAATTATTTATTTTATGGAAACAATTGACAAACATTTGCTGGATATGAGTGATATAATTCTAACTCCACTTCATGATTCTCATTATCACTTTGATTCAGAAAAATCAACGAATTTTTTAATTTTTATTTTGATGATACCAAATGAGCAGTTGATAATTTTGAAAAATGTTTCATGTGAATGTTGTGCCAAATCATTCAGAAATTAGCTTTAGTTATCTCATATTTTATGATAAATACTACCGCTTAAAAAATAAACGGGAAAAATTAAAAAGTTCTATCAATAAAATTTTGGTACCACTGGTTGAAAAAACCTCTTCATCAAACTTGAACCAGCTCATTTATAAAGAACTTGAATATAAAATTTCTGTCGAAAATTCGTATGCGTTCTCAAGTTATCGTAATTCCACACTGAGCGATCCATAGACCGACTTTTTTCAAAATTATGGTTTATGTTTTCAGTAGGATCTAAAACGTGAAGATTTATTGAAATCTCGAACTGTCAGAATATCACGATTACAATACTTCTCCTATTCTATTATAGGTCGGGCAAGTAATGAAGAAATTAAATATATAAATCAACAATATATTGAGAAAAAACTCAGGAAAGTCTGAGAAATAATCAAATATCTCTTGAGGCACTTTTCAATAAATCTCTCCGAGCTTTCACTCCAAAAACGTAATACAGAACAGAAGACTTCCAATCACAATCCAGATCCTTAGAGTAATGTCCTTGATTAACTTTACATCCGTATTGCAAAGTGCTCAGAAAAGGCAGCCAGATCAAATAATCTCGAACTGTGATTGAATTGAGCCTCAACATAGTCCCATAGATTATCTGAAAAAAAAAATCAGAGCACGGTAGAGTGCTACGGATCCAGATCTGATATCAACTTCTGCCTATATTGTGAGGAGAACAATAATTAGACTGGTAAGTGCTGTCACTAAAATATGCTGCGGCTATATATTGAACTTAATATGTGAATTAACTGCTAGCACGATTCTATTATTTAGGTAACAATTGTAAATGACGTTCCAGCATGCCCAAGATCCCTATTATCCATGAAAATTTTTGGGCATTGATGACTCAAGTTCTAAAATTGAAAATGGTTGTTGAAGCAAATCAGGAAATCCAACTTATCAGGGTTGCTGTGCGTAACACTGAAATGACAAAATCCAGCTAATACTAACGGATAACTTTTCTTACGGCCTGTGATTAAAGTGCTGTTGGACTCACAAACGAGACAACTTACCGTCTAGGATCTCTAATAAAGCGAACGAGATTACGCACAGCGCATTTAGAGTGAGCTGGAAATGGCAGAGTTGCCGAAATTCTGTACCCGGTGTTGCCAGATGCACGACTTTTTCTTTAATTTAATAAAAAATGCTTTCTCTCATTTCATGCTACCGGTTGGGGCCACGGGAATATATGATATTCTGTTGGGCCTTTCGAGAAATGAATGTAAATTAAAAAATAAAGTAAGCGACAGAAATGAGATATTCGCGGTGGTAGCTCGTGAATAGTATTAGCGTCATTCGTAAATATGAGGCGCGAACGAAAATAATGTCACAAGAGATACTCAAGGGAGACATTCTACATAATATAATATCGTACATACATTATAATTTTTCCTATGCTAGAGGAGTTCAGTTGTTCTACGATCTATGTTAGAGCGGATACATAATCAAATTTAGTGATTATATCTAAGAAGTAACCCTCAGTATAAAAGAGAAATCAGCTGCTTTTTATTTTATTCTGTTTAAACTTAATGGCTTATTCCTCATCTTTAAGTGTCAATTTGAAAGAGGTACAGTCGTTCAGTCAAAGTGAAAAGTCAATAATACCGTCGACGTATTTCTTGAGTTCTTCGGAACTCGGAGTCCTTGAAACATACTGAAAGATTGGTAGACACTAAGTACCACAAAAGTTTTGACAAGTAAATAACAACTTGTCTAAGGGATCAACACAATATTGAATATCTGCCAGGATCCAATCATATTCTTCTTTACGACTTGACCAACCTGCAAAAGGGTATTTTTTTCTCCGAATACCCGTCTGCATCATTCACAGTCAGTTATTCCTTTACGGCAATCTGTAATTACTAGTTTCTGCAGTTGAGGACAGAATAGTTCAGAAACTCATGGAATAAATCAGTTGCTAATTCCGAGAGCCCATCAGTAAAGACAGCAAATATTATTATTGCCTTTAACTCTTCTAAACTAACGTTCCAAGTTGAGAAAGAATTGTCGTGAGGTACTGTGTCCCTGTGCGCATGCTCTTGATTCTTAAGACAAATAGAGCTCGACAAAACCTTCGTCTTCGGTCAGCCGAAAGTTTGGCCGAAACCGAAGTTTTTTTAACTTGACCATATTTTAAAACGGGCGCCTCTGTCCTGGCTAGTATTTCATCAAGACAAGATTTCAAGACAAGATGAAAATTTCTTGTCGTGCCTATTTCTTAGCGATTCATTTCCTGTCTTGTTTCAAAAATTCTTGATATTCCTTGATCTTGACATTATTGGGGACTCCCCTTTCACTATCGCTTTATCCAATCCAAACATTCAAGTTTACTGATAGTGTCTACCCCTTACCCTCCCTGTCAGTTGTGTTATGAAACGATTCTAGCAACGTTTTCGAAGACTGCCACCAATAAAAATGAATGGAAAGTCTATCTCTCTTATGTTTCATCAGTATTTGCAATTATTATTTGATATATGATATAGCAATGTTGCTGAGAGTTAAATAGTTTCATAGAGTATAGAAGAATATACTTGTATATTTTTACTCTACATTAACGATTTATCCACCAAAAACTGAACACTTATGCTTTCGATATCCATCAAATATTGGTTTTGAAAATCATAGTCACAGACACTTTCCACTTCCCCGACCTATATTATAATAGGGAGAGTATTGAAGTCGTGATTTTTTGACAATTCGAGATTCTAGTAAATTTTCACATTTCAGACTCACTGAGCCCAAAAAACATCAATTTAAATGTCTGTCTGAAAGTATAATAATTTGAGAACCCGTCTTAATTTTCGACTGAAATTTTATATTTGAATTTTTTTATTAGGTTTAAATTTATAAATGAGCTTTTTTAACAAGAGGACCTGAAAAAAGATCTTCCATTCTCAAATATACTTATATTGTAAGAACTAAAATATAGCCGTCATCTGTGACCATATCAATGACAGTTGTCATTTTGAAAATGACAGCTGTCACTTCAACAATGACAGCTGTCACTTCGACAATGACAGCTGTCACTATGAAAATGACGCTGTCACTTTGACAATGACGCTGTTTTTCAATAATAACAACTGTCAGTTCGACAATGACAAATGTCCCTTTGTGGTATGACACTCTAAATTCATGGAACAGTCATGAAACTGGCCATGAAATTCATTGTCGGGAAAAAACTGGGATGGTCACAGAAGATTTCAGTATTTTAAGAAAAGTAGGTGCAGCTGAAACTGTAAGGCAGAAAAGAAATAAAATTGAATGAATTGACTGAGATCCCAAAAATATATCACTCACATTATAGAATAATAAATTTGCGAATTTGGAAAATTAATTGTCAAGATATCAAGATTCCCTGACAAGAAATCTTGAGTCTTTATAGCACTCTCTTGTCTTGTCTTGAAAATAAAAGATACTTCTTGTCTTGGTCTTGTCTTGATTTCAAGACAAGATTAAAATTATTTCTTGATTCTTGAGAAACATTAGTCCTGGCGCAACATTTCTAATTACAGCCGCTCTAATTGATTAAGCATTGGATTTGCAAACCAGTATCAAACCGTATGTGAGGAATTATAAGAATTTACTAGTTATGCATTTCGCAATGTAACTATTCAATTATGCAAATCTGCATGTAACCATATGACATCATTGAAAAATTTATAACGGTTACTTGAAGCATCCTTCATTTTCATATACAAATTCAGGCTTTCAAACCAATTCTAGCATCCCTCATTTTCAAAAAGTTCCAGTAAATATTCACTGGTTTGATTGCTATTCTGTACATTGGAGACTTATATATTGCCATCCTCTCAATTGGAACAAAATTTAATGTTATTGATACTTGTGGGCTCTCCAACTGGAATTGAATTCAATATGCACAGCTTTATCATTTATTTCTTTGGATATGTAGTGTGACTTCATTATTCAACTCAATTGGATACTTAGCGGCCAGTTGATTGAATTTTATTCCTAAGTACAATAACAGTCCTTTTCTCCAAACGTTGTTGGTACTCGTCGACAATTATTGTTGACTTAAGGTTGTTGAGAAGGAAATCAAAGTATATGAGAGTTTATTTATATTTTCACAGTATATTGTTTAGTGAAGAATATTCTGGCAAAGTTTGAACTCAATCTTGTTTCTAGTTGTCGAGATAAAAAATGTCAGAATTGCTGTTCGGTGACATTGCGTTAATGCACGCGACGAGTTTCACATTGATTTATACGTCATTATCTCGACTACCTGAAATGACAACATTATAAAAAATCGTCAAAATATCTACGAATGTCTCATAAACATGTGTACCAAGTTTCAAAAAAGTCTTGTTCATAGTTTCAGAGAAAATTGAATTATTACTCAAAAAAATTGTACTAAAATTTAGCAAGTTATCATATGCTTGGCAACGTCGCCGCGTGAGATAAAATGGGAAGAGTGTGTGTGATTAGGATAAACAAGACTTTTTACCATTTCTCTGACTTGACAGAACACTGATTGAGTAATCCATTCATTCTTCCATCGATTTAACTTTTTTGATATAGATTTATCATTAATAAGTTTGTTTGGTTATGAAACGCAGTACCACTACTATTAGTCCGTGAGACAGCGCCTAAATCTTTTGTTGATTACCGCTCACTTGAAACTTTGTGAGTGGCTTCATTGTGATGAGTCCGACAACTTTTTAATTTGGCAAAATTTTAGATTTAGGGGCGTTTACCCGCGAGGGCTAATTAATTGAAAGAATATTACCGTAATACTGATCTTTACACTAATCGAAAGATTTTTTGATAATAAAATGAAGGAAAAATATTGTCCGACATGAATATTGAGGCTACCGGTGAGTCCGACTTGTCATAAGTACCAACATACTTACCATTGGTACCAACATACTTATGACAAGTGCAACTTGTCGGATTCACCGGTAGCCTCAATATTCATGTCGGACAATATTTTTCCTTCATTTTATTATCAAAAAATCTTCCGATTAGTGTAAAGATCAGTATTACGGTAATATTCTTTCAATTAATTAGCCCTCGCGGGTAAACGCCCTCAAATCTAGAATTTTGCTAGATGAAAAAGTTGTCGAACTCATCACAATGAAGCCACTCACAAAGTTTCAAATGAGCGGTAATCAACAAGAAATTTAGGCGCTGTCTCACGGACTAAATACGTCAGATGTCAAAAATACTTCCGATAGTTTACAGCGTTGCGCACTATATATATCATATTGTAGCTTTGTTAAAATATGAAAAAGAATATTTCAACGGATGGAAGCTCTTCAAAAGAATAGAATAAGGAACCAAATTATCCAAAATCATGTCCATTAGTTTTAATCATTGAAATTTTGTTTATTTGAAGTTGGCAATTAATGTTTATCCTATGTATTTGGCACGCCGGTGAAACGCTATGCTATCTTCTAATACCAGCTGTGTCTCAATATCTTATCGCATTAGAGAGAGAGGTTAAGTGTGTGAGATGGAAGATAGTAGGCATCTTTCTCAATGCATTTAGCATTTGCCACTATTGGGTTTGCAGCTAGTTTTGTGATTTGAAGCTTGGAATTTCTGATTATTCAACTTTAAAATCGGAAGAAAGTGTTTTAGTTCCAATTGCAATGGTAGGTACCCAAATTGTAAGAAGAAAATCTCTATTTTTAGTGCTCTGAAGGACAAAAAGGCATTAATGAAATGGAGAGGTGTAATACCGCGGAAAGATTGGTTATTTCATTTAATCTTATCTCTTTCTCTGATATTTTTGATTATTATTTTTGTTATCTTTAGTATTTATTTGTGAATATGTGAATAAAAAAAATGATGTATATGATACTTTTCACTATTTCTTTTATTAATTCCTCCTATGTCAATAAATTGCTGATAGATAATTATTTCTAGTAACTTGAGACACCTGGATTATTTTGAAATTTATAATATTGATATTGAAGAAAGTCATTTATAAAAAATCTAACACAATTTATTAATTTCAACTACCTATCATTTTCTTCCGGAAAAATCAACTATTCTAAACATAGAAAATGATTTTCAATCATTAATAAGTCAGGTGATAGCAGGATTAATGAAAATCGTGATAATTAGAAGAATCAAAAAGTATTTATACAGAATTTAAAATCAAGAATAATTTATTATTCATTAAAATTCTAAAAAATGTATAGATTGTTATTTATTAATTTGATATAGGACATTTCAGTTCTCAATTTATTTGAGTGAATCAAGACTTCTCACAAAATGCGCATTTGTTCCTTTGCTGGAAGTTAAAGAAGTTTCTGTATTCATCTGAAGTAAATCCATGATTTTCATTTTGAAGAATCGCAGGACAAATCATTATAAAAAATCATTTGATTTGAAATAAATAACCCCTGATCAATAATAAATTACCAAAGACAATTGACTCATCAATTCAAGCAACTTGATTCATCTTCTAGAAGTTTTTTTCTCTCTCTCTAACTTTTCTGTATATTGGAAACACCATCTTCTTGAGTAGAACTGAATTGAGTATCCACAGCTTTACCACTTTTATCTTTAAATGTGATAAGTAGTTTTCCTGCTGCAGCTTGATTATTCAATTCAAAGATCGTCATCGGTCAGTTAATTGAATGTCTTCACCAAGGGCAAGATCATATTTGGCTCGTACAAGAACAATTTTTCCACCAAACGTTATTGATACTCGTCGACAATTATTGTTAACTCTTCAATTATTTTGAATATGTCAGTGAGAACTACACGATAACTCAATTTCAAGCCCAATATAGTGATTAACAGATATTACTCACAATTGTGAGTTTTTCGAAAACCCTGTCTCAAAATTAATAAAATGTGAGAAGAAAATTTTGACTTTTCGAATCAATCAATGTCACTTTTAATGTTGCTATAATACCAATACAGTTTATATATATATTTTGCATCCTGGCTGCGAAATATTTATTTCGGGTCCTGTAAACAAAACAATCATTTCGCATGCTTGTAGTTGCCTTGTAAATGTTCACTTTTAATGAAAGTTTCCGAAAAACTATATTTTTAACCTAGTTTAAAAGATCAGATTGAAAATTGCGAAGATGATGGAATAGCAGCTGATATATCTGTATTATCGCAGTTATAAGTGTATTTTATTTGAAAGATGTTGCACTACATATCATGTGTCATATTTAAAAACCTTATGTTCCAATATAGCACAGTAATAAATTGAGTATGAGAAGGTATGTCGAGGAAAAATTGCTTCAGTTTAAAATTGGTGGAATCCAGCAATAATATATGACTGCAAATATCAGCAATTACTAAAGTTGGCAGGAGAAAAAAGATTAGTTTCAATCCTAACCACAGACCATCTCGTGACTTTCTACGTGACGGGAACTTGTCATGAAAGTGCAATCTATGTAGAGAGGTTGGGGAATATCATGATAGTGAATATATTTCCCGGAAAGCACTAGAATAGATAATAGGATAATAACTGATATATGATAAATCCTGCACCCCAGTTGTACATATTTTAAATATTGACCGAAAGAATAAATGGGTTAAAGTAGATGTCATAAATTATTTGTAACAAAGTTTATGCTGTGGAACAATTAGAATAAAAATAAAAAATTCTGAAACGTTCATTATTTGTCCACAAATTTTGTGGACAAATAATGAACGTTTCAGAATTTTTTATTTTTAAAATAAATGGGTTCTTGCTGGATGGAGGGTAAAGGTTATTGCAAATATAAAGAATGCCAAATTTGTATAACAAATGAATATATTAAAGAAAAAATAACAAAGATAATAATGACGAATGAATATATAAGCACAGTATAAATATTAAAACTTACGACTAGTCGGCTAGGTGCGGGTGGAGCTCTTAATTCCCCTACATTCTGATGCTTCTCGACTTCTACTTCTTCACTCTCATTTACTCTACTGCCTTACTCTATATATATGTATACTGAACAAGTGCTGATCCGTGACAATATCAATCTTACCTTGAAGTATTGCAAATATTATGTTCATTATTAATTATTATTATTATTATAATCATTTTGAATCTCTTAATACCCTTACGGGTGCCGAGATTATGCTATAATTTTTGTATGTTTAATCTTCTATTTTAGTTTTATACTATATTATTTACAAATTTTCCCCATTCTTTCCTGTTCATTGCTGTTCTTTTTGCTTCTTGTTTGTTAGTATTATTTCTGTGCAGTATTTCTTCTATGTTTTTATCCCACGTTTTTCTTGGCCTTCCTCTTCTCTTTTTTCTTATTATTCCGGCTTTCCATACTTGTTTTGTTTGTCTGTCTTCTGCCATTCTTGTTAAGTGTCCATACAATGCTAATTGTTTTCTATCTATTGTGTTGTGGACAGATTCTATTTGTAGCTTATTTCTTATTTGTTCATTTCTTATTTTGTCCATCCTAGTGACGCCCTCTATTCTTCTCAAAAATCTCATTTCAGCCGCTTGTATTTTGCTTTTATTTCTTTTGTTCATTATCCACGATTCACATTCGTATATTAATGTTGGTCTGTATATTGTCTTGTATAGTGTTATTTTCGTTTTTGTTGATACTTGTTTATTGTTTAATATTACTTTGTTTATTGCATAGTAGCACTTATTTGCTGCAAGTATTCTTCTATTAATTCCGCGTTCTATACTTCCTTTATCATTCAATAATGCTCCTAAGTATGTAAAGTTACTAGCTTGCTCAATTTCTCTGTCGTTTAAAAATAATTTGACTGTGGTATCTTCTCTCGCTATTATCATGGTTCTAGTTTTGTCTGCATTTATTGACATATTGTGTTTTCGTAGCTCCTCGTTCCATACATTTAAGTTATATTGCAAGTCTGTTTCATTTTTAGCTAGTATTGCTAGATCGTCAGCAAATGCACATTCAGCTATCGTTGTAATAGCTAGATTGTGGTATCCAATTTCCACTTTCTTCGTTTTAATCTTTACTTCCTTCAGGATATTGTCCAAGTATATTATGAACAGGATAGGGCTTGAAGCTCCTCCTTGTCTTAGCCCTTGTGAGGTGGTAAATTCTTCCGATACTTCATTTCCAGTTCTTACATATCTAGTTGTCCGTCTATATACACTCTTGATGGCTTTTATCAGTTGTTCGCTTATATTTCTTTCTTTTAAAATTTTCCACATCTTTTCACGCGATACTCTGTCAAATGCTTTTTCCATATCTACAAATGTTATATAGAGCTTGTTGTCCTGGCTTATTGCCTTATCTATAAGTTTTCTAATTGTAGATATGTGGTCCTGAGTGGAGTGTCCTTTCATGAACCCACTTTGGGCTTTCTCCATCGTTGACTCTATTGCCTGTCTAAGTTTGTTCTCCAATATTGCCTCATACACTTTAGCTATAGTACAAAGCAACGATATCCTTCTGTAATTATCACAATTCCTGGTATCACTTTTTTTGTGTATGGGGAATATCACTGCCTTTTCCCAGTCCTTAGGTATTCTTCCTATAGACCATATCCTATTTAACATCTGCAAAAGAATTTGTTCGCCATCCTCTCCCACCTATTTCACTTGTTCCGATTTGATTTTGTCGTGACCAGGTGCTTTTCCATTTCTTAGTTTTTTAAGTACCGTTTTCAATTCATCTTCAGTTATAGTTTCGCTTTCCCTATCTATTTGAGCTCTGTCGGGTGATTGGTTCTCTTCTATTCTATCAATAGTTCCATTTTCTTTAAGTAAAGCCTCAAAATGCTCTTTCCATCTATCCATTATATATTTGTTTTCATTTATTACGTTACCATGTTTATCTTTTAGTTGTTTCAACGACATCTCTTTTCCTCTTCTACAACTTTTGAGGGTTCTAAAGAATAGTTTTTGATTTTCTTGAAAGTTGGTTTTCAATATATTCCCAAATTCTTCCCAGGTTTTCTTCTTTGAGTTTTTTATTATTTCTTCCGTTCTATTTCTTTGCTTTTTATATACTTCATAGTCCACGTTCTTCTTGGTATTAAGATATTTCTTCCATTTCTGTTTCTTTCTTTTTACTTCTTGTTTAACTTCCTCGTTCCACCAATGAGTTTGTTTTCTATTTTTTATGGTCCTGGTTGTTCCACACACACATTCAGTTGCTTCCATAATTATTCTTTTAAAAATAGTCCACATTTCTTCTGTATTGTTTATGTCTGGTGTTGGTGTTCTATTTATTAGTTCACTTAGTTTTTCTTCGTATTTTATTCTAGTTTGAATATCTTTTAATTTGTCTACTTTCGGTTTTGCTCTCCACCTTAACTTTAATTTTTGCTATAGTTAGAAAGTGATCACTACCAATTTCACTTCCTCTTTTAACTCTTACATCCATCACATTTTTCTTCAATTTGTTGTTGGCTAAGAAGTAATCTATTAAAGATTTTTCGTTTCTACTTTCAACTTCTCGAGTGTACTTATGAATGTCTTTATGTGTGAAAAGAGTGTTTAGAATTTTCAGTTCATTTATGATGCAAAAATCAATAAGTCTGTTACCATTGTTGTTTCTAGTTGGTTCTCCATATATTCCCATTACTTCTGTTAATCCTTCGTTTGTATTACTTACTCTTGCATTAAAGTCACCTGTTATATATAAATATATATATATATATATATATATATATATATATATATATATATATATATATATATATATATATATATATATATATATATATATATATATATATATATATATATATATATATATATATATATATATATATATATATATATATATATCGGTTCTTCTAGCTTTTCATTATTAATACAAATACAAATAACGTAATTTGGAATACTGACTCGACAATTATTAAGTGTGTCTCTTGCATCACGAATTAGCTTTGTTACAATAATAGAAACAAGAAGATTCTTGGAGGGAGCGGTCAGTATTCAAATACTTTTACAAAAATTCCCGAGGAAGATCGACCAATAATTTATTTCGACGAAACATGATTCGATATACATGGTGAAACACGTCATTGTACTTTGGACGTAGGTACCAATATCCCGAAGAAAATGACTAATCATTTTACATGATGGTTCAAAAAATGATAGGGTTTGGACTATCACAACATTAAAGCGGATATTTTTGAAGATTGGTTCTGGAAGAAATCTATACGAAATATTCCTGATAACAGTGTTATTGTGATGTATAATGCGAGCTACCATTTTCGATAATTGAATAAAGTGCCTACTATCAACTGCAAATAAGCTGACATTCAGAAATATTTCATGAAAAAATATTTGTTGTTTGAACAGTATTGTACAAAGGTAAAATTTGATGGAAGCTGTGACAACAAAAGCTACGAAAAAAGATTTGTGTGCTAGTACCACCATATTATTGTTAATTAAACCCGATATAAATATTATGGGGCCAATTGAACAGCAATACAAGAACGGAAAATTTCGAAGCTACCAACAGTGAGCGAGCAGCAAAACTGTTAATAAAGCGCGAAAACCATTTAAAAAATAGTCGGTATTGAAAATGGATACAGAACATTGATAATGTAGTGAATGAGCTCATAATACCTGTTACTGGTTTCAGTGATGAAGGAAAACAGTGAGAGTGATGAATGTCAAGAAATAAATATTGAATGAGCTAGCAGCCAATCTTATTTTTTAAATCAATTGATTGAGTGAAGATTATTCTCATCTTCATTATCTTATGTTTTTATCCGTATGAACATGCAAGATGATTCTTTAAATTTACTTGGAAATTTATTCATGACGGTTTTGTTTCACTTGTTCACCCGAATAAATTTAGAGATAATCATTTTGTCAAGTACTCACTGGGTAGGTCGTTTTTTTATATATTGGCGGGTGCTATATCTGATTTCTCTCCAACAAATTGGGGCTTGGAATATAATTTCAATCATTTATTTACAATAAAATTGAAAATCTATCGCAGTTCGGTTTGAAACCACACAATTCAAAGAACAATTTGATTTCATCATCAAAACAACAATATCAGCTTAGACAGAAAATGTATGTTATCCGCACGAATTTGTGGATTTATTCGTATAGAAATAATTAATGTACAAGATAACCGATGAATAAAGTAGATATACATATTAATTATTGTAACCGAACAATTTGATCAATGTATTGAATGATCATTTGTATGATAAATTTTATTAGAATCGTATGTAGCATTGACAAATACATGTTTATTATTCAATTATTGTAATATTTGAAAACAATTCAACCTGAAATGTAGGTACTAGACCATCACAAAATGAAAAACAATGTCTATTTTGAGATGATGTGTTGGAAATTATTATTGGACGCGACTAGTACACTTATTTTGTAATCGCAATGTTGAATCGAACTCCTAAATCATAATTCCTTGCTCAGTACATTTGTTCGACAACACAACAACAAATGCTGCGGTATTTCGCGTTTTACGCAATTCTGATTTCAAATAGCAGTACTGCAGTTTCCACTAAAAGGATTATTACACAAGCATGATGTATATGTGTTACAAAACATTAATTATCCCACACAAATATGTCAACCGTCTCTTTATAATTTGGAGTGATTTCTAGAGTAAATATTTTATTCCATTTCATAGGAGGTTGCTTGGTCTCATGTGTACCACGGTCTGATTTATTCATTTTGCAGAGATGAATTTAATATGCGCAACTCATACAGGATTAAAACTTCTAATAGAAAAGAGAAATTGCATTCTCTCTTGGGAATGTATTTACTCACTTTATTAAAAATAAGACCATACGGAAAATTAATTCTATTGTTCTCGTTACGAACAATGTACGTTCTATTCAACAAAAAATCACTTGTATTCATTTTCAATTATTGTAATACTTCTTTCGCATTCCTTGTACGTGGTTCTGCCTTTTTCTGTCCGGATATTATGTTCATCTGAAACATTGAATCGATCAATAATAGCCTGAAGAATGAATGAGAAATATAGTTCACAATATTGAATATATCTAGTTATGGACGACGCACGAGAGAATTTGATAATGATATCGAGATTCATTCGAATCTTATCTTTGAAAATAGCGGCTTACTACTGCTTATTTATGAAGTCACAAGACTGTTCTTTCGACTGGCTTATAAATGATGCTTCTTACTTGTTATTAAAAAACTTTGGAACAAGATTATTTGCAGTGCTGTGCTGAATTACTGGACCCTTGAGTCCTTCCCGTCAAAACCAACATAAAATATTAGCAATTACGCATAATTCACTTTATTGAACATATAAAGTATACTTTGAAACTTGGATAGTTCTGAATTGCCTTTTGAATGGCAATATTATATTATACTTTGGAGAATATATCGACAAAAGCGGTCTCTCGAAATTTTCTTGTCTTTTTCATGCAGTTTCAATACTTCGCAACATTTTGTAACAGTTGTATTTGTTGAAGTTTTATGTAAAAAAGCAAATACGTTGGGTCACAACTGTCGCCCTAGTTTGTAACAGAGGTATCTGCAATTTATTTTAGTGCCAGTGTCGTAACTTTCAGCGTTCCAAACTATAATCGATTCATTTTCGGATATGAAACAAACTGTAGTTCTTAATCACTTTTACAGTAAAGTTCAGCAAACGACTCAACGACTTGGGGATTTACGCTGACATTTATGTCTTATCGATTGTTCAATCCAGCAAAAATAAAAGCAACGCTGTCTTCAACCGAAGAAAAGTTGAATATTTTAAGCATCCCCGCGCTATGAAACAAAAAATCGACAATTCTCCAAACGTCGCGACTAATGCATCCCAGGAAGCGGAGACATCGACAAATTCCGGATTTTTCACACTCCTCACGTTCGTGCACCTTTCATTTATATTATTTCTCTCCCAACCGTCATAAATATATCAAATATATTGTACGAGGTAACGCATATTTCTTCCTAAACCGACGTGATTTACCGTGGGTAGAATGATTAGTGTGGAAGAAAAGATGGTGAATTATTTAAATGTCAAGAGATTTGAGACAATATTTGGAGAGATGTATGAATCATTCAAGGTAAAACACACATTTCAGAAAGAGATTTATGAGATTCCATACCCTTACTTCCAACTGACAATGCTTTTAATGTCTTTCTGTCTAACCTTCATTGCTATATGCATGAGAACCTCGGTTTAAATCTGCAATCTCCCTGCAAAGCAGTTCATCCTAATTTACGAAAAGATCAGCGGTCTGAAAAATATTCTCATTATCACGACATTTCATGAAAGGATGTGTATCTCGTTTCAGCAAAATTAACTATGTGTCGCTTGTGGTATGCGCATATTTCTTCATAATACAGGACGAAGATGATTCATTACCTTCCCGCTTTGACGAAAAACGTGCGAAGTAATTATACACACGCATGGGCGCATCGTGTTGCGCTATGGAATGACCACGGCTTAAATTACAGCATCATGAATTAAACAGGGCAGAGAACATCAACACCAACACCAAAGGCAACGAAGCCGGTAAGCCTGTTACGTCGGACTCAGTTTATTCTACATAATTGTGGCACGAAAACACAGGATGATGGGAAAATAGCTGTACATGTAACTCATGCGATAGACGTGCACATCTACGCACATATGTCATACCGTCGACACACTTTAAGCATGAAATAACAATCATCACTATACATTACGATGATACTTGTTTTATAAAGGGATTTTCTGGGCCCCTGAAGGTTAATTTGGATAATCAATTACTTATTTTCAAGTTAGCCCAGTCAAATTAGAGTTTTACCTCGGAATGAGAAATAAAAATTGTCTCAGAAGTCCCATTGAATCTCATATCTGCGTCTAAAGCTATTCAAGGTTGAAGAGCGCAAAAATCGGTTTTTTGCGAATATCTCGGTTTCTATGACTCCAATAATGTTGAGATTCATCACAAAAATTGTAGAATATCAAATTTGCAACCAATTTTGTCCTGAACATTTCTTCATGTGCTCAACCAGTTTTTGAATAAAATGCGGAGAATGCGCAGCACCCAGCTATACATACTGTAATGCAAGAATGGATTTGATTGCTGTAATAGTATATTGTAACAATAAGTATTGGAATGGCCTATATTCTGAACGAGCGAAAAGTTTGTAATCCGAGCCGAAAGCGAGCAATACGGTTCGCGAGTGTGGAATACGCTATTCCAAACATGTTGTAGACTATACTTTCTCTGACAAGGTTTTGGAAACTCACCAATATTTCAGAGGAAACTTAAAAAATAATAAAATGTCAAACGTAAAACCAGATATGAATACTTGAATTGTTAGGAAGTAACCATGGTAGTAACCAAACTAACAGCTTCTGATTCGTCGAAATGATTCTAAGCGGCATACAGGATCATTCTGAACGATTTTTTGAAATGTGATTCGTTACAACCTAATTTTTGGTTATGGAATATTCAAATTCCAAAACAGTGTTTGACAAAAATATATTATATAGATGTAAAATGTTATTGAATATAATGTATTGACCAATAAATAATACAAATTATTCATGATATTTATTTAAGTGATTTACTGACTTTGTACGAGGTATTATATACCGGAACTCACGGTTGACCTTTCATTACAGTATGTATGGCTGAGCGCTGCGCATTCTTCGCGCTCCATTTTAAAATCGGTTGAGCACATGAAGAAAGGTTCCAGACAAAAATTGTTGCAAATTTTAAGTCCTACAATTTTTGTAATGAATCTTAACAATATTGGAGCTATAGAAACTGATATATTGACAAAAAAAACGATTTTTGCGATTTTTAACCTTGCATAACTTAAGACGCAGACACGAGATTTCATGAGTCTTTTGAGACAACTTTTAGAATGCCAAAATAAAGGTTGATACAAGTTTCAAGCTCGAAATCTCTCATTCTAAGGTGAAACCCATATTTCAAGCTAAGCTTAAATTTTTGTCATGCAGCCTCGATACTCCGCAAAATTATGGTTATAAACCATATTTCAGACCGAATTACATCAACAAGCAATAATTCAATTATTCGTCCAACTTCTAGCTTTCACCGATTCATTAAGAGGCTTCTCGGGCACCAGCAACTTAGTTTTGCAATTGATAATTCATTTGTGGGACTTGAACATTCATGTGGGAAGAATGGAATTGATATTGACGTCTTAATGAGCTCATATAAAGAAGATGGCAGTGGAATTAAGGCTTTGGAAGTAAGGATTATTTCTAATAACTTGAATGAAATCACTTGACGTAGTATCTAATGAATTAGAGAGTTTTTGACTCTGAATAATTTCAAATTGAAGACTGTCCCTATAGTCGGATGACATATTTGTTGGTTTATGATGTGGCAAATAACATATTCCATTTGTACGCGACTACAATGTCAGGAAGGGTGTCAAAAAAATATCAAAAAATGCAAAAGCAATTTTCTGTGTTTTGTGAAAAGCCTAAGCATCCGACAGGAAAAGATGTCTTGGCAAAAAGAGTGCATAATAATTGGTGAAATTGAATAAGTTTTTTTGAATCACGATCGGTCTAATAGCTTCTGGGTAAATTGCGAAAAACCGTCATTCTTGGTCATTTATTCGAAAATTCATAACTTGCGTTCTATTTAATGTTGTGACTTGAAACTTTGATAATGTGGGATCTATTGCTTCCAGCATACGTAACAAATTCTAGAAAGATCGGCTTCAAACTTTTTGGAAAGTGGTGAAAAAACTAGAAAAAGCTCTTCCGAAAAACGGCCATAAAAAAGTTTTTGATCGACATAGATCAATTTTACAGATTACATTGCCTTTGTCAAGAGTTACTCAACAAAGTAACCAGAAGGCGCTTCTCTTGAGCAAATGTATGTATATAAGAAATCGATTGGCAAAATCGCATTTCATCAATACAAGGAGAGTTTTCCGTAATTTTGTGTAAAAACCAATGTATCACTTATATTTATTATACAATTGTGAGTCAAATAAGTGTGGATGAAGCTAAAAATGTTCTTCTCTAACAAAAACTGATGTAAAAATATAAACTAGATTGAAGCTCGGAAAATGTTATGGTGAATTACGAAAAAGCAGTATTATTGCCACGCGTCATTAGTAGCAGCAATTGTAAAGGCCGCTTGCGTAGAGGCAAGAGAAAGAAGAAAGCTGGAGAGCAGCAGCAGCAATCTGTCGGTTTCCGTCATTTCACTGCTCATGCGGAGAATCATAACGCCGCGAAAGAAACTTCAAACTTCAAAAACTGCACTTCTGCGCTCTGTCCGGTCACGCACACTCTGACCGTTGGGAATGTTGTTGAAATGGTCAATGTACAATAATACAATGACGATTCATGAAGCCTTTTCCATAATTGTTGATATTTTAAAAATTGTTATCGCAAAAGTGCGATTTCTTGCGATCGTTTTTTTCCATGCTTTCACGCAGAAAACCGTTTTTGGAAATTTTTGACGATTTTTTTGACAGCCTGCCTGACAACGTAGCTGCGTACAAATGGGATATGTTATTCGCCACGTTATGAACTAACAAATAAAAAATAAAAAAATCGAGTTATCAATTATTTCCTTGAATATTCTAATTCTATCCGACTACTGTAAGTCAGTACAGAGCTTGTTTGAAAAATTGAATGAGTCATTAAACAAATCAGTAATATTATTTGAAGTACTCGGATACAGTATTTATGATGGGAATAGTAAGATTATAAGATGGAGTAGAGCTTTCATGTTTAAATACGTGGCATGTAACCAAATATAACCAGAAAATATTTCAGTATAAGCTGTCATACAGTGATGCCAAACCCATACTAGACTACTAGAGTCCCATCATCGAGCGGCCCATCAGTGTCAAGGATAAAGCAAATTCATGAAGCTCTCAAGCTCATGCAGCCTCTGGTTGAATCTTAAATCGATTTGAACACCGATTTATAGAAAATATCAAGTAGAGAGTTTCGAAAATAATACCTAAAATTATTCAATTATGTGATATTCGGGAAAATGATCAAGAACTTCAGGCTGCATAAATATTGAAAATTGATTGTTCAGTAGAAGAAGCAGTTCTAGGCAAATTCATTGATAGTTCAATATGATCTGCCTTGTTGCACAATTCATTCACATTAGGAACAAATCATGGCTTGACTTCCAGTGCCTCCCTCTTATTTTCCACAAAAGTGCAATCTAGTGATTATCATAATTATAACCAATATTCCCAGCATCACCCTTTGTTTTGAATATCCAACTACAAGCTTATTGAAATCCGGAGTTGTAATTCAATTATCTAAACATATGTAAAGGAAAATACAATAGAAACAGATTTTAGTGCAATGCGATGCCATTTACGTCCGAAACAAGTAGATTTGCTTGTCGTTTTACTCTGGACCCCTCGAACAATTGAGTTAGAACAAAGTAGGATTTCCGCTTTGTGAAACTAGTTTTGTGGTTTGTCAAGAGCGACATCACAGTAAGATTTGAAACGAGAAATCAATGTTCTCCATCTGATTATTCCACAAATTTTTTCATAGAATACATATACTCATATCTTCTATTCTGGATTTAAGAAAGCTGTAGCCACAAAGCATCGTCGAGAAGCAGAAGATATTACGGTACACTCTGCCATTATATCACCGCTGTCGGACCGTTTGCGCTTTTCTATTCAGCTTCCGCCTGAAGTGTACCGTACCAGATTAACGGTGATTGCAGCAATTTATTAGGACAAGGGTAGCTGGTAGCTCCCTCGCCTCGGCGTGTGTAAAAACTGTGCGCGAGCGCCTCACAACCCACCGACTTTTTCAAGGATTTAATCCGCTTTGTCGCGTTTCCTGCTTGTTTCAATATTTTGTCAATTGAAACACTTCTTTTTTGCTACTTCTGAAGGATCGCCGGAAACACGAACCCTACAATATTTGTGAAGTATTCTAATACCGGATTGAACCAAAAAGAATCATGAATATGCTATACATTTCTTTCAATAGTTTTGACGCATTAGTTCACAATTCCCATAGTCAAACATTCTGCTACATTTTAGCCTTATTAATTAAGCAACACTGTTTTTGTGAAACTCTCAACTTAGTACAAACTTTCCCACCACTAAAAATAAATATTTAGACGTAGTAATATCGTGTTCTCATGAATTCTTGGAGTTCGTGCTTCGGTCTCTGCAGCAAATGCAGTATGCGTCACGCTACTTCTACTAATGACTGTCATTGTCACCTTGTCAAACATGAACGGTAGTTGAAAGTTCCTTAAGTTGTTCAATAAATAGTTTCGCGTACTTTCCTTTCTTGCAGTTGTTATTAAACTTACCGTGTAAATAACTAGATTAGGAACTGTACAAGGGGAAACGATATAAACCGCATAATTAATGTCTTCGGCGGGATCCCGCGTAACATAACATAATGTTATCACGCAAAAATATTTGGCAATAGATCATTTTCTGATTGAATGTTAAGGTAGTTTGGTAATCGCAATCCGAGCTAAAATAAATATCTTTTTTCTTCTACAAGTGATTAATCGGAAGATGTCATAGTTAGTAGAACAATCAATATTAAATTTAATTGATTAAATTCAAAACGTATTATAATTGAATAATTATCATAGTATTATTAATTAAATATGTATCGACTAGTACCACGCCTATGCAATTCCCTATCTCATCTGTGTGGCAAAAGTGCAGCCAAAAATGTAATATTGTTAGAGAGAGAAAGTAACTGAGAGATAGGTTGAGGCGGGCCCATGTTTGTATGGAGTTAAATGGCTAGGTTCGGTTTATTTAGTATTTTCATGTGAAAATATATTGTGAATGGGAAGAAAATGTTTTGTTACAAATTGTGATACTGAGTACAGAACATGTGAAACAATTTTTTTCTTCTGCACCCAAAGATGATGTTTTATTGAATAAGTGGCAAGGATATCATAGAAGAATGCTCGTCTGGAGATGTAAAAGTGAAAAGGAATTATTTTAAAATTATATCAAAATTAAAGGTTATACCAATGTTTCAAATTATTGAACGTATCTAAACTAAACTTTTAGTAAAAAACTCAACTTCAAGAAAACTTTTTATCGATAAAGAATATAAATATTTCTATTAATGTTTTGAAATCAATAGAGATGTGATAATTGTTAACAAATTCACCGTACAGTATAGTATGGAATTGTTCAATTATGTGACAAATATATTATCATAGATAGGTACCGTTCTTTAAATATTTCCGACTAAAAAAAAAAGCATATCCGAGTATTTCTCCAAATTATCAAATTAAACAAGGAAATCTCTTATAAAACAGGATGTATCTTTGAAAAAGCTCAAGCTGCGCAAAAAAGAGAAAGATATTAAAATGTAGATAGAATTCATCTTCCATTTATTCGATTGAAATAATTTTTAATTTTTAGTAGAAGACACGAAAACGCTACAAATGAATTCAAATCCAAAGTAAAACTTGGATTCAGAGGACTTGTAAAAATTTTTTCGATTTGAAAATTATATCTATCAAAGAAAAACAAATGTTCATCAATGCGATGTTTGAGACAAAATACTTTGTTTTCAGAAAGGAATATAAAAATGAAAGGAATTTTCCCATAAATATCACGGACGTACGCAATTTAGGACATTTTTGCCAAATTTTTCGTTAATATTTTCTTCTATATAAGAAAGTGTTTGTGTGTATTTTCTCAATTTTACCACGTCCATTGTAATATAGAATATTCATAAAATTGTATGTATCTGTTATTCATAATTAGAAAACTCTTATCCAAAGAAACGTCTACAAAACATGTTCCATAATAATGCACTTTTTCATTTCAGATTTTAATAAATAGAAATGTTAATTTTCTTCTACTTTTGCCTTTCATTTAATAAATAGTGAAGTATTTGACGTAATGAAAATATTGAATTTATCTTGCGATTGTTTTCTATTGAAAAAAATTCAAATATCTCATTTCTGTATATGAAGCATGCAAAGCTGGACCCGCTCTCGCTATCTCTCTCACGTCTGCCGCATTACATTTTAGGCTTCATGTTTTCCAACTGAGTGTCCGCTCCTCTATTATTCTCCTTCGTGACTAGTACTAAACTGTCACTAGTCAATACCAACTGTTATGGGTTATGTAAGGTTAAACTACAGTGGCGCACAAGTTAATATAACCTCAAAATGTCAGCTATAATTTGAATGAACTTTCAGTGTATTTATAATAGAAATTAATTTTCATGTAAAAAAATGGAACGTGCAACAATATCCGGATGATTCATAAAACAAATTATTCAATTATATCATACCATTTGTTAGTAGGTTATAAATAACCTCATAAAACAGGTTACATTTCAAATTTGGCGCGTACGACGAAGTCGCCATTTTTCCCCTAGTAAAGAAGGAGGAGTTAATGTTTCCGATAAACAACAGAGATAGGAATCAAATTATAATATTTAAATCAAAACTATATGGGAAACCGTTTTCAATTTTTCCCAATGTACGTTTGAGACATCGATCTATCCATTGGCAAGTTTTTTTCTTTAGGTCAAGTTTGTCAATTAATCACAAACCATTAATTTCCGGCTTTATTGATCATATCTCTCGAACAATGTGGTAAAAAAATCTAATTATTCGCCTGTAAATATGTGTAAGCATAATCTTTCGAATGAATATGAAAAAAGAGGGTTCAAGTTTAAGTGAATTGGCTACCAAACTACCTTAAGTGATAATGTATCATTGCGAGCGATCACAGTAGACATTGAAACTTATTCATATTTCTCCAAGGACACTATTTGAACCGCATGTACTCATCCACTAGTAACAACCCTGTAGGCAATAAAAATTGGGTACAGAACTCTTCCACCTATTCAGAAATCAAGTATCCAAATATTCGGTTCTCGCCAGTCTAGGGCTTCAGTTATTCATTTTATCAAGTCCATCCTTATCAAATAAAGACAATTCTGATACATAGCTTGCAGCACAACTTCAGCATCTGAAATCGTAGCTGCTTATCAAGTTTCCAAAACTATTGACACTAACCACACCAACTGTCCATTTGTATTAAGTTGTTAACAATGCGATAAACCTCTATTGCTTTATCTCAAACACCAGGCGTGTGGATGTCAGCTATACATAACTTCAGAAGGCTCATGTTCCATTGATTAACACATATTCAACCGGATCTCGGTTCACTGATTACTCATTTCCTATATTAGACTTTTCAATACATTCTCCTGGTACATCGTTACTCGGAGTTCATGAAATCAATTGCTATGGAATTTCAGCTGGATTGGAACTGATAGAATAAGGTATGAATAATTTATGAACAATAATAAAATTTACACTACTGGTAAGACTTAAATCCATAGCTACAGCATTTGCAGTATATATGTACTTAAGTAGTAATATGGTGAATGTTATAGTACAGAATCTAAGGGGGTGGATGAGCCGGAACAGGTCAAGCAGTTTTGAAAACAAGCTACCATATGAAATTTTTTCCTTGATTATATATTATCAATATTTCTCTCCAAATCTCATCATTTCCATCGCACGTCATTATTACAATATAATAATTAGAATTTAATTCCTGCTTTGTGCAAATTGGATCAACAAGAGTACTTGGAATTGAATTTCTGCTCCAAAGGTAGACAAAATATTATATTAATTACCTCGGAACGTGCTTTACCACTTGTAAAATATTCGAATAATTGAATTCATGATTTATCTCATCATGAGCAATGAAATAATATTAATTTGAGCTTAAACCAGAGCTATAACAATAGACCATCACATATCCGGGACTCATAACAATTTTTTGATTACCTTTGCATTTATTGTGTTTCAGTAATATAATCAACTAATAGCAAGGATGAGGTGATGCTTTCAAATACAAGTAGTATCGAAAACTAATAATTACAATTGGAACATTGACAATACATGAAGACACTTTGCAAAATTCTTTTTGCAGTGAAAAAAAATCTTCTTATTCATAATAGATGAAGAATTCTCTCATGAGACAAGTTAAATTGCTTCAAGTTTTTTCTGTGGGAACACCATCTCAATAATGCTTCAATTACATCTATAACGGTTCTTTCCTGACACAAACTCATGTAAAACTGAAGAAATATCTTTATTTTGGCAATACATGGAGATCCCAGTTTACCATTTCTTGAATAATCCTTTATTTTTGCATGCTGGCAAATTAGGTTAGATTTTCTCAACATGCCATAGAGATCAGCTCTGTAAGTTATCAAATATATTCATGCCTCACCATCATGTGAATTGATTTTCATTCACTATCAAACTTCTAGAAGTTGGAGGATCCCGATTGATGATGTTTGTTGAAAAGAAAGAAGGCTTCAAGAGATCCAGGTTTTGTGAAAATATTATTTAATCTCCCATTTTTGACATTATTTGCTTATAAGACGTTTCGGAGCTCAATACTGACCCCATCAACATCTCTTCAAGAAACTTTTATATATGTTAAATAGTGTGACGAATTAGGCCCCAAAATCCGTCACTGTTGCACATCCCAGAGCCTTCTGCTACCGTTAATAATTTTTTAGTCCATCACAATTAATTCACTTCTTGCGCACCCTGTAAACTTTAAATTCAGTAACTCTGCTCCAACATACAACGCCGCTTACCGTCAGTTCATCGGTCTTCAACTGTTTTAAATACGTTTCATATATTTTACATGTGGACGAATAAGGTTAGGTTTTAAAAACACCTGAAATTAAAAGAAATTGAGATCGTATGATCTGTATTTATGTCTTGTGTCTTACCGTAATAAAGTCTGAATGTAATCCTATATTGCTCTATACAATCATATATAACTATATAGAGTTGTATAAAATGTTTTTTTGAGTTTTAACTTTGCTATTCAAGATTTTATACAGTTATATACAATCAGATATATTTGTATATTATTGCATGAAAGTTTATAAAATTATATTCCTATTTGTTCGAGAAGCTATATTTGATTCTACACAATTTTTTTTCATTATACACAGTTATATAATACTATATGAAGTTGTATACAACACATTATTCTCATTTTAACTGTTTTGTAAGGTTATATATCGTTATAAACAACCATATACATATATCCGTGTACCATAGAATGAAGTTATATACGTGTCTATACTCATATAGTATCTTCTTTCCTTGCTATCGGTATAACATACTCAGAAGTCAAAAATGAAAATTGTCAATAACAATCAGTACAGCTGATGTTCGACAAATAAATTTATGGAATCCACTGGAATAACAAATTTTACCAGGATAGTAAAGTCGCCCGTGTAAGTTTTGTACTTTTTTGTCAATGATGGGTGATTGTTACTCTCTTGGAAGACATGTTGAAGCTTAAATTAAATGAAAAAGCAATAGTTTGATATTGTTTCATATATGACACATAAGGTATATATAAATAGTATAGTAAATAATACAAAAGTGGATACCTCTGACTATTCCACTGGGTATTTGTTTGTTAGGTATTATTTTTAAATTTACATGAAAATGAAGGATATTATATAATCAATAATGAAACATATTCAGTTCACGATGCAACCCAACAATTTTCAATAGTCCAAATTATTTAGGATAGTTAATTTATATTAGTTTCAAGCTGTGACCTGTGATGTGACATGTGAAGGGGTAAAGTGCTGAAAGGGGGAAGATGACTGCAAGCGATCTACGAAAGACAAGCGAGTAGCAGTCGAGCACGGGAGTTGATTGAATACAGTTGAATTTGATGCGGTGGAGTTGAAATAACGAGAAATAAATGGAAGAAAGGTAGTAAAGGCAGATAAGAAGATAGCCGAGTCAGAAGATAAGGTGAAGATAAAGAAATGAGGAAGAAAGAAGTAGAAATAAGAAGCTATGGCAAAGAAAATAAGCTGTTGCTAAGCGGCGAGAGAGAATTAAAGCGGAGGAGGAGCAGAGCGGAAAGGGAAGCGCTAGTGACGAGAAAAAGAAGACAGATTGTGATTGCTCGGTCTCCTATATGCGCACGCGCATGAGAACAGATAAGTGTTTTGGTTTTAGTTCTAGTTCTAATTATTTGATTTCATTTAATTTAAATTTCTCTTTGCTGAGTTCATCACGTTTTTTATGATTTTATTTGTATGCAGACATAATTTACCTTTAATTTTTGGGATCATTACAAATTGAAAAAAGGATAAAAACTCATTTATTTTTCGGAAAAAAGGTTAGTTTGTGGACGGTGAAATGAAACTGATTTCAGATAAATTCTCCATTAATTTTTTTCATAGTCTAGCTAATATCTTCGAAGTCCTGGAAAATACATATTATTCAAATAAACGAATGGTTGAGGACTTATTCAATTTGGAATGGCACCGACAAAAATGGGCGTAGAAATCTAACTCGAACTTTAAAAACTGCAAAAGTCTAAAGAAAATAATGATTCAGGATGAGTTAGCACAAGAATCCTTGAAGAAAAAGAGATTTTCCACGAAAATGTGCTTCACTCCCGAATCTATAACATAGAATCAATTGAAATCATTAATAATAACGACATAAGCTTCGGGAATCAGCTTTTTCATAGTAAATTTCCTCTCCTCTTGAGTTCTTCTTTCTAATTTACGCTATCGCAAGAAAAACTAAAGTTTTCTTCATATCTTTATTTGCCTATAACTTTTGCAATTGTTGATGTGGGAGTAAGATTTCTATGCATATTTTTCTAGACAACATTCTGAATCAAATTAGCTCTCAACCATGCCCTTACTCGCATTATCAGCATTTTTCATGATTTTAAAGATATTAACTGGACCAACAATGCTAAAATAGCCTCTTTGAGAGTAATAACCAATCCTATTTAATCACAGATGATCAAGATTACCTTCGAAGTGAGGTAGTTCATTTCAAAAAAGAAGAATCAAAGCAACTAACATCCCCAAATAGTGAATCGCTTTTGAGGAAAAGGCAACCAGTGAGAAAAAAAATTTCATAACCAATAAACTATGCATTTATTTTTGTACAATCTCCAGTTCTTTATTCAATTTGATCTAATTTCAACGGTGATCAACTAGAAATATAGAATATGAGTTTATCATTATTTTTATTGAAAGTGAGATTGTTCGAAATTCAAGGCATAATTCAATAGTTGTTGGAATAAGTAGAGTAATGAATTTATTGGACTTCAGAACTAATGAATTCTACATCGAATTCCGTACAATCCTCACTATTAATTCTGAGAGTATTTAACGCTACTTAAGTACGGATTATAATTCCAATCTGTTATAAAAGAAAACGTAAGATAGTAGGGAATTGAATGTTTAATTCAATAGTTATAACAATAAGTCTAGTAATTAGTCTGTTTTATCACGAAAATACTAAGAACTATGTATTTTTTCTTAAATTTCAATAAAATGGAAAATATTCTCATTCATATTCAAATGTAAATATTGCAGTCCAACTATATACAACCCTATCCAATTTTACCGTCCAACTGGAACTGATATAATTGTATAGAGTCTTATAGAATTGTATAAAATTCTATATAAACGTATAGGACAGCATATTCATATACAATCATATATCGTTATATCCAAATGTATATATATGTATATAATTCGATAGAGTTTTATACAGTTTTAAACGATTCTATCGTCTCATTTTTTGGATAAAATTGTATCCAAAGAATTGTATATGATCGTATACGATTATATCCAATCATTTTTTATCGGGTTAAAACTAATATTCTTATCAGAATAAGTATATAAATGCAACAAAACTTTGCAACTAAATAAAATATTTATGCATGATATCTCGTTACAGTTACAGATACGCAAATGAATCGTACACTCGTACATACTCCTTTCGTAGAGAAGAGTGTGTACTTAATTCTTAATTATGACCTTAAATGCTCTACAACCATTAGGTAATGAGATATTTGCGAAAAACTGGTCAGAAACATCGTTTTTGATCAATGCAAAGATATAATCGCAAAAAAAAAATCAGTATCATCTATTCGGTAGATTAGGTAATTTTTTGTCCAAATCAACTGGACAACTTCTCGTTCCGAACAGTAGGGAGAAATTATTCATAATTCTGAATCCGATGAGTTTGATTGAAAGAAATAGATAGTGTGCCAATGAATCGTAGTTTTCTGTTGTTCAAAAACAGTCAGAATATTCATAGAGATCTACTTCGGAAATAACAACGTAAAATTCAAATACTTCATTATTTCAAATCCTCGTTTCCTATAGTTTTATTTGCGACACAAACCAGTACTTCGTCCTCAAAGTAAACTCATAACTATGTACTCAGTTAATAATGGAATGCATTTGTGCCGCAATTACCGGCTTCATATACTTGAACCTGCAATGGAGAGTAGTGTACATAGTAACCTCTTTGCTTTATGCAATAATTGCGACAAGGTATAAAGAGAACGCTGCATGAAATCCAGCCGGATCACTCAACTACTTGAATGTACAACTTGGTAGTATAATGTCGATCGTACAATCAAGGGGACCAACTTATTAAACGCTGCCACTTGAGGGCTTCGTCAGCCCAGCTAAGTATGCTCTTTACAATGATTTGGAGAATTTTTGATCCTGAATAATTTGAAATCAGATATGTCTGTGCAAGTTTCTTTGAAAGATTGGATGAATCAAAAGCACGTCAGCAATGTTATTAAGACCTATTGAAGTAGGATACTATGCATACGATACATTGTGGAGCTCAGAGATCTAATATGATTAAAGTTCTAATATCAGGAGTCGTAGCATGTAATGAACAGGATATAATTAGGGAATATTTCATTACAAGCATTTATAAAGTAATGTCAAACTTATACAGGAATTCCTGAATATCTTGAACGAAATGATAAAGCATCAATATCACAAACAAAGTCAGTTGATGTAATTCTAAATTTAAGCGTGAATGATTGAAATTTTACATCGATTTGAAGTAAGATCGAATGAAGAATTTCAGAAACATCTTTTCGAATAATCAAATCAGGCTAAGTTCAGAAAAACGCTGGTTAACTTCAGACAACATCAAATTCTCCGATAACACAGTGTGAAGGAGAATAGGGGACAAGAGCATTGATAGCCAAACATGAACTCCACAGTTGCACGATATCCAAAGATGATGCAAAACTAGAAATAAACAGAAAGCTCATGGTTTTCCATAAACCCATTTATATGGACCTTCTGTTATGAATATTTCCTTTCTTGAACACTGTTTCGAAATTTGCATAATCCATAACAAAAAATTATGCTAGAACAAATATCATTCCAATATGCCATCTAGAATATCATAGTCCGTGAGACAGGGCATACATTTTTCGTTGATTACCGCTCACTTGAAACTTCGTGAGTGACTTCATTGTGATGAGTCCGACTGCTTTTACATTTGACGAAATTCTTGATTTGGGGGCGTTTTTCAGCAAGGGCTAACTGAACATGTCAATTTCATGAAGCCTTGAAAATGTATAACCGTCATATTGATGTTTACACTAATCGAAAGATTTTTGGATTATAAAATGAAAAATAATATATTCCGACATGAATATTGGGGGCCAGTGGTGAGTCCGACAAGCCGTACTTGTCACAAGTACGTTGGTATGAAAACGGATTACTGCTAGTCTGAGAGTTTGAGGACGTGTAGAATATTTTTTTTCTAAAATTTGGTCATTTTTTCCGGCAAATTTTCGGGGCGTTTTCTCAGTCCGACACTGAAAACATGTCAGGATTATGACAGTTCCTTCATCAATGACCGCTTGTCGGACCGAAACAGTCATAGTTTGAAAACATATTATCTCTCCAAAAAACATATTTTTCGACAGAAATATTGGTTTTTATCGTCAGTCTGACAAGAAATTCTCATGTGTTAATTTTCAAGGTATGATAATATCAGCCATAGGCAATTCGATGTACAAGATCCTAGCAAGTCATCAATTTATAAAAACATCTCCGTTTGCTTTATTCATTTTGGTTCATATACCCTTAATACCAGTACGGCCTCCTTATAAAGTATCACATTTTAGAAATATCCTCCAGTGATTGAGAGGAAAGATTCTTCAATAGACTTAATTCATACGACAAAATAAATCTATGAGCTCCTCAATAGCTTGGTCGAAGGTTCGCGACCTGGTTATAAAGCCTTAGGTCAAGCCTTAGCTGATCTCATCTCTCCTTGGACGCTGGATGTATCGGCTTGATCCTTCATCCATAATTCATTTTGAGATTGCATTTCAGATCACAATTACTGCTTGCTACTCTCCTACGGGAGATTCTATTCTCCCACAAGAGGGAATTGTTATGCCATCAGTCCGCAAATGGGAAAATTATTAATATATTTTTATTGGAACTGATTGTTTGTGAAATACGTTTTCCAGTCTCCAGATAGAGATTTTGGAGGGTAATGATTTTTGGAATGAATATTACTTGGTCTGTGAAAACGATTTCTCGAAAGAAATCCAATAAGTGTATTAGTTCAATTCACTTTATCCCTTTTTCCCTACAAGTGAAATGACATTCAGTCGTCTTCCCAATAACAAAATAATGCTGTAATGGGTTCAAGATATCGGATCAAAATTAGATCTTGGTTGGAATCACGTCTTCTTCGATTCTTTATTTGTTACTGTTACAAGAAAGACGCATTTGGAAGACTCCAACAATTGATTGACATTTTGGATCTTATGGTGACCACCGACGAAGCCAGGTTGCCTGTTTTTGCCTTCTGATTTCATTTAAAACCCGAATGAAGAGATAACAAGTAATTTTGTTTGTGATGACTGTGTTTACTTGAACGACAAAGAATTAGGACAAGATTTGAGATTCAATGATCAAACCAAAGTGGTGGATAGAATTCTTTGGAAGGAATATATCTTTATTTCGAAGCTCGATCCTCGTTAGCTCATCTACTCTTCTTCTATTTCTTTCAAGAGTATTCCGGAGGCTAACTCCATCGAAAAGTACATTTGCAATGTAATTAGGATTGCCTGCGTTTGCGCGCAGGAAATTATTTCGAGGAAATGACGCACAGATAAGATCCATCCAGATTCTCGAGAAGTAGTTCTAAAGTTTTCGCGAAACATTTACGTCTGACTCCGCAACATCTTACAGAAGGATGTGGAACTCGAAACGCAATGATAATGTGGAACTGCATTTGCCGGGCTTAACATAGTTTATTAGTAGTTTAAATGTACTTTACGTTCTAAACATATATCACACTTTATTAATGTCTTCCTGAAAGCTTTAATCAGGGCTTGAGTTTACAAATTAGAAGCCTTAATACCCTCAAACAAATTGAAGTATAAACCATTTTCATTCGAAAGAAGAACTATCTGATCATCAATATCGGAGACAGCTGTCCTATGTTGTATATGGACGAACATTATTTAATTATGCGGCTTTAAAAGTGTGCTCAAGAAGCTACTGGAGCTCGTCCCTGAGAATAAATTTCCAGAGTTCTTCTCCAAAAATCCTCCTAGATATGTATTTAATAAGCCTTTGATACCGTAGAAATTGGTTTTATAACAAAACTGACCATAAGACGAAATAGAAGAGGAACCTTCAATTAACAACTATGAAGACAAATCCGGCGCAGTCAACGGAATTTAGAAGAAACAATCTGGCGAAGAATATTGGAGGAAATTGGTTCATTTGTATCAAAATAATTTGATTTTATAGAATTCTCAAATTCAGAATCAATGGTTGAGACCTGACACCAATTTGAATATCAATTCAAGGAAAGAAAAAACTGCTGTGCAATTTTCGAGAGATTACTTCATGTTATTGAATCATACGATATTTGAGAAAACAATGAGAATACGAGTTATAAACTTAAATATATCTCGATTATTCAAAGCGTCTTGAAAATGTTGATATTACCTTCAAACTATCCTAAGTGAAGTTATATTGGATCAAATTCTCGGTGAAGTCGAATATTTTTAATACAACCAAGCGAAAATTCTTTTTATATTTTCCACTCTATGCGTGACAAGAATCTATAACTTTTCAACATCGATTTGACAGAGTAGTCGCTAAGTTCCAGGACTGCGCTAGTTCAAAGCTACCTTAACTCATAAATGCAAGCATAAGTACTATAAAATGACTATTAAACTCTTCAAAAGCAGGTACATTCTGTGCAAATTTCCCTGACGCACATAAATCAGGAGATACTACTCAATATGCCAAACCCACAACAGTTCTTCCAATATATCATGTTTTCAGAGCGAAATCGATATTAATTCGGATTAAAATATATATCTCTTGCAACAGCAAGAGACGTCAACCTGCCAATCACCTCTAAATATTTAATCCACGACAACCTCGCTCTCGCAGCAGAAATTGCATACTTTTTGTTATCCACAAAATAAAAAAGAAGGTCTTGTTTTGTATAACAATGGCTTTTTTACGTGGCATAATCAACTTTTTCTCCGCAAGGCACCAAAAAATTGGGAAGCGTGGCAAAGCGCTCAAGGAGAGTTAATTCTTTTTTAGACAACAAATTCCGTCATCGTGTCTCCAATTATGGGAAAGAACATCGCCAAAATGAGAAATTTAATTTGAATTTCGTTCAATTTATTCACGTTACGATCAATGGATACCTGCATGTTTCTAAATTAAATTATATTGCTTTATGACAGAGATTTGTTTGATGTCGAGTTTTATTGAATGCGCTGTCGTATTGGATTTACATTAAATTATTCGAGTTTGATAAACGTGAGGGATTTTGCTGTACATTTCATGTAGTTTATGGGACAAAAGATTTACCTGCCAATTTTTGCCACATGAATATGTGCTTTACAAATTGTCAGATCCTATGTAGTACGCTCTTAGATGCATATGACGGATGACAAACATTCAATCACGCTGAATCTTCATTAAAAAGTATTTTTTGAATCTGCCTGTCACCACTTCTATTTTTGACATCTATAAAACCGAGAAAGATGACACGTGTCCTCGCATAATTCACCAGTTCTCTCATTTCATTCTCAAGACCTGTCCCGGTGTATAATATGGAACCGCCATTCGCAGGATATTGTATTGAAAAAATCTGCATTCAATTCCTGTTCAACGTAGCACAGGCGGTGGCCGTCTTATTGGATCCTTTCATATTCGCATTGAAATGTATAAAAGATAGGAAGAGGACGAACAGGAAATTCAGTGAGCCAGGACATCCAAGGCGGCTGCGTCGTCGGTAAAATGGAGGCTGTAGGTTGGGTGCTCTGATTTCCGCAAGACGAAGAGGAAGAGATGAGGATTGACCGCCTAAGCTACGCCGTTGATAAGTGACTTTGTATGGATTAGAGGGATCTGTCGGCTTGTAGAACGTTTAAAGAATCTCTGAACTTATTGCAAAGGAAAAGAGAATTATTCAATAAGATTCGATATTCAAGAATACTCTCATACTGATTTGAACCTAATACAATAATTATGACGACAAAATATGATTTCGTTGATTATATGAAACTTTTTGCACATCCTGTCTTGTTCCCTAACGTACGCTATACGCTGAGTGTGTGAAGCTTGAAATCGACTGACATCTTTCACAAATAGTCATATGCCATTACACTACGAATTCTCCTAAAAAGGTACCCACAGCACACCCTCATAACATGCTCTATTTTGACTCATGTGTTTTCACCATATTATGGAACTGATGAGTATCTGTCTATAGATGACGACCAACGTAAGATGAACATTGTTAGAGGAAGGGTACTCACTGAACCACATAGTTTCAGATAGTGTTTCATCAAGACAAGATTTCTTGTCTTCATAATGATGATTTACATAATGACATAATAATAATGACAATACAAGAAAATAAAAACAATGGCTGGTACCACGAGCTCTGTTTTTGGCGCTACTAAGAGCATTGTGTCAAGATGTGTTTTAACGCAATTAGAATTTTCCCAAATACTTTAGAGAATAATTTTCAGATACAAATTACGGTAAACACATATGTCTACAAAATTTAATTGAAGATTTTTCTTTAAAATAGCTTAAAATATTTATATTGCCTTAAAACGCTTCTTAAAATAACAGTGCTAGTATAGCCAAGAACAGAGCTTGTGGTACCAGCCTTCTTGTTTTGCCCATTTCTTGACGACGCATTTCTTGTCTTGTTTCAAGAATTCTTGATATTTCTTGATCTTACATAGGGGGAATCCCCTTTCTCTATTGCTCTAGCCAATCCGAACACTCAGCTTATTAGCGTAAGTGTCTACCTTTTATCCTCCCTGTCAGTTATGTTATTAATTGATTCTAGCAACGTTTTCCAAGATTGCCACGAATAGAAATAAATGTATACTCTGTCATTTCCATGTCTTAATCAGTATTTGCGATTATTATTTGTTATAATGGTATAGCAATGTTGTTAAGAATTAAAAACTCTCTAATGCTCGGTTTTATAAAAAGCAGAGTATTTTACTTCCAGAGTAAATAAAATTTACTCTGTTAGATGTCAGTCGATTATTTGACAGCAATGATTTTGTTGTCATGAGGAAGCTTAAACTGATTAGAATTTGTTGAATAAGATAAATTTACTTTAGGAGTAAGACTCGTTTTCTTATATCTTGACGCGGACTATATCAAATATTTGTTTCGAAAATCATAGTTACAGATACTTTCAACTTCCCCGACTTATATATAATAGGGAGAATATTGAAACTGTGATTTTTTGATAGTTCAAGACTCTGAGGAATTTCCACATCTTAGACCCTACTGAACCCAAAAAACCATAAGTTCAAATGAAATCGATCGGTCTGTCTATCTGAAAGTATAACAATTAGAGAACCCGTATGAATTTTTGACAGAAATTCAATAATATATGAGTTTCTTATGAAAAAGCTAGGTTTTGTAAATGAGCTTTTTCAACCAGAAAATCTAGAAAAAGACTCGCCATCTTCCAAAATACTTATATATTGTGAAGACTAAACCATAAGACCATAACAATGATAGCTGTCATTCTGACAATGACAGCTGTCACTTTAAAAATGACACTATCAATTTTGAACTGTCAGTTTGACAATAACAAATGTAATCGAAACATTCCTAAATTCATTAGGTAAACAGTGATGAAACTGGCCATAAAATATATTGTCGGGGAGAAACTGTAATGGCCACAGAAGATTTTAATATTTTAATAATAGATTAACAAATATTTATGCAGATTTGAAGAATTAATTATCAAGACATCAAGATCTCTTGACAGGAAATTTTGAATCTTGATAGTACTTTCTTGTCTTGGTCAATTAAAAATACTTCTTGTGTTGGTCTTATCTTGATTTCAAGATTGAGATTATTTCTTGACTCTTGTGAAACACTAGTTTCACATGGAAGGACATGATCTGTGTTGCATTATAGTTTAACCATTGAATGAAAGTTGACTATTGAATTATTTTATAGATGTGGTTTTCGTTTAGAACATTTAGCTATTAGTCGAATCTCAAAGAAAACTAAACTTTAATGACGGAATAGTTAGCAAAGATTAGAATTCAGGCCTCAAGAATTTTTGCAAGCACTCATTCAAATACTGGATTAGGAATTCCCATAAATACATTAATATACGTAACTGATATTTACAGGATAGTGGAAAACAAGACAGGGGTGCATTGAACGTATTTTTTATCATTTATTTTGACTCTAACAAAATATGTTGTATATATCTTGTAGAAATGGTTCAAAAGAAGATTTATTCCTATTGGAATCACCAGAGACATACGGTTGCCACATTTTAAAAATTGTCATCTAAGTTATCTATCTGCCTGATACTTTGGTAATAAGACAAATGAGGCGTAATACATCCCTGAAACCTTGTTGCTGAGATCATTTTCAATGTCTTCAGTAATCCAGTGGTATTAAGAACATGCATGTTGATATATTTCTAGGGACTTCTAGTCCAGTATTTCAGTGGATACTTGTAAAGGTCAGTTTTATTTACAATTCGAGTAATAACTGAATTTTCTGGAAGAAAACCACATCTATAAAATGATTTGAGAGTTAACTTTCATTCGATGGTTAAACTGTACATGCTGAGCAAGTCCGAGGCTTTCACTGATACCATTGATATTGTAATATATAATTATAAAATATAAAATCATTGCTGGTACAGTACGTGCCAACATATAGTAGAACGGTCGTGATTAGCTGTAATAGTAGGTAGTCTGCAAAAAGGGTTATAAATTCTAAATTCTCAGGACCGCACTCTACATTTTTTGTATATTTCTAATAGAATTTATATAAAAACAGTTCATGTTTATGGAATTCTATTTCATATTCATTTTTTATAATTATATTACAAACGTAGAATTTAGAAAAGCAAAATCAAATATTTTAATGTAGCAGTCAGGAAAAGATTATAGGTTGATCATGGAATGATAAAATTTACTTGAAATATATTTTGTTTCAAAGTTAACTCTACAAACATTATTTACTTTTAATACATATAATACTGTAGCTCACGGTCTGAAAATTTTTCTTCTTTACTTTCTCTAGTTGAAATTCAAAATGCAACTAACATAATTTTGAAAACCAATCCTTTATATAGTATTTGAATAATATTACTTATTTAAGATCATAGGATTGCATGAGTGTTTCTTCCAAAATAAAAATTGGGATTTAAAAACAAAAAATATTAGGAGTTTATTAACCCTTTCATTAGTGCTTTCTCCAAGAATCGGATTAGGTTTTAAAAACGAAAAATATTTTTAATACTGCTCTTCGAACAACAGGTCATAACTCCATGCTGTGTGCGGTCAGTAATCCTATTGGCCAGGCTCATCCCGTTCTACTATAAGTTGACGCGTACTATATCTACTAACAGTGTACCGTAAGATTTTTCCCGACGTAAGGTGTACAATATTATCTTAGAAACTATAACCACTAGTACTATACCACTCTGTCGGCATATACTCTAGACTCCTAGAGTATCCCAAATAGAGTGAATAGTTTGAATTCGGAATGGCTCATAAATTATTTTAAAATGAAATAACATGAGATCGCTGATTTCTTGAAACTGAAATTTCTCTGTAATTTAAGAAGAAATAGAAAAAAGTCTCAAGTAAGCGAGGCAAAATGATGTCAAAATTGAGTTTAAGATCGCAATTTTGTTATTTTGAATTGATTTTGACATTGTTTGATATAATTTTTTTTGTCTCTCCTACTTACAGCTGGATTGAAAATTATGCGAAATAATAGTTCTTTCAATTTTAAATCAATTAGACGTGAATAACAAATACTTGTATAATTTATTTTGAAAACAAATGGAAGAATATAGTAATATACAATATATACCCAAAGTGCTGGCCGTTTTGAACTGTTCACAATCGACATCGCTTTACAACACTGTTAGTATCTTATCACAATGTATTACGATTAACACTGATAAAAACCGCCACGATCCTTCACGCAGTTCATCTACATTTTCTTAATGGAAATTACTGCCATACACTTTACTTTGTCTGCTGATGTGGCTGAACACTGATCAAGCATATTAATAGCAGTTACTGTACTATCAAAACGTAATTCAAATATGTGATAACATATCTAACAGCGTGCGTAGGAGTGCAATCCTATTGATACCACATTTGAAGATTTTGTGCTAAAGAAATAACATTTGATGTAACCTCAAGAGATGTTTGAAAAATATCCATATAATGTTGCCCTGCTGAGATTTCATCAAACTTTATAGAACCCTCCAAGCGATTTCCCAATATACCACAAAAAATAATCCATAATAATTAGCATTATTTTATGCTTTGGAATTCCTCCACTCTTACCTGTTTTAATTCTCGACCATAAAGTTGAAACGATAATCCCATAGTCGAATTGCTCCACCGTTATCTTTGCAGTTGTTAGCAGGGTTAGCTGTAACTCTCAAACAAACAAATATAAGGGACAAATTGAAGACTTCTTTAGTCCCAACAGAAGATGTTAAGCGCACGCTAGTTTCCACACCTCAAGCTCGGTCAGAGCGGGCTTTGCCCGCTCGTTCGTCTTGGTGCGAAGCATCACCGGTTGAAAATAAAACCACAGTCTCAAATTACGCGAGATTCCACACGATGAGTTCGGTCACAGCGGGAAAAGTCTGCCCGTTTGTTCTAATTGAGAGCAAAACCACTGTCTTAGTGCTACTGACAAAGCTTAATTTTACTGGTGAGCTTGGAGTAGAGCTACTTGAGGCTTCGTAGAGGAACTCGGATGCGTTCGTAATCCCTTAGAAGAGATATTGTGGAGGAATTTAGATATAGGATTATAGCTACTCGAGGTTTCGTGGAGGAATTCAGATGCGTCCGGATTCTTCGGTCCATGAAACGTAACTGATAAATTCATCATTTTTTGCAGTTTTGTTCAAAAACCATCTACAGATGCTATAATTTAGTTGTAAAGTCTGCGCAACATGCAATTTTACAGAGATAGGAATTCTGCTTTCTAAAAATCCTTGAACTTCAATTTCTCTAGTAGAAATTTTCGTTTGAATTTCACACAAGCTGAAATTTATTCCTCTTCTTCATAGACCAAATTGATCTCGATTGGGTTTCTTGAAAAATCCATAATGCTGCATAATCAAGTCCAAGCTTTAATATCCAGTTATCTATGTTCTGGAAAGTCTGTCGCATATGTTCAAGCAGCAAGGCGAGAGTTTTTGTGACATTGAATGCAAGTACAAAACATATTATGTTCAGATTTTGTTAAAGATTGTAATGATTTGTAAGATAATTTCTACAATTCCATAACTTCGGTACAACACACAAATACTTGAAGAACAAGATCCCAGGCCCGCTAGACGTTAATTATTTTCTGAGAAACAAAATGTATGAAATACTGTGAGTATGAACGCGATGTCATTATTTGTACGCTTGATATAGTAAGCAAAATATCTTTCATCCTTTTGATTGTGTATAATTGACAAAACGTTATTTTTAGTAAGCTGTAAAGCGTTTATCCGAAGTTATTGCCGATGAGAACTGCCTGGAAATGTTGATTATCAATTTTTCACAATATTCTCTAATGGCCAGTTACATCGCTACCTCTCAAAGTTTAAGCATCGTTGAACTGAACAATATCGCTTCAAAATTCAGAAGTCAAATATGACATAGACAGTGCTGTCATTATTTCGATTGGATATTTTTTGTTTGTGTGAAACTTACAATTTAAGCTAGAGCGCCAGCGGTGCAACTGGCCATAAGACATACATAAAAATCAACACTTAAAATCTGAGAAAAGTGAGTGATGTTTTAACAAACCTCTAGCACCTGGTTAAATACGACAAGAAATACATGTAAAATTACATGTAAAATTGTTTGTAAAAACATAAAGTGGGCATTACACTACTCTATTCCATACATTTTGTTTCTCAGAGAATAAGTAACGTCTGGCAGGCCTGGGTTTTTGGACTATTGATATTTTAGTGCTCAATAAACCAATACCACAAGTTTTATTATTCATGGCTACTTGATCTAGAATAAAAACAAATATTATCTCTGATAATTTTCAATGCAGTTGTAAGCTGTTATACACGACTGAAAGAAGAAAAGGAATTGTATTTAGCAATGAATAAATCCAATATAGCGCTTATTCAAAATATGAAAGTTACTATTCATATTTCGGAAGCCGTTATCTTGAATTTTCATGTACCATCATTTTCAAGTTTGTCTCATCAAAGTAGGTAGTAACTTATACATTGAACTTTTCTAAAAACGACTGTTGATTTTAAACTCTGTATATTTATTTAAAACTTTGACGTTTCGATCCTTTGACCAAGGATCTTCTTCAGAAAACAATGATACAAAACAAAACAAGGCAAGTAAATGGATACTAAAAATATACAGAATACTAGATGCAATAACGTGGATATCACACCTGAACAAAAAGAATAGAATCCTCTGGCATTCACCCAAGGCTTGAGGAAAACCATGTGAAAACCCTAAACAAAGGAATATGTCCTACTTGGTACAGCTCCGCACACATCTCAAATCACAAAATACACGACATTTCAGCAAGACAGCGTAGCGCTACTCTTTGCTATTGGTTTGGTTCAAATCTGCAGTGTCAAATATTCTACAGTGTACTTTATAATTTAAAATATACACAGAACTACAGCCACTGAATCATAGTCATTATATATGTGTCTTATTGATTACAGACAGCCGAACATTTGATAATTCAAACCATCAGTATGGTTAATGTTATTTGAATGTTTAAGTATCTCAATTGCTTTTCTGATCAATCTACCATGAACAAACACTCGCATTGCTGAACATAGGAGATGCATAAGATTAAACCATCCAAATAAATCTTGTGTAACTGATCATGTTATTGAGTTTTTGCATGCCATCAAGTTTGAAGAAACCAGAATAGTCGCAAGATGCTCATCGATTCATGGTAGATTGATCAGAAAAGCAGTTGAGATACTTAAACATCCAAATAACTTTAACCATACTGATGGTTTTGAATTATCAAATGTTCGGCTGTCTGTAATCAATAACACACATATATAATGACCATGATTCAGTGGATGTAGTTCTGTGTATATTTTGGATTATAAAGTACATTGTAGAACATTTGACACTGCAGTTGTGAGCCAAACCAATAGCAAAGAGTAGCGCTACGCTGTCTTGGTGAAATGTCGTGTATTTTGTGATTTGAGATGTGTGCGGAGCTGTACCAAGTAGGTCCTCTGTTTGGGGTTTTCACGTGGTTTTCCTCAAGCCTTGAGTGAATGCCAGATGATTTTATTCTTTTTGTTTAGGTGTAATATCCACGTTATCACATCTAGTATTCTGAATATTTTCAGTATCTAGTTACTTGCCTTGTTTTATTTTGTATCATTGTTTTCTGAAGAAGATCCTTGGTCAAAGGATCTAAACGTCAAATTTTCAAATGAATATACAGAATTTAAAATCATAAATAGTTTTTATTGAATAAAATTCTGAAAAATGCTTAGATTATTGAAACTTTTTTCTTCAATACTGGGGCCAAATCTACGTCTAGTTTCATTGACTGAGGCGTAGTTTAACAATAAATAAGTATGGCCTCTGCATTACAACTACGGAGAAATTTCAGTTCCTAGAAATCAATGACTTTCAGTTTTTTTTGAATGATTTATAAACCATTCCGTATTTAAATTATTTTTTTGAATCATAAAATGGCACAACATTGCTTATTGAATCAAATCTCTTATCTTTATCAAGAAGAAAGATACCCATCCTGCAAGATACAGGCTGTGCATTTTGAGTAACTATAAGAAATTTACCAAGAAACTATTGCATTTAACAAAAAAACTTTTATTCCACCAGTGGCTCTCAAAATATGAGACTCATTTCAAATGCCAACATTTGATTTCTATGTCAATCAAAATCGATTTTTTGTTCTGATTTTAACCAAATATTCATATCTCTATTGAACGATTTTCAGAATAAAAATATGAAATTGAATATGTATTATTTTTTATTTACATATGTTTACACGGAGATTGTCGTGGAAAAACATTGCTGCTGTTGATCCATATGTTAACTATATACAAGTTGAAAGTACAAATTATGTCATAGTTAGCTCTATATTTTGTTTTCTCTCCGGTCCTGAGGATAGACCTCTAAAGAACCGAAACCGATCGACTTTTTTAATGTCCAATGAAACGTGAAGAAAAAGTTTACTGCTATGCTTCAGATAATATTTATAATATGACTTGGGTAAATAAAGAAGAAGTTGACATGATGAAGGAATCAACCCAGGATTTTATTATGATCGAGATTATAGATTTGCATGCATGCCGAACAGGTACTGCAGCAAACCAGGAGAGATATAATGCACTTGTGTTGCAACGAAGGTAACCAACATGCGTTTGTCGCAGACAGTACTAGACTTATAACCATTTGTAAGTATTTCCGAAATGAGTTGAAAAATGCTCCTGACTAGGAGTACCACAAGCGGTGCTACATTATTCTGTTGGTGCTGTGCATTTATTGCATATTATTGTATGTATGTATATTGGAGCCACGAAGCTCCAGATAACTCGACGGCCTTCGAAGAAGTTGCATCATATTCAAGAACTATTTGGTTCACCACTACTGAAAATGGAACGCCCTGATGACAAGAAATTGATTTGTGTGACTCTGCAATAACTAGCCTTTGAGCATTTTGGCAGGGCTCATACATTATTCATAAAATAATTTGGTTCAATTGAGTCTTGATTCTTGACAAGATCCTTACTCCTGTCAACATATCATTTGATTACTACTTTATTAATCATAAAAAAGTATCACAAACACTTATATAAGATTGTTGCTTGTTAATCATCAAATTATTTGTATTTGATAACTAGGATATTATTATCCACATCTTATAATGTCATATATTGATATCACTTCATTTTTTTCAGGTTCGTAAGTAAAATTCAACTGAATCACGTCCGTGCAGTTCAACTAATTGATCGTGAGTACATTCCACTCAACATTCTTAACCAAAAGCATTCTACAAATATGAAACATATATAAATGTCTCTGAATGTACAACAATTTATATCACTCATTATATCTTGAAAATCATCATCCTCATACCCTTCATCTTCTATTTGTAGTGAACTATCAGCGTCTAAACTTGATAAAATCCACAAAATTCCTTTTGGAAAACAAGAGTACATTCGGGAATAATTTAAGAATGTAACACAGCACCCCATCTATCTTTTTGCGGATAACGACCGCGACAACAAATATTATGTCTTATTTATTCAAGAAGTCACCATTAAATTATTCCACAACCACGAATTCTTGTCTGAAAAAAATATATCCACATCAGCAACTCGTTTTTCAGATGACGATGTTGGCTTGGTGTTGATTATTCCTTGTTTGCTTTGTCTTTAGAAGTGGTGCTGATACAGCAACAAGACGATAATAATCATCGAAGGGAATACTATTGACGTAGAGGACTTCATGTCTAGCTGACAAATAATTCACAATTACTGTCGAAGATTCAGAAAATGTTTGTCCTTTAAGATCAGTTCAAGAAGTACTTCATATCATATTTTATTTACCGTTGTTATTATTTATATCTTTCTTGATCATAATCGAGCATGTGGCAGAATTTATGTCAAGGCTTGTACTTCTGAAAATCGTTAGGTTGAAAGCTTTACACTCTAATGAAAAGATACTTTTAAAAGTAAACACTTGTCTTTCATACGAGTGCTAAATCATTTTGAAGGGCCAGTTACACTGAAAGCAAAGGTATGAGCCGTTGAATTTTTTACTTCGCCAGCTGAAGATGAGACGGCTATTATAGTCTTGGTATAAAATTAGAACGAATACATTATATAAACTCAGGATGGTCTGTTTGTTCAACGAGGTATAATTTCATACCGCATAGTTCCATCCCAAGATGCCCTATTCCTCCTGGGTCTCTATCAGTGATATTGTTCGTTGTGCAGTTAGCATTATACGCAATGTTTACAAGAGTCATTTCCCTATGGATTCAAATGGGTAGCACAAAGCTACACACCCGTGACATATATTTCCCAGATGGTTTTAGTTCTAGAGATTAAGCTTTCGTTAAATGAAGCACTTGTAGTCTAACGCTCTAGCGCTAAATTGCATAACTAGCAATTAGAGTTTTCGGGAATATGCATACAATTAACTGAAACTGAGTTAAATGTGAAATTGTTATACAACTTTGCATTGTAGAATGCTACTTCAATTTGAATTAAACCTTGAATGAATATTTCACAAATTGCTTATTGTGAGGATTATGGAAAAAGTTGGAGAAGTGTGGGATAAACCAGACAATAAAGAAGTAATAATAACTTTTGCAGTACTTAGCGTTACATCCTTTTATGATTTTTATTGTCAGTAATCATATTTCCACAATCGAGTAACTTATGACGACAGTTAAAATGGAATTCATGACCGCAACACATTTCTCTATGATTATAATTGCCACGCTAGTAAAAAAGAGCCATCAAACAGCCTAATAACAAAGCCACGAAGATAAGTCATAACGACCTCAAGCAACCGGCAACAAGATAACAGAGTCCACAGCAGCGGTAATAGGATCACTCGTGATCTTTTTACTTACTTGAACTAAGTACAAGAAAGTATTGTGAAACCGACAAAATTCACCCAGATTTTGATGGAAATACTCGTTTTGAGCATCCCTAAGTACATTTTGACTATTTTCGGCTTGATGTTGGTACGTAAGTTCGTTCGTGCGTTCGTGAGTTCATGCGTAACTCGCAAATCTCAAATCTGGTTCAACGTAAAATGTTGAAATTTTGTATTTAAGACTGGTATAGGGTCTAGTTGTGCACCTTGCATTATGTTTCCAATCGTCTGTACCGAAAGTGCACATTACTTGTAACTTTTTTCGAATTTTTCCAATAAATCCAGAATGATCAATCGTAGGATGTTGAAATTCAGTATTTGAACTTCATGTTGTATCAGAATGGTTATCTGCTATTTTTGTATAAATCGGCTAAGCTAGAAGTGCACTTTACAGGAAATTTGTTTTAAATTTTTTTGCATAAATCTAGAATGATCAGTCATAGCATATTGAAATTTAGTGCTTGTAGCATCAAAATAGTTATCTACTATTTTTGTATCAATCGGCCAAGCCGGAAGTGCAGTTTATATGAATAACAGACATTCAGCATTTGCCGTATAAAACAATCAGTTTAATTGAAATAATAAGGTTAGCAATGATGATCTGTTGTCAATTTTTTGATTTTGCTTGATATTGTACATGTCAAAATATTATTAAAATTTTATTTATCATAATCTGATATGACAGAAAACTTTATTGAATCAATTGGTGTATATATCAAATGATGTACAAGTAAGTCACATGATGTTCATGTCAAATTTTTTACTTGAAAGTGCACGCTATTTGGATGATTAAAAGTAATATCTGACAATATTATGGTTGATATACATTTCCAAAACAATCGGTATCAATCTTCAGATGAACTTATCCAAAGACCAACATTTTTTAACACTATGAATATGTGTCCCTTGCTCCCTCTTTCATGAAGTTACTAATAGCAAGAGCTATTTCTATAGCCCATATTACATAATGAGCAACGCACCGCAAAATTATAAATAGGTGTTATAAAGCCAACATTGGAGCGTAGGTCTAGTAGGTCACAGCATATGCCGTTAAAAGGGAAATGGACTAGTGTTATGGTAATGTGTTACTGTGGCGTCACCTCGTTATCGCACTGCATCATATGGAATGATGGGTGATATCGGTGTGGAGTTTTCGTGACGAAATGATGTCGAAGATTAAATTTATCATTCCAGTCCATTTGAATAGTGAGGCAAGAACCAATGCCTCAATTTGTAAGAGTAGATAATCTGTAACAGTCTTGGCTTCTAGGCGAGAGTTTATATTAACATAAGTATGTTTTTTTATTTTTCCAATTATAAATCTGTTCTTTGCAATAAATGAATCCACTTCAAATACTTTTTCTTGTCAACTTGCGGTTTTATAGAAGGTACAAATTTCACACCATCCTGCTGGTATCAACTGTCAGATGTGCAATTCGCCAATACACAATGTTCAGTGGGCATGATGAGTCAATTTTCTAATTTATTTATTCACAGTATTCATTTATTTTGATTATAATAAGACTTACTTCTAAAATAACTGTCAATAGGCAAATCAAATTATTTGTACCCTCCCACTGGTGCTGCCTCTGCTAAATATTTCTCAAATCTTTTGAGGAAAATGGCTAATTGATTATATGTTTCAAAGTGACAGCTGTCACTTTCATAGTGACAGCTGTCATTGTTGAAATAGTAGATGGCGGCTATACTTTCGTCCTCACATATAATGAGTATTTTCGAGAATAAAATGTCCTATTCAAGATTTCGGAGCCTTTAATTCATTGGAACATACAATTTCAACATTTGATCATCGTAAGTGTAATTCAAAGATGGTAACGTAATTGAAGTAGCTCAACAAGTCTCGTCACCAAATACTTGACCTCATATCATAATGCTGAACTTCACGCTCTTGTATAATGAATGACTATCTTTCTCCTAGGATCAAGTATCATTATTTAGAATAATCAAATCGTAGATATTTAGCCTTCTTATCAATAATCTGGCGTCATAACGACCTTTTTGGTTTGTAAGAATCCCAACATTACCGGTTCCCTCAGATTCCGCATTGTCTTAGTTCAAAGAATCCTAGTAGACGTATAGATGTTCGTGTGTATCGAATACAAATATAGAATTGTAACAGCCCCTATAATTGGTTGAAACGATTTGATAAATCATTCAAATACATAGGAGTTCCTACCAAGAAGTTAATAGGGATTGTCTAATTTCATGTCCTGAAAAGGTCTCCTGGCCTGCATAGAGTGGATAGGCTATTGCTTCCGCTGCTACAGTCGTGATTGAACACCATTCTCTAAATTAAATTATGTTTTCCTGTGGACGTCAATGTGGGGCTTCAGATAAATTGTTTGATGATAGATGACGCCGGATAAATCCTTCATATTATCTGACAAGATATAAGAAGAATACACAATATCATGTTCAACCCTCGTACATCTTCATTGACAAAACATTATATTTTTCGTAGATGAATTTGAAAGCAGAATATTGAGGATTATCTTGAGCCTACAAACTCAAAGCCTACAGTATTATCTAATATAATCTACAAAACCAATCAAGTGAAGAATCACCCAAACTTATATCCAATAGGGAGCAGAAATTATTTGCCCAAAGTACTTTAGAATTTTTTTGTAGTATCTTTATCAAATAATAAGAGTTCAACTATTTCCTTTGTCAGAAATGATTTATGAATAGTAACGTAGATATTTGCAAGATGATTGCCTTTCCAAATCTTGGAGACAGTTTTGAGTGAACCTTTGAGGAAGATTGCGTTAGAAGGAAAATTCTGCCAACAGGTAGTGTTTGGCCCAGCCAAATGCCTCAGTACCATATTAGTTATATTATTCAGTGACCAATATGACGCGAATGCCGATACCCCAGCTCCTGACAATCATCTCCGGGAGCTCCAACTACTAACGTCTTTCCACCACCACCCTCAGGCTACACGCCTCATCTAGTCAGCCGACGTCTTATCCATCGTTCTGGAGATCCAACGGCTCAGTTCAGTATATAGACTTATCACATTTCATCTTTTTCATCAAGTAGCAATTTGTATTGGAAATTGAGGAATTCAGCGTTAGTATGTGAAGCTTGATGGATTCAACTAGGTCTGCCTGAATACTTTGAACCCTTTATGAGTAGAGAAAAAAATTAAATATTTGGTCAAGTTGCACAATATATTATTTATATATCGTACGTTTATGAGCAACTGCGATTCAGGGTAGATTTATAAACATCGTATCTTCTTATTGTTTTGTTCTTCTGGTTTGTTTGTTGATCTTTGGGTTGATCACGTGACAGGAATTGTCAATCAAAACGCGTTATATGCAATATTATTAGAAGAAGAGTTTTACCAACAGATGGTGCTTGACCCGCACACATGTCTCAAGACTAATAGTTGCTGTAAATCGAAGATAACTATAATTAAATTTGAATCTGCTCCATATTCCTGTGAAACTGTTTCACCTGTTTATAGATCTTTCTTGGCCGCCATATTGGACTTTACCACAATATCATCCGTTCCTTCAATTGTATCACTTGAACCATTACCGTTTTGCTTATACTCAACCCATTCCAACTTGATTCAAATTTTAATGAACATATTCATTTTTTATCTCATCATCTTCCTTTCCAATTAAAACAAGGTGCAAAACTGCGTGTTTTACGCGGTTGAACCACACCACTGGGACCTAAATGTAATCTCTACGTGATAACAAGGTAATTACCTTGTGTCGTAGAACGCTGGAATCATGGAATCCTCAACTTGACTGTCAAATACTACAGTATTATATTTATAATTATATTCTTGTTAACCTTATTAGGAAACAACGTTATTATCATGAAGATGCATGCTTTACTGAATTGATAATGAGGAAATAGAAATCTGAAGAGGTATCGTCAGCCATATTCGTGTTGTTCTATATTTATCAAGTATTTTAATGCGCAATATTTGCATTGCAATATTTTAAATCATCTATCATCACCGTTGCAACATTTAATAAATACTTCGCGGAATGAAGAAGTTTTTAAAATTATTATCCAATTTGAAATTCCTCTTGTACTTCATTCAAAGCGTTCACCATTCAGGCCCTATAAATCTTCTGAAAAAATAACCAATGCGCAATTTTCCGTTTCGAAATAAAGGAGCGATCGTATTTCATTGCGTTTCGTCAGTTCTTTTCTGAATATTTTTTGCAATTATTGCCATATAAAAGACGGATGTGACAGCCCAACCGTTTTGTTCAGGCGTTAACAATAGCACACAACGGGAATACGAAGCGCATAGCTCCTCATACGTAGTCCAGCGTTCAATAGCAACGCTAAAGTTAAAACTGAGCCAACAAATTTGCTCAGTTTTAATTGGGATGAATTTTTGCCTGACGACATGAACAATAACAACAACATCGAGCAGAATGCTCATTTCATCGTTTTCCAACGCAATAAATGTTAACAAGAGAAGTTAATCGATAACATACAAATAAGGATTTAAAGAATGACGAGTCCAGATATTGTCAATTATTATACCCTGAACGATCTGAATCCCCTCAAATATCTATGAAATGTATTTCGACCATCCTCTTCAAAAACAAATTGCGCCACGCTGGGCGTCAATTAGTAACGTTCGAAACTGACCACAATTTGTGAAGATACTTAAAAGAGGATGAATTTCCTATTAAATCTTTCTTTAAAACGGCCTATCTCAATATTATCAAGAAAATCACAATCCAAGGCCGGTTAGCTATCAACTAAATCAAAACTTCACCAAAATAATATACCGAACGTTATTTGAACTAAATTTATGTGAAAAAAAAATATAGGGCGGCGCGCAATTGTTATTTCTCCATCCCCAGGTACACACCTGCGTAAGTAAAAAAGATGGTAGGATGGACGGGTAAAATATTGAAAATATGTCAGCGTAAATCGAGATGCTGAAAAACATATAAAAAAAAAAACAATAAAAAAATAAGACCCACTTACACACCAGCTGAAAGAGAACACAAAATGAAAACACTCTCAGAAAATCAAAATAGTAGATAGTTTTTGACGAACGAATAAGAATTAAATTCACTCAAAGTAGTGAATATTTAATTGAAGTTGTTAGTATAAAACATGAAAAATGATAAAAAGTAGAATTATGTGATTCAACAAAAAGAGAAAGTAAAAATCGTTACAAACAAAAATTAAAGACAATCATAATATAGGAAACCCAACAAAAAGCTGGAAAACAGTGAAACAATCAAATAAAAGGGAAATAGAAAATATCTGAATTAGTATATTCTACAATAAGCATTGGCATGGCCCTTATTCCAAACAAGTGGATTACGGTTCGCGAGTGTGAAATACGCCATATCAAACAGGTTGCAGACTATACATTCTCTAACAAGGTTTTGAAAATTTGAAAAATTAATCAATGTCAAATGCAAAATCAGGAATGAATACTTGAATTTTTATGCAGTAACTATGGTAGTAACCAAACTAACAGCTTCTGATTCGTTGAAATGATTCTAAACGGCATACGGAATCATTCTAAACGACATTTTGGAATGTCATTGGTTCCAACATAATTTTTGGTTATGGATTATGCAAATTCCAAAACAGTGTTAGAGAATAGTATGTTCTACAGTAAGTATTGGAATGACCTGTATTCTGAACGAGCGAAAAGGTTGTAATCCGAGCCGAAGGCGAGGATTACGGTTCGCGAGTGTGGAATACGCCATTCCAAACATGATGTAGACTATACTTTCTCTAACATGGTTTTGGAAACTCACCAATATTTCAGAGAATACTTAAAAAATTAATAAATGTCAAACGTCAAATCCAGATATGAATACTTGAATTGTTAGGAAGTAACCATGGTAGTAGCCAAACTAACAGCTTCTGATTCGTCGAAATGATTCTAAAGGCTAACAGAATCATTCAAAACGGCATACGGAATCATTCTAAACGACATTTTAGAATGTTATTGACTCCAACATAATTTTTGGTTATGGAATATGCAGATTCCAAAACAGTGTTGGAGAAAAAATCTTTTCATTTCAAAATTCATAATTGACGATTCTGTACAAAATCCAAAAGAACAATTTTTGTTTTATTTATATTCTATATGTTCATTGAATAAGCAATTTGTTATAAACAACTATAGAAAATATCTATTTTTTTTTTATAAGTGAAGAAAAAAATGATATATTGTGGCACATTGCTGGTTTTGTTATTCTTTTCTTTAGCTAAAAAAAATATAAATATTTTCTATACTTGTTCATAGCAAATTGTTTATTCAATGAGCAGATGGTAAATGAGTGAAAAAAATTTGCTTGCTTGGATCTCGCCAGCCATTGCCACAGAATTACTCGTTGATCAAAATTCAAAATTGGAAAATAGTTGACTGAAGTCTATGACTCTGACTTTTTGATTGCACCGATTAATTTCCAGAAAAAAAATTATACTAATAAATCATTTTATTGTACTTCGCATTGATTTTGAATTGTTAGCTCTTATATTCGCAGAAGTAGGTAAAAACCGTAACTAAAGTACACACTGCTGATTTTTAGAAATATTCATATTCAGTTCACTTAAATAAAATTTAAAGTGTGAAAAATCGATTTTCGTATTGATATTTGTCGAAATACTTTGTTATTCATGTTTTGTTATTCAAAACTCATTTCTGATATTGAACATCAGCTTTATTACTGACTGCGATGCTGATTTTCTAATTTATGTTGATAATTCAACTCTTCCAAGTATACTATATAAGTTTGTGCCATATCCATATATTTATCAATTTTTGATCCATCCAACTCATGAGAATATGTATATGATAAGATTATGAGTTTATTTTTGATCAAACACAAATCTTATCATTCCAGGGCTAATCGTTTTGGATTTGTTCAAAATAATCCGAAAATCTGTCAAGTGAAATGCGCTTTTAATCTAGTCGGCTGCTATAAAAACAGTAGGTCATCATTCTTATGCTACAGCATTCCTACATACTGATTCCCAAGATTCTACGGCTAACAGTTGTGAATTCATGCGCAAAATTGAAAAATAGATTCCGACTGGAGTCCACTTCCGATTCAGTCTATTGTTATGAAAATAGTAAGTTATCATTCAGATGCTACAGCAGACTGAAATACCAAATCTCAATACTCTACAAAATTTAAGGTTCATACGTTTGACGGGTTTTGAGATTTACGAGTTACGCACATACGTACGCACATCAAGCCAAAAGAGTCAAAATGGATTCAGGGATGCTCAAAACGGACATATCCATCAAAATCTCGATATGAAAATTTATTTTTGAAGAAATAGAGAACGTATAAATAAACGATCTCAACAAATTATTCAACTGGCCAAAGACAACACCCAACTTAATACTACAGCTTTTAAAAATGGATGACTCCAGATACCCGAAAATGTGTTACAATAGAATCAAAAACATAGACATGAACGAACAGCCGAATAAACAACTGGTGCAGTGGGTTCATTAAACACTCAACAAAATAAAACACCAAAATACGTGGTTAAGCCAAAGTGCGGAAAATTTGAAGAGAAGCATGGATTATATCATATTGACTCACTATAGTGCCGCCCCCATAATATAGATACGGACAGAATAAAAACTCCAGATACTCAACTGTGAATAAAATCATTCAAATAAATTGTGGAACACGAAACATAGATGTGATGATTGAATAATTGAATAGTATATGAGAAAAGAAGGAAAAATGGGTATAACTATAAACTATTTTGGAAATAATTGTCCATTCACGCTCTCACGCTTTGAGCAAATAATTTATTATTATTATTATTATTCTGCTGAAGCAAAGACTCCCGAAAAAATTCCTTAATTTTGACTTGCACACACAAACCCTAAGAATTGGAGCGGTAAGCAGCTGAAAAAAAAAAACCTGTCCTAAGCAGGAACTTTAGGCTGACTCTCCACTCAAAATGAGTCTAATTCAGTGAACCTTACTTAATTCAGAAGAAAATTGTTTCTAAATAGGAGACCCAAGGAAAACCTAGCGGTAGCCCAAAGCGGCAACAACTATGAACAAATATTTTGTACTGTAGTAACAATTTGAGCTACACTTTTATTTGATCTAAAGAATAAGGAAGACAAGCTCACGTGGAAGAAACGAAACTAAAGACCAAAAATATGAATTGAAAACTATTGAACTTGAACTCAAAAATATCTTTAACTGAGAGTAAGTAATAAAAGAAGATCAAATTGAACCTGAATTAACCCAAATTTAACTTTAAAACTGAGCCCGAACAGGAAAAAATTATCGAAAGCCAAATTGGCACATAACACCATGTTTTTTTTTTTTTGTTGTTGCTGTTATTGTTTTGCTTGTTGTTGTGGTTCTTGTTGTTGTTATAACTGTTTTTATTGCTGCTGCCGTTGTTGTTGCCGTTGTCAATATCCTCGTAATTGTTGTCTTCGTCATCTTCAATGTTGCTACTGTTATTATTTTAGACGAAAATAGACAACAATTGAATAAGGTGAGATTGGATGGACTATGAATTTTATTGTTTATGTTGTTGAATATGAAGTGTTGATGTTGGTGAAGGAAAACGGTTATTAACTGTGATGTTCTGATGATTGAAAATTCAAATGAAAGTTTTCCATGTGATAGAATGAGGAAGTTCTATTAGTGTTGTATTGAGTGATAGGGGACTGAACAGAAAGCTGTAACACGTTGAGTCTATTCCATCAGGAAAACTCTATAAATGTAATTATGAAACTCATTTTTGCACTCATATCCGAAGGCTTGAATAATTGAAAAAATAACACATAATGGCTGTCGCTAAATTATTCATCCCACAGATGCCGTCTCCAAATTTATTCACACCATTTCTCTCTCACGATATCAAGATCAAAATTTGACTAACAAAGCGTGACTAGAAAAACAAAACATAGTCAAAAACACAAGTCATTAGTTCATTTGGAAGGATTGCTTTGAATGCCAAAGATTTTGTATATATTGCTTCAGACTTCCGAAGAGACATCGTGAAGATTTTCAAGTGTTAGCAAACTTTTTCTCATATCATTTAATCAAAATTATAACTACATTTGAATCTGGATGTTATTGGCAAGTAAGGGCCACAGAATATGGTTCCGTGAACTGAATTTGTTTACATGGAACTGATATCGTGAGATGGAGAGATTCTGCTACACCATTCCACTTCGAAATGTAGACAAATCGGATTAGTTCATTCCAAAGCTCAAAGATGATCCAGAGTTTGATATTATCAGTTTATTAGAGCCCTAGCTTTATATTTTATATATTGAACGTGCAAAAGCACAGTTTACTTCTCCAATAAAACTTCAACGACCCTGCTGTAATAAAATCAGCTCAGATTAAAGTTGTGTCATCTCATAACTCCAGGTCATGTATGCTCATACATCAAGCATGCAATATGCAAGGCATCAACCTAATTAACCAGAACCTTCAGGCTGATGTATGACGAACATCACTAGTGAGAATAATTTTCATAACGCTGCTACTTTATTATGTTATATTAAAATTCCAGGAAAGTAATACTAATTATTCATGAGGAATTACGTGAAAAGCGCGTTCTGTTACTGATTGGAACAACGCAGCTTTCAATTATTTTTATTCAAAGAAAATTGTTTTTCAGGATTTGCATATACTTTTATTGAGACATCAAAGAGTTTAGAAGCATTTTCAGACGAACAAAAAGCTTCTAGCTAACTGAATCTTGTTATCTCAGAACAACAGAGCCTCTCAACCCAAACCTTGTATACCTCGCTGAATCGACTCGCAAACTGACAGAACTGTAATTCAATAAAAATCATTGTATTGAAGTAATTATCTGTGCAAGATCCAATCTTGTATCCTAATTGATGACCCACATCTGTTGACGAATCCTTCTATCCTCGCAGGATTTTACTATGCCTCGATCTCCGTAAAATTTGGGTAATCCTCAATTCAATCCGACTTCATTGTAGCCGGTCACATTTATGTAATTACGTAGCTGAAATCAACTAGCATTCTAATGATCAGTCAGTCCAGAGTTTAGAGTTCAGAGTTGGAATGACATTACTCCCCAGCTTTACAGTACTGAACTAAAAGTGAAGGACTTGCAATTTAATGACCGCTTAGACTATGTCCAACAGTCATATCTCTTCGGATTAATTCACCACTTGCAATTAAATTTATTATGGTCTTGAGCTAGTGACGCTTCAAGTTTAATAGAGTGGTAATGTGGTTCTCTTCATGCATGAATGCATATGCGACATTACTTCTTCGAAAATAATTGCCTTTATTCCTACTAAAAGCAAATTCGGTGCTATGTTTATATTTATGTAAACACTAAAGCTTCCAGCACGCATAAATATTTCTCTTTCCTTATCAGAATCCATCAAAACCCAAATTACTCTGGTGGCTAATTGTGCTATGTTAAACTACCTCATGTTACATTTATGTAGGTGATTAACAACTTTTCGTTTCATTAATTTGAAGCGTTAATACATTCAAATTAAAATTCTGAAGCGAAATCACGATCTCATTTGGAGTAAAAGTTAATTTAGCCTCGTTGAAAAGTATTTAGAACATAAATGTCATAATTTCTACACGGTAATAACACGATAACAGTTAGCCTGGATTTTTATCGAGGAAGTGATCTTGCTTGAATGGTTCGCAGCTTATATTCATATCCAGTTGGTTCTAATTTTGGACTCAATGTGAATAAGGGCAAGAATATAATGTAGTATATTTGTGTTCATATTATCCTATAAGTCCATAAATCTTTCCAACTTCCTATTTAAAGAAAGAAGAAGCATTCTTGTTAATCATTTATTGCAATGCATTTCGCCGAAACGAGAAACTTTGCGAAACACGCCTTGGGAGAATGTCGTGCGTCTTGCTTTGCCTTTAAAGGCTCCACATCATATTTATTTCAAGAGCTGTTTCCTCCACGGTGTGTTTCCACGTAGTATCAACACTTGTATACAAAAAAGCGGGTGACAAAATTCTCGAGGACGTGGGAGCGGTGAAAGAATCAAAAAGATAAACGACAAAAAAGGAAGACAACATGAGTGACATGAATTAGCTTAATAACCTATATATGTTAAATAATACCCAACAAATTTCAGATACTTGATTGAACCTCAATAAGAAAGCAAGAATTGTTCCACATTTATCCTCAATCCAAACAAGTTTTTTGTCTCCGAAAATATAAGTTCTAGTTACGACCGTTGATTGCTCCTGCAATAGCTCTTAGATTCTCAAGTAGCCTAAAGAATTTATTCCAGGTCATCATTTATTTTATGAGAGAGAATGAGGGAATGTGTCGTTTTAGTAACTTTAAAGGAGAAAATAACGATTGTTGATTGTTTTACAACCAGACATCTTGTTTCAAATTAAGTACTCTTGCTGCATTATCAATGATAATACCCACAACACCCGCTCGTCACTACTTCTCATTCAACAACCCCAAACAATCAAGTATTGTTTGATTTTCATATGTTCTTCTGTGGAAGCTTCCGGATTTACAGTATTTCTGATAAAAAAAAAAAATATACATATTATTACTAGCAACCTACAATGTGACAGTTACAATCGCTGATTTTTTCACAACCATCATTTACTAGACATTTTTATTCGAATTAATTACTTCTTTTGCATCTTCAATTATAATAGCAATGATAGCTTGTCATTTCTTCCTATGCGAAAAGCTCATCGAACACAAAAAAAAAAACAAATATCAAATAATCTGATGCTCAGATGCTCTGCAAAAGCTTCTGGAGTTCTAATACAACAACTCATTCCAGGAATCTTTATTTGTATCAGGAGGGAAGATGAGGAAATATGCCGTACAATTTATTACTAGCAACTCTCAATAAGGAAGTACCGATCGTTGGTTGATTCACAACTAGCATTACATCTTCACAAGGTACCTCGATTGATTCAGATTTACTTCTCTTGCTACTCCTTCAATGGTAATACCAACAATACAAGTTTGTCAGTTCTTTTCATTCGGAAACTTCATCAATCAAAACAAAATATCAATCACCTGATATTAGTCCCTGAGACAGGGCATAAATTTTTTGTTGATTACCGCTCACCTGAAACTTCGTGAGTGACTTCATTGTGATGAGTCCGACAGCTTTCACATTTGACGAAATTCTTGATTTGGGGCCGTTCTCGGCGAAGACTAATTAAACAAGTCAATTTCATGAAACCTTAAAAATGTATTACCGTCATATTGATGTTTACACTAGTCGAAAGATTTCTTGATTATAAAATGAAAAATAATATTGTCCGACATGGATACTGAGGGCCAGCGGTGAGTTCGACAAGCCGCACTTGTCACAAGTAATTCAGTATGAAAACGGATTACCGCTTGTCTGGGACTTTGAGGACGTGTTCAATTATTTTTTTCTAGAATTTGGTTATACTGTCCGACAAATTGTCGGGGGCGCTTTCTCAGTCCGACACTAAAACCGTGTCAGGATTATAACAGCACCTTCATCAATGACTGCTCATCCCTATGTTTCTTATTTACCATTCAAATAGTGTCTAGAACATTACTGTACAAATGTCCGACAATTTAAGGGGGGCAATACTTCAGAAAATGCAAAAATATGTGGTATGAATGCAGCTGCGTTCATAGGCATATACATATATGAAATGATGATCAAGTCAGTATGATTATTAATTATAAATAATAAGAAAAAGGTTTCTGCACCAATTTATTAATATTATTTTGGAATCAAATGTGTGATATAAAGTCAGTATACTGTGATAACCACCTCAAATATCATTCAAATCTACCTTCAACTGTGATATATTACGTCAAGAGCAAACTTTCGACCTCTTTTTAAGCATATTGCATGCACAAAGAGTGTGAGATTTGGCATACTCAAAATTTATATGGAAAAGATGTGAAGAAAGCGAAAATTATATACAGGTGTCCCATTTTAGTATATATAATAATACGTGGAGAGAAAGCTTCATATCTCTTTTCAAGCATATTGCACTCACGAAAAAATTTGATATTTGGCATACTTGAAGTTTATATGATCGAGTGCAGAAAGCTGAAAGTATATACAGGTGTCCCATTTTAATTTTACGACGACGTGAAGTGAAAACTTTGTACCGCGCACACGAGGTGATGTGAAACTTGGCTTAGTTGAAGTCTGTGTGGAGAATGTGAGATATGGCATATTTGAAGTATATCTGGAAAAATATGCACTGAATAGGAAAATGGCTGGAAAAATTTCAATGATTTCTCCTCCCTTCCTATAATCGGGGAAGAAAGTCACGTCAAATTCTTGAATGGGAACCACTTATCCTAATTTTAGATTCGGATGAAGCATCTAATACCAATCTAATTCTACTTGGAACCCTCGGGGATGGAAGATTAAAATGAGCTACGTTCTAACTTAGCGAAATAGTGATAAATTTCTTTTTCTATTTCCTACTGTACTTTTTTCCAATTATTTTGTGAGATAGTTATTCATTACTAGCTTATAAACAACGTACATTATTTATCTCTTGATATTGAATACATCAAAAACTGAGTTTTGGCCCAACAAGCGGTAATTGATTAAGTAGCTGTTTCAATCCTGACACGTTTTCAGTGACGAACTGAGAAAACGCCCCCAAAAATTCGTTTCCGTTTCCATACCAACGTACCTGTGACAAGTGCCGCTTGTCGGACTCAACGCTGGCACCCAATATTCATGTCGGACAATATTATTTCTCATTTTATAATCAAAAAATCTTTCGATTACTGTAAACGTCAATATGACGGTAATACATTTTTAAGGCTTCATGAAATTGACATGTTCAATTAGCCTTCGCTGAAAAACGCATCCAAATCAAGAGTTTCCTCAAATGTAAAAGCTGTCGGACTCATCACAATAAAGTCACTTACGATGTTTCAAGTGAGCGGTAATCAACGAAAAATTTATGCCCTATCTCACGGACTATATTCACATGTCTCTTCGCAAAATTATCTGAAACTACAACATTTTTGTTCAAAGGAAAAATACTCAGTAATAATAACTAATCTCAACGATTGTCACTTGTTCCATGAAAGATGAATAATTTGTCACACAGTACTACTAGTAACCTTCAGCGAGGCAGTACTAATCGTTGATTGTCTTATAGCCAGCATTCTGTTGCTACCGAACACTTTGATTTAAATTGATTTCTCTTGCTGCATTTTTAATGATAATACGAAAAACACAAGTTTGTTAATTCTTCTAATTAATGAACCTTATGAACCAAATAAAACATCAATGCGCGTATATTTCTCTACAAGAGTTTTTGAAACTATATCATTTTTAATCGAAGAGAAAACTAGACAATATTCACATCACAAATGAGAATGGAGCCATTAATAACGGTTTATCACAAGCAAGCCTGAGTGAGGATGTACCAATCGTTGATTTTTTCACCGCTAGCATGCTTTATTTACTTACTGTATTGCTTGGTCTCTTGTTGTATTTTCAATGGTAATACCAACAACACTGGCTTGTTAATTTGTCCTATTTAAAAACTACATCAATCAAAATAAAATACTAGCTTTATCACTTGATATTAATATGTTTGTGCGTAAAAACTTACGAAGGAACATTATTTCTGATTCAACAAGAAAACAAACAGTGACAACAATAATTTTGGCTATCATCATCCGTTCCAGGACAAGGAAATACGATATGAAATGAATTATTACTTGCGGGCCTTGAAGAAGGAATAATAATCCTTGGTAGTCATCTACCTTGATTCAGTTTCACTTCTCTGCTCCGTCTTTATTGATAATTCTATTGACAAAGGCTCGCCCATTCCGCTCGAAAATATTATAGATATAAACAAACCACATACCATATTCTCTTCTAGAACTGCCGCTTAATTCCTCTCCCAAGAAAAATCGGAGACAATAATCATCTAATTAGACAATCTTTATATATTTGAGAAAGATCATTACTAGCCGATCTTAATTGATACCTAAGGAGCATAATCTCTTATTCAACAATCTAGTACAAAATTTGATGGTTAAGCATCATATTTGTCAATTATTTCTTGTCAAGGTTCACTTACCATTAGTATCTCTCGATAACCTCACCCTTTGGCCTTTGAAGCTACCCTCATGTAACTTTCATGACACTCTACGTATTTAAGTACACAACCCTACCACGCCACAAACACACGAACGCAGAAGCGGAAACGAAACGAAAACCAGAAACGTAGAGAATGACATTTTGCTATTCAAATGTAGTTGAGGTAAATTCACAGCAAAGAAGAAAATGAATTGTGAAATTATAAATGAAGTCACTACTATATTGGTCATTATACTTGAAATATTGTGATTCTATTTGATCAAATTCACATATATGTTCATCTGAATCTCCCAGAACTCAATAGCAAAATTATTTGTGTTGCAAAATATGAGGATGAAGTTGAATTTTGTTTTTTCCATACCATCTACTGTTTTCGCTATACGTGCTCCGAATGTTTATTTTCTATTTAAATTTTTGTTGTTTATACTGAAATAAATTTAGTGAGAGATTGTTGAGGTGCCACGTGTCTTACGAACAGGATACCGATATTCTCTAGATTTCCCTGGATACTGTCGAACAAAAACTGTACCTGTAAATAACGTATTGTGCTTCGTAAATTTCTTATACAGCGCTAGTGTTATATATTTCCAGTTATTCATACAATATTTGCGCACTTGCCGATGCAGATATTGAAGTGTTGCGAAACAAGTAACACGTAATTATTAAAAAGCTGTTACTTCAAAACATTTGTCAATTGTATCTAGGTATTACTACTTCTTCTATTATTCAGGACTATATGATCAGATTATGTGATTTTGTCTAAATATTTCATTCGTATATCAAGCAGTAGTCACATCAATTTTTCTCATCCTGAATATCAAAACTGAAATATAAAGTGCAATGTTGTGAGAAAACTTCAAGTTTGTGTTCAACGCAGGAACACAATCCGACGTTTGCATGATTCCAATATTATATAGTAGTGCGATTTATAGCCGAATCGTTTTCAAAAGTGGCGTAAGTTGTTTCCACAGCTAGTCTGGGAATCAATAGACATTGGAGTGTAATTTTTCATTCGCTGTTACCTTGGAAATCAAATTGAGAGTTTTATAACAATTGCTTAAATGGTACGGAAAGTATAGTAGATAAAATAAATGGGTTGCATGACGAATTGTGAGTAATTGGATAGGAAATTAGGTTTATCATTCATAGTACATAGTATGAACGGTGTAAACGGTTGATAAATATAATAATTATTGTAATTTATCGTCACGAGACTTGCAATTATGCTGCCAGGAACAATCATAACTTTTCATGCAAACTATAGTGTACGATAAATATTTTTCAGAAACACATATTCTTGAATTGTTACTTCCAAAAGTCAAGAAAATATCAGATAGAGACAATACATCAATCAATTCATTTTAAATAGAAAACATAATGCTCAAACTCATCTCTGAATTGAAAATTATTGGTTGATTTTTAACATCTGGTCAGGAAGATAAATGAGAAGCTTATTTGGAACAAAATCTATTGCGAATCTTATAGAAATTTGTCCATAAACTGAGTTTAAGCGGTTGTTGATCAATAATAAAAGTAAAATTGATCGAGGTCTATGAAATTGTGACGTATTCGATTGAACAAAGGAAAAATAGCACAGGTTTTACTACTCATTGTAATAAAAATCAACAAAACTGCGAAGAAGATTATTGAGATCTTCGTGTGGCAGATAAGAAACTAAAACTTAACTTGTTAAAGAGTTTAAAAATTAGGAGATCAATCAACGCTAAGAACATGCTGTCACCTCTTATCAGAATTATGAAAAAGTGGTATATATCCTACTGCCTCTACATATCGTATTTGGAGCAATAAGATATGTAAGTTAATATTGAACAACAATGAAATTTGAAATTTTAATGATGTGAGGCTACCGACAGACAGAATAACTCCAACTGAAAGGATTTTTTTTTTCATATGAAAAAGAACTGTGAACATCAAAGGTAATTCATTACGTACAGACCAACTCAACAAGAGTCAAAAATACCAAACATCATAATCAAACACGAAACAGAAATATTAATTGGAACTAGGAGAACAACACACAAAGATTTTATTAACAAATAATATAGCTGGAGCTTCTCATTAATGTGTCAAACTTTAAAATTAGATGTGTTAATAGTTCCACCCCCATGACACCAAGCACAATGTGTTATTTCGCATAACCTAGTTCCGTGGGCGAATTAAATTGCTGCTGCCCGCAAAACATTTGCGGTCAGCCGAATTTTCAAACATTCGCATGCAATGCAAAAATATTCATGTACAATTGTACATAATGCAATGTATTTCATCATTTAATACACACGGCTTCTGTATTTTTATCGCAATCGAAAACTCACGCGATCCAAATGCTGCCGTAATAAAAAACGTTGTTTTTCCACCTGATAACAAAGCATGACATTTTTATCGGGAGAAAATTCAGTAAACATAAAGTTGTTGGTTTATTACTCAGCAGATGTATTTATAATATTGTCGGTGGGAGAAACAATACCATGGAAGCTTTCAACTTCGGACGAATCATCAATTCGAAAATGAATGTGAGAATCTCAAATACTTGCATTGTTAGTATTTGCTCGTTGAATTGATCATCTTGCTTGAAACATTTTTAGGTATATCCCTGTCCATTTCTTGGACTGCACTCTCTACAAGATAAAAAAATAACTTCTGAAATCTCTTAGAAACGCATATATCCAGAATTGAATAGCTACTTTTGTTCGTTGATCTAAAGGATAAGCTTTCAGAAAGAATAAAATTAGAGGCTGGAGCTCTTTGAAAAGTGTCCTTTACAATCATAACTACAACACTATGCAATTTTCTTATGCAAAGTTCTTACCCATAATATTGTATAATCAACAGGATATGGTTTCGTATTTCCAATGAAGTAAGCTGATAACAAGATATAAGTCCTCCAGCCTTAGTCAAGAACTATAGGGGCTTTGGCCACAGAGTTTGGTGATATGTCGATTTTCACTTCTGATTGTCCTCACTCCTCATGATCTGCAAAGTTTTCTTCACTCAACAAAATAATACAAAGAACAACATAAAATAATCATCAAGATAATTTTATATGAAATAAATGTAAATATGCTCGTTTTAGGACAGTAAATGGATGTATCTTTGATTTCATCCACTATTTCTCTTTCATCTTTTATTATTGAAGCTCAATTTTCAATTTCGTCTCGAATGATGAAATCTTATTCTATTTTTATTATTATTCAAATATTTTGTTTTATTTTGATCAATATTTCAAGGCATGATATTTTAATATTAATATGATTGCACTTTGAGAAGTTTTCACAACGCACTCCATATTTATTTCAATTATAGGTTTCATTTCAGGTATTACTGTCCGTATTTCTACCACATTTTTGAGTTATAGCGACACTATCTTGTGTTTTTACTCCCATGACCTATATAATAGGAGAAATATTGTAATCGTGATTTTTTGACAACTCGAGTTTTTAATAAATCTTCACGTTCCAGACCCTAATGAACCCAAAAAACATAATTTTAGAAAAAGTTGGTTGGTCTGTCTGGAAGCACGATAACTTTAAAACACGTACGAATTTTTGACTGAAATTTCACATTCAAGTCTTTCTTCAAAAAGCTTTTTCTAATCAGTAGTATCCAAACTCAATTGATGGAGCTTTTTAGTTTTTTCGCGTTTATTTTGAAAACAATAGCATTTATCATAAAATATGAAATAACAAAAATTGATCCTCGAATAATTTTGCACAACATTCACTTTGAACATTCTTCAAAATTGTCAGCGATTCATTTGTTATTATTAAAATTTAGATTATTATAAAATACGTTATATTTTTCTGAAGCAAGTAAATAATGTGAAACTAGAATTATCATCACTCATATTTGCACATCACTTGCACGCGTTCGTCAATTGGTTTTTTGAAATAAGTGATTCGGCTTTATCGTGTTTATCAAATTAAAGCTCTTGCGGGGATAATTCTAATAAAAAAGTCAAAAAGAATATTTAAGGAGGTGTATTCGATGTAGCACTTGATTAGGAATCAGTTGAAATTGGAATGGATTATTGTTTCTGAGATCATCTTCCAAAATCATTAAAAAAAAATTTATTTACCTTCTAGTAATTCTGGAAAAGCTTTTCAAACATTGAAGTTTTTGTATGTGAAAGTTGCTTCGACATGTTTGGACGGTTCTATATTTATAATTTCAGCTACTAATAAGATTAAGGTTCTCATGAAAATCTATACGTAGATACTTCAACATCTTGTTAATCTTTTACCGGTAAAATATCGAATAGTCACCATCTAGTTATTAAACAAAAAGTAAAACAAATTTTCAATTTTCAAAAAAGTATTATTGTCAACGAGATGCGCATGTCTTCGTGATCTTTTTTCTTGCTCCATACCTAATCTTTTCTTGTAAATTCAACCTAACCTCACTTTTATAATATACTGTCACAACCACGGACACCGTGGTCACCACGTGGAACGTACATAGCGTTGCCAAATAATTTTTCGATACTACAGTACTCAAAGACAGAATAATATTAATAATTATTTCGAAAGTAATTTAACTGATATTTTTCTATTTTTACGATGCCAGTGGAACAAATGAATCACATAATGCTTTTGAGAATATTGCTCATGATATATATATATATATATATATATATATATATATATATATATATATATATATATATATATATATATCTATTTTTACAGCAAGATACTTGACTAACATTCAGAGTACACCTCCTTAAACGGTTGTTAATTGTTTCTTTTGCAAATTATTCAAGCGAGATCTAGTTTGGTATTAATTCAAGACCTTCGGAGAGATAAGTTTGGTAGATTATAAATAATCAATAATAATCAGTGGAATTTACGTTACCATCTTTAAATTTCACTCTCAGCGATCAAATGTCGAGACTATATTTTCCAATGAATTAAAAGACTTGAAAATCTACAAGAGAGCTCTTCATTTTAGAAATACTTATTTTATGTAAGGACCAAAATATGACTGTCATCTGTCACTTTAACAATGACAGTTGTCACTTTGACAATGACAGCTTTCACTTTGAAATATGCAAGTAATTGGATGCGACACTCTTAATTTCCGAAACAGCGATGGAACTGACCATGAAATTTATGACTAAGGAAGTACAGTGGTGATCACAGCAGATTTTCATATTTAGAATAGCAATTGGAATGGCTTCGCAGATAGTTGTGTTCACCTTGTATTTTAGAAGCTGAATCACATAAGAAGTGTCTTGATGAATCTTGGCAAGATGTACTTCTTGTCACAAATATTCTTCTGGTACGATTTCCTTGCATCTTGAATCAAAGGAAAACTTTTTTCACTCTCGTTATTCTCAGAGTCGTGTGTACTGTTATTAAATGTGTAACTTGATCCATTATAGTCAGCGTGGTAATAATCATAAACTGTCTCAGAATTTTCGTACACTGGCTGTTCACATTCTCATGGATATCATTTTCTGCGTCGCTTTAATTTTCAAAATTATTATTCGGGTTTTCTTGATGGTTATGTTAGTTGTGCTGACGTGCTGGGGAATCATGATTTCTTAATCTAATATATATGTTTTGAGTGCTAAATTGTCGTAGTTTTCAATTTGTTATATGATATATCAACATATGGAATTTGTGAAGTATAGAACTTTGTAAGAATTGAAGTATGGAAATCTTGACATATCATGCCGAAATTATATGATGATCCATTTTTATGTTGTCTTGAGAAATTAAATATTGAATTAGAAAATCAATATTTCTCTGATTTTCAAAACTAAGCCTTAAAACTGTTCCAATATTTTTCCATGTTTTTAATTCCGTTTCAGATCCTATCAAAAAATGTGCTCGACCAGTTAATTTAATCTTCAAATATACTCAAAGTGTAGGGATTTCTTTTGTATCTTGGAATAGAACTTTGATAGAATCTTGACAATTGGTGATAATTAATAACAAATGATAATACTGCTGTAGCCATATTTACGTCAGCTATATTCATATTATTCAATATATCTGATAAATTTCTTAAATCGTTCATCAATTTATTTTTATTATTCTAATTGTAGTACCATGATATCTCTTTTACTCTTTGAGAATCATATTTTGTGATATGGATGTAAGGGAATGAGCAACTTACACTAAAAGTGTTGTTCTCACTACTAACCTAATGCCTGTAGACTCTGACGATTTGGTTCTTCTTCTATGTCTTTCTTCTCCTAGCTGGTTTCAGCGTTGTCCTCAACCAGTGCTGCTATTTTTCTTTCTTCCTCACCTTTTTGTGAGCGGCAGGTGTGACTTTGCTATGGAAATCGATATTGCTCGTTCAACACGTTCAATTTCTACCGACTGCGCTAGTTCCATTGGTCGATCAGAAAGATACGTTTTTAGGAAGAACAAAATTACAGGTTGGAGTTTATACAAGAGTGTTCTTTACAATCATAGCTACAATTATTATGTTATATTCTCGCATTTGAAAGTTTCATTTCAAACATTGTATAATCAACAGTATATGGTTTCCTATTTCAGGTAAAGTAAGCTGATTACAAGATGTACTTAGCGTTCTACAGGTATTTTACTCATTGTTCACTATTCACCACATACTAAGGTATGCTCCGTAACCATCTGAAATATCAAAATTATAATATTTGATTTGTTTTTAAAGTGAATGTGCTGCTAAAATCGGCGACGACAATGATATGAGACCAACCCGCTGTCATGAATAAATATTTGATCATTTTATTCATGATTATCATTTATAAATGCCGGAATATAATCTAACTGAAATGAATCGAATTAAAAGAAGGTAATGCTGTAATCTGTATTGGTCGTGCTTAATACTAATAGAATACAATGTAGTTGCATTACAAAATAGAACTCAGGGATGTATTGGAAAATATATCATCATCAATTATTCGTAGAATAACTAAGTCATGTTGGTTAAACCTGGGAATGTTTGGTAACAATCGAGTAAATAAAAACGGAGTAAACATTGTTTTCCAATCGTTTTTTTTTTCAATCATTCAGCTCAGATATATAAAAAGAAGGATATGAATGGGAATGAAAGAATGAGTATTATTCGAATGTGCTATGTGTGAGTGAATTAAACAAAGGATACTAGAAGAAATATTGAACACTGCAAAGTGACTCTTAAAAAATGTCCGTGAAACAGAATTTAAAATTTTGAAAATTAAAACATGACTGTTTCAGAAAATTTGAGATTCAGGAGTCGATCTCTATACCATCATTATGGTGGATAGCACTGTTGCAAGTTCATATCTCTGCATGTAATTCATAAACTCTATTTTCATAGGATATCTGAGGCTTGCTAGTCTGTAATGAAGAGTTCTAATAAGGGCGAAACACGTGTCTACAGTTGCCGTTCTATGTAGGATGATGGTGCAAAAACCAACCTCCGAATTTGTAATTTTGTGGAACAATCAAGTTTTAAAAAGATTAAGGAAAGACTAGCCTGAAGAAGGATAGAAATTGTGGTCAGGCGTAAGCATAAATAATGAGCGTGCGAATAATGAATTTAGAAATCTATTTGCTCTCAAAGGTAGGTATTTTCAGGTTCTTCGTTGTGTCGGCTGGAAGCGCAACTGAATCTGAAAGCGATACTGGAATCAATTTTATAATATACTAAATGATGTGGATGATTGCAGGATTCAAAAGAGGAATTGTTTTTTTATTCTGATTGAATTGGTGGAAAGCTAAATTATATAATGTCTTGGGTAGTTTCATTGATTGTCAAGTAGATAAAAATGATTAGAAAATTCTATTTCTTCATTTACAACAATATTTCTCCATTTCTAATTCACTTTTTGAATATAAGCTAGCTCCCATGTATACATAGGAGAATGTATGAGGAATGATCACTAGTTAGTTGTGACTCGCGTATAATTAGATAAATGTTGGCGCATGTGAGTGAAAGACTCTATTCAAATCAAAGCGTAGTGGGGTTGTGAATTTCTTGAATGAATGATGTGCTAACTCACTCGAGAAGAACAAATAGCTGCATTGTGGTTTTTTCAATCCCAGAAAAACATATGATAGTGTACTTCACAATATATTGTAGAATGTGCTTATTAAATATGGTTGAATAGTGATTCTTAGATTCGTGCATCATATAAACGAAATACAGCTGCTATTCAGGAATTTAGGTTGATGGTGAACAGGTGAATGTTTTAGTATTGATGCTGGCCTAAGACAAGATTCAAGAACAGAATACTGCGAAACACTGAAAATTTATAAAGAATGTACTGCATATCATCCAATTCTATTCAAATATTCGGAGAGAGCTGACATTATATTTGAACGCAATATTTAACATTCATACATACATATTGTTGGAGATATGTATCAGGAAAAGCACATGTGATTTATTGTTCGTCAAATAAATATCCGAAAATATCGTATGTAACAATGATTTGTGGACGTTTCGATGATTGTACATCGAATTATTCTGGATGTACTGTGAATCAATCTTCAAAAGTTTCAAAATTAACAAATACACTATATATTGAATATATAATGTTTGATAAGCACATATTTTATATGTATAAATATATATAACTACAAATTAAATAATGGTAAATACTGCCCAATATCGAAACAAACAGATATATTACTTTACCAGAAATATACTGTATGTTATATGATTTGTAAACAATTGGACAGTGAGCAACAACGATGCGATGATGCTATTTCTTTGAGGTTGAGCACACTGAAATGTTGGAAGATGTTGAGAGAGTCGTGAATCAAATACTGATAGATTAATACTCTCCATCATCATCTTATATAATGGCTCAAGACCGCCCAATATGATAATGACAAATGAGTCATCTTATCACGATTATTTGTTGAATATTCAGAAAATTATGAATCCAACTTCCAAATATAGCTTCATCCATGATGAATATCAAATTTGCATTTATTCAAAACGATTCCAACAATAAAAATCTAATTCCTCTTGTTGAAATATGTAATTAGGAGCAAACAATGGCAGGTAATGAATCAAGTTCAACACATCCTAAGTCAAACACAGTTTGGAGTTTCCGGATTACAGAAATTCTGGGAATTAGTGAACAGTTTACTCTGCAAAGTTACAAAGTTAATATAACATCTTCCATCTTATCGTGAGTATTTTCATATCGCTGCAGCTAAGTTAATCATTAGCAGAGCATGTCGAGGAGCAAGCATACATAATTTATATAAATATTTGATATTATCCTATTTTAAAATATCATGTGTGTATGTGTAATCATAATTATCAACCCAATAATTTTATCTGATAACCGGGTTTAATCATGTGTAAATTGAAATCTATGAATAATTTGATGAAACTGAACAAACATTGATGTAACATATTACAGTATTCATATGTAAATATGAAGTTCAAATATTCAAATTGAATGTCATGTAAACTCTGAGATATGAAAAGAATGCTACTTTATTTATGACTCTACAAATTGTGCAGTTCTTAGCTTGCCAATATATTCAACAATATAACGCCAAGTTCTGATATTTCAATTCCGCAGCTTGTCTAGCAAACTCAACTGGGATATATTTTTCATACGTCCTATACATTAATAACTGGGTTCAGTTCTTACCATTTAGATGACTTGGACTGTTCAGTTTCGAATAGTCCATGTTGCAGTATTTCATTTTGTGTCAGCTGTCTGCGTTTTAGAAACAAGAGTGAATTTTTTATATCTTCATTTCATCACGTATTTCAAACTCTACCACCATTTACTGTCAGCTTGAAAATAACAGTTTTCATAAGTTCGTTCGAAGTAGCAGTTCTTGTTTCCCTGAAATTTATTGGAGGTAACAAACTTTCCAAAAATTACTTTTATCAAACAGTCGAATCAATTTCGAAGTTGAATAATTTATTAACTCGTATTTTACTTCAACTAACTCCAGTTGTAGAAGTTCTTAGTAAACTGACGTTCAATTGGCTCTCAGTGATGGTATAACAATGGAGTTACTAATCGAATCAATAATAATACCTCATCAATGTTGAAGTGTGGAGGGTTTGGCAGAAAATTATTGCTTGTTGAATGTCACCAGCTGACTCCTACAAAATTATATATCCATGCCACTGAAGTCTCAAGAATATTCCTCGTATAGTGAAAGCAACTTTGTTAATATTAAAAGTTATAATTATATTCCTTCAAAACCACAAAACCGCGATGCCATGAAATAGTTTCCAAGTGCTTAGCCCAAACTTTAAAAAGCAAAGTCAGGACTCGTTAAACTTGCCTACAATCACCATTGAAGGTTTAATTGCGAGTTAATAGTACTTTATCAAAAGTTTCAACTAATGAAAAGGAATTATAAGAAATTATTTCATGATTTCGATGTAGTTTTCCTTGAGTTCGTTGTTTCGTTTTGTATTAAATAATCTATAGGGCGCAAGGAAATGAGAAAGAAAGTGTGTGATTGAGCATAGACAGAAAATGAAAGATGAGCAGTGGAGCCTGGACACACGCTTTTGAGTGTCTTTGTAGAAGCTTCAGCGCATTGATATCTCTATCGGAATTCCATATGCAAATTTTTCTTCGGTTCATATCAAAAATCAGGACGAGAGGAAATATTTTTGGTTATGAATCTAAATTGTATTTAGAACTTTTGGAAGATAGTACATAAGTTAACGGAGAGAAAAATCTAATAAAATCCAGTCAGCGCTGAATTCAAAGATATACGGAGCACATCCCATAGACAATAAGTTCAAAGTTACATTCAAGTGCGGTAAATAAACAATTAGTACATTCTCGAATCGAAACTGGGTCAGATGATTTTCTTTACCTTACAGGTAACATTGCTAGAATTGTGAACTTTTTACATTGGGGTTGACAGTTGAATCAAAACTATACAACTATGAATTGCTTATTCTACAGTAGACTCAAAGGACTCATTACTATTACTGAGAAATAGGATTTGATTCAAAATCCTTACTAGAAGAACTCATATTCTTTATAGTAAACATTGCACTATTAACACAAGAGCGTTCTTCTGGTTATCATTCATCCGAAAAACATGTAACGGTTGAATATTATATTAGACGAAGTAGACCATTCATAATAATCACAAAGTGACGAATAGTTTTTATCTTCCATTTGCTATTACCTGAGCAATCATCTCTTCGTCAACTTGTTTCATATCAAAGTTTGAACCTTCCTTACGAATATGTGAACAACAGAGCTTGTAAAATGTAAAGTACGTGACAACGTTAAACGACAATGGAAGCAATCTCTTCGAGTTTGATCAAAAGTCTGTCACAACGGCAAAGAACATCCAATCTGATAGTGTGCCATAACACGAGGTTTGGATCTTGTGGTGTAAACAGCAGGGGAACTTGTCTAGTTTAATTCTCATGAACATCAGCTTCGAACTAAATTACTTCGTGAACTAAAATGCTATGTTGGCTGTGTAAACAAACGCGTACTTTATTAAAGCGAGACGCGATTGCCATTACTCGCCATAATACTTTACAGCATAGAGCTTAAACGAAACTTGCACGTATGTACATAACTACAAATTAATATTAAACACAGTCATGTATGCTAACATATTCATTTGGTATTAATAAGATAAAACGTTGGATGAATGCTGGGCTTATATCGCCGGATGCGTAGAGAGCTCTCAAAGCTTATATCTATTCATCTTTGGGCTTTTGATACGGGCATAATTTTAATACAACATAAGCATCAGTACTTGAAATATCATCCACACAAAACTTTATAAGCATACTCATCATGATTCAATAATTAGAAAGCACCAATTACATCTGGATGATAGCTTCTCCCACATCTATATTTCTAAATTGGTCAAGTTTTATGGACTCCATCATTTTCCTCACATACTTTATCTTTTTCACGTTCATTTGTGAATTGTTATCCATAAGTCAGTGCTAGTAACATTTTGTCTTCTATTCCCACAGTTTTGTTTCTCTATCTATTATTTTTCACCAAATATGTTTGGATCAGAGATATTTTTGATATGATACCTCCCCACATTCATCAACACCTTCATCTCCACCTTAATCTCCACTTACATCCTCATCTTCATATCCACCTCTATATCCAGCTTTAACCTTCATCATCATTTCACTCGGCATTTTCATCTCCACCTTCATACTCATCATCATGCCCTATTTTTTTCAATCAATATATTTATTATTAATTTTATTTTATTTTCTTGGTTTCTGTTTGCCATGTTTTCATCAAGATTTGGATTCTCCTCTGTTAGAAACATAGAAAAAAGAGCCAATTAGTATCGGAGTATCATGAAAATGGAACAAGAAAAAAGTCAATAGAAAAGCAGCAACCAAAGCAAGTGAAGAGAAGTGGAAGAAGGGGACTAACGCAAAACGTAATGAGTATTATCATAAATCAAATTGAAAACATAATCATGGAAGAAACGATAAAGTTCCGGTGACACAGGAAACAATAGAAGAAATGCATACAATCTCATTGAGAATTTGCAGAATCTCACCTGACGGTCAATTACGCATTAGGAAAATATGGCAGTGATATTTCGTAGAGAACAGGAGGAGAAGGGAAAAACTATAGATAGGGTGTACAAATATGATCATGAATGCAGAAGAAATAGAAGACCAAACAGTAGAAAGTACGAAACTGTTCTAGTGAAAGAAAAGAAGACCTCACTGAAAACTACTGCAACTACCAATTGACGCTCTTTTGAGCGTAAGAAAAATGCTGCTCAGACGGCGTGCATTGATTTACGTCTAATCTCCAATTATTTATCTCGATATTATCAAAGTTGATGAGCCAGTGATCAAACCATTTAATCTCTACTTTCTTTCCTCCGTCGTTTCTGTTTATCACCACTAATTTTTCTCTTATCCAACCCAACAATTGATTCTATCATTTCAACTATTTCTTTTCATGTTTTCATTATATCTTTTATATTTGTCTCTTGTGGAAAGAGAAAACAAATGAATAGGCACCTCCACTGTTTTTTTCTCAATTTTTTTTTTATGATTCTCCATCAATATTTGAGATGATATGTACAATAATCATTTCAAAATATCATTTATTTAGCGATATATGAATTTTTAAAGTTAAAAAATTTGAGTATGACGTCAGTGGTGCTAGCGTTTTTTGTTCCAGATTATCGTCTGAAAGAAACGCAAAGAAATTAAGTATCTATATTAAACTGAAATATTATTCATTCATACATTTCATATTATAATATTTGCATGACGAAGTACTGAAAATACAGTAATTTGAGTGACTATTCCATTCGCAGTATTTATAACAAGGTTAACAATGCCAAATCGCCATAGAAACGGTGCATATCAGTGAGTATTTGGACGTGTAGAAATACCATCGGGTATTACACTAGTGGTCAAAGTGAGTATTTTACTCAAAGATGTGGATACCTCCAATTTGTGCTTTCTTCGTATTTAATGGAATATTTTTCTGAATATCTTCATCAATTTTATCTTCTGATCTATCACCAAACCTTTCTGAACTAGCTCCCATATCAAGACGCAATATATTTCTCTATTATTCGTCAAAGAAAATGCAAGAAATTCTAATTTTTCAGTTTGACAGAAGTTTGTTTACTCGTTCCTATGAAAATTACGTGAGTTGTTACTAGATTCATAGGAAACTAATTTGAAAAAATGCTTTGACTCCTGGAATAGTCCTCCATATACCATTTGTAGTTGAAGTATTATAGACTATTTTTGTGGGACAATCACTCATGATTATTGTGCTTGTGAATACCACTCGTGCTGCACACTCGTGGTATTCAAACGCAAGCACAATAAACATTCGTGATAGCACCACAAAAATAATCGATAATACTTCAACTACTTATGGTATAATAAATGATTATTAGAAAATATTTATGTGAAAAAAATAGTTCAAGGTGGCGCTAGTGTGCTAAACAAATATTTTTTGTTTTTCGTGAAGAACTGTCACTGAATATAAGTTCCAAAACAGCAATTTATAAGCTCATATAACAGAAATGAAATAATATTGCTTTTAAAATAATAAATTTCAACCAAAAAACGATAAAACAACAATAAAAAAAATGGCAGTAGATAGAAGTGACAGCTAATAGTTAGTTAATGCTTGTTCCGCGCCTGTCTGTCCGCAAAAATTCAAAAAAATACTACTGACGTGACAGTAGTTTTAATTTATAAATAATTTAAAAATAAACGAATTGTTTTAGAAACTTCCTGCATTACTGGCCACTGTTTTATGTTTACTTCATGTTTTTATAACCAGTTCACTGTAATTTGATTGAGGTGGAGGTGCGGATATATCATGAAGATGAGACAAGGAAGAATAACAATCAAAAACAGGAGGAAAGAAGTACTAAAAAATAGGTGGACATACATAATAAATAAATCTAGAAGGAATGAGAGAGATCACCATGAGAAGAATAGGAAAACTTCAATGAAACAACAAGTAGCCTCTCTTAGAACTCCTACTAACAGCCCAACGCTCATTTGGACATAAGATAAATACTGCTCAAATCTTTACTCCGATTGAGCATTGGTTGCTTCCCAGATACAACCTGCTGGCCTCATTGATATCACTTCATTGAAAAGACTCTTCGACCCAAGTCTACCAATGCTACTTTTGAGAATACTAGCACGAGTAAAAATTATGTTTCTTTACCTTATGTGAGTTTCAGAGAAGATTGGAAGGATATTGTCAAGATATAATTTCAAAGTTTCCTTCGCTCCGGTAGTGAGAATCAAGCAGTTCATGAGACCTGTGAAGGACGTGATTCCCCTACAATCTTCGGGCATTTATAAGATCTTTTGGACAGACGAGCCGAACTGTGAACACTCGCATTGCTGAACATAGGAGATGCATAAGATTAAATCATCCAAGTAAATCTACTGTAGCTGATCATGCCATCGAGTTTTTGCGTGACATCAAATTTGAAGAAACAAGAATAGTCGCAAGATGCTCATCGATTCATGGTAGATTGGTCAGAGAAGCAATTGAGATACTTAAACATCCAAATAACTTCAACCATACTGATGGTCTTGAGTTATCAAATGTTTGGCTTTTAGTCCAGTCGATATGTACTTTAGGTTCGGAAAAAATGCGAACCAAATGAAACTTTGGTATGTTGTTTTTGATCACCCAATAGTGTTATTTCCATGTTTTCCGACCAAAATTTCGCGAAGCAATTTTCAAGAGGAGGAAAAAATTACGAAACTTTGGCACTTTTTTCAGTTTTTGCCCTGTAACTTTTTCCCCTCAATTCCTACGCCTTGGATTATGAAATTCAACTTCGTAGAGCATCAAATTACCGATAAATTTGGAACTTGTTTGTAGACCCACTAAGTTCCAAGATACAGCACTTCAAAAAAGTGAAAAATTCCTGGAAATCTAAAAAAACATCAAAAATGGCGGTTTTCGCTAAGTATCTTTTATTTTTCAACATTATTTATGATATTATAGTACCTAGTTTCATTCTGACGTTTAAATCAGTTAACAGCCCATCCCTTACCCTGCCTACCTATGCCACCATATTTGGAGACACGGTAGTGCCCCCGCAAAGACAAGCCAAGCAAAGCGCAACAGCACTACCCACCTTTCTCGAAGAGCTTCGTCGTTTTTTTGATAGCTTGGGTTTGGATTATACCAGATAAACAAAATTCTCGGGATATGATGTCAATAGTGGACTTATTAAGCATATAAAGTTCCAATTGCATAAATGTTATTGATATCGAAAAAAAAGAAGCTACAAGAACTATTGTATAACAGAAAAGTAATGAATAGTGAATGAATTTTTCACCTTATGCACATGTAAATGTATCGAAATGGCCAAGTTTTGACTAAGATGTAGAGTTTATGAAGCTATGGCTTGTAGAATCAGAGCGTGTAGAGTTAGAAGCTTGGCTCTACATGAGATCTGATAACTCTTTGACAGTGCGAGCCATATGGCTTCGTCTTGGCAACATTTTACATGAAAATGTTTTTGGTGGGATTCCACTTCTTTTACTAAGTTTTTATTTTACTATGATTCATAACAAGGAGTACCTTTATCATATTTCAGACCTCTAGCATCAAAATTTGTGGAAATCTTATACAAATTTCCATCCCCTTTGAGTGGTTGGGAGTAGAAGTTCCAAGTTTTGGAATTTTGTTGTTATTTGTGTACTGATACTAGCTTACATATCAAATTTCAGTATTCTAGGACTTCAGGACGTAACCCAAGAATTTTGATAATCATCAGTGAGCGAGTCAGTGACGAAATCGGAGATTTTACAGATATCAATAAAATTTAAAGTATAAGAACTATGCAATTGAAACTTTATATGTTCAATAAATCCACTATTGACATTATATCCCGAGAATTTTGTTTATGTGGTAGGTATAGTCCAAATCCAAGTTATGAGGATTCAAAAAAACGACGAAGCTCTGCGAGAAAGCTATGTAGTGCTCTTGGGCTTCATTTGACTCGTCTTGGCGGGGGCACCACCGTGCCTCCAGTTATGGTGGCATAGGTAGGCAGGGTGAGGGTTGGGTTGTTGATTGATTTCTGCGTCAGAATGAAACTAGGTACCATAATATAATAAAATAATTCAAAAATAAAAGATATTCAGCGAAAACCCCCATTTTTTATGTTTTTTAAGTTTTTCAGAAATTTCGTGGTTTTTTCCTCCCCCTAGAAAATGCTTTGCAAAATTTTGGTCGGAAAATATACATATAACACTATTAGGTGATCAAAAACAATATACCAAAGTTTCATCAAGTTCGCATTTTTTCCTAATCTACCCCTATTTTTTCGACGTGCCGACTGGACTCTAATCAATAACACACATACATAATGACTATGTTTCAGTTGGTGTAGTTCTGTGTATATTCCAGATTATAAAGTACACTGAAGACTATTTGACACTGCAGTTGTGAGCCAAACCAATAGCAAAGAGTAGCGCTACGCTGTCTTGTTGAAATGTCGTGTATTTTGTTATTTGGGATGTGTGCGGAGCTGTACCAAGTAGGACATATTCCTCTGTTGGGGGTTTTCACGTGGTTCTTCTCAAGCCTTGAGTGAATGCCAGAGGATCTTATTCTTTTTGTTCAGATGTGAAATCCATGTTATCACATCTAGTATTCTGTATATTTTTAGTGTCTAGTTACTTGCCTTGTATCACTTTGTATCATTATTTTCTGAAGAAATCCTTGGTCAAAGGATCGAAACGTCGAAGTTTCAAATGAATATACAGAGTTTAAAATTGAAAGTTGTTTTCATTCAATAGAATTCTGGAAAATGTATAGATTATTAAAGTTCAAGTATCTCATTCTATACCTTCTTTCGTCTTCATCTCTGTTTACCAAGTAAATGCAGAGGAGAACAGAAAAAAATTAAGACCAATATAGAAATAAAATTATATACTGTGGAAGAAATGGAGAAAACTCATCCACTCAACAGATAAAGATGGTAGAAATAGTTACAACCTCATTGAAACCCTACAAGATGGTTATTAAGGCCTGAATGTGAGAATAAGTTTTATTCCTCCGATATTTTGTGACTCCCATTTTTGATATTATGAAGATTCATGAGTTCTTTACTAGTTCAAATGAATTTGAGAAAGAAGTTCACGAATTCTGGGCAACTATCTAATAATATAACAATTGGTTCTCCAGCTCTTTTGATCAATAGAAATTTCACGTGTTATTTGCTTCATTATTCACCAGTTGGTTTTACCAACTAATAGAGAGGTGAAATAACAAGTCAGCAATTCTCCTAAGATTGTTTATTCAGCTCGTCCATAACTAGAGGCAATGATGACGCCACAATTCATTCTTGCTTTCTGGCTTCAAATTAAGTTTCTTCCATAAGAATAATATTTGACTTATAAGATTATAAAGAGACTCCAATCCATAAGTCTTCCGAATTGTTCTTTCTAATAAAATTATGCTCTCCGCCTGCACAAAGTAAACAAAATCGCTCGGGAAATAACCTCCTACAAATTTATTAACTACATCATCGGATTTTCTCTGCAATCTCCGCACTTTTAAAACAAAAACTTAGCCTTAACGATAATGTTGTTTCCGTAATTTTGGATATTACTCCTTGTATATTGAGGTAATAGTTGGAAGCTGTATCCCGAAACAGTTAGAAACACGAGATAACAATTACTTCAAAGTATCTGTTTTTATTGGTGTGAGTACTTGTAGTTTCTTAGAATTTTCCAACTAACTGAAAACACTACTAACAATATATTTTCACACGATTGAAGATAGCAAGCTTGAGAAAGACATCAACAGGAAGTTTTCCTTTTTCCGGAAATGCTTGTTACAAAAACTTGCCTTCGCACACGCTATATTTACCGCATGAAGAGAATCAAGAGTCTAACAAAATAATGGAATAAATATTGGACTACTGCATTAATTTCCACAATGAAATTGCGATGAATATATTACTATATAAATCTGTGGAAAGAATTACAAATGTCAACATATGGTTGGTTCAGCTGTTGAGTTATTCCGTTCATTGAAAGTTGCACAAAGTCGAAAGAAATCTGTGAGAAATGGACCTTAGCATAATCACGCTTAGGCAGAAACTGGACTGTCAAGCCTGTTACCTTTAGCAAGATGAAGTCTAATTCCCAGAATGTGACGACACAAAATTACACTTGAGATATGTGAGAAGCATGGTCAAAATTTCGCGCATCATACATCGAGACTATCCTAAGTTTCTGTTGATCAATGTGATGAGTCGTCAACTTCAGTTTTGTTTGAGTGGGGTTATACCCGTTTCAAAATGAGAATTCCCAATTTGCAACAGTAACTGAATAATTGATTAACAGATCTGTGGCAGACTTTATAGTTTCATATCAACTTTTGGGTTGCATTGCCACCTTCCAAAATATTGTAGCAATAATCAAGAAACCCGGAAGTTACAAATAAGAAGCAGGGAACATCAACCTCATTAAGATATACTGAAATTTAACATCTTTTGAAAACCGCTCCTAGTAACAGGATTAAGACATATAATTCTACATCAAGTAAAATAACGAGGTCTGGCGGCAGCAGTTATTGAAATAAGCAATTTTGCTAACCCAAGTTCGCACGTAATCTATTAAAGGCGTTGTACCAACCTCCCCGTTCTTACACTTTCCCTTCTTCCTGCTTGGAAATAAGTTACGTTGCTCCACCTTGGCTAACAGTAAGTTTCGCTCGGAAATGATAATTACGTTTGAACGTTTTGAACGTTCCACGGTAACTTTGAATAAAACCAATGTACGACAATATATCAAAGTGTTGAAATAAGATTCCCAAACACGACAGCATATTTTCAGAATGCAGATGCAGTTCATTATCATCATTCATGTAATATGAAACTATAAATGGAAAACAGCGTCCACTGCTACCAACTCCCAGCATTTTTCGTGTTTACACTTCCAGTTGCTGATAACAAACATTCCAACGCCATTCTTCTGTTGATGACTACTATTAATAACGCGTTACATTATTTTCCCAGCTTTTTAATCAAACTTCCCGAAATCAGAACAATAGTAACAGTCTCAAATTGATACGTATTGATTTTCTGTTGATTCTTATCGCTGACAGGTTATCAACAAACAATGAATGTTCTACTATTATTAGTCTTTGTTTCACATCGTGCTCAGCAAAAGATTCCTTTGATTCAATCAGAATTGATAGTTGGGTATTGTTGTTCTGTTTTTTGTGAACAATAGGAACAATATTTCGTCGTTTGATAAACTCGATTCATTCCGGCGTTGTACTGTATTTGTTGGAGGAATCACTGTCGACATTCGATATACAATTGCTCTTAAGTTTGACTAGTCAACTGTGGGTTTGAAACCACTTAGCAGAAAACAGGCAGAATCAGAAACTGGTTGAATTTGAGCTTGCGTATATATATTCTATGCAACTAATACGCACAGAGCAGTACTACAACCAAAATTGCTATGTTGAAACCGGCGAAGTATACTACTAGCAAAATAACCTCAGGCTAGAGATTTGGGACACTTAATCATCACTAAGAGGAGCTTTAGACCTATTTTCTGATTGAATATGTCATGTACTCACAAGGTTCTCTCTCTGTTGGGACCTTGGACAGCATTAGTAGCATTCTGTAAAAGAAATGCATATCAGTCAAAATCCTGAGTCGAAAAAAAGCTGATATCAGTTGAACTGGAGTTCGCATATACTACTATGCGCAAAAAAGTATCAACCTGAATGCTTGTGTCAAAACCGGTGAGATATAAGCAACTTGGAACAAAAGACTTATGGTCCTTAATCGTCACTTAAAGTCCAAATTTTGATTGAATATATCGGATATTCAACAATTCTTTCCACTTTTGGATCTTTAGTCGGGCGGAATCTCTTTGTCCAAAATTCAGCAGAAAACCTTATAACATTTGATACCTTCAATGATGATACTCCAAGTTCATGAATTATTGTGATATCAAACTCAAATTATGATGATAAATAGAAAAGTAATTCTGAATTATTTTAATAGGTATTGGATGTTGTAGGTGTGGCTCATAATGTTCCTCATGCAAGATTAGTTACTAGACTTATCACTATTGAATGAGCATTGAACTTCCATCGCCCAAATAACCACATCCAAAGCAGAATGAAATCATTCCACATGGGATCAGTTTCGTACAACCATCAGTTACGCTAATACCACACAATTAGCATTAGAGATCACATACACTCAATCAAATCAACATAACACCAAAGCTTGGCCCGTGTTAACTGCACCAATGTATTCGCCCAAATATGAAGTCCATTTTCATGAACCAAACACCTAATCAATGGCAGGACATGCTGATAAAGTTGCAGTGCTGTAATCATGATTTTGCTTTTGGGTATGAATGAGATGAGAATTTAATAGTACGTAGATTATATATGGGTTTGACCTCATGCAAGATCAATGTATCAAAGATATCGCACTTTTTATTTGACAAGATCAGATACAATTTCTACAGCTTAAGGTGAATCATTATCCTGAACAATTATCTTACCGTCAAATTTGAGATATTAGCAATATGTTTGATGCTAATTTTCTCATTCACGAAGTTTTAAGTGATGCGTGCTTCAAAAATTACATATTTGGCCAATTGTGGAAAATGAAAGTTAATTTATTCTAAATATTACAGCGACGACAAAATGTAAGGACTCAAGACAGCATTGCTGCTGTAAGAGCCAGTGTTGCCATCAGTGAAAGCTGAAAGTTGTCAAACAATAATAAGGGATTTTGGGAATGTGGCTTTATTTATAATAAATAGATTCGAATGGTTCATTCTTCCAATAGGAGGCCTCTACGCCACTTCTCTGTTGAAACCATTGACACATTCTCACAAGATCGTCTGTTTTCGACAGCTGATAGATAGCTTCGGCTCCGATTAAACCTACCGAGTGTGTAGCCGGAGGTGATTTTTCTGGCCGAAGCCAAAGCTGAAGCCAAATGTTCGGTCGGACACTAGTTTTATCCTTGAAAAGAAATGAAGAAGGGAAAGCTTCCTCCATCGCAGAGGGCTATCTTCCAGAGCTATTGCAATCAAAAATTGATGTAGCTCAAATGATGACTGAAGCAGAAGCCTCAACCTAAAAAAGTTCTGCAACTGCTGATAATATTTGAACTTCAAACTAGATTATCAACAAGTGTGCAAGGCAATCAACTTATTTCTGTTCTGTTTTCCAATGTTAAGAATTCAAATACCAACGTAGATAATTGTTATTTTGAGAAAAATCAAGAGTAATATTTGAGTTAGTACCTGAAATAATAATTTCGCTTATATAACTTTGGAAAGGTCAAGTTGATGACCTATTTGCTCAAACTTCAAATTATTCGCTCTTACGTATATTGTCCCATATCAATTAGATATAGAAATTCTACTGCCTTTATGCATAATTTTTCGACGATCACATTAGTTACGATCAACATATAGAGCAGACTGTGAATATTCTATCCCAATTTCTCCATAATAATTGCGCAAGAAATTTGGATTAGATGTCTCTTAGAACAGTCTTATAAGTGGTTTAATTCTAGCATGGTACATGAAATGACAGATATCAATGGTTTGTTATCCCAACTAATATTGCAATCCTGGATCCAGAATGCCACCCCCAGTCCTATTCTGTCCGATACATTCGAGGGTCCGATCAGAGAAGTTGAATACAAAAATTGGAGACTGCCACCCATCCGAACAAGATAGGGAGGGGCACCGTATGAAAGTACTTGACTTTCGCTATCGATTGGTATTAGTTTGAATCGTAAGATCTATCAGGGAAACTGACCGGAAGAATTTTTTTTTACACATACATCCTGATACCCTATTGACCTCTATGTTCCTGATCGATTCATGTACAATTTGGCCTTAAGATCGAACAGGGACTATTAGCGATGACGCTCATTTCCATCTTGATTTCCATCTACATGAGTTAGCTTCTGGTCTTGTAATTTCTCGTTTCGGTCGTGCAGTTTATACAATTTGACGCAATTGAACTTTTTTTTTAGAGTTTTTACAAGAGGCCCAATTGCAAAAAGCATTGTTAACTTCAATCACATTGTCAAATATTTGATCACGTGTTTCTAATCTGAGTATTTGGACATCTAAATTCAATTCTCATATGTATAATTTCACAACGAATACAATTTAAAATCGTCATTTAAACATTAGAAACAAATTACTCATGCAAACTATTTTTTTTTTTTTCAGATAAACGCAAATAAAAAATCTAGTTAACAGCATGTTAACTGAAAGTCTGTTAATTATTTTTATGCAACTGGCCCTAAGACTCATGCCAACAGGCCTACGACACTCTGCGCCTTAAAATAGGAAATTGAGTGCTGTATCAACGAAAATCAGTCATATTCAAGTAGAACGGTCGTGGAGAATTTCGACGAGAGTGCGTATCTACCAACAAGGCCGTGGAGGCCATTTGCTCTATATAATATTTCATACTCAATCATGTATAACCTTGAATCAATAAGGAAAATATTATTATGAGTTTCTGACCTATTTACTGGTGATATCAGTTCTTTTGTGAACTTTGGGACATAATTTCATATAGTCATCATTGAATAATTCTATACATCTTCAAAAAACTTGTTCTGTAAGTCAGTATCAATTTTAGTGAATTTCTTTACAAATGTTTGACTTTCGGCATGTCAAGATATTTAAATCCTTGTTCATCCTGCCATAATCACTGATGTCTCATAACCCTTACATAACCAAAACAAAATTGGACTAGACGAAGGCAACTATTACTGTTTCACCATAATATATTTTTGGACATAATTTGTCATTCCAACAAATCCATTTGTTCACACATTATATTTTCTTTCAATAATCAATGCTGATAATGTCATTATATATAAATCATATTAATTCGTTACAATACATAGCTGATAAATAACGTGTAGTGACAATAAGATTGCTAGATTGCGTGTGGTTGCTTTTTACATTCAAGGTAATACAATTTTTAATGAATAGTAGGAATGAAATGGTCTGAAAGTGGTTCATTTTGTTGTTAGAACTGAACAAAACTCCTGTTTTCGAGAACAATAATTGATGCTTGTCTCATATAATACTTGCTTTGGCTATGAAACGTTTTCAGAACATGAGGACTTTCTCGTAAATGCGTAATAAGTGCTTCAATTGCAATACGTGCTGGTTTACATAGTTTACACATTATTTTTGTAACTTCATCCAAAAACTGGTTTAATTATCGATATTATTTTGATGTGGTTGATGATGTAATATTCAAGACGGAAATTAGAATCAAGGTAGAGGGTCTGCACACACAGTTCTCTTTTGAGTTGTGACTGTAAGAATCCTGAGTTCTTTTTATGATTTTCAGTCGATAACTGCAACTATGGTAAAAGGTACTGGTATAATACTATTCATGACAGAGTTATCATTTGAAATAGCGTTTGAATGAATTCCAAAACGTTAGCCGTAGGTTTCGCCGTAGAATAAATATTCAAATTGATTTCAAGCTATGTATATTTGTGTGGGTTTTGTTTCTAGCGGAAGATTTATTCAATATTCCATAGACGTGGGCATCCAAATTGTGGGAATGGACATTTATTCGACACTAACAAAACTTTGAGTCTCATAGGAACTGATTGAGAGTCGAATATCATTCAATCCCTTTCATGTAATTCAAAAGAATAATAACACAATCTACATTATTCCCTTATTTCTTGTATGTAGTATGAAAAGCCGTTGCTGGCTTGTTTCTTGTATCACACAATACATTAAGATACTCTGCGTGATATTGTAGTTTGATAAGCCGTACTCAATTTTCAACTTAATGACATATAGTTAGTTGGAACATGGATAGAGTTATGCACATTTTTTTCCATTGCGGAACATTTGATATGAGCACATTGACTTCAGAAAATATTTCAGAGAGAGGTAGAAGCTTGTAATGAATCCACGATTGAAATAGAATAACTACTCTATACCTTAAAAGATGTCTGGCAAATTTGATTGGGGACCGAATAAGCTACGAATCAGTCATATTTTTTTTTTGTTAATTGCATAAGGCAACAGGCAACAGAAACTTTCATTGTGGGTCCCACTCCCAGCAAATTCCTTAACTCATTGAATTACATACCGTAAATCCAAAAAATTATCAACATATCGTCTTATCAATTCATATAGTCATCTACGGTAGTAGAGTTCATTATGATTTTGAGCATCACTTGGGAGCTCTTGTGGAAAGAGCTAATCTTGAGATACGCCAGAATTCGTCCAACTATTCACTCTAATATCTTTCTACATTCTTGACCTAACATTTCTACCCTAATCTGACCCAACCACCCACGGACGACTATAATTGGGAATTATGCTGAAGCAATGAGTAAAACGTGAATTGGACTCTGTGTTGGTATTATGGAACTTGAGCTCCATCAGATGAATTTTAGGATGATGTTTTTGATCATCATCGGCGTCATAAACATTTCTGACCTTACATACCCTGACTCGACCTAACTCAACTTGATATCACCCAGTCACAGGTTGAAACATTAGGTAGGAAATTGCGAAATGGATTCTGTGTGGTTATTATGGATGAGTCCTATCAGACAAATTTTAGGATGATAATCCTGATCGTCATTGACGTCGTGAACAATCCTAGATTAGTTCACATAGAGAAAATTAACTTCGGGTGTGCCAAAGTCCACTTAGTCACCAACTTGAATCTCTTTGACCTTACTTGTTCTGGCTTAGTCTGATCTAACTTGCTATACTTGATACCCAACTTTCCAGGGACGACAATAACTAAAAGTTTTGTTCAAGCTATTCAATAAAGCATTGTAAATTGTACTCCGTACAGGTATTATGAAACTGGATTTCCATCAGTTAATTTTGGGAATATGTGAAGCATCAGCTTCCAGAGTCGAAACAAAAGTTTCATTTATACAGTGGAAAACTTTACCTATATAGACCAGATTTACATCCGCAAAACTTTTATATTCAAGATCCATTTCAATCAAATTTTATGACTACCGGATGTTTATTCTGGTGCTGAGAACAGGAGGAACGTGATAGTTGTCATATATAGGTGCGACTCGCGAAGAACAAATTCACTCATACTGGAAGCAAATTATCATGACTTGTTACTAATTTCAGAGCTCCAATCTTCTCTAGATGTAGCACTCACGTTATGTTAATAGATTTTACTGTCAGTTATATGCAGCCTTATTTGAGTAAGGAGCTTTGGTATTGGATGAAGTGTGGAGTTTATTTTTGTGGAAACCCATTTTGTGTTATATCCTCAAGTTTATATTTCATAAAATGCGTATCGGTTGCTCGCTCCTTTCCAACTGATGAAATAGTATTCAATTTGACAGGACGAGTTGAATTTATTTCAAAACTTTTATGTACCTGGGTTTTTAATCAAGTAAAGTGTGCATCAGAACATGAGCTTTGATAGCCTATCACAAAGAGAAAATACGTTAACCTCGTTTCAATTTCTTTTATGGCTTTCAAATAACATATTCCATCTTGCAAATATTGATTCACCTATTCATGAAGAATAAACAGAATATAAAGCATAATACAGTTTTTCATACGTATTTGCCTTTGTTATCAAGAGTTCTGCTTCAAACATGAATTTGAATAAAGTTCTTCCAGTGACTTCTTTTGTTAGAACAGTGTTTCATCTGTTTATTCAATAACAGACTTGACGGAATTTAAATATTCCCATTTAATTTCCAACTTCGCAAAGTTTCACAGTAAATTTATTTGTTATGATAAACTTGGGTACTTCGGGTAAACTGATGAAGTCAGACTTGAATTGCATCTTGATAGTTGGAATGAATTTAATACTGCTTTCCTTGTGTTTGTGTTGTAAAGTACCTGAATTATAGAAGCACAAGATCTCTGTCAATGTCAAACACACAATTCGTATCAAAATAAAGTTGAACTGTAGAGTTGTTTCATTTGTTTGTTCGCAGCAATAACATACAACACTTCAAAGTTTCCCATCCTCTATCCCCAACATCAACGTATGAAGAAGTTGTTTGTTCAATGTTGATCCAATAGCCGTCCAACCGTTTTGCATTATTTTGATCCCTCAGGCTTTAGAAACACGTTGCATTGCACATAATTCCAAATATATAATATTTTGATGGCTTTAGTTGTTATGGATGGCCATCAAATTTGTTTCATGTCGAGAAATTTTCGTGCTGAAAGTAAATGAAGGAATAATCCAGACAGAAAGAGATATTCTCGAATGATTTATTTAACGGATATTGAATGTATGTTGATTATCGATCTCATTTGTCACGTCACCATGTCCGAAAAGTGCCTAAAAGTCTGTTTATAGCTTCGCAATCTCGTCCTTTTCTCCCAAAACCAAACGCTACCATAAAATCATAAACCCATTACTTTAACAGCAGTTCTGGAAGCCCAACAAATCGACATAACGCGCGAAACGAAAAAGCATCTTGCCGTTCACCTCGGCTCGATTCAGCTCCGAAATACGAATGTGTTTACATTTGGGAGAAATATGACCAAAGTCGGATATAAATTCCAGAGTTTTTCTGCTGATGACTCTAATAAAATTTTGGCAGTTTAAGAAGGAATAACATGGCATCTTTCGACAAAATAACTAACATTTGTTTACATGGAGATGCAGAGTGAGTTGGAGGTAATAAATATATTGAGGACAACAGGAAACTGAATGAGAGCAAGCCACAAAAATATTTTTATAACAATTGTTTTCCTAAGAATTATATTCTGGAAGACGTAAATGATCCATAAAAACCGTCCTGCCGTCCAACCGCAAGAAACTTGGGGCTTGAATTTGTGGAACAGATTAAAACGCAAGAATGAGAATTGGAAACGGATGCAAAAGCAGGACTAAAATAGAAGATATTTTCATTGATACAAACTAATAGTAGAATAAAGTTAGTTTCAAAAGGTTCAAGGATCAATCAAAAACAATTTTCTGAAAAACATTTGGATATGGTCCTTTATTTCATAGTCTTTTTATATTTGGACGTTTCGACCGATTGAATTATCGCCCATCATCAGCTAGTGATAAAACAATATGATGTGAATTAGCTGATGATGGACGATGATTCAAACATCCAAATATAAATGACCATGAAATAAAGGACCATTTTCGAATGCTTTTTGGAGAATTCTCCTAAAACTGACTTTATAATTCAATCCAAGGATCCACAACGTTTTCAAATAACATTAGAATGTTCATAACACAAGCTGTTGGAAAATGTGTGGCGAACAACTGTCATTTAAGGGTGCATTTCCAAAACAGCGACCTGAAGAGATAGTGGCCAAAGTTACAACTACTAGTGAGTTTTCATATTACTGCCAGTAGATGGCTAAATATTGGATTGTAGCTGAGATCTGAAGAAAAATCTATTTATAGAAACTACATGAAAACATGTGTCCAACTAGTCTTCTCAACTCATAGCAAGCTCAAGAATTTATTTTGTCAGGGTATTATCAAATATCAGGATAGGAAATGGAATACCAAATTGAATCCAATGAGCTCCCATCCTTTGGTTGAAAGTGTATATAAATTATAATTCGTAGTTTTTTTTTTTCTATTCATTTTCTCAGTATTGAGTGAATATGCAATATTAATTGATTTTATAGCCAATTATGTGGTATAATAATCAATTTCAGTGATTATCCATGAAGATTTCGTTTTGCTCCTATAGTTTCCATCAAATAATAATTTGAATTTTATCAAAGTTATATGAAGAAATTGAAGAATCATCTTGATGATCAAAGCACATTCTTGGCAATTCATGAAAGCTTGTTATTTCAAAAATTTCTCAAGCTACTATCTTCTACAATCACTGAGCTTGAGATCAAGCAGTCTGGGCAAACTTACGAAACAGTAGCTTTCATTTAGTATCAGTTTCAAGTCTGTAAGTTCTGTAGTTCCTGAGAGCTCAGCGTCATACCAGACAGTCAGACAGCCAAAGTGAATATATCAGCCTATTTTCCTCCAAAAATGCGCTGTCAACCACAAAATAACAAATACTGATTGATGGGAAGTCATACGTTACCCTTATCCCATTTTTAATTAAGCTCCAACCTCTACTAAAACTCATTTTGAGATCAGTTTTTCAATATCAGCTATACTCCTTGATTTCTTGACGATTTGGGTTAATTATTGATAAAACAGAAACGAATAGCCTATTGAAATTTTTATTTTGTGACTATTTTTTACATTACTTATGTACGTACAAACTCAAAAGGACCCTTTAATCCTTGTTGTTCAGTTGTCTATTGAAAATTGATTGCTTATAACAAATTGTTATGTTGATAACAATAATATTTCTCCAACAAATTTGTTATAAACAATCAATTGTTAATAACAAATTCGTATTTTAATAGCAATTCTTTTTACCATTATCGAAGAAGATGATTTTCATTCTATCGCTCATAAATGCTGCGCAATTCTAAAATTTTATCATAAAAATTATATGCACAAAGGAGTGAATGGTCTTCTACTCCTTCAAAATGGCTGGAGTCAATATTTGTCGCATTAGAATTTCTGAGAATTTCAAACCAGACCGATGGTTCAGCCACCTGTCAGAAAGAGACTGAACTATTTTGGTTCGAGTCTATGGTAAAGTCTTCTAAATTGACTCGAAATTTATTTCGACAATTTTGGAGAAATTATTGACATAACTAAAATTTATCTCAGTTATTTATGAATTAAGCAATAGACCAAAATCAGTCAATTTTGGTATGTTTTAATATAAGAACTGAATTATATTTCCTCAGTACAGGATATTTAGTGAATAAAAATTGGCTATTGCCCTCTGAAAAAAAATATACTTTTCGTTTTTATATACTTTTTCCTCATATAATCTATCATTTATAAGAAACTGTCGAATTACTTTGTATTAATTTGATTATGCAACACGCAACACATGAACGCACCCTTAAGATCGTGTTCCACTCTATATTCCTATGTTGCCTGAGAACTGTTACGTATCATAGACAGTAATCACATTTGCTCAGGATAATCTGGGTATTTTGAGGCATTATGAATGAAGGTTTGAACACCTAAAGCGACACATATTATATGGTGCGAGAGCAACTCAATTTCACCCAAAGGTCAACACAAAAACAAGAGAAAAAAAAACAAAATAATACAACAGCTATAGGCCTACCCTGAATCACAAATGCTCACAAAGAATACAAAGTAATTTGAAAGGCCCAGCTGGGTAGATCAAGCTTCACACACAGCGTACAGCGCGTCACTGAAACTAATTCTTGACAATGTCTGCTTCTAATTCGCGCCAAAAAAGTACAAGCATATAATAATAATAACATATTATCACTTGGTTCCTAATTGCTCTGAAAATACCAAGAATTGCTCAATTGAACAACAGTACACAAGCTCCAAATAATCAAAGCAGTTCAATTAATAACAACGTTAAATGTTTCATTCTCGCTGTCTCTTTAGAATTCCTATTCGGATCTTAGGTCTGATGATTAATTGAAGATTTCAAAGACAAAACGCAATAAGCACGGTGTTAAAGTTATTGAAGTAAACACTTTTATGATTAGCGCTGGATTAATCATCACCTCATTGAATAAACATCTAGAGCTTAGTGAATGATTGATGATGCTCTTCAAAAGAAGTGAAAAGATAAACAAAAAATAATAAACCACATTTTTTCTAATTTCTTTGAAAATTGGTTCAAGAATATTTCATAGACACTAAACTGCATGATCGCAATGAAAATACAATGCAGGAACTTTGCGGTCAAACGCGAGCAAATGTTGGGTGAAACTTCGCCGCAGTTCTTCATAAATATGTATGCAGAATCGAAGTTTGAATTCTTGTATCGCCCTTGTTTTTGCTAAATCAACATTCAGAGCCAGGCAAAGGCTGGAGGAGTTAGAAAGTTATGGAGGGTGAAGCTGGGCGTAGTGTAAACGTCACCACCAGGATCAACATTTCAATTCGGTCACATTAATCAATCTAGCGCTGGACAAGGGAGGAATTTATCGAAGGCGTAGGGATTGGCAACGCTGTCAGAGATGGACACCGGATAGAAATGTTCAGTATTAGCCCAGATTCAGTAAAATGTATATCAAAAACAACAGATAAAAAGTTTCTAGGAGAAATGGCTCTGTAATACTGGTACTTTAACTGAAAATAAGACGTCTGATTGTTCTTCATTAGGTAAACTTTTACGTGGAAATCTATTATAAGATTTCTGATACTTTGTTTCAACTTCTAAGCTGGTTCTGAAGTCAAATTGAATTTAGAAACTCCCGTCGTGCTAAGCAACTTAATGTTCTGTAAAAGAATACGATTATAACACCGTAGTGAACATATCAAACGCAATCCTAATATGATATTATATATCTATCATACCATTCAAACAATTACTCAGAATGGCATTTTAAAAATGAGGATGGAACTTCCAGACTTTTCCAATAGAAGTCATAAATAACATACAATGAATCGAAATCCAATCTTTAAAAACAGATCCCATTTATTTTATTCCATCCATATCTATATTTCCTACTGACAGGTCAAGAATCAATTAATAAGTGATTCATATCTCGTGCAATTTCATTTAGGAGAACGTGCATTGTAGCTACAATAGCATTCCTTGAGTTTGAGCTGGGAGAATCGGGAACTGAGTGCTCCAGGGAAGTGCAAGAAGGCGAGTGTCCGTTCAGATAACGCTGCAATGAGCAAGAAGCAGATCCGGCTTAGAAGACGGATCGCAGCAATGGAAGATACTTAATTTATGGCACTGTGTTCATTTCCTGGCTAGTTTCTTCCATAAATACAAAATGTAATTGATAAGTATATTGAATATAGACAAAGTTATCAATTTTATCAACCTCTATCATCAGTCCAGTACTTTTCGGGACGATCATATCATTAGTTTAAGTTTAACATATATGATGTCAACTATGACTCAAAATCTAGGAAGGTGGCTTATTCCAGATCCTATTCTTATGTGATCATAAAATGCTCCAAAGCTCATCATATCTATGCACAATTTTTGCCGTGCATTATTAAAAACGTGAACAGTCACTTCAAACTAATTTTTAGGATCTGACTGGTTTCCCGATAAATTCAGTGAAAGCATTTTAAATACTACTAAGCAATCTCAATCATCGCGAATTACTATCATTAGGGATCGTTAACATCATCATTCCTACCGATCCTAGCGGAATATCCATGTGGTCATTTACAAGAGGTTCGTGTGCCTTAAAATATTTCCCATTCAGCGGCCAAATGATCTTAGACAAGATGTGATATTCTCTTGGTTCTCGGTAGCACGGCAGCAGGATACCGTTGTCGTCGTATATGTCGATAACCTGGATTGATGTAAGCTGCGGATCAGACACGGCCTGAACAGAATCCGATTTTAAGTCATAGCTCCAGGGCTCCAGCATTTCTACGTATCCGGCATCAAATGCCGCTAATTGAAGATCAGAATTTTGGCGACTATATTGTATGGACGTGTGATTTGATTGTGCTTTCTGATAACGGGAGCAAACACGGTCGTTGAGATCTATATGTCCTTGGACATTCATTGTTCGTATTTAACCGTTGTCTTATGGAGGCTGAAAAACTTCACAAGGAATACGGTATTCTCTTGGTTGCTGATAGCATAGCATTAAAGTGTTTTTGTCGTCGTCATTGCTGATAACCTGGATAATGGGTGATATAGGCCGCGGATCACACGGCCCAAGCAGATTTCAATGCCTATGGTGATGACGTCGTGAGTGTACGACTCTGAACCTGTACTACCAAGGTTATCAAATAACTCATCAATTGTAATTATGTTTGGGGTCATTATTATGTCATATTCATATTCTTGTTGATGAATTAATACTTCTTGAATTTGTTAAACTTTGTACTTATTTCTCTAGCTGATGATTCCTGAGGATGACAATCCAAAACATCTTTAAAATAGAGACTGTTTGAATGTGAAGCGACTGAATCATTTCTGATAAGAATCTCAATAGTCCCTTTCCTTTGTTGTACACCATTTCTCATTGCTGCAAAAGGAACACTTACATATTCACAATACCACAAAGACGGCACTGCATCGACTTCATCTTATATCAGTTCAAAATTGGTTGTATTGCATTGTGTACGGCACGTTAACTTACTATTCACAAGGCGTTCGTCGCTCTATTCATTTGTACGTATTAAAATGACGTCGAGAGATGATGTCGCAATAATCACCCGTCGTAATTTCCTAAGTGGTTTCGAGTAATTATTCCAGAAACGGTAAGGAGCTCAGGAAGCCAACATTGCGACTAAGACACTGCAGATATGTACAAGAAACAAATAGTTCTCATCGGTTGTCTGAAGGTGACCCAACAACTTGAAGTAGTTGGATAAATGCAGACCGCTATGTTATATTGTATCTGTAAATCGATAAAAAGAAGAGAAATTGTAGATCAGCTTTAATATTGTTTGTATGCTACGGTCATTTTTATTAATAAAATATTGCTCTCAAATTCTCAAATGAGTTAGTGAACTCTGTTGTTTGATTCACCACGAATATTTGATGTTACTTTAGCACAACTCTTGCGTCAGTAACAAGCACGCAGCTCAGTTCCGTCAAGTGGTATTATGTACTATTGTTTGGTCGCTCATATTCATTGTGTTTAGGGTAAACCGAATTTCGAGAACAATGAGAAATTGAACAATGTTTACGTGAACAGAATTAAGGTCAAGATTCTCCAGCGAGCACCTTGTATATCTTCATACTCATTCAAATTAAACTCTTAGATTTCCTCTAGCTTGTTCAAGATATCACCTTCCCGTAATGAAGTTCGAATGTCCTTTTGGAGATATCGAGTTGTACCTACCGAATTCTGGTCTGGCAAAATGCCTTGGGACGTATTCTCCCTTTTCTCCCTTCTTCGTTGCCACCGGATGATGATACTTTCAAAATCACCTCGGCAACGCCTCCGTGTCTGCTTGCTCATTTTTCATAGGAAATAAAAACGCACGGTCCGTTAGTTTTTTTGTTTGTAAAGAACGACGCAGAGCGTCTCCGTTTTTCGTCTTCCTAATTACCCCGGCGTCTGACGTGAGAACAAGAGAAGGCTACGTAAGCTGTAGTTATTTCGTACTCAATCGTTTCAGGATGTTCCTGATTTGACGTTAATTTATGTCTTGAGAGCCACTTCAAATGCAGCTATGAAAAGTTCTCGACATAACGCAATTCCGAACGCTACATGAACCATACTCATCAAGAACACTTAGTGCTGAAATTAGAATTACAAACTAAGCTACTCTCCATTCGCATATAAGGATCAAGACCATGTACAACATAAGACAAAGTTTGGGTCTTAGATTATCGACAGGAGGAGGCATAACTCACAAGATGTGGTACGAATGTGCATTGAGGCGTTCAAAGGTTGGTCTGGGGTCAAACTATGTTTAATTGATGAAATAATTAAGGAATAAGGGAGGAGACCTGACCACTAAGCGACCAAAGGTTTAGTTTGTTACCCCTACTCCAACAAACCTCTGATAATTAATCCATCCACGGTAATTATCACAGCGTCATGCTGTTTGTACACATTTCTCAGTTGTTCGATCATCCAAGGCTTCAATATTCAGTTTCCAAGACGCTTGAATTCCTACCAAGAGAAAGTCATTCCGCTTGTATATTAACTAGTAATTGAGCGAAAATCATTCTTATGATCCAAATCAGTGACTGTGTGAAAGAAAAGTATACCACAGACAAGAATCACGATACTTTCTGAGATCAACGGCCACACGAAGTGCATATTTTTCGAAAGTAGTGACTGTGGAACAGAGAATTTAGACTCAACGGACGTTCAAAATGGATGAGTTTCAAATGACTGAAGCAGGAGAAACGTGCCGCAGGAGAGGACCAGAGTATAGTAAGGACAAAGATTAATCAGCAACTAAATAAGTATGAATGCATTATGAGTAGTATATATGAATCCATGACCAGCAATTCAATATAAAACAGTACTACGTCACTATCAAGCAGATAGGTAACGGCAGACAGGAGATAAGGCGCTAGCAACGCGACGTCAAATGTCAAGAATCTAACGAATGGAACCAATATAAAATAAAAATGTGGAAGAAATAATGATCAGCATCCATTGTTATGCAGGTGACCGGGCTCGGCCCCCAGCGCAATCGAATCACGAAGTGGGAACTTATGCTTCAGGGAAGGTGGGTCTCACGAATGCAAATGATTTATTAGAGGAAGCTCCGCACGTTCTTTCTATGAGGCTATATATGGGCCGTTAAATATTCAATTGTTGTCAACGGAGATTTAGTTAAAAGGAAAAGCGAACGCAAAGGGAATGAAAGGATCGTTTTAAATCACAAGGCCCTATTGCCATCGATAAAACGAACGAGCAAAACGGCCAGATGCTTCCGCAATCCTCTCAGGAAATAATATGCATAATTTCATTTCCGTTTGGATGAGGGATAAACGGTAATTACACCCTAAAACACTCGCTACGTTATCGATTGTCGGCTCCTGTTTCTCCCGCTTCAATCCACAATACAAACTTTCTTAACTTTCTTAATCTCCGTAGAGGACGACAAAACAATGCACTAACTTGATGAGGAGCAGAAATTTGGAGTCGTACGTATTGCCAACCATTCGTGTCACTGACTGTTCGAACCGACGTGAAAATGAGATCCACAGGGTAAAGGTCGCGGAAAGGACTCAAGGCCCGTAATCTGGCCGCTTCGATCCCAGAATTAAATTGCGACGACGTGTAAACAACTTCATTTTGTGACGAACATAGTTGGGGTGTGTCCAAGTGATATTAGGTTTGATCGATATGGGATCAATAAGAATGTGGTCAAACTAGAAATATCATGTCAGTTAAGTTGTGTAGTGTAGTTGAAGATAAACTTCATATGGAATTCAGCAAACGTTTGGAATTCTATACAAGTATCTTATCTTCTTATGTATGCTTGAGTTGTGTCAAATCCTTCTCTATTCAACTAGATTACCTTCATGTTACTATCAGATATACGTATTGCAGAACTCATTCACATCTTTACGAACCCTTCACATTATGTTGTACTGTCACGCTGGCGGAATACTCACAGAATCCCTAATACCGAAAACATAAACAGCACATAACGACCTTAATCAATCGGGTATGTAAACCGCAATAATTGATAAGATCGTCTTTTGTCATATAGATATGCATTCATCGAAACACCTAGTGTTGTTCCCAGAGAAGCGGCTAAACTATATTTGTATTTTCAGAAGGATACGCATGAATTCTTATATTTTAAAACCGAGTACCGTATTTGTTGTCACTCATTTCGGAAGCCGATTTGGCTCAAGATTGAAAATTTGTCGAATTATATTCTCTCTAGCACTACATCAATAAAATTATAGTAGTTTCCTCTTAATATAGCTCTCCAGGGTGGAATAATAAAGTACACAGCTCCCAACTAGTTTAATGAGATTAAACATTTACCATTAAAGCTTCCGTAGACATAGCAATAATTTTCCTACCAGCGCTGTAAGTGAACTAATTCCATCGAAACATCCGATTGCCGTGTTCAATCTTCCGCTGATATCTGACGCACAAAAAGCTTAGCGGGCTAGCAGCCAAGAAATAGACGATACTTTCTATTCCATCCATATGTAGGAGCTAGTTTCACTGTTGGGCGAAAGATCCTGATGGCACTAAAAAGCTAACTGGAAAGATATGTGTGAAGGTTGCAGGGATCAGCATATGAGGTGGATGTCTCTAATCTGCTTAGGGAGAGTTAATCATGATAAATTAATATTTTGGGCACGGTAGCTGGCCAGATTTGTCAAGAAAATTATGTCGCAGTGTTGGCTAATGCCCACCATCAATATGACCAGCTGTGACAGTTCTTCCGCGTTTTAAGCGACTCAGGCACCGAGGTAATGCGAATCTTAATTCAATTTAATTTTCTATGTAGCAACGAATTTGTTACACCTGAGTTAAAAACCTGTTTTGCAAATTAAACATGCACGCTATTCTTTTAAAGCTGAAATATTATTTTTTTTCATGTTGATATTCATCACCAGATTATCCAGGAATGATACAACAAAGAATGAAAAAGTAAGATACTGATCCAACTTTTCATAGCCTTATTGTAGAAGTAAAAGAAACGTGGTAAAAATCCATATTACAGTTACAAATGCAATGTTCATATTAATTATCACAATCAGTTCAAGAAATCTTTTAATTAAACCGTTAAAGAAACGTTGCATGGTAGATTATCAACTTACATGAAAATACTATTAAGTGGTATTCATTTGAATCCTGTATTAGCTTTGAAAAACTTATCTTCTCGTTCTTACATTTTTTCCTTTTTATACACGGCTTGAAAGAATTCAATTCAAGATACGAATTAATGGCCGCACTTAAAATTAGCGTTCAGAATAATGAGTGATTCAATATTGCAGTATTTTGGTAGAATAGCATGTTACATGATGCTAATGAGAGAAATGAAAAATTAATCTGCAACAACATCACGCAAAATGTAAATTTCATTCCATTACATCAAAGTATTCCATTATGAAGTACTTGGACTAGAATTTGTATTATATTTCGAATTCATTCATATGTAAAATTTAATGAAAATGTGAGGGTTACCATGCAAGTTATAATAAAAACAAGTCACGGTTTTCTTGGTTTTAGAATAAAGAATGAAACCTAAAATTCTATGTAGAGAAATATAGATGAAATAGAGACTGCAATTTTTAATTAGACGACCATTATACTCAAATTCAATAGAATAATTTCAATTCTTCTCTTTTCAACCTTGTAGCAAAACACAATGATGATAATAACAACGAAACTTTCGAATATCAATAGTGTTTCAGAACTTTTCTATTCAAAAGTACGCTAATTGGCTCCACTACATCATTAAGAGTCATTTCTATCTAATATAAGGAACACAGTCATCATTTTTGAGGTGATGAATGATTCATTTATTCATGTTTCTCAGAACCGATTATAATTAACTACAGGAACAATTTATCCCGATTTTCCAATTTTCTCATCGTCTTTGACTAACTGATTTTGATCCAATCAGAGTCCCTATCTTGGTATTCAGTTGCGTCATTGTTCTTCTGCGTCTCTCCACTCTGGCTTAGATTGATCGACTAATTAAGGCTCATCCAGAGTTTTTGACTTAAACTAGTGGTTCAGATATTCAACATTCTGTTACATGTCTCACACTGGGGAGGTGCTCTCAATCAGGGTACTCAAGGATAATACTTTGAGAATTCCCTGTAGCTTCATGTAATTGTCCTTCCATCCGCAGAATATACAATAGTTCTTGAGCCGACCAAACCTTATGCTCACTGATCGAACTTACGACCAGATTGCATATGAATCGATCGAATATTCGGTGGTCAATAGGATGGCAGACTCTATAAATGCAGTGTCCTGTCCTAAATGTCAAAAAAAGGCCAATTCTGATCAAGTTTTTTGACGCAACTTCCCCGATGGAACTTAAGAATGAAATTAGTACCAATCGATAGTGAAGATCAAGTATTTAAAAAAAAACTAAGATGTTACCTCCTGTCCTTCCAAGAGGGCGGCAGCCACCCTTAAGTGGAACCCGTTTCCGTATTATACTTCCTTGATCGAGCTCACGATGATAATTTCTTCCAAATTGAAGCTCGAACGTTTCTGACCATAAAAAACCAAGATACCGCTTCTCTACCTATCTAGGAGGGCGGTATCCACACTTAAAATTATTCGAATCTCAGATCTCAATTTTGTACGCAGCTGTACTTCTCCCAACGAAAGTACAATTACTTTTTCTAATTGAAGCTTGAGCCTTCCTGGCCTTGTCTGGAGGGCGACAGTCACTCTCAAAATCTATACGATTTTTAGGTTCCAATTGCGAACGTAGCAGTACTTCTCTCATTGAATGTACGATTATTCTGTATAAATTGTAGCTCGGGCCTTCCTGAACACGAAAGAACCGAAGTGCTGCCTCTCTCTCGTCCTGTCTGAGAGGGCGGCAGTCATCCCCAAGGGTAATATTTTGTATATTTTTCTCCAGACCTCCCTCATTAAGTTTACGATTTTTTTCAATTTGGAGCTCAAACCTTCTTGAGCATGGGAAAACTGCGGTACATTCGATGAGAGAAGTACAGCTACGTTCGAGAATGGGATGTGAAAATCGGATGGACTTTAAAAGTGACTGCCGCCCTCCTGGATAGTTAAGAGAAGTACAGCTGTGCTTGAAATTGGGACCTAAAAATCGAGTGATTTCAAATGAGGCTGTCGCCCTCTTGGAAGGCCGATATCTTGATTTTTTCGTAGTCAGGAAGGCTCCAGCTCTAATGTGAAAAGATAACTATCGTAAGCTCGATCAGGAGAGTTCAATACGAAAATGGATTGCACTTAGGGATGGCTGCCATCCTCCTGGATAGGCCAGGAGATGCCAACCTGGTTTATTCTTAAAGTACTTGATCTTCGCTATCGATTGATACTAGCTTCAATCGTGCTTCAAAAATCTTGATAAGAATTGTCCCTTTTTCGACCCTTAGGCCAAGAGCCTGCATTTATGAAATCTGGCATCCTATTGACCACTAAATACTCGATCGTTCAATATATTAGACCGTAAGTCTGATCAGACGATATGAGAGTCGGCCGACTACCCGACTACAACAACAAGCTCACTGTCACAAAATGTGCTTGAAGAAAGCGAGCAAAAAGCTCCACTCTTCCAGCGATAGGAACAACAAACTATTGAAGATGAACTGATCGACTGCAATGATATACAAAATAAATGAATGAGGGAGCAACTGAACTTGAAGGCTCTGTAATTCAATTAAACTGAACATGACTCTGTTATCACAAAAAGCCCGCTTGACATAGTAACTCCCGTTACAGGATCAATTCGGGGGTTAACACATAAATAAGGGGAAGAAACAACAAGAAAATTCAACTCATATGCGCCTAGCCTGGATCGCAGATGTTCACAAAGAATACAAAATAGTATGATGGGATCTAGCTCGATCAATCCAGCTTCACACACTCAGCGCATAGCGCGACAGTGGAACTGCTTCTGACAATTACTGGTCTCAATTTATGCCCAAATGATGCAAGCAAATAATCACATGATTACTGGATTCTTAATTGTATTGAAAACACCACGAATATCTCAATGAGACAAATAAACCGTACGTACAATCAACTTTCTGTGCTGATAATAAAGAATACGTTTCAAAGTTGTAATAAGTAACATTTTCGTAAGGGCGTTGGTTACGTGACGTTAAGAGACCGACCAATAGAGTTTGGTGTATCTTTGTGACTTAGCTTAGCAGCGTAGGCTCAAAAGTGTGGCGTCGAGACTTACTGCACTAGTGTATATACACTTTTATTCTATGGCTAGTAGCACTCAGTAGATAATATTAAAAAAAAAAAAATTCATAGCCAAATTGAGGACACTGGTACACAGATTTTATCTCCATTTTGTCAAATACGGCATCGATTAGAAAAATCAGCATTAGTGAAAATGGTATCAACCAGAAAACAATTTTTATTGTGCATTCGATATTTTAATGTTGATTCAGTTATAAATCTCAAAATTCAGCATTTCTGTTTCTCATTAATTAACCCTCACAAAATAAATATCCTAATAAGCATTTGAAAGTGTGGTACGTCGATTTTTTCGTATACTTGTATTATTTTCAATAATATTGATGCTGTTCCTTTTTGAACTTTGTTTACGATGTGCTGGATTTACTACCGCAAACACTAAATAAACTGTAGTGCCGTGACGAGTTTATGAGACAGTAATACCTAAAGAATCATGGCTATTGTGAGTAAAATAGCTATACACTCTGAAATTTACACACATTATAACAATTCTTCACATAATTATCCTCCTTGAATGCAGACAACATTTATTGGAACATAAGTAAAATGCAAGATGGGAAATACTGTTATCTGAAATAAGACCTAATTTAGAACGTATTTAATGCAACAAATTCTTGGGTAATCTCCCAGAACTTGTTTGCTTATACGCCGTCCTGTATACAAGACTCAGTCTATCTACATTGCTAATGCTAACTGCCCTTATAAATCGTGTGTCGTGCACGATGCTCAGAAAGAGCCATTCAGAATTAGCCAGTTTCTGTGCGGTATTCATCCGTCCCTTTTCCGCTAGCTTGTCTCGTTGACTTTCTTTTTATGATCATCACATTACCTTAAACTATGTTATAAAATTGTAGGCTCTCATTTGAATTTTCTACAAAGGAAAAACCATCTGGGAAATTGACTTAATTTTGTTCATTCGCATCAATTAAACAATAATGACACCAAATATTAAAATAACTGGCCAGTTCATGGAAATGATGTTTGAAGATTTAATCACATTCCTAAATCAAATATATCAATTAGTGCACTTACTAATCCTATATACAATCAATCCACGTCATCATCAAGTAATATTACTCAAAAAAAATATATATATATCTGCCCTGAAATCGGTATAAGATAAGAGTGTTTCTGTTTTTGCCTATGGTATGTCTGAGACATCCCTAAATATAAATTGAAGTGAAGTTTACGTAGAACCACATTTTGATACCCATCGAGACTTCTCATCACATAAATAGGACAATAAAGTGAATAAGTAAGTGCAAACAACAAAGCCCTAAATCTGCTTTCGGATATTTTCGAGAAAATGAAATAGATATGGATATCTTTACGATATCGCGTTAGTATAAATTTTATGCAGAATATTTTATGAAGGTGCTGTTAGATAATTCGGTTCGCTCTCAATGGCTTTCCTTCGAAGAAGAATAAGACGAAAAAGCGACTCTCCAAAGTGGGTCGAAATTGTACCAGCTATTCCTTGAATTTCTTTTTGCATGCATCCAATAACATAGAACAAAAATTTGAACTCATCAAATGGATATGATACGTTGGCGCTATTTTATGTTATTCATGATAACCCTTACGAAATATCAAGCGGAATTGACTATAATAGCAATATAAAGACTTAAAAAGAAGAATTGAATGACACAGCTGTATGAACCTAGCCGTCTTCAAACATATATCATAAATCTACTCAAATAGATAATATGATACATGCAAACTCCAATCATCCTAACCAATAAGAAAAACGGCTATAGGAAACCATACTCTTCAACTGTGAAAACTGAAAAAAGAGGTGAAAAGCCATTCACCTATTTGCGACTTATAACACAGTAGATGAAATTGATAAACAAATCCAACAAATACTAGATAATGATGATAATCAAGAACCGAGTGATGAGTGTTAGATACATTGGTAAGATCACACATGCAATAACCAATTCATTCAAAAATATAAGATAACTTGGAAAACAAGATGAATTCAACAATAATAAGTGCAATTGAACCGAAACTCATGAACACAACTGCGCAAATTGTGATTATAACTATTATGCTGGATAAAGGAAACGTGTAGCTGAATAAAATAGCAAAAAATATTTGAAATCCCATTTAAATTTTCTTAGTATCACCTAAACAATCATGAATATTCGGCGAGTGGAACTCATCACAATAATATGCGAACAACAAAGTGGAAGTAAGAGACTCAACATATTCATTTTATTGAGAAAATATATGAACCAATGGAAAACGTCCAAATAAATACCTACCCTGAAATAATCTCCACATCGCTGAGACTCATACATAATCTTAGGACATCAACTCATAGATTTTTTTTATTCATTTCAATATTTGAAGACCGATTGAAAATCAAGCGAAAACACCTAGAACAACCCTAAACACCTAGTTGGTATAATCAAATATATCATACTGTGATGTTTATTGCTTGACGAAATCAGCTTTTAATCAAATAAAAGACACTATTTAATAATCTAAATGAAATAAAAGTTTTAATTTCTTCTTATGTCACTAATAACACTATATTTATATATAAATCACTTAATTCTAATTCAATCAAGGTCACAGATATTTATATTTCACTATTTATATACACTCTCACTTTATTAGTCACTGTTTATTATTTATTTTCACACTACTACTCTTATTACTGTACTGTACTACACGTCTTTCGCTTGGCCTTATATAGAGAAATATTGTTCTCGAGTTTTCCATTTCGCGACTCTTTCCATTTCTAGAAATCACTAGAGGCTTCCATTAAGAGGGGTGATGGGCTGCGACGCGGTGCGGCGTGAGCGGCCGAAGAAGCTCCGCCCCGTACTACGTCGTCTTTACGAGCTCCCCTCCTTACTCTCGCACGTCACAATACCAATTTACAAACAGCATGGTGATCCATTATTATGGAAATCTCAGAGATATTTCAAGAAATGATGTAGTTCTGGGAATAAAGACGAGAAAAAGTCAAACTCCAGAGAAATTCACAGAAAGCTTGATTTTTGCATGGAGCTTCCTTCCATCCCGACGGATGCATGTGATGCTAAAGATGTTTCGCGAGTTCAAAGGTCAAGATAAAAGGTTTTTTGCAAGAATGTCGCTAACAGTAACTTTTATCTGGAAAATAGTGGTTATCGAAGCTTAGGAAATTACCTATGGGAAACATAAGAGTACTATTTTTCGTAAGACTAGCAGTTTTTGAGAAAAAAGTTCTGACGTTCATTTTTCTTAGAATACGTGCATTTCTTTCCACATCACCTGGTAGAGGTAAAGTACAAGATGTGTTATTATTTTACGTAGTGTTTCTAATGGGCATAATTCACGTTTATTTGTGATTGAAAAATATTAATTCATCAAAGAAAATGAACAAATTATCAATTATGTATTTTTTATTAGCAAAATGAATATTTATAAAAAATCATAATAAATTATTTTTGTTCCCATTTCAGAAAAAAATTGTGTCTTCTTTGAACTTCTATTATTATAATTTTTAAATACTTGTACTAAGTAGAAAGAAGTATTGTGAGACCGACAAAATTCACCTATCGAGAATTTGATGGAAATATCCGTTTTGAGCATCCCTGAATCCATTTTGACTATTTTTAGCTTGATGTCGGTACGTATGCTCGATCGTGCATGCGTGCGTGCGTGTGTGCGTGCATAACTCGTAAATCTCAATACTGGTTGAATGTATAATGTTGAAATTTTGTATTTAAGACTGGTATAGAGTCTACGTAGTTATGCACCTCGCATTTTGGTTTTAAGCTACTGTACCGGAGGTGCACTTTACTGGAAACTTTTTTCGAAATTTTTTGATAAATCCAGAATAATCAACTGTAGGACGTTGAAATTCAGTATTTAAACTTGTTGTATCAGAATGGTTATCTGCTGTTTTTGTAAGAATCGACCCGGCCAAAAGTGCACTTTACTTAAAACTTTTTTTGAATTTCTTGCATAAATATAGAATGATCCGTCGTATCATATTGAGATTTCGTATAAAGAACTTCTGTAATATCTTATTGTGCATCTTACATTATGATTGCGATCGGCTGAGCCAGAAGTGCCCTTTAATTGAGACTTTTTTTTAATTTTCCACATTAATTCAAAATAATCAGCCATAGGATACTGGAGTTTAGCATTTGAAATTGCTGTAGCATCTAATGGTCATCTTTTATGTTTGTAACAATCGGCTGAGCCGGAAGTGCGCTTTTATGACAGAGTTTTTGAATTTTCCGCATAAATTCTGAACAATCAGTCGTAGAATAATCAAATTTTGTATTAGGCACTTTTATAATATCTAGTTGTACACCTTGCATTATAATTGCTATCGACTAAGCCGGAAGAGCACTTTATTCAAACCTTTTTTGGATTTTCCGCATAAATCCCAAACGATTGAACGTAGATTGTTAGAGTCCAGTATTAAGGACGATTATACTGTCTAGATGCTCATATCCTATTCTTATTGAGATCCACCGAGCCGGAAGTGCACTCTACTTGACAGTCTTTTGGAATTTTTCGCATAAATTCGAAACGATCAGGTATAGAATATTGAAATTCAGTATTTCAGTCTGCTGTAGCATCTGAATGATTGCCTACCATAATCATAACAATAGACTGAATCAGAAGTGCACTTCTGTAGAAATTGATTTTTTAATTTTGGGCATAAATTCAGATTTGTTGGTAGTCGTAGAATTTTGGAAATCAGTATTTAGGAATGTTTTAGTACAAGAATAATGGCCTACTGTTTCCATTGCAACCGACTTGGCTGAAAGCGCATCTTACTTGACAGATTCTGAGAATAATCTTTTGGGTAAATCCAAAACGATCAACTGTTGAACGATGTGATTTTGTGTTTGACTATATATATCCAATGATATAAATGATCAAACACAAAATCACATCGTATATATATATAATGATGTGATGTACAAGTAAGTCACGTGATGTTCACATCAGACCATTCCAATAACCATGCCCAACTCTTCATCATCTTTTGTTTTTTGTATTCACAGTTTCATCAGTAGCCTCGTCATTATTAATGTCATTAAATGCATCGGGTGATACATTAAAAAAATTCTTGCCGTAAAAAATACCGCAAACTGGTGAACAGTATAACCCAACTTCCTCGGTGCAATTACAAAAAATTGAGTCGAGTAGACTATCAGGAGTGGGGAAAAAAATCTTTATTCACTCCAAAATTTGATATCGCAATGTCCATCCCGTGTCTAGAAGATCAAGCTCGTTACCAAGCCATACTTATTGCACTTGGTAGTAAGCACGATATAAATGTTAGCGAGCAGCACTAGATGTTGTACAGGTTTTCCAAGCTATGCTAATTTGACAAACGTTAAATATCTGTGATTATCAGTGGCCATACAGGTACCGTCAAGGAGTGCATAAGGATTACAACTCTTTGAATCAAGTATTTTCAAAAACTTTAGTCTTACGAAAAAGAAGCAGCCGTATGTTTTTTGTAGGCAATTTTTCAAGCTACAAATTTGTTGATCACTAATTTTTTGATTAAGGTCACTGTTAGCGAGATTTTCGCGAAAAATCGTTGCTGTTGACCTTTAACTCCGCGCAGCATTTTTAGCGGCACATCCATCGGCAGAGATATTTATGGGATGTTGCTTAGAACCACAAAAGAAAGCTTCATGCAAAAATTCAACTTTTTCTTATTTTTCCACTATACAATGTCTTTATTATCAATAACCAATAATAAACTTTCAACAGTTACAGCTATTACATGATTCAAAAGAAACGTAAACATGAAAACAGTTGACATATTTGCTTATCATCAACAACAACAGCTGACAGACTTGATAAATTGGAGAATCTAGAATTTTTTTAGGGAATGAACAAATCAAAAATGCACGTCCAAATGGATAATTTAGATCAAAACTGAGGTATTGCATTATGTAGAAGAGATAATTAAGATAAAGATAGTTATGAAAAACATATTCAACCCATGAACAACGAAGTGGAAAAAATATATTAAATATCTTGGAAAACCTGGAGATTCTTGTAGTCCAGTTAATTCAGGTTTTATCTACCAAATAATTGGTACTGATTTTTTCAATGCGAGAATATCTTCGTTTTAGCAATTACAATTAGTGTGCAAGAATCATGCTGTTTCACAAGATATCAAAGGCCAAGGATCAAAAACCCCGTTTTTGACCAGTTTTTCGTGAATATCTCATTTTATAACGGTCGTAGAGCATTTGGGATCAAGAATAAAAATTAAATACACATTTTTTTCTTTTGCACTCAATTGAAATATCCGAAATATAATTTTATATCGTCGATATATCAGCTTTACTTTCCAATGAAAACGTTAGGGTTCACATTTTACGCGCGATATCCAGTTAACGGTTGTAGTTATGCAAATGAGTCTAATCATCTTCTATGTAGAAAGAAGTGTGTACTCAATTTTTATTCATGAATTAAAATGCTGTACGACCGTCATAAAATGAGATATTTGCGAAAAACTGGTCAAAAACTCCATTGTACATGCTAAAACGAAGATATTCTCGCAATAAAAAAGCAGTGCTATTTATTCGGCAGATTGGGTAATTTTTTGTCTAAATTGACTAGACATTAAAGAAATAATCAAATCAATATCGAACATTTAAATCAATGGACATTCCAGCACAATCTTGCAGCCCTTGAAGCTCCTATTTTTTGCAACCCTCACACTGATCAAAATCTATTCCTTAACAGTGGCACCCATACCTGATAATAATGAAAGGATTGAAACAAGTCGACATTGCGTTCCTTATTGGAAAAAGTTTGACGTTTGACATCAAATATGATTTACTTCATTGTATAGTGCCTTGTTTTAATTTTTTTTCTCAATTACTCCCTAATGAAAATTGAATTTTTATTGATGTTTGTTTTGTTCCAGGTTAGTTCTACTTTACTCCAATCCATCTCAGTTCGTGCGTAACAGGTAATATATTTATTATTCCATCATCTTCAAATCAAATTGTGGTTTGCAAGTGAGATTTATTCTTCCCCTTAGTTGACTTTGGTTAAATTTATATAATCTAAAACAAATGGATGATAACTCCGTCACAATTAATTTCATATTTCATTGTCACTGTTAATAATTAACGATCTTCACAGGACATCATCTGCCTTCCTTGACTTCACACGTCCTTCCATTTGACTCCGTTAAGCCTGCCCATTTGTTTTCGTAAACATCTCTTATTTTCGCATTAATACTTTCTGTCAGTTGGTGTTTTCTTTTTTAGCACATTTGTTTGAATCGGAATATTTATGAAGGGTAAGGCTGATTTTATATCCGAATTTATTCTCGTCAGACGGCGGAATAAAGGAAAAGAGAAACCATCATTTATATACAAATGGAATTAATGATCACAGAGAACATTTTATGAGGAACCTCACTCTCCATTTTATATAAAATATTCAATACAAAATTAGCATGAGTAAAACAACAGTCACTGTTGATTGAGTATGTAGTAACTCTGAATTGGAAACAGTTGTAACATTACTGGACTACCCTGAAAACACAATAACTGGGATTCAACATATTCCTAAAACCATACAAACTCCGAGTCGCATTCAATTTCGATATATCACAAAATGAAACCAATTTAAAAAAAACACCGCTTGGAAAGCCCCGTATCAAAGTAAAAAAAACCACTCAACATTTATAAAAGTAAACCTCGACAAGGAGAAATAAAATTTAAGCTGATACGCAGTTTTCAACCCATCAACATAAACCTGAAACCACCAAACCAATTTCCACGCTTGTCACTTTATTTTCATTATCAGCTAGCAAAAAATATATTTTCATTTAAAGTGGTAGAGTGTTGCTCCATCGCGAATTGTCATTGTCTGCTACAATCCAGCCACCAGCGACAACACTTCAGCCAGTGGTGGCGGAATTCCACAATAAACACAGAACATTTTTGGAACAAGTCCAAGGATCTTAGGACCCAAAACATATCTCAATTAGGTAGTCATATAATGAGAGCTCTAGCTCAAAGTCCAAGATGGCGGCTGGTCCAGAATGAATCAAAAACAAGATGGCAGGTCTAAAGAATAGGTTCTTCCGCTTTTCAAGATGATTTATCCAGCTATTGAACTATTCCGATCAATAGAACTTGATCTGTTCTAAGCCAGACATCATCTTAGATTATAAGTCAGAACTCTAATCATATAACAACAAAGCTATCAATCAAAAAATATCTCAATATTCCTGGTTTATAGTATATTGCGACTGCCTATTCCGCCAAAGGCTTCACAATATCGATGATCCACTTTCGGTAAAGTAATAGTGAGAAATGTCCATACGCAGAGCCTGTCGCGATTTCAAAATCACCATTGGAAATCAGGTGTCAGCACTGAGAGCAATATTCCCTATAATCCTCGCTGTTGCCGCTGCAATGCACTACATGTTACCGACCCTTTACTGCACTATACGCGGCCTTGTTTCAAACAGTTTGCACACCGTAATCCTGCATTTCACAGAATATCGGATTGATATATAATTCATCGGATTTTTCAAAATTGTTGTAGTTGTTGTTTTAAAAGATTTATGGAAATTGATGCTTCCGTGCGGAACGAGAGCTCTGAAGTGAATTAGTTTTATTGATTGGCAATTGGACGTTTGGAAGTTGGATTTTGTTTTGCCACGAGTCTGTTTGTTTTTCTGATTTAATTGATTCTATTGTTCTCAAGAATATTTATCAAAACTTTTAATGTGAAGACACTTCAATTTATTAGGACCGTTCTCCAATTTATTAAAACTATTCAGAGCTTGTTCAAAAGCTTCAGAAAAAAAATAATTTAATCATTGAATAAGTAAATGATCTTCCGTTACTTTCACTCTCAATTTTCTGCTGCAAATATACAATAATTTCTCTCTTTTATGTCACCCTTTTTTTACATCAGGGTGTGCGTGAGTTCATCGTACGCAGGCGCGTTCCCAGCAGCCAACGCCTCCTCGGATAAACCTGCAGCTGCCACCACCGCGACACATTTCACCCGAGAGAGCAGCCAACGTTTGAGATGATAGAACTCACAAAAGAAACGTATAATTTACTACAACAAGAACATCCGGACATCCAATATCATTAAAATCTTTGAACTATTTTTGAAACATCTCATTGGTATTCTCAGAGTAGGACTTTATCAGGAGCAGAGTTCCTAGAAAGAGCATGATTGCTCATCTCAATAACAAATTTTTGATTCAATTTGCGAGGGCGACAGAATTTTTTTCGATATTTTTATATATATATATATATATATATATATATATATATATATATATATATATATATATATATATATATATATATATATATATATATATATATATATATATATATATATTTATACAGGGTGTATCACGGAAAGTGAAACAAAGGCGTTTAACATGGGAAATCAGTTTTTTCCTGCACATTGTTCTCCTAATTATTTCAGACAAAAAGTTTCAAAAGGATATAGTAAAACAGAAATTTCTGCATCCGAATCAACAAAAAAAAAATTTTGGCAGCCTTATTACAGCAGAAATAGAATTTGAAAATTCACAGAATTACAGCTAATCGTATAAGCCATGGAATCAGAAATAAGAGACGAACAAACGCATAATGCTTTATACGTCAAATTAGTATTATTCATTTTGGCAAATTGTAATATTGTAATAAAAACTCGATATAAAAGTTATTCTCAAAAATGAATAACTATTCAAATGAAGAAAAGCTACAGATAATTAAATGGTATTATTCTGGCAATAGTTTACGGCAAATTCGTGATTATATTAGTACTCTTTGGCGAAATCATGATATTCCGGGGATGTCTATCATTCAACGATTCATTGCCAAGTTTGAGAAGACAGGTACACTCAATTTCAAGAAAGAGGAACAAAATATCGAGAACTACAATGAAAATGAGGAAAATGTTCTTGCTTTGATAGAACTAGAACATACAATGAGTGTAAGAGGAATTTCCAGGAAACTGAATATTCATTTTATGACAGTTCATAGAATTCTTAAGAAACATAAATACATTCCTTTCAAATTTCAAAATCATCAACATCTTTTGGAACGAGATTTTGAAGTGCGTGCATCATTCTGTGAAATAATGATGGAGAAGTCAAATTATGATAGAGACTTCTTAAGGAATATTTTATTCTCAGATGAATGCACATTTGCCATGAATGACGAACCCAATAGTCATAATTACCGGTATTGGTCAAAGAATAATCCACATAACGTTATACAGTCCCGGACACAATATCGACAAACTGTAAATGTATGGGCAGGAATTTTAGGACATCAAATAATAGGCCCGTTCTTCATTACAAGAATAAACTTGGAGTCGTATTTGAATTTATTAATGAATATAGTTGGACCAGAAATTGCCGAAACAAATAAAGAAAATATGTGGTTTCAACATGATGGCTGCTCTGCACATAGTACAACAGAAATTGTGGAATATCCGAATCAAACATTTCCTGGAAGCTGGATAGGACGAAGAGGACCAATTAACTGGCCAGCACGGTCGCCTGATTTAAATCCGTGCGATTTTTTTTCTTTGGGGTCATTTGAAAACTAATGTTTATAAAAGAAGATACCAGAGTATAGAAGAACTTGAATATGCTATAACACAAGAAATGTCAAAAAATAGATAATAGGCAATTAAGTAACGTTCGGCAGAGTTTCTACAATAGATTGGGTTATTGTTTAGCACAAAACGGAGGATTGTTTGAACATCTATTATAATTTGAGAATTTAAGAATATTTTGAGTTTGTTGTAGTTCATATTGGATTCAATTTGTTGCATTATTAAATTATTAGTGTTACTTTATTTTATTTCATCAATCTTGAACAATAAATCAAATTGAACCACCCATCATTTACCATCATTATTATTAAATTTTAGTTTAGAAAATTGATATTCACTACCTACGGAAGATACCTATTTTGACAATCATCATTCTGAAACTGACGTATTAAACGTTATGTTTTTGTTCGTCTCTTATTTATAATTTCATTGCTAATACTATTTAATGCAATTCCCTGAATATTCATATTTTATTTCTGCTATCATGAAGTAACTGCTACTGGATCCGATAATTATGCACCTGAACGACTCGTTGAATTATAGGGGTCAAAAAATGCTAAAAAAAAATATGAGAATTCGAGAAAAAGTTATTAAGAAAAATTGTTATGCTTGACGGGTTCTATCACTGGTTAAAATTAATGTACTTATTTCTGTTACACCCTGTATATATGAATAACCATGAATATGAACACTTGATTATATTTGAATAATATGAACTTGAATTTTGGGTATCTGTTTTTTTACTAAGAGTGTTGTTTGCTCGGGCAAATGAAATAAATGAGAATTTCAAAAAACTGAAGACTGATTACCCAGTAAACTTTATAACAATATATTTATATATATACATATATATATATATATATATATATATATATATATATATATATATATATATATATATATATATATATATATATATATATATATATACATATATATTTATATATATATTATTATTATTATTATTATTAAGTTTAATCGCATCTGCCGATTAGTTAAGAAGACAATGTTTTGTGAGCGTAGCAGGCAGTTTATAGTAGACAAAAATAGCAGAGTTCTCATTTAAAAGTCAAGCTTTCGATTTATTCCATAATCTTCATCAGGACGCTAGAATAACACAGAAAATTTCACATAATCATTTTTTTTTTCAAAACTAAAGGTATAAAATCAATCTTTTTTTGTAAAATTTCAACACATAGTTTTAACTTATATGAAAAAAAATTTGTCAAAATGTGTTTTGACAAAAAAATTCTCATATATATATATATATATATATATATATATATATATATATATATATATATATATATATATATATATAAAACTACTTTGTTCCCTAATTGAAATGTTATTATGATGAATAACAATATGTGTTGAGATTACAGAACTAAAATTGATGAATTCATTCACTGTTCTCGACATTTTCTTAAAAGATATAATCTAAGTATGCTTTTAATAGCGTGAACCATTCTCTCGTAAAATAATCTCACGTCTTATAATCGTAATTTCTCCATTTTTCATTTACTTCATCTTTATTCATACATGTTGTCAGGCAACGATAAACAAAGTATATTTACGAGTTTCCACGGTTATCTCAAGTTATATTATGTAGATCTACACTTTTATTATGAGAAAAGCTTGGTTTCTTATGTGTTTATTTTCAGAACAGTGTTTCTTGTGACAAATTGAACCTTAAATATTATGAACACATACTTACATCAGGACTCTAGGATCAACAAATAGTTACGAGAATACAAACTAAATGAATGCATGGAGGCCTCATGGGAGTAAATATAAATCAATTCACATGACAGTTATATATGAATAAAACTGATAGTGTTTTTGGGTAGCAAATGGAACCAAACTTGTCCACATTCAAAAAAAGAAAAATATTTGAATAATAGTGAGCTGGGAGTTCAATGTGTTGCTGAAATATGCACTAATATTCTTCCATTGAAAGCAAGTAAACACTAAACCTCTGCAAATTGACAGGTAATGAAAAAACTGAGCGCAACATTCCAACTCAACAGCTACTTTGTAACACCACTAACAAATTTGTAAGTCTCGCTGCAATTTGCAAACAAAACTGGCATCTCACTCAAGGAATGTCGTTGCTCCTGTATGCAATTCACAAATTCGTATTTTGCAACCTTGTGAATGTTTCGTAAACACCGTGCATCTGTCGTGACGTTACCCTGACGAGCTTGCTCGCAAACTACTACGGTTTTAGAATTTTATTTTGTTCAAAAAGATGGATGCTTGCTAAGTCATAATGCCTGCTGAAATTAAATTTCTAAAGTTGATGAATGATATTCTAGGAGCAATTTTCGTCCTGAATAGGTTCATGCTAATGGAAGGGGTGGTTGTTGTTTGTATGAATAATTTGTCTGTGGATAAATATCAGCAGAACTAAATGATACAACGCAAATATTAATTACTGGAGAGGTACACGGTATATTATTGCTATAAAAATTTGCGTTTACAACGTGCAATATTATATTTCAATGTTTGGAATTGTACATTTTGCTTGTCGCCAAAATATAAATTGTCGAATTTAGAGTATATCCAATTATTTAAATTGGACACACGAATCACATATTGCTCCATTCCAATGTTACAAGTTCATATGTATATACAACATATAGGTAATATATATGAAATCATGGTGCAATTTTGATCGGTCACAGAAAATGAACAAAACGGGATAACAATATAGAAAAGTGAATTCTTCAACAAATAAAAGGAGAGCTTCCCAAATTTCATATCAATTCTGTGCAGTTCGCAGTGGTCTTAATTTGTGGTCCTACATACATCTAAATGATATCAAAGTTACTCCCACACAAAATTAAGGACGTCTTCGCGATTCGCGGTGTTGCATCATTATCTGTATATCATTCCACAGAGACTGGGACAGTTCACCTTGTATTCGAAGCAGCCCACACTGTCGAATACCTATTCATAGAATGCCCGCTGTGTCCAAAATCCACATCGTCGAATATCCACTGCAGCAAATCTATCTCTACTACTATTTTGTGTGAAGATGCGTTGAAAAGAATTGCACTAGCGGTTTGATAAACATTGAGCATGGGACGTCGAGGCCCACCCGTTAGTTGGTTGTGAGGCACCGCAATTTGAAAACAAAACCACTGTTTATGAAAATTTAGCATGGCACGTCGAACTTGGTCAGAGCGGACAAACTTTGTGTGCCACTGGCACACAAAGCAATAGTGGGAGTAAGTTCGACGGTGCAGTACGCACTTCTTGTATTTGATGAAGATTTCATATTTATTTTCTTGTTGCTTTTCTATGACCGGTCCAAAGTGCAATGCACCATAACTATACGGACACATGATAAATACAGAGTGCCTTATCTCGAGTTGCCACCATTGAGATCTCGGTTGATAAGACTTTTTGTGAGCGTTTAAGAGACGATCTCAAACATATATTTGTTTTTAGAAAAGTTTCCATAGGTTACTAGATAATGACAAGAAACTGATGGTCGATTTTCACTTCCTCGGCCTTTATATAATAAGGGAAGAATTGTAATCGTGATCTTTTAACAGTTTGAGATTCTGATGAATCTTTACGTTTTAGATCCCACTGAGCCCGAAAAACATAATTTCAAAAAAGTCGGTCTGTCGGTCTGTCTGTGTAAGAGTACGAGAACTTGAGAACGCGTACAAATTTTTGACTGAAATTTTATATTCAAGTTTTCTATCAAAAAACTAGGTTTAAGATCGTAGATGAGTTCTCTCAACCAGTGATATCAAGGCTTCATTGATGTCGGAATAATTTGGCACAACATTCATCTAAAACATTTTCCAAAATTTTAAGAGGTTCGTTTGTTATCAATAAAATTTGAATTATTATGAAACTCGGTGAATTTTTCTGAAGCAAAGAAATGATGAGAATCGTAATGTGAAATTAGAATTTTTATCACTCATATTTGGACATCACGAGCAAACGTTCGTCAATTGTTTGTTTTTCAATAAGTAATTAGGCTCTATTGCGTTTGGTATCAAATTGAAGCTCTTGCGGTGATAATTCCAGTAAAGGTGTATTTCGAAGGATATTTAAACGATTCTCAATATTGTTACTTTTACAAATTATTGAAATGATGTCTAGTTTGGTATAAATTCAAAGCTATCTATCACTTCAACAATGAGAGCTGTCACTTTGACAATGACAGCTGTCACTTTGACAATGACAGCTGTCACTTTGACAATGACAGCTGTCACTTTGATAATGACAGCTGTCACTTTGAAGTATACAATTAATTATTGCGACCTTCTATATTTCTGAAAAAGCGATGCAACTGGCTATGAAATTCATGGTCGAGGAAGTACTGTGTCAGCAGATTTTTTTTCTTTTCTAAATAATTCCTAAACTTTTGCAAATCAGGTAAAAAGCTTGAAATGAACAAGTTTAATATTATCATCATCTATGCAATGATATAAAATTATCAACTTTGTGTTGGTACAAAATGGGAAACTTTAGAATTTCTGTATTCTGTATTGATAAATTACAATCAACGCATTGATTCACCTCAGTATTCGGGAACAACATAAAACAATTGGAAATGTCTGATATTATTTATAATAAAAATGAAAATCATTTGAGAAACAACTTATTTATAATAATTTTTATCTACATACTATCAACACAGAATAATAATTTCAAACTAATTCAATTATCTAAGTATTCCGTGGAAAACAAAACCATTGTTCAATTGAATAAAAGTGACAGGTAAACAATAAATATTATTAAATAATTGAAATTTATTCGTGCCAGGTACATGAAATGTAAAGTGAATTATTCTAATGAGAGAAGACGGGTATGTTTATGATTTTTCAGTTTTTTGTTTTTGTTTTCCACGGCATTCTTGGATAATTGAATTAGTTTAAAATTATGCTTTGTTGATAGTAGATATTATTGGATACAAGCTGTTTATCAAATGATTCTAATATTTCCGTGAATGATAGTAATATTTCAAATTTTTCATATCATTTAAATAGATAAAGGTGAGGTACAAGCATATACTAATGCTTCAATTATAATTTATCAACATAAAATATTGAGACTATGAGATCACTTACGTGACTATTTATGTTTTTTGTCACGGGATGTTCCGTACAGAATTATGTTTGGTATTAAAGAAGCAATAATAATACTCATACAAAATAATCAAAGCACTATGATAATAAGTGAGTTGCATGAATTGACATGACTTGTAGGCAGTATTTTTGTATTTTTTTTTGTGAAAGAATCATTTTTTAAATATCGGGTCTGTGAGTGTACAAAATAATTGTAAATTGAATTATCGTTTGGTCTGTTTGTAGTCCAGTCAAGTTAGCCTTAAAAATAGGGGTACCCTTGCATAAATTCCCAAGAAGCTGAAAATTTACATGAACGTTAGGGATACCATTATAATGAAGTTGTCGAAAGTCCCCATCAATCCCATGTGTGCAAAAAATTTTATACGAGGTCAAAGTTCGCAAAAATGGGTTTTCTGGGTTTTTAAGCGGAACGGCTGATTGAATGATAAAAATAGTTCACACAAAAATTGCAGATCCTTTAATTCTGTACAAAAATAGTTCCCACCCTTTTTTTTTCTAAGACTCACCATTTCTGAGAAAAAGACATTCTAGAATTATTTCCTCAATAATATGCATGACTCACTGTCCATGAACATTATGGACGTATAATATAGGTACAACTATTAGTCTGCGTAACTAGTACTCCTACATTAATATTGGATGATAATTTTAAGAATATGAAATGAAAAGAAACCCAGTGCCTCATTCTATGTGATCATGCGGCCTTGAGCAAAATCTGTCTGCTGTTCATTCGTCAACGTAGCAGTGTCCGTCTTTCACTTACTTTGAATTACTTGCATAGATAAGTTACGTTTCGTATCTTTTGCAAAACATACGCCTAATAAAAAACGTGTTCAATTAGCTTGTCTTCTGCCAACCTCGGATTCTGCTCATCAACATTTTTATCAAGTATATTAGCAGGTTTAACTGAACTCAGAAGAATGGTGTTGGAAGCTAATTAATAATGTATAGAATCAATCCATACTCTACTTCCACCTGCACCAGAAAAAGTCCTTGATACTTTTTTTTATAGCTATAGAAAAGAGTGTGATTCGAAATGCGGCTGCAAGAAAGTAAGATGACTTTGTTCACAAGCATGCACCACTGCACCAACTGTCAAAGTTGGTCGTGTTCAAATACTAAATCTTCAACAGAAGATAATTCTTATATCGACGGTGAAACAACTGTTGTATTGCTATTTGAGCAATTTACGTCAACTCAGGAAGATGAAGATGAAGAAGAAGTTAAATAAGAAGACCTAATATTATATTGAACTTCAATAAGAAGACCATAGAGTAGGCCTACCGGGCAAACCACATTGAAAAATACGCGTCAAGTACACTACCTCATAGGTGGGCGTGGCAACATGTGCATAAATGGAGAATATAACTTTGGAATGGCTTTTTCTCAGAAATAGTGGATCTTAGGGATAAAAAGGTAGGGACTATTTTTGTAAAGAATTAAGAGATCTACAATTTGTATCTGAGCTATTTATATCATAAAACTGATCGTTCCGCTAAAAAAATCAAAAAACCCGTTTTTGCGAACTTTGACCTCGCATAAAATTTTTTGCACACATGGGATCGTTGGGGACTTTTCACAACTTCATTATAATGATATCTTCAACATTCATGTCAATTTTCAGCTTCTTGGGAATTTATGCAAGGGTGAATGTCTATTTTGACTGGACTATTGCGAAAGCGAGACTTTTATCCTCTCGCTGAGGACAGCGGGACAGCCAGCCTCAAAGCGGGACATTTATCCCCTCGCTGAGGACAGCGGGACGTATGGTTACATTAGAAATTACTCATATTGTATCAACACGCAGGAAATAGTTATTTTAGGCAATCATAACAAAAAAAGTGTTACTATGGACCCTTTTGCGGCCGTGGAGTCTAAATGAGCTGCTTAATGAACTCTTTAATAAACAGTTTGCGCCGAAATACATATTATATTCTTCCGTCAACCTCTATATAGTTCGTGCAATTCAAGAAATTGATAAACGCATTTTCTACAAATGTCACTTTTATTAGAAAACAATCAAATAAAACAATTCCAACGGCAACTAAGATTCACTATTGCAATGTTTTAGAAATAAATAGATAAAATTTTATGATTTTGAATTATTTCATGATGATCGCTCAAAAAACGTTGTGTGCACCTTGGCCTACAGTTCTTTTTTGGTCTCACCGCAAACAACAGATTCGACCAAAAAAGATAACCTTCACGGCCTTGATACACAAATAACTATTTTAGGCGATCATAATAAAAAAGGTGTTTTTATGGCCCCTTTTGCGGCTGTGAAGTCTCGCTTTTTGGGACTGTCAAATTTTATTTTTTGGGACTGATCTGTCAAATATAACTTTTTTGGGACTGATCTGTCAAAAAATACTTCATGAACACTTCATATCTACCTATATGTGCAGCTTGATAAACTCAAGAAACAGTTTTCACCGAGATACATATTATATTCTTCCGTCAACTTCTGTAGTTTTTATAATTCAAGAGATAAATACGCATTTTTCATCGTAACTGTCAACTTGATAGAAGACAACAAAATAAAACAATTTCAACGGCAGCTAAGACTTACAATTGCAATGATTTAGAAATAAATAGAAAAAATTCTGTGATTTTGAATTATTTCGTGATGATCGCCTAAAAAACGTTGTGTGCACCTCGGCCTAAGATTCTTTTTTGGCCTCACCTAAATTGCAGCCTCAGCTACGATTCGGCGGCAAACAACAGATTCAACCAAAAAAGATTACTTTTACGGCCTTGATACACAAATAACTATTATATCACTAATATCAGAGGAAAATATTGAACCTTTTAATGTCGTTTCCAGATATGAGTTCTATTTAAAAATGTGTAGCTTTGTGTCGTATTTCACAAATGTGCTCAAAAACTAGTTTTTCCTTATTATTTAGTGCCCTTCGGAAATTTTTCAGAAAACAAAAGTATTTCTCAGATCATCTCTCTAACACACACTAAAAGACTCCTTCAACCGAAGCCGTATCTTCTGATGACACTTCGAAATATGGAAACATCGCATATCCATATTACACATGGAGTTTCATAACTTCGGCTACATATTTTGCTCAATATTACGAATAAAGAGATTTTTTTCAAAAACTGAAATAGTTTCTCTTCAGTGTTTTTTTAGTACTGCACTGGATTCGCTGTCCTAATAAAAACTAACAATACAAGTAGATAGTAACCTAAATTACATAATTCCAGTGGAGTAAACAAACAAAATTCACTTATTTCCAATGAAAATCAATATACAATAAATTATAAATAGTTAATCATATTTCAAAGATATTGAAAAGTAAAAATAAGTATATCACATGGAATTCGGATTTATGATGATTATTATAGAAATTTCTCAAATTATATCATGTCCAGGTCACCGCCTTTGAGGAAAACGATCTGCATAAATACACTCTGCTAGTCTCGCACTTTTCCTTGTCTCTCCATATGCTAGCAGTATGTCCACTAATTTATTATTGCTAAATCCTTTCGCGTCACTTATTTTTAAAACAAATCACCAACTTTTTTACTATGTTGAGCAAGTATGCCGACCTACTAGAGCAAGATCCCAGACCCGCCAGACGTTACTTATTTTCTGAGAAACAGAATGTATGGAATAGAGTAGTGTTAATATGTACTTTGATCGTACGCATACTTGCTAGTTTGTTCCGACGGCCAATTCACAGATACGAGGTGCTACAGGTATGTTAAAACTTTTCTTAAAGTCTTGAGTGCTGATTTTAATGTATGTCTTAGAAAATATTGTTAAAAATTGATAATCAACACTGCTAGACACTTTCTATTGAGGATACAATAAAATACTATAGAATAATCTTATGCGGGACCACCGAAACTATGACATTTGCATATCAATATTAGTATGCAAAATGTCACATTTGAGTTGTTTATCTTGACAACAGGCAATAATATTTTGTATATCAATATAATTTTAAAACTTTTTTTTCATAATTTTTGATGTCTCCAGAAAAATGTTGTATGCAACACGTGCACGAAATTTCTTTGATGCTTTCGAATGATTTGTGTCTCGGCTGCCGCGTCGACAAAAAACTCTTATTCTCAAGCACCAAAGTATAATTCCGCGCACTAGATACATAAGTAACTATTTCTCTAAATTCAACCATGTATTCGATTTATATCCTTACATCACAAAAATATTGAGAAAAATGCTTTTGAAGTTTGAACAAATTTCATTTTCATAGTTATTTTTTAGTAGGCTATGAACAATTGAGCTATATGAATAAGTACATTAAATTATCTATTAATAACTTGATAATAGTATATTCCGATACAAGTGCGGAATGAGCAATCCGCACGAGTGACGGATGTAATTTTTTCCACAATCAAAAATGTATGCAGAAATATCTATAACCAAAATATGCCGTTTTCTGAGAAAGAATTTGCTTCATTGATCTTATTCCAATTCATTAAACATTGATAAAACTACTCTTATTGACTCTATTTTGAAAAGGAGTGGTGAGAACATCAAAAAGAAATGAAATTAAGACAGTAATAAAACAGTTTTTCCGCGACTCTACGCAGCTTACTTAGGGACCTCTGAGCGTGCGGAATGACTCATATTCCGCACGCTACGCTACAGCGTGTGGAATGGGTATTATTCTATAGTAACTGTAGAAAAATAGTGTTCTATCTGATTTCCATCTCTTTCTGAGCATAATTAGAATCTTTTCAAAACTGATTCAAAAGTAGCATTATTAATTTATTTCGATGTTAAAGTAGTACAAGCATCTCTTACGCAATCCATCCAATTCTCTTCTGTTGTTACTGGTGTAGAGTACACTTTATAGCAACTTGCAACAATAGGAACTATGCATTGAATAATTCAAACTGACATAAAAGCAGATTTTGCTTTCCATAGCCATTGCAAAATAACTATAAAAATAAAGTTTATTTAAATTTTAATTTCCTTTCTCTCAATATTTTTATCATGTAAGGATATAAAACGAATACATGGTTGAATTCAGGAAAAAAACTCTATCAAAAGGGCCTGAAAAATATACAGCATCTTCTTCGACGAAATGTAATTTTGTGTTGTAGCCTGAAAACCACTAGTTCAAAAAAATATTTTCTATTGTATCTTCAGTAACATAGAAGCTATTCACGGTGTAGCTTGTTTCGCTATTACACCCTGTATATCCTTAACGTATGTATTTGAAGTTGTGAAACATCCTGCATATATATATATATATATATATAGTAAGATAAGGATTAATCGCGACTGCAATTAGTTAAGGTAACAGATGTTTCGAATATTTTAAAAGAGTGATCTTTTATTTGGCCAATTTCCATTAACTGCAAACGCCCACGAAACATCTGTTACCTTATATATATATATATATATATATATATATATATATATATATATATATATATATATATATATATATATATATATATATATATATATATATATATATATATATATATATATATTAATCCTGATACACAGATACCGCTTTAGAACATAATTATCAAAATAAGTTGTGAATATAATACATGCAACAAATGTTTAGGTTGAACGTTTAGTCTTCTTCCAAGAAAACGAATTGTCCCAAGCGGATGAAACCCACTAGAATCTTTAGCTCCGTTTATTCTAAATTATTCGAGGCACTTTGCGGGTTGCGCCACAAACTTTTACATTTCTTACCAAGAAAATCCTTAACTTCTGAGTTGATCTTTGTGTCGGATTCGAATTAAAGTCGAATAAAGTAAACGCGTCTTTTTGTATTACTTCGTGAAAGGAAGAGTAAGGAAGCTCTTGAATGTTCTCTGGCCTGACACTTACTTAGCAGGCAAAACGTTGCATTCTGATTATTTAATTAAAACGCTGTGGCAATTAGAGATGGTTAGATGGAGGGGGAGTTGTAACCGTCGTTTAAGACGCCGGGAGGAAGCAAGCAATGTGAAGTTACGCTCCACAGAGATAAATAGACTCAGTATTCTATTGGTAACCCTTTAATTGGTAGTGATGACGATGATTCTGAGAATAATTTATTACTGAATATGGAAATATATATTTTAGCCCTGTTCCCATTGATTTTCTAAAGTCATTCGTGAATGTGTGACAATATCCAAAAATACCTCTGACTCTCATAAAACGTTATGTCTTCGTGCGTTAATGTCATTTATCGCGAATTTAATATACCTGAAATTTCTTAATGTCCTTAAATGGTTATATGGCTTGTCCAAGACTTGTTCGGCAAATCTAAATATAGCAGAAGTCACGAAACAGAACTCTGAAGTTCTAGTGGCTCCTGGAACAGTATATCAAGTGATTCATGAACCCATTCAGTTCAACAGGATCAATATTTCATGAAATTATTCTGTGTTCCGGATTGTTTGTTTATATTTTAAGTTGTTGTTTACTTTTCAGTTCTTATAATTAAATATAAACAAACAATAAAACAGCATGATAAATAATTCATGACATGGCACGCAATAATTTTTTTTTCATCCGTTATTTAAATTTCCTCTGAAAATACATTTCCATGCTGTATGGAAATGCGATTAATTTTAATATATCATTATTCATGCATGCCTATTTTCACGTCCCGAACAAAGAATCAATTTTCGAATAAAGGTATGCAAAACAAAGCATAAATATTCTCTATTGTGTTATTGAAAAACTGACTAAAGTGTTTTCCTCTTCGCAACATATATTCGAAAGATTTATTCACAGTATATACGTGGAAAGCGTAATATACAATTAGGCCGTTGCTTCCGATTGAGCGCGCGTAGGAATATTTACGTGTGCCGGAAGCCGGACGAAATGAAGGATTGCGTTTCGTTTTGTTTTAAGTTCATGGGGAAACAACTCGTTGCCGAATTGCCAGGCAGGTGTATAATTATGAAGATGATGGAACGTTACATCGCTTGTTATTTTTAATTAGAACAGAAGGGGAGATGGACAGCAAATTTCAACGGGGCGAATAACAATGACTCCGAGATGAACGCAGGAAAAAATTAGGAACTCGTACAAATGAGATGGGTATTCATGCTTAATGATACTTGAAATGCAGACGGTTATTATTGAAGGACTTAATATTAGGTTGTACTAGAGTTTCAAGAATATATCTCTCATTTTCAAAAAAATATTGCTGAAAATAAAGAGTTTATAGCATTGAGGTGAAGCTTTTACCTTAGACTACCACTCCATTGATGTCAAATAGATGGAGGGTATCTTGCTAGGATCAAAGATCTATAGAATCAAATTTCAGTCCAAGATCTGCAAAATGCTCCTGATAGAATATGCCTCATATTTCAATCAGTAAGGAAGTTTTACCGAATAGGTTGGAACAGCAGAACTATTGAAAATCAATTTATCGGCTCAACAGAGCTATTCAACAGCTGTTTATCAGCTCAACAGAGCTGTTCAGAAGCTGTCTATCAGCCAATTACCTGTTTATGGGATGAACAACCTGAAAACAACTATTTAACGACTCTGCTGAGCTGATTAACAGCTTTTGAACCAGCTCTGCTCCGTCAACCTGTTCAGTAAAACTTTTCTGCTGGTTGAAGCAGGGTGCATATTCAATCAGCTACATGCAGAAGTGATCAATATTTCGGTTATCTTGGACTTAAGTTTGATTATTGATACATTTGAACCTTGTTGGACAAGCTCCATATATTCGCCAAGCTATAGCTTCAACATCAGTGAGATGGTAAGTTGAACAACAAAGAACTATGATTGCATTCCACATTACTGGGCCTAACAATTCCAGTATTTGCACTATATGCTCAATAACCACTACTCCCAACTTGAATAATTTCTTGAATGTAGAGACAATTGAAAACTTTTCAATTATTTTGTCCAGCAATGCTCTTTTCGCTAGATGATATCGAAAATTTAAGCAATAAACAATATAGTCCGTGAGACAGCGCATAAATTTTTTGTTGATTACCGCTCACTTGAAACTTTGTGAGTGGCTTCATTGTGATGAGTCCGACAACTTTTTCATTTGGCAAAATTCTAGATTTGGGGGCGTTTACCCGCGAGGGCTAATCAATTGAAAGAATATTACCGTAATACTGATCTTTACACTAATCGAAAGATTTATTGATAATAAAATGAAGGAAAAACATTGTCCGACATGAACATTGAGGCTACCGGTGAGTCCGACTTGTCATAAGTACCAACATACTTACCATTAGTACCAACATACTTATGACAAGTGCGGCTTGTCGGATTCACCGGTAGCCTCAATATTCATGTCGGACAATATTTTTCCTTTATTTTATTATCAAAAAATCTTTCGATTAGTGTAAAGATCAGTATTACGGTAATATTCTTTCAATTGATTAGCCCTCGCGGGTAAACGCCCCCAAATCTAGAATTTTGCTAAATGAAAAAGTTGTCGGACTCATCACAATGAAGCCACTCACCAAGTTTCAAATGAGCGGTAATCAACAAAAAATTTAGGCGCTGTCTCACGGACTAATATTAATCGAAAACAGTTGGACGACTGAGATCAGTCCATAGTAGGGATGTGTAGTTCTCTCCGTCCTAGCCTACCAATGTCGAAGATATAGTGTGAAGAAAACAGGTAGGGTCGTATACAAGTTTCATAGGTATCAAGTGTCAAATGTGAGTCAAAGATCTGTAAAATATTCAGGGCACTTGTATGCAGTTGAGGATATATGCATCCTATTTTAATCAGCAGAACTTGTCTGCTAAACAGGGTAAAGGAGCAAAGCTGTTCAAAAACTCGATTCAACAGAGCTGTTCAAAGGCTGTTTATTGGTTGCTTACTTGTTCATTAGCAATAGATCCTATTGATCAAAACAGCTTCAAGAACAGATCCTGATGAACAGGTCGACTATCACTTGACAGCTTCTGAAAAATTCTGTCACTGATAAACAATTTTCAGTAAAATTTGTCTGCTTATTGAATCATTTTAATTAGATTTCGAGCTCGTATTTTATTCATGGGAAATAGTTCCATAGATATTGTTCCACTTTCACAGGAATTCATATTTATATAAAACAGAATGTAACAAAACATCCACACTGACTTTCCAAGAGCCCTTATATCATACAAATTTTGACAACACTACTTGCAAGTATAATTATCCCCATACCACTCTCCAACACGACAAAAATAAACACCCACATTTCTTCTGCGCTATGAAAGTGTCTTCATATCTCGCAGTCAACAATCCGCAGTTCCGTTTCAGGTCTATAAGTTCTGCAATCGCTTGCTTTTTCCCTCAGAAAGCCATCCACCCTAAGCGAGTTTTTCAATGTCTTTTTCCTCGATTTTAACCCTTGCGAACTTGTGTTTTCCCCATCCACTGCTCGGCAAAAGTAAAGTTGTTGTAGAGGAATTGATGCTCGACCAAAAACGCGTGTTTAAAAAACATTGGAGTGTACGCACATACGTGGAGGAATGCCAACGCGGGAGTTGCTAGTGACATGATGGGTGTCACATGGGATTGTTTTGTCGGAGACGAGATCAAGGTGGATTGTGGAGCTTCACTGCTTGAATAAATCGCACCCAAAGATAAGAATGACTTTATGTACTCGTCTTTCAGTTTGTTTATAACAACTGCAAACTATTTTAGCGATTATAACTCCTGGCGCAGTATTAGCACCTAGTTCATCATCCAAGAGATTACGAAGTTAAACTGCACTGAAAGTGGAATAATTTGAAGGTAGTTCTTGAATCTCAAATTTGCGGAGATTTCTACCACCTATGATGTGTTGGTATTGATCCTAATTAGCTAAGTTCGTTATGTTGGAAGTTTGGAACAATCTTGCGGAAGAATTTATGGTATAACGATGCATGTTAGGCAGTAATTAGGTTTATCACAGCTTATAGAATTATCAGCGTACTTTTCAGTCTTTATCTTTTTCTTATTATCAACATATAAATAACTCAGAGCTTCTTACATACTTACGTTTATCTTAGATACTGGAATGAGTTCTCGAATTGGTTATTGTTAAGAATTCAATTTGAACATATCGCATGTCTAGGAATGACACAAAATCTCATCAGATTTCATTAAATATTCAACTTTGGAGAGCAAGCCAGTGTCAGAATAGGAAGTAATTTCAAACTCATGTCCACCATTCGGCATTGGCAGCAGACGCAAAATCTTCATCTCAAGTTTTGAATCTCCGTGAAGCGTGGATCGACAAAACGCGGATGTTTGCAGATGTCTGGCCGAACTAATAAAAGAATGGAAGTTCGAAGATACTTTAACTTGAAATGGCACAGATCCAGAAGATCAAGCTATGATTGTTGGGAAAAAACTTGTATTGTCAAAGTTTTCCTGTAAGCCAATGTGTCGCGAGAGCTGGCCTCTTTAATAACAAATACTTTGGAAAATATTTACGATATTGGCAGAATCATGTAGATTTGAAATTCATAAACAATTCCTACATTCTCAAAAACTTATATCACTAGAGCATTCAATGAGGATCCTGTCTAGAACTTCCATAGAAATATTGCTTGAATAATAATTGTAAGGGAAAAGTTGAGCCGTTAAAATTCTTTGTCTCAAAAAAACTTGTCATAAGAAACTGACAACGTAGCAGCAGAGTTGTAAAACACAAATTATCATTCCTCCCGCTGCTTTAACACTTCGATTCGCAAACGAGGTATTTCTCCGTTTCTCCAATCTTTTTTGCTGCTATGAAGACAAAAACCCTGCGCTCGCTTGATAAACAACAAAGGGGAGACATCCCTGTGCGTATGTTTTATTCGCAGACAACGATAACAGACGGCATTTAAGTTTGTTCAGGTACCGTAGGGACGCTGGGACGGCATAATCCCTTTAGTTTACAGTATTAATGAGAGTTTTAATCGTGTCCGATCGGCGTTTAGAATTCGGTGTGCATAGTCCGCGGCTGTTTGAGTTTGAATTCGAGTAAGTAGGAGATAAAGCCTGATTTAATATGGAGCAACATGAGATTAAAACTGAGACAAAAGCAGAAATATTCTCAGCAAAATTAAGATTTCCCCACATTCTCTTTTAAATGTTCTATCCCGATGCTGAGAGTAAACTAACTAAAAACAAATTAAAACATTCAATTACCACAGCTTTCAGAATATTTGTACAAGAATGTATGAAGTGATAAACACGAAAAGTTGCATCATTGCGTTGAATTTACTATTGTATCATTCAGCTAATGTCTTGGATCATCTAACAATGATAGAGTGTGAAATATAAGATCTATCTTTGGCCATAAACAGCCAAGAAAGAATGGGCCGAACTTTTCATCACCGATTCATAATGCATGGCAATCTGCGAAATAAAATGATGTCACGATTAGACTATCATCGATGAGACATACAGAAAACAGCTCAATACACATGCTATAAGATGTGATTCCTTCACAGTATGTAATAACAAACCCAATCGCTTCTGCCACTTAATCTTGCCTCAAGAAGAGATCGTTTTTCATACCGAAGCACACAGTGCATCACTACCTCACCTTCTGATTCAATCGTTTCTCCTACTAAAGCTCATAGTTCATAAAAAAAAAACTAGCCTCTATGCCTAATCGTTTCTTCTAGAAAAGCTCTTAGCTCATATTTATCTTGCCCTTAGGTCCAGTCGTTTTTCCTACTGGAGGTTACAGCTCAAAACTATATTGCCAGTTCATAACCACCTCACCTTTAAGCTCAAAGTTCATATTTATCTTGCCTTCAAGCTCAATCGTTTCCTTACTGAAGTTTGCAATTCATAACAAATTTGCGTCTAAGCCCAACGATTTCTACTAAAGAATCTCTTAGCTCATAATTATCTTGCCCTCAGGTCGCTTTTCCTACTGGAGGCTACAGTTCATAACTATATTGCTTTCAAGTCCGATCGTTTCTCATACCGAAACTTACAGTTCATAACTACCCTACCTTTAGGCTCAATCGTTTCTTGCACTGAAGTCCACAGTACATAACTATTTTGCTTTCACGCCAAATCATTTTTCTACTGAAGGTTTCAATTAATAGCAAACTTGCGTTTCTTCTAGTGAAGCTCTTAGCTCATGATCATCATGCCTTCAGGTTCAATCGCTTCTCCTCCTAAAGGATACATTTCATAACTATATTGCCTTCAGGTCTGATCATTTCTCATACCAAAGTTCACAGTTCATAACTATCACACCTTCAAGCTCAATCGTTTCTTCCATTGTAGCTCGCAATTTATAACTAGCTTATAACTTCAGGAGCAATCGCTCTTCACTGTTAACAACTGTCTTAGATATCCAGTTGGAACTCAAGTCCATAACTATCTTGCAGGCAGGCCCACTCACTTCTACTACGGCAGCTTACAGTTTATAACTATCTTGTGTACGAACTCATTCGCTTCTCTGAGTCATACCCTCCACGTTATCATAATTCAATTTCGCTTTACCATCAATATCCAAACACACCCTAATTATGAGCCAAGCTCTACGTCTTCACTCCTTGGGACTTAGCTCCCGGCGTCGACTGGGTCAATAAAAATTGCGGAGGTTGCACGCACCGTCGTTATAACCAACCAGGACGTGATCAATTCCCGGTAAGCCGTAGGCTGTTTGGCATGACGCCGTCTAGATATTGAGTTGAACGACGATGACGATACGGATGAACATTAACATTCCGCACCACGTTCCAGACAGTTCATCATTCCGAGCCTTGGTATGAATTTCGTATGTGAAATATAGATGTACTCCCAAGAATGGGCTGTTACGTTTCACAGCAATTGAAACCGGAATGAGTAGATGAACATATTTCTCTTTTCGTGAATCATTGCGTTCTCAGCTACTTGGACCTGAAACCCGAAAGAATATTATTGCGGATTTTGTATTGAAAGTCCTCATTACCTCATAGTTTCTTGTTCAGTCTAGCTTGAACTCTGAAAGTAATCATTTCTACGGCAATAAATTATCGATATACCAGTGAACTTTAAAACTAACCATCCTATTCTAAAACTATCCATTCCGTTTTAAATAAGAACATTTACTCTGGAAGCAATGTCTGGCTCTTACTCCAAACTTAGTCTTTGTCGTTCATGCTAGACTGCGTTCGGAGTTGCGGCGAAGACCTCGTCCCCACAAAAGCTTTTTGTCGCACGACCTAATGTGCCCTCGTTGTGGCCGGACGGTTTTTGTCCTCTCGGTTTTGTTAAAGTCGATTTTTATTAGTTCTTCCTGCGTAATCGATCGGAAAGCAAAGGATGCACTAAAACGCAGTCGTCTGATATTGCTTGTTTCTTTGTGGAAAAGTACATTGTATATTGTCATTCGATGGTATTTCTAATGGAAAGCACATCCATCTTCATGACTTGCAATATAAATTTCAATACTCAGTTAAAAATTAAAATAGCTTCCGCATCGTTCTTCAAGCTCTTTCCAAACCAGGATGAGTTTTAAGTAACTCATCCATATTTAAGCAGCCCTCACCAAAATTTATTGCAAATAACTTCAGAGTAAACAGTTTTACTGCAAATTGTTGTAAATAACTACTAAACAAAGCACTAAATCTATGGAAGCAATTAAGTGTTTATTCAGTTACGTGGTAATAATGCAGAGATTAAATCCAATAAGGGATGCATCCATTATTGACTATGTACGTTATTGAACATCCCTCTAATTAATATAAATTGAAACCTCCTAATGGTATTGCTGATTAATTATATATTTTGTTTGCTACTTCGCGAAGTTGTATAAGAGTGTACAAAAGTTTGTTGGTTTCTTAAGAACCACTATGAGTTTCTCGACGTTCTGATATTCTTTTTAAATGCAGCCATTATTGTGAGGATTATATTGTGCAGGAGTTATCAAACTTATAATAAAGAAAAATTACTACTTGTTTTATAACTCACGGTTATATATCATCTCTTCTGACATGCTTCTTAACAACTTGATTCAACATATATTATTCAATGTTGATTTCACGAAGCAAACTAATATGCTCTACTAACCAGAAAAAAAACGCGAGCATTCATGTTATTGAATCCTAAGGATTGTGAGATCCGTAAGGGATGGTGAAAGGCTGCTGCCACATGATATTGTTGAACCTCAAATATTAATTACATTGAAAACAAAATGCATAATATTCATAGTGTTAAATAGGATGAGTTAGCAGTATACTCACAAGCCTGTCTATTTGTTTTTATTTCCAATTATTTGGGAGGAAAGTATGTATGAAGTACAGCTTGCAAAATACAGAAAAGATGTCCCACAAGCTCTAAAGATATCTGAAATAGAGCTTTAGATCTGCAAAATATTGATCAGAACCGCATTAACCTTCAAATTAAGACCTGAGGCATCGCAGTTCAAATTCCTATAATTGATGACATATAATTTGATGCAAGGGTGCATAATAAAATTTGTTCGATGCACATTCGGGGCCAGAAAAACGGCAGCCATTTTGAAATATGAGCCAGAAGCCCTCCTGCTCATCTACTCAACAGTCAAAAGTGAACATTCGGAGTCATCTAGACGACACCGCTAATCTCGATTATTTTTTTCACTTATAAACTACTAAAAAACAATAACCAGAGTTCCATGTATTTCTTGTTGGTTCAACTATCAAGATCCCCCAAAAACCTATTGGTCAAGAACAACCTCAGTGTTTGCAACTTAGCATATTGGGAGCAGCATTGTATGGAATCAGGACATCGAAACTATTCACCATCTTGCTGCTTGGCAACAAGAACCTAGCAATAACAACGTCCAGCTAACTGAACAAACGATTAATCACCGTAGCTATACTTGGAGCCAGTAATTGGGAATGACAGCGGCCTGCAGGTTCTGTCCACGCCCGCAAGAAGTACTGGCGATAGCGCATTGTTTTTAATGGTTCTCGCGTAAAATATTAGCCCCGTTGTGATAAGGAAACAATGCAGAGTTTTGACAAGTTTAATTACATGCAAAATATCCGAACGAATACAGAAAACCGCCTACTTTTTCTGGAGATATAAATTCATTTCGTAAGAAATTAGATAATATAAAAACTCCGAGAACATCACAAGAGACAAAAAATCTCGAATTCTTTTTTCTTTTCACAAAGACCAAGTCATTAGGTTATCTTTTGGTGCGGTCCCGGTCAAGTATAACAAACTTGCAGCGAATAAATTGTTTTAGGAATGAAATTAGATCTACTAGCTTCATTTGTTCTTGTTGGGAAATCAAATAAAGTGGACGGGTCGACCAAGCGGTCAGTTGAGTTGTTTTATAACTCGACGGTCAGTGATGCTCAAGCTATAAATGCGAAGTAAAAAACGTGATTATAGTGAAGATTCAGTTTCATTTTCTGACTTCATTTTGAACGTTGAGTGCTGTACAGTTACATACTACAACTATACAGCTGTTTGCACCTATGCACAGTAGGAGTTTTAAAAGATTCAAGAAACAAGTAATAAAGTTGAATTCAATTTATTGTCGATTGTTAGTAGGAGGAGCGTTCAGCTTAAGTTCGGAATAGTGTATCGATAGTCTTGTCCACTAACGTGCGGCCAGAATGAAAAACAAGAATGGTCTGTTAATCGTCAGATATAGAATCTAATTAAAAAAAAATATATATTGAATAACACGTTTTTTTGTTAGTCCTAATAATTATGTATAGTCAAGTCAAATTGAGACTTCACCTCGGGATGAAAAATTGAGGCAAGCTTACCCATTATACTGACCACAAGCTGAGATCTATTGCAACCCTGATTTTCTGCACACGTAGCGTGCACCACAACTATTCTTCCAGTTGCAAAATATTTTTTCAGTAATTCATCTGGAGCCGATGGTAATATTGTTTTCATTGCTCCTGGAAAATCATTTTGCAGCACCCAACTCCATTCTTGCATTACAGAATGTATGGCTGAGCGCTACGCATTTTCTGTGCTCTATTTCAAAAACGTTTGAGCGCATGAAGAAATAGTTACAGACAAAATTTGTTGCAAGTTTCATCCTCTACAATTTTTGTAATAGATGTTAACACTATTGGAGTCATAGGAACCAAAATATTTGCGAAAAATCAGACGTGAACATCACATGACCTACTTGTACATCATTGGATATGTGTAATCAAACACAAAATCTCATCGTTCAACAGTTAATCGTCTTGGATTTACCCAAGAGATTCTAAAAATCTGTCAAGTAAAATGCGCTCTCAGCCAAGTCGGTTGCTATGGAAACAGTAGGCCATTATTCTTATATTACAACATTGCTAAATACTGATTTCCAAAATTCTACGACTACCAACAGATCTGATTTCATGCGCAAAATTAAAAAATAAATTCCTACTGGAGTGCACTTCCGGTTCAATCTATTGCTATGAAAATGCCAAATTTCAATATTCTACACCTGATCGTCTCGAATTTATGCGAAAAATTCCCAAAGACTGTCAAGTAAAGTGCACTCCCGGTTCGGTGGATCTCAATAAAAATAAAATATGAACATTTAAACGGTATAATTGTCCTAAATACTGAATTCTAACAATCTAGGTTCAATCATTTTGGATTTATGTGGAAAATTCAGAAAATGTTTCGAATAAAGTGCTCTTAGTCGATTGCAATCATAATGCAAGTAATGCGGTACAACTGGATATTATTGAAGTGCCTGAAAAAAATTCAACGACTGATTGTTCAGAATTTATGCGGGAAATGAAAAATGTCTGTCATATAAAGTGCACTTCCAGCTCAGCCGAGTGGTACGAAAAAAGAAGATCACCATTTAGATGCTACAGCAATTTCAAATGCTAAATTCCAGTATCCTACGGCTGATCATTCTGGATTTATGCGGAAAATTGGAGAAAAGTCTAAGTAAAGTGAACTTGCGACTCAGCCGATCGCAATCATAATGCAAGATGTACAATAAGATGTTATAGAAGTGCTTAATACGAAATTCAATATGATATGGCGGATCATTTTATATTCATGCAAAAAATTCAAGAAAAGTTTCAAGTGAAGTGCACTTCTGGCTTGACCGATTCTTACAAAAATAGCAGGTAACTAGTCAACATCAAAGTCAAACAATGAAATTCAACATCCTACAGTTGATATTTCTGGATTTATTAGAGAAATTCGAAAAAAGTTCAATTAAAATGCACTTCCGTTACAGACGATTGGAACCATAATGCGAGGTGCACAACTAGACCCTATACCAGTCTTAAATACAAAATTTCAACATTATGCGTTCAACCAGATTTGAGATTTGCGAGTAAGGAACGAACGCACGAAGGCACATACGTGCCGACATCAAGCTCAAAATAGTCAAAATGGGTTGAGGGATACTCAAAATGGATATTTCCATCAGAATCTCGATAGGTAAATACTGTCGGTTTCACAATACTTTCTTGTACTTAGTACATAACTTAAGACGCAGGCACAAGATTTCATGAGATTTTTGAGTCAACTTTTAAAATTCCAAAATAAAGGTTACTATCCCTCATGCCAGAGTTGAACTCTAATCTAACTGGGCTAGTGCGCACTCAAATCATTTGAAACCTGCTGAATGCATTATCTAAAAGTTTGACCATTCAATGTGATTTGAAAATTATTGGAATAAATGAATTATTTAGGCTTCAAGATTATATAACTTAGCGGAGAAGCATCTTGGCTGTATGTTACAAACAGAAAATCAAGGCAATAAGCCATCAACAATGATGTGTTTCTTCTTTCTTGATAAAGTCAATAACATAAGAGATAAAAGTGTTCAAAATTAGTTTTCACCCCTATTTTTTTTTAATTGACGCATTCAAGATGAATTCAGAAATACAATTTTTGTACTATTTTGATTGACCTGAACTTAAAGAAGAATAAAAGACTTTTACACTTGATTGCACAAGATATATGATCAAAATAAAATCTTCAATGATTTCAATTATAAGGCAATATTCATTAATTTAATTCCTTTTTGAATATTCAGGCATATTTCTTCAATCTTTGAACATCAATCAAATATAGTTATTATATCTTAAATTTTGGAGTCCTATTTTCAGATTCGCTATCTGAGACCTCAAGAATATATACATAAATTAGGTCAGTATTAAATTCTTAAATTTGAGGGCCGTTTTCACTCGCTTGACTGAAGTAACACATCTATTCCTTTTTAATATTTGAAGATGATATACACTTAAGTTTACGAATCCGCAAGAAAATCTGTAAGTATATGTACACCTTTTGATTGAATAATTGACAGTTGACACTAAAATTGAACTTGGGCAAAATCAATTGCAACCAAAATTTGAGGTAACCGTTTAGATTCTACAATTTATTGAAACGCTGTGGCAGTCTCAAATACTAAATTCTATCACTCTACAGCCAATAGTTTAAGATTCATACAAAAAATTAGAAAATATTGTCGAATAAAGCTCATTTCCAGTGCAGTAGATTGCTATGAAAATATAAAATTATCATTTGAATGCTACAATTTCCAAATCATTTAGATGCTATAGAAGTTTTAAATACTGAATTTTAGCATCCTACGGCTATCCACTTTGGATTTATACGAAAAATTCCAAAAAAGTTTCAAGTGAAGTGCAATTCCGGTACAGATTTTCGCCACCATAAGATCAGTCTTACATACAAAATTTCATCACTATACGGCCAATAGTTTAAGATCCATACGAAAAATTAGAAAATATTTTGGAATGAAGTTCATTTCCAGTGCAGTAGATTGCTATGAAAATATAAAATTATCATTTGAATGCTACAATTGCTCCAAGTATTAAATTTCATGATCCTACTGTTGATCGTTCCAGATTTATGCAAAAAACTGGCCAGTCAACTGCACTTTCAGTTGAGATGATCGCAACTCTAATGCGAGGTATATAATTAGATGAAGAAAACGATGTACGGGAATTCAGTCACAAGTTTATTATTTCTATCCTACTCTACAGTTTCGGTCCCACCTGGACCATCTTCAGGAGTGCTAACATTTATACAATAGTGTGAGAATGTGGAAAAAAAAAAAAAACAAACAAAAGGTGTAATGAACAGTGTACTTACAATAGAATTAGTGTTTGTGTATGTTGTCATCTGTAGTGTTAAAATAAATATTTGTTTTCTTTTATATGTCGATGTAATAAAAAAGAGAAAAAACAAACATGTTTTTAATCAAAAATAAAAGAATAAATAAATGTATATATATAAAAAAAATTTCAAATATGAAAAACTAAGCGTGGCAACAACTGACCGTTATGAAAGCCAGAGGCTAAGTACATGTTACATAAAGTGAGTGCCCGTGTAATGCGGAAAAGCAAAAACGCACAAGTCACAACAGTCAATTGTTGAAGTCAACCAATGAAAAAGAATCACATCAAGATGTTCAGGGATGCAAGTCACAGAGACTAAACGAAAAAAATTTAAATAAAAATATAAGAACAATTATTTATGAACAATTTCAAAACATCAAAAATCATCTCAATATATTATTATAAATGGTGCTTAAGGCTATAGTATCAGTTTTCTCATTGATATTATTATCATCTTGTTTTATGAATAGCATTTCAAGTGTTAGCCTTTTGTGCAGAATAGCCTGGTTATGCAAGATGCGAGTTTCAGCGAAATTGAAAGAATGTCCATTGTTGATGCAGTGACTAACCACCGCACACTTAGCACCCACCCTTTTAGCATTCTTACAGTTGCGCTTGTGTTCATCCAAACGTGTTTTCAAATACCGCTTCGTTTGACCTGTATATTGTGCCGGGCAATCATTACATGGAATTTTGTAAATTATATTAGATCTCATATCTATATTAGTTTTATCTTTCATTTTAGAAAATAAATTACCCACTGTCTGGTGTTGTTTAAAACAGATTTTAATTTTATCATTGTCTCTGAAAACATTTCTGATACTACCACTTACTCCACCTATGTACGGAATGGTGAAATACTTCTCTGTCAAAGGTGTTTTGTTGACATTTACAGTGCCAGCATGCAAACTGCTGTTGATTTGATTTTGAATGCCATGAATGATGCCTACAGGATATTTATTTGTACGTAGTAAAACAGTTATCATATTCGTTACTTCATTATGATATATTTCAGATGTTAAATGTAATGCTCTGGAGAAAAGATTCCTTGCTACATTGATAAGTTGATCTTTAGGATGGTTAGATCTGAAATTGAGGTACCTGGTGCTAGCGGAAGGCTTTTTGTACCATTTAGTGGTAATATTGCCATCATTGTCTCTAATTACTGACATGTCAAGAAACGGCAAACAATTGCTTGTCTCCAATTCTACGGTAAACTGAATGTGGGCATTGAAATCATTAAAAACAGTAAGAGTTTCATTGATTTTAGATTTGGGGACAGCTGTAATCAAATCATCAACATATTTTTTAATAAACGGAACTTTAAATGAGAGCAAAGGCAAAACTTCTTTCGGAACAAGATCCATCACCAGATTGGCTACTACCGGAGACAAAGAACTCCCCATCGCACAGCCGAATGTTTGTTTGAAGAATTCATCATTAAATTGAAAGTAGCAATTTTGAAAACAAAATGTGATCAAATCCAATAGTTTCTTGACATGTCAGTAATTAGAGACAATGACGTCAATATTACCACTAAATGGTACAAAAAGCCTTCCGCTAGCACCAGGTACCTCAATTTCAGATCTAACCATCCTAAAGATCAACTTATCAATGTAGCAAGGAATCTTTTCTCCAGAGCATTACATTTAACATCTGAAATATATCATAATGAAGTAACGAATATGATAACTGTTTTACTACGTACAAATAAATATCCTGTAGGCATCATTCATGGCATTCAAAATCAAATCAACAGCAGTTTGCATGCTGGCACTGTAAATGTCAACAAAACACCTTTGACAGAGAAGTATTTCACCATTCCGTACATAGGTGGAGTAAGTGGTAGTATCAGAAATGTTTTCAGAGACAATGATAAAATTAAAATCTGTTTTAAACAACACAAGACAGTGGGTAATTTATTTTCTAAAATTAAAGATAAAACTAATATAGATATGAGATCTAATATAATTCACAAAATTCCATGTAATGATTGCCCGGCACAATATACAGGTCAAACGAAGCGGTATTTGAAAGCACGTTTGGATGAACACAAGCGCAACTGTAAGAATGCTAAAAGGGTGGGTGCTAAGTGTGCGGTGGTTAGTCACTGCATCAACACTGGACATTCTTCCAATTTCGCTGAAACTCGCATCTTGCATAACCAGGCTATTCTGCACAAAAGGCTAACACTTGAAATGCTATTCATAAAACAAGATGATAATAATGTCAATGAGAAAACTGATACTATAGCCTTAAGCACCATTTATAATAATATATTGAGATGATTTTTGATGTTTTGAAATTGTTCATAAATAATTGTTCTTATATTTTTATTTAAATTTTTTTTCGTTTAGTCTCTGTGACTTGCATCCCTGAACATCTTGATGTGATTCTTTTTCATTGGTTGACTTCAACAATTGACTGTTGTGACTTGTGCGTTTTTGCTTTTCCGCATTACACGGGCACTCACTTTATGTAACATGTACTTAGCCTCTGGCTTTCATAACGGTCAGTTGTTGCCACGCTTAGTTTTTCATATTTGAAATTTTTTTTATATATATACATTTATTTATTCTTTTATTTTTGACTAAAAACATGTTTGTTTTTTCTCTTTTTTATTACATCGACATATAAAAGAAAACAAATATTTATTTTAACACTACAGATGACAACATACACAAACACTAATTCTATTGTAAGTACACTGTTCATTACACCTTTTGTTTGTTTTTTTTTTTTTTTTCCACATTCTCACACTATTGTATAAATGTTAGCACTCCTGAAGATTGTCCAGGTGGGACCGAAACTGTAGAGTAGGATAGAAATAATAAACTTGTGACTGAATTCCCGTACATCGTTTTCTTCATTTCACGTAACAGTCAGCATCATCTAATACTTCCACTGAACTGCAAGGGATTAGCTGCAACAACCACTGCATAACCTCAATATGCTCATCATTCCAGAGATCGTGGACACTTATGGAAACCAGGCTAAGTATCACATCAAGATGTTGCTTAACATTAATAACAAACTGATATCAGCTATCAATCAAAGAAACTTTTTATTAAGATGTAAGCACAATAATATTTTCCCAACCCACATTTCAAATCATTTCAATTGTTTGCAAAATGTTTTACTATCTAATAACCCTTATAAAAATGAAACCACTAAGATAATCAATCGATTTAAAACACAGACAATTAATTTAGAATTAAAAATTAGTCATTGGAAGATACAATTCCAACAAAATAAATTCCAACATCAGTATGATACAATAAAACAAAACATTAGTTACATTCATTGGCACAAATTTCAATTATTTTTGGAAAACAAATCATACTTCATCAATAATAATATAAGACAAACACATATAAAAAAGTTTGACAACCTGTTGAAATTGAACCGTACAGTTATTAATGAAAACCTTTCGCAGGATGGCTGGTTTTGTAACATGACGAAAACTGTGTTCCCCAAACGGGTAGTGGATTTACTAGCTCTTGGTCCGAAATTCAGTGTACCTCTTGAAACAAATGAACTACCTATTTTCGAACTTATTGCAGACGTGGAATACATTATCTGTCAAACGGATGACAGCGATACTAAAAACCAACACAGAGCTCAAATTACCAACATTATAACTAATCATATGCACAAACTTCATCAAAACAAGAACAATAATAATATCATTAAAAAGTATAAAGAGACGAAACAATTTTTGAAGCAAAATGATGACATTTATATCATTAAAGCTGATAAATCTAACCTAACGGTTGCTATAGATAAAAATGAGTATATCAGTAAGATGGATGCTTTGTTGCAGGATGACAGTACTTACACAAAAATTAATACAGATATGACTAGGAAGATTCAAAACGCTAACAATAAACTGGTGAATAATTTATTTGGTAAAGAATATATAGATGCGATAACCAAGAAAAACTTAACATCTGACAACGCAGTTTCACCTCGAATCTACGGACTTGTTAAAGTTCATAAAAATAACTTTCCTCTTCGCCCCATCGTCTCTGGTAACAATTCGCCAACAGATAAATTATCCAAATTTTTAGCACGGTTGCTTAGTGATTTGTATGACGATGAATATTACATCCGTAATTCTTTTGAATTTCATAATTTCATCACTACAGTAACCTTAGACCCGGATTACGTTCTGATTTCTTTGGACGTTGTCTCTTTGTTTACAAATGTGCCGTTGGATCTTGTCACCAAAGCTGTAGGACAAAAATATAATATAATCTCCCAACGTACTGATATACCATTGAAAGAACTATTGGATTTGATCACATTTTGTTTTCAAAATTGCTACTTTCAATTTAATGATGAATTCTTCAAACAAACATTCGGCTGTGCGATGGGGAGTTCTTTGTCTCCGGTAGTAGCCAATCTGGTGATGGATCTTGTTCTGAAAGAAGTTTTGCCTTTGCTCTCATTTAAAGTTCCGTTTATTAAAAAATATGTTGATGATTTGATTACAGCTGTCCCCAAATCTAAAATCAATGAAACTCTTACTGTTTTTAATGATTTCAATGCCCACATTCAGTTTACCGTAGAATTGGAGACAAGCAATTGTTTGCCGTTTCTTGACATGTCAGTAATTAGAGACAATGATGGCAATATTACCACTAAATGGTACAAAAAGCCTTCCGCTAGCACCAGGTACCTCAATTTCAGATCTAACCATCCTAAAGATCAACTTATCAATGTAGCAAGGAATCTTTTCTCCAGAGCATTACATTTAACATCTGAAATATATCATAATGAAGTAACGAATATGATAACTGTTTTACTACGTACAAATAAATATCCTATAGGCATCATTCATGGCATTCAAAATCAAATCAACAGCAGTTTGCATGCTGGCACTGTAAATGTCAACAAAACACCTTTGACAGAGAAGTATTTCACCATTCCGTACATAGGTGGAGTAAGTGGTAGTATCAGAAATGTTTTCAGAGACAATGATAAAATTAAAATCTGTTTTAAACAACACAAGACAGTGGGTAATTTATTTTCTAAAATTAAAGATAAAACTAATATAGATATGAGATCTAATATAATTTACAAAATTCCATGTAATGATTGCCCGGCACAATATACAGGTCAAACGAAGCGGTATTTGAAAACACGTTTGGATGAACACAAGCGCAACTGTAAGAATGCTAAAAGGGTGGGTGCTAAGTGTGCGGTGGTTAGTCACTGCATCAACACTGGACATTCTTTCAATTTCGCTGAAACTCGCATCTTGCATAACCAGGCTATTCTGCACAAAAGGCTAACACTTGAAATGCTATTCATAAAACAAGATGATAATAATGTCAATGAGAAAACTGATACTATAGCCTTAAGCACCATTTATAATAATATATTGAGATGATTTTTGATGTTTTGAAATTGTTCATAAATAATTGTTCTTATATTTTTATTTAAATTTTTTTTCGTTTAGTCTCTGTGACTTGCATCCCTGAACATCTTGATGTGATTCTTTTTCATTGGTTGACTTCAACAATTGACTGTTGTGACTTGTGCGTTTTTGCTTTTCCGCATTACACGGGCACTCACTTTATGTAACATGTACTTAGCCTCTGGCTTTCATAACGGTCAGTTGTTGCCACGCTTAGTTTTTCATATTTGAAATTTTTTTTATATATATGCATTTATTTATTCTTTTATTTTTGACTAAAAACATGTTTGTTTTTTCTCTTTTTTATTACATCGACATATAAAAGAAAACAAATATTTATTTTAACACTACAGATGACAACATACACAAACACTAATTCTATTGTAAGTACACTGTTCATTACACCTTTTGTTTGTTTTTTTTTTTTTCCACATTCTCACACTATTGTATAAATGTTAGCACTCCTGAAGATGGTCCAGGTGGAACCGAAACTGTAGAGTAGGATAGAAATAATAAACTTGTGACTGAATTCCCGTACATCGTTTTCTTCATTTCACGTAACAGTCAGCATCATCTAATATAATTAGATGTTATAGAAGTGCTTGATACAAAATTGCAATATTCTACGGCAGATTATTTTGGATTTATGCGAAAAATTCGAAAAGACTATCATATAAAGTACCCTTCTGGTTCAGCCGATTGATACAAAAATCATTTAGATGCTATGGAAATTTTGAATACTGAATTTCAACATCCTATGGTTAGCCACTTTGGATTTATGCGAGAAATTTAAAGTAAAGTGCAATTCCGGTACAGATGTTCGCAACCATAAGATCAGTCTTAAATACAAAATTTCAACATTATACGCTCACTGAGCTTTGAGATTAGCGAGCTACATAGATTTATACGCACGTACCGACGTCAAGCCAAAAATAATCAAAATGGATTCAGGGATGCTCAAAACAAAATCTCAAAATGTGAACTTGTCGGCTCCATAATATTTGTACTTTGTATAAGTACCTACCTAAGTAAAAATTACAAGGCACTATAGAACTAGCTGCAAATTTGGGTTTGGACAGCATCTGAATCTGTAATCCACCAGTAAAAGATCGTTATAAACAATGCTGAACAATCACCAGATGATGGTAATATTCTTAGCCTATTATAATGACATTACAAGCGGCTATGTGAGATGAAGTTGATGCAATACTTGCTTTATAATTGAAACTATCTAGAGAGAACTGTCACAATTATTATTTCTTGTAATAACATATAACCCATCTGTACTTTGTATAGGAAATACTCCTATATGTATAACATTGGGATATTTTACCGTTTATTGACATTCAATTCTGTAAATGAAGCACAACCTTGCCGAGAGAGTAAAGTGCTGACATATGACCGCCATAAATAAATGTAGAATGTCTATTTGATACAATTCAACTTGAGGAATAAAAACTGATTTACTTATAGTAACAGAGGAGTTTGTAAAATATTAGTATACCGGCAAGGTTAGATATTTTCATTTTTATACTTTTTATATTTTGCTCAATTAACTAGACTTAAGCACACTGAATGACGACCACATGAATTTCGGGCTATGAATATAATCGCTTTGAGCACATGCAGAGACTCTTCGATTGAGGATATTTTCTGGGTCTGAGACTAGTCTTCAGCAGTATGCCAACCTTAAAGCTTTTGCGTTGGGTACAAGCTACACCTATTCAACGCCGAGCTAATATAGTTGTTATTGTTGTATACAAAGTTCATTTCCCAATATATCATTCAATAACAATTACCGTCCGACTTGAATCGTTTGGCGCTCGAGTAACCGTCCACTGCTCCGACGCTGACGTCAATAATGTCGCAGTCAAAGCTACAAACCTCTGTCAGTTCAATTGTTATAACCTATAGATTCGTTGATATCAAAATGGTAGTTCAATGTGAGTTGCATATTTGAAGTTCAAGTGTATGTCGAATAAAAAAAGACATTCTCTAATCTCCATTCTGCATATTGGTTTGGTGTGAGTCTGACATATCGCCAACTGTGCCTAACGCTACAAGATGAGAAGTTGAGGCAGAGTTCGTGTGGTACGTGAATAGAAACCAAATGCTTCCTGGACTCAACCTCTGAAGTTACACTTATTTGGTTTCTTAGACTTAGAATATTGAATCACCTTATGTACAAAAATATTACTACTTGTGCATCATCTATTATTATTATGTCGTTCACATTCATTGATACTCCCCTCCCATTACTTGCAATCATAATTTTGAATGAAAACACCTCATCAAACTAGCAGAAGAGAGCCTTCTGCTTTAATAAAATCGTTATTCTATACAATACTTAATTACAGTCCCCAACTTTTCCATTCAAAATTTTGATAATTAGTCAATAATAAATTTGTTTTGAATTACCATTCTTACAATCAAACAATGGAATTCAATTAAAACTCATTCAAAACTTCTCACAACATGGATTTCATGGAGTATAATGTCTCAACATTAATATTCGCTATGAATCATTTAATCAAAAATAAATTATACTCGGATTACGAAACGGAATTATTGCGTGAAGGAGTTGAAATGATTATCAAGCTCCGTTGGTTGTTATTCTATATAACCATGTATAATTAAATATTTGGGACACTGAAGTTTCGAATGAAGCTCTGGTTTCGAATCAATATTTTGTATTGTGGAATATTTTGTGCTCATTATTTTCAAGTTTAAGTTACATATTTTCTCTAAATTTTTCTATTGTACTCCATCACAAATATAAGAAAAATAACTTGAAAACTACAAATTGAGAGCTAGTATGAATATCCAATCAAATGAATCATCATGTGAATTATTCTGCGTAGCTTTTCTGATTTGAAACATGATATTTAAGAATCTCATATTATTGAATTTAGGTAAGAAGGAGAACAAAGGTTCCAATTTCTATTTCTGTTGGAACTCAACAAATAGTATGTTAAAATTTAATTAAATCCATTTTAATATTTGAGCTCTCATCTCCGTTTCCTTTGAGGAATCCTATCTTACTTCAAAACAAAATTAAACTAAAGAAAAAAGTAATATTAGATTCATAACTTTAAAACGTTCGCATTCACCGTGCGAAAAGCCCAAATGAGAAACTCAAAACGTATGAATCCTTCACTGTCCCAAAAATTCCCATAATATCAGCCTCTATGATCCTTCCTCCCACAGGCGTATTTTACCGATGTCACTACATCAAATCGTAGCATCCTGCGCTGTATAACTCAGGACATGCGAACAGCGGGCTTGAAATTAATTAATTACAAGTTACATCCAATGTACAGCGCTTCCCTTCCCTTGGATTCAAGACCGCAACGAGAATTTGACGCAAGCGAACGATCGACGCATCGGTATGTACAACCACCGAAGCTTCAACGATAATAGAACACTTAATACCTCTCCCAGTTTGTACCTAATATCGCTTCATACTCTCTGGAAGTGAATTAATCTAGGTGTCAAGTCAAGTGGGTGATAGTGAGAATTCTTTTGCAAATAGTTGGGGATGAAAGTAAAGTTTCCAAATGTACGACACAAGTAGCTACCTCAGAAGAGATCCCAGACAGTACCATACTCCAATATGATAGCCAATTGAATGGGGGCTCCGGATTGAGAGAATGTACTAATTTTTCATATAAGTAACGATGATTTACCTCAGTTCTGCCAGGAAAATGTCTTGAACGATGTGTCATCATCACTCAAAAAAAAAAAAAACTTTCATAACAACTGCCTCAAGAGAGGTGAATGATATGTGCCTCTAAGAAGCTCTTCATCAGGCTTGACACTCATCACCATGTAATTAATTCGAGCTTGATTAGCGTTAAGCGATGGGCTCGAATCGCGTCTTCTGCACCCGCAGCCACAAACGGAATTAGGTTTACGACGTCAGTGTAATTGGCAGACGGCAGGGCGCGATCTCATTAAGAGTGCGGCCGGTTTGATTGCGTTACCGTTACCGGTTTTGAAACCAGCACCGTCAGAGCTAGACATCACCGGACGATGCAGCGAGTGAATTTAATATGGTTAGGGGAGAAGATGGAATGTATCGAACAAATTTAATAATGTGAGGAAAATTTGTCAACCGTGATCCCCAACAGCCTAATTCTTGAAACTGTCCCAAAAAATTCACAGGTGTATGTCATGAATCACTCCAAAACATCTCTCTTGCTCCGTTATTGGTATCAAAAACTCACCCTCTGCCCATTAATCAAAATACCAGCTAAACATTCCCCAACACAACAGAGGAAATGAATTCAATATGCATTTGCATGAATTCAGCGATGAATAAATTTCATAGCGGTCAGCAAAGGAAATCATTGTTTAGCTACTGAATAAACACCTTGCAAGTTCTGTTGTTTCACTCGTCGTCATATGCAGCTCCTCCCTCTTACTCGCGGATGAGCAGCAGCTTCGTGAGCTCCAACTTGGCGAGGTAATCCGAAGATAGATGAGCTGAGGACCCGCCCCGTGCTGTGTTTGCCACTGTGTATGATAGTATTAACCTGCCCTCTCGTCTAGGTAATGCAGGGAACGCAACATGCCTGTAAGCTACATAATACCGTGTATATACACATACGTGAGAGTACATACAATGCTCTTACGGAGAGTTATTATCAAGTTAGCGGACTTTACCACCTTGCTTGTCGATGAACTTTGTCTTAATTGAATGCGGTTCACATGGTTGCAAACATTAATTATTTTAACACCTGATGAGGAATTCGGCAGTTTCAAACTATCTCATCACCTCACATAGTAGTAGAGATAATCACCGTTGGAATCATCATTTGTCTTCTGGAATAGACTGGAGAAGTATGCTGATTCCACTACGAGAACAGTTGTCACTATGTCAACACTTTTCTGATTCCAAATAGATTCTATTATTTCTATTATCTACAATAGATGACTTTTAGGATCAATAATTCACATTCCAGAATAACCGCTACTTCCAGCACTTTGGGCTCATATCGAAAGGTAAGATAGAGGCGAGGGGGTATGCATCCAACCATAATCTCCTACTCGAAAGGTGTGATCGACAACATATCAGTTCGAAACTTGTTCACTTCATCATCAGGATCTGTGCAGAAGCTGTTCACCTGTTTTATAGAGTTGTTTAAAAGTTGCTTAATGAAATTAGCCAAAACTATCACTAAATGCAAGCGGAAAATAATTTGAAAGATGAGCTCATAGTCGTACAGCTTATCTACTTGAAATCTTAAGAGTGAGCAGCACGCCGTCGAAAGCTACATAGTACAGCGAGCCTGCTCAGAGACTGTCCTCTGCCATCCAATTTCTTTTTCTAAGGACAACGGGCACAATTTGCGGCATTTTATGTGAGGTAAGGTATTACTTGTAATATTCGCTGGCTCCTCGTCAAACAATTACACAAGGAGATGTAAGTAGAGATAAGTCTCAGCCTATATCAAAACTGTTGGTAGGCAGTAGCCTGAGGTAATGAGCTTTGGCTTAGTTTCCGCGACTAGTCCTATGGCAGACCACACGCCATAGACCTGAACCTTGCCACACAATCCCGTAATCGATGGTAACAAGTGCAAACCAAAAGTAAAAGATGTGTGGCAGAGTATTATAAAATATTCGCCGGCTACTCGTCAAGCGGCTACACAGAGGGGGTATGGATAGTATCACGCCCTCACCAGTGAGTTCAAGTCAGGATAAATCCTCAGAAGGAAGCTAGATATCAAATGTCTGTGGCGAGAGTGATTGACTTACCAATTCCTGTCTATGTGCAAGTGCTATACCTGTAGTACCAAAAAACGGAATGGCTTGAAATTGATAGAACATCGAGCATCACGTCTAAAGTTATGCTGTCTCGTATCACTCCGCCCGAAATTACTGCTTCCATTGATTTTCAAGTCGTCCTATAGCGCCACTCTTCTGGAAATTGGATATTGATACAACTCTGCACACTTAGTTGACGCTAATTATTATGAATTAATTTGAATATATTGTGTTAAAAGAATAAATGTGCAGTTTGTCTGGATCAACATAACCATCAAATGCAATTCATCCAATATCCAATCTCCCTACAAATTGATATTGCAACTTTATCTCCCAAACTTTGCATGTGATATTCTCTTACATTGACGGTAAGTAAAGCCTCGTGTCACGTTCTCAAACGTATCAAGTTTTCATTCGACTTCTCATCTAACAAACGCTCCGTAATTCAAAGTTATGTTTACATAAAGCGTAAATTACACTCCGCAAACTCTGTCACGAACGTCATTTGAGTCTTTATGTTCGTGTTCTGATTAGAGTCTGTGATTAAAAGTCAGATTTAGATAATCTCCTAATGAGGATATTGACGAGAGATGGATCTTGGAGTTTAGAACACTTCTTGCTTTTAAAAGCTTCTCAATATGAAGTAATGACGAAACTTCGAGTAAAGTAAAATATATCCGTCATTCGTAATTTTTCTGCAATCATTTCACTTCTATGAGGAATACAATCAACAGAGCTCACTTCAATGAATCATAATAAAGGATAAACATAATACTTCAGCATGTTATTTTCAACTTATAACCCAGCAGAGCTTCAACTGAAGTATGGAATTAAATTGAGCGTATTTAAAGGAAAGGGATGGAAGCAAACTTGCGTCCTGTACTTATCCCAACACTTTATACCAACTACTCAAGCCCTTTTCGAGTTCGAAGAACTAAAAGCACAGTTTGTAACTTGAATATCCTTTGAAATCTGTTCACCACATTTTGATCCAAACTTAAAGTGGAAGTTCAAATAAATATTCAACTATTATCTCAATCTACAAGTAGCTTCCAAGGCTCAATCAATTGAAATCATATTCTTGTCAATGAGAACAATATATGAGTGTCACTATATTCACATAACAATTGAGAAACTCTAGTTATAAACTAGATTACAGACATAAACACTCCTTTGTTTCAAGGATAAAGGCTGCTAGATATTGCAGTCCTGTTCTGCTCTACATCAGAGTTTGTCACTCTTGGCTGTGTGAGATATTCACGAGAATTGGGAATATTGTCAAGTACATCAAATCCCTGACATGTTTCTAGTTTCAAAGATGGATTCACTGTTGTTAAGTCACGTATTGTGATTGAGTTACCAAACGCAACTATTCGGAAAGATACTAGTATTGATAGAAAAATCAGAGCTTCAGGTTGAAAAATAATAGGATATTAAATCACACTTCATAGAAATTGTTGTTCATTGGCTTCTCCTGTATATCAAAATCGAGACTGAAATCAGTGTTCCAACAAGATGAACAAACTTTGTCCTGTTATATAAAACTTATAATTGAAAACGGTAGTTACAAAGTCGAAATAGGGTTATAAATTTGTAGAGTAAACTTGACATAATAATTATACTGAGTTCGATCGTTGGGTGATGACCAAAAAGCGTGTATAAAATCAAACTATAAAAGTGAAATACCTCCTCGTGTCCCTGCTCTATTAAATTAATACGCTCAACCCTTCTCTTGCCACAAGTTTCAAACTGAGCGCATCACTCCAAGCCGACGTGGCGCAATTTTGTAAGAACAGTCCGTTTAATAACTGTCCATACAAAAAGCACGTACGTTAAACGGTAAAACTTTCTCGACAATATCAGCGTGACATTCCTGTTGCGGTAAATTTCACAACGTAATTCTTGCGAATGAAAAGAGAGAGAAAGAAAAAGTTCTGTGACATGATAAAAAGACGACCTCAATAACTTTTTTGGTACGAGTAAAAGATCTTTTCCTCATATTGGCCAGTATTTCAATAACAATTATTTATATCTAACAGCATTTACCAGGTGTTTATGTGAGCAGCGTAGTTGTTCCATATGCTGGACACAACAACCACTCTTATGTCTCACATACGAAAGCAAAAAGCATTTTGAATTCAATTCAAAAGTTTCTCACTCAGAGTTATATCACAAATAATACTTCCAGAAGAGAAATATGAACTGTTCGTCATTCTGTCAAATTTATAATCGTCCCAGTACCCACACAATTTGATATATTCATAACATCAACAGTGTGAAATGCTCTGTCCTTTCCCGACCAAAACCAGTTCAAAAATCAATCAACAAACTTCTTACGAATGGAACTGCGCTCAAAATCTTTGTAGGAAATTAATTTTCCTCTCTTAGATTTTAATTTATCGTATAATAAACCCTTTGGGAGCCGCTTGAAGAAATTGGGCGCCAATGGAATATTCTCAACTGTTACTCCGTTACTTAGTCGAGATTTTGCGCGTTTTTAATCTACGCGGAGCGTTTCTTCCGCCCTCACAGTGCAGAATGTACGTGTTGTGCAGCTTTATAGAGCGCCTTGCGCCCGCCTGGGACTTCGTTTCATTTCTTTATTGCCCAGGCACCGCCGGGAATCTAATGCGACCCACCAACAACGACCTAGTGTTTTCCTGTGTAAACTATACTCCAAATTGCCATGCTCATGCATTCTTAATCTCACACACGTTCCGAATGTTCTGTGAGTGAAATAAATATGATAAACAAAGAGATACGCAGCTTTGCTAAACACGTTCTGCTGATAAAGTAAACTAAATCACGTGTGTTGTTAAAATGCGGATGGTGTTATCGAAATCTTCTGAAACTGCTCGAGCAAAAGCCTATTAAGTTTATATTCTGTTCCACAGGGAGTCTTGGATGTTGAATCTACCAAATTAAATCAGTTTTATCACATTCAGCTGCTCTGTTGCTAACCTAATGCAATTGGAGAAAAAATGCGAACAACCAACAACAGAACCATATTACACATCAAAGGAGGAAATTCATTTGGAAAAAGAAAACAAGAATTTGAGACAACAGATTGCTCAAGATAAGATAGCGTCAGTAAGATCCGTTCCTGTTATTTAATGCGAGCTCTGACCTTAAGATCTTTAATATTCAGAATAACAGTAGATTTGGAAACGGCAACTGGTTCAAGTTATGATAATTATATGGTAATTTTGAAGAAAGATGATTTCTTCCTCCCAAACATATAATGCTCCACATGCACCTTTCCTTCTTATGGAAACTTCATGAACTCTTTCTCCAGCCATAATAGAATGGATTCATTCCAAATACCGTTGAATAGGTACCACTATATTGAAAGTAATTATTGTCCAATGGGTCATATATTGCTTATTACATCCTTTCACATCTCTTAATAACATGAATAGCTTATAATTTAAGTTGAATGATGAAAAGTTGAAATGAGGAAATTCAGTCACAAAAATTTAATTTCTTTTCCTCTATAGTTTCGATCCCACCTGAGTCATCTTTTTGACTGAATTCCCTCCTCTCAATTCTCCATCATATGTACAGTATGTTAGAGTGTTCATCTCCCTATTTCATTTTGCATTACACTCTTCATTTTATTCTCACAAACTTCAGTAAAAAGAGAAAATTGAATATAAAATAGTTTGTTTGATTCATCACGGTGTCATGTTTCTTTAATTACATTTTCTGTGATTGTACGGTAACTAACGTACGCGCTTTATATGCAAGAAAAGATAGGCGAATTATGGATTTGATCCTTGACAAAACCAAGAACATTTTTTGAATCAACTAAGAACCGAATCATCTAATTTCAGTTGCAAGAAACAAAGTTTGATTTCATTATTTAAATCTTCAAAATGAATACACTATGTATGAAATCGTGTCGATATTATCAAAATGTATTATGGAGGACGGAGTTTGCGTGATATCTCACAAAATTTCGCTGGCATGACCAATGGTTGTATCTATCTACAGAAATGGAAGGCAAAATTATTCTAAAATTTGAAAGTACTGCCTGCGCTGCTCGAGACTATTCAGGTAGAGAAATTATCAATAGGAATGAAGATAAAAATTCAAAAGTACGAGAAAATGTTTAATCCATGATTTCTGTAGATCAGCGGATTAGTGCTAGATCGTTGTCTTCCAAAACAAAAACTCATCGAATTTTGAAGAAGCATAAATATCGTAACCACAAAATTAAATCTCATCAAACATTGGAGACAGGCGATGGAGAAAAAAGAGTTTTGTTCTGTGAAAATTCATTCGAGAAGGCTAATTGAAACGTTGATACATTAGTTAAAATCTGTTTTACTTAGCCAAAGTGCAAAATGACCGAATATGATCAAGAACAAATCCCCATCTTCAAAATTCACCGCGTACTGAATTTCCTCAAAAATCGGTGGTCTGGAATTTTAGGTCAGCATATTATTGGACTTTATTCTATTGATGAAAATTTGCCCAACGAAAAGTATCTTGATCTACTGGAAAATAGTATAGGTCCAAAAATTGCAGAAGCTGCAGGCAATGTTGAAATAATTTGTCATGACGGCTATCCAGTTCATTCGACGCGAATTGTTAGGGACTATTTGAGCATGGTATTTCCTAACTCATGAATTGGTGGGGAAGGACCTATTGAATGACCACCAAGGTCTCCTGGCTTGAGTCCGTTGGATTTTTATTTGTAAGGTCATTTAAAATCCAATATCTATGAACATGGAAAGGAATTCAACAATTCAGAAGAATTAGAACAGAGAATTGAAGAGTAATGAGAAAATATTACTCTTCGGCAATTAAGTGATGTTCACATTTCACATTTTCAATATTTATTGTAACTTTTTCAATTTATTGATATTTAATTTATTACCCTATTTGGTCCTCTTTTTTCGATAGAATATTCTTCTATTCCCAAACAAAAAAAGTCATACATTCCATTCATTATAATAGAACATGGAACTAGTGGATGACGCTGACTGTTATCAAATGGAGAAAATGAAGTGTGAGAACTCAGTCAAAGAGTTTTTATTGTATCTATCCCACAGTGCTATATATACAATGGAGTGCTATATATACAATAGTGTGAAAATGAGAGACAAAATGACAAAGTGAACTTAAAAGTGTACTTACAATAGAATTAGTGTTGTGTGAGTTAACATTTGTTGTGTGATATACAGAGTGATCAATAAAGACTGCCTGTCACGTGACTGGCAAAAGTTCGCATTATGATCAAAACAATGTTCATAGAGTAAGTTTAGTATAAATTTATTTATTTTGATAACTACGTTACCGACATTTCAAGAACAAAGTGGCGTATATTTTGCATATTTTATGACGGATTTATCCATAATCTGATTCAAAAAACAAGGAAGTAAGTGAATAGCTGTATTATTGAATGATTATTGAAAATTTATTATTATTCTATCAAATTATTAGGTTAGAATAGTATTTTCAGAGAAACTGTCATCTGTCACTTGAAGCTCACTATCTCAAGCAGGCAGCAAAGAAAAAATCAGAGCAAGGCGGCATGGACAATCATTTTTGATCACTCTGTATATTATGTAAGGTCAACGTGAAGAAATAAAAAAAAAACGTTCATGTTCTCAGTCATAAAAATTTAAAATACTATGCATGACAATAACTGATCGTTATGAAGGCCCAGGACTGAGTAAATGTTACAGAAAGTGCATGCCCGCGTACAGCGGAAAAGTAAAATTGCATAGGTCACTAACAGTCAGTTGATGAAGTCAACCAATAAAAAAGGATCACATCAAGATGCCATGGGATGCAAGCCCCAAAGAAAAGAGAAAAAATAAAAAAAAAAACACTATAAATAATTTCAAAATGTTATTGTAAATGGTGCTTGAGGCTATAGTATCAGTTTTCTCATAGAGAAGATCCCAGGCCCGCCATACGTTACTTATTTTCTGAGAAACAAAATGTGTGGAATAGAATAGTGTTAGTATGTACTTTGATCATACGCATACTTGCTAGTTTGTGCTGACGGCGAATTTACAGATACGAGGTGCTAGCGGTACGTTAAGACATCACTCACTTTTCTCAAGGTCTTGAGTGTTGATTTTGATGTATGTTTCAAAGAATATTGTTTAAAATTGATAATCAATACTGCTAGACATTTTCCATCAGTAGTAATTTCAACTAGACTCTTTGAAGCTCACAAAGAATAACGTGATCTTGTTTGTAGTCCGACTGCCAATTTTTATATATGATACTCAGGGTACAATTTCAATACGTTTTGCTAACAGCCAGATCAATCGTAGGGCTAAACATCCCTCAGATACAATTATAATATCGCAGTGAGTAAAAGCGCGAGGTCACTATTAATGGGCTTGATGGTAAGCGAAGTATCTACGGGCATCCAACTCTTTCTTGGTCTGGCTGTTAATAAAAAGTATTGAAAATGCTCCCCAAGTACCATATATGAGAATTAGGACTTAGACTATAAATAAGATAGCGTTATTTTTTTTGAGCTTTAAAGCATTTAGCAAGAATTACTGCCGATGGGAAGTATCTGGCAGTGTTGATTATCAATTTTCAACAATATACTCTAGAACATGAATAGAAATTAGCACTCAGACTCTAAGAAAAGTAAGTAATTTCTCAACGTACCTATACCACCTCGTATCTATAAACTGGCTGTCGACACAAACTAGCAAATATGCGTATGATCATAATACTGACTAACACTACTCTTATCCACAAATTTTGTTTCTCAGAAAATAAGTAGGGTCTGGCGGGTCTGGAATCTTGGACTATCATTTACATTATTGCCCTGCATAGTTTTTCGAATTTTTCTGACTGAAAACATGATTGTTTTTCTTATTTTATTACATCGACCTTGAATAATATATTGCCATTCAACACTAATGCTATTGTAAGTACAATTTCCAGTTCACTTTGTCATTTTATGCCTAATTTTTACATTGTTGTACACGTAGCACTCCTGAAGATGGTCCAGGTAAGACTAAAACTGTAGGATAGATACAATAAAAAATCTCTGACTGAAGTCCCACACTCCGTTTTCTCCATATAATAGAACATGTATGTACGTGATTTTGCGCAAAGTTTGAGTAAATAAAATCATATTACCTGTTATTGCTCTATTCTTCCTACTATTTTTTGCAATATTTGGCTGTTTATCCTTACTTGGTATCCATCTTCTTTTTCTTAATAGAGACCCATATATTGCTTCCAATATCTTCCTTCCAATTATTCGACGTTGTTCTTATTGTTTTAGTCATGCATCAAATATTTGCATCGTACGTCATTATGGGTCTGATCATAGTTTTGTATTTCCTCATTTCTGTTAATATTTTAGTTTTTAACAATTTTTCCTACATGCTGAATTCTTTTTTTGATCGGATTATTTCATTCTATATCTGTCTCTCTACTTCCTTCATTTGTTGTCATTACTTGTAAACTCATTTTTCTCTACTTCTTCGAATTCACGTATTTCTATTTTTAATTCTTTGTTTTCTATATTTCATACACTTTGTCATACCCTCGTTGAATTTCAGTCTCACTGTATTTCCTTGTCTCAATATTGCATCTAATACTCCCTCCAATATCAAATCTTAATCATCATCAAAGGAAAATTCTGATCATCATCTTCTCCACGTGTTTATACATATCATTCTTAGATGCTTGTTATCTCATATTTCTCTCTAGTCTTGTTATATGATTCTCACCATATTCATATCAGCTTTATCATCATCAAATAACAACTCTGATCATTTTGTCTATCGTGTCTACTATATCGTTTACCATTTACACAATCCATATGATGATAATGAATATACCATCCTTATGATGCACATTATCCTATATTCCTCTTCAATTTTGTTATATGATCCTCACCATGTTAACGTCATATCATTATCAAGAACACAATTCTAATTATCATCTCAGTCACATCATGATAGTAAACATACTATCATGATAACGTATCTTATCTCATCATTCTCTTCAATAAGCCTGATTATCAATGTAATTCCTGTATCTTTCTCAATTCCCTCATCTTAAAATCCAAAACCAACAAATCAAGACAACACACCAGAAAGCTCAACGCTGAGCTTCGAAAACCGAGCGATTATGCCTACTTTTCATGTTACCCTGATGTCACGTTTCGTCTCCAAATAGGATCTGCAATTCCAATTTTAAATCATAATGGCATTAAGAGTCGGTGTTTATACTTCGAGGCGTCTGTTTGTGGGATTACATACCGCGAATGAAATAATTTTAGAAGAGGATTATTCGGAACGATCGTCATGGTGAGTCAAAGGAGAAATAAGTAAATGAGAAACAGGTGTATATAAGTGTGAAGTTTATAGAAGTGTCTACAAGAAAGATAACTAATTATTCGGCACAGAACTCTAAGCGTCGATTAGAATAATGAATGATACGTGAATAAGACAGTACTATTCATTTTCAAGCTATTGGCTCCTGTAAAAAGCGCTACAATTAGAATATTTTTCACCGTTGAAACGAAAGATCTGCAGATGAATGCACTGGCTATGATAACACGCCCAGCTGCCTCGCCTGGCGACGCCGATCGATTGGCGACTGATAGTTTTCTAGGACGATTCGTGGTACGTTCGGTTATGAAGTTGAATCGTGAGATCAATTTGTAATTTTTGAGAAGTTAGAGCATAAATCTTCTCATGAAAGATACGTTTTTGTAGAACTGCAGTCGAAGACGAAAGAAGGATTATATTTTACAGATTTTAAAATAATGAGACATTTTTTTTGTAGCTCATATATAACAAAATTGATTCAATTAGTTGCTCCGAAAATTTTATTGTCACAATGTAAGACATCAAACACAAACGGTGGATCTCGAAGCGTTGGCTTAACAACTCTTCAGCTATCACAAAAACAACAAAATACAAAATTATACCCCGTAAAAAATGTAGAGCACCACTCCACGACGAAAAAGACGCAGTCATACGTTTTCAACCCTATTCCAGTCATCATAAAGTTGGCGTCTAGAACAACAGACTCACCCAGCCGACTTTACTTGTTTGGATGATGTTCCTGTTATTCCCCAATGTTGTTTTGTTCTCCATAACAGTCAAGGAACGCACGCCGTTCTGTTATTTGAGTTGTTTTGAAGTTTATTTGCATTGGACAACATTAATGATATACTGTTTCAAGTTGGCTGTGCCTTGAGCCCCACCTGTTAAATTTAATGTATAGGGAGATGCAGCCAAGAGAATAAATACCTCTGTAAAATTATTTTCTTCCTTATCATAACGTGATCAGCATTACCATGTTTATAATAATACCACGATCATCTCATATAGTCCGGATCATGTGCATTATCATAATATTGATATCAATCAACATCATATAATCTCTATCACGTGTACATCCCATTCTCATAATAATCAGCATGTCTAAGATAATATCTCCATCTCAACTTCATCATGTAATTCTGACATTGTCCACATTATCAAATATTTCTCACCATGTGCACGTCAAATTCTATGAGTCATCAACATAATTATATACTTCAAGCGCATCATCATGTGGATTATCTTGAATAGTGATCTTCAAGTATTATGATTAGGCATCACTATTAAGTTCACACCATGTCAACTCCGTATTCTCATTTTGATCATAATCTTAACTAACACTTCTATCATATTATTCTTATTATTGTTACATTTATAAGTGCCATTTGATTCCATTTAATACATTACTTGTTTCATTACGAGCTACACTAAAGTATAATTTGATGTTAGAGTACTCGCACGTAACTCTGTAACAAGTCCGATTCAGTGGCCGAAAATAAACATATAGATAGAATCAGTATTCAAAAGTAGGTTATTTTTGAATCAATGATAAATTTCAAATGTTTTTCATAGTTTACGCACTCAATACTTATCAGATTCATACAGTGATTATTAAATCTTTGTCTATTTATTTGTGATTATACTGTTCATCTCACGTTGGACGTCACTTATGGATGGCTACCAATATCGTTATGCCGTACCGATGCCTGCGACACATGCAGGTTGAATGATTTATTCACTCTTGGAACAACACCGTTGCCCCAATAACACAGACTACATATGGTTGGAACAATCATCACCGTTACAAGGTTGAGGTGTCAGCAACGATGGCATCGTTACCCTAGAAAGTAAAGGATACCAGGACTTCAAAGAAAAAAGGATTATATCCCACGCTAACTTAGCATGGCGTCACCACATGTGACGCTGAGCATACCAAACACATAAAACTCAATTCATCAACTGATAAAAATTCTCAGCAACTTCACAACACTGAATTGAATAATATGATGGCTGATTAAGCTCAGATATTCAAAGTAATCAATGTACAATATAAATAAACTGAACGCTCAAAGTTCGAATTTAGAGTGACGTAAATGTGTGCAGTACACGCTTCCTGTATGGTTTGACCTTCGAAGTGATTAGGGTTGTTCACTCAAAACAAGGTTTTATGTATACTACGGTTTTTGGATGCTATATCAAATTAATATAGCAGGGTGTGTCGAGAATCTAAGAGAGATACATCATATTTTTGTTTTTTGGGAAGTTTCCGTGGGACACAATAGATAATGATGAAGAACTGAGAATGGTGTATTTTTACTTACTTGAACTAAGTACAAGAAAGAATTGTGAAACCGACAAAATTCACCTATCGAGATTTTGATGGAAATATTTGGTTTGAGCTTCCCTGAATCTATTTTGACTATTTTCGGCATGATGTCGGTACGTATGCTCGTACGTTCGTAACTTGCAAATCTCAACACTGGTTTAACGTATAATGTTGAATTTTTGTACTTAAGACTGATATAAAGTCTAGTTGTGCACCTCGCATTATGATTCCAGTCGTCTGTACCGGAAGTGCACTTTACTTGAAACTTTTTTCGAATTTTTCCAATAACTCCAGAATGATCAACTGTAGGATGTTGAATTTCAGTATTTGAATTTGATGTTGTATCAAAATGGTTATCTGCTATTTTTGTATGAATCGGCCAGACCAGAAGTGCACTTTACTTGAAACTTTTTTCGAATTTTTCACATAAATCTAGAATGATCGGCCATAGCATATTAAAATTTAGTGTTTGAACTTTTTGTGGCATCAAAATAGTTATCTACCATCTTGGTATCAATCGGCTAAGCCAGAAGTACAGTTTATATGTATAACAGACATTCAGAATTTGCCGTATAGAACAATCAGTTTAATTGAAATGATGAGGTAGGCAATAATAATCTGATGTCAATTTTTTGATTTCGTTTGACATTGTACATGTCAAAATATTATTAAAATTATATCAATTATAATCTAAAGTGACAAAAAACTTCATTGAATAAATTTGTGTTTATATCAAATAACGTACAAGTAAGTCACGTGATGTTCACGTCAGATTTTTTCTATTGTGAATAATTCCTGAACTTTCGCAAATAGGAGAAAAAGCTCCAAGTCAAAAAGATAAATATTATCATTATCCAGCGAGTGGCGACGTGAATATCTATCTTGTTGAAGCCATACATTCCTCCTTTCATGTAAAGTCAATTCGTCAAGCTCCTCTTCCAGTTCTCTGAGTTTAAATTTTGATCAAAAATAAATCGCCTCATTAACTTTTTCCCCAGAATGCCACATCAAATGCTAAAACTGAATATAACTGAAAACCGTGATCCTTTAATTAGAAATTCATTTTCTCTACTCCAATAATAAAAATCTGACGTGAACATCATGTGACTTACTTGTACATCATTGGATATATATATATATATATAATACGATGTGATTTTGTGTTTGATCGTATATGTCATTGAATATGTATAATCAAACGCAAAATCTCAACGTTCCACAGTTAATCGTTTTGGATTTACCAAAGAGATTCTAAAATCTGTCAAGTAAAATGCGCTTCCAGCCAAGTTGGTTGCTATGGAAATAGTAGGCAATTATTCTTATACTGCAACATTCCTGAATACTGATTTCCAAAATACTACGACTATCAACAGATCTGAATTTATGCGCAAAATTAAAAAAGTAAATTCCTACTGAAGGGCACTTCCGGTTCAGTCTATTGTTATGAAAATAGTAGGCAATCATTCAGATGCTACAGCAGACTGGAATACCAAATCTCAATATTCTACACCTGATCGTTTCGAATCTATGCGAAAAATTCCAAAAGACTGTCAAGTAAAGTGCATTTTCGGCTCCGTGGATCTCGATAAAAATAGGATATGAGCATCTTGACGGTATAATCGTCCTAGATACTGAATTCTAATAATCTACGTTCAATCGTTTTGGATTTATGCGGAAAATTCAAAATGTTTCGAATAAAGTGCTCTCCCGGCTTAATCGATAGCAATCATAATGCAAGGTATGCAACTAGATATTATAGAAGTGCCTAATACAAAATTTAAATATTCAACGACTGATTGTTTAGAATTTATGCGGAAAATTCAAAAAATTGGTCATATAAAGTGTACTTCCGGCTCAGCCGATTGTTACAAAAATATGAGATGTCCATTAAGATGCTACAGCAATTCTAAATGCTTGATTCCAGTATCCTACGGCTGATCATTCTGGATTTATGCGGAAAATTCATAAAAGTCTGAAGTAAAATGCTCTGAATTCCAACATCCTACGGTTGATCATTCTGGATTTATTAGAAAAATTCGAAAAAAGTTTCAAGTAAAGTGCACTTCCGGTACAGACGATTGAAACCATAATGCGAGGTGCACAACTAGACCCTATACAAGTCTCACATACAAAATTTCAACATTATACGTTAAACCAGTTTTGAGATTTACGAGTTACGCACGCACGAACGCACGCACGCACGCACGAACATATGTACCGCCATCAAGCCAAAAGTAGTCAAAATGGGTCCAGGGATGCTCAAAACGGATATTTCCATCAAAATCTCGATAGGTGAATTTTGTAGCTTTCACAATACTTCCTTGTACTTAGTACAAGTAAGTAAAAATCTGCTGTGGTCAGTAGTACAGTACTTCCTCGACCAAAAATTATATATAGCTAGTTTCATTACTATATTCCATAAATTCAGAGTGTCGTATCAATTCATTACATATTCCAAAGTGACAGCTATCATTGTCAAAATGACCGATAGCGGTTATATGGAATTACTATTTAATTCTGGAATTGTCATAAGTTTCATATCCAGTTGCTTTAGTTAATCCCAAAATCGACATAATCTAGTTAAGCTGTGAAAAAACAATCATCAAAAAAATTACTTCATTTTGATTTTACTTAGCTTCACTCTCCGGGAGCTTCAAATAGATACCAAACTAGATACCCTTTGAATTGAAAAAAAAAAAAAATAAAAATCGAGCTACGAAAGAAAAAATGAATAAATTTTACTCAATTCCCAGATTTTGTTTACTTACAACGTTCAAATAACTTGTAGAAAAATCAATTGACAATTGTTCAAATATCATTTTCACACTTTAACTAGAGTTACTTCCGCAGAAGCTTTAATTTGATACCCAACACAATAGAGACAAATTAATTAATTTGGAAAAATAATGATCCTCAACAATTATTTGCTTCAGAAACATATAACAAATTATATAATAACCCAAATATTGATAATAACAGATGAACCGTTGATAGTTTTGAAGAATATTTTTCTTCATACCTTGATAAAAAGTATGTATTTTCGTCCCTAATAGCAGGGACGGAAGTTTGACATTTATTCCTTGTGAGAAGTACACGCTCGCCCTCTATAACGGTGGGAGGAAAACATTTTTCATTAGTATTGATACTCGACGACCAGAAGCACTCGCTCCGCTCGTGCCGCAAGTGTCAGAGCAGGCATCAAAAACATATTTATCAACATTTAAAGTTGAAAAAAGTAAAATTAATAACGTACTTTCGACCGGCTATGAAAAAAGATCGTATACACTACACGGACCAAAAGTTGAAATCTCGGTCCTGTGCGTCATGACGCCCGGGGCGAACTTTCGATCCTTGTAGTGTAATATGCTATTTCGTGCATGCTGTGCCATATTATTCAAGGATCAATTCCACTAATTCCATATTTCATGATAAATACTGCCCTTTATATAATAGATGCAAAGAACTAAGAATTTCTATCGATAAAATTTTGCTACCACTGATTGACAAGAGCTCATTGACGAACCTCAACCTAGCTTTCTAATAAAAAACTTGGATATGAAATTTCAGTCAGAAATTCGTACTCGTTCTAAGGTTATCGTGCTTTCAGACAGACAGATCGACTTTCATTTAAATCATGTTTTTTGGTTCTTCAGGGTCCAAAATGTAAAGATTCATCAGAATCTCAAATTGTCAATTACAAATTACAATATTTCTCGTATTATATAGGTTGGAAAATAGATAATTATCTATTTTCAATTTCAGTCTTTGTTAGTTTTGTCTCGTCCATCCACAGTACAGTGTCATCCAGATTTTAATTGTTTTTAAATTCATTCGTGAGCCAGATACAGAATTGGTACATTTTAGCATGATCCGTTGATTGTAACGCTTAAAGAATGTGCTCTTTGGATAATATCTATTCTTCTATAGTACTTTGTGCACTGTACTTTGTAGGATTCTGAATAAATCGGAAACTTTTCGAACTGATATTGAAGGCTCGATTCCTTCTGCCGCCAAAACGTCTATTGCTGTATTTAAATTGATCTCGTATCAGCTCTTGGTTTTTCAAATGAACAATATTGTCTGAGATTGCTTTCCAGCTCTCTAATAGTATATTCTACAATAAGTATTAGAATGGCCTATATTCTGAACGAGCGAAAAGTTTGTAAACCGAGCCGAAGGCGAGGATTACGGTTCGCGAGTGTGGAATACTCCATTCCAAACATGTTGTAGACTATACTTTCTCTAACAAGGTTTTGGAAACTCACCAATATTTCAGAGGAAATTAAAAAATTATTAAATGTCAAACGTCAAATCCAGATATGAATACTTGAATTGTTTGGAGGTAACCATAGTAGTAGCCAAACTAACAGCTTCTGATTCGTCGAAATGATTCTGAAGGCTTACGGAATCATTCTAAACGATTTTTTGGAATGTCATTCGTTCCAACATAATTTTTGGTTATGGAATATGCAAATTCCAAAACAGTGTTGGAGAAATAATTTTCTCTAACACTGTTTTGGAATTTGCATATTCCATAACCAAAAATTATGTTGGAACGAATGACATTCCAAAAAACTGTTTAGAATGATTCCGTATACCGTTTAGAATGATTCTGTATACCTTTAGAATCATTTCGACGAATCAGAAACTGTTAGTTTGGCTACTACCATGGTTACCTCCAAACAATTCAAGTATTCATATCTGGATTTGACGTTTGACATTTGATAATTTTGTAAGTTTCCTCTGAAATATTGGGGAGTTTCCAAAACCTTGTTAGAGAAAGTATAGTCTACAACATGTTTGGAATGGCGTATTCCACACTCGCAAACCGTAATCCTCGCCTTCGGCTCGGATTACAAACTTCTCGCTCGTTCAGAATATAGGCCATTCCAATACTTATTGTAGAATATACTATTCTATCTGATTGCCGTCGATGTCAAGAAGTGTTTGGATACTCGTCACAGACACGTATACTATTTTTTCTATAAATTATAAACTATCAGTCTTCTCTTTTTTAGAATACTTAATTTCATATTTTGTGTACTTTGCAAATGTAATTTGAAATTATTTAATATTTGTTTGTATTATGGACCCATGAATACAATCTTTCTAATCATGAAATATCAAATAGACCTAATACATATTTCTTACAAAAACAAATTCACGTGAAACCTTCAATTCAAATTTTCATATACGTTTTTCAGTTGATGTGTGGTGCGAGTTTATGAAAAATATTATTTTTATCATGATTATCAATACCTTCTGTTAACATTTTTCTTCGTGTTCCGCTTTTGTTCAATTCTAAATTAATCACAATATATAATTCCGATTTCATGTACCTTCTTTTCAGCAGATGTTTCAAATATTCGTTAGCATTTCTCCATATCCTTTTTATCCAAAGTGATCCTATCTCTGAAAGAACAGACGTATTCTTTCGATGCATCTGGGTTATTGTAATAATACTTAATATCGTTCCGCTCAGAATATCCAAGAAGAATTTGAATGATTTCCATAAGCTCAGCTTTACATTTCCAACTCGAGTATAACATTGAAATTGCAGCATTTCTAAAAGCTACTTCCGCTACTGCAGTTACGATTTGATAAAGCTTTTATAGTTTATAACTGTACTAGAGTTTGTATTAACAAAATCCACTTTTGATAGAATTATGGTATTATCTTCATCAAAGGTTTTGAAATCTGTGTGATAGGAGTAATTCACATAATACTAATGTAATTTTGTATTATATCATGCGGAACATCAGTATAATTATGGGAGCTGGTTCATTATCACTTAGAGCGATTTATTTTTTGAAGAACTGCATTATGAAACTGATTGAAACAATATTTGATGTAGAACAAAGTTTGATTTGGATGTTGATGTAATCCGTTCAAATGTAAACTAAATATAGGAACGTGCCTGAAAATGCTAATCTGTTAGATTGGGTATTAACTATAATATTACTGAGTGGTTATAATGGTTGATTATTGATAAATATTCTCATTTGGAGTTGATAACGTGACTGCGACAGAATGATCAGAATTATGGTTTATCCATTCTGAGAAGTAACTTGAAGAGACTATAAAAGCTAATTAATTTCAAGGTGTTAAAAAAATATATCCTATAAATGTCCATGAGATCAAGAAGAAAAATCAAATATCTTTTTAGGCAGCCTTCTAAAAACCCATTTCAGGCCATGCGGGAAGATTATTATCGCACATAAGAATATTTTCATAATGTATAAGGCCCATATCGGAGCCTTGTAACAAGAAATTCTTATTGAATATTTCAGATTGATTGAAATTTAGATAGTGAGAAGGTTGAGGTGTCAAGCTGGTGACATCTTTGGCGTTGATAACGTTCTGCAGAAGCGAATTGTGTGCAAATCTGCCTCACCTTGGTGCTGAGACTTCATCTTGCGCTCTCGTTTCATACATATTTATCGATGCTGACAGCGCTCTCTAGCCACAGCGCGTGTACCTACGTGAATTTATGAAGAGACCGCAAATGAAATATGTCAGCAAAGCAAATTGTTCGTCTGTCGTCTGCGAATCTTGAAATGCAGACGCTACGCAGAGCTCTGCTCCAAAGAACAAAAACCTGAAGTATGATTCTTATTCTTTCTTACGAAAGACATGAATCAAGATTGTAACTATAAATACATATTTAAGTCACATTTTTCGTGAACTTTTTAACGGAATATTTAACAAATACTCCTGTTACGTATAAACTGATACATTCAGAATTGAAACATATTGTAAAACTGTATTAATGGGAGTGACACAGAATTCTCCCAATCACATACTTAAATTGTATGTCTGCTCAAAAATTGATCAACCAACTCCAGCTGGAGTGAAAGTTATGACCAGTCAAATGTGTCCGATACTGCTCACTTGATAGTCTAAAAAGGCTGTAAATGTAACAAAAGCAAACTGTTTGAAATAGGTATGGCATTATCCACATAACAAACCCAAAAAAATAAAACCCGTCATAATTTTTAAGCTCGTCGAATTCTTGCTGGGTAAATCTAGGTTTATTTATTCAGTTCGTTAGTGGAAAGGCGCGAACACAATGCTCCTCAACGTGACAGCGCAGGACGTCCCCGAGAGGAGCTCATAAAATGCTCTCATCCACAACCCGGCTCGAAACTCGAAGCAGCATTAATGAGATTTGCCGGCTGCACTCACCTGGGGTCGCTCTCAGATGGAGACTCATAAATAAATTCATAACACAATGTTGATTGCTTCAGATGGCTCCTTTTCACACACGCTCGCGTCGAACCTTCCTCAGAATTATGAGCCACAATAGCATCATTATTTTGTGTTATCGATATTGATCCACAACCTGAATACCAATCTCATTAAAACGCAAATAAGGAATAGACCATTATTTTGATAGGAAGCATCTTCTAATCATATGTGCTATTCGAATTTTCCGTCTCTCCTCCAGACTTGGGACTCATTCAACGCTATTGATAATGCAAGCCCCATTTTAGTTTTTGTTTCGTTCTATTCTTCAGCTAGAGAGAACAGTTTCCTCATTTTTATCATAGTGTGTAATCTAGCGGCTCTATTTTAGATCTACTGCATTGATATTGTGGTTGCAGTTTGTAACTCCACGTATCAAAGATTCTGACCAATATTTCTCAGTCATTCCGAACAGCTTAGTATTCAATCACTAGAACTTGGTATATAATTTTTGACAGAACTCTCATATGGCTGAGCGCGAATACCGCCCGACATGTGGTTCAAGATATATCTCACTACTAAACACCACACCTGCATCACCTGTTAAAAATAATTTCAAATTCCAGATTATTGAAATCTTCTGGCTATGTCAAACACAGCAACATTTATCATCCAAGCCAAATCTGCACCTTTCCTTTTTTTAAACGTTTCATTTACTTATTTTCTGATTTCTTGGAGCAGAATCTTTATTGCTCTACGAAATAAGAACCTACTACTTCACTCCTCACTAAAATTATTAACTACTGTCCGGATCGTGGTAGTGGATATTTGCTATTCTGCCATATTGAGGAGTGGATATTTGATGAGGCATCGAAGGATGGACTTTACTTTCTTCGAAGAGCTTCTCTGGTTGGAGCTAGGGTTTAGCCAACCTCCTACCTTGAAAGTTGGTGATATATACGTCTGAATGGCAAGACCCTTCTGTTGTGGGACTCTCATTAGATTGTTTTTTTCTTAGTATTTCTTGAGGATCGATCACACCTAAGGAATCTTTCCGTTGATAGACCATACAGCAGATGCGTGAGGGTGGGGCTTTGATTTTAACAGGCAAATGCTGCCTGAGAATGATACTTTATCTAAACCATTTACAGCTCGGGCACTGACTTACATGACCAATACGCCAGCAAAAAGCTCAAATCTATCTTACATCCCGATAAGGATAAGAAATCACCCCGCAGAGCACTGATAGTCAGTTAGGCAGCACGCTACCTGTGGTGAGATTGATTGGCTCGTCCAATCTCTGTCTTTGTGCAAGTGTTTCAAAAGATGGGTTCCATCCTTGCCAAAGAGCTTCCTTCATCATATAGCAGCTTCATGAAGATCAATTAGATCCACGGAAACTTTTCTTTGATTGACTATACAGGTGCACAAAGGCGAGAGTCCCTAATTTCAACAGGAAAATGCTTCCAAGGGTGATAAACAGTAAGTAAAGTATGAATAGAATTCTGCCTCTACCAGGAAGTTAAAATCAAGTTTGCATCCTGAGGGGGCACGCTGCAGCGTATTGGTAGTCAGTCGGGAAATATGCAGCTTGTAGTGAGATCTATCAGCCTATCTAATTCTTGCCTTTGAGCAAGTGCCGATCGTAGGGCCAAAAATTAAAAAGGTAAAGGATTTCATGTTCCAGTCATCAATTGAAGTTTGCACCTGACATTTCTCTTGGTAATTATCCTTTCGAATTTCATTCTGCTTTTTAGGTTCTGCTAGTCAATACAGGTTTTATCTCTGGCTACGATCTGACACAATGCTTCAATACCCAACAGGGTCAATTCTAAATGGTCATTAGAATTGATTTATACAAAATTTCAGATCTTTTGGCACCTTTATGTACTCTATTTTTGTTTAATAGGATCAGTACACGAGTAATGATTGTTAATTGAAGTCACCAATTTCCTTTTGGATGGTCTCCGGACATCAATTATTATTATTCTTTTTTGAAAACTTTCCCTAATCGTCATTGACGATTCTAGGTGTATAGCTAAGCCCCATTAAAATTTACCGAGGAGCTTATTGTCCTTCATTGTCCAGAAAATTTATTTTTCATGTGGGTGCATTGTTCAAATATTTGTTTGGCATATAGGTCCAGTTCCAATAACAACTCATACGAGAATTACAGAACCTCTTCAAAAACTTCACAGACTTTATGGGATGAAATTCAGAGAGTTTATCATTCTTCATACAACTTTTATGTTTCCTGAACAGATATGTTTCCGACCTGAAAGATCATTTATGACACCCCATATTTGTGCTGGAAAGGTGTAAGTTATTTAGCATATCAAGTGTCGTAAAGCATGTAAATTCTCCCCTCAATAAGTGTAAATGATGTAAATGAGAGTGTGGGAGCGACACAGTGCAAACAAGCTGCCGTCAGATATTTCTCGCTTCCTTCCGGTTTAGAGGCGCGATATAGAAAATTCATTTTTAGAGGAGTTTCTGTCACCTGAGATTTAATCTTTAAGTAGTGGGTGGGTATGAATATGGATGTTGTCAACGTCATATCACGTCCTACTGCAGAATATGAACGATGTAATTTTTAGGCAATATATCAGCGGATAGTTTAAAACACGTACGACAGGAGAAAAATTTGAGGAACCAGTACAAAATGTATCAGGGGCAATAATTCGTGTATACTTCATGTCTCCTGCCAAATGAAAAATGTTCGGAGTTTTAGAATGAAACTCTCCTCATAGTTTGAATCCCTGTGCAATAATCGCATGTCGGATTTTATTTATTACCTAATTTATCGATTGCGGTTCCGCTGGCTTTGTTTCGGTAGGAACCCTTCCAGCTCCCAAGCGCTGATAATAGCGCTGACACACACACACTCGAGCGCTTGCACGACTTATGGACCACGAAGCTCGCGGACTTAATTCTGCATAATTCGTCGACGATATCGGCCATTACGGAGTGTCGGTTAGTTGGGCTGACTCTTGGCACTGCACCATCCGTTCGCTGCCAAACTTGGCTCGGAAACGACGATTTTATGCGTAATTTATTTCCGTTTTTGCGCGCACACCATATTTACATACATTATGTGTTGTTTTAATTCAGCTGCTGTTTGTTAGTGAGGTCGTGATAACTGGACCACCTCAAACTCACGTCAAGTTGCAGCTTACACATTTTTGCTCGCTCCCTTGCGTCATCTTGAATTCTCTCTGGGATGAATCAATTCATGGAAAGTTTCCCTGATATCACTTAAAGCACTCTGCAGATGATTTAGTTCTGATTTAATAGAGGTTCAGTTCATCTTCAGTAAGAGGTGTTAAGTCCAATCATAGCTTCCCTTTATTCCACCGTGAGTGCACTCAATTCTGACCGCGCGTTTCCCTCCCAAAATGGTTCCGATGCACTGGAGGGTTAACTATCTTCGACACTTTAATCCGTGGATCGAGTGCAGGAGCCAAGCCGTAATTCGGTACATTAGTCTGCTCCACAGACGCCGTAATACAAACGGACAGTGCCGTCAAGCGCAGGTGCCCACAAGGAAGAGGAATACTCCGCGAATAAAAACATTAGTGATGCGAGCGAGCTTCAGATGCACCACTAAGCTAATCTTCGTTTTTGCCAGACAGTTAATGCACCTTTTTGATGTGAACGTTGTCTTCCACTAGATAATTTCTTTGCAACATGGAAATGTAGCTAAGCTTTTTCTGCACATTGCGGTGCGGTTCGACATCGTTTGCGTTCCCTTTGAAAAAGATTTTCTGAGTTTTGTTGGATATTTAAATTCCAGTAATCAGCTACAAAAGAATATATTAAAGTACTCCTACCATCCTAAAAATGTTGTTAGAACTCTCATTAATAAAATGGTCTACTATAATGATTCTAATGAAAGTGTCATCATTTATTGCCCCCCTAAAAGACTCCTAATTAAGTTTCATATCTAAATTGTACGAGATTGGCATCCTGAAACAATGCAATAATTCCTGCTGTAATATCCGTATTGTTTCAGCTAAACGGTATTTAACCAAAATCAGATTTCCTCCGTTTCTATCTTAGAAGTCACGCATTAAGTAGAAAATGCACCACCAGCATCAACATCACCACAGAGGTGCAAATCATTCTGCAGTAATTAGCGCGGTACGGTCGATAAATCAGAACGCGATATTGTGGGCTCGCTTCCGATATCGTTCGAAGCGAGAGCTTTTGTTGCACGCATGCAAAAGAGTAAACGATAATGAGTAGTATGTTTTGTAGCTATGTGTTTTGTCTATGATGTATTGCTTTGGCTTTTACACAGCTTTGCTTTTTCCAGTTGCTGCTGCAATAGACAGATATTGCAATGAGCTTTCGCGATTCTTTGAAGAAAAATAAATGAAAATAACTACGCACTGGAAAAATAATAAGTGTAGACCAATAACAGAAGTATTTGCGGAGGAAAAGCCCAAGGAGAAGTTTTTCAACAAACATTCAAAGTCTTTAATCTCACCTTAAGCTCATAAACCAAAAGTTTGATGCCGGTAAGTCCTCCCAAAAGTTTTTCTGCAGTATATTTGTTGTATCAAGAGACCATGAGAACTTAATTTTGATACTGTGTGCTTACATGCTGATTTCAAGGATAACACCAAGTCTCAGACATTCCTACGGGAAACTGCTCAATAGAAAGCAATTGAGTGGCTCAGAACAGTATCACAAGCACTTTCGACGGGAAAAAGCTTCTTTGACCAAAGCTAGCTAGTGAAACAACGAGATAAAATGCATCTGGCTTCAGCTAACAGAGAACAGTCACAAAAATAGAGTATCACTGATCTTTCTCAACACATCTTATTTTGGCAGCCTCATATTATCTCGAGTGTTGACAGTAGTACCTTCAAACAACGGTTTTTCATGTTCAAATGTAGAATATTATCCTCCAGATCTCTTCTTATCGACAATCGATTTTTTTTTATACTTATTCAATTCTATGGTCGATTTTTTCTAACACACGTTCTCTTGAAAGTCTCATTCGATGCTCTGTATTCAAAATAGTAGCTTTGGACATGATATCGAAACGCACAAATCAAAAACACAACTAACATTATCCTCCAGGTCTCTCCTTGTCTTCAATGGATTCAAAATCGATCATTAGTATAGGAAAAATACTCAATATCGCATCACAGGTCTAACCTTGTGGTCCGTCTATTCTTTTCAGCAAACACAGGATCTCATAGAATTTTTTGAGCTTATAATCTTAGCTTTCAACCTGAAGTGGATCAGCACATAACAAAAACACATCATTGCCTTACAGATCTCTCATTGACGTAATCGTCTTACAAATCACTCCTCGTCGTCAATTATTGTTTCTCTCCGGCCAATAAAGTGTCCCACATAACTTCTTGTGCTCATAATTATGAATTCGGAAATGAATATGGTCAGCATAAATCAAAAATACAATCAACATCATTGGTTAGATCTATCCTTGTAGGCAATCAATTTAGATCCGATCGTACCATAGGTAGACAGTTTTCAGGGTACTACAGTAGGTGCAAGATAGTACGAAGTATCTTGAAGTATCACATGCACTACAAGTTCAAAAGTAGCGCCATGTTTGATTGTACTCTAAAAAAAACCTAAGAAAACGGTCAGAGGCCATTGTTGAGGTACGCAGCGAGTCAGCACGTCGCTTAAGTTGTGATAATTGTTTTATAAATATTTATTATAAATGATTTGAGGGAAAAATAGTCGGGTCTCAATTTATTGGAACAGGCGCAGTCAGCAGTCCCTCGAAGTACGAATATATAGCGCGAGCGCGGTTGCTCGTAGCGCCTAAGGATACTAATAGTTATTCATGTATCTAGTGCACGAAATTATACTTTGGTGCTTGAGAATTGAAGTTTTTCATCAAGGCGGCAGCTAAGACACAAATTCTTCGAAAGCCCCAAAGAAACTTCATGCATGAGTTGCATACAACATTTTTTCTACAAAAAAATATTAAAATCATATTAAGATACAAAAATTTGTTTTCTTTTTCTTGACAAGGTATACTTAATGCACGTTGTCAAGATAAAGTCAGTGAACGAAATACTACGTGTCCGTTTTCATGATAAATAACTCCAATGCGACATCTCGCATACTAATATTGATGAACAAATGTCGCTATTTCTTGACGTTTGTAGAAAAATAAATATGTCGATTTTACTAGCAAATTGTGGTAACTATGGTTATGCTGACTTACCGCTCATGGCCAAAGGTGATAAGTGAAAAATTAATAGTATATTATGCTACAAGGACCAAACGACTGTCATTTTTGTCCAGGATAAATTTGGCTGCATTCGGTGTAGACGAGGGCGAAGTACGAGGCGAAGGCGAGGGCGAAGTACGAGGCGAAGACGAGGGCAAAGCCCAAGGCGTAGCTCCGTGCAGCCAAATTTGTCCGTGACAATAATGACAGTCGTTCAGTGTCCGTGTTGCATACGATACTTTTTGTAACAAGTGCACGAAGTATCCCCATTACTAAGCTTTTTAGATAAATTTGGATGTATTGAAATTATCTTATCGATTTGACAAACAGATTTTTGCAAATGCAATCATATTGCAATAAACTGATACAATGAAACATAAACTTGTATGATTTATTTTATTGATTGATATTTTTCTCATTCTCTGTGCTACCCCGTTCACAGTAAATGCACATATTATAATAAACACATTCTATAATACAAATTTCTTTCAAATATCAGTTTGACATACAGGGTGTAACAGAAATAAGTACATTAATTTCAACCAGTGATAGAACCCGTGAAGCATAACAATTTTTCTTAATAACTTTTTTCCGAATTCTCATCTTTTTCTAGCATTTTTTAACCCCTATAATTTAACGAGTCGTTCAGGTGCATAATTGTCGGATCCAGTAGCAGGTACAACCCTGGATACAACGAAACAATTGATTCCGACATATGTGAGCTATCAACTCCTTCAAATAAATTTTGGAAAAAATCGTGTAATTATTATTGTCACAAAAATTAAAACCTGTGTAAATCTCAAGCTCCTCTATCTATCGATTTCGCAGGCAGTGTAGGATTAGCTTGGCGAATTTATCTGGAACGATTTCCGAATTGTCATTTTTCACTAAAAATTGTATTGTGGTTATGCTCACGTATTTATTGTCAAAATATTGTGCACTTATACATTATGATGAGAATACTATGAGATATTAAGAACTTATCGTTTACCTGGAACGTAAAACACCAGATGAAATGAATAAAATACATTAATTTTATAAATGAAGTAACTGTGAATTAGTTTTTCCTCATATTATTACAAACTTCACACTCAGGTCGTTTCAATGAAGTTTGCCTCGGTAATTGATCTGTTGGACAAATAGAATATTGTATCTCATATTTTAGAAAATATTTAAAATGAATTACCAAACTCAGGGATACATTTGTAGGTTAGGTTTTCTGTTTTTCAGGAATAAGCTCTTACAATTTTTGCGGGAATATTTTCAGTTGAATTATTCATTGAATTAATTATTTTACAATAGCATTCCATTTAATATTTTACCGTTCACTTTAAATAAATCGTTGGATGATTTTCTCTCTATGTTCAAGAGCCAGCAATAATGAAGTAAGTTGAGAGCAGCAACTACTTTTTGAGTTGATTGTAGATGGCAGCACATTCTGACCCATATTCCAACTGTATTCCAGGCTGTATTCAGACTATTCAAATCAGCTGATTCAAGTGCAATGAACTTGTGCAGACAATCTAATGTTCAAGAAATGTACCAACTATTTGGAAATATACGTGAAATTCCTAAATAGAAATGAAATTTCTCAACAATAACATATAAATACGACCAATATACCAAATTGTTGGTTTCAGAGATGAATTTAATCTTTCTTGCAACATATGCAAAAATTGAACTGTCGAGATGAGCGAATATCAATGTATTATCAAAATACTGTTATTCTTTCAGTTTCAAATGAAAGATTGATAAGACTATGATGGTTTAAAGTTTCAAAATAATCATTTCAATCGACAGCTGTAATTCTTCCAACAAATGAGAAACATTCAGTTCTAACCATAGGCGCACTATGAAATTTTTGACCAAACTTTGATGGATTTTTGCTCGATAACCAGAAGACTTACAGAAAAAAGTCATCAAGAAAAATTATTAGGCTTGTAGAGATCTATTACAGGTTGAAATTGATGTACTTATTTCTGTTACACCCTGTATATCAATGAAATAAAAAAAATCCAACGGCATTCTGATCCATGATCTACAATTCCATTTTTACCCAGCGGGAAAAAATATCCATTAATTCCCAGTCAACAGAGAATTAATGATAATTGTAACCATGGTTTGGAATTGAGAACTTTCGTAGCAGAAATCAGCTCAGTAATAGAGTACTTTCGGTGTACGTGTTACAAAAAAAAAATTTATTTATCTTTCTGTATTTGTGATTGAATATTCACAATAAAATGTCAAACTTGACAGCTGACATCGAATAAACAATCATCAGTAGTAATTCAATTTTAAAAAGAGAATTCGGATTCATATTTTGAATCTTCAAACGTGCAAAAAATTTTATAAGCATCACGGTCAATAAGTACAGTACCGATTTCGTATAATATTTGAAAACCTCGCCAAGGCTCGGCCTTCCAACTGTTATTCTCATTCGGTGAACTGTACTTACTGACCTTGATATTTAAATAACTATTTTCGAAAACCGTCATTAAAACATTTTCAAGGCAACTAGAAACATGCGAAATGATTGTTTTGTTTACAGGACGCGAAATACCTTGCAGCCAGGATGCGAAATATGTAGATAAACTGTATTGGTAATCATAGCAACATTAAAAGTGACATTGATTGATTCGAAGTGTCAAAATTTTCTTTTTACATTCTTATTAATTTTGAGACGTGGTTCTCGAAAAAATGTTTGACACATGATTACGAAATTCTTTTGCAATATCGTATAATTTTTTGGGAGCTTAGCGAGCAAAAAAATCTTCTATTCTCGAATGCAAAAGTGACATTTCGCAATCTAGAATCAAAAATATCTATTTTTGTTAAATAATAGTATATGATGTAACAAGAACGTCATTTTTGTCCAAGATAAATTTGACTGCACTCGGTGAAGACTAGGGCAAAGCCTGAGACAAAGGCTAGAGCGAAATACGAGGCGAAAGCGAGGGCGAAGCACGAGGCGAAGACGAGGTTGAAGCCCAAGGCGTATCCTCGTGCAGACAAATTTGTTTGTGACAATAATGAGAGTCATTCAGTGTCCGTGTTGCATACGATACTTTTTGTAACAAGTTCACCGAAATAACCCCATGACTGAGCTTTTCAAATAAATTTAGATGTATTGCACTATCTTATCAGTTTGATAAACAAACTTTTGCAATTGCGATCACATTACAGTAAACTTATTCAATGAAACATAACTTGAATGATTTATTTTATTGATTGATATTTTTCACATTTCCTGTGCTCTCCCGTTCACAATTAATGCACACACTATAACGAACACCTCCTATAATACAGATTTTTTTCAAATGTTGATTTGACATATACCAATAAAATTTAAAAATTCAACGGCATCCATGATCCACAATTATTATTTTTACCCAGCGGACAAAAATATCCATTAACTCCCTGTCAACTGCGAATTAATGAAAATTGTTACCATGGTTTGGAATAGAGAACTTTCGGAGCAGAATTTAGCTCAGTAATAGGGTACTTTCCGTGCACGTGTTACAAAATAGTATATTCTACAATAAGTATTGGAATGGCCTCTATTCTAAACGAGCGAAAAGATTGTAATCCAAGCCAAAGAAGAGGATTATGGTTCGCGATTGTGGAATACGCCTCTCCAATTGTAGACTATACTTTCTCTAACAAGGTTCTGGAAACTCACCAATATTTCAGAAGAAATTCAAAAAATTATCAAATGTCAAACGCAAAACCAGAAATGAATACCTGAAATGCTAGGAAGTAACCATGGTAGTAACCAAATTAACAGCTTTTGATTCGTCGAAATGATTCTAAACGGCATACGGAATCATTCTAAGACCCAGTCGTACAGTCTAAGCTTATCCAAAGTTTAGTAAAACCAAGTTTAATTTTCATGGCTACAATTATTTCAGCAATTGTAATCATAGAAATTAAACTTGGTCTTACTAAACTTTGGATAAGCCTAGGCTGTACAACTGGGTCTGAACAACTTTTTGGAATATCATAAGTTCCAACATAATTTTTGGTTATGGAATATGCAAATTCCATAACAGTGTTAGAGGAAAATTATTCCAATGGAGTAAGGGAACTGCAATAAAAATCTTTTTTCAAACAAATCATGCAGATTGGAAGCATTTTGCAAAGATGAAACTAATATTTTTCGACAATGTATATTTGAAAGTAACGCTTACAGATGTCGAACACTTCTACAACCGTCGTTGGATAGAATTCTGTAGACTGACCATTGGTTTTCGGTACCAAAAACTAATTCCGCTTAGAATCAATACCTAGAGATCTACAAAAGTTTCATACTGGCAACGTCATAGACAGACATCTTATAGATTCTCAAGAAGTTATTATAATCCAGAACTTGTCGGTAAGCTCTGATAACACTACTGTTAAGATGACTGTATATAATTCATTGAAATTACCTATAAGAAATCCAGAATTCTATCTGTTGGACCTTCGCGCATCCAAAAAGTGGAGACACTTTGAATTATATTTGATGCTTCGTGAGCAAATGAGGTGCGACTGCTGACTGCATCTGTCCCATCAAATTGAAATCTGACTGTTTTTCTCTTCAATCATATATAATGAATAATTAATAAATAAATTTTCAGCTATTACAAAACTCTTGTACCAACATCATTATCTCAACTCAAGCGACGTGCTGACTCCCTGCGTCCCTTGACAATGACGTTCGGCCACTCTCTTAGGCCTTCTTAGACTACGAACAAACTTGGCGCTAATTTTCAACTTTTACAAAACACTTGTAGTGCATGTGATAATTCAACATACTTCAAAGCACGCCACCGTCAGGTGTCCTATTACCCGACCTTGCGAGTGTATACCCTTAATACTATATCATATTGAAATATGGACCATTATAACTCCTACAGATTTTTGTCACCAGCTGCGTTGAACTATAATTGAAATGATCAGAAACTTGCGCACAATAAAATGCTGCAGTGATAAATGAATAACTCTGATATTGCAAATTACCTGCTGTGCATTAACACTCCCATCACGTGATCACCCTGAAGATTAACACACAAACAAGAAGAAGAAATAATAAGAAAATACGACACTCATGTATGCCTATTGCGAACCGCAGATACTCACGAAGAATATCATTTGGTCTGGAGTGATCAAGTTGAATTGATCAAGCTTCACACACTCATCGCATAGCGCGTCAGTGAAACTCGTGACAATTGCTGTTACCAAACCACTCTTGAAAGATACAAACAAAGTTGTACGAAAACAAATTCGTTATGTATGATAATTATCTTCATGTAAATATTCTCCTGTAGTATAAGACTTCAAAAAAGTCAAATCCAGACAGTTATAGGTTGTACGACATCCCATCCTACATTATTCCAGCCTAACATAATGTTTACAATCTAAAAACACTCCGAAGCGATATACGGAATGACTAACTGTGCACCAGCTTTACTTGACGTTTTAGGAATAAACTTTTAACATATTTTTGTTGGATGTTTAACTTTGCTACATGATTTATTCCAAACACTCCTGCAAATTTCCATCCAGCATATTTATCATGTTCTACCATATTTTTATGATGATAGCGAGTTTATCATTTATATAATGGAAGATTTGAATCAAAAATATCATGTGGAACAAATTTTTAATAGCGGTCATCCACACATATTCATAAATGCATTAAGTTAATATGTATTGAATGATACATATCTACATAATGTTACATAAATTGATTATGAATATGATTCTGATATTTATCCGCGTTGAAATATGAATGTTCACATTAATATTCTGAACAAGTCTGTAAATATTAAAATAAATTTCAATGTGTGATGATTTTTAAGAATCGAAAATAAAAAGTTCATGGCGTTGAACTAGCGAATCTAGCGCTTATACGAGTCCAAACTACATCTAAAAATAAATCAGAAAACACAATCTCTTTGTCTTTTGCGACTTGTAAGTAACTTTTCAGTTCCAACTGAATCTATTTGAGAACCATTTTCATCGATAGCTCAAAATTTTTCATCCTTATTCGTATGCATCCTGTCTAAAACTCTTGGTGTGAGACCTCTCAACCACTTGAGACTTTTTATTTGACGCAGCAGTGACACGCGGAATCGTTAACTAAATGCGCACCACCAACAGCTGGCGCTGATGGAACAAGTGACGGTGACGCCCTATCTCCATCCTCTTTTTTCCAAGCAGTCTCCCAGGAAAAGATTATATTCAATATAATAAAAAAAAAAATGAAGCGGTTATAATTGGAAGTGTACTTATATTGATACAACATTATTGCCTCTAAGAAAAATTATGGTCAACTACAAGCATCATCGATACTCGAAAAAGTATTCTCCCTTCAAACGTACACCTCTCAAACAAAAATTTCGATAATATATGCTGAAAATGATAATTTTCACCCTCTCATCCAATATTTGTGACTGAATAATATGTTAGATATCCCTCCCTCAAATCCCATATCCTATTTCCTTTAATGCTTCTAAAAAACTTTAGAGTCGGATATTGTGAATCCGTCTTCTAAAAAAGCAATTACAAAGTTTAATTCGCAATGAATTCCGAATTAGTACAAAAGAATCAATTAAAAAAGTCCCTACAAAGTAACTTTTGGGAAAGTAGGCGAATGGAGCTGCTCCCCATGTTACCTACAAACATTGTTGGGTTAAACGGGTCAACTCAACCTTCCACTTAGTAATTGTAAGGACTTGGTACCGTGAGGAACTGAATATTATTATATAATGATAAATATGTTGATTCAAATTGAGAATTATTCGTGAGAATATTAGGTGTTGAGATGCTGGTCACCCTCAGAATTCGGGGTATGTAACAGTTATTTCATGACAATGTGACCTGCCAATATTGGAATAGTAGTGTGAGAGTAGACAATTCAAGCCGAAATTTCTCAAAGCCGGCTAACTTGGTTATACTTTGACTTGAAAATTTAATTTCAAATTTTATTCTATAGGCATCAATAATTGGGCTATCTGTAAATCTCTAAATAATTTATAAGTTATTGAAAAATTCGATGAGACAAACATAAATTCTTGAAATAGCCAATACGTTAGGCTCTCCATGCAAAGGAAAGGTCGTTATGGCACCAAGTCAATAATAACAGTTGCATGAATCTAAACAATGATAATAAAATTGTAGTGATAAGTAATACAGTATATTATGCTACAAGGTTTGAACGAGCGTTATTATTGTTCAGGGTGACGTTGGCTGCACTCAATGAAAGCGCGGGCAAAGCCCAAGGCAAAGGCAAGGTCGAGGCTCGAGGTGTAACTTCATGCAGCCAGTCGATCGTTCAGTGTTTTGCAATTGCAATCACATTGACAGTAAACTAAAGCTACGAAACATAGCTTACATTATTTATTTTATTGAATTATATTTCTTATATTACCTATGCTATTACGCTTACAGCAAATGCAAACACTGAAATGAACATTTCTCCAAATCTCAGTCAACGATTATAAGAATAAAAATGGAAATATCAACGGCGTTCATAATCTACAATCATGATTTTTTCCCTCAATAGGGAGTTAATAATAATTTGATAGCACTATTTGACAAAATTCAACCTTTTTTTCCTAATCTTCTCGATGTTTGCGTTCGATTGTTTATATATAATAACTTCAACTTTGCTGTAAATTTTCAAATTGTAGCTCGAGCCTACATGAAAAAATCATGACTACTCCTTTGGAACTTGCCTAGAAATTTCTTTGCCAGCTAATTATGGCATCAATATTAGCTTATATAATTTGGAGCGAGAACGAAGCGATTTACGATAAAATTAAAAGAATGTCGGTTCAGCGCTAAATTGTGAAGAAGTATTCTGTAATAAAGAGCTGTACACAGTTTGATAGAGGCGTGAGTTTGTATAGCAACAACATTGAATTAACTTGAATGGTTATTGATCTACAATCTTAAAAAATTATGATACAGGGATATGCCTAATGCAGCACAGATACAGGTAGAAGGATGAAAAACAGCCTAACTCGGCACAAAGTTGAATATTGCTCCAGTTCACAATATCCCACCTCGAAGCCCGCTCGTTTGTTTTGGTGCGAAGCACCGCCGGTTGAAAACAAAACCACTGCTACAAGTAACGCAAGATTCCTCATCGAGGTTGGTCCTTTCACCTCCACTGCACTCAACTTGAAAAAAGTTTTGTGCTGAAATGGGCTATTTCGATATGATCAGAAAATGTATGTTCGGATTATAGGATCATCGTGTGTCGAGATAGGATATGCCCATAACGCAAGATATAACGACAATATAAAGACTTATTTTACTCGGTTTCCGAGTCCAAACTATCAACAGTGATATTCTCATTCTCATCGTTGCATGCCGGTTCTGATGATAAAATATCTTCTACTCTCAACGGAAGTGGATCTTCTTTAAACCACAGAGGTACAAGTGTTTCGTTTTTAATCAACTAACACTCTTCTGGTTTCAATTTGATACAAATCTCATTTGTGGCACTCAGTTATATCACAAGGACGAAAATTTTTCTCATAATTTTTTGTGTTAATTTTATCCAATATGGAGGAATTAGATTTGACTCGAAATCTTCAACTTTTATGAGAAAGTAATCTTTATTGGAATGTTTCAGGTGAAATTTTAGAAATAGCTGGAATCTCGCTGAATCGTTACTCATAAAATTATAATTTGACGCTGAATCAACTTTCCTTCATTTTTCTCGTGAACCGCTTCGTTCCCATTGAGAAAAAGAATGAGTTAAAATTGATGCCAGAAAAATTTTGAATCATTGCAAGAGGTGGCAGCCTTGTTTTTCATGTTCAGAAAGGTTTGAGCTAAAATAAAAAAAAAAGTACTCCCTATGATTGAAGTATAGCTGCGGACCTAAGAATCGGATGTTTCTTAGAGAGACTGCCGTCTTCCCGAAAATGGCAAAAAGCAACATTTTCGAGGTCAGGAAGGTTCGACTTACAATTTATGAGAAAATCATCGTACGTTCGATGAGAGAAGTATAGCTGCGTTCAAAATTAAAACCTGAATTTTCGATGACTTTAAGAGTGTTTGCCGCCCTCCCAAACAGAGCGAAAGGCAGCACTTCGGTATTTTCGTGTTCAGGAAGGTTCGAGCTACAATTTAAAAGAAATAATAGTACATTCGATGAGAGAAGTACAGCTGCGTCCAAAATTGAGATTTAAATCTCAGATAACTTTAAGAGTGGCTGCCGCCCTTTCAGAAGAAAATAACTATCGCAAGTTTGATCAGGGAAGTTGAATACAAAAATATATTACACTTATGGATGACTGCCGCCCTCCCGGACAGGACAGGTGGTAAAACTCTGTTTTTAATGTGAAACATCTATCGCCACCTTGGCAACAAAATCGAACTGTATGCTGAAACGAAGAATGGCATGACGCTCTCTCATCAATGTATTGCATCTACGTTAATTTTAAAAATAGTTTTGTGCATTATATTAGTGAGCAAGTTAGTTGTGGTGCGTTTCGTGAACGAACTGACAAATTTGATCAAATATGTTTTATAAGTCCGTGAGACAGCACATGAATTTTTCGTTGATTACCGCTCATTTGAAACTTTGTGAGTGGCTTCATTATGATGAGTCCGACAACTTTTTCATTGGTAAAATTCTAGATTTGAAGGCGTTTTTCAACGAGGGCTGATTAATTGAAAAAATATCACCGTCTTATTGATCTTTACTCTAATCGGAAGATGTTGGTACTTATGGTAAGTATGTTGGTACTTATGACAAGTGTGGCTTGTCGGACTCACCGCTAGCCCATATATACATTTCGAACTTTTTTTTTTTTTATTCTATAACCAAAAAATCTTCCGATTATTGTGAAGATCAATAAGACGGTGATATTTTTTAATTCATTAGCCCTCGCTGAAAAACGCCCCCAAATCTAGAATTTTGCCGAATGAAAAAGTTGTCGGATTCATCACAATGAAGCCACTTACAAAGTTTCAAGTGAGCGGTAATCAACGAAAAATTTATGCGCTGTTTCACGGACTACGTGAATCAAAGAAAAATCCAATGACATCTGCACTTCAATATTCTAGTCTATCTGATAGAGAACAACGCCTAATCATCAGAAATTATTTTAAATATACATCTGAAAAGCCTGTGAACAGTGTTCGTGACAAAAAAGGTAGTGGAGAATGAAAATTTTGATCTGATTGCTAGGTACTAATTTCAATTGTAAGCTCTATCAGGAAAGTTGACTCAAGAATTTGACCGAAAGTGGCCTTTTCTTCGATACTTAGAATAGGTTCTGCATTTATAAAGGGGCATTCTACTGATCATTATATTATTGATCGATTCATCTACAATTTGGCCGTAAATCCGATCAGGGTACACAAGATGCGATCGGCTCCTGGACTAATAGTCACCAGAATTCAAATGTTGTACTTTGTGTAATTTTTTCAAAATATCATACAATGTTCCTACATTTGGACCACATACAGCAGTTGCCTTCCCTATGGACGCTCTGAGATTTGCCCCAAAATATGGGAGCATATTCATTTCATTATTTTCATCAGTACTCCTTCTTCTTTCGGTTGTAGATGCCGATGTCGCAAAACGTAAACAAATTTCTAATCTTCTAAAAACATTATGACCCGATAATTGTCGTTCAGGATACATATTTCTTACATATTCCCAGCTGCATATTAATTTTATATACAAAATGGAAACTTTGTACTCTTATATCGTTTCATCATGTGAAAAAGTGTTCATTTGAACTACCCCTAAGGTTCATAACCATGGTTGGTATCCATATAAGGATGAGTTGTAGATATTTTTCGAAGGATAGATGAACTCCCAAAATAAGTTCTAGATTCAAAAATATGCTTATCATTCCTCACTTGTTGTTTATTTAGCAAAACAGCTGAAAAATCCAAAAACAAACAACAAACTTTTGAATTTCATTACTAAAGTCAGCAACATTTGCAAAATTGCGAGTACAATGAACTTCTCGTACTTTTGTCTTGTAAACTGATATAAATCACTGTCCACAAAGTTGAAATTTAAACTGAGATTCTAACCCACTCCAGAAGTCGTAAACAGTAACCACAAGTTGATGGTAAAATGTGATGTGAATCTTGCTCATAAAATAACTTGTGATTCGTTTTATATTTGACAACAAAACGCGTGAATTTGATGAAGATAAGAACGGAGATGTGAAAATCAAAGAAGGAAAAACAAAGAGTGCAATAAATCCTTAGGCGTATTACACTCGAAACAAACAGGAAATGGAACGACATTCCATATGATCGTGTGATCATTCCTCTTCTTGCAACAGCTTGGCAACAGAGGTGGTAATAATGTTGACTTTTGCCTTTATTTACCACGTAAATATAATAAAATGGTGTTCAATGTTTGCTCAGTTACAACAGTGAGAAGAATAACATTGTATATGAAACAATTCAAGATTGAACATACAACATAATTTGCAATTCCATTCCAATAAAAAAGCATTTTTAGATGAGCTTTCACAACCCTATGATTTGTAGTATATTCGTTTTTAAGTTAGCAAATGATATATTATATGATATATTAAATTTTCGCTTTTTTTTCTGCTGCTTTCATGATGCTTTTAATTCAATTCAATGAATTGCAGTTCATCGATAATTTACTAACCTAATTTCAAATTCATTACTAATTTAAGGCTCTGGGGCTCACAGTTTTTATTAAATCAGCCTCCTTTTGTAATCAAAGCGGCGTATCATCAATATAGTATTATTTTATTGGGTCAGTTGTGCAGAAAAGAGAAAGGGATTCAACCCTGTCGGCCCGTAATTAAAATAGATGGCCGCGGTGAGGGCGGGTCTGAAACTAAAGCATCTTCAATCCCTCTGTAATACCCCAAATTAAATCTACCACTGCCTGCTAGAATCAAATAAGACACAAAGAAAAGATCTTCACTAGGCTTATTGTTCGTGAGTGAAAAAGATACATTGTGAGAATCACAAGGGAAAACATCAAGGAACGCCCCTGTTTCTCAGATAAATATAGTTTCATATTATATTGAATATGCAACAAAAAGTGGAATTTGAAAATTTTTGCTTATTAATTATAAGTTTTGTAAGCTGAATAATGGAAACGCGAGAGGATTTACTGCGTATTTTTTGTGTCTCAAAGGATTAGCTTTTTTTAATAAAAGTTCCTGGTTATTCCCCATTTCGTCGCCAACGCTGGTATTCGTTTCATTTAATGGCGAATCTGTAAGAGTGCGCCACGATTTTATGTCAACCATTTGAGGATCGCTTTTGATAAGGTTTTACTACGCGGTAACAACTATGCTCACTACTCTTCGATCGTTATTTTCACATTTTATCTCAGTTAATGCAACTGCCAACTTACAGACGGTTATAACTTTAAATTTTGTTTGATTTTTGCAGTTTGCCAAGGAGAGTTTAACCATCTAATTATGGTCTGAATGTAGACTTAGAAGGCCATTTCCTGAACTTTACTACTACATCAAAGTGTATTCTTTGAAGTAAAACTTTTATAACTTCAATATCCTCTCAGCTCAATTTCTTATTTATTTAACATTTATTTTTCTTCATTTTGAGAATATCTAAATTGTACATGAAATAGAAACTATTTTCATTCAATTATAATCGACTCCAATAAAAATAACTGCAATTACAACAACCACAACAACTACAATAACAACAATAGTAGAAACTGCAAATGTAAACTTTGAGCAAAACTTGGATGCAAACATAGAACTGACAATTTGATTTACAGTTCGGTTTTTACTATGGTTCTTGTTGTAGTTGTTGTTTTGGCTCTTATAGTTGCAGTTGTTATTTTAGATAGTAGTAGAGAACAAATAGAAAGAATGTTTGCTCGATTATATATAGTTGAGAGGAATAATACGGATCTTATTTTGAATATTGATATTTTTTGAGTAGAATGAAGTACCTACGACGTCGGTCAATAAAATCAACTAGACGTTCTGGTTAGTCCATAACAGGAAACATTGGTTCCATCTGTCCTACTAGCAGTTCCATCTTATTGTGTAGATCAAAGATGAAAGCAACTCTGATGATTGAATTCCTCAAACTCAATCATTTTACTTTCGCAACAAATTGGCGAATAAACATGGAACGAAAATATGAAAGCTACAAAAGAAACCGGTAATTTAAATGTTGAAAAGTTTCATTAACTTGTCGGTTATATTTTCCATTTGAAAGTCGACTCAAGCTAAATCTTCTTGCATGGTTTCACCCGATCCAGTTCAGTCTCTCTCGTGTATTTGACATCGTGATTCATTTAAACAGGAACAGGAATTGGGCTGGCAGTGATTAGTCCAAGCGATGGAGCAGCTCCCTTTCGAGGTCATTCAGGGCTATTTATGCGGAATTAGGGGCTCTATGTCTTCCAATTATTCATGAAAAATAATTATAACCTAACGCAGGGAGACGCAGGACTTATTTTTCCCTTTGATATTTTATGGATCACAGGCTGTAAGTGCCAAATGCAAGCAGATCACGTTTGTCCTCTGTCCTAGGCTTTCCCAATAACATGATCCATTTCATGATCAATTTGCATCTACCCCTTTCAATCTTCATTCGTATCGTCAAGATTCAATCCATCTTTCACCGAAATTCACTCAGATTGAGAATTCTAAAAGTGGGAAAGTGTTAGTAGCTATCGATGTTTAGAACTAATGCAAGTTCTTATACGTTATAAAACAGTATTCCAGAATTTTAGTATAGTACTTCCTGTGGATCATGATATGTAATCACTATTGTAATAATTTTGATGAAAGCATCAAATTTTATAACAAACAATGCTTAATAAGTCAATCTACAGTTTCATGTATCTCTGAAGTAGCAATAAAAACTTTATTAATATCACTAATTTCATGTCAGCCCCTATTAAACTGGTCTTTCTTAGAGGTTAAAATCATCTTCAGTATTATATTCCAAGAATAATATCGTGTCAGTGTATATCAGAGTATGAAAATGTGGAGCAAAAATAAAAAAATTCAGTCGTTGTATAGTAGATAGTACAAGACTCCAAAGTAAACTTCGGAGATACTTTTCTCCGGCAGAAGAAGTAAGATTCTGATTTAAATGCTCATAATGAAATCTCATTCATCTAGGTATACAAATATATTGTTTTGATCTTCTGATACAGCTATCATCATTTTCAGCTCCAACTTAATCAGAGATTATAAACAAACTCAATCATCATTATTATACTTGTGAAGATGAATAAAAAAGTGATTCCATTTGATAAACTTCGATATTTCAAGTGTTGTGTTTCAGGAAGCTCAAAACCCTATATGATTTTCATTACAACCCCATGAATAAAAATTCATGTACAAATTCTGAGCTGAGCTTCATCGATACTGCCTACTGTCTAGAGCCTGTTGCATAATAAAATACAAGTTAACATTATGAGTACTTGTACGTGAGTCTATCAAAATATCTGGTAGAACAGCCAATAACCGTTGTTACACTTAACTATAGACTGGATTTCTGTGCATCATGAGTGATTCAACACACCCTTCTCGAGCTAGACTTTTGTCACACAGGCGCGCACAGCGCATATTTTGATGATATTCAGGGATGTTTTTTGAAAGTGCGATCGTAGCCTACAATAATTGCTTGACACGAGTACTTCTTTATAGACTGGAATTCAGTAGTCCAGACAAAATAGACATTCCAGTTTTCATTAATTGCCAACAAAATTTTCCATTGATCCCGCTTGTAAGTTGTTTTTCATCCGAGGTTAAATATCACAAAATTTTGTTTTTTTTTGCGTATATATCTGAAGCGGTAAAATCTACTTGAAAAATGATCGAGAGAAAGTATGTAGACCGTGAGATTCTTTCCAAAATAGTGTCGATACTTTTTCCCCTACGAAGAACCATTCTCGAGTTATCACGATTTCAGACCGTAGGTATGCACACATTTCCGCACTACCTGTGAGGTAGAGTACTTGGTGCTATTTTTTGACGTGGTCTCTCCAGAGGGAGCTCTACGATATATTTCGATTAGAGAAACTTAATTGGACAGTATTTCATTAATATAATGAAAATTGTAGCAGCAAGAAAATTGCATTATTCATGATCAAATTCTACATGAACACTCGTTTCTTTCTCTTCGCTCTCTTCTTCGTCTGCTTGCTCAATTTGTGTTGATTGCTCTAAGAGAGATGTATCAGTTAGATTCTCATCGATTTCGAAAGAATCTTTATCTGTTGCATTTGATTCAACATCAGTGCAAGAATGGCCTTGACAATTGGCACAGACTGTTGAACAAAACAATCCAACTTCTCTGCACACACAATTTTTCGTGCAGCCTTTCTTGCAATCACAAAAAATGGTATTCAGCAGTTTCTCTGGAGCAGGTAGATATGAAGTCTGGATAGGCTCCAAACTATTTTTCATTAATTTCCCGCCCCAGTCTTCAGGATTCAGTTCATTGCCCAGCCACACTTGCACTTGGTAGAATACACGAAACGAATATTGATAAGCAGAAGCAGATGTTGGAGGAAGACATGATAACTGCATTTTTTATTGTTCCTTGTATTTTTCACAAAAATCTACACTTGTCTATCGATTTTATTTTTTTCGGAGCTTCATATGAAGCAAGAAGAAAGCGAAAGGATAAAGTTTACTAGAGAGTTGATGTTTGTAAATACTTCTGCGTTATCAATCAAATAATTACGTTTTTCAAGTTATTCAAATACTGCAGCTTTCTGAAAATTGCTGATGTCGTATCGCATGTAGGAATAAAATATGAGCTCGATATTTTCAATATAACTTTGTGAAGAATACATCTTTTTCGAATTTGAACTTTCCCAGGTTTTAAAAAGAAAATGATCTTATCACTTGGAATTATTAATAAATCTACATTCTCTCCAACAACGGTAGTTATATTGGTTCTACTGAATTGTTCTATTGCGATTTCAATGATGAGCATTATTATTAGTTTGTTGAACAAGAATATTGGCAGCTGCGAATTCTTCACACAACATCGAAATTAGGCAAGATTTATTGTGAATATTAGCGAGAAACTGTTTTTAGTTTATCGGAACAATCTTTGATCGATCAAAAACGATATCAGACGATGAAGATGTTTCTGTAGTTCAACATCGTTGCTATTCATTTATTTAAGGTTTGAAATCGCGATAACTCCAGAACGGTGCTTCGTAGAAAATAAAGTATTGATATATTTCTTGTGAAGAATTTTATAACCTACCAACTATTCCTCAACCATTTTTCCGATAGCTCTCATTGTCTTAGAGATATAGGTAATTAAAAAACAAAGATTTGTGACTTTTGAAACAACGTACAAGTGGAATTAATGACTCTTGATATAGCATTTGTAATCATGCATTCAAGATGTGTACACAAATCCAGCTTGTTGGGAATTAATGCAAATTCAGCACTTTATTTTGTACGGGTTATCATCTCAAAATGAGTGACTTCAAGGTAATATGAGCCTGATCCCCACTTGTCATTATTTGTTCCATTATTCCCATGTCCAGTTGAAGCTAATACCAAAATTTCATCTATTCTAGATCTGGCACTCTCGTCGACAACATTACCGATAAAATTATGAGTTTATTCTACAAAATATTCAATAATGCCTTTCCGTGAATATTTAGCGTGTGATTATAATTGAAGTTTTACTCACTTATAAAATCAAATCTTGTAGGGTAATTATGGTTTTATTTAAAATTGACAGTGGCGAGTTCGTGATTGCTCTGCGCTAATAAGTTTACCATCGGTGTCGAGTTCGTGTGCACCGATTATTAACTTGTATTTCATTATCCAACGTGCCTCTGGGGAACTTTTTCATCAGTACTAGTTTTTATTAAATTACTTAATTTATTCACCCTTCACATAATATTCATAAAATACTACTGATGAATAGAAAAGCAGTAAATTTAATTAAAAACGAGAATCAGGGTGATATTATGATTTATAGAACTATGAGCAAAATTATATATGTATATACTGTTCTGCGATTGGAAAATATCTCAAGGCAGAAGAAGTTACCGATGCAATAATGAGATCCACAAAATTTCAGAATTCTCATAATTTCCTATTTGCTGATACACCTGTTGTGACATCTCAAACTTTGATTGACTCCAAGCATCACAGTGTATTACACAATAAAACAGAACAAATTAGCTCAAGTACACAAGATGACAAAGAAATCTTGTATTATATTTATTCTGATACTTACCCTTATGCTCATTGTTCCTGAAAAATTGATCAAGGATTGATTCATTTGGTCAAAACTTATTTAGAATCTCATCATAGTCTCATTGTAGCTTGATACATTTCGTCCATTTTCCATTCTCATGTTTTGATCCCTTCCGAATAATAGGATTTCGGCTTTTCTTCGAAATTGAGGTTTGTTTCAGTGATGACCTCATCGTTGCAGCAAATATCTTTTCGTCGAGCCATTTCTTCAAGTTTGGAAATAGATGAAAGTCGCAGAGAGCCAAATCTAGAAAATGTGATAAATAACGAACCAATTCGAAGCGCCGCGCCAGAAGAATACTTTTTACTTCACCAAATACGGACACCTCCACGATCCAACAACCTTACATAATATTCACCTGTGATTATTTTGCCCGTTTCAAGTCCCAAAAAACTGTCACTATGACTTTATTGGCCGATTAAATCACTTTGGCCTCTTTCGGCCTAAAATCATCACAATAAGTTAAATGTTCTGATTGTTTTTCAGTCTCCGGTGTGATGTGATAGATCCATGTTACGAAACGATACAAAAAGTTTTTTTTATTGCATTTAAACATCGCCAAACACTTCTTTGAAGTTGTCACACGATCGCGTTTGTTGTCAACAGAAAGCAAATGCGGCACATACCTGACAGATATCTTTCTTATATCTAAAAGTATGTGCAAAATATTCCGTATTCATTCGGTTGAGACGCACGTAGCCTCAGCAATCATCCTATATCATGCTATGGATTTATCAACAATTTCTGGAATTGTAACCTCAATTAGACGTCCAGAATATTCGGCGTCCTTTGTGCTCATACTATCCCAACGAAAATCGATAAACCACTTTTGAATTGTTCCATCGATAGTGAGAAGTCCTTATAATGTTTAACAAGCGTTGCTGTGATTTGCGTGACACTTTCTCTACGCAAAAAATAATATTTGATTCAAAAATTCACTTTTCGCCATGTTAATAAAATTCTTTGAGGTTGCTTGTTTTGGTGGGTGTCAAAACAGTTCTGTTTTGACATATCAGTCTGAAAATTTAAATGCGTTCTAGTTAAAGATGGCACTTAACAAATGTCACATATGATTTATGATTGAGGCACCATATGTTCTATTTTTCAGGGATTATTCAGTTGTGAATACTTGCTCGAGAATAAATGTGGGAATGTGTTTGTTTCCATTTTTAAATTCTTTCTTATTCAGCCGATAAGAAGGTTCAATGCATTTCCATTCTAGACAGAGGCACATCTTGAAGATCAATGCCTATATAGATTAATCACTCGCCAAGAGAATTATGACTATTGCCTCCGCTATCAGATTAATAACAGTTGGATCACACGTCCATGCACTATAACAACTGAAATTTTGAGCTTCTACTAGGAGCATTTTATGCTAAATTTGTGCCTGGTGCCTAGACTGAAAATCAGAATCTGTTCAGATCAAGTCTGAACCGCATCTTCAATCACCCATTATCAAGGTTATCGATATATGATGAAGACGACACTTTGCTGCTATGCTACCAGTAACTAAGAGTGTACCACACCTCTAGAAGATGACAAATGCGGGAAATTATGGACTGAGGACATGGAAATCTCAACGAAATATCTTCCGAAGGAGAAAAACATTTGAAGAAAGAAGAGCTTCATGTAAATGTTACTAGGATTGGTGATAATAATGGCGTTCGGGATCCCTGATAATCGTGATTATCAAGATAATTAGGATTGCTTATTAGTATGTGAAATTTTTCTACTCGATGTATTATACATACAGAATTTAATTTGAATTATTTTAAAATGACTGTTCGCATTTTTGTAGTGCACTGCAATAACTATTAGTCCGTGAGACAGGCCATAAATTTCTCGTTGATTACCGCTCACTTGAAACTTTGTGAGTGGCTTCATTGCGATGACTCCGACAACTTTTACATTTGACAAAATTCTACATTTGAAGGTGTTTTCAGCGAGGGCTAATTGAACACGTCAATTTCATGAAGCCTTAAGAAAACATTGATCTCTACAAATCGAAAGATTTTTTGATAATAAAATGAAGAAAAAATATTGTCCGACATGAATATTGGCTGTGAGTCCAACAATATTTTTTTTTCATTTCATTATCAAAAAATCTTTCAATTAATGTAAAGATCAATATCACGGTAATATTATTTCAAGACTTTTTGAAATTGACGTGTTTAATTAGCCCTCGCTAAAAAACGCTCCCAAATCTAGAGTATTGCAAAATGTAAAGTTGTCGGACTCATCACAATGAAGCCACTCACAAAGTTTCAATTGAGCGGTAATCAACGAAAAATTCATGTCCTGTCTTACGGACTATATACATAGGATACAATGAATTTTGGATCGTGCTATATTACGTGAAAGATTTTTTCTAAGAAATATTAGTAGTAGAGACACAATTACAATATAGGTGAGAAAATGTGTTCTAGCGTTGAGCTGTTCAAATTAAGAGTCGATTGTAATAAGTTGCATGAGAAAATAATATGGCATTGAAAAAATCTCCTTTCCACTGAAGAAAATATACAAGATACTTGAAAAATAGAAGTCACGGATTAAAAAATACATGAAACGCCTAAAAACAATAAAAATCTGACATGAACAACACATGACTTACTTGTACATCATTTGATATACACCAATTCATTCAATTAAGCTTTCTGTCACTTCAGATTATAGCTGATATAATTTTAATAATATTTCGACATGTACAGTGTCAAACAAAATCAAAAAATTGACAACATATTATCATTGCCTACCTTATCATTTCAATTGAACTGATTGTTTTATACGGCAAATTCTGAATGTCTGTTATACTTATCACCTGCACTACCGGCTCGGCCGATTAATACAAAAATAGTAGATAACTATTTTGATGCTACAACAAGTTCAAACACTAAATTTTAATATGCTATGGCCAATCGTTCTAGATTTATGCAGAAAATTTAAAAAAAGTTTTAAGTAAAGTGCACTTCTGGCTTGGCCAATTCATACAATAATAGCAGATAACCATTCTGATACATCAAGTTCAAATACTGAATTTCAACATCCTATGGTTGATCATTCTGGATTTATCAAAAAAATGTTTTAAGTAAAGTGCACTTTCGGTACAGACGATTGGAATCATAATGCGAAGTGCATAACAAGACCCTATACCAGTCCTGAATACAAAATTTCAACATTATACGTTCAACCAGTTTTGAGATTTGCGAGCTACGAACGCACGCACGAACGCACGAACGAACATACGTACCGACATCAAGCCGAAAATAGTCAAAATAGATTCGGGAATGCTCAAAACGTATTTTTCCATCAAAATCTCGATAGGTGAATTTTATCGGTTTCACAATACTTTCTTGTGCTTAGTACAAGTAGATAAAAATAGATCATAATATTGTGACGTGCGGAGTGAGGGGGGAGCTCGTAGAAAAGACGTAGTATGGGGCGGAGCTTCTTCGGCCGCTTACGCCGCACCGCGTCGCAGCCCATCACCCCTCTCAATGGAAGCATCTGGTGATTTCTAGAAATGGAAAGAGTCGCGAAATGGAAAAATTCGAGAACAATATTTCACTATATAAGGCCAAGCAGAAAGACGGATGGACAGTACAGTAATAATATTAGCAGTGGAAATAAATAATAAACAGTGACAGTGAGAGTGTATATAAATAGTGGAATATAAATATCTGTGACCTTGATTAAATTAGAATTAAGTGATTAATATATAAATATACTGTTATTAGTGACATAAGAAGAATTAAAGATTTTATTTCATTTAGATTAATAAATAGTGACTTTTATTTATTTACAGAGTGATTCATCAAGCAATAAACATTACAATATGAACATATATCCGGAAATGCCTAGTGTCAGAGCTATTGCGATTATAATATTTCATTTCTGCCACATATAACTCATACTTTTTATATCACAATAGAATCATAAGCGCCGTTTCCAAAACAGTTAATCACAAATTATTCAAAATTTTTAAAATGTTCACCTTGATCTTCAATGCAACATTGTGATCTTCATTTTCTGGACCCACGAATAGGTTTTAAAATTCAGACTTCATTGTGAATTGTATTGCAGTTGCAGCTAACAAACAATAACAATAATTATGATAAATAATAAAAAATTGAAGACTATCTTCAATTGCTGTTTAATTGTTTCTCATAGTAAACGGCCACTTTGATTCTATTGTGATTTTAGGAGTATCAGTTGTATATGACAGAAATAAATTATTCAAATTGCTACAGCTCTGAAATCAGATATTTCCGGGTGTACATATAAGCTTTTTTCTATGTCTTTAGCTTTTTGACCCACCCGTAAATCCATGACCTTTATTTTTTGAATGTCCTGTATATATGAAATTATTAATTGAGTGTGATCGCGGGTTACGGCGTTGTCCGATGTATTAGTATTATCGTAGACAATCGTAGGGCATCACGGTCTTACCAATCCTTAGGTGTCGTCCAACTTGATATAATCAGCTCGAAAAAGGTGTAGAATATATATCAATATACATATACCAGTAAAGCATCTGTCTTCACGTCTATAGTAAAAAAGAAAATTGTCAATCAGCTTTGAAATGCCGAAACTCTCATTGAGAAAATTTGTTTAGTCATTAATAATAAGGATAAGGATACCCAATTTGCTCCCAGATTTACATTTTGGTCGCATTCATTGTTCGTTCATCATCTGATTAGCTCATGTTTGTTTTTCAATCACATCGATTGGATGACCTGTATTGCTGAGCCAGCTAATTTGTTTTGTTATAAAAGTTGCTCCATACGGGTATATCATGTGAATTTACACAAAAATGATTTAATAACTGATGTATTTTTTTTCAAGTCAAGCGTTAATTAAATACTGATGTCCATAGAATTAGGGTAATGAATGAAGCGAAACCTGATTATGACTTCGATTTGCAATGTGGTGCAACAAATATCTCAGCTTCTTCATATGTGTGATACCTCATTAAAATTATACTTATCAGATAGAAAACTTGCTTATTCCGAAGCGGAAGATGTAGCATTCCAAAATAACACTTCTTCAATCCTGACAAGAGCTCAAATAGATTCACAGAACCCCAATTCCATTTTATCCACATATCTACACCCTACCTTTCGCAGATCTTGTTAAATGTTGTCGTGATCAGCGACTGGAAAATTATACATGATGAAATACTGCTGCACGGATTTATTTTTGATCCTCGTGTCGAAAAGAATGCTGCATGTCGATGAATTCGCGAACAAGCTTTCATTTTATTCATGAGTTCCTACTTCGTCGTGTCGAAGAATCTATCATTTACTAATCAAATAGTTCATCGATGTTCTTTGTGTACTGTATAACCAAATAGGGAAAATAAGGAATTATACGGTAATCTTTGTGATTCAACATTAAAAGTTGGAGAATTCACTAATTTTGGATATTAGTTTACATAAAAATAACGACTTATACAAGATTACTAATATATGTTATTTTATTACAGGTATGTTACATGCAGCTCTGAAGTTATCCGCCATATCAATGTATAAAGCAAAAGGTAAAATAAGTTATCAATGTTTGAAACATAAAAGATTATTCATGCTAGCTCTGTTTTCAATTCTGGTGGTATTTCGTCGCTCTCGTTTATTTCTTGTCTTGCTGAAAGTTGCTGATGGCTTGTTAACTTTGCTCAATCTAATTTCTCCTGCAAAAAAAGTAAACACAGAGTCAAGCGCTGTATCCACTCTGGCAGCGTCGTTTGTCACCCGCAAACTTTGGGCCAAGTAAACAGATTTTTAACAAACTCGCGTACGGAAACTTTGGTACATTCGTTAAGCGAGACGCGGAGCATTCTCCGAATGTAATTCGGACTCAATGTTTTGCTTCGCTGACTTAATTCTTGCTCTTTATCGGCGAGAAAGGACCCTAATTGTGACTCTGCATTAAACTTAATCGCTGAATAAGATAAAAATGTAACTGCAGTTCAATTTACTTTGAACTTACAGCCAAAATCTCATCATTCGATAAATAGTGGGATATGTTAGAGGTGTGCTTCACTCAATCCAAGAATGTTTATTATTCGAATTTCATCACAAAAACTGTAAGATTGGGACATTTTCCTTGACCGGCAATCATAATGAAGCACCTAATAACTTTTTATCATCACTTGTATGGACTACGACCCTCGTAACATCTTAACGTTCAGTATCTTCATGTTGGCAGCCTTCAATAGGATTTCATCGCAATCCTATTCAATTAAATTAGGTTATAATTTGACCTCCCTATCTTTGAGAGGTTATAACCACGAAAATAGGATGGTAGTTAAGAAAGGCAATAAGAGGATACTGTAGGCATTATGTTAGTATCATGGTCTGCACAGGAACAGAAGGATTTTGTAACAGCGATTATAAAGAAGGGAAAGTTTGGAACGACTAATTTGGTTATATTGATTCCCAATCTGGAATAACCAAGCAACACAAATTCAATAGTAGTCTTGAGAACAGCAAAAAACAGCATTATCTAGCTTTTTCTACTTCAAAAAATTTCGTTTGCTTTGCAAGTAACAAACATAAAAGGAATAAGGCTTTTTTTCAGGTTACTTTATTCAAATTAAGAATATATTGTAAGAAATTGTGACTCTAACTCCAATTCTAACATCAGTTCGACTAAATTTGGCTGGTAGAAGCAGGCATGTGTTAGATGCGATGTTCAGTAATTATGACAGAACAATTTTGTGGCACTGCTTTCTGTAAAAGAAGATGAATACAAAAAATTGCTTTTTAGGCGAAATAAGAAAGTGACTATTATAATATATTATGTGGAGAATTGACCTCAGGAAGAAGTCGGTAGTTAAACAATGAGAAGAATTTTATTTGCTGTGTATCCGCCACTCGCCCCATCGTCGAATGTCTAAGTTAAAATAAGAAACGCTGTGGGCAGAAAGAATCCAATAACGACAACCAATTTAGAAACATAGAAAACTAGAAACAGCAATTTCAGTCGCGGAAAACTAAGCGTGTGACCGTGAACCAAAGAGAAAAAAGCGGGTGACGTAACGAGCCGACATTTGCTCGTTTGCAACAAACAAAAGATTCCTTTGTGGGTCTGTAGACCAGGCACATACATGAGGAATACATCGCCGGAGAGTGGCGACACTACCGGATGGAAAAGTTACGCGGATTCCTCAGCCCGCATTCACACATGGACAAACGCGGATCTACCTCCGTTTGCATACGAAAATCCCGGATGCTGCCGTGAAACGCAAACACGGTAGCTCCTACAACGTTTCTGCGTTGCTAGTTCCCGTTCCGGTTGTATAAATACGACCAAACTCTGACAGAGCGCGAACAAAGATGTGTCTCTGGAATAAAGAATCAACCATGGATCACCTTGTGTCACTGAAATATATTCACATTGTACGATTAATCGCAGAGCGTGGAGATAGCAAGCACGAAGATCAGTCGAATCTCGAAATGAAGTCAATCGGCAGTGAGGGAAAGAACATTATATCTCAATACAAAGAAATTGTTCTCAACCAGGGGGATCATCTTTTGTTACATATTTCTTGTGGAAAAATGTAATACAATATTTCAAGACAATACTCATATATAGATCTTATCAGGGCAATGAAGCTATGCGCGGAATTTGGACAAATAGAAGCGTGTGCCCTAAAGTATTTTCATCTCTGTCACGAGACAAATAAGTGACCAGGAAAATAAATCTGAACCTTCCCAGTGAACTTCATCCTAGCGCAAATTGAAAATTAAACAGTAATTTTATTCGATCCATTATTCGATACACCAAACGACGGCATGTGTGCTCGCCTATTAAAATTATTTGTCCATATTTCAGCGCGCGGTGGCAAGTTACCGCTTATAAATTACGCGGTCCGCCGGTGCAGTTCCACGCGAAATATTAGCAGGACGTACATACATCAATTATACGAGAGTACGTGCTGCACGCGGCGAACTGTGCTCGCTGATCCGCGCCCGCCGCGTTGCATTATCCATTTGTTTATAGCGGCGCGGTTTAAAAACGCTTGATTTGTGGTCGCCGACCGGCATTCGGGCCACATTCCGGGACATTAATTGGTCCCCTGCCACCATCCGACGCCCACCTAACTCCCGCTGATCCCAAGCGGTGCTAACTAAAGCTCGATCAATCACCAGCTATCGACAGAGGATGAGGAGATACGGTTGTATTCGCCAATGATACTGTGGGCAAAAACCGCCTATCATCAACACTTGAGCAAAATTCATCAACAATAATAAAATAATTGGAAAGAGTACTGATAATATTTCCTGTCTGATGCAATCGATCAAATCTCAACCAACGGAATGAAGAAGCAGTTGAGACCAACCATTGATCCTGTTATTCGCCTAGACTGCCACTATATTCAGTCAACATTTTGTTGCAAGACTAGGTACAGAAGTGCAATAAATTCCATGATTCTGTTGTTTTTGGTTAGAGATAATTCATATTTACAGTTTCACTATGAAAAGTTGAGAGTCTCTCAGATATTTGAGATCTATTTGATCAAAAAACTCTAACTGGTGCTTCACCACTCGCACTCTGAGGCTTGTTTACTTAGCTACGATTCAAGAAGCACAAGCCATAATTACGCCATTGACATATTTTGAGAAAATGAGCAAAGTACTGTGATCGATCATTGCAAATTCCCTTTGTGGTAAATTTCGTATTCATAACAGCTTATGAAGAACGCAAAAAACAATCCATAGATATCTCTCCGAAAGAAATAGCGTGATTTCAGTCCCAACTACCAAACTTTCTGCCACTCCTCAAGATATTTATATTTTTGTTCCACCATTCCACTGTTTACTACTAGATTTCAAAGATCGGTTCTTCCATTTGGATTTAAAGGGCAGTTCTACTAAGTGCAGCCGAGTATCGATCATACTATTTGTAATCGATCATAGATTTTGTTACTCGATATCAATTTTTCTAACTCAGTCATTCCTGATGCAGAACTTGATACCAATCTCATTTGGTTGACAACACTATTGGGTACAAGGTGGCATACTAGAATTGGTCTAAATAAAACGACCGATAGTCAAGAACTATGGATAGAAGTAACACATAATAAACAGCATTCGATAAATGAAGGCTTGAGAAGAAAATCTAATCGGTTACGATCCATTCTTCCACGTCATGTGGTAAGAGAGTATATTTGAAGTCGTGTAACAAAACTGGACTAACAAAATCGTCTTGGAAAGCAAGCACCGCTGATTTATAGTTCAATGGAAGCGGCAAATGCCGCTAGTCTATGGCTAAACAGAAACGACCGGCTATTCTAGCTTTCTTAAAGCCAAGTTCTCTTATGTATGGAAAAAATTAGGGCCTTGCAATATCAAATAACTACGTCTCATGAAAAGAGGGCATATTTGAAGTCAGGTGACAACACGGAAAACGAAATCATCTTCAGAAATAAACGTCGCCGATTCATGGTCCAACAAAAACAGCGAAGATTCTGAGCTTTCCTGAAGCCAACTTTGAAGTCAGAGCACGAGAATGGGCAAATGAAATCATATTCTGAAGCTGATGCCGCTGTATAAAGTTTAGACGAAAGAAGCTAACAATCTAAGCTCTTTCAGATTCAAGTACACGTTGGATGGAGAAAAAATTTAGGATCTTGAAATTTCAAATAACTATGTTCTGCGGCAGGCGCGCTTAGAATCGAATGAGGAGACTGACCAGACGAAATCGTCTTGGGAAGCAACAGTTCAATTTGAGCCCGCTTAAAGGAGAGTACCCATAAGACTAGGGAAAATAAAGGGCCCTAAAATATCAAATAATCACGTCCTGTCGTAAAATTGGTCATTAAAGTCGAATGACAAGACTTGGCGGCGAATAAAATTCTGTTGGAAAGCAAACGTCGCATGCTCGTGGTCAATTGAAGACAGAACCAGAACAAACCCAGGGTCTTGGCATATTAAATAACTACGCCCTGTGATAAAGAAGAGTCTTCGAAGTGAAATGATTAGACTGGATTAATGAGATCCTCTTGGAAAGGAAACGTTGCTCATTCATGGTCTAACAAAAAGAGCGTATGATTTTAGATCACTCAGAGCCAAGAACTCGAGAGTTAAGGCAAAATTAAGGGCCTTGAAATTTCTAATAACTACATTGTTTGGTGAGAAGGCGCACTTGAAATCGGATGAAGAGACTGAGAAAATAAGAATACAAATAATTGATATTATCGCACGTGAAATAGTGAACAGCGGGCACTCAGAGATTATTCAAAGCAAAGAATGCATGGGTTCAGGAAAAACACAGTTCTTCGAAACTCGAAATGACTAAATACATAACGAAAGAGTTGAAGTAAAACTATCGAAATGCTATTCTGAGAAACTTCAGCAAAAATAGAAAGAAGAGTCAGCCCAACTAGCTATACAAGTCATAAGGAAACATGCAGTTACAATACCATCGACAATTTAACATCAACTGCATCTCAGCAGCACATCTCTAATGCCATCCAGATTCTTGTTGAAGTGAAACTTTCTATTGGACACTACGAATTTTGAGATTGAGGATAAACTCGTAAAGTTAACAATATCTGTAACACTCTCTGTCTCTTTCTAATGACCGAGACGGAAAAAGTATATATATTAATATTGATAATCTTTTTCGTAACACGTGCACCGAAAGTACCCTATTACTGAACTAAATTCTGCTTCAAAAGCTCTCAATTTCAAACCGTGGGAACAATAATGATTAATTTCGTGTTGACAGAGAATTAATGAATCTCAATTCTCTATAAAAAGAGAAAAAATCATAATTGTAGATCATGGATGCCGTTGGTATTTCAAAATTTCATTGTTATGATGTCAAATTGATATTCAAAAAAATTGTATTATGGGATGTATTTGCTTAGTGTTTGCATTTGCTCTAAACCTGACAGCACAGAAAATGTGAAAAATATCAATCAATAAAATAAATCATGTAAGTTATGTTTCGTAATATTTGTTCAATGTAAATCGATGTCAAATCGATTAAATAGTTTCAGTACATCTAAATTAATTCAAAAAGTTCAGTATTGAAGTACTTCAGTACACTTGTTGCAAGAATTATCGTATTCCACAAAGGACACTGAACGACCATTAGCAGATGAATTTGGCTGCACGAAGCCATGCCTTGGGCTTCGAACTTGCCTTCGCCTCGTAGTTCACCCTCGCCTTTGCCTCGGGCTTTGCCTTTGCTGTAACCGAATGCAGCCAACTTCATCCTGGACAATAATGACGCTCGTTTGATCCTTATAGCATAATATACTATTATTTTTCTTTTTCAAACTGATATTTTCGAGAAAAGACACTCTTGTCAATCCAGTTCCTGAAATATTTTTGTTGATTCAATAAAATGTGTTATATCTACGCGAATGTAACCAATAGCTTAGTGTATTATATTTGTAAGCAAGTAAACTATAAGATATTTTGGGCATTATTCCCGAAACATAAGTCTTTGCATTTGTCAGTTCGGTTTCGTAGGCATTCAAAAAGATATATTGTGTATTCATTTACGTGAATTTTAACAAGAGTTTGGTGTATTATATTCGTGAGCAAATTCTTTGTGATGCTTCCTCAATTGATGAGAAGTTATTTTGAAGAATTAAATATTCTTTATGACTGAATTGCCAATAGATTAATATAATATAGAAAGGTTAAACATAGAAGCAATGAAATTTCAAAACTAATATCTCCATTTGAATTAATAGTATATTTTATGGCTAGGAACGAAACAAGACGATTTCAGCTGAGGGCGAGCGTTGCTTGCCCGAGCGAAGCAAGGGCCGGCATTACCCTCGGCTGAAATCGGGTTTTGTCCCGTGCCACACACTGTATTTTTCATAAAACCTGCATTGAGACTTTCCACACTACAAACCTGTCATAACAAAGTAAATATTTTTCTTCTGATTTTGCAGATAACAAGTCGAGAGTAGCTGCTTGTACTTTATCAATAAGATGTGTGGTGTACTTGTAATTGTCGTATTAATACTTTTTCTCTTGAAACTAATCGTCTTTCTAATTTAATCTACAGTTCTGAATACAACTGTCAAATTAACTGAGGTTATATAATTTTCATTTAGAGATTGACAATGAACAAATGCGACTCTGCCAGGGATAAAACATTTAAAAAAATTAATTCAGCGGGCAGAAACAAGCTTGTTTCTACCCGGCTACACTAGCATTTGTCTGTAATTGTCTTGTTTCGACTGAAAAAACGCGTATTATGAAATAGTATATTGTGTGGCTAAGGACGAAAAAATACGATTTCAGCCAAGGCCGAATGTTGTCTGCTCGAGCGAAGCGAGGGCTGGCATCGCTTGAAGGCTGAAGGCAAGTTTGTTTCTGCCCTGCAATACTCGCATTTGTCTGAAATGATTGTTTTGAATGACAAAATAGATGTTGGAACTCGCTGTTCGAATGCAGGTATTATGAAAAAATGATTTCAATGGAATTTTCACTTCAGATTTTGATCCGTCGAATAGAGAATAACGTCTTATAGGGAATAATAATTTTGTTACTGTCAAAAATATCAAATCTGCCAACACATTTCTTCCACATATAAATAGAGATAATTCAAAAGCTAACGCCGCTAGAAGTAAAATTTTAATGGAGTGCAGAAACTGTCAACGAGAAAACAAACAAAAAATACTTTGGAATGAAGAGGAAATTACTCAAGTTCATAACAGAAATGAGTCATAGTATGAATCAATAACAATGTCCAGATATATAACAAAAATCATTTCTGTTATTGTTTAAGTTAGTTTTTGTCTACTTCAATGTATTTCACTATGTTTTTTTCCCCGACAGATTTTACACTCCGTGAAAAGTTAAGCTTCTAGCACCATCAATTTTTGACTGACGCATTCATTCATGTGGAAGATCTATCTATTACTTTTATATAATATTGCAAAATAAATAAAAATTCTACCAAGAATCTGATGAATTCTAAAAAATTATCTTGGAGCTCAGCTCAAGAATTCTTCTTTCAGTTTTTCTTTACAAGTCTCCGATAGCATAACAAAAGATTTTATTATACTTTCGTTACCTAGCTGATCAATCAGGCAGGTAGACATATCTCTAAGGATTTGAAAGATGCGGTTAGTAGATGTGGATGATAGCAACGAGGCGGTAATGCATTCAATGGTGCGGTGAGTCTATGGCTCGTCGCTTTCATTGTTGCGGGCCCGATACATCATTTCAGATCGGTCTATTGTCCGTGTGCACCGGTAATTACACCAAGCGTCGATACACGACCAACCAACGCGCCTGGAATCCACACAAAAACTCACAAATAAAACGGGGCTGATACTACTCCGCTGCGCCGATGAGCTAACGGTAATATACTGTTTGTCATGTCTACCATTCTTTCATATATAACGTTGGTTGAATACGCAGTAACCAGAGTTTTCGAAGCCATTATATAAGCTGTTTCAATAGTAACTGAACCGTTTTTCCGAATAAGATGGTTTGTTGATGCTATCCACAAAGAAATCGTTACATCATTTTCGATCAAGGACACGGCTCAGGTTTTTCTTACGTAATACCAACGGCAATGATTATTAACACCTACGTTCTAGATATTGTACAATATAGATACAAATTTTCTGATGCTATCGATCAAATTTTTATCATGTTCAACAAATGTCTATTCGATCTCTGTTCTATGTAAAATCGGACATGAAATTTGTCTCTGAAATGTGATATGACAAACAGCAATTATCCAAAACATGGACTGCGATATTTTACATACTGTATCACAAAAAAACATCCATATGCATTCATCAGGTTAATATATAACCGTCAATCCAAGTTATAAATCATTCTAACCATATCAGGCTTCCAAAATTCTATTTGTGTTTCTTGTTATCGACATTTGTATCCCTCTTACTAGTAAATCACAGATACGTCGTATGAATGACACGTCGCAAAATGCTTTCAGTAACAAAACATTTGAGTAGGATTTAAGCTGGTCTGTAGTCGGCATGAGTTATTGATCCTAGCGCTCCAAGAGGTGTTTCCAGCCAGCATCTTACAGAAAATGCATGAAATGGTGCCGCAGGACATAAGTATTACGTGGTTCGTTGTTTCTGCATATTCACACTACTTCACGACGTATATTCTTCTCGGCTTTCATCATCTTGTAATGGGGTCATTTATTGTTTCATAAATATTCGAGCCGGAAGAAATGAATACGCAGCTGGAAGAAAATTATGCGGTTATTGGAATCTTATGTACTAGTAGTGGATCTCAACCTTAATATTTGTTATTTTTGGACAAGATAGGGATATCAGTTTGTCGCTCATCGTACAGCGTATTTGTCTAATTACTAGTTTTGTTCCAAATAAAACTACATGCCGTACGATTGAGAAAGCGCATCTTTCCTGCCCTTTCTACAGGAAAAATACGACTTCACAGCCAACGAACTATTGCGCAGCATAAAAATACTCCGTCGAAGGTTGTACATCTGAAATCTTAACATCAGAAGCAACTGCAAATAAAGGTGAATCCACATGGTGTGGACTAATACTGCCAGAAACAGAAAGGGACTGATTTGTTAATGATCTGCTATTTGCAAGGACTCACAATTAAAAATCATCCAGTAACCCTCCAAAAATCAAAAATGTTATAACATCATGCTCAATCCAGAATCGATTACTGTTACTGCGATTTTCCAACAATATATAAAAAAACAATCGGCAATGCAAGAAAAAACAGAAATAAGTGGCCATTCAGCAACAGGATTGATCCATCTTACAAAAAAAGAATCAAGAATCATAAGATGACTATTCTGTTCCTCGAGTAATAGAATAAAAAGTGCAATAAGGAAAGAAACTGTGAGAAAGATATAAATGCCTATCCAGTAACAGGATTCATCCATCTTTGAAATAATGGAGGATTGGTAAGAGATCAAGATTCATACGATGACTAATTTGCTTCTCATGAACCTCAAATTTAATATCAATTACTGCGCTTTTTGAATCATCTGTGAGAAAAGGTTACCCAACAGTGAAAAAGGAATAGTGGAAGAGATATGGGTTTCTATTCAGCATAAGGACTTATCTGTCTCTTATATAAAAAGGATATATATTCTACATCTCCTATTATTTTGGTCTGTGATTCTGATTAGTATGTTCCAGTTTCTGTCATTCTGTATACGTGAGAAGCTCCTTATTCATACTTCGGTAACATTCAGAAAGGAATATTTGTGTCTGAATCGCAAGCAAATCTCCAATCTGATAAACATATTTTGCTCTTGAGATTTCATTGGTAGGAACTTTGTTCTGTATACTTCTATTCGGTCAATGCATCCAGATGCACTGCTCAAAGAATAAAACAACATGAAGTTTGAAGCTCAGATATGGCCAACAGCATTGGCCATTGCAAGGTTCTATTCTTAACGCCGGTAGCGCAAAAGAACTCAAAGACTCGACAAGTTTCTGGTGCTCTGTAGCCGTGACTGGAATGCTCTCAAGAACCATACCGTGCAACCTTTCCATTTGAATTTCTCAGAGCGCGTGCAACTCACTCCCTATCCGTCAAGAGGTTTGCACCTTGGCTCACTTCTCCATCCCTACCTCTCCAGGAATTGCAAAGTGAAAATTTGTTCCCACGTTGGTTGCCAAGCAACATTTTCCACTAAGAATTGTGCAGTGGTATGGAACTCATTAATTTTGACGTCAAATATAAAATAATTAAGTTTTAATTAGGTATGAACTGTCAGTTACAAGAGAGCACCTGGTGATGGCGTCTGCTTTTGCTGTTGTGGTCAGTGATGAACAAGCCTCCGCCCTCGGCTGTTAGCGATGCCACTGAATCATGTGCATATCTTGCAATTAGTCGATTCAGAGATGCTTGATCGTGAGACCTAAAGAGGATCGCGAGATGAGGCGCAGTGGGAAGAAAGGGAAGCGCCGCAGGATCGATAACTCCGGGAATGCTGGGACAGGAGTCGCGCCCGAATCCTGAACACGATACGCGGCCTCCATCGCCGCCTTTGCTCCTAGCAGCCCATCGCCGTCGGTTACATGTGGAATAAAAGCCCACACAACAAATCGTATTTTCTTGTCGCAAGCTTGAGTTCGGTATTTCTTTACGACTGTGTCGAAATTGGAGTATTATTTTTCATATCCCCTAGGAACCCGTTTGCGGTCACGTGCGCTACCGGCTTACTGTGATTTTCGCAGATTGTTTACGACAACGTGAGATTTGTGATTCCTTCTTGTGCAGCGCTGCTGCATACCTAATGTGACCATTGTTAAATAATAAAACAGCGTTGCCACAGCGGCAGAATAATCCAGTTATGTTGAAACTCAAAACTCTGAGGCACAGTACAGCTGTTGTATCTTCAGGATATTAAATGTGTAATTGCGAGCTGAAGGTTCGTTAATATGTAAAATTCTAAACACGTAGAATGAAATGGCGTTAGTGCAACGAAGGCGTCCCTAATGAACCGAAATGGCAAAATGCTCACGGGACGTGCACCTGTGAAACAATCATCTCTGCTATAGATAGTATCGGAGCGGCACGTGCTCTAGTCATTTATAACTTAGCGAGGTGCTGAATGTGGCTCAAGACGCCAGCGAAACTAGAGAACTCTTTCAGCGAGTGTCCGAGGCACTGCGCCGTCGTAATTAGTCCAACCGACAGTTGATTTATCAACGCCTCCAATGGAACGACGTCTCAATGGCTATTAAATCCTTTTCTTTTTAGGTAATATTTTATGAGCAACTTTTGATCCTACGACATTGCTGCTTCTCTATGACCCACCTGAATTCACAATTCACGTGCAAGGTGATCAATATTCCAGAATTTTTCAATCATTCTACCACAAAACTTTTGAATATATATTCAAGAAAGTTATAGCAAATAATGCCTTATATTTCCCCGACATACTTCTCGAACGATTTGATTATTATTGCAGGGAAACGAAAGTGGCTTGAGGGCTCTTTACAGTCCATTTAAACTGGAAGAGAAAAAAACTTAGAGTGCGTTACTTGACTCAAGATAACTCTTCCATTAGGATGACAGGCTGCTCAAATTCCTTATTGGAATCCCATCCGTCATTATATCAGACTGTCAAGACCTTGGTCAGAAAGTGATATGATACGGTCCATGATTAGAAGCAAGTCTACTTGGTCTGACTGAGAAGAAAACTATACAGTTTTCAATAAATTACCATCGGTATTTTTCGATCTTCGACCTGAACACATACCATTTGATTTTTGAACAAAACCGAGATCCACGGATATCCGAAAGCAAATTAGTCTAAAGTTAGGAGCAAATCTACCATTAAACTAACAACATATCAAATATTAATTGATTTGTAGCCCTCTCTTGATGCTCCAAGACTTGGAAGGAATTCATACTTTTGCTCACGTGCTATTCTCGATCCTGGAAAAAAAAAGGTTTCTTGAATTAATGTGTCTAAGAATCTGGCATCATTAGTTTACCAATAGAAGCAAACACTGCTCGGCTTTTGACTGGATACTGAACTATAGGGTTCCCAATTAGAACTGATACTATTCTATCCTCGACTAGAAAAAATACCATCTGGTCTTCATATAGAGTCAAACTCACAGGTAACTAAAACAATTTTGGCTCACGATTAGAATCAAATCCACCTTTGGTCCCAACATCCCATTATTTATCGTGTGTGTACGATATTTTCTAGATGCTTCAATTTATCGAAAGTATATACTATCGATAAATTGAAACATGTAGATAATATTAACTCTATCTAGCTGCGACTCTTGAGCTTAAGGAAGGGCGTCTAAGGACCTCTACACAGTTTTGAATGACCTTGCAGACATCATCATCATATCAAGTTGTCTAAATTTTTGGCTCTGGCTTATGATTACAAGTCAATAACCAAGATCATCCGACGGTCTATCAGAGTATCGAATGAAACCAATGTGGTACGATCCTTGATGAGAAACAAAACGGTTGTCCAAATAAAATTAAAGTAATTTGATCCGTGATTACAAACGATATACCATTGTATACCCTGTCGATATTCCAACTCCTCGAAGATTTGATTGAATATATTTTTGCGACGCCATTGATTCGACGAAATAGTTTGTTCGTTGCAATTTCGTTACATCTCCGATGAATTTTTTTGTCGAGAAACGCTACGCTGTCAGCTCCAATTACAATTGTAGATTGAGGTTAATGATTATTTTATGTTCCAAAGATTGGTTTGCTCCTCCTCAGCAGGGACCTCATAGGCAATACCATTAACAATCTTCTTTTAGAACGATAACTCGAATTCAAGTTTTAGAATCTTTTTAATCAAGATTGGATCCATAACATATTGAACCAATACAATCGACAAAACTGCACTCATTGAGAAGCTAACTAGTTGTTTGTAGTATTTCTGCCCAATTTTATTTTACATGATATCACAAGGTATTGTAATTTTATCAGCGAATTTTTCTTGCAAACATTGTTAACCTAATAAAAATCGTGACAGTCATCTGCCCGATTAAATCACGAGAAAGAAACTTGAGGGATTCAATCTTAACAGATGACTTGATGATAAACAATGTTTGAAAGAAAAATTATAATAAAATTATTTCGCGATTGTTATTTGTGAAGATCATCTCTCGAATGAAATCGCTATTATGAGTACCTATCAAATGATATAGGTTGCAACTGGTAATCTTTTTTAATGCAAAATGCACTAAATTATCTCCGTATACCCTTTTGACATTTTTTTGTATTTTCATACTTCTTGTTTCCAATTTCCAAAACGATTCAGTTCTGACATTTTCTTAAATTGATTGTTTGTTTGTATTGGAACTGTACATTGTTTCTCAATGAAAAGTCAATTTATCGCGATAAATGGTCATGGGAATTCACAGAGGTAAACTCCAGCTGGCAAGCGATTTGTTATTATAATTGTTACTATATAAAAATTGTCAGTATAATTGACATGAGTGAAATAATCGTTCAGATATACATATTTTCTTAAGGTGGTCGTTCAAAAAGGATCAATTCAGTTACACAAAGCAGAATAACAGTTAGTCATACTTTCTGCAACATAGTTCTTGGAGTCAGTAATCAATTTCACAGCTTAGAATTTTTATTAGAAACAAAACTCATTCAACTTCCATCCATGTAATGATAGCAATTTGGAAACTGGTTAATGGTGTCCATACATAATTCCTGGATCCTGAATAGAAAAAGTTGAAAATTGGATGAATTATTCTGATAGAACTCGTCTTTTTGTTTCAAGACTGTGTATACCGTCAAAAGCACGGTAAAAACTGTGCAAATATTTTCCGCTTGAGTTTAGCATGCAGTACGTGCAGAATTGAATGCAAACATACATATAAGTTCACATTAAGCAGTGAGTACACAGTCCAAAAGCAACCCACGTAAAAAGACTCTAGTCCAGACTCGCCGGCGACTCCATTGAAGTAACTTATCCGATTTGTCATTTGTTTGCGTGCGTTTTATTTTCCTCGGCGGACGGACATGACCGCGAACCGCAAAATATTGCGTCTGTGGCACATGTCGAGCCTGCTTCGTCCGAAGTCTGACGCCCTGAGTAATCACCAAAAGTTTTGAACCCTCCTATTTCACCCAAGAACCTCCACAACATATTATCCTTACACAAAAATGTTTAATAATGAAATAGACAGTATTCTCGTTCTGAATCAGAATGTTACAAAATACAACCCTAGCAGCCCTAGCAGCTGTATCATATCGATTGCTGGGGATGACGATGTCATCAACCCTCGTCATTTTACGTACCTACATGCTGGCGTACCGCCTCGATTAGAGCATAACTAGTGAAGACAAATTAACAACAGCCACGAACATAACGTCGTTGAACAACCCGAAAAATTAAACCGTCTCACGTTTAGTGACAAGAACGTTTGTTTACTCTTGAGGTTTAGTTAACGTTACAACATTCGAATTAGGTAACAGAGTAGAAAACATTGTTGATGTGGTGAATACGTGCAGTTGAAATGTTGCAAACACATCGATCATTCTAGAGAGCGGTATGTAAGACAGCAAAAATTGATTATCCACATCTGTTTTATTCTTCCAGGAGCACTAATTGAACGACCAGCCTTATAAAAACTCAAATCATATTGCTACGTTGAGAACTGCTAATAGAAGAGCCATACTTCACACATACCCATTAAAAAATCACTGCATGAACAGTGGTCATTACTACAAACAATCATTTGGATACTCGATTCAAATGGATGCATTCCAAAATTTGAACTCGCACTACCATTTTCACAGAAGTTCGTTGATGTCATTTTATGTGCTGTCTCTGCTGAAAGAGCAAACTAAATACTGATTTCACAGTTCTTCAAAGCTGATTTTCATTTCTAACTTGCCATATGGTTGAACGTGAACCAATTTCACATTCAATAAGTTCCGTTAGTGAACGGATAGGATAACAACAGTAAAGGTTAGCAAGTTTGCAAACGGATGTCAAGGTAACAACAAGTTACGTGAGACATAAGGTGAGCTGTTGAAGAACCTCTATAAATATCGTGTCATAGCCGATACCCAAGATAAACCGGACGTTTGGACCCATAAAGTTGAAATCCTTATCTACGTGCCCCGTAAAACAGTTGCTCAACATTTTACAACCTACCTAGACAGTCTTTTCTTGCTTGAAGTTAACAAACGACCAATTTATTCACTGAACATTGTTTACAAACTTATTTTGCTCACACTATTCGAGATGTTTGTTATTTTAAAAGTTTTCTAATTTCATTTGAAATGAATTTCAATAAATTTTACAGAGCTGCAGAATTTTTCAATAAAATTCGTGAGGGAATGACGATTGTGAGTACAGAAAAGAATGCTTTTTGAACAAAGATGCGACGTTATTTCACTAATCCTTATAAAACCGGGCGACAAAAGAAATCGTTTAGCACATACTCGGAATTCTTTTCAACTATTGTTGATCGAGGCACATGCATTATCTGGACGATCATACCATGGTTAAGAAAGGTTCAATAGTCTTTGGGGAGAGTGCCCTAGAAACAGAAGCTCCATCACATGAGCTGCAGCATTCAAATTATTCCTAATTCTATGAATGTCCACTATCCTATAAGCTTAGAGTTAAGTTTTCTTGTTAGACCACTCAAATCAAACATCAAACATACACACATATGATAGATACACGCACAGCTCAAACTTCTGAGTCTAGAGACTTGAAATTTTGCACAGATTCCTGTTATAACATAGGCGAGCACTAAGAAAAATTTATCATTTATTTTTTGCACGATTGGGCGTTTTCATATGTTTACCGGCCCTCTATTGGTGGTATGTTCATTTTACCGGCAAACTGTGGTTACTATGGTAATGCTGACTTACCGCCCATGGGCAAAGGCGGTAAGTAAAAAAATTCACAATAAAATGTCAAACATGACAGCTGACAGCGAACAAAAAATCACCAGTAGTAACTCAATTTGAAAAAGAAAATTCGAATCCATATTCTAGATGGATCTTCCAATCGTGCAAAAAATTTTGTAAGCATAATATTTGGAAACCTCGCCAAGGCTCGGCCTCCAAACTATTATTCTCAATCGGTAAACTGTACTTACTGACCTTAATACTTGAATAACTATTATTTACTTGTACTAAGTACAAGAAAGTATTGTGAAACCGACAAAATTCACCTATCGAGATTTTGATGGAATCCCTGAATCCATTTTGACTATTTTTTGTTTGATGTCGGTACGTATGTGCGTGCGTTCGTTCGTTTCGTTCGTGTGTTCGTGCGTTCGTTCGTAGCTCGCAAATCTCAAAACTGGTTGAACGTATAATGTTGAAATTTTGTATTTAAGAGTGGTATAGGATCTAGTTGTGCACCTCGCATTATGGTACCAATTGTCTGTACCGGAAGTGCACTTTACTTGAAACTTTTTCCAAATTTTTCTGATAAATCCAGAATGATGCAGGATGTTGAAATTCAGTTTTTGAACTTGATTTATCAGAACAGTTATCTGCTTTTTTTATATGAATCGGGCAAGCCAGTGGTGCACTTTATTTGAAACTTTTTTTGAATTTTTTGCATAAATCTAGAATGATCAGCAATAGTATATTGAAATTTACTGTTTGAACTTGTTGTAGCATCGAAATAGTTATCTACTATTTTTGTATCAATCGGCTGAACCAAAAGTGCTGTTTATATGTATAACAGACATTCAGAATTTGCCGTATGAAAGAATCAATTTGATTGAAATGATAATCTGTTATCGATTTTTCGATTTTGTTTGACATTGTACAGAGTGATCAATAATGACTGTCTGTCACGTGACCAATAAAAGTTCGCATTATGATCAAAACTATCTCCATGGAATAAAGTTAGTATAAATTTATTTATTTTGATAACTACGTTACCAACATTTCAGGAACACAGTGGCGTATATTTTACATATTTCATGACGGATTTATCCATAATCTGATTCAAAAAACAAGGAAGTAAGTGAATAGCTGTATTATTGAATGATTATTGAAAATTTATGATTATTTTACCAAATTTTTAGGTTAGAATAGTGTTTTCAGAGGAACTGTCATCTGTCACTTGAAGCTCATTATCCCAAGCAGGCGGCAAAGAAGAAATTAGAACAAGGCGGCACGGACAATCATTTTTGATCACTCTGTACATGTGATAATATTATAAAAGTTATATTAATTATAATATGAAGTGACAGAGAATTTCATTGAATAAATGTATGTATATATCAAGTAAATCACGTGATGTTCCCGTCAGATTTTTTATTTACAGTTCAATAGACTCTGCAGTAAATGAAGACGACGCCGCTCATTACCCAGAAAAAATATCGATCGACTTGGTTCATAGCATGACAAAAAAAAAAGTGACAACGAACGCTTATCACAATATTCGTAGTTGAGCCAAATTAGGAAAATTAGTCCTAACAAAAGATGAAAACTGAACCTCTTGGATGGCGATGTTACCGGAGATCCTGATTGACACGTATGCCAGGCGTCTGGATCTTGGGTTTCAGATCTAATTGCACTGGATTCCAGGTGGTGAGGCAATTCAGGGTGGAAGTCAGGTATTTCCACAATGTTGTGCTTTGGCTTGGACATTTGATCGTAGGTGGTAGCCATAAGAAAGGATGACCACTCCCAATTCAAATTGATCCTCAACAAGTGGGCTACTTCGCCTAATGACTAAAATGATCAAACTGTCCCAAAATATTCTGTCGAAGCAAAGGTTTGTTCTTGAAGTGAATCGCAAAATTCAGGCTAGCACACGCAAACAACTTTAAAAAATCCACAAAATTGTCGCGGTAAGTGGTAGAAAAAAATAACATCTGTCCTAAACCAGGACTTGAGACTGACTTACGACTACAATTTAGTCAAGTACGGTTGACTTGACCTAATTGAGAAAAACCGTTTTCAATGGGGAAAAAAAAAACAAAGCAGCTAACATTAAAAAAAATCAATAACGACAATGATTGCAACGACATCCAGAAGCAAATATTTCTGACTACTATAAATGAATAAACGTGAACAAAACACACGCCTCTATTTAATTTAAAAATTAACTGAGATTGAAAAAAGGAAATGAAGGCTTGAAAACTGTGAAAACTTATTCCGGAATATATATGTAAAAAAAGTAAGTCATGAACTGAACTTAAATCAAATCAAATTAAATTCCAGAACTAAGCTCGAACGAAAAAATAACTGGAAGCCAAACTGTTATTATACACCAGGCCTATACAGCCGAACTCAGCTATACTATAGGCATAGTAGTCGACTTCACTGGCCATCATTTCTTAGGCACGGAATTGTGTAAGCAGTAAAAAAGCAAAAACAGGATTTGAAAATCAAGAAATGGAAGATTTTAGAAGACACAACATTAATCTAAATCTGATTTCAGGACAATGTGATGGAATTCGATGCTTGATAAACTGATACTGTTAGCTTAGTATTTCTATATTATAAGCCTCGATGCTTGATATGCTGATACCAATAGTTTCATATTTTGCGCTATAAATCTTGATCAGGAATATTTTGCTTGGAAATATTGATAAGATAATTAAATATTCTGATGCAAATCTTGCTTCAGAAGTGAAATAGATTAAACTGCACTGTTGGGTGCACAGCAGATATAAAAATATGTATCGTCAACATGAAAATGGAATGAATAGGAAGCTATAGACTTATGAATATCGAAGAAATAAATACAGTAAGAGACTGGGTCTGAAATAGAATCCTGTGAAAATCTCTAAGTGATAGAAAATAAAGAGAAAGTTTAATGTGAAGATTGCTTCCTACCGAGAGGATTGAAATATATCCCCTGCTGATCTACTGAAATCAAATTAATGCTATCTGCTATGATCAAGAACTAACGTAGTAAATCTGTAATAGTAGATGTGGTGCATGATAGGGTTGTAATAAATTCACATTCGTGGATAGTGAACTCTAACCCATCCTGCATTCACATTAATTTTGTACTATTATTGTTTATATGGAAAACCAGACCGCCACAAAAAAAATTGAGCGAGTTTTCATTTCCAAATGCATTCCCCAAAGCATGGATAAAAATTGCATTAAAAGCGGATTTTAGTGGTGGGCGTTTCAATGGAAATAAATTTCGAACATAATTAATATTCATAGTTAGATAGAAACTATTGCAAAATGCAGACTACGAATTCATTAATAGAATATTACATTTTAATTGGAATAAATTGTTGAGTAATCTGCGGTATTTAGCACCAAATTCGTTAATGATTGCATGGAGCTCTGCATGCATATTTATTGCCATCAATAACGAAAGAAAAAGTGACAAGGTAGTCTTAAGATTTGTTAATTACCTAATTATGTCATGTGATTCTCAGAGAATATAAGATAAATGAATCAGCTATGTGGTTAACACCTGGTTATGATTTTCATATTGATTCCACAACAAATGGAAATAGTGCTCATTATTCTCTATTATCGTTTGCCACTTGCAGCTGTTTATTATTATTTCGGATGTCTAATTAACAAACATCAAATGCAATGCACACGTTATGAAATTTTCCTCAATTAAACATACGAAGCTTTGCTCTCGGATTTTCATTTCATTCAATATAAAGTTAACATTGTAAGTGAAATTCAGTTATATATGAGACATCAGATATTTTGATGTGTATTTGAAACATACCTGACAATATTAATTGGAAATTATAATTAATAATGATGTTTCATTACTGTTTGCTTAACAAATCCGCGTTTCAAAAATCTATTATTTGTTAAAATGCAAATGTTTGTTCACCACATTGGAATTAATTAAATTCTGCTTTTAATATTAAAGTATTATTTGTATATTTGCTTATGTTTAGAGTTATCTGCAATGCTGTAACATTGTCGAATAAACAATAGGATATGATGATGCCTACCGTTGTATTTATCCAGTTAATTATTAAAGCTCATATAAAATCATAGCAATATATAGCATCATATTTTGGTACTCAAACATTCCTATTAGCTATTTTCGTAATCGAAAATCAATGGGATGTTGCAAGGGTATCAGCCTGCAGACTGATCGCAATACCACAATATCCTTATCACAATTCATTACTGCGCCTTTCTGCGCAAGAATAAAATTAACGAATTTTCAATCTTGAAACACATTTTATTCTCAATTCAGAGCTGGGCAAAATACGAGTGAGATGTATTTCAAGTACAAGTACTAAGTATTTGAGTGTTTGTTGAAGTACTTCAAGTACAAGGAGTACTCTTTTGATTTATCAAGTACTTGGAAGTATGTACCAAGTACTGAAAAAATACTTGGAGATTTGGGTGCAAGTACTTCTTTAATTATTTGGTTCTTCTAAATAATAATTACTCTTGTGAATATTCACAAAAATAATTGATATTTAGAAGTACCAAAAAATTAAAGAAGTACTTACTTGTACCCTTTTCAAGTCCTTTTGTCAGTACTTGGTACATACTTTCAAGTAATCAACAAATCAAAAGAATACTTATCACACTTCAAGTACTTTCACAAACACTCGAGTACTCGGTATTTGTACTTGAAATATTTCCCACTAGTACTTTGCCCAGATACTCTTACATAACAGAGATGAGCAAAGTATCGTGGAAAGTACTTCAAGTACGAGTAACAAGTACTTGAGTGTTTGTGAAAATACTTGAAATACTGATTCCCATCACATAGTACCAAGACAATAATTACACTGATAAAGATGAAATATTCCTTCACAAACGTCGATCGAAACAAACAAGTGGAAATTTGTTCTCTGTGCATAGAGAGGAAGTATTTGAGGTACATTAAAAGTGTTTGGCGTCCTTTTAAAATACTTTTGGAGTACTTCAAGTATCTAAAATCCTTCAAGTACTTCCCATTGTACTTCAAGTAATGTTTTCAAGTAACTAGTACCAAGTAAACAGTACAAAGTACCAGAAATAAAAAGTATTCCAAGTACAGTACTCGAAGCATTGAAAGTACTTGCAAGTTTTATCCAGTACTTTTCGTGCAAGTACTGCCTAGCTCTGTTCTTAAATTAGTGATTTATAATAGTCCAAGAACCTGCTCAGAGATGCTACCTTGAATCGTTAGACGATTATCACGTATTCTAAAAGATTCGTCGTAAAAACATTATCCTTAAAAGTCGGCAGTGTCATTTTTGATTCTGCCAGAAGCAATTTATATTGATTATTCATCAAGGGAATTGAACGCACAAACAACATTTCTATCTTAGATACTTGGAAATTACTTGGAATGTGTATTTTCATGGGTAAAACAAGAAAAACTCACGGTGCCGAATCCTACTCTGCCACAACCTTTTGCATCGTGGCTTCAAAGAGAATGGAAATATCGATGAGGTACCTTTTTCTATAAGGCGAGAAAGTTCTATAGAAAAATCATAGCCAGAGACCTGACGAATTCAGAGAATCAACGGTGCTGACTCTCATGTTTCTAGAAGTCCTCGGCACCGTGGATCAAATCTGCGTGGACCTATTTTTTTATAACATATACAGTTTTTTTTAGGTGACAGTACGTTTCAGCAACGAGAGAACATCACCACGGCAAATGCGTGAAGGTCGAATTACATTATACGAAACGTCAACGTTACGTCGCGGCACGAAAACGTCACGTCAAATTGACCAGGTATTCACATTAGACCGTCACGATAACGTCCAGTGTGGCATATGAAAATTGTCGAATATATATTCTCCTTCAACACTATTTTGGCATTATCATATTCCATAACTAAGAATTATGTTAGAGCTGGTGACACGTCACACATCGTGTAAGAATAATATTCTGTTACCAAGTAGAATCATTTCGACGAATCAGAAACTGTTAGTTTTTGTAACTATGGCTACGTCTCAACAATTCAGGTATTCTTTTCTGGCTTTGCGTTCGACATTTAATAATTTTCAAAGTTTGTTTTGAAATATTGGTGAGGTTCCAAAACCTTGTTAAAGAAAGTATAGTCTACAACTTGTATAGGAATGGCGTATTCCACACTCGCAAACCGTAATCCTCGCCTACAAATCTTTCGCTCGTGTGGCATTAGGGCCATTCCAATATTTGTTGTAGAATATACTATTCTTTAAATGCCAATGATTAATGCAAACAAAATTGCTATGATTGCACTTCTTCTGAATGAAGAAGAGGAAGAAAGAATCAAGAATAGGTGATAGATTTGGATACAAAAAATACTGGAAATGAGAAAGAGTGTTGAAGAATACCACACACTCTTTAGAGAACTAGAAAGTGACAGTATAAGTCTTGCAAAATATCGAGTATCAATTTGAATATTATTAGTTGCCGTTGCCTGTCCGGTTGTGAGTTCAGACTTGTAGAATCGGACCGTCAGCGTCACGGACCGGAACGTCAAAACATCCTCAAGATAGTTCCGACTCGAAAGTGAAATAGATATAGGCTGCGACTTATCATTTGTTAAATAAACTTTTGTACATAAAATCGATTGTTTTTTCATATTTACAACTTACGCGCGCCTCCTTCATATAATGTTTTGCCAAAAATAGATCTATGAAAATCGAATCGGATATTTTCTTTCAGTCGGAATCAAGCTATGTGGATATAAGCATTCAAGTTTCTTTGCACAAAAAAAGTTTCACAGATTTTTTATTTCTTTTTATTGGCATGCCTCGATAAATAATTGATTCCATTTTATCTATACATTTTTTCTTTGATTGCTCTTACCAGTTTACCGAAATCAAAATGGTATTAATATATTCTGAAGACTTAGTTACTTTAGGTTTATTCATTTTCAGATGATAGGATGGAAGGATATCAAATATTATTTCATATTACAACTCACACTCTTTCTCTTAAGGTACTGCTGAACAAAAAATAAATGTATGCAAATTCGAATCAGACTGAAAATAGGCCTACGCGAGCGCCGATTTGATCCACAGTGCCTAGGACTTTTGGCAACATGAGAGTCGGCACCGTTGGTTCTCTGAATTTGTAAGGTCTCTGATTACAATTTTTGTATAGGACTTTTTCGTCTTATAGAAAAAGATACCGAGGGTTGTGGCAGAGTGAGACTCGGCACTGTGATTTTTTCTTGTTTTACTCATGAAAATACACATTATAGTGTAATTGCCAAGTATCTAAGATAAAAAGGTTGTTTGTGCGTTCAATTGATGAATAATTGATATAAATTGGTTCTGGCATAAATAAAAATGGCACCGTGGACTTTTACAGGTAATGTTTTTACGACGAATCGTTTAGAATACGTGAGAATCGTCTAACGATTTAAGGTAGCATTTCTGAACCGGCTCTTGGACTATAAAGTTACGTATCACGTGTTTCTCTCGAATACGATTTTAAGTTCTTGTAACACAAGAATTCATTAGCATCCATCTCCAAAATGCTGGAGTACATCGGTCGCTTCTATGAGAACAACACTATATGTTACTATTTCAAGGGGTTACAATACTTTTTCATATGACAAATTTATATTTTTTGATGCTGAAAACTGTGCATTCATAATGTCGATCGATCAGACGATCCACTCAACCTATTACAGTCTAGTAACTTGATTAACTCAGGCCATTATGAGCTATTTGTAGCTTCTGTATTAGGACATAAGAATTATCTGAAGGCTTCTAGGTTGCTTACCATATTTTCAGCTATATTCATTCACCAAACAATTCGCAAGCGTGACTGTACTTACAAATTCATTCGCTCTAAAACACATAGCATTATCGAGTTCGACGACCATGGCTCTCTTGCTGTCCACTTAAATGTAATTCTGCTCTCAAGCCTTAATTTCAGTAATCACTTGATCGATTGACAAGAAATTCCACATGTACATGGAATTAGAGGTCACGACCACCGATTTCAAAATTTGATGTAACAAAAGACATGATGGTAAGTCTGTGGTAAGATTTGGGCTACGCCCTGCCTCTGCTGCACCAACAACTTTTCCTAGAGCTCCTCGGTTCTCAAATTATCTGATCATACACAAATCCGCGCAATGGAGCACATGATGATCATGAAAACCACGTTGTAAACGACACCGAGCTAAAGTGGCTCAAAGCTCACATGATATACCTACTCTTGCGGCAGCGAAAATTGTGCAAGAAAAGGGCAGTTATGGAGCGAAAATACCTCAACTAGACACGAAAGCCGAAATTGAATAGTAGCATAGCGTGATGATACTACATACTCCAAAACAGCCTGCCGAGCTCATAATAGGACCAAAATCACCATTTTATATGTTTTGTCGTCATTAAGTCTTGTAATAACTTTAGGATTTCAAATCACAAGTTATGCAGCAGAGAGATGTCGGAAATCAAAAGACTGCCTGCGAGACCATGTGATCCAACAAAAATATGATGCCATAAATGTACAAAAGTACAAAAAAGTCTAAATAACCTTAATTCAGCAGAGATTAATCCTCTAGAGATAAGAAACTTTGAGCGCATTTTCAAAGTTCCAGCAGATAAAATAAGGATGTAATATGCAATTATCATCACTTGAAAATAGATTATGAAAACTTCCTTAGTGCCGGAACAACTGCGACATGAATAAAACTCTCTAGTAAATAATTCTGACATCACAACCTTTTGATCAATACATCTTATTCAGAGATACTGTGGATCAGGTGAACTGTCATCTGCTCATTTGTGAAACGAAAACCTGCAGTCAGGTTATATGTTATTCAGGAAATATAAATCGTATGTAACCACGCAACAGCACCTGAAAACATTTGCTTCATATTTCAACAACGTTGATGTTCTTCCTGATGCTAATATGATGGTATGAAATCCAACATCGAAATAAAAAATTACTGCATTAGTCTTGCATGTTTACAAGAATATTTTTACTTCATATTCACACGAAGCAAAGAGAGATGGGATAATAATGTATTGTAGTTCTTATTCAATTGGACTCATAAGGCTTCCACGCATCTATTCAAATTGCACTCTTTCGACTATTTGGCAGTCGAGTTGCTTACAAAGGTCACTGCACTCGTGACTTGTGCAATCATTTACAAGTAAAAATTGAATGAAAAATTTGTTCAATAGAGAATAATTCAAAGCTTTTAGTATGATAGGTGAAGGTATTTATGACTGTTTCGTTTTGAACGAAAAATTGATGTTTTGAAGCATATCATGCAATTTAGAGATGCATCATGGAAAATACATGCGTTATCTGTCATCACAGATATAATGCATGAAATAATTGGTTGAACCTCAAGTCTTTCAACAAAAAAACTCGCTTGAGTTTCCCTAAAATCGATGAATTCCGCACTCCACAAATATTTTATTATCAACTGAAGTAACAATGAACAAAAGCACACCACAATAGCGATTTCCAGATTTGAAGTACGGAGTTGATCGTTGATTAGTCATTTGTTATTTATGGTGCGTGATGGATTCACACAGCAATCTCTGATTACATCACACGCAAACATCAGCTGAGCATTGAACAATGCCTGAAATTTGTAGATTCCAAATCGTAATTTAGGATTTGAATCAGTGTGTCATTGATAATTGCGACCCAATTTGAATTGTTTGTCAATTTTCAGGCAATCATTTTGTAATACAACACAACTCGAACAATATTTCGATCAATCAATGGCAAACAGAATTAAAATTTCAATATGTTTTACATTGTCTACGAGGTTGATAAATTTCGAAAAGTTGTACAAACTCTTCCCAACATTAGGTTGGTTGAAACTGGACCCCGATTACCAGAATGCACTGGGGATTCCACGTGGCCTTCACTGATATCACGCCGCAGCCTAAGTGGTCCACCAGGGTCGGATTTTGTGATGTTGAATTTTCCTCATATTTGTTCAGGGCTGAAATAGATGTTAGGATAGTACTATAGGGAATGGTGACGTTGGTAACACTGTAATTTATGAAGGTTTACAACTGAAATAGTTACAAGAGTTTCCTATTAATTTATCTGGTAGATGGGGGCTCAATTTGTAGAGATTCCGCGATAGAGCGTGCGTGGCGGAATTGGAACTGCCTACACGACGGCTGATTGAAAATTAGTGGTGAGAGGAACAGAGTTCTCTAATTATTTCCTGTAATTAAAACAACCAACTGCTAAGCTACATATTCAACATTTCTCTATTAAATTTGTTGATCCAGCAGTTGAATCTTTGGATTTTCAGTCGTATGATGAAAAAATCAATAGGAAATCAGGAAAAGAGTTCTCACCGACTATATTGTTCCAGACTTTCCATTCTCCGTGTAAAACGAGCTAATAGATAAAGCCCAAATATCAGAGCAAAGAGGAAGACCTCAAATGATAATTTACGATCAAATCCCAATTTGGTAATTAGCTGGTCAGTCTAGACATGGGTACAGACACAAGCCCATTAGTTCAGATTAGACCACATTGTGAATCCTGTAATTATTACCTTGTAATGTCTATTAAACCGTATTATTAATCAAATCAACCGACGCATATAATCTTAGAGCAACAAATATGGGTCATAAACCAGCTTCTGCGATTGGGATGATTTTTCTTTTCCTTCAACCATGAGATGCGATTAAAAATCGAAGTGTACGTCAAAGAATCGAAGTTGGAAGCAACTACTTGGCATCTCGCCCAATTCACCTGTGATTTACCACCCACTTTAAGCCGTGAATGCCAAGATCTGTTTGTGAGATAAGTTAACGTGTCACAAGGAAATGGGTTACATGTATAGTAATCTATAATCTTTTTCGTACTAATAATGCGTCCGGTTTGAAATCGAAACCACGAGTATCTAACCGGAGGGCTGAATTTATCTGATACAAACGCAATATTCTCACATTATCATTGTATTAATATCAAAATCAGTAGTCGGATCTCCACATTTCGACTTTCATATCCAAATATCGGGTTTTATTTTGAATATTGTATAATCCGTAAAATTCATCGCTATATAAAAGTTTTATTGCTTTGCATCTTATTTGTTTTACTGAGCAATTTGTGAGATTCGTAAAACAGCTTATAACTTTTGAGTGCGAATTGAAAACAGCGGTTCCTCCAATTTCGTTTTACTGATTTCTCATACGCTGAGTGTGTGAAGCTTAATCAGTTATCTAGGCCCTTGAGAGTACTGTGTACTCTTAATAGCAAGGGGGCGGTCACGTGACTTTTTTGCCACAGCCAATCCCAGTCTGGGTAACATACGTCAAAGTGACAGTTATTTGTTTACTTTCAGTTCGAGGTTAAACACGTGGCTCATAGTTTCAATGTCTATCAGCTGGATATTTTCTAAAAGAATGATATCCTTTTATTTCGAAAGTTTGTCTGGTGAATATGAAACAGACAGAAGGAATATTCCATAAATTTGATGGACAAAATATCAAAATTATGATGAAACTAATTAATTCAAAACTGTGAACTAGCTTAAATTGTCTCGAGAAACGGGCTGCTAAAGCTAGAACTAACACAATACACATGTAAATATTAAAAATAATACAGCATTCACAGCACCATCATAAACAACGAGGTTTATCTTCACATAACCTTTAAAAGTAAAAATTTAGAACTAAAACTAACACAATACACATAACAATAAAAGAAAAAGTCCAAAAGTCACAATATACACACAAAAAAACGTCAAAAATACTAATAAATACCAGTAACACAAAAATCAAGCAAACAAATATTGAGTAAACAATGCTTACGAAATGTCACTTTGACGTTTGCTACCCAAACTGGGATTGGTTGGAACAAAAAGTCACATGATAGCCCGCAACCCATTAGCACCTGCGATTTGGAGCAGACGTATAGGTACCGTATTTTTTTAGGTCTTTTCCAGTTAGTGTGCTGACTCACGTGACGACAGGAGCTGCCATCTTAAGTGCGTTATTTGAGTTATTAGAGTTATCCATTCATTTATTAGTTATATTCAGTAATGTACAATCCATAAAATTCATTGCTATATAAAAGTTTTATCGCTTTGCATTTTTATGTCTGTGGCATTAAAGTCGGAATACTTAATTGTTCCATCAAAATATATGTAGATCAGATATTCGAATTCCAACAAAGATAGCTCTGCAATTCATCGTAAAACCACTATACTTTAGATATTGAACGATTCTTCATCATTCAAGAAAACCGGCAGGGTAACAACATCATCAGTTTACGCTACTGTAAGTACTATACATTCAACATGGAACCATTGAGAGCCTCGTGCGAAAATGTATGTATTTACAAATTGAATTATACGATAAACAATGTTATCAATCTGCAATCTATTTGCAGCCCTATTTCCTCCATACTACATATGAATCAACCTCTTGACAATTATAAGAAGGCCATGTACTTAATCAATACATCTTTTGTCAGGCAGATATAAACTCATTACTCCTAATTTCGTACAATAATTAGAATTCTTGTTGCTTCAGAATTAAGAACAAATATGTCAAAATCTCAACCACTCTTAAGACACCCTTCGTTAAAATGAATGCCATCCATTTGAATTTTTTCTGTGTTTAGGTAGTAGATAAGTAGTAGGACCTACGACTACTATCCAAAGATTTGGTCGATCAATTGTCCCGCGTTGTTCCTTCTGTTGTTCAACACAGCTAATCAACACAACAAGTTTTATTGAACAGATCAAAATGAATAGTTCCCAGAGAATTCTGCTACTTAATCTATTCAAATAAACTTGTTCTGTTGACGGCACAAAGCGGATCATTTTTCAACAAAATCTGAGAGTGCATGGTAATCAATTGAAAGTAGGGTGCAAGTCCAATGTAACGAATTTAAAATATGAACCTGTAGTCTTACGCTTATCTACTTTCTCCTCAACATCTGAATTATTATCTCGATTACAGTCAAACTATTGTGTGAAGTTGTCAACTTCAACAGATGATATATCAAGTAGAGATAATCGTACCAAAAAATCAATTTGTGCTAGTAAACTTACTTCAGCAGTGTTTTCCTACAAAGGTTTATGGCCCTAATCTCACCCTGTCCTACACGAGAAATACTTGTATTTCGACATTGCTCTAGGAAATGACAAGCACTTGTGAGCGAATGGCCCTCGGATATTAGACCCTAACTTTGGTAAGGACAGGATTGAATCGCCGGTAGCAAGAAAATAGAAATCCACCTCATTTCCACCGAAGGCAAGGATAGCTGTTACGTCCACTCTACTTTGTACCTAATTGACGCACGAGGTGACACGGAAATTCCCTCCTGGAGGATACACCCTCGGTAATTATCGGTGATGCTGTTAAAGTATCGTTTGGACCCCGAAACGTCAAACGTTTATTGTGTATTGTGAGACCATGCATATCGCTGCTTGTGATACGCGGTGATTTTAAGGGTCGACTATCTATTGTTCTTAACTACTTGAAATTAACCTCAATAATTGCATAACAAACGTTTTGCTAAAATCCATAACTATACTCTAATTTTGCTCCAATATTCTGCTGTAATTATATATGCAAAATCCTCGTAAGGAAGGTATTGTGACAGGAATTATCTCGAATAAAACAAATGTTAATTCATAGAAAATGTCTGCTTAATAGCAAGACATATATTCCTTTGGAATTTACGACAGAGTAATTTTAATTCCGGAACGGAATGCAATAAAAATTCTTGGTTCTAAAATTCATGTTCGTAAAATCCGCCTTCTATCGTCGTACCTACAACATCCACAAATTTCATTTACAGTACAGGGATATTAAATTTCAAGAGCTCTTCCTTTGAAACATAACACTTCATTACATTTCACATTATTTCAAAATAACAAAAATCATATTGATCCAATTAGAGGTTGAAGTTAGTTCAATCTGAAATTTTATGTAAATATGTTAGTTTCGATTACGTACATCGTAGAAAATAAATGATACGTTATCCCAACTGGTCAAGTCAAAACAATTTCCTTAGAACAAAGCCAAACTATGCAAAATTGGAAATAGCGAAGCTGTTAGCTGATGTTAATCTAATGTGCTGATAAATTCTGGAAGCCATTTTCCTTTTGTACAGTTCCATCTGGTGTTGCTTGCATAGAAGTACTATCTACAGATAAGCTCACTTCAAGAACGAAATCGAAACGGGAATAAGAATATTCTGATTGTCCCATTCTCCTTATCTGTTCCTCAACTTTGAATCGATTGAAAATATCATGCATGTGTATCCGAGATGTGTCACCAAGGCAACGTCGGCTTAGCTTGCAGCTTGTTTATGTACCGTGCAGTCCTGTGGCCAATAATTCTCGGCCCATGAAAAGCTCAAGTTCTGCGCCATTTGCTACGGGACGTTAAATTGTGCCGTTATTTTTATAAATGGGCTCGTACACCAGGACGCGCGTGTTTTAGTATCGTCCGTGGTCAGCCTTGCTATGCGGCTGCCGGACGCAAGGAAATGGACATGTGAAACCGGAAGCTGACGTCCGACCATCCGACAGCTCATCCTTCCCTGAATTCAGCATTTTGAATTATTCTTGAGCCATTTTTACAAGTCGTTGTAATCCTACTAAATATATATCACTTCTTGTCAGGCTGATAATTATTATAAGTATTCAAATTAGTACGATTCATGAAGCAAAGCTTCACACACTCAGCGTATGTAAAGTCGAATTTCATGTCCTCACTTTGTCAGAAAAACGACATAATAGGAAATAATTTTAATGGCGATCAAATATCATGAGATCATTTCAGAAAAACGCCCTGGCTCCAATTTATCACGAAATTCCATCAAAATGGCGCTATTCGCCTTAAAATAATTAAACCGTGTCACTGAAACATCTCAAGCATAATCAGTGCAATTTTCCTTTTCATGTCGACATGGAAGCGAAGCGCTTGGTGCTTACCTCATCGTAAGATACGATATTACTTTAGAATGAACGAGCGATGGAGAATTTTAAAATTTAATACCTCCTTGTTCACTTTAATAGCCACTCGCGCGCTTGCTTCAAATGGGCTGCTGCAACCTCGAGAAACATCTACTTTCCGAAGATTTAAAATGATGTTTAGTTTCGATTTTATCCACTTCCTGAATGTTGATAGGAATTTGAACTGAATTTTTTATATACTGGTATTGCAGGAGTCTTAGTTTTGTATTTACTTCATTCAGACATTGGTAATTTTCCCTAGATATAGCCACATGTGTTCAAAACCAGAACGATAATTTGTGTTAACCCTTCATTATAGTAACATGTTTCTTACGAAAGCCTACAGGCATGCTTGCTTTATTTATACCTAGAACAAATTTCGGTGGCTCTAATTAGTTTCTCAGTAATCCAAAGCAAACCAAAACAGCCCCTGAATCAGGGTTAAAGCATTGAGTTCTCTAAAAATTAGTCAAATTAAATTGCTCTCATTCCACGACAGCTCCAGCAATTGTACCTTCTTCCAAGTTAATTCGCTCCTTAAATCAGATTTCAAAATACATAATCCGTTTAATTAAGATTTGGTGGAATATTTTTTTAGCAGCTTTGCACGTTTTCACGTGTAATTGAATTTTCCCCCATCATGATTTAACGCGCTTTGTTCGCCAGAAAGTGAAATTGAATATTAATTTCGTAATCGGCTTCTGAAATGAGGCGTTTGCGATAAGTGCATGCGAAAGTTGAATTTTTAGACTAAAACTGGAACGAATCAATCTATCGACAATATTGAGAGCCTCTTCATGAAACTGAGCATTTTAATATATTGAACCAGATCAGTTTTATACTCTGATTCAAACTATATGAATTAAATGTGCTGTCAGATGGTATCACTTGCCTCTGTCAGCAATGTCATACGGTGTTATAGAGTTCAACGTTCAAACCTGGCAATTGACATAATGGAAATGATTTCAAATAATACTCTTCCTTTAACTTCCACTCGCAGACCCATGGAAAGCGATTTATAGCAACAGATATTGCAAAACAAATTAAAAATGGTGATACATATATTACAACATTAGAATCTGCAATACTAAATGAATCACCAACAATCCTGACGGAATAACGACAATTCTCAAGCCAGGTCTTTTCGTTGACAGAAAAGAGAATCGATTCAATCACTCGCGATCAAATAAAACTAATAAGAAAAAGATCATGAAAATAAGCCAATGGTTTCGAATATTATCTTTCTGAACCAGACTGGTCTACAGACTGCTGCTCTAACTCGAACTGTGGACCGATCAGTCAATACATTATATCTCTGGCTCGATCAACTTAACAAGTCTGTTTTCTCTTTCTTTTTGCATTTTCCTACCAATAGTCTAGTTCACATGTATCGTTTTATGAAATTCCACCTCGCGCTCTCAGAAATTTATGACCAAGGTAATTTCATCATGAAAGTTTTTCAAGAAATTGAAGTCTCGAATAGAAAAATTGCAGAAGTTGTAAATAATTTATTAAAAAGAAAGAGGTGGTTTTGTTTCTGCAGATATTTCAAAAACTATTGCAGATATCGAAAATCGCAAAGAAGGATCTTAAGGAGTAGAAAATTTTCCAGAAACTTCACCACTAATATCCATAATTTTAATTTGCAGATAAAAATAGAACTAAAAACGGATAAAATTGCTCCTGCGCGCTCTTGGCGGATCGCTCAGTAAAATGAAATGATTATTTTTTTCAATTATTGAATGCGAATATCAAGAAACAATAAAATTAAGGTACTGTTAGGATATATAAATGAACAAAAATCCAATTGAAAACAATTTTGCCGCAATTTTTCAATTATTTATTGCAAACTGAATATCTGAGAATTTTTCCGCTCTTTGGATCTATTTTTAGAGAATTATAAAAAGATTCCTGTTGAAAAAATTGACAAATCCAAATTTTCCAGTTGTTTATTAACAATGGGATCAAAAAAAAAAATTAAAAAAGAATAAATATGTATTTAAAAAAAAGTTCTGCAAATATGCCAATCATTTCGTTTATTCATTGTTACATACTAGATGAAAATATTCTTTCATTTTTCACCTTATTTGCTCAAATAATTGTCATGAACAAATCCATTATTTTCATTGCTCTTGAACGTATTTGTTGAACACAATTCTTTTTTTGGCCACTAATGCCCAGTTGCACCGTTATCACTTAACTTTAAGTACGGAATAATTACCATGGGAACAATTGTCTATACAATGGTGACCATAGATATTATTCTTCCCTTAAAGTTAAGTGACGGCGGTGCAACTGGCCATTAGTATTAATATTTAGGAACCATTTTTTTTTTTCAATTTTTATTCTTCTTGCTCTCATGTCTTTTGGAGAAGAAATATTTTTTTTGAATTTTTTATCCGTTTATTTGATGAAAAAAGAGGCCAAAAAAAATATAATCAACAAATGTATTTGAGAGTAGTGGAAAAAATTTGTAACTGAATTTTTTCTTTTCTCGAAAATTATGACTATATTTCCAAAAAGAAAATTTGGAATAACACATAGATAATGAATTTCTTAAATTATTCAAGCGAATTAATTAAGAAATTCAAAAAAATATTTCCATGTAGTATGTAACAAGAAAATTAAATTATATTTTGGAATATTGGAGATTTTTTTTTAAATGTAATTATTCGATTTCTCATTCCCATTGTCAATAAAAATGGGAAATCAAAATTTGTCAATTCTTTCAACGGGAATCTTTTTTATAGCTTTCTAGAAATAGATCAAGAGTGAAAAAAATCTCAGATATTCAGCTTGCAAATTATCAGGGATTTTATGTCAAAATCTAACTTGTAAAATGAGCTCAATTAACAATTGCATAATTAATTGCAAAATTGCGGAAAAATTGTTTCCATCGGATTTTTGCTTATTCATGTACCCTAATAGTACCTTAGTTTCATTGTTTCTTAATATTCGCATTTAATAGTTGAAAAAAAATTATTTCGTTCTACTGAGCGACCCGCCAAGCGCGTGCGAGAGCAATTTCACCCGTTTTTGATCCTATTCTTATCTGCAAGTTAAAATTATAAATATAAGTGACAGAGTTCCGAAAGATGGAACTTTTTGTCACAAAAATTCCTGCTCTTCAAGATACTTCTTTCCGATTTCTGATATCTGCAATAGTTTTTGAGATACTTGCGCAAAACCATTTATTTTTTGAATAGATTGCTTATAACTTTTGCAATTTTTTTATGCGTAACTTCAACTTTCTCAAAACCTTTGTAGATGAAATTACGAATCGAATGACACCTTGGTCATAATTATTTGAGAAGGCGAAGTGAAATTTAATAAATCGACGCACGTAAACTACAAAGACTGGTTTATTATATTCTTCGTGAAATTCACAGATAGAGTTTCGATGAGCACTGACACCTTGAATGAAATTTTAAACCACATTTTCTCTCACAACTGTTGTTGTACCTATGTAGCTCATTTGATGGTTCTCCTACATGCATTATTTAGTTGCACAAATGGGGCAATGATTTCATAGTGCTAACAAACAAACATAGTAAACATACGGTTTAATTATGTTCTAGTTGTATAGAGATAAATTACATATTTCTGGATTAAAGTCAACAAGCAATATTTTTCTGCGGTAAGGCAAATATTTGGTTCAGTTTATATTATTCTCCACACGCTGCGTCCGTGGTTACCACAATCAGATAGGCCATGTTGAGACAATTCAACGATCTGTATAATATAATTTGACATATCGTCTCTAATACCATCCACAAATAAGATAAGTCCAAACTTGTCACCTGATACAACAAAAATGATTTCAAACAATATAATGAATAAACTCTGTGTGAATATTCGACAAATTATGTTTATTGTCAGTGAAAAATTGCAGGCATATAGAGACTTCAAGATAAATCTTTGTATAGATATCCTTAAAAGTTACGTCTCTTTCTTCGCGACGGATGTAAGCGGCATACACCTATAAAACAGTTTCTCTTCGCCCCTTCCGAGACGTCCGTTCGAACAAGCGTATCACGCCAAAGATAAAAAAGTTAAACATTCGGTGAAATATCGGTCCGGAGGGCAACCGAAACGCTCAGCTTGTGATAGATACCCCGATGCCTGACCAACCGGATCAAACGGTTTGGACACCGGTGCCCGTCATGAATTTTTATTAAATCTCCACTCGGATGAATCAAATATCGATCTGCAAACTTATGCGTCTGAAACTTTACTTCGCAAAGTGTTTTTTCAGAGGAATATCACGATTGATCTAAAAATTGGATTTTAATTCCAGGAACTGAGCCCGAGTCTGATAATTTTTAATTACATTATCCATTTGCATTCACTTCTGTACAAATAAACTTAATGATTCAGCAGCGAGGAAGGTGCGGCTGTTGCTACCAGATAAGCGAACGAGCTCATTATGAACGTTCGGGATTTTCAGCTCAAACTGTCCTACGTCCATCGTAATTATACAACGAAGCACCCATTTAGTCCATTACTTCGCCATTGATGTCAATAAGCTTCCTGTCAATGAAGCAACTTTTTAATAACGTCGCGTACGTTTTCAACGTGTTAATTAGTTTTGATGAATAGGTATTGGAACTGCAATATGTTCAATAAATTCTGTAGAATATGCAAAAAGACCTTCACTACTCGAAATTGGAAGAAAACACTATTTCATACGTGAAAATATCGTTCACAGTCTGAATATTTGTTTATTCTGTGTCATTACGACAGTAGATAAGTAGTAGGGCTACAGGACCATAGTAGCCCCACTACTCAACCACTTAGGACCTCAAAAAATCAAACTAGTTGATACGATTGTTTCCTTAAGTAACTTTATATCAGCCAGAAATATATGTACCTGAACAGAAAATGTCTCATTCTTTATATTGTCCCTATTGTGGTAAAAGATATATATCCTACAATTTGTGCTTAGTACATTTCACCACGATTGATAAATTTGGAATCATTATCACTGCACCAAAATACGATTTTTCTTGACCAAAAAGAATGCTTTATATTTCATATTTGGATTGAAAAAACAACAAGAGAAGTGTTTTTCCCACTGTAAGTAGAACTCTTGAATTAAAATCCCGAGAGAAATTCTTATAAAAAAACATGACAGTTTTCTAATTAAAGTCACACATTGAAAAATGCTTTTGTTTGAGTTTTCTGTTGTTTCTTTTGTAACTTGTCTGTTTCAAAAAGAAATTTATCTTGTTGGGGAGCCTCATTTGTTTCCAACAATGAATTAAATTGCATTTACCACGATCACAAGGTTATCGTTATTCCTTTTCTTGAAAGTAGCTAGTGAGGTGTAAAGATTGTGGTGATAGTTCAACTTGTCTATGGTTGGGCGTCAACGTGGCACAAATTGTCTTTGTTATGTCCAACATAGATAAGAAATACTGCGAAATTTCAAAAGTCAAGTTGATGGTTGACTCACTGTTAAATGGTTGATCCTAAATAGTGAATACGAATCTGTTCGATTATACAAGAGTTCTCAGTATCAAACAAATTACTCTTTTGTGTTGCACAAAGTCAGTGCTTACAGGAGAATCGTGGAATAATATTCATCTGTGATTCATATAACTGGAGTGACAGTTTCCAAACTCTCTTCTCATCTTTTTTTGGTTGTTCATTATGAGCTTCGTTGATAGCGATTATGTCGTCATACTGATGTTGATTGAAAGTACTCTTTTTGTTCCGCTGAAAAGTTGAAAGTGGAAATTTTCTTCTTGTGTTTTCGAAATCGATTATCACTGTGCCAAAAATTTATATAATAGAATAATATGGACAGATTTATCAACCTCATCTAGAAGAATTTGAAGGAGAGCTTAACGAAATATATATTCTCACGGATGAATTTCGGAGTAATTTTCATGCAACTATATGAGCGTAAACTTAATGCCGCACAGCATTCGAGGTTTTTCTATTGGTAACCATTTTCGTTTATCTTTCGACGCTTGATTTCCGTCCTCATTGTATAAGGAGCCCAATCAAGGCTCGTTACAAGAAAAACAAATTAGAAGAGAAAGCTTTGAAGCAAAGACTGCATATATTCATCTTCATGAAGAATAGCAAACAACGTGGAGCATGCTGCACAGACTATTTGTTTGCTTTAAAAATATTTTACATCAAGATTCCACTCAATCGTATCGCACAGAAATCAAACATACGTATATTGTTGGTCCAATAAAAAATTGATGGGTTCTAGTTTCATGTATTCGAGCTATCTGCAATGTAAGCCTGATCCGTTCCAAATTATACGAAATCCATTAGTTACATATGTTTGGAATATTTTAGTATAACCCTCTTGATGACTTATGCTCAAAACCACTAATTAGCGTATGAAACTGAGTGAGCAATCATCAACATATCTTCTCTAGACGGATGAATTTATATTTCCGCCCCAGAAAACTGGTGATTGTAATCGGGTTTGCGGAGAACTTATCACACTTGACGGAGTCATCATAATAAATCACGTGGTGTATCCCGACACAAGTCACAGTTGCTGTCATTTGCGTATGATGAACGATCGACAATCACGCGTTCTGGAATGGAAGTTTATCGATGTTCATGAGATGTTGAAAGGAAATAATCTTGATAATAAAATTGTGTGTGTTCGGATTCACTTTCTGGAGAGGAAATGGATTATTTGTATAATTACCGGTTCGACATTCAGCAGCTATTAGCGTGACAAATGAACCGCAGACTATAATTTATCGGGGATGTGATAGGAGTCGCGGCCAACCCGATATTAATGCAAATTTATTATTGGAATGTAATTGTTGCACTGAATCAATTCCGAATTGTTTGAAATGTCATTTATGGAGCCTACAAACAGATAGCTACCATGAATCAAGAGGATTTGAACGTGATTAGCATATTGGCCAAGTATGAAATACACGGAGCTCCGTCGTTACCGTTCGGCATCCTCGTTTACTAATTGATTCCGGCCCAAGTTTGAGTGTGTTCGCGCGCAGTTCCGAAGAGTTAGTGGCATCCTTATAGAAGTTCCGCAACGACATACCACGTTCGTGCTGCTTACTATCACTCAAACACCTAATCTGATTCTTCGAACACTCGAGAATAAAGGTGCAGAGTTCTTTATTCATCATTATCCAACCAGTCTCTCAAGTCATGCAAACTTCATACAAACTCAATTCGGGAAGATGGAACATTCAAAAAAGAAGATAATTTATAATTTTGTATCTCGTTTCCGTTGAATTCTTATTTATTCTACCCTGACTGTGATTACTGAGGTGCTAAGACAAAATACTGGAAAAATCACTCGCGAAAGGAAATGATCTTGCACGGTGAAGCAATCAGTCGCCGGAGGTGACGTCACATCGGTTGGAAAAAGTGGGACGGGAGATCGGTCGCATCTCCCACCATGAAAGTAGATTTATTGAACGTCCTCTGTCTTCCGAGCGCATAACTTGCAGCAGCATACGGCCTGCACGTTCCAAATTACTTCTGCAAATGTTTACAAGCCATGAAATTGGAAAAGTGCAACTAACGGATCTTGCGTAGAATGATCAGGATGAAAGACAATCAGGAATGTCAACGTAAACACCGCAAAAAAACAAACCAATTTTTATCGGGCTTTCCTCAGCACACAAGAAAATATCACGGAATAATTTGCTTTCAATACTTTGAAGACACAACTCGGAATTTGATTCCGTTGCGAATAGTTAGCTCAAACAACATTGAACTAGAACTGAATTCACTCAAAATTAGAAAAATGGCCGCGACGGTATTTGGTGGTCGTGATGATAATTGGTGATCGTGATTGATAGCTCTCCTCAAAATCTATTAATAGTATGTTTAAAAATATATTATAGTTGCTGTAAGTTGAATCCAAAGAAGTAAAATCTCAAAATAATATCAACCTATACTTTTTTCTATGAAACAAACTTCAAAAAGAAACCTATCATAAACCACAATAACTTCTCATGATCCCGAAATATATTTGATGTTGTTGTTGTTTCAGCATCTAATTGAAATGTCTCATAGCTGCTGAACTACGTGTTCAATACATGACATCTGACGCACGCATAGCCAACTATTGATTTTATGCTGCATTGAAAATGTAAACACATGTAGGTAACCATATTATCAAACAGCTTGACCTATTGGATCATCGCATCTTGTCAATCTTGTTGTTTCTGGTTAATTACACGTATTCTGTTTCAGGATTGATACAAACTTCATTAATACTAAATTATGCGACAAGGACCAAACGACCGTCATTTTTGTCCAGGATTATGGATGAATTTGGCTGCTGATGCGAGGCCGAAGCACGATGCAACGGTGATGACGAAGCACGAGACGTAGATGAGAGTGAAGCTAAGGGCATAGCATCGTGCAGCCAAATTCATTTGTGACAATAGTGTCAGTCGTTCAGTATCTGTGTTGCATATGATACTTTTTGTAATAAGTGCACCAAAGTTCCTCTATTACTGAGTTTTTTAAATAAATTTGGATTATTGAAACTATTTTATCGATTTTACAAACAAATTTTTGCAATGGCGATCATATTTACAGTACACTAACACAGCAAATCATAACTTACACGGTTTATTTAATTTTTCAATTGATTGATATTCTTCACATTTTCTGTGCTATCACATCTACAGGAAATGCCAACACTATAACGAACACATTTCATGATACAATTTTTTTTTCTAAAGTCAATTTGATGATCCACAATTATCATTTTTACCATCAATATTTATTGATTCCCTGTCAACAATATTAATACGAGGATAGGAAAGTTTTCATCTTCTTTTTAAGCATATTGCATGCACGGAAGAATGTGAGATTGACAAACTTACAGCTTATATAGGGAAGGTGTGCAGAATTATATACAGAATGTTAAATTTAGCAAACTTGAAGTTGATATGATATGGAGGAGTGCAGATAACTAAATTTATATATTGGTTGTTTCATTTTGATTTTACGTGAGTAAAAAACTTTGTACTGCGCGCACAAAAGAATGTGAGATTTGACACACCTGCTTCAAGTTTATATGAAGCAAGAATGCAGAAATCCAAAATCATATACCGACTGTCCCATTTTAAGTTCACGTGAAGAGGAAATTTTGTAACGAGTGCCCAAAAGAATGTGAGATTTGGGATATTTGAAGTTTAAATGAAAAAGGGGTGCAGACAGGTGTCCCATTTTGATTTTACGCGAAGAGAAAACTTTGCACCTCGTGCACGAAGGATGTGAGATTTGACATCCTTGAAACTCATATGTAGAAAGAGTGCAAAAAGCCAGAAGTATAAACAGGGTAAACCATTTCAATTTACTGCTGAAAACGATATTATTTTTTGCTGAAATATATTGAGAAATATGCACCAAATGAAAAAATGTCTGAAGTAAAAGTTTAACGATTTTCTCCTTCTCCAGGTAGCAAGAAGGAAATTACTGTGAAATCTTGAATGGAAAGCACAATTTTTCAATTCAGATTCGGATAGAGCGTAGAATACCAAAGTAATTTTACCTGAAACCCTCCGGAGATGGACAGTTAAATTCAATAACGTTCAAACTTAGCAATATAATCAATTACGGTCGAATTTTGACCACTGGGCGACCACTAGTTGATAATTATTATTGTTTCCATGGTCTGGATTTCGAACAGATCTCAAATATCTCAATTTATTCAACAATGACATTCCTCTGAGCTCGGACTTTTTTAAATAGGTTGTTGATGATGTCAGTATTTCAAACAACATCCTATGTAAATCTTATTTCGAATGATAAACTGATCAAAGCTGAAATAAAATACGCTTGTTCTTATACTACAAAGAGATAACAAATATCATGTTGAATCTGTAAATGACAGCCTTTCGAATTTAGACATTTCTGACTGAAAAATGGTGTGGGTAAAGTTGATGTTTCAAACAATCATTGATGAAAAATTCATTCCATACAGAAAAATTATTGAAAATTGCTCATAATTTTGGCATGGACATATTTTGAATTGGCTCGATGTAATTCTTTGATAAGTATATCATAAAAATCTGACGTGAACATCACGTGACTTACTTGTACATCATTGGATATATATATATATATATATATAATACGATGTGATTTTATGTTTGATCATGTATATCATTGGATATATATAATCAAACACAAAGTCTCATCGTTCCACAGTTAATCGTTTTGGATTAATCCAAGAGATTCTAAGAATCTGTCAAGTAAAATGCGCTTTCAGCCAAGTCGATTGCTATGGAAACAGTAGGCCATTATTCTTGAACTACAACATTCCTAAATACTGATTTCCAAAATACTACGACTACCAACAGATCTGAATTTATGAGCAAAATTAAAAAATAAATTCCCACTGAAGGGCACTTCCGATTCAGTCTATTTTTATGAAAATAGTAGGCAATCATTCAGATGCTACAGCAGACCGAAATATCAAATTTCAATATTCTACACCTGATCGTTTCGAATTTATGCGGAAAATTCCAAAAGACTATCAAGTAAAGTGCACTTCCGGCTCGGTGGATCTCAATAAAAATAGGATATGAGCATCTAGATGGTATAATCGTCCTAAATACTGAATTCCAATAATCTACGTTCAAACATTTTGAATTTATGCGGAAAATTTAAAAAAAAAAATTTAATAAAGTGCTCTTCTGGTTTAGTCGATAGCAATCATAATGCAGGGTGTACAACTAGATATTATAAAAGTGCCTAATACAAAATGCAAATATTCTAAGACTGATTGTTTAGAACTTATGCAGAAAATTCAAAAAGTCTACCATATAAAGTGCACCTCCGGCTTAGCCGATTGTTACAAAAATAAAAAATGATGTTACAGCAATTTCAAATGCTAAACTCCAGTATCCTACGGCTGATCATTCTGGATTCATGCGGAAAATAAGAAAAAAAGTCTCAAGTAAAGTGCACTTCCGGTTCGGCCGATCGCAATCATAATGCAAGATGTACAATAAGATGTTATAGAAGTTCTATACGAAATTTCAATATGCTATGGCGGATCATTCTATATATATGCAAAAAATTCAAAAAAAGTTTTAAGTAAAGTGCACTTCTGGCCTGGTCGATTCTTACAAAAATAGCAGATAACCATTCTGATACAACATCAAGTTCAAATACTGAATTTCAACATCCTTTGCTTGATCATTCTGGATTTATTAGAGAAATTCGAAAAAAGTTTCAAGTAAAGTGCACTTCCGGTACAAACGATTGGAACCATAATGCGAAGTGCACAACTAGACCCTATACCAGTCTTAAATACAAGATTTCAACATTATACGTTCAATCAGTTTTGAGATTTGCGAGTTACGCACGAACACACGCACGAGCATACGTACCGACATCAAGCCAAAAATAGTCAAAATGGATTCAGGGATGCTCAAAACGGATATTTCCATCAAAATCTCGATAGGTGAATTTTGTCGGTTTCACAATACTTACTTGTTACTTTGTACAAGTAAGTAAAAATTGATATTTTGATCATACAGTCTTCACCTCTACTGAATTCATATATAAAGAAATATTCGACTCAATTTAGGAATGGCATTATTTTGAACTTTTCCGTTTTTGATAACAACAGTATCCTATTTAGAAAGCTATTCAGAATTTGTACACTATTTGGCCATATATAGTTGGAACAGTGGTTTTGTTTTCAACCGACGCTGAAATGATCGGCGTTGAGCCGGCTGACGCTGAACTGACCGACGACGAAACAGCCGCACCGAACCGGCGGCGACGAATCAGCGGCGCTGAATGGTCCCATTCTTCCTATAGAAATCTCATTCCAAATATAAGATTAATAAAAGCTGATATTTAATTCTTACAACAGAGGCTTGTTCTTATCAATAGATACTAAATATGATTTTGAATCTGTGAAGGGAAGTCTTTTAAATTTGAACGTTTCTGTCTGAAAAATAGTGTAAATGAAATTAATGTTTCAATTTATCATTGATTGAAAAAAACTGCCCCTCAATACGTGTGTTTATAATAAAATAAACCATGTGATATAAATGTGTTGAGGCTTATCGTTGCCGAAATACAGTAAGTGATAGGTGCATCATAACTCTGCTTTGAGAAAATCCTTCAACATGTACCTTGAATCAAATTAATGTTCACATCAGTAACTTGAGAGTCTCTCTCGACAAACTTTGGAATCAACATGGGAAATAAAACTATATTTTTATTCTCTGTACAAAAAGATACCCGTTTTTTAATTCCGGTAAATTTTGAATTAGATATAATGCATGTAAGATCATACTCTTTGTTATTCTAATGTTAATGCCTTTTTTTTTAATTGTGACAAGTGCATTATTCAATTGATTTTACACTCAATCTATTTTGAAAATTTTTGGAATAATTTTTTTTTTTCAATGTTTAAATGCTAGAAATCTCAACAGTAAAGCATCTCAGCTTAATTATACTAGAAATAAGAAATTGAGACAATTACCTATGAAAAATCATGTTTTTCTTCCATTTTCTTGATAAAATCAAAAACCTAGGAGATAGAAGTGTTGGAAATTAACTTTAACCGATAATTTTTTTGAAAATTGACGCATTCAACATGAATATATAGGAAAAATTACAACCTGTGTACTATTTTGATCAGCTTGATCTTGAAGAGGATCAGAAGACCATCAAAACTCTTCTCAAATAGAAATTTATCATAATTTTCCAAAATTTTCCAGTCCAGTATAAAAACTGTAACTCATATACAAAAATTATTATATTTTTCGCATTCCCGGGAGTAAAAGATTAATTCAATCCCTCATTTTAGGGACTTAAGTTTGAGTCTAGTCCCTAGGGATCCAAAATAATCAATAATCCCAAGGGACTAAAGTAAAATAAACAAATTTTTCTATGACAACTAAATAATCAGAGTACTTACTTAAATGTCAAATTGAATTTTTTCATTATAATTCAAATCTTTATTATTGATGATTTATATTAGCATTATCGCAATTGACACAATTTTGCAAATGCATCCTACTGTTGTTCGTAAATTTGATAGATTTTTGGGAAAATAATTTTACAGTTACCTCTTCCGCAACCGTATCAATATCAAATTTCTCAATCTTTTTTTTGACAGCAAGTTTATTTATTTAATAACTGTTGTAGCCAACCTTGTTACTATGGTGAATTTAGTCAACATTTTTGAATCAAGTTTGTTGTCAAAATTGTAAGATTAATTAATCTGCTTTTAGACTATTGTGATTCGATATAATACGGTAGTGCGAAAAATAGGCTGGATAGCACATGACTTAAGTGCCTTTAATCCCTCAGGTGAGTATTGCCCTCGACTCCGTCTCTTGCAATAAACTCCACCCTCAGGATTAAATCAAGCACTCAAGTCCCTCGTTATATAATATACTATAGCGTTCGACGCAAAGTATCGTGAATATAAATCTGTCTGTAAATTTGGGACACGATGATTTGTCTACAAGAGGCATCTATTTGAAATAAAGGTGAAATGAGTTCCTCAGAAAACAGCCGATTAAAACAATGAATTGAACAGCAAATCCATGAAAATACTTTTTTTGTATATTTGATGGAAAACATTAGGTTTAATACGTAGAAATCAGTAAAGAAAAGTGTCAGTTCACCAGTTAGCAACACTTTACTAATTAGCAACAAAAAATAACAAACTAAAAATGCACAATGACACGCGCCTGAATGACAGCTTCAATCTAATCAAGAAAAAATTACAGGTTATAAGAAAAAAAAATGTCTCGATTCTGCCGGGAACAAATGTAAAGTCGCTTCTTCAGCTGCATCCAGAATTTCGCGAGAGTCTGTGGCTTCTGACTTTTCTGACACATTAATTTTTAATATTGTTTATTTGTTGCAATGCTTTTGCTTGGCAGTTGTTAGAAACGTTACTACTACTATGTTCTTGTAAGAACACAACCTTGATTAATATTTCTGTAGAAAATTATTTCTATTCTTGGCGTTTTCTGCTCAAGATTTTCCATCAAATATACAAAAAAATTGCATGTTCAACACGTAAGAAAAGCGATATTACTCTCGCTCATGAATTGAAATATTTACATTTGCTAGTAAACTCTTACTTTTCTCTACTTGTCAAACAATCTACTATTATCTAATGATACTGGTGATTTTTCTAAGAACAGATTATGGATATCTAATTTTGTTTACAAACAGCAATACTTCAAATTTTAATTATTGATATACTTGATCAAACAATTGTACAAACTACGGTTATAATTAATATATGAACAGTTTTTAAGTATCTTGTTTTGTCAGGAAGCTACGCTCTTTCGAAATTGAACATATTCACCTTCCTTGAAATATGATTCATACAACATCATTATTTGTCCATAATATTTAATACGGATGAAATGACTCTTGAAATAAGAAAAAACGGAAATTAATTGTAAATGGAAGTATAAATATCTTAGCGTGCTCAAATTACGCCATCCGAAAAGAATAATTACCATTAAAGAATACAACGTCAAGTGTTTTAGCAATTATCCCGTTTAAGTATTTGAGAATCTGGAGTTCGTCCATCTTAAACTTGTTAAAGGCAACTTGATATTCCCCATCAAGAAAACAAATGGTTGGAGGGGTCTTCCGGTGCTGCTGAGAACAATAAGTCGTTCTAACGCCGTTTTTATTCTCAGTAGGTAAAACAAAAAAGTTAAATTTATGCTAATTACCGCCGGGGCGGACAGAATGTAAATTCCCGCTCTTCTTTGTCTCAATATGAGAAATAAATTAAAGATTAAATTGAATTTCAAATTGGCGCGCCAAGGACTAGTAGCGACGCTTCCGGCAGAGGTTGGAAATACAGAGCACCTGATCTCGACGGGCAGAGATTGAACTTTGTTCCTACTCTTTAATGTATTCTTGTTAGTCCAGCGAAAAAGGAAGTTTTTACAGTGAAGAAGTACGATTCAGTAGTTCCTGCAATTATAAAAGGAAATTGCTTTTATGAAGAAGATTAGAAGAGTTTTTATATTGAAATTGGAACGTCTTGTAATTACAATCGTTTAAAGAAGAATATTTGAAGTTGATAGTTGAAATAAGTACTTCAGACAATTATTCTTCTACCATTTAAAGATGAACTTCTGTTATCCAATACAAAATTATTCATTTATAATATCAATCACGCAACAGTCTACTTAGCTGAACCGCTGGGCCTCCGAAATGGTGAAGGAGATGGTTGTAGGAAACTGGAGTATCGGCACTCGCGTCAATGTGTACACACGTGCGACTAAATCCTACATCGTAGATGAACTGGCGATTTAGAGAACAGGAGATATGCAGAAATGGTTTTTTATGATCTCCAATCTGAGGTACGACCGAAGTACTTTTCTAATACAATATAACTCGTAAGAGAGTGATGGCGTTTGAGTCAACAATTGATACAAGGTACAATTCAATGTAGCAAATAATAAACCACATCACTCATCACAATTTTGATCACAATGTGTGTCGTTCTTTCGATCATTATCAGGAATGGACTACATACTTGGTGCGAATAATAGCTTTACTTGTTACTGTTTCCTATAATAATTAAGTATTTCTCGTACATATTTCTACTAAATTTTGTAAAGAATCTTCTTCAAAGTATAGCCAAATCAAAGACTGATCTCAGATCAAAGCTCAACAGGTGAACAATAAAATTCGAGATCATTAAGTTTTATACGATTAGTTTCATCAGCAGCATCACGCCCTAAGAATTTCCTACGATATCTCCCAGTCTCTAATCAATTGAGAAATATACAGGATCACATGCGAGACACATCAAGCATTCACTCCAAATACTTGAACAGAAAATCTCAAATGTTGTATTCAAAAAATATGTGAGAATAATTCGTGAACATTAGTGTATCAATTTTGTTGCTAATTTAATTTTGAATCTAATTATTCATGGTATTGTACGGAGCTGGTTATCATGTTAGATGAGGACGAATATGATATATTTGGGAGATAATTCTAGGAATCTGATTGGATTTGTATACCTCGTGGTCATTAGATTGTCTGATTTTGTATGCATAATGATTTATTGAAGTTATTTATTGATTGTGTGAGTTGATAATTCAACTCTAGACCAACTTTCCTACAGCTTTCTAGAGATATATTCCCACGAATCTCTCGGAGCATATTCACAACACCCTTTCGAACATTCTAAAAGCCTCCCAAGATCTCAGTCAATCAACATTTTAGTCTCTTCAGTTCAGTTCGCCCGTTTGTGATTGATTAAACATCATTTCAAGTTTCGACGTATGATTTCTGCACTTGCTGCTAGAAGCTTCTGATTAGAGCTATGGAATCATTTGCAACGGAAGCTTGGTACCGCTGTGATTCCTTGAGACCGTACAGTACGGACATTTATTATTAGAGGAAAAGCCACACACTATCCAGGTTTGCAAGGCGTTGTGACTTATCCGCCACTCAATTCAACGAGCAGGAACTTGCAGATAATGATAATAATAATAATAGTTTCTTTGTCCAACAGAAATTCAATGACAGAGCAAAACAATGAAATAATAAAGCATAATAATAATAATATCCATCCGTTCACCGACCCATAATTTACCTACCAACCATTTACAAACTTCTAACATCAATAATATCACGTAAAATATATGAATACCTCAAAAATAACAACATGTTAGCAGAAAAGCAGGAAGGTTGTCGTAAGTATAGCCCAGGGATGCAAGGAACAAATCACGATAGACAGCATAATAACCATGGGCGCCGGCAGCAGGCTGCAAGGGGGTGCACGTGCATCCCCTGTCAAGAAAGAAAATATATAGACAAAAATCTGATGTGGACATCATATGACTTACTTGTACATCATTAGATATATTTTTTGCATATAATAATACAATAATAAAACACAAAATCGCATCTTTCCACGGCTCATAGTTTAGATTTATCCAAAAATTCTAAAAATTTGTCAAGTAATGTGCACTTTCGGCTCAGTCGGTTACTATGGAAACAGTAGGTTATCATTATTATGCCACAATATTCCTAAATACCGATTTCCAAGACTCTACGGTTTGCAGTTCTGAATTTATGCGCTAACAAAAAATTTCGACTGGAGTGCACTTCTGGTACAGTCGATTGCAGATTGCAACCTCAATGCGAGGTGCACATCGAGACCCTATACCAGTCTTAAATACAAAATTTCAGCATTATACGAGTTTTAAGATTTGCGAGTTACGCACATACATAGCGACATTAAGACGAAAGTAGTCAAAATGGATTCAGGGATGCTCAAAACGGATATATATGTATTAAAATCTTGATGTGTGTATTTTGTCAGTTTCATAGCACTTCCTTGTACTTTGTACAAGTGAGTAAAAATATTAAATATAAAATAAAATAAAAATGATATGTCGTATAGAAATTTCACTCTTAACGTGTGTTGACTGGAACACGCACATTTTTTTCTACATAATATACATGTTTAACTCTATTTTTCATATAAGTTAATAATGTAATGTGTAGATGCAAATGCATCTCCCTGAAAGTAATCCTGGCGGCGCCTATGATAATAACACAAGAAGCTGGAAAAAAATATAAAGACTTGTACATTGCTAATATAGATTATCAAAAGGTATTTGATAGCATACCTTACTCATGGCTATTACAAATCCTGAACATCTACAAAACTAGCCTAAATACCAATAAATAGCTGCAGAGGTATATTTCAACGAGATTTTTTAGGTGCCTTATGATTTTGCCTCACGCTCAACCCACTTCTGACGATTCTTCGGAGCACTCGGTGCGGATATCAATTTGAACAGGAGAACAACAAGTTTTCGCACCTCATCTACATGGATGACATAAAACTCTTTGACACCACAATTGACAAACTTCTACCAGTGCCAATTTGTACTTTTTTGACAATGCGTGCCCGCACGATTTTTAACACGCAGTTAGCCAACTTCTTCCACAGATGTCGAGTGTGGCAATTTTTCCGCTTTGACATATTAATATTATCATAAACCAATGTATAACAATGTACAACTTCAATTCCTTTGTAAGTATTTCTGATATTCACATACGCATAATTAGTAATAAAATGAAATTGTAGCGCTTTTGAGGAGGGCAGAAAAAAAATAAAATTAAATAAATTGACTGAAATCCTAAAAATATATCACTCACATTATTCACAAATCCAGTCAGCGTCAACCATTTTATCCAATAAAATTTTTTGCGAAGTCAAAACAAGATCTCAAAGGCTGCTAGACACATTAAGCCAAAATATCAGGATGAATTTTGGCATAGAGAAATGCAAAATCTACGATATGTGAAGAGAAAAGTGTCAGAAAACAGAAAGCTACAAGATCCTGAAATCAGTAGCATGAACCAGGATGACCATTACAAGTATCTGAGAATGTACCAGAATACTGTAATGGTCCACTTAAACAGTTGATAAATAAAATGAATATGAGGACAAAGTCTATCGTGAAAAGCAAATTATAAGGAAAAATGAAATACTAGCATTCAACACCTTCCCCGCTTTTGTGATAACCTACAGCTTTGGATTAATAAAATTGACAGAGGCTGAGCTTGAACGCCTGAATAGAAAACTAAGAGTGTATTTCACAAAATACAGAGACCACCACCCGCGTAGCTCAATGGAACGCTTTCATATCCCACGAGAACTTGGAGGTAGAGATGTGATCGACTTTATTAACACACATTATGATCAGGTTGAAAATTTGAAAGTCTATTTCCAAGGAAAATGCGAAGAAAACAGAGCCCGCAAAGAGATCGAAAAGGCTGACAAAAAATTACACTCCATTACAACGAGGACACTCGGAGTACGCTTACAAATGAAACAACAAATAAAAACAAAATGCAGAGATGGAAAGCTAAACTAAGACATGGCAAATTCATAGCCAATATCAGTACAGAGCATGTAGACCTAAATCCAACTCATGCATGGCTCTCCCACAATCGCAAACCAGTGAGATATCCAGAAACTGTTGGAGTCCATCGAAAGAATTAAAATGAATAAACAAACATGTATGCAACTGCAAAAGAGCGCCTTACTGAATACGTGCAAAATTATACGCACAGTTTTAAAAACTTATGGCCTGTTGCACCATCGTCACTTAACTTTAAGTGGAGTTTGAAATCTATGGCAACTATTGTATAGACAATTGTTACTACGGTTATTATTCCACCTTTAAATTCAAGTGACGATGGTGCAACTGGCCATTAAAGACATAAAACTAGAGCAAACTTATCAAAATATGGAGAAACCACAGGCTCACATTTGCAGAACGTAGCAACAAGATCTAAAGAAAAACATAAATATTGTAATGGGATCTCAATATTTCACTATCACATGTATAATACCTACCTAACTCTTACTGGCGAGTGTATTGTACTTTGTACAAACCAGAAGAGTAAATTAAAACTTATGATACATACAAAATATTTAGTTATATGAATAGCAATAATAATAATCAAAGATGAATTTAGTGTTGTTCAGCAAGTTGATTACAGTGCACACCCTATGAAAATATTAGAAATTACCTAAATAAAATTAATATAATGGTTTATTGAATACTTCATTTTGTTTCACAAATTTTCATTATAAAATCAGAGAAAGAGCGTATTTTATCTATTTATGCAACCAGAAATACGGGCGCACCTCGCGGGCCACTCTGCTATATATTTGAAACGATTGTCGACGCTTGACGGGCAGAATTTCTCGCTGCACGGCGAGCGAGATCTGGTTTGGCATAGTCAGTATTCGAAATTAGCAGATCTTCTATCGCTCGTTCTCTCTCGCTGCGTGCAGGCAGACTTTCTGCACCAGGAGCTGAATATTCAACGTTCAGCTGTGTTCTTTTTTTAAACGCCTTTTATAAGTTGTTAAAATAGTTGAAATATTGTTATTTGTTATTTAAGACAACAATATAAGGTGAACACTTATTTTATACGCTTTTAAATTATTTATTTTCCTAAAATTATCATCTGTAGAATGACAACTGAAAATAAATCTATCATTTGTGATCTACTGGAAAATCCTTTTTCACGTCGTGATGTCGAAACGAAAAATGAAATTATGAAAACAAGACCAGCTCCAGACATAAAACTCACTCAAAATATCAAAATTAAAGGCCAGCGGACTGTGCGGCATTTCCAAATTAAAATATATGAAAAATTTGAATGGATTGCTGGTTGTTGCGAGAAAAATAAGCTGTATTGTTGGCCATGTATACATCTCCTTCCTCGCCACCGACTGTGCACACCTATCACAGAAAGTCACCGCACGCTACTGTTGATACATCAGATGAACTGGGGAACGCTAGCATATATCTGTTCTTGTATTCGGTAGCTAAAAAGTTCTAGGATACCTTGATATTAATCTGAGAATTTGTAAAGAAACTTCAGACAAAAGTTGATGACAGTTGATGCAATTATGTAATCCTATTTTGCAATATTATAATCACTTAAAGAATTCAGACCATGACGCTGTAAAATTAGTGAATTATCAGTATTCCTAACAGGGTAGGCATTATAAACTTTGTATGAAAGATATTTCAAAAATCTTCTGCGAATCTCTTCCAATAACGCTTCTTGATACGAATAAAATGGATACCAGACTAGGAAGACATATTCAATTTTACTCACAACATAAGCAAAATACAAACATTTTAGAGATTCGTAATGAAAGATTTTACAAACGCTCATCAAAGATCCTAGCACTCTGCTGGCAGCCTATTACTTCATACTTGCAGTATTAAGAACTTTCAAAGTACTCAATACTAAACGAAAATTTAATTTTGTATTTGACTATTAACGACATACGCATTTCTGTCATTCATCTAATTATAATAGCAGAAGGTAACCTGATATAAATTATAGTGTAATATGTTCTATATGAATTAATATATTATTCAAAAACTAATTTGAAGTCCTCGAACAGTGGCTACATGAATACATGAATATCAACATTGATAAAAATCATTTTGAAACAAGAAGCTAGTTCCAGAATTTCAATGCAACATATTTTTGCTTCGTATGACCCAGTTATCGAACTGTAGCGTATGTTAAAAGTTGAAAAAGCTCTAACGAAATACTCATCCTGAATGCGAGATTCAATATCATCATTAGATTCATTCCAAAAAGGTTTATATATAACATCAACTAATGCAATTTAAATCGAATTGTATCAACTAATCATTATTTGTATGATTAGATACACTAATTGATAACTTATTTTATCAACATAATATGCAACTATATTTAATTATGTGTATTGTATTTATTCACTGATAATTATAACTAGAAACCTTTTCCAGATCAATTATTGTTTTAGTGTTTAACAAAGCATTATTAATTGCTAATGATCATAGTGATAATCATGATTACATTTATATATGATGTTCTTTTGGATTATCATAGTATGATATTTATACATGAAATATTCAATTGATGTTTCCCACTATGATCTTGTATTAATAATTCAATTCAATTTATAAAACCAAAAATTTATATTATATGAGTATTTATAACTCAGTGCAAATATGCATGCTTTGTAACCCTGAGGTTGCGAGGTCGAATTTCACCGACGGAGAAAAATTCAGGACGATTTTCACTGGATTATAGTATACTCTGTAGCGTACTCTCCACAAAAATTAAGAGTACCCGTAGCTTGACGACCCTACGGCTAAAGAAATCTTAATCAATCTACTAAGTGCACTTCAAGTGTCTGCCGCACCCGTAACGAGTAATGATTGATATTCATGTGAGAAGGTAAAAAGGCCAAGTTGAAATTTTAAGATCCCATCAGCTAGTTCCAAAGTTTTTTTGGGAAGGTCAGGCTACTAACTTGAAGCATCAGCTTGTTTACAATGTGACTCTTGAAGATGTGGCTCAAAATTTCATTCAAGACTTCAATTATTGTGCTCATTTTTGAACAAATGATTATGAATTATTCAATAATGCAATCTTTGGTAAGACAATGCAAAATCTTGGAAAATGTGGAGATGTTACGCTTTTTACACGGCGGAAAAGTCGACAAGTCATTCATACGTAAACTCATTTTTCACAATTGCATAATCCCGGACAATAATATTATACATTGGCTATTCTTTTCGAGTAATACTTTATCCTTTGTGTGTTCGATTTGATAAAAACGATATTTGATTCATTAATTATCCATCGCAATATGGAATATAATAAATAACAAAAGAAGCAATACCTATATAGATAAAACAGTTATTCTCCAGCTGCATTACGTGGAAAGCTATACTCTTGCCAAAAGAAAAAACGAAGGGAAAGAAAGAAGAAGAGATACGAGTTTTTGTCCTGAGTATTTATTGATTTATTGTTAACTCTCGTGTTGAAAAACATGTTGTGAACGATGAATATACAATTTTTTTCATTCATCCGCTGCAAACATGTTATAAGTATATAATTATTGATATACTAGCTGTCACCCGCGGTACCACCCACATATAGACAGACCTTCTAAAATCACTGCAAAATATATAATAAATCACTCTAGTACTTAGGATAACTGCGTCCATCGCCTGCGACAGCCCTGTGCTTTTGATATTTTCTGTTGTTTTATTTGAGGGTTAATTAATCCAACTGGCATTCTACTGAAAATATGATGACTGAAATCACCCGAAAAAATGCGGGCTCCATCCTTGGTAACCTCATGAAATCAATGAATAAAAATGATAAAAACTTACTACAACACTGGAGCAACCGGTAATACTGTGGTATATTTATTTTCTAGGATGAACCGATCCAATTGACATTCTCATGAAAATGTAATAATTGTCGCAGAGAATACAATTTTCCACACAAACATATTGAAGTGTCCAGTAAAGATAAAAGTTTCAAAAAATCCTAAGCTCTTCATGTCATTATAAAAATGCAGTGTCAAGATTTCATAACTCCAAGTTTAGTGGTTTGGTCTCTTTATTAATAAGTTGTCAAATAAACGAATTTAGAACCACATAAAGGCAGAAAAATTGACTGATTTTTCTACACCACTTAGGGCGAGTTAAATCCAGAGATTATTCTATACGAAAACTATTGTTGATACAATTGAAACTATAGTTACCAACTCAAAATAACCTCTAGATAAATTTAACTGACTTTGGTGAAACCAGGCCTTATTGAGATCAATTAAGAGAAATATTTACTCTGCTGCGCATCATGCTTTGATGGTACTGCCAGAAATTTTCACGCAAGTATCAATAACAAATGTATAAAGCTCCAGCTCAATCGAATAAATGATATATTTTGTAACGGATACGACTGTGCGCCACTTATTGTACGTTGATAACGCTATATCAGAAATCCTTAGGCAAGTGTCATCAACAAACTCACATAGTTTCAAACCAATCGGATGAATGATGCGCAAACAAGCGGATACAACTCGTGCGCCACTTATTATACGTTGATCTAAGCTAAGTTCAAGCCATTCAAACCAAGAAAAAAGAGTACGACGACGCAGCAGACATGTGACGAACCATTTGGAACCACCTTTTCCTCCTTAATAACTCATGATCTATCTAACACACTGGCTTTTTTTATTAAAACTCCTGGAATCAATTAGAAACTCTGATTTTATTAATATGGCTCAAACGGTTATTGGAGTATTAATGTCTTGGAATCGACATTTTTATTACTGAATGACTGACTGACTGAAATATGGATCAAAAACCTAACCTACTTCCAGATGACGTAGAAAGTTAAAAGGCGTCCTGCTGGATAATTGTGTGTATACAAAGGAAGATCTGAAAACTAAATTTTTACTATTCGAAATGTTTTCCAAACTTTACCTCGACGTGAACGCTACGGAGCGAGCGGCAGCTGCGCTTAATAATGCAATCAGTTTTACAACTTACTGTTTTACACGTCAACATAATAGTTTTGGTGTATTGACAAATCCTAATAATAAAAAATAGGGCTCATAACATTCGCTTGTGTACTCCTACACAACTTTTTAGTAACTACAAAAGGTTCAAATTACACAAATACTGATATAAAAAATAGTACGATGCAAAGAATAACAAAGAGACAAAAAAACCCTGCAAGAAGATCAAAAGTAGTAGTAAGGAGAAAAATTCAAACAATATTTCAATTGAAGAAATGTAGGACACTGTAAAGTGATCTTTAAAGTTTGACCGTGAAACAGAATTTGATAAACTGTTATAAAATCAAAACCTGATAAGTTTAACAAAAAAAAAATCAAATTAAGGAGTCGGTTTCACACCATCATCCTGAATAGGGCAGCAACTCCTGTTGTATTTTTTTGTGAAACTTATCAAGTTTTGATTTTTTATCAATTTATCAATATTTCAATTATTTGGTAGGTGCTAAGCCCTGGCAAGATCAAGCTAATAAGTGCTATAATTGGTGGATTAATTATAATAATATGACGTGAGAACAAAAATTTACCATACATTTATAAAAGTACAAAATAGAAACAATCAAGTGTTTCAATTCATTCTATTATTCAATCATGTTTCACCAGATACCAAGCACTTCATCTCTTGGAGTTATTAATTTCACAGACCACTTTTGGATGAAGAATAACAATAATTTCTCTATAATAAATTATAATATCCCATACAAAAGATAAATGTGAAAATGGGAGTCAAGTCAAGTCAAAAATATGCGTGATTGTCGACTTCGCCGCCAAAATAATTGTGATCTAAATGGGTGCCAAGCTCTGTAGATGGTCCTGAAATTTTTTATAAGAACAAACAACATTCTAAAATAAGTTTGAAACATAATTTCTTCTTTTTTCTGCTACAATGATGTTTGTAGCCGTCAACGGTCAACCAAGCATATTCTTAATATTAAACTTGGCTCCCACATTCACATTTGTTTTGTATGGAATAATAATACTGTATCAAAAAAAATAGTAGATAACTATTTTGATCCTAAAACAAGTTCAAACACTGAATTTCAATATGCTATGGCTGATCATACTAGATTTATGCAAAAAATTTAAAAAAAGTTTTAAGTAAAGTGCACTTTTGGCTTGGCCGATTCATACAAAAATAGCGATAACCATTCTGATACAACATCAAGGTTAAATATTGAATTTCAACATCGTACGGTTGATCATTCTGGATTTATTAGAGAAATTCGAAAAAAGTTTCAAGTAAAGTGCACTTCCGGTACAGACTATTTTCGAGCTACGAACGCACGCACGAACGAACATACGTACCAACATCAAGCCGAAAATAGTCAAAATGGATTCAGGGATGCTCAAAACGGATATTTCCATCAAAATCTCGACTTTTGTCGGTTTCACAATACTTCTTTGTACTTAGTACAAGTAAGTAAAAAACTTTCGCAAATACAAACAACAACAGTAGAAAGTTTTAACTCAATTGATTCAGTCATTTCAAAGATTAGCCCGGACAAATAAAGACACAGCCATACAGACAAAAATTTGAATAACACATTTTTTGGTTTTGGTATCCATCAAATAGCCATTTGATATCAAGTCCTCATTTCGAAATCACAGACACACATTTCATTTCCATTTATATGTACAGATGAAAAAATATGTAATAAACTATCATCGAATAGATGGGAGCATGAAATGGATAAGAACAATAATTCTGATTGATATTATTTCATTCCACATCGACTACTTTCGAATCGTTTGATATTTATATTTGATGAATTGATTCTAGCAAAAAACTAATGGAAAACTGTAGAATTGAAGTCACGTGGACAATAATCATTCTCTCGATCATAAAACGGCTGAATAAATGATAAAAAACTGCCCACAAACTGTTTTTGGAACTATTCAGTTATATATCTTCCTACAAATTACAATGTTTTTTTTTTCTGGTTGCCTTTTTTGCTCATTTCGATTTACACAAACATTGTTAGGAGTCCAGTTAGATCATATAATGACACTCTTACATCTAATTTGTAATCTTTGATACATCAAAATACCAATAAAATCAAAAAATTCACCTTCAAGATACCACTAAATTCAATGCAACAAATTCACACGGTTTTAATAATGTGTCGAAACCAAAAATCCCAGGATTCTTAAGCCACGTTCAATATTTATCAATTAATTCACTACTCATCCATATCCCCCTAAAATAATTGCTGAATACAGTTCAACCATCCTAAAACATCCCTTACCAAATTGTTCAATATCATGATAATTTTCTCCATTCACTCCAATAGTTTTGAATACTCAAATGCGTGAATATTAGCCAAGCATCTGGTGCTCAAGAACAATATACCACCGGCCATGTGACGTCACGGGCAGTCCGGTGAGCGAAGATAACATGGCAACCTCAGCATCGAGCTTTGATCCCAGAAAGGGTGACCGATCATTAGGTTTACTGGACCAAGGAATGAAGATACAGACCGTCAGGATTTAGTAGGATATGCTGGTAGGAAACGCTTTGTCATGCAGAAATTGGTTCTAATATGTGGAATACAACTTATTTTACACTTCATCTGAGCTGAGTGGATCTTATGATGAAGGCATTGTATTTTGCATCCACGAAGCCTTAACATGAACAAATTTAGAGCTTGATAAAGCTCTTGGTCTACTTTATTAGGATACGATGATCCTTTCCAGTTAATTACATACAAGTCTTTCCTACTACATGACAGTAGATGTTATGCGGCTTTAAGAGTATGTTAAAGAAGTTGCGGGAATATTACCCAAAATATAAATTTTAGCGCAAATCTCTTCCTGATATTTCTAGAAGAAGTTGATAAATTCACTCTAATTATTCTATAAACTTCTTGCACATTAATAGGTCTTGAGAACACAAGAAAAGAGCTTCCACCCACGACAGACTCTTCAGCGGAACTGATCATCGCATAAAGCAGGAGCAAAACCCCAGACGATCAAGAGGACAACAAATATCCGGTATAAAGTCAGTTATTTTGCGATGTCAAATGATAGACAAGCTCATATGAATGAGTCATACAAAAAAATCATATTTATTAATCTCATGTGAATAGTTTGAACCCATTTCGTGAACACAACAAACAATTCGAATGTAACAAACCAATTAGTGCGAAATTAATCACCAAAGAAAAACAATTAGAGCGAGCATTAAAAAGCACACATAAATGTGTAACCTGAACTCGGGGTTATTTATGATATTTGGCTCTGGTTGACGTATGTGAGGCCCAGCAATATGTTTATTTCTGACCGCTGCGAGCAGCAAAATACATTAAAATTCCAGCTGAGGGAGCAGCAAGTAATGGAACACTGACAACCATTTTCATAACTCGCAGTAAACGTGCCTTAATTTTATAGTAACTCCAGGCAGCATAAAATAAACAGAGATTCCACTGAAGCTCCAAATGGAACATGTCTATCCGGAGAATGAAGTTTTGCAAGCGGAAAATTAAATTAGAAAAGATGGTAAGGAAGGAAGTGAGTTTACCAAGCGAAATTAATAAAACAATCTCTAAGCATATCGAAAGTTTTTGGCATTATAATCCATGTTTCAATATTAAACAGGTTTGAAATGTGCATCATGCATCCAAAATATGTAACCGTTTGCACCTTACTCACTGCGCCAATATATTCTCATCGCTTTCTTCTATTGGCTCATTGCGACCATAAGCAATTTTTTTTTGTTGAGCATTTAGACCTAAGGCCAAGTATTTGATGACAAGGCTTGCTGGCTTACTAAAATTGATATCCGAATGTCATAATGCTTGTTCAGATTTCGACTGGTATTGCATACAAAATCTTTTCTACAGTCCTCAACTTCCATATTTTGACAACTATTAAGCACACACCAAAAAAGCCTAGAGCACAAGTTGACATTTAGACTTGACAAATATCCAAAAAAATGGATTAGTGAGAAATGATGCAAACATGAATTCACAAAAATTTTACCTTTATACGTTTAATTAGTAATAAGAATAAGACTCGAAAAAGCCTCAATTCACGCATCGCACCTACTATTTTTACGCACGGATGCTGACGCATGATCCTAAGTTTTGCATTTCAAGCTATTGTTGTCAGGGTTTTCATAGAAGAAACATCCGCGTTGTTAGCCTCTCGTTCAACACTTTGATTTAAATTGTAAAACAATATTTGCTACAATCAGTGATTAAAATATTCAGTTCAGCATTCTGAACTTGTTAAAAGATTCCATCTGTTCGTATGTCATCGAGTTTTTTTTTTCTTACTTGATATGTGGTCATTTGTAGAATGATTCTTCACATTCTAAGACCCGCGAAACACGAGGCAATTTTTCAAGCAATTTTGTTCGCTTGGAGCCGCGCTTGCAGCCACGCTGGCTTCGATGCTAGAAACTTGGTCCACTGTTGGGTGCTAGGCTTGCCACGAGACTTGTCTCACAAGATAGATCCGTTGCTATTTTTCGCACTTGCCTCACTGCTGGCTGCTATCCATGACCAATCAAAACGGACATCGAGATCACGTGATTACATCAGCTTTATGTCGCATTTACCATGCAATGCTGACTTGTATTTCGTATGATATTAAAAAATTGTTACTCTGATTCGGTTATTCATAATTGATCATTTGATCCTGATGATCTCTCTGAACCATGGTTTTCAACTTATTTTCTACAATTAACTAGACGATGCAGCGAACTCAATCAAACAATGAGAACAATTTACTATAAAGAATTGCAAACATACTTGAAATGTTAACAATTAATGTGAGAAAAAAAAAGATAATAGTGAGAAGAAGATCCTGTGGTAAGGATAATAGTTCAAGTTTTACATGTAGCATTCTAAATTATATCCCCAACAACTTGAAGTGATAAGGTCGATGTGATAATAAGTAGTAAAATCTGACTACTTAAGTGATAACCGGTACCACTTGGAATTGTAGAACAAAAAGACGTCTAACGTCAAACTTTTGAGATTAGGAAATGTATTTCCATCTTAATATAGCTATATTATATAAAATAGTTTCCAAACTGATAGACTATACCAAGAATTGTCATCTTTTGCGGACATAAAATCTACTTCTAATCTTAAAAATATATTGCAATCAACTTACAGCTTCGATTTTTACTACTTGAGTTTCACCATACAAGTTTTGCCACTCAAATGATAAGACTTTATCACTTATACTTCTAATCATTTGAGTGATGCTATTCAGTTCTTTCAGCAGCCACTCTCTTGAACACAGTTTTCTGTTTTTTTGTGCCCGCATTCTAATTAATTCGCAAGCTATAGCTGCTATTCTCCAACGATTATTTTTGGAAACATCCATATTTGTAATAAGCAAGTCAACGTTTTAAAGTCACAGTAAGAGGAGCAGCTTGCTTTGTGTGCTGCGAAAACAAGTGCCACACCAAGCGCAGCTCAAAGCGGCCCAGAGCGCAGGAAAACTTGCGGCAAATTGAGTGAACAAAATTGTTTGGAAAATTGCCTCGCGTGCGGCGGGCTTAAGTTTTGGTGGGTGCGAACACTTTGATCGAGTAATGGCGATAATTAGACGCAACAGCACTTACGGTGAGTTACTGCATGTTGGCTACAGCATAAACAGTGCTATGGCACATCAAGTTATCCAGTAGAAATCGGTGCTGTGCGAGAATATGTGATGCCAACCGCTTTTTATATGCTATTACATGCGACGGTGTTGCCTCGTGTATTAGGTAAAGCAACCAACTCGCGTAGCAGTGAATTCAATGGTCTATCAGTTAGCCAAATATCTCACCCAACCTAATTGATGTAACTGAAACGGGAACGCTCCGATGGCGACTTTCTTATGATATACTTCTGAGCATTATAAGTTAGTTACACCATTCTAAATTATCAGTTCTCCGTTCTCCCACTGGAAGACTATTACCTCGAGTAGTTTGTGATAGCGATAAGTATTCTGATAGTTTTATCTATGCAGGAAAGTGACTTATGGCATCGTAAGAATTCCAGATAAACGTATGTCGACATTCAACTAGATATGAGTCGTAGAGAATTTTAGTGGAAAGCAAAGTGTACGCTTTACCTAAAGATACGAGGAAATTTCTTACAGTGAGAATAAAATCCAAGACTTATAGCATGTAATGTTTCTTTAATTCTTCACAATGTTAAATCAGTAGTCGGCATCAGGCAATAAGTGAGTTACAGATTTCTGACAAGTAAGCCCAAGCTCTAGGATCTAGCATTACAGTAAATAAAATACTTTTTCGACAAAATCAATCTCAACCTTCAATTGAAATATTAGTAAAAAGTAAATTAATGGGAGTATGCTGAAGAAGTCCTTGAAAATATATTTCCAGTGAAACTCTGGTCCAAATCCGTCTAGATGAAGTTGATAAGTCTGCCTCGAGTTATTCTATAAACTTTAGACACAGCGGTAATTGGTCTCAAGGACGCAAGAGAAGAACTTCCTTCTACTGCAAGCTTTTCATCGAAACTGACCACGTGACGAAAAAAAAAGCGGAACTTTCAATTGACAACAGTATGGCGACATATGCACAATCAGCAAAATTCAGATAAAACAATCAAAAAACTCCAAAAATCATATGAACTATGATCAGGATCCAAAATTACGACTCATGTTTGTTAATAAAGCTCTAAAATTTCTCACATCAATTGTAAACATCTCTGTACTTATAGCTACAACAATAAAGACTCCTGAGATAAATAAATGATCCTACTTGTCTTCTCAATGAATTGATGGTGACTTCCAAAAAGTATTCTAATGTTTTTTCTAAGTGATGTTTAATGTATCTCCACAGTAGCAAACAACTAAAAAACAAACAATGTCCTAGCGCGGCTTGTTCTCACTCATTTATTTCCAAGAAAGCCCCACAAAAAGGCTCTTGAAAAACTCCAAAGTGTTTGGATGCATCTTGCGAGAGCTTTCTATCCTGTCATCGATGCGAAGTAGGCAACAAAAGGCATTCAGCTTCACACCGCAAAAGGAAGGAACCACCTTAATATTTACGTGTTTTCGCATGAGAAATTTATCTGAAATTAATTCAGTGTAAATTACATGGCGGTAAATTAATTATCAATTACTTCCGAACGGTGATTATGAATGGTAATCCGAGGACCGTTCGCCACTGTCAGTTGCGATCGAAGGCTTTTAATTCTCCCCAACGCTGTTAGAGCGAGCGCAAGACGCCGCTTAAAACACTATCTGTCAAAGTGTTACTCCGTCGGTAATAAAGTACTTTATGGCATGAAAGAAGTACCCATCAATTATTAAACCGATGAATTATATCCTCAGGTTTTTATTACTCAAAATTGCATGAAATTGGACTAATCTGACGGTTTTAATAAAGTAAGGAGCTGCTACCGACTTCGTAAGGATCTAGATAATTTATTTAACTGCACTTAGTTCCGACTGCAGCTCTTCTATTTCACATCAAATTAGTTCATTCATTTTGCCTAACCCTGGTCTTTATCCACCATTCCGTTTCGAATCTCTTTTCCAATTAATACACGACTCTTACTGACTCCACTTATTGCAGTAATAAATAGTTTCAAATAATCATTTCAAACAATTATATTCCCTCTTCAGTTCAGCGTCTTTATAGTGAAGTTATTAGCGAAAAGTTAGTAAAGGATTTACACATGATTAATGTATACTGATTGTACTGCGGTATGGACGTCTTGGTACTTTAGCTACTGGGGTATCAATTCCATCGATACGCACATTAATTGTGGCCAAGCGCTTGTACTGGGAGTTGGTGCAAGCAACAATGATGTTTCATGTGTTGTGTGAACCAACCAGCTATGTTTGCCGCGCGCAATATTTAGATACACATAGTTTTCAATGTACGCTCTTTTGTGACCATAATGCGGATTCAAAATTTCACATGATAATTATGTTGACACAATCTCTTTGTTAGAGATTGTGATATTTCAGCTAAATAATATTAACCACAATTACTGCATTTAATCTGTACAATTTTGTTTTCTGTTTTATAGTTTTGTAGCCACTTTGTCTCGTGAATCATAAAGCATCTTATAGTTGAACAGTATGGCAGTGTGAATATTATGTTCGGTGGACTACTGGGATTATTTTAAGATCAATTCTGCAATGCAAAGTGTGTTGACGGTATAATATATTACTTATGGAGTCAGCTTCTGATACCATTATTTCTACATTCTGAATAATTTATTGATTTTCTGAAGAATGTACAATCGTTCTAATCTAGAGCGGAATTATTGAAATTACGAAAGATAGAATCAACCCTCTCGATAGGAGCTGTCACAATACAATCGTCGACATACCGATTATTATATGAAATGTTGAAATATATGTTAGCCACAATTTGACACTAGTTTTTCTAGCAAAGGATCTGCTAATGAATGACTTATACCGGATCTCATGAAGAAATACCGATTTGTGTAATAAATGACAAAGAATACATTTCGAATTAGAAGTATTCAATGATTTATCGAAATGTAGTGGTCAAGATGGATGCACCACACGCATGGATAGCGAGAGAAATACTAACAGAATATATAAGTCCAAACCAGTGTTCTTCAACCTGTGGGTCGCGATCCCCAAGGGGTTGCAAATTCTTGCTTGGGGGATCGCGGACGCATTCTGGATAAAAGTAAAAAGCAAGAGCTGTAGGTCTTACACTACATAATAAAAATACAACAAATTCAGTATGAAGGCCGTGCCAGTTCATTTTTTAATTTGCGAAATCGTGTTCCTATTTTTTAAACGTGAACAACCAAATCATATTCTAACTGAAACCTTTTTTCTGACGTTAGTTTTTATATTCACCGTTCATAGGTAGGAATTAGCAAATGGCAATAATTATCTTTAAGCTTCCCTTATCAGCTCTGGATATCCTTCTTTTATTTTTTTATTCAGAAGACACCAATCTTCAGAAAATTGGATATCATTCTGCCATTAGCAGCAAAATCTATAAGGTTATAAGAGTCTCTTTCATCTTCGTGGTCAAATCAGCCAGTTGTACTGACGTATCCAATTAAGGATTCAGTGCCCATTGTTAGCTTCAGAGTTCAATTCTGGAAAGTAGCTTAATATGTTATCTTTGAAATCATTATTATTGTTTTATCAAGTTCCTAAGTAGTCGCCAGAGCTTATTAAATAGTTTCTCTTCCAAATTTTGCAAGCTCTGTATCATGCAAGGAATTTGAAAGCGTACTATTAACGATTGGTCCATTGTTCATTGCAATTTCTTTGACGATCTAATGAATGCAAGGGAAATATTCATACATAATTTTTGGTAAAGTTTTTTGAGAAATCATATAATTCCGTTTATGGCCGTTAAATTGTTCTCTTGTCTCCCTTGAAGAGTCCTGGTTAAAATATTTTGGTGATTCAAAATATCAGCAGCTAATTCCAATAGCCAAACAGGATCGCAAAAATAATTTGTGTGTTCAGATTTAGTACATCTCGTGTATACATTTCGTTTGAATAATCATCTGTTCTCTTTGTAATAAGGGAAAAGGAAAATTTTGATGGAACGTACCCATGTCTTCATAAATAATTATAAATAGTCTAGTTCTCAAGGCTTTATTTTCAATAGGATTTAAATCAAATATATCTTCTTTGAAATCACTGATACTTTTTTATCAAAATCCTACGGGGTCGTCCGAGCTTTATTACTATAAAGGGGTCGCATATTCAAAAATACTGATCTAAATCAACACTGAAGAGAACTAAAAGAAGACCCATAATTTGATAGAATATTGGAATAACCGAAGACATAACAAAACTTGATCATAACATTTTTAAAATTTGAAGCAGAAAAATGGGCAATATCTCGAAACGACAGAAATAGGGCCAATAACATCCGAGCGTGAAATACGAAGGAAAATATTGGGTGTAGTGGGCGACAAGAAATGCATTTAGAATTAGAACAAATGTTCAATGATGTCTACATCATCGGATTCATCGGAAGGTCATGGTTAAGACAGTTGCACCATGTACATGGAGGACAAGAAAAACACTTACAAAATATACAAATCCAAACAAGCACTATAAAGACCCAGAAATCAGTGAAATTATGAAATGATCAAAGACATAACAAAGCTCAATTATAAAATTTGTTACGTTTGGAGCATAACTATGAGCAATATCTCAGAATAATCAAAAACGGCCAATAACATCAAAACGTAAAACACTAAAAAAGATATTGGGTGCAATGAACCATGGAGAATGCATTTCAAATCAGTAAAAATGTTCAAAGATGGCAACATCATCGAATTAATAGAAAATCAGAGTTCAAGATCACTGAACCATCCTAAAACCGAACGGGGGTCGAATTCATAAAAAAAAATGATGTACTTATACTTGTAAAATATGATGGAAATCCTTTAGCTTGTATTCATAATAATTTCAAGCAAAATCTTACACTTCTGGAGTATAAGCATTTTCTTGGAAAGATTATTTACTCGCATACGTATTCATTATCTTTACCTTTTACTTTGAATATAAAGCATATCCTTCAGATATTCTGAGTGTAGTCAGTAGCAAACTCATCTTTACAGTCAAATGTAGTTTTATTGTTTCAACAGCGCCATGGCAGATGTTGTGCATTTGAGGGATATTAAACATTAAAAGGCTCGCTTATCTACACTTGTCCGTGATTTTAAAGGTTTGTATCGCTTCGAGAAAGAAAATGTACTGTGGCTCGCAGACATATTTTTAGAAGTAAATGAAGAAATTCGGGGAGGTGCATTGTCATCTCAGTGATCCAAGATATCAAAAAGGTATCGGTCAAGAACTTGGAGTAAGTCAAGCTACGGTATCTCGGACCGTGAATGAAGTAGTTGACAGAATTATTGCGCGATCAAATGAATGGATAAAGTTTCCAAAAACCAACAACAAAATGATGGAAGCCAAACAGTTATGGCAAAGCAAGTATATGTTTCCGACAGCAATAGGTGCTATTGACTGTTGGTCTGGACCCGTCCACGATTCGAGGATATGGAAAAATTCACAAGTTAGACTACAATTAAGAAATAAAGCGAATGTTTTGCTACTTTGTAATGATGGGTACGGGATTGAGCCATGCCTTATGACTCCATTTAAAAATCCTGCTCCTGGTATTGAGCAAAATTATAACAATTTGTTGAAAAAAGAGAGAGAGTCATAATAGAACGATGTTTTGGTCAACTTAAACGCCGATTTCCTATCTTACAGTAAGTTTGTCGTGCGAAATTGGATAATGTGCCAAAAATTATTGTTACCTGTGCTGTGCTCCATAATGTTGCAAAAAGATTGGGCGATCCTGATTTCGAACAAGCTAAAGAAGATGAAGATAACGATGAAAATCATGATGATGATAATAATGATGTTTCCATTCGAAATCAAGGACAAGAAATAAGAAGAAATCTGAGTATTGTGATGAACAATTTTAATATATAAGATGTTTATTAGTTCAGGTCTCTAGGCATTTTTTACAAGCTGTAGTATGTATTATCTCCATGTAATACATTTTTTGGCAATGAAGATTCCTTAAGCTGCATCATTTCCAATTTCTTCTCATAGTACTCCTTCTGTACCATGCTAGTGCGGTACTGTTGTGATAAAACTAAGCATTGCAGCTCTTTTATTGTTAATCCTCTAATTTCATCTGTTTCATATTCTTCAGTCGGCAATTTTGATTTTGGTCGCAAAAATGGTTTACCAGCCGTATTACATCTTTCAGTAGGTATTTTTGGTTTTGGTAGCAACAACGGCTCACCAGTCGTATCATTGATTGATCAGCACACGCCTTACTTTTCCCTTCTTCAACAAAACCAATCTGCATGGCCCCTGCAATTCTTCTAATTGTAGGATTCGAGTCACCTTCCATTGCATTTGGCAATTGTCTTTTCCAATTCAACAGTCTGATCGCTTTATTTCGTGTTTTCTTCATGTCCGTTTTCTTCTTCAATCTTGATTTCATATTGTTAATTTTTTTCAATAAGCCTTTCGCATCTAATTTTTTGCCGAATGTCTTCTCGTATTTTTTCGTTACGACCTCAACGGCCTCGTCCTCTTGTCTTTTGATTTTAGGCACTTGTGATTTTTCCAAAATAACAGGTGTATTTGCAACTTCTTCAGCAATGAATTGCATTTTATTATAGCCAGTGTTTTCTATATTCTCACTATCACTATCAGAGGAAGACCTGGCGCCAAATTTGTAAGATACGAATTATATAAAATTATAATAACAGTGACACAAATGAAATGAAACTATTCGTGTTCGCGTAACAAGTGGGCTGATAAAGAATGCGGGAAATAGAAGCATTGTAACATGTTCGAGTCACTTATTGGAGTCGACGACAAGTAGAGGATCTCCTCGCTAGTATAAGGTAATCATTATAAATACAATTACAAGGAAATGCTTATACTTCTACCTTTCACTTCAAATCCTTACCTTATACTTCTACCTTATGCTTGGGAGGAAATCCTCCTGTTTTATGAATTCCGCCCAAATATTTGAGACTCAAAGGAAGACTGAAATGACCAAGGATATAACAAAGCTCAACATCCTCAATTAAAGAAATGTAGCCAAAAAGATGAATATAACAGTGAGGAGAATCAAGGAATTCATTATGATTTAAATATGAGGAAAGTATCAAAGGAAAGGATTCCTAAATGTCTTAACGACAACCAAAAACAACTGGTAGTCACTTTGTCCAAGTAGTGCATTTCTAGTCGTTTTGAGTAGGATTCATTTAATTTTATGGCGCTATTGGTCACTATGAAAAAAATTGGGATTGATTACGATCCAGTTACAGTTGAAAGAGTAGAAACTTGCTGACTCATCTTGACCCAAAAAATGTATCCCCAAAAAGCAATACGGAAAGTTCTTGCTCTCGTTCTTGGGACAAACAGTGACTGAATAATCAACACGCTCGCAAATAAACTACTCAAAATAATTAAAGGGTCAAGTTTTCTTCCGTCTGCTAGATTTGGACGTAATGCACTACAATCTTGAGCATCTGGTTGATTATTATTATGACTGTCAATTATGTAGAGTGTTAACGGATAAAGGTTCTGTGTTTCAATATATAAACTCTTAATAAAGTTCAAACCTCATCTAAAATATATACCATTGCTAGAATACTTGACCCTTTAATTATTTTGAGTAGTTTATATTGAGGAATATGTCCCACCGATTAGTCAGTATTGTCAACTTGCTGTCATCAGTAATCTACGGTTTATCGACTTATTAAACTATGCCAGAGGATTATCAATATCTTTATTTATATTTATAAACACTAAACAGTCGAATAGTATGTTTGTGAACAGTGCAATTTTCAATCTATCCAATTTAATATATTGCAATTATTGAGTTAGTTACCCCTAGGGCTTTGAGCTGTTAATAACCGGAAGTTTGATAACTATCTGATTATTACAAAAATAAAGTACACAATTGAATTCATCGAATAAATAAACACAAAATACTTCAAAGTGAAACTCGTATTGAAATGAATTCATTGAGGGCGACTGTATTCATAAATATTCAAAATAATTTTCAGCAATTGAATTTGAATGCTTGTCCTTTCAAATATAGAATCACAAAGCTGTGAATACTCACAAATTAGAGAATTAAAGCAATGAACAAAAAATTATTCTTTTATTTTGTTTGCTCCCAAAGATTAATGTCAAGCAATTTTAACCTATGGTGGAGTTAATTTCAATTTCATGCAGCATATTAAGGCCTTTATGTTTACGTTCTATTATTTTACAGCACTTGAATTTATCAGTTAGAGTTTGGAGCACGCAAACCTGTAGTCTTCTAGGAGCAATAATTTGTATGAAATTTTGGCTAGCGTGTTGTTCAAACATTGTTAAACTGCCATTAGGGACGTGTAGCACTCATTTGAGACTAATCATTCAACCTGAAATGAATTTTATGCAAACCTTTATAGCATATGATTATTAGGGAAGGTAACTTCATTTCGTGTACTTTGACATTCGATTCAGCAGTTTAAATAAGTTTTGTAGGTACAAGAAGACAGAATGAATATTGTCTTTCCTGATTCTAATCTCCGTCTTTTATATTAACTAAACATCAACCACATTCCATTCATAAACTGCATTAATTTCATTGAACTTCCACTTTTCGATTTATCCTATCAGATTACAAAAAAAATTATTTAGCTTATGTAAAATAACATCCATTTCAATTGAAATACTTATTACTTATCTGCGGAAATGGTCGCATCTTCTAATAAGGTACTTGGCCAGCAAAATTGACTTGTGGAAAAGCGCTGATTACTTTTTATCTCTGCGGTCTAGTTATAGATTGCTCAAGGGCGTTATGGCTTGCTTTTGTGGTTTTGGTACAAGGATCTCACAAAAAAAAAGTTATCTTGCTTCTTTTTACTCTAAGTATTTCAGTGGCGTGACACTATTCAAATGGAATCAGTTAGGAATAAGATGATCTTGTAGCTCCGCGCGTGTCACTTCAATAGTTTCAGGAACACAAATTCAAGAGCATGTGCAAGTGTGCCCTAGAGCTTGTAATTTGACGACAGCAGATAGCAAACAGCTGCTGGCGAAACATCAACAATGCAAAGTGCAAATCACTGCTGATGCAGGAATTTCTTGGAGAAATTGATCTGTTGCTTCTCAAACTTTGAATTCACTTCGTCAAAACTATCACAATTCACCAAGTTCGGCTTTAATAACTTGATTCTGGAACTAATTGTATAGTTGCGTCATTGTGAAGCTGCTGAGCTAATAATGTGATAATATTGGTGTTTATTAAATTCCCTTTTGATCCATACACACGCAATCCACTTTCGTCTAATTTCTCCTCGTTCTCTGCTCCTTCATCCCATCTCTTGAGGCTCTTGCTCCATCCGCTCTCATAGCAAGCACAAAGAAATGAAAAGCTTTTTCCATCGACACGAATCTAATATCTCTGCTAAGCTGTTAACTTCAAGTTGAACTATCGTTGCACTGGGTGCGCCAGGAGATGTTTCGTCTAATAGACACCTCCGTAATTACACGGTGACTGTATCGTTTATTACATCAAGTGTAATCTCGAAAAATTTCTACCAGAGGCGAGATTTCGCGGAAATGGAGCGCTCTTCAAACGCTAAATTAATTGAGCTATTCACTTTATGTTGCCAGCATGAAATAACCCAATATTATTTCATAAAAGCAAGTGCGGAACACTGTCGTGATTTATTATCTTGCATGAGGCATCGTCTTCTATGAAAATAATCTCATATCTGCATTTGTGTTCTACCGGTGGAATAAAATATAGTCATTGTAAAAAATCAGATAAGAGTTTCAACAAACATATGTAACAAGACATCAGCCACCGTAGGTCCGTAGCATAGTAGAACGCTGTTCAGCAGAAAGTACAGGACGAGATGTTTGGTTATTAGATGAGAACATCTAGTTACTAGCTCCAAATCAATTAATGATCCAACTGAATTACCTCCAATCTAATTTATCGATTTTGTTGCAGCAGGAACTCGTGAGGGCAGTGCCAGATTCCCCGTTATGGTCTACATTCACGGAGAAAGCTACGAATGGAATTCGGGGAACCCCTACGATGGCAGTGTACTGGCGAGTTATGGCGGAGTGGTCGTTGTGACTGTCAACTTCCGTTTGGGAATCCTTGGTAAGAATTCAACTTTCAATCAGATATCTATAAATCTACACCTAGACCCAATATTCGTGATATTGGTTTTGTGAGGAAACCTTGTAAACCCACAACATATTAGCTTCATCTTTGGGATGGCTCCCAGATATTACTCCGGTTTGTCCTAAATTGTGTAATCATACAAGTGATTCGTGTTCATGACACACGTATCTCAGTTACAACTAAATTGAATACCTTACAATTTCAATGAAGTTAACGGAGCTCATATTAGATTACATACATATGCAGGTATAAATCTAATATTCACCAAAGCAATTGGAAGCTAATTCAATTAATTACGCTTCAATTGCCTCATATACTATTGTTAATAAACTGGTGCAATTAACAACAATGGAAGCATCAATGTTTTCAGTTGTTCAAATATGAACAAATCATATTGGAAACTGCCGAGATCAATAGCTAGAAGAATTATGCAAATCAAATTCAGAAAAACCATCTAACGTCAACTAGGTATGAAAAACTGGACCGTGAAATCTATCGAATCCATATCGACATTAAGAACTAATACTCAATTACTCAATATGAGTCCCATCGAAAATAATTTTTTAGGCGATCATAACAAAAAAGGTGTTTCTATGGCTCCTTTTGCGGCCGTGAAGTTTCACTATTTGGTACACATCTGCCAAATTTAATTTGTTGGACTGATCTGTCGCACACTACTTTTTTGGGACTGATCTGTCAAAAATTACTTCATAAACATTTCATACTTACCTATATGGGCTGCTTGATGAACTCTTTAAGATACAGTTTTCGCCGAAATACATATTGTATTCCTCAGTCAACCTTAATAGTTCGTGCAATTCAAGAAATTGATATGCATTTTTAACAAATGTCACTTTGATAGAAGACAATAAAATAAAACAATTTCAACGGCAACTAATATTTACAATTGCAATGTTTTAGAAATAAATAGATAAAATTTTATGGTTCTGAGTTATTTCGTGATATTCGCCTAAAAAACGTTGTGTGCACCTCGGCCCCCAGTTCTTTTTTGGTCTTCCCTGAAACAATAGATTCGACCAAAAAAGGTAACCTTCACGGCCTTGATACATAAATAACTATTTCTTAGAATGGATCTACAGAAAGTACCCAAAACTTTAGATTATTAATGAGCCTATGACTAGATCAATAGACTTTGCATATCGATAAATCGTGAAGTGTTACTGGTTTTTTTTTTTACGGGAATATCTTTGTTTTGGACTTGACAATAAGTGTGCAAAAATCATATTGTTAAATCATGGTACTGCAGGAGATATCAAAGTCCAAAGGTCAAAACCCAGTTTTTTACTAGTTCTTCGAAAATATCTCTTTTTCTAACGGTTGCAGAGCATTCCAGAGTAAAAATTAAGTGCACACTTCTCTCTACAAAAAAAAAACGGTATGGCTCATCTGCAAATTTATAACCGTTAACGAGATATCGCGCATAAAAAGTGCGACCTAACAATCCGCGGCACAGCACTCTTATTATTGAATGACCTATACATACTTGAAACTTCGTGAGTGGCTTTCTTTTGGCGAATCTACCAAATTTTTTCAGTACGACTTTTTTCCGAAAGTGCTGCGTTTTCAAATGAGCATGATAATCTCGGTATAACATCATATTCAAGCTATCAGTCTGAAACAACGCAGCAGGAAATTTGTCGGACACTATGACCACTTAATAGCATCAATTATTATTGAACAATCCAGCTAAAGTGAACTGTGTATGTATTGAAAAACAAAAACGCCTAAATACGGGATGAACGCGAGACAAGCTCATCGGTGCAGTATTTTTATTGCCTCAAAACAAAGTATGAATTCATCAAGAAAGAAAAACTCATGTATTCGGCATATTTTGATCATTTAAAAACGCAGAACTTATGAAAAAAGTCGTATAGAGAAAAAGTTTGGTAGACTCGCCAAAAGGAAGCCAACCACGAAGTATATATTGATCACTGTCTCGCGGACTAAAACGTTTTTAATAGAAAGCACAGCTAATATTATATCGTCGATATACAATAATATTTTGAATATATAACTTGGTTGCAAAGTTGTGATACGAATTTACATACCTACCTATTTTAATAAGAACATCCGTTTTGAACAACCCTGAGTCGATTTTCAAAATTTTCGGCTTGATGTTGGTATGTATGTATGTAGCTCGCAAATTTTATATTTAAGACTGGTCTAAGGTCTAGTTGTGCACCTCGTATTATAGTTGCAAACGTCTGTACCAGAAGTGCACTTCACTTGAAATATTTTGAAATTCAGTATTTGAAATTGCTGTAGCATCTTGATGGTTATCTCTATTTTTGTGTCAATCGACTAAACTAGAAGTGCAATTTACAGAGCAGTTTTTCGAATCTTTCGCATGAATCCAGAACGATTTAGCTGTAGAATCTTGAAATTCAGTATTTGGAGCAATTGTAGCATTCAAATGATAACATTATATCTTTTTAGCCTTGCAATCTACCCCAGTGGTGGTGCGGCAAAAAATGAATGATTGCGCGTCGGTGCTCGTTGTGCGTGCGGTATCTCATTCAAGATAATAGATACGCAAATAAGTCATACAATCTTTTTTGTAGAGAGAACTATATACTTCATTTTTACTCATGACTTTAAATGCTCTATGACCGTTATAAAATGAGATATTTGCAAAAAACTGGTCAAAAACGGGGTTTTTGATCTTTGGTCGATTTTGCATACTCATTGCACATGCCAAAACGAGAATATTCCCGCGAAATGGAGAAAAATACAGTATCAATTAATTGATAGATAAAACCTTAATTGACTGGACTTAAGTAGCAATGCCTAGAAAAATTGAGTTGATAATTTATTCTATCCTATTCTGAAAATTTGAGATCTGGAGTATTATCCAGACCGAAGTTACGAGAGTTCATAAATACAACACAAATGGCTCAATGAAACAAATAAAATATAAGAACTCATCAACCTGAACTGCTAGACTTACAAAACAATCATGTCTACTGATCACGTGGAGGAGTTGGACCATAAATTAGTCATACAAAGGCGTCAAGGGCTAAAAACTCTGAAATAAGTTGTCAGGAGCTGAAGTATCAGCACTCGCGACACTATTATATTTACAAACAGGCGGTTGGATACTATACCATCGATATACTGACGACTTTTAGAACAGGAGATCTACAGAAATGAGTTTCAATGATCTCCAATTTTGGCTGTTCGACCGAAATATTTTTCTAATAATATTCAAATACAATACAACTAATCAGACAGTGATTAGATTAGATTCAACGATCAATACAATCCAATGTAGTCAACCATCAATCACATTACTCGTCACAATGTTGATCGCAACGTGCTTTGTTTTTTCGAACATCATCAGATAACGGCTGCACACCTGGTGCAAGAAAAGAACAACCACTAAAAACATTTCCATGTGAAATGTTGCCAAGACGAGACCATATGGCTCGCACTGTTAAAAAGCTATCAGATCTCATGTAGAGCCAAGCTTCTAACATTACACGCCCTAACCCTACAAGTCCTAACTTCGTAAACTCTACACCTTAGTCAAAATATGTGGCTTGGCCATTTCGTTACTACAAGAGCTATTGTTTAACAGAAAAGTAATGAACAGTGAGTAAATTTTTTGCCTTATGCCCATGTGACTGTAGCGAAATGGCCAAGCCACATATTTTGACTAAGGTGTAGAGTCTGCGAGGTTAAGGCCTAATTATACCTACCGAGTAGCTCGGCCGAGCTATTTCGATGCGGTGAGTAGATGATTACATTCCAACTGGTCAGGACGAGACATTTAACTATGTTCCGCGATATGTCCCCGCAAAGTAATGAGGGAAAAATGAAGAAGTTATTAAACGCTACTGTAATTTGCTCATACCTGCGTTACTGGACAAAATTGATCAGGATATGTATGAAAGAAAACGAATATGGACAAGACCGTGGCTATTGAGAAGAGACATGAAAGGAGGAACTGCAACAGTGTTGAGCAAGTTCGAAATTGAAGACCGTTTATGAGGAAAACGAGAAAATAACTAACTGATAATGGATAATGGTAACAAAGTTGCAATAGAACACGGACACTCGCCAGCCACAAACGTGATTACACTGGCCGAGTGAGAAGGCGAGTGGCAATCGACCGGGTAGATGAGTGATGGGGGCTCTCACTCGGCCGAAAAAATAGAACATGGCTCTATTCACTGACTCGCCCAAAATCACCCGCCCGTCTCTCGGCCGAGTACTGTCTCGGCCGATTACATTGCGGATTACTGGGCCGAGTGCGCTGTCTCGGCCGAGTACACGGTAGGTGTAATTGAGCCTTTAGGGCTTGTAGAGTTTGAGTGTGCAATGTTAGAAGCTTGGTTCTACATGAGATCTGATAACTTTTTAACAGTGCGAGCCATGTGGTCTCGTCTTGACAACATTTTACATGAAAATGTTTTTAGTGGGATTTCACTTTTTTTGTAAGTTGATTATAATCAAATTTTCAAATATTGTTATTTTTTTGGGTTAACTTTACTATTATCTATAACAAGAAGTCCCTATATCAATTTCCAGACCTCTAGCATCAAAATTTGCGAAAAACTTACACAAACTTTCATCCCTCAGTTTAAGGGGTTGAGGGGTGAAAGTTCCAAGTCTTAGAATTTTTTTGTTGTTTGTGTACTAATACTAGCTCACATATCAAATTTCAGCTTTCTAGGACTTTAGAAAGTACCCTAAGCATTTTGATGATCATCAGTGAGTGAATCAGTGACGAGATCATGGTTTTTTGGACATCAATAAAATCTAAAGTATGAGAGCTATGTAATCGAGACTTCACAAACTTGATAACTCTACTATTGACATCATATCCTGGAAATTTTGTTTATCTGGTATAATCTAAACCCAAGTTATGACAGTTCAAAATAGCGATGAAGCTCTTTGAGAAAAGGTAGGGGGTGCTCTTGCGCTCCGCTTGGCTTGTTCAGGCGACAGCACTGCCGTGCCCCTAGATAATGTGTTTTTTGATAGGTGTCGGACGCACCAAATGTAACGGATTCGAAAAAGATCTAGAAGATAGATAGGTTGACGTGAAAAATCGACAAATGACCTGCGAAATAATAGCCTTAAAAGGACAGACAGTAGCAGATCTGGAAGCATCGAGAAATCTGCAAAGTAAAGGTTCGAATGGTACAGAGCGTCATAGACATAGAAGCAGCCTGAAAAAGCCTGCGAGATAGCAATTCACCTAGTGTAGGTTGTTCTGCGTGGCGGGGGAGTGCGATTAATAAGGCAAATTAATTAATAATCTGCGAAATTATGACTTTAAACGAACGGGAAGTGCGGTAGACCTAAAAGCATCAAAAGAATATCTGCAAGTTGAAGTTTCAAATGGCACAGGTTGTGACGAACGTAAAATAATCGAGAAAAGTATCTACAGGATAACCTTTCGCGTATAATCACGGTGGTTAAGAGAGAATTGAGAAATGAATTACAAAAAAATCTCCGGTTGGTGCAGATTTGCAGAGTTGCAAGCTGATGCTACAAATAGAGAAAAATAGAGAAATTATTTTCGAAATGATGGTCTAATATGAGCGGGATGTAGGAGAACCTAGAAGCATCTAAAAAGATATGCAAGGTTGCGTAGAAACATCAAACAAAACAGCTCCGAGGTAATAATCCGCGTAAAAGTCGCAGTGAATCTAGAAGAATCAGGGCAAGGACTACAAGATAATGTCCAATTGCAACGGGACGTGAAAATTCAACAGCATCGAACAAGATCTGTTAGGTCATGGTCCAAGTGGAGCAGAGCGTGACAGATAGAAAAAGATCTGCAAGATTGATATTCGAGCTGCCCGAGTTGCAGCGGAAGTGAAACCACCGAATTAAGATCTGCAGAATGATACCTTATTAGATATGACTTAAAGAAAGAGTCAGAAGAAAATCGCCGAGGTGGTGGGCAAAGATTGTAGATTCTGTTGAAAAAGCCAATAGGCGGAATATTGCAGATTATCCCAAAATGAAACGCGGCTTATTAAATGTCGATTACAATCAAACATTCGAAACAAATAATTCCATTAGTGTTATTTGTTGTCAATGTTGTGAAAACGAGCTCAGTGAAACTACAATTCAATTGTATCATAAAAACAATACTAAATAAAGTCTTTAAACAGAGCTGAAAGTGATTCAGAGATCTCCGGCCTGATTACCATTCTCCTCAGTAAAACATTCTCACCAAACTTGGAAACTCAACATTTTATATCAACATTACTTCATGGAATTTGCCAGAAAAACTTTTGTTCGCCGTTTGTGTAATTTGGAGGAAACAGCGATTAATCAGACAATGTGACAGTTGTGATGAAACAGAGAACTAATATTTATATTAGACTAAATTAGCTTAACAGCTACCACGTTGTAACTTTTCTCTCTTTGTGTCACGTTACACTTAACATGGAATTTTGCGCTATCTCTTTATAATGCAAATACAAGTATTCATTGAATATTTTAATTTAATTACTCGAATAGAAACTCTGTACCTTGCTGAAGCAATAAATAAAAAAAAAACAAATTTTTCATCAATCAACAGGGTCTAAAAACAAATTGAAGAAGAGTAAGCAATTGGAAGAGTAAAACAGTCTTCTGAGTCCTTCACAGTGTGATGTTTTTAGCTAATGGTTTACGCCAAAGTGTCTTGAAGTTTCCCAGTTAAGTATTCGCGGCATGCACGGCCTAGAAGGGTGAGAGTTAAGCTGGGCAACTAGCCGCGTGAGATACACATGTATGGGTCACGAAACTTTGATGGAATTTAATTTAGAAAGTTTTTCCTGCAACAAGAGTTTGATCCAAGGCGACTTCCTTGGCTGGACTAAGTATCGGATGAATTAAACTCAAACTTAACAATCCACACTCAAGAAGAGCACTCATTCAGGCCAGCCTGCGAGAACTTGGCCCATAAATTGTTTCTCAAGTCGTTAAAAGTTTAAAAGCGAGGCGAAGCCGCTAAGTCGCGCACCGTCCGATGACAGTTCCACAAATATTTCTCTTACACAAAATAATTTGAGATGTATAGTCTTGTAGTACACTTAACCCTCATATTTAAGTTAAGAATACTTTCAGCTTCCACTGTATTCCAATATAATTTTTGTAATGGGCCTCAATTGCACTCCCAACAATGAGTGCGGCAATCAGACGTCGACATCAAATAAGCAAAACGAGTGGCCGAAAAAAAAACTGAAATGAAGTTTGTTGGAGAGTTTCCTTGTAAAAGATGTACAAATCAGGGCTGGAATTCGCAATCAACAATAATATTCAAATTAATATCGTAAATAAAAAAAAAATCTGACGTGAACATCACGTGACTTACTTGTACATCATTATATATATAATCAAACACAAAATCTCATCGTTCTGCAGTTAATCGTTTTGGATTTACCCAAAAGATTCTAAGAATCTGTCAAGTAAAATGCGCTTTCAGCCAAGTCGGTTGCTATGGAAACAGTAGGCCATTATTCTTATACTACAACATTGCTAAATACTGATTTCCAAAATTCTACGACTACCAACAGATCTGAATTAAAAAATAAATTCCTACTGAAGTGCACTCCCGGCTCAGTCTATTGTTATGAAAATAGTAAGTAATCATTCAGATGCTACAGCAGACTGAAATACCAAAATTTCAATATTCTACACCTGATCGTTTCGAATTTATGCGAAAAATTCCAAAAGACTGTCGAGTAAAGTGCACTTCCGGCTCAGTGGATCTCAATAAAAATAGGATATGAGCATCTAGACGATATAATCGTTCTAAATACTGAATTCTAACAATCTACGTTCAATTGTTTTGGATTTATGCGGAAAATTCAAAAAATGTTTCGAATAATGTGCTCTTCCGGCTTAGTCGATAGCAATCATAATGCAAGGTGGAAACTAGATATTATAAAAGTGCCTATTCTATGGTCAATGGTTTAGAATTTATGCGGAAAATTCGAAAACTCTGTCATTTAAGTGCACTTCCGGCTCAGCCGATTGTTACAGAAATAGAAGATGACCATTTCGATGCTACAGCGATTTCAAATGCTAAATTTCAGTATCCTATGGCTGATCATTCTGAATTCATGCGGAAAATTAAAAAAAGTTTCAAGTAAAGTGCACTTCCGGCTTAGCCGATTGCAATCATAATGCAAGATGTACAATAAGATGTTATAGAAGTTCTTTATACGAAATTTCAATATGCTATGGCGAATCATTCTATATTCATGCAAAAAATTCAAAAAAAGTTTCAAGTAAAGTGCACTTCTGGCTTGGCCGATTCTTACAAAAATAGCAGATGTCCAATCTGATATAACATCAAGTTCAAATACTGAATTTCAACATCCTACGGTTGATCATTCTGGATTTATTAGGAAAATTCGAAAAAAAATTCAAGTGAAGTGCACTTCCGGTACAGACGATTGGAACCATGATGCGAGGTGCACAACTAGACCCTATACCAGTCTTAAATACAAAATTTCAACATCATACGTTCAATCAGTTTTGAAATTTGCGAGCTACGTACGAACGCACGCACGCACGAACATACGTACCGACATCAAGCCAAAAATAGTCAAAATGGATTCAGGGATGCTCAAAACGTATATTTCCATCAAAATCTCGATAGTTGAATTTTGTCGGTTTCACAATACTTCCTTGTACTTTGTAAAAGTAAGTAATAATTGAATGAGCCATGTGTTTTTCTATCACCTCTTTATTCGAGGTAAATCTTCGCCCTCCCAGTCGTTCCATTAAGGTGAGAAGAAGAAAAAAATGTGGACGCACATGAAATCTAATCTCCTCGAGTTTTACCGCAACAACACGAGACTTGTGCGCAGATGTATAATTATAATAAAATAGCACATTCTTTTTTTTACAGAGGGCAACGTTTAACTTTGCATCATTTAATTTGTCTAGTAATGAAGAGTAGTAGATCCCAGTGATAGTTCAGCCTATGTGCACTACAGCATAAGAATCTAAGAAGACTGTTGCTATGACTTTTCCGGCAAATGGAACTATTTTGGGTTTTTTAGATGCATTTTACTCCACTCGAATCCGTTGTTTGTTTTACTGCTTTGTCTCTAGCGTGTAGTGATAAATCCAAGATTCATCTGTAGGTATGAAACGTCGAAACTCATTGGGACTGCGCTTGAATAAATCTAAACACGCTTGAGAAATGTTCCAGCAAATGCATTTCTGATTGACTGTTGATAAACGCAGCATCCAGTGAGCAGGCAGCTTCCGCATGTCCAGATCATCACGTAAAATGTGGAAGACGCGATCTATCGTGATGTTTACAACCTTAGCAATTTCTCGCACTTCCAGTCGACAATCGTCTAGTACGAAATATCAGATTCTCGCGACGATTTCGTAGGTCACAATGGAGCCCTGAGCATTCATCATCCAAGAAAGACTACGTTGATATTCAACCGTTCACCATCAAAAATGAAGGAGCAGGTTCTTTTAATGTAGAATCCAACTCATTTCTCATTCCTGTCTGTCTTGAACTATTCAAACCGAAGTGCTCAATTACTGCACGAATTTCAATTTCATCTATTTCATAATACAAAGATCGTTTTCTTATCGACACTGTTACAACAAGTCTACTGAACTCGCAAATCTGAAACTTTGCACATGACTATCTGAAGTTTTTTACTTAATTAATATAATGGAATCATGGTCGTACTAGCGACATCTGTGCTTCCGACTGAGAACTTTCCGAGCTTCCCTCGCACATCGAAGAATGTAGGAAAATAGGTTTGTTGAGAATTGAGAGGGCATGAAAATATAATATCACGGAAAAAGGGTAGTTTTTATTGGAAAAATTCTACACTATCCTCTCCCATGCAGAATATTATTGAACTTTCCAACAAAATGCTGCAACAAAGCGGCTACCTTCATTTCAATAATAGCATCAACAATTCTACTTATCAAACTTGTCATAACCGAAGTGAATATGTTAGCAAAACTCTGAATGATTGTACCACTAAATTTCAAATCCACTGTTCCTACCGGAGCTACATCAAATTTTTCCACACTTGCAGTAAGCTTATTAAAATCGAATCCGAATACAGCCAACATTGTAATATCTTTCACAGATGCTTTCAGATTTCCGCTGCTATAAAGTTGCATTGCTTTCATCTCGTAAACACAATTTACAACAATTTTCTTGACCAGAAGAGGGAGAGTTATGATAAGGACTCCTGATTTAAGACTTAGAGTTGCATCGCCTCCTCTTTTAATTGTACTCAGACCAGAAGCTTGTCCTTTTATGAGAGCGAACTTGGCGGGTATTGGGATGAATCCTATTTTCTAAAAATATAAGAGAACTGTTAATGCATCTTATGTCAATAGAAAATAAGATAGCACATGACTTAAGGGACCTATTTTCTAATTGTTTCTGTCTATTTGAAAAATAAATCAGAATAAAAAACAGTTGTTTTTCAAATCATGCCCTCTATATTCACCGGAACGAGATTTAATATTAAAGTCATGTGATACCTTGAGCTGTTCTTTAAAAAATCGTCCGAATAGAATCATTTCGTCATTAATGGATGAACAAACAAATGTGAAAACTTACAAAACTCTTATCTTCTTTTATATCATCTATTTTCAATGGATCCAAATTCATTTTGGTGATCAATTTTTTAAGATATGATATACAATTATCAAATGGCTTATTAATATTTTTAACAATTTTTTTTGGATCTCCTGTATTTCTACGATATATCGGATAATCGTACTCATAATCAATAAGAGGTAAATATGACATTTCACAACTTATCATTCCGAAAAATAGAAATAATAATTGCAGGCACTTCATGCTTGAACTGAACAGGTCGATTCATTGGATATAATTGAGTTTTTAATCTAGAAAGTTTCTTGATTTGGAAAATCATGCTTATTGTTTTATTTTTTCAATTAAAAGTCAAATTGGTACGATAAGATTTGCATTATTCCTAATAATGATTGTACCGCTAAAGTTTCACAGTCTAAATAGCATAAAATCGTTTTTTCAATTTCTGATCGCAGAGTACTGATACTGATTTGATTATGATTGCAATCTTTCAATTAATATTTCCAATCTTTCAATAAACGAGGCCACTCAAGTAACAAGAATTGTTGACGAATGTCATAAAGCTTGTTAAGCATTCTCTGCGAAGCGAATGAACTCACTCTCACTCTCAGACGTAACCAAAATATTCTCAAATACATAACCAACCTAGCAAAAAATCCAGACATACCGCTTTACAAAAACATATCTATTATTCACAATAACACAGCACACTCGAAACCAAACCTCTCTATAAAAAATTATAAACCGACTACTTAGCAATGCAAACCTGAAAGTTCAGCCAATGAAATCCATAGCCTACACAAAATCCCACCCTGAACTCAACGCTGATCTAACAGAAAACCTAAAATCATCTACCCATCCTGAGCTCCACTAAAAATTGTATAAACAAAAACACAGATGCAAAGACCACCAATTCATTTTCACTGATGGATCAAGAATAAATGGAAGAACCGGCGCAGCAGTAGTAACTGAGGATGAAGAAAAAAAATGCCACAATCAGACTATTGCAGCAACTACAAGCCCTCATACTTATAAACAGAAATATCCAACCTAAAAAATACGTTATCTGTACAGGCTCACTAGATACAATACAAGAAATTAATTAACTATACAACAAGAGCCCAACAATAATCAATATTCAAGAAGCCATACATGAAATCACAAATAAGAAAGACAACAAAATTGTGATAATGTGGACACCAGCACACTTAGGAATAAACGAGAACGAGAAAACAGACCAACAAGCCAAAAAAGCAACAGAAGAAATCAACAGTATAAATATCACAAAGTGAAACCTCTATGCACAAATCAGACTGGAAACAAAAATACAATGGGAGAAAAGATGGGAAACTGCAACAAACAATAAAATGAGAGAAATAAGAGGGGATACACCGGAAGAAAGAAGAAATAAAGTAATCATCAAACTATTCAGAATAGGACACATACTAATCACACATAAACATATACTTGACAGAGAAACCCCATTACTATGCAATATATGCATAGGCGTAGAGTTGAAGGGAGCATGGGCCACAGGCATCCAATGAATCATTTTGTAGGAGGCAAACGTATGAAAATGTCCCCCGACAACAAAATTCTTTGAAATACAAGTTGTAGGTATGCATATATTATTAATAAATAATTTCATTTATTATTGGCGACAATTTAAAGCAAACATATCCACGTTATCACATCTAGTTTTCTGTATATTTTCAGTATATAGTTATTTGCCTTGTTTTATTTTTGTATCGACTGTTTTCTGAAGAAGATCCTTGATCAAAGTGCAATTAGTCCTGTCAAGTAAACCCTAAAAATAGGAGTATCCTTGCATAAATTCCCAAGAAGCGGAATATTGACATAAACGCTAGGGGTATCAATATAATGAAGTTGTAAATAGTCCCCAAAAATTCTATGCTAGGTCAAAGTTTGCAAAAATGGAGTTTTAGATTTTTTTTTAGCGAGACAGTTAGTTTTATGAAAAAAATAACTTAAAAAAAAGCTGTAGATCTTTCAATTCTCTACAAAAATTATCCTCACATTTTTTTCTCAAAATTCGTCATTTCTAAAACAGTACCGTTTTAAATTTACATTATCCATAATAGCACACGTTTTCCCGCTATCTATGAGGCATGAGATGCTTTACTTGGCGCGTATTTTTTTAACTTCCCTAATAGGCTTACTTCACGGTCTTTTTATTGAAGTATAATATACTTGATATTAGGTCTTTTTACTGCGATACATAAGTTGTTTCATCGTTGATGTAAGGATCATCTTCTGTTGGAGATCAGTATCTAAACAAGACTGGCCTTGACGGCTGGTGCATTCTGGTGAACAAAGTAAGTTCACTTTTTTGCAGCCGCATTTCGAATTACATCTCTTTGTGCAGTTGCGAAAAATAGTAGGTGGAAGAAAAGTGTGAGTTGGAAAAGCTCCTTAATACTATTTTTCGCAACTACAAAAAGGAATGTAATTCGAAATGCGGCTGCAAAAAAGTAGATCAGCTTGTTCATCAGCATGTATTAGCTGTCAAGTCCAGTCGTATTCAATACGGAATCTCCAACAGAAGATGATCCTTACATCAATGACGAAACAACTAATGTATCGCTGTTTGGACAATTCACGTCAACTCAGGAAGATGAAGATAAAATGAAGAAGGTGCAAAAAGAGAAGAAGAAGAACAAGTTGAATAAGGTCCAATATTATATTAAACTTCAATAAAAGCACCGTGGAGTGGGCCCACCGGAGAGACCACGTTAAAAAATACGCGCCAAGTACAGTACCTCGTAGATGTCGTGGAAACGTGTGCTTATTATGGAAAATATAACTTTGGAATGGCTCTTTCTCAGAAATGGTCAATCTTAGGAAAAGAAATGTGGGAACTATTTTTGTAGAGAATAACAAGATCCACAATTTTTGTCTGAGCTATTTTTATCATAAAACCAACTGTTTTGCTAGAAAAATCCAAAAAACCCATTTTTGCGAGCTTCGACCTCGCATAAATTTTTTTGCACACACGAGATCGATAGGAACTTTTCACAACCTCATTATAATGGTATCCCTAAGGTTCATGTCAATTTTCAGCTTCTTGGAAATTTATGCAAGGATGAATGTCTATTTTGACTGGACTAAATAGTGGAAATACAACACAAGCACAGTTATTCTAATTTAGCCCGGAGTTTTGCAGCACAACAACAAATCTTGGCGTCTTGTTGAAGTCGGGGCATCACTGATTCAAATCATAACCTACAAATTGATCTGTTTGAAGTACAAAAACGTTTGCATTAATCTAAAATAGTAATTAAGGTATCAAGGGTTTTAAAAGGACAATAATGCCTGAGGTCATCAGTGTACTTTCCAAAGGCCTCCGGCCAGAGGTGTGTTCGTTGACCGTAGGCATTATTGTCTGTTCAACTCCAGTGGTGCCTTCAATGTTTCTGTCAGAAAAATTACTCTAGCTACTTGCTGTAACTAGGAAACTTGTTTGTTATTCTTCAAAATAATGCCCTCGGATATTATTTGTTACGTAATTACCCTTAAATCAGTGTTATTATGAGAACAATAATAAACTAGTCGGACCTTATAGATATTAATGATACAAGTTTGATATAGCCGTTGTAATGAAACGTGTGTGATGTTAAATCACGAGGCGATTAGCCGAGTGTTTTTATCACTCAAGTTTCATTACATTAGCTGTATCAAACGTGTATCATTCAATATTTTATCTACGACGGCCTCAATTGCTGCTGAATTAGATTTTTTTATTTGATGTTTGACATTCGGAAGACATTTAGTGTAAAATTCATAGCTTGATCAAGTAGCATTCTATGGCAACTATTTGTTTGTTTGACAGCTGTCAAAGTTATAAAGAAAATAAACATATCAAATTGTGAAAGTCTTGTCTTAAATGTTTATAAAACATAAATTTATGTGTGTGTATTGATAATTATTTATAATAAAAGATACTTAAAATTTGATAGAATTTCTATTTTAATTATTTCTCTTACAAAAATGCGTGTCATTATGAATTTCATAATGGCGCTAGTGCCATTATGAGATTCATAATGACACGCAAATTAGTGGGCGAATCACTTATTAGCGCACCGTCGTAGATAAAATATATAATAATATATTCTTGATCAAGAGATCGAAACGTCAAAGTTTAAAATAAAAGTCTACGCCTATGAATACATGCAACACACAACTATCAGTAAGACACATAATAGTTGAGTGTAGAAAATATTCCAACCAAAGACAACATACTAAACGTAGCATACATACTGAGAGATGTCACCGGCAACAACCTAGAAATAGTACAAAACACAACTGAATTCATCCACGCTATCGATCTATATAAACATATATAAATAAAAACAAATTGTAATACCCACTATATGTAAATGTAAAATATATCGGGTATTAATGGCCACAGAAGCCAAAGAAGCCTAATATTTCTGTAATTTAGAAAAAAAAGATTATCAAGCACTTATTACATACAATATTTAGAAGTTAATATTCCTAATACTACTCTAGAAGCGAAGCGTTTAAGGCAATGTAAAGCCACGTGTATCCTTGTAGTATTAACGTCTATTTCGTCAATGAATCGTCTGCGAATACTAAATTCATATAATAATAAAAAAAAGGATCAAATTCAGGTCATTTCCTCTCGGCTGATAACTTGTGAAATGCTTTTGAGAGACGTTTCATGCATGGTGACCGTCAACTGCGGCAATATTGATGGGTTAACTGATTGTAGCCTTTCGCGCACGTGAAAAAAAAAATGTATTTTCAATCATTTCCTCCCAATTGAAAATTCATCAAATGACAGGTGATGATATATTTTCATCAAAAAAAATGTCAGCTGACTGCATATCGGAGGGAAAGATTGTGAGCTGATGCAGTAATGGGTACGACGCAACAGAAAGGCGATAAAGTTGATCGGGCGTTTCAATACCCTGGCTGACGTATTCTCCCTCGACATACTGCCAGCTGGTTTTTTTTATGTCCAAAGTTATTCGATACTGTAACGAATTTAAGTCTATAAATTAGTCATTTCGGCTTTACTGGTGCTTAGAATTATTGTGGAAATATTTTACATCAAGAAATAGAAGCGAATATATTTGTTTTCTAGAAAATTTCTGGTACCTTCTAGTACTTTCTAGAAACGCCTGGACGTTTGCAGAAATAAGGACTGCTAGTGGTTGGAATAAATCAATATTAACATAAATAATTAAAGTTAAGTTATAGTGTAGTGTAATAATCTTTAGTTTAAATTTAAAATAATTTTTTATTAGAAATAATGTTAGTCTAATTCATCATTTAAATAAATCATAAGTTTAAATAATAGTGTTTAGTAACTTTTGCTCCCTAAAATTCAAGTAAATAACATTACAATACCATGCTTCTTGCACGCGCAATATGTGAATATATTCACTTGGGCTTGATCTAGAATATGTTTTTCAATACGATATCTATGAATACATAGAGAAAAAAATAGAGGAAAACAGAGACAAATAGATGAATGATATTAGCCTAAAATAAAATTTCAATCTTTATCTGTTGCGCCGTACCCTTTACTGCATCAGCAGACAATCTTTCCTTAAATATACAGCTAGCTGACGTGTTTATTTAGTCAAAGTATTACTTGAACAATTATCCGACAAAAATTTCAGTGAAAGGAAATCACTCAAATTATTATTTTTATCTTCAAGTTCTTGTGACCAGCTGACATACCTATAAATCACTATCTAACAGCCAGCTGACATTTTTTTTTTATGAAAGTATATCATGACCTATCATTTGATGAATTCTCAATTGGGAGAAAATGATTTGAGATATATTTTTTCTACAAACGTCAAAGAATCATGACATTTGTACATCAATATTAGTATACGAAATTTCGCATTGGAGTTGTTTATCATGACAACAGGCACGAAGTATTTCGTGCACCGATTTTATCTTGACAGCGTGCACAAAATACTTTGTGCACGTTGTCAAGAAAAAAAATTCTATTAATTTTTGTATTTTAATATGTTTTTAATATATTTCGAATGATTTGTGTCTCGGCTACCGCCTCGACAAAAAACTTTCATTCTCAAGCACCAAAGTATAATTTCGCGCACTAGATACATAAATAACTATTTTCACGTGTGTGGAAGGCTACAATCAGTTGACCCATCAATGGTGCTGCAGCTGACGTTTCTCAGAAGCATTTTGCAAGTTATCAGCCAGAAGGAAATTGGTAAGAGAAACCTGTTCTTGGCTCCAGGTCTATAAAGAGGGTCCATCCAACTTTACGGAGCTAACGATCACTATGGATCAAAGTTGGATTCATCATCATGATCCAGTAGCAGAAAAACTGTCAAAAAAGTGAGAACGTGCTGTCTAACTTTGTTCCAAAAAATTAAGCATACAGAAATCCATTTTTTGGGATTATAGATTACTCACAAAAGGGTATCAATCTTTATTATCAACTGAAAATCGCAAAATATTCTGGCGAATGTGTCTGCAGGGAAGCAGCATCATTTGCCTGCTGCTGTTATTCAATATAAATGAGTTATATGTGTGTTATGCATTATACGCATCAATAATTCATATGAAAAATTATTATTCTATTTTATAGTACCTCTATTATTCTGTATTAACAATAGCATAAAATACTTTAATAATGATAGTGAGTTAAGAGAATTCAGTCAATTGATTTTGTTTATTTCTTTTCCTCTCTACAATTTGGATCCCACCTGGGTCATCTACATGAGTGAAAAAAACTCAGTTTAAGAATAAAATGTAAACATACAGCTGCTGTACTGTGGAGAGGAAAAGGAATTAAAAAATAATCAATTGACTGAATTCCTTTAATTCACTATCATTATTCAACTTACCAGTCAGCTTCATCTATACATCCAATAAAATACTTTCTCATGTCAATAATTCTTAGTTTTCTACCTACTGCCTTCATCACATGTGCTTAGGGCCATTGAAATCCCTAAGAAACGGTCATTGCTAACTATCAATTATAATTTTTTTTCAGGCTTCCTGAACGCCAACACAGATCCCTACATCCGCTTACCTGCCAACTACGGCCTCATGGACCAAATCGCTGCTTTACACTGGCTCCAGGAAAACATTGCAGTATTTGGGGGCGATTCCACAAATGTAACCATCATTGGACATGGAACTGGCGCCGCATGTGTCAATTTTTTAGTGACATCCAGCGCAGTTCCCGAAGGAGTGCTCTTTCATAGGGCGGTGCTCATGTCGGGGTCGGCCTTGAGTCCCTGGGCTCTCGTGCATGAGCCCTCAAGGTAAAAAACAACAATTGAAGCATTTTCATTTCAGTAAACTCATTTCATATCAACTTTCAAATACTGACAGCAAGTTTTCTAACATTAGAAATGAATCACAAATTATTTGCTCATGAATTCAATACATTATTTTATTCAGTACCATATTTTTTTCGAAACGGACTCGTCACAAATGACATTTTTCAAAATGACTTAAAAAATAGGAATAAAAGATATGTTGATGTTCATAAAGCGGATATTTTGCAATTTTAATTTTTCTTACGATTGCTATATTTTCGAAGATTTAGGTATCTTAAAACGAACAAAGTCCAAAGAAAAATCATCAAAATTCTCCTATAAATAATCTATTTTATACTAAAATATGCCTTTTAGTATAATACCTTCTTACGATTACTATACTTTCTAAAAATGTGGGATGTCGTAAACAACATAGCTATAATGAATATTCATCAAATGAAGAAGAATTAGTAGAAATACATTCATAAATAGAGCAGTTAGAGGTGTGCCAATTTCTGTTACAGTATAACCCAGAGAAAATCTTATGCCTTTTGGTATAATATAATTATTTCTGCGTCACAATGTGATTCCTCTTTAGCAATTTGCCTGCAACATCAATGTTTCCATCAGGCAGGTCTCTCAGGATTTTATTCATCTTCCTGGTAACACCATCCACGTTTAAATTCACGGGACCATCTGACAACCATGAATTTTGAAAGACAATTGCTTCCAGTGCTGCCACCAAATTTCGATGACTGTGCTCGATTGTTAACCCTCTTTTATAATCTTACAAAATATGAACTTTTGTTTTTGTAGTTAAGAGCGCAATGCTTTTAAGTAATTGGAAAGATAATTAAAACTTGAAATAAAATTTTATTCCCGGAGAAATCAAGTACAGTTCTCAGCAAAGTTATAACTACATCCCCGAAAGAACGAACATAAAATTTAGTTCATAAACAATTTGAAATCGCTAGAAGTTTTTAAATATCTCATTATTTTCACAAGAGAATAATTTCAACAAAGAACGTATTCCAATGTTTCTTCGTAAAGAAACGATTTTCTCGTTTTGTACGTAGTGTAAAATGAAATTCAAGTTTTGTTGACATTTCCTGCTGACTTAGTAAAGTGTGCAAACGTTATTTAATAATCTAATGGATCGTGTACAGATGAATAGAAAACTAAACTTTTCCAACGTATTGTTGGAAGTTTTCGAATGAAATAAGAAGAAGATAGCATTATTAATCATGAAATGTGTTTCTTTACTTATAAATGAAGGTTAATTAAATGATATAAATTATGTTTCTCTTGGGTTAGATAAACTTAAATAATTCAAATCGTATTTTTTAGGTATGCAGCTCAGGTAGCAATTCATGCAAATTGCTCGCCAGATCTGCCACATCCTCACCTGATGCGATGTCTTCGGGAACGGCCCTTGGATATGCTGATGTCTACCCCTGTGCGGGATCCCGAATTTGCCTTCGCTTTTGGCCCTAGTGTTGATGGAGTTGTCATTGATACAGGAGAACCATCCGGTAAGTTTTTTATGACAAATCTGCAGAAAGTATCACGAAACGAAAACAAATCACGTCAAAGTTTAATTGAAATATCTATTAATTGATTAATATTCACCTAAAAAACTCAACAAAAAGCAACATTTTGGTGTATGACAGCTAAACTACGTTGTTGAATGCACCAAAAGTTCTCGGCTTGTAAAGTGAAAAAAAATTAAATAACCATCCCTTATTATGAAGCAGGATAAGCATCTCTTCTTCATAATAAGTTCTATCCTTGGAGTCGAAATAGTCGATCACTGCAGCTTTCAACTCATTGTCGGTGCTATAACAGCGTTCGCGCAACGCTTTTTTTAGGTCACGGAATAAATAATAATCCGGGAGAGCCATATCCGGACCGTAGGGCGGATGATTAAGTTGTTTGAAACCAAGATTTTCAATCATCATTTACATTACACTCGCAGTATGCAGAGGTGTATTGTGTTGCAGCAGATGCACACCTTTAGGCTGGGGTCACATGAGCGTTTTTTAAACGTCCGTTATCACGGACGTGTATTCTGAAATGCGAACGTCAAAAGTGACATCTCTTATTAAACCTGATCATTTTTATCACTTCTTTTTTCAAAAATTCATTCGCCGCATACCCTCTTCATAGTTTGGATTGAGCCTGTGGCGTTATGTAATAGTTATTTACATAATTAGTTATGAAAAGTGCCATATTGTTTGATGAAACGTAATATTTGCCAAAACGAGCGTAGCGAGTTTTGCAAATTACGTGAGTGACTTTTATTGAGACTCCTTCATTTGGTCTCCGTTATTCAATTGATTCTATTTATGAAAAAGGTTCATAATAGAGGATCATTGTGGACATCCACCGTTACAGTTGACTCTAAACCATCTTTAGAATTCGTTTAACACAATGTCAAAAATGATCTTTCGCAATCAACACGTTACTGTTGCTGAAATAATTCAAGGAGCCCATCATGACTTAACTTTTATTCATTTCAAAATATTTATGAAGAATCCGGTAGACGGTTGTTCCGGAAAGATTAGACATTGCTGAAATATCTTTCTCCTCAAACGACGATCACTAAGAATCCTTTTTTCCAAAACAGAAATATTTTCCGAAATTGATCGAATCAGCCGAACGACCAAGACGTTTCTTGTCTTCTAGAGACTCATACCCCAAACGAATCTTTTTTGCTCACTCTTACACAATTGAGTAAGAAGGCGCAGCATTCCCGTACCCATCGTCTAATTTTTCATTATTTATGGGGAGCTTCTGTTTCTTTTGTCAAAAACTTTATGACTATGCGATGTTCAATTTTTGATATTTGTGTTTCCATTTTGTCAACAAAATAAATCAAACACATATGAACTTGTCAATCGGTCTCTCAACAAATTCAAATATGTCAAGCTGGTAACTTTTAGCGCTCTCTACGTATCGAAATCACTTTTTTCATACATCTCTACAATTATTCAAATTTCACATATTTATAAATTCAGGAATCGGCTTTCTCACCATTATCCTGAATAAGACGGCAACTGTATACACGTACTCTGTCCTTACTAGAACTCTTTAGTACAGTGTAAGCCGCAGAGAGATTAAAATGAAGTTGATACATGGCATGCAGAAATATAAATCTGCAGCAGTGCCATCTACTATGATAAAGCCGAAGTGGAAGGCTTGGAGGATTACAGGACACTGTAAAATGACCTTTGGAAATGAATAGAATTTGATAAATTGTTAAAAGATCGAAACGTAAGTGTTTCACAAATTTACAAATTCAGGAATCGGTTTCTACAGCATCAGTATAGTATAGTCAAGCTCAATAAGGACGGAACAGGTGTATACAGTTGCCGTCCTATTTGAAATGATGGTGTAAAAACCGACTACTGAATTTGTGAATTTGTGAAACATTCTAATAATTTATCAAATTTTGTTCGAGCGGTCATTTTCAAAGGTGTCTTTACAGTATCTTGTATCTCTCCAAGCCTGCCACTTCAGCTGCATTATGGTAGATGGCACTGCTGCAAATTTCAACTATCTGCGGCTCATGATTTCGTTTATCTGAGTATTTGTTACACTGTGCTGAAGAGTCTTAATAAAGACTAAGCACGTGTCTACAGTTGCCGCCCTATTCAAAATGATGGTGTAAAAACCGACTCCGATTTTAACAGTCTCCAATATATTTTGTTGCGAGGAAATCCGTTGCCAGTTTTACTAATCGTATGAAAATGCTCCAGTCAATTTTTAAGTGAATATTTATGCGTTTGATTAATCTTTATTAATATCAATGTACAAAAACACATAAATTTTAAAGTTATAACCACAAAACACATAAACCTGGCGTTTAATTAGATTTATTTGTTCGAATGAAATGAATTATTGTCTCATTCATACTAACCTATAAAATTTATTCATCAGCATGCAATTTTCATAATCGATTTTCCATAAAAAAGCGATTACTATGGGCAAAAACTTGACATAGTTATTTCATTTAGTTTTCTTGTTTTCCTGATGTCTTCATGTGGAGTTGAAATTACAAGTAGTTCTGCAGAATGGGAGCAATTAAGAATTAACGGCATGGTGGTTTGATTCTCAACATAAACGTTCTTTCTCACAGCAATAACACCTCCAAACAGTAATGCCAGTAATGCAGTATTCTAGTTACCATTACTGTAATGGCTTCTATTCGATTTTCCAGACTTGAATCCTAGTCCGAATTGCTTGATTGCATCTAAAATATAACAGCATCATTGTCTGTTCGGAGAGATTAGGGACGTTATTTTCGACAACACACTTTAAAATATCGATACTAGAGTTTTATGACTTGTAGCAATCCAATTGTGAATATTTTGGCCTAATTGCAAATTCAATTTCCAATCAATATCACACACTTTTGATCTATCAGATTACATGACCGCGAAACCCAGTAATCATTTTGACGACTATTCAAATTGATATAAATATGAGCTAACTAATGCCCACATCACAAAAAAAAAATATTATTCCATTTCTCAGGAGAAAATCAACATTATTCGGAGTACGGCAGTACGAGTCAAAGGCAGGATCAGCAGACCAATGCCATCAGTACTCTCAACAGTGTTTTACTGAGGAAACCAGCTGTGGCGAAGCTGTCAAAATATGATCTCCTCCTAGGTGTTGTCAAAGCTGAAGCATATTTTGCCTTCAGTGGGGATGACGTGCAGTATGGCATCGAAGCAGACAGAAGATCCAAAATATTGAGGTCATTCGTCAGGAGAACTTACAGGTTTGTTTACATCACAGCTGTAATTCGCATTAAATACACGAGCAAAGCGAAATGCGTGAATTTTACAATTATGACCAAGGCAAGGAACACTAGTTGTGATTCTAAAGCATGTTGTGATAGAAAATTTTAATAAAATGATGACATTACGTTTGCATTTCCAATTTTGGTTTAATAATAAGAATCAGAACAATTCTTGGAACGTTCTTTGATAAAATATCCTTATTGTCTGGAACGCATTCAAATTCAAATTTAAATGAACACTTAAATAGAAACTGTTTCGCTATTTTCCTGCAGCAAACTTTGTGTAATTTCATTTACTGCCTTTCAGAAATCTGTGACAATGTATTGCAGAAATTAAAAACTGACTGGGATAAAATGGAGAACAAAATTGTGACCTATTTAAAAATTCTAGATTATAAACGATCTTTCAATATTAATGTTTTTCATTGATTTTATGCCGTTTGGCAATTTACGTCATTCAGTGTTGTAAATTGAAAATAAAATTGACTGGATTTTGAGAATAATTGAACGTTATGAGTAGTTAAAGTGGATGTCTGTTGTGCTTGCACGTGATGATAACGAAGTCATTGTGCAGCTCAAAAACAATTAATTATTTCAAAAATCTAAGTAAATTACGGAATAGTTATGGATCAAAAGATTTATCGCACGTAGATCCCTTAACCACAAATAATTTTTGACTTAATGAAGCTACGATGCTTGTGGTGATTTCAATCTATATTTCTAATCATAGTCAATAGATTTACAGTACAAAAATCGGTTTTGATGCTCAGGTGAGCTGAAGTGGCACGCGCTGTAATTTTTTTGCCGCATCTTGATACTTTAGCCACCAATAACTTCTGATTTTTTTAAATTTTGACACTTTTCAAATTTCAATTGATAGTTCTGATCATATTCAATGAATTTACAGTATGAAACTTCAGATTTGATGCTCATGTGGGATCTGCTTTCTTTAACGGCGAATAACTTTTGACTCAATGAGACTCCGACGCTTGTTAGGATCTCAATCGATAATTATAATCGTAATCAATAGATTCACATTACAATACATTAGTTGTGATGCTCTGCACCCTCCTTATGAGAGAGTTAAGCCGAATTAGGTGCCAGTTCATTTTATTGTTCTTGTTTCAGCTATCATCTATCGGAAATTTTGGCAACTATCGTCAATGAATATACTGATTGGGAGCGACCAGTCCAACACCCAATCAACATCCGGGATGAAACATTGGAGGCCCTTAGCGATGCTCAAGTTGTTGCACCCGTGGTGCACACTGCAGATCTGCACAGCGCTGAGCATCGAAATTCATATCTTTATGTTTTTGATTATCAAACCAAATTTGGGGATTATCCGCAGGTAACTAGCAAAAAAAATTATTATTAATGATCTGTTCTGTCCGAAAAGCAACAAAAATGTATTTATATTACTAATTTGAATGGAGGGTGAATGACAATCATCTTTAGTAATTAAAACTTGGGGGTTGATACAAATTTTCACGCCAAAATGCATAAATAAGTGATTTAAAATGTATGTGGGTTCACAGTAAATAAACCTTTAATATTGTTTAATTTTATTCACCTCTCCCTTCATCAGGGCGGTCATTACGACCCTAACACTTTGTTTTTATGGAGGGTGCGACGTGACGAACAGCCGATTCTCTCACTCCTATTCCCAACGAAAGTAAAACTTAAATAAAATTAATTACACACTAAATTATTCCATTCGAAGTCCCATAGCCTCAAATTTTGAATTATAAAACTGTTTTATGTATTTTAGCGTCAAGGCTGCATCCATGGGGAGGAACTTCCTTACTTATTCGGAGCCCCTCTTGTCGGAGGCTTCATGCACTTCGTCCGAAACTACACAAAATCCGAAACGCTGCTGGCGGAAGCCACAATGATTTACTGGAGCAACTTTGCTCGAACCGGTAATCCGAATGAGCCACAAGAGACCGAACCGGTACATGGAGTCCGTCAAGACAGAAACCGTTTCAAAAACATAGAGTGGACGGCGTATGAAGCAGTACACAAAAAATATTTAAATCTTGGTATTTTTAATTGATCTGATGGAACTTCAAAATGAACTGACATTTTGAATTCGCTACAAATTGACATTAAAAACACTGAGCCTAATCTATGGCAGAGTACACAATCGAACAGCGCGTAGAAACTGTAAAAATTCATTTAGTAGGTACCACAGCAAAAATTTTCCTCAAAAAATTCTATAACTTCATTTACCAATATAGAGAAATATAGTTAACTTGTTCATGAAGGTAAATAGTGAATTTTCTTATGTGCAATATTGGTTGTGAAATAAATCGGTAGTTCCCAGCAACTAAAATGAAAATGTCAGCTCATTTTGGAAGCACGTTTCTAAATGCAATTAATGCTTCAATAGTTGCCTTATTTCAGATACAAAACCAAAATTAAAAAATCATTACCGTGCCCATCGGTTATCCTTCTGGTTGAACCTGGTGCCGGATCTCCACCGACCTGGAGGAGACGACGTGCCCCGGTCGCACCACGAGCTAATTGACGATGAGCCTCCAACTCCAAAACTGCCAGTGCTCACTCCTAGAAAGCTCCCTACGACTGAGGCCCCAGAACCAAGTCGAAATCTCCCTATAGCTGCGAATCACACGATAGCAGCAACGGCTGCAACAGTAGATTTAGGGCTAATCACAGAGGACCTCCTAGGGGCTGGTGCTAGTACGACCCAACACACTGTTGAAGATGGTTTTGCCGCTTACTCGACCGCCCTCAGCGTCACGATCGCAATCGGTTGTTCTTTACTAATACTAAATGTGTTAATTTTCGCGGGGGTATATTACCAACGTGACAAAACGCGTATGAATGAGGCGAATGGGGGTCAGCCAAAAAAACGTTCGGAAAACGGGCAGATGCCCAACAATATCTGTGGTGATCTAGAAAGCGGTATTGTTGGGTTGAAAGCTGATCCCGCCACGATATTAGGTCACCACCATTCGCATCATCAAATGCCGCCGCCGGAATTTGCGGACCTGCCTCAAAATAACGCGACACTGCCCCGGCCGCCTCCTCCGCCAAAAAACGCAAAGCAGGTCAATACTCTAGTGCCGGAAAACCAGCCGCTGTTGTCCGCGCACGGGATGCAGCTCATCAACACCGGCACGCTCACTAAAAAGAACACCCAGCTCAACGCCAAACAGAACACCATGGAGGAGCTGAGAGTGTGACCCGCGATTTGACTCATAGACAGTGCGCGAAAAAACTTCTATTCGGACATATTACGACAATGTTGTAGGTGTGAATGTTGTGTACATACTATTATAATATAGATTCGAAAGTGTTATTTATCCTATTAATAAATATACTATTCTATTTCAGTTTCAAATAATAATCATCTCTTTTTTAAATTTCACACCTTTTTATTATTCCTGAAATGGGGTTGTAATCCAGAATAACTAATACGAAATGACGTATGTTCTGTTTCAAAAATCATCTTCAGAGAACAATTATTACTGTATTTATTTCATCTCTTGCAAATCGGTAACCCGCAGCACAAGTTTCCAATAAGAAAAATCGCCCTTCTTCTTTAGTACAGAGGGATGCAAATATGATAATCACTCATAAATTAATCTAACTCCATCTAAAATATCATAAAATCGTACTAATTATTCATAAAAATGCTTTCAAAAAATTTACATGTGACGCTACATAAGCCTCTCTATATTGCACTCAATGGAAGATCCTAATCTTTCTGCAGAAAGATCAATATATTTTGCACTACTTGCAATAATTACTTGAAATGAACTAAAATTGCTGGAAGTTTCTACTTTAAACCAATTAATATCACTTTTATAAGGAAATAATCGAAATTAGCAAAAATACAGACAAAACTGCAATAATTTTCTCAAACCGTCCCTAAAAAACTACGATAGATAAAATCACACTGTTCTCTAGATTTATTTAGTTACCGGTTTCGGGCTTCGATCACTGAGTAACCATCTTAAAACTACCGGAGAGACTACAAAGAAAGAAAAACGACAAAATCAAACATATATACAAGCAGGTATAAAATTTTAACAAAATCAAAAAAGAATATAAAATGATAACTTACACATTAAAATCACAGGATCTTCACAAAAGAAAACGGCGTCAAGTAGCCCGCTAGTGTCATGATGAGTGAAATAAAATTTTGGAAAGCGGCAATAAAGCAATAAAAAATTAAATGATATAAAATGATTCACATCCCAATTTGCACACCAAAAAATTCAAACTACAACTGGAAAAACTGAAATAAATTGAAAATTATCAAAAAAATCCTGTAAGAACTAATTTTGTAAGCCGCGAATTAAATTAAATAATTGTATAGTTCCCCCTCAGTGTTTTTTTAAGTACTGCACTGGATTCGCTGTCCTAATATGAAACTAACAATTCAAGTAGATAATAACCGAAAATCATAATACCAGTGAAAATAAACAAACAAAATTTAATTTTTTTCAATGAAACCGATTCACAATTAATAATAGTTAATCACGTTTCAAAGATATTTGGCCAGTTGCACCACCCTCACTTAACTGTAAGGGAGGAATAATAACCGTAGTAACAATTGTCCATACAATAGTTGCCATAGATATTAAACTCCACTTAAAATTAAGTGACAGCGGTGCAACTGGCCAATTGATATGTAAAAATAAGTGTATCACATAAATTCTGATTTATGATAATTAATTTAAAAATTGCTCAAAACATACCATGACTAGGATACCGCCTTTACCACTAATTTATTATTGCTAAATTCTTTCGCGTCACCATTTTTTGAAACAAATCACCAATTTTTTAACAATGTTAAGCAGGTATGTATTATTCACCAGAGATACAAATCTATCTGCCGACCTACTACGAACAGAATAAAACTACATTAATTTACTCATAACGCAATTCAATTATTAGCAGTTATCTAATAATTGATATTGTATTATATTATTAGGTTTTACATGAACATCCAACCAGTGGTAGAGGCAACGAAAAATTTTTGACCGGGAACAAAATTTATTTAAATTTTTTTTTTCAATTCTCAATCAGCATACCAAACATAATACCCTCAACGTATGTATCCAAAGTTGTGAAATATCCAGTATAAATATAATACATTCAATTTTGTGTAGATTGGCTGCGTCATATTTCTGTAATAAATTTTCAAAAACAGTTCGTTAGTAAATCCACTTTAAAATACCTCTAATGCCTAGTTGCACCGCTATCACTTAATTTTAAGTACGGAATAATTACCATGGGAACAATTGTCTATACAATGGTAACCATAGATATTATTCTTCCCTTAAAGTTAAGTGACGGCGGTGCAACTGGCCATAAATCAATTACTGTGTTTAATAATCGAATAAATCACATTCGCTTGACCTTTTAATGTTGAAACACATCTAATTTCGTCGAGAATTTCATTGACAAATTGTTATTATCATTAACAATGCATTTAAACACTCAATAAGTTTTAGATCCTCATTCTCGTTCATTTTTTGAAATATAACCTAAAATTGACTTTTTGAATAGCCATTTTACATCGCCAAAATGGTTGTATTTGCACAAATGATTGAATTTCGATCTGATTCATCACTTTTATCATATAAGTATGGATACTCTTTCACCATATTCATCATTTTTTGAAATATAACCTAAAATTGACATTTTGAGTAGCCATTTTACATCGCCAAAATTGTTGTATTTGCACAAATGATTGAATTTCGATTTGATTTATTACTTTTATCATATAAGTATGGATACTCTTCTACAGGGCCGGATTTAAGCATTGGCATTTATGGGCAACTGCCCAGGGCGGCAGATATTTTTAGGAAAGTATTTGAAATTGCTTGATAACTTCAAATTTTGTTGCAGAGATATCATTCTAATTCCAACAAAAGCTGAATCGAGTAGTTGTCTCAGATTTCTAAAAATTCAAACATAGGCAATAAGTGCACAGATCACATTAATAGTCATCTGGACTATATTTGGTGGACACATGTAAGGGATGAGAACTTAGGTCTGCATCTAATTTATAAGAAGGACCTTTTGTTTGCACATTTTTTTAAAGTGAATCACTATTCACTGATAGATATTTCAAGCTATGGAGGCTGTCAAAATATTATTTTGAGTTACTGAGGTCCAACACTACGCCCAAATTATTCGTTTAAGTCTTAAATGAACTGAACAGTCTTTCTCGTTACATACAATCGTCTATTCGTGTAATTTTCTGAAGAACAGTGTTTATTGATTGAAAAAGAAAAATATATGAGATATTCAAATGAACTATGATCCGAAAAAACTCAGGCCTGCATCTAATTTCTAAGAAGGACCTTTTGCTTGCACATTTTTTTTAAGTGAATCACTATTCACTGATAGATATTTTAAGCTACGGGGGCTATCAAAATATTGTTTTGAGTTACTGAGGTCCAACACTACGCCCAAATTATTTGTTTAAGTTTTAAATGAACTGAATAGTCTTTCTCGTTACATACAGTCGTCTGTTCGTATAATTTTTGGCAGAACAGTGTTTATTGATTGAAAAAGAAGAATATATGAGGTATTAAAATGAACTATGATCCGAAAAAATAGAGCGGCCCGCATATAAAGAGAGAACGATCGAAAAATTACAAAAAGAACAGGAAGTATTGTTTATTGTAGATAGCTCGCAAATTTGATTCCTTTCTTTGCATATCATAATACGATAATCAAACATAAAATCGCATATTTTCACGGCTCATAGTTTTGGATTCATCCAAAAAATTCTAAAAATTTGTCAAGGTGCGCTTTCGGCCCAGTCGATTGCTATGAGAACAGATCATCATTCTTATGCTACAATACTCGTAAATACTGATTTCCAAGATTCTACAACGAACAATTCCGAATTTATACGCGAAATTTAAAAAAAAATCAACTGAAGTTGAACTTCTGGTATAGTCAATTGCTATGAGAATAGTAGACAATCATTCAGAATATACAGCAGACTAAAATAATAAAATTTCAATACTCTACGGCTGATCGTTTCGAATTTATGCGAGGAATTCTAAAAGACTGTCAAATAAAGTCGATCTCAATAAAAATAGAATTTGAGCATTTAGATTGTACAATCGTCTTAAATACTGAATTTCAACATTCTGCGGAGAATTCAAGAAATGTTTCGAGTAAAGTGCACTTCCGGTACAGACGATTGCAATCGTAATGCGAGCTGTACAACTAGATATTACAGAAGTGCTTAATACGAAATTTCAATATTCTGCGACTGATTATTTTGAATTTATGCGGCAAATTCGAAAAATCTGTTATATGAAGTGCACTTCCGGCTTAGCCAATTTGTACAAAAATATGAGATGACCATTAAGATGCTACAGCAATTTTAAATACTGAATTTCAGTATCCGACAGCTAATCATTCTGGATTTACGCAGAAAATTCAAAAAATGTTTCAAGTAAAGTGCACAGACGATTGCAACTTTTATGCAAGATGCACATTAAGACCCTATACCAGTCTTAAATACAAAATTTAAGCATTATACGTTTGACGGGTTTTAAGATTTACGAGTTACAAACGCACACATATACATACGTACCGATATCAAGCCAAAAATAGACAAAATGGATTCAGGGAGGCTCAAAACGGATATATTCATCAAAATTTGGATGTGTGAATTTTGTCGGTCTCATTATACTTCCTTGAACTTTGTACAAGTAAAAATAATAAACATAAAATAAAATAAAAATGATATGTCGTATAGAAGTTTCACTTCGTATGTGTGTGAACTAAAACACGCACATTTTTCCCTACATAATATACATGTATAATTCTATATTTCATAATAGTTAATAATTTAATGTGTAGATGCAGTTGCACCTCCCTGAAAGTAATCCTGGCGGAGTTCATGGTCGCGTAGATAGTTCTTTGAACAAAATAAAATGTTAGATCTGTTAAATAGTCTCGAAACAAACAAACTAGCATACAGAACACGTTTGAATGTTGATCGAATGTTGAATGAATCTAACTATGAAAAAATCTGACGTGGACATCACGTGACTTACTTGTACACAACATCTCATCATTCCACGGCTATGAAAACAGTAGGTCATCATTCTTATGCTTACAACATTCCTAAATACTGATTTCCAGGATTCTACGGCTAACAGTTCTGAATCTATGCGCAAAATTCCAAGATCGTCAAATAAAGTGCACTTTCGACTCAGTCGATTTCAATGAAAATAGGATATGAGCATCTAGACAGTACTATCATCTTGAATACTGTATTCTAATATTCTACGTTCAATCGTTTCGGATTTATGCGAAAAATTAAAAAAATGTTTAGAGTTAACAGCACTCCCGGCTTAGCCGATCACTATCATAATGCAAAGTTTACAACTAGTTGCTATAAAAGTGCCTAATACGATATCTCAATATTCTACGACTAATTATTCTAAATTTATGAGAAAAATTCGAAAAGTCTGTAATATGAAGTGTACTTCCGGTTTAGTCGATTGGGACGAAAATAGGAGATGATCATTTGGATGCTACAGCAATTTCAAAGACTGAATTCCAGTATCCTACGGCTAATCATTCTAGATTTATGCGGAAAATTCAAAAAAAGTATGTGGTAAAGTGCACTTCCAGTACAGACGATTGCAACCATAATGCGAGGTGCACATCAAGATCCTAGATCCTATACGTCTTTTATACAAAATTTCAGCATTATACGTTTTGTAGGTTTCACAATATTTGCTTGCTTACGAAATGAAATTTAGGGAAAAATAATTTGACATGTGAAATGTCAAACAAAATTAAAAAATTGACAACAGATTATCATGGCCTACCTTATCATTTCAATTAAACTGATTGTTATACCGCAAATTCTGAATGTCTGTTATACTCATAAACTGCACTTCCGGCTTGGCCGATTGATACAAAAATAGTAGATAACTATTTTGATAATACAACAAGTTCAAACACTAAATTTCAATATGCTATGGCTGATCATTCTAGATTTATGCAAAAAAAATTTAAAAAGTTTCAAGTAAAGTGCACGCCTGGCTTGGCCGATTCATACAAAAAAAGCAGATGATCATTCTGATACAACATCAAGTTCAAATACTGAATTTCAAACATCCTACGGTTGATTATTCTGGATTTATTAGAAAAATTCGAAAAAAGTTTCAAGTAAAATGCACTTCCGGTACAGACGATTGGAACCATAATGCGAGGTGCACAACTAGACTCTATACCAGTCTTAAATACAAAAATTCAACATTATACGTTCAACCAGTTTTGAGATTTGCGAGTTATGCACGCACGAATGAACATCAAGTCAAAAATAGTCAAAATGGATTCAGGGATGCTCAAAACGGATATTTCTATCAAAAACTCGATAGGTGAATTCTGTTGGTTTCACAATACTTACTTGTTACTTTGTACAAGTAAGTAATTAGTTTGTTCTAAACGGTGTAATGTAATAAATTATTAACTGTCTTTTAGAATACTTATAGCTCGTGCACCAATTACTATTAATGACTACAAATAATTCTGCATATACGTACATTTATTCTGAGTGAATACCTACAATGTAAATTTTCTACAACTTCTGGTATATGCAAAAAAAAATTTTTGTACTGAGCGATGTAATGTAATGAATTATGAACTGTCTTTTAGAATATTTATAGCTCGTGCACCAATTACTATCAATAACTACAAATAATTCTGCATATACGTACATCCATCTTGAGTACGTACCTACAATTCGAGTCTCCAACAACACTTGGCATACGCAAAAAAATAATTTGCTGCGAACGGTGAAATGTAATAAATTTAACTGTTTTTTAGAATATCTAATCTCAAAATTTATAGCTCGTGCACCAATTACAATTTATGGCTGCCAATAATTCTACATATAGACATCTATTCTGTGTATGTACTCATAATTTGAGTTTTCTACAACACCTGGTATACGCAAAAAAATCAATTTGTTTCGAACGGTGCAATGCAATAAATTTTACTGTTTTTCAGAATATTTAATTTGAACATTTATAACTCGTGCATCAATTAAGATTAATGACTGCTAATTATTCTGCATATAGGTACATCTATCTTGAGTATGTACCTACAATTTGAATTTTCTAAAACACCTGCTATACACAGAGAAAACTTATTCATTTTAAGCGGTTCATTATAACAAATTATTAATTGATTTAAAATGTTTAATTCATTAATTTATAACTCGTGCACCAATTACAATTAATGACTTCAAATAATTCTATATATACGTACATCAATCCTGAATACGTACCCACAATTCGAGCTTCCTATAACACCTGGTATACGCAAAAAAAAAATCTGTTTCAAACGGAGCAGTGTGATAAATTGGACTGTTTTTTAGAATATCTAATTTGAAAATCTATAGCTCATGCACCAATTACAATTTATAGCTAAAAATAATTGGGTATGTACTCATAATTTGAGTTTTGTACAACTCCTTGCATACAAAAAAAAAAAATTAGTTTGTTCTGAGCGGTGTAACGTCTTTTAGAATATTTATAGCTCGTGCACCAATTACTATTAATGACTACAAATAATTCTGTATATACGTACATCCATCCTGAGTACGTTCCTATAATTCGAGTTTCCTACAACACCTGGTATACTCAAAAAATAATAATTTGTTTCGAACGGTGCAATGTAATTAATTTAACTGTTTCTTAGAACATTCAATTCTTAAATTTATAGCTCGTGCACCAATTACTATTAATGACTGCCAATTATTCTGCAAATAGGTTCATTTATCCTGAGGATGTAGCTACAATTTGAGTTTCCTACAACACCTGGTATACGCAAAAAAAATTAATTTGTCTCGAACGGTGAAATGTAATATATTTAACTATTTTTTAGAATATTTAGATTAAAAATTTATAGCTCGTGCACTAATTGTGATTAAGAACTGCCAATTATTCTACATATAGGTACATCCATCCTGAGTACGTACCTACAATTTGAGTTTTCTACAATCCCCGGTATATGTAAAAAAAAAAAATTATTCCATGCGGTGCAATATAACAAATTATCAACTGTCTTTGAGATATTTAATTCTTAAATTTATAATTTATGGCTCGTGTACCAATTATGATCAGGGGCTGTATAAATCTACACCCCTTGAGCAGTTTTAAAATATTATCAAATACTTTAGAGTTTAACTGTCTAATTTTTATCTCAAAAAATAATATATCAACAAATAATCACATGAAATTAAACAATATTTTGGCAAAACTATAATTTGCATTCAAAATGCACTTTGAATTTATTTTTTTTTTAATTTATTGAATATTTTCATTCTTCAAATATACAAAATTCAAATTTATTCATCAATTTTAAATAAATTTCAAATTAAATTAAATTTTTACATTGCATAATCTTGTTTGGTTTGGTTTCGTGCGGGCTTGGCCGTATACTGCATGAGCGCTACGAGGTATCTTTTGATATTGTGTATTCTTTCTAACACATTGCGCGTTATGGACAGCCGAACGTAGCTCTGAGATTCAAAATAAATTAAGTTGGAGTTTGCTGCGCTCTGTTCATTGTTTGCTTCAATATCGAATAGAACAGAAGTGCGTTACTCTGTTCTCGCGAAATACGTTGAAAATATAAATATTTTAAAAGTGTTTCATTATATTTGGGATTTTGAATATTGCTTATTAACGTAGAGATCAAAATTTTATGTATTTAAATATGTAAATTGGGGTGAATTTGTTCCGCATTGCGTGTGCGTTAGGCGTACGTATTTGCGATGTTAGTCTTTGCTTTTATTATGTAATAAATAAATAAAATGTCTTGGTTTTTTTGCAAAGGCCTGTAATGAAAGGTCCAACGTGGGAATCGGTGCACACGTAGGTACCGCTACGAGAGACACCCCCCCTGGTGAACACCACCGCGTGAGTTTGCAATGAGTTCTAGGGCGAACGAGCGAACTAACTAGGGAGTAACGGCATACTCTCGATATGTACCTATCGGAAGTCGGAAAATATGGTAGCTGGCGGGGGTCCTTGATTAAGTTCAAGAAACAACATTAGCTGAGACCGATACTTAAGGTTACCATATCGCGTAATCAGGCGGTATCGCGGGCCTCGGAATATGCATTGGCCACGTATTCAAACAACGTATTTTTTTTTGCAAACGACGAGCACACCGGTGCTTGGGTGTCTGAGCGCTCAGGCACTCATTGGGATAGTAAAGTAGAGTCAATATCAGTAGCATAATATATTGAGCACTTTTAAAATAACTTCGGGAAATAATAAAGCAACAATCACTCGTCGCGTAGCTCTTCGAACACTAACCAAAACACACAACACGATTGAATGTTGAAAGAATGTTGAATGTATGTGACTAATAAAAATTCCCTTTCAGCTTCTTCAATTCATCATTACCACCTCCAACAAATTAACAAATGGACGTAAGTTGACTAATAAACCTTGCTTTTCAGGTTCTTATCAATTTTTTTTCAGTTATTTTGTATTGATTTTTCGCAAATTTCTAATTAATTTGTATTTTTTCAGATCATTTGCAGAGGATGAGCCCAGCTGATGAGGTGGACATCGAGGGAATGGACAACGTGTGAGGAGCTGAGGATGAGCCCAGCAGCCAAAATCAACTCTCAATATTTGTTTTGTTGAATATGATTCACCAAAATTTGTTTTAAGTTTCTGTTTCAGGTCGCCGGCCGTAGATCTTCATAACATCATCGCATCATCAGCTAGGTAATATAATATTGCTCATTGTATAACTGTTTTTAATTACTGCTGAAATAATTTGTCTAATATTCGAATTTATAATTTAAAGTCCAGGAGATGGCAACTTGCAGCTGCAGTAACAACCAGACTTCAGAGCCCAGCAGTGGAATCAGAACCCAGCATCAGGATCAGAGCCCAGCAACAGAACCCAAGCCCAGCAGCGGAATCAGAGCCCAATAGCAGAATCAGAGTGAGCCCAACAGCAAAATCAGAGTGAGCCCAACAGCAAAATCAGAGCCCAGCAGCAAAATCAGAGTCCAGCAGCAGTCAAAGAAGTCCTCCAATAGTTGCAGAAGATCAGTACATCAGTAACAGCTGTTCCTGTCCCCAGATTCAACTTTAAAGAAGTCAACTGATTAATTTTAGCCCGCCGCTTGCAAAGTTCAAGTGAGTTCAATTCCTTTTTAAATTTTCCGACTTGTGATAATTATTTTGTTGTTTCAGTTGCAGCACGCGAAGAAGCCGCTTCTCTGGTCTAGGTTTTGCTAAGGTTTCCCTAGGCCTAAAGGGAGAATTCTCGGAGAAGAGTTCGTCTCTTTCCCCTTAGTCATTGCCTGGGGGCGAACAAGGCTTACAACAACGCAACAGCATTACGAACAAGACTTCCAGCATCACGAACAAGACTTCCAGCATCACAACAGCATCGAGTATTCAACAATTAATCTTCGAACCTTTGTACCCTTTCCCAATTTCCAAAATAAAATCATTCCCCCAAAATTTACTGTTGTATTTATTTCTAAAACCTATTTTTATTGTTTTCAGGTGTAGTTAGAAGAATAAATGTATTGTTAAATAGCTTACAAAATAAATTGAATTCAATAATAACTTGTATTTTTTATATTTGATGTGAATACAATTTGAATTGTTTTCAGGGTTAATTATAATTTGTTAATTAGTTTGCAAGATAATTTTAAGTCCTGTATATTTAATTATTGGAGTTAATATGAATTGTATTGTTGAAATTTAAATAAATTATTACAATAAATTTGTCTTTTATTCTTTTTTGATGTCAAACGTCAAGAGTAAAGTTCAAAAATTCTCCGCAAGCGGCAGCACCTGTCAATGAGTGCCAACAAAAAAATATTCATGTAATAAAAGATTATTTGTCAATTTAGTCGTTCAAAAATATTAAATTCAATCAAAATAAAATATTTAAAACACTTTGGAGTGAATAAATATGCCAAATAGTCCCTATTTTCCATTAATAATAAAATTTTGTTTCAAAAAGGTGTAGGTGCTGCCATCTCTGACAAAATAACTAAACTAGTTGTATCGCAAAGAATATTGGTGCTGACATAAATAAAACTGAATATTACGAACTTGTTTAATGTTTTATAAATTATTTTTGATCAATAATGAACTCTATATCAAATTCTAAAACAGATTTATAGTATATATTAATTATTCATGTAATGATTCAAGGAATATTCAAATAAATACAATGCCGGCAAGCGATGCGTCGATTGCCGGTTATACCTGAAAACTCCTGCTTTGCTGCCGCTGAAGAGGTACAGAATAGAATAACTGGTATTGACCTATTATTATATTTCCGTATATATTTTTATTCGTATAATTAAATCATTTTATTAAAGAATATTTTAAACAAAAGTGGTACAATATTAGATTTGGCATCTAGATGATTTTTTAAATTAATTTTCAGTGCGTATTAAGATCTGAAATTACATACGAATATTAAATAGAATGAAATAAACAAATGACTGTCGTTCCTTTAGTAATTTTTTCTTGTCTCCGACTTTTTCCGGTTTTTCTTTTTACCACGTTGATATTTCTCAATACCGCCTGGGTCGTTAAGCGTTTAAAATCTAATTTTGTCGGACGGGCCGCAAATTAGTGTCCACACGGCTTGTCTTCGCATAAATTACTTTATAGCATATTAAGCACTGGTCCTCTTGGCTTACGGTGTTCGATATCTCGGAAGGCGCTGGAATTATCATACACCTGGCAAGTTTAAAAAAACGCGGGATGGATTACAAATTTATTGCATTTTTTTTGGGACTTTGGGCACAATTATACCTTAAATAATTTATCCATTCGTTTATTATAGAAATTGTCTAATAATTGAGCTAATTATCGGTCTTTTAGTGTCATTTCTAATTAATCACTCGCGTCGACGGACGTCACGATACTAGGCGTCGTTACTATGATATCCGTTGTCATGTTAGACCAATTAGCAGCAAAAGCAATCATTCTTGTAATTATAAACCAAAGAATCTTTGGTCGCGTTCACCTTCACGAAGCGCTCGTAGCGATTCCTATGAAACCATGGTGACACTGTCAACTGCACCAATCAAAGCAATGCCGCGTTCACCCCGGCGTAGCGCTACGAAGCGGTATTACGTCACAGACCATTTTCATTGCTTTGATTGGTGCAGTTGACAGTGTAACCATAGTTTCATGGGAATCGCTGAGAGCGCTTTGCCGAGTTGAACGCGACCAATGACAATAGTCTGTGACATAATACCGCTGCGTAGCGCTAGGCCGGGGTGAACGCGGCCTTTGGATGTGTGCGTAAAGACTGATTTGAGCGGCGCGACGCGGAGATGAATTGCATCCTGCGCTCACTACATAGGACTGAATGTAGGAGGTGAAACTTGAATAAGTAACAGATTACTAACTTAAAAAAAAAAAACGATAAAATGTTAATAGTAAACTGATAAAAATGTAGTTTAATTTGCTCACATTTAATACGTTCACTGCGTTAAGGGTCCAATTGTCCCTCATTTGACTTTCCTGTAATGCGGCAATATTTCATGCATATTTTCTGTTTTGCGAAAACTATAACCTTGTTAAAATTTGGCTTTTGTCGTCAAATGTAGCTTTGTGAAGAGCGGATACTATATTAGTTAGATATTTTATTAATTTTGTTAGAGTCTTTTGGTCCCTCCCAGCATGTATAATGTGAATATATTCGATTCCTTGCGATTAGGGACATATCGTCTCTTACATTTATACAAGTTGATTCATGTTTGTAACACAATATTACTCACAAGACCTGAAGTTGGACACAATCTAAATAGGCAAACAACTAAATGAAGACATTTATTCACGAAACAGGATGGACCAGGAGTAAATAAAAGAAAGAAATGTCAAGAATGCTAATACTTTACGAAAATCAATGTCCAGTGTTGAAGCACAGAAAAAAGTGAAGAAAATCACTATTTTATGTGCAGACAGCCCCAACAATCCCAAGTTATGTTTATCTTGTCTTAACAAAATTCATCTTGCAACTTGAAATTTTGTATCTTTCTTAGAGCTATATATGTTCTGTTAACTATTTGTATCAATACTTTGATGAAAATTGAAAAATCTGACGTGGACATCACGTGACTTACTTGTATATCATTGGATATATATATATATATATATATATATATATATATATATATATATATATATATATATATATATATATATATATATATATAGTGATATATATATATATATATATATATATATATATATATATATATATATATATATATATATATATATATATATATATATATAGTGATAGAACCCGTCAAGCATAACAATTTTTCTTAATAACTTTTTCTCGAATTCTCATCTTTTTTTGCATTTTTTAACCCCCATAATTTAACGAGTCGTTCAGGTGCATAATTATCGGATCCAATAGCAGTTACAACCCTGGTTACAACGAAACAATTGATTTCGACATATGTGAGCTATCAATTCCAGATCAATTCCTTCAAATAAATTTTGGAAAAAATTGTCCAATTATTATTGTCACAAAAGTTAAAACCTGTGAAAATGTCAAGCTCTTCTATCTGCGATTTCGCAGGCAGTGTAGGATTAGTTCGGCGAATTTATTTGGAACGACTTCAGAAATGTCATTTTTCACTAAAAATTGAATTATTGTGGTTATGCTCATATTTTTAATGTCAAAATATTGTGCACTTATGCATAATGATGAGAATACTATGAGATATTGAGAACTTATCGTTTACCTGGAACGTAAAACACCAGATGAAATTAATAAAATACATTAATTTATAAATGAAGCAGCTGTGAATTAGTTTTTTCTCATATTATTACAAACTTCACAGTCAGGTCGTTTCAATGAAGTATGCCTCGTAAATTGATCTGTTGAACAAATAGAATATTGTATCAATATTTAAAATCAATTACCAAACTCAGTGTGATACATTTGTAGGTCAGGTTTTCTGTTTTCCAAGAATAAGCTCTTACAATTTTTGCGGGAATATTTTCAGTTGAATTATTCATTAAATTAATTATTTTAGAACTGCATTCCATTTCATATTTCTCAGTTCATTTTAAATAAATCGTTGAATGATTTTCTCTTTATGTTTGAGAGCCAACAGTAATGAAGTAAGCTGAGAGTAGCAACTACTTTTTAAGTTGATCGTAGATGGCAGCACAATCTGACCCATATTCTAACTGTGTTACAGGCTGTATTCAGACTATTCAAATCAGCTGATCCAAGTGTAATGAACTCGTGCTGACAATCTAATGTTCAAGAAATGTACCAACTATTTGAAAATATACGTGAAATTCCTAAATAGAAATAAAATTTCTCAACAATAACATATAAATATGACCAATATACCAAATTGTTGGTTTCAGAGATAAAATTTGATCTTTCTTGGACATATACAAAAATAGAATTATCGAGATGAGCGAATATCAGTGTATTATTGAAATACTGTTATTCTTTCAGTTTCAAATGAATGATTGATAAGACTATGATGGTTTAAAGTTTCAAAATAATCATTTGAATCGGCAGCTGTCATTCTTCCAACAAATGAGAAACATGCAGTTTCAACCATAGGCGCACTATGAAATTTTTGACCAAACTTTGATGAATTTTCACCCGATATCCAGGAGACTTACAGAAAAAAGTTATCAAGAAAAATTGTTAGGCTTGAAAAGATCTATTGCAGGTTAAAATTAATGTACTTATTTCTGTTACACCCTGTATATATATATATGATCAAATACAACATCTCATCATTCCACGGCTAATCGGCTGCTATGGAAACAGTAGGTCATTATTCTTATGCTACAACATTCCTAAATACTGATTTCCAGGATTCTACGGCTAAAATTAAAAAATGTTTCGAGTAAACTGCACTCCCAGCTTAGCCGATCACAATCATAATGCAAGGTATACAACTAGATGCTATAGAAGTGCTTAATACAAAATCTCAATATTCTGCGACTGATTATTTTAAATTTATGAGAAAAATTCGAAAAGTCTGTAATATGAAGTCCACTTCCGGCTTGGTCGATTGGGACGAAAATAGGAGATGATCATTTGGAAGCTACAGCAATTTCAAATACTGAATTCCAGTATCCTGGAGATTCAAAAGAAGTATCAGGTGAAGTGCACTTCCAGTACAGACGATTGCAACCATAATGCGAGGTGCACATCAAGATCTCAGATCCTATACCAGTCTTTTATCAGTGGCGTGCAGTCCATATGTGCAGGGTATGCACTGCACACCCTATGAAAATATTAGAAATTACGTAAATAAAATTAATATAATGGTTCATTGAATACTTCATTTTATTTCACAAATTTTCATTATAAAATCAGAGAAAGAGAGTATTTTATCTATTTATGCAACCAGAAATACGAGCGCGCCTCGCGGGCCACTCTGCTATATATTTGAAACGAATGTCGACGCTTGAGGTGCAGATTTCTCGCCTGCACGGCGAGGGAGATCTGTTTAGCATAGTCAGTATAGGGAAAGTGAAGGAATAGAGTCTGACAGAGAAAAAGCATACCGAAATTAAGCCCGCCGCACACGAGGCAATTTTCTATGCAATTTTGTTCACTTAGTTTGCAGCAAGTTTTCTTGCGCACTGGGCCACTTTGAGGTACACTTGGTGTGACACTTATTCTCGCATCATACGATGCAAGCTGCGCCACTCATTCTAACACTAGAACATAGACTTGGTGGATTTGTACATTACAAGTATGGATGTTGCAGAAAATAATCGTCGGAGGAGAGCAGGAGCATTTGCTGCAGTTATAGCTTGCGAATTACGAAACACAAAAAAGTGAAAAATTTGGAAATGTCAGGGAATTTAGATAAACTGGAAATGACATGGAATCGTCGGGGAATTTCTGATATTTGTCCGGAAAAAAATACATTATAGGATATTTATGCATTATTACTCATAAAAGTATATTTTCATTCTTTAAGATACTAGGGCCATCTGTGCAAATCTATGTCTTCCAGATCTATAAATTCATGAAAAAAAAATTTATTGTGAATGTAAATTCGTTCATAAGGATATCAAGTTCGTTGTGATTTTGTTTTTAATTTACAGATTTATAGGGTTCGCACAGAATTGCAACATTAATCTGTGATTATATGTAAACTTGTATCAAACTTTTGTTTTTTACTGTCTGGAATTTTATTGAAAATAACCTGGAAAACCTGGAAGTCAGGAAATTTTCATTTAATTTTTTGGTATACACCCTGAGTTAGGGTACGTTAACATAACCTAATTTCCACTAGCCATAATTTTTACTTATTTGTATCTTAAAACACCACAAAACACAATGTACTAATGAGGCACAGTATTCTGATGCGACATACAGCTCAGTGATGTAATCACGTGATTTCGTCGTCTGCTTTGATTGGCTGTGAACAGTAGCCAGTGGCGCAGCAAGTGCGAAAAATAGCACCGAACCTATCTTGGAAAACAAGTCTCGTGGTAAGTCTAGTACCCCGCATCGCACCAAATTTCTTGCATCGGAGCAAGCGTGGCTCCCAGCCCGGCGCCAAGTGAACAAAATTGCTTGAAAAATTGCATCGTGTGCGGCGAGCTTAAAGCCCGCCGCACACGAGGCAATTTTCCATGCAATTTTGTTCACTTAATTTGCAGCAAGTTTTCTTGCGCACTGGGCCACTTTGAGGTACACTTAGTGTGACACTTAAGCTCGCCGCACACGATGCAATTTTTCAAGCAATTTTGTTCACTTGGCGCCGCACTGGGTGCCACGCTTGCTCCGATGCAAGAAATTTGGTGCGATGCGGGGTACTAGACTTACCACGAGATTTGTTTTTCAAGATAGGTTTGGTGCTATTTTTTGTACTTGCTGCGCCACTGGCTGCTGTTCACAGCCAATCAAAGCAGACGACGAAATCACGTGATTACATCAGTGAGTTGTATGTCGCATCAAAATGCTGTGCCTCATTAGTACATTGTGTTTTGTGGTGTTTTAAGATACAAATAAGTAAAAATTATGGCTAGTGGAAATTAGGTAATGTTTACGTTCCCTAGCTCAGGATGTATACCAAAAAATTAAATGAAAATTCCCTGACTTCCAGGTTTTCCAGGTTATTTTCAATAAAATTCCAGACAGTAAAAAACAAAAGTTTGATACAAGTTTACATATAATCACAGATTAATGTTGCAGTTCTGTGTGAACCCTATAAATCTGTGGATTAAAAACAAAATCGCAACGAACTTGATATCATGAACGAATTTACATTAATCGACAAAAGTAAATGTACTTTAATGAATTTTTTTTTCATAAATTTATAGATCTGGAAGACTTATAGATTTGCACAGATGGCCCTAGCATCTTAAAGAGTGAAAATATACTTTTATGAGTAATAATGCATAAATATCCTATGATGTATTTTTTCCAGACAAATATCAGAAATTCCCTGACGATTCCATGACATTTACAGTTTATCTAAATTCCCTGACATTTCCAGGATTTTCACGTTTGGTATACCCTCTACTAGCTCGTCAAACAAAATGTTGAAAGCTCTGCGGCCTTGATTCCTTCTCAAAAGTCACTCTCTTGACCAAAGTTTTTTCTTCTTTTTTTTTTCTGTCTCGTAATTCGCAAGCTATAACTGCAGCAAATGCTCCTGCTCTCCTCTGACGATTAGTTTCGGCAACATCCATATTTGTAATGTGAAAATCTACCAAGTCTACGTTCTAGTGTTAGAATGAGTGGCGCAGCTTGCATCGTGTGATGCGAGAATAAGTGTCACACTAAGTGTACCTCAAAGTGGCCCAGTGCGCAAGAAAACTTGCTGCAAATTAAGTGAACAAAATTGCATGGAAAATTGCCTCGTGTGCGGCGGGCTTTATTCTCGCATCACACGATGCAAGCTGCGCCACTCATTCTAACACTAGAACGTAGACTTGGTAGATTTTCACATTACAAGTATGGATGTTGCCGAAACTAATCTTCGGAGAAGAGCAGGAGCATTTGCTGCAGTTATAGCTTGCGAATTACGAGACAGAAAAAAAAAGAAGAAAAAACTTTGGTCAAGAGAGTGACTTTTGAGAAGGAATCAAGGCCGCAGAGTTTTCAACATTTTGTTTGACGAGCTAGTAGGGTGTATACCAAACGTAAAAAACCTGGAAATGTCAGGGAATTCAAATAAACTGGAAATGTCATGGAATCATCAGGGAATTTCTGATATTTGTCTGGAAAAAATACATCATAGGATATTTATGCATTATTACTCATAAAAGTATATTTTCACTCTTTAAGATACTAGGGCCATCTGTGCAAATGTATAAGTCTCCCAGATCTATAAATTCATGAAAAAAAAAATTTATCAAAGTACATTTACTTTTGTCGATTAATGTAAATTCGTTCATGATATCAAATTCGTTGCGATTTTGTTTTTAATTCACAGATTTATAGGGTTCACACAGAATTGCAACATTAATCTGTGATTATATGTAAACTTGTATCAAACTTTTGTTTTTTACTGTCTAGAATTTTATTGAAAATAACCTGGAAAACCTGGAAGTCAGGGAATTTTCATTTAATTTTTTGGTATACACCCTGAGCTAGGGTACGTAAACATTACCTAATTTCCACTAGCCATAATTTTTACTTATTTGTATCTTAAAACACCACAAAACACAATGTACTAACAGGATTCTGATGCGACATACAACTCAGTGATGTAATCACGTGATTTCATCGTCTGCTTTGATTGGCTGTGGACAGCAGTCAGTGGCGCAGCAAGTGCGAAAAATAGCACCGAACCTATCTTGAAAAACAAGTCTCGTGGTAAGTCTAGTACCCCGCATCGCAGCAAATTTCTTGCATCGGAGCAAGCGTGGCACCCAGTGCGGCGCCAAGTGAACAAAATTGCTTGAAAAATTGCATCGTGTGCGGCGAGCTTTATCGCTCGTTCTCTCTCGCTGGGTGCAGGCAGACTTTCTGCACCTGGAGCTGAATATTCAACGTTTAGCTGAGTTCTTTTTCAAACGCCATTTATTAGTTTGTTTTAAATAGTTGAAATATTGTTATTCGTTATTTAAGACAGCAATATTAGGTAAACACTTATTTTATACGTTTCTTGAATTATTTATTTTTGTGAAATTATCATTTGTAGAATGACAACTGAAAATAGATAATTTGTGATCTACTGGAAAATCCTTTTTCACGTCGTGATGTCGGAACAAAAAATGAAATTATGAAAACAAGACCAACGCCAGACATAAAATTCACTCAAAATATAAAAATTAAAGGCCAGCAGTCCATGCGACATTTCCAAATTATAATATATGAAAAATTTAAATGGATTGCTGGTTGTTGCGAGCAAAATAAGCTGTTTTGTTGGCCATGTATATATCCTCTTCCTCACCACCGACTGTGCACATTTATCACAGAAAGTCACCGCACGCCACTGTCTTTTATACAAAATTCCAATTAAAAAAAAAATTTTAAAAAGTTTCAGAAAAGTGCACTTCTGGTATGGCCGATTCATACAAAAATAACAGATTACCATTCTAATACAACATCAAGTTCAAATACTGAATTTCAACATCCTACGGTTGATTATTCTGGATTTATTAGAAAAATTCAAAAATAATTTCAAGTAAAATGCACTTCCGGTACAGACGACTGGAACCATAATGTGAGGTGCACAACTAGACCCAATACCAGTCTTTAATACAAAATTTCAACATTATACGTTCAACCAGTTACGAGTTACGCACGCACGCACGCACGAACGAACATACGTACCGATATCAAGTCAAAAATAGTCAAAATGGATTCAGGGATGCTCAAAACGGATATTTCCATCAAAATCTCGATAGGTGATTACTTTCTTGTACTTAGTACAAGTAAGTAATAAAGGGTTAGGGTAGGATCTCATTTTGATTTGAATTAGATAATATAAGCTTACCATTGGTGGTTCATATAATAATTCACGTTCATCTGTTCAGTAGAAATAAGCCTTTTTATAGAGATTATGAATTCACGATTACTTGTTGAGGAAATAAAATGTATACTTGGATGACAGTTGTTACTTTAAAGTATGCAATTCATTGATGTTAAACTCTAAATTTATAAAACATCGATGAAAATGGTCATGAAATTGGCAGACTTTTTGCATTTATGCAAATTGATTGTCGTTTTGAATATTCGCGCGTTCGTTGAGCTTTACTACCGCCTATTCCACAAAGCATGTTAGGAATAATTAACTGACTGAATTTTAGTTTAATTTAGATTCTCGAAATGTAAGGCAGAAATATTTTGAAATGAAACTTTTTAGAAAAGTTTCTATTTGCATTTAAGTTGACATAAGAAAATTAAGTTAAGGAAATTCTTTTCAAACAAGAATATTGAGCTTTGCACTTTATTGCATAATTTTTTACATTCAGAAAACCATTATATCATATAAGTATATATATAATATATCATTTATACAGAATATAAATTTAAAATAGTATTATAATATCTGATATATTTATCTTCAATCTACTTTTTAATATTTGGCATCTCGGAAGGGTTTTGGTCAAGAAGACCACCCCAGGAAGCAAACGGAAGTGTATTCCTAAACTATAATCAATTATTAAGACAAAATCACTCAAGTTATCAGACTTTTTATCGGACAGTATCAGGAATATTAAGTCAACACACATCTACGCTTGCGCATTGACTAAACCCCTGCACCAATATCATGGATACTTATATAAATACGTACAAAATATCTCTCAACCAAGAAAACTTATCAATTTATATAAATATGTACATATTGCACAGTACATTTGGCTTTTCTTTTGAAAATATCACAACTGTAATACTAGTCCAGGAGAATTTACTCCGAAATCGCTTTTTTTAGTTGCATGTGTTCATAACCGTAGATCTACGACTGTACCCTCTTCTAGAAACCGCAGCACCTTGAGCCTCGCATTCCCTGCGCACTCTGTCAATAATATCAGCAACTAACTTTTCTTCTTTTTCCCTCTGTTGTTCCCATTCCGCTCCCCTAGGACAGGCATCTTTTCTCCGCGGTGTTTTGCTTGGCGTGCTTTCAATGGTGGTTTCGTTCGTAGCCGCATCCGCAACGGAAACATTTTCTTCTTCTTCCGCTGAATGGCGGGCGGATACGTGCCCCATATATCCTTTCCGACTTTTGAAGAACACATTACACAGCACACATCGAAATAACGGCGATGGAGTAATTCCCGTTGCTTGGACAACAGACGCCGATGGTGTGGGGGATATTGTTGCTGGAATTGATGATGAGGCAGGGGGGCTAGCAGGAAACATTCCAATAGTTGTGTGTAGTTTGTATTTATGGCGGTACCAATGAGTTCGACTTGCTAGTACTTCCCCGCATAATTTGCAAGCTACACTACCGTCATCTCGGATCAAATACTCTAAAAGTTCGTATTTATTTTTAACCGGTGTATTGTCATCCTGTTCGTAAGTGTCTGGCTCATCGTTTCTTGAAATAACCAAACCGTTTTGATCATCAGTGAGGAAATGAACACCAGGTTCAATATCGGAAGACGCCGCTGCTGATTCTGCAACGCTTTGTATAACTGGAACCGTGCGAGCTTCTTGTGAAGACATAATTACTGTTGTTTCTTGCAGCCGAGGGATGGGGACCAGACGAACTGTCACTGCGTTGTCCCCACCTGAAAAGGTTAAGTTAGTTAAAGTTAGACTGTTAGTAGTTATACACTTAATAGAGGTAGATTTATTTATTAATGAAGAATATAATAAACAGGTTTCTTATTAAAAACATCTTTTTTATAATTTTTAGTACATTTGTGCGCAATATAATACATTTTGATTAAAATATAATGCACGAAATTTCTGTAATATTAAATATACACATTATAAAAATATTCTCTTAAAAAAAATACAAGTCAATTACTGATGATTTAAAATCATAAAATTTTGGTAACTTAACGAAAACAATCAGCGACCTAATGGTGCAATTATTAAAATATAATAGAAAATAAACAGTGCTGTTTTAGAAAGCGTGAATCTTGTACTTGCAACAGCAATAACCCTACACTAAAAATTATTACTGAACCAATAATTGCACATTAATACACTTAATTTTATTAGTAATAAACATTTTAGAGGTCTCCGTTATCTGCGAAAGAGACGAAACGGTCAAACCTTGGAAGAACGTCTGATAGATATTGGCCTATAGCCATTATATAAAAAAGAACGTTTAAAAAAGAAACATTTAAACAAAACAAAAACATCCTATTCTATCACACTGTGATTGTAAACAATTACTTATAAAAAACTATAATAGTTAGCGAAACAGACACCACTGTCCCAAATTTTATATTGCTAACTATTTATTATATATGTAAATAATTTATATATTTGTATGTATAATATATATAATCTATATATAATAAAACTGATATTTGCAAATCTATTTATATATTTTATATACTTAAAACTAAATACTCGTACATTAACAATTTTTTAAATTTTTAAAATATGATTAATATTTGCGTTAAATTTTTACACATTTATTCCCAACACCTTATATCTATTACTCTTTGCTTTAAGTTAGTAAATATTCTTTGTCATTTGTGCATCTAACGGCGTAAAATAAAATTTAAATAAAAAAAATGATAGAATTTTTGATAATAGTACTAAAAGTGCTCTAAATAGTACGACTGTTATTGCAACCCCTAAAATCTACGTCCAAACCAATAATTAGTATCGAATAAACTCTGTAAACATTATAACGTAGAGCCGGTAACCCAAAATATGATTTATGCCATAAATACATTCTAAATAATTAGGTTACAACGTGCCAATTTGTACGAATAGACCTCAATATTTTCACCTGCTCAAAATATTAGTACTTGATTAGAAGAGCCGAAAATGTAATAAAAAAATATATTATTAATTTTAAGAGAGGTAAAAGGCTCAAAGCTGACAGGGAGATGATCGCCATATGAGTGCAAAAAAAATTGCACAAATGATTTGAATTGTGTAACAAAAATTGGTTCGCCCACGAGACAATTTTTCATACGGCTCCACTTTCACCCAACATCATACAAAAAGCTTTATACAAGTTAAAAAGCTTGATACATATGCTGAGAAAAATGGATAAAAAAGCAACATTGCCATGAGTACCGCAGATGCCATTCTTTTGGAATGGAAATGAAATATTAAAACTTTCAAATCAAAAAACTGTTTTTCTATTAAAATAGTGAGATTATCACAACAATTTGTCAATACAATTTATACAGGGTGTAACAAAGCACCTGGATTCTAATTGTTGTCCTCTATTTACGCTCTGGACTACGGGTCTCCAATTACGGCCCGCGGGATACCACCCGCGATGCCTGAAACTCGGCCCTCCACAGTTTATTTTGATCAAATTGTAAAATTTACGATGAAAGTAAATTATACAAAATGTTTTTATTAAACGAATAATTAAGGCTTGGCTCCTCCTTGGGACTTAGAGGAATTAGTGAGACCTTTAGGCTGAAAAGTTTGGAGACCTCTACTCTATACATAGCTGGACGTCAACAGCGCAAAATTTGCGATATTATTTACTCAACAGTACAATGGAATGAATTTTAAAGTAAAAAAAAATTATATTAACATAAATTCATAGAAATTTACGAGCGGTACGCTCATCACAAACTATGTAATGCTAAGATATTAAGCGGAGCATCGCATAAATTTTACGTGCACACCAAAATATGGCGCTTAAAATTTAAAAAAAAAAAAAAAAAAACATTTCCTAATTTAAATATCTAAATGTATAAATGATTTATACATTTTATTTTCATAATTAAATAAGGATTGAAAGGTTTTTTTTTTGGTTTAAATTCTGTATATTATATTTATTTCTGACGTTTCGGCTATATATTCACAGTTTTTATTAGAAAAACAATGAACAAAAATAAACAAGGCAAGTATCTAGATCAGGGATGCCCAATCCAAATCGTTTGATGGGCCAACATTTTTTTTACTGAGCTGAGATGGGCCGCTTATATGAAATTCAGTACATAATATGCAGTGTTTATTATTGCATAATTCAACAATTCAGTCTATATTTCAATCGTCTAGCCTGAATGTCTAAAATAATATGGACAGTTGATATCAACAATTGGGCCTCGGGTTGGGCATGCCTGCTCTAGATAATACAAAATATACAAAAGACTAGATTGAAAACGTGGGTTCCACATTTAATACAGAAGGAATGAAGCTCCACTGAAATTCGCCTAAAACCTGAGGCAAAATTACGTGAAAAAACATGAGATGTTTGGAACTTGTGTGTTGTTATTAATTATTTTTTTGCAATGATAATTGCTAAGACTTATATTATTGATTTCTCTGTTTGAGGTTGTTTCACGTGATTTTTTTTCAGGCCTTGGGTGAATGTCAGAGGAATTTTGTTCTTTGTGCATTAAATGTGGAGCTCACGTGTTTGCACCAATCTTCTGTATATTTTTATTATTTAGATACATGCCGTGTTTATTTCTGTTCATTATTTTTCTGATGAAGATTTTTGGATAAAGAGTCGAAACTTCCAAAATAAAAAAAGAAGACCTTCCAATACCTCAATTTATCTTTTGAACTTGAAAACATTTTCATTCGCACAGCTTGAAAGAAATTGAATATTTAATAAATATTCCGTTGGTATTAAATTGGACCATTTGTTACTTACATCATTTTTCAACAAACTAGTTATTATTATATTTTATGTTGAAAAAATGTTATTTAGGTTCAAATTCATCCCATTGTGCTGTTGAGCCAATAATGCATTATTTTTCGGTGTAGACGCCCAGTTATGTAAAAAGCTCCTATCTTTTAAAGCAAAAAAAAATAGAGGACGGAATTTAGAACTGAAAACGGAATTCTGTTTATTAATTTTAAGGAAGATTAAAATAACTGCAAAGAAAAGAGTTACACACGAAGTGCTGAATTTTTAGTAAATAATAATTACATTTGTTGTGACTTGTTCCTTTTTTTAAATTTTAATTTTAATGTAAACTTTGCATTCATATGTATCATCCCTTCGTAATAAATCATACATAAAATTTTATGTATATTTTGAGTTTAATGTAATACCTTTCTTAATTTAGCAGAGCGGCACTTCGCATTTTTATATGATTAATGCAAAGATAACTAGATGATAATCATTTTGTTCCATTCTGTATTTCAAAATATGGTCCAAATTCTGAGAATCAACTTCCATTCGTATTTTAACCTTTTTAAAACCTGCTACTTGATTAGAAATTAGAATAAGTACCGACAAAGCGAAATAAAAAATCGACCATCAATTTTAAGATAGGTGAGGATGTAGTTCTGATGTTGACATCTACATGGAATGAGGAGCTCGAAGTGATTAAAAATAATCCGAAACATTTTTTGGAAAAATTATTTAAGTAGTAGAAAAATGGGGTTACTACAACGATTCGTCAATAAAATAAAATATGAAGAAACAAAGAAAAAACTTTAGCTTCGTCTCGTACTTTCAACGCTAAAAACAGAATTGAATTCTGTATGATACAATAATTAATGTTGGAGAATCTTTTTTCTTTGAATTTAAGGTTTGCCTAATTGAAGCATATTTTTTTTAATGTACGGTTATGATGAGGATGTTGTGCAGCAGCTGCACAATTTATTGGTGCAGCTACTTCACAAATATTATTAATAAAAAAATTGCACGGGCTTTAAATTAATTTCAAGGAAGAACTGCAGTCATGAGGAGCAAGCAGTTATCATTTTTCAGCCTATACATAAAATAAGTTATATGTATGTTTTTTGTGCATAAAAATGACAAAATCATAAAATTGTGAGACCGGCATGTTATCGAATGTGTGTTATATAATAACCATAACCTCGCAGTGTCTCGTGCTGCTAGGCAGCAGATTTTTCTAATGATTTACCGAGCGCAAACTCTCAATGTACACAACGAGCCTTTGAAAGGCCGTTTGTCAGTAACCCTACAAGCAAGCAGAAACCTGCGCGTATTTATCACTTGTACTAGCGCTTTCACCGCGGACATGTCTTGTTGTACAAAACAAAGATAAATCTAACATTGAAATCCAACAATCTGTTCCATTTAAAATGGTGTTTTTCTTTTAGTAAGGCAGTTAGCACCATATAAAATATAATATAAATCTACAACTACAATCTGCGATTGCATAACGCGCGAGCATTAAATGCTAGTATTGTGCTGAATCTGTTCGTCAGTTCCGACCACGGGAGGCATGAAAAACCCCATTGGGAAGACGCAATCTTTTGGCATGAAGCAATCGTGCACCGTTTTCATATGGTTCTTCATTTTATCAGGTCGCGAGAATTCTTTAGCGCAAACAGGACAAGGGAACACCTTCCGCTGGTGGCCCTCGTGGTACAAGAACGCATGTCGCTGGAAGCTGTATTTGTTCTTGAACGTTTTTTGTACATCGACTTTGGCGCATTCCGTGCAGTGATAAACGCCCTCGTTTACGCTGGCATAACGGAAAAGATTTAAACCTCTTACAGACATTTCGGTGAGTTGTTCAGCGGGATCTTGGCTGGCGGAGGTTGCACGCCTGCGCGCCCTCCGGCGGACGGGCGGCTTGGCGGGACTGCCTGTCGCCCCAGCAGCACCTTGTCGACCTGTCTGTATACTTGTGGAAGCTATACCACCGCTACTACCAATTGTACTAGTAGGGGTTAACGCGCTATTATTGTTGTTTATTGAATCTGGCGTTGCAAAATTCATTGACGTCTGTTTTGAAGTTTCCTTTTTCACTGTTTGCTGAGGTACTGCCGAATCTAAACACCAAACAAATCTGTCACCTTCCACATTCAAATAAATACAAACAAATATTAGCATGCACAAATAATAATAATAATAATAATAATAATAATAATAATAAAGGAAATGGTATAAAAAAAACTTAATAATAATAAACAAATATTCTTTATTCCAACTAAAAATAAGAAATTAGGCATTCCACACTAAATATAAATAAATTATGAGGTAAAATCTAGCAAAACTAAAAGTGCAATTTTAAAATAATTCAGTTCTAAAACGTAAATTAAATCAAAAGAAGTCTACAAATAAAACTACTTTCAACAGACGCAATTACTAAAACATTAAGAGTAAAAAATGATTTACCTGCGCCTCTGTGTGGACACTCTCTTCTCAACACTACCCGTTATGAACGCTTAAAATAATTACAGAACACAAGCGATCACATGATTAACAGTTGATTTTTTTTTGCTAACTTCTGCTACTTGCATGCGGAAATTTTGAATATGAAGTTCCTCAATAAAGTCAATAATGAAAATATACATTTTCCTGGAAATTCTCAAGATTAACCACTTTGAACTCTACTTAATTTGCACTTGAGGCTCAAATTACGCAGTTAAAATTCGTAGCATCACAATTACTTTTAATATTGCTTAAAATTCAGTAATGTCATCTATAGAAACAGGCACAAAATAGTGCAAATATCAAATACTCTATTCTTTTCATTTAAAAATATACACTAAAACGTGAAAAGTAGATGAGTTGCAATGCGCATGCTAATTCACTAGATCTGAAGTGAAAACTTGCACATTGCAATTCGAACCTAAAGTGTGCGGACCACAAATTTTGGTTGTGAATGGTTACTACTGAGCTCATGCTTAACTTTGAATTTTAAGTTAAATTGTGCCATTACCTTAAGCGTGCACATTGTAAGCATTGCAATTCGAACCTAAAGTGTAGGCTACAAATTTTGATAGTGAATAGTTATTACTGAGTTCATATGCTAAGCGTTTAAGGTAGTACGATCATTAGAGCAAGGTGGATATGAAAAGCTGTTCTTTTTTTGTATATTTCAATCGAATAGAATACATCTGATCTAATTTTTTGAGAAAGATCTGACGTATAGTTTTTGTGTAATAAATTTTTTTAAATTGTGTATTTAACATGTAGTCAATGGGGACTCATCTCTTATGCTCTGTGAAACGCAAATTTTTTCATCTTATTCAACCACAATTTTGGATAGAGAAATATAAAAAACTGTTATTTATATTTGCCAACTCTCGTAGATCACCTCAAAACTGTAACAAGAAATTCTGACGTGCAGTTTTGTAGATATTTTAATCTAAATGATCAGAGATTCACGAAAATATTTGTCAGCCATATTGAAATAGGAAGCTTGGCGACGTTGGATAAAAAGCGCGCGTTATTGCTTATTTTAACGAGTTTAGTTTTTCTTAGTTAAATACTCAAGTTTATTATGCGCACAAAAGTGTGATTTTGAAGGCAATGAAAAACTATCAAATGCATCAAATACGTAAGATCTGTTTTTATTCAATAAATTAAGTATTGTCATGAAAAATTGAATAAAAAGAATAACAACAATAATAATATTCTGTTTGTGCATGTAGGAAAATAATATAAAATCTGTAATAGGGAGCAAACAATACTTGAAAAATAAATATTGCACATTTTTATTTAATTCATCTATTTTTGATTATTTTGTATCGGAGTTCCTACATTTTAGATGTTCTTTCATCAAAAAATCACTTGTACTTTTATTCCATGTTATAATTCTTTCTTTTGCGAATCTTCCGTTATGTCTAAATTGAGATGTTTTATTATTCATTTCTTCAATTCATGAATGACAGTTAAAAGAACACTTTAAATGACAACAAACATGTGCTTGGGTTAGCTGCACTGTTGCCAGCTCTTTTCTTGCGAAAAAATACACAAGTCAAAAGACATTTATTTAATGTTTTTAGTAAATAAACAATGAGATGAATTTATTCATAAGTTATCTTAAGTAACATCTAAATTTAAGTTATTAATTTACATTTCTGATTTTAGTTGAGAAAAGAAATAGATTTTATTATGACTTTCGTGGTAGTAGGCGTTCAACCTTAATTTTAAGCTAATATGAAATTGTACCATGTTTGAATTCGATTGTGAATGTACTTTAAGGCTACGTTTTTTCAAGTGGATACTTCTTAAGCGGTTATGAACGTATTAAACATCTTTAAACATCCTGTATATTTTTAGATGGAACGTTACATAAACGACGCGTGGTGGTATTTGTTGTTACAGAAACTTGAATGTTGTACTGCGGGTTGCAATTTGTCTAAATGATTCCCTCTATTACTGTACAGCGTGTTTTCTAGTTTACAAGCAATGTTTGAAGCATTGTAAATTAATCACGGTCGTGGGAGCCACCCCCATCTTTAATCAAGTACATTTCGGCTTCATAACTGTTGCTATGTTTCGTGTGAGACATAACTACAATACAATAAAAAATTAGTATTTTTAAGATTTTTGCGACATTTTGAAAAGATTAGTTTCGAAAATTTTAAACTTGATATTTTAATTCAAATTTCCAAGACATTTACGTCAAATTCAATGAAATCAGTTCAATTCATAATATAGTTTCCATAGCTACCGATAGTAGCCGTCAAAGTGACACCTACATAAGAAAAAATATTCGCATGTAATTAAGGTCCGGTTGCTCAGTCTTTGGTTTATCTTAAACGTAGCTCAATTACCTAGGTAACGATTGTTGAAGCAATTATTACTAAGGTAACTGAGCTAGGCTTAGAATAAACCAAAAACTGTGCAACCGGGCGCTTGAAGATAAATCATTGTAAGACACATGTGTAAAAAGTTTTTAATGCACTCACGGAGGTTTCAAACCACTCATTTCGCACATGCATTAAAAAATAACTTTTTATACTTGCATCTTAAATATCTATGAAGCATTTTTTCACGGATTTAGATATATTATAAACAATAAAACAGATGAATAATTTGTAGAAAAATAAAAACTGTGCTCTGAGCGCAAAATTGACTACATTTAGTGCCAATTCACAATGTACGTAAACGTAAGGAGTACGTAACGGTAAACATAAACATAAAGTTGAACTACTGTATTTCAATGCCCGTGTTCACAATGCTCTTACGTATTTCTTACGTTCACGTATTGACATAAGAGCTACGTAATGAAAACGTAAGGTTGAAATAAATTCAACCTTATGTTATGTTTACGTACGAAACAACTAATAGCGCATGCGTCAACTTTAAACACATGTTTTCATCTGACTGTTGATAACATCCTGGATCGAAACATGCTTTAAATATGATTGACATAGAATTATTAATAAAAAAAACGAACAATTTCTTCCTCGTCTTAATATTTCTCTCGTTGGCGACTTTTATAACGCAGTTTCAATCTGGTTTCAATAATAGTGAAACAATCGCAAGATCTTTATCAGACATCATACAATAAAACAAAATAAACTAAATTCCAAATTGTTAAAAGTGAAACATAAGTGAAACCAAAGAAAAACAGTAAACACGAAACAGAATCGAAATCAACAGAATATTTGAAAATGACAGTCAGAGAAACCAACACAATACATCAATAATCCTAATTTGTACCAACGTAAAATGAAAAAAACACTTTATTTTAATATTTTACGTTACGACCATTGTGAACATACATAATTTCTTACGTTTATGCTTTTACGTACTCCTTATGTTTACGTACATTGTGAATTGGCACTTAGATATCTTTGTTGTGTTATAACTTTCATCTGTATCAAGTTGAAGACTCAATTTTTCTATCAAAATACGCGAAAAAGATGTATCTACAATGGAAAGGAAAATTTCTGGAATGCAGTCAATGGAAATTTATTTTAATTTTTCTATTTCTACTAGTTTCGACACCACTTGTGTCATCCTCAGGTACTATAAGTTATTATACAGGCAATTAATAAGTTAAAAGTAATTACAATTTGTTTTCTGGTTTAACTGTAAACTACTTACATGAAAAATTGATCTACATACACGTTTCATGTTTTAATATTAATTAATGATTTCACTGAATTTTATTAGAAACAAAATTTTTCACGTAAGTAGCTTACAGTTGAACCAGAAAACAAATTGTAATTACTTTTAACTTACTAATCGCCTGTATAATAATTTATAGTTCCTGAGGATGGCACAAGTGGTGTCGAAACTAGTAAAAATAGAAAAATAAAAATAAATTTCCATTGACTGCATACCAAAAGTTTTCCTTTCCATCAAATTTCCAGTCAAGAAGTACATATTTTCTTGTATCTACAATGCCTACTTATTGAGCTATCTTTTATATTTCAAAAGATATTGTAATATATAGGTACGGAAAAAACTGCTGTAAATGATTTTTGATCTTTTAGTAAAATCAACTTAGAGACTTGATTTTTGCATCACAATATGCAGAAAAAATTCCTGCACAACTGCTATTTATAAAGAAAAGGCCAACTTGATTTATAATTATAAGATAAAAAATTTGGAAATAATTTTTTCAAAACATATGTTTATTTTTGGTTATTCTTTTGGTGATCGATTTCGGATATTGTCCATCTTCAGACCAAGCTTAGAAGTATAAAAAAAGTTTGTTTAAATTTTGAATTTTGAATACATGAAAAATGTGTATAAAATTATTATAAAAGTTTTTTTGACAGCTAATGTAAGGTGAAAATCGAGCATGTGGTTGTGAAATTTGTTAGGTTATGTGTTCGGCAAGTTTATATCTTTTAAAATGATGATATTGAGGTAGGTGCATGCATGATTTATAACTTTTAGTACAATCAATTTGCAGAATTAATTTATGCACCAAAATAATCAGAAAAAATTATTCTTAAATAGTTTTGTTTACAGTTTTGAGCTATCTTCAATCAATAAAAAAGGAACTTAAATAATTTTCTAGACGTGAAACAAAAATTGATGAAATTTCTTGGATTTTTCGTTTATTGTCGCTTCTACCGTACTGCAATATCAAACGTAAACGTATGCGTGCTGACATTTATGAAATAGGAATTTTAATAGGCGCAGCCCACTTGTAGTGCAAGTTGCATTTGCTAGCAGTTGCTTTTCTCAATTGTATATTTTGTAATCTAATTTACAAGTGATAAATTAATTAGGCAACAAGTGGCATGTTTTACCTTCAAATTGACAGTTCAAGAAAAGAGAAAAGCTTGTTTGTCATGTGATCACTCGCGTTCCATTACATTTCCTCAATTTTGCGTAAAATCCTACAAAATCTTAAAAAGTGTAAATATTTTTATTATTCCCAGATTCCAACATCATACTATAAACATTTTCTAATAGAAAAAAATACTTTAAAATTTTTAAGTAACACTTCTTATATAAAATAGTAATCTTTGTGCTACAAGTAAATCTTATCTAGGTACATAAATACTTTTAAGAAATGTAACAAGTATATAAGGCCACCACTGCACAACCATTTGTGTACTAGTTGCTACTAGCAACATTTGAGCCAGCATCACATAGAAACATTATTTTGTTCAGCTGATTTATGTATGATTTTCACATGAGCCAACATGTTATCTTTCCGCGTGAAATCTTTAAAGCAAACCGGGCAGGTGTACATCTTTACGTCTAATTTATGGGAAGTCATATAGTGTCGACAAAAGTTGCTGATGTGTGTATACACCCTGTCACAAACTGTACACCGATATAAATTGTCTTTTTCCCTTACACAAAAATCCCTGGCGGATTTATCTGGATCGCAAATCTTCCGTGTGTAGTTCTCGAACTGTGATTGCCTCACTGCGGACCGAATTTCCGAATCATCAATCACCAATTCATCAATCATCATGTTATCATAAATTGAGTTTGAATTATTGGTTCGCTTCTTTTTTCGTGGAAGAGCTTGCTGGGCGGATACGAAAGAGTCGAGTAACATTTTTGCGTCGTATTTATCGTCAGTCGAATATGAATCGTCCAAGTCGTTCGGTTCTGAATCGGACATCTCTTGTAGGCTGTACTCCTCATGTAACGATGAGTTGAAGTCTATGCAGCGGGTGTCGGCTGCTGCGGCATCTGCAAGGAGCGCCAAAGTTGTTAGTACTCGTAAAAACGCAGTTAAAGGGAAAAGCTATAGGAAATAAGCCGCATCGACTCCTTCCACCAGTGAGAGGTAACGGCCGGCTCATTCCTTTCACTCTTCCCTTATACAAGTTCATTTAACTCACCTCCACTCCTCCGTGGTTGAAACGTACGAGCACTAAGACAACACGCACACGCCGACACGTACCGCTCTATAGCTTTTCCCTTCACACTTCACTTCAATCAATTATAAACATCACTTTATCCAACACACGAATAATAAAGTCATTTCACGATTTATCTCGTTATAAACACCTATTTTCAATCCTTGGATGACCTTGAGATTATATAACTTATAACAATAGTTGTAGGTTAGCTCGCTACGCTCGCGGCTTTGAAAAACATCCCTGAATATTACCGCAATCACGCTGCGCGCGCCTTTGAGACTAAACTTGAGAGGAAACCACATCGAAGAGTTAACTAGACTCCTCAATATTGGGCTGAAATCTATTGTATTAAATAAATAATTGATTTCAAGGTCATCTAAGGATTTCTCCCAGTTGCCACTATTTTTCCCATATTTGTAATTTTTCAGATGATTTTTGCATAAAGTTTCATTATTGTACGGACGATTCGATGCAGTCTTAAAACATTTTTATTCTCGCTCCTAGAGGTCTGGAGTGAATATGTTTCGATTGTTTTGCGCTGGGTCACAATTAATTTCCCGAATTTTTCTGAAGTTCCATTCTCAAACAGTTGGTCAAGCGAAAATGATTTTATAAAACTAGATCATATTTAGAAGTAATTACATATTTCAATTCAATTGATTTGCGTTTATTCGAAATTTATTTTCAAAGTTAGTGTGACGTCACCATGCCTGTTTTTCTATTCTCAAACAGTTCAATTAATTTTTAAATAAATAATACTTGTGAAACTATCATATTTAAGAGCAGCCTGTGAAGGCTACATATTTCAATTGTTTTTTGTTGAGTTACAATTTTCAAATTTGGTGTGACGTCACCACGTCTGCTTTTTCATTCTCAAACAGAGGGACTAGTGAAATGAAAACAAACTGTATTTAAAAGATATTTGCAGTAGTTACATGTTTTATTTATTCTTCATTAGACCACAATTGATTTTTAAAGTTGGTGTGACGTTACCGTACCTGGTTCTCCGTTCTCAAACAGTGGGACTATCGAAAAAAATATATATGAATGAAACTACATCATATTTAAAAAAATAAAAATTAATTGTCCTTCGTTAATTTTTAAAATCAGTGTGACGTCATCGTATTTAATTTTTCATTCTCAAACAGCAGAAGTGAAAAAAAAATTATGAAACTGAAATTATTATATAAATTTGCTGTATTTGCAAGTTTTATTTGTAATGCGTTGAGCCGCAATTAACTTTTAAAGTTGGTGTGACGTCACTGTACCTAGCTTTGAGTTATCAAACAATGGGGCTAGCAAAAAACCATTTAAAAATTATTATTTTACGATAATCACATAAAATTTAGCGTAATTGGCTCTTCCCTACTTGTTTCACTATTTAGTCAAGCCATTATCAAAATTACAGTAAACTGTTTTATCATATTGTTGTATGAGTAATGGCAACAGGTGGCAGCACTACAGGCGGTATTTTCATGAATAATAATAATAAATAGACTTGGTGACTCTATTGTACTTTTACAAACAATAATGTATGTAAGTAGTCCTTCAACATTATTTCCGTAAAATCCGAAATTCACAAATGTGACAAATTTCATTACGACTTTGTCTAGACACCCACAGTTGCAAACAACGATTATAACATGAAAAATGTTAATTGATTGACAAAATTTCAAAGAGATAAGCTGCAGACAATAGAATTACCTACAAAATGAGATGTGATTGATGTATTTTTCGCTTCGGAATGCCTTGTTTGTGCCATTTTTTAAAATTGAAAAAAATCCTACGACTTTATTTATTATTGTAAAAATTTTATATGTGCAAAATTTCATAAAAATAAGTTGTAAAATAAAACGACAAGAGGCGTGAAAATCAGAACGTTTGCAGCAGCAATACGACCACCAGTTAGAGTAGTGTATATTTGGAACTTTTTTCCACAATGATTGTGTTTTAATCAGGACTTAAATATGTATATATTTATAAAAGTAATAATGATAATGTAAATAGAGTAACAGCTTATTTATAAATTTCATTTGCACAGTTTCATATTAAAACACATCAGAGTCAGATAATAAATTAGTGAAATAATTATTTACGAGTTAATTTCAAGAAGCTTCGTCAATTAACGCGCATCGATTCCACGTGTCGGGTTACTGCCCATCATTTACATTTCCAGAGCGTTCGACTTTTCACGCCTCCTGTCAGTTTATTTCACAACTAATCTTTTTGAAATTTTACACATATAAAATTAAGTTATTTATCTTCATAAACCTATTGTTTTTCTTATTAATATGAATAAATTGTTTGGAAATTCAAAATAATAAAAATTATTTTCAAATTCCATTTAAAAATTTTCAATAACTAATTTTGCAATAATTTTACAGAATCTAAGTGTGATTGTACTTTAAGCCCCCAGTGAATTTCAGAATAAAAGAAAACTGCTTTAATAGTGTCCCAATTTCAAATCACCGTTGGTATTTCGAGAACTATAAGAGCTACGATTTGAGTTAAATGCGGAGTTTAAGGCTCATTTGAAGGACCACTTCAATTATGTTTCAGTTCTTTTTCTAATTTCCTATGGATCACAAGATAATGGTCAATTTTCGTTGATTTTTTCTGGCTCAAATGAAAATTCCAAACTAACTAACGGAGAAAATTTTTCGAACAAAAACATTTTCAAATGTAGCTAGATGTACAATGCGCAGATTTTTTTTTTTTTCTAGGACACATCTTCGGGATATGCAATTTTTTTTATGGGCCCAATGTTTGATTTTATTTTATTCCCATATTCTACTAAATAACTTTTTGCATACCTGTAGTATATTCGTCTTGTAATTTGGCCTCTTGATCTTTGGATGTGCCAGCAACGGGTTCCTCCTCCTTGATTTTCAACTCATCTTCACCATCTTGCCCTTCTGCTCTGCCGCCGGTACTTGAATCGGAAGTGTTACCACCTGCACCAAAACCATCCATTCCCATCTTAACCTCCAACATCTCCGGACTACCCTGCACCAACATATCTCCACTCGTGCGATTATCGAAATCCTCGGCGGGGCTCCCCATAGCTCCCGGAGTTCCATTCGAGCTTCCGGATAGCTTTCTAGGTCGCCCCCTTTTACGCTTTGGCTGCATGAGAGCGCTGCCCAGCAACGGATTCATCATGTAGCCGAATCTTTTGTGCGACTGTTGTATCCTGTGCAAATGGGGCGGAGGATTCACGGAGGAGTTTTGATGGTGGGGTGTGTTCATTAATGATGAGGTTATGCCGGGAATGTCACATTTTTCTTCATTAACTTCTGTTAAACCTTTAATTCGTAGACTTTCTGCGACACGCAGGAAAGCTGTCAAACGATCTTGATCCACACTGACTTCTCCACGGTACATAAAATCTAATAGACTTTTCATGTCGGCGTACGGAACATCTTTTAAAATTACAATTGGGTGTTTGTCGGGATGATTTACGAATAGTGCTTGAAAATAGGGACTACATGCACTCAGAACCATTTTGTGCGCACGTAGTAATTGTCCCTCTACTGCTAACGTTACGTCGACGAAACTTTCATCGTGTAATAATTGATCGAATACTGACAATAAATTCGATTGGTGATTGTTCCATCGCAGACAAAATCTTTGAGAAGACATATTGGTAGGTGCAGGTGCCCCGACGTTGGGCTGATATTGCTGATTCAACTGACGAAATGTTGTATTTGACATGGATAATTGCAGGTTACTATCGAATCGTCAGCAACCTTCAACAAAAAAAATATGTATATAAAAAAAATGTATATGCTTCTCAATAATTAGCTGTCTTCAAACTTTTAGGTTAGGTTAGATTAGTCTAATATTTAACATATTCAATAGCTTTATTGTATTTGAAATTGTGTGAAAATATCTCAGTTATTAATTATAGGCACATATCTGTCAAAAATTTCACATGAATCATACAGGTGGCCAAGATGAAGCACAAACCGGAATCATTATTACATCACAGTCGGAAGCTGGGTTCGTCCTCTATCATATTGCATCACGGACGTTATTTAAATACAAATATAAACAAGAATCATGTTTTCCGCATTAGTATCACACAATAGTATTTGTGTGAGTCAACCCCTTGAAAATGAAATGGGCACAGCCCTTCCGCCATTTTTATCGCCAACTACACCCCGCCTACAACATCATCACTAGTTTACGCAACCCTTTCCCCATTAAGGAACCGTATGATGCATTCAACAGTTTTTTAATGCGTCATTATCAAATAATTTCATAGTTATTTCACTAAGTTATATTTAAAAGTAACCAAACTTATTGATTCAAGGAAATATATTGATATTTGACCCAGGGTAAAGTGGGCTACCAACTACTTTAATGGATATTTACATTCAAGAAGCACAACTATTAATCACTTCACGTTTTATTAGTTTATTTAAACCAACACAATATAATTATGATTACCTGGCCATTTCAAATCACACTTCACACACAAGGGTTGATATCCTTTGAGGATCAAATTATTTTGCTGCACTTTTCAAGACGCCATGTCAGCAATCTGCGTTCTCACACATCAGAACTCTCGGGATTGTTCGGGATTTGTTCGGGGTTGCAGGCGGGCGAGGCGCAAAATTCAAGAAATCTTCAACTAATTGTACTTTATAATTATTTTTAATTTAAATTTCAAACGATTGACCTATGTACGATGAATTATTGCGCAATACATTGCGTTTTGCAAAAAGGGGCACGTAAGAATTGCAATTTGAAATTGGCAACAGAGTCGCGCGCAATCTACGTAACCACTACGTCATCAGAGTCAAAGGGTGTCGTTAGGAGGTCATTAAATACTTACTCGTATTACACGATCCGTCAAAATAATTTTTGTACACACATTCACACACAATCACATTGGTTTTGTGGGGCTGACGACCATGTTAACCCTCTCGCCACCGAATTGTAACTTCTCTCTGCCCCGTACGAACGAGCGCGCACTACGCGGCTAGCACCACCACCATCGCCTCCTGACCTTGGGGTACCGAGGTACACTCATCCAACTAAATACTGTACTAAGCAAGTAGACGCACTTGCATTGAAGTTTATGTTTGACTAACAATGATTGCGCTCTCACATTGAGGGCTCGCCTAGTCAGCCAACGTAGTTGTACCCCTGAGTGCGTACATCAAGCGAGGCCAACGCGCAATTGGGCAGCTAGCGCTAGAGATGGGCCACACGTGCACTGTTGCGCGGGTAGTGACCCCCGAATTATCAAAGATAGCTCTCAAACCACAATAGTTTGAAAGGGTGCATTCTCAGTTTCTTGGCTAGCATATCGTATAGTGTGGCGCCCAACAGGTGGGTCGGTTACACGTGCGCCGCCCTGGGTTGATGACCGCATCGTACCGGATCGGCCCCGGGGCGCGCTGGGTTCAACAACCGCCGCGGTGGCTGTTCATTCTCCACAGCGGCGGCACTCACCGGCCACTTCCTGGCAGACCTCCCCGGACCGGTGTATTTATGCCGTGAGAACGCATATGACATCAACTGAGTGAGCACAGTGCGAACGCTCAGATTTTTAATAAAAATCTTATTGGCCCCTCTTAACGGACGACTCTGTCGCCCTGACCCAGTGAACGCCGAAAGTCATCGACGCTGTTGCGTGTGTGCCTTATGTACTACGCACCGCAGTACGCACGATGCGGGATATCTTGCTCGCCGCTCATCTATTTCAAGGGTGCACGCATCTATGCATCCGTAACATTCCTCCTAGAGCTCATTTTCTATTTTATTCACACAATTTCAAAGTGAATTTAGCTGCATTAATAAATTTATTTGAACAGTAATAATTTTAAATTTCCTGCTTATTATCCATTTATTTCCATACAAAAAGTAAAACAAATATTATTTCAATTATTCACAATTGCTTTCTGGCGAACACAAAATTTATCATACAGGCGCCATATTGTTTGATTGTCAAAAGTGACAGCAATGACCTTTACTTATTTAAGAACCCCAAGTGAATTTATCTAGCTTTCATCGGCATACAAAGAGTATCCAAACTAAAAATAAGGCTCATATTTGAATTGTGATAGAACAAATAAATTAAATCATCTGTCAAATCATTAAGTATAGATATGCAAGGATCCGTTTTTAATTGTATTAACTGTCAACTGTCAGTTATTACTTTTATTTATTTACATGTAAATGTTTAAAAATTCAACGGATGATGTGAACATTGTAAACTTTCATTAGTATCTTAAAAATAATGTAGAATAACTAAACATTATCTTTAAGGCACTAATGAAGGTTTAATAAAAATGGAAATATTTGCAATTATAAAGGTCATCTAAATTTTGTATGTAAAATTTGTTCACAAAATTTGAAAAATTCAGAATTGGCACACTGTCCCCACCCTTACTACGTTAGATAATGGAGGAAATTGGCAATATACAACAATAGTATAATGAGAAATACTTATTGTATGAAAAAAAAAAGCCAATAAACAAAAAATTGGAAACTATGGCAGTTTAAATAAATTATCAATTATTAACTTTTTGTGTAAATCAGTGCAACCTGTGACAATTTTCGTCCGACCAGAAAGCCTAAATCGTAGCCCTATAGGAGCCGTGCGAATAGAATATAATTATGATTCCGCTTATTGTAAAAACGACTTGTATCCCTTTTTGTAGTAAAACTTAATTTTATTATGACATCCTCAATGCGGGAAATGTCAGTTTGACGTTTAGCAACTTAACGCATTTTCTCATCTCATACTTTCTCTCCACTAAAACATTTCTAATTATAAGGCACTTTCATTTTAATGAGGGTGATTTCTCCCCAAACATTTGGGTCATTAAGAGTAAGCTATTTTGAGCATTCGCAAGAGATGTGTTATTCAAGCTCCAATAGTTTTTTGAATAAATGCAAGAAAAAGTGTTGAATTTTGGCACCGTTAGATGTGTTTTTAGAGAACATTGTTCAGAATGAGTACTAGGCAGGTTCCGGCAGGGAGATAATATCCTAAGATGAAGAGCAGAAGAAATCTTCTGGCCGGGGGTTGACGACCTCTTGCCAGCAGTGCGTAACTGCTGGGGCCCGCGTTGCTGCTCCGCACCTCGCAGTGTCGCTAGGGTTGCCGCCCGCCTAACGAGGCCGCGTCAGTGACCTTGCTTCCCTCCGGCACCACCACTACGATACACTTCCGGTCGGTCATGACCTGTTGCCGAGGAGCCACGTGTCGTATCCAAGATTTCACATATCACACCAAACAAACAAACCCTTCAAACAAAACACCTTCTCTCACGACCAATATAATATATTTATTAAACCTAGACAAAATACAAAAAATCAATAAATAATCCTAACATAATTTTATTTAAGCGGACATTTGTATGCTTCATTATCTTTGCAGCAATACTCCCTTCCAGCCGACAACTTGGTGTTAATCCAAACATCTTTCACATTTTTTATGAACAAGTGTGCCTTTTCCTTGTAGCAATCTCGGTTTGTGGTCGCGCAAATTATATCTGAACTTTTGGGCAGATGCTTGACAATCTAAAATTACATACAATTTGAAAAAATAACCAGATTTGGCAGTTACAAATTTAAGGCTATGTAATCTATCACTTATTCATTCCTACTTCCAATTTCATTAGAAAAACTGATTTACCGCATCAAGGCACTTGTTTGTGCATTGTCGTGTTCCAGCAGCAGTATTTGGACACGGCCGGTCGAATTCTTGCAACAGGGCTGCATTTCCAGTCGGCTGCTCTTTAGACCCCTTTTTAAATTGCCCGGAAAGGAATATCCCACAAGTACAAGGAGTACCCACTTCGTTATCTTTTATTTTAGCTTGTCCCAGTTTGACACAAAGTACAACAACCAAAACGAATTTAAAAAACATTTTTCTAATCTAACTGTAATAATTAAATTAATTGCAGCTGTATTTGTAATAAAAACCAAATAAAGAATTTGTTGCATGGGCAAAAACTTTGTGGTTCTTGCAGTTATTTTTGACCCCATTCCTATTGTGAAATCATTTCTCTGGAACTAATTTTGCATCACCTTCTAAAACAATTTTTCCGTCGACTGAGCATTTGTATCTAACTTCTAACAGTTTTCTGATAGAGCATAACTGCACCTGAACGGTAACCAAATCGCCAACAAAGCATTTGTTTGGAAAACGTAGATTCTGAGCTACAACTAGAGTTCCTTCACCAGGCAATTTAGTTCCTATAACACCTGATACTAAACCATTAAGATAAGCCCCATGAACGATTCCTTTTTCTCCTTTGTGAATCGGATTGGTGTCCCCCGTTACGTTGGAGAATAGTTGAATGTCTTCTTCAGTAATTTTCTTAACTATTTGTACAGATTCGCCCACGCGGAAACTATGATAATTACTTGAAAGGAGTCTTAAACATTTACTCATTTTTATTTATTTTTTGTAAATAAATGGTTGCTAAATTAGTTAAACGCGGATTTTTGCTTTTTTTTATTGATTCAATCTTATTAACTGCGATTGATTTTGTGGGATACTCTATTTCCTGACTATTTAAAAATATGAGGGTCGTCATAGCATTCAAAACACTTTCCTCATTATCAGAATATAATATTTTAGAAATTAATGTAAGGCCATCTTTTTTTATAATAATATCTTTATTAGTAGGGTCTGTAACATAATTATTTTAAATGCCTATCCCATTGCTGCAATCTTAATCTGTACCTGAACTTAAATTACACAAGGCGGCAATAGCAAAATCCACATGAGTGTCACTTTCAGAACCTAACAGTTCTAAAAATAAGTCAATTAACTGCAAAGACCTTATGTAATCATAGTTTATTGGATCATAAGCAAAATTTGCTAAATTAGCCAGTGTTTGGTTTTTTGCGTCTGGAAAAATCATATTTGAATCTTAATTGGTGCTGACATCTATGAGACATGTATGAAAGATGTAATCATAGACGTATAAATGAGTGGCATATGTTCCAGCAAGTAAAAGAGAGATAAACTAATGAAACGTCGTTCTCTATCCTTTTTTATTACGCACACGGTTATGGCAAACAAATGCACATTCCGTTTTTATAAGTCAATGGTTGTATCAGCTCCAGTTAGCTCAACATGTCAATTTTTACCTTCACTTTTAGTTTCCTCGAATTCTTTTTTCAATAATCGTAAGAAATCATAACGCCCTATTCCGTCTGGCCCTGTTTTCTTTAACAGCTGATCTTTTCGACTAAACATGTCACATTGCACATGAAGTAAAAGCGTTTACAAACACGATTGCCAAACTAATAATCACAAGATAACAACGCGCATGCTTGAAATTCGAACCTCAATTTTCATCCAAATGAAATAAAATAGGAAGAAAAATTCGCCTACAGTTCATTTCAGTTAAGAGCGGTCCAAGGTACTACGATGTAAGCCTTCTGATTGGTCGAAATGTGAACACAATTCACCCACAGTAAATGCAGAATATAAAATAATGAAAATTAATTCAAGAAATCTATGATAATTGATGAACGATTAACAAATGTTGTAACTGACTCACTGACAGATAGCCAAGTATGATTTTTGTGATAATGTAAAATTGGATCGTATTTTGGCCAATCTGAAGGCTTAAATCATAGTGCCATAAGAACGCTTGGACCGTTCTTAGCTGAAATAAACTGTATAAAATTAATGAATTTTACCTCTACGGTTAGTTTTTTTCGAAGATATGAAAAATATTAGTTTTTGGTTAAACATGTTACATTGCACAAGCAAATAGCAGCATTTAATAGTACTGTTGTTAAATTATCAATTATTATATAGGTGAAATCGAATTGTTACAATTATCCCAATTTTCCTTGAGCATTATCTAAACTATTTAATTTTGGGTAGATAATTTACAAAACAAATTATAAATGTATTAATATTTGGTTAGGTTCCATCCAATAATAAATTGTAATATTTTGAAACGTATTTTTCTGATTAACAATCTTCTAAATCTTAAATGGCTATCTGAGATTTCTATCTTCTTATAGTCAAAAATAACATAAATCACGCAATACAATTATTGTTTCTTATATCTAATCTGAAGTTATCTTAACAATCTCAGTTAAAAGTTATATAAATGCTACCTACCGCATGAAGACACTTATTGTTAGTGCAAATATTCAACAAAAATGAAAAATCTTATAATATTCCTTTTTTGCGCTGTGGCTTGCAGCGCTTCTGAAATAAAATTACCAAAAGATTTTCCAATATCTTTTGGAAGCGAGCTTTTAAAGTTGCAACATGAAGTTGCCAGTTTAAAAAATGAGCGGGGTATGATTTCCGTGGATATCAATAAATACTTGGATAAAACCATGCAACTTATTCAATTGTGGGTTGTCAAACAAGGATTGGATCCCATGGAAGCCGAAGACATAGGAAAAAAAATTAAAGTGGTGAGAATAAGATATAATTAATTCAGTTACTACCACCACCTGAAATAAATTATTTTTTCATAAAAAATACTGTTGAATTCCAGGGAGTTGGTATCATTGCTATCAAAGGAGAAGTGTGGCTCAGTCAAGGGTGGCTCCAAGGTCTTAGCACCGTTCAACGAGGAGGCGAAGCCAGATTGACCTACGAGGCCCAATATTTAAATATACGCCTACCTTTAGCCTTCCCAAGTGTTTTAATCAATTACGATTACAGGGCCAAACTTATGGGCATAGGACCAAAAGGCGGCATCGTAGGCAAAGTTAAAAATCTTCAACTGTTGGTTGACTTCAATATTGACACCAAAACTATGGAAATAACGCTTCAAAATTTCAAAATTGTTGATGCTGGGAAAATTACTCTGAAGTTTGCTGGAAATCCAATAACAGATCTAGTATCAAATATTTTGACAAATGCTATAACAACTCTTTTACATGACATTATTACTAAAATTCTACAAAAAAGGGTAAAAGTGGTTGTTCAAGAAGCCGTTGATCAAATTAATCAAGCACTTCAGCCTAAAAATAAGTACGTCCATTAAAATTAGGAGATAAGTGATTGTTCAAAGATAGCCTTGAATCTAAAGGTTACTGTAAATTAATCTTATTTAAATAAAATTTTATCAACAAATCTTAGATTTTATCGATTTTTATTGCATTTGTTTTTTTTCTTTGAAACCAAACATGTCTCCATGGTGAAACAAAACATAGCAACTGTCAACTTCCCATCATTTTACTACCAAAATGAGTAATGATGATACAATCACCTCAAAAAGACTCAGTATTAGATCAGGATTTTCGGGTTCTATTTATTTTAAAGAAGATAAAAAATCTTACGCAGAAGAGAATGAGCAGATAGAAGAAAACGACGCAGTTATATCACCTGGTTTGGGTAATATTTTATCCACAGTAATAGATGATGCAATCGATCAGTTATATATTCTGGGGGCCGGAATGGTGCCCAAAGCAAGCTTCCAAATTGATGACATTAAATCCAGGGCTATGGAATATGTTGCCGATGATCCTATTTTTGATCACGAAACGGGCGACCCTTTTGAAGTCGCTTTTTATAAGAAAAGACTCATGAAACTTTATTTCGACAGGTAAATAACATAAAATAAGATATGGATTATATTTGTGTTCTAATGACAAGAAATAATCACGTAAAAATGACAAGAAGTGAAGTTAGGTACACATAATCAAATGTAATGAAAATTAAAGTAATTTTTCGAATACCGGAAAAAATTTGACATGAAAAATGTAGTGGACAAAATACTCAATTTTGTTTTGTCAAATACGTAGCTGCGTAAAGTTAGCAGCTAAAAGGCTAGATGGCGCTGAATGTACCTGAAAGTATTTTTCGACGTTTTTAACCGTTTAGACTAGAAAAACTTACAAAAATGTTAACGATGTGTACGATTTTATCTCACGGTTCACGAATTAGGCTGCCCGTCCATTGAGAGCAAAAAGCTTCAAATTGCGAAATAACAAATTCGGGCAAACGCTATTCGTATGAAATCGTACGAATGCCCATCGTCCATTGTTGCAGTATTTCGGTATTCGTATTTGAAAAATTCTCTAATTTTTTAGACACGATCTCAAAAAGAATGGCTAGCTGTTACATTACGGTAAATGTGGTTGAAAAATCATTCTATCGGTTTTTTTCGCTTTGCACTATGTGATTAGCATTTATTCACAGGCAAAATCTCAACAAAAAAAGTAAGAAAATATGATTTCACGTATTCTATAATTTCAGCGTCATTTAACTTTGAGTGTCAACTTTACAGAGCTGCGTATCCGAGAAAAAAATGCACATTTTTTGTGTTACAAGTTTTTTTCTCAGACGTTCGGTATTTGAAATTGTGGCGGAAAACGTTTGAGGATAGAAGATTGTACTAGTTCTTTCATTTTAGTTCAAAAATGGTTAGTTTCTTCATCGAATTAAGAAATGAATTAAAATTCGATAACGATTTTACATCCCTAACCAATTTTCTGAAAGATATCAGAAAGTCTAAAATGGAAGAGCAAGAATTGTTTGCGGAAGAAAGGAATAATTTAGAACAAATGAATAATTTGAAACAAAAATTGTTGTGTGAACAACGGGACAGCCAAAACCATATTCATGTTTTAAATGAGGAAATTGCAATCTTAAAAGATCAAGCTGAAGTAATTTAAATATTATCAAATAATTATTAGTACTAACAGAATTTTTTAGGATGTTTTATTTGAAAATTTGATCCGTACCCGTTATATTGATAATTGGGAAAATGCTCGAATTGAGCAAAATGAATTGATGTGCAGTTTAAAAGAAAAAGAATTGCAAGATACAATTGCCAAATATAAAAACGAAATTGAGAAAGAAGTGCGGGTTAACAACGAAATTGAATCATACATTGCCGAAAATCAAAAGGTTTTACAATTAAATAATATTATAAATTGGCATATTAATAATATTTTTAGGATATGCAAGAAGCCATTGAAGAATGGGGTAGAAAATACGAAAAAGATTCGGAGTCCCGAATAGTTGAAATTGCAGTAATAAAAGAAAATCGGGAAGAATTAGAAGTTCAATATAATGCTTTAAAAGAAACGGTAATTTATTGTTTTAATGGCATTTCGTCCTGCAATACCGACTCAGTCGACGTCGGACAGAATATTTTAAAATTGTTTATTTTTTATTTGTTCCAATAGTTTATTGTTGTGTTTGTGGAATTTATTAATTTGCACACATTTACCAACTAGTTTTATGGCATTTCGCCCCATCGGTAAAGCCGCATGTCTGCAATACCGATACAATCAAAAAATGTCTGGCACGGATTTTAACGTCCAGCTACATTTTCTGATTTCTTTTAATTCAACATTATTAATTATTATTTAATGTTGATTTCTGGTGAAAAATCGCTTTGTTGTTGATTTTTCATTTGTTTTAGTTGTTTGTTTGTGCTAGTTTTGGTGTGTGTAGCTTTTGAATTTGTAGTGCTTTCATGGTGATTTTTGTGAGTGGTTTGCTGTCTTATTGTGTTCTGTTAAGTATTGCTTTCATTTTATTGCTAATATATATTAGTTTTATTAGTTTCCCCGTATTTATCAGCTAGTTTTACAATTCCAAGTGACATTTCACCCTATTGTTATAACTGTATTTCTGTTCACCATTAAATAATTGCCAAAGAGATTTGCAATGATAAGCGATCTTAAATTGTTCTAGGATCTAGGATAACAAATGGTTACTAAAATTCAATATTTAAATAAAGATAAGACAGAATTCCGCTGTAAGAATGCAACATCTGTCAATAAATATAACTAAATCTCTTATTATAGATAGTCCAGATTATATTTCTTAGAGCATGCAAATTTCACTAAAAAAATGAAAACAGTTCATCAAATATATATAATTAAAATATATTTCTGATAGAAAAAAGAGTTTATAATGCAATTTATGACAAATATTGTTATAAATCTTGATAGTATACGTTGTGCTTTATACCATAAATTGTCACTATTGGCGCCAATCAATCAAATTACTCGAATTTTATCATTCTGTGCATATTTCTCGAATCTCGATATATTCCAGCAAAAAATGATACCATATTCAGCAATAAATTCAAATGGGACAGCCTGTATTTACTTTAAGCTTTCTGCACTTCTTCTTTATATGAACTTTAAGTATGTCAAATCTCAATTCCTTCGTGAGCGCGGTACAAAATTTTCTCTTCACGTAAAATTAAATTGGGACAGCCTGTATATAATTTTAGCTTTCTGCACTCCTTCTCCATATAAACTTCAAGTATGCAAAATCTCACATCCTTTTGTGCGTGCTATACGCTTAAAAAGGGGTACAAAGAAAGTTTTCTCTTCAGGTATTAATATATAAATTAAATGGACACCTGTATGATTTTTACATTCTGTATATCTTCTCCCTATAAACTTTATAAGTTTGCCAAATCTCACATTCCTTCGTGCATGCATTATGCTCAAAAAGAGGTACAACTTTTCTCTTCACGTATTAATATATAATTAAAATGGGACACCTGTATATAATTTTCACTTTCTGCACTCCTTCTCCATATAAACTTTAAGTATGCCAAATCTCACATTTCTCCGTGCATGCAATATGCTTAAAAAGGGGATGGAAATCTTTCTTTTCACTATTTATTATATATATGAGGAAGAGTATATTACGCTTACTCGGGCAAACAGCGATGTTACCTGCTAAACTAAGACTCCAATCGTATAAACTATAATGAATGATGATTATTTTTACAAAATAAACTAACTTTACTTGAAACATTTTTTAATTAAGGCCCTCAGTTCGAAAATGAGCAGTACTTGTATTTTTTATCTTATTGAAAAATTAGTTCTCGATTATCTCAGAGACAGCAGCACCTAACTCATTTTGTGTAAAGCAAATCTACTTTATTTTTCCTACCTAATTGATCAACTTGAATAAATAGATAAAAAGCTCAACCTATTCTATTTTTTGAGATAAACATCGAAAATGTTGGGCACATTTTCTAATTTCTTCCAATTCAATATTAATAATAGTTATGAAAATATGTACTTCTTGACTGGAAATTTGATGAAAAGGAATAATAGTTACATAATGTTGATTTCTGTTGAAAAATGGCTTCGCTGTTATTTTTTATTGTAGTTTTAGTTGCTTGTTGTGTTGACGCAATATTTGTGTTTATAGTGCTTCCAAAGTGATTTATGTGCTTATTGCATTCTGTTAAGTATTTTCTAGTTATTTTATGAAATTTAAATTAATTTTTAATGACAAATACGAAAACTATTTTAATTGTAATAATTTTTAGTACGATCTTCATCAACAACAAATAGACGATTATTTGGCATATAAAGAACGGAAGCGTATAGAAGAAGAGAGATTAGAAATGTTGAACAAAAATGCAACTAAAATCCAAGCCTGGTGGAGAGGTCTAATGGTCAGAAAGCAGCTAGGACCTTATAACCCCAATTACGGAAAAAAGGCAGGAAAAGACAAGAAGGGTAAAAAAGGAAAAAAGAAGAAATAAATTTATATAATTATAATTAAACTAGTTCCCAAATTTGATGTACATTCTGAACAACTTCATCTCCATTTGAATGTTTGTGGAACATGAAATATGCTTGAATTTGGGCGGGACTAACATTTTTTCCTAGAGCAGTAATATTTTTCGCAAATTCTTGGGCCTGTTTTCCAGCATTTTCGCTTTTATAAAACCTCAAAAACATTGTTTCTAGTTGATGTTGTGAGCACCAACCAATAAATTCCTTCAAATCAACCCTTCCGGGCCTAATAAGGGCTGCATCTAATCTTTCAATATAATTTGTTGTCATGAATAAAATTCTAGCTTCGGTACTAGCAACGCCATCGAGGCAATTTAGAAGACCACTAAAAGTGACTCTACTTAAACCTTCGTAGGCGGCTCTTTGCTGGGCAGTATCTTCCCGAGAAACAAAAGCTGCGTCTATATCTTCTAAAAGTATAATACTTTGTTGAGGAGCCATGCTAAGTAAATGATTCAAACGGTCATCTGAAAGACCTCTTTCTGAGAGATTTAGGACACAAATACCGAACTCTAATTCTCCGGCTAAGGCGGTAATGTAGGATGATTTCCCGCAACCAGGAGGGCCGTGAAGCAAATAACCTATCGCAATACAAAAAGTCAGAATTGTAATTAAATCATGATTTGGATGCATACCTCTTCGGTAGGGTATTCCTCGGTCGCTGTACCAACCAGGATTTGATATGAATTCTTTGCAGTCTGATAATATTCGTTCCCCTATTCCTCGATCAAGGACGACTGAATCGATCGGCCTTTTTTTACGGGGGTGTCCAAATGGTCTCCATTCGCTTCCCATTGCAGTATACATCAATGTTTTGCCTTCGTGAGCTTTCAAGGCCATTTGTCTAGCTAACAAAAACTATTTAGTTTACACAGAGCACACAATTTTGAAGTGAAACTTCTTCAATTCTTTTTTTTTTTAATAATAAACAGAGGTCCAGAAAAAAATAATCACAAGCTTTTATTACAGAGGAATATATCCAGGAAAGTCCTTCGGAAAGTTTTCAGCCTGATACAGAGATGGTCCAAATATGACCGAATTATATTTATTTTTTATTAAAATAACAATAAAATTATAAAACAGAGAAGGAAATTACAATAAATAACAACTACACCTTTGAAATAATAGAAAGTTCCATATATTTGTGGTCACTGTTGAACGTACAAAAGAGATAAAAAGGAGAATAATACTAGCAAATAAAAGTTACTTCGCCAACCTAAAACTCATGAGATCAAAAGATGTATTATAAAGCACTAAAATAAGAAATTATCCAACTTTAATTAAATCAGTCGTGATATATGGTAGAGAGACAAGGACCTTATCCAAAGAATATGAAAGGCAGCTACAAGTATTAAGAAAAATATACGGAGCCGTCAAGAAGGATGGAGAATAATGTACAACCATGAGCTATATGATCAGTACTGACCGCTCAACATAACAGCATTAGTAAAATCTAATAGGCTTCGATGGTTTGGACACCTGAAAAGAATGGAAGAACACAAAATTCCATTGAAAATATTACAGAAGAAACCATACGGAACAAGAAGTAAAGAAAGGAAGATAAGAAGTCGATGGATGAACCAAATCCGACAATGTATAAAAAATCTTAAAATAGCAAACTGGACAATAACCGAAGAATAGAACGGAATGGAAGAGGCTGGTAGAAGCATAAAATAGGAAAAGAAGAACAATAAAATTATTATGAATCTCTACGAGGTGATTTACAAGTTGTCTCTATTGACACCAACCAATCAAACTACTCGAATTCTCACCAAAAAATATCAATAACAATTTAATGGAAAAATTAATTTTGTTTAGGTTTAAACGAGTTTGAGGAAGGCTTCAATCGAAAAAAAAAAACTAAAATGAAGGATCCTTTTTTTTATTTGAACGTGTTCAAAGATAAACAGTAGGTCATTTTGAGGGTAATGCAAATCTACAATAAATTAAGAATTCAATCTGTTTTGTTTTCTGGACTAATTAGATTGTTGCACTTATGAGGCATTATTAATTCAGAAGTTTCACTTCAAAAATATAAAAAAAAACTTTACCTTCTTCCAAGATATTGAAATAAACTCCTTTATTTCTTCCGAAAGCAGTAAGAGTAACAGTTTCCCACGGCACTCCCATATGTAAATCCAGGGTGTGTTGCTCTCTTGTCCGTTCAACACGAATCCAAGTTGTCCCATACCTGAAAAACAATTGTTAAATGTTGTAAAATAAATCATATTTAATTACCTCATAAAATGTGTACCGATGCTAGGGATAAAATCATATTTAGTCTTAACATGCCCGGTTTCCTTTTGCTCAAAACTAGTTTCCACGCTTAAATGCTGTGTTTGTCGGGCTCCTTTATGTGTAATCCATTGTAGAAGCCATTGGTAGGACTTATCTCTACATGGAACTTCCAAAGTTATCATATAATGCCTACGGAATAAAACTAGAGATGCCTGTAAACCCTTACGTAAGATTGCAGCTCCTGCTCCTAATCCGAATAACCCGAAACCGGCTCCGAAGTATGGATTATCCGAAAGAGTTGATATATAATCAACAAAAGTCATTGTTGTTTCATAGATTTAATATTAACTTGAGTAACAAATGCTTATGTATTTAAATGTTAGGTTAGGAACACTGAACACTACACATGACACAGCCTTGTAATACGCATTCTGTGTGAGTACAATGGCACATGTATCAAATAATCTTATATTGTATTGCTTTTTATGAATAAAATTATAAATTTGGACTACATTTTACTCATTACTACTTCGACACCTGCTGCACTGCTTCAATGGACATGGATTTTATTACAGAAATAGAAGTTTTAGTATTGATGTTTCAAATACAGATGGAAGCACTGAACTTAGCTGGTAATAATAAAAATAAATACATTGAAATTAGCATTAAAAATTAGCGGTGAGTTCAAAACGTCCAGATTTTTATCTCCCAATTAATTGGTAAGAAGAATCCACCATCCAGCCAAGTGTTGCCCCCCATTATCCGGGTCAGTTCTCGGTCAGAATAAGGGCGACTTGTCGCACGAGCTGCTGTCTAGATGAGGGTATAACACGCGACCCTCTGGATTGCAGACATGCGGGATTCCCAGCGAAGGGGGGCGGCTCGGAGACGGATTCCCACGGAAGGAGACACGTGGAGACTTCGAAAGGCAACTTATGATACAGGGGTGATCGTAATTGAGAGACGCCCGCAGCTATAACACGAAGCAGTTGTGGACACGCGGGTAGTGTGTTCTGTTGACTTCTATTTTAATTGAAGAAAATGGATATTGTTCCGTTGAATTTTGAACCGAATAAAAATTAATATTTTCATAATAAAATATTTGAAACAAAAAACAGTTACAACGAATTATAATTCGTTTTAGATGTTTGATTGGTCGACTATTTGGAGGTCAAACAAAAAATTGAGATCCAGATCTACCATGCCGTTATATTCCAAATGACGAATGCTTCAAATTTGATAATTAATCAAAACTCAAATGTATTTATTCTTCCTAAATGATTTTCCATAAATAATTTGATCATAACTTAATTCATTGATATTTGAATATAAACTATATTTTATAATAACTAAATGATAATCAAAATTCTTGTTTAAACGTTCCTCAACGAATTTGCGTCAATCTCTTAAATTACTCCTGATTAAATTTTCAGCTACAACAATTTAGGGGATGGCGGTAATTACACCCTATTTCCCTTTCTATTTAATTTTATTGTTACTGACATTAAAATCAATGCAGTGCATTTACAACCACACTTATTGTTTGAATCAGTAAAAATTGTTCTAATAAATGCTAATTGTCAATTACAATTGCATTATCAGATTTAATAAGCCTCTTTTATTAGGTTAATGTCACAATAAAATTAAAATTTACTCAATTTATTAAATAATTTCATTGATTTGCTTGCTTATTGATCGTTTTAAATTATTTCTGTGATGTTAATAAGGTACAGGTTATGTACATAGACCTCTATCGAATAAAATCATAGCTAGAATAATTAATAAATTATTTTTGCATTATCCATCACTTATTCGGTCCTTTATGGGTAAAAATATCAATAATTTGGATTAACGAATATGAGAAATAATATTTTTCTGCAGAACAAGTTTTGAATTTAAATCAAAGTAGATGCTTCACATCTCGCAAAGGATGCGTAAAGTAAATATTTTTAGAGTCCCACTTTTATCACCATCTAAACGCGCAGCAGTTAAATTTCTGTGAATTTATATTTTAGCCACTTTCACTGATCCATTAGTTCCGATATTTGTTGAATCTGAATGTCAACTTGTGCTCTGGCTCCCTTGCTGTGTGCTAAAATATGGAAATTAAGGGCCGTAGAAAAAATATATTCAAATGCAATACGAGTTTGAACAAGCATTATGATATTCGGCCAACAATTTTAGTGACTAAATACTTGACCTCACGTCATAATGCTCAACTTTTTGTTCTTGTTGCATAAATTACTTTTGTTAGGCGCTACTAATTTCGTATTAGTTTTGTTTACACAGCAATTTAGACAAACTATTATGTAAATAAAAAGCATAATTTGTGCTTCAACTGTATCTGCTGATCTTTTTATTATTCTAGAGTTGCAAAAATAAGTCCAAGGTTAATTTGGCGTTCTAGATCAAGTTTTGAATTCAAATCAAGTTCTTATTTATATGCTGTTTTTTTACTGTTTGGTTATTATAACTGTAATAAGTCTGAATTTCGAACGTTTTTCCAATAAAGGCATTTTTTTTTAGAATATTTGAACTGCATTTCCTTATTAAATAAGGCGCGGGAAATTTGAATTTTGAAATAAAACGTGTATTTATGTTAGTATTTTGTACTTCTAATTCGTCGCATAGATTCATTAGTTAAGAAATAATACATTTTAAATTTTTCACAAAAATTATTACGATTATTAATATTTAGAATTTTACAAATGAATATTTTTGAAACTCAACAATGTTGGAAATAAAGATAAATGAAGTGATGCATTTTTGTCGTTTATTCATGATTATATTAATAGATAAAAATAATAAGACGATCAAATAAATTATTTTCAAGCTATTCGAGAATAAATTCGAAAATTGTGTCAAAATTAAGTTGGAAACACAAAAATTGGTCCAAATCAAAAATATTAAGAGCACCGTAATCTTGATTAAACTTTTTTGTGAATTCATGTTGGTATCATCTGTCACCAATTAATTTGTCAAGTTATTTGTGGATTTAAATATCAGTTTGGGCTCTGTGCTTCCTTGCTGGGTGCTTATTGTCAAAATATGAAAGTAGCGAGCCGTAAAAAAAATTTTTGATGTTCTGACAACAATTTTTGGATCATGATGGCTTGGCCTCTTTTACCCAATTAAATCATTGAAAATTCAAGTTGAAATATGAATATTTTGACATCAGGAACCATTTAATAACTACATTTGTTGGAACTAAACTTGATTAATTTTAAAATATCACAATCGGACAGAAATGTCACTCTCGGGATGTGCATTGGCACGAAATATAAACGAATATATCTGCTTTTGTAGACAAATATGTCCGGACAAATATGTCCTTTTTTCTATTTGGCTGTCATAAAATGTACTTTTTCTACAGTCAATATAGAATGATACCCATTCCACACGCTGTAGCGTGCGGAATAGGGGTCATTCCGCACGCTCAGGGATTCCTAAGAAAACCGCGTGGCGTCGCAAAAAAACTGTTTCATTACTGTCATAATTTTAATTCTTCTTGACTGTAAAAAAAATAACATCCGTCACTCGTGCGAATCGATCATACCATGCTCATGTGAATTCTGCCACTCGACTTCGTCTCGTGGCTGAATTATTCACATTCGCATGGAATGATCTCCATTCCGCACTTGTATCGGAATATACTATTTCTTTATAACTTTTACAGCTGTCAAACGAACAAATAGTTGCCATAACAATGAATAAAATGCTACTTGATCAAGCTATGAATTTTACACTAATGCCCGGTTGCTTCAACGTTCATTAACTAAACAGTTCTCCAGAAATGAACAATATCAAATCGAATTTTTGACAGCAATGCTATGCAACTGATTTGATGAATATATTCGATTTGATATTGTTCATTTTTGAAGAACTCTTTAGTTAATGCACGTTCATGCAACCAGGCCTAAATGTTTTTCGAATGTCAAACATCAAATAAAAAAATCTAATTCAGCAGTAATTAAGGCTGTCGTAGATAAAATATTGAATGATACACGTTTGATACAGATAGTGTAATAAAACTTAAGTGATAAAAACACTCGGCTAATCGCCTCGTGATTTAACATCACACACGTTTCATTAAAACGGCTATATCAAATTTGTATTATTAATATCTATTATGGAACTCGTTTGGATATCGTAAAGTGCCTCTTTATAGAGCTCAAATAGAATTTATATTAGGTTGGTATCTGTTTTGTTAGTCAACCTAACTGTCATTTTGATACGTCAAAATACAATACATTTTAAAGGAAATTCTCAAATAGTTCACGTTTATATTTATTTATTTCTAAAAAATTACAATAATCAAATTAACAAATTTTGCAAAGTATTTTTGATATACACAAATTACTTATCTGTCAAGTCTAAGTATTACCAACAGTCTAATATGAAATTAAGTATTCTTTATCGATGCTTTCAGGATGCTTTCAAAATAGAAAATCTATTATTTTTTGACACACAGAATGAGCAACGAAACGCAGAACATGGGTGTTTAACATGGAATTTTCAAATTGCGCGGATATTGGCTCTCCTGTATATTTTAGAGCAAAAGTACAGAAACAGAAAGTTGTTTAAAATTAATTTTCACTTGAGAAAAGTCTGTATTTGATGCAGTAGAAAATCTGTAGCATTAGTTTAGAAATAGTTATTTAAGTATTAAGGTCAGTAAGTACAGTTTACCGATTGAGAATAATAGTTTGGAGGCCGAGCCTTGGTTTTGATTGATTCAAACTGATGATTGTTTATTCGCTGCCACCTGTCAAGTTTGAAATTTTATTTTGAATTTTCAATTACAAATAAAGATGAATAAATTAATATTTTTTTGTGAAAATCCACAATTTTTTACTTACCGCCTTTACCCATGGGCGGCAAGTCAGCATAACCATAGTAACCACAGTTAGCTGGTAAAATCAACATATCAACTTAAATAGAGGGTCGGTAAACACATGAAAACGCCCAATCGTGCAAAAATAAAATATGACATTTTCGTCAAAAATCAGATAGCTATGGAAATAAAAAACGAATGGAACAATCTTTCATTCTGACAGTTAATTTCCGTGTTATTACAATAATCAACAATAATGAAAAGTTTTTTGAAATCAATTTTTACTCACGAAAAGTCTTCATTTAATGCAATAGTATATCTGTAGCATCTAAAAAAATTAACAATAATAACACGGAATTGAACTGTTACAATGAAAGTTTGTTCCATTCATATTTTATTTCCATGGCTATCTGATTTTTGACAAAAATGTCATATTTTATTTTCCAAATATCTAATGCTACAGAAATTATACTGCATTAAATAAAGACTGCTCGTAAGTGGAAATTTATTTTAAACAACTTTCCATTCCTGTACTTTTGCTCTAAAATATCCGCACAATTTTAAAATCCCATGTTGAACTACTATGTTCCGTGTTTCGTTGCACACCCTGTATATGAACCCAAATAAAAAATTGTAGAAGGTACACGTTTCATAAGACATTTTAGGTCATCTGTTCATCAACAAACTTTAAAACGCTTGTTTCTACGCCACGAGTGACTTTATTTCTACTCACACAATGTTGTAAAGTTTAGTTACAGTGCGCAAAAAATAAGGAAAACACTAGCCTTTTACAAACAGCCAAATAATTAAATAAATATAAAATGAAGGAATTTATACAAAGAAATGTTATTTTACAGATTATTTAGAGTGATAAATATAGAAAATAAGGAAATATTTATATTTTCGCTATGACTTTGACAGCTGTCACTGTGAAAATTTTGCCATCGTCAGGTGACTTCAACACAATTGCCCCAGATCTTGACTTCAAAATCAACATATTCTATTAAAGTATTGAAACATACATTGTCTACTAAAAAATTTAATACAAATTTCGTGCGTTAAATATTTTACAGCGCTCTAACTAATGAGAAACAATCGCGAAGCTATATAGTTGTAAGTTTTTAAAGTTGCCGCAGTTATGAAGTGAAACTAGATGAATGTGAATAATAATTGATAAATTTATTTTTGCTTATTCACTTCTTTTCATATAAAAATAAATTAAATTTATTATATATATTCGGACATTGCGCGCCATATTTTTTAAAATTTTACGGACGAATTTTACTCATATTCCATTAAAATAGGAAAGAACTGTACATATTCTACAGGTGTATTGCCTGGGTTAATCAATAGTTTAAAATTAACTACTGAATTGCATGATTTAATTAAGAGCATCTGTCAAACATGACTGTAGTATCGAACTACAGATGTCTTTAGTTGTAATATTAATGCATAATTTATTTCAGAAATAGCTTTAATGAGATTTGAATATTTTTATTTGTAGAGACAATTGATTCTCATTATTTTTACTATGGATTGTGTGCGCAGACGTTGCACAGGCGCAGCGCAGCTATTTGGGCAAACAGATAGTTTAACAGTTTGCGCCTGCGTAAATCCAATTTCTGTGATTTGAACTGTTAGACTGATAATAATTGCATTATTGGCTCTTATTTGTACCGCAATTTGTTTTGCGATATTAATTGAAGTTTAATTTAGTTTTCAAGAAGGTTATTATAACTGCGTAACAAATATATAAGTTCATATAACTATATTTGACATTTTTTTAGGAACCAGCATACGTTTCAAATGATATCGCGTTTCGTTTGGATTTATCGAGTTCAATAACGATATAAGCAAACAATTATGTTATAAATAAGCTCTAAAATCAAGCAAATGATGAATTTTTAATTAAGATTTTACAGATGCTATATTGAGAAGTCGAGGTTGAATTTGGAAAATTGAAATGTTACCAAAATATTTGAGCTCGAGCATTTAATTTGGAGTTGGTGCAATTTAATCTTATGTTACTAAATAACAGATAAACTCAAATTGTTAAATAAAAAAATCAAGTGGAATTAGAAAAAAATTATGTTTCGGCTCTGTAGGCACCACAGCAACAGCATCCTCGTGGTTACAACAATAATTACCATTCTCTCCTCGTCGCGTCCCTGTCGAAGACATGTCAGTTTCCGATTCACAAACACTCACACACATGCTCACTTTTCCATGTTAGATGCACGTGGTTGTGAATACATATATAGATGACATGTGGAATGTGTGATGCGTAGGCCCTGCTGCCAATTGAGCGAGTTAAGCTCAATTAAGGATGATGTGTCTCGTTGATTGGCTCAATTGGCTTAGATGAGCGTAATAGCCGTCGCCGGCTTCGAGGATGCAGAATCGGCCGCAAACTACAAAGTTTCCACGAACACACATACACAGAACAGGACATCGATGGTTTGTTAACACTATTAGATATCGTATACTAACACCAGGTTTACCAACAAAAAAAGTCCCCTGGAGGAGATTCTTCTGGAAGCAACCCCGACGGCAGCCAGACCTCGTCTGTGTTAGCTCCAGCCGTGCCTCTCTGTTAAAATATAACAACAATTGGACAATATTGAGTCGAATTGCATTAAAGAATCGCTCCTAATGGAACTAATGACTGAAATTGGGTAAATTGATAAGCTCATTCGAAGTCGGGAGACCGGGTGCCGTCAGTTCTGCTCCGGGAGTTCGCCATGCTCTATCACCGACGCTTGGTCGTCCATCGCGTTGTCTTCCGGCGTCGTCACGTGCCCCCTTCTAACCAATCGCAAGCAACGCACCCTCGATGCAGGCGCTCTATTGGTGCTGGCTGAGTCCTGCCCGTCCCTCTCGCCAAATATAAATTGACATAAGAGAGTGATAATGTCAGAAGTCAGTTCGGTCTTGCCGGCAATCAAGTAGATTAGTGTTGATTAGTTTTGATTTTTGGCGCGAGTGACAAAATGCAACAACAGCAAATTGAGGGCGGGCCCTTCGACGACCCAATATTTTCTGATTTTCCGGGGCAGAGCCTACCCTCCTTGAATACGACTCTTCTTCAGAAAGCCGAAAATCGAGGTGTTCATTCCATTCAAGTTATGTTGGGATTACAACACCAGGATATGTATCCGGCAGGTACGGACCTGGGGCCGCTTTTTCCCGCTCAAGCGGACTCTACAAACAAAAGAAAAGAAGATGAGGAATTAGGTGTTATGACAACAAATGTACCTAGCTCGCAATCTCAACCCACCTCAACAGGTAGTGGAACTAAAAAAGTTGACAGTAAAAAGAAAAATGACAATACGGGAGTTAAGAAAAAAAAGACAAGGTAAACAAGACGATTTTTTTTTTTTAAATAAATGTAAACAGTGATTCATACAACTATTGATATTTGTAATTCTAGCTGTGAAGCTAAGTAATAATTACTATTCTTAGAATTTTTTTTCCATTTGTATACTCATTAAATCAAATTCAAGGTAGTAGATAAAAAATAATGAATCAAAAATTCCCAATGTTCAATTTCATCGGAGATAATTTTTTCCCAATTGCTACAAACTGATTTCTCCTTTGATGATAATTTTCTTTTTTAAATATCAGTTTCGAACAGCTTTTCCGATTTTGGTTATACTTTTTCCCCGGCGCGGCGGTATAAGGAGTTAAATAATGCATGTCATACTTTGGAAGCTCATATACCCTAAACTAATATTTGTAAAATAACGAACCAAATGGTAATAGAAAGCTTATGTAACACTATTCATTATAAAACCAGTTCCAACCTTTGATTTTTCAATCAGAGGTAGAGGGGGTTAAACAGTGCAATAAAAATTTATCTTAAGTTATCATCTGCTAAAAAATATATCATAGATTAATCAATTAAAAGCTTAAAAGCGCATTTAGTACCATTTATAATAATCAATTTTAGTCCTACACCATTCAACCCCTAAATAAACTAGCATTAAAAACATTTTTTTTCCGAAATAATTATGTGTGGATCTCTTAAAATAATAATCATATTGAAAAACCATACGCTAATAATTTATAATCTTTTATAAACCAGTTTCAACCATTCATTTCTCAACTTACCGGCATAGAGGGTTAAATAATGTAATGGAATGTTATACTTGCAAAGCTGATATATCCTAAAAAAAAATCGTACAATCATAAATCAAAATCTTATTTAGTGTTTTATCATAAATCCAGTTTCAACCCTTTATTTGTCAAACCCTGATGCTATAAGGGGTTACATGATGGAATAAAATTCTGTCACCATTTCTGATCTTATATCTCCTGAATTAATATTCAAACAATAATATATCAATAAATAATTTATTAATAAACCAGTTTCAACCTTTTATCTTTCATTTCTGTAGTATAGTTAGAGGGTTCAATGAAGCAAAAAAAAGTTCTGGAATAATTACCTCAAATAATAAATCAAATGCTAATAGGAAGACAACAAAATTCATTTATTATTAAACCAGTATCAAACCTTTATCTTTCAACTCTGCTATTACAAAGGGTTGAATGATACAACGAAAATCTGCAACTAATATATTTTTAAATAATAATTGTACGTTAATAAAACATTATGTAGTACCAAATACCGTAAAATTAGTTATAATTCTCAACCCTGCCGGTAAAAAGGGTTGAATAATGCAACAAAAATCTGTTGCACTGTCCTGGATAAGTGATCGTATAATAAAAAATAAAACATTGGTGGAAATCTCATGTAGTATCTAATTTAAAATTCATTTTATTCCTTAATCAGAACCGTACCGAAATAGGGGGTTAAATACAGCAGAAGTTTGTCACATTTTGGAAACTTAGATAGTTAAAGCAGAGCTGATAAATTACTGAACCAATCACCAACCCTTTATTTTCCAATCCTAATGTTATACAGGGTTAAATTTGTCACATTTCAGAGCTTATATCTCCTAGAATAATTATTGAAGAGTCTTAGTTCTATTTATTATATAAAACTAGTTTCAGCCCTTTACCTTTCCATCCTGCCAATAAAGGGGGTTGAATAATACAACAAAAACTCACAAACTTCATTTCTTCTGAAATAATTTATCGTAGAACAATTGAAATAACGCCAATAGAAAAATTATGAAGTCCGATTTATTATAAAATCAATGTCAACCCTTTATTTTTCAATCATGCTAGTGTATGTACATATATGATGTCCTAAGCTATTAATTGTAGAACAACGAATCAAATGTTGATAGGAAGCTTATAGAATATATAGAACATTAAAATACTATTGATTATGAAACCAGTTTGAACCCTTAATCTTGTAGTCCTGCTGGTACAGGGAGTTAAATAATGCAATGAAAATTTATCACACTTATAAAGTTAATATCTCCTGAAAAAATGATCATACAAATAATTGAAAGCTTATAGATAGCTCCTTTAGTACCATTTACTCTAATAATTTTTAGCCCCTCATTATTCAACCCCTTTATAAGTCAACATTGAAAACAAATTCGACGAAATAATTCTGTCTAAATAACCTAAAACAATGATCGTACTGTAAAAACCATACACTAATAGATTATCATCTATTATAAAACCAGTTTCAACCCTTCATTTTTCAACCTTGCAGTTATACAGGCAGGGTTAAATAATGCAATGAAAATGTCACACTCCATAAAGATTATCTTCTTATAAAATAATCGAACAATACTAAACCAAATACTGATAAAAGATTATTAATTTTAAAACCAATTTCAACCTTTCATCTTTCAATCCTGCTGGTATAAGGAATTAAATGATGCAATAAAAATATGTCACAATTCAAAAGTTCATATTTTCTGAAATAATAATCATAAATTGATAAACCAAATGCTGATAGAAAGATTATTTATTAATAACTTAATTTCAACCCTTTGTCTTTCAGTCCTTTAGATATAGAGGATTAAATAATGTAACTGAAATCTTTCACACTTTCAGAGCTTAATAATAATTAATCAGAAAGCTTATGTAGTGCCATTTATACAACACATGTTTCAATCTTTCATCTTTTATCCCTGCCTGTAATCAGAGGCGGCTCTAGTCTATTTACCGCCGAGGTGCAAAGATATATAAATTGCACCCTCCCTTCTATCTCCCTCTCTTTATCGTACTTCTCTTTTTTATAGATTTCAATCCCAATCCACAATCCACAATTTTAATCGCAATCCACAATCCACAATTTGAATCCCAATACACAATTTTAATCCCAATCCACAATCCAGAATTTAAAGCACACTTCAAAATTTCAATCCTAATCCACAATCCACAATTTGAATCTCAATCCACAATTTTAATCCCAATCCACAATTTCAATCCCAATCCACAATCCACAAATTAAATCCCAGTTCACAATCCACAATCCTCAATTAAAATCCACAATATTAATCTCAATCCGCAATCCACAAATTCAATCCCAATACACAATTTCAATCCCAACCCACAATCCACAATTCCAATCCTCATTCCAATTAAATATCCGTAATCACAATCCCAAACCAAAACATACAATCTTAATCCCAATCCCAATTCACAACTCACAATTTTAATCCCAATCCAAAATCCACAATCCCAATGCCAATCTAAAATTCACAGCCCCAATCCCAATCGAAAATCCACAATCCCAATCCCAATCAAAAATCCACAATCCTAATCTCAATCCAAAATCTAGAAACCCAATCCCAATCCAAAATCCACAATTCCAATCCCAATCTTAAATCCACAATTCCCGATCCTAATCAAAAATCCAAAATCCACAATTCCCGATCCAAAATCCACAATTTCAATCCCAATCCACAATCCACAAATTTAATCCCAATCCACAATCCATAATCCTCAATTAGATTTAGAGTCCACAATATCAATCTCAATCCGCAATCTACAATCCGTAATCCACAATTTTGATCCCAATCCACAATCAACAATTTTAATACCAATCCCAATTAAAAATCCACAATCACAATCCCAATCCAAAATACACAATTTTAATCCCAATCCCGATTCACAACCCACAATTTCAATCCCAATCCAAAATTCAAAATCCACAATCCCAATCCCAATCTTAATCCAAAATCCACAGCTCCAATTCCAATTGAAAATCCACAATCCCAATCTCAATCAAAAATTCACAATCCTAATCCCAATCCCAATTCAAAATCCAGAAACCCAATCCCAATCCTAAATTCTACAACCCCAATTCCAATCGAAAATCCACAATCCCAATCCCAATCAAAAATCCACAATCCCAATCCCAATCCAAAATAGAATGGTGGATTATGGATTGTTGATTGCGGATTAGCCCTAATAAAATATTTTGTTGAAGAAATTGGTTTATTTTTAAAGAATTATGTTCGGGGCCCAACTGCTGCCTTCAAGGAAATGGCGCCGGGATGCCATGCACCCTTTGCACCCCCGCTTGAGACGCCTCTGCCTGTAATATAAAGGGAGTTGAATGATGCAACAAAAGTCTATCACACATTATAAACTCATATCTTCTGAAATAATAATCATAGAGTAACGAACCAAATGCTGATAAAAAGTTTATTGATTGCTATTCAGTTTCAGCCCTTCATCTTTTAACCCTGTTGATATACAGGATTAAATAATGCAACAAAAATCTGTCACATTTTGCAAGCTTATATCTCCTAAAATAATAATCGTAGAATAATGAACGAAACGCTAATAAGAAGTTTTCATGACACCAATTTCAACCCTTAATCTTAATTAATTTTTTTTTCAGAACAACGTTCACTGCATATCAATTAGAAGAATTGGAAAGAGCTTTCGAACGAGCTCCATACCCTGACGTATTTGCGCGCGAAGAATTAGCCCTAAAACTCAACTTAAGCGAATCTCGAGTTCAGGTGTGGTTCCAAAACCGACGGGCGAAATGGCGGAAACGCGAACCACCACGAAAAACGGGGTAAGTAATAAAAAATAATTATTTTTGCAAGTAATATATTAGAAATTGTTAGTTATGCGGGGAGCCCGGCCGTAACAGGAGCTCCTTATGGAAGCAGCGCAGGAAGTAGCGGCCATTTTCAGCCTTCAACAGCAACCCCCGACGCTTGGAGCACCTCCAGCACCGGAGCAGCCTGGCCCAGTACCTACGGCGACCTCCAGATGTCCTACGGGGCCCAATCCACCTTCGGAGGATACTCCTACACCCTAGGCTCTCAGCACGACGGAAGTCAGCTTTTCGCCGGAATTAGAGCCCATGAGTACGCTGAACAAAGTCCTCCACCTCCCCCGCAATACTCCATGCTACAAACACATTCTCCAGGTGATGGAACTGGGGGAGAAGAGCTCCATAAACTCGAGTATGGCGATCCGTCGCAAGATGAGCTCAAACAAGAACAGCCCCCGCCTGCTTATGTGACGTTGCCCCCTTTTCTGAACTAGGCAGGGTTGCGAATCGACCCTGCCTTATGTAAATAAATTAGTGCCATTTTATCATTCAATATTTCAAGGCAATATTCTCACAAAATATTTGGGAGAGCTCTTTTTAATAATAATAGGAGGTTATAAAGGAGTGCTCAAGACTGCAACGACATTGATGATTTAAATTTAAATAAAAATAACTCTACAGAATGTCTAGTCTATAAATTCAAGGCGTAGAAGGATCCAAAATTAATTTAAAGAAATAGGAGAAAGCCTTCAGTTATCCATTTAAATTTTCATAATATTTATTTAACACGTTTAGAGAATGAATTTTCTCATCATCAGCAGTATAAAAGATTTGAATTACATTAAATTTGAAAAAATATATAACAATAATTATTGCTTCTTACCAATAAAATATACAATTACTTGTTATCCTAACTTAACATTGTAAGTATAAAAATACAAGTTATAAAATTTTCAAGTAAAGAACAGACATAGTCTATTCATAAGAATGAAGCAATTCCAGCCCTTGGTTGGCAAAAAATTGAATAAAAAACTGAAAAGTTACAAGAGGGGAAAAAATAATGAAAAAAATATTAAGTTGGTAAGGCAAAATTCCCCAAGAACTGACATGCGTGTTTTGTGTTATTTTTGTAATCTGTTTGACTGTTTAGTGCCAATTCACAATGTGCGTAAACGTAAGGAGTACGTAGCCGTAAACATAAACGTAAAGTTAAACTACTGTATTACAATAGCCGTGCTCACAATACTCTTACGTTTATGTAATGAAAACGTAAAGTTGAGATAAATTCATCTTTATGTTATGTTTATTGTTTACGTACGAAACAACTAATAGCGCATGCGGCAACTTTAAACACATGTTTTCATCTGACAGTCCTAGTGAACGAACTCGAACTTAAGTTTATAATGTGACAAAGATAGTTATAATGTTGCCCGAAAAAATCGTATGATTGAATAATTTTTTTTCTTTAATATTTATGAAAGTAGTTTATGACATTTTAGCCTATTTTGATTTTTACTTTGGAATTTCATTAGACGCAGTTGGCAATATTTTCGAGAAACGATGCTTCAGAATAATGATAAAACAAAATCTTATATCAGGTCAACTAAACACAATAGTTATTTAAGTATTAAGGTCAGTAAGTACAGTTTACCGATTGAGAATAATAGTTTGGAGGCCGAGCCTTGGCGAGAAATTTTTTTTTTGACTGAATCCTTGATTTTACTACTGAAAAAATAACTCATGAATGTTTTGTATCATTCTGAAATTTTCTTGAACATTCAGGAGTATTCTGAAATATCTTAGAACATTCCAAAGTGTTTTGGAACATTCTGAAATGTCTTAAAACGTTAAGGATTGTACTAGAATTCCCTAGAATATTTTAGAATATTCCAAGATGTGTTTAATGAATAATCTAGATATTCTTGACTGTTCTGGGATGCGGGTGTTCCATGCAATTTCAGAACATTGCACAACGTTGTAGTGCATTCTGAAATAATTTACAACAATATGGAAGTATTCGGCAAAAAATTCTGAAGCATTGTAGAACGATGTAGAAAATTCTGGAGCATTATAGAGTAATCTAGAATATTCTGGAACGTTTAAAGATATTCTGAGACATTCTGAGATATTCGTAAGCATTTTGAAATGTAGAGTGGAATTGTAGAATCTAACGAGCAGTGCGAACACGCTGGCTTTGGGATCAAAAAGTCGCAAGGTTGGATCCCAATGACGGAAAAAAATCACTGAATTATAATATAAATGTGGCGTACTCTCCACAAAGACTTGACGACTGGTAACCGCATCCCTCTGCTGAAAGAATATTAATCAATGGTATTTTTTCAGAGTGCTGTATGAAATTTTAGAATAATCTAGAACGTTCTAGACTCTAGAGTGTTCTAAACTGTTCTATGATGTTTTAGAACATTTCGACTGGAATATTGTGAAATGTTTTGGAATATTTTAATATGTTCCAGAACGTTTACAAGTGAACAAATATTAGAATATTTTAGAACATCAGTTACAAAGATAAATACTGCAGAAAAAACACTAGAATGATATTATCAACAACTTTTATATGAAGTAAGTGATTGATTTTTGAAACAGAGATAATAGTATAATATACTAGCGATTCGACCCGCTTAGCAGGTCTATAACTTTCCTAAAATTTTAAAAACTAATGGCAGAACTATATTTTTGATGAAATCATAAATAAAATTGGTTTTTAGCACTCCTTATGTGCAGACTGTGCAGTAATAATTGTTTTGCAAGAATAGTGCATTTCAGCGGTATTCTTATATTCAGTTGTTGTCAGTGTTTAGACAAATTTTAGTAAGTACTTAATTTGTTATATTTGCCAAAATTTGAGAAATATTTACTGCTCGATTATTTAGTTGGAATTTTGTCGTAAAATATTGAATGAACTCTTGCCTTTGGACCATATTTTGCCTTTATACTTTGAATGTTTGTACTGAATCTTTATATGAATAAAAGCGTGTGAAATATTGCTGTGAACTATACTGACCCAGTTATTCTCACAACCTTGACATTTTTAACATGTGACACCTTAATTGTGACAACAGCATGAAGCTTTGAATGATTCTCTTATATAATTATTGCTTTTTTGTATTTTTTCAACACGGAAGTTTAATGAATTAGCGCAAAATTGTGATTTGAGTGTGTGAGTGTGGATGGTTTTTACTTTGCAGTGTGCACGGTGCGGAAAAACCCAATGATTGATGGGGAGGGGTTTCTCAGGTGCAACATTTACTTGAAATCGCTTTGGCTTCGCGGGCTTCGCTCAGTTAGTTGTTGAGGTTCGAAGCGCGAGTACAAGATTCTCCAAGATTGTTTTTCCGAAAGTTAAAGTGTTTTTCAAATGAAAGTGATGAAAAGTGTGTCAACTTTCACCTGGCAGTGGCCTGTCATTGCGGTATTGTTATTTATTCATTCTTCGTTTGAACAATGCCTCACCAAAGAAGATTCCAGGTTGTTTACGAATCCCACAGGGCACCAAGCATTATACAAGGGTCAGCACGACTTTTCTTTATCGTTATTACGTGAAATTAATAAAGGTGCTCCTACTGATAACATCTTCTTCTCACCTTATTCGACTTATCACGCTTTATTGCTCGCTTATTTCATTTCCGCCAGCCAAACAGAAAAATTCGTCCATCAAGCTTTGCGTTTGGACGCAACTCAAGATAAAGTAGATGTAATGCAAGCCTACAGATTCGATAAACTTCGTAGAAGAATGGCAGCTGCTGATAAATCTTACGAATTCGATAGCGCCAGCAAAATCTATGTCACCACAGAAGCAACTATCAGAGATTGCATTGAAGATCTCTTCAAAGAAGAAATTGAAAAGACCGATTTCGCTCATAATCCTACGACTGCTCTACAAAATATTAATTCCTGGGTGGATGAGCAGACCCAAGGAATGATTAAAGACTTTTTACCAGCTGATGCCATTGATTCTACAACGAATTTAGTGTTGGTAAATGCCGCTTTCTTCAAAGGAATGTGGGAGTACAAATTCGATCCCTTAATGACGCAAAAAATGGTATTTTACATTTCTCCTTCTGAAAATACTTATGTCGATATGATGACCCAGGAAGGCACCTTCAATCATGGTCAGTGTCATTTGTTTTTTACACGAGTTTCAATTTTTTTTCGATGACTTTCACATTTTTTGCTTTCATTATTATCGTTTTAACACTTTTTTTTAAAGAAAAATAATATTTCACGGATTATTTGTTCATATTTATTATCATAATTGTTGACGAATTACATTTCGACATCACGATAATTTAGAAATCGCGCTATTAATAATGCATTAATATGCAGCGCGAAAACAAAAAGATTGCATAAAATCTAAGGTAGGTATTCTCACCTCTTTACAAGCGCTACTTAAACAAAAATTGGAATAAATAAAGATAGCACTATAGTGGAAACAATGAAATAAAAAAGACAGTGCATTGGATTTTGGGAAGAAGCGCGTTTTCTTTAATATGAGGACATATTTAATGTAACAGCACGGTAAAGGAAGTTAGGTTAGGCCAAAAACAGACGAACATCTTACAATTGTTTTGCTAATGACAGATCCACTTATTAATGATTACCTACAATAAATAAATAACTATTTTTAAATAAATTACAATAAATTATAAATTTAAACAGTATCACTTGGCCAAACTATAGACAAGCAATTTTAATATTTTGTTAAGAATGAAGCATAAATTAACATACTTAAAAATTTGCATTTTAAATTTGTTAGTAGAGCATGAAACGATTAATTTGAATATGAATATGAACAATGGTTTTTATTTTTAATTCAGATGTCTCGGAGTCATTGGGGGCACATATCCTAGAACTACCTTATAAAGGAGGTTCAGCTAGTATGTTCATCCTTCTGCCACCCTTTTCTGCCGGAAATGGTGTCGAAAACGTCTTATCAAACTTAAACTCAAATTCCTTCCATAATATTGCTGATGACGGATCTCTAGATGCCAAAACAGTTATCGTTTCCCTTCCAAGATTTGCTTTGGAGCGTGAAATTGAACTCAAAGGGGTAAGCAGCACTCAATTAAACGCAATAAAAAAAAATCTACTTTATTTCTTTTATAGATTCTGGAAAATTTAGGAGTCGGGGATCTTCTCACAGAGCAAGCAGATTTATCAACCTTAACAGGGGCCAAAAATGTCTCCCTGGGAAGTGGAATCCACAAAGCGAGGATAGAAGTCACTGAGGAAGGTACGAAAGCTGCGGCAGCTACAGCTTTGTTCACTTTTAGGTCAAGTAGGCCTGCAGAGCCTGCGCAGTTCATTTGTAACCATCCGTTTATATATGTTATCTACGACAAGCCCAGTAAAGCCATTTTGTTCACTGGAATATTCAGGAGACCAACGTAAATTAACTATATTTATGATATGTTATAAGTTTTTCTGTTATTTTAATGAACTTTAATAAATAAGTTTTTTGTTATTTGAGCTTTTTATTTAAAAGTGATTGAATACGGACATTTTAATCAAAAATTATAGTTATCAACACAAAAAAAATCCCTTGTTAGATTTAGTCAAGTATTTTTAACAACAATAATGTAAATCGGATATTAAACAGGATAATATGAAATACTTGTTTTAGGAGGTTATCTAAGCTACGAAGTCACTGTTAATTTTTTAACGATGCACCACAAATTAAATCTTCCGTATTTTGTATTGAGTCCACATTTTTTTAATGTTTTATTAATAAGAACTCTTTTTGTGTATAATAGAAGAGTTCCTTCATTGAATATCTTAATTGTCAGTATCGTGCTATAGTTACCAATCCAAGTATGACTCAGGAAAATAGTTATGATAATTATTAAAAAAAGAAATTTTATATTGAAAATAAAACAGAATAATTTAAAACAGTTATTTTTAATGATACTGTTTCACCAAATTGACCTATTTTCTTTAGTTTCATGAAAAATAATAATGATATCAATCACAATTCATTGTTATCAACCCAAATATTCCACAAAAAAGTCCCTAGATGGCAATGATCTCTATATATGGATAGCTGATACTTAGAGAAAAAAATTTAAAATATGGTCCTAGCCTGCGCAGCGATAATAGCGAAACAATTAATTTATCAAAATGCCATTTTAGTTCCTCTCCCGGTAACCGTAGCGCTGGTGATTACTCTAAAGGCGACAATGCTGTCTACAGTATCAGCAATCAGCTATCCATATATAGCAAATATAGAGATCAGTGCTAGATGGATTAAGTCAAGTATTTCAATAAAATAATAATAGTAATTCAAATATGCCCGGTTTTTTAAGGGCAGAGTAATTTACTTTCAGAGTAAATAAAATTTACTGTGTTAAATGACAATCGATTTTTTGAAAGCAATGATTCTGTTGTCATAAAGAAATTCAAAACGATTAGAATTTGTTTAGTATAATAAATTTATTTTGGGAGTAAATTTACTTGGTCTTTTATAAAACTGGCCCACTGATCTCTATAATAACACTGGATTGAATTTAGGTCGCTGAGATGCGGCCCCAATTGAGCGTCGCCATCTTGGCAAAAACTGAGGTTTTGTGACAGATCAATACCGCGTTGGGCCGCGATATTTAAAATTTAGCTGTTTGGTTTGACGGTATTTTACGTATTTTATTTATCAAACATGATGATCGAGTGCATTTTGTGCGGAAAGAAACCCGATTCATCGAGGAATTTCACACTGCACAAGTAATTACAAAGAAATAACCTGAAGTAAGTGTCGTTATGACTGAAATAAGTAAACATTACTTATTTTTATTGCTATGCTATGATGTGAATATTTTCAAGATTTCCATCCGATGAATAATCGTTCTAAAAATGGCTCGAACAAATGGTTTTGCCAAACTTTGAAATAGAAAAGATACACGACTCTGGAAAATGATGTTGTTCCGACTATTTTCAACGAACTATACAAAAACTATAGCGTTAACTGCAAAACCAAAAAAAAAATGTTCAAATAGTCACACAATTCTCAATACGATTTATTTGATAATTCAGAGCTAAAATGTTTAAAAAATAGTTTAAATACTGATACTAAAAAGTTAACAAATATTTTGAGCTATTAATGAATATTTTTAAATATTTTAACTATTATAACAATTTTTAAATACTTTTAACTATTGTTGATTATTAATGTGTGCATATTGACGTATATTGAGAATAATCTCATCATTTAATTTGTATTATGCTTCGAATCTCATCGAGTATCTCCTTTAAGTATTTTGAATTTGCCGCTGAATCGTGTCACAAAACCTCAGTTTTACTGTCAAGGTCGCCGTTCAACCGGGGCCGCTTTCAGATGCCAGAATACGGCCTAAACCCAATCCAGTGTTATATAGAGATCAGTGAACTGACCAATAGAAAATTAAACAAAATAATATGAAATAATTATTCTTGTAGGATATTTAATCTACGTAATTCGTGTCAAAATTTTTAAACGGTCTAATTCAAACTCAAGGCATATAACAAACCAACAATTTTATAAAAAAAGTCCCTAAGTGAATATTGCAACATTTTTTGATGAATAACAGTATATTAAGATATATAAGTTTCATAAGACATGATTTTAGGACACACGTTTTTGTTCAGTCAAAATGAATCCACTAAAGAATAGTTCTGCTCATAACTTCTAGGTGGCTACGGACTAAAATTACTAACTATTTCTGTCAATAAAAACTGCAATTACCAATATGACTATCCCACAAAAAAGTCCCTTAATTGATTTAGTCAAATATTTTTATTAGAAAAATTCAACAAAATAATAAACTGATTTTGGGAGGTTATCTGAGCTACGTGGTTAATGTCAATATTTTTAAGGGTTCAGAGTGACCAAATAATGTAACTACGAATTTGATGTAATTTATTTTTTGTGTAACACGTGCACCGAAAGTACCCTATTACTTAGCTGAATTCTGCTTCGAAAATTCTCAGTTCCAAACAATGGTAACAGTTTTCATTAATTCTCAGTTGAAAGGGAATTAATGGATATTAATATCCACTGGGTAAAAATGAAAATTGTGGATCATGGATGCCGTTGGATTTTTTATTTAATTGGTTATGTCAAATTGAAATTTGGAAGAAATTTGTATTATATAGGAGGTGTTCGTTATAGTGTGTGCATTAATTGTGAACGGGATAGCACAGAAAATGTGAAAAATATCAATCAATAAAATAAATCATGTAAGTTATGTTTCATTATTTAAGTTTACTATAATGTGATCGCAATTGCAAAAATTTGTTTGTCAAATCAATAAGATAGTTTCAATGCATCTAAATTCATTTAAAAAGCTCAGTAATGGAGGTACTTTGGTGCAGTTGTTACAAAAAGTATGCAACACGGACATTGAACGACTGTTTTATTGTCACGGACGAATTTGGCTGCACGAGGCTACGCTTTGGATTTCGCCCTCGTCTTCGCCTCGTGCTTCGTCCACACCTTCGCCTCGTATTTCGCCCGTGTCTTTGCTTCGGGCTTTCCCTCGTCTTCACCAAGTGCAACCAAATACATCCTGGACAAAAATGACAGCCGTTCGGTCCTTGCAGCAAAATATACTATTATCATCATTTTTGTAAAATTCTTGATTGTCATTATCTAATCAAGGTTACCAGCCTAAGTATCCATAAAAAAAGACCCTAGACGCATATGTCATCTTTTACTATAATTTAAATTGAAAATAGAGCAAAATAATAGGAAATACTTATTTTTCGATATTGTATTTTGTTCATTCTGTGATAAGAAAGGCTGAAAATAGTTTTTTGTTTGTAAAAAATATGTATTACGAATAATGTTTACAGTTTTAATAAAACACCATAAATTACAATAAAATTTTCCCATCATAATTGGAATTCTGCTGAATAATCTTGAAGCAATTTTTGCTACGTGACTGAACAACAAATTTGTGTAAATATAAAAAATACTCAAGTGCACTACGCATACAAATAAGACTTATTTAGGAATGTTTAATTCTGGAGAAACCACTGGAATGCTACTAGCCGTGGAAACGTTTGTAGAACTAGTATAGCTCAGGGAAGAATAAGATTTTGAAGAAACGCTCTTCAAACTGATTTGAGAAAGAGATAAATTGTTTTCTGCTAAATAGTGATTTATGTTTGGTTTGGTTTCCAGGAACTTGACACTAAGTTCTGATAATTGTTGTAAAGCACTTCGGTTGAAGTCTTGGAGCTGACGTGTTATGAAATCCCGCTGAAACAGAAATTAACTTACGTCATAGCGTATAGTTGTTTTAGAAATGATTGTGAAATACCTTTTGTACGTCGTTTAGTTTGACCCTCTCAGTTCTTTTAATCAATTTATCTGTACGTTGCAATTTTTCTTTTCTGTGGTACGCCTCATTTTGTATCAAATCATATTCTTTTTCTTTTTCGTTGATTTCATTTTGAAGCTCGGCGATTCTTTCCAGTTTTTCATCAATTATTTTTTGTATTTCTACTATTTTTGCTTGTTGTATCGTTAATTGTTGACGGTTTTGACAAAGAAGCTTCGTTTGCTTATGAAGTTCGCTTTCTAGTTCTTTCATGTGTATTATTTCATCATCTGAAATAAATAAAATATATAAAAAATAGTATTTTACTTCAGTTGTTTAAGAAAATAAAAACAATTCTGCAATCAGAGATCTAAGTCAAGACATAAGGTTTTATTTTCCACAGTATTACACATAATGACTCATCTGTTACAAAATAAGTTGTGACGGTCTTAAACTAGAGCAAAAACTATTGTCCAGCTTAATATTGAGATCAGTGTATAATGCTCTACTTTTTTTAATTAATTCATACTATGACGTGTTACACTCATGAATCATCTGTTTATTAAAGAAATTAATTATTACCTTGTTCTTCTACTAGTGTCAAAGTTTTTCTGACACAATCGTTCGAAATGTTAATAGCTTTCAACGTATTTTCCATCGCAATTATTTCTTTCTCTGCGTTTCTAATCATATTATCCAATTTGTCGCCTTCTTCTTGAAGCATGTATTTTTCCTGGGCGTTTTTGACTTTGAAATAAGCAACTGAAACGGTTTCGCCCTCGTCTGATTTACCCAAAGTTGACATTATACAGTCGAGCCTAAATAATAACATATTTAAATATAAATACGTCTTTAAATTTACCCCTATACTAAAAGCACATCGAAAATAAAAATATATTGAGAATTGTAGCTGTTTTGCCACAACTGGAAACTTCCACGCAGTATTAATTTTAGCTCGGCGAAGCTACGACGCCCATTATCTCAACAATAATCCAGTGATGTTTCATAAATTTTTCGGGAGCGAAAAAGAGGCTTTGGGGCAGCCATTACGTCTGCCACAGCGGCGGATATGCAAGTATCGCTTCCACAATTTTTATTGCATTTTTATAATTAAATGATTTCTTGTCGAAATCAGTTCCGTATTATTCATTAGGCACTTCCTTATAAATATAATTATTCAAATTTTCCGCCAAAATAAATTACAGTCCAATGGTAGAAACCACCAGTTAGCTAAAATTTCAACTCCCACCTAAATAACGTAGATAGCAGAGCCAGGAAAATTAAAAAATCTAGTACTTCTGCGATTCTTTTACCTGCGTGAAATGAATGACATATTGCGGTGAATCTGGCTGTAGTTGGCTTAAGGGCACGTACCAAGAGACGACTTATTTGAAGCATATCTACTTCACTCTTTCTAAATTTAAGTTCTATCGTTCTGCGCTACTCAGATTAGCAATCAAAGAGGTAAGGGAATCTGACTGCGCTACCTCGAGTAGCTTTACTGATAAATAATCAGATCTCACCTTTTTTTGAGCATTTCAATTTTCATTTTGCGTCCTTGAATGTCTTGCCTCAGCCTACTATTATCCTCTTCCAAGGAGACTCTTTTCGTGTTGAGTAAATCTCTAATAATCGCAATTTCCGATTCTCGTTCTTTCATCATCTGAAAATAATGAATTATTTATTGTTTTCAATACTTTTTCTAGTATTACAGATTCTAGTTCGATTTGTTGGTGCTGAAGGTTATATATTGATGCTTTTTCGTTCTTCATTTTTTTTTCAACATGTTTTAGTCTAACTTTCAGGACATTTTCTTCGACTTGATACTGGTGGTTCACTTCCTTTCTGGTTTTGAGCATTTTTTGGGCCCCATCAACTAATAGTATTTGTTGCTGAAGTTTATCTTTCTGAAAATAATTTTTGGGAATTAATTCTACTTTTTTTTCCGTTTAAAACGTTTACTTTTTTCCATAACCGATCTGAATCGATAGTAATTGCATTTGTGAGACTCCTCATAACATCTTCCAGTCTATTGATTTGATCCTGGAGTAAATTACTCAATTCCATAATTTCTTTGCATTTTATTTGGAGTTCTTCCAGTTTTTTTTGGTTTTCTTCCGTTGCATCATCGATTCCATCATGCTCGTTTCCTTCCATTCTAGTGATTTTCGACATAAGCATTGCGTATTTAAAGTGTATTTTATAAGCATCCTCTTTATATTTAATCAAAGCTTTACTTAGTTGCACTTTTTCTTTTTCCAGAAGTTGTATTCCTTGCTCATGACCTTGAACTGTCAATGCTTGCAACTTATGGAAGTTTTCTAAATCATTTAGGGTTGTTTGCGACCGAAAGAAAACGTTTTGGATGTTTTCTATATCTACTAACAAAGTTTTATGAATCGTTTCCTCATTTTGTACAATTTGTTCCAATTGCCTAACGCGTTCTTCAGCTGTTAATGTCGATTCGTTGATGTTTTTTTCTTGCACTTTCAAGTTTTGTATCTTCAAACAAACGTTATGCAATTTTTTCTCCATTTGTAAAAGATCTCCAAATAAATTTTTAGTGTTGATTCTTTCAGATTGCAAAACATCTGCCGTTTTTTTCAGTTCCCGTTTGATTGTTTCATACTCAGTGTTGTAATCAGCAATTATTTGTTGATTATTTTGCTGATCTTTCCTCATTTTAGCTACATCGTAATTTCCTTGCTCGATTTGGGTCTGCAATTCTGCATTATTGTTCATTTCATTTTGGTTGAATTGTTTTTCTTGTTGTAGTAGCTCTAATTTAGCTTCGTTTAGTTCTTTTGTTGTTATAATTTCACGGTTAACTGCCAGGATGTCTTTGTCACGTTGTTGGAGGTTTTTTACTGCCTCTTGCCATTGTTTTACCAACGCGCTTCTTTCGTCATGCATTTGTCTGCAAGAAAAACAATTGATATGTGTTATTTTACATGAATTGTTATAATTACTTGTAAAGTTGGACGTTTCTTGTTAATATTAGTTTCAAACTGTCAAGTTCTTTGGATGTCTTGACTACTAATTGCTTCCGAGCGACAAATTCTTGCTGGAGACGCTGTCTTTTGATCTCCAAATCCTAAAAAATATTACATATTTATTTGGCGGTTACTCATGCGCCTCTGATTCATTTATTTATTTAAGTTTTTATTTTCAAATTTTGAGTACTATATAATCCATCTTTCCAATGTCAGTTTTTTAATTTAAAACAAACTGAAATGCTATAAAAATTATCTCCACATCTTTCTTAATAAGGATAACTCAGAAATAACTTTTACTTCACATTCAGGAAGCTTTAAACTGTTTGATATTTTTTAATGGAGCCTCAGCCCTAGGAACATTCATAAATACGGATAAAAATATAGCATGATTGAAGGAACAGCTGAATGGCTACAATTTCTCTTTCTATCCTTTCTATTGGCGAGTCTGATTAAGCTCGCAGCGCCAAGTGAGAATATCACGAACTAACGGAGATGTGATTCAGTGTGTTTGGCCGTAAGGTATAATACTAATATAATTATCAATAACTTTTAAATACTATTTTTATTTCTATAATTTTCCAGTTGTATATATATTTTAAAGCATAGAAATTTTATAAGTTGATTTAATTTTACATGATATAGTTTAAATATCGAGAGTTTTCAACTTTATATGTATATAATCTTCGAAGTTTGGAAGTAAGTATTTTGGTAGTTTTTTGAATTATTAGATTAGTGAATGATAGTCTTTTGAATATACTCTGTTTTTTATAGAATGGATAGACCAGTAAAGCTGAAATTGAAAGAATATTTCATATATTTGAATACAGATCACAACTCTAGATGTGTATGCGAAGGAGAAGAAGTTTTAGATGCCGGACATTTATTATTATGCGGTGTTTTGAATAAAAATGTGATAGACGCAATTAATATTTACGCACTTTGCCGTCAGACATCGGCACTAGCGGAATATCCGCATATTATACAGGGGATGTTAAAAACAAATGAATTAAATAACTTGAAAGTAACAACCATGACATGTTTTTGCAAAGCTGGAAAAAGCGGCCGTTGCAAGCATGTTTCGGCTGTACTTTTATTATTTACCAGGTGCTTTATTAGTCATATTTAGTTGCATGCAGATATAATCGGCTATTCTTTTGTTTTGTATCAAGTGCTTGATTTGTCACTTGATTATAAACGATAGCAAGAGTCTGCAGGATGACTGAAAAAATTTGAGTATATTTTGAAATTAATTACTTAACCTTATTATCATTAAAATCCGTTTGAGTGATTTTTTTCAATCACCCAAAACATATTTTAATGAGATTTTATAGAAATTTATCTCAGATTATACTCTTAAATATAAATATTATATCTTACTATTCCGTTGGCCTTTTGTTTTTTTTGTTTCAGAAAATATATAAAAGAATTCGAAGTGCTATCATCTTCAACAGATATAAAATGTTCCTGGGTAACCACTTTTTGGAAATGCGTGAAAACTTAAATTTCTGTCCTTTTTCTGTATGGATTTACATCCATACACTGAACAATAAAGATTACTCATGTTGACAAATAGTGCAAGATAAAATTTAATGTTTAAATTTGTTTAAATTTAAAGAAAACAACACGAATCCCGTCTAAGCGTATACAATTTATCACACCTCCGGTAGTTCTACAATCGGCCGCCAGATAGAGTATCGCTTAGCAAGACTCGCCAATTGAAAAAGAAATTATAGTATATCCCGGCTCAGAACGGTCCAAAGGCTCTTATGGGACTATGATTTGAGCCTTCTGATTGGCCAAAATACGAACCAATTTTACATTAGCACAAAAATTGTACTTGAATATGAAACAATTGCATCAACTGTCAGTCGTGCATCAAACATTATAAACAAATTTGTATCTACTCAGGTAAATATGTGAATATGTCCTGAATTCATTCTCAGAAAGTTTGTTTCAAATCCTGCTTTTACAATAAGTAAATTGTGTTTTTATTCTGGCCAATCAGAAAGCTTAAATCGTAGTCCCGTGAGAGTCTTTGGACCGTTCTTAACTGGAATAGACTATAGACGTGAAATCTAGAGAAAACAGCAGCAGCCAGGCAACTGACGATATGTAACACTTGAGGAACAGCTGGCTACTTACTGCTAACTTCTCTATTAAATTTTCAACTACTTTTTGTCTCAAATACATAGGGGGAAACAGAGCAGTAATCAATCAGCTGCTCATCAAGTCATATTATAACTAAATAAGATATAAAGACAAAATTTAACATTTGTTTTCGATTTGGAATGCAATATAACTGACTTTCTTGTTATTTTCAGTAGACTTTTTATCTTTTAATAAATTAAATATAGGCTCAGTAGTCCAATTACTCATAATTTTTGGGATGTTCTTGGAGGATTATTTCCTACCATTTTTAGCTACAATAACAACACATATTTCATCGGCAAAACATGTGAACAAATGTCTAAAAATATAATTTCTATCAATTCCGAACAATAGATACGCCTTTTGGAATTTAAAATTCGCGCCAAACGTTTTAGTTCAGTTGTAGGTCGTAATCCCCAGCGTCTCAGTACTTACATTAGCTTTCTTCTTGTCCTCCTCGGAGAATTTTTTTATTATATCATTATCTTCATGCTTCTTCAATAATTTATCTTCCCAATCATCAATTGCCTGTTCATCCCATTCAATAGAAGCCTTCAATTTATCCATTTTACTGACTATTTTATTCAAATCCATCAATTTAGCTTGTTTTCTAGACTCCACATCACTTAAATCTTTAGTGAATGATTTAATTTCGGAAGCGGTTTTGTCTTTTTCCATTCTTGATAACATGTAGAGGTCTTTTTCGGTTGCTAATTGTGAGTGACGAGCTAATAGCAAAGTCTGGAAACGAAAGAAAAGTAACAAGCTTTATTTGTTAATGATTTATGATATATTATACCTGATTTTGCTCCTGTTCTGTTTTTACATGCTTCAAATGCTTCTCCAAAGCGGAACATTTTGACGAAACAGCTTCTAACGCTAAAGTAGCTCTTGCTTTGGCTAAAGTCAATCTTTCGACTTCCGCTTCCAATTCAATATTTTCTTTATTTGCAACAGGCATTCGGTATCCGTCAGTCCACCCCATATCTTCTAGTATTTTTTTAACGTAAGACAACATTTTAAAATATTAAGAATATATCAGTACATGTATCGATAAAACAGATAAAACTAAATGCGCGCAGACGTTTGTCAACAATCACTATGGTAACCAAACGATGTTATAAATAGGCCATGAACATGTGGAAACGTAGTATTTTTAGTACAAAAAGAAAACCAGTCTCCTCTAAATATAGTGCCTATCAGTTGTTCAAATAGTAACCATGGAAATTAAATTATCTTGCCCTTTATGTACAGTTCCACATTTCCAAAATGTGTTAGTACTAAGGGAAGCTTTAATAAACGTAACAAAAAAACCTCTAAGTTGTCCAATTTGTGAAGAAGTTTTATTGGGTCTAGATAAATTTACAATACATTTATTCACTCATACTAATTTAATAATTAATCAAAATTGTGGTGAGAATAGAACAGTAAGTAGTGATACTAATGACAGTAATAATAACAATGAAGAAGCTAATTGTGTACTGCAAACTCAATTCAACTTAATCATTGATACCGCTCCTCCAAAAACAGCTCATTGCGAAATCTGCAATTTTTATTTCACGGATGCCAACATGCTTGAAATGCATCGAACTCTTCTTCACAGCAACGGATTCTCTTGTCACTTGTGCCAAAAGAAATTCAAAATGCACGGCAGCCTCATGGTTCACATGAGGGTGGCACATTATGGATTCAAGAATAAATTAATTACTACACAGGAAAATGAAGAAAATAAAACTAAACAGGAGATTTTAGTTAATACTATTGCTACTAATACTGAAATTGACAGTTCTCCACCAAAATTTGATAACAAGCAATGGGAATGTGACGTTTGTTTGAAGAGATTTACTACCAAATATTTCCTGAAGAAACATAAGAGATTGCATACAGGTATTTGGAAATGAACTTTATTTGTAAGAACCAGCCATTTTTATACGTTAACGTCAACAATAACACAAAATTTGCCGTTTAATTCTTAAATTAATAATTACTAATCAATTTATAATCATATTTTGTAGTTTTAAATTTAGTTGTTTTTTTTAGTTCATTAGTTTGCTGTAAGATGGCAGCATACAGCATGTTTCAGAGCTTTCATTCAGAAAGTAGTTATTTATGATATAGTGTTAAAAGTGTCATTTTATTTTGTGACAAAGGAAGTTTGGGACACGACGCGCAGCAGAGTGGCGTAACCTTTGGAACAATATAAAATCACTTTTAACACGTATATCATACACTATTTTTTATACAAACACTAATGATAGTGATAATAATTGGTAAAAATTGGTAAAAATTTATACAAATTATGACATATTAGATGAACTGTCATTTATATAGCAACCATGTACTCTTTGATAGCAACTAATGTTTTGTTGTTATTTACACAGTTTGACATATATTTTGAATGAAATAGATAGTCAAGAAAATAAATTAATTCCAGCTGAAATTGCGGGAGCAGTTACTAGAACTGTTCAATATCTATTACCTTCGAAATCGAGGCAACAGTACGAGATCGCCTACGAACGTTTTTTAAAATGGTGCGAAGATAACAATGTTTCCAGTATATATTATGAGATTGTTTTTTGGCGTAATTTGAGGAGAAATCCAAGTTGTGGTAATCGTCAACATTATGGTCGAATTACTCTGTATATAAAAAACTATGTTGAAAATAAAGAATAATCAAGATTGAGCAAACATTATATATTAGTGTTGAAAGTGAATCACTTTTAACACGTCGCTAATAGTAACGTGTTAAAAGTGATAACAATATCATAAATTGTTATTTTTAATACGCTAAGCAACCATTAAAAGTCGTACTTTAATAATGTTTGTATAAAAAAGATTTTTTGGCATTTTAGCTTGAATTGAAATACATATAAATTATTTTTTAGGCCTAATTTGAGACATTGGACCGTAAAAACTCCAAAAGGTTTTCTATTTTTTAAGCGAATTGTTGGCAAATCAATTTAAAAATATTTTCTTAAAAATTCATAAAATGCTCAATATATACAGAAAAATTTTGAATAAGGCCAAAATCAATTTAGAATCCGATTTTATATTGTTTGAATGCAAATATAACTGATATTATAAATTTAATAATTTTATAGTTCATTAGTTCGCTGTCAGTATCTAGCACGTTTCAGAGCTGTCATTTTAAAAATAACGACTTTGTGGCATTTTAGCTTAAGTTGAAATATATATTAAAAGGGCCAAAAGTATTTATGGAAATATGAAATAATATTATGTTTTTGAGATACTATCTGCAGGATAATTTTGACACTTTCCTCATTTCCATTGAAAATTGCTAGATATTAGTTATTACATCTATTTGCAATTACTATAGTTAACAATTGGGAATTCAAAATATGAATTCTGACATAAATACTACAATATTTTCAACTCAAACATGTTAAATAATGCAAAGAAAAAAATTCTCAAATAGGTACCAAAAATTGATATTATGAATTATATCTCAATTTGAACAGATTTCCATGGAAATGTCTCTTTGATCTATTTGTATAGATTGCTACAAATGTCCCCTACATCGAACGCCAATAAAATAGAATGTATTTGATCTATTTTATCTATTGGAATATATCAAAATTATTTGTTTTCAACATGATGCCTAGATTAAATTCAAGATTTATAAAGTTTTTTGAGCCAAATTTCTCAAAAAAAATTAGCAGTTTTTCGGGTATATTTCTGTTAAAGATTCTGTAATTATGGAATACTAGCTGTTACCTGCGGTTTCACTCGCATACAGATAAATTTTTTGAGATCAATGAAAACAATATATGATAATTGACTCCTGTTATTGTCCGATTGGATGCTACATCCGATCGTACCAAGTGTTTTGGATATTTTGAATTTTTTCTTAACAAAGTTTTAACTTGGTCGGATGGATAATACGCGAACGAACAAATACGACTCGTGCATCACTTATAACATATAAATGTTGATGGTTTCATGCCAAAGATCTTCACACAAGTGCCAACAGCAACTGTAGAAAATTTCAACTTATTAATTAAGGCTTTTCTGAGATTAGACTGGATATTACTCTGCAGTGCGAATCATACTTTGATGGTTCTACGAGTAAAGATATTTAATACGGCTCACGCGTCGCCTACTGTATTGATAATATTATACCAAAAATCTTGAAGAAGTGCCAGCAATGTCTGTAAAAAGTTTCAGCCCAATCGGATGAATGATGCGCTAACGAACAATTACGACTCGTTTGCTACTTACTGTATGTTGATATTACTATGTCAGAAATTTGTTTGCAAGCGCCAGCAGCAACTATAGAACGTTTTAACTCAGTCCATATAGCTGTCTAGGAGATTAGCCTGAACAAACAAATAGACAGAAAGACAAACAAAAACTCAAAAAATGCATGTTTGAGTTTTAGTATCTCGCAAATAACCATATTACAATGAGAAAAAGTTCTTCTTGCTAAATCCTAGACAGACACTTCGATTTTATTTATTCGTAAAGACTATGGTATTTTCATTGTTGAATCAAATACCAAATTTTATGACTTTAACAGCAAAAACATGCTTATGAAATAAAATCATGTTTGGGCTGCCTGATTCGTCTCTGTCGTAAAATATTTTCTCAACTGACCTTGCTCCTCATAAACTACTCACCTACGAAGTTTCAGGGTAGCTCGTATGTTTCAATATTCCGTTGGCAACCTTAACCCATCTTTGTTGTAAAAATCATATTACAGTACGACTATGACATTGACATTAAAAGCATCGGACTATCGAAGAAAATTTTTATAATTCAAGCTCCTTGCATCAAAAACAAAAGGAATCCCACAGATGATTGTATTCCCCTCTGGATCACCTTAATCCATCTCTGACAAAAAAATTATATTACAGTATATAATTTTTCCCCGTTGTCCATCTGAATATCAAATTTCATGCGTCTAACAGTGAAAAAATAAAACTTTCTTACGAGCTTGCAATTAACCTTAATATCTCTTTAATGCGGCCTTGTCGCAAAATCCTTGATCAAATATACTTTGTTCCCCACAAACTACTTATCTGCGAAAATTCAGTGTAATTCGTACTTTTCAATATTCTGTTGACATCTCTCAGAGTAAAATATAGTCTTCTCTGTACCACCTCAATCCAACCCTGTCGAAAAACTTATATTGTGGTATTTATTCTTTCCATATTGTCTACCTAGCTCCTGAAATTAAAGCTTTACCAACCAAAACATGGAACTTTCAAATAAACCCCTCTTAATTCGGCCCTGTTGCAAAATCCTTTCTTAACTGACGTCTACTTCCGACATACTACTCACCTGCCAAATTTCAGCCTAATCGACTAGGCGGTTTCTGAGATTTGGTGTTGAATCAGTGAGTGGTATTCTTAGATCATAAATAATATCTAGATGGAAGGAGTCCTACATCACACAATACATTTTTGTGAACGGTTATGCCAGAAAGAGAGGAAAATAGAGATAACGTTAGAGGTACAACGAAATAAAATATAATGAAAGAGAAATGAAGTGAAACGAACTGCGCATGTCTATCAAATTTCATTTGTTATTTATAAAAATAATGTTAAGAAGATGTACTTTGCAACTAAGAAACGGCGAATTAATATAAATATATTTTACAGAAATAAGAACTCATTACATGATGTGTTTGTCATTTTTCGGGCTTGACAAATCGAAATTTGATTATTGTCACGCTTGCGCAGTTCATTTCTCCAGATTTCTTACAATATATCATCCATCTCTTTCCGTCGTAGCCGTTCGCAGTTTCTTCCATCTAGATCATATATGTAATACTCAGACAATTATACGTCTATCTCTTTTTACTCTACCACGAACCTTGTGAGCATGCCTGAGAATTGAGCAACTTCGTGCAATTGGTGCAAGCCACGTGCAAGCGTCATCCATCTTTGGAAACAACCTTTCAAATATCGATCGAAGCCGCGACGCTTGCGCACAACGAGTTTTGCTGTCGCACTTTCTCCGTGATACCTCCACTTATGGGGACTAGCAATATAGGAGTATTACATATATGATCTAGATATTATTTATGATCTAAGGTGGTATTTCGCTTTTATAGATACAGATTGCATTGGATGAAAGTGGCGGTCACATGGTGCGAATTGGCGCGAAATTTGATTGGTAGCATGGCAGCTATTTTTAATGAAAGTTGCGTCCAATAAATCGCATCATTAAAATCTTTAACTTGAACAAAGTTACAAATTAAGGAATATTGACGTAACATGATTTTTTGTTTGTAGGTGAAATGCCGTACGAATGTACTTTGTGTAACAAATCCTTCACATTCCAACAATCGTACCACAAACATATGTTGTATCACAGCACAGATAAGCCGCATACTTGCAACGAATGTGGCCGCTCTTTTAAAGAACTGTCAACTTTACACAACCACCAAAGAATCCATTCTGGGGAGCGGCCATTTGGATGTGAAACATGTGGTAATTTGACCTCAAAATATTAAAAACTTTTTGTAATTGATTTGGAGCTTCAGGAAAACGATTCAGGCAAAGAGTGTCTTATTTAGTCCACAAAAGAATCCACACGGGAGCGATGCCTTACAAATGTACAGCTTGTGACAAAAGTTTCAGGTATAAAGTCAGCCAAAGGACTCATAAATGTAAAGCACAACCTCCTGGATCAGTGGTTAGACAATTTGGGGATTTGGTTCAGAAATTACTCCAGAATCATCCTCCTGATGAGAATGATTCAGGAGAATCAGGAATTGTACAACATTCTGAAGAAAAGCCAGGTTAACTCTTAATTTTATTTCCTAATTTGATTATTAAAATATTTTTCACTGTTACAGAAACAATTACAGTGGCAGTCACTCCTACTACAGGTAATTAGCAGACTTTAAACAAAATTATAATCATCACGTGGAGTTGACATCAATTTGAATTTACCGCCTTTTTATTTTGTTATATACAGGCGGTAAATTCAAACTGCTGTCAACACCAATTTAATAATTTAATTGCAGAAATGGTTGAAAAACCGGCGGAACAATCGTCACAGGAAGTCGCTACCGATTTTTTTGGTCTAGTCCTGTCCCCAACATTTCAAATAACTTCCGATCAATTTGAATCTTTATGTCTAACTGGCAAAGAAAGTGAAAATACAGCTGACGGAATTTTTAACAATTTAAGGTCTGATATTTCAACTGGCAATCTTCCAAATCCAAGATCGGAATGTTCTACGATAAATGAAGAATGTTTCAAACAACTTTTATACAATAATCATAACAATACTAATTTAATGTAATACGCTTATGAATGTTGCCAAATATACATTTATTATCGAAATGAAACAAATGTTGTTGGTTAAATATTGCAACCGCATTTTTTTTTTTTTAATTATTTGGTATTTAATTCATATATTTCCTCAATATTCAATTTATCTGTAATCTTAAAATATGGTTTAAGCCTGCGAAATCATGTGCTGCTAGTAGTAAAACAGACGCCGTGAAATTTACCAGATTTTCACCATTTTGTTCAATGTTTTTGTGATATATTCGCGGTTTTGAACTATTTTTTAAGTGCAAATAGTGCCCAAATGATATTTAGAACTGCCAAACTTTATTTGTGACATTTTTAACAGTGAGCTAAAAGTGCTACTCGTCAAATGTGTTTTATATTGTGGCAAGCTCCAATACAGAAATGGATTAAAACTGTTTTTGCAGAGAAAGGTAGGACTTTTAGCTATTATTTCAACTTGTTTGGAATTTTAGGGATGATAGAATTAATATTGCAATGTAAAATGAAGTGTAAAATGTGTATAGTAGTACCTACTTTGTATCACGCAACCGTCACAATGTTAACAGAGGTATTTACTCCTCAAATTACATAATAGAAACCCATAAAAAAATCACTTTAATAATAGTTACAATTTGAATTTGTAAAATAAGAATGGCACACACAGTTCGAAAATGGTACAAGAAATTTCGACAGTCAATAATTATTTACGATCGAGTACCTAAAGGATTATTTTACTGCCCAAAACCTTTATTTCTCATCAGCTTGAATGCTCGAAATTTATGTTTCAATCTGGTTTCAATAAATAATTTAAAATATACAAAATAATAATTTAGTTCAGTCAGATGGTAATCCTATATTTTGACTATTCACATATGTTTTCGAAAGGTAAACAGTAAACGAATTACAATATAGTGTATTAAGATATAAGTTTCATAAGACATGATTTTGGGACACGCAGTCTTGTTTTTTAATGAACAAGTGACCTAATATGTCTTATTATGAAACGTACTTTACACAATTTTTTCTTTTTGGGTTCGTATATTTCAAAAAATAATAAATTTTCTATTTTGAAAACATCGATGAAGAATAAAGAAACTTTTGGTAACACCTGGGTAACACTGAGACTTGACAGATAAGTAAATTGTGCAAATTAAAAATACTTTTCAAAATTTGTTGATTTAAATTTTGTTACTTTTTAGAAATAAATAAATACAAACCTGAACAATTTCAGAAATTTCTTCAAAATTTATTGTATTGTGACGATTGTGACATATCAAAATGACAGTTAGGTTATCTAACAACGTAGCTACCAACCTGATAAAAATTAGGTTTGGGTTCTATAAAGAGACTCTTTACGATACCCAAACGAGTCTCATAAAATACACTTTATGACAACCAAATAGAAAAATTATATTTCATAATATTGTGTATTATGTAATAGTTTTTTTTCATAAATAAGCGATAGGGTATTGAATTTAGATCTGGGACATTTTTCAGTTGTAAAGATTGTTTATTTATATATATTGACAAAAAATAAACCCAATTTGTAGTTGCATAAAACAGCACAGCTTGTGGTAGTCTTCGAAACTATAAATTGCAAGCAGATATATATTTAATGGAAATTGTTTTTCCCATTTTACTTCATATTTCTATTATATTCATTTGTGGAATTTGAAATTTGGCGTGCATTTCGAAATTAGAAGGGGAAATTTCCGATGTACAACACTTTTTGTGTAAAAAAGATTGAAAATGTTGACGGTGTAAATAAGTTTATTATTTATTTACATACAGCTAGTTTCATTTTGTAGCTGTGTGAAGTAGCGCGGACTTTTGCAGCTTATGAATCTATTGATTAAAAAAAGCGAGCATATTTGTCAATTTTCATCAACCGAATTGTTAAAAAAAATTATTTTAAGTGAATTTATTAAAAGTGTATAACAACTATAAAATAATATTTGTTCTTGTATTACAAAAGTATTAAAATATCTTGTTAATATCTTAAAATTTGCGTTATAAGACGACACAATTAACAGGGCGTTTCCTCGGCCTGCTGTTGACAGCACTTCTGACAGCCTCTTCAAAAATTTGATCCAAACCTTCACCTGTTTTTGCCGAGCATTCCATATACTTTGATGCTTTTATTTTGTCCCTCAATTTCTTCCCTTCAGCCACTGAAACTATATCTTTGGTAGGGTCATCACGGAGATCAATTTTTGTTGCTAAAATAAATAAATACCTCAATACATAACTTATTTTCGATTAAATATAGTTACCAACTAAAACTATGGGAGTATGTTGTTGGTGATGCCGGATTTCCGGCCACCATTTGGTTTTGACATTATCGTAAGAGGCTCTGCTAGCAACAGAAAAACATAGCAGAAAACATGACGTCTAGAATAAAAACATTGACTGAATATTAATTATACTACAGTATTTTAAATTAACTTACATTTGGATACGACAGAGGTCTCAATCTTTCGTAATCTTCTTGACCGGCAGTATCCCAAAGGGCCATATTATATTCTTGACTATCAACTGTGATATTTGAGGCATAATTTTCGAATCTACAAAAATTATTTTATATTTATTTGCTAAAAACAATATTTAATTGAATATTTACACAGTTGGTACGTAATCTTTTGGGAATTCCTTTGTTGTGTAGGAAATTAATAGGCAGGTTTTGCCTACGTAACCATCTCCTACAGCTGTTATTTTCAAATGCTTGATTTTTGATGCCATTTTAAGCTACAAATAGAAATAATTATACCAATTATACATTGATTTGAATAAAGTAGGTTGACAACCCTGACAAACAAGTGCTAGTAGTTTATCAACAATCGTTATTTTTGTCCCTGTCATTGTTGCTGGTAAGTAACGATTATTATGGATTTAACTGATAAATACATCATATTTTTATGCAGAATAATAATATTTAGATACATTTAACACTATTTTACTGGTTATTATTAATATCTTGAGTAAATATTGACATTAATGTATTTTTATATGATCGTAACATGGGCGTATCCAACAAAACGTAATATAAAAGACTTACCTCGATAAAAATAATCACATTATTAACTTTTCACTGCAGTAACGCGAGTTTTATTAACTGTAACTGGACTAAATTTCCTAAACTACATGAAATTTAATTATATTTTATGCTGACTTAGATTAGTCACTGGCGAAATGATATTTTAAATGAGTACCTATCAGTTGTGTGAGGAAATTCTTATCTTATCACATATTTTGTTGTAGTTACCTCGTATACTATATTAATGATGCTTATTTATAGGTATCTCATTACAATAGAATAACAATATTAAAATTTAGGACACATATTCTCTATCAATAATGAATAATAAATCATATGAGTCTGAATATAAAATGGTTGAAGAACAGTACAAAAAAATGGTATAAAAATTGAGCATTATACTCTTCCAGCATTAACATTTATTATTTCAGTTGGAGGAATTAAGCTCGAATGAAATTTATATGGAACCATTGTTACATGAATATGTTTCTTTGCAATCAAAAATGATGGATGTTGAAGACAATATCTTAGATCTTGATTCAAAAATCGAACAAACTCTAATTAGAATAAATAAAAAAGAAGCGGTTCTCGGAAATTTGAAAACTGAACAAGTTACAAATGGTTTTATTCTAGAAATGTAAGTCTAAATGGAACCACTTTATTTTCTGGATTCCTATTTATATTTGTATTTCTTAAACAGGCAAAAAAAAACAAAAAATAGGGCTGCGAAGATTATAAATCTTTCTGAACAGGAAAAGGAAGAAAAAGTAGGTAAAAATTACAAACAAAACGTTTAAATAATATACATTAGTATATTTTGTAGAATTTGACCAATATTCATCAAGAAATAGAAGAATTGGAAGAAAAAAATTCTTTACTTGATGAAGAACTCACAAAAGTGAAAGAAAAAACAAAAGAAATGGAAACTCTGGTTCATAACCGTAAAATTACCTTGGATAATAGTTACACCATCTTCCAAAACTTGGAAGAATTAAAAAATCTGTAAAATATTGTTTATTGTTAGGAGAAACTACATTTAAGTTCAATTATTACAATTAAAGTTACCTACTTTATCGTTTAGATGTATCACATAAATTATAATTAAAAATAAAATAATTTGAAAAGCGCGGTATTTCTTTTTTGACAGTTCAAAACAAATGAGATAAAGCTGTATTCTTTAGTTCACGGGTTACTGATCCAACTGAATCTAAAGATAAGTTTAAAATGGCGTCGAGATCATATGATCTATTGTAGTCGAAAGAGCACCAAACACAAATGCATGTAGTTTTTTTTTCATCTGTTTAATAATTATAATTCAATTTCAGGATGAATTATCACAAAACTTTCCATTTTGCCTAACCAAAGCTATTTCAAGATAATATTTTTCATTTCTTATGAATCAAATGATACGAACTCCGCTCGAATATTGAATACATAATATGAACCACATGAACTCCTCTAGCTTTTCGTTAGAGGAGTTGTTGGTGATCTGGAGCTGTTGAAATTTGGAGTGGGGGTAACTAATCCGTAAACGAAAGAACAAGCACATAGTGAACCAGATAAGTTAGATCAGTACTCCGCGAACGAAAGAATACAGCTTAATACAACGCCAGTTCTCCCTGGTAACTAAAATTAACCCGTAGCCATCAAGCGGTTATAAGCGGAACTCTATTGTAAAGTGGATTCAATCTTAATTTCCATAGGATCATATGTTATGTTACTGGTTTTGTTAGCAATATTTAGTGGCTTTTCGAGATTGTTTGTATGACTTTATTGTTAAATTATATAAATGATTGCTAAAGTAAAATTAATCTAAAGAACTATACTCTTCAAAATATGGAATCTAAACGAAAAAGTGGCACAGTCCAACAAATATCTTGTGGCGTGTGGGGATGAATAAAGCGCAGAGACAGAACCATAGAACGGCGATAGAAAGATAGAATGTACGCTCGGCGTGTACAATACGCGACAGAAGTTTAGATTTTGATCTGTGAGTTCAGTCTTAAATGTTTCATAGTATGTTGCGTATATTAAAAATTTCATAAACCCATTTAATTTCTACATTTTTTAGATCTTATTCGCAAGAATTAAATAACGTATATAGAACAAATAAAATTAACTCAAAATTTTAGAACAAACATATTTATAAATCTATTAGTTAATAATAAACTCTAGGATAAAAATGAATAGGAAGCGCCAGGAATTAAATAGATGAAATATATTGGTTAAACAGGTTCAAATATCTGTACAAGATGTAGAGAACATCAAATGATCACAAAAAAAAAAACTTTGATTCTGAGGAAAGAGAAATTATACTGTTACTACATCCTTTTTCGGAAAATTTTTAATCACTTCCAGTATCACTGCTTTTAGAATCGTTTCCAAGATTAATTTATTAATTATAAATTTATCTACAATGTTTCCTCCTCGATTCAAGAATTCTTCTTTACATTTTACATTCTACAGCTGGAAAATTTTTAAAGAAGTCTTGGCCGAATTTTTCTACGTCATTTATTTTAAAAGTAACGTTATTTTGACTGCAAATTGTTTTAAAGACGCCCATACTAACTCGATGGGGTTTAAATTTGGGTGGTGTGGTGGTTTTGAACTCCATATTTCTGCCTCAGATTTTACTTTCTATCGGAGTGAACACTAGCATTACTTGTATTAAAGTGAAGTCTCCACTACAAATTTTCACGATTCTACTGCATATAATAATACGATAATCGAACACAAAATCACAATTTTCCACGACCAGTCGTTTTGGATTTATCCAAAAAATTCTAAGAATCTGTGCGCTTTCGGTCCAGTCGATTGCTATGGAAATAGGAGATCATCATTATTCTTATGCTACAACATTTCTAAAAACTGATTTCCAAGATTCTACGGCTGAAAGTTCTGAATTCATACGCAAAATTAGAAGAAAATTTCAAGTGAAGTGTACTACCGGTTCAGTCGATTGTTATGGGAATAGTAGATGATCATTCAGATGCTACAGCAGATTGAGATATCAAATTTTAATGCTCTACGGCCGAGCGTTTCGAATTAATGCGAAAAATTCGAAAAGACTGTCAAGTAAAATGCACTTCTGTTTCAGTCGATCTCAATGAAAATAGGATATGAGCATCTAGATGATACAATCGTCTTAAATGCTGAATTCCAACATTCTACGTTCAACGGTTTTGGATTCTACGACTAATTATTTTGAATTTATGCGGAAAATTCAAGAAGACTGTTATAAAACTCACTATAAAAGTGCACTTTCGGATCAGCCGATTGGTACGAAAATAGAAGATAACCATTAAGATGCTACAGCAATTTCAATTACTGAATTTCAATATCCTACGGCCTAACATTTTGGATTTATGCAAAAAAATTCAAAAAAAGTTTCAAGTAAAATGCACTTCCGGTACAGACGATTGCAACTATAATGAGAGGTGCACAATTAGACCAGTTTTAAATACAAAATTTCAACATTATACGCTCGACGGGCTTTGAGATTTGCGAGTTCCGAACGCACATATATTACATACTTACCGACACCAAGCCGAAAATAGTCAAAATTGATTCGAAGATGCTCAAAACAGATATTTTAATCAAAATCATGAAATGTGAATTTTATCGGTTTCACAATACTTACTTTTACTTTGTACCAGTAAGTAAAAATGAGATCAATCACGCCTTTTGCCCGGTACGGGTGTGGAAAACACTTATAGTGCACTTGGTAGATTAATAATATTAATTAATTAGTACTATTATTTGTTATACATTTTATTGATAAAGTAACTTAATTCTATTAATTGAACTTAAATATACATAATTCAACAAGAAATAATGAATTACTCCAAGTTGTGCAGGGTTATCTTTTGATTCTTCTAGTATTAAAATGAGTAAATAAATGTTGCTTCTTTATAACTAATATTTGAATTTCCTTTTCTTCAAACTCTTTTGTTAGTCTTCTATAATTTTCATTAATTTATTATATATTTTGGCTAAATTTTCATCAAATTTAATTTTACAATTATGAGTTTGGATTTGTAATTCTTTCAATCTTTCTTCCATTTTTTCAAGATAGTTTGTAAATGGTTTCGTGTTCATACCTGCTTCTTTTTCACTCCAACTCACTTTAAGTTTTTTTATATCAACATCGAGATCAATCATTTCCATTTGTAAAAAAATATATCTATATGTCAGTGAATTGATTCTCATATTGTTCAAATTCAATTTATTCATCTAAAAAAATAAATTAAATTAAACTATCCTACTTTTAAGCTTTCCAGGCAATTTAAAAGTCAAAACTGTCACAGCTGAGGCTCTTCAGCTAACGTAAAAGAAAGTAATCTGGCTTTAAATAATACTTTATTTTGTAAATTATCATTAGAATGTCATAGCTTTGAATATTCTACTTATTATCCAATTATTTTTGCAAAAAAATTCCCATATAGCGGAAGTTTCCGCCAATACATCACTGTAAATATTTACTTAAAATATTATTACTAACCAGTAAAATAGTATTAAATATATCTAAATATTATTATTTTGCAATGAAATTTGATGTATTAATCTGTTAAATCAATAAAAACTCGTCACTTACCATAAAAATGACAGGAACGAATGATTGTTGATAAATTACCAGCAATTGTTAATCACGGTTGTCAACCTACTATTCAAATCAATGTTATTTATTTGTAGCTTCAAATGGCATCAAAAATCAAATATTTTGAAATAAAACTAAATCCAAATAATTTTACTTGGAGAAAATTTTTATTTGATACAAGAATTTGTGCTTTGAATTTGAATTACGTTATTAGCTTTTCAAATTTCGCGCAAGAATACCACATGATTAGAAACTTTGGCATGGGCAAGCATCGTTTCAAATGTGGTTGTCGCTAGGATCGAAACGTCAAAGGTGTTCAAAGTTTCCAATAAAATATACAGAATTTATAACCAAGAGCAATTTATTATTCATTTAATATAGAATGATAAATTTTAGAACAAACCCATTTTACCGTAATTTTTAGTTCCTATTTTGTTCGATTCAAACAGGAGATAGGACCTATCTACATGCTATGTTATCTGTTATACAAGGTTATATTTGACAGTAGGAATTTTACAGTATTGTGTGATATTTTGAATTATTATCAACAAAAATGCTTATTTTAAAGTATTACTCTGTGATGATTACAATTATTTATTTTATATAACGTTAATATGTGGATAAAATGTAATAATAAATCTGAATCATGAATATGTATTTGCACGTAAGTACCATAAAAAGTAGTAATAATTATAAATAACAATATATTGTACACAGGAACACCAATACAATATTTTAATAATCTTGCTCACATCCGGTATTTGTTATTTAAACATTATTACCGGCGATTCTTTCGTTTTTGATGATTCCGAAGCTGTATTAAAAAATAATGATTTAAATACAAACAGAGCAGTTATTAATATTTTTTATGATGACTTTTGGGGAACAAAACTGCTTTCTAACTACAGCCACAAATCGTATCGTCCACTCACGTCTTTATTTTATAGGTTATATTTTGGTTGATGTAATGTGACGTAGAAATAATTGGTTGTGTTTCAGATTTAATATTTATCTCGCTGGTTCAAAAATACCATCCTGGTTCCATGCAGTCAGTATTATACTATATATGATAGTTTGTGTGGCACATTATATTTTTCTTAATTTTATTTTAATTAAATCAAAACGGAAGTACAATATTACGTTTTTAAGCTCTGTTTTGTTTTGTGTCCATCCTGTCCACACGGAAGTCGTATCCAGTGTTGTTGGACAAGCCGATTTACTTTGTACTTTAATGTTTTTCTTTGCGATTTTATGTTATAAAAAATCAATTTTAAATAATTCAATTTTTTATTATTGTTGTACTATAATACTAGCGGCAATATCCATGTTTTTTAAGGAAACTGGAATTACAGTACTGGTAAGAAATTAATAATTTTTATTAGTTGGTTTATAATTGATTATTTATAGGGGGTGTGTTGTTTTTACGACTCGTTATTATTGCTCACAAAACCAAAGATACATTTTAGCAAAAAATTTATTCTGCGTCAAATATTGTTAATATTTGCAGCGGTTTATCTTTTATATTTGAGGTGGAAAGTTATGAATTTCACTGAGCCAATTTTCCAGCCTGCGGATAATCCGGCATCGTTCGCTCGGAACTTTTGGACAAGAGTAAGGTACCAACTTAATTATAATTTTTATGTTAAACTAAAATTGTATTTCAGGTATTTTCCTACAATTATATTTATTTTATCAATACGGTTATTTTAATTTGGCCACAATGGCTGTGTTTTGATTGGTCAATGGGTTGTGTATCTTTAATAGAAAATTTTAATGATAATAGATTATATTTTATAATTTTTTTTTGGGTATTAGTTTTAATATTTTCTATAACTCAATTAAAACGACGATCTCAAATACCGTTAATAGCAACGGGTTTTTGTGTTATTCCTTTTTTACCGGCAAGTAACATTTGGTTACGGGTCGGTTTTGTGATAGCGGAGCGGGCTTTATTTTTACCGAGTATAGGCTTTTGTTTATTAATTTCTTGCGGGTTTTTCCGGATATACGAAACCTGTAAATGGCTCAAAAACTTTTACAAAGCGTGTTTTATATTATTTTGTGTAATATTTATTGCCCGATCGTGGCAAAGAAGTAGAGAATGGTTAACGGAAAAAGACTTATTTTTATCAGCTTTAGCTGTTTGTCCAAATAATGCTAAAGTGCATTATAATATCGCTAAAGTTGCTGCCGATTATGGTGATGTGGATTTTGCCGAATTTGAGTACAGGTAAATATTTTACATTATTATTAGAAAAGTTAAACAGTTTTTATTGTTTTGTGCAGAGCAGCAATTGATTTGCATCCGTTGTACGACCAAGCAATGAATAATTTAGCCAACATTCTTCGAGATAAAAACGAGCTTGAGGAAGCTAAAAGATTATTACTAAGGGCCGTTGAAATCAGGCCCGAATTCGCAGCAGCTTGGATGAATTTAGGAGTGGTTTATGCGACCCTTAATAACGACAGTGAAGCAGAAAGGGCCTATTTAATGGCTTTAAAATACAGAAAAAATTATTCCGACTGTTACTACAATCTTGGCAACCTGGTACTGTCTAATTACGAGCACTGTCGCAGATTTATTGAATCATAACGAAATTATTTTGCAGTATTTGAAACTAAACAGAAACAAAGAGGCCCTGCAAGCCTGGGAAAGGGCCGTAATATCGAACCCTTCTCACTCAGCTGCGTGGAGTAACTCCCTCGTGCTTCTAGACGGTATGGGTCGCCAAAACCGGGTTCTAGAGATGGGAAAAATAGCTATTAGTGCCTGCCCCACTTCAGCACCTCTTCATTTCACTCTAGCAAATACTTTAGGTAAATTGGAAAAATGGCAAGAAGCGGAATCTCATTTTCAAATGGCAATTGAACTCAGTCCAGGCAATGCTTTATATCATTCTAATTTCGGTGAGATTTAATAATTAATTTCATGCGTTAAATTAATCATAATTTATTTTAGGGGTGCTGTATCATCGATGGGGGAAAAGAGACAAAGCAATTCACCAATACGAACTAGCACTTCGTCTGAATCCTAATTTAACAAGCGCATCAAGGAATTTGGAGAAAATACAATGAGCTCAAAATTCACATGTTTATTAATTGATCGAATAGTAATACGTTAACATCTAATACATTACTCAAGAGATCAACGTTTCCAAATAATACTTCATTTCTACCTACAAAATGTCCTACAGTCTAAATATCATTTTTGTAAGTATATTTATAAAAAAATAAATACAGTGGCAAGTAAATATAAATACAATTATTTTGCGTGGTGTATCACTATTGACAGGGTTATTTTAATCGTTGCTGATGTGAGGTAACGCATAAAACGTGCTAATTTTGCTCGGTTGCATGTCTTGAGGGACCCGGTTGGTCTTCCGGCAAGTTAATTTTGTTAGTTTCTGAAACGAATACAATTTTATTTATAATATATTTATATAATCGGCAATGTTATCGATCAGGGGCACCAACTCTAAAATGGATGAAATTTTAAGAAAAGCTTCTATTAGACATGAATATTATAAGAAAAATAATGACAAGTAGGTTCCAGCCTCTAGAACTGCGCAGTGCAATTTGGTAATATTTGGGTATGTTTTTCGAAAGTGCGAGCATAGCGAGCTAACCGATAATCATTGTTACACATAATCATTTATTTATAGACTGAGTTCAGTGCACCCTTCTCTTTCTCTACTGTCTCGGATTCAAGCTCTGTTTTCCAGGCGGACGCAGCGTAATTCAATAATATTGAGGGATGTTTTTCAAAACCGCGAGCGTAGTGAGCTAGCTCACATCCATTGTTACCCATGATCATTTATTTATGGACTGAATTTTGACCCAATATTAGAAGTTTGATGCACTCTTCTCGGCTGCCTCGGCTCAAGTTCTGTTCCACAAGCGTGCGCAGCGCAATTCGGTAATATTCAGGGATGTATTTCTAAAACGCGAGCGTAGCAAGCCAGCCAATAATTGTTATACACAAAGTTATACGATACCCCCACTTGTCATTATTTTTTCCAGTATTCCCAAGTATAGTAGAACCTTTTCCAAAATTTCATCCATTTTGGAGCTGGCACCCCTCATCGACAACATTATTATAAAATCAAAAGTATCAGCTTGTCAACTGAAATAAATATGGCCTCAATTTTTCAATGTGCAGTAAATTGAGTGCTACATTATTTTTTTCAGAAGTAAATTAGGTGCTGTATTTTGTTTTGAAACAAATTTTTTAGTCTTAAAAAGACTTTAACATATTATTTAATAGACCAAACACACAAAGTTATAAAAAAATATTCCCTGAAAATTTAGTGCAACTTTCTCCTTAAATTGATTATCATAACAAACATATAATTCATTCTTATATTAATATCGAAGACCGCATGTCAATAAACTCTGTAACTTACGAGATATTGAAATAAATAAACAAACGAATGTACAATAATTGTAGTACCATCAAGTTCAAAAATTTATTGAATACAAATTTTCTGGTTTAAAGTTAAGTACAGAAGATCATATATTTTGTTTAAAAAAAATTGAATGAACGATTTTATTACTGTCAGTGTCAGGTACAAAAAGTAATCAGCTAGTCAAAATTTACGGTTTAAACGTCAAGTTTCCTGTTTGAATGAAATCTAGCCAAATATTTTACTAATGATTGTTTTAAAATTATAACTTCAAAATTTCAATTCAATTTAATTAGAAAATTCCGTAATCGACTTCTAATAAATAATATGTTATAACAATAAAGGCCCAAAGAGTTAAATTAACCTGGGTTTAAATGACAGGTTGAATGATTGGTCAATGATGACACAAAAAACGCTGAAATTGATATTGTTACCAAGGAAATGAGCCATTTAAACCGGATGAATTTAACTCAAGATCGTGAAATCGGCCAATAATATAGCAAAAATGTACCATTTTTTAAAATTGTCCAAAATATATTTAGACCTCTTTTTCAATAATTATGAACCACTATCTAAAAACTGAGAAGAAATCAAACAGGAGGTTAATAATTAAATTAATGTGTTAGGATGTGCCGCTTCTCTGAAAATAACCGAATATTTTTGACGCTTGAATTATTTGTTCAATATTTTAACGTACAACCACAAATATTTGAATAGTAGTAATAATAAATTTGTGCTGTTTAAATAACAAATTATGAAGTTTAGATTTGTATTAGTAAAAACAGTTGAACATGATTGTTAATCTCGTTTCATTTCCGGTTAATTTCATCATGCTGTGATATGAATTTAAATTATTAATATTCGTGCCCCTATTTTGTTAGTTTTTTTTTTTAATTATACCTGTGGTGGTTAGAGCTTGCAACCGTGCAGGCAAGTCCGAGCTTGTTACGTGTGCATGATCCCCTAAAATATCCGGAAGTGCGTTTCTTCTCCCAGTTCGTCCAGAACTAAAAAACTGTTCACTGTCTTGATTGTTTGGAGCGCTGTTCGATTGTCCGGCTGCTTGGTTGCCTTGGTGCTCCATGGCAGCCAACATCCTCCGAACTGCTCAAATAAGTAGCACAGGATATTTATTCACTGCAACACATAGCCAACGGAAGCCATGCATCAAAATTCAGGTGCAGTTAGTACATTAAGCAAGTGATCTAACCAAACTTCCGCAAAAAAAATGTCCCGTTAGTATCAATTAAATTGGAAACCACCAGAAAAATTACTGAAAAAATACTTACTTTTATCTCCATTTGATTTCCGCTGTGCTTTGAAAGTTTTAGATCTGGAAGATGAATTGATTGCAACCACTCTTCTTTTGGTCATTTCAACAAAGACTTAAATGTTGTGAGCATGGTATAAATTTGACCTTCGTTTTCGCTGAAAATAGCAATTAATGTACGGTTTATAAATACGTAACTATTTTTTAATCTTTTATTACGTTTTATGTAGTAATTAAGGTGAAAATGTTAAATTTAATAGCTGCCTTTTACGTACGTACTTGTCAAAATGACAAGCGGAAAACCCGATTCACACTGCTTAAATCATTACTAATAACGTTATTTATATTTTTAAAAAGGGACAAACTAGTTTTATCATTGTTAAAAATTGGTATTCAGAAATAATACTGCCTTTTTTTTATTAAAGTTTGCGCAGAATCATGTTATTTAATATTTACAGATAGTGACAGCGCACTGTAATAACTAAATAAACCGCTGGTTGAGACTACCAATACGTGTACTGAATTATTATAATTTCAATTGACGTAGAAGTAATTTGTAATTAAAATGACCTCTAGATTATAAACTCTGAACAGACAATTATTAAACTGTTATTTTATTTGATTATAACAATGATATTGATCTCGTTTTATCTATGTGCATTGCGATAAAATAAATTCTTTTCCTCTTAATGGACTATTTATATTTAGTTTATTGGATATTAATTATAATTATGTACTCAATTTTCAAGTGAATCAAGACTTTTGGAATTATAAATGTCGAAAGATGAGGAATAGGCGGTTTTTGAAGGAATACATCTATACATATCATAATTGGAATCTGAATGACGATTCATTGAAAATACAAAATAATAAAAATGTTCTCTTCTACTAGTATTTTATGTTGCACCGTATGCGCAGTAATCCCCTTCTTCGGGTAGGCGAATCACAATTTTTGCGGGAAATTTGAATTGATTAATTTGGTAGACATATTGTTGATGCTTCTTTCATTTGATAATTTATAGATTATATTATAGTTTGACCGTGGCTATGCGAAAGTGAAGCCAAAAATGTAATATTCTTAGAGAGAGAAGGAAACTGAGGAATAGCTAGATTAGACCCATATTTATGTAGAAGTAAATGGCCAGTTTTGCCCCATTTAGCATTTTCATCATGAAAAATATTGTGAAATGGACATAAATATTTTGTGCCTAATTACAATAATGGGTACAGAACATGAAGAGGGAAACATCCTCTTTTTCTATACCCAAAAACGGTATTTTATTAAATAAGTGGCCCAAGACAAGATCATACCATGGCAGGACAAAATACTGGGAAAAACTGATTTCATTTGTGAAAAACATTTTACAGAGGGGGATTTATAAAAGAATGGTCATCTGAAAATTTAAAAGTGAGTAGAAATTATTTTAAAATTATAACAGCAGAGTTACTGTCAATTCTATATTATAAATTGAAAGGTTATATCGATGTTTCAAATCATTAAACGTATCTATTATAAGTTTTAAGTAAAAAATTCCTCTTCGAGAAAACTTCTTATCAATAAAGAATTGTCATTGATAATGTATTTATTGTTAAATAACGCCTTAATTTACGGCATTAGACGTTAGTGTGGCCCTAGCATTACAGATCTATGAATCCATAAGAAACTGATAAAAACGCATCGACTTTTGTAGATTAATATCAATTTGTTCATAAGAATGACAAATTCATTGCGATTTCGTTCATAAAATTTACGGATTTAAGAATTTATAAGATAGAATTGCGACATTAATTTTTCAGTTTTCAATTATTGAGTATGCAATTGTAAAAAGTGAGTGAAGTAAATGTTCTTGTTAGCTATATGGCATTAGAATAATTTTTTTTAATTTCTCCTGTGCTACTTCCGACAAATTGAAATTTTAATGCTTTGTTTAAAATATTGATATTCTTAATGATAGAATAGGACTAAGCAATAAAACTTTTATTGCGCAATTTGTTATAATAGCTTTTTTTTACATCAGAAACTATGTCAAAAATTGTCACTTTTTGTGAAAACATAGATAAATGTATATTATATTTTTGTCAAATTTTTCGTTATTGTTCAACAAACAAACATTTTTACAAAGCAGCATTTTCTATTTTTACCTTTCTTGTGAAGAAGAAATTGTTTGTACATATTGTTTCAATGTTACTACGTCCATCGAAAATACTCATAAAATTGTTAATATGTCTATTATAATTATTCTTAGAAAATTCGTGTCCAAAGAAACGCTCATAAAGCATGTTTCATAATGTACTATATCATTGCAGGTTTTAATAAATAGAAATGATGATTTTGTTTTACTTTTGCGTTTCATTTAATGAATAACAAAGTATTTATTGAATAAAATTAAAATATAATCTCATTTCTGCATTTGAAGCACACGAAACTAGGCCTAATCTCGCTATCTTTCTCACACCTGCCACATTATTTTTTAGGATGTCGTAGGTTGTCCATTCAAATAATGGCGCTAAACTTGAATAATTGAATCGTCTAACATTTCTAATTAAATTTAATTGATTTATAAAGTAAATTTATTCGATAAAAATGTTTTCCTTTATTTATTTGATTGTCTATTTGAATATTCGCTCGTTTTTGAAGCTTGTAATTTGATTCATATGACCTCTAAATGATGAACCCTGAACAACAACTATTGAAAAACCAGATTACAAAATTATATTGATCCTAAATTCTCATTGTCTTTAGACTGATCATATTTAGTTTTTTACACTCAAACTACTTGACAATTAAATATAATGGAGCATTTTCATTTATAAAATATTGATCAAGTACAAGGTTTCAGGTAATCGAATAATGTCTGATATTCAAGTAATTAAATTAAAAGAATGAGCAATTTTGCAGTGTAAACGTGTCCTCCAAATAATCCAAATTGAAATTAGCGGCAGTGCGTTGGCAAAACGCTGATATTTGTTACAGTTGTTAAAGTTTATTCGCTTATTACTCATCAAAACACGCAGTTTAATAAGTTGATTGTTATATTCATTTTAAGAAGAAAAATTTTACATATATTTACAATGTTAGGTTAAACAATAATCACTTTACAAGAGTATTTTATTTTGAGGTTTTATCAGAGATGTAAATATTATAATTACTGTTAAATTTAAATTTATTCTCCGATGAGTTCGGGTGAAACTTTGTTAATCGTCCCAGCATCAGATAGTGTAACAGACGGCGACATTACATGCGCTTTATCAGTTGGATGTCATTGTAGTGATAGTTCCACCGAAGACGTCAGGCTTATACCAGAAGTTGCATTTCAGGCAAAATTGGATTCTCCGGGAATTAATAGAGAGTCACAGCCGCTATTAGGAGCGCTGGACGTCTCGTATAACCATTTTCCAGGTTAGAAATTAATGCGTTGTCATTATTTGCTACAATATTGTATATTGTAGATGATGCATCCTTTAGCAATCTTGTACTGCAAGCGGAAATTGCCATTGATAATGGGATATTTCCGGAACGGATATCACAAGGATCCAGCGGATCTTATTTCGTCAAAGATGCTTCAGGGGTAAGAAACGTCTCTTTTAACGCTCAAATTTACTACCTACTAGTGATATCTAATAGTACGGTGCTAATATCGAGCAAATAATAAATTTGGAGTTTTGCAATGGGGGCTTTATATTATTAAGCTTAAATATAAAGCTTGGTTAAACTTCTACATTATCTTATCATCTCGTAACCAATTTCTAATATCGAGTTTTTTAATAGAAAGTTACCGGCGTGTTTAAACCCAAAGATGAAGAACCATATGGAAGATTGAACCCTAAATGGACAAAATGGATGCACAAATTGTGCTGCCCTTGTTGTTTCGGCCGGTCGTGTTTAATACCAAATCAAGGTTATCTATCAGAAGTTGGGGCTAGTTTAGTAGATGCAAGATTGAATTTAGACGTAGTTCCTAAAACAAGGGTGGTTAAATTAGTATCAGAAACTTTTAACTACCCTCGGATCGATAGACAGAAAGCAAGGATGAAAAGAGCGATTATGGAACAATTTCCTAACGTGGGATTGCGCTTCAATAGGATTGGGCTTCCTCCTAAGGTAAATATTCACACAAAAGGAGGACATGGAAATTATTTTTATTGCTTCGTAGACAGGTTCCTTCCAGTTATTCGTAGATGGGTATAAAGATGCAGATTATTGGTTGCGCAGGTTTGAAGTTGAGCCTCTTCCCACTCGAATGGCCCATAAATTTCAACTTCAGTTTGAACGGCTTGTTGTTCTGGATTATATTATTCGGAATACGGATCGAGGGAATGATAATTGGCTTATTAAATATGAACAACCCACCATTTTACCAGGAAATTCGACTGGATCTAATAATTCATCAGTTGAGTTGACAGATACCACAGTAGGTTTCACTGCTTTTTACATCCTTACGCGTCCTGCCTTTTTTCAGTTTTACATCTTTTAGCTCCAATTGACTTGAATTTTTTTACACGAATGTTACAATAGTGCGGCTCTTGAGCAAATAAACTGGAGTAGATTAATCGGAGACTCAAACAGATTGATTTTTCTTTTGGTTGTCAAAGTTGGATTAATGGTTCTTTCAAATAATCTTTCCTGGAATGTGCCACCGTTGATATATAAAGTAGAACTTCTCTTACCTGGGTGATTTGAAGTCAAAGGTCGTCCGAAAAAATACTTAAGACAGACAAAATAGAAAAAAAAATATGACAGTTTAGAACGTTGCGAAATTTTTATTAGACTGAAAAGATTACCTCAGCTGGATTATCGATTAGGGCTTCCGATTTGAAGATTTTTCCAGTCATTATATATTCTTATCAATTTAGTGGTCTCAGTAAATGCTGTGCTAGAAGGACCCATTAAAAATTGTACTTGAAAGCCTAAACGGGTCTCAATTCGGCGCTGCAACTGACCGTGGAAAAAAATGGAGAGCAAATTTTACTGTAGAAACTATTTTGTGGTTCATTATGAACTCAACATTTACATTTGATCTCAAATGCTATCGACCTTACTCAATAAAAATATATGTTGGCACTTCCTTTGTCGAAGGATCAGTTAATAGACTCAAGACAGAATGCGTGATTGTTGAACAAACGATAACTTTTTAAGTCAACTGCTTTAAAATCGTACAATATTAATATAAAAAAAAAATATCAATCATGCCTTTTACCGGCTACGGGTGTGGCAGACACTTATAGTGCATTCGGTTTCATCAGCCGTAGGCAGAGGCGGCTCTAGCCTACTTACCGCCGGGGTGCAAAGATATATAAATTGCGCCTTCCCCCTCCTATCTTCCCCTCTTCATTGTACTTCTCTTTTTTTGTAGATTTCAATCCCAATCCACAATCCACAATTGTAATCGCAATCCACAATCCACAACTTTAATTCCAATCCACAATCCACAATTTAAATCCCAATTCAAAATTTCAATCCTAATCCACAATCCACAATTTGAATCTCAATCCACAATTTTAATCCCAATCCACAATTTTAATCCCAATCCACAATCCACAAATTCAATCCCAATACACAATTTCAATCCCAACCCACAATTTTAATCTTGATTTTAATTAAAAATCTACAATCACAATCCCAATCCAAAATACACAATTTTAATCCCAATCCCAATTCACAACTCACAATTTCAATCCCAATTCCAATCTAAAATCCACAGCCCCAATCCCAATCGAAAATCTACAATCCGAATCCCAATCAAAAATCCACAATCCCAGTCCCAATGCAAAATCTAGAAACCCAATCCCAATCCACAGTCCCAATCCCACTCTAAAATCCACAATTCCCGATCCCAATCAAAATTCCAAAATCCACAATTCCCGATCCAAAATCCACAATTTCAATCCTAATCCACAAATTTAATCCCAATTCACAATCCGCAATCCTCAAATAGATTTAGAATCCACAATATCAATCTCAATCCGCAATCTACAATCCGTAATCCACAATTTTAATCCCAATCCTCAATCCACAATTTTAATACCAATCCCAATTAAAAATTCATCATCACAAACCCTATCCAAAATTCACAATTTTAATCCCAATCCTATGGCACGCCGTTTTGCTATTTAATAGCAACAATTTATTCCAGTTGAATTTAAACTATATATTTTTATTATCTTGCAAGATAATTTCAATTCATTGAATTTTATGATTGAATTAAAATTATGTACATAATGGAATTCAGGATTATTATTATCTTGCATGATAATTTTAATGCATTGAATTTTTATGATTGAATTAAAATTATGTACATAATGGAAATTAGGATCTTGCAGGATAATTTTAATTCATTGAATTTATAATTAAAATTATGTACATAATTTTAATTCAATCATAAAAATTCAACGGTTCTGTATAATTTTGCTAGATAGTCTCTATGCTGAACTATCATTATGTACATAATTTTAATTCAATCATAAAAATTCAATGGATTGAAATTATCTTGCAAGATAATAATAATTCTGAATTTCCATTATGTACATAATTTTAATTCAATCAGAAAAATTCAATGAATTAAAATTATACTGCAAGATAATAAGAATTCCGAATTTCCATTATGTACATAATTTTAATTCAATCATAAAAATTCAATGAATTAGAATAATCCTGCAAGATGATAAGAATTCTGAATTTCTATTATGTACATAATTTTAATTCAATCATAAAAATTCAATGCATTAAAATTATCTTACACGATAATAATAATTCTGAATTTTCAATATGTACATAATTTTAATTCAATCATAAAAACTCAACGGCTCCATATAATTTTGCTAAATAGCCTCTATGCTGAATTATCATTATATGTACATAATTTTAATTCAATCATAAAAATTCAATGTATTAAAATTATCTTGCAAGATAATAATAATTCTGAATTTCCATTATGTACATAATTCTAATTCAATCAAAAAGTTCAATGAATTAAGATTATCCAGCGAGATAATAAGAATCCCTGATTTCCATTATGTACATAATTTTAATTCAATCATAAAAATTCAATGCATTAAAATTATCTTGCAAGATAATAATAATTCTGAATTTCCATTATGTACATAATTTTAATTCAATCATAAAAATTCAAGGAATTGAAATTAACCTGCAAGATAATAATAATTCTTAATTTCCATTATGTACATAATTTTAATTCAATCATAAAAATTCAACGCATTAAAATTATCTTGCAAGATAATAATAATTCTGAATTTTCATTATGTACATAATTTTAATTCAATCATAAAAATTCAATGAATTAAATTACCTTGCAAGATTAAAAAAATGTATAGTTTTAATTTAAGTGGAACAAATTTTTGCTATAAAATAGCAAAACGGCGTGCCATACAATCCCAATTCACAACCCACAATTTCAATCCCAATCCAAAATCCACAATCCCAATCCCAATCTTAATCCAAAATCCACAACTCCAATTCCAATTGAAAAACCACAATCTCAATCAAAAATTCACAATCCTAATCCCAATCCAAAATCCAGAAACCCAATCCCAATCCCAAATTCTACAATCCCAATCGAAAATCCACAAACCCAATCCACAATCCCAATCCCAATCAAAAATCCATAGTCCCAATCCCAATCCAAAATCCAGAAACCCAATCCCTATCGAAAATCCACAATCTCAATACCAATCAAAAATTCACGATCCTAATCCCAATCCAAAATCCAGAAACCCAATCCCAATCGAAAATCCACCATTTTAATCCCAATCCAAAATAGAATGGTGGATTATGAATTATTGATTGTGGATTAGCTCTAATAAAATATGTTGTTGAAGAAATTGGTCTTATTTTTAAAGAATTATGTACGGGGCCCAACCGTCGCCTTGAAGGACATGGCGCCGGGGTTCCGTGCATCGCTTGCACCCCCGCTTGAGACGCCTCTGGCCGTAGGGTATGGTTACCAGTTCTTAAGCTACGGGTACTTTTAGTTTTTGTGGAGAGTACACCACAGAGTACATTATAGATTTAAGCCTGATCATTTTTAAACCTGGTCTATCCAAGTCCGTTAGTAATCATCAAAAGGCTAGCCCAATTCAGCCCAATTTTCAAGTAAAAACTGAGGATCGATCTGGCTTTTAAAATTTTAAAGCCCAATCTAATTATATTCATTTGTCGATATTTTCATATTAAACAAGTGCCGGATTAAGTCTCGTTGAGGTCTATAGGCACAGTATTTAAAGGATTGCTTTAGGGACCCCCAAATTCGGAGGCGTTGTTTGTAAACTTTTCTTTCTCCATTTATGGCTTGTGGAAGCCACACAAACTAAATTAAAACCTCTTTTGAGGAAAAATCCATACTTTGCCCGTAGTCGTTTTGGGGCAAACCGTACCTACAGTGCTCAAACAGAAAAAAAAACACGCCTTTCGCCCGTTAGGGGTGTGGCAGACATTTATAGTACACTCGGTAGATTGAATGATATTTCTTCAGCTGTAGGGTGCGATTATCAGTCGTCAAGCTACGTCTACTCTTAAGTTTTTGTGGAGAGTATGCCACGGAGTACATCATAATTCAGTGAAAATCTTACTTTATGCGTCGGTGGGATACGACTCCACGACCTCTGGATTACAAAGCCGTGCTCAAATAGTTCTAAAAAATAGAAGGAGTGCAAATCTTACATATTTTAGGGAATAGTTCTGTTGAAGGTGGTAGGATGTATTTTGTGATATGAACTACATTCAACGTTTACATTTGATTTTACAGCTTAGTAAAAATATATGTCAGCACTTCCTTTGTTTTAAGATCAAGGCAAATTGCATGACTGTTAAACAAACAATAACTTGATAAGAGGAGGGCCAACATCGTCAAAAAAATCTCTCCTGCACTTTTAAGGCCACTCCTCAAGAATGTTGTATGCCTGCAAATTTTCAGGTCAATTGGAATCCTGTCGCCGTCCTCCTCCCAAAATACCCGATTTTTTTTTACCTTCTACACAAGTTCTAATAAACGGAGCCTCAAAATGGCCATCTTGTGGAATTACTATAATTTTTTTATTATTTAGGATTGGAATCTCGTGCAGTTACCAGAGATTAAACTAGCAGCTATAGATAACGGATTAGCCTTTCCTTATAAGCACCCGGATAGTTGGCGTGCATATCCGTATCATTGGGCCTGGTTACCGCAGGCAAAAGTTCCATTTAGCAGAGAAATTCGGGAGCTTGTTTTGCCCCATTTATCGGATATGAATTTTGTACAAGATTTGTGTGATGATTTGTATTTATTATTCAAAGTATGTAACTTTTATGAGTTATCATATTTTTATTTCAGATTTTTTTTTAACTTTCAGCAAGATAAAGGTTTCGATAAACATCTATTTGAAAGACAAATGTCTGTGATGAGAGGTCAAATATTAAATTTGACCCAAGCATTGAAGGATGGAAAATCTCCGGTTCAATTAGTGCAAATGCCTGCAGTTGTAGTGGAAAAGTAATTTGATACTTTTAATATTGCAGTATTGTGGTTATTTGATTTTTCTTCTAGGTCGAGCAGCTCGTCAGCTTCTCGATTTTTCTCCTTCACACAACGATTCCAGGACAAGAGCCCATTTTTCTCTTGGTGTTGATCAAATGAATAAAATCCAATGTTAATGTGATTGTACATAATTTAAGTGTAATTCTAGTGGATGTATGAATGGTTGTTGAAAAAAAGGCGACGCAAATGATGGAGTAATTCACTTATCCCATATAAATATGATATATGTATTAATTATATAATAAAATTTTACAAATTATCTACAATTTGAAAGATACAATATCAATCTTTTCTTATGTTTTTAGCCATAGGATCATCGGGTCTTACAACAATGTAATCAAATTTATGTTTGCGATTATCGCCATCCTTTTGGTAATAAATAGATAGGCCAGTGAATCCTAGACCAACTCCTATAAGAGCCATAAAAGTACCACCAATAACTTCGGGAATTTCGTTCCACCCTCTTTTTAATAAGCCAATTCTAGGAGCAGCCGCCATTACGTTATCTGGAATACGAAAAAAAGAGTTATATATTAATTTCTGTATCTGTAAAAATCAAAATTCACCTTTATGTAATGAACTAAATTCGTTTGATTTCTTTAGGGAATTTATCTGTCAGATACGGGTTGGTACGTTACCATGGTTACCAACTCATTTTTCTGTTTCCAAGAGCGCCATTTGTCGTTTATTTCAAATCAAATTTTGACATTTAGGCAAATTTCTGTTCGTTTTTATAATTTCAGAATGGTTTTGTCCATTTTTGGGGATTTAATTGGACGGTTATTAGGCAGTGAAGAAAGATCCTATTCGGACGACGATATTATTTCAACATGTTTCAGGCCCGGTATTATTGTGGATTTTGGAATAGCTTGGGTTCAGGTATAAACTTATATTAAATTTGATATATCCGCGCGCTTTTTATTTGTAAAAACAATTGAAGGATTTGTTGTCAAAGCATTTGTTATTATCAAAAAATTATTTGTCATTTCAAAAATACTTAACATCTTTAACATTGTGTAACGAAATTATAAAATATCCCTACTCCTTTCCTTGCTTTTTTCCCTCATCAGCTGTCAGTTAAAAAACTGTGATAAATATAAGTGTTATAAATAAATTGAATCATATAACAAAAAAATGATTAATAAACAGGTAAGTAAAAATATTGAGAGATCAATAGAACTTTTTAATATTACGTAACAAAGTTGACCAAATAATTGTTCTTACAGTTTGTACGAAAAATTTTGATGGCTGGGGTAGCTGTGGGATCATCTCCAGTTCCTACAAGCACCAAATGTGATCAAATTTGTAGGGCCAGTGAGCTCCCAATTTATATGAACGAGGACGAGTAAGTCTAAACGAAAATGTGGGCACACTTGAAGTGAAACTTCTTTTATAAATGACATTTGATATATACTATTAGCAAAAAACTCTAAATGCCAATAACTATTTATTATTATTATTATTTGACAGTTCAGGTTATGAATCTGTCATTTAATGATAAAAAGAAATGTTAAACATTTTGCAGAAGAACGCAGATTTAAAAAAAATGTTGTAATGGATTGTAAGTTTATATTTTACGCCATTTAAAAGAAGTTTACTTCAAAAAAATGATTAAATTAATCTATTTAAACATTAATTTCAATTATTAGTTGTAAAAAATACAATCAATCTGAGCAACTTTGTCCCCCGAAGGCGGGAATATTAGAAAGCACCTTCGGTGCACTGCGGAGGACAGTTTGGGAAGCAAAAGATAAATATTCAGAGTATGAAAGGCAAGCCGAAGATGTGTACCAAAAGGGACATGAATACGCAACTTGTAAGTAAGGAAAATTATTTCAGAATATGGTTTTGATTTATTATTTTATTAGCTGATTGTAAGTGCCACGGTAAAAATTGTTGTTGTAAAAAAACTGAATGTGGGCAACATATTAGAAAAATGAGACATTCCACTCTCCTGTCTAACTAATTTAGTATGTGGTTTATGATATAAACCAGGCAGTAATCGTAACTGTCGTTTTTATTTCAGCAATGTACAAGTATTTATCTCAAGATGCGGATGATTTAACAAGGGCAGGAGCGATTGGTTTGGGCACTTTAACAGGACTTGTATTAGGTTTACGAGGTGGAATATTCCGGAAAGCTTTTTATTCTAGTATAGGGGCTTATGGAATGTGCGCTGTTTGCTATCCGAACCAAACAGCTGATTATACCCGACAAGCCATCAAAGAATCGAGAAAGTATGCCACAATTGGCTACAATTTCGCTTATGGAGGTAATTAACCTTTTTTTCATCAACATTTAATAAATGCTTGGGCATAATTTTAGTAAAAAAGGATGATATTCCGTTGGCATTACCTCAATTACCAAAACTGCCATCATCAATGAATGAGGTCTGGGACATGGCCGGTTCTATAGGAAAATCAGCAAGTTCTTTGATTGCAGGCAAAACGCAAGAGAAACAAGCAGAAGCAGCTGTTGAGGAGGAACTCAAAGATCAGGTACCTCCTTCTGATGAAATAATAGCAAAATCCCATTCCAAAGCCCACGAATCCTGCCATTGTCCTGTTGGTGCATGTCTTGGAAAACACGAAAAAGAAGAAAAACCCAAATAACATCTTCGTTCCTGAGTTCCTGAGTTCCTGCCCTATTTTTGTGCTTTAGTACTTGTACAATATTTTGATAAAATTATGTATTTTCAGGCAAAATCCACTAAATAATAAATTTATCCCCTGGATAAGTTTCCTTCAACTTATTTTAGAACGTCTGTGTACTGTAATTTAGTATGTCAAATAATAATTGTCATAAAATTACCCTTATTTAATAATAAAACATTTTATCTTATTTAAATATTATAAATGTACCTATCTGATAAACTAATCAAATTTCGCGCTCTTTTTATCTTACAAGACTGTGACATCACAATCATGATTTATTTTAAGCCCTGTTCATTCAGGATTTATTGATCAATAAATAAAATTAATCCCTATTTTTGTCACTAAAGCTCCCAACTCTATTCTACCAACGACCAACTTTTAGATTTCAGAGCCATTATTTACTTCTTCGACTTCCTGTACAGGGTGTTAATTGTAACATCCGAAAATAGCAGTAAGAACACATTGAACTTTTCTTCAAGTTTTTATTTTGGAGCCCCATAGTTATCGGCGTTTTTTTTTTTTTTTTCGAAAAATCGTCATTTTTTCTGATCAAAAATAGTCAAAAATAGGTTTTTTTCCACCGAATAATTGGTACTGTTTTTTTTTATTGCGGGAACATCTTCTGCCATGTGCAAAAATCATATCAAATCATGGTGCTTCAAAGACCAAAGATCAAAAACTCCATTTTTGACCAGTTTTTCGCAAATATCTCATTTTCTAACGGTCGTAATGCATTTGAGGTCACAAGTAAAAATTAAATATACATTTTTCTCTACATAAAAGATTGTATGACTTATTTGCGTATCTATAACCGTAAATGAAATACCACGCATACAACGTGCACCGACGCGCAATCATGCATTCTTTTCTGCATCACCAATTGGGTAGAACTTGAAGCTAGAAAAAAATTAAGTTATTATTTGAATGCTACAATTGCTTTAAATATTAAATTTCAAAATTCTACAGCTGATCGTTCTACAACTAGATGTTATAGAAGTGCTTATTACAAAATTTCAATATTCTACTGCAGATTGTTACGAATTCACGCGAAAATTTTTAAGACTCATATAACGTGCACTACCAGTTCAGCCGATTGACACAAAAATATAATTACCAAGATAACCGTCAAGATGCTATAGCAATTTCAAATACTGAATTTCAACATCCTACGACTAGCCATTTTGGATTCATACGAAAAATTCAGAAAATGTCCCAAGTAAAGTGCACTTACGGTACAGACGTTCGCAGCCATAATGCTTGGTGCACAACTAGACCTTGGACCAATCTTAAAAACAAAATTTCAACATTATATGTTTGACGGATTTTGAGATTGGCGAGTTACATAATATACGTACACACTACACACGTACCGACACGTCAAGCCGAAAATTGTCAAAATGGATTCAGGGATACTTAAAACGGATATTCTTTTCAAAATAAGTGTATAAATGAATACCAGCTTTGCAACCAAGTAAAATAATGGCGTGCGGAATAGAAGTAATTCCGCACACTCAGAGATTCCTAGGAAAACCGCGTACGGTCGCAAAAAAACTGCTTCATTACTGTCATAATTTTAATTCTATTTGATTTTCTTATCGTTCCTCTTCAAAATGGAGTCAATGTAAGTAATCAATGATAATGATGAATTGGAATAAGATCAATGAAGCAAATTCTTTCTCAGAAAACGGTATATTTTGGTTATAGATATTCACGTGGACATCTTTGACTGTAGAAAAAAAAACATCCGTCACTCGTGCGAATCGATCATACCATGCTCATGTGAATTCAGCCACGAGACGAAGTTCATATTTGCATGGAATGATCTCCATTCCGCACTTGTATCGGAATATACTATTATGTAGAGAAAAGTGTGTACTTAATTTTTACCTTGTTACTTTGAGCATCCCTGAACCCATTTTGACTATTTTTGGCTTGATGTCGGTACGTATGTTCGTGCGTGCGTTCGTACGTGCGTGCGTAACTCGCAAATCTCAAAACTGGTTGAACGTATAATATTGAAATTTTGTGTTTAAGACTGGTATAAAGTCTAGTTGTGCACCTCGCATTATGGTTCCAATCGTCTGTACCGGAAGTGCACTTTACTTGAAACTTTTTTCGAATTTTTCTAATAAATCCAGAATGATCTACCGTAGAATGTTGAAATTCAGTATTTGAACTTGATGTTATATCAGAATGGTCATCTGCTATTTTTGTATGAATCGGCCAAGCCAGAAGTGCACTTTACTTGGAACTTTTTTTGAATTTTTTGCATAAATATAGAATGGTTCGCCGTAGCATATTGTAATTTTGTACAAAGAACTTCTATAACATCTTATTGTACATCTTGCATTATGATTGCGATCGGCTAAACCGAAAGTGCACTTTACTTAAAATTTTTTTTAAAATCCAATGATGTACAAGTTATTCACGTGATGTTCACGTCAGATTTTTACTTCTGACCTCAAATGCTCTACGACCGTTAAAAAATGAGATATTTGCGAAAAATTGTCAAAAATAGGGTTTTTGATCTTTGGTCTCCGATATCTTTTGAAGCACCATGATTTGACAACATGATTTTTGCACACTCTTTGTACATGCCAAAAAGAAGATATTCCCGCAATAAAAAACTAGTACCATTTATTCGGGTAGATTAGGCCTTTTTTGTCTAAATTGACTGGACTAAAAATTTCAAAACAAGATATGTTGAAAATCACTCGATCTAGAATTCGAGATTGTTTTCGAATGCTAACTTGGATCGCATTTACAATAAATAACAAACCATAAATGTTTTATATTTGTGACAATATATATAAGCTTTAAGAGGAGCTTTTTTTTTTACATAAAAATTCAAAACTGACTTGATACTCCGAGTTTCAATGAAAATATCTTGAATATTTAATACAAGAATCGTCTTATCGTTAGTTCAAGTATAACATATTCAAAGCTGATTGAGATCTACAAACGTTGATTTTAGTAGGTATATGTGATCGTGATCTGTGATTTCATGCTAGGTGCATATGCATGCAAAATATTTATTTAGTACAAAAATCGGAGACTCCTGTTTTCAGTTTAAAATTTATAGGGCTGGCAATATTTAGATTCATTTCAGAATAAATAGTTTACAATTTATAAATTCTTATTGTCAGTGGTCTGGTGTAGTCTCAAAAAAGAAGTACCGGAACGTCCCGATGTAGCGGGGGGCTTATGAGTTGACTTTTCTATATTTGGTTTTTCGCGCCTTTTTATATTTGGTTTTTCGTCCTCCCCTTGCACGGCACTGGGTTTGCGCTGCACATTTTATCTCAAAATTCTGATTAAATGTAAAAGGATATTAAAAAAAAATTTGATGAGCAGGATATTGACAGATACCTAATCCCATCCTCTTTTTTTTCATTTATTAAAAACATGTTTATAATCAATTATTACTGATAATATAATTCGTTTGATAGCCTTAAATTATGTAATGGAGATTTTGAAGGTTGTATTACTATTCTAAAATAATTTCAACCGTTTTTATCGCAAAATTATTAGCAAATGTCAAAAGTTAGGTTAGAAAAAAGTAATAAAATGCATATGCAAAGTTAAAAAAGAAACAGGCTTTACAATATATTTTTATTAACATGTGTACATACAAGTATCAATGTACATTTCTATAAAAAAAAGTTTCGCACAATATAATTAAACCGTGTACTTTATTTCATTTAATTCGTGGGTACATTTAGGAGTAAATTCTGCCCTGATGGCAAATAAGATACTTGGCGCGAGCGAGATAATTGGTAAGCAATATCTTCGGCTGCTTCGATACGACGCAATTCTACTAAACCATCTCCGGAATCACCAAAAGATTTAGCTAAAAGTAAAGCAGCCTGAGCATCACCTTCCGCCGAAATAACAGTTGCTTTTTTCTGCTGTTCAGCTTTTTCTACTAAGAAACGAGCCTTTTCGGCATCCTGTTGCGCCACTTGTTTCAATTCAACGGCCTGTGTAAATTCTTTTCCAAAAGTTAAATGTGTGAGTGAAATATCGTCTAGAATTACACCAAATTGGGCTGCTCTTTCTGTTAAATTTTCGTTTACTTTTTGGGAGACTAAGTCTCGCTGTGTGATGAGCTCGCTGGCATCGAATTGGGCAACGACTGCTTTTAAAACTTCTGTTGTAATAGACGGTAAAACTCTTTCTTCGTAGTCTACGCCAAGAATGGTGTAAATCTTCGGCAACTGATCAGGTATTGGTCTAAATAATATACGAAGAGTGATATTTACATTTTGGAGGTCTTTGCTGCCGGTTATTACTGGGACATTCCTTGGTCTCGATCTTATATCGTAAATAATTGGTCTCTGTACCCATGGAATGAAAAAATGTGTACCTTCTCCTGTTACCCCCTTTTTTACTCCCGCAAATCGGTCGAAAATTACTGCGCGATGGCCACCATCAACTAAATCAAAATTATTATAGCACGTAAAAGCAAATGAAAGATATATTTTTACCATTATATAAAGCTGAATTGACCACTCCTCCAACTAGTGCAACCCCCAGACCTAGTTGACCGATTCTGTTGAAAAAACTTGCGGCCATATTCCTGAAATAAAATAATAAACATTTATTTGAGTTGAATGTCAATGTAATAAGAATATTGCTAATTTAAAAAATAACCAACATTCTTAATGATACTTTATTATCTGTAAAATCTATTAAGAAATTAATTCCGGTACTTACCCTTGATTATCGTAATTATGATCGTAATATTGGATTTAAGAAATGCAGTTATTAACCAAAAAGCCGGAGAAATCCACCATTCATGAACATGTGAAATTTGTAGGACTTTTTGAAAAAATACTAAATTCCCCAACTAGAAATAAAGGCGCCAAATTATGAAATACTCTCAAATTGAAAATATTCCTAGTACATTGTGCAACAAGTACGGCAAGTTATTTCCCACGAGAGCGAAATTGAGCCCACGCAAAATGTAAAGAGTCATTTACCGCCCAGAGAAACGTGCGCAGAATAGTAGTTACCCCGCACCAGCAATAATTTTTTCAATTTCAAAATGATAAAATATTTTACTAACCATAATTATTGAATTTGAAGCAACGACCTTTTAAATTAAAAAAAAAAAAAAACATAATTAAGTGAATGAAATGTATTTATTATTAATAGTAATACAAAAATAACAATTATTTAAAAAAAAAACTCTTATTGTCTAATTATAACAAGAAAAAAACATTGGTCAATCATTTAAGATTTAGAAATCATGTAAATGGTTTGTCCATGTCCGAGTTCATTTGCGTTTACTACATCTTCTCGGAAAACCAATCCAGCAAGTTCTGCTTCTGTCTTTGCAATTTCGCATTCTCTTTTGCTTAACCCCCACGGCAATTTGAAATCAAAACTATTCGAGTTTTCCTTCAAAGTTTGGCATTGTTTTTTCATCTCACGTTGGAATTCTTCACAACTGTCTACTTCTTCTTCTGGGTTTTTGGAGCACGCTGGTTTTTGAGATTCTTTATTTTGAATAAAGGCGCGGGAAAACTCTCTTTCTCGCTTGGCATCTTCAATCAATTTTTTGACAACAACTTTCAATTCATTATGAATTTCATCATTATTTGGTTGTAATTTTTGAGCTTTTAATAATTTTTCTTTGGCTCCTTTATAATCTTTCAACATTTTTAAAGCACGTCCGTTGTGAAAATAGACTTTAGCGGGGATGTTTAGAGAAGTATTTTTGGTCATAGCGTAAATATTATTGCACATAATGCAAGCTTTTTTTGGTTCATTTTCTTTGGTGTAACAAACAGCCAAGTTCGCGTAAATTTTGCACAACATTTTTTGTTGTTCTTCTTGCTCATCAATATTACTAAGAGTGCATTCTTCCAGTAGAGTCATAGCCCTATTATAATCACGAATCGCAAGCCTTGCGTTATGATTAAAGCGATGTTTACCACTCTCCAACAAACCACGAGCAGATTTTTGAGCATTTGAGAATTTACGTTTATCTTCCGCGGACATCCTTTCCAATTCAAGAGCAGGGCCAGAATCGACAAATGATAATAATTCTATGTAAAATAAAAAAGTGGCATTAGGAGGAATTCTAGGAAGATGACCCATAGGACCATAAGCATAATCAGGATGAATCAAAAACCAAGCAATTTCATTTACTTTCATTGATTGCACGGCAATATTTAAGCCAAATATACCCGCGTTTCCCAATCGGAATTGAAAAGGCTTAGACATAAATGCAGAATCGGTTGGAGAATCGTTATGCTCCAAATAAGACGAATATTTAATATTTACTAACGAATTTGCCGGAGGGGTTGAACCCTTTCCATCCTTTTTAATTTTTTTCTTGATTTTACCATCCTCCGTAACATTTTTCATTGTTTGAGCCAATTTTTCAAACGGAGAAGACCTGTCCAATTCACTGTTATCTTCATCATCTTCTTCATCAGGATCCAAACCAAGACAAATGCCGGACAGCTTCATCATTGTTTCTTCGGCTTCATCATCTGCTTTTCTCTCTTCATCTTCTTCATTATCATTGTCCTCCATATTTTCGAAATTAATCTCGAATGTGTCACCTTGGCCATCCAACAAAGCTCTGTAATCAAACAGGAAATATTTAGTGAGGTTAACTTTGTTTCGTTTAAATTATACGTACTGAATATCAATGCCTTCCTTCAATTTAACATGTCCTTTTGGCAGGATATCTTCCTGCTCGGGATAGTTGTCCATTTCAACTAAATAAACCCGAAAATAAACAAATGAAAGTTTACCAAAATTCCCGGCTAAGCAAAATAATATCAAATGTACATGTGATTAATACTCATGTGCCCAGAATTTAATGCGCAATATTATCAAGCTACTTCAAGATCAGTGTTGCCAAATGTGTTTCACAAAATTGTCATAAATAATAAAATGAACATATTTACATTTCAGTATTTCGATATGATTTAGGTTATTTTCATATTCCATTGGGGATCAGAGAATTCCCTGTAATTGGGTATGAAGACAATTTGAATGCCGTACTATAATTTTTCAATATATCAGAATGGACTTAGCAGTAAGATAGGACTTACGATTCCAGCTTTTTGATTTGTCAGAACGCAAATAAAGTTTACAATAGCGAAAAATTTTAACAAAATGTTAGTCAGCTGTTGAACGTTGGAAGAGATAGCACTGGTAGAGCACTAAAAACACAGGTATTATCATCCGCCATTTGGTGTCCTGTCAATAAAAGAAAGCATATGTAAATCAATGTAAACATTACAGGAAATGCGTTGTTTGACGAGGATAAGATGTTATAATAACTTGAAAAACTAAAGAATATAGTATCGGAGTGACTCATTAATGTGCCGAATGATTTATCATCATTATTAGCGGCAATTGTGGCTGTGAGATTCACAGACGAATTATAAGTATTTCATATAAAAGTACGTATATTCAGTCAAAATTTCCAATTAAACTTATGATCAGATTAAAATTTTGATTGAAGTTATCTCAGTTCATTTTAATATATATTTTTATCTAAATTTTTAGACACGATCATAGAATCTAACCTCAATTTCAAGCAATAATTGATCAATATATTTATGTATTATACATAGGTACCTATTATATAGAATGTATATTATATATTTACATATATAAATATATTATAAGTATAAATAATATATAATCAATTAATATTTCTTTGATAAGTAAAATATTACGAACTAACAATTTTTTATGAAGACATGCGATATAAAAAATTGCAAATAATAGACTTCCATATTTTTTATCCCTTAGGTGAGAGCAGTGAAATAATGAATCTTCAAATAAATATACATAAAAGTTTTTCTAGGAAAGTTAAAGATTACAAAGTTTGAAGATAAAAAATAGAGTTTTACAAATTTAGAGATCCCGAAGAGCAATAAATTTGTGAGATTGTTGTCAAAAATTGTATTACACAATATAAATTAAAATTCCATAATGATATTCTGAGTATTTAATATTACTCTAATTATATATGATTGGAAACCGAATAATTTGATTCAACATTTGATAACTGAAAATTCTAAATTGAAGCATGTAATTTGGTTACAAATAATATATCATGCCAAAAATAAATAGTCTGATAGACTCCGATATTATTTTATCACATTTTTCACCTGAAGATTAAACTATTTCAACTCAATCATCGCGTTTCCTGCACTGTTCATATATGCTTAAGCGCTTTCTGAGGACACAGAATGGCGGATGATAATACTCATGTATTTAGTGCCTTAGCACTGGGGCGTCAGTGGTTGCAGATAAGTAAGTATATTGTCACAAATGTGAAAAATTTCAAGTAATTAGTTCACGTTATTATTTATTTATTTAGGCAATAATTTATTGCAATGCTGGGGTCACACTTACGTCTAATGTCATCAATTGAGGCGTTATTCAATAATGAACATATTGTCAATGACAATATGTCAATTGTCACATAAAGCCTTACTTAACGGCATTAAACATTAGTGTGGCCCCTGCATAATTGTAAACATAGTTAGCATTGACCAAATCAATGTTCAATTATTGTCGGACGTGATTGATAGCCTATGGTTACTAGATGTTCGATGGCTGCCAGGCAACAATTGTTAGACATTTGAATGTTGGCCCATTGTTGGATTAGGGCACGAAGGAGAATAAAGTCACATTCCCACCTCTATCATAATCATAAGTCGTAATCATAATCATAGTCTTGGGATATCCGACCGTTTCCAGCTCTTATCATAATCATAATATTTTGTTCACAATTAAATCTAAAAAGTAATGAAATATATTCAAAATGATTAATAATTAAATTTTACTGTTGTATAGAAATAATACTACTTTGCTAAGGAAAAAAATAATATGTTGAATAACAAATAATAAATAATAAATGCATATATAAAATATACTCAATTGTATGTGAACATACCATAACTCTTTAAAATATGGAATAAAATATATGAAATAAATCATATTTTATATAGAATTATTTTAAAAGCTGTAAAATATCCAGATATATTTAAAACAATATTATTTTAATTTATTTGAGAAAATATCGTGATAAGTAGTGATTTCTAGGTCACTGAATTCATCAACTTCATTTTGATTTTGACATCTTGGTTTTTGTTTGCTTGGTGTCGTGTTTGATAATTTGATTTCTATTCTCATTTTTATTTCTATAACCTTTCTTTTAATGACAAAAGTAAATAACAATAATGAAATTAGCAACGATTCCATGAAATGAAATAGCGCTACATATATCCATCTCTTTCTATTTATGATTACGACAAAAAATTTGGGCGCGCCAAACTTTTATGATTACGACTTAAGACTTACGACTTATGACTATGATTAAGACAAGAGCAGAAAACGCTCCAATGTTTTCTCGTATGTCAAACTCTCAAGGTTACGACTTAAGACTTATGATTATGATTATGATAGAGGTGGGAATGTGACTTAATAGAGGAGCGGACACTCAGTTGGAAAACGTGAAGCCTAAAATGTAATGCGGCAGCTGTGAGAGAGATAGCGAGAGCGGGCCCAGCTTTGCGTGCGTCATATGCAGAAATAAGATTATATTTCAATTATTTTCAATAAAATACAATTGCCAGATAGATTTCTTATTTTCATTACGTTAAACACTACATTATTTATCAAATGAAAGGCAAAAGTAAAAGAAAATTTGCATATCTATTCATTAAAACCTGCAATGAATCAGTACATTATGATGAAACATGCTTTATAAACGTTTCTTTGGAAGTGAGCTCTCTGATTATGAATTAGAATAGCCACATAAATAATTTGATGAATATTTTATATTACAATGGGCATGATAAAATTGAAAAAATATACACAAACTATTTCTTATTCACTAGAAGAAAAATAGAGATAGAAAATGCTGCTCTGCAAAAATTTTGTGTTTGTTGAAATTGAACGAGAAATTTAACAAAAATTTAAAGCACGTTTTGATCTAGGGTATTGTTAACTGTCAAATGAAAGCATGTGTTTAAAGTTGACGCATGTGCTATTAGTTGTTTCGTACGTAAACATAACATAAAGTTGAATTTATCTCAACTTTACGTGCCAATTCATAATGTGCGTAAACATAAGGAGTACGTAGCCGTAAACATAACGTAAATTTTAACTACTGTATTTCAATGCCCGTGTTCACAATACTCTTACGTATGTCTTACGTTTATCAATTGACATAAGAGCTACGTAATGAAAACGTAAAGTTGAGATAAATTAAACTTTATGTTATGTTTACGTGCGAAACAACTAATAGCGCATGCGTCAACTTTAAACACATGTTTTCATCTGACAGTTAACGACACCCTGGATCAAAACGTGCTTTAAATATGATTTACGTTATTAATAAAAAAAAAACAACAATTTATTTTTTGTCTTAATATTTTTCTCGTTGGCGACTTCTATACTGCAGTTTCAATAATAACGAAACAATCGCAAGATCTTTTTCAGACATACAATAGAACAAAACAAACTAAACTTCAAACTGTTATGCTGGAGCCACACTTACGTATAATGTCAATAATTAAGGCGTTATTCAATAATGAACACATTGTCAATGACAGTATGTCAATTGTCACATAACGCCTTACTTAATGGCATTAGACATTAGTGTGGCCTCTGAATTAAACAGAATCGAAATCAACAGAATATTTGAAAATGACAGTCAGAGAAACCAACACAATATATCAATAACCCTAATTTGTACAAACGTAAAATAAAAAAAAACACTTTATTTTGATATTTAACGTTACGACCACTGTGAACGTACATAATTTCTTACGTTTATGTTTTAATGTACTCCTTATGCTTACGCACATTGTGAATTGGCACTAAGTTTTCATTACGTAGCTCTTATGTCAATACATAAACGTAAGAGTATTGTAAACACGAGCATTGAAATACAGTAATTCAACTTTACGTTTATGTTTACGGTTACGTACTCCTTATGTTTACGCACATTGTGAATTGGCACTTATTGACTTGCTACCAAATATATTTTAATATAAATTTTGATCCATAAAATCAGAATATGAAAAATTTAATTTAAATTTGCCAACAGTTATTCAAATATAAGCCCTTTATAAGAAATTGATTTATAAATTTGCGGTTATCTGTTGAGCAGATGTAAAGTATGACCAAATTCCCGTTGCATTATTTTACCTTTATTCCTTGTAGGTTTGATCGATAGAGGACTTGACTCAATGTTGAAACAAATAAGATAATATCAATGACGTATTATTGAAGTAGACCCAGCGCGTCCTATGGCAGACCACAGTTTGTTGTGATGTTAGCATTTACAAGGTGAGGGGTTCTGAGAAGCGAAGGGAGTAAACATGCTTGTTATGCGGTTTGCCTGCTTTTATTTATGTTTGAGAAGTGCGCGCCTTTATTCTGTACTGTATGTATATATTTGTTGAAATAGAAGTAATAATATATTAATTGCTTCAAAATAAAAAAATACGAGATTTTTCCCACATCTCACAATCGATATTTTTTCAAATGAAAAACGCAACCTGCGATACAACGATGTTTACCTTCCTCACCCCACTGTTTATTCCTGCATTAAAACAAATGCCGCGTGCTGGGTCTACTGTTAATACGTCATTGGATAATATAAACTTAATATAAAAGGTTAATTGATAGATCTAAAATCATTTATTCAGGAGATATGAACGGCTATCTGTTATATTGTATGATCTGATTACATGTTAGTTCACCACAATCGAAGAGATGGCAGCATGTACCTCGTTTGAGAAATTCTGAAGTAATTTTATTTTTTTGTGACTAAATAGCAATTTATTTTGAAATATATTTAATTATAATTGTGTATCGATTGAGCATAAAATATTTTTTTGTATTCAGTACCAGTTTTGCAGGGGTAGAAATTAGGGCTTTATTCAAAAAATTTTACTTGACATACCTCAATTATTTTTTAAAAATATAGACTTTTCGCTTCTTGCACTCATTTTCGAGTAATTGATACCTAATCTATGGAAGATGCAGGTATCAATAACTCAGAAATGAGTAGGGCAACTGGAAAATAGTTTCAAGTTGTCAAACTATTTTTTAAAATTAGTTAGGATATTTCATGTATCTTTTTTTAGTGCCCGCATTCACTTGGAAATTGTTAATATGATGGTTTCTGACGTAACGAGAGTACTAATCAAAAAGTAGGAAATGAAGTACTCCATTTATTTTTTGAAAATAATGTGAATTTACTTGAAACTGTTTTTTTGGTTGTCTCACTCATTTTTGAATGAACTGTCCAGGAATGAGTTTTATTTCACTACAACGGTGGCACCACGTAGCTCATTTTGAATAAATGAAAAATTTTTTTTTTGGCCAAACGGTTGATTTTATCTGGAAAACTGTAGGTAACTCTTAATTCTATTTTTTAATGTTTACCAGATTAGAAAATTATTTTTTGCTGTACTACATTTATAAATTATTTTAAAAATAAATAAACAAAATTAATGTTTTATTGAAGGATTTATTTTATTATTCATACAATAAATGGTTTTTATGATGACTAGAACCCTTTGGGCAAGCGAAAATAGGATTCTCAATTTTTAGAAAACTTGAATTGCGGGTTGCCCGCCTATTTACTTCACTTTAAATTTAAATTTACAAGAGTAATAATTAAATATTATTTATTTTTGACTGAAAAAAAAAATATAGGTTCTTAAAATAAATAAAGTATATTTTATTTTGTGGGAGAGATTTTATTTTGGGAATTAGGAAAGGGTACAAAGGTTCGAAGATTAATTGTTGATTACTCAATGCTGTTGTGATGTTGGAAGTCTTGTCCGCGATGCTGTTGCGTTGTTGTAAGCCTTGTTCGTCCCCAGGCAATGACTAAGGGGAAAGAGACGAACTCTTCTCCGAGAATTCTCCCTTTGGGTCTAGGGAAACCCCAGCGAAACCTAGACCAGAGAAGTGGCTTCCTCGCTCGCTGTAACTGAAACAACAAAATAATTATTACAAGTCGGAGAATTTAAAAAGAAATTGAACTCACTTGAACTTTGCAAGCGGCGGACAAAATTAATCTGGTGTCTTCTTTAAAGTTGAGTTAAATTAAGGCCTGGAACAGTTGCTACTGATGTGTTGATCTTCTGCAGTTACTGGAGGACTTCTTGGACGGCTGCTGGGCTCTGGTTCTGCTGCTGCTGCAGGATTTCTTGGAAAGTTATTGGGCTCTGGTTCTGCTGCTACTGGAGGACTTCTCGGATGGCTACTGGGCTCTGATTCTGTTGCTGGGCTCTGATTCTGCTGCTGGATGGTCTAAAAACATAAAAAATACAAATAAATTAATAAATCGAAGATCATTATTTACGTGTTTACAGTAGTTAAAAACAGTTATATAATGAGTAATATTATATTACCTAGCTGATGGTGCGGTGATGTTATGAAGATCTACGGCCGGCGACCTGAAACAAAAACTTAAAACAAATTTTCGTGAATCATATTCAACAAAAAAAATATTGAGAATTGATTTTGGCAGCTGGGCTCATCCTTAACTCTTCCCACGTTGTCCATTCCCTCGATGTCCATCCACCTCAACAGCTGGGCTCATCCTAAGCAAATGATCTGAAAAAATACAATTTAATTAGGAATCTGCGAGAAAGCAATACAAAATGGCTGAAAGAAAAATAGATTAGAACCTGAAAAGCAAAGTCTATTAGTCAACTTACGTTTTTTTCTTGATTTGTTGGAGGTGGTAATGATGAAATGAAGAAGCTGAAAGGGAACTTTTTTTGATTAGTTGCATACATTCAACATTCGTTCAACATTCAAACGTGTTATGTGTGTTGGTTTGTTTGCTGCGCGCCTATTTAACGGATCAAATTTTTTGATCGAAGAGCTAGCTACGCGATGTGTGATTGCTGCCATACTACTTCGCGGTTTTATTTTAAAAGTGCTCAGATATATTATGCTACTGTTTGACTTTACTTTACTACCCCAATGAGTGCCTGAGCGCTCAGACACCCATGGCACCAGTGTGCCCGTCGTTTGCAAGCAAAAATAGTTTGTTCGAATATATTCCGAGGCCCGTGATACTGCCTAATTACGCGATATAGTAACCTTAAGTATCGATCTCGGCAGCTGTTGTTTCTTGAACTTAATCAAGGACCCCCGCCAGTTACTATATTTTTCCGACTTTCGATAGGTACATATCAAGAGTATGCCGTTACTCCCCAGTTAGTTCGCTCGTTCGCCCTAGAACTCATTGCAGACCCACACGGTGGTGTTCACCAGGGGGTGGGGGGGGGGCCTCTCGTAGCGGTACCTACGTGTGCACCGATTCCCACGATGGACCTTTCATTACAGGCCTTTGCAAAAAAGCCAAGACATTTTATTTATTTATTACATAGTAAAAGCAAAGACTAACATCGCATATCACATGCACCTAACGCACACGCAATTGCGGAACAAAAATCCCAATTTACATATTTAAATAAACAAAATTTTGATCTCTACGTTAATAAGCAAAATTCACAACCCCAAATATACCACAGAACACTGTTAAAATAGTTTTTAAACGCAGTTTACGAGAGCAAAGACGACGCAAAAGCAGCTTTTACGAAAGCCGCGATAACAATGAACAACCCAGAATGAAACAACAAGTTTTAGAAATAAATTATACGTTTTAAGAAATATACTACGTTTTCCAATGTGTTAAAAAGAGATAGATATGCTGAAAGGAATTAGTATTATCAAAAATCAAACCGAAGTTCTAACGTGTTGCAACCATCAATTAGTACTTGATTGAATTAACTTGCTTCGACGAAATAATTGGAAAAGAATCTTTAAAAATAAAATTTAAAAATATTGAAATAAAATTATTTAAAATATTGTAAAATTATTGTAAACACAATAAATTATTATTATTAATAGTTGTTTAAACATTAAAATGAACAATAAATCAGAATTTGAAAAAGAAATATTGAGGCAGTTTTTTTAGTGCAGAAATATTGCAAAATATTCATTAAATATTGTATCAATATTGTAAACAAATATAAATTGTTATTATTCAAATAACAAATTTAAATATTAATACAGTATAGCTACAATGAGTTGAAAAGAGATAGAAATACTTCTTCTACGTCAAACACCAGACAAGTTAAAACAATCGAAACAATTATCTCTGAGTTTGGTAGAGCATTTTAATAAAAATACAAAATTTTAAAATTATATTTCCAAAAAATGATTCACAAATTATATTTGAATATTCATCTATCCCACTGATCTGAATATAACACTGGATTGGGTTTAGGTCACTGGAATGCGGCCCCAATTGAATGTCGCCATCTTGGCAAAAATGAGGTTCTGTGTTCAATTGGTGACATATGTTGGTGACAGTTCAGTATGGTGTTGGGAATTTTTAAATCATGGTGTTCAAATGCATGTTCTGCGGAAATATTATTATTCTCCTATCATGTGTAGTAGATATTTAAAATTATTAGTTTTGAATAGGCAATATTATCGCAGAAATGCACTTCATTTATTCATATAGGTAAATTCATAGTTTGAAATTTTAGGTAACAAAAATTTATAAAACTAATAATATATATATAATAATAAAAACACTGATACTAAAAAGTTCACAAATATTTTTAACTATTAATAAATATTTCAACTATTATAACAATTTTTAACTTTTGTTGATTATTAATGTATGTATTTTAATATATATTGAGAATAATTTCTTCATCTTACTTGCATTATACTTTGAATTTCATCGAGTGTCTTCTATAAGTGTTTTGAATTTGCCGCCGAATAGGAACACAAAGCCTCAATTTTACTGTCAAGGCCGTCGTTCAACCGGGGCCGCTTTCAGATGCCAGAATACGGTCCAAACCCAATCCAGTGTTATATAGAGATCAGTGATCTATCCATATTTAGAGGCGGCTCTAGAGCCTACTTACCGCCGGGGTGCAAAGATGTATAAATTGCGCCTCCCTCTACCTCCCTTTCTTCATTGTACTTTTCTTTTTTATAGATTTCAATCCCAATCCACAATTTGAATCCCAATCCACAATTTTTTTCCCAATCCACAATTTCAATCCCAATCCACAATCCACAAATTTAATCCCAATTCACAATTCTCAATTAGAATCCACAATATCAATTTCAATCCGCAATCCACAATTTTGATCTCAATCCACAATCCACAATTTTAATCCCAATCCTAATTAAAAATCCACACTCACAATCCCAATCCAAAATACACAATTTTAATCCAGATCCCAATTCACAACCCACAATTTCAATCCCTATCCAAAATCTACAATCCTAATCCCAATCCAAAATCCACAGCTCCAATCCCAATCGAAAATCCATAATCCCAATCCCAATCAAAAATCCACGATCCCAATTCCAATCCAAAATACAAAATCCAGAAACCCAATCCCAATCCAAAATTCTAATCCTAATCCAAAATCCACAATTTTTATCCCAATCCAAAATAGATTGGTGGATTATAGATTGTGGATTGTTGATTGTGGATTAGCTCTAATTAAATATTTTGTTGAAGAAATTGGTCTTATTTTTCAAGAATTATGTTCGGAGCCCAACTGCCGTTTTCAAGAACATGGCGCCGAGGTGCCATGCACCCCTTGCACCCCCGCTTGAGACACCTCTGACGTTGAGCATTATAACATTAGGACAGGTATTTGGTAGCTTCATGACATGGAATTGGCACGACATCGAAGTGGCACAGTACCGGAACTCGAAGACGAGCCGATGTTGGTTTCAAGCAAACTCGGGCAGCCAGAGTACAAAGAACGGTTCACATTGCAGAATCTTGATAAATATTTTTATTTTTGTCTAGCTAAGAGAGGATCTACATTTCTGACGAATATCTGTCGATGAATATTATGTTAAATTATTGTAAATAGAATTAGCTGAAATGAGTTTTCTGGGTGTAAAATTGTTCAACGTTGGTACACCTGTCAAAAAAGTATGAATTTTTGAAACTGTATTCGATCATTCCTGTAGATGAAAAGTAAAATTATAAATTATGGAATTATACTGAGTCTAATCTTGATGTCATGTCATCATAACGAATTCTTTTGACAGTTGTCAAAATACACCAAAAATGCGATTCAATCCTCCATATAGAATATAACAAATGTTGCATTTATTATATTTTTGGATTTTTATAGTGGATAAAATAAAATGATGAAATCAAATGAATGCTTGTAGAAGAAATAAAGGAATAGTCCAAGATCCCAGACCCGCCAGACGTTACTTATTTTCTGAGAAACAAAATTTGTGGATTAGAATAGTGTTAGTCGGTATTTTGATCGTACGCATATTTGCTAGTTTGTGCCGACGGCCAATTTGTAGATACGAGGTGCTACAGATACGTTATGACATTACTCACTTTTCTTAAAGCCTGAGTGCTGATTTTTATGTATTTTCTAGAGAATATTGTCGAAGATTGATAACCAATACTGCAAGATCCTTTCCATCGGCAGTAATTCCTACTAAACGCTTTAAAGCTCGCAAAAAATGGAGTAATCTTACTTATAGTCTAAGCCCTATTTTTTATATATGATACTTAGAGGGAGCAGTTTCAATACTTCTTATAAACAGCCAGACCAAGGAAGATTTGAATGCCGATAGATATTTCCTTTACTATCAAGCGTACAAATAGTGACCTCGCGCTTTTACTCACAGCGATATTTTAATTGTATCTGGGGGATGTTTAGCCCTACAATTGATCTGGCTGTTAACAAAAAATATTGAAATTGTGTCCTGAGTATCGTATATAAAAATTAACCCTCAGACTATAAGCAAGATAACATTATTCTTCGCGAGCTTTAAAGAGTCTAGCAGAAATTACCACCGATGGAAAGTGTCTAGCAGTGTTGATTATCAATTTTTAACAATATTCTCTGGAACATACATGAAAATCAGCACTCAAGACTTTAAGAAAACCGAGTAATGTCTCAACGTACCTATAGCACCTCGTATCTATATATTGGCCGTTGGTACATACTAGCAAATATGCGTATGATCAAAGTACCGATTAGCACTACTCTAATCCACAAATTTTGTTTCTCAGAAAATAAGTAACGTCTGGCGGGTCTTGGATCTTGCTCTAGAAGTACAACACCACCAAATCTAAAACTTGTTTTTGTAAAACAAAAATATAGCAATAATTTCATCTGTTAATTAGCTTTCTTCATCATATTCAATAACAATATTCATAACAATACTTCTATTGTATTATTTTAATAGTAAATTATGAAGTACACTACATGAAGAAGTATATGACACATAATTTATTTATTGATATAGTTTACACTGACAAGCTGAGAGATTGATCCCTTATAACAGGGAATAAAAATAAATCAATATTGCAGTAATATTGATTCTAGTAAATTAAACATAACCACAATTATTAAAAATCTATGAGTGATTTCCAAATTTAACGACCAGTTACTGAAAATTTGATTTATTTTTGTATTTATTATTGAGATCATTGTTTACAGATAATTTCAGGGTTGGAATTTATTTTAAAGTTCATGAAGTTGAGTTATAACTTCTGATAAATGCAAAATCACTTTCGCGTTAAATTTGGAGACCACACCAACTACAAATTCATTATTGGATCCTACAAATACGTCATAAATAACAGTCTTTCTTTCAAAGATAACACGTAATAAAAAAATGACTCTACGAAGATGCCATTAGCTTAGCCGCAGCTGTGACATGATGCTGATGATGATACGCGACTTCAGCTCCACTGGGGGGCCCTGCAGAGAACCCAAACATCTGTTGATGATACGCGCTGTACCCTTGGTGGGCCTGGAGGCAGTTATATTGAGAAGATGCCATAGATTCGTACCCAGGTTCACTTTTAATCCCTGAAGATGAGGTTGATGATGATGGTGTGGAAGGTAGGAGGGATGTTTGCCCTAAATAGGGTCTTTCTGATGATGATTTTGAAGTGTTGTCTACACTGGAGGATGGCGTGTGTTGGTGGCCTTGGTTTGATTGGCTGTGATGGACTGATGTAGATTTGGCATCTAAAAAAGATTAATATTTCATGACTTAATGTATTTAGAATGTCCAAAAGCAATTTTTGACATATCAGATTAAATAAATTTACATATTATTATTAATATTGATATTCATATTACTCCTACGTCAATTTTTTATAATATTTTCAACTACTTATATTCTGTAACCATTTTTTCTATTTGTCAAGAGACAGCTACTGAAATAAATTTTATTTGTATAAATTGCATACACAGCTTTTCTTGATAGTCGATTTGAATAGGTTGGGCTATCTATTGGAGCAGAAAACAATTATATGTTCAGAAATTTATTTGAATGATGTCTGCTCTTTTCACTGTATATTATTCTATGGGTGGAATGTAATTTTTCTGAAAATAAACTTTATTGAAGCTTGAAATGTATCACGAATTACTTGCTCATGAATTTATTTGATGTAATAGTACATAAAATCTATGAGTAATTTGTACACTCAATGATTTTTGATGAAATATTTGCAATACTTAAACGCCAAATTAACATCAGTTAAATTTATCTAGAGATTATTTTGAGTCAGTAACTATAGCAACAATTGTATCAACAATGGTTTTGGAATAAAATAACTTTGGAATGAAATTAACTGACGTTAGTGGAACCGGCCCTTAGTATATTTAAAAAACAAGTTGAGATCTGTCGAAAGAAAAATAATGTATTTATGAATGCAATGGTTCTTATTTGTACTGAAACTTCTATAATAGATTCTGGTGTGAAATTTACTTTAATTGTCTTCATGTATGCTACAGCTGTTTATTATTCCAAGAGATAATCAGTCTACATAATCTCCAATATGACATTTCAAGTTTTTACATAGAATACGTTCCACTGGGCGATTGCAACGATTTGTTCACGGCCACTGTTTTAGCCGATCCACTAACATATGATTTCTGTGGTTGGGGCTTTAAGCGAAACGATGCGAGTATCTATTAAATGACAAACAAATTGACAATTCGTGGTTAAGATCGAAAAGTAAATCATTAATAAGATTAAACTAACCTGTAGCAAAAAGAATATATGAATAGAATGAATTCAATATGCTCGTAAAAAATAAATAATGATAATCTGTCATTGACAAGTAAAAATAATCTTGTATCAATCGCCATAATTTGAATCGAAAGTACAAATTATCAAGACATCTTTCGGTCCACCTTTTAATCGTGGGCGTTGTGAGCTTGAAGTGATCGCGATTGATGACGTTATCTATGACGTATTGATCTTGAACGCAAAGACCGCGATTGTCTTGTGGAACGATTATTGACCGAAATGAGTGCTGCGGTCGCCTAGTGGAACGTACCCATAGTAATTTAGCAAATAATTTCAGACAAACTAAACAGCAGAGCTGTCAAACATTTTTTTTCGAGCAATTATTTTCAAGTTTCAGATGAGATACTATGTAAAAAAAATTGTTGCCCGTTAAACAGTTGTTATTTTTTTTCAACCCTCTATCTCGCCATCGTCTAATAAACTTATCAAAATGGGCGACCGGAGTAGAGCCAATAAAACCCTTTTTTTATCAGATGAGCTACCTTAAAAAGCAGGTAAAATAGGCGTGTCCTCCCACTTTTAGGAGGTGGAACTCACCTTCACTTGGGGCCGTACTATGTTCATCTCGTTCGCCACCGCTGCTGTTGCTGCCAGAAGGTTTCTTCGGTTTTCGTTTTCTTGTTTGGATTCCGTCTTTGCGCATTGCTAAAGGACGGTTTACACCGTGGAGCTTGAAGTAGAGGCCGCAAGCATTGCAGACGGGTTCACCGTCGTTGTTTCGTCGCCAAAGCGTCGTGGTGCGCGTGCCACAGTTGGTGCAACATAGGCCCAGGCGTCTTGTTGCAGTCTTAGAAAAGAAAAAAAATATATTTTTGTTTATGAAATATTTAGGCTGGTAACTCACCAGTCTTTTAGACGGTTTGATAAGGGGCCTATTCATCCCATTCATTTTGTGGTATAATCCGCATGCATTGCACAAATAATGTCCCGTGCCGTCTCTGCGCCACAGGGGGGTTGAAATTGCACCGCAGTTCACACATTCACGACCTTCTCCGAACTGAAAATCCATTGCACTTTCTGCAAAAAATAATACAAGCTATTAAATCTCGCCACTTTTTTTTTGCAATAATTACAAAATTTATATTAATTAAAGTCGACGAAGCTGGATTAAAAAAGTATGCACTAGTCAAAATACTCCATTAATTAGTAAATAATTCGCGTGAGAGATGGATCCACTTATAGGGATAAGGACGGCAAAGGGTAGAAGACTTACGAAGAATATACTTAAATAGCTACGATGCACGGAGAGAGTCCGAAAATCGATCATGTATTCTCTGTGCCATATAAGCGTACAAAGTGATTATAAAGCCGTAAAATTAACGTCAGACCTATATCGTGTTAACGCTGTCGCAGAATAAATATGACACAAAATAAAGTAATTACCAAATATAAGAACTTTTGCATTAGCTTATAATAAAATAAAACGTTGACTGTGTGGCTACAGTCGAAATCACCATAATTAATAATATCATCAAATTAATTACAAAAACATGTAGGTTATTACTATTCAAATACAGAATCAATGTTATAATACTGAATACCTTAAATAAATAAACACCAATAATGTCGTAAAAATATCCAAAACGAGACGAGACGTTAATTGACGCAAAATGAGCAGTTGTGCACAATTACAAGAAAAGGGCTCATGGGGCGGTAAATATTCTTCTCGAGTGTACACACTTGGAGTAATGAATTAATAAAACAAAACAGCGTCTTTAATTTTGGGTGGCGTCTGGAACGGCCTCTAATAATAATATTGTCCTCACAACAATTCCGGGAACCTATAGCAGCACCAAGCTTTCGTGCAGATAAACCCAAATAAAGCTTCCAATGGAATAACGTGTCAAAAACGTGGACAAAAGGCTCATAACGAAACCAGAAAATAAAATAAGAATCAAAAATGGAAATTAAAAGACTTATCAACAAGAAAAGCGAGATGAATAAATAATAAAATTTTATAACATGAGGTGAAGCGCCAAGCTTTCGTGCAGATAAACCCAAATAAGGCTTTCGATGGAATCACGTGTCAAAAATGTGGACAATGGACAAAAGGCTCACAACGAAACCAGAAAATAAAATAAGAATGAAAAAATCTGACGTGAACATCACGTGACTTACTTGTACATCATTGGATATATATATAATACGATGTGATTTTGTGTTTGACTATATATATCATTGGATATATATAATCAAACACAAAATCTCGTCGTTCCACAGTTACTCGTTTTGGATTTACCCACGAGATTCTGAGAATCTGTCAAGTAAAATGCGCTTTCAGCCAAGTCGGTTGCTATGGAAACAGTACGCCATTATTCTTATACTACAACATTCCTTAATACTGATTTCCAAAATTCTACGACTACCAACAGATCTGAATTTATGCGTAAAATTAAAAAATAAATTCCTACTGAAGGGCACTTCCGGTTTAGGCTATTGTTATGAAAATAGTAGGCAATCATTCAGATGCTACAGCAGACTGGAATACCAAATTTCAATATTCTACACCTGATCGTTTTGAATTTAAGCGAAAAATTCCAGAAGGCTGTCAAGTAAAGTGCACTTCCGGCTCGGTGGATCTCAATAAAAATAGGATATGAGCATCTAGAAGGTATAATCGTCCTAAATACTAAAGTCTAACAATCTACGTTCAATTTTTTTGGATTTATGCGGAAAATTCAAAAAATGTTTCGAATAAAGTGCTCTTCCGGTTTAGTCGATAGCAATCATAATGCTAATAACTAGATATTATAAAAGTGCCTAATACAAAATTTAAATATTCTACGACTGATTATTTAGAATTTATGCGGAAAATTCAAAAAGTCTGTCATATAAAGTGGACTTCCGGCTCAGCCGATTGTTACAAAAATAGAAGTTGACCATTGAGATGCTACAGCAATCTCAAATGCTAAATTCCAGTATCCTATGGATGACCATTCTGGATTTATGCAAAAAATTAAAAAAAAGTCTTAAGTAAAGTCCACTTTCGGTTGAGGCGATCACAATCATAATGCAAGATGTACAATAAGATGTTATAGAAGTTCTTTATACAAAATTTCAATATGCTATGGCGGATCATTCTATATTTAAGCAAAAAATTCAAAGAAAGTTTCAAGTAAAGTGCACTTCCTGCTCAGCCGATTTATACAAAAATAGCAGATAACCATTCTGATACAACATCAAGTTCAAATACTGAATTTCAATATCCTACGGTTGATCATTCTGGATTTATTAGAGAAATTCGAAAAAAGTTTCAAGTAAAGTGCACTTCCGGTACAGACGATTGGAACCATAATGCGAGGTGCACAACTAGACCCTATACCAGTCTTAAATACAAAATTTCAACATTATACGTTCAACCAGTTTTGAGATTTGCGAGTTAAGCACGAACGCACGCACGTACGAACGCACGCACGCACAAACATACGTACCGACATCAAGCCAAAAATAGTCAAAATGGATTCAGGGATGCTCAAAACGGATATTTCCATCAAAATCTCGATAGGTGAATTTTGTCGGTTTCACAATACTTACTTGTTACAATGTACAAGTAAGTAAAAATGGAAATTAAAAGATTTTATAAACAAGAGAAGCAAGATGAATAAATTATAAAATTTCATAATATGAAATGAAGCGCAGCTTTCAGCGTGATGAGAAAATATATCGTAAACATATAATCAAGAAAAAAATCCTCTTCGGAAAATTTGAAAAATCCCTCCAAAAAACTGTCGGCAAGTTTGTTAAACTTGAGACTTCTGCACAATCCATGAATTTATTTCAAAAACGTAACACAGAAAAAACAATTTTCAAACACAATCCAGATCTTCAACGTAATGATCAACACCTCCTAGATTTACATTGCAATGCGTCATTTCCGATCTGATTAAATCTCAGAACTAGATCCCAAAAATAAATTATGGAGTAAGATCTGGTATCAAATTCTATGTAGATTCACAAGGAAACAATTAGACAAGTTGTGTGTCGGCAAGTGCTGTCACTAACATATGCTGCGGCTATAAATGGAGCTAAATAAGTAAACAAATAAAAATAAACCGCTGACACTTCGAGACGATAGGTTAAAATGTACTATAAATAAAAAATAAATCAGATTAAGATTCGAAAATGTCATTCAGAACCAGATAATATGTATTTAGCTGTGAGTAGAGTTGAAATGTATGATATAATAAAATAAAATAGCTAAACTAATTTAGATGAATTCGTCAATTTAATTTGATCGTAACAATATTTTTTTAAATAAAATAGTTATTTCAATAGAGATAATATTGAATGCAGAAAAAAAATTTTAAATATATTTCTGTCAAACTGATATAGCAAATAATTTCGTCTATTTATTTCATTTCTCTATGATGATTATACAGGGTGTAACAAAAATGAGTACATTAATTTTAACTAATAATGGAACTAATCAATTACAACAATTTTTCCTGTAAGCCCTCTGGTTATCAAGTGAAAATTGATCAAAGTTTTGTCGAAAATTTCGCAATGCGCCTATGATTCTGACTGAATGTTTTTCATTTGTTCGAAGAGTGATAGCTGTCGATTAGAATGATATTTCGTAACTTTGAACCAACGTAGTCATGTCAATCGTTCATTTAAAACTGAAAGAATATTTGTATTTTGGCCATAAGTATATTGAGATTTTCGCTTACCTCGGTAATTCATTTTTGCATAGCTTGTAAGATAGATTAAAAGATCAACAATTGGATTTATTAGCTATATTCATATCTTATTCTCAAGTAAATTGTTTTCTATTCAAGGATTTTACGTATTTTTTCAAATATTTGGTACATTTAATTAGATTATTTGCATAAGTTCAAGAATAGCTAAATAAAATAGTCTGAAAATAGTCAAAATCTGTACTGCCATCTATGAGCGGCGTATAAACTAAATGTTATTCCCGAACGTTCAACGATTTATTGGAAGAAAACGGTGGAATATGGAATGGAATTAAATCCTAAAATAATTAATTCAGTGAATAATTGAATTGAAAATATTGCTACAGTTCTGAAAGGTTCTATTCTTAAAGAACAAAAAACATAACCTACAAATATATTCGGACTAAATTTGGTACGTCATTTTAAATGTTTTCTTACATATTTAGATGCAATATCAGGTACGTTTTATTTATTTAGCAGATCAATTAACAGGGCACACTTGAAGTTTGTTATGAGAAAAAATGAGTGCACATGCACTTTGCTATCAGGTGCTTGATTTATAAATTAATTTATTTCATTCCTCTCATCTGCTGTTTTATGTTTCAGATAAACAATAAGTTCTGAATAGCCTACCAGTATTCTCATCATTATGTCCAAATACACGAGATTTTAACATGGAATACATTAACTTGACCACAATAATTTAATTTTTAGTGAAAAATGACAATTCGGAAATCGTTCCAAATAAATTCGGTGGGCTAATCCTAAGCTGCCTGTAAAATTGCTATTAGCAAAGGCAGACATATATTTTCACAGGCTTAAACTGTTATGATGATTATTATAATCAATTATTTTTAGAATTTATTTGAAGAAGTTCACAACTCATATATGTGAAAATCAATTGTTCCATTGTTATTGCTACTGGATCCAATAATTATGGAAACACTTGAATGAATGACATTATAGAGAGACGGGGGTAAAAATGTTAAAAAAAAAAGAATTCGGGAAAAAGTTATTGGGAAATATTGTTGCTCTAGACGAGTTCTATTACTGGTTGAATTTAATTTATTTTCTGTTACATAGAGGTATATGGTGAAGTATGAATACAAGAAATAACTTGTTTCCATGTATTACAACAAAATGTTTTTGTGTTGGTAAACGGTGCAAATAGAAATCTTAAGAATGCTTGAGGGTTAATTCGTGAATTCAGATGCTCTTGTCAAAAAGGTGCTTGATCTTCAAGAATATAGATTCCGTATTACTAGCAAGAAACTTGTAAGTAAATTTGACAATTTTATAACTAAAGAAGGCAAGATAGTTATTGTAGTTGCAAAGATATTTGCAAATACATTTTGAATAATTGCGAGTGTTTCTTTAAATTTCTGTGAGCTTGTGAGATGATTGACGTCGCTGTTCGGCATCATTCATTGTTAAAGAGCCTTCCCGAATTTTTTTTAGAGTTAAATTTCTGGTGTGATGTGGTCTTTCATTTTCAGAGCGGATTTTTTTACATACAAACATAAATTTAGCTGACCTAACTTAAATACATGTTGGATATCACTAGAATATTTATTATAATATTCACAAGCGGTAAATATTTCAATAAATAATTACACATATTACAAATAAAATAAGATATAAATAGTTATTTGTGTATCAAGGCCGTAAAGATTATCTTTTTTGGTCGAATCTGTTGTTTGCGGCCGAAGCGTAGCTGAGGCTGCAATTCAGGTGAGACCAAAAAAGAACTGTAGGCCGAGGTGCACACAACGTTTTTTAGGCGATCATCACGAAATAATTCAAAATTACAAAATTTTATCAATTTATTTCTAAAACATTGCAATTGTAAATCTTAGTTGCCGCTGAAATTGTTTTATTTTATTGTCTTCTAAACAAAGTGACATTTGTAAAAAATGCGTATCAATTTCTTGAATTGCACGAACTATGAAGGTTGACGGTAGAATATAATATGTATTTCGTCGAAAACTGTTTCTTAAAGAGTTCATCAAGCAGCCCATATAAGTAGGTATGAAGTGTTTATGAAATAGTCTTTGACAGATCAGTCCCAAAAAGTAATATTTGACAGATCAGTCCCAAAAAGTAAAATTTGACAGATGTGTACCAAAAAGTGAAACTTCACGGCCGCAAAAGGAGCCATAGAAACAACTTTTTTGTTATGATCGCCTAAAAAAGTAATTTAGTTGAATTTGGTGGCGAGGCTTGCCGACCTATACTTAACGCATGTATGCATACATTCGTAGAAAAAAAATTATAAGTAATTTTTTCTGTTCAAAAGACATTTGATATTTGTTTGTTTCAAAGATTGAATATAAGTTAAACGTAAAAAAATAAATAGAAAAAATAATTTGACAAAAAATATTTTTCTGTGTCATTGACAATTAATGTATGAAATAAGAATTGCTGTATGTTTTATAACTGAACTCTTCCAAAAACAATACTTTCTTGTCAATTCTCAAATAAATTAGTTAGATCCCTCTCTGTTTAATAAATATTTACGACAAGTACAATTTCCCATAACTGTCTTGATTATTTATACCAATATTATTTATGATAGCCGCAATGAGTTTTTTGAAATCAGGTATATAAATTCTGTAAGTCTACATAACAACAAATTACTTGTATTCATATAAATAACCATTTCGCCATTTCTACATCTATCTTTATGTTTGCTTGATTTAAAAGGAAATTAAGTAAAGAAAGAATTAGGAATTTAAAAGTGATATTTCATCATAAAATTTCAATGTTTACGGTATTTAATTATAAGCTATAAATTTTAAATTATAAAAATTTGCTTAGGTACGTTTTCTTATTTCAAGAGGGCGGCACATTTTGCCGCTTATTCGATTTATAAACGTCAATAGGATTGAACATGTTTAATCAGTTATTTCTAGCAACAAAAATGACGCTTGCTTTTGTGTGCAACTTGTAATGGTAAAAAAATGATTTAAATATTGTTTCAAATACTGAAAACAATTGCTTGAATTTATGTAATAGTGAATAAGTGATATTCAGTGTACTTAAGTGCTGCATGTTTGAATAATTGTTTTGGAACTGGTTTAAAGTGAGTAAATACTTGGACAGCATTGTATTTTGAAGTTTTTGGAAGGCAATATCATTTATATTGAAATCCTGACACGTACGTACATATAAATATTTTTTGATGATAATTGAGCCCAGTGCCGGATTGAGGCACATTTCGATGCTATTTCAAATAGGCTTCTGAAAAATGAGAGCTATGATTTCAGTTGAATAGGATTCTTTGTGAGAAACTTTTTCAAGTATGTTTTTGTTTTAATCCTAAACAAATGACTGTCGGGGAAATGCTACGAGCAAAAATGTTTCCAATTTCAATTTACTAGAGAGTGGCATGAAAAGATTTCTTTCAGAGCACATATTTCCAAAGTTTTTCTATCTAGGCTTCTAATACTACAACAGCTACAATTTTAGTTGCATGGAACTTTTTCTGCACAGTTGATGATCCACCTCAAAGGTGTTTTTGTTTTCGTAATATCACCCATAGGTCACGTGACAATAACAAAAAAACTGATTTTCGTCGAATAACTTTTAACAATTTACTAATGAATAAATAATTCCGAAAAAAAAAAACGTTTACTATTTCAATTTACTATACAGTGGCATTCACAGATTTTTTCAGACGGCACATTTTCGGCTTTTATTCAAATTGATAACCAACTGAACTGTCACAAGTGATCGTCAGAAATTCTCAAATTATAATTTTGTCGTGTGCAAGAGCATATTGTAAGCAGGCTCGGAAAAAAATCATGATTTGAAAAAAAATCTAAAATCACTGGCACTGAAACACCCGATTATTTTTTAAAATAAATTTATTTAAAAGATTTCAATAATTATTGACTTCTTTCGCCATGAAATATTACCAAAAAATCTGACGTGAACATCATGTGACTTACTTGTACATCATTTGATAAATACACAAATTTACTCAATAAAGTTTTATGTCATTTCAGATTATAATTAATATAATTTTAATAATATTTTGACATGTACAATGACAAAAAAAATCAAAAAATTGACAACAGATTATCATTGCCTACATTATCATTTCAATTAAACTGATTGTTTTACACGGTAAATTCTGAATGTCTGTTATATATATAAACTGCACTTCCGGCTCAGCCGATTGATACAAAAATAGTAGATAACTATTTTGATGCTACAAGTTCAAACACTAAATTTCAGTATGCTATAGCTGATCATTCTCGATTTATGCAAAAAACTGAAAAAAAAGTTTCAAATAAAGTGCACTTCTGGCTCAGCCGATCTATACCAAAATAGCAGATAACCATTCTAATATTAGATCAAGTTCAAATACTGAATTTCAACATTCTACGATTGATCATTCTGGGTTTATACGGCAAATTCAAAAAAGTTCCAAGTAAAGTGCACTTCCGGTACAGACGATTGGAACCATAATGAGAGGTGCACAACTAGATCCTATACCAGTCTTAAATATAAATTTTCAACATTATAAGTTCAACCAGTGTTGAGTTTTGCGAGTTACGAACGAACGCACGCACGAACGCACGAACATACGTACCAACATCAAGCCGAAAATAGTAAAAATGGATTCAGGGATGCTCAAAACGGATATTTCCCTTAAAATGTCGATTTTGATGGAAATATCCTTGTACATAGTACAAGTAACTATTGTGAAACCGACAAAATTCATCTATCGAGATTTTGATGGAAATATCCGTTTTGAGCATCCCTGAATCCATTTTGACTATTTTTGGCTTGATGTCGATACGTATGTTCGTGCGTGCGTACGTGCGCTCGTAATTTGCAAATCTCAAAACTGGTTGGACGTATAATGTTGAAATTTTGTATTTAGGACTGCAATAAGGTCTAGCTGTGCACCTCGCATTATGGCTCCATTCTTCTTTACCGGAAGTGCACTTTACTTGAAACTTTTTTTAAATTTTTTTGCATAAATTTAGAATGATCAGCCATAGGATACTGGAATTTAGCATTTGAAATTGCTGTAGCATCTAAATGGTCATCTTCTATTTTTGTAACAATCGACTGAGCCGGAAGTGCACTCTATATGACAGACTTTTTGAATTTTCCGCATAAATTCCAAACAATCAGTCGTAGAATATTTAAATTTTATATTAGGCACTTTTATAATACCTAGTTGTATACCTTGCATTAGGATTGCTATCGACTATGCCGGAAGAGCACTTTATTCGAAACATTTTTTGAATTTTTCGCATAAATCCAAAACGATTGAACGTGGATTGTTGGAATTCAGTATTTAGGATGATTATACCGTCTAGATGCTCATATCCTATTTTTATTGAGATCCACCGAGCCGGAAGTGCACTTTACTTGACAGCCTTTTGGAATTTTTCGCATAAATTCGAAACGATCAGATGTAGAATATTGAAATTTGGTATTTCAGTCTGCTGTAGCATCTGAATGATTGCCTACTATCTTCATAACAATAGACTGAACCGAAAGTGCACTTCAGTAGGAATTTATTTTTTAATTTTGCGCATAAATTCAGATCTGTTGGTAATCGTAGAATTTTGGAAATCAGTATTAAAGAATGTTGTTGTATAAGAATAATGGCCTACTGTTTCCATAGCAACCGACTTGGCTGAAAGCGCATTTTACTTGACAGATTCTTAGAATCTCTCGGGTAAATCCAAAACGATTAACTGTGGAACGATGAGATTTTGTGTTTGATTCTACATGTCCAATGAAATATACGATCGAACACAAAATCACATCGTATTATATATATATCCAATGATGTACAAGTAAGTCACGTGATATTCACGTTAGATTTTCACTTGTATAAAGTACAAAGAAGTAATGTGAGACCAACAAAATTCACATATTGAGATTTTGATGGAAATATCCGTTTTGAGCATCCCCCAATCTATTTTGACTATTTTCGGCTTGATGTCTGTATGTATGTTTGTATGTATGTTCGTAACTCGCAAATATTAAATCCCGTCAAACATATAATGCTGAAATTTTGTTTTTAAGATTGGTATAGGGTCTTGATGTGCACCTCGCAATATATGGTTGCAATTGTCTGTACGGGAAGTGCACATTACTTGAAACTTGACACAAAATGATCAGCCGTAGGATTCTGAAATTCAGTATTTGAGATTGCTGTAGCATCTAAATGGTTATATTTTATTTTTGTACCAATCGGTTGAGCCGGAAGTGCACTTTATATAACAGACTTTTCAAATTTTCCTCATAAATTCAAAACAATCAGTTTTAGAATATTGAAATTTCGTATTTCGATCGGCTGTAGAATATTAAAATTAAGTATTTCAGTCTGCTGTAGCATCTGATTGAATGCCTACTATTCTCAGAATAATCGACTGAACCGAAAATGGACTTCAGTTGGATTTCTATTTCTCAATTTTGCTCATAAATTCAGATCTGTTAGCCGTAGAATCTTGAAAATCAGTATTTAGGAATGTTGTAGCATAAAGAATGATGACCTACTGTTCTCATAGCAGCTGACTGAACCGAAAGCGCACTTTACTTCACAGATTTTTAGAATTTTTTGGATAAATCTAAAATGATTAGCCGTGGAACGATGAAATTTGTGTTTGATTATACTATTATTCAATGATGTACAAGTAAGTCACGTGATGTCCACGTCAGATTTTTTCTAATCAATCATGATACTTTCGGTTTTATTATTTTTCCAATTCTTTAAAATTGTATTACAAAATAAAATAGAATTATTAGTATTTATTATATAAATGTACGAAAAATAACTTTAAGGCCCGTTTGCAGCCGCATTTTGATTTACACTCCTTTTTGCAGTTACAAAAGATTGTATTAAGAAGCTTGTTTGGTGCAGGTGGAAGTAGAGTGTGGATTGGTTCCAATACATTATTAATTAGCTTCTAACCCCATTCTTCTAGGTCCAGTTGAATACCAAACCACATTTGAACTCGATAAAATGATTTTTATCATTAAAATAATCGTTTCGCTAAAAGATTCAAAAAACCTATTTCTGCGAACTTTGACCCCGCATAAATTTTTTTGCACAAACAGGATCGATGGGGACTTCTCACAATTCCATTATAATGGTATCCTTAACGTTTATGTCAACTTTCAGCTTCTTAGGGATTTATGCAAGGGTACCCCTATTTTTAGAGCTAACTTGATCGGACTACTAAAGATATTCTCTCCACCACGAGGGCTGAGATGCTCTACTGGAGATATCATCCGCACAAGAGTGATTCATATCAATCCTGGTGGGGGGCATATCTGTAAAACTTCTCAGCCTATGTGGCAGAGAAAATATCTTTGAAGAAAATGGAATTTGCAGTTGATGTGTTTTGCCAAATTAGCTACTAATGATAAAAACTTCTTTCACGAAATGCGTATTTAGCTTTCGAAAACTTTTTTAAAGTTGAGAGGTTTATATATTTTGATATAAAATTCCAAATATACAATAAACGACGACTAATAGCTTCTATTTGAAGATACCACAATATATCATCAATGTATCAAATATTATTTGCTTATTTGTAAGCCGATCTACAATCAAACTATCTTAATTCTAAAAAAATATGTTGCATCACTATTAATTCATGAATATTTTTGTAATGAAATTTTCAAATCTCCGCGCCTAATTGAATGCCCAAATTATCTCGCTAATTGGCGTCACAATCGCACTCGAGTTAATTAATTTTTCATATCTGTTTTGATTATTCTATGATAATTAAAAATTAAATACTAAAAAAAAGAATTGGAATTGGTTAAATAGACAATAGTTTTTATCAAAAAAAAAAAATTGATCAAAGCACATACTTTATTAAAAAAAATTATTTTTAAATTATAAGAGCTATGATTTCAGTCCGATGGAATCTTTTGGGTACGCTCCAGAGACTACCTTAAAAGTTTTTTTGATTTTGTAATACCTCCCATAATGATGAAAAACTTCTTCTTTATCAAATAAATTCTTAATGACGACTGAATAGCGAGAAAAATGTTTCCAACAAAAACATTTGCAATTTTAATTTACAGTAGTGTAAACATTTTTTTTTCGAGGGTACATGTTCGAGATAAGACATATGAATTCAAGTTTTTTTTAAAAAGAGTCCTGATCTATGAGAGCTACGATTTCAGTCAAATGGAAACTTTTATGCACGGTTGAGAAACTCTCAAAAACAGTTTTTCTATCTATAGGTCACGTGATTTTTTAAAAAACATTAATTGTCAAGAACTAAATAACAAAAAATACTCCGACAAAAACTTTTGCAAATTTAGTTTACTAGAGAGTGGCGTTTTTTCCGGGGGCACATTTTCGTATCAAGTTTATTTTTAATTCCAATTCGCTTTTTGATGGATAAAAAAATGACTCACCGTAGGGCGAAGTCCTTTGGAACCCGCTTCCGTCATACGCTGCCCTCCACCCTCCCATCATCATATTCTGGGCGTAGAACTGCCCAGCACTTAGTGCACTATGATGAGGGTTTCCAGCAACCGTTGCTAACCCATGAGTCCCTCCGCCAACATACCCTGCGGGGTCAGCATGCCACGTGGCAGCTGCTTGAGGGGGCGCAGCTCCAAAATGACTTCCACCCCCTCCACCACCTGGATATTGTCCAGGAACAGCCCGAGACGAAGGGACGTAAACAGGGGCTTGCTGGGGAAGATGTTGGTAGCTTGATTCCGGGTAGGAAGTTGCTGGCGATGAGTGGAACATTTTGGGTTTGTTACATTGATAGATTAATCTGCAAAGAAACAAATGTTATCGTGATTTCGAAACCTAAATTAAAATTTTGCAAATTATTTCGTTACATAATACTGTACTGTCTCAACAACAGAATTTAGTTATCAGAAATATAGGTTAGGTTTGATAATAAGTGGCTAATCGTCTGCACACATAATTAGTGTCACGTCGCTGCTAGTACCAGTGGCTGATAACACGGTGGCTGATAAGGGATGATAAGGTTATCATAGCTACTCGAGTTTAGCATTTAGCTACACCGGTTGTGTTATCAAAAGAGCCCGTGCTCGTATGCAGCGATGCGTATGAGGGATTCGGCAGGTGATTTCAATGCTCAAGCAAGATAAATACCTAATAATAAATATTACTATTTCATCTCCCATCTTATTAGGAAGCCAAATTTTCTTCTTCCATTGAAAAGCTGTGGTGATTACTAATGTTGGATTAATATTTTGTATCTAAGTCAAAAACGAAAATTTTTTTTCCTCAAATGAAAAATTAGAGATTGTACCACAATCGATAAAGTGAAACTACGTTATTAGTTTGGATGATTTAAGCATTAAAATTGTAACATATATTTGCTGTAACATTGAACCTTCTATAACAACAGTGGCAACAGTATTGAAGATGAAGGGTTGAATATGACTCCATAATGAATAGGCTTTCTATTTACAATTGGTTTAGGATTCCACGGTTATTATTATACGAGATACGAGCTTTTAAATTGTGACTGATTTGATCTTCTTACCACTAGTGCTGGTATATGAAGGGTTGAAACTGGTTGTACAATAAATGGCAGTTTTCAAGCATTCTATTAGCGTTTGACTCGTTATTCTACAATGGTTATTATTTTAAGAGATACGACTACGAGCTTTTAGATTGTGACGGATTCACGGAGCACTATTTGACCTCCTATACTAGCAGGATTGATAACAAAGGGTTGATTCAAGTTTTGTTGTAAATGGTACTATACAAGCGTTTGGTTCACTACTCTACGATTATTATTTTGGGAGGTATGGCTTTTCGAATTGTGACGGATTTTCGTTGCAATATTTAGACACATATAGCACCAAGGTCGGAAGATAAAAAGTTGGAACTGGTTTAATTATAACTGTATTGTAGTAACTTTCTATCAGTGTTTGATTAATTATACTATGATCATTATTTTCAAAGAATATAACTATCAAAGTGCAACATAATTTGGCTCATCATTTAACCCCCTTTACCTTTGAAATTAAAAGATAAAATGTTTTAACTGGTTTCATAACAAATGGCAATATATAAGTTTTTAATCAGCTTTTATTTTATTATTCAATTATATTTTGGGATATACCTACAAGCTATGAAAATGTGAATTATTTTTGTTATACTATTTAACGCTCTATACCAGCAGAATTGAGTATAAAGGGTTAAAACTCGTTTTATAATACTACGTCAGCTTAGCGTTCCAATCATTATTTTACAAATATTATCTTAGGAGCTATGGGCTTTTAAAGTCAAATAGATTTTCATTACTTATATCATTTAACACCCTATATCATTAGGGTGGGAAGATTAAGAGTTCAAACTGGTTCTATAATATATGGTATTATATATGAGCTTTTTATCAGCATTTAGTTCATTATTCTACGATTATTAGTTTAATGCAGGGGCCACACTTATGTCTAATGCCGTTAAGTAAGGCGTTATGTGACAATTGACATATTGTCAATGACAATGTGTTCATTATTGAATAACGCCTCAATTAATGACATTAGACATAAATGTGGCCCCAGCATAACAGATATGATGTTTCAAAGTGTGACATGAATGACAAATGTTCGTTCATTATTTTATTCAATATGGGTTTTTGTAATACAGATTTCAACCACTAGAGCGCATTTTATTATTAAGGAAAGACAGTTTCGCGTTGGAATAAAATTTCCTACCTTCAAATTGAATATTTTGGTGGTGAGTTTACTTTATAAGACTTAAGACTCAGAATCCAGTTTCTTGAGAATTCATGATGAAAGCACTGTGAACCTGTCATTTATTCATTATTAGTTTATATAGAAATTCTAAATGTTAAATTGTGCATTGTGCTTCCTTGCTATATGCCTAAAATTTATTAATAGATGAAAATTTTCCGTCTAATTGAACAAATGACAGTCGTACTTTAAAAATAGTCCAAAATTTTTCGAAACTCACCTTCAAGAATATTTTTGAATCTTCTAAATAAAACTACAGGAATTTTTCTAAGTTTTTGTTTAAAACTGTTAACTTACATTTCACTTCCACAAAAACGAAAACAAGTGAATGTATATCAGTAAAGTGATAAGAACGACAATGCGACAACTGATAATAGATTTTCCTTTGTATGTCGTAGCAATGCTGGTGATAACCGAACACAAATAACGAATCTAGCATTAGTTCTTATCTTTGGTAAGTGATAGGCGCCGCCATGTTCGTGTGGGTGATAACGGGTAAGCAGCACCCCAAACGGGCCCCCGCATTACCGTAATTCCACAAATTTAAAAAAAAATGCCTTATTTGCTTTACAATGTGAAAACACTTTATTTTTAATAAAATATTTGACAATTTATGTGGAGTATTAAGTTGGTAGCAATGAATTACGATTGACAGTCCTTAAAATTGGTTTTAAGTTCGTTTCCGTGTTTGAAAAATAGTTTTACCAAGATAACAAATTGTCACCAAATTTATTTGAATCTGTGTTAAGCAAAATTTCTGGCTGATAAGTGCGTCTCAACAATTGCATTCCGGTTATTTACATTTTTATTAAGAAAACAAACATGAACTGTAAAAATTAGCATACTGCCAACATTAAATCATAGAATAATAATGAAATCACATAATTCTAAATAAAACCACTCTCGGTATATTTTAATCAAAAGTATGCGCTCTTGTAGGAGATACATTTATAAATGGATTTTGATGATTAATTTTTTATTCGATAGACATTCATTGCGGTAAAGTCTTTTAAAAGTATGTGAAGTAATCACAGGAAAAATTAATAACAGTGAGATTTTTGCTTGATCAGTGGCACCTTCTCTTTTATTGCTATGCCTCAAAAAGAAATTTCTGACAATTCGGTTTTGTAAAGATTTTGATGAATTCTATTGTTAACATCTAACATTATTTTGAATATTTATTATCATATAGGTACCTAGACACACTGGTTAGTTTTAATAATGATTAATCAGTAGAAATATCGCGACGAGTGACAACAGAAATGTTACCACGGAAGATTAATTTACTAAAAAGTGAAAAAGCTTCTATAAGCTCAAAAATTTGAATATACAAAACCCTAATTTGTCCAGTTGTCACAGATAATTGTAAAGCTTGGACGCTTAAAAAAAAAGATATCGACAGGCTAGATAACTTTGAAAACAAAAATTCTGCGGAAAATATATGGCCCGACATGTGAGAGAAATATTTGGCGAATAAAATGGAACTATGAATTATACAGACTAAACAATGATGTGCCTTTATCGGAATTCGTCAAACTATAACGCCTTAGATGGTATGTACGGTGACATAAATCGCATGAAGGAGAGCCGTCAAGTAAACAGAATATTTAAACGAAAACCTATAATAGCAGGAAGGAGCAGAGGTAGGCCAAGGAATAGATGGAGAGACTTCGTCATTGAATATATGTGGATCGCAGGACTTCGTTTTCTGGATGACAGAAATGAGTGGGGAAAACTAATTGATCAGGCCAAGGATTCATGGAGTCTGTAGAGTCAAGAGAAGATGAAGAAGTTAGTTATTATTTGAATAGCCGAGTACGCTTGAATCGTACTTCCATGAGAGTCTCGGACAATTTTAGCGGGAAAAGAGGACTGCATTGTGCTTTAATATATCGAAATCATTGTTTTCTATTTGAATTGGGGCATGTTTCATCGAGGAATAGGTTATTTTGTATGATTTTAATGGAATAATAACTATTTATCTTTCAACCCTACAATAGGGAGGCATAAAAGTAAAAAAATTGGACGCAATTCCTATAATTATAATAGCAGAGTGATGAACAAAACTAATAGAAAGCTAATAATATACCATTCATAATGAAAACAGTCTTAACCCATTTCAACCCTAATGGTATAGATAGAGGAATAAACTTTGCAACAAAAATCTGCTTCATTTCAATAATTTATATCTTCTGAAGTAATTGTCGTACCTTAATGAATCTAACGATGATAAAATTCTCGAATCGTACAATTTATTATTCGACCAGCTTAATCGTTTCGTCTTCCACCCATAACAGTATAAGGGGTTGAAGAACGCAACAAAATATGTCACGTTTTGAGACCTCATATCTCCCAAATTAATGATCGTAGGATAATAAACTAAAACTAATACGAAGGTTTAAGTTGTGCTATTTATTACACAACCAATTACAAGCTTTCATCTTTCACCCCTAGTGGCATAGGAGGAAAATGATGCAAAGTGAATCTGTCACAATTAAAATGCTCGTATTTCCTGAAATAATAATCGCAAAATAATGAGTCAAACGCTAATTGGAAGCATAAGAACTGCCATTTATTAAGAAACCAGTTACAACCCTTCAACTCTTGATCCTAGTAGTATAGGGGTTGGAAGTTGCAACGTGATTCTGTCACACTTTGAAACCTTGTTTCCTCTAAAATAATTGGAAAATATTTGGACGGTAGTGGAAAGCTTATGGTACGCTCTGCTGCAACCTGTTATTTTTCAATCCTAATGGTATAATAGAGAATGAATGATGCAACGTGAATGTGTCACAGTTAAAAAGCTCGTGTTTCCTAAAATATTAATTGAATAGTAGGTCACTCGTGAAAAAAAGCTTAAAGAGTACCATTCGTTGTACAACTAGTTTCAACTCATCCCTTAATCCTAGTGCTATAAGAAGTTAAATGGTGCAACGTGATTCTTCGTTTCCCTTAGAATAGTATATTCTACAATAAGTATTGGAATGGCCTATATTCTGAACGAGCGAATTACGGTTCGCGAGTGTGGAATACGCCATTCCAAACATGTTGTAGACTATACTTTCTCTATCAAGGTTTTGGAAACTCATCAATATTTCAGAGAAAACTTAAAAAATTTTTAAATGTCAAACGTCAAATCCAGATATGAATACTTGAATTGTTAGCAAGTAACCATGGTAGTAGTCAAACTATCAGCTTCTGATTCGTCGAAATGATTCTAAAGGCTTACAGAATCATTCTAAACGGCATACGGAATCATTCTAAACGATTTTTTGGAATGTCATTCGTTCAACTTAATTTTTGGTTATGGAATATGCAAGTTCTAAAACAGTGTTGGAGAAATATGATTCCATAATGATAAGAAACATTAATAGAAAATTTAAGTAGTGCCATTCATTGTACATCTAGTTTTAATTCTTCATCTTGCAGCCCCAGTGTTATAGGGGATTAAATGATGTAACGTGATTCTGCATTTTTTTAAAGTTGGTATATCCTAAAATAATAATTGCAGAATAATGAATCAAACGCTAGTGGGGAACATAAGTAGTGTCATTTATTGTACAACCAATTTTAACGCTTTGTCTTTCATACCTAGTAGTAAAGAGGTAAATGATGCAACGTGAATCTGTCACAATTAAAAGACTCGTATTTTTCCAAATACTAATTACAGAATAATAAGTCAAACGCTACTGGGTAGCTTAAGAAGTGTTATTTATTGTACAACCAGTTTTACCATATCATCTTTCAATCATAATGGTATAGAGGATAAATGATGCAACCAGAGTCTGTCATAATTAAGAAACTTGTATTTTCTAAACTAATAATTGCAGAATAATGAGTCAAAAGTGAGAAGCTTGAGTAGAGCCTTTCATTGTACAACTAGTTTCAACTCTTCATATTTCAGCCCAAGTAGTATAAGGGGTAAATGATGTAACATGAATCTGTAATAATTTAAAGACTTGTATTTCTTAAGGTAATAACTGCAGAATAATGCAACAGTAGGAACCTTAAGCTGTGCCATTCATATAACAATCAGTTTCAACCCTTTATCTTTTTGCTCCAGTAGTATAGAGAATAAATTGTGCAACATGAATCTATCGTAATTGAAAAGCTTGTATTTAACAGAATAATAAGTCAAACGTCAGTGGGAAGCTTAAGTAGTGCCATTCATTGTATAACCAGTTTCAACATTTCATCTTTCAGCGCTAGTAGTATAGAGGATTCATTGATGTAACGTTGATTCTATATTTTAAAATAATAATTACAAAATGGATTAAACGCTAGTGGGAAGCTGAAGCAGTGCCATTTATTGTAAAATGTGAATATGACATAATTAAAAAGATCGTACACCCTTAAATAAAAATTGCAGAATAATGAGTCAAATATCAATAGGAAGATTAAGAAGTGCCATTTATTGTATAATCAGTTACAAACTTTCATCTTTTAATCTTAATAGTGCAACACTATTCAGTCACATTTTAAAAACTCGTCTCCTTTAAAATAATAATTGCAGAAAAATGAGTTAAACATTAGTGGGAACTTTACAGGTGCCATTTATTGTATAAGTAGTTCCAACCTATCAAATCTCAAGCCAAGAAGTATAGAGGTTTAAACAGTGCAATGTGAACCCGTCACAATTTAAAAGCTCGTATACCCTTAAATAAAAATTGCAGAATAATGAGCTAAACAATAGTGGTAAACTCAAGCAGTAATTTATGTACAACCATCTTTCAATCCTAGTGATATAGAGGGTCATATTTTAAAAGCTCAAATTCTTTGAAATAATAATTTCAAAATCAAGAGTTGAACGCTTTAAGGAAACTAAAGAAGTGCCATTTATCGTACAGCCAGATTCACCCTTCATATTTCAATCCTTGTGGTATAGAGGGTTGAATGATGCAACGTGAATCTGTCACACTTTGAAAATTAATATAGCCTAAAATTATAATTGTAAATAGGAAGATTGAAAAGTGCCATTTATCGTACTAGCGGCTTAAACCCTATATCTTTCGATTCTAGTGGTATAAGGCCAAGGAGCTGAATGATGCAACGTGAATCAGTCATAAGAATCGTATTCCCATGGTGACAGTTCCTATTATTTATATTCACTGATTCTGACTGTGCGTATTGTTTAATTTAATCAGCGTTTGCGTGAGGAATGTTTTGGAGCGTAAGCTTTCCACGAGGAAGTAGTCTTCAAAGCGGCTTCATCGCACAAGGCGTCTGAGCATCGTGTAAAATTGATTGGGTATTAAGAATATTTTTTTGATTAAGCGCCAAAAACTTTACCTTCTTTCTCAATGTCTCATGATTTACTGGTGCAATACGACCCCGCACGTGTTTGCCTTGATCTGTTTTTCCCTTTCCGCCCTAAGGTGTCATTTTACTTCAACACGTTATAAATATAGAACCAAATAGGGGTTGCTTCAGGCAAATATTTTAATTGTGTGTTCACCACAATGTCACAACTTCATCGCGAAAGATTTGTTGACGAATTACGGCGTTCGCCTTCATTTAGTTCGCATTTTTCTTCAGTTGTCCACATCTGACAGTCATTACAAGAAAAAATTGTAATATTCTCGTCTCATGTACGACAAGAACATTGAATTTGAAGTATTTTTCTTATACAGAGTGTAACAAACCACCTGGATTCTAATTTCGCTCTATTCTTTGCTCTATAGGACCTCCAGTTTTTTAGATCGTATTTATTTCGATGGTTAATTGATACTGGATGACGTAGAGTGAAAAATAGAGGGAAATTAGAATCCAAGTGGTTTGTTACACCCTGTACATTCAGTATATCTATTTGTCAGTAATGATTAAGAATTGTGAATATATTAAACTTGAATTATTCCTCCATAGTAAAAGTTTAAAATTCAGTTATAATTATAGCTTCCAAGCTATTTCAACAATGTATTCTGAATCCAACTAACTTAAATTCACTTCATTCTGTTACGGAAATATTCTGTAATTGAGTCTGGTCGTTCATCATGTTCTGGAATTGCTCTGGGGTTCATTCGAACCCTTCAGACATACCGAAATGTTGTTCGCGCCTGCTCACTTAAATCACTGTACTCGAAGCTCAAGAACGCTAGAAATGGAGGAATTTGCGTGGTAAGGGGAGTAGGATTACTGAGGTGAACTAAGGTTACTTAAGAATTAATACTTAGGAAGTTTTTTAGGGGAGAAGTCTGATTTTTTTTTATCCGCTATGCAGACAGCTAGCGCTTTGAATAAAAATGAGACCTAAAAGTTCTGCAACACATCCCATCTGTTTTCTTATCCCAATAATTAACAGCACTCCCTTAATGCCTCAATTACATTGGCCCATTACCGATGGTCGAGTTCAAAACACTTGCTCCACATCACGTGGCGATAAAAAAAAGCACCGTCTAAAACACTTGACATTCGGAGGCACTTAGTGCCTGGCGGTTAGACTGTTCTTCTTCTTTGCTGGTAGCCGCGTGGTATCTTATCACGGCGCCTCGGTCGACGCCGTCTTGGACTCTCATTAGCAGAGGCTGAAGACATGCTCATACGGTCATGTCTTCGTTGAGCAATGTAAGAGATTGAACACAAAAGACGTTGTAAAACAATGATTACTTGCAGTAGGAGCTGAAGAAGCTGCACAAGATTGATTGGTTGTTATTTCTAATTAAAAGAGAAATAAAAGAGGGAAGTACATAATTAATTAGCCACTACTGGTGTTCTTTAATCATTTGCAGAATTGCTTCGTGAGAAATACATGGATAGAACATCGCGGAATGCTTCATGCACAAATTAGCAATATTACTAAAATTCGAAAAGAATTACCAGGGTATATCAATAAATAGTTGGCCTATTACTTTCAATTGTCAAAATCAACTGCGGTTGCTATGAATGGTAACTCGAACATTTACACACCTCTACGACTTGTGATTATGCATGATTTTTGTGGTCCCAACGTATATCATCGACATATCTTCTATTCTTATATTCTGAAGAGATGTTTCTAAAGATATTTTAACGTGTAGAATTTTATCGAATATGCAAAATTTACATCAGTTTTATGAGTAGTTTAGTATATCAGATACATGAGCCAGTCATTTGTGATTCATTTCAAGTGTTGCAGAACTAATTAAGAACATCTGACAATATTCAGAATTCGTTATTATAAATGGTACTAAATAAGCTTCTAATCGGCGTTTGGTTCATTATTCTACCATCATTAGTTCAGGAAATATAAGCTTTTAAAGTATGACAGATTTACTACATCAATAGGGTTGAAGAATATGGTATAAAAATTTATTGTACAATGAATGGCACTACCTAAACTTTCTTACCAGTTTTGATTCATTATTTACGATTATTATTTTAGAAGTTGTAAGTTTTTAAAGTGTGTCACATTTATCTTGCATCATTTAACCCTTTCTCTTATACCATTAAGGTTGAAAGATGAAGAATTGAAACTGGTTGTATAATAAATGGCACGTCTAAAGCTTCCTAACAGCGCTTAACTGATTATTCTGCAATTATTATTTGTGAAGAGATGACCATTAAAAATATGAAAAATTCATGTTGCAGCATTTAATTCTTTAATACCATTAAAGTTGAAAGATGAAAGGTTGAAACAATAAATGGCACTATTTATACTTCCTGTTTGCACATTTAAGAGGATATGAGCTTTGAAATTATGACAGTTTCATATTGCAATATTCAACTACAAAATACTAGTAGGGTTGAAAGATGAATAAATAGAACTTTTCGTACAATAAATGGCACTTCCTGAGCTTCCTATTAACGTTTGATTTCATTATTTCAGGGGTATGAGCTATAAAAAAATAGCGGATTCATGTTGACTCATTTAACCCCCTATACTACTGGAATTGAAAGATGAAGGGTTGAATTTGTTGTACAATAATTGGCACTTCTTAAGCTTTCTGCCAGCACTTGATATATTATTCTACAATCATTATTTCTGGAGATTTTCTTGTTGTACCATTTAACTTCTTTTACTACAAAGATTCAAAGATGAATTGTTGAAACTGGTTGTACGATAATGTCACTTCCTACGCCTCCTACTAGCGCCTGATTTATTATTCTACAATAAGTATTTTATCATTATCGTTAAAGAATGAAGAGTTGAAACTAGTTGTACAATAAATGGCACTTCTTAAGCTTCCCATTGATCCCATTTATTATTTAAGGGGATATGATTTATAAAAATGTGACGGGTTCATGTTGCATCAGTTTACCCCCTTTAACACTAAAATTAGAAAATGAAGCGTTGAAACTGGCTGTACAATAAATGGCCTCCTACCAGCGCTTGATTCATTAATTAATGTCCGAATAGTTTATTATTGTCATCATAATAATACTGTTTCCAGGGAAATTATGTTACATATAATAGTACCTGGAGTATTTTTCTGACAGAAATCACAGTGACAGAACATACATTGCTGAAAATTTGACTGAAATAGTACAAAAGTTGGACATTAAACATTGAAGGCACCACGGGAGTTGAACGGACGATAAATTACTGTCAACATACACATCTCGGGCCAGAGGCCCTCGGAGAGTACACTGTCGACCTCAGGCATTATTGTCCTTTTAACGCCCTTGATACCTTAATTACTATAATATGACATATTCATGTTGCAATATTTATTACCCATACCACAAGGGTTGAAAGAGGTATGATTGAGATGGCACTCCTTAAGTTTTCCATTGATTTCATTTATAATTTCAGGGAATTTGAACTTTAAAAGCGTGTCGGATTCACGATTTCTTCTCCTATACCACTAAAATTGGAAGATGAAGGGTCGAAACTGGTTCTACGATGAATGGTACTTCTTGAGCATCTTACCAACGCTTGATTTATTGTTCTGCAATTATTATTTTAGAGGAAATGAGCTTTTGTGTGACAGATTAAATTTGCAACATTCAATTTCCTTCAGACTAGGGTTCAAAGATGAATGATTGAAACTGGTTGTACAATAAATGGCACTTCTCAATCTACCCATTAGCGTTTGACTTTATTATTACAGGATGAGCTATAAAAGCATAATGGATTAATGCTGCATGATTCAATTCTTTATACAACTAGGATTGAAAGATGTAGGCTTGAAACTGGTTGTACAATAAATGGCATTACTTCAGCTTTCTGCCAGCGCTTTATTAATTATCCTACAATTATTATTTAAGGAGATATGGACTTTTAAAGTGTGACAGATTCGTAATGCATCATCAAGTCGTCTGTATCACTAGGTTTGAAAGATAAAGAGCGGAAACTGGTTGTACATTGAATAGCACTATTCAATCTTTCGTCCAGTGCTTGGTTCCTTATATTGTTAATGTAATTTCAGCAGATATGAGTTTTAGAAGCGTGACGGATTCATGTTGCATTATTTAACCCCTTATATCGTTGAGGCTGAAAATGAATGGTTGAAACGGGTAGTATAATAAAAGCATTCTGATTTTCCTGCAATCATTATTTTGGGGTATTGTGATAGATTCACGTCTCAACATTCAACCCTCAATAGCACTAGGTTTATGATATATGCGTTCAATATATGACAGATTTTGACGCATAGATTAATATACTATGGAAAGGTGGATGACATTGACAGTTGTAGAGTTTGACGTTTGAGAATCATAGATATTCAATTATATATTATGAAAATCTGAACCATGGAATAATATACCATGCAGACTAGACACACATTGAATCGAAATTCGAACACTTCTTATGGTTGCACAATATGTCCACGTCGATTAGCTGAATTGAACTATAAGATTATTGCTACATGATATTTGGATTAATAGATGAATTTTACGACAAAATTTATTTGTAATAAGAATAGACCTCTGTACAACAATATTAGTACTAGAGTCGTTTATCTATATGCAATTCGATACCAACTATAAATGATCTACATTAATTTTCGATTAAATATTCGATTCTAATGTCCGGTTGCATGAACGTGCATTAACTAAAGAGTTCCTCAAAAATGAACAATATCAAATCAAATATATTCGTCAAATCAGTTGCTTAGCATTGCTGTCAAAAATTCGATTTGATATTGTTCATTTTTGAAGAACTGTTTAGTTAATGAACGTTCATGCAATGGAGCATAAGTCTGGAATAATGGTATGTACCCGGATTTTGCAAGATGCTGAAGTTCACGATTCAAGCAAAATGAAATACGTTAAATAGTTAGTGAAGACTCCTCATTATGAAATACTTATAATAATGTTTTTGTGAAATTGTGTTGTACATTTATGGGCAAGCTTTAATGTGAAGGTTTTGCGAATTAAACATTGTTTTGAAATGGCGAGTTGTTATCTCGGTTTTGCTAACAATTTATGTGGTGGAGTCATCGATATTTTAACTCGTTAACTGATAAGACTTTTTTAGCACATGTGATTATGACATGAAGCTAGTTTTAGACAAATATTCGCAGTATTTATATATATTTATGTACATTTCCGCTCAAAATTGAATTAGAAAAAGATAGATATATAATTAACCAATCAAATATGTTCTACATGACCTACGTCATAATATATGTCCTTGAAAAACTAATTTTGATAAAAATTGGGATGAATTAAAACTAAAAAGTTTAAATTAACAGAAAAAAGTCATCATAGGCGTAGGAGCTAATTTCGTTCGTTTAAACATCTCAAACATCCCCAATTTGCATCAGAATCAAATCAGCCGCTTCCAAATTACCCACAACCACAAAACAAAACAAAAAGGAATCTGTAAACTGCATTCCTTTGTCCGTGGAGTACGGGGAGAGTCTTAATCTCAAGTCATACATCTCACGTGCCCCCTCTCTCCACGAACGGCACTGAAACCCGCGAGTTGCGTCTTTTAAGAGATAACATTAATATAGGGAAGGCGGGGAATGGAATAATCACATGAGAGCAACAGAGAGAAGAGATCCGCGGGGCGTGGCCTACAAAGTTATTAACCCGTTCTCTCGCGCAATGACGTCACCAACAATGGCCGATCACCGTGGCAATTGTTGTGATCAAATCGAGCAATTGGTATTGAGTGGCTCTAAAATTAATTCGATGTTAACACAATTGGTAAATTTATCATGCTCAGTGAAGCACAACGAACGCTTTTATCAAAATTGACTCGAGCTTAGCTGCCAGAAAACTCTTGAAATAGATGTAAATATCGTTATTGCTTACCTTACTTACCTTATCAATTAATATTTATTACCAAATAATTTGCAGAAAATATATTTGCAGCACTTAAAAATATTTGCTCATTTCTGTATTATGTGACAGTTGTCGGCATTTTGCACTAAGCCAAATATTTTTCAAGTTATGATGTTTTGAACTACTGTAGAGTATTAGAACTTCCATCCGCCATCTTGAACTCAGCCATTTGTTTGATTGTTACGCTCGTCTTTGTCTGTTGTACCGTCATATGGTTTACCACAATAAAGTCAGTAAGATTTTTAGTAATATCTTCTTATTTCAACGATCAAATACTTAAATCTGAAGTATTTTCTGCCCATGATTATCTATTTATGTCCCAAAAACGCGATTAAATTCGAAATTCTGTCTTGTTCTTAACTCTACTTATCTTAACAATTGATACTTGCGTCACAAAATAATCTGCTAGTAGATTTATTGCAACAAAAATATTTGCTCAGTTCTGTATTTTGTAGCAGTTATCAGTATTTTGCTCAAAACCAAATATTTTCCAAGTTATAATGCTTGAAATTTTTAATGTGTATTGTTGTATCCATCCGCTTTCTTGTACTCAGCCATTTGTTTTATTTATCAACGTAATTTTGTTTTTCGAAAAAAGATTTGTATACTCACTTTTGTACTCAAAATACTTATGCTTATTTCCAAGTTCGTTGCATTCTTTTCCATTTCATCTTATTTTGAAATTCTTATTTGAACAGTTTTATAATTAAATTATTCAAACACGTGGAATTAACAATGTCAACATCTAATTAAATGATTTCATTATAAAATAGAAACCAAAACAAACGTATATTGAACTTGATTATGCTTTATAAATTTTTATTGTATAAATTTTAATCTGTAGACAGTTTTAGCCTTCAAAAACAAAACTTTTTGCAATACGACACTTTATATTATTCTCGTTTGTGCAACACAACACACTTCCAATGTTTTTTGCGATGCTTGGATGTTTCTTGTATAGCACTCGCCACATGGAGATACCAGAAATTAATGGTAGCACTATTTCATGGTGGTTTATGACATCTGCCACCCTTCACTAGAGACATCTGTGTCAAAGGGCGTATGTCATAACTAATTGTTTGCTTGTTTGAAGCATATGACATAAGAAGAAACAAAAACGCGAATGATGAGCCAGTAAATAGTTAGATACAAGATGGCGGACGGAAGTATTGTTACATATCGGGATTTTAAAGCATCACAATTTGCAAAATATTTGGTTTTGAGTAGAATAGTTTTGATTGTTGTAAAATATTAGTTTGAGCAAACAGTTTCACTACAAGTTGTAAATACATCGTTATCAATTTCCAATCAATCAGATGCTTCGATATTGATTGACATATTGCTTAATTTGACATTACATTTACGGATAATTATAAATGACAATCTTTCACTAATTTAGCATGAAGGTAATGCTAGTTAGATAAAATCTCTATTATGTAATAAAATAATAGAAACAGCATTGTTTACTCCTACTACAGCACTTAATTCCTCCACTTCTTACACAAACAACAGTATTTTGCGGTTTTATTGCTCGCAAGTTACACATGATAATATCTAAACAACACAACAAAGACAAGAACTCGTAGACACCGATTTTGCAAGCAAACGCATACGTAGGAACATAAATATCACACTTATTAGAAGGAAGGTGCATGCACGTTGATCAATCACAACACAATTATATACATCCATCCAATCTTATCAACCTATAATTTACTTTCCCGATAAGTTTTGTCGTTATTTCCCTAACATTCTGATTTTATGATAAGGTACTATCAGTAGTTAATTAATAAAAGCATTGGGTAGGATCTTTGGTAGCTTTTCATGTTGTTAACTCCATCCGGAGCTGCTGGTTACAATCGTGGCGCCTATTCGCCGCCGTTCAAGTGTTTTAAGTCAAATGGTGTCGTTAATTTAGAATATTAAAACTTCCACTTCTTTTTTTGATTGCTCTATATTATAAATGATATTCTTAAAGCCTTGCTTACCTTCCTAACCAATATTTGGCTGACTACATAATTTACAACTTACAAGTAACTTTATCGTAATAAAAGTGTATTAATATTTTATAACAGTCAAAAGTATTTTACCCAAAATCAAACGTTTTTCGGATTATGATGTTTAAAAATTCTGTCCACCAACTTGTATCTAACTATTAATCCACTTATTATTCGTGTTATTGTTTTTTCCACTGTCATTTGTTCTTAACAAGCAAACAATTGATATTGAACTCCCTTTACTTTTTCCATATACAGATGTTATAAGTGCGTGAACTTGAATATTATTGGACATAAAAGTTATAAACAAGTATGCAATTTATTTTCTAAAAAAAAAACAACCTAATTTCTAAGGTACCATGTAATGATTGCGATATGCATATTATAACAAGCTAAATGTTATTTAGAAACATAGATTGGTGAAACTAAGCGCAACTGCAGAAAAAAACGAAAAAAAATGCTCCAAAATATGCGTTAGTATAGGTCATTGGATAAGCATAGGTCATTCTTTCAATTTTGATGAGACACTCTACGAAACAAACGTAAATAAAAGACTGGAACTTGAAATGTTATATATAAAACAAGATTTTCAAATCGATTTCCATCCACTTCCAGACGTCCAAATAATTTGAAATTTTGCACAGGTGTCAGACACCGATGACGGTACAATAATTCAATACTTTTTTTTATTCATGCACCCAGTTTTAGGTCAAAATTAAGGTTATCACTTCTGAACTATGTATAATTTGAATTTGAAAATTATTATGCAGAACAAACTACATCAGTTAATGAATTTTCTAGTTTACATTTTACCATATCATCCATTTTAGGGTAGAAACAATTTATCCTAATATTTCGTGAGTTACAGAAGATATTATCCTGCGGTATTTGATATTAGTATCAGAATGAACTAAACTTTTATTATCATAATCAATTTGGGTCAGTACATGACCTCTCGTTAATATTTCTTTTAAACCTGACGTTTGTACAAAATTTTTAGGAAGTATTTTTATAACTTTGATAAAAATCTAATTATTTATTATTTTAGGGTACAGCACATAACCTCCCGTGAGTCAATAGTCAAACAATATATACAAAAATGCCCTTTTGAATTTGATCAATATGAAAATGTTGAAGTTATTTAGGGACTAGAAAGTAAGAAATCATAAATCTGTCGTGGACATCACATGACTTAATTGTACATCATTAGATATATTTTTGGCATACGATAATCAAACACAAAGTTCCATCGTTCTACGGCTAATCGTTTTGGATTAATCCAAAAAATTCTAAAAATCTGTCAAGTAAAATGCGCTTTCGACCCAGTCGGTTGCTATGAAAACAGTAGGTCATCATTCTTATGCTACAAAATTCCTAAATACTGATTTCTAAGGCTCTACGGCTAGCAGATCTGAATTTATGCGCAAAATGAGAAAAAAAAACACTGAATTGCACTTGAGTTCAGTCGATTGTTATGTGATCAGTAGGAAATCATTCAGATGCTACAGCAGACTGACATACTAAATTTCAATATTCTACACCCGATGGTTTCGAATTTATACGAAAATTTTCAAAAGACTGTTGAATAAAATGCACTTCCAGCTCAGTCGATCTTAATGAAAATATGATATGAGCATTCAGTCGTACTTATCGTCTTATATACTGAATTCTAACATTCTAAGTTCAATCGTTTTGGCTTTATGCGAAAGATTCTAAAAATGGGTAAAGTGCACTTCCGGCTCAGCCGATTGGTACAAAAATAAAAGATAACCATTAAGATGCTACAACAATCTCAAATACTGAATTTCAGTATCCTACGGTTGATCATTCTGAATTTATGTGAAAAATTGAAAAAAAATTGGAGTAAAGTGCACTTTCGGTATAGACGATTGCAACTATAATGCGAGATGCACAACTAGATCCTAGACCAGTCTTAAGTACAAAATTTCAGCACTATACGTTGGACGGGTTTTGAGATTTGCGAGCTACAAACGCACATACATCAAGCCGAATATAGTCAAAATGGATTCAGGGATGTTCATTACGGTTTCAATTAATTTCGACAAAGCACTCCACGCTTTTGACAGTCATTGAATATTACGAAATAAATTATTTGGTCTTGTGTGTTAGGGCCGTTTGACACGCTGCATTACATTTTGATTCTCTTTTTGAAACAAAGAAAAGAACCGTGCCATACATAAAATTTTGTGTATGACAAGATTCATTTCTGGAGAATAAAAATGTAAGGCAAATTGTAGTGTAACAAATGCCCTTTACTGACTCATGTTGCATCACTGTTTCAATTGATATATTTGTTTGATTATTTTCCTGTTGGTTAACTTTATCAATTAACCGTTAACTACGGGCGCGATTATGCAATTTTTTGCTATGCGTGCATGCATATTTTTAATCAAGTATTTAGTCTTGGGCCTCTATAACGTTCGGTCGTTGCAATTTTTTTACTGAAACAACGTTTTCGTCAAATTGCAAACATAATTTTTTTTATAAATATTTACATTCAATGAAATAAAAAAAAATAATTTCGGGGCTGATTTTCAAACTGACATTCTTAATATTCCAAACAGGCAATAAAACGGTAACATATTTGGAAATATCAAAAATATAAATTATTTAAAATAATTCGCTAATTAAAGCGCCTCACAAATTATTTGCTCATATTTATTGCACTAAACTATCGTTGAAATTCATGTAGACACAACACATGTAGGATGGTTTACAGAAATCAACTATGAAGAGGAAAAATTTAACAGAAAAGATAAAGGAAAAGGGCCTATTGATCAACAGTAATTTCTATTGAATAAGTAAAGCCTGTGGAGGTGGGCAAATTTTTTATCAAAATATTGATAGAGAACGACTCAAGTCCTCCAATATATAAAGAGTAGATTGAGATAAATATTGTGAAGATCTTGCTTTAAAATAAAACAGTTTTAAAACAGTAGCGGCATCATTTCGGTCAATTCTACTCCACTTATCACCAACTTCTGTTCTGTTCTTTCTTCCAAACCTGTCAACTGTTTCTCTCCCGATGATCGATATTATAATTCGATGATAATCCAGCCTCAGTTGAGCTCTTCAGGTGTAAGGATATGACATGAGGTGGAGAGGGCTGAGGGGCACATGGAGCCGGCCGTAGAAAGGGTTTCTGTGTAATGTCTCGCCTGTGGAGCCGCCGCTGGACGTGCTGCTATCTCTCTCATACACTAGAGATGTAACAACAAGGAGACATGTGTGATTGTGTTGGATGTGGGTGTATCGAAGATCTGGATGTTTGTGGTTGTCAAGGAAACGAAGATGCGTGGATGAAGAGTGTGGGATATTAAAGAATTATGGAAAAAGACTAACCAGCCTTCTAGTTGAGGTATTAGAATTCGATTCATCCTGACTAACCGTTTGCCTGTCCCATCTCCAAGCCCCAATTAAACAACCGTCAATTCAAATCTCGAATTATCTAAAAACAATAAAACCAAAAGTTTACACCGTTTTTCAATATATCTGGGGGCCGACGAAGAAATGAAGTAATAAACGTCAACGTGTAAGAATGAAAAACTCGCGTCCCCCGCCACCACCGAGCCGCACCGCCGATACCCAGCCGGCGCCTCCGTGCATTAGTGTAATGGCGTGATACGGTTTTTGTTGTTTTACGTTTTTTAACAAGAGGACCGCTGAGTGCATTAGCGACCACGGGATGGGCCTCGAAATTGTCATATCGGGGGTGCTCTAGAGGTGGGATTAGTTTTATATCGAGGGATCAAGTGATATATGACCGTTTCCAACAAACAATAAGGAGTTGATGGAAAATTGCACAACTCCCACAAGTTGAATTATAATAGTTTAAAAACGAGTTATCAAACTTTTTGGATCAAAGATGACTATAAAGTATAAACAAAGCTTGGATTCATCATCTTGATCCAAAAACAAAGGAACAGTCGAAATAATGGAAAAACAACTAAAAACGAGTGAGAGTCACAATATTCACAAGTTGATTCATAAAGGTTTTTAATTGGATTCGTCCAACTATTTGGATCGACTGGTGACTGTAGACGGAGGTTGGATCCAGCAATGTATTCCAAAAATGAAGAAACGTTCAAAAGAATAGAAACATGAAAATTATGAAGTCTGAGCGCCGACTAAAAGCAATTGAAATACCACACTAATAATTTGATTGTATAGTCGTAATGATGCTTCATCTAATTTTTTTTTAATTGAATTGTAACCATAGATTAAACTTAGGTTCATCATTATGATCCAGAAACTAAAAAATAATTGAAAAAAGTATAGTCGGAAGAGTGGAAATATGGCAATTATATCTGAACGCCAATCAAAACCGACTGGGATCAAAACATCTACAAATTAATTAGTCGTTTTAAAGAAGATTCATCCAACTTATTGGATCAAATGATGAGTATATACGACACTTGAGTGTAGCATCAATCATGATCCAAAAACAAAAAACAGTTGTAAGAGTGGAAACATAGAAATCGCGCGTGAAGTCTGAACAACTGATAGTTACAACTTCCACAAGTTGATTTGTAGTCGTTTTACATGAGATTCATCCAATTTTTTGAATCTAATGGTGACTATAAATGTAGCTTAAGTTCATTATTATAATCCAGAAATAGAGGACAGTCAAACTAATAGAAATATAAGGTCGAAATGGTCACCAAAACGATTGAGTGTAATAAAGCTCACAAGTTGATTTGCAGTCGTTCTTAATTGACTTCGTTCAGCTATTTGGATCGAATAATGATTATACACAAAACTTGGGCTAAACATTAAGATCTGAAAGCAAAAGGTAGTTGAAAGAGTGGAAAAATGGAAATTATGAAGTCTGATGAACGACGACTAGAAACGACTGAAAGTCGCAACACCCACAAGTTAATTTGTAGTCGTTTCAAATAGGTAATACTCTATTCATCCAGTTTTTCGGATGTAATAATAACTATAGACGTAGCTTTAGTTCATCATTACGATCCAGAAATAAAAGACAAGTGAAAGAGTGGAAACATGGAAATCATGAAATCGGAACGGCAACCGAAAACGACTGAGTGTCACATCAATACGTACTAGTTGACTAAAGACGAAAATTGGACTCATCATTATAGTCCAAAAATGGGAGAACAGTTGGAATAATGGAAATATGGCAATTATGAAATCTGAACGCCGATCAGAAACTACTAAGTCACAACACCCACAAGTTGACTCGTAGTCATTTTAAAAAAGATTCATCAACTTTTTGGATCAATTGGTGACTTTAAGCAGAACTTCGATTCATCATCATGATTCGGAAGCGAAGTATATACAGTCGAAAGAGGAAAAGCTTACCTCGATCCAACAAGTTTCGCATAGAGAAGTTCTTGTTTCAATTTTTTTGGGAGGTTACTTGCAAAAGAACGAAAGAATGACTTATTCTTTTTACTCAGTAAAAGTCGCAAAAATATTGTGAAGAAACGCCCTTCGGAAAACGGTCCAAGGCGGTGCAGTTTTTGCGAGACAATGCGTTGTTTTACTCTGTAAAAATTAACCTCATCAATAAAAATTATTATTATTATTATATTCTCTTCAAAAGCTTTACTTGCAAGTAAGGAGCCAAAAAAATATTAAGACTGTTGTCAAGGGTTGAACGAAAGCCTCTTTTATCTTCTACGCAATTTTTGTCCAAAAGCTTCTAAATACGATGAAATGATGTTGGAGCAACTGATCAAAGCAATTGCTATTTAATAAAAAATATATTTTGCTCGTTCAAGGTTATTTGATAGCTTCACTTGACTACTTGTAATTTTTCTATTTAACTTATTAAAATATTATTCAGGGAAATTTCGAAATGATTTTTCTCGATAACTATCAAAGATATTCAATTTAAAAGAAAATGGAGTTGTAGCTACACATTACCGTCATATTTTTTATGAAATTTTCAAGCTGAATTTAAGAGCGGTATACAATGAAGTGAGATATTTGGAGTAGCTGTTATTCAAACACTAAAGTGACAGCAACCAAAATAATTCGTAGTAATTCTCTATCATCCATCTATCGTGTGTAAAAGTATTGAGAGTTTAAGTTAATCATCTAGGCGAAGATACCAATAAACCTATTTTCAAATCGTATTCATTTGTTCTTTATGAATGAATTTTTTTAGTATTAACTTTATATCATAAAAAGCGTGTTTGAAATGTATAATAAAATATTTATAGTAGTAATTTAAATATAATTACAAAGACTTAATTATTGTTTTCATTCGAAGATAAACGCTAAAGTCTTTTAGATAATATAAAAATATCAACGCTACAAAGTAATGATTTAAATATGGATTTATTTGAAAGGTATTACATTAATTTTGAGTATTGAATTATCTAAATTGTAACCTTTAAGTTAATCAATTAAGAGCGATTTTATATTATTGATCTATTAAATTTATCATTTGCAATTTTGTAGTCCAGCGGCTTGACTTTATACATCTTATTGCTGAGTATTCAACAAAATGGAGATAGATTTATATTATCTATACTCATTTGTTGCAGTTGCAGTATAGTATGAAATTACGTACGATTTGGATTGAAACATACATTTATTCATCTAATGAAGTTATTATAAATAATCATGTAAAATTGTTATATTTCTTCAAACATCCTCAAAATCGATACAATGCTGATATTATCTATTGTATCCACCTGTTGTCCTTCGGAGGATCATATTTGATTCCGATAACAGACGCAAAAACGTGAGATTTCGCGGTCTTTTTCAAAATTCGACAAAATAGTTATCCATATTTCCGACTGTAGCAAAAATACATTTAATTTTCGTAGATTTCAACATTTTCTCCTTAAAGGTATATCCTTAAGAAAGTTGCAACCTTTTTCCAGCAATCCTTTTACTTCGATTGCTAAGATTTCGTCGCATTTTTCTTATCTTCTGCGGGCTTTCAAATCGTCTTTCTTTCAAAATATTTTTCATTTGTAGGGGCTGTTTGACAGCTGACACAATTGAAAAATCCCGCATTTAATCAGAAATGCCTTCAAGTCGCTCCTTTTCAGGAGGCAGTTTCCTTCTTTCTGCGTTACGTAGCTGCTTCAGAACTTCGAGAAAACTTTCCTTGATATTTGTAAGATCTTTAGAAGCATTCTTGCAATCAAAAACACTCCCAAAGAAAATAATATATGAGTAGCTTTAAAACAAAGGATCCGTTCTGTAGCGGATGTTGATGTAGTCTTAAAGATACATCCCTTAGAAAGTCACAATCTCTTTTCAGCAATTTTTTGCTCCCTGAAGCATTCCATAAACTCATTTCGTTCAATTGCTAACATCAACTTCGTCGCATTTTTCTATAATTTTCTGCAGGCCTTCAAATCTTGTTTCTTTCAGAATATTTTTCAGTCCAAAGGCTAGTTAAAGCTGGTAAGGTGCTTCATGGAAGCTGACCTAGTTGCAAAATCCCGTATTTCACAAGAAATCGCCGATCAAATTGTGAGGAATAGGTAGATACCTCCAGTCGCCACTTTCTATCAAATTAGGCGATTTTCTTTTTACTGCGTTAAGTAGCCTTTACAGAACTTCGGAGTAATACTCCTTGTTCCCTGTCTGCTTTTTTTTGGAGCATTTTTGTGATGGAAAACACATTTCCAACCAAGAACATAAGTAGCTTTAAACCAAAGAATTCCTTTAAAGCTGTAGTAAGGAAGTGATGGTTAATATAGTCTTCTTAAAAGTACATGCCTTCGGAAGTCACAATATATTTTTTCTACAGTCACTATAGAATGATACCCATTCCACACGCTGTAGCGTGCGGAATAGGAGTCATTCCGCACGCTTAGAAGTTCCCAGGAGAGCCGCGTGGCGTCGCGAAAAAACTGTTCCATTGCTGTCATAATTTCATTTCTCTTTGATTTTCCTATCATTTCTCTCCAAAAAAATATCAATATGAATAATTTTGTCAAAGTTTGATGAATTGGAATGAGATCAATGAGGCAAATTCTTTTTCAAAAAACTGCATATTTTGCTTATAAATATTTCCGCGAACACCTTTGACTGTAGAAAAAATAACATCCGTCACTCGTGCGAATCGATCATTCCATGCTCATGTGAATTCTGACACTCGACTTCGTCTCGTGGCTGAATTATTCGCATTCGCATGGAATGATATCCATTCCGCACTTGTATCGGAATATACTATTTTTAAATAATCTTTTTACCTCTGGAAGCATATATAATACTCACGTGGATCAATTGCTAACAGCGACTTCGTCGCATTTTTATTGTCTTCTATGGGTAAGTCACAAGGGTTTGTCGACAGGGTGCTGTATGGCAGCTGACCTAGTTGCAAGATATTGTATTACACCAGAAATCGCCGATCAAATTGTGATGAATGAACAAGTGCCTCCAGCTGGTCCCTTTCCAACAAATTAGAGCATTTTCTTCTTATTGCGTTACGTAACTACTACAGAGCTTCCGAATAACACTCCTTGCCCCCTGTCTGATCTTTTGGAGCATTTTTTCTTAGTAAAAAAACATTTCTTACCAAAAAAGTTGAACATAAGTATAGATTTAAATCAAAGGATTCGTTTAAAGCTGTAACAGGGTGCTAATGGTTAATATTGACATAGCCTCCTTGAAAGTACATGCTTTAAGAAGTCGCACCCTTCTTTCGCAATTCTTCTCCAGAGTATTTTTCAGTTTAGAGGCAAATTCAAATTCAAATTGTGATGAATGGACAAGTGCTTCAAGTCATCCTTTGCAACCGTTCGGTCATTTCTTTCTCACTGCGTTACGTAACTGAACTTCGGCAAACATTCTTTGTTACCTATCTGATCTTTTGGCAAATTTTTCGCGAACAAAAATACATTTCAAGTAAAAAGAACGGTAAGAATTGCTTTGATGTCGCTCTAACCCTCGACTCGTTATACTCTTCAAGTGTCTTCCACTACCACTACCATATACTTTTAGGATTGTAGCAAAAGTTTTCGAACAAATTTTGATGCAAATCACCGTGAAATAATCTCAAAAAAGAATTAAAAAAACTTCCCTAAATCCTATAACCAGCTACCCTGTGTCGGTGGCCGCCAGCATTAACCTCTGACCTCTACAGAGTCGGCAAGATGTTAACATACGCGCCTGTTCAGTGTCCCCCGTTCTAACATCTTCGCACTGACAGTCAAGTGTTCTTCCCCAGAGGAAAACCACTTCTTGGAGCTTCTGTCATAGAGGTGAGAATCCTGTTCTTGAGCGCGTAATACTTCAAGCGATCTAAAAGCCACTTATAATCCATAAAAAACAGGACCATCCTCAAGTTTTATTAGAATACCAAGAACGACGAGAATAAATAAAGAGAATGTTGGATATTTGATGTTTGATCGGCAAATCGTTTGTAAATTTCGTCATTTTGAGGTTGTGATCAACGCAGCGGTCGGGACGCAATGTCTTTGAGGGAAGACCATATATATACGAACACATGAGCGAACTTAAGTGCGTGAGTCTTATAATAATGATTAAGGGGTAGAGATACGCATAAGCGAGCGAAGAGAAGTGCGTGAGTTTTGAAGCAATCACTGTAATTATTTTTCAATAGCTGATATAATCAATAGTCGTTTAATAATTAGGAATATTTATAATTTCAATAAGCACGCCATTCTAATGTCATCATTATTTGTATAGTTGAGGATCTACGTACAATTTTCTAACCAAATATTCATGTTTTTCTTTACAGGTAATAATTCAGACCCAAACAAAGGAAATAGCTCATCTGTCATAAACTTTCATCAACAAAAAGTGTGACGACAACACTCACCGTCCGATAACCTGTGCATATCCACCTACACCATTGAGGACGGCGCCAGACGGAAGGAAAACTATTCATTCATCCCTGAGAGCCAACATTCTTTATCAGGTAAGTTTGTAAGTGATCTACCTGAGGTATATTCTACAGTCAAGTGTATATTGTTATTTAAATGTGTCAATTGACTCGTATTTCCGGTAGAAATGTTTACCTACTGGCTGAGTCACAGTTGAACAAAACAAAAGCAGAAAAAACAAATTTTGGTCATAATTTGACTGTCAATACAAGAAAATATCATATGATACCTTTCAAATACCAAAATTCGTACATTTATTATTTTGTATCGTATGTACATGAACTTGTGTAGACTATTAGGACGCAGAAGCATCACTTAAATACATTTTAATTCAAATTGAGTTTAAGTACCAATGAATTTAATTGAATTATAACAAAATTGATTACATTATACACAATTCTGTAGATTACTTGACTCTGCCCACCATTTTAATTCGGCCAATGAGCGTTTAGATTTTTTTTAACTCCGATTGAATGAAATCTGTCTAACTGAAAATAATATTATAAAAAATATCCCACAGCGCCAAAAAATAATAATAAAGTTAGGAGGGTTGTAAAAAGATGGCGATTATTTCCGTCAGCCATTTTCCGGGCATTGCGTGATCCCAACGCATAATAAACCAGCAAAGCGTAAGGATATAAATGCATTTCATCACGGAATTGTGTAATTCATCCCCTGTGCTGTTCCGAATTCATTAAAGAGAGGTAGTTTTCTCAGACCACACCCCTTGAGCGAAACAACTTGATTTGTGAAGCCTGTCATTATTTTTGGAAATAACTATTTTGTTGCGGTGGCAACATCATTAGCCAAGGGTACTTTTTCTGCTGATTAAAAATATCGAGCTAATATTATCGTCGTTAATTTATCTCCTAAGATATCATACCGTTAATTTTATTAGTTTTCTTTTTTGATAAGTATAGTCGTTAATTAATAAAAATAAAGATAAAGTGCCGGGCAAGGGCAAAGAGGCGGAAGGCGGGTAGCCTAAATATCCATTTTGGTCTTACAAATACCGAAAAACACTATATATTTAATTTCTTGTACTGAAATCAGTGTAGGATATTAAGATGTAGAAGTACATAATAAATACATTTTAATCCAAATTGTGTTCAAGTTTTGATAAATATTATTGAATCAGGACAAATATAAACAAATTTTACATAATTTTGTAAATTAGTTTGCCCTTGTCAAATAATTTTGTACGGCTATTTTTACGTTGAATGACTGAGATTTGTTCAATTGAAAACGGCTTACAAAAATCATCTTGCAATTAGTTAAAGTCGAAAAATGGTGCCCATTTTATTTATGTTATTTGATAACAGCCTTACGCTTGATTTGAATAATATCATACCGTCCAATTATCGAAAATGCTATATTAGACATATTATACTCCACATAAATTGGGGTAGATTACTGGAGTCCAGAAGTAAATCACTTCAAATTTTTTTAATTCAAATTGTGTTGAAGTTATGTTGAATCTGATTGAATCATGACAAAATTTATGAAATTTTCACAATTCTGTAAATTAGTTTACCTCCGCCAATTGTTTTTATTCGATCAAACAAGCCTTAAACTGTTTCTATGTTAGATTAATGATATTTCTCAACTAACAACCATGTAGTAAATCAAATGAGCACGAAAACATCAGCAGTATTATTTTATAATAAATTTGGTACACTCGGACTCGAAGGACCAATTTTTGCGTCCGTGGAAATACGAAAAGACTTTCTCTAGTAATTATCATGTTTTGTATAATTGTTAACGACAGCTGTCAAAACACTATCGAATCGATCTTCAATTGTTACCCATCAACAGCAAACTTCACTCAAACTTACAAATTTATTCCATCTGGGTTTAAACATTTCCCATTTCTTTTGTGACTTCACTGACCGGATGTGGAGAGCCGAGCAGGTATCGCCTCACAGACACAAGGTGTCACCGATGCGATCGAGACACTTTGATCGCTATCAGGGCCCCTAGGCGCCCCTTAGCGCCAGGAACTGCCTCGGTAGGAGACAGCACGCGACTAAGGGGAGTATTTATTACAAGCAATTTGCCAAAATAGTTAATTTGGACTTGGGTGGTTTGAGAAATAGATGAGAAAGCGTGCTTCCTCTTTTAGGAGTAATAAATTGAAGGTAATAGGTTATAGACAAAAAAGATCTGACTTCAGGAAAACCAGCTACTGATATTTCCAAATTTGTCCTTCGATTTTAAGACTATAAGAGGAGATCGCAAAAAGTAATATTTTAATTACCCCTCTTTAATTACAAATTAAAAAACAATTATTTACATCTTACTTTTCCCGTTTTACGGCATTTTAATGATGAAAACAAAGCAACCCTGAAACAAAAACTATTTGCTACTCTTTTTCATTTAGGGAGAAATTAAAAATCACTAAAGTTTTTATCGTTTCTGATACACATCTAAACCTTTTTCATGGCGCAATTCTCTAGTTTTTATTATTTTTATTCTTAATAAAATCAGCATTGAGACATATGAGAGTCCTAAAGACAAAGAAATAAATATATAAAATCAGGTAGAACGTTTCCTTACGTATTGTTAAGATCCGTAAATTTTTAATTTTGTCAACTGAACATCAGCGTAGCCTATAAATGTCAGGGGTAGCGAACGTGGTGTAATTTATTGCTTTGCCAATACTTTACAGGGCCGGACCAATTCATTTTATACGTCTCACACAAGACGTGTCTTCTTTATCTTTAGATTCATCCTCATTTGATTTCGAAAATGATATTATAATTATTTAGATTGCTACTTGAACTTAGAACACGTATAAAACTTTTGAAGCATCATAAAATCTGTAATAATAATTGCTCTTGAATTTAAATTGGATACCTTTTACAAAATATAAAAGTGAGCAACTGCAAGCATTATTAGAGATATATGAGATGAACAAAATGGCGCCTGGAACTAAAAATGAGGTTATTATAAGGACAAAAATGCATCTAGCTTCTTACTTATTGAATTTTTTCATTGAAATTTTATTTTAATACGAGTTTCAGACTAATTTTTCATTTATCGACATTTTAGCGTATATTCATACTTTGAAGTAGCATAAAATCTGTAATAATGGCTTTTGAATAAAATATCTATACTTTTTATGCAACACACGACTGAGCAATCTAATTTGAGCAGCTAGCATTATTAAAAATGCCTTCAAGATAAACAAAATGGCATCTGGAACTGAAATTAAGGTTATTATTGGAGCGAAATTTATTAATATTTTTCGTTAAAATTTGATTTTATCACATTCCTGATAAAGAAATTTATTTGAAATTAATATGACCTTCATTCATCAGAATTTCCACTTGCAGTCTTAACACATCAATATTTTCAAGAATTATATAAATTTTTGAATAACTGCATCAAGCTAAAAATTGTGAGCTGCTAATTTTATATCTCAAAAAGTACCTATTCTAAAAGTTCTTGTAATAATGGAAACGGCTTCTATAAAACTAAAAGTGAGGATATTGTTATATTTACGCCATTAAAATTACCAAGATCTCAAAATCTCTGAGAATAACAATAAATATTTGAGAAATGTGGCTTCAATTCACTTGAACATTTGAAAATAATTAGAATTAAGTTATCTATTTTCAAGTTACAAATCCATATTAGGAACTCATTTATTTAACACCACGAACAAGTTGTATTTCTTATTTCAAACATTTCAAACATAGAGAAAGTATAATTTATCTGCTGCTTATTAGATTTAACGACCAATAAATTCAAACTAATTTCTTTCTCAAAAAAATCGTCCTCTTACAATTCCTCATAGATCATATATAAAAAAGAGGGCTAACTTCTGCATACGGTTCTGTTGTGAGAAGCGTGTCGGTGACCGTCACCGAACCACAGCGCCGCCGACGGCCAGTAATTGAACTAACACAAGGCTTAATGCACACTCTTAAAAACGTCAAGTGTATAAAAAAGACAGCACTGTATCTGGCCAGACCGCTTGATATGATGCACGGCCGAAGCTTTTAGTCAGAGATAAAACTTCACACAGAAAGTTATTAAATATGTGTTATTTATAGATATTATTGAATGTTTTATCGCGAGAAACAAACATTAAATTATTTTCACTAATCGGTTCAGAAATAGGGATGTTTTATTACATTTACTATTTATTATAACCGAACTGAACTCGAATTATGCCAGCATAATTTTTTCCGAGCCAAAAAAAATACAGATCTTTTTTCATTACAAATCGGTTTTGAATCGATTGTAAGAATATTAAAGCATTACCTCAATTCAATATTTCATAAATTTCTTTCAGAATGCCTCGAGCAAGGAACAAAATTGATGATGGTATCTTGTCCGCGATCAGTTATTTCGTCGTATATCAATCAGACATCAATTCAGAATCGATTATACTGCTTTTGCAGTATCGCTCTTTAAAATTCCGTCTATTTAGGAGCAGACAGTGATATTAACGTCTTTTTACGATCAATTTTCTCCAACATAAATCGATCAGACATCGATTCTGAATAGATTGTTTTACATCTACAAAGCCTTTAAGGTGACTGCATGTACCATCATCTCAAGAAAACAAAAAAAATATTATTAGTTTCTTTTAAATTCCTTGAAATTGAAGTTGATATATTGTTGATTAATCAGACATCGATTGAGAATCGATTGAATCACTTGTACATCGCTTCAAGCCTACTCGTCGAGATGCATTCAACATTTTGAGATTTCGTCAAGTTAAAAACAGAAAATAATCAATTTTGTTCGTCGTCAATCGATCATACATCGATTCAGAGTCAAACATAGCTTTTAAGATCACTATAATATCTCTTTAAGACATATGTAAAGTTTTATAACATTCTTTTAGAGTTTTTCTGAGTTGCAAATAGATTAATTTTTTGTCGTCAATCGATCAGACGTCGATTTAGAATCAATTGCATCATTTGTATATATATAGCCTTTAGGGCTACTAGAACATCACTTTAAGATATATTCAACAAATCATTATTTTTTTTGGGTGTTGCTTCAAGTTAGAAACCTAAATCATTATTTACGTCTAGTCAACCGATCAGACATCGACTAAGAATCGACTTGTATTTATCTTAGAGTGACTATAATACAAATTTGAAATTTAGTGAGTTCCTTTTGAAATTTCGTCGAGTTCAGAGCAAAAATTGATGTTCATGCCTGTCGATGTGTTTTTATCGCCGTCAATTAATCAGACATCGATTAGGAATAGATTTTTACCACTTCTCTAAATTTTTTAGGTTCACGTAACAGTACCATTACCATTTAATGAATTTCGTTTGAGTTAACAGCATAATGTCATTTAATCAGACATCGATTCAGAATCGATTAAATCAATTCTACTCCAAACCTACTATGTCGAAATACATTCAATATATCAAGATCCCGTCAAGTTAGAGGCAAATAATAATGTAATCATTGAATTCGTCGTAAATCAATCAGTCGTCGATTTAGAATCGATTGTACCATTTGTACATAGCCTTTAGACTAACTATGGCATTATTTTATGCCATATATAACATTTTATAACTTTTTTCAAAAGAGACAAAAATTAGGAACTGAAATTACTGTTCACGTCTTGTCAATCGACCGGACAAGATAATACAGCATTACTATAAGGCATATCAACAATTAAGGAGTTTCTCTTCAAATTTCATCAAATTTAGGTCAAAAATTGATGTTCACTCCTCACGATAAATTGCTTTTGGTCAGGCAGCGGTTCGAAATAGATTTGTACCATTTGTTCTCATTTTATAGCTTCTCTTTAGCATTGCCATAGGCATTCAACATTTCAAGAGTTAGCAATAATAATTGATTTTCACGCTTTGTCAGTCAAACAGACATCGATTCAGAATCGATTTGACCACTTTATATACCTTTTAAGGTTATTACAATACATCCATAGTACACATCACCTAAGTTTCTTTTGAATAAAAATTGATATTCAAATCTTGTGTACGATAAAATTTTCTCAACGCCAGGCATCCATTAAGAATCAATTGAACCCCTTCTACAAAGCCATGAGAATTATTACAGGACATAACTCATATTTTATGAGTTTCTTTTCAAATTTCATCGAATTAGAAGCTAGAATATATGTTCACATCTTACTAATCGATCAGACATCGATTTAGAATCGAGCCTTGACCTGCCGCATCATCTCAAGAAAATTTAAGATCCAATTAGTTCCTTTGAATTTCCCGTGAGTTAAGAATAAGAATTGATGTTAACACGATCACACATCGATTTAGAATCGATAGTATTACTTTAATACATTAAATATCATTTTTTCTTAGAATTTCGTCAAATCAGGTGCAAACATTGATCTCAGATCTTGTTCACGATCAGAAATCGATTTAGAATCGATTTTTTTTTTACTTTTACATGGATTTTAAATTCATAACAATCATCATACCAAAAAATATTTGACATTTCATGAGCTACAAACAAAATTAATTAATTTTTTTTCGTCAATCGATCAAGCATCGTTTTAAAGTCGATTGAACAACTTTCACACATCCTTTAGAGTCACTTCCTAAGAACTTGTGGACAAATTTAATGTTTCATGAGTTTCTTTTGGAATTTCATCATTTAAGGAACAGAAATATTCGAATCTTGTCCACGATCAATTTTTCTTGTCGTCAAACGAAAATACATCAATACAGAATCGATTGTATCACTTTCTTTCATAGCATTGCATGAGTTCCTTCAAAGTCTTTTTAAAATTTTACGCCTTATCCGCAATCCGTTTATGTGGTAATTTCAAAACCAGACTTGCAAAGTTTTCAAATTTGTTAAATTGCTAGATTGTATAATATAGTAAGGCAGAAGGCCCAAATAATTATTTCTGGTTTAAGACATTAATTTATCAAGAAAGTCCCCAAAATTGTTTTGAAAAATTGCTCGTTATATCCTTATCAGATTGGCAATTAAAAAACTGAACAATTAATCAAATATTGGGCACAGTCAGTCGGTGTGACAAATGTCAGCACATGGCGACATCTGGCAACTCAGCAAAACTCGACAGCGCACGGTACGAATTCATATAGAGTACACGGATCATCTCTGTCAATTTATGACCTCCTAATACGTGAACTTTGTTGCTCTGCCCACCTGGAAGACCCAATTATTGAAGAAAGTCGGCCAGAAAATATAGGTACAGTGTCAATCAAATTGTTGAGAACAATCTTGATTACAATGATCAAGCAAATTAATTATTTTTTTGGTTAATGTTGGAATTCAATCTGAATGCAGATGCAAATCAAATGAAATACCGCCGCTTAATCTAGCAGGTTTCCTCCGTTTACGAACCAGCATCCATTAACACAAGTAAACACTTATTTGTTTATCTCATCTTGAATTTATTCAGCAGTTTCCCGAAGAAATGTATCCAGTTTCTGCAAATATATAAAATGTAGTAATATTTGACATTTATAAGTTTTTATGGGCGAATTCGGCGTTAAAATTTTATCTACATTGTAGGGAAATGTTATAACGAAACAGCAGTTTCTTTTAGACACGAGTATTCTGTTAATATTGATCCTGGTGACGTAAAAATTGCGTGACAAAGTCTACTACCCAAAAATGGTTTCTTCATTAGCCCTAATATGTCTAATAAAGTTCATTTGATCAAAAACCCATTCTGATCTGAGTATTAATTTCATAAATGGAGAGCTAATGCTCTATAAACATTTTTATGTTATATTTTAACCCAAATGAATTTCTCGGGCTATTGAAAATATGTTTTTGGACAATTTATAGCAATTATTTTTTTTTCTGTTCACCTAGAGACTGTTAAATCACTTTTCATATATTTAGCTAAATTTTGAATAACAGAAATAGGAAAATATCAAGCATTTCCTAATATTGTCAAAATATATAAAACCAACGAAAATGAACTTTGCACCTTTCATCGCTTGAAATCGACTATCCACCACCTTGATACGTTCAACATAGTGTCGACTGATGTTTAGCGACCAACTGGAGAGAAACTCCTTCTAATTTTTCGGAGATGAGCACATAGGTATTTCTAGAACTAATCATGTGCGCTGTGATCAGAGCTTCTTTCTCATTATATATTACAGGGTTTCAATTGGAAAGATATCTGGACTACTGGATATCCACTGCAATAGTGAAATGCCACAAACCGACTACTACGGACGCTGCTGACTAAAATTAGTAGAGCTAGGAAAGAAAAAATAAATAATTGATTCAATTCCCTGATTCCTATACTAACATTCACTTTTCGAGTCAGCTTTATCTATATAATCCAATGTATTTTAAAAGCTAATTACCACATAATAGCGAGAAAAGTAGATTTCTTTTGTCAAATTGTCACAACCGACTATTATGGAAGATGTTTTAGTCTGCATCTATCGTAGTAGTCGGTTGTAGCAGTATGACAAATGAAAACAGCTTTTTCTCGTTATGGTATTTACCTTTTAAAATACATGTATAAATTCAAATTTAAATAAAATAATTTCTTTCGCTCCTGAAGATGGTTAAGGTGTAGCCGAAACTGTACAATTAGAAAAAAAAAAATATATATATATATATAATTGACTGAATTCTTTTATTTCCACTACTTACATACACTAATCCAGTCAACTTGAACATTTTATACGTTATTATTTATGGTTATTATTTACATTTGATATTGTTCCAGAGCAAATGTGATTATATTTTTAAACAACATTTATTTTATGACTAGCAGTTATTCACGGCTGAGCCCTAGCAGTTTGTATCAAGATAATGGAACAGTGCGTTTTACTCGTTTATATGAAAAGATACACAAAAAATTGAAGAATCATCTTGATGATGAAAGCGTATTTTTGACAGCTCATGAATGCTTTTTACTTCAGAGATTTCGCAAATTACCATTTCCCACAATTACTGAGCTTTAAATCAAGCAGTTTGGGCAAACCTACGAAACAGCATCTTTTATTTAGTACCAGTTTCAAGTTGACTATTTGATAGGTACATAATTTGTGCACGTACAAACTCAAAAATACCTTTTAATCTTTATTGTTCAGTTATTGACTGACGGGAGATCATGTGCTGTACCTTAAAATAATAATTTGATCTTTATCAAAGCTATATAAAAAAAAAATCCTGAAAATTACCTCCAAAGCTACAGATTCAAGAAAATAAGTAATGGGTGGTCATGTACTGGCCTAAATTGATCGTAAGTTGAACTCATTCTGGTACTAATAATATCGGAAACCGCATGTCAATATCTTGTATAATTTGCGAGATATTGAAATAAATAGTTTCTACCTTAAAATAGGTACTAATCCATATCGGTTCGAAATTTAGGGTATAAAATTCAATTACTGACATGTTGCTGATTCTGTGCAGCAATTTTCAGATTTCAATTACGCATAGTTAAGCAGTAATTACCTTCAGAAGTTTTATTTCAATTTTTACCCAAGACTGAGTGTATGAATAAGAAAATCTAGCAGTTTGTGCAAACCTACAAAACAGCATCTTTCATTTGGTAACTGTTTCAAGTCTGTAAGTGCTCTAGTAGCTGAGATCTCAGCGTCCCGCCAGCCAGCCAGACAGCCAAAGTGCATATAATAGCGTATTTTTTTGCAAAAATGCGCTAAAAAGTGATAGAGATATTTTATAAGGCACAGAGGGAGACACATTTTAAAATGAATAATATCATATTTAATCCAGTGGTACTCAAACTATGGATCAATATTATATTTTTCCAAATAGGATTACATATATTTTATTAAGTCAAATAGATTTTTTTTTCTGAATTCAACCATATAATAACATAGTATCCTTACATTGCGAAATTTTTTTTAAAAATTAATTTAAATTTATCATTTCATTTTATTATAATTTTTAAGTAGCCTATGTAAAAATTCAATTATTAATATACTAATCTGTCATTTTTCTATTCATTTGTTACATATTATCATAATACCGGTAATTTGATCTCCTTTATAATAATTAATAATAATGGCAGCTTCAACAAATACCGATCATTTTGATTTATTGATGTGCTACGTTGAGACCCGTCAAAATGCAGTTCTAGCATGCAATGTATTTGATGAAAGATATCCGAATGAATTCAGACCAAATCGTAAAGTAATCATGATACTTTAAAAAAATATAACAAATTTTGGAACATTACGAAAATATCGCGTGGAAAACAGAAGAATATATCTATTTATTTTAAATGTAATCAATTTATTGCCAAAATCTTCGCTTACTTGAATATGATTAATCAAAAATGGAGTTTTATTTGTTTCAATGATTGAATGTTTGCGCAGACTACTTAAAGAATTATAATATAATGAGATACTCACTTTGAATTGATTTTTATAAAAAAAAATACAATATAAGGATACAATATTATCACATGATTGAATTCAAAAGAAAAATCACTAGTAAATGACTTGATAAAAAATATATGATTATATTTAAAAAACATAATATTGGTCCATAGCTTGAGTATCACAGGAATTAAAATGACAATATTTATGTTAAAATGTGTTCCCCTCTGTGCCTTACAAAATATCTTCATCACTTTTTTGTGTATCCTTTCATATAAACGAATAAAACGCACTGTTCCATTATCTTGATACACCCTGTATATGTAACTACTTTTTGAAAAAAAAAAAGGGAATGTAGTAAAAGAGAATTTGGTTCCAGTCAAAAGTCTAAGCATTCATAAATAAAACCAAAATTTCTCACATTGCTACATTCAAGAAACAAATTTAATATCTTAGAAAATAGATATTTAAGATACAAAGTGTAAAAAGTTATTCTTTAATGCACGAGCGGCTTAATAAGCAAGTGTTTTTGAATGTTTTGTGAGTGCATTAGAGACTTTTCACATGTGTGTCCAACAATGTTTTATCTTCCATCGTCCTAATTTTCGTGAAACAATCAATAATAAGTATATGACATTTTCTTCTTTTGCATATATCACTTTGACGGATACTATTGGTAACTAAGTAATCGACTTTATGAATTGAACTGTTTTCATAGATGTTGACATGAATGCTCTTGGAAATTTGAATTAAAATATCAAATTAAAAATATTAAAAATAGTTATTTACGTATCTAGTGCGCGAAATTATACTTTGGTATTTGAGAACGAAAGCTTTTTGTTGAGAACCTAGCCGAGACACAAATCATTCGAAAGCACCAAAGGAATTTAGCACACGAGTTGCATATAACATTTTTTCTACAGATGTCAAAAATTATAAAAAAATATTAAATCATATTAATATAAAAAAATTAGTTAGAGTTGCACGTTGTCATGATAAACAACTTTAATGCGACATTTCGCATTTCAGTTAGGTCAAAAAAATTTTCACGACTTTTCTCGATCGGTATCCACTCTTGTTACTTTTCCAAGCTCAGAATCAAATTAAATTGGCAACAATGAAGCTATCTGGCACCGGCTAATTGTTGTAACCGGTTGACTGGCAACACACATGGCAGCAAGGTAAAAACGTGGCAAGTAAAGTGAAAAGTAGCCGTGTGTGTATGAAAAGTCAACCTAGGTACATATTGGAAAATTTTTAAAAAAATTCCATGATCATAACCAGCAACGGTTATCATTTGCTTGTTGATATTGTGACATCCATAACAAATTTGATTATGTTGCTGTATCAATAGTTATTTTAAGATGAAATTTGGTACCTTGAAACACAGTTAATAATAAAATTTAGGTATGTCTGGTAATAATCAAACAAATTGTTCATGGTTGTAATCAGTAATGGTTATTATTTGGTTGTTGATATTGTGACGCCCACAATGGATCTGGTTATATTTCTGTGCCAACAATTATTTTTAGATAAAAGTTGGTACCGTAAAACACAATTGGTTATAAAATACTGGTAAATGTGAATAATGTGATGGAAATAACCAAATTGTTCATGGTTATAATCAGTAATGATTATTTCTAGTTCGTCGAAATTGTGTCTTTCAAATCAAAATAATAGTTATATTCATGTACCAGCAGTTATTTTTGAATATAGGCATATTGATATTGAAAATTGATGTTGTAATCCAGTACGATTTAAATCAACACTTGTTCTATTTTGATTAGTAGATTTTTGTGCTAACATAAAACTAATTTTATGAACTAAAGTTGGTTATATTGGAGAACTATTTGAATGGTTGTACAATCAAATAAAATGCAAGAACAGTCCAATAAACAATGAATATTTCTCTTTATACTTCATTATTGCAAAAGTGTCACCTGATGCAATTTTGTTGACATTCGAATACCGGTTACTTGTTCATATGACATCTAGTAAAAATAGTAGAATTCCTTAAAGTAACTACATCATGCAGTAGGTTGGTAAGTAACTGTTTCTAATGAATTACAATGAATATAATAGTAAATTCACTATTTTATGGTGCTAGCAGACACATTCTACAAACTTTATGGCAAGGTATAGTTGACGTAATTCTATGAAATTTTCTAAGAGTGATACTTTCAATAATTATTGAATACATTACTAAGAAATGTTAATATTATTATCAATAATGAATATTGGGTGCTTGGCATTCAATGCAAGCCATAAAATTTTACTGAATATTATTGGAAAAACTAATATCAATGCAAAAGTTAGTCAGGTTATCTGTAATTCAAATGACGTATGGACAAGTGCTGTCCCCTATAATTCAATAGTTTATTTTTAGAACAAAAACCAAAATGACTTAATTTCGTTCGTACAAAACTTTTTGCTTATAGGCAACGTAGGTGTAACAAGCGAGAAAAAACGCTCTGCTAAAATACAATCAATTAACGTTCTGTAAGCGTATAAACTCAGCTGAAGTTAGCCGCAAACGATACACGTTCTATCACAAAAAACTTGTAACAGAAAAAGGTTCAAATCCCGCTAAGGTAAAGTGAATAAAAAAATTGATTGAGACAATAACTTGGATTTCCTTTTCTATAAGGAAACAAGGTCTAATTGATGTTGAAGAAAAAGAAGATATGTTTGAAATAACCGCGCTTGGGAGATCTCTTCTTATTCTTATTGATCTTAATTGATAACATCACTTCGAGTTTGCAATGTGATGAATAATATATAAATTTAATAGATTATTCATTTATTGTTATTCAAAAGATTGCTATCCGATGTCAGTAGATGTTTCTGTCGAAAACGTAATTACAATTACCAATATTCAAAATACAGAATAACAACTAAATTATAATGCTGTACGGTAGACGTCCCAATATTGAAAAAAATGTAGAATGACCTCATCGATATCTTTTCCAAGTTTCCTTTCATTCTATATCAATTTTATTCTTGTTGCTTGGGTCCAGGTTGAGTGAGTATCGATGTTTAGAGAAGTTAAGCGGCCGAAATGACACAAGACCGACCGCAGGGCGCCAGAAGACACTCACATCTTTATTCCGACCATGTATCGATAGCATTGTCGCCACATACTATTACCCGATTAAGAGGACCCGCGCACAAAATATGCTGTGGGAGCCTGTGGCTCTACCACTTTGAATAATTTGTGAGTGAATAAATAACCGAAATTACAAATTGAAGTTTGAAAATGAACGATATGTCGAAGTTGATGAAGCCAAAATTCTTTTGCTTAGATTTTTTTCTACGATTACTATACTTTTGAAGAATATGAGAACTTAAAAATGATGTCGCAATAAATATCTATCAAATAATAAAAATTAATGTGAATCATGCATAATTCAGAATGTTCTTTTTTGAAAAATGAGAATAAATGATATGTCGACGTTGCTCAAGTGATTATCTCGCAGTTTTGAATTTTTTTCCACGACTACTATACTTTTGAGAAATATGGGACCCAAAAAATTATGTAAATCTCTTGTACAATTCAATTAAATCTCTGAAAAAAAAAGAATGAACGATATGTTGATGAAGCGAAAACTCAGTCGTTATTAATTTTCTTCTCGAATACCATACTTTTGAAAAATGTAGTATTTAATAAGATTATATTGCCATAACAAACAAGCATCGAATAAAAAAGAATCATCAAAACCAATTTATAATTACAGGCTGTAGTACAGCGTAAATTAGTGATAATAATGAGCCCAGTACTCAATTGGTAAGTACTGAAATTTTTATTATTGATATTCAATCTTCTAAAATCGAACAATTCTGGATACAATTTTATCTAAAAGATCGGACTGGACCGAAAATTAGTTTTTAACTGTCTTTCCTGATTGCTTTGGGACAGTTTTTTATACAAAGCGGTCCGAAACCAATAAAAATTCTATTTGTCTTAATTTACTTTTATTTTACCGACGATTGATTTTATCGCAAAATCGAATTTGTCACTAAAGAACCATTAGAATAATTTTAACGATTATGACGTGGACAGTACAATGCACTCAAAAAAGTGATAAAAAATTATATTTAATAGCAGTATCATCTATTGAGAATTAATAATTATTATGGAGGATTAACATAATTAATCATTTTGCATCATAATAAATTAGTTGGCCATGTCAACAAGACTTGGGGATATATTACTCATATGTTAAATGTCGGTATTTGCCTAGGATAACTACTGACCGATAAGATACATGAATATTTAATTCTTTTGTTGTTTTATATTGATTTGCATAATAGCAACGGTCTGCAAAATCTGTTTCTGCTTGGCGTTGTCTTCTAAAGCATTTGAATATTTTTGCAATTTCCTAAAATTGAAGGAGAGAGATTCATGTGCCATGTTAATCTTGATCCTGATACTTATCGGCATGGCTACTGCTTCAACTCATAAGTATTATAATAAGTTGTCAATATATATTATATATATATATATATATATATATATATATATATATATATATATATATATATATATATATATATATATATATATATATATATATATATAAATTATAAATTGAAGCAGTTGTAAGATTATTTATTAAACAAATTGTGATATCGCTTTTGTTAATATTCCAGAATATCTTTAAGATGATAACAAATGAATCGTTCTAAGTGAATTGCTGTGATTATTTAAATTGGACCGGCTTCTTTTATTGATATTACACATCGACAATTCCATTCGCTTCGTTTCGAAATAATTGCCGGCGCTCAGCAGCCACTTTAATGTTTCATGGTGTACGAGATTCTCTGTTTCTGGTTTTGGGAAGGAATTGACGACTGATGACAAAAATCGATATTTTCCTTTTTATTTATTATTTTCACAAGCACACAAAAATTGGAACGCCGGTAGACAAAGAACTGTTCATTAATACATTTTAAACAGATTTGTTATATCTTCACAAATAAACAAAATATGGCCGGTCAAATAATTTTTTCAACTATTTTTGGCTGTATTTAGAAGTCCCTAAAATATGTAAATCTCACAGAATTACAAAGAAAATGTATTCGTTGATTGTGTATTGATATTACTCATAAAAAAATTTTATGTTACACAGTGTATAAGTATTCCTGTTTCTGTTTCTGGGAAGAAATTGACGACTGAAGACAAAAATTGATATTATTCTTATTATTTTGGTCGAAGAATTGCGTTATAATAAGTCCTTAACAGATTTACAAAAAAATCTGACGGACATCACGTGACTCACTTGTACATCATTGGATATTGGATATATTTTTTGCATATAATAATACGATAATCGAATACAAAAATCTATCGTTCCACGTCTAATGAATTTGAATTTATTCAAAAAATTCTAAGAATCTGTCCACTAGAGTGCTCTTTAGGCCCAATCGGTTACTTTGAAAACAGTAGGTTATCATTTTTATGCTACAATATACCCAAATACTTATTTCCAAGATTCTACGGCTGGCAGTTCTGAATTAATGCGCAAAATTAAAAAAAAAATCAACTGAAGTGCACTTCCGGTTCAGTCAATTGTTATGAGAATAGTAGGCAATCATTTAGATGCTACAGCAGACTGAAATACTAAATTTCAATACTCTACAGCCGATCGTTTCGAATTTATTCGAAAATTTCCGAAAAAAACTGTCAAGTAAAATGCAATTCCGGCTCAGTTGATTTCAAAGAGAATAGGATATGAGCATCTAGACTGTACTATCGTTATAAATACTGAATTCTAAGATTCTACGTTCGATCATTTAGGATTTATGCGGAAAATTCGGGTAAAGTGCACTTCCGGTACAGACGATTGTAATAATAATGCAAGATGTACAACTAGATGTTATAGAAGTGCTTAATACAACATTTCAAAATTCTACGACTGATTGTTTTGAATTTATACGGAAAATTCAAAAAGTCTGTTATATAAAGTGCACTTCCGGCTCAACCGATTGACACATAAATATAAGATGCTATGGCAATTTCAAATACTGAATTTCAGTATCCTACGGCTAATCATTCTGGATTTATGTGGAAAATAAAAAAAAGTTTCAAGTAAAGTGCATTTTCGGTACAGATGTTTGCAATCATAATGCGAGGTGCACAGCTAGACTTTAAGCCAGCTTCAAATATGAAATTTTAACATTATATATTTGACGAGTTTTGAGATTTGCGAGTTGCATACGTACCGACGTCAAGTCGAAAATAGTTAAAATAGATTAAGGGATGCTCAAAACGGATATTTCTATCAAAATCTTGAAATGTAAATTTTTTCGGTTTCACAATACTTTGTACTTGGTACAAGTAAGTAAAAAGAATGTATGGCGGGTCGACCAATTTTCATTCAATCATGCTTCTGAATTCAAAAGTTTCTGAAATATGCAGAATTACTTTGAAAACTCTCTTGTTGATAACAAACCCCTGAACAAACCGAAAATTTTATTTGCTTCGTTTAGAAATAATTGCCGGCGCTCAGCAGCCACTAAAATGTTATATATAGTGTATAAGTTTTTCTGTTTCTGTTTTTGGGATAGATTTAACGAATGAAGTCAAATATTGATATAATTATAACTATTTTGATTGTAAGAACATAAATATTTGAACATTTGTAGATAGGAAATAAGGAATTTCAAACAGATTTGTTTTATTCTTATAGGTAAAAAAAATATAGCCAGTTAAAAATGACTTTTCTTTTAATAATCGCCTGAATTCAATAGGCTCCAAAATATACAACTCGTACAGAATTGTCTGAAGATTTATTTATTAATTCCAAGCAATTTAAAAATATTAGATGAACTTTCAAATATCATCTTTACTTTTGAGATATGAATTAAATAATAAAAAATTGTGCAATGGTCTGCTTCTGATGCTGCGGGAATGAATCAACGACTGAAGACAAATATCGGTATATTAATAGTAGGGGCAAAAAATGGAAGAATCATCTAGTTGATGAAAGCGCATTTTTGACAGCTCATGAATGCTTGTTACTTCAGAGATTTCGCAAATTACCATCTCTCACAGTTACTGAGCTTGAAATCAAGCAGTTTGGGCAAATTTACGAAACAGCAGCTTTCATTTAGTACTAGTTTCAGGTTGACTTTTTGATAGGTACATAATTTATGCATGTACAAACTCCAAAATACCTTTTAATCTTCATTGTTTAGTTATTGACTGACGGGAGGTCAAGTGCTGTACCTTAAAATGATAATTTGATCTTTATCAAAACTATATGAAAAAATACAGCAAAAGTGGACAGATTTTCATCCAATAATAATAATTCATTCTAATAAGCTTCAAATTCGCGTGAAACAAGTCATTGAATGAATCCCGGACAGATTTGACAACTGTACATAATAATAGTGACACCCGCAGCTAAAGTTGAAACTAAGTTTTTATCTACTTTAATAAATTATAGTTGCCATATCCCTAATGTCATATATATCTATGGACATTGTTTCACTTGGAACAAGTAATTAAATAATTGAATCTTCCACAATCACTGAGCTTGAATTAAAGCAATTTGTGCAAACCTACGAAACAGCAGCTTTTATTTAGTACCAGTTTCAAGTCTGTAAATAGTATAGTTGCTGAGAACTCAGCGTCACGCAAGCCAGCCAGACAGCCAAAGTGAATATAATAGCGCTTTTTTCCAAAAAATGCGTTAAAAAATTGGTATAGTAAAGAAAAAAAATTATAAATAGTTTCAGATTATCTTTAAAAAAAAAAAAAATACTAATTTTTTTCAAACATTCGTCTGATTTAAGGAGTCTCTAAAATATGCAGATTTCAAAGAATTAATTCACTTGTCGCTTAAATATTGATAACACACATCAAAAATTTAATTTGTTTCGTTTCTAAATAATTGCCGGTCCTTAGCAGCCACTTTAATGTTAAACAGTGTATAAGTTTTTCTGGTTTTGTTTTTGGGAATAAATTGACGACTGAAAATAAATATTGACATAATTCTTATAATTTTGATAATAAGAACACACGAATTGAAACAGTGGTAAACAAAAAATTGCTCATTGATAAAATATGAAGATATTTGTTTTGCTTTCACAAAAAGAATATGACCAATTTTTTTCAGAAATTCTCCTGAATTTAGAAGTCTCTGAAAAATGTGCAATTCATAGAATTATTTTGAAATTCCACTTGTCGAATGGTTATTTATATATACATCCAAAATTTGATTAGCTCTGTTCCAGCCACTTTAATATTGTAGGTAGGAGTTTTTCTGTTTCTGTTTTGGGGAAGAAATTGACTAGAAGAAGCAAATATTGATATATTCTTATAATTTTAATAGCAGAGACACAAAAATTGGAGTATTGGTGAAAGAAGAGTTGGTAATCAATAAATTTTGGACGTATCTGTTTTACGATTCCCAGCAAAAAAGAAAAACATAACGGGTCAAATATGACCAAATTTTTAACTATTCACTTAAATCCAAAAGGCTTTGAAATATGCAAGTTCAACAGAATTATTTTTCTAGTTCTTTTATTTATTGCAACAGATATATTTTTTATAAATATCAAAAAATCTTTTATTTATCTTGTTTACCTTTGGAGATATGAGTTATAAATAACAAAAAAGTCTCTAATTCAAATCTGCTGTTGGCCACAAAAAAAATCATCAATATTTTAAATATCAAAATGTCTCTTGAGTTCAAATTTATAATTGAGCTCTAAGATATATATAATTTGAAATTATATACTCGAATTGACAATAAATCATACAACTCAAATATTTGTGCACCAATTTAACCCGTATTTGATGTTATTTCCTTTTTCATCTGAATTTGACCTACCGTTCAACTATCATTATAACAGTACAGTCAACCTATTTTTATACTGGTTTCATTGGAACACGGATTTTGTACTGAATTCTTTGCTCACCTAATGAAATTATTTAGATTACCTATTCGTGAAATTACGTTCATACTTAAAAGATATGTTGATGGTATGCAGATATGTATCCAAACTCTAAATCTGATCCTCCAATTTTTATGTACCTACGAAGGTATTATCACTAAGAATTGCTTTTTCAATTATATTTATTGAATCAAAAAACTTTATTACTAGTAATATTAGCCAGGAAATCTTAAATGAAGTTGACTCTTGTACTGTTGAAGGCGTGAGGCTTTCTGAATTCAATCAATTTCAGTGGGCGATATTTTTCTAACCTTGTATGACAATCTTAGTCACTTCAACCTTATCTCCTTAAAATCCGCATTACCCAAAAAAACTACCTCTTCTATTTGTCACCCAATGACGTCATCTACAGGTAGTGATCTTCCAAGTCTTGTGGTGCGGTTGTCGCGAGTCCTAGGTCTTCGCAGGTGAACGCGACGGTATGTCTATACTTAATTAGGCCTAGCGACATCACCAACTTGACTTTTTGTCTCTGTTTTGGTCAGCCGACACAAGACACTGAAGATATATAGATGCTAAAGAAATTGGGATGGTCCGACGGAAGACGGAACTCGGTAGGTAAACAGAGCTATGAGAAAAGAGTTGCATATATTCTCTAGATCAAATAATTTTCGTTATAAGCTCTTTTATTCTATCACTGTATTGACTTGTGGCACCTGCTCTCGGACATTGCACTTAGGTAACGGAAATGATAAACAAGACAGTCCAACATCTATCGAAGTGAATATAGAAAAAATGACAACTCTTCATGTTAAAGGGTTATGGAAAGTAATGGTAAATGAAGTTATGGAAAATGATATTACCGTAGCCAGCAGGCAGTGTGAGCAATGTACAAGCTATGGATCATTACCAGCATTTGATAGAATATCATCAGCACATTACAGCACTATATTTTTGTCGAGGTCATGTGAAATGAATTATAGGCAACAATTAATAATGTATATTCGAATTATCATCAGTAATATTATAATCAAACCATTTGAAACCATAAATCCAATTAGCTACACTTTTGTACAACCAATATAGACCGTTATCATGGGAAAATCGTTTTTTGCAGATGATTGCTCAATTATTTGACTTATAGCGTTCATAATGCTATCAATCGAAAGAAAATTATGTCTGGCTTACTAAAGGTTTCGTATTTATTCATTTTAAACTGTAATTTTGACGTGCAACGATCATCTTTCACATTTTAAAAGCTCATATCTCCCAAATTAATAGCCGTAGAGTAATGAACCAATGGCTGATAAAAAGATTATGCAATATGATTAATTATGAAATCAGTTTCAACTTTTATTTTCCAGCCCTTAAAAATTGCAACATATAAAAACAAAAAAATATGATTTTGTCTGAATCTCCCAAAATAATGATCGTGAAATAAACAGATGCTACTAGAATGATTAAGTAGTGTCAATTATTATAATATCTGTTTCAACCCTCGTTCTTTCAACACTTGCGGTACACGGGGTAGAAATATGCAACAATAATTTGTCACAAATCTGTATCTCCTGAAATAATAATCGCCGATGATGAATCAAATGCTGATAGAAAGCTTATGTACTTATGTGCCACATATTATAATCTTATTTCATCCCTTTTACTTCATCTTAACTATAGTAGCACGAAAACTAATAACCAGACGATATTCTTTATGTTTCTGTCTGAATCTCTCAGAATAATAATCGCAAAATTATAAACCGAACGAAGTACCATCTATCATAAAACCAGTTTCAATCCTTGATTGAAAGGTTGAAGGGATCAAAATGGTACAACAAAAATTTGCACTTTGAATAAAATAATAATCGTAGAGTAGTGAAATATATGCATAGGTGGTGCTATTTATTATAAAACCAATGTCCAGCCGGTATAGAGAAGCAAATGGTACAACGAAAATTCACACTTTAAAAGCTCATATCTCGCAAATAAATAATCGTATAATAATGAAACAAATGCTGCTAGGATGCATGTGGGTGCCATTAAAAAAAAACTAGTTTCAACCTTCAATCTTTCAAACCTGTCGGTATAGGGGTCGAATGGTACATCAAAGACTTGTCACAATTTTGAAGCTCATTTATCGTGAAATAATAATCGTAGAATAATGTATAATGAACGCCGGAAGGAAGCTGAGCTGATGATATTTATTATAAAACCCTTGATATTCTTTTTAATCCTGTGAAATATTGCAACGGCAATCTGTAACATTTCAAAAGTTCATATCTCGTAAAAAAAACAATCGTAGAATCATAGAACAAACGCTGTTAGGAAATCTGAATACTCCCATTTTTTATAAAGTCGGCTTCAGCCCTTTATATTTTAACCCTGCTGGTTTAGGATTTGCTGATACAACAAAAATCTGACACATTTTGAAAGCTCATATCTCCTAAACTAATAATTGTGTAGATCAATGAAGTCGCTGGATAGAAAGTTTATATAGTACCATATATCATAAAATTAGTTTCAACCCTTGAGCTTTCAATCCTACCAGTGAGAGGAGCTAAAGGATGCCACAAAGATTTGCCACACTTTAAAAACTCATATCTCGTGAAATGATAAATAGTAGAACAATGAAAGAAGCGTTCATAGTAATTTAAGCGGATGCCATTCATTTTGAGATCAATTTCAGCCCTTGTTATTCTAATCTTGCCGATATAGGGGGTTAAATGCTGCAATGCAATCTCTTATATTCTAAAAATTGATATCTCGTGAAATAATAATCATAAAATGATAAAATTGCCGCCTATGGGAAGCTTAGATAGTGCCATTTATTATAAATCCCTTGAGATTCTAGCCCTGTCGATGTAGGAGGTTGAATATTGCAACAGCAATCTTTCACAATTTAAAAGCTCGTATTTTGAGAAAAAATAATCGCAGAGTGATGAAACAAATACTGTTATGAAACTTGGGTGCTGCCATTTTCTATAAAATCAGTTTCAGCCCTTGATATTGTAGCCCTTGTAGGTGTTGAATGGTACAACAAGAATCCATCAAATCTTGGAACCTTAGGTCGTTTAATATCGTTGATTAATAAAGCAAACGCTTATAGAAAGTTTATATAGTATATTGTATAGAGCTAACTGGAAGGATGACCGAATAACTAATTGGAAGGCCGCACCATTACAGCAGAGGATGTCTGTTTTGTAAATAGTGTGAATATATGTACCGTTACAATAAGTACAAATCTTCAAATCTGAGTGATCTGTATTCCGTTCTATGACTAATTAGTGAACTATATAGAAGGAGTTCAAATCAAAATATCATTAGTTACGATTTGTTTGTGAATTTGCAAAGTTATCACTTAAAAATTTTTTGTGGTATTTGCTCGGTAACTGTTCGGTGTGAGGCCTGTCCCACCATCCTTCCAGTTAGCTCTATACACGCTATACCAACTTTTGATTTTCCAGACCTGTTGGCAAAGGGTGTCAAATGGTACATGAAAAATTTACCATACTTTAAAATCTCATATATCGTGAAAAATATTTAACCAATTTCAGCCCTTGATATTTTGATCTTGTCGATGTAGGGGGCTAAATGTTGTAATGACAATCTTTCATATTTTAAATGCTAATATCTCGTGAAATAATGAAGTGAACGCCAGTATGAAGCTTATAGGTGGTGCCATTTATAATAAAACTCTTGACATTCTAGTCCTGCCGATATAAGGGATTAAATATTGCACTTCAAAAACTCGTATCATGAGAAATAATAATCATAAAATAATTAAACCGCCAATAGATGCTGCCATTTATCATCAAATAGTTTCAGCCCTTGATATTTCAACCATGCTGATATAGGAGTTGAAGAATACAACAGAAATTTGACATATTTTTAAAGCTCATAATTGTAGATCAATGAAGTAAACAATGATAGGAAGTTTGTTAGTGCTATCTAACATAAAATTGGTTTCAACTCTTGATCTTTCAATCCTGCGAGTTTGGTACGACAAAAACTTGTCTTACTTTGAAAACTCATATATTGTTGAATAATAATCCAATTTCCTCCCTTGCGTTATTTCAATCCTGCCTATAGGGGTTTAAATGTTGCGATAACAATCTTTCATATCTGAAAAGTTAATATCTTGTGAAATAATAATAAACGCTTATAGAAAGTTGAAATGGTGCCATGTATTTTGATACCCTTTTACGTAAAATATAATAGTATAGAGGGTTGAATGACTTGCCTTTAAACAAAATCAGTCATTTATCACATGTTGGAAATCTTATCCAACAAATTTGATAAAACTGTCCGCATAATGTCCGGTAATTATTATTAATAATTTTTTATACTTTAAAATCTTTTAGGGCCAGTTTCACCAAAGCCAGGTTAATTTATCCAGAGGTTATTTTATACGGAAACCATTGTTGATACAATTGTAACTATAGTTAAACACTCAAAATAACCTCTAGATAAATTTAACTTTCAACCCTTGATCTTTCAACCTTGCTGGTATATGTGATCAAATGGTAAAACTAGAATTTGTTAAACTTTAAAAGTTTATATTTAGGAAAATAATAATCGAGAAATAATGAAGAAAAAATTGATAAGAAGCCTTATAATACTATCTATTATAAAACTAGTTTCAGCTGTTTATGTTTCAAACATGCCGGTACAAGGGGTCAAATAGTACAACAATTTGTCACATTTTAGGAGCTCATATCTCGTGAAATAGTAATCGTAGAGTAATGAAACAAACGTTGATAGGAATTTTAATAATCAAGTTTCAATCCTACCGCACCATCATAGAGGGGGTTAAATGGTGCAGCAAAAATCTGTCAAATTTGATTGCTTATATCTCCTGAATTAATAATCATAGAATAATAAAATAAACGCTGATAGAAAGCTTTATTAATGCCCTTAATGTTCATGGTTCAGAACACTTCTAACAAATTTATAATGACTTGCCTTTAAACAAAATCAGTCATTTATCACATGTTGGAAATCTTATCCAACAAATTTGATAAAACTGTCCGCATAATGTCCGGTAATTATTATTAATCATAAATATTGTTTTCGAAATTACCTCATTACGGATATTTATTGGAGCATTGCTCTTTGCGACAATTTTTTTAAACAAGTCATGGCCAACTACCAGCAAGCTAAATTGGGGTATATATGATAATTCTGTCTCGATTGTTGATTGTCTAGAGTAAGAAACAAAGCAATATTTGCTTCAAGCAGTTTGGAAGCTAAACACGGATAAGCTATTTTATCTTATCGGACAAACATCTCCTGTCAGCTTCGAATTTGAAGCCCGAAGATAAAGCCTGTATCTCAAATAACTGGACAGAAGGACGTCATTAGGAACGAGAACGCTTTTTACATTCTTCAAAACAACCCTCATAAAGTCGATTAAAGATTGTGAACTAATTTGAAGGTTTACTGGAATACAGGATATGCAATTTGACAACGTTATCGCGGGAAATTCAAAATTGGTTCAAGTATTTTGTAATATAACTTACCCAATAAATGCAAAAGTTGCTTCAAAGTGAAGAAATCTAACAAGAACCCAATTGAGTCAAATACACGGCACACAATAATAAACAATAAATTAAATCACAACTAATACGTCACTAACACGAAAATAAACAGCACTTCAACAATCAATTGTTTATTAACAAAAAAATAAATAAAACAATTTTTGGGTGCGTTCTTCAGTTGCTAACCAGTAAAGAACTCACTCCTTCGCATCTCAACGCAAACTGCGAAGTTACTTAACGGGTTCTAAGGGGCGTGTACACTTAAAGATAAGCCGAAATAGAGGTGGTAGAGAAGAAAGAGAAAAGAGGAAAAATAGAAAGAGAAAAGATTATTTTATAATCCATACATGTAGATTCCAGGTCTGGTTGAATAATTTAAAAGCTGGGTTTACACTGGGGTAGATCTCAGGGGTTGCAAAGATGATTTAGATTGAAAAATAATTCATCCTATCGCGACCCTCAATCACGAACTGTCAGCATTTGTTTATTTATTTAATCTCATTTACAGCGGCAGCAAATTTTAGAGGTATAATACTTGCCAGCATACAACATGTCTAGTTGTTTCGTTGTGGTACTAGAGCCTGTTTCATAATTTATTTTTGGGATCTGATAATTCATATTGATTTCATGAAAGTTTGGGGATATAGCGCAAACTCTTTATAGCTCAAGGGACCGACCATTTTTTATCGTTATAGAGAGTTACCGTTATAAGAAGTGAAGAAATAAAAACAAACTCGCAATAATTTTCGATATATTTTTTTTTTGATAAAATAGGTAATTGAACTATTCTCAATGGTATATGACTAATAATACGATAGGTACTTGGTGTGTTTAGTTTGAGACCATAAACAATAATAGAAGCAAGACGGCTGCTTACGACCCCAGAAGTTAAGAGGTCTGAAAGAGTCAAAGGTTTAGTCGGCCTCTTTTATAACCTGATAAAATGACATAAACAATAATACAGATGGTAAATATTTACTGTATTTCTTCATTATAGAGAATGGCTGTTGCACTATAAAGAGTTCATCATTGTATCGGTTTCAAAATAAACCAACCAAATTGTGCTCACTTCTTCGTTTTAAGGAGTTTATCGTTATAAAGAATAACGTTATAAAGAGTTTACACTGTATTTGATCTGGCAGGCCAGTTCTGAGTGCTGAACAGATCGGAAATGACGTACTGTAATATAAATCTAGGAAGAGATTGATCATTACGTCGAAAATCTTGATTTTGTTTGGAAATCTTTTGTTCTATGTTCCGTTTTCGGAAGTTATCGATTGTGTCTGGAGTTTCAAATTTAACTCTGGACAAACTTGCCGATAATTATTTGAGGGATTTTCCAAAAGATTTTACAAGAAGATATCTGATGCCCTCACACATTATATGTACACGATACATTTTCTCAGCACGAAAATCGCACTCCACCTCAGGAAATAAACTTTTATATCGTTTTTCAATACGCTTCTCTTATTATTAAAATAATAAACATTATTCCACATAGAATTTGAATCACAGATAAATGACAACGAAGCTGCTCAAAACTCTAGTCCGTAAATCTCCAAAATATCATACTGAAACAGGCCGAAACATTAGTTTCCATATACTATTAGCCTTAAGCCGTTCTTTGGGAATATTTTGCTGCAGCTTGAATGAATCTTTCCCCCATAAGATTTTTTCTTCTTGAATTTGTATTAATGCAACGAAATAACTGAAAATAGATGATGCATGACTTTAATCATTATAAAAATGCTACAGTGTGAATCAGGCGTTGTTAAAAGGCATCATAAATTAAAGCCAACAAGCCGGCGTCTTGCTCTGACAAATTAGAATAAAAAACCACTAAAAATACAGGTAAAAATACCGGATATTATCTATATATATGCATCCCCTCTTGACTAAATGCAAGCCACTTGATTGGACGCCTTGGGATTTAAGCCACGCCCCTTCGAAGCCTAGTACACTCGCAACCAGAAAGACAGGGACGATATGCGGACAGTCAATAATATTAAAAGCTGATTCTTTTTGTTTTGTTTACAGAGTGGTTTATTTTGATTTCCGAGAATTGGAAGTAATTTATAGACTTGATACAAGCCTCCAACATTTCAAACTAAAAATGTTGTAGTTTTTCAGGGTTATTTATTCAATCTTCCAAATTTTATGAAGATGCATTTCATGTAAGCAATTTATTTCTGTCATTATGAACTATTAGATGATAAATTCACACAATTCTAGAAATTGTCAATTATATATCCGGCAATATTTACATGCACCCCAGTTTCACATAGTTACAATATCACCGTTAAAAATTAATTTATTTGACAGTGTATAAATATGATTAATCTCAGAATTAATAAATAGACTTTTTTGGTTTTAATTCTGTATATTTATTATGATATAATTCTGAGGGTATGTATAGATCATTAATCTCAGAGTTGTTCAGCAAATTTAATTCAACTTGCAGAGCATGCAAAAATAAACCAGTATTTTAGAGATGGTATTGCCAAAATACCAATATTTTTTCAGTTTTGAAATGACTATAACGATTTAAAATCACAAATTCAATTGACAGTTGTCATTCTTTTGACAAAATTTTGAAATATAATGTCAAAAATTCAGACTCAACAATAGGTGGGCAATCATATTTGTACAAAACTTGAATGAATTTTAACAAGATATCCAGAAGGCTTACAGGAAAAGTTATAAAGGAATATAATTATGCTTAGCAAGTTCTATTGTTGGCTAGAGTTAATGTACCTATTTCTGTTACATTCTGTATAATGCAATCATATTTTGGTCAAGTTGAGAGGAGAATTATTGTATTAATAATAATAATATTATTAATAATAATAATATAATTATTATATTAATAATAATAATAATAATAGTAATAAAGAAAAATAGAATCAATTAATGAAATCTTGTATCTGAATTATACTTACTTGTTACCCAACCGAAAGCTATAATTATTGCCCATTATAAAATGGAGAAATGGGCAACAGTAATAACTAATAATAATAATCTCTATTGATATTCTACGTCAAAGGCGAGGTTCAGGCAAAGGCTGGTCTTCCAACTTCCAACTAACCATAAATTATGCTGTCCTTCAGAGCTATATCATTGTTCATTACTCGCGCACTTTACTTCGCTTACGTGTTTATATATGTCCTGTTCAAATGGTATTTAGGGCTTGGCATATCTATATTCCTATAATTTCTTCTTGCCTTCGTATCTCACAGTAACACTATAGAACACTACACTCATTAGTGGGTTTTAATCCAAATTGCGCACTTTGCTTCGCTCGTGCTTCTACTGAAAAACGATTGGGCTCCGTATAGAAAAGTGGAATACCGTCTGCATCAGTTCGTGCTTGGAAATAATTAGATTTTGTCCTATCCGGACGTAAACTGTATTGTAAACAAACCGTTTTATTGAGTTTGAGAAAAAATGGATACCCAAACTTCCGGATTTACATATTTATAATGTACGTAAGTTAAAATAGCTTGATTTGCACATTGAAGTTCAGAATATAGTTTATAAACTCATTTTTTTAATGGTACATAATTTTTATGACCACAAGAAATTAAATCTGAAAACATTTTATTAATATTCACTTGTTTATTAATCATAAACCTGTGTTTTATAGCATTTTATCTAAATGAAGATATAAAAATTAGAATGTAATACAAATTGAGCTTATTAACATCAACTTTATTAAATTTATTAGTTCTTCAAAATATCCTATTAATACTGTTCCATATACCAAAGGCGGAAATAAGTACCCCTTGGGGTAAGATGAATATTTTTATTACAATTATAAAAATTTAGTCGTGAAAAAACTGTTTATGAAATGATTTTGAGGTAAATTTATCAATTAAATAAACTATAAACCTTAAATATAATATTTACGAAGAAAATTTCTCTTCTCCATAAATAACTTTTTTTCGAATTTTTCGGTTTTAATTACTCCAATAAATTATTTTCCAAGACTTTCATGTTTAAATGCATTATCCTTTCGCTGCTGCTATTGGTCAATTCAGCACTGGTCAGCTAGGGTTAAGAGGGGTTCTGGATTCTTAAGGGGTACAGGGGTGCCAGCAGGGCACCGCCGGAGCGGTGCCAGGCTGGAATTCCGCCGCCGCCAGCCTGGGCGCTTCTTATCTGCAATCCGGACGAATTAATTCAATTTTTATTTATTGAATTAACCTAGAATACGTGAAAATTAAATATCAAATGATGGTTAGTTTTTAAAAATTAGTTGCACACTTCTACAGCTTGTATACTATCAGATAAATCATTTTGATTTTTGAAGCTATAGATATTCTTTAGAGCTAGTGTTTTCGAAGAATTTAACAACCGCAGGAGTAATCAGACATAAGTAATATGGCGATTCATCGAAAAACACAACGTTGGCGTTAGGCTATACGTATATAATAATTTTTTTGTTTCTAGTTCTTATGCTATCGTATTTAAGGGTTGAAAAATGAATAACTGAAACTGACTTTATGATAAGTGATACTATATAAGCCTCCTATCAGCATCTGATTCATAATTTTGCGCTTATTATTCAAAAAGATATGAGCTTTTAAATTGTGGCACTTAATTTTTGGTTTTCATGCTACGTATTCAAAGGTTGAGAGATTAAGGGCTGACATTTAAAGGGCTTAAACTGATTTTATATTAAATGGTACTACATAAGCTTCCTATCAGTATTTGGTTTGTTAATCTGTGATCATTATTTTAGGAGAGATAAGCTGTCAAAGAGTGATATGTTGCCCAATATGAAAGGATTGTAAGAAAAATGGTTGAAATCGAATTCATAATAAATGCTACTACATGAAATTCCTATCAGCGTTTGGTTTATTACTTTACGATTAATATTTTAGAAGATATAAGCTTTCAAATTATATCACTCAATTTCTGGTTTTTAGGGCTATTATTTTTACGGAAGATGGAACAGTGAAATCAGCTCTACAGTAAATCTATAAATTAATACGTGAAGAGAATACTTTCCATATCTTTTTTAAGCAGATTACATGCACGAAAGAATTTGAGATTTGGCATAGGTATTTAAAGTTTATAAGGAGAAGGAGTGCAGAAGACGAAAACTATATATGCAGACTGTTCCATTTCAATTTTACGTGAAGAGAAAACTTTGTACCGCGTGCAAGAAGGAATGTTGGATTTAGCATACTTAAAGTTTGTATGGAGGAGTGTAAAAAACTAGAATTATATACAGGATATCCCATTTTAATTTTACGTGAAGAGGAAACTTTTTACCACGCGCACAGAGAAATACTTATAAGATTTGGTATACTTGAAGTTTATATGGAGAATAAGTGCAGAAAACAAAAATTAAATGCAGGATTTTTATTTTACGTGGGGAGAAAATTTTGTAACGCGCGCATAAAGCAATTTGAGATTTGACTGACTTGATATAGAGAAGAAATGCAAAAAGCTAAAATTACACTGGTCAACAATTTACGACTTTATAAAATTTTCCAGAAATATTGGTGTCAATTCCATTGTATTTTGATGTGGTGACTCCATATATCATACTAAATTTTTCTTGGCAGCTCTAGTTTTTGAGATATTTAAATTCTTCACATTCATTAACATTTAGGAAGTAGATTTTTTTCCAATTTTACCTAGCATATCTGTTAATTTGATAGTGAATATTACAATGAATACGGAAAGGAGACCTTGTACGAGCGATCTAGACAGTTTTTGTTTTATTTGTGGTGAATATACCTTAATACAGTATCGTAAATATATTACAAATAAAAAGAACCTTTGGACTCCAAGTATGCGGCCATCGAGAGAGTCACTAGTAATTGGTGATCAAAATGTGATGAATCCACATCTAGTGAATCGAGATCGAATTATATTACCACCGCTTCATAATAAACTCGACATTAGGAAACAATTCATTAAGGTCCTTAACAAAGATGGTGAATGTTCTGCTTACCTATCAAATCTCCTGAGCCAAGTGCAGAAAAATTGAAAGTAGATACTTTCGATGGTCCACAGATTGGACTGTTGATCAAAAATCCAAATTTTGTTGAGCACATAAATGAGGTCGAAAAGAAGACATGAAAATAATTCGTTTTTAAAATCCAAAAAGCCAGAAGACTATTTACAATTGGTGCAGGACATGTCAAATCTGAGAGATTTTGAGTGTAACAAGAACATTAAAGCTCATTATTTACATTCTCATTTGGATCGATTTCCTAAAACTCTTGGAGATTTTAGTGAGGAGCAGGATGAAATCTTTGTTGGGACCTTGAGCAAGCTCCTTATTCCAGAAAGTTCTATAAAAGACAATACTGTATGAGTTCAAACCAACTAAAGTATGTAAAATATACATTTTCGTGAGAATTTATAGCCTGTATGTAATTCAAAAACAAGAGCTGCTAGAAAAAAACTAGTGCTAGTTTCGTAATCAGCACCCTCAATTTAAACGATTAATAGAATTCTGGAAAATTTTTCTGTGTTGACCAGTGTTATATAAGTGCAGTGTCTCATTCTAGACTTACGTGAAGAGGAAACTTTGTAACGCGTGCACGAAGGAATGCCAGATTTGGCGTACTAGAAATTCATATGGAGGAGTGTAGATAGCTAAAATTATATACAGAATATTGCATTCCAATTCTACGTGAAGAACAAACTTAGTAACGCGTGCACAAAGAAATGTGAGATTTGGCATACTTGAAGTTTATATGGAAAAGGAGTTCAGAAAACCAATATTATATACAAGGTTTTCCATTTTGATTTTACATGAGAAAAAATCGCACAAAGGCTATCGCGCGCATGAAGAAATGTGAGATTTGGCATACTTGAAATATTTATGGAAAAGGAGAACAGAAAGCTAAAATTATATACTGGGTGTTTACTTTTAATTTTACGTGAAGAAAAATTTTGTACCGCGGCGCGCTAACAAAGGAATGTGCGACTTGACATACTTGAAGTTTATATGGAGAAAGAGTGCCTAAAGCTAAGAGTATATACAGGTGTCCTATTTTAATTTATCGCTGAAAACGATATTATTTCTCGCTGGAATATATCGAGAAATATGCACGGAATGGAAAAATGTCTGCAGTAAGAGTTTAATGATTTACTCATGCTCCAAGTGGGGGAGGCAAATCATTCTGAAGTCATGAATGGGAACTAATATTTTTTATTTTAGATTCGGACACAGCGTCGAATACCAAGTTAATTTTATCTGAAACTCCCTGGGATGGAGAATTAAATTCAATAACGTTCAAACTCATCAGCAATACAATGAATTACGGTCGAATTTTGACCACTGGGCGACCACTAGTATAGATATAAATAGGCTTCCTATCAGCGTTTCACTCATTACACTATGATTATTATTTTGGGAGATATGAGCATACAAAATGTGATATACTTGATTTTTACTTACTTGTATGAAGACATGAAAACGTGGATTCTACATTTACAACAAAAAGAATCAATAATCTCCTGCAATTCACCCAAGTACCATGTGAAAGTACCTCAAGCAAAGGAAAAAATAATTCAAGTCACAATGATATTTGTCGAGTCTAATATTATAGATTCCTCTGCTTGAGGCTCTCTCGTGTTGTTTTTCCTCAAACCTTGAATGAATGTCAAGAGTTTTGTTGTTCTTTTTGTCCTAGATGTATAATCTACGTTTTCAACTGATCTGCTATATATTTTTCATTATCTTGGTACTTGCCGTGTTTCCTTTTTATCATCCTTTTCTGATGGTGACTCTTGGTTAAAAGATCGAAATGTCAAACTGAGGTGGGAAAAAATATACAATATTGCATCCAAGAACCAATTAACAATAAAAAAATATTTATTAATATTAAAAAAAAATTGCAAATTTAAACTTCGATAAGTATATTGTACAAGTAAATATTTCACTGGAAGAATTGCTAGTTTTTATTGTTTGAAATGACGAAACTTTGAATCAAGATAGGAATATTTACTATTACTATTATATATATTCAAAAAATAATGTTGATACATGAAATTATATGAATGAGATAGAAGATTTTTAATGTTTGAAAAATTTAATTCTCAAAGTTTGAGAGTTATTATTTACCATAGTCCCTATTACATATTATATATTTCTATATGGAATTATATGTATCGGAATGGAGAATTTTATCATTTGGAACTTTAAAATTTGTATCCTGACTCTGTATTATTTTTTCTTGATACATTTTAGTGGATCAAGGATATATTTTTCCATTTTTCACTTTGTAATAAGTGACATATTTCGAGGCAGGTTCCAGGTTGGCATTCAAAACATCAAAAACTAGTAGAAACCTTACTAAATGTTAACATTTAGTTTTTCCGTGTAGAGGCGGGCCCATGTTTGTATGTGGAAATATATTGTAAAATAGGAAGAAAATGTTTTTTGCCAAATTGTGATAGTGAGTACAGAGCATGTAAAGAGAAACACTTTCTTTTTCTGCACCCAAAAATGATATTTTATTTAATAAGAGGCGCAAGAACATACCACGAAATTATTTTAAAATTATAATAGCAGATCTACTGATAATTCTATGTTAGAAATTGAAAGATTATATCAATGTTTCAAATTATTAAACTTTAAACGTATCTAACCTAAACTTTTAGTGAAAAATTCAACTTTGAGGAAACTTCTTACCAATAAATTTATAAATTCATAAGACTTATAGATTTACACAGAATTGCAACATTAATTTCTTCACTTTTCATCAATATATAAAAGTTATTAAGAATACAATTGTCAAAAGTGAGCAAAGCAAGTGTTCTTATTAGCCCTGTGGCATATAAGAATAGTTTTTCTATTTCTCCTGTGCTGCTTCCGATAAATTGAAATTTAAAATAGTATATTGTGCAACAAGTGCGATAAGTGGTCGATTGCCTACGAGAGGACGAGAGCTCAAGTGGGCAACTGACAATACCGCACGAGCTCCAGATACTATTTTTTATTACGAATGCGGGTGAATACTATTTTGCGCTTGTTTTTTCCGGGCGATAAATTATACTTGACGCACGCAAAAACCAAAGAGTCATTTACCGCCCGGAGAAATGTGTTCAAAATAGTACTTACCCCGCATGAATAATAAAAACTAAGTTTAAAGTATTGATGTTCTTACTGATAGAATAGATTCAAGTAATAAAACTTTTATTGCTCAGTTTAATTTAATATTTTTTTTTTACACCAGAAATTATGTCAAAAACTGTCACTTCTCGTGAGATCGTAGATGTGTTTTATATTTTTATTAAAATTTCCGTTAATATTCAACAAAAAAAACATTTTTGCACAGCAGAATTTTTTATTTCTACCTTTCTTTTTTTTATTACGCTCATTGTAATATAAAATATTCATCAAATTATTCATGTGCCTATAATTCATAATCAGAAAACTCGTGTCCAAAAAAACATTTATAAAACATGTTGCAGGTTCTAATGAATAGAAATGCTAATTTTCTTTTACGTTTATCTTTCATTTAATAAATAATGTAGTATTTAATGTAATGAAATTAAGATATCTATCTGGCAATTGTATTTTATTGAAAGTAATTGAAATATAATCTTATTTCTGCATATGAAGCACGCAAAGCTAGGCCCGTTCTCACTATCTCTCTCACACCTGCCGCATTACGTTTCAGGTTTCATGTTTTCCAACTGGGTGTCCGTTCCTCTATTATTCTCCTTCGTGGTCTAGAGTCTAGTTATGCACCTCGCATTATGGTTGCATTGCAATCATCTGTACCAAAAGTGCACTTCACTTGAAACTTTTTTTGAATTTTCTGCATTAATCCAGAATGATTAGCCATAGGATATTGAAATTCGGTACTTGAGATTGCTATAGCATCTTAATAGTTGCTTTTTATTCTTATTCAAATCGGTTTATATTAACAGTTTTTTCGAATTTTCCGCATAAATTCAAAACAATCAGTCGTAGAATATTGAAATTTTGTATTCATAATTTCTGTGACATCTAAATGTGCACTTCGCATTATGATTGCAATCGTCCATACCGGAAGTGCACTTAATCGAAGCATTTTTAGAATTTTCCGTGTAAATCCAAAGCAATTAAAGGCAGAATATGAAAATTCAATATTTAAGACGATATTACCTTCTTAATGCTTATATCCTATTTTCATTGAGATCGACTGAGCTGGAAGTGCACTATACTTGACAATCTTTTGGGATTTATCGCATAAATTCGAAACGATCGGCTGTAGAGTATTGAAATTTAGAATTTCAGTCTGCTGTAGCATCTGAATGACTGCCTAATATTCTTTTAACAATAGATTGAACCGAAAGTGCACTTTAGTTGGAGTATTTTTTTTAAATTTTGCGCATAAATTTATAACTGTTAGCCCTAGAATCTTGGAAATCAGTATTTAGTAATGTTGTAGCATAAGAATGATGATCTACTGTTTTCATAGCAACCGAATGGCCCGAAAGTGCATTTTATTTGATAGGCTTTTAGAATTTTTTGGATAAATTTAGAACGATTACCCGTGGAACGATGGAATTTTGTGTTTTATTTTAAGGGCTTAAAAATTAAGAATCATATAACAAAAGGTACTACAGAAGATTCCTATCAGTGATGACTCATTATTCCATGATCATTATTTTAAGAAATATTATTTTCCTTAATTAGTGAAATGTCGCCTAGTTTTTGGTTTTTATGTTACCTTACTTGAGGTCTGAGGATTTGAGGGTTAAATCGGCTTGATAATAATTGGTATTACTTATTACATAAGCTTACATAGCAGCGTTTGGTTCATTATCTTATGATTATTATTCAAGGAGATAAGAGCTTTTAAACTGTGAAGGATTTCTGTTGTTCCATTTAGTCCCTTATACCAGCAGGTTTGGATTTGGAGTATTAAGGATTGAGAATTGAAACCTGAATTGTTGAAAGATGGAGGGCTGAAACTAATTTCTTACTGAATTCATTTATGTTTGTTTCATCACTCTATGATTATTATTTCAGGAGATACAAGCTATCAAAATGTGACGGATTTTTCTTGCATTATTCAACCCTGTATACCGGCAGGGTTGAAAGATGGAGGACAAGAACTGATTTCTAAAGAAATGGCATTTCATAGGCTTCCTACTGAATTTTGGTTTATCACTTTACGATTATTATTCAAGTAGATACGAGCTTCCAAAGTGTGATAGATTTTCGCTGTATCATTTGACCCCTTATTCAGTCAAAACGGATGTGTCAAACAAAATAAAGTAATAAATATCGGTTCAGTAGCCCCAATCAAAATTTGATAGTTTTTTATGCAAAATGCATGTCTAATCTAGGAAAGTGGAGGTGGAAACTAAGTAACCAATCAAATTGCATATTTTTTATTTGTAGTATAAATTATTTTTTCATTCACCTGAATGGAATATTAAGTCAAAATTCATGTATCCAAGTTGGCATTTGTATTATGTTTTTATTCCTTGATTTGTAAGAATTAGGTCCGGTTTTACCAAACTCAGTTAAATTTATCTAGCGGTTATTTTGAGTTAGTAACGATAGTTATAATTGTATCAACAATAGTTTTCTTATAAAATAACCATTGGATAAATTTAACTAGGGTTGGTGAAACTGGCTCTTAAATGTATAAAATGAACGTCGACATAAATTGTTTGTCTTAGTCTGGAAGATTTGGCTCAGGTATCATCTTGTCCTTGGTACATAAATAACTAATATCAGCTCATATGGCCATGGTCGAATTGTTTATTTATTATGCAAAATGCATGTATAACTATAAGGTTATTTGAGGTAGAAATTAGGTAGCCAATTAAAATAAAGATTTCCATTTGTGGTATGAATTATTTTTCAACGTATCTCATGGAACAATGTATTGCTTCCACTTATATAGTCTATTCACGTTAAGAACGGTTCACTGTGCATAGCCTACAATTAAGGTCTTATCAATTGTTACGAGTAAATTTACTTTATTCATTGAACTTGTTGACAGATAATCAAACAGTAACATAAATTGGTTCGCATACTGCGTATACTGTTCTTAACAAGAATAGACTGCAGATAATTCTAATATATAGTAGCAAATATATTATATCGATTAAATTTCACGGTCGAAATCTTTGTACTTCCTACGTATTTTTAATTTAGGAAAGTGGAGGGAGTAACTAGATAACCAATCAAAATAACGATTTTTAATTTGCGAATCGTTTTCAATCAATTCAATATTTTAAATGATTTATTCATAAAAAATTGCAAATATTACAGCAAAATTTATTAGACTAGAAAGCACACACAATATTTTTATAAAATATAATATCGTATATATTTATTTGATAACTGGCCCTTATTTTAAGTCTAAAATGTCATATTATATCTATTAAACTAAATTATTGGAATATTTGAATAAAAGAACAATTTTAAGGCGTTTTGTTATAGATATATCACTATTTACATAAATAAATATTATCGTATTCAATTTTGTACATTGATGTAGTATTTGGTATTTAAATTGTTTCTAATTGATCAATAACGTACAACGCGAAGGTAGTCACACCGACTAGTTGAAATTGAAGTAAGAATATTTTCGGTTTGGGTTTCCTCAGGGAGCCCAAGATATTGGACGAAATATTGGAATTATTATAATAAATGAAATTGACTTTTCACTCATGGCTTGATTTTCATCAAACCCGATCATAACCACCGAACATATCCTTACTTTAATTTTATTTAATAGCGTATAACGTCTCGTAAAAAGTAATTATTATTGGTTCAGTCAATCTTAAAGACAAATACAAAAAAAATGTTCAAATTTAAACGGTTTTGTTTGGTTTTAGCTCAGTCTTCACTGTTTGGAATCATCAGGAACACCATGTCCTTGCTGTTGCTGCTGCTGGAGACGATCTCTACGTTGGAGGATGACTGATGCTTCTGATGTGGAAGTTATCACACTAGGAAGATCGATTTGTTGAAGCTGGTGGACCTGGACGCCTGGAGAAGTTTCTAGAACACTTTAGTGAGTTTATTTTATCAGAATTATCCTGCAGATACCTCTGAATAGAATTTAATGATATATATTGAAATTTTGAAAGGCTGGAAGTAGCAGAATTCAATGTTTACAGTAAAAAATTATTTTTTTTGGGAAGTATTTGAATGAACAAACCTTGTCCAGTAAAACTGAAGAATTGATTTTTCGCGAATTTAATGACTTTTTATATGAATTTGAGGTTTACCGGTGGTCATCTTTAAGTATGATTTGAAGGCCATGCTCCATAATTTGAACAAGTTTTGGTGAAATTGAGAATATTTTGAATTTTTGCAAGTTAAGGCTCATTTAAGCAATTTCTTGTGAGAATTTCTGGAGAAAAATTATCTTTGAGGAAGTCAGAATGAAAAAATATTTTAATTTATATTTACTTGGTGATTTGATGGTTCAAATTGGCTGTGGTCAAAATGGTAGGAGAGTGCGTGTTTGCAGGAATCTGGTACTGATTAGGGCCACTGGACAGATCCGCTTGGCCGTACTGCGCATGCGTTGTGTACATATGTGGTAAAGCTGCGCCATTATACGAACATCAGGTACAAAAAACTACATTCTTATGATTTATCGTAACAAAAATCCCAACGTACAATGAAAAAGACAAGAATTTAATTTTAATTTTGTAAAATACTGCGCACTTCTTTGTTTTACCAAATTATTTAATGAATATTAGCGCAACCGGTAGAAATAAACATCAAAACTGTAAATTCGAATTGAATGTGAATGATACTAACAAATTTTTATGCCTCTATCACTTCTCAAGCCCATAAAAATCATTCGAAGATATGCACATTAGGAATTTGGAAGACATTTTCAAGCAGAACACATTGTTTACAGCAAAATATTAATATTTAAAAAAAAATAATCGTAAGAGCAAACTATTTTTTAGTATAAGTAAAATCGAAGAATAAATCCTGTACAAGTTAAATGGCTTTAATTATAGAACTAAGGCTATTACCAGCGGCTATCTTATGCGCCATCTTTGAATCATGATTTAAAGCTACATACAGTTAATTTTGTGCATTAATTACTTTGCAAGTTCATAAAAAACGATTTATCAATTAGATTACAGTATTGCATCCAACAATCTAATCTATAGATCTATCAATTCGAAGTTCATGCCATAAAAATTGAATTTTTCATGTAATGAACTATGTTTTTGTGATTTCTACAATAATAATGAAAAATAACAGATTATTATCCAGAAATAATAGCTCTTGAATAATTTTTTCGTTTTGATCATATCGATCCATCAATCAATGATATGAACAATAAATTAAGCTGTTCTTATCACACATTTTGTATACTTATGATAAAACTGAACCTTGAAGCCGTCGTTATTTATTTTATGCACAATTCAACGAACAAATAAAATCAATATTATATCTGAACTCGATTTGGAATATTAGTTACAGTGAAGACTGTGCTACAAATGAAGATGTATTATTGCTTTGAGGGTTGGAAAATATATATTTGAAATTTGTTTAATAATAAATGCTATTAAATGAAACTTTGGAACAGCGTTTGGTTCATTATTCTACGATTATTATTTTTGGGGGATAGAAGCTTCAAAGTGTGACAGATTTTCGTTACAAGATTTGAGCCTCTCTATCATCAGATTTGAAATTAAAGGGTTAAAACTGGTTTTATAATAACTGGCACTACTTGAGCCTCCTAATAGCGTTTGTTGCATTATTCTATGGTTATTATTTTAGTTGTTAGATTCATTGCATCATTTGAGACCGATATTAAAAGTGCTGAAAGATCAGGGGTTGTTATTAATTTTATGATAAGTGGCACAACTTAAGCTCTTTATTCACGCTTGTTGCAATATTTTACGAATATTGCTTTGTAGTTATGAGCTTTAAAGTTGTGAGAGATGTACATCGCGACATTTAATCCACAATCAGGATTGAAGAAGCACATAATGTTTAATGATAGATCATAATCATTATTTCAGGAGATTTAAGCTTTAAATATGTGACAGATCTTTTTCGTGTACTGTCAGGGTTGGAATTTATGGTACTATACTCAAGCTTCATTTAGGATACGTTGCATCATTCTACGATTATCATTTTAGGGGATGCAAACTTTAAGAATGTGACAGATTTTTTTTGCATCAAGGTTGAAACTATTTTATAATAAATGGTAATTCGTTATCTTCGTATCAGCAGTTGGTATTTCAATGTATAAATATTATCCTGAAATATTCAGACAGAATCATATAGAATTTTACTATTTTTATTCATCATGCTTTCATGTTTGAGAGTTTAAAAATAAAGGGTTGAATCTGGATTTTAATCATTGTTCTACAATAATTAATTTAGAAGATGTATGAAAAATGTTTGTCGCATTATTTCATCCCCAATACCCATGAAAAAAACGTCAAAAGTAGCCTAAATTTCGATATTGACACTGAGTTAAGATTTAACTGCGAGTTCTATATTCAGTAACAGACTTAGGCCGTTTGCTATACACGAACGTCAAACTGATAGTTGCAGTAAAGGCTGAGAAATAATTACTATACTTCGCTCGTCGGGAGCCTGCCTAATATCAAAGGCGAAGACCAAATCTTTTTTTTTTCAATATTAAGCATTAAGTAGATATTTCAGAAGGAAAAACCACCAAAAAACTTATCTTGAATAGTTATAAATAATAAGACAGGTTGTCGAAATCAAAGATAAGTTAATTTGAGTTATCAATTTGAATGACGCCAGACGGTCGCATAAAACTTAGAATATTGCGAAATGATATCAAGCTAGAATCAATATTTGAACAAGGCGATCGTTTTTCCGTTTCTTTGAGTATTTAAGCCTTGCCTTGGAGTTTACTATGTTTGTTTGGACTTAAATAGAATTCTAGAGCAAAAATTTCCGTTATTTATGAGCTGGATTTACTTTATAACCAGAAGAATATTTGCTGTATTCTTGCATGTAGTTTTATGGAGCAATATTACTAAATGATCTCAGAATTTATTTATTTATAATGCAATCCTAATATAAACGTAGTTAATTTACTGATAAATTGTCTTGTGAGATAATATAGAAGAATGCATTGTTGATACACATCATAATTTTGGGAGCTTGTAACAAGCAGAATATATTGTTCAAAGTCAAAAATCGATGCTTTTTCAAAAATATTTTGAGGAGCAAATTATTTCCTGTATTAATAAAATTGAAAAATATATATTTTACGCATTAAAAAGCTTGTAATGTTGAAGTGGCTGATATCTTGTGCGCCATTTTCAGATCATAATGCAAGGTTAAGGTCAGTGTATTTAATTTTAATTGAAAGTAAATTACAAATGAAAGATACTTGATTTGTCACACTGTTGGTAGCGCCACCGTTTGACTCCTATCAAATAATTTATCAAACTAAAAGTGTACATACTCATGGAAGCAGCTCTCGTTTGTAGTCCAGAAGGTCCAGCCAAATGCATCCCAGTCATGCTACCCGAAGAATTCTTAGGTTTGCGTTTCCGGGTTTGAATCCCATCCTTCTTCATGCTCTGCGGCCGATTCACCTGCATCAGATTAGGCGTTAATCTAGGTCTAGGCGCAAGATACAACTATCTTTCATAGATATAATAATATCAGGGTTTGCTTTGATACAATATCGCACAGATATTTATAACAAACTAAACGCCAGACACACTGTCTGAAACATGTTGTAAAGATAGAATATATCTTTTTGATTAGCACTATCATATGTAAATTAACTCACATATGATGCTTTTAAATGATTCTTCAATGAAAGATATCGCTAGATAAAAAGAGATTATATTTTACTCCCAAATTTACTATTAGTATCGTGCCCCAACATAATCTTTCACATTATAATCGCAAAAATAGTATAGATAGAACGATTTTAGAGCATATTTCGTGAAACGTGGTCGTAGATTTCCGCTCCGCGAATGACTTTGTACGTAACTCAACCTCAAAATTCAATTAAACTCTAATATTCTGTTATCAATGAATATAAAATGTGTGCAAAAGTGCGTTTAGCGCACGATAATGTGCGCTATTACTTGCAGAGTGCATAATTTCAAAATGTTTTATTACTTTATATAAAATTTGAATACCCCACGTGTTGTTGGTATCCATGATCGTTAGACATTTGTTACAATGTATATTTCACCAAGTAGATTCTCTGTTTGTTCAAGATAAGATAAGGACGCGAGACTTTCCACAGTTAATAATATTATTCACATGAATTCAGTTTTATATGAAAATAATTTTAATTTCTATTACTAAAAACAAATTTCCAATAATCTGATTTTATCCAGTTATTAATTGCAAAACAATATTTTGAAGTATTTTGGGAGGTTTACTAGTTAATCTAAACTTGAAACACTTTGAAAAATGGTTTTCCCATTATTTTTTTAATACGAATACTTTGGCCTGTGAAGAGAAATTTTTGTACTAATTCGATGCCTGGGCAACCATACACACATTATGTGGTCCAAACAATTATTTTATTGCTTAAAAGGCCTCCTTATATGAATTTCATGTCTAGGCGATTGGATACACATTTTATTGCCTGAAATGAGCAATATTTGCACCGAAAGATAACAGTAAATCATATGTATTTTTGAACTAATAAAATAATTGTGAATAGCGATAAATATTAATCTAGGTGGAGCTTGAAATTATTGTCTTCTGATAATTCTAAGAATTAATATTCTTGGAAACAAATAATACATACAGGTGTGTTCCAAATGACGTAAACAGGAATTGTAGCAAAAAAATAGACCGTCTTGAAGCTTCCTCTAAACAAACGCGTCGCACGTTTCCGGACAAATATGACGTCACCATTACGTCTCACTTTTTGAAGAATCACTAAATTCTGATTGCATTACGGTATTTTACCAACAATACTCGAAATAACATTTGAAACTAACAAAAAAAAATCACTTACACTATGTAGCTTGTAGTACAATCCACAGGCATTACAAACCGGCTCCCCCTGGTTGTTTCTTCTCCAAAGAGTCGTTTTGGAGGTCCCACAATTGGCACACACGACCCCCGATCTCCGATTGCCATTCTAAACATACATTAGACCCAAAGAAGTGTCAGAATATGCTCCGAAAGATACAAAAAGATTGATAAGGATGCTAATAGATATTTGCCTAAAGTGTGATGGTTTTATTTTTATTTGAACTCTTGATCCGTCAAATAGGTTTATTCAAATATTTAAGTATTGACCGGAAGTTATTTGTTCTTGTTGATCTATTAATTTTGAAATTTAATTTAATATTGTAAACGTGGTCTTTCTGGACTTTAAGGTGATTTGAAAAATCCGTGCAATGCTACTACAGTTTGATGATCCTTTTTGAAATTGAAGTGCTCTACTCGGCAAAATAGGCAGTCGTTTTCACAGTTACATCCTTTTCTTTCTCGTCAGTCGTTTTTTAATATTCCACGGAAGCCAAATTACAAGACTAGAAAGGATGTATAAAGAGTTGGAGCCCCAACTCTATCAATTTTGTACCACAACTCCAGAGTAGTGAGATGGTGCCTTGTCATACAGAAACAGAAAAGGACTCTTTTATGAACCAAATAACAACTTTTTTTTAGTTGTCTCAACTTTCCCAGCTAAAAAAATTATTTACTTCTTTTTCGATGGCTGCTCATTGCTTGATTTGTTCTTTGGTCTTAGGCATGTTGTGATGTATCCTTGTTACGTCTGCATTGATAGAATTACGCCTAAAGTCCTGTGGCATCCGCTGAAACAACTAGACCTCACATCATTTCGTCTATCATAATTTTTTTTCGAATAAACCATTTTATTTTTGAATATAATTCCATTTTAGATTTATAGACTTCATGCAACGCTGTTCCAGTTTTCTGATCCATTCCGAATGGTAGAATTAGTCCGCCTCCACAAAATAGACATTCGTTGTCGCAATCACATCCTTGTTTTGGTCAAATACCTTTTTTGTCAGCCATTTTCTCAGCTAGTAATCTAGAAGAGTCGAATTTGCAGAACGAGTTGGAGCTTTAATTCCATCAATTTTGCAACCACAACTCCAAAAGAGTGAAGTGGTTCATTATTGTGATGAAAAGGAGTGTTTTGTGGGTCACTTGTGGACACCATTTGCAACACTGTTTTCAAGCAGTCTTTATCAAATAGTCAACACGGATTACGCCTCATGAATCCCGAAAGAACTTTCCGATTGAAGAAATAGTTTTTGCCCTATATGGTACGGATTCTGAGCTGGCAGCGCATTATTTGAGCAGTTTTTTGATCTTAGGCGTGAGTGGTGGACCCATGTTTTCTTCACAGTGAATAAACGACGCCTGAATTCCTGTGAATTCTGCCGAAAAAGCTGTAAGCAGTTTTTATTTCTCATATGTCTCCTTTTGGATAACTCTTACAGTAGTCGTAACCTTCTTGGTTGAAGAAATGACCTTCATCTTTTTTGGTACCCATTCTCCACTTGGTGTGGACTGTTCTTTGGTCTCAGTTTTCGTTCACTTTGAAGAAACAACGCTTTAGGCCCTGTGAGGTTCACATAAGGTGCAAAATAGCAATAACAATCTTTCATGATTCATCACTAGATCACGGATATTATCAATGATTACTGGGGTGAATGTTCCAACAGGGCGTCCAGAACGACCCTCACCATAAGATAATCTTTAGTCTCTTGAGGTGATTTGTCTTTCATCAATATTACTGTCTAAGAGATGCTACCAACTGAAAATGAACTCAAAACGCAACAATTGTGCCATCTTTTTGACTTTACAAGGACTCTTCAAACCACCTTCGTAGTTGATCAAGTTCATTTATTTTATATCAGATAAACAATAATCGTAGTAAAATCTAGTATAAGAAGACGTATGTCTTAGCTTACAATTGTTTAGTAAACGTTATTCTGATTTGGCACAACAATACACGAAACCACAGATGGCAAAATAAAATGGTCCTAACGTAAAGGCCTACCCTAATATCAATAATCTTCCATTTTATAGCTTCCAACTGTTGTTTCTACCGTTCCTTGATCAATTTTAAGTTAAGACATACGTTGTTTGGTTCACGGCCGATTTTGAATAGTTTAGTTATTGAAATTACTTACAGAAGTAGGTTTCTTTTGGTTACGAGCAGGCGGCCTATTCATACCGTTAGTTTTATTGTATAATCCACAAGCATTGCATAAATAATGCCCGGTACCATCGCGGCGCCAAAGCGGGGTCAAACTGGCGCCACAATTCACACATTCACGTACATCACTTGGCAACATAGCTCCTTCAACCAAAAACAAACACAAACGTCAAAATTATAACCAAATTATACACACCTTTCTGGGCGTACCTTCGTAGTTCCCCGTACCGGCGTTCCAGGAGGATCCCCCAGTAGAATATGCAAAGTTGGGAATTTGTTCTTCTGGGTAATTTCCCGGGCCATTTAAGTATTCAGTAGTGCCATTTACTGTATATTGGAATGCGTTGTTGTTCAAGCCATAAATGGTAGCCACTTGACTGGTTGATGTCGATGGTACGGTATTTTCGAAGGTTTGGTGCTCTGGATGATGTTGGTACAGCAATTGAGTGGCGCGATCCGAATATGCCGAGTTTAAAGCAGGATCATTCCGGTATAATGGAGGACTTTGGTCTACCCGAGGAGGCGAAATAATATTGGGATTAATACATGGCACATATTGTTCCGTAGCAAAAGAGTTGTTAAAGTGTGCATTCTGGGTCGGTGCTTCCAAATTGATATAAGTAGTCTGTTTTTCTTCATTTTGGCTCATGTGCTCTGTTTCATAGCTTGGCATTTCCATATCAGTTTGGACGAAGATGGTGCTATTCTCCCCAGGGGCTTCAACCAAAATATATCTTTCTTCGCCATGTATTGGGCCATATCTAGACTGATCATCCGGTTGGGAATAGACAGTCTGATATCTTTCTTCTGGAGATGCTTCATATTGCTGCTCCCCAGGTCCAGGAGTCTGATATCTCATGGGAGGAACCTTTTCTGGGTCAGAATTTGGTTGAACAATCTCTTCTGGGATTTGTTGCTGATGGTTTTGTTCTTCAGGCGAGTTACGCATTTGGGAAGCGTCTATTTCTTCTTCTGTTATTAGGCCGGTTGTTGTGATGGTCCGTACCGAGCGACGTGCGGTTATTACAGATGGTTGTGCTATTGACACGACAGGCGATGGTTGCTGCGATTGTGTGTTTTCTGGTGATGATTGAAGTGGCTGTTCTGGTTCAATGTTTGAAGGTGGAGGAGTATTTTGTGGAGGTATCTGCTGAGGGGAGTTTTCTTGGTGCTGCATGCTATCCATGACTAATTCCTGGGATAAAAAGATTCATTCATCCAAAGTCTTTTAAATTTAGTTTATCAAGAGAGAGAAATAAATGCAATATTCAAATAATATGTCCTTGCGCGAAAATAATCATGTTAGTCATCGATACAGTTTCACAACTACTCGATTTTAACAAAGAAAGATAAATTATCTTGATAAGAAGGTTTGCAGCACGCGCGTTTGTTAATACGTCAAACTTTGGAGTATGTTCGTCAGAATAGGAAATGATTGTTTAACTTCAAACAGAGACGTGTTAGCTAAGTCTACACACACCCTAAACGGAACACTTAATTTTTAAAACTATGATTTTTCGTTCGTGAATTCCCCAAATACTCTCAGAAAAGAAACTAGCCCTTCAAAATAATACTGCTTCAAAAAATGATAGTACAACCACACTGTATTTTGCAGTACAATATTTAATTTCATAAATCAATGCACACGCAATTTTTAATACTAATAATAATCAAAGTTTAAACATTTCTGCGATTATTTCTAATATTTGTTTCGGCTTTCTTAGATTTCGAGTTACGACACCCATGTAATAAAAAACCCCAATTTCCAATTTATTGCCAAGAAATTACTGTTTACAGCTTGCATAATTAATTTATAACTCAAATGTGAAGCTTAGAGCCCGATTGGCAGTTCAATTTCAGCTCCACTTTTTTATGTACCACATGTTTTTTGCGTAAATCCAACAGCTTCATACTGATATTTGGACACTGGGCACTTACAACGAAACTTACACAGTAATTCTAAAGAGGAGCCATAGAGAGTCCGTATGGCAGAGCACACCAAAAACAAATAAAAAAATCTGACATTGACATCACGTGACTTACTTGTACATCATTGGATATATTTTCTTGAATATAATAATACGATAATCAAACACAAAATCGCATCTTTCCACGGCTAATAGTTTTGGATTCATCCAAAAAAATCTAAAAATCTGTCAAGTAAAGGGTATTTTTGGCCCAGTCGGTTGCTTTGGAAGCAGTAGGTCATCATTCATAAGCTACAACATTCCTAAATACTGATTTCCAAGATTCCACGGCCAGCAGCTCCGAATTTATGCGCAAAATTAAAAAAAAAAAATGAAATGAAGTGCACTGCCGGTTCAGTCGATTATTATGAGAAAAGTAGGCAATCTTTCAGATGCTACAGCAGACTGAAATACTATATATCAATACTTTACAGCCGACCGTTTCGAATTTATGCGAAAAATTCCGAAAGATTGTCAAGTAAAGTGCACTTTCGGTTTAGACGATCTCAATGAAAATAGGATATGAGCATATAGATGATATTATCGACACTATCGTCTTAAATACTGAGTTCTAACACTCTGCGTTCAATTGTTTTGGATTTATGCGGAAAATTAAAAGAAATGTTTCGAGTAAAGTGCACTTCCGGTGCAGACGATTGGAATCATAATGCGAGGTGCACAGCTAGATGGTACAGAAGTGCTCAATACAAAATTTCAATAGTCTACGACAATTGGTACAAAAATAGAAAATAACCATTTGCATGCTACAGCAATCTCAAATGCTGAATTTCCGTATCCGGATTTATGCGGAGATTTCAAGAAAAGGTTCAAGTAAAGTGCACTTTTGGTACAGACGATTGCAACTATTTTGTACAGAACTAGGCTCTAGATCAGTCTTAAATACAAAATTTCAACATTATACGTTCGACGGATTTTGAGATTTGCGAGTTACGAACGCACAAACATACGTACCGACATCAAGCCGAAAATAGTCAAAATAGATTAAGGGATGCTCAAAACGTATATTTCCATCAAAATCTCGAGATGTGATTCTTTTCGAGTTCACAATACTTTATTATTCTTGTACAAATAAGTAAAAATGCATAATAAATTAAATATTTCTATGGATTTTGCGTAACGACGGTTATGTAATAATCAATCCTTATTTCAAAAGTGATTTCCAAGAACTTATTATAAGTAAAACTATTTTACAGTTTGCAGAAATAATTTTTATTAGAGATGAAGAATTTCAAATCTGATTGGCTATCTAATTTTCACCACCACTTTCCCATGTTGCACATGCATTTATATGAATTCAGCATTAAAATACGGTTGCATTTGGGAATATTTCAGCAACAAGTTTGATGAACTCATTGGCCCACTCCCAATTTTAAACTCTACAGAAGACATAGATAAGGCAGTAGCCACTCTGACAAGCACAATCCATCAAGCCACTGAACAAGCAAGCAAAGTCAAAACAGAGCGAACTGCAAATCCCGTTGCTGATCTTCCTGCAGATATAAAAAATCTCATACGCGAGAAAAATGCGGCTAGGCGTCGTTGGCAGCGCTACTCCAGACCTGAAGACCGAACAATCAGCAACCGTCTTGCAAGATTGGTCAAAATACAACTTCAAGAGCATCGCTCAGCCAGATGGCAAGCAAAGTTGGAGCATCTGAGTACCGAATGTCAGTCGGTATGGCGCATGGCCAGAGTGCTTCGTCAGGAGAAAGATAAAATTCCTCCACTCCACGGAGAAAGAGGAATAGTCTATACAGACACAGATAAAGCAGAAGTTGTTGCTGATGGTCTAGAACAGCAATTCTCCCCTAATTATCAGCACTGCGATGTCAGATTCGTTGGCCGCATTAACAGAATCATTCGGCGAACAATGAAAGAAAACGATAGAGAAGCGATCAAACCGGCAAGTCCCCGGGAGGTATGGGATCACCTGAAAAATCTCAACAAGAAGAAGGCACCCGGGAATGACGGAGTGTCAAACAAAGCTCTCCGTGCGCTACCACGAAAAGGAGTTGTGGCTCTAACTAACATTGCTAACGCAGCACTACGCCTACGCTATTTCCCTTCAGCCTGGAAAAATGCCGACATTCTCATCATTAAGAAACCTGGTCAAGATGGGCACTTTCCTCAAAGCTACAGGCCAATTAGCCTACTCTGCACTCTCGGAAAAGTCTTGGAGAAAATAATTCTAAGAAGGCTGAACGATGAAATCGAGAAGCTCGAGCTCATACCTGAGCACCAACATGGATTTCGACAGGAACACTCTACGAACCACCAGCTTCTACGAGTAGTCGAATATGCCACGGAAGGCTTCAATCATCGACAAGCCACAGGCGCTGTATTCCTGGACGTAGCCAAAGCTTTTGATAAAGTGTGGCACCAGGGCCTCATCCACAAGCTGCAAGAAGCTAAAATAAATCCTGCACTGATACAAACAATCCACTCATTTATCAGTCATAGAAAATTCAGAGTGAAGATAAATGAGGTGAAATCTTCGACAAGAAAAGCAACTGCCGGCCTACCTCAAGGATCTGTACTATCGCCAGTCCTTTTTAATTTATTCTGCAGAGACATGCCCAGTCAAACAGCAGGCACAACTCTTGCACAATACGCAGATGACACTGCTGTATTATACAAATCCAGGAGTACTGCAATTATCACGCAGCGACTCCAAACAGCAGTCACCAAACTAGAGGCTTGGTTCAAAAAGTGGAGAGTCCACGTAAATGCAGAAAAAAGTGCTGCGGTTTTATTCACAAAACGACCACTAGAACCCGAAGGCAACATTCAAATGTTCAACAGTAACATCCCATGGCAAAGATCCAATAAATATCTAGGCCTTACAATGGATCGGGGCATGACGTGGGCTCCACATGTGAACATAATCACTCAAAAAGCAAATTCACTCATTGGAGCACTATATCCAATGCTAAATCGACGAAGTGCATTGTCACTGACAAATAAAATAACGATTTATAAGTCGATCATCCGACCAGTCATCACATACGGTATCTCAGTATGGGGATACACCGCAGACACAAATATTAACAAGTTGCAAATATTACAAAATAAAGTCCTCAGGATGGCCACAGATGCACCTTGGTTCATGACAAACCAACAGCTCCATGATGATCTCAGGATCCCATCAGTCAGAGAGTTTGCTCTAAAAATTTCGGATAAGTTCTACGGGAAGCTACCGGATCACCCAAATGCCAGCGTGAAGAGGCTGGCCAACTACGACATAGATGAGCCATCACGCCATAAACGGCCAAAACTCATCCTCAACCGTTGAAATTACCCAGTTAATTAGGAAAATTAGCGCCAAGAAGGCGTTGCACAACAGTGCAAAATTTATAACAAACCGTCCGCAATAATCCGATAAGAGAGGTGAGGGCTCAAAGCCCGGTACTCTCACAAACCCATTAGGATCAAGGATCAAGGAGGGTTGCATCATATGCATAATTAATGAATGATTACAGTAAAAGCCTAATATTTTTGTCCTTCTTTACTTCCACGATCTATATAATATGAAGAATACTGTAATCGTGATTTTTTGACAGTTCGAGATTTGGATGAATCTTCACGTTTTAGACCCTACTGAATTCCAAAAACATAATTATAAAAAAGTCGATCTGTCTGAAAGCACGATAACTTGAGAATGCGTACGGATTTTCGAATGAAATTTTATATTTAAGTTTTTTATTAAAAAGCTAGATTTAAATTCGTTAATGAGCTTTTATCGACAAGTGGCATCAAAACTTTACTGATGGAACTTTTTAATTTTTTGCGTTTATTTTATAAACGGTAGTATTCATAAAATATAAAATAGCTCAAATTGATCCTTGAATAATAAGGCACAACATTTACCCGAAACACTCTGACCATGACAGCTTTATAAAAGAGCGATGAAACTAGCAAATAAATTTATAGTCGGGGAAGTACTGTGCTGGCCACAGCGGATTTTTAATTTTGCGTAGCGATGTCCATGCAAGAAGAAACTCTGATTTTTAACTACTATACAGTTTGAAAAATTAATTTTTACCCCATATAAAAAAATTAATTCTCTTTGGCCGCTCAATTCCCTCCTCCACTTCAACAAAGTGTACATGCATTTTATAGTCCCAAGAAACTTTGACTCCATAAGCATTATACATTAAATAAATACAAAAACTACCAATTTTTGTTCGCCTTTTTGAATTTTACTTTGACACGACGCCCTTATTATAAGAAACTCTTATTTCCATCTGACTACCAATTAATTATTTAAGGGTAAAACTAGAGTAGAGCTTGTAAAAATAGTTTATACCCGTATACAGGGTGTAACAGCGAAATGAGCTACCTCGAATAACTTCTATGTTATTGAAGATATAATAAAATACTATAAATCAATATTATGCAGGATGACAGGAGACACCCAATTATAGAAGAAAATAATTTTTTGAATCAGTGGCTCTCAAGTTACAGCACAAAGCTACATTTTTTCATATAAGATGCTATATATTTTTTAAACACATTTAATGAAGTTTTTTATTCTGAATTCAACCATGCATTCTTTCTATACCCTTACATCATAAAAATTTTGAGAAAAATGCGATTGAAATTTGAATAAATTTTATTTTCATAGTTATTTTTCAGTAGGCTATGAACAATTGAGCTACATAAATACAATTATTTGTTAATAACTTTATGAATAGTGTACTAGCTGATTTCCATCTCTTTCTAAACATAATTCAAATATTTTCAAAACTGATTCAAAACTAACAATTAATTTCTTTCGGTGTTAAAGTAGCGCATGCATCTTTTACGCGATCCATCAAATTTTCTTTTGATGTAAGTGGTGTAGAGTACATTTTAGAGCAATTCACAACATTAGGAATTGAGCATTAAATAATTCAAATTGACAGATAGCAAATTTGGTTTGTCTTAGCTCATAGCCTACTGAAAAATAGCTATGAAAATGAAGTTTATTTAAATTTCAATCTCATTTTCTCAATATTTTTATCATGTAAGGGTATAAAACAAATTTGAATTCAGAAAAAACCTGTATCGAATGGGTCTAAAAATTTTATAGCATCTCATTTGAAAAAATATAATTTTGTGTCGTAGCTTGAGAGCCACTGGTTCAAAAAAAAATTTCTTTCATAATTGGGTGTCCCCCTTAGTCCTGCATAAGATTGTCTCATAGTATTTTATTGTATTTTCAATAACATAGAAGTTATTCGAGGTAGTTCGTTTCGCTGTTACATCCTGTATACAAAAAATCTTAATTTTGACTGGCTGCTCAGTTTTCACCTCGGCACTCTCGCAAGTTACAAATGCATTTTTGTATAATTCCGACAGCATAAAAAAGTGATAACATACGCACAATGAACTAAAAGAGAACAGAAAAAGAACAAATGATTGTTTTTGCTTTTTTCAGGTTTGTCATTTATGACGCCCATATAATAAGACTTTATTTCTATCTTATTTCTAAGGTAAATGGTATATTATATCAGAGGTGGTAATTATTTCATTACAGCCAAGGACTTATTGAACGACTGAAAGGTGAAACCTCAAGCGTCAGATCAAGCACAAGAGAGTTATGAAATTTACACTGAAGTATGTATACACTTTTACACACAATTATCCTTAATTATTAAAAAAAAATTGACTTAATAAGTTGAACATGTAATCTGCATGAATTCAACAATAACAAAATATGATAGCATAATAAATTAAAATATAACCATTTTGCTCCCTTTAGACTTGACGTTAGCCACATCTACGAAAAAAAAATCAAATTCTCAGAGATTGCTTTTGGTAGAAATATTTCATAGCGTGCAAGAGTAATTATTCACCACATATGGAAAACTTTAAACCTGATTGGTCGCTCAATTTCCATCACCATTTCTCAAGAAATAAATGCATTTTGCATATATAGAGAACAATCAAGCTTTAAATATACATATATATTTTTTAAGGATTCTAATAGTACAGGACTCCAATATTACAAAAATAAAAGTACTGAGCAAAAGCAATCAAATTATTTTAGTGGATTAACGAGTAGAAGTTTTTCGGCAAATATTTTTTTTTATCAAAGAATGCTGAATCCAACAGCTAACGATGCCCAAGTAATAAGGAATTTTAATTTATTTCAGGTAAAAGCATTTTGCATCCTACCACAATAATTTTTATTACAAACTGAAAATCTTGAACCTGATTGGCTCTATAATTTCCACCTCCAGTATTCCGAATTACAAATGTATTTTGCATAGGAAATAATCAAATTTTATGTACACGAAATGTATATTTGTTGACTTATAATTCAATAAATTTGCAAAATTGCAATATGACCAAAATAAAAGTTACTAAATTAATAACAAATTAAAATCGGGTATATGACTTACCAAAGAACTTCCGTTAAATCCAACAGCGTCGAAAAACTGTGACATTATATGCATAATAAATTAAATAACTATAAAGAAAACCAAATATGCAACTTGAAAAAATCACTAGACAATGTCCTCTTTCTTCTGAATATGACTTAGGAATGACAGGTAATGCACCGCGAATAAACCATATAGGTGTAGACCTAGCTTACGTCATCATCGCAAAATATTTACCTTTACAAAATGGCTGCTATTTTGCAAGTAAAAATTGTAGTCAAAAATTTTTGCCTAATTATTTTGAAATGCATTTAAATTGGGGATTCCTTCTCAAATATTTAGTAATCTTTTTATAGTGAGATCAGCCTTAACCTTAGATAGTATTGTTTAATAGTCTAACAGTATTATCTTTCAAAAGATTTATAATTTTTTTGAGTTATAGGGGTGATAATAAGTACAATGCCCTATCTTGTTTATAAACATTGGTTTAGATATTGCTGTATCTCGTACAGTATTTCTATGCAAAAAAAAATTGCATTTAAATGCATTATAAAATAGAGCATTAAATGCTCCAAGTCAAACAGCTTGAGAGAACGTTTGATACAGTGCATTGGAGCTGCATTTATAAAGCATTTTAATGCACCTTACCATATTCAACATATACTGAATAAGGATCTGATTTTATGTATATGCATTTTTTCGTATGAAAATATCATATTAAATGGTACATTAAAATGCAGGATTAATATCAGCATTTCAATGCAAGAAATGCTGCAGGAAATGCATCACTCAATGCATTGTATCAATTATTGAACATTGAAATCTGATTGGATATACGCCACGGTGAGTTTTTTGCATTAAAATTCAATAGGAAAATACAGAATTTTATGCAAAGGAAAATGCATTGGGACATGCACAGAATCAGATTTTAATGCACAATACTTTGTAATTTTTAGCATCAAATTGGTGTATTATAATGCAGAAACAAATGCAGCATTTAATGTATCATGACACATAGATCTTGTTTAATAAAGTACAGAGTATTTTTAGATTCCGCTAGTAATCTGACAACTTTAACCTGAAAGCACTCTTTCTGCTTCAGCTACATTCATAATTTCATTAATACAGGGCCATTCATGTCTCCCATTCGGAAACATTTTTATAAAACAAAGCTGCAGCCATATTTATTCATTCACAAGTAGGATATATATACCCTTCAAACTTTAGTTTCTCGCATGCAGAAGCCATTTCTTCAACAATCGTTCTACATGCCCAAACTATCTTATTGAGCCACAATCATTCCAATTATTGGCATTAAACAATTTATTTCGCATGGATCTTCAAGATTTCTGACGTTTTGTAAACATATTGTACCATAAAAAAATATTTGCTCCATTTTCCAATAGATTAAATAATAAATGATATTAAAAATTGATAATTCTGAGTACATAGAAACCTAATCATCTATATATGATATGTTAACAGTTAAAGCAGAGGATAAAATTTGATATCTGAAAGATATTTCAATACATAGTTCCAGGTAGTTGATGCGAACATGAGTTGTAGTGAAAATTCGTGAAAAAGTGTTGAAAATTTGCAATTATTTTGGAAAAATTGGAATCATATATCAAAGAAGTATTGTGGATATTTAGTACTATAACATTTATTGTTTTTAAATAATGCGTAAGGCAGTTGGAGATTTATTAGGAAAAGTTGAGATTTATCGATGACGTGTGATTTTATTGGCAGCCATTTTGGGTGTGGTTCCAAATCACCAATATTTATTGGGAAAAAATATATTTTACGGCGGAATTTCAGGTAAAATTAAATTAGGGCCATCAGTTATTTTTTTAAAATAGTTTTTCTATATAATCGTATTGGGAGCGAAAATAAATTGAGGGTAAATTGAAATAATAAAAAAATTACCTTCGTAGGATCCAAATTTGGTTTAATCACTCACAAAAATAATTGAAATTTGATTGAAAAATTATGAGTTTGGTATAACGTACAGCCGTAATACTGTACAGGTAAAATGATATGATGCTCTCACCTCAGTTTACGAAATAACCGGCAGAGGTTTACGCATGCTCCTCCTTATCAAAAAGTAAATATTAAGTATAACACAGAAACTGGAATATTTATTTAATTTTGAGAAGTGTTTCATATACTGATGTAAATATGAGATGGCTTTGAATATTTTGAAACAGACTATTTATAAAAAACACCTCAAGAGTATATGATTGATTAAGGGTATATACCTGTGTCTGATAATATTCCCATTTCATTGCTAAACAATCTTGAAGATCTAAAAGAAAAAATCAATTTTGCCCCCATTGGATTTTAGATAGCGACGCTCATGTAATGGAGAGCCTCTAATCACTATTAATTTAAATTTTTCTGCTTTTGAAAAAATGATTCACAATTCAATTCAATTCAAAATTATTTTTATCAAACATTGCAGTATTTACTGTTATTCACATTAATAGTTACATACAAAATGAAAATAAATAGATAAAAATAAATGAACAAAATTATTAATGGTAATAATAATAATATAAACATGAATATTTATACACAAAATAAAATATCTGACGTGGACATCACGTGACTTACTTGTACATCATTGGACATATATATTTTTTGCATATAATAATACGATAATCAAACATCTCGTCAAACACAAATCCCATCGTTCCACGACTAATCGTTTTGGATTTATCCAAAAAATTCTAAGAATCTGTCAAGTAAAATGCGTTTTCGGGTCTAGTCGGCAGCTATGAAAACAGTAGATCATCATTCTTCTGCTACAACTACAAAATTCCTAAATACTGATTTCCAAGATTTTACGCCTAAATGTTTTGAATTTATGCGCAAAATTAAAAAAAAAAAACAACTAAGTCTATTGTCATGAGGAAAGGCAATCATTTAGATGCTACATCAGACTGAAATACTAAATATCAATACGTTACAGCCAATCGTTTCGAATTTATGCGAAAAATTTCGAAAGTCTGTCAAGTAAAATGCACTTCCAGCTCAGTCGATCTCAATAAAAATAGGATAAGAGCATTTAGAATTCTAGACGGTATTGTAGAATGAATACTGAATTCTAATATTTTATATTCAACAGTCTTGGATTTATGCGGAAAATTAAAAAAACATGTTTCGAGTAAAGTACACTTCCGGTGCAAATGATTGGAATCATAATGTGAGGTGCACAGCTAGATGTTACAGAAGTGCTCAATACAAAATTTCAATATTCTACGACTGATTGCTTTGAATTTATGCGGAAAATTCGAAAAGTCTGTTATATAAAGTGCACTTTCGGCTCAGCCGATTGGTATAAAAATATAAGATAACCAATTAGATGCTACAGCAATTTCAAATTCTGAATTTCAGTATCAGTTAATCATTTTGGATTTATGCGGAAAATTCAAAAAAAGTTTCAAGTAAAGTGCACTTCTGGTATAGACGATTGTAACCATAATGCGAGGTACACATTAAGACCTTATACTAGTCTTAAATACAAAATTTCAGTATTATATGTTTGACAGATTTTGAGATTTGCGAGCTAAAAACATACATACATACCGACATCAAGCCGAAAATAGTGCAAATAAATTCAGAGATGCTTAAAACGGATATTTCCATCAAAATCTCGAAATATGAATTTTGTCGATTTCACAATACTTGTTCTTTGTACAAGTAAATACAAATTGTATGAGAAACACAACAGTAATTTATGAAAATCTAGATAATCCATTGCTTGGATGGCCAGGAATTAACCTATAGCACTAGATTTGTTATAGGCGTCGATCACGGAACTGAATGAAATTTATTTTTCATGCAATAAAATATGGTAACAAAAGTAATGTTGATGAGTTGCCTGAAGATTATGTTTTTCCATATCTTCACCGACCTTGTACCAAAAAAATTTTACACTTATTGAAAGTACTTATAAAGCCTATAGAATATGCTTAACTTTTTCTGTTCAAGGCTATATAGTTGCCAGGTTTAAATTTGTGAATCTAAAGCGGTACAAAAAAAAGGTAGACAATCCTATGTTTGCATATTCTATAGGCTTTATACTTTCAATTAGTGTACATTTTTCTTTGTTATAAGATTGGTAAAGATATGAAAATTTTTTTTTGAATTTTTAATCAAATTTAATATTGGTTTTAGGCATCTTATCAACTTATCAACGTTACTTTTGTTAACATATTTTATTCCATAAGAAATAAATTTCATTCGGTTACTTGATTGGTGCAGGTCGACACCTATAACGGATCTTAGACTATTATAGTAATTAAGGTATCAAGAGTGTTAAAAGGACAATAATGCCTGAGGTCAATAGTGTACTTTTCGAGGGCCTCTGGCTTGAGGTGTGTACGTTGACCGTAGGCATTATTGTCTGTTCAACTCCCGTGGTTCCTTCAATGTTTAATGTCCGAATTTTGTTGTATTTCAATCAAAATTTTTAGCAATGTATGTCCTGTCATTGTGACTTGTGTCAGGGAAATTACTCTAGTTACTTGCTATAACTAGGAAACTTGTTTGTTATTTTTCAAAATAATTCCCGACGGCATTATTTTGAGACATAATACCCTCGGGTATTATTTGTTACGTAATTATCCTGAAATCAGTGTTATTATGACAACAATAATAAACAAGTCGGACATTAAAATAATATTGTACTTTTTGAAGAATTATACCGCACGCGCACGTTACACTCACAGCACTAGTGGCATATGGACAATAAATGATGCTGCCTCGACTTTATCCAAAAGCTTGGAAGTGAGCTCATTGGATTTTGTAGAAGGGAAATAACTGGGTTTTTGATTTTTACTTTTGCTTTTCTATGTGTTAGGGGCTGGTTCTGTCGTACTGGCCGATGTTTCTTTGAAGCAACAACCCACGATTGGACTGCTGAATTCCAGAGCCTAATCACGTAGTCCTGTCTGAAGGCATTCCTACTGAACAGGACGGACTGTGTTTTGGTCTTACTCTCCAGCTTTCAAGAGTAGTAAGCTGGCTCTACAGTCTTTGGATGGTTTGGGGTGGTCTGCGTGCTGTCGGCCAGCCTGAGTAACATTCGTTGCTAGTCGAAGCGTTACATCCTGCACTGGATTATGCTTCCGAAATCCAAATTGAAATGACGGCAGGATCGAATTTTCCTCGCAGAATGCTTGGATCCTGACAGACAAAACTCGCTCCAATACTTTCTCAAAACAGTTCAGCAGTGAGATAGGTCAGTATGATGCAGGATCGGTGGGATCTTTGCTTAGTTTAGGTATCGTCACTACCTCTGCTTTACGCCAGCGAGCAGGATAATAGCCTGTGACGATATAGGCATTGATCCACGAAGCCAGAAAAGTTACTGCTGTCGCAGGAAGATGTTTCAGCATCTCTTTTGTGATGCCATCTTTACCAGATGAAGTATTGCCTTTTCACCGCAATGGCATCAACGACATCTTTCTCCTCGATAAAAGACCCCTGATCCTGCATTGACTGCTGTTTGTAACTTGAAGTTGTGATCAGTGCTCTTGGAACACTATTTCCAAGACATCGGCGAATGCGTCTAATCTCTCCTGTTGTTCCTGCATTATTTGGTTGCTAACGAGCAGCTTATTGAGTCTGCTGGACTTCTGACAGATCAGCGTCTTGGGATGCTGCTAGAATTTGGAGCCATCTCTAGGATCCAGATGAGCACAAGTGTTCCTTTACCGTTTTTCACAAAAAACTGCGTAATTGTCCTGCGGATGCAGACATTCTTGTAGTTTCACTAGAGCTTAGCCAGAAGATCCTGTATTCTGACGTAGAGCCTGTAGATTCTTCTCTTGTTTATTATTTGTTCAGCAGACTGCTGGGTGAGACTGGTGAGCACTTCGATTGCTTGAAAATAGGAATGCGATTGGGTCTGTTTTAACCATTACGGGCATGCGAACGGCAGAGACAGTTGGGCCGATGAAGCATTTATCCTCAAAATACTGGATCAGTTCCTCTGTGACAATTAACTAAAAATTTTCCATTCCTGTTATCGCTATGGTCGCAGAGCATGGTGCCTTTGGAGCTCAGGTCACCTATAACGATCGTGGGACCAAGACTGCAAACGAAGGTTAGCAAGTTCAGCAGAAAGCATGTGTTTGGCCGCATGTAGGTCCATATGACATTTATTTGTCCATATAGCGTCCTGATCTTAGCTCCAATGACATTTTTTTCTGCCATTTCAATCGGCAGGACAATTTCTTGAGCAACAATTGACTCGACCCCAGCCGTCTGCTTCGCGATTCTTCCGGATGACCTGGTAGTCGCTGGTTTTAATATGGCTGTTTGGCTTAGATCGTGTGCAAGCCAGCAAAAACAATATATACCACAAATGAAGGATTTGTAACTTGATTGATTGCTTGATTTTCACCGCCACTTTTCCATGTTACATCAAAATAAATATTGCATTCATCCAATGTGGTAAATATTTTGATGGACAGTAATGAGACATCAAAAATAGTTAATTTAGTTACGATTTGGGTGGTAATATTTTTGTAATGGTCTATTGAAATAAGTTTGAAGCGATGCTTTTCAAAAAATGACTATAAATCGATTATTTGTCCATTCTATTGAATACATTTTATTAGTATTGATATAATTGAAATTGTCATGAATATATAAATAATATTTATTAAAAAGCATTTAATTATTAAAATGTGCTCTCTCATAAGTCTGTCCTTGTTGCACTTATAGCAAACATCGGCTGTGCTTAAGAATCTAGCAAAATAATGTATAACAATTAGATTTCTAGGGATAAACTATTTATTTTAATCCTAGTCAATAGAACTCTGCACGATTTAAAAACTGATATCAATTTTTATGCATTAAAGTTGAAATTAATAGAAATACAGTCAAAAAATTGGTCAATATTTTGAGTGCTTTTACTTGATATAAAAATAAATGATGCATTTATTCCATATGGTATATTTTCTTCCAAAACATCTCATATTTTTCAATAGATTATAACGAGAAATTATTAAATTAGCTATGATTTGATCAGCAATATTTTTGTAATAGTCTATTGAACTTTCAACTCTCAAAGAATCACTACAAATGATTTTTTTACGATTATTGGACCATTTCACCGAATAAATTCTATCCGTAGAGCTTCTAATAATTGACATACATCTATATCTATCAATTGAAATTTCTACATAAATATATTTGGAATTAATTACAAAGTGCACTTAATTATTAACATGTGATGTGTTCTCGGATAAGTCTGCCCTTGTTGCATTTACAGCGATCATAAGCTCAATTTTTAGGTTTATAGTTAGTGTACCAATTATGATTGGTGGCTAATATTTATTCTGCATATACCTACATCCGTCCTTGCCACTTTGTCATTTCCGGAATATTGTAATCTAAGATTTATTTCTAATAATATATTTTTTGTCTGTTACAGTTGCTGTACTCTAAGCCCTCTAAGGGAATGATATTTTCCTGTCCAGGTCTCAGCGTAAGAAGCCCTGAAGTAGATTTAATTTTCCATCCACTCTATTTTGGAAGAATATATTGTGAAATTTTTGTTTGTCAACATTATTCGCATATTTATCTATAATATTATCCATTGTATATCATGGAATGTAAATAAAATTGCTTGAGATGATTTATTATTATTATTATTTTCTCTCTATTGAATTCATATTTCAGGAATAAAGTGAGAATGCTTAGCTGTTAAGTAAATTGAATAAAATTATTAAAAATTTAAAATCATATATATAGTTCTAAAAGTTTGCACCAGGATGCAGCACCTGTCAATAAGACCAATTAGCAATAATCTCTTTCATATTGAATAAGTGGCTTCTAATTTTAAAAATCCTCTAATCTCACGTATGTAGTTCAAAATGCTACCACCAGAGTGCAGCACCTGTCAATAAGACCAATTAACAATCACCTCTTTCATGATGAAAGAAGTCATTTCTTGATGATCGTCGAGTTCAAAATTATTATCAGGATAGTAGAGATGGAAAGGGCTAATTCAAAAATTAATTAGCGATTTTCTCGAGAACTTGAAGATAAAGAGGCAAATGTTTCGAACAAAAGCTCCATAACTTTTTACGTTCTACAAGATTCATTTGAAGGAAAAAACTTTTCAGAACTCATTTTTAAATAAATATGTTTTATTGGGTATAAGTTCTGTAATTTATTAGAAACACAACGTTTCAACAGCAAAGTGCTGCCTTTTTCAAGTGAAAAGAAATATAAATATATTTATATTTCTTTTCACTTGAAAAAGGCAGCACTTTGCTGTTGAAACGTTGTGTTTCTAATAAATTACAGAACTTATACCCAATAAAACATATTTAAGATTCATTTGGATAAATTTTCTGTGAGGCTAATGGTTTTCGAGTAATGATATACTACTATCCTTATTTTAAGGGTTGTAGAAAATTTTTGTGTACAATTCTTATAGCTATTTTGAAGTTGCGTATGACGACGTAATTAATTTTTCCCAAGGACTATGATTCCGGAGTAAATCAAGAAAAACTCTTCTCGAGACTTAAGAAATTAGAAATTATCTCCGAATTCTGATAAAATTGAGAAAAAGAACTACATACGTCTTACATAACTGAAGATGCTCTACATTTTTTGTTGCAACAATTTTTTATTAGGGCTTATAGTTTGCCAGAAACAATATACTAGTATCCTTAATTTAAAGGATAAAAAAATCAATCAACTACCATGGATAGCCTTGTTAATTCTTCGTATATTTTATTCGAAACTTTTTTTGCCAAGGCTGTTATTTTTTGAATTATTGGCGTTTTTCTTCGAGTTTCCTCCTTTATTTTCTACTACCCTGTTACTAATTTTGAACTCGACGAAAGTACAAAATTCATCACGTATTTTTCATCATGAAAGAAGTAGATGCTAATCAGTCTTATTGGCAGGTGCTGCACCTTGGTGGCAATTTTTTTTAACTACATACGTGATTGAATTTTAAATTTTCAAGCCACTTTTCAACATAAAGGAAATTGATGGCTAATTGGTCTTATTGACAGATGCTGCCCACTTGCGGCAAAATTCAAAATTATATATTTGTAAATGTATGATTATTATTTTTATGCAATATTTAATCGGTCATACGCAAAAAAAAAAACAGAAGTACATAAAAATATTAATTTATTATACAAGATACAGTTAAATAATAATATATTCTGTACATGGTCTATTCTAAAGTAAGTGCAACTTAAATGTAAGGAGAAAATCTCATAGATGAAATCAATGTGATTTAAACAACAAATTCGCGAATGATTAGATAAGCACTCGTTTTCGGAACGTGGAATTCCACACACTTACTTAAAAAAATACAAGATTTTACATTTAATATAAAAATTAACATGCTACAAACTCTGTTTTGACTTATACCGACAAAAAAAAAATGGAAATAATAATTAAAATATTTACATAATTGCTATTTTCTTATATTTTTGCCATGGTAAATAGCGGATGAATACAAAATCTTATATTAGTTCAGCAATTTATCAATAATATTTTAATATTTCGCATTATTTGATGGAATAATTTGATTCAAACGATATTTGGTTCCTATTTTATGGCTAAATACCGTTAGGTAGATTCAATACCTAAATTAGATGTCAAGATTTTGTTAAAGCCACTATTTTCAGTTGGCAAAACTGTATTTACACAAAACGTCAAAATAAAATTAATTTTCTGTTATTCTAATAATACAACCAAGTTTTGAATTATATTACAATTTTAAATCGAGTAATCTCAAGTCTAATTAACTTAAAAATAAGAAACAAATTAGAAATTACAACTACCATTGGTAGTAACAAATCCGTCAATCTGACAGTTTACGATGACATCGAAACAACGGTTGGTCTGTCCATGTTGCTATGTACAACAGTGTCCCCATTCCCCATAATAATCTTAGTATTATTGTTATTATTATTGGATCCCAAACTAACAATATGTGGTGATAATTCAAAGGCAGTGGGAGAATTGTTTCCCATAACGGCTGGTGATCTTTCAGACGGGGAAAGTCCTTCTACTTTGGGACTTAGTTGTCCAGAGTGCAGGATTTCTTGATAGGAGAGCGATGGAGAATGTTCTTGATAAGGGGAGGACATTCTCTGGTGCTGGGATTGACTGCTCGTAGCTACTGTTGATATGGAAGCTGGGGAGTAGATGTAGCCAGCGCTACTGACGGTTGATGTGTGGTGCAGCGCAGAAAGGGATGTCACTGCACGGAGTTCATTGTAGCTATCTGAAAGATTCAATTAATAATATTAAAATTACAGCAAACAAAATATAATCTATTATTTTATTTCACTTGAAATATATCTTCAATCTGATTTTTATTCGATTAGAAAATTAAATAGGACGTAGATCTACGTGAAGAGTTAAAATTAATTTTATAATAAATATTATTACAAAAACTATCTATCAGGATTTGGTTCCTTTCGGGGATACGAATTTCTAAAGCGTGACAGATTTTCGTTACAGCATTTAACCCTCTCTACTACTTAGATTGAGAAGTGAAGGGTTTTGTGATAACTAAAACTACGAAGCTTCCTACTACCGTTTGTTTCATCATTCTATGACTAATATTTGCTGTGATATAGATAGAATACTATTCAATTGGACTTAAATTCTTGTATTTATGCTACAGTATTCGAGAATTCTACGTCAAAATTCTGCTCACGAAGAATAACTATAATGAGAATAATTGAGAAAGATATCTTTAATTTGATTGGTTGCTCAGTTTCCACCTCCACTTTCCCACATAATATATGTTATACAAAAGCAATATTCACCACATCAAAAGTTGGAAGATGAAGGGTTATTATTGGTTCTATAATAAATGGCACTACATTAGCCTTCTATCAGAGTTTTAGTAAGTATAAGTTTTGTGAGTTAGACAAATTTTCTTTGTATTGTTCAGCTCCCCTGTCGGTATGGTTGAAATATCAAGAGCTGAAACCAGTTTCATAATAAATAGCACTACATAAGCTTTCAATCAATGTTTGATTCATTATTATACGATTACTATTTGGGGGGATATGGGCTTCAAAAATGTGACAGACTTTGGTTGCATTATTAAAATCCCATACCAACAGGACTGAGATATAAATTAAAATTGGTTTAAAATGAATGGTATTTACATAAGCTTCTCGTTTATTATTTCAGAAGATAAAAAGTTCCAAAATATGACAAATTTTGATAGCATAATAAAATCCCCTCAACCGATTGGAATGCAAGATGAAGAGTAATTTTGTATGTATGGTTTTTTTTTTAATATTATTATTATTCTCTGATGATTATTCAAAGAGACTCAGAAAAAATAATATTTTTTATAGTGTTCATTCAAGGGTTAAATGATATAAGACTGAATTGATTTTATAACAGATGTTGGCCACAGCCAGTGGCGTAGCTAGAATTATTGGGCCCTTCCGCAAGAATGGACGAAAGGCTCCCCCCCTCCCACTGCTCATAATAATAATTAAGAATAGAAATAAAAATAATACAAAAGTTTTTATTTTCGCAAAATAGATTTAATAACAGAAAACAAAACACACTTCACTTCAACACATACTAGTTGAATTACTAAAAATCAATGGCTAATAAGGCAAGTTGATGTACGTTGACGTAATGTAATCTTTTTTTAATCATTAATTATTTTATCTAATTCCGTTTTGAAAAGTCAAACTTTACATCAATTCCTGACGTTATGCAACGTCCTATTTTTCATAACTGCAATGCAACAGTTGCGTAAAGTAGCATAAAGTAGTTACGTAATGACTTTACGTAACTGGCCATGTTTCAGAGCTAATCAATTATACTTATCTGCGTACAATTAAAAGAAAGATTTATTATTCACAGTATGCAGCATTGGCAGAGTCTTTAATATCAAAGAGTACTATATCATTCAGGATATTACTGCTTGAGCACATTTTTAAAAATTATTTTGACGTTTTGTGAAAATTCGATATTTGTTTATTTTAGTGCACTCTTGTTTCTGTAGTAACAATAGATGGTCATGAATCACAGTCATCTGAATTTGGTCATGTGACGTGAGAGATGTTCCCATTGAAAAATATAGTTAAAATTATTCTGACGGAATTAGATAAAATTTTGTACAGAATATGTTATGAAAAGCCATATTGTTTGACTTACGTAATTTGCAAAACTCGCTTCGCTCGTTTTGGCAAATATTACGTTTCGTCAAACAATATGGCACTTTTCATAACTAATTATGTAAATAACTATTAAACTCACTGAATGTCCTTTTGACACTAGCTGTTAGAGACATTATTGCAGCGTATACTTCAAAAAACTCGCTTTCCAAGCAATAATATTTTTCTAAAAGTAATGTTGACGCCGGTAAAGGAAAGGTTTATTGCGTTCATTGATCTAAAAAGGCGGTTCTGGGATTTAAAATTTTTTGAATTAAAACATCTAGAAAAAACGTAGAAATCAACAATGGTAACGTAACTAACCGAGATTACTTGTTAAACAAAGCAATGTAAACAAACAGTTTCATACTACAAGTTCGAGAAGCAGTACATACATCGACGGGCTGCTTTATTTGTGTCTTTCCACTAGTGGAAAAAAATAATAGGCAGTCAGACTCACTGCATGGAACTAGATAGAATGAAATTGGAAATCAAAATCAAGAAAGATATTTGGCCTCAACATGCAAAATTGGATGGTGAAGAATTTAGTTTCTTTTAGAATAAATTAGCCTTGAAATTGGATTTTGATCGTTTTTGTCAACTGGTATCAAGAATAGAATCGAAATTTACGGATTAAAGAGGTAATAAACTATTTCTTTTGCCATAGCCGATTTTTTTCTCTGGCATATATCCAAAATGGGGATTCGCTCCATTTTGGATATTCTATCTCGATAGTTAATAATGATAAATATCGTAAAAAAAGATACAATCCACTAAATTTGGCTTATTTAATAAAAGCCACACTAAGTATTTTCGAGAAGGCCCCCCCAAACTTGTGGGCCCTTCCGCTTTGCTGTCTCTTGCTATGCAGTAGCTACGCCACTGGCCGCAGCACTATTTTACACCATATACCAGCCGAAACTGTTATTTTATTTTACTCTATATAGTATTGTTAAGAAATGAAAATTGAGGGAAGAACAATTTACTAAGCAAATAAGATTATAAGGGAGGAACACCATTTCAGAATGATATGAAGAAAGCTAGAATCGAAAATGTAGAACTACATTAAGGGCCGAAAGATGCAGGGTTGAAATTGTTTTCACAATAAATCCTTTTACCTCTTTCACCGAAAGGAAAGATTCAATTCCACACCTTAATTTTGTAAAGAAAATATAATTTTTCTACAAACGTCAAAAAATCATGACATTTGTACATCAATATCAAATGTCGCATCGGAGTTGTTCATCATGACAACGGGCACTAAGTATTTCGTGCGCTGATTTTATCTTGACAGCGTGCACAAACTATTTTGTGCACGTTGTCAAGAAAAAGAATTCTACTAATTTTTGTATTTTAATACATTTTTTTTATTTTTTGACGTCTGTAGAAAAAATGTTGTATGCTACACGTGCACGAAATTTCTTTGGAGCTTCCGAATGATTTATGTCTCGGCTACCTTCTCGACAAAAAACTTTCATTTAATTGAAGTAAGAATAATTTGCTTTGAAATATGATTACTAAGGAAGAAAGTATGTACTTTCAGGATGATAAATATAAAAAAAAAATACAGTGAGTACTCCGCCACTACTACTTTAAGAATTCAAACTAGTTTTTTAATAATTGGTACTATATACTTTTTCATCAACAACTTGTTCTTTTTCAAGATATTCAAACAGGATAATATGGAATTTCGCTCAGTTCAAGGGTTTAAATTGATTTTACAATATTACCTCGTTGTATCTCTTAAAAAACTCTACATCAAAATTAAGCACACAAATTATAACTTATAATTCAATTATACTGACAAAATATTTTTGATTTGATTGGCTGCTCAATATCTACCTTTACTCTACCACATGGGATGATGTTGTTCAAGTGTAAAGGAAATATAATTTGTTTTGAAGTTAGAATTATTGGGGAAGAATGATATGAAGAAGGTGCTGTTACGTTTGTGCTACAACTGCATTAAGGGATAGAAAATTAAAGGTGACATAAGTATAGAATAAATGACACTACATATCTTTCTCAATTTCTGGATGGAATTTTGTCTAATTTGAGGGTAAGAAGTTTAAATGGTTTCACAATAAATCGTTTCATCGCTTAAATCACCAGGAGAAACTTAGTTTTTGTCAGAATTTTGTATACAAAATACTATAAATTATTTTATTTTACTTAAAAGAAATCTTTGCTCTGATTGGTTGCTTAATTACCACCTCCACTTTCCTATATAGCACGAGAATATTCATTATTCTTTGTTAGAAAACTAAAGAAAACAATTACTAGAGGATAAAATTTTAAAAATCAATAAAGAGAACGTACCTAGAGGAACAGGATGTTGTTCCAATTTAATCCTTTTAGTATCGGTCCAAGTGGTCGAATCAACATTTGCAGTACTTGCGTTAGTATTTTCATTCTTACTGCCCTTCGGCTTGCGTTTCCTGGTTTGGATGCTGTCTTTCTTCATGGCTTGAGGTCTGTTGACTCCATGGAGTTTATAGTAGAGACCACAAGCGTTGCAAACAGGCTCCCCGCAAGAATTCCGACGCCAGAGAGACGTGGTGGTCGTACGACAATTCGTGCACATCAATCCAATTCGACGGGATGCAGACTACAAAATCAAACTTTTATTATAGCACCAAAAATGGCTTCATTTGATATTTCCAATTAATTTTGCAATGTTAAATAAATGAAATACTAAAAAATTGTTAGAAGTTCCAGAAAATTTTGAAACTGTTCACATTTGTCAATTTAATGGTACATAATACCAACAGTAAGACAATTAAAGCTCAGATTACCAATATACGATAATAACAACGCATTAGAAATAATTTAGTGAATAAAAAAGTCACTGGAAATTAATAAATTTATAAAAATTGACAAATATGAAACAGATTATAAAAAAAGTAAGCACAAATGACCAACATGCAATGATAAAAATGAAAACTGATCTGGACGATTTTTTTTTGGTTTCGTCCAGGTCAGAGAAAATGGAGCTGTAGGGCTCCACCCGGTCGCAGGGGGCAACCCACATCACTCACACAAGCAGTGCAGCTTACATGTAAGACTCACCCCCAGCGACACAGGGTATAGTGGGGCCCTCGCGCCTTCTAACACTACTTAGATTTAGAGCTTAAATTTAGAACAGCGAAATTTAGATCATGCCTGAAGCTTCTACAGCGAAAGAAGACTACAGCTCTGTGCTAAAGTGCTTCACATGTGCATACTCAGACTACAAATTTATAATTCGATAAAATGAACAGAAAATATTAAAAAAATGTAAATTTGGAATAAAAATTAACAAACTTTTGTTATCTCATTTAAAGCAGGGAAATTTTGTGTTTTAAAGTTTGAGTGCGGAAAAAGGGTTGTAGACTTTTGTATACACAGTGAGTGCTTGCAAAACTACTAAAAAAACTTTCAGTAATGAAAACCTACCAAACGACGGCCGGGCTTATCCTCAGTGACTTGTAAAGGGGCGCGATTGACCCCATTATACCCATAGTAGGATTTGTAGTAATCCCCGGCACCCCCGTGCCCTGGCTCCGCCGCCACTGGAACACGGTAAACACAACGACTTACACACATGTCACACACACTGAATGATCAGAAAAAAACACTGTAGCAGCGTCGCCTCGTCACAGGGGGTGCACTGTCACACGGGCCGTGGAAATTATTCACAGACAAATTTAAATACATCCTTTAGTAGCCGAAAAATTGAATTTGGACACAAAAAAACCTATTAATATAATCAAATACCATTAGCCACCTTGAGAAAATCTTGAAATGATTTTTTATTGTTCCCTTTGACCGTACACAAAAAGTTTTCGGACAAAAAATGTGGAGGAAAATATTCTGCACATTTTTTGTAATTACCGTGAATCAGTAAAGCTCATGATTCGGGAGTTAAATAGCGCAATAAGTTCTAAAAATAGTTTTCATGTCGTTATCGTTACTTTAATAACTGTAGAATTCAAAAAAATCTACAATAATTTGCTTCAACCATATGTGTTTCAATTAGTTTCTTAGTAGCAGCGCTTTAAATTATATTTTCCTCTCCAACACTTGAAATATTGATTACTCGGATTTCCGACAAAGGACAATAAATGTGCAGAATATAATCTTTCACTATTTTTGATTGGAAAATTTTCGTCTACGACCAATAGAAAACAAAAAAAATCTATTTCAAAATTCTTTCAACTCTTTGCTCGAGAAGAGGAGAGTGTTGTATATGAATTTTTGTTTTTGACTTGTCTTCTTTACATTTACATGTATCCAGAAAAACGACTTCTATGGGACGATAAAGGCATAATATGATTTTTAGTAGCTTTCGCGTACTCTTGACTCCCGAAATATAAACTACACAGATTCGCGACAAATACAAAAATTGTGCACAATGTTATCCTCTACAACTTTTGTCTAAAATATTTTTATGTATGAGCATTAGGGAATGGAAAAAAATTGATTTTCAAATGTTTTGAACATAGCAACGAGAGGTTGGTTTGGAAAATGCCGTCATTTTGGCAATCCGCAGCTTGATTATAACAATCAAGAGCTGTATATCTTTTTGAATATATTTTAGTGATTTCCCTCTGAATAATTTCCAGTGACCACAACCATTTAGTGACATGCGACACACAACACCAATAATAACACAAAACAACAATTAGGTACCAATCTTCGTGGCTGCTTGACCAATGGTCGATTCATGCCGTTCATCTTGTGGTATAGGCCGCACGCATTGCAGAGATAGTGGCCTGTACCATCCCTACGCCACAAGGGCGTTGAAATTGCTCCACAATTCACACATTCGCGACCCTCGCTGAAATACTCCGCTGCGTCGACTTCGCACATAATAAAAACAGACTCTCCTTAAGAGTTATAAAAGATTATATCATTCCTAATCTAATAATAAGTATGATATTTGTACACAAAGAGTCCAATCTCTAGGTAAAACTAGGCGGCAATTTTGAAAAAGCACGAGTTGGCGCGCAAATAAGCTTCGCACTCATGTTTAAAAGTAGGGAGGACATTTCTAATACACAATGTTTTTTTGTGGAAAGATTAAACAGTAAACAAGATCGAACTCCTTATTATTTATGATATACAGTTCAGGTAATATTAAAGCAGGTATTTGAAGCCTGCAATGCTTTATGAAAAATAAGTCATGAGGTGCTATTTGAAATTATATAATTGAATATTGATTGAATGCATTGCTACGGATAATAAGGTACTCAATACTCACTGCAGGCAGCACAACCACTTTACATATTTCCTAATATGCATTTCAGTACTGTAATATCATTTTTTATAAAACAAAAATATGCAAAAAATAAATAACAAATTCTAAAACTGTCCAAATTATTAGAAACAAATGTAAAATACGAAATGTGAGTTAATCTAGTTCTTATAAAACTCCCAACTACTACTGTATACAAACTATATAATTGAAACTAAAACCGTTAGATGGCAGACTTTAAAAGTGTAAAATATGGACAATTAAACAAATAAAATGAAATTTTTGTAACATTTGCACCGAAAGTGCCCTATTACTGAACTGAATCTAGTTCCGGAAGTTCTCAATTCCAAACTAAGGAAACAATAATAATTAATTCCCTGTTGACAGGAAATTAATGAATATTAAAAAAATGATAATTGTGAATCATAGCTGCCGTTGGTATTTTTAAATTCCATTGTTATATATTATGTCAAATTGATATTTGAAAAAAAATTGTATTATAAGATTGGTTCGTTATAGTGTTTGCATTTGTTGTAAACGTGATAGTACAGAAAATGTAATCATGTAAGTTATGTTTCGCAGTATAAGTTTATTGTAAATGTGATCACAATTGCAGACATTTGTTTGCAAAATCGATAAGATAGTTTTAATACATCTAAATTTGTTTAAAAGTTCAATAATGGGGTACTTCGGTGTACTTGTTACAAATATATCGTATGCAACACGGACACTCAACGACTATCATTATTGTCATGGACAAATTTGGCTGCACGAAGCTACGCTTTGGGCTTTGCCCTCATCGAGTATAGCCAATTTCATCCTGGACAATAATGACGGTCGTTCAGTTTTTGTAGCATAATATACTATTAATGGAGGAAAAAACATTTCAGAACTCATTTTTTAATAAATAACTTTACCCAAATAAAGCATATTTATTAATATACTGTTGTTTTGATTATTGATCCTAATAACTTGATAATTAAAATTTAGATCAATTATCTGAAACAATTTCGTATTGTGAGGTTAGAATAGTTCAACGATAAATTCTATTTTGCTATGTATTTCAATATAATTGATACTCAAAATAAGTTAAAATAACAAATAATAACATTTTACTAATGTATCGATATTTGATATTTGAGATTGGATAGACTTATTCGATAAATCATCTGACGCACTGATAACAGATGAACAAATGTTTGGACAGCAGCCTGCTTGTTTACTAATTCGTACAGACAAATCAAAAATTCCAACAAGAAAAATATATCCGTCACATTCTTTTCTATTCAAATTAACTATTCGTGGATGGAAATCATTGAAAAAAATTGATTTATTAGAAAAATATTCACTATTGTTTTGTACCCATAACCTATCAAATTCTCTTCTTTTCCCTTGATGACAATTGAGGACCCAATTCCTTGATGGCGACAATCGCTGATTAATTTTCTGCGCTTTGTTAGACACGAACTCGATTTTCAAGAAATGCTAACTTCTGGTTGTAGACAAATGAAAATGCTTTAAAAAATTATCCCACAATTTTGAATCACTCAAGTAAAATGATTCATATTTAAATATTTTATTAAATTTAACGCAGCAAAACAAACTAAGCCTCATATTTATCAAAACAAGTGAGTAATAAATGTTGAAATCACTGATGCCATCTGATATACTCAACTTTTTTTTGTCTTTGATATACCTACATCAGCGAAAATACCGTACGCATTAAGTTGACATGTTATGACGTATGAGAATAAATATTAACCATGGACTTCACACGTTCATGACGTCATAGTGTCAACAAAACACTTGGAAGGAAACATATTTCAAAGAGCAAGCATTTTGAAAATCGATATTAGTGTTCATTTGTTTTTAATTAGATTGCTGTCAGATTTGACATTCAAGTCATCATACGAACTAGTTGTAAATTTTATATATTGTTATGTAAATTAAATACATGAGCAAGTAATTTTTTACAAATACCAAGCTTCAATAGAGCTTATTAAAAAAAAAATTCTGGTCTTCCACCTATATATTAACATACAATGAAAAGAGTAGGCATCATAAGATGAATTCCGGAACAAAATGTAATTGTCTCTGGCTATTTCACTGATTTCTGCGATATTTCCTAACAGGAAGTAGGTTCATAGTCATCGTCGACGGAGGGAGAAGGGATATGCTGGCACGGGACAAGGGCAAAGCCTCAACCGGAAGTTTGTTATGTTCTGTTACTGATAATGGCCATTAGACGAACTACTAAACGGGCACACTTCTTTCAACTCATTCTTTGCAATACTTTGGTGTACAACACAGCAGTTATTTATATAAGAAAAGGATTACGTGCAATAGAAAGGATTGCTGTAATTCTGATAATTTGAAAACAGAAAAGCTAGAAATTGACAGTTCAAATATATAATCCAATATTAAATTATTTAATGAGTGAAATCATTACTATTACTGATTGTCATTTGTTTTGGGTACTCAATCAAATCGTAGTTCTATAAGAGCCCTTAGACAGTTCTTGAATAAAATGAACCGTAGAACATAAGTTTACGATACAAAACTATATAGGTGGCAAATATTTTGTCCTGCCACAACTGTAGTTCCAAGAAAAAATGTTTATAAAATTAAGAACAACAGCAAAACATCCCATTGATAAGCGATCTTGTTTTGTTTGGTGGTCCGATAATTCTGCGAACGATCTTATGATATAGCAGCCCACGCATGGAGAATATGAACTCACATTCATACTTACACAGCAATAGTATTGTTTGAATGTGTTGATGACTGTGACCATCGGAAGCCATATTGTGCTTACGCGTACTAAGTTCTTGGAATTAACGTCACCTGAAGAATGTGACATGACGATCTGAGCGGGGAAAAATCGGAGCAGATTTACGCATTAATAATTCGCTTATAAAAGCTTAAATCCTCATTTTCTCTCAACCATTTTATTGATGGAATTGTATGACAAGTCTGAAATTAGTTGTGGCTATCTTCAAGTATTCCCATGAATAAGAATATCCGTAAATAATCTAAATTTATAAATAAAGTCGCAATCTTAGCAATTCCACCGCTGTAGAGCAGTATGTCATTCAAATTTGCAACAATGCAATGATAAAATGAATCACTACCTCGTTATGAGTCGTCCGTATCAAATAAAATGTTTGTCAGCAGAATTATGGAAACGATGTGCTCTTGAATACAACTAGTTTTATTTTAAATTTTCGTAGTAAATAATACAGACATTTAAAACTAATAATCATGAATATAGCAAGTCAAATCGTATCAAGAAGATGAATACCCAGAGGCATCTATTGCAATATAAAACAAATACATTAGTTGCGAAATTTATGAGTATGATGTTCATTCTATTCGTTGTATATTATTCCATGAGTGAAATATTAAAATGATAAAATTTGAAAAATATGCTCTATTGGAGCTTGAAACATATCGCAAATTATTTGCACATGAATTCAACTGATGTAAACATACATAAAATCCACGAATAATTTGTACACCCAAAGATTTCCAGAATCTGACAGCTGATGTTTAGCAGTTATTTTTTCAACGATGACTGAATATTATTTTATACAAAGCCTATATTACGGGAAAAATTCCGACTTTAGGCTAGTCCAAAAAAAAAAAACCACACATCTCATTAAAAATTGCAGTTGACTATCCAGTACAGTAATAACGTCATATTACGTGAAAATTAATTGATCTTTAGAAAATCTTGTGTGACCCAAACTATAGCTAATTATTTCTTTTCTTTCGTGGAATAGTTTGTTTCTGTATCATTCAAGACTCTGCTAAAGAAAACAACTGAAAGGTCAATATTTTAGTAAAAATTATCTAAACAAATGACAATCATCGGTAGTAATGACGTCATATATAGAATTAATTCATTTTCGACTAAAAATTGTTTCGTATCAAATTGAACTTGTGCTCAAAATATGACTTGAAGGATAATCAAATTAGTTGAGCAACTTATGAACAAAACAATTGACTATCTAGTGCAGTAATAACGTCATACATTGTGAAAATTAATTAATTAATTTGACTTTTGTAAAATTTGTATTTGAAAAATGATTCTAGTAAAACTAATCATCGTAGACGTAGTGATCAAAATAAATGACTATCAGTAATAGTAATGACGTCATACATGGAATAAATTAATTTTCGACCGAAAATTGCTTTGTATCAAATCGATTTGAATGGAAATTAAATTAGCTGAGCAAATTATGAACAATATAATTGACTATATAATACAGCACTGACGTCATACATTGCAGAAATCAATTATTAAGCTTGAACTGGATTAAAATTGTCTTATGAAGATAATTTTGGTATTGGTAAGGTTAAATTTCTTCGAAGTAACCAAAAAAAATGATGATAAATAATAATATTGACGTCGTACATGAAATAAACTAATATTCGATTGAGTATCAGATTGTATGTGTTTAAAACAGGATTTAAATTAAAATTAGATTTTTAGGCAACTTATAACAAATTTAGTACAGTAATGACGCCATGCATTAAGAAAATTAATTATTAGTACAATTCGTGTTTAAATAATGATTTCAGTGAAATTAAACATAGCAGTGAGCGAAACAAATAACAATTCAGTGCAATAATGAAATCATATGTTATAAGAATCAGTTATTAGGATCGATTTTCAGTAACATTCGTATTCAAAAGATGATTTTAATGAGATTCAACATCAAAGTGTATGAAAAGCATGATAATCAGTAATAGTAACAACGTTGTGCATAAAATAAACTAATATTCTAGTTAGAATTTGTGCTTAAAAAATTAGTTTAATGAAAATTAAATTAGTTGAGCAATTTATGAATAAAATAATTGATTAGCATTCAGCCTTAAAACAATTTCTATAGTGTAATTTGAAGTTAAACCGATCAGTTCGAGCTAAAATCTAATACATTTTATTGTAATACCTTTATCAAGTTGTTTTTTTTTTCAGTTCATAGATCAGTCTCAAAGATAATGACATATAATTAAATTAATCAAGGACAATTCGCTCTAAAACCTATTTTCGCTGGAATTTCGCTATATTTGATTGCGTTGGAAAGAGAATCGTCTAGTTTTCAGTTAGTTGTATGCTAATACTGCTGTATAATTATACTTGCTCATGTTTTTTACGGTGTAATGCTATGTTATCATTGTGCTAGGCACGTCCAATGTATATGTGTTGCCCTCTACGCTTGCCAGAGAACGTGCAGAATTAATCAGTGTCATAATTGAAAAGAACACAAAAAGATGGAATTTCCTCTGCGATTTTTACTGCACTAAGGAGTTTACTTCCTACTATTAATGTGATTTCAAGCAAAATATGAACTCTGTATCAGCAGGAGCATTTTGAGATTATTTGTACGTAAAACTAAAATTATATAGAATTTACCAAATCTGTTCTACAATATTTTATAAGAATAAGTAAGAATAGTCAATATATTTTTAAATTCTAATCATACCTTTAAAATAAGGATTTAAAATTAATTCTCATGAATTAATGATACATTACTCAAACTCAGGTCAACTATATTCTGTTAAATATTACTTTTGAATTTAAAAAATCTGAATAGACTATGGATAATATGTATTACATCCATCCAATTACTATTTATTATACAATGTAGTAAACATGTTTCCATGGAATATGAAAAACTGTGACGTAGCTGGCAGGTAAATGTTTGATAAGACTATCCTGTGCCCCCATGGTACTTCCTCCAACGAGGCCCTGTGCCTTGTGGAGCTGATAACACGACATCCGGTAGGAAACCCCGCTGATCAGGAATAGTAGCATATTCAAAACTCTATAGTTATGGTTTTATTTATTACTATTTGAGGTTATTCTTTGAAGAACATTTTTAAAATTGTTTATAGGAGAAGATGAAGTGTCACATTGTTTGAAAAACAGCTGATTGGTTACTACTATCTTCACTCTAAAATTTACAATTCATCTCTTTTTCTGTCTCCCTCTGAGCGAAATAGAGTTAAGAAAAAATGCTCTGAATGTAGCTTCATATATTTTTGATAAATTTTTAATGATAAATTCATCCGGTCGCAATTTAGATTTGTAAAAAAAAAATGAAATAATAAATAAGCTCACAAAAAATATACTGGATTAAAAATGTCATTAATCAACTTATCCTTGTATCAAATATCTAAAAATATGTATAAAAAATAATTTGTGGGTCCTTTTCCGTTTTGATTTACGACGCATCATCAAAATTATACGAGATAAATACTATTCAACGCTTAGTTGAAAACCGGCGAAGTAGGCACGGGACAAAACGTTTCAAAAGTGAAATTCGATCCTTTGAAGATGTTCCCTGGGGATATATCAATGACAAGAGTTGTCAATAAGTTACAAGCGGGTCTGGTAGTCAATAAAAAGTCGAACGAAATGTCACATAAACTAAAGAAATTATTTTTTTGCCCGAGTTTAAATTGTAGTGGAAATTAAAAAAAAAAAGGATAAGGAAAGTACAGAGATGGCCATCTTTGTATGTAACATTTCAAATATAAAGTACAGTTTCTTTTATGAGCTTAAAAATAATATTATATGAAAAATATTCCGTATTAAGAGCTTTATAAACAATTTTCGTCAGATACAGCTTAACCAAGAGTAGGTAAATTTGAAGTTAGGCTAGGCCGCTAGGGGATGTACAGAGGGAGCCATATTTGTTTGTTTATTCGAAATATAAAGTACAATTATTTTTATGTACTCAAGAAGATTATATAGAAATATTTCAATATCAGGAGCTGTACAAATAATTTTCGTCACTTGCAGCGTAACTAAAATTGAGTTATTAAAGTTAGATTAAGGGAGGTACTGAGGTGGCAATTTTTTTAAGCTCAATAAAAATATGAATTGATGTTCCTTTTATGAATTTAGAAAAAACGTGTACAGAAAGCTCAGTATTAATAATTGTACAAACATATTCCGTCACCTGCAGCTTAACTAAAAATTAATTAACTTCAAGTTAGCTTAGAGCAGATATAGAAAAAGCCATTTTCATATGCCTATTCAAAATATGAACTACAGTTCCTTTTATGTTCTCAAGAAGAAGATTGTACACAAAAATTCAGTATTAGGAACTGTACAAACAATTTCTGTCCTCTGCAGCGTTGCTAAAAATGAGTTAAATTGAAGTTAGTTTAGGGGAGGTATACATGGTGCTATTTTGGAATGTCCATTTAAAATATGAGGTACAGCTTCTGTTACGTACTCAAGAAGAAGATTGTACAAAAATAGTTCAATGTTAAAAGCTATTGAAACAATTTTATTCATGTGCAGCGAAAACAAAATTGAATTAAAGTTACGTAAGGGGAAACATAGAGGCGGCCATTTTTGTATGTAACATTCAAAATAGAATACTGGAGCTCAAAAGACAAATATGTTCATTAAATATTATTTTAATTTTTTTTTACAATGTTCTGAGAAAAATTTGTCGGATAGTTGAAAGTTCAAAATAAAACACGTAACCTAAATTTATTAGAAGTGTCAAAAGTGGCATATTCTCCAACCCTAGTGTTTTAGTGTGCTGTTAGCTTGCCGCAAAGTTACACTCAAGTGCCCTTTAGTAGACACCGGCTTAAAAGTCAGAGGTTGAAGAACTGAGCGACTAAAGGGAAAAAACTGAACAAAAAAATACACGGAGATCAAATTTTTTCAAAAAAAAACCGAAATTATTATTAAAACTATCAACTTTTTCATTGTGTCATATGATTCATTATAAAATGCATAATTGTTTTCAGATTGCATATTATTTTTGAATTAAATTCACGACGTAGTTGGATGCAGGGGTAATGACTTAACTTTACACGTAGGTCAGGATTTTTATCTAAATTTAGTGGTTTTTGTTATGTTTTAATGATAACTGTCATTTGCGACATCAAATGAAATATGTTTCGATAACTTTAATCACGAACTTGGTATTTAGTGATAATAGAATTCATCTGAAGTCAAAAATTGTTTCAAAATCTTTGCGTCAATTTTTTAACCACCTGACAATAGATGGCAACACATTTATTGCTAGCTTTTAAGCCATTACAACAAATTTGACTATTTCCGTATATTTATTTTTTGCCATAAAAACTGGAAAAAAAATTCTCTCTCAGTATGAATTATTGGGAGCTGTCAACGTTCATCGGAACGTCTGTTCGTCTACAAGTGCTGAGTCAGAAGAAGCAGACCCATCCAGATATCCATCGTGTTAAATTTGTATTTGTAATGTATATGGGGTCCCAGGGGTACTCCGCCCCCAGCAAACGGCGCCTGCACTACATCACTTTAAACCATAACACGAGAACAAGACCAAACCACCCGGACAAATTTTTTGCACCACTTCAAGGATGAAATTCTACTAAAAGCTTTCTAGTTTTTATGAATAAAATTTGTTTGGTATTTTAGAAATAAATTTGAGATGATTTGTGATATTATGAGTCAGACAAATAAAATTTTGAATTGATTGAACATGCCTGAATTCAAAAGGTTGCCATTTCTACCAAAAATGAGATATTTCAAATCTGTTGGCAGACTTATCTACCAGCATGCTTTTGATTGCCGATTTTCCTGCCATTATCATCAAAAATAAAGTTTTCATTGTGGTTTATTTGAGGTCCTAACGTAGTCAAATTAATTTTAAATCTGTAGATCCCCCAATTCAAACTTATGCCATTTCATAACTAAATAAGATATTACAAATCTGTTCAATGATTATCAGTATATTATCATTAAAACGTAAGCCAATTTTAATATATCTAGCATTAACAACGCATTTTTAATTTGAGTTTATGTGGGATACTGTCGTATGCAAATAAATTTTGTAGCTGGAGATGGTCTAATTTAAACGTATGACATTTCCTAACAAAATGAGATACAACAAATCTGTTTTCTATTAGCATATCTTAATAAAAATGCTCGCTGATTTTCATTTATTCATCGTTATTGAAATTTATTTGAGATACTGTACATTTCTCAGCTAAATATGTCCAATTCAACTGGCTCTCATTTCTTCAGAAAATAAATAATTTGAAATTTGCCTTAATAATTATCATAAGCATACCTTACTTCAATATGTTACTGATTTTCAGTTATTTGCTATCAAAAAAGCGATACTTATTGAAGGATTGAATCAAGTACCGATTTTATTGATATAATTTTTGGTTAAAAACGAAGCCATTTATGAATAAATCAGAGTTTTCCAAATTTGTTAATGGGTTTAGTTGAGGTACACTTTATTAATCAGAAAAAGTGATTTCTATAGATATGGTGACGAAAATACTTTTTATGATTTAAGATTTAAAATCGTGTCAAATTTTCTTATCCCAGATTTTTTTTGTTACACTTTTATTTGATATTATTTTCATTTCAATAGCATTACAAATTTTGAATCTGCATCCCAATACCATTTTTTTTACCAGATATTTCCGACTTTAAAAATGATAACAAATTTCGAATAATTTCTCGAATAACTCGAAAAATAAGCAGTAATCGTATTTTTGACTGCTTTATGAGATCGGGCATTCAATTTTACATGAGTGTGCCGATTTTTATAACTTTTCATTCAAGGATACGGATTTTACGACGAAAAAAATTACGAGAAATAGTGAATTTATCAAAGGTTAGTTTTTCCTCAAAAAATTGCATATATTTTATTCTATTTCAAGAAAGTGGTCTTCCATGCTAATTTTTTGAATTTTAGGCGATTCAATAGTCCAAAAAGTGCTGAAAATTTAACCGTTTTTTAATTAAAACTGTATATTTTGAAAGATAAATGCGATAATATGATTTTTTTATATATTTGTTTGATTTGATCTTCTTCTACAACAGCTGGAATATCAAACGCAAATATTGATTGCAATTAATTATAGGTCATGAAATTCGAAAGAAAAAAGGGCTAAAATTGATCAAATCTGAGAGGTTATGAATACTTGAGAAATTGATATTTGTCAATTTTTTTATGAAATTTAGGTTCATTATACCTTCCTTGATAACTGACAAAATTTTTGTCAATTGATCTTGAATAATATGGATATTAATATTTATCTGAATGAAGGAAATCATCAAACTTTAAACAAATGAATGAGATTAATTCCCTAACAAAGATCAAATAAATTCTGAATAATTGAACGTGATTCAAACCGACCTCTAAATAATTTTAATATGACTGCATTTAAATTCCCAACGAAATATGATTTTCTATTATTTGCGGAAGTGAATAATCTGAGTATAATTTTATGATTCATAAATTTAAGTTCCTCAGGTAAACTCAAATGAAAGAAAAAATTGCAGAATTCTCCGAAAAAATATGGTTATTGTTCCATAAACAACAATATAGACCAGCAATGTTTTTGTAGAGTTATAAATTGAGTCAAACAACCATTATTTTTCGAGCTCAATTATTTCCAAAAGGAAAATACAAAACTAAGATCGTGCAGAATTATATAAATATACAGGTGAATAATTAGTGTATATTAACAACAAAAATTGCAAACAATTCTTGATTACTTCTCGGAATAATTCTTTTTCAAAACGATTTTACTTTTAAGAATCTCGGGTATTTATCTGTTAAATAGGTCTGAAATTTGTTAAAATAACTACTGTTTGCTTTCAAATGTCTGGAGCATTTTAGGATAGCCTTTAAAGATAACCAATAGTGGTCAATACATCACGAAAATTGTTTTGTCTGGTGTAAAAAGGTCTTTATCGGGCAGAAGGCACGCGCTCAGTGGCAATTTTAAGATAACAAAGAAATCAAACATTCTAGAACTAAAAAAAATGTTTGTTTTGGACACTTGACACACGAAATCATGGGTTGAAATAAATGCCACTACATCAGATTCCTATTACCGTTTGTTTTATTTCTCTACCATTATTATTTCAGGGGATACGATCTTTTTCATCGATCGAGCTGGAAGATTCAGGGTTGAAATAGTTTTATAATAAATGATACTAAATGGGCTCCCTATCAGCGTTTGATTCATCATTCTTCGAATATTATTTCATGAGCTTTCAAAATGTGACAAATTTTTCAACCCTCTATACCGCTAAAAAAGACGTTCTACGTTGAGTTTATTCACGTTTAGTTAGATACTAATTTGAACATGCCACATCAATTGACAGTAAGAAATATTATTAAATAGAAGTTCGACAGATTAAATGACGAATTCTCCATGAATGAATAGACTCTCTTCAATAAAAAACATCTTAAGAATGACTAGTTTCCGTTTACATGTCTCCATTTCCTCTCCTCCAGGTACACATACAATTAGCTATTAGCAAGTAAAGTGTTAGGCACGAGCCGTACAAATATTATTGTGTCAAACATGAGAACACACTCACGAGCTAGCGTCACAAGATCGACTTACGTAAACCCAAAGAATTGTGGAGCCTACTACTGGTCACAGGTAAAATATTTACGGAATTCTGGATAATGCCTACTTCTGGGGGGTGACAATAAATCATTGTGACCAGACGAGCACAAGAGGAGAATTAGTTAGCCCTTAAATGATTTGTTAAATTTGTCTGTCCATTTTTAAATATTTATTGACTGTTGAAACATATTCTCAAGGCAAAGTTTACAATAAAAAAAATTGTTACGCTCAGTAAAATCATTATACTATTTTAAATTACTAAAAAATGTGAATATTTAGATAATATTTCAAGTTGCAATCGGCTAATAGTTGAATATATAATTTTACACATTTTTTTTGTGTAATTATGCCAACTAATGAAGATAAGACTGAAGTTTATCTGCCGATTCCCAACCATTTTACAATTCAAATGATTTATTTCGAATAAATATAGCTTCCAATCTCAAATACCATGTTTTATAATCAAATAAACTGTACTTACTGGCACTCAAACTGGCTGCAGCGCTCAGGTTGGTCAAACCAGCTGGTCTCCCAGCTCTGACGCTAGTTTGGGCTGTCATGACTCCATACTGTAGTCCTGACGATGGATCTGTAGCGTAAGGACTTTGCCAATGTTCCGCTGGGCTTGAGCCATAGCCAGAGCTAGCAGATCCGGCTCCAGTCCCAGGACTGTAGCTTGTACGATGCGACGGAGTTGCAAAGACTGGTGGAAGTCGACCAAAAGGTGGTAATGCTGATGATGTTGAGGTTTTCATGAGATAGTCATCCGTGCTGAGAGTAGTTGAGGAGTTTAAACCAACTGAAAGAGCGAAATATAATTATATATACAACACGACTTTAATCAAACTATGAAAACGCAATGTTAATCAGATTAAAAAACTCAACGTTAATCAGGCCATGTTAATTCAACGCTGACTGGGTTTGAGTAAATAAACCAACGGTACCAAATCAAGACAATTCTGTGGGAATTAGAGAAAAGTTTTAAAAAGGTTACGTGGCGAGATGCAGCGTTGGCAAGACCAGGATCAAAATTTGACCTGAATAATTACGACCAATACTTGGTTGTACTAAAAAACAAATAATCGTAATCTTGAACTAATCAAGACAATACAGGAAGAGTACCGACTGCGCCAAACCACAAAGGACACATGAGATTAAATGACTATGTACAACTTACTGGTTACTGCTAACTTCTCTCTGTTCGTGATAAATAAATTTCCCATTCATAACTTGAAAAACAATGTAATCTTTCCGCAAAACATATACTATTAAACTCTCAAACTATTATTAGAACAATTACCACGTGTACCAGCTCCAAAGTACGAGAAAACTGTCGTCCATTTGCATTTACAATGTTAACACTAAACCTTAATCGATTTCCTTGCTGATTTGCAGAAAAATACATTGTAAACAAGATTCAAATATTTTTTTAGATTACAGGGAAATAAATTACATGTCTTGGAAAATTTTCAACAAGAACAAGAAAAATAAATCAAATCGGAAATAAGTTGAATGTTTAGGCATTGTAACGTATTTTAAAACTTTGTAGCAAAATGTTTTTATAATATGATGAGTCATATTTTAAATATTGAAACAAAAATATATTGATCACATTGTTTTAGGAGCACAGGCTTCAAACAGTAGAAGCATTTTAGAAATCTAATAAACTTGTTAAACATGGTGAAGCTTCCACCCTTCAAAAAAGATGAAGATTATACATTTTTTTCGTAACAATTACTTTGATTCTAACATGCAAAACTGATACTGTGCTTATCAGAATACAAAAACCATTTTTAGAGGTCAATCCAGATGAACCATACCAGAAAATGACAGATGGTTCATTCCCAATGGGAAAACATAACGTCAGACAACTCATAATACAACACTGAAATAACAGCCATTTTTGGGGGCTGTGGACATGCCATTCATTCTCGAACGTTATTCTACAGTAGAATTCATAACGAAACGCAAGCAAAAATCATTTCAAGGGTTTGTAGACAAGACTACCATTCTGGCTGAGCCATTACAGAAAAGGACTCTTATGGGTAGACTGAATGTTAGACTTAAAGGATTTATAACGAAATACTGGAAAATAAATCACCATCTACATACATTGAGGTTGGAATGAAAAGCTTTTTCGGAGGCTGTAAGAACACATGATTTACTTCCGATGGGAGAAGGAGGGAGAAAGCCAGACTACTAACAGGGTTCGTAACAAAACGCCTACATACATTGAAACTAAAACAAAAACCATTTACGGGGAATGTCAAAAAGACGATCGTTCTGAATGAAATATCTCAGTAAAAGATAAATGAGCAAATAAAACTTCATACTACTAAAGGATTCATAACGAAATCCCAACCTCTATTTGGTCTGAAACTAGGACCATTCTAAGGGGTTGTGGACCAGACAATCGTTCTGGATAAACTATTTTACAGATAATTTACTTCCAGTCTAGTAAGCACTCACGTGCATTGATGTTGAAACAAAAACCATTTTCAAGAATTTTGGGGAAACCATTTGAGAAAACAATAAACATTTTGTTGCCTATGGAGAGAACAAATAATATACCACTAGCAGGACACATAACAAGAAGAAGGGCTATTGATAAACACCACATACATTGAAGTTGAAATCATAATCATTTCAAATAATTGTGGGTAAGGCAAAAACCATTTTGAGTGGTTCTATGGACAATAATTCTAGAAAAAAGCAGATACTGTACCTCCAATAGAAAGAGAAAACGTCAGACCAACAAGGCTTATAGCTAGAGACGGGGCAATTAACAAACAACATACGTATTACGAATGAAATAGGAATCATTTTCAGGTGTTCTGTGAGAACCATTTCAGAAAAAGACAGATAGTTTACTGCCAATAGGAAGACTGAATATCAGATCATTAACAGGACACATAACGGTAAAATATACACCCTTGTTGGGGCTGAAACGAGAATTACTTCAAGAGGTTGTAAAGAAGATAAAAACCATTTCTGGGGATGTGATGAATCATCCAACAAAAATACAGATGATGTAATCCCAATTGAAAGACAGAACTTTAGACTAACAGGGTACAGAACAATTATTAAATACATCCTTGTAAACACCACATTGGGACTGAAACAAGAATTATTTCAAGAGGTTGTAGAAAAGACGAAAACCATTTCTGAGGATGTGATGAATCATCCAACAAAAGGACAGATGGTGTAGTCTCAATTGAAAGACGGAACGTTAGACTAACAGGACTAATAACAAGGTACAGAACAATTATTAAATATATTGAGACTGAACCAAGAACCATTTTAAGGGCTCGTAGAGAAGGAAGAACCATTTAGGAGATGGATGAACCATCCAAGAAAAGGGCAAATAGTGAATTCTCAATAAAAAGATAATAAGTTGAATTAATAAGACTCATAATGGGGTACATGGCAATTGAATAACACTACATACATTAAAGATGAAACAAGAATCGTTTAAAGGGGTTGCCGAGGAAAGGTAGGATGAACCATTCTAGAAAAGAACAGATAGCAATGGGAAGGCAGTATGCTATTAACAAGTTCAATTAGGAGAGCAGATTTTTTGCACTTACCAGTGTTGGTCCAAAGTGGGGTGTTCTGGGTAACCAACTCAGCGCCTGGAGAACTAGCAGTATAATAAGGCATCGTGTAGTGGCCCCGGGTATACAAAGCACTGTAACAAAAATAAAAATTTAGCAACCCAATTTTGTTTATTATATTGAACAATGTTATTAATTGACGTAATAGATTAATTAATATTTAATTTGAATTAGATTTGTCTTGGAGTCCTTTAATACGCATTAGTATCAAAGCAGTTAACGAAAAACTCGTTTTGAGATATTTTTAGCTAGAATTAATCATTAAGAAAGATAATTTTTCTAGGAGGAATCAAGCATTGAAATTATTGAGCAAGAATGAATTGCGAGACTCGCATTTGGTTTTTATATTAGTTGATAGTTTACCTTTTATTTTTTAAGATAGTACTATCACACTTGCGTGATATTTTAGTTGATACAATTGTCAAAAACATACCTGCATTCAATAAAATTATTGGATCATTCAATATAAATGCATATTGGAGCTTCTGATCCAGAAAATATTTTTTAAATAATATGAGCTCAAATATTGACCAAAATTTGGATAAAAATCTGATAAATATTTTTTATCCATTCAGATTTTTTTTCAAACCTGCTTATCATAAAATAAAACCGAATGGAAAAATGCATTCCCTTTCTTGTTTTTAATTAAAAATAAATACCACTAATTCTGAGAGTTCAATTGTCACTTCGTCTTCACTTGTCACACCGAAACAAAATAGCAGCGGTCACTTCACTCACTAGTGTGCATAATAAGCGCGCAAATTCGGCACGTCTAGTGGTCATCAATGAACTAATTGTTTTAGTTGTGGGATGTCTTACTTTAAACAAACGACGCTCAAGTGGCCTTCGTTGTCACGTGACAACTGCGTCACACTCAAGTCGTGGCTTGCTTCACGGCGACACGGATCGCGAAGTAATGCTTCAAACTTACTTGAATGCAAAATAAAGGAGGTTTTTTGATGAATTTCAGTCACTCGTTCATTTACACGATCTTCCGCCCTTCAATATTCCGCTCGTTTTCGTCAAAAGTTATATTACTCTTCCAACAACATTAATTTTGCACCCATGAAACATGTCAATTGAAAATGCTACCATATTGAAGGATTTCATAATAAATGAGGCATTCTATCAGTATTTGGTTCATTACTCTAAGATTATTATTACAGGATATATAAGCTTTCAAAGTGTGATGCTTAATTTTTAATTTTTGTTCTACTGTATTCAAGTGTTGCGAGATAAAGGGTTGGAACTGGTTCTATAATAAATGGTACTATATAAAAGCCTTCTATTAGCGTTTGGTTCATTATTCTGTGATTATCATTTTAGAAAGTGGAAAATAAAAGGTTAAAATTATTTTTGTAATAAATGGTGCTGCTTCAGCTTTCTTTCATCGATTATTATTTCAGAAGCTCTTCAAAGTGATGCCTAAATATTGATGATTTGAAGTATTACAGAACAAATTATTCAGAATTATAGCAATATATGATAGAATGACGTACAGATTTGTAGAAAATCACCAAATAATTCCGAAAGTAACTATAGTCTTGGAATTGATAAAGTACCACAGAATAATTTGCAGAGCTACCACACTTAGTACTTACAGAATGAAATACAGAATTTTTAGAATAGTTACACAACAAAATTTAAATCTTGGCTCAGTAAAACTTCATTGAATAAGTTACAGAGCCTTATAGAATGACAGAATTATATTAAGGCTATTGCAATTATAACAGAATCGTAGTGAAATCGAAGAGTATCACATAATATCACTCCAATAATTATTAAGATACAGAATAGAGCTGAAAAAGGCAAGGTACATAGTTACGACATAGAAGGGTTGAGATGAAAGGCTGATAATGAAAAGGTACTACATAAGCTTTCTATCAGCGTAATTCATCATTCTACGATTGTCATTATTTCAAGAGATATAAGCTTTCAAATTGTGACAGATTATCGTTTTATTAGACCCCATATCCCTGCAGGGTTAAAAGATGAAGGGCTGGAGATGGTTGTTGTATAATAAATGGTAATATATTTTTCTAAAAGTTGGTGGTTTCTGATTATATACGATTATAATTTCAAGAGATTCAGATAGATTCATCCTACTTATTTTAATTTTATTATTTATTTGAGAGGGTAGAGTGATGAAAGATTTGAAGGGTTAGATGATGGAGGGCTGAAACTGGTTAATAAATGGCAATACGTTAATTTTTTTTTTATAGCATTTGAATATTTATTGTATAATTATTATTTCAGGAGATTCAGACAATTTTTGTTTCATGCTACAGTATTTTGGGGTTGAAGAATGAAAAATTGGAACTGGTTACACAATTAATCATATTATATGACCTTTCTTTCTATTAATGTTTGGTGTATTATTGTTTGATTATTATTTCAGGAGATATGAGCTTTTGAATTGGGACTGACTTTCATTACAATATTTAGCCCCCAATACTTGCAGAGTTAAAAGATCAATGGATGAAACTGGTTTTATAATAATTGATACTTTCATCATTATTTGGGTTCATCATTGTACGATTATTATTTTAAGAGATTCAGACCAAATAATATGGAGTTTTACCTAATTTTTATTTTCACGCTATTGTAATCAAAGATAGAAACTGATTTCATAATAAATGGTACTAGAAAAGTTTTCTATCGGTCGTTTGTTTCATTATTCTATGGTAATTATTTGAGGGCATACGAATTTTTTTTTTAAATAAGAGGTGGTACCATTTGTTAACGGCAGATTTTTTTCTTCCAAAAAGCTATATTAAAAACTGATTCCTTATGAAATTATCCGAGTTATATCGCAGTAATTCGAGGATGGTGTGCTAGTCGATAATAATACATCGGTGTGCGGGGTGTGCATAATTATTTATATATCACGTTCATTAACCTAAAAATACTAACACCTGATAGTGAATGACTTTTTATTTAAATATGACCAATAAATTTGCAGTAAACAGTCAGCGACCCAACAAGGTCGAACAGTCCAAGAGTACGTGACATTTATCAAAATTTTGACAGACCATTTGATTTCACAATTTTAAAACTTTTGTTTTTTCAGTGATTCTAAAAATATCCACAGTATTTAGAAGGGATTTCGTCGAAAACACACAAAAGTCTGTACTAAAGATTATCAACTTCAAGTTGGTATAATGAGCGAATTTCTTCTATTTACTTACATAACAAAAAAATCATCAATTTGATCCCTTTTTCCAACTCCAAAAGATAATCCTCGAAATTACTGACATTAACTTTAGAAACTCAGGAGAAAAATTCGTCTATTTCTCCTAAATAACTATATTTAATTCTTTATTTAACAGCAGATGAAAGCGGCATAAACCGATATGAAATTGTGTCACACGTTGCTAATTGAAAAACGTAGTTTAAGAAGTACTTAAGGCGGTATTTTCTGCAAACGATGTCCGCGGTAATTACTCGGCACGAGCTAGGACTTCCTGTTTGTAAAGTTTTTTGCTTTTATGTATTTTCGATGCTGTTTGCGTAAAATGCTGTCATGATTGAACATTCTGTTTTTATGTCCGATTATTGATGGAAAACAAATCATGTTTAGTAATAGGTTTTATCAGTGTACAGATGTTGTGTGGTTATTTCAAGGATAATCAAAAAATTACTATTTCAATTACATTGTAATAAATTTTTATTTATAAATAATTTGTCGATGAAATTCAGACAATAATACAAAGAGCTATTTTCAAAAAGGACAAGAGTTAGCCAAGGATGAGAATTTGGCCTTGAAGAAGAAAATTGACAATAATATGTCTATCCATCAAGTATCATAAATGTTATTAAAATCAAACAGAAATTATTCGATAGTGCAAATGACAGCTAAGGTACAGAATGTAGTCCTGCTTAGTGGCACTGAAGAATACAAGTGGCTATAATGAGTCTACTTATTAATTATTATAAATACTATTAAAAATTGACAAAAAATTAGAGCTAGGCACAGCAAAGATACAGAATGTAATTAGAGCTAAGTGGTCATGAAGAAGAAAACTAGTAATGATGTGTCTATTTATGAAATATTTATTGATGATAAATTTTAAAAATAATTGCTAAAAAAGCAAGAGGCAACAAAGATATAAAATATCAGTAAATTTTAAAATAGTACTGAGTGGCTCTGAAGAAAAAACTTGGTCATCAAATATGTTAGCTATAAAAATATATAACAAGATACAATATGAACAGTATCCTGAATTTCTATGAATGTACCTATAAATTCAAACAAATGAAGTCATGCAATATACTTTCATGTCTTTCAAAATTCAAGTTAGAGTACTCATAAAACCATTTAATTCATTATTCCTTCCGGTACTGCACTAAAAACTCTTCCTTGTCATCGGAAGGAACTTTCTTGTTCCGTTCCACATTTCTACTTCACGTGCTCAGCACTTCTGCAATTTTCTTACATCTGCTTATCCACCCACTGGAACCACGTACTCCACGTGCCAAAGCCACTGCTTTAACCACCGCACACGTGTTAATATAAGTCCCAATGCGGGCGTCTATCGGAGAATGTGCAACATGCCCACGAGCCGCTGATAACGAAGGTGTTTTCAGGTTTTTTTTTTAACTCAAATAATGTTCCAGACATACTTTTGTAAGTTGAAAATATTGGGAAGTTATCGCCATTCGAAATGGAGGCAATAACTTACAGAAGCGAAAAGAGTAAGCTATAAGGACGATGATAAAAACTGAACGAAGTCTTACTTGTGGAAATTTGAGTTTATACTACTTTTCAGGAATCTCAAATCTGATTGGCTGTTAAGATTCCACCTCCAGTTTTCCATGTACTACATATCTTGTATTACAGAAAAAAATCATAATTTTTAACGAAGAATCAGTTGCAACGAAATAAAGATTATTAGAACAATATTCTAGTTCCACTACCAAGAAATAAGATTGCGGTCCTCTTAAATTTGATCTACAGAATTGAGTATCACTAGAATCAAGAAAATTAAAATTTACGGCCTAATTTTCTAAACAATTTGTTATAATTTTCCATCCACATAATCGGCTTTTTAGTTCCAGTTATGCAAAATTAGATCTATACTACTTTAGAGGAGTCTTAATCAGATTGACTACTAAGTTTCCATCTCTACTTTTCCATATAGTTCATGTGTTTAATATATAGGAAATTCATATTTATTCGAAATGTGCCTCTGGAAATGTTTTTTTTCACAGTAACTTCAAATATAATAAAGTATGACCTCTGAACATGACTAGTTATAAAAATATTTCAAATTTCCCATAATCACTAAAAAATGACTCCAGTTTCAAGTAGCTCCTAATGACTTCCAAATCAAACTAGGGTCTTTGACCTAATGGAATATTACATTAATTTTCAAGTTCATCTAACTCCAAAACGTGCAATTCAATACAAATCAGAAACAAGTGATAATCGAAACAAAAAAGAGCAGTCAATAGACTCAGCAGACAAACAAAAACACATTAGAAATGACACCTCATTTTTTAAGTATCTAGTCAAATTAGTAACAACTGCAACTGAATTATGAGAACTAATGGCGACCTTGACTGTGAAACGTACGTGATAATATAATATACAACATTCCACAATAGGATGGTGGAGTCACAATCTTAGAGAGATCACATCACTGACTTATATTTTATTCATGATTTGATACTGAAGAGATTATATTTTATTGTAGAGCTATCTTCAGCACACGACTTCTCGCGCGTTTGTTTCAGGGCTTTGTTATAATTTATTGTTTATTTCAAGCTTCGCCCTTAGACTGTTATTCAGAAAGGGCTGTTTAAAACTCCAAATAGTGTTCAATATCCTTGACAGAAAATGCCTTTATACAACCTGCAAGTGATAAATATTCGAAGAAATACAGGACACTGTAAAGTCCGTGAAATATTCAATCAAAGAAACATTCCGATTAAAAATTACTATAAAATTATCCAAATAGATTTGCCACAGAAACGAATTTTGTCTGAGACGTGAAAAATTATATTTATAGTACTTCAGAAAAATTATTAACCTTATTGGCTGCTAAATTTCCATCTCCACTTTTCCATGTTTCATATTTTCTGTACAAACGGTAAATTCGTACATATTTGACATGAAGATTTATTTTCAACTCTTTAAAACCTGATGTTTAAGAGCTTCGTTAACAAAAGGTGGCTTCACAATTACAGAAATATGTTCTTGAAATTTAACGTTTCTACCTCCAATAATTTAGGCTATAAGTTATAAATTATTAAAATATTATTGGTTCTTCATCCCTTTAAAAATAGAATTTAAGAATTCTTGAAGGACATTCCAGTTATGAGGCCCTTGAAATTTCACTTTCTAGGTCCAACAATTCAGGCTATATTTTAACGACTTTAATTAATTTCATGCTGGTAGAACCGCTCAGGATTTGAATTTCTGAAAATTATGTCAGGAGGCTGGTTTTGCTATTATATTAATGGAAAATGCCTTTGGAATTGCACGTTCCTTAATCTAAGAATTTAGGCTGCATACGTTAACAGTAAAAATATTAGAACAAACACAACTTTTTTAAGACACGTAAGAATTTGAATTCGAAAAATCCCGTTTTGGGAAATAATTTTGCTATGAGCGAAGGATACCCTTGAAATTTCATGTTTCTGACCTAAGAATTTAGGCTGTATACGTTAACGATTAAGAATATAAAAATAGTTTGGCCTTCCTTGTTGATAGTATCTCCAAACTATATCATTTTTCAAACCTTCAAGCCTTAAATTTTGGGATATACTTATGTTGGGAGTGATTCTGATATGAAGGGGATACACCAAATTTGACTTTCTAGATCCAAAAATATAAAGCTGTACGTTAACGATTTTCAAAATTAGAATTGTTTTGCAAAAATGGTAACATCATCTCAAAATACATCCATTATCAACCCGTCAAGATGTGAATTTTTGAAAATAATTTGAAGGGTGATTCCTATTCAAAGTGGAAGATACTTTTGGAACTTCACATTTCTAGGACCAAGAATTTAGGCATAACGTCAACGATTTTAAATATTACAATTTTATAGCTATCATGGTAACATTATCTTCAAACTGCATTCCTTTAGGATCCTGTAGAGCCCTTCAGAACACGAATTCTAGAAAATCCTTACTGAATCGTAATTTTGTAATGAACAGAAAAAAACAATTAAAATTTCACATATCTATACGTCAAGGGACTTGGGCTGTTACCAAGATAACATTATCTCCATACCACATTCTTTTGGAACCTTTCAGGACTTGAGCTTCAGAAATCCTTTTCTAAAATATAGCTTCACTATAGGGGAAGATACTCTCAAGAATTCAGATGTCTAGGTCCGGAAAATAAGGGCTATGCTTCATTGAAATTTTCACTGAAATTTTCCACCCTTTAGTACTTGAATTTTATATAACTCTTCTGTAGAATATGGTTTCAATATAGAAAAAAAACGCTTAAGAATTCATGATTTTAGTTTCGAAAAATTAAGGTTCAACGTTAAGTGCTCTCAGTATTGAAATTTTTTGGCTACCATAGCATGATCATCTTCAAAACGCATTCAATTTTTATCCTTCCAGGATTGGAATTTAGGAGAATTCGTGCCTAGTGGATAGTTTTGTCCTGAGGGAAGTGTACCCTTGATATTTCACGCTTCTAGGTCCAAGAATTTAAGGTGTACGTTAACAACTTCAAGTATTCATATTGTTTATCTCCAAACTATATTTCTTCCCCTAATTCTGGAAAATCTATCTAAAGAAGATGGTTATGATATGAGTGAGATAAAGGCAATCCCAAAATTTCATTTTCTATATTAAAAGATTTAGGCTGTACGTCAACAATTTTAAATATTAATTAACATCCTTTTTCAACCCTTCAGGACGTGAATTTTAGATATTTTTTTTCGCAGGATGATTCATTTATAAGGGAAAGCTGCTCTGGAAATTTCACGTTTCTAGGTCCAAGGATTTAAGCTGTACTTACGTCAACGATTTTAAATAACATTATCTCGAAATTGACAATATGTGATGACGAAAACTCTAGTGTTGCTGACTGGTTAAAACAATCGGTAGGCGTCGCAATAACATTTGAGCATCATTTTCACAGTTCTGTTGTTTTGATACCCGAGAATGCGGGGGTAGAAGTAACGTCTGGCGCCCAAAGAACACCATGGGATTCACTTGCAGATCCCACGGCTATCTTCGATAAGGAAAACGATGCATTAGCGCATACCGCATTTCTAGAACTGTGCATGTGTACGGAGAAATTAGATACCTGTTGTGTAATAGGTTTCAAATAATACTTTTATACGTAGTTAAATAACAACAGAATAGTAATTTATGCAACAAGTTTGCAAGTTGTGTTTATATTGTCATCATGTACCAAAATTTTTTTATTAGATGGCTGTATTATGGCTTTCACTTTATTGTGGCGGCAATAATTTGAATTTTGGGAATGTTTTTGTTAAACAAACAAGTAAAAAAATATCCGGTCGAATACCAAACAAACCACAGGAAACTATGCGGTCAAATACAATATTTCCTTCAAGATTACAGAACATTCCAGCCAGCAACCCTCAAAAAAACAATCTTAAGAACATTAACTAGTCATCTAGTGAGTCTAAACATCAATTAAACCCTTTAACATGTCATTAAGGGCACTTAGAAGCCAGCTACAAACACGAAAGAAAAACCTGATGAAAAAGTCAACTTATCAACAAATTGTCTCAACCTTTCAACTTAAATATAAAAATATTTTAAAAATACTCGCGTATTTTTTTAGTTATCACACCGAGACGTGACCTGCACCAAGGTCACGGTCAGTACGGTACAATCCACCAGAATAATATTATTTCACAATCGCCGATTTGTAATTAGCTGTCTTAATCGAACATTATAACATTTATAACTGATTAAGGGTTAGTTCCACCACTACTGATTTGATCTGTGTCTGAACGACATTTGTGGTTCAATTCACTGTTGAATATCAATCACATTTGGCCAAACTGGTCCTAACCTCTCAAAATGTATGCTACCGTTAATATCTCGAGAACTATTAGAGCTACGGTTTCAGTTAAAAAAACTTTTTTGTGCAAATTTAAAAGTAAATTTCAAAGTTGGTTTCATTTTCTAGAAATTTTCAATAGGTCACGTGATACTTACAAATAAATGATTTTTGACAACTTTCTCTTATATATCCCAAACAACTGACTGACGGGGAAAATGTTTCAGACAACAACTTTTGTTATTTCAGCTAGATAGAGATTGACGTGCACATTTTTTTTTTCTATGGGCCAAAAATTGTCATTTTTTGTGATTGTGCTCTCAAGAAAATATCTGAGTACGTCACTCTCTAGCCAACTAAAATTACAAACATTCTCGTTTGAAACATTTTTCTCATTAGTGAATTGTTCAGTATTCAATCGAGTAAGAAGACAACAAAAATCAGATTTATATCATTATCACGTGACCTATGGAAGATACAGCGAAAACAAAAAAACTCGTGAGCTGATGCCTCAAATATGCACAAAAAAGTTCATTGAACTAAATTCGTAGCTCATAGTTCTCGAGGTATCAAGGGTGGCATGTCAATTAAGGATAAACCTAATGAAAACAGGCAAAAATCTACAAATGCACTTGTTTGTAATAGAGCCAAACTCATAATTAAGCAATTAGTAACACGAAAAATATATTTTGATGGAATAACTATCAACAATATTTATTCATCATCAACCATAATTTTGTTATAATTCGGAAATATTCCTTTCCCAATTATTGACTTCATTTTGCACCAAATTAACCCAAATTTGTTGGACTAATGTTCAACTGGAGTAAACAAATAATTTAATATGTAAACACGTCGTTAATTTTAAATTTCGAACGCCAAACATCTAACTAAAAGAAAATAATTCAAATTTATTCACGGATGTATCATCAACGAGATATTTTATATCTAAATGATACATGTATCGAATTAACACATCGTAAAATATATTATTTGTGGTTAGTTAACGTTTTAATAAAATGAATTGTACATCAAATTTATCAAAACATTATTTGGCACAGCTACAACTATTTGAAATTGATATTTAATTACTTTTTCTATAATTCAAATCATATTTTATAGCTTTAATTCAGATTGGGTCGAGAAACGTCCATGTATATAAGGCCTGAGACGGTTTATCAATACTTAGTTGGGCTATAAATGTCACGGGCGGTAAATATAAAAATAGCCTCATAACACTTACAGCAATTTATTACAATTCATATTTAAATACAAACAAGTATTATTCCTTATTGTTGTGATTATTACTGTGGGGTTAATAAATTTCAGGTTGGTACTACTGACATCCAACGACCGACTTTAAAACTAACTCGACAATTCAATTTATAATCTATTTTCTTGAAGCCCATATAGAATTTAAGAGCTTAGATTGAGAAACGTCCATATATATAATATCTTTGACAGTTTATCAATAGTTTAGCTAATCTCTACTAGATGTCACAGGTAATAAAAATCAAAATACAGCTTATTTATAACAGTTATCAGATATTTGAACATCAATTTTGGATACAAGTAAACATATTTTTTATTGGTGTGATTATTGCTGTGACGTGGCGAGTTTCAGGTTAGCACTACTTACATCTAATGGAATCATAATTTAATAGTTTTCACAAATCAAATTTTCATCTGCTTTTCTGTAACTCGATCTCGATTTCCAATATTCATCCAATGATGATTTTACTATTTAATTGAATGATAATAGAGATAATTCCACTGTATTGCCATCTGTTGGTTCATATTTCAATTAAAATCAAGATTATAACACTGAATGGGCAAGTTTGAACTTTTTGACGTCACAAATACTTTTTATTGTGAAAAAATGTTAGTTTGGAGCTTACCTGGACATGTTCACCTGAGGAGGACTCCCACCGCCCTGTTCTACGTTAGTATAAGTCACGTGACCTCCCAGTGCAGTCAGAGCCTGTGCAGAAGGCGGTTCCATATCTTGGTACGTTTCCCGTTCGTCTGCAGCAGGCTGCAGGGTAGCTAAATGCGCGTAACCAGTTGACCGGTGATTAGGACTCCCACTTGCGCCTTGTCCTCCAGAGCTATTGCTGCTTCCGTCACCAGGACTTGGAGCAACACCGTCTAGCTGAAGATAGTGGTTGTGACTGTTGGATTCATCTATTAATGCGCCCTAAGCACACAAAAAAAAAATTAACATATACTTAATTGAGTCCTAATCACTTTCCCGCGCACCACCGCAATATCACTTAATCACAACACTTCTTACCTCGTCAATTCTATTGAAGAACAAGAGGTCTCCTCGATCGCTGGCCCGCATGGTTTGTGGGTATGGCTCTGGGTCTTGGTGCTGGTCGTAAGGCAAACACTCTAGAGGCGTGCCTGGTCTCGAAGTGGTGGGGTCAGCAGGTTGTATAGATGTTGGCTCCGCCTCCTGAGGGCTATACGAATCGTTGCCTTGATCATATGGCTGCTGTTCCGGTGGGGACAGTTCTACAAGAAAAGTTTACTCAATTAAACACTTCGAAGACAGGCTGGTTGCCTAGATATAGCGGTAAAGACAGATGAATGTAGAAATAATAGTTTGACATATATTTTTTCTCAAATTGAAATAGTAATGGAACTTAACACATTTTGAAGCATCAATTGCAGTTAGATTCAGAAATGCTTATGTATGTATATATCATTGACAGCTTGTCACTAATTGGGCTATTCACCACTAGATGTCACAGGCAGTAAATATTAAAAAATAGCTTTATAACAGTCAGTAGGACTTTGTACCGCAATTTTTGACTCATAATAGAATACAGTCGAACAAAAATTTCTAAAATTTATTTAAAACTCCTAATGATATTTGATAACATACTTTTAGGTACATAACTATTTTTTTTTACTAGAATAAGTTGAAAAAACACCATTAAAAAAGGAATTATTTAGAAAAAAATTGTTCGAGCTTATTTTGTGAGTGTTCTATTTTAACCGATTGAATAATTCGATACTGCTGCCTACATATGGTGAATAACTCACTCCAAGAATAATACAGGTCGGTTAGTCCGCAAGCTACGTTATCGAAAATTACATAAACATATAACAGAAACAAGCTTCCTTCAAACACCATATACATATTAAAATATATGTTTTGCTAGCGTGTGACAGTTAATTTTGAACGACTTCTTATCGCAGAACACATAGCCTTACGTTAGATAGGGGGTATACTACCGTTAAGTTAATGAGAATTAAATGGGGATAGCCAGAACAAACTAGAAAGTAATAATTTTTGCACTTTATTCAACAAAAGAGAGCATAATTTGTTTAATATTTGAGATATTAAAGTTCTTCTTGTGTATTATTAAAATACAATGCTTGAACCATGACCATGACTTTTTTCATAATTTTATGATACGTGGTTCTAAAACAATATCCAGTGATAAAATAATGAACTCTGTATAGCCATTTACAAATGAGTCAAAATGTTAACTGAGATTTTCACAATCCCAAAGGTCCGAATACAATATTTTGTATCATAGAGGGAACCCTAAAAATGACTGCATATTAAAATTTGAATACAATTTTGATTCTTGGTCCGATAAGTATACTTGTAAATTTGTGAATTCAAAGTCCAACAAATGATGTTTTATATTGACAAATACGCACATGGAGCCCTAAAAATGCAATTTAAAAAAATATGCTAGTCTATCTATTTTGGACATAGCGCTCTGAAAAATCAACAAATATTATAGAAGAGTTAATAGGGATTTGGATTGGAACGTGCAGAACCCTAAAAATACTTCCCTTGAAACTAATACTTATAAGTGACCAACTTAATTTGTAATGTTCTTACAAACGACATACAATGTAGCTAGGCTAATAAGGTAGTTTACGGAGCTTTCATGCTCGGACCCTTCAAATGCACTCGTAAAACTGAGGCTATAATCTATTTTGAAGGTTTCGTAATAAAAATTTAGTTCGCAGATTGTGTAGCATACTAAGAACTGAACAAATAGTACAGCGGAATTGATTATTATCTGTATGGAACCCTGAAAATGCATCTCCCAAAGCGAATGCTCGCAAGTTAATAAATCAATTTGTAAAATCTTCTGTACGAGCTGAAATGTTGAGAAACAAATGTTAAAGCTGAATCATTGTGCATGGAGCCAAAATTGGTGCTTCAAGCTATTTTAGAAGCTTTGCTTCAAAAAATTTCAGTCAACAAGGTACGCAATCTTCTGAAAGCTGAACAAATAGAGCAGCACAACTGGTGAGAGCCCTGAAAATGCTTCCCTTAGAACTAGAGCTCACAAGTAACTAACTGCGAAAGTGATAGGACACTGTTTTCAGAAAGTTATGTTTACAGAGCCCTGACAATGTTTCTTACAACTGATGAGCTGTAACGTTCCGATTTATGGATATATATTGCAGCTAAAGTAATGTATTGAGCTTTTGCGAATAAACCTTTAAAATGCATCTCTCTAAACTACAAAGTTTTACTCGAAAAAAATTTAGTTCATGAGTTACGCAGCACTAAGAAAGCCGAACAAATTGCACATTAAAGCTAATGAGCTTTCATGCCCTGAACCCTAAAAATGCTTCGCTTAGAGTTTACGCTCATAAATAATTTTCAACAAATTCTAGTTTACGGACTGGAGTGTTATGACAGATGGACAGATATTATAGCTGAATTAATTAGATACTGTACTGAACCTTTAGTCATGTAACCTGAAAAATGCTCCTTTCAAAACTAGTGCTTACTGCTATTTATTAGAGCTTAGTAGTACAACAATACTGAAATCTTAGTGAACGGAGTCCTAAAGATGCTTATCTTGAAATTTATGCTCGAAGTGAATTAGCTTAATTTTCAAATTCTCATTTACGAGCTAAAGCACTATGTTAGATGGGCAAGCATTATTGTAGCTGAGCTAATAAAGTGCTGTACTGGAACCTTAAAAACGCATTTCTCTAAACTGGTACTACAAGGTACGATTCAAAGTTTTGCTTGAAGAAATATTCTACTGGGTTACGCAAAACTCTGTATTGGCACTTAGATGAACAGAACCTTGAAAATGCTTCCCTTGAAACTGACGCTCGCAAGTTTTTATTCAGACTGCAATGCGCAAAGATTATAGAAGAGTTAATATAGTTTTGTTTAAGAACTTAGGCAGATAGAACCTTAAAAATGCTTCATTGAGATGATGGTTCTTGCATACATATTTTTATTACTTTTACGTTAATAAGTAATTAATTTCAGAAAATCAGTACCCTGTTTAAAAAATATATGTAACGTTTATGTATTTCTTATCGCTTCACATAATGGGCCCCATTTATATAGGTATATGCTGTTACGTATTTACACAACCTGTACAAAAATTCAATTATTCCAAGTCTATCCAACGAATTATTACATAAAATACAAATCTACTCGGAATTATTTGTAAATGAATTTGGAGCATACTTATCAACTCATAAATTAGGTTTCTGTAAACGTAAATGAACAAAAAATGTCTACAAATGAAAACAGAATCATAAAAATTGTATTTGGATGACGAAACTTCAATTCCAAATAACGAGCTAATTAAATTTTTGTATAAAAAAGAGATGGAAAACTATAAGCAGAATACGGCGATCCCTTGACTCTTGACTCTCGGGAAAGGTCACTGAGAAGCAAATATAACTTCATAATAATATGAATTTAATTCTTTTTAAGCAAAAATTGTTTTGCAGTGATCAAATAAACAACTAAACTATAAATAAATGCTTAAAATTATAATTAATAGTAGACAAAGATTGATTTGACCAATGATACATATCAAGATGAGAAGAGATAACGCCCATTACAGATTATTAGATAGGGGGAAGCATTCAACCAATGGGAACACATTTCACAACAATAAAAGAGAACTGCAAGATCTTATGATAGATGAGTCGAGCGGACGGAAGCGAGAATCAAAAATTAGTAATATTTTTTATGTGAGACCACTTGGGAACGGTTTGAGAAACTGGCAATTAAATTAGTTACGCTCTAAGTTAATAACTCACTTAGCGGCTGTTCCCAAAAGATCGTAAATATTTTTTTCCAGAGTTTTTCTTCCTGCTTGATCTATAAGTTTATTGACATGAATTATTTATTGATTATTAAAGGTTTCAATGTTTCGGAACGTTCCATTTTATAATGTAATTCTGTTTTGAGCAATTGAAACTAAAAGAAGCGAGAAAATTTGTTATGGGAGCTGGTAGCACTGTTTTAAACATAATTATTGGGAGTTCAGGCGTTTCAAGACATATATTATTTTAATTTTATTTATAGGAAATATTTTGTATAGCATACAGTATGTCCCAGATCTTTCATATAATGATAAAGTACTAATTTTTGTCATTACTCTTAGCTCAAATAAAGGCCAAATGACCCACTATCTGGGCAAATATTTCAAATAGAATCGTTTGTTAATTTAGTTGTCTAGAGAGTGACATACCCAAAAAAAAATTTTCAGAAACCCATTTTTGAGAAATGATTAGCGTTTTTTTCGTATTTTTTCTCTCTAATGATCATTAAACAACCCACTATCAGAGAAAATGTTTCCAGCAAAAACATTTCTGATTTTAGCTAGCTAGGAAATATAGCGTGCACAGATTATTTTTGGCACATTTTTGAAATATGGCTGAAAAATATTTTTTTTTCAAATAAGCCTCATATTTAATCCATTTTTTCAGGCAAGCATTCAACTTTTTTCTTCACAACGATATAAATTTTGTTCAGTTTTTCTATTGTTCCACCCTTGTACCATCATAAATATTTTCTGCATGGAGAAAAAGCCGCTTCTACTTGTTTTATCAAAATATAGGAATAAAACAAAATAATCATGCAACAAACTTTATACCTTAGCAGAAACAAAAACTAAACATATTTTTTTGCACATTGATTGAAAAAATTCAATTTGCTCATTATTTCTCAAAAATATGCAAATGCAAAAAAAAAAATACTGCACGCCACTATCTAGCAAACTGAAATTGAAAACACTTTTATTCTAGACATTTTTCCCTGTCAGTCAATTGTTTATAGAGTTTATTCGATATACAAGAAATTGATCAAAATTTGCCATTATCATGTTACTTGAAGAAATTTTCCGAAAAAAATAACTTTTTTTGAGACCCTCTTTCAAATGTGCATAAAAGTTCCCATTTATCTGAAATCGTAGCTCTTACATTTTTCGAGATATCAATAAGTGAAGTTGAAATTGCACAATATTTATGCAAAATGAAGATAATTTCCTGCTAAACAGGATATCCGGTGAAATCTGAAAGCTTCTCACGCAAAAAAAAGGCAATTGGAACTAAACATAATTAAGATTCTTTAAATGATAATTTAAACTAGTTTAATTTATTCCAATTACAATGAGTTCAAATTATTCGAAATTTCATTTGTTTATCTATAAACAGAACATTACTCGAATTTATTATCTTGACACATTCGAGACAGCACATAAAGCTTCGGTCGATGTTTATAAATATGTCAACGGACCACTTGGTTACTAAGCCGTTAATATTTAGTATAACACTTTGCGCCCCATTTAATACTTATAAAATAAACATACAACCACCCCTCATACTTATTTCGTGATTTGAGGCTTGATCCATGTTATAATGCTCAACTTCACGGACTTGTATGAATTGCTATTAAATATTTGTGGTTGCTTCAATATTCTTGTCGATAAATTAATTTCTTATCTTGTTTGGTTATATGATTCAGTTTTATCTTTAGCGATGTATCTGACCTCATCTGAGATCTAAGTTATCTAACATTTTTTGACATTTGACCCGCTGCTGCATATCGAAATCGATTTGGTGATAAATATCAGTTTTAGACAACCGGAGTTTTTTTGAGGAGCTTAAATATGAAACTTGATATCCATATTTCATCGCTGAACAAAAATAATTTTAAATTAATATTCAAATATTTATAATTTAGAAAGTGAAGAGTAATTTTTTCATAGACGTATACAGTTTTATACAGGTAACATCCCTAAAAATGCTCCTCTCAAAAATAATGTTCATAAGTGATCAACTTCATTAGAAAATTCTAGTCTACGGACTGCAACGTTCTGACAGATCAGTATATTTTGTAGCTAAACGAATAAGGTACTTTACTGAAACTTCGCGCATGGAACCTTAAAAACTATCGCACAAAACAAATGCTACAAGCCAATCTTGAAAATGCTTCTCGTGAATCGATGCTCACAAATGCTTAACTTAATTAGCAAATTCTAGTCTACAACCGACAAATTTCTGACAGACAGACAGATAATGTGGCTTAATTAAAATGGTACTGTACTAAACCTTTGTTTTGAGCTGAAATTAATGCATATGGAATCCTGAAAATGCTCCACTCAAAACCTATGCTTTTAATTAAGTCATTATCTATATTCTCAATTTTTATTCGACGACTATAACACTTTGACAGGTAGACAGATATTGTAGCTAAACTAATAAGATACTGTACTTAGCCACAATGTATGAAACCTTGAAAGTGCAGCGTGTAAAAAAAAGAGCTACAAGCTATTTTCAAAGTTATGCTCAACAATATTTGTGCACAAGCTGTACAGTACTCTAAAAGCGAAACTGATAAAGTGTCATGTCGGGAGAAATGCGTACGGAGCCCTAAAAATGTTTGCACTGAAATTGATGATCATAAGTTCAAAACATAATTTTCAAATTCTTTTATATGAGCTAAGCAGTTCTGAATAATAAAATGATATTGAAGCTAGTTGAATAATGAGTCTTTGGACATGGAACCTTAAAAATTACTTCGTCCAAAATTGGAGTTACAAGCTATTTTCAAAGTTATGCTTAAAAATATTTATGTATAAGCTGAGAGCGGAACTGATAAAATTAAGTTTTAGTAGCAATGCGTATGGAGCCCTAAAAATACTTCTATTGTAACTAATGTTCATAAGTGCCTAACATGATTTAAAAATACTTTTATATACAAGCTAAATTATTCTGATTATTGAAAATATATTGTGACTTATTGAATACTGAGCCGTTGGACCGTGAATCTTAAAAATACATCGCCAAGAAATGGAGCTACAAGCTATTTTCAAAGTTATGCTCGAAAATATTTATGCACAGGCTACCTAGTAGATACTCTGAAAGCGGAACTGATAAGATTAGATTTCGTGTCAGAAACAATGCGTGGGGAGCCCTAAAAATGCTTCTATTGTAACTGATGCTTATAAGTGCCCAACATGATTTCCATATTCACTATACGGGCTAAATGAAATGATACTGTAAGTAATTGAATACTGTATTTGGACGAAGAACCTTAAAAATGCATCGTCCAAAAATAATACAAAAAACTTTATTAAATTAATGCTCAAATAAATTGTTCATAGACTACAAATTACTCTGAAAGCGGAATACATAAGGTTACGTGTTGGACGGAGCTTTAAAAATGCTTATCTTGGAATGGAAGTTTATAAATGTCTAAGGTCATTCTCAAATTGTAGTTTACGGGATGAAGCAACCAAACTAATGGAAAGATATTGTAGCTAAAGCTGAACTTTCGCGCATGGAACCTTAAAAATACTTCTTCCAAAATTGGCTGGCGCTACAAGCTATTACGTCCTAATCAATTCTCTGAAAATGGATATTAAGAAGGTTTCGTGATTGAAAAAATGTGCATGGAGCCCTAAAAATGCTTCTTTTAAAACTGATGTCCGTAAGTGACTAATTCTATTTGCAGATTCTAGTCTACGAACTGCAACGTTCTGACTGACGGATAGATAATGTAATTTAACTAATAAGGCACTGTACTGAACTTTCGTCAGAGTTTTGCTGGAAAAAAAAATATGGACAACGCAGCCCTATAAGAGCTGAAGCAATAGTGCCATGGGACTAGTGAGATTCCTTATTATAAACAATGCACACAGAGTCCTGAAATGCTCACTTCAAAATTTATGTTAATGAGTTATTAGCTTTATTTCCAAATTTTAGTCTACGAGCTAAAGCGATGTGATCCTATGAGCAAATATTATAGCTGAACTAATACGGTGCTGTACTGAGCATCCTAACATAGAACCTATAAAATCATCGCCCGAAATTGGTGTGTAAGCTATTTTTCAGAGTTTTTCAGGAAAACGCGGCACTCTCTAAGTACGGCACTGTACTGAATCTTTGGACATGGAACCCTAAAAATGCACTGTCAAAAGCTGAAGCTACAATCTATTATTTAAAATTTGCTCCAAGAAAATTTAGTTCGCGGCTGCGTAGCACTTTGAAATCTGAATAAAAAGTACAGTGATACAGATTACTTTCTATATTGAAACCGGAGCGTACGGAACCCTAAAAATGCTTCTCTCGGAATTGATATTCGTAGTTTTCAGATATTCAAATGAATGCAGCAATAACGATTAATAAGAAGTCAGATGCTTTGGCAACATGATTGCTGTTTTTAGGGGTATAGTTTAATTCAAATATAGCCATTAAGAAAGCAATCATGTGACCGATACGTCTGAATCTGTACGAATAAAAAATTATAACTACTAAATAGTAAATTTCGAAGCAAGTTAAACACCATAAGTTGACATTTAGACTTCTCAAATAATTTTAAAGATATGTCGACGATATGCTGTGCATTGTGCGGTAAGTTTTCAATCTGAACAGCACGTGCATTGAGTGTGGTAATCCTAGTATGCGTGAAATAAATAAAATGTCTTCAATTAAAAAACTGCTTATTCAAAAATAATTATTTTACAAGGATTATTATACTATAAACTTCACCATCCAATTAGTACCCTAATCTCATCCTGGTTATCTCGGCACGAGAGTCAAAGATATGGCTGTTATCTCTTCAGAACAGACGTGGTGACGTATGCCATTATGATACTGTCTGATAGAGATGAAATATGAGTTTATCTCTCTTTTACAAGTTTGGAAATCATGTGATAACAAATAAAAATATCATTTCTTTCCTCTTTTCAAATTTATGTGCAAAAAAGAGGCTAGATGTTCAACTTAAGCTTGTAAAAGCTATTGACCTTTCCAGCCAACAAGTAGTTCATAATCCTGATCTACAACTTGCTGGATTCAAATCCTGAATGCGGAAGAATCGTGCGTCATTTCTTAACAAAGCACAAACACAATCCAATAACATAAGGTGGTTAGTTCAAATGGTTCACGTACTGTTTATGGACAAATCAGCTGTTCGATTTCTCAAACAATATATGCATTAAACGCGCACATTACGATAAATATCGAAATTGGTTTTGACGATTAAGTTGTAAGAGATTGTTGATTATATTTTGTTCTACAAGCTTCGTGGCTTACACATCGCAAATTTGAAATTATACGTGAATTAAGCTCTATTACCTTAATAAGGGGAGGAAGTTGAGGCTTGTAGTATAAATTTTTTTTCGGGGAATTCACCAACCTTCAGTCTAGCGCACTAGAGTGTCTTGAAAAGGCTTTTTTCCAAAAATACATATTTAGCTATGATTAAATTATTTAATTAATCAATGAGAGCTTCAAGAAGTGAACTCAAATTTCAGTTCTAGTAAAGATCTGAGTGTTATTACTCTAAGAAACCTCCATTGTCGTCCTTGTATACACCTGGCGTTCAATGCTCCAGGATCAAATTTCATAAGCACTGAGTTCAGTTCCCTGCCATAAAATCATATTTTTTAGTCACGCTCTACATTACCGACCACTTCCTACACACACTGGAAGCTAGTTGTGGCAGTACAACAAGAAAATGGTGAAGAAAGAAGAACAGAAACCAATATACGAAGAAAAGTAACTATTCTAGTTGGATTTAAGAATAATGAGCTGAATTATACAACAGTTGGAAGTCAAAGATTGATTTCCAGAGACAAAATACTAAATAGCAGATTTTTAAAAGTTTGTATTCTTTCTCTAAACGTGAGAAAACCACACAATACCTGGAGCCCTAATATAACTCTTGTAGAACAGGTACAGCTTATATCTAGGCTAGACAAATATTTTACAATTCAAAACCGTATCATATTTTGAAGAAAAGTAAAGAGAACCGCAATAAACACCGGACCTATTCTCTTATTTTTGCAAATATCCTCTCCTATCCTAACTAAATACATCCACGTGCTATAAGAGGATACGAAGACAAGTGTTTGAATATCGAAAGTTTCACAGATCGCTAGATGATAAGATCATTTGTTTTTGTTGGTTTTTGTTTATTCTTTTGATTTTCTATTGGTGTTTTTGCACCCCAGGTGGAAATTAAATAAATGAAGATGTCAAATTTCTTGCTCACTCCTCCCTTCTACTCTAAGGCGTTGAAGAAAATAAATCACCGACTTTTCAATTCCTTTGTTACTTGTACGATAAATCTAGCCTGCATGAACTACCGAACGAAAACTTTCCATGATCATCAATGAAAGCGTATCAATAAATTCTAAAGTAGTACGGCAACAAAAATGAAACTAAGTGATATAAACCGATACTGAAAATTTTAAGACCCAAAAAGTTATGCAGACTGAAGTCACGAGGGTTGAAATAGTTATTTGTGTATCAAGACCGTAAGGATGATCTTTTTTGGTCGACTCTGTTGTTCGCGGCCGAAGTTTAGCTGAGACTGCAATTCAGGTGAGACCAAAAAAGAACTGTAGGCCGAGGTGCACACAACGTTTTTTAGGCGATCATCACGAAATAATTGAAAATCGCAAAATTTTAGATATTTATTTCTAAAACATTGCAATGTGAAATCGTAGTTTCCGTTGAAATTGTTTTATTTTATTGTCTTCCAATCAAAGTGTCATTTGTAAAAAATGCGTATCAATTTCTTGAATTGCACGAACTATAAAGATTGACGGAAGAATATAATATGTATTTCGGCGAAAACTGTTTTTGAAAGAGTTTATCAAGCAGCCCATACAGGTAAATATGAAGTGTTTATGACATAATCTCAAAAAAGTAATATTGGACAGATCAGTCCCAAAAAGTAAAATTTGACAGATTTGTACCAAAAAGTTGAACTTCACGGCCGCAAATGGGGCCATAGAAACACCTTTTTGTTGTGATCGCCTGAAATATACATTATTATCTCCAAAAAAACCTTTCGTACAAATAATTGACCTTCCGGAAGCTCCACAATAAATTTTTCAAACTACATGTTTCAATACGCGTATCAAACCTCCTATTTATTTATTCTTATATGATCTGCTGATCACAACTCAATAAAACTTAAAGATGCTATGGAGTTAACGTTTGTAAAATCTTCGAGCAAATATAAAAATTATTGGCCGTTTAGTTCCGATAATATCATCGATAAAGTTAATAACGGTGAGCGAACATCACAGATATTTAGTGGCGTGAACGGTATATAGGAGGAGACGGAGATGAAAGGCGCGCTACCTTAAGTACGGCTCCCACGGCGTGTGCTTTGGCAATTCATTAAGCTGCATTCACATTCATTTTAGACTCTGCTTAATTTGCACTTGAAGTTCAAATTACGCAGGGTTAAAATTTGTAGCATTCACAACCACTTTCAACATTGCTTGAAATTTTGTAATGCCATCTATGAAAACAAGTACAAAATAATGCAAATATTAAATACTTTATTCTTCTTTTCGTTTGGAAGAATATATTTTCAAATTCAGTGTCAATTCCTTGCGGGGCATGAAGAATAGTTGTTAGTAACTGTTATCTATTTACTTGAATTTCAGTTCTTATTGAAGAATGTTATAAGTTAAACAAATATAATAAGTTAGCAAACTTTATAAATCTGGATTCAATAATCTCTCGTCCATATTGAAGAAAAAAAAAATGATCGATTAATGAAAAATCAAACCAAGATTTATCACCGTCAATTCACTGTTTGCATATGGCTTCTATTATTCTATTTGATTTTAAATGTCAAAAACACATGTTGAATCATCGGAAGATGCAATGCACATGCCAATTCGCTAGCGACTTGAAGTGAAAGTTTGCACTTTGCAAACATTGCAATCCGAACGTAAAGTACGCAAACTACAAATTTTAGTTGTGAATGGTTATTACTGAGCTCATACGCTTAGCTTTAAATTTTAAGCTAGCATGAAATTGTGAATGGACCTTTACACGCTAAGATTGAGTTTGTTATAACTGTCAAAAAGATAAACAGGCAGAAATGCAGCTATTTATGAAGCTATATATTTCAATTTGTGCACAGAAAAAATAGGTGCCCATGCATTGTACTTATTTTGGAAGGCCGAGCCCTAACTATAGCTATTTTCATGTTTGCTTAATTTAGATAAAAAATCGTCGAGTTCCGCAGCCGAGTCTTTGAACGAGCCAACGTTTTAAAGTTTCATGTTAACATCCATGAATGATAAAACAAGTCCAGTCTTAAATGACTGCAGGAAAGACAACTGGCGGCATCTTGTGGCCTCGCCCGCTGTTGCTTAAAATCACGCCAACACTACTATTGATCAATTTCCAGCAACAATGGTATTTAAAATACCGAAAGTGCTGCAATTAGCTTAAATAAAGTCATGTCAAGGTGTTCTCTTGAAGTGTCCATATTTCATGAACAAATTTTGGCAAGAATAATAGTCATTTGAATTAATTTGTATAATATTTTCTGTATTTAATCTAGAATCTACATTTTGACAGTGTTTTTGTGAGCCATCTTCTCAAGTCACACGATAACAATGTCTGTAGGGAAATTTTGTAACGGACAACATTTTGAGACCTCGCCTGCTGTTAAGCTTAAAATAATGCTCTCGACATACAATTGTCCAAGTTATTGATAAATTTTCAGCACCAGTGACATTAAAATACCGAAAATGTCGCATTATGTTCAAATAAAGCCATGTCATATCCAAAGTATCTATATTTTATGAACAAATTGTGACAAAAGTAACAAATACTCGAATCAATTTGCCTAATACTTTTTGTATTCAGACTAGACTTCAGATTTTGACTGTGCTGCCGTGAGCCAATGTCCTTAAGTCACACGATAAGAAAGTATGTAGAAGAAATTTGGTAATGGATGGCATCTTAAGGCCTCGTCCGCTGCTGGGCTTAAAAACGCGTCTCAGACACTACTATCTAAACTAATGATCAATTTTCAGAGCCAGCGGCGGCGTTTAAAATACCGGAAGTGCCGCATTAAGTTCAAATAATTCATCTCAAGGCATTCTCTGAAAGTGTCTATATTTTATGAACAAGTTGTGACAAAAGTAATAAGTATTTGAATCAATTCGCATAATGCTTTCTGTATTTATTCTAGAATATATTTTTTGTCAGTGTTTTTGTGAGCCAACTTCTTTAAATCACACGATAAAAAAGTCGGTAGTAGAAATTTGGTAATGGGTGATATTTTTAGACCTCCCTCGCTGTTGGATTTGAATTCGCGCCTGCGGCTCTACTATTGTCCAAGCTATTGATCAATTTCCAGCACTAGCAGCGTTTAAAAACCCGAGAGTAGCGCAATGAGTCTAAATAAGCACTTTCTGTATTTTATACTAAACTTTACTCCTTACGTCCTCAAATCACGCGATGACAATGTCTGCAAGTGAAATTTGTTAATGGGCGGCATCTTGAGGCCTAAATGTGCGTCAATTGTAAATTACACAAATCTGCTTGCGGAACTATGTTTGTCTATGCTTTGGCCGTGTAAAGCGCCAAATAAGTTCAAATAAAGCCCAAGTTGTAAATTGATTGAACGTTGTACAGTTTCGTTTAAAAATTTGTATGTATGTAAAATTAACTTTCAATACGTCATAATATTTCACAATGTAGAAAAAATATTTAAAAATTGTAAAAATGATATTCAAACATCACATAATCTAAAAACCGTTAACACAACTTCCGGTTCTACGAACAACAATCCATATCTTATCACAAATAACACCCTGGGAAGTAACAATCCAATATGGCGTCCACTACCCGCATCTCGCTCACACCGTCGTCTATGATACCTTGCTCGCTGTATTTGAACACCGAATCTCGCTCGCTTGCAGCTCTATATATATACACTTATATAGGTGATAACATTATCTTCAGAGATATTATATTATGACCGAATATGTATACATACAGTATTTTATCACAGGCTTTTGATAATCAAGCTATGAATTTGCTATCAGGTTTGTATGGGGGGGTCTTGATAATGCAATCTATAAGCTTGGAGAATTTATCTGGAAATAGCTCGAACAGTCCTGCTAGGAAGTTCAAGACGTGTAGGTGTGTTATTGAGTACCTGGGGAGCGTTCCCGAAGAGGGTACACAAGTGGATAAAAAACTATAGCGCGCGCAACGTACCACGACGCGAGTATGTGATCACGAGTGTTGTGAAAGAGGATCAAAATGTGACCTCCCAGGGACGTACTCAACCAATTTCAAAATACATCAAGGTTTGTTCTCAACATTTTTTAATAAATGATTGTATGGAGTAATTATACCAATTCGCCCATAAAACAAAGAAAATCATAAAAATGTTGATTCAAGGCCGCACGGAAAAATATTGAATAAATGCAGAGAAAATTCATTTTGTGCTACGTGCAAATATTGTCCTGGATATTTTTTATTGCAGAAAAGAATTCGGAATTAAAGTTTGAGGTTTGAATACGGTGCAAGACCTTCGACTTTTATGTTTAACGCTCTAAATTTTGTTCTGAACACGTCATTGTTGATAAGAACGATGCTTCGACCACAGCGTAGGAAAATGGAACATGTTTTTAACAAATAAGAATGTTTATTGAATTCATTTCAGCTTGGAAACAACTCAAAATATTATTCTTAATTTCACTGGACAAATAACTTAAATTAAATAATTTTCAGCTAAATTCCAGGAGAACAAATTATCTGGTCCACAATTTTCATTGAATGACGTTCTTAGATTCAATAAATTCAGATTTTACACAAAATTAAAAAAAAAAAAAAAACATATCTATCTCACGAAACACTAGTATTCTGCTATGCTACTCAGAGATATTCGCCAGCGAATCGTCCGTTTTTATGTGCACCAAAGAGGGGTTGTCCCAGAAGTCTATAATAACGGGCGCTTTGCTTACTGACTTTTCATCGGTGACCAACTGACGCATATTCGCAGTAAATGAAGTGCCCGTTCCCATAATAAATATTGCGAGTTCTAATAGTTATGAAAATTGGCATAGAATGCTAGCAACAGTCTCCTGGCGACAAAACATTCGTCAGCAAGTAGCACGTTTTCTAAACACCGTACTGGGATTGGCCCAAAAGTCTATGGAAACGGACGCTTCGCTCACTTTTTCCATGAAAATCGCGCGATTCCGATCAATCTCCAATACCAGATTGAGATGTGGAGTCCCTAGGCTCTGTATTCAATTCGACTCCAAGGCACAGTATTAAATTGAGGTACAATATTAATTAAGGCCCCTGAGCTGAGGATATATGAAATGCACAAGATGGGAGCCCCTAGAGCTAAGGGCATCTATAGCCATGTGCCTATTCTGGCTAATAAATAACCTAGCATCTCCAATTCCAGTTTGGAAACAGACAATTTGTTGATAGGCGTTTAGCTAGCGTATTTTTATAAATGCTAGAGAAAGCCATTCGCCGGCGAAGCGCACATTACCGAATTGTTCGTTTCTATAAACACCGAACAGGAATTGGCCAATGTGTCAAAAGTAAAGGGCTGTATCTTCGATAATTGTAAATATTTATCCCCGAAATTCGGACTACATATTCCTCAAAGCAGTATTAATAAATCAAAGTCCATCTAAATTTTCCAAAATATCTTTTAGCTGAGTAGCAAAGCAAATGTCCAAGGAAATCCGCAAGGTTCTATAAGTTTCTACATAAAATCGCAAAAATTGAGTAACCAAGATTCATATTTCGAATAAATATTTAATGTATATCAAAAAGGATGCATAAGGAATTTTTCTGTCAAGTTTTAGCTTTGTTTGTAGAATAAAAAAACAGAATGCGACTTAAAAGTTTAGATTTGGTTTTAGGAACGCTCGCTCTGCATACGGGGAACACCGCGGTAGACATATAGAGATGGGTAAATTACCGTAACCCTAATAGATATTTAACATGCTCTAATATCTCTGAAATATATATTCAAGCGATATGATCGATTTCTAGTCGATGTTGAATCGATTAACGGCAAGAAAACGTCGTAAAGGTAACTATGCCTGTTTCCCTGGATTGGACAAACATTTTCTAGAAAAAATGTGTCAGAAGTTATATGGGATTCGTGAAACGTTATGTGTCAAAAAAAATTGTTAAACCCTTTTTGTTCAATAACAAATTTGGTTTTAGTGGTTGATTTTTGAACACCGGTTTTTTTCTTAACTTTCTACATAACTTATAGTATTATATTAAACAAAATAACAAAAAATAATCAACATTGAAAGTGCCCCAGCGACTTAAAACCCAGAATTTTTTTCTTTTTTTTTGTGGGAGTGCTGTCGATGTCAACATTATTATAAATAGGCCGACAATATAAGTAATTACATTGATAAGACTACAAATGTACACTATTTTGAGGGAAAATATTAAGTAATATTTTTCATGCTTGCCTTTTTTATTAGATAAGCTTTTCCGGAATGATTTATTAATTTATAAACTCCAATAATATAATAATAATTCCCTAGTCGAGTTTAGTGAAGGTGTCCCAGGAAAACACAAATTTTAGTTTATCCATAAAAGGCATAAATCTTTATTTCAGTAACATTATATACGGACCCGGTTTTTATGAGACACAATATTTTTCGAAAACTTACTGATATCCCGTAATCTTCGAACGAAATTTTCGGCTACTTTTTTGCATATTTCACAATTTTTGTAATCGTCGAATATGTTAAGGCATAAGACTCTAAAATAAAGAGTTCGAGCAATGTCAAATTGCACGATTTCGATTGCTAAACGTGAAGTACAATATAATTGAAAAGTTTAACAGCGAACCAATAATGAAGTGCTGCATATTTTGCCAGATATCATATCTCACATAATATATTTTAATTAAAATATTTGAGATTTTGAAATAAGTTTTGCCCTTTACTGGAGCAATTGAATCTTGCGCTCAAGTTGGGACACTAATTCAATCTCATTCATATAAATAAATATATCTAATAATTCTTGTAGTAAACATGGACCGATTAGATAAAATTTTGATAGTAAAATATTTTATCAATTGTTAAATAATTTTCTATTTACTATTATTGATTACACTGCCATACTTCCTATAATTTTTGAGATTTTTCTGCCTAATAAATATTTTCCGATAACGTGAAGCTATTGCATCTCAATAAAAATTTCAATTTGTTTCAATATATTTTCTAATGTGCTAGAAATGATTCAATATTAAATAAATATTGTTCTATTCGAAGAATTATTTGTCTAGACAAAGTAAATAGATGAATCTATGAAAACAATTATTCATTTATCAAAATAAATCATTTAGGAGATATCTAACAACGAAATTGTGTTCAAAAATAATTAAATTGTTTGTTAAATGAAGCAAAAAAAAAAACAAAATTTCTCATATATTTTCTTGGTTATAGAACCTTTTAATAGATCTTCTATCTGATTGGCCATTAAACTTCTACTTCTACTTTTCCGAGTAATGTATAAAAAAATATTAATTCTATTTGATCAAAAAAAACAACGAACAATGAGTGCTGATACAATTTGTTAGATTCTTGAATACTTCACTTTTACAATTTATTTATTCATTTGAATATTGAGTTTTACGTTGCTGCCATCAAATCCAGCAAATTTCAAGAGAATAAAAGTGTCCATTCAAATCCTGACAGATGTTGGGATAGCGATTTCTTCATTGTTTTTATTGATTATAATTCACTTGAATTCAGAATGAACTATACATGATTAAGAAAACTTCTTAGATTTTCAATCTTATTGGCTACCAAATTCTTATCCCCATTTTCCCATGAATTATGAGTAATATTATTTATTTTTGTTGGAAAATTTAACTAAGAATTGGTTACTACGTACAATTTTTTGATTATGGGAGCTTTTTAGGGACTGGCTACTAAATTTTCACTCCCATTTTCTCAAGTAATGTATAAAAGAGATATTTATTGTATTTTGTTGAAAAACGCATCGAAGAATCATTTGCTACTTACATTTTTTGAATATGGGAGCTTTTTAGGGATCTTTTATTTGATTGGCTAATAGATTTCTATCTCCACTGTCTCAAATTTTGTACTATAGTAATTTATGCAACAAGAGGCCAAGTATTGTTGACCTCATGTCATAATGCTTGTTTACACTCGTATTACATACAAGATTTTTTCTACGACCCTTAACATCCATAGTTCAACATTATAATTGAATCCCCAGCAAGGAAAACCAGAACACAAGTTAATATTCAGATTCAACAAATATCTGTATTAATAGATCAGTGAGAGATGCTAAAAACAAAAATTAACAGAAATTTAACTGCTACGCGTTTAAATAGTGACCCAACTGCGACGCGAAAATGAATCACTTTACGTTTCGTTTACGATGCATAAAGTACCTGCTTTATGCACGGTCGTAGAAAAAAGAAATATTAATTCATTTGATTAGAAAACTGAATGAAGATTCAGTTGTTACGTGAAATTTATTATAGGAGCTTATCAGGAATCTCTAATTTGATTGGCTACTAAATTCGTCCCTAAACTTCTCTAAATAGTGTATAGAAGAAATATTAATTCTTTATGGTTATTTATAATGGATTTAGGAGAGCTTGAGCAGAAAATAGTTTCAAAATGATTATGTATGATATGACATAAGTCTCAATACTAGCCAGCCTCAAATTTTTTTCTCAAGAAAGTAAATATGTACATCATCATTTCGTCCTCTTTAACTTCTACTCCCAATCGTGAATTATTTAGTATCTCTTAATATTGTTGAGATTGTTATATTCTCATACATACATTCTAAAAAACTGTGTATATAACAAGTGGTTATTATGAACTAGAAGTCAACGTTTCTAAAACACGAAATGCGAAATCAATTTCACGATCGCGATTATAATGGCAGAGCAAATCACATAAAATCATAAATGGAGTTTGACCTGCCAAGATTTCTTGCTACCGGGATACTCAGGGCAATAAATCGAACTTTGAGATTCATGAGAAATTTATTTCTATTCAATACAACCAATTGTACTCTGAATGCTTAGAAATTTAGTAGCTCTAACTATTTATTGTGTTCTCACCTATAATTCACATCTTTTCCACCTTTGATTATTCTACAATCATTTACATAACATTGGATGATTCAAATTAATATTATTTGAACTCTAGCAACTGCACAGATTGGTACAGTTAATTATAATATGCCATTTGGAAAGGATATGGTTACTAACTGATTAAAAAAAACCGCAAAAAGTACTTTTGTATTTGTCTGAAACAGGATATAACGAATAGAAGGATATGGATTTCATTCTGTCACACGTACTCATAGAATTATTTAAATCTCAATCATTTTGAATGTTCACCATACAAAATTAATAAAATGAATAAAAACATCTACGCATAGCAACAAAATTAATTAGCGATTATTTAAAACAACTAATTCTATAAAATAATTTTCTTTTCATAATCATCCGATCTCATCCTTAAACTTTTCCTATTAATAGCACAGCTACAGATATATCTAGCAAAATAAACCAAAAACATGAAAAAAATGGCGCCCAAACCATATTAAACATAGTAAATACTTTTTAACCTCTGACCGGCGGACTCTGGACTTGATCAAAGAAGAAAGACAGGCTGTTTGAATGCTAAATTAAACCATTGAAAACAGAAATACATATATTTATTTACTCAAACAAACGAAGATCACTTTGAACTGATAAAAATATTGATTTTAAAATTCAAATATTTGACAATTGATGGCTGATCATATTTGGAGCTGATACCAACCTATCTTTTGGTTTTAGGACGTACTATGTTAATATCTTTTGGATACTTATTCGCTCACGTTCAAAATTTGTAACAATATTGAAAAAATTGCCCAGAGCTTAATACACGTCAAGTTTTGAACGCTCAAAGTTGCGATACGCTGCCTAACAGTCAACATGTTCCACAAAAAAATAAATAGGAAAACATTTGGAAAATATCATAACTCTCAATTGTTTTAATTGTTATCGTACATGTAGTATAAAACGTAATGCAGAATTTTATCTTGTGTTATCAAGCTGTATATTGATAATACGAACTAAACAGCTGATTGTAATATTATTACTAGTTCATTCATACAAAAGTTACTAGGACACACCTTTTTAATCAGCTAGTCTGAATTCCAGCCGAAATTCTAATCAGAGCAGTACGTATTTTCAAATTTGATTCTCATGGGACTCAACACGAATAAGAATATTTTATTCTAAATATTTAGTTATGGGAAGATAGCTTGGACGGAAAAGAGAATTTCAGGCGACGCAGTCTTCAGCAATAGTTTGAGATTAAATTTAAGTCTCACAAAAAAATAGTTTGCGTGTTGAATTATTCCGAGAATATATGGAATATATTCAAGAGGATGATTCGAACGGGAAAGAAAATTTTCAACTGTGCATTTTTTTAATAATTAGTTTCAATTTTCAAGATTCAACTTCATTTTCCCAACTACAGTTTGCAAATTTATCTTAAATATTGAATTATATTTACTGAGAATTAAGGCATCTCAAGCTGCGCAGTCTTTCAAGTACATTTAATACCAATTTTACAATAAATGTCCTTTAATGTTGAATAATCTTTTTTGTGCATTGTGATAATCGGGATGTATTTGCGACGATAACTCAAACGGAGAAGAGAATTTTAGCTACGCAGTCTTTCCGTTTCACTTTAAAGATTTAACAATAATTTGATGGTGGTGAATAATTATTCTTAAGTTTTTATATGCTTAAATGAATCTTGAATCAAATTACTACAAAGTAGGTATAGCAATGAACATTGTAATTCAATTTCAGTTTGAATGTTTAACAATAATTTCACAGTAAAAAATATAAATATTTTTCAAATTATATTCTTGAGTTGATAAAGAATCATATTACAACTAAATACAGTGATTAGCTTAAATTTGCATTTCTATAGATTTTAGCAAAAAGTGGTAATAATATTCGAAACTCAATTATTGACAGGATAACTTGAACGGAAAAGAGAATATTTGATTGAGTAGTCTTTCAACTTCAGTTTTATGATTAAACATTAACTGAACGATGGAATATTTTTTTTTTAAATAAATTAAAAATCAAATCACTTCAAAATAGTTATAGCAATTAGCTTAAGTTTGAACTCAAATGAATTCTAATGATGAGAGAAAAAAAATATAGCAACCGTTCAAATATATTCTAGGTTAACTTGATTGGAGCAGCCCAAAAAGTCACAATTTCTATTAAAATAATGTCTTATATATCTTCTATAAAATTATTGACAATTTACTGTTTATCTAAAGCATGCTTGATTGAATTATCTCCACTTACCATATGGGCGCTGATAATCAGGTTTAGTAGCCATATCTGGTGTTTATCACTGCGTATCTTCCTCTGGTATCAAGTTAAGGTATCTGAGCGACTCTATCACAGCTTGTTGAGCAACTGCACCCAGCAGAATTGTTTGAATCGCGCTGAAAATTGTTGGGTGGTACTTAAACTGAACGTTTGAGTCTAACTCCGCGCGCCCAACAGCGAGGTGCCATTTCTTCCCCCCTACAGACGTGTAGGAGGAGTTGGAGTGGGAGAAACTGAAATTTGAATTTTGAAAAATTTTGTGCTGAAAGGTTTTTGACAATTTTTACGGTAAAAAAAGCGAGAAAGAGTTTGCGAAGGTGTGTAAGCTGATACTTATCTAAAACTATCTTGTTGATTAACGAATCTAATCACAAGGTACTAAAAATTGTATAAATTGTTAATTGGATTAATCAAATTTGTAGTAACCTGCTTAATATATTTTTTTACGATCAGTCAACTAGAAAAATAATAATTTCACACAACTGTGGAAAAAGTCGTGAGAAATGATTTCTCACACCAGTTTGACCAACTTACATAACAATAATTCATTTAAAATATTCTTTGGTGATATATTTAGCAAGATTATTAATAAATATCTCGTACTTGATATGATTCTCTGTTTTTTCTTATTCAAGCCATATTTAAATAACAAAATTGCACTGAGTTCTTTTAGAATTATTTTCTTATTCTTGTAACATATATTTCAAAGGAAATCAAGGAATTATATAAATAATTATTGTATCAAAACCAAAATTAGATATCCACAATTATCATTACTGGGTTCGAATCCCACCCGGGGCATGGCTGTGTGTGTGTCATTGAATACGAAAATAAAATATGTTCATTTATAATTATAAATTAAAATAAAGTATTCACGGGCTATAAGCTAAGATGCTTCAAGAGCCGTCAAAATATTATATTATTATTATTATTAATTATCATTACTGCAGTTAGAAAATACATAGCGACGAAAATTTATAAAACACGCCACCCGAGATCACAAAATACTCTACTAAATGAGGCCAATCAGATACAATCTTTCCGTAGTTCATAACAATTAGATGGTACAACAATGAAATGTCAATCAAATGATAGAAAATATATCAACAATGTTCCAAATCATATTAACTAAAATAAATATCACAATAAATAAGCAGAACAAACAATTAAGATGCCCAAGATATTTTACATTTGTGAAAATAGATTTAAAATCTTAGTTATACTAATGATTCACCTAATCCAATAAGAACTGTGATCGTAGAAAAAGTATAGTGTACAACACGTATAGAATGACCTATTTCATACTTGTGTGATTCCATCACTCGATTCCGTCTTGTGAAATAGGTAATTTTCTATACTTGTTGTACAATATACAATTACAGCTCTTTACAACAAAATTACTTTGTGATCATGAATTAAAATATTTTAAATAAGACAATTCCACGCTATATTCGGTACAGCAGAAAATGTATTTATACCTAACCTAGAATTATTTGAATCAAGTTATTCATTTATTTATAATTATTTCAACCCGATTCATAAATCATTACAAACTCAATCTGAAGTGTTATAGAATCTAATTTGTTCTGTTTTTTCAGGTCTCATTCTGCAACAATTGAAGCGAGATGACTAATTGAAGAGGCGTTTCACAAATGAAATAACAATAATTGCTGTTTATTTTTGTAAATAAATATTTAAATCCATGGCCTTTTTGTCTTGTTGTTTGTCATTTCTTGAAATTCCGCCCCCTGTGGAGAAGGGTGTCCCTTTCTAATAAACACATTAGTCATTACCGAGTTATTTTCAAATGCAAGCCTGAGAAAACTTATCAGCTGTTTCAAATTTGTTTTGAAAAAAATCAAAGAGTAAGTAATTTTTTTGTTGCTGATACTAGCTTTCTGATACATTTTTCTACTTTAAAGGCCGTATGACACGATGCATAATTTCTCTCAAAATTATGTACATTTTTGTGTTTCAAAATTATGATCAAAAAAATGTACTGTGGCATACATCAAAATACCTTCAAAAAAATGTTCAAAAAAATGTACAAAAAAATGTAGGACTCGCTCTATATTCTTACAAATTTTCCTTCAAAATGTGCGCAATACGAATGCGCATTGGCATAAATAAAGATTCTCATTTGTCTGACATTTTATGCCCAAATATGAATTGTTGTTGTAAGAGTTATGATCATTTTAGAAATATCGTGCTCCAGAGAAGAAATCATAATTTTAATTGAGGAATTTAATTTCATCTATTTTAATATTTTTATTCAATCTGAAAGTTGTCACGTGAAGTAGCATGTGCGCAGATGCGTGAACAGATTAATGTACAAAATTTTGTAGTAGTGACATACAGGCTTTCAAAATAATGTTCAAAAAAATGTAAAAATTTTTGTTAGAAATTTTGTTCAGAATTATGAACATAATTTTGAGAGAAATTATGCATCGTGTCATACAGCCTTTAGAGAACAAAATGATTTACAATCCCATAGAAGAGTTTGCAGAAGTGGCGTACATATATCTCGACCCCCTTAGAAGATATCGTCACAATTCGATTTATTTTCACGAATTATATAAGTGTACCAATTTTTGTAACAGAACTCGCACAAATAATATTTTTTAGCAGGGTTTTTGAAAAATCAAAAGAAAACAAGTGGGCTCCCACACAAAATCTTCAATAAAAAAATTATTTGTGCGAATAACAACAGTAGAATTAAATTAATTCACAAATCGTTTTTTTTTACTTACTTGTTTTATATAAATAATATGAATGTACCAATTTTTGTGACAAAATTCAAACTAATAAATTTTTCAGGAAGGTTTTTTGAAAAACAGGAAGAGAACAGGGTGGTTCTCCCGCGAAAACTCCTATAAAAAAATTATTTGGGCGAATTACAGTAGAAAAATTAAATTATTTCACAGATCAATTTTTTCAAGAAATGAGTGTAACAATTTTTGTGACAAAATTCGTATAAATGAATTTTTCAGTAGGATTTTTGAAAAATCGAAAAGAAAACAAGTTGGTTCTCTCAGGAAATCTTCAATAGAAAAATATTTGTGCGAATTGCAACGGTGAAATTGAATTATTTTACCAACGATTCATTTTCACAAAATATGAATGCACCATAAATGAATTTTTTAGCGGGATTTTTAAAGCTTCAATAAAAAAATATTTGTGCGAATTACAACAAAGAAATTTAGTTTTCCACCAATCGATTCATTTTCACAAATTATATAAGTGTACCAATTATTAATTATTGTAACAAAATTCGCATACATAATTTTTTTTACAATAATGTATTTAAGAGGATAAAGAAAGGAAAGATAATTTCTAATTGAGTATTTACCCAATTACAGTTTGCAAATTTGTCTTCAATACTGAATTATATTTACTGAGAGTTAGAGCATTTCAAGCTGCGCAATCTTTTAAATACATTCATATCAATTTTACAGTAAATGTCCTTTAATGTTGAATAATCTTTTTTGTGCATTGTGGTAATCGGGATGTATTTGAGACGATAACTCAAACGAAGAAGAGAATTTTAGCTACGCAGTCTTTCCGTTTCACTTCAAAGATTTAACAATAATTTGATGATGGTGAATAATTATTTTTAAGTTTTTATATGCTTAAATTGATCTAGAATCAAATTACTACAAAGTAGATACAGTAATCGGCTTGAATTTGTATTTCTATGAACTTTGGCGCACTCTATGTGCACTAACTCTGACGGAAAAGAGAATTTCAGTTCCACTGTTATTCAATTTCAGCTTGAATGTTTAACAATAATTTCACAGTAAAAAATATATATATATATATATATATATATATATATATATATATATATATATATATATATATATTTAAACTATATTCTTTTTGTGACAAAATTCGTATAAATGAATTTTTCAGTAGGATTTTTGAAAAATCGAAAAGAAAACAAGTTGGTTCTCTCTGGAAATCTTCAAAAGAAAAATATTTGTGCGAATTGCAACGGTGAAATTGAATTATTTTACCAACGATTCATTTTCACAAAATATGAGTGTATCATAAATAAATTTTTTAGTGGAATTTTTAAAACTTCAATAAATAAAGCATCAGGTCTTTTCGAGAAATCTCTATCAAAAGTTATATGAGTGTACCACTTTTTGTTGTAAAATTACGCAAAAATTATTTTTTTAGCACGATGTTTGAAAATCGGAAAGAGAATAAAAAGAATCCTTCACGAAATCTCCTATAAAAAAATTATTTATGCGAATTACAACAGTAAAATCGAATTATTTGACCAATCGATTTATTCTCACAAATAATATGAGTGTATAAATTTTTGTACCGAAATTCGCAGAAATAGTTTTTTTTAGCAGGAATTTTGAAAAAATGAGCAGGGTGTTCTCCTGACAAAATCTCGTATGAAAAATTATCTGTACGATTAAAACAGTAAAAATAAATTATTCCACAGATCGATTTATTTTCACAAATTATATGAGTGTACTAATTTCTCTAACGAAATTCGCACAAATATATTTTTAAGCAGAGTTTCTGAAAAATCGGGACGAAAGCAAGAAGCTTCCCTCACGAAATCTTCTATAGAAAAATTATTTATGCGAATTAGAAAAGTGACATTAAAATTATTTACCAATCGATTTATTTTCACAAATTATATAAGTGTACAAATTTTCATAACAAATTCGCACAAATAAACTTTTAGTAGGGTTTTTGAAGAAACGTAAAGAAAACAAGGAGTTTGCCTCACGAAATCTTCTATAAAAAAATATTTGTGTGAATTGCAACAGTGAACATAGATTATTTCACCAATCGATTCATTTTCACAAATTATATCAGTAGACTAAATTTTGTAACAAAATTAGCATAAATAAATTTTATAGCAGGATTTTTGGAAAATCGGAACGAAAACAAGGTGATTCCTTCACGAAAACTTCTATAAAAAAAATATTTGTGCGAATTACAGCAGTGAAATTAAATATTACACCAATCGATTTATTTTCACAAATAATATGAGTGTACCCATTTTTGTAGCAAAATTTGCAAATTATAACAGTAAAAATAAATTATTCCACAATAAATTTCTTTCCACAAATGAGTGAACAATTTTTTGTAACAAAATTCGCGGAATTAATTTTTTTAGTAAGATTTTTGAAAAATTGTAAAAATAAAAAATCACTAGTAGTAACTCAATTTGAAAAAGAAAATTCAGATCCATATTTTGAATAGATCTTCCAATCGTGCAAAAATTTTGTTAGCATCACGGTCGATAAGTACAGTACCGATTTCGCCAAGGCTCGGCCTTTTATTCTCAATCGGTAAACTGTACTTACTGACCTTAATACTTAAATAACTATTGTGCGAATTACAATTGTAAAATTAATTTATTTTACTAGTCGATTTATTTTCACAAATTATATAAATGTACTAATTTTTATGACAAAATTATAAATTTTTTTGCAATATAATTTGACAAAAACATTAATCAATTATGGTAATCAGTTTCTCATTTCTTATGAAAGAAATATGGTAGCGTTAATCGTAAGGCGTTAGAAAAACAGGAGTAAATAAACACAAGAAGCGTTACGAGAATTCCACATTTCTACCTCTCCCCCTCCAGCTGTTGCAACTTTTGAATAAACAATTTTCATAACAATCGCAAATTGTAATCCCCTCAGCAAGCAAAGTTTTTACTTCATATTCTGATATCTCAAATTTGTTGAGAGATATCAAGTCAATTCAGCCACCAATCGATTTACATTAGTAGACCAATTTTTGTAACAAAATTGCAACAAATAATTCATTTCTTGTTGCAGTGCACTGTGGCTCAACATGAGTTTGTTGAACAACTCGAACGGAAAAGAAAATTATCAACTAAACAATTTTTAAATTTCACAATACTTTGACGATAAATGCAATCCTTTTTCAGTTGTTATATATGCTTGAATGAATCTAGGAACAATTTACTACAAAATAGATATAGTGATCGGCTTGAATTTGTATTTATATGAACTTTAATTAAACATATAACGGAATTCAAGTCTGACGGAAAAGATATTTTTTTTTACACTGTTATTCAATTTCAACTCGAATGTTTAGCATTTATTTCACAATAAAAAAATACATTTTTAACTTATTATAGTCTTGAATGAATCAATAAACAGATCTTGGCCTAATACATATAGTAATCAGATTAAGTTTGTACTTATAAAGATTTTATTCAAGTGAGGCGTATATTTATGGTAATTCAAATTAATGTGCATTATTCTGAGGATATTCGAAATTCAATTGACAGAATATTACGAACGGAAAAGAGAATATTTGATTGTGCAGTCTTTCAACTTCAGACAACGTCCTTAACATGAGTTTGTTCATCCTTCTTGGTTGTCTCGGACTCAAATTGGGTTCTATTTATCGAGATTGATTCTTCAAGATTTCTTTCAACCGGTTTTTCTCACATAAAACAAAAGCCAATCAAAATTTAGTCTAAATAAGACACTTCTAGCAATTTGAACAATTTTTAAGAAATGGCAATGACAAAAATTCGCCTGTGAAATGAAGTGACATTTTTTCGATGAATTTATTTAAAGTTAGCTCACTTCGTTCGCATTTTCGAAAAACATTCCTATATACTATATAATGAAAAAATCGATGTATGGGAATTCAATCACAAGTTTATTATTCCTATCCTACTCTACAGTTTCGGTCCCACCTGGACCATCTTCAGGAGTGCTACATTTATATAAAAGTGTGAGAATGTGGGACAAAAAGACAAAGTGTAATGAACAGTGTACTTACAACAGAATTCGTGTTTGTGTATGTTGTCATCTGTAGTGTTAACATGATTTTTTTTTTTTATAAGTCGATGTGATAAAAATGAGAAAAAACAAACATATTTTTTGTCAAAAATAAAAGAATAAATAACTGTATATGTAAAAAAAAAAATTATATATGCATTTATTTATTCTTTTATTTTTGACTGAAAACATATTTGTTTTTTCTCATTTTTATTACATCGTCTTATAAAAAAAAATAAAAATATTTATGTTAACACTACAGATGACAACATACACTAACACTAATTCTATTGTAAGTACACTGTTCATTACACTTTGTCTTTTTGTTCCACATTCTCACACTTTTGTATAAATGTAGCACTCCTGAAATTGGTCCAGGTGGGACCGAAACTGTAGAGTAGGATAGAAATAATAAAATTGTGACTGAATTATAACATCGATTTTTTCATTTCATGTAACAGTCAGCACTAACTAATACTTCCATACTATATTGTATGGAACTACGCTGCGCGTGTCTGTGAGATTGAACTTAAGCCCGAGACAACCGAGAAGAGTATACTAAGCTCCTCATATTAAACCGAAATTTTGTTTGAGAGCTAGTGCTTATGACGGACGGAAATGATTCAGATAATTCAAGATAAATACAGAAAGATAGAATTGAACTACTCAGAAACAGTTTGAAATATAATCTCCTCAAAGACTAGTCTATATAAGAAGTTACTAAAAAAAATTGGTTCTCTCTGGGGACATTTATGTCAAACATTCTACAATGTGTTTAATTTATCAATAAATAATATTTGCTTATTTAAAAGCATAATAAAATTCTGAGCCATATTTCAAACTGCCACACATTTGTGTACTGCTGGTTGCCATCATAAACCTCAAGTTTTGTCCAAAAACAATAATAAATTATACTATTAATAAATCAATTGTTACATAGATCTTAGAACTAATTTTGTAATTATGTGTAAATTCATCAAATCTATAAATCCCTTATAAACTAATAAAAACATCGGTCCATATTCTCACTTCTTGAAATCGCACTACTTCTCGAAAAATCATGCACTTTCTTTACTATCTCATTTTTTATCATATAGCGCTATCTTCTTTTATTAAAATTTTTGCTGAAATAGCGCACTTTTAAGAAGTGGGAATATGGAACATCGACTTTTCTTGATTAATGTCAATTCGTTCCCAAGGATGACAAGTTCTTTGCGATTTTGTTCATCATTTACAGATTTATGGTACTTGAAAATTTACACAGAATTCAACATTAGATGCTTATAAGTATTTGACAACCTGTCTTAATCTCACTGTTTCAATTCCCTTCCATTCCCCATATTTATTGTACTTCAAAAATTGTTAAAAAAATAAATCACACTTACCGTTGTTGAAAACATTTCCATAATCTTCAATAAAACGATGATTTTGATGGCTTCACCACTGTATTTCCTACTCAGACAAAAAAAATCATATACTAAACATATTAAAATGTATAGACAAATCAAATCATGTTCAGAGTTGTGCAATCCCAGATGTTTGTTAGTAATTAGAGGCAAATTTAAAAACTAGTTGATTCAAAGTTTGATATATAAATAATGATTTAAAAATAGAAGAGTGTGAAAGGAAGACAAAATATAGTCGTCAAAGTAGTCTGATTTATTTTTTACACAACTGCCCTCCAGGGCCGTTTCCTGTATCGTGTACGAATTGAATATAAAGTCAGGAAAATGTCAGGTGATGTAGGATCTGTAAACTTACATCTAGGCTTATGCATAGTTAACTTAAAATATCAACTGCGATAAGGCCTCCTATGGCTGTTTCAAATTTGATATTTTGTCATAAAATGAAAAAACGTACAATCATGTATAAAAGTATATGTACACAGACTTGAGCACGGTACAGGGAGTAATAAAAAACAATTGAACAAGTTAAATTAACAATTTTTCAAAAAACATGATTTTTTTATAATAATAATAATAGTTTTATCTTAATGATTTGTGTTTTGTATAAAAGTTATATTGTACTATCAAAATAAATTCAACCCAATTCATCAAAACGATTCAGAGACCCGCCTACTCACTCTTCAATAAAAAAAACATATTCAGCGCCTAAGATACATAAAATTAATACCAAAAGTTTTGCTCCATAACATCACAAACTGTAACGCTTCTAGTACCACCAGCTAAACACAGTTTTCGTTTTGTTGGGATTAGGATGCATCTTAAAATTCATTTTAAGTCTGTCCATTTTTCAGGTGATATCGTCCACGATTGAAATTACGGGATTATTTACCACTTATCTGCAAAAACTGCCACCAAATTTCGACGACTCTTTTCGAACATTAAAATAATGTGTGATAAAATTATTTTGGGATTTCAGTCATATGATTTAATTCAACTCCTTTTCTGCCTTACAGTTTAAAATAATATTTAATATTTTAAAATAGTATCAAAAAGTTTCGCTTAGTACGTGTAAGTTCCTATTTTTCACTTATAGATCACTTCAGAGTATGTTTGTCCAAATAGGAGCACATCAGATATCAGCGTTCGTCAGTTGCAGTCCAGGCAGAAAAAACGCCCACGAAATTCAAAAAAGTGGCAAATCAGTGAAACAGTATTACAATTGGAATCAATATACTCTCAATTGTGAATCATATACCTCACAAAGTAATTTAAGGTCTCCTCTGTTTAGATTTCGAAACGAAAAACGAACAAAAAATGCTTCATATTTTGATTTTTCGGATTTGTTGCCTCCGGCAAATTACTTGTCATTTTCTCGAGCTCGATTCCTTTTTTGTGAACGATATTTCAGACCATTCAATTCGCGAATTCAAGATGTAACTTTTCTTGTAGCTCAGATTCCATCTGTCTTAATTCAAGCAAAGACAGATGAGAAACCTGAATTACAAGAAAAATTTGATCTTTTAAATTCGCGGAGACTACGCAGAAAATTGAATGGTCCTCGTTGAATAGTTCAAAGGACAGTTCCCAAAAACAGAAGGAAAAGTTTTGGATGAGCCAAAGTCAGTTCACAACCAAATACGAGAAAAGAATAAGTTATTTTGGATGAGCAAATCACACAGAAAAATTTGAAAGCTGAAATTATGATTATTACTAATTAGTGATATGGACAAACATTATTTTAAAAAAAAAATCATTATATTTTCTGGTCCAGGTTGTAATTCTGTGTAAATCCGTTAAGTCCTACAGATCTAAAAATCCATAAGAAATAGATAAAACGCATCGATTAAATTTGTTCATGATTTATAGGTTTGTATATAACTCCAACAGAAATTAATACATTTCCAATAAGAATTATATATTTTTTTCATTGATTAATTTGGATGTGACTTTTTTTATTTTATTCAAAACTTCTAAAACTGACTTTCCAACACACGTTATTGTCGTAGCTATTGGATAATAGAATTGTCACCAAATATTAGTTTTAAATTCTTCTCTTCAGAATTGCTGCGCCCTACAACCCGGAGAAATTCGTTGTTTATTTTTCTTGTTGATGTGATGTATTGAAGTATGACTAAGATTTTTTTCAGTTGATAAAAATTTTATGCTTCTCAGATGCATTAGACATGGACAAAATTTGTCCCGAATCTCGGAAGTTCATTTATTTCATGATGAAAAAATGGGAGAATTTATTTTTACCTTATTAAAAATGATCAAACAAAACATGCAACAAGTAAACAACATGCATCTTTTGAAACACAAATGCAATGAAACAGGAAAATTACCCTTAAATATAATGTAAAATATAATATTATATGCAGTTTATATATAAATTAACTTTATGTACAAAAACATGATCGAATTTCGAATGGCACCCTCTTAAATATTAAGATAATTATGCTAAAAGGTATATTTATAAAATAAACTCATGGGATGCCAAATCATAAAAATATGAAATAAAATATGACATACTCGATCTGAAAAGTTGACATAATCGGCAATCTTCTTAGCTCTGTTACATTGTGTTGCACAGCCCCAAAATTAGACTGTGAGGCACCTACGGTTCACACTTTGAATTGATTGATAAAAAATAGTCTTTAGACGAGCTGTACTCGTAGATGTTAAAAATTAAAGTCAAAGAGATCGGCAAGACCTTCCCCATTGTCGAGGGTGAAATTGTAATCCGATACGGATAGAGGCGGCTCCAGCAGCTGGAATGGCTCCGAGCAGAGGTCTAAGGTCCCTAGAACCACACATACAATTCACTTTTTATGTAAATAAATCAAGCGCAGGTACCAAAAACCAAAAATTAATTGTTACACCTCGTAGCTAGCTCTAATGTGACTTTGCCAATTTCAGGTCGTTTTTCAAGAACACAAGGATCCGCCTTATCAATAAATGATTAATATGTTGGTTAGTTCCGAAAGTAAAAAAAAAATATGTATGAATTTGGTTAAAATATTAAAAGCATGGCAGCCGGAAGGGCGAATGAAGAAGGTTAGTGGTTAGAGGGCGGTGCACTGAGCTGAATCCCATGGTGCTACATTTAGCAAGAAAGCTGCAGCACACACAGCATTCAGTTCGGTACATAGCCAAGCAAGCGAAAGTGCACAGCAACGGCTCCCAAAGCAGCCCCGATGTCATGTAGATAAAGCAGTCGACGCATAGCTAGAACTCTGCCTGTGATGTGACTCCAATAAGCACAGGTCACAGACGGAGCCCCAGAATGCAGCGACTTGGACAAGCTCCCCAAAGTTGAGCACCCTTAGACAACAATTAAAGCTCAGTGTTAGAAGCTCCCTTTCTTTCGACGACTGCCATGAAAAATTGCAACATATCCAAACAATCAAAGCTTGTTAAAATATTGAAAATAAAATAGTCACAAGAAAAAAGCATTATTAAAAGGCTCGAAAGAAAAAATTAATTCACCTGTATTGTGTTGGTCTTCGATGGTGAGAGGGTACCGTCCCCCCATGGGCCCGAAATCGTCGCTTTCCGAAATGAGCGCATGCTTGAGCCTAATTGTCTCTAAATTATCTTGTCCGGATCCTGAAGGCTCTTCAAACATGCGTTTAATACTTTCATTCATCGGCGACAAAGTAAATTTATCCAACGTAATATCACTGTTTTGTTCTTGGAAATATTCCACTTTTGGTACGACTGGAACAACTCCATCCATTCCTACACTATGTAAAACTGGGTCTTTGATATCGGAGGAACAGCTTTGGAAGGTTAGATTTCTTCTGGCACTACTCAACGGAGCTTTATGTGGAGTGAGAATGGCTCGAACTGGGCTCATGAAATTGGATTTACATGGCTGTAGCACATCCTCCAGAAGAGGATCTGAAGGCGGTATGGCGGCGCGGTGCTGTTTTGGTTTGGCAGTGCTGACATCAGGACAAAGATAGACTTCTATCTCACCGTTGTCACTTTTCATTGAAATTTTGTAGCTATCCGTTGGAACCTTCAACAAAAATTTATTTAATTATTAATTGAATCTTTCGCCAATCTAATAGCAAACCTGTAATTTGGACTCGGGGGGTGCTTTAATTGCCATCACAGTTTTTGATTTGTATTCATGAATTTCTCTAAGGTCTTGATAAGTGATGTAGGCCATGGTTTTATCTTCACATACTTTTCGTAAACTAGTCTCAGCTGTGTTGATAAGGGAATCCAAAAGATTTTCTTTAGCTTCTAAATATTTAACATCTTGCAATAGTACTTGATAATTGCTATTGTAAACCGTGTTTCCACCTTTCCACTGGATGTTGTTTTTTGATTTTTTTTCTAGTATTCCTATCCCTTCAAGAACGTTGGTTATGTCGTATATTCTTCGTTTTTGTACTCCAAGTTGTTCAGAAGCTCGGTTTAAATCTATAACCCCATTTTTGGAATCCTTAAGCAGTCCCACAAATTTTTTAGTGAGTAACCCCAAAGACGTATCATATCTCGTACGTTCAGGCTTTCTGGCGGCTGCCCGGCCACGTTTTGGAGGTGGTGCCTTGAATTCCTCTTTGATAGGGATCACCATGTCTAAATTAAGCTTACGTTTGACCGTTTCAGGCGCCCGGACCGCAGGCACCGTGGGAGGTTCACGCATGATCTGATGTTGTGGAGTGACTCCATAACCGTGATCAATGAGGTGCTGGTGCACAGTCGGTGTCAAATCCTCTTCTTTGACGATCGTCATGTCCGGCGTAGTAGATATGGACCGTCGTGGCCCCTTGGGGCTGGCCGCGGGCTCCGGGCACAGCATCGCCGGCCGCCGACCACGCGGCATTTTGGTTATGTTGTCAAAACCGTGTCAGTAACGAACAAAAAGCGTAGTTTTCGACATATGGTTTGGCAAATAATTAAAATTTAAATATCATAAACGTAAGTTAAAATAAATAATAAAATAATAAATCGCGTGGTTTATGTCGTGGTGCTGGGCTCTGCGAGTGTGCCCGCAAGCGAGCTGGGGGCTACCTGGAGAACACAAAACTGATCAAACAATTTAGAAAACGCCAGGGGGTTGCTCCTGGCGTCAACACTGCTATCGAATTACAGCCCTCTACATGCAGTCATTTGAAAGACGATACAGTTCCTGTTCACTCACGCCACAGGTACATAGCATTCCACACAATTTTATAAATTTCAGTTGAACTTATCTGACCAAACCCCAGTACAACCACAAAATCATTCATCATGAAAGGGCATGCAAATTCACGAGTCAGATAACCGTCACATATCTCCCAAAATTCTACGCTGCACTGGCATTTCTCCTACAGCCCAAGTTCAGATGAAACAACTTGTATAATAATTTAAAAGATTCATTGAAATAATATGAAAAACTTACCGGGAAATGCTACATATTCAGAAGTGACGAAGAAAATGTCCGCCACTCTTTGCTGTAGCAGTTAGCTTCAGTGCAACACATATTCACTTTTTATCACGACAAGCATTTTTGTATTACGTTTAAAATCATGCTGCATACTTTTGCGTAAATGCAGCTTTAAAATGATGCGACTAATTTGATTATAAAATAAAGTTGTTGGTGTAAAATAGCAACTTAAAAACGTTGCTTACAACGGTCCTTGTCGCGCCTGCCAAACAGCCACACAAAACATGTAACATCTGCGACCGGTCGGTTGGCGCGAAGTTCGAGGCATGCGCAGTATTGCTTCCCTCATATGTTCCGTTGAAAAAAAAATTACTTATCACAAATATCGATGCATGGAAACATAAACTATATTAAAACGAATTCTTGCTTTTTCGTTATCATGAATATGTGGCTTAAACATACTTACGCTTTACCTAGCAAGCACAGGAGCGATTTTAAAATGACCCAACCTTACTGACAGCGATAACACATGTAAACAAATATGGCCGTTGCATAATCTGTGAATAATAGCGGGAAAATATTATAAAGCTGCGTTAAATATTACATGTTTTATTATAATGAATTAAGTTACAAACATTATGTTATCAACACGTAGTGACAAACACGAATGTCGCTTTGTACAACTATGATGTAATAATATACAAGATATACCAAGAGACTAAAAACTAAATGTATTTATATATGTATATAGTAGAACAATTCTTTTAAAAGACCACTAGTCACTAAATAGATTTTGTATTTTGATTCTCTACACATTGATTGTTGCGATGTCTATTACAGCCACTTGGTCCCCGAAAATTCTCAATCATTGAACAAAATTTGATATTTAGTATAATTCGTCTCTCAAATAATGATCAAGTGAGAATTATCAGAGAGGTATGATGATGTGCCCGTGGCCAATCATAAGCTCAGCCTGATTCATACTTCTCCTGAATGAAAATAAGCGGGGAACAACAAAATGCGTCTTACAAGCTATTGTTGGATGTCATTTGTATCAAAAATACTGCTAATTCGGGTGTACAAGTTTTGAAGAGAGGGATCGAGTGAGTTATGATTGAACACACGCACAACTGTGGTTCAGTGCATTACAAAACTGTGAACAATATATAACATATGGGTGTATATTGTTTGTATAAGGAAACATGCTATGGTTGCTACTTTAACTATATTTCCGAATATATAACCGGTACAAAATCGTGAAATGAGCAACGAATACTCAGTTAAAAAGGTTCAATTATGAATTAAATGCAGGAGATATAATGCAAGCATCACCGTACAGAACGTAGCTACACAGCAAGCAATGAACAAACAATTAGACAAACACATTCAAGTCAAAGGAGAGAATATTACCGAACAGTATAAATATTACAGGCAAAAAACAAATCCAGAACGAATTAGTTCAGTCAGAACAATTTACAATCGACAAATTTCCCAATAAAAAAACTAGTTCCGAAATGAGATATTTATACCATAAGACCCAAAAAAGGCAACCATAACCACGGATTGTTCGTTTAGCCTAGGCAAAACTCGCTTGACTTGAAATCGAACGAGTTACCGATAAAATCCAATTCCGGATCAAACTAGTTTCCCCAGGCCAAAAAAAAATTAATGCACGAATTTTATTGCCGATTGATTTACTCTATCTAGTTTGGCCTAGGCCAAATGGTATGACCTGAAATCGGGTTCTGTTGACAGCAAGATAAATGCGAAATCTGATTTACGATAGTCAGGTAAAGTAATTAATAAAAAAAAAACTGATTGAATGAGTTTACTAGCAAAACCTAATTTCAGGTCATACCATTGTTTCGTAAGCCAAACGATTAGAGAAATGATCTATTTGTACCATAAAGGCCCAAATAAGATGTTATTTATATCTCGAACTGCTCATAATTAATATTCAAGTGTAACTCAAATAATTTTACTGTAGGCCAAACTGGTTTGACCTAACATCGGATTTGGTCAATATACAAATCTGATTTTCTCAAGTAATATTCGTTTGGTCTATATGAATATCCCTATCTCTTATCATGACAGATTGATATTAAACCATTTTGAGTAAACCAAGTTGGTCTAGGCAAAACTAGTACAACCAGAATAATTTTGGATCAACTTATTTCCGTTTAAGGCCAAATTATTACTGCCTGCGCAATTACTATCATTGGCGTGGAGGCCCAGCATTTCCAGAATCAATTTTCTGATCGGAACATTTCTTGATATAGAAACAGAATAATTAATATTCAAAAGATAGAGAATAATTTTATAGTTTCGCCAATGATTAAAAGTTTTTTTTTTGACTGATCATCAAACTAATTTAAGCTAGTGTGCCCTGAAATCCGATTTTATCAGTAACAAAATCGGATTTTGTTACTAAGCAAATCCGATTTTAGATCAAACTAGTTTTGCTTAGGTCTAAAAATCCAGAAATTATTCACAAAAAGTCCAAAAAAAAACATTATTTTGAGCACAACAGTATTTTGAAGCAGTTTTCTTGCCAACTACTGCCCAACTAGTTTGACCTAAACCAAACTAGCAAAACCTGAAATCGGGCTTTCACAGTAACAAAATCCAATTTTATGCCAAACTAATTAAAAAATGATCCAGAAAAAGACGTTACCTCAATCACAAACTACTCACTAAAAGTATGTTCAAGCAGGTTATGGTGCAAGTCAAACACCGCATCTCAACTTTTCTGGTCTGAATTTAGGTTTGGCTATCAACAAAATCTGAAGTTAGGTCAAATTAGTTAAGAAATAACGTTTTCTTAAGTACAAACTGCTCATAACAGTACGAACAAGAAATTTATGATTCAAGTGATATTTTTTGTTTTGGGAATCATCTTACCTCAATTTTTTTGGTCTTGATTAAACTAGTATGACCTTTGTATGCGAGAAATTCAATTTGCGGTCAAAATAGCTACGAAATGTAGCCTCAATCACGATCTGCTTATAAAGGAAAGACCAATCGCTCATCTTTAACTACTTAGGCAAAACTAGTTTGATCTGAAATCAGATAAATTGATTCTTCCTAGGCAAACCAATCGAATCTAAATTGTTTTGGAAGAACTAGTTTGGCCAAGGCAGAACTATATTGCTTGTAACATATATAAATAATAAAGACTAAACGTAACTATTATAACACACGCAACTCAGTTCTGTAAAAATTAACAATTAAAAGCAAATGAAAAAATAAATTTATAAATCATGATCCAGTTTAATAATCCTAAGTAATAATGATAATTAATTATAAAAGAGCGTACATATGATAGGACTTACAACAATATTGTCGGCGAAACAAAGGCCGAGAGAGCCATTTCGAATGTACAAACATGGGCGATTGTTCAAGTGTGTGACAGGTCCCCGCCCAGCTACCCTACAAGCTACTATATAATCATATATTTTATACACGAACGTTGCGGCACATGCCCGTCGCAACGTCCTCTCTATACACATACAGAGGCTGTGTTTTTAAGATTATGTTTACAAATAGTACATACACGGTGAACACACATACTCGCACGCACTCTGGTGTGATCTTACGGCGGATCGACTTTTTTATACAAATACACATTATATAGATTATACATTATACAAAACGGCATTAACCCAATGAATTTACACTTTACAGACAATACAATACAATGTTTGGGTAGTTTAATGTTTCACTTTACATCAGTCTGAAAATGCTACGCTCTCGTAGCGTCCCAGTTCCCGAACGTTAGCCCTGTCTTCCGATCTCGACCCGTAGCCATAGCCACCTTACATCCGGCCATATTTTCAACTTAAAATGAGAAAATCTCGTCGGAGACATCGCCCAAAAGTCCCAGCCCAGCTAAGTACAATTTTATACAATTTTTAGCGCACTATTTTTAAATACAATATTTCTATACAATAATTATCAAGTGGTGTGTACAGGAATATATTTCGTATATACAAAAAAGGATCAGCGCGGGATAATAAGGTGGCTGTGGCCAGCAGGCCGAGCTAACTCAATGTCAACTAAATTAACGTACTTAAATTATGCCCAGAACATTGCTCCACCATTTTTGAATAAAAACATTAATTAAGAGCTGCAATTATGTGCCGTCGACTCTTTTTTCTCAAAAATTCATAAATGGCGGTTTATGTTTCTGGGCGTACTTAAACCTTATTATTTTACCAGATCGTTAAAATATGAAGGGACACCAGCAACCGCCGATTCACGTCGAGACCAACTCGCATCCAATAAAATAAATTAAAACGTTTTACATAATTTTTTTCAACGAATGTTACACAACGATTCTATTTTACATTAATATTACATACACATATATAATACATAAAGGATAAGCGAGTTGAACACGTCGAGAGACATGATTGCGTATGCTAGTGCGTGCGAACGTATTCATGATGCAGACAAAAAAAAACCTGTCGCTTCCAAAAATTAAAACAGTCATTTTCCAGACAGGTACTTTTCAGACGTATTCTGTACAAATTTGAGGTATTTTTGTCTGCAAATATTTATTTTTACAATGAGATAAAATGAAATTTAAATTTACAATGAACGGGATGACGGTAAAAAAATCTGTACAACTTTTATGAACAATTTTTTTATACAAATTCAATGAATACTTAAATTAATCAAACCTCTGTTTTGTATGCATTTCATAAAATAAATATCAATTATGTCAAAGCAGCAGAATGTATCAACTGTCAAAGAGCAGTATCAACCGAAGCGAAAGCGAGTTAAAAAATACGAAAATTTTATTTGAACTGCTAGAGATAATTACCAAACTAAAGTGTTGCATTGCGAGAAGTCGGAACTACACGAAGGATATACGATTATTAAAATAAATTCACGAGAGAAGACGCCAACTGTCGTCAAAATTGATTTGCACATATTAATTACGTTCTCTTTGACTTGATTCAAGTGATTCAATTTCAACTGATTTCAAACGATGCTATGAAATCGAGGTGTACGTCACCCGAAACATTCATACCCGATTCAGGGAAAATTCGAAAGTGCCTGTTTTGTGACATTTAGATACGAATACCTACGTAAGCATAGTAATTAGGTAAAAAATGCATGGAATTTTCGATCGAACTAGGGCAGAATACAAGTTTTGATTGTTCGTGTTTTCGATATAGCACTTCCTAAATTATGTATGAGAAACAACAATCAAGGTATGCATCAGTCGTGCAGAATACGACTTTTGCGCATGTCAAGTACGTTTTCTCAGGCTTGTTTCGACTAATAGTGGTAGTAGTTTTTGTGGATTGATTCCAAATGATGTCAGAATTAAGGTATACGCCCGCCAAAAAGTTAACACCCGAAAGTGTAAAACTGACCATCTGGAAGCCTATTTTTTGATATTAAGTTCCCGATATTTAGGTAAAATGATGAAGAATATATTTTGTTGCTCAGAAGTTTAAAAATATGCATATGCAGGATGTTCTTTTTGACTTGATTTCACATATAATCTAGTTGATGCAGCCATATGGTCGAAGAGCACTTGACGTAATTTTAATTTTTGGTGAGATAGTTAAAATAATAAGATAATGTTAAAAACAACAATCGAAGTATCTGCCCACCAAAAAGTATGTACTAAATTCGAAAGTAACTGGACTATATATATCAAACAATCCCCGAGAGAACGTACTTGATATGAGTGAACCTGAACTGGGCTGATTGCATTGCAGAATTGTGGGAGTCTCACAGGAACACGAACGTCTCAATATTGACTCATGGCCTCCTCTCTCGTGAATTTATTACACAAAACTAAGGAACATGTCAGGAATATTGAATAATTACAACCGTATATTCACTATAAATGCACAATTTCTCGTAAATGCTAGCGCCCGAACGCGCCTACAAAAATAAAACGAAGTTAGTATATTTTTGATTTTGTCATAATGAAACAACGGCTGCGAAATATATGAAGTGCATCAGTACATCAAGACTGATGATTCCTGAGGGCGGTATCACATACTTTAAACATCATCTAGTGATTTAAACCTTGCAAATTCTGTGCAAATATGAAATTAAACATAAATTTTTGTTTTGTACACATTCACACATACTTAAATGGAATTTATATTTCAAATAAATACATATTTACATCTTAATACTGATTCGATACAAAACGAAATACTTGGGGTGAAATTTCGTTATAATAATAATCGAAATATATACAATGTGAAATTAAAAGAGGATAAGGCCCCAATTCAAAAACATTCCTCATTCATTCCTCAACTCGAGGTTTTGTTAGTTAAACTGATATTTTATATTTAAAAAGGATAGGTTAGGTCGGAAAAGGTGGGTCAAGTAATTTCTAAGGAAGTCTCGTGAACGTGAGCCTAAATTTTGCACAGAATCCACTTGGTCTTGATTTAAAAATGTAACGCGGTTTTGTTTGCTGACTTTTCTTGTTAATTATACTTTTTTAAGTGATTTACTGGGCAGTCCGAACCCTGTTCACAAGCAACACAACAATTAATTATTCGATCAGTGGGTTTATAGATACAGACACGTCTACATGATATAATTATACAGATATAGTACACGATTACATTATATCTATGTAATAGATTATGAAATATTTATATATAGAGACAATACAACCAAACACGCGTTAGCCTTCAACAGACTTGGCGCGAATACTCACACAATTCACAATTTCACAGCAGATTACGCTAAAAATCGTAGCAAAAATAAAATTGTGTAAAATCTTACTCAATCTTAATAATAACTAATGAAAATCGAAGGGCCCGTGCCAAAATTAAATACTGTGAACTATAAAACAATTTATCGTGTTGTGTGTGTCGTTTAAATAAGTGAGCCCTCAAATGATATTTCAATTAAATCAACAGACTTGTCGTAAAATAAAAAATAAGAAAGGATTTACAAAACCGGGTCGTAGCGGTGGGCTTAAAGGACCCCGTTGGCCGGAGGACCAATTGGACCCAGTTCAGTGCCGATCCCGCTCATTGAATTACCGCTTTTTAGGAGGAATTTCTCCAATTTGGCGATGATGTGTTTGCCATACGTGTATTTTCTCAGCGAGCTTAAATGTGGTCGGATCTTGTGCATGAGGACCTTACGTTGAGTCGGTTCCGATACGTCAATCATCTTCTGGACCACGTAGTTGGCGTATTGGTCTTTCATCATTACATGCAATGCGCTAGAAAGAACAAAAATAAAAACATTACCATCAATTCTAGCGGAGCTATTTCCTTTCATAAAATAAGAGACACAAGGAGTCCATTCACAAACTGATGTCCCGTATATAGGCCGTAAACATAGAAATTTAGGAAAGGGATCAAGCTTGTACTGCGTTCGCACAACTCCAGCAACCAATAGAAAATTGATACTTGCTTCATCACATCTTTTTCTTGAATAGTAACTCACTATTCGTTTATATTACTGCGCTTGCGCAGCTTGTGAAAGAGTAAATTCTAGATTCAACCAGTTTCAGCCAGGAAACGTCCACCAAATAACCGTTACATTATCTCAATTTTCCATTCAAAAGTATGATCCAAAGGGTAAAATGGAGAATTAATTACAATATGGTGTTAAACATAAAGAATTAAGCTACAATTAAGGATAAAATATGTGACAGAATAAATTTTGGAGATCATTTAAATTAATCATTTCTCTACTTCTTCCTAAAACTTTCCAAACAAAGTAGAGGACCCAATCCCAGCTGGTAGCGTCATGAGGTAACTGTTCATAATCCTCCCGAATTGCCGGCCACTCTGCTTTGCACTATTTTATAAACAGCTATCAGACAAGGCAAATACAAAGATAAAAGTTCCCCAAGGGACTCTGGGCCCGTGCTGCCTCGAGCAGGATAATGCTTTTGCTATGTTTTACTGTACTGGCCCATACAAAAGTCCAAGCTTTACAAATGAATAAGTAATTGGCGAAATTGATACGCTGACGCCCGGGGCAACTCATTAAAATTAGTCAAAAAATAGTTTTTGAACAGAATACGGTGTGAATTAGCTTCGCAACGTAGTCAAATATAACTCTTTTTGGTTTCTTGTTTGGTTGTAGTGAAAACATGGTCTCATACAAAATATAAGCTGATTAAATTTCTTTCAAATTATTATTATAATTTTTTTTTTTTCTAACCATTTAAAAGATATTCACAACCTTTAACAGTTCCTGAGAAAAGTTTTGATATCGCCTTTTCTAGCGAATTTTTTTTTCTAGAGCCTGAAGTATTGAGGTTATAGCAAAATGCAAACATAATTTAATATTTCATCTCATTGAGAACCAGTTGCTATACCGGAAATATTTAACAATAGCATGATGTCATGGGCATGAGGAACGTCAAAATGCAAAGTTTTGAGTAACTATGTGATGGTGCTACATACTTTTGAAACTGAAGAAATTCATACTGGCATACTACAAATTTATTGAAGAATATATTTAAATAATATCGGCATAATATTAAACACTGAACACTTGGTATATTATTTTTTTAAATATTTCAATTGGTAACACTAATCACTTTTTATTTCACATTTCGTTTACATTTCAATAGTCACTTGTTATATTCTCAATTATATTTCACTTTTGTGATATACTTTTGCAGTTAATTAATCTCTGTTTTTTTGTTAATTTTCAGACTATTAATATTTTTAACTGCAGCATTATTTTAGTGTTTAACGTTTGTGATATTCAATCACAATATTTGTATATATTGTTATATTTTCAATTATTGTATCTGATTCCTGTGCAGTTATCTAATTTTAATTAAAACCTTTTTTTGTTCGTAGTTTTCTGCATTTTAATAACTCAAATATATATTTTTTACATATATTTTTTGTGATAAAAATAGATCATTATTTAAATCTTTTTAATTTCACATTTTTTAATCATCGTCTTTAAAATTAGAATCAAAATATTATTCCCGCCAGTCTAGAATATTTACCAATTATCTTTACGTATGCAACCAACATCGCATTAGAACTTTTATATAAATCACGAAGGAGAATAATAGAGGAGCGGACACTCAGTTAGAAAACGTGAAGCCTAAAATGTAATGCGACAGCTGAGAGAGAGAGATAGCAAGAGCGGGCCCAGCTTTGCGTGTGTCATATGCAGAAATAAAATTATATTTCAATTATTTTCAATAGAATACAATTGCCAAATAGATTTTTTTTTTCATTACCTTAAATACTACATTATTTATTAAATGGAAGGCAAAAGTAAAAGAAAATTAGCATTTCTATTCATTAAAATCTGCAATGAGTTAGTACATTATGATGAAACATGTTTTATAAACGTTTCTTTGGACGCGAGTTCTCTGATAATGAATTATAATAGACACATAAATAATTTGATGAATATTTTATATTACAATGGGTGTGATAAAATTGAAAAAATATACACAAACAATTCCTTATTCACTAGAAGAAAGATACAAATAGAAAATGCTGCTCTGCAAAAATTTTTTGTTTGTTGAACATGAACGAAAAATTTAACAAAAATATAATATACATCCACGATCTCACGAAAAGTAACAGTTTTTGACATAATTTCTGATAATGTAAGAGATATATTCTTGGGATTTCAGTCAATATTTTAATTTTATTTCTTTTCTGCCTTACAGTTTCGGCTGCACCTCAGCCATCCTCAAAAGCGAAATGAATTATTGTTTAAAAAATTGAAGTTGTACATTTTAAACAATAATTCATTTCGCTTTTGAGGATGGCTGAGGTGCAGCCGAAACTGTAAGGCAGAAAAGAAATAAAATTAAAATATTGACTGAAATCCCAAGAATATATCTCTTACATTATTTACATATCCAAATATTGACTGAAATCCCAAGAATATATCTCTTACATTATTTACATATCCAGTCAGCGTCAACCATTTTATCCAATAATTTCTGATGTAAAAAAAAGTTATTGAATTAAACTGCGCAATAAAAGTTTTATTACTTGACTCTATTCTATCAGTCAATACTTTAAACATAGTTTTTATTACTCATGCAGAATAAGTACTATTTTGCACATATTTCTTCGGGCGGTAAATGGCTCTTTGGTTTTTGCGTGCGCCAAGTATAACTTACCGCCCGAAAAAAAAAAACAAGCGCGAAATAGTGTCTACCCGCATTCGTAATAAAAAATAGTATCTGCAACTCGTGCGGTGTTGTCAGTTGCCCACTTGGGCTCTCGTGGGAAATCGAGAACTTATTGCACTAGTTGTACAATATATTATTGTTAATTTCAATTTTCCGAAAGTAGCACAGGAGAAATGAAAAAACTATTCTAATATGCCACAGGGCTAACAAGAACACTTGCTTCGCTCACTTTTGACAATTGTATTCTCAATATCATTTATATATTGATGAAAAGTGGAAAAATTAATGTTGCAATTCAGAGTAAATCTATAAGTTTTATGAATTAATAAATTTATTGACAAGAAGTTTCCATGAAGTTGAATTTTTCACTAAAGTCTAGGTTTAATAATTTGAAACATTGATATAACCTTTCAATTTCTAACATAGAATTGTCAGTAGATCTGCTATTATAATTTTAAAATAATTTCTACTCACTTTTACATCTCTAGACAACCATTCTTTTATAATATCCTCCGCTCTGAAATGTTTTTCACAAACGTAATCTGTGATTTCCAATGTTCTATTCTGTCGTGTTATGTTCTTGCGCCACTTATTTAATAAAATATCATTGGGTACAGAAAAAAGACAATATTTCTCTTTACAAGTTCTGTACCAATTATTACAACTTGGCACAAAACATTTTCTTCCTATTTTACAATATATTTCCACATGAAAATACTAAATAGAGCGAAACTCGCCATTTACTTCCATACAAATATGGGCCCGCCTCAACCTATCTCTTAGTTACCTTCTCTCTCTAACAATATTACATTTTTGGCTTCACTTTTGGAACACAGTTAAAATAGGGAATTGCATAGGCGTGATATAAACGTAGTGGATGTGACGTCATCAGGTCACCCATGACTTCATGCTATTCATTCAATATTTTCCCTATATTTGAGGCTAGTCTAGAATGTGTTCATATACAGATAACTGGATAAAGTAGCTCTGTGATATAGAAAAATATGTTTTTTTTTGTTTCTTGCTTATATCTTTTGAACAGTTGGTTGTAGTAAAAACATGATCTCATATGAAATGAAAGCTGGTAAAAAATTTTACAAGCTTATTTTTAAACATTTCAAGTATCTCTAAGCGTTTGAGAGATATTCATTACCAAAACCGACTATTTTATGACAAAAAAGTTTTTACATTACATTTTCCGGCGAACTTTGTCTTCTAGAACCTAAAGTTTTGTGGTTATGGCAAAATGCATATGGAATTTTATATTTAATTTTATTGACAACCTTATGCTATTTGAGTCTACCTGAAGATGTGTTTGGAGAGAGATAAGGAATAAGCTAGCGCCGCAACGTAGAAAATGTGACTTTTTAGTTTTTTGCTTATTTCTCTTGAACGGTTGGTTGTATCGACTGAATTTCCTACAAGTATTTTTATTATAAATTTTTTCTATCTTTAACCGTTTTAGAGACGTTGACTATCAAAAATTAACTATTTTCTGAAAATGGACATATCATTGCAAAAAGCTTTGATGATGGTTGAATGTTCGTACCATACTCATTTGATTAAATGGCGTGATATTAGTGTATTTATATATGTACGGGTACTTACTTGTCGTTGAATCCGCAGACTTCCTCGATAAGCAGCGCCCTTTCAGCTCTAGTGGCGTGTGTAACGCACTTCTCGACGACGTTACTTGCGAATTTATGTTGGGATAGAACCAAAACTTTTCCTCGAACACCAGCAATCAATTGAGATTTGTCTTCTGCGTTACCATGTTCTACAGAGAAAGCTATTCAATAAACAATATTTTTGAGTAATTTTATTGACAACATACCCAAAACATGCTGGATAACATAGTTTCCAAATTGGTCCTGTATTAGTTGTTCCGTATGAGCGTGGAGTTCTTTCAAGATAGGAGCCGTTTGTTCTGGTGTACAGTGTTCCAGTATTCTTTGAATCACCCGGCAGCCATAAGGATGAGTCGATAACGAATAGACTTGTCCAGAAAACGAATTGATGATGAACTACAATAGACAAATTATAATATTTTGCAATTAAAGTGAAGTTTTTGATTGTACCTGCAATGCTGCTGGTTCAACGCATTCGATACATTTCTGTACGACGTGATTTCCGTTTTGATCTTTGACGCATTTCAGGACATGTCCATCGAGTTCGCGAACGATTTCTTGTTGTTGCTCCGGCCCGATTGATTCCAAAGCTTTTTGGATGACGCGACATCCGTACATTTGTAACGCAAGCGGTAAAACATTTCCGCGTACTTTTTGGGCAAGAGTTGTCTTTTGTTCCGGCGTTCCGAATTCGAAGAACTTTTGAATGACGTAGTTCCCAAATACATCAGTCATGAGATTATAGGCAGCCGAAAGGATTTCAGAGAATACTAATTGTTTTTCAGCAACTGTCGCGCGTTCAAGTTTCTGTTGAATAAACCGAGATCCGTGTTGATCTTGCGAGAACTCAACAATGTGATTAGCAAGATCCCTGAGTTGTAAGTTAGGAAAACGGTTATTACGGAAGTCTTCCAACAATCGCGATCTTCCCTGAGGTTTGTCTAAACTTGAAGTGGTTACTGTCGTGAGATTCGGTCTAGGAGCGTTTAGTTTAGTGAAGAGAGAATTAGTGGAGCCAAACATCGCGTTGGCTGTGAGGCCAGTGGCCATTGTAGAGGCGCGGAACTTTGCTTCGGCTCCCGGGGCGGCGGAAAGAACTCGCGAATTGACAAGTCCACCCAGTTGCAAAGGCGCCGAAGGAGGTGGTGTTAGACTTCCAGTCAGAGGGCTAGGACTACTTCCAAGGCCATAGCTTGCCGCAGGCCATTTAGGCCTATATTCTAGTGATGGCGAAAATGCTGACGTGTTGCGGTCGAACGAATCTCGTCTGCCTGTTGACGAGGTGTTCAGTCCCAGGCCTGCAATACCACATTCTCCTTCATGACATAAAAAAGGAATATTAGAACACACATTCAAATTAAGAACAATTGTTATGTTATAATAAGAACCACAATTAATATTTACAGTAACTAAACATGAGCCGTTGAAAAGATTGCGAAGACGTCGGGTATATACGAGGGTTGTCTTTCAAGTCTTGCATATAATCATACTAGCTTACAAAATTTTATTTTATTTTGAATTCGTTCGAATTAATTAATATTTAGGAACGTGAGATGATCTTCAGGACCAGGGGCGAATCTATATATTGGCTTTTTAGGCTGCAGCCCTGGGCCCCGTGTATATAAAGGACCTCTAGCTCCCATTAAAGACAAAAGACAATATTGAGAATTATTATGGAAAATCCTTATGAAATACCATGTAATGAAACTCTTCTATTTTGGTCAAACAGAATCCGTACGCGAGTAATAATTGTTAATTGAAGTCGACGGTCTTCCTTCATGCTATACCTGCCATATTTGGATTCCTTGATTCAACTATAAATAGCGATATTCTTCACGAATATCATTTTACCATTATTCTGTCTCTTCTTTTTCATAAAACTCCCCATACAAATTTGTGAAGAAATACCAACAGGTAGCGCCACGAGGTAACTGTTGGAAATCATTCCAGTTTTCTTGCCACCAAAATATGAATTGAAATTTAACATTGAAAAGTAAATTACAGAATAGTGGCCAACTGTAATTCAACTATTCAATGAACAATTTGACAATTTTTATAAGCATTAAATATCACAAGACGACAACAGAAGATGAAATGTCCTACAACTGAAAAGAGAGTTGTTCCAATAATTGTTTGACGTATAGATTTGGCAAAACCCTACCGGGAACTATGCTGCATGCCAATCTTTCTTGATCAGCAGTAGTGTCTTTGGTGAGCCCGTCCTCAGTGCCGGATTAAGACACATTGAAGTTCCTAGACACCCCTTCGCAGTCAGGGATCCTGGGATTGTCGTTGAAACTGGTGTGCCCTAATTGGGAACTAACCATGAAAAATTTTCGAAAACCAAAACCGATTCGGCAAGACTGTCCTACAGTTGTGAAACAATGAGGCGTCGAATTTAGGTTCACTAAATATAAGGGTTAATTTTGACTCTTGTCCATTGATGGCGCTATCTTTATAACTATATGCAACACTAAAACGATAATCTTCGTTCGGGAAAATAGCTCGATTTTTAATTTAGTTTCACTTATTCAAAGGCTCATAAGTATAGTCGTCCAGTTAAAATGATTAAATAGCAGAAGCAAAAGGTTTAGAGTGATTGGTCATAGAGCTAACCTGTTTGTAGGGAATTGTTGGTTGTGGCAGGAGAGCCGATGGTTCCCAGGGAACTGCTGCCGAATGGAGCGGCTGCCGAGGGGGGCGCATGCAGAGTTGGGAACAAGCCAGAACCCACACCCACCGTGGCCTGTGTCACACCTGGTGGCACACACACCAACCAAACCACACGGGGTTAGTTTATATTAACTAATGAACACTTTCAATCAACCATTCACAATATTCAATAATAATCAATTTAACTTCTCTCCAATTTCTGTATTTTGTTATTTAAATGACCTTCATTATTAAACAAAACAAAGAAAATGGCATGGAGAATTTGTGAAAGAAGGCCATTCAATCACATTATTCAAGTTTAGGAATAGACAATAACACAAACTAATAGTCAATTCAGTACATTAACATGTAATAATATTTCTTTTGGTCATCCAAAACTTGATATGAATTATTCATGATATGATGTGCCCCGAATTTTATTAGTGCAGAGTGATTCAGAAATACAAATTAGTGCGTTAATATCCATTAGTTTAAATAAAATAAATAATAGGCACGCAACACACAACACAGACAAACATATATTTACAACAATGCTTTTCAATTTTTTCCAACAATAACCATTGAATAACCACCTTTGGAAAGTATTGTACTGCCAAACATTAAAAAATAGTTTACCTCCTAAGGTTCCTCCATTGACAGATGTGTTCACGGTTGCCCCGTACAGACTTTGCGGTGTGCTCGAATAAAGACTTGCCCCTGCAGGGGTTTGTCTGTTAGCTTGAGGCTGCACGAGAACAGGAGCGGGAGAGACAAGCCTCATGGGTGTTCCATTGCGCATTGCAGCACCTTGTGCCATAAGAATCGAGGCATTTTGGTCGTAGTATGGTACAATGTAACCTCCCTGAACTTGAGGCTGTTCTTGGGTGCCAGATGGTGTTAAGGGTCGTCGCGCACCGTTTGTTGTGCCTTGTTGGATGATGTTGGCGGGGTATACCCATGGCGCTACGCCGTAGTATTGAGGCACACCCGCTGTTATGAGAGTACCCACGTAAGGGGCACCTGGTTCCTGAAAAACGAAGATTTTTTATGATATACTCCATATTATAACATTAATGTTCTCTATATTGATTGATATTCAAAATTTACATATTTCGATGAATAATTCCGTACATCAAAACTCAAGTTATTAAAAATGACTTTCCTCGGCAATAACCAACTTAGAAATTCTAATTTCTCGTGAACATAATATTATAAATTTATGTTAGTGATTTTACTTGGTAATGTGGTAGATACCTGTGGTGCCTGTGGGTTGAGCACGTATTGCGGCTGAGGGAAGGCAGCAGCCGTTTGTAGCGGTTGTTGTTGGGCTGCAAGATACTGTTGTTGTTGAATTAGCTGCAGTTGAGCTGCTGTTGGTTGACCAGCTACAGCTGCTGCGGCCGCTTGTCCTAATGCCTGACTTTGCTGCGACCGGAAGAGTTGCTGAAAGAGGGAGCACACCATAAGAACGATATAGGTACAATACATATATAATAAATATATATTCGAGGTAGTAGTACGACTTTATATGAACGCTTGATGTTTGATCATTAAATTTTAAACTAAATTATAGTTTCATAAATATAAACTATATTTTGATTATGCTGTAAAATTAAATTTCTTGATAATAATGATTGTTATGACTACAACCATCCATATAACAAAACAATAAAAAAAACATTCATTTTATTTGCATAATTATAAATTAATAAATATTAAATATTTTGAAACAGCTAATGCACATTTACCAATCATATCAAATATTAATTGATTTTTACTAATATTACTCATGATTTCAATTGAAAATAAATATACATATTATTTTGCAATTATTTTGTTGCTCTCATGTTATGAACAATTGAAAAGTAATATCATTTAAATTGAACACAACGATCTATATTTCGGTACTATCGATACAAAAGTTTTGTCAAAAAATTTTTCATCTGCCTATGGATGAATCTGAATATTTGACATTTGGATCTAGACAAGTTTTTTTTTGTGACACACTCTTATTTCAATAATACATTTATCGCACTTTAACGATAACAAAATAGTTCTAGTTTTTTTTTTCAACATTCAAGTGCTAAATTTTCTTTTCAAACGAAAACTGAAAATATATCACAGAAACAAAATTAGAATAAAGTAATAAACATTAAACTATTTAAATTTGATCTATATATTATGAAAAAATTGCTATGATGTGTAATTATGTCGAATTCAAAGCAAGAATATCTTGAAAAAAATCTTTTATAAACTACTCATTTATTACACCATAAGTAGTTGAAGTATTATCGATTATTTTTGTGGTGGTATCACGAATGTTTATTGTGCTTGCGTTTGAATACCACGAGTGTGCAGCACGAGTGATATTCACAAGCACAATAAACATGAGTGCATTTTCTTTGACGAATAATAGAGAAATATATTGCGTCTTGATATGAGAACTAGTTCAGAAAGGTTTGGTGATAGATCAGAAGATAAAATTGATGAAGATATTCAGAAAAATATTCCATTAAATACGAAGAAAGCACAAATTGGAGGTATGCACATCTTTGAGTAAAATACTCACTTGGGTATACCCGATGGTATTTCTACACGTCCAAATACCCACTGATATGCACCGTTTCTATGGCGATTTAGCATTGTTAACCTTGTTATAAATACTACGAATGGAATAGTCAATAGTATATTGTGCAACAAGTGCGATAAGTTGTTGATTGCCCACGAGAGTGGGTAATTGACAACACCGCACGAGTTGCAGATACTATTTTTTATTACGAATGCGGGCTAAGTATTATTTTGCACTTATTTTTTCCGAGCGATAAATGGTTTGCTTGTCGCACTCAAATTATACTTGGCGCACTCAAAAGCCAAAGAGCCATTTATCGCCCGACAAAACGGGCGCAAAATAGTACTTATCCTGCATGAGTAATAAAAAATAATTAGAAGGTCAAGTTTTCTTTCGTCTGCTAGATTTAAATGTATTGCACTACAATCTTGGGCATTTGGTTGATTATTTTCATGAATGTCAATTATGTAGAATGTTGACGGTTAAAAGGTTCTGTGTTTCAGTATTCAAACTCTTAATAAAGTTTATATCTCATCCAAAATATATACATTTCTAAAAAACTTGACCCTTTAATTTTTTTGAGTAGTTTATATTGACGAATGTTGAGTTACGATTACTCCTGCACGTGCTCCTGCATAAATCGTCTTGATAAAGGTTTCAAATAAAAACCGAAAGCTTGAAATTATTTAAAAGAGAGCTCTTATTTATTGCAGTCGCGATATATATCATATAAAAATAATTAATAATGATAATAATAAAAAAAGGATGATAAAAATAAAACTGTAGCGTAAAATTATTCAGTAAAATAATATGTTCTGAAGCAAGTAAAACGAGAACCATTTAGAGTCATTTACCCGGTTGTCGTAACCGAACCGTGGAACCCTTGGCCGTGACTATATGACCCTGAAAGTATCACAAGTCCACTTACTGAACATAACTCTTCAGTTCCCTCTCTGAGTACAAGACATTGTGATTCTAAATGGTCCACTGCACGTAAGACAATGAACTTCCACATAAGATTGGAAGATTGGACTCATGTGCTCATGTGAGTACTTGGTTCAATTGTCGAGATAATTTGTAAAACTTGTAAGACAAAGTAAGTAAATATAGTATTTTCAGTATAATCAAAGGGGAGAAGTGAGGAGTAATAATAACATTATTGGCAAACCGATGGAGAATTATTCGTAGAAGAGGAGTGAATCGGAGAAAACTAATGTTTCCATGTGAATAATTGGTTCAACTGTAAAAAAATTTGATGTATAATTCTGCAATGTAGTCAAAATGAAAAAAACCAATATTTTTCAATATCAATTTCTGGCAAAGCGATGGAGAACTATTTGTGAGGGAAGAGCACTGTATTCATGTAAGTACTTGGTGCGATGGAGAATTATTTGCAGAAGAGGAGCGTATTAGAAAGAAATATTATAGACTCAAACTCTAATTGCGTTAGCTTTGGCCTGTAACTAGATTTTTTATTCATTTTTTTTTCGTTCCGATTGTATGACAGAAGAATATAGAAATACGTAATGACAATGCTTCTATTGTATTACAACTGAAGACAATATGATTTGCAAAAATATTATCTTAATGAGGACCGCTGCGATTTTACAATTAAAATTAACTGTTGACACTGAATAAAAAAAGGGTCGAAGAACTTCCAAATTTATTATGAATATGGAAAATTGAATTCATAAACTGGTTTTACCGGTCAAAATAATAATAATGTATTTAAATTACTTTTAAGAATTAGTTGTTGCTGGAAATATTTCTAAAAATGGAAGAACAAGAACTGATCCATAAATTTTATACTTTATGTTATGCGCAAACATTAAAATCTCTTTCCTAATGTTCCTTAAAGGAATAAAAAGTTCAGATTGTTGCAAACCGCGGAAACATGTCTAACGGTATTAGAAGGACAAGAAACAGTTATTGACACTCTTTAGAGATAAATTTGTTGACAGTGCAAAAAGATTGTAATGAGTTCAACGGCGTTTGAAATATTTTGTGATAAAACCAATGTTGCATGAACATGAAAGTACGTTGACTAGATATTTACATGGAAATTCTAAACATGCAACTTTTACGGAGTTATAATTTAGTTGTTGACGAAGAAATTATTAGCAGGTAGAAAGTGTTAAATAAAATAATAAGTATAACTTGCCTTTTACCAATTTGAAAGGCAACTATTTTAATTAGATATTAATATTAATAACTAATAATTGATTCAAAATAGACCAATAGAAGTTGGAGTCACATATTAATAATAATTATAATTTAGTTTGAAGTAAGCTCCCGACAGATGTCACAAATCACAGCATTCGATCCTAAATAATCTGCTCAAGGGGAGGTTTTGAATTTCCAGTAAATTCAATGTCACTGCTTCTCCGATGTCAGAACTATTTTTATTTTTATTCAAAGGCTGGGATTTCGTGCATTTATTTGGATTGTATCTTTTGACTATTTGGAAATTGGATTGTTTACGAAGGTCACTAAACTCTCACGGTTTGTTCAGTCCAAATGTTATTCCGTAGTAAACATTAAGAAAAATTGTTTATCAATGGAATATTAAATTTAGTGAGTTTCATGAAAAATGATGCCACAATTCTAGCAAAAAAAATATATAACTAATAATAATGAAAGAAAATTTGGTGAATGCAATATTACGTACGTTTCATTTGATACGTGAAGTATTAGTTTTGTTGTGAGATATATTTACTATCATTTTAAATAATTTATTACAGGTTTAATATCCTGAATAATTATTAATCGATTTATGGCCAATTGCCTTGCTGCTTCCAAAATTTTAAGTCTCTTAATTGAACAATACTGTATCAAAACTTGAAAGTCAAATGGACATGAACATTCCTGTCATTACTCCGATTCTTTCTTTATTTGAATGGAGCTTAAAATTCAAGCTACAGTGGTTTAACTGACTATTACCTATTTGTTAGAATTTATTACACAAAACATCAAAATTAAATTGATCACCACAATATTGTGGTTATATCTCGGTCATCAAATGAGATATTTAATGGCGAAATATTTACTGCTGTGTAAAACTGACTTTACAAATGACCAGGCTGAATTTCGGCGGTTCAAGATAAGTCAAATTCATATGCATAATTAATTCGCTAAATAATTAGTAGAAAATGTTAATGGACTCAGTAACAAGATTCATGTAAGAGTATTGGGATTCCGGTTGGGCAAGCAGAATTCTAACAAATTAGTTTGAATTAATTATGGAAATGATTTCATACGACTATATATGTTTTTAAATATACATAAAATTGAAAAAAATAGTATTTTTCTCTTTTGTGAATCATAAGGCAACTTTCAAATGAATAACGGTGATTACAGCAAGAAAAGCAGTTATTCGCTGATAATTGCGAATATCTTGAATTACGAGCATAGTATATCACCTGGACGTTAAGTCACACAATAACGTACAATTTTATTGTTAATATTTGTTCATTGTTTTGCTTTAATGGCCAGTTGCTATCATCAACACGGCATTATCTTTGGTCATAAACCTTTTTTAAAGTATGACGTGTCTATCTGAAATTTAAAAAACAATTTACTGGAATGTTGTAAAAAAATATGTCCTAGATGTTTTTTACCCTCCAGAAAGTTACTGTGCCTCATTCAATGACAAATAGATGGCCAAGCAAGACTGAAGCAGTCAATAAAAATAATTGAAATCTAAATGGAACAAATTTTGTATTCTGCTCGAATTGTTGTAGTTGCGAAATTCAAGATTAAAATCGGTAAACCAACAACAAAAGCAATGTAAGATAAACAGAAAGAAAAAATCATGTACATAGACCCTTATTGCAACCTATACAATATGCGGTAAGACAATGGAAAATGTTAATACTTGTGACGACACCCTTGTATTCTCGTTTTCATGTGAGAAACAACAAATTGAGAAAACTAATGAAACTATTGAAAGACTTGAGCCCTTATTCTAGCTCATACAATTTGCGGTAAGACGATGGAAAAGTTGCACAGTTGTAACAGCAATATAAGGAAAAAGGTTTTTGATAATAAATATAACAGTGAAGAAGCTATTTATGGGATTGGAAAAAATCCACTTAAATTCATTGGCGATTTAGTTTGTAAAAACAAAAACAGCACATGCAATGCTACACTGTAGCAAACGAGACATAACTCAAATCAAAATAAAACAAATTTAGTATTCTGCTCGAATTGTTACAGTTACGAAATTCAAGATTCGAAGCCAACAACAAAGGAAATGTAAGATAAACAGAAAGGAAACAAGAAAGATTATGTGTGTAGTAGACCGCGACGAATAGACAGACAAGACGAAAAACAAGAATTCAAGAAGGAAAACCATGTAGACAGAAATTTAATTCTACAGTGAAGATAACCAGTCTTTGTTAATAATGCAATTACAAAGATTGGCAACCAAACTTCTGATAAACAGAAAGTGTGCCGGAATATGCGTCATCGATATATTTTAAGAGATCTTTGATCATGAGTGATATGTTAAAAGTAAAGGATACGCAGTCAATATGTAGCGCTTTAACGTGGTGGCAGGGTTCACTTAAGTTTTGGTGATGTTGACCAACAGTTCCACATTTATAAATTATTTTCTAATCAAGAAGAATAAGATTCAAGTTTACAATCGCTTTTAATCGCGTCAGCTTTGGTTTTCCGAAGTCTATAAAAGTTGGAAGCAGAGTATATATTTTACCGGCATTATAAATGAGTAGCATTCCCAGAAAGTAGGGCAAAATTGAATTGCGTTTATTTTTAGTCAATATTTGATATTTTTATCTCACTTTAGTTTAGATTAAACCAATCCATCACGCTAAAAAGCTGTTAGATTATCAGGCGTTCACGAAAACAGTTTCCTTCATTATTGGAAATAATTTCAAAGGGAGAACAGATTTGTTCTATAACCTAGTCCTCTTACAATAATTATTTTGTTGTGCACCAAACTTCACATCAATATATCCTTTTCATCAAGATAGCACTCTGCGGTATCTACAAAGCAATGACGAGGTACTGTACTTTGCAGTATGGAAGACATCACGACGAAGCTTGGAACGTAGAAGTAATTCACACGGTCGTGCGCACGCGGTCGCTGAACTCGATGTTGTTGCTGTTAGTATTTCTTCAGGTGAAGCCCGATTCTCGACCAACTCACGCCATGTTGTGTGAAGAAATGACGGACGGATATTTGATACCGGATGAGAAAACTTAACAGGAGATTAACACCGGCGGATACAAAAATATGAGTTGACAACTTGATTTATATTTAATTGGATCGTGGGTGACATGAGAGTTTCCACACTTCGAAATATACAAAGGAGTAGCCAATATTGAACTACAAAGTTAAGCAGCCAACATTTTTTATGTGAAGCAATTCCAGAAGAAGGGCAGGGTAGGGTAGCTCGCTAAGACTATTGGAAGCCGTGATATCCCTTCAATTAGCGAATTTAAAAATAAGCGTCAACAAAAGTTTCAATAGAAAACGAATAATCAGGAGAAGGAACAACTAGCGACCGTCTGGACGAACCACAAAAAATATAAATCAAACAAATATTGGAAATGAACTACGTAACGGATTTCCAGAAGTTCCAAAGTGGTACTACGTCTTACAGTAGTCGAAAAAATGTCATTTAGTTCCTCTCAATTATTTTTGAGTTTTATGGATGTTTTTGGCACGGTTGTAAGTGAGTTGTTTGTTTATTCAATAACTTGCTTTTTACTTTATTTCTTTATTTTGAAAATGCTTTGATGATCGATATTTGAACATTCTAATTTTTTAGGATTACGCAATTGAGGACACTGGGGCTCAAATAACAGAAACAGTAGCAATATATGTAAATATTTTTATTTTCGCTTTACTTCACATGAATTCTAGTATTCCAAATCTTATTTATTATGTGTAGTACTACATGAGAAATGATCGAATAATCATCAAGACAATTAGGCAAATTCGAATGGAACTGAATGGATAAAAATCAGAAATAATAGGCAAAGCCACAAGAACGTTTGACATCCTCGGCTGGAAGTGAATAGCAGAGACTGTAAAATCAGTAATGCATCTTAATGAAACATTTAGATATGATAAAGCTGTCCGATAGATGGGTGTCACAATATCCACCGGAAATCCGACGAATCTAAAAGCATTAATAGGACAGGGATTCAGTTTTAAAATTGTTAATTTACTTTTTTATCGGACTCTGAAGCTTCTACTACTACATTGATACTGTAACGTTGAAATTGCAACTGTGACCGTCCCATTACTTGTACAGCATCTAACTGCGATAAATCCGCGAGTAATTGTCGGATCCAAGTGGATTTATTGAGAAAACGTTACCAGCTCCGATAACTAGACTTTTATTTAGTTTGGATGTACAGGCGAGACCTTACAACCAAGAGGATACACCATGCAGACATATTTAAAAAAAAATTAAAGTACGTTTCGTAGAATTTAATTCAAGCAATAAAGTTCATGTGTTGTCTTATCAGAGCCGTTACTTGGAATAATAAAAACGCCATCATTAAAGTCAGACATTACAACTTCCGTAAAAAGAATTTGAAATCACACCTTGCCTGACCACCTTTCTGGTTCCTGCTTCTTCGTTGTATATTTTTTCTATTTGTTCGATCACGTAGCAATATAATTTATAGTTACTTCAGGAAGTGGATCGATTAAATATATAAAGTTTTATGGAGCAGTCAAAAAAGGCGAGGTCATATTTGTTTGTATATTCACAATGTGAACATCACATGCGAAATGAGATTGCTTGTAATCGAGTTTTTTCATGCAAATAACTCAGGACGAAAGAAAATATATGAATATTAATTTGAGCTATTTTTGTTACAAACATTTGCATTTTATTCACATTAATAATGGAACAAACAAAGCAACAAAAGCTTGTATCGGCAGATTTTAGGTGAATGTTAATAGAGTTATTCATACGCGTGAAGAAATTGACAGAAATCATGTATTTAGATCCTTATTCCAATCCATGTAATAATAAGATGATGCAAATTCTGTATTCTCGTTTTTCCAATAATTTGAAAAATGTTTTTGGCAATGAATATGCCGACAAGGAAGTTATTGATGGAATGACAAAAAAAAAATGTATCCATAAAAATTCATTGACAATTCCGTTTTGAAGAAACAATACATGCAATGTTACATGATCGAAGTTCAACAAACTCCCCTTCAATATCACGAATTTGGATGAAAAATGGCAGCGAAACTTGATCGAGTGAATATGTGTTCGATCAACTCATCGTTGTTGAGAATTCCAGGATCAGACAACAGATGTCTGACGAGTTTTTATTGTTACTTCTTTTTTTTTTTTGTTACGTCACTTCACAACAAGCCTTCTAGGATACTGTAATCGCGGTTACGTAGCTGGATTAACATCTGGATGGCATATTTTGTGACGATGTAATGCGCGAAAGAACATGGAATACAATTTCCGATATCGTTAAGGCGCTTCCGCTTCTAAATTGAAAGATGCAGCTATTGAGTAGAGAAGAGCTTAAATTTGATTTCTATAAGAATATATACGTGGAGAGTTCTAATAGGATACAATATTTGATATCTATAAATGAAAATGTTCATGAATATCATTTAGTTCCTTTCCATTGCTTTTGAGTTTTAGGGATGTTTCTGACACGGTTGCAAACTAATAGTTTGTCTAAATGCTTATAACTAACTATATTTCTTCATATTAATTTATTGTACCAACAGTCCTGCTTTAATTATTAATATTTACATTCTAATTTGTAATTCTTGGGCGACATTTTGTTCGGTATGATTTTATGAATATATAATTGAGGACATTGAAGTTTTGCTTAGGTGGGTTGCTCCACCGTAACAGATGTCAGAAAATAACATAATATTCATATCAATTTTTGTTTGTACGTGTCTCGACATGAATTTCGTTATTCTTTATTCCATTTATTATTTTGAATCTTATTTTAAGCATTAAATAATGCTAGACAGGCGCGAATTGCGCATTAAAATATCTAGAACTCAAAAGAATAATTCTACTGATTGAAAATACATGGTTATTACATATTAATGGCTTCCAATTTGTAGGGGTAATAAATTGTTTTATTATAATACATTTTCTCTGTGCTTCAATTGTCAAAAGGAATTGTGGATATTAAGATAAACACTGAAACAAATTTTTTGTTATATTTTATGTGTGTCTCATGAAAATAGTCAGAATACATTCATGTTGAGACAAACAAAGGAAGCATGAACAATTATTGCTTTTTTCTCCACATAAACATTATGCAGATTCAGATTCTATGTTTCTTCGTTTGCAATTGAAATTTAAATACGGATATTAAGTGAATGAGTTTCTTCCAAGAAGGTGTGTCATTTTTTCTGTTTGTTCCGAGGTCAGAAGCTTATGTAGGTGACTATGGTAAACTTATCTACGTCCCTTACGTATATATGCGTCAAAAAATTTGTTTAATTAAGTTGATTGTTGGTCAATCATGCCACGAAATTTTCGTTCATTAGTATTCATTTCTCATTACATATTGAATAATTCTTGTAAACAATTTTCTAATGATAATAAGATGAACCACTTTGACGCAAGCAAATGAATTAATTTGAACAAGATTAATATTAAACATAAATAACGAGACTTGGTGAGTGCAATTCCAATTTAATGGGAAATTTTTGATCCTTTATCATCAAATTTAATTCAGTCCTCTAATAGTACTTCTATTACTCATAAAATTATTACGAATACAAAGGTGTGGAAAACTTAAACAAAAACAGCAATAAGACGTCGTCCAAGGTAGAAACAACAAGAGAACAATTGTTTTGAACAAAAACATTACTAATTTGATTAACATGTGTGCTTGTTAAAAGTGACACAGTTTTCCAGACAAGAATCAAGCACTGTTTGGTGCTGTCAATTTTCTCTTCAACCTTTTCTGTCGATAATTTCGTACCTTTTTAATGACGACTGTTGAAATGTCAGGATTATAATTGCTTGTTGTATGTGGGCAACATACGTGAAAATGTTTATGCAGACAGCTGTCAAATACGTGTTTTATAATAAACATTACTGTTAGAATACTAATTTCATGTGAGGGACAATTTGTAATGTTCAGAAGAGTAATAAATGCTTTAAGGATGTCCTCTGGTAGTTTCTTGGCGTACAAGTTGGAGTTTTGTTTGAAGCATGTTCGACAAACAACTTTTCAAAGTTTTTAAGAAGTAGTCATGTCTCGATAACATTTAAACATTGACTGTTAGTCTGCTGAGCAGATGCAGCCCATCGCTCGATAAAAGGCTCAACATTTTGGCCTACATCCAATTTGGCAGCCGTGTTGACGCAGAATACGTTCATCACTCAACCGGTGACAACTTTGCGAAACAATTTCAGAATTAAAAGATTCACTGAAACGTTTGACAGCTAAAAATATGCCGTTATTAAGTCGCAGCTATAAACTGGGATATCCTTTCCAATCTTTTTCTCGTAATTAGTAATTATATCTCGGCTGTTAAGACGTTTTTCTTAACGGTAGTACAGTAATTAAGTGTTATTGGATGAAATAGATAACATCGACAGCAAAACTAAATCTGTTTTTTACAGATCTGCATTTAATTCCCAATACACTTTAAATGACTGGGCAATGAACTTTATACATAACAAATCTGATTTCTATCACCTTATTAAGTGTATCCGACATGGAAGTTTTGATTCCCATTTATTTATTATAAAATTGGAAGATATCGCATATGATATATTGACGTCATCAGATCATTTATCACGCATAAATCAGTTTAATTTACTGCTTACATTATTGTTTATGACAAAGAATAATGTAGGACATTGATAAAATGTTAATACATTGATACCTTGAGTTTACGATTGCTGTAACGTTTAAACCCACAAGGATATTGTAATGTTTTAGGGTTCAAAACAAAAATAAAACAATATTCTTTAAAAATGGCTTAAAATCAAAATTCATTAATCAAACACAGAACACTAATAAATATAATATATAACTACTTTACATTTAGCAATAATTATGTAGCTAATATTTATGCTTAAAAATATTTGTCACATCGATTTATATTGACCTGCTCCCTTGTTCGCTATCTGACCGTTTAATTTATTCTGATTCAGACTTCAATTAGGGAAATCTTTTACAATATTTTTAAATATCAAATGAGAAATGTATCTATTTTGTGAATTCAGGACGAAAATCGTCTGATTTAGATGATGCTACTCAACAGGATTAGTATAAAAAGAATAATAATGAGGCTCTGTGGTGTCTGCTATCTGGAGTCACATTTTATCCCGACGAAGGTATTAAGCATGTCCAGAGATGTTTTCTTTGTCATCCTTTCGGGCTGCAGCAAATTCTATTCCACGGCAGAATATTAATCTCCGCTCTGAAGACGTAGGAGGTGCAAGACCGTGATAATCCCCAAAGGCCAGAGGTAGATAATAGATATTCTCACCAAGCGGCACACACACACAAACATTGCTGATGTTCGCGATACGATAATATTAGAACAATTCGCAGGAACAATACGAAGCATGAGGCATAGCTTGCTTTGCTTGTTAGCTAACATATTGAACACGCTATGAATAGCAAGTACTTCGAGGATAAGCTCTGACTTAGACTTATGACGATGTAGAACGAATGCAGTTCTTTATTTTGTTGCTACAGCCAGAAAAGAATCCTATCTCGTAAAGTCCTATTGTATGTCATCAATAATTAATAAAAAACTCCAAAGTATTGAAGAATTTGTCACGAAATAGTGGAGCAAATTGATTCAAGTGGTCTTGAAATCTTGAGCAATGATTGTTTGATTAAAATAAACTGATCTTATTTAACTTCAATTGTTTTTATTGAAGATATTGAACTTTGAAACTGTTGTTCAGGGGATCATCTTTTTCATTAGTTTCAAAAAATGATGTTTTATGGTTGACATCCTTTATATCTAAATGTCAACTTTATTACAGAAAAGCTATATGACCCTAATAAAAATTTATGAATTCTGTATTTTATATGCTTTTAACATACGATCCATAACTCCTGAGCACTCGTCCAATACGAGCTCAAATGGATATAATCAAAAGAATTATTCAACTAAACAAATTCGGAGCACAATTTACAAAATTACATAATAAAATAAGATTACGAGGAAGGCAATGATAAAAGTGTTGGTATAGTCATTTTCACAAACGCAATTTAGGCAGAATTGACATTCCTACTCGCACCAATCGTGAACTGCGTTACCTTACTTCATTTTGTCTAAAATTACTTTGTAGAATTACGCACAGAATGCGCAAAGGGCGACGTTACCAGCGACTCATTTACAAAATCATATTCATCCTGTATTAAATATTTAATTAAAAGATGGATTCAACACAAGCTGTTCCAACAAAATTGCGTTTTCTCCGCTTGGCAACACAAAATAATTTGATGTTTGTACTTTCCATTAAAGATGATGTTATTCAATTTCAGTCAATACATTTGGAAACCCTAAAACTGATATTACAAATGGTTTCTCCTTATAACAACTACGTTCTTACAAGAACAACAAATTTGTGGTCTTATCGACCCAACTTTACTACAAGGAAGTGAACGCTTGGAGTGTATTCTATCGGACAGCTTAAGATATAACGATTAAGATAATAAACTTTGTTTTGCCATTATCACCCAAGAACAAGAAAAAGAATGTATTGAACGTTATTTTCCAGACAAAGGAAAGTTGATTTTTAAGCATAATCGACATTGTCGCCGTCGTCATCACCATCATCGCTTTCTTAAATCAGATTGTCGAGTATTTTTGATATGTTTTGTTGTTAATTTTGTTATTAGGGTTTATGGTGACTCTCGTAGTTGAGCCTTCCTAGGTTATCAATTTCGAAGCCAATGCACATCATTTGAATTTAAATTTGCTTCGTTTTGATGGTTCATTTGTTTCGTTTACTACTTCTGCTCACTCAGCGTAAATTTTGCTCCTTAACAATTATTGACGTATTGTTGTTTTTTGTCTTGAAATTAAATAGCTTCCTTTGACCAGCTAAATTTATATAAGCTATCTTCTCGACAATTTTGAACCAGAAGTTTAGCTGCGAGCTCTTGCGGAATTGTGTCGTTTAATCCTTATTTGCACTAAATTCGACACCGTTAGTAATAATTTCTCTTCGTGTCTCGATGCTCAATTCCTTCTAGACCCCCCTCAATTTACAGAACTCCCATTTAGCTAAACATGTTCTTCACAATATTTTTTTCGAATAAACTTTGTATAAATATTTGGGGGAATATTTATTATGGAATCAAAATGATAATGCAGTAAGCTTCAACAGTTAGTTTAAGTCGGACTGGTTGATTTGGACGTTAATTATTAGTTTGTTAATTTTTTTTATGAACCTCAAAGTTTTCTGTAACGTTCAGTCTGTTACTTTTACTTTGTTGTTTATATATTCTCATGATGTCTTCAATTTCACCTTTTATTGCATCTATTATTATTTCCAATGTTTTAGTTTTCTAGGTTTTTAGTTATTATTTTTTTTTTTCTACAGATATATGTAATTTTATCGTCCAGTTCTTCATTAACGTTTGTTGGTTTTTTTAATTGTTCATTAATTTTACTGTCCGTTGCGATTTGACCAATATATTCGTATAATTTTTTTATTTTGGGTTTCGGTTCTTCATTAATTTAGTTTGTTTATGTTGTTGAGAATGTTTCGAAATTTGATTGGGTTTATGGTATATATTATATAAAATTTATCAAGATTATTGTGGAATGATCTAGTTCGGGTTAATTTTGTTGTTTAATTGTTCTTGTAAAGTAAATTTATATTGCTATTATAGATTTCATTTATTATTTCGTGAGGGTTATACGATCGCCTGTACGTAGAAAAATTTTAATGTACCATACTATTAATGACGGTATTTATGTGTTATTGGACTTTTTAGCCAAACTGTGGCCAAACCATTAGTTTGCTTATGATACCTATTTTTAAACTAGGATAATTTTAATTATGTACTATGGCTGGGGCTTTTGTTAGATGTCTAGCTAGATTCTAATGAAAATTTATGTCGTTTAGGTAATTTTTGATTATACTGTTTCTTTTTGTGTTGTGTTTGGGCGCTGTTGATGTAAAGTAGAGTTAAACTACATTATTGTAGTGTAATTTACTGAAGTTTTTCTAAAGTATGCACGGTAATTATGATAGGGATCCCTCCTTCGTTCTGTTTTTTGAGTTTGTTTTAATAATTACAGCAATCAAGTTGCATGTTTCATTAGGTTCTCGTTTTACTTCTCTCTTTGATCCATTTCACACTTTCAATTAAGTGCGTATCTAATTAATAATGATGTTTGTATCGAGCATATAATGCCATTATAAAACAAACATGTGTTCATATAATAGCAGTAATAAAAATTTATTTCGAATACCGTTCTAATAACGAGTTCGTAAAGGATAAAAAGTTCGCAACTCGAATTTAATACTTTAATACCTCATACCACGGACATTAATAACACTTGAACTGAATACCCAAGTTGAGGAGTCTTTTGAAATTAACATGCCCTAGACTATAACCACCTATAAGTCTCTGCCTCCAAGTTGACTATGCGAAAAGTGATGGTAAATAATGAAGTGGAGGATGAAGTGCGGAAAAGGGATAACTTGACGCTTTCAGCTACAAATTGCGTTACATCCTCGGGAAACTTCCAGTCGCAGCTTGAAAGTTGCACGTCGTGCCAAGCATAACTCTCGTGCTTAACTGACGTTTGTTTTGAATAAACGCCGGCGGACACATCCAAATGAGATGTAAACCAGTTGATGCGAACAAGGACGGAGCGATGTTACACCCTTCACAGCCAAACCTTCGCATGACGAATAGCAAAATTACTAAGATCGATTAATTTGGGAGCTGTTGTCATCGTGGATATGACATATGAAAAATAGTCATCATTAGATGATTTTATTGGTGATGAACTTTAAAGAAACAAAGACAGTAAACCTACAAGTGAAGTAGACAGAAAATTTTCTCCAACGGCGTCATCCCAACTTGTTTTTCTGTTCTTATAATGAAGCAGTTTAATAGCCAATATGCCCTGCACGATCTTAGCCATCAGCAGATACCTCTTATTATCACTTTTCAGGATAATTTCCTGAACTACTGTTCAATTTAGCCAAGCCTAGTTAATTTGCTTCTAATAACCATTTCTAATTTCCTAGCTTTATTGCAAGGTCGTGCAGAACACGATGTTTAGCTACGCCAACTCAGTATAGCACGACCCACTTTAGGATCTAAACTAGCCTTGGAAAACTATGGAACAATGCAAAATATCAGAAGCGAGTCGGTAGCTGGAAGCAGATATTTATTTGGTGCGTATTTGATAATAGAAATTGGTTTGAATGTTGAAGGATTTTATTTATAGCCAGTAGACAGTTTTTTCAATAGATCGATTAATTTTTTTTCTATTGTTGAACTCCATAACCTCCAGATTTATTTGCATGATAATTTTAATTGATTAATTTTCTGGAAATAGCGGTATTACATTCGACACGCAAGATTTTTGTCATCTAAGTTTTTCCTTATCGTCCACACACACACACGCCACCACACACTAATTTCTATTCAGCATTTGATTCGCAATTTCTTAGAATTAAATCCTAAATATAGTAAAATTAAATAACCATAAATATTTTATAATCAAATATCTATTGATGGCTATGATGATATCTTATGATTTTCAAACTGTTGAATTTGGTGATTATTTCCATAATAAATCACTGTAATTTTCGTTCCCAAATTATATTTGAATCATTCAATAAAAATGTAGTGCTTTCAGTAAATGGATTCTATTCATCAAATTTGATTAGTTTTGGAGCTTGTTTAAATTGTTAACGATCACAATACTTCATTATTCCAAAAGATATTTGAAAGTAAAAATCAAAAGTTTCTCATTTTGCTTTACATCTTCTTCCCAGAAAAAAGAGAAATATGTAATAAAACATTCTTTTTCATATCGTCGTTAAATTGGACTTCGTTATCAATGACTTAGCGTCCTAACAACTTTTCCACTATGTAAGAGGATTTTGCATTGTCTTACCAAAAATTGCAAAATTGAGTAGTTAATTTTTTTGAAATTCACGCAGGGCTGAATGGAGTTTGGAACCATATCTTCAAGAGTTACAGTGTGAATAAGTTTTTTTGGCACAGTGAAAAAAATTTGTGGGCTAAACCGGATATTATTAAAATGTTCGAATATGTTCCATTTTTTTTTACAGGTTTTAATTAGCTATTTTGACAGAGTAAATAACCAATGTGATTATTTGCTTTGTTCACTACAATCTGTTTTTCCAATCTTTGAAAGTATTTACATAAGATAGTTATAAAAACCAGGTGTGCTGGCAAGTAACACAATCTTTCTAAGTTGACTAGAACAAAGATAGTAACTACTACAATTTATTCATTTTATAGCAAATCAACAGTTCAAGGTTCTAAAAGAGGAACATTTGCCTTATAAGGATTTGAAATTTGTAGCATCGGTACTATCCATAATTCATCAGAATAAAAAAAAGTTTCATATGTTTCAGGATTTTGTTTGGAATATTTTCGAAGTAGTTTCCTTGAGCAATACTCGCTTTGGACATACACCCGCAATTCTAGCAGTCGGTGATGGCGACCTCGACAGGGCATCAAGAACGTTCAGCGTTTCGATTGTCAGGTACAGTCTCTTGAACAGCAGGGCAAAAGTAGATAATTGCCAAAAGTAGGTAATTGCCAGAAGCAGTGGCTCGAAAGTTGAAAGATCATTTATACTAGAAAAGTATTCGATATAATCAGGAGAAAAACAAATTTTAATTTTGTTGTCAACAGTTGTTCAAGATCTGCGATAAACCTACATACTAACGAGTCGTCATCTGCTGTAAAATTCTCTCAAGTAATTGTTACGTAATGAAGAATATAGCAAGAAGTAAGGTTGATGAAATTCAACGCCAGAGAATAATTATGTCTGAAAATGGCATTGTTGATACAGACTTGATTAAAATTCATCATCGTGGTTCTATTTTAAGTTTGACTTTATGTAATTTCTCGCTGGGCTTATGAGTTGACCGAGCTCATTACTTACCTCCAGGGTTCGCTGTTGTCGACCTGTCTTCATTTATATTTTGAAACGCATGTGCACGCGCCCAAGTCGACTGATATAAATCCTGGATCACGACGGGAAGATTTAGACACCGCGATAAGTCTTGACTACCTTGGCGGCAGGCGCGGCTATTTCTGGACCGCGTACGCTGTCTACTCACAATATTTAGTTCCTCATTGCTCAGACATTGCGTACGTTCTTTTGCTGCTCGTTATTTTAAGTATTTAATTACCCACACCGTAAGATTTCTGAACTGTAACTATAATTGCTGGTATTCTACAAAATGTTTGTCAGTCGTTAGACATTCAAATGATAGTTCATTGTCGCAAATGTAATTGTTGCGTAGTACAGAAAAATCGTGTCCAGTTAGTCATCTGCTTGCCTGGGGACGCTTTGATTGGTTAGAATGTTCTGAAACGTCGGACCCATGTGGGGAGTGAGAGTGAGCGATTTTGGAGTGAAATTACGTTGTGCGACGATCTGCCAAGTAAAAAGTGTACTTTAACTTGTGAATAAATCATAATAAATCTGTGACAGTATCATCCGCAAATCAAATCATCCTCAGGATATATGCAAGAGGCGTTGAATGATACAGCCACCAACACGTTTTAAATCAAGATTGCTATTTTACGGATTTGACATAAAATTACCTCTATGTTATCTCGCTCATCCACAGAAGCAAAATAACAATGGCGCGAACTAGCAACTAAACACGAAAAAATCCAGTACAACATCTAACCGCAGGGGAATATATCTTGCTAAGTTGGGCGTGGATTTGTATGTGAGTGTGTGGGACTTATACACCAGGCTGCACAGCATGCGTGTATGATTTACGACGCTTAGGTAAAGTCCAGTTGTTGCGGACTTGTCCAACAACTTGTAGAACGGAGCCTTTCGCGTGTGGAGGTAATCAGTGTCGGCTAAGATTATCATGGCTGCTGATGATGAATTTCTAGTTCACGGTCGTAAATTGTACACAAAAGCTCTTCACTGCCACTTATTTTGACGATTGAATTATAAAAGCTCCCGCATTCTCTTCTTCTTACCTCTTACTCTACTGAGTGCTTAATTTTATGTCTTACAAAAACACACATAATAATGAGTGCTGCACTGAATATCGAGTGTCACGAAAACAAGTCGTGGTCAGTTATTTTAAGTTAACATAATTAAAAACCAACTCTAGATTAACAAAGAAATGCTAGATGGTGCATAAAGAAGGAAAAGTACAATTTTTTGAGGTAAAAAAAGCTACTGAGGCTACAGATTTGAATCTTACTTGGCATAATGCCTTTCCTCTTTGAGCCGTTGTTTCAGAAACATTCACATTTTATGTAAAACTAATTCATTCCTAGTTGCGTTAGAGCGATGTCTATCTGGATTTGTAGATAATTGCTCCAAATACTTTCTACCTCAGTAAAAAAAAAAAACTACGCTGCATTCTCTGCCATGTTACAAGTATTCCGCAATTTACGATCATGTTCTACATGAATTAGCTTTTCTGATTCCTCATAAGTTTGTCGGGCATGCGAAGAAGATGTTTCCATCACAAAAAAACTGCTCTTGCTTGTCGATAAATGGATAATGCAATAGCACGCGCAGATCTTCTCCCATCATTCAGGGATAATGTCTTACTTCATACGACGACAGAATTATTTATGAGGTAATTGTATGTTTAGAGTTTATTTAATAAATCCTGATTTATAACTCTTCGGCAATTGCTTAATGGAATATTTCATGAGTTTTTACTGGAAATTGATAAAATTTACGACTAAAAAATAAATTGTTACGAAATTTATTTTTGAAGGATACATTCCACATATGAAATATACATGGCGTTAAGCCTGACTCAATAGACAAATCCTGGTAAATGATTTACAGCTGAATAAATCGAGAAAAAAGTTGAAAAACTCCAAGAGACGTATTGTATTTTGCTCGTTGAAGATACAATTCACTTTACACAACACCGTCTATGTTTTTATGAATAAGAAATTAAAGTAGTGGAAATATATGCGTTTATTTAGAAAATAACGCCTACGGTAGTTAAAACTGTTTAAAAGTTTATAAACCACACTTATTCTTGGGCAATTTCTCGCTAACTCGGCACGCACAAAGCAATCCAAAGCAAATGAAACTACTCTACATTATAAACTAAGCTAAGAGGCATATCGTGCATAACCGTGACAGAACCGCAAGACATTGTCAGTTAAATCATAAATTAAATCACGTCACGAAATAGGGCGAGATATAAAACCCTCCATACACGCGAAAAACACTTCAATTTATTATGCCACTAGAGCAAAATAAGAAAGAAATGATCGTCCTTGATCGTTCGCAGAGGCGGGAGATCCAGAGCAACCAGTATGTAAATCAAGTGGCCAAAATCGGAAATTGAAACTTAGGAATCAAGTATCCTCCGGCGGTTCTATCCATGTCGAAATTGGAAAAGTTTAACGGTGAGATTCAGACCTCGAGGCTTGAAGTGAATAACGCCTTTTGAGTGTGGAGTAACCGACTGATCTACTAACGATTATTTAGTTGAGTAAAACTAGCTTTCAACGAGAAATATTAATTTGTTTGATCTAAATTAGGGCGATGCCAACGGTGTGATACATGCAATATCTTTTTTATAATACGTAACGAAGTGCCCCGTTATCAGCTAAAATTTTATGTCAAACTTTGATAATAAATATCTTGAATTCTGAACACTGCTGCATATTTCCAAAGTAGCTGTCAATACCGATGCAAAATATATTCCCATTTCTGGCAATGACCTTCAAGGTTAAGGTAATCATCATTTGATCCAGTTTCAATTCTGTAATGTACGAACTGATTATTCACCGCACTTGAACTGTAAAGTTCACTTACCGCCCGTGAGAATTTCTCCTGAATATTTTTAAATCCTGTACTGTCATTTAAAAGTACGGACGTTGAGATGAAATTATTGACCTTGAATTCTAAAAACATTATGAAATGCTAGTAAAATAGAAGTCGTATATAACTGTCAGGTTTTTGATATAAATCTCTAATGAATTTAATATTAGAAATGGAGAAGTATCCTGAATGATAGTCGCCACCGTGGCGTCGATGTAGTGTGTTTGTGAAGCCTCCCCAGGTGGGTCGATGAATGTTAGGGATGAGGACGCCCAACAAGATCAATACACCATCCTTTCTGGAGTTTGAAAGGGGTAAACAGCCCTGTTTTTGTCATAGATAAACGAGAGCTTAAGTATATGAACGCGCATGGTCTTTTCTAATTTGTTGGGAAATACTTGTTTTTGTTTTTATTTCGTTGATGATATCAAAGCTGGCTGGTTATAATCGTTCACGGAAATGGTGGAGAAGAGTGGGTGTTGTTTTAAAACGATGTCACCTATTTTTCATTTATAAATACTTGATACTTTCTTTATGATCGTTTATCGCGATGTGCTACTTTCAAAAGAAACATTAAATTATGTGAACGTAACAAAAAGGGACAACCTTTAATCTTCCTGAATATTTTTCTTTGTTTATTTGTCGCAATTTAAAGGATGATATATCACATATTTAGTAGGGACAAAATTCTAGAGCGCAGTCAAAACAGATAAAATTTTTATGAGTCAATTACTAGTAACGAATTCAAGCACTTGGCGAAGACAGACGTCACTAACAACCTAACAATATGCGCTATAAATCCACTTTAAAATGATAATAGAACATCAAGTGGCCTTATCATGCGAAAAGCTCTCGACTGAAGTGTCCGTCATCTGCTGCAATCACACTCCAACACCTGGAGAGCTACTCCGAGAAAATCTTTGCAGTTTAAATCTTCCATTTAGCGACTGGATGTAATTGCTTTTCGAATGTGATGTTGATTGACAGTTAATAAAATTGTTTTCGCTGTAATCGAATATTTCAGATGTGAGTGCTTGGTGAGAGTTGAAAGGAATGTTTGTTTGGTTTGTTCACATTGTGCAGGATATTACTGAATAGTCTGATCGTTTATTTTGATTTAGATGGAAAGGTAAACGCCGATACTGACGAGTGTTTGGATATAGGTGGCGGACAGTCTATTGATTCACTTTATTCGTTATTTATTTAACAAACAGTACCTACAACACTTCTTTTTCTAGTTATCCTGGACCATTAGTAACCTTCGTCAACATTATTTTTACTTTGTTTATTGTTTAAAAGCTTTGAGTGTCGATGAAGGCGCCGGACTGACGAATCTGACGCTAAACTTGAGCACGACGCCATTAAACTAAATTTAACGCAAAAAAAAAAACTTGTGAAAGTGCTGATATGTCTTTGTGTTAAACTAATTTGTTCCTAATGATGTAATTATCATTTTCGAATTTGAATTTAGAAAATAAAAAGCTAATAAATAACTTTCTTTCAGGTACCGTGAAAGTAAAATATATTGTTTCTTGTGTAGCAATAACAAAACCTTTTAGGCGCAAGAATTTGTGTTCATTCGTCAGCGGATATGTCGAATGTCGATGCACTCAACGGGTGACAATTGCAAGTTGCGTAGCCTACTTTCTTTGCTCCCTATATGTCCATTTGGTCTAGCTGTTAGCATTAGGAAACGGAAGCTTGCTGACGACAAAAGCGGCATGCCTCCGGCAGCAAAAGAGCCCCACTGTGACGTGACAGATTTACAAAGAGAAAAAGACTTTGAGGCAGAACGATAATGCTAGAAGTAAAATTATTTGGATTGTTTCTAGAAAATACTTCGTAGATTGTTTCAAGTGAATGTCAAAACCAATTGTGCCTTTATTGGATGACCAAGGAATCGCCGACTCACCCTACGGATGCAAGTCAAAAGAACTCCTTGAAAACGCCTCCGACGAGCTACGTAACAAATAGTCTAGCATTAGAACTCTTTCTAGACTGATGTTAGGCTTATCGCAGATCATTCACTCGTACCCACTTCATGTATAGTTTGTCTGTGCTAGGAGAAAAATAAATTATTGGAAGATCCTTGATATTCCAGTTGCGCAAAATTTGAATTTCAATTTTTGTGCCAAGTAAACTACCCCTTAATTGAAAATGAGAAATAGCAACATTGAGCAATGTAGCAGCATTGCTACTATGTAAATGATCACCCAATTGAAGTGCGTGAGCTTGCTAGCATTGCAAACATCACAAACGATCGCGTTCCCTATCAGATGTAATTTGTTGATTGAACACTGCTCTGTCTTAAAACATAAATTAATGCTAAATATATGATAAATGAAGTGTATGAACTTGTTGATATTGCTAACATGACAAACGATTGCGTTCACTACGATATAATGTTTGCTTTTTGTTATTTTGTAGCTTAAACTCTGCTGCTGTACTAGAAAAGCTGTTGTGGAAATTCTATAATGCCATGTTTGATGATTGACGGATAAAGAAGAGTGAGTATGGTGAAATTACGAGTACAGAATCAATTACTTTTACTGCGAGAACTTGTTTGTTACTTCTACCAAAGAAATCTTTAAAAAAATCATCAAGTTTCGTGTAATAATCAACGAATGAAAGTTTATGAGTTTGCTGACATTGCGAGCGATACATATGATAGCATTTATTACGAGAACAAAAAATAAATGATTTTATGATAAACAGATGACAAAGGAAGGTGCGTGAGGTTGCCGCCATTCTGAACGATTGCGTTTATTACAAGAACCAGTTAGTTTTGTTGTTATTTTGTTGCTTGAACTCTGAAATCATGCTTCAACAGTAATTTTTGTTGTGTTTAACGATTAACTGATAGAAGTGCGTGAGCTTGCTGACATAATGAACATCAGAATCGATCGCATTCATTACCAAAGCTTGTTCATTGTTCAAACACTGCTTCTATGTGGGAAATAATGAAAATTCCAAAAAGTATTGTTAAATGATTGACGAATGAAAAAAAGTGGGAGAGCAGCGTTGAAGGAAACTACATTGATGAATAAAAGAGGTTTATCTCGAATAATGAAGTTAAAATATGGCGGGATAATAAGAACCAGTACATTTATACGCCATATATCCGCACCCCGGTGGGGTTGCCTATTCAAGCGGTCAACCACCGAACATTGAACTTTACTAAGAAAAATTTATAGTCTGGACGACTTTTTTAACGAGAATTTGTGTGGTCTTAGTCCTCTAATTGAAACTTGTATGGCAGGACGGTAGACATTTATTTTTAATATAAAATAGAGTGTTATTTATGACTACCAACGAAATTATAGTGCGGCATGTCTTGGCAATTTATATTTTTATTGTTAGGGCGGAATAACGAAGCGTTTATTATTGTTGATTTAAACATTGATAAGTGGCAGTTACCATGCCACATACATTATATTAATTTCTTATTTTGGACGTTTTTTACATAAGAAGCACTACATTCTTTTGAATAAGCTGTCGCGAACTACATTTGAGTGAGTTTAATCGAATAAAATAGTCGCAGATGCATTGAACAAACACTAGGAAATCCAGCAAGAGGACAATACATTATCCGCACTAAGAGTCTTCGGTTTCAGGTGCGACGAACCGACGGAAAAACCGGTAATGATTAGTAAACAAGTTGGTCGTATCGTCCGGCAGAAACGGATCGAGTGTTTCAAAACCAGAGTCGAATTTCCACGGAAAATCGATGCTATAAACAAGACTTCCAAGTCCCAACTACGCATTTTACTGGCTGGGACATTCGACACTATCCCAATAGGATCAAGTTACAACAATTTTATTTATTCTTTCTAAATTTAATAACGAACTTCAGTGGAAATAACAATTAGTGGAAAAAGTTCAAGATAACTGAAGAATGCTCTAACGGTCTAACTTTTAGACATATTAGTTGGTAACTCTAACTGATGCGTTTCTCAAAGTTTCGAAGCAATTTTGAGGCATTCCGAAGCTGGGGAATATTACGAGCTTGGAAACACTCTCTGAAAGTGACAGACGTAGTAATTCTAATCAAAGACAGCTTTGTTTCGAAGCATTTCAGTTTACAGGATTCACTACCCTTCCAAAACATTCAGTATGGTTCGCGTAAGGACAATAACTGCTCATTAGAAGTAATGAGTGCCCTGGGAGGGTAAAATAAAACCGCTAACAAGTTCTGCAATTACGAGAGACACCTTGACACATAGGCTCTTATTTCACGTCATTCAATAAATCAGACGACGCGGCGGCTAGATAGCTGCTGACATAGAATCCATTATCATCGATTGCACATCGAACATGTCTGCTAAATATAATACCTACATAAGTGAATTGCTATTTGGGGTTACTCAAACAAATAGCACAGTTATATATTTGTGACAGAATTGCCAACATGAATTGAAATGGAATTAGGATACGTTCCATTTGATATACAAACACATTATGGAAATTGCTTTGCAATATTCATTACGATTCAGGTGAAATTTACAAATCCAACATTTTTGGAGCAGTTTTTAAATATCTGAAAGGATCTTTGAAGTTAATGGAAGTGCGTGGGATTGCTGACATTTCGAGCATCACAAACGATCGCCTTAATACTGGACCATGCTTGTTACGCTGTTATTTTGTTGCTTGAACACTGTTCAAATATGTGTTAAAAAAGATAACGAATCGAAGTGCGTGAACCTGCTGATACAGCATGTTTGAAAAACGGTTGCATCCATTGAGAAGACTTATTCGATTTTTGTTATTTAATTTCTACTGAAAAAAATCATTAGGTAAATCTTCAATGTGTTTTATAGTTACAAATGGGAATGATCGAACTTGCTGGCATTGCACGTATGACAAACGATTACATGTATTAGAGGGACTACCAGAAAAATTTTGTGAGGTGTCCGCGATGATGTTTTAAATAGTTAACTGATGAAACTGTGTGAGCTTGCTGGCATTATGAACATTACAGTTCACAACAAGAATTATTGGTTACTCAAAATGCTTTAACTGAAAGATTATTTGAAAAAGCTTTAAGGCGGTGTCAAATAATAATTGAAGAATAGAAGTGCATAATATTGTTGACACATAGTCGGCTTTCAGTATGAAAACATGTTTGTTGTGTTGATATTTCATTGCTCGAATTCTATTGAAGATATCAATAAAAATGGCATAATGCTCACGAATGAAGTGCGCGAGCTTGCTGGGATTGCAGAATAACAAACGATTGCGTTTCCTACGAGAACTTGTCAGTTATGACATTTCTTGAGAAGATTCAATTAATTAAGTTAAATGATAGTTTTATCTAGGGGTAGAAACTAAAAAAATTGATTTGCTGATTCTAATTTATTTCTAAGACTTCCTCATGCAAACTTTTATTGTCACAATGTTTCAAGATAGTCTTAGAATTCATTCAAAACAACTTAACAATTCGAAACTATTTCAAGAAGTGTAACCTGAACGATAATTACTTTCGTAACGCGATTTTTCTCCCCACTGGTCCAGCTTGGTTCATGTTATGTCCACAGTTCCATGCAATGTTTCAAGCAAGTCAACAAAGAAACTGTTGAGAATGTTAGTTTTATTTTGAATCGTAATTAGAGACATAAAACGTGGTGAGTCTGCAGGACTGGAACTCCACGCTTGTCTCTGGAGTTTTATGGCGGATTCACCGGAGCGCATTCAACAAACTTGAGAGAATTTAACGACGAGTGCAGCGGAACGAAACGGTGGAATAGATATTTCGTCTGCAAAAACCTGCTTGATAGGCAGGTCTTCAAGATACATTGGATCTGAAGAAATCGTTGGGAAAATTCATAATGCATGTTAAATCATTATAGGAAGTGCGAGAGCTTGCTGTCATAACACAAGCGATAACGTTTACTATAAAAATGTTCAGCACTGGTTTGGGAAAATAAGCGCTTTTTTGAAGATGGGAAAACGGGCCTATACAGGCAGATTTACAATATTTCACTATCATTTTATGAGAAAGGTATAGTGTGTAAGTGCATCGAAAGAGGAATATTGTTGTGGAGAAGAAGTAAATGGCATTTAATGGAGGTCGGGTGTATACATAAATGGGAATGCGAAGCAGTGAATTAAATTTTGATGAGTAAAAGAATAAAGTGAAAAAGGATGTAATGATCAATTATTTTCTTTTCGTGTCATCGTCAATTTTCATTTTAGCAACCTTATTATCAAAGTTAGAGTATCTTGGTTTCAGTGTTATAATACTATTATTATGATATTTAAATTTAAATTAATTTGAATATTGGAATAATTTATGTAGACTACTTAATATATTAATATTAACAACTCTTTATCAAGACAGATAATCTCTCATATGTCGCATGGTACGTTTATTCAAGCTATTAAAAAGTAATGCAATTAAAACTTTTAATTAATTTGGATGTACATTTCCATTAAATTTTTTATGTTTATGCTCCGGAAAACATAACGCATCAACAAAATTTGTAGAATGTATAATATTGGTGGACATTTCATCATTGATTCATCCAAAAATAGTTCCGGCGACATCATCACGTCATAATCCAATAATTCATGAGTTCAAAAAATGTTCCTCAAAGCTAAGAAGGAATCTATTCACACCAAAACATACAACAAAAAATGTACAAAAAAATTGATTGGATGCTCATTCTAATTTTCACTGTGATTCGATTGCAATTGCTCAGTGATTACTAATGATGAATCGTCATTATTACTTCAACAATTTGTCGTCAAAAAATGGCAAGCCATCAAACCCATCACGGATATTAAACTGAAAGTTGCTTAATCGGGTAAATGGGAGGGTGCGGTCAGTCGCACCCTCAACTAGCATGTAGCGTGACCGCACCTCTCATAAACCCCTAAACCACCCACCATCCCGTTCCTCTTTGACCGATCCCATTTTGCTTTTAGGTCGACATTAAAAAATACGACGGTGTTGTATCACGAAGGCTCAGGTGGTAGAAAATAAAGATATTTACGATGCTCATAAATGTAAGCGCCGCGATTATCTAATAATTGTACCATTAATTACTAATGATTTTTATTAAAACCAATGGGCTTCCATATGTTATCTAGGTATGGAGTAAACTTCACTTAGTTATCTAGTGGTATGCGATGAAGACGCACTAAGTGATTCAGAAAGAAGCATAGTTCAATGACCATTCTAATTACTGATGCATTAAATTATAGATACTGTGAAATTTACAGCCGTTATAGAACAGAAAAGCAAATTAGATGAACCAATTTCTAACTAGATATGAAATAGATTATAGTAATACTACAGATTTGGATGTCGGAAAGTAATTAGAGAAACGATCCTTCTTGGAAATGATCTACATAAAACAACATGCATACATAATATGGTTGGTAAAAAAAGTGATGTAGATGGCTTGAGTTCAAGAAATACCAATGCAGAAAGTTAAGAGTTGAAAGAAAATTATTCAAAAAATTGATAATATTTAGCCCTGAAATGAGATTAAAACATGTTGAAGTTTTCCAATTTAGTGTTAATTTTCGAAATATTCAACTGCTTCTAAATCCTTTTGATTTATTATTCCCGTATTCCTGAGTCAAGATTTATTTAAAAATATAGATCTCTGTTCTTCTCATATTATATTGTAACGTGCGAAAGTGTCACAATTCGTAAAAATAATATAGGCCCTGAATCCGACGCTATTGTCTGGGCGGAGCTTTTTATCTCTTTGCGTCGTGCCGTTCTAAACAAGTGACATTTGAGTGGCTTACTAGAATGATGTAGAAATTTCTAGATGTATGGACATCCGTATATATAAGAGCAAACAACCCGACTGAGAAGGGTGAATAGTAAATATCAAGAGTGAATATCCAGAGCGCGATCAGTTAAGTTTGAAGTGTAATAAATAAATAAGTTGTTATAAATAAATATTAGTGGCTTTGTACTTGAAGTTTGATAGTAGTGAGTGAAAAATAAATTGTATATAGTGTTTGTTTTAGTGCTACCTTAAATAATAGAGCTTTTATTTTATTTTCATTCATTAAACAGTGACTTTTATTTTAATGATAAATAATTTCTTCAACAGCAATAAACATTACAATATTTTTTAACGTTTGATCATATTTTCTTATATCTTCATCAGTTAATTCAATTACATTCTCATTTTTGTGATGGCTCATATAATTATTATTATTATTAATTTATCTGCCAAATCAAGTTGAAATTTGGTACATAGGTCTCAGGAACCATACTGATTTTTTATGTGAACCAAATTCCTATTTGCTTGATAGAAAAATTGTAAAGATTTCTGAGTATCGTGAACGATTATTGAAATATGACAACATTCCAAGTTTTTAGTAGAACTTGTTTGATAGGAGCCAAGCATGATTATCCACCAGAACAACATTATTAACGAATACTTTTTGGAAATTACTAAAAACTTCTCAACTATTGAGACGAAGCAGAGATCTGAAGAAAAATAACGTTTGTCCTCTTTTTACACATGTTTTAAAATATCCTGAGGAAGGTTTAAATTAAATCCGAAAGCTTGACAAAACTTGAAAGAGTCTAAGTCTTTTTTTCTTGGGTCTCATTTCCATAACCGGTTCCTCCCACTATCACTGTTTCTTTTACTTTTTGGGGTACGAGTTAATTTTAATATTTTTCGATTAAATTTAGCCGAATTTTTTTTTTATTATTAGCTTGCAATTCGTAAGCTAGAAGCAAACTAATTCGGGAAAAAAAATTCTATATTTATATTTAATAAAGTTAACCAAGGATAACAGAAAATAATTACCCCTAAAAATTTTACAATAATTGCAATATATGTCTCAGTAATGTAAATTCACTTTAGCTAATAAATGGAAATTTTAGATATGTATCTTGTTACATTTGCTAATTACTTTTTCAGTTATTAAAAAAAATAATTATTTTGTAAGCTAGTAACAGAGATATTGATTATTCCTATTTATAATGATGATGATGATGTCCCATACTTTTCTCACTTATATTCAACATGAAATGTACTGAATTCTGAACATAATTATCAATAGAAATAGACAAATTCAATCAACCGCATATTGGCTATTCCAGAAATTATTATTGTGTTGACGTCAAAGCTCTGCATATCTTAAAGTGCAAATAAATATTATGATAGCATGGATGGGCTACTCCAATTGCCGTCTATTTATTCTATAATTGAACACAACATACAGCAGATGCACACGGAATTATCAATTATTGATTTATAGAGAATGATTTCAGGGCAGGATTCAAATAAAATAATGAAAACAGCAATGCCAAACGGAATATTATTTATTCCATGTTTTACAAACTATTATCGTCAATAGTTGGAAGAATTATTTTATTGGCGCTCTTTTCTCGGTAAGAGCCTTCCATTTTGTCTCCAAATTTACGGCCTTAACAGATGTCGCTGATTTGACCGGAATTCGTGATAATGGGAGAGGAGAACTTTAATTCCTTTAACAAATGTCCTGGATGAAACGAATTAGCACTAAAGTGGACATTATTAGACCATTTGTCCAGAAAGGGTCCACATTACTCTATTTTGATTAATTGAAGACACTATTAAAGACCGGAGCAAAATAAATTAAAAGCAATGATGACATTCTTTTTATTAAATCATATTTCATTTGGACGCTAAGATATTTTCCACTCTATTCCGGGTTTTTATATATTGAAATTTCATGTACAATTCCTAAGATGAGTCATTCGTAAAACAATAAAAAATTATGCGTTTGACATTTAAAGTGATGAAATTTCATCTGCTTATATGAACAATATTATAACTTGGAGTTATCGGTTATTCCAGTGCACGGACGTATTGAATTCGCAATAATTTGATCAATTTCCCATGAATTTAATATTTGCATACCACGCATTCTCGCAGACATGAGCATGCATTAAATATTGGAATATTTAATATAGAAATCAATTTATTAGATCAAATTCGAATTAAAACAGTCTACTGGAAACTTGGAGGCAATAAACGCTTGAATACACATTTAGTATTCGATTTGAGAATAACGGTGTTGCCCATATGCTGGATAAAACAACCAATTTGTTTTTATCGTGAACAGCGGAGATACATTGAGCAATAATGTCATCCAAATTGAGAAGAATATTATTAGTAGATGTTTTGCCCAATATGATGGTGATGGTAACAAACTCGAGTTACAATATTTAATGTTAGTTACCATATTGGTATGGATACGTAATATTCCGGTATGAATATGATTCAACGGTGTTGCCCCATGTGTTGAGTAAAGCAACCAACTTGCATTTATCGCAGGCAGCGATGGTACAGTACCCGTAAGCGTCATAGTAATACGAAAAGTATTAGTAACGTAGAGTGATAACTAAACTTCATGATTTTAAAGGTGTTGTTCCATATATTGGTAAAAGCAGAAAACTTACAACAATATCTTTTTGGTGAAGCTATGGAGGATGTGCTGCACTGCAGTACAAGTCCTGTATGAATAATATAATTGATTTCAAATCGCATTAAATCAACTTGCGTTTATTGTGGGTAATAGCTCGCAAGTATAAGTAACGTAGTGCCAAGCCATATGACTCGAAAAGTGTTGTCCTATATGCTGAGCAATAATGTTCTATGTTAGCTATCTTTTTGGTAAAGCTACGAAGAATCTGCTGCATTGTAGCACAAATCCTGCATAAATGATATTATTGATTCCGAATTGATTGGCAAGCTATGCTAGCGATATTAACAACAATTTCTATACATATTTGCTTGAAAGTTTGTATTTTCATTGCTCCAATTTTGAGTTAATTTCAAGGGAACAAAATTACTGAAATTAAATTACACTGGCAATAATTTCTGGAATAGCATAAATTACAAAGTCCAGCCGAGAGCTACGAAAGCAATTACCCGTAATATATTCAAACACCGGGTATCTAAGAACACACTTTGATCGTCCATACTTCAAACTACAAACGTCACGAACTCTATGTGCAATGGAGACTTTCAACTAGGTTTATTTCGTGAAATAAAATGCAGAATGCGAAGCGACTCCAGAATATGGTTTCCCTTTATTTGACTTATTACAATAGTGAATATGAAAAGGAAGAATTTTTATCGTAGAACAGTTCCGAGAAAGCACTTTTAGAATTATGAACTGCAGTGGAAAACAACAAGGGACTTTTAGTATAATGTGACTAGCGTTCTGAACTTAAAAAAAAGTGCGTAGTTACTGCAATTCTAATATCTGTGGGATTGTACCAAGAAACAGTTGTAGAATAATTATATTGTAGACAATTGATCAATTATCCAACCGGAAATCAGTAAAAGTAGTCATCCGTTTACAATTTCTTCATTTCCTTCGAATGGAAAAGGTGAAAAAAAATCTCTTAAGAAATATTAACATGAATAACAAAAAATTATCATTAATACAGGGTATACCAGTAATTAATATATTTAATTAAACCAGTAATAGAACTCGTTAATATTATTACAAAAACTTAAATCTGTGAAAATATCTGCCTTTGCTAATAGCACCTTTGCAGGCATGCAGCCATTAATTTACTTACCAAATGTAGTCTCGTTATATTTGATATGTGATATGTTTTCTGTTTTATAAGATAAGAAACTTCCAGAATTGTGGCAATATTTTCAATTAAATTCACAGAATTCATCATTCAGCCCTGGTACCACATCAAGTCGACATTGACATATTCCCACTAGTATTCCTATCTCATCCTCAACTTTTAAAATTTGTCATCATTATCCTGATCTTATTTTTACAGGAGGATATCCTGATCTGGTTCCTGGCATGTCTCCATAATAAATACTAATCGGAAACATGTCCAGCTTGCATGGTAATGGTAAATTGACAATAATTAACAAGTCAATATCAACGTCAAGTTGTTGTAGATCCAACACAAAATTGAAGTTCAATCAATATTCTGCCATTTTTTTTTTTAATAAATCGTTGAATGATTTTTTCTCAATGTTTGAGAATAACAGTTGGTTTACTCAGTGTTCATAGACGACAACACAGATTTTTACTGTTTTCCTCCGCTGTTATCTGTGAAAGTGCAATGAACTTGTGAATTTGTGAGAAATATATTAATAATCTGAAATAATATGTGATTTCCCTAATTAAAAAACAATTAACTTGACAGTGAAATATAGATTACTAATAGACCAAATTGTTGATCTCAGATAATTTAATCTATCTTAGAAAATATCCAGAAATAGAATTACGGTGGTACGCTGAGATCTCAATTATTTCAGTTTAAAATAATTAATTGTTAAAAATAACAAAATACTCATTTCAATCGACTGCTGTCATTTTTCAACTAATGTCAAACATTCAGATCGAACCATGACAAAACTTTAATGAATTATAACTGGATATCTAGAGGGCTTACATGAGAAAGTTATCAAAAAAAATTGTTATACTCTAATGCTGGTTGGAATTTATGTACTTATATCTGTTACACCTTGTATATATTTGAGTGTGTTTTGCGATACAGATAGCAAAATTGTTCCGAATAACAAAAACGTCCTACCCCTAACAATGAGTTATCACTGCGAGAGGATTATAATACCGTAAATAAAATAGTCCACACTGCTGTCGAATTTATAAACGTCAAGTGAAATAAATTATCCTAGTTAGAAATTTGCGTTGTTGGTATATTTGAAAGGTGGATTTGCTCCATTGGATACGTAACGTTTCTTTTAGCGGAAAAGGAACAGAATTTATTATGACGTAATGCTCTAATAAGTTTACGCACAAAATGATTCAAAATGGCTTCAGAATTAATTGGATTCTGCTCAAAAGCGATATGGTAGTTTGTAAATAATTGTATTAGAACAATGGATAAACTTGTGTTGCTGGAACAACCTTGGATAAGTTGGTAATGAAGTTCCAGCTACTATCTATTGAGAATTTATTGTTGGAAATTCTATAATATTCAAATACTTTTACAACTAAATGAATGAAGCAACTATTTGAATAAATGTTATTAGCAATAAATCCACATTTACACAAAAATATAATTAAATATCCTTCAAAATGCTTTTACTTGAAATGTTTTTCCAGCAAAATTTTCATTACTGTTGCTCGTAGCAGAAAACTTTTATAGCTAAAGAAGATTGCAAACCACGTTATGTAGCAATATTATCAACATTTCTCTGCACTAGATGATTCAGATAAACTACTTATCAGTTTTACTACACCGCTTCAGCAATGAAATTCCGCCATTAAGAGCAATAAACATCAGCTATGCATCTTGAACCAACATTATTGTCATATTCCATGAAACGAAGTTAATAATACTTCATCTGTCATAAAATGAAAACTGAAAACTCGATTCGATTCTAAGAACACGATCCACTGAAAACACGGCTTGGTTTTAAGGGCAAGTGAGGTGGTTGGTGTCAGACATTGCGTGACTGAGACGCCCCACGTTTTCTGTGAGCCCACCCCTTCAACCGGGGGATGATTTATATCGCAAACGCGCAGCAAAGTGTTTTTATTCGATCCATTTAATGAATCATAGGTGGAAATAAGCACAACAAACTTGAGGCTATATTTGGAACGTACAATCAAGGTACATATTTAGATGTCTGCATTTAATTTTTTCATGTTGAAAATTTGATAAAATGGTCTAATTTAGTGGGAAGAAAAAATTGAGAATACTGTATTGTAAATGGTAGCAATTAAATGAAAAGGGCATTAGTGGTGGTATTTTTGATCCTTCCCGCTGACTTAATAAAGATGTCAGAGATTGATGTGCTGCAGGCGCCCGAGCAATTTCAGCCCTGAAGCAAAAATTATAAAGCAAAAATTTATTGTCAATGGCAGGAATTAATGGATACTACCGAAAAAAAGTTAGTGCTGGTATCCTTATAATAATATTGTAATGAGCAGAAACCCTTACAGAGTAGACTTCCATTATCACGCCGGTTAAACGAGTGACATTAGCAATAAAGTGTTGTCTGACCATCGTAACAGATCGATATGTGTCAAGGACTGATGACGTGGACATTTCTCGGTACATAAGTCAAGGGACAAAGCTGAACGAGGAAGAGTTAGTAGTTCGAACACAGGGCGCGCAAGAGTAGAAAAAAATGTTGTGAGCTAGTTGGGAATAAATCAGAAGAGATTGAAATAAATAAAAGGACACGGTACAAATATTAATAAGGTTAGTGTTAGTGACTATACTAGGGTCATTAATAAGTAGAAATATTAAACAGTGGATAATTTTAATTATATAAATGTAGCCTAAGGTGAAAATAAATAATAGCCCACCAAAAAGTTTAAGCTTCGTTACAATATTGTTACGTGAATTAGAAGAATGAGCTTTTTATTATATTATGGCTCAGAATAATCCCAACATATTTCTCTTTGTTTTTTCATTATGGAATAAATTCACATCGTTGTAATTTATATTATTACTCGTTACTTGATATTGTTATGAGAGATGTACATTAATAGACTTAATCCTGTTGTGTGTACTAATGAATCTCGTTTAGTAGATTTTCTACATTTGTTGCGACTGTGGCATGAAATAAAAGAAAAATGTTTTGAATGTAATTTAATTGATACTCATATTCCAAATTTAGAAATTTATTAGTAAGTAAAAGTTGTTTATTACTCCCACATGGTTTTCACGTAATCAAAACAATTTTCTTTTTCCATAGTGCAACTTTCACATCTTTCAATTAAAATAAATCTTTGATTCTTAATTTCGTTACTTTAAATTCAATGTCATAACTGGAATCTCGCTTTTTTTCTGACAACATTTTACGGTATATTTTTCGCGGTCAACCAGCTCTACAAGATGCATGAGTTATGCCGTCATCTTCAGGTCTAACTGTAAGTCAAGCGGTCACCAATGCTACGCTGCAAAGGTCAATGGTAGAGACTGCCTCAAGACGGCAAATAAAAAATTAAACCGATTCCAAAAGATGAGTAGAGCCGTTATTCGCGTAAGCATTCATGTGAAGTTTCATAAAATGGAGTACTGTTAGTCTGGGTCGAAGCAACGGTTGTTTACTGTTAGCTGAAGATTATACGTGATAGAAGTTCTAATAATAAGTGTGAAATTACCGTCTGTAAGTACGTTTCAAATGTTTACTCATAACGGATTAAGTACTGTCAATATTACTTAATTTATAATAGCGAATTAGCATTTTAATGGAAAACTTATGAGGTAACAAAATGAACAAAATTGATATGAAAGTGTGTTAAAAAATCATCAAAACTTTTTACAAATAATTAATTATTCATAAATTGTTGGAGAATTAAAACCTGAGTGTTCCACAAAATTAAAAATTCAGGAGTAGGCTTTTACACCTTCATCCTGAATAGGGAAAAAATTGTAAACAGTCCTCAGTACAGTGTAACCAAACCTCAGTTACACTATATTGAAGAGTCCAAATAAGGATGATGGTGTAAAATCAACTCCTGAATTTGTAATTTTGTGAAACTCTCAGGTTTTGATTCTCTAACAATTTTCAGTGTCCTGTATCTCTTCAATTGATAATTGATTCAATTTATACCACTAGAGTTTGGTTCGTGGTAGGCTGATTTAAAAAATTTCAATTACTAATCAAAATATTGGAAACCAATACCAATCCCAAAAACTGTGAAGCAGCGTAATGATTTCTTTGAGTGACACACTATCTATTCCCAAATAAAATTAACCGACATTTGCTGTTGTGGTTACTTCAAACTAAATATTCAATTGAAATTTAATTTCTGGATGTGAATAAGCATTTCTTCATACATTTAGAAAGTTGAATAATCGTATACAACATATCTATAAAAGGTAAGCATTTCTTTTGGTACACATGCTTGTTAAAAGCAAATAATTCCAGTAAGAATAGAAATCAATAATGAAGTAACGACAGAAGACACGATGACAATAATACGATTTGAATGTCGCTGATTTTCAATTACTCAAAGACGTCTCTCCAGCATTAAGACTTGTCAGATCGCTCTCTTTAATTGAATAAAGATATCAGTTACTTTGCAATTAAGGAAATATTGCGTTGCTGAGGCTACTGTTACCATCTTGTTCTCTATATTCCACGCCAAATATTTCTGAACTAAGAAGTCAATACAACTGATAAATATTGAAAGTAGTGTCCGATCTAAGGTCAGATTTGGATTAAGCTACTACCTTTGGCAATTGGCTAAAAATCATAATATCGATGCAAATTTTGTAGGAACTTTTCAGTATTATGCATGATAGTAGTAATAAAAAAAGTTCTCAGTGAGATTCATATAAGGATTTCCCAATAGCTATGATGTTTCCAAAATATCATGGCGGTCATGTTTGAAACAAAAAAATGTTATTTCTCGAAAGTTGTGGTAAACAAAATCTGGCATTCCATCATGATGAAATATACGCTTTAAGAATATCTCCTTATTATTCAAAACTGTTTTTAAAATAATCGATCTTTTATCCAAATTTGTTCACTCATTAATCGTAAGAAATTTTGAAAGGGAATTTATTCTATACGATAAAATAGCACAACAGCGACGACGAAATGCAAAAAATCAACACAACATTGCTGCTGTGACAGCCAGTGAACGGTGAAGGATATCGCGGGCTCATTTGGAAGAAATGGATATGGTAATTCTTCCGAAAGGACGGAGCCACGTCACTCTTCTGGTGAAACCATTAATTTATGAAAGAAACATTTTCCTGGAACAATAATTTCTCAATATGCGAGAAATTCAAGAAAAATTTAGCAACTTTGTCTAGATGCCTGGGCCTTCAAGAAGCTGCGATTTAACACTATTAGATCATTTTTCATAAGGTACAGGCAGTAGCGGACTTGAAAACATACAGCGCTGCAATTATGAAATTCATCTGAGTACTGATTTTGTAGCTAGAAATTGAAGTCGCTTTCAAAGCGTACGCTTTGTATGTGCGCGTGCAACCATCTGTTTGAAATACTACAAACACGAATAAAATCTTTATTCACGCAACAAAAGTCTAATAAAACAAATTACCAATAACCTCACTTCCAAACGTAAAATATAAATCAAAAAAATCGAATGCAATGACATTGTGAGAACAGCAGTCGCTTTCGGAAACGAATGGTTAAGAGCAGTCCCTTCAAAAGTGATAACTGACGCATGCGCATAAGCAGCCTAAAAGCATACACTTTGAAAGCGACTGCAGTTTTTAGTTACAAAATAAGTATCTTGAATTTATTCTACAAAGTGACCGAAAATTTGGCTCATCGAATTCGTAGTAGCGGAGGAAATTTGAATGAATGGCTGATAAATAACTTCTTCGGCTTCGGCCAAACCTTCGGATGATTTCCGGTCGAAGCCGTAAGTGTGACCGAATGTTATTATTCTGGCCGAATGTGACCAAAGCTAAGGCCAAAGGCTCGGTCGAACACAATAGTTGAAAGACTCTAAAATGGATTCACAATAATTTTACGATTGAAATGATTGCGTCTGTATTTCCATTATCTATATTTATTGCCGTAGCCCTATTACTTCGACTAGCGCAGCAAGTCGAAATGCTACTCATAATTGTACCAAGTTCCGAGTACATGACAATTTGAAAAAGAAGTTTTAGTTTCCAACAGACACTGAACTTTCTTCAATCCCACTGAAGCAGGTAGCATCAATATTCATTCAGATCGAATTTTGTTCTGAATTTGGAAGTCCACAAAATTGACATTCTTGAAGGATTGCTAATTCTCTTTAACTCAAAGATGTCTTTTGAGACTTGTCTGATAACTCTTTTGATTTGATGTTACTTTACAATCAAGAAAATATTGCGTTGCTGAGGCTACTGCTAATATCTTGTTCTCTATGCTCCATGCTAAACATTTTCAATTTGGTAGCCTATAAAATTGATGAATATTGAAATCTATTAATGATTAAAAAAAGTTACGCCCTTTCCAAATATTTTAACTTTTATGTACAGTTTTGGAGCAATATTTTCAACTAAAATTTATACTTTATTATGGGGGTAAAAATCGTATTGACCATTATCATTTCTCTAAACTCTGCTGCACTCACACAACTATTTACGTTCGATACAATGGCACCATTAAAAACAGTTTTTTTTTTTTTAATATTCATCTGAAATCATCAGCGTCTTTGAACGCAAAAATCTCAATACATTGTATTTCTGTTTTGATATTTTTAATATAAGAATTGTCCTCATATTATATAATATAACGAATATTGTAACATAAATTTTTTGGAATTCTGTATGTGTGTATATATGCGTCGTGACAAAAACTTTAATAGCTTTAATTGTATCAAAAACAACTATACAATACAATACTAAATATTAAAAACTAGAAGAATGCGAACAAGCTTTCAAACCAATTTTTCTACTCTTTAAGTTATGAAGAACCAAACAGAGCGTAACTGAGCCAACCTTTGGCAACAAAAATTACTACATACAACTCTGACGGAAATATGGTATGTACAAATTATGACAACCTAAATAATACAGTATATTCATCAAATACAGCTCTGGAACAGTCATAGCCGCACCCTCAACACAATGAATTAGAGAAGAGAGCGGGGATTTCACGGAAAATGAACTTTAACCTTAGGAGAACGCTAGAAACGCAATCGTTTGAAAGTTGTATGAAGTTGGACGTTCATGCAGAAGGAATAGAAGCAGAGGCCATGTTTTTAAACGTGGTTTCTGAAAATTACAACACTTTTATTTACGGGCATCTACAGGTGAGGTCAAAGACGAATATTTGTATTTGTACATATTCTTTTATGTATACTTTTTAGTACAAACATAGACATTCATCGTAAAGATTATCGAATTTACCGATGCTACCCATAATAAATAATATATAATAATATCTACATTTCATAATGCAGCTTCGTTATAATTTTCATTACACCAAAAACAAATTTGATTCAAACAAAACGGGAATATAACAGCAGAAACAGCGTTAGTTTTGTGCATGAGAGCACGACAAGAATCGATACAAACTCGACCCAAAACGCGAAACATTGTAGCTCAGCCCACATTCTTCCGTAAAAAACAGAGCAACTATTCTCCCACAAAATACAATATCCATTTAATTTCGTAGAATATCCCGGGATTTATTCTTAATCCTATTGTGGAACTGGATTTTCCGGTACATACATCAAGTGAAATTGTGTTTTGATTCACAATGAGATAGAATAAATATATTAGAAAATTGTTTTTGTTGAAGATGAAGTAGAAATTCATGCTGTGAGATATTACAATCATTCATAATGACCGCAAGTGTATGTGTGTGTTTCTGATTGAAAAAATAATTTCAAAACTTTCCGATCATTTCCATGAACTTTTATAATAGTCTAAGTTAGATTGTCAGACATCAAAAGCATAATTTGTTTTCTGTCAAAACTTTACAAGGTCATTTTGGAATTCTAAAATGAAGATGTCACCCAATTTCTTTTCTGGTTTATAATCTCAAGTCTTTTTCTGGGATGCGCAAATTCTTCGTACTTCCTTTAAAGCTAAGTCACCTTCTCTTCCTTCATGTTTGGTGTGCAGATGCCAGTGGTTACGGTCTCAACAAAGATGAGACTCGATTGTTTTGCAGAGGAGGTAAGATGGGGTTAAATGTCGAGGTGAAGTGACCTCAACTATGGATGCCCATAGCGGTTACTGAGCTTAGTACTTTATCTTTACATACCAGAATGTAACCAACAACCAACTTTGTTTTGAATCCACGGATTCGAACCACTAGACAATTCCATTTGTGGTTTAAATTATTTAAGTGGTCTACAGTTTTGAAATTAGAATGCGAGAGCATCAGAAAATATATATTTGCTCCTCCAATTATTTTATAGTAACAGAAAATTATTGTGAACCTGCGTTTGGCTAACAGAATCATTTAATCAGTCAAAATAATTTCTGAATTTGGAAGTCCACAAAATTGACAATCTTATAGGAAAAAAGTTTTCACAAAATTGATTAAAACGTATCTCGATTCGTGCCTGCGCCGGTCCTAGAGGTATCCCCACTGCTTCAGTGTCAACGTAACTGTAGGAACGTTACAACGTATGTGCATGCATCATTTGCGCGAGCGGCCTGAAATCCAGTTCTTTTTAATGATAATAATTTTTAGAGATAATTATTGTTAGTAACGACATTGCTATTCATTTATTTTTTACGATTATTTATTCCGATTAAAGTGAGCAACGCAGACGAAGTCGCGGGCACTGGTTGGTCGTTGATATATCCGGAATTACACATCAGAAATTGTTATGTTATTATATTCATTGTAATCTAGCATCCAAATGAATAATAATCTATAATAATAATAAATATTTTTTTCTCTGACACAATTATAGCATAAAAGAGTACAATTGATTATAATATTGAAATACTCCTCAAGATTGCAGGGGCTATGCAGTTAAAAAATAAGTTTTAGATCTTTTTTGATCTGTTTTATGTTATTGTGTTATTGGTAATCTATTGTTTCTAAACCAATTCTCTCAGAAGAGTTCTAAGTTCTGTATCCGAGTTGGGCATTGTACCTGAGATAATCCCTTACAACCGAAAGGGTAGGCGTAATAAGCTCTTCCAGTTGGGCATTTCTCTACCTATATTTTTCTGTATATAAGATAGTGAGTTCGAACTGCTTTTATTTGTATTCCATCAAATTTCAATTATCATACGAGACTCTAAAGTTATGATACTATTAATTTCTTTCAAACACCAAACGAATCAGCTTGGATGGTTTTTCGGTAAGGTCGGAGACTGCTTTTATTTCGACAATATTACTTAGCGCCTGCCGTTCAATGTTTAATTCTTCTTCGTGATTATGAACAAAGTCACTGTTTACTATTTTAAACTCGCGATTTGTATATACTTTAGCGGTACATCGATAATTTTTATTTGTACAACACCATTTCATTCTGTCGTTTGTTGTCGAAGATACGCAAAATTTAAAATTGTCAATAACTAGCAATTCCTTTCCCTTTTCACTAACTGCGATTTATTTCCATGATCATTGAATATTAAATAACTGATGAAACGCAACTATTATATTTTCTTCACTCTCATTTGTTGATGAAAGAGAAGCTACCAATTTGAATGCAATTTTTTCTAGAACTTTTTAACTCTTGAAGCTATACATACAATTAGGGAAATGACCAATCAGTACATAGTATTAGGAGTAGGCAAAGTTAAAAACTAAATGTTATGGAAAATGTAAAATGTATAAATATTTTGCAAACATTAATAATCTACAGTCATGGAGGCGGATAGGTACTTGACACAGGTAAATCCGATATCTGCATTGTAAGGGATTAAAATGCCCAACTGGAATACTCAGATTAAGGTACCCTTTACCGAATGCCCAACTAGACTGCAGCGTTCTAAGTAATATTTAATTTCGATGCAGGTATAAAAAACTATTTTTTTGCGTGTTGTGTCTGTGCATACTAGTAATTAAAGTAAATGATACCAGATTCTTGAAAATTCAGTCATGTCAATAATTCATTTGAATTAGAAAAATATTCGTATTGTAGCAATACATTGATATCTTAGCTTACCTCGATAATTATATATTTACATATATTGTAAGATAGGTTGAGTTTGTCTCTGAGATCAACAATTTGGTCTATCAGTCATATTTATATCTCATTGACGAGTAAATTGATTTTTATTTGGGGATTTCACGTATTTTTTCAGATAGTACATTTTTTTAAAATTAGATTGTCTGTACAAGTTCGTTGCACTTTCACAAAGAACAGCTGGGTAAAACAGTCAAAATCTGTGCTACTATCTATGAGTAGCATATAAACTGTTATTCTCAAACATCAAGATAAAATAATTCAATGATTAATTGGAAGAAAACGGTGGAATATTAAATGGAATTCAATTCTGAAATAATGAATTTAGTGAATAATTTAATTGAAAATATTGCTACAATTCTGAAAGCTTTTATTCTTACGCAAAAATTAAATTTGGTAAGTGATTTTAAATATTTTCTGAATTAAAAATGCAATATTATGTACCTACGTTTTATTTGTTTAGCAGATCAATTCACGGGGCATCATTTGTAAATTAATTGTCATTCATAACATTTGCTGTTTTACGTTTCAGATAAACAATAAGTTCTACATACCTCGTAATATTTTCATTATTATGTTGGAGTAGACAAAATTTTGAGATGGAATAAGTTGACATAACCACAATAATTTTATTTTTAGTGAAGAATGACAATTTGGAAATCGTTCCAAATGAATCCTAAACTGCCTGTGAAATCGCTATTAGTAAAAGTAGACATTTTCACGGGTTCAACTTTTTGTGATAATTTTTAATCGATTTTTTCCAGAATTTATTTGAAAGAGCTGACAGCTGACATGTCAAAATCAATTGTTCCATTGTTACTGCTATTGGAGCCATTAATTATGGAAGCACCTGAACCACTCGTTCAATTATGGGGAGATAGGAATGCTAAATAATAATTACGAGTTAGAAAAAAAAGTTATTAAGAAGTATTGTTACCCTCGACGAATTCTACTACTGGTTGAATTCAATGTATTAATTTCTGTACAGAATTAAATAAAGAAAAATTTCAATTTGTACCGAAGTCCAACCGTCGCGTCAACTACAAGTGCCGTAGTATAGTTTGCTAATTTTTATAATGATTGAATAATTAAAAAATTTTCAGCAAAACTTGAAATTTCTCTATGTGTATTAATATCAATTTTAATGATCTGTTATTAAATATGATTGGTTAGTAAGTACTTATCAAACTCTAGGAAGTAGCAATTCGGAGCAGAACTAATTCTCATTTTTGTTGGTAACAAACTGTGACTTAAATCGAATCAATCTCAGCTGAAAGAGCTGAAGTAATGGAGCGAATACACTCCCATAACTTAGAATCAAATCGTTTACATATTTATGTATCAGAAGCAGATTTCTATTGTACAATTATTCAAATATCTTCTATTGTTTCCTCATTATGTTTTTAATATATTTTAAACTGACGTTTTCATAAAAATGATTAATGTTCAATTCGTAACATTTGGCGAGTTCAATTTAAATGTATTACCTTTCATTGAGGAGTATTTTCTTGCAATGTAGTAATGAGAGACTTACCTAGAAAAGAAAAAAAATCATTAATATAAAAAAAAAATTATTGACAATATCAAATAATATTTTTACAATACACTCTTTCCAAATTGAATCTGGAGGAAAATCTCACTTCCCAATTTGGGTCAAGTGGATATTATTGAACACTTTAGGAAAGGTTTTATTAACTTAATCAGGACTAAATCGGAACATCATTATCTTCAATGTAACTGCTCAACAATAAAAACTTTTCCCTTACAGATTGTAACTTACTCGAGAGGAATTTCATTCAATTATGTTGTATGAAAGAGCTTCGGAACTACTAAGCACAAAATTAGTATTTCAGGAGTTAAAACTTTCAATGAAAACGTAATGGAAATATTAAAAATTAAATCTTGTTTAATCTGTGACACAGTTCGAGTGTTCTTGTTGTATGGAGAAACTTTTTAATGAAGGAATTTATATTTAGGTTTTACTTATTTAAATTTCTTCCTAAACTGTTTTTCTAATTAAAGAGCTAAGTGAAAATAACCTCACAAAAGTCAAATTAATTCTTAATTATTGAAGTTTACAAAAGTGGAATGAAATATTATTGACTTTACGAGCTCATATTTCCCGGTGCACTTGAGATTAACTGACTCCAGATAGCATGCGAATAAAGCACAAAAGAAGTAATTTGTATATTCAAAGTTTAATTTAAGTCAACAAAGGATTCGAAAGTACGTGCATTTTTATATCATGCACCAAGCCACCAACGAACAGTAAAGAAAAATAGATGTCTTTTTATTTGCTGTAACAATAGCTTGGGTGAACCACACAATAATTCAGAGACTCTGAAACTAATCTACAATAATTTCATGATTAAAATTATTGCGACTGTATTTCTATCAACAGAATCCAGCGTTTTAACCGCTGAACTGATTGGGCTAGCGCAGCAAACCGAAACGCTAATCTAGTATACCAAGGTCCGTGATTATGACCATTTTACAAATATATTCTTATTTAATTCTATTGAAGCAGATAGAATATCTTGCAAGTGTAACATAATTCTCAATAAATTTTGCATTTTAATCCGGTTCAGTACATAAATAATTAAGTTAATAAAATGACTGATTATAAAAATCTAAAGATCGAGGCAGAACCCATGATAAATTTTGATTGCCCGTATAATTGATAATCTTGAAGGATTGACTAATGCTCCATTACTTAAAGATGTCTATTGAACATTAGGACTTATAAGATAACACTCTTGATTTGGTATGTTGCCCAACAAAGAGGGAAATATTGCGTTGCTAAGGCTATTGCTAACATCTTGTTTTCCATACTGCATGTCAAAACATATATGAATTTTAAAGCCTACAAAATTGATAAATTATGAAGAATTGACGTCTTGAAAATTTATTCCTGATTGAAATAAGTTATGCATACCTTCTAAATATAATTGAATATTTTAATTTTCATGTACAGTTCTCGAGCAATGAGGTGTGAAGCATGTAATGTTCTTTCAACCCGATTCCGCGTACATAAAAACATTAATATTTTCGTAACTACAGTACCTGGCCACTAAGGACAGTTCAAACATTTTTGTACTTTCCAGTTTTACTGATTATTGTTTTCAACAAATTATTGATTCTAGGTCTCATGGATCTATTTCTTATGTAAGAAAGTTCAGTTGAGATAATAAAACGATGATTTATAAAAAGAGGATATTAATTTTTCAATTAAAAAAAATATGGAAATAAACAATCAGAAATCGTGGCAAGGGATCAAAATATCAGCAGTAAACTTGGATCCAGTTTTATTTGGACGCTTCGGCACCGAAACGACCCTAAATAATAAGCTCATGTGGAAGTTGAAATACTTTTACATTGTTGGATAAATTTGAGGTCATTTTATAAAAAGACATCACAATTTAGACGTTCAAACCAGGAACACGACATCACTATTATTGATTTTATTGTTTATCAACATTGGTGGTTCTCGTCATTCATCAAAAAATGCCATGGCCTTATATTGTTGTTTTTTTTCCTGGTTTCGACGTCTAAATTGTGATGTTTTTTTTTATTAAATAATTTCAAATTTAACTAACAAAGTAATAATATTTCAACTTTCACATGAGCTGATTAAGGAGGGCCGTTTCGAAGCCTAAACATCCAGATGAAACTAAATTCAAGTTTACTGATATTTTGATCCCTTGCTATGATTTTTGAGTTGTTGAATTTATTTCTCTATATGAGGTTTTCTATGTATTTTCTAATTAAAAATTATTATTCTTTTTCCGTAATTTATTGTTTTAGTATCTCAGTTGAACGCTCTTACATATAACAAAGACCAATGAGTCCTAGAACCGATGGAATTTATTTTTTTAGATGGATTCGCAAATTCTTAAGACATACATGTGGCATACTAAAAATTTTGACTGGAATTATTGGGTTTATTTTCACTACTAAAGCTCTACTGTTTGGCTTAGAGCCACTAAGAACCATGTATATGGTCGCTTTAAAAAAAAAAAAAATCAGGTTTTAATTTCCTCAAGATTTCTCATTCCATCCTTATTTGCTGTTTGTTGGAGCAGATGGCGTCACTATTTTCAAGTCTGAAGTAATTGATTTCTAATAATCATCGAATGCTCTCAAATTATGAATAACTCATTCTAAATCCTCGAACTGTAGGAAGAATAACGATCCCTTTGGCAGTTAATAACACAACGATTCATCTTGATGTTTGAAACATCAAAAATCAATAATTTAGGATAATTTATCTTGCCACTTTTTTTTTCAGTTTACCTGCAATCATACCCGGTTCGAGTCCATCATGATAAATTCAATAAACCTTCGCAATTTATCAATCAAAACTACAGTTCTGATTATCGGCATTTGACGAAAACGGCCTGCTATTAAATACTCGTAATAATCACGCAAACTACATAATTTCATATTATTAACAAGTTTTCTAGATTCTTGACATCGGAGTCCAGTTAAGAAATAAAACACCGGATGAACACAATTAATAGCATGGCGCTCAATAAGATGGAAAATGCATTTGGGAGTTGCTAAATACTCTGATTTACGATAGTGTGTCGAATTCAATTTCCGTTCTGCTTTAACCAAATGATTTTCAATAGTTCAATAAATTATAATAAAAAAATAAATAGGACGATGAAAAATTTCGGACATACAAAACATTATCCATTTTTGACAGATTGAATAAAACATCCAGACACAAAGCTTTTCAATCAAACTGTTGCAATTATTCAATCGCGTTGCCGAACAGCATTTAATTAATCCTTCCCCAATATGCTCCGGCACAAAACTCATCGTTTTAAAATCCAGCAATGAAATCGTGATGTGATTATCTGTTAACAATTTGAAACAACAGAACATATTTTGCATACAAATTCGGTTTTAATATGGTATTTGAAACTACTGTAACGAATAAAAGTGTCGGGAACAGAGACCTGTTACCTCTGACATAAATTCCGGTGGGTGTTATCTCATGTTACTATGGATACGTTGTGCCTAACCTGCCTTAACATTACGCGACGTATCCCAAAAGAGAAGAACTTCGATCTCAATTAGGATGTCTTTTTTAAGAAGAATTTCGTAACGTTCATGTGAACCAAATTATTTTTGATATTAATTCAGCTTTAAAAACACATTGAGATCAGGATGTTAATGTTATATTTTCAGATAAAATAGAAAAATGTTTCAAATACTAGTATGAGACTTTTCAAGCTCGGTTCCCACAAAGTGTGATTTGACAAGCGTAAAGTTTGCATAATTCAGTGCCAAATTTTTTGGTTGTTTTGTATTGTACGGTGGTCAAATAATTAAAGATGCAGAACGCACAAACGAAATGAAAATAGTATACATAGTTATTTCGGGCACACAATAAAATGAATGTTTCTTTAGTGTTTAAATCACAGTCTACTAGCTAGTTTGAAATGGAGCATACCAAAATAATTGGGTTATTAACTACAATTAGACATAGTACACCACTGCCAGACTGTGTTAGGTTTAGTAACCAGCCCTTGGTTTGCAGCCAATACAATTGGGAAACTCAAGAATCTATTTCGAAACTAAAGACGACATGATTTAGAAGAATTTGCTTAATGAGTAATAGAAGAGTTTGGCTACATTTCGGCGGCAACTAATTTTCATTGTTATGGTTTATGTTATACTCTGTTTCATTTAATTCAAAATCAAGATTTGAACCCAGATAATTATCCGATAAGCAGTATATATCGCCTCGAATAGCTCAGGGACAATTTCGCTGACATATAACACGGCTTAATCGATCAGATTGTCAGCAATTTGACCCGCAGCGGCCAATAACAGAAGCTATTAACCCGTTGGCTCTGAGAGATGACAACAATTAACCCACTACATTGCTTTTCTAATATCCTAACGCGCAGTTTCCTATCTAACCTATTAATTAACTTTAAATGTGAAATGAAAGCGGAGCCAATTTTGATGATTCCGGGATTTCATATATCAATAAATTTTGCATTTCCATCAGTATTGACACATACATTGGTGAATTAATAGAAGAAAAATGAGTGATTATTAATATCAAAACAAATTTGAAGTAAGGTGGACCAACAAATTCAATAAATCTTTGAATTTTTCAATTACATTTTTTTCTCGAATCTCAAAGATTTGTTTGCATTACTCAAAAACGTCTTTTTAACTGAGAATCGTCAGATGGCTCTCTTTAATTGGAAAAAAATTATATCAGTTATTTTGCAAAAGAAAATATTGCGATTCTAAGACTATTGCTAACATCTTGTTCTCTATGCTCCATGCCTTGAATGATCGTCTTGAAAATCTATTTTTGATGCACTTTCCAAATATTTTGATTGTCATATATAGTTTTTGAGTAGTTAGATGAAATGTTCAAACCTCAACCTGATTCCGTACACATAGAATCATAATTATTTTCGGAATTACATGTCAGAAATTTCTGAAAATATATATTTGTAATCTACACGTCCAAATTAACAAATCAACAAAAGACGATGTATAATTTCAAATATTTTTTTACATGAAATTAGAAATATAAATTTATATGAGAGGTACAAATTGTGTTTGCATTTTCAGTTTTGTGCCGATAAAATTCATCCCTATTGACTAATTTTCATGAAAACGATAACTTTTACGCAGATTCAACGATAACATTTCCATTCCGGTAATTCCTGAAGTAGTCGATTTATTAAAGAATTACGATAAATAATATTTTATCAGGCCTAAAAGTCATGAAATTACTTTGTACAGTATGACACAGTAATTTATTGGTATCTAGCTACACATGAGCACATACCAGTTTTTGTTACATAAGCCTAGCCTCAAGCAACATTTTTCCAACGCTTTGCGACAAGTTTTCTGAATTAAAAATCATGCTGGTATGTTTTTTCTATTTACTAATTCCTGTATTTGGTTAGAGAAATTATAGGCTTCCGTGATTTCTACACCATTTAGGAAAGGAACGGGTAATTAGCCTATAATTGGTTTCGACTTTGAATGCCGATAATGGGTCTGTTCTTGCACGCAAATTTCGGAATTGAACATGGCAGATGATCTATGAAAAGAAGTCACGTCATTAACATGAATTTTCGTATTGTTGGTGGAGTTGCTACCTGACGTAAAGTGCTTTCAAAGCAGCGCTTTATCCTCAAAAGCAGCTTATAAATCGGTTTTATGGTTTCGACTTGCTGTTGGCTGTCTCGAAGTGTCAAATAAATTTTCACGAAATAAACCAAGAAACGGCAGACATAAATTGTTAGTCCATGTGACGAAATAACGATTGAGTAATGGTCAGCAAGTTTTCAAACATTTTATTTACAAACAAATTGTTGAATTTCCAAAAGAATTTGCCCGGATGGCACAACACCTACCATCACTAAATTATGCAAATATTTTTATTAGATAATTTATGCACATTTGGATCTATTGTTTTTACTTTCTTTGTTAAGTATTGCGAGAGCTCTCATGATTCATACTTGAGTAATAGTTCCAAAGTTAGCTACCTCGACTGAAAGTATTATACATCACGCTATTCGTTCATGTTTGAGATATCAGGGGCGAAAACTTGATTTATTACAGAATAAAGAAAACAAAACACTGTAGCTATTTTCTCGTTAACCAATCTTAGATTAAATTCTGCGTAAGGTTTCTCGCTAACTGTCTGCTAGTGTTAGGCATAGAGAAAGCTGGGTTCAACGTTCTTGCGCACGAGCCAAACGCAATTCTAACTCCGCTGTTTACTGTCTAACGTTACTCATTAATATTGCATTAACCGTTGGATTAAATCCATTTTTATTACCGATGAGATTGTAGATTCAAAAGATTGTGTGCAATAAATCTATTTGACTTATTGAACAAGTTACTCGTTTTATTTGCCTTTGAATTTAATGGATGCTTGCTTGGTTCAAAGAATTACTTGACCTCTACTTGTTTTATTACTCCTGGAAAGGGAGTTACCGACGAGAAATAAGACAAATTCCAAAGATTACTTCAGAAAATGAATTGGAGAACAGGTTGAGATATAAAACTGGCCTCTTATTGGGCTTCAGTGATTGAACAAATAATAAGCATGAGAATGTTAATGTTTGGGGGAGTAGCGACGCCAGTTTTAAAAAAGACAAATTCTAAGCCATTTGAATTATTTCTGTCAAATAATCGATTTATTTATTGTGAAAGTGGATTATTCTGCTCTTTATAAAATTGGGGCATAAGAGAGCTAATTCTGGACGACAACATAGATTTTAAGCTGTAGCTGGTCAATGTTGACGTTGTGCCTTGAAGGTGCACCTTTTTGGAAGTCACAACCTTCTTCCAGCAATCCTCTTACTCTTAAAAGCACTCTTTGTATTCACTTTACACGTTACCAACAACAGCTTCGTCGCATTTATTTTAATCTATTCTAGGTCTTCAAGTTTTTCTCTTTCAAAGTATTCTACAATTTAGAAAATAGTCTAAGGTCGTAGGCAGCTAACGTAGTCCCAATAATCGAACAAATAAGAATAAGAAATGGCAAATGTTTGAGAAAATAGCAACCCTGGTGCTTGTCAAAGGCAGCTAATCCTGGACTACAACATGGACTTCAAACTGTAGTTGGTCAATGACGATGTTGACTCCTTCAAGCTGCAACCCTTCTATACTTAAAACCATCTTCTAGTAATCGTTATACTTTCGGAAGCACTCATCGTATGATTTTCACGCAATGGCTAACCACTGCTTCGTCGCACTTATTATAATATCCTCTAGTTCTTCGAAACTTTACCTTAGGGGATATTTTCCGAATAAGGACCTTAGGTTGTGGGTTGCTGGTTGAGTCCTAAATTAAACAAATATCAAATAAAATGGCGAAAGTTTGAAGAGATGGCAAGCCTGTTGCTCATCTAAGGCAGCTGATTCCACACAAAATTATGAACCTTGAACTGCTCAATGTGGTTGTATCTCTCTTGAAGTTGTATCTCTCTAGAAGTCTCAACCACCTTCGAGCAATCTTTCTACTTTCCGAAGCAGGTCTCATATTGAACTTCGTACAATTGCTAACAATTGCTAACAACTGCTACGTTGCATGTCATTTAATCTTTTCTAGGTTTTCAAGTCGTCTCTCTTCCAAAGTATTTTTTGATACAGAGTACTCCCTGTATCTTAAGCCGGTTCTAAACGATGTTACGAACACCTCCCAACGTTGTACGTTTATGGCTGTTGTTCAAACCTACGAGTGTCCACTGTCCAATGACGAGTATCGAACGTTCGAATTTGGCCATGTTCTGACCGATATCGGTATTCTTGCACTGAGTCAAAGGGATGCCACCAACGTTTGAAGGCATTTGGTTGGACTCAACGGCTACACGAGTCGTTCATATAGAAGAAGAAAATTGAGTAGGGAGGGGGATTCTCGTGTCAAGATCAATCTTGATCTAATGATTTTTAATATCATCATTTTTTATTTTAGAACCATAAACTTCATTTCCATTGGTAAACATATTCTAATACCTCAACTAACTTATCGGTCTCGGCCTTTCTTTAGAGATAACATCCACCGCCTCCTAGTACGTCTTTCATGTCTGTTTTCTCCAAGTACTACGTTGTAGGACAGTACAACAGCAGCACTAACAATAGCTACATCATTATCGTCCGTGTCCATTGCTGCAACTGAACAAACTTTTGAACCTAACTGTTTCCATATGTGTTGGATCTAACATTCGATTTACCGTGTAGCAGGAACATTCGCCTCACCAACTGTCGAACTTACTTGTCCGAAACGTTGGATTAAGGACTCGTAGCATCGTACAAAACCGGCTTTATAATATAGACTACTGCCTACGATCTGAACAGCTGACGTAGTCCCAATAAATCAACAGATAATGAAAGATACGAGGAGGTGAATGTTTGGGATAGTAGCAACCCTTCTGTTTGCCTAAAGCAGCTTATCCTGGACAATAGATTTTGAGCTGAATTTGGTCAATATAATATAGGTACATCCCTTTGGAAGTTCTCTCAGAAACTGTAATATTCACTTTGTGAGATTGCCAACAGCTGCTTCGTCTAGGTCTCAAAAAATGTTATTTTCTAAGGTATTTTTCTAATTAGGGAGAACCCTAAAGTCTTAGGGAGCAGTATGAGAGCTAAGGTAGTTCCAGTAATTGAACAAATAAGAAAGGATACAAAGAAGCAAATAATTGGGGAAGACCAATTTTGGTTGTTTACCTGAGGCATCTAATCCTGGAGAACAGCATAGATTTTGAACTGTAGCTCGAAGTATCGCCATTGTCTCTTTGAAGGTATATCTCAGCAATTCTTATACTACCGTAAACACTCCTTATGTTCCCTTCGCGCAATTGTCCACAGTTGCTTCGACTGAGTCTTCAAATCAGTTCCCTTTCATGGTATTTCTCGATTAAACTAATAGCCCTGTCGTAATGTTTTACAAGAAATCCTCCAACCAATTGAAATAAATAGCTGAATAGGGTTGTTTCCCTCACACTGCGTTACGTAACTCTTTCAGAGCTTCGGAATGACGCTCTTTGATCACTGTCTGATATAATGAAGTATTTTCAGGATAAAAATACGCTTCAAGTTGAAAAAAATTCAGTACAGTTCGTTGCTCTGACTTTTGGGTCAATACTTTCCGAATGTCTTTCTCTGAGAAGGTCGTATACACTTTTTGGATCATAGTAATAGTCTTTTTTCAAAACGCATACTCTTTGTTCAATGTGTTCGTACACAGCCTGCCACAACCGACTGCGCCACTTTCATTTCATTTCGTTTGGCGAAGGGCTAATAAGTATTCATACAAAGTTGGATATTTTCCGGACAGATTTCAAATAGTTGTTGAACAAAGAAGGGGAACAAGCATCAAAGACAATTCAACTATTGTGACCAGAATGTATAGAAAGTAAGTCCGAAAATACAAAAAGTCTCGCAAAAAGCACTATTAATTAAGGCAAGAGCAGCAAGGATAAAAAACGGCAAACAGAGAGATATGGAAAAAAATCTGGCGAATCTGTCTGACACTGAATGGTACTCTCGAATTAAATGAATAAAGTGAAATGACTAATACATCAACGTTTTAAAGTTATTTCTTGTAACAACAGAAGTCTGAGATTGCGGCTACCAGTCGTTGAGAACAGACGAATTTGTAATTTCAATATTAGCTTATTTTCTGAATGGTAAGGAACCTTAAGTTTATGCTGGCCAATGCTCAGAATCACAAATTCAATTATGATATTCCTAGACGACCAAAAAGTAATTACTGATAAAACATTATTTATGTTTTAAAAACTGTCACGTTGAACCTTATCATTAAATACCTCATAATTACAAAACAATCAACTAGCAATAATCCACAAAGCTGATACAAAGCACGAACGCTAAATACGTGACCATGAGTTAAATCAAATATTGAAACCGTGTTATCTATTCCAAACAAACTTATCTTTTCCTTTGGCAGGAACTGTCTCTTAGTACCACATTCAGCAAGTTTGCTATCATATCGCTCTAGCGGGTGAGGTGCGATTGCAAAGGAGAGTCCCTCCCGGATTGTGGAACTCAGATGGAGCACACATGACCAAGTTATGACACTTTGTGAGTATTATGTTTGTATGTTGGGTAAACATGAAAGATAACGAGTCTGGGGAACAGATGTTTCAAGGAACTGTCGTGAGTTTATGCCAAAAACTATTTGATGGAGCTATTTTCGGTACAGGTATTGTTAATGAATTGCAAGGCTCCAGACAATTTTCAACACAGTCTATTTATTTGGAAGGACTAAGATTCAGACAATTTGAATTATTAATCGCATTGAAACAAATATTGTACAGTGGAAATTTTCCTGTTGTAGTCCGCAGATATTTAAGGAACTATACTGACCAAAATAATTTACCATTCAATGCAGTACACTAAATGCCCTGAGGGCCAGGAAACTGTGATCAGAAATTGCAATTACAGAGTGTACGGCACCGATTCGGCCTAACAATGAATCTAAGGAAGGACGAGTGGAGTAAGGGAGGCTGTCTTGGCATTATATGATTATTATCTCTTTCCTCAATCAATAAAATACTTTCACAGACTTTTTTTTATGATGAAGATCACAAATACGCTTCAATAAATAAATCGTTTGATTTCTCAATTAAAATTCGCAGACATGCCTGAATCGTTTCTCACTTCCGCGCTGTCTCTCTTTTGGTTCAAATTAAAACTGGACGCTTTTTTCTTGTTACATAACCGTTGTAACAATCAATTCCGAACGAATAATAAAAGAAAAAAGTTCCAAAACACATTCGGTGACCTAATAACGGGCCGCGCATTCCTTGACCGGATGGTACCGTTAAACTTGAACCAGTCCCGTTAGCTGTGAGCCCGCGGCGACACCGGTATCTTATCCTCGGTAAATAAAGAAACAACCTAGAACGACATGGATCTAATGTAACAAAAAACGGAACGAGAACGAAATGGGTAAAAAATTCACAGAGCAATAACCTTCAGCGGATGTTGGAAATACGACGATTATAGATTGATTTTTAGAGTGTCACTTTTTGAAAGGACTAGGTTAAGGTGTGACACAGATTACTTATTACTCATAAATAATGAGTCAGTTATGGCGGAAATATAGAAAATAACTTTTAACCACAAGCATTGTTAAAATTAGTACCTTGAAAAGCGCTATAAGGTTATGTAATAAACAGAGCAATTATTATTACCGATAAAACTCAAATAAAATGATGATTTATTTATCAAGTAATATGCAGCGCTCAATTTATTTAATAACCTTGACAGGAACACACGTTCAAAATGCTTTTTTAGAGAGCTCAAGACAAAAATGAATTTGAACAATGCGGTATTAACCTTTACTGGAATGTTCAAAAATTTGCATAAAACCAAATTTTCCACAATCAAAAAGTAAAAACAATGAAACATGATCAATGGAGTTTATATAGGCACTGTACATATTGAATCTGGTTGATTGTATGCTCAATTTGAGAGGTAGGCAGCCTCAGGGTGACTCCTGGAGACGGCCTTTTAGGGTACAGTAAAAATCTTGCTTATTCGATTTATGATAAAGGTTAAACCGTAACAAAAGAAGCTTAAGACTGTCATACAGCAAGAAGCACGGCAAATCCGCGGAACGGTAAGCGAGGGCGGTTTTTACGAGTATGATTAGACACCGACAAAATGGGAAACTCTGCAATGGCCGCTAAAAACGACACGAATAATTCATCAGGAAAATTCTTGGTGGGCATTACTTCGTTACCTTATTCGTCCACCCTCAGAATCATTGCAAGTCAGATCGGTGCTGTACATAAAGGGGTCGTGATAAGTCTCCAAACTGTAATCATTACCACGACCTCTGTCTGTGTAGGGTACCGATTTGGCCTTGCAATGAATCCGAAGGAGGAAGAGCAGGGTAATAAAAGGTACCTTCTTAATATAAATTATCGTGAGGTTACTTTATTCATAATCCATATCCACTGTTAGAAAAATTGATTACAGTGGTACATTCGTGTCAGCCTTTGAAATTAATTTATTAGAATTTTGCGATTATAAAGTCATGATATTGTGATTTTTCTGATATGAAAGCTGTAGGAGCAAGTTATGATCAAAATAATTGACAATCTAGCGCAGTAGTGACGTCATACATTATGGAAAATTGATATTAGATTCTTACCATGACCTCCCTCTGTGTACGGCACAGATATGACCTTGCAATGAAACTGAGAGACGACGAGCAAAGTAATGGAGAAGTAATTTCGGAAAATGCAGAATCGAATCCCAAACATATTTTCTGATCCGCAAAAATTATGTTGAAAATTATTCAAATCGAAAAACAATTGTGAATTCTTCTGAATAAAAGCTATGAAGCAACTAACGACCCAAAAAATAGACAATTTAGAACAGAAATGATATCAAACACTATAAAAAATTAATATTGAATTCAAAATTATTGATGTAGATTGAAATTTCAAGCTGTCAAGTTTTCTTGTAGGTAAAACAAAATATAATTAATTATCTAGTGCAGTTACAACGTCATACATTATAAAAATTAGTTATTTTTGGGAACAAGTGAAACATGATTTACTCCGTTAAATTGCACAGTTTTTGAGGTACCAACAAAATATTGGTTGTTTTTTTTTTAATTTAGAAGCTCCAAATATCTTGAAATGTAGAAGGGTAACTGAAATCGTAAATTTATGCGTGAGTCCGAGGAAGAACAATGGAGAAGTGATGTGGAAAAATGCAGAGGCTAGCTGAGGATGCCTCATTTACTGTACATAATTTCGATAATTCCCTAATCGAACCTCAAACATAAATTTTGAAGCAACCGGTAGTGAGTACCTCCACGGTAGTTGCAAAGTCCTTATCACTATCACCGGACTCTAATCCCCCCGGAAATACCCGAATAAATCCGACTTAGATAAGCCTGCGTCCGGTGTGGAAGTACTCCAGTGGTCCTTATTCCTCAAGGAGGATAAAGATGCGACAGAAAGATGGAGAGAAGTACGGTAAACATCGGAAACTGACAAGGATTTACGTCCTAATATGACGGTTTTTTGTGAGAGTGTGACAGATGGTGGAAAGGATTATATATCATTTGGGGATTAGTCTTAATCCGTAAGATGATTTTATAGAATGTTTTTAAAGTGTAATAGTTATTTTCCTGTGACATTTGTCTTATCGGAGGGCTTCCGCTTTGATTGTGGTCGCGAAAATACGCAGATTATGGCTATTTCACAATTTATAACGATAGTATCGTAGCATGAACAATACAAATCTGTTTCTAGTAGAAGTAAATAATTGATAGGTACCCCAACATAATTATGTTATATTATATACAAGAATAACTTGGTAATTAAAGAACAACCTACATTTTCCACATTTTTAAAGTGTTTGCAACACAAATTATGCATTATTAATCTAATAGAAATGAAATGTTAGACGTAAGCACGCCACTTTAAAAAATATGAACTGCAGCCGCGTCTTTTCACGTCATCTAACCGGCAATTTGCAAAGCCATCCTAGCCGGTTCAAATTAATTATTTTCAACCAATTATATACCCCGTTCAAAATTTAATGTGGCAATTAACAATTCTGCGCCAAACTAATTTGGATGTTGTGTTAAACAACGAACGTCACTAACAACAAGACGTGTTTTATGAGGCGCAAAATGCCAAATAAGTAATTAGGATGACGCATTCGCAGCCCTAAACTATGTCGAAGTTAATATTATCCTATGGATCAGACCTTTATACCAGCGATAAAGGTTAACTCCCTGAGGAGCGCAGTAATGTCAAACGCTGGTATTTCATTCTACATGAATTTTATACAATGGAATTGTTCCTATTATATGTTCTCATGATAAAATTCATAAAATTATTCACTTTTTAGAATGAACCTTCGCAAATTCGCTTCACTCAACGGCATGACATAACAGCGGCGCAGTTGGTCGTTGTTGGCAAAAAAAATTGCTCAGAAACCACTGCCATGATTCAAAAATCTTTCCAAGACCACATTCAACCATAATTTCAATGATTTTCGAATCGAATCTCAATCACAGCCGAGAAATACTTGAAGAGATAGATTTGAGAAGGTAAACAGATCTTTTACAACAAGCGAGCGCATTGAATAAATGATTTGCGTTCCACCCGGAAACCATTGCTATTATCCAAAAAGTGTATGGCAATGAAACTATGACCCTGAAACAAGAGCTCAAGCTCTTTCAGTGGAACTCACCCAAAAAGCAGCCCGAGGAAGCGCGCCAGATTCACAGCAGCATTAAGGCATTGCTTATTGTATTTTTTTGTCTAGAATGTATCTTTCATCTCGAAAATATTCTAATCGAATGTTACCCAGAAGTTCTAAAGCGAACCCGTAACGCAGCGAGAAGAAGACGACCTAATTTGTCGAAAAGTGGACACTGAAATGTACTTGTCTATTCATCATAATTCATTTAGCGATTTCTGGAGAATGGCCTTTCAGCCACGTTAGCTGCCATACAGTTCCTTGAATCGCAAATATGATAATCTTCTCATAGTTCAATGTATTAACTTTCAATTTAATAAAATGCAATGTACATAAAATTACAATTCCACCAAGTCACTGTACAATTGTAAACAGTTAATTTCATATCAACAAACATGGGAAAAAACAAGTATGTCATGTTCTGTTTAATTGTCTTTGTTTCGTACTCAGTTAGTGTCAATTTTGATTATTGAATAATCAGTAACAAAATTTATATTTCATGGAAATTCCAGCAAGGTTTAGACTCCCTGAAAATTTATTCAATCGGTATGTAAAAATCGCTAATGTAAGTCATGATTCTAATTCAAATATCAGAACCGTTCGAAAGGCGCTACTTTCAATAACAATTCATTTTCCATCGTTTGTCGCGCTCGATTAAATTCCCCCGTACATTTTTCTTCCAAGCGAGTAAATTTTCCATTTCAAGAGGGCAGCGTAACCCGATTCGGCTTGAAATAATTTATAGAGTACTACGTGTTGGCTGTTGCTGTCCCTAGAGATTCAGCGACGTCCCGACGCCGTAAATGAACTCCAAGACTCGCAAATAGAAAAAATGATGATTGACGTGGATTTCTTCCTCCTTGGAAACGATATATCATCGATGACAATGTAAAGCAGGATCATTTTTTTAATTGGAAAACAGGATTTTGAGGTGAATCAATAGATTTTAATACCTAATCTAATTGAAAAGGTCGATTAGATAGAATTTAATTTGCTGTGATGAATTGGAAAAGGGTGATGAGCGTAAACATACATCAAGATAATCGAATTGTATACGTTTTCGGTTTTAATTTCCTCGCAAATTACATTAGAGTAGCAAATACTTCAGCAATGAACACATGTTATGCAAGTATTGCCCCTGAATTTGAATACATTCATTCCACCTCCAATATTTCAACAAATGTTTGGTAAATAAAAACATGAGCAAGTAATTCGCAATATATTTTAATTGAAGAAATTAATATTGTTGGTGGGATTCCAAAATAAATACTACAGATTGAATATACAGTACAAACTCTATATAACGAAGTTCAAGAGACCGATTGTTTCCTTTCGTTATATGGAGATTTGGAAGAAGATAGTGTAAGAGCACAAACACACTTTTTGTATTGTTATAACTACGTGACGTCAATTTCCAAAATCTCCATTATTCTATAAGTTCATTATTTTGGCCAGATGTCTTTTGCTAAGCCAATACTTGATTTGTATTTTTCATGAATTATATCCTTATCTTTCGATGAGAAGGGACCTGCTTCGAAAAGTACTAAAAACTCGTATAATTATTTAGCTGCATCAACGAAAGAACGGAACACAATTGTTATTTTTTCTTGGAAAATGGAAGCCGATAAGAAATGTATATTGATGCCTCAATATAGAGAATGACTATTACGTTATAGAGAGTGTTTCAATGTATGAATAATAATGTAGACCAAACAATATCCATGGTATAGAGAGCTTTTCGTTATAAAGAAGTTCATTTCAATGGGTTTACACCATACTATGAAGAGATTGGACATTGTAAGTAGCTTTTTGGTTGCAACAATTAGTTGATAGTTGTAAAGCTTGACGTTCAAGAATCGCAGATATTCAATTGAATATCATTAAAAGAACGTGTCATTAGTCAATATATGTATTGTTACATTGAGAACATACCTATTTTGAAGGTAATATTTTTTTGGGATTAAAAATCTAACCCAATACATAATGTACCCTACAGAGTGGAGACATATTTATTCAAATTCCAATTTTCAAACACTTCTTATGGTTACTACGATGTATTCACGTCGGATATCTGAAACAAAATTGTTGCTGTGAGATTCGACGCTCAAAATATAATTGAAATCGTCGTTTCGAGCATAATATTAAAAGTGCAACAGTAGTCAAAACCAAGGTAGTCATCATGGAGTGTAATCAAATTCTTGCATTGGAGATATCTGAATCAAACAGTAAAACTAGCTCTTCTAGCTGAGACGTCATTTATTTTCAGTTTATCTGGTAACTGGTACTTAGAAGTACTTCAAGTCCAGTTTTAACATTGAAGCAATCATAGACGCATTTGAAAATGTTTCTATAAGCCATAATAATGTTTCGCAAAATAACACACCATATTGTTCATGGGCAAGCAATAAAAATCACTTTTTGAAACATGTTGAAAACACACCATACTTGGAAACTTTCACGAGTTTTTTTTACCGCAGATTTTGGTGTACTTCAATATTTCTTGAAGACAATTCGCTGCTATTCCTAATCACGGAATTAAATACTTAAAAGTACTGTGAAAACACTAATGGAAGCAAGGGACATGCTACAAAATCATTTTTAAGAGTCTTAATCCAGATTTAAGCACCTACACAAATCTCTTTTTATTAAAAAATATTGATATTCTCTATTATTATCTATAATCGATTCTCGGTCCCACTGGTATTGAACTAATAGTGGTAGGAGTAGCTGTCATTTCTAACTCTTCTGGGATTAAGTGCTCAAATGAATTCAAGCTCAAATAAAGCTAATAAAATGCTCCACAGATCAATAAAACATCTTAGAATGCATCAATAAATGATAAAAATCAGTTTGTAGTTTTGTACACCATGAGCAGAAAGGTCATTATTTACAAAATAAATATTGAAATAACGGTACTTCACTAAGTGGTAACCCTTTCTAGTTCATCTAGAAATAAGTACTTAAAAGTAATCAGGCTCCAGATGCAACAGTACGTTGAGCATTTGGAAAATGCTTTCATGAACCGATAGAAACAAAAGCCCCTTTTTTGTTTTGTAACCATGGAAATGGGTTGCAAAACTTCATTTGTAGAATAAATGATAATGCGATTGTTCTTCAATAAACAGCAACCTTTTCTAGTTCATCTGGAAATAAGTACTGATAAGTACTTGATGTATCAGTAGAGAACAGAATTGAAGCTGATAAAAAATGCTTCCATGAGGTAATGGAACGCTTAACAAAGCTTATTAGACACGAATGAACGAATGAGCGATAAAAATCACTTTTTAGTCTTGTACACTTGTACACAGGAAGACCAGTTTTTCTTTTACTTACTTGTACAAAGTAAAAGTAGTGTGAAATCGACAAAATTCGCATTCGAGATTTTGATGGATATGTCCGTTTTGAGCATCCTTGAATACATTTTGATTATTTTCGGCTCGATGTCGTTATGTATGTATATGTGTGCGTTCGTTGTCGCAAATCTCTAAGCCCATCAAACGTATAATGTTGAGATTTCGTATTTGAGACTGGCCTAGAGTCTAGTTGTGCACCTCGCATTCTGGTTGCAACCGTCTACCGGAAGTGCACTTTACTTGAAACATTTTTTGGATTTCTCGCATAAATCCAAAACGGTTCAACGTTGAATGTTGGAATTCAGTATTCAAGACCGTCTAGGTGCTCATATTTTATTCTCACTGAGATCGATTGAACTGGAAGTACACTTTACTTGACAGACTTTTCGAGTTTTTTGCATAAATTCGAAACGATCGACCATAGAATATTTAAATTTTGTATTTCAGTCTGATGTATAATTGTCTACTGTTCTCATAACAATCGACTGAACCGGAAGTGCACTTCAGACGATTTTTCTTCTAATTTTACGCATAAATTTAGAACTGTTAGCCGTAGAATCTTGAGCCGAAAACGCACTTCACTCAACAGATTTTCAGAATTTTTTGAATAAATCCAAAACGATTAGCCATGGAAAGATGAGATTTTGTGTTCGATTATCGTATTTGCAAAAAATATATCTATTGATGTACAAGTAAGTCACGTGATGTCCACGTCAGATTTTGTTTTTTTCATGTGACAGATCTAATCATGATCAGAGTGCTTCTTCAATTAACTATAGTTCATTATGAAATGAGTACATAGAAGTACTCAAGTTCCAAATATAACTGTGGGGACTATAATGCACTTTACTGGAAAATGCTTCCATAAGTCGATGCTTAAGCTAAGAATCAGTGGAACCCCTAAAAGTCTGAGCGATAAAAGAGTTAATTTTTATATTGCCTAGTCGCACGTCTTCAGCATGGTAAGGGTGATTCTTTATAGTACTTTTCCAAATCATACCTCATTTACACAATAGAAGATGATTAGAAACTTTCTTGAAGTATGTATAGTTTCTAAGTGCTAGATATTAAAGCGTTCAAAAATATATATATATAAGTATGCTTACAAGTTGTGCTTTGAGTTCCTTGGGGCACAGAGGTCCTAGCCATTGATGTATGCTAATGAACCGTTTGGGAAGAAGCTTCATGCAGGTGGCACTTTGTCTGTAGGCCTCCAACGGGTCCAGTAAAGGACAAGGCGCCTGTATAGGCGAACTGTTATCCTGCAGGACTACCATATTGACTTTAAGTCCTTGCTTCAACAGCGCATTCCGATAAGCAACAGTTTAAAGAGTCACTGAGACGTGTGTGTGTGTGTATCACAGAGCACGTATTTGTGTTTGATATTATTATTCTCACTAAGACACTTTGATTTCGCGTAAGGCGTGATGTTGATATACTTTGGTCGAATTGGTCGCACTGTTATTGTTGCTGTTTGGTAGATAAATTCGTTGATATGTGGATAAATAGGTATCTGGTGATCTTTGGTGTGATATTTGCCTAACTCATAAATATTTTAAATAAATGGTTGTGATCTCCACATCAAAGGCACTGAAGCTTGGTCTAGCTATTCAGTTGATTTTCCACAAATAAATACACATTTATTGTATTTGGTCAATTTTAGAAACCTCTTGATTAGGACACTTGATAATCACAGCAGTTCCAATGTGTTCCCGTTGAAAGTCACATGCGTTCTGTTTAGTTTTTAAGGATCACTTTTAATCACAGCTATTCAAAAATAAATAGGGGTTCACTTTAAGTACTAACATTTAATAAATATGATATTTTAATAGCAATAACAATCACAGAAGAAAGTATATAACTGAAACAAAATGCAGAAGTCAGGAACTGCTAGCTCTGAGGATGTCCCTCACAAAATTTATTGCCTTCAGGTTGAGGTAATATCTACGGTTGAATTTAGGTTAAGTGGATGCTGAATAAGAAGAGGTGAGGCGATACATCCACGCATCCGTAATTAACAAATGCATCGATATATACTACAATAGAGCAGATGACAAATCATCGCCTTCAGCGCGAAAAGAGAGGCATTGTTATAAATGAGTCTTAATGAATGATTTGCTAATTAATTACAAAAATTTCTTTCAGTCAGCCAAAAAAAGTCAAACAATGTATGAGGAAGTAGATATGGGAAGCGGGCTCAGAGCAAACAATCCCTAATAATAAACACAAACTGCACCTTCATCAAACAAAATACACTTTTCACACCACTTTCATTTCAATGAGAAACCATATCCATTCGTACTAAATCGCTGAGAGCAATGTAAGAGCGTCGATGACAATCGAACATCGCACATGATCGTTAGTTGGTTTCGTTGTTAGGAGATACGTATAACGCGACGTCAGTAGAAGCACTGGCGTTCTCGAGTTCTCGACGACCCCTCCGTCACAGCTTCATGGTGGGGGACACAATGCGCGCGCCCAGATTGCCGTCGACAGGAAGTGGACAGGACATCTCGGCAGGTGGGTCGTTGCCGTGTTCGTCGTCACTGACTTAGAAGAACATCCCGCTGTGGCGGATCTAATCAGAATCGCGACACAAGACAGTATTGTCATAATGTAGCTGAACTAATCATTTGAGGACTCATTACCCTCAGTAAACAAACACCATGGAGTAAGACCATGGTGTTGAAGACAAAGGATGAAAGAATTGTCAACAGACTGACATGAACAAGATGAAGACTTTGAAATCTTCAATTAGAACAATCATCATGGGCATCATCTGCAGCGACAATGTATTTCTTAATCTAATCGTGAAAAAAATAATTGAGACAATGACCCATACTCTTATCAGATCACGTACTGATTTCTCTTATCAATCAAAACACCACTTGAATTCGACACCTACAAGTCAACGATCCCAACTTATGTGATGTAATTCTCCCTCCATAATTATTCTTGTATCTACGACTCATCCTCACAGAGCTGGTATGTTTGAAAAAGTGAATACCGTGAAGATTACTAGGCGCATGAATCTCACTTGATAGTGTGCACAAACAAGACCCTTCATATCATCTAACGACAATAACCGTGAGTTAGAGTGACATAGGTTTTCCCCTTAGCTATAATCAAGTTGGTAACACTGTAATCATGTTATGATTTCGACGCTTGAGAGTTCTCAACAGTGGAAAACATAGAGGAAGGGTTGCTTACACATCGTACATATTGCAAACAACTGACTATTTTAGATAAATATCACCTCTAACAAGTTGAATAGACTACTTTGATCTTTGTGGTGAGCAAAAACTCCTACAAAGCAACAGAAGATGTTCCATTTCAAACAGACATATAATTAAATTATTAATCAACTGATAGTATACGAGATTTATTCAGAAAAAAATATATAACGTATGAATGGAGGTATTTAGTGATACACGGATGACAGCATTACATTGCACATAGCCACGTGTATTTAGATTGTTGGTCCAAATCCAATTTCGAAGTGATTTTCACTATTTTTTTTCTTATACATTCTCAAAAAAAGACCAGAATTCAGGTTTCTAGTGCCCGCACATTTGACTTTGCCGATTCGCCAGTTTTGTGCCAAAAATCAGATGACTGTTCTTCCTTACCCTCCTTATTCACCAGAATTGGCTTCATGTGATTTTGTCTTGTGCCGAAATTGAAATCAATGCTGGCAGGACTTCGTTTTAGTCTCTTGCTGACTGTAAAGCTAATTTGAAAAGGAGCTTCTCAGGACTACTTCGAGAAATAAAAACACTGCTGGGAAAAGTGTGTGGATAGATAAAGGTAGTACTTTAAAGAGAAAAAAGACCAATTATCTGTGAAATCAATAGTAAAGCTTCAGAAAATCAAATTGATTTTTTTTTCTGAACAAACCAATAAATTGAATTTGATGTTTGCATTATCGATTTTGTGTCGAATTAGTTTTGCTCCCAATGCGGGTACTTGTCAAATGTTCATAGAGGTACCCTTAGTTTGTCTGCATTGTAATCCATTTGAATATTTCAACAAACTTAACACTTTTTCATCTTTGTACAGTGCCTAATAGATTTGTTCCAATTTTGAGGCCAGTTCTCTTAATCTATATATAATAGCTTGCATACATCTGGTCTTGAGTGATTCATCAAACTTCTGATTTAATAATAATATTATAGTCCATTTATCCTGTTTGCTTAATCCTTACAAGGTAAATTGTGCGTAGTAATTTACATCAATTGTTTTTATTCTAAAAGTGAGCGCAAAAATATTGAAAAAATGTTTGTTTGAAATTCAATTTGTAAATGTCTGCTGGAACTTCATCCGTGGGTGTGTGTCAGACATAATCCGAGCCCCAGCATATTCCATCACGATCAGAGTTCATTCCATATTCTAGGATTTATGCAACGGAAAGCTGTCACAATCTATCAGTATCAAAAATTCCTCGTTCGTCTTTATCGGCGGATCGCTTCCATAATACAGCAGATCGTTCCGGAACAAATCCGGATATGAGTTAATAAATCAAGTCGCCTTGATATCTAGTAATTACCTCCTAAATCTCGATTGTGTCTCAGCGACGAAAGATCGCGTGGTTTTTCGAGGTTCCGTGGTTTGTGGTCGTCCATCCGAGACATGCCCCATGGGTGTAAAGACCTCAAGAGAACGCAGTGACGTGCCGATGTTCTACACATTATTCATTTTTCATTCCTTCTCGTTCGTCACAATGACGCTGTCACTATGTCACATTCAGGTTCCACCACTTTTGGAGAATTTCACATGACCTGTTTATACGAACAGCAACTATGGTAGAATGATGATAACAACTTCAAATAAGTGAAAATCGATAGGAGATTTATCTCATTTCAACAGGACAGATATACAATTGACATTCACAAAGCTATTGAACTTTTAATGATTCAGTCGTACGAAATATAACATCCTGTGATAGTAGATCCCTAACATGAGAAATTCTGAGATCTGGGCCTTTAGAAATCACTACAATTAAAATTTAGAGAATATTTAGTTTGTTGGCTCTACAAATTTTAAAAAAAGCAATTCAGTCGACAAATTTTGCGCAATACATTTTCTGGCATATCAAAGACATTTACTAATATTATGGATAATCTGGAAGGGCAATAACTAATTGTTTTGTTCGTGGGCTAGGGTTTATATTGATAAAATTATTCTGGGTGGATAATCATATTGTTTGTTTCAAGTTATTCAAATCTTATTGTTCTCTTTTTTCAGAAGATTAAGGGTCTATGTCGATCCGATCCCAAGACCGTAGATTCTAAATTGTATATATTTTTTACTATTTCACGTACGGAGCTGAAAATGTGCGGAAAGCTCCCTTATATACTATATTTCAATTTCTACTACATTGCTTTTATGCCCTTCCAGCTTCATACTGACGAGTCCCTATGTTTTCCCAATTTATACTTTACCATAGTACACCGCAGTCCAAATGGCAAGATTGCACAGTGGTAGAGTGCTAGCCTCTGGACGAGGTTTTCACGGCTTAGCTGGATCGGTATTGACTCTCGCCACATTTCCAAGTTGAGATTAAAATCAACTTGACAACAATAGAGCTATCTGGTACCGATTAATTGTTGTAACATGGGTCTGCACGGTTGACTGGCAACACATATGGTAGCAATGTAAAAACATGACAAGCAAAGTGAAAAATAGCTGTGTGTGTCAAAAATTCATACAATACAATACAAAATACTACGCCGTAGTCTTGCATTGCTCTCCACTTTGAGTTGTGACAAAGCTGTGGCTCTTGTTTGCGAGTGGCTTTAAAGACAGATCTGTCTTTTCAAAGATAAAGCCTCGACATGTACAGTATTCCATGTATCTGTGGCAGTCTACATTGACAGACAGGAAGATACGTCATCACGAGAATGAACCTGAAGCACCAATACTGGAAGAGATGCGGATGCACAAGATCCTAGGCTTTCAAGTCGTATATTTTTCATACTATCTAACTTATTGAAATAACATTTCTCGGAAAGTTTTCTTAAATAGGTACAATATTTCAATTTCCACTACGTTGCTGAAATGCCCCTCTAGCCTCGTGCTGACAAGTTTCCTTGTTTGGCCAATGTAGTTTTTGTTATCGTTATCGTTTTTTTGCGAGTGGCTTTCAACGCAGTTGTGCCTGGAGTACCTTCCCAAAATATCCACATATTTCGAAGATATCAGGGTAGTCGGACTAAAGAGAGAGGTTGAATCTAGAGCACCAACACTGAAAGGAATAAACGATGGGCAAGATCAAGAGGAAAAAAATTGTGAACTAGGCCCTGAACAAACAACATATAAATTCAGAAACTATAACCGAAATTGAGGAAAGTGGTAATCCGTGAGAACTAGCCTCCGATAAACACAGAATTTATAATAACCAATTTCAGAGTGACTCTCTCCATGTTAATCGGTACTAATGCTCCTAGAGTGTCCAGTTCCAGCAGATAAGAAGTCCAGACATCGCTACTCTAGTTTATCAATCTACTTAATTGCATGTGGTAATCCAGACGATGGCTACATTTGTAGGGCGGCAGATAAAATAAATAACGAATGAATGTAGCAATAATGATTTCAATGTTAGTAGACCTATCAACTAGGTCAAAACTGTTGACCATCTTTTCCACTATTTATTTTCCTGTTAAGTAAAACAATGAACAATGGATATCAGAAAAGTTCATTCTAAAATCGTCGTCTGTTTTCCACATATTCCATTGTTCTAGCACTCCAATTTCACCATAGTTCCAAGTGTTTAAATTCAAAACAAACTGACAAAGGACTTCTGTAAAGTCACTGTTATTTGGATTGTTGTTAGATAATTACCCTAAACAATAACAGCACGAGTAAATAACAAGTTGGTATCTAGTTGCGGCAAAGATTTTTCCCAGAAATGAAGATAAAGCAGGAACTCATCAAAATAACTAAGATGCCACCTCGTAACACAGTTATTACAAACAAACATGCGAATTTCAATATTCCAGGTTTTAGCCAATTGTGAACACAAAACAGAAATTAATTTCAGTTCTTACTTTGTTGAAGTCTTAATAAATAAGTTTTCCGATTAATATAGAAGATATGCATTGCTTTCTCGTTAAATGGTTGCAATTCAATTACAACTACATACTTTCTAAGCAAGCCTGTGACAGCTACGGAAATAACTAGACTGGATCGGCGCAACTAATAGCTTTTAAAAAGCAAAATGCGATGATTCAAAAACAAGAGGCTTTCCAACAACTGCGGATGCATTTTTGTAATATCTACAGCAAGAGAAAAACGGTTTAATTCTGTAAGACCATTCATTATCTACGGATTATACTTTAATTCATGTTTTGCGGAAGATGAATTTACCTCGAAATAGTTCCTGGTATTATTCTGTAAAGCTAGGTTTGTGATATGTTCGATTTTTTTGTGATTGACCCACATTTTTTTGCTTCTCGGCAGGCCAAGATAATGGAAATAAAAAATTCATGGATTTCAGCACGGAGTTCTAATGAATCAAAGTTTTCGACTGTGGATATACATTCAGGTTCATTAAGACGGATCACCTAATTTTCTTCAGTTTTCTGTGGATATTATCGCTAATATCTAAGTAGTGCAACGTTGCTCCAATTTAATGATCCTTTTTGAATAGCAGGATTGGTCGAACTACGCAAAAAAGGCAATCACTCTTTCGTCACACATTTTTTCAAATTGGGAAACAGGAAATGGTCCGATAGGGCCATTTTTAGCGGAATCCATCAATTTCGAGAACACAATTCCAAAGGAGTGAATTGTTGGCCAATCATAGACGATTTTTTCCAATTGGTTCTCAAGTAACTTTTCCCGAATAATCGATGAAGGTTATTGATTCTTCACTGGTAACCTCTTGTTTGAACTGTTGTTTAGTCTCAGGCGTGTCTATAGTGACAAAACTATGCCTGAGGCAAAAATCTGCAAGCTTTGAAATAACAAATTCGGGTGAACGTCATTCGTACAAAATTATACGAACGCTTGCGTAAAGATCTTAATGAAGAATTTATAGCATTGGAATTATAACCTTTGATATTTCAAAGTATATCACAGAGAAAAAATACATTTTGCTACATTTTCGACAAAAAAAAAATATGCTTGATCAAAAGAGCGGCTAGCTGCTATATTACGGTAAATGTGATCAAAAAATCGCTCTATTCTTGTTTTAGTTTTGTACTATGTGATTCGCACTAATTCGCAAGTATAGTCCTAACAAAATGGGATCGAGTCACACCTCGTAGCAATACCCACGAATACTGACGAACGATACGGTCTCAGTGGATGCGACTCCTCTCTAGACCACATGTTTGGAACATTTGTGTAAATTCGAACAAGCTCGACTTTTCCGTAGCTTTCCATTCTCAATGAACGGGAAGTCTAAAGTCCTGTGAATTCTTTTGAAGCATCGATATCCGATTGGAAACGAAGCTAACAAGTATTCGATTGGAAACTAACCAAACAATTTCACCATTTTGAATAATGTGCAGCATTGGTTATATTCTCAAATCCGGAAATTAGTGTTCTAACATAAGATACGAGTATCGTATTTTGTTTCGACTATGAATATCGGTTCTACCATTCACAACCGAATATCGAATCTATTACTCGAAACTCGCGGACTTCATCTTGCAATTCGTGTTTTCAGCATCCTTTTACAAATAATGGACAAGAAAATTTCGCGCGAAGCTCAAAACCTTTTCAAGAATCTTTTTTTAAATAATCGACAATGATTTTTCCTTGCGAATCTCAAATACTTTTTAAGCACCCTTTCTCGTATAATCGACGGAGATTTTTCCTTGTGGAGCCCAAAGTGTTTCCAAGCATCCTTTCACAAATAATGAACAAGGATTCCTTTTGCGAATTTCAAATCAAATAGTCGACGAGGAATCCCAAAAAACAGTCATCATAAACTTGCCGATTGGAAAAACTATCATCGAATTTTTGGTGTGGGTTCATGACTGGTAGCCCACTTTTTGGACTGTTGTTTGATCTCAAGCGTGATGAAACGATACCTTGAATACTATGGAATCTACTGAGACAACTGCAAACCGTCTTTAGAACACGTCACATGATTTTTTCATGAATTTCATGAATGGTTTTTGGAGTAGTTGTTCCAACAAAGTATCCAAAATTATGTATACTTGATACGCACCAATAGTGCCATTTTGCTTTGATTTTCGTCGTTGTGGACGAAACATGACTACACGTCTTAAACCAGAGAAAAGTTCAAACAATGCCAGCGAAAAGATTGTGCCATAAAAGGCGAAGTTTGCCTGTTCAGTCGGGAAGATTACAACTTTTTCTGGGATTTTCAAAAAATGAACCTCGTCGTCTATTTGGAAAGTGATGCTTGAAAATGAGAGCAAAAAAAACGTCCACGATTGGCCCACAAGAAAGTAACGACGCACCAGATCACTTCTCTGCAGTTGTGGTCGCTACTCGTTCCGCAACCCTCTTTCTCTCCAGATTTGGCCTTTTGTAACTGTAATCTGTTCTCTAAAATGAAAAGATGGTTGGCGGAAAACAAAGATGTGATTGTGGAAGCCAATGCCTATTTTGTGGAGTTGGATTCACCTGATCATCAGAAGAACAGCAAACTGGAGCAGCATTAGATAAAATGTAAAGGACATCACCCTCGTACTTTCAAGTATAAGAAAATGAATCAAATTTTTTGAGATAAATTTTAATCTCCATTTGAGTCGTACTCGTAAGGCAATTTCGAAGAACCTTCAGAACAAGCAATCTGTTCTTATTTAATAGTTTTACCAAGCTTCATTTCGTATATCTGTTACTATCTTTGTTTCAAATCTTGCAATAGCTTTCTCAACTACTACTTCTACTAAACCAATTCTTAAGAAATTTTGCACACCACATTGAGTTCCCGTGACAATACATCATGATAGTTTCAACATGGCAACGAGGATCTTATGATGGAGTGAGGAGATAGACAGTGGAATTCTTCTACAAATTTGAGCTCATTTGATTGGTTTTGTTGAATGCTCCATAAAATACACTTCATGATAGAGTCGAAAGGTTACAATGAAACTCTCCATCAGTATGTATTGAGAAGCTTGATTGTGAAAAAGTGACACGTAAGAAACCGTGCAACAAAGACTCGAGAAGACAGCACTGTTAGTATTGCACGATCTCTTACCAGACATCAGAATCTCACGAAAATTCAGTTTTGTATTCTTTTTATTTTCTAGTTTTTCGTACATCTGATGATTTGAAATAAAACCGTGCAACTTTAAAGTTGTTTTTACTCATTTTTATTGTTGAATAATTTGATAATATCAAATGACACAAAACAGTTGTTGCATCATTTATAATAGCTACAATTAATTTTCTACTGATTAACGGACTATAATCTTTGAAAGAATGATAATAACTACTGAGGAACTAGAATTAAGATAATAGTTGACCATGTATAACAACGTGAGAATGACTGGTGTTCTTCCACTTTCTATCAGGCAAAAATATTGCTTTGAAGTTCAATCCTTATTAGTGTTTGGATGCAAGATTCTTTATTTTCCTTGCAGCAATATATTTTCGTATGGAGGGAAACTAGTAATATCGTTTAAAATTACAACTTTTGTTGTGTACCAAAAACCCTGCAATGTGTTTACACAGCGATATAAAATTTCCTGTGCTATTAAAGCAGAAATTGGAATCGAGAATCGATAAAACAACAGTGGATCGCATCACGACCTGATTGTACTGGATATCAGCTCACTTAACACATCACCGTGGCAGGATAGCGATGTAGATGACGTTTTTCCGGTTGTCATATCAGCGATGAATAAAATCTGCAATGCAGGCAAATGACAAGTTTTTCTCAAAGATAACAATTGAAAGGAATTGCTTAGCAAAACATAAAAAAAGAAAGGATACAGGGAAGGGTTTCAACGCAATTACGTGGGTTGAGTCGTGACGTATGCAGAAACTATTGTCGTTGTACGTCACTACTTTTAAAAATGAATTGACTGGGATATTTACTCCTGCTTACTTATTCTTCCAACATTCCCTCCTTTCTGAACCGTCCTGCGGCGTCATTTATTAATGCATGCACTCAGTATGCTACCGAACGAATTTCCTCAGGCACAGCACTCCAAAGCATTCATTCCATTCACAGGTATTCGACAGAGTCAATATTTGTTTTCACCATCCACGCCTGCAGGATATGAAATCGGAGTTTTGAAGGGGTTAAAAATTAATGACTTTTTGCATGCGGTGAATTACATGTTTGAATTGCTTTCATGATTAATTAATAACGCCAATTATTCTGATTTATGGCAGAGACAAACAAAAATTGCCAATGAATACTAGTATGACGAACAAATAGCTTCCGGTCCCAAGGAAATACATTATTTTTCAACTTGTGCTGGAAATCTGAGATGTCAAGGGGATTAAGAGTTAATATATTCTTGATTTTTGAGAACGCATGATCGTTGGGATTTCGGTTTGGGCTATGTTTTGCTGCTCTAAAACCCAATTGTTTTTTGAGCTGTGTGAACTAGCATTGCATTCTTCCCAATTTCCATATGCAATTGTAAATTAATCCAGCTACCAAAATGCAATAGCAGGTCAAATTGGCTGGAATTTTTTCCCCTGATCCTCATTGGCAAATCACCATCTGTTCAGATCACACGCCGCAGTCCGTCCGTTGCTTGATTACTGGGCAAATTACGGCAGACGTAATTAGTCAGGAATAGAGAGTAGCCCATTGAACCCTAAACACAACTTGTACTGAATTACGCAAAGCATCAAGCTTACTCAGCGATAACTCGAACTGCTGACAGAGCAAAGAGAAATGTGCAAATTTGCTGAATCGGAGCTCTCATTACAAACTTTGAAATTCCGTTCGAAATTGCGTACAAATTTAATGTTTGACTGATTGATAAAGACAGTAATAGAGGATGGGAATAATAAATTTCACAATTTATTATCTCTGACTTTGTTTCTGAAGTACTTTGAACTTGAATCAGTAAATTTCTAATCCAATAAATTTCACTTGAATATATAGCTCTTCAAGTTAGTCGTCGTTGTGAAATTCGAATCAGAATGATATATCATTCTAATAAATTCCGATTTAAGTCTTGTAAAACATATTACTTCCTTGTATCTCCCGTTCAGGGGTGATTGATTGAATTTGTCGATAGACAATTTGTACAAAGCTTCTTCGATGAGATACAAACACTGTTTCTTAACGTCCTGGAAATGATGCAACAATAAATCGATACCTTATAGCACCGGTGTACTTGTCTTTGCAGAAAAAAGTTAAATTTAGAAGCGCCTCGTCCGATATTTTACAGCTATTGCATTTTTCGACATCCCTAGATACTAACAAAATTCCATTGCTTCTTCGTTACTCCGCTCGTTATCTCTTGAGTAAATTGCAGGACAATTTTAGCCACAAAAAGTAGATAACAGTTGCATAAGAATCTATTATTCATTCAATTATAAGCATATGTTAATACAAACTGCGTATTTTTTTGTCATTGGTGCATGGAAATCAAGTTCAAAGTCAAAAGTAGTTTTATTTAAAAAAACAAAAAGTGCATAAATAATACCACAAAGAGACAAAATTCAAATTTCTGGCATTGTGAGACATTCATTTCATTTTGTATTTCTTTTGTATGACTTAATCAGCTTTGTTTCAGATTCATAAAAAAAAGGTTGTTGTCTCATCACTGTTTCATTAAAATTGTCAATTAATTGCATATTTTATAATGACCTCATTATGTTTTTCATTCCCAGAAAAACACAACGAATTTTTACCAAGCTAATCTGTCCAAGAGCTTTAAATTGATACCAAACTAGACATCATTTAAATTTGAGTGAATAAAAAGTCCTGGGAATTCAATCAATATTTCTGTTTTAATTTCTTTCCTACTTTACAGTTTCGACTGTACCTCAGCCATTTTCAGAAGCGCTACAATTTAATTATTTTTTATCACTAATTATTTATGCTAATTTTATCGGAAATACTTACAAAAGAACTTATATTGTGAAAAATTAAAAATGTACATTGAAATGTGATGACGAGTTTAATAAAATGGCAAAAAAAATATTTTTTTTTCCTTTGTCAAATGCCACAACCTGCATCTGTGGAAGACGTTGACCAGGTGCGAGTAAAAAATCGTGCGTGCACGCATTGTCAAAAAATTACAAATTATCACAAGTAGAATTAAGTTAGTTATAGTGTCGAACAATAAAAAATAGATGCAAGCTTGTGCATCACGCAAGGTGTCAAAAATATAAACAAAAATGAGGAAAAGTACCATAGATATTAAAGAATATTGTTGTATATAGTGCTAAGTGCAATAGTATCTGTTTTTTCATTAATATTTTGTTTGTCTTGTTTCATATACAACATTTCTAATGTAAGTCTTCTGTTTGAGTTGATAAAACAGATAAAAACTTGAGATCTAATTTAATTTATAAAATCTCATGCAATGATTGTGGAGCACAGTACACAGGACAAACCAAGAGATATTTAAAAACAAGGCTTGATGAACATAAACGAAACAGTAAAAAAAATTGAATAAAAATACGCCAAAATGTGCTCTAGTCACTCATTGCATAGATTCAACGCATACTTTCAATTTTGATGAAACTAATATTATCCATAACGAAATCAACTTAAACAAAAGACTTACATTAGAAATGTTGTATATAAAACAAGGCAAACAAAATATTAATGAAAAAACAGATACTATTGCACTTGGCACTATATACAACAATATTCTTTAATATCTATGGTACTTTTCCTAATTTTTGTTTATATTTTTGACACCTTGCATGATGCACAAGCTTGCATCTATTTGTTATTGTTTGACACTATAACTAACTTAATTCTACTTGTGATAATTTGTAATTTTTTGACAATGCGTGCACGCACGATTTTTTACTCGCACTTGGTCAACGTATTCCACAGATGCAGGTTGTGGCATTTGACAAATGGAAAAAAAAAATTTTTCCCGCTATTTTATTAAACTCGACATCACATTCAATGAACATTTTTATTTTTCCACAACATAAGTTCTTTTTGCTTCTGAAGTTGGCTGAGGTACAGCCGAAACTGTTAAGTAGGAAAGAAATTAAAACAGAAATTTGACTGAATTCCCAAGACTTTTTACTCACTCAAATTCACTCATCCAGTCAGCTTCATCTATTTTATCATTTAAATAACTTATAAAAAAACAATTAACAATCATTTAAATATTCTGTTTCACAATTCTACTAGAAATATATTTGCAGGAGCTTCAAGTTGATACCAAACAATAGAACCAAATTACCTATTTTGAAGGAACAAATGACGAACTTTTGCATGTGATGTCCGATATGAGTAATAATAATTCAAATTCCACATTATGATTCTCATTAATTTCTTTGCTTCAGGAAAATATAACCTCTAATAATATTGAGAAGTTTTTCAGGTGAATGTTGAGCCAAGTTATTTGTAGATCAATTTTAGTTACTATATAAAATAAACGCGAGAAAAACTTGAAGGTCCATCAATAAAGTTTCCACTGGGTGAGAAAAGTTCATTTGCGGTTTTTCAAGCAGACAGACCAACCGATTTTTTAAAATTATGTTTTCTGGGTTCAGTAGGGTCTAAAACGTGAAAATTCATCAAAATCTCAAACTGTCAGAAAATCAGGATTACAATACCTTTCCTATTATAGTGTTACAAATGTGAAATATTTTGAGTAATAACTTCACATTATTATTTATTTAATTCACTATTTAGCCAATAATAATTTATTGTAAGTAACTGTAAACCTAGTTAGCATTGACCAAGTCGATGTTCAATTGTCGGACATGATTGACATCCTATGGTTACTAGATGTTCGGTCGTTGCCAGACAACAACTGTTAGACATTTGAATATTGGCCCATTGTCGTCTTAGGTATATAAGAGCGTGAGCTAGGAGAGGAATTCATTCATTCAATGATTCAGTACGAGTAACTGTGAGCGAAATAATGATCATACAAGTGTATAAATTGAATATTTACTCTGTATCCTGTTGTAATAAATTAGTCACAATAAAATTTGTGATAATATATATAAGTCGGATAAATAGAAAGTAATATACTTCTGTTGAGCTGATCCCAATCACCAACATGATATCCTCGAAATGCTACAAGAAAAAACATAGCTTTGCGTTGTATTGAATAACATATGCATGCGTTACTCACTTGCTCTCTCTTTTCTACGTTCGCCCACAGTAATGTCACCTAAACCTTTGCACTTTGCGTAAATCATCCAAATTTCAAGTTCCTCTGGTGTATAAGAAGATTGTTACTTACATTTTCCGTTACATTCCTTAATGGAACTGAGGTAAAACGAAGTATGAGACTTCATAATGAGGAAGGTTGTAAGAGACCCTTTTAAGTGAATAGATTTGAGCAATATGGTTAATTTCGTTTGAAATACGAAACTGAGGAAAATTAACAGCTCGAGGTATCACAAAATCCATTATACAGTAGCAATATCTTCAAAATGGGTTCAAGACAATCTATAACATTTCCAATTCTTGTACTGAATGAATAGGATTATTTTTAACAAAATAAATGCGTAATAAGATATTTATCTTACTAAAATTTCGCACGTACTGTTCTGCTTTTGTATCCCAAGCTTAAAAGCTTTCCGACCGCATATATAGCCCAAGTAATGTATTTTTAAAAGAGTTTTTTACGGAACAAGCGATAAAACTACATGAAAAGCTATTGAAGGAGAAAGCCCAAAGTAGTAATTCTAGAGTATTTTCAAAGCTTGTGGATCAATACAACTTGGCTTGTTGTTAATTAATTATTGACTAGGTGTTGCTAATTAGATATAGGTATTCCAGACACATTCAGGTGTACTTCAACTTGTGTTTATAGGCCTTGATCGTTACGGCACTCTCGCAATAGTAAGTGTGACGATTAATACTGCTATAAATGTACTGTTTTTGTGTGGAGTAATTATTTTATCGACTAACCAGAGAATTGCAAGGATATAGTTTTTGCGGAGAATGTTATTATAGATACTACTTTCCAATATTCCAACATTAATTGATTACAGCCCTAAAAGTTTGCGTTACGAAAAGTATCGGTTGTTTTTGGTATGAAATATCAACTTGAGACCTCTAAATAGTGTTGTACCTCCTGCCCGTAAACGGAAGGCTTCGAATTTTGGCACGACAGAAGAACGCGCGGCTGACTTACGTTGACGCGCTGTGATGAGTGGACGCGATGACAGATTTCAGATATTACAGAGCATTGTAAAATGATTCCAATTTCTTTCATCCTAAATGACAACATTTTTCTCAACGGTTGAGTGTAAGTTCCGTTTACTCTCTAATGTGTTGACTTATTGGCATGACACATTCAGATTGATTGAAATGCGGAACCAAAAGTGTGAATCACTGCCACAGGAATAACCATGCAGTTTTCATCAGAAGTTGTATTCATAGTGAAAATCAGTGCTAGTACAATTACCAATTGGTAATAAATATTGAACAGTTTGACAAACCATCATCAAAATTGATAGAGACTTATTCTAATAGTTGACCGAACGATCAGAAAAAAATAACAATTAAATCGGTCAAAACCTATAACATGTCCTCATACGTACAGATAAAGGACAGGAAATGATGAGGACCCGGATACGAGTACAAGTCAGTACCTTGAAAATAGAAGCACTTGCCAACTGTGCCATACCATTACCAACATTAGCCCATAATCTTGAGTGGTCAGGGTGTATACCAAAAAATGGAAGAATCACCTAGATGATGAAAGCGCATTTTTGACAGCTCATGAATGCTTGTTACCTCAGAGATTTCGCAAATTACCATCTCTCACAATTACTAAGCTTGAAATCAAGCAGTTTTGGCAAACTCACGAAACAGCAGCTTCCATTTAGTACTAGTTTCAAGTTGACAGTTTGACAGGGACATAATTTATGCATGTACAAACTCAAAAATACCTTTTATTCTTCATTGTTTAGATATTGACTGACAGGAGGTCAAGTGCTGTACCTTAAAATTAAAATTTGCTCTTTATCAAAGCTATATAAAAAAATGCACCAAAATTAAACAAATTTTCAACCAATAATAGTGATTCATTCTAATAAGCTTCAAATTTGCGTCAAACAAGTCATTGAATGAATCTCGGACAGATTTGACAACTGTACATAATAATAGTGACACCCGCGGCTAAAGTTGTAACTAAATTTTTATCTACTTTAATAAATTTTAGTTGCCATATCCCTAATGTCATATATATCCATGGGCATTGTTTCACTTGAAACAAGTAATTGAATAATTTAATCTTCCACAATCACTGAGCTTGAATTAAAGCAATTTGTGCAAACCTACGAAACAGTAGCTTTTATTTAGTACCAGTTTCAAGTCTGTAAATAGTATAGTTGTTGAGAACTCAGCGTCACGCCAGCCAGCCAGCCAGCCAGCCAGCCAGACAGCCAAAGTGAATATAATAGCGCTTTTTTCGGAGAAATGCGCTAAAAATTTGATGAAAATTTCCTGACATTTCCAGGTTTTCCAGGTCATTTGAAATAGAATGCCAGCCAGGAAAATTAAAAAAAATTGATAGATATTGAAATATATGCAATGAAACTTGATATCCTTACGAACGAATTTATATCAATTAAGAAAAGTAAATGCGCCTTGATATTTTTTTATGGATTTATAGATCTGTAAAACTAATGGATTTGCATAGAATTAAAACATGAATCAATCACAGTATCAACTATGTCACTGTGGTTCATACGACAGATGACACTAGTATTTTACCTCGTATTTTACAGAGTGAAAATTTTATGTATTTTTATTAATAATGTATGAAGATCCTATAATTTATTTTTTCCAGACGGCAATTCCCTGACGATTCCATGACATTTCCAATCTATCTAAATTTCCTGATATTTCCAGGTTTTCCAGGTTTGGTATATACACCCTGAGTGGTATATAATTTGTTGAGCTTGTATTTTTTACAGTCGCCGATCAGGACAAAAGGAAGTTATTGTAGAAAATTGGTCATAAGAATTGAATTTTAAAAAAATCATGATGAAAGTCAATAAGGTTTTATTTTGATGTTTGATTAATTGATAGAAAGAAGAATCACCGGAATCGGCCAAGAATTGCGACCTGTAGCGTGTCCTCATACGAACAGACTAAACGGCAAGGATTGAGGAACCCGGACGCGAACACGAGTCAGCTTGACAGTCGAAGCTTTTGCCAACTGCGCCACGCTGTCATCAACTGTAGCATGTAATTTTAAGTGGTATACAACTTGCACTTGTATCTCCCAACAGTCGTCCATTAGGACTAAAGAGATTTCTTGTTCAAAATGGTCATAAAAATCGAACTATCCACCAAATAATCATAAAGATTTATGAAAATGTATTCTAACATTTGAACAACCGATAGAAAAAGAATAATCGAAATTGGTCGTCACTTGCTGTCTGTAGCGTGTCCATATATGTTAAGATTAAAGGACGGGAATTGAGGGATCCGAGCGCATTTTGAAAATCGGAGCTATTGCCAACTGCGCTACACTATAAGTAACAGTTGCACTTAATCTTCAGTGGTATACAACTTGCACTACTATCAATCGTCCATCATGATTCAAGTGAGTTTTTGCAGAAAAATGATCGAAAAACTTGTGCTATGAAATAAATAATGACGAAAATTTCTAGGAATTATTCTTGTAGTTGCCTTATTCATAGAAAGAGGAATTACTGCAATCGGTCAACCTATTGTGAGTCTACATACGAACAGGCTTAACAAGAATTGAACGGCGTTTGAGAGACATAGGCGTGAGCACGAGTCAGCAGCTTGAAAATCGGAGCTATTGTCAATAGGGTTTTCCTGAAGAGAATTAATATAACCTTTTTGTGTCTCAATGTGAGGTCTATAATCTGCAATTGAACATCCTGTACATGAATTTGTTTTTTCTACTGAAAAAACAACGTACAAATCAGTGAAATGATGTTATTGATCAAGCACCGTTGTGACGTCATTACGCATGTTGGCGACCAGAAATTAGTGTATAAGAAATAGGAACCGTGAATTAATTTGATTTATAATAAAATCAGACAAAAATGAGTTCTGATGTGTTCGTAAGAAGACATTCAGATAATTTGCCAGTGGTACACGAGTTAATAGTTGCCGACTTTTTCTCGAAAAATGTTTTTTAACGATACCGAAACGAGCCTAGTTAAAGTTCAGAGGTAAATCTTTATTATGGATCTTTACTTTGACACGTCTATTTTTGTGTGCGAAGTGTGGTACAATACTATTTCAGTAATTAATTTTCAATTTCAATACGTTACATTAAGCAACTGAAACGTCTTGATGAATATCCAGTGTTAACCTATTAAAGTTTTGTTCACATAGCATTTGGTTCTGTCACATTGAAGACATTAGAAATAATTAGATTTTTATTTGGTGAAATTGAGGGAATACCATTCCGATTGTGTGAATTTACATTTGTATCATGTTAGAAGAAACTAACCTAATATTTCAAATGCATACAAAATAATAGTTCTGTTCGATGACATGCACTAGGTTGACCAAGTGTACACTTTTTAACACTAAGATGTTTTATGAAAAACGTGCAATTTGGCCAGACTGTTCGATGAGATAAATTTGAGAACTAGTGCACACTTTTCTGAACTGGCTCATGAGGTGGTGTAGTTAGTGCAGAGTAGGGTGGGGGTAAATAAACGTCAGATTCATTCCTTTCACTCTTTCAGTTTGATAAACAGAGCTAACAAAAATAATTCATATTCATATATAATTGGCGATTTACCCTAAAATGTCTAATAAATTCCTTATTCATATATGCCAGAATTATTTCTTCAAAATAATTTTTATGCCGTTTCTTTCTTGTAGTTTTAGGAGTATTTCCAAGTTATCAACCTCATTATTACTGTTCGAACTGAATTGATCATCTGATTCTGATGAATTAATCAACAAAGCAATTGTTTTGATCATTTCGAATATTGCAGACTGAGGTTAATCCCCTCAGTTCAAATTCGCTGTACTATTGCACACTAATGACAATGTAGAACTAGTGTACACCATGCAGAACTACACTGTCCTGCACTGCACTGACAAAATATTCATCGAACAGAGCTATGGAATAACAATGTATCTTGATGGATGTCAAGTTCGTTTTAGAGCAATACTAATTTGCCGTTATTTTTCTTTAGAACCAAGATTTTCTTTTGCTGAATATTGAGAACGATACTTCAGCTGAGATCCAAGGTGCGTTATGACGTCGCAGCAATATGACAGTTTTTGTTTATTTTTTCAAACGTCGTTCATTTTGGAATCGTGTTTGATAATCACAACGATTTCCCTTAACAAAAAATTAGTGTCAATAATTTTTTAATGTGTTCAATATTCTTCCACGGTTGTTATTACGCTAGTTAGCAGAGTATATTTGATAAAACAATATGCATGAAATTATTATGAACGAATGAATTATTTTATTATCTCAAAAACATCTTTTACAACACAATTGACATTTAACAACTACTTCATCTATTTTCATAGCTTACTTATATTTCGTATAAGCAATACTAACACACGGTCATAGTCCACGACATCTAAAGAAAGTACTTATAGAAAAAGGCTCAAAAAATCCAATTACCCAACAAATTAGTAGGGTTTTATTCTTATAGCTATCTTAATGACAGAAGAAAGAATCCCTAGAATCAATAATAATTGCAACCTGAAACTTGTCCTCAAACGTACAGACAAAAGGACAGGAATGCATGTCAGTTTTTACAGTGGTGATAATGAATAATTCAGAAAAATATTAAAGCTGCATTATAAATTGTTTGCTTGAGTTGCAATTACATCATCGTCAAAACTCGAGGCTGACAAGCTAGTAATGCGATATCCAATTCATTCTGATTCATTTCAAAAACCAGACTTTGAAGTTAATGAAAATGAATGACTTCATCACTTTGATGTATTGGTGTTGAAATTAATAAAGTCTCAAGTTAATGTTAGTATTGAGGATGGACATCACATCACATCAGTTGTAAAGTACTTTAAGTAACTTTAGCTCTTGGCTTGTGGACTCTGTAGGACTCTTTATCAAATTTAATCCAGTCACGTATGGCATATTTATTTCCGTATGTCATCTACCTCCAACTACATAAAGTCGCTGAGCCACTTCATGTGTCAAGGAGATTCACTAAGCCATCCACTTTGTGCTTGGCTGCACCCTGGAACATTCCCAGAATAAGCAACAACTTTTAACTACTTTAGTATAGCGTCAAACGTAGATATCACACATGGATGATGATGGAGAAATAATATGTAATCTACAATATTCACAAGCTGGTTACTAGAAGTCCAGAGCATACAGAAAATAAATAATAAAGAAGTGAAACGGAAGATTAATAAGTTACAGTATTTTCCAAACTTGAATAGCGCCAGGTTCGGCCTGAAAAACGAATGCCAATGTTTGCACATCTTACCGTGAGTTCCAACATTCACTTTTTTATGATCTATAATCCAAGATAGAACGTTGCAACGAACAATTACTTTAGGATTGTGTATCAAACAGATAAAATACTGATTGGATTTCTTTTCCGTTATGGTCATTTCTTCAAATGTAACATTGTGGTCCGTAATTATTTCCCAACGTTATAACTTCATTCATCTGCCAAAAAATCTAATCACAGGTTATCATCTCCGCGGCCTACAATTTGAGACTGACGCAATCTCTCCATTTCGATCCATTCTTGTCTAATTGCGGAGACTTGTCTTTGTGCTAATTAGCGGTCCAGGAGCAAACAAGTCACGTGACAGAACGTGAGGTACTCACTGTAGATCCTCATACGCCTAAGGTTAATTAAATTCTGATGCGGTGGGCCGCAGATCCTGGTTTGCTTTACCTTAAACCTACTGGTATTACAGAATTTGATTATTCTGACTGAGATTTAAGTGTGTAAACTCAAGCATTATGACATAAAACCAAGTGAGCTTTAAAGTATCAAAAAAACATTATTTCAGAGATATTTCTTTATAATGTAGATGGCGCTCAAAAAACTTGAATCCGCTTTACATCTGGGCAGCAGTATCAACATATTGTGTTGTAGAGGGCGTTTTTTGCATTGCTATCGTGTTACATCGATATCAATATGTCTACCAGCCGAGCAAACAGAAAAAAAGCGAATGCGCAACACATGTTTGGTGCGACAGATAAACTGATGAATATACGTGTGACTTTTCCGCTGTGCGCCTCTGGGAAAACGATCGAAGTGATATATGAGGCTTTTCAATTATTTTACTTCGGGAAATGGACAAGATGCGGGAATAGCATCGGAGAGAGTTTTTCATTAGAGGGAAACTTTGCAGAGGATGTTTTCGCAGTTCAAAGGAAGCTCATTTGAATTGGATATCAGTCTTCCTAAGTCTTCCTAAGAATTAAATGGATCTGTATGGCAGCTGACATCAAAAATCGACCAACAAATTATGATGAATGGGCACTGTTCAACAAATTAAGCTATTTTCTTCTTACTGTATTACGTAACTGCTTCAGAACTTTGGAATAACACTCCTCTGATATTTTGGAGCATTTTCGTGATGAAAACACACTCGGTTTTCTTTTCACTGCCTTCAGGTTAACGCTTCAACACTCTAAAGTTTACAGATTGAATATCTTTGTGGTAGAAAAAATTCTGTCTTGTCAGTTAAAGGCACCCTGGCCTAAATTGAACATTATTAACCAGCCCTTGCATTTTTTGACATTACTCCTCCGTTACTTCGCTCGTCCTCCTTTGGAGTTGAACACTTTTCAACAAATCAGGCAGTTTCCTTCCTACTGTACCACATAATCGCTTCAGTACCTCGGAGTGACACTTTGAGTCCAGTATCTGTTCTTTTGGAGCATTTTTGTGATAAAAACACACTCCAGGTAAAAAAAAAAACTGTCAGCCTTTATTTAATGTGCCTCTGACTCTGGTGCCCTTCTTTGACTCGATGCTCTTAGTGAACTTGCACTGATCTTTCATCTCATGATCGTAGATTCAATGAAACATAGCAATAGACTCTTTGTTCAATGTGCTCGCAAACTACCGACTGCGCCATCAATACGTCATACCGTTTGACGAAGAGAACTGTCGAAGGTTCTCTTCCATCTGTAAAATACCTTTTGTTGGATCCCTAGTCTTGTTGTCAGTCGCGGCAGTAAATTTGCTACTTTCTGCCTAGTTGAACAAACAGCTCACATTGGCAACAACGATGTGCCAACTGAGTATCCAAATTTGATTAAATAGCACAACTAACTTCATTGTTTATAGCTGTTTGTAAACACAAAATCCAGTTCTATTAAAACTCAAGTATGTCGAGCATATAAATGTGCATTTCCACAAATAAATTACTCATAAATTTTTGCTAAACTTTATTGCTTTAAACTTGGCACAATAACCTCGGACTTCCAACAAACTCAAGCTGAATTAATTTTATTCATTTCACATTTTAGTATCTGGTTTAGTTTTAATATGACTTTAAAATAAATCATTCTGAAATTTTGATGTGCTGCTAACGGATCGTATAATATAAAGTAGCTAGCAGTTAGTTGAAATGTATTAAAGGAATCGTTTCGCATGGTTGACATTTTGAAAACGACATGGGTTTGCAATTTATGAACCGTTTGCTACTAAAGTAGTGGTAAAGCTTCAATAGATGTTACATTGCTATACCAACATTCAATTTTACTGAATTTAAGATTACTTTTTGTTTTCACAGAGGGATTAACAAACTAAAAGAAGATTACATTTCATCCGTCCACAAACAATACAGATATTCTGAGATATTGCTCAAGAAATATAGGCATACAAGTATTTCCAAGGTATTCTACACGAAATACAAATATTCCTAAAGAATTTTACCAAGATACAGGAATTCTGGAGGTTTTCCTCAGGAAATATCGATATTTCTGAAGTAAATAAAGGTATTCCACACAAAATACAGGTATTCCACAAAATATACAAATGTTTTTCGGAAAATACAGGTTTCTTACCAAAAATACAAGTATTACAAGTGGAATACAGGTATCTTACTGAAAATATAGGTTTTCCAAGAGGAATACAGTTATTTCAAGAGAAATATAGGTATTCTATAGGAAATACAGACAATCCACAGTAAAGACAGGTATTCTACAGCAGATACAGGTATTTCTAAAAAACTCTACTGAAGTAATTATTCCGGAAATATTCTACGGGATATACAGTCATTTCACTGGGAATAAATAAAGGTATTCCTAAGTAGTATACAGAAAATACAAGCAGTCACAGAAAATAGAGGTATTCCTAATATATTCTACAGGAAGATTAGATATTCCTGAAGAACTTCACAGAATTACAGTTATTTTGGAAGTATTCCAAGGATATACAGATATTCCACTGAAAATATAGGTATTCCAAGAGCAATACAGATATTCTAAGAGGAATACATGTATTTCAAAAGTAATATAGGTATTCTACAGAGAAAATTTAGATATTTCTATAAAAAAGTTTAAGAATCATCTTGATGATCAAAGCGTATTTTTGGCAGCTCATGAATGCTTGTCATTTCAAAGATTTCGCAAATTACTATCTTCCACAATCACTGAGCTTAAAATCAAGCAGTTTGGCAAACCTACGAAGCAGTAGCTTTCATTTAGTATCAGTTTTAAGTCTGCAAGTGCTGTAGCTTCGAGAACTCAGCGTCATTTTTCTCCAAAGATGCGCTGTCAAACATGAATAACAAATAATAATTGATGGGGGGGTCATATGCTACTCTTATCCAATTTTTAATGGGCCCCAACCTCTACTGAAACACATTTTGAATTCAGTTTTCCAATATCAACTATACTTCCTGATTTATTGACGATTTGTCTATAAAACAAAAACGAGTCGCCTATTGAAAATTCTATTTTGTAACTAATTTTATACATAACTTGTGCACTCACTTGTGCTCAAAAGAACATTTTAGTCCATATTATTGAGTTATTGACTGACGGGAGGTCATATGCTGCACTCGAAGAGAATAATTCGATTTATCAATGTCATACAAAAAAAAATCTGACGTGAACATCACGTGACTTACTTGTACATCATTGGATATATATTAATATATATATATCATTAGATATATATATAATCAAACACAAAATCTCATCGTTCACCAGTTAATCGTTTTGGATTTACCCAAGAGATTCCAAGGGCCGGTAATTCAGTCCTCGGTTTAAGTAAAGCGAAGCTTAATTACCTTAGTAACAATGGTTCTAATAATCATCACTATGGTAATTAAACTACGTTTAAGGTAAACCATGAACTGAAATACTGGACCTAAGAATCTGTCAAGTAAAATGCGTTGTTAGCCAAGTCGGTTGCTATGGAAACAGTAGCCATTATTCTTATACTACAACATTCCAAAATTCTGATTTCCAAAATTCTACGATTACCAACAGATCTGAATTTATGCGCAAAATTAAAAAATAAATTCCTACTGAAGTGCACTTCCGGCTCAGCTGATTGTTACAAAAATAGAAGATGACCATTTAAATGCTACAGCAATTTCAAACGCTAAATCTCAGTATCCTACGACTGATCGTTCTGGATGTATGCGGGAAATTAAAAAAAAGTCTTAAGTAAAGTCCACTCCGGTTTAGCCAATCGCAATCATAATGCAAGATGTACAATAAGATGTTATAGAAGTTCTTTATACGAAATTTTAATATGCTATGGCGGATCATTCTATATTTATGCAAAAAAATCAAAAAAAAGTTTCAAGGAAAGTGCACTTCTGGCCTGGCCGATTCTTACAAAAATAGCAGATAACCATTCTGATGCAACATCTAGTTCAAATATTGAATTTCAACATCCTACGGTTGATCATTCTGGATTTATTAGAGAAATTCGAAAAAAGTTTCAAGTAAAGTGCACTTCCGGTACAGATAATGCGAGGTGCACAACTAGACTCTATAACAGTCTTAAATACAAAATTTCAACATTATGCGTTCAACCAGTTTTGAGATTTGCGAGTTACGAACGCACGTACGAACGAACGCACGCACGAACATTCGTACCGACATCAAGCCGAAAATAGTCAAAACGGATTTAGGGATGCTCAGAACGGATATTTCCATCAAAATCTCGATAGGTGAATTTTGTTGGTTTCACAATACTTACTTGTTACTTTGTACAAGTAAGTAAAAAAACCTCTAAATATTTGTTGCAATTACCTCCAAAACTACAGATTTAGGCAGATGAGTAACGGGTACTGACCTAAATTGATCATAAAAACTGAAGTTTAATATCTTGGACAACTCGCAAGATATGAGATTAATAGTTTCTACCCTAAAATGGGTAATAGCCCATATCAGTTCGAGATTTGAGGTATGAAGTTTAATTACTGACATGTTGCTTGTTCTGTGCAGCAATTTTCTGATTTGAATTATGCATAGTTCAGCAGTAATTACCTTTTGAATTTTTATTTGATTTTTTACCTAAAACTGGGGGTGTGAATAAAAAAATCAAGCAGCTTGGGCAAGCCTGCCAAACAGCAGCTTTTATTTAGTATCAATTTTAAGTCAGTAAGTGCTGTAATACGGACATTCCACAGAAAATACAGGTATTCCTGAGATATTGTACAGGAAATGCAGACGATCCACAGAAAATACAGCAATACACAAAGTATTTCATATAAAATACAAGTAGACATCCCTTTCTACGAAATATGTACATGTGATTGATAGGTACCTCCTAGAAAATACAGTACAGGAAATACAGGTATTCTGAAGAAATATAAATATTCTACAAGTATTTCAAAGAAAATATAAGTATTCCAGAGATATTTAGAAGAAAATCTGTACTTGTAAACCATGAATAGTCTTTAGCTAGTGATAGGAAGTCGTAGGAAGTACAGATATTCCACAGAAAATGGATAAAAAGACCGCTCTTTCAGTCGAGAAGGTTATGTCGACTATCTTTTGGGATTCACAAAGTATAATCCTTGTTGACTATTCGGAAAAGATTAAATTGTTATTCGACGGCTTGAAAACCGAGTTGAAAAAATAACGTCGACAATTAGCACCAGCTCACTCTTCTGAAGTTGAGGTAGCGAACGAAATTGATCAAGTCAGGATAGGAACTCATTCTAATATCCGGAAATGCTAATTTTGCGGAGTTGGCCAATCCTATTGGCTGAAGCAACGTTGGACGAAGTGTATAAGTCCCGTAGTTGACACTTCTTTTTTATTGAAATAACAAACCTGTGGAAATTTCTCATTTGGTTTTGGCAGTTGACTCAGGTGAAGGCAGATGATTTATTTATGGAGTATAGCCCAATTTATAATCAATATATCAAAACACCTCTAGATTTAAAATATAGCTATACAAGAGATAAATTGCTGACATTAATCGCTTACAGTTTCCAGAATATATCGCAATATTTTTCTACCTGTCCAATAAAACATAAAGTCTTATCGACAATATTTCATACATTGCTTAGAAACTACATTAAGACATGACGAGCTAATTTGATTAAAAACAGTTAGCTTCCAGCAACAGTTCTTGTACTGCTATAAAAACTGGCGTGGAAGTCGTATTTGAAAAAACGGCGAAGAGGATTAGATTAGACAGAAGTAGACCATGATCTGAATAAGTCAATAAATTGCTGTTAATAAGTTATTGAATTAAACAGGTTTTTGTGGGACGATGAAACGTTTTTAGATTATTAGAACATCAATTTCACTAATTCGAATTTACTACCAACATAATGAAATTCATGTAGCCGGAGTATTGCTTTTATTTCAATTATACTTCAAACAAATAATGATATTGTATGATAATAATGAATTTAAATATTATATTCTAATTAACAAACTAATTTTTGCAATAATAATCAGTATTGTTAATTTACCGTGTGAATAATTGAACTCAACACAATTAACAATTCAATATAGAATAAATCGATAATCAAGGGTCATCGAAAAAGATGTTCACAGAAAGTACAAAATAGTCTGAACTCAGCGTAGCTAATTCGTGATAAACTTTTCAAGTTTCAATAGAAGTCTGTTATTTTAAGAATGGGGTACGAGCATGCGAAGTGCGTGAACTTTGTGGTATTGCGTGTTTTCCTCTTTTACAACGTAAGATCTTCTGTGAGCACCGTTACGGGAGAACTAATTGACAGATTTGAAAGATTCTGGAGTTATTTTATTCAAAAATATAAAAACTAATGAATATCCCAAGCAGAGCTCTGCAAGATTAATGCAACGGTGGAAGAATATCGAAGATATCAACCTCATGATTCAAATTTTCATAATGATATTTGTGGATGAAATAATTGTACCTGGGTCCCATGCTTCAATTATGTAGCGTTTGATAACGCCAAGATATAAATTTAAAACAATATAGATCTCTTTAAACATATACCGTTTATAAAAATGATAACGACAACTTCTGCTGATAGATACACAATTCGGATTTAATCGGATGGGATTTTTTTCGGTTATGTTGCCAAGTAGTGACCAATGGCATTGGCTTTGGGCCAGTGGAATGATATATGATGCATAAGGTGCGCCGAGACACTCAACTGAATCTTTCTGTCATGGTTGGAGTTTTTTTGTGCTAAGATCTAATAAATTTATTGCTGTGAGTGAAATGGTACACATGTTGATGCCCAAAAAATTCTGTAGGTGGTCCTTAAGTATAAGATCATGCAATGGAGATAAAAATGTGTAAATTATTTCAAGACTTCCTTTAAAATTTTCTCACAAGTTAGAAGACCGGTAGTTGAAATCCGGTGCAACAAAAAACTCATAAATAAACATGACATGCTGTCAAATGAATGATACAACATTATGATTTGCTCCGTAAAAATTTGCGTTGCAGATCATCAGAATCACATGGAACAAAGCCTCTTGATCATAAATCAATTGGCGTGTAACAGTCGGGCGGGGGCTTATGCTCACGCTCACCGGCATTGCAATTCCGATTATCGGAGCCAATCATCCGATTGCGATGCGCTACATTCCAAGATACAATACTGAAAAGACGCACGGCGAGTGATTCCCAACAGTTACTTGAATATCAACCATGAATGTTACACATCTTATTCTGAATGTTGAGAAGCGCTGACTGAACGCGAAGTGCGTTTCCCTTGGCATAGAACAAAATATGCGAACGGCAAATGGAACCTCTAACACAATTCCATTCCAATTTCTCGAGAGAAATAACCTCCCATGAGGTTAATTTTCAGACTATGAGATTCCAATCTCATGAGCTAGATATCGATTCAGTATTTTTTATTCGACTAAAACAAAGCGGGATTACCATCAATCCCACACTGAATTTTTCATGACGATCAAGAAAGTAATCTTTCCATTTCGAGAACTCAACATTAATACATATTGATAACATTCTCCTACAATCAGTGAATCAATTCATCAAACTATTTTGCAATATTAATTTTCTAATCAATCAAATCTTGTGGAAAAAACAACGATGTTACAATTACTTTTTATGCACAGGTCATTAGGTTCTCAATCCTTCAATATAAGTGCAGCAAGCAATCATGGATGCAAAGTATACATCATTATGGATGGACATTAAATTGAAAATTCAGTGCTACGTGAGTTAGTTCCGGGTTGAACTTCATTGTTGAAGAGGGCCTCGACCTGATCAACCTACAACGTTGCTAATAGCAGCGCAACATTGTCGAAGATGATGCAGAAGAAGGTTACAAACAATCTTCGTTGATAAATCAAAACACTTTTAGAGATCAAATATTTTTTCACAAAAAAAGTCTAATGTGGACTTGTACACCTTTTGACTGAGTAATTGACAGTTGACTCTGACATTTACATTTTTTTGAGGTTATCATTTAAATGTTACAATTAAAACGCTGTAGCAGTCTGAAATACAAAATTTTATTATTCTACAAATGGTTTTGAGTTTATGCAGAAAATTGAAAAAGATTCTCAAATAAAATTAACTTTCGGCTCAGTTGATTGCTGTGCAAATATAAAGTCATCATTTTAATGCAACAATTGTTTCAAATACTTTCCATGATGTTACAGCTGATCGCTCTAGATTTATGCGAAAAATTACGGCTCAGCCGATCGCAATCATAATGCGTGGTGTACAGCTAGATGTTATTGAAGTGCTTAATACGGAGTTCCAATATTCTACGTCTGATTATTTTGAGTTTATGCGAAACATTATATATCATTAGGCTCAACCGATTGGTATAAAAATAGAAAATAACAATTTATATGCAACAGCGATTTCAAATACTGAATTTCAACATCCTACGGCTAACCATTTTGGAACTATGCAAAAAATTCAAGTTCAAATTCAAGTAAAGTGCACTTTCGGTACAGATGATTGCAACCATAATGCGAGGGGCACAACTAGATCTTAGAGTAGTCTTAAATACTTGTACTTTGTACAAGTGAGTGAGAAGGAAATCTGAAATGAGTGATGATATTACACAAAATATGCTGCAGGAGTAAATTTTGATTTCAATACTCAAGCTTTACCGATTGTCATTTGCTTTTTACTTACTTGTTACAAGGAAGTATTGAGGAACCGACAAAATTCACCTATCGAGATTTTGATGGAAATGTCCGTTTTGAGCATCCCTAAATCCATTTTGACTATTTTTGGCTTGATGTCAGTACGAATGTTAGTTCGTGCGTTCGTAACTCGCAAATCTCAAAACTGGTTGAACGTATAATGTTGAAATATTGTATTTAAGACTGGTATTGGGTCTAGTTGTGCACCTCGCATTATGGTTCCAATCGTCTGTACCGGAAGTGCACTTTACTTGAAACTTTTTTTTAAATTTTTTGCATAAATCTCGAGTGATCAGCCATAGCATATTGAAATTTAGTGTTTGAACTTGTAGCATCAAAATAGTTATCTACTATTCTTTTATCAATCGGCTGAGTCAGAAGTGCAGTTTATAAGTATAACAGACATTCAGAAATGGCCATATAAAACAATCAGTTTAATTAAAATGAGAAGGTAGGCAATGATGATCTGTTGTCAATTTTTTTATTTTGTTCGACATTTTACATATCAAAATTTTATTAAAATTATATTAGTTATAATCTGGGGTGACAGAAAACTTTATTGAATAGTGTTGCCAGAAGACTCGAAACCAGTCTCGGTATCATCTCGTCTAGCCTCAAAAAGTCGAGACTAGACCATAGAATGGGTCTCGAGCCAAAAGTCGAAACCAAAGTTGAGTCTTGGCGAGAGTCTCGCGAGACTCTTGACAAGACTTGTATTTTAATCACTTAAAATTCATTTTTACTTGTCCTAAAAGCAATTTTATAGAGCAAGTAGGTGAATACCACCAAACTGCAGTTACTGATAGATAAGTTTCCGATTGAGACAACCATTTATTCTACCGCTCTATCAGAATATTTACTCCATATTTAGCCTATATAACAATATTTTTCGTCGATTGGTTCTATCATGTTTGGTATCAAATAACCTGAAGCTCCTGATGTAAGAATAATTCTAGTAGAAGTGTGAAATAGGATATTCAAACGATTGTCAGTTGTTTTTTGACAAATTATTTCAATGATTTACAAAGAAATATCACAAATGTGACATTCTGTTATGCTAGGAACATTCTAATAAAATTAGAGTTCAAATAATATAAATGTTCCATGAAAGCTACAAATTTAAGAGTCGGACACAGTCCATCACCTTAGATAGGAGAGCAACTGTATACACGTGTTTCGTCCTTATTAGGACTCATCAGTACAGTATAGCCAAAGCCCAAAGTAGTCAGGGTTTGGAGCTCCAAGTGTATAATCTCACAAGGAGGAATGGTAGAATGGTAGAGGTAGAAACTATATGCAGCGCCATCTATCCTGCATAGGTAGAATCTACGTACAACACCATCTAGTGCATAACGCACAGCATAAAGTCTATGACATTTATATTATTTATAATATTTGAACTCTAATTTTATTAGAATGTTCCCAGCATAATAGAATGTCACATTTGTGATATTTCTTTATGAATTTATTCATAAGTCGATAGACTTTATGCTGTGCTTTATGCACTAGATGGTGATGTATGTAGATTCTACCTATGCAGGATAGATGGCGTTGCATATAGTTTGTACCTCTGCCTACCATTCCTCCTTGTGAGATTATACACTTGAAGCTCAAAAACCCTGACTACCTTGGGCATTAGCTATACTGTACTGATGAGTCCTAATAAGGACGAAACACGTGTATACAGTTGCTCCCCTATCTAAGATGATGGACTGTGTCCGACTCTTAAATTTGTAGTTTTCATGGAACATTTATATTATTTATAATATTTGAACTCAAATTTTATTTCAATGATGTCTAGTCTAGTAGGAATATAGAATAAATAATTAGTGGAATCCACGATATGATATTGTACTTCCGGTGATCATATGTTCCAATGAATTAAAGACTCCGAAAATCTAGAAAAGAACTCTTCATTTTCAAAAATACTTGTTCTATGTAGGGACTTGAATATAATCACCATCCGTCATTTTAATAATGACAGCCGTCACTCCGACAATGACAGCTATCACTTTGATAATGACAGCTATCATTTTGAAATATGCAATTGATTGATGCGACACTCTGAATCTATAAAACAGCGATGAAACCGACCATGAAATTTTTGTTTAGGGAAGTACTGTGTTGCAGCAGGATGAGGCCCAATACCAGCATAACACATTTGATTTCACAAAAAACTATCGACATAATGAAAGAAAAAATTATCATACTATAACTGATTTTCACTGGAAATACGTTACATAAATCGACTCCTATAATATTCCTGGTGATATTCCTGTATGTCATCCAATTTCATTCAAAATTATATCAGATTAGGCTGGACTGGGTCATAGGAAGAGGAAATCAATACTATTCTTTCATGAATTTCAGTAATTCGAATCATATAGCTCGTTATTCACAGTCAATAACATAACCTCATTTGAAATTTTGCTTTTTCTTCATCTACTTCTGAATTTGGTGGTTTACACATCGCAAACAATGCGTCTCAGATCTATATTTTCAGTTCATATGAATGCTTTCATAACCTGAATTGAGTTTATATGAATTTATCTTGAGAATCGTTGAAGAAATATCGTGTGGTGTCAAACACATGAGCGAACTAGTGTTATTGAATTAAAAAATATTTTTTGTAACTCAGCGATTCTTGACTTGAAATATGTAGTCTCAACATCGTCATAATGCTTGAGTTTACACATTTGTTGCATAAAACTATTATCTCTTTATTATCTCGAATCCTCGTGGCTCTAGAGGTCCTATGCTAATTCATAGAGACAGCTTGTAGACAGATCGCAGTCTCTATGTCAATATTATGATGTCATAGTTACATTTATAGGGACTTGAATATTGTATGTTGGTGCAAATAATATGGTCGACAACTTTATGCTGGTTGTTAGTTAAGAACGATGTTTGGAATCAGATTCAAATAAAGTTTAATCATTCTGATCTATTATTAAATATAAAGATATAATTTTATTCTATTGTTACTATTTTATGACATACGAATGTCAAATCTGACATCGAGATAAGGAAACTGACTTTACCCTGTCTCTTACTTCTGAAAGACTGTCTTCAACAATAATGACATTAAATCACTTCTCTAATTGTCCGATAGGTGGTACATGTGTCGAAAGTGTATAAAATGGCGTCGAAACACAATCTTCACAAATTATAATAAACCCCAGGGCGACTTTGCGCACCAAGCACACAAATACATATTTTTGGTAGAATTCATAGGAAATAATAATTAGGTAGAACGAATTAATCCCCGCATGTGAGAATATATAATTTTGAGAAATCATGGCGAGACTCTCGTCGAGACTCGAGACCGAAACGAGAGTGACCTACTCGAGACCAAGGCGAGACCGAGACGAGATTCAGCTGGGCGAGACCACCACGAGACCGAGACGAGACTCAGCTAGGCGAGACCACCACGAGACCGAGACGAGACTCACTTAAGTCTCGTCTCGTCTCGTCTCGTGGAAACACTATTATTGAATAAATTTGTGTATATATCAAATGATGTACAAGTAAGTCACGTGATGTTCACGTCAGCTTTTTCTTTCTTTTCTTCTGAAGTCAAATGTGCAGAACATTTCAACCTATGATAACCTTTAGTTCCGAATTGTCAGCGATATGTTTATATGTTTTGTTCAATTTACAGCCGCATTATATACTAGTGGCAGCACTTGCCGGAATACAATATATCCAATAATTTTCTTTTAAATCTAAATAGAATTAACACTGTACCTTGTTCTGATCATTTATTATTGGGTGTTGCATGGAGTTTTGATCTGTTCTGAGCGCTGTCCAAGGTGTGAAGTAAGGGAGACTTTTTGACAGCATGATATTATACGTGCGAAATTTTTACTTAGATTGGGAGTTTTATGTTTAACGTTTTAGAAGCGATCATCAATTTTAAATCGAAGTTTGGATCTAGACAAAATTGTATACATTTGGAACGGATTTGTTAAAAAGCTCCCTCAAGAGATATTTGATTCTCTCACGGATTTTTCCGAAAACTTTTATGATACATTCCCTCAACACGCCAAAAACTGCACACTAACTCAGGCTTTTTCTTAATTTTTATTTTCTGGTTCTATTATGAACCTTTTATTCACGTTTTGACTCATGATTGCCGTACTTCTCGTTTGAAGCTTTTGATTAACAGAAGCTTGGCGCTACTGGGTGTCCCGAATTCATGTGTCGACTGCTTCTCCCAGCGACTGAATTCTTTGACCACGTAGTCTGGTTTTCATTTTGAAAGAGTAAAAAATCGTTGGGACTTAGGTCGGGACTGTAAGGAAGATCATCTAACAATTCAACGTTTCTAAAAAATTCAATTGTCTTGCAAACTATTTTACTATTATTTTCAGCAATCATATAATTGTATACCAAAGAGCAGTAACAGTTTTTCGATCTTGCAGTTCTTCACGAAACAATAAAGTCATTAAAATATATCAATTGTTTTCTTTTATTCCTAGATGCAAACCTGGAAAGACAGCTCTCGTAGTAAAGTAAGAATTTTATTTGGTGTGGCCAAGGACTCTGTACCATTCATTCCCGTTAGTCTGTTAGTCCCCATTCCCATAAGAAACAACCTCAAACCACTTCTACCTTTTGGTGTTTCAAAAGGATGGTATCGCTACAACATAAAAATGTCTTCTTCTGTAGAAAGCTGGTAAAAAATATGTCTTATTTCCTTTCCGTTTCATAAAGATAACAACGCTTCATATTATGTTATATCCTCAGAATAATAATGCAGCTTTGTTCCACGTTTTTTGCTATCTCGCTGGAGGATGTTACATGACTCTTATCTCCTTATTTGCAAACTAAGCGATTATTCATTGGACGAATGAATATTTATACCAATGAGCTACTTATTTAAATGCTAATTGTATATTATTTGCGAATCGGTAGTTTATGATAGTGTTACGCAAAGTAGGTCGCATAAGTAGTAGCTAAGTTGAAACTCGTGGGTTATGAATTATATTTACTTTGTCTTTTTACATTAGCTGTCTGAGTACACAATACCGCACGTAGCATTTTTTTGGCTGAGTCTGCTTTCACGGTGAAAAGCTGCAACAGCAGTTTTCAAAATATGCTTTAATATCCGGCCATAAATAATTTTCTGGTTAGGATAAAAAAAAATTGTAACCCATACAATTCTTAATAATTCTTTTTCTATTGTGCTGTAATTTTGATTATGTTTGCACACCCTGTTGTGTCAATATAATTATTTTTATCATGAGAAATGAGTATCCAAATGTTAATTTCAAGTTTACTCCAATCTAAAGATGAAAAAAGAAGTAGAAACTCTTAATTCAACAATAGTTCTTTGTGCAAAGAAAGTTGCTCAAGGCGCAAAAACTTGCGCCTAGTTTCTCTTAAGAGAGATGAACAATTATCCTAGATTCAAACTTCAAATCATGTTAAGTTTAGCTCAATATAATAACACAGCAGATGACTGATGTATTATAAACAAACATTAAAACAGTTGATAATGTGAAATTTACGATTGTTTCTTAACATAAGATAAATATTAGGATTATAAAGTTGTGATGGAGCACAGATATGTTACAAATGGTTGATTGTAGTTATTGTTTAGTGATGTAGAAAATTGGTTTCTGGTGCAGTATTACGTCATGTTTTATTGTTGTTTTTTCAAGATGCTTCTCCAATCAACTTCCAAAAATAATTCCATAACCTACTTCTCATAAATATCGAGAGTTAACCTTTGTAAAAAGCCAATCGAAATCGCATTTGCATGGAAAAAAGTTATATTGCTCACATTACAGCAGAACAAAAGAAGAGCTTCAAATAAAAATGTCAGGCGACTATGCATGCTTACCTCCAGTTCGACATATCCCACCAATGAAAAACCGAAAAAGAGATAGAGAAACAAGCGTAAGATTGAAGACAAGGATGATTTTTCCACCGCGAAGAGAAAGTAGGGAGAATAAATAAAAAGAACAATATGAGCACGCGAATTTTAAAAATCGATCAGGGACCGGACAACGAACCTACAAATTATTAATCTGGCAGGTGTCTGTCGATTGTTTTTAACTTGGCTTGTCAAACGAATCGAATAAAATAAATCAAATGCCGACGTTGATCAGTTTTAATATATTTTTTTTGCAATCAATATGTGACTCCAAAAAAGATGTTGCAGCAATGAGAATACATCAATAAAAAAAAAATACCGATATCCGTCCATTAATGCAGCAGATGAGGTGCGCAAAGAGAGAGATGAGGGATAAAGTGTCTATAATCTATTGGTTTTCCCTTCCTGTGAGGTTCAGTCCCTCGTCTTATTCGCGATGCAGTTGTTGTATCATTCTTGTCCGATGGGACCTGAATTACGCCACGTGGCTCTCATAAAACTGGACTTGTCCATTTAACTATTAATGATGAATCGATTCAAAAAAATATATGTTACGCCAATTTTTAAATACAATAATTTACAAATATTTTCTTTGTCTTTGGAATGCGAACAGATTGTCGACATACCCTGCTATACCAATATGACCAAAAAACTGTGGTATACATTAAACCTAGTTTTGAGTAAACAGTCCTAATCACTTCCAAGATCAAATCATACAGGAAGCGTGTATTGCACACATTTGTATTACTTTAAAGTCGAACTTTGTGCATTCAGATTATCTGTGCTTTGCATTATTTACTTTAATTATTTGAGCTTAATTAGCCATCGTATTATTTAATTCAGTGTTGTGAAGTGGCTGAGAACTTCTATCAATAGGTGAGTTTGTCTGTCATTGAGTTTTATGAATTTGGTATGTTTAGCGTCACCTGTGGCGACGCCATGCTAAGTGTGCGTGGGTATGATCCTTGCCAATGCCATTGGGGTTCACACCTTAACCGTGTAACGGCAGTGATTGTTGCCAACCGCATGTACTCTGTGTTATTGCAGCAACGGTGTTGTTCCAAGAGTGGATAAATCGACTAACCTGCGTGTTTCGCAGGCATCAGTACAACATGACAGTAATGATAGCCATTCGTCCAACGTGAGATAAACAATGCTAGTGACTTAGTAATCTGGGAGCTAGTGCCACCGGTGCTTCAATATTCTGTCGGTGTTGTGCGAGAATGTGTATGCCAACCGCATATACTGTGTTATTGCGGACAAAGGGGTTGTTCCAAGAATGGGTAAATCGACTAACTCGCGTGTGTCGCGGGCATCGATATTTACTATTGTAATGATAGCTATATATTCGGTGAACTCAACGGTAGCCAGATATCCTATCAATTACTTTCAGGAGAGTCAAACATAAGTTTTTCTATATTTTCTTCTTATATTTGATTATATCTATTATAGATTATTATTTTTATCCCACCCCTTTGAACAATTATAATAAACAATTAATACAACAGAAATCTTTGACGAAAAATGTCTGAATGCGATTATCAATCAATAAATAAAGAAATTCTGGCAGAAAAGCTGCAGAAGCCGAATTAACTTTAATTCCAGAAAAATCTGAAGTAAGCTATACGAAAGAATATGACAAATTTTAGTGATAGTTGACAGCAAAAAGTGCGGCGATGGTTACGGAAACGGTTGTGCTCGCCTATTTTCTAGATCAGGCAAATTGCTATTGAATTTTAGATTTATTATTCATTTTTTAATCTTTGTTTCTTCATTAGTCGAAAATTTATAAGTCTCCATCGTTTGGTGTATATTCTCCAAATTAAAAAGTATGCTGTGGGTCAAAGACAATATCGACATCACGAATTTTTCTAAACTTACTGCCTTCCTCAAAAATTGTTCTGTTGGTTATTCACCAGAGATGTCTGCAGAATTTTCAAAGGAAAAATTAATAAAAATTTTCGTAAATCCGTCAGATGATAAATATTTACCCAAGAAGATTAACCAACAATTTTAAATCAGCATCAGAATTTTTTCTCAAAAAATGTAATTTCCAGTTTGTTGCAATTTTTAGTCCATTTGGAGCTTGTCGGTGTGTTGAGTTCCATAATTTGAGTACTGATGATGTAAAAGTTGAAGGCTCCATTATAGTTGTTTATATTTAAGACACAAAGACACTGGGATAGAACATTCACGATTTTGAATGATGATGACTCTGTGGATTACATTAGCATTATTCAAAATTATATGAATTTAAGAGCAAGAAATATTGAAATTACGAGGTTCTTTCCATTTTATATCTGGAAAATGTAGACATAATCTAAATGGGATTAGTACATTTAGACGAATTCCTGGACTTATTGCCAAGTATCTGAAAACTGCTAACGCTGCCATGTATAAGGATCATTCTTTTCGGAAAGCATCCGCTACAATTTTAACAGATAATGGTACTGAAAGGCACGGTGAATGGAAAAGCAATTTAGTTGCTGAAGATTACATTGCAGAATCGCGAGTGAATAAGAACAAAAACTATCGTTATTTTCATAAATTAATTTTTTATGTCGGGTATAACAGCCTCTGGAAATACAATTCGCACAATTTATATCAATATTAATAAGTATGAGTAATTTTTAACAAATATTTATTTCGTTGTCATAATGATTTAGACACTTCGTGTCATAATGTATAATATTATGCATGATTTTCTGTGCCGTAATCATAACATCAGGATGCTAGTCAACTACAAAAATATTGTAAATTTTACGAATGATTTTTTGCTCAATTTCAAGAACAATTCATCCATTACTCTAAAATTGATGCACGGCGGAGTATTCTCGCTCAAATATTATTTTTATTCCGCTTCAACTGTACCTAACACCACAAAACCGCAAAATATTCCTATCTCGTTTAAAAGGAAATATTTTTACCGCTTATCAAAACTTTATCCATTATTTTATCGGTATTTTCTTTCATTTACATAAATTGCAAACTAAATGACCTCTAGCTACAACTCTTCGGCCACTATTTTAGTAATGGATAGAAGAAAGTATTCAGGATAATTTTATAAACTGACGTAATTACATCTATTAATGATAAAGAAAATTGCGGAGGCATTAACTAATAGAATATTGGAGTATAGTAACATCTAGAAAGATTAAACCATTTTTTTGTAACACGGTACACCGAAAGTACCCTATTACTGAGATGACTTCTGCTTCGAAAGTTCTCAATTCCAAACCATGGTAACAATTTTCATTAATTCTCTGTTGACTGGGAATTAATGGATATTTTTGTCCGCTGGGTAAAAATGAAAGTGTAGATCATGGATCGAGATGCCGTTGGATTTTTTTATTTCATTGATATATGTCAAATTGATATTTGAAAGAAATTTATATTACAGAATGTGCTTGTTATAGTATGTGCATTTATTGTGAACGAGATAGCACAGAAAATGTGAAAAATATCAATCAATAAAATAAATCATGTAAGTTATGTTTCATTGTATTAGTTTACTGTAATGTGATTGCATTTGCAAAAATCTGTTAGTCAAATCGATAAGATAGTTTCAATACATCCAAATTTATTTAAAAAGCTTAGTAATGGGGATACTTCGGTGCACTTGTTACAAAAAGTATCGTATGCAACACGGACACTGAACGACTGTCATTATTGTCACGGACAAATTTGGCTGCACGGAGCTACGCCTTGGCCTTTGCCCTTTATCCTAGACAAAAATGACAGTTGTAGCATAATATACTATTGATTCAAAATTTAACCATCACCATAACCCAATAATAGCACCCTCAGCTATCTATGTGTTCTATTGCTACGTTCCAAAAAGTGTATGGCAATGTCTAATCCTGTGGCAAAAGCCTAGAACCTAAATGAAAAGCAACGAGCTGAAAAGCGCGCCTGAGTCAGAACAACATTGTGGCCATGATTACTGTTTTCTGCGAGTTGGAATGTTCTTTATCATAAAAATTCTCCACAAGAACATAAAGTAAACTTCTGTAGCGATCACGTAATACAGTGAGAAAGAAATTACATAATTTGTTGAAAAAATGCGACTATGTAGATGCACTGATTTGGCCTTGGCATGACTCTGAGGGAGGACGAACTGATGACAGAGAAGATCGAGAGATGCAGAAGCTGGCTGAAGGTCAAACGATATGCGCATGCGAGCCCCAAAAAGAGTACGCTAAGTGTTTGGCAACTATAATAAAACTAGTAATTTATGAAGGGTAATATAAAAAAAAAAATTGAAGATAGTTGATTTCGTTCCACTCTTTTTATATAATTATGTTCTTTTTCCCGTATTTCCTCCACAATATCGTCTAACGCTTTGCTCTCTGCGTTAAATGCGTTCAGAGCCGCCTAAGAACTTTCTCGTAATAATCTAGACGTTTTTACACGGTAATATCGATTAAAAATACAAATTATTAACAGTTGAACTTGCAATTTCAATGTTATTAGAATAAATAATAATTGGAAAGTTATTAGAAAGTGCAGCTGTCGATTTAGTCCAATTGGTTCAATGATAGATCAATTTCCAACTGTAGTTACTTCTACAATACTTGCAACAAAGCTTTAATATGTATTTAAGCTCGCTTAATAATGATAAACGATGTATAATCGATTTGTCTCCAATTTAAAACAAATATTAAAGTTTGAAAGTACCTTTTCTGGTTTCTCCCACAAATACATCAATCAGTACCTTCATTAACTTGAAACCCAACTGTTTAACATTTAAATTAAATTAAAGTAAAACTCAGGATTGGGGCTCTCAAATTACTTGGAGTTTTTAATTTATATCTTGCGAGAATCTGGGGAATAAAACTCACGTCGTTCTCAAGAATATTTTTCATCATCACAGACACACTGGGATTTGAATTTCCTACTAAAGGAGTTGAATCTGCGCAAATAAACATATGAAATTTTGTTAAAGTTCTTCCATCTCTTCCGAGAATAAATATACTTTGAAATTTTTTTGCCAAGACGTCACTTGGTTGCTGTCAAAGATGATGAAGTTATTTCAAAGAATAATATTTGCATGGCGTCTCTTTACGCAATTTTTGTAAAGAAAATCTAGATTTTTACATTTGATGCGTTGAATGGGGACTTTGATTTTCTCTCGGATCTGCCGTAGCATTTTCACGACATATTTTCTAATTTATTTTGAATTAATGAACATTTGAAATTTTTCCAATTAGCAAAGCATGGAATTTTGGGAAGAAGTGTGCTCATTAATGTGCAAGAAGCAAAGTTCCAACTAGTCCTTTTTTAATCAAGAAACAACAATAGTAACTATTCCTATTTTTATTGGCCGTAAAAGGAACAGTCGAAAGACATCAACAACCAACAAAAAAACAACAAAACATCGGAAGAATTTGCGTTAGAGCAATGTTATCCGCATGTTCAGCATTAGGGATTTACGTTTACGGTCCTTTTCACTACACTGCAGCCTTACTGGAACCATGTTATAAATAAATATTACAGCATTACATCAATTAATCTTTAGTGGTTCTTACAACAACTACGGGATTTTATAGTACATGTAGGTGTTGAAATACAACCCCGTCACATTCAGTTAACATTGGAAACATTCAAGAGATAGATGTGCTGAACATTTTTAGAATTTTCTGATGATTATAAATTATTTTACATGGTACAGTTACATTTAATGTGGGCGAATGTGACGTACTTAAGTCATCTTATGTTTCATTTTGTTTAAATTTGCTTCCCAGTGAGATTTTCTTCCGAATTATCTGAACTATCATCCAACACTGGACAAATGGAGCAACTCAAGGTCGTATATTCTTCCATATTTAATAGTGATATTGAAACTATTCTGAATACGGCCATGACCATCAATACTATTCAACTTTAATCCGTAAAAAACCTCGTGTGACGGATACACGCGACATTGCATGTATAGCGTGCAATCCCCTATAGCTTTTAATTAAAAAATAAGAGGTGGTGTCCCAGGACGGACTTCAGACTAACCCAAGATGGATTAATTAACCGAGCGAGCAAGAGACAAAAAAAATAATTGACGTCAAATCTGTTCTCTTTCTGTACTATCCCATCATGAAATTAGGCTAGCTCAAAGTGTCGCCAGAAAATTGCATAAATCATTTTTGCAACACTAATTAAAATCCACAATTAAGCAAATTCGCGTATATGACATCAACATGATTCCACCAACCAGGGAAATTCGAATATAATTACATTTTCATTTCTGCTTTCGCAATGAGAAAAAGAAAACGTTAAATGTGAACATTTTCCGGAAGAGTAATTCCGAGCAACGCTCAGCTGTATTTTTCCAGTTTGCACTGCTATCAAACAAAATAAAAAACTGTGAAAGTGAATTTGTCGCACACAGTACTTTCAGCAAAGCGAGCACGTTGGAATATATTTACATGTAAATTAATTAACAACACTGTCCGAGCTTTATCAACCTTCCATTCAATTGATAAACTGTTTGTTTAGGACATTGCAAAGTAATTTATCATTGTACAAGATAATTATGATGAAAAACACGCCACGGAATGTTCATATAAACGCATGAGCAAGGTAAAGTGCGTAAGCACTAAAGCGAAGACTGGATATTCGGAAGGCGATTCTGCAAGAGAAGCATTGCCACCATTTTATACCTAAATAGAAATTTTAGATCTTGTTATGTTAACAGGACTTCGCTTCGATAATTCCTTTTGGGTCTGATATCCTATGGTATTGTGTGAAAGTAAATTCCGTTATGTTTCCTAATAGGACTTACAACCTATTGTACATGAATCAATCGGGAATATTGTGTGCCAGGATTTATAAATCTATCCTGCCCTAAGTTAATTAAATACTTTAAGAAAAAGTCAGGGACCTGTCCAAGAGGGCGGCAGCCACCCTTAAGTGTAACCCATTTTCGTAATCAATTTCTCTGATCGAACTTACAGTTGTTGTTTTTTTCCTGACCCAGACAGAACAAGAGGTGGCACCCTGGTTTCATCTTAAAGTTCTTAACTTTCGCTATCGATTGTTTTATCAAGGAAGTTAATCCCAAAAAAATTACCGAGAATAACCTTTTTTTTGACACTTAGAACAGGATCCTAGATTTATAAAGTCTGGCACGCTATTGACCACTGTAAGATAAGGTGCAGTCGACATCTGGACTAGGATATGACGTATTTTGGGAGATTTTAGTCGTGATAAGAAACTATCGATATCATTTATCAATAGTGCCACGAGCTTAGAGTTGAATTCTGGACAAACTTGCCATCGAAAGAATTTGATTTATTTATTTATTGATTACCCTATCCAACAGGACAAGCTCAATGAAAAGATAGAACTCAGCATTCTAGAGATATTTGATTCTCTCTCGGATTATCTGGAGCATTTATACGACACAATTTCCAACACTCGAAATGCCGCCCACCACCTAAGGTGATAAACGTTTTCACTCTTTTTAATTGGATTTTCCCATTAGTAAAGAGTTCAGCATCTTTTTCGCACGTGAATTCAAGTTATCTGTAGTTGGAGTAGGGTCTTCCTGTAATTAAACATTCTATAGATAAAACTTTTTTTTTTCTAAATAGACTTTTTTGATTTAAATTCTGTATATTTTATTTTATTTTTGACGTCAAAAATAAAATAAAATATACAGAATTTAAATCAAAAAAGTCTATTTTTTTTTTCTATTGCGATATGTCAATAAACAGCATATAAAATCATGAAACTTTCAAATTTTGTCAAGTGACCGATGAAACGCTACTATTGGCTAAGCGCCGCTGTGACGTCATAAAGCATGTTGGCGATCAGGAGTCAGTACATAACAGATACGAATCGAGGATTAATTCGAATCAGACAGAAAATGAGTTCTGAAGGGTTCGTAAAACAACAGACAGATAATTTGCCAGAAATTCGTGTGTTAATGGTTACCAACTTTTTCTCGAAAAGTTAATTTTTTATCGCAGCTGAAATGAGTCTTTATTATGGTTCTTTCTTTTGATAGAATATCGTCTATTTTTGTGTATATAGTGTTGCAGAATACTGTTTTAAGCCCGTATGACACGCTCTATTTTTTCGTACATTTTTCAGTTCAATGTTTTGATTGTGAAAAAAATTTACTGTTGCAAACAGGTTAAAATGTTCAATGATTTACTCAATTTTTCGTTCAATGTAATAATAGAACTCGCCCAATTTTGTTCAATGTTTTCGTCAATTAATTGCGCAGATAATATGCGCACTATATCGCATTGCGCTGCCAATGCTAGTCAGAGATAAAAAATACATTCGTATCATTTAAAACAAAATGAAACAAAATCAGTGCAAAAAAAAAAGAATTAAATGGAGCAGAAAGTAGCTACAACGTAGAGAAGCGAACGATGGTATTTTAACAAAGTTGAATGAAGAATTGTTAATATAAATTCGTTCAGAAATTATCTAAGATTATTGAATGAATGTTTCCAGAATGTTTCGTAAAATTTTCATAATTAAATTGATAGCAGCAACTGCGAGAGCTAGAACCAGGATATCAATTCTCACCACATAACCCATTTTTGACATTAAATGTTTGACAGCTACAACTTATGGTATGATTCTTAGAAAATAAAAATAAAGTACGCACGCGCATGCAACAAAAAATTGAGATACTTTGCATACAGGATTTTTTGCTCCCAATGATTTAGTTCATAAAAGAATACAGAAAAATTGATTATAAAACATTGACATAGAAATTGTACGAAAAAATTGAGCGTGTCATACGGGCTTTAGTAATTTATTAATTTTGTCATGTTCAAGACATTATTCAAATGCATACAAAATAATGGGAATCAGTATATCTCGAAGGCTCCTAAACTTTTTATCTCGTGGACCATTTTCTAAATTTTACTGGTTTCGGTGAGCCCGAATTCCTTTTTCGTGGACCTCCACTTACAAATTGTAAACCTCCATTTTTTCCCCTGCCAACGTAGATCCCCGTCCACGTGGACCAGTTTGGGAATCACTGGGTATATCTTGATGGATGTACTTGTACAATGATAGATGTCAAGTTGTTTGAAAATTTCATATAGTCAAACGTTTTCTTAGAATCTCACAGTACTTTAAAAACGTGATGACTTCAGGAAAGATATTTTGTTGGAGACTGAAACTCTCAAAACTCTTTTGAAGTTATCTCATTACTTACAAGGACAGTCAATTTTGTACATCGAATTTTCTCAATAATATATTGAAAATATGTTCTTACATTAAAATATTACTCGCAACAATATAAGAGAAGTATCACTTCGAAATTTACAGTGGGTAACCTCTTTTTTCGTGTCTCTCATGTTGAGATGTTTATAAACAACTTATTTGGTTCGCGATGACTGTTGCTATCACATCCAGGCCCAAAGCAATACTGGTTTGGCGTTTTTTTTTTAAGAACCGAGGGCTCTATTGTAAGCTATGCTACAGCTGAGCGCCAACATGCGTAGTGACGTCACAACAACATGGCGGTTTTTGGTAAGCTTTTCAAACGTCATTCATTTTTAAATCGTGTTTGCTAATCACAACAATATTCCATAACAATAAAATCAGTGTCAATAATTTCTTTGATGTGTTAAGTTCACTTTTGAAATTTTTGAAAAATTGTGGAAGATATTATTCTTGTTTCAGCTACTCATTTTTTATTTTCGTGTATTTAAACAAACGCACGAATGAAGCAAAGTACGCCGGAATGTAAGTAGAGTTTGTGTCGAAATGCAGGCATGTGAAGTGTGTGAGTTTTGAAATAACGACTGATGGAAGACATCCATACTAGAGATATATTTATACAAGGTACGAACCAAGCGAAATGCGTGAGAAAAAACGCGATGACTAGGGGAAAAGAAACATGTCGAAAACGAACACACGAACGAATTAAGAGCGTAAATTCTCAAGTCATGATTGAGGGAGTTATTCATGCTTTATGCTCAAGTGAAGCAAACTATGCAAGAATAAAAGCAATGACTGCAGGAAAGAGAAACATGCCGCAGGCATATTTATACGAATGCACGAATGATGCAAAGTGCGTAAGTTTTGAGGCAATTACTGAAGGAGGGAAAAACGCAGATAAACTGACCGCAGACAGGTCAAGTGATCAGAATAGTTTGTAAATTGAGTTCAAATTGTAGAAGGTCATCCTACATAGAATTATCTCCAAGCTTTGATCATAAAATTGAGCAGCTTTAAATTAAATTTCCAATAACTATTCTTTATTACGAAAAATAGTAGCCCAATTTTTCTTGGGAATTACGTTTTCATTTGAACCAAGAAAACTATCAATTCTGTTTTCTCATTTCGCCAGCTGCATTGCTCCAAATTCCTTCGAAACGACCATCTCTCAATTCCAAGATTCCACCAACAATAGCACTTTCATGAATATCAAAGTTTGAGAATGTCTGCATTGAGGGTGATATCTTCTTTATTTCTTCTTTTGTCTCTCTTTCAACATACATTCCTCGTCATATCCCGCCTTCATGTCGCGTTATCCTCCGATGACCATCTCAGATCGATAGCATGCTCGTACAAAGCTCCCTCTGACCTCAACTCCTCGCAACGCCAATGGTCATACGACTACTCATCATCACAGGCAAATGGACTTTTCCTTCATTTTATTTTCACGTTAAATTGGCGACAGAATATGCCGACGCGCAGCGCTATAATGCTGCCGACGAAGAGGATGAGGGCTCTGGTTTTATGTCATGTTTTGATGTTTTATTACATTACTGAAGGGTTGGAAGAAGGGAGTGGGAAGTGAATTTGAAGGGGACTACTGCGTAGGAAAATTGACGTAATTGCAAGAATAAATACAGGCTTTTAGTATAATGTGACTAGAATTTTCGGTTTCGCAGGAGATAGCAACAATACGTTTCTGACAATAATAACGAAGCTTCAAATACAGATAAAACCGCAGTGATAATATTCGAAACGAATAGAACAGTACAATTTTTTACAATATGAATTACTTTTATGAATATCTGTCACAGATACCACATCCAGTTTTTTTTTGTCGTGTTCCAGTTTATTATCAGTTCCACCGATGCGAAAAATTGTATAAAAACAAAATTCAAAAAATGCTGAAACCCACGTTCAAATTAAATTTTTCATTATAAATTATGGTAATGTAGAACGCGTTTTAATCGAGCTAAAGAAGATTATAATCCGCATTACGTTAATTACAAAATTATTATCATTTAAGGTAGATAAATGAAACAATAAAGAAAGAATTATGACTGTTTATTATTCCACTTAATTTGATATTTAAACAATATATCTTTCATAATAACTACGACCACACGCGAGTCCAATTTGTGGGGGATAATTTTTACGAAAAATGACTGTAAGTTCAACCATACATAGCACCAGACAAGATAACGTAGAAAATAGATACCTATAACTCAACTCAAATGAACCTTGTTTGCAAGTGTAGCAGGGGAAGGGGGTAGTTATTAAGAGCAACTATTTCAAAGACTTCGCATAGTTTCGATAAGATCTTTCATATTCACTTTATTTTTAAATCCAACAAAGTTAATGTGGTAGTAGCAGTTGGTTTGCGATAGATGAACGGAATAATGAAAAACTTTTCTACGCTGGCCTCTATTGTCATGAATCCCACAATACATTTATCGTGTTTTGCAATATTCAGAAACATCGGAAATTAAATTTTGTTCGATCAGAAAAAAAATAATCATTTCGTGTTCCAATTTCAGATTCAATTCTTGCTCCTAAAGTAACTTCAGCAATTTCTAAGAACAAAGACCAACTCAAAACTTTTCTACGTCACTGTTCCTCACGAGCGTTCGTGACTGGAGGGGCACTGGCCGCCGCCCGCGGGAGCAATGACCTTCTCCGACACTGACACACACCTTGCAGCGGAATATGTTGTTGTTATGGTTGTTGTTCGTGCAACGTACTTGTTGCTGATGACTATACTGTAGGGTGGCGATAACATCTGATTAGGGGTGGCTAGTTTTTATCCAATGCTTACTAGATGTGATTATAATCGAGGAAAAATGACTTCGTGAAACAAGATAGCCATAGCAATGGGATGATTGCTGTAACAATGCAGGCTCTAGTATCAGCAATTTGCACCGCTTTATCCCGAACTTGTCGGTGGTCATGACAGCTACTTCAGTGATAATACATTTGCACGTGCAGTAAATTTGCAGAAATAATTATTTGAACCATTGAAACATTTACAAATGGGTTAAACTCTTTGTGGTCGCTTGTGGAACATTGCTTTAAATAATAGCTGAAGAAATGTCGGCGAATGTAGGAACTGCCCATAACCTTAATTAAAATGAGCTACAACACCAGAAAATAGATACGGACGACTAAAACATCCACAAAAAATGAGCTTTCTAATCAGTGAGTAATTGATTGGATGATACTACTATCTCCCCCTCAAACTTCCATTTATTTGTATACCTTAAGGAGATTCTAGTGGAATGACATTCGACTTCAACAGAAAATTCGAAGCATCAAAGCAAACTTTCTTGTAAAAGGTATATGCAATTTGGTAAAACGATGGAAAATGTGGGTGGACAGGCGGAGTGTAGGAAGACCGTTCTCGGCCTAGTAGACGAGTTGACCAAGAAATTTATTTTCAAATTGCCTTTCCAATCTTGTTCATCAAAAATAACAACTGATGTTCGAAGTGAAGTTCTTCAAACTTCATCTCCTTGTTCAGTGAACAGTTGGTTGGGAGATCTTAACACATCCTTCTTAAATTTCCATTCAACGAACAGGTCAAGACACCAGAACAAATTTTTTGCTAAAGGCATACGCAATTTGGTAAAACAAAGGAAAATGTGTCTAAACTCAGATTATGAGAACATCTTTTTTATTTTAAAATTTTCTTTCTGATCTTGTTCATCAAATATAACAACTGACACTCGCTATAAAGCTCCTTAATATAATCTCGTTATTCAATGAGATCCAACCATGTTCCCTTCGATTTTTCGAATGTTTGAACCTCTTTCAAAGGTTTCACACGGAACAGAATTTTGTTCCAATGAAGAAATTGAGACAGCAAAGCATATTTTTAGCCATAGACTTACGCATTTCGGTAAGACAATGGAAAATGTATGTGAACAGGAGAATTATGACAAAGACTGTTCTGAATCTAATTACTTATTGAATGACTCGTAAAACAAGTATTTACGAATTGTCTTAGCAATCTGGTTTATCAAAAATAACAACTGGATTTTGACGTGGAGTTCTCCAATTTCATCTTCTTGATCAATGAACAGTTAGCTGGGAAGTACTGACATATTCTCTTTGAACTTCCTTTCGTTTTGACTTCCATAGAAGGCTTTACATGAAATAAAATTCGGCTTCAAGAAAAATTAGAGACAGTAACGCTCATTTTTTGCAAGACAAGAGATATACACAATTTGGTAAGATAGTGGAAAATATATGTGAACTGGTGAATTATGAGCAGACCATTCTCAATCACGTTGATTTTATTGAATGATTTATAAACCAAAACAAATATTTTCGAATTGTCTCTCCTATCTAGTTCATCAAAATTCCCAAACTTCATCTCCTCGTTCAATGAATAGTCCTATCATATTCTTCTTGAGCTTCTAATTGTTTTGACTTCTTTAGAAGGCTTTAACGTGGAATAGAATACAGCTTCAACCAAATATTAAAATAGTAGAGCATTTTTTCTATAAAAGGTATACGCAATTGGGTAAGACAATGCAAAATGTACGTAATCAGATGAATTATGAGGAGAACGTTCTCGATCTTGTTGCTTATTGAATGGCCAGTAGACCAGAACAATTATTTTATAGTACATAATCCGTTATAGGTGTCGACTTGCACCAATTAAGTTATCGTATGATATTTATTTTTCATATAATAGAAATATGTTAACAAAAGTAACGTTGATGAGTTACGTGAAGAAATCGGTTCAAGGTTATGTTTAATTAAAAATTCAATTACTTTCCGTACCTTCACCGATATTTTAACCAAAAAAATTTGACACTAATTGGCAGTATAAAGCCTATGGAATATGCAAACATAGGGTTTCTTATGTTTTTTTGTACGACTTTAGATTCACCTATTTAAATCTGGCATTTTATAGCCTTAAACAGAAAAAGGGAAGCAGCCCTATGTTTGCATATTCTATAGGCTATGTGCAAGGGGGTGGAGTTTGAACAAATATCGATGCGAGCGCTCATGGTGAGCACCATTGTAAGCATCGAACTCCATTTTTCAGAATACGTCATTGAGCAGTCATTGAGCATTGTAGTTCAAAAGTGAAAATAATCGCATATAAAAAATAGGAAAACGCTTGTTCTGTTTCATGCTGTTGTGTTCAGGATGATTCAAGTGAAATATAGTTTCATAGACTTCATGTACGCAATTATAACATAAAAAAAGAAACGAGTGAAGTGGATCATAGCGGTAAATAGAGTATTATCTGTCTTTCATTATTAATCTATATAACAAAGATGTTTGTAATTCAATTGTGAAATTAGAAAAATTCATCATCGATTTGGGATTCATGAATTTACCTCTATCTCTAATTTGTAAGGTGTTTCAGTGATAGAAGTTTGTCGGATGCACTTCGCAATAATTTTGTTGTTAATATTATCAGCAACATATTCTTCAACATGTTTAATATGGCAAAACTAATTTCACGCTTTTCTTAAATGCTTCCTTGGTAAAAGGGATACTTGGTTTGATATATACAAACCCGATCCGCAAGATCATCGGCGTCATAATTTGAGGTTATCCTAACAATTTAGACGAAGACGTTTTCTCTGATAGGTACGTTACAATTGAAGAAGAAAAATACTCAAAATGAATAATTTCCACGTACCTTTTATGCTATGCAAGTTATATCATACGCACACAGTTGAATTAAATAATATTAGCATATTTAAAAAATTATAGGTACGAAACAATGATAAAATGGGAGTTCAATCGTTCTCCATTATCCGCTAAAGGCGCTAGTAGACTTCATGCATGTAGCCTATAGGCTTTATATTTATTAATGTTAATTTTTTTTTCAATTAAACATAACCTTGAACAGATTTCTTTAGGCAACTCATAAACGTTACTTTTGTTTGGATATTTTATTTCATGAAAAATAAATTTCATTGGATTACTTGATCGGTCGATACCTGAAACGGATCTTAGACTATTAGAATTGTGTTTTCAATCTGGTTTATCGAAAATAACAACTAACTCCTAATGAAGTCCTCAAACTTCATCTCCTTCTTCAGCGAATAGTTTAATAGCATTGTTCATGAAATACTTTGGAGACTTAGCATGCGTTGACTCCACTATATTGTTTCGGACAGTTTCGTACAGTTAACATGAAGCAATATTGTTAAAGTGTATCTCCAATGTTGAATACAAGTAGTTTATTGATATAAAGGGATAATTGATATTATAAAAGGTTGTAGCTGAGCTGAATTAATTACAGAAGATCGAAAAGGCAGGAAAGGAGCTACAAAACGGTGTTGTTTCAGAATATGTCAAAGTGACAGTCGTTCAAAATCGTTACGAGAAGATAATATGTACTATTTACTTCACATATCGACAGAAGAAAGCACAAATTTCTGGTGAAGTGCATATGAAAAATTGTTCTGAGTTTGCAAAATGTGATTCGTGGATGAAATCGTATCGGCGTGAAGATTTCAAACTCTGGATCACGTAACAAAGGACACATATATTTGTTCCCTATATTTTTATGGTGGCACTGGGCCCACATAAGCGAATCTCAGCTTAATATCAATTAAAGAATTGAAAATTGAGGTATTTTCTATCATACGAAGATTGTACATTTTATACTTTGCGAATACATAATCGCTTGACATTCATGACATGTATTATAAATACTATCACAGCGCTGTCATATATTTTAATTTGTAATAATTGATGTAAAATTAATAATGAGATAACTTCGCGGATAAACATAATACAAGAATGACAAATACAGAAAATAATACTAACCTCTTCACTAATTCTTCTTTATTACCACTCTATTTCCGTCAGTGGCACTTCAGCCACCGTTTCAATTAAAGGCAAGAATGTTTCTCTAACTTGCCATACAACAATGTTGCCTCATCAATCATCTATTCATTCAATATGATACTGAAAAACGTCTTTGGTCCTATTATTATTGCTTATTGAGATGAAACTGTCCGAAACAATATATTAAAGTCAACGCATGCTAAGTTTCAAAAATATTTCATGCAACAATGCTATAGGAGGTCCTATCATATCTCTTTTGGATTCCTATTTGTTTCGATCATTTGAGAAAGTTCTACGTGAAGTAAAATTCGGCTCCAACGTAAAATCTGAGACAGCAAGCAAATTTATTACAAGAAGTATATGACCAATTTGGTAAGACAATGCAAAATATTTTTTAACAGGAGGATTATCGCAAATCAGTTTTAGATATTGTTGCTTATTGAATGAATTTGAAGAACTGAAAATGGAACGAATCAAAAATAACTACTGATTCTCGAAATGAGATTTTGTCTAGTTCAATAAACAGTTGCTGTAAGATTCTTTCACACCCTCCTCGGATTCAAATTTGTTTGGACCTCTTCAGGAGACTTTATGTGAAAAAAAGCGTTTTTGAATCACAGCAATTTGTCTTGTTACTTATTGCATGACTCGTATAATGAAAAAAATATTTTCGAATTGTTTTTCTCATCTTGTTTGTCAGATCTTTGAAATAAAGTAGAAAATTGATCTTTCAAAAAAAAAACGGCAGTTCTTCAACGGATACAGTTATAAAATAAGAACTGAATCTGATGTCTTTTTCTTCGGTAATAGTCGTGTGGATAATTTAATTACAAGCAAAAATTCGCGAAACGAAAGAGGAATGTTACAACAGTCCCCGCACGATTCTAAAAACTTGTACAGCGTTTCCTGAAGTCAGTATAATTGCGGTATAAAAACACAAGATTATGAAGATGCATAATTTCTTCTATACATGAGGTGTTAGAAAATTTTATTAACAATTCATTTTCTAAATGATTGATAGTTGTTTGCAAATCTTGCTCAATGCTTGAAGATTTATTTTTGTTGTCAGCTTTACACAACAATTATGAAACCATTTTAACAAAGATGTGTGTATGAAGCAATGTATTTTATTGATTCTTGATTGGAATTAATACTCAGTAAATGTTTGAAGACTTCTGTTCTAAATGAAATATTAAGAAATGTGTAAAACTTCATACGCTTTCTACCTTAATGTTCATATCACAGTAATTATTTTCACCGTAAGAACACAACCTCTGGATGCACGACTTGGCATCCATGCTTCGTTCCAAATATTCCATCAACTGAAACAATCACACGATCTTATATGCCATGGTTTTTACTCCTTCTGAGTTTAAAAATACACATAAAATTGGCTTTTTTATATGTAAAAAAAAGTCGTTTACAAATTGCTGTAGTAAATAAAAGGGAAAACATAAACTCGAGTTTCTTGACTTGACACGCGAGCATATGCCATTTGCTCAAATAAAATCGATGGCTGGAAACACAGAAATGTTCTTCAATTCTTGCTTCAAATGCATTTCCTAATAACTCATTACTCATATCCCTTTCGCAACAATTTTGAAAAATGTAACAATCCAAAGATAACCGTGACGAAACAGAGGCTAAGCAATTGTCTTTCATAACGATCAACGTGGTCTTGTAATAGTGGATATACAGACAAAAGCGTATCAAAGTCCCTGCAGATGTACTTTGATATCAAAATAGTTTGCTTTGTACTAGAAGCTAAATCTAATAGCAATTTGATAACGTGGTAGAATTATAAACGTCTGTTGATTGGGGCTGAATTTACCGCCCTTAGATCTTACTAAATTCATTTCCTTCACAAAGGCTTTAGGGTATTATTTTCCTACAATCATAAACCAATCATGGTTTCGACTTTAAAGTGACTTCGTTGGCTTATTTCGCTTCCAATGTCAAATAGTATGAAGATTTTTTTGACTGCCAAAAATGCAATCACATTCCTTTCCCGATAGCTAGTACTCAAAAGGATCCAAATCAAGACTGAAAAAAGAATGCTTCGATTACGTAATTTTTATAGTTACAGTCCTTAAAATGGAGTAAATACTGCTTATGCGCAAGATTACTGCGCAGAAACGTCACAGTCTCAATCCTCAATACTATATGGTATCACTGCAAATCTTTTTGAATATTCTTTGAATTATTTATCACAGTAAACAATTTCGCATTCATATTTACAAATAATATTCCTACTTATCTATTCTTGAGTTCAGGCGAACAAATACTAACTTCATATCCATTTGAACGTCTGTTTTCTAAGTTGATTTGCATCTTCTTCGAACATCACCTTGTCTCCCAAGGAGTCACGCAACTTTGTACTTTCCTGCATACCTAAACAGCTGGTCTAACTCGTTGAAAACGCAATACTGTTTATTCTGACCTCTACCTCCGGTTGAAGAAGCCGGAAGTGACACCTGATGATGTAATAAAAAATAAATACCAACATCATTAATTCATTCCTGGAAAAAAAGAATCCATTTTTATGAATTCGGAATTGAAGTGAAATTAGTTCTGAAACACGTCATTTACATTCAGAGCAATCTTTCTGTCAGTGACGTCCGTTTAAAAGGGGCCCTGATGTAGACAACCCATGTGAACTCACACGAGAACAATACCATACAGAAATTCCAAGTAATTTTACTTTTTTCTACAGTAATATTATTCACCGTTATTCCGAACTTTTTGTTCGACCTGTTCGCATTTGACGAGGTCTGAATTTTAATTTGCTTATAAAAATTCCATGTTTTTGTAAACAATGTTTTATAGAAAGGCCAGCAAAAATCACCTTTCAATTTCGCAAAACGTATTCCAATTAAACTACGCTGCTAAATTTGATCACAGACTCTATGAGTCAAGCCATTGAATGAAAGGAACAAGATTGACGTAGCTCCAATAATATAACACTTCACACTTAGTATAAATCAGGTCATTGGATGAAGTAAACAAAATTGATGTAGTCCTCGATAATTCCACTTTTCAGTCTTTATGAATTAATCGATCGAATGAAGGAAACAAAATTGACGTAATATCAATAATATAATACTTGACACTCCCTATAATTCAGGCCTTTGAATGAAATAAACAAAATTGATGCAGCTTCAATTATATGATTACAATCTCCATAAATCAGGTCTTTGAATAACGAAAAAAATATATGCGATCCTCCATAGTTCCACTTTCCAGTCTTTATGAATCAGACCATTGAATCAAGAGAACAAAATGATGTAGTCCTCAATAATTCCACTTTTCACAGTCTCTCTGAATCAGGCCATTGAATGAAGGCAGCAAAATTGCCGTAACTTCAATAATATGACTTTTACAGTCTTTATGAATCAGGCCATTGAATAAAGGAAGCAACAAAAAAATTGAATTATTATTGAGGACTACATCAATTTGTTTTCCTTAATTTATTGGCCTGATTTATAGAGACTGTGAAAAACAAATTAGTGAAGACTGCGTTAGTTTTGTTTCTTCATTCAATGGCCTGATTCATCGACTGTAAAAAGTGGGATTATTGAAGATCACATCAATTTTATGTTCTTCATTCAATGGCCTGATTCATAGCAAGTGTGAAAAGTGAAATTTTCAAAGCCTACATTAATTTTTTTCTTTTGTTCAATATGATTCATATGGAGACTGTAAAAAGTGGAATTATTGGAGAATGCAACAATTTAATTTTGTTCATTCGTTGGCTGGATTCATTAACTAAGAAAAGTGGACTTATTCCCTTCAATTTCATTCCCTTCATTCAATGGCCTGATTTATAGAATGTAAAAAGTAAATTTTTGATGACTGCGTCAATTTTATTTTCTGCATTCAATGGCCTGATTCATAGAGATTGCGAAAAGTGGACTTATTGAGGACTTCATCAATTTCATTCCCATCACAATGGTCTGATTTATAAAGGATGTGGAAAATAAATTATTAAAGACTGCGTCAATTTTGTTTACATCATTTAATGGCCTGATTTACATACTGTGAAAAGTAAATTATTGAAGACTGCGTCAATTTTATTTTTTGCATTCAATGGCCTAATTCATAGACGGCGAAAATCGGACTTATTAAGGACTACATCAATTTTATTCCCTTCACTTAATGACCTGCTTCATAAAGACTGTGAAATAGTTTATTTTTGTATTAAATGTGCGAAGTGATTGTTTTTTGTTGCGCGTGAGAATGTCAATTTTAACCGAGATCGTAAGGTCGAGGTAACAAATTCATTCGAAAGCGCAACAAAAAATACAATCACTTCGCTCACGAAATACAAACAATATTTTTCCAACTGTCAAAAAATAATAGATCAACAATAATTATTGTATTATTCAGTAAAATGTAGGAAAAAAGTACAAAATAAAATAAATTTGCAGTCACCTGGGTATTGTAACCAAAAGAATGCGCAATAAATTGTTGTTTGATAAATGAAGAACTGTCAACAATTAATTTTATATTCAAACGTAAGTAGTTTTGTGTACAAGTTCATATTTCTTTTTTGTTAAATATCTGTTTGTTTCTATCCTTGTAGCATTACTAAACTGAATTATATTAGATTAGGTGTGCAAAAATAGAATTTATTTTGTCACCAGTGAAAAAATATGTTTCATTTTTTCACTAGTGAGAAAATATGTTTCATTTTTTTACTAGTGGAAAAATCACAAACTTTGCATATCCATAACAATACAAAATATCAGTTTTTTTGACAGTTGGCGAAAAAATATATTTTTAAAGACTGCGCCAATTTTGTCTACTTCATTCAATGGCCTGATACATAGAGACTGCGAAAAGTGGACTTATTGAGGACATCAATTTCTTTCCCTTCACATAATGGCTTGCTTCATAAAGACTGAAAAGTATTTTTTTGAAGACTGCGTCAATTTTGTTTATTTCATTCAATGGCCTGCTTCATAGAGATTGTGAAAAGTGGACTTATTGAGGACTTCATCAATTTAATTTCCTTCATTTAATGTCCTGATTCAAAGTGATTGTGTAAAGTAAATTATTAGAGACTGCGTCAATTTTGTACACTTCATCCAATGGTCTGATTCATAGACTGTGAAAAATGGGATGGTTTAAGACTACATCAATTTTATTTTTCTTCATTCAATGGTCTGAGTCAATTTTGTTTTCTTTGTTCAATCTGACTGTGGAAAGTAGAATTACTAGAAAATACGGCTATTATGTTTTCTTCATTCAATGATCTAACTCATAGAGACTGAAAAGCAATATTATTGAAGATCACTCCTGTAGCCTGTTACTTCTACTACACAATTTGGGAAAAAAATTATTGCTAGATCCAAAGGGAGAAAACTAACCTGAAATTTGAGATTAGCTTGAAATTGAAACTTTGTTGCACACTTAAAACAGATAGATCAAAGAGAAGATCCTGCTCCTGTTCTCATAATTTTTTTTTTTTATTCATATTGTCGTAGTGTGATTTTTCTGAGTGATCTAACAAAATATAATGTGCTACTCATAGAAAAAGCTTCTTATTTCTTGTATTGTATTGTAACAGATTTTTCCAATAAAATCTGGAATATTCTCAGAACAATTCTAGCGGTCTCTCGAAACACACTAGAACTTTTCCAGATCAACGCAGGTAAGATAAAAGGACCGCTTCGTTTATCTGGGAGGTAAAAGGTAATTGGTGGATCGGACAAGATAGTTTGTAATAAATAATCCGGTTTGAAATAAATAGGCTTAAAATAAATATTAGTGCTTTATTATTGAGTGCAGCGTAGTTAAATAGTTATGGTGTGTTTTATCAATTTTCATTCATATATAGTAAAATTAAACGTCAAAAAAAAAAACACTTTATACTGCTAATAATAGTAAATGATCAGCAAAATTAAAACCCCATTTTAATGTCTAATGCTTCAAACTAATCATTGTTTACCCAAAAATAGTGAATAAATACCAAAATTCTTACAACATTTCACTTTAAAATGTCAGGTACATATTGAACATCTTGTAAAAGTAAATTACTCTAAGTAAATAATTGTTTAGGCTTGCTCGCTACGCTCGCGCTTTCTGAAACATTTCTAAATATTACCGAATTGCATTGCGCCCGACTGTGAGACAAAACTTGAGCCCGAGACAGCCGGGAAGGGGTCAAAATCCAGAATTGCGCAGCGCAATTCGATGATCATGGACTACATTTCAATTGTATTTTATTTTAAGATTTGGTAATCATCTACTACCTTTGGTCCATTTTTTTCTTTTTTTTTGGGTGTTAAGAATATTTTTTTGGTAGGAGAGCTTACGATCTCAAAATATTTTTTGGTGGTCATAGTATTTATATATTATAATAACGTTTCATTTTCATTTAGATCCTAAAAACATTACAAGTTGAATATCAGTAGGTACTAGTTTTATATAGAAGAATGATTAAAAAAGACCTCCTCAGTCTTTAAATCAAGGAAATGGCTCGAAAATTTCGTGAGAAATTGCCATTGGTGGTTTTAGCCATATTGGTTCATTATTCTATTTGGAAAAGATGAATTTTAAGAGAGGCTGCCACAGAAGCCTGCAGACAGTAAATTTACACCTTCGATTGAAACTATTTACGAGTAATTTCTGGACTTGATTGCCTCCAAAAATCAATAATAAAATCCATGATCTGATGATAAGTGATAGAAGGGTGAAGGTGCGCGAGGTTACTGGTGCTGTGGGAATTTTTGCACCAATCCATGAACATGAGAAAGCTGTTTGTCTGCTCACAGTTGACCAATAACTAAATTTATTTAAAGCATTGTGTATAGCTGTTTCAGCAGGATCAAGAAGACTTCAGACGTCCTTTCGTCATTGTGGAGACCAAAAGACAATCCAAACAATGAATTATCCACGTGATTAGAAATTAATACAAAAGTTAATACAATATAATTCTCAAGATTCTATTAGTGAATCAAATAACGATGTGTGCGCAAGAGTACTGCGCAGAAACGTCACAGCTCATTCCCGAGCATTTGACGTGAATTTCCGCTCTGAATATCCAACCAAAACTCAAGATGCATACAATTTATGAATATTACATTATATTTAAAGTAAATATGTAATGATTTCATTATTTTGTAATATTCCACGCTTACCGACCGTAAAATGACGGCAATTTAGAATGGAGAAAAAAAAACTAATTTTCTTCTCAATGAAGCGTTTGAATAAATTGTGTTATCTCGAATGCGGATTCAGTTTTGAATACACAGATAAATTTTAAGCACCTAGTGTGAATAGAAATTGCTGTACCATAAAATGTTATTTCACATTAAAATCAGTTATGGTTAAAGTATAATTGAATTTGGTCGCCGAGCTGAGTTTGCGGTTTTTGTGCATACAGCTGAGCAAGAACACATTGTATATAAAATTAAGTGTTCCACTGCATTAAACATTCAGGTTTTTTTTGGAAGTTAATTTTATTAATTAGTGTTTAATAAAAAATATTCACCTATTTGTTTGAAGACCAAGGTCGAACTCTTTGGAGCATTAAATCTAAATATCCTCAAAAGTAAGGTTCACGGTAATATTCTTTATAATGTGCACGATTGCGGAACTTTTGTGTTTAGTTTTCTCAAAATCGATAGTTCCTCTTTAACTGCATCACCCTTACCTTCCTCTATTTCGCTCTAGTCGTGCAAACAAGGGCCCCAAGTTGTCATTACCGAGCACATCCTCGTTAATTAATGTCCGGCATTGAAGCAAGTACCGCGTATGTTGACAGAATTCACATGTCGAAGTCTTGAAACCCTACCGGTGTCACTCAGAGACCATGTTCGTGTATGTGACATTCAATGCAGTTAACTCTGCGGACCACACGTGAGTTCCTTTGAAATTTTACTGATTTTTATATGCTTCAGTTAACCATTGTGTGGGACTTTTCTTGTGCGGTTACTTAGAAAGAAGTTAATAAGTCTTCCACGCCAAAAATAAAACTTATTTATCATTTCCTTGCTGGAGTTTAGATGAAACGCTTTTGGTCGTCGTGAGCCCGAGCCACGGAAATTTGAAAAATTATGCACAACATCCATTAATTCCTTCCAATTTCTCAGTTTGTATCGACCCAAAAAAACAAAACAAGTTTCCAGCTATAACAAATGATTGCAGCTTATTTGTTCAATTATAATAAATGGTTCCATCATCCGCGAATGATGTTTCAAATCATTTTATTGGTTCCAGAGCCTTGTTACTCCAGAATGCATCCAATATTCGTGATATATTAATGTGTACTATGCTCTTGAGTCTCATAAATCTTACTAGAAATGATGTCACTCTGGGACAAACTTTAATATACGGTATTAATGTTTAGTGTATATTGGATATCGTGTGACAACGGAGAGAATAGTTCAGTATTGATTTATTTTTATTTCATTGGAAGGATATAAAAATATTTTATTATTTCGATATAAAAATCTGATCATATTTCTTTGATATAACGACTGTATCCCCATAACCGTTAAAAAAAAGAGCTAGAATTTTTACCGTCGCGTAACTTTCATTTCGCCGCCCTCAACCATCTGTGGAGCCGAGCTTGAACCCGGGACTGTCAAGAAGGGAGCATCAAACATCTTTTGTTGAACCGAAAAGATTTGTATACTTTATCTGCTATCAAAAACTTATACCTAACATTCTTAAATCAATAGAATCCTGCATTTTCTCCTAGAATAACCTTATGGGTTCAGATATTCAAAATTAGATGCAGGGAAATACAGCTTGATCGCCATTCTCCTCATCTGCTACCGTCCCTAACATTCTTGGATCATTGGAATTATCCAGCTATTCTGCATTATTCTGCTAGAGTAATCTTGTGAGTTCAGATGCTCAGAATCAATCGCAGGAGATTACAATTCAAACCAGAATCGATCCTTGCACCTGCCACTGTTTAACTCTTGATACAAATTTGTTACAAGCATCCTCAAATTATTTATACCCAAGTATAATCTCAGGTGAAATTTAAGAAATTGCGGAGGACAATGCTGTCCAAAATTAATTACCACTACCAGCAAGGTAACAAATGTTGAATACAACTATTTTTTTTTCTACTAGTGACCCTGAATAATGGGTGAAATCCATAATTTCGAGACATCGCCTATGTATTTCTGATTAAATTGCTTTGTTAGCCCCAAAATTTGTCGATTTTACTAAAAAGTTAGTTGGAATTACTGAAATTGAGGCATTGCGGTGGCTGATCAGCTGATCGGCGCCCCCTCTAGGAAAACTTCCTAGCTACGCCAACGTGTACAACTATCAATCAATCCTTAGTGCGCTTTTCAAATCTAACAGCTTCATTGGGGCAGAAAAAACTTACCACCGATCTATCATTTTTACTCTAACGTAGCCTGAAATCAAATATTGAAAATGACATGCACGGCAATACAGTCATCCTGGAGTATCTTTGAGTGATAAATGGTTCTGAATTTGATACAATTCGAGTCAAAATTCGTTGCTTATTAAGAGTACGATTTTTACGTCAATGTGCCACACAAACTGGACATGTTTTCAGTTAATATTTGTAATAGGGGAATGATAGGGACTAGTTTAGGTTATCCTTCTATTAAAATAAGATCTATGACAAATATTAACTGGACACATGTCCAATTTGCATGGCAAATTGACAGTAGAAATCATGTCAATGTCAATGTCAAGTCGTTGTAGTTCCAGCCGTGCTATGAGAATGCGCAGAATACGAGTTTTGGTTCGCACATGTCACGTAATTCCAACTAAATTTATTGTAGAATCTACAAATTTTGGAAGTATCGAAGCAACTTAAGGAGAAACACATACGAAAGTTATGCCTCGAAATTATGGAGTTCATTCACTCTCCTGGGAAAATAGGAGTTTTTCCAGAAGCCAGCAAATTTTTTTGCAGAAAAATAGCTTTCGGGGGACTAATTACGGTATCAATGTTCCATCCAAAATTTGAGAGGTGCATTCGCGTTTTTCGTCAAAAGATCCAAAATATAACGGAAACTATTGATTTTATCAAAAAAAAATAGACATAGAAAATATTTTGAATAAATTTTTCCATGGTAGTACGTAAAGGTTAATAAGTCGAAAAGTTGAAAAATTGTTTCAAAAAACATAGGTTTTATTTTGGAATCTTTAGGCTATCGATTTCGGACAATCGTCCATCTTCAGGCCTTGGCTAAAAAATACATTGATATTATAATTTTGAAAAATATTTAAATAGTGTTTTTTTGATATAAAGTTTTGTAATTAAATTTAAATTTAAGATTAGTCTAGTCAAGTTATAATATAAATATTGAAAAATCATATTTGATTTTTGACAATTGAAGATTGGAAACTAGAACACGTGTTGAAAAACTTTTTTGTGAGGTTAAGAATTTAAATATATATAAATAAAGAGAAGTAGGTGCATGCAATATTCGAAAACAATGAATAGGCTTACCGTCAATGGTTTAAAAGCAGCTAAGTTTGTAAAAAGTCATGATTATGTTTAAATTTAATAAAGTTTTGTTCTGAAACATTTTAGCGTGTGTTTCAGTCAAGTGGGCGAATTACATTGAATTATGGGTGGAGTGTTGTTTCCGGATTTGTGTCATGTGTGGTGTCGGGAGAATGGCGGTAATAATTTGAAAATATGATTTTCGGGGAAAAAAGTTTGATCGTTTAATATATGTTGTTCTTCATTATTTTTAAGGTGTTTTAAGATTTCTAGTTTTTCTAAAAGAATGAGTTTACTATAATTATCTTCTTTGTGTAGTAGTTTACTGTTGTCAATTGTAGATGAATGATTCTCTGTTTTTAGATGTGTGCCGAATGCTGACGGAGAGTTGTTTTTGACATGTTCTTTGTATCTAATTTCAAATTTACGTGTTATCATTCCAATATATGTACTGTTGCAATCATCACAATTAATTTTGTAAATCCCACTGCTATTATTTTTTGATGTTGTTGGTTTAGTGTTGGTGAAGATGAGGGCTAATGTGGGGTGTGATTTGGAAGTTAGTTGTATATTGTGTTTCTTGAGTGTACGGTTTATCTTGTTGTGAATATTTGTATAATAGTGTATGGAGATATATTTTGTAGTGTTTTTGCTGTGTTTATAAATTTGTTGTAGGGTTAAGTTACGTTTTGTATTTTTAAATATATTTTCTATTAAATCTAATGGATAGTTGTTGTTTAAACCTATTGTTGTTATGGTTTTTAGTTCTGAAGTGAAGTGTGTGTGTGAAAGAGGAGTGGTCAATAATCTCTGAAACATGTATCTAAAGGCACTAACTTTAATTTGTGGTGAGTGGTATGAATTATATGGAATTATTATGTCTGTGGATGTAGGTTTTCTGTATATATTGTATTCTATATTGTGTTGTGAGTGTAATAGCGTGAGATCTAAAAAATTAATAGTTTGAATGAAGGAAAAAACTTTTCAGAACTCATTTTTAAATAAATATGTTTTATTGGGTTTAAGTTCTGTAATTTATTAGAAACACAACGTTTCAACAGCAAAGTGCTGCCTTTTTCAAGTGAAAAGAAATATAAATATAAATAAAAAATCATTTTTTATTTATATTTATATTTCTTTTCACTTGAAAAAGGCAGCACTTTGCTGTTGAAACGTTGTGTTTCTAATAAATTACAGAACTTAAACCCAATAAAACATATTTATTTAATAGTTTGATTTTGTTCTGTTTCCAGCGTGAATTTGATTTTTGATAAATTATTAATGTCGTTTAGGAAAGTATCTAATTCTGCATCATCACCATTCCAAAAACATAGAAAAATTTTCGTTATCAAACTTCCTATAAAGAGATTTTTCCACAATTAATAAAAAATCATTTTATCCAAATATCCTTTTGTACGAGATGATGATTGTTATTATTCGATATATGCGTATTCATGTTTTTCACTTATGGGCAAAAACGACACGGAAAATTAAAATTTCATAAAAGGTCCTCGTAGAAAATTTTATCACTGATCATGTTTGTTGTTATTCATGAAATATAATTGATTCTTATATATGAGTAAAATGATTTTTTATGAATTGCGGGAAGTCGGTATTGTAGGAAATTTAATTACGAAGTTTTTCTCGAGATATCTTAAATTTCTTACCGGAAAACACAAATATAACCATGATGCATTTCCAAATTTTGGATTGGACATTAATACATTAATTAGTACTCCAAAAACTAACTCTCCGCAGTGAACTTTTAAATAAGAAATCTTTGTTTTGCTAATTCCCCTGGGCTGAGATTTCTACTATGGGCAATGAGTTTTGATGGGTGGCGCATGTCTCATACGTTTTTACTGGCCTTCATCTTAATCTGCAGCTCCAAATATTTCTAGAATTTTTGGGGAAATGTATAGAAATACAGTATGTACTTACATACCAATAAAAATAATTTCATATCAACCTGATTCCATCCTTTCCATCTTGTGTTGTCATCAAGTGTTCAAACGTTTGAAATTTATTCGAGTTCGATCCAGAATTGGCCTTAAGAGAACGATTTTCAAGATAATCCATCTGTCGGGGCAACCAGAAAACAAGTTTTGATTCGCGCATGTCTTATACGTTCTCACTGGCCTTCACCTTAATCTGCAGCTCCAGTTGTAATATTTCTGGATTTTTTGGGGGAATGCGCAAAAATTCAGTACGTTTACCACAATCTGATACTTAGTCCCTTAGTACTTATAAACCAATAAAAATAATTCCAAATCATCCTGATTTCATCCTTTCCAACCAGTTGTCTTCAAGTGTTCTAACGTTTTAAATTTAATAATATACGATCCAGAATCAGCCTCAAGTATCTACTAGAATACGATTTACAAACTAATTTATCTGTCGGGACATCCATAAAACAAGTTTTGGTTCGCGCATGTCCAATACGTTCTCACTACTCTATATCTTAATCTACAACTCCTAATATTTCTAGATTTTCAAGGAAATGCGCAGAAATAAAATCAACAATCGTTCACTACAGCCTACTTCCTTTTCTTAGTAATCACAAAGCGATAAAATAATCTTCATTATACTTTTAGGCCCAGGATTTCATGTCCAGTTTAACATATTCAGTACCTGGCCAAATTATTAGGGACAGTTCAAAATTTTTGTACTTTTCACTTTTATTATTATTTTCAACAAATTATTAGTTTCAGGTCTCATTGATCCTTCTTATATAAAAGAATGTTCAGTTGGGATGCTAAAACAATTAGGTGCAAGAAAAAATATTAATTTTCCAATTAAAAGAGAATGGAAAAGCCGAAATAGGGAAATAAACTCAACAATAAGAATTCGGGCAAAAGATCAAAATATTGGCAGTAAACTAGAATTCAGTTTTACTCGAACGTTTCGGCGCCGAAACGGCCCTCCATAATCAGCGTAAGTGGAAGTTGAAATATCATTACTTTTTTGGTTAAATTTAAAGTAATTTTATAGAAGAAACATCAAAATTTAGACGTTGAAGCCAGGAAAAAAAAATCAAATAATATGAGGCCTTGACATCACTAATATTGATTTTTATTGAGTAGTTACATTGGTGGTTCACGTCATTCATCAAAAAATATCAGGATCTTATATTGTTTGTTTTTTTTTTCCTGGTTTGAACGTCCAAATTATTATGTTTTTTTTTGCAAAATTACTTTAAATTTAACCAACAATGCAAAAACTTCATATGAGCTGGATATAAAGGACCATTTCGGCGCCGAAACGGTCAAATAAAACTAAATTGGAGTTTACTGCTGATATTTTGATCCTTTGCCACGATTTTTGATTGAAGAATTTATTTCTCTATTTTGGATTTCCAATTTTTTTTTCAATCGAAGAATTAGTTTTATTTTCTCGTTATTCAATGTTTTTGTATCTCAATTGAACACTTTTATACAAAAAATAAACCAATAAGACTTAAAGTCGATAATTCGTTGAAAACAAGTGCTGGAAAAACTAGAAAGTACAAAAATTTATGGACTGTCTCTAATAATTTGGCCAGGTACTGTAGATTAGTTGAACTAAACTTAATTACCATGGTGACAATTGTTTTTACAATCGTTGCTACGAAAATCAATTATTATTATTTTCCTAAAATAATTGACGAATTTTTACATGTGATGTCAAAATAGGAGTAATAATAATTCAAATTTCACATTATGATTCTCATTATATATTTGCTTCAAAAAAATACAACGAATTTTAAAATAACTCAAATTTTAATGATAACAAATGAACCACTGATAATTTTGAAAAATGTTTCAGGTTAATGTTGTGCTAAATTATTCAAGGATCAATTTTATGATAAATATTATCGTTCATAGAAGAACCGCAAATTACTGAAAAGTTTTGGTATCACTGGTTGAAAAAACTCATTAACGAACATAAACCATCTTTCTGATAAAAAACTAAAATATAAAATTACACTCGAAAATTCGCACGCGTTTTCAAGTTATCGTGCTGTCAGACAGACCAACCAACTTTTTTGAATTGTTTTTTGGGTTCAGTAGAGTCTAAAACGTGAAGATCCATCAAAATCTCGAACAGTCAAAAAATCATGATTACAATACTTCTCCCATTATATAATAGGTCGGAGAAGTAAAAATAATAGAACTGGAAATGCAGTTTAAGTTTTGCATTAACAATTAATTTTTTCATAAAGATTTTTCAATGTCATACCTGATTTGTATCAATCAATTAATAAAATACTCCATATTTTGAGCTTCGTAAAACAAATTCAGTTTGACACTGATTAAAAACACAGACAAACGAACAAAAATAATTCTGATTAATTGTCCGATGCTGTCAAGCTTACAGAACAATTTGATATACGGATAAATGCAACCGATTCGTCTTTACCGCTAGTATAATGGAACCATTGATACACACAAGTAAAATGAGTATTGACGAGAGAAACTAAACTCAAATTGAATTTAAAATTTTTTTGAACTTGACCAACAACTTTCTCATAATTTTAAATATTTCGGAATGGCAAATTCCAACTGTATACTTTCATATGATTGATATTTGATCAGTAGAAATTGTACCTAGTCAATTATGCGCCGCGCCGTATGAGTTGATTAATATTTATTTTTGTTATGCAAGCTAATTGGAAATTTGCTATTTATCATTCTGTAATATTATTGCGACACCTAGGAAATAGAATATTATTTAATTGATTTAAAATATTTGAAATGAAAAACAACTACCGTGAGCTTAATTTGAATTAGAAACTAACAATGACGAAGTTGAGCAGTTAAACACTGCGCAGATACGTCACTGATTACCATAAAAAGTACACATACTCATCCATTTCACGTTTGAGGCTGTATCGATTCATCCAATATCCTTTTCTTTTAGCACTTTCATCTTCAAGAGTTCAAAATATGAAATTAGAAAGTTCCAAACAAAACAAAACGACAAGAAAAGCAAAAAACAAAAGAAATCGCGCTAAAGAACCACAATTCATTCGATAAAACATCGTCCAATTTATTTCCATCCGAATGAAGTTTTAATTTCCTGATTAAACACACAAATTGAACAAGAAATGCGGGGACAGGCACAAAAAACCGCAGAGAAAGTAATGACTGAATATTTTAATTTCATCAGCGGAGTAATCAACGGAATTGTCACTGAAGAAAGTGGACAGTCGATTAGCATCAGTAAATAGTGAGATTTCAGCCCTAAACATCAAGAAATTTTATTAAAGTCGCAACAATAGGAGTATTATGGATTTTTAATTCTCTTATGTAACTGCATAAAACTGTGCTTAATAATACAAACACAAAATTCCACTTCCATATATTAAAATTTAAAATTTCGTTTATCTTTAAGTGCATTTCTATGTTCCATTGTGCGCTGCACTACCAGCGTGTATTAATTCGCATTACATGCTGCCATCTACACGACAAGAGTCGAACTATAAATCAACTAATTCCAACTACTGCCGCCTGAGTTCAGCACGCGATTTTCAAAACTTAATTCTCTGTCTCAAAATTAAGTTTTCACGCTAGAATCCACTTAGGCTGTTTGTTGCTCTAATTATGGGGGTCGAAATTAATACTTTTTCGCTAGAAAGAGTGCGTGACGATAGCTGAATATCAGGCACGCATTTATTCCCAAAAGGATAATAAAAAGTCGTAAAATGGGAGGTCAACCAACTAAAAAACAATTTTCTGGCGTTGCAAAGAGAAATTCATGTTTACATCATGAGTTTAATCTTACTAATGCGTTTCAACCATTCATCATAATTCGCACGCAATGAGTGCTCTAGAGGTCAGTTTTGACCAAGCCTTTTAATTTCGCCTAAGCAATATCAGTTTGTCCTGATTTCAGATTGAACCAATTTTGCATAAGTCAGACTCCATACAAATTGAGAGGCTCGTCGATTGGTAAGCGCACCTCACGGTCAAGGAAATATCAATCAATCTATCACTGTGTACTATAAGTATATGCCATACCCGTATCGGATAAAAAGCGTGATTATTATTTATTTATTCTAGATTAATCAAGAAATTAATAATTTTTAACATTAAAAAAAAAACCCTGAAAAATGTGTGCACAACCTCAAACTGCTCATGAAAATAAGTTTAAATAATTTGTAGTGCGTGTAGCACCGCAAAAACATATCAACAAAACATTCGAACTTTCATTTCTGTCACTTCCTCTTCCTCCCGCTCAATTATAAAAGGGTTCCTGGCACGTGCCTAGTGTGCCTAATGGATAAATCAAGGTTCATAAATGGACCGTAAGAAAACAAAATAATCCCCTTACACCACAACAGTTCATGTTTGAATAAACATTTGGAAAGAGTATAAAATCAAATTCAATTCCTCAAAATGAGTAAACAAAAACGCCATCCATGGCTAAAAAGGCTCCACTAACCTGAACATCGAAGTTATGCTGTTGCTGCAAAACGCTGTTATCCACCTGCTGCTGTGGAGGGGGTGCATACTGCCCTTGAGCTGATTGAGCAGCAGCTGCGGCCGCAGCAGCTAGATGCGGAGGAGTTGGATCGTAGGAACCGGGTTGCTGGTCAAAATGTTCGAAATGCTGGTTAACACTCTCGGAGAGGGTCAGACCTGGCGCAAGACCATGAGCCAAGCCGTGGCCATGTGGTCCGTGAGGAGGAGGACCCAAATGAGGGTATCCCGCAGGCAACTGTTGTAGATGCTCATCTGGTTTGAGGATAACAACGCCCGAATGCTGCATTGCAAGATTATTCTTGGAGAGTTCTTCTTCGGCGGGCGATGGCTGGCGGCTGCCAGGAGTTCGGCTAAAAACAAATGGAAAACTATTTAAAATTATCAACATATAAAAGGAGAAAATAAAATATATTCTCATATTTCAAAACTAAAACGTTTAAAATTCAATTCGAATCATTCAAGTTCAAGGTTGTCATGTTTCGCGCATATTTATTTGTGGCGCTACTATCGCTACTTTAGCTTCGACGCAAACCAATTCAACAGTTTCGCGTAAAGTCGCTTGAGTTTCTCTCCGCTAGATGTAGCGCTAGTGTCGTTAGCGCAAGCCGGCACCAGCTGCGGCTGTCACCTTGACAACCGGCCGGCAGCACGTGTCATTGACTCCGACCAAGGTAGAGCAACACAGGCCCCCGGACCTTGAAAAGAGCCACAATCACAACACACAATGCTGCAGCTAGTGGAGGAGAAGCCAAGCTTGTTCTTGTAGACTTGACCTCGGTTTGTCGCTACAGATCCACTTAGCAAGAAGTCTTGTGGAAGTGGATGGGATATTCAACCTTCTATGGTGACTGGTCGCTTTAATGTTAATTTTCAGAGGTTGTTACATGATGTTTTTTTGTTTAAAACCAGGCGACTTCCTTTCTTGTCCACAAACTGGAACTTGGAGTGATTAATCGCTCGTTTCCTTCAAAAACAACAAAATTATACGACCAATAAATTGACATCGTTTTACAGGGTGGCCAGTATTTGAGCTTCTTCAAATTCCCGGTTTTTTCCCGGTTTTCCCGGTTAATAATGTCGTTTTTCCCGGTCAATTTTAAATCATTTCTGTACCACAATTGTCATGATTTAGGTTCAATTCCTTGCGAACACCTGTATTAAAAATATATAAATATAATATCAATCATTTTACAAAATTTATATATATATATACATATAGAGAGAGGAAAATCTTGCGTATTTGTTGGCGGAACTGACGCCAAATAAAGGTAGTAAAAAGGCAGATTCAGGTAAATTTTTAAGTGAATTACACTTCTAGTCGGGTAAACGGAGTAAATACAGGTAAACATCGAAACTAATATTTCTATAACGTTGAAAATAAGATCAATTCGGTATAGATCAGACTTGATTTGGTAAAAACTAAGTTACAAAAATTTTTATTTCCAATTTTTGAAAAAATTCCCGATGTTGACGGAAATTCCCGGTTTCTTCCCGGTTTTTCCCGGTTGTTCTAATTTCCTGGTTATTTCCCGGTTTTCCCGGTTTCCCGGTCCGCTGGCCACCCTGGTTTTAGCACTCTGAAAATTATCTTCCACCAACAATTCAACAAAATATTTGATCTTTCAACATCATTGATAACACATACAGGTTGTTTTTCTTGCTCAGTAAGCGATTTCGACGTTTGAGTACAAGACATCTATATATACGAACACAGTATCAGAAAATTTGCTGATGAGTGACGAAAGTTGCTGCCAATTGTTTATTATTCGATGACAAATGATAAAAACAAAATAAGCTATTTGGAAGTTGTTTTAAACAAGTGCAATTCATCCTCAATGAATAAGAAAAATAAACACCATGAATCAAGTCGCCTAAATAAAACATGCTTGGCGCACATCTTATATTATAATCGAACAAAGTTTAAAAGTAAGATTGTATTAGTCATTCAATTAAAGTACGAGCCAGCAAGCGTCTTCTTGAATGAGATGAACGAAAAGTATATCAGTTTGTTGAACGCCAACGAATAGAAGTTTTAATACACTTAATTCTCAAGTCAATGAAATTAAGACTTGAATTATTCGCAAATAATTCTAAAACTTCGTGTGGAGGAAATCAATTTAGAGAAGATTACTTTACGAAATTTGAAATTGTATTGAAGGAGGTGACTGTAACTTCATCAAAAAATGATAAGGAAGATGAATCTTGCAAAAATAAGTAAAGGAACTCAAAATTAACTGAATAAAAAGATGCATTTTGTTTGATTGTCGTTTGTTTACAAATAGCAGATCAAAGAAAGAAGTACTCTGTAAGATGAACTGTTCTGGGAAAAATCTGTTGTGACCGCACAGAACTTTCCCGACCGTGAATTTCATGACTAGTTTTACCACTATTTCATAAAAAATTGTCAATTTTGCATATTTTGTTCTCATTATTTGTTTCTCCTACAGAAAAAACAGCAAATTTTATAATAATTTAATTACAAATTATTCTAAAACACTATTCAAATAAATATTTTTGGTCTGATTTTCGTTTAAAAATATAAACAGAATATAAGAAAACGGCTTCAATAATCTACCAAAGATTTTAAATGCTATTGTTGGTTAATAGCTGACGGTCTGCTCACTTTAGAACAGGTGGCGCACGCGCTATCGCGTTTATAACTTGCTAGATTGAAAATACTACTTTGATCATTGATCAGAATAAGTTAGAATACTGCGAAAAAAAATTTGGTGGAGGAGCGGGCAAATGATGAAGTAATGACCGAAGTAGGAAGTAGTAAGCGCGCGAAGACTAAGGTGAGAATGTCAAGACAGAACAGTTCCGAATTCAGTATGAGTAAAGCGTATAATAAAGACGCAGATAAGAATGATGACGCTGTTTTAATCTGTATATTAATTGCAGCAGGTCGACCATGATCTCAAAACATTAAAGACTGAGCATCATGCTCTACTAAGACCGTCAAGGAATGAATATCAAGCAGGCTTTCATCAAATTTAACCTTACCTTTAGCAGACAACCATTTTGCATATAATCAATAATAATGAATGATACTCACTTAAATCCTTTGTCGTCGTCCAACGCTGACACTCCATTCTGGATGGGAACCGTCCCATTCTGCATAACGCCATTTTCCTCCTTTCCAAGTGGACTGGCCGCTTTATCCTTATCCTTGTCCTGATCCCCGAGTCCTAGACTCCGCATACGTGGTTCTAAACCACTGAGCGAATCTTTAGACGTGGGAGAAGAGCCCAGTACGTATTCCACCATTTTAACACCGAGTCCTCCGGTGTCAGATCCTCTGGGGGATAGGATACTACCTCCATCGCCACCTGCTCCTCCTCCGGCTCCTTGGAACGTGCCGGAACGTCGCCCGGACATTGCGATTGGTTGGGAAACTGCATGATCGACTGAAAGAAAACATCAGATTAGAAGATTGAAATATTATAGAAGGATAATTGGGGCTGCTTCCTCAAGGCAATAATTATCGTTCAAATTAATAACTTTCAGCGTGATTAATGTGTGAATTAAAAAAGTTGACGGTTTGTTACAATAATTAACGGTCCACAAACATCAAGTAGTCCATGTAAACAAATGCCGCTAATTAGAATTCAAAACTGCAATGAATAATTGAACAAAGTTGAATTTTAAAAATGAGTAATTCACTTAACACTATTTCATTCAGAACGTTGACTGCATTTTAGTTGAATAACAAAACGTACTCTAGGATGCATAATTTAGAAGCTATTCTTTTGGCAGGGAGACTGCTTTTCATAAAGTCGAGCAGATGCGATGTTATTTTGCTCTCAAGTAACGTTTCCTTGGAAAGATGAGGATAGTGGATATCCATATGGTGTTTGTTAGTACACAAGACAGCCAACAACAAGATAAAAACAAGCGATAATCGTTAACCTATCCTTTATATTACTACTACTACTATTACAATCTGCTACCACTACTTTGCTGATTCTCAATAAAACATTTTAAATTGAAGTGCATATCATCGACAGACCACCTGTGACTCTCAAGTTTGACATGATCCAATTTACAAAATATGCGCGGATGTCATCAATAAAGCTGCTTATTTCAAATATTGCTCTTTTGCTTAGTATTAGTATCCTACTTAAGAACAACTGCCAGCAGGGCGTTCCCCTTGATTGTATATTGGTTTCCAATCTCGCAGCCTATCCCCAATCTCGATATTTTGCGAGATCATGGTATTTGCAGGATACTGCTCACAGAATTAATAATATTTATATAAGGTAAATAAACAATGAAATAATCAATATAACTCCACACGAAAACGAGGCTAGTTCTTAAGCTAACGCTGAATGATTATCTTCCAGTTTCTTCTTCATAAATTTGAGCGTAGCTTCAGCTGTAATGTGATTGGCATCTTTCACCCTGTACATGCATCTCTGCAATCTCGCGAATCCCGCACGTGGTGTTGGGGAATGACGCGAGATCTCGGAATACCGGAATCTCGGTATTACGGGATTGGAAGCCCTAATTTGCATTACTATAATTATGTTGTTGCGGGCAACGGTGTTGCACCATATATTAGGTGTTGTGCCATATGTTGAGGAAAGCCACTTGCTCACTTTATTCCACATTCCTGTGTAGTGTACTGGTAATCGACCGTTCCAGTAGGCTTTGTTTTGCTTCGTTCGCTGATGAGCCAATCTTGAATTTGCCCGCTGGTCTCCCATTCTTCAGTGGGCTAATCTTGAACAATACTGCCCAAATACAAGTTTTAATCAATTGTTCATTATCAATACTTGCAAGGGATGATTTGCTCTATTCGTTCATGATTAAAATTCTAATTCTGCTGCCAGATGTGAATGTTTCTTTTGATGGAGTAAATTGAATTCCATTGTGAAGAGTTTATAGTAAACGAAAATTCTTTTCTTGTGAAGAAAAAAACTTTTCAGAACTCATTTTATAAATAAATATGTTTTATTGGGTATATCAGTTCTGTATAAATTAAGTAGAAACACTTGCCTTCATCAAGTGTGAAGAAATATGAAAATAAATAAACAAAATTGTCAAGACGACAAAAATAAAAGTACAAATAGTAACTAGATTAGTTTAAAATATTAACTCCTAGGATCGTAGAGCTCTGCCTGTGGTTGATGATTCAATATGTACAGGTCTTCAGGAGATAATAATGAAGGTCTAAATAGGGAAATTGTCAACTCCTAGGTTCTAGGTCAATCTGGCTCTACTCTTTTTGGTTTGGCGCATAACTGAACCATCCACAGATCTTCAGGAGGTAGTGATGAAGTAACTCTTGCAAGTAGATTCGTAGATAAAAATAATTTGAAATTATGAACAAATGATTGGTAGCCACGATCGATTAAGTTCATATCCGGTATTCAAATTCAAATTATTCGGTGATTTTTTTATTTCAATTGCTTCTCTTATGAGCCTCTTGAACCAATTGTTCTCTTTAGCCAAAGGCTTCGTATTCTTGAAGTCAGTGCCATGTGATTCTTGAATAGCGTGCTCAGCCACAGCAGATTTTTCTGGATGGTTCAATCTTATATGACGAAAATGCTCTTTCAATCTTGTTTCTACAGTCCTCTTGGTTTGTCCAATATATACTTTGCCACATTGACAAGGAATCTTGTATATACCTGGATACTGTAGAGGAAATCTATCTTCAACATCACCAATGAGATTTCGAATTTTTAAACTGGAAGTGTATGAAGTTTTAATGTCATATTTATGTAAAAGCCTTCCAATTTTATCCGTTATATTGGCTACGTAAGGCAACGTAACAAATGTCTTCTTATTATTTGGATCTTGAACAGGTGGCGTAGAATTCTTCTGTCCAAGTGCTTTCTTAATCTGTGTTCTATTATAACCATTCTTCAAGAAAACATCATCCAAAAATTTGATTTCATCAGATAGTTTACTTGGATGACATAATGAAAAGGTTCTATGATATAAAGTTTTAATAGTACAAAATTTTTGAGCAGGATGGTGATTTGATGACTCATGTGAATATTGATTTGTATGGGTCGGCTTCCTATATACAGAATGGATAAGTTTACCATTGTCTTGTTTCTCCAGGTAAACGTCCAGAAAAGGAAGACAGTTATTTTCTTCAACCTCAATACCGAATTTAATGTTCCTATGTTGCATGTTTAGATGATTCAAAAAAACATTTAATTAATCTCTACCATGAGGCCAAACAGCGAAGACATCATCAATGTAACGTAGCCAGACAGTAGGTTTCTTCATAGCAGTGTTTAAAACTTCTTGTTCGAAATTCTCCATGTAAAAATTAGCGATGGAAAGAGAAATAGGGGAACCTATGGCGACACTATCAATTTGCTTGAAGAAATTATCATTAAAGATGAAGAAACAAGAAGTCAAACAATGTTTAAAAAGCTTGACAATATCAGATGTAAAATGATCTTCTAATAATTTCAGAGTATCGATGATAGGTACTTTCGTGAATAAAGATGAAACGTCAAAACTGACAAGTAAATCATTATCTGTCAATGTCATATCACTAATCAAATCCACAAAATGACGGAAATCCTTGACATATGATGAAGTATGACCAATCATCGGCTTCAACAGACCATCCAAATATTTGGCTAATCCATATGTTGTTGAGCCTATTGAATTGACAATAGGTCTTAGAGGAACATCCTTTTTATGAATTTTCGGAAGACCATAAAACTTGGAAATGACAGGATCTTGGAGAATAAGCTCTTTCTGAATATCTTGAGGTAAAGAAGATTCTTTCAAAAGTTTAGTTGTTTGATATTTTGAAGAGCTAAGTGGATTACTATTAACTTTAACGTAGGCAGCATCATATAGTAAGTCATTTGCTTTTTTTAATGTAATCTTCTTTATTCATGATGACTGTAGCTTTGTCCTTATCAGCTGGTGTTCTCAAAACCAGTTGACGCTGAGGCAGGCTTAACAACCTCATCTAGAGGGATTTGGAGGAGAGTTTCATTGAAATAGTAAATAAGGTCAATAATGCCTGAGGTCATCAGGCCCGAGGTGTGTACGTTGACCGTAGGCATTATCGTCCGTCCAACTCCTGTGGTGCCTTCAATGTTTAATATCCGATTTTTGCACTATTTCAATCAAAAATTTTAGCAATGTATGTCCTGTCATTGTGATTTCTGAAATTATTCTAGTTACTTGCTGAAACTAGGAAACTTGTTTGTTATTTTTCAAAATAATGCCCGACATCATTTTTTTTTAATTGAAGATAAGTTTGTTCCTTTTACGAGCAGTAATGATACTAATGATTAATTAATCTTCAGTTTGCAAATTTGTTGATAATGACAACATCATTAGAATTTTTTGTTAAAGCTCACAATATATCCTCAAAGGACTGCTCCGCGATTTGCTCATTAAAAAATTACAAAAGCTGCGAAACAAAACATGACATATTTGTGCGTAGGCGTGGTACTCCACGATGTATATTACATGAGTCACGGTCGAACCCGATGACACATCCGGGAAACACCAGACCGGAAAATGCGTGAAGAAAAACGACAATCAACGGCAAACATTTTCCAGGAAAATAAAGAGTCAGGAGAAAATTTAAAGCAGCTGGAAGAGTGCTGATTTAATTTTGGCGGTTGTGAGAGCATTTTTACGCTACATATGTAGACTAGAATTAGTTGAATGTAATTTTAAACTTCAAAGAGTGTTGCATACGAAAGGAAATTACTACAAACGTTTTATTAAATGTACAGTGGTGGAACAGTTCAAGCGGAAATATAGAACAAATTTATCTGCTACCCGATTCATTGTATCCTGAATTTTATTGAGGATATTTTCATAGTTTAAAAATGATTCACTGGAACACCTATCATTTTAATTCATTTATTGGTAATTTGGAACATCCAATTAACAACTAACGATCAATAATTGGACTAATTCCAAATTATATTATCACGATTTTAATTAACTTCATATATTTATTACTTGCTGATTCAATTGTAGCACGAATACAATTCAAAAACAATTGAATTTATAAACCCAATTAAACTATCATATAAACATATATTCATATATCATCGTGACCCTGACGGCGATTGGAAATAAATACATTAAATTGCAAACTGTGTTCAAGACTACCATCCACAAACTAAACTTCAAATTGTTCAAGCTTTCAGAACAATCGACAATCAGTCTACAAACTTGTCCATAACCTCAACCCACAAGAATAATTACTACGCCAGGAGAATATCTCAAAAACAAAACACATCGATTAATCCCACGCCTTCCTTGACTGTATATCGTAAGACAATTTAGCCACAGCCTACGTTACTGACCTATAAACGAGAGAAAAAATAAATTATATCCCCTGAAGTACATAAATAATGCAAACGTAATATAAACTGCAAAGTTGCTACCAGTGGCTCAAAAGTTATGTGGGTCTTTGTCCCAATGGCGCGAGAGTACAGTCGGCAGCAAAAGAACTGTTCGTCTTTTTTAATTACACAACAGTTGAGCAACCTTGGAGAGCAGAAGGAGTTTGTTTTATATGTACATGTTAATAAATTTTACTGAAGCACTTCTTACAAAAAACTGGAATGGTGTATCTAATAAATATAATATGAACTCTAAACTGGCCATTTATAATCCAGCTCCTGGGCTGATAAAGATTATGTATGCGTAAAGTACTTAGGTGCCTGCTGCAGAGTATATAATAGGTGCCTGGTATATGATGTCTGGATTCGAATTTTAGGTACCTAGTGCCTAATACCGAATGAAATGTGTTTAATACCAAGTATTAACTGCCTGTTGCCTCTGCCCATTACCGAGTATCAACTGCCTAATATTAGATGTCTGATTAAAGGCTTCAAGTGCCTGAAACAAGGTATTGAATGTCTCAAGGCTGAGTGGAGTGCAATAAATAACATATTACTCTATAACAAGTCTGTTTAGAATAAAAAAAAACAAACTTAATTTTTTTTAAATTTATTATTAGTACTTTCTCCCCGCCCCTATTCACATACTTTTCCCAGTGGTGTTTTCATTTCTCGAAGCAGTCCTGGATAGCTTACTTTGAAATGGCTTCAACTGTCTAGTATTAAATATTTGAAACAGGGTAATGGAATCTTGAGGCTCTCAAAAAACACAATACTTTGTAGATCTGTTCGGGGAACAACCGAGGTCAATCCTTCAAAACTTTATTAATTTTACAGATTATTGTCTTCTATATTCACACACTTTTCCCAGCGGTGTTACTTTTCCCGAAGCAGTCTTGGATAGCTTACTTTGAAATGGCTTTTGGGACCTGTCACGAATTTGCTTTGATGTCAGCAATGGTCTGAAAATGGCAACCTTGCTGAACTAATTTCAATTTCGGAAACAAGCAAAAATCACAGGGAAAATCAAGACCAAAAGGCAGGTCAGTTATCTAATGTTGGTCCAAAAATCCGAATTCACAAAACTGAGTGTGCAGGCGCAAGAGCCATGGTGCAAGAATTCAGATTACACAATAGGGTCGTCCTGAAAAAAATTAATAAAATATTTTTTTGTATCAACATAAGGCTTATAACCTATGAATGAATATCCTGTAGATCCTATGTCAACAAGCAACATACAAAATTTTGTCATGTGACCAACGAAACATTGTTATTAGCCAAGTGGCACTGTGACGTCATCTCGCATGCTGGGCATCAGAAATTAGTGCATAAAATAGGAACCGTGAATCAATTTGATTTAGAATAGAATCAGGCACAGAATGAATTCTGATGAGTTCGTAAAGGAAGAATTAGATAATTCGCCCCCACTTTTACCAACAAATTGTTACCACCGTCTATTTTTACTATTAATTCTTTTTACCACCGTCTTATTTCACCACTAATTCTTTTTGATAGAATATTCTGTTAATTTAGGTTAAATAAGAGCCGACATGAATTGAATCTTCAATTTATTGAACACACTCAAATATAAATAAAATGCAAAGTTATCAATCTACGCAACAACTTGAACTTGTCAAGTCGCCGCGACTACTCCAAACAGAACTGTGAAGGTGAAGTCCCAACGACTTCGCGGAGAAAAACAATAAACAATAAGGCACGAAACGCTGACGAAGATATTATGATAGACGCTCAGCAGAGCTATACTGCTCATATTCGATAATATTCTCACACTTTTTACCACCACATATTTACCAACGTATTCCTTTAACCCTCTTTTCTTTTTACCACCCCCATTACTGCTTTGTGTATCAGTGTGTGTTCAAACCGAACGACCAAGCGAGCTCCACCCGCTCTGACCAAACTCGACGTGTCATGCTCAATGGGTATCAAACCGCTAGTACAGTTATAAACAGTGGTTTTTGTTTTCAACCAGGGATGCTTCACACCTTACTAACGTGCGGACTTCGCTTGCTCTGACCAAGCTCAACGTGTCATGCGGATTTTAAACCTAATCTCAATTTATTTACGGGACCAGGAAAAACGAAGAGAAAATTGTTGAGTACGCAAGAGGGCATAACATCCAATTTTCAATGAAAGTTTATTGTAGTATGGTAAGGTTTTCAACCTAGTCGACGTATTTTTTCTCCTGCAGTTGTATAGTTCTAACCGGCTCTGATGATGATTTTAAAAAAAATCGAAACCGGTAAGCAATTTAAGCTAAAATAGAACAGAGTAGACAAGACTTTTTCATTTTTTTTGTTGAAAACCTTACCATCCTTCATTTATTTCATTTACACTTGGGTGTTTCCCCCTTTCAACTATCCCAATTATAAAGTTTATTGTATTGTATTTGTAAAAATAATTGTAAAATATATTAGTGGTAAAAATGTAGTGGTAAAGGTTGAATGGTAAAATTGGAGTGGTAAAAGTGGTCTCTTATGAGTCAGATAATTTGCCAGAGGTTCAAGAGTTGATGGTTTCCGACTATTTTCGAAAAGTGTTTTGTAACGCAGCTGAAAAAAAGTATAAGTCTTTATTATGGATCTTTCTTTTCACAGTATAACGTCCATTTTTGTGTGCAAAATGCGAAGTGACGTCACAATAACATGGCGGTTTTTCGTGACCCTCTCAAACGCCGTTTATTTTGAAATCATGTTCGCAAATCACACGATTAGTGTCAATAGTTTTTTAAATGTGCTCAGAGTTCATTTACAAGATTTTTGAAAAATCGTGGAAGATCCAATTCCATTAAAATCGAAAAAAAACAGTGAGCATAACTTTGAAATCAGATCAAGACTGAATTGCTTATATAGCGCGTTGAGATTTTTTGCCAATTCATTTTGATGATTGAACTTTTGTCTCATTGTCATAAAGAGACGTTTCTGTGAAAGTTTTTCCCAGTTTTACGCAAAATTTTGCGTAGTATCGTAAACAAATGACTACATCACGAAAACCTGACATTAACAAATTAAGAACACGTGGTTATGTGCAATGCAATGCTGCCAACCGCAAATCACTAAATATCTGCATTATTGGTCCGTAAGTCAAGATGTTCGGTTTTTTTCAGAATAGACCTCGTATGCTTCCAAGAGGATATCGAACGAAAATTCATCGAAAATATTGCGTCATTGGAGCTTTGCAAACACGAATATCCAGAATTCTACGCTTGGTGAATTCGCGTTAGAATTATTTATCAAAGGAATCTCTTGCTCTGTCTTATTAATTAATCATTTTTCATTCTACAAATCTTTGGCTTTCTAATTGCAACTTAATTGTTTTAAATGTTAAGTGTTAACAACAGTTTTCACGGTATAATGGATAAATAAGAATATAATTAGTAACTTCAAAGGTAAAATTATCATTTGAATTTATATACGTTCATAACTTTAGAGATCGATGAAACTTTTTAGCTTATGCTATCTATCTATCTATCCATTGCGCAATTTGGTTATATTTACCACCATAACTTTAGAGCCTCAGTTTGATTAATTATTACAAACAATTACCTTTAGAAACATAGTCATCAACACGAGGAAAATTGTTCAGCAGCGAAGTTTACACTCTCTAACAAAAGCCAACACTAATTTTAACACTACCAGTGCGAACGAACTCACATTCAGTTATTGCATCGATTGTATATTAGTGCTTTTGTAATTCCAACCATGAAACATCACGAAATATTACGATGTTTGGATGTAGTGACAAAGGGGATATGTATTCTTGTTTCACAATTCGACGCGCTCAAATTTCACGTTATTATATTGAGTGCTTGTTGTTCAAAATTCGTCATTTCTAAAAAGTTCAGTCGATGAATAATATTATTTGAAATGTGCATATTGTACCAAAGGTTTGTAATGTATGAATTCTAGAATGTGGTCCTCTTGACGCTATCTCTTAAACCAATAGAACCCAAAAAGCGTAGCATACATCAAACAATTCCCAATTTCTCAAGCAACTTGAATGAATAAAATGTGCCTAATATCGTGTGCTTAATAATAAGCTGCAATCTCCAATATTATTCAAAATTCAAGCTGGATCAGGTGGAATTGCCTCAAAATACAAAATAAACTAACAGACATACGTAAAATTACCCTTAATGCTAACATTGAGGGATACAAGAATGTTAATCCTTCGGTACAAGCCTTCCGCGTTCCATTTATAATCCCATTACACTATGTCTTTACAAGTAACTCCCTCGTACACGAAAACACCCCTATTTAATCATTTTCTCATACAATGCAATACCCTATATGCAGGGTAACATGATTCCCTGTTAAGGCATCGGTTTCTACAAGCGCATCTGATGACATCCAATTTTCCTGAAATCGGGCAACGCCCCCGGAGTAACGAACCGTCTATGACGCCTTACGGCCTTTGTTACACACCCATGAATTATGCCTGTGTGTATTTATGTTTTATGCATGATGATATTTTGTATTAAAAAGATGAAAAACGAAAATTCTGCTGTGGCCACCACATGAATTTTGGGGCCAGTTCCAATGATGTTTCAAAAATTTATTGTGTTGAATCAATTAATTGCATACTTCAAAGTGACAGCTCTCATTGTCAAAGTGACAGATGGCGTTTATATCAAATTACTATTTGAAAAAAAAACAATTAACAATCGAAAAAATTATTTGTTACATATTTCTACTAGTAGTCCAGTCAAGTTAGTCCTAAAAATACGGGTGCCCTTGCATAAATTCCCAAGAAGCTGAAAATTGGCATGAACGTTAGGGATACCATTATGATGAAGTTGTGAAAAGTCCCCATTGATCCCATGTGTGCAAAACATTTTATGCGAGGTCAAAGTTCGTAGAAATGGGTTTTTCAAATTGTTTAACGAAATTGTCAGTTTTATGATCGAAATAGCTTAGACAAAAATTATAGATCTTTCAATTCTCTACAAAAATGGTCCCCACACTTTTTTCCCAAGATTTGGCATTTCTGAGAAAAAGCCATTCTAAAGTTATATTTTCAATAAAATGCATGACTACGCTGCCCATGTACATTATGGACATATAATATGAATAAAGCTATTAGTCCGCGTGACTAGTACTCGTACATTAATATTGAATAATACTTCTACAAATATGAAATGGAAAGAGACCTAGTCCCTCATTTTATGTGGCCATGTAGCCTTAAGCAACATCTGCCTTCTGTTCAATTGTCAACGTGGCAGTGTTCGTCTGTTACTTACTTTAAATTACTTACATAGATAAGTAACATTACGTAACTTTTGCAAAACATACTCGTATTAAAAAAGGTGTTCAATTGACTTCTCTTCCTCCAACCTTGGATTCTGCTCATCAACATTTTTATCGAGTATATTACCAGGTTCCATTGTGGCTTGATAATGAACTAGACCCAGAATAATGGGGTTGGAAGCTAATTAATGATGTATTGGAGCCAATCGACGCTTCACTCCCCCCTGCACCAGAATAGTTCCTCATTACTATTTTTTCTAGATGCAAAAAGGAGTGTTATTCGAAATGCGGCAGCAAAAAAATAGGCTTACTTTGTTCACCAGCATGCACCAGCTGTGAAGGCCAGTCGTGTTCAAATGCTGAATCTCCAACAGAAGATGATCCTCACATCAACGACGGAGTAACTGATTTATCTCTGTTTAAACAGTTTATGTCAACTCAGGAAGATGAAGAAAAAGAAGAAGCAGTTGGATAACAAAGACTTAATATTATATTGAACTTCAATATAAAGACCGTGGAGTAGGACTATTGGAGAAACCACGACAAAAATTACGCACCAAGTATACCACTTCATAGGTGGCGTGGAAGCATGTGCATATTATAGAGAATATAACTTTAGAACGGCTTTTTCTCAGAAATGGCAAATCTTGGCGAAAAAAGTATAGGAACCAATTTTGTAGAGAATTGGAAGATCTATAATTTCTATCTGAGCTATTTCTATCATAAAACTGACAATTTCGCTAGAAAATTTGAAAAATCCGTTTCTACGAAGTTTGACCTCGTATAAAATTTTTTGCACACATGGGATCGATGGGGACTTTTCACAACTCCATCATAATGGTATCACTAATGTTCATGCCAATTTTCAGCTTCTTGGGAATTTATGCAAGGGTGAATGTCTATTTTGACTGGACTATAGCTTATCTTCCCGATAGCTTTAAAATGATACCAAACTAAACATCATTCAAATAATCCGTAAAAAAACAATAATTGACAATTATTCAAATATCCTCTGTCACTTCTATTAGAATTATTTCCGAATGAGCTTTAATTTGATACCAGATACAACCTATTTAAAAAAAAAAAAAAAAACGAACATTTGCATGTGATGTCCAAATATGAATGATAATAATTTCAATTTCATATATATTGTAATGTTTATTGCTTGGAAATTGCTTATCATTAAAATAAAAATTACTATTTGATAATTGAAAATGAAATAAAAGTTTTATTATTCCGGATATCACTCACAACACTATATTATTTATTTATCACTTACTACTATCTTAAACAAAGCCGCAGATATTTATAATTAACTATTTATATACACTGCTCACTTCACTGTTTGATATTCACCATTACACTACTCTTAAATCGTTTGCTTGCGTTTATATATAGAAATATCCATTTCTCGAATGTTCTACCACATTTCTGGAATATTACTAGAAGCTTTCATCGGACGAGGTGATGTGGTGCGGTACGGCGCGAAACAACGTGGACGAAAGGCTCCGCCCAAACACTTTTACGAGCCTCCACACTCTCGCACGTTACAATATGTTTCTCATTATTTCTTTGCTTCAAAAGAATATAATGAATTTTGTCATGATTCAAATTTCAACAATAACAAATGAACCGCTAGTAACTTTGAAAAATGTTTTAGGTAAATGTTGTGTCAAATTATTCAAGGATCAATTTTAGTTATTCTGTATTCAATAATAAATACTACTGTTTATAAAAAAAAAAGACTAAGGCTTCATTAATAAAGTTTTGGAGCCACTGGTTGAAAACAAGCTCATTTACTAACTCAAACCTAGATTTTTAGTAAGAATCTTGAATATAAAATTTCAGTCGAACATTCGTATACGTTCTCAAGCTATCGTGTTTTCAAACAAACAGACCAACCGATTTTTTCAGATTGTTTTATTGGGGTCAGTAGGGTCTATGAAGATTCATCAACATTTTAAACTGTCAAAAAATCACGATAACAATACTTCTCCTATCATATATTGGTCGAGGACGTAAAAACTAGACGAAATGAGCCTAAAATATAGTACTGACATTTTTTTGCGATAAATAAAGCTAAATATTGGCGTTTGAAACTATTTTTTTCTACAAACGTCAAAAAATCATCACATTTGTACATCAATATTAGTATACGAAATGTTGCATTGGAGTTTTTTATCATGTTTTTTTTAGTTTTCTGACGTCTGTAGAAAAAATGTTGTATGCTACACGTGCACGAAATTTCTTTGGAGCTTTCGAATGATTTGTGTCTCGGCTACCGCCTCGACAAAAAACTTTCATTCTCAAGCACCAAAGTATAATTTCGCGCACTTGATACATAAATAACTATTGTAACGTGCATAAGTTACATACTTGTGTAAATATCTAACGGATACGTCTGCAAATTTTTGACGGTAGCGATTGTGTTATTGCGGGCGACGGTGCTGTACCATGTGTGGGTAAAGTAAACAACCAGCAGTGTTATTAAACTTTTGGATCACACAAACAACATTTCAAAGTCTGTTATATTTATGGAATAGGTAATGGAATGTATAATAATGTATTCATTTTGAAATTACTATAATTATTTCGGCAAATTGTCATCATTAAACATACAGCTGAAATTATTTTTTATATTAAATTTCAGCTGTATGCCTGATGATGGCAATTTGCTGAAATCGATAGTATTTGAAAATAAAATATTTCAAACACAAACTTTTCCATAAATACGATGTGTACATATCTGCAAAATTTTATACATGGAATCAGAAATCTTTATCCTCTGTAATATTTGCAATGAAACTGAAAGCAATAATGGCTTTTAGGTTATAGGTTACGCATTTACCAACACTTTAATGCTTTATGCTAATTATTAATGGTAATGCCAGCGATTCTAATTCAAATTGAATCATAAATTTAATTATTATTCTCAACATTAGACTAAACAACTGGAGCTAACTACTCAATTGTTTTACCATAACTTTAATTTTCAATCTATTAATTTAATACTTTATGATAAGATTGCATTTTTCTCATGCGGGTTTTCATTCGGCGTTTTCCGTTTCCTGCGCCCGGCGCCACTTTGCCGAGCGGTAACGAATTTTTGGCGGGCCCGGCTGTTATGACGTCACTGCGACAGGGGGTGGTTGCGGCGAGGTCGTCGCCACGACGACAGGCGCCGCTCTCGGCCGCCTCCACCGCCGATATCGCCGCGGTTTCCATAGCGACGTGGCGCACCGACGCCGGTAACGCCCATCACTCAGCCTGCGAAATGCACTTGCTTGTTGTTTACAACTAGAATTGCGCAGAAATCTCCAGAAGGAAACCGATCAGAAAGCTACCAGCACTATAGTGGAATTGGTTGCTTTACCCAACATATGGTACAACACCGTCACCCGCTACAACACACTGTACAAGCGGAAGATAGTACCCAGGTACCTAAGAATAACACACGCAATTTTTTTGGTGTGACGTTACTACATATGACACCAAAACCAAATTCAAAGAACTCAATATCAGACAAATACACCAATTCATAAAAGTCCTCAGCTAGTTCAAAATTGTATCAGCTGGAGGCTGCCTTCAAAGTAATGCGAACTGTTTGCAATATAGATTGAGTGGGTTGTTTTATGTATGCTACATTTTTTGGGTTATATTGGCCCAGAAAGGTGCACATTCCAGAATTCATACTGTCACACATCTTGGGTACCTGATGAACAAATTAGTGGCTTCCAGACTTCACCATGAAAAATACAGAACAAATACAATTAAATTGAATTAACAAACGAACTAAAACATTTGAACTTTCAGTATTCCCAGTTGAATAAACAGAACGCACATTCAAAATCATCTGAATATAGGCAGAACTAATTAAAACAATATGCTGAATTAATAATTTTTCTCCACGTGTGCACCAAGTTTTATTACCATAAAAAAAATAATAATAATATATGTAGAGATTACCAATTCGCTATTGAACTTCATGAATGATGTCTAATTAAATATTAATTACATGATATTAACAATAAAATATTTTAATATCAGATTTTAAAGCTTATTAATTTTTTTTCAGATAACCTCAACCTTTCAGTATTTCGTAAACCGTATTGAAAAATAGATGTTATCATACAAATGTTAAATCGGAACACTTAAAAATAATTAAATCCTGAAATACAGACTAAATTTTTCATTGATTTCTATTTAGTCTTTTGAACGAATTCCATTTAACATTTTCATGGCTGCTAAACACGACAACCTGATCCAATATTTGTTCATTTAAGCCCAGATTAAAATTAATCTCCGCATTACAGTCCAGCCGTACACATCAATGAAAATAGAAGATTTATTGGGAAATTTTTTTAATGAAGCTTCTACAAAAAATATTCCTTTATTTTCCTAGTGAAATTTCGAATCATATTTGGTAGTACTACATTATTCTGTGGGTGTGCATGTTGCTATTGCGAGCAACGGTGTTGCCCCATGTGATAGGTAAAGCAATTAACCTGTGTTTTTTGCAGGCAATACTCGCAATGTCATCTATTGTGAAATCAACAGTGTTGTGACAACTATCAACGGTGTTGCTCCATATGATGGATAAAGCAATCAATTCGGAAGAGTTATATGATTTGTATGTCCTATTTAGTTGATCAAGAGCTGAATGGCATGAATTGATGTGTGTGAATATGACATTTCACTGCCCATTGTAGTTTATCTCATAATATTTGCAGAATTTGGCTTCAAAGCATCCTGATACTCGATCAGTCCCTTTTTCCTAAAAGAATAATCACAATCGCATAAAATCGACCATCAGTACACCCTCAATAAATTCTACATATTGTAACGAATTTAAGTCTATAAATTAGTCATTTTGGCTTTACTGGTGCTTAGAATTATTGTGGAAATATTTTACATCAAGAAATAGAAGCGAATATATTTGTTTTCTAGAAAATTGCTGGTACCTTCTAGCGCTTTCTAGAAAAGCCTGGACGATTGCGGGAAAACCGTAGTGGGGAGAGACCCACGGTATATATCAGTGGATGACTCAACGAGGATTATTATTGATTTTGGCTCAGAGACCTTATAATATGGACTGCTAGTGGTTGAAATAAATTGTGTTATTTAAAATAAATCAATATTGACATGAATAATTAAAGTTGAGTTATAATGTAATGTAATAATCTTTAGTTTAAATTAGAATTATTCATTAGAAATAGTGTTAGTTATGTAATTTATTATTTTAATAAATCATAAAAATAAATAGTAGTGTTCAGTAACTTTTGCTCCCTAAATTAAAATAAATACCGTTGCAATATAAATAAAATTTGAGTGTGAGACTGTGATTTCGAATTAAAGACTTTTTCTCAATCTGAAATGGTTATTTGCAAGATATCAAAATTAAATACCGCATTTCCAATTTTTTTTTCTGCCTGTCTGTCTATTTGTTTGTCCGCAATGAATTGATTAAGTTGAAGTATTTTACATTTGCTGTTGGTACTTACGTCAAATTTCCCGACAGTATTATCAACGTATAATAAGTGGCGCACGGATCGTGTTCGTTTGTTCGCGCATCGTTCATCCGATTAAGTTGAAACTACGTACATTTGTTGATGGCAATTGCTTTAAGATTTATGTTATAGTATCATCAACGTACAATAAGTGGCACACGAGTCGTATTTGTTCGTTCGCGTATCTTTCATCAAACTGAGTTAAAATTTTGTTCAGTTGTTGTTGATATTTGCGTGAAAGTTTCTGACACATTGATATTAACGTACAATAGGTAGTGTGCCAATCGTGTCGAATAGCTGTTTGTTCGCGCATCGTCCATTCGACTGAGTTGAAACTTTGAACAATTGTGGACGCTTGCGTGAAAGTTCCTGACTTAGTTCCATCAAAGCAAAACTTGCATTGTGAATAATTGATATCTCAATAAGCGGTACGGAAAATTAAGTTAACGTTTTTGTCTTTATATAGTTCTAAATTCGTACATATTAATACTTACAATTAGAAAGACAACGCACAGACCGAACCGCTGGATCTAAAGTTCTGAAATTTTTACTGCAATCCCGATGACATATAGAACCACTAATAAAGAATTTTTTGAAATTCCATTCTCAAGAACGACATCTCAATACGTTTGTATGGAAAATCGTATTCTCTGCGACTATTATTATATTTTTATGAGAAAATCAATTGGATATTGGATCGATTAACCCAAGAATAGAACAGCAAAAAATGTTTATAGCACAAGACTAGCGGTTGCTCCAGTGCTGCAATCAATTTTGATTACCTTTTTTTATTGACTTCAAAAAGTTACCGCGGATGAATCCCGCGATCTTTTGGGTGATTTAGTAGTCAATTGAATTGATTAACCCTAAAATAAGACAACAGAAAATATCGAAAGCATAGGGGGCTATCACAGGCGGAATTAGCGGTTATCCCAGGTGCTGCAGTGAATTATTATATATTTTTTCATTGAATTCAAAAAGTACATCTATATGCGGGTCAATCTGCAGGTGACAGCTATTCTAAATAATACTGTTGAATCAAAAGCAGTAGGATGTGATTTATAATATATTGCACTAAACTCAACATTTAATATTAAATTCTATCGATCTTACATCTTAGCAAGAATATGTGTTAGCACTACCTTTGTTTTGAGATCAATTAATGGAGCAAAATCAATGTGCGTGACTCTTGAACAAACAATAACTATTGGATCGAAAATACATAATGCGTTTTTTCTAACAATAACAATAGTTTTTGAATGAATTATTTATAAGTCAGTTTTGTTTTGATTAAATCTGACCCTTTAACTTTCAAAACCAATATCAATAAATTTGTCGAACATAAGTGTGTCAATAAATCTTTCTTAATGTTCATGAAAATAACAGCAGTTAATTTCAAGAAGCACGTAAAATGTTTTAGACAGATGCGACACTCATCGGTGTTGTTCCAGAACTGCGCAGCTCATCCGCGCATGTCATATTTCAACCACATTATTCTGGAACACGGTTACAAATCACCGTATATTTAAAGCTCAAATTTTCAGGATATGATGATCATCAAAAATTTAAGAGTACTTCCCGTAGTCCCTCTTCATTCTTCTCCCTGAAGCACTACAGCCCTTTGTGAGTTTTGGTTTGATCAACTATTTTCCCCCATAGTATCCGATTTTTAACTTTGGTTGTCCAATGTTAAATTTTTATTACTTTTATGTCATTTAGTACTTAATTCTCTCATTGATCTCTCCTTATATCCCATGGTTTCCATAGTCAGTGATTTTTTTTTTCAATCTTTCATTTGGTATCCTCGTTATATATCCGAACGATTTCAATCTTTGAGCCTCAATAAATCTTACTATGTTCGACCTTTCGCTTCTTGTGTAGGGCCAAAAAAATTCCGAAGGCTTTTCCTCTCAAAGACTTCTAATTTTTCTTGATCCTGTTTCGTAAGCGTTCAGGTTTCATACGCGTATATTACCACCAGACGAATAAGTGTTTCATATATATTTATTTAGTTTGGTTCCCTTCGTTAGGATTTTGGATTTAAGTAAGTTACCATGTGCACAATAGGCTCAGTACCCAGCTCTTATTCCGGTAGATATTTCATTACTTATAACGTTGGAAGTGCTCAGTTGAGAGCTCAAATACAAAATCAAATTTTTCAAAATTCTTATTAGCTAGAAAAATGGGCTATGTGCATGAAGTCCACTAGCGCCTCTAGCGGTCCATGGAGAACGATTGAACACTCATTTTATCATTGTTTCATACCTATAGTTTTTAAATGTACTAATATTATTTAATTCAGCTGTGTGCGTATAATATAATTTGCATAGCATAAAAGGTACGTTGAAATTATTTATTTTGAGAATTTTATTTCTTCAATTATAACGTACCTATTAGAGAAAACGTCTTAATTCGTTCAAATTGACAGGATAACCTCAAATTATGACGCCGATGATCTTGTGCATCAGATTTGTATGTATCAAACACTGTATCCCTTTTACCGAGGAGGCATTGAAGAAAAGCGTGTAATTAGTTTGCCATATTAAACATGTTGAAGAATATGTTGCTGACAATATTAACAACAAAATTATTGCGAAGTGCATCCGACAAACTTCTATCACTGAAACACCTTACAAATTAGAGATAGAGGTAAATTCATGAATCCCAAATCGATGATGAATCTTTCTAATTTCATAATTATATTACAAACATCTTTGTTATAGAGATTGATAATGAAAGACAGATAATACTCTATTTACCACTTTGATCCACTTCACTCGTTTTATTATGTTATAACTGCGAACATGAAATCTATGAAACTATATTTCACTCGAATCATCCTTAACACAACAACCTGAAACAGAACAAGCGTGTTCCTATGTTTTATATGCAATTATTCTCACTTTTAAACTACAATTCTTAATGACGTATTCTGAGAATTGAAGTTCGATGCTTACAATGGTGCTCACCATGAGCGCTCGCATCGATATTTGTTCAAACTACGCCGCCTTGCACATAGCCTATAGTCGTAACACTCGTAACTGTATTATTTATAGCTACTCTATTTGGCATATATTTAGTTTTTTTCTTGCATTTATTTTTACTCCAACTGTCAGAACTTCATTATCAAATTTCATTCAGGTTTCTTGTAGTTAGTACCAAATCGTCTGCAAAAGCTAATGATTGTTTCGATTTCGCTTCTATTGTTTCTCCGCAATCTACATTTTGAACTACATCCCCTAGCGTAAGATTGAAGAGGAGTGCTGAGAGCGAATCTCTTTGCGTTACCCAAGCACCAATTTGAAATATTTCAGTTGTTTGCTTTTGACTCTTTCATTGTCCTTTGAATTAAACGAATTCATTTTCCGGTATCCAAAAAAGTTTCAATCTATCAATTGCCTGTTTGATGTCTATAAATAGATTGTGCATTTCTACTGTTTTAGACAGATGCGACACTCGTCGGTATTTCTGCGGTAGATCCTGAACTGCGCAGCTCATCCGCGCGGCTACAAACCAGCGTATATTTAAACCTTAATAACTTTGGACTGAATGGCTCTTCAGAGCTCCAATTTTCAAGATAAGATGAACATACCAAACTCAAGTAATCTAGCAAATTCTATTTGTCTAGCTGTATTAGTTTAAAGTTATTCTGTCATGATGTTATTGATGCTCATCAAAAACTTAAGAGGTACTTCCCGTACTCCCACAAATCCAAAATTAGGTATGCAGGTTGGGCAAGTAACAAAAAAATTGGAATACGTGTGATTTCCCTCCCCCAAACTCTCAGAGTGAGGGTGGTGGTGAGGATTTCTACTTGACATATAATAAAAAAAACTGATGTGAACACCACATGACTTACTTATACACTTTTTGACTGAATAATTGACAGTTGACACTGATATTGACATAAGACAAAATCAATTGCAACCACGATTTGAAGTAATCATTTAGATGTCACAACTTATTAGAACGCTGTAGCAGTCTCAAATGTCAAATTTTATCATTCTACGGCCAACAGTTTCGAATTTACGTGGAAAATTGAAAAAGGTGATGGAATAAAGTTTACTTCCGACTCAGTACATTGCTATGAAAATATAAAGTCATCATTCAAATTCTAAAACTGCTTTAAATATTAAATTTCATGATTCTACAGCTGATCGTTCTGGATTTATGCAAAAAACATCGATACACTGCTTAGTAAACTGCATTTCCGGTTCAGCCGATCGCAATCATAAAGCGAGATGTACAGCTAGATGTTATAGAAGTGCTTAATACGAAATTTCAATATTCTACGACTGATTGTTTTGAATTTATGCGGAAAATTCGAGAATACTGTTATATAAAGTGCCGATTGGTACAAAATAGAAAATAATCATCAAGATGCTACATCGATTTCAAATACTGAATTTCAACCTCCTACGAAATTACGGAAAATTCAAGATTAGGGTTCAATGTACTGGGGATGATTCGCTTTCTTCTTGAAATCTGATACATAATAAAGTTTATGATATAATCAAAGAAAGTGACGTAACAAATTCTTCAAATAAAGAAATTATCTTGATTCAATTCTATTTAAAAAATTAGAAATCGTGTCTAGTGTTCTGTCGTTGATTACTGAGATACAGAAATTTGGAAGTATACAATAATTTCCTCGATTCAGCAATTTTGAATAGTCAAACCAGTGAAAGTAAACAATACTATTACTACTTTAAAACACCAAATAATTCCTCGAAAATGGAATTCGGTGGAATTGTACGACAATGAAGATCGTTAATGAGGGAGTTTAACATAATCTGGAGACAAAAGGGTTTGAGGGTGAATAAAAGGAAGTTTATTAATGATTATGATGATGTACCATCGAACATAATTAAGTATGAACAATATTAGTCATTATCAGTTGATGAAGATTGAATTAATCCATCGCGAACTCCTTTTTCAACAAAGAATAATTTTTCTGTAACACAGTTTTGAAATTTGCATATTCCATATCAAAAATTATGTTGGGACAAGTGACATTTCAACAAGTCAATTAGGATAATTCTGTATGCCGTTTATAATCATTCAATAATCATTTTCAACGAACCAGAAGCTGTTAGTTTGGTTACCATGGTTACTTCCTAATAATTAAGGTATTTATTTCTGATTGTGCATTTGATGTTTCATGATTCTCAATGTTTTATCTAAAATATTGGTGACTTTCCAATACTTGTTGTAGAATTTATTATTCTACATCTGTCAGCAATCCAAAGATAAAAACGTTATCATTAACGTCAATTACATACAGGAATCCATCAAGCTTTAAAGATTGAACTAATCCGCTACATACTTCGAGGAATAATTTTTCAACATCCATCACCAATTCAAGTAAATGTCTGCATATTCTAACATTGCATTCAATGATAGACCTGGTGCCATAAAGTAGTTATAAACATCGGGAAAGACGATGCGTAATCGCACATCGTGACTAGAGTGCTTGAATTACACACGCACAATTTCACTTTTACTTAGCCACGAGCTAAACGCATTGGTAGCATCTTCATGTTTATTTTTATTATTTGAAAGATTGATAATCATAAGCATCCCTAATCTGATAATTTCAAAAGTATTTTAAGCATAGAAAAACGATTTATGATGTAATAAAATTACATTATCATAATTTAGATTTGAAATTTCTCTTTCAATGAAAGACACGCACCAGACAACGTACAAATATTCATACACCATAATCACCACTTCCATACCGAATATTAGTTCCACTCGTTGCATCAAAATCAAGACGCATGAGCACTAATTCTAAAAGTAAACATCAATCAAACAGCATAAGCAATTCGTACAACAAATGGAACGAAAGCGAAAAAACAAGAAAAGAAAATAACAGCGAAGCGCAAAAAAAGACACAAAAACATTATCTTTAATCACAACAGGAACCAGCAGCAAGCCGTGCAGGAGTTTTACGAAAAATTGTATTAACCGTACTGCTGCAAAAAAAGGGAAAAAACAAACTTGAACTGGGAACAATCAAGAGAAAGAAAAGTGAGGCATTTCAGAAGGAGTTTTTTTGCGCATACTTATATGTATCGTTCGTAAATCAGTCTCAACTTCTACCCAAAAAGAAAAAACTCTATATTATCGTATGGAAGATTCAAGTCTTATAAAGAAGAAGTACAATTAAGACTACAAAAAGCTCATAAATAATAGAAGAAGAAACAGAAGCACTCCGAAAAAATTCTTGTCGTATGTTCCCGGTTCCCGTTCTCATCAAGATCGATACGTTCCTAAAAACCTGACCTAAGCTAACCATACTACAAGGTTACAAAGTAATCAAGTAATATTATCACGCTTTCTAATTTTGATTTATGGTTTACAGCATTTCTTAACAGTTTATTAAAATTTGTGTGGAAGATTGATGATCATAATACTACGTGACGATGTAGTACATTGTTTTTATGATGAACTAGATGTTCATTTTGTTTTGCTAGCAAGAAATTTGAACGCTAAACATGAACAAAAAAGGAGTGAACTATATTTTCCAGAAGGTGACTTGTTTGATGATAAATGTTAATAATTTAGCATTAATTTCTCTCGAGCGGATGCATCACAACCAAAAAAAAATTGCATTTCACTTTTCGTAAACAAGTTTTCAAGTACCTCATTACATAATCCTTGTCTTATTTTACATTTTGCTACAACCGTTCATTCCCAATCAATTTCCAATCTAGTCCACATCATCTATTTGACATCCGCAACCGTACTACTCGGTAAACATGTCCGTAACCAGGACGACAGACTGCCTAGTCTGGTTACAACCGACTGCGCAGAATTGACAGCGACAAAAAAAAAAAAAACGGCTGAGAATATGAGAGGATTCTGAGATAATATTTAAAGATCTAATCATAAAATTATTCAAGGGAGCAGAAATCCTTGTTGGTAAAATCATACATTCTGAAACTTACACCCCTCTAGCTACTCTTCTAACGCTTCTGACAAATTAAAACTTATAGGTATAACTTTTATCGCCATCAGGAAGAATATCAAATCATCAAACTATTCAGGGGAGCAGGGATGCAAAATTTTAATAAACTGCTCACATTCTGAAACTAACATCCCTCCAGCTACCCTTATAACATTATAGAATTATAGATAGATTCAAATTCATACGCATGATTACTTTGAGTATGACAATTGAGAATAATATTGAATTTTGGGGACTAGCATCTCCACATACTTCATAACATGGACACACACACAAATACATTCATGTATTATTAAGTTTTCGTATCTACACAAAACACTTTACACTATGTATATTATTTTTAAGTATTGTAAATTCAAAATGTTCTAGTTGTCTTTTATGCGTAAATACTGCGTGCTTCCGGCTACAAAATCCTGTCAAGATCCTTCTCAGAATTAACTGCTTTAATTTTTCTGAATACTAACATGTGCAAACTATTTAGGTATGTCCAAGTATATTTCCCTTGTCTCGGACTTCCTCTGAATCCTGCATATTGTTTCTTCTAATGTTTCAAAATCAGTTTTTTCTCACTCCCATATGATACAGTTTATATTCTACTCTTATCCGATTGAGTTGACTTTTCGACTTAATGCGTTTGTGGGTACCTGTTTTTGGCATTCACTCAAACCAATCCGAGTCGTAATAGTAATTAAGGTATCAAGGGTGTTAAAAGGACAATAATGCCTGAGGTCAACAGTGTACTTTCCGAGGGCCCCTGGCCCGAGGTGTGTACGTTGACCGTAGGCATTATTGTCTGTTCAACTCCCGTGGTGCCTTCAATGTTTAAAGTCCGATTTTTGTTGTATTTCAATCAAAATTTTTAATAATGTATATCCTGTCATTGTGATTTCTGTCAGAGAAATTACTCTAGTTACTTGTAACTAGGCAGCTTGTTTGTTATTTTTGAAAATAATGCCCGAGGGCATTATTTTGAAACATAATGCCCTCGGGTATATTTGTTAAGTAATTACCCTGAAATCAGTGTCATTATGACAACAATAATAAACTAGTCGGACATCAAGTAATGAACGACACTACACAAAAATCTTTGTTTTATTAATGATACACCATAATCACCTCAGAGTCACTAAACTATCTTTGGGATACAATTTTTGTAAAATCATAAATTCTGATAGTTATTTATATCCCTCTAGCCACCCTTTTACGTTTCTGACAGGCACAAATTCATGGACATGATCACTTTGAGAAAATTATTGAATTATCAAAGTTTTCGGGGCAGCAGGAGACCGTAGAACGCAAAATGCCAATAAAACGCATGCATTTTGAGACTTTGATCCCTCTAGCTATGCTAATAATAATACTGACAGATTCAAATACCGAGACATGAAAAAAATATTAAATCATCAAATTATTCAGGGAAGGAGGGGATCGTACGACACGAAATGTTAATTGAATGCATAAATTCTAAGACTTGCACTTCTCTAACTACCCTCATAACATTTATGACAGATTCAAGTTTATAGATGTAATTGAGAACGGCAATTTAAAAACAAAAATCTGACGTGAACATCACGTGGCTTACTTGTACATCATTTGATATATACACAAATTTATTCAATAAAGATTTCTGTCACTTCAGATTATATTTAATATAATTTTAATCATATTTTGACATGTACTTACAATGTCAAGCAAAATCAAAAAATTGGCAACAGATTATCATTGCCTACCTTATCATTTCAATTAAACTGATTGTTTTATACCGCAAATTCTGAATGTCTGTTATACATATAAACTGCAATTCCGGCTCAGCCGATTGATACAAAAATAGTAGATAACTATTTTGATGCTACAAGTTCAAACATTAAATTTCAATATGCTATGGCTGATCATTCTAGATTTATGCAAAAAAATTTAAAAAAGTTTCAAGTAAAGTGCACTTCTGGCTTGGCCGATTCATACAAAAATAGCAGATAACCATTCTAATACAACATCAAGCTCAAATACTAAATTTCAACATGCTACGGTTGATCATTCTGGATTTATAAGAGAAATTCGAAAAAAGTTTCAAGTAAAGAGCACTTCCGGTACAGACGATTGGAACCATAATGCGAGGTGCACAACTAGATCATATACCAGTCTTGAATATAAAATTTCAACATTATACGTTCAACCACTTTTGAGATTTGCGAGTTACGAACGAACGAACGAACGAACGAACGAACGAACGAACGAACGCACGAACGAACGGACGCACATTCGTACCGACATCAAGCCGAAAATAGTCAAAATGGATTCAGGGGTGCTCAAAACGGATATTTCCGTCAAAATCTCGATAAGTGAATTTTGTCGGTTTCACAATACTTCTTTGTACTTAGTACAAGTAAGTAATTAAATCAATAAAATGATCAGAAAATACAAAATTTTAGTAAAATGCATACATTTTGAATGTAACAACACACTAGTTACTCTAATAATGTTACTAACAGATTCAAATACATAGACATGATGAAAATTAAATTATTCAGGGAAGCAGGGGACTGTACAAGACAAAATTTGGTACACTGTATACATTCTGGGACGGACGCATCCAAGTTCCTTTACGAAACCTCAGGTAGCTATAATCATATATCCGAATTCCTCTGAAACATCTCTTCCAAGGGATTACGGACGCATCCGAGTTCCTCCACGAAGCTTCATTAGTAAAATAAAACTTTGTCAGTGGCACTAAAATAGTGATTTTGTTTCCAACCGGCGATGCTTCGCACCAAGACAAACGGGCGGGATTCGCCCGCTCGAATCAAGCTAGGCGTGTGGAATTTCGGGTAGCTCAAAGTCTCATTTTCATGATGGCGCGGCTGGCGTGGTGCGCGTGGCGCTCACGACGTGTTTTTAAAATTTTGTTTTCAAGCCGGTGTGTGAAGTGTTACGTTCTCGGTGTTGACCTATCAGTTTCGTTCTCAAATTAAAATAGAAAATGTCTTCGCCAAGTCGAAGGAGACGTATTTTATGTTTATATTTATACTATAAATCATTGAAATACGAACAAAGCGTTGGTGGTCACGGTCAATTTCCAAAAGAAGGCGAGAGCAGGGAGATTACTTCAATTTAATAAATGAAATGAGGTTAACCGATACGGAAAGCTTTTTTAACTCTATGAGAATTTATTAATTTTGAATTAAAATCCATATTTCCTAATTCTGTCTTTTCCATGTCAACCTCTCCTCAATCACATAAACACTGAACACTGACGTACAATACGCATCACGCATGCGCTCCGGCGTATACAGCGTTAAAACTTAAAAAAATTTAACTTTGCACACCACGCCAGCCACGTTGTACCGAAGCGTGGAGTTTGGCGAAAGCTACGCTGCTATTGGCTCATATTTTAACACCACGCTAGCCATGCCGTCATGAAAATGAGGCTTAAAACAGTGGTTCTGTTTCCAACCGACGGTGCTTCGCACCAAAAGAAACAGGTGGGCTTCGCCCGCACTGGCCGAGCTCGACGTTTGGTATCTAGCATGCGCTAAGCATCTCCTATTGGGTCAAAAGAAGTCTTCAATTTATCAATTATATTTTTTTGTTTGAGAGCTACTGCTAACCCTGCTAACAGCAGCAAATGTGAAGGTAGAAGAACTCGTCAATAGGATTATCGTTTCAACCTTACGGTCGAGGAATAAAACAGGTAAAAGTGTAGGAATTCGGACGCACCGTCTGGGACTTGCACCCCTCTAGCTACCCTTAGACGTTCATGATAGATTCGAATATAAAGACATGACTTTGAGAATGGCAATTGAGAAAAATATCAAATCAACAAATTATTCAGGAAAGCAAGGTACAAAATGTTAGTGGAATACATACATTCTAAAACTATATCACTCCGGCCACTGTTATAACGTTACTAATAAATTCAAATTCGTACACATGATAACTTTCAGTATGACAAGTGAGAGAAATATTGAATCATAGAATTAACTTTGGGATAAAATGTTAGTAAAATCATACATTCTGTAATTACACCCCTCTACCCACCCTTATAAAGTTTCTAACACATTCAAATCCATAGACATGATTACTTTGAATATGGAAATTATATAATCATCAGAATATTCAGGAGAGGTCCGTAGGACATGAAATGTTAGTCAAATGCATACATTCTGAAATTTAAACCCCTCTAGCTACTCTTTAATATTAAATATATCAGAATTTCCGAAGTTTACCGTCACAATATAACTATACACAAAATATCATTTTCTATGAACTCTTGCGACAGTAATGTAGAGTTGGAGACAAAGATTGATACAAAGTACAATTCATTGTAACAAACCATACAAATCACTAACTCAGTCACATACTTGTCACAATGTTGATCACAACGCGTTTCATTCGCTCAAATATCATCAGCTGTGGGCTGAGGGGGCGACCTCGATCTCGGCACCAAACTACCTGGATCTTTAATCCCCTACTCGAACTCGGCACTATGCTAGGGATTAGGACTTATAGCTCAATCGTTCTACCTGAGTGAGATTTTCTGGACACAGGTGTGATATCAAAGTCTTGCATAGAAATGAATCATTTATCTTGAACGACCAGGCGGAATTACATAATATTTTTAATTTTCAACTCCTCGTTAAGGGCTTCTCTGATTAGCTTGTTTAGTTGTAGGCGTGACTTAGTACACTATTATATCAGTATTTAACATAACTGAAATTATGAATGAATTAGATTTTGTGAAACTTACAGTATGTGTTTTTTTTATATAATTTTACAATATGTATAATAATTTGTTTACATTTGATGTAAGAAAAAGTGTTTTATTTGTTCTATAGTCTACCCATCGTTCATTTCAAAAAATATGACTCTTAAATTCTTCAATTTAAGACTCATACTTTTTTAAATGATCGATGGCCAAACTATACATATTTGTATGTTTTTGTAATTATGTAGTTATGTATGTACAAATAATTTTTTTTTTTTTAATAATAATATTTTCAAACCAATCTTTTTTCTGAAGTTTCATGAAATATTATTTGCAGCATTATTTTTAATACAAATTAATTTTGAAATCAATATAGAAACTTATAAATCAAAATCTTGCAGGTTGATCGTGGTTTTATTTGAAAATTGACAGTGCGGAGATCATGTGCGCCCCGCGCTAATCGGATTAGCGTTGGTGCCGAGTTCATGTGCGCCCCGCGCTAAAAGGATTAGCGTTGGTGCCGAGTTCATGTTCTTGGTGCCGAGTTCGTGTACGCCCGGGCTGAGGATTGGAGATTGATGAACGGATTTTATACCGAAGGGATAGGTCATAATAGTTGAAAGATTATGTCAAATTGGCTATTTAATTTGACGTGTATGATTGACTTGTCAATTCTTACTTTAAAAATTTCCAAGTTTCCGTTATGTTGCTTTTATTTTGTTGTTTACATATTAACATATCTTCAATTTTATCTGCTGAATGTTTATGGCCGATAAAGTGGTTAGCCTAATTAGAATCGGTCTCAAAAATAATGAGTTAATATGTTCTTCAAATCGTTTTTTAAATTTACGTCCTGTTTGTCCGATATTATTTTAGTCACAAGTCGTACATTTCAATTTATAGACGCCACTTTTATTATATTTATTATTATTCCCGATGGATAAGTTTATTGTTTTTCAAGTTATCTCAAGTTTTACAAGCCGTTTTTATATTTTGATTTCTAAATAATTTGGTTATTGCGTGAGTTTTTTACCGGTATATGTGAATTTATTTATTTAAAATACTCTACCCAACAGGCTTAAAAAGGATAGAAACTACAAAAAATCAAGGAATTATAACACAAAAAATAATTAAAAGCAGGTTACGTTAATATTTGTCAATCAATTGAGCAAACTGTAAAACATCAATACTAGAAAATTTATAACGATAAATGCTGCACATACGATAAAGAGGGGACAAGCATAGTACATTGGTTCGGCCAGTAGGAATGTAGAAAGTTTGGGAGTAACGTGTAGTTCTGTAGGGTGCATGGAAGAGAAGGATGCTTAGTCCAAATTTTATTAGCTCATTCCGTCCCTCAACCTCTAATCCTCAGTCCACGCCTGATGATGTTCGAGACAATGAAACGCGTTGTGACCAACATGTGACAAGTAATGTCATTGAATTGGTGTTTTATATGGTTTGCTACATCGAATTGTACTTGGTATCAATATTTGTCTCAAAACCCTAAATATCTTTTCTCCAGTACTACCTAAAAAGTTCAAATTATTCCTTTTTTTGATAGCTTTGAGTAGGTATAAATATTGCATAAAATTCTGAATTATCGAATTTTTCAGAGTAGCAAACAACAAGACAGAACATGTTGATGGAATACATACATTCTGAGAGCTACACTCCTCTAATTAGCCTTATAAAGCTGTTGACAAATTTAAATTTGTGATCATGATTAGAGTATGACAAGTGGAAAAAAAAAATTCAAATAGAATTATAGAGGGAATTAGAGGGCCGTAGAAGATGAAATATCAGTGATATGCATACATTCTATGATTTATACCCCTATAGCTACCCTTATAATATTACTGACAGATCCAACTTCATAGACTTGATTACTTTGGTAAGATCGGGTAAGATAATTAAAATATATTGAGTTATCAAAGTATTCAGGGGAACAGGGATCCGTAGGACACAAAATATTGGTAAAATACATACATTCTGAGACTTACACCCTTTAGGCATCCTTTAGCTAAAATTCATTTACATGATAACTTCTAGTACGGAAATTGAGAAATATATCAAATCAATATTATTGGAAATTGGTTGGTTAAAAGGATCGGAATAAATCATAGTCATTATAGACACAATTTATTTGGACGTTTCGGTTCTCATAGCAACCATCTTCAGCGACTATCAAAGTAATTACAAGGCTTTAAATTATTCAATATTTGTACATAGTAGTACTTCCATGAATATTTTTTTTTTCCGTAAATAGATTCCTAAGAAAAACATTGATATCGTTTCCTTTCCATACATTTCTAAATTAGCGAAAAGCACAGCTTTCAATCCAGAATGACACAACAAAAATTGTAGTCACATGGTAATGAAAAAAATTAAAACAAACTATCACCTCGGATCACTAATTTGAAAATCTGAAGTGAGCATCACGTGACTTACTTGTACATAATTTGATATGTACACAAATTTATTCAATAAAGTTTTCTGTCACTTCAGATTATAATTAATATAATTTTAAGAATATTTTGACATGCACTTACAATGTCAAACAAAATAAAAAAATTGACAACAGATTATCATTGCCCACCTTATCATTTCAATTGAGCTGATTGTTTTACACGGCAAATTCTGAATGTCTGTTATACTCATAAACTGCACTTCCGGCTTGGCCGATTGATACAAAAATAGTAGATAACTATTTTGATGCTACAACAAGTTCAAATACTAAATTTCAATATGCTATGACTGATCATTCTAGATTTATGCAAAAAATTTAAAATAAGTTTCAAGTGAAGTGCACTTCTGGCTTGGCCGATTCATACAAAAATAGCAGATAACCATTCAAATACTGAATTTCAACATCCTACGGTTGATCATTCTGGATTTATTAGAAAAATTCGAAAAAAGTTTCAAGTAAAGTGCAATTCCGGTACAGATGATTGAAACCATAATGCGAGGTGCACAACTAGACCCTATATCAGTCTTAAATACAAAATTTCAACATTATACGTTCAATCAGTTTTGAGATGTGCGAGTTACGAACGAACGAAAACGAACGAACGAAAACGAACGAAAACGAACGAACGCACGAACGAACAAGTACAAGTAAGTAAAAATGTATGGAAAGAAATGATATCAATGTTTTCCTTAGGAATCTATTTGTGAAAAAAAAAAATAAAAAATTCTATCCATGTAAGTACCACTGCTAATGTACAAATATTAAATAATTTAAAGCCTTGTAATTACTTGAATAGTCGCGGAAGATGGTTGCTTTGACAACCCAAAGATCCAAATAAACTGTGTCAACAATGACTATGATTAATTCCGATCCTTTAAACAGTTTAGACCAACCAATTTCCAATAATAATGCTACAAGGATAGGAACAAACTTCAAAATTTTGTATCAAATCAACTAATTATTCTGGAGAGCAGGGATCAGGGATTCTTTGGACAGAAAATCTTAGTAATCTGTATACATTCTGAAACTTACATCCACTAACTACCCTTATAATGCTTCTGATAGATTTAAATTTATACACATGCTAACTTTAAAGTATATCAATTGATTTTAAATCAAATTATGCAGGGAAGTAGAGAACCGTAGGACGAAGAAAATAAGTGGAATGCATACATTCTAAGTCTTATACCACTCTAACTGCCCTTATTTAAATTCGAATTCATATACATGATCATTTTATGTCTGAAAATTAAGAAAATATTGAATAATCAAATTATGCAAGGGAGCAGGGATCCTAGGACACAAAATGTTGGTACAATATATACATTTTGAGATAAGAATCTCTTTAGCCACTCTTATACTGACTGGCTTAAATTTATATGTATAACTTTTAGTACGGCAATTGAGAAATATTATATCAAATCAACAAATTATATAGGAAAGTAGGGATCCCTCAGATACAAAATGTTAGTAAAATGTATACATTCTGAGACTAACACCCCCCCCTAACTACCTTTATAGTGCTTCTAAAAATTTATACACTGAATAACCAAAGGCGTAGCTACCGCCGTATCAATGATACGGGGCTCCCGAATTACAGAGGCTCCGAACGTGTGTACTTCGAATTACTATATAATTTAGATTCTCGTGTGCAGAATCTTTACTCGTCATTTGAACCCCCCAACAAATTTTGATACTTGGCCCTTCTAAAGCAAGCTACTCCACTGTGAATAACTTTAGAGTATGGCAATTCAAAAAAAAACAAAAAATGGAAGAATCATCTAGATGATGAAAGCGCATTTTTGACAGCTCATGAATGCTTGTTACTTCAGAGATTTCTTAAATTACCATCTCTCACAATTACTGAGCTTGAAATTAAGCAGTTTGGGCAAACTTACGAAGCAGCAGCTTCCATTTAGTACTAGTTTCAAGTTGACTATTTGATAGGTACATAATTTATGCATGTACAAACTCAAAAATACCTTTTAGTCTTCATTGTTTAGTTATTGACTGACAGGAGGTCAAGTGCTGTACCTTAAAATGATAATTTAATCTTTATCAAAGCTATATTAAAAAAATACATCAGAAGTAAACAAATTTTCAACCAATAATAATAATTTATTTTAATAACCTTCAAATTTTGCGTCAAACAAGTCATTGAATGAATCCCGGACAGATTTGACAACTGTACATAATAATAGTGTCACCGGCGGCTGAAGTGGTAACTAAATTTTTATCCACTTTAATAAATTTTAGTTGCCATATCCCTTATGTCATATATATATATATATCTATGAGCATTGTTTCACTTGAAACAAGTAATTGAATAATTTAATCTTCCACAATCACTGAGCTTGAATAAAAGTAATTTGTGCAAACCTACGAAACAGTAGCTTTTATTTAGTACCAGTTTCAAATCTGTAGATAGTATAGTTGCTGAGAACTCAGCGTCACGCCAGCCAGCCAGACAGCCAAAGTGAATATAATAGCGCTTTTTTCCAAAAAATGGAAGAATCATCTAGATGATGAAAGCGCATTTTTGACTGCTCATGAATGCTTGTTACTTCAGAGATTTCGCAAATTATCATCTCTCACAATTACTGAGCTTGAAATCAAGCAGTTTGGGCAAACTAACGAAACAGCAGCTTCCATTTAGTACTAGTTTCAAGTTAACTATTTGATAGGTACATAATTTATGCATGTACAAACTCAAAAATACCTTTTAATCTTCATTGCTTAGTTATTGACTGACGGGAGGTCAAGTGCTGTACCTTAAAATGATAATTGGATCTTTATCAAAGCTATATAAAAAAAATACATCAAAAGTAAACAAATTTTCATCTAATAATAATAATTCATTCTAATAGGCTTCAAATTCGCGTCAAACAAGTCATTGAATGAATCTCCGACAGACTTGACAACTGTACATAATAGTAGTGACATGTACGGATAAAGTTGTAACTAAATTTTTTTATACTTTAATAAATTTTAGTTGCCATATCCCTAATGTCATATATATCTATGGGCATTGTTTCACTTGAAACAAGTAATTGAATAATTTAATTTTCCACAATCACTGAGCTTGAATTAAAGCAATTTGTGCAAACCTACGAGACAGCAGCTTTTATTTAGTACCAGTTTCAAGTCTGTAAATAGTATAGTTGCTGAGAACTCAGCGTCACGCCAGCCAGCCAGCCAGACAGCCAAAGTGAATATAATAGCGCTTTTTTCCAAAAAATGCGCTAAAAATGCGCTAAGAACAATCAATTTATACATAAGACTAGAGTACTATCAGTGAAATGCATACATTCTAAGACATATATCGTTCTAGCCACCCTTCAAATTCATACACATACACTTTGAATATAACAATTGGCAAAAGTATTGATAAGGATGCGGGGATCCCTACGGCACAAAAGTCAGTAAAATCATACATTCTGATACTTTCACCACTCGAGCTTCCCTCATCACATTTCTGATAGATTCAAGCAATTGAACATGATAACTTTGAGTATGGCAATTCAGAAGAATATCAAATCAACAAATAATTCAAGGGAGCAAGAGTACTTCAGATACAGAATTTTAGCAAAATGCATAATCCTGATACTTACAACCCTCTAGTCAGCAGTATAAGGTTTCAGACAGGTTCAAAATCATACACATAATAACTTTGAATATGGCAATTACGAAATTTTTTAAATCAAATTGTACAAGTAGAGGACCATAGGACACAGAAGATCAGAGAAAAGGATACATTCTAGGATTTATACCTCTCTAGCTACCCTTATAATATTACTGACAGATTCAAATGTATTCATAGACATTATTGTGAGTATGATAATTTAAAATTATTTTGATAAAATGCATACATTCTGAGACTTGTATCACAATTACTGAGTGTTTATGAAGACAACGGTGTTGTTCAATGTGTGGGGAAAATCTATCAACTTCTGTTTGTCACGGAAACGATGTAACCTATAAAAATGGAAGCTTCTCATTAAGTAAACTCAACAGCCTATTATACAACCTGAGAAGGAAGTATATCTTTTATATCCGATGTATTGTTAATCTAAACGTAAAATAAATATTATTCACAAGAGAATTTGTTTTGACAGTAGGGACAGCTATTTTCGCCAAACTGCAAGAACACAGACACCGATTCAATTAACAAGAAATTGGAAAGAAATGTAAGATTTCGTAAGTATATTATATTACAACTGGAGTTATTAAACTGAAAGTGCATTTTGGCTGCCGTAATTTCACTTTTCACTAATTAATAACTGGTGCTGTTGTCCGGATAATCTGCAACATCTGCTCGATGTTCTATAACGACTAGTAACATCCTGGTATTATGGGTCACTAATGATTATGGCCATCACTTGTCTAAATTCTGATAATCATCTTTAGTGTCCACTACTTTTATTGGAAAAACTGCTGAGGATTCTTTACAAAGCTGCAATCCAACAACATTTCAGTGTTGTTTGCCAAAACATTTGTTACGAGCTCGCGCATCCGTCTAAAAATCGATGTGTTTACAAAACAAAAGCAACGCAGATCCAGCACTTCGGATGTCGAAAACAGAACATCATCGAACAAAATTTCAAGAGAGATTGTTGATGGGTATAAGTATTTGGAATGAAAAATTGACTTACCTGGGGTAGACCACGTGGGGTCTCGCCACACCTGCTCGTGGTTCAAGGGATGCAGGGCCAGTTTACCAGCGTCTTTGCCTCCTTCCAGACCCCATAGCTTCTTAGCTGCTGGAGCAATCTGCAAGTAAAATTATCTTTCAGACAATTGTATTTCCATTACAATGTTAGTATTTAGGACGACACCATAGGAAATACATTCCATGTTAAATTTTTTTTAATTTTCCCCCTCCACCGGTGCAATTGATAATCAAATTGTTGGACGATATTGTATCAACATGAAAATTTAACATTGCCTCTGATGTCGTCCTTACTGATAATATTCTATATGTTGAGTATTTTCGGATGTAGATCACGATTATACTATAAGTAGGTATAAGAGCATATCAGCACGCAATGGTTTAATTTATGAGTGTGTCAAGTACCTCTCATGATGCGAATGTACTCAACTATTGATTCAACTAACAAATTAACATGTAATAATATATATTTAACCATATTTCAACCTAAATAATAAGAGTCACGAAAAGTCTCGTACAATCAAGAGCTTCAGTTGAGTATGCGATGTATTTATGCTGTCCATTCCCGGATTTCTAGACCTGCACGATGTATTCATAGTGTCTGGCGGGGTCAGAGCCCGCAGGTCTTTGACCTAGACCTTCATGGAGGCGCGGCGCGTCGGGCTAGAGGACGAGAGACGCGGAAAAGGGAACGGTCGATAGCGACGCGAAGGGCGCAATGCAGGGGTATGGTGCGTACATCACACCACCGCGTCGCCAAACTGACCCGCACCCAAGCAACCTACCCACGAGCAAAGTGATTGTTACCAACAATCGGAAAAAATCCCAATTTATTAAATGCTAGACGATAGCCAAACTATTCGAGAGAAGAAATCCATGATGTGAATTGAGTGGTGAGCAAAGAATCACGTCAGGATCTGAATGGAAATGGTACGTGTCCAATAAAGTCCAATAGTCAGTGAATGTCAAGAAATAGGTTTAGAATTTTCCCAAAGCTGTTTGAAATTCATAACAAGATTCAACAAAAGGAGCATTGCTTCCATTGAATCTCTTTTCAGTCGAAAATGACATTGCTTTCCGTCCCAAATATTTTCAAGGAAACGATGCACGCCACCATTGGATGAAAAAGCTCTAATAAGATATTCAGGTGGCGAATTCAAAAACTATATTTCATAATAACAATTTTAATCATTGACGATTGGAAATCGCACTCTACGGCTGAGGAAATATCAATCAATCTAACAAGTACACTATGAATGTCTGCCACACCCATATCGGGTAGTAGGCGTGATTGATATTTATTTATTCATAATTTTATTAAATCATTCGAGAAATGCAGTGAATCTTTTGACTGACATTGTATTGTTACGAATTTAAGTCTATAAATTAGTCATTTCGGCTTTACAGGTGCTTAGAATTATAGTGGAAATATTTTACATCAAGAAACAGAAGCGAATACATTTGTTTTCTAGAAAATTGCTGGTACCTTCTAGCGTTTTCTAGAAAAGCCTGGACGTTTGCGGGAAAAAGGTAGTGGGGTATATATGGGACTGACTCGACGAGATTATTGATTTTGGCTCAGAGACCTTATAATATGGACTACTAGTGGTTGAAATAAATTGTGTTATTTGAAATAAATCAATATTGACATAAATAATTAAAGTTGAGTTACAGTGCTGTGTAATAATCTTCAGTTCAAGTTAGAATTATTAATTAGAAATGGTGTTAGTTATCTAATTTATTATTTTAATAAATCATAACAATAAATAGTAGTCTTTAGTAACTTTTGTTCCCTAAATTAAAATAAATAACGTTACAGTATGTGTACATTACTTTGATTTTAATGCCAATTAATTCGGCTTCGGAGAAAAAGATTTGATAAAACACTCGCCGGAAGTGCGATAGAATACAAGAATGCTATGACCACAGGTCTCTCTTTCCCCCTGGGCACGTACTCAGGGCCCCGCGATCGATAGGGGCCTCCTAGTTCCTACTAAATCACCAAACGATAACTGATATTTATAACTCTCAGGATTTCTATAGCGACGTAAAACTGAACGTAACCGATCGAAGGATAACCGCATAGTGGAGCGACGATACAAGCAACAATAAGTGGGAAGAGAAGAGCGACGAATACAAACACATTTCAAAATGCCGCGTATACTTCAAGCGAACGACGACGAAAGAAGCGTAACGAACGAATTCGTTTGCTAAATGTGAACGGTTAAAACAAGCAACAACAGATATTTTCGCCTTCGGCAAGGTTCGCTCACCAGGCGTTACATCAAAGAAAATTCGTGCAAAAGTTGTAATTCGCTGTTACTATTGTGTAGTATCAAGTAGGCAAACTTAGGCTCAATTATTCGTATGAACTATTCTTGAATCAAAATGGAATGGAATGGAAACGTGAGTGTTTGTGAAACTCTACAAACGACAACTACAAGTACAGAAACTGGATGCATGAAGTTTAATGCTCAAAAAGTCCATATAATATTACTATCTTTAAGCCATTCATCAAATCGGTTGTGTTATAATGTTCTCGACATTTTTCCTCCCTCGTTTAACTAGTTCTTCACTTATAATTAAATGAGCCGCACTTGAATTTATAATAACATCATTAGATATACTTCGTTCTTCTCACTGATTGTGAACAATGACATGCGAAAATCAGAAAACACTTACGAGCACATGTGATTTGCTCAATGTGTACAAGCCACCATATTTATCGTTCGGCCGATCGTATTTGAGCAAATGTGTTCGCTGTCCTTCTCTCGCCGTTGTTCGCTAGATGTATACGCGGCTTTTTAATAGAACATCGCATAGTGGAGACCAGAGAGAAGAGCAACGCGACAATGAGCGCTGCTACAAGCGATAAGAGCGAAGGAATTAAATATGCTTGTCCAATAAAAAAATTTCTAGGTGTTGTACTCCAAAAAGAGAATGTTAACGGACGTTACGGATGTGCAATTCCGTCCATCTTCAGCGTAACTACATGGTTGGCGGATGGGTGTCGTTTTTGTTGCATTCACACCATGTGCATTGTAAGTATAATATCAAATTAATTCTGTATTAAGTTCATCCATATCGCTGTAATGTACTGCCTATTTTAAGGTAAATTTTTGCGCCTGGTTATTTTCATCATATCACCTTCATTTTCATCAATTTTTTTTTTGTAACATCCTCACAATCTTGTATATTATATAATGTTGTAGTTACGCTGAAGATGGATGGAATTGCACATCCGAAACGTCCGTTAACATTCTCTTAAAGAAGTAAAACATACAATTTTTTGGACTACAACACCAAGAATTTTTTTATTGAATCTATTCCTGGGTCCTTCCAACTGCATCAAAATAAATATACTTGATTTCGTCGCTATTTTCGCTGGTGATTTGGGGCAAAATGGATGCTGAACTGTTCATGAGTGGATTGTTTGTGAGGACTATGATTGGAATTCGTTCAATTTTTCAATAGTCTATGTTCAATTAGGCTAGGATGTGTTTATTTTAAGAAAAGAGTGCTCTGTCAAAGTCATAGGGGCCCCATTAACCTAATGTACCCAGGGCCTCCAATAGGTTGAAGACGGCCCTGTATGACCAGGAGAATTTACTTGATCAAAAGTATGTTCAACCATCAATTTCTACTTCCTTGATCTATAATATAATAGGAGAAGTATTGTAATCGTGTTTTTTTGACAGTTCAAGATTAAAATCATCATGTTTTAGACCCTATTGAGCCCGAAAAACAAGATTTTAAAAAAATTCGGCCTGTCTGGAAGCACGATAACTTGAGAACGCATACGAACTATTGACTGAAATTTAATATTCAAGTTTTCCATCAAAAAGCTAGGTTCAAGTTTGTAGATAAGCTTTTTCCAACCAGTGGTACCTAAACTTCATTGATGGAACTTTTTAGTCACAGGAAACATTTTTCAAAATTATCAGCGGTTAACTTATTATTATCAAAATTTGAATTATTATAAAATTCATTGTAATTTTCTGAACCAGAGAAATTATGAAATTCATAATATGAAGTTAGAATTATTATCAATCATATTTTGCCATCACGTACAATTGTTCGTCAATTGTTTTTAAAATAAATAATTTGGCTCTATCGTGTTTGGTACCAAATTAAAGCTTTTGTGGAGATAATTCTTGTAGAAGTGACAAAGAGGATATTTAAACGATTGTCAATTGTTTCTTTCGCAAATCATTCAAGTGATGTCTAGTTTGGTATAAATTTCAAGCTCTCGGGGAGATAAGCCTAGTAGATATCAAAAAGAAATAATTAAATAGTGGAATCCACGTTGCCATCTTCAAATTATTACACTTCCGGCGATCAAATGTCGAAAATCTATGTTCCCATGAATTAAAGACCCCTAAAATCTAGAAAAGAACTCTTAATTTTCAAAAATATTTATTTTATGTAAGGACTAAAAAATAACCGCCATCTATCACTTCAATAATGACAGCTGTCACTTCAACAATGACAGTTGTCACTTTAACCTTCCGTCGGGCATGGTCGATCAAATTGATACAACGCGAATATTTTGTTCCCGTATTTTCTAGGAAACAAAGATATCGACTCGAATGTCACAGTAGCTTCCTAATTCTTATTCCTCTATACGTCACTAATAATTACGATTTGATCAGTAACTTGATGGTCGAGATAGGTCAAGATTTATCATTCTGATATACCGTGCCTGTATCTGTGATGATTCAATAAAGTGAAAATTTGGATTTTTATTCATTCGGATGAGTTCTTTTATTGTATTTATACATGTAACATTTGTATTAGTCAATAATATGTCAATTGAGACCACACTGTAGAACAGATATCAAACTGATAAATCACGCTAAGACTATATGGACTGCCAATTTTACTTGATGATATAGAGCAGGACAATAAGCAAAATGAAAATCAAGGTGAGGCAGAAAATAAACGTGCATGGTATACTAGGTAAAACGGCAGATGACTGAATATAATTACAAAAAATGGAAGGATCTAATTAGCTTGATGCATATTGAACCTTCTTGTTAAACATGCAACATTTTTTTTAAGAAATTACTGAAGCAAGATGAAGCTGAAAACAGTAATTGATTGATTACTATCAACATAATTAAAATTGAATGAGACTTCGCCAATAATTTGATAATTGATTTGTCTATTTTTCGATAATTTCTATCTAAGATACTATTGTAACAGTTTAAGCTTTGCACAGAGAATTGATATCTGTTTGATTGTTCGAATATATGTTTTCTTCACATCCCAATGAGTTTTTATCTAATTTCTTCGCAAGATTTTCAATGTGATTAACATCCCAAGCTTTTCAATTGATCTATTCTAAGAATCCTGCCATACAACTCTAATTTTTGTAGCGAGATCAAATTGATACACCGCGCCAGTTCTTATTACTCCAAGCACCGCGCAGGACGGAAGGTTAACAATGACAGCTGTCACTTTGACAATGACAGCTTTCACTTTGAAATATGCAATTAATTGATGCGACACTCAAAATTTCTGAAACAGCGATTAAACTGGCCATGAAATTTATGGTCGGGGCAGTACTGTGAATGGCCACAGTGGATTTTTCATTTGGGGAATCATCATGGACATGGAGACTAAGACATGCGTGGCTTTCTTGAAAATTTCTATTATATCTATTTTTAATCGTCAAGAAAGGTTAGTCTGGGCGACTATGTATTACATGGTCAAATAATTAAAAACGCCAAGTGCAGGAGTACCAAAAACATTCTTGTGATGAAAGAAAATATTGATTGAGTCCATGACATCATATATTTATGAAGGACACAGTGAAATTTATAGCAGATTTCGAAATTCTTGAACAACCTCCTGTTCGCCATATCTGCCCTTCAACAATTATTATTTACTAGCCAGAGCCCGCGACTTCGTCTACGTGGATCACCGCAATAGAAATAAGTAATCGTAAAGAATATGTGAATAGTGTTATCGTTGCTAACATTAATTATTTCTGAGCATTATAATTACTAACGAAGCAATTGAATTATGTAACAGAAACGCACATCATCAGATCGCTCGCGCAAATGATACGTAAATTTCATTCGATGAGGCAAAAAGTATTTCCTCTTTCCCAACATTATATATGTGCATAATTTTTATTATTACCATAGTTACGCTGATCTATGGTTGGCGCAGATACGAGGCATACAAATATTTATACACGAAAATTTAATTTTAATCCCTAAAATTTTCATTGAAATCTGTTGAGTTTTTTCGGAGCTTATTCGAGACATCTTTGACAGACAAACAGAAATTCTAAAAATTATCATTATGATTGAGCATCATTTGAAATCACAAATAAATACTTCAATTTTATTTATCTTTGAAGATTCCGTTAATTGAGTGAAGGAGTATTTACAGAAGACTCATTTTATGATGATGTCCGCTGTAGCGAATGAGTGGCTGACAGGAGTGCAACAATGTAGTAGCGTTCAAGAGATAGGAACAATAAAATTGTAGATGGTGGACAAAGAGGATTATCAGTGCTGAAGTACAGAAATAAAACACAACTATTAATAGTTCATATATAAATATTTTCATGTCCATGCAATCTTAGTTGTTGTGGTTTTTGTTGTTGTTGTTGTTGTTGTTGTTGTTGTTTCATTTCATCATCATCTGTCAAGTCGAGATTTGGATAAACTTTTATAATTCGTTACATAACTGTTCAACAATTCATATTTGTCAAAACCAGTGTTTTATTTTTTATTATGTTGCTTCTTCAGAGTAATAATCGAGCAAAAGATTTCAATTTCATCATTCTGTACATTGTCCTTTAGATTTAGTATCTTCTAGTAACATTAGTTGAGCTCAGGTGTACTAAAGCGCTTCATAATTAATATTCCAGCCGCTGTAATTTATTGCCAACAAATAATACATCGATTTATATGCTAACTTGAGTTCGATATATGATATAGCTACTTAATATAATTCAAATTACTATACGTATTTGAAGATGAATATTTTTATCACACTTTCCATTTCATCATGTTGTAAACGCTGCGAACTACTCAAAAAAAATGATGATTAATGATTTCACTTGTTTTGTTCACATTGTCATCGATAAAAGTTGAATATTCTGACGTTCTAATATTCAATAAAACTTAGTAATAGTAGAGGGCAAAATTCTCGTTTTGTTCCGGTAGTAGACAGATGCGAAACTCGTCGGTTTTGCCGAGGTGAATTTTGACTGCAACAAAAACATGTCATTCGTAGTTGCAAGTGTTGCAGCCTATCCATTTAATTTTACAATAATCAACAGAAAACAATTGAAGCAGTTTTAGCAACAAAACGAACTATTTGGAGTCTTCAAAATATCTAACTAAATAATGATACAACTTTTTGAACATTCAGAAAAGTTGTGCGAACTAACAACAGATCTCGGCAATTTATCGCAGTTCAACTCACTTCAATCGTACTTCAAACTCCAATATATCAGAGATAAAATGACGAAATATATCGAAAGGAATAAAATATTCATCAGTCTTCATTTCTTCACAAACTTCCTCAAATAAAGTAGTCCATCTCAATTTAGTTTTTAATCTAGCTAAAGGTTTCATAATCCAACGAACTCTTCCAGTTCATTCATCTCCAGTTCACATAAATCTCACTAAAATCGTAGCACAACGTATTCATTTTCCAAACCATCTAAATTAATAAATTTATTAAGGTCGAGGCGCATCTCGCTGGTAGGAACCAACTACAAAGTGATGACGAACGATGCAATATGTTATGAAGTGCGAACGGATTCCAGGGAGGCTAGTGGAGGTCCACAGCGATGTAGGGGGTGCATCGGGACGAAATGAGGGCAAATATAAATAACGCAACAAAGGCAGAAGGGTGGAGCCCTCCACAGAGAGAGTACAGATACGTAACAAGGAGTTTTTCCACTTTTTACAGCTTCAGCTTCTAAATTTCATTGATAACGCGTTTCGATCTTTTGATCAGGTGGCTGAGGAACTAAGAAGCAAGGGACAAATCGCCTCAATATTTCTGGTCGTTTAATTGTCCAGGCAAAACGTCGACTCTAATTCATCACTTCAAGTTTGGATTATCAGTGTCATCATTATCTGTTGATATATTCTCAGCCACTAGCGCCGCATTGGCTCATACAGCGCTTCGGAGCTCGTTGCTGCAGGACAGCTTAATTTGAATCAAATAACAAGCGGAAAAACTAATGACGTAAGACTCCTCAGCATTTCTGGTTGGTGGATTCTCCAGACGTGGAGTCAGAAGCCTCTGGCTACACATCAAGTCTTCATAAAATCTGTTGGGATGTACAGATTATTGGATTGCTCGTGCTGCAGGGCAGCCAACTTTGATTCAGACGCTGATAACATCACGACAAGAATTATTGAGAAGCCGATGACGTAAACATCTGAGATTCTTGATTTAAAATTTGGTCGACAATAAGCTTTTGCTGTATTCGCATCTACTTGTTATTGAATGCCTAAAATACTTCATGATCTATACACATAAAGCACCTTGTGAAGTTGTGACTTGTACGATTTCAAGCCCAACAACGGGCGAGGCCATAAGATGCCAATTGACTAATCCCATCTCGGGCTCCACGTGCATGCAAAATTGAGGGTTGGCAACAAAATAACATTCGAGTGGATGGCAAAGAAGACGAAGAACCAAAAAAAAAATTAGAGAAGATTCATGGCGATGAACTTCAATTCAATCATAAAAATTCACTGAATTAAAATTATCCTGCAGGATAATAAGAATTCCGAATTTCCATTATGTACATAATTTTGATTCAATCATAAAAATTCAATGCATTGAAATTCTCTCGCAAGATAATAATAATTTCGAATTTTTATTATGTACTTAATCTTAATTCAACCATGAAAATTCAAGGGTTCCATATCATTTTGCTGGGTAATCTCTATGCTGAATTATTATTATGTACATAATTTTAATTCAATCATAAAAATTCAATGTATTGGAATTATCTTGCAAAATTATAATAATTCTGAATTTCCATTATGTACATAATTCTAATTCAATCATAAAAATTCCATGAATTAAAATTATCCTGCAAGATGATAATAGTTCTGAATTTCCATTATGTACATAATTTTAATTGAATCATAAAAATTCAATGCATTAAAATAATTTTGCAAGATAATAATAATTCAGAATTTTCATTGTGTACATAATTTTAATTCAATCAAAAAAATTAAATTAATTAAAATTATCCTGCAAGATAATAATAATTCTGAATTTCCATTATGTACAACATTTTAATTCAACCATAAAAATTCAATGAATCAAAATTATCTTGCAAGATAATAAAAATGTATAGTTTAAGTTTAACTGGAATAAATTGTTGCTATTAAATAGCAAAACGGTGTGCCATGCGAGAAGCTACAACAGAAATGTGGGGAGAATCGAGCAATACAAACACGTCATCAACAAATTTTTCGTATTTATTAGTCAATTATTATTTATTCAGTTGTAATATTGATCGAGTCTGACGATAAAAGACACAGAACTGAATAAATTTTAGGAACGATTTATGACAGTCTTGCAAACTCGAGTCCAATACTTTTAACAGAGATAAAAGAACAAAGAGTGGAATTTGAGGTTACTTTTTGGGACTCTATCGGATCTTATAATGACTGCTCGAGAACTATCTAAGAAACTATAAAAACAGAAATGTGAGGACAATCGAGCAAGATAACCGTCCCACTATACAAGCATGTCGTCCACATATCTTTCCGTACTTTTAAAACAATTATTTTTATTTTGTTTTAATATTATGCTAATACTATATTTTACTTTCATTGTGACCATATGTTAACGGATGTGAAGGTCATGGTCGAGTTTATACTTCCAGAAATTATAATTCAAAATTATTCTTCGGTGCCTGAAGGATGAAAGTTTTGGAGCCATCCGTTCATTACTTTTAATGAGCTTCGCACACGAGTAACTATGGTGATGATATAACAAGGCGTTTGTTTTGGAACTGAGGACGGACACGGGTTTAATTTACAAGACTATTAATCAAATTTTAGGTATCAATTGTCACTGAGTTAATTGATTCGGTGATGGTTAGCACGAACCTTTTTAGAGTACAAATATTTGAGGAACAATCGCAGTGAAAACGATCCCAAGTTGAAAGGACTCAAAGCAGTATTGCCAACTGTCCGGCTTCACAAAATTTGTGAATGTTCGGGACTATTTACGATTTTTAGAGGCAGTTATTATCAACAGTAGTATTTGACAAGCACATCGACAAGACAATGACAACGAAACATCAACCAACGCCCATGTGAGTACGTCAATGTCTTTCGTATCACAGCGTTGGTTTTACTTCGCTTGCACGCGGGTTATTTATAATTCTCTCCTATGTGCACGTACACGAGGTCAGGGACGCTTTCATGACTTTGTGCTAGTGTGAACGCGGCTGTGTAAGTGTGTGTAATGCAACGAGAAACTGCGATTGAATGCACAAGTCTCTGTGAAATAGGGAGATTTATATTACGCAGAACTTTGCTAAGGGGAGGTTCAAACTCCGATGGTAGTCAAAAAACAAAATAAATATCTTAAGAATATTGGCATGCGAATAATCACAACTAACGATCTTTCAATTTTTTGCATCAGAGCGTAAGTCCTGTTGTTGAACCTGTATATGTTGGGGCGTCCTCGAGCATGCTGCTCACACACACAGCCACAGCACTTGTGTACCTAATAGGTTAATCCATCAATTTTAGAGACTATCACACCAATTACACAATTTTCTCAAAATGATACACTTCAAAACAAGTCTGTTCTACTTAAAGTATTACCTCGTGTAAATTATGCTTTATTGAGTTTACCGAGCAGTAGTTGTAAGCACATCAACTGTCAAATACAGGCACTAACACGACCCAGTTCGACGTTAAGGGTTATATAACCGCAGAAGTCCTCAGGAAAACAAAGAATATTTCCCAAGAGAAATAATTTCTGGGGTCAGCTTTGTTTTTGTTAATTCTATTAGAGTGTCAGTTATACTCAGAATCTCTTTAGAATGAAATTTACCACTCGACACACGTCCAGTGTCACTGGTTCGCTTAACTACTTGAAAACAAATTAATGGCGTCCATTTGGGGCTGAAATCCTGTGAATTTAAATCAGGTATTTTCCAACAATTACGTTTTGAAAAATGAATACAAATACCAGCTTGATGAAACAGGGATTGATTAAAGCTGTTCATAGCAGGAATTCATTCGGTTAGAAGAAACGTAGGATGAGGAAACCTTTCAAATATTTGCTGCAGTTAATTATATCACTTTAAGACTTTTGCTAAATACAGAATAAATATTGTTTCATACTAAGTTATATTACAAAATTTGTTTTGTTGGCAGAGTTGAACAAACAAAAGAAAGTTGATATACACACAAACCTACTAACCAATATAATAAAAGTGAAAATCGTAATGTTAAATAATCAAAAGCAAGTTTGGTGAACGAAAGGTTGTTTTTTGGATGTTTTTGGTATTGCTGTTTTGGGTAGTTGTTTTTGGGTTGTTTACCGCATGGCTGTTTATGAGTTTTAGGGCTGCTTATAGCACAATTGTCTTGAGGATATGCTTAGCACGATTTTGAACGAATTGTTTTTTCAAATTACTTGATTTATTTGGTAGTATTTTATTAATAGACTAGACTTTGTAGATTAAAATAAGAATTCATGAACACTTTGTGCATTTTCAGGGTACAGATATGTAAAAAAAAAACATTTTTAAGCTTTCGATAACTTTTCGCAATTCAAGACACATGCGTCTCTGACTCCCAATTTAATAGACTAGACTTTTTGTAAATAATACAATAGTTCCATGAACACTACGTGCATTTTCAAGGTACAGATATGTAGATGATATCAGCTGATATTCCTTAAGATAGCAGCGTCTTCTTTTAGATTAAAAACATTTCCAATTTTTCGATAACTATTCGCAAGACACATGCGTCTCTGACTTCTAAACCTGTTGAAAATGTATGTGTACGTGTGTGTGTTGCAGGTAAAAGTCAGCTTTTCCATCTTGATTTTGTTGTAACACCCAAAAATGTTGTGTCAACTATGACAAATATTCCGTCCCTACAATTCAATCATCCCATCTTTCGCCTAAATCAAATTCAAAACAGCCCGAAGGGGTTGAACACCCTTAAGGTCCCCTTCCTCCTCGAGTAGACCGATCGATGTGAGCTTTGAACGACTCGGAACAACTCTAGCTAGGAGAACGTTGGTGATCGTAGCTAGCTGGCGCGATTCAACTGTCAGAGTCGTACGAGTGGGGCAAGGGGACCCCGGCGGCGACCTTGGCAGTGCAGGCTCCGGGACAATGACTCCACCATAGGCGGAGGTGGGATCATAGAGATTAGGGGAGAAATAGGGGATGGATAACCAAGGATTTGTACGCCAGGGGATGTAATGTAAAATGTAATGGGTGGAAAACGGCTACAGGGGACGCAATTATTATTTTCCACCAGATATAACCAGCATCTGCAGAGGTAATACCAGCCCAAGAAAACGACTATTCCCTACCGCTATTTCATAAAGTTATTCGATACTCAACAATGCTAATGACACAATAAACGAGGTGAGGTCAATACATACTTTCAAGAAGCCATAGTTTTGGACGTGATATGTATTCGTCTTACACAAAATACAATCCACTGTTTCTGATTCTTTATAATGGATCGATTAACAACGAAGTCTGATGTGGGCAGGTATATTGATCGTTTTTCTTGATTTTCGAGGAATTAAACTAGTGTAGTATAAGTAGCACGCTAAAATATTAGGCGATTAATAGAACTAGGCAATTAATGGAACAAAATCGATCAGTGAAAAGGGCGAGTGGTCTTCTGTATTATGACGATGCGTTGTTTTAGTAATTCCCTCTTTTTTGCCAACTATTGTGGGATGGCAATGATAGCTACGCCTTGTGCAAGTTACTTGAATCGATTACGGCATTACAGAGGGAAGTTGAATCGATCTAAAAACTATTGGGCATTTTGAATGATACAAGAAACGATTTTGGTATAAGAACGTCAGTGAAATGGCCACAACTATCCAATTTTATCATATGCTATTTGCCAAGGTCTTTATACCCAGTAGTGTGATCGATTGATGACAAAGGAAGATCCAGAAAGCGACTATCTGTTTGGAACGAGTAAAATCCGTGTCTCCAGGTACAATAATACATTCTAGATGATATAGGGACTATAAGGATATCTACGAAACGATTTAGTTCGAAAATATAGAAATGGTCTTGTTCTGTATCCTGTTCATCAATCGTTTCTTATCGGACAGCCTTCGTTGGATGGAAATGATCAATGAATGCCTATAACTGTACTAATTGCATCATTTGCTATTTTCCCAGATTATGTATAAGTTATGTAAATTATTTCGGATTAAGTTTGATCGATTAATGACAGAGGGAGTTCTCGAAAGCGATACCAATTGTTGCGTGTAATGGTACTAATTTTTCATTCGATATTTGGTAATAGTCCGTGAGCAAGGGCATAAATTTTTCGTTGATTACCGCTCACTTGAAACTTCGTGAGTGATTTCATTGTGATGAGTCCGACAGCTTTCACATTTGACGAAATTCTTGATTTGGGAGCGTTTTTCAGCGATAGCTAATTGAACATGTCAATTTCATGAAGTCTTGAAAATGTATTACCGTCATATTGATGTTTAGACTAATCGAAAGATTTTTTGATTATAAAATGAAAAATAATATTGGCCGACATGAATATTGGGGGCCAGTGGTGAGTCCGACAAGCCGCACTTGTCAAAAGTACATTGGTATGAAAACGGATTACCGCTAGTCTGAGACTTTGAGGACGTGTTCAATTTTTCTTTTTCTAAGATTTGGTCATTTTGTTCGACAAATATTCGGGTGCGTTTTCTCAGTCCGACACTGAAAACGTGTCAGGATTATAACAGTTCCTTCATCAATGACCGCTTGTCGGACCAAAACATTCATAATTTGAAAACATATTATCTGCCCAAAAAACACATTGTCCGACAGAAATATTGGTTCTTATCGTCAGTCCGACAAGAAAACGCTCGCACATATATAACTCAGTTTTTGACGTATTCAATATCAAGAGATAAGTAATGGATGTTGTTTATAAGCTGGTAATTATTAATTCATTAACAAAATAATATATGTGCGAGCGTTTTCTTGTCGAACTGACGATAAGAACCAATATTTCTGTCGGACAATGTGTTTTTTGGGCAGATAATATGTTTTCAAATTATGAATGTTTTGGTCCGACAAGCGGTCATTGATGAAGGAACTGTTATAATCCTGACATGTTTTCAGTGTCGGACTGAGAAAACACCCCCGAAAATTTGTCGGACAAAATGACCAAATCTTAGGAAAAAAAATAATTGAACACGTCCTCAATGTCTCAGACTATCGGTAATCTGTTTTCATACCAACGTACTTTTGACAAGTGCGGCTTGTCGGGCTCACCGCTGGCCCCTAATATTCATGTCGGACAATATTATTTTTCATTTTATAATCGAAAAATCTTTCGATTAGTGTAAACATCAATATGACGGTAATACATTTCCAAGGCTTCATGAAATTGACATGTTCAATTAGCTCTCGCTGAAAAACGCCCCCAAATCAAGGATTTCGTTAAATGTGAAAGCTGTCACTCACGAAGTTTCAAGTGAGCGGTAATCAACGAAAAATTTATGCCCTGTCTCACGGACTATAAGACTATGCACAAGTTACTGATCGATTTCGAAGAGGAGTTGGATCGATTGACGACGGAAGGATTGAAGATCTGTACAGATATTACAGGGTAAAAATAATAGTCGAATCCCGACAATTATCCTAATTGCATCATTGGATATTCACTAAGACTGTATACAAGTTGAATGGTCGATTTTGGCGAGTAGTTGAATCAATTGACGACGTGAAGGATCTATAAAGCAATACTGTTTGATTCTGGAGGAATCTGACATATAAATTACATACTACACTATAAATATTATTGCTGAATACCTAAATCAATACCAATAGTCCAATTGACGACAAAAAAAGAGCCAGAAAAAAAAAAAAATTGAATAATACCTACAAAAAACTGTGCTAGTTTCGTCATTACATTGGCTATTTGCTAAAACTGTTTTCAAGTTATGAATCGATTTTCAAGGGGAATTGAGACAATGGGTGCCAAGGAAGGTCGAAACACGTACTAGGGAATAATAGTTATTTATACAACAAGTGAATTAAACCACTGTTTATTTGCGAGAAGAAAGTTCAAAATCACGAGCGCGTGTAGCGCGAGTGGTTTAATTCTTTGAGCAAATAATGAGGTTTAATTCACGTGTTTGTATACATAATTTTATTCAATTTTGCGTAAATTTCTGGAACATGAAACTGAGGAACAAAATTCAAAAAAAATGAATTGCAGTTGCAAGGGAGCTTCGGAGATATCGCGACGAGTGTTTGTTTTTCAAACATTCGAAAGTGTGACTGTCAGTTTTGTGAATTTTGAATTGAAGCGTTATAATTGTGAAAAGTATTGTCTCAAATGATGGAAGAAAATGATTAAAACAATGTTCTCGTCCCCGATACCATTTTGAACGAAGCAGCCGCTGCAGTTGGGCAAATTATTCCTCAGAAATCGAAATCTTTTTATTAAAAGGATTTCCAACAGTGATTTAAATTTTTTAAATCACTAATAATTCATTTTAAACCACTAGTGAATAAAGATTAACTTATGACTGTTTCTATGGATTCAATAATGTAGCTTTAAAACGTCAAAATTGAATAAAAATTATTAAGAATACCAACAACCGTCCAAATTTATCATCAGAAATTTGTGAAGACTGTGTACAAGTTGAATAATCGATTTCGAGAGGGAGTTGGATTTATTGATGACACAGAGGGAGATCTGGAAAGCGATTTTCAATGTTATAATTAATTCTAGAGGAATTGAACGGGTTAAATTCTTATCTACAGACAGTATAAAGCACACTACTTTAGAGACGTTTACAAAACGATGTCAATCACCTGACATATTATCCAGCAATTTCAGGCTGTTTGTAAAGGTGAAATGGCCATGAAGTGGCAACAGTTTGACGACAAAAAACGAAAAGAACGACAGAGAAAGATCTTCCGGGCCGTTTATCTAATCTATGACAAGCCAATAGGGATTCCGTCGCATAATTATTATCGATTACAACTTCCATATAATAAAAATGTGTCCTCCATCTAATCACAATTCAACACAGTGCCTTTTTTAGTCAAGTTTTTTTCAAGAGCTCTTACAGATTCAAGAATCGCCAATTTGTATTTACATCTGTTTCAATTGGAATGTTTTTCTCCAAACTTCTTTAAATTCTTTCATGGACACAACAGTATTAGTTTCCCGTTTCCAAAGTAAACTAATCTTGTCTCCCAAGACTTCCAAACAAACAAATTTATTTGTAAACTTTCCAGATTTATTTCGTGAAATGTACTTTTTGTTGCGTAAGTATTTACAGGAACTCAGTACGCAGTTACTAATGATTAAAATGACCTAATTCGTAGCATATGTTTCACCGGAAGTTGTCTATTTTCGCTCTGAATAATTTGAATTTTGAATCGCTCAACATGGATATTGATTCTCCCCTAATCAATTTTTCAAGCGAAAATAGCTACGTTTGATCTAATTGTAATGGACTCCCTACTGCCTAGGAATGGAAATTCAAATTTTATTTAATTACGAGATGACGTCATTTTGAAGTTACGTGAATTTAACATGGCTTCCGGATATTTTCTCTGTTGCATGCAGCACGCTTCGAAAGGAGACATAAAATATTTGTTATTATTGTTCCCCTTCTTTAATCGATACCAAATTATTACATAGAAACGAGCCGCAGGTAATTTGAAAGGCAGTAGACGAAATTCCTTCACAAAAAAAAAGTATGTAGATGGTATTATGCATAGGCTACTTCAGCTAGCAGTTCAATTTCCGGCGTTATTATCTTTAAATTTTCGAATCAAACATTTTCTCTTCTTTAAATATTTGTTCAAAATTTTATATATGTTGAATCATACCGCCCTTGGTCCAGTTGTACAATCCAAGCTTATGTACAGTATCGTTGAAGCAAGCTTATTTGCTATGGTTACAATTGCGGAAATAATCGCAGCCATGGGAATTAAACTTAATTTAATCAAACTATATCTTTGATTCTACAACCAGCACTCAAGAGTTATGTGCAATTTTAAAAATTAATTACTGACGAATGTTGAACCATTGGTCGACATTAATCAAATATACAAACTGATTAGACTTCAAAATAACAAATAACAGTTTTTCACAACTGTCATTTACATCATCAATTCAACTATTAATTAATACTGTTGATTATTTATGCCGGGTTTCCAGTCAAATGTTGATATATTGAGTACAGCGAAATAAATATTGAATGGGGCAGGTTCCAACCTTTCTTAAAGTAAAACATGAGCCCCTTTTCCTATTCCGTGGGATTTTATGCAAAACAATGGAGAATGTACGAATAAGGACAACTTAAGGACACCCACAAAGAAACAAACCTTTGAATCAGTAAACAGAGGCTCAACTTCAATCTCCTTACAGTTCGGACATCGCACTATCGAACCATATTGATCCTTCAAGGACGTTCATGAGATAAAACTTATTTAATTCAAGAGTTCATGCGCAATTTGGAAAAACTATGGAAAATGTTGGTGGATCAGGTGATCGGATATCCTACCTCATTCCTGTTTCAGTTCGGACATCGCTCCAACGAACCACATGGGCCCCTCAAAGAGGTTCTACGTGAGTTCAAGCAAGAGGCATATGATATTTGGAAAAACGATGAAAAATGTGTAATATCAGGTGGATAAGATTATAGAGTAGCCATAATTTGATTGAATTACCGAACTGTTTTCAAGATACAATCATTAAATTGTACATACGAGAGTAATTTAATGATTGTACCTCGAAAACAGTTCGTTTCATGTAATTTAAAACCAGGGCTGGCCTGATTGAAGTCATTTGATTCTAAGTACTAAGCACAAGAAAGTATTGTGAAACCGACAAAATTCACTTATCAAGATTTTGATGGAAATATCCGTTCTGAGCATCCCTGAATCCATTTTGACTATTTTTAGCTTGATGTCGGTACGTATGTTCGTGCGTGCGTACGTAACTCGCAAATCTCAAAACTGGTACAACGTATAATGTTGAAATTTTGTATTTAAAACTGGTATAGGGTCTAGTTGTGCACCTCGCATTATGGTTTCAATCGTCTGTACCGGAAGTGCACTTTACTTGAAACTTTTTTCGAATTTTTCTGATAAATCCAGAATGATCAACCGTAGGATGTTGAAATTCAGCATTTGAAATTGCTGTAGCATCTAAATGGTCATCTCCTATTTTCGTACCAATCGGCTTAGCCGGAAGTGCACTTTATATGACAGACTTTTCAAATTTTCTCCATAAATTCAAAACAATCGGTCGTTGAATATTGAAATTTTGTATTAAGCACTTCTATAATATCTAGTTGTACATCTTGCATTATGATTGCGATCGGCTGAACCGGAAGTGCAGTTTACTCGAAACATTTTTTGAATTTTCCGCATAAATCCAAAACGATTGAACGTAGAATATTAGAATACAGTATTCAAGATAATAGTACTGTCTAGATGCTCATATCCTATTTTCATTGAGATCGACTGAGCCGGCAGTGCACTATACTTGACAATCTTTTGGAATTGTTCGCATAAATTCAGAACCATCATCTGTAGAATATTGAAATTTGGCATTTCAGTCTGCTGTAGCATCTGAATGATTGTCTACTATTTTCATAACAATAATAATAACCGAAAGTGCACTTCAGTTGGAATTTATTTTCAATTTTGCGTATAAATTCAGAACTGTGAGCCGTAACATCTTGGAAATCAGTATTTAGGAATGTTGTAGCATGGGAATGATGACCTACTGTTTCCACAGCAACCGACTAGGCTAAAAGCGCATTTTACTTGACAGATTCTTAGAATTCTTTGGATAAATCAAAAACAATTAGCCGTGGAATGATGATATTTTCTGTTTGATTATATATATTCAATGATGTACAAGTAAGTCACGTGATGTCCACGTCAGATTTTTTTTAATGAATTTCGGGACTTGAATCTGTCGGCCGTTTTCCTAGGTTGACTTTTTACTTCACTTGCTACGTTTTTAGCTTGCTGCCATGTGTGTTGCCAATCAAGCGGTGCAAGCCCGTGTTACAACAATTAGCCGGTGCCAGATAGCTTCATTGTTGCCAAGTTATCTTGATTTTCCAATTTGAAAGGTGGCGAGAGTGAATACCGATCCAGGAGAGCTATGAATAATTTCATAGCTCAACGATCTCTGGGTCCAGAGGCTAGCACTCTACCACTGTGCTATCTCATCGTCCCGATCTAAGTCAGTGTAACTTTCGCAAAAAAGTTATTGATTCAAATCATTTTAAAAAAATGGAAGAATCATCTAGATGATGAAAGCGCATTTTTGACAGCTCATGAATCATCATCTCCCACAATTACTGAGCTTTAAATCAAGCAGTTTGGGCAAACTTACGAAACAGCAGCTTCCATTTAGTACTAATTTCAAGTTGACTATTTGATAGGTACATAATTTATGCATGTACAAACTCAAAAATAACTTTTAATCTTCATTGTTTAGTTATTGACTGACGGGAGGTCAAGTGCAGTACCTTAAAATGATAATTTGATCTTTATCAAAGCTGTATAAAAAAAAGCATCAGAAGTAAACAAATTTTCAACCAATAATAATAATTCATTTTAATAACCTTCAAATTCGCGTCAAACAAGTCATTGAATGAATCCCGGACAGATTTGACAACTGTACATAATAATAGTGACACCCGCGGCTAAAGTTGTAGCTAAATTTTTATCTACTCTAATAAATTTTAGTTGCCATATCTCTAATGTCATATATATCTATGAGCATTGTTTCACTTGAAACAAGTAATTGAATAATTTAATCTTCCACAATCATTGAACTTGAATTAAAGCAATTTGTGCAAACCTACGAAACAGCAGCTTTCATTTAGTACCAGTTTCAAGTCTGTAAATAGTATAGTTGCTGAGAACTCAGCGTCACGCCAGCCAGCCAGCCAGCCAGCCAGACAGCCAAAGTGAATATAATAGCGCTTTTTTCCAAAAAATGCGCCAAAAATACTCAGCACTGTTTTTGGAATTTGCATATTCCATAACCAAAAATAAGGTTAGAACAAGTGACATTTCAAGACGACGTTAAGAATAATTTCGTATGCCGTTTAGAATCATTCAATCATCATTTTCGACAAATCAGAAGCTGTAAGTTTCGTTACTATAGTTACCCCTTGAAAATTCAGGTATTTATTCCTGACTTTGCGTTGGACATTTCATAATGTTGAAAACCTTTCCTGAAATATTGTTGAGTTTCCATGATCTCCTTGAGCCTTTGGCTCAGATTAAAATTTTCTATTCTTGTATATTCCATCAATTCAGTTATATTTTTACTGCAGAATAAACTAACGATTCGAATCAAGTTTTTATTTATTATATATAAATTAAAATTCAATTCTTCACAACACATTTTTGAGGCTTTTAATAAAACATTAAACTTCCAAGTTATGAACATGTTTATTTTATATTCGTGCTATAATTTTAAATGCGCAATAATAATTCAAATCAAAACTAATTATTTCTGAAGAGTATTAAACATACATATAAATAATTAAATACTAATGCTTTAACTCCATTTTGTGATACAATTTTTAATAATGAAAAAATATAAATTAAAATTAATTATTTTGGCTAGCCCTGGGTAAAATTCATTCTATGCCAGAATTCAAGCGCAATTTGGGAAAACTAAGCAAAATTTTGTCACCAGTTGGACAGAGTTGAAGGTAGCAAGAATCTGGTAATTTAAATAAACCGTTTTTGAGCTACAGTTACTGACGCTCGTATGCGGTACAATTTAGTTTCAAAATTTTTTTAAGCCCTCAATTTACTGTAATGCACATGTACCGCTTCAGAAGATTCTACGTGAGGTAAAACTCATTTCATTAAGGAGTTCATGCACAATGGGCTTATTCGGGTGTCTTTCAATTTTTACATAATGTTATCCATAATCTAGCAATATAAATTTTCTAACTTCTATTTTCGTATATAATATCACAAGAGACTGTAATTTTATCAATAAACTTTTCTTGAAAACATTTTTCACCTTGCAACATCGTGAGAGTCATCTGTCTGATTAAATCACGAGAGCGTAGCTCGAGGGTTTAATCTGAACAAATGACTCTCTTTGTTGTCACTATGTGGAAAATGTTTTCAAGAAAAATTTATTGATAAAATTATAGTCTCTTATGATATTATATACGAAAATATAAGTTAGAAAATTTATATTGCTAGATTATGGATAACAATATACATAAAATTAAAGTCGCGAGTGGTATTTGTGGAGAATATTTCTCGAATGAAATTGCCGAGAAATTGCTATTATAAGTACTTATTAAATAATGTTGGCTGCAATTACTAACCTTTCTTATTGCAAAATGCACTAAATTGTCTCCATATACGCTTTTGACATTTTTTTTTTTGTATTTACAGACTTCTTGTTTCCGATTTCATTACAAATAACCTCAAAAAATGCATTTCCAAAACGATTCAAGTTTGACATTTTCGAAAATTGATTGTTTGTTTATATTAAAACTGTGTATTGTTTTTCCATGGCAAAGGCAATTTATCGTATATAATATCACAAGGGACTGTAATTTTATCAATAAATTTTTCTTGAAAACATTGATTACCTAGCAACATCGTGAGAGTCATCTGTCCGATTGAATCACGAGAGCGTAGCTCGAGGGATTTCATCTGAGCAGATGACTCGAAGGATGTTGCTTAAAGGTAATCAATGTTTGAAAGAAAAATTTATGATAAAATTGAAGTCGCGAGTGGTATTTGTGGAGAATATTTCTCGAATGAAATTGCTACTATAAGTATCTATTAAATAATGTTAGTTGCAACAATTTTTTGTTTTTATTTTCATTAATTTCGGCGAAAAATGCATTTCCAAAACGATTAAATTTTGACATTTCCGAGAACTGATTGTTTGTTTATATTAGAACTGTGTATTGTTTTTCCATGAAAAAGGCAATTTATCGCAATTTCGCTTGCCAACGGGAATTTACCGAGGTAACGGGAATTTTCAGAGGTAAATTCTCGTTGGCAAGGAATTTATTATTATAATTGTCATTGTAACTATGCCAAATTTGTCAGTATAATTGACATGAGTGGAATAATCGCAATAAATCGCTTGCCAACGAGATTTTATCGTATATAATATCACAAGAGACTGTAATTTTATCAATTAATTTTTCTTGAAAACATTTTGCACCTAGCAACATCGTGAGAGTCATTTGTCCGATTAAATCACGAGAGCGTAGCCCGAGGGTTTAATCTGAGCAGATGACTCGAAGGATGTTGCTTAAACGTGAAAAATGTTTAAAAAAAAAAAATTATGATAAAATTAAAATCGCGAGTGGTATTTGTGGAGAATATTTCTCGAATGAAAAAATCATTAAATTGTCTCCATATACTCTTTTGACATTTTTTTTTGTATCTACAGACTTCTTGTTTCCAATTTCTTTACAAATATCCTCAAAAAATACATTTCCAAAACGATTTAAGTTTGACATTTTCGAAAATTGATTGTTTGTTCATATTAAAACTGTGTACTTATTGTTTATCCATGGCAAAGGCAATTTATCGCGGTAAATCGCTTGCCAACGGGATTTTATCGCAATAAATTCCCGTTGGCAAGCGAATTATTACTATAAATGTCATTGTAACTATGCAGAATTTGTCAGTATAATGAACATGAGTGAAATAACCTTCAAAAAAATTTTTAATAGAGCCGACAATAAATTATAAAGTCCTGATGACGTCACAGTCACTAGATCGTAAGAATATTGTTAGACGTACGTGTAAATATAAACGTATGTCGAGTAATTTGCAGTGGTGCTACCCAACTGAACATCCCAACTGATTACTAGCAAAAAATGTGTGGTCTACTGTACAACTCTGTGGTACAACTGGACAACTGATAATGACTATTACGTCAAGAATGGCGCTTGTTCAAATGAACATTTTCATTTCAATATTTTGAATTAAATATTGGACAAACATGATAATTTTTATATTTATATCAAGAACTACAGCCAAATTTTATGTGCAATATGTAATTTTCAGGAGTTTCCAAATCGAATGAGCCCATTCGGGAAAACGAAGAAAAATGATTGTCATCAGGTGGATGAGGTTAAAGAGTAGCCAGAATTTGGTGGATTGAATAAATCACTACAGTTACTTATTGAATGACTTTAAGTAAAATTCAGTTTTTTTTGAGCCCTCATGTCACGCCAATGGACATATGAGGTACAAGCTTAGATCATAAATAATATCTAGGCGGAAGAAACTGCGAACGGTTACGACGGAAAGAGATGGAAGATATATTGTAAAAAAGTTGGAGAAATGAACTGCGCAAGCGTGACAATAATCAAATTTCGGTTTGTCAAGCCTCCAAAATGACCAACACATGATGTAATGAGTTCTTATTTATGTGAAAAATATTTATATTCATTCACCGTTTTCTAGTTGCAATGTACATCTTCTTAACATTACTTTTATAAATATAGCAAATGAAATCCGATAGACATGCGCAATTCGTTTCACTTCATTCTTCTCTCATTATATTTTATTTCTTTATTTCTCTAACGTAACCTATATTTTCTTCTCTTTCTGACATAACCGTTCGCAAAAATGTGTTGTATGATATAGGACTCCTTCCATCTAGATATTATTTATGATCTAAGAGTACAAAGCAACTTAGAGGTTCTACCTCATCAACCAGCTTGAACATCGCACCATCTTATCCCATGAACCCCTTAATCTTAAAGATAGGTTCATGCGCAATTTGGCAAAACGATGGAAAATGGGTGTCATCAGATGGATAAACTTGAAGAATAGTCAAAATTTGGTAAAATAAGCTAGTCATTTTCAATTTTTTTTTGTGCTCTCGTCTTATTGACATGAATATGTTCAAATAGAACAACAAGGCAAATTAAATACTCAAAAAAAGATTTGAATGAGTGGGTCCTACTCAACCATTCTTTCACAGTTCGCACATCGACACATCAAACTACATATCCTTAAGAAGATTCTAAGTGAGGTAAAACTTATTTCATGCAAAAAGACATGTGCCATTCGGAAAAATGATATAGAATATGTGGAAGGAGGTGGACAAGAGTAGCCAAATTTTAGTAGAAGCAATCATTACTAATTGAAATACCCTGGTATAAAGTAAAATTGTTATTTTTTTTCAGCTTTCATCATGCTCCAATAAAATTTCCAGCAATTGAATTTTAAAAGTTTCTTGCTATAATTCAGTTTCTGAAGCTTCTTTCAAGAAAATGCAATTACCTTAAAAGATAATTATGTTTATAGTTCAAAACTATATTACTTAGGATTTTCCATTTAACATACTTATAAAAAAAAAAGTTTTTAATGTTCCGTCGTATTCTTTGGACAATATTCTTAAAGTCTCTCGGGATATTAATAAGGGAATTATCAAATTTTTGCATTATTGGAGGCAATATCCGTTGGCAGAATTATCGGATATATATTTTTTTCAGAAAAATCAGCAAACGTTGACCTTGAAGCACAAAGGCTGTTTATTGAGGAGTCAATTAGTACTAAACTTTTGTAAGCATTGCTAAATCAATAAAGTATTTCGAAATCCGTTTGAATTGAGTCTGTCATCAATTTGTTGCTTGTAAATACATCTTTTATATTAACTTTCACTATAAACGATAAAATTCACAATTGCGTGTGCTTCTTAATAATTAAATGACCATTTTATTCTCTTTGATCTTCTAATAATGCCCTTTTTCGAATGATTTAATCACTGCAACAACTTAAGATGCGCTTCAAATCCCAGATGTCATAAAATTGCATACCTTAGAGAGCATCATTACTTTCTTACTGAGTTCGGAGGGCATTCACACTACATAAAACGAAATGAGCGAATTGACACAAGTTTCCAACGACGCGACACTAAGATTTGCCAAGAATTGCAAGTGTTACAAGCTCTGAATATTTGCATACTCTTCTGCAATCAACCTTAGCACGAATTCCAATGGAGATGAGGACGGGGCCGAAATTTACGCGAGTATTACCTCTTTGTTGGAATATGAAAAATTAATCGATTAGCAATATTATATTTACTCAAGAAATGGATTAATCTTAGATGTTTATTAGAAATATCTCCCAATACCGTTCAACAAAAAAATTTTTTGGTTGAAGTGAATTCATCTAATAATTTTTAAACTAATTAAGCCTGTCTTTTTTACTTCGAGACGTTTTCATGAACCTTGTTTTATACAACTGAGATATCAGTGTTCTGTAATTGCATGATTTATTAACGATCTACAAAGGTTTGCTTTTCCCTGAACCGGAAATCAAGTAACAAAATGCAAAAATAATATGATTGTAATATTTTGATTTTAGATGAATCAACAAAATATTGGGGCTCCACGGCCCCTCAAAGATGAATCCATTAACGTAAAGTTGAACCAGCTGAACTTCCAAGTATTCGAATGAAAGATGAGTCATATTTCATCGAAATAATCTCCGCGTTTAACATATGTTTCAATGCAAATGATTTCCCTGTTGGAGGTAAAATTTCCTTTTCAACAAATTCGTTAAAAATCAGACCAGTGTTCCACTTCAAAGAACATCACTCGTAATTTTCGCAGCTTCATAGTTCCCGCTACGTAAGTTGGAATAAATTATGTAAATTTTTGGCCGCGTATTTACATATTCAACTGGAAGATTTTCGAACGTAGAGACATCTAAAAATAAAACTCTTCCAAGATTGATGATAGAAACATTCATAAATATCAAGATGCACAGCCCAAACAGAAAGACAGAATTGTAAATTCTCAATAATTCGTTATCGCTTTACGTCACCCAATTTAACAAAATATTGATTGTAATCTGGAAAAGTGACAGGCTGTCTCCACCCACGTCGAACGTCAGAATCAGTTCCTTATTAATTTATTATTAATTGAAAACGAAGACTTTCATAATGACAGACAAGAAGTACGATGATCGAAGATCGAAGCCGTAGGTGAAAGTAAAACAGGCATTGTTTATTATTAAAAAACAGAAAGTGAAATTGGTTCAAAATGCGACACGAATGTGACGATATTAAGCAGTACGCAATGTAAGCTGCTTAATGGATACCTGCGCAAAAGGCGGGCGCGCAAATACGTCATAATGAGCATGCGTAGAGCTAACATGATGTTTGAAATATTATTTTAAACTCGATGTAAAGATCGTATAAACATATGAATGTCCAAATCCCTCAATCTGAATGTGAGTTCAGCTTTTAAGCGCTGAACAATCAAACAAAAACCGAACAATAAAGCGAATTACATCACCAGCATTTTGAATAGCGTTAGACGGAAACAAAACACGAAGCGTGAGCAAACAAACAACAGAGCTGAGCTGAAACAGAGACGCAACGGAGTCGAAACAAAAACATGAAGAAATAAGTTTATTTTACCCGGGTACAAGTTGATATTTATTGCTTGTTCGTGAACGCTGGTTGGATTAATGAAAGAAACAGAGTTCCGTCACACTTTGTATGGATACGGTGTCGTATTTGGAGATTTTAAAAGCATTAGTAACAATTGTTCATTATTTACAGTGTTGCAAAACGTTTTAGATTAGATTTTGAAGCTTTTAAGCTTAACGGAGCTCGAAAACATTTTGACATGCAAATACTTGTTAAAATACGATTTTACAGTAGGTAACTCAAGATGATATTGTTTGTTTGATAGTTACGCATTTTGCCTTTGGTCTATTAATTGACAAAAGAAGTTCTGACACTTATTTCTACTGAGTAAGTTATTGCGAGACCGATATCATTTAAACGTTGAGTTTAGTGCCGTTCACAAAAAACCACCGCTTTTAATTCAACATTATTCTTTTAATTTTTTTTCTTATTCTTAATAAACAAGGACACTTGGTTTGAAAGGACCAGATGAGAATATTTTTATGTAATATTTAAAAGTTTCAAATGTCAATTAATAATGTTAGCAGCAAAAAAGCCGACAGGAAGTATAATATGCTAAAAATCAGGTTTTGTTTGGTAGCTCCATAACAATCAACTAAAGGTGTTCCTAAAAACAAGGCACGCCTCTTGATTTAATAGAAATTTATTAATAATTCAAATGTTCAGAATACGTTAACATAACTAATATTTTCGGCAGATTTGGAGCTCCCTTTTGGAATAAAAAAAAATAACGCAATTTGTTTGGAGAGATATATGACGTCATCAGTATTCCAGCAGCGGAGGATTATAAAAATGATGGCAATAATATTAAATGACGGACATTAGTTTGAATTTTTTCTTACAAACGAGGAGTGAGCTTAACAAAGAATATGATAAATTGGAGATTAGGTTCTATAATTTTAATATTTTGATCCTGAACATGAGCACCTAAAACTTTCTACTCTTCCAGCGGGAGTATTCTCAATATTATACTCAAATTAAAAATTTAAATTAAAGAGACTTGTGTCTCACAAAAATTTAAATTCCTCAGCGTTCTCACAAATGTCACAATTTATTGTGAAATCCATTTTATACTCAGATTTTGGATTCAGAATCGACTACCGAGTCCGCCTGCTAGCGAAGCTAGTTCACATACAGCTCCTCAACGGACATCTGCGCAAAAGGCGCGCGCGCAAATACGTTATTATCGAACATTATTATTATTATTATTAATCTTTTTAAATCTATTTATACCCTTTCGGGTATCTAGATTGTAATTATTTTCACTTTCAGTTACTGATCAGTTCTTTCCACTCTTTTCTATCTTGTGCTATTCTCTTTGCTTCTTGCCAGCTGATGTTGTTTCTGTGGAGAATTTCAATTATGGTTTTTTTCCAGGTCTTTTTTGGTCTTCCTCTTTTTTTCTTTTTTGGTCTTCCTCTTTTTTTCTTTCTTGTGGTTCTTGCTTTCCAAACTTGCTTCGTCTGATTTTCCTCTGGCATTCTGACTAAGTGACCATACTATGAAACTTGTTTCTTCTCTATGGTCTTATGTATGCTCTCTATTTCTAAATTATCTCTTATTCGTTCGTTTCTTATTCTGTCTATCCTTGTAACACCTTCAACTCTTCTTAAGTATCGCATTTCTGATGCTTGTACTTTACTTTTCAGCTCTGCTCGAGTATCCACGACTTACTTCCGTATATTAAAGCTGGTCGGTATACAGTTTTGTATAGTGTCATTTTTGTATTCTTGGATACTTGCTTACTTCCTAGTACCGCTTTGTTGAGTGCATAGTAGTTTCTGCTAGCTGCTTGTATTCTTTTGTTGATTTCCGGTTCCATATTTCCTTTATTATTTATTGTTGCTCCTAGATACGTATAGTCTTCTACTTGCTCTATTTCGCATCCATTTTGCTGTATATTAGTGATTATGTCCTCTTTCGATATCACCATTACTTTTGTTTTTTTGACATTTATGTTCATGTTGTGTTTTCTCAATTCCTCGTTCCATACATTTAAATTATATTTCATATCTTCCTTATTCTCAGCCAGGACTGCTAGATCGTCTGCAAATGCACACTCTGCTATTTTAGTTACGGTCAACTGGTAATGTCCAATGTCTACTTTCTTCGTTTTATCTTTTATTTGCTTCATTATATTATCTAAGGAAATAATAAATAATAATGGGCCTAATGCTCCTCCTTGTCTTAAACCCTGCGTAGTGTTGAATTCTCCTGATATTTCGTTACCCGTTCTTATGTAATTTGTTGTTTTCCTGTACACGCTTTTTATGGCGTTTAGTAGTTCCATGTTTATTTGTCTTTCTCCCAATATTTTCCACATTTGTTTCCATGGTACTCGGTCAAAAGCTTTTTCTAAATCGACAAACGTAATATAGAGCTTGCTTTCTTGTATCAGAGTTTTCTCTATAAGTCTCCTAATTGTGTATATGTGGTCTTATGTGCAATGTCCTTTCCTGAATCCGCTGTGTGACCTTTCCAATTTTGATTCCACCTCTTGTCTTAGTTTCTTTTATAGTATGGCTTCATATACTTTGGCTGTCGTGCATATTAGTGATATCTCTCTGTAATTGTTACAATTTCTGTTGTCTCCTTTTTTATGAATGGGGAAAATCACTGACTTTTCCCAATCTTCAGGGATTTTTCCTATTGTCCAGATTCTATTCAGCATCACTAATAGTATTTGTTCTCCTGCTGGCCCCATGTATTTAAGTTGTTCTGGTCTTATTCTATCGAGTCCCGGAGCTTTTCCGTTTCTTATCCTATTTAATGCCAACTTCATCTCTTCTTCTGTTATATTCTCTGTTCTTCTGTGCTTGTTGATGTTCCCGCATTGCTGGATCTCATCTTCTTCATTGTCATTGTTAGAGTATTTTTCTTTCAGTAATTCCTCGAAGTGTTCTTTCTATCTTCCTATTATTTCCTCGTTTTCTTTCAAAATATTCCCTTGTTTGTCATATAGTTGTCTCAATGCACTTTAGTTTCCCTTTTTGCTGTTTTTCAATGTGTTATAGAATAATTTTTTATTTTCTCTAAAATTATCTTCCAACTTATTTCCAAACTGTTCCCAAGATTTTGCCTTAGAAATTTTGATAACTTCTTTCGTTTTTTTCTTTTGTTTCTCGTATTCTTCCTTATCTTCCAGTTTTTTTGTATTGAAGAATATTTTCCATTTCTGCTTCTTCTTTTTAACTTCTTTTCTAACTTCTTCATTCCACCAGTGTGTTTGCTTGTTGTATCCTGTTTTCCTGATCACTCCGCACGCTCTTTTTGCTGCCTCATATAATATATATTTAAATGTACTCCACATTTCTTCTACGTTATTCAAATTTGGTCTCGATGTGCTGCTTATAAGTTCACTTATGTCTTCTTCGTACTTCTCTCTTGTTTCCTTTTCCTTTAACTTATCTACTCTTATTTTCATTTTATTTTTCTCCTTCATGCTTGTCTTCTGTTCTTGTGTTGCCTTATTCATAACTCTTATTTTTACTATCGTTAGATATTGGTCGCTTCTAATTTCATCTTCTCTTTTCACTCTTACGTCATTAATATTCTTTCTTTGTGTGCTGTTGGTTAGAAAATAGTCTATCAGCGATCTTTCGTTCCTGCTTCGCACTTCTCTGGTATATTTGTGGATTTCTTTGTGCTCGAAGATCGTGTTCAATATTATCAATCCATTTATGATGCAGAAATCTATCAGTCTGTTGCCGTTATTGTTTCTTACTGGCTCACCATGAGTTCCCATCATTTCTTCCAAACCTTTATTCTTGTTACCCACTCTTGCATTAAAGTCCCCCATTACATATATAGGTTCTACTAATTTTTCAAGTTCTAACTGTAGCGTGTCCCAAAAATCATCTTTAGTTGTTTTGTCCTCGTCTTCATTTGGTCCATAAATTATTATTATACTTGCTTTGAATCCCTCAATATCTTCTAGTCTTATAGTAAGTATTCTATCATTCACTCCAACCCATTCCTTAATTGAGTGTTCTATTTTTTTATGTATTATGCAACCCACCCCAGTTTTTGCTCTTTCATTTTCATCGACTCCGCTATATATTAGTGTATGATTATTTCTTAGGCTTGTTATTCCTTTTCCTTTTCTTTTTGTCTCCGTTATTGCTAAAATTTCTAACTCTGCTTCTTCGAGTTCATCTATTAATTCTTCTTATTTGTTCTTTAAACTTATAATGTTCCACGTTCCTATTTGCATTATCCTCTGTTTCTGCCAGTTCGTTTTTATTTGATCCTTCCTTGTTGTTTCATTTGCTATTCGTTTTTTGAACTTTCTTGTTCACTTCTCCATTTTCTTGATGAATTCTTAGGTCCTTGCTTATTTGCCTTTACTTTGTTTTCCAGTGCTGTAACTCCTTTCAGTTGCTTGCTCCAGATATATAGTATATTATCGATTGTTATCTTTTGATAACCAATTTTTATTCTTTTTCCTTTTGCCTTCTCTTCTTTTCCGATGCTTCTTATTTCTCTTTCTTCCCATGTTAGATCATTAGCTATAAATATATTTGTATCTGCTAGTTCATTTTTAGCTTCCATAATCTTTTGTTTTTCTTCCCAACATGCTAATTCAGTTTTTATTATTTCTTTTCCCGTGTACTTATTCAGAGTTATGACTTGTTTGATGTCTGCCTTGACTTGTAACTTTTCTTCTAACCAGACTTTAATTTCTTCTTTTGTTCCCTGTTTCAACTTTAAGCCCTTTATTACTATGTTGTTCTTCCTTTTTGGTCTTTCTTCCTTTTCTATGTTTCTCTCCAGATTATCGAACATGCGTAGTTTAAATTTGACTTTAAAAAAAGATCTTATAGAAAGTCAGTAAGTCACGAATTTTATTTAAAAAATTATGATTTTTTTCATTTTGTCTTCAGTTTTGACTTTTAAAGTACTATTTAGATGGTATCTTCAATACTTTTAGTCATTATTGGAACCATTTTGTTGCATAACTGCCTCTAATACTAATTTAATTTTAAATTGACATGAAAAATGCGTCAAGTGTTTCAGGGATCTCAGATCGAAGCATGTTTGAAAAACTCACACAGTTTCTTTATACAATTTTTTGTTTATTTTTAATTCTAAGTTAGAATTTTTTATGCCATAATTTGATTCATTTTATATTCTCTAGTATAGTTTTTTTGTTTATTTTTGATAAAATATGTATGTTTCCTGTTTCTAATTTTCTCATGATAAGTAATTTACTTCATTTTATACTCTGGTGTTTTACTTTAAAAGAGAATATTTTGTTTTTGATTAAAATCAACGATTTTTTTGAAAAAAATATTTGATTGAAATCTTGATTTTAATCATGATTTAAATCAAATGATTTCAATCATCTACACCCTGATTTAAAGACAGTACTTATGGAAAAATGTGCAATTAAATTTCTAGTAGTCTGTCCAACAATTTTCAAGAGACGGTATTACCAGGGACTTGCCAGTGAAATCAATTAGTCAATGGCATCAGAACAGTTCGCATTTTTAAATTTAGCCAAATAGTACAGAAGCGTACAGTAACAGACTTAATCCAAAGTTTCATTACAGGTTTTGATTCAATAATAATATTTTGAATATCTAGACGGCATTTTCAAACTAATCTGTAACACTCAAGTTTCTTGTCAACATTTTCAACTCGATATTCCAATCAAAACGTGCAAAAACATCAATGGCGAACTCAGTTACTGAGAGGAGCCGTTGCTATTCCTAACCAAGTTATTTGTGTAATAAAAGATAACTTTGCAGAGTTGTAATTTTATTCAGACAAGGGCATATCAACCATACTACAGTATCTATAATTGAGGAAAAAATATTTTTGGCCTCCTGAATTGTAGAATAAATGCTCGATGAGTAACTTGATTTTTTTACACACAATGCTGAAAAGCATTGTTACAATGTGTGGGAGTATATGAATAATTAATTATATATAAGATTCAAAAATCAGTTGACACAATATTCAGTGTCATAAATATACTGTCATTGCCATTTGCTGATACAATCATAATAGACTGGGAGCTAGTGACAGGTGGGGTTCTCCGATTTTATACCGCTTGCCTTTTTGAGGGTTGATAATTTACCTCTTGATAGGAAAGATAAAAATGTTATTGAGCGATGCACGCTTTCCGGTCATAGTTCAAATTTCAATTAAAGGTCTGAAAAAAAAGTGGTTTTTTCCGTGATATCATAATGCATGCCTTTGTAATGTTGAATAATTGAAATAAATCTAAAGCCAAGTACTGAAAGGCAAGCGATTCGCAACAGCCCAAGTGGCTCAAAGGGTTGCGGGAACTTGTGAAAAAAAATATGAAAAATGCCGTGTTTCCAAATTGCATGCCAATGGAAAGAATTGAAGTTTTAGTCATAAAACCCTTGTAAAAAAATTGGCAAGCATTCCTCGCTGGCGCAAGGGTTTGAAATTTGGGGGTAATCTTGCATAAATTTTGCACCAATTAGCCGTGATTTGAAATTGCATGCCTTTTCAACTATAGGTAATTTGTTCGATGAATTGTTATTAAGGAAATTGGCATGCACCCCAGGATGTCCCAAAATGGAGGCATGCATTGAGGAAGTTGCAAAAAAAAGAGGTAAAATTTCCGTCATTTTATTTTGCATGCTATTGTATATTTCGTTCCAAATTATTTTTTTTAGACGACACAAAGAATGGCAAGCATGTTGCTCAGGCTCATCATCGATAAATTTTGAAAAAAGGATTGAGAAAAAGTGCCCGTAAATTAATTCAGTAAAATTAACAGGAATTATTCTGCGAATTTATCTATTTAAATTTTTTGACTTATTTCAAACAATAATGGCCTAGGTGAGTCTCTTCCAAAATATTGCAGAGAGCTACAATTTATCCATATTGTTTTCATAGCAACAGTTCCAAAAATATTCAATTGAAATCACTGGAAACATCAAATTTTCCCATTAATATCAGTATTAGCTCTAACTGGGTATAACATTAAATTGCAACCAATAAGGCACTAGAATGATACTATATCAAAAAGTCCAAATAAGGACGAAACACGTATGTACAGTTGACATCCCAACTTCTGAGTTTGTGAAACATTAAGGTTTTGAATCTTGCTATAAATAAAATAATATTCACACATATTAACAACGAAAAAAATAATAATTACGTTCTTACTTTTCCCCCGGAATGTGAGTAAGTTATGTGGATGGAATATTGTTACAAAATATATTTTTGAAAGTTAAATTGCCTTCATCTGGAACTTAAGAGTAGGTATATCTTCATCATAATTATTGTCAATTTCAGGTTCCTCTTCAGTAGTTTCACCACCTATTTGAGAATAAGTGTCGCTGTCATCATCGTCCGATTTATCCTTATCGTCCTTATTTTCGGCCCTTTTTACAATATCATGCTCTATAATAATTGTAGGAAGAATTAGGTTTCAATTTATGATTTTCTTCATTGATTTAGGATGACCATTTTGACTTTTAAAGTCATCTTCAGGTATATTTAAAAAAAAAATATATATAAATCATAAATTGAAACTTAACTCTTCCTACAATTATTAACTTGAAATGTTTGAACTTTTCCCCAATGAAAAAAAATCATGCTCTTTAACTCTATTAATTTTCATACTATTCTTCACTTATTTATGCCAAACGGAAAACTTACTGGTATAAAAGTATTGTTTATGAACCTAATTGTGTTACTTTGAATATATTATCTGCACTATTATGAAAGATTCACCTCCTGCCATGTCTATAATTACAAACTAAGTTGATTCTAAAGGCATATTCCCTTGATTTTTTTCTCATTTGTAATTGTTTGTCTTATGTCATATGCATCAAATTTTTTTATTTTAACTTGCAGCATAAGTATTTCTGTATTAAAATACAAAATAAAATCACGGAAATATTTTCACTTTTTATTGTCACTTTTTCCAAAGTTTTTCAATGATCGGACAGAGTTACATGCATGCCATTTTCCAAATGAATTTAAAACAGCATTTATTAATGTAATATAAAATGGCAGGCAGAATGAAGTCGGAGAAATTTTGCGTGTTTTTTAAGCAACTTCCATTATCATTTAAAATATGAAGAGCTTGAGAAACATGCTTGCCATTTCCCAAATTAATTTAAAACAGCATTTATTGATGAAATACCTAATGGCAGGCAGAATAAAATCAGAGAAATTTTGCGAGTTTTTTATGCAACTTTCATTATTATTTAAAATATGAAGGGCTTAAGCAACATGCATGCCATTCTAAATTTATAATTATCTCACTTCAAAATAAAGTTTTTGCTCCATTTGAGGTAGTTTAAAATCACGGCGAATTGGTGCAAAATTTATGCAAGATTACCCCCAAATTTCGAACCCTTGCGCCAGCGAGGAATGCTTGCCAATTTTTTTACAAGGGTTTTATGACTAAAACTTCAATTCTTTCCATTGGCATGCAATTTGGAAACACGGAATTTTTCATATTTTTTTTCACAAGTTCCCGCAATCCTTTGAGCCACTTGGGCTGTTGCGAATCGCTTGCCTTTCAGTACTTGGTTTTAGATTTATTTCAATTATTCAACATTACAAAGGCATGCATTATGATATCACGGAAAAAAACACTTTTTTTTCAGACCTTTAATTGAAATTTGAACTATGACCGGAAAGCGTGCATCGCTCAATAACATTTTTATCTTTCCTATCAAGAGGTAAATTATCAACCCTCAAAAAGGCAAGCGGTATAAAATCGGAGAACCCCACCTGTCACTAGCTCCCAGTCTATAACGACCACTGTCGCCAAAGAACTAAGAGTATAAGATAAAAATTAAACATAATAAAAGCAAATTGTAGAAATAAAGAACTATAGATGAGAATAAGTAATTTAAATATACAATTCGTTCACTTAATTTTTCTAAAATAATTTAAAATGGCAAAATATAATGATGCCTCCAATACGATCAGAGTTTTTCGAATTTTCGTAACGCTCGAAAGTTGTAGGCCCTCTTGCAAATAATTTGACTTCAAAAACTTTCTATATTCCGAATAAAAATGTATCTATCGATGATATATATTAAAACAGACAGGCTTAATAAACCACTTCACAGAATAACGATCAGAAAATGTACACAGCACTCTTGGTTAATTGTATAAATGCCCAAATAACTGCCGATAAAAAATGAGCTCAGCTGCATTCTTCCGAATAATATAATTACCATTATTTCAAGCACATATGGTTGTATACCTAGCAAAAATATCAATGACCAACATTCATCGTTATCAGCACAAACATGCGCAACAAAATATTTCGCGATAACCTGAATCAAAGAACTAAAAGTCCGATTTACGCCGCTTAAACATAAACTATAAATATGATGCTTCACAATAGTACAGCTAAAAATAACAACTACCGATAAAAATAAAAGCGCAATAAATAAACTAGCAAATAGTAATAAAAAACAGATGAAGAATTTTTGAATGCTATAATTAATGCAAATATTGATTTGGTCTTATCAGTACTTTTGTTATTGAAATTTATTCTAAATTGATGATATAATTTTCACTGATAATATTTTGTGATTCATACCGCGGAAGATACATAAACAAAAAAAGGAGCAAGATAAATTTTATCGTACAAAATTTTAAATGAAAAATCAATTTGGATGAATGAATCCTGTCTGTTCATTTTTAACATTTTAAACCGCAATGGGTTTGAATAAGACTTTGTACTCATTATCACAAAGTGTCCAAGTTCTTATCTTGAAGAATTGACTAGCTCGACCAAATAAAACTCAATATTATAAAAGTTAACGAAGGTAAGTAACAAAAACTATTCTAAAAATAATTTGGCAAATTCACAATAAAAATAAAGAAAACTTTAGTGCGTGAGCATTGTTCCGACAGTTATAATCCAACCGGACTCTAAAGAAATATCAAATTCAATCAAATTATCTTAATATAGTGTCCCGGGAAGCAATCAGGGGAGGTAAGTTTGCATGCCATAAATTGACCAGCGATAAAGTCAATACAAATTAATTTAAACCGGCAAATACCGTCCAGGTATTCCGCAAAACGTGGTGAAACTAAATTTCATCAAATTTCAATTTCAGCTAAATTAACTGCGCGATTTTTAATTCAATTTCATAATTAAAATTTAATCTACAGTTTTCATGAGGTGTTTAGGTAGGTATCAAACAGGAATTTACAGAAAAACAATTATTAGTATAACAATATTTGGAGTTTTATAAACGTTAACGGAAAGACGATGGAAAATTATTCACATAGATTTCTTATATTTTGGCGGTTGAAAAAAAAAGTCATTAACAACAAAGTGAGTATCCTTTTACTTCTTAATTCAATCCTCCAATTCGTACCGTCCAAGTTTTGTTCTGTTAATTCAATTCAACATTCTCCCTGAATTAATGCTCTCTCAACGAAGTGAACTTCTTCCAATTTGACTGCAGAAGTAGCGACTAGCAACTAAGTTCCAGCATATTTTAAATTCGGTTTGCAATTGTGCATTACTCCAAACTACAATTTGTGTCCGACCAATCGATCTCTATTTCAAAAAGCAAGTCGAAATATCATCTCATTTCTTATTAATACTAAAGACGGATTGAATGCGCAAAAGAATCGAAATAGATTTTAAATATTAAAAAGATGCAGAGGTTCTGCAGAAGCCAAACTAAAAGATTTCTTTCCAGCCCTTCCATAGGGGCTGCAAAAGAACATTTGCACCATCTGAGGAGGCTGCGCAACAAACTTCCGAAGTACAAGATCGGATCGCGAAAAAGCATCACAGGATTTGCTACCACATGATCAATTAGATGTTGTGTTGAGTTTGTTAATTTTAATCACTTTTCCGAATACAAGGGTTGTTGAAGACCCATCGCAAGAAAACAAGAATAAGACATAATTAATAATTAACTGATTGTTTGTATTAACCACGCACTTCAACACAACCGGAAAACATTCGTCTAAAGTTTGACCTGTTCAGTTGTAGACTCCTGGGAAGCCAATTAAAAAACAGTACTAAAGTTTAGCTTGCCGATGTACTTCCGGAATGTCGGAAGAAACAAGAGTTATAGAAAAATTTATTCTCTTGCAAAAAATGAGCGATGATTATTTATATTATATTATTTGAAGCGTTTTTGGGAGGTTTGAAATTATAGAAATTTTCCACTTTCATTTTGAACGCTCAGAACAATTTTTATCGAATATCGATGTAGCCTAAATTTCAAATTTTTCAAGAATGATTTAAGGTTAAAAATAGAACATTGTCACTTTTCTCAAAAATTCCGGGAGTTCAAACTTCAAACCACGATGTCTCGGTCATTTGAGAGAATTTGAAGCAAATAGTTTATTTTTGATCATTTTATTAATGGGAGATATGACATTTGAGGCTCTCCGATTTTATACCGCATGCCTTTTTGAGAGTTGAAAGTTCACCCCTTGATAAGAAGGATGAAAATGTTATTGACCGATGCACGGCTTTCCGGTCAGTGTAAACTAATTATATTTATATATATTTTTAACAAATAGGTATTGCCGTGACAACATTTTACATGCCTTTGTAAAATTCCCTGTTTTCAAATTGCATGCCAATGAGAACAATGGAAGTTTCAGCCATAAAACCCCGTGAAAAAATTGGCATACATCTCTAGTTAGCACAATTATATAATTGGTTTTACATTTGTGCAAGATTTTCCCAAAATATCCCATCCTTGTGCCAACGAGGGATGCATATCAATTTTTGACACGGGTTTCATGGCTGAAACTTCTGTTCTTCTTATTAGCATGCAATTTGAAAGCACAAAATTCAACATTATTTCTTTCACAAGTTCACTCGACCGTTCGAACCTTTCAAGTTGTTGCGAATTGCATGCCTTTCAGTACTAAGCTTCAAATCATTTCTCGTTACAAAGGCATGCAAAATGTTGTCACGAAAAAATCCAATATTTTTACTTACTTGTACACAGTACAAGGAAGTATTGTGAAACCGACGAAATTCACCGTTTTGAACATACCTGATTCCATTTTGATTATTTTCGGCTTGATGTCGGTACATATGTGCGTGTGTTCGTAACTCGCAAATCTCAAAACTGGTTGAACGTATCATGTTGAAATTTTATATTTAAGACTGGTATAGGGTCTAGTTGTGCACCTCGCATTATGGTTCCAATCGTCTGTATTGTGTGCACTTTACTTGAAACTTTTTTCGAATTTTTCTAATAAATCCAGAATGATCAATTGTAGGATGTTGAAATTCAGTATTTGAACTTGGTGTTGTATCAGAATGGTTACCTGCTATTTTTGTATGAATCAAATGTAGGATGTTGAAATTCAGTATTTGAACTTGATGTTGTATCAGAATGGTTACCTGCTATTTTTGTATGAATCGGCCAAGCCAGAAGTGCACTTTAGTTGAAACTTTTTTTTAATTTTTTGCGAATGATCAGTTATAGCATATTGAAATTTAGTGTTAGAACTTGTTGTAGCATCAAAATAGTTATCTACTATTTTTGTATCAATCGGCTGAGCCGGAAGTGCTGTTTATATGTATAACAGACATTCAGAATTTGCCGTATAAAACAATCACTTTAATTGAAATGATAAGGTAGGCAATGATAATCTGTTGTCAATTTTTTGATTTTTTTGACATTGTATATGTCAAAATATTAATAATATTTATTTATACAACAAGTGAATTAAACCACTGTTTATTTGCGAGAAGTTCAAAATCACGAGCGCGATCAGCGCGAGTGGTTTAATTCTTCGAGCAAATAAAGAGGTTTAATTCACGTGTTTGTATACATAATTTTATTCAATTTTGCGTAAATTTCTGGAACATGAAACTGAGGAACAAAATTCAAAAAAATTAAATTGCAGTTGCAAGGAAGCTTCGTTGATATCGCGACGAGTGTTTGTTTTTCAAACATTCGGAAGTGTGACTGTCAGTAAACTGTCAGTTTTGTGAATTTTGAATTGAAACGTTATAATTGTGAAAAGTATTGTCTGAAATGATGGAAGAAAGTGATTAAAACAATGTTCTCGTCCCCGATACCATTTTGAACGAAGCAGCCGCTGCAGTTGGGAAAATTATTCCTCAGAAATAGAAATATTTTTATGAAAAGGTATTCCAACAGTGATTTAAATTTTTTTAAATCACTAATAATTCTTTTTAAATCACTAGTGAATAAAGATTTACTTATGACTGTTGCTATGGATTTAATAATGTAGCTTTAAAACGTCAAAATTGAATAAAATTATATTAATTATAATCTGAAGTGACAAAAAACTTTATTGAATAAATTTGTGTATATATCAAATGATGTACAAATAAGTCATGTGATGTTCACGTCTGATTTTTTAAAATATAATTGGACTAAGCACTATAACCGGAAATCGTCCATTGGTCAATAACTTTACCTTTCTTATCAAGGAGTAAATTCTTAAACGTCAAAAAGGCATGCGGTATAAAATCAGAAAATCCCAACTGTCAACATCTTCTTCTAATATGGGCATGAGAATTTGTTGTCTTCGAATTTGTGGCAAGAAAATTTGATTACGAGGTTCAACTCTTACAAAGTTTGGTAGAGCCCAATTATCTATTGGACACACTGGGCACGTGCGAAAGGGCCTTTGGTTTTAGGGATCTCCAATTATGGGAATATTTTTCACCAGATCAGAGATCCATTAAATACTGTGTCCAGGAGCTCTAACGTATCTCAATCCGTCATTGAAATGCATACACATCTGCTCCAGTAGAAGTTTGGCAGGAAAATTTGTTCACTCAGAAATTGAATATGAAAATTTGCTGTCTTAGAAGTTGCGACAAGAAAATTTGATTACAAGGTTCAACCAGCAACTCTTGCAAAGGTTCGACAGTGCCTTGTTATCCATTAGGCACGCTAGAACCGTCAATTAAAAGCGTCTCAATTAGCTGCATAATGTGGCATTTCAAAAGCAACAGTTCTGAGAGCTCTACACGATCATTTGATGATAGGTACTAAGAATAATAGCGCCTTTACAGAAGCAAAACCGTGTTCTGACTTCAACGAAAAATTCAGACCTGTACAATGAAGGCAGATTTTTTTGGTAAAATCATAAGGAGTGATAAAATATGGTTTCATCATTGGGACTCGTCCATGCGATGGAAGCACAAAGATTCTCCAACACTGCAGAAATTTTGCACTCAGCCAGCCGTCCGCCGGATAGGTGATGAACACAATTTTCTAGGATATGAAATGTTGAGGTTTTGAAAAATTTGAAAAGGCAATTCTAAATAATCGACGAAAAAAGTTCAGTCATGGGGTGCTGCTGCTCCACGACAATGTCTCTGTTCACAGTAAGGTTTATATCAGCTGCTGTACGTGGCTGAGGGTTCCAGGAATTTAATCATCCTGCTTACTACTCAGACTTTGCTCCCAGTGACTTTTATTTATTTCCACATTTGAAAAAACACCTACGAGAAAGAGCATTTTGAACCTATAAAAAAATCAGAGCTGGAACTAGGGCGTGGCTCTTAGGGGGCGCAAAATTCTAGAAACCGCATTAAGCAAATCATTCAAATTCAAATTTAAGAAATGTCTTATGACGGGATTTGGGTGAGAAAGCTTATACTGTTATACTACCTGCTACCCATCTCATCTTAAGGTCAACTATAAAATTTTACTTGGGTTTATATTGATTATTGGAGAAGTACACTGCTCTATCAGCAAATAGTCTAGCTTCTGCATTTCGTGCATTGTGCTTGATTTGTTAAAGAAGAATATATTTTTAACTTTTAACTTTCCATCTATTGTTCAGAAATAGTTAATGCTTGTTTTAGACCCCACTGAACCCAAAAGATATAGGCTGGTACCATGAGCTCTGTTATTGGCCCTATTAGGAGATTTTCTGAATCTCTTTAAAAAATAATTTTCAGGTTCATGTTACGGAAAATACATTTACCTACAATATTTTAGTTTGTATTGCTATTAAAAATTTAGGAACATTTATATTGCTAAAAATTCTTCTTGAAACAACACTCTTAGTATAGCCAAAAACAGAGCTTGTGGTTCCAGCGATAGTTTTAAAAAAAATCGGTCTGTCGATCGGTTCGTCTGTGTGGAAGCACGATAACTTGAGAACGCGCACGAATTTTCGAATGAAATTTCATATTCAAGTTTTTCCTTAAAAAGCTAGGTTCAAGTTCGTAGATGAGCTTTTTTCAATCAGTGGTACCAAAACTTTATTGACGGAACTTTTAGAGTTTTTACGTTCATTTTAGAAACGATAGTATTTATCAAGGAATAATAAATTGACTAGAATTGATGAATTTTTCGCAATTATCAGCTCATTTGTCATTATTAAAATTTGAATTTTTATGAAATTAGGATTATTATCACTCATATTCGGACATCACATGCAAACGTTCGTCAATCGTTCTTTTAAATTAAGTAATTTACTTCTATCGTGTTTGGTATCAAATTAAAGCTCTTGCGAGGATATGTAATGTAGTGGAAGAGTCAAAGAGGATGTTTAAACGATCATCAATTGTTTATTCTACAAATTATTCAAATAATATCTAGTTTAGTTTGGTATCAATTTAAATCTTTCGGAAAGATAAAATTAGTAGTTATCAAGAATGAATATTAATTAGTGAAATCCACGTTACCATTTTTAAATTACACTTTCGGCGGTCAAATGTCAAAACTGTATGTTCCAATGAACTGAAGACTCCGATAATCTAGAAAAGGACTTTTTATTTTCAAGAATACTTATTTTATGTAGAACTAAAATATAACTGCCATCTGTCACTTTAACATTGACAGTTATTCCTTTGACAATGACAGCTGTCACTTTGACACTGACAGATGTAACTTTGACACTGACAGATGTACCTTTGCTAATGATAAGTGCCAATTTGAAATATGCAATTAATTGATGCGACACTCTAAATTTCTCAAACAGTGATGAAACTGGCCAGGAAAATTATGGTCGAGAAAGTACTGTGTGGCCACAGCAGATTTTTTTGTATAATGATATCGATTTTTGATTCATATGAAGATATTAAAATGTTAGTAATATTTAATGTACCTGATTGATTATAATTTGATTTTTATTATGTCACCACTTGTTCGAAGAATATATATTTTTTTTGTGTATTTTTTTTTTTTGTCTCATATTCATAAAAATAGGCGCGCAATTTTATGATTCGTCACGGGCGGCCAATATCCTAGTTCCGGCTCTGAAAGAAGTACACAGATTCTTCATTTTTCGCCGAGGACTCGATTTTTTTTCTGATGGCATTAAACAAAATGGAGCAAGTGTATCGACTTCGGAGGAGACTACATTGAAAACAAATAAAATTTTCGACCAAGTCTTTTCTTTCATATCAAAGTAGATTTAAAGACAGGTTCAGAATACTTGGCTGGATCAATTTGAATAATTCCGTAGGCCGGTGATACCCAAAGTGATCTATATCGACTTCCAGAGGTCAACAAGGATCTGCTAGAAGTCCATGTTAGTGGAAAAACAATATTTTGGGATCCACGATGTACATGAGGGTCCAGAATAGTGAATCTTATTGATTTCTTCAATTCCCAATCGGACCATTTTTTTCTACTTAAATATAGGGTCTTATGCGACGGCATAATACATTTCCTACTGTTTCGGATATTGTCGCGATGGACAGTAATCAAAATTTCAAGAATATTTAATTTAAATTCAGTTCAGGACAAAAAATCAATATTAAGCCCTGCCCCTGCATTGTCTATCTCTGTCTAGTTTCAACAATCTTCATAGCTCCGTCTCTCTTACACTTCATCTACAGTATCGATCTGCATTCTTTTTTAGTTGTTTCGAGCGTTTGACTAATAGATGGCAGTTTTTTCGTAGCAAGCACCTTAATTGATCTTCTTGCAATCTGTGCTTTTGAATCGAAAAATTGTAACCTTCACTGCGTATTTTTTTTAGGTCCCAGTTTTTCCGTTTTAGTTCCGCTTTTTTCCATCAAAGTTACGATATTTGAGAGAACAGAGCTGGCAACACTAGGAATAACCCACATACACTGATATTACCTTTCTCTGTGTTTATTTAACAAAAAGTTTTATCATTTGCTGAGTTATTTTTTGTAAAAGGTACTAAATTTTGATTTGGTAAAGAAACTGACTTGATCCCGTATCTTATTCCTGAAAGATTATCTTCAAAGATGACGACATTGAATCACTTCTCCGATTGTCCACTAGGTGGTACATGTATCAAGAGTCTTTGACGTCACGAAACTGTCTATGAATTATAATTGAGCCCAGCTGTCAAAAACACATATGAAGTTGATGAATTTGCAAACATTCAATATTATAGGTAAACAGGGGGTCTACCCAAAACCGAAAAACATGGCAAGTGATCTACGAGACAAAAAATATTGGGGAACTCTGCGTTAGGCAATACAGAGCAGTTGAGCATTGCTACCTCAGGAATCCAGGGATAAAATGACTAAAATTTAGAGTTGATGATCTTTTTTTGCTGATCAAGATGCGAATTAATCTTGCTCCACTTTTTTCTCAACAGTTACTGTCAAGAAATAAAAACCTACACGCTGAAATCGTCGTTAACAAGACCTCTTTTCGGATTACGTGCTATGCGATTTGTACCACTCCACTTATTTTATTGTTACTGGTACCGGTTTAACCTTAATCTGTCGTTTATTACTGCAGCTTTATCTAGAACTGGAGAAGCCACTAGTTAAGATAATACCCTCATAGATGCTCATTACAAAATTTAAATGGCTACTAAAATTAGAACATGCACTGAAAACTATAGAATGTTATCGAGTTTCTATTTCTGGATTTGGGTATTTCGGGAAAATATAAATTAATTTAAAATCAACTGACAGGCAATGAAAATCACCGAGTATTGTTTTGTTGTAAAACTGGCTTGGCTTATCTCGCTCGACACAGTCATGGTCAACTAGCCGATCAACCACCTCAGCACAAAACGTCACAGTTGACGCACTGCTCTGCGCAACAAAACAAAAACCATCGCAAAAACTAAATATCCTTTCAATCCAACGCCTTCTGAGTCTACTAAAACGGATATCGTCGGCCTATCAAACAAGTCTTCCGGAATACGAAATTAATTGGAGCCTTGGTTTTATTCGACAAACTTTGCGATTGGAATAACTGGCCGAGAACTTAATCATAAGTTTTAATTAGTTCAGAGCGAGCTCAAATGGTTATTTTGATATAATTTTGATTCAGTTTAGTGGTTAAGCAAATGATGGTTATGTTTTAATATTGCGCAACATCAATAAAAAATTCTGAAACTTCGTGAAACCCATTATTCAAATTCGCAATAACCTTGTCGCCTTTTTTGAATAACAATCAAACCAATAGTGCAAAAAGTTTGTTTCGCAAATACATCATTTTTTTGCGCCTTGATTTATCGATGACTTTTCAATTCAGTAATTGCAGTTTAAAGCACAAATGTGTAGCAGTTTTATCAAAACATTACCTGATTGGTGTTATACAAAACGCAAATAAGCAGTTGTTTTCCAAGAAGACTGCCGAGATATGACACAAGAAAATTAAACCGTTACGCTTGCTTTTAATTTATAATTTGTAAGATATTCTCACAGGCGACACCGTCCACGTTTAAATTCACGGAACCATCAGCCAACCGTGAATTTAACGACAATTATCCTCGAAAGCTGCCACCGAATTTCCATGACTGCTTAAAGGATAACCCTCTCTTATAATAGTACAATTGCACGGCACTTGCAAGTTATTGAATAATCAATTCCAGACTTCAATTTTTTTTCAAACAAATCGACTTTACTTACTGTTTTCAGAGCAACCCCCGTAAGATAAAAAAGGTGGGTTATGTGGAAATGAGATTAGACAAGCTACAAAGAAGAATAAATGGGACAAGCAAAGCCGCATATAGATACCAACAAGATCAAGGAACCTATGAATAGATGCAAAGAAGATCGGAAGAGGTACAGTTGAATGCAAATTTAAAGAAAATAATATTGAACAAACTGCGAAGCATAGGAAGATCCGAGAAAAGATCATTTGCGAAAATATAGTTGAGATCAAGGAACCTTCAAGTAACTGTAAGAAAGATTGCATAGATGCAAAAATTATTGAACAAGCTCAAAATGTGTTGGAAATAAAATTGAACAAGGTGATGCGGAAAAAGGCAAACAGGACAAGGAATCAAATTTAGGTGCCAATAAAATAAAAACGCTCGAATAAATACAGTTAAGCTAGAAAAATAAATTCAAGACAGTTATGAGTAGGTGTAAATAAGATCAAGAAAGCTGCTAAACGTAACAATAAAATCAAAGATGCTGTAGAAAGAGCTAATAGGATAACGGGAGTCACTGAAAGGTATAAATAAGATTGATAAACCCATAAACAGAGGTGCACGCAGATGTAAAAAACATCGAAAAAAGTCAGAATGTGCAAAAATAAAATCGAACAAGCTGCGAGGCAATGCGTACAGGATTAGAGGAGTCACATTTACGTGTCAATAAGATCCAAAGAGCCCTTAAATAAGTACAGTTAAGCTCAAAAAAATTAATTCAAGACAGTTATAGTAGGTGCACATAGTAGCAATAGAATCAAAGAAACTGCCGGAAAAGCAAGAAGGATGAAAAAGCCACTTAAAAGTACAAATAAGATTAATAAATCCATAAATGGGTGCAAGGAGGGTTAAGAGAAGTGCATGTATTTGTAAAAACGATTGTAAAAGGTCAAGATACGTAGAAATAAAATTGAATAAATATATATGAATGAGTACAGTCAAGTCAAAGAAACTAACAATAGATGCAAATAAAATTCAAAAGCTGCTGATACGTTGCAATAATATCAAAGAAACTATGGTCAAGAGCAAATAAGATAAGGAAAGCCACTTGACAGTGTAAATAAGATCGATAAATCTATAAATAGATGCAGAGAAGATCTATAGAGACGTCGATATGTGCAAACAAACTCAAAAATAATATATATTGTTAAGACATAACTAAAAAAAATATGAATTTAGATATAAAGGTAATGTTAAGAAACAAAATAGAGTCTAGCAAGAAAAGATAAGGGAAATGCGACCTACTATACTGTTTTTGTTTGTTATGCAGTCTTGCGGCTAGTTCTATATCAACATTCTTATCCTTCCTGATACCAAGAAACAATTATGTCACATATGCGTCCAACGGAATTATAAACAAGTATACATTATTTAAATGCGCCATAAGTACTCCACTAACGTCAAAATGAGAATCGATTTTGTGGGAGTAATTTAGAATTGGAAATAAAAAGTTGATAAACAATGCCCGTACAAATGCGACAGTGCGGCAACGTCGCACGCCCCACTAAGTAAGCAAGCTCAGCCACAATGCAGGCAATGGTTAATGCCGCTCTCTATAAAGAGGGTGCGGATAACACCAGCCCACCTGGAAATATGGCCACCGTACCTGGAGAGAAACAAAGCACTAAACCTGTTGCTCGGACATCAATTTAAAATAAATTTATTGGCGTTGCCATAGTTATATCACAAAAATACGACGTACGACCATCAAAAATGGCGCTAAACTATTTGGTAACTATAGCAACGACAACACAATTATAAGAGTAAACAATAATATATCGAGGGGAAATTTACCATGTCTGGTCCCATATCCTTCATATCCCGAGCTCCAAATATGAAATCATTTAATGGTTTCATCAAATCCACACTAAACACCGTTAAAGCACCACTGATCACTATTTACAACTTTGGGCATAGATAAAACACGATTTTTGACACAAACACTACCAACAAACTTTTTTGGGCGTTAATATTTGGATGTGTGCAGCATTCTAAGTAATATTTTTGCTGCTATTATTTTATTTTTCTGACTTTTTCGACAGAGCTATGCTTCTCGTAAGAGGTGCGGCGTCAAACTGAAAGCCGAACCAAGCCAAACAAAGAGCCTGAGCTCGTACGCATGCTCAGCAACTTCCTTACCAACCGAGTCGCGGAGGAGTTATTAAACTTGGAAAATTTATAATTCATTATTTCGGAGATTTTTAGTATTCACAATAATTACTATATAATCAATAGAGTATTTCGGATAGTGGGAAAACTTTGCACCTGGACACAACCCAAGAGGAGCTTCAATTTCAGGAAGAAAGTCAAAACGATTTGTTTATTGCTTTTCATCATTTTTTCCAATTAAATACCGAATAACATGATATTTCAGGCGACGTTCTGCACCAGTACATAACGCCAGATCTCTAATTTTGATTAAGAAAAAAATCCTAACCCAAGATGGTCACCTTAACGTAAGTTATTAGTTCAATTGATGGTTTTCCGATTCAATATTGAATAGCAAGACATTTGCACCAGTACACAACACCAGTGAAGCTCTAATATTAATACTGACTCGAAGAACTTCCACCAACATTAATTATTAGTTCAATCTTTTCCAATCAAAATGCCGAATTTTAATATATTTCGGATAGTAGCGATATTTTGCACCGCAATACAAAGCCAAGAGAACTATTGATTCAACAAGCAAAAAATTCCTAGCCGAATATAATCGTATCTACGTTACTTATCAGTTTATTCGACTACTTTTTTCAATTGAAATATCCAATAGTAACAAAACTTTGCACCACAACACAACGCCAAAAGAGCTCTAGTTTTTTTTTTTTTAAATTTCACGAACGTGATGAATCGTCACTTTGTCGAATAGTAATATATTTCGGATAGTACTAACAATTTGCACCGGGACACAACACTAAAAGAGTTCTAATTTTGAGGAGGAACAAATTCATAAACATAAATCGATCGCATTAACATAAATATTAATTTATTCAATCGCTTATTGTCATTTTTTTTTAATTAAATATTGATATTTGCACCAGGACACAACGCCAAAGGAGTAATAATTCCGATAAAGAAAAATTCCTGATATCACCAACATGAATTGTTCGTTTTTCTAATCACTTTTCTAATTAAAATATTAAAAAGTAATATATTTTGGATAGTAGTCACAGTTTGCACCACAGCAAAACGCCATAAGAGCTCTAAACAGTCCAGTGCGGTCACATTAACATGGGTCATAAGATTTTTTGTGTACTGTATCCAATTAAAATACTAAATAGATAATATATTTTGGATGGAAAAGAGATTATGCAACAGTGCACAACGCCAGTGCTCTAAAAAAATTCTCAATCCAAGATGGTCACCTCAAGGTGAGTTATTAGCTCAATTATTAGTTTCAGATTTCTTCAATTAAAAACTAAATAGCAAGGAATTTGCACCAGGACACAATTCCGAAGCAAAAATTTTGTTTCTGATTTAGGACACTTCGGGGCACTTTCACCAACAGGAATTACTAGTTAAATTGATTACTTTTCGAATCAAAATACCAAATTCAAATATATGCCGAATAGTGGAGATATTTTGCACCACAATAAAATGCCAAAAGAGGTCTAATTCAACAAGGAAAGAATTCCTAGCCAAGTGCATTCACGCCTACATCAATTATTAGTTTATTCAACTGTTTTTCAATACAAAAAAGTAATATACTTTGCACCAGAACACAACACCAGAGGTCTAATTCAACAAGGAAAGAATTCCTAGCCAAATGCATTCACACCTACATTAATTATTAGTTTATTCAACTGTTCTTCAATAAAATACCAAATAGTAATATACTTTGCACCAGAACACAACACCAGAGCTCTAATTATCAACCAAAGACAGTCAACCCAAAATAAATTATCAATTTAACTGATATTAGTGGTACATTGCACCATGACGCAGCCCCGACATAGCTATTATTTTTAACCAAAATATTTTTCAGCATAAAACAATCCCACCAACACTAATTATTCGTTTGTTGATCGGTTTCATCACTTTTTACAACTGAATTACCAGGTAATATAATATATTGCATAGTAAAGAAACTTTGCACCGAGGCACAGAGCGAAAGGAGCTCGAATTTTCATGGAAAAAAATTGCCAATTAACATGAATTACTAGTAAATTCGACCATTGTTCATCAATTTACCCAATCAAATACTTAATAGTATAATATTTGCACCAAGGCACAACGCCAAACTCCAATTTTGTTTAAGATTTTTTTCCAACTTAAAGAAGTTCCAATAACATGAATTGCCAGTTTACTGAACCACTTTTTCAATTAAAATGTCAAATTTTAATATATCTCAGATAGTAGCAATACATTGCACCGAAACAAAACGCAAAAAAGCTCTAAAAAACGAGATTCGGAAACATGAATTTTTACTTCATTTTATCGCCATTTCCAATTAAATACACAATAGAAATACTTTTTGGATAGTAGTGATACTTTGCATCACAACACAACGTCAGAAGAGTTCTACCGGGATTAAATATATTTCAGATGGTGGTACAACTGTGCATCACGACAATGTCAGAGGAACTCTATTTTTAATAAAAAAAATTATAAATAATGCAAGAAACATAAATTATTATTTTGTGCAATGAATATAGCGGATAGAATTTTTATATACCAATAATTTGCACCAGAAAACCAACCAAGAGCGCTAAATTAAATGAAAAAAAAGTTTCTCGCACCAGTATGTCACACCAAGATAAATTATTATGTAGTTCAATTAATGTTTTCTTATTCACCTATCGGATACCAAATGGTATGACATTTGCACCAGAGCACAACGCCAAATTAGCTCTAATTTTTTGCGAAGGAAAGATTCCCAACATAAGGCAGGTCTACAAACATGAATAATCAATTAATTTGATTGCTTTATTCAATTGAAATACGAGATTTTGATATAATTGGGATTGTGGTGATAATTGGCACCACAAAAAACGCCAAAGGGGCTCTAATTTTAAAGAAGAGAGATTCGCAACAAATAGCAGTGCTACCAATATAAGTTAGTCGTTCATTTAATCGCTGTTTAATTGAAATACCAAATTTCAATATAATTGGGATGGTGGTGATAATAGGCACCACAACAAAGCACCAGAGCTCTAATTTTGATGAAAGAAGGATTCCTAACACATAGCAGGCCTACTAATATGAATTATTTGATCGCTTTTCCCAATAATTGAAATACCAAATTTTAATATAATTAGGATTGTGGTGATAGTTTGCACCACGACACAACGCAAGAGAGCTCTAATTTTGCTAAGCAATAATTCCTATCTCAAGGAAGTCTAATCCACATGAATCATGAGCCTGATTAAAATACCAATAAGTAATATATTACGGTAAATAGTAATATTTTGCGCCACACCACAATACCAGAGCTCCAATTTTTTTTTAATCCAAATAAAAGGAGCTTCCAGGATCATGAATTATCAGTTTATTTGATCGCATTTCATCTCTTTTTCGATTTTTAGTGACACTTTGCACCATAACACAACGCCAAACAACTCTTATTCTGATCGTTTTTTTTTTAACTTGATAACAGAGTTTCACCAGCATGAATTAGAAATTTATTTGATCGCATTTCATCTTTTTTCGGATGGTAATGAAACTTTGCACCAGTACACAACGGCAGAGGATCTCTAATTTTGATGAGGAAAAATTTCTTCCATCAACATTGATTATTATTTCAATTACTTTTCACCTCTTTTTTCTAGTTGATATCTGATGGTTCTGATGGTGTATTTCGAATAGTTACGACACATTGAACTAAGAGCTTCTGCTAGATCAGCTCTAATTTCGATGAGGAAAATTTTTTCGTGAATTAGTAGTTTATTTGTTTGCTGTCATCACTTTTTCCAATTAAAATACCAAATTAATGGTAAGTAGGATTTATATTTGTGTTTATGTTTACTTTCCCTGTCACTTTTGCTCTCCAATTCACTGAATACCTCCAATTTGTTCCAACTAGTTGTACTAACCTGGTTTCGAAGCTGGGACTGATGCGGCATAACATTTTGCTGCATATATTGATGCATGGGTATTCCCTGCATATTGACTTGATTCGGTAGGAAAACTAGGTGCTCTGCACCCAAAGCTTTGGCCTGAAGTGCGTCATAAACTCCAGGAGCGATTGAAGGAACTCCAATCATATTAGACATACTATTAGTTGGTGTCGCCACTTTAGAACTGACTGGATACTTCCATTTATCATGATTCTATAACGGAAATTAAACTTAGAGATGGTTTTGCTAAAAAGGGTACTACTTACTTCAACGATTGTGTCGTCTCCAAGGGCCCAACGGCCTTGTTTCATGTCGAATTGAGTGAATTCTGGATCTGGTGGTCGTTGGAAAACATAGCCGACTGCTGCGTCGTCTTGTGAACGTTGTGGTCCTCTGGAACCATTCTCCATTTCGGTGGCCACTACGGGGCCATCTCCTCCACCACCCAACCACTTCATTGATGTAACCGTCACTGCAACAACAATTGATTGATTACTCACACAACACAAGAAAATAATGCTACCCACTTTGTCTCGGAAAATGAAATTCGTCAAACATGGAAATATTTAATTGGAATTTATACGTAAATATTATTTAAAGTAAAAGTTTTGGCAGATAGGTGCAACATTATTGTCCTGTCAAAACGCAACCACAACAACCTAATTCGCCAACACTGAACTAATCTATAAATCAAATTTGATCACTCAATAACTCAAAATATTGAATTTCTTAGCCAGCTGCATGAGCAATTTAACATTTATGATGCAAAACACTGCTCGATGACATTTCAGATTACAGCGGCATGAAAACAAATGGCAGCCAACGGTTTGACAGAAGCAAGACACAAAGAAAACATCGGTACCCCCAGCAACCACAACTTTCTGCCTAACAAATATTAACTATTACTATACCTGTGCTTGATATTTCCACCTTTGAAGCATCAAAACGGTGTATTATCCCAAATAATTGACGTACATACAACGGCGTCGGCTAGTTATAAAATTCCCTCATAAATACAAAAAACACTATATCGTAATCACAACTAAATCACACAAGGATTGTATCACAACACTAAAATATTACCACTAACTATACAAGAAACTATTTACAATTTACATAAAATACAAGATTCACTGATTAAGCCATTTAGAACAGTTGATATTTACGGATTTAAAATTGACTGTAATCAGTGAGCCCAGCAATCGCCATCTTGTAACATTGCGCGCGCAAACAGCGCGGAAAAATAAAACAAGTGTTGATATCGAGCGGGAAATATACAAATAATCTTTAAGTAATAACATAATGCAATTAGCTGTTAATATCTAATTCTACTTAAACAAAACAAACCTAAATATTCAGGTTTTTTTGCACCTCATAGTTCGACCACATATTTCATTATTCATGTCATTGTTAATAGTAAAATTAGTCTGACAAATTACAGTACACAATATTTTATTTCATCATTATTGTTTTTATGGAGTATGTGCTACGCGTAAAATTACTGGCCTCAGATATATAACTAGATAAGGATTCATACATTCACCGCGTGTGGTGCTGATTACCGTAAATTGCTAAAATAAGGAAAATAATTTAAACTAGATTGACAACACTGGAAATGGAAAAATAAATCATAATTAATAGTAAACTAGACTCTTATGATTTTTCTTCTAACATTTATCAGTAAGTGTTGCCATCTGTTAAGTCAATTCTTATTTATATTTGTTTTGAAAATATTTTAACATTGACATTGGCTGAAATAATAAATCAAAAGAAAATTGGGCAACTGTATCATTATATTTCAAATTGTAGGATAGTTCAGGTCCGTAATAACACTAAACGCAGTTAAACGTATTTATTAAGCCCTTAAAAATAAAAATACTGTTCATGGCCAATGTTAGTTATCTTAATAAAATTTTTGGGAATTAATTTACAAAAATCCTCTTCTTTTCAATAATATATTTCAGTTGTAACTATTGCATTACAATTAAATGTCCTTGATGCGAATATAATTGTAATAGTAGTGCATTAGTAATTGAAGGTAACCGGAAAGATGAACTAGTTGACCAATATTTACACAAAAACTAATTTTGTGACATATATGGAGTATTTGATGAGCAATAAGCCTCTTATTTTGTATATTAGAAAAAAATTAATGGAAAATAAATTTATTGTGAAGAAGCCAGATGCATACAGCATCACTTACCTGTATTCAGTGTTGCCAGCCTGCATAAACTTGCACACTCTAAAAATCATAAATAAAGTTTATTCAATGATTTTAAAATAGAATATCAATAATATTATAATTTATAATGAAGTTATTATTATAACGATATCATTTTATGTGATTTTTTTCTTTATTCAATCCCTAATTCACAATCAAATTTGGTTGATTACGACAATGGAACAATCAGTCATCAATTTACAATTTTTCTTAGCTGTTAATAAAATCAGTACACTATAATAAGAAAGGCACGTAAGTTATAATTATTTATCTGGAAATCAATTATTTATGTTTTTTTTTTTTAATCCAGCTCCGAAAAGTACAAGTACAAGTACAATAGTTCTGATACTGTCAGTACATGAAACACATTTTTGAATTAATTTGGATTACCAAAATGTGTGTATTATTTAACGAAACCTGTTTGTTTGAAGTGAAATTTCCATAAAGCAAAGCTATAATTGGAATCCTATTATGAAAAAATAATTCGGATTTATAGTTCAAAATCTTGAATTATTTTCACGAATTATTGTGGAATAGATTTGGAAGATTTTTTTTTCGAGTTACATGAAAATAATTGTATTTCACTTATACTATATTGAAGATATGCTGTTCTTTGTATATGAACAGACATACTGCAAGTGCAATGTGAGACGGTGAGACGTTGCCGTTCATATTTCGCGCCAATTCACATAACGTGACCGGCACTTCCGTCCAAATATCATTTTCGTTTCAAAAACCAATTTAAAAAAGTTTTGATTGAAAAAAAATATACTGAAACATTATTAAACAATTTGGTGGTTCAGAAATAATTAATTTTTGGGTATGGCAATTACGTTATCGAGTTCCGAACTAATTGCAGGGCTGCAACCCAATCTTCCAAAAAATCAAATTCCACCCATTACCTTCCGATGAGATCCGCAGACAACACTCAGACGTTTACCTTCAGTAAATTATTTCACGTCAGGTAGTCTCTGGTAGTCTGAATCCGTCATTCGAATGAGAATGAGCGCTCCCGTGCGGTGGTCCATCCACAGAGTTTTTTTCGCGGTTTTGCTCGCCGCGAGTGTAGTGGTGGCTCACGAGGAACGATTTTGGCACCCTCCGAAAGATACGCGCTCCCCGCAAGATATTATGGTGGATGTTGTTAATGATTTAGGCCTGAATATTCTTAAAGTGAGTTGATTTTTGTTTGTGATTGTTGGTGATTGCTGTAATCAAGTAATCAAGTATTATTTTTTCAAATGCGGGAAAACGCATTGTTGCATTGAATCAAGCATTTGCTTTCTCCATTGTGAATGATGTATTTTATTGAATGTTATTATAAATAACTGAATCGATATTTTTATCTGTTCTGTGGTATGTGCAAATAACCTTCAACGTGTAGTATTTTTACGCTTACAATATTTACATATTATAACATTTATAAATTGCACCGATAAACGAAAAATGTTCTAATTTAAGCATAATGAATAATCCAATTGGGAATATCTCAATTTCAACGCTTGGTAATTGGAATTCCAAGGAATTAATACTTGATTCAATTCAACTCTAAAACATATCGACAGATCAATTTTTTAACGTCATATGCCATAATGTTAACATTTACAATAAATCATTTCTTCGAGATTGCCTTAAAAACAACGTTTGGTAATTGGAGCTCCAAGAGATCAAAACTTGCTCATTTATAACCTCAGAACATATCGACAAACTTATTTTTTAATCTAACACATACTTAATTGAATGTTTTTGATGAATAATTCAATTCGGGCCATCTTTAGTTTCAATGTTTGATTATTAAAGTTCCAATAAATCAAAATTTAATCAATAACTAACCATAACATCAAGAAATTGAGTTTTAAACCCTATATATTCTTAATTCAATGTTCATGATAGAGTATTCAGTCAAGAATAATTTAATGTTTAATCTCGACGTTTGGTAATTAAACTTCCAAATAATCACAATTACATCTTTTACAACCACAAATCATGTCTAGAAATTAGTTTTGGAACTTTTCTATTCCAATTCAAATGTTACTATGAAATAAGTCCCTATTAAGACTGCCTTAATTATTGATATTTGATTATTAAAGCGCCAAAAAATCAAAATTGATTTAATAACTTTTCACAAAAGCGTGTGAGAAATTGATTTTTGAATCTAATATGTTCCAATTCCAGAGATTTATAATAAATAATTTAATCAAGATTGTCTCATTTTGAACGTTTGGTAATTTAATCTCAAAGCAAATCAGCAAATCAATTTTTGAAACTTTAACGTTAATGATGAATAATTTGTTTAAGATTGCCTCAATTTGAACGTTTGGTAATTTATCTATTGTTACCTAGAAAAATATTTTTAAATGTTTTTTTTTTTTAAATTATCAGTGATGACTTAGCCAATCAAGATTGCCCAAATTTCGACGTTTATTAATTTAACTTGCAAAAAAATAAAATTTGATCTGTAATAGTCTTCAAATATGTCGACAAATAAATTTTTGAGCCTTTGAAGTCCTAACTTTGCCTAATAATTAATAATTTATTTAAGATTGCCTCATTTTTAATGTTTGGTAATAAAATCTCCTAGAAATCAAAATTCTATTTCCTACGATCTGGAAACATGTACCAAATCAATTTGGAAATCCTGAATGTCCTTATTCGATCGTCAATAATAATGAATAATTCAAACGATATCACCCTAAATTCGACGTTTGGTTATTCAACTTCCAGAAAATCCAAATTTCATTTGATCAACCTCAAAACAAGGTAGCAATACAAATTTTGAAATTTTGATCCTAATTTTGACATACCTAAGTAAAAAATAACAGCTAAAACATTTAGGACTGATAATCAAACTTCCAAGAAATCAGAATTTGCTACCCTAAAATAAGTTTACAAATTAATTTCTAACTTCAAATTTCGTTATTTGACGCTCATTAATCAACAATTTGATTAAGATTGATTCAATTTTGACGTTTGATTATCAAAATTCATAGAGTCAATTATGATAATTTACACATTCAGATAACACTAAGAAATCAGTTTCCAAAATGTGCTATAATATGAAAACAAAGAACGAATCATTCAATTGAATTTACTTCAAATTTTGACTTTGATATTCTAGGTTCCATTGAATAAAATCCGTTTTGTAATTACTCAAAATATATTTATAAATAAATTTTGGAATCTTATTTACTCCAATTTTAACATAAATAATAAATAATTTGATTGAGTAGTACCAATAGGTAAATATTTCACAAATTTCAATTTAAAGACCAATGAAAAAATTATTTCTTACCCTTGTATAGTCTAATTCCAACATTATTTAGAAGTAATTGAATCGATTTTATCTCATTTATGACATTTGGTAAATAGAATTCCAAGAAATTCAAATACAATTTACCTATATGAACTTCAAAAATCAAAATAAAGTTACAAATTGATTTTTGATCCTCTTATATCTTGATTTCAACATCAATAAAATAATCCAATTGAAATTGCCTCAATTTAAACATTGGGTAATCAAAATTTCAAGAAATCTAAATAAGATCGAATACAATCTCTAAACGAGAAATTTATATGAGGACCTCATATGTCCTGCTTCTAACATGAATAATTGATAATTAAACTAAAATTTCCTTAGTTTTGACGTTTGGCAATCAAACTTCCAAGAAATCTAAATTTGATCTGTTTAAACCTATAAACATAACGAGAAATAAATTTGTAACCATAATTTGAGCATGGATAAATAATAAATAATAAAACTGAAATTTCCTTTATTCTGACTTTTGGTAATTGGAGTTCCAAGATACCTATTACAGGCTCAAACCATAACAAGATATTAATTCTTGAACCTCATGCATATGTCCTAAATTTATCAATAATAAATAATTTATTACAAATTTGATAATTTTTGACGTTAGATAATTGAAATTCCAAGAAATATGATCTGAAAAAGCGATTTCAATAACTAATTTCTCATTAGAAGTGCAGACAGTGTCCAAATGTCCCACGAGGAAATGTAGCTATTATAACATCATTAGATGAATATTATTATTAGAAACTTTCAAATTTGCAATAATGCTCATTATTCCAATATGGAAATACGTGGGACACACTTGAATTTTATAGAAATGTCAAAACATTCCAATTTTAATCTAGTGCTGAACCCACATTTCCATATTTAAGAATTTCATGACATTAATTTAAAGGAAACAGAATTGAATTGTGTAAACATTAAAACATAAGAAAAAAAAACTTTCAATAATTTTCTCGAATTCTACGTAATTACAATTCATTTAGCACAGTGACAGCAAAATTTACTTCCAAATAAGCTCAAACGTGCAAGGTGCTGTTCTCTTCCAATCTTCATGTATAATATTTGAACCTTGCCAAAAAAATCTATGTAATTTCATATATTGTTATCTCGAAACTAAGGGCCTAAATGAAAAAATGTCTCAAATAAATTCTTATTATTATTTAATAAAAAAACGATTTTTATTAACACTTTTTTTCGAATAGAGTACTTATTTTCAAGAAATTATTTTTTACAGATTCACAATACAAACAACGAAAACAACATAGCTATATCCCCTTACGGAGTTGCCAGCATATTAACCGCCCTTTTAGAAGGCACAAAAGGGCGAGCAGCCATCGAAATTCAAAAATGTGGCGGATTTCCAGCTGACCGAGATATTGTACGTGTTGGATTAAGGGATATTCATCGGCTGCTAAGGGTATGTTGGTATAATAAATGGAATGTGACAGTTTTTCTGATGATTTATGAGAATTTGGTTTTATTCAATATTTTTTACTGATTTTCAAACGTCATTGTTGATTGTTTTTTCAGTGGCTGTCAAAATGTTGAATGCTAAAAGAAACGGCAATTGCATAAATATTAATTATTACATTATGTTAAATACGTATTTACGCTATTTTGAAATTAGTAACTTATTATTTCCGCCAGATTTATAATAACAAACAAGAATAAATGTTTCTTTTAACTGATAGTTATACTCAAAAATAATTCTAGGGACCCTAGAATTGGGAGTATGCAAGATTCTAATTGCTTGTCGGCCTCCAATGAAGTACTACCGGTTTTAAATATTTAAATTAATTTATATTGCAATTTCATTAGAATTTGAGTTAATAAAATGAATGTTTAGCTTATTTACTTGATTCAATTTAACCAAAAATTATATTCTTGTTTATAGAGTTGAGTTTATGACACAAAATGAACGTAATATAATATACTTTATGATTCAGTGTACCTTAATCCACAAGCTAAATTAAAAAATTACCAGGTGATATAAATGTGAGAAAATAACAATCATAATTGTGAAAAAAGATGAGCAGTATGCCAAAATAAAATAAATTTTGTATATTTTTGTCTGTACAGAGTTACTTCATACCGCAGGAAGGATTTCTTTCCGGTCTGTCTTTAAGTACCGAGAAAGTAACACTTAAACCAGAGTTTCAATCAGTCCTACGATTTTATGGCTATGATATGGAGTCATTTAACACTCCAATTTATCCAAACATTGAAACAACAACACCTATGAGCACCATGACGACAATATTTGAGGATGAAATACCAACAGAAACAGAAACAACCCAAACAACAAGTCAAACAGAAACAAGCCAAACAGAAACAACCCAAACAACAACAAGTCAAGCAGAAACAACACAAATGACAACAAGTCAAGCAGAAACAACACAAATAACAACAAGTCCACCAGAAACAACACAAACAACAACAAGTCAAACACAAACAACAACAGAAGAAGTACCAACAGTGCCTACAACGACAAATTTACCAACTACAACAACAATAAAGGAAGAAACAACTGTAAAGACAGAATCTACGATACCAACTACTACAGAGAAAGTAGAAACAACTACAATATTAACTACAACTTTACTGCCTGATACAACAACTGATACAACCACGACAACGCAACCAAAAACCACTGAAAATTTAGAAATAACTATGGCAACAGAGACTGAAACAACCATGACAACACAACCAAAAACAACTGGAAATGAACAAATAACCGTGACAACAGAGCCTGGAACAACCATGAATGTAGAAACGATCTCAACAACATTTCCTGCCGATAGTACTACGGGAGAAACAACAGTAACAGAAACTACAATTTTATCAACGACAACTGAAAATCCTGAAACAACAACTATAAGAATGAGAATAGGTCGTTCTTTGACGGATTACTTCGCGCGCTTCTACGACGACCATACTTCAGATATATACAACGAACCAGTAAATGACAAACACTCCTTTCTTGTGAATAGCAAATATCAAGAAACCCACGTTCATTTCATGACGTATGACGCAGTATTACCGTTTTATTATGTGCATAATTTAAACGCACTTGCTTTGAGGTTTCCCTTGGATAGTCCCAAGTATTATTTACTGCTCGTGCTGCCAGTTGATGAAGAAGGAATCGACAAACTTATCTGTGATATTGGAAATGCTGTGACTCTAAAACAAATTGTTTCGCACATGAGGCCAACTTATGTTCGGGCTGTTATACCCAGTTTTATGCTTCGTGGATTCGTGATCTTAACGTCGTCATTACAAAAGGTAAGATTTCTTTATTACCGACAATTATTCTAAGAATTTCTAAGCAGGTATAATAATTAAAAGTCGTTGGCTTAAGTTTTTTATTACTCAGAAATCTGCCAATCACTGTCAATCATCAAAATACAGTTCCGTTGAATTTTTTTTTTCCAGCTTATAAAAAATTACATAAAAACTATTGTTTATTTTTTTGCCTCGTAATGATTCTGGTAATAAAAGAAAAAAAGGTACACATGATTCGAATTTGGAGCAATTTGTTCTAACAAATGCAAACTAATTAATTACATAACCTGTTTTCAATGTCATCACTCCTAATGATAAATCATTGGAGAAGGTAATAAATACATGAGAATCTTATACTACCGCTTTCTTTTGTATTATTACGTGAATAGTGAAGTGAATTAATTAGTAATGTAGTCTGAAAATCATTTGTCGTATTGGAAACTAAACAATCACTCAAATGAGAGCCAGTACACTCATCATTTTTAATTATTATATTTAATTGTTTTAAGAATTGTGGGAAATACTTTGAGAATATTTAATACGATTAGAAAACAAAAACGTGAAAATTTATTCCTTGATTAATTTCAAGAGTAATAAAATAAGCAATATTTGAAAAATAATTGACCAGCCGTTAATTTTAACGGTTTCTTTACTTAGTGCAATCCTTACAGTCAACTTTATAATTATATTCAATAGAAATGAATAAAATACACAATCCTTCCTGCTGTTTTTTTTGATTGGAACACAAATCATTTATATTTGCTACGAAATTTTTATGTATGATGTCGACTCTTTTCCTTGTATATTACTCTTTGGGTCAGGAAAGTTTGAATGTATTACAAATTACTTACTCATGTAGTAAATTATTGTAATATTACATAAAACCTGCGGATAATTTATACATTTAATGATTTTCACTGCTAAATGTCAAATCTAACAGCTTTCATCGACGTTCATCAATTTTTTATACATGGCTACGGGATATTGAAGATGCGGCCTCATGCAGACGCTTAACGCTCATTTAGAGCGTCAAATTAAGTCACGTGATAGAATTTTCATTTTACCACCCAATGAAAAAAATGCATCAAATTGCAGCTTCAACATGGCTGCTTAGCGTCAAAACAAATTGAAAATTGATGTATGCCTAATCTAATGAATAGGAAGCTAAAATCGTTGCTAAGTTGTGTTTATGAATGATTAAATAAGTGATGTCTAATATCAATAAATATCAGATGTGGATTTATGAGTGGCAAAAAATTATTCACAGAGCAAAAGCTTGGAAAATCTGACAAAAAAATCTGACGTGAACATCACGTGACTTACTTATACATCATTTGATATATACATAAATTTATTCAATAAAGTTTTCTGTCACTTCAGATTATAATTAATATAATTTTAATATTTTGACATGTACAATGTCAAACAAAATCAAAAAATTGACAACAGATTATCATTGCCTACCTTATCATTTCAATTAAACTGATTGTTTTATACGGCAAATTCTGAATGTCTGTTATACATATAAACTGCACTTCCGGCTCAGCCGATTAATACAAAAATAGTAGATTATTATTTTGACGCTACAAACATGTTCAAACACTTAATTTCAATATGCTATGGCTGATCATTCTAGATTTATGCAAAAAAATTAAAAAAAGTTTCAAGTAAAGTGCACTTCTGGCTTGACAGATTCATATAAAAATAGCAGATAACCACTCTGATACAACATCAAGTTCAAATACTGAATTTCAACATCTTATGGTTGATCATTTTGGATTTATTAGAAAAATTCGAAAAAAGTTTCAAGTAAAGTGCACTTCCGGTACAGACGATTGGAACTATGATGCGAGGTGCACAGCTAGACCCAATACCAGTCTTAGATACAAAATTTCGTTTTTGGTTTTATCCATTATTCAAATTGCTGAATAAATATAAATAAACAAGAACTTTTTCAAGTATCAATTATTAACATCAACTGCCCGCTCCCTTCTTTCTTCTTCCAAGCTTCAAATTTTAAACTCTGTACTTCAAATCTTAATAGTTTTAACGGTACTCATGTGGCGAAAAATTCAAATTTGTACCACTAGTTTTAATTTGATGCTATAAACGAGCGTCAAGAGTCTGCATGAGGCCTCACCTTCATTGAAATTCCATTGTTTATTGGCGGTTTTTACTTCAGAAAGTATTGTAATTCTTCGAAAATTTCATAAATTTTTACATTTTAGACCCTACTGAATGCAAAAAACAATTTTAATAAAAGTCGGTCGGTCTGTCGATCTGAAAGCACGATAACTTGAGAACGTGTACGATTTTTTCACTGGAATTTCATATTTAAGTTCTTTTATTATCGAGATTTTGATGGAAATATCCGTTTTGAGCATCCCTGAATCTATTTTGATTATTTTCGGCTTGATGTCGGTTCGTAGAAGAGATTTTTTCAACCAGTGGTATCAAAACTTCATCAATGAAATTTTTGTTTTTTTTTGCGTTTATTTTATAAACAGTATCATTTATCATAAATATAAAATAACTGAAATTGATCCTTGAATAATTTGGCATAGCATTTGCCTGAAACATTTTTCCGTCCGTTTGTTATTACTAAAATTTGAATTAAATAATTCGTTACAGTTTTCTGAAGCTAAGAAAAAATGAGAATTATTTTTACTCGTATTTGGACATCACACGCAAACGTTCATCAATTGTTTTTTCGAAATAAGTAATTTGGTTGTATCGTGTTTGGTATCAAATTAAAGCTCCTGCGAAAATAATTCTAGTAAAAGTGTCAAAAAAGATTCTCATTTATTTTTTTACAAGTTATTTAAATGATGTCTAATTTGACAAACTTAGTAGAAATATAAAATAAATAATCAGTAGAATCCACGTTACCATCTTCGAATTACACTTCCGGCGATCAAATGTCAAAACTATATTCCAATGGATTAACGACCTCAAAAGTAAAGAAAAGGATTCTACATTTTCAAAAATACTTATTTTATGTAAGGACTAAAATGTAACTGCTATGTCATTTCAATGAGAGCTGTCACTTTGACAATGACAACTGTCACTTTGAAATATACTATTAATTTATGGGTACGTTCCACAAGACGACCCCAACGCTTATGTCGCCTCAATAATCGTTCCACAAAACGATTGCGGTCTTGATGTTCATGATAAATACGTCGATCGATGACATCATTGATCGCGACCATTTCAAGCCCACAACGCCCGCTATTGAAAGGTAGGTCGAAGTGGTCGTTGCGTCAATTTTTGCAGAAATCGCCAAGAAGTTAAAATTAAATGAGAAGATGCCTTTCCAATTTGTACTTTCGATTTCAAATCATGTCAATTGATTGAAGATTCTCCATTTGTCATTACGACAGATAATTCCATGGTCTCTTATTATAATTATTTAATATTTAAGAGCGATTAATTTACACAGACATATTGGATTCATTCCATTCGTATATACCTATTGCTACAGGTTAGTTTAATTTTATTAATTATTTACTTTTCGATCTTAACCATAAATTGACAGTTTATTTGACATTTAACAGATACTCGCATCGTTCCACATCGACCATGAATTAGTGGAACAACAAAAACCGCGGTTGTGAGCGTGAGCGTTGCGGTCATCTAGTGGAACGTACTCTATGTGATACTCTAAATTCATAATTTATGGTGGCCACAGCAAATTTTTAATTCTATCACGGAATACTACTTTACAACTTTATAAAATTATTTCAATGCCACAAATACTAATCATCTAAAAACTAACCTATTTTCCAGTTTAATTCTGCTAGAAAAATACTTACCAACCGGAAATGATAACTTGTTGATATCCCAAAAATAATAATAAATCAATTGCACAAAATATGTACTGCTGTAGTATCATTCATTAATACCTAATTACATTGTGCATCAAAATGAGGATGTGTAATCGTACAATTTTCTATAAATTATAGATCAATTCCATCTCAAGGCTAATTACAATTGTTACTCTTTTTCAGATCGGAATCCGGCAAATATTTGAGCCTCGCCGTACTGATTTTTCACCAATGACAGATGACAAAGATATTTATGTCACTAACATTGAGCAGGCCATTACGGTTATGATTAAAAATTATATGGATCCAACAATGATCAACAAACATCGTAAGTATTGCAAAAGCTATAATAATAAAAAAATAATGAACAGAAACAGTATACAATGTTTAGTTAAAAATACTCAATTATTCGGAAAATTAGCGCTTCCTTCTCGCATTATTCAATTAAATAATTAAATTAAAGATGCGCACTGAAACATAACCTAAATTTTTCCTACTTTGTCATGCAAATTACTATTATTTTAAATATTTATAATTTATGTTTCCATCATCAAGATTTTAATTAATAATTTTTATCTTAGGAAAAATATATTCTCTACTCGAATATAAAAATAGAGTCGCATGAAACCGGCAAAAAGATAATTAATGTTAGAGAACTTAACGACCTTGCAAATTTAATAAAAATAACTAAATATGGAATTTAATAGAGTTAACAATATGATATGACATTGCATTTCTATAAAAAATTGTTGTTGAGAATCGATTATCTTTATTTAATTTTAAATGAACTGTTTGACCCAAAAAAATATATTAAGAAGCTCGGGTAAGGTTTAACTATTTTTTTTAATAATATATTATGCTACAAGGACCAAATGACCGTCATGATTGTCCAGGATGAAGTTGGCTGCACTCGGTTTCGGCCAGGACGAAACCCAAGACATAGCCTCGTACAGCCAAATTCATCCGTGATAATAACGCCGATCGTTCAGTGTCCGTGTTGCATACGATGCTTTTTATAACAAGTGCATCGAAGTACTCCATTACTGAGCTTTTTCAATAAATTTAAATGCATTGAAACTATCCTATCGATTCTACAAACAAATTTTTGCATTTTCACGCACATTTACGTTAAGTTGATACTACGAAATATAACTTATGGCCGGTTTTATAAAAGACCAAGTAAATTTACTCTCAAAATAAATTTATTCCACTTAACAAATTCTAATCGTTTCGAATTTCGTTATGACAGCAGAATCATTGCTGTCAAAAAATCGACTGTCATTTAAAAGAGTAAATTTTATTTACTCTGGAAGTAAATTACTCTGCCCTTTATAAAACCGGGCATAACAAGACTTATTTAATTGATTGATATTTTCCACATTTTCTGTGCTATTATGTTTACAGCAAATGCAGACACTTTAAAGGACACATCTCATAATACAAATTCTCACCAAACGTCAGTATCAGAATAAATTAGACTTTTGTTATAATAATCAATTTAGGCCATTATATGACCTGCCTTTATTCATTTTTTCAAACCTGTCGTTTATTAAGAGATTTTTTTCTATAATTTTGATAGGGATCAAATTATTATTTTAGAATATAGCATATTACGTCCCGTCAGTCAATATCTAAACAATATGGAGTGAAAGCCTCTTTTGAGAGGGCTCCACTCTTTTTAGCATAGTCATTGAATATCAAAAAGTAACTCACATTATGTTGTTATTTTTAGTGCGTTATTGACAAAAGCGTGTTTTTTAGCTTTTTTTATTGCTTTCAACTACTTATCAATTTTCTGTTTTATTCTGTATATTTTACAACATAAGACAACAATATCAAAGTGTGCCTCAGTCTACCTCACAATTAAAATATTAATTTTAATTGTAAAGGCCCAAATCTTAGAAAATAAGCTTTTTATCAAAATTTAGTGACTAGTTCTAGCTTTCTCATACCTTGAACCTTGAATTACCTACATACCAATTCCCAAAAATTTTATCCTATCAAAAAGAGTCGAAATGGTCAAACTGTCGTACTGTCGATGTACTACTTCACCTCCGATTTCAATGAAACTTGGTGGAAATATTTGTTTTAGCATTACAATTATGAGAATAATAATAACTATTTTACTGTGAGTAATTTTTTAGAACAAGTTACAGTGTAAATAATTATTTTACAAACTCACATGTTCACAATATCACTCATAGTACTCGTACTGAATGAATTCTTCTCCTAGCTCACGCTCTTATATATCTAATCCAACAATGGGCCAACATTCAATTGTCTAAAAGTTGATGCCTGGCAACCACTGAACATCTAGTCACCGTAGGCTGACAATCACGTCCGACAATTAAACATCGACTTGGTCAATACTAACTAGGATTACAGTTATAGCGAACTCAAATAAATAATTATGTGAACTAATTACTTAAAATATTTCACATTTGTGACAGTATCAATATAACATGTATATGTATACATTGTGCATGTGTGTGTGCGATACTAACGATTCCCTAATGGAATGAAATTTTGCCAGTGGCATTAAAAGAATGATTTTGGTTTTCAACTGGCAATGCTTCGTACCCGACTGACGAGCGAGCTTAGCCCGCTCTGACAAACTCGACGTGGAATCTTGAGTCCTAGACAATAGCGGCAGATCAAACCCAACATGAGATGTTTAGTACACTCTTCGTCATTGTTTCGAACTAAAGATTCCACGTCGAGCTTGTTCAAAGCGGGCGAAGCCTTCTCGTTAATTGGGCTCAGAATGAAGGGGTAGAAACCGGTTCCTGCATTTGTAATTTTTTGATTTTTCACTATTTATGAAAACAAAACTATGAAGTTATTTTCAAAGCTATTTTTTTTTTGTACGTTTTTATCGAGGTTTTTATTAATTTGCAAATCAAAACTAGAAGCCGTTAGGAGCCTAATATATTGATTATACAGTTGTCCCATATCAGGTGTCCTGGGTTGCCACCTTGAAAGACTTAAATCTCGAATGTATGGTTCGTGACAAAATTTGGTTTCCAGTTTCAGTTCTCTAATACCTTGAGCTACCCACATACAATTTTCAGTCGGGATTTTTAAAAATTTTATCCTATTATAAAATGGCTCTTCAATAAAAGCTCTGAAATAATTTTCGAAGCAATTTGTTCCTGTTCCTTTATTATCCTAAAACTCAAAATTAAAAGCACTATATTTGTTCCTGCCCCACAAGTAAAAGTGTAAATTTGGATCAATTTGGTTGTCATCCGGAAAGACCTAAATTTAGGAAAATAAGGCTCTTACCAAAATTTGGCTTCCAGTTTGGGTTTATTCATTCAATTTTCAGAAATTTTTCTATATCTTCAAAAATGTGAAAAGATGTCATTTTAATTCTGTCTTTTTATAATGTCACATTATTTCTTTATCACGTACTGAAAACTCAAGGCGAATACAAATACAAGTAGCTAAATCATATATTAAAACCAGAAACGCCAATGACTGTACCCAGCCTTGAATTGTGCGAATATTAAAATTGCGTAAAGATCCGCAGATAATTTAACGAGTTTGTAGCATCGAGCGTTACAATGAATTCACTAGATAATTGTTCGTATTGTTTAGTAGTGTTGCCCCAACAAATTGCGCTACGACATGAAAAGAAGACTTAAACGATGGTTTTACACTACTTGCTATGCTTAATTAAGTGACATGTGTATCGCAATATCCTTCCGTAATTATTTTTACACAACATAATTGTTATTTTTCATATTTCAGGTAATCTTTATCAATACGGACCTGTGGAGTTTAAAGCCACGCATCCTTTCTTGTATTTCGTCATGGATTCCGAAGTTGATGTTGCTTTAGTTGCCGGGAAAATTGTTAATCCAATTAATTCCAGGATACAATAGCTAATAACCAAAATACACATTAAAGTGCCACATTTAGATCGTAGTTAGTTATTATTCTGTAAAAAATAAGAAAAAACATAAATCAAAAACTGATAGTATTAATAAATAAACAAATATTTTGACAACTTCAAAACAGGTCAGCTTTTATGGTTAACTTCTCTCTAGACTTGAATTGACAGTTTCAAACAAAAACATTGCTGCCAAACTAAATAATCAACAAAAACAACCATAGAAGGAAGCTGCATGATAATGTTTATTTTGAAACTCATTTTGTGATGATACAAAATTAATTCTGCATAAAAATAATTTTGAAACAATCAAATGTAAGTTTTTGCATAACTTACATAATATTTTACTGTTACAACAATGCATTTGATTGTTTGAGAGCATAACATGACAAAATGGAAATTAGATGTGCTTGAACAACATACGAGGCAATTTCAAAAGTAAACTACTAGCTATGAAACGAAACTAACGACCAAATTTAGTAATTGTGACATTTTTATGCCTTTATATTATTAATTGTGAGATTGAAATATATTTAAAACAAAATGAGTTACTCAGGAACCATGAAATGTCAAACTGACAGATTCATGTAAATTATTTATTCTAAGACTTTCTTAAATGTCAGTTAAAAATTATTGCTATTAAAGATGCTCTTTTCTGGACATTAAAATAAAAGTTAACGTAATAAAAATGTGTTACCTAAGGAACGTAAATAGATTCGAACCCTAAATCTATGGTTCATTTCAGTTAAGAATGGTCCAAGGGCTCTCATGGAACCACGATTTAAGCATTTTGATTGGTCAAAACGCAAATCAATTTCACATTAGAACAAAAATCTCATTTGGCTATATGTCAGACATTCATCAATAAATTATAATAAATAAATTTGTGCAGTTCGAAGATTCAGATTTGTATTTATTCAGGTAGTATATGAATATATTTGCTGCTTTTATTTCTTGAATTAATTTCCTGTAAACTTGTTTTAAATCCTGCTTTTAATGTCAGTGAATCATGTTTGCATTTCGACCCATCAGAAGGCTTAAATCGTAGTTCCATAAGAACACTTGGACCGTTTTAACCTGAAATGAACTATAGTTCTAGGCCGAAAATTGTCACGTCATCAAAAATCTGTAAAATCGGCCGAAAATAGTAAATCTATCTGCGCTCTTTATCGAATAAGGCAAGAATTCAAATATTTGCAGGAAGGTTATTAGTGAACGGCAATGCCGGATTGGAGCTATTGGGGTCTCTAGATGCAATATTTAATGGGGCCTTAATTATAGAAAATGTTTGAACATCTCCCACAGGCCTAGTTGATAATCCGGTACTGGTGCCCATTAGCATATGTAGAATTTTTTTCCAGGGGGAGGACCTTTCCCTCTAAAACGGGATAGCCGACGATGCCGAAAACCAATGTACCCGATATGAGTAATTTCAACTTGAAGAGTTAAGCTTTATTTTTACTACACGCCTTTTTAGCGCATTTTTTGGAAAAAAGCGCTATTATATTCACTTTGGCTGTCTGGCTGACGTGACGCTAAGTTCTCAGCAATTATACTATTTACAGACTTGAAACTGGTACTAAATAAAAGCTGTTGTTTCGTAGGTTTGCACAAATTGCTTCAATTCAAACTCAGTGATTGTGGAAGATTAAATTATTCAATTACTTGTTTCAAGTGAAACAATGACCATATATATATATGACATTAGGGATATGGCAACTAAAATTTATTAAAGTAGATAAAAATTCAGTTACAACTTACAATTTTAGCCGCGGGCGTCACTATTATTATGTACAGTTGTCAAATCTGTCCAAGACTCATTCAATGACTTGTTTGACGCGAATTTGAAGCTTATTAGAATGAATTATTATTATTGGATGAAAATTTGTTTACTTTTGGTGTATTTTTTTTATATAGCTTTGATGAAGATCAAATTATCATATCAAGGTACAGCACTTGACCTCCCGTCAGTCATTAACTAAACAATGAAGATTAAAAGGTATTTTTGAGTTTGTACATGCATAAATTATGTACCAATCAAATAGTCAACTTGAAACTAGTACTACATGGAAGCTGCTGTTTCGTAAGTTTGCCCAAACTACTTGATTTCAAGCTTAGTAATTGTGAGAGATGGTAATTTGCGAAATCTATGAAGTAACAAGCATTCATGAACTGTCAAAAATGCGCTTTCATCATCTAGACTAGATGATTCTTCCATTTTTTTTTATTACTAGTATTTTTGTGTTCAAGTGCACATCCTAAAATTTTGGACTAGTATGGCACACCGTTTTGCTATTTAATAGCAACAATTTATTCCAGTTAAATTTAAACTATACATTTTTATTATCTTGCAAGATAATTTTAATTCATTGAATTTTTATGATTGAATTAAAATTACTACATAATGGAAATTCAGAATTATTATTATCTTGCAAGATAATTTAAATGCATTGAATTTTTATGATTGAATTAATAGTTATTTATACAACAAGTGAATTAAACCACTGTTTATTTGCGAGAAGAAAGTTCAAAATCACGAGCGCATTCAGCGCGAGTGGGTTAATTCTTTGAGCAAATAAAGAGGTCTAATTCACGTGTTTGTATACATAATTTTATTCAATTTTGCGTAAATTTCTGGAACATGAAACTGAGGAATAAAATTCAAAAAAATTAAATTGCAGTTGCAAGGAAACTTCGTTGATATCGCGACGAGTGTTTGTTTTTCAAACATTCGGGAGTGTGACTGTCAGTAAACTGTCAGTTTTGTGAATTTTGAATTGAAGCAGTGAAGCGTTATAATTGTGAAAAGTATTGTCTGAAATGATGGAAGAAAGTGATTAAAACAATGTTCTCGACCCCGATACCATTTTGAACGTAACAGCCGCTGCAGTTGAGAAAATTATTCCTCAGAAATAGAAATTTTTTTATAAAAAGGAATTCCAACAGTGATTTAAATTTTTTTAAATCACTAATAATTCGTTTTAAATCACTAGTGAATAAAGATTTACTTATGACTGTTGCTATGGATTTAATAATGTAGCTTTAAAACGTCAAAATTGAATAAAATTATGTACATAATGGAAATTAGGAGTTCTTACTATCTTGCAGGATAATTTTAATTCATTGAATTAAAATTATGTACATTATGGAATTATTATAATCTTGCAAGATAATTTTAATGCATTGAATTTTTATGATTGAATTAAAATTATGTACATAATAATTCAGCATTAGAGACTATATCTAGAAAAATTATACGGAGCCGTTGAATTTTTATGATTGGATCAAAATTATGTACATAATTAAAATTCAGAATTATTATTATCTTGCGAGATAATTTTAATGCACTGAATTTTTATGATTGAATTAAAATCATGTACATAATAGAAATTCAGTATTCTTATTATCTTGCAGGATAATTTTAATTCATTGAATTTTTATGATTGAATTAAATTCATGTACATAATGGAAATTCAGAATTATTATTATCTTGAAAGATAATTTAATCAATTGAATTTTTATGATTGAATTAAAATTATGTACATAATTAAAATTCAGAATTATTATTATCTTGCAGGATAATTTTAATTCATTGAATTTTTTTGATTGAATTAAAATTATGTACATAATGGCAATTTAGAATTATTATCACCTTGCAAGATAATTTTAATCAATTGAATTAAAATTATGTACATAATTTTAATTCAATTTATATTTAATCATAAAAATTCAATGGATTAAAATTATCTTGCAAGATAATAATAATTCTGAATTTCCGTTATGTACATAATTTTAATTCAATCATAAAAATTCAATGAATTAAAATTAACCTGCAAGATAATAATAATTCTGAATTTTCATTATGTCCATAATTTTAATTCAATCATAAAGATTTAATGAATTAAATTATCTTGCAAGATAAAAAAAATGTATAGTTTAGATTTAAGTGGAATAAATTTTTGCTATTAAATAGCAAAACGGTGTGCCATAGACTAGAAACCCTAACATTCTGGGATGAGTACAGCTTCTCCCTAAATACGTCCATGTCATGCCTTAATAGATAACCAAATTGTGAATTTTTTTATTAAGCTTTAAAATTGAAGGAGGCGAAGCGATGGACGTTAAAGTGAGAATAATAGCGTTTTTCCCTTTCATTAGAATAGAGTGAAAATGCGCTAAAAATTGTGACAAAATCAGACTCAAAAATATTGATAAAATATAAGATTATTGAGGGTGAAGACAAAGTATAATCAAATTAAAAATAATTACAATTAGGTTTGATTTTAGTAAAACTTGTGTTTAAGGGCCGTTTGACATGGTGCAAAATTTTGTGCACTGCACTCTGATTTTATGCAGGACCCGGTTCATTTTCCTTTGTATCAAGATGGAGAATCAAAACGCAAAGCGAAATGCAGCATTTATTGCAAAGTGTCAAACGGCCCTAAAAGATTATTTCAGTAAAATCAAACATCGAAGACTACTGTAATGACCAAAACAAATGACAATCAGTCCAGGTACATGAGCTGATGAGAACACGAATGTTTGAAAAATCCAGAAATTAGAGGGCTTTAGGCACTGCTTGCTGGCTGAAAATTTGTCTAGCATATCAAATATTTTTTGCATCTCCTATTCAAGCACTATTTCAACAAAAATTTGGACGAATGAAAATAACGCAATTGTGGAAATAATAAACAAATGCAGCACCTGGAAATAAGCTCTCCTTCAGAAAATAATAGACAAAATTAAAAGTGCCCACAATGCAATTTTTCAGGAACCTCGCGAAACACTTTTTGTTAAGTTTTCTGTGAAAAATAATTATGAATTGAAAGACAAATATTTGCAGCATCTAATCAAATTGGGGACGGATGAAAGAAGTTCTGAAATCAGTCTCGTATACTTTGCGATTGCTAGAATGTTGATTTGGTGCTCTATCAACCTCATGCGAAGCACTTTTATGTATGTAATACTTGTAGCCCATCTTTTCAACCGTCATTCCAATTTACATTGCTCCATTTCCAATTTTAAAACATGAAAAATAGATTAAGGCTCGGATCGTGTGCTAATCTGGCCCTGATGTGATAGTAATGTACTTACAGGTTATCCTCAGCTCACAAATAAAATAAAAATTGTAAAGTGTACAAATGTAATAAAAAAACACTGCCAAATAAATTTCTTTATAAATAATGTCCCATCAACATCAGTAAATAAAAATATAATTACAAATACATGGAGTGATAGTTCTTTATTCCACACCAAATTTACATTTATTTAGCTTTCTTTGACTTAATCTTACGCATGTAGAACTCTAATTCTTTTCCTTCTAAGACATAACCGTCAGCTCTGCCACATTGGCCGGGTCGGGACGCTAAACAAGCTGTAAACGAAACAAATGAATAAGATAACTGAAAAACAAAATATTGTGGGAATTCAACTGAAAAAAAAATCAGAGTAACTATAACTGCATGTCATTGGGCACAAGGGTATATTCAAAACGAATCTTTCCCATTAAAAGTGGCCTAAGCTTAATTTTATCATCATAATAAAGCAGAATAAAAATAATTTTTGAGATGTTTACCTAACAATCTTCCAGTTTGGAACTGTTCTTCGATTGCTGGCTCGACTTTAGCGAACCGTTGTCTGGCTGTGTATTTCTTTTCGACTTTTTTGCTGTGTTTCTTGTTGAGCTGGGCTTCTTCAGCTTCAGTCTGCACAAAAAAAGAATAACAATAAAAAAAAGTAAACAACAAAAGCTTTAATAAAATTGCTAAAAAAGTAATCAGTTAATTAGCAAGGCTAGTTTAAATCAGGTGGTCATATGACACGCAATTCTTTGAATCATCATTATAAATAATTTTAAAAAATAATTAATTGGACTTACCAATTTGGCTCCCCGTTTGCGCCCTAAAGGTAGGACGTAATGCCCTTCATACCACTGTCTAAAAGGAGTGGCGTCAACAACAACAATGGCGTTCTTTACCAACGTTTTGGTACGCACCAATTCATTGTTACTTGCGTTGTAAACAACATCGATAATACGAGTTTTACGTGCGCAGCACTCTGAGCCCCAGGAGAAGTTTCCTTGATCCAAACGTAGCGCACGGAATTTAGTGTTACCACCACGGGTTCGTACACGATGGATACGTTGCGCGCCAAGCTTAAATAAAACAACCAATTAAATAGTGAACATCCAAAACAATATCCAAAAATAAAGACAATATTATCAGAGTAACTATGAAAAGAAGTCATTCGGGCGGTCAAAATAAATTCAAAACAAACTCATTTTTAAATAGCCCTCGCTCGAAATTTATCATCATTTGTGATTAAAATGCTCGGGAAATGACTTCTGAGATTTTTACCTTAGTGTTAGCAGCAGGACGGCCTAACTCGAACTTCCTCTTCTTGCGCAGGGGCTTCCTCTTTCCTCCTGTCGCCCGCCTTTTATGCCAATGATCTCGGCTGATACCTGGAACCACAAGAATGCATGAAATATTGATACATTTTATTGCATCTTGAATTTAGTTCGTTTTTCATATTTTGGTACTTCAGTACGCTGTGGGAAATTGTCGTCAGCACGACTGTCAGAGTAGGTAAGAGAATCATCATGATTGTACCAAAATATTAAAACCGAAGTAATTAATTGACAACTAGGTTAGAATACAATTGATATGAAATCACACCTAATATTTCAAAAATATCACTTTAAACATTAGTCCATATGAATTTAGAACTCAAAAATTATATTATAAATGCACTACATCGTTAAAAGCAACCGATGATTTAAGATTTACATATAAAATTATACACATGTACGTACCCATACTGGCGAAATGAACTACAAACTTGAAAGAAGGATGTTGGTATCACTGGAAACACTTTCTGAACATCTGCGCCTGCGCATTAATCACCAACAAAAAATAAGCGCGAAGCGTTTGTATCTCAAACAAACCAATCAAAGGCGTCGGACGGCCTCATAGTTGCCAAACTAAATAATTTATGAAAATGTCCCTATAAGAATATTGGCTGGTACCACGAACTCTGTTTTTGGCGTTACTAGGAGCGTTGTGTCATGGTGTGTTTTAACGCAATTAGAATTTTCCCAAATACTTTAGAAAATAATCTTCTGATACAAATTAAAAAAAATACATATGTCTACAAAATTTATTTGCCAATTTTGCTTTAGAATAGCTTGAAATATTTATATTGCCTTAAAACTCTTCTTAAAACAACACTGCTAGTATAGCCAAAAACAGAGCTTGTGGTACCAGCCAATGTCACTTATTTTTGAAATCCTCCCTTTGAATTTTAGCAAAATATGTAATGTTAAATTAATTAAGACAAATATTTATGTAAGAAGATGGCGATAAATGCATATATTTAAATGAAAATTTTAGAACGAAAACATTGATATTAATTATTAGTTTTTAATGGACACTGCCTCTACCACGAGCACGTTGTTCTAAGAAGTATTTCAATTTGAATAGTATATTCTACAATAAGTATTGGAATGGCCTATATTCTGAACGAGCGAAAAGTTTGTAAACCGAGCCGAAGGCGAGGATTACGGTTCGCGAGTGTGGAATACGCCATTCCAAACATGTTGTAGACTATACTTTCTCTAACAAGGTTTTGGAAACTCACCAATATTTCAGAGGGAACTTAAAAAATTATTAAATGTCAATCGTCAAATCCAGATATGAATGCTTGAATTGTTTGGAAGTAACCATGGTAGTAGCCAAGATAACAGCTCTTGATTCGTCGAAATGATTCAAAAGGCTTACAGAATCATTCCAAACGGCATACGGAATCATTCTAAACGATTTTTTGGAATGTCATTCGTTCCAACTTAATTTTTGGTTATGGAATATGCGGATTCCGAAACAGTGTTGGAGAAATATTTTTATTGCTATTGTCACAAATGTGAAATATTTTAAGTAATTAGTTCACATAAATATTTATTTGAATTCGCTATAAGAGTAATCCTAGTCGATATTGACCAAGTCGATGTTCAATTATCAGACGTGATTGATAGCCTACGGTTACTAGATGTTCGGTGGTTGCCAGGCATCAAAACTGTTAGATAATTGAATGATGGTCCATTGTCGGCTTAGGTATATAAGAGCGTGAGCTAGGACAGGAAGTAATTCAGTAAGAGTAACTGTGAGCGAAATAGTGATCATACAAATGTATAAAGTGCATATTTGTACTGCAACCTGAGATTAATAATTTTTTATAATAAAATTTGCGACGCTATTAAAACACTCCTTTAACAAAGCTTTAAATGGCCAGTTGCATCACCGTTACTTAACTTTAAGGGAGGAATAATAACCGAAGTAACAATTATTGAAATAAAAACAGAACTCCTTGTATCCACCAATTTTTTGAACTTCCAGGATAATTTGCCGAATTTTAGGGAATATCGCACAGTAGAAGCATCTTTTTATTATTTACTTGTACCAAGTAAAAGAAAATATTGTGAAACCGACAAAATTCACCTATCGAGATTTTGATGGAAATATCTGTTTTGAGCACCCCTGAATCCATTTTGACTATTTTTGGCTTGATGTCGGTACGTATGTTCGTGCGTACGTAACTCGCAAATCTCAAAACTGATCGAACGTATAATGTTGAAATTTTGTATTTGAGACTGGTATAGGGTCTAGTTGTGCACCTCGCATTATGGTTCCAATCGTCTGTACCGGAAGAGCACTTTACTTGAAACTTTTTTCGAATTTTTCTGATAAATCCAGAATGATCAACCGTAGGATGTTGAAATTCAGCATTTAACATTGCTGTAGCATCCAAATGGTCATCTCCTATTTTCGTATCAATCGGCTCAGCCGTAAGTGCACTTTATATGACAGACTTTTCCAATTTTCTTAATAAATTCAAAACAATCGGTCGTAGAATATTAGAATACAGTATTCAAGATGACAGTACTGTCTAGATGCTAATATCCTATTTTCATTAAGATCAACTGAGCCGGCAGTGTACTATACTTGACAATCTTTTGGAATTTTTCGCATAAATTCAGAACGATCATCTGTAGAATATTGAAATTTGGTATTCCAGTCTGCTGTAGCATCTGAATGATTGCCTACTATTTTCATAATAATAATAACCGGAAGTGCACGTCAGTTGGAATTTATTTTTCAATTTTGCGTACAAATTCAGAACTGTGAGCCGTAGAATCTTGGAAATCAGTATTTAAGAATGTTGTAGCATGAGAATGATGTCCTACTGTTTCCATAGTAACCGACTAGGCTAAAAGCGCATTTTACTTGTCAGATTTTTAGAATTTTTTGGATAAATCAAAAACAATTAGCTATGGAATGATGAGATTTTCTGTTTGATTATATATATCCAATGATGTACAAGTAAGTCACATGATGTCCACGTCAGATTTTTTTTTACCAATCATAATTTTGTTCTTTAAATCAGTGTGAGATTATTCATTAGGCACACTATTTTTATATATTGGATTTGTACATTATTGATAATAATTACGAGTGCACTGTAAGTGTCTGCCACACACGTAGCGGGTAAAAGGCGTGATTGATATTTACTGATTTTTTATTTAAATAGATTTTTTTTTCTATTTTCAGCAACAACACGTAACAATTTAAGCCCGGAGTGAAAATTATTAGAAATAATAATCACTTTAATTTTAAATCAAGTAGCAAATGATCCAGTCAATATTTTAAAACTATATTTTATTCTTAGGTTTGATTAATTTAATCAAAACATTCGCTCAGACCAGACCTAGTAGATAGTTAAATAAAAACGACGATCGCTTCCATTTTTCACAAACAAATCTGTTATTTTTTTGTTGGATTCCAAAAGGCAGCCAAAGCGCCCCCTTTCTTTGGAGGCCCTTGCTCGACAGAAGTGGCATAATTTAATTCCACACCAAATTGTTCGCTTTTTTACTACCCCGTTTTCGCCTGAATGTCTACTTATACTATCGTATTGGATTTTCGAGAGAATTCCATGATTCTAGCCAATCAGAAATATTGCTAAGCGAAAAAAGTCAATCGAATACAATTCTTCGCATTGCGCAATAATGAACGGTCATTTGATGAAAAATACAAATGAATATTACAATAAATAAAAGTTTTAATGGAAGTTGGCAAAAAGTAATTGAATAAAACGTTACAAACGAACAAATTTATTGTGACAAATAAACTATCTATGTACATTCTCGGATATACACTGCATGAAAAAGCAAATAGATCTTACTTCATATTTGTAAACCTAAATAATAATCTTAGCTGTAAAATAATCAAAAATATTTTAATAAAACATAATTATGTTTTTTCATTTGTGGGCTTGCTCTGCAATTGTTGGGGTTTTTGGGAGACAATTATTGTTTTTTGGGAACCAGAGCCTGTTGTTAATGTACTATTATTATTTGATGCCGAAGAAACGGTTATCAAATTGCCTGGTTTGACTTTTATTGTTGTTGTAGGTACTAATTTTCCTCCTAGGGAAATAGGACCGTGATTGCCCAAAATTTCAAAATTACCTGGAGTTGATTCTACTAATGTTATTGTTTGTTGACCTCCCTGTAATAAATTTATAATTTAATATATTTTATTATTAATTTTCAAGCAATACTCACCGGTAAAGGACGTTGTACCGGCACATACATCGGAACGCCCTGCTTATTCGTTTGTTTTACGATCATTCTTGTTGATTTCAGAACGGTTTTCTGTGTAAATCTTGGTTGGTTAATCAATTTTCACATACTATCATATTATTTACTTACATTGGCGTTCGAATATGTTTGTTTCGGTTTGATTGGCGCGCTTGCTGTTGTAGTATTGATTGCAGAACCGGGAGGTAAATTTCGAACCGAAGTTTGAGAGCAAGTTTTCATATGCGTAGCCCAATGTTTTTGTTGGCACGGATAATCGCAATAACTTGTGTTCCAACAGCAATAAAATTGCGCCTCTTTGAAACAAAACGCACACCTAAACAAAAAACAATTGAAATAACGAGTGTCAGATGTTTTGAGGAATCAGTACCATTGTTTCGATTTGGCTTCTTCCACACATCTCAGCCTTTCAGCTTCGCAAGCAGCTTTTGTTTCGTCAACAATTTTGGCCTTTTCTTCAATTATACTTTTTTGAATATCTTTTAAAATGGAATTAATATTTTTTCGTAGTTCTAACATTTCTTCAGCGTGTTTGTGTTTCACTGTCTCTAATTCTAATTCGAGAGAACGTATTTTTGATTCCGGGTCGCCTATTGATGTTAGATCGTTCAATGTTTCTTTTAATAATCCTCGGAAATAATCTGTCAGCTAAATAAATAATTAAATATTAGATTTATTTAATTGAAAGTCTGTAACTTACTCTATGAGAAATCGAATTGATTAAAGTTGTCGTGGGTCCAGCCGACGAGGGCGAGCCTTCCTCATAATATTCACTCAAGGGCCCAGGTGGTCTGGGCTTCAATTTAGGAGGTGCTTTACACAATAAATCTCCAATCGCTTTAGTAATGGATTCAGAAAGCATTCCATCACCGACAACCGATTGAGATATCTGCTCAGAAGCCTGCGGTTGAAGAAACAGACTTGTAGTTGATGTGCAACTTTCACGATTAGTTGTCGCAACTATAGGCGCACTATTCGATTGGATATGTGAAGTTGTAGTTGGTTTTTGAAGTATCAAGCCAGGAGGGTTCATATTGGGATGAACCATAGCTAATATTGAATTACCAACGTTTTGGGTTAGGGTTATTGGTTGATTTGGCGGTAGTAAAGTCATACCGGGAGTCGGTTGTGATAAATAAACCAAATCTTTGGTTGTACTTGTACTTGTAGTTGGTACTGAAGTGGTGATTGTGGTTGTAGAAGAATTTTGTGGTGAAATACTTTGTAATGTAGGGATTTTTACACTTACGCTTGTGGGAGGTTTCGGAAGGATTTCTTTTTTGTCGGTGATTTTTTTAATGGTGGGGATCTGCATTCTGTGGGGACTATTCGGGAATGACTTCCTGGCTTTCTGTTTGGGGGACATAATTAGTTTTGAAATAGGTTTAAGGGTGATTTCTTTTCTGTGTAGAGTAACAGACGAAGGCTTAGAAATTTTCTCGAAATCTTTGCTGAAATTCGTCGCAACAGAATCGATTATTCTCGACATATTATCGGTTATTTTAAATCCAGATTTTGGTTTTGCCGGGTCAGGATTTTCTTCTATTTTTCCTTTCTTTTGTTTATCGACAACTGTTAAAGTAACATCGTATCGCGGTTTTCCTTTTTTTGGGTCAATTTCCATCGACTCATCTTCCGAGGCAGGTTCAGATTTAATTTCGATTGATTCTGTTACAATATTAGCCGGTTTTGATTTTTCGGCGGAGTTATTGACTTTACCGGACATAATATCCGAAACGTTGACTATTTTTACTTGAGTTTTATTGAAATTAGGTTCAGGTGGAGGCGGCGGAGAATCTTGCTCGTCAGATTCCTCTTCTTCTTCTTCAACACTAGTTTCACTTTCATACGATTCATCATCAGTATCATCATAAAAAACGACTTTATCGTATTTTTTAGTAGCTTTTCGCTTTCTAAGGTTAGGTTTAGATGGAATATTCGTTTCTTTCTCCTTTTCTTTTTCTTTAACAGAATTTTCTTTGGGACTAACTTTATTATTTATTTTCCCTTTTTCTGGTTTACTTTTTGGTAATTCCTTTCCTTTATCCACTTTAGTTTCGGATTTACTTTTGTTTAATTTGTCGTCTTTATTAGTTTTGTCTTCCGGCAATTTTTCTATTTTATCTTTCAATTTATTTGAAGGTTCTTTGACACTTTCCTTCATTTTTTCTTCCGTCTCTACAATTTTATTATTCTTTTGTTCATCTTGTTTTGTTTCTTCAATTTTTTTCGTTTCTTTACTTGATTCAATTGTTTTTTCGTCACTAGTTTTAGTTTCCTTAACAGATTCAACTGTTTTGACAGGCATTTCAGGCTCAGTACTAGTAGCTTCTGTGCTACTACTAACACTTTGATTTTTATCCGAATTTTCACTATTTACGCTGGATGAAGCAGTTTCTAGTACTTTTTCGTTATTTATTTCACCTTTCATTTCACTTTCAACTGTTTTCAAGTCACTATTATCCGACGACGATACATCTTCGTTATCTTGGGTACTCGTACTTGATTCCAAATTGTCTAAAATTTGTTTTTTAACCGATTCTATCTTTTCGGCTTCACTTGTTGATTCGGATTCCGTAATTTTTTTCATTAATCGTTCTGCTATACTCACAGAAGTTTTACTTTGCGGCGATATTCTAAATTCTTTATTTTTTGAATACAAATCGCCAGTATTTACTTGAATAACCGGTTTTAATTTACCCAAATCAGCTTTGTTGGTGGAAATAAGATCGGTACGCGATTTTTTTTCAGGTGAGGTATCCGACGAACTAATTCCATCTTTAGATTGGAACGACACTTCCAACATATCTGAAAACTCTTCAACCCGATTTATTTTATCTGAAATACCAGAAATTCGGCTTGAATCACTTCTTGAGCTCATGTCGCTGTTGCGTCGAGATAATTTCGTAGGAGATTCCATTGAAGTAGGACTGGTAGGTAGGCTTCGTTTCCGGCTGCCTAAAATTTTAATTTTTCCGGTAACATTGTGGTATCCGCCCCTGGTCCGAACTTTTCCGCGGCTTAGTAGAGCTTTTTCAAGCTCATCGTCATGTTCCCCATTACCGTTTTTAATATTTTCCGAAACGTCTTTAAGTGACGTTTCATCCTCGGATTCGGAATCGTAAGCTATTATTTTTTTTCTTGCTTCGTTATTCAACGCCATTGGTTCGTCCTCTTCAGTTCCGTAGCCTTCCATGAATTTGTCAAAATCTCGAGATGAGAATTTCAAGTTTTTCTCTGATTTTCCGTCGCTTATTAAAGACGTTTTCGAACTACCAGTCAATGTTTCTGTATCGTCACCGAAATCTGATGATTTATCACCCTGATTGCTTTCTGAATAAGATGAAGCTCGGGATCTGGAACGAGATTTACTCCTTGGCGTTTTACAATCGACGCTTTTTTCTCTTCTAGGAGGAATTTTGATGTCTTCTTCGCCGTTTTCTGATTTAATCATTTTTGATGACGGTAATTTCGTGTTAGGAACATATTTTGGGAGCATAAATGATAGCTGCTCCAATTCAGTGGCTGGATCGTACGGAGTGCGGTACGGTGCATGGTAAAACTCCCCAAAAACAATTTTCAATTTCTCTATATGAATATTAACTTCCTGAAAAGCATTAAATAATTAAAATTTTCGAGAATTAGATACTAAAACTTACTTTAACACATTCAGCAATGTTGTTTCTGGCTTTATTAGTTGTATTTGGATCTTTTTTAGAGAATAAAAAGCATTCTTTAACGGGAATCCAAGCTCGATCATGTGCGCCAAAAAATCTGACGTCTACTAAGCCAGCTGAATTAGTTGTCATGGCTTTTGCTGGCCAGTACGGAAACCCTGAGTTGAAAAATAAAATAGGAAAAAGAAAGTATGCACGTTTGAAGTGGAACTACGAAAAAATTACATCCACCATAAGAGTATTGTTTTCTATTTTTAAATGACTAGTATCTGTTGTTTGCAATTCAGGTGAGACCAAAAAAGAACTTTAGGCCGAGGTGCACACAACATTATTTAGGTGATCATCACGAAAGAGTTAAAAAATCACTAAATTTTACCTATTTTTTTTTCTAAAACATTGCAATTGTGAATCTTAGTTACCGTTGAAACTGTTTTATTTATTTCTCGATTTGCAAGAACTATAGACGTTAACAGAAGAACATAATATGTATCTCGGCAAAAACTATTTCTTAATACCAAGAGCTGGCTCCAAATAACCCGACCGATCGAGTAACAGAATCAAATGTTTTTTAAACGTTAGTACTCACCGAGACAATAAAAAAAGTCATGGTGTGCCTAGGCAGAATTTTTTTTATGGTATGTTTTTCGTACAGCAACTATACAAATGGCGTAACACTATGAAATTACCCTTAAAATTTAGATATTATTAAGTATCAAGATACTATTGAAAAATTGATAAATAACACGCCAAAACCGAATATGGAAAATGTAGAAGAAATGTGGAGTAGTTTTAAACACATAATATCAGAGGCAACAATGTATATTTGCGGAACAACCAAACTCACACGAAAAGGCAAGCAAACTCAATGGTGGAATGATGAGATAAAAGAAGAAGTAAAAAATAAAAAAAGGAAACGGAAGAAATATCTCAACACGAAGAATCCACAAGATTATGAGGATTATAAAACTCAAAGGAAAAAAGTAAAAGAAACTATAAAAAGTTCCAAGGCTAAAAATTGGGACGAATTTGGGAACAAGATGGAAGAAAACTTCAGAGAAAACCAAAAACTATTCTACAGAACACTTAAAAATTGCAACAAGAAGAATCAAGTGATACTGCAACAATTACATGATAATCAAGGAAAAATAATAAAGGATGACAATGAAATAATAAAAAGATGGAAAGAGCATTTCGAAAAGTTATTGGAAGGAGACAAAGATACAGATGAAAACAAGAAGGAAGAGAATAATCAAGCCAAGAACAATAGAAACAATGAAGAAGCAGAGGATATGACACAGGAAGAAATTAAATTAGCACTTAGAAAACTAAAAAACGGAAAAGCTCTAGAACATGACATGTTAAAACCTGAACAACTAAAGTATATGGGTGAAACAGGAGAACAAATTCTCCAAGAAATGATTAACAGTATATGGAAAATGAGAAAATACCCCAGGGAAAAGGCAGTGATATTCCCTGTACATAAAGAAGGATACAATAGAAACTGCAACAATTGCAGAGGAATATCATTGTTATGCACAGCTGCCAAAATTTACGAGGGGATACTAGAGAATAGACTCAGGAAAGAAGTGGAAAATTCAATAGAGAGCCCACAAAATGGTTTTAGGAAAGGGCACTCAACTCAAGACCATATTTTCACTATTAAAAAACTAATTGAGAAAACTAAGAGACAAGATAGTAGACTCTTCATTACTTTTGTTGATTTGGAAAAGGCTTTCGACAGGGTTATAAGGAAACAATTGTGGGAAATATTAAAGAAGAATAACATCAGCGAACAACTTATGGAAGGAATCAAAAGCATCTATAGTAAAACATGCAATTACATAAGAACCGGAAGACAAGTTTCAGAAGAATTCAACAGGTCACAAGGTCTAAGACAGGGAGGAGCCCTAAGCCCTCTATTATTCATCATTTATTTGGATGATATCTTGAAAAACATAAAGGACAAAACAAAAAAGATGGAGATAGGTTACTACAACCTAAAGAGAACAACAATATCTGAATGTGTTTTTGCAGATGATCTTGCGATTCTAGCAAAAAAGCGAGAGCGATATGCAATTTAATCTAAACTTATGGAATAAGGAATTGAAGGAACATAGAATGACAATAAATGCAAAAAAAAAAAACAAAAACTATGGCAATTTCGAAGGAAGTCATAACTACAAACATTACGTTAAACGGAAAAGAAATAGAACAAGTGGAAACGTTCTCGTACCTCGGAGTAACCCTGAATAATAAAGGAAGTATAGAACAGGAAATAAACAAGAGAATACAAGCGACGAACAAAAGCTACCATGCAATAAACAAAGTAATACTAAACAACAAACAAATTTCTAAGAATATAAAAATGATTCTATACAAAACAATCTATAGGCCTACATTGATATATGGCAGTGAAACCTGGATAATGAATCAGAGAACTAAGAATAAAATACAAGCAACAGAAATGAGGTTTCTCAGAAGAGTGGAAGGGGTCACAAGAATAGATATAATAAGGAACGAAACGATAAGAAACAGTCTGCAAATTGAAAGTATACAAACAACCATAGAAAAAAAACAGCTCGCATGGTATGGTCATCTAGTTAGAATGCCGGAAGAAAGACAAACTGAACATGTATGGAACGCAAGAATAATAAGAAAGAAGAAAAGGGGTAGACCTGGCAAGACATGGGAGAATAATATAGAAGAGATTTTAAATAAAAATAACATTGGAAAACAAGAAGCTAGTATAAAAGCAAGGAATAGAGCAGTCTGGAAAGAACTAATTAATAGTACTAAATAAAGTGATAATAAACTAATCGCGACACCCGAAAGGGTATAAGCTGATTTAAAAAGATAATAATAATAATAATAACTAAGTAAAAATAAAAATATGTGCCTCGTCAAATCCTGTTTCTATGGCTTGGCACACCGCTTTTTAAATATTTTTTTGTCCGTATAATATAGTAAGTTATAGGGATCCTGGTTTAGGCCTAAAACAGTAGTTTTCAAAATTTACCTGCGCGCATCATACCTGCATAGAACACCCATACAGATGACAATAGCATAAGTGGTATGCCAGGTATTTGTAACAGGCATAGACGTGGCACCTCTCTTTTTTAAATACAGGAATGTTTAAACTTTAATTTGATCATAGTCTGAAGCTGTAAATCGATAGGTCAAGTAACGGACAAAAAAAATATTTAAAAAGTGGTAATGTCAAGATATACGGACAGGATTTGACGAGGCACACAAATATATTTTTTTTTACTTAGCAATACCTAAATTTTAAGGTTAATTTCATAGTGTTACACCATTGGTATAGTTGCTGCACGAGAAATGTACAATAAAAAAAATCATACTATACTTGTGCACAGCTTCTGCCTAGACACACCATGACTTTTCTTATTGTCTCGGTGTGTACTAACGTTTGAAAAACATTTCGTTCTGTTACTCAATCGGCCGGGTTTTTTGCAGCAAGCTCTCGCTCTATAAAAAGTTCAGCAAACTGCCTATAAAGGATATAGGTAGGTATAAAGTGTTTGTGAAGTAGTTTTTGACAGATCAATTCCAAAGAACTATAGTTTTAAGTTCGTGAATCAATTAGCGTTTATTTTATAAACGGTATTATTCATCATATAATATAAAATAACTGAAATTGATTCTTGAATAATTTGGAACAACATTTACTTGAAACATTCTTTCAAATTATTAGCGATTCATTCGTTATTCTTAAAATTTGAATTATTATAAAATTCGTTATATTTTTCTAAAATATGCTAGGAAATAGAAAAATTAAAATCATTTGAAATTAGAATTATTATTACTCATATTTGGATATCACATGCGAAAGTTCGTATTTTTTTTTTTTTGTTCTATCGTGTTTGGTATCAAATTGAAGCTTATGTGGAAATAATTTCAGTAAAAGTGTCAAAAATTTTATTTAAACGATTGTTCATCTTTTTTTTTTCTAAATTATTTGAATGATGTGTAGTTTGGCTTAAATTTGAAGCTCTCATGGCCAGTTGCACCGCTGTTCCTTAAATTTCAAGTGTCGCTAAATTAAACAATATCGTATCAAGTCTCAAAAGTCAAATGTAACATAAAAATGGCTGTCATTATTCCGATTCGATATTTTTTGTTTAAGTGAAACTTAAAATTTAAGCTAGAGCAATGCAACTAGCCATGAGAGATATAAGTTTAGCACAAATTGAAATAATTTTTCGGATTATTAAATTGTTTTTTTTTTCAACTTGACTATATTATGCCAAGTTTGGGATCATCTAAAGCAACTGGACATAAAACTAAATGAATATTAATTTTATATCCACCTGTCACTTTGAAATGGGCAATTAATTGAAACGACACTCTAATTTTAACATAAGCTGGCCATAAAATTTATGGTCGCGTGAATACTGTGTGGCCACAGCAATTTTTTATGAAACTGTACTCGAAATATTTATGAAAATATTACTAAAACTTCATTTCCTCCAAAAAAAAGCTAGTGAGGTTATGTTTTAAGGGATGCTAAGAGTACTTTGATGGTAGATAAGCTTCCTAATGGTCAGACAATTACGGGAGATTTTAGTCGAATCTATTACGTCAGTTTCGTGAAGAAATAAAAATAGAGTGACCTACATTAAAATAATGTTCCAACGCACGCATCCACTGTTGAAATGACTAAAATTTACCTCTAGCTCAGTCAGACTTCCTAAGCTATAAAAAATATTTAAGAAGACAACGGTTGCAGACCAGAACAAAAAAAATATAAACACCGCTTTAAAAGAAGTTTCACTTCAACTAGCACAGCTACAACTAACAATTCTTACCTTTGAGTTTCGCCCATAACAAAATATGCGGTTTGGAGCAAACTTCAACAAACCAAGAATTTTTTTTTGTGTTTGCATTCTGGTAGCATTCAGCGCATGTTTCAATTTCGGACATTTCTTGCTTGCATATTTTAACGATACTTTTGGCAGCTGATGTTAACTTGGATTGATCTAAAATTATGAGAGTTAAAATAAAAATAAATATAATAAATGTCGTTATAAATCTTACATGAATTAAAAATTATACTGTTGTGCAAAATCCATTTAGCGTCGGCCATAAAGGCGACCGTACTTCCATAAACATTATTCCTAATGTTATTTTGAAGTGTGGTCAAGTCCATAGGTTGAACGACGTAATTTTGATAATCAGGAAACGTTTTGGTATCCACCGGATGGATGAAAGGTTCCGACTAAGATAAAACACATTTTTTTTTTCAATTATTTCGGGTGTTGTTCAGTAACTCACCCCAACACAATTAATCATTCGTTTGGCTGCAAATTTAAGTAATTCGCATAGATGTTCTAGGGACATATCTTTCATTGCCGGAGATCTATTGGAAAAAAATTATTAGTACTTATTTTTAAAACAAATAATAATCTATACCTCGTTTTTGTGCTCTCGGCTTGTAATATGGCGAGACATTCTGGACAGGGCCACCGTTCAGGATTGTAAACAGGTGATTTTAAACAACGGGGGTGGAAACCTCGCGGACATGTCTCGCATTGTACCAAAATTCCATCTCGGTGACATCGCCAACAAAAACTGTCTTTATCCTCCTACATTTAAAATATTTAAATTATCCTTAATACGTCTCTGACTTTATAGCACAAATTGGTCATTATTTTGCATGCAATAAAAATAAGTAAATAATTGATAAATACCTTCATATTAATATTCAGTATATCAATCTTCATTGACTTCCTATTCTTCTTAACATCTTCTGCACTGCTGCCACCTATTGATTCGTCCTCAAAACTCTCCTTCTTTCTTTTGGGTGTTTTGGGAGCATCTTTTTCAGTTTTCACGTCTTGAGCATCAACTTCTAGTCCATCGGCATTCAAATCAAATTTATTTACTTTATGTAAGAATTTTTTATGTCTAGCAACAAACTCTGGATTTTGAGACCGCATTGCACGCTTACCTCCTGACTCCTGGCTACTATTCGGTTCTATACTGCGTCGTTTATGAACAATATTCGTATCGAGATTAGATTCTTTCGCAGCATCTAATAAAGATTTCAGTTCCCGTGATTTGACTTTTTCTGGTTCAGGTTTGGGATCTGGTGGCTTTGGATCTAATTCTGGTGGCTTTGGCTCTGGTTCTGGTGGCTTTGGATCTGGTACTGCTACAACTTCAACCGATTCGGTGGAATTGACCACACTGCCCTCCATTGTTTCGTCATTTGATGATGAACTCGAGGTTGATGGTTCGACAGCTTCATCTTTAAGGTTTTTTTTCTGTTGATCTTCTGAATAAGCGTGCTCTAGTATGATATTATTAGCTGTTACACTTGGCGGCAATGCATGCTCTTCCACGGTAGGATCAGCTTCCCCCACACTAGTCATGCTTGTACATAATTCAACTAACAACAAATTAGACAAATGACAAAAACATATGACAATTATAAACAATTTAATGGTATAAAATACATTTGTTTTTTTTCATACCTGAATGACAAGTAAAATTGAGTTCAATTTCTTGAAAACGTAATATCAACACTCATACTAATCACAATAAATTTTCTTACTAAATATAAATGTATATGGTGCATATGTACTACAGACGCTTGTTGTTCTGTTACGGTAAAATTGTAGATTGTATGAACTAGTCGCACAAGCGGTTCCATCTATTGGTCCACAATTCAACAATATATGAATACAAAAGTCAATAAAATTAAATATATAAAATTCAGTTTTACATTATTGACGTTATTAACAATGTCATGACACATTAAGGCATTTGTTACAAGTTCTTGCTATTTTCTTCAAATGTTTATCTGCTTCTTTTTCAATGGCAAAAATGTTCCCTCTCCACTCCGCTCAACAGGCATTACCAACATCATTTAGTTAAATTTCCCTGAAAAAATGGAATATGATTTCTGTAAATATGAATATATTTCCAATTTTATTCATTCATATCAGACATAAAATTAAATAACTGGTTTTGTATCACAATCTAAGTTAAGAATCATCCCAATTTAACATCCAATAATGTTTCAAAAATCAAGATACATTTCTACTTATTTTGTTATTGGTACTCCAATACAAGGTTAAAAAGTGGCCCAAAAATTATTCACCTATTTGGTACGATTATATGAATACTTCTACGATTTAAAAAAATATTTTGACAGGAAAAATACTAAGGGAACGGAGTAATTGGAAGAAAACGAAATATTAATAATAATTAAACACTATATTTATATTTTTTACAATTTTTTTTGACGTTTCAATGAACCTAACCCTAAAGTTTACCTTTGTGACGTATGTCGATAGTATTGGCGACTAAAATTAACTCATAGCCCTCTAGCGGCAACCATATGAACCTTCCAAAACGGTAATGTGTATGAAGCGTCATAAGACGTAGTGGTAGTGTTTTGCTTTATTTGTGTCAAATCTTATGATTTTGATTATTTTTTAATTGTTCGTCCCGCTCCTTAACTTTTCCAGATCTAATATTCCTAATAAAACCAGTCTTTTTCAAGACTAATTTCCCTTTTTAATCTTTATTCCTAACCTCTCATTTTCTCTGATACTCTCAAATAACTACCATTATAGATCCTGCTAAACCAAAAATAAGCAATGTGAGCTGTTGTGTGTACGGTTGTCATTCGAGGGCGGCTAAGAATCGAGATTTATGTTTTCATAGCTTTCCGCGAGAGGGCGGAAGAAAAGTTTTTATTTACAATAATCTAGGGGCAATTCAGAACTTGTGGATAAAAGGAAAGCATGGATCTTGGAAATATGAACTGGCAAACCAGTTTCAAAATACATGAGAATATGCAGTTTACATTTGTTGCATTCAAGTAACTGAAGAGTTCTCTTGATACTAGCCGGAGAACATAATCCCCAAACACATCCATCTTTATCTGCAAATATATGGATCATGAAAGAATAATCCATAAAACAGAGTACATAACGTTGAAATATAATCTTGAAATTTACCAGAATGATAAAATACAACCCCCTTCACATTCAAACTAAGTCTCAAATTCCTTTCAAATATAGCATACAATACATACAAATCGAATGCAACGTCAAACACATTGGCTGGTACCACGAGCTCTGTTTTTGGCGCTACTAAGAGCGTTGTGTCAAGATGTGTTTTAACGCAATTAGAATTTTCCCAAATACTTTAGAAAATAATCTTCAGATACAAATTACGGAAAACACATATGTCTACAAAATTTATTTAAATATTTTCCTTTAAAATATCTTGAAATATTTATATTGCCTTAAAACTGTTCTTAAAATAACACTGCTAGTATAGGGAGTGAGCGACGAAAGAGTTGGCCCCTAGCGGCAGAAACTTAAACTAGAAAAACCGAGATGGATTTGAATTACGTATGTAAACAAATGGGTGTTTGCCTTGAAAGTTCGTTTCATTTCGTCGATATTTTTAAAGTAAAAAAATATTTTTTAATATAAAAATGACTATGAAATCCAGAAGATTTTGTTCGGTACCACAGTGCAATAGTTATAAGAGTGAAGAAATAAGTATACATCAATTTCCAACACAACCTAACTTACGAAAGCAATGGCAGATAGCTTTAAAAATTGGTAAAAAAATTAGCAAATATATGTCTGTATGTTCATTGCATTTTGAAGAGAACGATTTCCATCCAGGTACGTATTTCAAGTCATTTTGGTGTGGCTTGTTTTCATAATACCTCTCAAATTCTAGATCCATTAAAAATAAAGAAAAGATTTTTAAAAAAAGGAGTTATTCCATCAAAAAAACTACCAGTTACAAGCATAGAAAAGAAAATGCCCAGAAAACGAAATATCAGAAATCCTCGGGAACAATTTGATTGTATGATATAAATGTTATTACATTTGAACAAATTTTATCTATTTTTGTTGCAGCATCTTCTAAAGAAACTCCAGTCTCAACAGAAATACATCAGGAAACAAGGTATAATACGGAGCTCAGTGCAGATTCATTACAAAATTTAAATTGTCTTGCTGAAGTTTGTGAAACTCAAAGTAAAATAAATAGCAGAAGCATTGATGTTCAGTGTAATTTAGGAAGCTATGAAATAAACGAAAAACCTATCGAATCAATACTGAAATATTCTGAGGAATGTTTTAAAAGTTACACTGGAGTAAATATTAAACTTTTCAATGCTCTTACTGCTTGTGTCCAAAATATATTGGATGATGAACATTTACAAATCAACGATGTGCCAACAAAAATCTTATTGAGTTTAATAAAACTTAAATTAAATCTTTCATTCCGAGCCATGTCTGGAATGTTTTTAGTACATCGAACTAATTTTAAAAAATATTTTGAAATAATATTGCCAATTCTGAGATCTGCAATTGATTCTGTAATTTATTGGCCAACTATTGAAGAAAATAAAAATAATATGCCTTCATGTTTCAATAAATATTTAAATACAAGAGTAGTTTTAGACTGTACAGAGATATCTGTACAAGCTCCACATTGCCTAAAATGTAGAATTAGAACATATTCTCATTACAAGTCAACTCACACAGTGAAATTTTTAATTGGGATCACTCCAGCAGGTGCAGTTAGTTATGTAAGTCATGAGGTTTTTTTCTTATAGCTGAACTTTGTAGCACGTAAGATAAAATTTTATTTTTATCTTGCACACCGCATCTTACAACATGTCCAGCTAAAAATACAGCTTCTCCTTCACGCAAAGGTCTTATCTTTTGGCCAATATATTCAAAAATATCCGATAATTTAACGCAGGACGTGATGGACATATTTCAAATCATCTTTAAAAATTAATTTATACAGAAATAAACGACTACAATACTGATAAACTCGCAGAACACTGTTAATCGAACATGTAAACAATGAATGCATTCACGGTTAAGTCGCCATTTTGCCTATAGCTGGCGAGACCTCTAGCGGCGTCGCTCACTCCCTATAGCCAAAAACCGAGCTTGTGGTACCAGCCATTACCGTTTAGAGCCGCCATGTTTGTATTACAGCAGCGCTGCCATCGGTACTTTTAGTCGCCAATAGATGGTCTGTGCGTATGTCAGACTTACTCAGTATTACCAGTTAAAGAAGAAAAAAACACCAGACGAAGCAAAAGTGACAGGACAGAAATCAACATTTGAACGGTTCAAGCCAGTCAAACTTAAAAGTATGAAAATGCATTCTCCTTTGCCTTACTCAAAAGATTCCTTCAAATAAGTTTTGCATACACACACATATGATTTATAGTTCATTTCAGTTAAGAGCGGTTCAAGAGCTTTTTAACGAACCCTGCTTTCTAATACATCGAAATGCGAACACAATTCACTCACATTAAATACGGAATTCAAAACAAGTTTGCTGAAAATGAATTAAAGAAATAAAAGCAATAAATATATTCACACATTACCTGGATAGATACAACAGATCTTCGAACTGCATCAATCTGTGATAATTGATGAAAGACTGACAAATGACGCAACTGAAAGATAGGCAAGTGCGATTTTTATGCTAATGTAAAATTGTTTTGCATTTTGGCCAATCAGAAGGCTTGTATCGTACTCTCATAAGTACCCTTGGATCGTTCTCAACTGAAATGGACTATAAATCTAGTGATGTGGCATTGGCCAGTATTTTTAACACCCAAAAACCACCAAATTATCAAGAAATAATTATCAGTCATCAAAGGAGCTGTGAAATTACCAGGCCTGGTAATAAATCACTAGACCTGGTAACACTGGATTTACTTGATAGAAAAATTGCATAGTTTACTCAAATAAACGCGACAACCCTGATACTTGAATGGATAAAAATATACCAGTATCTTTGGAATATAGCATTTATTGAATTGAATATTTCTATAATTCATTCAGCCCAGTATTCTAAATATTGATTATTTATGCATATTTATCAAAAATATTATTGATGAAAAATAATTTTTACTACAGATAAAAAAATTGTACTTTTTATTAGCACCAATAGAAAAGAGTTCAGGTATTAATATGCATATTTATCAAAAATATTATTGATGAAAAATAATTTTTACTACAGATAAAAAAATTGTACTTTTTATTAGCACCGATAGAAAAGAGTTCAGGTATTAATATAAAAATAATCATAAGCACAATTTTCAAAATTATTTTCTTCTTCCAAAATCTAAAACAAAATTTCTTTTTCCTAAATCCAACAAAAAAATCAGCCTTATAAAAAAATATTTAACATAAGAGTATAAAAATTGTTGCAAATATTCTGAATTCCAGTTTAATGAAAACAAAGTTCCTCTCACCTTGGACAAAATTCAAAAAATCTAATTAAAAATAGTATGACCTTACTTGAAGCTTTTGTTGTTAACGTTAACTCATTTTTGAGTAGTCAGAATAATAATTATGACAACTTAACTTGGAGTAGTGATAACTAAAAAATGAGTACGACGACCAAAAAAAAAGTTCCATTCAAAGTCATACTATTTTTGGAAATTAGGTGGAGTACTTCATGGACCACTTTTTAATTAGTACCCTCGTTTCGTCATAAATTACTGAATTTCGGGTGGAAAATAATACTAATCGAAAATTGGTACTGTAAGTATTCCACTTAATTTTCAAAAAGAATATGACTTTACTTGAAACTTTTTTTTGATTATCGTACTTATTTTCGAGTTATCAGTACCTAAATCTGTCATTGGTTACGTACCTCGAAAATGAGTACGTAAGCTGGCAAAAAGTTTGAAGTAAAGCAATGTAACGAAGCTTGAACTCGTTCGTGGGCTTAATAATTTATTTTTATTTAGCCTACATTTATATAACTATAATATCCATTAAGAAATACTTCTACTTGTTTATATATTCCCGGCCAGGATTTCTCGAAACTTCCAGAAATGTCTATTCGATCAGACATCACCACATCCTTGACGCGATACGACTTCTTTGCGTATGCTACCCGTTTAATCGGCCTGTTGAGATGGAAGTCTACTCTGTAGAGGCCCTGTTGGTTACAGTAATATTATTTTTGTGAATTATGTGGGATACTTCATGCGTAATTTTTTTATTGAAGTTCTTATTTGTCATGAATCATGAATTTTTAAAAGTACCGAGAACTTCCAAACTATGAGTAGCAGAAAACAAATTTTTGGTCAGATATATTAAATTATGATCTGTCATATAACTTATTTGGATTTTTTTCTAATTTTATTGAGATATCGAGTCACTAAGAGATGGCAGCACATTACACGTTTTAAAATTATGTATATAGCATATAACCATCTTTAGCCTATTTATGTCACAAAACCTTGAAAACGTAAGTAATTCTGTTATGTTGTTCTTATTCTTACATTCATTGGATCCTCGAGTGAGTGAGAGATAAGCTAAAGCTTTTATTAATAGGGCGGGAGTCAAGTATGAAAAAGGCGCGCGAATATTCAAATACATAACATTCACTTAGGTACTATTGAAAAATATATATGTATTTTGAATCGAATAAATTCCGTTGTCAAATATTCCATAAATTTATTGACGTCAAATATGAAAGAAGAACATTTCTTTCATATGAATCCAACTCATTTACCTTATAAATTATTTTAGTCGAAATAAATCACCGAATCAACTCAAATTCCAATAAAATTGGAACATAAATTTCACAAAACTAAAATAGCAATTACCCTATTATCCCTCATTTCAAGGTTCCTAGTCTTGATAGATTAAATAAAAAGTAGTAAATTAATAAAGTTTATATACAGGCATATTTGACAAATTTCCTTTAAATTCACTTCGTAAAATCAACAGCTGCTTGTACAATCCATAAATGGAAACTGACGTAATGCAAAATATGTAAAACTGGTAGGGATACAATAATATAGTCAAAACTATAATCCTTACAGACTGTAAATAAACAATCAAAACATATTAGCTAGTTTTCGTATGTTAAACTAAATAATAAAATTAATTTGAAAGGGAGATAAATATTAAACTGCCTTCAAAACTGTAATTACATTTTAAATGAGCTAAGAAATAAATAACGTATTATTTCGTAAAATCTGCATTTCTGTGTTAATAAAACATAGAATAAAAAACATATGCAAGGGTTTTATATCCGAAAATATATAATTGTATACAGGTGTATAATCCGCTTCTTTGTCAAAACTGCTTTCTTCAAGAGCAACACAGGTAACCATACAGGTAGTTCTTACGCAATGCCATTGGTGTTCTACAGAAACTACATTCAGTATTGCGAGTTTCAAGCCGAAGGACAGATGTGCACAACATTACCGCTTTTAAACAGAAGTGTAAGCAAACAAATGGTTCCAATAAATTAAAATGAGTGCTGTTTAAAGTTTTGTTATCATTTATTGACCTCAACAATAATTATGGACGCAAAAACATCCCACAGTGGCCTTCTGGCGAGAAGTCCAGAAGGACATGCAGCCCGAGGGATGCAAATCAAAGGCAACGAAGACTTGTGGGTGGAAATACAAGCAAACACCTTCAGAAATTGGGTTAACGAAAACCTATCTCCCAGTATGCGAGTGGCAGACTTGTCTGCTGATTTATGCTCCGGGGTTAGATTGTGTGCCCTTGTAGAAGCTTTGCAGGGGAAGCCCATTAAGCCAAATTGGAATAAAAGACCTGTAAATCAACACCATTATTTGGAAAATGTTACAGCAGCTTTAAATGCCATTGAACAGGATGGGGTTAAGCTTGTTAATATAGGTACGTAATTTGAATTTAATTTTGGGGCTACTGGCGTCATTTCCGGCCGTTATTTTCAAAAAAAGGCGCGCTACTAAATATAGATAAAACATACTAAACAGTTATTATTATTATATTATTAATTAAATATAATAATATAAAGACATGCATTTCAATTTAATCATTGGAACTAATTGACTTAAGTCACAACTTCCGGTATGTTTCTTCAAATAAGTTTTACTTAGAAAAAAATTGCAGTTCTATCTTATTATGTAAGGTACTTCCATATATATCGAAAAAAATGCAAAGTCTGTGACATACATGTTATCATTTCTAATATGAAAGTGAGGAACGTGGTTATTAAAACAACTTTCGCGCTGTATTCTATATGAACTCTATAATTTTCTAATTAATTTATAGTCTACTTAAGTTATAAAATTACGCCTTCATAAAAAAAACGCAGCAATATGTAGGTTTTCGATTAACAAATATAGAATAGTTGGCACACATGATTTGTGTTAAATTTGACAAACAATATTTCAATAAATAAATATCTTTAAGTTCGCCACAGTTGGCACTTTGTCATTTTGACATTTCAAGTACCTACTCAGTTCCAATGTTTTTGTTTTACCCCATGACAGTTGTCAGAAAATAACCAAAACTGAAGTTTCATTATTTTATATTTCATTTATTATTAAATACACATAATTGTAACATGAGTTTTACAGTTAAGGAGGCCAAAAACATTATTCATATTCTGCGATTAAGGTATATAGAAATTACGTTATCATTATTGCCAACTTATCGAGTAAAATAATTATTCTATATTTACCAAGCAAAACAATATGTTATATTTTTCTATTAATTTATGTAGATAATAAAATAGAAATACATTATTATTACTTTATAAACAAGATAATAAAGATTAGAAGCCATGGACCGCATTATTATTGTAGCAACATATCAGGATATTTCAAAAATACCACATTAGTATTATTTTTAATTATTACAATTGAATTAAAATTGATTACAATGACGAACAAGCAACCATCAGTATACATTATAATATTTCTTTGTTGTTAACTCAGTACACCAGACTGAATAAAACTATAACCAATCAAGCATAGTTTATTTGATAACGATAATGGAATAATCATCCATTTTAGAAGAATGACAATTATTAATAGATCGAACCATGATCAAACCAACATTTACGGCTGCATAAACTTCAACTCAAATACTTTTGTTGATAATAGAATAAGCAATCAAAAACTCAAAAAACTATTCCTTTGTTATCAACTCAACTAATTATTGAAAATAATCAATAACAATTCAAATATACAACCAAATTTTAACCATCACCAATTTGTGACGGGTTCTTTTGAGCGCCAGCGGTTAATTCCATAAATTAATTAATATAAATATTTACATGCGCCAGTACAGTGGAACCGAGTGGAAAATTTTGGGAAAATATAATTTATCAATAATGATGCATTAATAAATCAAGACAAACGTAATGGAAACGTAATATGATTTTTGGAACTTAGGATAGTTTTCTACTTATTAAACGTAGTGAAATTTAATTGATTATTAGTTTAGGGGGCACGAATTAGAATCCCTCACGTGGCTGATTGCTACAAGGGTAGAATTTCAAAAAAGAACTCAGATAAATCTGCCTGAGCTATTCGGGACTAGCGCAAGGTCAGATCATTCATTCGGCTTGATGGCTATTCGCGATAGCGCAAGTCCTGACCACAGATGTTATGATTATGTGCTCTGACTGATGGCTGCTCAGAGTCTATGCACAAGAATAATTGAAATTTTAATCTGCTATTCAATTTTAAAGGGACTTACCTATTCAATTCCTTTGACGTTGAGCAGAGTCGCAGAGATACTGACTCTTGCAATTTTTTTCCGACCCAGTTATTAATTATATTAACCTGGAACATTGAATTGTGATGTGCAAATTCTATTTATCACTAGTCTGTGATTTATTTTTTAGCTTTAAACTGCAATTCGTATTTTCGTAACCAAAAAACCTCGTGATCACACCTAGTGGAACTGATGATAAAGGAAAAGAGACGAAACTAATAATTAAAAATGATCTCCAAAATCCATTCCGTCACAAAAGTAATGAGCTGTGGCTGAATTAATTATGTTTAATTGGTTTTAGTTGTTAAACTGAGATAATGTAACAATTATTTGTTGTTGAAAATTACCTGGGGGTAATTGGTTGCACTAAGTTTCAGGAATAGGTTAAAATGATCGTAGAGTTTGCACCAATAGTTGATAGAACTTATTTTTAGGAATAGAGAGAAATGTTGTGGTTAAACTGATCTCGAAAAAATCATTCCATCATAGTTTATCATTGTTTATGAATCAAAGTTGGTAACGTTTGTAAAATATAAGGCTGAACAAACGATTTGAAAATGTTAACGTGAAATAAACTCATCAGAATTACAGTTCACATAAAAAGTATAAAAATTCAAGTAGATTTACTTTAATAATTACTGTTTAACTGTTTGTCTTGTTTATTTAACTGTAAAAATTCACAAATATGATTCTTTTGAGAACTTGAATAGCTTTCTGAAATATGCACAATAATCTAACTTTTGTGAACACGATTTCGGAACCACATTTATTATTTTGACTGAAGGGAAGTTATGTGATAGGACTTCAATTAGAATTATTTTAACATTTATTGCGCTTGGTGTATAGAAATTTGGATATAGAGAGGCAGGCCGGAATGCTTAGTCTCATACTAAAAGCGTTAAAACTTTTTTGCCCTCCTTTACAGACTGTATTTATGGATAGATTTTTATGATTTTTTTTACTCGATTCAGGCTCTTATATTTTTCGGAGGCACAGTAATCGCAGAAAAATTTGAAGATTATAGAATTTTTGTTTGAGCAAAGTTCAAGTTTCTTTTATTCTCATTTTTTCAGATATTTTTGAATGATGATATATTTGTGTTGATGATTACATTGTGACGATATTTCTAATTTAATAAAAATCTTAGTCATCTTTTTACAGTTGACTTAAAGAGAGGACAGATCAAATATTACTGGTTTCATGTTTACTTTAATATTTACCGCATTTTTTCTTGAAACTGAGCTTTCAATAATTCAACAACTTATATTTAACACAATATTTTAAGTGCCACTCAGTTCTTAGGACCCAATTTATAAATGTCTAAATATCTTTCTTAATGTCAAAGTCAACCTTTTATTATTTTTCAATTCTGGAGGAAACTCGAGCTCGTTTATTATTATGAATTACGATTCGAAAGTTTAATTGGAATCAACAATTTGTACTTCGTTAATTAAAATAAGAAACAGTTTCACATAATGAATTCCAACCAATAGAATCACTACAATCAAATAATAGACTTATACGTTTTGTACTCTTGAGCTGAACGATCTTGAACTCGTTTTTCTTGCACAAAACAACTTAATTTCTTCGTAGACTAATCTAATACGTGTCATGTGTCACATTTCCAAGAACTCGGCAAATTTCTCGGAGATTCCAACTCATGATCAAGCTACAATCTTAAAATGTGATAACCTTGTATGGTTCGCTGCCTTGTTTTAATTCGGTTTGCAAATCATCCTACACTTTTACGCGTCTCATTATTATGCAAGGAGTTAGTATAACGTGGGATCTTATTCTTATTTCGAGACATTCCTTCTGCGTCGCAATAACTGGGTCATTTATAAGTTTAAAGAATAATAATATTATTATTTTACCTTTCAATTTCTTTCCTGCGAGACTTGGGGAGTATTTTGCTTTTACCTCAAAACTGAAAAATAAAAAAGCTATTATTACTAATATTAGCGATTTATATCTCATTTTACTTTATAAAATTGTTGCTTCATTGAGTATTCGTAATATGGGTGGTAGTGTTAAATTTTGACAAGCATAAATATCTTAAACTTAAAAGTATTTTTAATATTTATTTATGATAATATATTCATCGTCATCTGCTTCAGTTACAGTATAAATTTTATATTTGTGCTAATGGAATTAAATGAGTAATAAATAAAATAATGGAAGTTGAAAAATTGTAAGCTTGAGCGACAGTTCTTTATATTGTTCATAGATGGCAGCATCTAGCACGTTTCTGGCAGATATTAACATATATTGCATGTTTTATGAATGAATTGATGAATTTTAACTAAAATAAATGCATCTTACTCACTGTAATCTATTTTGAATGATATGTTGTTGAAGAAGCTCAGAAACCTGATGTTTTTGAATGGGCTTGTTCGGGTGTTTTTCAATTCTTACATATGTTATTCAGAATCTAGAAATATGAATTCCATTAATTTTATTTCTTCCAAAAACTATTTAATAAAGTCAAGAATAATAACTTCAATAAAAAACATAATCTAACTACAACTCAAACGTCAATGACGTCAACAAACGATTAATAGCAGAAAATGTGTGGTCTACTGTAAAGCTGGACAGCTGTAGTGATATTCAAGTCACAAATGGCGCTCGTTTTATTTCAATATTTCGAGTTAAATGTTCAACATAGCATAATAATTTTTATATTTATATCAACAATTAACAATCAACTTGTAATATGTAATTTTCGAATCGAGCGAGCCCATTGTAAATGAATTTTTAGAATGTTTTTGCTGACTTAAATTTAGAGAATAAATGAGATTTTTGCATTACAAAATTGCTGCTTGATTGATTATTCGTAAATGTAAAACAGTGTCTAATTTGACAAGTCTTCAAATTCTAATCAATAAATATTTTCAGTAATAGTCCGTGAGACTGGGCATATATGTATTTTCCATAGATTACCACTCACTTGAAACTTTGTGAGTGGCTTCATTGTGATGAGTTCGACAACTTTTACATTTGACAAAATTCTAGATTTGGGGGCGTTTTTCAGCGAGAGCTAATTAAACACGTCAATTTCATGAAGCATTGAGAAAATATTGATCTTTACACTAATCGAAAGATTTTTTGATAATAAAATGAAAAAAAATATATTGTCCGACAAGAATATTGGAACTAGCGGTGAGTCCGAAAAGCCGCACTTGTCATAAATACCAACATACTTATGACAAGTGCGGCTTGTCGGACAGGCCTTTTTTCACTGAAAAACGCCTCCAAATCTAGAGTTTTGCCAAATGTAAAAGTTGTCGGATTCATCACAGTGAAGCCACTCACAAAGTTTCAATTGAGCGGTAATCAACGAAAAATTTATGCCCTGTCTCACGGACTATAATCATCAATAACAATATATTTAGCATATATTACATATTTTTATTAATGGAATTAAATCAACAATAAATAAAATATTGAAAGCATATAAAGTCAAGTTGGGCCAGTAGTTCTCGATGACACTCATAGATGGCAGCATAAAGCACGTTTCAAGGAAATATTTTATTTTTAACTAGAAATTAACACATTCTATTCTCTGGAATCAATTTTAAATAATATATTGTACAAATTCTTAGAAAGTCGAGTTTTACATTTCTTGTCGACAATTTGTTGATGAGTTTTACTTGTAAACACGAAGTAAAAACGTATAAATGAGTCATCCTGATAAAGGTGTGCTTATAATAATGAGTAAATTAACAGCACTTTACTACAACAATCGCTTTTATGTATGCAAAATAGAATCTTTTGTTTAGCACGTAATTTCCGTCATTCGAAAATCAGGATGAGAAATAGAGCAATTAAATTATTGATAGCAATTAAACTTTTTCTTTAGTGAATCTTATAATTGCAGAAAAAGTTTATGAGATTGTGATACTTATTTTAAAAATAAATCGTTAAAAATTGAAACCTGATAGTTTCACAAAATTACAAATTTAGGACTCGGTTTTTACGACTCGTCGTATTTTAATATTTTATTTTAGACCTACAATAGAGTAAACATAGCCTCACAAATGTTTACAATACAATAAGATAATTATTTTGCGCATTTTTATTTGCAGGAAACGTCGATATCGTCAACGGAAATCTCAAATTAATCCTGGGCTTGATTTGGTCGTTAATTGTGAGGTACCAAATAGGCAGATCAAAATTCCCGCCCCGGAAATTGATGTTAGCTTGGTTGCAAGCCGTTTTACCAGAATGCAAGGTTTCAAATTTGACTACAGATTGGAATTCTGGGGTATTATTGTCGGCCTTAGTTGATTATTGTCGGCCTGGATTGTTCCCACATTGGAAATCTTTAAGTAAGTTCTAAAATTGTACCTGAAAAAAAAATTATCATTAATATATTATAGATAAAAATGATTCTGTTGAGAATTGCCGAAGAACAATGTCAATTGCGCAAAAGGAACTAGGAATTCCAGCTGTTCTAGAACCAGAATATTTGGCGTCCCCGTGGCTGGATGAATTATCAGGAATGACCTATTTATCTTATTTTATGAAACCTGGATCGCCTGGATTTCATGCTACTTTACGATGGGTGAATTCTAGAATTAGTCGTACCGTCAAAAATTTTACGGTAAGAAATAAACGAATAATTTTGACGATTCCTAATAAGTGTAATTTTTCTTTTAGTCTGACTGGAATGACGGTCGTGCCATCTGCGAAATAATCCGTTCTTTAGGCGGATCCGCTCCGCCTCCTGAGAAACTACGTTCCGATCCGAATTACTGGGAAGATAATTTAAATCAAGCTTTGAATGCCGGAAAAAAGCTTGGAGTGCAGCCTATTCTATCGGCACGAGATATGGCGGATAAGAATGTGGAGCATTTAGGTGTGATGGCTTACGCTGCACATTTTCAATGGATCCCAGAGCGGCCACCCCTTCATGACTTGATTGTTGTTAGATTGGAATCTTCATCTAGTCGAGTCGAAGAACCAGTAAGATTTTTTTTGACCTGTCATTACTTGACCTAATTTCCTTTTGTCCATTTTTTCAGATGCATTTTTCGGTTGAGCTTCTGGATCGAGAGTTATCTTACAGCGCCTTATCGGCTGAAATTCGAGCACCTGATAATAAAATCTACTCCACGAGGCTTAAGAGTGGAAATGGTACTTTTGTGCCACAAAAAATTGGGATGCATGAGATAGTAATGTTTTACAATAATGAGGAAGTACAGTCCGGACATTATTTTAGAGTTTTACCACCGATGGTTGAGGTAGCACCACCTGGAATGGCACCTTGTGCACTTGGATCAATTGTTCAAGTTCTGGTGAATGCAACAGGTGCCCCAAAAACCGAAGATATTAGGGTGACAGCTTACAGCCCCCAAAATCGGGCCCTTAAATGTCCTCTTACAACAGTAGACGGAACTAATACAGCTAGTTTCAAACCGGATGAGGCTGGAGAGTGGCGAATTGAAATAACTTACCAAGGAAAACAAATTCAAGGAGGCCCATTCACTTGTTCCGTTTTTGATCCAAATGGAGTCCACGTAATTGGACTAGAAGGTGCTTTGCCTCTCGTGCCACACGTTCTAGAAATTGATACTCATGCTGTTGGGGTACCTGGCGAGCTTCATGTCGATGTGGTCCACGACAAAAGATCCATCCATTCTAGAATCGAAAGGGTTGGCACTTCCGGTTTTATGTACAAACTTCACTTCACACCAAAACAAAATGGAAAGCATAGAGTGTATATTTATTTTAACGGATATGACGTGAGAGGATCACCTTTTATGATGAGGGTGGGAACGCAAAAAGGCAAAAAATCCAGCAGCAGTAGTCCCATCACAACTACTTATCGACAAAGCCCTACTTCCGGTTTAAATCATTCCGGTAGTCGGTTAAATACTCCTAGTCCAGTTTCAAATTTTCATTCGAACTTGCATACCTCAAATTCGGTTTATAATTACCGACAAACTGCCAGCCCGGTTAGTCCAATTTACGGAGACAAACATACAATGTCCGCGGCAGAAAAACGCATCTCCTCTAACAGTCCAAGCTTTTTAGAACGTAGCAGAAACAGCCCCCAAAGAATTCAAAGCCCTAATTTCGGTAGCTCAGAACATTTGAGTACCAAAAAAATATCCGAAAGTCGAATTTATGAATCTAGAAGTCCAGAATACAATAAATCCTCATTATTTGATCAGGAATCAAGTTTTACCAATAAAATGTCGTCATTGAGAGTAGCGGATTCAAGAAGTCCGGCTAGAAGCCCAATATTTATGGAGAGGCACAGCCCTAGCTTGAATTTTACAAGCTCCCGATACGAAAAACATATTTCCGAAAATAGATCTTATGATACAACTGACGGAGTCGACACTAGTCCAATTATTAAAGTATCAGCTGCAAATGATCGTGCAGCTGCTCGGAGGGACTCCTGGGACGCAATAAACAAAACCAGGAATATTTTATCCCACAGGAGCCTGGAATCGGTTGCCAATTTAGCTGATTCCCAGTTGGACTCTTCTTTAAGGCATGATTCCAGCCATAAATATACAGAAGAACATTCCAGCTATGTTACTAAGGACCATTCTTTCAGTCAACATCAGTCTCAAATACAATCTTCAAGAATCAATGCAAAAGGTGGTGGAGCAACTGCGGTTAAAGTGCAGCCAGTTCCGGATGGAGTTCTTGGACAACCAGTCGAATTTGAAAGTAAGTCTTTCACTTCCTTCTTGACTGAATTCCATTTCTCTCCTATTTCTGAGCGTACAAGATCTGTTCAGAAAAAAACCGAACATAGTTTTTTCAAGACTTTATTATCAGTTTTATAGATTATTGGTTCCTGTCCTTTTTCCTATTCACACACTTTTTTTCAGCAATGTTTCCATTACCCGAAGCAGTCCTTTAAAATGATTTTAAAGGTCCGTGGTGAATTTGCTTTAATGTCAGTAATAGTCTGAAAACGACGTCCTTCAGCACTTATTTCAATTTCTGAAACAAAACAAAAACTCACAGGGTTTAAGAAGGGTGAGAAAGGACAGTCATTTGATTTTTGGCACAAAACTGACAAATTGATAAAGCTGAGTGTACGGGTGCATTGTTATGGAGTAAAAACCATGAGTTGTCTCGCCGCAAGTCTGGTCTCTTTTTAGCAATTTTTTCATGTAACCGTTGTGAAATGGCTTGATAATTCTCACGGCATACTATTTGCACTTTGAGGCAAGAACTCAAAATACACAACTCCGTTAAAGACAAAAAAAAAGCAGTGAGCATCACTTTAAATTGGATCGGGACTGAAGAGCTTTCTTGGGGCGTGGAGATTACCAACCCATTGTGATGCTTGAACTTTTGTCTCAATACTGTACGAAACGTTTTTGTGAAAGCTTTCTCTAGTTTCACACGAAATTTAACGTTACGTCGTAGCTCCAAAAAATCCATATTTCAAAAATCGTTACTAAGTTTGAACACGCCGCACTCAAATGACAGTATCACGAAAACTAAATCTGATATCAATAGCTCCCTAGGGAAACGTGTCGAGTTTTCTATCTTTACGTCAGTTTCCGCTATTTTAAAGAACTAAATCCAACACAAATGCGTTTTTCTTTATATCTTTACTCGAGAGTAAATGTCCAATTATGGAAAAGATATGTAGATATTGTAATGAAACTCAACTCATTTGTGGGTTCGACAAATTTATTTTTACTTAAGGCTACAATAATTCAACTAAAAATATCCACCCTTAAATATTTCTACTTATAACCGACACTAAACTAAACACCATCACTACACAATAACACTGTCTGTTATTATTTTCACTGCTTTTCATTTATTTCGACTAGTTCTCTTATTTATTTTAACAACCAATAAATATTTTTATGCTCGATCTAGTCCCGGGTTTATATATCTCCACCTAAAGTTTCACGAAGCTTTCAGTGTCTAGTGGGTTTCCAGAAATTGCTTCAGGCGTCACCACGTCTTTGGCGCATGAGTCAGTTGCGTTTGCCACATTTCGGAGCGAAAGATATTCATAGAATATGATGAAATTTGCGTTTTATAAAAAAAAAAAAAAAGAAGTAGAGACTCTCTTAGGATGGGAAATATTCTTATTCCTAGAGCTTCCCGTGGCACTAGCATTTCATAATATACTGGAGGAGTTGCAAACACAGAAAATTTAAACGAGGTTGCGTCGTGGCTAAAAAAAGGCTGGGAGCCACACTATCCCCAAAACAAGAAGAATATCGTAGAAATTATCAAATTTTTCTTGAATTAACGTAAGATGAGAGTAGGACCACCATTTCGACAGGAAAAATATTTATAGATCGTAAACGATCCCCTTCTGCATACACAAACAATTAATGAAAAAATAAAACTATAAAATGGTCTATCTGTAAGTCTCTGATTGAACCGAGTGGCGAATAAGTCACAGCAACTCACCAAGTCTGGATAGTGTCTGGTTCGGTATTCAAATATAATAGCATAATATTTAAGTATTGAAAATAAGGGACTTGAGTCAATTATATTTTTTTTCCTTCTCTGACTACAGTTTCAGCTACACCTTAGCCATCTTCAGAAGCGCTACAATTTAAAAATAATCTAATTCCAAAGGTGTAGCCGAAACTGTAGCCAGAAAAGATGAAAATTATATAATTGAATGAATTCCCTTATTTCCAATCCTTACATTCACTAATTCAGTCAGCTTTAACCATTTTATTCAATAATAATATATGCCCAACGCACTCAGCTGCTTCGCACTCTTCGCAGATGGTTTCAGAGCTCCCAAATAAAGCTTCCAACGGGAAGTACGGTACTTGCGTGTCAAAATAATAATACTCGGATTATAGTTAGAGGTTGACAATGCAAACACGTGACTTAGATTCATATGCGAAATGATTTTTCATTCTTTATGAACGGGAAAAGCGAATTGAAGAAATTATAAGCTTGTTACCGTAGACGGTGTGCGGCTTTCAGATTGTTGAAAAAATTTCTTCGAGAAATCTGTGAGAAAATCAAATATCTCTTTGGGAATCCTTGTGACAAATTTTTCTGAAATGTAGGCAAGTTTGTTCCGAGCTAAAACTCCTGGCACAGTCGATAATAGCTTCAAAAACGTAACACAGAACAGAAGATTCTTAATCATTGCCAAAATCCTCAATTCCCTTCCTTAATTTATACCTTAATATGTCATCTGCCCTGTGTAGCGCTCAGAACAGCCAGATTAAGTATCTTCAAATTCCCTGAATTATCAGATCCAAAAATAAATTAGTGGAACGAGGTACAGTGTTAATGGAACAAGATCCGATATCGAATTTTATTTAAATTTAAAAGGAAATAATTCCCGAAAAATAATGGCTCAGCCTCTCTAGGTAACAGTTCAATTTAGAATTTCTGGAAATCGAATGTTACTACTGTAAACCACTCACTGTCATTATGAATTACTCCTTTGCAATGACCTTATCTTCCATATATTTGGCATGAACTAAACCGTCCTGATTCCAAAATCGACTAAAACATAATACAATTATCTTTACTTGATGTTTATGGTCCTTGGTACAAATATGTTTTTTTTTTGTAAGTTGACGGAAGCGGTGCGGGCTCTGGTGATTTAGAAATCCTGGTCGAGGGCGGACGAGTAACTTCCAGCGTCCGCAGTCTTGGAGGCCAACGTTTCAAGGCCGCTTTTACCCCTCATCAAGCCCTACCCCATCGTGTGGACATCCGCTTCAACGGCGAAACCGTTCCAGGTAAGTCAAACTTTCCATCCAATAAGTGAATTTTCAAGTGAGCAGTTCAGTGAAGTGTTGATATAAAAAGTGTGTATTCCGTCCGCGGTCAGCTTTATAATGATTCAAATCTCCCACTCCCGCGTAAACGTCACGCTTTCTTCTGTCAAAAGGACAGTTCAACGTCCCAAATAAGGAATTTTAAAAATCTGTCCCAGTGACATTATTATTTAAATTTTTGATTACTGATTACAACAATTGAATAATCAACGCAATCAATTGTTTTGTTTTTTGAAGGTCACTGCGTGGTTTGAAAATATCGTTGCATATTAGAATCTTGCGTGATTGTTGTTGATGCAATTGCTTTTTAATGAGTTGGAGAGTACCGCTAGAACTCCGCTCACTGCGTTGGCTACAGCGAAAGAATGCGACCCAACCTCTTTCCCCACTACCTACACACCTGTTACTGGCACCCATACTTGCTAGATCGCGCAGTTCCGCAGTAACGAAAACTTACTTTTGAACAGTATTTTCATCGAAACAATTACTAAAAAGTGTGCAAAATAGTTGACAACCATATATTATTAGTATTTAGTGAGTTTACGGAAGGTTATTCATCGTCTTGTGACAGGTAATTGTTTTAACGATATTATAAAGTGTCGTGCAGACAGTGCTGCGTTGATTTTATTTCTTGCAATATGGTTTTAATTTTTAGGGAGCCCGTGGCATGTTAACATCATGTCAGCTTCTTCTTTGTCCGTATTGGGTGAATCAACCCGCTTAGTACCAGCAAACAGCCCAGCGGTATTCGAAATCATCACTAGTACATCACTAGTTCCGGATGAATTGACAGTTCATGTTATTTCGCCCTCGAAAAGGATTGTGCCATCTCGGGTGCTACCTGGAAACCGATCAGGCATTCAGCAAGTCGAATTTGTTCCAACGGAAGTTGGGACACATATTGTGGAAGTTGCCATAAATGGAGAAAAATTATTAGCGGGTCCGCTAATTGCGAAAGTTTATGATGCTGGGTTGATACAAGTTGCTGATGTTAGTGGAGGAGTTGTTGGACAACCAGTCCAGTTTAGAGGTAATAAAAAAGATATGTTATCGCGTGAAAACAATAAAACTATAAATATTTGTTTTAGTGGATGCAAGTCAGGCAGGCGAAGGTCAATTAGAAATTTCAATAAATGAAGGCGAAGTTCCGAATCATGTGCAAGTAGTGGGCGGTGGTCGATGCTTGGTTTCTTTCACGCCGGATCAAGCCAAACCGCATTTAATAGATATTAAATTTAATGGAGAGACAGTCCGAGGATGTCCCTTTGTCTGCTCCGTAGCGGATACTAGCCGTGTTACCCTGAGCTTAAGCCATTTAGAATTAATTCCTGTCAACCAGTCAAGTAGTTTCCATATGGGAGTTGCTGGTGGTGGAGCAGCCGAACTGGCAGTTGCTGTTCGAGGACCTGCCGGAGAATTACCAGTAAAAGTAACAGGAGATATCCATGCCGGTTTTACTGCCGAATTCACTCCAAGTCAAGTTGGAGCCCATCAAATAAGCGTTGATTATAATGGCCGACCAGTCCAGGGCACTCCTTTCGTAGCGAAAGCTTTTGATGCGACAAGAGTGACAGTTGGTACTGTAGCTAGAGGCACAGTTGGTCGACCTGTTACATTTTCCGTTGATGCCAGCGAAGCAGGCGAAGGAAATTTGGAAATAACGATAAGCGCGCGTGGTTTGAACATACCAACGCAAGTCCACCCACAGGGCAATGCGAAATTCGCTGTTAGTTTCGTCCCTGCCGAAGCTTGTGATCATGTGGTTAATGTAGCGTTTAATAAACGGCCTGTAGTGGGTTGCCCACTTATTGTGGGGGTTGGAGGAGGTGGTACAGGTCCTTCGGTTACCTTACCGGGGCCTGGACCTGTCCATAGAGCATCTACTTTGTTGATAAATCATCCTGGAAGACTGGAAGATATTGAAGTTAATGTTGAGGGTGAGAATTTTTTTTTTGTGGAAGGAAAGTGCACTGAATTGAAGGTTATTTAATTAAATTGTAAACAGGATTCATAAAAGAGAGAAAGCTTCATATTCAGTTCACTGTTTAGTTATTTTAGTAGCTTTGGTGAAAGTATGTACTTGTATATCACTTGTATATCAAAATATAAAACTTAGCATGTTCTATGTACTGTCTTGTGTATTCTTATTTCATTTTATCGGGCATCTTTTGCACATTCTGTTTCATTTCAGGTCATCGCAAACTGTTGTACTAGACGACTACCTAACTAACATTCCATTTCTGTACTAACTTTTCCTTAACTGACATATTTTAACTTGAATTTTCATGAAAAGGTGCTTTATCTACTGCATGATACCAATTCATTCAACTTTTCTTGCTTTTAGTTTAAATTTTATAGCTTTTGGTGCTTCACACTTGTAACCACAAACACGTAAATAACATGTCTAATACTTGAATTATTAAAACTACTAACGAATAGTTTATCACAATAAATAGCCATACTAATAGTGCCTAACTATTGCCGCGTCCCACTAATTTTTGACATGACTGCCATATTGGATAGGACCGGGCGGACAAGCAGTACCAACTCAAGTACAACCCCTAGGAAATGGACAATTCAGGGCTGAATTTATACCACGAGCTGTTGGAGAACATCGCATTTCCGTCAGTGTGAGTGGCCTACCAACTGCTGGTAGTCCCTATTCGGCAAAAGTTTATGATGTTCAAGCGATTAAAGTAAAGGAATCAGCATCTGGTGTGGTTGGCAAACCTGTTACTTTCTTAGGTAAGTTAATTTCACTTTTTTGAAGAAAATCACTTCTTAAAAAGCCTCTGAAATTCTATAAGAAGAATCATTTAAAGCAAAATCTTGTCTTGATTCATGAAAAAAAGGGCCTGTACATGAAATTGCGTGCCACGCAAACCAGTCTTTGGCCATTCTTCCCTTAATTTATTGAAGACTCTGGGACTACCGTATACTGTTGACTTATTTTTTACTGATCCGCGACCCCTTTTTGCACTTTAAAATCTTGATGGATCCTCCTCATCGTCAATAAATGGTTATGTGTCCTAGAGTTAATTTAAATCTATAATGAGTTCTCTGCGACCCCTCAAATATTTTTGAATATCACTGACACAGAGTATAAAATTTATGGTAGACTAATGCTTAGAAAATGTTTTTTGAAGAGAAAAATGTATCTTACCTTTTGGGTGAAAGGCACGACTAGCTAAATAGTGGCTCTGTGAAAATAAAATGAGAGGATCTAAAAGGGATTGAGCGCAAAACATGAAAAAAAGAGATTACTAACAGTGTCTAAGGCCCAGTATTTCAGTGTTCGGATTACGAAAACTGTAGATTAATTTTCGTAGCAACGATTGTAAAAACAATTGTTACCATAGTAATTAAGCTTCGTTCAAGTAATCTATAGATTAAACTGAGCCTGAAATACTGGGCCTAATTGAGTGTAGATTGGTTGATTAACAAATCTGAAATAAGAACTAGAAGATTAAAAATTGTAGATGAATTTTAATTATAAAAATCTGCTGTGGCTGCCACAGTACTTCTCCGATCACAAATTTCATAACAAGTTCCGTCGCTGTTTCATAATCAACAATTTAGAGTGTCGCATCAATTAATTGCATATTTCAAAGTGACAGCTGTCATTATCAAAGTGACAGCTGCCATTGTTAAAGTGACAGCTGGCGGTTATATTCTAGTCCTTATATAAAATAGATATTTTTGAAAATTAAGAGTCCTTTTCTAAATTTTCGGAGTTTTCAATTCACTGGGTTCACACTACAGATTTGACATTTTAAAAATGGTAATGTAGATTCTACTGATTTATTTATTTTACATATCTTCTAATCCTAAACTAATCTCTCCGAGAGCTTTAAATTAATACTAAACTGGACATCATTCAAATAATATGTTAAAAAACAATTGACAATTGTTTAAATATCCTTTTTGTCACTTCTACTAGAATTATTCCCGCAGGAGCACATTATGATTCTTATTATTTCTCTGCTTGAGAAAAATATAACAAATTTTATAATAATTTGAATAATAACAAATGAACCGATGATAATTTTGAAAAATATTTTAGGTGGATGTGCCAAATTATCCAAGGATCAATAAAATTTTGATACCACTTAGAACACTTAAAAGATTCATCAGAATCTTGAACTGTCAAAAATTCACGATTACAATATTTCGTCTATTATATACAAGATGTTAAAAAAAAAAGATAAAATTTTGTATGGCATACATTTCGATGTGCTGATTCACAATCAAAAAGAATTTTTTCAAAATTCGTAAAATTTGTGTTTCAAGAAGAGTACATGCCCAGTGCTCCTGGTCGACACGAAATTTTTACTGAAAGTTAATAAATGAGTATTTTAACCACGTAATTTATGAGTATATTCAACTTCTCAATTTTATGATCAGTGACAGTATAAGTATTATTACAAAACGCCAGAATAAAATAAATTAATTTGTTATTCAACATTAATTACTTGGTTGAAATACTCATTTATTAGCTTTATTGACAATTTCGGTGGTACCAGAAATATACTCTTCGTGAAACACAAATTTTATGCCATTTTTTTACCTCTTTTTAGCACCCTGTATAGACCGAGGAAGTAAAAATCGGGCAAGTGCACGGCAGGTCACGTGCAGTGAAAAACGTTCACCGTTTCATAGTATTTTTCAAAGATACTGAAAAACAAAGTTATTTTTGCAGTCACTAAGCTCAAAAAAATTGCATGTAACACAACATATCTTATTCAAACCAATTTTCAGTGAAAGTGTTGTTCAAATTTTACCACCTCAACTTTTTTCAAAATTTTCCACTATATAGTTGAAATGTCAGAAGGAAAAGGACACGGTTTTTACGACTTTAGAAGCGTATATCTCACCAACTATTGATTTAAATAAAAAAAATCATTTCTAGACTTCTTTCTCATTTTTTAAGATCTATCTAACGACATCTCATTTTTTTCATCCTTCAGTCACTTGTGTAGTAGTGTAGTGTACCATCCCTAATTGTTTTTTACTTACTTGTACAAAGTAAAAGTATTGTGAAACCGATAGAATCCACATTTCGAGATTTTGATGGAAATATCCGTTTTGAGCATCCCTTAATCCATTTTGACTATTTTCTTCTCAAAACTAGTCGAACGTATAATGTTGAAATATTGTATTTAAAACTGATCTGGAGTCCAGTTGTGCACCTTACATTATGGTTGCAATCGTCTGTACCGAAAATGCACTTTATTTGAAACATTTTCTTAATTTTTCGCATAAATCCAAAATGGTTAAACGTAGAATGTTGGAATTCAGTATTTGAGAGAATTTAACCTTCTAGATGCTCATATCCTATATTCATTGAGATCAACTGAATCGGAAGTGCACTTAACTTGACAGTTTTTTCGATTTTTTCGCATAAATTTGAAACGATCGGTCGTAGAGTATTAAAATTTGGTATTTCAATCTGCTGTAGCATCTGAATGATTGTCTACTATTCTCATAACAATTGACTGAACTGAAAGTACGCTTCAGTTGAATATTTTTTTTAAATTTTGTGCGTTTTAGAACTGTTAGCCGTAGAATCTTGGAAATCAGTATTTAGGAATGTTGAAGCATCGAATGATGAGTAATTAACTAAGCCGAAAACGCACTTTACTTGACAGGCTGCTTTTTTGAATTTAATTGCCAATTACTAAACATATAAAAGACACTCCTCTTCTAAAAAAAAGCATTAAAAATTATTAAAAAACAAAGGCTCTTATTAGAAATTATGATCGTTTTAGTATTCATGATTATTGTGGCGAACTAAATTTTTATGTGTTTAATTGCAGTGGAGACGAGCCAGGCAGGTCCAGGAAACTTGGAAGTAACAGTCAACGGCGGCCGTGTTCCAACTTCAGCTCAAGCTCAAGGTGCTCACACGTACGCTATTTCATTTACTCCGCGGGAGGCAACTCCTCACACAGTTGATCTACGTTTTAACGGACAGGACGTCCCTGGAAGTCCATTTAAGTGCGTTGTAGCACCAGCAGCCCGAATTCTAGCCTTAGAAACTTTAGATAAAGTATCTGTTGGTCGACCTTGCCAATTTGTCGTCGAAAGTCCTACTGATCCAACGGTAGAAGTTCTAGGACCAGCCAGGCGGTCTCTTCAGGTGCAAGTCGTACCTCAACCAGCAAATCCAAGCAAGTTTGACATCACCTTCACTCCTTTGGATGTTGGAGACCACAGTGTAGAGGTTCGTCTAAGCGGAGCAGGTGGTCACGTTGAAGGGAGCCCATTTTTAATCAAAGCTTATGACGCGAACCGAGTTGGCGTGACAGATATCACAGATGGTACAGTTGGAAAACCTGTCAGTTTCAGTATTAACGCTTCTCAAGCAGGTGCCGGAAATTTGGAAATTATTGTTGCTGTTAATGGACGAAATGTGCCCAACTTTGTTCAATCTGAAGGCAACGCAAGATTTAAAGTTAATTTTAAACCAACTGAGGCAGCTACGCATAGTTTGAGTGTTAGGTTTAATGGGCAAGCTGTTCCGGGATCACCGTTTGCTTGTAAGGTCAGTCCAGGCAATACGCAACCTCGATTACCAGTTTCCGGAAATGGTATTGAATTGGCAGCAGTGGGAATACCGGCCGAAATTAAATTAGATGGTGTGGCAGCTTCGGAGCCTCAAATTATTGTTACGGCACCGACTGGTAAAGTTCTACCGGTCAAACAATCTGTCCATGGGGATGCAGTATTAGCTAACTTCACTCCTGAAGTCGTGGGACGACATTCCGTAGCTGTTCTTATTTCTGATCAACATGTGATTGGCTCCCCATTCAGCTGCAATGTATACGATGTTTCTAAAGTGATTGTGTCAGGTTTGCCGGGCCGAAAAGATTCTATTTCTCGCGGTATGTCCGATTTGAGTTTGAGGGATCACGGGCCAGCCGAAGTTGGGAAGGCGGTTACGTTTAGTGTTGATGCAGCCCAAGCTGGCGAAGGCACTTTGGAACTGGTAGTCTCCACACAACATACAACTGTCAAAGCAGAGGTAGTTGCTTGCGCCCGAGGGTTATATGACGTCACTTTTGTTCCGCAAACAAGTGAGGACCATTTCGTGAACATCACTTTTAATGATATGCCTGTCGTTGGAAGCCCATTCATGTGTCCAGTAACCGAGGCAACACAGTACATCCAAATTGGTTCTTTGGCAACAATTGATCTTCCTTCTGAGAGTCACCACTTAGAAATTACCGATCCAAACGGACAAAATCGCACTTATAATGTTAAAAACTTGAAGGCGGAATTCCCTGTCTCCCAAATTGGTACTTATAGGATTCATATTTTGAGAGGAAATGAGATGATCGCTTCACGAACTACTCATGTATTTGATTCATCTAAAATTGAAGTTACTTCCGCACCCGAAGCCGTATGCCATCGCCCAGCAGTAATAGGAATCAGTTTAAAGAATGCCGGTCCGGGAAAATTGAGTGCTACAGTAAGAGTGGGTAATAAAGATATTGCCCATAGTGTCCGCCAAAATCCAGCCAATCCCAATTTATGGGAAGTTGTTTTTCATCCAGTCAACGTTGCTCCACATCGAATTACTTTATCATATAATGGTGTGCCTAAGCCTGGAGTACTAGAAGTGCCCGTTAGAGCACCAGGAACTGAACCGTGGGCAGGAGGTCTTGGTTTATACCAAGCGAGAGTTGGTAAAGTAACTGCCTTCACTATTGATACACTTGGTCGACAAGCAAGAGAATTTGATGTGGTTGTAAGTGGCCCAACCGGTTCCGCATTACCCGTGAGGTGTTATCAAACGAAAACGGGAAGATTACAAGCTGAATTTACGGCCCAGGACGTAGGTCCCCATAGAATAGAAGTCCTGCACCAAGCCAAACCCTTAGCTGGAAGTCCTTTTACTTGTCAAGCCTTTGACTCTGAATTAGTTAGGCTGACGGAAATTCCGAGGGATCATGGAAACGTTGGAGAACGGATCACTTTTACTCTCAATGCTCGGGAGGCAGGTTTAGCCGAACTGGAAATAAACGCCACTAGTCCCTTAGGACAAACTTTACCACTACAAATCGTCACTTTAGACGAATTCACCCAACAAATTTCTTTCTTGCCAACTGTTCCAGGTTTGTACCAACTAACGTTGGCGTATGGTGGCGTACCAATTCAAGCTTCACCTCTCGGGTTCGCTGTTGGCCCAATGGGTCCACAACCGCCACCACGAGCAGTTGGCCCAGGTTTGGAATCTGCCCAAGTGGGAGACCGTACTAGCTTTACTGTTAGTAGTATAATCCAACCTAGAGTTCAAATTGAGGCAGCGGAGGGATCCGTGGAGACTCACACGCAATGCCCAAAACCGGGCGAATATATTATTTCGTACACTCCCCGTTGGGTTGGCGTGTACGATATTGTAATTACTTGCGGAAATATACCGTTAGCTGGTTCGCCTTTCCAACCGACTGTTGTAGATCCAGCTTCAGTGAGGGTTATCGGGGGCTGGGCTCAATATGTGGACGAAAGTGGCCGATTAAAACTACCGTGTAAAATTTCGTTTGATGTTGGTAACGCTGGTCCTGGTACGATCGATTGTATCATTGCCGGTAGAAAAATTAGTGGGGAGAAATCTGGTAGTAGAATTCGTCTTGAGTTAACCCCTGAAGGTATTGGGGCTGGCGAACATGATTTTAGTTTAACTTTTGCTAATATAATCCTTCAGGATGCGCCTAAATCAGTTGTATCACATGGGGACCAAGTTATTTTAACAGGACGTGGGTTGGCACAAGCTCAATGTGGTGAACCCGCAACTTTCAACATTGACGGTTCCAGAGCTGGTCACGGAAATCCTGAAGTAACTCTTCAAGCCGCCGAAACCAACATTCCAATTCCAGTAATGTTGAGTTTGGCAGGAGATAAAATGTGGCGTGCTCAATACACGATTATGTCTCCTGGTGCTTATTTCTTATCGGTTCTTTGGGCCGGACGTCCAGTAAAGGGATGTCCACTTACGGTTGAAGCAAGAGGCGGAGCCGATGCTTCCAAAGTTTTGTGCTCTGGAGAAGGATTGCGACAAGGTGTTGTCGGGAGGGAAATCAGATCTTGGATTGATACCAGAAGAGCAGGACCTGGCGAATTGACTGCCCATTGTACCGGGCCCAGAAAAGTAGCTTATTGTGAACTATACGATCATGGAGACGCTACCTTTACACTAAATGTGAAGCCTCAGGAAGCGGGTCGACATGCTCTTACGATTAAATACGCAGGGCAGCATGTTCCAGGATCACCGTTTGTGCTTCGGGTTGCGGGGGCTCCAGACGCTAGCAAAGTATTAATTCAGCACAAAATTTTCGCAGAAATATTGATCTTGTTTGTTTAGGTTAGAGTTTATGGACCTGGCATCGAACATGGCGTACTGGCAACGTTTCAGTCTCGATTTATTTGCGATACACGTGGGGCTGGCGCTGGACAACTTACAGTCAGAGTTCGGGGTCCTAAAGGAGCTTTTAGAGTTGAAATGCAAAGGGAAAGTCAAAAGGATCGCACCATTTTATGCAAGGTACGCCTGAGAACTTCACTAAAATTGCAAATTTTTATTGAATTCGATAGTTGTAATAAACACATAAGCAATTAATTTCTGATGCATTACAAGTATTGGTAAGCTATTAGAAAAAATTCAGGTTTCTTTGACATTTTCAAATTATGACCCATTGAGTAATATACAATAGAAAGAGTAGGTCTTACTGTAAAAAATTTTGGAACTAAGATAGTTGCTTCGTGTTACAATAGATGTCTCGGGCTTTCAAAGTTAAATCTTTGATGACACTAATTTGAATTTTGGCGGGAAAATTTAAACTATTTATAAGATATAATTTGTTTGTTTTCTATTTGTAGTACGATCCAACCGAACCAGGCGACTACAGGGTTGAAGTAAAATGGGCGGGAGAACTTGTACCCGGATCTCCATTCCCTGTAATGATTTTCGATACACAGGAAGAACTACGAAGATATATAAACTCCCTGTAGATGTAACTACATTATTATTGGTGGGATGAGTCGATTAATATACTAATACTCTGTATTTTTCAACATATTTAATTTTATACAAAAATTATAATACATCACAAAGTTTTATTTTTATGTATACTTATTTAATAAAGTTAATTGTTATTTTAAAAAGCGTTTGATATGTTGAATACATTCTTGTAAGTAATGCAAGTTGCGCACCTACCTTCACAGCTTTCCTGAGTGAGCCAAATAAAGAAATATGTTGTTAGACAAACTATCTATTGTTTGAAGAACATTTGGATTAATTGTGCTCTTCTATGATAAGATATTAAATATGCAAGTAACATATTTAAATTAATACACAAACTTTCTTTTTGTTATGCTATATTTTGCATTTTAATCTAATTTTATTTAAAACGCAAATTTATTCACACTTTCTATTAGATTTAAAAATATTTTACCTGAACTTTACGCATATCCAAAAGAAAGTAAGATTAACCTTAAGATTCTAATATCAGAGGTCATTGACAAGTATCTTGAGTACATAGTTCTTGACTAGAATTCTGGTTATTTTTTCGCCATTAACAAAGTAGGAGGAAGTCTCAAATACGCGCGAATATTCAAATATACAATCAAATTACAAAATAACATAATTTGATAAAAGAGTACAATAAATACAAAGCTATTTATTTTAACAATAACAATAAGAGTTCATCAATTTCGCCCTTTGTTCTGAAACAATGCTCCATTAAAATAACGACTCAAACAACTTAGAGTAAATCACCTAGGTAACAATAAACAAACAAAGCAGCTCAGTGAAATACAGTGAGAAAGAGACAAGAATATAAAAGACATATTAAAAGAACAGAGCGAAACAGCGGTGCCGGTTGTTGTTCCATCGGCCTTGTGTGTATGTATGCCTCAGGTTTTCTAGGTCAAGAATCAAGGCCAGCAATTTCTCCGCTGTCGACGTAGAAGACTCATGCGTGCGGCTTGCCAGACGGAGATAGTCCCAAGACTTGACATTTGATATTTCGAATAGTAACATTTGCAGAGAATATTTATTTGATAAATAGAAAGAGTTTAACAATTAGCGGCCATCGGTTGTCGAGAAGCGCGCCAAATTTTAAACTAAATAATTTGAAGCATAATATTCCACGATATAATAAATCTTTGAGGTCACAGTATATGAATTCTTGAAGTAGGTACGTCTAGAAGAAAACAGTAACATCACAGAATATGTTAGCTCCCACATGCAGATACCACGCAAAGCAGACAATAAGTCTTACGAGGCGAGGCACAAGCCAGAAAACTCGAAAACAAGACAATAAATTTAATAAATTTATTCATAACAATGCAAATACAAAAATTTTGGTTTAGTTGTTTTTTTTTCAGGCACTACTTTTTAAAACGGTATGACTTTATGGCAAATATACAATCCTGTTAGATCCTTATTTAAGTACTTGCAAACAATATAAAATTATTATATACATAAAATGTGTTTGCAAAATGTATTTCGGACTTTAAATATGAGTTTTCTAGTGAAATTTGACATTTTTACCTTACCTATACTACTTCTTGAAACGGAACAACTATATTTCGAATGTACAAACTTGTCTGATCCTAATTATACAAACAATATAAAAATTAGTATAGACATCCAAAATTTTAGTAAAATATGTTTTGAGTGTGACAATAAAGTTTTCAAGTGAAATTTGACTGTATTGTGTACTAAACCTATCATAAACTGTTGTATTAGGAACGCAGAATCCAGGAGCACTGTTGAAATTAAAAAACAAAGGTAAGTTTCAAAATAAACTACTTGAAAATAATTGAATAGTTTGACGTTTAGCAGAATAAAATGGATTCCATCATATTTAAGATATTAATTAATACAAATAAATACAATACAATGAAATCAAATGACATTTCACCTATTTTTTATTTTTATCTAGGTTAAATACCGTAATTAGCAATTTGGTGTTTAATTTGTGTCTAAAAAGCAATTTAGTGAAAAAATCATTTTAGGAGAAAATTTGCTTGGTTTTAAATTGCTTGAAGAGAAAGTTTATCATTCCAACAATTTAGTATTGGTGTCACTTAAAAAAACTCACTATAAGAACTATTTTAATATGTAGATTAATAGCTATAAATTATATACGCAATTTTAATTCAGCGATATTGAATTAAATTCCAATTTTATCAACACTTTCCTGGAGGCCGGCATTTATTATAAATATTAATTAAAATTATATTAGCAGTTACTCGGTGGATTCTTCTTACAGAATTCCAATAATGCATCAGCTGTCAAATATTGAAAATGAGTTAGATCAGGTTGGAATTTCGTTGAATTTTAATTCAAATTGAAGAATGGTATAAGAATTTTAAAGATATTCGTTGATACCTGGTCACTTTTTGAGGGAAGAACAATATGCAAATTTTGATATGAATCTACGTGCAAGAAAATAGTCCTCCTTAACAATGCTTTTGCGCAGGTTAACAATGTAGTCAGGAACGTAGTGTTGATTCCTAAGCGCAAAAAAGTTGCTTCCTATTATTTGTACTTGAAACAATTAGAAGTTGCTCATTATCGACTTTAAACAAAAAAATTTTTTTGGATGTTAACCAAAGCTGCCCAAATCTACTTAAAAAAACAATAAAACAAAGAAACAATCTTCTAAATCGTATTCAAATACTATCCGAATCGTCGGCGAGTACCGCATGTTTCAAAAAGCCGGAAAGTAGTCCACGACACACATAAGCTCCCCGCTGTTAGTGGAGAGCAGGGGGGCCCAACACATCGTCACGGCACGTGGGGAGGGGGCCCGGGGCACACTTCCTACATCGCGAGGCGGATCCAGGAATGAGGACATGGTACAACACACTTTACGAGCCGAAGCGTACCACACAGAGATGAGACGAAGAGATGAAGATCCGGGTTGATGGTTGTTACATTGTTACGTACTTCAGATGGAACTAGGTTGAATAAAATTTGGCAACGTTGTGAAATCAGACGTCACTAACCGTCAGAAGGAACAGGAGAACATAAGTTGAATATATTTCTAAAATCTGTAGTTCATTTTAATACCTTCAAAACAATTACAATAAAAAAAGAAATCTTGTAATTTACGACATTTCGCTTATATTACATGAGTAATTGACCACATTCCCAATTGCTTCTGCATCAAATTGACCATCACATAATGCATTATGGGCTGTCATCTACTTTCTACGTCTTATAACTCTGTAAAATTGACAACTGTTGTTAGTAATCGGTGCGTTATGCCAATATTAACAATATATCATTATCAGATGACTGAACTCAGGAACTTTCGAGGCATGGACTATATTTTAGTCGCGCATACGTACCAGTCTGTGCCTTCCTCGACTCTGCGCATGTGTATTGATGATGATGCATCGTTCTTCGTTGCCTACTTACTGACTTCGAATTCATGTCAAGTGCTGTAGGCCTTGTTACTACTTTTTACGGTGATCTGAAATTTTGGTTTACATTTCTTGAAGCGAGTATCAAGTTCTGCTCTTTTACTGCTTGTAAAATGAATTTATAAGTAATGCGCATGTGATTAGTAATTGTTTCTGCGCAGAACACTTTTCTCGCGCATTTAGACGCATCAAAAAATAGTTCCAATTTTAGTAATAATTTTTTCGGCGAATAGAACAAAATTTGATACTCACTTTACGAAAATTTAGAGTAGAGAAAACAGACAAAGAACATTATTCTTTGTATTATCTTCTATCTCTCATCGGGTAATAAAGAAGGTGAGGGCTGTACAACAGAAAAGTCATGGATTTCGTATTAAAAATAATGGTATTTATATTACAACATACTAATAGCAATAATAATAATCAACAATAAAGTAATAACAAATATTTAAATTACTAAAAATGCACGTATTTCTATCTAAAAAGTAGTGTTATTGATCATTTTTGTTTCATAAGGCTAAAATCAGTGTAATACTTATCATCAAATATATGTCGGCTTATTCTATCGCTCTGTTCATCTCTAACGAACATGTCACGCAGAAAATACTGAAAAACGTCAGAGTAACACTTTCGGCCGCTGTTTTTACTTGTACGATTTATTTTTAGATTAAAATAATATTTTTCTCGTTTCCTACATATCACAATCGAAAGTTTCAGCGACGAAAAGTGTCACGAATGACATGGCGGTCCCCGGATGAATTTAGAACACATTTCCTATTGGTGCAAGCAACGACAAACGTAGTTCTCATCTTTTTTTCTTATTTTTTTAAATTTATTTTTTGATCATAGTTTATACATTTGAGATCTGTGATGACCTTTATAAATAAATTTAGATGTAGGTCGTAAATATGTTCGCAGAATTTTTAAATGGAAGAAAGTAGACGCGCGCGCACAGCTACGTAAAATTAGAGAGCTGCCCGTTCCGAAAGACCCGTATAAGATTAAAAAGAAGTTGAACAAATCCGAAGCTGTCATCAGACGAAAGAGTATTTAGTAGAGCTAACATAACAACAGAAAACGTCCATTTGGCAACACTGTATACTCAACAGTGTTGTAAAATGAAAAAAAAAAAAACAAATAATATAAATATATAAAAAGGAAAAACAGTATTAAAGATGCATAGAAAACGGTGTACGGAAGGAAAATATATACAAAAGTGAATTTAAATAATGCTTTATACAGTTGGTACTCACTGGTAACCGATAGTATGAAGTCAACACCGTTTTACGCCTCTGTCAAAACTGTAATTTCCACCAACCATCTTTCTTAATACATCGCCTATCAGAAGTGACAATGTTTCAGGAAAAATAGCCACAAAGATCACAAAATACAAGCAATAAAAATTAGAGAACCCTGAATTACAAATTTACAAGTAGGTCGAGTAAATTCACAGTAGTCCGTGTGTTTGTAGTAGTCTATGTTAGTCAATTATTTAAATATAATTCGTTGTATTGTTTGCACCAGCTCACTATAAATGAGATTGCACTGTGTCCATAAGACGATTAGGAATAAGATTTTCTTTTTAATTTAAATGAGGTACCTTTCTTTATAGCACGTTTTTAAGACAACCTCGTTAATCGGATCCCTCAAAAAAGAATGTATGAATAAATAAATTAACAAGAACAAAGCCTATTTTATATTATACTTTATAACCACAAAGTTACTGAGTATTTTCTGTTTTTGACAGTTGCATGATAGTGACATGCGCGCGCTCTGCCATGAAGTCAGGAGCACTGCACATTGTGTATCTGTCAAAATAGTTACAATATTGAATAAAGTATAACGTAAAACAAACTTCGATGAAGATGCACCAAATATAAAGTTATTAATAGACAGGATAAGTAATGTAAATATGTTGTAGCAAAACAGAAGTACGTTTCAGGCATAAAAACAAATATTTTTTTATGCAAATTAGATTATTTCTCAATTGTTTTATAAATTAATGCCAAACATACAACTTTGACCAAAATACGTTAAATGATGATAGCTAACCTCAAAGTTGTGTGTTTGAGATTTACAAGAGATTCAAAGGTGATCTACTTTAATCTTAAAGATGTGGCTCATCTGACTGGTGTCTACGTGTCGGGTAACTAGTCCTTGGTTGAGTCGCTTTTCATTCGTTTTAGTGGTGGCACATTAAAAGTGACTAGTTGCAATAAAATGGAAAATTTGAGATTGAAGTGCTCCGCCATAGAATTTTAAGTGAAGGGAGGAAATGGACCAAAGATTATCAATGAACATTATAAAATATTGAGCTGAGCAATTTATTGAAGATTATCCGAGAAATGGAGAACTGATTGAAGCAACCACGGCAAAAATCGGGAGGAAAGTGTAGAAGCTTGTCTTCAAAGACCGTTTACTGGGAGCTTTAGGAATGCCGGCATTCCAGAAGCATCAGTTCTAATCTTGCACGAACATTTGATGATTACTAAGGTTAATGCAAGATAGGGTGCCAAAATTGCAGACATCTTTACAGAATAAAAACTGACTTCAACGGAACATTTGGGCCTATTCAATGAAGGCAGTGATTTTTTTTTGGGTACAATCGTAATGGGTGGTGAAATATGGATTCATCATTTGAACCAGGAGACGAAACATAAGTCCAAGTAGTAAAAGTACAAAGATTTTCCACCACCGAAAAAAATTCGCACCAAGCCGTCCGTTGAAAAGGTGATGACCACAATTTTCTGAGATATGGAAGATGTGTTTTTGATTTATTTTATTAATCCTGGACAACCGGCGAAGAAAGTTCAGACATTAGATGCTGATGCTCCAAGACAATGCCCCTTTTCACTGTACATGACTATGGCAGCGACTTTAACTATTTCAACATTTGAAGAAGCATCTACAAGAAAAAAAAAATACTACCGATAAAGAAGTCAAGTGAGCAGTTTCTTTATTTTTCCCCAAGAAGGATTCGAATTTTTTTCTAACGGTATTGAAGCTTCCACAATCACAAGGAACAAGTGTACCGACTTAAGAGAGACTATATTGAAAAATAATAAATAAAATTTCGACTAACGCTTTTCTTTCATATCAAAGTAGATTGGTTTCGAAGCTCTTCTCATATATTATGAAAAATTATACATCATAATAGCTGCTACTTCAAACTCTCTTTCTAGCTATTTTAAAAGCTTTGTTTTAAAAAGTGTTTCTTTGAATGAAAATATTCACAACAAATATTGTATTCTTTGTAATTTATATCTTAAAATTTTTGTTTAAAGTAATTTGGAATATTTTCATGTACTCAAAATACTTCTTGAAACAGTCAGGAACAGAGTTTGGGGTATCGACCAAAATAATAGAGTTTTATCAACGAGAAATTGTAATAATTACCACAATTAGTGAGACAGTGCTGGTTCCGAATCAGACTTCATGTCATCAGATTCTTATTTCCAGTCTGACTTTGAAGAGGGTGTGTAATTAAAAATTGAGATATAATTTTATTTGCATGACAAATATAAATTCAACCCTCTTGTATCTTATGTATGATAAAATTGAATGATTTACTTATCCTGTCCATGTTTTAGGATGAGATAGATAGCATGCAAATGTGGTTAAGCACAAAATGAGAAGATTTTTTTGAAAAGAGCCGATAACCGAAGTATTGTCCATGAGGCAGTCCCCTCGTACACCGACCATCGCGGGAATATATCTCATTAAAAATCGTATATATACATATGATACACGTGGAAAAGGGTATAAAGCGAAGTCGATGTGCGAGTTGGGCCCTTTGCCACTTACCCCACAAACCGCAGCTAATCCCGTCCGATCCGCTTGTGGATCTGCTGGTGTTTGATGAGGTGTGCTTTCTGTCGGAAGGCCTTCGCGCAAGTTTCGCACCGGAAGGGCTTCTCCCCCGTATGCGTGCGTAGATGCACCTTTATATTACTTTTGTTCAAAAATCCTCGATTGCAAATATTGCAACGATGCACAGGTTTCTCTTTTCCAAGTAGACCTAAACTCTGATCTGTTTGAAAAACTGTCGAACTTGCTGCTTGTTGTTGTTGCTGCTTCTTTTGGGCGCGACTCCTGGATTTTTTCGGCGCCGAGGGGGTCGTCGTCGTTGTGTGGGGGTAGTTTTGTCCTAACAAATCTGGACTTCGTATCCGATCATCCGTCATGCCACCCATTACGCTGTAATGTTGCTGGATGTACCTTCCATTCAACATTATACTATCCGTGGTTGATACCACATTGGCAGGTGGACTAGACGTAGAAATAATTTCGACTCCATAACTGGTCGAACTAGGAGCTTCTTGTTTGACTTGAGGAGGACCATTTTGTAGCCGGTTTTGAAGAAGAGGCATGTACCCGTGTGTAAGAAGACTTTGCAACGTGGATCCTTGCTGTTGATGTTGTTGATTCTGTTGCTGATTCTGTTGTTGCTGCATTTTTGAGGAAGGGTAATCCATAGGTTGTGACGTATGAGGTGATGAAGGCATAACAAACTCACTTAATCCATCTTGTGTGATAATGAGGCTTTTTTGATTAGAACCATCGACGCAAGCACCGTCAATCCAAGCATCCAACTCCATCCAATTATCTCTGGACGCGTTTGGATCATCAGCTGATGTTCCACCACAATCTGACATGTTATTATTATTCACTGTAGTGTCTGCTATTGCGGATCCAATTATTGCAGCAATATCATCGATAGATGAGATGTCATACTCAGTGACCTCCGTTTTGACTTGGTGTGAGCCTGAATCGACCTGCGATACGGAGTCCGGGTATGCCTCCAATTTGACACCCATATTAACCACTTCCTCCACGCTTACGAATTCTGGGTCTTGAGCTGAATCAGCTGACACGCACGTTGAACTCGATACGATGTTCTGTTCGTTGGTGTAAGGTTGGTTGTAAGTGTTGTTGTTGTTTTCCTCGGGCACAGCTCGAGCAATAGCATGGTAGTGGTGACCCTGAATCCCGTTGATACTCAAGTGTCCCGTGTAACCAATAAAGGGAGGTAATGGTTTTAATTCGGCTAGACTTGTTGCTAAGGGTTGCGACGTGAGTAAAAGAGAATCTAGTGCATCCATAGTGGCTTTAGTAGCCATGGACATATCAGGATCATCTCCGGGACCCATGCCAGCGTCGCTAACACTAAGAGGCAATGGTCCATCTAATAGCAATTTGTGTTGTTCCATGAAGTCTGCAGTCTGCATGGCAGCTGCAGCGCCGGCACTTTGTCCCCAGCATGACGTCAGCAATAGCGACTCCACTTCAGATTCCCCCCCACCTGAGCCCGTGTATTTCATCGTTTCCATCGGTGTGATCCAATCCCGACTGCAGCGTCGTGACGCCTCACTGCCACATGTTGGGATGCACCAATGTCAGAGCGGTGATCTCTTCGCCATGACAATGCACCAGCCTTCCGCTCCACCTTCTTCGACAAGATTATCTGCAACAAACAAACACATTGCACTGTAGAAAAACAAACAGAACAAAAAAAGTGCAATGTCAGACAGTAGACGCCACAGAATATTAAAAGCAACAAATAAATTATCTCATACTATCATCACATGACAAAAGAAACTATAATCATTTTGAAATCAGTTGGACACAAAAAAAAGCAATGGCAGATATCGGATGTCACAAGGGCAGTAAACAAATAAGCTCTCTCTTGCTACCATACCACAATGAAAAGTGTATGTTTATTTTGATGCCCAAAATAGTATCATTATGATGTCACGCTACAAAATATGAAAAAATTACAAATAAATTTCTTGTCACCATGACAAAATGTCACAAAGTATATTAATCTTGATGTCTTCCTCATGATCAGCAGATATCTTTATTAAAAAAAGTGCAATGCCAGGTGGCTAACGCCGCCAATAGGTATACCTCATCATACTACTATGGACCATGATACAGTGGAACGTGTTACATTTATGTTGATGGAAGGATTTGTCATAAGCGCAGAGTAGTGTCTCTACGAGATAGATATACATTGATTTAGGCTTTTTTTTCCCTCGTACTCATTTACTTCTTATGGGCGCAAGAAAGAAAACCCACGATTTTCACAGTTTTGTCGTCATCGGACGACCTTTCCGTGAACTCTCAACATCATAGTATTAGTGTACTATCATCGCTATAAAACTCAGTACACGATCTAGCCACTGAACATTTGTGGAAGCGTTTTGGAAAAATAAGTGAAATCGGCAAAAACATTCTAAAAAATTGAAAAAATTTGTTCTGTGCTAAATATTGAAGAATTAGAATGTTGAAATTTTGAGATAAATATATTAAAATAAAACAAACCTCAAAATCCTGTGCTAAGACTTGCGGAATTTGATACAGAAAAATAACAAAAAACGGGGTGCATTCATTTGCTAAGAAACAAAGTTATTAATGTCAAAGAATGCACTCAGTTTTATGTTTTTTTTTTATGTATCAAAATCCATAAGTCTCCATTAATTTAATATTTAATAAATAGAATCAAGATTTTCACTTTTCCAAATATTTTTTTACGCTATTATACTATAAAATACTGTCAGACAACGAAAGAAGGGTTGTTCATTTCGATACTGGAAATGACATCACGGGACATTCTAGTTCGCCGCTTTGGGTTGAATTAATCTTATAATACTAAGGTGTCTGGATCCTATAAAATAAAGTGCAATACCAAATAGAAAACTTCACAGAACAAGAATAGTAGATTGTTTGACAAGTAGAGAAAAGTGAGAGTTTACTAGTGATTGTAAATGTTTCAAATTAAATTTACACGAGCAAAGTAATATCGCTTTTCTTATGTGTTGAACATGTTGTTTTTTTGTATACTTGATGGAAAAATTTGAATGGAAGATGCCAAAAATAGAGATAATAAACATAAACAATATTAAAAAATTAATGTCAAAAACGTCAGACGCTAATGATTCTCGCGAAATTCTGCGTGCAGCTAAAGATGCGACTTTACATTTGTTTCCAATGAAATCAAAAGAATTTTTGTTTTTTTCATATGTTAACCCTGTAATTTTTTTTTAATAAAGTCAAAGTCATCATTTGGGCGCGTGCCATAGTGCATTTTTTGTTTGTTATTTTTTGTTGCTAATTAGTAAAGTGTTGCTAATTGAAAAACTGGCACTTTTATTTACTGATTTCTACGTATTAAACCTGATGTTTTCCATCAAGTATACAAAAAAATTTAATAATTCAACTTTTTACAGTCTTTTGAAATTTTATAGATTCTTATGTCATGTATTGAATGTTTCTTCCCCACTTTTAGCAGTCAATTTTCACCACTGTCTTTTTGCTACTAATTCTTTTTACCACCGTCTTTTTTCACTACTAATTTCTTATTAACACCATTTTTCGCCACCTCCATGCTTTGTATGTCAGTATGTGTTCAACCGGCGGTGCTTTGCACCCAAACTAACAAACGGGCTTCGCCCGCTTTGACCAAGCTCGACGTGCCATACTCAATGTTCATCAAACTGCTAGTACAGTCATAAACAGTGGTTTTCGTTTTCAACCAGCGATACTTCGCACCTAACTAACTTGTCATGCCGATTTTAAACCTAACCTTAATTTATTTACGACATCAAAATATACTAGTGGAAAACAAGTATGGTAGTAAGAAAGTATAGTAGTAAAAAAGTAGGTGGTAAAAATGGACCCCTATGGTATTGAATACATAAGCAAGTAATTTTTCATGCACTAGTACAATCTCACGCATGACATCACGTAGTAAGAAATTCTACTCGTTGAAACAAAGTGCAATGCCAAATAGCAGATGCCACAGAACAGACACAACGTTTTAAAACAAATTATGTTTCTTCATCTCTGCGTGACATCACTTGGTGAGCAAGTTTTTTTCGTTGAAATAAAGTGCACAGAACAGGGATATATGAAAAATACAATTTCTCTTATCGTGATACAATAAAACGAGGTGTGCTCGATTCAAAACTAATTCAGTTTTTCGCATGACGCATGACATCACGTGGTGAGCAAATTACGTTGGGATAAATAAAGTGCAATGCCAGATTGTAACGCCACAGAACCAGGGCCGTCTTTAACCTATTGGAGGCCCTGGGCACATTAGGATAATGGGGCCGCTATGACCTTGACAAAGCACTATTTGGTTAAAATAGACATATTTAACTACATCCTAGCCAAAATAGAACATAGACTACTGAAAAGTTGAACGAATTTCAATCACAATCCCATCAATCCTCTTAGGCTTTCTCACAAACACTCCACTTATGAACAGTTCAGTATCCATTTTATCTCAAATCACCAGCGAGAATAGCGACGATAACAAGTATGTTTGATTCCTTCGCTCATATCGCTTGTAGCAGCGCTCTTTGTCGCATTGCTCTACTCTCCAGTCTCATCTATGCGATGTTTTATTGAAATGCGTGCTTGTATTCGTTGCTCTTCTCTTCCCACTTATCGCCGCTCGAATCGCCGCTCTAATACGCGGCTATCTTTCGATCGGTCACGTTCAGCTTTATGCCGCTATAGATAAATAGCGGTTATCGTTTGGGGATCTGGTAGGTGATAGGAACTAGGGGGCAACTATCGATTGCGGGGCCCTGGGCATGTGCCCAGAGTGCCCAGTGGGAAAGAGAGGCCTGTACAGAACAGAAAAAATATAACAAATTGAGCCTTTCCCAATCTAACAAAAAGTGTAACTAGACGTCAGCGTTTGCAAATACGAGTTCGCAAGCTGGCCAATTGTTAGATGCTTGTCAGAAAAGTGGTTTTGAAATTTCATTGTGTAGCCCTTGAGTTTAAGCTCGCGAAGCGGGCCGGAGTGCTAGTCATATACTTACTAAAAACCAGATTAATCATATTGTATCAACTGTATTTATTAATAGATTTCGATGATTATTTTTTATTTGATAAATATTTATTGTGACAACATCTTGTCTGGAATCTTATATTTTATGAAAGTATAGTAATAGTAGAAAAAATTTAAAACGCAAAAAATTTGCTTCATCGATCAATTAATTGCGAAACGAGGTATGTCTATTTAGATATTAATAATGACGTCACCTAGTGAGTATGAAAATAAAGTGCAATATTAGAAAAACAAAACAATTCAACTTTTTACAGTCGATTCAAATTTTATGAATAAATTAGTCGCGTATTAAGTACATGAGCAAGTAATTTATGATGCATTCCAAACGTAGAAATGAAGAAGTCCATGAGTGAGGATATGAGTTGAAAAACAGGACAATAATCATTAACATTTTATTACGGAGATGATAAGGAAGAACTGCAATTTCAATATTTTAATAAATACCATTTTTCACATTTAATTCATGGTGTAAAAAAATCATGATTTAAAAAAAACATAAATCATGATTTTTATTACAAAAAATCATGATTTTATGGTTTTTTTTTTTTGACTGATAGTATTTTCAATACTTTTAGTAATTATTTCGTTGCATAACTGCCTCAAATATTAATTTAATTCTAAATTGACATAAAAAATGCGTCAAGTGTTTCAGGGATTTCAGGTCGAAGCATGTTTAATAAACTCACACAGTTTCTTTATACAATTTTTGGCTCCAATTCTAAGATAGAATTTTTCATGCCATAATTTAATTTATTTTTTTAATTAAATTAAATTTGCGGTAGTCAATATGAATCTTGTCACTTAGTCGTGCAAGCTTATTGAGATGTTGTTTCACACCGACGCCAACAACAACGAAGAAATAGATTCCAAATAGATTGTATCACAAGAACAATCTAACTGTAATACGTGTTCGCTCTTAACTATTTCCAATTTCTTATAAAACGGTAATAACAAAAATATCTGTCACATTTGACCACAAAGCATTAAGCAACGCGTGCTTTTTGTGCACCACGCGTTTTTCTATCGCGAAATAAGTTCTGAACACAATCACCATGAATCTATCATTGTTTCTGTGTTACTTTTTTGCGCTTCGCTACAGAATTATCCGTTTAGTGAAAATAGTGGTATGAAGTTTGCGCTATTTGTGCAGTTTGCGTGAAGTTGTATGGTTTGAACAAGGCTTTTCATTTCACAACAATTGGTTTACAACTTATTCCACATCACATACCACTTTTTTATATTCTGACCCCATTGTAAAATTTTCTGTATAGTCCAAGAGTATCTGCAGCAAATTGATGAACATTTCTAGACTTTACGTTATCACAAGGGATTTTGTTCCAAGTTATAAATAGATTCATCTGAAATTGTTCATTTCAATTGATCGCACAATATTCAGTTCTAAATTATGTTCTCCAGATCCCGCTCAGTTTAATTTAAAATGTCTATGTGTTTGCATTATTAGTTCCATTGAAAGACGAAAGACGAAATTTGCTGGCAGTACCTGCCGGTGAATACAATTTATTTTTTTCTTTCAAATCTAAATAGAATTGCGTATCAGATCTTGTTTCGCTAATTCATTTTTGGATCTGATTCATGGTATAATATGAGGCTGGTTGTCATGCTAGATTAGAGAAGTTGTGTTCTTCGGCCTGTTCTACGTGCTGCTCAGGATAGATATGATGTATTTGGTTGGGAGCTCATCAAGTTGCTAGATTTTGGTCGTGATTAGAAGTTATCTTATGTGTGTTACCGTTATTTTTTTTCCATGTTGTTTATAGTTTTGCCAAGTGCTTATAGTTTAACATGGACAAACTTGCCTGCCATATTTTAGAAGGATTGATTGGAAGCTTTCTCGAAATTTCCGGAACTTATTCACGACAACATCTGATCTAATAAATGTTTTAGTTTCTTCTATTCTATAATCTGCTAATAACCCGCCTTTTCCAATCCAGCAAGCAAGTGAAACAAGACGTCAGCGTATACAAAAACATACAGTGTTTAGAACGAAACTCAAGGGACCCAGCATTTTTTATCGTTATAGAGAGTTACCGTTTTATGGAATGAAGAAAGAAAAACAACCAAATTCACAATAACTTTTAATATTATTTGATAGAATAATTATTCTTGATGGTTTACGACTGATAATACGATAGGTACCTAGAGTGTTCAGTTCGAGACCATCATTTCCAAGCAAAGCAAGCGAAATGAACCACGTATTTAAGGCAATTAACAATAAAAAAAAGCAAGACGGCTGTTTACGATCTCAGAAGTTTCAGGGCCTCAAAGGTTAATTGGAGTCTTTTGAAACCTGATAAGATAACATAAACAATAATACCGATAATAAATATTTACTGTGTCTAAATATGAACAAATTTCTTCGTAATAGAGAATGGCTGCTGCGCTATAAAGAGTTTATCAATGTGAACCAACCAAATTGTGTTCACTTCTACATTAAAGGGAGTTAATCGTTATGAAGAGTTTACTCTGTTTTTGCAAGAAGTGCGTACCGCACCGTCGAATATCCGCTGCGTCTAATGTCCATACCCTCGAATATCCACTACTGCTTTGTGGCACTAAAACAGTGGTTTTTGTTTTCAATTGGCAGTGATTCGCACCCAACTAACAAGTAGACTTCGCCCGCTCTGACCAAGTACGACGTGCTATGCTCAATGTTTATCAAACCGCTAGTACAAAGCAGTACATTCGACGACGGGGGTATTCGACGGTACAAGCTGCTCCCTTTGCAAGCTGGCCAGTTGTGAGATGTTTCTCAGAAAGGCGGTTTTGAAATCACACTGTGAAACCCTTGAGCTTATGCCCGCGAAGCAGGTCGGAGCCCTAGTCATATAATACTAAAAAATTCAAATCGTTCTCTATGAATAGTTCAATCGGATTGTATCAGCTGTATTTATGGATAGATTTCGATTTTTTTTTTAAATTATTTGGTAGATATCTATCGCAGAAAGGTCTTTTTTCATATCTCATTATACGAAAGTATAGTAATCGAAGGAAAAATTAAGCCAGCGAAATTTTTGCTTGATTAATTAATTATCAAAAACTATCAAAAGTATATTCATATTTATATTCCAACTGCGGCTAATAACATCCCATATAGAGTGATTAACGGTGTAGACTTTACACTTTCCTCGGCCGATAAACGGTCTCTACATTGCCAACAAACGAAGTACCATTTCCCGTTTCTTGGAATAAATACTCATCATGTTTTTATGCCGAAGAAAAAATCGCCAAGTGAAAGCGATGCTTCAAAAAGCAAAAAAATTCCTCATAATAAGAGTGTGGAGATTTTACTGCTCTTTCAGCAGTTATGTTTGATGTATGTTATTAAATTTGAATCAGCAATGCGCGAATCAAATTTTTAGTTCCTGTTCGCGGGATAATAGGCGATAAGTTCACACATTTTTCGATTTATATTAGAAATAATTTTTTTAAAAGTTGTTATTGTAAAACAACCCACAAAATATTAATTAAAATTATTACATAATTTTTTTTCCGGTAATGCAATAATACGTATTAAGTTTAAGAACTCAACCGAAGCGTTCTGTGTTTACTGAACGCGCACTGAAAATTACATTGTCTTTTATATTTATTTCGTTATATATTTACACATCTTTATTGCGACACTAAATCGAACATTTTCCAACATTGTAACTGTTGAATAATTAAAATTGCCCGCCAAAACAAATTACATAGCTGTGACAAAAATTATGACAAAGCTAAAAATGAAATTCCTATGTGAATATAGTAGAAAACTAGTCTAGAATAATTCAAAAAGCTAGTACATCTGTGATTCTTTTGCCTACGTAACAACGCTAAAATAATCATCCTGCTCCGGGATCCATGAGGAAAGCCATGCTTGAAAATGAAATGAGTTTTTTGTTTGTAGTGCCTTGTGATTCAGTAAAATAGTACAATTTTTTTGTCAAAACAAATCACAAAGTAGTGGGAAAAACGATGACAAAGATAAAAGTAAAATTCTCATATAAATAATGTAGAAAACTGGGCCAGAAAAATTTGAAAAGCTAGTGCGTCTGCGTCTCTTTTGCCTACGTCTATGAATGAATTACTGCTGAAATCATGGTAGATACGTTTGGCGTTCGTAGCTTTTGCCACTTTGGATTATTAATTCGAATTCCTTTCGAAGAAACATCATGAATATTTTTTACAGAAAATTCAAATTATCAAATGTAAATCTACAAAATTGTACAAATTTATACTAATTTTGAGTGAATTAATTTATAATTGGGTACTGTGAAAAAGATAGATAGAAAAATATGAAAAGCATTTGTAATTCTGCTAACAAATTACTTATGCTATTTCCTTCAAGTCAAATTTCTAGAAAGGGAAGGAAAATATTTTAGCTAAAGCTATTATTCCAACTTATTTCATATTCAAAAACTGTTTGAACAATGTGAAGAGGGAAAGTGTATCTAAAGAAAGAGATGGCATCAAAACAAATATGACCTTGTGTGTTTTCCCACTCTGGTACAAAATATATTTGAAATATGCGGTATCTCATTTCTGAATACACATGACATTAATTACAGTTGTTTCTAGAAACTTTCACGAACCGTATCAAGTTTAATTCATAATCTCTACCCATTTATCATTTCATATAGAGTTCATCCTACAAATTTTTTTGTGGGATGCATTTGCATGATTTGCCGTCTAAATTAATGGATTTTGAGCTAAGCTCGTCCCGTACACTATTATCAATATACAACCAACAACCCTAGCATAAATAATGTCATCATTAGCTCCACACATGCGCGTCCAACTTCCTATATCTCTGCTGCATCGTTTCGCATTGGCCGAAACCGTTACTTTAAGATTACGCTACGCGAATGACGCGACAGGGCGGGCGTTTCTTCTCGCGGGCTCGTCTTATACCGCTAACACACTTTGCACAGACACGCGGTACTACCTTTTCCCCCCCGCGGATACCGAAAGTGAAAGACAAAGAGATGAGAAAAAGAAGAGATGGAAATAGTGAGGTTAGGTCGTGAGAAATAGGATGCGTTGGGTAAAAAGTTTCCGGTGATTTGTGCGTGATATTTTCACATGATTTGGAGTGAATTGAAAGTGCACATTTTAGGCACAATATTGTTTTATTAACAAAAGTAATTTGTATTGCTTTTTGCTCTGTCGAATTCTTTGCATAACTAAAACCAACAAAGTAATCAACTGAAATAACAAAACAATATTTCAGTATAAACATTTATATAACCTCAATTCAGTTGAGCATATGTGGACCAACTTTGCAAATATTCACATTGTTAAAATGTTGATTTAACGGTCCTGCATTTCGGAGCCGTTCATGTTCTTGTTTCGCTCAACCAAATCCAAATTATAAATAAGAACCGTACAATCTACATAGTGATTTAGTGGGCCAACATTAGTTGGATAGATTTTCTTCGGAAAAAACATTACCAATTCTTTGAAAGGCAGGTGAAGTATGACAAATTTAAATTTACAGGATCAAACAAATCTGTCAGTACATCCAGAAAAATAATTAACAATTAAATATCGCAAACTAAATAGATACAAAATAAAAAAAACATTTATTCTTCTGCTATCAGATTACTTACAACAAATTCTATAACCCAAATAAAGTACATCCGATTGTGAAGAGATGGGTCATGTGGTATTTATATCTATTTCTCAACATTTTCAGTTGATAATTGAATGGATATTATAGATATGATTGAAAATTAAGCCGAGAGCTGCACAAAATAGTTTAGCCAACATATTAACCAAAAATTCCGGTAATTCCTGTAATACGAATGACTAAACTGTGCACAATTTCAATTAGGAATGTTGCTTATTGTTGAGCAATATTGTTTAATGTTTAAGATTGTAACGACCTTGCAAGGACGTATTACCTTCAGCGCTTTTCACCATAATTATACCAGTGTTTCTGATTCCTTCAAAGATATACATCCTGGTCCAATTCTCCAAATTTTATGCTTGTCCGATGAATCATTCTTCTACACATTTTTTTACATCGTAATTTTGATCCAAAGAAGTTGGTTCCGTTATAATTTTTATTACACGTTAATCTTACATGAGCTTTGCTGGATTTCCTCGATTATTTTTGATATCAATACAGAAAACAATTATCTAGAAGGAAAACGGAACAGAGATGACTCACTTTGTCAGAATATACTACGTACATTCAAAAGGAAGTAAACGGAACAACTAAAATGGAATAGTACAAAAGAGATAACAAAGACAATCTGTATAGAAAACGGAGAAACAATCTAAAGTAGATACGAAGAACAATCAAAAAAAGGCACCAGTAACAATTGATAGAAAATAAGAGGAATAATCTAGGGAGCGGAAAGGAAAAAAACAATGTAGACAATTGGAACAACTAAAAACAGGAGATAAGTACAATCTAAAAGATCTAGAAGAAACATAAATGAAATAGACTGGAGGAACCAAACAGAAAAGTCTGCATAAGACAATATGATTTTTTTTATGTATACATACAATCAGAAACAACCAGCCAAGACTGCTGAAGCAGCCCAGAAAAAATAGTAGACAACAAAGACAACAGAAACAATTTGGAGAACCAACAATAATAATCTCTAGGGGACAATACCATCAAAGAGAAGTAAACTAGAGAAGATGGAAGAAAAAAACATCAATGTAGACAATTGGAATAACCATAGAATAAGATGGGTACAATCTAAAAGAAACAATACAAACAATCCGAAACAAACGGAATAGATTAGAGAAAACAAACAAAAAAGTCAAGAAAAATAAAATGGTAAAATTTAATGTATACATACAATCAAAAACATCCAGACAAGATAGCTGAAATAATCTAGATAATATACATGATCTAAAGGAGACAACAAAAACAATCTGGAGAACCAACAATAATAATCTCATGGGGATAATATCATCAAAGAGGAATGAACTAGTGGAGATGAAAGAGAAAGACATCAATTTCGACAACTGGAACAACCATAGAATAAGATCGGTACAATCTAAAGAAGGAAATACAAACAATCCAAAACAATCAGAATAGATTAGAGGAAACAAGCAGAAAAGTCTACAAAAGATGAAATGGAAAAATTCAATATATACATACAATCAAAAATAGGCAGGCAAGATAGCTGAAATAACCTAGAAAATATAGTAGATACAATCTTAAGAAGACGAAAAGACAATATAGAGAAGAAAACAGAATCAATATTTAGAGGAGACAACATGAACATGATGAAAATACAAAACTAATAAACTGGGAGAAACATACGGAGCCAGAAGATGACATAGAAAATTTAGTGTAGAAAATTCGAGCAATTCAGAGAAGTTGTTAAAATAGTTTAGAGGAGACAACAAGGATATGGATTAAAGAACTTCAGTGTGAGCAATTGGAACAATCCAGAGAAGACAACGAAAACAATATATAGAAGGCAAAAGAAAGAATAAAATTACCTGAAAAAGGAAACAGAGAATATTTTAGAGGAAATGAAAGAAAAAAATTAGTGTACAAAAACAACAAACTAGAGGAGAGATCATGAACAATCTAAAAGAAACAACAGAAAATATGTAGGGACGAAAACAGGCATAATATAGAGATAGCTTGAGTAATTCAGACAGAAATAATAACTAGTGTAGACAATTGAAACAGTCTAGTATAGGTATTAGGCACAATATATAGTAGTCGAATTAGGAGTGAAAAGTAGGAAGATAAAGAGAAGAAGGTAGAAACAATCCAGAGGAGACAATAAAAGTAATCTTAAAGTGACAACTTGAATAATTAGGAGAAAACATCATAAATAATTCTTGTGGTTGCAATATAAATAATGTAAAGGAGATAACAGCTACAATGTAGGAATGAAAGCAGGAACAATATCGGAAAAACTATTTGAGCAATTCGAAGAAGACAACAGAAACAGTTCAGAAGAGATAGAAAGAATTTCCAGTGTAGACAATCTAGAGAAGATGATAGCAATCCAAATAAGACAATAGAAACAATATGAAGAATAATAAAGGAATAATCTAAAGGAACAGTCTGAGAGATAATAACAAACTAGAGTAAACAAATAAAACAGTCAAAGAGTGACAAGAGAAACCACCTAAAGGTCAAAAGAGACAATGCGAAGATAGAATAAAAAAATAAAAATAATAGACATGATATAATAGATAATTTCATGAATGTAAGAGAAATAAATCAAGGAATAAATAAACAAATCAAATGGAAAAAAAAGCCAAACATGTCAAGAAAACTGAGCAGAAAATAATTGAGTACTTTTTTCGAAGAACATAACAAACAAACTATACAACAGAAATTATACTATAAGTCAAATAAAAGATACAAAGTAGAAAAGTTGAAGAAAACTGAATTGAAGCACTTTTAAATTAGCACATATTAAATAGAAGGAGGAGAAAAACAAGATAGAACAAAAGAAACAATTCAGACAAGTCGAAATGGAACAATCATGATGGGACGAAAACAGAACGAGAAGAAATGAGACATAATAGAAAGAAGACAATGGGAAGGATCGAAACGAGTCGTTAGAATAATCATAAAGAGAGAAGAATCACCTAAAAAAGAATAGAGGAATAACTGGGAGGAGCAAAAAGAAGCCTAGAAAAATCTCAAGAAATGAAAAAAAATTTGTCGGGCGACAACGAGACTAAACGAAAAGAAGAAATTCAAAACGGATAAATAAAATAAAAAGATATTCAGACAAAACAAAGGACGGAAGAAACAATTTAGATAAGATGAACACAACAAATTAAACGATGAGTTTACCAAATAAAGGACAGACGAAATTAAATTCTTCCAATTTCGCAAATATCCATAATTAAGCAACTTTTTCAAACCACAGTCCATTGAATGATTGAACGATTAACAGGTAGTTACATAATTAAGGTGAATCACCCGCTGGGAGTCGTTGACATGGCTGCAGGTCCGGTAAACAACAACACGATGGTGGTGTAGCTAAACAACACTACAACACTGCGTGATCTGTTCGGAGTCATGCAGACCGAGAGAAAGTGGACGCGAACTTTGAACAGCATCGCGAATATTCCAGAAATGTCTTGGTCGTTTGTTGACAGTGAAATTGGTAATGTCACAGAAGATAATTCGAATGGAAATCTCTAAAATCTAACAAATTGCACAAATAATAAACAATTAGGCTAACTACGCCATTAATATTAGCACTAATGCAGATTTTAAAAACAATTTCGTCTTTTAAACCCAACGAAGCATACAAGGCGCCTCAAGACCATATAAATTTGTCTGTACTAATTACATTTTAACAACTCAGTAGCCCATTCTTTCAATTTTTGCCTGCTTAATTTGCAGGTTGGTAAATACGCTTACATAGATTATGATCAGCTTGCGTGACTTGGTCAAATTTGTCTTAAATTCTTAGATTTTTATTCAATATTGCTGGCTTCTGCCGTCATCGAACGTTGAAGTCTCCGGTATTTAATTAATTTTCTAGCTGTTATTATTAGCAAACTTAGTGATCTTATTCACAAAAAGTATAATTAAAATACAATTCTTACGGATTGTGAATTGATAATTGAAGTACAGACCGCGCACAAAAAAAAAATCCGTTTGGTAGCATTCCTTATTTGATTCGCTTCGATTAATCAAAACTGGCAAGCAATAAAGCGTCAATTTTTTCACCATTTATTCCTCAAGGTACAGTGTAGGTACAATTGTACAAATTCTTACGAAAATATTTTCAAAAACAAATTGTTTATTTATTAGCGGTTTTCCAAATCTGAGCAAAAACATGGTTGCATTGCCATTTCAGAAAATATTTAATGGAATATTTCAACTAAAATTGCTATTTATTTTAAAAATATATACTTATAGATGTATCCAACAATAAAAACTATCAACTGAATCTCTTATTGTTCTCAAGATACAAGCCATACATTCTATAGATTAATGTTTCAAATCCATTCAATCTAACAAATTATTTCGTCATCCTTTCTCAAACTACATTTCGTTTAGAATAAAATCATTCAGTAAGGCTACTTTCAATCTCAAAATGCTTCATTAGTTCCAAATTAGCACGCCTTTTTCGATCAAAATGCTTCGCAAAGTGTGAATTATTTGATACTGCTCCTTATTGCTACGTTTCAAAAATATAAATAAATAAAATTATTATCTGACGCAATTCATAACTTATCATGAAAATACTCTTTATATGAAGAAAATGCTTGTGATTTGCAAATAATGTTTCTTTGCGTTACAAAATGCTCCATCATATTGTATGTAGCATCGTCTTTCTTATATTTGGTACAAATTGGTAGGAAAATGTTGTCATAAGATAATGCTTTTTTTTGCGAAAGAAATGCTTCATTAATTCTTCATTTTGATGCAAAATGCTCCTCATATATCATATATTCAACCTAAAATGCTCTACAAACTCTGAATCTTTCATCAGTAATGCTCTACTTGATATAAAATGCTTCCAGGTAATAGCATCAAATTTTCCTTATTGGCCTAATGCTCAATTGATGCTTTATTCATGGATCATCAATAATGTTATGTTTTATATAAAATGCTCCAAATTCCGAATCTATTATTAATAATATCTTATTTGATGTTTTAGGATAGGTTATAGCTTCAAATATTGCTTACTAGCGGAATTTAATGCTTAAGTTTGGTTCAGAATGCTTCACCCATCTGAATCTATCATCAATATAAGGTCCTACCTGACATAAAATGTCTCAAAGTTGTTTTAAGCGTCAAATATTGCACTCTATTCGAATTAAATGCTTTATTCATGCTTCATATTGATGCCGAATGCTTCAGATATTTGAATATATTATTATTAAAGTCCTATTCGGAATAAAATGCTTTAACGTATTAAGTGGCAATATTGCTAATGTAGGAACTAAAAGATTCAAAATGTTTCTCGAACTTCGAATTCATTATAAATAATGTATATAATGTATTTTTTGATACAAAATGTTTCAAATAAGTTTGCAGCATCAAATATTGTTTTTTTTTTGGCCCAATGTGTCTAATTCATACTCTACTCTGTTACAAAATGACTCACCCATCTGAATCTATCATCATTAAGGTCCTATTTAATATAAAAGTCTGAATTTGTTATCAATATAATTCTATTCGATATAAAATGCTCCACAAACTCTGAATCTATCGCTAATGATGTCTAATTGATATAAAATGCTAGAAAGTAATTTGTAGCGTAAACATAGACCTTTATTGAATTTATTTAAATGCTTCATTCAAGCTTTATCTTCATTTGAAATGTTCCATAAACTATGAATCTTTTATTAATGCTCCTATTTGATTCAAAATGCTTCAAAAACTCTGAATCCATTATCAATAAAGTTCTATTTGATATAAAAAAGTTTAAGGTACCTTGTGGCATTATAATGCTCTCTATCAGAGCTGATTGCTCTATTATTGCACCATCTTGATTCAAAATGCTTCACAAACTTTGAATTTATCAGCACTAATATTCAATTCCAGACGAAATGTTTGAAAATAGTTTGTAGCATCAAATAATCACGACTATTAAAACTAAAATTTTTATTAAGGCCTTATTTTGATGTGAAATGCTCAATAAGCTCCGCATTTAATAATATCTGAAGTAAGATGCTTCTAAGTCTAAATACCAAAATTTGAGTTTATCCTCAATAATGTCATATTTGATATAAAATGCTTCAAAGAAGTTCGTAGCATCAAATAGTGCTTTTATCGAAACTAAATGCTTTCTTAATGCTTCTCAAGATTTGAATCTATCATCATTTATGTTTCATTTGATATAAAATGCTCCAAATAAATTTGTAGCATTAAATACTGTCTTTATAAAAGTGTTTAATTAATGCTTCCATTACCTGAATGCATCATCAATTAAGTACTATTTGATATAAAATGCTTCTAAGCAAGCTGTAGCATTAAAACTGCTTCTGTCGAAAATAAATGCTCCTCAAAAATTGAATCTATCATTAATAATATCCTATTCGATATAAATGCTTCCAAGAAGTCTGCTTAAGTTTAATGCTTCCCAAAAAATGCTTATATCTTGCAAAAATTTTTGACTAAAATCTTGCAAAAAAAACAAGACAAACAAAACATCTCTGAATCATCGCTTGATTTGTAACTCTGTGGGTACTGAACGCGGTACTCAGAGAACCGGAAGAGCGGGTACGGGCGGCCCGGAGTCGGCGGGAGGGACTCGATGGACCACTAACCCACATAATAAGCCGCCCGTGCGTGCGCGGGTCTTTATGATAGCAGTTTCAGCACAGAACTAAAGCAGCGAGATGAATCTATCTTGATAATTTATTTGAAAGAGCTATTTCAACCCCTATTTCTTCAAAATGTAACAAATCCTTGAGTAATAGGTTCAATTACTGCTGCTACTAATTGAGGAGTACATTGACACCGTAAAGAATCTTAACAAAAAGAAGATCCGTGTTCGAAAACAATTCGTAACAAATTTAAGTGATTCTTTGGTGAATTACGGTTGTTACGGTATTTAGAAAGAGAATTAATTGGTAAAGTCATTCCGTTAATTTGGAATACGGTAAAAAACCAACAAAATTCCACGGCAAATAAATGAAGAAACAGAGCCTTTTTTGAAAAATGCTTTAGGGGTTGTGCTTAGGGGTGGTATTAGTACTTACATCCAAAGGTATCTTGTGCAGCAAGTGGTGCAGAATCCAATAAACCAAATTAGGCCACCAAATATTAAATAGTTCACTTTTAAGAAAACATCCAATAATCCACAAGCACTGCAATATTCATCACTGCACTATCCTCCAACCCCAATAGCAAAAAAATCGTAGCACAACACCCGCGAAATCCGAGTGGTCTATCCGGCGCTGGTGTCGCCAACTAGACGTCCTTCTTCAACTTGTTGGATGCGCCACTGTCGATGGTGGTCAGTGTACTGACACAACCAACGTTGGTTGGAATTGTGGCCCCCCCAAAGTTAACTGTACTTGTCGTACCGACTGCACGGTAACCTACATAGAGCACTAGAGCGGGGGCGAAGCCTCCACAGGAGGAAGAGGCAGAAGAAATAGTGGGGGTATCTTCTAATCATCGCAAGAAGAGGTGGATGTAAAAATGAAATTGTTATGGGGGTGTAGAAATCGAAAATTGTTATCTAATGAAGAAAATGGGAAAGATGTTTCTTCAATGTCATGCTTCTATTGATTTGATATTTAGATTAAGAAGAGAACTTTTAGCTCTTGGAATGTTTATTTCAGCCTTGAAGATTCTTAGTTTTGATTGAAAATAAAGATATTTCTTCAATTTATTAAACTCTTTACACCTGTTAAAGTTCCACTGCTGTATTATCCTTTAGGCACAAGCCTAGAAGCTCCTAACTTTGGGAAGCTCCTCAAGCATCTCATATATTCCAGCTCAAGTTTTCTATTAAATACTTCTTCCATATTACATCCTTCTTTAAATTAGCTGACAATATACATTCATTTATCTTGCTGTAATCTGAATTGCCTTTTGGAAGCCTTAAATTTTATGGTAATGTGAATGCCTGAGCACAACGAAATACGTGAGCTCTAAAGCAATGACTGGTGGAAATTTTTTCGTAAATAAATGCTTGAATAATTCTCAACTTTGATTTAAAATGCTGCACAAACTTGTACTATCATTAATAATATTCTTTTTGCACGATTGGGCGTTTTCATGTGTTTACCGACCCTCTATTTGAGGTGGTATGTTGATTTTACCAGCAAACTGTGGTTACTATGGTTATGCTGACTTACCTCCCATGGGCAAAGGCGGTAAGTAAGAAATTGTGGATTTTCACAAAAAATATTCATCTATTTATCTTTATTTGTAATTGAATATTTACAGTAAAATGTCAAACTTGACAACTGACAGTGAATAAACAATCATCAATAGTGACTCAATTTGAAAAAGAAAATTAGGATTCATATCTTGGATAGTTATTTCAATCGTGCATGCAAACAATTTTGTAAGCATCAAAGTCAATAAGTACAGTACCGATTTCGTATAATATTTGGAAACCTCGCCAAGGCTCGGTCTCCAAGCTATTATTCTCAATCGGTAAACTGTACTTACTGATCTTAATACTTAAATAACTATTTCATTATAAAATATTTCAATCTAGTTTTTAGCATTAAATACTGACTCCTAGGGAAACTAAACACTTTATGAAGTATCAAATTTCGTTATAATACGAACGAACACACGAGTGAAGCGAAATGCGTGATCTTGGAAACTTTGCTAAGATATATTGCAATTGAAATGCATTCATTTTCTGAAATAGTAATCGCAGAATACAAATCCAAAAGATGATAGATAGCTAATGTAGTGCCATGTATTGTTAAATCAGTTTCAACCCTTCATCCTTCAATGCTGATTTTATCGAGGGCTAGATGGTGTAGCAATTATCTATCGCACTTTGAGAGCTTATATCGTCTAAAATAATAATCGTAAAATAATAAACTAGGCCCTAATTAAGAATTTAATTATTTTAAACCAATTTCAATCCTTGATATTTCAATCATGGTATATAAGGGGTTGAATGGTGCAACAAGTATCTTACACATTTTAGAAACTTATATCTCCTGGACTAATAATCATAACATAATGAACCAAACTTTAGTGGAAAGCCAATATTATCAAATAAGCTTCAGTCCTTTGTCCTTAAATCTTGATGGTATATGGACCAATGATGCTGCGAAAATCCGGTACTTCGAAAACTTATACCTCCTGGAATAATTATAAAATAACGAAACAGGCGTCAATAAAAAAAATTCATTTATTATGAACCAATTTCAATCGCAACAATATTTTAGTCCTAATTGTATAAGGCAGGGATCTTCAAACTTCTTAGCCTAAGAGCCATACTGACTCCTCCACTCAGCCTCACGTGTCAAGACCCTAATTGATCGTTGAATAGAAACATATCGGATTATTATTTTGTATGATTTATTCATATGGTAGATTTTACAATATGATCAAAATAAACTATAACAAGCCGGATAACCAACATGACCGACCCGCTTTAGCAGACAAGAATAATCGTGCTCGCAAGCCAATGCTGCATCTCGCAAGCGGTGGTTTGAGACTCCTGGTATAAGGAATTGAATGCTGAACCAGAATCTTACACATTTTCGTAACGCATATCTCCTAAACTAACAATTTAAGAACAATAACTCAAACGCCGATAGAAAACTTTTGTAGTGCTATTTTTATGAAACAAGTTTCAATCCTGATGGTATAGGAGGCTAAATGGTACAGCGAAAATCTGGTACACTTTGAAAACTTACAGCTTCTGAAATAATAATTGTAGAATAGTTAAGTAAATACTAGTAAAAGCTCATATTATGCAATTTTTTATAAAAACTCATGATCTTTGAACATAGCTGGTATATAGAGGGTTAAGTGGTACAACAAAAATCCGTCATATTTTGAGAGCTCATATTTCCTAAACTCTACATAATTCAATTCTTAGAAACGGTGTTGAAAGAATAAAAACTTAAAGAATCATCTTGATGATCAAAGCATATTTTAGGTAATTCATGAATGCTTGTTATTCCAAAGACTTCACAAATTACTATCGTCCACAATTATTAAGCCCAAAATCAAGCAGTTCGAGCGAATCTATGAAACAATAGCTTTCATTTAGTACCAGTTTCAAGTATGTAAATGCTTCGTAGTTCCTGAGAACTCAGCATGATACCAGATAGCCAGACAGCCAAAATTAATAAAATAGTGTATTTTTCTTCAAAAATGCACTGTCAAACATAAAATAACAAATAATGATTGATGGGAGGTCCAATTTTTAATTATTGAGCTCCAACCTCTACTGAAACTTATTTTGAAATCAGCTTTTCAATATCAGCTATACTTCCTGATTCATCAACGATTTGGGGTACTGGCTTATAAAACAAAAACGAATCGCCTATTGAAATTTCTTTTTTGCGACCACTTTTTACATAACTTGTGTACGTACCTACAAAAGGACCTTTAAGTCCTTATTGTTCAGTTATTGACTGACGGGAGGTCATGTGCTGTACCCCAAGAAAATCAATGTTAAAAACAAAAGCTTGATTAATTCTGATACTAACATCTTGTGCAACTCGCAAGATATTGAGTTAAATAGTTTCTACCTTAAAATGGGTACTAGCCCATATCAGTTCAAAATTTGAAGCATGAAGTTTAATTACTGATATGTTGCTTATTCTGTGCAGCAATTTTCTGTTTTCAATCACGCTCAGTTCAGCAATAATTTTTGAATTTTTATTCAATTTTTTACCTAAAACTGGGTGTATGAATCAAAAAATTAAGCAGCTTGGGCAAACCTACGAAACAGCAGCTTTCATTTTGTACCAGATTGAGGTCTGTAAGTGCTGTAGCTGCTGAGAACTCAGCGTTACGCCAGCCAGCCAGACAGCCAAAGTGCATAATAGTGTTTTTTTTCTTACAAAAATGTGCTAAAAATTAATCGAAACTATATAAAAATCAGCCTGAACCTTCTAAAATAACAATTGTAGAAAAATAACCCAAAGGCTTATAGGAAGTCTAAGAAGTACCATTTAGTATCAAATTCCTTAAATATCTTCTTGCCCTGGTTATATATGGTGTTGAAAAATGCAACGAAACCTGTCACGCTTTGGAAGCTTTCATCTTCTGAAAAGAATTATGAATCAAACGCTGATGAAAAGCATGTAAAGTACCAATTATTATAAAACCAGGTGCAACATTTAATCTTTCAACCCTAATGGTATAGGGGGTTAAATGTTGCAATGAAAACCAAACGCTGACAGGAAGCTTGAATAGTACCATTTATTATAAAATTAGTTTCAATCCTTTATTTACCAACAGTGGTGGAATAGAAGATTAAATATTACAATTATTGTTTGAAATAATAATCGTAGAATAATAAAAGCTCATAGAAAGCTTATGTAGTGCCAGTTTTGAAAAACCAGGTTCAATCTTTGATGTCTAATGGCCATTTGCACCATCCAAATTTAATAGTTAACTGTAGTTTAGCCATCAGATATTTCTTCTAAATGTTTGCATCATTATCTAAACTTCGCTTAAAACGACGTTTAATAAAACCCCCAATATTCGTAGTTTAACTGCTGAATCTCGTTTAGCGTTTATTACTGAGAATAAAAAATTGTGTATGTCAATAGTACATGTTTAATTGTGACCTGAATTGTAAAATATCCTTAAGGTAAGTATTTTTATATGTCATAGATAAGTTAATAATTTAAGAACTATAATTTTTTCTGTATAGATGAATGATAACCATGATAGTGAAGTAGAAGATATTCTAAGCGACTTCATTAAAAATTAGAATAATTAGAAAAGTGTATGAGAGAGCAAATTTATATGAAGGACTAGATAATAAAGAATTTTTTTATATTTCGATATTATATCCTATAATGCAACCTTTTCATCAATAATATAGTTTGAAATTCTAATTATTTTCTCCTTTGACATCTACATCTAGGGACATACAAATCAGAATATTAAGAACAATTGAGAATAAATTAACATAAAAATACTTACTTTACGTAATTATCAACTGAAATACTTGGAAGAAATATATCAAGTGCAAACTGGCGGACATTATAATTTGAATTAAATTTAACGTCAAACTTCAAATGTTGTATACAGAATTTTAGGGAACACTTTGATTTCTACGATTAACTAATCCACATATTATTGTGTACTGCGCAACTACCAATGAAATTAAACTAAGATTTATTTAAACGACGATTTGTTAATCGCTGGATATAACTGGAGATGGTGCAAATGGCCATTAACCATGATGGTTTAGGAGGGCTTTGGTACACTTTGAAATCTTTTATCTCCTGAAATAGTATTCGAAGAATCATAAACCGGAAATTGATGAAAGACATTGTGATTCATTCTGAAACCAGTTTCAACCCTTTGTCTTCCAACTTTGATCGTATGGGGGCTAAATATTGCAACGAAAACCTTTCATAATTCGAAAGATTATATTTTCTAGACTAATTATCGTAGAATGATGAACCAAACGTTTGTAGATAAAATCAATTCCAGTCATGTTATTCCAACCCTGCCGGTATAGGTGGTTAAATGATATAACGACAATCCGTCCCACTTTCGAAACTCATATCTACTTAATTAATAGTCGTAGAATAATGAGCCAAAGGATGATAAAATGCTTATAAAGTATCATTTATTATAAAACCAGTTTAAACTTCAATCTCTTACCCGCAATGTACTTGTACGACTTCAGTTGCGCCATAAATATTTTTTTTATAGTAATTCAAAGAATAATCTTAAAATGAACTGTTATAAAACTATTTTGAAGTCAATAATCAAAATAACCCCAAATACCCATTCTTATCTTTACCTGGAACCTCATCCAACTTTGCTTCGTATTTCTCGGAATACTACATACAATTTCCAATGCTTGGTCAATCGTCATATATTTAATTTGAATTTAATATTTAATTTTTTTTAGTAAAAAGCGTATGTTTATTTACAAAATCAACGAAGTACGACCTATTATTAACGGTACCAATTATTTTACAGTATTAACGGATTAATTTACAAATTAATTCTCTTTTCAAAAACCGTAACACATTTGCGAAACATTCATATCAAACAACTGAATAGTTTTTAAACGGTTTTTTGTTTTTTAATATTGGAGACAATTCATTGCAGAAGACAAAGCATTCCATGCTCAAGAAATAGGTCTGATCATAAGTTCTATTGTGTTCGGGATATGCAGGCGTAGTACCGTTATATGATTTTTGTCATCGTGTGATCTGAATTGAATGTGTCACTGTTTCAAATTCTAAAAATCCCTACATCACTGTTATCTAAATAAAAATAGTACGATCATAAAGTTTAACAGTTCTTTTTTATGAAATGTTTCACTTAAAGACGCAATTTAGACCGTTAGTAACTTCTTAGGTATTCTATTTTTATTGTTTTGTTTATAGGATGGTTTGTCCTTAAAAATTTAAACGGATATTACGTTAAATAAGTAAGGTTATGTGCTACAAAGAAGTCAACACCCTTGGGTTGACATTCATGCTATCGAAATCATAAATAATCAGATTGCAATAGTCTAAAAGTGAAAATATGTATTTATATTGTTCAGTGACATATCAAGAACATTTATTATCAAGGGTATTCAGTAATTCTCACGAACTTCACTGCAAACATTTAACTAGATCTTCATCTGTTTAAATTTGCTGTCAACATTCTTTTAATCACTTTGAAACATCTAGAAATCTTCAAGTTTACTTTAAATACCATTAAATATTAATAGTTATCAATTCCAGGAATTGTGACACATTTCATTTGTTTCGTTCTTAGCCTTAGATTTTTTTGAAAACCAGTAAAATCAGTTGATATAATTGCCATTTATTGGTAATCGCGTAGCATAAAAGAAGGCACTATTCCCATAATAATTTTCACAAATACAAATATCATTATGTGCACGTATTGGTAGTAAAATTGCATCTGTGTGGTACTCAAATGACATGTAATCAGACGAGTCGCGAGAAGAAAGCATGAAAGTTGGTATGCGTGTACTGGAACACCAAATGAATTTATCACGAGGAATAAGTAGAAAAAACCACATGTTTGTACCGCCATTTTTAAATTTGGCGGTTTACACATCGCAAACAATGCGTAAATACGTGGCAGTCAAGTCAGTTGAAAAGTGATACAGGAGCGTTGACAATCAAATCGTAGATTATTTTTTGCGATCAAAAAATACAAACAATATCTTTCAAAAACCCTAAAAGTACCTCAATTTACCCCTAATAAATCTTCTGTCATTTAGCGCAACCTCCGTGAAAACCACATTCACCGACTACCGTGTCAGGTGAAAATCCAATAGTGTTTTGTCAAAACACAAAAATATTTGCTCTCAAATCAGCGGGAGTTCTGGTTTATGGTTGTTAAGTGGTTCAGGTGGAACTGAGGTGTTGTATATTAAAACATCGACAGTGACAACCGTAAACAAAATGTGGAATATATTTACCTTTACATTTTGTTAAGTTAGTAGTACCTGAAGCGGAAACCGCAATAAAACCGAAGCAAAAAGTTTGAAATTTTTTCGGAATTCAGTTGCATTATTCTTAAATGTTTTAGTAAGTTTTTTATGCTCTATAGGTTTTTGTTCAGCAACAAATAATGCACAAGAAAAATGCACCAAAACACATTTTGTTTTCTTGGTTGCCAAGACAATAAAGTCAAAGACGTCAATTTATCGTTGCATAACTTCTGATCGAATTGATATATCGTCACGATTCTTTCACTGTTGTATTTTGCTCATAAAGCATTTTCCAAAATATATTATTTAATTGTTGAGTGATGAATGCCTTTCGATATAAAAGCCACGAAACAAAATTCAACTTTTTTTATTTACATCAAACTTATTCACAAACTGTTTTTGTTTCAATTATTATTTCACGTTTATTTGTAAGTCTGTATATTTGTATACAAATTGAGACCAGAATGATCAAAATCGATCGATGTGTTCATTCGCTACGGCGCTTCAAAGTAAAACGGGTGTGCAGCGCTAAATTCATTGCTATTCATCACTTCACGATATTGAAAAATTAAATTAAAAGATTAATAACTTTGAGATTGAGAATAAGGATAGGATTGAGTCATTTGAGGTCTCAAAAGTGTGACAAAAAGTTGTTTGTGTGTATCAGAAAACACTGAATGTTCATTTGAAAGAAATAAGTATGTAATTAGTGATTGCGAATGGGCGCGCGATTGCGCACGGCGATAACATTCCACCGCGGGCCGTTGAGCTCAAGTCGCTTTCCCAAAATATCGTTCCGCTACATTCGAAGACCGTACCATCAATGCTATACCCTCCCAATCATTTAATTAATTTAAATTAAAGATTTAGGAATAATATAATCAATAAGACTAGAGAGAAGCTTAATAAAAATTACGATAGGTCTACAACTTCGAGAAGAACAATAATATATAAGTGGTTACAAAATTTTCGGAGGAGCCATATGAGCACTAGTGATGCTGTACATTCTGGTAACCCTGTTGAAGCAACTACCTATGACCTTAGATTGCTACTTTATCCCAAATAAACAACATTCAAGCATAAACAATTTTTTCGCAAGATGGGTTCCTTATAGTCCGTGAGACAGCGCATAAATTTTTTGTTGATTACCGCTCACTTGAAACTTTGTGAGTGGCTTCATTGTGATGAGTCCGACAACTTTTTCATTTGGCAAAATTCTAGATTTGGGGGCGTTTACCCGCGAGGGATAATTAATTGAAAGAATATTACCGTAATACTGATCTTTATACTAATCGAAAGATTTTCTGATTACAAAATGAAAAAAATATATTGCCCGACATGAATATTGGGGCTAGCGGTGAGTCCGACTTGTCATAAGTACCAACATACTTACCATTAGTACCAACATACTTATGACAAGTGCAGCTTGTCGGACTCACCGGTGGCCTCAATATTCATGTCGGACAATATTTTTCCTTCATTTTATTATCAAAAAATCTTTCGATTAGTGTAAAGATCAGTATTACGGCAATATTCTTTCAATTAATTAGCCCTCGCTGGAAAACACCCCCAAATCTAGAATTTTGCTAAATGAAAAAGTTGTCGGACTCATCACAATGAAGCCACTCACAAAGTTTCAAGTGAGCGGTAATCAACGAAAAATTTAGGCGCTGTCTCACGGACTATTAATTTCTCAACGAAATCTTATTTTAAGTTCAGTTTGCAGCAGTTTCAGATGGATCCACAGGACTTACGGTATCGTCTCGTTGTTGTGGACGAGACCATAACACGCTGGACACCAGAAAACAATTTAAATAATGAGTTGACAACAGTGACTCTGTCCCAAATAAAGGCGAGGATCTTTCCTTCAGCCGGAGTCCTTGTGGAATATTTGGAAAAGAATTATGCATCACGACAATGCACAAAATTGATGACATGGGATCCAAATCATTTCGCATTCTTCTTTCTTCCCTGATTTGGTTTCATACGACTACTAGCTGTCCTTTAAAAATTGCTGAAAAATTGAAATGTGATTGCAGAAACAAATGCGTATTTTGCGGCGTTACACCAATCTTATTATTCAGAAGAGAAGAATAAATTGAAACAATGTTGGACGAAGTATATGTTTAAAAGTAAAGAAAATTACTAAATAATCGATTTTGGATCACTTGAAAATCGATTTGCAAAAAAAAACAGCCACAATTAGACCCCAAAAAGTCCTTTTCGTTCTTCATGACACACAGATCACTCCTCTGGATCTCTGGTAGTCCAAATCGTTCCATATTCTTCCTATTTTCTTCATTTGGCTCTCGAGGACTATTAGAAGTCCCTATATTTGAAAAAATGGCTGGAAACTGAAAATAATGATATGTGATCTTAGAAACGAGTGCCTATTTTACGAAATTAAATCAATCGTATTATTCAGAAGACATCAACAAATCGGAAATATATACGTCTGAAATAAGACAACATTGGAAAATAATCAATTTTGTACGATTCGGAAATCGATTTGTAAAAAAGACGACCACAATTGCCTACAAAAAAGTCTTTTTCGTTCTCGACAACACATAGACCACTCGTCTGGAGCTGTAGTTGCAACATTGATAAAATGTAATCCAAATCTACTCGCATCCCCCCTTCTTTCCTGATTTTGCTCCTCTTAAGACTACTAGAAGTACCTCATTTTGAAAAAATTGTTAAAAACCGAAAAATTAGGATGTAATTGCGGAAAAACGAGTGCCTATTCAACGAAGTTGGATCAATCTCATTATTTGGAATGGATCAACAAATTAGAGCAACGTTATTTGTGTATTAAGGCCGTAAAGGTTATCTTTTTGGTCGAATTTGTTGTTTGCGGCCGAAGCGTAGCTGAGGCTGCAATTTAAGTGAGACCAAAAAAGAAATGTATGCCGAGGTACACACAACGTTTTTTAGGCGATCATCACGGAATAATTCGAAATCACAAAGTTTTATTTATCCATTTCTAAAACATTGCAATTATAAATCTTAGTTCAAATTGTTTTATTTTATTGTCTTCTATCAAAGTGACAACTATAAAAGGTTGACGAAAGAATATAGTATGTATTTTGGCGAAAACTGTTTCTTGAAGAATTCATCAAGTAGTCCATATAAGTAGCTATAAAGTGATAATGAAATAGTTTTTGACAGATCAGTCTCAAAAAAGTAGTATTTGACAGATCAGCCCCAAAAAATAAAATTTGACAGAACTTCACGGCCGAAAAAGGGGCCATGGAAACACTTTTTCGTTTGATCGCCTAAAAAAGTCTTTTTTGTTCTCAACAACACACAGGTTATTCTTTTTTGGAATTGTAGTCGCAAAAATAATGGCATGGGATCCATCGAATTGCTCCGTATCCTCCCTACTTTTCTGATTTGACACCCCAGGTCTACTAACTGTCCCCCAATTTGAAAAAACTATTCAAAACTGGAAAACGAGAATGTGATTGCGGAAACGAGTGCCTATTTTACGGAATTGGACAAATTGTATTATTCAGAATAGATCAACAAATTGAAGCAACGTTAGACGAAGTGTACTTATACTTTTCTGATTTGACTCCTCAGACAACTAGCTATTCCCCAATTTAAAAAAAATTATTCTAAACTGAAAATCGAGTGCCTATTTCACGGAATTGAACCAGTTGTATTATTCTGAAGAGATCAACAAACTGGAGCAGCGTTGGATGAAATGGATTTGTACGAAACACGACCACAATTGCCTATACATAAAAGTCTTTTTCGTTCGTGTTTCGACAACACATAAGTCATTTCTCTGGAGCTATAGTCGCAATATTGATGAAATGGAATACAAATCGTTCCACATCTTTTCTTCTTTCCTAATTTGACTCTTTAGGTAAGACTAATTTCATCCTGATTTGAAAAAAATTGTTCAAAACTGATGTGATTGCGGGAAGGAGTGCCTACTTAATTGAGTTGGATTAATTCCATTATTCGAAATGGATCAACAAATTAGAGCAACGTTGGACGAAGTATGTACATCCAAAAAGAGATAGCATTTGAAAAAAAGATTTTGCGTCACTTGGAGATCAATTTGCAAGAGAAACGGCTACAATTGGACAGCAAAAAGTCCTTTTTGTTCTCGACAACACACAGATCACTTCTCTGAAGCTGCAGTCGTTTTAATCGTTCCTGATGATTGACTCCAAAGGATTACTGGCTGTCCCTTAATTCGAAAAAATTATTGTAAACTGAAAAACGAGAATGTCATTGAGAAAACGAGTGCCTATTTATCGGAATTGTATTATTCGTATTACTCAGAAGAGATCAACAATTTGGAGCAACGTTAGATGAAGTGTAAATATCTAAAAGGAGACAACATTATGAAATAATCGATTTTGGACCAATTGGAAATTGATTTGCAAGAAAAATTGTTACAATTGGTCCACAAAAAAGTATCTATCGTTTTCGATAATACACAAATCATTTCTCTGGAGCTGTACTTAGTCCCGAAATTAATTGAATCGGGATCTAAATCGATCCGTATCCTCCTTATTATCCTTATTTGGTTCCCTAAAACTACTAGCTATGCCCGAATTAAAAAAAAAAATTTTCGAAACTGAAAGACGAGTATGTAAATTGCGCCGATTGCGGAAACTAGTTGAATTTATCCTATTATTCAGAAGAGATTAAAAAATTGCAGCAACGTTAAATGAAGTGTAAAAAATACAAAATTTCGAAATAATCGATTTTGAACCACTTTAAAATCGATTTGCAAGAAAAACGACCACAATTGGACCACAAAAAGTCCTTTCCGTACTCGACAACACACAGGTCATTCATCTGGAGCTGTGGTCGCAAAATTCATGAAATGAGATTCAAATTGCTCCACACCTTATCTGCTTTCCTGATTTAACTCCCTAGGACTACTAGATGTCCCTCAATTAAAAAAAATATTCGAATACTGAAAGACTGGGATATGATTGCGAAAACGAATGCCTGTTTAACGGAGTTAGATTATTTGCAAGAGATCCACAAACTGAAGCAACTTTAGACGAAGTGTATAAGATTAAAAGGAGAAACTACCTTGGCAATGTGATACTTGCCATCATGCTGGGATAAATTTTGAATTACGCAGGCTGTTTGCGCATACTATATTTCAACCAAAACATGGCGTGCTCTCTTTTAACTATTATTCATATTAGTTTCTTGTACAACATTCTTTTAAGTCTCAAAAAAAGTGTATACCAGTTTTCTTCCAATAAGCTGGCAAAAATTTAATAGCTGAGTTCGAAAAGTCTACCGAAGTAGCACCCAAGGTCAGTATTAAATGGTGCGACCATTTAGTTGTGAAATAGGCGATCGCGCGGGAGCACGAAATACCTACAAGGTGTTGTTCACTTCGTTTAAGTGAGATTTATTCGATTAAACAAAAATAATTATTTATTTATTTATAATATCTGTCAGTTGGATCTAATTTTACAAGTCTTTCGTGCCGATGCCCTTAGATGCCCAATTATTTCCTCGCCTTTCTCGTAAAATTTATATAGCTTCTTTCTTCGTTTGTTGGCCAATATGTGCTCTTTTCCACCGAAAATTTGCGGATGTGACTTTGACACAACCCTTGCAAATTTTTCATTATATTTATTTATTTTTGGGTAAATACCCATCAAACACACTACCAATCATCACAACCCAGTACACACCTCATTCAAAACAATATAAAATAAACTTGATATGAAATTGCCAAGAATAGTAAAATAATAACCGTTGAGAATATTTCACATGTGACAAGCATTTGTTTACAAACAAATCATACGTTGATAAAATTATAAGCAACACATGAGTACAAACACGTCGCTAGTATTCGTCCTTGCAAGGTCGCGAAGCTTCCGCTGAACGTTGAACGCACGGTGGAATTATATCGCCTCTCTCTTCATATATTGCGCAAAGAACCTCGTCATTCCATATTATACATTATTTTGAAAAGAAACAAACCAAACAAATTATTTTTTCAAATCCTTGCTAATCCTTTAAGGAATAATTATAATTAATAATATTTTATTTCTTTAATGTGCTGTTGGAGCAACACCTGCAGAACGTATCCATAAGAATATAAATAAGACAATTGGCAATCATTTTTTATATTTGGTGTTATAAACAATAAATCGCGTGTTCTCAATCTAATTATCTTAGTAGGTAAAGCAAGGCAAGGCGCGATGTGCAAGTGAAATCAGAGAACAACTAATTATTTAATTGTTATAACAATTCTAGACCACAAGTAAAAGTATACTCATGGCAGCGTATCCAATGTTCTTGATCGTCAGTCAATGCGCACACAATATGGCGGAGGAACATCATTGTTTCTCAAACTGTTTCTGAAAAGGTATAGATTACGTTTTAACTGTGTTCCACACTCCTCATCTGCGTCGTTAGTCTGTAATGTCTTTCTGGAAAAATTAAAGAGTGTAGTAACTATTATAGCTTGAACATTTGCATAGGTCAGAGTGCCTCAAAATCTAGGACATACGAGTAAATAAAAAAATCGGAAGCCCCTAGGTGCGTGCTTAATGTGCCTAATGGACGATCCGGCACTGATTTTGTTTTAAATCTTTGTTGATATCTGAAACACTGAATGTTTTCTGTGTGTAAAAGTTTGGAGTCTGCTGCTTGAATGCCTACTTCTGCGGGGAAAGGGGCAAACGATTATGGAAAGACGAAGGAGGACACTTCTACTTCTAATGCTAGAATGAGGCCGGTAGAATTTTAATGTTATTGTTAATTACATTCAAGATGATCTACAAAAGAGATGTTCAGATGAATCAGTTGAGATCTTGATGGACATACATATCTGATACATGAATTTAAGCTTAATTTATACAGAAACCACTTACGAAAGAATCTCCAGATATAAATGAGAAATTTTTAACATACATCCGCTTACAGACGCATTCACACAATGATTCACCCTCAGTTACAGTCTTTTTGACGTAGAGCTATGTTGTTTTCGGTAAAATCTTTTAAATAAAAATTATAGAGCATTGAATTTTCTACAAGTTTGTATTCATACATTTTTTTATATCTTTAGCCGTTTAAGAGATATTCGTTGTCAAAATTTTTTCGGCACCTTGGTCTCCTTGTGTCTGACGTATCCAGCTTATAGTAAAATCTTCTGGATAAAAGATGTAGAGCATTGAATTCCCTACAAGTTTGTTCCTATACCCTTTTTCTGTAATTCTAGCCGTTTAAAAAATATTCATTGTCAAAATTCGTCATTTTCAAAACATGTTTTCCGACGAACTTTGTTTTCTTGCATCTAATGTATTTAGTTTCCGGTAAAATCTTCTGAATAAAAGCTATAGGACGTTAAATATCCTACAAGTTTATTTATATAAGTTCTCTTTGTATCTCTTATCGTTGAAGAGATATCCGCTGTCGAAATCCGATGTTTTTACATTAGGTTTTACGGCAGCTTTATCTACCGCTTGACATATTTGGTTTACGATAAAAATCTTTTGAATAAAAGTTGTAAGACATTGAATTTGCTAGAAGTTTATGTTTAAATGATATTTGATGTCAAAATCTAACGATTCCTCAACACTTTTTTGGCCAACTTCGAGCTTATATTAAAAAACTTCTGAATAAAAGTTATAAGATATTGAATTTTCTATAAGTTTGTCTCAAATATATTTTTCTGTATCTTAAACCATTTAAAAGATATTCAATATCATAATTTGATATTTCCTAAACACATTTTTTGACTAACTTAGTCTCCTGACGTATTTAGTTTTCGGTAAAATCTTCTGAATAAAAGTTGTAGGGCAAGAAATTTCCTACTAGTCTGTTTTTATATTTTATTTCTCTATCTCTAACTGTTTGAGAGATATTCGTTGTCAAAATCCAATGTTTTCACATCGCGTTTTACGGAAACTTTATCCCCTACCGCTCGACGTTTCGGATTGACGATAAAAATCTTTTGGATAAAAGTTGCGGGGCACTAAATTTTCAAGTATGATTCCATACCTTTTTTCTGTATTTATAACCATTTGAAAGATGTTCAATAACAAAATCTGAACTTTAGAAAAACGTTTTTCGAAGAACCTTGTCTCTTAGCACCTGATGTATTTAGTTTTAGTTATAGAGAATCAAATTTTCTACAAGGTTACATCTGTATGTATCTCCAAGTATTTAAAAGATATTTGATGTCAAAATTCGAAGAACTTTTTCTGCTACCACCTGATCTATTAGCTTTTTGGTAAAATCTTCCAAATAAAAGTTATAAGGCATTAAATTTTCTACAAGCTTGAATTCATACATTTTTTTTGTATCTTCAACCGTTTCAAAGATATCCGATGTCAAATTCCGACGTACACAGCAAGTTCCCGGCAAATATTGTGTCCCAGCTTCTAACGTATCTAGCATTCGCTGACAAAATTCGACGTGTTATAACACTTTTTCGACGAACTTTGCTCCAAACTTCATCTCTTAGCTTTGATGGTATAGAGGGGGTTAAATGATATAACTTTTAAAATTTGGAAACTAATATTTTCTAGAATAATGAATCAAACATTAATAAGAAGCTTAAGTTGTACCATTCATCATAAAATCAGTTTCAATCTTGTTGGTATTGGGGGCTAAATTATGCAACGAGAATCAGTCAAAATTTGAAAGCTAATATGTCCTGAAATAATTATTGTAGAAAAATGAACCTAGTAATGTAGCATTTATTAGAAAATCAACCCCTAATGTAACTCCACATCTTCGGCTGTGGTGCGGTACATTTGTAACTAGTTTGTTAATTTGATTTCGATTTGAAAGTTTTACCGTTCATTGAACAGGAAAATAAATAACTAGATCATCGCATTTCTTGTTCTGAAGGTGGTAACACTTCTTTGAAACCATCAAGCGTAAATAAATAATTACAAATGATAGTTGACCATTTTATTGTTGTCTTCACTATACGTAGCTTCATTTTAATGTATAATGAACCTTGTATTATGGTGTTAGTAAAGGAGTATGTATATTCTATTACACAATTATTTGTACGTGGTACGGGTTTAGTACAACTTCAGAACATTTCCTCTGTTTTGCAACGCGTTTATGCGATGGTACCATGTCGTATAATCATAATTGTTATGAAACGCGAATACTGAACAGTTGTTCAGATTTAATGGATTCTTCGTAAGTACTCACATCAATAAATAGCCCTATTCTTTCCCTATTTCTCATTCTAACCCTTCACCATCTCACACATGTTAGGTGAAAAGCATCTTTTACTTTAATGACCATTCTTGTTGACTTTTCTTTACCGCCATGTAATCTGACAACAATATACGGCTTCTGAACTTCTATTAAATCGTTTTTAATTTTTTTTTGAAGGGCTCACCACAACCCTTGGGTTTAAGTAGGTCAGACATTTATATAACGGTCAATTTTGTGTTGAAACGTTTTTATAAGGATTCTTAATAACGGGGCTGTGGATTTTACCGAGAACTTTGGATTTCTCTCGGCGATTTTGTGGGAAAAAATCATGACGAATAGGATTCAAGCAATTTGATGACATGCTGACAACAGAAAGGAATGAAGACTTTTGATGGATGATGATTGCTATCAAAATTATTATCATGATCTTCAACAGGTGGGTCATTCCCAATTATGAAAAAATTTTGGGAATCACTACCAAGAAATAAATACTGAACACTCAAAAATCGTCGATAAATTATAAAATTTGGTCTGATCTATTTGCCTCTGTACAAATTTGAAATGCCAGAGCAAAAAAAATATCTGAACTGAGATGCTCGTAGAAAATTTTGAGTACCTACTGCTACCAGGAAACAAGCGCCACACATTTAAGAACTGTTGATGGTAATATTATTCAGTCTGCTCTATCCGTCAATACACAAATATGAACTACTGAACTGAAACATTGAAAATTTTGAATACTGCTGTCAAAAAACAAGTATTACGTACTTCAAAATTGTTTATACCTATGATATTAGGCCTGCTCCAAATATTTAAATACTTTTAAATATAAAAAAAAAATCTCGTCTTTTCAGCTAAAGTATTGCAAACTTCATGCGTTCGATGTTTGAAGAGAATTCTGGGTACTGCTACCAGAAAACAAAGACTACACACTTAAAAATTATTGATAATAATGATATTATATAATTTGAGAATATTAGAGTAAAAAAAATCTCATCGTCTCAGCTGGAGTATTGTAAATTTCATGCGTTTGAAGAGAAATTAAAGTACTGCTAACAAAAAACAAATGCAATACACATAAAAATTGTTAATAATGACAGTATTTGGTCTGTTCTATTGGTTTACGAACAAATTTTAGCTTTCATGCGCTCGGAAAAAAATTCCGATACTGCATTTGAAAACAAATGCAACACACTCAAAAATTGGATAAAGTAATCAAATAAGATTACCACCATTTATCCAAGTACAAATTTGGAATACTGGAGCAAAAAAATCACATTGGCTCAGCTAAAATATTGCAAATTTCATGCGCTCCGAGAGAAATCCAAGCACTGCTCTCAAAAAAATGCTACACACTCAAACATTTCTAATAATTGAGATATAAAATCTGCTACATTCGTCTATGAACAAATTTGAGGCATTAGAGCAAAACATTTCATGATCTCAACTGAAATATGGCAAGCTTTGGGTACTGTTGACAAGAAATAAATATTATACAATCAAAAATATCACGTCGTCTCAGCAAGTATCGCAAAACCAGAAAACAAATTTTATACACTTAAAAGTTAATACTTATGATGTAGGGGCTACTCTACTCATCTACGTACAAATTGAAAGCACTAGAGCAAAAATAAATCACGTCGTTTCAGCTAAATTATTGCCAACTTCATGCGCTCTAAAAGAAATTCGGGTACTGCTACTAAAAAATAAAAGCAACACACTTAAAAATTGTTGATTTATTATCAAATAAAATTAGCATTATTTGTTAATTGCATATTTCAAATTGACAGCTGTCATTGTCAAAGTGACAGCTGTCATTATCAAAGTGACAGCTGTCATTATCAAAGTGACAGCTGTTATTGTTGAAGTGATAGATGGCGATTATATTTTAGCCCTTACATAAAATAAGTACTTTTGAAAATAAAGAATCCTTTTCTAGAATTTCGGGATCTTCACGTCATTTGAACGTACAATTCCGACATTTGATCGCCGGAAGTGTAATTTAAAGATGGTAACATGGGTTCCATTGATTATTTTTGATATCTACTAAGCTTATCTCCCCAAGAGCTTTCAATTGGTGCCAAACTAGACATCATTCAAATAATTTGTACAAGAAACAATTGACAATCGTTTAGATATCCTCTTTGACAATTCTTCTAGAATTATCCACGCAAGAGCTTTAATTTGATACCAAACACGATAGAGCCGAATTACTTATTTTAAAAAATCAACTGACGAACGTTTGCATGTGGTGTCTAAAAATGAGTAATATTAATTCTAATTTCACATTGTGATTCACATAATTTTTTTGCTTCAGAAAAAGTTAACGAATTTTATAATAACTCAAATTTTAATAATGACAAATGAACGGCTGATAATTTTGTAAAATATTCCAGATGAATGTTATGCCAAATTATTCGAGGATCAATTTTAGTCATTTTATATTCTATGATAAATAATAGCGTTTATAAAATGAACGCAAAAAACTAAAAAGTTCCATCAATAAAGTTTTGATGCCACTAGTTGAAAAAAGCTCATCTACGAACTTGAACCTAGCTTTTTGATGAAAAATTTAAATGTAAAATTCCAGTCGAAAATTCGTACGTGTTCCATGATATCATGTTTCCAGACAGACAGACTGACAGACCATCTTTTTTAAAATTATGTTTTTCGGGTTCAGTGAAGATCAAAATCTCGAACTGTCAAAAAATCAAGATTTCAATATTTTCCCTATTATATACTATAGATCGGGGAAATAAATTATTACAAGATTTCAGCTAGAGTATTGGATTTCATGCGTTCGGAGAAAATTTCTACCAAACAACATATGATACACACTAAAATATTGTTAGAAATTATGGTCTATGGTCTGATTCAATTGTGCACGTATAAATTGGAAGCATTAGAGCAAAAAAATACATGGTTTCAACTCAAGTATTGCGAATTTCATGCACTTGAAGTGAATTTTGAATATTGCTATCAAAAAATAGATGCGATACACTAAAAAATTGTTAATAACACTGTAATCAGGCGAGCATCATTTGTTCACGTACAAATTTGAAACACTGGAACAAAAAAGTCACGGGGCTTCATCTGGAGTATCGCAAATTTCATGCGCTCGGAGAGAATTTTGGGTACTACGATCAAGAAACAAATGCAACACACTTAAAAATTGGTCATAACTATAGTATAAAGTTCATTCTATTTGTCTACATACAAATTTGAAAAACTAGATCATATAAATCACATGGTTTTAGCTCAAATATTACAAATTTACTATGTTCAAATAGAATATTGGGTAATGCTACCAAAATATATATGCTACACACTGAAATATTGTTAATAAGTATTATGGTATCTGGTCTGCTCTAATCTATAAATTTGAAGCATCAGAACAAAAAATGACATGGTTTCAACTAAAGTATTGCAAATTTTATGCACTCGGAGATAATTTTGGCTAGGTACTGATCAAAAAACAAATGCTACACACTCTAAAATTGTCAACACTGAAATAAAAAATCGCATGGTTTCAGTCAAGTATTGCAGGATGTAACGAATATTCGCACTCAAATTCGCATTGTTTTTGACGTTCGCATTCGCATTCGCAAAATTCATGCGAATATTTTGCGAATATAAACGTATAAACGAAAAATACAGCCTTCACTTTTATATTTAATATTGAAAATTATAAAGGATCAACTTCTCATTTATTAATAGAATAGGAATTATGAAATATAATGATTATTATTTATGTATCTAATGCGCGAAATTATACTCTGGTGTTTGAGAACAGAAGTTTTTTGTCGAGGTGGTAATCGAGGCATGAATCATTCGGAAGCACCAAAGAAATTTTGCGCACTAGTTGCATACAACATTTTTCCAGACGTCAAAAAATTATTGAAAAGAATTATTAAAATCATAATAAAATACAAAAACCATTGCGCGAAATACTTCGTGCACGTTGTCATGACAAACAACTCCAATGCGACATTTTGTATACTAATATTTATACACCCATGTCATCATTTTTGGATGTCTGTAGAGAAAATATATAATATATGCAAACAAACAAAAACGTATTCCTGTCCTAAACTTTTATTATCTCTCAATCTTCATAAAAATCTGATTTCAAATTGAACATAAAATAATCATCTTTTAATTAAGTGAATATTCGCATTCGCATTCGCAAATATCGGCATCCGATATTCGCATTCGCAAATTTGAAACGCTAGAGCTAGAGATGTTCAAACCAAATTTCAGGCCCTGTTATCAAAAAACAAATGCTACACTGCTTTATTTATGTACAAATTTGATATATACTAGAGTAAAAATACCACGTGACTCTCAAGTATTGCAAGTCTATGTTCAAACACAATTTTGTGAGTTGCTAGAGACTATGCTACACATTTGAGAACCGTCAATATTCACAGTATTCTGTCGCCTATCCCAACATAATTCTTATTTACAACCTCTAAATTGCACCTGAAATAGACGAATTAGTTTCGGTTCGCCAACCTATCCACAGACTTTACAATTTTTACCTGGAAGCTAACCAAAAAGTTAGCGGGAAATTTAACCATGCAGTGTTATAAAACTTTACCTGTCTACAAACAAGAATACGGGCAGTTATTTTGACTTACCAATCTGTAACTAATCTCATTGTTGTTAGGGATAAGTAACTGAGGGAATTTTCCATGCTGTAAATATTTATATTTTGCAAGATGTTGGACAATTGTGAAAATGTGTAAGTAGCTGTTTTCGGTATATTTGAAGCATCCAACCATTTTTAGATAGATCAATCTATTCTAGACATCTTTTTACTTCATTCGTTGTCATTCATCTTACTGCAACTCACTTCAAGAGATGAGAATACAAGCAATGACTTTCAAAATTTAAATCTTAGTTATGTGGAGCATACATCACTCCTCAATCTTTCATCTCATGTGATGTGTGTCTTTGTGTTATCTCTTTATGCATATTATCTGTCAACCTACGTACACGGCGTGATTCTAACCTATAATAAAAATTACATTTCAAGGCCACTTGCATTTCGAGGTCACACGTGCTTTATAAATTTCGTTTCGAGGATTGTGGAACGTTTTTTGGTTAGAATACAATGCGAAGAATCTTAAAATGTCTGTAACAGTTTTAGGAAATTATGAATTCAAGATTTATAGTTCATTTTTATTGGAAAAGATAAAAATCTAATATTAAATGACCTAGTAGTGACCTAATTTTCGTATACTTGTAATACGAAGTTTTGAAATAATAATTAAGCATTTTATTGTTAATAATATATGTGATGCAAATCACAAGGTAAAATAGTTGCGCCAATAAAATTCTGTGCAGCAAGGATCTTCATTTAATTACAGTTTACCAATTTTTGTTATGAATAATAATTTTCGTGATTTTCAACAATTAGATTTTATACTAAATACATTTGTTTGAATTTTTAGTAATTGGGAACAAAATTTTCTTATTTTGAATTAATTATCATATATTTTATGTTCTCTTGATACTTGAATCATTTATAAATGCAATTATTCACAATTTTGTATTAGTAAATTGATGTATTATTTATTTGTATTTGAAGTCTTGAAATATTTAATCATCTTTGATAGAATGTTTAACACTAAAGATGAACTTTAAAGACAACAATAACGGTTTGAATATTGCACCTATCTTTTTGCTTCATCATCCTTGAAAATTGCTTGTCATAAAATGATGTAAATAAATATTTAATATGATTAACCTGTTTGCCACCATTTTTTAAATCCAAATTGTTTCGTCTTATTATTGCTTGTGCGCACGAAGCGACTCATAGTACTCTGTTCGATTCAAGAGACGGAAGAGGATAACGAAGCAAGGAAATATCTTTGCTCATCCCTTGATAAACTACCTACCTTCTAAATCACGTTCAAATCTACGCAACTGTAAGTAATAAAATAACGGTAGACTACCGTCGGTAGAACTAGCAATTTAGTTTGACCAAATATCGGAGCCCAACTAATAAGCCCAATAAACCAATCGAACGGTTATAAAACGGTATCTTTATAACCGGACCCTTAGCTTTGTCCAACTCACCGACAATCAACTACCGAAAATGGTTCTTTTGCAATAAAAACCATCCCTAGCCTAAGCAAAATACCAAAATGAAGATGAAATATTTTAGGTTAGGTAATAAATTAATTTCTTGTGTTGGTATTATCAACAACTGTAAAATGTGTCTGTAAAGGTCGCCAACTCATTTTCACGGCCAGTGTACGCTGCGAAGGTTTTCCACTTTGATATCCACATGGTGTCCCATTCATACTGATAGTTACTGGCGGCCAGGGTCGCATTTGCGAACTACAAGGCCGAGTCAGTGTCATACAATACTTTCATGCATTTAATATGAAAGTAACAAAATGTTGAATTTCCCGCCCTTCGTAACAACCAATAAAATTACAATAATTTGAACTTGAGCCATTATTATATAAAATAGAGGGTTATAATCAAACTTCATTTATTTCTGTTTGCTACAGCAACGTATCTAAGTAACAAATATAATTTTCAAACCAATCCTTATTTTCCAAATCATTCGTTCTTAACCATCAAAACCGCATCTGAATCCGAACTCCCAAATCTCATTTACTCGATTACCTACTCAAACGAGGTCACTATCACTGAGTTAATCACGATGACATTGTTGCCGCGTTCTCGCGCGAAGTTCAGAGGTGAAGACGCACCATGAAGACCTATATGCAACCGTAGAGGATTCTGTAATGACAGCCGCGCTCATTAAGAACTTGCAGACTGAGACAACGTGCTCTGCAAATAAAAGTAAAATCGTACAAATGATTCAGTTGATTCACGAAGTGTATTTAACCTACATTTAACACGGAGATGAGGACGCTTAATTGTGGAGTAATTTTTTGTAAGATTCCTCCGGCTAAATGCAGGGTTCGTCCTTGATGATTTTTTATTTTTGAGGTGTATTTTTATTGCTTGAGTGAAATAAGCCATGAATATGACATTCATCTACAAATAGGCTGACCTCAATGGTCGAAATTTTGAATTAACTAATGTAATTTCATATATTATTCATCCACCAATCTCTCATGTCTACCCTCTATAATTCCATTTTTTCAAAATTGAAACAAAATGTTACCATTGTGGTGACCAAGACATCAACTGAAAATCAATCGGTACTAGTAACCCAATTGAAGAATATATATTTTTTTCTTCATTTCTCATGCATGGACCAATCTTGGGATTTTTTTGTATTCATATTTGTACTACTTCTCTCGCAATATTGAAGGTAGTAAATTTAATGTTCCTGCGTTAGAAGCCTGTGCAATTTCAAGTGGAGGACCCGGATATTTAAAATCTCTTTCATCACTGTTTTCGTCCATAATTTTATTAATTATTTTCTTGGTTGAATAACAATTTTCACACTATTACATTCTTTCTTTCGTTGTCAATAAACATTTTGAATTGTCGTCTCCTCAGAAACGATAGATTGATTATATTTTAATTATGTCATTCAAAAACTGCATAATACATGAATTTTATAGAGTAACATAATTTGAAAAAAATATTGCATGCATCTTATACAGAAAGTGCATTTTCAGCACTCGCATGATTGCAGATCTCGGCGTTGCCTCGGGCTGCAATTATCCATGCTTGTGCTGAAAATATGCACTTTCGGTACTTGATACATAAATAACTATTAATTATCCTAAGAAATATTTTTGTTTGGTTATAAGATACCTTTTATTACTTAAAAATTATAAACTAAATAAAATTTAACACGTGTGTATGTCTAACAATATGATTAGGTTGGTAACACTAATTATTCACTGAAAGGACAACTATTTGTTTATTGTTGTTCTTGAATTTATGGTTAGTATTTGGTGACTCATTTTAAAGCTTCCACAATAGGCAAAATTTCAACCCGTATTTCGATAATGGTTATTTGGTGACTCATTCTGCAAGTCTTTATCGCAAATGAGTACCGTAATTTTTACCCGGATCTTGGCGAATGAAAATTTTCTTTAATTCCTTTTCTGCTACCAAAATTCAAACTAATTTGTCCTCATAAATAATACTTAGATAATTGTTACTAAAATTATTATTCAAGTCCGGCTGTATATTTAAGTTAAACAAGTTTAATGAAGGAAAAAACTTTTCAGAACTCATTTTTTAATAAATATGTTTTATTTGGAAAAGTTCTGTATATAAAAATGATTAGAAACACAATGTTTCAACAGTAAAGTGCTGCCTTTTCCAAGTGTAAAAGTATAATTATACTTTTACACTTGAAAAAGGCAGCACTTTACTGTTGAAACGTTGTGTTTCTAATCATTTTTATATACAGAACTTTTCCAAATAAAACATATTTATTAAACAAGTTTATTTGCTATAGTTACAATTATTTCAGCAATTGTAACTATAGAAAATAAGCTTGGTTCAACCAAACTGTAGATACGTTTAGCTTTAGATTGACAACCGGGTCTTAACGATGATTTTGTTGCTCTTGATTACGACAATGGAGCAATCAGTTTATTATATACAAGCTGGATTGGAAGTTGGACACATACTTTTACTCGGAAGTTATTACAGTTATGAAAATATATTAAATCACAAAGCTATAGGAGACCAGGAGAGCCATTTGATTATAGAATAAAATATTTTTTCAAACCAGTGATTCTCAGGTTATATTTTTTCAAATTTCTTATGCCGTTTCGATAGCGTATTTTCTCTGAATTAAATTCAAATATATATTAGTTTTTTTTTTTAAATTAATGTTCAGTAAGCTATGGATGGAAAACAAACAAAAAATCTAGCGACTATCAAGTAATAATACTGTCGCTCTAATATTCTTTTTAATATAACTGATTACTTACATATCTATCTACCTTCATGAGTTCACTAGATAATCACATTATTAATTTTAAAAATCTGACGTGAACATCACGTGACTTACTTGTACATCATTGGATATATATATAATACAATGTGATTTTGTGTTTGATCGTATATATCATTTGATATGTATAATCAAACACAAAATCTCATCGTTCCACAGTTAATCGTTTTGGATTTACTCAAGAGATTCTAAAAATCTGTCGAGTAAAATGCGCTTTCAGCCAAGTTGGTTGCTATGGAAACAGTAAGCCATTATTCTTATACTAGAACATTCCTAAATACTGATTTCCAAGATTCTACGACTACCAACAGATCTGAATTTATGCGCAAAATAAAAAAATTAATTCCTACTGAAATGCACTTCCGGTTCAGTCTATTGTTATGAAAATAGTAGGCAATCATTCAGATGCTACAGCAGACTGAAATACCAAATTTCAATATTCTACACCTGATCGTTTCGAATTTATGCGAAAAATTCCAAAAGACTGTCAAGTAAAGTGCACTTCCGGCTCGGTGGATCTCAATGAAAATAGGATATGAGCATCTAGACGGTATAATCGTCCTAAATACTGAATTCTAACAGTCTACGTTCAATCGTTTGGATTCATGCGGAAAATTCAAAAAATGTTTCGAATAAAGTGCTTTTCCGGTTTAGTCCATAGCAATATCATAATGCGAGATGTACAATAAGATGTTATAGAAGTTCTTTATACGAAATTTCAATATGCTATGGCGGATCATTCTATATTTATGCAAAAAATTGAAAAAAAAGTTTCAAATAAAGTGCACTTCTGGCCTGGCCGATTCTTACAAAAATAGCAGATAACCATTCTGATACAACATGAAGTTCAAATTCTGAATTTTAACATCCTACGATTGATCATTCTGGATTTATTAGAGAAATTCGAAAAAAGTTTCAAGTAAAGTGCGCTTCCGGTACAGACGATTGGAACCATTATGCGAGGTGCACAACTACCAGTCTCAAATACGAGTTGCGAGTTACGCACGCACGCACGCACGAACGCACGCACGTACGAACGCACGAACATACGTACCGACATCGAGCCAAAAATAATCAAAATGGATTCAGGGATGTTCAAAACGGATATTTCCATCAAAATCTTGATAGGTGAATTCGGTCGGTTTCACAATACTTACTTGTTACTTTGTACAAGTAAGTAAAAATGACTGATTATTCAATTACCAAGAAGGAGATATATTGAAATGTTTCTTTTCTTCAAATAATAATTCAAGACTAGCCCTGCGACTATATCGGCAACAATGTCCGAATCGGTTTCATTCAAATTTTACAAATTTTTGTAAATTAGGAAGAAAACTGCATAGAATTGGTTTTCTGTCTATGAGAAAATACGAAACTCGTGATATTATTGAAAATTTGGACGTAATATACTAGGTTATATTTCAATGATTTTTTTGAAAAAATCATACTGATTTAAATCGTGATCTAAATCCATTGATTTTAATCAAACCAACCTGAGTTGTAACTTATTATTTAAGAGGCCCTACCATGTGATCAGCAAGATCTCTTCATCTACAATCTACCGCTTTCAGATATTTTTCTGTGGAGAGCATCGGCGTAGCAAGGAACCAAAAAAAAAATTAGAGCCCTATCTAAACTGGTTAAGTTTTATCAAGTAAAAAATTTAATTGAATTTTTAAAAAGTATAATGCTATTTCATGGCTTAGTCCTATGATAGACGCTTCCTTTGCGCGTCACCGCAAAAGTCACATGGTGTTGTTGTAAGCAGTAGCGCTCAAAACAAACTAGATTTTGGCCCAACATTAATAGTTTAGTTTAACCTTCCCGGTTGTCTCGGGCTCAATTTCAGTCCCACAGCCGCGCGCAGAAAAATTCGATACTATCCATGGATGTTTTTCGTAAGTACGAACGAAGCGAGCTAGCTTATAACCTATTTATGGAAAAACAACGACTTCGTTTTACTAGTGAGTCGCTGGTATTGCCATCTCTTAAAAATTATTTAAATTACTAGAAGAAGGAGGACCCTACTGCTGGGTGCTGGCGTTAGCAAAGGAAAAACGTAAAAGTAAAGCCCTGCTCAGATGTGGACACTTTGTACATTACGGATTTTAAATCTTAAGAAGAGACGATTTTAAAATACTTTTTCGTCTATTAATTGGTCAGCTGAAAGCATGGAAGTATTTATCGAAGTTTCTAAGTGGTGCCCGTGTTTAAATTCTCTAAAAATTCTTAAAATACTGTAAATCTTCTGTTCTCAGTTCTTTTATAGTAAATATTGACTCTCTTCACCCTCATATCTTTTAAATCAGTCCCTTTATTCTTGAGTTATTCGCAATACCGTTTTCCAAATTGGCAAAAATTTTAAAATGAATTTGTTATAATTTTCTGCCCGTCGCAGATTAAATTACGATAAAAACAGTTAAATGATGTAAATAACAATGTGACATCAATATTTAAACCAAACGCAAGCACAAATATCTGACAAGAGCCAAAAACATAGATTAACATGGAATTATCAATGAGATAATGCATCTCACATTTTGCAAGAAACTTTCAAGACTCGAAATAGCGGCGCGGCGCCTGTATTTTACAGGATACATAAATTATTGTACTTCTTTTTCTGGGCTCAAATTCTCAAGTGTGTCTTCAAAGTGTCCACGTCTTAAAAGAGCATAATGCTACTATGCTGAATACAAAAAAAAAATGTTGTTGAGTAATTCCCGATAAATATTTTTAAATTAGGGATCGTCCGTTTCATGCATGTCAATTACGCTAAAAAAATATGTTATGTGGCCGGGACTCGGGAGTCCCCATGAGCTTGAAGCCGCGGTGCGCGGCACTGCCTAGCCCGCCGATTGAATTGGGAAGCTATAAAAAATAAAATATGTGATACAATTGTAAATAAGAATTTGTTAAAGAGGCTTCATTAGTGTACGAAAGAACAGTGGCAATTTTGAACATTTTATGTAAATTAATACAAATAAATGAAATTGAAGTGTCTGTCTGTGATTTCAAGAGTTTTAACTTGAATTAGATCTGCAGTGTCAGCGTAACTATGGAAATGATGAAAAGTATGCGCATGCATAAGGTGACGAAAGAGGAAATACTTTTTGCCTCATTGTAAAGTAAGCGAAATCTACGTATCATTTGCGCGAGCGACCTGATGAAGTGCAATTGTGCAGCTCTGTTACAGAATCCAATTGCTCTTTTTAATGATTATAATTTTCAGAAATAATTATTCATGTAAGGATATAAAACTAATACACGGTTGAATTCAGAAGAAAAATACTCTATGGAATAAGCATAAGAAATATGTATGATCTCATTTAAAAAAATATAACTTTGCGCTGTAAGCTGAGTACGACTGGCTTGAAAAGAAAATCATTCTATAATCAAATGGCCCCCTTAGTCTTCTACAACTTTGTTATTTAGTATATTTATGTATCTGTAATAACTTCTGAGTAATACTATGTGCCCAACTTTCAATTCTACCTGTATACGCTATTCAATCAATGCTTATAAATGTTTATTGATTACAACAATTTGGGTTAAAATTAGCCTAAAAAAGTCATAATTTCATTAATAATATTGTACGTCGAAGAGGATTACGTTGATATCTTATTCAGCGTTTCTCCGTTTCGTGGAAGATTGACTGGTCATCCTAGCACAGCGTGGTATCCGCGTAGCAAGCAGCAAGCTGACGTAGTCCATCGGTAGCGGTCCGTTTAAGCCTGAGGCAGGTCTTCGTCAGAGCCGCAAGCTGCCATATACTCTGTAATTATTGTTAAACATTTTCGCTTTCTAATGGCGAGGCGGACGCGTCGGGAATTGGGTCATGCGAACGGCCGCAAACTCTAACATCGCAAACAAAACGATGCTGGAAGATGGAATCTGATTTTTACCATTACTCATTTGTTTATTCCGAGAAGAAAGATGAGAATAAATTTTATTTGGCTGTCTATATCTTTTATAGCTATACCGTATTTAATGAGTGTAGATCGGGCTGTCTTCAATTGTCACTAAACTACTAGATTCATTTTTATCCTTTTTTTCACCCTACGGCTGAAGAAAAATTAATCTACCGAGTGCACTATAAGTGTCTGCCACACCCGAAGCGGGTAAAAGGCTTGATTGATATTTATTTTTTATTTATAATAAAACGACAGAGCAATAAATAGCTAGGATCTTCAAACATTTCGAAATAAATTTGTCAGGCTCCGCTCTTTTGTCCCTTTTCATCTTTGCCTGACACTTGCCCTTTTGCCTTTATTAGCAGAATTATACAAGGTCAGAAAGAAAATTCATTGTCAAGTTTTATGGGTTGCTTTTACTTTTGTTAGATGAGTCTTAAAACGAATTTAGGTCAAAATATTTGTAAACAAATATTGAAAATTTATGACAACAAAGTTTAACTGATGTACACGCGCCAGAAAAGCAATAAGGACATACAGAATATGAGATAGTTCTATTGCATTCATTTGGACGGCCGTTCCATGCAATTGGACACGTTCTGCAAAAATAAAAAATAAAATGAGTATATTCTCAGGCATCATTATAATATTTTATTGTGTTGAAGTTTCACTAGTTAATTACAGGTTAAAAAAATTAAGTCAGCGTTTTGGTTTTTAGGTTATTGAGTCAAATAAGTTTTATAAAGGAGTAATTGCAGTATTAAACATTAAATTATTTTTATTTGAAGTACATTTATTTGAAAAACCGGCCAATATATCACCATGCATTTTAACGCTCGAAACCAAATACAATACAATAATTTGATATTTTTTTATTCACACACCAAGTTTTAGGTAAAAATTAATGCCAAATTGTTGCACAGAACAAATAGCATGTCAGTAACTAAACTATATAGTTTGCATTTTACTAATCTGCCTATTTTAGAGTAGAAACTATTTATCTCAATATCGTGTGATTTACGGAAGCTTTAACATGCGGTCTTCGATATTAGTATCAGAATGAATTAAACTTTTGTTATGATAATCAATTTAGGTTTCATCATATTCTTGAACCTAACGTTTGGGAAGTTATTGCACCAAATTTAATTTTTATTTCAAGGTATACATTACCCGTCAATCAATAAATAAACAATATGGACTAAAAGAGCCTTTTGAATTTCGGTTAAATCAAGATTATTCGCCGATCACCCCGAAAGTCACAATAAAATCTAGATTATTGCTGTGCTATAACTGAAATAAGAAATATAAACATGTAAGTTGATGACTTAACATCACTTTTATTCCAAATTTACCTCTTGCCTGCTAGAATTATTCAGTGTTCACCTGATGCCCAAAATACCCTCAACTTTTAATTTTGAAAACGAATATCTGATGATATATTTATTTTCACTTACTTGTACTAAGTACAAGAAAGTATTGTGAAACCGACAAAATTCACCTATCGAAATTTTGATGGAAATATCCGTTTTGAGCATCCCTGAATCCATTTTGACTATTTTTGGCTTGATGTCGGTACGTATGTTCGTGCGTGCGTGCATTCATGCGTGCGTGCGTGCGTTCGTGCGTACGTGCGTGCGTAACTCGCTAATCTCAAAACTGGTTGAACGTATAATGTTGAAATTTTGTATTTAAGACTGGTATAGAGTCTAGTTGTGCACCTCGCATTATGGTTCCAATCATCTGTACCGGAAGTGCACTTTACTTGAACCTTTTTTCGAATTTTTCTAATAAATCCAGAATGATCAACCGTAGGATGTTGAAATACAGTATTTGAACTTGATGTTGTATCAGAATGGTCTTCTACTATTTTTGTATGAATCGGCGAAGCCAGAAGTGCACTTTATTTGAAATTTTGCTTAAATTTTTTCCATAAATCTAGAATTATATCAGCTATAGCATATTGAAATTTAGTGTTTGAACTTGTTGTATAACATCAAAATAGTATCTACTATTTTTGTATCAATCGGCCAAGCCGGAAGTGCAGTTTATGAGTATAACAGACATTTATAATTTGCGGTATAAAACAATCAGTTCAATTTAAATGATAAGTAGGCAATGATAATCTGTTCTCAATTTTTTAATTTTGTTTGACATTTTACATATCAAAATATATTTCCCTAAATTTTATTTCGTAAGCACGACAAAAGCGACAAAATTAGATCAGAACATGCTTTTTCATATAAATTCAAAATTAATTTTCATTATGTTGGTCACACGGTCCAGCTTTAATTTCAGTATTATTATATACTTATCGAACCTCTTGAAGGCATGAAAAACAAAATGAGGCACTGAAATCTACGACTATCTGACGGTCTAAAAGTACAAGGAAATATTGTGAAACCGACAAAATTCACATATCGAGATTTTGGTGGATATATCCGTTTTGAGCATTCCTGAATCCATTTTGACTATTTTTGGCTTGATTTCGGTACGTATGTATGTATGTATGTGTGTATGTGCGTAACTCGCAAATCTCAGAATTCGTCAAACGTATAATGCTCAAATTTTGTATAAAAGAATGGTATAGGATCTGGGATCTTGATGTGCATTTCGCATTATGGTTGCAATCGTCTGTACTGGGCGTACACGAACTCGGCACCAAGAACATGAACTCGGCACCAATACTAATCCGATTAGCGCGGGGCGCACACGAACTCGGCACTATCAATTTTTAAATAAAGCCACGAACTACCTGCAATATTTGGTTTTATAAGTCTCTATATTCTATTTTAAAATTAATTTATATTAAAAATAATATTGCAAATAATATTTAATGAAACTTCAGAAATAAAAAAAATATTAAAAAAAAGACTTAATTATACATTATCCGTACATACCTACATTATGACAAAAACATATAAATATGTATAGAAGAAACTAAAACATTTAATTTTTTTAGGTATTTTTGACACTGAAATTTCTTGCATCAAATAGTAACACATTATTTTGTCTACGATATGCAGGACTTTTGAGTTGTTGATGTCACACGTGTGATTAGATTCGTTTAAAAGTACGACTAAATTTGAGTCTGGTTTATTATTAATATATAATCACATGTGTCCAGAAAATCTCAACTCAGGTAGAACGATTGAGTCACAAATCCTAATCCATAGCATAGTGCCGAGTTCGAGTAGGGGATTAAAGATCCAGGTAGTTTGGTGCCGAGATCGAGGCCGCCCTCTGTACTAGAAGTGCACTTTACCTGATACTTTTTTTGAATCTTCCGCATAAATCTAGAATGATTAGCCGTAAGATACTGGAATTCAGTATTTGAAATTGTTGTAGCATCCAAATGATCATCTCCTATTTTCGTCCCAATCGACTAAGCCGGAAGTGCACTTCATATTACAGACTTTTCGAATTTTTCTCATAAATTTAAAATAATCAGTCGCAGAATATTGAGATTTCGTACTAAGCACTTTTATAGCATTTAGTTGTACACCTTGCATTATGATTGTGATCGGCTAAGTCGGGAGTGCAGTTTACTCGAAACATTTTTCAATTTTCCTCATAAATACAAAACGATTGAACGTAGAATATTTGAATACAGTATTCAAGATGATAGTACTGTCTAGACTAAAGGCTCATATCCTATTTTCATTAAGTTCGACTGAGTCGAAAGTATACTATACTTGACGATCTTGGTATTTTGCGCATAAATTCAGAACTGTTAGTCGTAGAATCTTGGAAATCAGTATTTAGGAATATTGTGATATATAAGAATGATGACATACTGTTTCCATAGCAACCGGCTAGCCGTGGAATGATGAGATGTTGTGTTTGATTATATATATCCAATGATGTACAAGTAAGTCACGTGATGTCCACGCTAGATTTTTTTTTTCATTATAAATTTTGTTTGTTCATACGTTTTTGTTGATGATATTTCTTTATTTCCTATGTTTTTTATATAATACTTCGTCTACGTGGATCACCATAATAGGAATAATTAATCGTAAAGAATGAGTGAATAATGATATCGTTGCTAACAATAATTATTCAAGAGAGCAATCGGATTCTGTAACGGAACTGTACATCATCAGGTCGCTCGCGCAAATGATACTTAGATCTAGCTTATTTCCTCTCCCCCCACCTTTTTATCATTTTCACAGCATACAAACATTTATACTTATACCTTTTGAACCCTGCAAGATATCGCAATGGAACATACACGAAAATTTGAGTTAAGATTCCTGTTTTCATCCCTGAAATTTTCATTGAGATCTTATTGAGCTATATTTGAGACAAACTTTCAGACAGACAGACAAAAATTCTAAAAACGATCATTTATGATTGCGCATCGTTTGAATTTAAATAGTAATAGAAAAAATCATTGATTTTGCGATGTATTTTTAAAAAATGTAACGTAATATGAGGAAGCCCAAAATATTGTCCAAAATATTGAAATTCAATTCAATTGATTTTTCACTGATGGTTAAATTTATCAAACCTGGTCATACTCACCAAATGCATCCTTAAAATTTAATTTTATCGGTCAAACTGTCGATATGTAACTATTTGCGGTCAGACTAGGTTGACCTCAAAAATCGTATTTATTAATTCATATTGATATAACATGTATGTACTTATACATTGTGCATGTGTGTGTGTGCGAAACTAGCGATTCCCTAGTGAAATTAAATTTTATCGGTGGCACTGAAACAGTGATTAAATTTTCAACTAGTGGTGCTTCGCATTCAGCTAATAAGCGGGCTTCGCCCGCTCTGACCAAGCTTGACGTGAATTCTTGAGTCCAAGACAATGACGAAAGATGCACTAAGCACCTTATGTTGGATTTAATCTGCCGTCATTGTCTCGGACTCAAGATTATATTTGGTCAGAGCAGATGAAGCTCGCTCGTCAGTTGGATGCGAAGCACCGCCAAATGAAAACAAAAACCACGGTTTTAGTACCATTGGCAACATTTTATTTCACTAGGGAGTCACTAGTGTCATAAACACACATATGCACAATGTATACATGTTAAAAAGTAATAAATACGGGTTTAACGAGTCTAGGGTTGCCAGATGATAATTTGATAAAGGAGGACTAAAGAGTCTAAAAAGGAGGATTCTCTTCAGAAAAGAAGGACATTCACAATTAAAAAAGTTTTTTTTTTGTATAATTCACTTCATTTTAATCATACTTTGCTGAATTTAGTTTTTGGAAGAAGATTTCACTAACTCGACATTAAGACTGTTTGTTTCCTTACTCCACTGATTATTAATCAGTGAGAACACTCTTTCCTCATTCGCGTTATGTGAACTTATAAAAAATTTAACTCTCAGATCTTGAGCAGTTCTGGGGCACATTAAGAGTTTTTACATTTTTTAAGTAAATTGTCCACAGCTCGTGCAACTTCAAATTATAATATTAGTCGATGGATCACAATCTGAGCTCGTTTTGAGAAATAAAATAAGTTTACGAAACTGATCATGTAGTAACATCGTTAATCTCTATACATCTATGGCGCTCAAGAATTCAATGCAGGCAATTAAATATTTATACATCGGATTTTTGTTCTCTTTTGCCTACATCATCCATTCATAACATTCAAAATCTTCCATAGGCTCAATTCATTCCATCAAATAATCTTCACAAACCTTGTAAATATTGAAAAATCGGCCTCTTCATTAAAACGAAGCAGCTGACGCTTAGTGGCAAGAAATTGATAATTTTTTCAATTTAAATATACTTCTGGAATCGTGCTTTCGAAATATATCTTTATTGTATGTGGTATACTTCTTTGACTTTAGAAATATTCTTTTGACGCTGCCGGTATTAAACTTATATCAAAAGGAGGACACATAGTATGTTAGGGAGGACTGGAAGACAAAATATGAAAAAGGAGGATATGTTCTCTTTTTGGATACCATCTAGTAATCCTGACCAAGTCTGTATGCAACAAGAGTGTAAGTTGAGTATTATGACAAGTATTTGGTAATGAGGTTAGCCGAGTCACTAAAATTGTTAGCCAAATGTCATAATGCTTGTTCACAATCGTATTGCATACAAGATTTTCTTAATTTTTCTAAACTATTTATTTTTGTTAAATAAAGCTGTCATTAGATGACAAATTTTATTTCTATATATAAAAGTGAGCAAATTGAAATATTTGTGGCTAATAAATGATTACATTGTATCAAACTATTTCATTTAAAATAAATTAAATACTAATACAGGAAGTGATTGAAATCTAGTCTAATCTTACTGAAAAACTGAATTATCGCGTTAAAAACTCATACACACTTTCTTTTTGTTAACAACTCGCTTACGTACAATCATAAAAAAATATCTATAATAGTAATATCACGTTCACCGCTTTGCTATTATAATAACCCTAATCCAAGCTCTTGAAAGTAGTCAGCAAAAAATATGCAACAAAAAATTGGTGACAGTTGACAAATTGCTCCGTAGTCGTTCACGGTTTGATTCGGGTTGTCTCCAAACCAGTGGAACGAATTTCAACGCCTGAAAATGCAAATATTGACAGGAAACCCTGCAGGGAGACACTGCAACAAAGACAGATTAGAAACAGAAGTTTTCTTTTTTTTTCATCCTTAACTCGTACAATTTCATTGTATAAAGACAAAAATGTGATACATGAGTTTTTGAGGTTAACGAACACCGCACTGAAGTTGCAGATAATAAAACCAGGTTGGCCCTGATAAAGCCACCATGGTCTCCGATACACAATAAAACCATTACATACTAGATTCTATAATTTATATGTCGAATTGAAGTCAGGAACTGTTTTCTCTACCCACTCAAAACAAGAACTGCCTTGGTACAATAAAGGTAAGGCACTCTGGATATTTATCTATGGATCAATTTATCGATGAATTTTGATGAAATTGAGTCACAACTGCACCGTTTGATTCTTAGAGCTTCTACTGATTGAGACATCTATATCAATTCTAATTTTCATGAGAATATGTTTGATATCTATTAAAAAGCCCTGAAAGATTAACGTGTTCTCGCATAAATCTGTCCCTGTCGCACTTACAGCGAACATAGACCTCCAAAAAAGGGATCTTGTAGAATATTGTATTTCTGGAGATAAATTATTCGATTCAATCTGGATCAATAAAATTCTGTTCTTTTTACAAATAGGTATAAATTTTTGTGCAATCAAATTGAAATTAACAAAAATGCAGTCGAAAAACTGTTCAACTGTTTGAAAATAGGCTTTGAATTTATCAATTATGATACAATTCCTTCCAAAACTTTCGATATATTTTGTTAGATTATAGTGAGATACATCAGAAATAATCGATATAGTTACGATTTGGTGGATAATATTTTTGTAACTGTCTACTGAATACAGATCGAAAAGAGGCTTCCCAAAAAATACTTATAAATCGATTATTACGATTATTAGGCCATTCTATTGAATAAATTATCCGCACTAATTGAAACACATCTATATCAATTCAAATTTTTATGAAAATATGTTTGATATTCATTAACACGGGCTCTCGCAAAAGTCGGTCCTTGTTTCACTCACAGCAAACATAGGATTTTATGAAATATTGTATGACAATAATTATACAGGGTGTTAAAGAAGTAGGGTGAAAAAAAATTACGGCATATATATTTCGATGTGCTGATTCACAATCAAAAAGAATTTTTTCAAAACTCGCAAAATTATGAGTGTGCTTCAAGAAGAGTACATTTCTAGTGCCACTGGTCGACACAAAATTTTTAATGAAGCTAATAAATGAATATTTTAACCACGTAATTGATGTTCAATTATAAATTAATTGATTTAATTCTGGCGTTTTGTAATAATACCCAAACTGTCACTGATCATAAAATTGAATAGTTGAACATTGACGTGGTTTCTTTATAAAAGTAATAAAACATGCCTTTTCATTCCAATATTGAAATGGCCGATATGATTTTTATGTATGGTCGTGCTAATGGAAACGCACTTTAAGCGCGATGTCTTTATGAAGAAGCCTATTCAAATCGCGCATTATCTTCATCCAGAAATTTTTCAAAAAGTTTTTAACGACTAAGGGTTATTAGTTTACTATATAAACGATCGAGGACAGTAACTACAGAATAAAATTAATTAATTTGTTATTCAAAATTATTACGTGGTAAGAATACTCATTTATTAGCTTCATTAATAATTTCGTGTAGTCCAGTGGCACTATAAATGTTTTCTTCCTGAAGCACCCCCATAAATTTATTTTTAGCAATAAACTATTCGGTTAAATATATTAAATTAAAACTAATCAGGAATACCTTGATCGATAACTTTTGGTCTTTTTTGGACAAGCTGATTTACTGGAAATGATTCATGAAAGATAATAAGGGGAATAAATACGTGTTAACAGTTATTGATGATAATAGTAAATGCTATTGGAAATATTCTTCAAGAAAAAAGAAGACCTAGAAATCTACGAACTGATCATGAAAAATAATTTTATAATAAAACATAATAATTTACGGAGGATTCCTTTGTAATGTGGCATTCAAAAAATGCTTCTTTCTGCTTGCTTCGCATGTCGATCCTCCTCAATGATACAATCTGAGATCTTCAGAGCTATGGCGCGATGGTTAGTACAGCGATGTAGAACATTTGATATCGAGAACAATGGTTGTGGATTCGCAACATCAATGCTACATAGCTAACATGGCACGGAACTAAAACGTGCTGCCGTGCTTTCTTCATTCTTCGTTTCTTCCGCGCGCGTGACCTTCGGACCCCGGTAACAGAGATGATTATCTTCTCTTGCGAGCTCTGTTCTTCAGTGGTGGAACACCCAAATGTTGATTAATTGAAAGAACCTGCAAAAAAACAACAGTAGTAAAATAATTTTGAAAATAATTGCCATAAAAATAATTTTATTTAAATAAGAACAAATATATTTTGCACTAATAAATGATAATTGGGCCCCTTTTAACGTGCGCTGCTGGTCGAATCTAGGGGAGTAGGTCAGGGGGTCAGAGCTCGCAACACAGATGTCGCACACAGCAGATGATGTAGCTATAGCTACGCACAAACACACACACCTCTCTTGTTTGTGTTGAACGACTGCATGCGCGCTATATCATATGTAAATATGGCAACTGATTAGAAATTTGTTGATGTATGACGAAGATGGCGATGTAATATATATAGATCACTGATCTAGTTTGATCTTTACCTTGACAATTCATAATTTCTCACATTTTTTTGAAACTCAGGACATGTTTTTGTCAGTAACGCACTAAAAAGTACAAAATAAAATCTAAATCTTCTATGACTCTGCCAAAACGCGTAAGGCACTTTGTCGAAATTAATTAAAAGTACAATTTTATCAAAGAACCGTAAACACGTCTCACATTTAGACAAAGTCATATTGAACATTAAGAAGTGAATTTCATTATCTTGTCCTTCTAAGTGACTAACTAATTATATTATTTTTTAGTTTTTAGTCTAAAAACAGCTTCAACAGTTTATTTAATATAGACTAGAATCAAAAGGGTATTTTATTCCATATTGTTTAGGTATTAACTGACAGGAGGTCATGTGCTGTACCCTACAATAAAAATTTGATCCCTGTCAAAAGTATTAGAAAATACTCCCTGAAAATTTTGTGCAATAACTTCCAATACGTCAGTTTTTAGAAAATGATTAACGGGAGGTTATGTACTGACATAAATTGATTATCATAACAAAATTTTCATTCATTCTGATACTAATATTGAAGACCGCATTTCAATATCTTCTACAGGTCCCGAGATATTGAGATGAATAATTTCTATCCTAAAATGGGTGGTATGGTAAAATGTAAACTATAAAATTTATTACTGATATGTTGCTTGTTCTGTGCAACAATTTTCGGATTTCAATTATGCATAGTTCATTATTTTTACCCAAAACTGGGAGTGTGAATCAATATGTATCAAATTATTGTATTATCATCTATTCTCAATACGTGTGCAAAATATCATATTATTCAGACGTCTGAAAGAAAATTTTTATGAATTTGAAAGATGAAGTCATTTTACTAACTCACATATCTGTAAAATATTGGTAGTTTCAATATAAATGAGTTTGTACCATCCAAATTTATTCAAAAATATTTATTTGAATAATTGTATTTGATTCATAACAAATTAACAGATACAAAACTTTTAAAACTGGAGGACTAACTTTGCCGCCATATTCCTCACAAAATATCGCCTACAAACCATCAATTATATTCAAAAAGATCTGAATAGATTAGCATTCTTCAATCTATGTCTCAGATAACATAAATTATGTATTGCTGATTTAATCTTTGATCTACTTCGATTACTGCGCATAGAGATGCAATAATTTTGAGGTTAAATCACACTACACGTAAACTGAATGACAGGAAATGATAAACGTTGCATATACAGGAAAATCAAAGGGGGGGATTGTTGAGTAGCACATATTTATGCAAGTAATTGCTAATCACCGGTTGGAATCATAAATTATTGGCTTTGTTGGTTCTTATTATATGACCAATAAATTGTCAGTCCATTATTGGAATAACCTACTTTAGTATTACAAGATCTTACGATGATGTATTCTAAATAAAAACAGAAGAACACCAGTTTCAATGTGTAACTGTTTCACACTTACAGTATTCAACCATTTTACTATGTTTTTATAAACTCGCTTTCTTGTCTGTCTGTTTGTCTGTAAGCTTTTAATCGAAATTTCAGCCACTTCCCAGATAATGAGCGCGTACAAACTTTCAGGGAAGCTTAGTTCCCGTTCCTGATGACAATATGATATTTAATCGTTTGTTGCACGCTTTAACTCTTGTAAATAAAAATATAATAACATATAGCCAAGTTTACTTAGAGACGTATAGCCGATAGGTTACGCGCTTTGTTAGCTTTTGCTGACAGTGAGATCGAGGACTTGGAACAGCGCTTGGGCTTTGTGCATATGCCTGTAATAGCAAAATTAATGCATCAAGGAAAACACATTTCATTTTCATATCAATCTTTTGTTTTAAACAGACGAAGACTAAAAAGAAGAAAAAAAATATTTAAAATAAACTTTTCAAAGCCACTAGGTTTTTCAAATGCACTAAAAAGTAGAAAATAATTTTGGTACCAGGCATCAGTCTAAAATTGAAAACTTATCATATCTCATTGAATCAAATGTACCCCACGTTTCAGTACCAAAATGATTTTCCACTTTCAAATATATTTGAAAACCGTAGTGGCTTAAAAAAAAAACCATTTGATTTGGTTGAGTTTTGTCAGTCTTGCGTGCTAATTAGATTATTGTTAGATAGTTGAAATGATGATTGATTGTTCTATTATCGTAATCAACTAAATTGTACTTGATTTGATTCAGTTTTATTCAGTCTTGTGTACTGATTCAATCAACAAGAAATATTGTAAATTGATGGTTGCTTTTTCATTGTCGTAATCAATTTTAATTTTTGAGTTTAAACAATTAAAATAATAATTCAAAACTAGAAGATAAATGCCAGAAAGTTAATTGTTGGCTTGATTTAAGTCGCATGAAATCACTCACCATAAATAAATAAAAAATACTACCCAATAAAACATATTGCCAACTTAAAAACATCTCGTATATAGGACCCACATATGTGGACGACATTTTCGTGAACTGTTGTTACAATGCAGAGTGGGTCAAGAATACTAAATGTCAGAAATAATTGACAAGATAAAGGAACTTGGTCCCAGACAAGGTTTTACAGAATAAAAATGCCCACTTGTGTTATATTTTTATGCTCTCAACGTTTTAGATCTACCAGACAATCGAACATCTTCTTTAAAATTCTTATTTGTGACCTTAATCGACAGAGTGCACTGACATAATCTAACAAAGCTTTTTTTCTTGTGGTTTGAAGAAAGTGATCAGTGAAAAGAAATTATGCTTTTGTCAGGTACACTATAACTTTTATGATGAATCTAGTTGCCCAATGGTTTGAATCAGTACCTCCAAATTTTGCTGAATTAGTGAACAACACTTCTTTTTTTGTAGTCGTCGAAATGTTATTCAGTGCATGAAAGTAAAAATGAAACCAGTAAGACGGCAGTTCACACGAACCCGTTTGCTTACTTTTTTGTTATTCAGTTTTTAATGTGAACCGAACAACAAAACAAACAAAATGTTGGCCCAGTTTTTAACAACGTGTTCCAATTTTGGGAACTACTGATCAAGCGCAGGAAATAGAGAATATTACAAATTGAAAACAGAAAATTTTTGGATCATGTTTGTCGGAGAGTTAAAATTTATTGATGATATTGAAGTAGTTTGTCCCTTGTTAATTGTGTATTTATGTGCGGATGCCCTTGGCACTGGGTCACGATTAACCTGACCGGAATCAAAATCACCGGAAGTGTGTCAACCGGACATGCAGGCACGATACGCACATGGTTAATATGTGAAATGAGTTGCTCTAATCTCTACAAGACTGTTACACATCAATGACATTTGTAAGACATCTGCTACTTGGAAAAAGTTATATACATCCAAGATTATGAAGTTGGCACTATGCATATAGGTAAAGCTGGTTGCAAGCTAAAATTAATATTCAAGGAACAAGAACTTTAATAATTCAATGAATTAGGAGTAGCGACACTATCATTTGTACGTACTGTGTATTGAACCGCGGACAACTACTTCAGTAGTAGCTACCGCTATGAAATTATCAGAGCAAAACGTGGACAGAAAGAGAAAGCAGTGCCGTTAATAAACACTGAATACATAAATACATGCAAGTGTGAATCACATTGTAGTTTTATTTCTGTATAATGTAATTATTGTTGGTATCTGATCCAAAAGTCTTAATATTATTCTATTCGAAATAATATTTCAAGTATATGCTTTTAGATTCTGTTCGCAGTTCAAATATAGTTCAACGTAAAGCTCACAGATGGCAACATATGTATTATTACAGCTGTGACCACGTGATATCTGCGCTTGCGTAGCAACCAACAATGTTGCCAGCATAACGAACTTCAAACCGAAAGCACGATTCTTTGATTTTACTAATACATCTACGGATGATATGCTTGGTCCAACTTGGGTTGATTATGAGTGATAGGATTATCATAATTCATTGAATCTCTTTAAAATCGTTTTAAATCCGATCTGGAGTCGAGCAACCAAAAATAATTTGGAAATTTCATATTAGTGTTTGACAGATTGTAAAAGTTCAGGAATAGTATATTCTACAATAAGTATTGGAATGGCCTATATTCTGAACGAGCAAAAAGTGTTCGCGATTATGGAATACGCCATTCCAAACATGTTATAGACTATACTTTCTCTAACAAGGTTTTGGAAACTCACCAATATTTCAGAGGAAACTTAAAAAATTATTAAATGTCAAACGACAAATCCAGATATGAATACTTAAATTGTTAGGAAGTAACCATGGTAGTAGCCAAACTAACAGCTTCTGATTCGTCAATTTTTGGTTATGGAATATGCAAGTTCCAAAACAGTGTTGGAGAATAGTATATTCTACAATAAGTATTGGAATGGCCTATATTCTGAACGAGCGAAAAGTTTGTAACCCGAGCCGAAGGTGAGGATTACGGTTCGCGAGTGTGGAATACGCCATTCCAAACATGTTGTAGCCTATACTTTCTCTAACAAGGTTTTGGAAACTCACTAATATTTCAGAGGAAACTTAAAAAATTATTAAATGTCAAACGTCAAATCCAGATATGAATACCTGAATTGTTAGGAAGTAACCATGGTAGTAGCAAAACTAACAGCTTCTGATTCGTCGAAATGACTCTAAAGGCTTACGGAATCATTCTAAACGGCATACGGAATCATTCTAAACGATTTTTTGGAATGTCATTCGTTCCAACATAATTTTTGGTTAGGGAATATGCAAATTCCAAAACAGTGTTAGAGAAAATAATTTATGTTATGTTCAATGTTTTTAATAATTCGAACAATTTAAATTTCAGTTATCAGTTTTCCGGACTCAATTACATTTTCTGATTCGAAATTATTTTTAGCGAAATCTATAGAGTTTTGAGTTCATCAAGTTAAAAGCACTGGCCAGGCTGCCACTTTAAAGTTTTTATTTTCCTATTCAAATGTCAAGGATTCCGAAATTTATGGATTTGTCCCCGAAAATATTGATGTAGGCAGAGGCGGCTCTAGCCTACTTACCGTCGGGGTGCAAAGATATATAAATTGCGCCCTTCTCCCTATCTCCCTCTCTTTATCTCTTTTTTATAGATTTCAATCCAAATCCACAATCCACAATTTTAATCGCAATCCACAATCCACAGTTTGAATCCCAATACAGAATTTTAATCCAAATCCACAATTTCAATCCCAATCCACAATCCACAAATTTAATCCCAATTCACAATCCACAATCCTCAATTGGAATCCACAATTTCAATCTCAATCCGCAATCCACAATCCGTAATTCACAATTTTGATCCCAATCCACAATCCGAAATTTTAATCCCAATCCACAATCCACAATCAATAATTTCAATCTCAAACCACAATTCACAATTTTAGTCCTAATCCACAATTTGAATCCCAATACACAATTTCAATTCCAACCAACAATCCCCAATTTCAATCCCAATCCCAATTAAAAATCCACAATCACAATCCCCATTCAAAATACACAATTTTAATCCCAATCCCAATCCCAATTCACAACTCACAATTTCAATCCCAATCCAAAATCCACAATTCACAATCCTAATCCCAATCCCAAATTCTACAACCCCAATCCAATCAAAAATCCACAATCCCAAGCCCAAAAAAAATTCCACAATCCCAATCCAAATTCCAAAATCCTGAAACTCAATCCCAATCCAAAATCCACAATCCCAATACCAATCGAAAATCGACAATCCCAATCTCAATCCAAAATCCACAATCCCAATCCCAATCCCAATCCAAAATCCTGAAACCCAATCCCAATCCAAAATCCACAATCTCAATCCCAATCCCAATCCAAAATTCTAATCCCAATCCAAAATCCACAATTCCTGATCCAAAATCCACAATTTTAATCCCAATCCAAAATAGAAAGGTGGATTATGGATTGTTGATTGTGGATTAGCTCTGATAAAATATTTTGTTGAAGAAATTGGTCTTATTTTTAAAGAATTATGTTCGGGGCCCAACTGCTGCCTTCAAGAACATGGCGCCGAGGTGCCGTGCACCCCTTGCGCCACCGCTTGTGACGCGTCTTATTTTTACTATTTTAATTATTCAAAAATATCAAAATAAGTTATTCGAAAGTCTCTACAATAAATAAACATGCTAAATAGTCGCTATTTTTTCTATTTGAAAAACTTAGTTCAAAAACGTGCTAGGTGCTACTATCTCTGACTATCTAAACAAACTAGTGCCTATTCAAAAATGTGTTTAATTTCGGCGTACGAGCTTTTATACACTATTTTTGAACAAAATATACTCTTTATTAAATTAAAACAAGTATAAATATTGATTTAAAATTATTATTTAAGTAGTGCGTCAAGATTTATTCAGATAAACACAATGCCGGAAAGCGACGCGTCGATCGCCGGTTAAATCTGACAGCCCTGATATTTCCCCGTAAAGAGATATGAAATAAAGTAACTGTTATTGACTTGCTACTAAATATATTTTGATATAAATTTTGATCCATAAAATCAGAATATGGGAAAATCTATTCAAATTTAACAACAGTTCTCCAAATATAAGCCCTTTATTACTACAAATTGATTTAAAAATTTGTGGTTATCTGTTGAGCAGATAAAAAGTATGATCAAATTACCATTTTACCTTTTATTCTTTGTGAGTTTGAAAGATTGAGGACTGAATTTAATTTTAAAACAAATAACATAATATAGACTTGATCAATCTAAAATCATTTATTTAGAAGATATAAACTCTCTATTAGAAATTGACGTTTAAAACTACGGTTATCTGTTAAGCAGTTATATTGTATGACCTGATTTCCTGTTAGTTCACGAGAATCAAAAAGATGACAGCATGTATCTCGTTTGTAGAAATTCCAAAGTAATATTATTTTCTTGTGACTAAATGGCAACTTATTTTGAAAAATATTTAATTATAATTGTAGATTCAATCAAAAAATATTACCTGTCGTACCTCAATTATTTTCCAAAAATATTATGACTTTTCGCTTCCTACATTCATTTTTGAGTAATTGGTATATAATCTATGAAAGATGCAGGTATTAACAGCTCGAAAATGAGTAGGACAACCGGAAAATAGTATCAAGTTAAGTCTCACCATTTTTTAAAATTAGTTGGGGGACTTCATGTATTTGTTTTTGATTAGTGCCCGCGTTCACTTGGAAATTGTTAATTTGTGAAAAGATGATTTCTGACGTAACAAGAGTACTAATCAAAAAGTAGGAAATGAAATACCCCATTTATTTTTCAGAAATAATGTGAGCTTACTTGAAACTTATTTTTGGTTGTCGTACTCATTTTTGAGTAAACTGTTATAATTAAAGTCCAGCAATTAGTTTATATTTCGCAACACAGGTGGCACCACGTAGCTCATTTTTGATAAATGAAAACTAAATATTTTTTTGTCTAAACGGTTCATTTTATCAAAAAAATTTTAGGGAACTTTTAATTTTATTTTTCAATGTCAACCAGATTAGCATATTATTTTCTGCTGTATTATTTTAAAAATAAATAAATCAAAATTAATGTTTTATTGAAGGAATTACTTTATTATTCATACAATAAATGATTTTTATGATGACTAGCACCCTTTGGGCGAACGAAAAAAGGGTTTTCAATTTTTAAAAAACTTGCATTGCGAGTTACTCGGCTATTTACTTATATTTAAATTTGAATTTACAAATGTAATAATTAAATATTATTTATTTTTGACTGGAAAAAAAACACAGGTTTTTAAAATAAATAAAATACATTTAATTTTGCGGAAATGGTTTTATTTGTAATTTTAAAATAAGTTACAGAGCAAGGACCATTTCAAGGCTAACTACTTCTGAAAATAAAAATAGGTTTCAGAAATAAAACAACTGTAATTTTTGTAGGAATGACTTTATTTTGGGAATAAGGAAAGGATACAAAAGTTCGAAGATGAATTGTTGATTAATCGATGCTGTTGTGTTGTTGGAAGTTTTGTCTGCGATGCTGTTGCGATGTAAGCCTTGTTCGCCCCCAGGCAATGACTAAGGGGAAAGAGACGAACTCTTCTCCGGGAATTCTCCCTTTGGGCCTAGGAAAACCCCAGCGAAACCTAGACCAGAGAAGTGGCTTCTTCGTTTGCTGCAACTGAAACAACAAAATAATTATTACAAGTCGGAAAATTTAAAAAGAAATTGAACTCACTTGAACTTTGCAAGCGGAGGGCAAAATTAATCAGTTAACTTCTTCAAAGTTGAGTTGAATCTGGAGCCTGGAACAGTTGCTACTAATGTGTTGATCTTCTGCAGTTACTGGAGAACTTCTTGGACGACTGCTGGGCTCTGGTTCTGTTACTGCTGCAGGACTTCGTGGAAGATTAATGGGCTCTGGTTCTGCTGTTACTGGAGGACTTCTAGGACGGCTGCTGGGCTCTGATTCTGTTGCTGAGCTCTGATTTTGCTATTGGGTTCTGATTATGCTGCTGGGTTCTAATTCTGTTGCTGCGCTCTAATTTTGCTGCTTGGCTCTTGTTCTGCTGCTGGGCTGTGATCTTACTGCTGGACTCTGGTTCTACTGCTGGGCTCTTATTCTGCTTCTGAGGTCTGATTCTGCTGCTGGATGGCCTAAAAACATAAAAAATACAAATAAATTAATAAATTAAAGATCATCATTCACGTGTTTACATTAGTTTAAACCAGTTATATAATGAGTAATTATATTACCTAGCTGATGATGCGGTGATGCTATGAAGATCTACGACCGGCGACCTGAAACAGGAACTTAAAACAAATTTTGGTGAATCATATTAAACAAGAAAAATTTTGAGAGTTGATTTTGGCAGCTGGGGTCATCCTCAGCTCCTCCCACGTTGTCCATTCCCTCGATGTCCATCCACCTCAACAGCTGGGCTCATCCTCAGCAAATGATCTGAAAAATTACACATTAATTAGAAATCTGCGAAAAAGCAATACAAAATGACTGTAAGAAAAATAGATTAGAACCTGAAAAGCAAAGTTTATTAGTCAACTTACGTCCTTTCCTTGATTTGTTGGAGGTGGTAATGATGAAATGAAGAAGCTAAAAGGGAACTTTTTTTGATTAGTTGCATACATTCAACATTCAAACGTGTTTTGTGTGTTGGTTTGCTTGTTGCGCGCCTATTTAACGGATCTAATTTTTTGTTTGAAGAGGTACGCGAGGGTGATTGCTACCATACTACTTCGCGATTTATTTTAAAAGTGCTCAGATATATTATGCTACTGTTTGACTCTACTTTACTACCTCAATGAGTGCCTGAGCGCTCAGAAACCCATGGCACCGGTGTGCCCGTCGTTTGCAAGCAAAAATAGTTTGTTCGAATACGTGGCCAATGCATATTCCGAGGCCCGCGATACCGCCTAATTACGCGATATAGTAACCTTAAGTAACGGTCTCGGCAGCTGTTGTTTATTGAACTTAATCAAGGACCTCCGCCAGTTACTATATTTTCCGACTTCCGATAGGTACATATCGAGAGTATGCCGTTACTCCCCAGTTAGTCCGCTCGTTCGCCCTAGAACTCATTGCAGACCCACACGGTGGTGTTGACCAGGGTGGGTGCCTCTTGTAGCGGTACCACCGATTCCCACGATGGACCTTTCATTACAGGCGTTTGCAAAAAAACCAAGACATTTTATTTATTTATTACATAATAAAAGCAAAGACTAACATCGCATATCACATGCACCTAACGCACACGCAATTGCGGAACAAAAATCCCAATTTACATATTAAAATAAAAAAAATTTTGATCTCTACGTTAATAAGCAAAATTCACAACCCCAAATATATCACAGAACACTGTTAAAATAGTTTTTAAACGCAGTTTACGAGAGCAAAGACGACGCAAAAGCAACTTCTACGAAAGCCGCGATAGCAATGAACAACCCAAAACGAAAGAACAAGTTTTAGAAATAAATTATACGATTTAAGAAATATACTACGTTTTCCAATGTGTTAAAAAGAGATAGATATGCTGAAAGGAACTAGTATTATCAAAAATTAAACCGAAGTTCTAACGTGTTGCAACCATCAATTAATACTTGATTGAATTAACTTGCTTCGACGAAATAATTGGAAAAGAATCTTTAAAATAAAAATATTGAAATGAAATTATTTAAAATATTGTAAAATTGTTGTAAATACAATAAATTATTATCAATAGTAATTGTTTAAACATTATAAAAAATAATAAATCAGAATCTGAAAATTTGAATCCCAATCCACAATTTGAATCCCAATCCACAATCTTAATTTGAATCCACAATTTCAATCCCAATCCACAATCCACAAATTTAATCCCAATTCATAATCTACAATCCTTGATTAAAATCTACAATATCAATCTCAATCCGCAATTCGTAATCCACAAATTTGATCCCAATCCACAATCCACAATTTCAATCCCAATCCCAATTAAAAATCCACAATCACAATCCCAATCCAAAATACACAATTTTAATCCCAATCCCAATTCACAACCCACAATTTTAATCCCAATCCAAAATCCACAATCCACAATCCCAATCCAAAATCCACAACCTCAATCCCAATCGAAAATCCACAATCTCAATTCTAATCAAAAATCCACAATCCCAATCCCAATCCAAAATAAGTCCAGAAACCCAATTCCAATCCAAAGTCCAGAAACCCAATCCCAATCCAAAATCTCAATCCCAATACAAAATCCACAATTTCCGATCCAAAATCCACAATAATAAGCCCAATCCAAAATATAATGGCGGATTATGGATTGTTGATTGTGGATTAGCTCTAATAAAATATTTTGTTGAAGAAATTGGTCTTATTTTTAAAAAATTATGTTTGGAGCCCATCTGCCGCCTTCAAGGACATGGCGCCGGGGAATAAAGGGAAAATAAAATTAAAATTATAATTATGAATACACTCTTAGTTAGAATAAAAATCATATTAAATTTTTGAGATCTGCTGCAAATAATCAGGCTGCTCCAGATGTGATTGGCAATGTCCACAAATTTTTGTCTAAAGATAAAGCTTTTGGACTGACAAGTAACAGATTCGCATATGCTTCCAAATAATTTCGGAAAAAGCTACTTGGAAGAAAATTGGAATAAATATGGATAAAGCAGTTTCATTTGCTCCAATTTTCGTCCCAGTTGCCCAGTTTTCGGAATTATGAGTCAGCTCAACATTTGAAATGGAAAATTAAAGAAAAATAGTTATTTTGTTATAACTACGTGGATAAGTGAATAGTTTACTTCAATGAGCAAAAAATAAATTATTATTACAAATCAGGTGTGTCTTACACAATGACGTATTAACAGTAGACCCAGCACGCGGCATTTGTTTTGATGCAGGAATAAACAGTGGGGTGAGGAAGGTAAACATCGTTGTATCGCATGTTGCGTTTTTCATTTGAAAAAATATCGATTGTGAGATGTGGGAAAAATCTCGTATTTTTTTATTTTGAAGCAATTAATATATTATTACTTCTATTTCAACAAATATATATATACAGTACAGAATATAGGCGCGCACTTCTCAAACATAAATAAAAGCAGGCAAACCGCATAGCAAGCATGTTTACTCCCTTCGCTTCTCAGAACCCCTCACCTTGTAAGTGCTAACATCACAACAAACTGTGGTCTGCCATAGGACGCGCTGGGTCTACTTTAATAATACGTCATTGGTCTTACATCTACTTTTTTTTTGATATTTTTCATATTCAGCTTGTGGCAGCACTGTTCAGAAATGTTTAGCTGTCATTTGTTTTCATATTTCCAAGTTAATTCACTATTGCATTATTGTTGTTAGTGTGTAAACCATGGCACATCCAAATAATTTAGATGTAAAACAAGCTGCAATAGATTCCAATCCTTTTGAAAATATGGCGATTGGTGATACAAGTATTTTGGATAGGTTAACTGGCAGAAACCCATGTCCAAAATGCGGGAAATCTAGGAAATTTTTTTGTTATACATGTTACGTACCAATTGAAGCATTAGCCGGAAAATTACCGAAGTTGAAGGTATAAATCAATTATTATAAATAAGTAAAAAAATATATATGTTGGAGTAAATATTTACAGTTGCCAATTAAGATAGATATCATAAAACATAAAAATGAGATTGATGGAAAAAGTACGGCGTGTCATGCAGCAATTTTAGCGCCTGAAGATGTTACAATTTATACGTATCCTGATATACCCAATTATGATGAGAATGATCAAGTAGTACTTATTTTTCCGAGTGCGGATGCGAGAAGTATACAACAAGTACTTAAAAATGAAGTACGGGAGAAGTGTGTTCAGTTGGAAAAAGGGAATCATGCGGGAACTCTTATGAAAGAGTTGAATGAAAGTATTTTTAGTAATAAATGTGTGAATTTAAATATAGGTGAATTACCCATCAAAAGAGCAGTTTTTATTGACAGTACTTGGAATCAAAGTCGAGGAATTTATAAAGACGATAGGATAAAAAAATTGCCATGTGTTGTGATTCATAATCGAATCTCGCAATTTTGGCGGCACCAAAAGGGCAGCCCTAGATGGTATCTTGCTACAATTGAAGCAATACATCAATTTTTGATAGAAATTCATATTAGTGTGTGGGGAATTAATAGGAATTATTGCGGACTCGGAAACTGCTTTTCCAATGGATATTTGGAACAGTGTTATAAAGTAGATAATGAGGAATCGTATAAAGGGCAATATGATAACTTATTATATTTTTTTAAGCACATGTATGACTTAATTCATGCATATTATGATCATGAGCAGTTGTATGCGTATAAAAGAAGACTTATGTGAATTATTTTAATAAAATTTATTTTACTTATTCATACAATCTACAAGATTTCTAACCAAACCCAAAGCGGTTCATCAAATCATCAATCATTCATAACATAAAGCATTAAAAAAAATTAAAATTATTCGGATTGTTCACTTGCTTTTTACGCGTTGTAATTTTGTATAATACAATAAACTAATTTACAAATTACAGTTTACGTAAATCTAAAACAAACACACTCCCATCAGACGCACTAGCGCCAACTTTGTCCCCTCTAGAGTTCCAGCAAACTTCAAAAATGCCACCCGTTCCTTTGTAACTGTGCACCAACTGTCCGCTTTGCGTAGACCAAATATGCACGCACTTATCAAAGCTCCCACTCGCCAAAAACTTTCCATCAGGACTAAAGGCGACAGAATACACAGGTTCCGTATGTTTTGTGAGGGTGTGAATGCAAGCACCGCGTTCGACATCCCACAGCCGAACTGTTGAATCAAAACTTGCGGACGCTAGGATCAAATTCATATTTGGATTTTGTGTTCCTGGGCCGGTCGGAGACCATTTAATAGTGTAAATCTCTTTCGAATGGGCTTGTAGATCATGGACGCAAGTATCTTGCTTCATGGACCATATTTTGAGGGTCATATCGTCTGAACAAGACGCTAGGAGCAGACCCTGAGGGTCCCATTTGATTGCATTAACTTCGTTCTGTAAAACAAAATAATTAATCTTTCATGGAGTTGATTGAGGAATGTATATCTTACGGTGTGTCCCTGGAATGATTTGATTGGTTTATCAACACTAAGTTGGCAAACATGAATGCACTGATCAGTGGAACAACTGGCAAATGATGTGTTAGTCTGCCAATCAACATCAAGAGCTGGTGCCGAATGGAAATTGAATTGTTGGGTACATTCTCCACTGGCAGCATCCCAAATTATCGTTGTTTTATCGACTCCGGCTGATAAAATGTAGTTCCCATGTTTGTTCCACTTTAAAGCAAAAATAGGACCTTTATGCTGCCCTAAAGTGGTTGTTAATCGGCCGTCCGTTGCCCAAATTCTTGCATAACCGTCGTAACTACCCGTTGCTAGTAAACTTCCATCACACTAGAAAAAAATAATAGTTTACGAAACACACATTCTGAGACAACAATTTTTTTTTTTTCATAGATTGTGAGTTCAATAATTATTCATGTTTCACAAGCCATAACAGAATTTCAGAGGCTGAATGAGAAATGATTCCATAGAACGGATAAGTCATCATGAGCAATAGTTAATTTGCTGTTCATTTTCGCGCCAATTCACACCACGTGATAGTTGGTCCCGTCCAAATGAAACGTTCCAGTTTCATAGCCCAAAAAAATCTGCTGTGGCCACAGAAGTACTTCTCCGGCCATGAATTTTATGACCAATTTTATTTCTGTTCCATAAGTTTACAGTGTTGTATCAATTAATTGCATATTTCATTTATATTTCACTGTCCAGGTGACAAATATCGGTTATATGGGATTAATTTTTTATTTTACAAATTTTATGTTCAGCTACTTTAGTTGATCCTAAACTTGGCATGATCTGATTGTTATAAAAAAATATATTTATTTTAGATTTCTACCAAGCTTATCTCCCTGATAGCTATAAATTGATACCAAACTAAACATCATTCAAATAACTTGTAAAAAACAATTGACAATCGTTTAAATATAATTTTTGACGAACTTTTGCATGTATTTTAATAATAATAGTTCTAATTTCAGATTATGATTTTCATTATTTAATTTCTTCGCATGTTTCAGAAAAATAGAACGAATTTTATAATAATTCAAATTTTAATAATATAAAATGAACCGCTGATAATTTCAAGAAATGTTTCGGGTAAAAGTTGTTACAAATTATTTAAGGATCAATTTCAGTTATTCTATATTTTATGATAAATACTATCGTTTATAAAATCAACGCAAGAAACCAATAGAATGTTGGTACCACTGGTTGATAAAAGCTCATTCACGAACTTAAGACTTGGTTTTCTAATAAAAAGCTTGATTATAAAATTTCAGTCGAAAATTAATACGCGTTTTCAAGTTATCATGTTTACACACAGGCAGACCGACTTCTTATAATTGTTTTTTGGGTTTAGTAGGGTCTAAATCGTGAAGATCAAAATCTCAAACTATCAACAATACATCCCTTATTAAAGCGGGAAAGTAAAAATACTTACATTCCAATCGAGTGATGTAACATCTTTATTGCTGGGCACTTCCGTCTCTCCTTTTCTGATGCAGTGCCTTAATATTAATTGATTTGGGCTAGTTTTATAATCAGACATATCCCATATTCTTGCAGTACTATCCCCAGACCCACTAGCTAATAAATCGGTGGTGGGATTCCAGGCGCAAATAAAAACTTCTGATTCATGGCCGCGTAGAACTGTTGCTTTGGAAGGAGGAATTTCTATGCTGCCATCAACATCCATGGTTTCATTTTGGGTGGATACAACAGCTTCTTCGCCATTTGTGTCTTGACTTTCAGATTTTATTGCTTGTTTTTGTTGGTTTTGTTGATTTTGTCGGCTTGCTACGACATCAGGCATCACAGCATCAATGAGGCTAAGACTCTCAACCAGGCGTTGCTCTGTGCCATCTTCTCCAATACTAATTTCTGCTTCGGTGTATTGTAAACCTTTTTGGAGAATACTTAGTAATGCTGCGGGTGGAACTAAAGCCCCATTTATATTTGATTGGGATATATGTGATTCAATTCCGAAAGTGTACGCCGAATGTTGAAACCCTAAAAGAAAATTCACAATATTACTTGAAAAATACGTCATAAAACAAAACAAAAGCGTCCGGAAGTCATAGATAAACAAACAAGAGACATAATAAAAATGATACATAGAGTAATTGAGCAATACTTTTTCTATTATAATCAGAAGCATCATTGTTTATAACCTATGCGTACCTGATTCTTGCAGATATCGATAAACCAAGAAGTTAACCTCATCACTCGAAAAACTCATGGTTATAAATGTTCTCCAAATTTACAAATAGTACAAAATCATAACAAAATACTCTCAGGAAAACAAAATAGCCGACATATTATCAATCATCGTTTGCGGCATAAAAGTTCTTGACCTCTACTTGTGAAGTTTGTAGTATTCATTTTACAGTGTTACCAATATGAGAATATTGAGCCGGCCGTATTAATTCGCATTTGTTTATGTTGGAAAATAAATGAAGCACGTTTTAAAAACAAAAATAAATGAATGATTCAAAAATATTTTATTTTTAAATATGGTAATACTGCAATGTCCCTGGGCAACAGTTTATCATTTTGACAGCTGTCACACGTTTACGAAATGGAAGATGGGTAAGCAAAAGTGTGTAAAAGTAGTATGGCGTCGGGTGGTGAGGGAGTGAAAGACTCTGGTGGAAGTGTTCCTGTCGGAGACGAGTCATCAGAAAGTGAGGGAGAAACCGAACCAGCTAAATCATTCCATAGAAGACTATCTACTAACCGTGAAATAAAATGTTCGGTATGTCATATTATTAGTTTAGTTCCGGTAAAATGCCGCTTAGACAGAGATAGTCTGCTGTTTTTGTTTATTTTCATCCGCTAATCTCGTAGGCGTGGCGCTATATTCAATATTATTTCATACTATTGTTTACAAATACTTGTTGGTGTGTATGGAAATATTTATCAATATTTTTGTAGGCGAATTTTCTGTTATGGTTCATTATCTTTGCTGTCATTAATTTGTTGGGACTTGTTTATGCAATATGTTCTAAATTTTGCGAAAATATGCGAATTGGCTTGACCCATTTATTTTTTATTATTAGACGAAATATTTAGAGCAAGTTGACATCGATATATAAGCGTTAAGTTGCGTTGAGCTAATAACTACTAATGTTTAATTAACAAAGTACATTAGGGACTTCTCGTTGTTACAGAAGTCAATAATTCCTTTTAATTCGTGTACTGTTTTTTTATTCCGTTTCCTATCAAACAAATGAATAACTTTATATTTTATGTAGTAGAATTTAAACCACAAAAATTATAAAGTGGATTTTTTTATTTTACTTTCAATTTGCCTTTGGCATTGTGAGCAATAAATCGTTTTCATGTTATCAAATATTAAGTACAAAGCACAAGGGAAATAAGTTTTGCGAATAAAATCAATATATGATATTTTTTCCTTGTTCATTTCACGAACTGTCTGCTCTTTTATTAGTACAAAATATTGTTTATTTTTTGACTACTTCACGCATCGATGTTCAGCGGGTTGCTTCCTAAGATATTGAGACAAATTATTTTGTGTTGATGAACACAACACTTCTATTTTTTATTTTTTCGTTTTCAGGCTTCAATAAAAGAAGGATTTCTCCTGAAACAAACATGGTCTTTCCAGAGGTGGCGTCGAAGATATTTCAAGTTGAAGGGACGCAAACTTTACTACGCCAAAGATACAAAGGTAGGACTCTTTTCTTTCAAATCGTCCTTCGAATTTATCCTTAGCTGAAATTTAATTTAATCTCTTAATGGCTAGTAATTAATCCAAAACATTCGTAATGATACCGACGAGCAAAGAAAATACATAAAAAAGGAAATAAAATGTTGATGGTGCTATTAAGTACCCGTGACGTCATAAATGTGCACACGTGGCAAATAGGTCAGTTGATGTCCGCTGAAGGCAGCACTTGTTCATAGTTGAAAGAATGGTTAACTGGATCCTTTGGAAAAAGTCATGTCTTTTTCTATTGTATGTCAAGTGCATTGTCTTGCAAGCTTCTGGACAAAAGAACAATTTTAAGTTATTTTTAGAGTTGCATGCAGTTGCACAATATTCACTGGGATAAAAAAAAATACTGGCTTCGGGAGAAATAAAATACGAAGTCTCTTTTGCTATTGATTATTAAAACTGAATCAAAAGTAATTGTCAGTTTATATTATAATGATATTTCTTTGCTACATATTGACTGAATCAGCATACCAGTCTGAATAAAACCATCCAATCAAGTACAGTTTAATTGATTACGATAATGAAATAACAGATCCAACAATAATCAGCACACCACCTCTTCTCCCATTGATTATTAAAATTGAATTATAATTTTTGAGAACACTGAACAAGCAATCATCAGTTAATATTATAATGGTATTTCTTTGTTGTTGGTTGAATCAGTACACCAGACTGAACAAAAATATATCTAATCAAGTGCAGTTGATTACGATAATGAAACAGTCATCCGTTTTACAGGGATGATAATTAATAAAGAGTTGAACATGAATCAATCAGCAACAAGACTGAATGAACTTAATCAACTGAAATAATCACCCGTTTTATGGGAATGATGATAAAAGATCCAACAATAATTCAATCAGCATTTTGAAGTTTTCTTGGTCCAATTATTTACAATGTCCACATTTTTTAACATTTGCCTCGTGGCGTTATCTGCCGAAATTTAGTTAAACTAATTCTAAGGCTCTGACTTTACAGACTTCCGACCCTTCGACGCGTAAAGAGGTCAGTAGGTTGTTAGCTCCTGAAAGTTGGTGAACTGACATCCTGTGGAATCGTGCGGATTAGCAAGATTTCTATTCTCGGTTGCACATCCTCGATCTCAACAAACTTTGCTGGTGTTCGACGTTGTACACCTTTTTGAAATTTGACCTCCTTGTGAAGCGACAGGAAACTTCACAAAGTTACAAAGATGTATAGAAAAAGTTGAAAACATGTTTGTTACGAAATGGATATATTTTCAATGTGAAAAATCAATCAAATAGAATAGATGTTTAAAGATTGACGTTTGCTCAAAAGTATGTTTGTCTTTCACGAACATAATTGCTGCCATCAACCAATATTCCATAAAAGCACTTTACAGATAGTAATGCGTGCACTTGATAATATAACTTCGTTCTCTTTCGACAAACGCTCTAATGGAAGCTTTTAAAGTCTTTCAAAGCAAAGCGTATACAATAAGAAGTCAATTTAAATTCAAAACCCTGAATATAATTTTTTCCTTCCGAAATTACAGTTGTATGTATTTCAGTACTAAAATCTTGTTAAATATTCACCTGTTCCGTCCATTTTTCCCGCATAAATAATTCACGTGACCTCTTGACATTTTCGCTGATGCAGTCTTGCCCACGAGGTAGGAGATCCAACTTTTCGGAGATAATTACGTTGAGTCTGACCTCCCTAATTATTAAATGCGATTAAACTTGAAGAATAGCGAGCATGGATACCAAACATCGAGCTATGAATAGCCCCAAGTTTAATGGTTAGCATTTAGGATGCTCAGCCGTTTAACTAAAGATACTAGATGTTGGAAACTAGAGTGGCGTGGTGTCAGACTGATTGGCTATTAGCGCAAGGACTGTAATCAAATTTTGTGGTTGTTGAATTTTAGGGTATAGAAGCGGAAATCTAATGAAGATAGTTGTGTGATGATCAGTTGAATTGATGGCAGAAATCGGAACTCCTACTAGTCTCCTACTACTGATATTCAGGGCGATTAAATCCTGCCCTCATGAAAATTGGATACAACTATTCAACTATACTCCAAGGTCTCTGTAAGAAAATATGATTAATTTGACCTCCTGTGTATGAACATGTGTAACGCTAGGTCATGTTGGTCCTTCGAGCCGCATTTCTCCAAGTCCTTGTCTTTCATATAAGTTTGGGTACTTCACGATTTCAAGTGACTTCGCACTTGAAACCACTCGGATCCTTCGAACAAGCATCACAGAATTCTGAAGTTTATAAGAGAACAATAGATCTTTGTATCTAGAAAACAAAGGATACTAATCTAGGTTTATCCTAAAATCACTATTTCTCCCAGCCTACTCAATCTATGGCTTGAAAGGGGCGTGCTGTGGTTTTCCTTCCTCTGCTAATAGCTTTTCCAGTCCGGTTTAGTTTTTACCACAATCTCGCCGACCCTCTTAAGAGCAAGGGTCAAATGAAAAACATGAAACGATTCTCACTTTAGGAAAGGGTGTTTATAGCCCTAACGCAAAAAGCTTATTACAGTAAAAAGTTTTATACGAAAGAAATAATACATCATTTTATTTTTTGTTGTGGACAGTATCCTTAAGATGTCAGCCAATCAGGAAAGTAGAAGCATGTTGTACACAGTACAAACTTCTGTAATTAGACACCTAGTAAAAGATTGATGTAATTATAAAAGTAAAATACATCATAAATGAAGCTAGGTAAAATGATTTATACTGTAACCGGCTCGAAGGACAAATTAATGTCGTCTCCTTGAGGTTTAGATTAAATACAGGTGGACATAGATACTTTTTTTTAATATTTATAGATCTGGCATTTATTCATCATCGTGAAAATGTATGATTATAAGACAGGGTTAACGTTCGAGCAGAGTCAACGAAATTTGGTAGCAACTTTAAGGATAACTGTCCTTCAAAAGCCACAGTTGGCAGGTGGTAGGTGCTTCTGTGAATTTAAACGTTGAGCTCAACAGGGATCTGAAAGGCCAGCTGTTGCGGAAAAATTGCTGACGGAAAACCGGAATATAACATGCGGAAAAATTCTGGCTGCAGTAGATCATATTGTGACGTACGAGAGTGGGGGAAGCTCGTAAAGACGACGTAGTATGGGAGAGGCCTTTCGTCTTCGTTACGCCACGCCGCGTCGCAGCACATCACCCCTCCCAATGGAAGCCTCTAGTAATATTCTAGAAACGGCAAGAGTCGAGAAATATAACATTTGAGAAATCGATATTTCTCTATATAAGACCAAGCAAAAGACGTGTAGGATACAGTAGTAATAAGAGTAGTACTGTTGAAATAGAACTAGAACAGTGAATATCGAACAGTGAAGGGAACAGTGTATATAAATAGTGAAATATAAATATCTGCGAGTTTGTTTAAGTTAGAATTAAGTGACAAATAAATAAATATAGTGTTATTAGTGACATAAGAAGAATAAAACTTTTATTTCAATTTAAATTATTAAATAGTGACTTTTATTTAATCACAAACTAGATTTCGTCAAGCAATAAACATTACAATATTTTACATTAGCAGCTATGTGTGAAGGAGATTGCAACACGATGGACTCCACATTAATTGACTCAAGAACAAAAAAACGCACGGAAACTTGACCAGGGGTCGCATCTTTTTTATTCAGCAGGGTAGGTTATCTAGTTCACTGAGATGTTTCTGGGGCCTGATTCTTGAAATTTTTCGTATGCGAAAGTATGTGAGATGCGCATCCGAACTGTACAATGGTATTCTTGAAGTTAAAAGTAGGTGTCGTGTACGCAAATTTCGTGCGCAACTACATCATACGATAGACACCCTTCGAAAGTTGACATTCGTATGCGAAACTTGTGGAAGATTGGAGGAGGTTAGTTTTAAATACGGCAAATTTGGACGAGATAATACAGTTAGACTTAATTGACATATTAGACGAAGTTGAAAATTATGACGATGTAAAAAGAAGAATTTCTAAACAACTAGATGCATTTCCCTTTTCCTTGAATGAAAATAAATTTAGGAAATTATTTACACTTCCAAAAAATGTTGTTTCACGTTTGATAGAACAATTGGATTCATATATTTCTCCACTAAGCAGAAGTTCAGTTGTAGATGTTAGAACTAGAGTAAATTGTTTGTTTGAATGTTGCAAACTTCAATATCATTATTTAAAATATAAATTAATTTTTAGGTTGTGCACAATATTATTTGCGAATCTTTGTATGTAGAATCTTTTGTGAATTTTCCTGAATTAATTTGTTGGTTCATTTTCACAAATTCAATTAATATATTTTTTAGTTAAAAAATAACATTACCGGCTAGTTTTGCCATTGTACATTTGAAACTATGTAAAAGTGGCAGTTAAATTAACCAACAAAAGTAGATGCTCAAAATCAAAACAAAATTCATATTAATAACACGATTTCATCGGTTGAAAGAAGGTGCGTTCGTTTGCCTCTGTTATTTTTGTAATTCGCATACGAAACTTCGAAGCAAAGTTTCTATCACCAGTCAAGAATACCACTCATGTGCAGGCGACTGGTCGTATACGAAAGTCACCGCTCGAATATTTGCGTACACGAAAACTTTCGCATGGTTTCAAGAATCGAGGTCCTGGATATCATCGTGACCTTGACAGCTTGGTTCGAACGGGCGGCGAATATTGGATCTACAATTATGACCCCGAAACCAAACACCAGTTGGTAATTTAAGTCTTAGAAAATAAAAGCTCACAAAAGTAGTCAAACAATCGCTGCTTCTTCAAAAAGAGTGGTCTAGTTGCAGTTATTCTGCCTGAGGATCATAAAATCGTAATTGCTGTTTGTCTCCTTGAAGTCTTCAATAAATTGAGGGAAAAGCAGCAAAAAACTGTTGTGCGTGGCATTTTCTTGCACCCGTATTTTTTTTTTTTTTTTTATATTCGCAACTGGTAATTTATCTACTTTGCAGTTCAGATTCTACTCTAAATGTTTTTCTGTTATTCTTCAAAGTTAAATTATATTTCCATCGCCTACTAGAGAGTAACCGTGACTTCGTCTGTCTGGCCCACCATAATCGGAATAAATAATCGTAAATAATGAATGAATAGTGATATCATTGTGAAAAATAAATATTTCTGGAAATAATTATCAGTAAAAAGAGCAACTGGATTTTGCAATAGAACTGCATATTAACAGGTCGCTCGCGCCAATGTAGTGAGGCAGAATATGCCTCATATCGTTGTATTGTTCTCGCTGATATTGCAGCGGTGAGGATACGTTCTATGGCTGGCAAAGACACAAAGCGAGTACGATTCTACTTATTTATTATGAAGTTTTGGAATAAACGTATCTATATTAAGTTTCTCAAATAGTATAAAACAGACACACTGATGGAGTAAGGAAGTAAAAGACGCAGTAAAGAAAAAGAAAATAAAATGGATTAAATATTTAAATACTAAGAGCAATGAGGACTATAAAGAATAGAGAAAATTGGTAAAAGATTTAGTTAAAAAATCAAAGATGGCAACATGGCAAGAATTGGAGATATTATGGAAAGAAGGATAATCAGAAACTGTTTTACTAAATCTTGAAAAGCCACAATAAAATAAATAAAATAAATTTAAAACAAATAATGGACGAACAAGGAAACATACTGCATGAAAATAAAGAGATAATGGCACGGTGCAAAGATCATTTTCGAACACTGCTGGAAGAGAAAAACAACACTAACAACGAGGTCAGAGAAGATCAAATACGAACAGTGGAAAGAGAATCAATAGGAGATATAGAAAATATTACAGCAAAAGAGCTGCAAGCTGTACTTCAAAAACTTAGAAACGGCAAAGCACCAGGACATGACCAAATAAAAGCGGAGCAACTGAAGTATATGGGCGAAGAGGGAGAAGAAATTTTACTGGTGCTATTAAATATCATGTGGAAACTAGGAAAAGTACCTTCTGATTGAGAAAATGCGGTTATATTTCCAATACACAAAAAGGGCGACACAAGAACATGTAGTAACTACAGAGGAATTTCCCTACTATGTACAGCTGCAAAAATATATGAAGCAATTATTGAAGGCAAACTTAGAATGAAGTTAGAAACAAAGTTAGAAAAGGTACACAGTGGATTCCAAAAGTGGCATTCAATGCAGGACCACATATTTACAATAAGAAAATTAATGGAAAGAACAATGGGACATGGCGGTGAACTTTTCATTTTGTTTTTAGGCCTTGAAAAATCATTTGATAGGGTACAAAGGGATACATTATGGGAAATCTTGAAAAAGAGACAAATAACTGGAAGACTACTAGAGGCAATAAAAAGTATATATAGAAAAACAAATAAGTATGTTGGAACGGGCAACAATATTTCTGAAGAGTTCGTAACAACACAAGGGCTAAGACAAGGAGGAGCCTTGAGCCCTCTTTTGTTCATCATATTTTTAGACGAAATATTAAAACAGATAAAAGAAAAGACAAAGCAAGTTGAGATTGGTAACTATAAACTAAATAGGATAACGATAGCAGAGTGTGCATTTGCGGATGATCTTGCTATATTCGCAAATAGTGAGGAAGACATACATCACAATTTGCACATATGGCATCAGGAATTACAAAAATATAACATGTCAATAAACACCGAAAAATCTAAAATCATGGTGATATCTAGGGAAAATATATGCACAAATGTAACAATAAATGGCGAAGGAATACAACAGGTAGAAACTTACACTTACCTGGGCTCGGTCATACACAATAAGGGAAGCCTAGATTATGAAATTAATAATAGAGTACAAGCTGCGAATAAAAAATTCTTCATGATGAACACAACAATTCTTAATGACAAATATGTAACGGATATAACGAAAATGACACTGTACAAAACAATATATAGACCAACCCTTATATATGGAAGTGAAACGTGGGTTTTGAACCAAAGGAACAGAAGTAAAATACAAGCGTAATGAAGTACCTAAGAAAAGTAAAAGGAATAACTAAATGAGACAAAATAAGAAATGATCAAATTAGAAACGAGCTACAAACGGAAAGCATACAAAAGACAATAGATAAAAACAGCTTGCCTGGTAAGGGCAGTTGATAAGAATGGCTGATAATAAGCAGGCTAAAATCATATGGAACGCTAGAACAGCAGCTAAGAAAAGAAGAGGCAGGCCAGTGAAGACATGGGAAAACAACGTAGAAGAAATATTGAGATAAAACAAAACCAATCATCACACTGCAAGAGAAATGGCGAAACAGAGGAAAATATAGAAAGATTTTATTGGCAACATTGAATAAATAATTATTGAGATATTAATCTAGACACCCGAAAGGGTATAAAGAGATGTAAAAAGACTATAATAATAATAATATATCAAGTTTCTTTAAAATTCGTCAAGTACTTGCCGCGAGATGTGTGCACAAAATGAATATTATATTATATATTATAAAACATGATATTGGAGATAGAATTGGTAAATTCATTAATCATCTACTCAATGCTGAAATACCATGCTTGACTAATGAAACGTAAATATTGTTTCGATATTATACTAAACAGATAGTTCGCTTATTGTACCAACGTATCAGATTTTGATAATTATTAATGGAAATAATATAACTGTCAAATATTTATTATTGTGCAGCGTTAGTTAACTGGAAATTATGCCTGATCTAATGGATATAACAATCCTCCATAAATAGTAGATACATTAATTTTATTATAGAACAAAAATAGAATATTTTATAATAAAAATAAGTTAAAATTTGACTATATACCCCCTTTTATCTTTCAACTCCTCATTGCTCATTAACCCACTTTTCTTTCCAAACCTTCTTCCAACACCGCCTTTTTCCACCCTTTCCCATTCCAAGAGTGGTACAGTCCAAAAGAGCCCCTACAACCAGGGATGACGGTTAGAACAGCCTAGTACGCAATCAATGCGAGCAACGCGCCCGCTACCTCGCAAATTGTTAGACCACGGCTTACCCAGACACACCTGATGCCGTCGTGGATCGCGTGCAACCCCTGGATAATTGAACGGTCTTTAGTCAGCAGACCTGTTGCGGAAACACTAATCTAGAAGTAGGAAAATTTTGTGGGGAAATTAAGATTTAATCTTGAGGTGTCTATAATTCGTATACTGATACTACAAAATTTATATTATGAATTAAAAATAAATACTTACATACATTTATTTATTTTCAACGTATTCAATATTTATTGACTGTCACTGCATAAGAAGCGCGATATGAATACTGCACGATATACTCCAAATCCCAATTTCGTCTCTTGCACTCAAAAGTCGAGCTACTCAGAATTCGTTCGTGTATTGCAGGTTGCTTGCTACGCCTGAACTAGAACTCTCCTTTCATATCTACTAGCTTGATACGAAACATTCTTAATTAGAATTTTAAGCTTATTTATCAATTTCAGCAGTCTTGTTCACTTACACAAAGCTCTGTGGAATAATGTTACAAGCATGAAAGAGATACTGTATTACAAACAATGGTATGGAGATAAAAGCATTACATTGAAGGATTATTAGCGAGCTACGAAGCGGCTGATGATAGAAGAGATTTGCAATTTCTGACAATTTAAAATAAATTCATTCTTTTTGTGTAAGCTCATTTTTATTTGCATTAACAGCTTCTGTAATTGACACTCTAAATAAGAGTCAATAAATGAATGCAGCCATTTTTAATACACTGTTTATAACGAAAGTTATTTAGTATGCAAATTAATTCAATTTTAACGCAGAATATGGAAGTTTTTAATAATCAAATTCATTGCACTGCTCTATATTATCGGAAAATGTATTCATTTATTTATTTATAATATAATATAATAACATTGTTGGAAAATTAATTAAATTGTGTCGCTACCGGCCTATAGAAACGTTTAACACGTGAAATTCACCATAAAGTATCCTTATTTTTGTTTTCGAATCCTCCGGAAAAGATTACGTACCAATTATGCTGATGCAAATGCGGAACATGGAACATCTTGTTGTGGTTTAAGTAGTTGAGTTTTGGGTGGCCCAACTTTTAGGTGCGGGACGTAATTATTAACCCGTAACTCAGAAACGTAATGAAAAGCGACTGTTAGGTGCACTTAAGAGCTAAATATATCTGCTGAGAATTGTTCACGCCATTCTTTGAACTCCTTTTGCTCGGAAATCCCCATGCGAAACCGAAATTCAATATCCGGTGTTAGTCTCATCGTACTGTTTTGACGTAGCGCGTACTCTACTCATCGCCCACGTTCGCCACTACGAAACTACGCAAAATTACAAACGGAAAACTCGACGTGGATACTCATTAATACGATACGTCATCCCGTAGGAAGGTAAATACTTTTTAATGTCTTATTGGTTCGTAGGAAGGTTTTATATTTATGATAGCAGTAAATAGCGTTAGATGTTGTAGGACAATGGAATATTTGGGCAAAATGTATACGTCCTATTCACTCCGTGGGCGACAGCAGCGCCATTTGATGTATGAACTAAAGAAGGATATTTGGCGTATATGTACATTGTGATCTAACGAGATAAAATGTTATATTTTGATATTAATAAAAGTATATACGGATATTCTAAGCAAGTGAAAAGTTTTATTCATTACTATTATACGTTTCTTATAAGTTCGGCTGACATTAAAGTAAGTATGATCAATGAAAAAATAGATTGAAACTCAATGAAAGTTTGGTTAAGTATAATGGCATAATATATAAAAACGATCATAAAATAATAACATGGAATGAAAACGTATAGAATGAATAGTCATTCCTTAACTAATGTTGTAGTTCTGTGTCAAGTTATAAATCAGTAAAACTCATAGATTTATAAATTATGAACAAAATCGCAATGGGTTTGTCATCCTCATGAATCGATGCGTTTCTAACCACTTCTTATGGATTTATAGATCTGTAGAAATCATGAATTGATTAAAATATTGTAGGTGAGCTTCAAAATATCCTCGAGATGTTCAAAATACTGATAAATCCTATTGATGGACTTATATTATTACTATTGCTTTCACTGGGTAGATTTTGTTCATTTCGAGGTTTATTTTTTCTCCTTAATCAATGCTAAAGTATTTGTCGTTGATTATAACTCCTCATGCCGTTGATACTGATGGAAAATTGAATAATAATATTATATTATTTGCATATATTCATTCGCCTGCTTAAAGTTAAACTTTCACTAACTTTTGAAGTTTTGTAAATTGAAAGGAATATTGTAGAAACATAGCTAGGACATGACTCCTCTTCAGATTTTTTGCCTCCAATGAATGATCACTCAAATGTAAACATGTGATTTAGGATACCAAAGCGATCCATTTACACTTAATAAAAAATCATTAATAAATTTTCTTGAACTAGATTTATGCATGATTCTATTATTTAATGATATACAGATATGAGACAATTTTTTGGTATCAAAACAATAATCCCAAAGTCTAAAGAAGAAAAATTGGAGAAAATATATATGAGAAAATGTTTAGCACCAAAAAATGCCAATTTTTAATTACTTTTGAGAATAATAATTAATGGTCCAAAAGCTCATGTGATCTCTCTGAAGTCTGCTATTTTCAATGTTATTTTTATCACAGAAATAAAGATTATGGTAGTGCGTATTTTTTTTCCTTTCCACTGCAGCTATCCATTTATTTCTTTGATTTACTTTCCATTTTGCAACAAGAAATTTATAAAATTTACATTCGTTGTTTTTTCTAGTATTTTTGCAATTCATAACACTGCAACATCGATTGCTCATTTTATTTGTTTTCTTGAAAAACTGCAATCAATACGTGCATTTCTTATATTAGAAATACACAAAAGAGCCTCCCGAAGTGCCTGAATCATCCGCTGCTAGCGCTAGCGACGATTTTGCTTCCCCTTCCATGGCTTCGCACGCTCCCAATACGATAGCTGCGTAGCTTTAGTGGCTGCCCTTTTTTTGAATAAACAGCCACATTTTCACTATATGGTGTGATTTTAGGGGAAGACTATCAATTAAACTTTATTCTCAACCTTTTTTTATTAATTTCCTGTTAACACAAGTTGGGAATTATTTGTTGCAATTCTACTTCTTCTAATAATTTGATAGCTTTATTTTCGTCTTGAACTTGACACAAATAAGCCTTTGATAGTGTGCAGCAGCGTGTTTATAATCTTGTCAAACTATTTGCCGGCAGGTCTTTATGCTGCTTTCTTCTAGGTATCCAGTTTTCAACTGTTGAATTCTTTACGTCATTCTTATTGTACATCATTGATGTGGCAGCTTTTGAGTAATTCTAGGGCTTTTTTGTCTTGATTCTAAAAGAGTTTATTACAATACTTTGAAGATGGACCAACCATTGTTTGAAATTCTGATGTGAGATGGTGTGCGCTTAGCAAATGTCAGATATGCAATCCCAGTCAACGTATTCTTGGAAATTTACTTCAAACTATTCATGTCTTGAAGTTTACTGCGTATATTTCAAGTGGAATTTAATCATAAGCAAGTGTTGTGACAAATTTGATTACTCCAGAGAACATCAATTTATGTATTACTTGATACTCTACTTAGTTCCTTAATATAGATGGTCTATATTTAGATATAGGAAAGAAGATCATATAAAGCAGGTAGCAGGAAAATATACAATACATGAAAACACAAATGACAACGGTCAAAGACTATGTGATATAGCGGCAAGAAACAACATGATTATAAGTAGTACCAAACATAAACATCCAGAAATACATAAAATAACTTGGGTATCGCCAGACCAAGTAACCCAGACTCAAATAGACCACGTACTAATCACAGGAAGAAAACAATCAGATATAACAGATGTAAGATCATACAGAGGAGTATGCGCGGATTCAGACCACTTTATGGTAATAGCAAGTCTTAAACAGAAAGTAAGAAGAAATCAGAAGGACAGAAGCAAGAAAACTAAATGGGACATAGAAAAACTTAGCAATGAAGACACAAGGAAGAAGTACGAAGAAGAAATAGAGAAGCACATCAAAGAAAAATATGAAGAAGAAGACAATGTAGAGAATAAGTGGCATAAGATACAGAACTGTATAAACCAAGCTGCAAAAAAATGGATAGGAGAAGAAAAACAAGAAAATAAAAAAACATGGTTCAACAAAGAGTGCCAAGAAATAGTATTAAAAAAGAAAAATGCAAGACTGAAGTGGATGAATACAAATAGGATAGAAGACAGAGAAGATTATAAAAAAATGAGGAAGAAATGTTGTAAAATTCTAAGAAAAAACAAGAGAGATTGGATAGATGATAAAATAACAGATATTGAAAAAGAAAGTATGAATAGAAATTCAAAACAATTCTATAAAAAAATAAATGAACAAAAAAGAACATACAAACCAAAAGTCTACTGTATAAAAGACGCAAAGGGCAACAAAACAGAAAATGATGAACAATATAAGAAAACATGGGTAGAATACTTCAAAACCCTGCTAACAGACCCGCAACAAAACGTGGATATTACAACACAAGATGAAATTGCGGACGAAGGAGTATCAGAAGAACCAACAGAAGAAGAAGTCAGAGAAATAATAAGAAGCAGGCGAAATGGGAAGACTCCAGGCAAAGATGGAATAAACACAGAACTAATAAAATATGGAGGAGATGAACTACACGAATATATATATAAACTTATAATGAAGGTGTGGAGAACAGAAAAAATGCCAAAGGATTGGGAAAGAGGACAAATAATCACAATTCACAAAAAAGGAGACCAACAAACATGCGAAAATTATAGAGGTATAACGCTACTGAACACGACATATAAAATAATGTCAACACTAATACAAAAGAGAGTCCAGAAAGAAACAGAAAACATAATAGGACAGCATCAGTGCGGATTCACGCAAGGCAGATCAACAACAGACGCTATACATACAGTTAAACAGATAATAGAAAAAGCACATGAATATAAAATGAACATAGACTTATTATTCATTGATTTCAAACAAGCGTTTGACTCGATCAAAAGAGAAAAACTTATGAAAGCCCTAGAAGAATTTGGGATAACAGCTAAACTAAGACGATTGATCTTGATGACCTTAAGTGGAACAACAACCACAATTAAAACACAAAAAGGAGAAACTCAGGAATTCGAAATAAACAAAGGAATAAGACAAGGAGATACACTATCAGCAACTCTGTTCAACATAGCGTTAGAATATGTGATGAGGAATTTGAACAAAGGAACACTCAGAACTAAAGGCGGACAAATAATAGCATACGCAGACGATATAGTATTGGCAACAAAAAATAGGAAAATATTGAAAGAAATGGTCGAAGAAATAGTAACAGAAGGAAACAAAATGGGTCTAAAAATCAATGAGAACAAAACTAAAATAATGAGGATAGGAAAAAAATCAGGAAATAGAAATATGAAAATAGGTAGCCTGCAGTTTGAGGAGGTTAATAAATTCAAATACTTAGGCATTATGCTTTCAAATAATGGAGACAGGAAAACAGAAATCCAAGAGAAGATATTGACAGCGAACAGAGCCTTTTACGCAAATAAAAAATTACTCAAGGATAGAAACCTAACAAAGAAAACAAAATTAAAAGTTTATAGAACAATAATCAGACCAATAATAATGTACGCGGCAGAAACAATGACAATGACCAAAAAAGATGAAGAAGATTTACGAATAGTAGAAAGAAAAATAGTAAGAACTATTACAGGATTAGTAAAAACGACAGAAAACGAATATAGAATATTAATGAACCATGAAATAGAACAAGAGCTGCAAGGAGAAGATATAGTAAGGAAAATAAAACAACAGAGGACGAAATGGTTAGGACACATATGGAGAAAAAGGGAAGAAGACACCGTAAGGGCAATTTTACAATGGGAACCAGGCGGAAACAGAAGAAGAGGCAGACCCAGGTCGAAATGGCTACAAGAAGTAGAAGCAGATCTGAGTAAAGCAGGAATAAAGAAATGGAAGGAGAAAACAGAAAATAGGAAGACATGGAGAGAAATATGTCAGAATATTTAGAACAAGGCAATGAGGACTGATCCCCCTCAAATAAAGGATCTAGAGAGCTTCAGTAGAAGCGGCGCAACCCCACCTGGGGTGTCCAAGCCACTATATATATATATATATATATATATATATATATATATATATATATATATATATATATATATATATATATATATATATATATATATATATATATATATATATATATATATATATATATATATATATATATATATATATATATATATATATATATATATATATATATATATATATATATATATATATATATATATATATATATATATATATATATATATATATATATATATATATATATATATATATATATATATATATATATATATATATATATATATATATATATATATATATATATATATATATATATATATATATATATATATATATATATATATATATATATATATATATATATATATATATATATATATATATATATATATATATATATATATATATATATATATATATATATATATATATATATATATATATATATATATATATATATATATATATATATATATATATATATATATATATATTTAGATTTAACACGTTATAAATAATATTGTACCCTCTTTAGAAATGCAAAAGATATGTTTTTGTTTGAAATATTTACATTTTTCTGATGAAAAATTTCATAAAAATATATTGTTACGTATGCAGGGCGTATTAGCAAACCATTGACACACTTTGTGTACATATCAGCACATTTATCAGCACGAAATAAGTATATGAGAATGAGTTATACATGTAAACCTCTAGGCTTCTACTTGAAGCACTGCTGGGTATCCATTCCATTTTTATTTAGTACAGTAGAAGATTGTATAGGAAAATTTTGATAGAATATAACAAGACACATCAGAAATAGTCAATTTAGTTACAATTAGTTATATTTCTATAACAATTTATTGAAAAAACAGCTCAGAAGGCTGTCTCTATACATACATTCGATAAATTCTATCCGTAGAGCTTCTAGTGATTAAAACACATCTAAATCAATAAAAATTCTCATGAAATTATTTTTGGTATGCATTTATAAAAATCTGACGTGAACATCACGCGACTTACTTATACATCATTGGATATATTTTTTGCATATAATAATACACGCTTTCGGCCCAGTAGATCATCATTCTTATGTAACAACATACCTAAGTACTAATTTCCAAGATTCTACGGCTAACAGTTATGAAGTGCACTTCTGGTTCAGTCGATTGTTATGAGAATTGTAGGCAATTATTCAGACGCTACAGCAGACTGAAATACTAAATTTCAATCACCGGTCCACAAAAAAAAAAGTGGTCTGTACTGAACCTATCTATCTTAATGTATTTTGATGCGCTGAATCCGAATCTGGAGTCAGTTTTGCCCGTACACCCTCAAAATTTTGAGTAAATTGCAAAAAACCATGAAAATCGCCAAAAATTAGCAGTTTTGGTTAGAAAAAAATTTATGGAACTATAGACCAAGTATGATTTTCATGTATTTTGGTCCGCTGAATCCAACTCTGAAGTTTATTCAACCATAAGCCATTTAAAATCTAAGTAAATTGCAAAAAAAAACCCTAAAAATTTCGAAAAATAACAAAAAATTGAAAGTTAGAAGCTTGTGCCTGTTTTTTGTTATTTTCCGCAATTTTCAGGTGTTTTTTTGCAATTTATTTGAATTTTAAAAGGCTTATGGTTGAATAAATTTCAGATTTGGACTTAGCGGACCAAAATACATAAAAATCATACTTGGTCTATAGTTCCATAAATTTTTTTCTTACCAAAACTGCTAATTTTTGGCGATTTTCATGGTTTTTTGCAATTTACTCAAAATTTTGAGGGTGTACGGGCAAAACTGACTTTAGATTCGGATTCAGTGCGTCGAAATACATAAAGATAGGTAAGTCTGGTCAAAAGTACAGACCACTTTTTTTTTGTGGGCCGGTGATAATCTTTGGCCGATCATTTCGAATCTATGCGAAAAATTCTATAAGACTATCAAGTAAACTGCACTTCCGGTTCAGTCGATCTTATTGAAAATAGGATATGAGCATCTAGATGGTACAATTGTCTTAAATACTGAATTCTAATATTCTACGTTAAAACGTTTTGAATTAATGCGAAAAATTCAGAAAATGTTTCGAGTAAAATGCACTACCGGTAGAGACGATTGCAATCATAATGAGAGGTGCACAACTAGATGTTATAGAAGTGCTTAATACTAAATTTCAATATTCTGGTTTTGAATTTATGCGGAAAAGTGCACTTCTGGCTCAGCCGATTGGTACAAAAATAGAAGATAATCATTTACATGCTACAGAGATCTCAAATACTGAATTTCAATATCCTACGGCTAACCATTTTGGATTTATGCGGAAAATTCAAAAAAAGTTTCAAGAAAAGTGCACTTCAGGTACAGATGATTGCAACCATAATGCGAGGTGCACAACTAAACCCTAGACCAGTCTTAAATACAAAATTTCAACTTTATACGTTCGACGAGCTTTGAGATTTGCGAGTTACATACATACATAATTACATACATACATACATACATCAAGCCGAAAATAGTTAAAATAGATTCAGAGTTGCTCAAAACGGATATTTCCGTCAAATCTCAAAATGTGAATTTTGTCGGTTTCACAATACCTACTTTTATTTGGTATGTACAAGTAAAAAATTTGACGTGGACATCACGTGACTTATTTGTACATCATTGGATATATTATGATTAAACACAAAATCTCATAATTCCACGACCAATCGTTTTGGATTTATCCAAAAGATTCTAAAAATTGGTCAAGTAAAATGCGCTTTCAGCCAAGACGGTTGCTATGGAAACAGTAGGTCATCATTCTTATGTTACAATATTCCTAAATACTGATTTCCAAGATTTTACGGCTAAAGTACTGAATTTATACGCAAAATTAAAAAATAAATTCCAACTGAAGTGCACTTTCGGTTCAGTCTGTTATTATGAAAATTATAGATAATCATTCAGATGCTACAGCAGACTGAAATACCAAATTTCAATACTATACAGCCGATCGCTCTGAATTTATGCGAAAAATTCCAAAAGACTGTCAAGTATAGTGCACTTCCGACTTAATCGATCTCAATGAAAATAGAATATGAGCATCTAGACGGTACTATCGTCTTGAATACTGAATTCTAATATTCTACGTTCAATAGTTTTGGATTTATGCGGAAAATTCAAGAAATGTTTCGAGTAAACTGCACTTCCAGCTCAGCCGATCGCAAATAATGCAAGGTGTACAATTAGATGTTATAGAAGTGCTTAATACGAAATTTCAATATTCTACGACTGATTGTTTTGAATTTATGAGGAAAATTCGAAAAGTCTGTTATATAAAGTGCACTTTCGGCTGAGCCGATTGGTACGAAAATAGAAGATGACCATTTGGATGCTACAGCAATTTCAAATACTAAATTTCAGTATCCTACTAGCTTTATGCGGAAAATTCAAAAAAAGTTTTAAGTAAAATGCACTTCCGGTACAGATGATTGCAACCATAATGCAAGGTGCACATCAAGACCCTATACCAGTATTAAATACAAAATTTCAGCATATATACGTTCGACGGGTTTTGAGATTTGCGATTTACGCACATGCATACATGTAACGACATCAAGCCAAAAATAGTCAAAATGGATTCAATTATGCTCAAAACGGATATATCCATCAAAATCTCGATATGTGAATTTTGTCGGTTTCACAATATTTTCTTGTACTTTGTACAAGTAAAGACCACACATTTATTTACACGTGTTCTTATATAAGTCTGCCCTTAAAGCGGATAGAGGCTGTTCTTAAGGATCTTGCACAGGTTACACGTTCAGCCGGTATCAGATAACTTCATTGTTGTCAAGTCAAGTTGATTTGAGAATGGATTCCAATCCAGCCAAGCCATGGAAATTTTATGATTTGACCGATATTCTAACCATGACCTCTGCGTTCAGAGGCTAGCACTCTACAACTGTGCTGTAAATGTTGTATGTCGCCGTTACCTTGATCTTTATTTGGGTCTTCTATGATTGGCTTTTTCGTGTTTTGTTTATCAATCTATGAACTACTCTATCAAAAATAACTCATATGCATGAAACTATGTATAGATTTTCATCTATTTATAGCTTAGTTGACATAACTTTGGCGTTTGTTCCAAAACAATTGCTAATTTAGAAATCAATACAGTCCCAACTTGATTATCGGAAATAACCGGACCTCAAAATACAAGCTTTATTATTCTATACGAAAGCAACCCGTAGAAATGGATATCAGTTCGTGGAACTTGATAAAATATCTGATTGTTATAACATCATTGTTTGGCACTTATTCCTGAAATGCGTTTGAGAGTTGTTTTCAAGGAATTCTACGTCGCTCAAAGCGACGATAAATGAGAATCCCGGACTCTAGAGTAAAGTAATGGCAAGGTGACGTCATCATACGTCACGGGAGCAGAATGTCACGTCACTTCTGAATAGAATGGATGCGCTGTCAGGCACAGAATAGTAAAAAACAATTGTCTAGAGGTTTTTGTTTTCGGTTTATTGTTTTTTCCAATAAAATGGAAAAACTAATCAGTTGGAATACTTGGGAGATGATGGGAAATTATTTATTGAATTTTATGGGTAAAAATAGATTTGCAAGCTTTTCCCTTTGTTATAAATTGTTTATAATTCCGGTGTATCAACCGGAATGTTTTTCCATTGTTCTACCCCCTTGCTTTTCTTTGGTCTATTATTCCAAGTTTGTTCATTGTAATCATTTTCTTTTCTGAAATTTAGTTCACCCAACTTATATTTTTATTCGTTTTTGTTTCATCATTATTTGCCTATCTTAGAGTACGAAACGAACACATTGTCTACAATTCTTCACAGTATTGGTATTATTTAACATGGTATCTCTCTTACTACTAACGCTGCATTCAGTCAAAACTTTCATCAAAATGTACCTACATAACTGATTTCTTTCCTCCTACCTGCGCCTGCTAACGTAAAATCTCATTCAATCAGCACTGTCATTAATTTTCTACCCAGTTTGCAGTTGATGTTTTCCATACCCTACAAAAATTGGCTGATTCCCCTCCTCCCTTTTTATTTTGGGATCTTGAGCAACTCTTATTTAACAGTGTGCCGAATGGTGCAGATCTCAAGCTCCGAAAGACACAACTGGCTGTAGAAATCAATCGACCTCACTATCTGCTGCCTATCAGTCAGTCGACCTCACGGTCTGCTGCCCATTAGTGACCGACTTTAGTCTGCTGCCCATCAGTGAACGACTTTTCGCCGCCTACCAGTGTTCGACTTTAGTCCGCTGCCTGCTAGTTATTGCACTTGAAAAAAATTTATTTTACAATCAAAATGAAACTTAACAAATATTTCTGACATTACAAACCAATAGTTATAAAAAAATTCCATTGGTTGGTCCCCATTGCAATTGCTGCTGTCCCCGTAACCTTTAACCTATATAAATTGTGATCAAGCCACCATTATGATTAAATCCATGGAATTTCCGCCATCCTTCAGGTATTGATCATATCCTGAGGGACGCGACGCAAGCGGAGGGAAGTCATTATATTTCTTAATGCCTTCTTCAATTAAAGGTTTTAAGATTAACACCTAAATGAAGTGACGAAGCTTTTAAAGGTTAGCTAGAAATAGTTACAATTTATTATTAAGTTATTAAAATATTCATTTCATTTGAAATAACCAAAGTTGGGTTATAAATTCAGAACACATTTTGAAAATAGAAGCAAACGTCATGTTATCAAAGTTTTAAATACACAATTGGAATAAAACAACAAAACAGTTTGAAAATGCAAAATAATCGTGCAATATTAATTTTTTTTTGCATACTGCTTTAAAAGTAGATGCTCAAATATCATTTTTTTTTGTTCAATTCATACAAACTTGATTTGAAATTTGATGCTTTCTTCAATTGAATATACGGAAAATAAATCTTTCTGCAAATATATAACATTACTAACTTCAGTTTGTTCATCAGGGCTACCAATTTCATATTATTAAATGTTGTAAAATATGAACTTTTTATTACTTTTCGCCGTAATTTGCGTCACGGTTATTTCCTGTTTTTAATTTTCCTTTAAAGTAAATTTAGATACATGTATAATGTATATTTCAGATTTAATTAATAGTTTTCCATTATAGCAACTTCATTATGAGAAATAACTTCAGAATTTAATTTAAACGTCAGTTTGTTTGAGGTTAATGCAAAGAAAAGTACTTAATAATGTTTGAATGGTTTTACAAAGTTTTTACGAAGAGGTATTGAGTTACAAGGATAATATTTGAATAAGATTCTCGGATTCTAGTAAACTTCAGAGTAAAACAAGAAGTGAAGCAATAATAAAGCACAAGAAATCCATTACAATTGATTATTGTCGCTGTCTCAATCAAATTAACTCAATTTCTACCTCTGTTCTTACTTATATACAATTTCATAATCAGACTCTTCAAGTTTCAGTCTCCATTTAATTAATTTCTGACTGCATTGTTTAAGAGAAAATAATCTTTTCAGAGTTATGATGTATAAGAATATTAAATTTTCAATCAAATTTGCAAGGAAGAAAATGTTGTGTGCCCATACTATAGGCAACAGCTCTTTATCGATAGTTTGATTCAGAATCGTTATAACAAGATAGATCTGTGGCAATCTGATTTCAAACAATTCTGGTTCAAATATTTAAGATAAGTTAATTGATTAATTGAGCTGAAGATTACTTTGAATGTGCTCTATACTATATATCTATATTTTCACAATAAAAGATCTACCACGCGCATCATGTTATCTTCTACGAGTACCACGAACGGCTCTTATCATTAGTACTCAACAAAAATTACGTTACCTCCTATAAATTTCACCTGCGGAAAGCAAGTATCTTCTCCGTCTCTCTTACTGTTCCTAAAAAATTCTATCTTTGTTTCTCTTGCGCACACTCCTGGCTACGATGACCGCGGCTCAGGGCGACCCGACGCCGATTAGTTGCCGCGTCGATGTTCTGAAAGCTAGACGTCCGGACGCCTGAAAGTCTCAAGTTGAAAGCTGCCACACGTGTCAGTTGGCTGCGCTCTCTGATGTTTTGTTTTGTTTGCAACAGTTTTGACATTTGATTCGCGGTTGTTTCTCTGGGCCAGGTGAGTTGATGACAAAAATTTATGACGAGGTTTTTGGTTATAAAAATGTTCTCAAATAAATCGAAGCTTATCAGACATGCCTACGTCAGAAAAAAAAATTGAATCGTAAAACTGTCCATTTCGTTTCATGTTTATGTAGCTCCCTAATTTTTTTTCTCAAGTGTGTCTATTTTCATTACAAGCATTTGAGGTATGCACAGAGATCTACGAATGTGTAACTTTCCATTTTTATTTAGTAAGGAATTTTCTTGACGTATTTTTCTCAATTATGTTGTACTAGTCGAGAAATGCTACACATGGAGAATTGTTACCTTAATTAGAAAATTCCAATCGAGTTTTCTGCGCTTTACCATTTAATTTAAATTTGAACATTCCAACCCAAATATCTGAATGAAAAGTACAAGTCATTTTCCAATTAAGTTTTTTTATTCCTCACTTGATTTTCATTCATTTGGACACTGCCATAGAAAAGTTATTATGAATGATTATACTCTCCTTAGTTTCCATGAAATGGTCACTGTTTCACCTAAGAAAGCCTTCTAAATTTGCAACTTGATTTTGAGTAATTATTGATACCCAATTTAATTGGAAACTCCTATAAGAACTAACTTTTCTAAATACTGTCCTATTCAAATGCTCCTGCACTTTTTTTTCTCTCGTAATTTTGAGCAACTTGTGCAAATAACTTCCATGCTCAATTCAATTTATTTAAGAGCTATAAGAAAATTTTTGCCGATGAAAATTCTCCCTTTTAGATTCTTAAATATTTTTATAGTCGACTAGCATCATAATATTATGATTACTGCAAAAAATCGTGCATAATGTTATACATCATGACAACGGAATAAATTTTTATTAATATTGACATAAATTGTACTAATAGTATTTGCAGATATTGTAATACCTGATATAGAAGATGAACTTGTGACAATAACAGAAACGTTTATTAAAGAAATATTAATTCGTTCATTGGTAGATACAAAAGTCTTCGGGCAATTTTGTTTTTATTTTCTCGCGATTCTGCAATGTAACCTTCAGCAAATGAATTATTTTTCCAATCACCGTTTCTTTTTCTACTAGAATTGTAGCGGATGTTCTCGTAACTCGTATATTTGGCAGCGTTAGGAATTTCCAGATACTTGGCAATAAGTGCAGGAATTCGTCTAAATGTATTAATTCCAATTGGATTACGTGTACATTTTCCAGAATTATTCGTAATTTTCAAAATTTTTTGGTCTTAAATTCATATAATTTTCAATGATACTAATGTAATCCACCACGTCACCATCGTTCAAAATCGTTGATGTTTCATTCCTGTGTATCTTTGTGTCTTTAATATATACAACAATAACGGAACCTTCCACTTTTATATCATCAGTACATAAATTATGGAACTCAACAGGCTGACAGGCTTCAAATAAACCAAAAATTGCAACAAGCTGAAAATGACATTTTTTGAAAAAAAATTCTGATTTTTTTGAAAATACGGCAGACTTCTCGGGTGAATAATTAACAGAACAATTTTTGAGGAAGGCACTAAGTTTTTTGTCACCTTATCATAATTTTGACTTATAATCTCGAACCCAATTTGATTTATTTGGAAGCTGCTTCAAGAAAATGTCAATAGTTTTTATAATATCTCTTAATTTAATAGAACTACTGATTTTTTCTACAATTTTAGAGGTTTGGACTGTATTTCATTGACCTAGACGTACTTACAACTTTCTATAGTACCTGGCCAAATTATTAGGGACAGTCCATAAATTTTTGTACCTTCTAGTTTTTCCGACAATTGTTTTCAACAAATTATCGATTTTAGGTCTTATTGGTTTATTTTACGTGTAAGAGTGTTCAATTGAGATATTAAAACAATGAATTACGAGAAAATAAAATTAATTCTTCAATTAAAAATAAATAGAAAATCCAAAATAGAGAAATGAATTCTACAATCAGAAATCATGGCAAAAGATCAAAATATTAGCAGTAAACTTCAATTTAGTTGTATTTGAACGTTTCGGGGCCGAAATGGTCTTTCATATTTAGCTCATGTGAAGTTGAAATATTATTGCGTTGTTGGTTAAATTTGAAGTAATTTTGCAAAGAAAACATAAAAATTTAGACGTTGAAACCATAAAAAAAAAGCTAAACAATAATTATGAAGTCATTTTATTTTTTGATAAATGACGTGAACCACCAATGTTACTTCTCGATAAAAATCAATATTAGTGATGCCAAGGCCTCATATTGTTTGATTTTTTTTCCTGGCTTCAACGTCTAAATTTTGATGTTTTTTCTATAAAATAACTTCAAATTCAACCAACAAAGTAATAATATTTCAACTTCCACATAAGCTGATTATGGAGAGCCGTTTCGGCGCCGAAACGTCCAAATAAAACTAAATTCAAGTTTACTGCTAATATTTTGATCTTTTGCCCGAGTTCTTATTGTTCTCTATTTTGTTTTGGCTTTTCCATTTTTTTTTAAATTGAAGAATTAATTTTTTTTTCGTAATCCATTGTTTTAGCGTCCCAACTGAACACTCTTATATATAAAAAAGATCAATTAGACCTAAAACCAATAATTTATTGAAAATAATAGTCAATGAAAGTGGAAAGTATAAAAATTTATGGACTGTCCCTAATAATTGGGCCAGGTTCTGTAATTTCAAGCTCAAACAAAAATTGCTGCTTCAGAAAAAGTGGTCCAGTTTTAGTATCTTCTTTCGAGGATCATAAAACCGAATTGCAGATTGGTATAAGTAAGCCTTCAATAAATTGCTTAAGATCAGTTTACGTGATATTTGGTGGAGTGCACCGTCGAAAGTCCTCACTACTGCTTTCTGTGTCAGTGGCACTAAACTAGTGTTTTTTCCAACTGACGATGCTTCGCATCCAACTTGAGAGCGGGCTTTGCCCGCTCTGACCAAGCACAATATTTATCAAACTGCTAGTTCAGTCATTTATTCTCAAAAAGTCGACGACATGGATGTACGACGTGCGGGCTGGTCCAATTTTGTGCTCCCATCCGCCCTGCAGTCCAGATCCTAGGCCGGAGGGGATAACTTTGAAAAGCAATCAGAGAATTTCGAATCTTTCTCGGCAAAAAATTAAGAATCTGCACATTTGACTTCATAGGTTGAAAATTTTCTTCCTCGTAGATAATTCTTCAAATGTCGAATTAAATGAAATTTGTTGGCGGCAAGGTCTGGTCTGTAAGCATGATGGATAAGTTCCTGGAACCCACAGTCACGTAGAGTAGCTGATGCAATGCCTGACTTGTGAACAGACGCATTGTCGTAAAGCAGCAGCATCCTATGGCTGAACTATTCTTACCGATTGTCGAGGTTTGCCGTATCCAAATTCTACAAAACTCCTGTTATTGTCTCCCTGGGAAGAAGATAATCAGTGAAAAGCACACCTGCCATATTCTAAAAAATTGTGATCATGATCTTTTTGGCGGACGACTAAATGCGATATTTTTTCGGTGCTTCCACTGCATGGACTCTCATTTCATCTCTGGATCACAATGATGAATCCATGTTGCATCATCCGTTACAATTTTAGCCAAAAAAATTACTATAGTCTATAAAATTAAGCAGAGGAGAGACGTCATTAAAATTTATTATTAGATAATGACGTCACGTAATTACTACGTTTATATGTTATACCAAGGAAGCAAAACTTGAATAACAATTACTGTTTGTATTGAAAAATACAGATTTAATACGCAACAAGGCAACAGTGATGATATTCTAACCGAAAAGAACAAAGTAAACACGTGTTGATCGCACTGAAATGTCGAAAACGAATGCAACGAATGAGAATGTAAATGTAGTCAAACTTCATAGTACCAATACGTATGATAAAGAAATAAACAACAATTATTGTAAATGAATGAAATTTTGTTGAAAACAATAAATTTGAGTATAAAATAATTGTTAATTAAATTAAAATATACTTTTCTTATAGTATGCAAAAAATTGCATTTATTTTATTTGTTTTTCCAAACATAAACATCAGGTTGTCATTACGACAGGTTCTTTTCATTTTGTAATGTTTTGATGACGTCTCTCCTCTGCTTAATTTTATAGACTATACCTTCATTGAACAGGTCAAAATTTTCCATTAAAGTCAGAACACGATTTTGCTTCTGCAAAGGTGTCAGCATTCTTAGCACCTATCTTGCACTAAATTTAGTCATCGTCAAATATTCGTGCAAGATTATCATAACTAAAGCTTCTGAAATGTCACATTCTGTAGCTACCTGAGAAGCTTTTAATCGACGATCCACAAAAACAGGCTTCTAAACTTTCGTCACGTTTTCTGGTGTGTTGGTAACTCACCCGGACCTTATCCTATATACGCCAATTCTGCTGATGGTGAATCCCTATTATTTGTTTGAAGTTTTCATCCTCTTCTCCACAGCCTCTGCATATTATGGTTCTTCTTCCAGTCCCAATAAATGTTTGACTTTTTACGTACTCATGGAAAGTGGATTATCTGTCTCTTGCTTGTCTCCGACTTGGTGCATTCAAATGTTTATCCAGTTAATAGCATGTCATACACATAGTCTCTTCGGTAGTTTCCATGAGGAAATTGCTGCACAAAAGTCTTTTATAAATATTCCATCAAGAACATTTTCCTGGCAAAAATTGCCATTACTCTTCAAGAGAAATAAATTCACAAAAGTTGAAATGTCATTCCACTTAAATATTCAACATCTGTTTCAGTCTTTGCACCGTTGCCCAAAGCAATTAAAAAATAAAGTCCGTATTTCATCAAACATCTACTGTTTTCCAATTGCAATAAAGTTACCACATTTCAGATTCCTCCATCAACACAAGCGTTGAAAAATTTACGCCCCTCCTTTATTATCTTGCTTTGAATCTGCATAGCTAGATCATTAGTTAAGTGGAACAGTGAACAAAATGCAATTCGTTTGAAAAAAACCTTCTGCTTTGATTCAAACAAAATCAATATTTATTTTCACAAATATTCCAGTACATAATTTAGTCATCATTGTATATTATGTAGTATTGATTTGGAAAACTGAACGAAATCGTCGAAAAGTATTCATTACGTGGAGAATTATGTGACCTACTTGTTTTCCTAGCAATTATTTCCTTCCACATAACCTCAAGATCCTGTTCACTAGAGAGCCATCAATTATTTTGGACTATTATATTTCATTCTTTATCGTAATTCTTCTTCTGACACTGTCATTATTATTATTAACCTCAAAGTACGATAAAGGGGCAGGAAGCAGTATCCTAAATTGCCTGCAATTATTTTTGGCCGAAATAAGCTCAACTAGGATACGGCGAATAAAATATTGAACATTATTAATTAGTACCTCGCCGTTTTTAGTCAAAAAATATTCTCAACAATTATGATTGCTATCATTAATACGTTGCTTACTTCATGCTCTGTAAATTTGGCCCTGTCCGCCAATTTTGTAACGTCTAACCCTCTTCTCTCACTTCAGTGAGACAGCAGTAGAACTTTCTGATTAGTTGATAAAATATCTGGCGGAAAATTATGTAACAAGAATCCTCAAACAAACTGAAGCATGATAATAACTGACGTAGGAATTTATAACACGACACAAAGTTCAGATTATATAGAACGTGAAGCTCCGGAGAAGAGATTCATAAGTAATTTACCTTAATAGTAGAGATGTTTAGTACGTCGTTCAGCCGATTGGTGAAACCATTGGCATATTCCTACATGTCGGGTAAAGCCACATTCCCACCTCTATAATAATCATAGTCATAAGTCTTAAGTCGTAATTTTGAGAGTTTAACATACGCGACTTCACTGGTCTTTAGTTCAGTCGCTCGTCATTCGTTTTAGTGATCGTACATGAAAAGCATCTAGTTGCAGTAAAATGGAAAATTTGAGTTTTAAACACCGCTTCATCATAGAATTTTTAGTGAAGGAAAAAAAAAGGTCTAACATTAACATGGATCTTATATGGGGGCCAATTGATGCCGAAAGCATACCCCACATTATTTGATCATAAATTATGACCGCCAATTTTGTAGCGCCTGTTTCCGTCCTCTCACTAAAGTGAAATGACAATAGAAGCTTTCTGATTAGTTGATGAATAATTTGGCGGGAAATTACACACATTAGTCATGGAAAAGGTAGTGAATATATGTGGCAACACACCGAATAAATGGCAACTGAGTTATATGCGCCAAGGACGTAGTGACGACTGGTGTAATTTCTGGAAACTCTTTAGAACTTTCTAGAGGCTTCAAGAAACTCTAAACTGGAATATAAAAACCCGGATAAGATCGAGCCAGGGAATTATTGTGGACCAGATACATAACGAGTAAGATCAAAAATAAATAAACGAACTAATCGAGATAAATAAATAGCAGATAGTGTTGATGTGTAAATAATAGCCTTAAGTGGAAATAAATTCACTAAACCCACAATGGTTGAGCTTCGTTTCACAGTATTGGATATTAGGATATGTTAAACAATAATAGGCATAAATTCATTTCAAACAAAACTCCTTTGTTGAACAGGCGTGGAAAATATATCTTTAATCTATTTCTCTTCCTCTTTAATACTCCTCACTTAGAACAGAAACTCAGTCACACACAAATTTACAAATTATTTGATTTGGGAATATGTATTAAACATTCTTGATAAATTCATTTTGCAGATTATTTTACTTAAATACTTATTTTGTCAATATATTTATTGCAGAGGAACTTACCCTCATAAAATGTCAATTTAGAAGAGACATCAAGAACAATTTTGAATTTAAATTTGGAACATGCGAAATTTGCATGTGTTTAGTTAAATATGCTGCTGTTTCAAAATGCATTTTTTGTTTTGTTTTGTAATACTACCGTTATAGTATGGGAGTTGGTAAAATATGTGAAGAAGAAAATATATTTATAGTATTGACGTACAAACGTCTTTTCGCTCGTTAAGTGCAGTGATAGCCGGTCAAACTTTCTTGTATTAAAAAAAACACGTTAGTTTTCAATCGCTAATAACTACTAGACTAATAATGCGATAGCAACGGTTGAGATCCCAATGGATAAAGCATGTCTGTACGTGTTTATCGTGCAGCATTTGTTTTGCCTGTGACGTAAGCACCTGCGAGTGATTGTTGTGAATTAGTGTTGTGTAAAATTACAAATTAGTGTAGCACGAGAGCACATTTAGCTAGGACGTTCTTTCGGGTAAAGAGCTTGAGAAGAATTACTAGGACTCAAAGTGAAACAATAAAAATGTTCTCCGAAGCATATATAAACATCGGTATCAAATTGAAAATTGCAAAAAAATTATATGAGGCGTAAATATGCGCGACATTATAGAAAACGGAAATCAGAGGAAAGTTCGCATTTTCAAAAATCTAAAAAGTCCAGTGTCGAGCAAATATACATGATTTCATCCCAACGTTTTCACGGAAAATCTACGTCGCGGACCTTATCTATGACTTCCGGTTTTTTTAATATTCAAACTGGAATGTGTGAAAAAATAGAATCGAAAATATGAAAATTGAAATTAAAAATTAAAAATACGTCAGATTCTGGATGCCAATGGTTCCATCCTAACATAATTTGTATTTAGAATAAGAGAATAAATCTGTAGGATTGATTATACAAACTGGAATTTGTGTTGAAAAAAAAGTGTCGATAATTTGAAAATTTAAAATACGTCAGATATTGGGTACCAGTGGCTCCATCCTAAAATATTTTGAATTTAGAAGAAAAAATTTGTAGAATTTGATATTTGAACTGGAATTTGTGTTGAGAAAAAAATACATCAGATGTTGGATGCCAGTGGAAGCATCCTAACATATTTTGAATTTAGCAGAAGAGAATAAGTTTTTAGGATTTAATATTTTAATTGAAATATGTGTTAGGGGAAAACGTATGGAAAATTTGAAAACTTAAATTAAAAATCTGACGTGGACATCGCGTGACTTACTTGTACATCATTGGATATATATAATCAAACACAAAATCTCATCATTCCACGGCTAATTGTTTTTGATTTATCCAAAAATTCTAAAAATCTGTCAAGTAAAATGCGCTTTTAGCCAAGTCGGTTGCTATGGAAACAGTAGGCCATTATTCTTATACTACAACATTCCTTAATACTGATTTCCAAAATTCTACGACTACCAACAGATCTGATTTTATGCGCAAAATTAAAAAATAAATTCCTACTGAAGTGCACTTCCGGTTCAGGCTATTGTTATGAAAATAGTAGGCAATCATTCAGATGCTACAGCAGACTGAAATACCAAATTTCAATATTCTACAGATAATCGTTCTGAATTTATGCGAAAAATTCCAAAAGATTGTCAAGTATAGTGCACTGCCGGTTTAGTCGATCCTAATTAAAATAGGATATGAGCATCTAGAAGACGGTACTATCGTCTTGAATACTGAATTCTAATATTCTACGTTCAATCGTTTTGGATTTATGCGGAAAATTCAAGAAATGTTTCGAGTAAACTGCACTTCAGCCGATCGCAATCATAATGCAAGATGTACAACTGGATGTTATAGAAGTGCTTAATACAAAATTTCAATATTTTACGATCGATTGTTTTGAATTTATGAAGAAAATTCGAAAAGTCTGTCATATAAAGTGCACTTCCGGCTGAGCCGATTGGTACGAAAATAGGAGATGATCATTTGGATGCTACAGCAATTTCAAATGCTGAATTTCAACATCCTACGGTTGATCAGTCTGAATTTATCACAAAAATTCGAAAAAAGTTTCAAATAAAGTGCATTTTCGGTACAGACGATTGAAACTATAATGCGAGGTGCATAACTAGACCCTATACCAGTCTTAAATACAAAATTTCAACATTATACGTTCAACCAATTTTGAGATTTGCGAGTTACGCACGCACGCACGTACATACGTACCGACATCAAGCCAAAAATAGTCAAAATGGGTTCAGAGAGCTCAAAACGGATATTTCCATCAAAATCTCGATAGGTGAATTTTTTCGGTTTCACAATACTTCCTTGTACTTAGTACAAGTAAGTAAAAATACGTCAGATGTTTGATGCCAGTGGCTTCATCCTAACATACTTTGAATTTACTCTAAAGTACAATAATTTTAAGAAAATTTGGTTTTGAATTTGGAAGTTAGGGACTTCGTTGACCAAGTTGTTACCTATTTTATTCAATCTAATTTCGTTTTCCTCTAGAACTCATAGATTTTTGAATTTTGTTTTGTAATGTAGTACCGTCTCATAATTAAAATTCTTAATCATTATAGTTCAACAGCAACAACTTAAGTAGCTCTAGAAATTGGTAAAGTCTTTTTTTTTGTATTCAACAATTTCAATAGATATCCGAATTCAAACAATCTTCCGTAATAAAAAAAAGTTTTTTAATGATGATCTGCGGAGCTTTGAATCTAATGAAATTTCGGGACAAATATTGATCTTGAATTTAATAAAGATAAATAATATTCAATGGAAACATTTTTGTGTACGAACGAACTTCAAAGATCAAATTATGAAATGGAAATTAGTGTTTATTCCGAGTAAATTAATATCTTATTTTACGGAGAATTAAAGGTAATTTGGAGCAGATATTCTCCTACGTGGATGCTGCCTACAACAATATACTTGAAATAAACAGGTTATTCCAATAACTCATTACTTTGTAGAACTCCAATAAATCTGAGACTAACCTGTTCTCATACATCAAACTACTTCAATTAGCAACAAATTGTATAAGTTAGGTTATGTTTGGAAGTTCCGTGACCTTGTCTAATAATGTAGTTATTTTAAAAGAAACCCATAGGAACTAAATCGAATTAATGGCTTTCATCCATCCATAGGGAGTTAAAAATGAGTTTCCGGAAAAGGAAATTGACAAAAAAGAAAATATTTTTCTGTTATATTTTAATATCACCCCAAATCAAATCCAAGCCAATTGAAAGAAGGTTCTATCAAAGAACTCTAAAAATAGTTCTTCACAATTTTCCGTTCAGCGTTTTGAGATATTTGCTCCAATAAAACTATGACCACGTGTACTATTGTGTGGAAAGCGTGCTCCATTATTGGAAATGACAATTTCGTACTCTCGTAGAAGAGTTCCACATTGGCAATTCTGCGGCTTGCTATTAAATTGTCCTGCTTTACTAATTAAAACTGTTTGCAGTTCGTATGTTTCGTAATTAAATTGAATATTTCGTTAATAGGAGCTAGTACGTTACAGTAACATAACCTGTTCTGACGAATTTAAAACCTAAAGAGAAAAAAGTATTCTTAATATTATTAATGTCCGATTAGTTTATTTTTATTGTCATAGTAACACTGATTCCAGGGTAATTACGTAACAAATAATACCCGGAGGCTTTATTTTTCAAAATAATGCCTAAGGGTAATATTTTGAAAAATAACAGACAAGAATATTACGTTCCCTAGTAACAGCAAGTAACTAGAGTAATTTCTCTGACAGAAATCACAATGACAGGACATACATTGCTAAAAATTTTGATTGAAATAGTACATTAGTCGGACATTAAACATTGAAGGCACCACAGGAGTTGAACGGACGATAATGCCTACGGTGGTCAGCGTACACACCTCGGGCCGAAGGCCCTCGTAAAGTACACTGTTGACCTCAGGCATTATTGTCCTTTTAACACCCTTCATACTTTAATTACTATAAGTGCTTCCAATAGTTGAACTGCACTCCAAAAGCAAATAGAACATCAAAATTATTATCAACAAATTAATTTAAAAGTAATTTCAAATTGAACTATTGCCATAAGTTACGGGCTAGACATATTAAATGTGATTGTTTTTCTAATAATTTTTGAATTATTGTTTCTTAAATAATTTTTACAAGCGAAGTTCTTCATTTCAATTCTTGTTGATGATATAATTTTGAATTAGTCCCGACACCAGCTTTCTAATTAATATTCATCTGTCAAATATTATCCAGATAATAATTAATCACATTTGTAAATACACCTCGAGCTACATCAAATAAAGATTAATCAAAATAACATTCGTATACATCAAAAGATAATTTTATAATCCAGATTCAAAAGAGGAAAAAGAAATACATTTAAAATTGAGGTTATGTTCCATTCGTCTAATTTTCATTCACTATTTGCATTTACAACGATCTCTTCTTCCCGTTTCGAACTTAACGAAGGTACAAAAACTATGTAAATGTCAGAAAAATTGAATTACGAATTTTGTAATACTGCTACTCCGGAAATTCATGTTTTCATACTCAGTATTTTCACTTCATATGCAAAAATACTTTTATGTTCATTTGAAACGTGAGTTTTGACGTCAAATATTGATCCAAGTAAAAATATACGACTTTATTACGGTTAAAATAATATTGTGAGCAAATAGAGATATTTTTAACACCGCTTAAGACCTTCATTTATGTTTACAAATCATCAGAAAATACAAAATGTAGGCATTTCTACATTATTTGCTTAGAGTACATTCCACTAGGCGATTGCAACGATTTTCTAACGATGCTGTTCCACTAACATACTATTGCTGTGGTTTGTGCATGCGAATGTCTTTTAATTGTCAAATAAACTGAAAATTTGTGGTTAAGATCGAAAAGTAAATCATTAATAATATTAAACTAACCCATAGCAAAAAAGATATATCAATGGAATGACTTCAATATGCCTGTGTAAATTAATTTCTCATAGTGATTAATAATGATGATGAGAGACCGTGAAATTATCTGTCATATTGACAAATAAAAAATATTGAATCAATTAACATAATTTGAAATCGAAAGTACAAATTGGAAACACACACTCTTTAAAATAGTTAAAATTTCTTAATGATTTCTGCAAAAATTAACGCAACGACTTTTCAATCGCGGACATTGTGAGCTTGAAGCGGTCGCGATTAATAACATTTATCTATGACGTATTGATTTTAAACACAAAGACCGTGATCGTCTTGTGGAACGGTTATTGAGACGACATGAGCGTTGCGGTCGCCTAGTGAAACGTACCCTGTCAGTCTAAAATAATTAATTCAAGTTCTCAGTTCTCACGTAGCGTAGAATATGATGGTAGTTCATACACATAACGTAAAATGAAACCATTGTTGAAGAACCTAACATGACCTCTAACTATACGTCATTGTTAATTAGTAGTTGAAATTAATATCCCTAAAAATATGAGACCGTCGATCTTTACTCTTAAAATCTGAATTCACGTTGAATCACTTTCAAAAAAGCATAATTGAGTTACATTTGAATAAAGTTTGAGAACTTTATTAAACCTATTTTTACAAATTTCTAGGGACTTTATCGAGTACCAACATTATGCCAGTTGAATTAGCTGTCAGTTGTATATTACAATTCCCAACCTAAGTCACTTAGTTGATTACAACAAAGGAATTGACGTCAATCAAGTTTCTCTTACATGTTCATCCACTTTCTATTGGTATTACATACTTTTGTTTAATTGTCAAAATAACAAAAGCTTAAAGTTGTCAGACATATTTAAGCTGCTGTTTTACATATTGATTATGTCCACAAAACTTCCTCTTCACAAATTTCAAACAATAGCAAAGTTTGCTGTCATCCAAACTTTCGTTTTATTTCCCAGTTTCCATGTTACGTTACCCAACAGACGCGTGAAATGTCTGTTGTCTTCCACAGAACACGTTGGTTGTCAGGGACACCTCCCTTGGGATTCTTATAATCATCAATAATAAGTTAACGTAGAGCTTATGTAGCTCTTTCGCCTGGTGGGTTGCGTGACCGATTGGGACATCAATATTTATTATGTTGGCAGCATTGGAGAAATATGAAACGTTACTATAAATAGAGTTGACAGATGAATACATTGCAAATGATTTATTAGATATTCACTTGAATTCAATACTTACATTCTTTCTTGCACTTACCCAATTTGTTTTAGTGCTGCCAAGTGATAAATTTGGAACTAGTGATAGATGATACTGACCCTGACTGTTGTAACTCTTTGAACTGATAAAAGATTGGCAACGGTTGTCTGGGATTATTAATGGTTCTTCTTTCTTACCACCTGAAATGAACTGATTAATACTTGAAACTTAAAATCAATAAAAAATGACCAAACATCGAAATCAAACTTTACGAACTGAAGCTAGCTGCAGGCTTAAACTTATTTACACTGAGATAATTCAAAATTTTTCGTTTATTGCCTGATTATTTTAATATGAAGAGTAAATTGAATATTTTTGCAACCATGCAGCATGTTGTATTTCTAAGATTTCTCCCTCTACTTGTCTCTACTTTTATTCAAATTTTGCAGACAAATTTTACTTACAGTGTAATGAACGATTTAAGTCTAAGCCCGTAACATAAATGCTAAAATTAGTAATATAACGTGATTAAATTATAAACCGATTTTACCTTTATATAAATAAGCGCCATTCGTAGCTGTCATTTCTGTTACCAACATATAATTTTGACAGCTTCTATCTATTTATAGCGTCTCAAAGTATCTGCAACATCCCACGCGAGCGATATTGAGTCCAGGTTGGAATAAAATTTTCCACTAGTACTACCTTCAAGTTCCGTTTGTATTTCTACGTTTACATTGTCACATGTCACGAAGCAGGACATTGCACATGGATGGGTACACAGTCCGAGCGGAAATTAATTTTATGGATATACATACAAATGCATTCATTATTTTGAAATTTTGGCGGGAGAGTTTCTATTAAGTAAATTAGAAAAGGTGCTGTCAAGAATCAATATCACAGATGTTTATTCAATAGTCTTAGCTATAAATACAAGCGTAAACTAAGAATAATTTATTGGATTACATTTCAAGTACAAGAGATCCATCACGAATTGACTGTTCTAAAATAAACTCAGGTTAATGAACTCTTCAGAAAAAACTAGATAAGATATTTTCCCAGCGGGAAAAACCCATTGAAAACTTTGTTGAAAGGAGAAATCTGACCTGTCAAAAGTTTTTATATGATTTATTTTGAACCAAATCAAATAATGGCAAGTTTATTTCACTAAACTAAACGTCAGCCTTTATTTATGGTTGTAATCAACAAACTTCAATTGGGAAATTTCTTAGTGGTTAGTTTAGCTTGGTTACGTAGTTCCAATTATAATATCATCCGCACAACATAGTCTCGGGTATCCACAACAGTACCAAGCTTCCGGGCAGATAAATCCAAAACACCCTAATAAACCTTCCAAATGGAATTACAATAATCATGTGTCATAAACGTGACTCAAATTCGCATACGAAATAGTATATTATTTAACGAGGGATTTAAGTGCTTGATTTGATTCTGAGGGTGAACTTTATAGCACGAGACGAAGTCGAGGGTAATAATCACCTGAGGGATTAAAGACACTTTAGCTCTGTGTTATCTACGCTATTTTTCGTATTACCGTATTATATTAAATCACAATAGTCTGAAAGTAGATTATTTAATATTACAATAATTTGAATCAAACATAATGTATTGAGCGGTAAGAACTGGAATATTATTAAATAAAATGAAAAAATTCCACTATTTCAGATGAATATCCTAATTTACATTTTTATCGTTCTCCTATCAGATACAAGTTCTTCATCGTTCTTCTTGACTTTATTGTACATACGATTTTATACCAGGTACTGCGTTATAACCAAATTCCAAATATACCTTCTGCGTTGAACCTAGAACATAAGAAGCATTCCAGCATAACTCGTTGAAAGAGGAAACTCAAATACATGAATACCTGTTTGTCATATTGCAAGTTCAACCAATTGGAATATTATTTGTTCTATATTTCAAATACAAATGGAACTGTTACATCATATTTATAACTAAATCAATAAATAAATAAAACAAGTCGGATGAAACATCTCACTTTTATTAATTTGACATGTTCTAATTTGTGACAGCTAACATGAATGTGAAGTTAGATATCGTCGAACGCGATAATCTCATTTGCCAACTTCATGTCAGTGATCCTTTGACCCTGTCTTTGAGCATTTTGTTGACTTGATTCCGATTCCCAGGCGTGACTGATGACACGGAAATGTTAATTGCTAACAAATAATAAAATTCTAGCATGACTAGAACCCTTGTGGCCTAAATTCCTCGAGCTCCCGGCACATCCTTCATTCTCCTGAAATTTAGGATCATATTATCATGAAATTAGCTCGACACAATACTGTCACGTTTATCTGCTTTGTAGGACGCTTACGTCAATTTTCAAAACAATTTTAAACCACCTTTGTGGAACTAAAATCTTTTGTACTATGATAATATAATTTTTCGTTCGTTTGAAGTAAAGAATCTAGGAACAATTTGTTGAAGATGGAACTGGAATCTAATTTTTGCACATTTATTTTCTTTTTTGGGACTTGAAAGAATATTTAAACGATTTTAGTAACATTTTGTAATCAGGGCTGCATTAATATACAAAAAATTGTTAATCATAAGCTACCATAAATATCACACAACAATGTCGAATGATTTTATGAGAAAATGTTATGAATGAGAGCTGAAAATGACAAAGAACGTATTACTGTAAAAATTTTATGAAAAAATGTTTTTGTTGAATTATGTCCGCTTATTCAATTAAATTTGACCATGTGAAGCGACAGAAATTTACAGAATGGCTTTGTTCAATTCGAAATTGTGAAAATAGTTAAAGTAGAGCATATTCTAAATTTTGTTTTGGTGGATCTGTCACCGCGAATGATCTTCGATCTTCCATTTCTGTCCCTCCGTATCCGGTATACGTCATTCAGACATTTCACAGCTTCGTATGGTTCCTCCCAGTTTTCCTGCAACCTCTTCTTTTATTCTCCGTTCAGTGAAAGGCAAAGGCTCACGTCAGCCATTGTATCGCTGCATCTTGACATGCTGTTGAGTGTTGGGCCCCTTGCTTGATTTACAGCGTCCACAAGCCCTGCAGAACTGTTCGATGTCTTCTTGACAACCAATTCAATAAAAGAGCTCCTGAAATTTTTGATCCTCCTCTTCATGTTCCAACCACCCCATTTTCTCCACCATTCTTGACGCTTTCGTGGCAGCTTCGATTTCAGAACTTTTGTTAGCTCTTCTCTCATCCTCTTTGGATTCACTAACCGGACGACTCGCCCAATCTCGTCTTCGCCGATATCGTCCACAGATTGTCTTACTGCTACATATTTCTTTGTTGAGCTAGGACAATTTGCAAAAGCTTTCCTGGCCAGACTGTGCACAGCATATGCAAGTGTAGTCAGATCTTTGTGTTGCTGCGTACGGCTCTGTAGCTGTCCATGCAGCAGTTCCTTCATATGCTTCTTCCCAAAACGCAGCTTCAATTCAGACGTCAATTTTTCATAATCCAAGCGTTCTTGTACAGACAATCCTGAGAATATAACTATAACTGCAACTGTATCCTGAAGTATTCCAGATTTTAGTTGGGTTAAGACTGAGAATCTGCAGTTTTTCGTTCACAATCGAGTCTAATTTTGCTTCCAGATCATGTTCAACTTGCAAATCTTGATGTTCATTTTGCTTCACTTGATGTTCGACTTGCATGACATGACTTTCCACTTCAGTATGCTCCTCATAACCTTCTCTTCAACCCCTTAGATCCTACTTGTCATGGTTTCACCCTGTTCAGAAATTACTTTCTCCAATTCGGTAGCCATCTTTTCTGTAGATTCTTTCATAGACTTCATCTCTTCAGTCATTGTCGCTTTCAGCTCAATAATAATATCTTCTATTGATTCGTTAATCTTCTTCTCCATAACTTTCACACCTTCCGTAGATTCGGCCATCTCCTCTGCTACGAACACTTTCTGTCCAGCTGCCGACGTCTTCATGAATTCCATCATCATTTTCAGCTGATCGTGCATATCATTGGTGGCCTTGCTTCTTGTCGTGGGCATTTACAACAATCCCAACACAATTTTAAAACACTGCAATCAAATTCATTTTTACCGTCCGGATCCAAAATTATTTGCACTCAATTTCTCAGAATCCCTCTTCTGACACCAATTTGTCACGAATTTTACTGAGAGAATTATTACAGATTACAGTGCAAATCAAACTCGCACAGTTACAAAATCGCTCACATCTACTTTTATTAAATGAATAATGAATTCAAATAAACATTGTTGTGAGCTAAACTCAAGATACTTCTCATTTGTGACAATATGACCCAAGAAAAACTATTATAATGCACTCTTCACATGATCATATTTTTACAGACAATTTTACATGTATTTCTTGTAATATTCAAGCCCATTTCACTCGATCATATTTTTACATTCAATTTCACATGTATTTCCTGTCATGTTTAACAACTTATATCAGCACTTTACACGATCAAATATTCTCAGAATATTTGATAGCATGACAGCGACAGCTAATATAGCTATTTGGAACAACTATTAATTTCATTTGTGTTTTTGTTATGTGTAAATTTAGTTGACATTTGATAAAAATTTGATTGTTGTTTATACAACATTATCAATTTCAAAGTTGATATAGATGAGAAATAATAAATTTTATGACTGAATCAAAAAAAAAATTTTTTTTCGACATTATCAATTTCGACATGTTTTCTTGATTCCACATTTTTTATAATAGTGTTACAAATAATGAAATATTTGTAGTAATTAGGTCACATAATTATTATTATCAATTGTCGGACATGATTGATAGGTTATGGTCACTAGATATGCGGTGGTTGCCAGGCAACAACTGTTAGACAATTGAATGTTGGCCCATTGGCGACTTAAATCTGTATGATCTACTCAATTTTAATGTACATTTTTAAACATCGAATGTATCATACAGAAAAAGTTCTTCAATTTTAATGTATATTAAAATGTACATGAAAAAATAGAACGAGTTCTATTTCCTTCAATGTTTGTGCCAATGATTTTAGTTCGTGGAATAGCCGCATCAGCAGATTGTCACTAGTAGTAAACTTTTTCACCTAAACTAAACAGCTGCTTTCATAATTATCAAAAATTGTTTGCTTCACAACGTTTTCTTTATACGAAAGAGTTATATGGTCTTGGACTTGAAGATCAAATAAAAACATAGGAAGCATAAGTAGAATTTTGTTCAAATGTCTAATTTCAGCAGTCAAACTTTAAGAGAATTGAATACCCTATAAAAATGTACATTAAAATTGAGTGTGTCACACGGGCTTTAGGTATATAAGAGCGCGAGCGAGGAGAGGAATTCAGTCAGTGATTCAGTGATTCAGTACGAGTAACTGTGTGCGATATTGTAAACATACGAGTTTGTAAAGTGAAGATTGGCACTGTAACCTGTTTTAATAAATTATTCACATTGAAATTTGTGACCATAGTTTTTCACAAAAACAAAAACCTATGATGATATTAACTCTGATACATAACACACTGCCAGCTGCTTGGACCATAATAATAATGAAGTTAAATGCTAAATGTGATTCACACAAGGCAGGAACTACGAACTTTCAAGTCCCTAAATATCACCAAACTTTGATGAAAATGGCCTAGATAAATTAAAACATGCCCTATTCAACTTCTACTTTGCACGGTTATAAATATACATGTAATTTTACTAAATCTTCTGGTTCAATGATATTTGACCATGTGAAGCGACAGAAATTTACAGAATGGCATTGATCAAAAAGAAGTTGTAAAAATAGGTGGAATAGAGCATGTTCAAATTTTTCAAGGCCATTTTCATCAAATTTTGGTGATACCTAGGGACTTTAGAGTTCGTAGCTACTGCCTTGTGTGAATCACGTTCAGCATTTAACTTCATTCTTATTATGGTTCAAGCAACTGTCAATGTTGATATCTTTCTTGTTTTTGTGAAAAACTATTATAAAAGATGTGAAATCAAGAAAATGCATCGAAATTGATAATGTATTGACAAAAATCAAATCTTTATCAAGTGTCTAATAAATTTATACAAAACAAAAATACAAATGAAGTTGTTCGTTGCTCCAAGTCTAAAGCAATGCCACCACAAATATATTAGCTGTAACTGTCATGCTATCAAATATTCTGAGAATATTTGATCGTGTAAAGTGCTGATATAAATTAAAAGTGGGAATAACTATTTTTGTAACTTCATATTGAATAACGCCATTCTGTAGAGTACACGGTCAAATATAATTGAACAAGAAGATTTTGTAAAATTACATGTATATACCGTGTAAAGCAAACATTAAATTTGACAAGAAATACATGCAAAATTGTATGTAAAAATAAGATCGTGTAAAGCGGGCATCATTCTTTTGAAACTATATTCATGTACTAAAATTCAGTCTGACCTTCAAATTTCAAAATTTCTTGAGCTTCAGAGCAATTGCCAATAAAATTATATTTTCATAAAAAATACAGTAGTTCAGTTGATAGCTAATCCAAAAAATAATTTTAGGTCAGAATTGTTCTTGAACGTAACAATTTCGAAACAATGAGCAAATTAGTTTGTAATAGTTATTTAACTCATAAATGTTCGAAATAATATTTTTTGCAAATTATTATAATAAAGAAGAAATCACTTAAATAAAAATTTCACACAAAAACTGTGAAATATGTGAAGTGCTGTGCTATGGAACATTCAAAAATTGAATAATTCTAAATTATAATAAATATTTTATTGCTGGAGATGGTCTTAGCGTACAGAAATATATTCCCCCAAATCTAACCTGTACTCGGATATTTGTTTACTTTTATAATATAAATCAAATTTGAACTGATTTATCGGTTTATTCTTCTTGTGAGAAGTTTGCAATCCCGGTTGATCCTCTTGTGACGTATAAACTCAAAATATCTCAAGGGATCAACAAAAACCAAGCTCATAATTCAAAATCAATACAAAAGACATTAGGTAATTTTTCAGCGGTGAAACAGAAAATGAGTTCGTTTTACCGGTTCGTCAAACAGTTGCTGCACTGCAACAGCGAAAATAGAAGCAATAACGATTATTCGAACAAAACGAACGCGACACAATGGACCATTACTGAAACCAGAAATGACGTAATTCTCATTGTTTCATGAAACATGTCATGCGAATTTCAAATAAAGTGATTGGCTACATTCTTCAGCGGAAATTAAACAAAGAAAAAGAATTTGAGAAAAAAGCACTTTATTTTACCCATTTAGAGCTGCCAACAGGAAATATTTTTAGTGAAAACAACTACGTTTGACATTTTATTTGAGTTGGCAGGTTTTGCTTGTTAAATTTACTGAATTCATCCGATTATTGAAATGGATCAAGTGACATGCAGAAATGGACGTAGAATAATGGGGAAATTGAGCTGGAACTGAAGGCCATCAATATTTCGAGCATATTTCATGACAAATTTTGAGATTATTTATGCTCTTGAAAATCTGTATATTCCATTTTATTTTAAAACTTTTTAATCTAGTTGTACAAGCTTATTTGGTAATTTTAGTGTTGTTGACAGGAGATAAACATTTGAAAATAGGAAGTAATTGATTTCTGTAATTAAAACGTCAAAACATTTTTTTGTTTTGTTTTTCAATTACGAGGAATTTTTCTGGTTTTTGCAGGGTTAAAATAATAAATATTTGTATGCAGTAATAGATTTCAATATTTCTCAAGTTATTGACATTATTGACGAGGTCATGTTTACGTATTTACGTCACATTTCAATTGAAGAAGGATAAAATAATTTATTCTTTATTTTTCCTCTTACAGTGTCTCAGGTGGCTGCGACCCAGACGTCAACAAGCGAATCGACCTAACAGCAGAATCCTCTTAAAGCCTAGCTTAATATTTAACACGGAAAGATCTGTTAGTTTAGGAACAGGCGAAGAGAATTAACTTATTCCAACCAAATAGTTATTTTATAGTGTTATAAAACATCTTACGCCGTCTCATTATACAAGATAAATATTATTAGCCGATGTTTATATTGATCTAACCGTGTTTACTTTGCCTTAAAGCTGTTTGTTTTATTTTTTGTGATCGATGAAATATACTCTAAAATATTATAAAGATGTTATTCCAAATTAATAATTGATACAAAATTCACGTTTCAATTTATTTGATTAAAATCTAAATATTCCTTATGTAGACTTTTCTTGGAAGCCAAAAGCGCTGCGTAAAAAATCAATTTCCTGAAAAGTTAAAATGCGCATAATAATCTAAAAAATACAATACATCAAAAAAGTTGGAAGTCTCATGAATAACAGATTGCAAAATCAAGAATTCTTCCAGGAATTGCCAAAATTGTTTTATATTGATGGAAAAATTTGCACTACAAGGGCCTTTGTTTTTATTAGCACTCATACGATTATAAACATCCTCAAAATTCTCTTGAAATAAAGATATTACAACCAAACTTGCTTGCTCAATTTTCTAAATATTAATTGAGCTTTTTTTTTCAGGCTGTGATATTCGATGAGATAGAGCTCACCGATTTGTGCCTGGCCGAGTGCTCTACCAAAAACCATAACCATAGTTTCCAGGTAAGCTGGTAAGCCACAATCGACTCTTGATACAATTCTTACACTTAAGATAATTTACAATCACTTTTGACTTCACTTTATAGAATTAAAAACCATTTATTGGCTGCATTTCTCACATTTTATGAATAATTGATTTGTTTACAATCCTATTTTTGTTTTGAAAATTCAAAAATCCTGCGCTATCTATAATCAGGGATCATTCATATGAATAATCCCTGGTATAATACAAATGCACTCGAAAAGTGCTTGAAGCACAATGCGTATGCGAATTCACTCCCATAGAAAAAGATAGAGCCACTTAAACTTTGTTTAATCTCAATAGCATAATAATTATTCACGTTATCCAACTAAAAATCAAATATTGGGCTTATTTTTTCACTCGTATGAATAATTGATTTGTTGTCAATCATATTTCCTTATTAAAAACTTCCAGAATCCCGCACTTTTGCGAGAAAAGTACTTGCAGTGTAATGCGCATGGGAATTCATGCCCATAGAAGATGTTCTGCCCACGCCTATGCGATTCCCCATGTTAACTGTGTTGTGAAAGTGAAGCCAAAAATGTAATATTGTTAGAGAGAGAAGGCTAGATTAGGCCCATGTTTATATCGCGAGTTTCGCTTTATCTAGCATTTTCATCTTGAAAAATGTTGTGAAATGAGCAGAAAATGTCTTGTGCCTAATTGCAATTAACATGCAAAGAGAAACATTCTCTTTTTTCTGTACCCAAAGGCGGTATTTTGTTAAATAATTGGCAGGACAAAATACTGGGAGAAACTGATTTCATTTGTGAGAAAGATTTTACAGAGGGATGCATTATAAAAAAATGGTCATCTGGAGATGTAAAAGGGAGTAGAAATTATTTCAAAATTATAAAAGCAGATTCACTTAAAATTCTATATTACAAATTGAAAAGTTATATCGATGTTTCCAATTATTATTAAACGCATCTAACTTAAGTTTTTAGATAAAAATTCAAGTTTAGTTAATAATCTGTTCAATAACACCTCAATTTTTACGGCATTAGACGTTAGTGTAGCCCTAGTATTACAGATCTATAAATCCATTAGAAACTGATAAAAACGCATCGATTTTTATAGATTGATGTGAATTTGTTCAGATGGCTGACAAATTCATTGCGATTTTGTTCATAATTTCCGGATTTATGGATTTTTAAGACTAATGGCCAGTTGCACCGCTCTAGCTTAAATTTTAAACATCACTGAAACAAAAAATATCGAATTAGAATAATGACAAAAATGCTTATGTCACATTTGACTTCTAATTTTGATACGAAATTGTTAATTTAAGCGACAGTGGTGCAACTGGCCATTATATATTTACACAGAATTGCAGTATTAATTTCTCCATTTTCCAGTTATTGAGAATACAATGGTAAAAAGTGAGCGAAGAAGTATTCTTGTTAGCCCTGTGGCATTATTTTATTGTTTTATTCCTATTCTACTTCCGACAAATTGAAATTTAAAAACTATGCTCAAATGATTGATATTTTTACTGATAGAATAAAATCAAGCAATAAAACTTTTATTGCGCAGTTTGTTTTAATAACTTTGTTTTGTCACTTTTTATGAGATCGTAGATGAAAGTGTAACATATTTTTTTAAAGTTTTTCGTCTAATATTCAACAAACAAACATTACAAAGCAGCGTTTTCTATTTTTATCTCTCTTGCTTTCTTCTGGTAAATAAGAAATTGTTTGTATGTACTTTTTCAAGCTTATTATGCCCATTGTAATATAAAATATTGATAAAATTGTTTATGTGTCTATTATAATTCATAATTAAAAAACTCGTGCCCAAAGAAAAGTTTATGAACCTTGTTTCATCATACTATTTCATTGCAGGTTTTAGTGAATAGAAATGCTAATTTTCTTTTCTTTTGTCTTTCATTTAATAAATAACAAAGAATTTTATTGAATAAAATGAAAATATAATCTCCTTTCTGCATTTGAAGTATACGAACTAGGCCTAATCTCGCTATCTTTTTCACACCTGCCGCATTACATTTTGAAGTGTTCACGACACAATGTTTGAAACTAAAGCATTTGCAGCCACTTTCATACATGTTTGAAACATAATTATGCCATCCCTGATAATTCACACGTAATTCTTCACTGTATACTATCATATATTTAGTTCATTTTTGATATATTATGAGTAATTAATTTGTTTACAATCATATTTCCTATACAAAACCTTCAAGAATCTTGCGCTTTTGGCGGGAAAAGTGCTTGAAGCGCAATGCACATGCGAATTCACTCCCATAGAAGAAGATAGAGCCACTTAAACTTTGTGTATAGTCCGTGAGACAGCGCATAAATTTTTTGTTGATTACCGCTCATTTGAAACTTTGTAAGTGGCTTCATTGTGATGAGTCCGACAACTTTTTCATTTAGAAAAATTCTAGATTTGGGGGCGTTTACCCGTGAGGGCTAATTAATTGAAAGAATATTACCGTAATACTGATCTTTACACTAATCGAAAGATTTTTTGATAATAAAATGAAGGAAAAATATTGTCCGACGTGAATATTGAGGCTACCGGTGAATCCGACAAGCCGCACTTGTCATAAGTATGTTGGTACTAATGGTAAGCATGTTGGTACTTATGACAAGTCGGACTCACCGGTAGCCTCAATATTCATGTCGGACAATATTTTTCCTTCATTTTATTACCAAAAAATCTTTTGATTAGTGTAAAGATCAGTATTACGGTAATATTCTTTCAATTAATTAGCCCTCGCGGGTAAACGCCCCCAAATCTAGAATTTTGCCAAATGAAAAAGTTGTCGGACTCATCACAATGAAGCCACTCACAAAGTTTCAAGTGAGCGGTAATCAACAAAAAATTTATGCGCTGTCTCACGGACTAGTAGTACACATTTAAAGCTTACATGACACAGTGTTTGAAATTGAAACATTTGTAGCCAACTTCACATTTGTTTGAAATTCAATTGTGTTATACCTACTAAGGCTGCATCCCCATGCATCCGTATATACGTATACGTATTCTTGTGGAACCAATGAGAATAAAGTATTCACGATACGGAGAGTTTCAAGGACACTACGTACGAAAGTTGGTTTAGTTTAACTTTTCACGGATACGGACGAATTGACGCATGCGTATTCAATAGTTTTATCGTTGTTTGAATTTTATGCCAAGTTGATTTTGTGCACACAGTGTACAAAATAATAACAAAAACATTTTTTGGAATGCGGTTGTTGTGGGTGGTGCCTGAAATCAGGATCTACAGATTTCGCAGCATATGAATGCTCTGTAAAAAGAATCGACGGTGCTAGCGCAACAACTGCATTAGAATTATGCGTTCATCTGGATCATTTTCTTCCATTTCCTTCATCAAATTATCATTTGCACCTTGAGATATACGTTTTTGTTCGGTAAATATTCGGCGAACCCAACAAAAACGTGTTTTTGTAATATTTTCCATAAACTCTGACTGCTCCAATAATGGTACAACTTTTTCATCTTTTCTACCAAACCTTGTCATCGATATAATGCCGTGGAATTTAGCTAACGAGATGTACTAATGAAACTTGACAATCAAGTTTCTGAATTCATTATAAAAAGCTAGGTTAGATTTAAACGTCAGATAAATGTCAAATTCAATACGGACACGGATAACACGCATGCTTCATGGGGATAGGCTTGTATTTTTGGTACGTAAATACGTATACGTATGTACGTATATACGGATCCATGGGGATGCAGCCTAATTCATACAAAATAATTCCAATAAATTTGGCGGGAAAAGTGCTTGAAGCGCAATGCCTATGCGAATTCACTCCCATAGAAGAAAATAGAGTCACTTATACTCTGCTTCATTCACTTTTGAAGTCTTCACTTGAAATTAAAGTATTTACAGCCATTTTTACACTTGATCAGAATAGAATTGTGCCATTCCTGATAACTCGAACGAAATGATTCCAATAGCACAATGATTCTTCAATTTTTCAATCAAACAATCAAAAATTTTATATTGGATCTATTTTTTACATCATATGAGTAATTGAATCGTTTGCAATCCCATTTCTTTTTTATACCTTCAAATTTTTTCGCGTTTATGGCGAGAAAAGTATTTGAAGCGCAGTGCGCATGCGATTTTAATCCCTTAGTCTTAGAAAAAGATAGAGCCTCTTGAACTTTATGTAGTTCACATTTGAAACCTACACGACGCAGTGTTTGAAAGTGAAGCATTTGCAGTCACTTCCACTATATTGTTTAGAGCTACAGTTCATTTTAGTCAAGAACAGGCCAAAGGCTCTTACGGGAACACAATTTAAAACTTCTGATTGGTCGAAAAGCGATCGCAATTCACTCACATTAAGAGTACGTTCCACTAGATGACCACAACGCTCATGCTCACGACCGCGGTTTTTGCTGTTCCACTAACTCATGGTCGATGTGGTTGGTGCTCCAAGTGGAACGATGCGAGTTTTTGTTAAATGTCAAATAAAATGTCAATTTGTGGCTAGGATCGAAAAGTGGATCATTATTAAGATTAAACTAACCTGTAGCAAAAAGGATATATGAATGGAATGAATCCAATATGCATGTGTAAATTAATCGCTCTTAAATAATAAATAATGATAATGAGAGACCATGAAATAATCTGTCATACTGACAAATGGAGAATCAACTGACATAATTTGAAATCTAAATACAAATTGAAAAGGCATCTTCTCATTTAATTTGAGCTTCTTGACGATTTTTGCAAAAATTAACGCAACGACCGCTTCGACCCACCTTTCAATCGCGGGCCTTGTGAGCTTGAAGTGGTCGAGATCAATGACGTCATCTATGACGTATTTATCATGAACGTCAAGACCGCGATAGTCTTGTGGAACGATTAATAAGGGAACAAGCTTACTGGAAATTAATTCCAGAAATAGAAATAACAAATATATTCACATATTACGGAAATAGACTCAAATTTGAATCTTAGAACTGCACAATTTTTTTTATGATCATTTAGAATTACTGACGTTTGAAGCAACTGACAGATAGTCAAGTGCGATTTTTGCTAATATAAAATTGGTTGGGACTTTGACCAATCCAAACCTAATAATTTATACGAATTAATTTCAATAGCACAATAATTCTTCACTTTATACGATTCAGAATCATATTTTGGATTTATTTTGTACATCTTATAAATAATTGAATTATTGACAATCCTATTTCTTTTTTAAAACCTTCCAAAATCCCGTATTGAAGCACAATGCAAAGAAGAACGATAGAACCACTTATACTCTGCCTAACTCACATTTGAATTTAATTAAGGCATCCTGACTTTTACAATTAAAAACCATATATTGGACTTAGTTTTTACTCTTATGAATTATTAATTTATTGGCAATCATATATTTTTTTAAAGCTTTAAAAATCTCGCGCTTTGGCTGTACTTGATGTACAATGCGAATGCGATTTCACTATTTTAGAAGAAGATAGATCCACTTTAACTCATGTAGTTTACATGCAGTGTTTGAATCTGAAGCATTTGCAGCCACTTTCAGGTTTAATTGTGCCGTCTCTGACGATTCATGTGAAATAAATAACACAATAATTCTTCACTCATTACAATAAAAATCAAATATTGAGCTTACCTCGTACATCATATAAGCAATTTCATCATTTGTAGTATTTCTTTTTCAAATCTTCTAAAATCCTGCACTTTTGGCGGCAAAAAATTGCTTGAAGCGCAATGCGCATGCGAATTCATTCCTATAGGAGGAGATAGATTCACTTACACTGATAAAACTTCATGTCACTAGAAAATTGCTAATATCGCCATCTCTTAAAATTGTTCGAATTACTAGGAGACGCCTATTGTAAATGTGTACCGATCATATATTTGGCCTTATGAATAATTAATTTGTTTGCAATCATACTTCTTCAAAATTCGCGCGCTTCTAGCGGAAAAGTGCTGAAAGCGCATTGCACATATGAATTTACTTGTTGCCTGTCTTCTGTAAACATTGCAGTTAAGAAAGTTATGTTATGTTATGTTAAATGTTGTAATAAAACATAACATCATTTTTGAAAACTATTTTATTGAGCTTCAATTTACAAAGCACATGTTTCACTCAATTAAAGTAAGACAACAGCGTTCCCGCCAAATCTTTACTTGACCTTCGTTCACAACAAACTGTTGCCAACTTTCAAAATCAGTTTACTCAACTTATTTAAAACTTAGTTGCGTAGGACCTAGTAGACTGCTTAACTCTAATGAAATGGATTAGTTAGTGTGTTTTAAAAGTTAGCGCGAATTAAAGCCTTCGTTACATCGTTGCGGATACCTGATTGTAGAATATGTTTCTTGTTGGTAGTAAAGTTCAAGGTAAAATTTTAATGAATAATTGCGTTGTTATGCTAGGAAGTTTAGCTTTACATCTTTGAGGTATTTGCGCACAACTGTTACGCGACAATAGAATCGGTATGCTACAACCGAATACGCTGAGAACGTCAATATAGCTGTTGTAAAACGTCTACTGCTGTTGCTGGAACATATTAAAATCAGAACCTGAAGCTCTCTTTGTATAAAAGCTGCTTTTCACATCGATCCACGGAATTTAAAATAAGTTTTCTTTGTACTTTCCTCACATAGGAGAAATTCAATCTCTTTGATATCAATATTTTAGTTTGTCTACTGCTACAGGTACTTTTTTTACTTTACGATTCAGGCCATATGACACTCAATTTTAATGTACATTTTTACACATTGAATATATCATACAGAAAAAGTTCTATAATTTTGGTGTACGTTTTCATGTAAATTAAAATATACATGAACAAACAGAACAAGTTCTAAGTCACGAAGGAGAATAATAGAGGAGCGGACACTCAGTTGGAAAACATGAAGCCTAAAATGTAATGCGGCAGACGTGAGAGAGATATCGAGAGCGGGCCTAGCTTTGCATGCTTCATATACAGAAATGAGATTATATTTGAATTTTTTTCAATAAAAAACAATTGCCAGATAAATTCAATATTTTCATTACGTTAAATACTTTATTATTTATTAAATGAAAGGCAAAAGTAAAAGAAAATTAACATTTTAACATGAAAAAGTGCATTATTATGAAACATATTTTATAAACATTTCTTTGGATAAGAGTTTTCTAATTATGAATAATAGATACATAAACAATTTATGAATATTTTATATTACAATGGGCGTAATAAAATTGAGAAAACACACAAACAATTTCTTATATAGTAGAAGAAAATATTAACAAAAAACTTAGCAAAAATCTACTAAATTGCGTACATCCGTGATATTTATGGGAAAATTCCGTTCATTTTTATATTCCTTTCTGAAAACAAAGGATTTTGTCTCTAACATCTCATTGATGAAAATTTGTTTTACTTCGATGGATATAATTTTCAAATCGAAAACATTCTTACGAGTCCTCTGAATCCAAGTTTTGCTTTGGATTTAAATTTATTTCTAGCGTTTATGTATCTTCTACTAAAAATTGAAAATTATTTTAATCGAATAAATGGAAGATGAATTCTATCTACATTTTAATATCTTTCTCTTTTTTGCATAGCTTGGGCTTTTTCTAAGATCCATCCTGTTTTATCAGACGCTTTAATATTTCGGGCAATTTGGAAAAATAATCGGACATGCTTTTTTTTAATCGGAAATATTTTAACGGTATCTGTAATAATATATTTGTCACATAATTGAACAATTCCATTCTATACTGTACGGTGAATTTGTTAACAATTATCACATCTCTATTGATTTCAAAACATAAATAGAAATATTTATATTCTCTATTTGATAAGAAGTTTTCTTGAAGTTGAATTTTTCGCTAAAAGTTTAGATTAGATACGTTCAATAATTTGAAACATAGATATAACCTCTAATTTTAATATAATTTTAAAATAATTTCTTCTCACTTTACCAGTAGAGCATTCTTTTATGATATCCTCGCCACTTATTTAATAAAATATCATCTTTGGGTGCAGAAAAAAGAGAAAATTTCTCTTTACATGTTCTGTACCCAGTATCACAATTTGTCACAAAACATTTTCTTCTCATCTTACAATATATTTTTACATGAAAATACTAAATAAACCGAACCTAGCCATTTAACTCCATACAAACGTGGGCCCGCCTCAACCTATCTCTCAGTTACTTTCTCTCTCTAACAATATTACATTTTTGGCTTCACTTTTGCAACACAGTTGAGATAGGGAATTGCAAAGGCGTGCTCTAAGCTAAGAACTGCATAAATCTATTTATCAGACTATTTATGATAATTGATGAACGACTGACAAATGATGCAGCTGACAGATAGCCAAGTGCGACTTTTATGCTAATTTGAAATTGGTTCATAATCCCATAAGAGCCCTTGAACCGTTCTTAACTGAAATGCACCATAAATAGTTGCTTTCATAATTATCAAAAATTTTTTGCTTCACAATGTATTCTTTGATGTCTTCTTATACCTAAAGATCAAATTAAAAATTCGCACAGAGTCGAATCACAAAAATTTAGTGTTATATTTACTAGCTAGTTGGTACTACACACATTTTATTCCTCAAACTGAAGTTAACAAATACTAGAGATGGAGATATTTCTCTTATGGTCGAGAAGAATAACGTGCTACTTTATTTACTACCTAAAAGAAACATAATAAAAATATTTGCCTTTTTTGGGTCACGACTCAAATCTGGGTCGTAGTTCAAAAAAGTTAAGAACCACTAGCATAAAGTATTGTCAAATATCTAACCACGTGTTTTTAACCTTACTTTTTGACACTTGAGTACAAATTGTAATATTTTATAGACTTTTATTCAACTTGCTTTGTTAGTACGGGTCAAATCTTGCAACTGAATTTCAAAACAGTGAGCTAAAATTTTGCATACACTTTTAGTTTGGATGACAATGCATGATTTGCTGAGTGTGTCAATCGAAATACAATATGGCGGACTAGTCATTTTTTTGTTCATCCTCATAATATGGGTATCAAATAAAATGATTTGCTGAGAACTATACGAAAAAAGTAGAAAGTTAAAAATGAAATTATTACTTTAAAAAAACTTAATAAGAACAAGCTTTTATTCAATATTTTAATTATACTAAAATTAAAATTTTGAAAGCTTTTAGCGTAAACAAATTACTTGTACATCATTGGATATATATATAATACGATATGATTTTGTGTTTGATCGTATATATCATTGGATATGTATAATCAAACACAAAATCTCATCGTTCCACAGTTAATAGTTTTGGATTTACTCAAGAGATTCTAAAAATCTATTAAGTAAAATGCGCTTTCAGCCAAGTCGGTTGCTATGGAAACAGTAGGTCATTATTCTTATACTAGAACATTCCTAAATACTGATATCCAAAATTCTACGATTACCAACAGATCTGATTTTATGCGCAAAATTAAAAAATAAATTTCTACTGAAGTGCACTTCCGGTTCAGTGTATTGTTTTGAAAATAGTAGGCAATCATTCAGATACTACAGCAGACTGAAATACCAAATTTCAATATTCTACACCTGATCGTTTCGAATTTATGCGAAAAATTCCAAAAGATTGTCAAGTAAAGGGCACTTCCGGATCGGTGGATCTCAATAAAAATAGGATATGAGCATCTAGACGGTATAATCGTCCTAAATACTGAATTCTAACAATCTACGTTCAATCGTTTTGGATTTATGCGGAAAATTCAAAAATTTTCCGAATAAAGTGCTCTTTCGGCTTAAGCTCGCCGCACACGATGCAATTTTTCAAGCAATTTTGTTCACTTGGCGCCGCACTGGGTGCCACGCTTGCTCCGATGCAAGAAATTTGGTGCGATGCGGGGTACTAGACTTACCACGAGACTTGTTTTTCAAGATAGGTTCGGTGCTATTTTTCGCACTTGCTGCGCCACTGACTGCTGTCCACAGCCAATCAAAGCAGACGATGAAATCACGTGATTACATCACTGAGTTGTATGTCGCATCAGAATCCTGTGCCTCGTTAGTACATTGTGTTTTGTGGTGTTTTAAGATACAAATAAGTAAAAATTATGGCTATTGGAAATTAGGTAATGTTTACGTACCCTAGCTCAGGGTGTATACCAAAAAATTAAATGAAAATTCCCTGACTTCCAGGTTTTCCAGGTTATTTTCAATAAAATTCTAGACAGTAAAAAACAAAAGTTTGATACAAGTTTACATATAATCACAGATTAATGTTGCAATTCTGTGTGAACCCTATAAATCTGTGAATTAAAAACAAAATCGCAACGAATTTGATATCATGAACGAATTTACATTAATCGACAAAAGTAAATGTACTTCGATAAATTTTTTTTTTCATGAATTTATAGATCTGGAAGACTTATAGATTTGCACAGATGGCCCTAGTATCTTAAAGAGTGAAAATATACTTTTATGAGTAATAATGCATAAATATCCTATGATGTATTTTTTCCAGACAAATATCAGAAATTCCCTGACGATTCCATGACATTTCCAGTTTATCTAAATTCCCTGACATTTCCAGGTTTTTTACGTTTGGTATACACCCTACTAGCTCGTCAAACAAAATGTTGAAAACTCTGCGGCCGATTCCTTCTCAAAAGTCACTCTCTTGACCAAAGTTTCTTCTTCTTTTTTTTTCTGTCTCGTAATTCGCAAGCTATAACTGCAGCAAATGCTCCTGCTCTTCTCCGACGATTAGTTTCGGCAACATCCATACTTGTAATGTGAAAATCTACCAAGTCTACGTTCTAGTGTTAGAATGAGTGGCACAGCTTGCATCGTGTGATGCGAGAATAAGTGTCACACTAAGTGTACCTCAAAGTGGCCCAGTGCGCAAGAAAACTTGCTGCAAATTAAGTGAACAAAATTGCATGGAAAATTGCCTCGTGTGCGGCGGGCTTTAGTCTATAGCAAACATAATGCAAGGTGTACAACTAGATATAATAAAAGTGCCTAATACAAAATTTAAATATTCTACGACTGATTGTTTAGAATTTATGCGGAAAATTAAAAAAGTCTGTCATATAAAGTGCACTTCCGGCTCAGCCGATTGTTACAAAAATAGAAGATGACCATTTAGATGCTACAGTAAATTCAAATGCTAAATACCAGTATCCTACGGCTGATCATTCTGGATTTATGCGGAAAATTGAAAAAAAGTCTCAAGTAAAGTGCACTTCGGGCTTAGCCGATCGCAATCATAATGCAAGATGTACAATAAGATGCTATAGAAGTGCTTAATACGAAATTTCAATATGCTACGGCTAATCATTCTAGATTTATGCAAAAAATTCAAAAAATGTTTCAAGTAAAGTGTACTTCTGGTTTTTTTTTTTTTAACTAAGTATGTTATTTATGTTAATGTTAGGAACAAATAAATTATTCTCACAACTATTTTTTTTTAATTTAAACGTAATGTAAGCATAAAATTCTAATGAAGAATACTGTGAAAAATAGGTAATAACCCCTTTCCGATCGCTGGTACTCTGCTGTGAGTCTCGCCGCGAGATGGAAGAGTGGCTGAGTGCCTTAAGCTCAGCTTCTCAACGCCGTTTCCATGAGCCAGACCAACCAGACTTTCTTTCTGGATACCACCACTGGTAACTACCTCTTTTCACAACAACCACGCAAAATTAAAATCTTTCTAATCTTTTGAAAGGTATGCAACATCCCACGCTCGTCCAACATATTGCAATGTATGTCGTGAGGCACTTTCTGGTGTTACCAGCCATGGCCTCAGTTGCGAAGTCTGCAAGTGTAAAGTACACAAAAGATGTGCTGCTAAAGCTATTAATAACTGCAAGTGGACTACGTTGTCGTCAGTTGGAAAGGATATTGTGGAAGATAGTGAAGGGGTATTTATTTTGAAGACGTAAGTTATACTTGTATTAACATTAATATGTTGCAGAATATAACAATGCCTCATCAGTGGATGGAAGGAAACCTGCCAGTTTCTGCTAAATGTACTGCTTGTGATAAAAACTGTGGGTCAGTTCTGAGGTAAAAATAATTTTATCTTTCGTAATTGTGAGATTATAAATTGGTTTATAGGTTACAGGACTGGCGGTGTCTTTGGTGCCGGGCAGCTGTTCATACAGCATGCCGCCCGAGCTTACCCGCCGCATGTCCTCTTGGCCCTGCGAGAGTCAGCGTAGTACCTCCTACTGCACTACATTCCGTGCAGGACGAGGCGTGGGAAGCCGTCAGACCTCAAGCTTCTTCGCCACTTCTTGTGTTCGTTAACTCTAAATCAGGTAAAAATGCTCTCCAACATGAATTCGTCCGTATTGATATTTGGTTGGACGAAACCCTTTTTTTTATTGTACGAATATCAAAACTAGAGCGATTGGATCAAGCATTCACGCGCTGTGGTCGCTCAAAATTGACTGTCAGTAGTTAAAAGTTGAGAGTTCTAGCTCAAAACCCAAAATAGCGGCTGGTGCAGACCAAGTAATAGGTTATTTAACCCAGAATAGGACAATAATTACGTTAAATAACTTTCAAAACAGGTATTCGCTCCGTGCACAAGTGACAGGTAACGCCTTTCTTGGATTGAATTATAACAAAACGTTGTATACAATAGCACACAATGTGATGTTACAAATGATAATTTCATGGAAAATTTAGCAAAATAATGTAAGTAAACGCAAGATAAAAGTTTATTTTTTTCATTTACAATGAAGTTTTCAGTCAATATTTATGTATATTTAGTGCTGAAACTGAATAACTGATTTGACATTTCAGAATGAACCAAGTCATAAGAACCGGTTTTAGTCAATTACTTTTAATATAGAATTTGAACCTCAAGAAATTATTAAAGAGAAAATGTTGGCAGCGTGTCATGAGATAAGGGTTGAGGAATTGGATGTATTTGGTAATCAAAAACTAATGCCAGGCAGTGTCACAAGAACTAAATTTGTTATTCTACATCCACACAAAGTAAAACAACATATAAACTGGTAAAAATTCCATTTTTATCACAAAAATATGCTTATGCATAAACATTCGTAGTCTTTCTATTTAGGCCTAGTTGTACAACCTAAGCTTATCCAAAGTTTAATAAAACCAAGTTTAATTTCTATGGTTACAATTGCTGAAATAATTGTAACCATAGAAATTAAACTTGGTTTTACTAAACTTTGGATAAGCTTAGACTGTACAACTGGGCCTTAGTTTTCAAGATTTTGTTCATTGGATGTGTCAAAAACGAAAAGTTTCAAAAACTGCCGCTGGTAACGCTGCGGTCGAATCTTGAGATTGAGATGTGCACGGAGCGAATAAACTGTTCTTTTAACCCGTTCTATTGAATTGTTCTGGACCAATCGACAACTTTGAGAAGACGAAACTCTGTTCTTTATAGTTAAAAATCAAATAAACGCAGACAACTCAACTAATATTTTCGAAGGTCATTAGATGTGTACAATCATAAATCGGGCGAAAAGAAACACCATTAAACAATAGATACTGATTATGATTATAAATGCGGCTCTCTAAATAATATTTCGATAGCTTTTCGAGATAACGCAGAGTCAGATTATTTATGCGGCTTGATAACTATTCGTAATAACGCTAGTCTTAAATGGTTATAGAACTGAAAGTAATTCATTTTGAGTAAATTCAGCACAACCACAAACATCGCCATGACTGATGGCTGCTCGGAGCAGCACGAACCTAGAATTCCTTGCGCAAGCTTGATGAACTTTTACCACATTTTCTGATTTATCTTGCTCGATAGCTATTTAGGAAAAAACATTACTCAGTCTGAGCCTCGGAACTGATTTTTGACGGAAATGTCATATTTTATTTTCTAAATATCTAATACTACAGATATTCTACTGCATTAAATTTTCAAACAATTTTTATTCTTGAACTTTTGCTCTAAAATATGCGGGAGAACCAATTTCCGCACATTTAGAAAATTTTATGTAAACCTCTAGATCCGCGTTCCGTTGCACACTCGGTATATATAGAGATCAGTTAATTGGAGTACTAATTATTAGAACAATTGTTACTATGGTAATTAAGCTTCGCTTAAGATAAACCTAGGACCGAAATATCGGCCATTAGTGTTGATATATTGATGTAATCCGCAAAGATGGTATTCCTTATAATATAATACCGTCACACACACAGCCATTTGTTTGTGATGTTATATTTTGCACTTATCTGCAGACAATTTAGTGAAGACCATTATAATTTCGAACTGTTAAATAAAAATAGTAATTATGAACATACTTCAACGGCAGTCATCTACCAGAAACTGATGTAAAAAGTACTATTGTGGTGCAATCTTTAGTTTGATAGTACAGTACCAAATCAGATATATCTTTAAAAAAAATGATGCAGGAAAACCCTTCTCCTTGTATTAAGTATTTTCAATAGCTAAGTTATTCTTCCAGGTGATAACCAAGGTGTTAAATTTTTGAGAAGATTTAAGCAGCTGCTAAATCCCGCACAAGTTTTTGATTTGATATCAACTGGACCGCGATTAGGCTTGCGTTTATTTCGACACTTTGATCCATTTCGAATATTGGTTTGCAGTGGGGATGGTTCTGTAGGATGGGTACTATCCGAAATCGATAAATTGGACATGCATGTAAGTGCCAATTTTTTTGAAAAAGAAAATGTGATCATTAATTTTTTTTTTAATAGAAGCAATGCCAAGTGGCAGTACTTCCGTTAGGAACCGGCAATGATTTGGCTCGAGTTTTGGGTTGGGGGTCTTCTTGTGACGACGATACACATCTACCTCAACTTTTAGAAAAATATGAGAAAGCTAGTACAAAAATGTTGGACCGCTGGAGTATAATGACATTCGAACGTACAATTGCCATTCCTAAATTATCATTAACTCCAATACCAACTGGTAGTCAGCTGCAAAACACAATGACACAATACGAAAACACTCTCATCACTCATATACAACATATATTACAATCCGAAGAAACTGCAGTTGTTTTGAATTCCGCCAAACATTTATGCGAAACTGTCAAAGACTTTGCCGCACAGGTTTCCGATAATTCTTTCGCTCGAGGAGATGAGTTATTAAGCACAAAATGTGACATTTTACATCAAAAACTTAATTTATTATTGCAAACTCTGCATCATGAGGAAGTAGAAGCTGCAGCATACGATACTTTCGAAGATGATGAAAGTAGAGTGAAAGATGATACCGAAAGCGAAACATCTTACGATAAAAAAAAATCTGAAAAATCTGAAAAGGATATTACTAATCTTAAATCTAAAATACGTAGAAGGAGAATTGAAAAGGAATCCTTGATGGTACGCGCAAATAGTTTAAAAAGGGCAATCAGGAGTTTAATAGAACATACGGAACAGATTGTTGATGATCAAAATGGTCAAAATAGTAACAATGTTATTCCTACTATTAAAATATCCATCACGGGAGATTACGAATCTTCTGATAAAGATTTAAAAGACATGGATACTCTAAAGGTACTTCTTATTATATAGTTGGTATTTCTGTTTTATGAAATAAAGGATTATTTTATTGTAAGGTTCTTTCAACAATCGATTCTGCGTCAAGTACAGAACAATCTCCTTGTCCTTCCCCAACAGTCACCCATCTGACTTCCATTTCTCCCCTCCCAGATCTAAGAAGAGACTCCACTTGTGAAGATTCCGAACGAAATCTACATATCCCAGTTCCTGCGATGTTCGCGGACCTCAGTAGACGATCCTCCCAAACGGCAGACAGCAGCAGACGATCCTCCCAAACTCAAGAGGGAGATGATAGTCTGGTAACAGTTATTCCACTCGTCGATAACGAACAAATGAAGACAGCCAACGAACAAGTGAAGAAAGCCAACGAACCAGTAGAAATAACAGAACAACGAATAGTGAGTACAAATAGTGCAGAGGCTTTGGATGTTACGCAGGATGAGGGTGTGCTTTGTCGACCCGAATGCATGGATGAGGACACAAATGATTTGTTTCAGGAAAGTTACGATGACAAAGAATGTTCCAGTATATTGTCAGCGATGTCCAACGATGAAGTTAGTATAGCATCCGATATTTTAGATCAAAGCAGTAAACCATTTGGACCTAGAAAAAATTCGGATGGAGAAGATATTAATGGACATATTTATCACATAGATTCGCCTGAAACTGATACTTTTCCGAACTCTGATGCTTTACATGGTGACTTAATGGACGACATGAGTAGTGTCCTTGCAATGACTGGCTGTGAACAAGACAGCGGCGAAAATACATACAGCGATGATACAACGTTATTTACCAGCGAATATATGGAAATAAAAGATGATGATAAATTAACCACCCGTAAAAAAAGTAAAAAAGAAACATCCGAAAAGAGAAGAAAGAGTTCAAAGAAGAAGTTTGATAAGTTAGACACATGCGGTTTTGAAAATAGAGCATTTGTTCCACATCTTTTATTGGAAGATACTACAATCAAAGAGAAAAAATATTGTAGCTTAGCAAAATTTGAAGATAACGACATTGCAAGAATGTCGTTCAAAAAGACCCGACCTTCTAGTAAATTATCCAAAACGGAAACAAATGTAAATAGGCAAAGCATTTTAACTGAAGAATTAGAAACTGTTCTTAGTATAAAAGGTTCAACTGTTAGTCTACACGACGATAAACCAATTGAATGCATCTTTCCGCATGTTAGTGTGATAGTCGAACCCCCTTCCCCTGTAAAAAGCGAAACAGTGCGATCTGTAGACAGATTAAGTCAAATATATTTAGAAAAAGAGGGCTCTGATTACGATTTAACAAAATCTTTAAAAGAAGAATCCAAATTAGATAGATTATCAATTAGAAGTGACCATACTAGCAACCACAGTTCGAATTCAAACCTTTTAGGAATTGATTATGAGCAAATACAATTTTTATCAAGCTCTCCAGCTGCTAGTAGAAGAATTTCTAGTGGGAGTTTATTAAAACCTAGTGAAGCAGCAGCTTTAGCTGCCTCAGCAAGTAGCTTATATGCCGAAAATGACAAGAAGGATAAAAAAGATGAAAAGGACGATAAAGTCAGCAAAACTTTGCCAATTATTAATCCGCTCGTTCGACTGCCATCTTGGCCACGTAAGTACCACATTTTTATACTATTTGTGTATTTTATACTTTATCCTCTTATTACTATGTCTATAGTTTCAGTGATAAATGGATATCCTTATAAGCTCCTAAAATTATTTATTCTAATTGTAAAAAATTGCAGATGTGAGTGGAGGTTCTGGACTGATAAGTAAATGCCTACTAGCCAACGCAGACGCGCTTTGCGCAGCTGTAAGTCCACTAATGGACCCAGACGAAACACTTTTAGAAGGATTTTTCGAGCGTTGTGTAATGAATAACTATTTTGGAATTGGAATCGACGCAAAAATATCTTTAGACTTTCATCACAAACGCGAAGAACATCCAGAAAAATGCAGATCCCGTGCGAAAAATTATATGTGGTATGGTGTTTTGGGAAGCAAGCAATGGTTGCAAAAAACTTATAAAAATTTAGATCAACGAGTCCAGTTGGAATGCGACGGCCAACGAATACCACTGCCATCACTACAGGGAATCGTTATTTTAAATATTCCTAGGTATTTTAATCGTGTGCAATAAAGAAACAAATTTTAATATTTATTTTTAGTTTTATGGGTGGGACAAATTTTTGGGGAGGAAGAAAAGAAGACGATATTTTTTTAGCTCCATCTTTTGATGATCGTATTTTAGAAGTAGTAGCTGTTTTTGGATCAGTTCAAATGGCAGCATCTCGACTTATCAATTTGCAACATCACCGAATTGCGCAATGCCAAACGGTGCAGATAAATATTTTAGGTACCTTCAACCATTTTCAATTGAATATTGAAGTGAAACTTCTTGGCGGCGGTTGCGATTTAATTACAAAATTCATACTTCATTTCTGAATTAGAAAAGTTTTAAAATTAATTTGGACATGAGACAGTTTGAAATAGAGGAAAGTTTTCCATTACTTCTGGGTTAAAATAGCGAAAACCGGGCCAGGTACAACAAAATAATATTAATATTTTGTTATTTTTTTTCAAAAAATCCGCAACGACATGTGTCTATATTATATTGTTCATGAGGTACAGCCGCCCAAATGCAAACATTGTTTAAGTTGTTGTGGAAAGTGTGCTTCTCATCATTTTTGGGTTAATGTAACCGAAACTGGGCAAATACATCAAAAATGTATGGAGCTTTTTTGTAAAGCATTAAATTTTTTACAAAAAAATCTCCAACGGCATGCCTCTATCTATTGAAGGTGTAGCTATTTGAATAAGTAATAATGACGCTTTTTGTAAAACAACACTACGTTTAATTATAGAACACAGCAAAAAATACTACGCCTATTGCGTATCCTCAGTGGCTCCGCTCTATCGGTTAAGTTTTACATCTACGAGGTGTGCTGTCAAAAACGTCAAACTGTCAAACGTCATTTTTGTATGTCATATTATTCGATAATCATGAGTATAAATCATTCACTTAGAAGTTGTTGTGTTGTTGGATGTACTAATACTAAAGCAAACAGCCCAGAAATGATTTTTATGGGTCTCCGAGAAGAGATTGTGAAGCAAAACAAAGAGAAATGAGGATAACAGCAGTTAAACGAGTGTGATTTTATGCAATAATCTATAAAAATGTATTAGATATCATTTAATTCTCAGTATCAACCATCTTTAATAGAAGTTGAATATTATAATTGTGAAGAAACTCAATAAATACCACTTGGATAAGTTTATCAATTGACTGAACAGTCACATGAATTCGTCTCAGAATCCTTTACCGAAAGCACCAAATTTTTGCTCAATATTTTTCCTTCTCAAAATTCAAGAATTGTTTTAAAGATAAACATGATGAGAAAATCTCTTTCCCCCAAGGATTTCACTCAAATTCTGTACGTATAGGTATAACACATTATAAATTTAACTGTAATTGATTACCTTTTAGATGAGTCATGTAAACAATGAAAAATAATAATGACTGGTAGATTTGCTTCTTTTAGAATATTTTTGTCTACAAATGTTGTCATAAATTAAATACAACATTATTATTAGGAATACAGATGATACGACATGAATTTCATTTTGATTTTAAAGCAGATTGACATATTTCAAAACATTGACAGTTGACATCACACCTCGAAGTTGTGATTTTTGAATAATATGCGGCACTTTCGTCGAAATTTGAAGATACGCAACAGGCCTATAAACAAAACTCAATATGTCATAATGTGTACAGGGCCTTCTATGTGTAAATATATTGAATAATGTTAGTAGTCGGTTCGGCCTGAGTCGAATATGAATATTCTTAACACTCCCTCTAGAAGGCAGGACCGCCTAATCAACTCGGATTCTTCCAACACCTAAATTGTCTGATTTGCATCGATTGACTCGCATCATGAGCGACGCTTAGACGTATGGAATTGAGACGTGCTACAGGTGCGAATGTTTCACTATAATCCACACCGGGTCTCTGCGCGAGTCCTCTAGCTACTACTCTTGCTTTTCTTCTCAGTACTTCGCCGTCCACTCCGTATTTATGCTTTAAAATAACTGCTTCCAATTATGGCTTTATTTTCCGGACGATCAACAATATCCCAGGGTTGATTTTTTAGGATGGATATGAATTCATCCGCCATTGCAGACATCCACTCGTCTTTATCCGGGTTGTTGATTGCCGATTTGATTGAGATTTCAGCAAGACAGGCAAATTCTGCCTTTTCGTCTTCATTTCTGTGGTAGATTTTTCGTGGTCCTCCTCGCTGTCCAGTATGCCCGATTCGAGGTCTTCCTCGAGCACGAGGAATCTGCGGCCGTGGTTTTTGCTCGAAATCTAGAAAATCTTCACCTGCATCACTCGAATCGCTTTCAGCTTGATCTCTTGCATTTCTTTCTTGAAAATCTTCCTCCCAACTATCGCAGTCATTTTCAATGTGTTTCTCATTTTCAAATTTAGGACTTATGGCGACGTCGAAATGATCAGTTGATTCCGATCTCTTCCGCTCTTCATTGAAGCTTGTGTGTTGAGCCTGATAAAATTCAACATGATTATTTTTTATCTTGTTTTGACTCACCTTCATAAATTTGATATCTCGGAGAATTTCAATTTTTCGTTCTTCGGGAATCCATACCCTGAACCCTTTCGATTGATCTGCATATCCTAGGAAAATACCCTTCTTTCCACGAGGATCGAATTTTCCCGCTTTTGATGATCGATTTAAACAATAAATTTCGCAACCGAATTTTCCGAATTCGCTAACGTTTGGAACTTCTCCTGTCCACACTTCATGAGGAGTTCGACCATTCAATTTACTTGTTGGACATCTGTTCCTGATATAGTTCGCTGTAGAAATGGCTAATGGCTTCTGCCCAAAATGAGGGAGAAAGTCCTAATTGAATCAAAAGACATCTCGCCATTTCAACGAGTGTGCGGTTCTTCCGTTCCGCAACTCCGTTTTGCTCTGGGTTGTTCGGAACTGTTAGACTATGTTGAATTCCAGATTCTTTCAACAATGCATCAAATTTTGCATTTATGTACTCCGTCCCGTTATCGGACTGCAAATTTTTAATACGCTTGTCTTTCTGTGTTTCTACAAAATTCTTAAAATCTTGGAATGCTTCAAGCACTTGGCTTTTATGACGTAGAAACTTGACTGTGCACCATCTACTCGCATCGTCGATAAACGTGACGAAATATCTTGCATTTTCGTTTGAAGCGACGCGCATGGGACCGCAAACATCCGAATGTATGAGTTCACCTGGTTCAGTTTTTCTCATTGATTCCTTCGGAAATGTTGTACGTACCATTTTTCCTTGTCAAATATCGCATTCGAAATTAGCTTCCAGATCAGAAACCTCAATACCTTGTATCGCTCCATTCTTTACCGCTTCACGCAAAACTTTTACATTTAAGTGACCCAACTTAGTATGCCATTCCAATAAAGTTCCACTGCATGATTTCTCAGCAACAAATATTTTTTGCACTTTCTTCGACTCGTTCACATAATATAAACCATTATGTCGATGAGCGATCAGAATCGTGTCGTTATTTGTGTTTACTACTCGAGCTGATTTCTTGTCAAATATCACACGATGCCCTTTTTCCACAATCTTTCCAACAGACAGAAGATTTGTGCGTAAATCCGTATAAGGTATCACACAGGTTGAATGTTTTTTCTTGACCTTCGGCTCTTGTTACAATTGGTACGACATCTTTTGCACTGATCTTTGTCGTAGAATTGTTAGCTAATTTTAGACTGTCTGAATTACCAGATTCTACACTTGAGAAATTGTTCAAGTCATTGCACATATGTGATGTGCACCCGCTGTCGAGGCACCACACTTCATTGTTGTTGTTACCTGTCGCTTGTGCAAATTCACACGATATTGACTCCGAAGCGACGTACAATGAGGCGCTTTCGACTTTATTCGCGTTATAATGACTGTATTTCTTATTTGCCGAACAATTTGCTGCTTTGTGACCAATCTTTTTGCAACGAAAACATTTAAACATGAATTCCTTTTTCACCCTTACTGGTTTGTCCTTGAGGCTTTCTATGTCTAGTGTTCTGAAACTTTCTTTCAGCGACCATGGCATTAGATATTGGGTTTCACTTATCTCTATTTCTCGCATCACTTTCCTCAATTATTTTTATTCGTAAAGCTTCGGGCTTTGGTAATTCATCGCGAGACTCAATCGCACAACGGAAATACTCATAACTTGTTGGTAAGCTGTACAACAATAGAATTGATAGCAAATCATCATTAATTGCTACGTCCATTTCGTGGAGTTTACAGCATCAAAGAAATTATGCAAATAATTGCGTACGTCGTCACCTTCACGCATTCTCTGAAGCACAATTTGTTTTAACAAATTTAACTTACGAGCCTATCCTTTCGGCTGATAAATTGATTCCAATTTCTTCCACAGCTCATGTGAAGTGACACAATCTTTTATTTGTTTTAATTCCGATGGCTGAATTGCAAGAATAATATCAGACATTGCTTCAGAATCTCGTGAGTCCATTCAGCGACTGCTGTAACTGTTGCGGCATTACTTGATGTTACTTCCGGTTTCACATTTGTTCCGTTCGCATAACACCACGTTCGATTTTTTACCAAAAGAGCTTTCATATGTATTTTCCATGTATCATAATTGTCTTTGGATAATGTTTCGATGCGTAACATACTTGATGTTGCCATTTTTCACGTGATAAAATCTTCACCGTTTTACACAACAATTTACACGTCTTACTTTTCAAATTATGTTTAACACTACGCCTTTGAACAGTTCCCTCGCGTATATCTGGGCCCATAACCTATTGAAGGTGTAGCTATTTGAATAAGTAATAACGACGCTTTTTGTAAAACAACACTATGTTAAATTATAGAACATAGCAAAAAATACAGAAAAATATCACAACAAACAAAACTCAATATGTCATAATGTGTACAGGGCCTTCTATGTGTGAATATATTAAATGATGTTAGTAGTCGGTTCGACCTGAGTCGAATATGAATATTCTTAACACTATCTTTTATTGTTTATGAGTTATATTTGCCTGAGCGCGTGCGCTTGAATACCATATTCCGAAACATGGTCCACTATTTTTATTTAGAGGAAGAAAAATGGTGCTGTAATGTATTAGAAAATATGCTATCATGTGCCGGCAATTACTCATGGTTCGTGTCCCGCTCGCACGGTGCCGTTGGCTTAGTAAACAAATTTTTAGTGTGGTTAACATCGCGTGCTATACATAGAAGTTTTATTTCAATCGTTATTTCATAAGTAGATAAGGCGTACATTATATTTTTTTGTTTTTGTTAGGTGAGGAAGGAGTACCGGTTCAGGTTGATGGTGAAGCTTGGATTCAACCTCCTGGTATGATAAGAATTATCCACAAAAACAGAATGCAAATGTTGTGCCGGAATAGGGCACTAGAAGAATCTCTAAAAGCTTGGGAAGAAAAGCAACGGATGATAGAAAAACCACGACATTTATTAGAAAAAGGTAGATTAAGTCTACCTAGACAAAGTGTACCAAGTGGAGAAAAATCTTTACTGGGCATTCCAGTAATAGATAAAGTTCGGCAACATTCATTTTCCGGTGGTCTTGCTATGCCAAGCTCTATAGAAAAGTCTCCATCATTTGGGTGTCTGAGAAAAGGCACTACGGAACCTGAAATTATATTTTCAGATGAAGAAAATTATTTATTACTTAATTTTATTGAATGCGCTACTTCTTTAGCAAAATGGGTTAAATTATTAGCCATAAGTCATTCTTTAGAATCTGATTTATACGCATTAGCCGATAAAGCAGATACTTGCCTGGAAAATATTCATCCAAACGGCAAAATACTTGAAGGGCCCAATTTAAGAGTGGAATTCACAAAACTGGTTCATGCTGTCAAACAATTATACGAAGAATGCTGCAGTTTGTTACACGATAAAGGCCACAAAATGAAATTGCGGGAAGATTTAGAGAATAAATTGAGTGCCAGTTTAACTAATACTGAAATGGAGTTGAGGAGGTGTTATTTACTTGAAACAACGAAAGGTAGTCTCGTTTATCTGCAAACGGTTCAGGAAGATCAGGTAAGAATTAAATGTGTAACTCTTCTACTGAAATTTGGCATGCATAGATAGCTCACTCAATGTTTTAGAACCTTTTAGATTCTCCTAGTGATGTTGACGCAAAGGTAAATTGTAAAAATTTTCCATTCGTACACAGTTCACACAAAAGCTTCCACTTTTTCATTAATTTTTAATTCACACAGAGATTCGAGCACCTTTCACTGACATTTTCTTGATTTTCCCTCATTTTGAATAAATTTTAGTGATTTTTTCCAATTTTCTCAATACCATAAAACCCGCCGTGGTCATTTGTTATTTAATATCTTGTCACGTACGAGCGAATCAAAAGACAAACTATCAGAATATTATTTCTAACGTGAATTGGAAGAACCGACTGTCACGAATTAGTTTATTAGCGTGCTTGACACTGAGTGTGTGAAGCTTGATCGACTCACTCTTTTGAGCATCTGCGATTCGGGTTAACTTACGTAAAACGCGTTATTAACACAAGTTATTTATGTATCTGTTAGTTATATTAGTTTTATTAAATTCAATTGCCCTAATCTTTTATCTATCTCCACTGTCATGACTTCTGACGGCCAAATTTATCACATCTAAATAATAAGGCAATGTTAAAACCTCAACATCACTGTAAATAAACTTAGCTGTAGTAAGCCAAAGCATCTAACACTTGCTAGCATTGTAAACACCAAATAATTTATTTTAAATGTGGTCCAATAATACTCTGGTCAAAATTATGCCAAATTCCAGTAAGTAACGGTATAACATTATAAAATAAATTATTATAATTAAACCCTTTTCTTTAGTACGAACGAAAACGTAAAGGTTTTCTCTGGTTAAAGTTTCGGAGCAAAGGTGGGGCCTCCCGGGACCAGACGAGTCACAAAGCAAGAGATGTTGCTTCCTGGGGCTGCCAGGAAGTCGCATCGTGGCTGGAAACATTGCAATTGTCGGAATACATCGACAGCTTCATCAGAAACGATATCCGAGGACGGGAGTTGCTTACTCTGGCGCGGAGGGATCTCAAGGAACTTGGAGTTAGCAAAGTTGGACACGTTAAAAGGATCCTTCAAGCTATCAAAGATCTCACACAAGGTTTTTAATTTTTATTTATTTATTTATTCTATTTATATTAAACAGTCATTACTGTGATTTTTTTCATAAATGGGAGAAATGAAACTCCTCAATTATTAATTATTAATATAGAATATGATGTAAGACATTTTTCTCCCAAATTATCTAGTCTTTTTGAACAAAATGTTGCATTTGAACCATTATATCACTAAATTTCAAATGCAACCATCTACCAAAGCAAATTTGAGAAAAAAAAACTAATATTCTAAATTCGAAGCAATTAAAAAGTCCCTAGCAATATCAAAATCAAAACCTTGTCCCTTCCTTCACATTGTTACTATAAATCTATTCGAAAATGTTGTTACCTCGTTCCAAACCTTTAATACTTACTATTATAAGAAAAATGTAGCTAGAATATTTTTGAAATGTTGAAGAGTTTTTGAATATGTAAATGTTCCTTAAAAAATAACCTTGGGCCATTTTTCGGCCGTTTTGTTTTCTATAACACGTTAATATAATCAGTGCCAGATAAAATAATTGTGAGGATAAAATTCTATTGACCAAATATTGAGAGAGCAATGCAAAAATTTTGAGGGATGCCTGTTTATTGAATAATTTTTCAATTATTTTATCTGGTACAAGCTGTATATACTATACACATCATATATCTTATAAAGGTGCCTGTACCCATTATTGTAATCAATATGGCTGCGCACACGTGACTATTCGACTCTCTAGCAATATTGTTCTCTTCTTTTTGCTTCTTTGAGTGTTATGATAAACAGTAGGATAAAGGGGTAACTGTATACCTAATAATGATAATCATTGTATATTGCCTTTTTGCTGCATGTATCTCTAGTGTAACTTTACAAAACGTAGCGTGTTCAGGACACTATGCTTGCCTTTAAATACTATTTATATATTTTCAATTTATAATCATCCAAATTTTCTTTTTTTTTTTGAAGGGGAACTTCTCTTAAATTTCCGAATGAATTTAGCGAAAATTGACTGAACCGCATCAGCCATTGCGCTCTTTATAAGTCGGTGGTTAATGTTAGAGCGCACTAAATTGCAAATTATCGCGATATTTTCGTCGGTTATTGAAGTATTTCCCAACGGTAATACTGTTCTCTGTTCCGCTTTTTCATCAATTTTTAAAATCGATAAATCAGCCGAAAACCGAAAGCATGTCTTCACGTACAAGACTGTCACTCTTCGCTGTACAAATACTCCGCGGTGATATTTTAGAACATTTCAAGGACAAAACGCTTTGATTTTCCCGTGTGCTGGAAAAACCCTCTTGTAACATTCGAAATGAAAATAATATTTTATTAAAGAAGTTTCACTTCAAATGTACAATTTCTGTTTTTCTTTCAAAAGTGCTATGTTTTGAATATGCCGCTTCATTATTTTGCAAAAATTATCAATTTAAAGCATTCCATTAAAAGAAAAAATTCATAGCAAAAACATATGTGTTCATTCATCAAACTATTTAAAATATTATATAGACGTAAGTAATTCAACAGAAGTAAGTCGAGGACCAAATTCCGTGCTAAAATAACCTACGATTATTTCAATTCGCCATTTTAATTATTTGAACTCTGCACCTAATTAAATGTATTTTAAAGACTGCATCGTTAAACAATTTACTGTGATATTTATGAAAAAAAAAAAAAATAGCAGTCACTTCTGTAAAATAAACTACTTTATTGTTGTTCCTTACAGCAATATTCGTCAAAAACTTCTTTTCTTTTGATTATAATTCGTGATATTAAATGAAGGGTCCAACAAACAGGACTTGGGATAAAATAACAAACAAATTATGTTAAGTTATACAAATGTTATTTATTTATAAACTACTACTCTCTTAATTCTGATACAAATCAAATTACAAACATGTACTGTTTACTGATATTAAAGTAATGAACTTATGAATTATGCCTCCGAATGTACTCCTTCATTCTGGAAACAGTTTTTTCCTTCCCTAATATCTCCACCATTTCTGCAACTCCTGGTCCTTCCTGTTTAAAAAAAATAATTTCATCGTGATATAAAAATAATTATGTATTGATTTAAACTTTACCTCTAATCCACTCAAAATGCCTCTCAGAATTTTCATAAGTGTATTGAATTTTATGTTGTTATTAACAGCAAATATTTTTAATAATTGTTTTATATCATCTCTTCGAAACTGTATATTTTCATTTATGAACATATCGTTTAATTTTTCGATTAATTCCAACTGAACTTCATTTACCTTGGCAACTGTTGATGGTTTTACCCATAAAAATGACAAATCAGGTGTTAAAAGATCCGATAACCTAAATATTCTATTAGTGGACCAATTTAATATTGATTTTATGTAGGAACTATCTAACTGTAAAGTCTTATCTGCCATTCTACACAAAACAAAAAAAAAATAGTATCAAATTCTTATTTGGTACATAATTTGACCTTACTTTTCTGGAAACCTTGTTTTGAGCATTGCTTGAACATCCTCAATAATTTTTTTACAACTTTTTTCATGTGCTATTAATTTTGCAAGCTCAAGTCTATTAAACTCGTTTAACTTTTCAGGAGCTAATTTTGTTGAATGCGCGTTGACCCTAGTTATATCAAACTATTATAAATATTAGATATAATACACTTTTTATGTTGTACTTTTACGAACCTGTTCGATTAGTTCTTCCATAGAGTAGCACTGCGGTTTTAAACCTTGCTCTTTTTCAAAACCCCCTCCACAACTAATCACAAAATTAATTAAAGCTTGAGGGAAAATGCCCGAATCTCGATAATGTGATATTTGAATATCTCCCTGCCTTTTACTTAGTTTCGTCCCATCAGCATTCATTAATAGCGGCAAATGTCCATAAACAGGAGGCTCCCAATTAAACGCTCTAAAAAGTTCTGTTTTATTTTTTATGATTTTTTTTTTCCAGGCTTTTACTTATACCTGTACATAAGTATATGTTTAGTGGTAGAAACCTGCCATTCAACCCCTCTCAAAACGTGAGTGATGCGCATGAAATGATCATCAACAACATTAGCAAAATGGTAAGTCGGATATCCGTCACTTTTTACAATAACCGGATCTCCCTCATTCAACGCAACATCATAAGCAATATTTCCAAAAATCATGTCTTCAAAGGTCTCACAATCTGGCAATAACTTCAAATATTATATAACAAATTTAGTTTGAATTATTTGCAAACTTACTTTAAATCTAACGCAATTTTTATCGCCTCGTAATAACCGTTTTTTAATTTCATCTGGAGTCAAGTGTCTACACCTATTATCATATTTTGGAATTTGTCTGGTTCGGAGAGCCTCTTTTCGAAGTAAATCTAGCCTCTTATCAGTACAGAAACAATAATAAGCGGATTGATTATTCAACAGAATTTGTACTTGTTCTCTAAAATAATAAAATATCTCATAACAGTTATATTAAAGAAAAATTTTGTTTAGACATACTTGTATAAGTACAAACGTTCAGACTGAATATAAGGCCCATAACTTCCAGCATTATGAGGACCTTCATCTATTTCTATGCCAGCCCATTTTAGATCATTTTGTAATTGATCAGCAGCCCCATTTACTAAACGAGTTTGATCCGTATCTTCGATACGCAAGATAAATTTACCGTTCTTTGATTTGGCAAATAAAAAATTGTAAAGAGCCGTTCTTAATCCTCCCAAGTGTAAATGTCCTATAAGTTTTTTTCAAATCAAATTAGTAGACTTGTATTACTCCCTATCATCAAGATCTATATAGTCAGGTTGGTAAACCAAAATGATACCTTCAGCCAGTAAAAGAAGGATTAAATTAGGGAGTGAGCGACGAAAGAGTTGGCCTCTGGCGGCAGGAATTTAGACTAGAAAAACCGAGATAGATTTAAATTATATTGGAGATCATATGGAATTTTGTCTTGAAAGACTGTTTCGTTTTTCCGATATTTATAGAGTTAAGAAATATTTTATAATAGAAAAACTACTATGAAGTCCAGACGATATCGTTCTGTAGCACAGTGCTGTAGTTATAAGAGTAAATAAATAAGTATATATCGATTTCCAACATAATCTATCTACCGAAAGCAGTGGCAAAAAATTGGAAACAGAAAATCGAATATTATATCATTTTAGTGTTTTTTACTCCCCAAAAACTAGATTCTTTGAAATCAAGAAAAAAGAATTAAAAAGGATCTAATTTATCCAATAAATTAGCAATTACAAGCATAGAAAATATGGTTCAGAAAACGGCAAATCAGAAATTTTTCATTATGATAATTAGATTACATGAATATGAATTTTCATGCATTTGAACAAATTATATTTATTCTTGTTGAAGCATCTCTTAAGTCCTAAAGAAACTTCACTCCCAATAGAAATATTTCAGGACTCAGGAAACAAAATATGCGGAACTCAGTGCAAATTTATTAAAAATTCAAATTATATTTCACAAAATAAGATAAATTACAGAAGTATTGATGTCCAGTGTAATTTAGGCAACTATGGAAAAACGAAAAATTTATCAAATCAATACTTAAAAATTACACTAGAATGAACATCAAACTTTTTAATGTTCATTACTTGCGTCCAGAATATATTGGATAATGAATAGCTTTTACAAATAAACGATGTGCCATGAAAATCTTGTTGAGTTCTGTAAAATCTGTATAAAATCATTCATTCGAAGCTATGTGTTTGGAATGTTTTTACTACTACATCAAACTAATTCAAAAAAATATCAGATAACTTAATGTAGGACATATTTTATAGGATTTTTCACACAAAAATTAAAGAATTCAAGACAGATAAACACATATGATTCGAATATTTTCGCAACGCACTGTTAATTTATCATATAAAGTGAATGCATATCACGGTTCTGTCGCCATTTTACATATAACTGACGAGACCTCTGGTGGCTGCGCTCACTCCCTAACGGAACGAATCTTGAGTTGAAGCTCACTTCAGACGATACATTTTTCTTCACATGAAATTGTACCGATATATTTGAATGTTATCACTGATGTCATACAAAACAATTTATGTATCATCATGCAAAAGAGCAAATCATTCTGTACTACAGAAAATTTTTATTGTCTAATGTGAACTTGGCTTTCGAAAAAAAATTTTTTTAATGCTAATTTTTCATCCTAGAACCAACTTAAATATAAAAATGAAGTGATCTTTAGGGGCTATACATATTTTAGAATAAAATGTGAATTAAGGAAAGTGTCTTGTGACAAATCCGTCCACAAAAAATGTCACGAACTGCGCTAATTAAAATGAAGTTAGCTGCATGTAGATACTTGATAATTTATTTACCCTGTCATAATCTTCTATTATTAGCTAGTGCCAATTCACAATGTGCGTAAACATAAGGAGTACGTAAAAACATAAACGTAAGAAATTATTGAAAAAGGAATAGTCGGAATTGAGACGAGCAATGATCCAAAATTAAATTAATTCGAATGCCACTGACGTTTCGATATATTTCATATCATTCTCAAAGCGTGAAGCACTCCAATAAGTAATTAAGACAATCCATAAAAAATGATGTTTAAATTATGCTAGCAAAATACAATAAATTGTCACATGTTGACTACAAATAGGAGATTATTTTTGCTACGCAGAAAACAGTCTTGTGAATGCAAGAGTTGTTGAAAGACTGATTGTCTTAATTATTGGAGTGCTTCACGTTTTGAAAATGATATAAAATATATCGAAACGTCAGTGGCATTCGAATTGGTTTAATTTTGGATAATTGCTAGTCCCAATTCCGACTATTCCTTTTTCAATACATATCATCGGGACACGATCTTCAAGAAAAAAGTAAGTGCCAATTCACAATGAGCGTAAACATAAGGAGTACGTAAAAACCAAGAAGTCTAGAATACAGGAGACTCAACGCCCTATGCTGCATCGTGAATAGAGTTGAGGCAAAATATGATTGCACATAGCGTCTCCCATAATTCGCAATTATTATTGTTTCTCCCTCGCACACGTCACGTCAGAACGCCAAATAGATATACAAGTGCTAGATAAACGCTTCTAGGCTGCGCGGCGCAGCCACCAGATTAAACGATTTGCTGCACCTCTTTTTTGCCTCACCCTCACCACTATCGTTGAGCCTCCTGTATTTTAGACTTCTTCGTAAAAACATAAACGTAAGGAATTATGTATGTTCACAGTGGTGGTAACGTAAAATATTAAAATAAAGTGTTTTTTTCATTTTACGTTGGTATAAATTAGGGTTATTGATGTATTGTGTTGGTATCTCTGACTGTCATTTTCAAATATTCTGTTGATTTCGATTCTGTTTCGTGTTTAATGTTTTTCTTTGGTTTCACTTTTATTAGTTTGGAGTTTAGTTTGTTTTGTTTTATTGTATGATGTCTGAAAAAGATCTTGCGATTGTTTCATTATTATTGAAAACAGATTGAGACTGCGTTATAAAAGTCGCCAACGGGAGGAATATCAAGACGAGGAAGAAATTGTTTTTTTTATTAATAATCATATTTAAAACATGTTTCAATCCAGGGTGATGTCAACTGTCAGATGAAAACATGTGTTAAAAGTTGACGCATGCGCTATTAGTTGTTTCGTACGTAAACATAGCATAAAGTTGAATTTATCTCAACTTTACGTTTTCATTACGTAGCTCTTATGTCAATACGTAAACGTAAGGAATATGTAAGAGCATTGTGAACACGGGCATTGAAATACAGTAGTTCAACTTTATGTTTGTTTACGGTTACGTACTCCTTACGTTTACGCACATTGTGAATTGGCACTTATTGTCGTAATTCTTTTACGGCCAGTTGCACCTGTCCAGCTTAAATTTTAAGCTTCACTCAAACGAAAAAATTCGAATCGGAATAATAACAGCACTATAAATGACACACTTGACTTGAAAATGAATTGAATAATGTTTTTTTAAAATACCGCTGTTGAATACGAAAATTTTTGTTATTTTTCAGTCAAATACATTTGGCATATAAATTCGAACAGAAAAATTTATAAATATAAATCAAGGCCGAGTGTTTACGAAATTATAGAATTTTAAAATTAGAAATATTGCAATAATGGCGATTGTGTGATGAAAGTTTTGCCAAGTTAAAGGTCTGAATTTTACCATATTTTAAACAATTATATGTTCTAAAAAACTAGTTTTAAAATTTTTGCCAGTTTGTCTTATGCTGGGGCCACACTTACGTCTAATGTCATTAATTGAGGCGTTATTCAATAATGAACATATTGTCAATGACAATATGTCAATTGTCACATAATGCCTTACTTAACGGCATTAGACATTAGTGTGGCCCCTGCATTATGCAGGGACCACACTTATGTCTAATGCCGTTAAGTAAGGCGTTATGTGACAATTGACGTATTGTCATTGACAATGTGTTCATTATTGAATAACGCCTCAATTGATGACATTAGACGTAAATGTGGCCCCAGCATAAGATGCAGAGCTACAATTTCTACAAAATATGTATATAGAACAAACTTGAAGAAATTTTAAAACCCGTTTTTGGAACACATACATTGTTTAAAATATAATAAAATTGAAAACCGATAAAAAAATTTGACAATGGCCATTCTTGCAATATTTCTTATCTTAAAATTCTACATTCTTTTGAAAATGAAAAAAAAAAATATCATTTTTACGAAACTGAAGAATGTATCAATGGCAATGAAATAACTACTCATAAGACTCCACTTCTTGATAAAAAAAAAAATTGAAATTTTTTAAATAATATTTCTTTTTGCAAATTTAGTGTTTTCTTCGAATATTTATTCAGTTTGCTGATTTTTTATTATATTTGTTTGTTTCAATGTCTTTTGAAAACGTGTTGATGATGATCATGAGCATAGTTTGAAAATGAAAATAGAGTTGAAGCATAAAGTATAATAAGTTGAAAAGTTGAAAATTGCTTCAAAAAACGTATGTTATATATAATATCCAGAAATATTTAAAACAATATTATTTTAATTTATTTGAGAAAATATCGTGATAAGTAGTGATTTCTAGGCCACTGAATTCATGAACTTCATGTTGATTTTGAGATCTGGATTTTTGTTTGCTACGGGTCGTGTTTGATAATTTGATTTCTATTCACATTTTTATATCTATAACCTTTCTTTCAATGACAAAAGTAAATAACAATAATGAAATCAGCAACGATTCCATGGAATGAAATAGCGCTACATATATCCACCTCTTTCTATTTATGATTACGACAAAAAGTTTGGGCGCGCCAAACTTTTATGATTACGACTTAAGACTTACGACTTATGACTATGATTAAGACAAGAGCAGGAAACGCTCCAATGTTTTCGCGTATGTCAAACTCTCAAGGTTACGACTTAAGACTTATGATTATGATTATGATAGAGGTGGGAATGTAACTTAGGCCCAGTTGTACAGTCTAAAGTCACATTCCCACCTCTATCATAATCATAATCATAAGTCTTAAGTCGTAACCTTGAGAGTTTGACATACGCGAAAACATTGGAGCGTTTCCTGCTCTTGTCTTAATCATAGTCATAAGTCGTAAGGTCGTAAGTCTCAAGTCGTAATCATAAAAGTTTGGCGCGCCCAAACTTTTTGTCGTAATCATAAATAGAAAGAGATGGATATATGTAGCGCTATTTCATTTCATGGAGACGTTGCTGATTTCATTATTGTTATTTACTTTTGTCATTGAAAGAAAGGTTATAGATATAAAAATGTGAATAGAAATCAAATTATCAAACACGACACCAAGCAAACAAAAACCAAGATGTCAAAATCAAAATGAAGTTGATGAATTCAGTGACCTAGAAATCACTACTTATCACGATATTTTCTCAAATAAATTAAAATAATATTGTTTTAAATATTTCTGGATATTTTGCAGCTTTTAAAATAATTCTATGTAAAATATGATCTATTTCATATATGTTATTCCATATTTTAAAGAGTTATGGTATGTTCACATACAATTGAGTATATTTTATATATGCATTTATTATTTATTATTTGTTATTCAACATATTATTTTTTTTCTTAGCAAAGTAGTATTATTTCTATCCAACAGTAAAATTTAATTATTAATCATTTTGAATATATTACAATACTTTTTAGATTTAATTGTGAACAAAATATTACGATTATAATAAGAGCTGGAAACGGTCGAATTTCCTAAGATTATGATTATGATTACGACTTATGATTATGATAGAGATGGGAATGTGACTTAAGCTTATCCACAGTTTAGTAAAACCAAGTTCAATTCCTATGGTTACAATTGCTGAAATAATTATAACCATAGAAATTAAACCTGGTTTTACTAAACTTTGGATAAGCTTAGACTGTACAACTGGGCCTTGTAACTAATCACATATTATTCACACGTGAAATATTTGACATAATGTATACTTCAAATCAAGAATGAAAATAAGGTGAATTAATTTTATCTTACTGTCAGTATATTCTATTGCGATTGATGACCCATTCATTATATCTGACAGGTGACAGTTTTACAATTTTACTGTGACAGTCGATATTCATTTCTAATTGGTCGAGTTTGAGATTTAAATTTGGAAATAAATATTTTAAATGTAAATTCCTAAATTAAATCTATCATAAACCAGCCTTTACATGCATTTCTCTCAGTGATCTCTAGTTTAAAGGTCACTGATTTCTCTGTTTGAATTTAAATGTCAAATTTGACAGATATAGTACAAAATCAGTTCATGGTCTCTCCTGAAGTTGGCTACAGAAAATTACTTTGGTAAATAAAAACGGTCCAAGGGCTCTTATGTGACTACGATTTAAGCCTTCTGATTGGCCATAATGCAAACACGATTCACACACAGTAAATATAGGATATAAAATAAGCTATAGGTATAGTAATGAATTCAAGAAATAAAAGCAAAAAATATTTTCACTCATTACCTAAGTAGATACGAATTAGAATATTCGAACTGCACAAATTTATTTACAATGATTGATGAACGATTTTGTGCTTATGTAAAATTGGTTTGCATTTTGGCCAATTAGAGGGTTTGAATCGTTCCATAAAAGCTCTTGAACCGTTCTTTGTGCTGTGAAATTACCATTTTTTTGCAGCCAAACTGAGTAAAATTGCAGTTCGTGAACATTCAGAATTTTGTGTAAAAACTAGTTTAAGTACATTTTGAACGTCTATGAGACAAAAATTAAAGTTTCTGTTCTTTTTCTTCGATTTTTTGCTGCGGCTGTTATCTGAGGTTATATTATTCGGGTCTTTTTTCCTTCCTAGTTATCGAGAGCTTATTTTATTTAATACCTGTAGGACTAGGAGCAAATCTTACTCTGACTTCATTTGTAGCATAAGTCCGATTTTGTTGCAACAAAATCCGAACATGAGTGCGAAACAAACGTTTGATTGTCGCCATATGAATCACTACGTACAACTAGTTGTTGCTATATAAATTACACGTTTTTATCATCTACTACTGACTTTCCCTAAGCTTGACACACCACAATAGTAAACACATTTCTTGCAAAAATTTTATTCTCTCCACTTTCACTCGTTCATAGTCCGATAATCATCAGTTTTAGGTCCGAGTTGTGGTATGCTTGTTTCAATGAAATTGGAGGTTATTTCTTAATTTCTGGTATATTTTGAGGATTTAATGCCAATGATACTTTTTAATACGAAAAAAATTTGTGCTCAACAATCTCATTAAAGATGGTAAGATAATTGTGCATCGTAATGCCATTTTGGGATATTATTTATGAAAGCTGTCAAAAAATATAACATTTTGATAATTTTAGCACAAATTGAAGTCATCACAAAGAGAAAAAGTTAAAAAATTTATATCCTTTACTCAAACAGGCGAAAATACTGCAATTTTTTGCTTAACTCAAAACGACTGGAAATTAGATCTTGCAAGTGACAATTACTTCCAAAACCCTGATGCATACTACCGAGAGCCTCGAAATACGGTGGACAAGAAGAAGTTAGAAGCTCTATACGTAAGATATCGAGATCCTAATGAACCAGAGAAAATTACAGCGGAAGGAATTATGAAATTCTTGGATGATCTCGGACTTAGTCCCGAATCAAAATTGGTTTTAATAATAGCTTGGAAATTCAAAGCAGCTACTCAATGTGAGTTTACAAGAGAGGAATTTGTGTCTGGCATGATGGAATTAAGCTGTGATAGCATTGATAAATTAAAAGCTCGGTTACCTAGCTTGGAATCTGAGCTGAAAGATGGTTTCAAATTTAAAGATTTTTATCATTTTACGTTTAATTACGCTAAGAACCCGGGACAAAAAGGGTTAGATTTAGATATGGCTATTGCCTACTGGAATATAGTTCTGCAAGGAAGATTTAAATTTTTAGAATTATGGTGCAAATTTCTTCAGGTAATTATTATATTGAAATAAGAAAATAGTTTACTGAATTATCTGATCTTAGGAACATCACAAAAGATCTATTCCGAAAGATACATGGAATTTATTGCTTGATTTTGCTGGTCAAATTGCCGACGATATGAGCAATTACGACGAAGAAGGTGCCTGGCCGGTTTTAATTGATGATTTTGTAGAATGGGCGCTCGCTCAAGGCAAAGAGAACCAACCCCATAGTACTAGCCAACTTGACTAGCAGGCTAGCATTAGGCAATTGTATCATGTTTTTCACTAACTCCGTCGTTGATTTGCTGAATTTAGATCAATACTAATTCTCTCTAATAGGTTATGTATATAAGAAACATAAACTACTGTATGGGCTCCCTAAAGAAGGTCTTAATCATGAATTGGATAGTCCATATAGTAGAAGCAGTCACAAAAAATTATTTTATTGAGATAATTTCGAGATATATTCACAGCAATTTGTACATATTGTAAATAATAATCTTACTATCAAATAGGTAATGGTAAATATTAGTAACTTTTGAATATTGACAGATACACGTATTTGTATTTTATATAAATTCTGTCCTGGCTTAAAGATGTGTTGGTACGTGAAGCGTTTATTAATAATATAACACAGTTCCAAATTAAACCTAGAACATTGCTGGAAAATATATATAGTACTGTGTTTTCTTATTATTAATACTAATTTTAAAGGCATATTAGTGAATTCCGAGGTATGAATGTTATTTGTTTCCAACTATAATAATTACGAAAATACATCTGAATCCATTATTTATTTCATTCCTCATTTTTCCATCTTGTAAATTATTGTTCAATGTATACAATCTCGACACACATTTTCCTTTTTAAAATATAAAAAAGATAATTCGTAACATTCGGGGTGAGAATCAAAACATTCGACAATCATACAATTGAACCAATAACATAAAGCTTTTAGTCTATTTCGAGGAACTTGGGCCATAAGAGCACCGTGCTCTAAATGTTGATGAGAATCAATCAAAGTTATCTAAAAAGAAAATTATAAATAGATTTTTTTTTTATATTTTAGGTCCGAATTCATGACCGTGTCTTAGAAGCTAAAGTTTCTTCTGTCAAATTTTTATTGTAAAACTAATCTGAATGAACGAAAAATGTACCTGGGGAAGATCCCAATAGAAATATTTAAGAATTCGACCTTACAAAACTCATTTAGTGTGCAACTTCAATAAAACAGTTTCAGTTTTGGCTCGATACATACAAAAGTATACATTTTACATAAAAAGTTATGCAATTATGTTTTGAAATAAATTAAATTTAAGCCCAAACCAAGTCCTGTATATCCAATAGTTCCAGGGATATAACTAAAACATTGGCAATTTTTTCCTAAATATTTTGGTCATGTATCGTGCCAAATATTGAGAAAAGTACTAATCCCACGACGAAAATTATGAATTTGTCGTACATTTATTTAATTTGGCATCTTCGTAAGATCCATGCGAACTACGCAATGCCCAAAAACAGTTATCGGGAATAATCCATGCAAAAAATTCATGTATTTATTAGTTTGTTATTAATATCTCTGCCAATGGAACGAAACGAAATTTTCAGTTTCGAAAGATTCATACGAACAAAAACAGTTTTTCCTCAATATCTACTAAAATATGCGTCCTACAGAAAAATGTATTTCATATTTTTTTGTAAATAGATGAAATTTGCTACAATTTAAGCCCAAACGAGCTCAAAAAGTTCAGAAGCGCCAGAGATATAGATATATTTTGAATATCTTTACTCAAAAAATACAACGCTCCTCGCTCCTACTTTTGAGGAGCCTACCATCATTCAACTTTCCCAGAAAAACAACAATAGGCGCCTAATCGCATTCGGAACTAGCCGAGGAAGATGCTGATCGAATGCAATATTTGATCTTGTTATTGTTATTTTAATTCACCTGCAAGTCTACTTCTCAAAAAGTGACAGGTACAACAGCTGAGGAAAACAAGACATGCGGTTTTTTTGCAGCCAGATTCCAGTCCAGTTCCAGGGAGAAATGCTCTTCACCAGCTTTCCATAAAATCGGCAGCTACCTCTTATTTTGCCCGTAGTGGAAGATGCAGAAAGCCATCATCCTTATAAAACTTACAACCAAGTTTAAGAATAGTTTGGCTAGCGGAAATGAAAAATCCTTGGATCTATTGCGCTTAAACCTTATAAGTTGAGAAAAGGATGCAGAAAAAATGCCATTACAGCAAAATCGGATTAAAATGCTCAGAGTCATCAAGGATGTCTCAAAATGTGAGTCATCAAAATAAATGGAGCAATGTAGCAGATTAGTTTTTCTCATTTCTCCGAATTTTTGTTTTATGTCAATTGAAAAGGGACTATGGGCGTCCTTTTGATTTCAAATTAAAGCTGAATGAATTTACTACAAATTCTTTTCTTATAATTTCCTTGTGAGATGAGTTCTTTCCTCGATATTTGGCAAAATACATAAACAAAACGGAAATTTTTTATGTCTTGGAAAAAGTTAATTTTTGAAGAGCTATAACTGGAAATTTTGGACTTGCGGAACTCGATTTGTATTTGACTTATAGCAGATCTAAATTACTTGGAAAAAGAGAAGAATAACGTTTACTGTAGGATGCATACTTTTGGAGAAATTGGGCAGAAACATATTGAAAAATTAGAACTAAATGATTTTTTACAAGGTCAGATGTATTTGACTGGACTATAAGGAAATCTCAACTTGAGTAGTTCATAAATTCGGACCTCAAAAACCAACCAGATCATAGACATCTTGGTAAACTAAAAGAACCGATCTTGAATCTGCTATGAGTATAATAAATAAATCTGGATGATCTTCATACAAATCGGTAGAAACCCATTCTATTAAATACTTTTTAATATTACCATACAACGAATTTTCTATATCTGTACAAAGTTCTGTTCTCTGAAAAAAATACTGATTAATATTGGCCTAAAATTGAAATATTTAACATTACCCATTCAACTACATATCGTAAATCGCGCCCAGCGCTTTGAATAGCTTCAGGAATAGTTAAATTGATATTTTCCAATGCTCCGCTTCTCCGTAATTTATCGTGAATCCCATTTCCATCTAATATGCATTTTGCGAAAGTGTAAACAACATTTTGAGGGAGTTCAAAGTGATAGTCACAAGTAATCTGCCAAAAATTATTTATTAAAAAAAGCATACATTTTAAAATACATTGTAATACTGGTATGGAATTATAATGATATCGTGAAGCTAAAAGTACTGTTATTATTGTACAAGCGTTGCTACTGCTTGGACCATGTTTGAAATTATAGCGAGACTGCGAGAAATTTTTGTCAAACCACCACACAGTTACGTGACCACGAATTTCAGCTTTATAACTTGGATAAAATGGTAGTTCTTGAATTGATGGAGACATGATTAAATGATTTAATTAGCTATCGATACATTTTAAGAAATTTTGAAAGTTTTTTGACACCAGAAACGTCTGAAAAGTGTCATTTTGATTGTGTTGCCTATGATACTCAAATCTTTGACGTCTCACAAAACAAAATGAAACCAAACCAAATGAGACCTTTAAAGCATGTAAAATAACTTCTACATCATAATTAGGACGATTATTGTATAAAAATTTCTCATGAAATTTTTAGTTTGACATTTCTTTGAGAGCCTAGCTTAAGGAGTAAATTCGGACCATATTATTTTGTGCCTGGAGCATCGAGTTTCTTCGTAATAAATTCCTGAAGAAAAGAAGTTTCGGAAATTGTTTTCACACGGGAAGTTCTAGAGAGTTTTTCTGGGAATTAACAGATTTCTGCAATATTTCTCTTTATTTTTTGGCTCAAAATTGCATCAAACAAGTCATTGGTAACTAAACAATGAATAATTATTGTAGCCAGATTGTAGCGAAATCGAAACTAGTGCCCAATGTGGTCAAAGTTATAACTAGATTTTTGTCCATTTTTGCAAGCTCTAGTTGTACACAGTACAAGTGAAGTATTGTTAAACCGGCAAAATACACATTTCGAGATTTTGAAAGAAATATCCGCTTTGAGCATCCCTGCATCCATTTTAACTATTTTTGACTTGACCGTGTATTAACTGTCATTTGGAGCTGATTTGGGTGTATCATGTGCTGTCATCTAAACGTGCGTTAGAATAATAAATGCCCGAAGTACTTAAAAATGTTGATTTTACTAATCAAACAATTATTTCAAATAAAAACACAAGAAATAATAGTTTTTGAAATGGAAATGAACAATAAAATCAGACGTTTTTATTTTAAAGTGTCATTCAATGCTTCTATCGTTTTATTAGAGAACTACAGACGGTAGAATCGAACATTCCGGGATTACTTAAAATAGTTTGACAACATTCATGATACATAACCCTAAAATTGTGTAACAGGAATCATGAATATAATACAGAAATTTTCATTTCTGAAGAACACAGTATCTATATTTAGTGCACAAAAATTCATGAATGATGTAGGTACATGCAAAATTATTTTTTTAAGGTCTAAATATAATGAGCTTTTAGGCACAGCAAATCCGAAATAAATACACGGATGCACGAATGATACGTGATGTTAAAAGAAGAAAAATGGCCAAAGAACACGCAATAGATAGACTGCGACTTTTATCACTAAAAAGGAATGATATAATTCCTCCAGAAATTCGAGAACAAGCAGCAACGGAATTGCATGCCTTCCCAAGGGACTCTTGTCCCGTTCGGATTGTTAATCGTTGTGCGATAACATCTAGACCAAGAGGAATAGCATACCGCTGGAGATTGAGCCGAATAATGTTCAGGCATTTAGCTGATTACAATAAATTAGCTGGAATTCAAAGAGCAATGTGGTAAAATAACAATTGTGTGTAGAAATAAACAAAAACAATAAAAAATGAAATACTCTCATTTGTGAACGTCAATTTTTATTATCTTAAAAAAAAAAATTTACATCGTAAATGTAAAACAATTACATTTAGTCGAAAAGACCTAATCCCATATCGTCATCAGACTCTTCAGGTTCAGATTCCTTCTTCTTTTCTTCTTTGGCTGGGGCGGCCGCAGCGGCGGGTGCAGCACCAGCTGAAGCGGCACCTGCAGCCGGGGCAGCTCCTACTCCAGATCCGATCTTGGTGATCAAATCTTTGATATTGACTCCTTCGAGGGCCTTGGCGAAAAGACCGGGCCAGTAAGGTTCTACGTCCACATTGGCGGCCTTTAAGATCGTCTGGATTTTCTCGCCCTACAACAATATAAAAAAATATTGTTGGAAGTAATATCACACAGTTAACATGAGTAATAAATTGCAAATATTAATTGCCGATTACAAAAATTGAATGAGATATGAAGCGATATCATATAAGAATTTAATGCCAGATAGGTACTTACAGTAACAGCAACATCGTCGTCAGCCAAAATCAAAGCGGAGTAAACGCAAGCGAGTTCAGCGTTGGTAGTCATTTTTGTTTGTACTTATTACTTTTTTTAATATTTTAATTAAAGTGCAAGTCGCCAAAATAGGCCTTAGCTCGACAGAGAACAAGCACACGTTTAAGCTAACCTAACTGGAAAGGCAGAAGAGCGAATGAAATGACATGGGCATGCGCAGCATAGAGTAATTACCCATTCTAAAAACATTCGCATATTATAAAAAAAATACCATATTTTTTCATCAATAAATAATATGAGAAATAATTATACAATGATTAATTATAGTGAACCGTAGAAATGGTAGAAATATGGGCAGTAGAATATTATTTAAAAAAATATATTTGTGCGTTCAGATAGCCAAGTGCGGCTAGCTTCATATAGATATTTTACAAATTTATTCTATTATTGCTGTCAAAAGACTTTCTCACTAACTGACAATATTTATATGCACACGTACTATCTCAGAATTTTGTACATTTAAATTTTCGTATTTTTATCTACGATTGTTCAAAAAGTGACTGTTTTTTACATCATTTTCAATGTAAAAAGTAGGCTTTTATGGAAAACTGCAATAATAGTATTGCACAGTTTGACCGCACGAGTTGCAGATAATATTTTTTATTACGAATGCGGGATAAGTACAAATTTGTGATTTCTTTTCCGGTCCCTAAATTGCTTACGTGAGACAAGTTTACTTGTCACACGTAAATTATATTTGGCGTACGCAAAAGGCAGAGCCATGTACCGCCTAGAAAAACATGCGCAAAATAGTACTTAATCCGTATGAGTAATAACAAAATTTTATTGCACATTTTTAATGCACGATTTCAGTGAGAAAGTCTATCAGTTCCAATTATCAGTAGTTCAAAAATCTACGACACTTGAATTACTTTTGGACATTTTAAAGATATTTTAATTCTAATTTTGAAAGATATCTATGTCTACTTCAACGAGAACAATTCAATTCATAATATCGTTTTTTCAGTTAGCAATAATAGCTAACAAAGTGACATTTACAAAAGAAAAAATATTCGCATGTTTTACGTATAAAAAGTCTTTAATGCACTCACGGAGCTTCGCTCGTATTTTTAACCAAGCCGCTCGTGCATTATTAAATAGGGTAAATGATAACTTTTTACACTTGTACCTTGAATATTTATTTTATGTTATGATTTGAATTTTTCACCAAAAGTTAGTCAACTATAATATTTATTTGAACTAGCATGTTGCTAAAAAAAAAAAATACAAATGAAATACATATTCACAAAATAAAAAATAATTTTAAATTCAAAGTTAAAGTGGTAATAACTAATTTACATACAATATTGCTTGCAATTCAACTTAAATTCATTTAAAGACTTGGAGTTTTTTACATTACTTAGTCATAGAAGTTGTTTTTTTTTTTTTGAATTTGTTAATTTTCAATCAATGTTTTATTTTCTGGATTGGATTAATCAATTTCGCTAAGCAAGTAATTATTTAATTTATCGCTGAAAATGTATAACAAATTAAAATGTTTTTTTATATTCATCATTTTTTAACGTGTGGCTCTCAACTAATATAGTATCAAATAGTCACATACAAAGAAAATAGAAAATAGGTAATCATTTAGAAAATTAAATATTAAAAAAATAATTGTAAAAAATATATACACAAATAATCAATTTATTGGGGCTATTTGTGGGATTAAAGAATATTAATAACTCAATAATTTTAGTTTGACATTCTAATGTTATAAAAGGCGCAAAGAAATAGTTATTTACATTACAAGATGCGAAAGTATACTTTTTTGTGTGAGGTGGTATTTGAACGGCCGAGGTAAAGCCGAGGCCGTTCAAAACCTCCGAACACCTGAAAGGGCTTTCGCATCGTGTGATGTATTAAATTTTTTCTGCTACTGTTCTATATAGATATTAATATTTAATAATGATTATTACATTTGAAATAATGTTATGGAGACTGTTTTACTGTCTAAAATTATCCATAGCAACGGTTTATTTACAATGTTATCTGTCATCAGCGCCTGACACAGATTTTGAATTTCAATAATTTAGTGAAACATTGCATTTGATAGATTTACAATGTTAACAGAAAATGAAAGTGATATTCAAAAGGCAGCTAACAATGCATGTGACTCACTTTTTGCGGATAAATCCAAAGAAAGGTACAATCGAACATACAGCATGTTTTCTAAATGGCTTGCTGATAAAAACTTTACTCGAATTAACGAAAATGTAATGCTTCGGATGCCGATATTTTGGATTTAAAGAGCGGATGGAAGTTTTCTTCGTAAAGTAATGAAATTGAAATTTCTAAAAAGGTGTTACATGAAATTCACAATCATATTATTGAAACCAGATTGAAACTGCGTTATAAAAGTCGCCAACGAGAGAAATATTAAGACGAGGAAGAAATTGTTGGTTTTTTTATTAATAATTCTATGTCAATCATATTTAAAGCATGTTTTGATCCAGGGTACTGTCAACAGTCAGATGAAAAAATGTGTTTAAAGTTGACGCATGCGCTATTGGCTATTAGTTGTTTCGTACGTAAACATAACATGAAGTTGAATTTATCTCAACTTTACGTTTTCATTACGTAGCTCTTATGTCAATACGTAAACGTAAGAAATACGTAAGAGCATTGTGAACACGGGCATCGAAATAGTAGTTCAACTTTATGTTTATGTTTACGGTTACGTATTCCTTACGTTTATGCACATTGTGAATTGGCACTAATACTATTATATAATTTTATTACAGTGAAAGAAGCAGCAAATGCTTCATAATATTCGTTTAGCTTTAGAAAAATAGTGATTTTCAGGGTGCGTCAAGTTTTGTCCTACAATTATAACACAGAAAAATACAACAATCTGATTGTGACTTTGGCATGACGGTAATTTTACAATCGCAGGAAAAATAAGAAATTATTACTTTCGTATGCGATTTATTGAAACTTATGCTAGAATTTTTTTAATTTCTTCATGTTTTATTCATATGCAGACGAAATAAAATCTATTTGTCATATATATAAGAGCTGTTTTACTGTGAAGACATTTATTTTTGCTTTTAACTTGATATAAACATTATTGTCGAGTCATTTCTTATCACTGTTAACCTTTGTACTGAAAGTAGTAAAGTGGTTGAAGCTAATGCTATTTGAAAATGGCAGGTAAATATTATTGAGACAAAAAAATTAATTAGTTGTAGTTAATACACCAAAATAACTATTTTCAGGATCAAATCCTTTCGCCAAATTCTTGAAAAATATTGAAATTGAAGGTATAACCTACAAATACTACGATCTAGTATCATTGGATAACAAATATGGTATGTGTATTTCAAGTAAACTAAATGACAGAAAAAGAGTGAATATTTTCTAGAAACACTGCCCTATTCAATTCGAGTTTTGGTCGAGTCCGCTGTGAGAAATTGTGACAACTTTCAAGTAACAGAAAATGACGTTGATAAGATTTTATCGTGGGAGCACCACCAAAAATCTGATGAAGGAATCGAGGTGGCTTTTAAGCCCGCCAGAGTCATCCTACAGGTCTGTTTTTTTATGAGCTTGAAAATGGGTTGCTAGGAAACGCGCTTAAATTGTTGCTAAAATGGGACACTTCGATGTTCTTTCATTTAGCTTGATTTAAATGAATAGGACTTTACGGGCGTTCCCGCTGTGGTTGATTTTGCGGCAATGAGAGATGCAGTCAAAAAAATCGGAGGAAACCCTGAAAAAATCAATCCAATTTGCCCTGCTGATCTTGTGATTGATCATTCCATTCAAGTTGATGTTGCAAGGACTCCAAATGCGTTGCAAAAAAATCAGGAAATGGAATTTGAGCGCAACAAGGAACGATTTACTTTTTTAAAGGTATTGTCCTACAATGTGTGAAACAATTGAAAATGAAGTTTTTTTTAGTGGGGTGCTAAAGCTTTCGATAATATGCTAATCGTTCCGCCTGGAAGTGGCATTGTTCATCAAGTAAATTTGGAGTATCTGGCTCGTGTCGTTTTTTCTACTGGTGAATTATTATATCCTGATACTGTAGTAGGTACAGACAGCCATACTACTATGATAAACGGTCTAGGAGTTCTTGGATGGGGTGTAGGAGGTATTGAAGCCGAAGCTGTAATGCTTGGACAAGCAATTAGTATGCTTTTACCCAAAGTTGTGGGTTATAAACTAATTGGAGAATTAAATCAGTACGTGACTTCCACTGACTTAGTACTTACTATTACAAAGGTAAAACAACGCATAAATTTACATTACAAAATTGTTTACTCAAGGTGACTTTGAATAGTTACATTGAGGACAGTAAATAAAAAATTTGACCGCGATAAAGAAGATCATTATGTACATAAATAAAAACAATTGACTCTTTGATAATTATAATCAGAATTAACAGATAAAAATTAAAATTGCAGCATTTGCGTCAACTGGGTGTAGTGGGCAAATTCGTCGAATTTTACGGACCAGGAGTTGCTGCTCTATCTATTTCTGACCGTGCAACCATCAGCAACATGTGCCCCGAATACGGAGCAACTGTAGGATATTTCCCTGTTGATAATAATTCTCTTGGGTATTTGAGACAAACAAATCGTTCCGACAAAAAAATATCTGTAATTGAAGCTTATTTGCGAGCTACTAAACAACTTAGGGATTATTCTCAGCCTGGACAGGATCCAGTTTTTAGCGAAACAGTCACTTTGGATCTGGGAACGGTTGTTTCTTCGGTTAGCGGACCAAAAAGGCCAAATGATAGAGTTTCTGTCAGTGAAATGAAGGCTGATTTCGCAGCCTGTCTCACAAATAAAGTAATAACAATTATTATACATTTTCTACTGCTTTAGTTTCTATAAACGATAACCTCTAATTGACTTGAAAATTTGTAGGAGCATTCAAATATGCTCAGAAAATAGTTATTTGTGTATCAAGGCTGTAAAGGTTATCTTTTTTGGTCGAATCTGTTGTTTGCGGCCGAAGCGTAGCTGAGGCTGCAATTCAGGTGAGAGCAAAAAAGAACTGTAGACCGAGGTGCACACAACGTTTTTTAGGCGATCATTACGAAATAATTCAAAATCACATAATTTTATCTATTTATCTCTAAAACATTGCAATTGTAAATCTTAATTGCCGTTGAAATTGTTTTATTTTATTGTTTTCTATCAAGTTGACATTTATGAAAAATGCGTATTTATTTCTTGAATTGCAAGAACTACAGAAGTTGACGGAAGAATATAATATGTATTTCGGCAAAAACTGTTTCTTAAAGAGTTCATCAAGCTGCTCTTATAGGTAGATATGAAGTGTTTATGAAGTATTTTTTGACAAATCAGTCCCAAAAAAATAATATTTGACAGATTAGTGCCAAAAAGTAAAATTTGACACATCAGTCCCAAAAAGTGAAACTTCACGGCCGCAAGAAAAAAGGTGTTTTTATAGCCCATAAAAACACCTTTTTTCTTACGATCGCCTAAAAAAAAAAATGTATTACGCTTTTTACACTCATCAGTTTCATTTCCATAGAGTGCTCACGTCTCATAACTACAACCTTTCACTTGGGATTAATAAACATCTAAGTTGTCGGATTCTTTTAATTTTTTACTAGTATATCTATTATACTGGCTGAGAACCATATTGTCGATGCAAATTGTGTAGGAACTATTTGATATTATACAATAGTAGTAATAAAAGTACTATATAACTATATAAGATTCATATAAAAGATTTTCCAATAGATATTATATATTTTTAAAGTATTACGGCGGTCATGTTTGTCACAAAAGAAATGTTATTTCTCAACAGTTGTGCTAAACACACTCTAGCATTTCATCGTGGTAAAATATTGTCTCCTTATTATTCAAAACTTGTCTTAAAATAATAAATCATTTGTACAAACTCGTTCACTCGTCAAGTGAAAATTTTGGAAGAGATATTCTTTCTATGATCGAATCGTGAAAATTGTGAAAGTGGATTTACTCTTCATGATAGAATAATACCAAATCAAGGCAACATTGCTGCTGTGAGAGCCAGTGTTGTCAGTGAAAGCTGAAAGTTATCGAGCAATGATAAGGGATTTTTTTGTGGTCTCAGTGATAAAAAGTGGATTTGAATGCTATAATCTTCCAACAGAACGCTTCTACGCCACTTTTCTGTTGAAACCATTAAAGCCGCGTATACATCTAGCGAACGACAGCGAAAGAAGGATAGCGAACGCATACGATCAACCGAACGATGAAATTTGTAGCCTTGTACACACTGAGCAAATCTAATGTGTTTGCAAGGGTTTTCTGATTTTCACGTGTTATTGTTCGCAATCAGTAGGAAGAACGAAGTATGTCTGATGACGATATTATAATTTAAATGCAGAGAACAGTATAACGCACCCGATTTAATGAATGACTTGAAGGTAGAAATGAAGTTCGGAATTTTTGAGAATTTTTCTGGAATGAAATCTACAGAATTTGATTTTTTATCGAATAAAATTGGAGCCAAGATTTCTAAGGAAGATACATCATTCAAAGTAGCTATTCCTGCAGCACAAAGACTTATACTAACATTACGATTCTTGGCCACAGGAAACACATTTGAAAATTTCGGTAATTTTACTTCATGCGTCCAGTTTCTTCACTTTGTTCTTATAGTCGTCGTTTGTAGAGTTCCAGAAACACTCACATCCTCGATATAATTTTATTAATGATTCTAGAACGGCGGCATTGATCTATTCCATTTTGATCAAAGAATATTGTATACGAGTAATTAAGCTACTTATTCTGTCGAATGGAGATAAATTTGAAGATACTTACACAGTAGCAACAGCAAATCCCAACATGCGCACGAATTTGCTTTGGTGTACCGCCTGGCGAACGCATGTCTCTGTTGATGCTTGTTTGGACGTACACATTTAGCAAACGCATTCATTCGTTACCGTTCTTTCGCCGTCGTCCGCTAGATGTGTACGCGGCTTAACATATTCTTACAATATCATCGCGTCCGTTTCCGGCGGCTAATAGAAAACTTCTGTTTCGACTAAACCTTCGGCTGATTTTTGGCCGAAGCTGGATGTGTGACCGAAGGTGGCCGAAGCCGAATGTTCGGTCGGACACTAATTTCAGATACGCTTATGCATTGCCAAAATAATAATACTCTTTCAGTGACATGGCAGGATTATTTCGTTATAATTACATAAGTGGTATAAAAGCATTATTGAAACATAAAGACACTTCGGCTGATTTTTTTACTATCGTTAATATGTCAATAGGGCGTAATCTCATGTATAATTTACACAATTTTATCTACGAACGTTCAAAACTACGAATTATCTGTTTTAATTTACATTTTTCATTCTTTTAGCATTCATATTCAACCATAGACGGTTGTGGTAAAACTTTAATGAATTTTAAATACAACCAGAAAGTTGACAAGAAAAGTTTTTTTTATCTACAGTTTTCTTTAGATTCAGCAAAAAAAATTACAAGTCAATCGGAGGTTAGATTTTTCCGGAAATTCTACCTTTAAGGACATAATACTAATTGAATTAATGATAAAAACAGCAGAAAATGTATTGATGTGTGTTTCATATGAAAAATTATAAAATAAATATGTTATAGGTTGGTTTTAAAGGCTATGATATTCCGGCGGCAAAATTAAATACTGCTGGTAAATTTTTATTCGAAGGAAAAGAATATTCCATCACTCATGGAAGTGTTGTTATTGCTGCTATCACCAGTTGCACAAATACGAGTAATAATAACCAATTTTTTAAAAAAAAAAAACTAATCGGGACTTATTTTAGGCAACCCTAGTGTAATGTTAGGTGCCGGTCTGTTAGCTAAAAAGGCAGTAGAAGCTGGTTTATCAGTTGCACCTTATATTAAAACATCATTATCACCTGGATCTGGCGTTGTTACTTATTATTTACAGGTAATTATTCCAAATAGTTAAAAAACATCATTAAACCAAAATTGTTTAGGAATCTGGAGTAATTCCAGCTTTAAACCAACTAGGCTTTGAAATAGTTGGATATGGCTGCATGACTTGTATAGGTAATAGTGGACCTCTGGAAGACAACATCGTGAATGCTATAGAACAGGTCCGATTCTCCAACAATTAAACTTGAAAAATAATAATAATCGCTGTGCTTTTAGAATGATTTAGTTTGTTGCGGAGTTCTCTCTGGAAATCGTAACTTTGAAGGACGTATTCACCCAAATACGCGTGCCAATTATTTGGCTAGTCCTCTTCTGGTTATTGCGTATGCTATTGCTGGAACCGTCAGTATTGATTTTGATACTGAACCTTTAGGTAAGTACCATCAAGTACATTTTAGTAAAAACTAATTTTATTAATATTTTAGGACGGAACGCAAACGGTGCTCCCGTTTTCTTGAGGGATATTTGGCCTACTCGTGCCGAAATTCAAGTTATTGAGCAAAAACATGTCATTCCAGCTATGTTTAAAGAAGTATGTTATTATTAATCATTTAGTCTTATTATATTTAAAAAATATTTAATAGGTGTACAGTAAAATTGAGACTGGATCGGAGAGCTGGCAACAGCTACATGCTCCGTCTGGGAAATTGTATCCTTGGGATAATACTTCTACTTACATCAAACATCCGCCGTTCTTTGAAGAAATGACTAAAGTAAGTGGACATCCAAAAAAAATTCATCTTCATATAATCTACCAGTCATTTTTATCTAAAACAATTTCATAAGTATCCTCTAACGCACTTATTTATTAGGACCTACCCACGCAACGACCGATAGTCAACGCCCGCGTTTTGCTCAACTTGGGTGATTCCGTAACAACCGACCACATCAGTCCAGCTGGATCAATTGGGCGTCAAAGCCCAGCAGCTAGATATTTAGCAGCTAGGAATTTAACTCCTCGAGAATTCAATTCTTATGGATCTAGACGTGGTAACGATGCTGTAATGGCCAGAGGGACATTTGCCAATATTCGTTTAGTTAATAAATTCTTGAATAGGCCTGGACCTAAAACAGTACATTTTCCGTCCAATGAGGAAGTAAGAAAAATTTGTTATTAGCTATGAAATAAAGTTCTACTATTTTAATTTAATTAACAATGTGCAAAAAAAGTGAGGCAACTAAAATTACGCTCCTCGTTTTATTTTTATTTAACAAATGGCACAAGTGCAAACAAAAATGGAATTTATTTCGTTTCAATAAGCGTGGATAATATTTAAGATTGGTTTTTAGCTGGACGTATTTGATTGTGCCGAGAAATATGCGTCAGAAAAAGTGCCACTTATTTTACTAGCCGGCAAAGATTACGGTTCTGGGTCGAGCAGAGATTGGGCCGCCAAAGGGCCATACCTTTTGGTAAAATCCACCAACCAAATATTTTTAATTATTAATCAATGATATTTACAGGGTATTAAAGCTGTTATTGCCGAATCGTTTGAAAGGATCCACCGATCTAATTTAGTAGGTATGGGAATTATTCCGTTGCAATATTTAGATGGACAAAACACTGACAGCTTAGGACTAACCGGAAAGGAACAATTTAGCATCGCACTTCCGGCTGATTGCAAACCTGGACAAAATATTTCAGTACAGGCATGTAAACAATTATTTTAATCATTATTTTTTTACTAAAATATGTTTAATAGGTCAGCGATGGAAGATCCTTCCAAGTTAAAGTCCGATTCGATACGGAAGTCGATTTGTTATATTACCGCCATGGAGGTATACTCAATTACATGATCAGAAAAATGGTGAACTGAAATTATGGTTTTGGATATGGGATTCAGGATATGTACTCATTATTTTAACTGTTGAAAAAATAATATATATTTTAAACATTAAAAAAGTTTACACCTCATAAATAAAATAGGAATGATAAAAAATAAATTAAGCCTGGTAGGTGCTTGCGGAAACATCTCCACCATGACCTGTCCAATTAGTATGGACAAATTTTCCTTCCTTACCCAATAATTCATAGGTGTGGGCACCAAAATAGTCTCTTTGGGCTTGTAATAGATTAGCTGGTAATTTGGCAGATCTGTACCCATCATAAAATGCCAGAGCTGTTGATAATGCAGGAACTGGTACACCAATCATTGCAGCTGTAGCCACAACCTTCCGCCAACCATTTTGGCACCTCCCTACCGCATCAGTAAAAAACGGCGCTAGCAATAAATTACTCAAAGAAGCATCTTTATCAAATGCAGCTTTAATATCTCCCAAAAACACGCTCCTAATAATGCAACCTCCCCTCCACATCAAAGCAATCGCACCATAATCCAAATCCCAGTTGTGCTCCTTAGCAGCATCCCTCAGGAGCATGAAACCTTGCGCGTAGGACACAATTTTACTAGCGTAGAGAGCGTGACGCATGTTGGTTAGGAATTCCTTTTTGTCCCCTTGGAATTTTGTATTTTCTGGGGCTGGTAGGGACTTGCTAGCCCGTTGACGTTCAGCATGTAGGGCAGATAAACATCTGCTAAAAACGGCTTCACCGATTAGGGTGACGGGTGAACCATATTGGAGACCTGCAATGGCGGTCCATTTACCGGTGCCTTTTTGACCCGCTGCATCACGAATCTTCGGTAAAAGATATTTTCCTGCAAAAATAAAATTATATATGCTTCACAGAAATAAGCGCACGGCTGAAGTGAAACTTCTCTTATATAGACCACAAAATACTAAATTTTGTACCATACGAATTGATTTATAATTAATTTATTTACTGGAGAAACCTGACGGACATAAGATAGGCTTTTAGTAAGCACTTTCAGGCAGCTGTAATTCATATCCAATAAAGATATGTTGCCGTGAACTTTTTTGCAGGAAATTTAAATCTTTACAAAAAAGTTAAATAACTTTTTGTAGTATCTGGCTTGGCTCAAAAAACACTTTTTACAAAACCCTGGAATAAAATTTTTATTTTTAGCGAACAATGCCGAATTTCATACCGCCATTATTTCAAAAATTGAACTATGTTTAAATAAAAACGTTTTGGACATTGACAGATATTTTGTTAGCTTTTATTTATTCATTTATTAGTTGGGAGTACCTTGACGTCCACGTTCAAGTAACTGTAGCTCATAATTAATGAAAGATAGATATATGTCACCGTGGACATTCTTTTAGAAAATTTAATGCTCTCCAAAAAAGTTGAATGACTTTTTGTTGTAACTCGCTACGTAAGCCTGCAAAATTTCTAAAGAAGCCTCATTTCATAAACAAATAATTAGAAATTCTAATTTGGTTGACGCAGTACTCACCGTCACTGTCCTTGAATCTCAAAATGTCCTTAGTAATCTCAATGAGAAAACTATCCAACTCCCCCTTGTTCCATTCCTCGAAAATATCTGCCATTTCTCCCTGTTCAATTCCCAGAGCCAACATTAAATGATAAACTTCTCCAATAAGTTGCATATCACCGTATTCGATACCATTATGAACCATTTTGACAAAATGACCTGCCCCATCTCGTCCTACCCAATCACAACACGGTTGGTCATTAGCCTTTGCGGCAATTGATTGGAAAATGGGTTTTATGAAGGGCCAGGCGTCTTTATGTCCGCCTGGCATAAGAGAAGGACCATATCTAGCACCGTCTTCTCCGCCTGAAACTCCTGCTCCAACAAATCGGAGGCCAATCGATTCTAGGAGTTTGCAACGGCGTTGTGTGTCTGTGTATTCTGAATTACCACCGTCGATTATAATATCGCCAGGTTTTAGGAGCGGTGTTAGTTGGCTAATGAAATCGTCGACAGCTTGTCCAGCTATAATAATATTATTTGGAGTAATTTTTAATTTTGTAATGTTTTATAATATACCTTTGACTAACATCATGACTCGTCGTGGGGTCTTCAATTTGGATACCATGTCGTCCAAAGAAGTGGCAGCAACGATTGATTTCCCTTTTGCTGGGCCATTTACAAATGCGTGTACTTTATCTACGGTACGATTATATGCAACGACAGTAAATCCGTGATCTGCCATATTTAGGATCAAATTTTGGCCCATTACTGCTAACCCAATTAGGGCAATATCTCCAACCCTTAAAAATTACACATCAAATTTATGTTTCAATTTTATTTATTAAAACTTACGGTTGCGACATTTTGGCTTATATTCACGATTGCGGTTTAACCTAACTAGAGCAGATTTTGGTTAGATATGCTCTAGATCTGAGCAGGAATGTTACTGAAGTTCTGGAAACTACTGAAGCAACAGGTATTTCTAGTTCAGCAATATACACAAATTGAAAGTCATACAATGACGAGTCAAGGTCGCATGTACCTATCACATGAATCTTATATGACTTTCATTTACTGATTTTCAATACAGTAAATACATTGAAAATGTTAAAAGTATACAATGTCTGATTTAATAGATTAATGCCATTTTGGTTGTTACAAAACTGGCACAAATTGTAAAACATGGTCTAAAAAAGTGCCAAAATAAATGGTAATTTTGATAGCCTTCAGGTATCATTGTTATAATAATGATAGCAATTATTATATGTAAGAGTAAGGTTATGTTTAATGGATGAAAAACAAATCTCATTTATTTCGTTGACTTTTTGATCCAGGGAGTACCGGGAGAGAGCACTCAATGTTAAAAATTATGCGCATGTAAATAGTTGCGCCCCTTGCTACCTGAGGTCTCTGATAGCTATGTTACCATGGCTCCCAATCAATGACGTCATTGCTCCCAATCTAAATTTATTTTTTGAGGTTAAGTACTATAAATTGAAAGACGTCAATATTTTTTTCAAACAAAAATACATATATTATAAATGTTTGTACATGTAAACCAATCTCATTGACAATATATATATAAAAATATCAGGTTTTGAGATATAAAGTTACTTTATGCATAAAGTGTGATCCAATTGTAATGAACAAATTCGCAGTTATAAAGTTCATTTAAAATTTCTATTAAAAACGTTACAAATCAATAACTTTGTATAATGTATTTTTGTAAAATATCTTCACTAACTGCGTGGATCATACCTTAAAATAAAATCACTTTTTACAGTATTGCAATACATTGAATAGGTACCAAACTCAAAATTAAATAAAGTCATTTCATGCATTAGGTTTGACCCAGCTCTGTAGTTATTTGGTAAATTAGTAATTTGAACTAAAAAGCCATGAATCAATTACTTTAAAGTGTCTATTTTCAAAAAAATTTTTTTTAATTACTGTGAGTCATACTTCATGTTGAAATTACTTTTTACAGTATTTCAACTCCATTGTGAACAGGACTAAAGAAATACTGTATACAAATGTTCAGAAGAATTTAAAGTTATTCTAATACACAATATCAAAATCAATAGCCATATTCTCAAAGGAGTTCATACTAACCAACAATTCTGGATTAGTGAATTCTCTTCTATTTTAATTCAATCTTGAATCACTTATGGTGATATGACGGCAGTAGATATGAACTAGAATGAGTTTTAATAACAAAACTGAAAATATTAGGACCAAAATCACTAATCCAAGATTGTAGACTAGTTCAAATGATTTTGAGATTTGTGATTAATTGAAGAAATCAATGGAAAAAATAGAAAAATATTTTAGAAGTATTATTATAGAATAATCACTGAGTTCTTCAAATATACTTTGAGCTAAAGTGACGTTTTGCATAGTTTTCACTTCACCTGAACATAAATTCATCTTACTGTCTAAACTGAGTCAATTTTACTGTATTTGAGATTGTTTCTGTTGGGTTTTTATAATGTGGAAGCCAAAATACTTGTTTTGTATAACATAACTTTAATAATAAGAAAACTATTTCATTTACATCATGGCCAAAAAAACACAACCACATCTCCTTGTTATATCTATTCTACACGCATGCGTTAATCTCGCTACAAAGTGTTGCCAATATAGTGATTATTTCAACACCCCCTCTCAATTTCAAACTGGTAGGTTTAAAATTGTTCATAATACTTTCATAACAATTAGAATTTCTTTTTTAACTATAACACACCAAAAAAAGAATTTAACACATATAACCTTACACATTACATTTTCAAATGCATAAAAAAATATTTTAAATCTATGAACAAAACTACAAAAAGAAAAATTCAACCTCTTAAACACAAATTTATTCTAAATATTTTATATTTTTCTAATGATAAAGATTTTGTCAAAATATCTGCAACATTAACATTTGTTGGTACATATTCCAACTCAACAACTTTATTGATAACTAAATCTTTAATGAAATGATATTTAATATCAATATGCTTACTTCTGCGACTATTTTCGAAACTTTTACTAAGTTCTATTGCTCCTTGATTATCAATACATAATTTAATCGGTATTTCCTTTTTTATTAAATCGTTCGCTATACCTTTTAAATTAATCAATTCAGTTGCTGTTACTGTTGCTGCAACATATTCTGCTTCGGTTGAAGACAGAGCTATGCATGATTGTTTCTTAGAACTCCAACTCACCAAATTTCCATAAAAATAAACAACATATCCTGAAACACTTTTTCTATCGATATTATTTCCACCCCAATCTGAATCAGAATAAGCTTTAATATTCTCATTTAAGTTTTTCTTGAAAGTTAAACCAAAATTCTTTGTTTCTTTCAAGTAACGAAGAACTCTTTTAGCTGCTTTCCAGGAATTTTCTGTTGGTTTATCCAAAAATTGACTTAGGTAAGAGACAGAGAAAGTAATATCTGGTCTACTACCTAATGATATATACATTAAACTACCTATTAATTCACGATAAGGTACCCTTATAATTTTCTGATTAGAATCATGTTTAAAATTAACTTCCATTGGTGTTTGCATACCTTTACAATCTGACATATTGAACTTATTTAAAACTCTATCTATCAATTTAGTTTGCGAAAAGCTAAGTTCATTTTTAAAACGTCTAATTTCGATTCCCAAAAAATCTTTCAACTCCCCTAAATTTTTAATATTAAATTCTTCAGTCAACAATTTAATCATGTTATCTATTTCAAAGTTTTCCCCTGTTAAAAGAATATCATCAACATAAATTAATAAAAATAAATTTTTACCTTTGTAATACAAACAAAAATCACTAGCTGATCTTTTTAAATTGTTTTTCTCTGCAAACTGATTAAACCTTTCGTTCCAACATCTTGGTGCCCCCTTTAAACCGTAAAGTGCTTTTCTTAATCTGTAGATATTCTTGCTTCTTTCTTCAGTTAACCTAATATATATCTCAGAATCAAGATTGCCATGTAAAAATGCTGTTGGCACATCCAATTGCTGGATCTTCCACTCTTTCTGTACTGCATAAGATGCAATCATCCTAATGGTCGATAGACGTGCAACTGGTGCATAAATACTATAATTTATATTTTCTTGATAGCCTTTAGCTACCAATCTAGCTTTTCTTGTTCCATTTTTTTTCAAGTTGAAAACCCATTTTGTGTCTATTATATCGTGATTTGGAGGTGGTATAGCCTTTTCCCAAGTTTTCATTTCGTAATGTGCATCTAATTCTTGTTGAATAGCATCTCTCCATTCTTTGCTTTTCAGTGCTTCATCATATGATCTTGGTTCTTCTCCGCTAAACAGACAATAAGCTGATGCTGAATACAACTCATATTCATCATACTTTGCAGGTCTTTTTATGTTTCTTCTCAATCGTACTGATACATCTTCATTTTCTATTTCTTCTACCTGTTGACTCTCATTTTTCGTTTCATTCATTTTCATTTCTTCATCATCTTTTCTCATTTTATTATCATCTTCTTTAATGCTTCTATTTTCCTCTTCTTCACTTTCGGAATCTTCTTTTTCTTCAAAATTCATTATCTTAAAAATTGGTCTCTCATCAAAATTTACATCTCTTGACATGATTATTTTTTCTTCTTCTGGTATCCACAAGCGATATCCATTATTACAGTATCCGATCATTCTTGCTTCAATTCCTCGCTCACTTAGTTTATCTTTCTTTGGTAAACTGTACGCCCATGCTCGACATCCAAAAACTCGTAATTTGGTTAGGTCAACTTTTCCATACCATATTTTTGACGGAATTTCTCCATCAAGTGCTCTTGTTGGACTTCTATTTAATTGATAAGCTGCACATAATATACTCTCACCCCATAAAGTTTTCGGTAAATCTGTTTCTGTGAACATTGATCTCGCCTTATCTAATAAGGATCTATTCATTCGCTCACTTACTCCATTCTGTTGAGGTGTATAGGGAATAGTATATTCTATTTTTATTCCTTTAATTTGACAAAAATACTTGAAACTATTAGAGTTAAATTCTTTTCCATTATCACATCTTATTCGAGAAACTCTTTGGTTAAATTTTGTTTTCATCATTTTAATATAATTCTTTAAATTATTCTCGGCCTCGCTTTTATTTTTTAATAAATGAACAATCGTGAAATGTGAAAAATCATCAATAATTGTTTGAAAATATTTCTCACCTTTGACGGTAGCTGGTAGAATGGGTCCACATAAATCTGTGTGAATTAGTTCTCCAATTCTTTGAGCTCTAGGCCTTTGTTCTTTTTGGAATGGCAGTCGTGTCATCTTTCCTTTGAAACAAGCTTCACATGGTTTTTCTGAAACTGGTAAATTCAACATACTTAGACCTTTACGATTCAAGTGGCCCAATCTTCTATGCCATAAATTATCTGTCAATAAACTTTGTTGGCTCCAGCTTTCAAATTTAATCAAATACAAACTATTCAATAACTGGCCTTCTGCTCTAATTCCATCACCTATTATCGCAACACTATTTTCAGTAAAATATAATCGCTTTCCGTTTTTTAATAATTTGCTTACTGACAAAAGATTGTGTGATAATGATGGTACTATTAATGCTTCTAACGTTATTGTTTTTTCTTTATAATATAATTTCAATATACCAATTTCCTTCGATTTTAAAACACACCCATTTGCTATTCTAATTGTGACTTCTCTATTTAACTTTCTTACTTCATGCATTAAATCTTTTAGATTTTCTCTAACCATATGGTCCGTTGCTCCCGAGTCTATTACAAAGTTTACTGTATTTGTTTCTGCAATACAATTAGTTTCAGAACTGTTAGCAACAAATATAACATTGCCATCTTCTTCTGTTGTTGCTGGATTTGCTGTATTTGCATAACCTCTTCCTCTATTATAGAAACCTCTTCTTCGTGGATATCTGTTTCTACCCCTATATGTACTCCTACCTGACATTGAACTTTTATTTCTACAATCTGCAATCTTGTGTCCCTGTAATCCACAATTAAAACATTTCAAGTGATGTAAATTTCCTTTCGCTGCTTCAAATACACTTTCATTGGCTGTTTCTCGTACATAGCACTTTGGACCTTTTAATTTTAATTCTGTATCCAATAATTTTGCTTTGACAAACTCAAGCGTTACATCTGTAGTCATACATTCGATTGCTGTAACTACATTGTCATATTTTGACGGAAGAGTCATTAATAGATGACAAATTTTGTCGCTTTCATCCATTTTAGAACCGGTAGCCTCTAAATCTCTAAGTACTGATTCAAATTTGACATAATGATCTTCTAAACTTTCATCTATGCCGCATTTTAGTGATAATAGTCTTCTTCTACAATACAATTTTGTGGTGGTACTTTTTCTTTCAAATACCTTACTTAGTGACTCTAACATTGCTTTGGCAGTTTTTGCGTCCTTAACATACTCTAAATGTTTATCAGTCAAGCATTGAATAATTGTACTTTTCGCTTTGGCTTCATTTTTCAAATATTGCTTCCTTTTGTTTTCGTCTACAGGTACTTCATCTATTTCCAGTACTGTTTTAACATCTCTTTCGTCTAGTAAAGCCAACACTCTAAATTTCCAGTTAGAATAGTTATCACTATTTAGTTGAGGTAACGTGATTCTATTTTCAGTCGCCATTTTTCTTAATTTATTTTTTATATTTACTCAACACAACTTTAAATATACCTTTTTTTTTTGCATATATCGTAGTGCCCTGGGCCCATAACCTGTTGGGTTTTTATAATGTGGAAGCCAAAATACTTGTTTTGTATAACATAACTTTAATAATAAGAAAACTATTTCATTTACATCATGGCCAAAAAAACACAACCACATCTCCTTGTTATATCTATTCTACACGCATGCGTTAATCTCGCTACAAAGTGTTGCCAATATAGTGATTATTTCAACAGTTTCTCCACAAATATTTGTTTTTTCTTCATTCCACTTATTGAAGCTTCTTCGGCTGTCTGAATTCTAAAGTAATATCAAGACTGAAGAATATTACTTCTTGGTTCCATATGATATAGAAATATTGGAGCATGTTCCATTACAAATAATAATTTTCAGTTCTAGCACCGTGTAAATATTGCAGCTGAAAAATTTTCATCCATCCCAAATGCTTCTTGTTCACTATTCGAAATTCCAGGTATTTGTGAGGTCCAGAAAATCATCTAGTCCAATATTTGTTATTATGCTCGAACTACATCATGTGTGTATTAATGCATTTGCACTAATAGAAACTCCAGGCCGCGGAATGGAACCAGTGGAGACGTACCTAGAATAATTATGATTTATAATAAATTAACAGAAAAATATTAAACAGACTTACAATTTACTTGCGGTACTTGCTTTTCAAAGTCTTTCTGTAACGTTCAACTGCAAGTCGTTGTATGGGATCCAAAACAGCTAGAGGACGGCTGTCTTGTCCAGTTAAGTATCTATTTGTTCGCTTACACCAAACAAAAATAGAGAACTTAACGGTGAACAAAACAAACGTCTTCGAAATATCGTGGATCCCACAAGTTAGTCTTGTTAAGTCAGTATTAGAAGTCACGAAGTCCACAGTCCGTTTCAGTACACGTCTTTCATGTCCAAGTCGAGGTAAAAGTCCAAAAGTCTTATCCATGACTACTTTTACATAATACATGAACATAGTTCTAGGTCTTGTCAGTCCGTTCACAGTCAGTTCTTGTCGTTGTATCAGGTCATGTTCCGGTAAGGTCTCAGTAGATAGTAAAAGTCCAGTGCAAGTGTCACACAATCTAGCGTCTGTCAGTTGAAAATTTGGAAAATTTCTTTTTTTTTTGGTGCCGGAAATCTTATCATCGGTTGACCAGTGTAAAGAAAACAATCCGGCACGGAACAACATTTCTTCGAAATTGACATCTACAAAAATTATGAACATCATTTATATTATATTATCATTATATAGTATCAAATTTGCATTGTACTCACCACAATTTTATGTATGAATCATAGAAATGAGAGCTTACCTTTTTTAATCGATTCACAATCTCAAAATTATAAAAAATAAATAGTAATAACGCAAGTAAAACTCTTAATTATCTGTATTGACAATTATAAACAATTTTATTTACTTAAATCGACATTTGCTCAAATTTTTTCAATGGTAACTAAGATTCAAGATTCAAATAAAATTGAAAAATAGTTGCGCCCCTTCCCGCAAGATAGTAGTAGCTATGCGCCAAATTCTTCCATTTGAGTGATCTCTCCCGGTACTCCCTGTTTTGATCTATTCCGTCAGGGAGTTCCGTTTACAAATTTTATTCATAATTATAAACGGGTTTTAAAAAACGATTGCTGTTCCATCTATGTTATGTTTTGTTCATTACGAGAATTACGTGGACAACTTCACAAATCAGCTGATATTCACCGCAATTTGTGAGGCGCTGTACTCACTTCTACTGTTGATTTGTTAAGAGATTGTGAGGGGTCAGGGACGTTATAAACTAACAAAATGAATAAATTTGTGCGACTGTACAGCGCTTCGCGCAGTGGAGCTTCAATTTTATCAAAAACAAGTAACTTGAAACTCATTATGGAATCAACAAGATCGGTCTGCATTTGTGGTCCGAAAATGGTAAGGGTTATATAATTGATTATCTACCATAATTCATGTAAATACTTTAGGGCGCACAAAAATTTCGTAAAGAGAGCGATACTTTCGGGGAATTGGAAGTACCCGCAGATAAATTATACGGCGCACAAACTCTTAGATCTGTAATGAATTTTCCAATTGGGGACCAGACTGAACGGATGCCGGTAAATATAACCAACAAAACAACTGTCATTTTCCAATGTCACAATTTTTTTAGTACGCCGTAATTGTTGGTATGGGAATTTTGAAAAAAGCCGCTGCTTTAGTCAACAAAGAATTTGGATTAGATGCAAAAATCGCAGACGCGATTGCCAAAGCATGCGACGATGTTATATCAGGAAAATTATATCACGATCATTTTCCTTTAGTAATTTGGCAAACAGGGTCGGGTACTCAAACCAACATGAATACAAACGAAGTTATTGCTAACCGAGCAATTCAACTTCTTGGAGGTGAACTAGGTTCCAAAAAACCAGTTCATCCCAACGACCACGTCAATATGAGCCAAAGTAGTAACGATACCTTCCCAACAGCGATGCACATCGCCGTTGCAATGGAAATTTGCAACCGCCTTTTACCAAACATGATAATGTTACGCGACGCATTGGCCAAAAAATGTGAAGAATTCAACCACATCATTAAAATTGGTAGAACTCACACCCAAGATGCCGTACCATTAACTTTAGGGCAAGAATTCAGTGGATATTGCACTCAAATGGACTTTGGTATTGAAAGGGTGAAGGATACTTTGCCGAGATTGTATATGTTGGCTTTGGGGGGTACCGCAGTTGGGACAGGCCTTAATACCAGGATTGGATTCGCTGAAAAATCCGCTGCCAAAATCGCTGAATTAACTGGACTGCCTTTTGAGACGGCACCTAATAAATTTGAGGCCCTTGCTAGCCACGATACCATGGTGGAAGTTTCTGGGGCCTTGAATACTGTCGCGTGTTCGATAATGAAGATAGCTAATGATATCAGGTGACTTAAAAAAAAAAACTGGTTTTTGTTGTTTACTTCATCTCATTACAATAATAAAATCGTTAAAAAAATGATTGAAACAAACACCAGAAATTCTCAAACGTCTACTAATGGTATACGTTTGGGTGATTGTATCATTTTTCTTAGTTCTCGTTATTCAAGTCTTGGTAAGGCAAAGGATGGGCATTGAAACGTTCGCGTTAAGGCGGTTGTATTTCATAATTAATAGAAGATAGACGTATACTATTTAAGACTTTTTTGTAGGGAATTTGATGCTTCACAAAAAAGTCGAACGACTTTTTGTTGTACCTGTCTTAGTTCCCACTACTGAAGCCTTAGTAAGGCGAAAGATAGACATTAAATTTTCGCATTCAGCCGTTTGTATCTCATAATCAATAAAAGATGGACGTATACCGTTGGAAACTTTATTATAGGAAATTCAATGTTTCTCAAAAAAATCATACGACTTTTTGTTGTGTCTGTCTTAGTTCTCGCTACTGAGGCATTAGTAAGGCGAAAGATGGGCATTGAAACTTTCGCGTTCGGGCGGTTATATCTCATAATCAATGAAGGGTAGACGTATACCGTTGAAAAAATTTTTTGTAGGAAATTTAATGCTCCTCAAAAAAGTCGGACGATTTTTTCTGAAGCCTTACTAAGGTGAAAGATGGACATTGAAACGTTTACGTTCTGGCGGTTGCATCCTATAATCAATAGAAGATAGATGTATACCGTTGAAGATTTTTTTGTAGGAAATGTAATGCTTCTCTCATTTATAAAATTTCAACTATCATTCAATTGTTTTAAAAATCGTTAAAAGTGTTTCAATTTATAGTAAATATAATGAAACGAGAATTAAATGAATAAGATATTTTTTCTTTTAGATTCCTAGCGTCAGGTCCTCGCTGTGGTTTGGGCGAACTAAGTCTCCCCGAAAACGAGCCAGGCAGCTCAATCATGCCCGGAAAAGTCAACCCGACCCAATGCGAGGCTATCACAATGGTCGCTGCTCAAGTTATGGGCAACCACGTAGCCGCAACCGTTGGAGCATCAAACGGCCATTTCGAACTTAATGTTTTCAAACCGGTTATTGTTGCGAATGTGCTGCGATCTGTCCGATTAATAGGCGATTCCTGCAAAGCTTTCACGACGAATTGTGTGGATGGTATTGTAGCTAACGAAAAGAATATTGACAAATTGTTGCACGGTAGTTTGATGCTTGTTACTGCCCTTAATCCTCATATCGGTTATGATAAGGCTGCGAAAATTGCTAAACAGGCCCATAAGGAAGGTTTAACACTCAAGGAATCCGCACTGAAAAATGGAGTTACTGAACAACAGTTTAAAGAATGGATTGTTCCAGAAAAAATGATTGGGCCAAAATAAGTATTGCTAAGCTAATTTATTTTTAAAATGTTTAAAGGTCAAAAGTTTATCATTTTGTTGATGTTTGTCTTCATTTATCACTTCAAATAAATTAATACATTTTGAAAAATGGTCATTCTTTCTCGTAATGTCTCAAGTTGGTGTAATTTTTCGTAGATCCTATCATAAAATAGGGGTGGTCGGGGTTCCTTTCAATAAAGGGCAGCCTAAAACGGGCGTAGAAAAAGGCCCAACCATCCTACGAAACTCTGGTTTATTCAAAGATCTCGTTGCTATTCGTATGCTAATTTAAAAAGTGAGTAAAAAATAAATTGATCCAACCAAATTTTAGATCCAACAATTGATATTAAAGATTATGGTGATATTATTTATCAACCAAAAACTGGTTGTGATGTGGAAAATATGGTAAATTGGGCTCATATTGCTGAATGTAATAGGGAATTGTCAAATCGGGTGTCCGAAGTCATAAAAGACAAACGTATTTGTTTGACATTGGGGGGTGATCATTCAATTGGTTTGGGTACTGTGGATGGGCATGCCCAACAATGTGAACCAGGCAAATTGGGCCTAATTTGGGTTGATGCTCATGCGGATATAAACACCAACAAGAGTTCCGATACTGGAAATGTTCACGGAATGCCAGTTGCTCTTCTAGCCACAGAATTAAGGCAAGAATGGCCCAATTTGCCAGCTTTAGAGTGGCAAAAACCGTTACTATCTTTAAGAAATATTGCCTACATTGGTTTAAGATCAGTTGATTCCTACGAAAGATTTTTAATAGATAAATATAACATAACTGCGTTCGATATGAAAGACGTCCAAAATTATGGTATCCACAATGTGATTAAAATGGCGATTAAAAATATCGATCCGGATTCGAATTGTTCCCTTCATGTTAGTTTTGATATCGATTCTTTAGATTCCCTAGAGGCGCCTAGTACTGGAACTTCAGGTTTGTAATAATAAATATAAGTAATTCCTTTAATATGGTTGCTTTTAGTTAGAGGTGGATTAACTCTCAGAGAAGGGATAGAGATTATGGAAAGCGTTTATGAAACAGGTAGATTACGGGCCATGGATTTAGTGGAAGTTAATCCGATGATAGGATCACAAAGGGATGTGGAAATAACTGTACAGGCAGCCAGAGAGATTATTTTTGCAGCTTTTGGTCATAACAGAAAAGGTTTAAAAAGATAGTACATATTTTCCGCCTCCATGCACTAATTAAAACACACTGTTAGCGACGTCACCTTTTACCGTGTTTCTCATGATGCATTGCAAGATTACCTTGTTTTGTGTTAATAGTTTTCATTTTGTTGTATTTTATAAACATCGTTATGTATTTTTTTCAAAGTTTTGTATCCAAATAAATTTTTTGGGGCCTATTCTGTTTTTATATTTGGTGCCCAGTGCTGCTGCCAATGGTAGATTTCATTGCAAATATTAGATACCAATTTTTTGTGGCAGATGGCAGTAGTACCGTCAAAATTTGATGCAAAAAACTTGATCGTATATTTGAATATTGACCGTGATTACTTTTGGAAGAAGTTGTTACCTTGAATTGTTTGTTTATCATTAAAAATATTTAAATGAATAATATTTTATATTATATAGGGAAGTAAGAAGAGCTTGTTTAAAGTTTGACAGCTAGCAGCTCCGAACGTAAGCAGTCGCAAGTGAACTGTATACAATATTGATTATTGTTGTGATTAGTTGTGCGTTTCGGGCAGATATGTTCTGTTAAACTACGAACGTAGACTATGTCATATGTACAATTTCTAGCCTGTGATCGAGTTTTATACTTTGTTTAAAATAAACGATTTTTTAAAGCATTTTTCTGAACTTTATAACATTGTGGCATGTTGTGGTTTATGGTGATAACATTACGGCAAGTGAACTGATTTCGTAGTCTCTATTTAAGGTGTGCTGGTGATTTCTACCATGTATGGCATCAGGGTTACTCAGCAATGTAAGTTATGTCAAAGGAGCCGGTATGCATGTGTGTATATATTTGTTTACTTTATTTGCACCGTCATTTTATGATAAATATATGTTATCAGATTCTGTCCTTGCCATTTGAAGGCAAAAATGTTATCATCTTTCGTGAGATGAGCCGTCTAACTATCATTCAATAAATTCAAACAATGTGGTATCAATTTAGAAGGCGAGCGTGTTTGACTTTTGACCATTAATTAATTAGGCAATTTAAATTCAGTAACCTAGAGAAGTATTAGTTATTCGCAAACAACGGTGAACGACGCATTATCGTAAATAACGAAGAAATAGGAGGAAGCTCGTCCATTTGTGACACAGGGGAGTTGGTTGAGCTTTTGGTGTCCACAGCTGTTTACTTCCAGGAGGTCAAGGTCAGGTCGTGGGCGCGGAATATCAACCTTTTGATTCTATGAGCGAATTTTGTTATCTTCGATATTTTATCCGTGTATTTATGATAGTGTTGCAGCAGCAATTTTTCAAGGTCGAATTCTTGACATAACTACCAGATTGTGTGGAATCGATTTGGTGGAGGGTAGCGCATGGTGAGGGAGTCTCTCCTGTTGTCAGGGGGCGTCTATCGATCTTCCAAAGGTAGGCGGGGCAACCTTCCAACACGTGCTCGAATTCAGGACTCTTTAACTCCCGCACTCCACGATAACCAGACTTGCTTTCTTCTTATCGTCAAACTATTTTTATCTACACTGTTCCACTTTCTGGTTCTGGAAAAGTAGAAAAGTTGTTAACGCCGTTTAATATTACTATTGATTTACTGTTGTTTTCTTTTATGATCTTTTTGTTTAACCTGGGTCAATATAATTTTAGTTTATGTTTATTAGTTTTATTTATATTTATTTTATTTATTATCAGAAGTGGAACCCGTGAATTCAGTGTGATTCTGCTAAAGAGAAGAATGGTATGGCTTCACCACCAATTTCGGAGGACTTCACCGATGGGCCCTGCATTTCTCCAACCACCAGATTATCATTTAGGGAGCGTTTAAGAGATGGCCTCAGTGGTAGCTTCATGCGGCAGTAAGTTAATTTTTTTATCTTGATCGATTTGTACAAATTTAGTGGCGTAGGAATTTAGGTCGTAATGAATGAGTTATGCAAAAATAATGCTTCACTAGAACACAAACGCACCCTAATTTTGATTGCGTGTGGCTGATGTTACGAAACTACGCACTGATTTTGTTTTGTATTGGTGAATGCCCGCAGATAACTTACTAGGAGATAAATTCGAATGTATTGGATTGTAAACACGTCATTACTTATTTTAATGTTAATTTCCAACATATAAATAATATATTTATCTATAAAAAATATTTGAGAATTCGATTACCCTCATAATATATCAAATTCCATTATAAATCTGGTATTTTTCATGATAATAATTCATACAATTATTGCATACAGGATTTTTTTCCAAGGCCCCAAATATTGCATCCGAAACGCACAACACAGCAAAAGTTAATCTGATAAAATTAATAGTTTTAAAAAAACAAAAAAAACGCTTCTGCAAGTAACACACTAAAAACTACAAAATAATGTAATTTACTTCTTATTTTTTACTTTTCATATTATTATATTATTTGTGCTATACCATAAAATAATAATAACTCAAGGTAGCATAGATCCGACTATTCGGGATAGCCCAATGGAACAACATTTTTGAAAAGAAACACAAATACAACTGTCTGATAGCTACTTTAGGTAGCACGCTGATTGCTATTCGAGATAGCGCAAGCCTAGATAATAATTGACTCAAAAAAATTCAAAGCAGGGCTGTTCTCAGTATAAACCCTGCGGTAAGATCGTTGGCGAGAACACAACGATAACAATATTTTTTAAAAATTCGTCTCACGTTGACAAAAGAATGTAGACGTACTAATTTTTTTATTTTTCTGGCCCACATTATTTATATAAAATTTTTGTTTATAGCTCGCTAATTACTTTTACGCTACACTATAATTCGCTTTACAACCCCACATTGTAATTTGCATTTTGGCAATCAGTTTAAATCAGTTTTTCACAAAACGCAATTATTTGTTCAAAGAATTGCCTGAAGAAGAGGAGAAGAGCACAAAACAAATAAATTAATGGCAATTGCTTCATGGCAATACTGCCACGAGAAATTTTAATTTGGCTTACGCAATTAATCAGCCAAAATTCTAAATAATTTTCTCTACTATATTTTTTTACGAAAACAAGTTAAATTCAGCTAGCCCGTTTCATTTATCTAACTGTTTCAATACTTTTACGACAGCAATTGTTCACTTAAATGGCAGACAGTTCCTTAAAAAGCTTTTAGAAATTCGATAATTCCCATTTTATCTGAATTCCATTAGTATGAAATAACAAAAATATGCTTGAAAAAAACATTTTATTTTCGACCTCTTTTCACTTTTAGTAACACGAAATGCATTCATATCTTCTCAAAGATACTTTATCTAATATTACATAAGTGCTTAGAAACAAATTGTTGTTTTGGAAAGATTTAGTATTTGTTTACTATTTTATCATATTCGTGACATTTTAAAATATGACTTAATAGTACGTAATATTTAAAAATAAAAATCTTTTGAAAAGTTACTTTTCTAGGGATATGAAGCAGTACATGGCCGTAAAGTTGGTTGCGTAACCACTCTGATATGGCTGAACGATTCCTTCATTAATTTCCATTCAATTATTTGAAATAATGAATGCCAATTTATTTAATAAATGTTTAATCGCGAAAATCTAATTATTGTTTTGTTTATTTACGATGAAACGTAATAAATAGCATTCTTCCGTTCAGAGTGCTGAGTAGATGGAAATCTGACTGTCAGCTTATCTCCTCGCCCCAGAAACAAAACACTATGCAGTAGTTTGTCTCGCCTGTCAACTGTTTTTCTTCTATTCGTGTCCTGTCATTTGTTTTATACAATTGAATTGGGCTGAATGTATTAAAGATTAATACAAGACTAACCTAAATAAGAAATAAAGTTCTGTTATAAAAGTGAAATTTTGGAACTTCCATTAATAACAAATGACGGTGCGTGTTTAATGTCACGTATACTGCGTTAGCTTTTGTTTTTCCGTTCGTCATTTACTTCATCGTTCATTCCTCATTTGTTCTCAGCACTTTTTTATGTTCACATACCGATCCTTAATGGATTCATAATTTCCAAACAGATGTTACATGAATTGCTACAATTTATTGGACAATATAAGTAGAGGTCCTGAAAATGTTTTAATGACGTTACGTAACGCTTTCAATTGTTAACTGGAGTTTCCCACATTGTACTATAGAAACAATAATTGATTTTATATCGTAATTAAATTTCTAATTGGAACGTTTAAAAGTATTGCTCATAAAAAAATTAGCAGTACTTTTGACCAGTAGTGTACTCCAAATAATCAACGAAATTGGTTGATTGATGATTGCTGGTAATTATTATAAATCTACTTCTAATTGTTGTTCGTTGAATAATTGCACTTGACTAGAGTCAAGTGGTTATAAAAACAATTAAATTATTTATATTTTCCAGATAATTATTGTCATCGTGTAATACATACTTTTGGTTTTATTTCAACTTGTGTAAAATGAGATACGTTTATTAGCATTTACGATTCAGGATTTGCATAATTTTATTGTAAGTTATAACGCATTTATTGCCATGGCGTTAAATTAGGTACTTTAGGTAGAAGTTCAAACATTTGAGCATCATGAAAATAATTTACTGCTCTTTGATAAATGGGGTCACGTGTTTAAATTAATATAACAGTCTCTATTTCTGGAAAATGCTTTAATTGCTCTCTCTGAAGATAGGAGTAAATATTTTGCACTTTAATAAACAAACAATGAGAAAATATATCATTTGGAACAAAATTATCAACATTTGAACTAAACATAAGTCATTTTGTAAACATGCTGGAAGCTATCTTCAATAAACTAGAATGACAGCTCAAGGTCATTAAATATGTCTGAATATAGTTTTTATCATGCGCAGTAACAATGCCATCTGTTATTCACGTATTTAAACTGAAAGTGGTGTTTGTTTTCAACTAGTGGTGCTTCGCACCAAACTAATAGGCGAGCTTCGCCTGCTTTGACCAAGTTGATACCAATTATTTCTTCATCTTTTTATTGCCTTTGAAAAACGTAGTGGCTCAAGATGTTTCTTTTTGATGATATTTTTATTAAAATAAGTGCGAATTAAATTTAATATAAATATTCAAGTTATATCATAACTCACGCTTTCCACTTCGCTCGCATCTAAAATAACTATTGAAGAATTAAATGATTGAATAATTTCATTGAGACAATTCATCGGAACTATCAAAATAATGAAATAATTCCCTCTAATTCAGTTGACATAATATCCTACTTCTTCATTACAAGAAGTATCGAATTAAATGCATTCTTTTGATTAAGGTCCGTTTACAATTACTTGACTTGCAAGCCAATGAGTCGGTGTGTCTATTGTCCAACGGATAGAAAGTTTAAATTGAATAATTAGAGGTGGGAAGAGGGGGTTGTGCGTGTGTAGCAGTTTACGCAATTGGGTTGCTCTTGCAATTTATACAATTACAGTCTTGCAGTTATGTTTTGTTGCTTCTTACAATGTTGTAATGTTTTAACATGGTTAAGGTTATGTTAGGTTAGGACAAATATTTCATAATGGATTTATTGATTCTGATGTGTTGCAAGTCACGTTAACGATTTTTCTGTTGAAAATTTTATAACCTCAAACTGATTTAATAATAATATCAATAATTTTATTATATTTTATTGATTTAAAATATTGGTTTATAATGTAAACAAAACATTTTATTGCGTTATTTATATTTCGCAATATTAAAATAACTGAATACATTTCCATCTTTAAGGAAAACAATCTGCGAAAATATCTCTTATTAATTCTGACTGTTGGCAAATTTCCAAATTGCAGGCGAAACTCGTTTTCTGAATGTAAAAATCCATCTGTTGCAATAACTCATAATCCCAAGAAATCATTGATTAAAGTTGATTGTAATCGGAGAAATTTGCCATTTAGTATTGCTTTTCGTTCAGCAGATTTCGAGGCTATGTAATATGACGGAAAAAATATTTAACAAAAGTAGTTTATGGCCAAATTATTTTTTTCTTGATTTATGGTGTTAACTAATTGGTCTTGAGAAGTTTAATGGGTGATATAATTCATTTAGGTGATAAGTTTTTGGCAGGGATAAATATATTTTAATGATCTATACTTGGGCATCTGACTTTGTTCATGCGTTCGTATGTAATGTCACAAATTTTATTTTGAATACTTTATTTACACAGGTTACAGTGCTAATATTTATTTTCTGAACACGTATGATCACAATCTCGCTCACAGTTACTCGCACTGAATCATTGAATGAATTCCTCTCCTAGCTCACGTAAGCCGACAACGGGCCAATATTCAATTGTCTAACAGTTGGTGCCTGGCAATCACCGAACATCTAGTAGTCGTAGGCTGTTAATCACGTCTGAAAATTGAACATCGACTTGGTCAATACTAACTAGGATTACAGTTATAGCAAATTCAAATAAATATTTATGTGACCTCATTACTTAAAATATCTCACATTTGTGACAGTAATCCTACCCTGTCCTGCGAAATCACAATGAATTAATGCACAGATTACAGTACAAAATACTTCATCTCATCAGAACGAGAAATATTTCAGGTGGTACGTTTTTTTTACATCCGAGTGTACCTATATTATATTCAGTTATGATTCACATTTTAATTGCGACATTATTGACATCCAAGCAGTGTAGAATTATTCTAATAAGCTTCATATCAATATTGCATATTGTACATAACCGTTACTTAAGTTATCCGCAACCTAAGGTCGCTTGAATGAAATTCATTTTAATTGCATTTAATAATAACTTGTCCTATCTTACGATTTACCCTTGACTTGTAATGAATTTGTCTCAAATTGAAGGGCAGAAATTACAGACAAATTTTTTTTACATATTACCGGTTTTCCACTTGACTAAAAGTAAATTATGATGGAAATTTATTTATTTTTTATTAGCTTAATTTATGGCATTTTAGATCTTTCATATTTTTTGTTTAATGGGAAAAGTTCGAGTGAATAAAATGTATAATGAAATATTATCAAGAAATAATAAAGAAATGGTTCCAAAGAAATAAAAATAAATATTAACTACGTATTTTCTGTGTTTAATTTATTATTTTTGCTCATAATATTTCTGTACTATTTAAAGAAGATGAACAACAAATATTTAAACATAATTACTACAGAATTATCTCAGTAATAACAAAGAAATTATAATGTTTTGTTTGTGCCACTCATTTTAATACCACGAAGGCAATTGACAATTAGCGAGGACAAGCAAACATAATTTAGACAATGGTTTTGTTCTTCAATTGATATAAATTCTTTCACAGCAACTATTGCTTTAGTAATTTCTCAAAACCTTCTATCAGTTGGAATGTAATCGATTCACTTCCTTTTTGTTTATACAGGCTGTATCAGAAATAAGTACAAACTCAGAGTCATCCCAAATCTCTATCATTCAACTCGTATTATAAATCTTTCGTTTGGGAATAATATACATCAAAGATGAATTCATTAGTCATAAAACATAATATAGTCGAATGAACAACTTTAAGAAAAACATACGTGGTAAAAGATTTCCGCTGTGGTATTGTTTACAACTCGCGCACTTCACTTCGCTCTGCAGGAATTCCAATAAGTTTATTTGGAATTTGGTCACTAAAAATTAGAAAAATAAGAAAATAAATTATAATTATCTTTATTCATCATATTTAATAAACAAGTTTGAATATGAAAATAAATTATTTATCAATACATTAAAAAGATAAAATAGAATATATCTACATAATAAATAATTTATTGTTGATATAAAATTTCAATTTCTGCTTCAATGTAAATTTACTTATACCACTATTCATTTAAAAGTATTGGTGATGTCATAGAAGCTATTAAACTTTTTTTTTAAATCAATACAAAATATAAATAGGAACTCTTGTATCAAGGCCTGTCTTATAATAATTTCAGTATCTTCTGTTCAAACTACTTATAAGTTAATTTCATAAATTATAGCTTGTATTATTGATGCCCCACATTGCCAGTAAAATAATTCAGTTAATGATGGTTTCGTAAACCTCTTTAGTATTTAGGAGGCACACAAAAAATGTCCAATTTTATTTTTTTCTAGTAACCTAATAACTAGGCCAATCTGAGAAAAAATATGTTATGATTATTAGGTTAAGGAAACTTGGGAGATAATATAATAGTTTTTGTTTCACTTCTGTTGGAACAGATCCAAGTTTCGATATCAACAACTTGTAGCTTCTATTATTCTGGGGCAATAAACTTACGAACTACCAGCATTGTGGAATTTAATGTGTTGCCTACTTGTAGAATATTATCTACAATGTCCAGATTTCGCTGAATTCAGAATGTTTTCAGCCAAGGCAGGCCTTCTAGATCTTGTTTAATCTTCCAGGTGACACTGTTCACGTTTAAATTCACACGAAACTACCTGCCAACTACAAATTTTGTTGACTATTCCATTCGTCGTATTTATAACAAGGTTAACAATGCTTAATTGCCATAGAAACGGTGCATATCAGTGAGTATTTGGACGTGTAGAAATACCATCGGGTATTACACTAGTGGTCAAAGTGAGTATTTCACTAAAAAAATATTTATTTTGAATAATCCATACATTTTTCAGAATTTTATTGAATAAAAACTACTTTTGGTTCTAAATTCTGTATATTTTAAAATCAAAAGTGGTCTTTATAATTTATTCTCATTTTCATATTATAATGAAACAATTTAATTAAGTCAATTCTTATATTTCACTTCAAAGAAGAAGTGAGTATTTTTCATATTCTTTATACTAAAACATTTTAATTCAGTCAATTTTTATATTTTACTTCAAAGAAAAATGACAATTGGAAAAGCTGATGTGATTGCAGTTATGCAGAAGGCTTCCTCCAGAAAGACTTTCGTTCACGATTTTTTCGGCAAGAGCAACAGAATTAGTACTGGTAGTAGAAGTAGAGGCTACAGTAATTTCAGTCTCCGTTAAATTTTTTCTTAATTGACTAACAATATGCTCATGATGCTCGGTATCCAACTGTAGATAACTTTTAATAGAGTTTAGATTGCTGTGACCACTAATTTTCATTAGTTGGTGCTCCCCAACGCCAGCTTTCGCTAAAGTAGACACTGTAGATGATCTTATTGAGTGGTTAGATATTTTTCTTCTTTTTACATCCACGCCGACTTGTTCAGCTGAATGTTTCACCCATTTATTTATTTCATTAATTCCAACGGGACAATTTTTGAACCAATTACTTGATCCTGATTTAGTCCAAAAAGGATTTGGTGTTAGGAAGATTCGGTTGGTCTTAATATTCTCTCCTCTTTTAGACATTAGTTTGTGATACAACCTAAATGAAAATGGACATTGAAATAAGGCAATTTGACTATCAAAAATGACATGTACGTACCTTACAGGACATAATTCACGATTTTCTTTATTTTCAATTAGCCATTTGCTTGAACAAAGTGGTTTAGCTCCTCCTTGTGCAGATTTTGAAAATATGCTATTATATTCTATTCTACCAGTGGGCAAACCATCATTGCTTAATTCTTCCTTGAAATAACTTGTTAAGCATTGTGCCCCTTCTCCACCCCGCCATGCCAGTTCAAAGGAAACTATTAGAAAAAACTTCTTTTGGAGCCCTTCCGGGGTATTTTCATCGAAAGTAAGTAGAATATTCGCAATCTCTTCTTGTGTAATAGCTCCTGCACTTTTTGTTCGTTTTTCTGCGCACATTTGTAATTCTCTTCGCTTTGTATCCCTAGCTTCTCTTGCAGATTTAAAAACAACATCGCTGAACGGGTTGATCGTAATTTTCCAATTATTGAAATATAACTCTTGGACTAATTTAGCGGTAATGTTCCAATTATGTTTTACCACTGCTTCCTTATAATCTGTACCATCCTGTTTCTTCATATTACATGCCCAACTTTTTAATATAGTGTTAATTTCAGCAGAAGATGTAGATGCCTCCAATTTGTAATTTTTTTCTGTCAAGAAATCTGTAAATTGCCTCCACACGTAGTCTCGCGCTTTTTTTGTATTCAACGGAATATTTTTTTTTATATCTTCATCGATTTCACCTTCCGATTTATCACCAAATCTTTTTCGAGTAGTTTCCATATCCAAATGCAGTTTATTTCTCTATATTTGTCGAAGAAAATGGCAGAAACTCTAATTTTTCATTTTGACAAAAGTTTGTTTACTCGTTCCTATGAAAATTACATGCCTTGTCACTCGATAAATAGAAAACTAATTTGAAAAAATTGTTTGACTCCTGGAATAGTCCTCCATATACCATTTGTAGTTGAAGTATTATGGACTATTTTTGTGGTGCAATCACTTATGTTTATTGTGCTTGTAAATACCACTCGTGCTGCGCACTCGTGGTATTCAAACACAAGCACAATAAACATTCGTGATAGCACCACAAAAATAATCGATAATACTTCAACTACTTATGGTATAATAAATGAATATTCCTTAATGCTGTCACCAAATTTCAATGACTCCTCTGGAACTTCATCCTCTTTACTTCTAAGTACAAGTATTGAGAAACCGACAAAATTCACCTATCGAGATTTTGATGGAAATATCCGTTTTGAGCATCCCTTAATCCATTTTGACTATTTTCGGCTTGATGTCGATACGTATGTTCGTGCGTGCGTTCGTTCGTTCGTAACTCGCAAATCTCAAAACTGGTTATACGTATAATGCTGAAATTTTGTATTTAAGACTGGTATAGGGTCTAGTTGTGCACCTCGCATTATGGTTCCAATCGTCTGTACCGGAAGTGCACTTTACTTGAAACATTTTTCGAATTTTTCTAATAAATCCAGAATGATCAACCGTAGGATGTTGAAATTCAGTATATGAACTTGATGTTGTATCAGAATAGTTATTTGCTATTTTTGTATGAATCGGCCAAGCCAGAAGTGCACTTTACTTGAAACTTTTTAATTTTTTTTGCATAAATCTAGAATGATCAGCCATAGCATATTGAAATTTAGTGTTTGAACTCGTTGTAGCATCAAAATAGTTATCTGTACATATTTTACCATCGATTTTAAACCAACTTAACAATGAACTAGAGACTGCAAACTTTGAATATAGCTGGATAACAATGCAATATTAACTCGCTTTCTTGTAATCGAAATTTCAGCCACTTTCCAGCTTGAATAGTGCGTTTAAACTTCCAGGAAAGCTCAATTCCCGATGACAATATTCAATAATTTGTAGCACGCTTTAATTCCTGTGAATATAAATATGATAGCAGCAGGCAAGTGTATTTGATGTATAACGAGCAGGCTGCGCGCTTTGTCAGCTTATGATGACAGTGGGATCGAAGACTTGAGACAGCGCTTGAACTTTGTACACCTGCCTCTAAAAACAAAATTAATGCATCAAAGAACACTAATTATACTTCCATATGGAATTTTTTAAGACCATAGTAATAACCAAAGAAAATATAACAACCAACCTAACACTAAATGGAAAAGAAATAGAGCAATTATTATGTAAATACGTTGACATACCTAGGAGCGACAACAAATAGTAAAGGAAGTATGGAACCTGAAATAAATTAGAGAATCCGAACAGAGACTATCATGCTATGAAACTGGGGCTCTAGATCAAAGAAGTAGAAGTAAAATATAGACGACTTGGATGAGATTTTTGAGAAGAATTCGCGAGTAAAATTACCGATGGCGGTGCTGTTATCAACCAAAATGTCGGATGTAAGTCGTACTGTCATTTTTAGACATGCTTGTTCACCAGAGAGTCATATTTTGTTATTAATATATTTAAGGTGGTTTCTCTTGACAAACTTGTAAATATGAGGATTAAATTTCATTGCTATTATTCCAATTTTGTGCATGGACGCTTCAAATTGTATTTATTTGCAGATAAATAATCATGTTCTTGGGAAATAGTCTTTAAATATTTAAATTCACATAATTCACTTTTCTCGAAGGAAAACTCATGTTAAACTCAAAAAATTTAATAAATGGAGAAAGAGTAAGGAACTTAATAGATAGTAAATAGGAAAGTGCAAAAGAGGTTAAAATGTGTGGCGTCCATGCCACTATCAAAAATATAAATAAAATGTATATTATTATCCACTATTAGTTTAAAATATGTATCTGATGCTAATTTCCAAGAAACGAATGCGAAATGGGAAACATTCCTATCCTTGTCCTACCCATTTCTTCCATCTCTCTCTCAGTACTCAACTTTGTGCACAATCCCTAAATTTCCTTCACTTTTCGCTACCTGTTTCAACCCTCACTGAAAATTCAACATTCTTGCCCCACGAGTCATACCCTTGGCCCGGGATCTGGAGTACAAACGACCCAGGCAATTGGTCAAAAACCATTATCGTGTGCGTTCTGTTATATATTAAATTGTTACTTTTGATCAGCGTTTTTCATTTATTTATTTGTAATTACCTTTACACTCACACTAAAGATGTAAATAAGAAAGCAGTCTCCAAAAAGACTGAGGCACAAAGAAAAAAGGAAGATGCAGACCAAGAAAGAATTGAGAAAGTTCTGTAGAAGAATTATTGAAAAGAAATAGCATCAACACTAACGAAGCAAAGAAAAAATCATTGAACAGAAAACAATGGAAAGAACTAATTCAAAGTATAAATCAAAGAACAATCTCGATACTCGAAGGGGTACCAGATATTTAAATAGATAATAATAATAATGAGATTCTTAATTTTCAACAGATGATGACTGAAAAGTAACAAAAAAATAATAATAGTATATTCTAAAAGTATTGGAATGGCCTTTATTCCAAACGAGCGAGGCGAGGACTACGGTTCGGCTCCAGAAGAAACTTTAAAAATTATGAAACGTCAAACGCAAAGCCAGAAATAAATATCTGAATTATTTGGAAGTATTGGTCGCTCGTGGCGAATCATAAAATTGCGCCCCTATTTTCATGAATACGAGGCAAAAAAGATATAATACAAAAAAAAAATATATTCTTCAAATCAAATTATAATCAATCAGGTACATTAAATATTACTAACATCTTAATATCTGTATATAAATCAGAAATCGATGTCATTATACAAAAAAATCTGCTGTGGCCACACAGTACTTCCTCGACCATAAATTTCTTGGCCAGTTTCATCACTGTTTCAGAAATTTAGAGTATCGCATCAATAATTGCATATTTCAAAGTGGCAGGAGTCTGCACCCGTGGCAGGGGCCATCTTCGCCACGCCCTAGTTCCGGCTCTGCTAACAGCTTCCAATTCGTCGAAATGATGATTGAATGATTCTAAACGGCTGCGGCATACGGAATTATTCTAAGCGACTTGCTGGAATGTCACTTGTTTCAACATAATTTTTGGTTATGGAATATGCAGACTCCAAAATAGTGTTAGAGATTTTTTTTTTCAAACTACTACACTTTTCGAATGCTTTAAAAAGTTTATATACTTAATGCCGATGTGTAAAGTAAGACTTTTTCACGTCTTAGTTTTACCACTATTCAAACGCGTATCAGTTAAATTTCTGTGAATATATAATTGTAGCACCTCTCACTGATTCATTTGTTTGGATATTTGTGCTTTTGGCTCTATTGATTTGTGTTCAATAATTGTGAAATTTGGTTTGAGTGACGCAAACGCAACGAGTCGAAAAGTCAACTTAATTAGATGCGAGTCATAAATGAAATGATTTGAAAATCTTAGAGAAAATAACATGCAGGATTTAGAGGAAGTTAGAGACAAAAAAAATATATTACAAAAGAAACTAAATGACTTGCACATGTTAGTATTTGAAAAAACTAAGGCAGTTAATTTTGAGAAATCTCTTGACAAGATCCTTATTCTCACCTCTTAAAATCGTACTACTTCCTAAAAATGTATGCACTTTCTATTACCATCTAATATTTTATTATATAACGCTATCTCCTTTTATTAAAATTTTTGCTGAAGTAGCGCTCATTTAAGAGGTGAGAATACGGATCAAAGTATTTACACAAAAGGCAACTAGAACATTTGGTATTTACAATACTTAAAAATAATATATTACAGACTTAAGCTGAAATGTCAGTGTCAAGAGTTTTATGTAGATACGAAAACAATAATATATATACATGAATGTAGGTGTGTATGTGTGCATGTATATGTATGTACAGGGAATGACATGGTCTCCACAGGCCAATAATTTTAGTGACTCGGCAAGCCTCGTCACCCTTGTCTTCATGTCATAATGCTCAACTTTACATGTTGCATAAATTACTATTTAATAATCGCACAATTAAACGGCTGCGAAAGTCCCATGATTCTCTGTCTTATATTGTGTTTGAATACACTATTCTAAATTGAATAAAAATAAGCCAAAAAAAACTCTTTATCTCTGTGGGTTCTTGATCTCGTGCCTTCATCTTCTCGTGAGTACCCTTGCCGCGGGCGTTGCTTCTATCTCCAAGTAACAGTACAAGAAGTGGGCCAAGGCTGAATTGAAGCCAAGAGATGTAGTTGGCTAGTCCAAGCTATCATTTGTTGCTCGTCGTGGAGAACTCTGTCATAAAAACGAGGATTCATTTAATGAGGAATCATTTGAGATGTTATTCGATCTGGCGGTGACAGAAAAATGAATGAGACAAATCAAACGTAAGGTTGGGAGGTTGGGTCTCAAGGTGGGAGAGTTGAAAGACAAAAGGTCAAGATTTTAAGGTTATTTGGACTCGGATTTCTCATTTGTTAATTAGGAATTAAATATTAATGAATTAGATTGTTGTTGGAGAAATACCGTGATCTAGAATTTGGTAATACAAGTATTTAAACAAATATTTCACATTCTAGATGGCCATGAATACTACCCACGCACAAAAACTTTATTTTCTTCCGAGAATGTCACATCAATTTGATCATAAAATTCCGAATATTTGTCCATGAAATAAATTTCCTATCCGGCCACGTAGGCGAACAATCTGTTTCCTATGATTTCAAGACTCCGTTTATGTCTAGTGCCCCAATAAGCAGCTATTTCAGTATATATTTTGATTTTGAGGAACTTTCGAGTTTCCCAAGTAGATAAATGTGGCTGTATCTATCGTATTTCATAATTCGATTTGGATATTCTAATCACGTCAAAAATGGTCTCACAAATATAATTTATTCTAAGGCTACCTCCATTTGCTTAAAAATGATATCCCTGGATATGTATACAGCGATTCCAGTATTTTTCTTCGGTTTCATACTTTTCTAGATGTTTTCAGGTGTAGCTCATTTACTTCGAAACGGTTTGGTGCAAAAAATCATTTTGTCTTGTAGCTCCTACCTTTAAAGTAAGAGTAATGTGAATACGAAACTGATTTCTTCACAAAGAACAAATCACAAAGCCCTGAATTGCACTGTCATCAATGACTATCGAATTACGCGCCACAGATTTAATATCCACACGGGCCACACGCAGTTTGCTTTATAGCAATTCCAGTATTTTTCCTTGAGAATTTTATTCCTTACTCCGGTTTGGAACTTCTAATAATGCCAAAAAAATGGTTTTCGGCCAATATCTTATATTGTAATTACCACCGTTTCTTTATAGCAACTCCAGTATTTTTCCTTGGGTCCTGCGTTTCTAGCCGTTTTCAGGAGTAGTTTATCTTCCTTGATTCGGTTTGGATTCTGTAATTCCAGAAAAATGGTATTGGATATTGGGGTATATCAGATAATAATAATAGACGTAAATTCATTGACACCAAAACACTTCTTTATTATTATTATAATTTTTTTCATTTGAACCAAAACACTTCTTTATTGAACGGTCTTGGAAGATATGTCTTTACTCGAACCACTTCCTATACAACTACTCTTTACTTAGAATGAAAACTTAGAGTCAACCCTAATCATCATCAATCAGCCTGTAACATTCAGAGGTTCCATTCTCACCGCACACTCACGTCCCAAAACTATAAATCTTTCATTTGGAATGGCAATTGGCTTCAACTCATCATTTTATTTTGTAGCTCCCGCCCTTAAAAGTAAGTTTCTTCATAACAATTTTAGTATTTTTCTTAGGTCCAGCATTCATGGGCATTTTCAGCAGTGCTCATCTTCCGCGATCCTATTTTGATCTTGGCAAAAAATGGCTTTGAGCCTTTACTTCATATTTGGTTTCCTTTCTTCTTCCGGGCGAACAATTTTGTAGCAGTTCCAGTAGTTTGTCTTCGTTGTCATGTCTTCCTGAAAGTATTTCAGTGTGAGTTGTAATTTCAGCCATCATTTTATCTTACAGTTTCCACAGTTAATTTCTAAGCAATCTTCTCAATAGCAATTCTAGTATATTTTTTTTTGGTTTCATGTATTTTTAAGTGTGAGTATGTGATTTACTTTTTTTGCAGTTCTATCTGAATCTCATATTAGTGCTAAAAAAGGCTTTTAGCTATAATTTCATCTTGTAGGGCCCACAGTTTCCTCCAAAATAATATTCTTGGACTTCTTTGCAACTCACATTATTTTTTTTTTATTTTTTTGCCATCCTGTATTTTTTCAAGTGGGAGTTGTATTAGTGCCAAAAATTGGTTTTCAGTTATAATTTTACTTTATAATTTTTATTTATTTCTGCGAAACAACGTTCTTTTCAGTAATTCTAGTATTTTTTATTTGTTTGCTTGTATTCCTGGCAGCTTTTAGGTGTGAGTGACTCGACCTAGATTTTGTATCATTTCAAAAAGATTTATCTTAGAGTTACCAAATATGCATGTGCCAAAAAATAATCGTACACGAGTGGGACACTGACAGAAGTGATGGAAAAGGGCCGTGAGGGATGAAGATAAAATAAAAGATTTCGTATTTTTATTTAAAAAATCAGTTTGACGAATGGTTCGAAATGAACAAGTAAATCCGGAAAATATTAACCTAAAAGATATTTGAACGATTTATCGTCTTCTCGCGCTTCTGGCACACACTTATATACATACTCACAACCGAAATACGAGCCGCGCGCATCTAAACTACGCAGGAAGAACAGGTTTTGCACACATAACCAAAATATGGGCTACGCGCAATTAAACAACGCCGGGAGAACAGAATGTCAGGTCTATGGAAACACAAATCAACTTGCAATTTTGAGATGCGGGAGGAAACTAAGTATAGCCGAACGATTTAATTTGTTACTGTAACATTATAAGAAAATAAAATTTCGTTGAAATTTTAGAAAATACCGAACATTCCATTGCCCGGCTTTCTTTTAATTGAAATTAAAATACCGAACTATGCGGATGATGAATACCGAACACACAGTAACCCTAGTTCCAACTTTTAAAGCAAACTTCGCGCACTTCTTTATAGCAATTTCTGTATTTTTCCTTTGGTTCCAGTTCCATGCATTTTAGAGGGTTTGTAGGTGTGCTCAGTTTGGATCTAGTATTTATACCAGAAAAAAGGCTTCTGACCAAAATTTCATCTTAATTTTGCCTCGCTTTTTTCGAAACATCCCTTGAGGTTTCTAAACGTGCCATAATTTTATCTTCTAATTTCCACCGTTTTGAAAGCAATCCCAATATTTTTCTTCTGGTTTCATGCATTCCTCGAAGTTTCTAACTCTGAGTATGTGGATTTTATTTTGCGACTTGATATCGATCTTGAATTAGTGCCAAAAACATGACTTTCAGCCATACTTTTATCTAGAAGTCTCCATATTTTCTCTGTAGTAATTCTTCCAATATTTTGTCTTCGGTTTTATGCATTTCTTGCAGACCGGGCTCTCGTGACAGAAATAAATATTCATTTTCTACAGGCTGCCATATATAGGAGACATTTACAGCTGCAAGCTCAAAATATTTAAATTTAAAAATCCCTGCTAGATCTTAATGCATATTGAAAAATTGATTTAAATTAGCAACAAAAGTTTCTTTGAACAACTTTTTACAGTCTGTTATTTTTTCTAACGTAATGTAAGCTTTCAAAATCGACTGAAAGTTTATTGGCAGACGGTTCACATGAGCCCAAGAGTAAAGTATATTCAGGTTAACTTGTAAATTTATTGCGTAACTCGGAACAATTTTTTACAATGATATTTTAGTCGATTTTGCAAACTTGTCTTATGTTCAACAAAATGTAAAAAGTTATTCAAAGAAGCTATTTTTTGTTGCTAATTGAAATCAATTTTTCAATATGCATTAACACCTAGTGGGGATTTTCAAATGCAAATATCTTAGGCTTACAGCTGTAAGTATCTTCCCTATGAATGGCAGCCTGTAAAAAATTGTTCGCTTTTTCGTGTCACGAGCGCCAGATCCGATCTGAGTTATGTATTAGTTTTATTTTGTAATTTCTACCGCTGTAATTTGTACATAAATTACAGGCTATAATACCAAAAAAAACACGTACGCAGCTATCGTATTTTTATTTACTGTTTCAATCAATTAGTTCAATATCAAATCAGGTTATGAAAAAAAAGGTTCCGTTCTATTGAGATAATGGAGCTAAAGGTGAAGAAGGTCAAGAACATGTTTAAAACCTAATAGTTTCAAATTATTTTACGTTCTAAACCAATCTATAAATTTCCTCATGTTTATTCAATTTGTGTCTAGAAGTAAAAATATAAGTATTTAGTTATATTAACCACAATTATACTTACAAGACAAAATTTAAAACCCAGGAAGTAAACATTCTAATCCACAGAATATATGTAAATCTTCAGTAAATACCAAGTATAATTAAGACTATTCAAATATTTTATAATTCACTTATGAAAATAGACCTGCAGAGAGGTTAATCTTAAATTTTTTCACGTTCTTTTAGATAAGAAAGTTTTGGATTTCGAAGGCCACTGATAACACTATCAGACAGAACTATCTGTGGATAATCAAAAACTAAACAAGAGCAGCCATTTTCATAATAATAGTTACTGGTGAGGTAGTGTGTATTATTAGATGAATAAAAAGATGTTTTTTTTTACCCGCCGTTTATCTACATCTCAAAGCGAATCGAAGGTAGAAGTACTCAGAAAGAGTTGTAAAGACGAACTGTCTTTAAAAACGAAACAAGTGCAACATGTATGTAGCGGCAACAAAAAAAACAAAACAGATGACTTATGGTTAGATGGAAAAAAATTTTTTTTTTGGAAAAAAGACTTAAATATATATATCCCTAACATAAGTGAAGAAGTGTTTTAGAGGCGGGAAAATTAAAAAATCAAGCACTGATTTCTGCTTGCTTCAAGATTAAACAGTTTTGAAAATAAATGATAATTATTTATGGCACCAGAAAATTCATAACAAATTGAGTTCATTAAAACAGCTCATTATGTTCAGTCATTACTATATGAATACTAGCACGTCCGAATGTCAATTTGAATAACATCTGCATCCGAACAACGTATTACACGGTCCTAGAATGCTAATTTTAATAAACAGCCAACGCAAATCACTCCTAGACGCATATATCATCTGTCATCAACATTGAGCACTTGGACAAGAGGTGGATCCGAGCATCGTACATGGCTGTGAGGTGTAATCAAAAGCTGAATATCCGTAATGGCGTATTTACTACTTTTGCCCTTGAGTCTATTAGAACGAATATTGAATTAAAACCATTCGACTATTTGGACAAAAGAAGGTTGATCGATAATAAAACACCGATCGTAAATAAACAACGCCTAAGTTTGTTAGACAGTCGACGATGTTTGGGTTTCAACATCTGGTCTGAAAATACGTCGTAATATATTGAAAAATAGATACACGGTTATTATGGTTACAAATAAAGCAGCACAAAATGTTTATAAATTTTTTAGATGTTTATTATTCCCAAATGAAAGATTTATAATTTTGAGAGATGTGCATTTTATGAGAATGAAACTGTCTAAGAATAACTAATTGCTGTATGATAGAGATTGGATGAGTAATGGGTAGTTGAAAAAGTTTTTAATTGAGATGAATTTACCTCTTATCCATTATACCACAATATCCAATAGCGACAAATGAAGTACCAACTTGAGGCAAGAAATACAGATATGTAACGATCGACATTTGTTTTTGTGAACAAAAATACTGGAAGTGCCACAAAAGTTGACATTCTTCAAGACGCTAGCTTGTCAGGAGAATGCCATTACCAAAAGATAACATTCACTCTAGCTATTTATTGGTATTTTTTATCTTGAACATCATATGCACTCGGCAAATAAAACGCACCACTTGAAAATCTATCAAAAATACGGATTCTTGAGCTGCCATAACTCGATTGATTTTGTTCGAAAATGGATGAATTTTTAAATCTTGGCAAGTTTGAATCTTTCTCTTTTGAGGCATGTAAGCTAATCGGACGCCAAGTTCATCACACTCCCTACCACACCCCTGAGAAAAAAAATGTTCTTGATGTCAAAAAATGTCCAACTTTGACAACTTGTCAACGAACAATGAACTTCATTCATTTTCCTTTAAACTGTGCTAAAAATTGAGTATCTGCGACGAATTGGCGCAAAGCTATGAATTAAACAAAAAAAATTACATTTTACTATTTTTGGTCATAACTCGGTAGAAATGTCACAATTTTATGTCAAAAACATGTTTTTTTCTTTGGCAAGTGCAAGGGAGTGAATTTGGTTTGATGACATATTTATTTACATACTATTTAAGAGAAAACTTCAAACTTTTCAAAACTCAAAAGTTTATTAATTTTCGTACAAAATTAGTCGAACTATGACCAAAAAAACGCAAAATATATATTTTTTTGTTTAATTCCTAACTTTGCGCCAAATTGTTGCAGACACCCGATTTTCTGGGTCGTGAGTTGAGTCCGCGATTTTTTTTGCACCCGGTACAAGTTGTTAAAGTTAGACATTTTTTGACATCAAGAAATTTTTTTTTTCTCAGAGGTGTTGGAGGGAATGCAATGAACTTGACTTCAAAGTAACTTACATGCCCTGAGGAAGAAAACTTCAAACTTTCCAAAACACAAAGATTCTAGTCCGTGATACAGGGCATACATTTTTTGATGATTACCGCTCACTTGAAACTCCGTGAGTGACTTCATTGTGATGAGTCCGACAGCTTTCACATTTGACGAAATTCTTGATTTGAGGGCGTTTTTCAGCGAGAGCTAATTGAACATGTCAATTTCATGAATTCTTGAAAATGTATTACCGTTATATTGATGTTTACACTAATCGAAAGATTTTTTGATTATAAAATGTAGAATAATATTGTTCGACATAAATATTGGAAGCCAGTGGTGAGTCCGACAAGCCGCACTTGTCAAAAGTACGTTGGTATGAAAACGGATTACCGCTAGTCTGAGACTTTGAGGACGTGTTCAATATTTTTTTTCTAAGATTTGGTCATTTTGTCCGTCAAATTTTCGGGGGCGTTTTCTCAGTCCGACACTGAAAACAAGTCAGGATTATAACATTCCCTTCATCAATGACTGCTTGTCGGACCAAAACAGTCATAATCTGAAAACATATTATCTGTCCAAAAAACATATTGTCCGACAGAAATATTGGTTCTTATCGTCAGTCCGACAAGAAAACGCTCGCATATATAACTCAGTTTTGACGTATTTAATATCAAGAAATAAGTAAGGGACGTTGTTTATAAGCTAGTAATGAATAATTCATTAACAAAATAATTGAAAAAAAGTAAAGTAGAAAATAGAAAAAGAAATATATTATTATATCGCTAAGTTGAAACGTTACTCACTTTAATCTTCCATCTCCGGGGGTTCCTAATAGAATTAAATTGGTATTCGATGCTCCATTTGAAACTAAAATTAGGATTAGTGGTTTCCATTCAAGATTTCAAAGTGACTTTCTCCCCCGGCTATAGGAAGGGAAGAGAAATCTTCGAAACTTTTCTTCAGCTATTTTCCCATTCGTTGCATATTTCTCCAGATATATTTCAAATATGCCATATCTCACATTCTCCACACAGACTTCAACTAAGCCAAGTTTCACATCACCTCATGTGCGCGGTACAATGTTTTCTCTTCAAGTCGTAAGATTAAAATGGGACACCCGTATGTATTTTCAGTTTTCTGCACTCGATCATATAAACTTCAAGTATGCAAATATAAAATTTTTTCGTGCGTGCAATATGCTAGAAAAGGGATACAAAGCTTCCTCTTCACGTAATAATATATAGATTAAAATGGAACACATGTATCTAATTTTCGCTTTCTGCACATCTTCTCCATATAAATTTTGAGTATGCCAAATCTCACACTCCTCTGTGCATGCAATATGCTTAAAAAGAGGTCGAAAGTTTGCTCTTGACGTATTAATGTATAGATATCACAGTTGAAGGTAAATTTGTATGATATTTGAGGTGATTATCGAGGTATACTGGCTTTATAACACACATTTGATTCCAAAATAGTATTAATATATTGGTGGATAAGCCTTTTTTTATTATTTATAATCAATAATCATACTGACTTGATATACATTTCATATATGTATATATCTATGAACGCAACCGCATTCATACAACATATTTTTGATTTTCTGAAGTATTGCCCCACTTAAATTGTCAGACATGTATACAGTAATGTTCTAGACACTATTTGAATGGAAAATAAAAAACATGAGATGAGCGCTCATTTATGAAGGAACTGTTATAATCTTGACTCGTTTTCAGTATCGGACTGAGAAAACGCCCCCGAAAATTTGTCGGACAAAATGACCAAATCTAAGAAAAAAAAAATTGAACACGTCCTCAGTCTCAGACTAGCAATAATCCGTTTTTATACCAACGTACTTTTGACAAGTGCGGCTTGTCGGACTCACCACTGACCCCCAATATTCATGTCGGACAATAATATTTTTCATTTTATAATCAAAAAATCTTTCGATTAGTGTAAACATCAATATGACAGTAACACATTTTCGAGGCTTCATGAAATTGACATGTTCAATTAGCTCTCGCTGAAAAACGCCCCCAAATCAAGAATTTCGTCAAATGTGAAAGCTGTCGGACTCATCACAATGAAGTCACTCACGAAGTTTCAAGTGAGCGGTAATCAACGAAAAATTTATGCCCTGTCTCACGGACTATTCGTCCATTTTTTCAAAATCAACCGATTTATGGCGGTTTGAAAAATCAGTATTTTTGATGCATTTTCAAGTGGTGCATTTTTTTGCCGAATGTATTTTGGTTCATATATATAGACGAGAAACAATAGATAGTAGATATTTGTCGATCAGTATTTGTTTTTGTGGATGTAATTCTTATAAAAAGTCATTCAACTTGTTAGGTAGTCATAAAGGTGCTATTTCACTGCTGGACTAATCGACTAACGTTTCTATTCAACGAAACTGGTCGAAACGCAACTCACCTATAACGAACAATTTTGTATCAGTAAGTTCCCTTGCTTGTAGAGCTCGTATTACTAGACGGATTTTCATATTCTTTCTTACTTGTTTTTTTTTGTTGCATAGAAATTTATTTACTCTAGCCTCTTGGAAGGGTTTTTGTTTTTTTTGAAGGTGTAGTAATTGTATAAAAAAACTGATAATTTCATTCTAGGCATAGAAAATGTGATTAATTAATCGAAAAGCATTGTTCTTTCTAGAATATTCTGTTTGTCGCATCATATGACAGGCTCATCCGTACTGATTGTACTGATTAGATGATTGTGGTGACAATTATCGTTTCCCGTAATGATACGCCGCAACCGCAAGCCACGCGGTTAGATTACCGGTCAATAGACCGGATGGGCGTGCAATATTAATTCTTGCATAATATTAAACAGAATATACCGCTAATGTTGGCTGGACCGCATTTGCAACACAACGAAACACTCGAAATTCAAATCAAAGCTATTAAAACTGATATTGGTTGAACACTGTATTGCTTTTTACAGTTCCAATTATATTTAACAAAAAATATTCGTTTTGCGGATTTTCTTTCCAAGCGTTGCTACATTGTGTTTGGTTATTCACCTGAAATATTTTTAGGCTATGTAGTAACCATTTCATTACTTGTTTCATCTTATCCGCTTAATTATCTCTTAAAGACAGCCTAGGCTAAGGCAATTTAATCTTCAGCTACATCAATTGACGTCCTGGGGGTTAATTAATTTTCCTAGCCTTGAACTTGTAAAGGAGTATGAGAAACAAATGCGCAGCAGCAGCAGCAGCAGCATGGTGCTTATGTTTTGTTTATAAGGATGTGACAGTTGATTAGTACGTGATGCACGTCAGGCAGTTTCATTAACAAATGACGCACTAAATTTATAGCAAGGAACAGAAGATCCAAATTAAATCAAAATAGACTCAGTAATGAATTATTTATCTTGACATCACAATAAGAAAGACCAAGAATTTATATGAAAGGAAATATCTTTTGCAAGATGTTTCATTTCCGAATAATACAAACAACATTTCAAATTTCAAAGGAGATGTTTTTATCGGATATTTGTTGTTGTAAAGAGCTTTGAAGCTGGATTTCAAAGGATATCTTTATGATATACTTTTTTATGACGAACTACTAAACATCAAATAACAAAATTTATAAATATTTCAAGCCTTACTTTTCCAACCAAATGAAACAGAGTTAAGTTAGCTTATCAAATATTATGTCACCTAAACGTTTTGAAATGCGTGCCACATTTGAAAGAAAACACCAAGAAATTGTTCTTTCCTTTGATTGTGAAACCAAACACCAAAGAATTTCGCATTTTACACGACGTGTTTCTAAGCTACAAAGAAAGACGTAGTTCGTAAATTCGGTTGAAATAAATATTGTTAGCGTCACATCCTTTTCCAATAGGCGGAGGAATTTGAAGAATACAGGGAATAAATTATAATAAAATGTAGATGAACTTGAGATGGAGACAGAGATAATCAAATGAGATCCTATTGTATGTTGCTCCAAACAGGCGTAAAATACGCGGACACACCTTCGTCAATATTTAAATTTGAATGAAGTTCCTGGAGGTTTTTAAGATATTGCGTAGTTCAATGGACGTCTCTTCTATATGTACAATAAAAAAATTGAAAAGACACTTGACAGTATTTCATAACTATCTTGTCATAATCTGAGATCAATTTACATTTCAAAGTGAGATATAAAATAATAGTATCAAAATAGATTTATCAAGTGTCTTATCAGATATTTTGAACACTGATCTTTGGATTTTATCATTAAAATTAGTGGAAAAATCTTTTGGTCGATACTAATGACGAAGGTGCAAAATGAACGTTCCTTAAGGTTGACTTGGCACAAAAACGCTCGATTTAATGATCGAGAGTTAAATCAACCTGGGTTAAACTGACAGGGAGTTGACCAATAAACATGGTTAATTTGGTTGGCTAGTGATGACACAAAAAATGAAGAAATTAATATTGTTGCCAAGGAAATGAGCCATTAAACCGGATTAATTTACTCGAGATCCAGAAATTGGCCATTAATAAAAAAAAGTTTATGAAAATTTGCATATAAATACTCAAAATAGTGTTCCACCACTCTAAAGAAGACAGAAATGTAAGAAACTTGGCAATGTTGCTGATGTCGGATAAATGGAGTGATCACTGAATTTTGTTACTTAGAAACGAGATGACTTGCGGAGGCAGCAACTGGAAACAAAATGGTCTCATATGTTGCTGATTGGAGCACTATGACAAGCTTCATTTTCGATATTTAAAATATGCAAGAGGAGCAGCTTAAAAAGCAATTTCTTGTGATTGGTAAACGTAGAAAGCATTCAAAGAAAAGAGCAGCTTATTTCTGGGCGGAACAAATTGCAGACAAAATTATGCAAAAGCGTGAATTGAGATCGATCGGGCACACATTGAGAAAGCCTAATACTGACATTATAAGACAATCCAGTTGGTATAAGGATGAGAGGAGCGTGGAGAAGAAATACTGAAAAGGAAATTAATAATAGTGAAAACGTGAAACGTAGTAATTCGATTCATGTTACTTGGCAATAAAGTAGATGTCACAAATTAATTGTGACAAAGTTTATGCTGTAGAACAATTAGAATACAAAAATTCTGAAACATTCAATTATTTGTTCCACAAAATTTCAAATCTAAGAATCGGTTTTGACACCATCATCTCAGATCGGGGAGCATCTGTATACACGTGTTTCGTCCTTATTAGGACTCGTCAGTACAGTATAGCCAAGAACCCAAGATAGTCAGGGCTTGGATTGAATGTTTCAGTTTTGTATTACTTGGCAATGTTGCTGACGTTGAAAATATGAAGTGAGATTAAATTGTTGCATTTGATCACTGAATTTTGTTGGTTAGAAACGAGGTGAATTACCGAAGCAGTAACTGAAGACAAAATGGCCTTATATGTTGCTGTTTGGACGACCAGAGCAAATTTCAAATCCTATATTTTAAAAATGCAAAGAAAATCGTTTCCTTGCAGATGTAATATAAATTTGGACTTCTTGTCCTAATTCCGACAAATCAAATTTATATTTTAAAAGATGCAGTGATAGGAGCGGATAAAAAGAAATGTCTTATGAGTAGTAAATGCAGAAAATATTCAAAGGAAGCAGCAGTTTATTTCTGGTGTAAATGGCGGTGGATCGGGCACACATTGAAGAAACCTAATACTAATATTACAAGACAATCCAATCAGTACAAGGAGAAGAAGACGACTGAGAGGCGTGAAAAAGAAATACTGAAAAGGAAATTAATAACATAAGTAAAACGTTGGGACAACTAGCAGCCGAAACAATGAATAGGGTTTGTTGGAGGCAAACAGTGGATGCATTATGTTCCTCAAGGAACAATGCCTACTTCGTTAGTATGTTGCTAACTTATATGAGAGAAAAATTGACAGAATGAATTTGAAACAAAAATTTTTGCTCTGCCTTAAGTATCATTAAGATAAAACGAGTAGCAAATTGGAAAGGAATCAGTTCTAAATTGACGACAGATTTTCTAAGCTTAGGATAGATTCCTAAGGAAATGGAAATACTTTTCGATAAAACCACATATCTTCGGATTTCAACAAAAATATTGCAAAACATGTTTTCGAATTCCATTTAGAAAACAAAGAACAGGGAGGAAGTATTCTAAGAAACGTCTCAACTCAACTGCTTATTGCTCAGCATGAAGAACAGTGTTTTTAGAAGTAGTGTTCGCCACCGTATTCTCATCTTTAGGACCTGAAGTGCTGTTAAGCCCGTATGACACGCTCAATTTTTTCGTACAATTTTTATGTCAATGTTTTGTGATCAATTTTTCTGTACTCTTTTATGAACTTAATCATTGAAAGCAATAAATCAAACACTTAATGTTAAAAATGGGTTATGTGGAGAAAATTAATATCCTAGCTCTAGTTCTCGCTACCAATTTAATTATGAAAAATTCACGAAACATTCTGGAAACATTCATTCAGCAATCTTAGATAATTTCTGAACAAGTTTATATTAACAATTCTTCATTCAACATTGTTAAAATACCATCGTTCGCTTCTCTATGTCGTGGCCGGCTTCTGCTCCATTTATTTCTTTTTATTTTAACTGATTTTGTTTAATTTGTTTTAAATAATACGAATGTATTTTCTATCTCTGGCTACACTGACAGCGCATTGCAATATAGTGCGCATACTATCTGCGCAATTAATTGACGAAAACATTGAACAAAATAGGGCGGGTTCTATTATTTTATTGAACGAAAAATTGAGTAAATCATTGAACATTTTAACCTATTTGCAACAGTCAATTTTTTCACAAATAAATCATTGAACTGAAAAATGTACGAAAAAATTGAGCGTGTCATACGGGCTTTATACAGCAACTACAGTATGACGAAAATGTCACGTGGTGTTGGTACTGATGCTTGAGTGCCATATTTTGACAATTATCAAAATGCAATTGAATATTGGGATATATTAGATAATAATAATAGATACAAATTAAATTCTATTAAAACACTTTATTGAACGAACCTGGAAGATGTGTCTTTACTCTACTTCTTTTCCACTTCAGTGGCTCACTAAGAACAAAAATTCAGGATCACACCCATTTTTTATCATTGAGTTTCATATTTATAACATACACACGTTCCAAAACTATAAATCTTTCATTTGGGAATAATAAGCATCAAAGATTATTGTTGAAAGAATATAATATAGCAGAAAAAAACTACTGTTGACCGTTTCTGAGATCATTCGACGTAAAAGTGATACAGACAGACGAACAAACGGACGGACGAACAGACAGACAAACATCTTTTCGTACGGTCCTCATAAACTTTGGTACTGTCAGAAATAAACTATTTTTGTTTTTGACGAAAGTCATTTTCCGGGCTAAACCAATACTTTTCTATTCACTAGTAATGAAAAGTAAAAATTGATGTGTTACGCTCCCAGTTGAAGCTTAGTACCTTTCTATATTTTTTTCCGTTCTCAACTATCCTGTAATCTTTAAGTAACTGTACTTTTTGAGACATAGTTTGTGAGTGGCTTAACCCAATACACAACCTCCAACCTAGAGGACCAAGTAATGATGTTGAGGTTTTTTTTTATAAGACAACAGTGATGGTTTTTGGTCTTCCCTTATAGTTTACTTTCCTGATACCTGGTATATCTAGTGAGCATAGGGAGGCATTTGATGGGAATCTCACGTCGTCATTAGTCAAATCATTATTATTTTCTTGGACCTAATACGTCCCATAAGAGAAAATACGGATTATACTGTAACCTTTCAAATGAATTGATGATATGTGCTGTGCACAGTGCTACCAACATGAATCCAGGAAAACCAAAGATTACGAAGTTTGACTGTCACGCGTTTATATAGTGGTAGATGTATAGACACTTGGTCAAGGTAATTTTTGAGATGTGTAAACCATCTACTTTAAAGGTAGCCCTAAAAAATACTTTTTTATTTAACCAAGTCGGTACACTTTGTACAGCTGACTGTATGTCCTACTCGACTTGAAATCTTCCATGTTCTTTTAGATTCTAATAGAGTTGTAGGGACAAATGTCTCCTACTTATCCGTTGCCATACACACAGACATATCCGGCTGAACACACATATTCATGCACACACTTACATACATACACAAATCAAATATATTATTAAAGTTATTGTAAATATTGTATGTATCTTGTAAAATAATATTCTTCTATCCCTCTTTGTCATCCTTACTATTTCTATCTTTATCCCACTTTCACAGTTCTTGTTCTGCAGCATGTTAAGACTCTTGACTTCATTTCATCCCTTTTGGAATCCTAAATCTGCAAAAACTACGGTCATATCCCAGTCACACCCTCACTTCACACATGCTTCCCTTTTAAAACATCTGTACATACTAATGTCCGGTTCTTCCTCTCTGCTCTCTGGTCTGAGAACATTTTCCGAGTAATAAATAGTTCAAGACAAATACGCGCGGTTTTTTCATTAAAATCACCCAAATCACCCACAGAGTTTTATAGAGGCATTTTATTGGCTCTGTATCAAAATATGTGCCTCGTGTTGCTGAAAAATGTTGTTGATTTTCCAAAAAGGTTTAAGATGAAACAAACAATTATACAAAATAATGGATAATAAGAAATAACCAATGGTTTTGGAGTAGCCAAATCTATTTCAATCCAATATTTTTGATGTGAAAATTTCTCTAGGTACACCATACATACTTTTTTTTTCTGAGCACATCACACTTGCGTAGCTTACCCGTTCTTGTGCCTGACTGTGTTGAGCTTTTTTTTTATATATTGTCAGGCAATATCTATTTCTTTTACAATAATTAAACTTTATATTTGATTCTATGATACAAAAATTTTAATATTGAAAGAAAACGGATTGGTGGTAGGAAGAAAAATAAATGGGCAGTAGTAAATTGACTGACCCAAAATTGTGAATTAAGTCATAATAGATTAGGTTGCATATTTTTGGCAGTGGAGTTATTATTAAAAAATAATGAGTTTGTTTATTTGTTTTGATTTAAAAATATATTTAAAATTAAAATAAACTTTTCAGAATCCATGTGCTGCTGATAAATAAAATTCTGATAAGCAGCTGCTCTATTTTTGCTAGAATCCATTTCTTGTGAATTTTGGTGTAATGATCAGTAATGTTCTTTGGGGTCACTGCCCTGATTTCCCAATAGTGAGGGAGTGATTGTAGCCCCCCTTTTGGTTTAAACTGTTTAAAGCGTCCGCGATCTATTCGCGCTAATCCCACGACTATATCTATACCCATATTATCGTTGCTGCACGTGATACATCGCGAGAAAGTACACAACTACACTGGCTAAGCCACAGTTCACTTCGACAGTTCACTTCTGCGGTACACTTCTCCTCAGCTTGGTTTGGTTCACTTCAAGAGCCGACTTGAGTAAGCTTCTACTAGCATTCACAAGTCAGTAAGAAAGTACTCGTTGAAGAGAATAGTGCTGGTTTTAACTATCGACTATCTTCCCCTAAGGGAGGATTTGTTTTTTGTGACTTATTTTATGCGACCTCTTGGTCTAGTACTTCCGTGGTGTTAAGTGTCGTCGGTGAAAGTGGTTTAAAAAGTGTGTGAACGTTTGGAATGTAGTTACAAGATGATGGATACGGAAATACTTAGGAGCACTATCGGTGAAAAGAACTGGAGTTCCAATTCTATGCCGAAACTCATCGATGAATCTACTAAAGACATTGCTTCTCCTCTAAAAGAAGTCAGAGCTAAAATTCGACAAGAAGTCAGACGAGAGTCTATTGCACAATTATTTGGGATACACCAACATCGAAAGGACAATGGATTGGAAGACAAAAAAGGACGCAGGAAATCATGGCACCCTAAATTTGAACGGAAACGACGTAAGGGTGTTATAGTACCTTCAGTTTCACCCCCAGGATCCACAAATTCTATCCCAGAACAAAGACAAAAAAGACCTTCGTGGTGGAATATCTTTGTTCCAGATAATTGGCCCAGGTGAGATATTTAAATGTTTGTCGTAGTTGGCATAGACAACAGAATGCAGCTTTCTTTGCGGAAATGTTTGTGCCAACAGAAGACTATTACTTTATTTCTTTATCAAATTGGAAACATTCTAAAAATGCGGATGAAAAGTTTTACTTTCTTAAAATAATTTTGTAATATTATTACTTACTAGTATGAAATTTTTGATTTTATTGATTTTCTGTTGTGAATTCGTGCTTGGAAGCATTTCCACTTTATAATTCATGCAATCGATGGTTAACCCACAAATAGAATCTGACATTTTATTAAGAATTTATCAGCAACTAAGTCAGTCCTTCTACGAATGGATGTTATTTTGTCTTATCGGTAGAAACCTAGACGGGTCATGTTTGTCAGGATGATAGGTTATCAATGTTGTATTTAAACGATGAACAAAGCAAGCTTAACTCAATATTCAGATCTCACTAGTCGATAAAAAACTCATTTTGTATTTTTTTTTTCCGAAAGATGTTATTATTAGGTCTGATCCAAACAGATAATTGCGAGGTTATTATCGGAGTCCATCCGCTTACATTAGAGCAAAAAATTGTTATTCAGCTATTGTAATATTCAAAATAGCGTGAACATCGTTCGATCGTATTTACATCCGATATTTGCTCTAATTTTACTTTGTAATTCTTGCTGTTTTCTTGGAATACGAGAATTTTGATGAGTTTGAATAACCAAAAAAATATTTAAATCAGCAGTTTATGTACATGATGATTGCATTAAGGTTTTATTAACAAAATGATGTACGGCTTCTGTTCGGCAAAAACTGAGCTTAATTTTTCAAAACTTTATTATTGATTTTATAAATTATTGTTCCTTGTCCCCTTTGAAGTACTTCCCTACCCTGCACACTTTTTCCATCAATATTTCCATTTCTTGAAGCAGTCCAGGATTGCTTTCTTTGAAATGGTTTTAAGCTCTGTGATAAATTTGCTTTGATGTCAGCAATAGTCTGAGAAAGGCCTTCATTATAGCACTGCTTTCGTTGCTACGAATCTGACTGGTAGAGTTATGCGATAATAATTATTCTTCGTGACTTTTTCACCGGCGGTGCTTCGCACCCAAGCAATGAGCGAGCTTTGCCCGCTGTAACCAAGCTAAATGTAATATTCTCTCCTTTCATAACACACATGTACGAATTCAAAAGCCCTACTTTCAATTTGGAAACAAGAAAAAATCATAGGGAGTTAGGTCTAGTGATGAAGGAGAGTCATTTGATTTTTGCACAAACCTGACGAATTGACAAAACTGAGTGTGCGGGCGCATTGTCATGGTGCAAGAACCATGGATTGTCTCGCCACAATTTTACTCTCTTTTTGCGATTTTTTTTTCACATAACCGTTGTGAAACGGCTTGATAGTATGCACGGTTTACTGTTCCACCTTGCACAAATCCATTAAAGTCGAAAAAAACAGTGAGCATCACTTTGAAATTGGATCGAAAATAACGTACTTTTTTTACCAACTCACTGTGAAGATTGAATTTTTGTCTCAATGTCTTGCGAGACGTTTCTGTCAAAATTTTCTCCTATTTCACGCAAAATTTTACGTTGCTCCAAAAAATTACTCATTTCAAAAATCGGTACTAACACTTAAATCTGATATCAACAGAATACGTGGCTTCAGCAATAATACCAACCGCATATTACAACATATCTCCATTGGCCTGTAATTCAGAATGTTCGATTTTTTTCTAAATAGACTTCGTAAAATATTATCTGGCAGACAACAAAAGTAAAAGAGCCTGTAGTGGACGGATTTAATTTTTTTTTTACTCAATACATATTTCTTAGTTTCAGTACCTTTGGAGTGTATAGTAATCGTCTAAAAATTATTATTTTCTTGTTTATTACAAAACAAAAGTGCTTATTATTTTTTCCCAACCTCCAGCCTCCTGTTATTTCTCAATGAATAGCTATTTTGACAACTCACTCAAGTATATATTATCACGTAACTTAGTTTGACATGCAATGTGATACGCGTATTTAGGGTGATGTTCTTTCTGTAATTGTTAAGTTAGCATTGGCCTCGATGTTGAAGTATTGTCGGCTCTTATTGGTCATTGAAGGCCTAAGATATTGAGATTTTTTCTTATTTGTAATATCGAGGATATTCCAGAAGTTTGTTTTTGTGGAAAAGGGAAATCCATTTTTGTTATTTTCTGTGATTTACTACATGAATCATCATCATATTATAAAAAAGATAATTGAGATAGATTCAAATTTAATTTATCATTATAATAATTGTTTTGCCGTACTTGAAAAGTCTATTTTTAGTCTTGTTTTGCAATTGTGTTAACAAATGGCTCTTAGTTTATTTTAGCACCTACTAAATTAGAATTAGAAAATGCATTTTGTAATTTTTTAGAATTTTATTTATTTACAATTCCAGGACACAAAAACATCTTCTATATCTAGTTTACATTACGCACATTAAATCTATTTTTATAGAATGTTGTCTTTTATTTTGCCAAAACTTTGCCAAAACATTTTGCAAAAGATTCTAAAATGAAATCGGATAAATTGCTGCCAAATTTGTGTTTTGAAATTTTGTGATCATATCAAAACTAATTTGAACTTCGAGAGCCAATCTTTTTATTGATAAAAAATATACGAGTCACACATTCGAATATTATGATCAACGCATAAATACAGAAGTTAATCCTGAAGTTATATTATGTTTTTCCAATTAATGAATTTGATATTTATTATTCCCAAATGAAAGATTTATAATTTTGAGATGTGTGTATGAGTATGAAACTGCTGAATCGGAACAGGCTGTATTTTGAACTTTTGAGTTGAAGCAGAATATATTCAAAGAGAGTTTGTACTCTAGGTCAAAAAAATTATAATTTGTCAGTATACAATTTTATTTAATATATATATATTAAATTGCTGGACAGTATCAATAAAGAGTGTCAATTATAAAATTTTCCATTTGTATTATCAGCTGTGTGTATAATGATACTTGAGTGATATACATCCTCAAGTTGTTTAGTATTACTTATAAATATTTTCTAATTGATTAATACCTGCGAAAAATGATAACAAATTGCAAATAATGCTCGAGTTGTATAAACAGTGTTGAAAATAATTTAGATAATCTATCAGTCTTTAAATTTAAAAGTATTTCCATTCTTCGTCTATTTCAGTAATGTATCAAAAATGCTATTAAAATTTGAAGATTAGAAAACAATATTTGTTTACTCGCGTTTTCCAATAATAACCTATGTGTGACTGTTTACTAAATAACACAATATATTTCCAAATTCCACTTATCTACATCCTTGAAGTTGAAGAACTTATTAATATTTAGTTACTCTTACCATAAATTAATGTGATATATAAATATTGATGTGTAGGAGTAACAAAACATTTTAAAATTGTAATTACTTTTATATAACAGAGTGATTATTATTGGATACGTGAAAAAATTACAAATGAAAGTATATTTTATCCATTAGATTGCACAAAGTAAACTAAAATAGCAAATTTAATTGTATATTGCAGTTTTATGTAACAATAATTGCATTGATTTTCTCCATTACAATTAAAAATGTATTTAGTGGTGGATTACTTTGAGAGAACACCTGCATGTAATTGATATACATTGGTACTCCGTAATCACCAACTGCAGCTGCTAGTACACATCAAAGAATTTCGAAACATTTACAAAAATAAAATTCGTAACACTTCTTTATTGAACAGTCTTGGAAGATATATTTTTCCTCTTTTCTTACGCTTCAACTACTTCTCACTTAAATAGACCCAATCTTTATCATTCAGTTTTGTTATTCTCAGACTCAGCAGTTTCACACTCACAAAATACACACGTCCCAAAATTATAAATCTTCCATTTAAGAATAATTTATATTAAAGAAGAATCCAAATGTTAAGAAAATATAATATGCCTGATCGATTAACTTTTGTATTTATACGTTGAACTATTCCAACAATTTACATCGAAAGTTTTTTTTTAATAAAGTATCTTTGAGGAAGTTGTCCTTAGTATGTATCATAATTACCCACATCTATAATTAATAAATGAATTTAGAAAAATTAATAAGATCGAAAGGAGGAGAAAGACAAAAAGTGATTGCGAGCTATGGACAAGAAATGTGTAGAGAATGCGTGGCGGGTGTATAGTGGCATAGTGGAAAGATATAGTGCAGAATTGATTTAAATATTCAACCATACATATTGCAGCCTAAATGGTCTAAATCAATGTTAAAATGCTGTCGATCTCATAACATCTTACTCAGTAAAAATATGTGTCAGCACTTCTTTGTTTTAGGATCAATTAATAGAGCAAAGACAAAGTGCGTGACTGTCAAACAAACAATAACTGTAAAATCATAAATACATAATGTGTTTTTCTAAGTTAAATTAAGCGTCTCTTGTATGTTTAAAAATTTTCAATGCCTAGATTTTCTAAAAAATGAGTATTGAAGGTTAGACTAAAGCGCAGAAAAACAAACTTTAGTATCAAGCAACTGTGATGATGAAAGAAGTGGAATAAGATGATTGTATAACTTTAGTATCACATTTTTTTGATCTGCTATATTTAAAGTAGTTCAGAATCAAGTTCTTCTATTCTAATTTATATATAATTATGTTAATGTGTACAACATTCTGTTGTCTTGTTGAATATCTAAGACGACAGTTCCGCTTGTAAATTCGTCACAGTTGGCGAATCTTTCGTGTCATGCCGCCAATCGTTTGGTTTCTATTTATACAGGTAAATATTTCTGCATCCATTTCTGTCTTCTTGATGAATAGACTGCTAATAAGTGAAAGCTGGTGCACCTTCGATCTGCTGCTAAAGATAGATCAGCACTTGTTTATTTCCTTCCTGATCGTTATTTGTTTTTTTAATATTTTGCGAACAGTAGTGTGAGTGGGCTCGCTTGATGATGGCAAAAAATAGTTCACAAATTATTTTTGTTTGTTTAAAGTTGGAATTTTTGGTTCATTGAACCCATTGGCAGTTAACAAGAAACCAAAGAATAACAGGATTTTTTTGTGAGGTTATAAAACAGTAAAAAAATGAATGAGTAATCAACGACAATAATTTAAATAGTTTTAGAGCATTTCAACCAGATTCGAATCAAAGTTAAATCGAGTTCCATCAACTTGAGCATCAAGAACTCAATAAAACATTTCATTGACATTGCACGTTGAAGTTTATTGTAGCAGACGGGATTCATTGTTCATAAAAGTTTTAGTTCCGTTTCCGGTACACTTAAATCCTCAAGGTTAATAACCTGTGGACCGTATGTACTAAATAAATTTAAAACTGCTACTTGAAGGTTCAAATCAAAAATGTTGTCATCCTTCAACAACTAAAGAGCAGATTTTGATCATGTGTGGGTTGTGGTGTTGTTGTAACCTAAATTTTATGACTTCTTGGTACGAATTAATAGCTTTAACTGTCATATATTATGTTTAATTGCTTATTTTTATTTGATTGGTTTATAGGCTGATTAGAATTAGCTGGAATTTTTCTCTTTGATTCTTCATGCCTCACTAGTCTGAAGTATGCCATTTCAGTTGACTCCCTCGTCTATTGCTCTTCTGCAGTTCTTTCTTTAGTCATCTTCTTTTCCTTATGGATTCCAAATTATAATTAGAAGGTTTCTACTTGGAGAAGTATGCCTAACCCTCTTCCACTTTCTTTGTTCCTTTCCTGAGTTGGAAGTTTTTCCACTGGGCATTGTAATCTCACTATTCTCACTGAATCCAAGAATATCTATTGTGTAATAATTGTGCTTTATATGCAGTTCTGAATCACAGATATATTAAATAGAGAAGGTATAGAAGCTTCTATAAGAAGGAATGTAGCAGCAATAGAAAAAGACAGGAAATGGAAGTCCTCTCCCTATCTCTCTCTAATATTGAATGCCAGTAAAACTTTAGCAAGCATCATCTTTCTCTACCCTATTTTTTCTGGACGCGTTAAACGCAAAATACAAATTGTTAAACGATACTTTGTTGAAGGACCATAAAAAAGAGAGATTATGAGTCGTAAAGCCACATTTCCCTTGTAACATTTTCGTGCATCGTCTATATCACATTCCTTACTGCTTTGTTTTGTTTCTATAACAAGGGGATACAGTGAGTTCAATGACCTTCATAATCAAAGCACTTATCAAATAATCGTGATATTTCATTAGAATAATTAATTTTCATGAAAATGAGGTATAAATATGATTAATAGCTTAAACCTTAGAGGGTTGACTCCAGTGTTGTTTGCCAAATCTATCCTTCATAACTTGCTCACATGCAGGAATAAAAATATTTCAGATATATTACCAGTTTACTTTTTATGAATTACTAATTTTAATTGACATTTTTAATTTTTTTAGCATTCAGATTCAACTATAGGCGTATAATGAAATTTGTAACAAAACTCTAATGAATTTCTACTCGATATCCAGAAAGTTTACGGTAAAAAATTATTATGAAATATTATACTTGACGAGTTCTGTTATTAATTAAAATTGATCTGCTCATTTCTGTTACATCCTGTATAACATAAAAATTAATATAAACTCTACTAGTTCCAAAGCAAATTATACTGTCACAAATTTTATTATGATTAAATTATATTACAGGTTACAATACAATTTTTCACTTTACAATTCGTCGAAGAATCACAAGTTCGCTGACTGTCACTCCACTTTTATTAAATGATTATTATTATTATTCATCAGGCCACGAGACTTTATATACTTTTTCCAACAATGAGCTAGCATTCAAATGTCTGACAATCGAACATCCCGCAACAATGAACTAGTTTTCGAATGTTTGACAGCCGAAAATCTCAACAATGAGCTAGCATTAAAATGTCCGACAATTGAACATTTTCCAGATTGGATCTTAATCACAATCAATTATGAAATAAATAACAAACTTGAATAAATATTGTGACAGTACATAAAATATTTTTGAAGGATTGTAAGGAAACTTTAATCCCCAAAAAGATATGGGAAAAATAATTGGATAGAATTCGCATTTGTTAAAGAGTATATTTCGTCGAAAAATGTGTCTGCTTAGCGAGGAAACCTTTTCATTAGTAAAACAATTAAAAATTCCAAATCAATCAATTATTTTAGTGATTAAATTTATGTTTCCATTGTGCTTTTAAAAGGCAACAAAACAACATAAGGTGTTGCTCAAGTATTGTTTTATGACTACAAAATAAAATTTGATGATTTATTACAAACAGTTCAGTGTAATTAGAATTATTACTTTATATTTGCGAGGACAATAAAATTGCAGTGAAATTCAGTGTTTACCTAATAAGAATACAATTTTTACAAAAAACTAACGCAATTAAGGACTCGTAAAATAAAAAAAGCAAATGTAAGGTCATCGACATTTAAACATCGCATCATTAAAAATCAAAATCTTTGAGGTTATCTAATTACAAATTGTTTCATTCAAAGTAAAAATAGTTCCGTACTAAATTTTGTTGATGGATTAACCTTGCCTAGCCTTAACCCTGTTTTATACGAAATTTTGTTATGTTTAAACTGATTTACTCATGTATTAATGTTGACGTTAGAAGGTTTTCTGTAAAGGCATCCAAAATCCGGATTCCAGCACGATTGTGTAGCTTTCTGGCATTTATGAGGATTTACATTTGAAAATATGTTTTTTACACTAAAAATAAATTTTAACCTTCAAATATTATAAGTCATAAGAAATAGGTAATTTTGCAAGTTTTTATCATGGAAATTCTTATTTAATTGTAGGTTATTTCCTGTAACTAATAATTTGTGAAATCCAAAGAAATACATTAAAGAAAATATTTTTATGACTTCCATGTGAAAAACTTATTCTAGAACATTGAAATCTGATCACAAGTCGTGTATAACTTTCATTGGTGACTTAAGATTTAAAACTATAAATTTATTTACTTTCCTTCGGCGCCATGTTATTAATAGGTACCTTCAATCACAGCTATATTAATTGCTCTGATTTCCATATGTTAATCATTTTCTTCTTTGATACTTCACATGTCAATGAAACTTGATAATTTATTCAAATACGGTAAAACAATTAAGTATTCGTCATACGCATATTTTTCACATGAGAAATGTATATCAACATTTTTAATATGCAAACGTCAAACTGAGTATGATAAATGGTTTAATTCATTAATTTGTGGACAGCGAACAGCTGTTGTAACTACGGTATGCATTTATTAAACAAAGTTGGGATTGAATTTGAACATTTATACGGGAATTATAAACTAGATCATTTATAATTTATTATTGCAATTCGCTAATCAAATTAAATTCTAATTTGCGACTTTGACATTTAGATCTTGCTGGGATAACTGCAATGGTTTTGATATTTAATTTGCGAGGTGTGAGTTGTGCGGTGATATGTCCTCACATTCCCATTATCTTATGATTAATAATTTATTTTGCGTAATCCAAACTCACCCATTATGGCCACAATGAAATATTAATCCTATAATTAAAAAAAATATATATATATTCTACCATGACCCTAACAGACATCAATAGATTCAATAGTCGCTCTTTAATTTCTAATTATCCACTGTTACTTGTACTTATGCCCCGTACTACCATCATCCCAATTTTATCTTTCGTTTATCTGTTAAAATTTCACCTGCTATTAACATTTTATCTGTATTTTTACTTACTTGTAAAATGTGAAACCGACAAAATTCATCTATCGAGATTTTGATGGAAATATCCGTTTTAAGCATCCCTGAATCCATTTTCACTATTTTCGGCTTGATGTCGGTATGTGTGTACGTGCGTTCGTTCGTAACTCGCAAATCTCAAAACTGGTTGAGCGTGTAATGTTGAAATTTTGTATTTAAGACTGGTATAGGGTCGAGTTGTGCATCTCGCATTATGGTTCCAATCGCCTGTACCGAAAGTGCACTTTACTTAAAACTTTTTTCGAATTTTTCTAATAAATCCAGAATGATCAACCGTAGGATGTTGAAATTCAGTATTTGAACTTAATATATTTCAAAAGATCATCGGATGATGGATAAAAATGAAGGATAAAGAATTATTGAGTCATCTCTTCACGTTGCAAACGTTTCGATCTTTATTAGACCTTCATCAGTGCCTTAGAGAAAAGTAGAACATAACTCTAAGGCACTGATGAAGGTCTAATAAAGATCGAAACGTTTGCAACGTGAAGAGATGACTCAATAATTCTTTATCATTCATTTTTATCCATCATCCGATGATCTTTTGAAATATATAATTTTTACTGGATATGACTATTTTCTAAATTTGAACTTAATGTTGTATCAGAATGGTTATCTGCTATTTTTGTATGAATCGGTCAAGCCAGAAGTGCACTTTATTTGAAACGTTTTTTTAATTTTTTGCTTAAATCTAGAATGATCATTGATCAACTATAGCATATTGAAATTTAGTATTTGAACTTGTAGCATCAAAATAGATATCTACTATTTTTGTATCAATCGGCTGAGCCGGAAGTGCAGTTTATATGTATAACAGAAATTCAGAATTTGTCGTATAAAACAATCAGTTTAATTGAAATGATGTTGTCAATTGTCTGATTTTGTTTGTCATTGTACATGTCAAAATATTATCAAAATTATATTAATTATTATAATCTGAAGTGAAAGAAATCTTTATTGAATAAATTTGTGTATATATCAAATGATGTACAAGTAAGTCACGTGATGTTCACGTCAGATTTTTTTTCATGTATTGCATATTGCCGAGCATATTGCGTATAAATCATCAACCTCTGGTGTATACATTCAATATTGCAAGCAATTTTGAGAATGATTGATGGTATTAACTTAACATTCTTTCACAAACTGTATGTGTTAGTGGATATTTAAAGAATACGGAGATAAAAATCTTTGGTTTTTATTAGTTAAGGTGCTTGCTACAAAGAACGTCATCTGAGAGATTTGAATATTATAAAGATTAAATATTCATACACCACTTATCAAAAATAAGAATAATCTCTTTTTCTACTACTACTTTTATATGGGGTCTTATGGAACGCATTTGCCACTAAAAACAGTGAAATGCACAAAAATCTAACATTATAAATTGAATATTCACAATCATTTGATCAAAAACTCAAGGAAAGTGTCAAATTTGTTAGTAAAATAGATATTTGAATATTAAATTTAGTTCAGATCAAAAAAATCAGTATTAAGCCATGCCCCTTGCATTCTTTGTCTGCCTAGTTCCACCATTCTCCAAAGCTTCGTCGCTTTTACACTCTACAACTCTACATTATCGGTCTGCATTCTTTTTAATTGTCTCAAACCTTTGACTAACCGATGGCAGTGCTCCTAATGATGATTATTTGTTTTTGAAGATTTTGAATAATGATAATTTTGGCAGAATTGTTATGCAGGGGCCACATTAACGTCTAATGCCGGTAAGTATGTCATTATGTGACCATTGATATATTGTCAATGACAATGTGCTGAGTGTTGAATAACGCCTTAATTTAAGACATTAGACGTTAGTGTGGCACCAGCAGTATAATTAATCGTTAGTCGTTGTTGCTATATGGGCTGCCATTTTAGTTTCACATACTGGCTCACAGATGGCGCCACTAATTAAATGTCAAACCAAAAATTAACCTCCATATTTAGTTAAACTAATGTTGCAATTCTGTGTAAATCTATAAGTTCATAAATTTGTAAATTACGAATAAAATCGCAATGAACTTGTCATTCTTATGAAGAAATTGACATTAGTCAACAAAAGTCGATACATTTTTATCAGTTTCTTATGGATTTATAGATCTGTAAGAGTTATGGATTTGCACAGAATTGCAACATAAATCCACAGTTTCATTACGATACTTATAAATTTCTTAAGTTCACAAGTTATCAGAAATATAGAATTAATTCGTGAAAATTTTCGCACAATATGTTTTTTTACAAATTTCGAAGAAATTTATTTCAACAAAAATGCCTCGCCGAGTTGATTTCTGTGTTTGATAATAAAGTAGCACATCAGTCGACAGTTTTTCGGTGGTATGGATAATTCAAACGTGAGCGAATAAGTCTTGGCTACGAGCTTAGCACAATTCCCCCAAAAATGTCAACGGCGCGCAAGCTCATCAAAAAAATTTGCGTGGAGAATTGTGGGCAAAACATTATTTTCTTGTTGGATACTTCATCTGTTGATTGAAGAACAGAAAAATTAGGATCAATTTCGATCCAACGCAGGCAGTTCTAAAAACGTGTAAGGCATTGTCGGTGATGATGAATCGTGGATTTACTCATATGAATTCGAAAATAAATGCCAGTCGTCTGTTTGGATGTTCCAAGGAGAAGAAAATCCGACAAAAGTCATCCGTTGCGACATTTGTCTCAGAAGCAGGTCATATAGCAACAATTCCTCTGCAAGATCGAAGAACTGTTACTGCCGATTGGTATACAATCATTTGTTTGCCGGAAGTAATTGTTGACCTAAACGACGAATTATCCTCCACCAAGACTATGGAAGTTCGCACACAGCTCGCAAGACTATTGAATTTTTAGAGCAGCAAAACGTCGAATTGTTAGACCAACCTGCTTGCAGTCTCGACCTAAGGCCCAATGATTTTTTTACTTTTCCAAATATTAAAAACAGACTGCGTGGTCAAGGGTTTCAGTCGCCGGAAGAAGTAGTCGACGCCTTCATAAATGCAATTTTGTCAGTACCAGTTAAATAACTCGAAAGTCGGTGAAGAAGGGATTTATTTTATTTGTTAATCATCAAAGGGTGCTGGAGAATTGAATATTCTGATCAGCTTCACCGGGGAAAACAAAAATAAGGAATTGAATACAATTGAGCTTACATTCGGAACTCCAGTTGACAACACTTATATTGCAAGTGCTGTTTAGTCGAAATATTTCTTTTCACATGTGAAAGGCGATAACTTCTAATTGAATTAAATCGGATTCAATTTGTCGAAGGCTTTATTTTGAAAAAGATAGGACTTAGTACAATTCAAGAGGGATTTGGTATTATATGGGCAAAATTCTGGAAATTTCCGTTTCTGGATCTTCGGGCATAGAATGCTGTTGGAGTAAATGGTTCGGATCTTGTGATTAGCCAAGTCTTTCTCTTTGTCGAAAATATCGAAAAGAGATTCGCTCCATTGGTATTTTGGTTCCGAGTTGAAAGGAAAAAGTCCACTAATATTGCTCAGAGGTTTTCTCTAACCTTCTTCTTCTTCTGAAGCACGACAGTCCTAGGAGGCCTCAAGTACATGCATACTCGTTTCGTTACCGAATTATCCTGGTAGATTTGAAACCTCAATCTGTGCGACGATCTCAATTCACCGACAGATGGATTTTTCACACTACCAGAATTACTTTTTAAGACATACAGGTGGTAAGCCTATAATGTCCGAGTATGATTTTAGGGCTTAATCTTGTAGCACTAATTCGGTAAATCATACATACCGGTCGAAAATTGAATCAGGGATAATCAGACAATAATAATTGTACTTTGAATATAACCTCAAATAAATATAGTATTAAGTTCAATGATTTATAATTATTATATTGCAGTATGTTTAATTGTTGTGTATTTATTTAAAATATCTAATAATTCATTGATGTTTCACAATTACAACCTATAATCTAAAAACTTAAATTACTGGACACGTCAAACAGTCCGAAGAAATAATGCGATTGCGCAGAAATGAATATGTTATCGAAGCTAGAAAATTCAAATAGGAGTAAATTAGTATTGTTTGATATTTTCGGTGACAACTGTAAATAAATGAATTGATGGCGTCATTGACGTCTTGTTATTTTGCTACTTTGGAGCACAGGAGTGATGATGGTATGGATCAATATGTTAAAAAGATTCAGAAGAACCATTCGTCTGGAACACCGATTTGAGCATTTGAACTGAAAGGTTCCATCGTGAAATTTGTCTTGAAACATTTTCTAGGTAAATGCCTCCATTGAACTTTTTTTTATCATGTTTGCTGAAAAATAAATCTGACTTGTATTTTATGGCAAGAAATAAACAATGAAAATATAGAATGATTCATTTAACGATGTAATAAAGATAAGAATAGAACTGCAAACTCACAAATAAAACAAGCATCACATTAGGACTTCCTCTAGATGTAGAACACTCAGCGCATATAAACTGGAAGTCCTACCATTAACTGTTAAACGTTCTCAACCAATAAAACTTTATATAAAAACTTGGAACATGTGTGAAGTTCCATTGGCCTTCTACTCTAAAATCTCGGTCAAGAACATTAGATCTTAGGGTGCCTACTCTTGTTGTTTAATCCGGGAAGGTCGATTAAGGCAGGGACAAATCTCGGTTGTCTTGTAAACGTAGGCGCGATATTAATAACAACATCCGGTTATTAGCAAGTTCATTTCCGGTTAATATATGTCAAATTTGACATATTACTGTGTGTGAATTATTATTGATCTATTTTATAAGGTTATGAATATTGTTTGAGAGTATTTTCGTGACCTAAATTTCTCTACTCAGTAAGAATAATATCAATATACCGGCTTTAATGTGATAATAATAAATAGTATTTATAGATATGTATCTTGCGTTTCGTTAAGCTTTCTAAAATCAATATAAAGATATTATTATAATAAGTTTATTGGATCAAATACTCGTTGAAAAATTGTTTTGACATAATGAGATGTTTTGTAAGCTCACCACATTTTTATTTATTATTAATTGTGGGAATCTTCAACCAAATAACTAAACTGACTGAACAAAAGTATCATTAATTACTGCAACAGTTTCTCACATTTTCATCATTCCAAAATCTTTCCAAGTGAAAACGCAGCTCAATTCAACAAAAGAAAGTAAAACCGCATAATGATTCCACAATCTCTTTTGTTCTTGCGTTTAACTTTACTCCCCAAGCTTGCAGTTTGCAGTTGTCCTCTTCAACTGTTTCGCCTTTTGTCCTTGACTGCTGTTTTCTCTTCAGTTTGTTTTGCTTTTTTGTTTTGTTTTGTACGACCGCTGCTGGCCGTTGGGAGTTATTTTTAGCTGCTATATCCATTATCCGCAGGAGTTGTCTGCTGCAGACACTCTCGGAACGAGATGTTGGTATAGTCCTACTTGGAATTGATATTTTACCGGGAATCGTTTAATAATTTGTTCTCGAATGCTCGGAAGAGTGGATAACAGAAACGGAAAATGTTACATCAATCATTTGTAATATTTAGGGTGCGTTTTGTAGGTCAAATTAATTTTTGACGGTTATGGATTAACTACACAATGATTTCGGACGTTATGATCAATTTTTCAACTGAATTGCGTTATCGATTTCATCAAAATCAATTATGAGTAATTTTTTGTAATATTTATTTCATATTAGAGAAAATTATATAAGATAAATATATTTGAAAATATATTTTTACTTATTGTTGGAAAAATATTATGTGAATCTTATTTATTCACTGTTGTCAAAAAGTGAGGTTAAAAGTATATGATTAAATATTTAAAAAAACTTTATGCAACTGTGCATTATAATAATAATAGTGTAGGTAGTAGAAATGATAAAAATTACCTCTTGAAGTTACATTGTCTGGTTTTGCAGGTTGAAAAAGAGAAAACCATATTTCTTCGCAATATCCGTTATTGCCAAACCTACACTTATGCGTCTCTCTTTGACTCACCTGCTAATCTATTCCTCAGAAATAGTTTAGCCATTGACAGTGAACCATTAACGATTTCTTACGCAAGATTATTATGTGTTACAATATGAAAATAACTTTATAAGGCAAAGAAGTATTACTAATAGCAAATAATTAACATATAGAGATACTTGAGCTGGATTACAGCCTTGAAGAATTCTCGTGAGGTAAAGAAATCGCCTTGCAATTGTTCGGAAAGTTCACGACCTCTACAATTCACACAAAGAGGGCGTTTAGGATAACGTACGTAGGAAGGGCGTTGTCGACTTTCGAAGGTAGAAAGGTCACCTGGAATTATCTGCTGTTTTGACAGATGAAAAGATGAACTAATGAACTAACAATGTTGCAATAATCCGGAACGAATAATTAACAATATTTTTCAAGTTGAATGAGGAAGCTAATTCCAATTAATCACATAAAAGGAGAATATGGAAAGTTGTCTATTTTAAAACATGAAAGTTCAATAATCTAATTTTAAACTTGTTTTTCTAATCAACAACCAAATTAGTAAAATTTTCAAAGAATCCGGATTTATTTATAAAATTTCCAGCACTGCAGTTCATTATCTGCAGTATTACTACAATAAATTATGTGTTCTATTTCTCAATAAGAGATTAAAAATGCTGGTCCATAATGCAATATAATTCAACTATAAGTTTAAAATGTAAGTCGCGATTGCTTTATTTTCAGCACGTTCAAATGCCCAAACATGTCAGTCCAGTTGTAAGACAGATTAAATAAAGTACTCAACCAAGATAAAATATATAATGTAATCAAAATGAGAAGACGAAATGCTTTTAAAAGATTAAAATGTAAAACTTTTGTTTGGATTGGATTCTAGAAAAATGGAGAACATGAAAATATGTATTTGCATATTTATGCAGGAACTCAAATCTACTTTCTTTTATATAAAAGTTATTGTTGTAGTTACGCTTTGTGAAAGTACTTCAAACAATATAACTCATAGGTGACAGTATCAAACAAAACCTAACATACAAACCTTAAGGTGCATTCACAATTAAAAAAATTAGTATCATGTTAGAATTAGTGGCTGTGGTTATGGTAACAAAATTATGAAATTACAATCTACCGTTCAGAATTTAAAAAAATATTGTATGGTTTATGGTAATACATAAGAATATTTTATTTGAACTAATGGGATATGATGCTGAAGTTACTATTCTGAACCCTCTGAACTGACATTTTTTGTGGTTCAATCTCTTCTTATTTGCTTTCTTTTTTGATTTATATACTGCATTTACAGTTTAACAAATCATAATTATCTGCCGGTTTCTGTCACTCCTGGTAGAATTAGAAGCGAAGCAGCGGTAAAACTTGTACCTTACCACCGCGTTACCGATACCTCTACTTTACTACTAATTTTAATTTTTAATTTGAATGCTCCCCATCATAAGCATAGTAGTATCAAATTTCTAATTCTGCCCTTGCCATTAATTTTTTCATGTGAATGCTATTTTACTTCAATTATCAACAGGATCAGAATGCTACAGAGTAGATGTTAAAAAAAAAAAACTGCTGTGGCCACATAGTACTTCCCCGACCATAAATTTCATGGCCAGTCTCATCGCTGTTTCATAAATTTAAAGTGTCGCATCAATTAATTGCATATTTAAAATTGACAATTGTCATATTTTAATCCTTATATAAAATAAGTATTTTGAAAGATGAAGAGTCCTTTTCTAGATTTTCGGGATCGTAAATTCATTGAAAGATACAGTTTTGACATTTAATCGCCGAAAGTGTAATTTAAAGATGGTGACGTGGATTCCACTGATTATTATTTATTTTATTTTTCTATTTCGATTTCTACAAAGCTTAGCTCTCCGAGAGCTTTAAATTGATACCAAACTAGACATGATTTGAATAGCTTGTAAAAAAATGGGAGAATCATCTAGATGATGAAAGCGCATTTTTGACAGCTCATGAGTGCTTGTTACTTCAGAGATTTCGCAAATTACCATCTCTCACAATTACTGAGCTTGAAATCAAGCAGTTTGGGCAAACTTACGAAACAGCAGCTTCCATTTAGTACTAGTTTCAAGTTGACTATTTGATAGATACATAATTTATGCATGTACAAGCTCAAAAATATCTTTTTCGCACTCCCGGGAGTAAACAACGAATTTAATCCCTTATTTCAGGGACTTAAGTTTGAGTTTAGTCCCTCCGGGATCTAAAATGATCAAGAATCTCAAGGGACTAAAGTAAAATAAACAAATTTTTCTATGACAACTAAATAATCAAAGTACTTACCTAAATGTCAAATTGAATTTTATCATTAGAATTCAAACCTTCATTCTTAATTTGTATAAGCATTATTGCAATTCACACAATTTCACAAATGCATCGTATTGTTCTTCGTATATTTTCTAGACTTTTGGCAAAATCATGTTACAGTTACCTGTTCCGCAGCCTTATCATTATCATTTTTCTCACTCATCTTTTTGACAGCAAGCTTATTTATTGAAAAACTGCTGTAGCCAGTCTTGTTTCTATGGTGAATTTACTCAACATTTTTGTATCTAGTTTGTAGTTGTCAAAATTGTAAGATTAATTTATCTACTTTAGACTATTGTGATTCTTTATAATACGGTAGTGCGAAAAATAGCGTAGATAACACATGACTTAAGTGCCTTTAATCCCTCAGGTGAGTATTGCCCTCGACTGCGTCTCCACCCTCAGGATTAAATCAAGCACTTAAGTCCCTCGTTATATAATATACTATTAATCTTCATTGTTCAGTTATTGACTGACAGGAGGTCAAGTGCTGTACCTTAAAATGATAATTTGATCTTTAACAAAGCTATATAAAAAAAATACACCAAAAGTTAACAAATTTTCATCTAATGATAATAATTCATTCTAATAAGCTTCAAATTCGCGTCAAACAAATCATTGAATGAATCCCGGACAGATTTGACAACTGTACATAATAATAATGACACCCGCGGCGAAAGTTGTAACTAAATTTTTATCTACTTTAATAAATTTTAGTTGCCATATCCCTAATGTCATGGATATCTATGGACATTGTTTCAATTGAAACAAGTAATCGAATAATTTAATCTTCCACAATCACTGAGCTTGAATTAAAGCAATTTGTACAAACCTACGAAACAGTAGCTTTTATTTAGTACCAGTTTCAAATCTGCAAATAGTATAGTTGCTGAGAACTCAGCGTCACGCCAGCCAGACAGCCAAAGTGAATATAATAGCGCTTTTTTTTCAAAAAATGCGCTAAAAACAATTGACTATCGTTTAAATATCCATTTTGATACTTCTGCTAGAATTATTTCCGCAGAAGCTTTAATTTGATACCAAACACGATAGAATCAAATTACCTATTTTGAAAAAACAATTGAGAACGTTTGCATATGATGTCTAAATATGAGTAATAATAATTTTAACTTCACATTATGATTTTTATTATATCTTTGCTTCAGAAAAATATAACGAATTTTAAAATAATTCAAATTTTAATATTAACAAATGGACCGCTAATAATTTTGAAAAATGTTTCAGATTAAATGTTGTATCAAATTTCTTTAGGATAAATTCCAATTATTTTATAATTATGATGAATACTGCTGTCGTTAAAGTACACGCGAAAAACTAGAAAGTTCCATCAATAAAGTTTTGGTACTACTGGTTGAAAAAACCTCATTCGCGAACTTAAACTTATATTTTTAATAAAAAACATAAATATAAAATTTCAGTCAAAAATTTGTACACGTTCTCAAGTTACGGTGCTTTCAGACAGGCTTTTTTAATATTATATTTTTTTGGTTCAGTAGGGTCTAAAACGAGAAAATTCATCAAATTCTCGAACTGTCAAAAAATCTCGCTTACAATGCTTTCTCTATTATACAGAGTGATCAAAAATGATTGTCCGTGCCGCCTTGTTCTGATTTTTTCTTTGCCGCCTGCTTGAGATAGTGAGCTTCAGGTGACAGATGACAGTTCCTCTTTAAAAAAATCACTATTCTAACCTAAAAGTTTGGTAGAATAATAATAAATTTTCAATAATTACTCAATAATACAGTTATTTACTTACTTCCTTGTTTTTTGAATCAGATTATGGATAAATCTGTCATGAAATATGCAGAATATACGCCACTGTGTTCTTGAAATGTAGGTAACGTACTTATCAAAATAAATGAATTTATACTAACTTTAATGAAGGGAAAAACTTTTCAGAACTCATATTTTAATAAATATGTTTTATTTGGATAAGTTCTGTACATAAAAATTATTAGAAACACAACGTTTCGACAGCAAAGTGCTGCCTTTCTCAAGTGTAAAGAAATATGAAAGTAAATTTATTTTCATATTTCTTTACACTTGAAAAAGGCAGCACTTTGCTGCCGAAACGTTGTGATTCTAATAATTTTTATGTACAGAACTTATCCAAATAAAACATATTTATTAAACTTACTTTATTCTATGAAGATAGTTTTGATCATAATGCGAACTTTGCTAGTCACATGACAGACAGTCATTATTGATCACTCTGTATAAGTCGGGGAAGTAAGAAAGAGAAGAAAAATTTCTCGTCTCCAATATTTTTCACGATTTTTCATAACAGGCAGACAGAATCTGTCATACTTTCAAAGCTCATGTCTTCTAAACTAATTACCGTAGATTGGTATAGTCGGGAAAGTAATAAATATATGAAAAAAAAAAAATAATAATAATAATAATATAGAAAAACTCTTTAAATATCATGCTTATATCAAATTGCACTGAAATGGAGAAAATATTTTTTCCTGCTTTTCCATAAATAAAAGCGGAGAATGCTAAACTATATTGACATAATCTTCAGGACGCTCCCTGCTTTTATTTATGGATAACTAGGAATGTTTCTTATTTTTAGTGCAATTTAATATAAGCACAGTGTTTAAAAAGTGTGAGCTTTTTTTCCATGATATTTTTTCAAATACTACTGAAAAATATTTTCAACGTCATTCTGCTCATCAAATCCTTGTCAAGGCGATTATGAAAGAATGAGTGATCCGCCATCTTGAGGTGGCCGCCATATTAGATTTAATATTACACTACTCATCAACTCATCTTATCGTTCTCTACTCATCAAACCCTCTCATTTGATATCCATATCAATCAGGAAAGCACTAGAAATGACAAAATAAAGTGATTTGCTTCTTAATGTGCTGTAGTTTTATGAGTGGATCAAGTGAATTGAAGAAGCAGGGATAGAGTTAGAGCTGAAAAGAAGAAAGACCGTAGACTCAATTAATAATTGTTCCTGTACGGACCCTGCAGGACAAAAATAGGAGAGTTTCAATACATGAAGTTGCTGAAAGAGTTGGCATTTCATTTGGATCATCCCAATTAATTTTGACCGTAGGAGTGAAAATAAATACGTGAACTAGTTGAAATAAATAAGAAGCAGTGTTATTGTATAAATAATAAATAAATGTAATGTTTGTGTCTAGCTTACCGTCGATATGTAGAAGCATTTATTAGTGGATTAGTTTTATTATTGTAGCCTTAAGTAAAAATAAATTTATTAAACCCACGAACAAGTCAAGTTTCGTTACAATATTATCGCTGGATTGTAACCGAGGATGAAACCTAGAAAACAAAATACAGTCCACGGAACGGTCACCAGTTTCTGGGATATTGGTGTAGTGGTGAAAGATAGTATTGCAACATCATCCTCAAGGCATAAATACAAAAATTAATCGTCCAATTATATTCTTCCAAGACCGTTCAATGAAGAAATGTTGAAATTAATTTATGTCGATTATTATTGTTCAATTTACCCCATATACAATAGACAGCTTTCTATTATGAGGGTAAAAAAATTTAACAGGTATTAATAAAAAAGGCATGCTTAATGAAGGAATTCATTTCCTCCATAATAATGATTTTGCACATTCCCCTCGACGAACAAGGGAAATTTTGTGCCACCCCCTTTGTAGTCCAAATCTGGCCAAGTGTGATTATTTTTATCACCAAAATTATAATTAGAAATGAAGGGAAAACAGTGCACAGCCCTCAATAAAGCAGAAGCTTTCATAAAAAGGTGGTAAAAAAACAAGAATCTTTCTACGGGAAAATTTATACATTGAGGGCGATTATGTAAAAACAATGTACCAAAAAAATAATAAAAAAATTACTCCAGTAATTAAATTTTTGCCATATTTCATATTTCAAACACATTTATCTGCTTTTTAATTTTGTGAATATCATGTGCATCACAAACAAGATAAAAAAAGCGTTGCTCTTGAAGGATCGGGTTACACGAATTACTCGTTATTTCATGGTCGGATCATTTATAATTGTAGCAAAAATTGTTCAGACGTGGACACAATTGTTATCAAATGTCACGATATAACGACATTTTAATTATACAAATATACGAGGGTGGTTCGTCAGCTGTAGTCCCTGACCTGAAACAAATTAAATATTGAAATAACTTTTTAGGCCACCATAAGCTAAAATTTTAAAAAGAAAATTAAATTGAAAATTTTGTTTACAAATAACTTTGTTGATTCGAAAACATTGACAGAACAGTATGTTAAATAAATCCAGAAATAACCCAGAATTTTCTTACGCGCTTCCAAGAATAATTCTCATGTAATGATGGTTTCAATGTTGGCATTTTTTAAAATTGTGGAAAATTTGCTGTAGCTGTTTTGATCGTAAAGTTTCGAAATCGTTGGCAGCGTTCCTAAATTATCTACTAGGTAAATAGTATATACATGTACTTGTCTTCTGTATCTGATTTATTGTTATTGTGTTACGAAAATATTTATTTTTATCATATGTTTTTTGTTTATTTTTACCTACTTTCATTCAAGAATATTACTCATATTTTGGGATGTCAACTAAAATCTGATTTTGTATGCAAGTTTACTGTTATTCTTTATTAAGGATGTGTGTTGGAACAATTATCATATTTATTCGCTTGTTTTCATTGGCAATGTAAATACATTGTCGGAAATCGGTGTCGTATTATGTTTGAATAAGAAATAAAACTTAACTTAGTCAATATTTAAATATACATTATTTAAATTTTGCTAAATTTGCTTGTTATTTGCATTTGAATTTCTCTTTATTTTGCACGCTTTTATTTTATGCTTTTGTTTTATCAACAGTCGGTCACGCAGAGCCTCTCAGGATGTTGGTAGAGTTTACCGGAGTGCTGAAAGCGTTGTACCATGGTTACGGTAAGTAAAATTAAAAAAAAAAATTATCGAAATTCCATCCAAGCAGAAAGACTAACAAAGCAGTAAGTGCATGATGTGTGTAATTTTGCTTGTTCCATTTCATTTGTAGCTATATGATAATGTAGTATTGTTAATTTTACCCGGAAATTTGGGCTTAGAATTTTACCACGACTACAGTATTTTACAATATTCTGGATAGGCACCTCAGTCGTTTTTTTTTTATCATTCCCACCTCATAAACATTCAGTGACTCCCTCATAACAGTAAATCTCCCGATTTAGTCCTCTTAGGTATGCTTACAGCGATCCTGTTGCCTTTTTCCCCCTACAGCCAGTTTTCCACTAATTCCTCGTGTCATTTACTTTAAAATAGTCCTTTAAGGGCCCGTTTGACACGGTGCATTAAATGCTATATTTTTCTTTGCTTTTTGATTCTCCCTTTTGATGCAAACAAAAATGAACCTTGCAAACAAAAATGAACCTTGCCATACAAAATTTTGTGCATTGGAATCTGATTTTATGTATGACGCGGTTTATTTTTCTTTGTATCAAAATAAAGAATCAAAAGTAAAATGCAACATTTAATGCATCCTGTCAAACGACCCTTATTTATAAATACTGCGATTCAAGTGGATTTTCTACGATTTCATACGTTTTAAAAACTCTTTTCATGCCATTTGGTCCCCAGTAGTCTTTTCTTCGAAAATTGTTGATTACCAAAAACATTACAGTGATCCATCGTAGCACCATCTCCTTCGAAGTTGTCCTTTGTAGGGATTCAAACGTTTTCCCTGGATTTTGTGAACTTAAAAATTCTTTACTGTGCCAATAACCTCTTACAGTCCTGCCTTGAACCCCACATCCATTTTTTGACAATACCTTTCTATCCACAGCATCACTGAAACCTTTGAGTACCATACTTTTTGAAGCAGTGCTTTTAGACATCTATATTATTCAAGTAGTTATTCTACAATCACATACACTTTGGGAGCTCTTGTGATGCCATTTGGTCCCCTATATTTTCTTCGACAGCTGTTGACTTTCAAAAATATGAGTTTTTGTAATCTTCTTCGGAGTAGTCCCTTATAGCGATTCAACGTGTCTCCTACGATTTTATTCATCTTAGTTTTTAAACGTGTCGAAAACTTTTAATGATGCTTGCCAGATCTCCATAACCATTTTACGACGCACTGATTTATTCTAAGTGGATGTCTTACAGTTTCATACTTTCCAGAAGCTCTTGCAATCTTTTTTCGACAGCTCTAGAAACCTAAAAACATAACAATGATTCTCCGTAGCATCATTTGTTTCGATGTAGTCTCATGGGGCATGTATGAAGCGATCCAAGTTTACTACAATTTTATGCTTCCTGAAAGCTCTAAAATGTGTCAATAACGTCTTCCTAGCTTCACAGCCAGTTTTCGACTAATTATCTTACGAAGATATCACAGCGATTCTTTCTTTCCACTTCTGACTCGCAAAAACTTAACAATGATCTTCTGTAACATCATCCTCTGATTTGGTCTTTTTGAGCAGGTATAAAATGATCTAAATCAATTTCCTAAGCTTGTAGTATCATTTCTGACAACTGTTGACTCCCAAAAACATTACAATGGTTCGGTGTAATACCATCTTTGAAGTAGTCCCTTATACAACGTTTTTATGCATTGTAGATATTCTTTTAACGATTCTGCCGTGATCATCACAACCATTTTTTGACAATTCCTGCCAGAGACATTACAGTGTTCCTTGTTTTTTATTACCAAAATTAAAGACTTGTAGAGGAAACGGTGGGGAATCCATATCCATATCTTTTAAAGTAGTCCCTATAAACTTGTTTTTTTTTCTGTCTGAAACCTCGTACGATTCTACCCTGCCCCTCCTCTTTCCACCGGTGGTCTTTTTTGGAAAACATTTGACTTCCAAAAATATTAAAGTGATCCGTCGTAACACCATCTCCTTCGAGGTAGTCTCTTGCAGCAATTGAAGCAAGTTTTGTACGATTCTATCTACCTTAGAAGCTCCTGAATTTGGCAATATCTCTTACAATTCTTCCTGGATCTAATAGTAATTTATGCAACAAGAGTTTAAAGATGAACATTACGACATGAGGTGAAGTATTTGATGGCGAGGCTTGCCGAGTCACTAAAATTATTGGCCGAATGTCATAATGCTTATTTACACGCATATTGCATACAAGATTTTTTCTCCGGCCCTCAACTCCCATATTTAAAAATTTATTGAGCAAACAACAAGAGCCCAGAACACAAGTTGACATTTAGATTCAACAAATATCCGACCTAATAGATCAGTGAGAGTTACAACAAGAATTAATTCACTGAAATATTTACTACCACGCGTTTAAATGGTGATAAAATGTGACCTGAAAAAGACACAAACGTTGCGAAGTACCCACTTCACGCACGGACGGAGAATAGTAATTTATGCAGCAAGAGTGTAAAGCTGAGCATTATGACATGAGGCAAGAGTCACTAAAATTTGATCAAACGTCATAATGCTTGTTTGCATACAAAAAAATTTCTACGGCACTCAACTTCCAAATTTGACAATTATTAAACATACAGCAAGAGAGCCCAAAGCACAAGGTAACATTCAGATTTAACAAATATTCAAACAAATGAATCAGATGCGAAAAAGTCTTACTTTACGCATTGCTTGCGGTGTGTTAAGTACCTGCTTTATGCATAGCCGTAGAGAAAAATAGTTTTTTGGCAACTTCTCTGACGTCCAAAATGTCCTTTTCATTCCCCAAAATAAAATTTGACTGAAAGACCGTCGTTAGGCGACTTCTGAATCTCCTCATTGGTTTTTTCGTAATATTTTTGCTCCAGAAAGTAAAAACATCGTTTGGCGAAAAGCTGTTGAATCTCAATTTTTTTGACGATTCTTTCTTCTTTCTCCAAAGTAAAATTTGACTGAAAGATCGTCGCTTGGCGATTTGAGCAGTTAGACTTGAAAATTTTCCCTCTGTTCTTTTTCATACTCAGGTCGGGAACTTTTAGCGCCTCCTATGTATGACTGTACAGAATTGCAAAGATTCCGTTCAAACTCTGACTACTAACAACAAAAATACAACAGCAACAAGTCGTAAGAAACCAATAACTGTAAATATCTCGTCTGTTGCTTTTAACAGTTTCGTGCAAGTCATACGACTTTCTGTCGTTATTTTTGTGGTTAACAAAAAATAACTAATATTCAATCAATCGTACGTTAGTTGTCCTTCGGTCATTAAATGAAATTGTGTGGTTCATGTGCCGATTATTTTATTGATTTGTGGTATTTTTCTGCAGGAACAAAAGCCGAAGTGTCGACCACGGTGTTTCTTCTCCGTTCGACATCGAGGCGTTACGCTCCAAAGTGGAGGGACGCTTTGAAAGCGTCGACAAGCTCTCCAGAGGTAAGGAAATACATAAAACGTGATGCATAATAGATTCGATTTACAAAATATGATACGTAAACGTATTCCATCTCATATATTGGTTCACGACGAATATATTGAATACATTGAATATTTACAGGATTACAGTATAGATATAAATTTAAAATTCAACCAAATGTATTATGGTTCTCGTAAAATTTAAACAACTGAATTTTAAGAAACGTAGATATGTTTCGGAAATTTCATCTTAATTACATAAAAACAAAAATTGGCATGAATTGAATCGATGGCGATGATGCATCAGACTTAATAAACTAAAGTAATAATTCCGTGTTGAAAGTAGTCTCCAATGCCCAACATTAATTTGAAAATATACTTTACTTAGTAAGCTCGGATATTTAAGTTTTATTCAGATTTATAAACTTTTGAACATTAAGGAAGCATTCCAGTAAAGTTTCGTTTAGAATTATAAATAGTTTCATGTACGCGGGTTGGAATTTTATTGTAAAGTTTTGTTTGTGCAACCAACTATAAGCTTCAAGTACCACATTCAGAACTCTTTTTCCATCTAAATTTTCTAGGAAGTCAGTTTATTATTAAAATTTGTTTTTATGTTTGCTAATTATCTAAAGTGGGATTAATTTATTGGACTGGTTAATTTTTGATAACAGTCAAGCTATTAATCATAAAAGATAACTCAAGTAACGGAAAAACCTGACTAGATCAGACGTAAAAGCATTGCGAACAGTAATAGAAGACTTATTTAGGTAACTATAAAAATCCAACGCATTTCACTAAAATCAGTGTTTATAAAAGCAGCAGCTCGTTAAGCAACACGTGGTATGACGTTGTGCAACAACGAACACCATGCCCACCACTCATTCGCGATTCAGATTCGAGTAGAGGCCACCATACTTCCGCCAGAGTGGTTTCTAGTTTCTGTAGTTTCATGTTAGCGAAAATTGCGCCGTGTTTCGCAATGTAACCCTAGTGCTAAGTGTTGAGTGTCATGGATGACAGCTGCGAGATTTCATTTCCTCCTGATAAGAGTCGTATCCTCTTCCTTGGAACTTTAGATGATTTTGTTGTCGTTTATAAGATAGGTTAGAATCATTCGCTTTTACTGTGTAATTTTAAAACGCATTAAGTTTTTTTGCTTGTTGACTCATCGCTGACGTTGTTATGTTACAGATGGGAGCGAAAACGAAGGATCCAACTTGACAGAAAAGAAAAAACCTCAGGGACCGCCCGTCAACACCACCACGTACACGGTACGAGTGAAATTGTCAATATGCTGCATTGTCTATTAGATTATTACAGACCTTGAATCTGTAGCATTCACTGATTATTTCACAATTATATTTACGTTTGCGCACGGTTAGTCTGACGTGCTTTTGTTTACGCTGGTGCTCATAATTTAAATCGAACATAACTTTATTAAACATCCTGTTGTTCTACAATTCAACTTAATCTGTCTACCAACTGCACTCAGTGAGTGCAATTATTTAACAACTATTTTTATATAAACATGGATGGCAGTACAATTTCTTACTTCAAATAAATCTCAGTTTTTAAGAAGTGAAGCCCAGATGGCATCACTTGCAGCGTTCAGGAGTAAAGCCTTGATTTTTGATTTTTGATTCAGCCGATTGTATAAACTTCAAGCCACTGAAAATCAAATCAGCCGAGATGGCTTCATAAACTTCCAATGTTAACGCTTTAGAAAGAACAACAATTTATTGTACAAGCAATAAATTCTTCAAAAAGATTATTCCTTTGTTATCAGTCCAACTAGCACTTGAAAAATAAATTTAACAGGTGCATACATCAATCACAATACAGTAAAACATTGTAGGCAAATATACTTAATTAATTACTGGCATTTCCTTTAATCAGCACGTGGCTGATGGCTATTCTTACTTATTAGCGCTAAATGAGCCTTAAGTTTTGGAAAAGGCACAAATTTATTTGTCCGATAGCTCTTCATGGAGAGAACGGGGGTAGCTAATTTACGCGGCTGATAGCTATTCGAAATAGCCCGTGCCTTGACTAGTTATTAAACTGTAATGCTCGATTTCATGATTGGGAGCAGCTATATTAACCTGGATCTAAATGACGGGGAGTTAACCAATAAACTGGGTCTCGATTTATTTAATTAATTTGATTGGCTAGTGGCGGCACAAAATGCAGAAATTGATAGTGTCACTAAGGAAATGAGCCAATAATTAATTCAACTCGAGATCCTGAAATCGGCCATAAAAATTTGAAGATTGATTTAATTTAGAAGCTCCATGATTAGAGAGTTTCTGCACCAGCTGCATATTCCTCCGTTCCCCACTTCCAAATACATAACTTCTTACATCTCCAATTTCCTTAAGTATCTGTAGATTTCAAATAAGCTTTAATTTAATGTAATGAGGTTGTACAATAGTGATGGAAGCAGCAAGGCATCCCTTTGAAACTACATACAACGTGTCTTATTAATTTCCTCTATTCTTTGTCGTTTTTTATTCACTTAAGGTGGATCCTTTCAATATGAATATTCTGTATTTAATAAGATATCCACTGCAATTATCTCTATTGCCTATACCTTACATTCCTGCTAAAATTTATTAAAATACCTGCTGAAAGCAAAATTCGGAGTGATTGCAAGTGATGCCATCATAGAACCATTTCTTAAACGCGATATATGATGGTGTACGGTTGGTCCAAAATTGACTTCTACAGTATCAGATTATTATCAATTAGACCCGCTACTTTCGTAAATTTTCACCAGCTCAGGAGCCTCATTACATTTGTAACTGGCAAAATGAATATTAAAGTTTAATGTAATATGTAGGTGGCTGACAGAGACACTTTGACGTCAGTAGCAGCTCGTTTCGACACAACCCCATCAGAACTGACCAAACTAAATCGACTAGGAACCCCCTTCATCTTTCCCGGTCAACAACTATTCGTTCCTCTTCGCGACAAAGTCGAAGAAGAGTCTGAAGCATCAACACCAGTGGACGAAGGTCACGACGATTTGCCTCCAGAAGAAAAAGAACTCCTGGACAATCTGCGGCCTGTTTCTCCAAAACCAGGTCATGCCGAGCGTGTGCGGACACCGCTGGGCACGCCCGCAGCGTCCGCCGACTTGGAAGAGGAAGCCGCTTTCAAAGAACGCTTCCTCAAGATCAATGTTAGACATATCACTGATGGGCAAGGGGTAGTGGGGGGAGTACTTCTAGTCACGCCGAATGCTGTTATGTTCGACCCAAATGTATCTGACCCGCTAGTCATTGAACATGGACCTGAATCGTACGGCGTCATCGCTCCTATGGAGTTTGTTGTCAATGCTGCTATTTACCACGATATTGCGCACATGCGGGTTGGCCACTCAACGCACACCAACAGGTAAGTCATTTTGAAAATCACCAATTTTTATGAGCCCCATTTTGCAACTGACAATTTTATTTTGATTTATTTGCTGTATCTGTAGGGACACGTATATATCTGTCCCATTCTTTCCATACTCTGTGCAACAACATAATCAGCAATATCCTGGACAATCCGATCCTACATGGTACGATTATTATTATTATCACACGCTCAAGCAATTGGTATCAATTGGTGTCTTTATTCAATTCATTATGGTGCTTCTAAACTTTTCCATGAATGAAGAGTCAAATAACATTCCTTTCTGCTACTAACTGCCACCTTTCCCAATCGCAAAATTATTGAAATATTTTTTTTGATCTTCAGTAATGACCCAAAACCCGAAATATACTACATGAAATCATCATCCTGTGATAAATGCGACACCCATTCGCCTGGAAAAGATTCTTTGCTGGTAAAGGACGAAACCTTCCCAGAATTGGTTGCTGGTGGAGATGACGCAGAAAGCGTTTGCTCCTGCGCCGAGCGTGACCGAGACGGCGACGCCTTTCCTAAAGCTTTTGAACGTGATCTTGTTACTCCAACAAACTTATCAACCGATCTTGATTCTTCTGAACATCCTTCCGAAGTTAGAAGCGCTGAGGAAAGACGTAAATCGATGCTGGATCATCATTGGGCCATCCCTAGCAAAGACCGTTCGCTGGAAGCTGACGATACTCCACCAGGGTTAGACCCAACCATAAATTTTATATTACACTATTACTAATTTGGTAATTTTTGTAGAAGCGCGCTTCCAACAATCCAAGACGAAACAACTCCTTCAAGATCCGCCGACTCGCTGACCAAACCAAGCTGTCATGATTCAGGAATCGATATCCGAGATCCAGTTGCTGTTTCTCAAATACCCACCAAAAAAATCTACAGCGATGCTGATATCGTCTTGAGCACTGATTGGGTACCTCCTGTCACAATTGTTCCTACTAATGTTGCCGCTACTCAGCCAGAAGACTCACCCAGTTCCGGCGGCCGGAAGAAAACTTCGTCTGTATCGTTCAGTTTGGATTCTACGAATGAGGGAGATTCTGGTGGATCCCAATCTGGAACTTCGTCGATCAAAGAAGATGAGAAACATGAAACAAAAAAGAACAAAGTAAGATAATTTTGATGGATAAATGATGTATTATTATTGTTGTTGTCATTGTTATAGATGCTGAAAAGGCTTTCATATCCGTTGGCTTGGATGGAAACCTTAGCTGGAGAAAAGGAAGAAGATAAGGTGTCAAGTTTACCAGGTTCCGCGGACAGTCATTCGTCCTCAATGTTCAGCAAAGTGTTTTCTAGGTATGTATCAGGATTTGGTATGCCCCATCATCTCAATCAATAGCCTCGCATAACTAAAGCAAATTTGTAATGACGCAAAATGACCCAATTAATTTTTCTATTACTATCCCAATCCATAAATTTCTGTACATTCCAGCACCGTCCTGAAGCAAATACATAAGTGCCTTTTGCTTATCGGAAATAATATAAACATCCCAGTTTTTGGATGTTTTAAAAGTAGATTTAGATTAAAGACCTAAAAATCGTCGAAGAGTCTTTGCGTCATTATAAAAACAAGCGTTAACAATATGTGCTTTGCGTACGCTGGCGCTCCTGCAGTTCGCCCATTAACCTGGTTGACTTTGGAACGGGACTGTTCCTCAACAAGACACCCTCTGAGGAGTCTGGAGGCAGCGGGGGTGCTCCTGCAACTCCCGCTGCCGTAAGCTCTTCCGATTCTCCCTCTTCTGTCGCTACTGCAGACTCATCATCGCAGGCCTCTTCATCAATGTTCTTTTCTCAATCCATTATTGGTAGCGTGGGGTGAGTGTTTCGTCTGCCTGTCTGTCTGTCTGTGTCATGCACATACACAATTCTACGGTACTTGGTGTCAAAATGGTCACGACTCTGGCAAACATGTGATTTATTAAACACTTTTCCCAATAATCTACATAATCAATTTTTCAATCTCCTTGTAATAGACTTTTCAGGAATAATCGCAATTAAATTTGTAATTTCTGAAAAAATTCTTTTAAAATCCACCTTTTTAATGACTATAAACAACTATGAAAAACAAGAATTGTATACAAATAACACCATGGTAAACAATATGTGTCATACAAAACAGTCTACTTGATAAAATAAATTGAAGTCGAAATACTGATACATTACTGTTTTAAAAACTATGATACAGGTATAATAAAAAATGAGAATTATTTACTTTCGAATAGTCACAAAAAACTGCCCTCAGATCTACTAACAAGCTTTAAAAAGCAATTCCTACTTTCATATTTAATTAATAATGAAGTACGGTCTGTACAGAAAAAAACCGAACATTTTGAATTATGGACCAATCGGCCAATGGAAATATTTAGTGATATGTGATTGGGAGCATAACATTGCGTATAACTTCATTTATAATCATATGTTCTTGAATTGTTTAGTTTTCATAATATTGTAATTTGAGTGTGGCGTGTTCAAGTGTTGATAACGATTTTTGAAATGTGTAATTTTTTGGAGCAACGACTTGACGTCAAACTGGGAAATACTTTCACAGTAGGTTGACAAAATATCTCCAAGCCCCAAAAAGGCATGTCAGTCTCGACTCAATTTCAAAGTGAGGTTCACGATTCTTTTCTTGACTTTAACGGAATTATGCATTTTAAATTATTGTCTCAAAGTAAAACAGTAAACCATCCGTACCACTAATCCGTTTTACAATGACTACGTGCAAAAATAGCAAAAAGAGATCAAGCAACTCATGGCTCTTACGGCCACACACTCAACTTGTCAATTTATCAGTTTTGTGTCAAGAATCAGATGACCATTCTTTATCACCTTCTTATTCACAAGAATTGGTTTCCTGTGATTTTTTCCCGAAATTGAAAACAGTGCTGAAACGACGCTGTTTTCAGACTATTGCTGACATTAAAGCAGATTCGTCACAAATCTTAAAAGCCATTTAAAAGGAAGCCATTCAGAGTGTCGATTTTGTAACTGATACTGAATAAATATTCGTTATCTAGCGCCATCTGAAATTAGCTATTTTATGCTATTCTCGGTGGAATCTGAACTATTTTTACTATGCCGAATACGTATTCATCTGGTCCCTACCAGCTGAATAAGCCTATTTCACGAAGAATATCATAAAATGGCTGATTTCAGATGGTGCTACGGAACGAATACGTATTCAGTATCGCTTTCTAGTTACAAAATCGACATCGATTGCTTCGAGAAATGGAAACACCACTGGAAAAAGTGTGTGAGCAGAGGAAGTGAATGCTTTGATGAGAACAAGAAGCAAGAGGGCGATCACGTGACTTTTTTACTACAGCCAATCCCTGTTTGGGTAGCAAACGTCAAAGTGACAGTTATTTGTTCACTTTTTTTTTTGAACGTTTGGCTCATAATTTCAGTGTCTGTCATCTGGATAATTTCTAAAAAAATCATGTCTTTTTATTTCGAAAGTTTGCCTGGTGATGTGAAACAGACAGGAGGAATAGTCCATAAGTTTTGATGGACAAAATATTAAAATTACGATGAAACTAATTAATTCAAAACTGTGAATTAACTTAAATGAGTGGCTTCATATCAAAGACGGACATCTGTCGTTTTGGAAAAGTTGAGAAAATACTGCTTTTTTATGTAGACTTTGCCCGTATCTATTTTCTTATGGATTTTTTTTCCATAATCAGCTGAAGAATATTGGATCAATTTATTGAGGCAGCTGATACCAATATAATTCATTGTATGAGGCAAATTTTTTTCTGAAAATACAGATGTCCGGTTTTGAAACAAAATGAAGCAGATGTCCGTCTTTGATATGAAGCCACTCAAATTGTTTCGAGAAGCAGGCTGTTAAAGCTGAAACTAACACACATACACAAAAAACGAAGCTTATCTTCATATCTATTTTCAAAAGTCTAAATTTAGAGCTAAAACTAACACAATACACGTAACAATAAAAGAAATAATTCAAAAGTCACAATATACACAAAAAAAACGTCAAAAACACTAATAAATACCAGCAGCACAAATATCAAGCAAACAAACAAAGAAATAAACAACGCTTACGAAATGTCACTTTGACGTTTGCTACCCAAACAGGGATTGGCTGGAGCAAAATGTCACGTGGTCGCCCGCAATCCATTTGTAAAATTAATAATTGAAAAAATTAGGTTCGGTTTTCTCCTGAACAGGCCTTGCTTGGTTATTGGAAAATTGAATAGTTAATAAAAGAATGGATTACATGTTTGTCTATTGCGTGACCTAACTCTTGGTGGGACAACTACTTTTTGGTTATGTATTGTCAGACTGCAGATGAAACTAAAGATAGTTTATTCAGCTTATTCATGTTTAGTTATTGTTCTACATTAATGAATCGTGCTCTCTCCATTTTCATATCTGTGTCCTAAATGTCTTGTTATTTGAAAGCATTTATCTGTTTTATTGTGCTGCTAAGTTTATTTATGATTAAAATGGCTATTTTTATATCCTAATTGTGACGTCGATATCAATTACGATTTACATTAGTTAGCTGACGATGTAAGTATATAATACTGTTATTATTTTGTTATTATTGTAATAGGTGGAAACTGAATCTTTTGAATTGCGCATGCGTTGTCCGCCGTAACTGTTTTGAGATTGTATTGTTTTAATAATTATACTAATACTGGCGGAATTTTACAGACGTTCATCGGTGGGAACCTTCATCCGCCAACCTACAACATCAACCAGCGAAAGCGGAAGCTCCCGATCAAAACCTTTTGCTCCAAAACTGGACTACAGATCAATGGTGTCCGTAGACGATATGCCCGAACTCTTCGTCTCCTTCGACAGTAAGTTTTATCTTGAAATGACACCAATTACTAATTTTCTCAGTAGGAACTAGTGTTTAATTAACAAAATTAATGTTAAATGTATTCAACAGTCATTAGAATTACAATTTTCATTCAATCAATCATTGCATGCCGAAAACTAGAAAGTTTAATACAAAGACAGATTGTAACACAGTGCACTGGCGAAGCTGTATTTAGTGAGGAAATAGTCCTGCTGATTAGACTAGTGTTGTGTGCAGGCTTGCATTCTACAGTTAGCACATTTAATAAAAAATAAAACACTGTTGAACAATATTTGGATTTCGTGTAAAATGTGCTAACTGTGTTCATATTTAAACTCTGGAGCGCTACTAATTATTTGATTTGATTCGTGGCTCCAGTGAGAGCTCCCAATTTCCCGACACTGGATGCGATCGGTAGGTGTGTGCGTCTATCTCTGTCTATAATGTAATGTATGTCTTTGTGACCGTTCAATGTTGTACGTATATTTTATGTGTAAACGCGATGCACTGCATGCTCACCCATACACGAGCCAGAATTTGTACTTACAAGATGTAAAACATGAAGCAAGTCTTTAATTTTCAACGATTATTTAGAAATAAAATTGAAGTTCGTCTTATATTCACCATTTGTGTATTGCCATCTTTCTATAGCCACAGTATTCAATGGAGCCCCTAAGCTAGTAAAAAAGAAAAATTATAATAATACGTGGAAAAGCCTTAGGGAAATTAAAAAACAGGGACGTTTCCCACGATTGTACAACATGTTACCTACTTTACAATATTTTAAAAATTTCTCACATCATCTCAATCTTCAGCTTGAATTACACTATATTTTTTCGTCCAAATTTCTTTTCCTAATTTCATTCGAGTTTCGTTAGATTTTCTGATTTAATTCAAAAACCAATCGCGGGCAGTCGCAGAATTTCGTTGTTTTTTTTTCGGAAAAGTACATTTCGGTAACTTTCAAAATAAAATAAAGTAATATGACAGTCTGAGATTGTAAAACAGAGTGTAATTGTTAATTGATACAATTCGCATATCCGGCAACCATTTCTTGGCCATTATGAAACAAATCACAATACAAAGAAATATTCGCTCTGACCAGAAAAATGAATAATCTTGAACTGAATTTTATTTAAAGCATAATCCCTTGCTACCAACATAAATTTGCAGATTATTCTTCTTGCACCAACAAATAATATTCAAGTCTCTATAAATGTAGCTGTCATGATGTCATTGACATAGAGACTGCGACCTGTGTTCAAGCTGTCTCTATCTCTACTATATATTAGAGTAGGACTCCAGCTCAAAGCCTATTCACATTTCTTTCATTGTCAGTGAGACGTCACGGTTAAAAAGGAGTTACCATCCTTATTATATAATCAATGGGATTATAGAAAATTGTCTCGGCTTTTAGTGCTAATACATTGCTATTAACTAAAAGCAATGCGCTGTTTTTTTCTATTACACATGGTCCCACTTGCGTTGTCTTTATCTCAGTATTTAAATTGCGCTTCAAAACGAAATATGATTTTAGGTCATTGAGTATAGATCGCGGGACGCATAAGAGTGAATAGGTTCCTGTTCTGCGAAAGAGTAAAAAAACAAAATTTAGTCGCTGTACTTTGAATTGGCAGTGTCGTTAGCATTTTGGAGCCATTTCTTTATTGCGATCCGCGGTCTATACTCTATACAGGGTATTAATATTACATAAGTTATAACACCCGAAAATGATAGTTAAAACTCATTGAAACAAACATCTTTTCTTTGTTCAAATTTTTTATTTGTAGCCCCAGTTCATAGTTATTAGCGTTTTTTTTTTTGTTTCTCGAAACATCGTCATTACTCCCTTTTAAAGAATATTTAAAAAATAAAAAAACTTTCAGCATTTGCTTCCGATTCTCGATCATTTGTATGTACAACTATTTTCTATTTAATTAAATGATAAAATGACGGCTGATCAAAAATAAAACATAATATTTTGGAAACCACTCGATTGATATTTCAAAATAAAATATTTACTAAATCCTTAAACTATCTTCTAGTAACATTTGTCTCAAACTTTTTTTTTCGATCTGTCCAAAAATAGTATATTATGCTACAAGGACCGAATGACTGTCACTTTTGTCCAGGATAAATTTGGTTGCATTCGATGAAGATGAGGGCAAAGCTCGAGACATAGGCGAGGGCGAAGCACGAGGCGAAGACGAGGGCCAAGCCCAAGGCGTAGATCCATGCAGCCAAATTTGTCCGTGACAATAATGACAGTCGTTCAGTGTCCGTGTTGCATACGATACTTTTTGTTACAAGTGCACCGAAGTACTCCTATTACTGAGCTTTTTAAATTAATTTGGATGTATCGAAACTATATTATCGATTTGACAAACATATTTTTGCAAATGCAATCACATTACAGTAAACTAATACAATGAAACATAACTTACATGGTTTATTTTATTGATTGATATTTTTCACATTATCTGTGCTATCCCGTTCAAATAAATGCACATACTTTAAGAGGCTGCAGTCACAATCCCAGTGAGGTAAGCTTGCTAGCGCGGTGAGAGACGAAGTACTCGGTAGGCTGGCCTACAATAGTACCCCTACTACTTATTTAGTGAATTATCGGTTTTCGAATGACCGAGTCAAAATATGTAAGAAAACATTCAAATTTTCGCAAGATGTTCTCGTACATATCTTGATTTGGTCATTCGAAAACCTTCTGCCATTCGTTTCTACAAGATACTCATTATATCTAAAAGTTGATACGGCCAAATGGCAGAAGCGAGAAGAACGTGAACAATTGATATAATTTTCCTGCACAATCGAGTCCTTATTCCAAACCATCGGGCAAGTTCACGCTGATTTTGGAAATTGGATCAGAACATGTTTTTTTTATTAAAAATTCAAATTAATTTTCATTATGTTAGCCACGCGGTCCAGCTTTAATTTCAGCACTCTTTTACTCAAAATATACATATTTATCAAACCTCAAAAACAAAATGAGGCACTGAAATCTACGACTATCTGGTGGTCTAAATAGTTTTATTTCTTAAATTGAGATCAAATTCAATATAACTAATCAAACTGATTCTTTTAGAACGTAATAATAACAAAGGTACAAACATTTGCGGAAAATAAAATAAGTATGTATAAATTCATTCAATAATTTCAATAGTAATGATGTTAATTGACTGGTAAGTTAAATGATGGTATTTGAGTCAAGAGAATTCAGTCTAATAATTTTTTTAATTCTTTCTCTTGACAGTTTCGACTCCCTTTGGGTTATCTTCAGAAGTGAAATGAATTTAGTTTTGAAATGAAATATAAACATGTTCACACTCCTGAAGATGACCCAGGTGGAGTCGAAACTGTAGAGGAAAAGAAATAGAAAAATTATTTGATCAATTTGCCAGTCACCTTCATCTACACAATAGTAATATTAGAAGGTATAAAACAGAAACAGTATAATGTGCAATTTTATGATAAAAAATGATTTCCTTTTTAGATGTTTTGTTTTGTGAATAACTTATAGTTTTATATATGAGGCGTGTTTCTTCGGGCAATCTAAGTGATATAAGTCTTCATAATTCAGTGAATCATGTTTCTTTGGTCGTTATTCGTTATCCCCACTTCTTCACTTTGTGATCACAAAGTGACAATCCCCTTACCCTTCTGAATCGGACTTTTTGCATGTTCACGATGATTGCAATAACAGAATCTGTGTAAATTTGAAATATGGCGGATAGAACACAACAATAAAATCGTTGGTAAAACAATAAATGCACATCCCGCATCTAATATGAATGGATGAATATACGAATAATTATGCAATAATAAATAGTTCTTGAAAAACAAACTATTCAATGAATTATAATAAAAATCAATACTGAAAAATTCTGATATTTTAACCAATTACAAGAGAAAAAATCGCCAAAAATCATAGTTTTAAAATATATTTTTAAAAACGAATATATGAATATTCTCAAATCAAAATATGACCCATGACTCGTAGTTGGTTGTTTTCTTGCTTCAAAAAATAATCATGATTCATATACAGCGAATATGATCCTGAGATTCACAGTATGATTGTCGAAGAAACAACATATATATATATATATATATATATATATATATATATATATATATATATATATATATATATATACTTCTTCTCCAAAATACATATATATATATATATATATATATATATATATATATATATATATGTATTTTGGAGAAGAAGTATATATATATATATATATATATATATATATATATATATATATATATATATATATATATATATATATATATATATATATATATATATATATATATATATATATATAAACAGAAGGATAACTTATATAGTTTCATAAATGATCTTATAGGCATATGTCTGGTTAGGCGCGGATCCACAATTCCTGGCAGTAGGCCTTTTACATAAAACTCAATAAGCTTTGGCTCCATATTTTTTCTCCAAAACTTTTCATCCCTAGGAATCTGTAAGAGTAATACAATTGTTTAAAAATTTCAATTTTGCACAAACTAATATTATATCTTTTGTACTAACATGCCTGAAGGGATCCATGCTATAAAATAACAAAATTCTTTCTCTGCTACATTCAATTGTCCTTGTATCTGGTAGAAAAAATTAGAATCTTGTTTCAATTTTAGAATGCCATCTTCTAAAGTGGCCCAAGTTTTTTTTTTGTTGCAATGGCATCTTCCGGATTTAAATTTCTGACCGCAAAAGGACATTTGATTTCGATGATGCAAGTTGTGCTTACTAAATCATACGGTGATGCTGCCAAAAAATTATGTTTTTTGTAAATAAACAGACCGCAATCTTTAATTTTCAAATTATTTTCATTAGAAAATTGAATTTTTGCTAGTGATTCTTTAGAGGAACCATAATCAGTAACCTGATTTCCTTTGAATTTTGAATATAATATTTCCGCTACTAAATTCACGCAAGATGTGGATTTTCGCTGCTTGCATACTTTTCCAAACCACGAAGCTGTAAGTCTTCTGGTTACAAAATATTTGTATCACAAATCAGTCACTACGTAAGCACCAATCAAAATCGTTGGGCGGAGCATCCGAGCATCCCTTAAATTTGCACTGACAGATCCACCTAGCGAGTAAACAATGAACAAAAATATACCTTTATTTATCTCTGATAACACCATTATTAACAGTACTTTAAGAACAAATTCTACTAATTTCAAATTATATTACAATAATCTATCCCCATATATAAAAAAAACGATGTTTAATGCTTGTTTTATGTGCGAAATCAATGTTCAAAAATGTGAGAATTCAATAATTTTTTATTCAAAAACAAATGACAATGCCTAAAATTTCTCTTTTTACGGAACTAGATCCATGCTTCATCTATTCAAAAAAAAATATTTGAATAAAAAAGGAGCTTGATTTTAGACACTTTTTTGCTCCCAAAATAGGGCAGTTTGTCAAAATTACCTCATTTCAATCAAGTGTATCTTTGGCATAAATCTTGATTTTACAAAAAACTTTCTTTAGGGAAGTAAACAAAGCTTTCATTTATCATTGTGTGAAATTTCAAATTTCTAGTTACTATTTAAAGCTCTTTAAAGTGATACCAAAAACTGTAGTTTGCGTCCTGCCGGCTCTTAACGAACACATTCTATAATGCTGGGGCCACATCTACGCCTAATGCTAATTATTGAGGCGTTGTTTGACAATAAACACATTGTCAATGACAATATATTGATTGTCACATAACGCCTTAATTAATGGCATTAGACGTAAGTGTGGCCCCTGCATAATACAAACTTTCAAATATCAATTTGACATATATCAATGAAATAAAAAAATCCAACGGCATCTATGATCCATGATTTACAATTTCATTTTTACCCAGCGGGAAAAAATATCCATTAGTTCCCAGTCAACAGAGAATTAATGAAAATTGTTACCATGGTTTGGAATTGAGAACTTTCGAAGCAGAAGTCAGCTCAGTAATAGAGTACTTTTGGTGTACGTGTTACAAAAATTTTCTTTTTGTTTTCTATACTAAGCTAAGCCTTGGGCTTTGCTTTCGTCGTGGCCGAGTGCAACCAAATTCATCCTGGACAAAAATGACAGTCGTTCGGTCCTTGTAGCATAATATACTATTATTCAAATTAAATTACAAGATAGATTTGAACACACTGCAACAATAATTCAAAACAGAGTAATCTATTAGAAGATAGTGTAGGGATTTTGTAAACGCTGTATTTTAAAAAATCGACCAAGTGGTTTTCAAAATTTCTTTTATTTTTATCGGTCGCTATTGTGTTATTTGATGGAATAGAAATAATTGTAGTTGATAGCAATAAGTTTGTATTGAAAGAGGATGAATAAAATTTTCCCATAATGTTGGAAGTATAAAAAGTTTAGAACCGGATTACATGTATCCAATTTCTTTTGGTCTTAAACGAAACGGGTATTACGTGGCGCAATATGGGATGCCAAAAAAAAAAAAAAAATCGGGATTGTCAAGGGCAGGGCCAAGACGAATATGCAGCCAAATATTTGATATTTGATCATTTGAAGTGCTTTATGTTGTCATCTTGCAAGCAATTACCATTAATATTTCTCTTATAGCGAAATATGAAGAATTCGAGCTCGTTATAACCACTAACAATTCCATTGGACAGTATATATCACACAGATTCCTCCACGTTCATACACTAGTCATTTTACAGTTTTCTTGATGTGTATGTAGAGTTTACAATACTTTGGTCATTGAACAAATGGGTTATTCAAACATAAAATGGTAAAGTGTATTAGTTACCACTGAGCTCAATAAATACCATCGAAAATAGAGGACGCGGCCGCGCGGTGTTTGGTAATACTAATTCTTGTATGGACAAGAGTGAGGGAGACAGTGTAGTTTGTCGTGAAATAAGATTTTTATCTAGAAAATAATTGATTGTCAACAGCCATTTTATTCATTCTGTCTCGATCTTTCTAGTGGATACTTCCGTTTTCGTATAGAAGAAGACAATTTCAACGGTAACCAAGATTTATAATTGCAATGTTTTAGAAATAGATAAAATTTTGTAATTTTGAATTCTTTCGTGCTGATCGCCTGAAAAACTTTTTGTGCACTTTGGCATAAAGTTCTTTTTTGGTCTCATCTGAATTGCAGTCTTAGCTGGCGCTTCGGCCGCAAACAACAGAATCAACCAAAAAAGATCATCTTTACGGCCTTGATACAAAATAGTTATTTTTGTATTAAGTGTGCGAACTGATTGTTTTTTTTGTTGCGTGTGAGAATGTCAATTTTAACCGAGACCGTGAGGTCGAGGTAACAAATTCATTCGAAAGCGCAACAAAATACAATCACTTCGCACACAAAATACAAACAATATTTTTTCGCCAAATGTCAAGAAATAATAGATCAACAATAATTATTGTTTTATTCAGTAAAATGTAGGAAAAAAGTACAAACTGTAATTAATTTGCAGTCATCTTTCGAATGAATTTGTTACCTCGACCTGACGGTCTCGGTTAAAATTGACATTCTCACACGCAACAAAATACAATCACTTCGCACACAAAATACAAACAATATTTTTTCGCCAAATGTCAAAAAATAATAGATCAACAATAATTATTGTTTTATTCAGTAAAATGTAGGAAAAAAGTACAAACTGTAATTAATTTGCAGTCATCTGGGTATTGTATCCAAAAATATGCGCAATTGTTTGATAAATAAAGAATTGTCAACAATTAATTTTTATATTCAAAAATAAGTAGTTTTGTGTACAAATTCATATTTCTTTTTTGTTAAATACCTGTTTGTTTCTATCCTTGTAGCATTACTAAACTGAATTATATTGGATTGCAAAAGTAGAATTTATTTTTTCACTAATGAAAAAATCACGAATTTTGCGTATCTATAACAATACAAGAATATCATGTTTTTTTGACAGTTGGCGAAAAATTACTATTTTGTTATGATCGCCTAAAAAATATTTTTTTTGTGCTTGCTTGAAATAGTTCAATCAAAAATGGTACAATAAAGATATGAATACCCTCACAACTATCCCTTTTCGAAAGCTGGTTTCCCCATTCATTTATATCTCACTCCAATATGTATAGGAGCCCAATGTTTCTGTTATATAACCAATCTATTAAATATCGTAGTGGCGTTGGAAAGAATAGGAGATTATTTGCATTCACGATTCGTTTGGTCTTTTCCATATGGGAAGATCATATTCACTTTGCTGCGCGCGCAGTCTTCATCCTGAAACGTACCATTTTTATTTTTTTTTTGTTCGAAAAAACCAATTTCCGTTTGTTGGGCGACCATTGTATGGATTTAAATCTTTGTAAACCTAATAAATAAATTAACAATTGTTTATTTGAATTCCTCGAATGTTTTGTTGGCATGATTTTGTTCTAACATTGCTTCGCTTGTTCATCTAATGTTTGTGTGTCTGTGAAGAGCTCATTCCACGTCCAGCGCGCTCCTGTGATGATCCCCCACTGTATTTACGTCTTCGGATGGGTAAACCCATCGACAGGATCATTCCTAGATCTACGCCCATTATGTCGTACGGAAAAAAGAAGATGCGACCTGAATACTGGTTCAGCGTTCCCAGAAATAGGTAACTTAATTTGTAATTAATATTTTTTTGGGTACTAATGGTACATATTTAGGGTCGACGAGTTGTACAAATTCTTGCATTTGTGGGTTCCACATTTGTACGGGGAGTTATGTCCGGAAGAAGTCCGTGCGAAAGGATTTGAGCTGGTGGAATCAGACACCGAATTATGGGATGATGATGCAATGGGATCTGCGCATGGTTCTCGCCACCACAGCCAGGATGGCGAAATCGCTGAGCTTACCAGAGAAAGCTGGGAGGTAATAGCCATTTTTTTTTTTTAGATTTAGGCGATATTATTAATAAAAATATTGCATTTTATTTATTATCAGTCGTAAGATGAAGAAAAATCGTCATGCAATTGAAGCAAGAATCGGCTGCTACGATTGGTCAATCTCAACCAATTAGAGCAGCTGTCAACCAAATAAACGTCACTATATTTTGAGATTTTACTACGGAGCTTGATACATAAATAAATGTTCCATAACCTTGCACCTTGTACAATCACAGCAATAAAATTTCAATTTAAATTCCGGTACTGAAATTGAGAAATCTAATTCTACGATAATTGTTTCACAATAAAATTATTTCAAAAAGCAATAAAAATCGGTTTGATAAAAAAGAATTGCCAAAATTGTGGAAATATTCTGAGTTGTGTACAATAGCAGATTTTTTTTGTTTAATTGAAGGTGTTTTAAGTAAAATGGTGTTGGTTTCGAATTGGAAGCGTCTGGAACGTTAATAAATCTTTTTGTGTTGTGTGCTTATCTGGGCAGCTGATCAAGGCACCTTACGTAAAGATCTACTCGATTCTCAAGACTCAGACGATGTCAGGCGACTCGGACATGGCTGCTGACGAGGTCTGTGGCTGACTGTTAGCTGTTTCTTAGCCGTAGCCACACACTGCACTGTGCCTGTTGACTAGAGAGCCTATAAATGTCCTCTTAAACACATCGCTTACATGAACAGTACACTGACAAACGAACTACATCGAGATCTGCGGGCTCTTCTATCGCTCTCGTATTATTTACGTATGCTGCCCTACCCAAAGCTACTGTTACTATTTTTAACTATAATTTTGTATCATAACTATACTTCTTCTTTACTCGGCGGTCAACACAATACAAGGCCATTTTCACACACTGCGATTTTACGCAAAAAAGGTTAGTACTTTATTCTCCACATCAAGAAAAAAAAAATTGAAACGAAATAGTCTACAATTGGACTCTGTCCAATTTATTTGCCTATTAAAAATTACTGAAGTTTCTAAAAATAGCGAATAATTACTCTAACTTATTTTCGACATACTTTGATAAGAATAATAGAAATTATTTCTTGTAATTTATCCCACCAGTGCCGGATTGAGGCACGTTATTAAAGACCCTTGAATTGGTATTAATTAGTAATATATGAAATACTTGAGAACCTCCAAACAAATTTTAAGTAATTTGAAAATGGTAATAATTTATCTTTTACTGAATTAAAAGTAACATAATTTCGAATGATTCTTATTTTCAAAGTTATAAAAAATACTTATGTATGTTCAAATTAACTCCCTCTCCCACATCGAAGTTGTATCCAAATATGATTCACTCCAAAATTAATTCGGATCTGCCTTTTCTCGATGCTCAAGGTTAATTTGCAAAATAAAATTCAAATGATACAGATAATTGAGATTCCTTGAATTCGTTACATTGGCCGTGTTTATTTGTGACCTTACCGGCGTAGATTAACCTGCACAAACACTTATTGCATTTCTTATTAGACAAGCTCAGGCAAATTTGAATATAGAACAGTATATGGGATCGCCCATATATTACGTTATACGTAATCAGAGAGAGACGAGGGGGAAAACAAGTTGAAAAAAATATGATATGAGGAAAGAGGAAGTTAGGCTACTATGAATATCTTTTCATGCACTGATATTCATTATTTGTCAATATTTATGCGGTGAGATAACACAGTGGTAAAGTGCTAGCCTCTGGGCGCCGATGTCGTGAGTTCGAATCTCGGTCAGGTTATAAAAATTTTTCCGTGCTACGGAATGATTTATTTTTTCTAATTTTCCAAAAATATTTTGTACATACACAAAACGTTTTTCTATATCAGGCAATTTGTAGTATCTCATGTCTAAATTTTTACTATAATTATTCCTTAAATTCTCTACACAACAAATCAATCTTGTTTTAATTTACAAATGAAGTTAAAAGTATATTGATGAATTTATTTTATATTTTTAATTCACTGTTTACATCGTTATATCATAGGAAAAAATATAAATTATGCTTAAAAGTGCTGTAATCAAGTTTAAAAATATTTAAAATTGAGAATAATTTTGAGCTGTTCAAACGCCGCCATTTTCGCGCGCTATATTGATGACGTCAAATACTATGTCCAGTGACATTACAGTCCATTGTTTTTACTACAGATGTTTTCGTTCTCAACTTATTTCAGCATTAAAAAAGGTCAAAAATCAGTTTATAAGTATTGCATTATGCCTGAATGCAAAATACTATCAGAAATGTATCTGATAAAGTCTTTTTTCCAATCCATATAAGTTTTAAAATTCGTAAGAAATGATGTAAGGTTATCAGAAGAGATGAAGTATCATAATAAATTTGAAAGATCATGAATAACATTAAATGTGATAAGTTTTAGCAATAAAATACAGTGTATCTATGCGGCTTCGTTTAACATTTGCTCGTTTTAAAATAAACAAAAATTATAGGTTAGGTTTACTGCTCATCATATTTCGGATTGTATTTATTTAAATAGCGTACATAATGTGTTATTTTTGAATAATTACTTTGCAGTGTTCACTCTTTTTACTTCAGCGGACGTAAAATTTGGATTTGAAAGAAAATAAGACGACATCATGAATGGATCTATTCTTGACAGATTATCCAATTGTGCTTTTACAAAACCACTGTCTTAAATGATTTATAATCTCACTAGGATGCTAAAATTACACTTAAACAATAAATGAATTTACAACACACACGTTATTACTGTTTTCTAATCAAAAACCTGCAATGTCATACAAATGTAAGCAGTGCGCACTTGTTGGCATAGTATTTGACGTCACATTTCGCTTTAACCAATGGTGTTGCGTTTTAGAACTTTGAATTTCCCTCGCTAAATTTGCACTTTTATTTATTAAATTTAAGTAATTGGAAAGATATTAATTACCAAAATGATGGTTTAGTACAAATGTCCGGCCAATAAAAATTCGGAATAAAAATATTTGAACCAAATTTAAATTTCATCCATATTCCCTATTTGGATGTAAATATAAACATACTTAAATCAATGTAGCTTGATACACAATTTCACTAAATGCAGTCTTATAATAGTTTTGACACTAGATGTCAGGAGTGAATGTCAGATCTCAATAGAGTCCCCTGAATTCAAACGTCACAGTCGTGCAATGAACAGCCAGAATATTGTCATCTTAGGAAGAGAAGAGGATGCTAATTTTTTTACAATTTTTTATATTCGTATAAAATTATGTGACGTCACATGCACAACGTTACCATTTTTTTTAATAAACTGGAAGCTCATGTAAAACCATTGTCTGAGCTGGACAATTCTTGCAAAAAGGTACTTGATCACACTTGCAAGTACTTCAAGTACTGTACTTGAAGTTATTTTATTCTCGGTACTTGATATTGGTTACTTGGAAATATTACTTGAAAAGCACTTGGAATATTTTAGGTACTTGAGGCACTTCAAAATGTACTTGAAGTATTTTCAAAGGACTGCAAATAATTTTGATGTACTTCAAATACTTCCTTTCTCTGCAGAGTAAATGAATTTCAACTTGTTTATTTTGTTCGACGTCTGTGGTGAAATATTTGATCTTTATCGGTGCAATTATTGTCTTGGTATCATGTGATAAGAACTTGTATTTTAAGTACTTTCACAAACATTCAAGTACTTGGTACTTGTATTTGAAGTACTTTCTACGAATAATTTGCACAACTCTGTAATATAGAAGTACTTATAAAGTATTTACAAACATACTTAATATTTACAAGTACGAAAAAATTAAAGAAGTACTTGTACCCAAATTTTCCCGTACCTTTTTCAGTACTTGGTACTTTTTCAAACACTCAAGTACTTGGTGCTTGTATTCTAAGTACTTTTCACGAGTACTTTATCTAGCTCTGGCCATTGTATGAATATGCGAGGTTGTTTTAGCATAAATTTCAGCCGTCGAGCGTGACCTAGACTTCCTAAAAGGAGTCTTAAATTTTTTAGAACTATGATTACGTACGATTCCTGAAAAATCATAAAAATAGTTTTGTAATAGATGAGGGCGAATAAATAGGTCAATACAAACGTTTTAGACTGTTGAATTTAACTTAGATTTACTAGACAGTTAATAGGATCTGTGAATCGTCTAGCGTAACCTAAATTTACTAGAGAGGAATTCAAGTTAACTGCTGAAAAATTACTCTAAGCACTTTGATGGATTTCTGAGGATAAGTCGTGCTGAATAATTTTTCAGCCGTCGAACGTGACTTGAACTCGCTTGACAAGGTTTCAATATTAATTTTGTTATTACATCAGAAAATTAGACTGGAGTTTCATTGGAGAAAATAAAATATACGTGACTTATATATAACAACATATTTTATCAATTTTTTTTGAGTTGGAACGTACTGAATTGTTTCTGTAACAATTGAAATGGCAAAAAATCGCATTGTGTGAAAAAGGCTTGACGTAAACTACCTACTTCCTGTATTTAATCTTGAATTCTCAATTTAGTGTATGTCAACCCATGAAGGAGGGAATCTGTGATAACTGAAACTTGTCCAGTCATTCAACCCATTCCAAAAATAGAGTTTGAGCTAATTAGATTGAATAATCGGGTTCGCGTAAAAGTTGCACTAAGAAGTGAAAGTTGATTTTTGTGTTGCATACTAATCTAAAATTAAACTAGTAAATACAAAATAAATAAGTGATAGTTGAATCATGGGATGAATTTGACTTGGTGTGTTTTTATCACGGATTCCATTGCAGTATGAGCACGAGTTAGTCAAAACTTGGAAAACGCTCTTGTTGGAAACTTTTGGTTAGAAATTTGTTTGTTTAGGTTTTACCGATGAGCGAGGAATTGCGGCGGGCTTTGTACGCGACGAGTTTAGTTTCTTTGGATGTGGATATAACACCGCCCGATCTAGTTGGCACAACTGAAATCCTTACAGATGAGCACAGGGAGAAGCTCTGTCGACACCTTCCGGCTCGCGCTGAAGGCTATGTGTGGACGCTGGTATTCTCAACAAGCCAACATGGTTTCTCCCTTAACTCCATGTACCGGAAAATGAATAAACTCGAGTCGCCTATTCTGTTGGTTATTGAAGATACCGACAATAACGTAAGTAATTCTTTTTTCCTCTCAGAAGATTTATTAATACTTTGGTTGTATTTAGGTATTTGGTGCTTTAACTTCATGTGCCCTAAAAGTCAGCGACCATTTTTATGGTACAGGCGAATCACTATTGTTCAGGTTTACTCCACAATTCCAGGTATTCAATTGGACGGGAGAAAATCTTTACTTTATCAAAGGAAATAACGAGAGCTTGTCCATCGGGGCCGGAGAGTAAGTAATATTTTGAAATATTACTACAAAAATCTTACATCCAGGATATTAATGCTGGTATTCACAATTCTTAGTTGATTTCTCCATTAGACAAAAATGAAATTGGTATAAAAAAAAAATAAACGCGAGAGTGAATATCAGTCTAGGATAGCTGTGATGCTTTTTTTTTGTAGTGATACGTAATTAATTCGAAGATTTATAATGTTTTAATTATTATAGCGGTAAATTTGGGCTCTGGCTTGACGGAGATCTATATCAGGGTCGCACGGAACAATGTAAGACTTACGGCAATGATCCTCTCACGCCATCTGTTGATTTTGTAGTCAAAACACTCGAATGCTGGGCTTTTATTTAAGTTGGAGTCACTTGAATGAACGAAAAATTGATTTATTGATATACTTACCTACCTATCGTATGCGAACAATCTAGTTTTAGTTCATTGAAGGTCTTAAACTGTCGTCAATGTATTTATTTACTAAGTGATAAGCTGCTATTATTATTATTATTATTATTACCATGTTTTCGTTCTTCTATGTTTTTGTTATATTTTATTATTTTCAAATAATTTATTTACCTGTTCATCTATAAATTGGAATTTTGAAATACGAGAACTAATATCAGGTGGAAAAAAGTTCATGACTCAGTCAATTCATTGTTACTTATAATAGGTGGTTGATAACTGTTATTGTAGTACTCACAAAACGTTGTTTTGTAAAAATAATTATTGATGTATTATTAATAACATGATTTTGAAGTGCAACTACAAGCAGAGTATTAAGGACTCCATTTTGCGTGATTTAAAGCATCATGATTGAAGCTTAATCTTGTAAGATGGTATGTCTTAAGCCACTACTGTAACTTCATCATCGGGACCGCAGGTTTCGCTGGTGAGTCAACAGCAGTCGATGCTGTACCTCACTTGGGTGTGCTTTATGCTTTATGCTACAACGAATCTGTGTTGCACGCTCCTAGAGCAGCCTCTGGATGTCAAACCCGCCTCGATGATGTTGTTAGGAGACCCTAAAGATAGATGAACATAGAGACTAATTATTTATATACAATATCTACATATACATATATGATAAAAACATGTCAGTCACATGATTGTGTTGTAGCAATTGTGATGTATTAAATAAACTGTTATGCATTAAAACATCTTGAATGAATCAATCAAGAAGAATCTGCAATGGCATTAGATTGTTTGGAGCATTAATTTTTAAGTACACAACGACGGCATATCTTTGTAACATTGAGTCGAAAAATATAAATCGAAGGAGCGAATGCAGAATAATAAAACAAACTGCACAATTTTTCATTATGCTGTTTATAATAAGTATTTTAGTCTAGCTGCATCTTCGACTTCGGCAGAAGTTGAAGGCGTTAACATCAACTTGAGTTGATATTCGGTCGGACAGTAAAGTCCAATTTATGAATGTTTCTTAGGAATTCCTTGAGTTCAACTAATATTGAGTCAATTTTTCATTTGTAAAATTCACCCAAATAGACAGAATTGCTTTAAACTTGTATAAACGACAGCCGAATGTTTCGCAGTACCAATAAAAAAAAATTGTCGGTCATATTTTGATTGCAAACGTATACCATTCATTTTTTTTTAGTTCAGATCATATCCGACTATCATCCTTGCAAGTTCAAACAATTCACTTTTTTTGCATCCACACTCGATCATTTTTAAAGCCTCTTTAGGTAAATGGCTTGATAAATCTTTTACGCCTCATTTAGGCAAGTTTCAAACTAAAAATTTCAATTAAAACTATACATTCCTTAAAGTAACCTTAATTCAAGGTATTCCTAAAGAACTTTTATAAATTCGAAACTAACTGTAACGTCGTTGTGATACAAAAACTTCGGTTTTAATTTGTGTATTGGATTTAGTTTCGTATTTATGAATATTCTTTGGGAATATTGGTTCACTTGAGAAACATTAAACTAATCTGTTAATTCTGTGTTAATCTATTAATGCTTTAATTCTGGGCAAATTCATAAGTCTAACAGTTCTATAAATCCATAAGAAACTGATAAAAACGCATCGTCTTTTGTTGAATAATGTAAATTCATTCCTTAGGATGACAAGATTTATGAATTTATAATATTTGTAGATTTACATAGAATTGCAACATGAAGTCTTATAAATTCATAAATCTGTAAATTATGAAGAAAATCGCAATTAAATTATCATTTTTATGAACGAATTGACATTAATCAACAAAAGTCGATGAGTTTTTATCAGTTTCTTATGGATTTATAGATCTGCAAGACTTTAATATGGATTTGCGTAGAATTGTTTTATTGAAAACAAATTAAATGTGGAAAATAAGTAAATATCTTTTTTAGGATAGCCCTAAATATAATTTTACTGAATATTGGGGTTAAATTCACAATAAAAAGTTGATATAAGAAATTAAGATTGAGGGAACCTTAGATCAAAGATTTTCGAAGTAAAGTTCATGAATTTGGATTTAATGGAATCATATATTTTGATTCATCAGTAAATGGTTCTTGATAAAATAGTCAGTTGTTTCGTCTAAATATTGCTTTAAATTTATTAATTATACGAAGCATTTGTTGACGGTTAGGTCAGATCAAATTACTTAGCCAGAGAGATTTCAGTTTGTTCTAAAAAAAAAAAAAAACCAGAAAAGTATGATTTCAGTTTAAACTAGTTTTGTAATGAGTAAAGTAGATAGTTGATAAAAAAATTCATTAATAACATCGAGAACCCAAAAACGAACTGCTCATAGCAGTATTTTAAAGCAGTTTATAGTGTAGTTTTTTTTATTTGGCAATCGCTTTGCCTTGTCTGTTCGGGTACCACCTCGAATCGATACTGGCATAATCCCATTTTGTCTTGAACCTCCAATCATTGTCATTTTGATCCAGATCTTATTTTTATAGGAGGATAACCTGATTTGGTTCCTGGCAAGTCCCTATGATAAATTCTAATTGGAAACATGTTCAGATGCCATGATAAATTGATTTTAATTTTCTAGTCAATTTCAATGACAATTCATTGTGGTTCCACCACTGATTTAAATTGGGCAATACTAATTTGACCTGAAATCAAGTTTTCCAGCGAATCTTATCGATCCTGAGATTCAAATTTAAACTTTCTCAACCTATTTATTACCAAACAACCTAAATAAAGGAGGAATATGGTTCTAAGAGCTTTCTTGAAAATAACTTTCATTTCACATTTGGGAAGGTCTAGAAATAAATTTCTCCTGGAACTATTAAAAAATTTTTTAAAAAAATACAAGCTCAAGGAGTCTAAATAGCTTTGACTGGGCAACATTATTTTGATCTAAAATCGGGTTCCTTTTAAAATGAGAGGTCGTATTGAACAGAAATTTGTTGGCATGGTACATTCTAATCAAGTGTAGCAAATGCATCGAACAAATTAGTGCTCCTCCCGTTTATATTTTTCGCTTTAATGTCTTTAAAACAAAAATAATGCTCATATCACAAGAGCATATTGCTTTACTAGTTGGTTAATGCTTAGTAATTCGGTTATAAACGCAAAAATACAATTTCCTCTCAGTTACACATAGCGCTGCGATGTTTGGCAAGACTGTTGTTTAATAAAAGTTTTTTTTAGAGGTATCTTGCCATGTTTATTAAAGTTTATGAAATAGAACTGTTAATAATTAATTTTTAGCCATGTAGTCAAACTGCAGTCAATTTATTTGTGTAAAATATGTATATAACAAAATAAAAGTAATGTGATAGGACGCTGAATGTTCTATTTCGAAATAGCGAACGAGATTGACTCCTTTTTAACATCAATCCCGTATTAGTGTTTCAACGGCAGTTTTCGAAGGTAAGAAAAAATAAATTAAATCTTGGTGTATGCGCATTGCTGGTGAGTACGCCACGACGACAGTTCAAGCGCTTACCGGCCCGGTAACTAACCTAAAAATTGTGAATGAAAGGGTGGCTGCCAAAGTAAGATTATTCCACAGATTTTTGAAGTAGAACAATCAGTAAACGTTTTTTTCAGTCAGACAAAATGTTGGGACTAAGTAAAGGCGTTGGAATTCGAATGACTTCGGAAAAGCAACAAACGCTTTTGACGTTATCTATTTTATCAATAGCTGCTATTCTATGTAAGTAAATAAATAATAATTTCAGGCAAAATATTGACATCATTTCGGTTTTAGCTTTCGCAACAAGATTATTCTCAGTTTTAAGATTCGAAAGTGTCATTCATGAATTCGATCCTTACTTTAACTACAGAACTACTAAATTTTTAGCGGAGGAAGGATTTTATTCTTTTCATAACTGGTTTGATGATCGAGCGTGGTATCCATTAGGGCGTATTATCGGAGGTAATTTATAAAAAAAAATTGGTTCAATTTGTGTAATAAAATATAATTTGAAGGTACTATATATCCGGGTTTGATGGTTACATCTGCTGCCATTTACCATTTTCTACAATTAGTCCACATAACTGTAGATATACGAAATGTTTGCGTTTTTCTTGCACCACTGTTTTCATCGTTTACAACAATCGTCACGTACCTCCTCACAAAAGAACTTCGAGTAAGTTTTACAATAGAAAAAATGTATCAGCGTTAATGCTTCGCTTTTAGAATTCAGGTTCGGGATTAGTTGCTGCCGCAATGGTAGCGATCGTCCCTGGATATATTAGCAGATCAGTTGCTGGAAGTTACGACAACGAAGGAATTGCTATTTTCTGCATGTTATTAACGTATTACATGTGGATAAAAGCAGTAAAAACAGGAACAATTTTATGGTCAACTTTAGCAGCTTTGGCTTACTTTTACATGGTATCATCTTGGGGAGGCTACGTTTTTCTCATCAATTTGATTCCTCTCCATGTGTTGACTTTAATGGCAACTGGCCGATTTTCACATAGAATATACGTAGCATATTCTACTTTGTATTGTGTAGGAACTATTCTTTCTATGCAAATTTCATTCGTCGGTTTTCAGCCTGTACAAAGTTCCGAACATATGTTGGTAAATATTTTTATTATTACATTTTATGAATTGATTGTAATGTTCGAATATTTTTCAGGCATTAGGTGTGTTTGGTTTATGCCAAATTCACGCTTTTGTTGACTTCATACGTAGCAAAGTAACCGCAGAAGACTTCAATGTCCTATTCACTGCCCTAGTGTATTCAATAACTGCAGCTTCAGTTATTTTTGGAGGAGTATTGACTTTATCCGGGAAAATTTCACCGTGGACTGGACGATTTTATTCCCTTCTTGATCCGTCTTACGCTAAAAACCACATTCCTATTATTGCCTCTGTATCAGAACATCAGCCCACTTCCTGGAGCTCCTTTTATTTTGATTTACAAATCCTTGTCTTCTTGTTTCCTGCCGGTTTATACTTCTGTTTCTCGAAGTTATCGGACGCAAATATATTTTTGATACTTTATGGAGTCACAAGTATTTATTTTGCTGTAAGTTGTTATTCAGGAAATGAAAGTGATTTTACGTTAAATTAGTTTAACCAAAACAATTTTCGTTTGACCTGTTTCGCCTATGGAATAGTTTTCCATGAAAAACTTCAAATTACCGACTAAATCCGATTACAGGTCTAATTAGCTTTGCCAATGTCAAGTAAGCTAAGGCAAAATAACCACAAATTTCGGAGGTGTAGATAAAAGGTGCAAATCACTTGACTCACTAATTGATCCACCCGGTTTGTCACTTACGGTTTTAATTTTTGTGGATATTATAATCGAGTTAATTATATTTTCGACTGAAGTTCAATAACCATTCAAATTTTCTCACGGGCGGTAGGTGCATCAATTAAAAATTTTAAAGTCTTTTTTTGAATTTAATTTTGTCTGTTGGCGTCGGATTGCCAAAGCTGTCACACTACTAAGGATCAGTTATCAATCAAAGGACGCCTTTTTTTATTATTTTTGTAGTATTTAAATTAAAATGGTTGTTGTTACTGATTGGTACTTTGAATGGGGTATTAAATTACGGGAATTCAGTCACGAGTTTTAATTTTTGTTTCTACAACATACGTTCAATAATAATATAAAAACATATTGAGCTTATTCTAATAAAAACTAAAACTAGGCAATTTATATTTTCGGGACATAATCTAGGCGAAATTAGTCACTCGCCAATTGCCTTGGCTGAGCTAGTTGGTAAAATATAAACTTACTTCTATATTTTATGTGCAGGGTGTGATGGTTCGTCTAATGTTAGTCCTAGCGCCGGTAATGTGTATACTATCCGGTATCGCAGTATCTCATTTGCTGCACAAATACATGGATACCAAATCAGTTCAGGAGAAAAAAAACAAACGCAATATCGAATCTTCAAGCTACGTCATGAAAAACGAAATCGCTACTATTTTTGTGGGAATGATTACATTTTTGTTAATCTCATATACTTTTCATTGTACTTGGGTCACATCTGAAGCATACAGCTCTCCGAGTATTGTTTTATCCGCACGGTCTCATGATGGAGGAAGGATAATTTTTGACGACTTCCGTGAGGCTTATTACTGGCTAAGAATGAATACTCCTGAAGATGCTAAAGTTATGTCGTGGTGGGATTACGGGTACCAAATCACTGCCATGGCTAATAGAACTATTTTAGTTGATAATAATACGTGGAACAACACACATATTTCAAGGTATTATCCACTTATTTTTGTAAATTCTCTGTATCTATTCTTTTTTTTTTCAAGGGTTGGGCAAGCTATGGCGAGCTCGGAGGAAAAAGCGTATGAAATAATGCGAGAACTTGATGTTGATTATGTTTTGGTCATCTTTGGAGGGCTGACTGGTTACTCCTCGGATGATATTAATAAATTCTTGTGGATGGTTCGAATTGGGGGTAGTACCGAACGCGGCGCGCATATAAAAGAGTGGGATTACTACTCTCCTAATGGAGAATTTCGGGTGGACAAAGAGGGAGCGCCCGCTTTATTAAATTGCTTGATGTATAAAATGTGCTATTATCGTTTTGGGCAAGTCTACACTGAAGGAGGTATTTTTTGCTATTAATTGATAATTTGTAGTTGGTAATTGGTAAATTATTTTGTAGGAAAACCGCCTGGCTATGATAGAGTGCGTAGTGCTGAAATAGGAAATAAAGACTTTGAATTAGATGTCCTAGAAGAAGCTTACACCACCGAGCATTGGCTTGTCCGCATTTATAAAGTGAAAGATTTACCGAATAGGGGAGTTTAATATCTAAATAATTTTTTGTAAGCTTGAATACAGTTTTTTTTATAAAGATTTTATCACAAAAAAATATTCATAGAATTTTGCTAGGGATCTTTAGTTCTCTTCGTTGGTGGAATTGATATTTATACACACCGAGCATTCCACGCTATCAGCTGTTGTGAAAACATATGACGCATGAAACAAGTTCGGACGTTCGTATCGTGCATTTTCACTCTCACTTTTGTTTAACGTAATACGAACGTCTTTGTCTAAAATTGATCAATCAACTGCTTCATGTCTGTGCTAAGTCGGGTACGCTAGTGTTTGCCTGCAGTCCGTAAGAAGTATGATCGTTGCACACCTACAGCCAGCTGGTTCATTAATAAAGGCCTTGTCGCTAGGCTTTTGTCAACAAACGACACTCTTTTCATACTTAGATGCTCAACTTTTTTAATTATTCTTTTGTGTTTATCGTTGTGACAGTGTCAGTAGAGTGACATTAAATGACATTTGTAGGAAATGTCAAAGTGTTCGACAGACGGATTATTATATTTTATTTAGGTAAGTTTTAATGATATACACTTGTAAATATTTATAATATGTAGAATTCTATTTATAGATATCGTAAAATTTACAAAAGTTTTTTTTTTTGTTTTTTCATGAAATATTTGTCAAATAATTATTTGAATTGTTATTATTGGTGAATGAAATGAATTTATCCGATTTTTATTTGTTTTAAATTAATAATCTCAAAGTATCATGTATTGGGTTTATTGCTATTATATTTCTTTGATAGTAGTGTCTAGGGTAGAAACGAGACGGCTTTTCTGGCGCGACTATTTACAGCGGGGTGCGGATATCCAAGCATCTCCTAATATGGCGTCTGTGGAGATTATTCTCGTCGGAGAATCTTCTCCACGAGCGCATTATACACGTACAAAAGTAATGTATGCAATCTAGGAAAACAACTCATGTGCTACGATGCTGTCATTGCAAAAGATTAATTGTTCAAGCGGTAAATTGTTAATGTAGAAACGTAGCGGCTCTAAAACATTGAGAATTGTTACAGTTGTAAAAATAGCATACGGAAATGTGAGTCTACGAGACTATTCCTCAACAAGTTTCAGATCAGTTTTTCTAGAAATAATTGATTAAATCTAGAGGATAATATTCGTGATGTTTGTCAAATCTTTTAGTGGATTTAGGCGACTCGTCGCTTGGTAATTATGTGTCCGAAACCGCCGTGATATTTTGTTTTAGAGTTGTCTGCAATAACGGCTGTTGGCTCACAGCCAGGGTATATAATAAGGCGAGGACGATGCGACGCATCTCGTCGTTGCTGTCGTACCCTGACCGCTGTGCACTCATAGTCCCCTGTCCCCCCTGCTGTCTTGCTTATTTACTTGTCGCGTCAGAGTCATAGCCGATCTCGATTGATGCGACTGTCACCCTTTTAACGGAAGGTGTTTGCCTGATGTAGCTATTTCTGTTTGGAAGGCGTGTAATGGGCTGTAATGCTGGATAGCGGCCTGCAGGGCCTGCAACTCGGCGTGAGGTTGACTCCGCGAGTCGCGTGCGTTGTGGATCCGACCCCAGAACGCGCCGTGCACTGTCTGGATCTAAGTGCTACGTGTCCAAGTGACCCGTGCCACGCGGTTCACTTCGGCTACGCGATTCCTGTCCGCGTGGAGGAACTCAGTGAAGCACCCGGCCTCGCAGAATTGGTACTTGAGTTTCCAGAGCTGTCGCCTCGAGCGGCTGCATTCCTGCTGCAATACCATCCTCAGCTGCGGTCTCCTTTGTCGGCCATGGCCACTACGGCCACAGCCAACAGCAAACCGGTGCGTTGCGAGCCGGACGAAGACATTGCTGCTATCGCCAAGCAGATCTCGGACCACGCTGAAGCAATCTACCAAACTTGGAAGTCAAGAGGTTTAGCACCTGCTGATATTCTTACGTGTCATAATAGCGATACGGCTGCTGACAAATTTGGTAGTGTCCTCTCACCGCAACCTTTACCTCAGCGATCGCCTTCTATTGAATTGTTGGCGCAGGCGCCCACCATGGATAATAATAGGCTCGAAAGACTTGTTAATAATTTTGTTTCTGAAGATAAAGCTCGATTAGCGGCGGCTAATCGTCGTCAACCCATGCAGCCAGTCTCTCCTGTTGGAAACAATAAACCTATGCCATCTAGTATACAATACGCGCTGCAAAAATTCGAAAAGAATGTACAGCCACCACAGACAGAGCCCTCAACTCAGCCACAACCCCAGCAAAAACCCATTGTACAATTAAAAGGACCAGCGATAGGTCCGAAGCCTCAAATATCTCCTAAACCTCGATTTCCAATCGTAGATACAATCGAATACTCATTGCCTGCAGATCTGTCAAGAAGTACACAACAAACAAGTCCTGGTTTACAAACATGGCCATTAAAAAATAGGGTAGTTGGCACTGACACAGTAAAACAACGTGCGGTCGCTGAAGTAAGGTCATCTGCAGCAACTTCTTCGCAAGTACCAACCATGACTATCAGCAATAAAACAAATACAGCCCTCGATCAGGTGGCCTTGGAAGAAAAGCGACTCATAAACGCTTTGAAGAATGGTGTCATCTTAACAGATGAGCGCACAGCAACGCCCACGGCTAATAAAATAGTTGTCACTCCGAAAGTGAATTCTTTACAACCTTCGCCTACAGCTCAGGAAGTTGTAACAAGGTGGGGACCTAGAACAAGTGCTACAAGGCGTCCGGATCATCAGCCCGCTCCTCATCCAGAACTGACAAACACACAGCGGCAACATCTACGTCATGTGCAGCAAGCTGCTGCTTCTCCTAATCCAGTACGACCGTTTTTAACTCGAGGTTCAGTAGCTGAACGAGTGTTAATATTCGAAAGATGTCCAAGTGATTTGCTATTGGACAAACGGCCCCGCACTTCTGCCGCACCCAAAGTTCAGGTGGGTTTACGAGTTGTTTTTATTCGCATTGCAACATGGGTCCGAGCACGTGGGCTCGATTGCGTCACACGACCCGGCTGTGACCCGCAGTGGGAGTCATCATATTTTTTCTACTCTCAATTTACTCTAGTTTTTACAACAGAAACTGCTGCTTAATTATAAAGAAAATTCTCGCAAAGTGACCTTGATGTGCCCACTTGCTCGCTACCCATGGCTAGTTCCTTTTAATATCCGGTGCAATCTCTCACACCTTGTATCTCTCTTTTACAGCCGCCTGTTAAACAACTGCCGGCGCACACCACTCTCCAGCGCCACGTTAAGGCTAATCGAAATGTACTCATCCCTAGGTCAGTACTTTAATAAATTTTAAATCTGTTTCCGAGAACCATCAATCATTGTTCCATTTACATGATTAGTCATAATTATGATGGACTGGGAGTGCCTTTAACATCGATAAATATGCTCTACATAACTTATTACATTTTTCCGAACACTTGTCAATAACAAATATTATTCACCAAGGCCGAGATGAAGTTAATTATTGACCGTGAATCAAGAATAACAAAGAAAGGCAAATAATCCTCTCAGCCGAAATGCATAAGCTATTTAATTCAGTATTAGCATTTGAACCCTGTTTGATAATGTTTATTTTGAAATTGACATGACAAATATTTTTCTCGGCCTTTTCTTTCTAAATTTGATATTGATTTGGAAGTTATGAGTTTTGCAGGTTATTAATAGTAAATGAGGATAATTAAAAAAAAACTATCCTAGGCATTAGAAATGGAGTCCAATATGTGCAGCACACCTTTTTGCGTTGATGTGTTGTGTATTTTGAAAACCCAAATTTGATTTAGAAATGACAGTTCTCATCATCAAATTTGGGCACATAGTAATTTAGTATTGACTGTTGTCATGCAATTTGAAAGAAATTTGAATATGTTAATGTTCCTAGGTGCTCCTACTGTTTATTTTCGTTGAGAATATACCATATGATATTTCGGACGCAGCACATTTCATACACATTAAGGGGGTTAATCTCCAAGATAAATTTTTGCAGAGCACGTTTTTATAAAGTTTTTTTTTCAAACTTACACCGATAAGAAATTGGTTGATAACAATTTTAGTGGCACTTGCCGAATTAAATTCACAAAATAGTTATTTGTGTATCAAGGCCGTAAAGGTTATCTTTTTCAGGTGAGAACAAAAAAGAACTGTAGGCCGAGGTGCACACAACGTTTTTTAGGCGATCATTACGAAATAATTCAAAATCACATCATTTTATCTATTTATTTCTAAAACATTACAATTGTAAATCTTAGTTGCCGTTGAAATTGTTTTATTTTATTGTCTTCTATCAAGTTGACATTTAACAAAAAATGCGTATTTATTTTTTTAATTGCAAGAACTACAGAGGTTGACGGAAGAATATATGTACTATTTAAGCGAAAACTGTTTCTTAAAGAGTTCATCAAGCTGCCCATATAAGTAAATATAAAGTGTTTATGAAATATTTTTTGACAGATCAGTTCCAAAAAAGTAATATTTGACAGATCAGTCCCAAAAAGTAAAATTTGACAAATCAGTCCCAAAAAGTGAAACTTCACGGCCGTAAAAGGGGCTATAAAAACACCTTTTTTGTCATTATCGCCTAAAAAAGACTTTAAATTACAATATTATAACAAACTTTCTCATGGAATATTGAACATCACATTTTCACAAAGTAAATATTCTAGAATTCTATTTAAAATTAAAAAAGAAAATTGACGGCAACTGATTTTATTGTGAACTAGCCAGTGACCACGACTCCGTCTGCGTAGCTCATCATTATCAGAATAAATAGCCGTGACAAATAAATGGATAGTGATATCGTTACTAACAATAATTATCTTTAAAAATTATTATCATTTATGAGAGCAACTAGATTTCGTAACAGAAATACATATCATAAGATCGCTCGCGCTAATAATGCAAGCGCATACGTTGTATCGTTCTTACAGTTACGCTGACACTGGAGCAGTGAGGATACCTCTATGTTTGGCGCAGACACGAAGTTATGATTTAATTAATTTATTGTAGGAGCCCGCAGTAATTGATAAGAGATAATTATTTTTTCCCTTAGGCACGACTAAAATATACATTTGGATTTCTGTACCTAGGAATTCACCATTTCAGAAATCAACGCTACAATCAATCAAAAGTAATAAGCATCATTCAATTGAAATAGTGTCTAACTTTGGCGCGGCACATTAGTCATGATACTCAATAGCTGGTAGTAATTCATTACAAATATTTACATTCATTACAAATATTTATATTCATATCTTCTGAACCCTGCAAGATATCGAAATGGAACATACACGAAAATCAAAATTAAAATTCCTGTGTTTATTCCTGAAATTAACTTTACAAATATTTAAATCATATCTTCTGAGCCCTGCAAGATAGATACCGAAATAAAACATACACAAAAATTTAAGTTCAAATTCCCGTTTTAATTTCTGGAATTTTCATTGAAATATGTTAAACCGTTTCGGAACTTATTCGAGAGAAACATTCAGACAAACAGACAAAAATTCCGAAAACGGTCATCTATGATTGGGCATCGTTTAAATAACAGTTCTCACTTGAATTTTTGTATTTATTTTGAAAACACAGACAGATACTTCAATTTTATTTATCTGTATAGATATAAGAAATGAAGTTGCGCGCGTATGCTTTTTATTTTATTATTAACTAAAAAATACATTATTAATATTTTTTATACTGTAGGAAAGAAGTTAAAATAGTTATTTGTGTATCAAGGCCGTAAAGGTTATCTTTTTTGGTCGAATCTGTTGTTTGCGGCCGAAGCGCAGCTGAGGCTACAATTCAGGTGAGACCAAAAAAGAACTGTAGCGGCCGAGGTGCACACAACGTTTTTTAGGCGATTATCACGAAATAATTCAAAACCATAAAATTTTTAGCCATTTATTCCTAAAACATTGCAATTGTAAATCTTAGTTGCCGTTGAAATTGTTTTATTTTATTGTCTTCTATCAAAGTGACATTTGTAAAAAATGCTTATCAATTTCTTGAATTGCACGAACTATTAAGGTTGACGAAGGAATATAATATGTATTTCGGCGAAAACTGTATTTTAAAGAGTTCAATGAGCAGCCCATATAAATAAGTATGAAATGTTTACGAAGTAGTTTTTGACAGATCAGTCCCAAAAAAGTAGTGTTTGACGGATCAGTTCCAAAAAGTAAAATTTGACAGATGTGTACCAAAAAGTGAAACTTCACGACCGCAAAAGGAGCCATAGAAGCACCTTTTTTGTTATGATCGCCTAAAAAATTATTATTCGTTTTAATATAAATACTATTATAAAATTTTCACATACAAAATATATATTATATAAATGTGTCTTTGATTTGGCGAGTTGGGAGTGATTAGATGACAGTAAAGTTGAGCATTATGACATGAGGCCAAGTATTTGTAGACGAATCTTGCTGGCTCACTAAAATTATTGGTTGAATATCATAATGCTTGTTTACACTCGTATTGCATATTCTATTTTTTCTACGACCCTAAACTCCCACATTTTAACAATTATTATTCACACTGCAGGAGAATTTAGCGTACAAGATGAAACTTAGATTCAAATATCTAAACTGATGGATCAGTGAGTGGCTAAAAACATAAATTCATAGAAATTTAACTGCTACGCGTTTAAATGGTGATAAAACTTGGACGCGTAAGCGACTAACATTACACACGGTCATAGAAAAATAAATTGTTGCAATATATCCACACATCCGAATAATAGTAAATTCTAATCTGGTCCGAATTTATGAACGTTCCGAAAATTTTGAAATTGAGATTACCCTCAGGAATATCATACCGACAATTTTTATTTTGAAACTTGTGTCGTAAAAGACACTTTCGAATTATTCTACTCAAAGAACCTTCAGATTTCACTGTTTTCTGCATTTCGGTTGATTTTAGAAAATAAACTTGACAACGGAAAGATAGATAGAGAAAATTCAAAGAACATTTATTTTGGAACTTTTAATTCTACTAATAAATTTATTATTAATGATAAACGACTGACTGATAATCGAGTATGATTCTTGGAGTTTGTACTTTATTGAGCCATGGTTTATTCTTAATTTGAATGAACTGTATGCTAATGAAGAATATATAAACCAAGTCCAATCACCACGGAGTCTGTTATGACAGTTTACAAATGGTTAATAGTTTCGAAAGCTGCCTCAAGCTGCACTATAGTTCATTACAGTTAAGAATGGCTTAAGGACTTTTTTGGAACGACGATTGAAGCCTTCTGATTGGCCGAAATAAGAACACGATTTACTCACATTAAAAGCAGAATTCAGAACAAGCTTGCTGGAAATATATTCAAGAAATAAAAGCAATCAATATATTTATATATTACCTGAATAGATACAAATTCAAATCTTCGAACTGCTTAAGTCTATTTTTGATTATTGATGAACGATTGACAAATGATGCAACTGATAGATAACAAAATGCTAATGTGGAATTGATTCGCATTTTGGCCAATCAGAAGGCTTAAATCGTAGTCCCATAAGAGCCCTCGGACCGTTCTTAACTATAGTATAGCTGCATGTGGATAGTTTATAAATTTATTGACACTGTCATAATTTTATTTTTTACTTATTTGTAGTTCTTTTCATTGAAAAGGTTAAATCTATTTTTTATTCCACCGCTATTTTGGAAGCTTCCTCTTTCACTTTCAGACATTGTGAGAGTTGTGCTCTCTGCGTGCCAACTCTTATTTTCCAAATTTTACGACAGTGATTTGACTTCAATATATTCTTCATGGTTTTACATGCTTTTTCATTTTAAACACTGCTGAGTATGAAATAGAAGTCATTTTAGAACTATTTTTCTCAAGGAAGCTATAAAAATTCTAATTCTTCTACATTTAGGCTAGTTTTAGAATAAAAATTTGATGTAAGAAAGATAGGGTGTGAAAACTTTATAGTTCAAGAGATACCAAGAAACATTAATTAATTTGTACGAATATTTCATAATTGATGAGAAGCAACTGACTGTTCATCCGATTTGCACCGATTGACAGATAACCCTGTACGATTTTTGTGCTGAGCCATGGTCTATTTTTAACCGGAATGGACTGTAGGCTGCAGTAGCGGATTAGAATTTTTTTATGCTTGTGGGCACAGTATTTTTGGGGCCCTGGGAAAGTATTTAATTAAATAATTTAATCAATTTCTGAAAGGCTAGGGCCTTTAGGCACGTGTATAGTGTGCCTAATGGCTAATACGTTGTTGGTAGGCTGTCAGTGTTAAAATATTATATTTTCGATTTAAAATATTTTTATTTTTCTCACAGGTTTTATTACCCACAAGGTAAACCAATACCTGCGAGTCAGCTTGACAGTATCAAGGCCAAAGTACAAGCAGTATTTGCACAACATACAGACCGAGTGGCTCGGGATCAATTCCTGTCTGTTGTACAGGCATGTGAACTTCCCATGTACTGGAAAATTCCTTTATTCCTTGCTGCTGGAGGGGATTCTGGTTTCGTCAGTAAGGAGAAATTTTTGGCATTTTGGGCACAGTAAGATAAAAAAAGATCATATTTTCTAATTAAAATAAAATGTAATTATTTTTAGAATGGTTACTCAATGTTACGACGCGGCCTCTAGATTTACGTATATCCTAACGAGAGGTAAAAGAAACTGGCTCTGTCCAGAAGACTTCATTCCTTTGGTACAAGATGTAGTAGAAACCCATCCCGGTTTAACGTTCCTCAAAGAAGCCGCCGAGTTTCATTCTCGATACGTCCACACGGTACTTAACTTAATGAATGCTAAATTTATAGCTTACACGTTTTATTTATAGGTGATAGCAAGAATTTTTTATTGCGTTAATCGATCGTGGTCTGGGAGAATTAGTTTAGCGGAATTGCGACGTTCAAATTTATTATCCATTCTTCAATTATTAGAAGAAGAGGAAGACATTAATCAAATTACTGCTTATTTCAGTTATGAACATTTTTACGTTATTTATTGCAAATTTTGGGAATTGGATCGGGATCATGACTTATTTATTGACAAGCAAGACCTTACTAGGCATAACGACCATGGTAAATTTTCAAAGGATTATTGAATGTCAAATATAATTAATATTTGAAATTGCAGCTCTTTCTACTCGAATCATCGATCGAATTTTTAGTGGAGCTGTGACTAGAGGACAACATAAATCTCAACAGGAAGAAAGGATGAGTTATACTGAATTCGTTTGGTTTTTACTGTCAGAAGAGGACAAAACTCATCCTACTGCTGTCGAATATTGGTTCAGGTAATAATAATTAGATTTCGCTACCTTCATCTCCTGCCAAGTTACTTACGCAATTCATTTCACTCGCGCTTCAATCAGCGTTCTTAAATATCTCATCTCTAATGTCACATACTTATTTTTCAGGAATTAAACTTCATTTGTTACAAATTAATATAGTAATTAAGGTATCAAGGGTGTTAAAAGGACAATAATGCCTGAGGTCAACAGTGTACTTTCCGAGGGCCTCTGGCCCGAGGTGTGTACGTTGACCGTAGGCATTATTGTCTGTTCAACACCCGTGTTGCCTTCAATGTTTAATGTCCTATTTTTGTTGTATTTCAATCAAAATTTTTAGTAATGTATGTCCTGTCATTGTGATTTCTGTCAGAGAAATTACTCTAGTTACTTGCTGTAAATAGGCAACTTGCTTGTTATTTTTCAAAATAATGCCCTCGGGCATTATTTTGAAACGTAATGCCCGCGGGTATTATTTGTTACCTAACTACCCTGAAAAAAATGTTATTATGACAACAATAATAAACTAGTCGGACATTAAATAGATTAATGACCAGTTGCACCGCTACGACTTAAATTTTAAGCTTCATTTGAACAAAAAATATCGAATCGGCATAATGACAGCAATGTTCATGTCACATTTGACTTTTGAATCTTGATGCGATATTGTTTAGTTGAGCGATACTTTAAATTTAAGAGACAGCGGTGCAACTGACCATAAATTTCTAAAAATAATGAGTGATTAGTATTAGTTCAGTTTTCGTTAGGTATAATTTCCAAAACTGATTTTTGTTGCCTTCATTCCGTGCCAAGTATTTACACAATCCGCTTCGCTCGAGCTCCATTAGTTTTTCTTAAATTTCTCATTTTCTATACCGCAAATTTAAATGCAACAAAGGTGAAGGAATACTGAAAACTTTTTTTCTCACATACTAATAGTTTAGAAATAAAGCTTCAGCTGTTTTTATTTTATTAGCTGCAAATTGATGGGATGAACACATAAAATTTCTATAACTGAATCAGGTTCTTCTATAATAACAAGCTTTCGTCTTCCTTATCCTACGCTGATCTTTATTGTATAAAGTACTTACGCAATCCGTTTCGCTCGCGTTTCAATCAATCTTCTAAATTTTTCATTTTCCATCCATCGGATTTGAATAAAATGAAATATTGGATCAGTTACTTTAATAATTAAATTTCGCTGCCCTCATTCCGTGCCAAATACTTACGCATTCCGCTTCGCTCGCGTCCTATTAGTTTTTCTTAAACTTCTTATTTTATGTTTCGGGGATTTAAGGAGGTTGGTGACCGTAGTGAAAATGGTCAACTTTTTTTAAAATTTGTTTATAAATACTCATAAAATAATCAATAATTTAAAAACAATTTTTTTAATTTTCTCCTGTGTCGCATTTTTCTCAAAATCATCAAACAAAGTTGCCTTCTTTTACAAGGGCTCTTATGGGACACTGCCATAGGAGTCAGGCCAATTCACTGTAAAAATTAAAATATAATGAGAAAAATGGTCAACTTTCTCCAAAAAACTGTTTTGAAGATTGAACCTTTAGAAATTAGTAAAATAAATAATTTGAATTTGTGTATTCCCTTCTCGAGTAATAAATTGTTTAAGAAACAACGATTTAAGCGCTGCGACAATCATTCTGTTTATCCAAGCAAAGAAGTGCGCCATAGTCGCAAACTAAGATAAATCAGGACCAGTGGTGCAGTGACTTAATGTATTTAATAGATTCGGGGGCCTACTCAGAGTTTTACTTTTTCGCATATAAATAACCTATAAACTTATGACATACACACTTGCACAGCTACTACAAACATTATACATCAACCGATTCACCACTCGTTGGATCATTTTTGAATAAAATAAATTCTATCATTTCTTTAATAGAATTCAATACTTTCAGGTGCACCAGTGACATCGACGTAACCGCTACCAACCTTCTATCATCACCCAAATCCCTTGCGCTGTTGCCACGATTCCTCTCTAACTAAAAAAACTCTTAAAAACACTCTGCGACTTATTAAATAATGATTCTATATTCTATCTATGTTGGCAAGAGATAATTGGATTATAAAAATACTTTTTCGGTATGATTCAATTGATTAACTTTTAATTTTTTGACGGAAAAATTCGTTCTTCTACAGATAGTAACGGTAATATCGTTCTATGCTTTTACATGGACGATCTTCCCTTACCGACTGCCGCTCAAAGATAGTCACCAACCTCCTTAAATTGAAAACAATTAAACAAATGTTGGAAACTTATATTTCCACACTAATATTTTAGAAATGAAGCTTCAGCTATTTTTATTTTATCAGCTACAAATTGATAAGATGGGCAGATAGAATTCCCAAAACTAACTCAGATTTTTCTATAATAGCAAGTTTTCGTTTCCCTAATCCTGCGCCGCTTTGCTCGTGATGCATTTAATTTCCTAAATTTCTTATCTTATCGAATTTGAATAGAAGGAAATATTGGGTCAGGTACTTTAATAATAATTAGCTTTCGCTGCTCTCACCCCGTGCCAACGCAATCCGCCTCGCACGCACTTTAGTCAATTTTCTTCAATTTCTCATTTTCTTCTGGAAGCGTCTATTCTCACATACTAGTTTTTTTTTAAGAATAAAACGTCAGCGTTTTTTGACAGCCTTTTATTTGTTACACCTGTATCTTTCAAATTAAGTTTCACCCACTTTCAAACTTCTGAATAATTTGAGATTTGGCATACATTTTAAGAACTATGTATAGTCGTGAGTTACAGAATATATTGACATGCGGTCTTCGATATTAGTATCAGAATGAATTGAAATTTAGGTTAGTATGTGACTTCCCGTTAATCATTTTCTTAAACCTGAAGTTTGGGAGTTTATTGTACCAAATTTTCAAGAAGTAATTTTTTATAACTTTGATAGGGATCAAATTATTATTTTAGAGTACAATCCATGACCTCTCGTCAGTCAATAACTGAACAATATGGACTGAAAAACGTTTTGACTATATTAAATGATATGTTGAAGTTATTTTAAGACTAAAAGTAAAAAATAAAATAAAAAACACACTTTATCCGTAACGTACTAAAAAGCACAAAATAGTGTGATTCACTTTTTAATGTTTAATGATTATGCCAAAAAATATAGCGGGTTTCTTTGAGAAAATCGTAATATTAATTTGACAAAGCGTCTCACACTTTTTGGCATAGTCATTTAACATTAAGAATTAAATTAAATTTTTTGTTCCTTTTTAAATGCGTTACTGATAGAAGCGTGTTTTTTAGTTAGTTCATTTTGAATCTATGAATAAAGAGATAAAAAATTACTAGCTAAATTTATTTGTTTTCTGTCTAGCGCCAGTCCAGTGTAAATGTTGTAGCTTTGAATCATAAAACTCGAAGCATTTTGTACCTCTCTTAAATAAAACAATAAAATTTAATCTTGAATAGCAGCTACAGCAAATGCCAAGATTCTGTTCTATATTAATTTTTTTATGTTTAAACTATTTTTGTTTTATTTCCAGGTGTATGGACCTTGACGGCGACGGTTACCTATCAATGTACGAGCTCGAATATTTTTATGACGAACAAATGCATCGCATGGAAGCAATTGGAATCGAAACTCTCCCATTTCAAGACTGTTTGTGTCAAATGTTAGACATGGTTAAACCAAAAATTTCGGGAAGAATTTCACTTAGTGATCTGAAGAAATGTAGAATGACTCCAATATTCTTTGATACATTTTTCAACCTAGAAAAATATTTGGATCATGAGCAACGTGATCCATTCGCTACTCAGAGAGACCACGATGGAGATGGACAAGAGGTAACCTAAAATAATTATTTATTTTTAGTAGATACAAACGATTTTTTTGCAGATGTCCGATTGGGATCGTTATGCAGCTGAAGAGTATGAGCTTCTGGTTGCAGAAGAAGGCAATGGTGATCAGCAGGATAGCATGTAAGTATGATAAATTGTAAAATAAATGTTTTTCTTCTTCTGTTCTTTATTTGAATGGTAGATTTATTTATTTTGGTTATGATATGATTCAGGGAGGAGGAGTGTGGATTCGCTAAGGTAATTTTATGTGAAGGAAGTGTTGCCAAAGCTTCTTACTAAAACTTATCAATGGACTCGTACAATACTTCGCAGTGCTTGATTTGAATTTGAATGTATTTCCCCGAATATCTTATGTAAACTAACCCCAAAATAATACTTTTTATCGATTTTACTTATTGTGCTGTATATAAACTAAAGCGTTTTTGCATTTATTCTAATGCCTATTTTGGTATGCTAGTCATTATAATAAAGAGTTTTTGACGTAAAAACGTAGCCGCCGCTTCTATCAGTCGCATTGACATCATGCTTGAGTAGCATGATTTCGAGCTATATCTGGAACGCGTCGAGATAGGAAGTTCGTTTGATTATCATTTGGAAGATCACATAAGGCTCTATTTGGACATAAATAAAATAAAAATTTATTTTTATTCAAAATTACTTTATTGTTGAGAGAAAACGTCAAACAATATGAACTATTCGGTTTCGTATAAAGTGGGTGTGACGCGCATTTTAAGACGTTTTCATGCAAAACTCTGCGGCAGTATTTAAGTATTACAAATACTGTCTACCTAATTTATTATTATTTTTCTGGATGTAAATTAATTTGTGTTTGTTTGTGACAGTAGCTCGTTGGATGAAAGACTCCGAGATGGTGACGAAGAAGATGATCTATTGTCCCCAAATCTGGACGTGGTGCTAAACGAAGTTTTCGAGCCGACAGCTGAACATGAGCAGAATGGTCTTGTGGACGTGCTACTGTCGGATGAGGAAGCTGCAGAGGAAGACGACGAGGGAGACTATGCTCCAGATAGCGATGACTGTAGTAGCATTTAGTTTCTGCAGCAACTGTTTTCTGTTTTGCCTAACCTTGTTATTACACATTTATTAACTATTATGTTGTTATAGTATTAAACATATTTTATAATCATCTAGTCCTGTTGTGAATGCTAGGAAGTTATTTGTGTATGCACTGTTGAGTTCTATTTTATCTGAAATTTAATTCAGATGTTCGATTTTATATATATCTCAAAGAATCTCTGAATTATTAAGTTTTTTCTTATAATATTGTATTTTTATGTACCAAGTGTCAATTTTTCATGTTACCGAGAGCACAGTTGCAGAGTTCTAACCTTATTTATTGACTTTTATGGGCAAGTTATTCATTTAACTTTTCGAAGAAAAGAATTGCAGCTAAATAAATATATAACTATTATGTATTCGGGTAATATGAAAATTGTAGACAACCGGTATGCAGGATGTTGATTAATCTATAGTTTAATTTAAACCATGTTTTATAAATGAGCTTTCGTACAAATATATTAGTTAGGAAATTAAGTTGTGCACAGCATACGTTATAATAGCCGTAATTGTTAAAGTTAACTAGTCATTTTTAAAACAAATAAAATAATGAATAGCTAATAAGTAGATTTTGTATTAGATATGTACTCATGTTTTCTTTTTACCTATTGTTTTATTGAAATTAATAGAATATACTACTTTATATTGTAGTTATCTTTGTTATGTGATCATTACTGCATCGTAAAATTATGCTGATTTTAAAGTATATTTATTATTTCAGGAAAAGTTGAGTACATTCACCTTAGAAAGTAAATATTGGACTCATTTCGAAAAAGGTGAGTTTAAAGCTAATAACTATGAAATTATAATACTAATTTTAATAAATATTAAGTTTAACAAAAATACACTTTTAAAATGGAATTGGGGGATTGCTTACTGAAAACGTGCTAGGTTGGTTTATTATTGTTAGATTATTCAGACACAATCATATGAAATTTTAGCTTGTTTTTGATATTTAAGCTACCGCATGTAGGAGCATGTTTCATATACTCTGACAAGCGTGAGCAGTCTCTTGGGATTTTTTTTGTGGAGATATAAAAGCTGTATTCTTTCGTTAACGGATTACTGATCCAACTGAATCTAAAGGTCAGTTGAAAATGGCGTCAAGATCATATGATCTGTTGTAGTCGAAAGAATGCCAAACATTTGTTAAGTGTGCTTTTGTCTGTGATCATTGACCTAAGATTTGTTTTATTCTCGTTCAACCATGAATATTCAAAAAATTTTAATAGAAAGTTTACCAAGATATGTTTAAAATGTTATTTAGCACCATGGAAACCAGTTGGTTAGATGTCATTTTAATTACGGTAAATGCTCCAGAATGCTTTAGGACACTGCAGAAGCATTCCAGACTATTAGAACAAGGTCCCAGACCCGCCAGACGTTACTTGTTTTCTTAGAAACAAAATTTGTGGATTAGAGTAGTGTTAATCGGTACTTTGATCATACGCATATTTGCTAGTTTGTGCCGACGGCCAATTTATAGATACGAGGTGCCATAGGTACGTTAAGACATTACTCACTTTTCTTAAAGTCTTGAGTGCTGATTTTCACGTATGTTCTAGAGAATATTGTTAAAAATTGATAATTAACACTGCTAGATACTTTCCATCGGTAGTTATTTCTGCTAGACTCTTCAAAGTTCGCAAAGAATAACGTTATCTTGCTTATAGTCTGAGTGCTAATTTTTATATATGATACTCAGGACACAATTTCAATATTTTTTGTTGACAGCCAGATCAATCGTAGGGCTGAACATCCCCCAGACACAATTAAAATATCGCTGTGAGTAAAAGCGCGAGGTCACCATTTGTACGCTTGATAGTAAAAGAAATATCTATCGGCATCCAAATCTTCCTTGGTCTGGCTGTTTACAAAAAGTATTGAAATTGCTCCCTCTGAGTATCATGTATAAAAAATAGGGCTTAGACTATAAGTAAGATTACTTTATATTTTGCGAGCTTTAAAGCGTTTAGCAGGAATTACTGCTGATGGAAAGTATCTGGCAGTATTAGTTATCAATCTTCGACAATATTCTCTAGAAAATACATAAAAATCAGCACTCAGACTTTAAGAAAAGAGAGTAATGTCTTAACGTACCTGTAGCCAGTGCCGTAACTAGCCTTTTATGCGCCCGGTGCGAGCTTCTATAACTGCGCTCTCAAAAAACTCTTCATTTACTTGTAAGAAGAATATATCATATTATCAGAAGTGTATACTGCTAATAGTAAGAAGCGACTATACCCGTATTACGCTATAAATAATAGGTATTGTTTGTGGTCGGTCTGGTCATTTCTGCGCCCTGTGCCTGGGCACCGCCCTAGTTACGGCACTGCCTGTAGCACCTCGTATCTACAAATTGGCCGTCGGCACAAACTAACAAATATGCGTATGATCAAAGTACCGACTAACACTACTCTAATCCACAAATTTTGTTGCTCAGAGAATAAATAACGTCTGGCGGGTCTGGGATCTTGGACTATATTTTAAAATGTTGTAAAATTTTCCAGAATGCTCTAAAACGTCGTACAATCTTCCAGAACGTACCAAAACACTCCAGGACACCTCAGGATATTATACAATGTATCATAATGTTTTAGAATGTTTGTAAATGCTGCAGAATGTTCTAGAACATTCCAAAACTTTATTAAATGTTCTAGAATTTTTGAGAACGGCTCAGAATGCTATACAATCCTCCTCGTCTCAGAACACTTAGAACGTACCAAATCACTCTAAGACACATGTTTCAAAATGCTTTAAGATGTTTTAAAATACTGCAGTATGTCTTAGATTACTTCAAAACGTTATAAAATGTTTCAGAATATTTCAAAAATGCCATGAAATCTTCTAGGACGTCCCAAAACACTCAAGAACATTCCAGAATGTTATACAGTGATTTTATATACTTTATTGTCCGACTAGTTTATTATTGTTGTCATAATAACACTGATTCCAGGGTAATTACGTAACATATAATACCCGAGGGCATTATTTTGAAAAATAATGTCCTCGGCCAAGTAACTAAAATAATTTCTTTGACAGAAATCACAATGACAGGACATACATTGATAAAAATTGGATTGAAATAGTACATTAATCGGACATTAAATATTGAAGGCACCACGGGAGTTGAACGGACGTCAACGTACACACCTCGGGCCAGAGGCCTTCGGAAAGTACACTGTTGACCTGCATCTTGGTCCTTTTAATATCCTTGATACCTTAATTACTATAAAATGCTCCAGAACAGTATGTTTCAACAAAACATGTATCCAGATTCTCATAAATTTTGCGGCCTGTACCATTCATCCAAAATATATTTCTGAGAATGATATCAATTATTTTCATAATAAAATCCATGACACAAACGGGCTTATTGCAGTAGACAGAGATGGGCATATTGCTAGTGGTATTAGCACAACTGGGGCTCGGCATAAAATATCAGGGCATTTCGAATAAAATATTTCGGAATATTTTATTTGATGAATTTTGAGATGTTAAGGCGCGTTGCGGATTCGCCAATTCCTGGCGCCGGAGCGTACGCTGATGATGAAATTGGAGATTGATACGATGGTGACGAGCATTATCTTAATTCCATTACTATTTATAGAGTTGAACTTCGGAAACTATTATTATTAGCTAAACATTTCATTTTGAATTTTTATTACTTGTTAAATTTCATCCACTGCAACTGGAATTCAAGGTTTTTATGTTTTTAAAGCTCCAGGCACTCCACTAATTTAAGCTTTTGAATTGTCACTCATTTCATTGAACCATTTGAACTCCTATACTGGCAGGGTTGAAAAAATAAGGGTTGAAATTATTGAGATTCAGACAAAATAATTAGAATTTATGTAACCGTATTTAAGGGTTGAAATACAGGGATTGAAATTGATTTTAAAATATATCTGATTATATGAGCTTTCTATCAGGGTTTTGTTCATTATTTTGTAGCCAGAGAAGATGCAGATCTACGTAAAAACTTGAATTTGGAGTTAAGGGAGCAGTTTTCAGGGTAAAATGGGTGACAAATATAGAAATTAATTAGATGTGGATCTAATATTTGTTTAATAAATAAAATTCGGAAATAGTATTAATTTTGAAACAAATCTCAACAATATTATATTTAGATATGTTTCGGAACATTTGACTTGTAAATTTGACTCGCTTGAATGTTTTTTTTTTCTAGTTCATATTGAAGATTTTTTTAATTTTCCAGGCTTTCGTTATACTAGAATTCAGAATTTTTGCAGCCAATTTTTATACTCTTATGTTAATTTTTTTTTTTTAATATAGCTCAATTTTTGATTGGATTTATAGAGAAAATAATTTTAATAATATTTTATCATCATCAGAATTTTTTCAACAGTACTGATACGTAATACAAATGTTTACGTCTAGTAAAAATTATTTTTTTATTAATAATATTTTTGATAAATATGCACAAATAATTAATATTTTGAATAATGGACCGTATTATGAGGCCCAAAACAATTTTAGAATAATTCCATGGAAATTTATTTTTAAAATATATTTGATGCTTATATTTCAGACACTGAACAATAAATAAGCAATACTAATTTGATAATACAAAAGATATTTCTGATTTTAATATTAAAATGTGATTTTTAAATATATATACTGCAATATTTGAATTCATTTTGTGTACAAAATACAAGAATATTAATTTGTTCATAATAAATTTCAATGCCAAACTTAATATTATTAGATTTTAATGAATTACGATGTTGTAACTTGTTTCAAGCAGAAGAATGTATTGCAGCGGACAGTGATACACTACTAGTACGGCACCTCTATCTAACTCTCTCCAGCGTGTTTCGTTAATGCTGACAAGTTTTGAACGTAGGTCGACGCTTCGAATAAATTCATTCTAAATTTTATCATTTGCAGTGAAATTTTGTTGCCTTCGGTAGAGCGTCGAATCAACATCGTTTTAGTTTAGTTCGCGTTTTTCGTTACTTTGGGGGTTTGGGGGCATATAAAGGGTGAAATTAGCTCGGGTTAACGTAAAATTAAATTGGGAAATCGTGATTAGTGTTTTTGCGTGCACCCTTCTGGTGCACTTGTTCGTTTTGCTATCTAGCGTATTTTTTTTTTGCAAAGTCCTCCCGCTTAGGCGAGGCAAGGCTCTTCCGTTAAGGGCCCAACGAGGGAACGGTACACAAGCTAGATCTTTTAAGTAGCCTTTTAAGTGCCTTTTAAGTCTGGACGGTCTTGTCGGGAGTGCATAACTCGTGTTTTCAAAGAGCGGGCCAGGGGCCCAACATCACGAGAAGCTGCGGAGCGAACAGTTATGCCCGTGTTATGTAAGCGACCATTCGGCTGCCCGGCTAGACGCAGCTCGTAATTTGCTAAGAGGGGGATATGCAGAAGGACTCCTGGGGTTAGAATCAATAGGTCGACGATATAATATGCCTCTCAATCTTTAAAGTAACGCTCGTTATTTAGGCAAAAGGCAACCAACTTCGCGTAGCTAGCTCGGCAATATCAGATAGGTTCAGAAAGAAGCGTTTGAATGATGAATGTATGTTGAATGATTGTGACTAATCAAAAAATTCCCTTTCAGCCTTTTTTTTCAGCTCATCAACATCGTCTTCAGGACGTAAGTCAATTAAAAACTTCTTCATTTTCAGATTTCTAAATTACTATTAAATTATTCCCTGATATTTGAATTATAACTTTACTGATATTTGTGTGTTTTTATTAATCTCAGGACCTGGAGCAGCAGTTGGAAAATCGCATCTGTTGGAGAATCGCACCAGTTGCAGAGAACGAGCAGCAGCCCAAGAATCATCAAGCATCAGCTGAGCTACCCTCGTTGGAAGTGGCCCAGCAGCTTCATCTTTAAGCCCAGCAGCTTGCAATAGTCCACCGAGGGAGCACCCCGCCAAACTAATCAAAACATTCCTTTTCAGCTCAAAATCATTTTTACTACATCATCACGTAAGATTTATTCAAAATAATGATGAAAAACTTTACTAATCTTCAATTTATTAATTTATTTGTATTTTTTATGTTTCTAGGCCATGCAGCAGCGGATCCAGAGCCCAGCAGCAGAATCAGAGCCTAGCAGCAGAATCAGAGCCCAGCAGCAGAACCAGACCACAGCAGCAGAACCAGAGCCCAGCATCCGTCCAAGAAGTCCTGCAGTAGCTGCAGAAAATCAGTACATCAGTAGCAGCTGTTCCTGACCCAGATTCAACTTTCAAAGAAGTCAACTGATTAATTTTAGCCCGCCGCTTGCGAAGTTCAAGTGAGTCCAATTTCTTTTAAAAATTTTTGGCTTGTAATAATTATTTTGTTGTTTCAGTTGCAGCGAGTGAAGAAGTCACTTCTCTGGTCTAGGTTTCGCTGGGGTTTCCCTAGGCCCAAACGGAGAATTCCCGGAGAAGAGTTCGTCTCTTTCCCCTTAGTCATTGCCTGGGGGCGAACAAGGCTTACAATACAACAACGCAACACCATCGCGAACAAGACTTCCAACAACACAGCAGCATCAAGTATTCAACAATAAATCTTCGAACCTTTGTACTTTTTCCTTATTTCCAAAATAAACTCAATCCCACAAAATTTGCAGTCGTATTTATTTTTAAAACCTATTTTTATTGTTTTCAGGATTAGTTAGGAAAATAAATGTATTGTTAAATAGTTTGCAAAATAAATTAAATTCAATAATAAGTTGTATTCTTTATTTTTGATGTAAATACAATTGGAAATTCAATTTGTATTGTTAAAATGTAAATATATTATTAAAATCAAGTTTATATTTTCATTTTTTCATTCAATCTATTAAAAAATAATTCAGGAGTAAGGTTCAAAAATCTCCCGCAAGAGGCAGCATCTGCCAATGAGTGCTACCAAAAATTTATTTTTGAATAGATTTATTTTTGCTATTGCACTCGCTCAAAAATATCAATTTTAATTGGAATAAGATACTCGAAATACCCTGGTATAAATAAATATGCCAATAGTCGCTATTTTCTGCCATTTGAAAAATTCAATTCTAAAACGTGCTAGGTGCTGCCATCTCTGACAAGCCATGGAAACTAATATGTATTCAGAAATATTGGTGTTGACATAAATAAAAAGAAATTTTCCCAGCTTATTTAATAATTTATGAATGATTTTTAATCGATAATATACTCTTCATTGAATTCTGATAAGAATAATTGGTATATATTATTTATTCAGATAGTGATTCAAGAATTACTTAGATAAATACAATGCCGGCAAGCTACGCGTCGATCGCCGGTTAAGTCTGCCGAGTCTGACTGAGCTCCCGCTATAGAGGTATGCAATAAAATAACTGGTGTTGACTTGCCAATCAAATATATTTTTATATACATTTTGATCTTTTGGATTTGTTAGCATATAATAATATGATAATCAAATACAAAATCTTATTTTTTCACGGCTAATCGTTTTGAATTCATCAAAAAATTCTAAAAATCTGTCAAGTAAAATGCGTCATTCCGGGAACCTTTAAAAACTTGTATCTCCTTAAATAATAATCATGGAGCAATATACTAAAAGTTAAAAGAAAGCTCAGCTAGAACTATTTATTTTTAAATCAGTTGCGGTACTTCATTAACAAACTCTGGTAGTATAGGGGGTTAAATGTTTGCAACATCATTGAAAGCTTATATCCTTTAAAATAAAAATAGTGAAATAAACGACAATTTAAATTAATGTAATAGCATTTATTGCTTTTAATTTTCAACCCCTTGTCAATATAGAGGCTTTAATAAAGCAATAACTATGAAAGCTGATATCTCTTAAAATAATAACCGTATAGTAATGAACCAAAGATTGACGGGAAACTTACTTTAACCCTTGATCTTCCAACCCTGATGGTATAGGGGATTGACAACTAATATCTCCTAAAATAATAATCGTATGATATTGAACAAAAAAATTAAAATGAGCCAATGTAGTGCTATTTACTATGAAACCAGTTTCAATTCTTGATCATTCAACCCTGAAATAATGACCGTAGAATGATGAACCAAACTTGAAATTTATTTTGGAATCAGTTGCAACCCTGGTATTATAGAGTAGTGATAACTCAAAAATGAGTATGACAACAAAAAAAGAAATCAAGTAAACTCACATTATTTTAAAAAAATATATGGGATATTTCATTTGATTAATACTCTCATTTCATCAGAAATCATCTTTTCACAAATTATCGATTTCCAAGTAAACAAGGGCACTAATCAAAAAAAGATATATAAAGTATCCCAACTAATTTTCAAAAATAGTATTACTCAACTTGAAACTATGTTTCGGTTGTCGTACTTATTTTCGAGTTGTTGGTACCTACATATTTCATAGGTTATGTACCAATTACTCGAAAATGAGTACGTGAAGCGGAAAAAAGTTTCAAGTGAGGTCATATTATTTTTCGAAAATAAGTGGGGTACTAGTAAAATTTTTTGATTAAGGCCCTTATTTAAGAGAAAATCATAAATTTATAAAAGTACTAATAACTTTAGTATTAAAATTCATAGAAAGGAACTTTTGGATTAGTTGCATTTATTTTTGATCTATTATATAATTCATTTCAATATATTTCAGATTTAAGCTCTTATGAGGGCTGTAATAAATAATTTCTACCCCTGCAAACTGGTGCTTGATACAAAAATTATTTTATGTTCAATCAATGCTCATTTGTAATTAAGGATGACATGATCTTGAAATTTTTTTCGAAATAAGCAGCCACTTAGTCACAAAAAAATAAAACTTCTTCAGTATTTTTCAAAACGAGATAAGTGCTGCCATTTCTAGGATTACCGTGAACCAACAAGTAAATCAGGTCATACAATATAACTGCTCAACAGGTAACCCTAGTTTTAAATGTCAATTTCTAATAGAAAGCTTATATCTCCTCAATAAATGATTTTAGATTTATCAATTAACCTTCAATAGAAAGTTTATATTATGTTATTCATTTCAAAGCCAAGTCCAGTCCTCTATCTTTCAAATCCACAAAGAATAAGAGGTAAAATAATGCAACGGGAATTTGGTCATACTTTTTATCTGCTCAACAGATAACCGCAAATTTATAAATCAATTTCTAGTGAAGGGCTTATATTTGGAATAGTGTTGGCAAATTTGAATTAAATTTTTCATATTCTGATTTTATGGACTAAAATTTATAATCAAATATATTTGGTTGGCAAGTCAACATCAGTTATTTTATTGCATATCTTTTTAGCGGGAGCTCTTAGATTTAACCGGCGATCGACGCGTTGCTTGCTACATACTTAAATAATAATTATAAACCAACATTTATACTTTTGAGAATTTAATAAAGAGTATATTCTAATTAAAAATGATGTTTAAAAGCTCGTACGTCAACAATCAATATTATCTTAAAACAGGCACTAGTTTGTTTAGCTAGTCAGAGATGGCAGCATCTAGCACGTTTTTGAACTAAATTTTTTAAATAGCATAAAATGCGACTATTTCGCATGTTTTTAGCGCATTTTTCCGAAAAAAGCGCTATTATATTCACTTTGGCTGGCTGGCTGGCTGGCTGGCTGGCTGGCTGGCGTGACGCTGAGATCTCAGCAACTATACTATTTACAGACTTGAAACTGGTACTAAATAAAAGCTGCTGTTTCGTAGGCTTGCACAAATTGCTTTAATTCAAGCTCAGTGATTGTGGAAAATTGAATTATTCAATTACTTGTTTCAAGTGAAACAATATCCATAGATATCTATGACATTAGGGATATGGCAACTAAAATCTATTAAAGTAGATAAAAATTTAGTTACAACTTTTGCCGCCGGTGTCACTATTATTATGTACAGTTGTCAAATCTGTCCGGGATTCATTCAATGACTTGTTTGACGCGAATTTGAAGCTTATTAGAATGAATTATTATTATTCGATGAAAATTTGTTCACTTTTGGTGTATTTTTTTTTATATAGCTTTGATAAAGATCAAATTATCATTTTAAGCTACAGCACTTGACCTCCTGTCAGTCAATAACTAATCAATGAAGATTAAAAGATATTTTTGAGTTTGTACATGTATAAATTATGTACCTATCAAATAGTCAACTTGAAACTAGTACTAAATGGAAGCTGCTGTTTCGTAAGTTTGCCCAAACTGCTTGATTTCAAGCTCTGTAATTGTAAGAGATGGTAATTTGCGAAATCTCTGAAGTAACAAGCATTCATGAGCTGTCAAAAATGCGCTTCCATCATCTAGATGATTCTTCCATTTTTTTATAACAGAGCCTTTTGAATATTAATTTTGATAAAATTTGATATTTTTAAATAACTAAAATCGTGAAAATTAATTTATTTGATAAATATATTTTGGTAGCATTCATTGACAGATGACTTGAGGAAAAAAATTAATTTCTGAATAACGGATTTGATTTTAATAATATATTCAAATATCAACAATACAATACAAATTTTCAATTGTTTACACTTCAAAAATGAAATATAGAAGTTATTATTGAATGTAATTTATTTTGCAACAATACATTTATTTTGCTAACTACTCCTGAAAATAGAAAAATAGGTTTTAGAAATATATACAACTGTAAATTTTGTGGGAATGAGTTTATTTTGGGAACTAGGAAATGTTACAAAGGTTCGAAAAATAATTGTTGAATACTCGATGCTGCTGTGTTGTTGAAAGTCTTGTTCGCGATGCTGTTGCGTTGCTGTAAGCCTCTTGTTCGCCCCCAGGCAATGACTAAGGGGGAAGAGACGAGCTCTTCTTCGAGAATTCTCCCTTTGGATTTAGGGAAACCCCAGCAAAATCTAGACCAGAGAAGCGGCTTCTTCGCGTGCTGCAACTGAAACAAAATAATTATTACAAGTCGAAAAATTTTAAAAGAAATTAATTTACTTGAATTTTGCAAGCGGCGGACCAAAATAAATCAGTTGACTTCTTTGAAAGTTGAATCTGGCGACAGGAACGACTGCTACTGATGTACTGATTTTCTGCAGCTACTGGAGGACTTCTTGGATGGCTGCTGGGCTCTGGTTCTGCTGTTGGGCTATGTTTTTGCTGCTGGGCTCTGGTTCTGCTGTTGGGCTATGTTTTTGCTGCTGGGCTCTGATTCTGTAGGTGGGCTCTAATTCTGCTGCTGGGCTCTGGTTCCGCTGCTGGGCTCTGGCTCCGCTGCTGGGCTCTGGTTCTGCTGCTGGGCTCTGGTTCCGCTGCTGGATGGCCTAAAAACATAAAAAATACGAATAAATTAATAAATTGAATATTAGTAAAGTTCGGCGGAACGCTCCCACGGTCGTTGATTGTTAGCAGCTGGGCTTAAAGATGAAAACTGCTAGGCCACTTCCAACGACGGAAGACTATTGCTTGAAGCTTAGAGCTTGAAGTTCTGCAATCAAAATACACACAAATTTTTTTTAAATTAAATAAACAATTCAACACAATAAGAACAGTAAAAAATGAAACTATTGCAAGCTGCTGGGCCACTTCCAACGACGAAAGACTGCTACTTAAAGCTTGAAGTCCTGCAATCATAAAATATACTCAAAAATTAATAATACTGTCAGAATTCCAAACTATTAAACAAAAAAATTACCTTTCCAGCGATCTGCAACTTACGCCCTGTTGATGATGATGATGATGTACTGAAAGAGAATTTTGATTAAGCATTCATTCAACATTCATCACAGACCATTCAAACCCACAATTCGCAATTCGCAGTCCGCGAGCTGATAAAAAAAGAACTAACACCGCCGCGTGTTTGTTCAGAGTGCGTCCTTGCCGAACCCCGGTGTTTCCTAATAAGCGACCTATACCTGCCACGTAACGACTACTCCTCAGTTTCCCCCTGGCTATAGATCTATCACATGATTGCATGCTTCAGGCACTTCCACACCCACCCTTCGGCCAGGAGTCACCAGGGGTACTACCTCTAGAGTGAAGGCCTACGGATGGCAGCGACCGAGTATAGGATTCTCGGCAAAAAACTCGGCCAGAAAAATTGGTCAGGCAGCTTCGACTACCCTTCTAGTTTGCGCACTGACTTCATCCACCGCGAATTTAACAAAATGCCTAACCAAAACTAAAGCGCATTTTATTATTATTGCAAAATTAATTACGGATTTAATTAAATACGTTGGTTCCGTGGAGCTGCGCTTTCAACGCCGCACGAAACCACCGAACGTGAATTTAAATTTAAACTACAAACAAAATCTAAACGGACGAAGGATGCTAACCATCCTAACTCACGATTGCTCACGAACCATACCAGCTACAACCCTAAGCCTTTTGCCAGTTTGTCCCATTTATTTTTTTTGGTTTAAATTTTATATATTCATTTATATTTTTAACGTTTTGACTCTCTATCCGAAAGTCTTCATCAGAAAAATTAGTACAAAAATTGTTTCTGATGAAGTCTTTCGGATAGAGTCAAAACGTCAAAAATATAAATTAGAATTAAGAGAATTTGAACCAAAAAAAATCTGTTAATCTGAATCATGGAATTTATCATTATTTAGTTTCAGCTGAATGTGTTAAATGCAAAAATAATGGTAACTTACCAATCGAACTCATTTTTTTCAAGTAGTTTATTATCTTGGCAGACTTCAAATGATTGTTTTCCAGAAGTAGATCTGATTATTACATAAGCTGCTGCTTTTTTGTAGATAACTTTATAGCCTCGGAATAGTTGCTAAGAGGAAGAACGTTACTGTTTAAAAGAGTTATTAAAATATATAGCAATTTCTTGAAGACGGTTTCACAATTTCACAGCATAATACACTCAATAAGAACTGATACTAAACAAAAATCAGAAAACAAAATAATCTCCTTCAACACCATTTATTAAATTATTATTTTTAAATGCTATAAGCACAATACTCATTTGGATGGTATCTCCTGTCGTATTTATTAAATAACGGATTACCACGATGAGAACTTCTATTTTGGATGAAGCTGCATTTATCGGACGGAAAAATGAATAAAGCCGGATTGTTAGCGTTGCTTGAAGAACTACTGCTTGCTCCTTGACAAGAACAATAGCTCAATTTTTGTGGATTTCTACTTGGATTGTCACAAAGGCATTTGTGAGGAGTTCTATTTTCAGGTATTTGCGATTTGTATAGATAATCGGCTGAATATTTCCACTTTAGATCTTGCATCCAGCTTTTCTTCATATTTTTGTGGATGCATTGTCTATTTTTATCAATTTGGATGAGCGGTATTCCTGCCTTCCAGTACTCAGTGGTACTTTCACTAAATTTACATATGTATAAATAAATTATTATTAATATAGTTTGTATTAAATACTTAATTCGATAGTTTTTAGGTATAAATTTTTCGTAATAGCCTACGGCTATGTAAGATGCTCCGTGTTGTAGTTCCCATGATCCACAAATTTTATTTCCGTTTGAATTGTATAATCTAAACAAAATAATACATTATTTAAAATATTAGATCAAAACGGTATTTTACGCTTGAATAGATCTGTATGGTACGTCTAAGCTGAGTCCAATAAATGATAACGTTTGATCCCAATTCTTTAAATCTTCTTTAGTTAAAACAAACTTTTTCGGTGGTTCTCTGTTCTTCCCATTATTAAAAACGAAGATAATGATTAGACCATTCCGAATGTGTGTCAATTTTCGTTTCCGATTGTTCCGACATAAATGGCCCGTCAAATAATGCTCAAAATAATTTTGTTTGTCATCATCGTCTAAATATCTAACACATTAATTATTATATAATCTATAATATATCTCACCAAACCTTACCCTCCTTCTAGAATACGAAACTTTCTGCTATCACTAGCAACGTAAATTCCATGATTATCTAAATCAGTGAAACTGGAGATTGTGACACCGCTGTCAGAGCTGTACAATTTTTTTACAGTACCAAAATATGGACGAATTTTGTTTGTGATTTCGTTGAGAATATGATACCATTTGCTTAATTTATTCGGATCTAAAGTTACTTTATGTTTTTCTGTTTTAAATCCATTCAAATAAACAGTTATATTTTTAGCAACTTTTGAATTAGTCGTTTTTCCTTTCCCGGTACAAAATTTACTACATCCCATAACTGAATTTTGGCGGGAAACTTGAAGCTTAATAATGACCAGTCCATCAATTTTGATTTATGAATATAAAAGTCATGAAATTAACTGAAAATATTAAAACTGTCAACTGAAAGTCATTTTTTTGAGGTTATAAATTTGATAAATGAGACATTAATTTTGTTTCTACTTGAATTTAATTGTTGCAGTCATTTTTATCTTGTAGACTATCTACAATCAATAATGAATATAAAGTCGGCATTCAATTTTATTGAATATTGATGGTTTTTTATAATTGTCTATTTGTCCTAATTAAGTATAAATAAATGCAAATAACTTTAAATTATAGTTCAGTATGTGGATAGTGAGCTTGTTTTGCAGAGATATCTGGAGGATGGATAAATACTCCCTCCATAGTTTGCCAGTGGACACTTCCACTAGGTGAATGTAGACCAATTATTTCCATTTGACCGTTGATGGGCCTGCCGAAAGTTCTTCCGGAGGCTGCGAGGTAACTACACAAAAAAAATCAATTAATAATATTATAAAGTACGTTTCAAACAATATATATTTACACATCAGTGTCAATATGTTTAAACATAATGCTCTCATCTCTTGACCAATATTCTCCCGAACAAACAACATTCCAATGATCTCCTGTATCTCCTTCTCCCCGATCATCTCCATAACAAGAAATTTCTTGGTTTCCAGACAGCGGTGACTGGAAATGATGCGAGTGAAGGTTTTTGTGGGTTTGCAGATGTTCCAATCTAACAGTTGCGCCACATTTTATCTCTTCCCTGGACAAAACACTTCCTTAGAAATATATAATTTTAAAAAAAAAATACCATCTTACCCTCTCATGAAATGTTTTCCTGTAGGAGCTTTAATAAACCAGTGGCTGTTTACATCCTCTTGAACCTCAGTTCCTGTTACACTCTGCTGCCCACTTCCAGTACCGTATTTCACATCATGTGAATGTAATCGGATACGATAATCCGAATTGAATAATTTTATCACAGAACCGTACGTTACATATCGCTGCCTGGCTCCTATAAACAAATAAATAGGCTTAATGCATCTTATGTTAAATTTTATTCTGAAACCAGTAGTCGAGATGAGACGTGCAATCATCTCGCTGGAATCTTTTTGTGGATTATTTTGTGCAGAGATTTCGTGTGCACGGAGCATTAATTTTTTTCTTCCAATCTTTTTTTTAGACTATACAATAAAAAATAAATATAAAGAGTCCGATTTCTGTTTGAAATTCGACCGCGAAATTTGAAGAAATAAGAGGCGAATTCTGGCGATGGATGCAAATCCATGAATCCTTAATTTTTTTTCCAACTAATGACGTCATGTTTCCATACATACGTCACAGCTACAACACCTCACCAGAACGAAATATTCCATCTTATTCCATGATATCAGTGTTAAAGTTTGAATTTTTTAGGTTATTTACTAATCATTACTATGAATTCAATATTAGTAGCTTTGGTTGCAAGTATTGGGTTTTTCCATGATAACAATGAACTTTTTATATTCGACAGTATAATACAGAATATCAGTAATAATTAATTTAAAATTTTTTGACACTTCTTTTGTTCTAACCAAAGTTTGCAAAGAAAGATATAACCGAATAGGAAATATTACGGAGAAGTAATTAGTACTTATTCAGAAAAGAACTTTTATAGACACTTTAAAATGAGTCAAATCTCTTTCAATTAACTTTTTGAAATCATTGAAAATAAATGCTTGACAGAAGAGTGAGAAAGAACGACATTTGGAAAAGGATAGGCTACATGGAAGCAGCTCGCTTGCAATATCCATGAATCCGTGGGATTACTAACTCATGACGTCATGAGTTCGTCGCCAGAATTCTGAATATTCCATGTTTTCCACGAACACAAACTCGAATCCATCGCCAGAATTCCCTTAAGAATTGGCGCGCAGATGGTGCTATGCTTCCCATTTCGTATTTAAAGGCGAAGGTTTTTGGTATATAATAACTATATGATAGAAAATAGTTTAATTTCATTTTTTGGAAATTCTAGACAAAATAAATCTCATCTTTCACTTGCTTCGCATAGTAATATCATTTTTCGGGTTTGACAACACCAATAAAATAAAGAAAAACAAATTTGTGTAAAATATTAGTTAATTTTCATGAAACTGATCATATAATTCTCAAAGATTATTTCTATAATCAATTTTATTAAAAAAAATTATTATGATTAAAATTATTCCATCCTTTTTCTACTTCCAAGGATAATAATATTTGAATTATCACATAGTCGCGCGAAGAGTATTGCCAACATGAGATCAGATGAGAAACAAAATGGATATTTTTTAGAAATATTTTTATAAATCTCTCATAACTCAATCCAGTTTATCTGGTGGTAATTTTTTTATGTTTATGCAAAATTTCATCAAACTCTAATCTTTTTTGTTGACGAAAAAAATATATTTTTTAACACGTGCATCGAAAGTACCCTGTTATCATTTAATAAATATAAATTTATTAAATTCTCTTGTTGACAGAGAGTTAATTAATTATTAATGGATGCCGTTGGTATTTATTCATCATTCAATAAAATAAGTACATATCAATTATGTTTCGTTGTATGGTTTATTGTAAATGTGATCATAATTGCAAAAATTTATTCGTAAAATCAATGCATCTAAAATTTAAAAAAGCTCAGTAATGGGGTATTTTGGTGCACTTGTTACAAAAAGTATTGTATGAAACACGCACACTGAACGACCGTCATTATTGTCACGGATGAAGTTGGCTGCACGAAGCTACGCAGGCTTAGCCCTCGCCGTCGTCTCGAGATTTGTTCTCGATTTCACCGAGTGCAACCAGCTTCATCCCAGACAATAATGACGGTCGTTCGATCTTTGTATCATAATATACTATTTTTTTTATAAGAAATAATGTTAAATTCAATTTCAATACCGAAATTTTTATCCAAAATTTATTTTCTTAATATCTCAATAATATGTGCCCAATTGACAAAAATTCAAACGGTTTTGAGATAATATAATCAATTTTATCAATAATTTATCACATGGATTTTCAGTTATATGAATTTCTTAATGTTTTTTTTATGCCAAATGTCAAAATGACAGTTCAGATAAAAAATTTAGTCTGCACAATATTTTACGTACAGAAAAATGTATAGCCCAAAACAAGCTTTAGAAACGTTCATAAACTTGGACCTAATCATGAAAATTTTTCTCTTTTTCTCTGCATTTAGATTGATTTTAGAAAAATAGTTTACAAATCTTTTACGTATGCCACGCTCATATCACCCAATCAGAAATGGACACACCGGTCTTGTATGATTAAATGATTGTAGGTTAATTTAGAAATAGTTAACTTACCATCAATTTCTTCTATACACAACAATATTTGTATTAAAATTATTATACTAATAATTGCTTTTGACTTAAATGTACAATTCATTCTTTAAATTTCTTTTGAGCACACTTCTGTTGACAGCGTACATCAGCTGACAGTTCAGAACTGAGCATGAGCAACATTGAGCAACAACAATGAAAGCTGTCAACTGTACTACGAGGACGTAAATGCTTAGGGAGCAAATAATCAAAAAATATATTTTGAGTAAGCTGTACTTTATTAATTTATGGAATAAAATTCATTTTGAGTAATTTTGTAACAAAAATGATAGTTATGTTAGGTTAAACTTACCACATAACCATTATATCAAATACGATGGCTGCAGTGCTCAAAAAAAGGGCTTTGGCAGAATACAGCCAGATCCAGGTATTTATATAAAGATAGGAAGATAATTGGATATTAAATTTACTATTTTTTTAGGAAGTTTCTCAGCTACCGTTCAAGAAACTACGGCTAGTTAAAAAACCGTCTATTGGAAGTTCCGCTATCGCGTTTGTCAATCTTCTAGAAAAATGCAAGAACAGTAATGAGGCCCTTCAGGCACTACTACGGATATCAGATAGCTTAGAATTTGAACTGTCTCACATACCGGAAGCTATAAAGAAGTTATCGATTCACTTTAAAGTTGAAACAGAATCTGCGGTTAGGGTTAAATTATTAGCATTATTTGCTGATATTGGATATGAGCAGGGGGCTGATATAAATTGTATAATAGAAGAGACTATATTATTATTAAAAAATGAGAAGTCTCACAAAGTTATAGCTCAGGGTGTAACGACAATATTGAAATTGGGTATGCTAATTTCGGATAATGCAGTTTTACATTTGAAATTAGTTGATATTGCAAAAAATTACTTAAAAGATGTGAGTCATAGTGTAAAATGCAGATGTTTGGAATTAATAGGAGTTTTGTTGCCTATAGGCACTGATCTCGAAGTGGAAAATACTTTAAAATTAGTAGAAAACTATTTTCATAGTGAGGATGCGCGTGTGCGTAGCGAGGCATTCAATACAATGATTTGTTTTCATGAACGGGGCTTTAAATTAAATCCCTCCATGTACACTGACGTATGTGCAGCTCTAAAAGACGATTATGAAATTGTACGTCAGGTTGCGTTAAAATTAGTATGGGTCCTCGGACAAACATACGCAGAAAATATAATTATCTTACCTGAAAGCGAACAACAAATTCGTTTAATTGACGATGCATTCGGGAAAGTGTGCAATGCGGTTAATGATTTATCAAAATGTGTTCGGACCTTAGCTGCACAACTTCTCGGATCGATGACTCAAGTTAGCTCTAAATTTTTACATCAAACGTTAGACAAAAAACTTATGTCAGATATGAGGAAAAAGAGGTCGGCCCATGAAAGAGCCTGGGAGAATGTAACAAGCGGCGAATGGGCTTCGGGTAAAAAATGGGCAGACGACGCTCCTCGAGAATTAGTTGACGCTGATAGTGTCAGTCTCATGAGCAGTGGAGCTTGTGGTGCATTTGTCCATGGGCTTGAAGATGAATACCTCGAAGTTAGATCAGCAGCTGTAGAATCACTTTGTCAATTGTCGATGAATGATCCACAGTTTGCTAATACTTCGCTTGATTTTTTAGTCGACATGTTTAACGATGAAATAGAAGACGTACGTCTTAAAGCAATTGATAGTTTACGAAAAATAAGCCCATACATAATTTTGAGAGAAGATCAACTCGAAACGATCCTAGGAGCTCTGGAAGATTACAGTTTCGATGTTCGAGAAGGTCTGCATAGAATGCTGGCTGCTTGTAGGTTATCCACAACGAATTGTCTACAAATGTGTGTCGAAAAGTTGTTGGACAACTTGAGAAAATACCCGCAAGATAAAAGATCTACGTACAAATGCCTGCAGAAAATTGGTTCGTTACACCCTGAATTAACTTTACCTCTAGTGCCTCAATTATTAGGGATCCATCCATTTTTTGACACTGCTGAACCCGATGTGGACACCCCATCTTACGTTTGTATATTAATTTTGGTCTTAAATGCCGCTCAACATTGTCCAACAATGCTTCAAATGTTGGAACAGCATACATTACGCCATTATAGCTACTTACGTGACACGATGCCCAATTTGGTACCACTTTTAAAGTTAGCAGATAATAACTCATCAGTTAAAAGAACTATTGGGCCAACGGAAAGCAAAAAATTCTTGGAAACTATTGTCAGCAATTTGGAAACTATTCCAGGCTCAAACCGTGTGCGGATTACGTTGCTAGAAACGGCTCAAAAACATTTGAACAGATTAGCAGAAATGGATGAAGCAGTCGCTGGAGCTGCTCACTTCACTGCTCTATTTATTGGGGCTCATCTACTAATGACTCAAATACTAGATCATGAATTGTGGACTAATCCAACAACTTTAGCTTCGCAACAAGCCCAAATGCTACGTAATCACATTCAACAACTTCTGCAACATTGTTTGAAGCTGGAACATTTATTTGTTGGTCTAAGCGATGCAGAAATTTGCTCTTTGAAACAATTTCGGTTGAAATCACTTGCTATTCATTTGGTTTTTGTTGTAAGAGCTAGTAATGCTTCAGCACTAGCACCCTGTCATCATTTTTTGGCGGCTGTGGAAGAAACTGAAAGGGTTTTGAGCAGCAGAGGAATCGAACCTGAACCATTTACTGCTGCAGTATTCAGAGAGTTGAGTGTTTTGGATGAACCAAAACCTGGACCGGTGGCAAGACTTCTTGTACCTCTTTTACAAACAAGTCAAATAGGAAGACCACCGCAGCCAAATATTAATGTAAGTTTTTTTCATAAATCAATTGATCATATTATGAGTATTTTTTATTTAGATTCAGATGAGCAAGGCTGTTATTTTGGAGCCGACTGGCCAAACGGAGACAGCCTTAAAATTTACTGCTGGTTTAGTAATGGCTGTACCACTAGAAGCCGAACTTACGAATTTGGTCGACCCGACAAGACTTCGACTGAAAATTAAGTACCCCGACCAAAGAACGCAAGTTGTGGTTCTTAAATCAGGGGATTTGAAACCACTTGATTTCGACACGGAAGGTAATAATTTATTTTATTTATAGCTCACTTTTTTAGATTATATCTCAGAATATAGGTATTGAAAATACAGGAATTCAGTCAAAATATTTTTTGTAACTCCACAGTTCGGTTCAACTTACATCATCCTCAGGAGTGCTACAGATTTTTAAATACTTGGTAATATTTACAAAAATATGAAACAATGATTATCTACAAAATAACTTGTGAATTTGCATATGAACATTCCTTCAATTTAACACGTAATTTACACAATGAAACGAACCTAAATAAAAGTCTAATACTTGAAATATTATGCTACTATAATTATATTCTCTTTTCGCATATTTCAATTGTTGTACGTCGTTTCTAATTATTTTATTTCTTTAATGTATTATTTAACATTCCGTTAGCGATGTCTTCATCAAACTCCTGAGGAGGACTCAAGTGGAGCCGAAACTGGTAGAGTGGCTTGATTAATAAATATTTTATGACTGGAACCGAAGAGATTTTTCTGCATTCTACTGTCAAAAAACATATATTTCTCATAAATTCACGAGTTCTTATGTAAATATTCCTTATTTCATATTGTAGTAAATGTTCGTTAGTATTACCATTACTAAGTATGTGAATCTGTAGCACTCTTAAGTATAGTCCAGATGGAACCGAAACTGTTGACTATTATCTTCATCTGTTTCGTTCTACATGTATTACATAATTGAGCTATACAAGAACTTTTAAAAGTCATATCTCACAGAATAGAGAGAATGTTAGCATAATTTCTTCACAGGTCGTCTCAGGTGCCGATAAGGAATCATATTTATATATTTTTTTAAATAATGGAGATGCTCACCAACTTTTAAATTTAATTTGAAAAATGAATTTTGTTTAGATAAAAGTGGTACCGGTTCTAATTTGCGGCTGATGACAACCGTCCTAATTTCGCATCAAGTGTGGACAGAAGCATGTTTCATCGACATTAACATAGCGCTAGCAGTCCCAGAAGCAGATGTTGCAAGACGAAGGGCCCATTCTGATTCAAGTGCATGTTTACTTGATTTATGTAAACCAGTAAAGGTGTGTGTAGCACCAAAGCCTGTTAAAAAAGGAATACTTTAATTAATATAATATATTATATTGTTTTGTAAAAATATCATTTATTTTTGAATAAATTCACATTTACATATAAAATTACATATCTTTAAGTATATAGATATATTTAATATAAAATAAATCAATAAAATCATTAATACAAGTAATAAATTTGATGAAGAGAACAATAGGTATAAAATCTGGTAAAACTATACAAAACATTCTTAAACAACTAGGCTTTTGCTAACGTGGTGACAGTTATGGCTCAGTCAACAACAGCAACGGAAACACGCGCATATAACAAACAACAACCTTTCTGAGATCCAACACAATGAGTAACGAATTTATTCCCTTCAACCTCGGCAAGTTATTAAACACTAAAAACTTAAAACTGTTATAAACTGGTAATATGTGTGCGTAACATACATAAATATTTATATAAATCAACAACGCTCTCTGCTGAGAACAGATGGTAAACGGACCTGTGGATCATTTACGGAATTGGAACTCATGTTGGCCACAGGGATCTGTGTGTGGAGGAGAGGTCGCTTTGTACTTACTATTTGTCTTCGTTCAAAGGGCGTTGACACAGAAAACAAAAGTTATAACGCTTGAAAATGAATTCTTAACGTACCTAGTGCGGATGGGAATGGGAATACGCCCTCGGCTCGATTCAAACCTTTTTATACTAACTTAATTTAAATAAGAATAATTTTAATAACAAATTGAATAGTATAAAAAGGCAGCCAAATGCGAGGGTTTAATACGTAACAAATAATCGTGCGGGCAGTGAGAGATTAGGGGATGAGATGTCACATGACTTAAGAAACTGCTGACTTCAAAATACTTCATAACGGGAAGTAAAGACTTTTCCATCCTATCAGGCGAGAGTTATACATACGTATGATCGGATTAGCTGGAAACTTAAAGGATGAGTAAAAAAAAAAGCAAGATTTGCTGTGCTGCGTGCTCACGTTGTCCGAAATTTTGTTAAAATATCAATATTTCCTTTTCCAATATTTTCATATGCATGAAAAAGTGATTATTTCTAAATTTTGTAGAAACTTGAACGCCGTCAAGATTTTTGCCAGGGGGAAAGGCAGAAAAAGCTGATAAGTGTGATAAATTAGAATTAACTATTCATTTTCGATTTAAAATGCAATATTAGTATTCATTTTTAATTATTATAAAGTTGCAGATGCATAATTATAACTGTGAGCTGAAGGAGAACCTCGAACAAACTTAAATTTGTGTATTTATATTTTGGAAAATCAATTTTACTTGTTATTCTTGTTTTCGTTCAATGGGTGAGCAGTCATCGCTCGGTCGCTTGAAAAAAGATGGACGGATTAAAAATTATTTGATGAAATGGAGCACCAAAATAGAATTTGTCGGCAAAATTCAAAAAAATTCGAGTTAATGCACAATGGATACTACGTTCATCCCAAAACTAGAGAGGGAAATATTCGATGTACAACAATAGTAGATATAATCTACTTTTGTATAAAAATGAGCAAAGAAAAAAATGATTGTTGCGTGTGAATAAACTCATCAACTATAGTTTATTTTAGATAACTCAAGAGTTCTTATGGAACTACGATTTAAGCCTTCTAATTGGCCAAAAGCAAATCACTTTTACATTTAGACAAAAATCGTATTTGATTTTTTTTTTTCAGATTCATCATGTGTTAGTCGTTCATCAATCAGCATAAACAAATTTGTATTGTTCCAAGATTTAAATTCTTATCTACTCAGATGACATGTGAGTATATTTGTTGAATTTATTTTCAGTAGGTTTCATATCCTGGATTTACTGTTAGTGAATCGTATTTGCATTTTGGTTAATAAGAAGGCTTAAATCATAGTCCTGTAAGATCCCTTGGACCGTTCTTAAATGAAATGAACTATAGTTTCACTTTGTAACAGTAGGAATCCTTGAATTAGTCATTATGGATTAAACGGCAGACAAGATCAAAAATCGTCTGAATATTCAAGTAACAAAATATTCCAATATTTTTCAAGAGCTTGAAACGTTTAATTCTTTATGAATAGAAGGAAATTTCTAATATTAAAATTTTGTTTCCAGGAACGCGCGTTCTTGTACTAAAAACTGTAAGATGCGCAAGTGCAGCCCATGCGCATGAAATAGCTTCCATGAGTGCGTCCAAATATTCGATGCACTGTGTATCTTTATTATTATATTCAATAAGAAGTGAGAATATGGACCTATGTATTTCATCCGGCAAAATTTATAACAAAGAAATTTTTTTGCATGAAAATTTGAATCATTTACCATATAATTACAAATTAATTTAATCCAATAAATTCAACAAAAATGTTGACCAATTTATTTATTTCAGTGAAGCCCTATCATTTCAGTGGATATCAGCATCATATTCACAGTAAATTCATCTTTATAAGTGGTTGAATTAAATTGATAATAAAATTGTATTATAATAACATAGTCCTTATAAAATTAAAACAGGAAACATCCAATTGATTTTGATATCATTTTAGTTGCTTGTATCTGCTATTTATTTCACACTTTTTTTTTTTATGATAGTTTCTCAAATTTTGATAGTAGTGGAATAGTCCAAAAAAATTGACGAGCATGCGCGGTTAAAGGATAGTTAAACGGTGTAAGAGAGACAAATACAAATCTATTGTTGCAGTCCGTACTTAAAAGTTCCCTCTGTTACAATGGAGAAGATAGCAGTATTTAGTTGTTCTTTAAGTTATGTGCCACCTCGCCTCCTATATACACAGCATGCAATTGTACATACACGAACATATACTAACTTTTAAAATAAGGAATGGCAAGAATTTCTAGGCAGGACTTTTAAATAACAATGGAAGATATTTTTGCAATTTTCCTCACATACAAATCACAGCACATAATACACAAAAATTACATAAAAAGCTTATAGGAACAAACGTACGCGTGTGTTTGGCAGAGCTACCTCGCTTTGGCGGGCTTCGGCGGCGTTCCTGTGGTGGTACCACTAACCGCCGCATTCTTCTGCGCAATGTGTGTCTGATAATGCTTAGCCAAATGAGCCTTTTGTCGAAAACTCTTTCCGCAAAGGCTACAAGCGAATGGTTTTTCGCCTGTATGGGTGCGAATATGAACATTCACTGAATATTTGTCTTTGAAACCTTTTGAACAAATGCTGCAGTAATGCAATGATCTTTCCTTGCGGACTCCGTTACTAGTTGAAGTGGCACCTTGCACATTACTCTGCTTTGCGTTTCCTGTTCCGGTTGCAGCTCCAGCGCTGTTAGATCTTTTGTATTTTTTCGGTTGCGGTTTGGTACTCGTTACTTGTTGAGTTTGAGCCAATTGCGTTGTTGCTAGGACTGTTTGTTGAGGTGGATCAGTTGCTGTTGTGGTAGTCAAACTGTATATTGGGTCTAGTTGGCAGTACTGCTGAACGGATTCTGCTACTTCGTTAGCAATTCGTTTAAGTTTTTCGTAATCTTCTGGGTAAGAGGCTGACTCTAATTGAGACAGTAAAATATCGTCCATACTATGAGCGCTGGATGGATTGTCATCTGGAAGTCTTGTCGGTGCCTCTACAAATAAAATAGCTCCAGAGTCAATTCCGGATATAATTGATGCTGGTTGAGGAACGTCTTCTGTTTCTTTTGTGTCTGTGTGCGTGGGAGGTGTTGATAACGCCCGCCGAAGTTCGCTGTGTGTATCTGTCTTTGTTGTTGTTTTATTTGAACTTCCATTGTAACGAACGAAAGCTTTACCCTGTAACGCACTTCGGAGTAATGAGTCAGCTCCGGTTGGCGTGGTTGCAGTACTGCCGGTGCTGTTGTTATTGTTATTTAATTTCCAGTCGTTGTTGTTATTATTAAAACTGTCGTGAACTTCTAGCATTGGTGTGTCGATTATTATTGTATTGGCTAATTCGTCTTTAGTATCCGCGTATCCGCTGTCGTCATATGTATATGTTTCCGATTTGATTAATCCGTCAGTGTTAGGACTTGGAGTACCAGCTACGTAACTCGAAGTTGCACTGTTGGGATAACCATTTAATTGTCCTCCAGGAGGAATAATATTCAGGATACTGTCTATATCTAAAGTGGATTGCTGCATATGCTCCAACGATCCAGGGCTCGAAAGACTTCCATCTTCTTCTTTGATGATGGCAGCTAAAGGTGGACGAAACCAAGGTGTTGTTTGATCAACACCATTTAATACTGTCAGTGTATAGATGTGGCCATCAGTAGGACCATCACTAGTTGCGCTAACATCTTGCTGACTCCAACAATATTTATTCAAATCCTCTAAAATAGCGGTTTCTAAACGCACGGTCTCTTTGTCGCAGGACCAGAAACTGGAGTCGTAACCAGGGACTGCATTTCCGTCTGCAGAAGTGGCTGCTACTGTCTCTAACATGACTTCGTTGTTATTATTGTTAGTTTCTTTAATTTCTACGTCCCCGTTGCCCAAAAAGGCGTTAACTGTACGCATTTGTTTGGAAAACTGCTGCAGAGTTTGGGAATCGTTCACATCGGGGCCCACCACAAAATCGAAGAAGTCTGTCTTGGAGATATCCTCACTTCGGAACGTTTCGGTTATATCCATTATCACAAAGTTCTGTTCCTTGATTGGTTCAGATTCGATGCGAAGATTTCTCTTTTGAATGCATTATTTTCCAACAGGCAAATTTTTGATTGTTGTCATCGAAGTTTCTGAAAAAAAAAACATTGTTAATATTTCCAACAATGGTAATTAATTAATTGTACTCAATTGGAAGCTGTACTCATCACTTCTTATTACATAGTAAAAACAGGTTGACAGATACGTGCAAATATGAGATAATGATTTCTTTTTCTCGTGAAATTAGATGTAAACATTGTTGGCGGGAAATGTTGATTACATACGCGCTGGAATTGGAATTACATAACATAGTAACGTTGCGGTTTTGTCGATGTGAAATTGTATTATACTTTTTTCAGCTACCTCGACAGATTATTGGTTTCCTGGTTCAAAAATCGATTAAAAATCGATTCTAGAAAATCTTTGCATTGCAAGAATGCTAAACAAAGTGAGTAGTGGGTGTATGTATGTTATAGAGATCATGCAGTTTCACTCCTTATTTAGCTCAATCCCTGTAGAAGTTACCGCTAGTTTTAGTTCAAGAGTGCAGGTAGTTCTAACTGTGTTACTTCTAAAACAGGAGCAGCGCTAACTCATACCATAATAAAACGAGTAGATCGAAAGTGTGATAAATTATTAAATCCTCTCATCTTGTTTCTAAAATAAAATTATTTCTTTTTTTTTTAGAAATATGATTTCGTATTTTCAAACTATTCCCGCTTTTTCTTGCGGTTAAAATATGCGCTTGTAACAACACGGCAATTAAATTTATTATTTTGATAATTCTGACCTATTGCAAAAATAGATTGCATAGACAATTATCTCATTTAATTTAATATATTTGGATGGATTATATTTAAGAGTGGAAAAATGCTAGATATTGCCATCTCTGAATACAACAAGAAGCCATCTCAAAATCTAAAAATAAAATTGTATACTGATACCTCAGAAATGAGGGACTAAATCAAAAATATTTTCAAATAAAATCACTTGGTTTCTAGAAAATAATTGGTGTATTTCACATTAATTTTTTCGATTAGAGCCCTGTTTTACAAAATATTCACATAATTTGTAAGAGCCAGCCGGATATATCGTTCGTCAAAAATGGAATACTAAACCAAATCTGATTTTTGTACCTATTGGACCTGCAAACAGATTTGTTCTTAATTTTGTGGAAAAAATTTGATTGGAAACTCCAACAAAATTTTGTTGACTGAAGCACGGAATGGACAATCCGAATTCTCACGCATCGTAAGCAATATTTTAATGGGAATTAGAAGATAAAATAGTCTCAAGTCAATAGAAATATCTTCAAGTTTTATAAATATTTAGATGTGGTAAGTAAGTGGTACACTGTAGGAACAGAATTAACTGCAAGTCCCCACGATCATTTGCATCAGAATTAATTTGTTTTTCATTCTAATTGACAACTCTAGAATTTTTTATTTCATTAATTAATTTATTTATTCTAGTTTTCATTTCCCTTGGAGCTAAAGAATCAATTGTAAAACGGTATTCGACAATCGGAAGTTGCTTTTCAAAAATGATGCCAATTTTTGAACAAATATGTTCAAAAGTGTTCCATTGACGAAATATTAGTTAGAAGTTAGGATTTAACAGTAGAGATGACAGTATATAGCAGGTTTGGAGCTACAAGATGCGCGATATGTTTATTTATAGCTTAAACGACTGATAATCAATTTTATTTCTTGAATTAATCAAATTTAATCACTCAATTCTCTTATTTGGCACAAAAGGATTTTTTTCTTGTTTTTAGAGCCGATTTTATGGACTACATCTGAAGTATTGTTTGATTATGACTTTATTAGAGCTTGAATAAAAAAAAAAAAAACAAGTAGAGTCATATAAGTTACTAATAATAATATTTATTCTGTCTAAGGGCCAGTTTCACCAAAGCCAGTTAAATTTATCCAGAGGTTATTTTATACGGAAATTATTGTTGATGCAATTGTAACTATAGTTACATAGTCAAAATAACCCCTAGATAAATTTAACTGACTTTGGTGAAGCCGGGCCTAAGAGCCAGTTTCACTAACGCTAGTTAAATTTATCCAATTGTTATTTTATACGAAAACTATTGTTGATACAATTGTAACTTTAATTACTAATTTGAAATAACCGCTAGATAAATTTAACTGAGTTTGGTGAGACCGGACCTAAATATTTCTTAAATTTGACTCATAGTTAAATTACTTTTAATATATTTTTGAATTACCAATTTCCGACAAACTGGATTTCCAATAAAAAAGAGGTGTATGAAAGACCATTACTATTTTTTCAAAATGCTATAACTTTACTTGAAACATTTTTCCATTTAGGGCTCAAATTTTGACTTCATAGAACAATGAGATATCGGTGAGATTCAGGTGATAGTTCTACGACGGCTCGAGAGATGGTAGCATCTAGCACGTTTGAGAAATTGAATATACTTTTATTCATTTCGGGGTGAATTGCAGGCTAAATAAAATAGATATTTGATTGAATCAACTGAGTTTTATATTCTCAACTAATTTTGAGCATGAAATTCAGTATCAACTGTTTCATAAAACAAAAAATTTTAAATAACAGTAGCGCGTTGCATTAAAAATAAATTGAAGAGTCCAATTTTTAAGTAATATATAGGCTGTTCTGGAATGATAACATTATTTCCACCCTATTATTCAAAGGAATAAAATTTGTATCTTTTATAAACGAGATTCAGATGTGAGGAAGAGAAGAAATTGAGGTTGAAGATTGATAATAATCGATTGAAGTCATTAGATTTACTTCACTTCTCCGTGTTATAAATTTAATGTTCTATGATTTGTCTCACTATTAATCTAAATAATTGATACCATTAATCTAAAGGACCCGAGGTGTCATGTGACTTAAGGAACAGCTAACTGTTTAATGTTAACTTCTCATTACTCTTTACATATAATTATTTTTGTCCCTATCTATTTGAGAGTGAAATTTAATGTAAAGTTGAGAGAGAAGTTAGCAGTGACTAGTCAGTTATCTTCAAGATTAAATTTTAAGTTATAGTGTAAATAAAATTATTACTATGTGTTTGGTACATCCTGAACAGATTTATTTGTTATTTCCTTATATTTCTGTTGCATAATCTTACGCCTAATATAAAATAAATAGACTTTTCATAGCTTGTCTGCTTCAACTGTGACAATATTATGGTCTTCATCATCATAGAATAATATACGTTGAAGAAGTGTATGCCCGTAATTTAGCGGTTGCCAGATTTCCACTTTCTAAATTTTATTGGATATGATTCCAGATACCTCATTTTATAGTACTGCAGTGCACAGTTTGTGCAACAGACAGCGCTCAGCTCGCAGCCATGTTTGTTCTACATTTACAGACTTTTTGCAACAAAAAGATTACATTTTATGGAGGCGGTTCACATCTAATCTTATGGTCAATTACGTGATGTTTTTATGGTTTTTATTGGCGAAATTTTCTTTAAATGTCTACGTAATTGTAACTAAACAAACAGCAAACGAGTTTGCAGGAAAATTCACATGTGTCTTGCATTACTAATCATAAATTAATTTGTAACTATTGTGCAAAGCGTCAATTACGATTTTTAAAGATATAATTGTATAGTTCATTATAACATAGGTTTTAGGTTAGAAAATTGTGAAATGGTTGACATATTACACTTCTCTCTAAATTTTTCATCTAATAATGCTTCTCTCTTTTAAATTCAAACAGTCTCTGATATTCTTTATTAATATGTGTGTACCAACTTTCATTTCTTCTCCATATCTTCATTAGAAGATACAGTAATAATATCCATGATTAATTAAGTCTTAGAATAAGATAAAAATCAGAGGCGTATGTTACAAGCAAAATTCATTGTAAACTCTTCCAATAAGCCAATTAAATACCCGAAACTGAAATGAGTCTTTGATCTTTAGATGTAGAACAAGATCAATCGTTTTGAACTTTGTTCAACATATGATTAATGTATTACATATTTTTTATTCACTTCTGAACCAAACAAAACAATTCTGATTTTATCAAGCTGTGTTAACAAATATTGCCGATACAATTAAATACATTTCAAATTAAATTAAGTATATTGGAGTAATATATTTTTTCAAACAAAAAATAGAGCTTCATCCAAATGGATTGTTAGAGATGAACCAATTCTAACTTCAATTCGAAAATTTTCGTAGATCTGCCATAAAATAAGAAATGGGTCAAGTGAATGTTGGCCTGGACTTTTAATCACGTGTGATGATGTGATACTACCATGTTAATGAATATCATGAGTTAACAAGAGGCGTTCAGTTAAATTTGTCATCAAATCACAGATGAACTTCAAAATTACAAATAATAAAGTATAGTGATGATACTCCATGGAAACAAACAGAAAGATATTTTTCTACAGTCGCTATAGAATGATACCCATTCCACACGCTGGCGCTGTAGTGTGCGGATTGGGGGTCATTCCGCACGCTCAGAGGTTCCTTAGAAAGTCGCGTGACGTCGCAAAAAAACTGTTTCATTACAGTCATAATTTTAATAATTTTTGATTTTCTTATAATTCCTCTTCAAAATGGAGTCAATATGAGTTATTTTATCAACATTTGATGAATTGGAATAAGATCAATAGAGCAAATTCTTTCTCAGAAAACGGTATATTTTGGTTATAGATAGTCATGCGGACACCTTTGACTGTAGAAAAAATAACATCCGTTCACATACATACATAATAGTATATTCCGATACAAGTGCGGAATGGAGATCATAACATGCCTATGTGAAATCTACCACTCGACTTCGTCTCGTGGCCGAATTATTCACATTCACATGGAATGATCTCCATTCCGCACTTGTATCGGAATATACTATTATGTATGTATGTGAACACCAAAAAACTATATGAATTTTGAAATACGAATTTTATTGAGAAATTAAGGGAGTAATTTTTGATGAAGAACGGCTCAACTTATGGAAATCGATCAATGCAATAGTACTTATTCCGGAGGCAAAACGGGAACCATGGATGCGTATGTATATGAGTACCAGAGAAGCCTCATAAGTTCCGACATATGGTTTTTATCGGAGAATATCCAGAGCCAATTTCGACGCAGAACTCATCTTCCATGAGAACACACTTTTGATAATACAGAAGCTTGAAAAGAAACGCAGGCATAATAAATGCACGTTAACGTATGAATAACATATAAAACATAGAAAACACCAAAAGCAAAATTTTATTTTTTATAAAAATTGACTCCTGGATACATGAAATTTCGAAAAAAAATCTCGTTTTCAAACTGGAAATCGCATCGAAATGCGATTCTGCAATCCCTCTGTGTGGGGAACACGATTTTAAAAGCAAGTCCTCGACCGTTCGACCGCTTATGCGATCATTCGACGCAAAGGCGATGCAGACATACGAACAGACGAACGGCAAATGAACGGATAGACAGACAGACAACTTCTCGTACGCTCCTTCCATAAATTTTGATACTTTCAAAAATTATTTATCTTCGTTTTTGGCGAAAGTCATTTTCCGGGTTAAACCAATACTTTTCTATTCACTATGTGATGAAAAGAAAAAATCTGGTGTGGAAACCACATGACTTACTGAATAATTGACATAAGGCAAAATCGATTGCCACCAAAATTTGAAGTGATCATTTAGATGTTACAATTTATAACAAATACTAAATTTTATCATTTTGCGACAAATTTATGCGTAAAATTGAAGAAATATTGTCCAGTGAAGTTTACGTGATTGCTATGAAAATATGAAGTTATCATTTGATTGCTACAATTGCTTTAAATACCAAAATTTATGATTCTACAGCTGATCATACTGGATTTATGCGAAAAATTGCTCAATAAACTGCACTTTCGGTTCAGCTGATCGCAATCATAATACAAGATGTACAACTAGATGTTATAGAAGTGCTTAATACAAAATTTCAGTATTCTACGGCTGATTGTTTTGAATTTATGAGGAAAATTCAAAAAGACTGTTATATAGGGCGCACTTCCGGTTCAGTCTATTGGTACAAAAAACGATAATCATTAAGATGCTACAGCAATTTCAAATACTGAATTTCAACGTCCTACGGCTAACCATTTTGGATTTAGGCGAAGAATTAAAAAAAAGATTTAAGTAAAGTGCACTTCCGCTACAGACGATTGCAACCATAATGCAAGGTGCACAACTAGATCTTAGACCAGTCTTAGATACACAATTTCAACATTATACGTTCGAGGGATTTTAAGATTTGCGAGCTACGTACGTACCGACGTCAAGCCAAAAATAGTCCAAATGCATTCAGGGATGCTCTAAACTGATATTTCCATCAAAACTTCGAAATGTGAATTTTGTCGGTTTCACAAAAGTACAAGTAAAAATGTATAAAAATAATAACAATATTTTGTTGAAATTGATTAATTAGTTGTTCAATTTACTTGCAGATTATGGCAGATTGAGATCAATTCAATGCAAAGTTTAAAATAGTGAAACTTGTGAGCAAAGCACTTATTAAATTTTTTTAAACTGTCAGAAACGTTACATAAAATTAATATTTGAAAATATTATAGTACAAGATGGAATATTATTATTCTGGCCATAATTCAGAATTACTTGCGTAATGAAATGGATTTTAAAGAATCATTTTCAGTACTCTCCTTTATTTTATTTATAAAACTCCTCACACCAACTTGTGAGAGAGTAATATACTGTCTGATAGCAGGCAGCAGCATGGGGTTACCGTAAAAAAATTATCCAGTTATTCAGATCACAAAAATATAGAATAGAGTTTAAAAATCAAATCGTCAGTTACAAACTGACGGCAAATAAAATATTCGAATCATAATGCATAACTTCAAGTGAGTATGGTCAATAACTGGACAGAAGGGAGGCCTAAGAAAAGAGATTTTTAATTTTTGGGCTAAGATGCCGTCATGCACTGCCCCTGAGACTCACACTAAGGAGAGTCCAATAAACAAATGATTCCCTTGTGTACGATATTTTGATTTGCCCCGCTTCGAGCCATCAAGAATAGCATTAAAGCAAAGTAAATCCAGGAAATATAGTGAAAAGTTCCCTGAGTTATTCAAGGGACTCTTGGCTCGTACTATTTCCATAATTCTCTGGCTCGATCTTGCCTGGGTTTAAATATCCCCGCTTAGAGTTTCTCGAAATTACTAGAAAATTCTAGCGAGCTCCAGAAACTTCACTAGACCTTTCCTCTTCCTTGGCGCATATGCCTCAGTTGTGTTTGCCACCCGTTTATCTGGTGGGTCGAGATGGAAATCTAGCATGTAGGCCGTAGGGGTTTTGTTCATTATACTAGCAACTTAGAGGTTACTTGTGTTAGCAGTGGAGCTTCTAAATTAAATAAATATTCAGAACATTTTCCGTTTTCTCATTACTTATGACTTGCGCTGTTACGAATAGCTATCAGCCGCATAAATAACCTAATCTTTTGCTCTCGCGAATAGCTATCAGATTTATTAGCGACTTCAAAAATCTAGGTCCATTCGAGCTTGCGCCACTTTTGTAGTAATCAGCTACGTAAGAAAATCTAATTCATGAGGTCTAGAGGGATAATCAATTATATAGTTCCTTTTAAAATATTAGAAATTATCCTTATTTTCAAAAATTACACGCCGCTCTCAGTATGCTTATTAGAGTGCCAATTATTATTGAATTATATTTTCAGAAAATCCAAGCTATAAAATATTTAATAATTAATTTGTACAATTAGCAGCTGGCGCCCGAAAGATCCCGTTGAATATTCGTGTTCAGATTCAATGAAATCTGATTTATTTCAAGACAAATTTGTTCCAAGCTCTCGTTGGAGATAAGACAAGAGCATAAAAGGTGTTATAAAAATGCAACGGAAGTCGATGATTATTACCAGGCATGAAATAAATAATTAGATGTAGTTTAATAGCAAATAAAACATATAAGAGGAGTCGTAAGCACCGAGTGACAAAGTTCGACGATCACATTGAAATTAATGACGCGTTGCAAAGATGAATTTCTTGTAAAGCTTTGCAGAATCTTCAGCAGCCGTTGCGGTCTTTCCACAAACGTGATTTTGATGCCGTTTATCAGTTTTATTAATTAATGTAGAAATTGCTGTGTTACTTAGCTACTATATCATTAATAGCACTAGAATGCAAGGAATCTTGCGTATTTCCGGTGGCGTTTTTCTTTTGTGAGGATTTTCATCAGGATGCTTATTGTGTTGGTTTTGTTGTTGGTTGCAGCTGACATCTAGCGGTTATCTTTTATGACTGTTTTAATCATGGATAATAATTGTGACACATTTTGCTGAATAAGAATATAAGGAAATGAAAAGAGAAGTGTTGTAATTTTTCTGAAGTATTATTTTGTAATTAATTTATAGAATCTTAGTGCGAGAAATCATGACCACATTCGACTTGTTTATATTAAATCAAAGGCTGATCGGATTGCGAGTCATGCTTTTCAACTCGAACGGATTAAAATCAGTAAACATAATTCAGTTACCCGTAGCCGATAAATACGAATACGTGTCCAATGAAAAATCATTAATCTCCCAGAGATTTCAATCGAATATGTAGATCGACGCTCAAGTGCGATAATTATTATAAAACTTCAGTATTTACAATTTGTTTTGACTTTAATGGTTGCTTGAGAAACAGATAAACAAGCTTAGGAATATTTACGGCAAACTGGATACTATTGAGATTATTTTTAATCCGGAACTGTTGTTGGACTGCTGCAAAATGATATCTAATTAATTAGCATACACTATTTGAAAACAAGTTTTATTTGACACATTGAAAAATTACTGATGCTTGATAAGGAGCTCTATTCAGCAAACTGGACGTTGGATACACCAATTTATGTATTCAATTTCGATAACTTATTTTTTTGCTCCACCTGGAAGCTCTTTCTTTCGTCTTGGAATGCGATAAAATATGCCAAAATTTAATTGACATCAGAAGCAATTCTATAATGAAATAATTCTGCGATGAAATTTAGATCGATACAACGGAAAAGTTCATAAAGATTCACAGACTTGAATAATATCTGTTGTTTCACGTTCAGGATCTGTTACAGTCGGTACGGACGAGCTTACATAATTATTCATTGCAATCGACTTACGTTTAAAGTCCGTTCAGGTCAACGAGACATGAATCCGAATCGGTCTTACGTCTTCGGGATCCGTCCCAGTCGTTACGGATGAGCTTACAGGATTGTACAGTCATTCGTTCAGGTCAGCAGGACGTAAATCGTAACAGAGAAATTGGTGAGCAGTTTCAGACTTGAAGGAAAAAGCTCCACAAGGATGTACTGTTGTGCGTCGGTCTTACATCTGAGATTAGATTCAGTAGGAAGGATGTACGTCAATATTGATGATATTATAAGAGAATATAAGCCCATACGGGTGAGCTTACAGGATTGAAGTCGACCTGAGATTCATTCGAATTATCGGGACGTAATTTGGAGCAGATGAGTCGATGTACAATTACAAACTAGAAGGTTATAAATATTTGTTGACTTATTCGGACGTATGTAAGTCGCCTGTAATTCTGTAAGCTCATCTGTATCAACTTACAAGATTACAAGCGACTCACGTCTGTATGAGCCGACGAATATTTACAAGCTGTGCTTCACAGGGGCATTGCTACGCTGTTATTCGTCATCTTACGTCCGAAATCTGTACTCTAGTCAAAATCAAAATAATGCGTCGATGAATATTAATGAAATAATGAAATAAAAAAGTAAATTGTATAAATTATTTTATTGAGTTTTTCCAGCAGTAAATTGTTTTCTTCGTCGTGACGTGAGCATAAAAAAACCTTCATAAAAAAACTATTTATCGGAATTTTTTGATGAAAATTGGAGCACTAGTAGAGTGATTCAAAGTAAATTACTGTTATACCGACCAAAGTATTTTTCTGGGCATCGATTTTCCGACTGTTCAATTAAAAAGCTCAAATCTTCGGTATTTGTGATGAAAATTTGTACACTGGTTGAGTGATTTGAGGCAGCTACGGTAATGAAAGAAATTGGATTCTTTGAAATTTTTATTACATCCAGGGAAGTAGTTTAGTTAGCGTCTCGACTGACCATAGGCATATATGAATTAATTGATCCATAATTGGATATTAGACTACTGGGACAGTTTATTTTGATATATTGAGGCTTAATTTAATTTTGACAGGAATGCTTAATTGGTTTTTTGTACATTCAAATAATTAATGTGTCATTCCAGTTCTTAATGGCCAACGACAGTGAGGAGTTGACACTGCAAAAAATACTTAGGTACATTTTTACTGGATTTTGAGATAAAATTCTTTTTATTTTAAGGAGGTTGATGTGAAAAAATTAATCAGTGTACATTCAGGACACGTACCACAATTTGCAACATTAATAATTTCAGTCTTTGATGTCGCCGCTGATATTTGGCTGATTCTGAAGTTAAAAATCTTACCGCTGGAGGAAAACAAGAAAAATTCTCTTTTGTGATCTGGACATTTAGAAATTAATTAATTTTGTCTCAAAGTACTCGACGATATTTGTTAATTACGTACTTAACTCAGTGAGTCGGTATCTACTTTCTATTTCCCATATCTGTGCAGTGCGAAAACATTTTATTTTATTTGCGATATATTACGTAGCAGAACTGCTGTTTCCGCTTGTCTCTCTTGTGATATATTGCGCTGAATGCAAGCTACCGTTGTAAAGAAGTTTTAGAAACACCTGTTTGTCGACACGGACAAATCTGTGCATTGTTATTTTGAAATACTGTTGATTAGAACAATTAGGTTTATTGCTTCGGTTTGAAATGAATTATTGATTAGCGTTTGGAGTGCAAATTGACAAATATAGATAGCACATGATTCATTGCGTGCCATGTATTTTATTTTGAATGAAATCATTTTGGTTTGTTGGACATATTGTTAATTTTGATGATGAATTGTTTATATCGATCTGTAATTGAGACGCTGCGAGAGTAGCGGGCGTAGTGATCGTAGCTTACTTACTATCCACTCAAATGCGATTTTTCTGCTAACGCTAGATCTCAGTAAAGGTCGTAACGAAGCCCGATGTTTTAAATTAGATCTATGACTTGAGATATTTAAGGTTAAAATTGATAATGTCGGGTTTATGGCTACTTCTTTTGCTTTGCCGTCATCAGGTCTCGCAATGGTTTGATAATCGAGAAAATTGGAACGGGCAGCAATGTCTGCGTCTAAAATTTTACTATTGATGGCATTTTGTGGTCTTGCCCGCTGTTGGACTTAAGACCGCGCAAGTCGCCAGTTACGCATAAGAATTGAATTGAAAATATCAAGACCGCCTGCGAAACTACAGTTTTACTAGCATTTGATTTATTTCCGTACCAGTGGCGTTCAAAGTCCCAAAATTGCCATAAAAGGCCAAATAAATCGATGTCAAGTTATTCATTCAATGTTGCGAACTTATTTCACGCTGTGCTTTGGTTTAGAATCTAGAATTCTCCTACTTCATTCGTGATAAATTTTGTCTGAGATTACCATATCTTGACAGCGGCTGGAACATCCAAAATTACTTGTCCTAATAAATATCTATTAAATAAAAAACAGTTTATAAAAAACCGTCTATTAATACATGCTACAGAGATGGAACTATATACAAATGATAAGAAACTTAATGATCCTTTTAGCAAACGGTTTTTCCCAGAAGGGCATAAGTCGGAACAGATAAGTCAATAATGTAGCGACGTAATTGTAGAGAACTGTAGATTCACGACAGGCAACCGCCTAGTCCGCAGGACGTAGGTCGAAACGGATGAGTCGATATAAATAGAAGATGTGCTCCGCAAGAATATACATTCATCCGTCAACTTCCATCCAGTTAGCAAAATGTAAGCCTGAATAGATAAGACGATATGGCGAAAGAGATAGTGTTGCACAAGGGTATACAGTCATCCGTCAATTTACGTCCGGGATTCGTCTATTTAGCAAAACGTAAGACTGTATAGATAAGACGATAAAGATGCAGATTAACGTCCGGAATCCGTCTAATTAACGTTCCGTAAGCCTCAACACTTAAGCAGATATAGTGACAGTATTTGTTCTCTAAGAGCAAACAGTAATCTGTCTGCATACGTCTGAAATTCGTTCATATCGACAGGACGTAAGTCGATATATTGAGAATCCTTTATCTTGTAGCTTCAGAATCGAAACAGATAAGGAGATACGGAGTTACATAATTACAAGAAACATACTGTTATCAATCAAGCCTAGAATTCGTCAACCCGCAGAACTTAAGTCCAAACAGATGAGTCCATATAGAGACAGAAGTTCTGCTCTACAAGGGTCGACTCACGTCCAGGATCCGTTCTAGTCGATCATAAGTCTGAATGGATACATTGAAGATATCATAGCTAGTTCTTAGTTAAAATGAAGAAATGTCCGATCTAATTAAATGCCTTACTTCTTCAGGACGTGATTTTAAACGGATGAGTCGATTCGAAGTTATATAAACGCAGGAGGCATACAATCATCTGCAGATTTACGACTGGATGAATCGATATAATAGACAAGGGACAAAGTCATACAATCATTCGTCGACTTACGTCTGGAATCCATTTAAATGAGACGTAAATTGGTGTATCGAAAATAATACCAAGATGTTTTGGGGATATTACCACAGTTCTCGGTAAAAATCACGTTCTTCTTCAGGATATACATAACGTTCAACGGATGAGTTGATCAGAAGTTACAGTCATTCGTACATTCACGACTAGCATCCGTCTAGTTAGTAAAATGTAAGGCGAAACGGATGAGTCATATAGGGACAAAGATTGTGCTCCACAAGAGCACATAATCATCCGTTGTCTTACGCATGGGATTTGTCTAGCCAACAGAATGTGATCTTGAATAGATGAGTCGAAATAGAGACAGGAACTGTGCTCCATAAGGGCATCGATTTATGTCCGGAATCCGTTCAAGGTAGAACTGATCCAATACAATGAAAATAATGCCAAAGCTCTATTTCTCAGTTAAAATCTCTTTAGGACGTAAGTCGGAATGGATGAGTCGACACAGAATTACATAACTGCAGGGAGCATAAAGTCATTTGTGGATTTACGACTGGCCTCCTTTTAGTCCGTGGAACATAGGTCAAAATAATGAGTCGGAAAAGACAAATTGTGCTCCGTTGACCTCCGTCTGGGATCCGTACAAGTCATACTTCATTTGCTATATTCAAAATAATATACAAAGTGTTGGGTATTAAAAATGACAATAAATAAAAAATCAATACATTAATATAATGTCAATATTTCTCTGTGATAAATTACTTTAAGATAAGTACGACCACCTCAATTAATTCTCGGCTAAAACAAAGGAGTGTTCAACCCAACAAACCATTTTTCCTGAAATTTAATTAAAAGATATAGCGTTGAACTAAAATTCTAAAACTACATTGTCATTTTCTTGCATCGCCCACAATAGGCGCTACTTCCATGCTTAAAAATTCTTTACCGCACCCACGAATTCCGTGCGGGAAAGATTGCTTCACTTTGTTCTGGTTTGTGATCTCGTGTGAGAAATAATTTTGATAAATTATTGCCGCATTATATATTAATGTAGATTATGTATCATATATGAATCAGTGGATTTTGTTAATGAGTTATGAGATACAGGTTTATTGCGAAATCGGTGTTATATCTTTTCTGTTCTATTAATTTTGAAGCGTATCTCGAACCGGTGGACAGTAGACTATATTATAAAGTAATAAAGTTATGTAATAAGGATTTTTATCTTAGGTTATTTATGTATTATTTGGCGTATTAAATATATTTACGGTAGCGACAGTGCTTTGTTTATGTACTGTTAAGTATAACGTGTAATTTCATTATTACTAGGCATTAATAAATAAAATTTTATTTCATATATTTTTACTTTAGATCTTTGTTTCTGTGAGTAACCACAATATGCTTGTAGTTATTTTGAGAATATTTGATTCTACCTACTATGCCCCTTTTACTACCTCGCCCTTTACACTCACAAAACCTTAGACTGTGCAAGGGAATCACCTTAAAGACAATATTCTTTTAATATTGCATATATTGGGGTTACAAGTCTAGTTTTAATAGTTGAGCGAATAAGGCAAGAGTGCAGGTTTCACGTTAAAAACTGAAAATTAATTACTACATCTTCTGTTCTACATTCATGACTTACTTATTCCTTTTACAATCACCCTTTGATGTTCTGATAAATTAAATTGTACTCCATATAATTAAACTTAATAAATAATAATGTATAATTATTGTTACTATCTTAAACTCGATTTCATATAAAATATTTTCCTCTTGCTCCAAATTTGCGTCCCAGTTTAATGAAATATTTGTATCCCTCATCATTATCTTCATTCGCACACTAATTTAATTAGTATAATAACACCAGAGTTATTAATTTGATTCAAAGTATAATTAATTTTAATAATTAGGATGACTCAGCTAGGATCTCATCTTCACACGCGAGTTTGTAATACTTTTTCATATTATTTATTTATTTTAACTGTTTCTGCATGATCTAATAACTATTTAATCCCACAATATTTAAAGATATTCATCACACAAAGAACTGTATCCTTCAAGTTTTATATTCTCCTTTTCTAACATTCAACACTAACATAGATTTAATGGGCAACAATTAGTACGTTTAGTAATACATCTAGTTGATGAATGATCTGTTGTAACATAACGCCTATTGCGACAGCTTATTCCCTAAAATTACTCATGTATTTCAAATTTATATGTTAGCATTCGTGAAAATATCTTTGCCTAGACATTTGTTTCACTAATTAACAGATTACAGATGTAATAAGTTACATCAGAGGTGATATATGTCCTGAAACCAATCTGTTTTAACATTAAGTGTTGGAAAATAGTCTGTCTTACATTAAAAGCAGCAATTAAGAGTATAAGATAATGTTTAGATAAATTAGAAATTGGCAAACTGAAATTTTTCACTTGATATCGAGATCATATGATTTTAGTATACTAAACATAATTCGGGTGGTCTTTCTGTTTAATAATACATATTTGCGCACTTCGTGTTGCTCGTGCGTTCATATGTGATTAAATCTCATTCGGTCAAGTTCCTTTACGTCTTACCAAAGATAATTCGTTGATTTCAAAATTTTAACTTTTCCTTATGTTTATTTTTGATTATCTAAATTTTTGAGATTAAGTTTCTCACTTTTTTAGCCAATCAACAGGTTTCTGTTCTTTTTTTTCATAATATAAGATTTTGTAATAACTTACATCTATATAGGATGAACAGTTTTCGTTCTAGTGTCACTTATTGTCAGTTGCACCGCTCTAGCCTAAATTTTAAGTTTCACTTAAACAAAAAATAGTGAATCGGAATAATGACAGCAATTTTCATGTCGCATATTTGACTTTTAAGTCTTGATACGATATTGTTCATTTAAGCTTAAGCGACACTTAAAATTTGAGGGACAGCGGTGCAACTGGCCATTACATGCCCATCAAAATTTATATAAAATAAATTATAAGCAATATTAAAGTTTTTAGAAATTAAATAAGAGTTTTGCTCATCAAACTCAGCTTCTACTTTAGCTATTACTTTAGCTATTAGTGATAATTTTAATAACGCAAGCTTAAATTACCATTTATTCTCAAGATTCATACTTTTTGTTTTAGACATGTCATGATATCTTTTATCTTCTTAAGATACCAAAAATTGTCCTCCAAATGAAATTTTTAACTCATTTTCTCCTCGAATCTAATTATCTTGACTCAAAATCGTTGCAGTGAAATGGTAGAACCGTCTTTCAAATTGAAGCATATACCGAGACAGATTTGCTTACATGAAAGGTATGTTGACGACATATCCTAACCCTGCAGCTCTTCCTCCAATATTTGTCTTACTTCTGAAGAAAAAGTCAAATTCCGAATTTTCATATTGCATGCCTATGAAAAGAATGGAGGCTTCAACCATGAAACTCTTCTGAAAAATTGGCATGCATCCCTCTTGGCACAAGGGTTAGAGATTTTGGGGAATTTTGCACAAATATACAAGCAATTTCTCTTATTATTCATATGATTTCCCATTCTTGTTCCAACGAGAGATGCATGCCAATTTTTTTCACAAGGGTTTTATACCTGAAACTTCCATTCCTTTCAATGCCATGCAATTCGAAAATACGAAATTTCACTTTTTTTTACAAGTTCACGCGACTGTTCGAGCCTTTTGTTCTGTTTTGAATTGCATGCCTTTTGGTACAAGGCTTTAAATCATTTCCAACTATTTCACGTTACAAAGGCATGCAAAATATTGTCACGGAAAACCTTAATTTAAAAAAAATACATAATTGGCGTACATCGGTCAGTATACTTTTTATCTTTCTTATCAAGGGGTAAATTTTCAGCCCTCAAAAAGGCAGGCGGTATAAAATCGGAGAGTTTCAGTTGTACCCATCTCCCGGTCTATTAAATATGATTTTCCCTCCAAATGACTCATTCAGGATGAATATATTGGGATACTTTCTGCTCTTCATAAGCATTTGTGAAATTTCTCAATAATATCACATAAATCATTATGACAATCAATAGGTTTCTATTCTAGTAGTTACTTAACCAATAACAAAAAATACATTTAAATCTGCGGAGTTTTGCAATCAGTAGCGTGTCTCATACGAACAGACAAACAGGCGGAGACGTATAAAGTTTTTCAGATTCCTATAATTCCTGGCTGTCATAAAAGTTTATTTCTTATTCAGATTGATTTGATCAAACATCAATCTATTCAACCAATTCTGAATATTAAGAAAAAATCTAAAATACATAGTTATCCAACACGTGAAATGCTCACATATTTAATACACTTAATTATTCATAAAATTCATGTAAATGTTGTGCATCCAATAAAATTTCGCAAAATATTTATGGAACCGAGCTGTTAGAAGGTACACTCTAAAAATGAAACCTCTTTGGAGAGTGAGAGTGAAAGAGTTAGCATCGTTGACCAAAAGAAAAATTCGCAGCTTGTAATTTTTTCTGCGATTACTATATTTCTAAAAAATATGGTATCTTTTGAGGGCACTTGTCGCAACGAATATCTATCTACTTTTTTACTTGTATCTTAAAAAAAATCAGCGATATTCATCTATTGATACAGCCTGTAGAAGTGCGCAAAAAACATGTAATGTAAGTACTCCTTAATCAATTCTGATGGAAAAGTAGTTGAACAGAATTAAAGCCCGCGTCACACGACGCTCGTTCCACTGCTGGATTGCTTGCTTGATTTCGCGAAGGGGTCCCAAGTAAGTTGCACAGTTGGACGCAGTGATGAGTATTTTGTGAAGTTGGTTTTACATTCTTTCCTTAAGGCGCACTGTAGTAATTGATAGTTCAAACGATGAAAAAAATTATTAGTAGTGCATTTTTATGTATTCAAAATTTATTATGATAGTAGGAACTTCACAAATTCAAACAGGGTTGGGGGAAATGTGGAAGAAATACTTCTATATTTTTACTTTATCAAAAAATGGATGTAACTATTTACCGAAATCAGCAGCGACGTCAATTATTATAATAAAAACCCACACGGTAGCCATCTCAGCTCCGTCCAGGAAAACCAGCAGCAAGACAAGGCTCGGCGTTAACACTGCACATTTCTTCGGTGCAAAATAGATTTAACTACTTCAGAACATTTATACTGTTTGAAAATACCAAAGGAGTTATTTCGAATAATTTTCCCTATTAATTTTATGTCTCTAGATACAGCAATCATTGGAAATTTTTATCAGTCAATTAAATGCTTTCTTTATGATGAAAATAAATTACAAAATTTCAATACTGATTTTCTCATTTTTCTTGGTATTTGAGCACTAATGGATACTTTGATGTTCAATAAAGTAATTAATTCTGGCATAATTCATTTTAATCTCTAATATCATCCTGTTATCACACACATGTCAAACCATAAAATATCATCTGCTACTCATCTCTTGCTAATTACTTCTCATGTCAGGGAAATTCACAATAATTATAGCTACTTATTAATTACTTACTTTAGACAATGTGCCTGTCTCCTGTAATAATTATAATATTCTCATCCTGCAATATGTTTACGGAAATACAACTCATTGGACGTTGTTTTTAGTTTTGATTGATTTTACTACTTAGTTCTTATGTTATTGGGTCTCTTATTATTCATGAAAAAATGTGATATGAAGAAAATCACTAATTACCTTCACACTAATCACTCGATGTTAATTAATAACTATGTTATTTATCCTGGTATTGAATGGCGTGATAAGCCAACATAAATTTGAATTATTCAGCCTTATTTGTAATTATTTGCCTATTTAAATCAGGCCATTTAATAAAAAGAGACTGGAATTCGAAAGAGAACAAGTTTTGTAAGTGTGGCATTAGAAATTATTGCAGCTTCGTACAGGCAATGGAGAATTGCACACCCTCCACGATAGTTTGTATTAAATTATAGGAAAGCCTCGAGTTTTGATGATAGAAGCAATTGTAACTCGGATAATTTTATAATTGCAATTATAGCTGTTTGACCTGTACGTATGGAGCACACTACAGGTAGCATTTCTTGACCGATTGTTGTATTTTTTTTTTTTTATTAATTTTCATTGTAATTTGATTATGTTATGCTATCAATGATAGCAAGGCTCAGTAGGTAAAGGCTCTAATTTCCATGTTTGGAGCATGTTCGCACCACCCAATTTTTCACCATCAATTATGCTCCTTATGATACATTAAACTGATCCCAATTAGTTTCCAACAAAACAATAATGTTTTTCAGTCCATTTCTGTGCATCATTTGACCTTGCATCGTTCTGCGAAATTGTGCGCAATTTCAGCTCTCGCAATCTCCGTATTAAATTAGATATATATAATTAATTTGAGAACAACGTGTATAAACGCAATCTATCGTAGATAGCGCAGTCCTAGGAGCCTTCGTCTAAAGAAGGTTCGCTCCGCATTGTTTTCTTGGCCTTTACCGCTTGTGCAACTGATGACCTACGACCTTTCATTGCCGAGCGCACGAACTACCAATGACTTTAAATGAAATTATAATATTGAGTGCGCCGGATGTAATTGCATTTCAATATTGTAAGATGCAGTCAGAGAAAGAGAATTAGAAAGATATTTTGAACAATTCTATTTCACACTTCAGTTTGAATCCTAATTTTCATATTTTGTGGAAACAATCGTTGTTTCGATCATATATCTAAGTTGACATCATACAAAAGTTTTCAGGAATCAAACTATCAAATAATCATAATGAAAATTAATAGAGTTTTACTATAATAATAATTAGAGAGTTGGCTGTTATCACGTGTTGAAACATATTTAAAGACGTAATCAAAAAAACTTGGTCAAGTTTTAAAATCAAAGTTTATTTACTCAATTACGGCAGGTGAGGGCGTGGTTTGAATCTATAGTGGTTTGACCAAAGGTAACTGGTACAAATTTAGTTGCTCGTTGAATAATTTTTTTTTGGTTTCAAGAGCTTTTTGAATTTTTAAGTGCTCCAGCAGATTTAATTTGAATCCACGTCTTTGAACATGCCGCACTGTAATATTGTTCACGTCAAAAGAATGTTTTTGAAGAATCATATGTTCAAAGACGTGGTTTTAAATTGAATCTGCCCAAAGTCCTTGAAAATTCAAAAAGTCTTGGAACAAGACAGAAAAAAATGATGAACGAACAATAATTAGGTTTGTTATAATTTAAGCCACGCCCTCTCACTTGCTGTTATTAGTATAAAAAGCTGTAAATTTGATGTTAGTTGGGATTATACTTTTAATGATGGCATAATAGTCGTAATACGTATTGTGCAACAAGTGCGGCAAGTTGTCAATTGCCTATGAGAGCGAAGTTAAACGTACGAACGAAGCGAATGCATTCATTCGCTCAACGAGTTGCAGATACTATTTTTTATTACTAATGCGAAATAAGTACTATTTTGCGCTTGTTTTTTTTGGGAGGTAAATGTCTTGCGTGCGATAACTTTATTTGACACACGCAATTTATATTTGGCGCACCCAAAAGCCATTTATCAAACGGAAAAACGTCGCACTTGAGTAATAAAGCGTGAATGACTTGATTTTTGAGACTGAAGCAAGTGTTTTTAATCCTGTTATTTTACTATTAGAGTTGGCAAATATTTGCGACCTATTGTGTATCCGCATACGTACATACCAACAGACGAAGACTGTACGCCTTTATTAAAGCCAGATTTAGGTCATAATAAATAAGTAAACGCAGCTGCAATGCCACAAAATATTATATTCATAGAAATAGCTCTTGGAAAAGCTCAATAAGTTCTACAGATTGTGACGGTTATATGTCTTAGAGCTAACAATTGATTTGCTCGGGCGCCACAGAGGCCGAATAACTCCTTAAAAATATTAAAAGGCTTTATACATGCCACCTGATTCCATTTTACATTTCTAAAAGAGATCTTAATCAATTTGTGAAGTTTTATTCGTTGGAAAATTGTTGTAAACTGGAAAACGAACTTACAATATCATAAAAATACCAAGTTCATAGAAATGGTTCTTAGAATAAGTGCCTAATAAGTTAAATTATTTACTCTTCATTAATTAGAGAGTTCAAATTATTGAAGCTGTTACGTTTCGATGACTTAAAGCTGACACTTGGTTTGTTCGGGCGCCACAATTGCCGAATAACTCCACAACAATACTTGAACGGTTTGGACATATGATTGAATTTGGCAGTTAATTCCATTTTATATTTTTTAAAGAGACCGCAAATAATTTTTGAGATTCTATTCTATTCTACGTTTTAAAAAACTGTATTCATAATAGACTGGGAGATGTGAAAGTTGAGATTCTCTGATTTTATAGTGCATGCCTTTTTGAGGGTTGAAAATTCATCCATTGATAAGAAAGATAAGGTTAATAAATGAGAAAAAAAATATATATTCTGTTCTGTGACAGTATTTTGCATGCCTTTGTTACGACAAATATTTGGAAGTGTTTTGACTGGCATTGGCAAACAATTTGCAACACGCTTAAAAGCTCTAACGGTCGCGTAGATTTGTAAAAAAAAAATGAAAAATTCCGTGTTTTTAAATTGCATGCCGATGAAAAGAATGAAAGTTTTAACCATAGAACCCTTATGAAAAAACTGGCATGCATCCCTCGTTGGCACGAGGATGGCTATTTATATAATAAGAGAGATCCCAGATAGTTATATTTGTGGAAGACATTCTCGAAATTTTCCATCCTTGTGCCAACGAGGGCATGCCAAATTTTCCACAAGGGTTTTATAGCTGAAACTTCCATTTTTTTATTGGCATTCAATTTGGAAGCACGGAATTTCATATTTTCTTGCACATGTTCGCGCTACCGTTCGAGCCTTTTTGAATCACTTTTATATATTTCACGATACAAAGGCATACAAAATATCACGGAGAAATCCAATTTTCTTGAGAATATAAATGGAGTTTGCATTATGACCGGAAAGGGTGCATCGGTCAATATTTTTTTAGATTTTCAACCCTCAAAAAAGAAAGCAGTACAAAATCGCATAGTTAACTTCTAAAGGATTGTACCACAGAATCACGAAATCAAATGAAACGTAAGATGCAAAAACGTAAGTAACAAATAGTTTGTTGTTTTGTTGAATTCGTTCTTGTATTGCTTCAGTAATGAATGTCCTTAGAGAGAGCACAGTTACAATAAATCTTATCTGCCCTATACTAAACATTATTAAACCAATACATCATTCCCGTTATTATTAAATAAAATTAAGTACAGGTACTCTAGATACTTAACAATTACAATTCGTGACTTAATAATATTCCTAGCTATACTCTTCTCATTATTCTAAATAATTAATAGCCCTCTTTCTGATTGATTTCGTTCTAATTATCTGATTTACTTTAGTGCACCTGCATTTGTTTTGTTCTGAGAGATATTCAGTTGTTAGGATTAACATTTTTCCTTTGTTTCAGGTTGTTTATGCTGATTGCATTTGCTCTATATTATGCCTGTTTTACGGCCAACTATTACAAGTTTGATTTATAAATGGCAAGCAGTGGGCAACCAGATGAGTATGAATAAGCTATTGTTATAGGTGTGTTTTTGCTGTGATAAATTCCTTCATTAGGTGTTTGATTTATTTCATATAGGCTGTAGTTTTTACTGTTGTACCATGCTAGGTCTTTAGAAGCCATTACTTTAATGATTGATCAACTTTTTCACATGAGTAAGAAATCTATTTTACTGTGCTTAAAATGTTTTACAAATGAGGTACTTTCATATAACAAATGACCAATCGATATATCTTCCATATACCAAATAAGAGTATTGAAATCAATATATCTTCCACATACCTAATAAGATATTGAAATAATTCTTATAGTTTTCAAGTTAGGAATTGAAAGTTGTATACAACTTATTACTGAGCGATGATCCAAAAGCGTAGGCATCCACGCTCAGAATCAAATATTTAACTTTTGATCTCGAGATACATTGTATATCAAATTTCAGTATTTGTTACGTTTCAATTTCGATCCGTATACCAAAAAGTCCTTTTCTTTATTTCAATTGTAAACCTATCCTAGATTCGTTGTTATCGATCAGCTATTCATTTTGAAGTTGGCTTGATGTGATTGTATCGCGATTTAACTGTATTCCACACTCCCTATTTGTATCGTTAGTTTTTGGTTTCCTTTTAGGAGATTCAAAGAGTGTAAAATCATTAAAGTCTGTGAGTTTTTTGTTTGAGTTGGGATTCACGCTTCATTTTTTGGTGATTTAACAAGTTGGGAGTATGAAAAAGCAACTTTCCTTGCTGGCTAAGATCTTTTTTAGCGGTACCTTGATTGCAATTGCCGATTTCATGTACTCAGAATCACTAGTAACTTCTCTGGATACAGATTAAGTGTGAGAATTGTAAGATAAGGATATTTTGGCCCAAGGCTCGAAATTGGAAGCTACGTAGTACGCAGGACTTAAGGATTAGTGTAGTATGTGAGGACCACAATCTGGTTCATTAAATTATTACTTGATTGGTTAAACATTGTAGCGAATATCGTGAAAGACTATACAGATACACAAACAGACCAATAGATCTTCACTCACTTCATTTACTAAATCAGAATGAATCAAGAAAGATCTAAGATTATTCAGCATAATAAACCATGCCAATAAACAGAAAGAGCTTACAGGATCCTTAAATTTTTAGAAATGGCAGTGATTAAAGTTAATTCCTGAAAGCTTCAGAAGGAACTATGCCGGTAGTCGGGAATTATTCTTCAAAACCCAAGGTTACACAGCATATAAATCATGCCAAAGATTATTAAAACCTTTCAAAAACCAACACACACAATTTGTTGGCCAGACCAGTGCTTAAAGTCAATTTCTTAGTACTTGAGGAGCTATAAGCCTAAAATGAATGATAAATGCATTAGATCAGTAGATGGGAACTATTTCTGGAAATACCAGGAGGATCAAAGGTTTCACAACATATTAACCATGTCAATCATCAAAAAGATATTTTAGAAACCTGAAGAGAGAGTTAGTAATACACAACTTGTCAGCCCTACCAGTAGTTAAAGACTTTACTCACAAACTTTAAGGACGCAAGAATAAAACATATTAAAGTGCTGAGAGTCAGATCAATTCATGTGAACGTATCTAACAGATCAAGAACCAAATCTATTTTTTACAGCAGATGTGTTATTTTTGACAAAATGAAGAATAGTCAGTCTCGCAGTTCGATATTGAGGGAACAAGCTCCGATGAAGTCTTGGAGCTGTACTGATACAGGTATGAACCACGCCAATAATCATGAACGGCAAACAAGAATGAATAACATATAAATGATGATGATGATCACATCAATTAATATGAACCAGCCCAACAGACGAAGAGTCAAAGTTATTGTTTTACAGTAAATATCCTTCCCTCGACAGAAAAAGGGATAGTCGGTTTAGCAGTTTGACAGTGAGAGGACAATCCCAGAAGTAACTTTGAGGCTATGTGAAGATAGATGAAAACCATACTAATAATCATAAGGACACAATAAAAACAAAATGTGGAAGAGGCTGATGGTCAAATTCATTCATGAAAACCTACCCAATAGATCATAAGCCAAACTAATTTATGTCAGGATTATTTTGTCTTAACAGAACAGGAAATTAACAACATATGGATGACGCTGATGGTCAAATTAGATTATAAAAACCTGTCAAATAAACCCAGAGTTGAATTTATTTCTTTATAGTAGATACTTTCCTATTATATAAGAAGGAATATTCGATCTAGCAGTTCGGTAGTGAAAAAACAAGCTCTGATGAGAATTTGAGGCTGTGTGAAGATGGATGTGAACCATCTAGTAATCCGGCATTGGGGTAGCAGCTCCTATATAATTTTAGGACTGTGTCAGGAGGGTAGGAGCCAAAAAAATAGATAGTCTAGAAATTCGGAAAAAAGCACCGATACAGTCTAGAGTTCTAGACTAATAGTCATAAACATGAGTCAAGAATGAATCACAGGTCAACGTTGTTGATAATTAAATAATAGACTAAGAGCCGAAGTTAATTCTTCACAGTGATTTTCTTTTTTCTAATAGAACAAGGAGTCTAGCAGTTCGGCAGTAAGGGGACAAGCTCCGAAGAAACATTTAGGCTGTGTGAAGACATTTATATGAACCATGCTAACAGTCATGAGTAAGATATAAGAATGAATATCATATAAATTGATAGTCAAATAAATTTTTTGACAGCAGATATTTTTCTTTTAACGGAACAAGGACGCGAGAAGAGAAGCTTTGATGAAGTTTTAGGGTTGTGTAAATCAGTAAAAAATAATAAAATGTAGAGGAGCCCAAAGTGTGAAAAACTACAAGAGAGAAGAGGATGGTTTTTGAAAATAAAAACTCCAAAAAGTCTTCTATTCACACTGTTCTCGTAATTTATCTAATTACACCATCGATTTTTCATGTTCTCGTCGGTACCATCTTGAAGATGGCCACCAAGTGGCCGAAACCGGTCGTGTAATTAAATAAATTACGAGAACAGTGTGGATAGAAGACTTTTTGAAGTTTTTACTTCTAGAAATCATCCCCTTCTCTCTAGATATAAACAATGCTAATAGTCATTAACAGTGTTTAGATACCTGAAGACGAAGCTGAAAATCAATATGAGGACAATGATTGTAGTCAAAGATAACTCATCAGATTCTCTGTGTGTTGCTTTCGAAATTAATATCTGCTATTACTTTCGGTTGCCTGATTGAAGTCTGCGAACTGACAGCTCTTTATATGTTTCTTCTTTCAAATTTCTAATTAAAAGCAATCAAACGGAGTCAGATGTAAATATGCAGCGGGTGGTCCAGTTTAAAGAACTTAAAGTCGAGTTGCCGTGCAAGAGAACATTGATTTGATCAGACAGAAAGTAATACACGAATCAAAATTGAATTTGACACGCTAGCAGAAAGAGTTTGGAAGGAATGCGCCATCATACATAAGGACAGAAAAGAATATTATATAAACGTTAAGCAAAGCTTGCAAATCTTGCAAAAATTTGATATATATTCTCACGTCACAGATCTTCTAAATTCCAGTTTAAGCAACCTAAATACTTTACGTTACGGTACCCATAAGAAATTCCGTCACATATTTGCACTCCTGGTCATCTTAAAATCAGAGTAGTTTGATATGAATTTTTAATTGGTAGATTCGTAATCATTGAAGGCATCTCTGTACATAAGGCGGACACCGCGGAACGTGTACATAAATTATCGATCAGGTACCGTGTAATTACATCGACATCGGCTCTTTAATCTGCGAGCAAAGTGCGTCGTTACATTTTCCACGAACCTGCAAAGTAACGCGTCTGAAAGCCACGCACGGAGAGATGAAATTCTACACACGCAGAGCCGACCCGATGAAGATAAAAGATTTCCGTGAAAACTATTAACAGGGTGATTTCTTTTCTGTCGTGATGAGAGCAGCACAAAAAAAACCTATTTTTTAGCCTCATTTTTTGTTTTAAGAGCTACCGTTTAACACCTTTTCGGAGAGTTTTACCGATTTCCACAAATGAATTAGTGATGTGAGTTGAAGCCTTGAAAAATGTTGTTCGAGAATCAGAATGATTGCCGAGGAAATGTTTATAGACGTAATGAATTATACGATTTAAAAGTGAATTAATTCTAAATGACAATCTTATAATCACGAAGTAGAAGCTGTCAGGATAACTTATGATTTGGCAGATATATCTTTGCGAGTGATATATTTCAGAATTAATTCCTAATTGAAAGACGATATGTTTAAGTTCAGCAACCTAACAAGAATTCTAATAAAATCATAAACGTTACTTTAAAAGCAGATATAAATGTGGAAACATCTCTCTTATAATGAACTTGAATTACGATCAACAGTTTGTGTTACCAAGCTGTAACTCACATAAGGACTTCTGTACAACAAAAATCATTCTGTAGCATTACCAATTAACATGAAGAGTTAACGTAATGGCTTTGAGTGTCACCTACCACCCAACGCGGTTTAATTAATGGCAATAAATAATTCTCTTGTTATTTGCATCCTAGCATCGAACTGTTGTTGTTAACGTAATTAAACAACATGCAGAATAACTGAATAACGGCACTACGTTGTGTAAGCTTATTCAGTACCCTTGAAATTAAAAAGTAACAAATTTAAGGTCAGAATCATTGTTTAATAGTTCAAGACATGGCAAGGTCTACGCTAAGAACAAATATTCTTCGAGTGATTGATTGCTATGTCAGCGTGAACAATATGAATTTGTTTTTATGTAATTATACGGTATCTTAAATGTGATCTGATAGCTTACCGCAGACATATTGTTGAAGTTTTGCCGACAATACTTGTATAAATCAATCTTGGAAACTATCAAAACTCAATCATAGTTTTTGTCTAAAGTTTCTGCATCAATATCTTACTTATCATCGCAAACTTCTATAACATATTCCAATTGGTACCATAGCTCGAAATGACCTCATTTTATCATTTTATATGAGAAGCAATTGTTTACCGCATTTGTACTGACATTTATGTCAATTGCCATCTTATTTTTCTTCAATCTAGTCTGCTACATCATCGTCTGGATTAATTTTGCTGTTTCCATTGTTGTACATTGCTTTAAGATTTGACATGGTGAGCAAAATACGAGAGACAGTTGAAAAGTGATCAGCGCAGACAAATAAACACAACATTTCCAGAAAAATTGAATTTATTCCTCAACATCAGTCCTGTATAGTTCGTCCAACGATTCTTCTATTTTTCGATGCCCTCCGAATACAATTCCTCTGAGCCCTTGATTCTAACGAGGACGTCCTCATTCGACCCTAATCTGTTACCCCAGAGCAATTTGTTTCACGTTTGGGAATAAATAATAGTCGGAAGAAACCAAATTTTGAGAATATGGTGGATGAGGAGTCAATTTGAAGTGCAATTCATGGAGTTTTGCCATGCGTGCATTGTCCTGGTGGCAGAGCAATTTTTGTTACCAAATGTAATGCCTTCGACTTAAAATCGGCCCAACAGTTCTGCATAACATGATATTGTTTTGTCTTTTTCCAGGTAGCTGATATGAATATCGTGCGCATCCCAAAAAACTGTGGCCATGAAATTTTTGGCCGACAGATCCCCTTTGTCCTTCTTCGACTGCAGTTCGTTAGAAGTAGTCCATTGTTTTGACTGTTTCTTTGTCTCTGGTATGTTGTGGTGAATCCATGTTCTATCCACGGTTACGAAATAGAGCTGCCCTTATTGAAAATGAATATTCTTTCAAAATTGTCAGACGATCGTGCTTTTTGTAGGCACTCATTTGGCAGAGAACTTTCTTATTTCCAAATATTCATCCAAAATGTTAATTACTTGTTCGGTTGAGATATCTGCAGTATTAGCTGTCTTGCGTTTAGTTAATTGTCAAACTTCAATTATCATTCGATGGATTTTATCGATCATTTCTGGTGTGGTGACCTCTCTTTTAAATGATCTGAGGTTCAATTCTAATTCGTAGATACATCTTCTTGATGTCATTTTGATGACTCTTGACACATACCTATACCACATAGCGGTCAATTGGAAAAGTGATTCAATGTCATTATCGGACAGTCTCCTAAAAGTAAAAGACAGGGTCAAATCAGCTTCTTCAGCTCGATGTAAGTTTTTGACATTTGTTTATCATTAAATAATAACAATTGAACAAAATTTTACTACCATGATTGACAATGAATCGAAAAAATGAATAATTATGAACTGAACTTGAATTGACCAACATTTTGTAGATCATTTTTCATATAATATTCAAGTCCCTATAAGTTGTCTCTGAAAGCTCATCATCAGATATGTTTATGCGACAGCCTTTAAATTCAACTGAACAATGTTTAATTGTAAAAACCGAAGTCCCAATGAACAACATTCAATTCGGTACTGCATATTTTGATGTAGTATACATTATTTCCAAAATGGGGTGATGTCCATCCTTTTGATATCTAGGAGCTTGCTCAAATCTAGTGAGAAGCCAACAACAACTAGAGGAATGTTCTTCCAAGAGTTCCGGAGTCAAGCTAGACAGTGATTGGAAAAAAAATCTTTGAGTCTATCACGTTGGATATCATTTAGAAGAGTACATTTTCGTGCAATCAAATAATTTCATTAATCAAAAGTTATGCTATCAAACCACAAATATTTGATTAGGACAGGATGAGCATCATCTGAAACATTGATCGATCACAATGTTTGTTCGAACTTTTAAACATGTCTTATAGTTAGTGGCAAAATCAGCCTTTCTCCAGCCACAGCTTTCTTGACATATCTCTTAACAAATGAAGTACCAGCAACAACATAATCAAAGCCTTCTCCTCTTTTAATATCTGTGAAATAGCGGCATCGTTTGTACACCTGTTCCTCTTAGCTACAAGTGTAAGACAACACTATGAAATATGTGTAACAATTCCGAGACAAGCACTATCGAGAAATTCCGCGGGTATCCAACACGGAAGTGTTGTAGAATAATGATTGTAGTAACACAGAGTGTATTAATAAAAGTAGCCAAGGAAGCGGTCGGCCGTCAGGTACGATATCTGTAATTGGGTATATTCATCAAGACAGCCACGGCGGAAGCTAGTATTTGTTTTGAATCATATTTGATAAAGATGAGATGTAGTATCGATAGATTACTATCTTAAGATTGAGTTGGAACAATGTATAATTTAAAAAATAGAGCTCGGAATCATTATAATGTTGAGGTATACCATAAATCCAATTTAGAATTGGTTAATTTCTAATATCTTCTGCGATAGTTGATGTTATAATAACTAGGTTTATCAACTTTTCAATCAAAATATTGCTAAAATAAACAAGAGCAACAATAAGTATCAATTTACACTATGTATTAACAGAAATTTTGTTTTTTGCCATAACACATACCCATTTTAAAGATATACTATTCAGTGCTTGTTTTTTTTTTATCAAGAGGTAACGCAAATTGCCGACGTATCCAATCAAATCGTCTCGAAGATCCTGATGTATCAAAATATTTGAAATTCAGGTTATTCAATGGACAAGGTTTCTAAAAAATATGAAAATAATTGATCACAGCACAATAATGTGAGAATGGCACTTAAACCTTCAAAGTTGAGAGACCTAATGGATAGTCCGGCACGGAAGCATAAATCTCCCATCCCATTTTTTTACTAATTCTTTCACAGTATTTGACTATTCAAGGATTGGAAAATGGGGATTACTTAGGTCCAGTATTTCAGTCCTTGGTTCACCTTAAATGTAGTATGATTTCCATAGTGATTATTTGAACAATTAAGATAAACTGAGGACTGAAATATTAGCCCTTAAATATTTTGGATAAATTTTCATTCTTTCAAGCTTATATACTCCATCCAATACTACTTCATTTGTTGATTCCTTTCGAGTTGATTCATCTCTGTGAAGTTGGCAATCGTCCACACTATTCTATAATGGAGAACGGGTAGTGCAACAAGAAAGTTAAATTTGAGAAGTAGGAGGATGTTAAACTTCCGAACTACTCCATCGTGTGAGGTAGATATTAATTATCATGATCTGAATAGGACTTTCTTTTCGTTAGCCCTCTTATTTCATATTAGAGAGCATGTGGTGGCCAAGAAACTCAGATTTAAGGTGCAAGAGGATGAGGAACTTCCATATTACTCCAGCTCTGCGAAGTGAGAAGCTGTCTCTTCAATCATCTTTTCTTTTAGATGGTAGCTCAAATAAGTCAAATTTGGGAATTCAGTGGATGTGAAGTTTCCAAATTTCTCCGACTTCATACAATATTCGTTCGTCTCCTTAGTTATTTTCTAGTCTAAATGGGTCTTTTCAGCTAGCTATTTTTCTATATTAGGGAACAAGGAAGTGAAAACATGTGGAACATCCAAATTGGTCCAACTCTGTGTAATAGACATCTGCCTTCTCAATTATCTCTTCGTCTGGATATGATTCACTTTTGCTAATCATTATTCTATATAAGGGTACAGACAATTGGCCAGAGAAGCCAACTTCGGGAAATGAATGTTAAATTTTCGAATTGCCCCAACTCGGCGAAATAGGCGCTCCTCATTGATCATCTTTTCTTCTGAATAGAATTTTCTCCCATTAGTCATTATATCATGATGATTGACAAGTTTATATGAACAATGTAGCCGTTAATTTGAGTTGGAGGCATCTCTTTGAGTCGGTGCAAGAATATCGACATTGGCCGAAACACGGCCAAATGTGAACGTTCGACACTCGCCATTGAACACTCGTAGGTTTGAACAACGGCCACACGACGTGACGATCATCAAGTGTTCAATGTTGGAAGGTGTTTATTCAAATATTATAGGAAATTGTCAATAAACGCGCGGGCGTAGTGGGCCAAACGCTAGTGCTAATATTAATATTTTCATACATGATTCTAAAATAAATAATACAACTTGAAATTGCTATTTGAAAGTAGATTATTAGTTTATTTGATGAAACCTCATTCAAAAATTGAAATGATAACATGTTAGTTAATAACATAGTAACAATGCTTAATGCAAATTGACCCAAGAGAGCAGAATTTGAGCAGTAAGTCTCTGTGGAGTAGGCATCCGTATTTTCAATTATCTTATTGTCTGAATGGAAGTTTTCCCGCTAGCCGTTATTCCATATTGGGAAAAAGATGATAGACGAAAGAAGTCATACTTGGAAAGTGAGAAAATGTGAAAATTTCGAATTACTCCAGCTCTACAGAATTATTTATTTTCAAGTCTAGCTGATTATTATTCCATATAGGAGAACATGTGGTGGACCAATGAAGCTAGATTTAAGAAATAAGGGAGTGTGGGACTTTCAACTCTGTGAAATAGGCACATGTCTCCTCAATCATCTCTTCTTCTGGATTAGATTTTCTTTCCGTTAGCCATTATTTCATATTGAGATACAGATGGTAAACCAAGGAAGCAAAATTTAGGAAGTGAGAGGATGTGGAGCTTCCAAATTGCTCCAACTCTGCGGGAATAGGCATTCGTCTTTTTGATTATCTTTTCGTCTAGATTTAGAAAGTATTGAATTGTTGAGCTAATAAATTTCTTTTTGTTGATTATTTTCTTGTCTGGATTACATTTATTCCATATTGGGAAACAAGTAAATAAGCCAAGGAAGTCGAATTTTGGCAGTAAGATGCTTTGGGACTCCATTTAATTTGCTGTCACAAACGGATCTGTTGTCGTGATGAATAGGATCTTTATGTTAACCAATTCTGATTGTTCCATCATATGTAGCTTGGTTTCCAAACCTCAAAGGTATGGTAAATCTTCCAAAACATCATCATCTTTACTATCGTCCTGGCAAAAATTATTATATGATAGCCGTTATGGACAAGTAATTTTTAAGAAAGGGATGGAGATTCCAAAGAAGTATCCTCGAACTTTAAGTTGTACAAACACAAGTTGATATTATTTTGTAGCGCAAGTAGCAGATTTATAATGCCGGCTTTGACTCATTCCAAGATCATTCATTTAAACGTGTGCTAGTCCAGAATTGCATAGGATTCCGTATGAGACAGAGACTAGTCTGAGTGTAATTTTGAAGTAATTCGCATGATATGAATTTGAAAAAAGATAGTAACTGGTGCTAAGATAAAGAGGTCATTTTATGTGATATTTGAACATCTTTTTGTTGATCAACCCACTCCATTACCTAATGTATGAAAAAGCAATTAAATCAAGAACTTGCTATGAACTCCCTGCTTTCTTATTGAGGAAGCGTTTGACCAAGCCTCCCAGCTAAAGAACTGTGCAACTGTATTTTAATTTAATTAATTTAAAGACTGTTTTCTCCTTATCACATTTAAAAATCAACAACCAGAAGACAGAACCTTACCATAAGTTGTGTTTTATTTGTATTGGAACAAAAAGTTGAAACGAAAAACAAACCCGTCCAACAGCCAATAATTTTAAATTGCATTATTTATTTTTCAGAATTTTGAAAGCACCGTCTTGCTTGTTGGCACATCCATATAAAAATATAAATGGAAGACATGAGAAAGTTGCAGTTCTCTTATTTCTTGTTGATATTCAATTTATTTAATTTTACATTCGAATACTTTGAAGTTCACTGTGGAAATCTATGATCTGTATTCACATCTTTTATATATTGAGGATCAATAAAAGTCGCTTTGCAATTGAGTTGTAAGGCTCTCAGTAATCCTTGCTGTCAAAAAGAAGCAATTCAACAATTTACAAGACAACGAACATATGTAATAAGCAAAATCGCTCTGAAACTCAGGTATGATTGCCGGCGTATAAAGAAAAACCGCAAATGCAATAATCACTTTGATAGTTGGAAATCTTCCGACAAATAATGAGCAACACAAAATGATATTTATTGAAGCTAATTATATTGCAGATTTATCAAGCATACCTGTTAATTAACATGGAAATTATGGAAAAATATCTTCATTCAATCGTATCATGACTCAAAAGTATTTTAATTACCAATTAATACTTATACATACTTCATACAATCGCTGAACATTTTATTCCAGGATCTGTTGGGATCTAGCTATGAACAAGAATTGATCATTATTAGTTCATTGCGGAGTCATCCAAATTCTTCATTGCTTCATACAAACCGAACAAAAACTTTTCTGCGATGTATTACTGGCAAAAGTTTTTAATTGTCTCTTTGTAGATATTCAGGTCGTTGTCGATCTAAATTAGAAAGTCGAAGACCCGGCCCTAAGATTTCCACTAGCTCCTTCTGTTACTTTATTTTATAGTGATTAGTTATCTTTAAATTCATCTTCATTGGACGTTAATTAATATTAAATTTTGTATCTACTTGCGGCATTGTTGTCACGGAAGTTGAGGCACTACCCACGTCGTTTTTTGCTGAGTTATGGATATTAGGTATTTAGGATGATTGAAGAATCGAAGATGAGTTATTGTCTGTTAGGATAACTGTTATGTACTGTAAGAAACTTTCTTAAAAATGATTACAATAGGAATATTTAGAATCTATTTGTAGAAAATCACTATTGTTAATAGTTTTTCAGATTGATTATCAATTCGAATATTGTGTTGCTGGGAATTTTGGAGTATCATCAAACATTTCTTAACAGCCTCAAAAACAGGTTGAACTTTTTGCAGGGTAGCTCAAACCGCGTGCGGTTTAGTAAGCAAATAGTGTGGATCCTCTATAGTGTTCCGATTTAATTTGCAAAATGTACTTTTAACCACACATTTGGTTTCGATGCGAAAAGGCCGAGAGTAACATCCAGTTTCAAGAACAGATGTTACAGATAAGTATAGATACAGAAGTAGTCATAGCGTGGTTCGCCGCGTGTGGCTTTCGCGGGCGATTGACATGGATCTTATGCAAATAAAATGTAGTGAACAAACTGGAATGGACATATTGGATGAGGGAGATCTATCGGTTTCCTGCCTGAAGTGTGGCTTTCAAAGGTAGTAACTTTGACACCTATTATATAGTACGCGAAGCGCACTTTTAATCGTATTTGTGATTTTGTTGAAAAAAGCTTGAAAGTTTAGCTTGAGCTGAAAGTAATATTAGGTTTGAAAAAGATCTGTTTTTGGTGGATTTAGTGCGGTTCGTGAGTCGCGTGTGGTTCTTGCGGACAATTTGAATGCCACATTTCAGGAAGGAAGTCATTTATTTATCATTGATGCAGATACTCAAGTCAACCTGCTCCCCTCATTCCAGTTCATTCACAACTGATAAACCTTTAAATACATTTTATTTGCTATTTAGAGCCACACGTGTGTTTTGTGAATGAACTGGAATTAGAGGAGCAGATTGACTTGGGTATTTGCATCAATGATAAATAAATAACAACCTTCCTGAAATGTGGCTTTCAAATTGACTGTTTCTGTTATAACGTTTACCTGAAGATATCTTTGGTCGCCAAACACACATTCAGCCCTACATTCGGCTTCGGTAAGAAGAGAACGAACGTTCAGCGCAATTCAAAAGTACGAGCCAGCTTAAAAAGCACCTGTTTTTGATTGATTTAGTGCGAGAGATGGATATAGCACGTTTCATGAACCCCGTGCGGCTCTCGCGGGCAGTTGGTACAATTTCATGCAAGTAAAATGTATTTGGAGGTCTATATGGTGAACAAACCGGAATGAACTGACCGTGGAGGGGAAGAAGTTGACTGGAACAACAGCAACAGATTGAATCAGGTTGACCAGTAAGTTCTGATTGTTTGATTTTCGACCGTACATCTGACGTCGGCGACAAAAACATCGATAGTTTGGTTAAGTCCGGAAGTAGCAGCCCAGCGATTCACGTAGATGAACCAATATAAGGCGGGAGTTCCAATAAGTGAATTAAAATAAAGTTAAAATTGTCATTGGCAGAATAACAATTCCATCGAATTAATTATGAGGAGTAAATTTGGTTTTGGTTCTGGCTGAAGTTTATAGCGACTTTCAAACATCGCAGCTTCGACTGAAAAATTGACCTTTGATTAGACACTAGTTATGTGTGTACATTCGAGCACAATTCTTTTCATAAACTGTAACTGATTCAGAGGGAAGAAAAAACACCCAATTTTTGACGCGACGTCTTAAACCGCAAGCCTGTACGTAACATAAAGTTTGCGCTACTGAAATCATGTTGTCTATCATGTTGCTAAACTATGAATAGAACAAGCGATATTTTTATAACGTTACGTATTTTAATATGCCCTCACTATATTTTTTACGGTGCTTCTTGGCCACTACTCGCAGGAGGGAACAAACTTTGTGTGCGCGCGACCAATTAACGTTAGCTATCATATGCTGTTTTTGGTGAATTATTATGCAATATCTTTATAACATTACATGGCCTGACACCCCAGTATATTTTTCACGGCGTATCATAGTTCCTGCCTGCAAGAGTTGGGCTTTGTGTACTTGACGCGCAGCTGATTCACGTCGATGCGCTGTAATAAGTGAACGCGTTGACCGATTTAAGATATTTTGTTGTATTTCTCTAATCTTAAATGTTGTCTGTATGGTCAAGCTCAAGAATGCTACCACAGATTCAATAAAATCGTCATCATTTAGACTTGATTTTAAATATTAAATAACTGTCTGCATATTTGGTTCCCATACTCTCCAAATGATACCAAAATGTAATAAAGAATACAAGATTTGGTTCACAAAAACTAGACTATTTCAAGCATGTAATCCCTCACGTTTCTCAATCCAAAACCACAGACATACATCTCTATCTTGAAGGTAATTTCAAACTCATTCTGTTTGAAGTAATGAAAATGTCGGAATTTGTGTGGCATTGCCTCACGGACATGCAAAGTTTTAAGATCAGCGCCTACGCAAGGTTACATTGTAAGACATTGAGAGTGTTGTTTATATCTTGTGTGATTTGTCTTATATTTGACGATAATTACTCTAGGAGATAACAATGCCGCGTTGTTTGGTCATCAAACGTTAGTTGATCGTAACGTTGACCCAATTACGAAATAAAGAATACGCAGGAGAGGACTACAACAATTTAGGAGTGAAAATATCTTAGTCATCTTGTTTTTCGAGATCATTAAATTATTGAACTGATTTTGACGACGATATCTCAACACAATTCAATTCTGTAGATGGTCATGTGAAAGTGTCCATTTAGGGTACCAAATCTATTTTCCACATCTTTGACTAGAAGGAAAGAGTTTAAAATTATTCTTAGGATACTTTATTGATCATCTGAACCTGTGTTTCTGTAATTTTATAATGTTATCAGTTTCTTGCCAACGTTGCTTGTAGCTGCAATCGAGTCTCAAGATAAGAATATCAATCCAACTAAATTAAAATATTACTTGTAATATTGGGATCATATTTCCATTTTAAAACAAAACAATAGACGTTGAATATTTTCGTTCCGGTTCTGAGGGGCCTCCAACACCGATCGGCATTCGTCTGTTGCTCAATACACCAGAGGAGGTCCATGTTCTCCTAATCGCATACTCAAGAGACCCAGCTACATATCTTTCACCATCTTCGTCTATTCTTTCTCTTTATGTATATTCCGATATTTTGTATCTTTGTTTTAGAGATCCATTGTTCCAAACACAATGAATGATTCGTGAATTATTAATAAAAGAGCTGAATATGTACTAATTAAGCCCAGATGAATCTAATGAAGGAACTACTATTTTGGAATGATTCGGAAGTGAAATTTGAGATTGATGTTGCAAGTTTTTTAAGGTCACAGTTGAAACTGCGTTATAAAGTGACCTTCATTTAGTTTGGAATTAGATTGTTTAATCTATTGTATCAATCAATAATTTTTAAACGACTGTTTCGTATAAACAGACTCACAAGAAATTATCTCCATTTTTTTGACAATAAAACATTGATTTTCAATGTAGGACCACTCAAATATTTGTGCTATGTTACAGAATACAGATTTTTTTCAAATTTTGCTTCATGTTTATAGTTGATACTTTTATATTGGATAATTTTTAATTTGAAAGTACGCATTTCGCTCGCACATAGTCCGTTGTACTTTCGCACATATTTCGCTTGGACACATCCGCTCACACACAGTCCGCTCGCACACAGTTCTCTTGGAATCCAATTGACTAATGAAGTGATTGGAGTGAAGATGAATCTTTAAATACCATCGTTTTGTTATAGCGGTGTAATTCGACTGTTTACACGTTCATTTGTCTCGAATAGAGGGACAGTATCACCAGAAAATCAACCTAAAAACAAGTGTTCAATCGTATACCATTTTTTTTTTTGTATTACGTGGTATTGCAATTAAGAGAAACTTGTATTGATTTGGCGGATATGATTCTTTCATCTCTGAGGCATCTGACATTTTTCTTCTAGAAAACAATAGAGTAAAACTTAATGCGTAGGTGTCATAAGTGCTCTTTTGTTCTATGTTTTGTTTATTGACATGCAAGATGGACTGTCTATTATTTGCAAGTCGCGGGATAAATTCAGAAATGCATTAATTAAGATAAACAATATTCATTCTATGTAGCAACAAAGGTCTTGTGACTATATATGATAGACAACAAAGGCTGCCGATGCCAGTGGCGTACAGCTAGTTTTTCAGTACAACAGTTCTAGAGGATCAAATTGAAAAGCCTTAGAGATAAGAACAAATCAGAGCTGACAACAAAGAAAAGAGTGAACCTTCAAAAAAGTGTTTTGTGCGTGACTAACCATTAGGACAAGAAGAAATAACTTATGAAGTCTGATTGAAGCTTGGAGATTGACAAAACGAACGGCAACATCTCGAACAACCAGGAACTATTCCGAATAAAAAAAATTATTGAGGAAAGCCAAGGCTTATGGAAGACTGTAAGCCAAAATTGACAATAACAGTTTTAGTTTGAAAAAACTTATGCTGGAAGGGCGAAACTGAAGTTCGATGATATGCATTCAAACAAAGAGAGATAATGTGATTGCACGAGCGAAGCGAATTACGTGAGCAGTAATGCAGTGACACAGTACCACAATAAATTATTATCTATTGAGTTTTGAGCACTTGTAAGGTACATATATAGAGTTCACACACTTCAGACGAAAATAACGACATCCACGATGACAGAGGGTTCACGTAAAATCAATATTGGGTACGAATCGTAATTAGTGTACGAGCTATAGATTTTAGAATTGAACATTACAATAACAAATTCTACCGCTCAAAACAAATTCATCATTTCTGCGTAAGCTAGTGGTTCCTGATATTTCAAATTGTGAGTACGTACTAAGAAGGGATGTAGATTTATGCGGAATCAATATCAGGCACAAATCTTGATGAATGCACGAGCTAAAAATTGCAGTAGCCAGTTGAAAAAATCATCTTGAATCAGTATGTATTCAGTAAGCAATAAAATTTGATAAAAGATAACTGAACAAAAGCAAATATACCACACAGATCGTGGGTGACTTTATCTGTGCTCCTATGATCTTACTTTCTGCAGATAGAGTTTGTTGATTCATATTTATGTGTATATGCGTATATCTGTCATTATGATTTGACCCCGATACGCTGTGTAAATTATCCGAAGTTTTGCAATCTTTAATGTTTGCCTTTGACTCTGACTAGAACTGATCTAACGAAGATGAAGAAATTGGCAGTGGCGTAGCTGGCGGCAAGGTTCTGCTGGATAATTTAATTATTGGTCCGCAAATGTCAGTCTAGTCAATTTACTACGACGAATTATTGAGTATGAAGTCACGACAATTTCCTAATTTGGAGAGCACGAGACAAATTAATTTTGAAGTTTATTGAGTGAACCAGCAGCTTTCTGACTCATTTTTCATTAGAAAAAAAATAGGAGAATGAAATGAACAGCACCGAATAGAACAGATAATTATAAGGTTTCCAGATAACCCTTCAAACGCTTGAGAAAAGTGAATACTGTACTGGAATTCTAATCATCTTAATGAGAAAGAAGTAATACGTGAGAGCAACTGGAAGTGAACAATATTGTAATGTTTATTGCTTGATCAAATAGTTTGTGATTAAATTAAAATCACTATTCAATAATTTAAATTGAAATAAAAGTTTAATGGCTTTAAGTATCACTAACAACACTATATTTATTTATAACTTAATACTAACTTAAACAATTTCACAGATATTTATATTTAACTATGTATATACACAGTTTACTTCACTGTTTGATATTCACTGTTCTAGTTCACCATTACACACCACTAAAACACACGTCTTTTGCTTGCTCTTATATATGGAAATATCCATTGCTCGAAAGTTCTACCACATTCTGGAATATTGCAAGAGGCCTCCATTGAGAGAGGTGATGTGATGCGGCGCGACGCGACGCAAAGAGGACGAAAGGTTCCGCCCATGCAAAGTCATCTTTACAAGCCTCTCCACTCTCGCACATTACAATATGATTGTTAGTTTTCTGCATCTGAGAAAGATTTCGGATGAAGAATAAACGAGCTTGAATCAATAAAATTATGATTGTAGATAGAGCAAAGGACGTGTGTTGAGGTAGAGGTATTTGACATAATTTCTTGATAGTTTGATGTTAAATGGAGTCCGTGACAACTTGAAAGTTAAGAAGAATCCTAGACAATTATTTGACCACTTGAGGAAGGTGAATGACGGAATGGAAAGAATTTATTTACATATTGCATGTTGTTCACCTAGGTGATCATAGATAAATAGTAAGTTGTATCTAAAGAAGATTCCGAATGCAGAATAAACAGGCTTGAATCATTTAGATCATGATTGTGGATGAAACAAAAAACGTGTGTTAAGATAGAGATGTTTGACATAGTTTCTTGATATGTTGAAAGTAATTCCTGTAATTGTGTGTATCCGGATGGAGCTTTGATCTACAGACAATTAAAATCAACCGGGTGAAACTTTGATGTGATGTCACTTCGACATCTTGATTGAATTGTCGACATGGTGATATGATGGTTGATCAGATGGTTTCTTAGTACGACATTCCGATCAACTAATTAGTACTTTGATACAATAGGTCATGATTTGGTGGTAGATCAGTTGACCAGGTAGTATATTGTCCGGCCGGATGAGATCATGACAAGCACATCAGCATTATGAAGTCGACATCATAGAATAAATGTCGATACAGCAGTATGTTCGACTGGATGGTACTTTGACATACATAAGGTCAATCAAACAGGTGTACCTTACATAAATTGGATATCAATACATTACCACAATGGCTTCCTTGTTATAATGGATTATGGGAGTAATTTTGACTTAGTGACGTGTTGATTAACAAGGTGATATTAATTCAATCGGACAAAACTCTGATAAAATGTAGTAAATGTCGATCTAGCGATATGTTTGATTGAATATGACAAGTCACTCAAATAGACAGTACTGTAGTGTTTTGGCATGTGTGACAACAATGACTTCTTTGATATAATGAGTCATGGAAATAGTCTTGATTTTAAGGCATGCTGATCGACAGCTTGTTACTTTGAAATGTAGTATCAATAGAACCGAGTAAACTAAGCAGGTGGAGCTTCAAAAATATGAATTTTGAATGATCAACAGCTGCTTTGGCATATGTTACAACAATGGTTCTTTTGGATGATGGATCATGGGAGTGATTTGGCTTGACGGCATGCTGATTGACAAGGTTGTACTTTGAAATATAGTACAGCAGGTCACATGGTGGATGTAGGTTCGAAAAGATGAAATTTTAATTAAGAAGTCAATCAAACGGAAAGTCTTATAGAAATTGATTATGTGGTGCTTTGGCATATATGAAGACAATTCATCTCAAGTAGCTTGGTATATGTTGTCCAACTGCTTACAAATCTTTGTTCCATTTCTTGAATTTTGTTTGAGGTCATAAAATATGTCATCAAAATTCAGCTAATACAGTCGGTAACGATTGATTCAAGAGGTTACTGAATTTTTGTTTGACATTAAAGTCAATACAAATTGCATAGCGAATCAAGTGACCTTTGTCTGAAGTTTATTATATAAAAACTAAACTTAAATGGGCAATTTTTTTAAATATCTACAGACTCAATCAAGCGTGTAAAATTATTTATTTTGTAACCTTGTCGCCTCACATTTCGGCACTGGAAATAATACAAAAATTGACAGCCCGAAATTATATCTGATTAAACTTCAACAATTTCCAATCAGAATTATTATTACATTACGTCATGGAATGAACAGTTGAATAAGCCCATAAATGAGGTAAAAAATCTAGCAGATCGTAAAAACTCCTTCATTTACCTAATTCATTGAATTAAATAACCCGTTAGAATTTGGTATGTACGTTTGGAGCTATCTTTAATAATTTTTTACGGTTCTGAAATATCTGAACTGCGTATGTCCACCCGCGCTGGAATCTAACAGAAATTATACGTTTACTCCCGTCAAAGATTTATTGCCCGCGCTGAACTGGAACACACCACGACATTAAGAGATACTGCGATTGCGCACCGCAGGCTTCGAGTGAGAATACTCCACGGCGAAGGAAAATACTATAGAGAATATATTAATACGCAGCTTATTGTATAGGCGTGGATAGAATTTTTATTATTAAGAAATTTATTAACTGCTGATTGAGAGTATCCTGCTTATGTTCTATTTTCTACAAACAATTGTTTTAATGGAAAAACATAGACAAAACAGAAACTGTCTAATTGATTTCTAATAGAACATCGAAGTTGATGTTCGACAATTCATGAATTTTGATGATAGCAATAATAATATACACAGCAATAATTTCAAAATATTGATTTATCGTTAACATTATATTGAATTTACGATATTCAAGATTGCATCAGTAGAACAATTCAATAAAATGATAAATCATAAATAATAAAACGATTACACATGACAAGAGATTTAGCAACTTCGATTCGAGACCATTATTGATTTGCGAAATATTATTGTTTAGTGTTAGCTAATAAATCATTGATTTGCATTGGAACCATGTAATAAAGATAAACCAGATATTAGAAGACATAAAGGAACTTGAACGTGAATTGATCAACTTAGCTAACCGGAAAAGAGCTGCAGATTGTTATGAAGGAAAGAAGAAACAATAAGGAAGCCGTTATATTGTACTGCAATATTTGGAAAAGGATATTCTTCAATCAAAAATTTCCTCAACTCTAACTGTTCTATTTATGAATGGATTTCGGTGATTGGGGGGTATAGTCATTTTATGGGAATAACAGCATATAAAACTCTTTCCATTTGTGGATAAGAATTTGAATTTTCATGACAAATATGAAACTTATAGGAAAGATTCAAGTACAACGTTTATCTTGATAAATAGAGCTCATTCATCATGTATATCTTTTTTTTAACATAAAACAAACTTCACAATAGATACGAATTGAAATAAATTAAAGTAGTCTCGCGTATAGCAAGTTCTTATTAGTAGCAAAAAATTAGACACATTCATTTTTCTTAGTTATCTGATCGGACGTATATTTGCTCATTTTGATTATCAGGAGCTCTGAGCATAGCCTACTACAACATTCTTCAATACGCAACGTCTCGACGGATCTTTTGCTTCTTTGAAGCAATAATAAACATTGAATTATCAACTCATATATCATATAATACATATCTTTAGGCTTCGTCTATTTTTATTGAGTTCTATTACTGGCTTGCTATTAATACCATAAATATATTTATACTAATGCTGTGTGGAAAAATGGAATGCTGTATTAACGGGATCTCAATAACTCAACACCTACTAACATTACTTATCCTAAAAATAGTCTATTCGTTCGAAATATCTAGGCGAGAAACTGGTATATGTAATCTTCATGTCAGATGTTAGTATTCAAGAAGACTAATCTGAATTTTTTTGCTTTGGCATTACTAATGTGATGTTCGATAAAAACTAATGGAAAATTGTTGAAGATCAACTTTCCTTGATGAATAAGAAAAATGTCGTCAAAGAATCAATTCATCATCTTATTACACAATATTGAATCGTATTGGCGCGGTTAGATGCCTAGGTGATAGCCTCAATCATTTCTGAAAATATTTTGATGTATTTGGTAAATAACTATGTATACGAGTATTTAAGGAAGCGTCATGAATTGAAGAAAAAACCTAGTAATTTCATATGCTATGTAAAATGACAATTTACCTCAATGGAATTTCATTCCACTGGTGATATCGAACCAATATTGACATAAACCTATCTCATCTTGAATACACAATCCTTGCTATCTTGATCCAGATCTCATTTCTAGAGAAAAATAGTCTAGTTTGTCTGTGATTTCGCAATAGCGACTTTCTTTCAACCTCATATGGTTATTTGCAGAGTACTAAAGTCTAAACACGCGTTTTTAAAGTTTTTGTCTGTTTTTTTGTTTGGGCTAATCTCCAAAATGGCTGAAACTTTCTACAGTTGTTGTTAGTTCTTGCGAAAAAAATCTTGATGTATTATTATCAACGAACAATTGATGTACGAACCGTATTTGCTTGTTTACACATCGTTCATCCGATTGAGTTAAAGCTTTGTAAACTTGTAAACACTCGCGCTGCAGTGTGAATATTTCTTTTAATTAATATCTCAAAGAATGGTTCAGAAACTTCGTGATAAATCTTTCCGTTTTTATGTTGCTCTAAATTCTTGTATCTTAAAAGTTGACAGACAACGCACAGACCAAATCGCTGGATCTATAGGGTTGAAATTCTGACACCGCATTCACAAAATTACATAGATAACCACTAAAACGGATTTTGAAGTTCTATCCCAAAGGAGGTGAATTAAGACACTTCAATACTTCTGTGTGAAAAATGCAACAAAAAATGTCTGTAGAAAAGCCTGTGTTTTTCCGAGTGCTGTTATATTATTTCTCGTTATTCTGGAAAAGTTACCGCAATTTACCATGGGGCTACAGTGAATTATTAATGCTTTCTCCATTGATTTCAAAAAGTTGCCCAGGTTGAGTCAATTGTTGTCTCGGTTGCTGCAGTCAATTTTTGTTTTCATTGATCTGGAAAAGTTATCGGTTCGTCTAGGTGCTGTATTATTATATTTTTGAGAGAAATTCGATTGGATTGATTAATTATGAAGTAAAACAACAAGAAATATCGGAAGCACGGGACAACCACGAGTAGAGTTGCCACTCGTACTATAATATATAGTATTGTACTATATTTTGAGTTTGTGTACTACATACTGTTGAAGAAATACAACTATATTTTCATCATCAAACTCTAACAAACGAGTCCTTCATTTTAAAAATTTATTAACACGCCTCATAGAGAGGATATTTCCGATTATGAATTGGAAATGGCGAAAAGAAAGAAATATATGTGGTATCTCATAAATAAAAAATGAGCTTTGATTCACATTAATTCAAAAATTGAATGAAATGAAGCATATACTTTCGTTTGAGACAAAAAATTGTTTAAAAATGCAAGAAGTGTAAAAAAATATAGTTTTCATGAAAATGAGTGAGTAGGTAGCGAATATATCTGTGTCTAGTTTCTGATTTTTCCATAGGATAGAATTTTTTATAGCTCATTTTTGGAAATACTATATTTCGCCAAAGAAATGCTGGCAACCCTAACCACGAGTGGTGTTGCTGTTTTTTCCAGGTGCTGCTTACATATTCTTTAATTGATTTCAAAAAGTACATCGTCAGATGGACGAAGCCGCGGATGACAGCTAGTTGACTGAATATCAAGTAGTTCCACCACTGCTTTGATTTTACTGCCAGGTGAATGTGATATATTTGTTTGTAGTCTTTCAACTATTTATGATATGATGTGTGTGGAAAAAGCTGATATATAATAATGATTAGTTGGTATAACTCAGAACTTAGGTGTTATTCAGGACAGCCAGTATATTTTATGTTTGTAGGAACAATCTCTCCAGATAAGGGTTGTTGAGCTGATGGTGATCTCGGTTGTGGCCGAGACGTCATTGTTTGAAGAAACATTGATTTGTACGCATTAAAAGGAAGTATTTTGTATTTATGTAGGATTGTACCGTGGCCAACGCTGTTGCAGTTTTATATTGGATTACCTGATCATATTGATAAGGTGAGTGGTATTCCAATTGAGATGTAACATCTTAATAAGTGTTGTACTCATATTGTTTGTTCAAGTCATGCTGATGCGAAATGCATTGTGTTGATAAAAAGAAGAAAAGAAAAAGCTCAACGTGCAATCAAAACAGATCCGTGAATTTTTTTGTCCTGGGCTCTGTGATGGGGAAGTATGTCGCAGACGTTCAGTAATCGGTGCTCTCTTGGCGTAACAAGGGATTAAACCAGTGAATGGTGTGTGAAAGTTGTGATTATTACAAATAAATAGGAAAATAGCTGTAGCTGTGTCACTCACTGATTATTTTTTAATTCATTGTTTTGGCAGCAGTATTGTTTGTTTTCATATTTACTGTTTTGTACATTTGATCAATTCTCATTATTATCTATATAATATATTCAATATTATTCTGTTTTATCAATATAAATTGTTATATCCTACGACATTATCAAAAATTATCATTATTATCTATATAATATATTCAATGTTATTCTGTTTTATCAATATAAATGTTTCTTTTAAATTGTTTCCCTTTCTTGTTATATCCTACGACATTATCAAAAATAAATCGACATTATTATATTACATATTTTTCGATCATTTCTCACTGCCCTGATCACTTTTCACCTCGCAACATCCCTGACACTTCTTGTCTTATAAATGTGTCTTAATTTCAGGAAGCAGTTCCTGAGAAATACGTGGATGATGGTTGGAAGTATTTGGGGAATATCCAAGAACTACTATAACATGAATATTGGACCAGACAGATTCAATGAAAAAAATGTGATAAATTACGTTTTATGTAATCACCAATAAGATGTATTTATAATCTGCTCATTGGTTCAATATTTCCTCTAAAATGATTGCCTGAGGCTTGATTTCTCTTATTTTCTCCAATCCAATAAACATGCTTTGTTCAATATTTTGATTTGGTTGGAAATAACTATTGTGCTATCTATATCTAATTTTTATGCTCCACTTGTAAAACATATATTTCAACACTTAAACTGTTACTATTCTTCGGGTTATCTTAATCACGTCAATCAAATGAAACGTGCCCAACTAAAAATAAGTTTTTGGATTGTGAACATTAATTATCATTTTGAAATCTCATTTATAACTTTACGAAATTAATTTATTATATTACACAGTGAATTCCGGAATAGATTGTCTTTTCATCAATCGTTTTTCTGTTGACGTAGTTGAATTTATATTAGTAATATTGTATCCTACTTGCACGGACGTTGGAGCGGTAGAGTTTATAACAAGTTTATGGCAAGTCGGAAGGTAATTCTTACTAGATGTTTTATCAAAAAGGGATTACTCGTGATGCTGAAATGAAACAAAACTCTAAATTCACTACGACGTTGACAGTGATAGTCTAGGAGCCTACCATACCTTATCTTCCCTGATCGAACTTACAGCCAAATTGTATTTATGAATCGATCATGAATATAGTGGTCAATTGGGTGCCATACTTTATACATTCAGGATTCTGTCCTAAATGTCGAGAAGAAGGCCATTTCCGGTTAATTTTTTCGGGGTCAACTTTCTTGATAGAACAATCGATAGCATAGTTCAAGTACTTTGAGATAAAACCAAGGTGCCACCTTCTGTTTTGTTGAAACGAGAAAGGGGTAACATTTGAGGGTGACTGCCGTCCTCCCGGAAAGGTCAGGAAGCAGTTCGATCTGTACTAATTTCAATCGCAAGTTCTATCAGGGAAGTTGACCCCAAAAAATTTGATCGAAAGTAGCCTATTTTCGGCACCTAGAACAGGATGCTAGATTTATAAAGTCTGTCACCCTATTGAACACTCTATTTTCGATCGATTCTATACAATTTGATCGTAAATCCGATCGGGAAACATAAGGTGCAGCCGGTTCTCCGACTATGAAGCAAAGCTCAACATGGCAGACTCTAAGTTCATGTTGACGTTGAAGAAAAGGCAGAAAATATTTCAAATTCATCTTGGCATTGAAGACTCCATGAAGTGAAGCCCAACGCAAATAACTCTAAGATTCCTTAATCGAAGAATCAGTCCAGGAATAACTTGAAGAGCCGCTCAAAGTGTAACTGGTAAAGTGTATATTTCTGCCGGAAGTAGCTGTATTTATATCAGGAATTTGATTTTAATTTTAAATTGTAACGCAAATATCCAATTTAGTTAATAGTTTAAACTTTAATCCATGTAATATTTAATCAGAATGGATATTTTTATGGTGATTGTTTGATAATTTGGTAGAAGATGATTTTATATGGTTATTATACAATTTATCTTATTATATTGTTGATAAAACGATTTAGCAACATGGAGCACCAAGACAATGGCTTGGACGTAGTTTCAAATCCAGCTGCTTCGAACAAATGGCGCTTCGAACGTTCAGATTCTGCAATAATGTTTTATTGGTCATGATGTAATTTTAATTACCTTTTTGTGGTAATTTATAGTTCCGCAGTAAATGGGGTGTGTATATGTATACGTAGTTGCGTTAATCATTCAATGATTTATGCAGCAGTATAGCTGGGTTGAAAGAAAAATTTTATAGGCTCCCGGCTGATTTTTCTTCATGGTTTAATAGCACTGGACTGCTGGGCTTGGGTTGTACTGGTTGAGCAGTCAATGATTTCAATATGAATTCAATTTGTATTCAATGAGTATTGGTATACGAGATAAAATTAATATAATTGACGCAGTTGGTAAGATAGCGACAAAAAATTCATATGCTTATAAAAAATATTATAGATAATAGACAGCAGAGAGTCTTTTGATTAAAAATGGTATCGAATAAAAATGAATGGACACAACTGATATTGGGAGGAATTTCGCTGCAGAATTACTCATAGCATTCAACTCGATCATAAATTTGGACATTAGCATAAATTGGTGCTTAAATTTTGTTGGTTAGGTCAGTTACACATAATGATGAATATATGCTAATTCTCAATTAATCATCTTTTCAAGGCGTTCAATATTCATTTGAAGCTTCCATTTAATGAAAGCATCGAGAATGCTTGTATGGATAGATGATGATGAAATAGAAGAAATGTGTTTTATCGAAGATGCATAGTGTCTAGCTCAGTTTTGTTTTTATTATGCTCAAGACTTTTTCTTACTCGCAAGCCCACATAGACCAATTTTCTCATGCTGGTTTTTTTAAATATTAATTATTTAATTAAGACAGAAGGTTAAAACTTAATTTATGTATTTTGTGAGTGTCCCAATGTTGTTTTTCCAAAATGCATACCTACAGCGTGTGTCATTTTGCCCTGTAGCACTAAATAATATCCTCGTACCATTTTATATCGTCAAGGTTTCTGTCAAAATATGAAATACCAAAGCAATGTGCATTGAAAAAATAATTATTTGTGGCAAACAAAATTGAGCACCTATGGACTATTAAAGCATACAAGTTTGAAAAATTAGTTTTTATTACCTTCAACATTGAGGTCACCATAGTGCAATAGTTTCGTTATTATGAGTTTTCAATTGATATTCAATTTTAACATGAATTTATAATAAGACATATTGGCGGAAATATTTGCATGTCTTTAAAATTGACTAGCCTTATTAAAAAAGAAAGTGTGATTAAAAATAATCTATAACATATTCTTCATTATGGTAGTGGAATTTTTATTATTAATGTATTAGTTTTTGGAAAATTTGGCAGTAATATTTATCCAATTTCATGTCAATATAGGTTGAAACTAATTTTAGGTTTTGTTGCAGACAAAAATACAGCACTTTCTCTTTTCGTTGATTCAAACAATTTGTTTCATATAGCCGAACAAAAAAAAAACTATGTATAAATTCAGACTTAAATATAACTGTTATAAATGCTGATCTAAATTTCAGATGTCGAAATAATAATCATAACCTTATAACCTAACGTTTTGCCGAACGAAATTTGAAATCCAATACCTGTTTTTAACATTTGATATCGATGTAAACTCGTGGCAATAACTTGTGAATTGAATCGATTCGATTTGGGTTTGAGAAGATCAAATCGTGAACAAGTCACGGATTCAACACGTGCGTTATAATAAAACTATTGTGTCGAGTTTGGAATATGAAGAGTAAAGAGAATACTGGAAATGATTAAATATAATTACGTGAATTTTGATTGAATGGATTCATTTACTTTAATCACCATTTTTCTAGGTTTAGCATATAAGAGTATAATGAATAACTAATTATAATTCAAGAACATAGATTAACGTTATTCAATTTTTTATGTCATGATCAGCAAACATGCAAAAATTTTACGACTTTCGAATGAAATAAGTACCTACTAAGTTTGATAGAATGAATCTGAAATTGACCGCGTTATTCATTTGACGTATTCTGATATATAAGTTTAATATTTTGTGTAAAATTTCTTTTTTGTTGTCTTCAACTGTCATACAGTTGATCTGAAATAAAAAAAAAATTTACAAATATAAAAACTGAATATCAATCAGCTCAAAAAATAATGTGCTGTTATGTTTATCATGATTAATTTTCAATTATAACTCAGAATGCAAAAGAAAAGTCTAGTTTTATATAGTCAGGAGAGCACAAATGTTTTGCATTTTGTCTCCAATTGAGTTTTATTCAGAATTATGACTTGTGAAGTGAAAATTCATATTCGCGGAATGGAACTCTTTATGTCCAGGAAAGTTCCGCTTTGCAAATATAAATTGTATGTTATTGTATTTATTAACCCAAAAGCGTCATTTTGGAAAGCGTAAAATGTAAAACGGTAAACATTAAGCTCACAATTATAAATATTGGATGCTAGAAATATTATCTGAAGTGTGATTGCTAACAGCTTATTGAGATTCATGAACGCCAAGTGGGACTTTTCATAACGCATTGAAAGTCAGACGCAAACATCAAATGTCAAACGCCAGACGTAAAGTAAAAAAATGTGATCATATTCTGCAATATATTACGGAAAATGTGTCAAACTGTGGCGCCGCTAACAGTGTGTTTTGGATTATGAATAATAATTTATGTCCTGATTTTCATAATTACTGCCCTAATGTATTGATAATAATAATAATAATGGTAATAATGAACTTTATTGACAATGTAACCAAAGACAAAGTTAAGCCAGAAACTTTTTTTTCATCTTACTGCCACAAAAAATTGGAAAAATATTTAGTTGAATTGAGTAATTGATTGATTTTTTGATATATTTTTTGGTGTAAGTCAAATTAACAGAATTAGAGTACGTGTCATATTTTATCCAATACACACTGTTGGCAGCGCCACCGCATGATATACTGCCCATAATACATTGAAGGATTTGAGTACCATTTAGTCAGACGAAACATCAGACGTCAAACGTCAGACGGCAGGCTGTAGGCATACAAATTATCAAAAAAAAAAATTGATGTTGTGCATGAATATTGAATGCATTGATTCGAATATTCAATTTATAATAATATACTGACGTTAAAGTCGAAAGCAAAAGTTGAACTCGAACTTTTTATTACATGTTGGGAGTAATTCTCGGAATTTCAAACAACAGACATCAGATTGTAAGCGATAAGTTAATAAAAATTAATACTGAATATGAAACCTGTGCTCATTTATTTCAATATTCTAATTATGATAATAGAGGTAAATAGTAAAAGATAAATATGAGATATGGAATAGGGTTAAAAGAGATGAATGATTGCCGCTCAAGTGCTTTGAAGTATTTAGGTATAAGAATACGATAATATGCTATAATTTTTCTTTGTTCTACAGTTTCGGCTCCACCTGGACCATCCTCAGAAGTGCTACAGATTTATATAATAGTGATACTGGAATACAATTTGCGCAAATGCAGAACGAAATGTGCGTTAGTAGATCATTGTATCAATACTGATCATTCAATTGATTTTGAAGAGACACGTATCTTACGTAATATAGCAAATTTAAATAAAAAGCTGACACCGGGAATGACATGAATCAATATAAAAAAAAGCATTGATGTAAAAAATTACATCTTAGCCCTAATTACTATATACGAGGGTGGGTTGAAAAGTTTCCGGCCTGTTCTAGAGATGGCGCCTGCAGATCCAATAGTACCATGTCTCACTAGCTCGTATATAAGTTTATTGTATTCTGCAATTATAATCATGTTTTGTAACCCTTAAATGCGGGCGCAATTATTAGGCTTTTATAGCTCTAAGGCTCGAGATATTCACCTCCCAATAAATTTATTTGGTGAATGATAACTATGGTAACAATTGTCTGCACAATTATTACCATAGTTATTATTCACCAAATAAATTTATTAGGAGGTGGATATCTCGGACCTAAGGCGTCAGCCGTCAGCCGTCAGCAGCTATTTAAATAATTAAAAATTGTGTTCAATGTCAATGTCAAACAACTCTACTGAAGTACACAATTACATTTTTTGAACGCCACCACTCGCAAAACTTCTCGTAATATACGTCTTTGGACTTCTCTGGAAATAACTTGAAAATGAACAGCAACAATAACAATCATCATGCATACATAGAAACCACAGCATACCTAAAATTCATAGCGCCAGCACAACAGTAATGAATCGATTCCTACTGAATCCTTAAATTTTTAGGGCCGAAATAAAATAGAACGTTGTATGTACGGGCATAATAACTATTTAAGGTCTATTACTTTTTTAGTATATATTTGAGGGCTTACCGAACAGGGCGCTTCGATTGTTTACGTGAATATAGATAAATCAGAGAAGCGTGTGGTCATCAAATACTTTATTTAAAAGACCCAGCACCATTTCAAATAAAGGAAGATCTGGTAGAGGACTTTTCTTCATCATATTCAACCGTTAAGCAGTAGGTTTTTGGATTTAAGAACGCCCTTTTGAGATCACAACTCTCAAAATAATTGAAAAAATTCATAGAATGGTGGTAGAGGAACGCAGATTAAAAGTAAGAGGGATAGCTTAGACTAGTAGATTGTCAACTGAACGTGAACATAATATTTTACAGGAACATTTGATCATGAACAAACTCTGTGTTAGGTGGGTGCCGTGCTTGCTGACGTTCGATCAAAAATTGAACCAGCCCATTTATTGGTTGTTGTGCCTAAGATCAACAAATTGAATTCCTGTTTTCTAATTTTGAATAATTTGATGTGGATATCACCTGAGTTACTTGAACATCATTGGACGATAATCAAACATTTTAGATTATCATTCTTATGTTACAAAATTCCTAAATACAGATTTCCAAGATTCTACAGCTAACAGTTCTGAATTTATGCGCAAAATTAAAAAAGAATTCCAACTGAACTGCACTTTGCGTTCAATCTATTGTTATAAGAATAGTAGGCAATCATTCAGATGTTAGAGCAGACTGAAATACTGAATTTCAATACTCTACGGCCGATCGTTTCGAATTTATGCAAAAAATTCTGAAAGACTGTCAAGTAAAGTGTACTTGTGGCTCAGTCGATCTCAATGAGAATAGGATATGAGTATCTAGATGGTACAATCGTATTAAATACTGAATTCTAAGATTCTGCATCCAATCGTTATGCGAGAAATTTTCAAAATGTTTCGAGTAAAGTACAGACGATTATTGTAACCATAATGCGAGGTGCACAACTAGACCTTAGACAAGCCTTAAATACAAAATTTCAACATTTAACGTTCGACAGATTTTTAAATTTGCGAGTTACGAACGCACATACACACATACACACATACACATACATACGAACCGACAACAAGCCGAAAAGAGTCAAAATGGATTCAGGGATGCTCAAAACGGATATTTCCATCAAAATCTCGGAATGTGAATTTTGTCGGTTTCACAATACATACTTGTACTTGGTACAAGTGAGTAATATTAGCTCAGAGGTAAAAATTTGACAGCACCGAAGAAGTCATCGATACTGTAAACGAGTATTTTGGGGGACTTGACGAATCGCATTATGAAAATGGTATCACTACATTAGAGCACCATTACGAGAAATGTATTTGTCTTGATGGAGATGATGTTGATAAATAAAGCAAAAAAAAGACTAAGCACGTTGTTTTCCTACATGAAGCCGGAAACTTTTCATCCCACCTCGTATAATAGCATTTTGGAATGATCTTCAAGCAGTAGGTTCTCTGTCATGTGGCTTTGTTCTAAACTGACTTTTGGATCTGAATTTTTTCAGATGGTATCTTCATCAGTTGAGTATTATGTATTTATGTGTCGAATTCTTCAATTTTCTTTTATGCGTGCACGCACATTTTCAAACAGTCGACCATTGCAATTCTATATGAGCCTGTAGCACTACTAAAAATAGTTCAGATAGAACCGATACTGTACAGTAAAAAAAAAATTAAAACCTGTGACAACTCCCTTATTTCAACATGTACATTCAACGTAACAAGTCAGTTTCATTAACCATATCCTTTTGAAGAGCATTTGTTTAAGATTTAACTTGAAGGATGAAAGTTCAACTAACAATCAATTTCAAGTGTGTTTTAAATTTTATTTAGATATTCAGTTTGAAATATAATTTAGTTTAGTTGACGAAGCGTGTACTGCGCCACACGCACACTTTTTATAATTGTTTTTAGCAAATAATAATTAATATATAGAACAGATTGAATATAATTAGATATTTGTTTTAATTAGCTTATTACTGTTGGAATTTAAATCTTTGGATCATGAAAAACCTAATTAAAAAAAGTGCCTCAAGAAAATTACTAGTCTTTAGTGCATACTAAAAACTACCAATTCAATGGCACTTTAATTATGGCTAATCAAATAAATTAATCTGGTTAATCAAGATCTTATCACAATTTGTATTGAACTTGCCACTATGATTCTTTCTCAATAAAAGATGCTTAATACATATTTTTTTTTCTGCAGACCAATTTTAAATGATATCCTGACGCGTGGGCCGAATTACATGTGACTTGATGAGTTCTAATAACGTCGAAACACGAAGGTACAGTCTCCCTCTGATTTCAAGTAATAATATATGAACCGATTTTTCAATTTAAAATTTGTTCAATATTCATTGATATCAATTAAATTTTAAAATGTTTATTAACCTGCGGTTTTAAGTTGTTTTATTATACCGTTGAGATATTTTCGATACACTTCATTGACTCATAGTATTATTTAATCGAATTGATTATGGGAATATAGTTATCTAGACATTTATTTTCAATGATTTCAGTGTAACACATGTATATTATATTATTCTCGTACTCCTGAAATTCTTGTCAATCTCGAGCTTAACTAAAGCGGTCACGAGCAAATACTACTCCTACTCTACTCCCGATATAAATTGGAGTTAATTTGTTGCTTAAGTAAAGCATCATTACATAACAACAATTTAAAATGAATTTCACCTGTCAACCATGCTTTGTAAATAATTGTAACAATATCTTGGTGAATTAAGGTGTGACCATCAATAATTCCTTCCTTATATCACAATATTTGGAATATGTAATCGTATTTAGTGCTGGGATAAACTAAATGATATACAGCTTCGAAATATTCTGTTTTGTAACATTGAATCAAAGTTAGGTTACTCACTTTGTGTTAATCTATTCCAGAAGGTAGTGTAGCTTGAAGATGGTTGATGCCATTTTCTGAAACAAAAGTAACAATAGGTAAAATTGATGATTAATAATAACGGAAATATATTTTGTTGGTTCGACGTCCGACGAACCGTTAATTTCAGAAAACATTATCAAATTCAGCCTTGGAGGCTGCAATTGACAAAAATAAATACCAAAGCTATTTTTTATTGGAATTTATTGAAATGTAGAATGATATTGATCTAAAAGTAACACAAGGAACTGATTTAAAAATATCTGAATTAATTGTCCAAGTAAAAAAGTATCACTAGGTTTTATTATATTATATGAGAGAAGTATTTTGACCTGCTTTGTTGTTGTGTGTGCAATGACATCGAAGATCACAACACATCATTTTCCATTATATCATTAATTTAATTTCTGCGATTCAAGACGATAAATATTTTTTTAAGTCGATCTCCATGTTTTGCAGTAATTCATTCAGAAAAGACATCAATTTGAACAGACAGTTGAGAAGTGTTGCTCCTAATATCCTTGTATAGTAATTTCTAGCATCCGGATAATTTTTTGTATTATGAGTGATGAGGTCACTTATCGTCGACATATGGACCATTAAAAGCGTAATGTTTAGGAATTTTTGCTAGATTTTATTGCGAATAATATAAGAGAAACTCAACTACGGCATGATTTTTTGATTTACTGTGAAATTTCTGGAATAGCAGTAAATGAAAATTGTTATATAAGATGCTAATGAATTCACTAAAATTCAACATAAATTAATATTTATTAGAATTATTTTGCACTGATTGTGCGCAGAAACTTGACATGATTTGTCAACAGATTATTGACCTTCTGAATTTATGACTTTCAATAAACTCCTGACATTTTGTGATTTATTTTATTTAGTCTTGTTTCCTCTTTCAAGTGTTTTATTTATTGTACGTGATACATAACTAGCAATTAAAATCAGATTATTAAATTATTTTAAGTATACTTTGTAGGTGTGAGATATATTTGATTTCTATCTCAATATTTCCCATAATTTGAGGCAAATTAGAGTACCTAATTTGAATATAGAAAGTGCTGAAAACATTGATTGAAATTTGTCATAATTGTTGGGTTATTAGTATAAGTATAATTAATAAAATGCTTCAGTAGAACTATTAGTCAATTAAAATATTGGTTTCAGGAAATAAGTTGAGAGAAAATATTTTATTGATATCAAGAAGCCATTATTTGTTATACCAAAGTTTGATTTTGTACTTCAAAATAATGCGAGGATATGCAGAAGTAGATTTAATTTCAGATGTTTTTAGGGTTTTGTATGCACTCTACAACATTGAATATTGTGATCTTCTTTAACTGATTGGATATTATTTGTATCTTGAAATTCAGAATAATCAGATTTCATCTTCCGAACAGTTAATGAATTTATTGAATCATTGATTATTGAGGTATGGGATCATAATTTGTGTCTATATACAAATTCTATACAGGGACTATGCATACACAGAAGAATATTTGGTATTGATTGTTTTTGAGAAGAATGGGATTGGGATCGGAGTTAATTCGGGGTATTCGTATGGAATTAAATAAAGAAAAAATGAATAACATTGACAAATAGCTTCATATATCCTTCTTCCTCCAATGTATTGCATATCACTTTGATTGAAATTTAATGGAACTTTACGAGCAGCATGTTCGGCAAACATACACATAAATTCGCCACAATCATAGCCCTTTGTTTCACTGTCAAAATTTTTTTGAGAGTAGTGTTAGCCCTATAAAAAAGACTATTTTTTAGTTTTTTTTCTAAAGCTAGTAACAAAAAAGCTTTTCCATATAACAAAATATCTTTGACTGAATCCAAGTACTATTCATTTTTCATATAAATACAAATGTGTCCTCGAAGGGGCTCCGATGGGTCACCGATGGGCTTTCGATTTGACTGAATTAAAAAAGTAATAAAAAAAGGATTTTTGAAAAAGTATCCAACTTTGGAGACCAATCACTCCACCACAACAAGATATAATGGTATCATGATTATTTCGCATTATTGTTTCCTGTTTTATTATTAATAGGATGTACTTAGTACAAGTAAGTAAAAATGTAATGAAATTTTTAACGTAGAAGCTGGCAGTACTGGTTGTGACGCAGTGAGCCTCCGATTTCAGTAAACCTCGAGTAAAATACCTGTCAAGCACCATCACAAACTCCTTGCTAGAGAAATTATAAACGTAAAAACCGCTATTAATGCTCCATCAGCGAAACTGTTTGAAGGAATTTTCACAATTAATATTCTTGATAATAACATTTCACTCATTTGTATTTTTCATAATGTAGTTAAACAAGAAAAATGAGGCCGCAAGAGATCCAGATTTAAACGAGAGATATGTTTTTAATACTTCAAACTTATATTTAGTACATGGACGTTTCGAGATGGCATACGGCTCCCATTATGAGCTCTGATCTCTATGAAAAAACACCAAACAATCATATGAATTCCAGGCTTCATAAGTAGGAACCCTGATGCCCAAGGCAAATTAACTCCATGACGGATAGCTTACAACTGTTATCGAAATGTCCATGTACTAAATATGATTGTGGAGTATTAAAAATATATTTCCCGTTTGAATCTAGATGTTTTAAGATCATCTTTTCCTTGTTTTACTCCATTATATCCCACAAGTGTATTTTTTATAGAAAATATTTATGTATATTGTGGCTATGATATTTTTATGGAGTTTTCTTGTTTTATTGTGATAGTCCAAGATGCCAGGCCCGCCGGACATTTCTTATTTTCTGAGAAACAAAATATGCAGAATATAGTAGTGCTAATATGTACTTTCATGTATACTTGCTAGCTTGGGCCGACGGCAAATTTAGAGATCCCAGGTGCTAGACGTACGTCAAAGCATCATTCACTTTTCTTAAATTCTAAGTGTTGATTTTTATCTATGTCTTAGAAAATGTTGTAAAAAATTGTTAATCGACACTGCTAAACATTTCCCATCGGCGGTAACTTCTGCTAAATGCTTTGAAGTTTGCAAAAAATAACGTAATACTCAGAGGAAAATTTCAATAGGTTTTGTTAACAGTCAGACAGATCGTAGGGGCTGAACATCCTACAGACACAATCAAAAGGTCTTAGATATTTCGCTTACTATCAAGCGTACAAATAGTAACCTCGCATTCACTTTCACAGCTACGTTCTAATTTTGACTGGAGGATGTTTGGTTCCTATTATTGCGGTCTGGCAGATTACAAAAAGTATTGCAATTATTCTATTAGTATCAAAAATAAAAACTAGGATTCAGACTATAAGTGAGATTACATTATTTTTTGCAAGCTTTAATACGTCTACTAGAAATTACCGCCGATGGGAAATATATGATAGTGTTGATTATCAATTTGTAACAATATTCTCTAGAACTTACATAAAAATCAGCACTTAGCCTTTAGAAAACTAAATAATGTTCTAACGTACCTCTAGCATCTGGTATCTCTAAATTGGCTCTCGGCCCAAGCTAGCAAATATGTATATGATGAAAGTAGATACTAACACTACGCTATTCCACAAGTTTTCTTTCTCAGAAAATAAGTCACGTGTCTGGCGGGCCTGGGATCTTGCTCTATAACTAGTGGTCGCCCAATGGTCGAATTTCGACCGTAATTGATAATATAGCTAAGATTTAACGTTATTGAATCCAACTTTCCATTCCCGGGGGTGGAATTAACTTGGTATTCTACACTCTATCCAAATCTGAAATAAAAAATAGTGGTTCTCATTCCAGATTTTAGGGTAATTCCTTTCCAGCCCTCGAGAGAAGGGTAAAATCATTGAGCTTTTACCTAGAACATTTTTTATTTGGTGCATATTTCTCGATATACATATAATCCAGCCAGAAAAATATCTCTTTCTCCACATGAACTTCACGTATGTCAAATCTCACATTCCTTCGTGAGCGCGGTACGAAAGTTTTCTCTCCATGTAGAATTAAAATGAAACATCTCGTAGATAATTTTAGCTTTATGCACTTCTTCTCCATATATACTTCATGTATGCCAAATTTCAGATTCCTTCGTGCACGTGGTACAAAGTTTTTTCTTCACGTGAAATGAAAATAAGACATCTGTATATAATTTGAGCTCTCTGCACTTCTTCTTCATATAAACTTCAATTATGACAAATTTCATATTTCTTCGTGCATACAATATGCTTCAAAAGGGGTACAAAGTTTTTCTCTACGTATTAATATATAATTAAAATAGGACAATAATTTTCGCTTTCTGCACACTTTCTCCATATGAACTTCAAATATGCGAAATTTCACATTCCTTCATGCATGTAATATACTTAAAGGGGATGGAAAGTTTTCTTTTCATGTATTAATATTGCCGACGGAGGCCACTGCTTACATCTGCCAACACATTAATGAATCATGGTTAGTAATATAATTCAAATTGGAGAATAAAACTGACTTAGTTATTGTGATAAAGGGTTTTGTGTTTTGTGAGATACTAGTACGCCAATGTTCGATATTTTTATGACGCTTTTATTAGCTTCACCTGTATCTATGTAACGGAATCTTTGAACGTGAATTTCACCCACTTAGAGAAGTCAGATTAAATTAAAACTTTGCATACTTCTCAAGGACCGATGACAATACAATAATTTATTAAGTTTATCCCATTATCCTGATAAGGATCATCAGGAATAAATATCCACTTTCGGAGCGTGAACCTGAGAATCGGCTATCACATTCAAGGAACGCAGCTCGGTAAATTGTAAGCGAGCAATACGAGCTCGGTCAACAGTAGACCATCGTGCGAGCGAAGTGAGCTCGATTAATGGTAAGCTGCTATGCGCGCGAAGCAAGCTCGGTCAACGTTGATCCGCCGTGCGAGCAAATCGAGTTCGGTTAATTAACAGATAATTTTTTTTATAGCAGATCCAACTAAAAAATATAAAATAAAATATAGTTTAAAAAAACTAAAAAACACGCTTTTATGGTAAACCGAACTTAAAAGTAAAAGATAATTTTTAATGTAAAAATAAAGTAATTGACGAGAAAATTAATGCTATTGTGAAAAAAGCGTGAGGTTTTTTGTATCATATTTTTATACTAACTCTACATTCGGAAATCGTACCAATAGAATATTTAGAACAGCTGATATCGAGTACCTCACGCTTTTTTATACAATAACATCAATTTTCTCGTCAATTACATCATTTTTATATTACATTTTTTTTTTTTACTTTTGAGTTCGGTTTATCATAAAAGCGTGTTTTTTAGTTTTTGTAAACTATATTTTATTATTTTAATACTCTTCAACCGGATTTTGGTGAAGATCACTTTGATTCTTGGTAAAAATAAATGTACTTGGAGCATATATAGATACTTTTCGTTTGAGGAGACCTGCTGGGCTCTGAAATTAATCTTCAGCAGCGTAACGTACTTTGTGTTGGATCCAAATGATCAATGCCAGACTAGCAAGTTGTTCACTTAATTCTTGTGTTGGTCTCAATTCACTGAGATCTTAACACCAAATTGAATTTAGCACAATTTCTACTCTTCCCGTTTTAGGTTTTGGCAGACCGTAAGTTTTTTTTTATGGTTGCAAAATAATTAAAATACGTTTATATTGTATAACAACATTAGAAATTGATTTTACTAATTATACTAATTATAATTATGTATAACTAGTACTAATAGATCGTAGCATATATTAATTCTTACATCATTCAATTACTCGAATATCAAACTTTCTTTCCGATTTTTTTTCGATAAAATTCAGTTACTTAATTAGTAGTAAGGCAAGATATCGGAATTGTTTATAAGTTTTGCGTTTGCGCACAAATTTCGCAATGCGTTGTATTGATGGAAGGAGAAAAAGGCAGGCCGATGCTTCACGACTAACCCACTTGTAAGCCAATGGCATAACTTTGGCTTTCCTCGTGGGCATGTCATTCTATGTAATGCTCACAGCTATGATCATAATACTACAAGAAAAAATTGTGGTACAGATACAAAATTCTTATTGAACAATACTATAATTTTGAACATCCACATACTCAACTTACAACACTGCTCTTAATGTCTTCATTAATCAGGTTACTTATAAAATTCTCCTGCCATGTCGCAATTTAATCATACCTTACCATACATTATTAGATCTTATTATATATGAAATGAGTCCTCATTTGATAAGTCAATAACTTAAGATTGCAATAAGCAATAGATCAAGCATAAATGGCTTTAACTAAGTTCCAAATCATACGTCTATGTTACTAACAAGCACGAATATAGCCACTGGCATGATATTGATGATTCTAACAACATGTTTCTGATTCCAGACCAATCTATATTTTCATAGTTAGTCGTTGTTAGTTGGGTAACTGGATATGTTTAGTTTTCAAGAAAATTTGAAACGCAGTTATGTTTTGCTATGAATTATGCAAAATGATAATTAAAAATGAATTATAATTTTTAACCTTGCCACTAAACAGATTTTTATTCAATTTTTTAGATAAAATTCTGTAATTAACTTATTATAATAGCTTATTATAAGATACGAGCCTGGTTTTCAAAGTTTTCAGTATATATATTGCGTGTAACAGAAATTATTACATTGAATTTTACCAGTCATAATAGCTTTTTTTCCGAATTCTCAATTTTTTCTTCAGAATTTTTATCAGCTAGAATAAATGAGATTTCCGTGTACAAATTGTAAATATTGCGGGGCTAATTCCTTCAATAACCCTTATTTACCAGTCTAGGTGGAAGTGAGCATGAATGCTATATCTCATAGAGTAACGTGAAATAACTTTTGTCTTTCACTGAATATAATTATTGATCCTTCGAGCTGAATATACAGAGAATGAAAACCCTTCACACAAGCAGTCACATTTCAATTTTTCGGCAAAGTGTACAGCGTTACCAGCGTTGCATGTCCACCAGCGTCATCATCAGCAAGGCAGAGCTCGCGAGAAGCACTGGACTATTCTGGTCTTTTTTAATGCTTATCCTTCTGGTCCTTCGAGTCAGATACGGTAGTCCTTAGAGACTGTATACAAGAGATATTCAGTACGAACTATAGGCGCAGTGCAAAATTTTTGATAAAACTTTGATGAATTTTGACTCGATATCCCAAGAGATTACAGGAAAACATTATTAGGAAAATTATTATAGTTAACGAGTTCTATCACTGTTTGAAATTATCAATGTATGTATTTCTATATAAGGCTCCCAGGTTGCTTCATAGCATTTTCAGAAGTTCTGTGGAAATTTATTTTCTTGAGCTGATTCCTGTGTTAGGACGACTCCAGTCTCCTTCAACAGTTGTATTTAACTGGGATTCATTATGCTCTTATCCAACATCTTGTTATACCTCAGTACCTATCCAGTACTCTTACCAGTCTAGTACTTACTTTTTTGTTTAGATAGTTTCGTTTGTCGAATGAGCGAATAGAAAGCAGGACATCTTTTTCGATGTTAAATCTTTTTTTGTTCTAAGGATCAAAATAAAATCTCAACTTTATTATTTCATTTCAATGAACTATCATCAATGTGCCTTTCAAAGCCAGAATTCCTGGGTACGTGTTGGGGTAAGCTGAGCTTGGGAGGTTGAAGATTGAACCCTTTGTAAAATTCTCTATTCACAAATATGCGGAATAGTTGATGAATATTCTCTCCATTACAAATTATTTTACGATTGATTCAGCCTCCACTCCCCCAAATAAGTCTAACAACACGGTTTCTGGTGCCACGTTGAGTATATGCTGATGATATCTGCATCCACAGCCAAACTATTGAGGCATAATCAACTAGAATGGACTCAGAAAAATTTTTTTCGTCAAACCAATCCTGATCAACAAAAATTCCTAAAATAAACTTTTTTCGTAATGTACCCGAAAAGAGATGGAAGGTTGAGATCCTGAGGCCTCTGGAAGTACTTTTGTCCCTCATTATGATTTCCTCAAATTATTTTTCGTCAATACTATCTGCCTCCCAAATTATGTTTTTCGAATGCAAGTATTCAGTCAATAATTTGATTATTTTTTTTAATTCTACAATTTCGGTCCACTTTGGACCATCCTCAAGAATGTAAAAAAATGTAATTTTCAATTTAATCAACATATATTTGTGATACAATATAATATTTTAAAGCTGATTCATGAGTTCTTTTCACTCCTGAGAATTGCCCAAGTAGGATCAAAACTGTACAAAAATGAAATAATTGACTGAATTTTGTTCCAGTCAGCATTAGCAACTATATTCATAAATATTTTTAATACAAATCAACTAACTTAACTAACAAATGGTAATGTGGGACATATGGTAAAAAGGGTGCTAAATAGAAAGCATAAAGTATATTATTTGCACCAAGACATGATATTCAAATCCTTATAAATATAACTATGTCATGAAGACATTGATATAAAGCCTGAGACTTGTCTACTACGAGTATGTTCCACTAGGCGACCGCAACGCTCACACTCACGACTGCGATATTTGCTGTGGTTGGTGCTTCAACAGGAACAATGCGAATGTCTATTAAATATCAAATCAATTAACAATACGTGGTTCAGATCATAAAGTGAATTATGTATAAGATTAAACTAATCTATATCAAAAAGGATATATGAATATAATTAACCCAATATGCCTGTGCTAATCAATATTTCATGAATAATAAATAATGATAATGAGAGACTATAAAATTATCTGTCATATTGACAAATAAAAACTCTTGAATCAATCGATATAATTTGGAATCGAAAGTACAAATTGCAAAGACACCTTTACAATCAATTCAAATTTCAAACGCTTCAAACCACTTATCAATCAATGCAGTTTTGAGCTTGAAGCGGTCGTGATTAATGACGTCATTTATGACGTATTTATCTTCAACGTAAAGACCACGATCGTCGTGGAAAGATTATTGAGGCGACACCATCGTTGCAGTCGTCTAGTCGAACGTACCCCACGAATAAGAATAGGCTTTCTGGAAGTAATGATTTACTGGATAATTTTGTAGCTAGGAAAAAAAATGTGCTGGGGTTGAATGGTTCGTGAGGGTACTGATAAACGTCGTAAGAATCTCTGCCAAACCTCATCGATATCTGTTAATGGAGACAAAAAAAAGGGATGATGTCTCTTCAAAAGGAACTCTTACGTTCTTGTCGCTTATGATCAAAAGCAATGAGATCTTTCAATACTTTTATTACATCTTAAAAAACATCAATATTATTTATATTGAAGATGCCTACTTATAGAGAATTTATTTTTCCGGTTGGTCTATGAAGAACAATAATATTTTATGTCTTTATTTGTTATATTTCCTCCTGTGACAATAAACTGTGAAGCACGGTAGAGAGAGCTCGGCATTCCTCTTGTTATTTTACGAAGCACCGTCTCTTACTCCGACAGTTACACATTACAGAGATTTATTCAGTTCCATCTCTTGAATTCTAAAAACTTTCAGACTTGCTACTGCGTTTCCGGGTGCAGCGATGACAGTGGTGCCGTTAGTAGCGGCTCTAGCGCCATTTGACATTTCGGAGAGGTGCTTCCAGCTTCATGTGAGAAACAGTGGACATTAGCACCGGTTGAGAGGATATTTAATACACGACTTAATGGATGATAAACTGTGAGATATTATGCGAGAAAACGATCTTAGTTAATTAAATTGCTCACTGTTATTAATATGAAGATGAGAGAATGTTTATTGCTGAGTAAAATAATGTTACCAGCATTAATTACTAATGAAGAGGCTAACCATTATATTTATATGTTTAATACTACAAACAAGTTACGGTGAGCATCGTTTCTAAAAGGAAATTGAACAAATTTAAAAACTTTTATTGGGTATTCCATATTTGTACCAAAGGTTATACGTACGTAGAAGTTAGCTATAAACGTTTTTAGGGGTTTGTGAGTAACTTTCACAGATTTCCTTTTACAACATTGAATATTTGACTCCTCTTGAACTGACGATATGTACCGTATCAATTTGAACATTCTAGCTTCCCAATTAGAATCCAAAAACCTTCTGTTTATGATATTCTAAATAAATACAGTGAAAAAAAACATGGATTCGTTTTGACATTCACCTGATACTTTCTCAAGATATTTCTTCACGATATATTTAACAATATGACTAACAGTTCAGTAATTTCACGCTTGTATTAAAATTAAATTGTCATCCATAACAATAGCCATCGATTCAAGGTTTGATATTTGAAAACTATTGTCAAAAACGCAACACAATTCTATATTATTGTCACGTGCTGATCTGTTCGTGACAGACCAGCCTCCTATAATCGCAGATCATTCATCATTGATCACTTGATCGATCATATCAATCTTGTTCTTGGTTCATTCCCGGATAAGGCACTGAAGTGTATCGAAGGCCGGGTAAGAACCGTTCCTAGTAATCGATAATTAAATCTGCTATCAGATTCGTTGTTAATTGAAGGATTAATATAGATGTGATTAAAAATTAATTTGTACGCGTCTGATGAGGGTGTGGTGTATGAGTGATTTATTCGATCATACGTGTTAACATTATCAAAGCTCCTGCCACTAATTTTGAAACAGAAATATGATAGTAGGCGCAGCACTGAATATTGAGTGTCACGAAAATACGTTGCTCGCTTATTCAAAGTTGTAAGGACATTGTGTTGAAAACATTGTGTTAAAATCAAAGTTGAACTTTGTTACTAATAATAAATCGCAATTAGTTATCTTTAACGAGCAATTTTTTTACGATTTCTTTGGAGGAAGTTTGCGTTTTAAAACAATATCTCAGAGACTATGAGTGTTACTGCAACGTATGACACACCATCTGAAATATCTTGAAAGAGACTATCTATTGATAGCTGTATGTTTAGAATTTTCAAAGCAGCGTTTGATCACGAGAGCACACAGCAAGATTCGGAAGCGTGCGGCATCGCATACTGCTAGGAGCGCGGATGTGTGTTAAAGCGGCACTTTGCATTAATCAACATCGTTGCTCACAATGTTTATTTCTTGACAATCTCAGGAACAATCATGAGGATAAAAGTGAAATGATTTACTCCTAAATCCAGTTGCTTCAACAAAAACTGGTCCTATTAATAACAGCTATTTATCTTAATTGGAGCATAAATACAAGTACTCAATTCTACTTAAGAAAGTTCTTATGCTTAAAAATGTATTGCATTATTATCCAGTCATTTATACACCTGAGACTAAATTTATACGTAAAAATGATATATTCTGAACGGGAAATTATCCGTACATATTCAGTCAACGATAACTGTAGATCATTTAGCATTTAGATTACAAGAAAGTGCAACATAATAAAGCATTCAATATGTGCACCATATTATTAGTAACTTTTGCTTTTGAGGATGTAGACCTGTACAAATAGAATTATAGGTGTTGGGGAATGGAGCAAGTAATTTGTAAGAAATATTTCAAGCGTTGCAAAGCTTCTCACAAAATCAATCCTTTTTTGACGTCTGCAAAAATAATAAAAATTCTATTTGTAATTGAAGTATTCTTGTAGTAAGCGTTCAAGTCCGCGAAGCAGGCCGAAATGCTAATTAATATACTAATTGAGTATTCCGTCAACTCTCTGTGAAGATATACAATGGTGAAGCAACTTGAAGTGCTGAGTAATATATTTTGCGATCGATTCAAGGAATCATTTGTGAACCTAATCGATAACTTACTACATGATCATGACCAGATCCCATCCAAGTTGCTAATGTTCCTCTAAAGCCTCTCTATATCTTCATTTATTTTATTCAATCACGCTACAAGACCCTCTCTTCTTACTTCTCTGTCACAGCTTCCATTTCTTATGACTCTTGTGCGTTGTGTCATGCTATATATTTTCACGTGAGGCAGGTTATGGTCAGCTATAAGAAGACACATGCACCTATGCTTGTATAGAAAGTGCTGCTTCACATACTGATGCTGTGAACACTAGCACACCTGTCGAACACACCGACCGCCGTTGCTTTCATCCCGGCTGCCTCTGATCATATGATTTATAGCTTCAGAAGAGTTTTTTGTTCAAATGAGAGCAGTGAATCTCAAACAACATCCGAAGAATATCATTCACACAAATAAGTGATGATATTCACGATCATCTCCTTCAATTGAGATTCCATACTGTGTAGTCTACTAAATCTTTAAAAAAGTTTTCGTTGAGAAGAGGATGCTTCTTTTGTGTACCTTGGTCATCGGTTGTAACACATGTGTCGAACAAAGTATTTTATCTGTTTCGTGACTGCGTCTTTTGAGCAAATTATTGTAATCACATAGAAGTGCTGTTTACACGTACGAATAGAATACAGAATGCTATCAAATGCTCGAATGGCCAGCTGTCAGTGCTCAAAGCAGCCATATTATTTAAAAAATTATCCCGTTGCAACGCGGATATCAAACAGCAAACTGCATTTGTTATTATCATATATAGACAGTATGTATGGGAAAATATATGACAAGTTGGTGCTATATCAATTTTACACGTACACCAGATGTGAAGATTCACCAGAGATGAATTATTCTTAAAGCAATTATTTGCAGAGTAAAATATTGTGAAGAGGAAGTGTATTCACAGTAGTTACTATCGGTGTGACATATTATTAAGCGTGAATTGCTCAGTCATTCCAACAATTGTTATTTTACCTATTTGTGAAATAAAAGAGAAGAAGGTAATTATATGTTGAGGATTGTCAAAGCTTTACCGACTATTTACTTGATTCCTATTACTGTGGAGTTATTTCAGCTTGCTTTGACATACAGAGTCTTTGAAAAAGATCATCGCGGCTACATTTGTGGATGGATTAGGAAGTGATTAACTGATCTAATAGTTTTTAGGATACACTATTCGACAACGTAGGAATTAATGACCTTGGATGCGCTATGGATATGCGCTGACGTTGCAAATAGAGATCACGCAGCGTCGTGGGATGAAGAGTATGTATGATCCTGGACCAATCATTCGAATCTATTCCTAAAGAAATTGCTTTGCAAAAACTGTCTATCGAGCAGTTTGAGCAAACTAGTACCAGTTTCAAGTTGTGACTATTTTATGCGTAACTTGTGCACGTACTCAAAAGAAGCTTTTAATCTTTATAGTTCAGTTATTGACTGACGAGAGGTCATGTGCTGTACCCTGAAATAGAAATTTGATCTTTATCGAAGTTATATGAATAAAGTTCTCTGAAATTTGGTGCAATTTCCTCCAAAACTGTCAAGAAAATAAGTAACAAGTAGTCATGTACTGGCCTGAATTGAGCATAAAAACACTAACATACTAACTCATATCAGTTCGAAATTCAAGGTATAAAATTCAATCACTGACATGCTGCTCATTCTGTGCAGCATTTTTAGATTTCAATTATGCATAGTTCAGCAGTAATTACCTTTTGAATTTTCATTCGATTTTTTACCCAAAACTGGGTGTATGAATACAAAAATTAGGCAGTTTGTGCAAGCCTACGAAACAGCAACTTTCATTTAGTACCAATTTCAAGCCCGTAAGTGCTGTAGTTGCAGAGTAATTGGCGTCACGCCAGCCAGTCAGACAGCCAAAGTGGATATAATAGTGGTTTAAGCGCATTTTTAGCGCATTTTTTCTCAGCAATTACACTATTTACAGACTTGAAACTGGTACTAAATTAAAGCTACTGTTTCGTAGGTTTGCACAAATTGCTTCAATTCAAGCTCAGTGATTGTGGAAGATTAAATTATTCAATTGCTTGTTTCAAGTGAAACAATGCCCATAGATATATATGACATTAGGGATATGGCAACTAGAATTTATTGAAGTAGATAAAAATTTAGTTACAACTTTAGCCGCGAGTGTCACTATTATTATGTACAGTTGTCAAATCTGCCCGGGATTCATTCAATGACTTGTTTGACGCGAATTTGAAGCTTATCAGAATGAATTATTATTATTGGTTGAGAATTTGTTTACTTTTGGTATATTTTTTTTATACAGCTTTGATAGAGATCAAATTATCATTTTGTGGTACAGCACTTGACCTCCCGTCAGTTAATAACTAAACAATGAAGATTAAAAGATATTTTTGAGTTTGTACATGCATAAATTATGTACTTATCAAATAGTCAACTTGAAACTAGTACTAAAAGGAAGCTACTGTTTCGTAAGTTTGCCCAAACTGTTTGATTTCAAGCTCAGTAATTGTGAGAGATGGCAATTTGCGAAAACTCTGAAGTAGCAAGCATTCATGAGTTGTCAGAAATGCGCTTTCATCATCTAGATGATTCTTCCATTTTTAGCGCATTTTTCCGAAAAAAAGCGCTATTATATTCACTTTGGCTGTCTGGCTGGCTGACTGGCGTGACGCTGAGTTCTAAGCAACTATACTATTTACAGACTTGAAACTGGTACTAAATTAAGCTACTGTCTCGTAGGTTTGCACAAATTGCTTTAATTCAAGCTCAGTGATTGTGGAAGATCAAATTATTCAATTACTTGATTCAAGTGAAACAATGCCCATAGATATATATGACATTAGGGATATGGCAACTAGAATTTATTGAAGTAGATAAAAATTTAGTTACAATTTTAGCCGGGGGTGTCACTATTATTATGTACAGTTGTCAAATCTGTCCGAGATTTATTTGATGACTTGTTTGACGCAAATTTGAGGCTTATTAGAATGAATCACTATTATTGGTTGAAAATTTGCTTAATTTTGGTGTATTTTTTCTATATATAGCTTTGATAAAGATCAAATTATCATTTTAAGGTACAGTACTTGACCTCCCGTCAGTCAATAACTCACCGGTAGCCTCAATATTCATGTTGGACAATATTTTTCCTTCATTTTATTATCAAAAAATCTTTCGATTAGTGTAAACATCAGTATTGCGGTAATATTCTTTCAATTAATTAGCTCTCGCGGGTAAACGCCCCCAAATCTAGAATTTTGCCAAATGAAAAAGTTGTCGGACTCATCACAATGAAGCCACTCACAAAGTTTCAAGTGAGCGGTAATCAACAAAAAATTTATGCGCTGTCTCACGGACTACAATGAATTTCCTACGGAAAAGACAGGATGGGATCACATACGTACTCACGAGCGAATATATAAGCAATATATATCAGAAGTATTAAAGTAATGTGACTGACAATTCGTGAAAGTAATGAATTCAATGATTCTTTCCAAGTCAAATATGTAAAATAATATCAAAAGTCGTCAGTAGGACAGAGTGAGATCACATACGAACTCAAGAGCGAAGCAAAATGCGAGAATATATTTGAATTATATATAGTAGAAGGATTGAAGAGGTGACAGATACTTCAATTTGTAATCGGAGTTAATGTCATCAAAAAAGTATTCTTCTCAAAAATCTCTTTTGGATATAGCTCGACAAAGGTAGAAATGTCGAAGGACCATTATGTTACTAAATCACTCCTCACTGGAGTAAGAAATGTCTAGATGAATGATTAGTGAGATAAGGCGTGGTGCTGTATCTTTTCAAGCTTGTGGAATTACTTCAAAAATATTTTCCATGCTATCACGGAGTGAACTCCCAATTACTCTAGCTGAGGATTAGCCCTGTTCCTCTTAGCTAAGATGAGCAAATTAATCTGCTCGTCCGGTAAGAGACTGTGTAGCTGACGTTCTTTCGGCTGCCTATCAGACACATTTTCGAAGATACTGCATAGCTACGGCTAGTTATCATTCATGAATAAACTCGATTAAGCTTCATTTATCATTGACTGCATTCTCAAAGCTCCATTCTGGTTGACTATATTTGTTAATTGATTATTCGTCAACTACATCTTCCCTTTGTATTATTTACTGCAGGGTAGAGCAAAGAATCATTTTCAATTATCTTAGCTGAGAATGAGTCCTGTGCCAATTAGCCATGAAGGGTTGAGCATTTGTTGATGCTGTTTGAGGTGGAAATTAGCCACACATTCAAAAAGGTCGTCTCCTACATCTCTTCTTCATGTTATCCTATCTAGTGCAAGGTGAAGCAAAAAATCATCCTAAGCATACTTCACAACAATTTTTCAAATAGTTCAATTCTGGAAATATTTAGGACAGAAAATCAGTAACTGATATTGATGACCATAATATTGAAAGGAAACTGTAGCTACAAAAAAATTGTCATGATAAGAACGGTAGATACTAGGATTATTCCTTCCATTTTCTGTTTCTGTTCATATGGACAGCTCGCACAAAATGATTAATGATTCGAATTCGATAATCATGACTTGTCTTATTCGCAACTCATTCATTTTTTCAGCGACCTTAACACACAGAGCTATATTTACACTGCTTATAATTCAGTGTTAACATTGAGATCAGCAAATTGGCTTTATTAGCTCTATAGCTCCATATTCTCAAGTACAATAATAGCCTGAAGCCGTGAACGCACGATAGAGTCATTGGGGGCCTATCGAATTGTATGAAATTGCAAGCTGCAGCTTCGAATCGGACATAAATCTAACGGTACACAGTAAATTATATATTGGTTTTTGTTATTTTTTATCTTTGTTGGACAATGAAAATCTTGCTGGTCAGCGCTATTGTGTTTTAATTGTTTTGAACAACTGAAGGTAAAGGTTAATTTTGGGGTTCGCCCAAGAAGAATGGTTATATGAGTTTTAGTAGGTTACGGTTATTTTGATTCATGCTCGATAAAAATGTAATAACTGTATGGCTTTTTGCGTTTAAGTACCAACTTCTTGATTTTTGCGACGCGAAGCTAATTTCCTGGAAAAGTAGGTTCTTAAACTTTGCTGCGATGCTGTGAACAGCCATTACTTTGCAGATAATATTAATAACGCTCTGGGATGACACTGCAAACATGAATTATGAATCTGCCCAGTCACAGTTGGAGATTAGAGGGGATTTTTCATGTTGACACTAATTATTTCTCTATCTAGCTTCTTACATATTACTCGATGAGAATATTGATTTTCCCCATATGGAAGGCGAATTATTTTCTTTTCTTATCAATTCTAATGAGTTTATTATTATATGGTTTTGTGATTATAATCAGTAGCTTTTATTTTGCTTGCAATTATGTCCAAGATAATTCAAGAACTGCACTATCCAGTAATCTAGTTCATCTGCATAGAGCATTAGAGTCATACCTGTTATATATCAAATGTATAGAAAGAAGAGTGGAGAATCAATAATATCTTTCAATGCAGGAGCTTCATCATGCCCTTAAATATTGCATGAAACAAGAGTCGAAAGCAATATTACTACCGAAATTAACATGAGTTTATTTTATTAATAAAAGTGAAGAAAAATTTATATTTGTTTTATTATTTATAATCTTCAACAAAAATTATAATAGATACTCTATTTTGAAAAGAAGTTGGTAAAAATTTGATTGGTATTTGAAATAGAATAGATAGTACAGTATATATTCTGCGTTTACTGAGAACTATTCCTTAGGTGCAGTAGATTATTTTTATTTTTTCTTGGTTTCAAGCATTGGTGCAGATGTCCGATGTGATAAGAAATTTATACCTGATCTGGTGCAGTTGGAAATCATCCAAAACAAGCTGACATATGCTTATAGCTTCGTGGTAGTTGTATGGAACTACTTGTTAGTAAATTGTAATAAAGTTCAACAGCCCTTCACCTCTCCTTCCTTTGGTAGGAAAATAGCACAAAATTGGATTCAAGTCGTTGATTGCTTATGTAGAGCTGGTATTCTGTGTGTGATATTGATAAGTGAAAAAGTATATAATAATAATATGGTCTAAAACCCTCTCATTCCTTCAGTTGAAAAACATTGAATAAAACTATAATCAAATTAAGCCAGCGAGGACAAGGGAAGTAATCCAGTAAATTTTATGACCCGGAAGGCCAACATTTGGTAGAAGAAAGTATGATTAATTTTACCAATCTTGTGAAATATGTTCCAATGATTTTTCACATCCTACAAATCAAATTATGATTAAGTTTACATCAATCATACTTTCTCAATACGAATGTAAGTAACAATAATAACTACAAATTGTTATTTGCCATATTTGATTATTTATTTCTTGTCATGGTTATCAAGAAGATTGCCAACGGGGTCGACAAATTCGTGCACTTCTTCAGAAAGATTTTGGAATGAATTTTTGAGTGGGTGCTGTATTTTCATGTTCTAACTGTAAAAAGACCCATATGATATTAATATTTGGAGATAAATATGTGATTATATATAATATAAATGATCACAGTCCAAGAAGAAATTTATAACTGATGTGGGCCGAAGACTCTTAGTTTAGTGCCTATTGTGATGTATATTATTCGTAGTATGAACTTTGTTGAGCGGCAGTAGATACAAATTGGCTGAAGATGAATTATCGCCTATTGATGTTATAAATTATTTGAATATGTTAGTTTGAAATATTGATTAGAAAGAGAAAATTCTCAACAAGGAGTGCCTTCCTTATTTATAATTAAGTACCTCATTAATAAGTAAATAGGTATTTAAAACATTACAAACATTATTTCTAGTCTTTCCAGCTTTGTGGATTTAATAACGCTGTTTACCTTTTTACCTAATTTACAAATTAAATTACAAATAGCTATGTTTTATCAAGCAATTAAATTTATATCCATCGTAAATAAAAATTGCTAGAATTGAAGAAATAGAGAAAACCATTGCTACTACTGTTTTCTAATTGGCCGTTAACATAAAATATTATTATTCTCAAAGCCACCTTTTTCACGTTACATCTTCATTTCAATCAGTTCTTATGAATCATGACTAATTCTTCTATTAATTGTTTCCCTTTCTATAATATGGGTATAGATCTCAATCAGAAATCCTTGCAAGTTTAGAAAGAACAGAGATGATTCTTGGAACATATTTCTTTTCACTTGAAAAAGGCAGCACTTTGCTGTCGAAACGTTGTGTATCAAATTAATTCATACAGAAATGATATACCTAATGAAACATATTAATTCAAAAACTGATTTCTGAAAAGTTTTTTCCTTCAACGAAATAAGGTTTTATACAGATCCAGGAAATTCTGGATGACCTTCTCAAAGACCTCACAAGGTTATGAGCTATTAATGCTGACTATTCTTACCTAAGAATAAGAAATAAAACTACGTGGTGCAAATTGTTTACGCATAATTTAATTGCAGTAGTAGTAAAAAGAGATTGTAAAAAGTAAAACTTTTGAAGTGGAACTTTTACGGCACAGCGTGCCAAATCGATAGCGAATTACTTCTTGTTTACCATAATCTTCACTTATAGATGGGACAAATATTATTCGTCTTCATTGAGGATCAAATCGGTGTGCCTCTCTGTGCTGGTTGAACACTTAGCTTCAGGATATCCATGAATTGCCGCCAGCCTGTATGTCGCTGATTATTGGCTCATTTCATTCTCAGAGTCTGTAGTCATCAGAACAATCTTAAAACATTCGAATCTTTAGATTCAGGAGGGTCTTTCTATCGGCCAAAATGCAGAATTATGCTAGAAGTCCAATAGGAACCGATATTTTAACTTCAAATTTGATTTTAGTTAATTGATTCTGACGCCCATTCATTCAATTTAATATATTGAGCTTGTTAGCGTGTTATGTATATTGCAGTTGATGGCGCCCGAGTACCTGAATCGCAGTTCACATACCCGTCGCTGTCGCTAGTTATCGTGAATGAAATAAACATACATAAGTTTAAATGAGATGCTTCTTTGTCATCGTAGGACACCTTTGCACTTTTTTGCTGATTATCTCGATGACAGCGCCTAGATAGTGGTTCTTTGGGTCCTCATTTCCGTCATTAAGCATTCGTCGGATTCAAATTACATGATTTGTAGCTCCATCGGCGTGAATCAATCAAATATGTTTCAAATTATCCCTGAGAATTAACGGAGTTTGTTTCAGTTAATAATGAATGGACTGAGAGCTGGTGATAGGTGTGGTTCTCCGATTCTATACCGCATCCTTTTTTGATAGTTGATAATTCACTCCTCGATTAGAAAAATGAAAAGATTATTGACAAATGCATGCTTTCCGGTTATAGTGCAAACTCCAATTATTATATTTAAAAAAAATTGTGTCTCACCGTGACAATGGTTTACATGCCTTTATAACGTTAAATAGTTGAAAATGTTTTAAAATACAGAACTGGAAGGCATGCAATTCGCAAAAGACAAAGAAAATGTCAAACTCCGTGTTTTCAAATCGCTTGTCAATGAAAAGAATAGAAGTCTTACTCATAAAACCCTTCGTTGACATAAGAGTGATCTCGGCTAGTTGGCTGTACATTTGTGCAAGAATTTTCCATCCTTGTGCGAACGAGAAATGCATGCCTATTCTTCATAAGAGTCTTTTAGATTGGACCTCCATTCTTTTCATTGGCATGCAATTTGAAAACACAGACTTTCAACTTATTTTTTTTAGACGACCGTTCGAGCTTTTTGGTCTGTTGCGAATTGCAGCCTTTCAGTATTAGGCTTTGAATCATTTCCAACAATTCCACGTTACAAATACATGCAAAATATTATTACGGAAAAATACAATCGGTCAACAACCTTTTTATCTTTCTTATCAACGAGTGAAATTACAGTCCTCAGAAACGCATGCGGTATAAAGTCGGGAAAAAAAACAAGCAGTGGTGCCAAACATGAAAAACGGCATTTGTTTCCGCTCAAAGAAAAAAATGTTTCAACGAATAGTGAGTACTGTAGAAATCATGGGAAAGAGACATATTGGAATATAAAATACCGGCTCTTGTCAGGTAATCCTGTTCCTTTACTGTCAAATGTTAACAAATCACAGCGCTAGTTGCGTCTAGCGAAGACGTACCGTTTCTGGATTATATCTCCAAAATAATGCTATACAACTGGAGCCATCAAATAATCAAATTAAGAAGCAGAATATTCATTGAATTTGAATTTGCTAATCATTTTAATATTATAATTACTCTTAGAAATTTTATTACACCTTGTATGATTTATGAATGAAAATATTAAGGAAAGAATGGTAAAATTAGCATTAAAGAATAGTTGCACGTGAAAACTAAACACATAATTAAACAATTTCCCAAAAAAGTATATAATTATCAGTAATGTTAAGAACGCGTAACTAACATAAAATTATTATTAACACAAACTTTAACGATGTAAAAATATTTATTCACATGATAATTTCGAAATTAAATTTCACACAGCAGACAAAGTGTTCCATAAATGAAATTTTCAGGAAATGGCATGCAAATTTATACCGTGAAGTGGTTAGCATTACATTTTGTTGAAATGTGTTTTGAAGATCAGGTTATTTCATTGAAATTCGAAGATAGATGTGTAGGAAGATTCTATAAAAAAAATGAGTAATTTCTCTTCGTTTCAACTTTGATTTAACTGTCAGCTTGATTATACGGTTGTAGAGGAAATTTGGATCATGAGTTACTTTTACTTGAATATATTAAAGTCAGATTTTTGACTGACTAAACCCGAAGCTTTTAGTAAGGTCAAAAGTCATTTTGGTAGAGACTGAATAATTACAACTAATTTGAATTTTGCTCGAGGATGGATTCATTTTTTGCTATCATAAATTGCTAATACTTTAGATAAATACTTAAATAAGGAGAAGAAAAAAATCTGCCATTTAATATACGAGATTCTATGATAATTTGATGTCAGTTTTTTACTCCTTGCTTAGAGGTTCTTTCGAAAATCGATTCGTAACTGGAATTTGATAATTTTCAGATGAATAATGAAGCTGCACATTGCTAGACTGATATTCCCCAGAAATACTTTTCCCCGGCTTATTAATTTAAGGGTAAGTTGGGTGAAGTGAGGTAAGGTTAAGTTAGGTCGAACTAGGTTATGAATGATTATTTCTATAAATTGTATTACTGGGCAAAATGACTTAGAAAAAAATGATCGGGGAAAAACAGTCAAAGAATAATGAGCCCAATGATTTGTTTTAAAAATGTACAATTTTATTGAAAAGTTATGAAATAGAATTTCCCAATTAGAAGGACTATTTCAATTACTTATAGATAAAGTAAATGAACTTGAAGATATTTATGTCTCGCTTCGGTATTTTCATGTCCTACAATATATCTATTAGTTGATCGATATTTATCAACTAAAAGTTTGTACGTTATCTGTGATATATTTGTATAATTGAGATGAAATTCGTTCAATAAAAGTCATAAAATTGCGACACCTAGGAGAGGAGTGTCAACAATTTAATAAAAATATTACGTGTCATGAATCTTTTCTCCTGCAAAATAGAGGAAGTTGTGTAATGATACATCTGTTCGTTGAGATGTCTACTCTTTCACGCGTTCTCTTTGGTTGCAGCAAAAAAAATATAGGAAAAAGTCGGAGGTAAGTCTTAATTTCTTCGTCTCTTTTTTTACATATACTCATATACATTATTTGATACCCACAGTGGCACGTTTAAAGATGTGGTTTTAATAACAAAACTATCAAATCTTCAAAATCCATGTTTGTATATTCAGATAAAGACATGAAGTTTTTTGTAGGATACCACAACTAGCTTACTACCATAATATTAATCTTTTTAGATGTTTTCTTCAATTCACCAAGAAACAGAACAGTTAAAGTCAGGAAATATCTCTTCATATGATTTTTATGACTGTGAGCAGCTTTTGGATTAAAAAACAGCGGCACGCGGGTTTTTAGCCAGTTGGGCTAACGGAACAGATGTGAATTAACTAGCCGATGTGGGTTTTGTAACGAAGTACTTAGAGTTGTTGAAGGTTGCTCGGGCGGTACATCATCTGAAGGGTTCATGATAGACAAGTCAGAAGATAGGTGTTACTAGCTGGTTTATCAAAATTGGAATGTTGCCTGCAACTACGAAATATATTTGATGATAGAACAGGGTCTACATGTGAGGCTTAAGGCTAACATTCTTCCAAGACTCAAATGGAAGAGATGTGATGAGACTTTGAATTCAATACGGCACTGTAGGATCCGTGAAGCAAATCCAGCACAGGGAATGACTGTAAGTTCAACTTAGCGTTGTAAGCTTTGTATATCTTAATGTAGGCTTCGTTAGGCGTATCCCAATATAAGTCCAACTAGCTCAGTTGTGTAGACTAACAAAAATTTTGAAATACGGTATCCTGCTGAAGGTAATTTTCTGATTCAGCAAATTCTCCTACATTTCAAAGACTGACTCTAAAGTACACCCTCGTTCAGAAATAATCCACAGGCTACTCCTCCCTCGACTTTGTACAACGTAAATTAGGAAAGCTCTGTGAGAGGGTTCGTGTTTTAGACTCGTAGATAGTTATTCATTGATAGGCAGCGAGAAGTTGCTCACTGATGGGCAGCGGTCTAAAGGTGGTCACAAATCAACTGATTGCAGCGAGCTGCTGGAATAGTGAACACTGTCTCCGCAACCAGCTGCTGGCAGCCGTTTTGTATCTTTCAGAGCTTAAAAACCCGAAAGGCAATTCATTGAGCTTACCGGTTACTTGAAGTTGTTGACATCTTAGTTTTGTGGTAAAGATTACTTAAAAACCATTTATGCTTTTATGAATTAAAAATATGATTTAAAACAAGCTACAAACTTACAGTTTCTATTTGAATATTGATCAGATTATTTCAAAAAGGTCTTCAAGTGTCTGTATTTGACATATTTACTGAGTTGGTAAGATTGTATTTCTACCGCATGACGTTTTATATTAAAAGCTATAGGTTTTTCACTTGCGGTAACATCAAATGTGGTTTAAAACGGTGTTGCTACTAGATGAAATTAAATATTTTGATCTAGTGTAGAATCAACTTGTGAGTCGTGAAGAGAAGCAAAAAAGGACAACGCAGTAAACTGGGATCAAGTACGTGATTTAATTGATTCTAGGTACAATATTAGCTTGACAAATCTATTTCCCAGGATTGCAAAGTCTTTGAATTTATTTGATCAGCTGGTGAGACAGTAGTCATTGACTTTAGTAATTTGAACTGAGAAATTAAAATTGAGGGGCAGCATTGACGATGCGATTGCATCGTAGATAAACCGTCATCACACAAAAAAATAGTCTTCTGATAATACTTCCAGTTTCCAATTGCACTGTTGGATACTGCGTGGTGTTGGTAGTAACCAGCAAAATTATTGAGCAATATTTCCAAGCATGTACCTACAACATCATCGCGTAAATCAATGATAATTCATATTTTCCACACTCCGCGCAAGCAGCATTACCATGTACTTACATCTAAACTTTCAGTGCTCATAATAACACCTCATAACTAACAATTTACAATCAATAACCATGGCAACTTGACATTTGTTACAAAACAAAGAAAAATGCACTTAATAAGTCAAGTCGTGTATAAAAACAAGTGCAGGAGTAAAACAAAAAAAGCGGAAACGCAATAGCAGAAAAAGAGATCGTTACACAATATAATTGGCTGGCGTAGTCGGGTATAGCATGCGTGTGTGCGGACAATTAAGTAACACGCGATAAATAGTGACAGTATGAATAGCTATCATAGATGGCGCTAAAGAATTTGGATTTCCACACCGTTGGAAATTATATGTAATTTCGGAGTATGAATTTCTAGGTAAGTATATTTCTGATATTACCCGTAAATCAGTAAAGAAATAATCCTCTAACTGTTATGATCTTGTTGTTATTACTTACCGAATTAACAACTTTCCAAGGTATTCATGGCAACTATTGACCGTCTAAATTCCCCTTATCAGAATTTCAATCTTATAATATTCAAACAGCATCATTAGGACAACAACATCAAATTTAATAGTCATTATTCTGTTATTTAGTCTGGTTCTATAGATTTTTAGTAGGTGTCGCTCTCAAAACATCAATTTTCGGATTCTTCAACATGTTCTGTTTCCAATTTATGAACCGTTATCTGCCTTTGGTTCAAACTAACTTGTTTTCCTCCCAAACAACTGAAATAGAATATATAGCATTCCCCTGATTGCTATGTAGTGAGTACTAATTTACAGAAGACATAATAGACAGTTATCTCGTGATAGTGTTTTGTTATCACCAGGTGTAAGATGAAAACAATAACATTCTAAGATTTTCGATTAACCTAGATGGATAATCTATTGTTTTAGCGATTCAGGCTTGTTTTATAACAACTATCAACTATCGTGCTGAGAATAACAAGACTTCTTGATGTCTAGTTTTTGTTTTGCTTTGTTTACAGCATAATTAAAATATCAGATCTTAATGGAGATGTGAATAGATATAACAGGCTTGTTATAGGTGATTGTGAACCGTAAATATGTTCTATACGCCAAATTGCGTGCTGAGCTTTTAATATATAGCTTTGTTTGGAGTTAATGGAGGACAGCCAAATATATTAATTAATTGGTCCAATGATTTTGATCTAGTCCACAAAAACAACTTCAGAGTAAAGAGAAAGGAGCAATATATATGTGTTATACTTTTAAACTGGGGGTGAAGATGACCCATCCCCATCAATAATTAATCTGATCAGCTAGCACTACCCTCTATATAATCTAGCAAAGATCTGGCTACCAAATCACATATTTACATACTCAGCTTGCTGCTAAACATCATTTATCTTCCATGAAAAGAAAATCCTGGACAAATTCTTCTAGTTCGAATGTTAGGCGATGAGCTAACAAACCATCCTTGAGAGGAACTGTTGTGGATTTGGTACAAACAGTCAATAAAATAAGTAACTTTAGAGCTCTATATTAAATCCTGAAATGTGAAGAAATATACCCAACAGGAAAACAACGGCAAGATAAAGAAGAGAGTACAAGTGCAGAAGTGTTGTAGAGTTAACAAAAGAACAAAATTCTCTGTCACTAGCAAGTGACCAAATGAAAAATGAAGCCTTATATTTAGCTGCCAGGTCAAAACATTTCTTCATAGTCATGAGAAACCTCAAACGGAAGAAAGAAGAAATAGTATATTGTGTGGCTAGGGACAAAACAAGACGATTTCAGCTGAGGGTGAGGGTTGCTTGCCCGAGCGAAGCGAGGACTGGCACCATCCTCGGCTGAAATCGTGTTTTGTCCCGTATCACTCACTGTATTTTTCATAATATCTGCATTGAAACTTTTCATATTACAAATTTATCATAACAAAGTGAATCTTTTTCTTCTGATTTTGTAGGTAACAAGTCGAGAGTAACTGCTTGTGCTTTATCAATAAAATATTATTTGAAATTTTCGATCAATACTTTTTTTTTTGGAAATATCGTCTTTTCAATGTAATTTACAATTACGAATACAACAACTGTCAAATTTTCATTTAGAGATTGACAATGAACAAATGCGACTCTACCAGGGATAAAACGATTTAAGAAACAAATTCAGCGGGCAGAAACAAGCTTGTTTCTCCTCTAGGGCAGAAACAGGTTCATTTCTGCCGGGCTACACTTGCATTTGTCTGAAATTGTCTTGTTTCGACTGACAAAACAGGCGTTGAAACGGGTTGTTTCAATGCAGGTATTATGAAAACATATTTGCTAAATTTCTGATGTGTCTTCCAAAAAGTTGTTACTTGTGATCAGCGTTGCCAGATTTTTTTCGGGCAAAGCGGGATTTTGAATCTTTTTGAATGAAAAAAGCGGAACTTTTTCGTCGATAGCGGGACATACTGAGAAAATGTAGATAATCAGTATTTCAAATCAAGTTTACATGATAATTGTATATGAGTAATGTTAATCTCGCGGCCACGTGCACGCTTGTCTTCAATTTCGCACTGGGCGGTCGGACAGGCTAAACTTGCTTGTGTTTCAGCGTCTCGCTCCACTGTTGCGCCGCACCGTCGAGTAATCCCCGAAAAGCGGACCGGGCCTGTCCCGCGCGGGACATTTAATTTTTTGTTGAAAATCGGGACGTCTGGCAACGCTGCGTGATAGTATCTAGTATTTTGGTTTGCTCTAAGAACAGAAAATCCTGAATGGATTATTACTTCATATCATACTTGGATATTGGGTGATGAGCTAACAACCAATCTTCAGAAGAATTGATCTGTTATGAAAGAACAAGGAACCCTTTGTAATTGACATTCAGCAAATAGACCACATAGGCAAATAAAAAAGATCTCACAATTACAATGTGGGAAAGCATATCTAATTGTAAGACAGTGCCAAGAGATAAAAAAATGTGAAAGCAGAAACTAGTAGAGATTATGGCCATTGGAGGGTTGCAGAACCAAAATAACAAGAAAAATACTTCTTATAACTATGAAGTAATCAAGTGAATGATGTAGTCTAATATTTGACTGCTAGAATTGAAGGAATCAGCGAAGTTACTGAAAGCTTGAAGCAAAAGATTGTTCGAAACATATTCATCGACCTTTCAGTATGTCTATGGGATATTGGAGTATATTAAATGATAATAAATATAAATTTATTCAATCAAAGCACTTCCTTTTCAATAACCCCTCTCTTAGAATCTTCACCTTTCAGCCGATTATTCTCAAAATCTACGGCTACTTATTCATAACGTACACATATCCCAAAACTAGAAATCTTGTATTTGCATGGGAATGGTTAACATTTTGGATAAATAAATTTGTTGATTCAACTGAACGATTAACTTTTGTATTCAATCATTGAATATGATACTATAACATTTTTTTCGTATTGTGATTGCAAATAAGATATTTTTATGGTATTTGAGTAGCTGAAGAATCTATCTACAAACCGACTATAATGTTGCACTTGAAGCATTTAGTCCAGTTGGCATGTCGAAAAATAGGGACAGATTAGGAAAAAATGCGAACTTATTGAAACTTTGGTATATTGTTTTTGATCACCTAATAGTGTTATATGTATATTTTTCGACCAAAATTTCGCGAAGCAATTTCCAGGGAGAAGAAAAAACCATGAAATTTTGGTACTTTTTCCCCTTCATTCCTACGCCTTAGATCATCAAGTTCAATTTCGTAGAACATTATATTTTCGATAAGTTTGATTTGTTAAACTTGTTTGTAGACCCACTAAGTTCTAAGATGCAGTACTTCAAAAAAATGGAAAATTTCTGAAAATCTGAAAAAATATCAAAAATGGGGGTTTTTGGAAGATATCTTTTATTTTTCAAATTTTTTGATGGTACCTAGTTTCATTCTGACGCAGAAATCAATCAAAAACCCACCCTTCACCCTGCCTACTTTTGCCACTATATCTGGAGGCCCGGTAGTGCCCTCACCAAGACCAGTCAAATGAAGCGCAAGAGCACTACATATCATTCTCGAAGAGCTTCGTCGTTTTTTCAAATCCTCATAACTTGGACTTGGATTATACGTACCAGATAAACAAAATTCTTGGAATATGATGTCAATAGTAGACTTATCAAACATATAAAGTTTCAATTGCATAGCTCTTATACTTTAAATTTTATTAACATCTGAAAAAAACTCGATTTCGTCACTGACTCGCTCACTGATTTTTCTTGTTTTCTGTGGACTAATACTATCTCATATATTAAATTTCAGCATTCTAGGACTTCAGGAAGTAACCTAAGAATTCTGATGATCGGCAGTGAGCGAGTCAGTGACGAAATCGAGTTTTTTTTCAGATATCAATAAAATTTAACGTATAAGAACTATGCAATTGAAACTTTATGGCTGGTACCACGAGCTCTATTTTTGGCGATACTAGGAGCATTGTGCCAAGATGTGTTTTGACGCAATTAAAATTTTTCCAAATACTTCAGAAAACAATCTTCAGATGCAAATTACGGAAAACACATATTTCTACAAAATTTATTTGAATATACATAGCTAGTATAGCCTAAAACAGAGCTTGTGGTACCAGCCAATATGTTTAATAAGTCCACTATTGACATCATATCCTGAGAATTTTGTTTATCTGGTAAATTCCAAACCCAAGTTATGAGGGCTCAAAAAAACGACGAAACTCTTCGAGAAAGGTAGGTCGTGCTGTTGCGCTTTGCTTGGCTTGTCTTGGCGGTGGCACTACCGTGCCTCCAGATATGATGGCATTTGTAGGCAGGGTAAGGGGTGGGTTGTTGACTGATTCCTACGTCAGAATGAAACTAGGTACCATAATACCATAAATAATGTTGAAAAATGAAAGATACTTAGCAAAATCCGCCATTTTTGATGTTTTTCTAGATTTTCAGGAATTTTCACTTTTTTGAAGTGCTGTATCTTGGAACTTAGTGGGTCTAAAACAAGTTTTACAAATCAAATTTATCGGAAATTTGATGCTCTACAAAGTTGAACTCAATAATCTAAGGCATAGGAATGGAGGGGAAAAAGTTACAGGGCAAAAACTGAAAAAAGTGCCAAAATTTTGTGGCTTTTTCCTCCCCCTGAAAATTGCTTTGCGAAATTTTAGTCGGAAAACATGGAAATAACACTATTGAGTGATCAAAAACAACATACCAAAGTTTCATTGAGTTCGCATTTTTTCCGACTCCAAAGTACATGTCGACTGGACTAATTGATTTGCTGGCAGTTAAAAAAGAAAAACCCTGGAAAAATATCATCAAATCCTTTTTTCCTACTAGACTCACAATCCATATTTAGAAAAACTGACCTGTTATGGAATTGCAAGCTTATCTTGTAATACACAGGTAAAAAAGGATCGAGGTGTACATTCTTACAATATTAGAACCTGGAATTGACAACGATGGGGAAATATCGGAAAGTGTGGAAGTGAAAGCTAGGGCAGGTCAAAACTCTTAAAGAATTGTAGAATCGATAAAAAGGAGGATATTCACAGCAATCAAGAAGTGATCATGTAGAAATAGTAGCCAAAAATCGGTTTCCAGAATCACAGAATTGAGATTAGTGAAAAGCAACTCGCGAGTTACTGAGCTTGAAGTAAGAGAATGGCAAGAACATATTTGTCAGACTTTTGGCGCAACAAATCATTTGATCCTTCCGGATAGAGGCTGGGTGATGGTTCAGCAACCCATCCTTGAAAAGACTGCTTTGTTGTGGAAGCGTAAGTCAAACCACATAGGCAAAGAATATAACAGTGAAGTATTTCTCTCATGAAATATGGAGTGTGAAAAAACTGAAGAGAAGTGGCAAGAAATATGGAAGCAAAAATTGACGGAGGTCAAAATAAATAAAAAATAAAGGGTACTTCTAAACACCAGGAAATGACCAAGTACCTGCAATTTGTATGCCAAAAGCGTAGGGTTGAATTACTTGTGTACCTTCCAGAAAAAAGGACTTGGCAAAAATGTAGAGCTGTCATTGCACAGTTGAAGATCTATGGTCTAAATCGATGTTATGGTTCGATATGCTAGTCTGCATTATACTAGAAGGTTATAATCATCTTTTCCTGCTTATCCTCACTAGTTTTATGAACGTTCCTGTTATTCGGTAGACATTAACTTAGATTGTACGATTAAATGAATGAAGATCCAAGCATGTATGCTATGGATTCTGGGGCCAGGATAGTTATCCTATCATCTCTGTATTCTAGTCTCGTTTTTAAGCGAAATCTCAATAAGAATTAGGAAGGATTAAGATGCAGCATTGGGAATAGAATGAAGAACAGAAAGATTATACATTAATTTCTAGATGATGGCGCTCTTTTAAAGATATGTATACTCACCCCAAAAAGATTGATGAAATTGGTCGGAACGCTAGTCTGCATATACCAGAAGGTTGCAATCGAACTTTTGTATGTAGTGTACAGGCTGATCAACCGGATGGTTTTATAAACGATTTTTTTCATTCGATAGACATTGATGAACCAAATTCGAATGTTGATCATTTCGAATGAATAAAAATATTCACTTGTATCAATCTAACTTGAAAGCTTTATTACAGGAACGTCACCATATTTTTGTACAAGAAACTTGCTTTTATTATGTTAGGAGACATTATGAAGCCTGATAAGTGGAAGTCCAGTTTTTATTTATCTTGTAGCTTGTGCGCTGAGAATAATTCAAATTGTTGTGATATGCTAATTCAAATAAGCGACTATGCATGGGAAACTCACTATATGGGTATAAATTTCCTGAGCTATAATTCTTTCCCGCGATTTAATTAACTTTCAAGCACCTAATGTCTTAATTAATCTAGCAGATAGTGCAAACACAAGAGAAATTTATATTACCCATTCAAAACTTTAATCTCAATTCACTTTAATTATAGAATCAAAGCAATATCTAGCATAGATAACGTTGTTAGCAGTTCTCGGTATCAATTTTAAGTTTTATCCGTTTAAGCGTGGCACAAGCTCTTAAAATAAAAAGTACAGTTCTTGCGTTTGAATTATGATACGGAGAAAAGTGAGCATCATAAATAAATGAACGTTGACAATAAATTTGTTTCTGAGAAGCGCGCCGCTTTGTATTTGTAACGGAGAAAGATTTTATGGGTGCCACCAACTTGAACATTAAAAATCTTTTCAACAGTTCGCTCCTTAAACGTGGAAAATACTGCGGCGTTTTGCACACTTTTCTCTTCAACTGGACTAATAAACAAATAAATTATCGGAGTTAATTGCTTTTAGCAAGTGTTCCTTTTCGATTTGCCATTAATTTGTGATATTGGAATATATTATCGAACGATTTTTAGGATGTGATTATACAGAAAGAATGAACAGTTATCAGCAAATAATATTTCCTTCATTTAACGATGTTACAATCATTTCACGCTTGTGACAACCGACAATTTACGTTTCGAAATAAAAAACAAGATATCGTTAATTAGCTAAGTGATGCTAATCACTTATGTATGAATTGTATTACATTTCAACATGCTTTTTATACTGTGCCACCATTAAATTATTTTGGAATCATTCGAAAAATTGAACTGAAGAGAAATCAATTAATCTTCAGATACTTACCAGTCAATGGAGTAGCTAGTCCTAAATGGACCCTGCATCAAATTTTGTTGAGAGCTCTTTCTACTGAACTGCGATGAGGCTCAAAAAAGGGTAATTTTTGCTAGCACATATCGAAGCCCCTGTTGCTCGGGCTTATTTATACAGTAGTAGCTACGCCTCTGTTACTAATGATGTTATGCCTGCTTATTGATTATAAATTCATGAATCTACCATCAATATTGAATTAAATCATCTTAGCGCCTAATACCATATTCAAATCAATTACAGTTGAATATTAAATGACATGGAATAAGGCGAAGCCAGACACTAACTATGTTTAATGCAAATCAGTCTGCTAGGAACGGTGTCATCAAGGGTTTCACTTTTTTCATACTTTAAATTCAGTCGAATGTAGGTTGAGTTAATTGCATCAAACAGTTTTTGTGAGGAATCTAGTGATGAACTCAACATTTCATCGCCAAATGATTTATGTTTGTGAATTAGCTCTTCGCTGATTTGAAGTTTTTAAAATTATTGTGGATAGGAGAAAAAGTGACATGAAATATTATAAAGCAGAGCTGATAAATAACTTTTTAACACTTGGTACATCGTGAGAACTAAAATAATTTTTGTAGGACGTACACACCTTGGAGAGGAGCATATTGGAGTGACGGTTGTAATAGATCTTTTTTTGAAGGTGTACTATACACATTCAATGAGCTTAAACATATTTTGAAGAGTTGGACGAATTGTCCTACAAGAAAGTCATAGAATATTAAAAAAGCATTGGAATGAATGTATTAACATCTAAGCGGACTATTTTGATGGAAAAAATTGAACTTAGCCAGAAAATTGCTGTTCTATTAGTCATCCTCCGGACTTATTGAGTGATTATTATAGTCCAAATTTATTTGACAGAAATGAGGACTATAATTCAGCAAGTTTTTATGATTTTCATAAAAAAAGAGGGTTGCACAAGTCAATCAATAGGTATGTATGTGTGTGACAATTCTCGTAGTGATTGTACACCAGGCCAATGTGAGTTCATATCCAACGTGTGGGGTGATCACGCATTTAAATCACCTACGGTGTGAATTAGTGTCTTAATAATAACATTTTAATATTTTCTCGCATGAAATCTGTGCGTTATTGTTTCGTTCCGACATTAGGAAGATTAAATCCGTCAAAATTTGGAACGATTCGCTAGAAGCGTACAATCAAACCATTAATGACCAAATTTGATTAAATAGCTGCAGGTATACACGCTATCATGCAAATCACTATTTAATAGCGCAAAGCGCAAATATTAGCCATAAAAATCATAAGCAGTGATAATTACGTGATCGCACCTCGAATGATCGGACAGGTAGTATTTAACAGAGTGTAAAGCTGTCAAAAAGTAGGTAGAATTATTTAAATGAATTGAGGTTGTAAGATTAGAAAACAATTTTTAGGTTGTTAACGTTTAGAGAAGATTAAAATGATATATTTGACAGTTTCTAATTTGAATATTGCAGTGTAATTAGAAAACCATAAAATCAGGATGCTTCTTCGAAATGTGGTAGAAATTGAAGCTCATCTTGAAATGTATGAGCATAGCTGTCCTAATTCAGGTATTGTGGACTCAGTGCTCCTAAATCAGTCGGCTACCAACATTAGAAACTTGAAAAGGAATTCATTTTAGATTTAAAGCATAATGACAGTATATACAGAAAGAAATTCTCATTTTTTCCAATTATTTTATTGACTTGCAACAATGGGTGAATAAATTCACCTCAAGCTACATCGTTACAAACAAATCATATAACAAACAAACAAGGAAACCGATCGATTCCACAAATGGAGGCGCATCCTTAAAGAGCACGCAAAAATTTAGAATAAAGAAGACACAGGTGCGCAGGAATACCTCAACTCTTCTTCATTCTTCACCAGAAGAACTATGGCAACCTACGCACGATTATAATCACGAGAAGAATGCCATTAGAGTAAGGAGTTCGTTTCTGGGCGCGTCTGACTGCAAATATTCGCATAGAAAATTTGACCCTTAAATACCAAACAATAATCTAGTGACCTAAGCACAAAGGTGACTGAAGTACTTGAGCTGAAATGTGAAGGCTACTGCACTCACACTTCTTGGGAGTTGATGCTGTGAGCATTGGATATAATGTTGTGATGTTGCTTTTACGGCGGCATGTTATGAAAACTTGGTTAATTGTCTGATACTCAGAGATAAAATAGAAATTGAGTCAATTTTATTATTTTCATCGAAATATTCGTACATTATTTTATTGTCTTTTGAAGACACATTTATATTATTGTTGGGAAGCTTCTTTCAAGATCCCAACGGGGAAAATGGAATAAGATTTTAAATTGAGAGCTGCACTGCAGGTTCCGTGAAGTGAACCGAGAGCGGGTAATGACTTTAAGCTCAATTTAGGGACAACCTAACTGAAAAAGTAGTTCTAAATCCAACTCGATGCTGAATACTTTGTGAGATGAAGCCCAACTAGAAAAGTAATTCCAAGATTAACTCGATGCTGGGGACTTTATTAGGCAAAGCTCAACTGGAGAAGTGATTCTAGCTCCAAGTGGAGAATTATTCATAAGTTCTTCTCGACGCTGGAGACTTCGTGAGGCGAAATGGAACTGGAGAAGTGATTCCAAGTTCAACTGTACGCTGGAGAATTCGTAAGGCAAAATCCAACTGGAGAAGCGATTCCAAGTACAATTCGACGCTGAAAACTTTGTTAGGCAAAGTCCAACTGGAGGAAAGATTTGAAATTAAATTCGATGTTAGGATTTTGTGAGACGAGGCCCAACTGGAGAAGTGATTTCAAGTCTAATTCGATGCAGGGGACTTTGTTAGACGAAGCTCAACTGGAGAAGTGATTCTTACTTCAACTCGATTCTGGAGATTTCTTGAGGCGAAATGCAACTGGAGTGGTGATTCCAAGAGCAGCACCGACGCGACTTTAAGCGATTCGTTAGGCGAAGTCCAACTGGAGAAGTGATTTTAAGTCTGATTCGATATATTGTTAGGCGAAGCCTAGCCTGGGAAGGGATTCTAGATCCAACTTGATAACAGGGGACTTCGTTTCTTAAGTTAAACTCGACGTTGGGGACTTCATGAGGCGAAATGCAACTGGATAAGTGATTTTAAGGCTAACTCGACGCTGGAGACTTCGTGAGGCAGAGCCCAACTGGAGAAGCGATTCCATGTCCAACTCGACGCTGGGAGCTCATTTAGGCGGAGCCCGAATGGAGAAGTGTTTCTAAGTCAAACTCGGAGCTGAAGACTTAATGAGACAAAATGCAACTGAAGAAGTGATTCCAAGTCCAATTCGATACTGGGAGCTTCGTTGGGCAAAGTCCAACTGGCGAAGTGATTTTAAGTTGAACTCGATGTTAAGACATTGTGAGACGAAGCCCAATTGGAGAAGTGATTCCAAGTTCAACTTGACGCTAGAGACTTCTCAAGGCGAAGCTCAACTGGAGAAGCGAATCTAAGTCCCAGTCGACGCTGGGAACTCAGTTAGGCGAAGCCCAAATGGAAAAGTGTTTCTAAATCAAACTCGACGCTGTAGACTTTATGAGGCGAAACGCAACTGGAAAAGTGATTCCAAGTTCAAGTCGACGCTGGAGACTTCGTTAGGCGAAGGTCCTATTCTAATTCGTACAGACAGTTTGGAGACATGTCCCAGTCTCTGTATCAATATCGTCATGACATAGTTTCATTTAAAGAATCTTGAATATTGTATGTTGGTGCAAACAATACGATCTACAAATTCATGTTGGTAACATGTAAAGACGGTGCTTAGAATAAAATTCAATTCATGATTATTAATTTTTTTGATTTATTACTAATCGTAGCAGTTAAATTTTGTTCTATTGTTACTATTTGAAGAAATACAAATGTCAAAAATTGACATTGAAATGAAAAATGAAGGAGCTGACTTGATTCTGTCTTTTACTACTGGAAGATTGTTTTCAACGATGACGACATTGAATCATTTCTCCGATTGTCTGCTAGGTGGTACATGTATCAAGAGTCTCTAAATTCACGTCAAGAAGCTGTCTATGAATTAGAATTGAGCTTCAGAAGTTTATTATTCCCAAATGAAAGATTTAGAGATTTAAGACGTGTGAAGAATGAATCTGTCAAGTGGTCGTATAATAAACTGGTGAATGACAATGATTAGGTGTGATTCTGAGTTTTTGTTCTAATAAAGTGCAGTTGACGAATAAGTGATGTAGAGTTGAGACATATCTTTCAAGACTACTCAATGTGGTCGTATTTTGGGTTGAAATTTTTAAATATATATGTCAGGTATTTTCGTAGATACTTTGATTGAGATTATATAAAAAACGGTAGTTCGTTACAGCTCATATTGTTTTCAAATTGAATGCCTTCATTTTAACAGGCGATATGAGCAATATGATGTACCAGCGTGCTCCACTGCAGGTTACTCAAATTTTTCAAATCTCCAATACGGTTATTAATGAACATCTATACTATAAAAGTAATTTCTGTCATATATTTGTGCGATTGGGTGTGTATTCTAAAATAAAATAATTTCGTAGCTGAAGATGATTCAACCATTAGGACTACAAAGCTTGAATTATATTTATTCAAGTTGTTTTTTTTACTGAATATGAGCTCTGTCTTTTCATATCTCTGTTATTCACCAGCAAAGTAAGAAAATTAGTGCTACAAGCTATACCGTTCATTAACTATCTATAAAAACTTAAAAATCCAGAGATAAAAAAGTTCTGAATGTCTTTATGTATGTTCAGAACCAGCTGGATATTATTCTACTCTCAAATTAAGATTGAGGATTGTTTTTTCTGATGAGCTTGCTATTTCCACGGTCGCCTTTTCTTCTAACACCCTTATAAGCATGCGACAAAACTCAAAGATTTCAAAGTCATCGACCCACACTGCTGCATCAGTCGGTCATCATTCACTGACGGGATTCAATCCATCAACCGTTAGCGCATCAGTGAGCGCGTCCCACTCGCCAAGAATAAAGAAAGAAGCGAAGAGCTTCGAAGAAGAAGCAAGGAAGATGAATAAAACTCGTGATGATCGGGAGCTGATGAGTTCCCACGCACTCAGTGAACATTTGTAGTTCTTTGGTCGTGTTGTGGTGGCTTTAATCGCGCTGAATTGGTTGATTTCTAATTAAATTCGAATTATTTCGTGAAGAATTTTCTCGCAGAGCATTTGAAATGATTACTGAAGTTTTCTTCCGTTAAATACATACTCAAATTCCAAACGGTTCTTTAGAAAAAACCAATAGAAATTATAATTCAATTGCATGGAATAATCAACATATATTTTCATTAGTTTTACATAATCTGCCAAAAAAGGAGGAAATATTCGCTTGCCCGCTGAGCGCACAACCGCAGCTATACAGATTAACGCGATCTGGATGTCCCAACATATTAACTCCAGCTTAAGAACAAAATTGCCACACCACATGGAGCTTAAGCATGAATATTATGTGAGTTTGTGCTCAAGCATTAATTGCTATTCAATAATTGATTCAGTACTAGATTATCTCAGCCGTTACTTGATTACTTTAAAACCTTGATTGATTTACAATTTAAATCGATGCCTTAATAGGCAAAGTTAATCATTGCAATTTGAAATTAGGATCATTAGGTGTAATATAATACTGTCATTATTACTGTTCTTATTAACTCGCTTTCTGGTCTGTTTCTTTGTATGTTCGGTGTAGATTTTGCAATCGATTTGGAATTATTTCGAAAAATTCCAAATATTATTTTACACTGGATGACAATGTGATATCAACTTGCTATCTTATCTTTCAGCTCCATTACAGCCGATTAACGCATTAAAATTTTCAGGGAAGCTCAGTTCTCGAAGAAAATACAATATTCAATCGGTTTTAGCACGCTTTGAATCCTGTAAATATAAATATAATAGCACGCAGCTAAGTGTAGTGACATATAGTAGGCTATTTGCGCGCTTTGTTAGCTTATTGGGATCGAAGTCTTGAAACGGCAGTTAAGCTCCTCATATCTGCTCCTAGTAGTAAACTTGATGCATCAAGAAACACAAAATACATTTTCATATGAAATTTTCAACTTTGAACAGACAAAAAAAAAACATTTTGAGCCACTACCTTCATCAAATGCACCTTACGTTTCCAGGTTCAAGCTGGTGGTTGATACTATAATTATTTTTCACTTCTGAGTGCAATCGAAAATCTCACTGATTTGAGTAGCTATTTTAAATAATCACATTTTTTATCATTCAAAATGAAGGAGCTACCGTGAGATGGCTCTCATAATGAACACTCACATCGTCAAATATTTCAACATTATCCAACCAAATATTTTAGAAGAGATTTATTACACATTATTGATTTATATCTAACAAAACGTATATGCTATTCCAATATTAACATTGAGGCCATGGGCATGTCAAACAGTTGTACTCAGCATCAGTCGATTGGGAAAAATGCCCAACGGCAGGACAGACACAGCTCCCAGCCTCTGTCCAATCTTAACGGAAGACAATTAAAATAATTATTCGATCCGTTACGTGATTTATGTTTCGTGCAATATGACCGAGTCACAACGGACGTGCAAGAATTTTTGATTTCGTTCATTTTGAATGAGTCACATAATTATAAGGCATTAACGAAATTTAATATTTTTTACCAGGGTCATGCCGGCAATTTACGCTCGGTAAGACTATTGTTATCGATTTATAGGCAAGATTGGCTGTTAGTGGAGTATTAAATTATGATTTATCGCCCACGAAGAAGGCGGGATTTGATGGCCCATATTTTCGGGCGCAAGATATCGTTGGACAGTTTTTGCTGTAAATATTTGTACAAATTGATATCATCAAACAACCAAAAAATCAGATACTAAAAATGATGAATATGACGTTAGCAACATCCTGAGGCTTGGTCGATATTATTGCTACAACATCTGATTCAAGCGGATAAATCTATCCCTATCATTAGAATTAAAATATCTTACTGAACAACTTATCCAGTGATAGGTACTACATTATTTTATACTGCATGCCTTTTTTAGGTTGAAAATTTTCCTTTCGATAAGAAAGATGAAAAGCTTAATGACCGATGCACATTTTCTGGTAATCGCAAAATCCGATTATACTGGAAAAAAAATGGGTTTTTCCGTGACAACATCCTGCATGCCTTCGTAACGTGATTCAAAGCCTGTTATAAGCATGCAATTTGTAACATACCAAAACGCTCGAATAATCGAGTGAACTTGTGAAAAGAGTGGAATGCCATGATTTCAAACTGTATGTCAATAAGAAGAATAGAAGTTTTAGATATAAGACTCTGGTGAAAAAATTGGAACGCATTTTTCGTTGGCACAAAGGTGGGATATTCTGGGGAAATCTTGCACAAATGTGAAACCAACCAGACGGGATCTCTCTTATATAATTTGCCACCCTTCTGTCAGCAAGGAATGCATGCTATTTTTTTCACAGGGATTTAATGGTTGTAATCTTCATTCTTTCCATTGACATGCAATTTGAAAACGCATGGTTTCAAATATTTTTTCCACAAGTTCAGGAGACCATTCGAGTCTTTTGGTCTGCTGCGGATTGCATGCCTCTTAATACACGGCTTTTAATCACTTTCAAATACTTAACGTTCCAAAGACATGCAAAATTTTGTCACGACATCCAATTTTTTCAAAAATATAATTGTAGTTTGCACTTCGACTGAAAAGCGTGCATCGATCAATAACCTTTTCATCTTTCTCATCAAGAGGTAATCTTCAGAAAGGCATGCAGTATGAAATCGGAGTGCCCCAACTGTCATCATCTCCTAGCCTAAAATGCATGTATTATCAATTATAGCTAGCTTTGATGATGTGATAGTATCTTACAAAACCCTTTATTGCAATAATTTGATCTGTTTCATTCTCCAATTTACCTTAGATCAACTAACGATGTTACAACGTAACAATAAAATATGAAAACAATACTATGAGCGATTTTTGTTATGTGTGTAGCAACGATAAAATGTAAATTTTGCGTGAAATTAGGGGAAACTTTCACAGAAACGTTTTGTGTGACATTGAGACAAAAGTTTAATCAACATAGTGAGTTGGTAAAAAATCTCTATATCCCAAAAAGCACGTCAGTCTCGATCTAATTTCAAATGATGCTCAATGTTTTTTCGTGCATTTCGACTTCTTGCCTCAAGGTGAAACAGTCATGCGTATTATTTAGCCGTTTTACAACGGTTACGTAGAAAAATTTGCAAAACGAGACCAGAAAGATGGTAGAACAACAAACTCATAATTCTTGTTCTTTCAATTTGTCAGTTTTGTACCAAGATTAGATAACTGTCCTTCCTTATCCTCCTAGCTTGTTAGATCTGGTGCCCAGTGACTTTGTCTAGTTTCCGAATTTGAAATCGGTGCTCAGAGGATGCCGTTTTCAGACAATTCGTCACAGACCTTGAGAGCCATTCCAAAGGAGACTATCCAGTGGTGGAACCACAACGAATTGGCATCGACATTGACTTGAAAATTGAAGTCAATTTATCATCGAAGCTGGATATGTTTTCTATTGGAATAATGATAGATACTTGACAGGGACCAAATTAAGTTATCTTTCTGCAGAGTGATCAATAATGATTGTCCGACAGGTGACAGGCAAAAGTTCGCATTATGATCAAAACTATCTTCATGGAATAAAGTTAGTATAAATTTATTTATTTTGAAAACTACGTTACCGACATTTCAAGAGCATAATGGCATATATTTTGCATATTTTATGATGGATTCATCCATAATCTGATTCAATAAACAAAAAAGTGAGTGAATAGCTGTATTATTGACTGATTATTGAGAATTTATTATTATTCTACCAAATTATTAGGTTAGAATAGTGTTTTCAGAGGAACTGTCATCTGTCACTTGAAGATCACTATCTCAAGCAGGCGGCAAGAAAAAAATCAGAACAAAGCGGCACGGACAATCATTTTTGATCACTCTGTACAAAAATAGGACCTTGATCAAGATGACAAGGAATGAGATGAAAACACAACTAGAAAAAGTCTGTGAATAGAGGAGGGGAGTACTTAAATAGGACAAGGACCAATAATCTATGGAATTAATAATAAAGTTTTGCAGAGCTCAAGTTTAGATTCTAATAGATCTCGTATGTTGATGATTGAATGACGAAAGAACCTAATTTGGAGAGATGGTTCAGATTTGGAGTCTAGCTGTGTTTTACTTGCTTAAATAATTGTATTGATATATTCAGTAGCAAACTCTTCTTAATACCAGAGTTCTTCAGTACTATAATTTCATAAACAGCTTTAAAGATGATGCTTGCATTTATATGCTTCAAATCTTTTGTGTGCTCATGGCAGGGTTACAGGTTAACAACAAGTTTCACTTTCATCAAATTTGCAGTATCAAATGCTGGAGGAAATCTTGTATGCATTTTCTTGCATGCTCATAAATTTTTAGTAACAATGTGCGCAGTTTTAATCCCGCTTTAAGGATGAAATTTACACATTGAGCAATTCTATTTCTTGTGCAAAACTGGTAAGAATATAAACAGCAAATACCTCCGCGCGCACGAGCCAATTTAAGAAAAGCCGGTGCCGATATTGAAGCACACAAGTCCAATCATTTGAAATAGCCGATAATACGCAGTTGGCGTAGAGTTTCAGCACACATTTCTTCAAATTACATGGCTTAGTTTCTGCCCACATTGCCAGCTGAGAAGCCGAGCCTATTACCGTAATAACAAACCAACTTAGGTTCAAAACTTAGTCACTTCGAGCGGTGCAGACTACATATTATGTAATATTGATAAACTCAACGTAAACGTGTGCACCTGTTGGTTCGTTCGCATGCGCAGTTATTTAATAAATTGCGGAAATTACGTCGCTGGTCGCGCGGGATTTTTAAAACAGAGAGACAAAACGTTCACTAACGACTTGGGCTATTACTCATGATCGTCTTCATGTTTGTAATTATCTCTCGCAAAGGCAGGTAGAGGAAAAACTTCTACTAATAATTTATTCATATCGTCGAGCGCATATTAAGGTGTGTGTTTACTGTGACAGCGACCATTACAAAAATTAATAGGTACACTAAGATGAATATTTGCGAAATATATCGACAAATTTGCATATTTTTCAAGACCTGGATTAGTAACGCTTTTCAGTATTGAAAATCAATTACTAAATTAATGGTTTTCAATTTCAAGGCACACTTTTCGGTCATTTGCATAATTTCCAATATATAATTATAGGCAAAACGACGGTGTGAAAAGTAATTTATTTGAATAGGAACGCAAACATGATATAAAACGATGGACTATGCATAGGGCTATAATTATGAATTGTTTAAAGCAAGCAACATTGATTTTTATAAGGTTATTCAACGGAACTATTAAGCTCTCATCATCTCTCATCGATTTTGGAGATTGGATAATGATATGCTCTTACAAAATAATTAACAATATTATATTTCAATAAAATGAACTACGGACAGCCACAAATGTCACTATCGTGTTATCTTTCCTGTACGCATTAGCTTTTTCATCAGTAGATGACTCTACATGAGAATCATACCACTTTCACTATTTATCAACAAGTGAGACAATCTATTATGTTTAATATCAAATCTTCTTATTGACTCACATTGAAATCTGACCTCATATTGAAGACCAGGATCTAACTCAATCATTAGCAGCAGAGTATTGGAGTATTTCGTCCATTTAGCATCACTTTTGAATGTCCAATATCAAGTGTAACCAAATTCAAAAAACCGTATCGAGTATTCAAGAACCCAACTCATTTTGCTTATAATCAGTTGAGAACATGGTATGATTTATTTGAAATTTTATGGCTGATTAGATCCCTTTTTTCTTCTATCTGGATCTTGTTCTATTCATGTGGTAGAGAAATATTAAAAAGTTATAAATATATATGTTACTGTGAAGCCAATGATGAACCCCTTAACGGTGATTCTACGTTAAAACAATCTAACACTGCGAAATCACGAAGACTTCGTCAGCGGCGACGATACGCTAAGTTAATCCAACACTGTGAAGTCAACTAAGACTTCGCCAGCGGTGACTCTACTTTAAATTATTCAAACACTGTGAAATCAATGAAGACTTCCCCAGCGGTGACTCTACTGTAAATTATTCAAAAAATATTCTAAGTTCAAAAATAGCAAAAATACTCTAAGTTCAAAACAGCAAAAGCAAACAAATCTGAGTTCCTCTTACAGACTTATAAAAAAAAAAAAAACACAGATTGTGTCAGACAGTTTTGCTAACGGACTTAGCACAAAAACTCCACTTGGACGGTGAATACTCTGAACATGACACCCAGAAGCGGAACTAGAAGTGTACTTTGGAACGGCTACTCAGAAGACTGGACTTTGAAATGTTTGATGGTAGCAGAAGGCTCTAGGATGTGCAACTGTGACGGAGTTTTGGGACATAATTCGTCACACTACATTGTACCGAGAGTCTCAACAAGGATGAAACAGTGTCTATTTTCTGCTCGATCTAATGTTATAGACTCTTTTACACTGGGAACTAATCTTATATTGGGCACAAGGATAGAACCCAATCATTGGCAGAGGGATTGTGGAGTATCTTCCATAGTCCATCACTTTTCGGATATTCTGGATATAAACATTTGGAAGAATACTTCTATATTCGCGATCCTTTTCACTTGTAGACTAAATGTCCAATGTTTAGAACAGTATCATCAGAAGATCATTAATCCAAACGGTAGTATCAGACATCAAGTATAATTTTCACCTATAAGTAGTTAAGAAGAGGCCATCTGGGCTTTTATGGTTGATCAGGTCCTTTATTCTTATATATAGAACTTGGTCAATTCATCTGGTAGATAAAAATACTTATGAGGCCTTGTAAAAGAAGACGACAGCTGCCACAATCAATCCAGACTCTTATAGCTGATTAATTCGTTTCCGTCTTCTGGCTGGATTTTAGCTTATTTATTTTTTCAAAAAATAGTTATAATCGCGGACCAGCAGATCTCAATATAGTCCAGGAGACAACTGTACCTTATCTTCCCTGATTGGAGTCAAGACTAAACTTTATATTAATAGAATGCCAGACTTCAAAATCCAGGATCTTGTCCTGAGTATCGAAAAGATGGCCGTTTCCGGTCAATTCTTTCGGGGCTAGCTTCCTTGACAAAACAATCCATAGCGAAGATCAAGTGCTTCAAGACAAAACCAGGGTGACACCTTTTGATCTTTCCGGGACGAGAAAAAAAAAACAACAATCGTAAGTTTGACCAGGGAAGTTAATCAAGGAAATGGATTACATTTAGAGATGGATACTTCCCTACCGGATAGGTCTGGAGGTGACACCTTATTTTTTCTTGAAGTATTTGACTTTCGCTATCGATTGGTACCAGTTTCAATCGTGAGTTCTATCAGGGAAATTGTACCCCTAAAAATTTATCGGAAATAGCCTTTTTTCGACACATAGGGTAGAATCAAGTGTAGCACTCTATTGACCAATATATTGCCGATCGATTTATATATAGTATTTGGCCGTAGGTTCGATCAGGGAACATAAATTGCGGCAGGCTCCCCGATTAATATAAAGCCTTGCAAAAAAGACGATTTGGTTGACAACTGACACAATGAGCTACACTTCCAAATTGTTGATGAGGATGAAGAAACTTATTCTGGTTTTTATATCTGATCAGATCTTTCACTTCTATCTGATATTTAGTTCATTCATGTTGCAGTAGAGTGGTTATTTTTGCGAACCAAATGGTTTTGAACTGTCACAAAACCTTCAGCAAATATTGTTTCAAAGTTTTGAGTGCTGATCTGGCTCTAAATTTGGCTCATTCATTTTACAGAACAGTAGTGTCAGTTTCGAACCAACTGTTTCTAAAAATTACGGATTGATTAACAGCTGTCACAATAGTTCGAATATATCATGCCCAAAAATTGTCCAAAACAGATATTTTGTTGGAAGCAAGTGGGACATTTTGTTGCCTGAATAGACTAATACAGTCATCAATACGATGAGCTCAACAAGAATAAAACAGTGTCTGTCGTTGAAGTATGGATTTGAGATTTGAATTGAATATATTTCAGTATCTAGTCGAATAGTATTCCATGTGATTCTACGGTATTTAATAAAAATAATTTGGAAACTGCATCCAATTTTGTGACATGACGCAGCAAAGAATCTCTTAATAGGAGTCATTACAAACTATTTTAAAAGCTTCTCAATAAATAACAGTTAATTTCAAATAAAACCACTAGTACAGTTGAATACAGTGATTATGTTCACACTTAAGAAACTAGTTTGATACAAGATTTGTCCTTGACGTCCGGAGAAATTACTAAATAATATCTTGGAGATATAAAAGTCTTTTATTGCTATTGTAAAGCTATATCTAAATCCGGGTTATTGTAAACTCGCCTTTTTAGGTATACGCTTGACGATTCTAAACAATTTTATACAACTAGAAAAAAATTTAGATTTAGTACTTTGTATACAAGTTACGTTTGAGATTGTAGATAAGATTAACAGATAGAACAATAAACAATATTGCTTGATGTTGTTTTATTCGAAGAATTTGTTCGTTTTGTGTCTATAAATTTATTCTTGATTGCCTTAGGCTTTCTTCACACCTCACGGAATGCATTAATAATGGTGAGAACATTTACGTATAATTAATTCAATGTGATCTTTTGGGATTTAGGAACTTCAGCTTATGTTGTAGAGTTTGAAATTTCACTCAAGATCGGTTGACATAGTCAATGTCTGATACAATGATTTTCAAGTACAGAGGTAATTCAGGAAGGAAAGCTATGAAGCAAGAAGCGAATAAAGATAATCTCCTGTCAGAGAGGTGTGACATTTGCTGGCTCACAATTGAAGTTTGGTGTCGCTTGTACAGTTCATTAAAATTCAGCACACAATTATTTGCTAGAACATAAGCGAACTGAGATGAGTGCTGCAAATTGTGATTAAATTTCTATCAGAAGAGCTGATGGTTCCCATCTAATCATGAATGAATTAAGATGAGACGCATCAACTCATTCTACAGATTAAATTTTAATGTCTACAATCGGTTGGAAAGAGAATCAACACTGGATGATCCAAAATGCCGAAATTGTCCAAAGAGTGGAAGAAGTTGTTGTTTCAGATCGCAGATTGAAGGAATATCGTTAGGTAAAACAAGTGTTTAGAAAATTTTGCACCATGATTTGGGTATGAAAGAGATTTGACTTCCCAGTTCCTTGTCCATGAACAGAGACTTCAAAATAACAGCTTTTTTTCGAAGATTGCGACAAAAGATGGTACATGGATATATAATTAGAATTTTTTTACTGGAAAAGGATCCATACGATGGTTGCATAAAGGCTCTCCTTTTTCCAGAAAGACCATAACTCGATCATCAGGAGTAAAGGTGATTGCAACAAATTTTAGGATATGCCAAATGATCTACAATTATTGCAGTAAGATATGGGAGAAAATTTAAAAAAAAATATTGTTTGTTGCATGACTATTGTGAGGTTGCCAAAGTAAGTTAAGTTGAAGACATAATCAGGAGCTTCTAACTCCATAGTCTCTCACATAATTCAGCTACATCTTCCAATTAAATGGCGTATCCAAAAAAATCTCTCTTTGATCTATTTGTCATCACGAAATTCCTGTGTTTTGCTTGGTGTATTTTTCCGCTGCAATTCTCTGTGGAAAAATTCGCTCATCAGAAAGAATGTGGAGCATTTCTAGTTTTTGTGTCTGTCGTAGATACAACAAAAAACAAAAAGAAAGAGTTGACGCAAGGAAAGTTATTCAGTCCCGCTCTGTTTGTGGTTAGAGCTTCGGCGATTGCTCTGAGCTCTGTACAGGTGTTCTGTTCTAACATCAGCGCTCAACCAAGCGAAGAGCTGGTCACTTGGTCATTCTCAGTGGCGTACAAAAATCTTAAAGAAACAAAAAGATTGAGGAAGTTGTCACAGATGATTTGGGTGCTGCAACATTTCTCATGATTTGAACCGAAAATCGTTGGCAAAAAGAAAGGAAGACTACAAATCAAGGAAAGGAAGTTATCACTAATTGGACCACTGGGTGCTTCCACATGATTGCATCGATAATTGCTTACAATCAGATTTACAAAAATAATGGATTAAATTGAGGAAACTATTACTAATTGAACACCATTTTACTCCCGCCATTTTTTGATGGAGAACGTTGCGAAAAAAATTGTGAACCAAATTGAGCACGATGTTGTATTGACCATCAAATCTTTTTGATTGGACATCAGGACAAAATTCAATTATTACCAAAGGATAATGTATTTCTTAATCCTTTTTTGGATACTCAGGATCGAAACTTTCTTAAAAATATTTTTATGTTTATTATTCTCATGATTTGCATCAATTTTAGCTCAAAAGCTGAGCTTTTATGGCTGTTCTGTTACTTGAAATTTGGCTCATTTATGTATTGGAAGAAAGCTCTAGCAAAAAAAAATTACTTATTTTATAACTATCACAAGGTACTTTTCTTCTACCTGGTATTTGGTTTATTCATCATGTCGAAAAGTAGTCAGGTCAGCGGACCATTTGCTTAGTGAGGCCTTGTAAACAATGACGACTTGGCCAACAGCTGTCAGAAAACTTACATAGAATAGATTATGCTCTACAATTGTTATCAAAGCTTATCTGAATGGTCAGGTCTCTTCCTTTTACCTTGAATTTGACTTATTTATGTTGTAGAGGAGTGGTTTTGTACGCGAACCAATTGGACTCGATATTAAATTTCGTGAAAGAAGACGACTTCCACAAAATCTTCTGCCAAGACCAATTGGTCAGGTCCTTTTCCTCTACCTGGAATTTGGTTTATTCATCATGTCGAAAAGTAGTTAGGTCAGCGGACCATTTGCTTAGTGAGGCCTTGTAAACAATGACGACTTGGCCAACAGCTGTCAGAAAACTTACATAGAATAGATTATGCTCTACAATTGTTATCAAAGCTTATCTGAATGGTCAGGTCTCTTCCTTTTACCTTGCATTTGACTTATTTATGTTTTAGAGGAGTGGTTTTGTACGCGAACCAATTGGACTCGATATTAAATTTCGTGAAAGAAGACGACTTCCACAAAATCTTCTGCTAAGACCAATTGGTCAGGTCCTTTTCCTCTACCTGGAATTTGGTTTATTTATCATGTCGAAGAGTGGTTAGGTCAGCGGATTAATTATTCAGTGAAGCCTTGTAAACAAAGACGATTTGGCCAACAACTGTCAGAGAACTTAGAATAGATTACGCTCTACAATTGTTGTTAAGGTACATTTCTTCTGCCTGAAATTTGGCTCATTCATGTTGTAGAAGATTGGTTTTGTGCGCGGACCAATTGGTCTCGATATTAAATTTTGTGAGAGAAGACGACTTGTTCGACAACTGTCACAAAATCTTCTGTTGACACTAATTGGTCAGATCCTTTTTCTCTATCTGGAGTTTGGTTCATTCATCATGTCAAAGAGTTGTTAGATCAGCGAAACAATTGTTCAGTGAGGCCTTGTAAACAAAGACGACTAGACCAACAACTTTCAAAAAACTTAGAACACGCTCTACAATTGTGGCTAAAACTTATCTAAATGGTCAGATCCTTCACTTCCTCCTGGCATTTAGCTCATCTATGTTGTAGAAAAAAGACGACTTGGTTAAGAACTGTCATAAAATCTCCAATGAATTACAATCTACAATTATTGTTGAATCTTTTCTGTATGATCGGATTCAATTCGTCTACTTGGAAAATGGCTTATTCATGTTGTTGACGACTGGTTGTATCAACGAACCAATAGGTTGCATTATAAGGCCTTGTAAAAAAAAAATACTTGGTCAAGAATTGTTCCAGATGCTTGAATAAGTTACGTTCTACAATTCTTATTGAGACTTTTCTGGTTGACCAGGGTGTTTTTTTCTACCTGAAGTTTAGTTATCTTTCCGGATCAACTGGTCTCAATATGAGGCGTCGTGAATGAAGACGACTTGGTGGTCGACAATTGTTATAAGATCTCCAATAAATTACGTTCTACAATTGTTGTCGAGTCTTACTCATCTAGCTGAAATATGGCTCATTTGTGCTAATGTAGATTGATCATATAAGCGAGTCAACTGGTCTCAACATAATACCTTGTAAAAAAAGACGACTTGGTCGACAGACGACAACTGCTACAAGACTTCGAAAAAATTTCGCTTCACGATTATTATTAAAGATTTCCTGGTTGAATAGGTCCGATGCTCCTATGTGGAATTTGAGTTAATCATGTTGTAGAACAGTGGTTATATTTTCGAATCAAATGGTCTCAATATAAGGTTTTATGATAGAGGACGACTCGGTCGACAATTGTCCCAAGACCAGAAAAGTTACGCACTACTATTGTAATTAAGGCTTTTCTGGTTAGACAGGTCTCTTTATTTTATTTGAATTTTGGCTCATTCATGTGGTAGATGAGTGGTTGTATTGACGGACCAACTGGTCGCAATATGAAGTCTTGCAGAAGTAGACGACTTGATTGATAAATGGCATAGAGCATCGAAGAGATCATGTCCCAATATTGTTGCTTTGATGGGAGCAGGGAATTGTCAACTGTTTCTCTAAGTGACTGTCGATATCAAATTTCTAGCTTCGTCTGATTTTTCAAAAGTCCAACATAGCAAAGTGAAGAATATAAGTATTAAGCGATTGAAAGGCAATTAATTCAAGCTGTAGTAGGCAACACTCATAATAGTCTATGTAGGATAATTTACTCTATTAAATGCATTTGAAAGATATGAAAATAGAAATGACAGTTCATGCATTAGATAAAATCTATATATGAAATCGAATTGAATTCGGTCTTTGAAGATTATTCCATATAAAGACACTTCCAAATTTTGATTATAAAATTCAGCTCCTTTGAATTTTGAGTTATATTTGTGCTTGTTGATGATGGTCAACTAGAACTAATCTGTGAAGGATTTGGAGTAGTTTTGGTATTTCATCTACTATGATGGTGCTCTGTAACCCGACACTGAGATCTCTTTTGATCACGTTGCCAGAATCGTGACCAACCTAACGGAGTATGCTCTTTCACTCTATAGCTGAAAGTATAAGTAGGCGATGTGCGAGAGTCGCTTGTTTGTTGTTTTATTTTACGATGCACTAATTATTATTAGCACATACTTTAATTTCTTCAGTGCTAGTCTAGGTGTTATGATATACGTTGTCCTTGGTCAAGAAGGCTTTCTTTATAATGGCACTATAATTTGTTTTAGAACATTAGCTTGAGGTTTTGTTTGGTGAGAATTATTTTTGATATCTGAATTACAATAGATACATTTGGGTTTGTATCTATAATTTGGGTCAGGGATATTTGAATAATGTTTAGTAATAATCAAATTAGTTCTGTTGATAATCGTTTGACAGCCGAAATATGTTGCATTGTAATTACTTCTTTATCTACCATCGACCAAAGTTTCAAATTATCCACATCTTGAAAGACATGAGCAATTAATTTAGATTTACAATTATTGCATATTTTATTGAAAAATTCAAAGGAAGCATATAATTTTCAAATCAAGATTTCATCTTATCTCTGTAAATCTCTGATATTTAATAGAAACTGCACAAAAGTTATAATTTCCACTGCACAAAAACTCATAAATAGAACGGAAGAAACGGCGATTAAAATCACATTTGCGGTCATAAATTCCGGTTGAACAATTGGAAGAATTAGCAGCTAACTTTGCTACAAATGTTGCGATTCTCGTAGTCTCAGTTGGCGTCTTTATGTAACACCTGCAGAGTCTCTAGCAAAATCCAGTTACCCAACGATCTGTGACATGACATGACTAACTTTAGCGATTTATAAAAATGCTTGCTCGCAGCAGGAAACCGAGAAGAAGAAACAGATTTGTGAGTTATGTGACAGACGAATTTTTCACACCAACACTAAAAGATGCTATTTGATCGCGAATAGCGTATCATTCTTGACAAGTCTGACGTAATTCTTGAATAAATGAAGTTCAACAGCCACTTCAGACAACCATAATTTGTCTATTTGATTAAAATTTGTTATATAGCGAACAGATGATCATAAATTTTTGATAAATGGTTTCATTGTGGATAGAATTCTCTTTTACCATTAACAGTTAGAAGAAAAGAAGACTTGAGGTTTGTTACTTTACTCCTGCGGAGTCAATTCAACCGAATTTACTAACATCTCAAACCAATAGAAGTTGTTCAAGAATGTCAAATTGCATATGGGATGGATGGCTCATCTTTTGTAAATGTTTCCAAGTAGTTTTGAAGATTGAAAACTGAATATTTTTACTCTGTAAGGGTAGTACAATTTTTTTGACTGATGAAGCGAGTATTACTCTGGTGGAAATATAGAATTATGTGGACCCCAGTCTGCTCCAGGAAATGTTAGCTGGTTAATTGTAAAAAATGCTCTATGACGTACAAATAGGTGCCCATTTTGTGATCTAGTTTTTTTTTTGTGCAACAAAACTTGAGTCTATCAAAATAACAAAAATCTTGCACAAAAAGCTAATGAACGTTGCATGGCTGGTGATTATACTTCATTAATGAAGGGTTTCAAAATTCGCATTATTGTTCTAATTATAATTGATAAGTCCGCTTCAGCACTAAAACAAGGTTTCATTGCATTTTCCAATAATAAGTAGGTTATATTTGTGATGAAGCAAATTACATAAAGCATCAAGAACAGTTTTATGAGCATAGCGGAGTGAAGCATAAGCTGCATGTATTTCCACACTTTTGTACGTGAAGTAGATGGTGTGTAATCTTATCCCGTTCTCGCATTACAAAATCAATCAATTAGAGACGATCTGGATCATGAAGGTCCGCAGAAACACGACCTGAAGACTTATTACTGTTAGGATATCTTCCGTAGAAGACCAATAAGCATTTCTCAAACAATCTTGAAGAAATAAACGACCCAACTCTTGGAATGAAGAAAAAAAAAACAATTTTTGGGATAGATTTGTTAATTAATTCAACAAGAAATCATTAGTTACTTATCCAAGCCGATACATTTTTTTCAGGAGTATATTAAGTCGTAACATTACTGTATTCATGTTTGAGAGTCACTGATGCTCTTCTTCATAATGTCCGCATTTCGCAAGCGTTCCTATTTCAAGTTCCAAGGCTAAGAGGATCAACATCTTCAACAAAGATAACGAAGTACTTCTTATTCGCCTTGTACGATTCATACCCATTAATTTCCAGATTCAAATTGTTTCGGAACGCATAATTTGTTTTGATTGCAATCGGATAAATGAAGACAAATTAATTGTTTTGACTGATTTTAAGTAGATAAGGAAATCTGAATTTCCGTCATTATTATGCAGCGGAAACGGAAGGTGAAAGTTCCTAAATATTAATTGGTAATTGGAACACGTCATCGCTTCAAGCATTGACTAGTCAATCTCAGAAACAAATACAGACTCAATTGACTGCATAGTATTGAAACAGAGTTAATTATTCTCTATTTCATCAGCCTCTTTATCAGCGAATTCCTCCGATATTTCATAACACCAAAAAGAGAAAAACAATGTCACGCATAGTGCAGTATTACAGGGTGACACAGAAACCACATACCGTCTGATACAGTTTTACTTTTGCTCGTGGTATTGCTGTTAGTTAATTAGGCTCACGCGAGGTCCAGATTTGTTCTAATGAGGTGCTGGACTGGACCGAGATATCGTAATCCGACTTCCGTCATGAATTGCGACAATCGCGCTCGCGGGATTTTTCTGCTAGAAGTGGTTGGTAATTCGTGATGTAGGGAGATTTATTGACACTGGTGTAAGAGTGTTACCGTGTAGGATAATAGATGGTGGTTCTTTGATGCGATTTCTATGTTGTATGAATTGGTTTAGTTTGTTGAGTATCAGTACAAGTAGTCTTGAATGAGTAAAGCTGGGTTACTAATCAAGTACTTAGTAGTACATGCGCATTCAAAGAAATGTTTCGAACGTGATGTTCTTATATTGCTTCAATATTTCTTACTCTTGTGAGTATCTTCAATAATTTCAAGGCACTTGTAAACACTACGGTACCTACAAAAATAAGTGATCTGAATATGCTTCTAACAGAGTGAAGAAATGGAATGAGATTCAGAAGAATCAGAAGATCTGTCTGGCTCAAGAGTTTACTAAAGTAAAAGCGGATTACGAAGTATTGGACATATGCAAGAACAACAAATGGATGCGAAGATATATGCAGTGGTATAAATAGACCATTTGCGATTACTTTGGAGGAAAATTTCCAATGAATTGAGTTTGCAATTCGAAATATAAATCAGGAATCATGTAGAGAGTCCAATTAAATAAGTGATCCACAAGAGCTCCGGAAGAAAACACGTATTGTGACATTATTGAGCACTGATGATCTACAGAGTTACACAGCATGATCTGTGATGGGTAGGAGGCGTGATTGATTGAATCATATTTCAATCCACGCACTTTTTGGAACTTTTATGAATATCCTCATTACTAAAGTAGAGATTAATACTTGAGATGCAAGATTTTTTCTTTAACTTGATTTAGATCTAGAATGTGATATAATGGATCATGGAGAATCAAGATGAGCTGAATGGATAGATAGGCCATGAGAATGGATAATAGCCCAATCAAACTAGAGTTTCGCCTCGAAATGTGAGATAATAAGCTGCAAACTGGTACAAATCTTTAATTCGGTTTTTTAAAAGTTTTCTCAAAAGTCGCATGAAATTTCGTGTCTGCGTCTTCAGTTATTCAAGGACAAAGGTCGGGTTTTGGCAAATATCTCGGTTCCGATGGCTCCAATAATGTTGACACTAATCATACAAATTGTAGAGCATAAAATTTACAGCAAATTTCGTTTTTGAAATAGAGCGCGAAGAATGCGCAGCGCTCAGCCATACACACTGTAATGCAAGATGAGTTCTAGAGGATAAGACCTCGAACAAAGTCAATAAAACGCTGAAATATCCTCAATTATGAATGATTCGTATTATTTATTGGTCAGTACATTATATTTAATAACATTTTACAGAATTAAGGCAAGCTTGCCCATTACATTGGCCACAAGCTGAAGTGCATTGCATCCCTGATTTTTTGCATCCGCAGCGTGCATCACAACCATTCTTACAGTTGCAAAATACTGATTTCAGTAATTAATCTGGAGCCGATGGTAATATTGTTGCCATTACTTCTAGAAATTTATTTTGGGGCTCCCAACTCCATTCTTGAATTACAGTATGTATGATCAAGCGGTGCACATTCTCTGTGCTTTATTTAAAAAACTGTTGAGCCCATGAAAAAATGTTTAAGGCAAAATTTGTTGAAAATTGTATGTGCTACAGTTTTTGTTATAAATGTCAACATTATTGGAATAATTGAAAATGAGGTATTTGCAAGAAAAACAATTCTTGCGATATTTGACCTTGAATAACTTAAGATGTAGACACAAGATTTCATGAGACTTTTAAAATGCCAAAATGAAGGTTTGTATAAATTTTCAGTTTATTATCTCTCATTGCGAGGTGAAACCCTAATTCAACTTGGCTAAAACTGAAACCGTGGGGAAAAAGGACCAAGAAAGCGGTGGAAAGAAAGTACTCTAGAAGACATTCAAAAAATAAAAATTGAAAATTGGGTGATGAAGGTGGAAGGACATAACGGAGCAAGCCAAAATCCTTCAGGAGCGCTATGGGAAGAAGAAGACTGAACTTCCAGCTTGATTCAAATAATGGAATTCAGACCAACAATGGAGAATGTTGGATCACGGAGGATTAAGGTAAACCATAAATTGAAGGCTGTATCCGAGTTGGACATTGTACCTGAGATAATCCCTTACAACCGAAAGGGTAGGCGTAATAAGCTCTTCTAGTTAGGTATTTCTCTACCTGTATTTTTCTGTATATAAGAAGTGAGTTCGAACTGCTTTTATTTGTATTCCATCAAATTTCAATTATCATACGAGACTCTAAAGTTATGATACTATTAATTTCTTTCAAACACCAAACAAATCAGCTTGGATGGTTTTTCTGTAAGGTCGGAGACTGCTTTTCAGTCAGTGTTTATTATTTTAAACTCGCGATATGTATATACTTTAGCGGTACATCGATAATTTTTATGCGATTCATTTCCATGATCACTGAATATTGAATAATTGATGAAACGCAAATATTATATTTTCTTCACTTTCATTTGTTGATGGAAGCAAAGCTATCAATTTGAATGCAATTTTTTCTAGAACATTTTAACTCTTGAAGCTATACATACAATTAGGGAAATGATCAAACAGTACATATTATCAGAAGTAGGCGAAGTTAAAAACTAAATGTTATGGAAAATGTTAAATGTATAAATATTTTGCAAACATTATAATCATACAGTTATGGAGGCGGATAGGTACTTGACACAAGTAAATCCGATATCTGCATTGTAAGGGATTGAAATGCCCAACTGGAATACTCAGATTAAGGTATCCTTTACCGAATGCCCAACTAGACTGCAGCGAAATTGAATGCAATGATAAAACATGTAGATATACAAATAAACTGTGAGGATGTACAATAAAGAATCAATGAGAGGATAATAAACTGTGAACCGTGTGAAACAATGGCAGAAGGTAGACCAAGAAATACAATACTATAGAGGACCACAAGACGATGGAAGTGACAAATTAGGCGATAAAGGTTTAGGATAAGAAGTTATGCGAGGCAATATCAGAGCAAGCCAGGATCCATGAAGGATTAAAACGCTTTGGGATGAAGAATAAGTCTATAAAGAGATACGAATTCCCATAAATTAAGCTCTCAGTTTGATACAGATAACGGAAATCGGACTTACAATGAAGACTGATAGATTATGGAGCATCAAGGTGAACCATGAACTGAATGTGCTGATGAAAGATGAAAATATACAAATGAATTGGTTAACCATGAAGATGTACAATTAACGTATCACCAAGAAGATTACAAACTTAAAACTGTGGAGAACAAGAAGAGTGTAGACCAAAACAAAAAATATTATAGAAGATTACAATAGAAGCTTGAGGATAGAAAGTCATGAAAGGAAATAGAAGAGTCAACCAGAATCTTTCAAAAATTGTTGTGCTGTGAGAGGAAGGAGAAGAAAATAATAGGATGCAAATTTCCATGAATTGAACTTTTAGTTTAATACGATAAAGAGATGTGGACCAACAATGAAAAATTTTGGATCATGAAGGATCCAAAGGAACTAGAACCACAAACTGGATTGAAACAGTTGCCAGATGTTGTATCAAAAATCAAAGGACAACGAATGCATTGGCTGACTATGAGAATGGACAACTGAAGTATCTCCAAGAAGATAACAAACTGGATATCGTGGAAAACGAGGGCAAGGGGTAGACCAAGAAAAACAATATTATAAAAGAAAACCAAAATTCATCAAGAATTTTCGTGCTATAGACAAAAAAATCAAAAATTCAACGTTTAGTTTGATACAATAACGAAATGTGAACTAACAATGAAAGACTGAGGACCATGAATCACTAACTGAATGCACTGAGGAAGCTGGCAGATGTTGTAGGATTTGAATATCACCAAAAAAATAGCAAACTGGAAACCATAGGGAGCGAAGGCAAGAGGTGCACCAAGAAAAACGATATTATAGGAGACTACAGAAGATGAAAGTTGAAGGTGAGAAATCATGGAAACAAAAAAAGCAGGCCAAAGTCTACCAAAAATTGTGGTGCGATAAGAGACCTTTCATGAAACATTCATTTCAATACTGACTTTATTACTTATGCACACACTCATCAAGAGCTTTAGAGTATTTTTCGTTGATATTGACTCCTAAAATTTGGCATCTCAGTAAGTCAAGACTACTACTAGGACTTAAACGAGACACTGTGCAATGGATGAAAATCAACAAACATTGGAACTGAGATAAAACCAACAGGCAGAGATTGTGGAAAAGAAGATGAAACCTCCGAATACAAATATGCTCCTGCAAGGCATTCATTGCCATCAGACATGGACTTCTAGGAGCAGAGATTTTTAGATTTAAAATGTTGTTGATGTCGGAGCTTTTTAGACTATTTGCATTTACATTTTGGTGAATTTGAAAGAAACCAAAAAGTAGGTGGTGTACCTTTATGCCCGTAGTAAGATTTTAACTCATGACGCAAGTAATTACTGCCTCAAAAAGCTTGAAAGATAGTATTGGTCAATTTTCTCACAAGAAGTCAATCAATCTCATTTTATTCCCTTGTGTATCATACATCAGACAAGAACCTGAATCGTACTTATCTATTTTTAATTGGATCGGTAAGTACTTTTCGATATTTAACTTTTTCCTGCCATATGCTGCAAGAAAAAATTTAATTCAGCATCATTAATTTCCAGTTTTCAATTTTCCTGAGCCAGTAACAAGTTTTAATACTGGAGTTAAATAATTATATGATTCATCAACGCACTAAGTTCACATAAGAAATATTTCGAAAGACATCGATTAAACCAAATAAAACGATTAGTTATAAATACTGTGGGCAATAATTACATTAAATTCATTTTAAACCAGTTAACGGTAAGTCAAATAAATAACTTATCCGTTGTAGTAAGATTGATGAGCATACTCTTTGTATCTCAGTAGCAGAATATCATACCCGGCCAGCCAAGCTATAATAACTGATAACAGACATTAAACTTCGAGGTGATTTGTCATGAACTCAGGACTTTCATTTCATACGAGGGCGTATCGAACTCAAGCAATAATTAAATTGTGAGATTTATAATTTTGAAAATAGAATAGTGCATTTCGTGTGAAAGTTATGGTTTTGAACGCCTTTCCTGGATGGTGTTGTTAGAAAGCGCCCTTTTGTATTGTGTTGGAGATTTATAACTCTGATATGATGGATTTAAAGTTTGCACTGAGAGTAAATTGAATATTTGTACGTAGGATGGAATAATGACACATAAATGCGAATTATAATATTCAATTTGCATTTCTATTCCACAAGGTGGGAATGAGGCGACTTTGTTGGCACAACTGAAGATTTGTAAGCAAGATAGAGATGAGCATGATTATTTTTTTCTTTTCAAAATCAAATGAACTCCTAATATCTACTAATGAAAAGAAATTCATTGAATAAAGGTGGTTGCATTCATTTACGAGCATCTATATAATGCTCCAGTATTCAGCGTGCGCCAGGCGCATATACTCTCCACCAGCATAAAGTTTTCGAACCGTACATCCTTTTTCTATAGAATATACCTACAATACTAAAATTTCACAGAAATCTTTCTTATTACGTTGCCACACGAAACTCAGAGCTTTATTATTCAATTTTTGCAATGGTATGAAAATATTCGTAAGAGATTGCGGAATTTAAATTTTAAAACTCGCTACTCACACAAAAAGTCTCTGAAAACCTGGAATACCATCTACTAATAAAAATAAGTGAAAAATATTGGTTAGCTTTTCACGCAGTATTGAGCATGCGCATAAGCGCAGAACCAATACTAAGTCGCATATTTTTTCTTCCTTTCAAGATACTAAGCTGAAACTTGGTAGAATACTTTCTTATATACTATACTTTAATACCTACTAGGTTATTAATTGAAATTTGAAACTTCGTTATCCAATTTTTGCAATTTGATGTGAGGATTCATAAAACCTTCGCAAAATTTTTGAGAAACAGTCACTTAACCAAAACATGCTTTAGAAAGTTTGAACGGCTCTTATTTTGTGAACAATACTTTAAAAATATATATGGTCCAACTTTAAGAGAGTTATATTCATAATTATCGAAAATTTAGCGAGTTGGATATGAAGTTAAGTGGCATAACTAATTAAATTCACAATATATGCTAATATTTTTGATATATCATCCATTATGCTCATTAAATCAAGAACTGGTTCCTACCAAATGATTCTACATGAGTCAATACTATCTCCTCATGAAAGTGGATAAGGTTGTCAACACCTCTGTCATGGTATTCAGCGTGCGCCAGGCGCCAGAATCAACGCTGAGCTTCCAAATCACACATCTTCTCTTTTATCCAACATATACAGAGCTAAAACTCGGCAGCATACTTTCTTATATATTATACTTCAGTAACTAGAGGGTTGCTACTCGAAATTTGAGACTTAATTACCTTTATTTACAATTTTTTTTTGAAGATTCGTAAGACCTTACAGAACTTTTTTTAAAACTTCTTCCAAGCCAAAAAAAATGTTTGATCTATGCTTATAAGCTTTGTTTCATCAAAAATACTTTGAATAAAATACGGTTCAAATTTCGAAGTGAAATACTCATAATTACCGGATGTATAGCGAGTTGAACATGAATAATGTTACCAGGTTCGGTAATTTCAGAGCAAATACTTCTGTTTCAGATGGAGTGAAAGAGATTTCTAAATTTGCTACAATGTATTGTTACAGCTATTAAACGATATGATGATATGGAGAAAGGTGATAATATGATGATATATTACACTAGTATTTTTCATTAGGTGCTATCTATTAAACATTATTAAAGGTGCAAATCGTATGTGCTTATCGACAATCTCGATCTATCTGCTTCTACTTTATAACAATAATAAAGATAGAATAGATTATCGTTTTTAATGTCTGACAACAAAGTTTTTATGAGCGCAGGATCGTATTTAATAAGCTTTAATGGCTGAAGTAAATATTTGTCTGATAGCTGTTCCATAAGCCATCAACTAATAAATTAATTTCTCAACAAAGTATTATTGATTGCTCCAAATTACACAAATCCGCAAAGTCTAGTTCCGAAACTTAATTATATTCCTCATTAACATAAAAATTTCGCAAATTAATTAAGAATTCAGAGCGACCCAGATATAATTTATGGGCAATGCAAGTTATATTCGAGATATCTTAATTACAAAGCTGAGAAACGGCTGTCTAAATTCTAATTTAAATATAGTTATGTCACTGATTGATGTATGGTACCATTTAAGTCCACACAGTTCAATTAAAAAATGGCGGATAACCGGAGACAAAAACTAACCACATAAATAACTCGAAACTCAGACCTTATCAATCAATGTTAGGTATATCTAGTTATAAATCAGTTTTTAGCTCATCGACAAGGAAAAACCAATATGTATGACACATTTTTTACCAGAGCTTGATAGAGACATATCTGGACGGGAATACAATATTAATCACATTGCTTATGAAGAGCTTGAATGGCGAAACTTGATTTATTCCTTAATATAGTCTTTCAGCCCTATATACATGATACGATTTCTTCAAGTCCTCAGTATAAACTTCTGTGTGGTGCTGACTTCTTCATTTAGCCCAATTCTTCTACCATCGAGCCAATTCTTCAAGTTTGGTGATAAATAATAATCAGAAGGAGCCAAAGCTGGAGAATATGGTAAATGAGGAATCAATTCGTGGCACAATTCATGAAGTTCAGCCATTTGTACCAAAATCAGTCCAATAACTCTATATAGTATAGGCCAGTATTGCCCTTTTCCCGGTAATCGATGTGAGTAATACCTCAAGCATCTCGAAAAACCATGACACTATCGGTTGATATATCTATCTTGGTCCACTTTGGCTTCGATTAGTCACAGCCAGAGGCTTATTGCATAATAAAATACAAGTTAATACTATTAGTGAAAATGCACGTAAAAACGCTAATAATATTAACTTGTATTTTATTATGCAACAGGCTCCTGGCCACTGTATTTCATCTATGGCTACGAATATTTACAGAAAGTCCTTTTTATAGTGGTGGAATATCACTAATCCCTTCGAAACGGTCCGACAATCACTTTTGTTGGACGAATACTGGCAGATCTTTCTTGTTACTAAAGCACTCGTTTATTTGAGATACCCGGAGTATCAGCAATCTCGCACTTAGTCACTAGTTGATTTTATTGATTGCTTCTGGTGTAGTGAGCACATTTAGATGGCCTGGACTATGAAAAATTTTCTTACGACTACATTCGGATCAGTTTAAGGCTGAGCGCAATTTTTGGCCCTCATGCGTCCCTTGTACAAGTACATCACAGCCTACCTCAAGATCAGTACATTGAAAAATGGAAACCAGACCCCAAAATGATCGACTTGATCTAAAAACTAAACAACAGCGAATGTCCACCACATCTTCAAAACTTTGGAGTTGAATTCGTAATGATGCCATGTGGTACCAAATAATCAGCATAATAAAAGATCTGGAAGCCAAATAAAACTATGTAGCTTTGCTGATAGAGAATCACAACGTGGCCTGTATTTTGGCCTCTAGATCAAATTAGACTGAGCTTTAGCTGGTTAGGAATTATTGGAAACACTCAATTTGCAGATAGAGACAAGAAAGAAACATGCAATATATCACAGGACAACTAATCTCCAGCAGGTGAAACAATAAGAAAATGTCCCAAAAATTTGGCCAAAATATGAACTTATTTGAAAACAATCCTCTTCGTAGCTTGTAAAACCAACTTCAAAATAATCCACCAAGTGTAGTGGTGACAATATAATACCCTCCACCAGAATTTGGAGTGGTTTCACGAATTAAATTAGGTCATATCCCTTCGAATTTGAGTTATTGAAGAAAATACTGTTTTGCAGTTGACCCATGTCACGTTGCAATAAAAAACAAGAAATGGAGAGAAGAAAAAATTAAGGTGGAACACAAAGCAATGACAAAATGGTCCAACCAATATTCATGAATAAAAGTGGGTAATACTATGAAGATACGAAAATAAAGACCGATAGCAAAAAAACAAAAACCAGAAATTATATGTAACAAATGAGAGTGTATGACTTTTGTGACGTGGTGTGTCGACTTATACAAAATAATAAGGGAAACAGTCCAATTCTTACCCAGAAATCTGATGAAACAAGCCGGTGTACTCGAATTCGCACCCTTACAGGTACAGAAAGCCTTTTTCGATGTTAACAATTCTTTTTGGTTGTGTTATCGAATAACTATGATCATCATTTCTTTTTTTGTCTTGTTTAATTGATTCTGACTTCTTTTAATGTTTCTTAGTTCATTTTTGACCCTCTCTTTTGGATCTTTCATCTTCTGATGTGTGTTGTAAGCATGTCGTCTGCTGAATATTCAAATATTTTGGGCTCCTTCTTCAATATCTAAAGTAGAGTACTGTTTTTTCTCCGCAAGAACAAGCTTAGGACGAACGGACTTGTATATGACTATAATTCGGGTGGACGTACATATTACTATGCGAAGAGATTGCCCCGTAAATAGAAAATGAGAGAAGTGGAGAAGCTGATAAATTGATCCCTTCCGAAAAGCAAAATATATACAGGCACTTGTTTAACATGAAATTATCGGAAAAAATAACACTGTTGTTAAAGTATACGAATGTATTGAGACATATGACTTGGTATTAACATTCTACGGGCCGGTTTGAACGGTTTGAATTAGACCATGAAATTTCCTGGGCCAGTTTGGAAGGCCTTCAAAATTCCAGGAGCCAACAAATCCAACCTCCAGTTTTTATTTATAAAATTGGGTCGGACTGGAAGACCTCGCAATAGACACGGACATAAAAAAATTTGGGCTTATAAGGGCCCAGACTAATGATCTGAAGTATACAGTCCGACTAGACAATTCTGTAAGAATATTTGTTGAGAATTGAATATTATTTCGTAGATGAACCAGTGGACCAAATCAAGTGTAACTAAAATTGACCTATCTAAAAACTACGACAGTACTGAAGTAGAAGCATTGCAAATTGTATGGAATTACAGATAACAGCACCAATAACTTATGAATTACCCTCACGTTAGCACCTCTACTTATAAATTTCTCGACTCTATATCACCTAATGTGGAATCATACTTCGCACTTAACATTTGTAAGTGCAGGGCCTTGGGTAAGACATTTTGACCAGTACTGGGTGCGGTAGAAGGCACACCCACGTATGTAGGTGTGGGAGCTGGGGGCTCCTTCGCGTAGCACCCACGTGGTAGTGTTCTCGAGCACCCTCAGGGTAATTTGGGTGCAGAGAAGTGCAAGAGAAAATTACATGTTGAAGAATAATGTATGGGGTGTTAAATACGAATTGATAAAAGTAATTGTTGGTGACATGTCCATCCGGAAGTGACGTAAACTCTTGTACGACACTTAATTCTCTGTACAGTTTGAGATTGTAATCTCCCTGTTAATGTAGAGCAATAATTACCATATAAAACAATTATATAAGACCGCAAATTTTACGTTGACAGCCGGATACGTTTCCGCGATTGCGTAACGTGTGACAAGGCGCATGCGCGTGTTTATAGCGAAGGTGGTTTCATAATTACAATTTTAATTAAATGGTAATATCCGGAGTAGAGGACTTTATATGTATTTTGATTATTTAGAAAATATATGCTAATCTGGCCGAATAGCGGAAAGTCAGGTGGAATTAAGTACCACTCAACAGATGTTATTTACATTTTAATGTATGTAAATTCTTGTAATGCATAAAACGACCTCAAAAATATTACAAATTCCACGTTATAGTAACTCTTGAGAGAGGCTTCCACTTTTGCAAAAATTCCCATTTAGGAAAAGACCTTATACCACAGCTACGAAACATGAATATGTAATTAATCTGTTATGCTGTCTTAATGAGATTGATACGTTGCTAACAAGAAAAAGAAAATTCATAGGAGGAATATACGTTTAAGGTTCAAGACAACTCAATTCCGAAGAGTGAAAATCAGTTGTGGAAGACAGTACCGTGGAAGTATCTATGTTCGTATGGATAGTACAAACTTTTTGTGGATGGATATTTAGACGGTATTACTGGTTTTATCTTTTGCTACTTCAGACTAACACATTAATATGGATTTTTAAATTCTCAATAATGACATGCATGAAAGTTCAGAAGGAAGTATAATGATAACTGAAAATTATTACCGTATCTTCATTATAATTCAAGATTAAAGTTATTATCTACAAGATTTTCCAATTAGCTAGATATAATCGATGTTAATATTAAACACGTTTTTCCATGTCATTGTTATAAAAATAGTTATATAATTTTGAATTGTAAATACATTTTTTTTTATTACTCGTAATGTATATTGGATTATAAGTAATTTACAAGTATAATGTGTGCACCCATAATTATTGTTACATATTACTGAAGGATAATTGTTAATTGTATTGAAATCAGTTTGAAAAATTGTAATCTAATAGAAAAATACTTTTTGCAACACCTTGTTCTTGAATTGATTTAAAATGAAATCTTTTTATGCATAAAAGCAAGATCTTGGAGGGAAGGTAGATAATATTTCTCAAGGTAGTATAGACTATACTACTCAGCATTTGTGTAATATAATTTTGGTATACAGAACCAATTTTCCTATACTGATATGGATGTCACATATTTACCTATAAAATGTAATTGTATTGAGATATTTTAAAGATAACCAGGAAGCATACTCAATTGAAAATTGTCCATATACAAATAAAAAAGCAATATTCATAAGATAACTCATGAACAAACATTTTCCAAATACTACATGTAGATAAAATAGTCGCGATATTTCTATCAAAACCAGTATAAAGATGCAGTTGATGGTTACAACATAACAAAATTTTCGAATTGCTGTTCGGAACAGGCTTTCGAAACTTATAATCAAGATTTTCTCGATTGGTCCTCAAATTCATTCATCCAATATAATTGTGTTGTGATCTTTCTATCAGGATTAGATAAAAAAACTCTATGAGTGATCGCTAATGCAACAATTAGAATTCAGGAACGGTATTCCGGGCAGTATTTGCAATAATTGTTTGGTGGCTACTGGATAAATAATGTATCATACAGAGATATGTTTCGTGTCTTTGATTATTTTTACTCAGGGCCTAGTATCTAGTTGCAGTTGAAGAGATGTAGTGACTTGGAAAAGAGATATTATATCGAATGAAGTTAGTAGAGACAAAGAAGAAAGTAAATGGTTTGCGGAAGTGTGAAAATTACCGAAATACTTTGAAAACGAAGTGATGAATTTCGTGTGAAGTAATGGAAACTCAAAAATGAGCATGCATTAGGAAATATTGACATGTCATTTTTGTCTAGGATAAATTTGGCTGCATTCGGTGAAGACGAGGCCAAAGCTCGAGGCAAAGACGAGGGCGAAGTACGAGGCAATGCCCAATGCGTAGCTCCGTGCAGTCAAATTTGTCCGTGACAATAATGACAGTCGTTCAGTGTCCGTGTTGCATACGATACTTTTTGTAACAAGTGCACCGAAGTACCCCCATTATTAAGCTTTTCAAATAAATTTGGATGTATTGAAACTATCTTATCGATTTGACAAACAGATTTTTGCAAATGCAATCACATTACAGTAAACTAATACAATGAAACATTACTTACATGATTTTTTTTATTTATTGATATTTCTCATACTTTCTGTGCTATCCCGTTCACAATAAATGCACACACTATAACGAACATATTATATAATACAAATTTCTTTCAAATATCAATTTGACATATATCAATGAAATAAAAAAATCCAACGGCACCCATGATCCATGATCTACAATTTCATTTTTACCCAGCGGACATTAATATCCATGAATTCCCAGTCAACAGAGAATTAATGAAAATTGTTATCATGGTTTGGAATTGAGAACTTTCGAAGCAGAAGTCAGCTCAGTAATAGTGTATTTTCGGTGTACGTGTTACAAAAAAACATTTATATAACAATATATACGAAATTCAATATAGGACAAATCCCATTTACGGACAGTTTGCATAAGCTGTAAATGTATGTGTAATACGAATGAGTGTGCGTGTGTATGTTATTTACAGGGATTGAAGTAATGGAACTCCTCACAGTTGAATTAATTGACAGCAGACTTTGAAATGCATTTTTTTGTAATAGTGTATGATATTGTCATCAAAATTGGATCAGCAAACAAAGAATCGAGCTTCATCATCACTATTATTAAGAGATGATTTTTGTGATAACTTCCCTGGCCTATATACAAGATGAAACAGAAATGATTACATCAAATTCGATCAGTAATTGAACTCTTCGAGAGCAAGAATATTTCTCAATGAGTTTTTTTTAGTTCTGATTTTTTCCAGCATTTTATCCCTCTCCTCCCATTAATTCAAACAGTCATTGAGATTTTTTTTCATAAATATTTGATTAGTAGCAGTAGCATAGGAACAATTGATTTTGACATATGTGAGCTGTCAACTCCTTCAATTGAATTCTGTAAAAAAATCGATTCATGATTATTAAAATTATTAAAATGTCTACTTTCGCTAGTAGCGATTTCCTATATGAAAAGGATGAAAAGTGAGTCCGCTAAATGTCAACTGTCGTGTAGTACCAAAAATCGTCACATGTGGCGCATGAGTCGAGGGATGTTCTCTAGCGACTGTCATGGCTGACTTATAAGACACCACGTAACATTCGAGTTGAATATTGCACAGAATATATGTGGTTAATATTAACCGAAACCTTCTTTTGGTGGGACATAAAATTTAAACGATTTGGTGCCTGTATATATAGACCTTAGGCCCACTGCCAAAAAGTGCCATGATAGTTTCATGTATGCCGTCTGAGGTTCTGGCAATTATATGTATGCATAACAGAATCAGCCGGTTTTCATGGGACCGGCACTGGAAAGCTTAATTACTGTTTATTGTAAAAAAAAAAAATACTTCTTGGAATGATAGTTTCAAATATGCCAAGCATACTAAACATTATTTCATTAAAAAAATCCTTGAGTAAATGATCGGCATACGTGCAGCGCGGGACCTAAGAGTCAACGTTCGTTTTCCAATGCGTAATAAAATAGAGCAATTTTCAATGATAGTTTCACGTATGCCCTTTTGATATTCCACATTTTTCAACAAAATATACACAATCATCAAAGAACATACGATTCTAGTGGAACCAACTGATTTTACAACTCTGCAACATCACTCGTATCATTGCATTGCCCTATACATATTATACACTCAGGTCGTTTCAATAATGTGTGCTTCTCGAATTGATCTGCTGAACAAATTAAATATAATATTGGGTCTAATATTTCAGAGAATATTTAATTTAACTACATTCGAAGGTTATGTTTCCTGTTCTATAAGATTTGTGAAAATATTTTCAATTGAATTATTTCACAAACTCGATTATGTAGGAATTGAATCACAACCAATATTTTGTCAAACAAATAGTTGGATGATTCTCTCCCAATGTTTCAAAATAACAGTTAGTTTATTCACCACTCATAGATGCCACCACAAATTTACCTGTTCCCAGACTATTTTTCAGAGCTGTTCGCTGTTCAAGTGCAATGAACTTGTGCAGACTAATCTCTAAATGGGGATAAATTCACTTGACAGTGAGATATAAAATGACTAATAGACCAAATTGTTGATTTCAAAGGCAAATTTAACTTATATTACAACATATTCAGAAATAGGATTACCGAGATAAGTGAAGAGCCCAATGTATAGCCAAAATAGAAAAATTCTCTCAGTTTCAAATGAATTATTGACATGACTACACGATGACTCAAAGTTACAAAATATTCATCCTTATCGACAGTTTTCATTTTTCCAATGAAAGACAAACATTTTTCAGAACTATAGCCGTTCTGTAAGTTTTTTGACAACACTTTGATGAAGTTTTACTCGATGTTTAGGTGGTTAACAGAAAAAAGAATTATTATTTTTCGACAGTTCGAGATTTTTGTGAATCTTCACGTTTTATGTTCAGTTGTTTTGGTCGATCCCAAGCTTGGCATAATATGAATAAGTTGTAAAAAAACAATTAACAATCAAGTGATTACTCACTCTAGATTTCTAGTATTCTCATCTCTCCATGAGCTTAAAATTGATTGAGACCTCATTTGAATCGTTTGAATATAATTTTTGACACTTTTAATAGAATTATTAACGTAGGAGCTTCCTATTGATACCAAACAAGATAGAGTCAAATTATTCATTTCGGAAAGAACAATAGATGAACGTTTGCATGTGATGTTCAAATATCAGTAATAATAATTCTAGTCTCCCATTATGATTTTCATCATTTGTTTTCTTCGCATGTTTCTGGAAAATATAACGAATTGTACGATCATTCAAACTAAATAATAACAACGTTGTGTTTCTAATAAATCACAGAACTTATACCCAATAAAACATGTTTATTTAAATAATAACAAATAAACTGCCAGTAATTTTAAAAAATGTGTTATAGGTGAATGATCCAAATTATTTAGGGATAAATTACAGTTATTTTATATTTGTCACAAATATTACTGTTTCTAAAATACACTCAAGACACTGAAAGGTTTGATCAGTCAAATTTTGGTACCACTGGTTTAGAACAGCTCATGAACAAACTTGATACTAGTTTTTCAATGACAAGCTGAAATATAAAATTACAATCGAAAATCGTACGCGTTCTCAAATTATTCTGCGAAAGACCGACTTTTTTGAAATTATGTTTTTTGAGTCTAGTAGGGTCTAAATCGCAAAGATTCATCAAAATCTTGAAATGTAAAATAATCACGATCATAATTAGGGTTTGGGATGTCTTGACAATTTCAATGTCCCGGGACACGAGACAGCCCAAGATCATAGTCTCGGGATATCCCGGGACTTCAAGATTTCTCAGAATAAAATTAAAATCGAGTCAATTTTCGGCGAGATTTATCTATTGAAAGAGAAATTTTAGAAAAAATCAACATTTATTGAACACAAAATCGAATCCTCACATTGATTGATTGTCCGTTTTACTTGACTTTAAAACAATATGGCGGCGAGTGCATTTATTGTGTACTAATGTGAGAAAAGTAGAGTATCAAGTAATTAATCGTTAAGCTAATGAATGGCGCTTTCAATGACACAGTGCAGGAAAGTGATCAAGTTTATTATGGCTTTTTGAAAATAGAATTATTACAGTATAATTTTAACAGCCGTGTCTCGAGTCTCGACTTGAAAGTCTCGGGCCCCAAGACAACTAAATTTACAAAAAGTCCCGAAACTTCGAGACACGAGACGTATTGGAACCCAAACCATAATCATAATACTTCCCCTATTATATATAGGCCATAAAAGTAAATAAGACTTCATACTAAGATCAATGAGAAAAATAAAGTTGATGATTTTTTTTCAGAATATATATCAAAGCAAGGAAACTATAATCAGGCAATGCAGAAGAAGCTACAATCTTCTATATAAGGCCTAATTAATATTAAATGTAGATAAAACATAGACTAAATACCAATCTATCGATCTCCTTTTAGATAACATCGAAGATTCACTTCTTCTCCTAGCAAAAACATCCCTACGGCAGCCAGTGTACATATACGTCTTTGGATTGTGCTTTAACTTGTCTTACATAGTGTTAGACGCAAGATACCCACATAAGCAGCTAATAACAATGGACATTCTACTCATTCTACTTACGGAAGTAAGCCGACCTCAAAAGGACGTAGAGCAAACGTGCAAGCGCACCTGTTGATCTCAGCGACGTTCGACGGGCAGGAAAATGGGGCACAAAGGGAATTCATAGGAGTTGATAAAGAATCTACGAGTGATTGTAACATAATGTGAATCATAATCTGAGTGAAGATTGTTTTATAAGATGAAGTGAAAATTGTACATTTTTCTTCTTCGCTGAGCAAGCTTTTGTTATAGACTTGTTCTAAAATAGAACGACCACAAAGCAGATGGCCGATAAGAAGAACTTTTTTGAAATCACAATTGATTTTGCTAATCGACTTAAATTCTAAGTTTGTGGTCATCATAAGTTGAAGAATTATGGATCTGAAAGTAAAGATCCAATTTCTTCTTCTTTTACATTCATGTCTTCATCAAAGTTTGCCACGAGATTCGCTCAATATTTGGGCTGACATAGTGTATCCACGTGATAAAAAATCCATGAGAAGAACCTTTTCAAATCCTCAATTATTCAATAGATATTTATTGAAATGAGTATTGTTCCTCGATACAAAATTCACTGTTTATTGAAATAAGATTATGATTTTCTTCTATGAGAAAAGCCTCGGTGTTGTTGGGCGAGGCAGGTGCCCCATATTCACACGGTTTTGCATACACCAAGCTAGTAATAATGACAACATGCTCTTGCGGCGGCCTTGTGTTCTAATGCAAAATAATCACTTTTTTTATTACGACATGCTCAAGACATGATCTCAGGCAGATAATTGTAACAAGCGCTGTGTAATTATTGCAACATTTGTCTTTGTTTGATTGACTTATGATTTATCGACGAAAGAATTTAGTATCTATATCCGTTTCCAATAAGAAATTATTGTTATTAACTGAAAATTGGGAAAAAATACATCATTTTGAAATTGAATTCTAAAATAATAATAGATAATGTTTGGAAAGACGATGGAGAGTCCTGATATTTTTGGAGGGAATGTTATTAAAATTATGACATATATATGTTCACATTATTAAGCGGAGATTTTTAAATCAGGAGCATGTTAAATACCAGCTATATGATTGATTGAATTCCCAAGAAATGTTTGCAAAAGAAGTCCAAATTTTAACTTTGCATTCAAATGAAGTTATGATTATGTTATTCAATATTAGCAGGATGTAGAGTCAGAACTGAAAATTATAATCTATATATAATTAAAAATAAATAAGCAAAACTCGTAGTGGAATATGTCCAGAAGAAAACACAAACAATGGCGTTAGAAATTACATGAATCATTCATGTTCTGTTGAACAAGTAATATACGCATTATTTTTAATAGTGTTAATGAATGTATTGTTGAAGATCAAGTCGAACTAATTTTTAATTATAAACTGCCTTGTTCTTTGTGTTAGGAAATTATGGAAGCGGTTTTGAGATAACAACTGAGGAGATGATAATGATAATGTAGACGCTTCAAGTAATTCATTTGAATAGTACATAAACACAGTTCATCTTAAAATTTGAGCAATATTTCAAAAGAAATTGACATGGAATTTCACTGTGCCATATACTAACAACCGAGAAGAGTTCGTACGTATATCATAAGTTCGAACTTTTCAGTGCCACTATTCTTACTGTAGTTCTTCATGTAATATTGGCAAGATTTGATCAAAGCATTTAGAAATTGTGAAATGAAAAGTTACAATATTTTGAAACCTCATCGAATAAAAGATTCTCATGACACAAATTCCATGATTAATATCTTCTGAATGTTTCCAATATAATCGCATTTAAATATGACAACTTTTAAGATTTTTACAAAGATGAATAGCGAAAATTGAGAAAGTGTTGCTTGTAAACGATTATCATGTCTTGTCAATTGATGTATTCACTTCGATATCTGACAGATATAACTGAGACTATCCCAAGCACACAAACATAATTGTCAGTTGCAAATCAAGGTGCAAAGGTTAAAGAGGTGCCATTCAGCAAATGATGTTCAACGCGAATTTCCAGATATTTAAACAGCGGACAATATTGCTTTCAAATAGGAATGACGATTTGCTGGATATTGTAAGTGCTGTTAATTTAAATGCAGATAAAGTTCCATTAATAATCTATCTTCCTCGCACATTTATGGTTCCACAACTATTGTATATCAATTATTAGTAAGAAGTTGCAGCTCAATTCCTATTCATTTGAAGAAGTACATATCATATTGCTTGGTTGCACAAGTAAATCCGTTTTGGGGCGTAACTGAATATTCCATTTGCAGTACATCTTCTCCTCGATTAAAACTTTTTCCAATTTGCAATAAATAATATATAATTTGCATATTTTTACATACTCAACCAACAGAAAAAATCTCTTTGAAAGTAGAAATTTGCATTAGTGCATCACTTGTCTTGAAAACAATAGACATACCACCCGGAATATTTTCATTTTGAAACAATCGAATAACGCTAAACAAAGCTGTCTTCTTTCAGACAGATTAAATGCCTCACGTGATTGGTTAATAACATAAATTAGCTAATTATCTCTTGGTATAAACAAATGACGAACGGCATAACGCCCAATTTACTACATCATTATTTTATATCAGTTAATTTCCTGTCGCGAGATCGAGTTGTTTTCTCTCCAAGTGAGCTTCATTTCTTATGTATTTTTGTTTTGTTTTATCACAGCCAATGTAATTTGCTTGTTTCTTAGCTCCTGCGTTTTATAACTCGATTTGTTTCGCTCACGACCCGGAACGTCGTTTCCGCCCTAGTGTTATCTACACAAAATCGAAACACAGATGTTTCGAAGAAAAAAATTATCGACATCATCATCAATTCTTCAGATAAAAGCGCCGGAAGGAGCCTTAAGTGCCCTGGGTACAGATTTTATATTTCGGACACTCTTGGATTTTTTTTTCTTGTAGTTTTTAAGATTAGGAGCACACATTCACAATAATTTTCTTCCAAATAAATGAATACTTATGTTTGGATGTGATTCGCAGAGATTATCCTCGTGGTGTATGCCCCTTCAACTGCCATAAATATCTTTATTTCATTTGAACATCTGTGTGTTCAGAAAGTGATTCCTATAATTAGGAAGTTTAGGTACTAGGATTGCACTCAAAATATGTGTTGGATTTTAAAATAATTCACTTTAACAATTTATTCATGCATTAGAATTTTGTGACAAATGTTTTATCAACAAAGTGATACCGTCAGCATCTTTGGGTGGTCCCGCGGCTATGATGGTTTGATAGAGCGGTGCGGTACGGTGTTATTGTTTTGATCAGTGACGTGTGGAAAAAAAGTCAGTTGTGTGAGAGTGTTCTTCCCCGTCACCATCGCGAGTGCTTGATATTTCATTATTTGTCAATTCGCATAATTATTCAATTTTTAGTTATTTAGTGTATTCTTTTCATTATTATTTGTAGTTTTGTTATTGTTATTCATTTAATTAATGTAATAAATAAAAGTTTGTTACATAAATGGCGCCCAACTAATAGCCGAATTCACAAAAATAATCATAAATAATTATTGCATAGTTCGTTTTTTTGTTTAGTCAAGTGTTTTGCTGGAAAGTTTCGCGACATCGTTGTGTCCGTGTTCCGCGCAAATAATACAAAATGCCTCCAAAACTAAAGCCTAGAGAAAGTACCGAAAGTGATACTTCTTTACAAGCAATAACAATGACAAATGAACAACTACAAATGCTTATTTCACAATCAACTAAAAGTTCGCTAACACAAGTGAGTGACAATGAACATTCTCAAAGCTCAGTGACGTCACAACATACAGGAAATTTTTCGAAGTGTACTTCGCGATTCAACGGCAACAAAATTTCTGATGTTGACGCTTTTTTAGATGCAATCTTGACGTACAAAGATTGTACAAACATTAGCGACGCTAATGCACTACGTGGTATTTCCATGCTTTTAGAAGAAACTGCAGCTACATGGTGGAGAGGAGTAAAAGACAGTATCCAAACTTGGGATAGTGCAGTAACCGCGTTACGCGACGCGTTCTCTCGAAAATTACCGCCACATTTGGTGTACCGCGAAATATTTGCCCGCGAGCAAAGTGACGGTGAATCGTGTGAACTGTACGTCTGCAATTTTCGCGCTCTTATCGCTCAATTGCCGTATCAATTGCCGGAACGGGCTCAAATTGACATTGTTTATGGACTTTTGAATCGGAAGTTGCGTAAAAGACTACCGAGAAATGATGTCACTACATTTCAAAAATTATTGGAACGTGCAAAAGACATTGAAAACTCTGAACGTGAAACATCATTAGTAAGTGATAGTGATAAAATCAAAACAGACAAATATGTGAATATCGCAAAGAAGACACGACCGTGTTGCACTTTTTGCAAAGTTTTTGGTCACGTAGAATCTGACTGCAGGAAGAAGAAAAAGGAAAGCAATCCTACTTCTATTCAAACGACATCGACTGCTACAGCTGTATCTACGACAATGGCTAAACCAGCTCTTGTTTGCTACGGTTGCAACACACCAGGTGTAATTAAGTCGCAATGTCCAAATTGTAGAAGCGCTGCAAAATCTTCAACACAAAATGTTGCTTCAGCCGACTTTTATGGAATAGAAACTATACAACATACCGAAGAAATCGGAAGACCATTATTGGATATCAACATTTTTGAAATGCAAGGTGTTGCATTTGCCGACACAGGCGCATCGCGCAGCGTTATGGGTCGTAACCTGTACGACAAACTGAAAGACAGAATTTCTTTCGAAGAAGAGACGTTATCTCTCAATCTAGCTGATGGACATTGTACAACACGAAAAGTTCTAATAGCAACAATACCTATTAGCATAATAGATCGCAAAGTGTACACGAAAATGGTTGTTTTGCCAGATTCTAGAGATAATTGCACACTCTTAGGAGTTGATTTCATCTCAGAAGCAGGAATAGTGTTGGATATCCCTAACCAAACTTGGTATTTCAGAGATACTCCTCATATTCAGCATAAATACGTCAAAAATGAATGCTTTGGTTATCAAACGAACAAAATTTATGCAGCTTCAGTGACACTACGTTCTACAGAAGGTATCAATCTCGACGACGCTCAACGCTTACAATTCAATAATCTACTTCAGAGCCATGAAAACATTTTCAAGACGCGAACAGAAGCAACAGAAATTGCTGAGCATTGCATCGAGATACCAGAGAACCAAGTGCCTATCGCAGTACCTCCTTACCGGATGGCCGCACCAAAAAAAGAAATATTGAGAATAGAAATTGACAAGATGATAAATGATGACATCATTGAAGAATGTGAGAGCCCATGGGCTTCTCCAGTCGTTCTCGTTTCCAAAAAAGATGGCAGTCCAAGAGTATGTATAGATTACCGGAAACTAAACTCTGTCACCGTACCTGATACATATCCATTGCCAAGAATCGATGATCTTCTTCATGACGCAAAATGCACCAAGTACATGTCTACGCTCGACCTGAAAAGCGGATACTGGCAGGTTAGTGTTCGGTTTTCTGATCGCGATAAAACGGCGTTCATTACCCCGTTCGGAACATTCAGATTCAAGCGAATGCCTTTCGGACTTCGAAACGCGCCCGCAACCTTCCAAAGGTTAATGGACCGATTCCGTGCCGGTTTAAGTGATGTGAAAATGTGCGCATATCTTGACGATTTAATAATCTTGTCCGATAGTTTTGAAAATCACTTGAAAGACCTTGATGCAGTTTTCAAAAGACTTGAACTTTATAAATTAAATGCGAATCGCGATAAATGCAAGTTCGTTCGCCCAAATGTGTCTTATTTAGGGCACATACTTACAGAAGAAGGAATCAGTATGGATCCAGAAAAGGTATCTGCAATTCAAAATAGACCTCCGCCGAAATCCATCAAAGAAATTCAGTCATTTGTACAAATGTGTTCATGGTATCGTCGCTTTATTTCCAACTTTTCAGAAGTTGCTCGACCTTTAACCAATCTACTGAAGAAACATGCTGTTTTCCAGTGGGGCGAAGCACAACAAATTGCATATGATCAACTGAAGAAACAGTTAATAACTGCACCAATCTTGCGACAAGCAGATTCATCTCTTCCATTCAAAGTAAGAACCGATGCAAGCGACTACGCTATCGGCGCAGTTCTCCTGCAAGGTGAAGCAGCTGACGAAAAACCTATCGAATATATTAGTCGATTGCTAACACAGCCTGAACGTAATTATTCAACAACAGAAAGAGAAGCTCTAGCTGTTGTCTGGGCTTTGCAAAAATTTCGTGGCTACTTAGAGTGTTCCGAAGTCAAAGTTTTGACTGACCATCAGCCGCTTCGATGGATTTTAAATCTGAAGTCACCAACATCGTATGAGATTTCGGAAATATCGAATCCCGACGAGCCTGTTGGACGTGTAAACACAAGTGACATTGCACCATATACATGTGCCGAAGTAACTGACCCAGTGAACCCGAAGAGGAAACGTGGCAGACCAAGGAAAATCCAGAGTTCACATCCGAGGTCGTAGATGCGAACTCTAGGGGGAGTGTGTGACAAATGTTTTATCAACAAAGTGATACCGTCAGCATCTTTGGGTGGTCCCGCGGCTATGATGGTTTGATAGAGCGGTGCGGTACGGTGTTATTGTTTTGATCAGTGACGTGTGGAAAAAAAGTCAGTTGTGTGAGAGTGTTCTTCCCCGTCACCATCGCGAGTGCTTGATATTTCATTATTTGTCAATTCGCATAATTATTCAATTTTTAGTTATTTAGTGTATTCTTTTCATTATTATTTGTAGTTTTGTTATTGTTATTCATTTAATTAATGTAATAAATAAAAGTTTGTTACAATTTTATATTTGAGAGTACTTCATTTTGTTGATATTCAATCTACAAAAAATTATTTCCATTTCATGGCATTATGGCAGATGTTGGGGTTGTAGTATCTACATTTTAATTCCTATAATAGAATGTCAACGATCACACAGCATAGTTTTGTTTATGGATTCGAATTGAATTTTCAGGTTCATCTTAGTAATCGCGCATTGCTCGCACGCTGTTGCGGTCTTACGCCTACAAGGAATGCACGCTTATTAATTTCAACCCTCCTTAACAGTATTCAGATCTATTCTGTTTCAATGAGATGGCTTTTGAAATTGAAGATTCCACAAAATACGATACCCGTTCTAAATTATTTGAACCAACAGAAAAAAAATCAAAGAATCATCTTGATGATCAGTTTGCAGATAAATGTTTGTTAGCTCAGAAATTTCGCAGATTACCATCTCCCGCAATCACTGAGTGATTTTGAAAAATCTACGAAACAACAGCTTTCATTTAGAGCTAGTTTCAAGCTGTGACTAAATTATATATAACTTGTGCACGTCAATTCTCAAAAGGATCTTTTAGTCTTTAATGTTTAGTTATTGACTGACAGTAGGTCATGTGCTGAACCATAAGAATCAGTTTGATCTTCATCAAAGGTATATAAAACAAATCCTTGAGAATTTGGTGCAATTACTTCCAAAACTACAAATTTAAGAAAATGAGTAACGGGTAGTCATGTAATGGCCTATATTAATCATGAGAACAAAAGTTTAATCCATTCTGATTCTAACATCGGAAACCGCATGTCAATAACTTTTGTAACTCGCGACATATCGAGATGAATATTTTCTACCCTAAAATGGGTACTAATCCATATTAGTTCGTAATTTGTGGTATGAAATTTGATTACTGACATGTTGCTTATTCTGTGCAGCAATTTTCAGATTCCAAGTATGAATATTTCAGCAGTAATTATCTTTTGAATTTTTATTTAATTTTTTACTCAAAACTGGGTGTATGAATAAGAAAATCTAGCAGTTTTTGCAAGCCTGCGAACTAGCAGCTTTCATTTAGTTCTAGTTTCAAGTCTGTAAGTGCTGTAGTTGCTGAGATCTCAGCGTTACGCCAGCCAGCCAGTCTGCTAGACAGCCAAAGTCAAAAAATGGAAGAATCATCTAAATGATGAAAGCGCATTTTTGACTCATGAATGCTTGTTACTTTAGAGATTCCGCAAATTTCCATCTCCCACAATAACTGAGCTTGAAATCAAGCAGTTTGGGTAAACTAACGAAACAGCAGCTTCTATTTAGTACTAGCTTCAAGTAGACTATTTGATAGGTACATAATTTATGCATGTACAAACTCAAAAATACCTTTTAATCTTCATTGTTTAGTTATTGACTGACAGGAGGTCAAGTGCTGTAGCTTAAAATGATAATTTGATCTTTATCAAAGCTATATAAAAAAAAATACACCAAAAGTGAACAAATTTTCATCCAATAATAATAATTCATTCTAATAAGCTTCAAATTCGCGTCAAACAAGTTATTGAATGAATCCCGGACAGATTTGACAACTGTACATAATAATAGTGACACCCGCGGCGAAAGTTGTAACTAAATTTTTATCTACTTTAATAAATTTTAGTTGCCATATCCCTAATGTCATATATATCTATGGACATTGTTTCACTTGAAACAAGTAATTGAATAATTCAATTTTCCACAATCACTGAGCTTGAATTAAAGCAATTTGTGCAAGCCTACGAAACAGCAGCTTTTATTTAGTACCAGTTTCAAGTCTGTAAATAGTAAAGTTGCTGAGATCTCAGCGTCACGCCAGCCAGCCAGCCAGCCAGCCAGCCAGCCAAAGTGAATATAATAGCGCTTTTTTCGGAAAAATGCGCTAAAAATGTGCCAAAAAATTTTTCTTGAGAAGTTTGGCCAGTTTTTCAAAACTTTATTGGGATTAAAACATTTTTTTCATTTACTCAAAGAAAAGTTATTCATTTTCCGAAGATTGAGCCAAATTTAGAATAACAAAAAGAAGAGAAATATAAACAATTTCCAATATTGCCAAAATACAGAAAATCATCGAAAATGAGATTGTTACATCGCTTTTTTGATTATTTATCACTTCAGTAAGTCTTGAGGATGTTGAGCAATTAATTCGATTATAATTAAAGTTTATTCTTAGGAGACGAACACGTAACTCTGGAACATCTCTTACGGGCTGTAATCGGATATTTTTCAGTTCTTCTCCCTGATTCGACCGATAAGGGTCTGAATTATTAGATATCCAATAAATATGTTTTATTGGGACATAAGTTATGTATAAATTAATTAGAAACACAACGTTTCGACAGCAAAGTGCTGCCTTTTTCAAGTAAAAAGAAATATAAAACATTATAAAACATATTTATTCATAAAATGAGTTCTAAAAAGTTTTTTCCATCATTATTAGATATCCATTCAAAAAGTGCAATTTTCACAATTTCAGCCGAAATACAAGAGGCATCGTCTTGAAGGATACATTTAAAAACATCTCTTGAATTTGTGGTTTCAAATATTCCCATGATGATTTGGCGATTCATTTTAAGTAGAGGGTGCCGTAAATTATACTTTGTAGACAACATCATGAATGCTGATACATACATCAATGCTTTTCAAAAGAATTTAGGACAACAAATTAAATAGATGTATTTTAATGATTTCAAAAGTATCTCCCAACAAGATGATGCCAAGCCGATGCAGATTCATTGTCAATATAAGGATTCTATTGCATATGATAAAGATGCTCTCATTTTGCCCTATAGTCCAGTCAAAATAGACATTCACCCTTGCATAAATTCTCAAGAAGCTGAAAATTGGCATGAACGTTAGTGATACCATTATGATGTAGTTGTTAAAAGTCCCCATCGATCCCATGTGTGCAAAAAATTTTATACGAGGTGAAACTTCGTAGAAACATATTTTTCAAATTTTTTAGCGAAATTGTCAGTTTTATGATAGAAATAGTTTAGACAGAAATTATAGATCTCCCAATTCTCTACAAAAATGGTCTGTACACTTTTTTCGCCAAGATTCGCAATTTCTGAGAAAAAGGCATTCTAATGTTATATTCTCTATAATATACACACGCTTCCACGCCACCTATGAAGTAGTATACTTGGTGCGTAATTTTCGTCGTGGTTTCTCCGATAGTTCTATTCCTCGGTCTTTATATTGAAGTTCAATATAATATTAAGTCTTGTTATTCAACTGCTTCTTCTTTTTCTTCATCTTCCTGAGTTGACATGAACTGTTCAATCAGCGATACATTAGTTGCTCCGTCGTTGATGTGAGGATCATCTTCTGTTGGAGATTCAGCATTTGAACACGACTGACCTTCACAGCTGGTGCATGCTGATGAACAAAGTAAGCCTCTCTTTTTGGTGTCGCATTTCGAACTACACCCCTTTTTGCATCTAGAAAAAATAGTAATGAGGAGCTATTCTGGTGCAGGGGGGAGTAGAGCGTCGATTGGTTCCAATACATCATTAATTAGCTTCCAACCCCATTATTCTGGGTCCAGTTCATTATCAAGCCACAATTGAACCTGGTAATATACTCGATAAGAATGTTGATGAGCAGAATCCAAGGTTGGAGGAGGAGAAGCTAATTGAACACCTTTTTTATTACGAGTATGTTTTGCAAAAGCTACGTAATGCAAATTATCTATGCAAGTAATTTAAAGTAAGTAACAGACGAACACTGCCACGTTGACAATTGAACAGAAGACAGATGTTGCTTATAAGCTTCATGGCCACATAAAATGAGGGACTAGGTCTCTTTTCATTTCATATTTTTAGAATTATCATTCAATATTAATGTACAAGTACTAGTTACGCAGACTAATAGTTTTATTCATATTATACGTCCATAATGTACATAGGCAGCGTAGTCATGCATATTATTGAAAATATAACTTTAGAATGTCTTTTTCTCAGAAATGGCAAATCTTGGGAAAAAAGTGTGAGGACCATTTTTGTAGAGAATTGGAAGATCTATAATTTTTGTCTGAGCTATTTCGATCATAAAACTGACAATTTGGTTGAACAATTTGAAAAACCATTTCTACGAACTTTGACCTCGCATACAATGTTTTGCACACATGGGATCGATGGGGACTTTTCACAACTTCATCATAATGGTATCCCTAACGTTCATGCCAATTTTCAGCTTCTTGGGAATTTATGCAAGGGCACCCGTATTTTCAGGACTAACTTGACTGGATTACTAGAAGAAAGGTTCCAAAGCTATGTGCTCGTCTCCGAAAAATTAGGAGCAATCCACTTCGGATGATTACCAAACATCGGTTGACACTATGATGAGATGTATTAAGGCGATGATTGGACGAAAAGGCGATGTACCACAGAAGCTATTTTCCATTGGATTTTTGCAGTGGCGTAGCGTGGGCTTTCGCCGCCTGGGGCCGACCGGAAATTCGCCGCCCATTTTATTTCAATTAACAGTCAAGAAGATTGGTAAAAGTTAAATAGAGCATTTTAAAATATTTTTATTGATCGAGAGTGTACTTTCCGTGCTTCTTGTATAGCAGAGTGTTTTATAGAATCGTCAATATCAATATGTATGTCATGTCCAATTGCCAGTTTAGCTAAATTTGACAGCCTCAACGTGGACATGGTTGATCTGAGATAATTTTTGATTAACTTTAGTTTAGAGAATTTTCTTTCGCAACTGGAATTACTAATAGTCGGGAAGCCGACCGATCTTCCCTGATCGGACTTACGGCTGAATTGTGTAAGAATCGATCGGTAGTATTGTGGTCAATAGCGTACCAGACTTAATAGATTTAGGATCCTGTCCTGAGTGTCGAAAAAAACACTATTTCCGGTCAATTAGGACAGGACCTTATATTCATAAAGTCTGGCACCCTATTGACTTCTATATCCTCTATCGATTTATATACAATTTGACGGTAAGTCCAATCAGGAAAGATGAGGTGCGGTCGGCTCCTTGATTATAATGGCAGATGTCAAAAAAATTCTCAATGTTATGGCAATGTTTGGTAAGCCATCTCCTAGTTTGGACTCAATAATATATTTCAATGAAACCAGAGAGCCGAATGGATTTTTGATGATTTGGGCAATAATAAGAAATGCTTGGAATTTTTCTTTTTTTACTATGCTTATATAAGCTTACCGTGTCGTAGTTGTATACGTCAAATCTTGTAATTGAATTTAAAATCATTCTTCATGGACCAATCCTGCTGAAGTTCTGCATATACTTTTGGTGCTGGTAATGAACAATTTAGTATATCTACTTATTGTAGTGAATTATTCAGAATGGCCGGCTCTTCAAGAAGGCGAATTACCTTTTTTTCCAGAATCCTTATATCTTAGTGTCGAGAACCTCCATTATGTGTATATAAAATCAGAAGATTTTCGCGTACAAAAGAATAAGGTGAGTGACTTCATACTAAATTCAATATGGCGACCGTCTCAAGATGACAGAACACCTTTTTCTCCATAATGGTCTCGACATGAGTATCAAATAAAAGGTTTTGGTGAGCAGAATAACGTTGATAATATTTCTCAGTAGAATTTAAAGAAAATCTATAAGTAAGAAAAAACTCACAGGAAAACTAGCCAGCACAAAATGAAATGATGTAAAAAAGTTTTCCGAATATAACGGTTATATTGAAATAAACTAAAAGGCTGATTCTCCAGGAATAAAAGCGAGAAGCAAATTAGGTCAATGGGGAACCAGAAAAAAATATTTTCTTGTTTTTAGTGCAACTCAGTATAAGTGTGGTGGTCAAATAGATATTTGAGCGAGTGTTTTTGGAGTCTCCTTGAATGCACTAACGAATTTCTGCACATGTGTCTTGAATGTCTTATCTTCCCTAATTCTCATTAAACTGTCAATAGTACTGTTTGTGAAATTCATGCGCAAGCGCACACGAGATCTCGACTTACTGCAGCGACATAGCAGCAATGGCAGGACCAGTGACTTTTTTAATATCAAGAGTTGATTGATGTGGCAACCCTATTATATGATCAGATTAAATTGAAAAACATGCCTGCCTTTAATTGAAACGGTGGTTTGGGGCATATCCTATCTCAGCACACGAAAATCCTATAAGCCGAACAAACACTTTCCGACCTTTTCGAAATAGTTCATCTCAGCACAAAACATTTTTTAGGTACTTATGGGAAGGAGAAGACAAAGGTTGAGTGCAGTGAGGGTGCAAGGACCAAGCTCGACATGGAACGTAACTTGATACAGTGGTTTTGTTTTTAACCGGCGGTGCTTCGCACGACATGTCGAGCTCGACATGGATTTTTGCGTAGCTTGTAACAATGGTTTTTTTGACACAGAATGGCATTTTGTTGATCAAGGGTGCTATAGTTTTTTTATTTTAATGTATCTGAAGTAGATAAGTATCTGTCTGAGAGCTCTAGGAATGCGGTGTGCTGAGGTGGGATATTGTAAACAGTAGTAATATACAATTATGTGCCAAGTTAGGTTGTTTTTCATCCTTCCACCTGTATCGTGTGCTGAGTTGGGCATATCCTGTGGTTGGAGTGCCTAAGACGGAAAGTGTGTGGTAACAAGGAAGAATTTGTGAAGAAGTTAGTAAAATTTCCTATATTCGACATTCTTGTACATCTTCAAGACCATCTTATTAATTATCAAATCATTAATTTGTACAAATTCAAATAAATCACATTATCATAATACCTGCATTGAAAAACCGCGTTTCAACGCCTGTTTTGTCAGTCGAAACAAGACAATTTCAGACATATGCGAGTGTAGCCAAGCTTGTTTCTGCCCACCGAATTTGTTTCTCATTTCGTTTTATCCCAGGCAGAGTCGCATTCGTTTATTGTCAATCTCTAAATGAAAATCATATAACCTAAGTTAATTTGACAGTTGTTGTATTCGTAACTGTAAATTAAATTAAAAAGACGATTAGTTTCAAGAAAAAAGTATTAATACGACAATTTCAAGTACACCACAACATCTTATTGATAAAGCACAAGCAGCCACTCTCGACTTGTCACCTACAAAATCAAAAGAAAAATATTTACTTTGTTATGACAAACTTGTAATATGGAAAGTTTCAATGCAGGTATAATGAAAAATGCAGTGCGTGGCACGGGACAAAACACGATTTTAGCCGAGGGTGATGCCAGCCCTCGCTTCACTCGGAAAAGCAACGCTCGCCCTTAACTGAAATCGTCTTGTTTCGTTCCTAGCTACACAATATACAATTCCGTGATTGTATTCATAAAAAATATGAAGCGATTGTGTATTCACAAAGTGAAATATGTACAATTTTTGAATAATGGAGAATATTATTTACATTTCTTCTACATCCTTTGTTATATGGTCCAGGGTTCCTGAATTTTTCATCCCCACGTCAATATGATTTTATTCACGAATCACATCTTGCACAGGCAGAAGAATTTTTGAGTGCACTTTACGAGAAGATTGAACTTTCTTCTGTCGATATGCGATGCACGGCTTTGGGAAATTTATAAAATACTACAAACTATCTTACAGCACCGATTTTCAGTTTCTTTCCTGCTTTTCTTATCCTCCATAATTGACTACATATCAAAAGTTGAGCTTTAACCTTTTACAAATTCAATTAGACATTTTGAGGTGGGTGGAAAACAATAATTGTTTATATCAATGAACAATTAGCATTCAACACTGGAATGCCATTTTGATGGCTACTGTTAATAGGCAAGGAAACGATATTATGAATTGAATTTTCTTAGTTGGATTGATAAAAATGTTCTTGGAAATTTGAATTGAAATATTAAGTTTAAAATGTCCAAAAGTGATTTTAGTGTTGTAAAATATCCTCCAGATGTTTAAAATACTGATAATTGGAACAAATGGACTCTCCTATTGGAAACGTGCACTCAAAGTGTGCAATAAAATTTTTATTGCACACTTTTACATAAAAGCTTACTTTTTACATTGAAAATTATGTAAAAAGCTGACAATTTTATACGATCGTAAACGAAAGTTTTTTTCTTATATCATTTTCTTGTTACTCAAAATATTATTTGATATACAAAAAGAGAATGAAAGTTCTTCAAATAAATAGGAAAATGTTAATCCTGAAATAAGAGCATCCAGTGAATTCTTGAGATTCTTAACTAAATGAGATACAAGAGTACAAGTTAACTGAAATATTATATGAAACTCAATTATATCGTTCACGAATTCATTTAAAATTCATCATCCTAAAGTTCTGTTATATCTCAACCTCTTATGTATGATTAATTTCAATTCTACATGAGATGGAAACAATATTTATGTCTACATGTCTATTTTACTGAGTGAGATGCATTAGATTCTTGTTTTCATTTATTTCAAATTTCTGCACTTGCTAGAGAAATTTGTAAATTTGTGAGAATGATTCTTTATTGTTGTGATTATAAAAACCGTGTTTCCTCCAAGTAAATTATCTTACTCCTCATATTTGTACTACTTTTATTACTTCTTTTACGATTTTCATTTCCGCTTGTGTGTAGTAAATTGTATTATGGTGGGTATAAAGTTAATTGTTAGGAAAAGACTTACATGATGCTTCATTTGTTTTCGTTGTTCGTTGCATGGCACTTTGTTACACCTGCAACAAAATAAAGAAATTAGGAAGTGTGCAAAATGAATTATGGCCAACAATTTCGCTGCAGTTATAAGTCACTCAACCTGAGGGGAGATACTATGTATAATGTTATTAAAACCCAACCCTGGATTGTTACCAATTTCATGACTTCGTTAAGATTGTAAATCAATGCATTAAAAAGAGATATCGAATCTGTCAATTTATATAAATACATTTCAAAACGTCCAATTATTTACTGCCGGAGAGATACATAATTAAAGATAGATTTGTTTTGTACATTGAACCTCCTACTCTTAATTATGGAGTGCGTAAGAGTTTTAATAATATATCACGCAATTCGGCCTGAATATCTATTAGTTAGCATACCGTACGATTACGTAAAAATAATTACATGACATGAATATGAAATTATTTTCAGTCGATGAAGAAAATAGTGGAAATGAGTTGATAGATTTAAATTTATTGCAATAATTTATTTGCTCATTTAAATATTGAGAAATAAATATTTATCAAACCGGAAGTGATCCTTACATATTTTGATCCATCTAAGATCTAATATTCAACTGCAAATCCACGTTGAAATGATAATATTCAACATTATGCTAATTTCAAGATGCAAAGCAAACAAAACTAGGACAGAATGCAGAACGAGGAATCTGCGATCTTAAAACGCATTAATCTCTTCTTTTTCTTCATGGGCGTGCGTTTACGCGAGGGCGACTTTCTAACACTGCAGGTGTGCCAAATCTTGGATTCGTGCGTCCAGACTCAAACTGATTGATGGCATTAACACGGACTTTGTATATTAGGAGAATTAAAAATTGGATTTTGCTTTCGGCATTCTTGTGGTACGTTGGAAATTGACGATTTTGCACGCGACATTATGCAAGTTACAAAGAAGCCTAGAAGGAGTGAACTCAACCGCAAAATTGGAGAAACCAAGTTGATGGATGGTACTTATAGGAAGAAATAAGAAAAGAGACTAGACTGACATCATGTCATTCGGCACATTTTATTCCAGAGGCGTGTTGCTGATACTATTCTAATTAGTAACTACCTACTTGGATATCTTAATCACTTCAGCAGCAGTAGTAAAAATGTTTTTATTCCAAGTGAAAAACTTGTCACATTTAATTTTAATTGCAGGCTAGATTTGCATTACAGAATCTCTGATCATCATTGGAGTCAGATAAGATCAACTCGTGCTCGGATATAAGAAGTAAACTCAACTTGTCGTGCACCAAGAGATGTGAGGTGCGATTTTACTATTCATTACATTAATCAGAACAAAGCTGGTATTGCGTATGCACCGATTAATACTCCAATAAAAAACGACAAGGAGTGTTCAGTTTTCGGAGTATTACAGCATATCTGGAAATAGCCACCAACGATCCATAAACTTCTATATATATATATGCAATTAAATTTTAAGATTATAAATGACTGGAGTAATGAACGCAGCACACCATTAAAAATACCATCAAGCTTATATAATTATATGCATATCAAATGATGATACCTTGATACTAATTAACCTGAAAATCTTCCAGTTAATGAAAAATCTGTAACGTTTATTATCTGGAAGATAAAATAAATTAGTAATAAAATGTTAGCAAAATACGATCAAAGCAAGCAATATATTCTACGCGGTAAAGTACATCAACAATACAAACGATATCCTCGTAATGGCGCCACCTGTAACTCTACCTCTTAACAGCGTAGTATTCTTGTTCTTATTAACGTTTAATTATCACCACCCACGCAGCGAACATACAACTAACGGTTTCTGTCTTAGAACGTTTTAAATCAGTCCCTGCAACATACTATTAAATGTAGGTGGCCCAAACTACGAAGGTGGCGAAACACTACGATGTAGAAATAGCTCGTATGGTGATATACACAAATAATAATGTTGATAGTATTGTTTGCAAATTATTTTGTCATTTACATATTGATCATTAACTCCACCAAATACACATTACAAAACATTGCTGGGTAATATTTTAATTCTTGACTAATTGAAATTAGCGCAGTCGGTAGGGTCCTATTCTAAAACTAACTGTATCGTCAAAATACAAGCAGTTGATAAGTGATGGGTTCATAAATTAGAACAATACAAAATGAGATCCGTCAGCTGTTAAGAATTTAAAACTGGTAATTTGCCTGCAGCTATCAACCTGATTACTGTACTGAAAATTAATGTACAACACTTGACAATATTTAGATTGAAAGCCATGCTAAATTTCGAGATAATTGCACATAATTTGAATATTTCAACTACTTTAATTCCTTTTGACGATGTACAATTAACTACCATGATAATTCATAATGGAACAGCTACTACCTCGTTCCATAGATTAAACGGTTTAAATACATTCATTTGGAATGCAAACTTTTAATTCTAACTTTTAATTTATAGTTTGTTTCCGTTTATTTTCCAAGACTATAAAAATAAAAACGCGTGAAGTTCGTTTAACTTTGGGCTAAAATAAATTTGAATAAAATTTGCCGGTCAGTTGCGGACATTATGTAATAAGCATGTAATGCAGACGGAGTAGGATACAACACGAAAGAATTGGGAACTGCAGGCGGTGTAGCGAATTGGAAATTCGAAAAATTGCGTATCTGTCGCATACGGATACTCGCTTTCTAATGCTATTCGTTCAATTTTTGTCATTTCTCATTTCAAATCATAGTAATCTGAAAATAAATTCACAGAACCGTTGATCTAATCCATGTAGAACATGATTCTTTTCGAAGGGCCTTTTGAATCAATGGTTGTCTTGACCTCTAAATGGCTTGGAGAAATGAACTCATAGGCCTATGTCTTCATGTCTCATTATCCCAATGAAAATATAATCCGTTACACGTCGTCTTGAGGAGGAGGGTGAACAAGAGCTCGAGAACATATGAGTACTTGTGCCGTCATTGAGTTATTCTGATGAATTTGGAAACTCTATCTCGCTATATTTGTAAGTACTACCCTTATTTGCATGTTTTTGATGTTCCTGTTTCCGTTTCAAAGGCTGTCATTCTACAGATGATGATGATGAATGAATAATCTTATTATTCCTCAGCTTGCTATACTTGTTTCGTTAATAAATCTGTTTGACAATTTCGAAGACATTTCTTGTACCATTAGGAATATCTGGACCGTTGAATCTGTAGCGCCACAACCCTAGAATAGGAGGTGTGCAAGACCTTTAGAGTTTATGTTCACTTGACTTGCGACAATTTCGAAGGTGGTGTTATATTGCATGAAATTGACATAATCCTATCTCTTCTCAAATCACCAATCCTTGTCATCTTGATCCAGATATTATATTCATGGAATAATAGCCTGATTTGGTTCCTGTCAAGTCCATATAATAGATTCTAATCGAAGGCACGTCCAACTTCCATGCTAAAATCGACCATAATTATCAAGTCAATGTCAATTCGCAGTGGTTCCACCACAGGACTGTCTTAACCTTTGGATATCGTGTTAAAATCTGTTTTTAGGTTCATCTCCTCATAAAACACTATCCCAATTAGAAATCGGAAAGATGAACATAAATTTTAGAGAGACGGATCAAATCTTATTCAACGGTCATACCAAAGATCTTGAATAAAAGTTTCTGATGTCTACAACTGGCACGTCAAAGAAAGAAGTCCTCAAGAGCTAATGTGTACTTAATTTGTTCCCATATCATCCCGATTAATCTAAAAGGGACCTCTTGTACCACAGTATTTATCCATAAAGTTGTGGATCTTGCCACTCAATACTTCAGTCAAGGGTAACGAGCGCAAACGACAGCACTTGAAGTATGGTAGAACATTAGAGGATCCACAATACTAGCCGGAGATTCGTCAAATGGTTCCACGAAGAGATAGAAGCAAGAATCTCTTCTCTACTCCTATCAAAATGTGAATAGACGGTCAGATAGTTGTTAAAAGTATTAGGCTTTTGCATAGTATCCGAGACTAGTCCTGTTATAGACCACACGCCATCTACTTCTGAAGTTGTGGATTTTGTCACCCACTTCTTCAGCTGAGAGCAGCAGGCGCATAATCGCAGCACTAGATGTGTGGTAGAGTATTGAAGGATCCGCAATACTCGCTGGCTTCTTACCAAACAGTTATACGATTAGATCGAGGCAGCTATTCTTTCTCTCTCCCTATCGAACTGCGGCAGACGATCAGGTAATCGCTTAAGGTAGTATCCGTGACTAGTCCTGTTGAAGATCACACGCTTTCTACCCTTGAATCTATGAATCTTGTAGCGCAATCCCTTATCAGAGGGCAACGAGCGCAAATCAACAGCAAAGATATGATGTAGAGTATTGCAGAATTTGTAATACTTGCTAGCGACTCGTCAAACGATTACACGAATATATCGAAAAAAATAGTTCATAGGTTCATCCCCTCATAAAACACTGTCTCAATAAAAAGTCGGATGGATGCACATGGAATTCAGAAAGACGGAGCAAATCTTACTCAACTTATACCTTAGATCTTTGAATGAATGTTTCTGATGACTACAGTTGGCACGTCAAGGAAAGAAGTCGTCAAGAACAAGAAGTACGCAATTTGTTCCCAAACTATCCCGATTAATTTAAAGGGGACTTCTTGTAACACTGTGTGTGGCTGGACCCGTGGCCATTCGAGGAATTGGACTCCAAAACTATTCTACAGCAGATTGAACAATCTTTACCCATCAAGTTGTAGATCTTGCTACCCAGTACCTCAGTCAAGGGTAACAGGCGCAAACCACAGTATTTAATGTATGGTAGAACATTGAATTATCCGTAATACTAACCAGCGACTCGTCAAATGGTTTCACGAAGAGTTAGAGGCAAGAACTTCTTCTCTACTGCTATCAAAATGCGAATAGACAAGGATTAAAGGCTTTTGCATTATTCAAAACATGTGGTTCATGTTCTCGACTGAGAGCAACAGATGCAAAATCGCAGCCCCACGTATTGTGTGGAGCATTGAAGGATCCACAATACTCGCTGGCATCTTGTCAAACGGTTACACAAAAAGATAGAGGCAGGAACTTCTTCCCTACTCTTATTAAATAGGCGGTAAGACAGTGGTTGAAGATATCGGGCTATTGCCTTCTTCTAAAGGTGTGATTTTTGTTACCTATTTTCTCAGCTAAGAATAACAGGCGCAAAATCGCAGCATTACATATGTGGTAAAGTATCAAAGGCCGTTGAATGGCGACAGCTGGCCGTTTTTAGTGTCCACTCCAAGACTATCCTATAGCAGACAAAAAAATGTTTACCAATAAAGTTGTGGATCTTGTTACCTAATACCTCAGTCGAGGGTACGGGCGCAAACCACAGCATTTGATGTATGGTAGATCATTGAAGGATCCGCAATACGGCAACGCGTCAAATGGTTACATGTAAATAGACGGTCTGACAGTGGTTCAAGATGTCAGGCTTTCGCCTACTTATGAATGTGTGGTTTTTGGTACCCACTCTCTCAGCTACGAGCAACAGACGTGAAACTACATATGTGGTAGAGTATTTAAGAATCCACAATACTCACCGCCATCTCGTCAAACGGTCACACGAAGAGATAGAGGCAGGGACTTCTTCTCTTCTTCTATCAAAATGTATCAGGCCTTCGTCTACTTCTAAAGATGTGGTTTTTATTACCCACTCTCACAGCTAAGAGCAACAGACGCAAAATCGCAGCACTACAAATGTGGTGGAGTATTGAAGGATCCACAATATTCGCCGGCATCTCGTCAAACGGTTACACGGGGAGGTCTCATCCCCTATCGAAATGTGTGTGGGTAGAAGGTCAGATAGTATCCGTGACTAGTTCTGATGAAGACTACACGCTGTCTACCCCTAAATCTGTGGATTTTGTTATCCAATCGTTCACCATAGGAAAACAGGCGCAAACCAACAGCATCAGATATGAAGTAGAGTATTGCAGAATTTGTACTACTTGCCGGTAACTCGTTAAATGGTAACACGAGTATTTGAGGGGAGGCTTCCTCGAAAGGAGTTGGACTCCCATAACAATTCTTGGCACAATCGTATCTATGGTTACTGATAGATTTAGTTAGAGGTGGAAGGATCTATTGTCAGCTGATCTTCGGAATGCTTTTTTGAATTAACTGATAAGAACAATAGGACAATAGCAAATGTCTCAGATAGAGGAAGAATGTATAAGTTTAATGGGAAACACAATCTACAGCTACAAAATTTGCTGTGTGAAAAGATTTTTGCCATGTGTCACAAGCAATTAATCTGAATCTCTCTGGATCCAGTGAAATTTCAAAATTAACATTTTAAATACGTAGAAATTATTTAAAAGCAGATTTGTCCGCTGGATCACGTTACTAGGTTATAAAATCGATTCAAGATAAATTGGTTCATTTATAATGAGCTGAATTAATCAAATTATTTATCTGATTTAAATGAATGGTAAACTTGATTTTTATAGCAGCTACTGGGTTTTTTACGACTGACTTCCTGATTTATGTGGGCGATTGGTGTTTGTAGGTGGAGCTAAAGGATGAGAAATAACTCAACAAAAAATGTTTCTGAATGCACTCGTGCCTTACAAGTAGCTTTAGCATCTGTGTCATGGAAAAAAGTGTCTAATGTGGTTTGGTTATTGGTTGAATGGGGTTTGTGTTGACCTCATTTGAGAAGATGAAGTGATTTGAATGTATTGATATTTTATTTTCGAAGAAATGATATGCATCAAATTTCGCAGTAACTTATACACTAAATAAGTTACCGAGGTAATTTAAAATAACGTAAATTGCTAAAATATAATTTAAAATTAGCCCGGAGCCAAATTTCAGTAATAAATCCACCAAAACTTCTTTCTTCGTCCGGTCTTAAAAACCCGTTTGTTTTTATCACTTCGCAAATCTTCGAGGTGTAAAAAGAAGGGCACTGTGATCTGGTCTGACCACAGAGTCGAATTTCGTTATACATAAATAACAATAAGGTTGCCGTAACGACCATTAAAACACGATATCCGAAATTTATTCAAGCCCATGTTGCTATTGCAACCAGTTTTTGCCCAAAGCGGCAACTGCGTAATTGTTTTTCCAAAAGCCAATTATATACAGAGCAAAAAGGAGCGAAGAAAAATTTGCCAGTTTTTGATAATAGGAGTAATGAGCCTATACAGTTTTATTCTTCTGTAGAATTTATGTTCCGGTGAGGCTTTTACCAACTTCATGATCCGCAAACATTATGTATGATGCACTTATTTTGCAATTCCGTAGCTTGTGGAACAATTCCAAAATTTGAAGAATATAAATGGAATCTGAACAAACCCAGGGACGCCACAAAAACGAGCACTTTATTGATTTTAAAATTCTGGGAGTTTGAGACATTTCGTGCTATAACGAGGACTCAAGTTGCGAAGAAGCACTTCAAGATAAAGTATATAGCCAGTACTGGAGTGTAGCAGTAAAGTAGTGCTCCAGTGATTAAGATTCAAAAAACTTGAATAATTAAAACATAATAATTCCCAAATAATTAAGTTAAATAAATAATTTTCCTCTTGAATTAGAGTAGATAATTAGCCGTAGTTCTTTTCTACAGAGTTATTTTTTAATTATAACTTCTAGAATGATATGTAATGAAATAATTATAACTTTTCTAAATTACTTTAGTTCACGATAAGCATTTTGATTATGGTGATTAGATGAAAACAAAATAAATATTGTTTTTCTGCTGAACACGTTCATGAACTATAAAGAAATTGTAACGGAAAATCAGGATGGATTAATATGGAGATAAGAAGGCAGCCTTCATTTACCCAACAAGATAAATATATAGAACGTATTTTTAAGATCAGTATCGTTCACAAACACGTTGTTATATACAATGATTACAATTTCGTGTCTATTTAAGACAACATTAGGAGAGACTTGCATAAATTAAATGTTGGCATTCCTAAACGCCCTTTTATTGCTAACTATTAGCAACAAGAAGAAAATGATGCACAATATTTACTGTCCATTTGCTTTGATAGCCCATCCGTGACTCAGCAAAAGATGGCACTAGTGTGCAAAGCAATGTTGCAATTACTGTTGTATATACGGATAATGGATAAGTAATTTTCTTAGATGAGGTGAGTCCTTTTATAGTTTAATAGCTTCCAGCTAGTATTTTGTTAAATGTGAAATATTTTAATAGTTTGATTGACATTCTATTACAAAATACATAATCTCACTATTTTCTAATCTAGCTATGGAATTATTTTCTTCTGTGAAGCATACTGTCTATGTGATAGGATGTTGGAAAATGGATTCCAGATGATGTCTACATACAAGAACAGTACAAGACGAAACTGAATAAAAATATTTAAAAGAAAAATGTAAAAAAAGGGAAGCAAACATGCAATGCAAAAAAAATCAGATTGAAGGTTGAGTATTCAAAGGAATGAAGAGCAAACAGTAAGTACTTCAAAGGATGAAACTGAATGATCGAAGACATCGTGGAAAGTTGAGGATCAATTCTGTCTGGATAATGCTTGTGAGAGGACGAATGTAGCAATAATATCCAAATTTTCGGCATTGCTGGTGAATAAACTGATGAAAAAAACGAAAAAGTAGGTTGGAAGAGATGAAATAGATACGCTGTTCATGAATAAATGTAACAAAGAAAAGCAATAACGAACCGATTTCAAAAAGGAAGAAATGTTATCTATGTGAAATGCATTGTGCTCAAAATTAATTTTGTGAATGAATAATGAAGTTGCAGTATCCTGAATTGAATGTGGAGAAGCCATAACATACAAATTGTAAGAGAAAAAAGATATATAGAATGAATGATATTTAAATGATTCTTATATGAAGATAATCAACGAAATAGAACTTTCTAAATCCAAAAGAAAGCAAAAAGAGAAAAATTAATTAAGATAGAAGCAATAATTAATAGATTTGAGGAAGAGAATAGAAATCAAGTAAAGCCAAAAATCATTCCTACTCTCACAAGCACATTGTAAAGATGGAAAAAAATTATAGAAAAGTGAGGAGAGCTCAAATACGGATAACCGTCAACTTATAGAAACGTGCTTCCACTGTTGAGACCTATACTTATCCCTAACAAATAATTTTTGTTTGCATTACAATTTTTGAATTCAGGAGAGAATAAGAGGAGAAATGATAGGTTGGGTAGGAGCAATAACAAATGAATTTAAGAAAGACAATGGAAATCAGGGAGAGAGGAAATCATCTGTATCTTCAAATGCGCATTGTGAATGAGAAAAAGGTTGTTGAAGAGTGAGGATTGGCTTAATTCAAAACATTTTGGTCTGCATACCTTCCAGTCGTAGAATGAGGTAGTCGATGAAATAACGCACTTTGGTAGGTCGGAATCTAGTCACATCCAAAGATACTTATTTATCTACCATCTTTGTACCACAAATTGGTACGGAATATTCCCTTAGCAGGACTATCCAAATTTTGAGATAAAGTGGAGCAGTAATGAAAAGATTTAAAGAAAGAAATGGACATTAAACGTAGTAGTAATTCGGAATATTTTGATCTAGACGCTTAACAGTACAAAAAAAATCGTAAGGTCGATGACGAAGTCCATCTTCTTTGTACCACAACTAGGAACCTACTTCTCTCAATCGCTGTTTTTATTTGCACCACAAATTTCTGATTTCAGAAGAGAATTGAAGTAAAGGTAGATTTGGAATCAGCAATAAATAAATTCCCAAAAGAAAATGAAAATCAGGTCAGGCAGGTAGTAATCCTCATCTTTAGAAGCACATTATAAGGGAGGAGAATGTTAAAAAGGGATAAAGATGAGCTCAACGCACTAGTTCAAGAAGTTTTGGTCTATAACCTAACAGGTACAAAAATTGAGTGGTTGATGAAGCAGCGCGCTTCTGATGTCAGAATTTACCTAACTTTCTCTTAAATAGATACGGTTACCAGGTGTCTGGTATCCACCCGGATACTACGATATTTTTATGTTTTGTTCGTGTGAAAAATTAAAAGAAAACCAGACAATGGAGCGCCGATATTCTCTAAAATTTCAACAAGAATTAACTTATAGTAACAGATGAAACCGTCGACTATACTCCGCAAGTTGATGCGTTCTCCCGGCGTAGTTTAAATGCGTGTGGCTCATATTTTCGCTGTTTCTATGTATGGTAGTGTGTCTTAAAGCACAAAAAGGTGATAAGGCGTTCAAATATCTTGTAGTTTAGTACTTGACGACTTTATTTGTTCATTTTTATTGATCCGTCAATCAAACTGAATAAACTTATAATTAAATTGAATATTTGGGATCATTTCTTTTATCGTTTATCTGTTTGTTAGTCCCATTCCTCTCTTGTCTCTTTTTATCACTTCTATCAGTGTCCTACCTATGTCCGGCTTTTTTTTTCTGGCACATATGGTACCTAGCTACAACCCATACAGCACATCACCGATTTTGAAGAAAATATTCTCTGATTGCTCGTATCTCAAATTCACTGATATTCAATGGCTTACTTCTACGGAGCAACCTCAAAGTAATCGTCCACTAATATCAATTTGACAACCTATGAGCCGTGGAGTACGCAATATACCTGGAAATAGGACACGTATTGCAACATATGCTTCAGGAAGTGATCAGGCATTTCAGAATGAAGTTGCAACAGTATTTGTAAAATTTTTTATCAAGAACATCATCAAATAAAGTTTGCATATTGCTCTCTCGGCAGCAAGGAACTATTTTTTTGTACCGTTTTCAGTATATTTTTATTGCAATTCTGGAGCTAGATGGGCAGGATCATCCGTATAATATGATATAGATTAAGCTAAAATATTTGTGGAGACATTGCAAGTTGAATATGGAAAAGGCGGAGTGCGAAGACAAGGAGAATATATCACGAAGATTACTGAAAGGATAGGAGTGTAGGTCGAAAATATGTCCTATAAGACTCCTTAAATTACAGATTCGAGGAGGAAAATAGAAGAAAGAATTGGAGAAGGAAGTGATGATCAACAGATTGGAAGAAAGAAAAGAGAATATATGAAAAAGATAGCTGAGGCATTCTCAGGAAAAATTCTTTTGAATATCATAAAGAAGGAGCACGAAGAAAATAATATGATTGAGAAGTAGCTAGAAGAGAAAAATTAGATTGTGATGAAGTAGTGCCGTAAAATTATAGCGATTATGCTTAGAGATCTTGGAAATAGCAATTGAAATTGAATATATAATAACTGATTTCACAGAACTGAACAGAAAGCTGAATGATAAGAGAACGAAGAAAAAGTAGGTATTAGTTAACAGATTTAGCAAAGAAAATAAGAGTATGATACTTTTAAGAGAATATGATTGAAGAATTGATATAAAATCAGTAAAATTGGAACTTTGCAAGCCAAGATTCAAAAGAAGATAGAGTACGTTGACGAATGTAACAAGAAGAAATAACATCCGATACATTAAAAACTATTTTTAGACAAAATGGACGATCTAGCTGAAACCAATTCAAGAATATATCCTAAGACAAAAATTTATGAAATTTGGTGGAAATTTATATCATTCTCAATAAACGATATAAGAGCAGAGAAGAGAAAACAGAACAATAGTATTTGGTTTATTTAGAATCACTGAAGCAAGCAGAAAGCAAAAGACGAGGGAAAAGATTGTGAAGATATCAATAATCACAAGATACGAATTAAGAAGCTAGAATATATGAAATGAAAGACAGATTGATGCTGAAACATTGATCTTCAGGTATTGAAAAGTTGTTGCAGAAATCTTACATGTTTTAGGACGAGGCAGGAGAAGATGGGCATGAATTATGCACTGACGAATCAGGAAGAAATGGCAACTAATACATAAAAAAAAAACTTGAATCTCAGACGAATGATGTGAACTGTTGTGAAAACGCTTACAGTCCTACATATAGTGTCACAATATTTCAAGCAGTATTCATCAGTTTATTTGCGAAGTGGGCAATACAATGTACGATTCTGTCTTTTTCTGAATCTCACCAGTTTGTCTTCACAACTTATGTCACCACGCATTGTTCATGTCAATATATCCTACAAGAAATTCATACTGATTCTAACACAGATAAATCTTCTGAATCTAGGTAAACACAACATTAACATAGAATAAATAACAGTCCATAGATTAAAATGCACGATAAGAAATCGCGCACAATCATCGCCTGTTTCCGGCAGGTCAATTCCACTACTTAATTCAATGCTCGAAGTGCAATCCACAATTGCATATTGCAGACTTGCATTTATTATCGCACTTGTAAATCTCCAGCATCGACAAGACAAAAGAATAAGCAATAACACTGCGAGATTCAGTAAAAAAAGAGAAAATATCATCCACTAATGAACTGAATCTTGGGCTGTAATGCAGACGATATAAATGCGAGTCTCGTGCGCAGACGATGAGTAGCTGTGCAGAAATCCGGATTGTTAGTCATCCTTAATAGACCGATTTATTACAGTAGCAAACGTAAAAACGGTTATTTATGAAGCAATTGTCTTAAGATTCATTAAATAAATTTTATAAATATTATTGGTTATGACTCTCAGTTTTTATCACGTTTTATGGAGCACCAATTCCGAAATTAATCTATCATTGATTTCACCTCAACAATTCTCAGAAAACTGTTTAATCAGTCTCATCCTATTAATATGTCATCCTTAGAACTTTTCAAATTGAAAATTGCCTGAGGAGCACTCTGGTGGAGTACGGAATAAAATGTGGGGTGGCATTCACTCACAAACTTTGAAATATCAGTTCTATATTTGATTGCATATTTCAAGTATTATTGTATACTTCAGTCGATGACGCACCCGCACCCAATTATAATTCATTAATTTGTATTTGATATTATTAATGCGAAAAGGAAATAAGTAAGTATTTGACAAAACGTTTTTTAATTACATTATTAAACCCACCAGAGCATAAAATAGATAACTGAAACTTTGTAATGGAAAATTACGCTTCCAATTTCAACACCTCACCAGACGACAAAAAGTATGAACTACATATACACGGAAAAATAATATCCTGAACAATCAAAATTTAATGGGATTTTATTACAGATTGCACACTCTTAATTTCCTGTACCATATTCGAACAATCAATCAAAACAGCAAAAAAGTCAAATTATAAAAAAACCTTGACGATAAGTACTATTAGAAAATTCTTCGAGAGAAAACAAAGTAAAAAACTAACGCACGTACAATAAAAATAACATTTGAGTAAATTGATATTTAATAGATTTGGTATTTGAATTACTGGCTTGAGGTGACGCACAATTACTGCAATTTTTTTTAATGTGTCATATCGATAGATACTTTTGAGGTAGGTAATGGGATATCTGATATTTTAGAATTAATTTTGTTGTGGTGTAAGCATTTACAGATTATTCACGTCACCTTCAATTTTGCAAGTGTGAAGGGCGAGGTAATGAGAAGGCATAGACCACCCTCTTTCTTAGCAAATATATAAGATGACACTTCAAGGCAGCATAGTTCTAGTTCTTCAAATGCAGGACCCAAAGCCCAAATATGGGTATTTAAATTGTACAAATACATTTAGGATTAGCGGTAAATGACTGTCAGAAAGACCAGTACAATTATTTTTGCTGATGTTAATTTGATTCACTTTTTGGCTAATCATGAAGCTGAAATTTTGGCCTCAAGCTGAGCTACCATCTATTCCAAATGGAATTAATAAGTAATCTCCTCTTGAAGTGATAAAGCTTGCATAGGTTGTTTTCGCTTTAAACAAGTGTGGAAAATCTATCAAGAGTTTAACTACAATCAAAATTGGAGAAATATACTTTAAGTTACATTTTAGCCGACTGAACAGCTTTCCAATCATAGTACAAATTCTAATTATATTAAAAAAAATATATGTTTTCAAGTGATAATATTTTGCATGCCTTTGTGACGTGAAATAGTTGAAAGTAATTTAAAGCCTAGTACTGGAAGACATGTAATTCGCAAAAGACCAAAAGGCTCAAACGATCGCGTAAGCTTGTAGAAAAAGTGTGAAATTCCATGTTCTCAAATTGCTTGCCAATGGAAACAATTGAAGTCTTAGTCATTAAATCCTCATGAAAATACTCTACTGCCAACGAAGTGTGCATGCCAATTTTTTCACAAATTTTTAAAACTTAAACTTATATGCTTTTCATTGGCATACAATTTAATAACACGAAATTTTACATTTTTCTCTTACAAGTTTATGCGACCGTTCGAGCCTTCTGACTGCTTAGAATTGCATGGCTTTCTATTCTATATCACAAAAGCAGGCAAAATGCTGTCACGGAAAAACACATTCAAAAAAACTGCACTATAACCTGAAAGTATGCACAATCATTTTCTTCTTTTCTTCAAGGTAATCCTCAAAAAGGCATGCGGTATGAAATTGGAGAGCCCTACTAGCTTCCGGTCTAGTAGGCAGAAGTGCTGCAGATAAAAGCAAAGTTGGCTGTCTTCCGTTAATTGCAAACATCGAAAACTTGGAGAACAGGTCTTTTACAGCATTTATTATTTTTGAGATATGCACCTTTCAATTAACAAGTTAAACCAAAATTTTAGAGTGCTGAATCATCAAAAAATATGAAAAACTGGGCTCAATCTTTATTATTTCTTCGGTAATCAGGCATTTCCAGATATTTCACAATCAAAATTGGAGCCTTGGTCTTACTTTAAGTTGCTGACCTAATATTTCACACACCTAATTGAATGATAGTAGGCTGACGCTATGCCTTTAATTGTTTTGAGTATATTCAGATATTCAAGCCTAGAAAGGTATTCTCTCCCAACGCTATTAGTTGAATAATTTCTTTTCGGATATTTAGATCATGGATCTCTGGAAAATATTGAATTCAAAGTTTCAGAGAACCTTGAAAATTTACTCTAAATTTCAAACGTCACTCAATACGTTCAAATTTCCTCACAGTCTTTTCTAGTATTTCCAGATCTTACTTGTACATCATTGGATATATTTTTTACATATAAGTAATAATACGATGATCAAACACAAAATCGCATCTTCCCGCGACTAATAGTTTTGGATCTATACAGAAAATTTTAAAAATTTGTGAAGTGAGTAAAGTGCGCTTTTGGCCCAGTCGGTTGTTTTGGAAACAGTAGATCATCATTCTCATGCTACAACATTCCTAAATACTTATTTCCTAACCAGATATAGATTTATACGCGAATTCAAAAAATAATCAACTTAAGTGCACTTCCGGGTCAGTCGATTGTTATGAGAATAGTAGGCGATCATTCAGATGCTACAGCAGACTGAAATACTAAATTTCAATACTTTACGGCTGATCGCTCCGAAGTTTTTGCAAGGAATTCTAAAAGACTGTCACGTAAAGTGCACTTTCGGCTCAATCGATTTCAATTAAAAATAAGATATGAGCATTAGGATAGTACAATCATCCTAAATACTGAATTTCAACATTTTACGTTCAACTGTTTTAGATTTACCTATGCGAGAAATTCGAAAAATGTTTTGTGTAAAGTGCACTTCCGGTGCAGACGATTGCAATCCTAATGCGAGATGCATAACTACATGTTATAGAAGTGCTTAATACAGAATCTCAATATTCTACGACTGATTGTTTTGAGCTTATGCGGAAAATTCGAAAATACTGCGACATAAAGTGCACTTCCGGCTTAGACGATTGGTAAAAGATAGAGTTTGACCATTTAGATGCTCAGCAATTTCAAATACTGAATTTCAGTATCCTGCGGCTAAACATTCTGAATTTATGCGGAAAATTAAAAAAAAATTAAAGTAGAGTGCACTTCCGGTACAGACGATTGCAATCATAATGCGAGGTGCACATCAAGACTATACTAGTCTTAAATACAGAATTCCGTTCTTTAAGTACAAACGTATGATAAGCACTAACGCTCTCAATCGGTTGAATTAGGATTGGCGTTTCTTGCAGGTCAACATGCGCTTTTCTAATTTCTCCTGGTCCAGGTAAACTGAGTATCATAGTAATATTAGGGCACAAATTAGTCAAATATACTATCTAATTGTTGAAACATATCTAAATCTCTGTAGGGCTGGACTTTTTGAACACCCAAGTACCACAAGTGAGTGTTAATTCAGTTCAACTTGAAGATTTCTTAATAAATGAACTTATCAACCAGCACAATACATATACGAAACCACTGATGGAAAGATAAATAGTGAAGGAAAATTATAGACAGGCACAAAATTTCACAATAGAAAATGCATTTAGTACTGTAATTTCAATGTGTTTGTCCAAATATGTTTATTAAATTGGTCGAGCAAATAACATATCCTATCTTCTAGCAACAAAGGAAAGTCGGCAACATCTTTATTCAGAATTACTAATGGCTTCACATCAACAATCTACAAGTTTACAATTACAACTACAAGTTACTAACTTGAAGTCTCTTTGAGATAAGAGTCGGACAGAAACAGTGCTATAGTTCACCGTTCATTAGTGTCCTGCGGGAATCATTTACCCTGCAATTAAAACGACAACGAACAGTACAAGATGTTGTTGCAGCCACTGTGGCTACCGCGAACCGTGAGATCTTAAACTTGCATAGCTAATGGAAGAAGAAATACTTCTCAGAGGCGTAGTGAATAAAAACTCTCCGATTTGTCTTTTCGCCTTTCTTTGGAGAATTTTTTCTATTTGTATTTCAACAGAGCATGAATGCATACTAAAACTTCCATCAGATCTGCTGCTGCTGTTGTTGTTGTTGTTGTTGTGATTGTTATATACAATATATAACATTTGAAAGTGAAACCTCCTACTGTTGCTATTTTTCGTTAAACAAGAATGTGGTTACACCACTGCATGACATCTTGAATCTCTTGATTTATAGCCAAAACCTTGTGTCTGCTTATAGCGTGTCATATGAGTCAAGAAGATGTTTTCCGTACACTACCGTGTAGTTGACTCCGTCTCGGTCGTGTGTGTCATAGTCATTCTCGTTAGATGTTTCCAAGAAACGTGCTGTGATATGTAACATGATTCTCATTTCAAAAATCGCATTTCAGATGAGACTATGATATGTGAAACTATTACGCAAGAAGAAGAGATCTAGATTGTACCAACATAAATGGATCACAAGATTCGAAGCTTGGAGTGTTATTTGCTTGATCTGCTGTTATCAATGATTTTGGGCCTTCGGTGAAACCTGTATTTTACAATTGTCGTCTTAGTGACAGCAAGCCTTCGTCATTTTTAAGAATGAAAATTGTACAACGGAGTATGGAATAGGAGGTATGATTTCAAGGTTTGCAGGTGAAAATTTGGAGTGATTCACGATAACAAATAAAAATTATGCCCCACCTCGTCACTTTCCTTTATATTTTTTCGTGGGTATCCTTCAGAAGACACCTATTGTAAAGCCTGAGTAACATTAATTTTTACTGGATGTGTTTTAAAGTTGACTGGTAAGTTGAATGATGGAAAATTGAGATATGAGAATTCAGTCAATTTTTTTTTTATTTCTTTTCCCCTACAGTTTTGACCCCACCTGAGTCTTCAGGAGTGGAAAGATTTTGGTTTATAAACGAATTGAACACATGTATTACTGAGGACAAAAATCCTCATGATATAATTACCGATAATAAATAGAAAAACAAAAAAAATAATGTTTTTTTTCTGGCCACAAAAGAAAAAGCTATGGACACCCAAGACCAAGTGGATCTTTGTCCTCAGGAATATATGTGTTCAATTATTCATCTGAAAACTAAAATCTTTTCACTCCTGAACATGACCCAGGTGGGGTCGAAACTGTAGAGGACCGTTTCAAGCTTTGCACATTACGTTTATTGCGTCCAGAGTCGCATACGAAGTATCAACTTACATTTGAGGGCTGGGTAAGTGATAATGAAATGATTTGTTGGCGTATACATTACTTGAGCATTAAGATAAAGAAAATTAAATAATCATAAGAAAACCAGTATTTTATAGTTATATTGCCTTGTAATTTGCAAACGCTTGATTAACAGCAACATTAAAAGAATAAATGACTTTCGACCACACAAGTAATAACAATTGAAAACACTATAAAGATTTCCTGTACAACAAGTAACATGTGCTGAATTTTTATTATTATTTCTATTACTATCATTCCCAACAAAAGAAAAACGTCGATACAAAGCAACGAACATCAGACTCGGATGACAAACATCTTTCTCACGTTTATTAAAAGCGCAAATCTTTCCTAAAACAGAAAGTAAGCATAGACCACGGCCTGTTAGTCTGTTTTCCACTGACATAGCCATAAATTAGGGTAGAACGTGTATAACAAGCAATAATTTTCAATTACAAGTACTTTACATCAAAGCTTACGGCCGACTAAATATGGCCACAGGAAAATAATGCGACAGCGGTCAGCTAAGCCAAACGATCGGAGATTTGTTTCTATACAATCGATAAAGAATTTATTTGAATTTACTTTCATTTGAGAGAAATTTCTGCGATTGAATTCTTGGAGAGATTGTTATTTTGCGAAATATATTGACATTTGAATTACTTTTAAACGATTTAATGTTTCCGTCGACGTTAGAAATAGTTGTGAATTGAATACTAGCCGCAATTTGAATATGAAACAGATTAGTGAGAATTGAATATCAAAGACAGAACGGATAAAAATCATGATAAAGATAACTGGAGGAGCAAAATCCATTATTAGTCAATATGAAATATAAGACCTATTTATTACCGAAGAAAATATGAAGATTATGGTGACTCACGCGCCTGCATACGTCTGCCGCAGTGTTCATCGTGCGCCGAGAACTAATTCTAAGCTTCCCAGTCGCATGTCATTATTTATATTTGGTAAATAGATCTGAGACTTTGCAGAAAACTCCTTCGTATATCAATGTCTGACACCTAGTAGGTAATTATTCGAAATATGGTTTTTTGTCACCTAATCTTTGCAACTGTATGTCAAGACATGTAAAAACTCGCTACTCAACCAATAGTGGTTTCAGGAATTTGTAACAAATATTATTTTATTAGTAATATCTTGAAGTATATATGGTTCAGATTTCAGGAAGAAATGTTCTAAATTACCGGAAATATGGCGAGTTAGATATGAAGAAGTACAAAAAAATTATCAAGTAGCTCAGTCAAAGTTGCGAATTCATTGCACGTTAGGGCATGATATTCAACAGCCTGTAAATCAGCTGCAAGACAATATATTCTTAAAAAGTTATAATCAAAATGATAAATTGACTCATATCAACGATATAAATCTTAAGAAGCGAGCTATAAAATCAGTTATTGCTTCATTACAATATAGATAAAAATCTTGAGGTCACTGAAAAATCTGAATATAAAAAGCGTATGACAAAATGAGACATGAAAGTATCGTCACTTCCTCATTGAATAAACCCACAATAAATCACAATAACGCATGAAGTAATCTCTAAAATAAACAGCCATTCCATTTCAACAAGAAAAAATATTACAATTACAATTCTATCTTGGAGCGGAAGCTTTAAACATCAAACGAAATAAAAATTCTCCGCCCGCAATTCAATTATCAATCTTCAAGGCCATTCCCAAGGCCATTGTCAACTGTCACGTATGACAAACCATGACAGCACGGTCCGTTGCTTGAAAACGAATCAACAGCAATTGATACGCACTTTACAGTTAAAGAAACTGATATGCTCAACATTATACTAGGACTTGTAACGCTGTAACATGTGTATAGTGGGTATGTTTGTTATGTAGTGTGTGTTGTAATGAAGTTGCTTGGTGTAATCAACAGTTACCTGCTGATTTACATCGATGCAATTAGCTACATTTGTAACTATGTTAATAGTTGATAAGGACTTGATGAAGAATAGTACAATTGGGATTTGACAATATGTAATTTGTATTTGATGGATTGATATAACGGGAATGATATACGCAACAATAATATCAATTTTCATACAGTTCAAAACATTTTTCAGCTCGATACAAAGTGTTTGGTTCAAATTATCCTTTCCAAATCACATTTTGATTCATTTTATTATATAGAACATTATAACCCATTGTGACCTTCAGTTTGGATCTGTCATCCGTTTGTCAACATATCAATTTCTCTTGAATTTTTTCCGGATCATTCTTACAGTTCGCATCACGTTATAAGTTGCACCTCATCATATTGAATAAGATTTTACAGCTTATTCAACTTGCTTCCCTTGTTATAAAGCATCGTATTTTTTTATCTGTCTGTGGCTGAACTATTAAGCCTTAACTTTGCCCATGATGTTATTGGTTAATTCTTATTTCATCCTTTTTATATCAAATTTTGATAATCATTTATTCTTGGTCCCATTATAAACTTTTTGTACTTGATTTTTACGTGATCACTGTACATTCCGTTGGAACCTATTTAAATGATTTGAATTTATCTGCACGGGGATTTGGCGCTGCTGTGGATGTTCGAAGTTATCTGGTACTATTGTTGGAGGCCGTTTCAAATGCCATCCTAAACGGGCGATTGCCAACTTCAGCAGATAAGGTATGAATTTCTTATTCTATTGGACATCTGCGCCAACACATAAAACCAATTGCATCAAAGGATTAATTCCCAGTAAACGCAGAATATGAACCGTGAGGCATTTTCCTTCATTTAAACTCTCAACTTATCTAAAATGTGAACCTCGATGTTTTATTTCGGTTTTGTTTTTTGTTGAGCTACATTCTTTCTTATGCTCCATGAAGTACCTAATGTTCTGTCTTTACATTGTTGAACTGAAATATTTTCAACTGTGATAAAACTATTCGCAAAAAATACTAATTTTTTTGAATTTTTTACATACCAAGATTATTTCAATGTATGTGATTACGTACTTGGCTTTCTTTTGCAAAGCCTATAGCAAAAATTCTCATGGCACATAGGTGAGTATTAGGATGTGTTACAATCTGTTCTTTTATTAAATAAAATGAGAATGAAATCTGAATATTATTGAAATTCAATTCAGCCTATCCTAGAGCCCTTCGTATCAGCCACAGAAGCTTCTGAATGACGGTCAAGTGTAGGGGCTTTCGTTTGGCGCAAATTCTCATATTTTTAGGTGGAATCAAATTTATGACTGGAGTAAGAGCTTTTCAATGGTGCGAATGACATCCGAACATCAAAACTGGAGAGGCAGTGTGCTATCCTTAATCCGCATCAATCAATTGGATCTTCCAGACTGGTAATTTTATTGTTCAATCATGACATTATTCAACAGACAATACTTTACTTTTTCTGTCATAATGAGTTTGTACCTCTGTTTCTATTTTGCGTTGGGGGCTGGAATTGCATATGCTCATAACGCTTCCAACTCTTTCACGAAAATGATACAACGGTTAATTGTCTGATTCGGAAGATTTTTCATTTATTCTTAATAAGGTCGTATTCTTGCCACAAATGGGTTCGAATAATTGAAATATTGTTGTATTGAATTACAGTGAATAGAATAAATTTGTTAGTTATTCCACTATATATCTAGTAATTCTTGGAAAACTAAATTACAATTCATGATATTTACACTGAAATAAACTCCAATAACAATAAAATACATCGCACCTTAGCAGTAAAGTACTGTAACAGAACAATCCACTTCTAATATTTCATATAATGTTCTTATGTACCTATATTTCACACTCCTCCATTTGCTACGTCATCAGGATCTCGATGTTATGATTTTTCTTTGTCAAGTCGTGAGAAAGGGCCTGGGGCAGCAATGACTTGTAATAAGATTTTAACGCAGAATGCAAATGGTGACTAATCGATCGTATAATGGCCTTCAAGGACGTATAAATATTTTGTTCGCTTCCTTTTTATAAATCTTGCATTGGTAATGACATCACTCACTTGTGTTTCCAATAAGTAAATTTTATGAATATAAATGAATCGTGATTACCAGTAAACGGTATTCTGATCTTTAGTTTTTGCGTGGGCTGCGTTTTACAGTTTGAAATAAAAAGTTGATATTTCAATGTTTATTACGCATTAAAAAAATAAGTATTGTAGTCGATCCCGGGTGGGAAATCATATGCGGTAGCGCATATTGTCTTTCTGGTTCCAAACACTTGTAGCTTATGATCAGCGAAACTGGAATACGTGAAATTAATATCAATAGATTAAGCAAGTTCTGAAGTTTAGCTTCTTGTTTTTTATAGGTGAGTACAGTATCCGCTGCTAAAAGCGATCCACATCCATATACTACTGATTTATATATCTATCTCTCTTTCCTTCTATTGGGCTCCTATAACTGCGCATGCTTATTCTTAGACAAAATATCGAGCAATGTAGCGCACGCTGCATAGGAAATCTTGTTTTTGAATTTTCATCTGCCGATCATATCGACAGGGCAGCACGATTGAATTTTTACGTTCATCAGGTTACTGAAGCATAATAGCATCTCTAATTGACGTATTAGGTGAATCTGTCACTTTATTTTAAATTATTGTCAACTGGTTACACGATTTTGAATCAAGAAACAAGACTTAAAGCTGACATTTCGAGAAAAACCTTGAGAACTTAGGATATTTTAATAGGATTTGACAGATTCGTTATAATTATTTCTTCCCTTCCAAATGACACTGCAGTCAAAACTGCAGTCGAAACTGTACCTTGCTCTTTCCTAGATCTGTTATGTCATATACTACAATACTCCAAACATGCACCCCAAGCAGGTTTTGCGTCTTTTTGATGTCTTAACATATTTCGAAGCAATTGTTCAGGTTTCGTAGCTAGGTTCTCTTGATGAGAATATAATTAGTCCGTACCCCAATTCCCTTTTCGGAAGACTATTCTTTCCACTTCCGTTGGTTCTTAAGTAAGATTAGTTTACCGAAGCTCACCATGAAATGGTGGAAGTCGAAATTGGGTCGAAGAGATTATACGGTGCCGTTGGGATACATTTCGTCTGATGGCATGAGGCAGAGGTACAAAAAAAGCCATGGAATAGGACACAGATTCAAAATTTAATTGTGGGATTGATTTTTTTTTCTGTGATTATACAGTCCAAATTAGAATTTGGTAGAATTAACTGTTGCATCAATTCCTTTTCTGTCCCATCCGACAATTCTTCAGATACCCACGACAAACAGATCCCGCGTGACCTCCACTACACCTTTTTCCAGTTTTTGTACCAAACGTCATCTCTGAGGAATTCTTGCCATATTCCTAGAGAGTTGTCTTGACGAGAATAGGTAGTTAGTTGTTTTCGGAGGGCCATTTCTCCCACTGCTCTTTGGTTCAAAGTAAGTTTAGGTTACCAAAGCTCACCACGAGAAGATAGAAGTGAAGGAAATGAGTAGAAGAGGCTGTACGGTGCCGTTAAGACATAGTTTAAGAGATGGTAAAGGATGTAAGTTTAAAATGCAGTCGTAGGATGGAACAGAGGTTCTAAATGAAGCCATATGATTGAGGTTCTTATTCTACGGTACTATAGCATTAGTTGAACCTCGGCTTTCTTTATATTTGTTCTCTTCTTCTTTTTGTCATGTCCCAAAATCTTCCAGATACGCACTCAAGCAGATTTCGCGCATCTTCCGTTATTAGATCTGCCATTTTCTGTATCCGAATCGTCTTCGAAGGATTTTTGTCGCGAGATATGAGGCGCTTATTCAAGTTTCAAAGCTAAAGTTTCATTTTTTCCACTTCGGCTTGTCCAAGAGAAAATGTGAGTCGAAATTGGGTATCTTTAAGATATGCTTTGTGTGGTAGGATGAAGTAGAGGTTAGAAAAAGCCCTGGAATGAGACAGAGTTTCCAAATAAAATCGCAGCATGGAGCAGAGGTTTAAAATGAGGACTTTTCTACTCCTATGGCTCATCGGTCCAAATTAGACCTTGTTCCCTTTGAATTTTATCTTGACTCTTTCTTGTTTCGTGTTATAGTCCTCCAGACACATTACTCTATCCTCTGTTGACCGTTTTCGGAATAGTGTCCGAAGAATTTTTTGACGAGAATAAAAATTTAATCTGTAATCCAGTTACCTTGTTGAAGGGCAAATATATCCTGCATATATTTGTCCTGAAATAAGTTAAGGATCTTGAGATTTAGAACTGAGACATAAAGGTAGAGGTATGTAATAAGAAGGAATATGTACTGGTTTTTCAATAGAACGTCGTACTTATTCAGTACCATGAATTGGTGAGAAATTTTTTCCTGTGGGTGTCAATGGTTTATCAAAATATTGTTCAGGTAATTTCAATGATAATAGAGACGAATCCGGAAAAGCTCTGAGAAATATGTGACAGTGAACGAGATTAGGGTCAATCACTTCGATCCAGAATTCAAAGAATGACTTTGATTCCAGCTGAATGTAAAATTATACTTTTTTTATCTATTGTGGATATCATTATGTTATTATCAAGTTATTGCACGTATACATCCATATTTGTTTTGATATAAAAGGTAATCATCTTTCTATATAATTTAAAATTAAATTAGAATCGCATTTAGGTAAATATACTACAATTTACATGTTCCATCAAACAAATCCATTAATAACCATACAACATCTATCAAGGAATGGGAAAGCAAAAAACATCCCAAGAAAACCCATAATAAATTCATATCCTGTGCATCATAATCACAATCCTCATCGCACTACCGTGTTCCTCACAAATACTCACATGCTCAAGTCGTTATTAAATTGAAATTGATGAGTACGGTCATCAGAAGCATTTCTTTACTGTGTTAATGTTTTGTTTTTGTTGTGGTCGCCATAGTGATGATTATTTATAGAAAACGAGTTTGAATTTAGCTGTGGGCCGGTAGTTCATACATGTAAACATAAACACACAGATGATGTTGGTGACAGAGAAGTAGCAATGTGTTTAGTTGTAGTGGTGCTGCATGGCCCACATCTTCAACGCTAGGCGAGTAGCTTTCTAGCACCCGCGATCTTACACATCTAGGAGAAATTTCTAAAAATAAAAGACGTAGAACAGATGGAAGTGAATTCCGTACTTGAAGAATCAAGGAAATTTTAATTCGAAGCAATAATCTTTATTAACAATACCTTCGGGTTGTGTGTGTACAATGCTTGAGTCCGATTCTTATCTTACAGTTCGGAAACAATTACAAACCTATACAATGTATTTATTTTTAGGTATTTAAATGCCTGAAAAAAGTTGCAAATAACAACTATCCAGAATTTTATTCTTACTAACCTCCATTAATTAGTGAGGTCCGTTGCATGGCGGCACCATAATAAGCTCGGAATATTTTTATAGTCTCCTTAATGGCTCGTTACCGAATTCGGCCGAAAAATCATTAACTAACAAGACAATGCGATGTATCACATACATTTAAGAAGGAGAACAATATTTGGAAAGTGGGTAGACATTCTGCATTACCAGATATTCTTCATATATTTTTTTACGACTGATTAAGTTCTTTGCGGATGAATGCAGAGGTAAACTGACCAAGGAACAAAAATGTTAAGTTTGCCTCTTTGGATCTTGTAATTGAAATTACTGTGAAATCAGTTCCTCGGATGATAAATATACAATGATGAAAATGATGATATAGCTAATTGGATTTTAATCCTGCAGCACTGCTTGAACTAGGCCACACAATATGTTGAATATGGAAAACTATAAGATGAACTCTTTTCCACTAGCTATGTAAGATCAAACACATGGTCTGTTGCTGTATGTAAGCTCTTCCACAATAAAAGGTACAGCGTTTCACCAATCAACTGTAATTACGAGGATGATGAATCTCTGATTTCCTGCACAGTTTCCCAAAAAAAGCGCAGCGAGCGTAGTAAGCGTAGCTCCCTTACTATCCACTCCAAGTGTGATTGTGTTGCAGTAGATCTCAGTAACTACTTCACCGAGTAAGACCCAAGACATGAGATATTGTAATATTCGAAGTCAATGAGGACAATGTCTATTGCAGCTATTGCATGGCAAGCAAATGAAGCTGCAAGGCATCAAAGAATGGTTGATGCCAAATGTACGACTGATTCGATGTAACTGAATTAGTAAAAACGGATTACTGAATTCGAGTAACTCTCAGAAATGTTACAACCATTTCAATGTCGTGGAAGATATACAAGATGGAGTTACAAGACATCACAGAACAATTAATAACACGAGTATGGTTGGGAGTTATTTTGCACACAGAAAGTGTGAGTAAACTAGCTGGAAAGTGATCAAAACTTGATCGAAAAAGCGTAATGAATGTCTGTTACAGTAAACCTCATTTTTGAGGCAAAATGGCTGTTTTTGGGCGAGAATATGTCAACTGTATCGATAAGAATTAATAACCGCTCAGAAATATTACAACCATCTCAAGCTCGCACAAGATTCACAAAGCAGGCAAATGGAGCAGCAAAATGTCAAGGAATATTCGATAACGTAACTTTGGCTTCAATGAATCGACTGCGAATTAGGCTTGACGAGTCTGAGAAAAGTTGAAGTTGTCGACATATTGAAACAAGCGAACAGACGTAATAGAGAATTATCGAAATTTAGTCTAAAATTCGTAATAAATGCTCGAAACAGTGTACAATAGTTGAACGATAAACCTTTGGTAGTACCACACCGAGTTGACATTGACATAATTTCATCTTAATAATCTATACATTAAAGTAATTTCTTGAGCCCCCAATCCTTGTCATCTTGATCCAGCTCTTATTTTTATAGAAGGATAACCTGATTTGGTCCTTGACATGTATGTATGATAAATTCTAATCGAAAATATGTTCAGCTTCCATGCTGAATTGATCAAAATTATCAAGTCAATGTCAATGTCAATTCAAAGTGGTTCTACCACTGTTTGTGTTAAAAAATGTCAGTCAGGCGAAAATACGTTGAGCCAAGTATAGTCATTGAATTTGAAATTGAACAATTGCACACAGAAAACGTAAGTATTATGATATAAGGTCAAGTATTCCGAGGTTTAGCAAGTCATAAAAATTGTTGTCCGAATGTCAATGCTAGTTAACACAAATGATGCATGTAGATTTTTTGTACGGCCTTTCATATATAAACAACTTTAAGCAGGATGTAAGGAAACCCACAGAACAAGTCGTAATTTAGACTCAATAAATAACTAAGTAGATGGATCGGTGACATGTGCTGACAGCAAGAATCAACAGATAGTTTGAATTTGTATTACGAAACTTGACTATCCCTTCTATATGGTGGTAGAGGTGGGATGCGAAACGTAAGCTATCAAGTTCAGAACTAGGCAACATACTGTACGTTGGCGGGTAATAAGTGGTGACAGATAGCGTCCCTGCATTCTTTAACATTGACATATATGAAAAATGTCTCACATAACAATACATACTAAAATCAATATCAACTGTATGTTTTCAAATTATGAACGAAGCAAACCTCTCAAGATGACTGTGTGAGAAACATGTTTTAAAATATCCTATGAAGCCTTTCAAGACCAAAATCACCACTTTCTATTTATATTGTTCTCATTAAATCTCGAGAAAACTTGATGATCGGGAAATCGAGAACAGGCATCAATGTTTGCGCGGTAATTTGGCAGTTGACACCATCTTATGGCTTCACCCGTTATTGGGCTTAACATCGCAGACTACGTAACACAAAGGGATCTAAAATCGCATGCCTTGCTGTGGAATTTTAGTTATCTGAGTTTATTGTTCGAAATTCCCGCAATAAGTTCAAATAAAGCCATGTCAAGTTATTCACTTGAAGCTGCGAATCCAATGTAGTCTGTGCGTCAGATTACCTAATAATGAGGATATTGGCTCAAAGTTTAATATACGGAGGGGCTTTTAGTAGTACCATCGGACCAGATTTCTTGTAGCTTTTCGGGATTTATTGAGTTACAATATTTCTTATGTTTGTAAACATAGGTTTGTCGTCCTTTTTTCAAGTCTTTCGGTGAGTCTCTTCCGAAAGGACGTTTCGAAAAAAACATATGTCATACGACAATGGTTCTGCCGGGAACATAATGAGGCAGAGCACAATGGATCTTTCATCATAAAAGTGGATTTTTTAGTTGTTACAAAAGATTCTTTGATTTTGGCAAAAGATCCTAATGATTGATACCATGATTTCAATAATATGAGATGCCTCTTCTTGAAGAAACTTCAGAATTGGAGCATGATAAATAAAAACGGTGAAAAGTGTAATATGTGAATAATTGTAGTTCAAAGATGCCCTCAATTAGAAGAGCTTAGAGATTGGGAGAAGTTTCTTCGGAAGATCCGGAACTCAACTCCATTATGTATGGTATGCACACTTGCATCTGCATACCAATTTCACAATTCTTCAACCAGCCGCTGCGTTTCTTCTGTTTATTAAAATTACTTGACTGTTACGGGTTGTAAACTTTAGTTCTTACGTTTAATGCCACATTAACTGCAGAACTTCACAATACAAAAATAGCAAAATATCAATTTAAATGTACATCACCATCATGAACCGTATTTAAGTATTCTTCACATTCATACAATAAAAGATATCTTAAATGTTCTATAAATAGCGTATATCACGTAGAAAACACATTTGTAAGTTATCGTCACACGATCGTTGGACATGGTGCGAACTACGCCATGCGAAATATGTCTTCTTAGGTCATGTAGAATTGCAAATAGTCATTAAACATGGCCGTGGATATGCTGAACGAATTCTCTGTCAGATAAATTATACGTATTTTCTTTAGGAATCTTCATGCTGTTATCTTTGTTTTATAGTCTGTGAGTGATTTTTGCATGAGAAATAAATTCAGGTATTTATTGGAAATTAAGGTCGATAAGGAAGAAGACGCTTGAATATATTATTTATATCTGTCTGTCAATGTGTCAAGCATAGTTTGGAGAAAATTATTTGAAATATAATTTGCTGTTTATTTATTACTGATAATAAATGATTAGACGATTCGATGTGCGTTTTAACCACTTTTCTGAAGAAGAATATGAAGCTTTAGGTTTTTAATTATATTTGATGGATGTACTACGGACATAAAAGTATTATTGTCGGCATTTTTGATAAGTATTCGAATAGCATTGCAATTACAGATCCTGAACCTTCTTATTCCCAGATTTTGGGAGTTCACGGTTCCAGGTTCTGGAGATTAATAGTTTAAATCCTCGAAATGCATGCTTGATTTTTGCTTATTGGGTCACGTAATATGGTCTCCTGACGGAGACAAGTAATGTCGCCATCAAATTATTGTTGCTTTTTGTGAATCTTATGTTTCATATGACTAGATATAGCAATATTTTCAATCAGCTGCGTCATTTAGTTAATGTTTGACAGTCAAAGTGAACAAATTTTCTATTTTCCCAAAGAGTGATAAGATCGAAGAAAAAAGGAATCTAATTGAACAATGCGTTTGGAGATTCTGCACCTAATTTCAATAACAAGGTATTGGACAGTTGAGTTAAGACGCGGTCGTAGGACCATTTTTGAGGATGAGCATCCAGGATTTCCAAAAGAAGTCACCGCGCTACAAATGAGAATCGATGATAAACGAGTAACTTTCATTTTAAATGAACAGGTGATCGACATTTTACATGGATATTTGGAAATGAGGAAGTTGCCCATAAATAAGGATCAAATGCGATGGTCTGGACATTTCGAAGAAATGTTTAGTGATGTTTAGCCGCGATACTACTTCGTAACTGAGGAGATTATGGTATATCATAAATAAAACAAAGATATTTAGTGAAGTTGTCGTTTATTATTTTACGACTCGGGTTAATTTGAGTGTATGCGAAAAGCAGGTACCCACAAACGCAAACAAGTCGAAAAGTCAACTCAATCGGATAGGCGTAGAAGATGAACTTTATCGGATGGGAGTCGAGGATGCACTGATTTTAAAACATTAGAGAAAACAGCATGCAGAATTATTTACGCAAAATGCAACTAGAATATTTAGAATTTACAATATTTGAAAATAATGTATCACAGACCTAGGCTAAAATGTCATAGTGTCAAGTGTATTGTGTTGATACGAAAACTCAATAATATACAGGGTGTAATAGAAATTAGTACATTAATCTTAACCAGCGATAGAATTCGTCAGACATAATAATTTTTCTTAATAACTTCTTCCCGAATTCTCATTTTTTCTCAGCATTTTTTTATCCCCTATAATTTAACGAGTCATTCAGGTGCATAATTTTCGGATCCAGTAGCAGTTACATTGGTACAATTGATTTTGTCATATGTAAGTTATCAATTCCTTCCAATAAATTCTAGAAAAAAATCGATTTATAATTATTGTCCCAAAAGTTAAACCTGTGAAAATGTCTAGCTTTTCTGTCTATGATTTCGCAGGCAGTTTGGGATTAGCTCAGCGAATTTATTTGGAACGATTTCCTAATTGTAATTTTTCACTAAAAATTGGATTATTGTGGTTATGCTAATGTATTTAATGTCAAAATATTGTGCACTTATACATTATTATGATAATACTATGAGATATTTAGATCTTATCGTTTATCTCAAATGTAAAACAGCAGATGAGTTGACTGAAATATATTGGTTCATAAATGAAGCACCTGTGTATCAATTTTTTCACATATTACTACAAACTTCACACTCAGGTCGTTTCAATGAAGTATACTCTGTGAATTGATCTGCTGAACAAATAAAATATTGTATCTTATATCTCAGAAAATATTTAAAATCAATTACCAAATTCAACTTGTTATGTTTTCTGTTTTCCAAGAATAAGCTTCTACAATTTTTTTGAGGCAATATTTTCAGTTGAATTATCCAATAAATTGATAATTTTAGAATTGCATTCAATTGAATATTCCACCGTTTACTTTAAATAAATCGTTGAATGAATTTCTATTTTTGTTTGAAAACGATGATGAAGTATGCGAGAGCAGCAACTACTTTCTGAAATACTTATAGATGGCAGCACAGTCTGGCACATATTCCAACTGTATTCAGATTATTTAAATCAGCTGATTGTAGTGCAATGAACTTGTGCAGACAATCTAATGTTTAAGAAATGTACTATTCGAAAATATACGTGAAATCCCTAAATAGAAATGAAATTTTCTAGCAATGATATATAAATACGACTAATGGACCAAATTGTTGATTCTAGAGACAAATTCAATCTTTCTTTCAACACATGCAAAAATAGAATTATCCAGGTGAGCGAATATCAATGTATTGCCAAAACTCAATATTCTTTTAGTTTCAAATGAATGATTTACAAGACTACGATGGACTACTGTAGTTCTTCCAACAAATCAGAAACATTCAGTTCGAATCATAGGCGCACTACGAAAATTTTGACAAAATTTTGATACATTTTTAGTCAATATCCAGAGGATTTACAGAAAAATGTTATTGAGAAAAATTGTGATGCTTGACGACTTCTATTACAGGTTAAAAATCCTGTATATACACGGACTTGTTTTTATGGATGTGTTTGCATATATTTATGTATGTACATGATATGAAGTTCCTACATAACTATTTTGTAACTGTAGACGGAACATGAATCCATCACAACACATCTTAAACAAAGTAACAGTCGAAATAATGAGCTACTCCTGGCAAATCGAAGTCCAAAAAGGCCAACATGGTCATGTCCACTTTTTATTGGGATGCGCACGGTATTGTTTACATCGACTATCTAGAAAAGGGTGGGGATCTATTTGGTGGGTATCAAAAAATTCAATATTAATAGTTGGATGTAGTGCGTACGGCAAGAGGAAAATAGATTGAGTTGTTTTGTCCAAGCTAAACATATTTCAACAGTTGTTCGTATGTCCTAACGGAATAAAAAAATACTTGGAAATTGATTGTCGAATTAATCCTTTCGTACATTGGGATTGTCTTGTAGAGGCATGGATGTTTTTTGCAGTTTATTTTTCGAATATGATCATCCCTTCTCATAAACTTAATGAGAATTATTCCCTGTGAATCTCAAAGGACAGTCGTCCTAAGCTTCTCGGCTCAAGAAACAGTCCTTTCGTTTTTTAATGCAAACTCTTTTCTAGCCACCCACTGGCTGGCATATTTCTTGGTTCCAGGGTTCTGTGGAACCAAAATTTTGCCGTCCATTCTTTGATTCATATGAACATCAAAGAGAAACATCAAAATTTGTAACATAGCTAACTTCAATGCGCACAGCTTTCACTTTGAATGGCTTTAAAGCAACAATACGATGTAAAAACTGTTAAGTAACCCTTAAAGAGACTGATGGCTGCCAACTCCGAGGTGGTAGAAAGTTTAAATATAAAACACAGCTACTAAACAGTTCGGCAATTTTTCTTGCTGAGAGCACTGTTTACATTCTCGTGAAATTTAAATTTGGAAGTAAATTAACAACTTTTTGGAATACTTGACTTGATGGACGTTTATATATGTGTCATAGTATAGATGACTGAGTTTGTAAATTGAAAAATCGGTGAAGGAATGTGTTATCATAGATAAGAAACTATGCAAATATATGTAAATAATTCTGCACACCATCAACAAGAGCAAATAAAGGACTTCCTGATAAAATGTGTCTTACCTAATAAATACAAGCTTATAAGCAAGGAAGCAATTACTTATATATTAAGCTAATTATTAGTAACAAACTGAAACTGTCAGGCAGAAATTAGAATTGCCGTTAATATGCTCATCCATATGATGTCCTTTATAGCAGCAGAATAGATTCATGATTTTAACGGTACGGAAAAAAAATTTGTACATGTTTTCACGAAGTCATAATTTATTTTTCCACGAGGAGATAACAAAATTAATACTATGTTGAGTTATTTATGCTTGTTATTTCTTTACAGTTTTGTCGGATATCTTCTTTCTGCAGTTGTTTAACTAGGTAGTTATTTACACTTTAGCAGCGGATGAGAGTTAAATTGAAGGTTATGGATATTCAAAACGAACTGATTAACTTTTTTGATTGTGACTCATAAATCAGTTTTTCTTTCATTACAACGGTAAAAGCATTACAATAATTTTTATCATTCACATTCCTGGATAGATCTCCTACATATCTTCCCCAACATGTATCAATAAATCAGTAGGTCCTAAGAAGGACTTGTCGCTGTTATAAAAAATTGTTCATTTTTACTTATTCCGAAATGTTTAACAACGCAGAAATTGTCTGCTTTTCAAAACGATTTATTCCATGTTTCCGCGGTTTGTTTGACAGGGTCGCCGTGGTTTGTCGAATGTCATGGACATCATCGTCGGCAGACAGCTCTCAGAGGTCAGCACGGGTCATAGATTAAGAACGATCGCTGATCTGGTGATCGGAAAACCGCTTCATCGCAAGAAAGACATTATTCAAGATGATAACACCGTTCAGGAAGTGGAGAAAATAATTTTTTGAATGCCAATAGGACAATAACCATAACTGGGTATTAAGTTATGAAATATTATAAATTAATGCGTATAGATAACTGTTGATGATGGGTGGGAATCCTTAGAAAGTTTGATAGCATGTACAATTAGTTCCAGTCATACTCGTGTTTCTCCTAAATATTTGTTAGTAATGCAAGCACGATTTATCGGAATGCTTTCAAAAATTCAAACTGTGTTTGTGGTACGACACATATTCTAATTCAAACTGTGGTTAGCAGAGATTGATTTCTTGAACTTTGACATCTGCTGTACATACTTTTTCAAATACATATTCCAAAGTCAACAGGCTTGACATTTGACAACAGAAGTGAAAAAGCAAATTATCATCATGACGTTAGCAGTAAATTGGTATTAAATTCTTCAGCTTCAAAAATTACAAAATACAAACCGCTAGGAGGAAAGTGAAACAGTAATTGCTTTTCGAATAAAAATTTCTCAAAATGTCAAAGTCTAGCTCCGCCCTTTTCTCGCGTGTTTCTACCAAAGGTATTTTAATCTCAGTCGTGAGCCATTTTGCATTGTTCTCCTTAGAGAATAATAACAGCAAATATAGATCATTTAAGATCATGCAGCAAAATTGAACAAGAAATGTCAAACCCACTATCAGCGATAATTTTTATTATCTCATGAAATTACTCTGGCCATAAAATGAAATTATGCCAATTAACCTGCAGAATATAATCTGTTATAAAAATTACAGACTGATCTCAAAAATCAATTATCGACAATCTTCAATGCTTAGATTCCGTTTTGTATGAGCATGAACAACACTAATCCAATCCTATAATAGACTGGTGAAATTATAATTTTTCTTATTTCTTGAATTGAATTGTTGAATAGTATATTATCATACAAGCCTCTAAAGAATGTCGACTAGTCCAAACGTACGATGCTTTAAAGGCAATTATACACTGCAAACCAGTAATAGAGCTCGTCAAGTTTGACAATTCTTCTCAATAACTTTTTCCAGTAAATTCTCTGGATATCGAGTGAAAATTCATCAAAATTTTGTCAAAAATTTCACAGTGCGCCTATGGTTGGAACAGAATGTTTGTCATTTTTGGAAGAATGACAGCGGTCGATTGAAATGAGTATTTTGTAACTTGGAGCCATCATAGTCATGTTAATCATTCATTTGAAACTAAAAGAATATTTGTATTTTGGCAATACATTCAGGTTTTTGCTTATCTCGGTGATTCCATTTTTGCATTTATCTCTGAGATCAACAATTTGGTCTATTAGTCATATTTATAAGTCACTCTCAAGTGAATTGATTTCTATTTAGGGATTTCAAGTATTTTTTCAGATAGTACTCCTCTTAAAAATCAGATTGTCTACACAAGTTTATCGTACTTTCACACAAAATAGCTGGAAAAAACAGTCAGAATATAATCAAAATTTGTGATGCCATCTATGAACGGCGAATGAACTTAAACATCAAGAGAAAATCATCCAAAGATTTATTTACAGAGCCTGAAGGCATATTAAAGAGAATTCAATTCTAGAATACCTATTGCATTCAGTGAATAATTTAATTTAATATATTGCCACAATTCTAAGACCTTCTATTTCTATAGAATAGTAATAGTAATAATAAAGGACTGAGAAAACGCCCCCGAAAATTTGTCGGACAAAATGACCAAATTTTAGAAAAAAAAATGATTGAACACGTCCTCAAAGTCTCAGACTAGCGGTAATCCGTTTTCATGCCAACGTACTTGTGATAAGTGCGGCTTGTCGGACTCACCGCTGGCCACCAATATTCATGTCAGACAGTATTATTTTTCATTTTATAATCAAGAAATCTTTCGATAAGTGTAAAGATCAATATGACGGTAATACATTTTTAAGGCTTCATGAAATTGACGTGTTTAATTAGCACTCGCTGAAAAACACCCCCAAATCAAGAATTTCGTCAAATATGGAAACTGTCGGACTCATCAAAACGAAGTCACGAAGTTTCAAGTGAGCGGTAATCAATGAAAAATTTATGCCCTGTCTCACGGACTATTATTCTATTCATCTCATCTGCTGTTTTACGTTCTAAATAAAGAATTTATTCTGAATACTTCATAGTATTTTTATCATCATGAATGAGTAGACAAGATTCTATTATGGAATACGTTAACATAGCCATAATAATTTTATTTCTAGTGGAAAATGATAATTCGAAAAGTGTTACGGATAAATTCGCTGGGCTTATCCTAAGCCACCTGCTAAATTGATGTAAGCAAAGACAGACATTTTCACAAGTTTAAACTTTTGTGAAATTAATTGTTTTTTTTCCAGAATTTATTTTAAGGAGTTGACAACTTACATATGTCAGAATCAATTCCTCTATTGTTACAGCTACTGGATAAAATAATTATGGAAACATCTGAAAGCCCGTTAAATTACGGGGTGTAATTGAGAATTCTGCAGAAATTTATTGAGAAATATTATTGCTCTTGGTAAATTCTATTACTGATCGAATTTATTCTATTCATTACTGTTACACTTTGTGAAAATTGACACATTAGCCATAAGCACATATAATAACATTTGGAAATGATTTATCTTCTGTGATCTGCTTCTCGATTTGATTTTTTTCTGTTGGCTGATTCCATCAATTACTCGTTTTGAATTTCATTATGCGTGCACGCACATTTTCAATCGAGGTTTCAGTTTACTACCTCTATAACGGCCGGTCGTTATTTATTACGAAGAAAAATCCTATTTTTTTCTTGTAATAGAAATGAATAAATTATGTTTTATCACACCATTGAAAATATAAAGCTGTTTATATATACACACTAATTCTTTTGTGAGTACTTACTGTTTCATTGTATCAAATTGTACATCAGTACTATATGTATATCTTTAGCACCACTTGGGATGGTTCAAGTGGGACCGAAACGTTAGAGGAAAAGAAAATTAAAATCTTCGAATGAATTCCTTTATTCCTATACCTCATATTTATTGATACTCGTTCATTTAAAACAGTAATATCAAAGTGGTCTAGATAAACCCCTTGGGGTCCACGGAAGACTTGGCGGGGGTCTATGTTGACGGGAAGAAAAATTGGGGGTTCACAAGTTGTAAGTGGGGATCCGCGAAAAGGGATTTGGGGCTTACAGATTCACAATTATCATACTGCAATATGTTCACTTGTTGTATATTAACTTAAAATATTTAATATTTCATTGACAATGTTATCACACATTACAACATAAAATTGAATATCTAAACAGGTTCAAAGTTCGGAAGAATAATAGCGCGCTTGCTAAGAAATTCATCATGAATTTATGTGAACAATTGAAGTGAATTGATATTGTTTGATATTTTTGTCGACATTTCTAAATAAATGAATCGATGACAGCATTGACGTCTGCTGCTGGTTAGCAGCTTCAAAGCACTAGAGTTTTAATCGTGAATTTATGCATGTCTTTCAGTTTTTCTATGATTAATTATTTTGCAGATATAGTGAATAATAATAATTCATCCCTAGAGCAAGATGATCAATTAAAACATTTGTCTTTTCATCAACTGGTGCAGAACTTTGTGAACAGCTCATCTTAAACAGATAGCTCCGACTATAAAACGTACTCCTTTTGTTCGAAGTAGGTATTTAACTACCCACAACATAAAGGTAATACATTTATTGTACTACAAAATATTCTCCAGGATATATAAACTCAACAAGAGTAGGTAAACTAACCGCATCTAATTTCTTTATGAGTAGAACTGTTAGTTATAGTAGTTGTTCTTTTGTACTGTTTTATAACCTCTTCGTTCAAATATTTACAATATAATGGAATTTTTAACAAGCCCCTGAACAGATATTTATAGCTCAGACAATCGTTTTCATAACGGAAGGAATATCATACTTGCGTTGCATGCTGCATACACTTATTTTTAATAGCTAAATTTCAATTAATATTGCATTTTAATTATGATACTACCATTTGAATGAACTTTTTGAATAGTATGAGTAAATCTGTTCTAATCAACCAGAGTGGATTTTTGTTATTTAGTTAAAATATAAGTTTAGATCGGTATTCGTGTGCTGTGAGCATAATTCAAACAACACAACCCAAACAGGAAATCTTGTACTGTTAGAGAAATAAGTATTGTGAGATATAAAGCGGGCGGCATTCTATTCTAGATCAGGAGCTGATATATGAGCTCACACACCCGTTCGCAAATAAAACATATTTCCGTATACTCATCTTTTATCACAATGAGGTTTGTGATACCCTTGGACTTCCCCGTAAATATTAACGCCTGACTCGTTGACATTAACGCCTGCTTCATAGACGTACCTAAAATAACTCACATGAGAAAGAATTACTTCAAATTAGGACAAAAGGAGACTTGCAATTAATCGAATGATCAATAATGTATGATTTCTTGAAAACATGATAAAAAATTAAGAGTCATCCGAATCTTCGATAGAAGACGACGTCAATCAAAAAGGAAATGAAATTAGCTTGATTATTAATTGAATACTGTGAGTTTATCAGATAGATTGGTCATGAAATAATCTAGCGTTTGACATGACTACCATAAATAGTAAAAGAATCACTTAATGCCTTAAGAGACCTGATGGTCTGTAAAATAGGTTGACGAGCCGCTGGAACTAAAAGACGTGGCTTTTAAAATAATCAATCAACATACACGTGTACTCTTCGTTCAAAATTAATTTGCCGTTTCTCTAATTAGTCATTTTCTCAACCTGCCATCATTAATACCATAGAAAACTTATAATAAATCTCATTGGCTGTGGTAAGAAACAACCGTTGAACATCCAGCCATCTCCGGAAAATATTTGAACATCAACTCTGCAAAATAAAACTCCCATTGCCTGAAATAACTGTCCGTGCTAATCTAACCATCTTAGGAGAAGAGTTGAGCATCAACGTCGCAAATGATGGATAAGAAGAAGAAACGAGATGAACAGAGATGGAAGCTAGGTAAATACTACGTTAGCGTGGGTGATTATTTTCTCTCCGGTGTTTACAGAGGTGCACAGTCAACTATTTGCGTGACGTCAAGTTGACAGCAAGCAAGGAATGTAAATATTGTTCGTTGCAACTTTACCGTAAGATTGAATGATGGGTACTAACGTGAAATTGGTGCAGTATTAGTTACATTCTTTGCCGAATACTTCATCAACAAAATAAATAAATATCGAGTGACTCCCATAGATCTCCAATAATATTTGGATTAAATTCTATATCAAATGAAAATTGTGATTACACATCCAATTAACAAGCCACATATTGAAGAACATTCACAGATATGTCGATGAAATATACAGATATCAAGTCACATTTACGATAATACTCATGTGGTGTTATGAAAGCAGGATTCCATTTTATATAAATTGTTGAATTTCAGACTTATATTCTAATTTCTTGACCGCTTTATCCAAAATTGAATTGTATTCGTTCTTAGTATGTATTTCTGTCTGATTGTCACAAGAAATAGCACAAATTCTATAATTTATATATACTTTTTCAAAGGTATCTCGAATTAGAGATTGAAAATACACTGGGTCAGTACTCAACCCATAAATAATCTCATTAAAACGAAATTAGATGCCTTTTTATTTTAGTCAAGGGTAACTCTTTGATTTGGCACTTGGAGAAGAATTGTTGATTTATTTTGTTTCAATGATAGCACAGGAGCAGTCCGGATTATACCATTCACGTATTTTTTGATTAAAGGTAGTTCGAATAAGAGACTGCAGATGCATTGGACTACAATTCAACCCATAACTGATCGTTTCAGATCAGGACTCACAATACTGCCCATGGGACTGTCAAGAACTCATTTTTAATATTTTTATTTGTACAAAAGGCCGGGCGTGTGTGCAAACCGCTACTCTACGCTGTGTTATATTTTGTAAACATAAGATATCATCTACTACACATCTTCATACTCAATAAAAAAGCAAAATAAATATCGTCATTCAACAAATGAAGCTCAAAAAAAAAACTAAATAAAAACAATCTTGTGTGCATTACTTGAAGAGCCCTCACCAGAAGAGTTTGTCAACAGGTGTAATCTCATCTCAATTTTTTCTCTTCCTGTCCAGTAAACACAACACAATTACTATCTACCGTCCAAAGGATACTCTCTAACATCCGCGTAGCTCCAAATGTAGGTCAGGTAAGAGAATGCTTGACTGACGGCCATCAAAGAAAATAAAATAAAACTAACCATGCATCAACTTTCGTGAGCATCTTCTACCTGAAGGTGTCGAAGAGCCAAAGCATTTTTAAAATGAATTTCTTGAGGCCAAGCGTTCAGTTCCTGCATCATTATGCGTTAAGTTTTGAATGGCGGGGATTTTTAGATGGAGTGAAGAAGACCTGTGATTTACATGCAAATTTAGAAGAAATCAAATTGATAGAACTCATTGCCTGAGGCTGAAGGAAGTGTTAGGATGGATAATCGATTCATTCTATACTTTAATATTTTATGCAAGAATCACATGAAAAATTATAATATCTATCAAGTATAGTTTACACACCTTCTATTTTAAAAAAAAAGATAAACTCAACTCTATTGTCAAAGATTTTGGTGCTATTGAAATTGAACAAGTAACTAGTTTCGAATCTGTGTTTAGTGCGAACTGTAAAAAGGACTGCGTAATTTACAATGGTACTTGTATCGATATATTTTTTATTCACTATAACATCTAGTTGTACACCTCGCATCATGATTGTGATCGGCCGAACCGGAAATGCGGTATACAAAACAATTTTTCGAACTTTTCGCATAAGTCCAGAACGATCTACTGTAGAATCGCGAAATTTAGTATTGAAAGCAACTGAACCATTCAAATATTAACTTTATTTTTTCATAGTAATTCAATAAACCGAAGTGAAACTTATTTGACAATATTTTTTGATCTTTCGTATAAATTCGAAATTATTGGCCGTAAAATTATAAAATGTTGTAATTGAGATTGCTACAGCGTCTTAATGAATTGTAACATTTAAATGATCACCTGGAATTTTGCTTGCAATCGATTATGTTTCATGTCAATGTCGGTGTCGACTGTCAATTATTCAGTCAAAAGGTGTACAAGATTTTTCACTTCCTCTTTCCCCGGCCTATAATATAATAGGGAAAGTATTGAAATCGTGATTTTTTTACAATTCGAGTTTTCAATGAATCTGCACGTTTTAGACCCTACTGAGCCCGAGAAACATAATTCTAAAAAAAGTTGGTCTGTCTGTCTGTCCGGAAGCACGATAACTTGAGAACGCGTACGAATATTCAACTGAAATTTTGTACTCAAGTTTCCCATCAAAAAGCTAGGTTTAAGTTTGCAGATGAGATTTCTTCAACCAGTGGTACCAGAACTTTATAGATGGAAATTTTCAGTTTCTCGCGTTTATTTATCATAGACTATGAAATAACTAAAACTAATCCTGGAATGATTTGGCACAACATTCATACAGAACATTTTTCAGAGTTATCCGCGGTTCATTTGTTATTATCAAAATTTGAATTATTATAAAATTCGTTAAATTTTTCTAAGCCAAAGAAATAATGAGGATCATAATGTGGTGTTAGAATTTTTATCACTAATATTTTGACATCCCAAGCTAACGTTCGTCAATTGTTTTTACCAAAATAAGTAACTTATTGGCTCTATCGCGTTTTGTATTAAATTAAAGCTCTTGTGGAGATGATTCTAGTAGAAGTGTACGAGATGATATTTAAACGATTGTCAATTGTTTCTTTCACGAATGTTGCAATTCTATGCAAACCCATGAGTTTTTACAGATCTATAAATTCATAAGAAACTGATAAAAACACATCGAATTTTGTTGATTAATGTCAATTCGTTTATAAGGATGACAAGTTCGTTGTGATTTTGTTCATAATTTACAGATTCATGAATTTATAAATCTTATAGATTTGCACAGAATTGCAACATAAATGATGTCTAAATTGGTATCAATTTTATGCTCTCGGGGAGATAAACTTAATAGATAACAAAAATAAATAATTATGTAGTAGATTCTACGTGACCATCTTCAAATTGCACTTTTAGCGATCAAATGTCGAAACTGAATGTTCCAATAAATTGAAGATCCCGAAAATCTAGAAAAGGACTCTTCATCTCCAAAAATACTTATTTTATGTAAGGAGTAGAACAATGACAGCTGTCACTTTGACAAGGACAGTTTTCACTTTGACAATGACAGCTATCACTTTGACAATGACAGCTTTCACTTTGAAGTATGCAATTAATTGATGCGACAATCCAAATTTCTGAAACAGCGATGAAACAGGAAATTCATGGTCGGATAAGTACTGGATTTTTCATGTATGTGTCGCGATATATTACTTCCAAAGTACATCTTCTAAGAGGTGCATTCAACCGCATGAATAATGATTTTGTTGCTATCAAAATTGAAGAAGCGACCAGTTCTCAACGTGTGTTTGATAAATGTACTGTAGGAAGAATTGCATGATTAACAATAGTACTTGTGTTGGTAGATCTTTAAGTAGGGGCTGCGAAATCCTCCTTACAAAGGATGCATCTGAATAACCCTATAAATGATTTCAGTGCTATCCAAATCAAACGCCTGTTTAAGAAGAAAGATTTAGTGACTCACAATGATATATGGGTTGGTTGGTTTTTTCATTTTGGAGTTACAATTTGTTACATAGGATGCATTTAATAATATGAACAACCCTGTCAATGATTTTGATGTTATCAAAATTGAATAAGTGGCCAGTCTTCAACGTGTCTTTGTAAAATGCTGTAGAAAGGATTGCGCATTTTGTAATGGTAATTGTGTTGGCAGGATTTCTCATGAAGGGGCTGTTTGGCCTAACCAACATAAAATTTCTTACAAAGAATGCATTTAACATTATTTATGACCATAATAATGATTTCGGTGCTATAAAAATCGAATAAGTTACCAGTTTCCAACGTCTGTTCGAAGAGGTTACTGGGAAAAGGGCACCAACATGATATTTTCCACAAAAGATACATTATAGTTATTTAAGTATTAAGGTCAGTGAGTACAGTTTACCGAATGAGAATAATAGTTTGGAGGCTGAGCCTTGGCGAGGTTTCCAAATATTATACGAAATCGGTACTGTACTTATTGACCGTGATGTTTTCAAAATTTTTTGCACGATTGGAAGATCCAAAATATGGGTCAAAATTTTCTTTTTCAGATTGAGTTACTACTGATGATTGTTCATTCGCTGTCAGCTGTCAAGTACATACATACATAGTCGAAATCCTCTTGTACCCTATGGGTGTCGAGGTTGAAAGTTCATTCGTTTTTCACTAGTTTCTTCCAATCTTCTCTGTTTCTTGCCAAATTTTGTCCTTGTTTTATTGTTATGTTTTTAGTCTGCAATATATCCGTAATGTTATCATCCCATCTTTTCAGCGGTCTTCCTCTTTTTCTTTTTCCGGTGGTCCTAGTTTTCCATGTTGCTTTTGCTGGTCTGTCGTCCGTCATTCTCACTACGTGTCCAAACCACTGTAGCTGCCTTTCTTCTATTAATTTAAGTACAGACTTCGTATTAAGTTCTTCTCTTATGTCGACATATCTAATCCTGTCTCGTTTGGTAACCCCTTCAACTTTTCGAAGATACTTCATTTCCGTCGCCTGGATTTTACTTTTTTGTCTAGTATTTAGAACCCATGTCTCACTTCCATGTATCAGAACTGGCAGAAATACTGTTCTGTATACTATCATTTTTGTTTTCTTGGAGATATTTTTATTACTTAGTATGGCCTTATTCAAAGAGTAGAATAGTCTGGTCGCGTTCTGGATTCTGCTATTAATTTCCTCTTCAAGTCCTCCACTACTCTCAATAATACTTCCCAAATATTTGAAACTCTCTACCTGTTGTATTTTATTTCCGTTTAGGTGTAAATTAGTATTTATTTCCTCTTTCGATATTACTATCACTTCTGTTTTACTGGTATTAATCTTCATATTTAGTTTAATTAATTCCTCATTCCATATTTCCAAGTTTTCCTGAAGTGATTTCTCATTTGTAGCAAATATTGCCACATCATCGGCAAACGCACATTCCGTTATAATTGTTTCACTTAGATTTAGATGGCCTAAAGTGACTCTGTGGACTCTTGATTTTGCGTTTTTTATAGCTTCGTCCATTACTAGATTAAATAATATCGGGCTCAAATTTCCTCCTTGTTTTACACCTTGTGTTGTCTCAAATTCCGTTGTTATTTTATTCCCGACTCTCACTACATTCCTTGTACATTTATACATACTTTTTATCGCAGCTATTAGATCTCTAATTACTTTTCTTTTTTCCAGTATTTCCCAGATTTGGTGTCTCTCAATTCGGTCGAAAGCCTTTTCAATATCAATGAAACATATAAACATATTTTTATTATACTCAATAGTTCTTTCCGAAATCTGCCTTATGATGAATATGTGATCGTTGATATTATGACCTTTTCTGAAGCCACTTTGCGTCTTCTCCAGTTTAGTTTCTACTTCCGATCTTAGTCTCTTTTCTAGAATTGATTCGTAGAGTTTAGCTGTCGTACATATTAGTGAAATACCTCTGTAGTTATTACATATTCTATTATCTCCTTTTTTGTATATAGGCAAAATTATTGTTGTTTCCCAATCCTTAGGTACTGTGTGCGTAATCCATACTTTGTTTATTAATTCGTGTAACATATCTTTTCCCGCTTCACCCATGTATCTCAATTGTTCTGTTTTAATGTCGTCATATCCTGCAGCCTTAGATGTTTTTAGCTTATTCAGTGCTTCATTTATCTCTCCCATAGTAATCTCATCCTCTTTATTGAATACTGAGGTTCCTGGAATACATCTTAAATGTTCGGTTTTTACCTCAAGCAACTCTTCAAAATGCTCTTTCCACCTAGCCATTATATTTGTATCAGATATAATAACGTTTCCGTTTTTATCATTTATTTGTTTTAACAGTGGTCTCTTCTCTTTTCGGTGGTTTTTTAGAATATTGTAGAATATTTTCTTATTTTCTTTGAAATTTACCTCCATTTTTGTCCCATATTCTTCCCATGAATTATATTTGGCCTTTTGTATTCGCTCTTTAGCTTTTTTTCTTTGGTTTTTATATTCATTATAATCTTCAAGTCTGTTTGTTCGTAAATATTTCTTCCATAGTGTTTTCTTGAGCGCCACTTCAGTTTTAATCTCTTGACACCACCAATGTGTCAGCTTCTTCTGGTTCCCAAGATGTTTTGCCCCACATACTGATTTTGATGCTTCGTAAATAATTCTTTTGAAGTGTTGCCATAGTTCTTCCACGTTGTTCTCAGTTTTAATCATATGTTGTTCGCTAAGCTTTGTGACTATTTGTTGATACTTATCTTTGTTCTCTTCATTTTTCAAACGGTAGATTTGTAGAATCTCCTTTTTTGGCTGCTTCTCCATTTTAATGACCTCTTGTTTTCCCGGATTTTTGAGTTTTATCTTGGCCTCTACTAAGTAGTGATCGCTATCGATTTCATAACCTCGTTTAACTCTTACATCAATCACTTTATTTTTATCTCTTGCAGGTGTTATTATGTAGTCTATTAATGATTTTTCATCACGGCTTCTTTCTTCTCTAGTGTACATATAGATTTTCTTGTGCTGATACATCGTGTTTAATATGGCTAGTTCATTTATTATGCATAGATCTATTAGTCTGGTACCATTGTTGTTTAGGGTTTCTTCCCCATGCTTTCCCAGTATTTTCTCCAATCCTCTATTTTTGTTACCAACTCTTGCATTTAAATCTCCAATTATATAATAAAGTCCTGACATGTCTCCTACTGTTTGTTGTATTTCCTCCCAAAATTCATCTTTAATCTTTTTACTTTCATCTTCGTTAACTCCGTATATGACAGCTATTATGATTTCTGTTTTTCCATCTAGTTCTAGTGTTACTGTTAGTATTCTCTCACTCTTATAGTTCCAACTTTTAATTGAGTTAGCACAGTTTTTATGTACTATACAACCCACCCCTGCTCTTGCTCCTTCATTTTCTGGTACACCACTATGAATTAATAGATGACCTCCGCTTAGTTTTTGCATTCCTTTACTTTTCATTTTTGTTTCTGTTATTCCTAAAATATCAAGTTTCGACTTTTCAAATTCGTTCGCCAGTTCAAATTCTTTTCCTTTTATACTTCGTATATTCCATGTACCTATCTTCATAGTCCTTGTTTGTTGCCTAGTCGTTACCTGTTCCATCCGTCCGTTCGTTGCTAGTTTTTTGATACACATCCTTCATTTGTAGTGCTCCTAGCGTTTTGCTCAACTACTGTTTCGGAGTGTTTGTTCCAGGAATACTCCTTGCCATTAATCCTTAATTTGTTATACATGATTTTAACGTTATTTCCTTTCGCTTTTTCTTCTTTAGCTAACAGTCTAATTTTTGCTTGGGTTTTCCTCTCTTCATTCGTCATGTCGTTCTCAATGAAAATATTTTTCCCTTTAAGCTTGTATTTGTTCTTCATAATTTCCATTTTACCATTCCAATCCGGTATTTCTGCAATGACTATAGACTTTCCGTACTTTGTCTTAATTAGTTGAGCCGAAGTAGTCTGAACATCAATATTTAATTCATTTTTAATTAGTTTATCCACTGTTTCTCTTGGATTGTTTTCTTTTGGATCTATTCCCTTAATTACAATGTTCTTCAATCTTTGGTTTTTGTCTTGTAATTCCAGCCTTTTTTCAAGCATCACTATTTTTGCGCTTAACTCTTTCCTTTCCCTGTTCCATTTATCTTCCTTTTCTTTCAACTCTCCCTGTAATTTTGTTATTAGTTCGTTATTTTTATTAATTTCGCTTTTGAGTTTTGTATGATTGGATCTTATTTCGTTTTTAATTTCCGAAGTCATATTATCAATCTTCCTCATGAGCTCGTCCATATCTTTTTCTTCTACCTGTTTTCCTGGTGATCGTATTGTCTTTTTGCTTCGTTTAAAAATTTTATCAAATTCCTCGTTGAGATGGTTTCTTCTTCTCTTGCTTAGTTCGCCTGTATGTGAAATTGAATTTATTCTGCTTCTCTCCCCTGTATTCAAAAGTATATGTTACGCCACTGGTTTCTTCGTGCGCGAAGGGCGCATGCGCAGCTGGTGAACACTCGCGACGGCCTTCCTTGAGTAAACTGTTTTGACAATTTAACCTTACTTTTGCACGTTTTTCTAAATACTACACTGCTTCTAAAAAGATATTTCCCTCGAAAACTAATAACAAAAATCTTCGTCAGGTTTAGCTTTACACTCTGGTACACTTTGCACTGATATTAACACAATAAGTCCCAGTTAAATTGGGCTTCTTATTGGAGCTATCACAGCACAACCGCACAACACAACTTCACACATATGCTGTCACACAGCTGTCAAGTTTGAAATTTTATTCTGAATATTCAATTACAATTGAAGATAAATAAATGAATATTTTTTTGTAAAAATTCACAATTTTTTACTTACCGTTTTTGCCCATGGACGGTAAGTCAGCATAACCATAGAAACCACAGTTTGCCGGTAAAATCAACATACCACCTCAAATAGAGGGCCGGTAAATACATGAAAACACCCAATCGTGCAAAAAATATTATTTACAGCCCTGTCAGTGATTTTGATATTATCAGAATCGAATAAGTGATCATCTCTCAACGTGTTTAGTAAATTCGCTCTAGAAAGAGTTGCGCAATTTGCAATTGTAATTGTTTGGTAGTATCTTTCATGTAGGGTCTCGAGGCTTTACCTTCATAGTTATACTCATGAGTAATGTTCTTGTTATTAATAATTTTTTCTTCTGTCATTATGAAAATATTTGCTATCCATATTGTTGTTGTTGTACATTTTAATATTTGAATCTTCGATAATCTGGAATGTGATCACATGCTTCAGGTCAGTATTGTTCAGCAATAAATGCTTTACTTTATGATCAAAGAGACGAGATGCGGAGTTCGTGCTCATCAAGAAAACGCTTGGTATTAATAATGCTTGTCGCGAATTGATGACACATCCACAGTACTAATCAGATTTAGCGACTGGTGGTTGTTGTTTATTCCCAGAGCTGAAGTAAAGATCCCAGAAGGAATTTTTTTGGATTGATGAAGCTCTTGTAGTAACAGTGATAAAAATTTCTAATATTATCGAAGTAGGTTTTTTTCTGTTGAAATAAGTGTGAAATTATTGCCTCTAAGTGCAGGTTGATTCTGTTAATAACTCTGAAAATAGTTTTGCCGTTAGAGATCCATTGATTATCGTAAGAATGTTATACAAATGTTCTAAAGAAATCTTTTGGATAATATTCACCCAGAATCTGATACAGTTCTTGTTTGAGCATAATCATCGTCACATAATCACCGCAGGCAATTAAACTCTTTTGATGAACTAAATTACAAGTCTTTTCACTTATTAATTATGCAGTAATAATAACAATTTTACAACATCCTGAAAGCAAAACAACATTTTGTTTACTTCTCAACCCACGGCGGCAAATCAAAAAGCGATCATAACTAACTTTACGATCGCGTTGAAGAAAAATGTCAAGAATTCAGCAATAAATACTACAGCAAAGCTGCTTCGGTATATTGAGCTTATCTTCCAAGAAGACACGACAAATATTAATAAATAAACAGAAGACATGCGCTGTAATTATTGTCGTATATTTACGTATAAAGAGTTGTCGGATTTGCTGAATTATTGTTATTAATCCAAGTGAAGGTGAGGATATCGTCAACGTATCTGTGAGAAGACAATAAGGATTGTTCAAGATAGGAAGTAACATTTATTGACTTTGTGTATGAGTTGTCGTTTTGATTTAATATTATTTTCAACCGTGATGAAAGTGCCAGTATTTCAACAATGTAATAATTTTACTCATCCACTCTTTATTTACTTTGTATAGATTTTATAGATTAAAATAAGCTCATAAATTTAGTGGAAGGGAAAGCTGCAATGAACCGCCCATAGCTCCATCAAGAAGTCAGGTTCTTATGAGGAAGACGAACCTTTACAACAAATTGCACACTAACAAGGCTCATGCCAATCTGTTGAACATTAGGAAAATGAGATTCAGAATTTATATAATTGGAATTACTATCTAGCTTCGAATATTGTGATTCCTACTCACTAATTCATTTAGTTCCTCATGATATTGTGATGCAGTAAATTTTTCGAGATCTATTCAATCTCTACATTCACCTCTTTTCTACCTGAAAATGAGCTCTATTTACTATTCCGGCCCATACAAAAGTCCGAGCCCTACAAATAAATAATTATTTTAGGGAATTAGTCCGCTGGCGTTCGAGAAGCCCTTCATAGATTGACTTGCTTGAAAATTGATCAATTGGATTGTTCTTGATTATTTTTTGATAATTGCGATCAATGTAAACTCTTATTTATAATAAAACAAAAGAGTTCAAAGAATATGTATCATGATTCACTGCTTGCTCGATTTATTTAGTTGAGATTCTCGACATACACCCATATCGTATAAAAAAGGCTATTAGAGTATTTTTGGGATCAATAAATTACCATTTATGAAATGTCACCTACTTTTTGCCTGCTTTAGGTAAACAATATTCAATTACCATAAGTAATGAACAATTTTATGTGTTCGTAGAAACCTAAACGTCCTGCTAAGTAAATTATTGCATATTATTTTAGCAAGAAATAATTTCATTAACATTTTAACATCTAATAACTGCTTAACAATTTCCCTGTATAATTTATCGCTCTTACATGTCTTAATACCGGCTTCCAAATTATCTTATCTTTCCCGCAGACAGCGATTTCAGTTTTGCCGAACTTGGAACTTGAAACGCCGACGAAATTACAGGAATTTTAAAATAATTATAGGGGGTATCCATCCGTCTTCAAGTAAGAACAGCATGCTTATGATAATGTTTATATTTGCAGCGATGCGAAAGTGCAAAGCGTGTTTTGTGAAATTTTTTCTCTGTTTGCAGTGTGCAGAATGGAGTTTTTATTGGCAAGTTTATCGCTCATAATTTGTACTCGCAAAATTTGTTTCACATTATCCTGATGGAAATGGAATCGATTCTGGTGAGATTGAAACTGAATCGAATAATGTGTATCACTTCATTACCTGGAATATGTGGGGCATTTTACCGCTAATCCATCATATCATATAAATATATAATATATAATATATATAAATTCATGTATAATATATAAGTGATTACATATATAGCATTTCTTCATAGGTAGATACGCGTGTATAAAGCGTGTAGATGTCATGAAAGTTTTTTGTCGTGGGTCAGTGAACGTTTATGGTAGTGACACCTACATTAATGATGATTTCCGGTCAGCAGGTTGGCGAGAGAATGTTTCCGGTGATCAATACATGAAATATTAGCAAACAACATGACATTTGTAGGAAAAATATTTTGCCCGATATCAAATCGAAGATAACTTCATGATTAAATCTTCCTACTGTTTTATAAAGCTTATTAAAATACTATCATTGTATTAATTACTCAAACCAAAGATAAATTTCAAAACTAATTAAAATAGTAGCAAAATAATGACTAAATATCCAATGATATAAAATAATAAGTGCCATTCCTTCATTTGTACTTGCTATTAACAAATTTTTCTACACTAAAGCAATTTATGATGAATCTGGCCTGCAAGATGATAAAATATTATTTACAAGCAAGTTTCTATATAGGAACTCATTAGTTAAAAGTGTTTAGCTGCGCAATAATTTGTAATTAAAATAATATTCTAATGATAAATACTTAGTTGTTAATTAAAACACCACCAAATGACAATAAAATTTCATAAACATTATTGGAATTTCGATTAATTATGGAAGCCGTAGGGTGGATTGAGTTGAAATGGACTTGTTTGGACACGAGTTATAATCAAATAGATTATTAGGTTCGACTACAACATTCTGATTGAACTAGATTTGTAGGAATAATGCGGTTGTACAAATTAACATTGTCTTAAAAAAAAAATGTATTCCAGGCAAAATTGCTGGGACTTATTTGGTAGTTCATTAAATAGTTTTAATTATCAGTTATTACAAGTAATAATGACAGTTTTTGTTATTAAATGCTATATCAAAGTTTGAAAAGCTGTCTAGCTCCAAACGTTACTTCCATATCTAGCTTGATCCACAGCTTGAGCGCCTGAACCAATTTTTGTAAAATTTCGTCAATACAGAAAATTTATCATCACTGTCATTAGGTTTCTTTCAAATAACAAATCTGATGTATGCTGATCACCTTAGAACCATCAAAGCTACATATGTGATTTGATCCACAAGCTAAATGGCTGACCTGATTTCATTCAAATCCTGTCAGTAAACAATAATAATAATTAACGGCTTCATCATCCTAATCGAGTTTTAGTCCCATCCAGCTTCTTTCTCAATCCTAATTTGTTTAGCGCTTAATTCGTACAATTGGCGATGCCGACCTTTTCCAAGTCTTTGATTATTTTATCCTTCCAACAAATCTTCGGCCTGCCTTTAGATCCTGTGTAATGTAATTTTAGTTCATAAATTCTATTGGGTATTCTATTCTCATTCATTCTCCACATGTGGCCCAGCCACTGGAGTCTATTAGCTTCTATTACGGTGACAATATCTGGTTTTTCATATAGTTCCTATAATTCGTGGCTTATTAGGATTCGATATCCCTTACAAATCAGGCTATAAATTCTGAGCAGAATTTTTTGTTCAAATACTCCCAGCTCATTCTCATCGCGTTGGGTGAGAGTTCATGTCTTAGTCCGTGAGTCAGGGCACAAATATTTTGTTGATAACCACTCACTTGAAACTTCGTGAGTGGCTTCATTTTGATGAGTTCGACAACTTTTTCATTACGAAGTACCAACATACTTACTATAAGTACCAACATATTTATGACAAGTGCGCCTTGTCGGACTCACGCTAGCCGCAATATTCATGCCGGACAATATTTTGTTTTTCATTTTATAATCAAAAAATATTTTGATTAGTGTAAAGATCAATATGGCGGTAATATTTTCTGAATTAATTAGCTCTCGCTGAGATAAGCCCTCAAATCTAGAATTTTGCCAAATGAAATAGTTGTCGGACTCATCGCAATGAAACCACTCACTAAGTTTCAAGTGAGCGGTAATCAACAAAAAAATTATGCCCTGTCTCCCGGACTTTTTCTGAAGCATAGGTAAGGACAGGCCTGATAATAGATTTATATACTCTCAGTTTTGTGGCGATACTAACTTGCCTGCTTTTCAATAGATTAGAGTACGCATAATTGCATCTATAGGTCAGTAAAGAATACTTGCTATCAATTTTGTTGAGCTTCCTTGAAATTTCCATTCGCTTCTGACAATTTATTGAAACTCTAATACAGATTGTTCAGCAAGTCAATCACATATCAATGAATAATCAGATTCCCAGTTTGGATGACTGAATCGGTACTCATGAAATTTTGTCTGTAGAATATATTATCACTGTCATTGAGGTTCAACCAAATATCTGCTGGTTTCTGTCAATATATAAAAATTCTGATGTATGCTTTTTAGCTCACAATCATTAAAGCTGCGTATTTAATGTAATCTACAGCCTGAATGACTCAGTCGATCTCGAACAAGTCACAGACAGTTTAATGTTACTCTCATCGAGGATCATCCAAGTTTCTGTCTACATATACTAACTCCAATAAACGCTGTTTGGTTTGGAATAATCCCATCGTCATATGTAAATTGATCTACAGTCTGGAAAGGTGAACCGGTTCCCATGAAAAGTCACCAGTTCAGTATTTTTGCCATTACTGTCATGATGTTTCCTCCAAATTTCTACCAACACCTGTCAATATACAACTCTGATGTATGCTTGCCAGCTTATAACAATCATAAGTGCGTATGTAATTTGATTCACAGCCTGAATGACTAAACCGATTTGCATCTCATTCTGTCAGTACGATATATTTCCTATTAAAGTCATCAAGATAATTCCAAATTTTGACTAATTTCTGCAGATATATGATACTTCTAATTTATATTACTTAGCATTGAACAATTCCATTTTCGTATGTAATTTGATGTACAGCCTGAATGACTGCACCAAATTCGATAAATTTTTGTCAAAATATCAAAATTTCTACTCATTTCTGTCAATTTATCATAAATCTAACAAACTCAGTTTATCTTTGAGCAGTCAAAGCTCAGTTTCAAATCTGATTTCATTTTACATGAAATGTCTACTAAACAGTTACAGAATGCTTAATCGTATTGACTGAAAAATAGAATTTCACGAGCTTGTCGATATTGCAAATATCCCAGCCAATCGCGTGTACCACATTTATGTAAGATGAGCAAATGTCTAGAGAATCGTTGAAAATATCCAAATGTTAGGTTAAATGATTGTAGATAGGAGCTGGGAATTTATGCAACCCAAATGAACAATAATCAATCCAAATAATGATCTGGCCATGTCTACGTACGACATAGTCATTTTTCACTAGAGTATTGGAATAATTATTGCAGTCTTCTTCATTTCCAGTAGTTTAAATCGAATTCAAAGATATTGCTAATCTATAAGAAATATTTTGGAATAGTTTTTAGGGATTAATCACGTTTTCAATTCACATCTTTTTATTTTTGTATGTGTTACGCTTGATCTGCGAGAAAAATCATTCAGAAGGTTTTTCAGAGGAGAATATTTGGAGTGATACTTTTAGTTGTCAATGAGATTGCGTAGAATTGCATTCAGGGGTACGAGCAAAGCGAAGTGCACTAATACGGATGACTAATATACAGTTGGGTGATAAGTGACAATAAAGTCACAAAGCTCTATACTGTTAACCTCAAAACAATAATAGTTCTGTAGGTACCTTCCTCCGTAGCCTGAATGACCGAACCGATTTCCGTCAAATTTTGTGTGTACCTTCAATTATTTTTACTAATCTTCTACCAAATTTCTTTTAACTGTAAAAGGTAAATCATAAATCTGTAAGCAAAGTTGAGCTTCAGACAGAAATACTTGTATATGATACATGATCCACAGGTTCAATGGCTTAACCGATTATATTGAAATTCTGTCTATTCTCCAAATTTACTGCTATGTATACTGAACTTCTCCCGAATTCTCGCTTATTACAAAAAAAGTATCATAAATCTATGGATACAGTTCAGTTTTCGACATATGTTACTTGATTCACAGCTTTAATGGCTGAGCCAATTCCAGTTGAATGCAATTTTACTTTGAATCCACTTTTATGTCCACTGAGCTTTTTACAGATATCTGCTTATTGTAGCAGATAAATCATAAATCTATACATGCAATTCAGCTTCGACTATAATTATTTGCATGAAACCTGATCCACAGCTTTGATGACTGAACCGATTACTATCAAATTTTGTCTGTACTTCAAACAATCATCAATTTCATTAAACTTCATTCAGAGTTTCACCAATTGCAGAGGACGAATCATAAATCTAAGAATTCAGTTCAGCTCTGAACATCATGATTTGTATGATACTTGATCTACAGCTTCAATGTCTGAGCCAATTTCAATTAAATTTTGTTTACAATTTGAATTCACTATTATGTCCACTGAATTTCTTTCAGATTTCCGCTAATTGTAGCAGATATATCATAAATCTATGAATGCTGTTCAACTTTGAACATAATTACTTGTATATAACTTGATCTACAGCTTCAATGATTGAACACATTACAGTTAAATTTTGTCTGTATTATTAGAACATCATGACTTGTGTATTACTTGTTCAATGGCTTTTCCGATTTTAGTAGTGAAATTTTGTCAGTTTACTATTACTATCACTGAATTCTTTCAGATTTTCTCTATATTCTGAATTTTTAGTAGAATGCTACAGAAACTTGAGCAAGTTTGTTTTCTAGACAAAATCTATCAATTTGCTAATACTATTCAGCCAAGAGAATAAATATAGCCAAATATATGTAGTTCCATTCACAATACCAATGACAGAAATGGCTTAATCAAATTGAGTTGGTAATTTGAATTTCCCATCTTTTCTCTTAAACATTCTTCTGATTTTCTCTATAATATTATTTCATATATACAAATTATATCTTTTTGGAAACATCGAATACATTTTAAGAACTGAAAGTTCTATGGAATCATGTTTAATTCATATTGAGTTTAAGTTAAATATTTAAATAATAATAATTGTAAATATGCCGCAGACAGATGAGGCTTACTCATTTTTTACACTTGAGCACATGCTGAGTCACATAATAGAAACCAACTAACTTCAAAACCGCAAATAAAATTAGAATTCCCTCCTATAAACCATTGAAGTTCCCAATGAATAAACTCCCAAGGCCGTTTCCTTCTTGCGTTTTTGTCTGACAATGTCTAATGTCGCTTTCAACTCTTATGATTGTCATTCGTCCGTTAGTTGTTACGCAACTATTTTTTGACGTTTGCGGTTAAAATTAATTATAAGAAATGCGTGATACAAAGTCACACGCACTTTTAACAAGCGAAATAATTAAAATTCCTTCGCGCGAGCCCTCCTAGATGCTGTATGGATCGTAACGCTGATTGTCAACTTACAAGAGATATGCTCCTTATAAGAACACATGAAGTTGGAAAGAAGAGTGGGAATCAGGATCGTAACGATTATTTCTCATGCTTGAGTCTTATACCCAGGAGGAAAAACTGAAGAAGATAACAATGTAGTTAACAGAAAACTATAAAGTGAAGCATTGAATTGGAATTGATAAATTCCTTATTTGTTCACCAAACTGAATTGAATTAATTCAAAGAACAGCAAGTATTTTTATGATCATGGGAATTAATTTCACTTCAGCAAACTACCGTCAGATGGAGTTATAAATAAGAATAGTCATGATATAATAATAAATAAGAATTGGATTATCGGCAAGAGCATGGAGAATGTAAGAAGAAGAGAATATACAACCTGTTCTACACAAACATTGCTTTGTGTAATGACACAATACTTGTCCACGGTTCGAATCCTTGTTGGCTCGCAGTTGAAGAAGTGAAACCGTAAACCGTTTTGTATTGTTGTAATTTATGATAAGATAACTCATTGCAATTCTTACACATGTAACATCGTAAACCAATGATCATAAAGCAGCGCTTCCATTGTATGTGATTTGTTGTGCCGGGATTATTCTTTTAAATAAATCAATTTTAGTTAGGAAGATGCTGAGATGTGGAACATTGCATTGTGAAGAATTTCATGGTTCATATCTTGCAGAAAAAGATACTTTTCAAGATTAGAAGGAGCAATACATCATCGGTAATATGAAGAAATTTGATATATTATATTGAAGAGCAGTAGATGCACTTAACTCTGCTACATTAATGCTCGATTTCATAATCGGGAGTTAAATTAAAATTCAATTCATTTGATTAGCCAGTGATGCCACAAAAAATGAAGAAATTGATAATGAGCCATTCAAATTGGATTAATTTAACTCATTCAATATAATATTATCTACAATATATATACTAGCATCAAGGATGTATTGTCAAATATTCCCTACCTTTCCGGATGTTGGAGAGATCGTTGCCTGAAGATGATCCGAATTTCGTTGTCAGATTCGTTGTTCTGGAACAAAAAAGAAAATATAAAAATATTGAATATAATTTCACACCGGTTCATGGTGTGACGAATTCAGCAAACGATGTTTGTACGAAGCCCAACAAAAAAGTCTAATATTTGTTCTTATAAAACGGTGTGTATTGTTAAGTGTGAATGAATAGCAAACATTTGAATAATTCCCTAACCGGACATACACTTGTATAAAGAGTAAACATTGTGGAGACACATGTGCCTAAGTATGTATTTATGTAAATACGAACAGGTATAGGAGCTACCACACAGTTATAATCATTCCTTTAACTCAATTCTAAAAGACATGATCATTCATTCAACTTACAAGAAAGATTTAAAGGAACTTTTTGTTTGTGGTAAAAAAATATCATTTGACGTTTTCCTCAAGAGCGAGAAACTCGATCCGACGACCTATCAGCTTCATTTCGAAACAAAAAGAGTTACAGTCTCATTGCAAGGAATACGCAACAGTGTTTCACTAAAATACTAGTATTCTGTATGTGTCGACTACAAATAATCCAGAAGCATCCATTTCTGGAAAAGAATTGAATATAATCCGGATGGTTTGATATCTGGGCCCAAATTTAAACGGCCATGACATGTCATAAAAGAATCTTGATTTGGTGGTGTGACACTTATAGATCTATTTTAATTTAATTTAATCTAACTATCTGATCTAGAATTTTTTGAGGCTCATCTTTTCTTGGAAGTTACATAAACAGTGTGTTATTTCAGATATGAAATCGGTTCGACCACCAAAATAAATTGGCATTAATCCGACCCTGCAATTCGACCACGATCTTACTGTGGAGGGATCAACATAAGTCGTCAATGGTTTTTCAAAGGATACGATGACCATATCCAATAATGCCAAATAAATGCGAATAACAAACATTTCACTGATTGATCGGATTTTATAACTTGTACTCATCTTCTTCCATGGGCAGATGGCAAAGGACGCGTGGTCGAACTGACCATTATCCTATGAAATGGCACTCAGTTGGACTTTTCAGAAAAGGTAATTTCAAAGAGGTCTAGGTCAGACAATTGGATGTCATCCGTAGGTATTTATTTACAAGCGTTGCAGTTGGCACCATTCATACTTTCAGCAAACTTTCTACGAGGTGATTTAACACAGCATTAAACTATTCGGCCGTTCTAAGGGTTTTCGGGATGCTGTTCAGAAGAATGAGGCAATCGAGATACCAGTTATCCTCAATAAAAATGAAAAATTTGCAACTAAATGTTCTCTCGTAGTCGTAAGAGCATTTTTGATGATTAGTATTCATGCCGACCAAAAGAGGTCACCAAAACCCATGGAAGGATGGTTGATTGAGTACAAAACAGCTGAACAGATATTTGGAACTGAAGAAGCCTCCTACCAGATAGGTCACGCATTTGCTTTAAGTCGACAACAAACTCCAATTCAAAGAAATGTTTGGCGATGTTCAACGACAGTAAGAAGGACTTATGACGTCGTTTTGTAATCATGGATCAAATAAGAAGTCAAAAATATTCTAAAGATAGAGAAGGCCAATAAGACTACGGCGACAGTTTTTTGGGATGTGCATGATATTGTTTAGATCGACTAACAGGAAAAGGCCAAACGATGTTGAACTGATTTGCAGAGGAAAGCGGCTGCATTTAGCACCAGGACATTGCACAAATGCGCAGCCGCATTGGCCAAACTTCACGAATTGGTTTTTCATTTCTGGATTCGGTCGCCTCGGAATGTTTCCAATTTCTAAACTCGAATAAATGATTTATTGATAAGGGATGAATCAAATAAGGTCATCGCTGGAATTAATGCTTATTTTGAGGGCCTGTAGAAATCGAATTATTTGGTGGGCATCAAAAAATAGGAGGATCGTTGGATGAGATATATAGGACTAAGAGAAGATTATATTGCGTATGTCAATGAATAATAATTGTCATGATACCCTATGTATTATATTGCAGCTGTATTTTCTCAATCTTCCTGCAGTTGGTGTAAACACCACTACTGTTAGCTTCCTACGGAGGAAACAACTTTTTGCAAAAACTTGGAGATGTATTAGATGCATCCGCTTCTATACAATATCTCTGTATGTCTCTCTCAAGACAACAGAGCAATCCGAGGCACACTTGAGCCAAGACAAAGAGATGTGGTCGTTAAATGGGTGTGCAGGGAAGTATGTGAAATTGCTATGAAATAACAGTAACTGTATTATGTATTTTGTCTATTTCGCTGATATAATTTATGTCGATAATGGAACAAAATTACTGCAAAACCAGTTGTTTCATATCACAATATCGCGCTAACTTAACAAAATTATATGAGAATATATAAGTAAAAAAAATTATTAGCATGCAGACATATCTAACAATAATATCATCGTGAGTATTACATTTGATTGGTGTATAGTAATTTCGAAATTCTTCAGTATAAAAAAATAAAAAAGGAATTGACCTGTAACTATCACATCGATTAGTAAATTGATGCCTCTTGCTTAATTGAAAATATTTTGACAATTATGATTATTAATCCATCAAATACCTCATTGACTGTGACCATCCTGCTATTAAAACAGCAAAAACTCATCATTTCCGTTGCTCTAGGCAAGCACAGTCCACAACCGTTAGGAGGAAATGTCCTTAGCAAAACTCGACATCAAAATACGTCTCATGCTCTCTAGATTCTAGATTCTAGATCGTAGTAGGCACGTGGGCGTAAAGCTAGCGGCTAGTTGTAGTCAAGTCGAGGTGTCAAGTTAGCACTAAACTCATGAATAAAATATTTAACCGTTCATGAGGCTTCGAGGTATTGTCTGCCTAGTTTACATGGAAAGTCGTTTCAGGTTGCAAGAAATTATATTTGAATTGTTAGAAGATTTAGTTTGTTAATACAATGAAGTATTGTATATTTAGAGGCACCAAAATTTTTAATTTGCCTTTGGGTATTGGTCTTGGTAATTTGAATAACATGAGCAGGTAATTTTGAAACATTTCCTGCGGGCTGTGTTCAGATTATTTTTTCATGATGTGCTAGAAGGTTCCGATCAGCAGAACTATGAGATGTACATTTTGAAAGTGAAATATTGGAGACTCACATGATTTAAGCCGTATGATAAGTGGTATCATCTTGTTGGAAGATACATTTATTCAAATGAATCTATTCAATTTGTGATTTCAAATGTATTCAGTGTAATACATTCCTTCTTGATTCTTCACAACTTGGTTTCGGATATCATCACCGCAGACATCAACTCTAATTGCGTCACTTTATAATATGAGACTATTTCAATTCATACTAAGTGACGGTACTACATTTGAAGTTTTCGTTGGTGGTAGTCAATGCGTCATAAGGATTCGACCCTAAATATGTCATATCAACTACCTTCAGAAAGTTTTTTCAACCTCCGTGATGATTTGGGATCCATATTAATAAGAAAAGCGGTGAATTATACTTTGATTACGCTGATTACGTTCTCCAAATGGATTTAGAAACACCAATTGAATGGATTCGTCTGAATGAATATATTTTTCAAAAAAATGTTTCCACTTTTATACCGCTGGAACCATTTTCAAAATAGACGTCTAGTAGTTCAAATCTTTTGCCTGTCTAGAGTTTGTAGCATCTATGGAGAAGCTTCGATCACAGCCTGCAAGCAATATTCCAGAGCTATGTGCTCGTCTCCTGGAAATTAGAATTCCAGATGATTGCTAAACATATAATAGTCAAAAAGGTTATGTAACGCATAGATAATTTTTTGGTAATGTTAGGAAAATCAATTTTTGTTGGTTGGGCCAACTGTTCTGAGACAAAGCTTATATATTTTGTTAAAAACATTTCAATAAATGGATAAATGGAATCCTGTCAAGAACACCAAAATTAGTTGTTCAGTTTTCATACAAACACTTAAGTTACGAATCAAAGTGGAATTTATCATTAAAGAGATCATACAGTACGATTATTTGGTTGATTAAAATGATTAGCATACCTTTGGATTGGAATTTCGACATTTATCGTCCACAAACACTGCACTGAATTGATAACTCAATACTTCTATGAACACAATATACAACAACTGGCAATCGCTTGAATAGGAATAACAAGTTTCTTCTGGTTGTGGCATTAAACAATATAGAGTATTCACAAATAATAATGAATTTGTAGGTTTACATGAAGATATATAGTTTAACTTATGACTATGAACAATTCCGGAAATCTATTTGAGCTATTTGATTTCAATTATCCTCTCATCTGGAACAAATCAATATACTAGTTAATCATAAATTAAGAGACAAATAAACTGAAAATCAAACTATTGTTATTATTATTAGCTGCAATCGAAACTGAATGGATTCAAAATGATTTTATTTACAATGAGCTCGATGTTATAAATATTTAATAACCGCATTTGTCAATTGACAGATGTAAATAAAAGATTTGTGGATACACCTCCACACAATAAGAACTTAATGTTCGCATTTCGTCACCTACTGTTAAGATGATTGCAGTATGGTGCCCGCCACATTATTAGGTAATTGAGCTTGCTCCTCATTGATGTCTTCGATATAAATATTTCCAAACGAAAGTTAGGATAAAAACTTATGAAAACTGTATACAAGCTGAAATGGTGATTGTAAGTATTGACAGAAAACCAAAACAGACTACTTTTTTCTAGGTATCATGTTTTTTATGTATCAACAAATAATAAAACAGTAACCTTATATGGTGAAGTGCCCTGCAGCTATGATTGCTACACGGGATGAAGATTCTTATCGACCCAATGTTATTGAATGGCCCTTATTTTAATAATTGTTTGGCATTCGACTTATGTAGCGCCTGACTCTTGTGCTTGTTCTTCGTATTTGAATAAAACATGTACAATGAAATGTTTAATTCATTCCGATATGTAATACAGGTGTGCCAGAGAAAATTCTTTGTTTGTGTTTACTTTATTAGGTGGAAAGCTAGAATTCGATTTGAATAAGACTATTATGCACGATTTATAACAACCAAATAAAACAGTATGGCAATATGGTCAATTATTGGTTTCTAACAATGTGGAGCAACTTCAAACCAATCCAAAAAGGGGTATTACCCCATTTTGTCCACAGGTGATGGTAGTGGTATTGGTTTGCTGTGTAATAGTCTGTTGTACAGCCAAAAATTGCTTTCGTGAGATAGAGAGAAAGAGACGGTAGAAGACTACCCTCGATCGTACAGCGTTTTGCCTAGTTCACAATATCCTGAACATTTCTTGAATCGGAATACTGCAAAGTAGGCAATATGTTGTACAGTTGGGGGACATCATACTTGTCAATGCTAATGCAACCCACCTGTTAACAAGTGTCTTCATACTTCCTCAAAATAAGGTTTCGTCTGAAAAAGTATCAATAAGTAATTAAGGACAACTTCAGCAACAATAAACCAATAAATTGTATACATCAACATCCGGTTTATGTATTTAAAAGGTAATAAAAAACGATAAATTCAACAGCTCACCTAATTGAAAAGCTCCAAGATAATAAAATTCCAGAGAAAGAAGAATGAAGGGACTAATTATATTCTCATTAAAAATTTGGAAAGTTTCATTACACTTGATATAAGAGTCCTAGGATAACAACAAAGTTGAATATTTTGGAGAATGACAACTGAGGTTGATGGTAGGTGCGTCTTCCAAGTATACGGGAAAGAGGAATTGCAGGAGAATTACTGTGATTTTCTCTTCAAGGGTACAAAGTTGATCTGCTTTCTTCCACAAATCCCATCATCCTTTGTAGAAGATTGTGCAATAGAATAAAGCGACTTTAAGCTCCACAAAAAAGAAATATGGTGATGTTTTAACTCTCTGTCAAAGGAGGAAGTTAATTTCCACGAATGATTTCTGTAATATTACTTTTGAACGGAAAAAACTAGTGCAACAATGATTGACTCAGTTTACTCCACTCAGCTTATCATCCTTTGGGAAATATTGTGGTGCTTATAAAAGTGGTATCTTTTAGTTCTATGAAGACAAATTTTCTTTTCATGAAACGAAGAAAATGTCAATTGGCATTAATTGCGTGAAAATTTGAAAATAATATGATGGATGAGAATAATGAGAGCTACGTCTTTCCCCCTCATGAAAAAAAAATATGTTTGATTTCTGTATTCTTACCTTAACACAAATAAAGATAGTCGCAACAGAGTTCGATTTATTCTATGTCTCAAAGAGCAGCATCCTTTGAAGAAGATAATGTTTTACAATGGAAAAAAGCAGTCTCCACGAAGAGAAGATTAAAGGGATTCGTATGATCTTCCCACCAAAGGATTAGGTTGATTGAACCGACTGTTAATCGCGGCAAAGAACAAAGTTGATTTTAATGATAATCTTGACAGAATCCGATTCATTTTGTTCTTCAAAGCTCATCATCTTTTGAAAAGGAGATGATATTTGAAGGTAATAAACATTATGTCTTTCAACTCCATGAAGAAATCTCCACGAAAAGCAAGAATTGAAAGAGGATTTCTGAGATATTTCATGAAGCGGGAAAGTTAATCGCAACAAATTTTACTCTACTTTGTTTCACAAAGCTTATCATTTTTTGTAGAATATTCTAAAATTATCAAAGTAAATGTATGAAGCTTCACGAAGAAAAAGATTGGAAGGTAATTGTATGCTCCTTCTAATGGAGGATAAAATTGATTTAAATGGCTGTTAATCGTGACAGAATTCAATAAACTTTGTTTCCCGAAGCTTATCATCCTTTGTAGAAAGTATAATTAAAGAAGCGTCTTCTAGCTCTAAGGAGTAGATTGGAAGGTGTTTGAGTAATCTTTCCCCAAAGATCTGTTCATCGTGAAAGAATTCAATTTAGTTTGTTTTACATCATAATCATTTTTCAAAAAATGAATGTCAACTGCAGTTGATGGAAGCTATACATCTCTCAACACAACGAGAATAAAAGGAGGATAACTGTGATCTCTTCTTTGAAAAGACAAAATGAATTACAACAGACATTGATTGACTACGTGTAACAGAGTTTATTTTTCAGTTTTTTGTAGACTATTACGGTATTAATGAAATAAGCATCTTGCAAGGACAAACATAAAGAGAAGTTGGTATAATCTATTCAAGGGACTAGGCTGACTTCAACGGCTATGAATCGCTACAAAGCTCGATTCACTTTGTGCTACAAAGCTTATCGTCCTTTGTAGAAGATTATGGTGTTAACAAGAGAACCATCTTCAATCTTCATAAGAAAAAGTGTTGGTATGATTTTATTTTCAAAGGAAAAACTTGATTCCAGTGTCTGTTAATCGTGATCAAGTTCGATTTAATTTGTCCTATAAAGCTCATTATTCTTTGGAAAAGATTATAGTGGTAATGGAGGCTTCACGAACAAGAAGAATGGAAGTAGAATTTATCCATCTCAACTTCATTTCGCGACAGAGCTTGATCTATTTTTTTTTTACAAAGTTCATCATATTTTAGAAAAGATGACAGCTGATGTCAATAGAGATTACGTTTTTCAACACTGAACAAAAGAAGATCAGAAGAAGTATTTTCTATAAGCCATCCTCAGCTCAAGCTTGTTTCAAAAGGTGAAAATCACCTTGGATTGCTACAAGATACAGATATACTTCATCTAATTCAGCTCACGAGAATTGAAGTCCTTTCTTTGAAGGCCAAATTTACGAAACTACTAATTGTATTTCAACCAGTCTCTCTAAATTGCCAATAAAAATCACGAAGACTGTTCTAGTAAGAAAATTAATCAATTATATTGTGAGACGCACCAATTACAATTATACGCACAAGATGTTGATAGACAAAATCTACTGGACGTCAATTCAGTTTTTGGTAATAATATCTAGCTGCTGGATAGTTGTCCATCTAATAGTTCTCCTATAGGAAGGTCACAGCTACCTCAATTGATTTTCTTTGTAATAAAAATCAATCTAATATTATGAAAATCACTCTGTAAATATGATACCGCAACAGACCTTCTGTGAACAAGCCCTCTGCTGACCTAAATTTCTCCTCGTTTCGTTTCGTCATTGGAAATTTTCAATTAAATCCAATTCAGAACTAGAAACAAATCGATGTTTCATTCCTAGCTCTATATTTACATCGGCTTGTAATTGAAAGTTTCGAACGCTGGCTCTATCATTTCCGAGTGTGATACTCTTACAAAGAAAAGGCGTTGTCTTTCAGTTACAGTTGCTATTCGGAGCCGAATACGGAGTTCGAAACATCAAAACAGGTTGCAATAGACCGAGCGAACGATGTTGGATAGCTGAAGAACAATAGATCCATGCTTCACTGATTAAGTGTCTCGGAATGACGTCAAGATGGGCAGCGAAGATGGATATTTCATTTTTATTACAAGCTATTTCGTCTTGTCCAAATAATCATGTAGAGAACATTTAATCCCTTGACAAAAAATGGCATAAAAATGCGGTATGTTTATAAGTAATGACATGACAATTATTAATTTTGTAGTTACATTTGAAAATCAATCTTGTTTGATAGATCACGATTTTTATTTTAATTACAGTACACATTTAGTACTCGACGTGACCGCTGCTTCGTAGTGTTGTCCTCATTTTCTATCCATGCTTGCTGATGCTGATGATCACTATGCGTTTTTGTCTTGTCCACATCACTTTGTTTCAGAGATTTCCAACATCTTTTAGCTCTGGCCGTGATAATGAAGTATAAATTAGCTTCAGAATATCTCTTCTTTGATTGATTCTTCTATTATCACAATTATTTTGATTTTCAATGTTTTTCCCTGTTTTAAGTATTTTTTTTTCCTATTTCTTAAGTTTTTCGTCACTGCCAAAAATTCTTATTCCAAAGTTTCTATATACTCCCAAAGATTCTCCTCTCATACGAACCTTCTCACTTCCTTGGCTCATGACGTTTCGTCTACTTTTCAAAGTTTACTGATTACTTCTTCAACATCTTTATGTGTGAAACAAGATTGTTTTAATTCTGGATTTCTCATTCCCATCACAAATATTTTCTGCTCTTGGAGCTGTCATCGTTCCCAATAATTCTTTTCTGGATTCAGAATACTCTTGCCTCTAAGGAGAGTTTATGAATGTCCTTTTCTTACTTCAAAAGTCTTCTTTGTTCACCAAGCTGTCTTCAAAGACAGATTTCTTAAGTTATTCTTCCACTTTAAAGGTCTTCTCTGTTCCTGAAAGTGTTTTCATCCACATAACTATATCATCTTCTTCCAACAGTAACTTTCTGTCATTGTAAAGGTCCTTTTGTGTTCACAGAAGATCCATTCTAGATCCAGTTTCCTCATGCCGACAAGAACCCTTATCTAGAAGTATATTTATCTTCAGGAAAATTTCCCGCCGATCTCTTCTGTATTTAAGTACCACCATCAAGGACTAGTTTTTAGAAGTTTCTTTTTTCCTTTGAACGTCTTCTCTGTTCTTGGAGTTGTTTTCTGTACACGAAAGTAGCTTCTTTTTCACAGAAATCAAGACCGAGATGAGACTCATACTGTATCGGTATTGGCTCAAAATGATGGTCTCGATATCGGTCTCTGTATCAAGACCCTTTTCTAGAAATTCTTTTCTTCCTTTGAACGTCTTCTCTGTTCTTAGAGCTATTTTCTGTATCTAGAACCAGCTTTTATCCTTATCGGCTGTAAAATCTCAAAACCGGTGTCGGTATCGGTTTAGAAGTCTTCAAATCAGTCTCAAAAGTCTCGAAATTTCAAGGGACATTCAACCTGATTGTAATTTGATTATCTGGCCAAAATAATAGATTTATTTCCATAATGAGGTCATCCAGTCAGCAAGATATAGCCGTATAGTGAATGCACAAAATCTCAGCTCTCTGAATCCCCAAAATAAATATTGTTACACCACTTTTTAATCAAGTATGAATATCCTTTAATATTATGCTTTGTAGTTTAAGAGCTTAAGATGTGGAAAACAGATTGCAAGTGAGTAAAAACCTCTTTCTTATCTGATAACCTGATTCATTTCTTTTTTAAGCTTCCGAGACTTCCGAGACCAAAGCCATAACTTGTCTTAGCCTTAACATAGTTTTGGTCTTGAAGCATTTAGTATCGGTATCGGTCTCTATTTTTGTTAGAGCTAGTACCGCTACCGATATCAGTCTCGAAAACGAGACTTTTGAGGCTCTCGCCCGCAAAGACCTCTATCTACATGTAACTTTTTGTCTGAAGTATTTTTCGGAATTCAAAGAAAATCTTTACTGAACAAGTTTTTTTTCTGCCTTGAAGACAGGCTTAAAATAGTTCTCCAAAAGTCTATTCCGTTCCTGAAGCTGTAAAGTAGGTCTTATTGCTGGGAAATATCTTACAGTCCTTGGAATGACCTTACTGCATTCAGAATAAATCTATTCTAGAATAGATTTATTTCTTCCTCCAAAGATCGATTCTTTGAAATTCTTCTTTTTTTTATGAGCTTTGTATGTTATTGGAGCTGTTTCGCGTCTGCCAAAAAATATTTTTCCTTTCAAATATATTTTTTTGTCTTCCAAAAAACTTTCCTGCGTTTGAAGGTAGTCTCATCTAGTTATTACCTATCCGTGAACATATATCTTCATCAGATTCAGATTCTTCTTGCTTCCAAAAATCAGTTTATGAATTGAAATGACTTTTGATCCAATGACCTCTTCCTAAATGAATCTCTTCTCCTTCTTTTCTGTTCTTCGAGCTTTCTACTTTCAAAACCATCTTCCCATCCTTGAAGAGACTCACTGCATGAAGAAAACTGGATCCAGAGAGGACTTGTTCTGTATGCAGAAAGAATTAATCAAAAATAGAAAAAAAGTTCTGAAGGAAAGAATGCACTCGAATTAGGCATCCGTCTACTCTCTCCTGCTTTTTCCTCCCAAATATCTTCTATTGAAATAAATTCATCTTCTTGCAAAGACTTAATGAAATTATTTATCTGCAAAGTATCCTCATCCTTCGAGCATACTTTCTGACTCCAAAACATCTTCATTTCTTCAAACGTTCCCACTTGTTTTCCACTGTCAGTGTCATTTTTGGCAATCACAATGACTTGTGACGTTCTCTATCAGACTTCCATCAAAATAAGATTTTTCTTAGCTGGCAATCTCCTTACCTTCAAAGACCTATCTTCAAATAACCTTTTCTGCTTTTAAAATAACCCTTCTTAGTTTTCAAAACACTTTTCATTTTCAAAATTGATTCCATTCACTTTCAAGATGACCTATCTATAAAGTATCCTTGTGCTTATGGGTGCAATCCTCATTTCTTCTTTTCGTTGTTTTTGCTTGATCTTCCCTTTCAATGCTATTTTCGGTAACACAACTCTCGTCCTAGTATTTCTTGAGTAGCTAGAACTATCTTTATGATATACAAAGTTGGAGACCGCTGGTCTTTGGTATCTAGATGAGATGCAATACTAGCGTTAGACTTAGTGTTGTGTTATTATTTGTTTCTGAACGAGAGGAGCTTGCTAATGGTCGCTACGTGACACAGGGACGGACTAGATGCTTTTATTTGCAGGTGCTACAATAAAATTGATTTTCTTATGTAATTAGGAGATGCATTAATGATTTTAAATCTTAGAAACGTACAAGGAAGTATTAGTATAATAAATAATGAATTTCTTGCTCATAAATTATGTGAACATGCATTATGGTGATTTGCGAATAGGATAGCAAAGGGAATAGAGTCAGCCGAGAACGATACATATTCAAGTTCTTGTAATTTGCAGATACGGCACTGTAGTACTTCTTCAATTTCCTGTAGAGATGACGAAAATAAATTTCCAGAAAATATCTATTTGTTCGTAGCGCGTGTATAAGTTTTGTTCGTTTTCTTATTATATCGTAATGAGGCGTGACTTACGACTCCGTACGACGATTTATCATCTATTATTAGTTTCGATTGTCATGTCACTTATCATCACATTTCCTCTTTGGCGCTCATGTGCTACAAAGCGCGCAAAGCGCACGATTTGAATTTTTCCTCGCTGGTAATTAATTTTGTTTCTAGTTCCCATGTCCAAATGAATAATAACAAGTGCAATTTTTGCTCGGACTGTGGTAGCAATTTAGAACGATTTCTAATCATAACTTACGTAATTAATTAATTATCAATAGATAATAATACTAGAGACACCTTACATTACTTATTTAAAATACTGTACGCCATGTGCGGTTTCCCATTTCTGTTATTTCGTAACAATTTTCATTTGAATATTATTTTAGGAATTATTATTGACGTGCTTCACAGTTCATTGCTCTATGCGACTTCAAGTTGCAGATTTACTCAGATATTTAAATTAAACTTTGAATTAGTGTTTCGTAACAGGTGGTGCCTTGATGCTTCAAAATTAGCACGTTGAAGAAATTATGTTGTACCATGATATTACGTTGCACTTTTTATAATGGAGACGTGTCATGTTTTTTAGTTTCTTTTTATTTTATATCAAGTTCGAGTTGGTAACACTGCTTATGACGTTTATGACTGCGCCAAAACCGCTTGTCCTCTACAAATGAGTTCATGATGATGAAGCTAGCACGATTTGTGCGCGTGTTCGACATTTTGATTGATTATTCATTGATAGGAATACATTGAATGTATTAACTCGTCTTTAGTTTCGAAAGAACCACACACATTTTTATTGACAATCGTATTCACTCAGCTCATCTCTCAAAGAGCAAAACTTTCAATAGAGTCTATGGTTTAGTCAATGAAGACTAATAAAACTACCAATAGTTCAACCACTTAGAAGAGTCAATCCTATACTCAAAACAATTTTCTTTTCTTGAGAGATGTGCACATTTTTACATCTTGAGAAAGAGTTTGATAGATCCTGCATTTGAAATACATTCAAGTAATTCTGTAGGATAAATTGTATGGGAAAAATTGTTGTTATATTTTGATTATTTAAGCAATTATAGCATCAAACAGTTGAAGTTGTTTGACAACGCAATTTTTCATCTACATTTCTATGTTCTTGTTTATTATTCAACTTGAATGATTACTGATCCTGCCTAGTTATTTTATTGCCTTCCAGACAAAGGTTGCAAACCACCCCAATCTATGAATAGACCACGAATCACTCTAGTTCCAACGACTATAATAATGAATTTTCAAGTTTCGTTCTGTTTCTACAGATGTCTTCAAGTGAGTTGTTTTCTTCCTAATATTCCTTACTGTTCCTAGAGCTCTTTTCGCCTTCTGATACTATATATTATACATAAAAATAAAATAAAAATCCGGAAGCTTTTCTGTGTTCAAGGGGATTCAGTTTTTTTCTGCCCTCAGAGATTGCTATCTGGGAGAGCCTCCATATCTTTGGAAGAGTCTTAATGCGTTTAAACGAGGTCTTTCCTATCTTCAAATATCCTTTCCTATCTTCAAAACAATTCTTCTCTGTCTTTAAAATGATTTTTTCTACAAAATTTTGCTACCGTAAATACTTGCTCTCTGCTTTCGAGGATATTTCAGGTTTCTCAACAGTTATTTTTATAAAGAAGGCTTGTTCAACTTCAAATATCCCTTTCTATCTTCAAAACGCTTTTTTTCCTCAAAATTTCGTCCATTGAAGTTAATTTTCATTCCCGCAAAGACATTCTGGAATGATCTAATCTTCAAAGTGCCCTTGAGCTTCAAAATTATTCTACGGATTCCAAGACATCTTCATTTCTTCCATATTTTCCTTTTTCTCGTTGTTTCCATTTCCCCTCTGTTCTCAATGTCATTTTTTGCTGCAATAATGATTGGTCAGGTAGTCCAACAAATTTTTTGCTGAAGAGGATCATGATCTATCTTTATCTTCAATACAACACTTTTCATTTGGGACTAGTTTTTTATCAAATTCTAGCTATTTTCAACTGTAGTCTTAGTTTTTTGAGCCATCCATCGTTGTTCTATTACTTAGGCTCTACCCTTCCATCACTGGTTGAATTCAGCTGGCAGTTAAATCGTAACCGTTTTTATCAACCTGTAGTAGTATCTGCAGCTGTCAAAACTAATCTAAATCATAGATCTATCGTGAAGTTAATGCCAATTGAAAGTTATTAGAATCTATTAATTCTTGCTCATCCATGTAAACAATTTCTCCGTTTTCTGTCTTTTTGTGCTAATTAAAATTCTTTCTTGGCACACGTACTAGAACGAGATCACAACATAACCGGAATATAAATCTAATCATTACACCTGATTTTCTTCATTTGTTTTCACATTTGTGTCACGTTTCTCTGGAAACTCTACTAAAACCAATATCGTTTTAGTTTTTAATCAACTACGGTGTTCAATAAGTGTGGATTACCAATAAGATTGAATTAATTATTACTGTTTATTAGTTTTTGATGTACGCAACGCCAGGTTTTTATATTTCAGAAGATATTTCATAGGATTTATGTTTTATAGTGATGCAACTTTGTGCTCAATAAATATAGTTAGAATTTCACAACTGCGAGGATACTATATATGCGGAATGAGAGAAATTTGTTTATTCGAATCAACAACTCAAGCATTTTGAGCTCAAAGTAACGATATTTTAATCTGTTTGGTGAATAGATGTTCAAACAGCTCATTGTTTAGGTTCAAGTCTGCCGGTTATTCTAGATTCTATTCTAATCTGTAGATACACCTTCTTGATATTATTTCAGAGACTTTAATCACAAATACAGCGTAGCAGATAATTTCAAATGTAACAATATATTATATTTAAGTCCCTTTTATTGTAATTATCTAATGACGACATTGAGAAAGATTACTTATGACCAGTTATTCCATTTCATCACATAAAAACTGATTTTAAATGCAAATCATGCGAAATAATCCTATAATTTTAGAAAATAGTCATAGCCAGTAAAAATTATATATTTCAAAAGATCATCCGATGATCTTTTGAAACATATAATCCTTTAATGTTTGGTATAAGTCTTGCCGATTTTCTTACACTTATTTATAATTGGCGATTTAAATCCTGACTAAATTTCAATTAATGTCAATGATTTATTCCAACGTTTAGATTTTCCGCGATTTTTCCCATTAAATCATGGACTAATTACCCGTTGATCAAATTATTTATACATGCACATAATTTGGCCACCTATGTACAGAAATTCGCAACGTTTAATTGAAATTCCGATAAAAATTCTTGTGAAAAACTGGACTAGAAAAATTTGTTAACAAGTGCATAACACATATGATTAAAATTCAATTAAATTCATTTAATTCGTACTTAGCATGTAGTTAAGTACATTCCTAGCAACTATTTCACTTGTGCGTGAGAGTAAATCAAATGTCAATACTAGTTTTTATAAACGACAAATCAATCATTACAAAAAATACTTTAACTGACAACCAAAAAATCACCGTTATATTTCAGTATGAAATATGCATTTTTCAGCAAAACTCTATTTTATTATGCTGACGATACTTTCAAGGTAACTAAATGCATAATATTTTGCTAAAGTCTTCATTAATAAGCTTTTAAGGCAGTTATTTCTAATGATGGATTCGCTTCTCTGAATTCTCTCCTTTTCATCGCTATTCAAATGAGCCTGAGAAACTTACAAAAATCTCACTTATACGTGAGCTATACAGAAGCCAGTAGTAGGCTTAACGTCAATGTAGAAGTATAAAACAGGTTTTTGTGGCTATAGCTGTTCTGTGGTTACACATAAACTTTGAGACAAGTCCGACTGACACACTGACGCACCAACGGCCTCCAGCCATTCTTAGATGTCAGACGTTAACAAGATGTATGAAACTGAATCTTACTGCAGGCTTCACAAAACAACAAAAACTACCAACAGTATATATAGAGCAGAAATACGTCACATCCGATCCTCACGTATATTGATGATAACAAGCTATTTAGAATATTATTTTGTTGGTGCTCTGATAGGTTAGACCTCGCCTCATTCTTCCCTGCCAGTATCCACCATTGTATGATTTTTCAGTATCCCTCCGGAAGACCTGATAAAGTACTTGTTAATCTTATTTGTGGCTGAAGAAATTTAAGTATCTCTATCTACCTTATTTCTTATTTTTTCTAAGTCCTCTGCTGTACCTGACAAGAGATACCTTTGTTTTTGAACCAATTTTCTACAAAAACTTCTGCTTCACTTAAGTCCTCCATCGATTCCCCTTCAAACCTGATCTTCATTTTGGTAATAACAAATCGTCAGACAAGATCAAATTTAACTTGTAGAGGGAGTAACAAAAATTTTCCAGCGGAAATGGCGTTGAATCTGCATGAGTATCATTATGGTGGATAATTTCATCTTTAAACTGCCCGCATAAATTCCTGTTTGAACTTTTTGAAGACACCCTCATGATAGGCAGTTGTGATAATCCACTATCTTTTTAGAGAATTGATCAAGACAACTCCGTCGTTATCCTAGAAATGACCATAATAATGTAGTCCTGAAGATCATAAAAACTGATTTTAAATGCAAATCATGCGAAATAATCCTATAATTTTAGAAAATAGTCATATCCAGTAAAAATTATATATTTCAAAAGATCATCGGATGATCTTTTGAAATATATAATCCTATAATGTTTGGTATAAGTCTTGCCGAGTTTTTTACACTTATTTATAATTGGCGATTTAAATCCTGACTAAATTTCAATTAATATCAATGAAAATTTCTTCTGCTACATTTTGCTTTTGAGGTCATGTTGATAAATCCTGATTTTAAGTGTAACTAAGCTCTGGTGATAAAATTATCCAGTGTCTGCCTGGATTCTGTTTAAAATGGCTACTACAACGTCCTCCCTTTAAATTTTAGAGCTTCGCATAGCGCTGTGAAGGTTCAATGAGCAAAGAGCTTGGATAATCCTGAACTGTCTGTTTGAATTGATTAAGCTGATCTATGTGAAATGTCAACTCTTTCAGCAACTTCACATACTAGGACTCTTTTATTTTCACCGTACGTACGTGAACAATGATATAATTTTTAAATGATTAATCGTTTTTCTATTGGTTGGTCGTCTCTAATAATTTCCTTGCCTTCTTTGTATGACCTGATCTACTCATGAATTGCGTTCTTGTTAAAGCATCGTCCCATCACACAAGTATCAAGAATTCGAGGATTGTAGATGAGTTTCATCCCAGTTTAACGAGGAGCGTCAATTCAATGCTCGGAAACACTTTTCGGAAACTCTTTTATGTATCCTCATATATTCTTAGTTTTCGAAGAAAATATTATTGAGCAGGACCACATTACTCCTGTTTTCAATGGTAGAGGGCCGAAAAACATGACAAACCAAAATCTAAATAGAATCAAGCAGCCTGAACATAAGAGATGGCATATTGCAGTTTGCCCAATTCTTTGATAGAAGCTAGGTTGTCTACTCGTTAAGATGAAGTACAATGGAAAAAAATCAGCAGCAGGATATTGTTGTAGGCCTACAGCCTTTTTTTTAATGAAAGGTCATTCTTAAGAACTTTGAGAACCTTGAGGAAATATAAGGGACCTTCACAAATCAACGCACGTGGACTTCGTGCGTAACCAACTTCAATTATAGTTGAGAAGCAATATTTATAGCTTGAAATGTAACAATCTTATTGAATTTCGAACTATATCATACACAGGAATGATGAGCTATTGGATAAAAAGTTTCAATCTCTGATCATCTTCAGGTAATCTTCAGTGAAATAACCAATTTCCATAATTACTGTAAAATGGATATTTCTAGTTTACGTACTACTATCAAATCAAATACTGAATCTACAGATCTTTACCGTAAACCTTTCTCTCGAAGAAAAACAATAAAAGTCTTATCATAATGAAAAAAGTAAAACTCAAAACTTTTCCTTATTCAATGTCTATAACTATGCGTCAACCATGACTTGATCTCGGTATTTTTACTCCAGTGAGTTAAAAATGCCGGCCGGTATCTGCAAGGTCGCCCAGGTCCGCAACATAACTGTACACTCGCGGTTAGTTCCGCATGTCTCCGAACCCCTCGCTGCTGTCGTCAATCCTGCAGGCCCTCTTGCTTCACCATACTCCTGCTATGAGCTATTATCCGTGTCCTGATGCACAAATCATCGTGGGAGGTGTAGATGGGAAAATTTGCATCTTATGTGGGTCTTCGAGGTGAGAATAAAAGGACAGAGATGACTTATTCATGAATTTGGATAAGGAAAGGATTTACACCAACACAAACTTGGAGATAAAAGTAGATGAGTCCTTGCAAGGATTTCGAAGTTATTTGAAACTCAGAATGTCTATAGAATGACAATTTGCTTAATCCTATCACCTCTAGGTTAATTTTGGAGTATGTTTTTCATTTCAATTGAAATCCTGCCCAAGTAGTCGGAAGAAGTTCCAAATCAACGATGTATGTACCAAAATCACCGTAAGGATTTGTTTTCTGGGCATTTTTCATAATCTCTATTTCTCTAATATCTCACAACTTTCTTTAGTGATAATATTCAAGTAGCAACAGATGGAAAAACAAGGACGTCGAGCATTTGTCCAAAGAATGGGTTTTAAAAGAACCGTGTACTTATTGCCGAATTTATTGCTCGGGACAATGATTGTTAGCTTATTAACTATTATATCATCAAAAGACAAATCTGTGAAACAGGCTCGGCGGGAACTACAGTGACCAATTGGATTCTTAAAGGTCTGAACAAGAGCTAGTCCCACAAAATCTAAAAGCAAGCTATTCTGATATAGGCACCAGGAAAATTGTCTTGAGGCTGGAATGATCGTAAAGCTTGAGGGTATTGATGTAGGATCCACAAGACCGGCTTCATGGTTTGGTCTGAAGCCCTTCATCGACAAATGTCACAGCTGAACATATCAGATTAACCTGCTAGCTTGAGAGTTACGAGAAAGCAGTCTTAGAGTTCTTACGTATTCTGTTGATGCTTTTATACGACCAGCTATAGAATTACATGTCACATTATTCCCTTATATCTTAGCTAATGGTTTAAGGGATCGTTAGTCAAAAGGTACCTATTAATAAAGAGTTACCTGATGGTTGAGGCTAGTTCAGTCATCCAATGAGTGAAAATAACAAAAAGTCAATGTGAACGTATAGATAATCTACCCAATTCTCTCAGAAAAACACTTCAACAGATACCTACCCTAAATCTCTTATCGTATCGACCAAATAAAATTTATATTTAGTCATCCTAAATCGGTCTGATTATCTCTGGAAAACCCTTTTGTGGGTACCTCAGCAATTCAACACAACATTTAAAGTGCCATCCGAGGAGGTCAGCTTGATGAGATGGGAGAGAATAATTTGAAGATACAATTCAATAACACGTACTACAAACATCAAAAACAAACACTAAAGGCATTTATTCACTCCTCTTGCGAAATACCACAAGATATTAATCCTGCTTACTCTTCTAGTTACAAAGCGTTAAATTCTTGGAATAATGTGTTGTTAACGATTATGCCCAATCTCTCATTATATTATGATAACCAAAAGTCTATACGATCGTCCTGAATTTGCCGAATTCTTCATGGAAGATCCTACATCAGGAACCCAAGTTCGGCCTGATAAAAAATACTTGTATTCTCAAGCAATTCTACTGGAAACATTCGAGGAAACGTTTGGAGAAGTGATCAGGAGACACCAAAAGATCCACCTATCAACTTGAGAAGATGAAAGAAAATAATTTGATACCAGAAAAGAAGAAACACCCAATACCAAAAACAAACACTGGATGCATTCACTCATATCTCTTCAATTGTTCAGTTTCATAATTACCTGCATTTGCAGAAATTTGAAAGATTGGCTAGTGGAATCTATGATCTTGTGAATCATAGATTCCACTAGCCAATCTTTCAAATTTCTGCAAATGCAGGTAATTATGAAACTGAATATGAATATGTTGTATGGATATAACATTTCATAAGGACTATTACCAGAAGCAAAAAAGACATAATAATGTTTTTGGGTAGATCTTCTTATGGAGCCTACAGTCAAACCCAATGAATGACAGGTTATCATTGTAAGATCATTAATTATCCCACAAGTCCCTATTGGCAAATTATTGAATATTATGTCGCACTGCTAAATAAATAATTTAATCTTAGTCGTGAGTAAATTAGACACATGTTGATTGAATTCCTGACATGTTTACTAATTAATATGTGCGCATATATTAATTCTGAGCATACACGTGTACGTGCACTTGGAAGATAATAATTTCTTTAACTTTTCAAATTGCCGGTACATGATTATTTTCATTAATAAGTTTGGAAGAGGAAGAATCTTCTCTTGAGGTTATGTAACGGCAGAAAATGAGGAATCTATGGTGAAATTTCTTACTGATTTTCTTCTGAAGAAAGTTTTTGCTATGTAGAACACTTTTTACATGTAGGTGTATGTAGTATTTTTATGGTTTATAACAACGTAAGAAATTAAATATTCCATTAGAAATTGTATTAGGTATGCGAAAAAAAGCATTGATTAGATATGCCATAATACCAAAGAGAAATTTTTAATTTAGTTTTTAATGAGAAAACTTTACATCGACGTACCAAAATATTTTTTTTGTTGCTCTGTGAATTGGAATTTGTGCAGCAACCCGACATTGAAATGGTTGTATTATTAGCTCCTCTAATCGATATGAGATCATGAATGATTGAAGAGATGTGTTGAAATTACATAGATTCTCATGTGTTATACAATGGATATCTTGATTCAACATATTGTTTTTCTGTTTTTTTTTCAGATGTCCATGTGTAAATAAACACATATCTTTCTTTGTGTATTTGTGTAAAGGTGAAGGTTCGCAGCGCACGCCAGTAATCGCTAATTACATGGCTAGATGGTGTTGCTTAGTGCGCGACACGCATATGTTAACTTGTGGCCATTCGTGACATTTTGTTTAAGACGTGTGTTGTATGTTTATCTGCAAAGAATAAAAACTTTTCTACCGTGATCACTGTGTTTACTTGTCTTGAGAAAAGCAGCTAAATCAAAATTAATTTCTACAACGTGAATCAAACGAATTAATTCTTGAAGTGTAACATCAATCCTCAGGAATTTAGAGGAGGACAAAAAAGTTCGAAACATGAAGAACTCTATTTAGACAGTATAGCAGTCAAAACGACAAATGTCCACGAAAAAGTTTACCTGGAAGGATAAAATAAACATATCAAAAATAAAAAGAACAAAACTAGAATAATAGACATTAGTATTATCACCAATCATTGAAGATTATACAACTGATTGGATAGCAGTAAAGTATAAAAGAGCAAAAGGAAGACGAGGGAGACGTTGAGCAGACAAAATGGAAGCGACAAGAACCACCTGACATGCATTTCGATTCTTTGGTCTGTTCGTTTGAAGACAGGCTTTGGATATCAATAACTAAAATCTTTTTTTAATAAATATGTTTAATTTGGAAAAGTTCTGTATATAAAAATGATTAGAAACACAACGATTCGACAGCAAAGTGCTGCCCCTTTCAAGTGTAAAGAAATATGAAAAAAAAGAAAAAATAAATAAATAAAAGTGCAAATAGTTACGAGATTAGTTTAAAATATTAACTACTAGGATCGTAGAGCTCTACCTGTGGTTGATGATTCAATATCCACAGATCTTCAGGAGATAATAATGAAGGTCTAAATAGGGAAAGTTGTCAACTCCTTGCGGTTCTAGGTCAATCTGGCTCTACTCTTTTTGGTTTGGCGCATAACTGAACCATCCACAAATCTTCAGGAGGCGGTGAAGAAGTAACTCTTGCAAGTAGATTCGTAGATAAAAATGACTTGAAATTATGAACAAATAATTGGTACCTATGATCGATTAAGTTCATATCCGGTATTCAAATTCAAATTATTCATTGATTTTCACTTACTTGAACAAAGTTCAAGGAAGTATTGCGAAACCGACAAAATTCACATATCGAGAATCCATTTTGACTATTTTTGGCTTGATGTCGGTACGTATGATCGTGCGTGCGTTCGTGCGTACGTAACTCGCAAATCTCAAAACTGGTTGAACGTATAATGTTGAGATTTTGTATATGAGACTAGTATAAGGTCTAGTTGTGCACCTCGTATTATAGTTCCAATCGTCTGTACCAAAAGTGCACTTTACTTGAAACTTTTTTCGAATTTTTCTAATAAATCCAGAATGATCAACCGTAGGATGTTGAAATTCAATATATGAACTTAATGACGTATCAGAATGGTTATCTGCTATTTTTGTAAGAATCGGTCAGGCAAGAAGTGCACTTTACTTAAAACTTTTTTTTGAATTTTCTGCATAAAAATAGAATCATCCGCCATAGCATATTGAAATTTCGTATGAAGAACTTCTATAACATCTTATTGTACATCTTGCATCATGATTGCAATCGGCTAAACCGGAAGTGCACTTTACTTGAAACTTTTTTAGATTTTCCGCATGAATTCAGAATGATCAGCCATAGGATACTGGAATTCAGTATTTGAAATTGCTGTAGTATCTAAATGGTCACAGGGCCGGATTCAAGCATGGGCATTTATGGGCAACAGCCCAGGGCGGTAAATATTCAGGGGCGGCAAATTTTGAGAGGAATATTTAAAACTTCTTGAGAATTTAAAATTTTCTTGCAGAGATATCATTCTAATTTTAGTACAGCAGAAGTTGAATCTAGTAATTGACTCAGATACAGCTTCTAAAAACTTAAACATAGGTAAAAAGTGCACAGTTCACATTATTAGCCACTGGACCATATCTGGTCAACACATGTAAGGGATGAAAATTTAGACTTGCATCTTATTTCTACGCAAGATTTTTTGTTTGCACATTTTTCCAAGTGGGTTGCTGCTCACTAATTAATGTTTCAAATTATGAAAGCTATCAAAATATCACTTTTAATTACTGGCGCCCTAATTATTTGTTCAAGTTTTGAGAGAACTGAACAGTTTTTCTCGTTACATACAATCGTCTCGTCATGCAGTTTTTAGAAGAACAATGTTCATGCATTAAAACACAAAAATATATGACGTGATCGAATGAACTATGATTGGAAAAAATTGAGTAGCGCTGCATGTAAAAAGAGAACGGTCGAAAAATTACAAAAAAAAACAGAAAGGGTTGAAGATTTCTCACACATACGATCCTTTAAAAAAAACAAAATCGATAAAAATATGTGTGTTAACACAAATGAAAATAATTCTGGAGAACAAGATAGATTCCAGAGCATTTTGAAATGTTGCTTTTTTTAACAGGTCAAACAGTCGATGCGTTACTTCATTTCCGATTTCAATGAAACTTGGTGATAAGATTTGTTTTAGCTTTACAATTACTAAAACAGTGGTTTTTGTTTTCAACAGCTCCTACCAAGCTTGAAGTGGAATCTTGAATTCGAGACAATGATGGCAGATCAAACTCAGCATGGTGTTTAACTGTCTCGGATTCGAGATTCCACGTCGGGCTTGATTGGAACGAGCGGAGCCCGTCCGATAGTTGGGTGCGAAGCATCGTCAGTTGAAAGCAAGTATCAAAATTTCAATTCACTAAAGAGACGCTAATATTGCATACATACACTCACAATGTATACATGTAATAATAATATAAATTGATAAATACGATTTTCAAGGTCACCCGAATCTGGCCGCCAATAGTTATTATTTTTTCCATATTTGTAATGCTGAAACAAATCTTTTCACCAAGTTCAAAATCGGGGATGAAGTATTACATGAACAGTTTGACCTTCAATCAATGTGTTCTTCCCTAATTGGATATTATTTTTACAATCTGAATACGAGGCTTGGATTATTTTTCTTCAACTTCTGGTTTGGCTATCGCGTCCCGTATATATATATATTCTAAATTTTAGAATATATATATATACGGGACGCGATAGCCAAACCAGAAGTTGAAGAAAAAAGCAACCATGAAAAAAATTGTTGGATTCATTTTATTTATTATCATTTACTTCCTAGCGCTCAGATTTTGATGTAAAAGTTAAGGGGGGTCTCTTGCAATCATTGACCATCTAAGGTCTTGGAGGTGTAAAGGGGACGGTATCAGAAAGCAGCATTGTGGATGGGGTTAAAAATGAGTATTGACTGATAAGGAGAAAGGATCGTCAGTACCTCATCAACTAGGGTGGTTGCACGTCAGTTTATGGCACGCCGTTTTGCTACTCAATAGCAAAAATTTATTCCACTTAAATTTAAACTATATATTTTTTTTTTATCTTGCAAGATAATTTAATTCATTGAATTTTTATGATTGAATTAAAATTATGTACATAATGAAAATTCAGAATATTATTATCTTGCAAGATAATTTCAATGCGTTGAATTTTTATGATTCAATTAAAATTATGTACATAATGGTAATTCAGAATTATTATTATCTTGCAAGATAATTTCAATTCATTGAACTTTTATGATAGAATTAAAATTATGTAAGTACATAATGAAAATTCAGAATTATTATTATCTTGCAAGATAATTCTGATACATTGAATTTTTATGATTGAATTAAAATTATGTACTTGAATAATGGAAATTCAGAATGACTCTTTTCTTGCAAGATAATTTCAATTCATCGAATTCTTATGATCTAATTGAAATTATGTACATAATGGTAATTCGGAATTCCTATTATCTTGCAGGACAATTTTAATTTATTCAATTTTTTTGATGAAATTGAAATTATGTACATAATGGGAATACGAAATTCCTATTATCTTGCAGGACAATTTTGATTCATCGAATTTTTCTGATGGAATTAAAATTATGTACATAATGGTAATTTAGAATTATTATTATCTTGCAAGATGATTTTAATCCATTGAATTTTTATGATTGGATATAAATTGAATTAAAATTATGTACATAATTTTAATTCAGTCATAGAAATTCAATTGATTAAAATTACCTTGCAAGGTAATAATAATTCTGAATCTCTATTATATACATAATTTGAAATCAATCATAGAAATTCAATGAATTAAAAGTATCCTGCAAGATAATAAGAATTCCGAATTCCCATTATGTACAGCATAATTTTAATTCAATCATAAAAATTCAATGCATTGAAATTATCTTGCAAGATAAAAATAATTCTGAATTTTTATTATGTACATAATTTTAATTCAATCATAAAAATTCTACGGTTCCGTATAATTTTGCTGAATAGTCTCTATGCTGAATTATCATTATGTACATAATTTTAATTCAATCATAAAAATTCAATGTAATAAAATTATCTTGCAAGATAATAATAATTATGAATTTCCATTATGTACATAATTTTAATTCAATCATGAAAATCCAATGAATTAAAATTAACCTGTAAGATAATAAGAATTCCTGATTTCCATTATGTACATAATTTTAATTCAATCATACAAATTCAAATGCATTAAAATTATCTTGCAAGATCATAATTATTCTGAATTTTCATTATGTACATAATTTTAATTCAATCATAAAAATTCAATGAACTGAAATTATCTAGCAAGCTAATAAAAATGTATAGTTTAAATTTAACTGGAATAAATTCTTGCTATCAAATAGCAAAACGGCGTGCCATATCAGTTCTACGATTAAATATTTTTGTATTTGAAATCAACAATCATCAGAGACTGGATTTTATGCAGAGTGCATGTTTCTGTTTTTTGGTATATTTCTTTCATACTTCGTCAGAGAATATTCATGAAGAAGATGTTTTTGTAACTTACCATCTTTTTGAAATTAATTTTCTCATTCTAATTCTCATCTTGCTCAAGCGAACCGTTGTTAATACTGTATTAAATATTTAATATTCAAAAATATCACAACACTTGGAAAAATCAAAAACCAACAAAATCCACAAATCAACCACTTTCACTTTCAATCGACAATCGAGTGACGAAAAGTAAAAATCCTGGTAAATCCCTCAAAAACCAACAAAATTCACATTTATACGGCTTTTACTTTCGAGTACCTAACAGTTCATTCAAAAATTCGTTGCTATGGAAACAAATTGGGAGGAGGAGCTATACCAAAGGCTAGTCTTCCAGAAAATATATCACTTCACTAACGCCATCTATGAGCCAACGAAATAAATTATATTTATAATTTTATTTTGCCAATTACCCCGAATACATGGTTTTTTTGATAAATATATAGCTAAAAAATGAAAGATAAAGGTTGAAAGTAAATCAACATATAGGTATTTGAACTGATTATCTGATTTTCATACAAGAAAAATAGGTTTGAAAAGTACCTATTTTAGTGAATTTCACAATTTTTTTACTGAAGACTGGAATAATTTTTTGAAAATTCCATACGCTTATCTGAAACTAACAGTAATATCTTTCATATACTTAATTTTCATAAGTGTAAATCAAATTATATTTGAGTTAAAACGATTTGAAAAACCTTGAAATCAATATTTGTACTATGTTTAGGGGCTTTTTACTCTGGATCTAGAAAAGATTATAAAATTTCGGTACGTACAATTGTTTAGAAGCCTCTAATCTTTAAAATGATATATAACATTTGCCATTCCAATAATAAATGAAAGCTGTATAACGATTTGAAAAGTGACAATTATCGCCTTTTACACAGAGACCCGCCTTAAATAAAAAACAATTTCGATTGCATCGGTTCTTGTCAAAAAAAATATTGGGATTTAAATAAGAATGCAAGTGGGAGGCGGCAGGTTCACTACTGCCCAGGGGCGGCAAGAAGGTTAAATCCGGCCCTGAATGGTCATCTTCTATTTTTGTAACAATCGGCTGAGCCAGACGCGCACTTTATATGACAGACTTTTTGATTTTTCCGCATAAATTCTAAACAATCAGTCGTAGAATATCTGAATTTTATACTTGGCAATTTTATAATATCTAGTTGTACAGCTTGCATTATGATTGCTATCGACTAAGACGGAAGAGCACTTTATTCGAAACATTCTTCGAATTTTCCGCATAAATCCAAAACGATTGAACGTAGATTGTTAGAATTCTGTTTTAGGACGATTTTACCGTCTAGATGCTCATATTTTATTTTTATTGAGATCCACCGAGCCGGAAGTGCACTTTACTTAACAGTCTTTTGAAATTTTTCGCATAAATTCGAAACGATCAGGTGTAGAATATTGAAATTTTGTATTTCAGTCTGCTGTAGCATCTGAATGATTGCCTACTATTTTTATAACAATAGACTGAACCGAAAGTGCACTTCAGTAGGAATTTATTTTTTAATTTTGCGCATAGAATCAGATCTGTTCATAGTCGTAGAATTTTGGAAATCAATATTTTGGAATGTTGTAAGATGAGAATAATGGCCTAATCTTTCCATAGAAACCGAATTGGCTGAAAGCGCATTTTACTTGACAGATTTGTAGAATCTCGGTGAATCCGAAACGATTAACTGTGGAACGATGAGATTTTGTGTTTGATTATATATATTCAATGATATGATGTTCACGTCAGACTTTTCAATTTCAATTTTAAGAGAAGCCTCTTATAAGCCTCTTGAACCAATTGTTCTCTTTAGCCAGAAGCTTCGTATTCTTGAAGACAATGCCATGTAATTCTTGAATGGCATGTTCAGCCACAGCAGATTTTTCTGGATGGTTCAATCTTATATTTCTTTACACTTGAAATAGGCAGCACTTTGCTGTCGAAACGTTGTGTTTCCAATCATTTTTATATACAGAACTTTTCCAAACAAAACATATTTATTGAAAAATGAGTTCTAAAAGGTTTTTTCCTTCATTAAAATCTATTTTTCTAATTTTTTTCACAGACAATTTCCACCAGAAACTATTTATTCTCGTCAGTGCGAACTGTGAGAAAGTACAAGCTTAAGTTATGTGTTCAATGTGCTATTGCTTAACTTAGGATAAAGTGAAATAGACAAAAAATTTGGAGCATGGGGGACCTTATTTAGGCAGTGAAGCAGTCAAAACAAGACATGTCCACAAAAAAACTACCTGGAAGGATAAAATAAGCATACCAAAAATAAAAACCACTACTAAAATAGTAGATATTATTATTACCACAAATCATTGGAGATTATACAACTGATTGAATCTTAGTTAAGTATGAAAGAGCAAAAAGAAGATAAAGGAGACATTGGGCAGATAGAATAAAAGCGACAACCAGAACCACCTGACTGTCGATCCTTTAAGGACACGCTTCAAATAACAATCCTCAACCAATTCAAATCATCATTTGTTTTTATTGATCAATTATCACGATATATAATTATATTTGGTTTCATTTTGATCTGCTGAATTAATTAATTTTCATAGACCATTTTCCAACAGAGAGTAAAATGGATCCTTCTGGAAATAGACAACAGGAGAGAAACAACTTAGGCAGAGAAAATAAACGCAGAAACAAGACCCAACTGGCTAGGTGAAGCAAGAAACCGATGGGATTGGAATAAATTGCGGAAGACCTGTATCCAAAAAATCGTTCAATGAATTATTGATGAAGAGTTATCCACAGATCAATTAGATCAAGAATTGACAAGTATCTCCGTTATCATTTAACATAATCATAAGCAAATTATCAAAGGAAGAAGTCATTTTTGGGCTTTGCTTCCAAATTGAAGCTATTTTGAGATATTTCATCATCGTATCTTCACCCAAACCACTGTAGTGGTTTGCTAGATGAGATCAACCAACTAGTATGCAGAAAATAATCTAGTATAACCGGTAATCAATTAGTTGAATATAACGACCGAATTACATGGAACGGGGATCCAATCCAACCCACTAAATAAAATTTATAAATGTGCCCAATGTTAATATTCTTTGATGATTATTAAAACCACAAACATGTCTGCTTTCAACCAACTAAACATTTTTTCTATCTATAAATAACATTTGATAACAGCCTATTCATCATACATATTCAACACCTGTTGCTTTTAGTAAAAAACAATTTTCCATTACAAGATGTAGTTACTAAGCAACAACGAAAGCCCCACCTATATTATAATTGGATTACATGTGTTTCATTAACTAATATTAGTAGAGAATATAAATCTGAATCTATCTAACTGCGCGCTGTTGCTTCTTGATGGACCCCAAACTGTTAGAGAAATGAATAAAACATGAAGACATGTGTACAGCTGATTTTTATTCATTTCCCAGGGTTTATCTGCAAATTTATGTTAGTCAAGGTCACAAATTTACATTTAATTGCTATTTATTATCATTATGACAGGTTAATTTTACTATTGTTAGAATATTTTAAAAGTAGGATTAGATCTATATATGTTACTTTTCAAGAAAATTCATTATAGTATAATGAGCTCATTAACAATAATTAATAATTATGAATATGTTATTAAAACGCTAACAAAGTAATTTAATATGTATAATGAAATCAATCGTTGCATTCGCGGATAATAAGAGAAACTAATCGTTTCCAACACAACACACGAACAAAGTGAAGTGCGGGATTAGTGAAGAATAAACATCAATCTTTTGTGTTACCTATCTTCAAGTTTTTGATACTTGATAAGAATAAACTAAAAGAGTTGAATATTGACGAATGATTCAAAAGTAAGAGCGAAGCTCAGTGCGTGGGCAGTAACGCAACAATACAAGGCTAGAATGAACGATATTTCATCAAGGACTCCGTTGAAGTTAAAGAAGAATATTGCGAATTTAAAACGTATTATTTTCATAACTTGATAAAATAAATTTTCCACGCTACAATCCTAATGAGATTTGCTTCTCAACTACATGAGTGCTCAAACTATTATATTTCGCATTCAAGAGATACTGTCAGTTGAAAATGCAGCTAGTACATGCATCTATAGCTACTGTTAATGAAACGACTCGAACTAATGTTCTTAGTAGACATATCAGATGCATGTAATTAGAAGTAACATCTAGTAAAATTGAATATTGATTACTGGGAATGTGAACTATGATCAAAGGAAGCTAATACCATCACGATTACAAGATGGTAAATGTTAAGGTCGGAAGCCAAGATTTCTAGTAGCGGTTCTTTAAATTATTGTTCGCTTCAATTATTATTTATTGCCAGTGGAATATAATGTTTATTGAAGCAACACGTTGGGATCTATTTTGATAGATTGATTCGCTTCTTCCTTGCTCCTAAGATGCTACTTGAATTGATTGCATGCCATTATAAATCGTGATTTTTTTTGTATCAATGATGAGATTTTGCAGAATCATTGCTTTCATTGGAAAATTACACAAGATTCCAAATTGTATATGAAATTATCATGAATTTATTGAATTTGGCAGTTTAGTATCAGGAAACTAGATTTGACAAAAATTAGTCGAGATCTCTGATATTATTGAGTGCACTATAAGTGTCTGCCACACCCGCAGCAAGTCTGGCGTGATTGATATTTATTTAACTAATTTTACATATTTCGTGCAGCTTAAACTATACTATGGAGCCAATTTAATAACAATTCTTGAATTACTCACGGATTGGGAATAGAAGAATGATTTTATATAGTTTCGGCTACATCTTAGTGTGTGGTTACATTGAATGCGAGCGCAATTTTTTAGTAGTACGCGTGCGTATGATATCGCCGGTAAAAACAAACCTATTGAAATAAACACGTATGGTTAAACTGCAAACGATTTTGACTGAAGCGCTCGTATGCTATCGCACTATTATCATACCTCAACAAACTGGTTTGATTTTTCTTGCGTTGTCGTGTGAGTCTATCTAGGCAATTTGAATCAAAAATATGAATATTGAAAAACTAATTTGAGTCAAAAAAAACCATAATGGGATCAGAACTCTAAAGGATACGACAAGACGACTATGGTTTAAAGTTCATGTATCATGTTAGTTTCTCCATAGATTCAATACATTTTCGGAAAGTTGAGTATTTTTCCAGTTTAATGTGGATTTTCTATGGAATATTTCTTCAATTTTTTTTCTCCAAGTTTCATGTATTCTGAATTTTCATCTCTTTTTATATACGTGTAATTTAATCACCCGATAATTTTATTTTCAGTTTGCAATCGCTAATCCCAGAGCACTATTATTTGCGACTAGTAAATAATAATTTACCAAATTTTGATCCATTTCACGGAACTGCCAGTCGGATGGAGATCACCAATAAGTCAGACACGATATCGTACGTACACGGACGTACCAAGATCGCACGCGCTCGCATTCAATGTAACCACACATTAAGTCATCTTCAGGAGCGAAAAGAGTTTTTTGCTACGTAGTCAGCTCCCTCCATTGAAATCGGTGGTGGCGAAACTTATATAAATTTAATTTCAAATAAAATATTTCTTTATTCTTCTGAAGATAGCCAAGGTTCAGTCGAAACTGTAGAGATCGGAAATAAAATATATAATAATTGACTAATTTCCCTCATTTCTATTATTCACATTTACTAATCCAGTAAGCTTCAACTATTTATACAATTTTATTGATATTTTCCTAGTGAACAATCAGAATTTGGACTGTACTTATATGAGATGATATCAGTCAAAATCATCCTACTCAGACTTCCAAGTCAAAAAATCTACAATATGAAATTTAAATCAATTTTTAGCTTCAGTATTGGGTTAGTTATGCTACAAACTAACAAAATACTGGAAAAAAAGGTCATCAAAAAAGTTACATCTGATATTCCAGAGGACAATTAATTCACTTATCAAATTGATATCACAGTTGCGTTATGTAATAACATCTTTAATCAAACTCATTGGATATATTATTCTAAGTTGGATATCAATCAATATTCAATCGTTTTCTTTGAATTAATCGATGAATCAACAGTTGAGCAGAAAAAACATCAATAGTATTTGGCGTTTACAGATGGCACTACAAATTGTTTTGTTCAAGTCATGACAAAACATAAATTTTCGCAAACAAACCGATTTTCTGTAGAGTATAACCTAAATTAATTCGTGAAATCTCTAGGGGGGTGAAAAAAACTGATTTACATGACTAATGCTCATGTTGAAAATTAAGAACGGAATTAGTTCAATATCCTCTCACAAACTGCATACATTAATGAAGAGATCGTACAAAAGATACGAAGCTAGGAAATCTTTGGTTTTTACAGAGGAACGGAGCAGTGACATTAATTTTTATCCATGCTCCTGATGATACTCATTTGTTTCTGAAGACATTAAAATTTGATAATTTTAGCAGAATTATTATAATTGAATTGTCAATTCAGTGATGCATACTTTCATTGGTTGACTCCACAACTATTTTTTATGTGTGCCAATCTGTCAAGTTCTGATCATGCGTGCACGCACTATTAGTCCAAGAGCTGGTGACAAAAATCTGCAAGGTGCAAGAGTTTTGTAATGGCACATATTTCGATATAATATAGTATCAAGGGTATACATGAGCCAGCACCCACTCGCAAGGTCCGTACTTTGAAGTATGTTAATATTCGTATACAAATTATTCACTTTATATGATTGAAGAAAAAAATAGTCAGAACTCAAAGATATTTAATTATAAGAGTATCCTTACGCGCTCCGATCAACCGCGCGCTCTGAAAATTCGTACTTCGAGCGACTGCTGACTGCGTCTGTCCCATCAAATTAAGATCTAAGTGTTTTTATCTTCAATTATTTGTAATAAATATTTATTAAACAAATTTTCAGCTGTAATAAATCTCTTGTACCAACATCATTATCACGACAACTTAAGCGGCACGTGCTGACTCGCTGCATCCCTCAACTATGGCGTCCGACCACTTTCTTAGGCTTTTTTAGACTACATACAAGCTTGGCGCTAGTTTTCAACTTTTACACAACACTTGTAGTGCATGTAATAATTTAATATACTTTAAAGCACGCCGCTCTCCTGGTGTCCCACTTCCTGACCTTACGAGTGGGTGCTGACAAATGTATACCCTTAATACTATATCATATTAACTACGAACCATTCCAAAACTCTTGTAGATTTTTATCACCAGTTCTCCGATTATATTGTCAATACGCGTTTAGTCAGAAGCGTCCATAATAGTTGATTGTGGCATGCCTAAGACAAAATTAAAATGGCTTTTTTGCACTTTTAATAGATCAGATTTTCATATTTATGTTTCATGTTCAAGTGAGTATGAAATTGTAACTAGATTCTAATTGCAGTAGATACAGAAAATCTAGTTGTTTCAAACTATAGCGCTCTTGAAGATGGCTGAGATATAGGCGAAACTGTCGGGCTAGAAAAGAAAAAAATAAATAAATCGACTGAATTCCCTGATTATTATACTATTCCAGTCAACTTCAACAATAATATTCGATATACTTCAATGAATTTAGCATCAAGTCCATTGATTCATTACTGGAATCTGTTTACTTGCGTATTTATTTAAAATATCCAATAACTCATTGATAATGTATTATGCATCACAACTTTTAACCTGAAAACTTAAATAACTCAACACGTGACACAGTCCGGGAAGTAATAACACGATTGCGCAGAAACGAATAATATTTCATAGAAGTAAGTACAGATAATATGAATGACATAAAATTCGTCATAAACCTATATGAATGATTGAAGTTTGATTTTTCAGATCATGCACGCTTTTTATTTTTTTAATCAGTGCAGACATAATAAAAAAATCTTGTTGATATAACAGTTCCATAAAATGGAAGTTGAGTAATTCCCAAAATGAAATGAAGAAAGTTTAAGAATATCCAACAGTTTACCTACTTATGCTCAGAATGAATATTTGTGGGAACATTTATTTTGATTGGGAGTATATTTTTATGCTCCATTCATCCGGTGCTTACATTTACTCAGAGTAATAAAAGTTTTATGTTTCAACAAATATAATATTCAATTTATAAGATATTACTTATGAAGTGCTGTATTAAACCATGATTTTTTATTTTGTATCATAATATATATTTAATGAAGAAGATTCGCATGTACTAATGCCTAAAGAATTAGACATTTTGTAGCTATTCAATTTGTTCTGCAAAAATCTGGAACTGTGGAATTTTTAAATTGGAAGCTGTAAGCGTTTTTATTGCATCTTCCAACTCAAAATTCATGAGATCTTCGCTAACTGTTTTTGAAGATTGAGTGTGATTGATTCTGAACTAATACTGCCAGACGTCATACATTCTTAAGCTTTTTTTGAATTTTAATAGTCGGCATGTTCTTGGTTTGCATCTCAGAGTTTGGCACAGAATTATTGTCTTCCTCCTCCATTCTAAAATTGGTTGGTATTAACTGTTAGTTCAAATATCTACTCTTGATTTTAATCTTGTTCTTTGAGTCTCAGCATAGAAATAAATTCGAAATCATTATTCTCAACCGCAAGAAATTAGCACTAAATTAAACTTTCTTTTTTGTCTCTTTAGTTGGTACAACTGTAAAAGCGTCGCTCGGTCATTTCAAGTATTGGAAATCTTGATTTCAAATTAAAGAAACGATTCATGTTTGGTCCAACTCTGTGTAGAGGTCTTCTCGGTCAAGTCTTCAGCTTCCGATAAGTGCAGAGTCGACCTGATTCGCAGATTCCAGTAATTAACATGTGTAGGAAGAGCTGTAGATACTGAGAAGAGATTGAAGACGTGAAGAAGCACGGAGTTAATGATGCAGTTTGCGAAGGTTCCCACATATTCTGGTTCTACGTGTCGATACTAGCTGTTTAGTTACCTCATAGGTCACAGTGTCCTTCCAGTACAAAAAGATCGCAAATATTTTTCGAGGCAACAAAAATTATGAGCAAACGCAAATATTGTTGAAAAAGTTCTTCTATTCCTTTTATAAGGTCGTAATATCCGGTTTGGAGATGCGTATCACTCAATGACGAACAACTCCTTACAAAATTCTAATCTCTTTTGTAGCAGAACAACTCTCAGATCTAAACTCTAAACATTATTTATATTCGTCCGTATCATGTTGTCTATCAGACGATTACATTACCACAACAACGGTTTAAAGGTCACTAGTATTTCCTAACAGGGTGGCGCAAATGTCACAAGCTAATTCAAACAGCCAAACACGCCAACCTCCTCCGATCTCTACTCCGCACTCATAAATCGCTATAGATTAATTTCTCAGTGTGAAATCGCTAATAGACGATATTTTATTCAAAGGTAGGATAGTTTATCGTTTTATGGGAGTTATAATTGGAAACGAGGTTTCATTTCTTGCGTTGAGGCGCTGTTTGAAGACTAGGCTTGTAGGGGCTGGGTGAGGCTGATCTGAAGATCTTCGTGAATATTTGAGATTTGCGTTAGTAAATGAGCGCATATAGTCACAACTGTAGAGAACAGAATAAAACCTATTATAAACGATGCGTTTTGAAGTATAAAACAAATCTTTTGGGTAAAGACTGAACCTTCTCTTTATGGGACAAAGTTAAGCGCTTGCAAGCAAATAAAGTATATTGTGCAGCGTACTTCATGTAGCTAGCTATGTTGACTCAGCGTGCGCGTTCAGCAGAATACAAGAGAGACAGAGAACAAAAAAAATGCAGTCATCATTTTGAAGTTTCTTCATTTTGCAGGCATGCATTTTGAAAATGACCTTGTCTATAATCGATTGCTTCTAGCAAACTATAAGTGATACGTGCAATATTTTGATAACATTATGTAGCTCAAGATCTTAGCTTAAACCTTCACTTCTATTTTAGTGGAGTGTTGCAAGTTCTATCCACAAGAGGTGGTGGATTTCAAGCGTGATACAAGTGCGCCTGGTTGTTTTACGTCGATGCGCTGTAACGATTAAACGTTTCTATTTATCAGCTGTCCGAAAGTGTGTCAAACTAGTTTTATAATCTTACAAATTTTAGCGTTTCCTGTGATTTTTGTCACCTACAATGGGTGTCTGACTCAATTGTGTGCTTCCAGGATCTTCCGTAGTTGCTCTTCTGGTTTATGTTTTGAGAGGCACGAACCAGGATTCATTTGGATTTAAATATGACTCTAATGAAGTAACTAAGGATAGAGCTTCATCTACAGTTCTATTACACATACATTGCAATATAAGTTAACCGATATTCCAATTATTACACAGTATTTTCACGCACAACGAACTCTCTGCACAATGATACCTATATTATCGAGTGCGATGTACAGATATTCATTGATCGATTTAAAGAAGTAGTTGTGATCAACTGATTGTTTTTAGTACATTGTTGAATGATTTAAATTTTTTCCATCCTTATGTGTCGTCATGTTCAAAACAGCCGCGATCTTATCGATAGCACACCTAACACTTTATTTCCAGTTTCTTTGAAAGTCAAGTCTAGTTCCGATGTCGAGTGTCATTTTCGAAATATTTACCGTTTTACCGCTTTGTGCTAAGTCCGCTTGGCACAATTGTACGACACGAACTGTGAGTCCGATTGTTTTTTTTTTGTCCGGGAAAGGAGCTCAGATTTGCATCACTTTGCTGTCTGGGAGATAAGTCTAACTCCACGAATGTTGAATTAACAAAAGTCGTATCAGCGCTGAAGAGATCCTTGTGATTTTACATTGTTGAAATAAATTAGAGTGAAGTCACCATTTGGAAATCATTGTTGATTCCACAGTGTTGAAATAAATTAACCTAGAGTCACTACTTGGAAATCATTTTGGCTCCCTAAGAGTTGAAGACGATGTAAATGTCAATTCACCGATTTGGGAACCACTTTACGATTTCGCAAACGTCAAAGATTATTTGTTTTAAAGTTCCTCGCCATCTTCGACCGCCTGGGTCCGTACTGCGCTGGTGACGAGTGTCTTGTACAGTTCGGCAATTCTATCCTCCGTGCTAATTCCTACGAAATATATGTTGTATGCTCACCGTCTCCGATATTTATGTGTAAATATATCTCTTAGTGACACCTACTTTCTGATTATTCTTTTGACAACCCCCACCTTTCCTCTGAACTATCAGCCGTCCGTCTTTAGAAGCCGCATTGATGCCCAGAGCGTACCGTCTGCAGTTTCGACAGCGACGCCAAAGTCAACGACCCCATCAGAAGCAAAGTATCGTTACAGAAAATAAGGTCAGATAATATCAAAATTGGATGAATTGAAGACCGACTGAAACATCACATCATGGGTGTAACCATAACAGAACAACAGAAGTTCTGTTGTTTAGCTTCGGAGCTATACAATTAAGATCATAATGAAACTAATATGGGATCAATCTGAAGGTATTCTCTTCCAAAGAAAAAAAGAATGTACGTCAAAGTTATGCTTGGGCTTAAATGTTCGACCGAAGATAAGTTTGTCAGTCGAAGCCAATGTTTGGCTCACGTCGTTACCTCCGGTAATAAAATCGTGATTGAAAAAGCCAGAATGAGTCAGTTGAGTAGGTTTGAATATCGAATAGGAGGTAATATATGGGTGAAACTGGAAGTGGAAGATTGTGTGGACGTCCTTTGCAAGGAGTCGTTCATATTTTGTTCATGGGCTAGATTATTGATACAATAGGCAGCGTAGAACACAATTTGATATTGGATGGATGATTCCTGAGTGAATTGTTGATAGGATGTGTGAATGAACTTGTATGAGAAGGATAACTGATCTGGATGGAGTGAAAAAAATGTGATTGGATTGGGGTGCCTAATGAAAAAATTCTTCTCGTTATCCTAGTCTCATTTTGAGCAAATGCGTGATTATTTTGAAATTCTGATTGTGAAATTGATTTCTGAATAAAATTATATACCTATCCATTGTATAAATGTACTTTATTTATTGTTTGAGAATATACAAATAAATATATACATATTTTTTGTTTATCTCATAGTTGGCTTGATTTATTGATACACGTGTAATCCTACAAGTATAATTATAATTATAGATAATAAAACACACGAAATTACTGATCTGTTGAAATAGTTAGCCATAAAAACAGCGTCACGATTCTAAACCAGCTTCAATAAAATGTCACCTCATTCAAAATTACTCTTTTAACAACCAGAATAAAAATTTCAAGCATTTTCCATCATCCAAACATAAATAAGTGCTATAAAAATACTCTTCAGTGAATCGATATGCAGAATCACAGTTTTAGTATCTTCCAATAATTTTTCTTGGTTTTAAAAATAATTTCAGAGCAAGGTAGCTTCGCACCAATTTGACATCACGCGTTACCAGTTCTAGTGACATTTGCTGAACTGTGAAGTTGTTTGGTCGCTGATAGCGTGTTTATAAAGTGTCTTTTTGTTATTGATGATATTAACATTCTTGAAATTGGTGTACGACCTTCAAAAGTAGTCCACATGCGAACAAGATTTTTGTATTTCTTTGAGCTAAAAAATTAAGAAGCTGTTCGCAGATCTACTTCACAATTATTGGACTGATTGAAAAAATAGATATATCTGCTGATGTAATGATAATTTCTTATTGATTTAACTCTGTGTCACTTTAATTTGCGAGCTGGCGAAAGCCGCTGATCCTCGCTCTCCCGAGATAGCAAACGTTAAAGCGCGGTCTTTAGCTCCATCATCAATCAACCGCTGAAGTCGTATCACACCTGCGGTACTTCAAACAGAAAGAAGAAAGACCCCAATCTGAAGATACGTAAGAAGAAATTTCTCAGATATTTGTTAGTTTATGTGATGCATTTATATGAAGATTATTCAGTTATAAACTGACTTTTTAATTGTTATAAAAAAGGTATAAATTAAGGAATGCTAAGCGATTTGAATAGTGCATTAAGGCAGGAATTTGGAGACTTTGATGGAATGATACACAAGATTTTTAATAAATTAATCGATGTTCAACAGTTTTATTTAATATTTTAATTGCTGGAATCAATCTTGTTATCTTGAGTATTTACTGCGTCCAATATCTTCTCATACGTAGGAAGAAATAACTGATACGTTCGAAAAAATTTGGTGTGCCAATGCCTTTGGTAATTCTTGGTTATCCTATCAGCAACTTACGCAGAACTGCAATAACATCTTTTTCTTTATTAAAACGACTTCTTTGGTAATGTGCTTGGAGCTTAGCCATCGGTTCAGCTTTTCCCGTTTCATCTCGATAACTGCTTCATGAACTTCCGTTTAGAGATTCTACATGACATAAGCCTATGATGGTATGCCCTTGATGTGAATAATCGAGGAACAATTCCACCAGCAGTATCTCCCAAATCGTCGCCTTGGTCTAGCAAGTGTAAAAAGTGGCTCCAAGATTCTCACACCATTTTATGCACTGTATATTTGAGTTTAGATTAAAAAATAGATCAAGTTTTGATCTACTATGACAAATCGGTCCAGAAACTTGAATTTGTGTTCATTGTGGCCCCAACAACAATTTCAGCTGTTGACAATTAAGATTTGTACAGTGCAAATCTTTTTCTAGGACTCAATTTGTAATACCAAATTTTGTTCCCTCGGTTCTCAACATCAATGGAAGTGTTGAATTTTTGTTGAAGAAAAAATTGTCGCCGTTGTACAGCGGAAAGGAGATGAGCCTTTATCTGCTACTTCATACACTATAGTGTCATAAATATGAAATACTTGTACTAATTAGGTCACATAATTATTCATTTGAACTCGCTGTAACTGTAATCCTAGTGAGTATTGACAAGATCGATGTTCAATTGTTGGACATGATTGACAGGCTATGGTCACTAGATGTTCGGTGGTCGCCAGACAACAACTGTTAGACAATTGAATGTTGGTCCATTGTCGGCTTATGTATATAAGAGCGTAAGCTAGGAGAGGGAGTCAGTGATTCAGTACGAGTAACTGTGAGCGATATTGTGAACATACGAGTTTGTAATTTGAAGATTCACACTGTAATCTGTGTTAATAAATTATTTTAAATAAAATTTGTGAGAATACGTTTGACTTTGGATCAATTGACTAATTTGGCTTCCATCTACCGTCACAAATCTCTCACAAAGCTCTCCGATTATTATTGTGCCAACGATTTATCTGTTGCTTTTTTGGTTAGCCGACAACGTTGTGGCTACTTGACGAGCAGATATTTTCTGAAAATCTGACTCCAGATCTTATTTTCCTCGGTCCTCAACACCAATTTAAAGGGAGGTAATATTGCTATGATCAAGAGGGCGCAAGAAGTGACCCATAACTTCGTAAAGGGGTGTGCCTACATGTCACCATTCTGTAACCTGTAAATTTAACTTTGAATTAACTGATGGATCTTATTTCAATTCACTATCACAAATCTCTTTAAGTTTTTTTTATAGCCAAATTCATCCAAATATCGATTTATCTTTTACGATTTTGGTCAAGCATTAATTATTTAGGCACATAGAAAATAGATGTTTTCTTGACAGTCAATTTGGGCCTTCAGCATCAACGAAAGAGGAAGATTGTAATCGTACTAAAAATTCTCCTATACAAGAATTCTCGCCATGACCTGGCCGACGAAAGATGTGGCCTCAAATTTTTGAAGAGATAGTGAGCCTTTGCCTATTTTTTTTATGTGAATTTAATTTCGGTTAAAAAAATGATGGACTCAGTTAAGATACACTGTCTAGAATCTTCCAAAAAAATTCCGGATGTGTTATTAATCCAACAACACTTTATCCATCTGATTTTTGGACAGCTGTTGGCAACCCAGACACTCATCGATCAGATACTGCTTCGAGACCCATTTTTTAAAATCCGATTCTACTTTTCTAGCCCTTAACCCAAATGGAAGAACAGGTATTGTAATTGTGCTATTCTTCCCCCAAAAATTATTTCAATAATCAAGAGAGCGGACGAAGTAACCGCAGATATCCGAAAAGAAGTCAGGCCTTTGTATTCCTTTTTCGTACAATGTCCCATTGAATCTGTGCCAAGTTATGAGCCAAGTTATGATTCGTTGTCACAAATCTTCCTAAAAACTCCTAGATCTGTGTTTATCATAGCCACTGATTTATCTGTTTCTGAACAGCCATTAATAACGAACAAATCTTTCTCAAGATCAAATTCGTAGTGTCAAAATCTGATGTATACACGGCCCAGACCATCAACGAAAGACAGAGTATTTTGATCTTGTTACATATTTTTGCACAAAAATTGTCGGAATAATATATCGATCACAATTAGTGATCCTAGAGTCCCAAAAAGATGATGATGAGCTTCTATAACAGCGTTTCGTACAGTCTTCTTCCGAATCTGGACCAAGTGATGAACCCAATTGTGATCTACCATCAAAAATCTCCCAAAAAAGTTTGTCTAAAATTATTGTTATGTTTTTATTTAGTCGTTAACAATTTACGCACCCAACGGTCAAATACTTTTTCACGATCTGTTTCATGGTTTTAGAGTCTTTTTCTCGGCCCTCAACAACAGAGAAAAGCAAAGAAATGTGTTCGTGCTGAATGATTGAGGGCAGAATTTGACTCTAATGGCCGGTTTTATAAAAGACCAAGTAAATTTACTTTCAAAATAAATTTATTCTACTCAACAAATTCTAATCGTTTCAAATCTCTTCATGACAACAGAATCATTGCTGTCAAAAAATCGACTGTCATTTAACAGAGTAAATTTTATTTACTCTGGAAGTAAATTACTCTGCCCTTTATAAAACCGGGCATTAGTCGAACAACTGTTGGCCAGGCTCCACAATCTAGGTACCTTAGATTATATACTTTTTTCAGGCCCAGTTCGTAGTGCCTGATATTACTATTACTGAATGTATATCTCTAAAAACGATGGATATATCCGTTTTGAAGTCTCCTAAGACGTCAAAAACGATTTCGAGAATGTAGTTGATCTCTATTTCGTAGCCGGGCATTATTTTGACCGAATCAGATTATAGTTGAAACTCATTCTGTACTATTGAATATGTTGACGTACACATAGATAGTTTCGACGGTCTAATCGAACACACTTCTTAGAATTGACAGCCTGCAGTCTCTCAAGACTTTATCAGCCATGACCTTGTTCAATACTTGTATACATAAGCTTTTCGTCCTATCTCTCAAATCTTTCAGTCATACGACCATGGATAGCACCGATTTTGTTTATGTTGTCCACTGGGAAGCCCATTGAGTACCATACCAACAATTTCTGTAATCTTTTCTTTGGCCCAATATACAAATAGTCAGTCAAAACATTATCGTATAAGCTTCTTATAGCAACTATATACAATTTATGGCAGTCCAAACACATCAATGATTGAAATTGGCATACATATCCAGTAATATTGATGACTAACAAGTCGACAAACTAATTTTGCTATTTGTAGGTTGCAGGTGACTATGTTAGGGCAATTATTCGTTGTTGTCTGCAGTGGTCCCTCTTCTTTGATTACTGTTGTATGAATATATACAGAAGTATAATCATTCATATCGTATTAACCTACTTTAGACCACAAAAATGCTGCTCCAATCTTTCAGCAACCAAAATTTAATTCCAAATAGTTTTCCCATCTTGCCGTTAGTAATTACATCCCACAATCTAACCTAATCCATCGTTGTCAGATTCCGGCATAGAGACGTGACATGTACTCATGTATCTATACGTACAAACCGACATACTGATGTTCATACGTCCTTACTTCTTCTTTTTGATGCGCAAAGACTCTTCGTGAGAGCGAGAGATGACATCGCGGATATATCTCGAGTTTTAATTTTTTTATCCCAGCTTAATTGAATTCCAAAACATAGCGGTGTTTGATTGACAAGCCGTGAATATTTACTAAATTTCTACACTGGTTTTATACACGGATTTAGTTATTATTGTTGGATGATGTATGGTTTGGAGAAATACTCACGGCATAATTGCGGACGGGATCGTTCAATTTGTTGTATGAATCAAGCAGATGAGGATTTGATAAATATAATGGAAGGTCTCTATAATTAAGAGGAAATGTATTAAAGTCTCCGTTATGTTGTCTTTGTATTATAGACATTATTATGTTTATAAATATTGATCTACCCACAGTATCATCGGATCAATTTTCCATGAATGTCTTCGAGGATTAATATTTAACAATTCTTCCCTAGTAATTTGTTCATTTAACTGTAACATCTGCTGTACGAACATATGTACCAGCGGCATGAGACAAACATTGCCTTCAAGTTATACATACGCATGATACAATCTCTTCTCTATCGGCAAAACAGCTTCGCTTCTGCAGCCAAACGACCATTAAATACTCCTAATTAATTAGTCTTAGTACCTAACAGAGATTTTTAATTTTAAATTAGTTTCGTATGCATCGTTTACTGAGTTTATGGACGCGATTTTGGTCCTAGTTAGGTAAAGTGAGGATGTTATCGGAAAAATTGCTAATTGTTGTTTTTAAGCAGTTAATTAGTGTTTATGATAATTTTATTAGCTTTAAGGAATTTTAACAGATGCTTTGAAACTCGTAACAAGATTTTTAAGATCACAGGAAACTCTTATTTATCATCAAACATGGGATTAGGGCCTAAAACAGATTGTCCTGATATCTTGTACGATGCTCGGAATCCTTATTATGAACAAGATGACATCTGAAATAATAGTTCTAAATTCATTTTGCCATGTTGGTGATGTTTAAAAGAACATAAGAACTAATTTTGAACTGAATAACAAATCACAATTTTATTTTATGTTACAATATACATGAATTTATTAGTGTCTCGTTTGAGCATCGTGTGAGGTCACACTTACATTGTTATAGTGCAGCTTAATATCAATCAAAAGCTTATTGTGATATGTTGGCAATTACTCACAGAGTATTATATCAATTTTCATGAAGATATCCCAACATAATTTCATTATAATGATGAGTTTGTTGCAGTGTCCCTTCTGAGGACCATTTGAGACAATACTTGTATCTTCATAGTAGTGCCTGTTTGGGAGTACGTTGCTAAATATTTAGGTGATCACTTAAACGGCACACAAACCAATTTTCATACAAATATGTCACTGATGAATTTGTTGGAGTGTCCTTTTTAAGGACTATTCATTCATAAATTCATGTGATGACTAATAAAAGAAAGATTTGACTTTATTCATGAAAATAGTCTCCTTCAAGCGTGGCACATCAATTCCAACGCTTCTCTAACATTTCTATGCCTTTCTTGTAGAATGATTCGTTCATTTCTTCAAAATACGCTTCAGTTTTGGAAATCACCTATTTATTGAAGACATATATCTTACCGACAAGCATTTTTAGAGATTTGCGAACAGGTAATATGCGCTGGATTCTATACCTGAAGAATAGGATGGATGCAGAAGCAATCCATACAATTTTGTTATTGTAATAATATCTTGGCGAAAGAGGACTAACTGTCGAATTGAGGCGACCAGAACGCTAAGCATCATCGATGTTTGTACGGCCGTATTTAAATCAGCAAACTACTTGTCTATCATTCGTCTTGATTGGATAGAGTTCATATGATATTTGGTAAGCCATTTCTTTGCTTCAACGATATTTTACTTTTGAAACAACAATGCTTCTCAATACAAAAAATTAAAAATTTTTCATTGTTTCTGAAATTACAAAAGTAGTGCCACTAAAATCATTGCAGTTCTTGAACTTATATTCGCAATGTCATTAAATTCTGACACATATTGTTCAAGGTTCAAGCTATCTTGAAATAATAAGAATTTGTCAATAGTGACGTTATCTATGTATTATTTTACGAACTTATTGAGTGATGTGGAACATTCATAAAATTATTCTAGAAACCTCCCTGTAATATCTAGTAACATCTTTCGTAACTCTGCTTGAAACGACAATAACCTGTGGAAACTTTGGTTATTCGCAAAAGTAAAGTAATAGCATCCACGACAGAATAAAACAGACAAAAAGAAAAACTGTGTGAAAATAAAAAAGTAGTTACTATAAATCTCACTGCCTCCTCTCCCAAAGCTCTTATAAGATACCAGCTTATCTTTTTCTCCAACGTTTATCTGAAGGAAACTGTTAGTCCCACTATATAAATCCACTTCAATCAAGGAAAAAACTTCACAGAGACATTGAAGAATCGTTCTCACTTTGCATTGGTAGATAATTGGCTTAATCGTCACGAAAATGCAAAAACAATCTGCGATCGGATATCAATTGAACTCAAGAGACATCAAGACTACTTTACAAGCCGGTGATAGGTTTCCGCTGGATTAAAAATCGGAAAGGATTTCAGATCTGATTGGCAGCAGAACAGGTTGCGTTTCCGCTCTGTTCTTGGCATTCATCACATGAGAAGCTCCTAATTCCATGATTAAAACATCAAGATTGCTAGAAACCAAATACAGAGGATCAGTAACTCAGTTCGATTGAAATAGCGGCCATCAAATCAGTATTCCTGGAACCTTGAAAATCCTTAAGAACATTTTCGGAATGAATTTTGTGAGCTCGGAAATATGGTTTCTTCAATACCATAACTAGATGAAGTTGCTGATAAACGTACTCTCCATTCCCATATTCTCAGGTTGCAGGTTGCCTTACAGCTGATGAACGATAAGTAATTCATTTATTTATTTTAGAAAGAACTTCCTTATGGCTTAATCGAAGACTTGGTGTTCATTCATCCATCCCTAATTATACTTCAAACATAATTAGTACGATGTTGAGATAGATGTATATTGGGCACATGATCACAAACATAGCAATCAAGAAGATTGCTTCTTAGTATCATAAACTCAGAATCAAAATTGGAAATGACATTCAAAACTCTAAAAGAACTTTGGGAGAGCGTGTGCTAGTGGTAGTTGGAAAATAGAGCTTTTCCAAGAAGGTGTAAAAGATATATGTACTCACGACTAGAACAGAATGTTCATGCAATAAAATTTGTGTCATAACCATCAAATATTACACGAAAACAAATGAGTTATATCTAGATATTGAACACTTGCCTGCTTCTTCTGACCAAGGTCAGTTTAGCTGACGACATCATGCTTGGACGTAACGCGTGTTTCCAATTCAGAAGTGGTTTCAATATCGGTGGATGCTGACATTGTCATTACTGTCATCAGAAATAAATTGCAAATACGTTCGTAGCTAGAGCAAACATTAAACAGAGGATGAAGCAACTAATGACAAGTCTGAAGTCACCAAATTCTAGTACTGAGCGGTTGAGGGTTTTCAAAAATCGTCGTAAGAGAGCCTGCCTCTACGATGGGTCAAGCTGTGGCGTCGGGAAGTTGAGCTGAAAGCGGCATGTCAAGGACAAACATCAGGAGTTTGATTCAAGAGGAAATCATCATCATTAGATACTAGTGTAGATGTGTGCAGCATGTGAAATGAACGACTTGTAATGTATTGTGGTGTTTTTTTCGCTTCGCACTAGTATATAACTTTTTGTGAAGAGATATTTGGAAAGGTGATGCCACCTTGAAAGTCCCGTTAATTAATTGTGTTTTTAATCACATTATTCAAATATTTTCTACAGCACACTTCAAGTATTAATCATATTTCACATCGCATACCTGTACAGTAAATTTGAAAGTTCACGGGCAAAATACCGCAAAAAAACTAATGATAATATCCTATTTCGTATTAATAACATAATAGTTTAATGTCCCGCAGACAGAATTCAGATGTATCAGTATAACAACGGCAAATAATGATTAATTCAAATCATTTAACTTAAATTGTTCGCCTCTCAATACATGATAAATGATGTATCCATATCATCGTAAATTAAAGCTATACAAAATTATTGACATTTACATCTTAGGTGCAAGGTTAGAAAAATATGGCTGTATGACCGCCATTTTGCGTGGGTTGCAAACAAAATTAGCTCTTCTATGACCTTAATTACAGGTCAACAAGGCCAGGTCGTAGTTCATCTCCCATTAAAAAACAATTTCGCAAAGATTGATCACGATAGAATATTCTGATAGAGTTATTAAATTTTTTACGGAAAAATTAGATCATCAATCTCAAATACCTCTGCTAATGATTTATAAGGATTTTAAGAAATAATCTTCTTTATATTGGCGTGAAACCTCATACCAACAAGAATTCACATACTCGATCCAAGCGCACATAATTTTACGTATTTCTGTTTAAGGAAGATGTTCAAATTGAAATAAATCTTAATTAAGATCTAAATTAAGTTTTTCTCTTTGATGTTAAACAAGTAAATAAATTCTACAACGTATTAATGACGAAGACAACCTACTCAGGTTCATAGACGATCATTTATTTAATTAGAAATAATGTGAATATGATTCTCCAATAAATAATCCCATTTTATGGGTCAATTAATATGCAGTTGAATTGTAACAAACATTTTAACTCTACCTTGTATCTAGATATCGAAATTTGGACCGTTTTTAAGAGTATGAATTCTTGTCTTAATTTTCCTTTCGCTAAATATATTATCCACAGATATTGAAAGAAAATTTAAAATATATCAAGTAAGTAAACCATGAGCAAAATGTAACTTATCTTAATTCGACTTTTAATGAAAGGTTGCACCCATAAATTTCAAAGAGAGCTTTGATCATTCTCGAAGAACTATATTTGTGGAAATGGTCTTCTAACGCTTGGACTGCATAAAATATGTTTGCTTATTTGTTCAATGAGCTGAAATATCCATAAAATAAAATGGCGGATTTACCAGCAGGCTGAGTAGGCTTGAGCCTGGGGCGATAGATTTTAGGGGCGGCAAATTTGGAGACCAATTTTTCTAGCCATCTTATGAAAATAAAGAAAAATCTTTCTGCCGGTTTCTGGATGTCTTACAGAAATATGTCTACAAAACATTTTTTCGATGACTTTTCCACTATTTCTGTATTAATCCTCACTGATAAAATTATACGATGGGATACTTCAGGGCAATTAGTAATTCATGATCACATCATAATATTCATTCAACACTAGAACGTTTTGAACGAAAATGCGTCCATCAGAAGCTAAGTACAATGTGTAGATTTAAATTTTATTTTTTACTTTCTTGTACAAAGTACTTGCGAAACCGACAAAATTCACATCTGAGATTTTTATAGAAATATGTTTGAGCATCCCTGAATCCTTTTTGACTATTTCTGGCTTAATGTCGGTACGTATGTATGTGTGCGTTATTAACTCGCAGATCTTAAAACCAGCTGAACGTATAATATTGAAATTTTATATTTAAGACTAGTCTAGGGTCTAGTTGTGCAACTCTTATTATGACTGCAATCGTCTGTAGCGGAAGAGCACTTTACGTGAAACTTTTTTTGGATTTTTCGCAAAAATCCAGAATGATTAGCCGTAGGATACTAAAATTCAGTATTTGAGATTGCTGTAGCATCTAAATGGTTACCTTCTACTTTTGTATCAATCGGCTGAGCCGCAAGTGCCTTTTATATAGCAGACTTTTCGAATTTTCAACATAGAGCAATCAGTCGTGGAATATGAAATTTTGTACTAAGCACTTCTGTAACATCTAGCTGTACACTTCGCATTAGGATTGCTATTGTCTGTGCGGAAGTGCACTTTACTCGAAACATCTTTTGAGTTTTCTGCATAAATCCAAAACGATTGAAGTCAGTATTTAAGACGATAGTACCGTCTGAATACTCATATCCTATTCTCATTGAGATCGACTGAAGTGGAAGTGCACTCTACTTGACAGTCTTATTTTTCGCATAAATTTGAAACGAGGGGCTGTAGAGTATTGAAGTTTAGTATTTCAGTCTACTATTGCATCTGAATGATTGCCTATTATTCTCATAATATTAGACCAAGCCGGAAATGTACTTCAGTTGGAATTTCTTCTTAATTTTGCGCAGAAATTCAGAGCTGTTAGCCGTAGAATCTTGGAAATCAGTATTTAGGAATGTTGTAGCATAAGAATGATGACCTACTGTTTCCATAGCAACCGACTAGGCCGAAAACGTGCTTTACCTGACAGATTTTTAGAATCTCTCGGATAAACTCAAAACGTTTAGCCGTGGAACGATGGAATTTTGTGTTTGATCATCATATTATTAAATGCAACAAATATATTCGATGACGCACAAGTAAGTCACGTGATGTCCACATCAGATTTTTTATTTAAATCAATGATTGGATCCTTTTATCTGCTTCATTACCTTAACTATTCCATTATGGTTGTTAAGAAGAGGAGTGGCGTCAAGTTGTGGTGGGAACCCTGCTCTATGCTAAATACATAGGATAAAACATTCATTGCCGACTTCAAATAAACAAAATCTCAATGAATAATACTAATGAAAATGTTTGTTTTCGGTTGAAAATACATGACTTTGAATAATTTGGTTCCTTATCCTATTCTTTTGAAGAGCTTCCATCGGTTGAAATATTTTTTCTTCATATTTTAATAAAGCTATACAATATGATGTGTATAGCTCGCAACACTGTAGATTTTCGGAAGTATTTTTGATATTTAGTAATGGTACTGCGTTTCATAATCAAACAAACTTATTCATGATAAATCTACATCAAAAAAAAGAATATCCAAGGAAGAATAAATGGGTTACTGAATCAGTGTACCGTCCAATTGAAGAAGTAATAAAAATCCTTGTTTATTCCAATCGCACACACTCTTCCTATTTCAACTCATGCGGCGACGTTGCCAAGCGTATGATAATTTCTTGAATTTTAGAAGTTTTTGTACAATTTTTTTGAATAATAATTCAATTTTCTCTGAAACTAGAAACAAGACTTTCTTGAAATTTGGTACACATGTTTATAAGACTTTTGTAGATATTTTGGCAATTTTTTGTAATGCTGTCATTTCAGATAATCGAGATGATAACGTATAAATCAATGTGAAACACGTCGCGTGCATTTAACGCAATGTAATAACATGTCACTGAACAGCAACTTTGACATTTTTTATCTCGATAACTAAAAACAACATTGAGTTCAAACTTTGCTAGAATATTCTTCATTGAACAAATAATATTCTGTTAAAATTTGAGAAAATTCTCATATACTTTGATTTCCTTCTCAACAACCTTAAATGAGCTCTTGAATTTTTTTACTTACTTGTAAAGTACAAGTAAGTATTGTGAAACCGACAGAATTCATTTATCGAGATTTTGATGGTAATATCCGTTTTGTGCATCCCTGAATCCATCTTGACTATTTTCGGCTTGATGTCGGTACGTGTGTACGTGCGTTTGTTCGTAACTCGCAAGTCTCAAAACTGGTTGATCGTATAATGTTGAAATTTTGTATTTACGACTGGTATAGGGTCCAGTTGTGCATCTCGCATTATGGTTTCAATCGTCTGTACCGGAAGTGCACTTTACTTGAAACTTTTTCCCAAGTTTTCTAATAAATCCAGATGTATGTTCACGTCAGATTTATTTAATAAGTACCTACGCATACATGAAATTCATGTGAATCTTGCTCATTCAGAAACATTCATTAGAATATGAGTAGATAAAATATGTGAATTCAGTCAAAATTTATTTGTTTTTTCTCTCCTAGCTTAGTCAGCAGCGTTCGTAATATTCGGTTGTGGCTTAAGACAAAATGAAAATTGCTCTTTTTCAATTTTATACATCAGACTTTTTTTGAAAAAATTCAAATATTTTATATTACTTTATAAAACTTTTTTTTGCTCTTCAAGATGGCTAAAGAGTAGCCGAAACTGTCGAGTTAGGAAAAAAAGAAGCAAATAAATTTTGACTGAACTCCCATATTTCATCTACTCACATTCAGTATTCCAATCAGCGTCAATAAGATTATACAGTTCATTAAAATATCAAAAGGACCAAATATTTCATAGAAATATTGCACTCAATCAAATGCCGACGCTGAACAAGTGAATATGTCATAGTATACGGTTTTTCCTTAATTTTTTTTTTCTTTTTAAAAATATAAAACCTCAAAGAAGACGCGATGAATATTAGATTAGGGAAATGAACATCGAATCCATCCATGAATTGAGCCAGAGACCGACTGGTGTATCGTAATTAATGTGAATGTAGATTATGCCATTCATTAACTTCACCTGTATCATCCATTTATTCTTTTGTACTTCGCTACGCTCGTGCGCTTCTTTACTAGGCTGAGAAAAAAGAAGTCTTGGATAAAATTCAAGCTATCTTTTGGAGTATGACGTTCTGTATTAAAGTTTGAACTATCGGGAGACGGTTTCCAAAATATAATATAGCATCCAAAATTATAGCCTGTTTTTATCTTTCAAGTTCAAAACTACGATTAAATCAAATTTGAATCGTTTTAAAAGAGTGTTTATATCACATATCAAAATTTGATGTATTCCAAAATAATTGAGGGTCTATTTCGCAGCATGATGGCAGGACCTCCTTCTGTTTATATCCACGGTTTTCATGGGACCAATTCCAAATAGCAATTTAAGTCATAAATATCGCAAGTCATATCATCTGCCAACTTTGTCTGCATCATCAATCTATCCTTGCACAATTTGTTTCGTCCGTGCGCCCCTTTGTTGAACTGAGTGGCAGTCTTGGATTCAGATTCAAGCTATCTTTTAAGATATGATGCCACATATTAAAATTTGAGCTTTTTTTAAAAACTGTGACGTATCATACAAAAATAGTGTGTTAGTTTTTTCGTGATTGTTTGTGAAATGTTATTTGCTACTCTTCTGCGAATGTCCTGCAATCACTGGAACATTGTGATTCATCTTTTTGATTGAACTCAACATAATTTGTGGAGAAGATAATTGTAAAGCATGTATTGTTCGCAGATTCCTTATACAAAATATGAAATTTCGAACGTGTTCACATTTTTCTCATAAATTTCTAATTCTTGCGCAAATTACACTTTTCCGCCACATTGCATATGCGCTACTTTAGTAAAAACCGAAACGCGATTTGCATTTAATTATAACTTAGTTATAGCGCATGCGCATAAGGCGAATCGGTGTAAAACCGCCACATACTTTGATCAAATTATGAAGTTCTCTACAAAACGTTAGTTATTTCAAGCACAGGAACACGACGCTGATTAGAATCTCAATTAAAGTAATAATTCCGAATTATTACTTCCGGCTGCTTGAACTGAAGCGAAGAAGAGGTTTATCTAATCAGTGATTCATCTTTTACGAGCAATGGAAGAGGAAAATTATGATGAAATGCAAATAGCAAGGATTTTATCTTTGATACGTCAGCCTACATGCCGAAATATTTATGACGAATGCTAAAGCTTTTGACTTAATTTCCAACGGAATGTTTCGCTTTATTGACGTCCGACGTGCTATGAATGCGAAATTTCACTTGAAATCAAGAATTTTTGACGCACTGCTGAATCAGGAATTTTTATATATTATTGAATCATGTGTATGAAAAAATTAATAAAAAAATGGGTTGAGCTAGGGTTTCACTGTAAGATGACAGATAACTTCGATCACAAATTGATCTAGTGATCATTATTATCCAGAAATCAATTTTACAATCGAATTTGTAGTTATATTGATTATTTCAGGCTTAATTCATGAGCATTCTGAAATTCAATTTCTCCTATTTACATTTGAATGACCTTGTGTTCCACACGCAGGTTACTTCCTGAGATAATGCTCATAAACATATCTTTCTCATATTATTCATTCATGTACCACATTCCCAAATCTCCACATTTTTTCCCATGTCATTTACACCGTCTGAACATTAGAAAAGTTACACTGTATACCTTCTTGTAACTTTAAGACGTTCCCGGACACACAGACTACTGGATGTACTCATACATCGTCACACAGGACGGATACAGACAGTGTATGAAAACAACCGACAGTCTACAGGAAACAATAGAAGAGAATCCGTGATCTAGTTCTCATTCAGTGTGAAGGAGGGGAGCTTTATGTGATATCCCGTGCGAAAGAAACAAAAGTAACAGACTATGTTTTGTTTACTGTGGTTTTCTGGTGGTTTCTGGTTTTAGTATTGGTTGGAGCCGTCATTTTAATTAGAGATAATGGTATGACAGTTGGAAGTGATACTGAGGAAATTTGTAACTGTAATAGAATCTTGAGAAATATTATAGAATAAAAGCTTCCAGCTTTCTGGAATATCAAGTGAGTTCCAAGCTGGTGTTCCAAGCTGTACACATGCCGTGAACATAAACAAGGCACCGGATTTAAAACGGACTTTTTCTCCACCCTCAGAAATATCAACTTTCCAACTCTTTTTCAGGTAGCAAAACTGATTGGATATGATCGTAAGGTCGCAAATGACCTTGATCAAAATCATACAGGCTTGCGTGAAAATATCAGGATTGATCCTACGTTGAAGCTATAGTACAGTTCAATGATTAATCGGTGGGCCTGTAGAACCAGTAGAGTAATTTAGAATTATTGTGCTGTTCATAAAGCTGCACATTTTCCGCATCAAATAGAACAAATAGAGTAAAGACTACATTATGTATCATTTGTCTGGGTGGTCTATTTCTCTTCAGGAAAACGGTATATTTATAGACGTTAAAATTTATGTAACATTCTTGTTACAAAGTAATAAAGTACGCGTATGTCATGTGCTTAAAGTACCCGTATTATAGCATTTCTTGTTAACATAAATTTATCTTCTCTTATTTCAGGAAAGCACACACTTTGATTCTCCTGTTGATTTTTCCATGATTATCATTGACACATTAAATTGCGGTATAAATGAGTGTTAATTATCCGGTTGGACGGTTTGAGGAAATGGACAATTAAATCAAAGAATTATAGCAAGTAATAAGCTACAAAAAACACAAAATAACTCTTTTACTTTAATCTCTCATGATAATACAAATAAAATTCTTATCGTTTAAGGAATGGTGATACACCCAACAATAATGCTGCAAAAGGTTCTCTTGACATTAGAGTATTACCACTCGTTTGGACAAAGTTGAGAATCGTGCTGTGTAAGAACAACGCCCTATATTCACGACCTAAACTCCAACTAAGACACAGCTACAGTCACACTTAATGTAGATTTATCTCTGCTAGAACAGAATGCGATTGTCGGAATGTGCAACTCCGCGTCACCCACGCTACCAAGCTATAATGTATTTGTGGTACAAGAAGTGTTTTGTAACCTGCGTCAGTACCGTATCTACGATGAAGCAAGTGGAGCACAAATCATAAAAAGGATAATGGATTTTGTGTCCATTTATTGATGCACAAATAGAAGACAGGAAAAGTTGTTCTGTGGACATAACTTCATCAACATCAAGGAAAAATTCTAAGAAGTTAATAAAAGCTTTCTACAATAATATAAATGATTCTATCTTGCTTCTATTATGAATAACAGAATATGGAATCATAAACTAATGGAAAAGTATTGCTAAAGGCTAATTTTCAATTTAGAAGCAAGTAGAACATATTAAAGAGAATGTACAAATCTTTCAGCTGATTGTAAATTCGCTAATCTAATTCGAACTCAACTAGCATACTAATATCAAAAAGTATACTAAATGTAAAATTACACTCATTATTTATGTAACATAGCACTCATAAAATTGTACCAGTGACAATTCTTGTCTATATTTATTCTCCGGTTACATATTTATTACCCAAGAGAGTTTTTTACGAATTATATGGAGCCATGAATTTGAAATGCAAATTCACTTGGAAAATTTCCTTGTGGACACTAATGCCTTTGGTTTAATTTACAAAGGATTGCTGCCGACGCACGCAAGCGACCAATGCGTGTGGAAGTTTTACGCACGGCCACGCGAGAGGTATGTTGCAAGTTGTCTGTGACATGAAACTGTCTATATATGCTGATAACGCGAATAAGTAACGATTATATATAATCATTACTCACAGGAAATCTAAGTTCCCCTGCACAATGTTATCCTTTGATCAAACATTCTCAGATTCGCAATGCGAGAGCAAAAAATTCAAGAAGAGCGCCAGGGCCATCAATACAATAATCATTTGCAGTATTGGTGCCTTGAGTTTGAAAACTTCATTCTGGCAGCAATGGCATCGTTTATCACCAGGCTTTTAATGTCCAAGTTGACGCCCTCACTTTTAGAGGAATGTGGTGAAGGGTATCAGCGAATTGTGTTGTGTTTCAAATTATTTCATGGGGGCACCAGGACCACCTAATTAGTCTTGCTCAAGGAATACAGCCTTCCTTCGCTTCATTGGCATCTTTAGATGGTTTAACAACTCCATCACTGTTAATGGTATCGTTAACCACCAGGCATTCAATGTTCAAACTAACGATTTTACTTTTAGAGATATAGGGTGAAGGGCACCACTGAAATGAGTCATGTTTCAAATTATTTCAAGGAGGGCGCCAGGACCATCCAATTAGTCTTATCGAAGAAGTATAACCTTCCATTGCAGCATAGGCATCTTGAAAGGGTTAATGCGTCAATGGCATCGCTCGCCTTCAGACGTTCAATGTCCAAAATAACGCCCTTACTTTTAGAGGAATATGGTAAAGAACATCACTTAAAAGTGTTTAATTTTAAATTATATCGAGGATGGCGCCAGGAGCCTCCGATTAGTCTTGCTTAAGGTGTACAAATTTCCTTCTTAGTATTGGCGCCTTGCAAGGTTTTAACAACTTTATCTCGGCAACGCAACGATGGCAACGTTCACCACCAAGTAATCAATGTCCAAGCTGTTCTTATCTTCAGACGAATGTGGTCAAAGGCATCACTGAAATGTGTTATACTTAAAATTATTTCGAGACTAAAGCCAGGACCAGCCAGTGAAGCTTGCTCAAGAAGTACAAACTTTATTCACAGCATAGGCATCTTAAAAGGGTTTGGCACCTTGATTCCTGCGTCGATCAATATCAAAGCTGACGCCATTTCTTTTAGAAACATGTGAAAATAGGCATCAGTAGTATGTATTTCAAATTATTTCAAGAAGAGCGTCCTGACCATTCAATCATTCTTGCTCAAGAAGTACAACCTCCCTTCGTAGCACATGCGTCTTGAAAGGGCTTAACAACCTCATCCTGGTGTCAATAGCATTGTTTATCACCAGGTCTTCAATGTCCAAGCTGACGCCCTTATCTCAATTCTAATATGGTGAAGGATATTAGTAAAATGTTCAATTCAACAGTGGTACATAGAGCACCCCTTGCCTTCTGTTCATGAAATCTTATAGTTTAGACCATTACACGTCTCATTCTCAAAGGTATGACCAAAAGGAATACACATCTAAAAAGCCTTATGAATTTTGTGAGATTAAATTGTTCTATGTGGACACTGAGCTAATTCGAGAATAGACTAGAACCTGATAAAAAAGTTTCTCTTAAGAAAGCCTTAGCTAAGTGAGGTTTTATGAAATAAAACATTACGAAGCCATGATGTATAATTGTGTCAAGCAGTGCCCATACCAACAGTTTGTTTGATGTATAGCTTGTTTTTGATGATATTTATTTATTTATTTATTTATTTATTAATAATACCCCAACAGGCAAGAATGCCCAGTTCCAGGAGAAATAAAGTTATAATCATTAATGTTTGTACAATCACATTAAAATTGAAAATTAGAAGTTATCTTCAAGAAAATATTATCGAAAAGTCAGCCGAAGTGAACAAAATAGAATGACACCAGAAGATGTGGCAATAGACAAGTTTGGCGGATAATATTGTTCTATGTACTATTATTGGGATGAACAAATAAAACTAGGTTCAACTCGAGGAGTAGGATATACCACCTGCCCCGAGACTGTCCTGTCCGTTGGAGCTGCGGATCTTGTCACCTAATCCCTCTTTCTGAGGGAAGCGGGCGCAAATTGCGGCATTGGCTGTGTGGTCGAGTGTTACTTCTAATATTCGCCGGGGTCTCGTCAAGCGGTTATACGAGGAGATATATGTCTCTGTGTATATCGAAACTGTGGGTAGATGGTCAGAAAATCGCATGAGGTGTCGGGCTTCGGTCTAGTCTTCGTGTGGCAGATCACACGCCATAGACGCCTAAAACTAAGGACCTTGCCACCAAACTCTCCAACTGAGGGTAAAGGTGGATTTATAACTGACATAGAATTAGAAAATAGTTTAGCACAGCTTAGCATAGAATTTGGTTATGTGGAAATCAATGCATCCATTTATAACAGACACAGTGCACAGAACTTAGTTTAGCACAGCATAGGAATTGACCAAAGTTTAATTTTCTATGTTTTTCGTGAATTACCGTGACATTTCGTAGTAGTTCGGTTGATTTGCAACAAACGCCGCAAGAGCGCTATTGGAAAATATCTACAATATGACAAATTTCACAGCGTGAGAACAAATATGTCAAAACATAATATAATGTTTATCGTTTTCAATTTGACAAGACCGAAAACATGTACTTGTTCTTATTATTTTTGTTGATACTTCTTCTTTTACTTCGTGCTGATTTCTATGTCTTGTGTGATATTATAAAACCCCTAACTGAAATTCTATGTTTTCTGTGCCAAACCAAGCTGTGCCAAATTATGTTCTGTGTTTTAAGTCAGTTATAAATCCACCTTAACGGGTGCAACCAATAGCGTAAGATGTGTGGTAGAATATTGTAAAATATTCGTCTACTATACTCGTCAAGCAATTAAACGAGGAAATAGAAGTTGGAAGATGTCTCTGCCTATATCAAAACTGTGACTATATGGTAGATCACACGCCATTACTCTCAAAGCAGTGAATTTTGCTACTCCATGTACGGTAGAGTATTACAAAACGTGTACTGCTCGCCGACGACTCGTCTAAAAGTAACACAAGAAGATAAAAGCAGAGATAAGTCTCTGCCCTATTAAAAACGTGAGTGGATGGTAGACCACACTTCATAAACTCCTAAAACTGTAGATTTTGATACCAAATCCTTCAACTGTCGCAGCAATAGATTATGGTAGAGTATTACAGAACGTGCATCGCTTGGCGGCGACTTGTCAACAGTGACACGAGTACTGAGAGGAGAAGGAGCCCCCGTCTGCAAATGTGGCTTCAATAAGCAAAGGCGGCTTATAAATCAGCTCCGGCACTGGTCTGGAGAGCCAGTAGGATATGGATAATGTCCCAACCGCACCAGTAGGTCCAAATCAGGATAAATCCTAAGGAGGAAGCGTTGGTAACGTACTGGTAGCCAGCTAGATATAATGTCTGTAGCGAGAGTGACTCACTTACCAATTTCTGTCTAAATACATGTGCCACCAATAGTGCCGAAAGGCGGAACAGATCTTGATAATAGGTGTACTGTAGTGCCACAATCTGATGGAGCTGGGACAAGTGGTGGTCAGCAAGAAAGAAGCTATCGGAAATGTAATCTGAACCGGGATTTTCAGCTCGACTAGTATTTCAAGGAAAATATTATTGAAATAATCTAAGCGGGTCTAGTTTCTGATTGTGAACTGAAATGTATAACGTATGAAAAAAGAACTATTTGAACATCAATTGATAAGAACACAAAGATTAAAATTAATAAACATTCCGTGAGAGACCCCAAAGTGATGTTATATAAAACAACGTGCTCCAAGACCACAATGCATTACGGGAAATAAGTCAAGCGATGATACTACCAACAGTCTGCTTTGGGTACTACGTGATGTGTAACCTGTTTTTGATGAGATGACAATGGACAAGTTTGAAGGATTAAATTGAGTTATTTGATGCTATCGAAATAAACAAGTAAAACCAGCCTGGAAATAATCAAGAATGTAAGTGAATAATACTGTTTGAACATCAACTGAACTTTTTATTAGAAATAGGGTGTTACAGTTTCTATACTAGCTAAGAGCACTAAAGTCCAGTATGTAAAGATTCCGTGAGAGCCTCGCAAGTAATGTTATGTAAAATAAGTTGCTTCGGAGCCACAATACATTACAGGCATTATGTTAAACGATGGCTGAACCAACAGTATGCTTTGAGTACTATATGAGCCGTAGTTTGTTTCTGATGAGATGACAATGGACAGGTTCAGGGGATTATATTGTTCTACGTTATACTTTTGAATAAACAGGTGAAACCTGTTTGAAAATAATCTGGAATATTTCAAAATAAGACTTGTAACAACCAACATAATCTGCTTGAAAAAATAGGCTGTTGTAATTCAGTTGGAATATCTATAAGTGATTAAAACACTCAGGTCCAAATTCAAAAAGTTCCTCAAGAGTCTGCGGAAAGAGATGTATATGACAAAGCCGTAATGCATTGAAAAGAATGTGTCAAGCATGAATTGGACTATCTTGGTAGCCACAGTTGGAGCTGTACATGGCACATTTTATCCTGAATGGACTATGGGTCACCTAGCTCGCAAGCCAAGCTTAAGAAGAGGATTCTAGGGGACGGGCTTATATATGCTCATGGTCTCTGGTAGAGGTTTGATTTGCTCACGAGCTCGTCAGGAATTAAATTACTAAGGATCAGATTGGCGACAACCAAAATGTTTATGAAGAGGTCTCAAAAGTCAAAAAGTACAGCTACTTGTCTAATATAAGAATATCGATTATTGCTTGCAATTTGTTGAAATATAAAGACTTGTAAGTACATACGACTAGGCCAAGTTGGACTGTTAATTGACAGTTTCCGAGCCGGGTTGAACGAGGAATTTTTTTTTATTGGTCTTGGATGCGGTTAGACTTTAATGAAGCGTGCTTAAAAACTGTGGTCTGTGCGACGTTGTCGTGCCCAAAAAGTCTTTGATCATGTCGACGACAAAGTCAATCCGGTTTTTCTAGAAAATTTCTAGAGTTTTCAATGATAAAACTAGCCCTCAAAAACTAGGGTGAACTTCTTCCATTTTGAAATATTAGTGCAAATATAAGCTGAATCTTAAATATTTGAAGTAATTCTCTATCCAATTTCCTCGAGCAGCTAATTAAAAAATGCGTAACAATGATTATATACAGACTGTGCGTGTTTTGTATACCTGAACGGATGTTATAAAATCAAGTTGCCCACGGATTATATCACACTAACACAACATGACACCATATAGCAGGTACAACACAAGAACGCGTGGTTGAGTAACATGTTTATAGATCCGCCACCCGAGGAAAAACTGGATTTATTGTTTTATTTCATTTTGTAACACGTTCTCAACGATATATTTGGAGATAATCAATTTCAAGTATTCCTCCGTGAAGATACGAGAGTTTATAAGTGGTTTTTGGAGTGGTACATGAACCCTGTCAAAATCCGTAATCTGATGATTGGACATAAAAGTGAGCAGATTCATGAGATTGCATATTTTGCACCAATATTTGAACGTGAGAAAGCAAGACGGAATCGTCAGAAATCGTACAACGTATTCCGAGGATGGTTTGTAGCTGTTTCAACAAAGCCCACAGGACTTTAGGGGCTGTGCCATCACTGTGGGCGAAACATGGATATACTATCACCCGCCTGAGACCAGAGGACAGTACAAATAATGAATTGTCAATAAGGAGTTTGTACTAAAAATGCGGAGATCGTTCCTTCACCCAGGAACTTTGAAGCGACCGGAAATTTTACTCTAACAAGGATTTGATTTCAAAAACGGATACCTGTTTTGAGTAGTTGAACCATCACTATTAATCGATAGGAATCAGCCAATTGGAGCGGCCCCTTCCGCCGTAGTATAGTACAGAACAAATTAATTCTACCATTTGGACATAAATTATATTCAAGTCCTATTAGTTATTCAAGCGGCATTATCACAGATTGATCATTCATTCGAGTTTCCTTAATTTCTAAATCCTCTGGAGCAGTCTGCTATCGCAGTAATAATTCAACAGTAATTACATATTACTTACATCAAAATACGAGCCAAATATGACATATAATCATGATACAAGATACAATCTTTGTCGTATGGGCACATTATTAGCTTCAGGTACTAATTAGTTAGAGTAATGATTGTGGGAACTATAACTACATCAAATTTATTTAATCTTAATCAAAACCATCATCAATAACGCGGACAGAAACTGTTATTCTTATTATATACCAGAATTCAAGCTCGTGATTCAATAGAAATAAGTATAGATCTTGTGTTACACACTATTCCAAACTGTAAATAGGAATTATGTATGTGGTCAGTGTATGAACTCCCGCCTTGAATTGTTTTGTTTTATCGAATAAATGCGAAAAGAAGCACCATAATTGAAGACAAATCTCTTGTCTACTATAAAATAGAATACAACATAAACATACTTCTCATTTATTAATGATTCTCATTCTCTTTGGCTTCTGGTTGAACTTTCTCAAGAGGATCAGCTCGCATTTGAATACATTCCTAATGAATTATATCAACAATATGGCATCATTACAAACTTTAAAACATTGAAACAAATTCAATGTAACAATAGGAGTAAATTGCGACATTTATCAACAATTGTTTGATCAAGTTGAGGTTAGGTTGCGTGGGTGACAGCAACAAGTTTGTTTCGTTACAGTGAGTAAATATTTTCCCATGGCACTTTCATGAAGGATTTAAAACGTATGTTTGTCATGTTCTGCTATTGGAAGATAAATTATAGCTTTGTTGATAAAATACAGCAAGTGTCAATGGTAAAATAATTTGTTAGGTTGTGGATTGCGTCTACGCTTTTCGAAATAGTAATTGATTACAGGTGAATAAATTATTGGAACGGATATATTGATGCAACTAGGTGAAACATTAAACTTGAATCTCAATTATGTAACAGCACAGGACTCGAAAAATTAATTTTCGCAATAAAATTTCTACGTCTTAGCTCAAATAAGATCGAAATATCTCGAATTACTGAACTGAAGCATTGCAAAACGATTGTGGGCAATCTAGACCTATAAAGCAGGTCGAAATGCTATTCAAATCATACTTAATAATTCCAGATAATCTTTGTACTCTAAGCTGAAAGCACTTTGAGTGAATAAGTTCCATTTGTACTTATCGCGACATTTTTGAGATTTTAAACACTGCTGGTGCCATGAATTGGTCAAAAGCTATAACAGCTATATTCTTATAAGTAAGTATGGTATTTTCGTATTTGTATTAGCCTAACAGTAAGCGAGGCTACAAGATGCCACAAATACAATTATATTGCTTTAGTTATCTTTGGTGAGCAATCTATATATAGACTCGTGGACTATACCAAAACGCTATTCAAATAATATTAGACTGTTCAGAATCTTTTTTCATGTGTTTTCTGGACTCTAAACTGCAGCGCGAGGTGCAGCGAATTTGTAACTTCAAACGAACAGCTTGACAGGATTTTGTTTGATATTACTACGTTACATTCAAGATTTTGGGCACTGTTCTTGCTGGAATTGGTTCATGCAAGCAAACTTGAGATTTTTGACTTCTTTCTGTTGCAAAATCTATAATTTGAGGGTTTTTGGCAGCAAGTAAATCCACAAGATCTCATCAATTGGAAATTTTTATTACTGCTCTGTTTTTTTCAATCCTTAAGTTATCGCAAGACTCGATGACAACAAGGAAGATAAAAATGAGCAAAATTGCACCATTTACTTGACATTATTTTATTTTCAACTTTAAATATCTCAAATCAAAGGTCAGAATCCAAATAAATTTACTCTACTATCGAAAAGAAGCTATTGGGAGTAATGTGCGCAACGATGCAATTTAAATCGTACTTATTAGGACACACTGATCATGGACAACTCGTATGTGTTTTACGGCCAATATGAGCTAGCCAGATTTCTCTGTGATATTACAGCGAATGTAGTTTCATTTTATCATATTTCAGTTCTACTTAGCTCAACACATTGTATTCGGTTCCAAATAACATTCTGATTTATTTTGAATGCTTGACATTCAGTCATGATCTGTTTTATTTCATATTGATTCTCTTTACAGCCGCAATATATTTTAGTGGCAGCACTTCTAGCTACACAATTCGTCTCATTGTTCCATTGTAAATTGAAATAGAATTTGTTACCGGTTCTTGTTCAATAACTAATTTATTTATGGGTTCTGGTAATTCATGGGATTGTGTAGGAGCTTGATTTGATAAAATTTGGAGATATTTTATATTTTATCTGGCAGGACTATTCCAAGCGCTATATATAATAATTTAAATTAAAGGAGCAATTGGGACTTTCTGATCGCTGATCATCGTAATTGGAGATCTTCTGTTCCGTGTAACGTTCTTCAAACGTTTTTTATCGCATTTTGTTTGAAGTTTGATTCTGGACAAACTTGTCAACAATTATTTGGAGACTATAGATATTCTCATAATACATTTTCTCAACACGTTGAAAGTCGCACTCCATCTCAGGTAATGAACTTTATTACTTCTCAAACTTGTTTCTCTCGGTCATAGAGCAATGGAATAGTATATACAAGTGCGGAATGATTGATCCGCACGAGTGACGGATGTTATTTTTTCTACTGTCAAGGGTATCCGCGAAAATATCTTTATCTATGACCATAATATGTTTTTTGAGAAAAAATCTGCTTTATTGGTCTTATTTCAATTCATCAAACATTGATAAAATTACTCATATTGATTCTTTTTTGAAGAGGAATGATAATAAAATCGAAAAGAGATAAAATTTTGACAGCAATGAAACAGTTTTTCGCGACGCCACGCGGCTTTCTTAGGAACTTCTAAGCGTGAGGAATGACTCCTATTCTGCACGCTACAGCGTGTGGAATGGGTATCATTCTATAGTGACTGTAGGAAGATATCTTCTTCACATGGAACTTTGAGTTACGTGGCTGTTTCATCGATCCTTAACTTGTCTATAATATTACCAATTAATTCTTATTACAGGCTTTCCATTTTTGGTTCTAATTCTGATTTTATTCACGTTTTGACACATGATTACTGTACTTCCATTTAGAAACTTTATTTGAGGGTTCCGGATTTATATGCCTGGAAGCCTGCTGCTGCAACCATCTTGTGCGGACGATACTATTTTTGTAGACAGTTTTAGGCGTCATTCAAAATTGAATTCGCTGTGTTCCATCCTAGACCCGCATCAACAAACAAAAATTTGCTGATAGGTCACTTCATTTATTTTATCATTGAATTATTCTACTTTTAGGCGATCATAATAAACAATATGATTCTGTGGCTCTTTTGCGTCCGTAAAGCTTCACTTTCCGATACACATGTGTCAAATTTCACATTTTGAAACTGATCTCTCAATAATTTCTTCATAAAACTTTTACCTACGTCATGCGCAGTTGATAAAGTTTTTGAGGATTAGTTGAAAAGTCCACAATTCATACAGAGAATTCCGTGAGGCCATTATTATTTACTAAATGTCATTTTGGTAAGAGAATCATTTCACCAAGCTACATTTTGACGTGCAACATAGCATAATAAAACAAAAAGGGCAATATTCTACTAAATAGTTTTCTTTTATTTTGTGAATTTTTCTGATTTGGACGTACAAGGTTTCTTGGAGATACGCGTTTTTCCCAAAGGTCAATAGACGATAACAAAAGTAAACAATTTCAACGACATCCAAGATTTACAATTGCGATGTCTTAGAGATAAATAGATATAATTTTGTGAATTTGAATTCTTCCAAGATGATCCCTTAATTTTATCCAGCAATTGTATCTTTCTGGAGACACTTCAAACGACTTCCGTCTCCACTGGATTAAATGCGCTAATCCGCTCCGTGCGGCGGACCCGTCAAATCCGGAGTAGCAATACATGTAAAATTTTGTGTCAATTGATGGGATAAATGCTGAAATCTGGTAACAGCGATTGAGTAGTTGGCAAGATATACTTGAACCTTTAATAATCACAAAACTGATACATCCACTATCGGAAAAAAATTCTTGTCAATGATTTGGGCAACTAGATAATTCCGACTATATATTCAAATGAATTATTATGGGAAATCACCATAAAAGCAATACCAGCAATGTTGAAATATATTATTCGACCAATCTTGCCAATTCAACAAATAACGTTTGCTCTATCACGCAGATTTTTAACTAACAAGTGCCCGAATATTATTCTCTGAACTCAATATATACATCCTATTGTTTATTGTACAAATAAAATTCCGCAATAGAGATTTCATCAAATCTCAAATGTATTTATTATTCAAATCGATACCGCTCCGTTTTTCTCCGAAAAAATCCAACATTCAATGTAGCATTCAATCCGAAACCTTTCCGGTTCGAATTGAAAGTCATTATTGCGAATTCGTGACAAAGTAAGAATCAATTATAAATTCACCGACAACAATCCGATCAAAAATCAGAGTGATATAGCAGTTTTAAATATTCAAATGGTTTAGTTTACATAACATGAAACCATTTACCATTTAGCGGTGTGCAAAGTGGTGTTCGTTATTTTAAATTGAATTGTTGATCGGTTGATCGTAGAAAAGGTGTCAATGTTATTATTGCAGGACTATTTTTGGTAGTTCGTTATTTAAGTGATGTTTCGTGACTGTTTAATGTAAAAGTAAAGAAGATCATCAACAACCACAAACAACGACAATACTCTATTGGTTTCCTGTATAGCTCAACAGTAATCACTGACTGACAATACAGTAAACAGTACACAGGTTGTACCGAAGCTGCTGTTGAAGCTTCTAACATCTAACAAGGCTCAGAAGACGTCGAAGTCTGGTATTGTAATTAACTGCCAACGGAGTACTGCTTGCTATAGTCAATACCTTACTGAAGAGCTGAACATGGAAGATTCTATCACATAAATGGAGAAGAATAGTGAGTTAGGATGATATACTTTGAACAAAAACTTTTAAGAATGAACTATATTAAACTCAGTGCTTCCAGTTTTGTGTAAAGATTTGTCTCCTCATGAAACGATGTATTGGATACCAGAACAGCTTTACTCCTCGAAGCTGACATCCTAATCCCACTTGGAATTCCCAATCCAACTAGTGGAACGCGTATTAATTATTATTGACTCCACTTAAACAGTTTAATTACAAGATATCGAGCAATGACAGCTGGCTGACTCTATAGGTCATTGGAATGAAGGTGTATGTGAATAAATATCCGTATATGCTGTGAATATTTCATGTCTGTGTGTTTGTATGTGCTTATATTACAACGAACTGAGAGCAAGGAACTGGTTCTAGATATCTTGGGTTTGAATCTCGGTTGCTGTAAGTAGTAAAGTCTTAGTACTATGAGAAAATTTTGTTACAATATGACGGAAATATTTTCGGAATATGGTCTTTCCTTTTGAGTTACTAACTATAATTTTTAATGTGGTAGCATATTTTCAGGATTCCCAAGATTATGACGAGAAGTATTGTTATGTTTTCTTCTCAGTTTAGTTACTTCTATTTTCATGTGCATCAACTAATGGAAATTTTAGTTTTCTACTTTTTTCCACTAATATTCTGTCAGAAAATAACTATTTTCATAGTTACTTTGCTGTAGGTATCCGCTGTACAGTAATCACGAGTAATTTTGTCTACTATCGAAAAGGAACTTCTAGCAGTAGCTTGAGTGATGAAACAACTCCAACCACACTTCTTAGGACACAAAGAAATAATTACTGATCAAAGACCACTTATATGTAGATACATGCAAAATTTTGTGTTAATTGATGAGATGACTACTGGAATCTAGTACCAGCAACAGAACCACAATTGATTAATACAATCGTTTCATATTTACATTTTTTTAATCCTTCAATAATAACGAAATTGATTACTCTATTATCGTGGAAGAACTTTTGGCAATAGTTTGGACAACGGAAATAATTCAATCATACTTCATTATACTCCTGTTTTCCTTGATCGGTATCTCTTTGTAACTGCAAATGTCCTTACCACGTATTGCGTTGCATTGTAGCTTTATTTTAGTATCAAACGTTTGTTCTTTTTTTGCTCAATATGTTCTAAGTCCTGCTTGTGGACTAGGTCAGTCGATCTCGGGCTCTATCTCTACTTCCAGTATTCTTTTATCATGGTTTACTACGTATTTTAATGATGTTGAGATTAACTGAACCACCATTTTCTTCTTTCCTCTGTTCTAAATTTCATCAAAATTTCATTCCTTTGCCCGTTTTCTTCCAACAGTTGTCTGTCTGGGACACCTTGTTACAACTTTTTTTCATCACTGTTATTCTGTAAGCTTACCGCATCAGATCTAGAGTCGTGTAGATATTCAGACGTTCAATTCCAAATTTCACGAGAGTACAAAACAGTTTTAGTCTTCAGTATGGTCATCAATTTTCCTCTAGAAATTTTTCTATCCAAAAAAATGTGTGTTTAACCCATCTTTTGTACAATTATTTTGAAGTAGTAACAACGTTTAAGAATATAGTAATCGGTAACAGTCTTTAGCACCCTTATCATTTCCCCCACGTAAATTTGCTATTCAAGGACTTTTCCCCAGAAACTACCAATAATTTTCCTTTGTTTGATCCTGCTTCTTCACGATACTGTCCAAAATACAATTGTTCCAAAAGTTGTTACTACGTTCAAAGCTATAAAAATCGGTCGTAGTCTTCAGCATTCACACCAATTTAACTCTCGCAAATATGCCAATCAAGAATGCGTCTCCCAGAACTACTAACAATTTTCTTCTTTCCCAATGCAAAGCGCGACGAACGAAAGTGCGCTGAAGCGACAAATTCCAAACTCTCGTAGATCCAAACCCATGCATTCTCGTAGACGTACCACTGAATTATTGGAAATCTGTGGAAGTGTACGAAAACATGGATAGATTGAACGAAGAAGAAGAGGAACAAGAAAAAGAAATAAGAGGGCGAGTAAAGTGAGTACATGCGATTCGTGAAAAGAGAGAGAGAGTAAGGAAAGAGCCATGACTCTATTTTCGGAAGAATCACATAGCTTCACTTCGGTACGAAATCGCGCACGGAATTGGCTCTCGGAACTACTCATGATTTGTCATTGCGTACTTAAGTGAAGCATAGGAAACCGTCGCAATTGACAGCTTGTACGAAAAGCTCTTCATAGTTTCATCAAAATACGAGCCAAAATTGAACAAAGCTGCTATCAAGTTTTCGGATGAATTGCTGTCGCAAGGTGCGCGTACTTACATTGATTAAGCACATTTCTCTTCGTTGCGCTTCTTTTCGTCGCGTTGCTTCGTCCAGGTGTGTTTATTATTATTATGTCTTCTGAAGGTATTATCGTTGTGATGATGTCTTTTCTATTCAACTCATGGTTCCAACAAAAAATTAGTTACTCTTGACTGCGTTCTAATGAGTGCCGTTAGAAAAGCATGAAATATGTTTTCTTTTGATATTGAAAACTTGCTTCTTTGGTTATCTAATTAATGAAGTAATTTAGAATTATCAGAAGATTTTACTCAAGTCCGCGTAATGTTAGAAATATGTAAATGAAAACTGTACGCTTTCAGATGTAAATTTATAGAGCATTCTTTTTCATCATTTGACCTTAATTGATGTAGAAATTTATTAAACCGTATCTATTAATCTTGATTAGCGTTTTTGTCGTACGCTCACGCAATCACAACACGTGCTTGAAGAAAATTATTCTTTCTGTTGATATTTCCGGTTGTAGCAACCCCAAATTTGTCCAACTGACATGTTGTTTATGGATTGATCAGTTTTGTCAGATCTGAGACGGAAGTCCTTGTCGAAAAGTATATCGATGAAATTTAGAAAGTAATGATTTCCAAGCGAATATTAGAATACATTTTTTGCCAAGTATTTTCTAAAAAACAACTGTTTCAACAAACAATTTATAAAGGTTTCAGAATTGAAATCTTTCCTCACTCAATTATCACCTATGAAAGTGATGAATACGCTTTTATGGTCATTTTGAATAGCACCCAATCACGAAAACAAAAATTCAATGGTTGTTTTGGTTATATTGGCAATCAATTTACTTCATGTATGTAAGTATAGAAACAACTGCTGGATCGGAGTGAGATGTTATCCAACGAATGAGTGTTGTGCGTCTGACGTATGTTTTTATATATACAGCATTCAGTTGTTTATTGTGCAGTTGCTGACAATCTTCAGGAAGCTCTAGGATGTAAGGATGGTATGTTGTGACGTCTAGTGACAGCAATGATACATTGATTAGGAATCGTGACAATGTCTTTGGATATCAAAGAATATATTAGAAGAGGAGCTCAAAGGTTGATGTTGCCGAGAAACAAATGATTGGGTGTTGTCAATTCATATAATAGATTAACAAAAGACCTGCCAAATATAAAACCATTCATCCTAAAAAAAGAAAACACAATAATATAGACAAGACCCAAAAGATAGCAGAAAACGTCAGAAACAAATGGATTCTCTCACAAAACCTCCTAAATATGAATACAACTAATAAATCAAGGACAAAGATCTGCGAAGTTTGAGAAAAACCTTTTTTTTCCTGCCAACCACTAATTTACAGCAGCAGTTACATTTTTTAGCTCTAGCTCCAGAAACAATTTTGCTTTATGATGGTGTAGATGGTCACCAATAATCACTTGAAGACATTTTTTTGTCGTTGAGGTTACGACGAAATTTTTTCAGGGTTCTGTTGAGGTTCTTATTGTCTCTCCTAAAATTTGGGCAATTTTTTCTGTCGACGAGATTACAATATTTATTTGAGATTCTACTGAGGTCTGTACGGAAATTTGGGATCATTTTCTCGTCGACAAAGCTACGATGACATTTCACTAGGATTTTGTTGAGGTTTTCATCGCTTGGTCATCATCTCGGCATATCATCACAGACCACAATATGTCAGAAATTGAGTTATCCTGTTCATCAAAAAAACGCTAAATACCATCAGAGTTGTGATTGTGATTCAATAGCTATCAATCTCAACATTTATTGTTTAATAAATTTTATAAAATTAAAACCTGATAAGTTTCACAAAAATACAAATTCAGGGGTCGGTTTTTACACTATCATCCTGAATAGGGCAGCAACCGTAGACACGTGTTCCGTCCTTATTGAGACTCTTCAGTTTTATTGTTCAGGGTCACTTTAGGGTCACTTTTCTGTCGACGAGTTACCGAGTATATCTCTCTAAGATTCTGTTGAGATTCTTATTGTCTTTTACAACATTTGGGATGACTGTTCCGTCGACAAGATTACAACAACATTTCTTTTAGATTCTGTTGAGGTTCTTTTCTGACGACGAAGTCACGACGATATTTCTTTGGGATTTTTTTGAGGCTTTTATTGATTAGTAACAATCTTGACACATCATCACAGACCAAAATATATCGAAGACTAGTGCAGAAATAAATATGAAAAATTGTGAAGAATTAGGCTGTTCTATTCAACAGAACAGTTGTGTTTCATTGACTACCATTCCCAACTTCTATTATTTTGGATCACTTCTCATCGACTTAGGTTTCGACGACATCTCTTCAAGATTCTATTGAAGTTTTTATTGTATTCTCGAAAACTTGGGATAGATTTCATTTCGACGAGTTTAAGACAACATTTCGTTAGTCACCAAGTCGACACATAATTACAAACCAGAATATGTCGGTAAACAGTGCAGCAATAAATGATAAAAGATGAAAATTATTTATCAAGAAAATGCTACACATCATAGGAATTGTATTTCAATGTCTATCATCCTCAGAAGTTTGTTGTTTGGTATTACTTTCTCGTCGACGAGATTTTGACGACATTTCTCTAGGATTCTGTTGTGAATATCTCTCTGAAAATGTGGGATAACTTTCCATCGGCGAGTTTATGTTGAGGTCCTTGTTAGTTTATCACCATGATTCTTCAAAAATTTGTAATCATCTTTTCGTCGACAGTTTACAGTGATGTTTCGTGGGGATTCTGTTGACGCTCTCATTGATTGGTCACCATGTTTCTTCAAAAATGAGTGATAATTTTTTTGTCAAAGAGATACTAACGATATTTTTTTGGGATTCTGTTGAAGCTTTCATTGATTGGTCACCAAGTCTCTTCGCTAATTTCTGATAATTTTCTCGTCAAAGAGATCACAATGATATTTCTTTGGGATTCAGTTGCGTTTTAAATAGGCTAGCCAACAACATCACACACCAATTTTCATTAAGACCTAATTCAGCGATAGATAATAAATGTCCCAACTCACAAGATTTGTATCCAAATGGATGTGCTCTATATCACTGGTTTCAGAAACCTGGACGGGCGTCTTCATGCCAAGAGGTCCTAGAAATTATTATTATTCTGTAAGTTGTAAGAGCGTTCACAGTTGATCGCTGCTCTCAATGAGTAAAAATGATTCGACCATAATAAACACAGATCCAAGAAAATATTATGAGCTTCGCTTAGAACCTCTTTATAATTCCAATATCTCCATAGTAGATCAGAAGCTCACGACCAAAATTTGTGTCAAATCTTATTCACCAAAAAACCCTATACATTCGATAGGGTACATCATTTTGAAATTAAAAAGTTATTTCTTACACCTGAAGCAGGGGACAACTTCTTTGGAGAAGCAGACAAAAAAACAGTGAGTATGTCAAATCTTATTCATCGTGAAACTAGTTTGGTGTTTAGTTAAGGATTCATCTATCGCATCAAGGATTCATTCGTATTGCAACCAATGTTTTCGTGTAATAGAAATAATGTAAACTTATTAATGAGTTTCTCATTGATATCCTTGCAACTAACGGAATAAATGACTGCTGGAGCCTTTAACTAAAGAACGAGAGGTCTTTCATACCTCAAAAATAAATGTGGGGATGGTAGCCATTGAAACACAACTCTAATGAAAAGTGGAGTTTTTTTAATGAATCAAGCGAGCTACTTTTTTTTATCTTTAGTTCTTAATTGCTGCATTAACTCCCAATAAAATTTTGGTCTGTAATGTTATACCTCTTCAGAGTCTAGATATGATGGTTCAAAGTGACATTACGATCAAATATTTTTGAAACGGCAATAATATATTTTTGAAGTGCAATCGAAGGATAAGTTTCTCGAATCTTGCAGCTTTCACCTGAGAAGAAAAATTTTTGCTTGAGCTTCGAATTCCAGTTCTTCTAAAATGGTTGCTAAGGTATTTACTAAATGAAGCAATTTTCTTGTTGCATCATCTTTCTGTTTGCTCTCAAAGTAATGAAGATTCCTTGTCTGATCAATTGCTAAAACTGTTGTGTTTGAAATAAGTAACCATAAGATAAAGTAATTCTCCCACTTCTCGTAATTTCACTAATGAAAATTCCCTTGTCTAAATAGAGAAGATTCCAACGCTCCTCTTCCATTCTTGTCTAATCAATCAGCATCTCAATTCAACGTGCAATTCTGTGATAATTGTCAGACGATTTCTTCACTTGTTGATTTACCAAGCGGTCCGACGTACCTCGTTCAATTATTCCATAGGCGGCGCAAACAGGGCACCATGTATGTCGCAAATCCCAACGCGGTTTAAATCTTCGCGGTGTTGCCTCAATGTTGCGCTGTTGCAACAACGACCACGATGGATTGGTTCGTGGAGCTGTTCCGTCGTTTCGAACGCCCCAGGCGACGCTTGTTGCTTTACATGTGCGAAAGAGATCTCTAAATGGTTTTTATAACAGTGTTAGATAACAGCGAAATAAAGAAATTTGCCGTGTTGTAAAGAATTCTCGACATATCAACGTAAATGTTAAGTATCGTACAAAGAAATTATATTGTTACAACTTCATGTAAGAACACTCTAAAAACATCATTCCATATCATCTAGTTTTACATCCTCATTTTTTATTCGATTATGTAAAGACTTAAGTAGTCTGTTTGGGCCAAACCGTGTAGCAGTCTCAGTTTATAAAGGACGTCGCGACGTGACAATTTTAGTATCACATGACAAGCGTTTCGACCAATTTGCAGTGTTGCTTTTTCGTCTACGATCAACCTTAATCTCAATATAAATTCTGAATAATCATATTTTCAAGGCTATTAATTTATTGTGGCCCGCTACCCAATTTATAACCTTTTTTTGATGCCACGGTCATTATGCAAATCACATCAGTCTCACACTAATCAAGTTGTCAAAACAGTATTTGTCAAGAAAGTACCAACATGCAATTATCAACAATTAAATTAAATAGTCTCTCTATTCCTAACTAACTTTTACAGACTACAATACCTAATAAACAAAGTATCATCGCTAATAAACGTCAGATAAAACGTAAAAAATTGAGTTTCGCTGGGAAATTGTCGTCCCATGTACGTGCACAGCTGTTAGTTGTATTTTTAGTGTAGTGCTCTGTGTAACTTGAATAGAAATGGCGGTGTCTCTATGTTGCTTGAAACCTGATGTCGCAATTAAAACTCAGGTGATCTAGTTTCTTGACAGACGGACTGACAGACGCAACAAATACTTGATGTGCAAGAGCAGGAATAGGAAAAATTGTTACTAGAAAAGAAAATCACAGAAATTCCAAAGATAATGCTATCGACAACTCAATGATTTTAATATGTATATCAACTACTGAGTTAAACTATTGCGCTCTACTTTATCAGCGCATGCACAGAATCTTGTAAGTGTCAACAAGAATGTCTCCGGATTAAAACTTTACCTAAGAGCAAAAAAACTTGACGTTGATAGCTGCCATACTGTATTTATTAATATGAAATTACGAATCAGAGTTGGCTATTTTATTCCACTTTGTTTTGTAGTACATTAAGCTAGAAGTAATATGCCATAATGACAGTAATAGCAATTTAAAGCAGAAATACTACTAGTAACATTGTTGCGATGGTATAACAGTTTATGTGAAATTGAGATACGAACAGATAGCAAACGATTTACATAAAAATGCCACAATCGCATAGCGCAGAAACGGAAAGATTTGAGATTATCTCAATTCGACAAATTGAACAACTAAACAACAACCAAAAAAAGTTATTACATCCTTTTAACATACATGTATCCATGAGCAAGACTTGTTTGGCTTTATAACTTCTAACAACAAGAGAAAACGCAGAACTAGACTTAAATTCAGTTCATTGTATTTAAGTCTAAACGGTATGGTATGTTGGTTTGGATGCGGGCGAATGCTTCCATTTCGGATACAATTAGCAGTGATAATGAGACTTAATTAACTGATTTCCACGGTCGATGAACTAGACAATGACAAGATATCAGCCGTTAGATGTAGTCAAGTTCACACGAAGATCAACTTAGTATTCATTTTAGGAGGAACACCAATTTCGATAGATATCTTGGCAGATGTAAAGGCGATTTCCCTCATCGGTTTCAATTATTCCGACAAGTATCTGATTTCCAATAAAAGTTTAGAAAGATTCTTCAGAAGTTCACTTCACCAAATGATCGGCTCAGTCGATCGTCCCCTAGTCATTAAGCATTTGAACCACATTTCCCTTCAATCTAATGAACTTCCATTTCTTTGGACCACTTAAGAAGTCTCTAAGTGCAAATGTGACTCCAATAAGGAAATAAGGCTTCGAATTAGTAAAAAATTTGAAGCTAAAAGGTCCTTACAATCTTGAGCCCATACCAATGAAGTGAACGGTGTGAAATTTGGTCCCAACAAATTTAAATGTAAACATGGCCTCAACAAAGAATCAGTAAACAACTAAAAGTTGGAGCGTCCTATCAAATGAAAATTTCGTTACAGACCAGAGCTTGTTTCATCCAGTAAGCATTTTTTGGACTATCTAAGAAGGCTTTACTTTCGATAAAATCCGGTTTTATTCGAAACGTGGCTTCAGCAAACAAATGCAGCTTTGAATCAGTGAACAATCAAGAGCCACAAAATTCCACCATATTTTTCTTATGGTCTGAACTGTGTCTCATTGGACTTTCTACCATTTGAACCACTTAAGGAGGTCCTATATGTGATAATATTCGGCTCAATGAAAAAGTCAAGACCCATAACTCCAACAATCAAATGATGCTTTGAATCGGTGGACAATTTAAAGTTAAAAGGTCCTACCACATTTCCTTTATAGTCAAGTTTGCCCCTCATCGGACTTCCCTCTGTATGGGACCTACATATGATAAGATTTGGTTTAAACAGAGAAAAGTTTTATTCGAAAGATGACTCCAGTAAACAAATAGAGCTTTGATTTAGTGAACAATCAAGAGCTGCAATATCTCACCACATTTTTTCATGATTTGGACTGCGTTCCATTTGACTTTCTTCCATTTGAATCACTTAACTAGGTTCCATATGTGATAATATTCGGCTTAATGAAAAAGTCAAGATCCATAAGTAGGCATAGCTCTAACAATTAAATGATGCTTTGAATCGATGTACCCTGCCGGGCTTTCATCATATGATAAGATTCGGTTCAAACAGAGAAATCAAGATTCATGTACAAAGGTGGCTCCAAAAAAACCATGAGACTTCGAATATGAAAAATTGAGAGATGACAGGTTCAACCACTTCTTGATAGTTTGGATCCTACTTTATTGGACTTCCATTTGCTTAGATCACAAGGGATAAAATTAGACTTTAACGAAGAAATCAAGACACTATGCCAACATAGCTCCAACAAGAAGATTATGATATAAATCAACGGAAAATTTGAATTTGGAAGATATATTACATTCCACTTCTCATAGTTCAGACTTCATCCCAATGGACATCCATTTGTTAGGACCACTTAAATAGGTTCTACGTGGGATGAGATTCGATTCCAACATGAAGTCAAGTTTCATGTGCAAACTTGATTCCAAGAAAGAAATAAAAATTCGAGTCAGTGTACAATTTGAAGCTGAATTCCCATTTCTCCCTATGCAATACGGACCTCACTCTATCAAAAATTCAGTTTGGAACACTGAAAGAGGCTGCAAGTATAGGATGAAATTCGGCTCCAGTGAAGAAGTAAAGGGACATGTACAAACAAGACCACAACAAACAAAAAAAAAGATGAGGCTTTGAATCAGTAACCTAATCAAAGGGAGTAAGTCCTACTACATTTCTATTACAATCCAGACCTCACCTTAATAGATTTTTATTTGTTTGAACCACTTAAAAAGGCTTTACGTGGGATAAAATTCGGCTACAATAAAACAGTCAAGATTCATATGCAAATTTGGATACAACAAAGAAATGAAGCTTCAATCAGTAAGAACTTGATCAATTAAGAACTAGAGGGTTCTGTCACATCCCTCTCACAGTTCAGATTCAACTTTACCAGACCTATATTTGTTTGGATTACTTAAGGAGGCATTAACAAAGAAATCACGATTCATGTGCCAATGTGGCTTCAACAGAAATGTAAGGTTTCGTTCTCCAACAAAAAATCGGTCTTGATGAGTGGCTATAAAATATGAAATTGTGTTCAGACTCATGTATGTTGTCTAATTTCCTCAAGTCGTACTTTTGCAAATGCGTTTTTAAGTGCAATTTGAAGCTTCGATTTGAATTTCAAGTTACGGGATGTTAGTTGCTAGAAATAGATCAAGCTCAGATATAGTTCCGTTACGATGGAACAAAAGAACAATCCGCGGAATACAAAGATAAAAACTTCAGAAGAATCGATTGTTCTTTATCAGTTAAACAACTCTTCTGTAATTGAATTTCGTTGTCCGTTATTTTACAACCGACCAAAAAACAGTCATTAATTTTGATGTTTGTACTCGCATATTTGCTCATTTCTTATGTCAAAAATTAAAGATTAATAATAACTTATGAGATGGATAAGTCTTGCTGAGTCATAATATAGGTCTTACAAAAATATGTGGGAAATTATTCACGAAAATGTACGAATATATCATTTGAATCCGAATCTGCTCCAATTTTTCTAGTTTTTTATATCATTTGTTAGACATAACTCCATAATATAGACTTAAATGCGTTCAGAATGCGTAACAAAAAATTCTCACTATAAAAACAAATATGTAACGCACATATCTGGCTAGCATTCATGCGTCATACCAACACAACACAAGAATCGAAGAGTTTCGAAATGCATATACAATGCTAACATAGTAAGAATTGCACATAGGTCTTAGGAGAATTAGATTGTCATTTGAGAAATAAACATTGCGAGTTTATTACTCATCGGTATTGAATCTGAGCAATAGTTATTGTGAAGACTGTAAAATATCAATCTATCAACAAATGAATGACGGAATGTTGAAAATACAATACAAATCTTAAAATATCTGTGAGAGAATACAAGCATGTACCAAATACCAGGAATGATAATGCAAATTGCAAAATAAGGTTACAAAAGTAGATGTAAACTGTGGAATGAGCTGTTCAGCGATTCTTGATGCACCATTAAAATTTAAGGAACAGCGGTGCAACTGGCTATTAGGGAGGCTCCACGTGGGATGTTATTTGGCACTAATGAGAGAATCAAGATTTATGTGTAAAAGCGGATTCAACATAGTGATGAAGCTGGCAGTCATTTGAAGCTGGAAGTCATTTGAAGCTGGAAGAGCACAGTTTGGACTTTGCTTCATAAGACTTTCATTGTTTGGACCACTTAAGGATGCTCGAGCAAGGAAGACAAGATATAGTGCAATTTTAGATTCATATAGGAAAACGGTTTTGATACATAATCAGAAGGGGAAAGGTCCTACCATATTTTTCTCACAGTTACACTTTGCTGCATCGAACTTTCATGTATTTCGATAACTTGAAAGGTAAAATTTGGTTTCACCAAAGAAGTTGAGATTCATATGCAAGCGAGACCTCAACAAAAATGGGGCTTCAGATCAGTAATCAATTTAGAGCTGCAGCTCCTACTACATTCCTCTTACAATCTAGACTTTATCCAGACAGATCCAGACAGACTTCCATTTATTTGGACCACTTAAGGAAGCTACACATGGGATGGAGCTTATCTCCAAGAAAGAAGTCAAGATTTAAATGCAAACAAGATTCCACCAAAGAAATAAAACTTTGAATTTGTACACAATTTGAAACTGACGGGCTCACGAAATCATGAATCATTTAGCTCTAAAAAAGTAACTAAACCTCGAATCTGTAAGAAATTTGGAGCTGAAAGATCCTGCCACATTCTTCTTGCAGCCTAGACTAATCCAAATTACATCTATTTGGACAACTGAAAGAGGCTCTACGTGACATGAAATTTGGCTTCAACGGAGAAATCAAGATTCATATGAAACGTGGCTGCAACAAACGAATAAGTTTGAAGTTTAAAGGTCCTACCACATTTTCCTAATAGTTCAAACTTCAAAAAAACCGATTTCCATTTGTTTGAACTACTTAGAGAGGCTCTAAGTGAGATAGAAATTTTCTTTAACGAAAAAATCAAGATTATTAACACGGGAATCAGTAAACAACTTGAAGTGTAAAGCTTCTACTACATTTCTCTAACAGTTCAGACTTCACACCAACATACTTTGATTTATTTGGACCACTTGAGGAGGCTCTACGAGTGACAAAAACGAAGAAATAAAAATTCATTTGAAACTGGTCCTTAACAAAGAAATGAGGTTTCGAATCAGTGAATAATTTGATGTTTGAAGATCCTATCATATTCTGTTAGTCTAGACCTCACACCAGCGGACTTCTATTTGTTTAGACTTTTTACCACTTGAACAGATTGTACAACTGTTAAATTTGGCTCAAACAGAAAACTCAAAATTCATAGGCAAACGTGGCTCCAACAAAAAAAAATGATCAAAATTAGTGAAAAATTTGAAGCTGAAAATTTTTAATAGTAAGACCCTTGATTTATCGCATTCTTTTATTTGTTTGGACCACTTAAACAAATTCGGTCTCAAGAAAAAAGTCAAGATTTATGTGCAAACTTGGTTCCACAAAATGAGAGAAGTATTCGTATTAGTTGACAATTTTAAAGCTGGAAGGTTTTCTCACACTACTCTCATAATACGGACCTTGCTCTACCGAACTCCCATTTATTTGGTCTATTCAAAGAGGCTCTACTTGGATTGAATTCGGCTTTAACGATGAAGTCAAAATGCACGTACAAAGAGGAAGTGAAAGCCAGAAAAAGAATGGTATAGGGAAGTTCCAAAGGATTTGGAGACCTTCGACAGTTAACAGTTGGAAGAAACGGCAAGAATCTAGATCCAGGAGGGAAGTAGTAAAACAAGTCATGCACCTATGAACATTTAGGTCTGGATGCGTAGCTCAATTACTTCAGTAACAATTGTTTCAACAATCTAAAATTAGCTGAGCTTAAAATAACCTAGAGACTGTGCAACATTTTTGCAGTCAAAATTCGTAATCAATTTTATTCATTTGAAAAATAGTTTCCTATACAGTTTAATAAATAAGATACGATTCTTAAAACTGTGCCAAGTGAACTACGATATGAAAACTTGAAGTTCTACATTTGTAGTTAATAAAGTTTTACTCCATAATCATGGACAATAATTTTTAGGGAAAGCAGGATCTTCATCCTTGTCACCAGAATTTCAATAACAGTCCCCACAAAACTTTCCACAGAAATTGTTCATGGTGGGATTTTTCTCAGAAGTTTTTTCTCACTTTAAGCGACTGGAGGAATAAAACCACAGATTTTCCAGTATTTCCCATAACTGTTCATATCTAATTTTAGTTTTATGGGACTAAGAGCCAGTTTCACCAACGCCAGTTGAATTTATCCAAAAGTAATTTTATACGGAGTTTATTGTTGATACAATTGTAACTATAGTTACTAATTCAAAATAACCCCAAGATAAATTTAACTGACTTTGGTGAAACCGAGCATAAGGAAACTTTTGAGGGCTTTAAAAGTGTAATTAGGTTTAGCTCAGTGATTCCATTCAGTCTTAGAAATTGGGATCTCAGATTTGACCTAGACCGAAGTTACAAAGGTTCAAAGATAAGTTAAATAGCTTCGAGAATAACTAGACAGTATTGGATAATATTCACTCATATTTGAAGATCATTGTGCCCGAAAAAAAAAATTCTACAGGATACTTAGTCTGCGCGATTCATCTCCAAGCCGAAAAGAACAGATAAATGTACGGCCACGCAAACAATATTCTACTAGTACACGAATTGACATATTAACACTATGAATTGTAGTGCCAAGTTCCAAGAATAATTATGTAAGCTGCAGACGGAAGATAGTGACCTTTGATTTATGATCAAGTCAGCACGATGATGGTTTGAAATATTTTGATTGCTTACAACTTCAGTCGAGAGTTATATAAGAATTCTATATTTTAAAATCGATGGACATCGGTTCTTTCAACCGATTGAATGTCAAAGTACCATTTTAAAAGATAATTCTTTTACCTGTAGCTGAATTAGAAAATTTACTGTCGTATTCCGCAGCTGACAATTTTTTATTTATTGCAGAAGGTAAGTAATGTTTCCTTCTACAAAAATATACTGTTTGTCAATAATAATTACACAGTAAAATTTATAAATAGTAAATTTTTATTTCACATGAATAAATTCTTTGATGACATCATTCAAAATGCCAATAATTTACCGTAATTCTCTCCTAACCTATCTGAATTCGCAAAACTGGTTTTCAAATAAAAAAATAATTCTGAATTATAAACAGTTTCACTTCAAAGATTATTAATTCTTGTTGTGTTTATCAAGCGAGTATAATTGAATAAAAAAAATAAGTACGCAGAAAGATTAGAAGATAAATATATACTGATGGAATGGACAAATATTTTACGGTTTTACACACTAATTAACCTTAATCGAGTACGGCGCCATTGCAGAAAATAATGACATTTTGTAAATACTTCTCATTTCAAAGAAAGTATTGCCAATATTAACTTGCCTAGTATTAGCGACAGTGAAAACAGAGTAATTGATTATTAAATATCTCATTTATTATTTGTGTAGGTTCCTATGAACAGCAGATTCCATTTTTGTCAGATAAATTTAATTTAGTATGCTTCTAAGAAATGCACAACTTTTCCTCCTAATGTGAAAAAAAATAATTCTTCCTCATTCACACTTATATAATTTCAAATATGAATTCATATCAATAAATATTCATAATAAATAAAATATTCCTTGAATCTGTTATTTAGATCTGCTAAATTGAAAACTATAAACTCAAATATGTCACTGTAGGTAGTTTAATAGCAAACTAATAGTTTGTTGCAAGTTGCGCCTTCATAAAAATTTTCTTGCACTGATCCTAATTCTCCGGTTTGTAATTAAGCCATGATCCAAAGCACTTGCACAACAGCTTGTGAAAGACATCATTAAAATTTTGAACGACACATGAAGAACTTAAAAGGTACATTTCGAAATCACAATTAACTAAAGATGAAATGGACTGATAAACAGAAAAACCGATTTCGCGGAGATAAACAGGAATCTGTAACGAGAAGTTCAGAAGATTTGGAGCAAGATTTTTTGGCTACATTAGTAAATGAAGACTTCGTCTTCCAAAAGAAGGATGTCATCATGTACGAGCCTCGTCATAAGTAATTCTCACTGTAACCATATGCTAACAAAGGGCGCAACCTGGCCGCTATACGTCATAAAGTACACTTGCCTGCGTGCTATTATATTTTTATATTGCATTGTTATTGGGCATTGAATTTTCCTGAAAGTTTGAAAGCGCTAGCTGGGAAGTAGCTGAAATATCGATTACAAGATTGCCAACAAACTATCAGACAAAAAAGCAAGCTAATATTGCATTGACATCCAGTTCTAAGCTATATTCAAAGTTTCTAGTTAATTTGAAGCGTTGCAAAATATATAGTAAAGAATAATCATAAGTTTCAGAGAAATTTCCCTAATGACTACAGCGCTAGTTCATCCACCTCATATCATAATCAAAACTTACTGAAGCAAATCCCAACAACACTATATCCCAGCTTAATCCATCTTTTAATTATCATAGTAATTCGCACATGGCGTTCAGAAAGCCGCGAAGTGAGTCTCTAATGTGTTTTAAACCTTATTTAAATGCACAGTCTGTTCCGTGAACTTCGTGTTTATACTCCTCGTAAATATTTCTGAAAGATACATAATGCACAGTTTGTCATTTGTATTTATTCCAATAGCTTAATTGCCGTCGGCGTACATATTAATCACTATCAAGGTTGCTAAGAAAAATGCGACTGTTGAGATAGTTTATAGTAATCCGGGAGTCGCCATTTGCAACTTGCGAGAAAGAAAAACGATAAAAATCATTTCACAATTTTCCAATACACGTTTATCCACTTTGAACAGTATCCAATTTCAATATAATCATCTAAATATCAATTTATAACAGTATCAGTAAATAATAGAGTCCGAAAAGATAATTTGAAAAAATTGAATGTTTTAAAAGAGAAAACAGACATGGAGACTTTAGGCAATCAAATTTCATGATTTAGAGTTTTCACGGATTATAACCTAAACGCAAATTAATATTTTTGATATAATAATTGTGTAGGTTTATGTAGAAAGTTGTGAAGTTTTTATATAAAAATTTTCCAACCGGAAATAATAATTTTGTCAAAGACTGCTATTATTTATTTCTGAATATAGTGACAAATTAGTATGTTACAGAAATAAGTACAATTTTAACCATGAATAAATTGATTGGTCAATATTTTAACTGTGTGCATGGTTCGCACTAAGTGTTTGTCATTTGTTGGCAGAATGACAGCTGCCGATTAAAATGAGTATTTTGTAACTTTGGATCATCGTTTGAAACATGAAGAGTATTTGTATTTTGACAATATATTGAAATCTTTGCATACTTCGGTAATTCTATTTTTGCATATGTTGTAAGATAGGCTAAATTTGTCTCTGAGATCAACAATTTGATCAATTGATCATATTGTTAAGTAAATTGATTTCTATTCAGGGATATGACGCATTTTTTTTAATAATACATTCTCTAAAATTATATTGATAACACAAGTTCATTGCACTTTCACAAAGAACAGCTGAGTAGAACAGTCTGGAAACAGTTAAAATCCGTGCTGCCATCTATGAGTGGCGTATGAACCAACTGTTATTCTCAAACATTAAGAGATAGTTTTTCAAGGAATAAATGGAATTCAATTCTAAAATAATAAATTTGATATGAAGTAATTATTGCAACAGTTGTTGCTGTGGATATTAGCCACCAAATAAAATCATTCGTTGGTGGAGAGACCGGGACTTGGTAAATAATTTATTTGAAAATACTGCTACAGTTCAGGAAGCTTCTATGTTTTTGGAATTGAGGACATAACCTACAAATGTAATCAAACTAAATTTGGTAAGTAATTTTAAATGATTTCGGAAATATTAGACGCAAAATATATACGTTACATTTGTTTAACAGATCGATTAACAGAGCACACATCATTAAAAGATCCGAGTGTAAAGTTTGTAATAATATGAGGAACAACGGGTAAACATGCTTTATTTATGAATTATTTTATTTGATTAATCTCATCTGCTGTTTTACGTTCTACATAAACAATAAGTCCTGAATACCTTGTAGTACTTCCATTATTATGTATGAGTAAACAAGATTTTGACGTGCAATATGTTGATGTAACCACAATTATTCAATTTTTATTTTTAGTGAAAAGAATATTTGAATTTTGCAATACATTGAAATCTTCGCAAACTTTGGTAATTCAATTTTTGCATATGTTGTAAGATAGGATAAATTTGTCTCAGAGATCAACCATTTGATCTATTGATTATACTTATGTATCATTATCAAGTTAATTGATTCCTCTTCAGGGATTTCATCTATTTCTTCAGATAATGAATTGCCTGAAAATTAAATTGTCTGTCCAAGTTCACTGCACTTTAACAAAGAACAGCTGAGTAAAACAGTTCGAAAATAGTCAAAATCTGTACTGTTATCTATGAGTGAGGTTTAAACTAACTTGTACTCTCAAACATGAAGAGAAAATTATTCATTTATTTGTTTAAAAGGAGCAGTTGGATATTAAATTAGATAGGCTAATCCTGAATCGCCTGCGAAATCGGTATCAACAAAGGTAGACAATCTCACAGGTTCAAACTTTTCTGATAATTATCAATCGAGCTTTTTCCAGAATTTATTTGAAGTAGCTGAAAACTTACATAATTATGTCAAAATCAATTGTTTCATTGTTGCTGCAATTGGAACCAATAATCATGGAAACACTTGAATGACTCGTTAAATTATGGAGGAGAGGTAAAATGCTATAAAAATTGAGACTTGGGAAAAAAGTGAGAAAAGTTATGAAGAAATATTGCTGCTCTCGACGAACTCTATTATTGGTTTATTAAAATATATGCATTTGTGTTACTCCCTATATATCAGTGCAAATGATAATATGAAGTGATTTTCAGATTAACCTTATTCAATTGAACAAATAAGTAGAAATGATAGTCGTATGTATGACTGACGTACTGGTAAAATACCAAATCAATGTCAATTTTGAGCTATTCGCAAATCATATTTCAGAAATTAAAATCGAAAAGTATCAAGTGAGCATCGTTTCAGTTCGTTTTGTTTAAAATTCTCCAAATTCTGTTTTACTGCTTTTTCAAGAATATTGAAAATTATTTATGTATAGAGCACCCAAAACATAAAATTATAATTCTCAAAAACTTGAGCCTTTCATAAACTTGAGCAATTGATATTTTCTAAAGTTGAATTAAAAGTTATTTCTCTCTAGCTCCCGCAGTTTGTTTTTAGGGACATATTGCAATAATTTATCCTTAAAAAAGAGACACTATTAAATTTAAATAGATTAAGCGAGAGATAAGTCAAATTTGGATTACTTCGCTGTTCCCTGATTTAATTTTTTTTTCATCTAAATTGAAGATGATTTATAGAATTATAACGGTAATGATGATAAGTTTTAATGAATCAAGAGAAATGAGTCATTACTATTGATCTAGGAGAAAATATTACTCGTCTTTGAATATTCGGTGGTTTCTCTTACACAAATTCTCATTCATTTTTGTATAGAAGCGTGAAACAAATTTGCAAAAAATTGCATTTTTTGACAAAAAAAGTAACTTTTGCCACGACACTAAATAATTCAAAATATAATCATCCAAAAAATAAATTAATTCAATTGTTTCTCAAATAAATAAATGTACGAAACTTGTACCACCAACAAATCCGCAGTAAACACTCAAAAATCTCTCACAAACAACCGTTCTTCAAATTTCAAACGAATTAAAGTAATTTTACAGTTCAAAGTTCACTGAAATTCCATCGCAAACGAAACAGAATTCGATAAAAAATCTGGTACAGGTTAGGTTGCCGCGTGGTCTATCATTAAAATATCACTGAGCTGACCAGGCTGATTTCTACCTGAAAAGCCAGAAGAAAAAAAGTTTTGAGGAAGGAAAATATTTGCTGTGAAATTATTGTCCACAAAAAAAAAAATCAAATCACATTTGATTTGAATCGTTGTATAAAATATTTGATATAGTCATGGATTTAAATCGTAAGTGCACATTCCGCACAGCGGCGTGCAGATTATTCTAAACTTTTAAATCAACTTTTTGGAGCAAATGATATCTCTCTCCAAAGGATAATATCAATTTAGATTTTTTCAGGGGTTTATTATAATTTTTTGCATTCGAAAAATGATGTATGTCTCCGTTTTTTATCTGTACCTATGGGTGCACACTAAAGGTCGTAAATCTGAGTTAATTTCAAAAACTCCTCTTTTTGTCAATTATTCAAGTATTGAGACAAAATTCTATTGATTTTCATGATGATTTGGCGAACCAAATATTTTTTATAAGCAAATGATTCTTGCATGTTTATCAGTTACTATTAACCAACTTCTGATTCTCATTATAATACTTGATTCTGACTATTCGTACAGTAGGCAATAATAATAATCGAATATCAACTAAAATCAAAACAGATCTTTCATTACGATAATCTCTTGAATGACAATATGTACCACAATGATAAATTTAATTAAAAGCAGCGTTATTTTCTCGTATTCTAGCTTTGATGTTCTATAACTAAACACACATTTGTAATTTCGAGGAAATGTCACTTAACCTATCATTGAAGTCTCCACGCGAGCAGCCCGTTTAACAATAGAAAAAACAAATGATCACTCACGTTTGTAGAATAATAATCCAATCTACTTCTCCATGAACCGCATCAGCTGTTTCAACACACCCTCTGGACACGGTCCGAATTGTCACGTGTCAACTTTTTCACTCCACTTCTTCACAGCACCGGCATATCGTCACAGCACTCTGCGCACTGCACAAGAAGAAACACAACGATGGCGTCGAAGGTCTGTTGCTGGCGATGGCAGTGTCTTGAGCACAAGAACAGAACTGTCCGCCACCCACCGAACGAACGCCGAGGACCCACAGACCTACATACGAGAGCTGATGGAGTCACAGTTGAAGGTTCCCCACTCTAGAATGGGGGGATTTCTTGAGAGGGGACTCTAACGGTACCTACAATATAATATTGCCATGAAAAAGGATCAGATATTTGAATTTAAACATGAATTTTCTAAAACTTATCCTTCTTTGAGGAAGAACTCAATGAAAACATTAAATTGAGTATACTTCAGAGGAACGATTTAAAATAGGAGGAACGTAAATTTGTATATGAAATAATTAAAATTTCCACTTTTCGGAAAATTTTCTTTCCCTTCGGCCATTTTTTGGCAACATAAGTTTTTTCAGCTAATGCAAGCTTTCCAGATCTGTTTGTATTTCAGCTGACGCCGTTTATGTTTTAATTCACGGACTTGTTTGCCTGCAGCATATTTTAAGGGACAAAAACCTCCACAAACTGCCACCTTCCTGCACAATCAAAGAAATCACGAAAAGCTCGTGGCACTTTCATGATGTTGAATACCAGACTTATTAATATTGACAATTTGTATTTAGGTTCATTTAAATGTAATCCTTTCGAGAATGTAGATATAAATTATCAAACTATAACAGGTTTTTAATGGGTATTCTTGCACTTTTTGTTTGCTCATAGATAAATGTTTAATATTGAGTTTATGCAGTGCAGGATTGGGATTCATTGGAGCTCCTAGGCATAAAATATAATGAGACTGTAAAATTCTTGGAAAATTCCTATAGTCAGGGATTTTTGGAGCCAATAGCCTTTCAGGTACAGATAGAATTATAATATCTATTATGACAGTTTGAGCTTGAATACTATAATTATGTAGAGAAAAATAAACATTATTCTATCTAGTCAGGAATAAACAATTAATCTCGAGAAGACAAAAAGGACTATTACATCTATTTGGATTTTAAGTTTTGAACACTATAATTGTGTGAAAAGAGACGAGAACGCTATTTTGTCTTTATTATATTATGTCTACATCCTCTGTCAGTCAATACTAGAAGTTTCAAATTTTATGAATCGCTGGTTTAAATAGTAATTAATATTTTATCTCAAAAGGACAGATGAGATTATTTCATCTATTGTAATTTTGAGTTTTGAACACTATATTTGTGTGGAGGGAAACAGAACATCATTCTGTCTCCAGTTTGTTATTTGTACATCCTCCCTCAGTGAACTCTCACTGTTTAAAATTTTTGAAATAACTGATTTAGTCAAGAATAAATCAATAATTTATCTTATGAGGACACATAGAATTATTTTTATTCTTATTTTGACACTATAATTGTGTGCAAAAAAAATATTTATGATCCCAAATTTCTGGAATAGCTGGTTTAATCAGGAATAAATAATTTATTTCAAGAGAAGGGATAGAATTATTTCTATTGTGGTTTTTAGGTTTGAACACTATAATTGTGTGAAGCGATGCGAAAATATAATTCGGTCTTTAGTATATTACTTCTACATCCTCCCTCAATCAGCATTCACGGTTTGAATCTTTTTGAAGCTCTGGTTAAGTCTGAAATTAATAATTTATCTCGAGAGAACAGATCGAATTGAAATACCCCCAAAAGAGACCCCTAGGCACTTGCCTATTGTGCCTGATGGATGATCTGGCACTGAGTTTATGGATCATACAAGTCCTTCAAAGAACTTACTACTTATTAACTCTTCGTTCTGCACGACCGGCAACTTCAAGTTCTAAAGCTATTGACAGCTTCGCCAAGTATTAATTATCAAATGTCATTTTACTCTACTACAACTGAAGCTGGAGTTCGTTAAAGTCAGGTTTTCAAATTTATCAATAGACAGCAGGAAACCAGCGTACAATGGACAAATATATCATTTTACAATAACAGTTAAGTTGTGTAGAGTATTTGAAGTGGAATTGAATTTCAGAAACGGATGCTAGACTTTGTAATAAGAATAAGAATTTTTTGAGATATCAAATTAATTTTTTTATTGAGGAAAGATATATGAATACAACAAAGTATCAGCTTCCGTGATGGTGATAATAATAGCTAAAATATTAATATTTCACAAACAAGATTCCTCATAATGAAACTTTGAACTCATTCTTCATCAAAATTTATTTTGCTCGCTGCTTCGTCACGCTGTGAGTTCTTCTTCGGTCTGTTGCTTTCTAGTCGCCAAAATCCTTCTATCCGAGACAGATAGCTTGTGTCTAAATGCAGAACAGTGCGCTCGACTCTGATGAGAGCTAGAATGCAAAGAATCTTCTAACGGACTGAGAGATTCCAACAGCCGATGAAGATACGAAATTTAGTTCTTGACCATTTATCATCAAATGATGTTGATTGCTTTAAACGAGCGAGGCTTTCCGTCAGGTTCACAGAGATTATGGATATTTTAAAATGATAGATTATGGGGAGAATTGTTGAAAATATTATAACAGAAATATATACTTTTTGAACCTATATTCAATATATTTAAGACTGGAAATACATCCTGTCGATATATTCATCAAGACGCTGAGGATTTCTATCAAGATAACTCTTGAATTCATTCAATTAACCGTTTGTTATAAATGTCAGGGATATTTTTAGATTTAATCAGAGTGTTTTATTTTGATATAGAACAAAACTATTCGACAATAGTGTAACGTTATTTATTTTAATTTAGGGAGCAAAAGTTACTAAGCACCACTATTTATGAATATGTGTACTTCTTAACTGGGAAAATTTGATGAATAGGAAAAACTTCTGGAATGCAGTCAATGGAATTTATTTTTATTTTTCTATTTCTACTAGTTTCGACACCACTTGTGTCATCCTCAGGAAATGAAAAATTTTTTTGTAATAAAATTCAATGAAATCATTAATTAATAATAAAACATGAATAGTGCATGTAGATAATATTCCACATGGAGTTATAGTGTAAAAATCTTAACATTTGTAAACATGAAATATTTTAAATGTAGTCAAAGTTAAAATAAACTAAAAAAATTTCTACATGCACTATTCATGTTTTATTATTAATTAATGATTTCATTGAATTTTATTACAAAAAAATTTTTCATCTCCTGAGGATGACACAAGTGGTGTCGAAACTAGTAGAAATAGAAAAATAAAAATAAACTCCATTGACTGCATTCCAGAAGTTTTTCCTATTCACCACTATTTATATTCATGATTTATTAAAATACTAAATTAGATAACTAACACTATTTCTAATGACTGATTCTAATTTAAACTAAAGATTATTAATTACAATACATCATAACTTAACTTTAGTTATTTATGTCAATGTTGATTCATTTTAAATAACACAATTTATTTTAACCACTAGCAGTCCATAGTATAAGATCTCTGAGCCAAAATCAATAATGCTTCTTGCTGAGTCAGTCACATATATATAGCGTGGGTCTCTCCCCACTACGTTTTTCCCGAAAACATCCAGGCTTCTCTAGAAAATATTAGAAGGTACCAGCAATTTTCTAGAAAACAAATATATTCGCTTCTATTTCTTGATGTAAAATATTTCCACAATAATTCTAAGCACCAGTAAAGCCAAAATGACTAATTCATAGACTTGAATTCGTTACAATAGAGTGATCACTTTCGATGTACACCATTCCAAGAATGCTCTGTAACTTCGAGTGCCTACAACTAAGCTTTAAATTTAAAAATCAATTAAAACAATTAGCACCACTATCCTGATCGTCTCAAAATACAATCGACTCAAAATCGATTTAAAATTGATCAAACAAGTACATGCATTCATAACGATTGATGAATCATAGCATTCGAACCGTAGTGTGATATTCATATCAATTTTTTATCAGATAGATACAACAGATCTCTTCCATTCACAATAGATTCAACATCGATTTTAAATTGATTTTACTACTCACTTCATGACTAGCACAGCCTCTTTTATTTGGTGGAACGATCCTCATCCAGATCTTCCCTATTCGCAATAGATAGATTGATATATGTACTCCAGATCTATCTGAAAAGGGATTCAACAATCGAGTCCAAATTTGCTCATACAAGTACATGCCTTGATAAAGATTAAAGATTGGAGATTCACATCATTCAAATCGTCGTGCAATTTTTTCTACGGAACTAACACAGTGACTGCTTGAAATTAAATTTTTAATATATATCTGCTATTCGTAATCGATTAAAAATTGATTAGAAATCGATCTAATTACCTCTACAATATTTGTTCTACCATATTGTACTCAAGATCGATTCGCAATCGATTTCACTTAGATTCGCGATCAATATTGCAATTTAGAAACATCTTCGTAACTACTCTAGATCTATCGTGAAAATAGTCAATTAAATATCCATTCGAAATCTATCGTACAAGCTGCACATCTTAATAAAGATTAAAGATTGAAAATAAAAACAGTGCAAACTCTGAATCAATCTTCTAACACATGTATTCTACGCGCAATCTGTAACATCGATTAGAAATCGATCCTACCACTTACATATACTCATGACTATTATATAAAGATTGGATATTCATACAGTTCTTGTTTTTACATCAAACAGTGGAAGCCCAAAATCTATTTTTATATAATACATCACTTATTTGTTAGCGATTATTCATCGATCAGGAATTGATCTTATTTCTTTTACAACCTATTATGACTATTGCAATCTCTTCGTATGATTACCATTGTTATTAGGAACTCCCTTACTCGCAATCGATTTAATTTAGATTCGGAAACGATATTACCACTTCAAAACGTTTTTATGATTGCTTTAGATCTATAGTAGTATAGTCGATTCAACATCCATCAATAGTATAAGTTGCACGCCTTGATAACGATTAAAGATTAAAAATGAAAAGAGTGGGAATTTTGAAATCCATATTCTAACACTTATATCCTACGCCCAACCTATTGAACATCGATAAGAAATCAATCTCACTTCTTATGTATATGTACTAATAACTACTATATGAAGATTGAAGATTCGTACCTTTTAAATCGATATGCAATTTTTTATCGGACTAAAAAGGTGGTAACTTGAGATCCATTTTTTAATATATATTTTCTATTTGTAATCGATCCAACATCGATTGGTTATCGATCTTATCATTTTTACAACCCATAATAACTACTCTTTGATATAATCTCTTCGTATGTATACCGTTATCATCAAGATGTCCCTTATTTGCAATCGATGCATTTTAGATTCGAAATCGATGTTACTATTCACGAATACCTTTATGACTGCTCTAGATCTATCGTAGGGATAGTCGATTCAAAATCTTTGGTACAAGCTGCAAGCCTTGATGACGATTGAAGATTCAAAATAAAAACAGTGGGAATTCTAAATCTATTTTCTCACACATGTAGCTTACGCGCAATCATTTGAATATCGATCAGAAATCGATCTCACTATTTGTGTACTTAGGACTACTATAATATCTTTCTATATGTGGAGCTTCCCGTATGGTAGTTGATTCAACATTTTGCTTTAATGATTACTGCAGCCTGTTCGTAAAATACAATCAAACAAAATAATTAGCATCGATATCCAGATGGATCCAACACAAATTCGAAATCGGTTGTACTAATTGAAAACGCTTCTACGTCTACTGTAGCATCTTCATAATATAATAATCATTGTTACACAGGTCTTCCCTATTTACATATCCTTCGAAAGTTACTGCGTAGAATACAATCAAAGAGAATCTAGATCTTGCTTATTCGCAATTGATTCAACACCGACTAACTACGGATTACATTGTATCCATAAATCAGCGGTGTATATTATTTTTGGCTGGAAGATTTGTGATATTCTACGCAAAAAAAGTGTTATTCAGATCTTTCTCATTCGCAATCGATCAAGCACCGATTCGAAATCGATCTGACTATTTATATGCGCTCTATGACTGCTACAGTGTCTCCATGAAGTCCAATGGCAGGAAGCTGACATAATTAATCAGTTATTTTTTTCAGCCGAAATCGATTTAATAACGGCTTAAAATCGACGAGACGTCAAGAAACATTCTGCATTGAGTTCTTCTTTCATCCACCGCTTCTTTCTAAACTGTTCGTATAACTCTGTGTCTTTTTATTGATTTCTGTAATTTCAATACCTTTTCCTGCACCTAATCTGTTTTTTACAAGCTCCTGATTGCAGTGTTCCTATAGATCTGTATTGGGTATTAGGTTTGACCAGAAAACTTGAAGTATCCTATGCGAATGAACGTTACTGGCAATCGATTCAACCGATAACTACTTATTCAAGCCTTCATGACTTCTGTAATGTCTCTGTGGAATTCAAACAATAATATTAGCAGTTATTCGGTTTTTTCTGACACGCAATCGAATCAACATCAATTCAAAATTGATCATTTATTATTTTACCGACCTATAATATGATAGGGGAAGTATTGTAATCGTGATTTTTTTTACATTACACTTTCGGCGATCAAATGTCGAAATTGTATGTTCCAATAAATTAGAGATCCCGGAAATCTAGAAAAGAATTTATTTTATGTAAAATAACCGCCATTCTGTCACTTCAACACTTTGATCATGACAGTTGTCACTTCAAAAGTGACAGCTTTCACTTTAAAATATGTAGTTAACTGATGCGAGACTTTAAACGGAGACAGCGATTGAACTGGCCATGAAATTTATGGTCGGAAAAGTACTGTGTGGCCACAGCAATTTTTTTTATTTTATGCGTTGAAGATTACTACAGTGTAGCATAAGGCGTTTACGAATCTCTTCCATCCAAATGCGTTTCATGCACTTAGCCTGTTCTTCTAGGTTGCTGGTTCGAAGTCAATTCAACGCCAATACAAAATCGATCTTACTACTTATACACGCTTTTATGGATACAACAGAGTTTCCGTCAAATTCAATAAAGGTAAACAATTAATATCGATTGAAATCGATTCAACACTAAATCAAAATAAATCATTCCACGTCTCGTTCTTTTCTTGAGGGTTACTACCGCTTTTACAATTTTATGTTCAACGTTTCATGCACTGCCTGTATATATAAATATGCATTATTTCCCATAAAAGAGATAATGCATATTAATTATATTTCTTATTTGCAAATACCTACAGAATAAGTGCGTACAGCTATGCAACATTTGTCGAACTTACCATATACGTTAGGGGAATTAAAATTCTTCAAAATGTTCGCAGATGTCACTGTCACATGATTGATAGTGCATAATTATTAAATCATTTAGTACTGACAACACTTTCCCAGCTATGTTTCCAACTTTTTGTATTTATTAATTAAATATTCTTCTTAATCCATAAAAAATGTTTGTCAGATTTAATTTATATAATGACCATCTTTAATAGAATTGCTTTCGAAAGATAATATATGGAGCAAGTAGGCTTGTTTTAATTATATTTCTAGATTTATTTAATCTGGCTAAATGATGTATGTTAAGGTTTATTTATAGGGCGATACAGTAAGAGAAAGGTTATTATTTGTATCATCACTTCCAATGTTAATAAAGAAAATGTTTAATATTAAAACCATGTTTGTTGGAAGGCGATCAAAGAAATTAATGGGCAGTTCTTGACGGAACTATTTATTAAACTCACGCCAGATTTATTTCTTCAGCTCGTACATTACAAAAAATTTGTAATCAAATTATTTCAAACTAAATGAGACTTTTTGTTGGTCCGAAATGGTAGTACTACTTTTCTTTGCGTAGAAACCAATAACATCGAAATATTACTAAATATTGTCCTTGATACTACTTTTTTGGGAGTATTGAAAAACGATTAAAACAGTTGATTACTTAAAATTCGCACTAATAAGTGTAGAGGGGTGAAAGGTGGGGATGTACTAACGAGAAGTAACTCTTGGTCCATCCGATTCTTATCTAAAATTTTTGTGCCTTCAATTCAAATTCAATCTAGTAGAAATTGTTCAACTATACTGACATTTAAAAAATGATCCATCTAATGATAGTTGTGGCTTCACCTTTTTCGAAGCGTGTTGCGAAAGACAGAACAAAATGCGTTTGAACAATGCAGTGTTAATATTCAATCGATAAAAGAAAATTTATTGAAATTTATGTTAGGTGGAACGCGGCATGAAGCCGGTACTTGTACTTGACGTACTCTAACTCTTTACGTGGGAGTACATGCGCATTCGCATTTGCTGCATGCGCACGCTTTGTGCAGCTATGTGCGCTGTCATCTAATAGCCGTGCCAAGTTCGCTTCCTATTGTATTAAGTATAAACCGACGCGACGATTTAAGAGACCTCTCTGAGCACAGTTATCCTGCACTAGTTCTTCAAACGGAAATGGTGCAGCGTGGCCTTTACATTCACTCAAGGACACCACATTGGAAAATTTATTTAAGCACCGCAAATAGTTTTTATGAGACTAAGATCTTGCTGGGTTTTGCAATCAAATCAGAAAAAAGGAATTTCCCATTGAATGATATAATGGGGCTCTCTTATTTTACTTAGCATTTACCCCTTCTCGACCTTCAGGTGAGTAATAAACTAATTCAACTTGATAATATATTTATTTCAGTTAAATATTAAATTAGATATAAAAAAAAAAAATTATACACTAGTAATAGGAAACACATCAGCCATATATAGTAATTCCAACGATAACACCCTATCGTGATCAAATCAAAACTCGAAATGCTGATACTTTCACAATTACTTATTTGAGGAAGATATAAGTATATACGATATCAAAGACAGTGCACTTCGCATTCTGCTATCAAACTTTTCGTGGTGTTTTGAAGAACGTCTTATACTTTTTTGTGATTATATATTATTTTTTAAGACAAAGAATCTATTTGGCTCATTGGAGTAAATTGCTCAAAAACTCTTTCGATTATAAAGCAATTACAAAATTCGTTTCGCTCGTGCAAGATCCTCAATAATCACAAATTCACGCGGTGAATTCTCTTCGGTTTCTGGATCATGATTAACTTAAAATCTGGGTGTTAATACTCCACGAAACACTACAATTAGTTTTAAGAGAAAAAATTTGGGTTGCCTCGAATTATCACTAAATCTAATTAGTTCTAATAATAGTGTGGATATTTAGGCACATAATTTAGTTAACAGTATAATAAAGCAAATTGCTGGTCATACCGCATAATTCAGGAACTGTAATGACATCAGATTAGATCTAAGAAGTTAAATATAGGCTGCAAATATCTACATCAGTCAAAGAATGTTTTTGTTGTTGATTGAATATTATTTTGCAAATATTTGGAGAGTTTCCTTGGAAAGGATAAATTGGGGATCGACTTGAACAAATATATTGATCCAAAGTGAAAAAAGAGCTAATAAAATTGAATGTGAATAGTAAAACTACTTAGAGGCCAAATATCGAACCCTACATATTTAATAAATGATGTACTATAAGGAGAGATTCAAAGTTAATTTAACTCAAAAGTAGAGATGCTTAGTACGTGTCTCAGCCGACTAGTGGAGCTACTGACATATCGGACAACTAGTCCTTGGTTCAGCCGCTCGTCATTTGTTTTGATAGTGGCACGTGAAAAGTGGCCCTTTGTAGTAAAATGAAAAATTTTAGTTTGAAACACCATTCCGTCATAGAATAATAAGTGAAGAATGGACCAAAGGTTATTAATGAACGTATATGAAAGCAAAATACGGAGATACATCACCTTCCCATTACGTTATAATATATTGCATTCAACAAATCAAGAGGGTCCTTACATTAATTGAAGATGATCCTCGAAGTGGAATACCAGTGAAAGCAGCCACGACAGAATTCGTGACGGAACTGAAGAAGCTTGTCCTTGAGGACCGTCGATTTGAAACTTCCCAATTAACTACAAAATGTGACATTCCAGAAACATTAGTCCTAAGAATTCTGCACGAATATTTGATGATGACTGATGTTAACGCAATTATAAGGATGAATTAATCAAAGCATAACTTGTATTCAATTCTAATTGAGCATTACAAGTCCGCCGGTCTCATGAATTTTGGAAATAAAATATAGCATAAGCAAACGACTGGCTTATCGAGGAATCACATCCACACATACGTGATACTATCAATACCATCAACACAAAATCACACTTTCTAGTGTACACATAAAAAAGGAATGCACGAAGTGCGAAATAGCTATTTATGTAATTAGTATATAATATAGAACTTTATTGGACGAGCCGCTGGTTATGGACGAGCGAGCAGCGCGAGCGAGTCTAATAAGAAAGGCGAGTCTATAAAGTTTGTTTATGTACGAATTACATACAATGCTTTATGTTCGACTGGTCTAAAGACGCAGGATATCTTCTAAAAATATTTCTTAATTCCCCTATACAATAATTCGCTAAGTATAACTTGGTGTGCTTTGCTAGTGTTGCAGTTGTTACAATTGTTTTTTACTATTTGTTTGCAGATGTCAAAAATATTAATTACAATTTAATAGAAGAAATAGATACTTCAGAAAGTGTAGAAGAGAATAAACATAATAGAAAAGAATAAATGGATACTTCAGAAAGTGTACAAAAGAACAAATACGATAGAACAGAATAATTTTTTTTTTACAATGACAGTTCCGTCCAATTATATAGAGTAAAAGTCCTAGTCCAATTAAGTGGCATATTATGAGCACCAAATGCAACCATAAACCACATGATTATGATGCAGTCAAACATAAACAGTATCAACCTCTACTGGGAGCGCCAAGGCTACATCTAGCCGGTCTGCTCAATCCCTACCGGGAGCGCCAAGGCTACATTCAGCCTGTCTGCTCAACCTCAACCGGAAGCGCCAAGGCTACGTCTAGCCGGTCTGCTCAACTCCGAGTCCTCAAGTTGATGTCAACCCCGGAGGCTCGTTCGCCTGGGAATCGAGAGTAACTCAGTCACGTCTTCTCTCAACAGCTTCACAAAGGCTTTACGAGGCGTTAGCAAAGCCAAGGTGAAAACTTCCGCCACTACCGTATGGTGACCTAGCGAAATTCTTATACGAAGCTAGTAATCGTGCACATACATACATGTCGCTCTCTTAGCTTATGCTCTCAACTCAAAGGTACGACCACATAACAACACAAGGGATATTATAATAACTACTCCACCAATGCTCACTCTCAAACACTCTTTCTCTCTCTCAACCAACACTCTGCATACTCATGAAACTCACACACCTAGAAACTCAGCTCACTGATTCAACTTTAACTCTTCTAAGATACACCAAGACACTGTAGAACTTATCTTGCGTAAATAGTAACACAAACTGAGGTAACAAATGATATTCGAGTTATTTGAATAACTCAGGTATTGTATAAGCTACCTGAAATATGTTAAAAATTATATTATTATTGATCTTACGTAAAGCCAGAGAAGAATATGTGTGACAGATGGGTGCCAAGAATGCTGCCACCTTTGCAGAAGTAAAACCATTTTCAGACTTCAACGAGAAATTTTGACCTGTTCAATAAAGACAGTGCTTTTTTTGGCAAGAATCGTAGCAGGTGATGGAACATGAATTCATCATTAAGGCCGGCGACGAAACAAGAGACAATACAGTGGAAGCTTGAAGGTTCTCCGCAACTGAAAAAAACTCGCACCCAGCCGTCTACCGAGAAAGTGATGTCCTGGTGCTGAGGTCTTTGAAGATAGCAATCCTGGACAATAGGCGTGAAAAGTTCAGCTATGAAGTAGTGCTGCTCCTCAACAATGGCTCTGTTCATATGTCAGAAATTGCAACAACTGCTGTACGTGACTGTGGGTTCCAGAAACTTAACCATCTTGCTCACGGGCCAAACCTTATCTCCAGCGATATTTGGGAAAGCACCTGGTCAGTATCATGAGTATTTTTCACAAATAATTTTTATACTTGACTCTTGGTCACCCTCACTTCGCTACTCTCTATAGTGCCTCTAGCTAAGGGGAGTTGTTCCCTAACTTCAAATACCGTGTGATAAGAAAACTTGGGCATTATTAGCATTATTATTTCATTGTGCCTTTTGGTCACTTATTCATCAATATTCAGTTGACAAAAGTTTATTTTGTTCAATCATTAAGCATTCAACTGCAAGGCAATTCAAGCGCCTTCAACTGTAAGATACTGAATTATTTACTGTAATTTACTTTGTGGTGAACCATCCGATAACTGATCGGAATTTCGTGCGATCAAGTATGTGATTTTCTTCATCAAATATCTCTCCACCATAAAAAAGAGGTCCTTTGGGCCGGATTGATTCTGACTCGTGAATTGGTTTGCAAACCTGAGGACTTTATATTATGTCACTAAGGACTTCGAATTTACTGCCTTCTTGCACATAGAATTGGTCATATGCAGCTGAGTTTGATGGTTCCGCTCACACCGTATCCCAAGAAGCACCAGACTACCCTTGACTCGTTTTTTACTTCACAGTACTACCAACATCAATACAAGCGTAGCGTCGATGACAAAGCGTAAGGTTTGCAAACCAATTCAGGAATCAGAATCAATCCGGCACGAAGGACCATTTTTATGGTGAAGAGTTATTTGATTGTGAAAATGACACAATTGATTGCACGATATTCTTTATTGTTCCGATCATTTCACAAAGAAAATAATTACAGTAAATAATTCAGTATCTTACAGTTAAAGATGCTTGAATTGCCTCACTGTTGAAGGCTCAATGATTAGACAAAATAAACATTTTGTTAACTGAATTTGATAAATAAGTGACCAAAAGGAATAACTAAGTCATGAAGTTTTCTTATCTCACAGTATTTAAAGTCATGGAACAACTCCCAGCCCCTCCAAGGGAGAAAATTTTGAAACGAAGGAGTTAGGTGTGCAGTATCTTCATTTTTTTTTTTCTGATAATGATTCGAATTTTTTTACGGTATCGAAGCTCTTTCAACTTAGTGGAACAAGTGTATCGACTTCGCAAGAGACTGCGTTGGGAAACATTAAATAAAATACCGACCAAATATATTTTTTCATATCTTGAAAGATTAGTTTTTAATCTCCTCTTGTATAATTATGTGTATAGCTGTACCAATATCTAGTGGAATTTCGCCTTCAACTTTTTTGTTCAAGAAAAATGCATAACTCTTCAATCAAGCAAGAATACCGGATAAAGAAAATCAAGACATAGAAGGATAGAGCAAATAAAATTTACCACAAAAAACAAATTAAATGGAATGATCCAAGAAAGCCTAGTCAACTGTGAAACAACGATTATAACTCATTATTACCTACATCTTATTTTGACTAGAAACAAACGTTAAATATAATGTGTAACTCTCAAAATATCGTCCAAATAACAATTACTCATCACATCTTCTTACACACTATCCAATAAATTAGGAGTTGGTTTCCCACCGTATCTTGTTTCATCCTACACGGTTGCTACCTGACACAAGACCGCTATTCCTAACACTTCTGCAGAGGAGTCTATTGAACACTGATAATAGTGCTACCGAATCAACACAATCAACTTGGACATTAATCAGCAGGAACACATCTTAGAAGCTGTAAACTGAAGATAAGAACTTTAGTAATGTCCGTGAAACATCGGAGAAGAATCAAGATAAAGCATATTGGTAATTATCTAAGCTCCATCAATATTCCGCAAATGCAGATTGAATAGAGGAAAGTTACAGGAAATAGCTATAACAATTATTGTTTCTGCAACGGTTTGCGTAATAATTTAATTAACATTGATTTATTTCTTATTAATTCTGCGATTGATCTCGTTGTTACCGATTTGAAAAGTCATGTAATTACGTAAAACAAGTTCAGTTACAAATGCTGTAGCCACAATAATATTTTTTCGTTGCTCACTTGACTATCAAATTGATTTGCATGTTTCGATAAACTAGGTGCTCTCTGCTTCTGAGAATCAGTCAAAAGATTGCACAAGTGAAGCTCCACAGTTGCCCTTGTTATGTTATTTACGACTTGCGCAGATTCAAGCCCATCAATAGGCGAAGCCACAAGAGGCTGTCAATTGATAAATTTTTATCGTAGACAGTGATGGCAACCAGTCACCACTTTCAATCTGCTTTGTCGTTGTTAAATCTCGCGATAAATTGAAGATTTAGAATTAAACACAGCCATCAGTGTTTCTATTCGTATTATCTCTTGAAATCTGAACATCATAGAATCATAATGTTAATGTTTTTTGAACGATATAGTTCTATATATTAAAAGTGTTAGTACTTTGATAACTTCGCCCACGAAGTGTGTGAACGCCTTAGATTACATCCGCGATGGCAGGTGCTTATGCCATGTATTCTACGTCGAATTTATCGTCGTCGTAAATCTGCATGAATGATGCACTACTCTGCGTGGATTACATTTTATCTTCTTTGCTGTCTTCAACTATTCGTTTGCACTTTGAAATGTATTCAGTGTTAGGTGTACAATGTGCGGCGATAATTTTTGATGGGTGATATATTGTTTCAAGTGGGCATATTTACAAGATTTAGTAGAGGTTTGGTTCATCAGTTGTAGGAAGATGATTTAATTAAAATAATTTATACCTTGTAATCATAATTTTGAGAATACACGTGATCACAAATATATCAAATGTGAGGACAGAAAAGTTCTTTCAGTGACATTATAAGATTTCAGTTGTAATGATTTCTGTCAAAATCTATTCCGATAATATATAAACAAACAAGTAAAGCGGCAGGTACAAGCCCTTACCGATTTAGTAAATATGTCAAGTAGAGAAACCTAAGGACCTTTTTACACACGGCAATAATCTGATTTATGAAAGTAAAGAAAATATGGGCATTCAGTCAATTCCAACTCGACAGTTTCGACTACACCTAAGCCATCCCCTAAAGCGCTACGATTTCCAAATTCAAACTGATTCTAAAGCCCAGTTGTATTGTCTAAGCTTATCCAAAATTAAGTAAAACCAAGTTTGATTTCTATGCGGTTACAATTGCTGAAATAATTGTAGCCACAGAAATTAAACTTGGTTTCACTAAACTTTAGATGAGCTTGGACTGTACAACTGGGCCTAAATGTGTAGTACAAGATAAGAGCTTTTGAAAATAAATTTTGTTGAATTCTATACCTGTATTTCAATTATAATTTGATGTATGATAAACAAGAAATTAGATTTCTTCTTGTCATTTGCCACAACCGACTAATATGGATACTGCTAAATGCATGATGAAAATAGTGCGTACACGTATTACCAAAAAGTCACAATTTCGCACACGTAAAAAAATAATTCGTTGTAAGTCAACAAATAAAAATATGGATCACACAAAGGTTTCAAAAATATATAGAATAAACTCTCAGAAATGTAATGTAACGATCAGATCGTAAAAAATATTGTTCCATATTACGCTTAGCGCTATTGTATCATTCTTTATGTTGATATATTTGGCCTGTTTTATATTGTAAATTTTTATTCAAGTTTGTTTCGCTATGGATGATACTGGTCTCGTCGAAATAAAAGGAGTAGCCTGCGTCGTTGCAATGAGTACCTACAACATATTTTGCAGTATTTTTATTCGATTTTCTAGCTTTGTTTTCTGAATATATTTTATTTCAACATGCACTCAGTTAGTAGCTCCCATAGTAGTCGGTTGTGACGAATGCTATAAAGGAAGCTACTCTTTTTGCTTATCATATACCAAATACTAGAAGAATATAAGTCAGTCAAAAACTATCGGCGTTAGAAGTGAAACTTTTATCTGCATCTGCATGGGAATGCGAAGATTTATTTGAGCTTGGAAGAATGTAACAGGCAGCAGACATATTTATTGTAAACAAGAAACTTGAAGGTGATTTGGAGTGGATTTGGGCGAAAAAAATCAATAAAAAAGTTGAGTCGATGATTCATTTGTGCTTAGAAAAATCTTACAGGCAACAGACGTCAACTCAATTGACATATTTATTGTGAACAAGGAATAAGTAAAAACACTAATTGAAATTATTCAAAAGCAGAAAAGACAGAGAACAAGAGAGTATTTTACCGTGATATCAGTCATCAACCTACCCTCATCTATTAAATAATTGATTACCGTGTGTGCGATCATCAGTCATCAATATTTTCAGTACATAGCAACACTTCTTAATATATAAGGGAGTTTTTCAATTTCAATTGAATATTTTAGGGTAGTAAGTTACCAAACGTCAACTCAGTTATATTTTTAGATATTAATAGAGAACAAATAATTTAGGCTCAATAGTACAATCTAAGTTTATTCGCAGTTTAGTTGAACTAAGTTTAATTTCTATAGTTACAATTATTTAAGCAATTGTTACCATAGTAAATAAGCTGGGCTAAGGCCCGGTTGTACAATTTAAGCTTATCTACATTCTAGTTAAACCAAGTTTATTTTCTATTGTTACGATTATTTCAGCAATTGTAACCATGGTGAATAAGCTTGGTTCAACTAAACTGTAGATGAACTTACATTGTACAACCAGGCCTAAACTTAGGGCCAAATTCAGAGACGTGACCCATAATTCAAAGACATTTGACTGCTCGAATTTGAGTTAGAAGTGAGTGACAATTAAGTCTGAGTTGAGTAAGATCTTAGTGTGATGAGCAGGTCCCTTAAACCTCACTCAAATTAATATAAACGCGTTTTCAACTGGTCTTATGTTAGTCAGTTGATAATTTCTGATGAATATGATTTCAAGCGAGGTTTCACGGGGAGATGAAAATTACTCTTTTACTATAATATTTTGATGTTGATCTTTTTCTACAATCAAATAACGGTATGATCCAGGGAAGGACATATCAAGAAGAAGTCTGAAGAAACTTTTGTGTTGGAAAGTTTTTTGAAGAGACGGTGTTATCAACACACAAATGAAATGAAATATTGTCAGTAAAACCAAAACGATGTTTTTTTTCCTATAACAATGGTTATATCAAGAATAGTGCTGGACCGAAATCCAGTTTTTGAGCAATAGCATATACAATCACCGCGCACGCGTTCACTAACATTCATTATACATACTAGACTCAAAACTGAATTTTTGTACTTGTTAACAGAATTTCCCTTCTATAATCAAGGAATCTACTATTGTATTCTGGATCTAAAATTATCGGGAATAGCATTATTGTAATCAAAGACCTAATCATTGTACCCAATTAATTTATTATTGGAGTAAAATTTTCATATGATAGGATTTATCTTGATAATTTAAAGCAACAGAAAATAAATTAACACAGTATTGTTACTAGTATCATTTCAAATACTCTGAAGATGTTCCAGGGCATGATTTACTGCAGTATGTATCCAGTTCATTCTCTTACATTCTACATTTGTTGTATCATTGAATAGTATCCATTCTTCGCTCTTATAACTATTAAATTTCTGCTAAGAACATTTTGCACATCCATTAATATCGAACTAATATTCATTTGTCCATATTCTCATTAAGAGAAAATTTATAGTCTTCCTTACATTCATTCAAATTCTCTGTATATATTGATTTTGAATCTGTCAGTATAAATTAATTCCAATCCAAACGTCAATTAAATGACATCTATGCGCAGATAGACAGAAGTGACGTCATTATTTTATGACGTATCATCTCAAAAAACGACTCTCATGTGTGACTCTTTCATTCGCTTTACTGAATACGGAATTGAGGAAGAAGTGTTGGCACAGCTCACACTCAAGTGAGTGAGAACTGAGTCTAGGTTGAGTTAAGGTTGAGGTGAGTGAGAGTCATGTCTCTAAATTTGGCCCTTATATTGTTCAACCGGCCCTTAATCAATTAAATTTTATACACCTTTATTTTGACTATCGATTGTTTAAAACAATCTAACAAGCAACGAGACGTCAACTCACATGACATTCATTGTATACAAGAAATTAGTAAGCAAAGACATTAATTAAAATTATTTGAAAACAGATAAGGCAGAAAATTATGAAGTATTTCACCGTGGTAATAGCTACCAGCCGTCAACCTACTCTCATATATTAATTAATTGATTACCGTATGAGCGGTTACTAGTTATCAATATTTCTAGTACATCGCAACACTTTTTAATACTTAAGGACGTTTTTGAATTTCAATGGCATATTTTAGAGTAGTTAGCGTCAGTTCAGTGATATCTTTAGATATTAATAGAGGGCAAAATACTGAAATCAATTCAATTTCAAATACATTGCATTATAACAATCGATTATTTGTAACAATCTAACAGGTAACAGACGTCAACTCAAATGACTTATTTATTGTGAACAAGGAATCAGTAAGAACACTAATTAAAATTATTTAAAAGCAGAAAAGGCAGGGAACTAGGGAGTATTCTACCGTGGCAGTAGTTATCAGCCATCAACCTACTCTCATATATTAATTAATTAATTACAGAGTATGCAGGTACAAAACAACACTTTTCAATATCTAAGAGAGTTTTTAATTTCAATTGCATATTTTAGGGTAGCAAGTTAGCAATTATCTGCTCAATGATACCGTAAGATATTAATAAAGGGAAATTACTGAAAATGATTTAATTTGAAATAGTTTTGAATATAACAATCAATCGTCTATAGCAAATTGTTCATAGCAATCCAATTGCTCATAACAAATTAATTGTTTTGATTTATAAAAACAATTCCTTTGATACTGATACATTAAAAATTGATCTTCTCATAGTTTGACATGTCCCCATTATTTTCGGGTTTATAAGGTCCTGATATAAAAGGTGAACTCAAGTACTTTGCAAATATTAAACACTTCAATAATATGAATAATGCAAGAGTTCTATATCAGGACCTTATAAACCCGAAAATAATGGGGACATGTCAAACTGTGAAACGATCTTTTTTTGTAAGAAAACAATCAAGATATGATATTTTTGTACTTGGCCTAGACTTTTCAGTTACACTGAATATCTTTTGGGTTTTATTCAATAAAACTCAGAATATATACCCATTTTATTATTTATAAAGAATCATATTCTACTCCACTATTAGCCACCCAACCGTTTGGATATTATTAAAAGGGCTGATCCAATACAACAGAGATGGCACTCGAAAACCTAGCACTTATAACAAAATTTCATCAAAGATATTATCAAAAGTTTTTTCCATATCCAAATTCACACTATGATAATATCAAAATATCTTTCCAATAGAGACGTTAAACGACTAGAGTTTAATAGATATTTCAAAAGCCTCCACATGAGTGGATATCACTTATTGGGTAGAATAGCTAACGGAAGTAGTTCAAAAATGCCGCTAGTATTGTATAATGATGTCTATTTGAAACTGTGTCCTCATATGCTCCATCACCGTTGCGCACAAAAGTGAAAAAGTTCATCATAATGTCGTCAGCTCTTCCGAAAAACAGATGCAGTACTAGTCCACAGAAAAATGCAATAAAATGAGTTGTAAGCATGCTGGACCAAAAAAGACACCGTTGTTCCGAAGTGTTTCTAGGTTTTTCTAAGCTTCTCGACTAGCTTCTGTTTTTGTTGTCCTTTGTAGTTGTCATGTTCCACATTCCACAACCAATTGTTGGAGGAAAGAAGATTTCAATGTGGAAGTAATAAATAGTTAGTATGATTATTGGTTTGTTGGTGTTATACTTGTTCAAGAGAATTACCAATTAATCATTATTTTTCGTTATATGCAGATTACTTCTCCTTGATAGAATAAAAAAATCACAACTAGTTATTATTGTGTTCCTATTTAAATTAATTAATACAGAATTATAATTCTAATATTCTAATTGCCTTGCATAACCTTAATCTGGTAATTAGAGAATTCCAGGAATTTGCCAAGTACGACTCAATGGGAGTAATAGAGTAAAGAAAAATTAATTTAACGATATTATTGCGGATTAATTGATGTTCCATCCAAAAAGTAAATAACGATGAAGATTGGTTAAGCATTAAAGGTTAAAAAAAGAGTAAACATAGTAAGGACATGATACATAATTATAGAGGAAAATTACATGTTCTACGATATTTTATGATAATGATTATAATGATCTCTAGCCTAGCTTCATTGGAACCGATGCCATTATCTTATCTTAGCTAATCTAATATGGTTTGGAACAATATAATATTTTCTTCGAGATAAATGAAGACTCTTTCACTATAATACCCTTTGGCGAAAACAATATTTAGTAGCAGGCTTTCACTTTTATGATAAAGTAAACATACAATTTGAAGTTATTTTCGCACCTTTGAAGCAAAAACTTTAATATTTTTAAAGCTTCAAATTACTACAGGGGCGTGTTTCAATATGACCTTATTTAGTAGTAAATTGAAATTGATGGAGGTAATTTAACTTTTCCTTCAGATTCATAATTGTTATTGGTGCTAATAATATCGCCAGATATTGTAGCCTGATTTCATTCTTATATTGATTTCCTGTACTTCAATATCTGACAAATTATAAATACTCCAGCCGGAAATGATTGTACATTATTATTTTGGCTATGGCTATTAGGAATCTTGCACCTATTGCGTCAAATTTAATTATAATTCAACTGAAAACTACTAAATCATTATTTCATATTGTTGAACAATACGATTTAAATTATAGAGCCGTGATCAGCATAAATCTATAATAATTTATCCCGGATCTCAACATGTTATACATTAGCTACAAAAAAAAGATAAATTATAACCTTGATTTTTAAAAGTAAAATACAAAATAATAGAAGTATTGTCATAAAATTTTGCTGTATATACGCAATATTAATAGCTACATAAAAATAACTGTTTTCTTACTTTTTCAAGGATTATAATTTTCCAATTTTTATTGTTTATTGAGCGAGACAAAATGCTTTAACCTATAACAATGACATGGACAAATCCACAAAAGACATTTACGAATTGATGTGTAATATACGCTATTCTTTATTATATCTACATTATGATTGAATAAAATAAGACTTAAATTCATTTTATCGAGTAGACTATTCTGAATGACATCATTTTGTTGTCATGGTACTGCATATTTGGGTACTTTTTTTGTTTTTCATAGTTGTTTATTGTGGATGAAAAGATGGATTGTTAAGAAGAAATTGCTCCAGAAATTTTGAATTTAGTTGAAATTCAATTATCACCTGTAAAGTCAAAGGATGTCTATTACAAGGAATATGAGAAATTATGATGTAAATGAAAAACAAAAAGTTGTGAATGAATCCTTAATACTTGCTTCCATGATTGAAATTACATACTAAATGTATTTTTTCTCATATAATAACGTATAAATCATTTACTTTTTTATGTATACATCCAGAACTGCAACCAATATTGAAAATAAAAATAGCATTAATTCAACATCCTTTCAGAAATGGCATATGTTTGTAAAAATATTTGACAAAAAATATGTAACTCAAAATTCATTGATTTTTACAGAAGAACAACTACATAAATTTTTATAATTAATCGTTGTTCAGATATTTGCTATACTATAGAAATTTTTGAGGAAGCGGTATACGCAATCAAATATTGTCACTAGATTTATGATGTTACGTACTGATATGTTCACATGGTACGCCTAAATCTGGTTTTAAACAGCGTTGCAGGTTGCGGAGAACCAAAAAAAAATTAAGACACAATTCATATTCATAATTGGTACATTTAAATTGCATATATCAAAAATATCTAAATGTGACGTACACCGCTACCTTCAAAATCTAAACTATATATGTTAATTGATTTTACTATGTATAATAAAATAATAACTATTTGGTTGTGTCCCGCATACAGTGGAAGGTTCTAATAGCATGAAAATTGCTAAAGATTGAACCAAGAAAATATTTATTCAGTAACCGGTTTAGATAATTGAGTGGTCATCATCAGACCACCGATGAGATAACAAAGAAAAGGAAACAAGTCAAAAATGTTCAAAGTAATTATCAATCAAACAAATTCAAGAATATATATAGTGTAATGTTTATTGCTTGAAGAATCAGTTTGTAATTAAATAAAAGTCACTATTTGATAATCTAAATGAAATAAAAGCTTTATTCTTCTCATGTCACTAATAACACTATATTTATGTATTAATCACTTAATTCTAATTTAAACAAGGTCACAGATATTTATATTTCACTATTTATATGCACTGTTCACTTTACTTGGCACTATTCATTATTTATTTCACTACCACTATTCTTACTACTGTACTGTACTACACGTCTTTGGCTTGGCTTTATATAGAGAAATATTGTGTTCTCGAATTTTCGATTTCTGGACTCTTTCCATTTCTAGGAATCACTAGAGGCTTCCATTGGGAGGGGTGATGTGCTGCGACGTGGCGCGGCGTAAGAGATGACAAGAACCTCCTCCCCATACTACGTCGTCTTTACGAGCTCCCCCCCTTACTCTCGCACGCCACAATGGGTTGCGGGCTATCACGTGACTTTTTGCTCCAACCAATCCCTGTTTGGGTAGCTAACGTCAAAGTGACATTTCGTAAACATTGTTTACTCTTTGTTCGTTTGCTTGATTTTTGTGCTATTGGTATTTATAAGAGTTTTTGACGTTTTTTTGTGTATATCTTGTAACTTTTGGACAATTTCTCATATTGTTACGAGTATTGTGTTAGTTTTAGCTCCAAATTTTTACTTTTAAAGGTTAGGTGAAGATAAGCCTCGTTGTTTGTGTATGTGCTGTGACTGCTGTATTATTTTCATGTGTATTGTGTTAGTTCAAGCTCCAACAGCCCGTTTCTCGAAACTATTCAAGTCAGTTCACAGTTTTGAATCAATTAATTTCATCATAATTTTGATATTTTGTTCATCAAAACTTATGGATTATTTCTTCTGTCTGTTTCACATCATCAGGCAAACTTTAAAAATAAAAATGCATTATTATTTGTAGAAAATATTCAGTTGATAGACACTGAAACTAAGAGCCAAGCGTTTAAGAACTTTAAGAACGAACTAAAAGTAAACAAATAACTGTCACTTTGACGTATGCTACCCAGACTGGGATTGACTGTAGCAAAAATGTCACGTGATAGCCCCCTTGCTATAGGATGAAATCGAAAGCTGTGCACGTGGTCTTACTCGGAAGTTATTAAAGATACAAAAATATACTAAATAACCGAGTTATAGAAGATCACGTAGGCTATTTGATCATAGAATAAAATATTTTTTAAAGCAGTGAGTTGAGTGATACAGACGTTAATAAAAATTTGTTGAAAATGCTCTATTTGTGAGTGCGAGGAAACGGTGACAATTTTGAGCAGTTCTTGTGAGTCATATTTATTATGTAAGTATTTTTGATTCCTGTACATCAATTTTGAGGATAAAAATTCTTTCAAATTTCAGTTACATTTTTTCAATATTTTTCAAGAATTATTCTTCATAATAAATATTATCTACTATAGACTATGTGCAGGGGGTGTAGTTTGAACAAATATCGATGCGAGCGCTCATGGTGAGCACCACTGTAAGCTTCAAACTTCATTTCTCAGAATACGTCATTGAGCATTGTAGTTTAAAAGTAAAAATAATTGCATATAAAACATAAGCCAACGCTTGTTGTGTTTCAGGCTGTTGGTTAAGGATGATTCAAGTAAAATATAGTTTCATAGATTTAATATACGGAGTAATGACATAAAAAAACGAGTGAAGTGGATCAAAGCGGTAAATAGAATATTATCTGTCTTTCATTATTAATCTATATTACAAAGATGTTTGTAATTCAATTGTGAAATTAGAAAAACTCATCATCGATTTGGGATTCATGCATTTACCTCTATCTCTAATTTGTAAATGATAAAAGTTTGTCGAATGCACTTCGCAATTGTTTTGTTGTTAATATTGTCAGCAACATATTCTTCAACATGTTTAATATAGCAAAACTAATTTCACGCTTTTCTTCAATGCTTCCTCGGTAAAAAGGATACAGTTTTTGATACATACAAACCCGGTCCGCAAGATCATCAGCGTCATAATTTGATTTATCCTGTTAATTTGAACGAATTAAGACATTTTCTCCAATAGACAATGATAAAATGGGAGTTCAATCGTTCTCCATTGTCCGCTAGAGGCGCTAGTAGACTTCATGCACGTAGCCTATACAATGATTTGAAAAATAAAATGTATTCAAATTTCAGTTACATTTTTCCAATATTTTCATGAAGTATATAAATATATAAAACTTACGCTATTGAATAGGCATAAAGAATATATGAAATTTAATTTAGAAAATTATTGCTTTGTCTGTAAGTTGAAAGCCAATGGTTCAGAAAAATATACTATTCTATAATGAAATGGCCCTCTTAGTCTCCTACAACTTTATTATTTAGTGTATTTAGTCACTTGTACAAAGTACAAGTAAATATTGAGAAACCGACTAAATTCACATTTCGAGATGTTGATGGAAATATCCGTTTCGAGCATCCCTAAGTCCATTTTGACTATTTTCAGCTTGATGTCGGTACGTATGTATATGTGTGCGTTCGTAACTCGCAAATCTCAAAACTTATCGAACGTATAATGTTGAAATTTTATATTTAAGGGTCTAGTTGGGCGTTTGTAATCGTCAGTACCGAAAGTGCACGGTGCTTGAAAATATTTTTTAATTTTCCGTATAAATTCAGAATGATTAGCAGTAGGATACTAAAACTCAATATTTGGGATTGCTATAGCGTCTTTATAGTTATCTTCTAGTTTTGTACCAATCGGCTGAGCTGGAAATGCACTTTATATAACAAACTTTTCGAATTTTCCGCATAAGTTTAAAACAATAAGTCGTAGAATATTAAAATTCTATATTAAGCACTTCCGTAACATCGTGCATTATGATTGTAATCGTCTGTACTGGAAGTGCACTTTACTCGAAACATGTTTGAATTTTCCGCATAAATCCAAGACGATTAAACGTAGAATGTTGAAATTCAGTATTTAAGACAATAGTACTGACTAGATGCTTATAACCTATTTTTATTGAGATCGGCTGAGCCGGAAATGCACTTCACTTGACAATCTTTTCGAATTTTCCGCATATATTTGAAACGATCGGCTGTGGAATATTGAAATTTGGTATTTAAGTCTGCTGCAGCATCTGAATGATTGTGCTTCTATTCTCATAACAATAGACTGAGCCGGAAGTGCACATTGGAATTTTTTTCAATTTTGCGTATAAATTCAGAACTTTTAGCCAAAGAATCTTGGAAATTAGTATTTAGTATAAGAATGATGACCTACTGTTTCCAAAGCAACCGACTGAGTCAGGAACGCACTTCACTTGACAGATTTCTAGAATTTTTTGAATGAATTCAAAGCGATTAGCCTTGGAACGATGGAATTTTGTGTTTGATTGTTGTATTATCATATGCAAAAAATATATATTCAATGATATACAAGTAAGTCACGTGATGTCTACTTCAGATTTTTTTGCAAAATATGTAATAACTTCCGAGTAAAACTATGTACCCAACTTTCGATTTCATCCTGTATGATTTACCCAGTGAAATTATAGGATCTCCACAAAAAGGGATAGCACCAAGTAGCTTGCAAAAATCATTGTAAGAATCAAAATATATGGAGAAGCGGTATTAGATAAAAATATATGAAGTTTCATATGTAGAAAGAGTTGAATAAAGTAGAGATTTCAAAAAATTCGTAAAAGGACTGACTCTGTAAAACATGATTTATACTAAAATATTCAAAAGTGATGAGTCTGAGGTTCGTTCGGTCATTTAAACATAAGTCATAGTTTTCATTGACTTCTAAGATTAGGAAATCGAAGATTTGGACATCTTTGCTGATGTGTAAGTATTCAAAGCTCCTGGTAACATCAAATTATTTGAATGATCTGTGAAATTTGATTGGGTGCTTGGAAATTTCAGCGCTTGGGCATGTTCATTGAATAAAGTTGCCAGCTTCTGTCCGATCTCTCCAATGTAGCTAGTTTCACACGGACCACAGTTCAATCCATAAACGACAGATTATGCCATCAGTTTAGATTTAATCAATTTTCTGCAGATTTTTTTTTCAATTATGCCAAAGGTTTGGATTTAGCAAGAAAATTTCGTCCGGTCTTCTCAATGTTCAATCTTTAAACGCCAGTTTGTGCTTTTAGTTTATATATGCTCATTTTTTTGCAAGTTTCTCTTTTCGATATGCAAAATGTTTGAGTTTCGTTGCAAATTTCCATTCGGTCTTCTCAATGTAGCTAGTTTCACGCGTACCACAGTTCAAACTATAGACACCAGATTGTGCTATCATTTCAGATTTGTCCGATTTCATGCAGATTTTTCTTTACAAGGATGTCAAAGGTTTAAATGCGATATCAACATAATATGTAATAAATAAATTCCTAATTTTGTAACTAATACCAATAAAATTATCACGTTCATCTCGATACGAAGCTCGTTGTTATAAGCTTCTTTCAATTGAAGCTTTTATTTTTCCTTTTTTATGACAATGTTGAAGAATCTTAAACGCGAAGTTTGATGAATCCCTACTGGAATACGAGCCTAATTTTGATTGCCATATAAATGATGTATGGACTATATTGAAGGGCAGAATGTACACATAGAATAGAAGAATATATTGTGAAATGAGGAAGTTGCAGAAATTTTGGGTGCGTTAGGAAAGTTGGCACTGAGTTTCAAGGGATGTAAGAGCAATGCAGAATTGATGGCATGACTGCAGAAGCATAAACGGGGAGTGACTGCTGTCGAAATGAGATTTTTGCGTGTTGTAGGAAGCCAAAGATCTCGAAAGCGCGCATAACTGAAATAACGTTACTCTAAATATAAAATGATAAATTGGCAAGCTTGCGAGATGGCGATGTTCTTGATTTGATTCAAGGTAACTGACATACACACATAAATCAGTATTTCAATCAACGAAAGCGAAGAAGCCTCATCACAGCTTCTAAGTGGTTCAGGTCCTTCAGTTTTACTGACTGAAAAAAATATATGTTTGAATTTCACAAGAAATCATGATATTTTGAAAATGCCAAATTCAAAACAAGTTTTAGATGACTATAAATCACTCTAGTTTCATTTAAAAACAGCACCACAAAAAATAGAGTCCAATACATCAAAAGAATAATACAAAAGGATCAAATTCATCTGCAACCATTACAAAACACAAATCTCATATTACACTGAATATAATACGAAATTCTGAACTAGAACCTTGTGTGGGAAGCGCAATAAGTTACGATTTCTCAGTTTAGCCTACACAAATAGCGAGGAATATGATAAAAAAAGAACACCCACATCCATGATAATATATAGTGTCATCCTAAATAAATGCTGCAGAAAACAGATCTTTGCTTTATTCAATAAAAATTGGTAGTGGTCAGTAAAACAGGAAGAGGAGTATTAATAATAGAAGAGATCAAATGACATTGTAATATTAATCCATAATTGAAAAAGATTTTTTTGATATACAAGACTTAATTGAAGCGTTGCTTCTCAATCATGATTTCAGGTCAAGATGATGAATTCAAGTCTGATCGAATTACATGAAGCATGAAATCAATTATTAATAATTCAAAAAAATTATGCTCCTCACTGCAAGCAAAATATGCACACACACGAAAAATAAAATCAAAATGCGTTTTGCTTCGCGTTATTCCTTCTGTTGTCCTATTAAAATATGTCATATAATGTGATGAGTCTAATGCATCAATCGATCTTTTTAATGTGAACACACACACATACACACTGCTCGCACACTATACGTTCTCAATAAAAAGATGCAAGTAAGTGATAATCTGGGTCAGTTAATAAATAGCTCGTAATATTTTTGTAAAAATGCAAGGATTTATGTTGAGTCTGATAATTGGAGGCTCATTGGTTCAATGGGAAGTGTAGAACAATCACTCTTGAGAACCACACCTGCTTGAACCAACTACAAGATAACTGAACTGAGCTCTAGTCTTGCGTGTGTTTCTTTAACAAAATATATTTCTATATGTTCAAGAAATAAATTAATAACTGTATATTCCGATTTTTTAAGGACTTGTCTGGTATGATGAACGTATGTAGGATTGTTGCAATGATTTTTAGGTGCAGAGAAATATTATTACATTTACACTACGCAGAAAATAGCTTCCTTGTTGTAAATATTAAATATAATTTTTATCGTCCTCTGGATTTCTAGCACATATATTGTGTAAGAAGAAATTCAATATTTTCAACATAATAAAATTATGGGCGCTGAATATATTGCGAGATTATTCAATGTGTATTCATGATTATTACAAAAACTTGTTTTAAATAATGATTTTTCTGTAAATAACTAATATTATAAGAAGTGATAAAGTATATATAGATACGCTGTTGAAAATGTCATTATATCAATTATTCATAATTGTGTAGACAATTTTTGCTCCGATTTATTGCAAACAATATTCGAATAATTGGTTAATGCAATTATTTGAAATAAATAACATATAAATTACAAATCAATACTTTTTATCTTGAGGCGCCTACCAGAAAGGTTTCCTTGTAGAATATTGTTATAATTATTGTTGCAAAAATGTGCTATATCATACAAATTGACAATAAATTATGCAACAGAAATACGGATTAAATGTTAAGATATTATAATATGCCGTCCATTAAATCTATTTGATAGATTCTAATCTGTGTTATGTTTTTGAAGTTATTATCGATTGTGCCAGGTATTTATAATTTAAGAAAACGAAATGTGGTAATTCAGTTAAGAGTTTTATTGTTCTATTCTACTCTACAGTTTTGGTCCCACCTGGATCATCTCAGGAATGAACAAAATTATTGTTTGTGTGAATTCACATCTGTGTGTGACAATAAATTATGTTAAGATCGATGTGATAAAAATTTAAAAAATAGTCACGTATTTAACCAAAAAAATTTTGAAAATATTCAAAACTTGGTCTTGGGCTTTAATAACGGTTAGTTGTTGCCAAGAATAGTTTTTTAAATATTTTTTTACTTTTTTGACTGGAAACATGTTTTTTTTTCTCATTTTTATCACATCATTAATTTTATTCACTCCTGAAAATGGTCCAGGTGGGACCGAAATTGTAAAGTAGAATAGAATAATAAAACTTTTGGCTGAATTCTCATACTTTGTTTCCTTCATTTGATATAACAGTCAGCATTATTCACTACTTCCATTTATAATTTAAGTCAAGACAAACTTGTCTACATTATTTGAAAGGATTTGATAAGAGTCCTTCTCAAGGATAATTTGATTCAATCTTTGATTGCATCCAACATTTTCAAGATACATTTTTTTCAATACGTTGAAAGCCGCACACCATCTCAGATAATAATCTCCAAAAGTTTCTGTAACTTGGGCTCTCTCATTATTATCAATATTGCATAGGATTTTGAGTCACGTGTTGCATCGTCGATCCTCCCTTTGGTATTATCAGTTAATTTTTGTTTCCGGTTCTATCACTTTTTTTCCAGTTTTTGTGGTACTTCCATGTCTAATGTCATAGTCTACGTGAACAAATTTTCCTTTTGTTGTTCCATTCTAACGATATTATTGTGTTTATTAATTTTTTGGGGTATCTAGAGGATTAGATTCTATATTTGAACTAGCTGTCACTTGCGGCTTCGCCCGCATATAGAAATTATTTAAAATATATATGAAGAAATGCAGGACACTATAAAGTGACCCATAAAGTTTGCCCGTAAAACAAAAAATATATAATAAATCACTGCCCCACTGTGCTTTCGATATTCTCTGTATTTTTTATGTCAGAGTTTTTCAATCCAATTGAAAATATGAAAATCGATTAGTCCAAAAAAAAAACGCGGATTTCATCAGCAGTAACTTTTTGAAGTCAATGAAAAAAGTAGTGAAAATTAAGTCATGTGATATAGATAGTTTTTGCTGCTTTATTGTAGGGTTAACCAATCTAATTGACTTTCTCACAAAAATATAATAATAGTCACAGAGAATACGATTTTTCACACAAATATATTTGAGTGTCCCGCTTAAGGAATTTCAAAAAATCCTTTATTAGTGGTTTTTCTATAACATTATGGGATGACATTGTCAAAATTTCAGCGGCTTAATCTGTGTGTTGTCCTTCAGCCAATAAATATTCAGATGAACGAATTTAGAGTTACATAAACACAAAAAATTAAGTATGGGTTGAGATATTAATTAAGAGAAATATATACACTGCAGCGCAAGTTGTACTTTGATGGTACTATGTCAGGAACCTTCACCCAAGCGCCAACAGCAACTTTTCAAAATCTCAACTCAGTCCGATGAACGATGCGCGAAAAAACAGCTATCCAATACTACTCGAACGCCACTATTGTCTGTTAATATTATTCTGCCAGAAACAACTGTACAAAGTTGCAACTCATCTAGATGAACGATACGCGAGGTGAACAAACAAATACGACTCGTCTACAACTCATTGTACGTTGATAATATGTCAGAAATATTTAAGTAAGTGCTATCAATAGATGTGCATAGTTCTTTAGTTCTTGTTTATAAATCATTTTCATATTCTAAATTTTTTACATCAAAATGTAGGAAAATTATCCAATGTAGGAAAGAGTTCACGTGTAAAAAATGAAGTATAGCACGCGACACATTTTACATGTTCATCTCTGCGTATTCTCAAAAATTGCCACGAACATCTGAGGCGTAGCATCTAATCTCGCACAGTGAACACAACCACACAAATGTGACATCCTGACTACTATCTCCAGAATTTTTTTTTCTGATTCTTTTCTACGACCAACCACCAGGTCAGCCGATGTCATACCCACAGTTCCAGAGGCCCAGTGGCTCGGCTAAGTGAACTGCTATCTTTTATTTATTTGATTGAACAGTTTGTGATGTTCCTAGACCATATAGAGACTCAGATGTGTTTTATTGTTTAATTGTGCCATTTGTGGTGCTCTTATAGTAATTAAGGTATCAAGGGTGTTAAAAGGACAATAATGCCTGAGGTCAACAGTGTACTTTCCGAGGGTCTCCGGCCCGAGGTGTGTACGTTGACCGTAGGCATTATTGTCTGTTCAACTCCCGTGATGCCTTCAATGTTTTATGTCCGACTTTTGTTGTATTTCAATCAAAACTTTTAGCAATGTATGTCCTGTCATTGTGACATCTGTCAGAGAAATTACTCTAGTTACTAGCTGTTACTAGGAAACTTGTTTGTTATTTTTCAAAATAATGCCCGAGAGCCCCCACACGTTCGATGTTTTCGTCGATTTTTGAACTTAAAGGTCTCCCCTGACGAGATTTATCTTCAACGTTTTTTTGGCCTTTCGAAAATGGTATATTCCAGCGAAAAACTTGTGCTCTTGCTAAGGAATATTTCCTGTTTCAACTTTTCAAAGATCACAATTACGAATTCCTCAAGTTTAAACAAAACTTGATGGCAAAATGTTGCTCTTAATTCCGCTATTCCATTTTTGTGAAACACAACTAAACTAATGGCGATCTTAAAAATCACGTGATGGTTGTACGAAGCTGAAACTCTGACTGAGCATCTGAAAGAGATGAACACCCGTATCGAGACAAGTGAAACGACACAGTGTTGATAGATCGCTCGAAATGTTGTAAGTCTCATTACTTTTTACACACACCTCATATTTATGTGTGAAAGCAGCGATTTGGTTACGTAATAGTATTGTGAAGCTAGATCGATCCAGCTAGGCCATTTTATTGGATCTTTTGTATTATATGATTTTGATACAGGCATATGTGTCGTATTGTTTATTGTTTTCTTCTCTGAGTGCATGCTGCAATTCAAGACAGGTGTTAAAGTTCTCTCCGCCGTACAAATATTAAAAGCTTCAATTTATTTATAAGTTAAACTATTCATAATAATAGAATCAGTTATTCATTTATTTCCAGCTACATTTTTTCATGGTATATTTATCAATTATTTTGCTATTCATCAAAGTCAATGCATCCGTTGGATTTAATTGTTTGTTTTTTTATTATTTTGTTGGAAAGAGTGCAGGTATATTTAATGGTGTTATGCTTATCAGGTCGAACACTTGGTAGGTGCAGAATGTCATTGTACGGAAGAATTACGTAACAAATTTTTCACAGGATTCGCTACCCTAAAAATTACGTTACAAGAAGCACGATCCGTACGCACAGCCCATCAAATGGTCGTCGCAAAATTTCAATTTCGATTCTTGATGAAAGAGTTATACTTCATGTAACACTCTTCTTTTATTTTTGTCCTGATTTATCTTTCAAATTCTCGACGCATTTCTCTTAGCAATACAAAGTATCTCAAATTCCTAGTTCATCCAAGTAAAAGTTATTCGAAGACTGTTTATTAATCAGCTGAAGATCAAACAATGCCAGCTTTGTTTCTCACAATAACCTGCAGCAGTATTTCCAAATATTTTCCGATCTGATGCTACTACCGTGCCGTAAATATTTGTTTATAATCCAAGCAAACAAGTAAGCAGCTATTACCTCTATATAAATCTTAAAAAACTAGTCACTTGAGGCGGTAACCTCATAAGTTCATGTGAGTAAAAATAAGATTTCAGAACCGCATTTAGATATTTGCTACGGGGACGAAGTCGATTAGATGAAAACATATAATTGGCGATGTAATCATACATGAGTTATGGAACATGTATAGCCTCAATAGATGATAGAGACATCTCCTCGATGATATTCAAGGAGGTCCCAGAATCCATCCATTCCATTGAAAAGTTACTTTTTCAATCATCCGACAGGTTAACAAATACAATTGTTGTCTACCCACGTTATTAACAAACTTTTGTAAGCCTTTGTGATGCTTGAGGAATGCGGAATCACTTCGAAAAACCTCCCAACTTTCAGGTTAAGCGCACGCCGTATTAAGTCTTTATTAGTAAAAATTTGTTACAATTCTCGCAACTCATTTAGTGATAAAAAGTTAATATTCTCCTAGAGGTCATTAATCATACTTAAATGCTAATTGTACGTATAAATTAATAGCAGTGGTCTTCTTTATGAGAGTGTATAACGCAGTTTTTGTGGGGTTATGATCAACTTGTCGTGTGTTCTGCTCTGATTCAGGCAACTCAACGGATGCGTTGATGTCTCACGCATGCGCACAGGCACAAGCTAGATGATTTGAATGACATTAGAAATAATTAGCTTCATGTTTGTCTGCTAGGGATTCATTAGCGCCTTTAGTGTTTGTTTATTTATCGAGTGATAAATAGATTCGTGCAGTTTACAGTTTTTTGTGGGACCTGGATTTATAAGTTGCTAATCATGATTTATACACTAGGAGATTGTTAACAAATTATCGAAAGCCTTGTTTCAAAATAAAAGGCTGTTAATATGCGAAGATTTGTATAGAAAACACAGCTTTCACCAGAAATATAATATTGACAATTAATTTTTGCATTAAAAGTAGTATCATAGACAATTCAATAAATTCTGCAGCACACTTTCTTCTATTGTATTCGACGTGCAGATAAAATGATTTATCTCAAAGTAACATTGTTATAACTTATTTATATTATGCATGGACATTAATCTAATTGGTTTGTGCTAATTATTCCATTGCGAAACAACTCGAGCACCTGGGATCTAGCAAACATTGTTATTCAGCTCTCAGGTCGCGGGAAGGTCGTTCAAGGATATTGTAAAGCTTTTTATGACAAATCTTGTAAAAGTGCAGTCTAATTGTACTCGTAGTGGTCTCCACAACAATCACATTAACATGCATTCATATTTTTTCTGACTTGTTTATGTGGATCGATGTTGGTTTGGATTTACAATTAATGGTAATTGAGTTTTATCTGAACGTGAGAATTATTTCCTGTGATCTGTTACGACGCAAGGAAATTTTATACCGCAGAATGATACAGCATATATGACTAGCGCTCCTAAATCCTACAGCTTTGCAGTGAGATACCAGGAATGCTTTTATGGAAAGATCAACTTCAATTACGCACAAATTGAAATAAAAAACCGAACTTGATTTTACAAGACATCATTATCATATTCATCCTTGTCCACTTCAAATTACTCTCATCCCCTATTCGCACACTTTTTTGAGCTGTGCTTCCACTTTCCAAAGCATTTCTGGATAGCTTCCTTTGAAATATGGCCTTCAAGATTTACGACTTTGCTTTGATGTCAGCAATAGTCTGAAAATGGCGTCCTTTTAGCAGCGAATTCAATTTTGCAAACAACAGGAAAACAGATCTAGCAAGTAAGAAGGATAAATAAGGATAGTCATCTGATTTTTGGTACAAATCTGACAAACTGGGAAAGCAGAGTGTGCGGGCGCATTGTCATTGTGCAAGATTAGATGACTACAAGACTGGTTGTGATTTTTTTCACGTACCTAACCGTTGTAAAACAAATTGATAGTATGAACGGTTCATTGTTCCACCTTGTAACAAAATTTAAAGGGTAGCGGACCAAAATCAACTGTTTCTAAGTTTTCCGCAAAATCAAGCTTGAAAAGAGCCCAGTTTAGTATTATTAAAAAAAAATACAATCCCAGGGCCGAATTGGGTAGTAGTGAGATTAGTTTTCAATCAAATCAAAACTATACAAAACAATATATCGGATGTTACGTGAGATGAATTTGTAAAAAAATAATAAAAAGAAAAATAAAGGGTCCCATGCAATTGTTAATTTTTTGTCCCCCAGACACACTTAGGCGAAAGTACCTGTATATAAAGGAGGTAGGATGAATATTGAAATTAAGGAACAATTAGATCTATTAGTCCAAGAGCTCGTGAACCATGTTCTCCCGTAGGGCTAGAAATTTGTTTAGTGATGAGTTATAGCATATGTAGTAACCATGACATGGCAGACCTCAGCCTGGCACATCAGCAACCTCTCAAACAGCGATATTTATTCACCAACTGAAAGAAAAAATTACACAAAATCACTCTCTGAAAGCGATGAAAAGGGTAATTTGAACAAAAATAAATGAAAAAGCACGAGATACCCAAAAAAAATGAAATTCAATGTATGCATAATTTAGCATATAATATATTCAAAGCAGTCCAAAAAGAGGTAAATAAACAAAATTATATGATTTAAGTGAATTCAAAAACATATACATAAGTTAAATGGCGGAATGTAAAATAGATTCCCAACAATTCGAGTCCCTAACAGACCTCAACAAGTCCTAACTTAATCAATCAGAATAAAAAATGCCTTCATAAACTTAATCTGAGAAAAAAGTTATAACAAAATGAAAATCAGGCCCGGGATCGATTGACGTGGTTCACAGTGAAAAGAGGATGAAAACGAATGCTAGTAGCCGAGTCATTAAATGAAATAAACTTAAAACGTGATGCAGCCACGAGGTGCCTAATTAGGCGAATTAGCACTAACACAAGTCTCTGTCTCCAAGGATGACAAAACAAACAACAACACTTAGTTGAACTTGTTCGCCTGGCGTCTGAAACTCAGCTTCAGATCTATTTGGTCTGGACACCAGGTGAGTCAAGTACTTCCGCAGCTCGTGCCTGGATTTGGACTACATTCGATCGCACGGTAATTAGCGATGAGAAATTGAACGACCATCTACAATTCAAATAATCTCCAACACGTAAGCTACTTCACCAAATCAACAAAAATGGCCAAAATTCTCCAAAATATTCGACAGAAGCAAAGGCTTATTCCAAAAAAATTTCCTCAAACTTAATCAAATTTAGAGTAATCCACAAATATGTAGCTATAATTAGTAGATAAAATTATAAGGACTTAAGGCTGACTTCTGACTCAAATTGAGTTAAAACCGGTCGATTTGATTTAATTAAGAAAAAACCTTTTTTTCATTGAAAAGCGAACTAAAACATTGGTCGACGGTAAATACAAAAATCTGCTGTGGCTACATAGCAGGTACTTCCCCGACCATGAATTTCATGGCCGGTTTCATCGCTGTTTCAGAAATTTAGAGTGTCGCATCAATTAATTGCATTGCATATTTCAAAGTGACAGCTGTCATTGTATTTTAGTCCCTATATATAATAAGTACTCTTGGAAATAAAGATTTCTATTCTAGGTTTTCAGGATCTTCAATTCATTGGAATGTACAGTTTCGAGATTTGATCGCCGGAAGTATAATTTAAAGATGGTAACGTGGATTCCACTTATTTATTTTTGATATCTTATCTCTCCTAAAGCTTCAAATTAATACCTCAGTAGACATAATTCAAATAATTTGTAAAAGAAACAATTGACAATCGTTTCAATATTCTTTTACACACTTCTACTATAATTATCCCCGCAAGAGCCTTAATTTGATACCAAACACGATAGAGCCAAATGACTTATTTAAAAAAACAACTGATGAACGTTAGCAGGTGATGTTCAAATAGGAGTGATAATAATTCCAATTTCACATTAAGCTTCTCATTATTTCTTTGTTTGATTATAATTTAATGAATTTGATAGCAATTCAAATTTTAATAATAAAATTTTAATTTTAAAAAATTTTTCAAATGAATGCTGTGCCCAATTTTCGGGGATCAATTCTAGTCATTTCATGTTCTATGATAAATACCATCGATTATAAAATAAACTCAAAATCTAAAGAGCTCTATCAATAAATTTCGCTACCACTGGTTGAAAAACGCTTATTCACGAACATGAATCTAGCTTTTTGTTGAAAAACTTAAATATAAAATTTCAGTCAAAAATTCGTGCGCGTTCTCAGGTTATCGTGCTTCCACACAAATAGACCGACTGACCGACTTTTTTTTAATTATGTTTTTTGGGTTCAGTAGGGACTAAAACGTGAAGATCCATCAAAATCTCGAACTGTCAAAATATCTCGTTTACAATACTTCACATATTATATGGGTCAGGGAAATAAAAAAGAAGGAAAAATGATAAATATGAAAAAAAAAGGGATTGAAAAGAAAGAGAGAGATCTACCCTGGCGATACCCAAAACAACTAACTTAAAAAAATATCGCGCGACTCGGTTTATGGCGCACGCAGTCCAAGCAGCGACAGCTATAGACAAATATTTTGTACTAACAATATAAATTGGCAATACAATTCAACATAGGCAAATAACAAACCATTTAGAACTAATTAAAATAAATATTAAATGGAAACTATTATTTATGAACCTAAAAATATCTGTAATTGGAAGAGAGTAATGAATTAAAATCAAATTGAGCCCGAACTAACTCAAATTAAATTTTAGCATTAAGTTCGAATAAAAATTGGACCCCAAAACAACAAAAAAGTCCAAATTGACACGTAACAAACTTGAGGCAAGAATTGAAAATGTGCAATTTCAATAAAATCAAGAAAAATAGTGAGCATCACTTTGAAATTGGGTCAAGACTGATGTGCTCCTTTAGGATGTGAAGATCTTTTGAAAATTCACTGTAATTATTGAGTTTTTGTCTCAATATTGTTGGAACGTTTCTGTAAAATATCATGAGAACTAAACTTAATATCAACAATCTAAGAACACGTAGTTACCGCTGAGATTATATACAATGCAATGCTGCATATCACTAAACATCTTGAATAGCACGTAGTTGGAAGTGTTTGGTTTTTTCTGAATAGATTTCGTATATATTTTCGAATAGAAATTTCTGGAGGATATCACTTTTGACAGCTTAGTGTTATATATGTAATCTTTGCAGAATTGATATGCATTCTGTTGATAGGTTAGGGTAATGAACACATGAGCAAATGATTTGTGATGCATTTCAAGGGCTGAGAAGCTATTTTAATGAACTATGACCTGTCCTATAGTGATGTCTATGCAATTCATATAAATTTAATTGTTAGATATTAGATATAAGTTAATTTTATGAGAAATAAATATTTTAATTGTTATTAAATATGTAAGACTTCATCCATTCACTCTATCATGCACAATGATAAGTTCTATTGGCAGGCGCAGGATTTTCTAGTGGCAGCACTTTCCGAAGCTACAATCTGTTCCATTTTTTTTTTCAAATCTAAATGAAATTTTATATCAGATCTTGTTTCCTTGACACTCTATCTTGGTTTTCCTACCTATTTTTGAGTTTGATAACTTATGGTATTGTTTAGAGGTTGATATAAAATATAATTGAGGACGCTTTTTTCGGCTGGCCTATTCTGAGTACTGCTTAGCGTGGATATAACCTACGTTGAGATGTAGATTAAGGAAACTGCGTTTCTTAGGCCGCATGGTCAGTAAATTGTTAGATTTGATTGTGAAATTGATAATAAAAAACTCAAATTCCGCAGCATTCATTTGTCTCACTAAGAATATAAATCAGAATCAGTTTTGAAACTATCACTTTAGATCGGGGAAGTAACTGTAGACATCTGTTTCTTCCTTATTAGGACTCGTCAGTGAAGTAAATCCAAATCCAGGGTATATGTAGAAGCTCATATAAATTGATGATCCGCAGAGGCAGAAGCTACATGCAGCACCATCTATCAAGCTTGGAGCTAATCACGGCATGTGAATAAAAAATCTTAATAAATTTATTTATCGATGGTACCAGAAGTGTTGAATTTACCTCTGGATAAATTTCTCTACATTTTGGTCGGCTGGCTTATTTTAATAAAACTGTAATGTTAGTGTTGGAGCTATTACACAATGAATTTTTGCTGATATGGTGAATAAGGCTTACGGTTGAACTCCTGCGAAGTGTATTACATTAGGATGCATCTCTACCTAATCTTATATTTCCTTTCGCATTCTTAAAGCCAAAAATTCTTTTCTTTCTAGCTTAGAGGCTCTGTCCTTCTCCATGTCCACGATCAGAAACGCAAACCAAGAACATATCATTAAATGGTGCTTGCGAGATAGCGATCGACACATCGACATAGGTTGGTATTTATAGGAGGAAACTAAGCTGAACTTAGAACGTGATCTGCGAATCAGACACCACTGTACTAAATCATAACGATGGATCAATTGATCAAGTCTCAACTATGGAAATACATTGACTGATAAAACCCAAATAGTGGATCAGGGTTCATTCTAAGCTAGAGGATCTCTTCGTATAATCTGTTGATTTTCTTAGAATGCTTTAATTAATATTTATTGTAACTGTACCAAACAAAGCGAATTTTTTTTTGTAGATGGTTTAATTCCAATCGTTCACTGGAGGCGCGTATAAATGTTTTACTGTATAAACAGTTGAATGCAAATGATACTAGTGCATCGTTATTAGCAATGTATGTCATTTTAGTGTTCCACACCTTGCAGCTGAAGGGAGCAGATGACAGTCGTATTTCAAGAGTCTAGATTACCTCCTATAACCGCACTTTAATGTTCAGTTCTAGTGTCTGTTTATGTCTTGCTAACCACGGATATAATGCATACTAATCGGAATTAATTGTCTCAGGCGTGGCAGGTCGTAGGTGGCTCGGGGGCGTACACACATACACAAACATAGAAACACTAACACAAAATCACCAACACTTATGTGGTATCACTATGCAATGATAGTCTGATGGAAAATTTGCAATTACCTCCGTTTCTCGCTTCTTGGCTTTTTACTCAAACGCCGAGAAGTGTGTTTACGGATAGAAGCTAAGATTGAAGATTAGATAGATGTGAGTTTAGATCGAAGCAAACTGGAATCCTGGGTGAGAAGTTAGAGAAATCCAACGGGTTTTTTCATTACTGATTAATCCAGATTACTACTTTTGATTGCCAGATAAGAAACGCATTTAATGTAATATTAAAATTATTACAGTAATCTATAATTATGTTTGAAACCGATAACCTTCAAACTGTATTCATTGCGAAATAGTTCTCGGACGGCCATCGCAAGAACTGATTCGTTTCGACTCACTTAATTCATTTACTCCTTCTCAATTACTTAAAAAAATGACCTAAGCCATGTGGCTGTCAGAAACAACAGTACTTATACGTCTTTATTCTACAACAAACAACAATTTGATAATCTCATATTAAAAAAGTTCCATAAAAAATTAAGCTTTTCAAAAAAATAATTATGTTATACCTACTTGCATTTTTTATCATTTTTTAAGATGACAATTCTTTCGAAAAACATCGTGTTATTTCCACGATATATTTTCCAGTCGGCCATTCTACCTTCGTAGTATTTTCTGATTTATGACTCGCTTTCTCATATATTTCATTTTTTGGAATACCTTGCGGCTTCAGTAACCTGCCAGTAGCTCGACACTTATAAACCTTAGATTCATTTTCCAGTTTGTATTAATGCCGTGAATCATCCCATTCTATTTATTATTTTTGGAGCATTTGTCAATTAGAGCAGCGGCTTCTAAACTTTTAAAGCTACGAAATACTCGACAAATCCCTTTTATTACATATAACCCTACATTAAATGATAACAAGTGAAAAGCATTGCAATTTAGAGTTTTCTAAGCAATTTTGCTCACTTAACTTGCAGCAAGTTTTTTTGCACTCTGGATCGTTTTGAGCTGCGCTTGGTGTGACGCTAGTTTTCGCAGCAGATGAAACCTGCTGTATACTTATTGCGACTCTAGAACGTGGACTTGCTTATCAGAAATATGGATGTTGCTGGAAATAATTGTCGGAGAAGAGCAGTTGTAGCTTGCGAATTAATTAGAATGCGGGCAGAAGAAAAAATTGAGAAAATTATGTTCCAGAAAGTGGCTACTGAAAGGGTTTTAAGGCCGGAGCTCTAATCATGCTCGACGAACAACACTAAGAAAACTGAATTGCGCCACTCAAGGGGCTAGAAGTATAAGTGGTAAAGTTCAAGTGCTGAAAGTCGAAGTTGTAAGTCGACTGCGACAGAATGAAAAATAGATCTTATGTATGAGAAAGATATCTACTCTTGGAACAGACTATTTTTTACGAACACATATTCAATTAAGATGAAAATACATTTCCTAACCTCAAAATTTTGACGTAGGATGTCCCTTTGCTTTAAAATTGCTAGTGGTGCTAGTTACTAAGTGGTCAGATTTTATAATTTGAAGCTGCAACACTTTACCAATTACTATTACATCGACCTTACTACTTCAAGTTGTTGGGGATATCATTTAAATTGCTCACGTCCACCTAAATTATTATCCTTACCACTTAGTTTTCTGTATAGGGTGCAGGTGAGCTCTTTCTTATTTTTACTTGGATTGTTAATGTTTGAAGTATATTTACAATACATCAGTTGATCTGAATGTTAACTCCAAGCCATGTTTTCAACTAATTCTTCACAATAAATTGTTTCTGTTGTTCAATTGAGCTCGCTATGTCGTCTATTTAATTGTAGAAAATTGTCAAGATCATATGATTAATCAAATTACCGAATATGCAGGCCTTCAAAGTAAAAATTTTTCAAAATATTACGAAATGCAAGTCAGTCTTGTGATACGGTAGATGCAACTTAAAGCTAATGATGTAGTCATGTAATTTCAATACCTGTTCTGATTAATCATGGATTGTAGTCAGCAGCGAAGTAAGTACGAAAAATAGCACTGGATCTATCTTATAAAACAAGTCGCGTGACAAGCACAGCACCAAGCATCAGACCAAGTTTCTAGCATCGGAACCAGCGTGGTGATCAGCGCGGCTCCAAGCGAACAAAATTGCTTGAAAAATTGCCTCGTGTGCGGCAGGTGGCAGGCTTAGAGTGCAAGCCTCTATCACAAATATTTCGAACGAAGTTAATGTGAAGAGTAGAGTTGTTTCACTATTTTATTATCAACTAGTTGTCACTTGCAGATCCGCTCGCATATAGATGTAATTTTTGGAATCAATGAAAACTATATAATATACCATTGCAGCACCCGAGCTAACCAACCGCGGACATATTCTTCGATAGCCCTGTGCTTTCGATGAAATCAATGAAAAAAAGTATAAATAATTCACTGCAGCTCTGGAGCAACTGGTGGTAATCCTGTGGTGTAAATAGTTTTGCTCTTTCCTTTCTCATAAAAATATGATAATGGTCGCGCAGAATAAGATTTTTCAAACAAAACCGTACAAAACCGAAGTATTTCCCTCGGGCACGGAATTTCAAAAAGTCCTACATTAGTTGTTCTGTATGTCACAATAGGAATACAGTGTCAAAATTTCAAAGCTTCAAGTCCAGCGGTTAGATCTGTGTGCTGCCTTTCAAATAATATTATTTAGATAAACGAACTCAGTACTACAAAGATATTGATAACATAAATTTTGAGTTTTCTAAGCTATTCATTAAGATATTATCCGAGAGAAATACTAACACTGCAGCGCGAGTAGTACTTTGATGATACTATGTCAGAAACTTTCACGCAAGCGTCAATAACTGTTCAAAGCTTCAACCTAATCGGATGAACGATGCACAAACGACAAACAAACAGCTATCCGATAAGACTTTCTCGCCACTTATTATATGTTAATATAACTATGTCAGAAATCATCAAGCAAGTGCCATCCCCAAATACACCTAATTCCAACTTAATCGGATGAACAATGCTTGAACAAACGAATACAACCTGTGCGTCACTTACACGTTGATAATACTATGTCAGAAATTTTTATGCAAGTGCTAACAAATGTAAAATGTTTCAACTCAATCGATTCAGCCGTTTTTGAGATGAGAACAAACAGATAAAAATTTGAGAACAATAACAATTTGAGATTGAGAAAAAGTCTTTATTCCGAAATCGCAGATGTATACTGCAATATTATAACTATGTATAGATTGATATTTATATGAATATCTTTTGAGCCCTGTATGATAAGACAATAAAAACTGTACGAAAATTTGAGTTAGAACTCTTACTTTTTCCATGAATTTTTCATTGAAATCTGTTGAGCCGTTTCGGATCCTATTCAAGAAAAAATAACAGACGGACAGAAATTCCAGAAACGGTAATTTATGATTGGACAATATTTGAATAGCAGACAGATACTTCAATTTTATCTATCTATATAATAGCTATTCATGTATTAAGGGCATAATCAAAAGATTATAACACGAGGGAATGTTTGACGCTCGACGCGAAGCGGACTTAGAGTCACCCCTAATCATCATCTGTCAGCCTGTTTATTACATTAACGTTCAGCGGTTTTATTTTCATAGCACACTCACGTCGCGAAACTATAATTCATTCATTTGGGAATAAGATACATCTAAAGTGAATCCATTTGTTAAAAAAGCAGGAAAAAGTGTCTACAACGTACTGCACAAATCTATCGCATAGTAATTTCAGTTTGCATAGGCACGTGACCGAATCAAACCTTATTCACCCAAAACCCATCTTGGCCCGTACTTGACCTGTGCATACAGCCCGTAGCCCGTTTTGCCAAGACGAGCTATGCAGGGTGCTTTAGGTAGTAGAAGATCTCAGTTACCAGGATCGCTGGCAAAATAGAGTCCCAATATGTGACAAAAAATCTACTGGAATTTCGAAGAATGTAAATTTTGAAAGATCTGGCGAAGGTAGTTAGCCCAAATTTCCACTCATCAATTTTTGTCACCCAAACTGATAGGTCATATCATGAGACTCTTAAGAACAGGGTTTCTTGAAAATAAAACAAATCGGGTTATCAGTTCGTCCTCAAAATTTAACCTCTAGGACTGATTGGTGCACGTGAAACAACATCTAATAAAATATTGGTGGATGTACTCTCGAAAGGACTGGGAAATTATTCATCAAATGCTTAAACCGATAGGTGCTTTCATGGAACTAGAGGAAATGGAAATCTAGGAGACGCACTTTATGATAAATTTTTTGAGTAGGCAGTTGGTTCGGGCTCTTCAAGCAAGTATATCTCTTAGAAAACTGGAGTTACTTAGAAATCTAGGAATAAGTGGCTGGTTCAAGTTCTCTTTCATCAAATTTTGCCACTTGAACTAATATGTACTGTCAAGCTGCATAAAATAACATTGTCTAGATTTTTAATGACATTTATTTCTAAATCTTAAAGGCAGAGGCGGATTTAGGCCTAAGCTTGCGAGGTCCGGGCCTCGGGCGCCATAATTTGGGAGGCCACCAATTTTGAAAACTGACTGAAAATTAAAATTAATTATAAGGCAAAATATATGCTCGACCTATTTTGATTCAACAAGAATCAGAAGAAACAATCAATTACCTTTCTACACTATTTAAGAATGATTTATTTTGGCTTTGATCCAGAAGAGATATTTTTGTGTATACCATCAAAAAATAAAAGGGGCGCCAGATCAGAATGGGCCCAGGGGCGCCATTAGCCTAAATCCGCTTCTGCCTGAAGGCAAGTAGTTTGTCCAAATTTGCTGCTAGGATTAATAAGAGCAGGCACAGGGCACAGTACATGAAATATCATCTGATGGGATAATAAAGAATGCTATCTTTGAGAAGATTTGGGCCAGGAAATTCAATTGAGTGAGCACAATTTTTTTTTCAGTTGATCTTGATATTCTTGCTATTTACTACAATCTAATCAAGGCTATCCTAATTACGAGGCTAGATGGGATATGGTTCCAAGGCGCTAGCCTTTTGTAACAGTAATTTCTACCGCTTTTGCTTCAATTTAATTTTTTAGTTGTTCGGTCAATGACCTTAAGCCCAACCTATTTATAATTAAATATTTGAATTGTCTTCCCAAATCATAATTTTGAACTAAGTCTCTTGTATACATCCTAAAACAGGATGGATTAACGGAACTAGATATTAAATATCAAGCAAGGTTAGCTACGATACAGATCAAAAAGTATTAAGCACCTGAAGAAATAATTATATAAATTCTCACTCAATTTTAAATCAAATCACTTACTTTAATTGACTTACCAGACTTCTATTTCCGTAATTAATTTTTATCTCGTCGAATCATTGTTTTAAATTGTCCTTTTTCCTCAGGCTTGTCTTCCTGTTCTACATTTTAATTTGCAAGAGTTCCGAATGAAGAGTAATCTATTTTTTTTAATTAGAATAATAAAGAAAATAATCCATCATAGAGCTCTCTGCAAGTAATTAGATGCCCAAAACAAGTTGAAATTGAAAATAATAATGAAAGGAAAAAGATAAATTTGTAGTGGACGCCTATGCTTTTGCAAAACCTTATTCAATTCTGTAAAAACTCTTCCACAAAAACCGAGTAACGAATTGAATTTGTGACAAAATACCCAATCTCAATTTGGTAATTTGGTAAGGTATTCAGAACACCTGAGCGGTACTTTTTTAAGCATTCGTACATTAGCATCTGATAGATCGAGGACAAATAAGAATTTTGATTGATAATTGTACAACGTCCTTGTCAACTTTTGACGTTTCATTATCATTCTACGAAACACCACATAATAGAAAATAGAAATTCTATTTCATTTTGGTTATTAAATTAATGTAATTTACTCAGAGCAAAACGTTATTTTTTGTGGAATATTTTGCAAGATTTGTTTACTATTTTTTGTTGGTTGATAATAGATTCTGTTCTAATTTGATTTTTAGCGTAATATAGTTTTGAGACAACAAATTATGTATTATTATTTATTATAAATTTTTTGTAGTATATTTGTTGGTTAGCAAACTAATGATTACTTACGAAACTGTAAGAAATAGCTAAGAGGCTGGCACTGTCATGGCGTACTTACTAGTACTGCTATCTATTGGGAAATGCACGAAGCTTGCAAATTGAATTAAAAACTGTTAAGATATAAATTTATTTTTTCTACTCATTCCCAGCAAGGATTTATAATAATTCTAGAAATATAATGATACATCGATGTACAGAGTTTATAACAAGACTTCAGAATTACTGTACAATGTAAGGAGTACCTACTTAATTTATCATTTGTCAGAGGTACACTGCTTTGAATAAATTGCAGTTATGTTGTTGGATATGTTTCGTAAAATGTCTATTTACTGTGCACCTCCATAACAGAAAATCTATTTCTATATGTTATGTTACAAAATTAATTATACATATACAGACATGTTGGAGATATTTCGATTAGATTTTTTTATGAGTTTTAGACTGCCTTTTTTTTCGATGCTCTTTTCGACAACATCTGCAGGGCTATTTTCGAAAAATATCTATCATACAGATCCATCAGTGAAAACAAGCAATCCAACAAAAAACAAGCATCGTGTGACCCGGGCTTAAGAGACACAATAAAATTTCAGCTACTCGCTTATTTGAAATATCGTTTTTAGCTAAAACCTGACATTTACTGGGAACATTTTTGGAACATGATTCAGTATTTGATGAACAGGTGTTTTCTTTGGCTGCAATTTTCCGCTTTTAAGAATTTGGACGTGGGAATATTCAGCACCAGAAGGGACTAGAAAGTTTTATCGCTGTTATGAAGGGCACAGTAAAACAATTCATCTGATAAAATTGGATCTTTATGAAACAAACCATACACAATTACATTTTTGACGTACCTATACGCCAAGAGAGTCGTGTATGGTTTCATGAACATGAAGAAACTCGAACAATAGCTAAGAAGTAGTGAGCTATGAGAAAATGGTGTATGCTGTATTTTTTTAAATTAAAAATAGGTGTAATAGTCCAAATTATTCATTTTAATAAACTTGATGTGTGCGTTAGGGACGCTTCGGATGAGAAACCAATAATTAATATGTATTAACAAAAGACAATGGTTTCCGGAAAATTGTTTGCCTATAATGCTCAATAGAAAATTTCCCTATGTATTACATTCCAATTTTCTTCAACAATTCTTTCGCAACACATATGTTTAGCTTATCTAGTCCTTCCAGGTCTCTGTTAATTTTTTAGAGAACACAATCCACATTTAAACTTACGGATAGTGTTTCATCAAGACAAGATTTCTTGTCTTGATGACCATTTCTTGTCTTGTCTGGATTTTCAAGACAAGAAAATAAAAATTTCTTGTCTTGCCCATTTCTTGACGACGCATTTCTTGTCTTGTTTCAAGAATTCTTGATATTTCTTGATCTTGACTTTTAGGGGGAGTCCCCTTTCTTCATTGTTTTATCCAATCTGAACACTCAGTTTAGCGTTAGTGTCTACCCTTTTTCCTCCCTGTTAGTTATGTTTGATTGCCACCAATAGAAATAAATGAAAAGTCTGTCATTTTAATGTTTCAATCAGTATTTGCAATTATTATTGTTATATGAAGAATCAACAACTTTCTTAGAGTATTGAGGATTCTACCAATACATTTCTCTTCTACATAAACGATTTGATCACCGGAAACTGACGACTTATGCTTTCGATATGTATCAAATATTTGTTTTGTAAATCATAGTTTCCGATATTTTTTATGCCCCCGAATAGGTTTAAATCTGTAAATGAGCTTTTTTAACTAGAAAATTTAGAAAAAGACTCTTCATTTTCAAAAATACTTATATTGTAAGCCGCCATATGTCACCATAACAATAACAGCTGTCATGTAGACAATTACAGCCGTCACTTCGACAATGACAGCTGTCACTTTGAAAATGATAGCTGTCACTTTTACAATGACAAATATCACTTTGAAAGTTGGTATGATATTCCTAAATTCATGAAACAGTAATAAAACTGGCCATGAAATTTATTGTCGGGAAATAACTGTGTTGACCACAACAGATTTCAATATTTCAATAATAGAATAATAAATATGCAGATTTGAATAGTTAATTGTCAAGATATCAAGATCTCTTGACAAGAAGTTTTGATTCTTGATAGTACGTTCTTGTCTTGTCTTGGAAAATAAAAAACACTTCTTGTCTTGGTCTTGTCTTGATTTCAAGACAAGATCAAGACAAGATCAAGACTATTTCTTGATTCTTGTGAAACACTACTTACGGAACCACCTGCTAACCGTGGATTTAGAAGAACAATTACTATCCTCAAAAGTCGTCACTAAATTTTGATGACTATTGAAACCATAATCCTTATAATCGTACAATCTCACGAAAAGCGAATAGTGGTAATCAAACTTTTAACGAGTGTTCTTACTTCGTGATCACAAATCAATTTTTTGCGTAAGTTCAGAAGAAATATCGTCTCAAAACTTGAAATTATCTGGGTGTTTATGTCCGTTTTATATGAACACATAAATAATCTAATCTCTCTCAAACTCATATCTTCATTCAAGCGTAAAGCATGTAAGTAACAATAATTTTCATGGTTGAGACGAAGCGTTGAAAATTTTCCCAGACATCCGTATTGAAGCTTGCAACTAGGTATCATTATAAGAGTTGAAAATATAGTAAAACATAATATAAACAGTAATTCCCATTACGGGCCATGTAATGATTCGATCCTTCTCTTCTTCTATGTTAAATGTAAAATTTATGAAAGTTGATTGCTGTGTGGGTGTTAAACATATGTGTAATTTGGTCGGTGGTTTACTTGTAGATTATGGAAACAGTTAATAGTAATATAAGCGGTACTTGTAATTTTGTCTTGGTAATATTATGCCCGCTGTACGTGAATCGACTAAATTGAGGAGCGTAATGATCATCTCATAGCGAGGTAGCTTCTAAATTAAATTTTACGTTTTTAATTTATTCTCCTTCCTGCAGCTACAGTTTCGAAAAACTTATTTAGCAATTAATAAAATATTTGTGTTTCAGAATGACATTTAATAATTGCTAAATTACTGATTTACTTCAATTATTCATATGAATTCATGATGAATTTTATATCATTTATACTATCCATACTTCATTCATTGACATTTTATCCGTTACTGCGCAAGTACGTTTTTATTTTTCAGAATTTGTCACGTGTTTAGTTGTTTAAATTGTAATGTGTGATACATTATCAATGAATTATTAGACAAGTAAACATTTTGCTGTATGATGTTTATAAATCAATAATCTTGATTTATTATCGGTAAATATTAAAAGTACAATTATTATTGTCTAATAGTTGAATACCAACTGATTGGTGCTGTTGTATTTTAAGTCTTTCAAACATTAACTGTATCAACAGTACTAGCTGATGATGGTTTGATGTTGAATGTGAAGAAGCATTGATAAGAAGTCGGAGTGCTGGATTAGCAATAACGAACACGTACTAAAAGAAGAAGCACGTAAATAAAGAAAAAAGAAATAAAAAAAGTGAATTATTCAGAAGAAAGATGGAAGAATCAATGGAGCAAAAAATATTCACGGAAATCATAACAAAAGAGAATTCGAAACATGTACAAAACTGACAAAGACATTCAAGGGGGATACCAATCACGTGTTAACCTATGCAAAAGTAAAGAGAGAACTCTTCTATGCGATAAGCAAAAAGTAATTGATAGATAAACAAAACACTTTGAAAAGCTGTTCAATCGATAAACAGAAAGAGACGAAGAAAATAACTGTGAACAAGAAGAAAACCAGCAAGAAATTGAAAAACCAACATTGATTGAAGTAGAAGAAGCTATCAAACGCATGAAAAATTGAAAACGAACAAAGCTCCAGAATCGGAACGGATACTCGCAGAATTTATTGAAACAGGAGGTGATAATCTTGTGGATATGTACCTAACGTGACCATTTTCTTTTTGTCAAAGTGGAGCGTCCCCTGCGGTTTGATGAGAAAAAATTTTTTTGGTGCTTTACAAGTTGTATATTTGAGAGGGAATAATAATACTAGCACAAAAAAATTGGAGCACTAATAATAAGTGAGTAGCATGAGTAAAAGTGACCTCTAGAAAAAAAAATTATATTTCCGAACAAATCTGTATAATATCAGATCTGCGAGTGAACAAAATAATTGTAAATTGAATTATCGTTTGATCTGTTTATCTGTTTGCAAAAGCAGAACTTTTATGCCTTCACTCGGCCCAAAGCAGAACGAATGGTCACGTTATATATACTATAAATTAATTGTAACTATATGGGGATAAGAAATAATTTCAGAAGAATGGAAACTGGCTGAATACATAAAAAAAAGACAAGCTAGAATGCAGCAACTATAGAGGCATATGCCTCTTAACTGTATACTACAAGATACTATCCACTATTATCAATAAACGACTAGTACTTGTAGCAGAAAGAATAATGGGATTCCGTTCGACAATCGACAATATATTTAGCTAAAGACAACTTCTAGAAAAATGTTGGCGATACATTATAGATATATACCAACTATATATAGAATATCAACAAGGTAATGACAGTATAAAACAACCTTCTATATGAAAAGTCCAGCAAAATTTTCAAATTCCAGTAAATGCGATAAATTTTCAATGATCTATATTTGTTTTCAAATTGAATCATTAAAGAAGAAATACAGGACACTGTAAAGTGGTCTTTAAAGTTTGACCGTGAAACAGAAATTGATAAATTTGAAAGATCAAAACCTGATAAGTTTCACAAAAAATTCATATCCAGGAGTCGGTTTTCACACTATCATCCTGAATAGGGCAGCAACCGTAGACACGTGTTTCGTCCTTATAAGGACTCTTCAGTACGGTATAGCAAACCGCAGATAGTCGGACTTGTAGCCGCAAGACTATAGAAAAGTAAGTCGGTATATGACATGCAGAGAAATGAATCTGCAGCAGTGCCATCTACCATAATACAGCCGAAGTAGCAGGCTTGAAGAAATGCAGGACACTGTAAAGTGACCTTTAAAGTTTGACCGTGAAACAGAAATTGATAAATTTGGAAAATCAAAACCTGATAAGTTTCACAAAAAATACAAATTCAGGAGTCAGTTTTCACATCATCATCCTGAAAACATCACTTTACAGTGTTCTGCATTTCTTCAAACTTGCCACTTCGGCTATATTATGGTAGATGGCACTGCTGCAGATTCATTTCTCTGCATGCCATGTACCAACTTACTTTTCAATGGTCTCGCGGCTACAAGTCCGACTATCTGCGGCTTGCTATACCGTACTGAAGAGTCCTAACAAGGACGAAACACGTGTCTACGGTTGCTACCCTATTCAGGATGATAGTGTGAAAACCGACTCCTGAATTTGTATTTTTTGTGAAACTTATCAGGTTTTGATTTTTCAAATTTATAAATTATAATACATTGAATTTTTTGTTTCAATTCTATATATTCAATGATAATTTGACGTTTCGACTCTCTATCCGAATGTCTTCATCCAGAAACAATAATTGCACTGCATGCACTGAAGCAAAGACGGAAGGTACAAAATGTTAATGTAGAATCGGTAGTGATGTCTTACAGGATTTTGCTGTAGAAAGAAGAATTAAACAGGGAGATATTATATCACTTCATACTAGAAATAAAATCCGAATAAATACTAGTGGAGTTATCTACAATAGAAATGTGCTAGTACTTGTATTACGGACGACGTGGCTTAATTAGGAAAATGTGAGGGAAATATAGTAGACACTCAATATTATAGAATCTGGAGCAAAAACAGATCTTCAAATGAATTTAGTGAAGCAAAAACAATGATAGCAACATACAGGCCTTAAGAAGAGAATACATTCCTCGAGACCAGCAAAAAAAGAATCAATTCAAGTATTTGGGTACTACAATTACCTAAAACAACGATGTATAAGCTGAAATCTTAAACCATATAGCAACTGGTAAAAGACGCTTTTTTGTATTGGACAGCATTCTAAAATTAAGATACACATCAGTAAAATCTAAATTAGTTCTATATAAAACTTACAGTCGACCTGAAATGACATACGAATGCGAAGCATGGTTTCTCACACAAAAAAACGAGGACTTTTTAATGCACTTAGAATGTAAAGTGCTACGGAAAATCTTTGTACCAATATAGGATGTAAGTATAAAAGGGTGAAGGCCTCGAATGAACCATGAACTCATGCAACTCTATTAGAATCAAAATATTGTGGGCTGGATCAAAAAACAAGAAATTGAATGGCTGGGACATCTACAGCGTATGCATGAAAATATACTAGAAAAGAAGACATTTAAAATTTCTCCCCACGGAGGAAGAAGAACGAACAGGCCTCGGCTAAGATGGGAAGACGACATCCTAGGAGAGTTAAGAAAGCTTGAAGTGCAAAACTGGACACAAGTAGCAAAAGACAGAGACGAGTGCAGAGGTGTTGTTAAGGAAGCCAAGGTTTCACATAGGCCATAGAACATAGTCATTTATTGATTGAGCTGATGATATTGAAACCAAATTATTTCCGTTCACAACTGCGGTAATACGTTCTGATTGAATTTATTACCGGCGGACTCCTCCATGTTATCGGTAACTACCGCAGATCAGCCTACTTGGTATTTAAATTAATCAACCGGCATGCCAATATTCGCCATTAAAGTGATTCAAAAATTTGAGAAACAAGCCAAATTACTTAATTTCAACGACCTGCTTGATACATTTGCCGTTAGCATATTTTGAGAGCGCCCTATCGACTTGTAAATTTTTTGGACGTTAAAATAGTTATTTAAGTATTAAGGTCAGTAAGTACAGTTTACCAATTGAGAATAATAGTTTGAAGGCCGAGCCTTGGCGAGCTTTCCAAATATGATACGAAATCGGTACTGTACTTATCGACCGTGATGCTTACAAATTTTTTTGCACGATTGGAAGATCCAAAATATGGATCCTAATTTTCTTTTTCGAATCGAATTACTACTGATGATTATTTATGCGCTGTCAGCTGTCAAGTTTGACATTTCAATGTGGATATTCAATTACAAATAAAGATATGAATGAATTTTTTTTCGTGAAGATTCACAATTTTTTACTTTCCGCCTTTGCCCATTGGCGGTTAATCAGCATAACCATAATAACCACAGTTTGCCGGTAAAATCAATATACCACCTCAAATAGAGGGCCGGTAAACACATGAAAACGCCCAATCATGCAAAATAGTTATTTTTGTATTAGGTGTGTGAAGTGATTGTTTTTTTTGTTGCGCGTGAGAATGTCAATTTTAACCGAGACCGTAAGGTCGAGGTTACAAATTCATCCGAAAGCGCAACAGAATACAATCAAAAATAATAGATCAACAATAATTATTGTTTTATTAAGTAAAATGTAAGAAAAAAGTACAAACTATAATTAATTTGCAATTTGCAGTCACCAAAAGTATGCGCAATTGTTGTTTGATAAATAAAGAACTGTCAACAATTAATTCTTATATTCAAAAATAAGTAGTTTTGTGTATAAATTCATATTTCTTTTTTGTTAAATACCTGTTTGTTTCTATCCTTGTAGCATTACTAAACTGAATTATATTAGATTAGGTGTGCAAAGATAGAATTTATTTTTTCACTAGTGAAAAAATATGTTCATTTTTTCACTAGTGAAAAAATATGTTTCATTTTTTTACTAGTGAAAAAATCACGAACTTTGCGTATCCATAACAATACAAAAATATCATGTTTTTTTGACAGTTGACGAAAAAAAATATTTTCATAATACCTGCATTGAAACAACGCGTTTCAACGCCTGTTTTGTCAGTCGAAACAAGACAATTGCAGACAAATGCGAGTGTAGCCGGGCAGGAACAGGCTTGTTTCTGCCCGAGGGGAGAAACAAGCTTGTTTCTGCCCGCTGGATTAATTTTTTACGTCGTTTTATCCCTGGCAGAGTCGCATTTGTTCATTGTCATAATCTCTAAATGAAAATCATATAACCTTAGTTAATTTGACAGTTGTTGTATTCGGAACTGTAAATTAAATTAAAAAGACGATTAGTTTCAAGAAAAAAAGTATTGATACGACAATTTTAAGTACACCACAACATCTTATTGATGAAGCACAAGCAGCTACTCTCGACTAGTTACCTGCAAAATCAAAAGAAAAATATTTACTTTGTTATGACAAATTTGTAATGTGGAAAGTTTCAATGCAGGTATTATGAAAAATACAGTGTGTGGCACGGGACAAAACACGATTTCAACCAAGGGTGATGCCGGCCCTCGCTTCGCTCGGGCAAGCAACGCTCACCCTTAGCTGAAATCGTCTTGTTTCGTCCCTAGCCACACAATATACTATTTCATAATACCTGCATTGAAACAACGCGTTTCAACGCCTGTTTTGACAGTCGAAACAAGACAATTGCAGACAAATGCGAGTGTAGCCGGGCAGAAATAGGCCTGTTTCTGCCCGAGGGGAGAAACAAGCTTGTTTCTGCCCGCTGGAATTAATTTTTTACATCGTTTTATCCCTGGCAGAGTCGCATTTGTTCATTGTCAATCTCTAAATGAAAATCATATAACCTTAGTTAATTTGACATTTGTTGTATTCGGAACTGTAAATTAAATTGAAAAGACGATTAGTTTCAAGAAAAAAAGCATTAATACGACAATTTCAAGTACACCACAACATCTTATTGATGAAGCACAAGCAGCTACTCTCGATTTGTTACCTGCAAAATCAAAAGAAAAATATTTACTTTGTTATGAAAAATTTGTAATGTGGAAGGTTTCAATGCAGGTATTATGAAAAATACAGTGTGTGGCACGGGACAAAACACGATTTCATCCGAGGGTGATGCCGGCCCTCGCTTCGCTCGGGCAAGCAACACTCACCCTCGGCTGAAATCGTCTTGTTTCGTCCCTAGCCACACAATATACTATTTACACATAATTCAAACACACGATATTCCAATATTGTCAATAACGGAAAATTTTCTACTTCCTTCAGTTTTTGATGGAGTAATATAAACAAGTATCACAGAAACATCTTTAACAAATAAACGTAAATCACACATTTCATATCTTAATTTGATACCTCTGCAAACAATAAGTATTACAAAAGAAGTATGAAGAAAAGAAATATGTAAGTATACTCTTATATAAAAACTAAAGATGTTTTAGCTCCGTAGATAACTTTTTTATGTCTCTTTATATAGTATATAAAGATGTTAAAGCAATACAATTCCTATTGAACATTGCTTGCCATTTTGAATATAACACCAAAGAGTTGATGATTTGTACGTAACGTGACCATACGTCCCGCTTTCAGGCTATCCATCCCGCTGTCCCCAGCGAGGGCATAAAAGTCCCACTTTCGCAAGCAGTCCAAACGATAATTTAAATTACAATTATTTTGTATACTCGCAAACCCGATGTTTTAAAATTGATTTGTTCAACTGAAAAATACAGAAATACTGCCTAGAAGTCACGTCAACTTATGCAAATTATTAGTGGTTTGATTATATTGTATTAGTATTATCATTCCTTCTTTAATAAAAAACTTGTAAAACGCCAAAAAGCTTTTTTTTTACATAATTCCGCAGGGGGCATCTCGCTTTGACATAAAAAATAATTGGTGACGTTATTTATATGTAGAATACCATCATGAGATACAATATGTACATCGGTGTCACACTCAAACAAGCGTATCCTATCTCTTGAGAATTTTTGTTCTGGAGGTGAAAATAGCCTGACCTAATAGTATGTATCTCCCTCTTACTAATGTTATAAAAGGGATATTTGTTACATGGCCTTTGTCTACCCAAGTTCCGGCATACTTGATTGCTGATGTCTTCTTTGAACCCTACCTACCGTATTGTACCAGTGGAAATGTATGTCTGCGAGAAACTATTTAGTATATTCATTCCAATGAGCACACTTAGTGAATTTTGTTTAGTTAATCAATTGAAGATTGAATATAACCTTCACGTGTTTAATTAAAAACACTAATATACATTCTGTATGCATATTTAATGGATAAAGTACTCTTCAATAAATTTAAAAGTTTCAAGAATAGATACTTCCATCACTGTTGGCTTACCCGATGGGACTTGTCAGACTGCACCATTTCCATCATATAAACAAGAATAAAAATCATTTTCAGTTTTCAAGTTTTTGTTCTGCAGCTACATAGTTTTTATTTTTCATACTCGTTGTAATAGGCAAGAATTGATCATATTTAAGCTTGTTGCACTATATTTTCAATTTCAAGAGAAATGTCTGCTTTAAATCCATTTTTTCAATCACAATGAACAACTATGAGATGGGATCTAAGATCAAAGTCCCAAGGATAAGGATGAAACACGTGTCTACAGTTGCGCCCTGATCTAAGATGATGGTGGCAATACCCATTAGTCTCTTAAATTTGAAGTTTCATTGAATAAAATTCTCCCGCATTTTAAACTTTATCGAATGTTCCATAGCATAAAACCATTCACATGTCATAATTGGCATCATACTCGATAGATGGTGTTGCATGTAATTTCTACTTTTGCGGACCGCGTATTCATACAACTTTTTAGATATTGGAATCCTAGTCCTGACTATCCTGGGTTTGGTTATACTGTACTGTTAAGTCCTAATAAGGACGAAACATGTGTCTACAGTTACTCTCCGTTCTTAGATGATGACTCTTAAATTCAAAGGTTTATGAAACAAAACTTTTTCCTGAATTTTAATTTTCTTCAAATATTCCATAGCCAAGTCCCGACTATCCTGGGTTTGGCTATACTGTACTGATGATCCTGATAAGGATGAAACTCGTGTCTATAGTTGCGCCCCGATCTAAGATGATGATGGCAAAGCCACGACTCTTATATTTGAAGTTTCATGGAACAAAATTTTCTCTGAATTTTAATTTGTATTTCATGTTGCATATCTTAACTCAAATGTCACATTTTTTTGTGATATCATATTTTTATCTATGAGAAATAACAACAGTATTCCAATAGCACTATGGCAACAATATGCTGTCATACAGAACAGTCTACTCGATAAAATGAAAGTCGGAATGCTGATATATTGCAGCTTTATTTTATGAAAATATGATGCAGATATCATAAAAAATAGCATGTGATACGAATGTACATATATGCGTCTTTAAAGCACTCACGACTTGTGTCCTTTAAAGGCTATTTTAAAAAGTAACATATGTTCCAAAAATGGTGAAATAGATTAGCCCCAAAGCAGTGAATGTATAATAAACAAATAATTAAATGAAGTCAATTTCTTCAAGACAAATTATTGTAAAAGTCTTGAAGATGCTACAAAGCTATCGAATTTCACGTAGCCTTTCAAAGAAACAGTTATACACTGAATATGTTATTCCGAAAATTGAACAGTGAATTATACATTTCGAAAGCTGATTTCGCATGCCAAAGAAAATTAAATCATGTACGGTACAGTAACGCAATTTGTCAGAAATATTTTACTAGTTCTCAACTTTATTTAGCTGTCAAAAGATCTATTAAAAATATATTTTTTAAAATTTTTGACAGCTAAAGACTTTTACATGTTATTAATCGCTCGATTCGTTGTACATGTACGTTTTTGGACGAATAATATTTCACCAATTTCGAGGTAATTATTTGTTATTTCCTGGACATGTTTTCAAATGGAAATGCAGTTTTTATCTGACGTAATTATTTTGAAGCAAATTCTTGAACTCCGATAAGCTAATAGTGAAATCAATTAGTGACATAGCTTACAAGAATATTTCCTGAAACAATCTAGAACGCTACAACTTAATTTGCGTTTCTCAAGTATTTCCAGAGGCGTGCCAGCTAATTTTTATTCCAAATTATTAAATTTGCCTATACACTGTCACGTTAAAAATCAAAGACAGAAGGGTATGCAAAGTAAATAGCACACTATAATTCATCGTTACTGTAAATAGTATGAATAACTACGAAAACTCAATAAGCTAAATCGACATCTATTATGTCATCGTAAACAAAATAAGATTTAAAAGGTTGACTATAGTTCTGGTTTTTGCCCACGACTCATACTCAGGGGTGCAGTCTGGGAAGAGCCCATCATAAATAAACTCAGTATTATGTCTGGATTATTAAACTCTGCGCTACCCAGAGTATAATAAGGCCATGTTATTTACGAATGTTGAATTTTTTTCGCAGATTTTCATTTTCTAGAGTAACTATCAGGTGAGAGGATGCTTGCTAACTCGATGGTACCTAATTGTAATTAAGGATTGCGCTATCTCGATTAGCAATCAGTCGTATTAATAACCTGATCTTGTGCTATCTTGAGTAAATATCAGACAGATTTATTTACGTCCTCTTTTCGAGATTGTGGTTCCAATGGTTCGCGCTACTGAGGGAGTCTGATTGCCTCCAAAATTACATTCAGCTCCCAAAATGTTTTTACTGACTTATTGGCACATAAATCAATGATTCGCGGCACTAATTATATTCCCCTAAATTGTTTCACTTTACTGAACCATTAAAACCCACGCTCCATCAGTAAATAATTAATTTGCGGATTTTAAACCAGGTGGCTCTCAAGGGAACTTGTTAAATGTTTAATTTGGTATTTATCGAGAATCAAGCTAAATAATTTGATACCTGATTTGATCAATTCTTATTTTAAACAACAAAAAAATATCATTTCAAATTGATGATTAATTGTTCTATTAACGTAATCAACTGAATTGTTTGATGTGGTACTTTTTCAGTCTAGTGTGCTGATTGGATCATTGTTTGTCCCTTTGCTATTATGATTATAAATTGATGATTGACTGTTTCACTATCGTATTGAACCAAACTGTACCTGTTTTAATTCATTTTTACTCAGTCTTGCGTACTGATTTGCTTAGCAGCAAAGAAATATTTGATTTGATTGTACTCTAATAACACTGGTCAACACAGAAAAATTTCCCAGAATTCTGTTGATCGTTTTTGGTTAAATTGACGGTGCTGATTTTGAAACTAGCACTAGTTTTTTTCTAGCAGCTCTTGTCTTCAAATTACCTACAGATAAATTTTTACGAGAATGTTTACTTTTACACACTCAAGTTTATTTGAATCCATACAATATTGTCTTTTATAGGATTTTCTGGAATAAGGAGTTTGCTCAAGGTCCCGACGAAGATTCCAGCAATAACATGCCATCATATAAGTGTCCCATCATCCTTGGTATCGTTCTTCCATAACTCGTATCTTGATGAAATCTTTCATCCTGTTCCTCACTAAAAACTCCAAGAGATTTAGGAAATCGATCCAAATGAGAATGTAAATGATAAACTTCAATGTTCTTGTTACACCCAAAATCTCTCAGATTTGACAACATGTCCTGTACCAATCGTAAATAGTTTTCTGACTTTTTGGATTTTAAAAACGAATTATTTCAATGTCTTCTTTTCGACATACGTGCTGGACAAAATTTTGGATTTCTGATCAACAGTCTAATTTGTGGACTAGGTAAGCAGAACATTCACCATCTTTGTTAAGGGCCTTAATAAATTGTTTCCTAATGCCGAGTTTACTATGAAGCGGTGGTAATATAATTTGATCTCGATTCATCAAATGTGGATTCATCACATTTTGATCACCAATAACTAGTGACTCTCTTGATGGCCGCATTCTTCGAGTCCAAAGGTTTTTTTTTAATTGTAATATATTTACGATACTGCATTAAGGCATATTCACCACAAATAAAACAAAAACTGTCTGGATCGTTCGTACAAGGTCTCGTCCCCGTAGTCATTGTAATATTCACTATTAAATTAACAGATGTGCTAGGTAAAGCAGGAAAAAAAATCTACTTCCTAAATGTGAATGAATGTGAAGAATTTAAATATCTCAAAAACTAGAACTGCCAAGAAAGATTTAGTATGATATATGGAATCACCACATCAAAATACATTGAAATTGACACCAATATTTTTGGAGAATTTTATAAAGTCGTAAATTGTTGACCAGTGTAATCAAAAACAAAAGAAATATCGAGACGAGGTGTAATGACTTGAGAAACAACTGCCTGACTCCTGCTTACTTACCTCTAAACATTAAATTGAATGGAGAGATAGAAAGAGGCATCAGATCTTAAGTTTTAAAGGAAGAACTAGTGCTCAAAAAACAAAATTCTAGGAAATAATTTAATTTTCAACTAGAAACACTGTATTGACAAACTACAGTGTTATTTTAAGGTTACCTATGTGCAAACAGGTATTGCAAAAACAGCAATCGTAACTCTAACAAAAATATTAGATAAAAATGTTTATGTAAATTTATTGAATGACTCCAATATTGGTGACAAGAATTTTGTTCAATTTGACCTCCGAATTAATTGGCGATTAGAATCTGAAATATCAATGAAATAAACCTTTTAGATTGCTTGAAAGATACAAATGTTTTGTCGACAGTACAAATTGTACTTGTCAAGTTTATTTGTTGTTATATCAGAGATTGGACGAAAGATTAATAATATATTTTTATTGTTGATACTCTGGAAAATGAAACATGTTACTCATGAATATTAGCGGGTAACAAACATATTCTACTGAATTCTCATTTTTCTTTCGAAGTCGAGGAAAAGCCGTATTTTGACGTCTTTCGTGGCGTTATAGAGGACAACCAGAATCATAAATCTTTTTCCAGCCTCCTAAAAATTCCTTAAATCAACATCCAGTCATTTATTTTTGATGATCTTTCTGCTCAGTAGTATCTTTCCATTTGATTTATTTTATTTTTTCATAATTTACTACCATACACACAGCATCCTCATAATAAGATTGAAAATTCTCAGAGCCTAAGGTTAAATGCCCAGTGCCTTGGAAGTCATAATAAAATCTAAATTTTTGTTTTACTAAAATAAGAAATATGAACATGTGAATTGATAACTTGAATTTAGATGTTACTTAAAACTATTTTCAATCGGATTTACTTCATTATCTATTTATTTACAATTATAAATAAGTGTCTTTTGACTTCAGTATTATTTGCGTGAGATTAACTTGGCAACAGCACATCTAATAGCTGCCATCTAGAATTCGGTGTATATTTGATGCAGGGGTGGCTCTACACATCTTAAAATTTCATTTTGAATCCACTGTTACAAATTCGAATATGCGATGGTATATTTATATCAATCTACTGTAGCAAAAATTTTGTCTTACGTTTTTTTTGTACAATTTTTTTCTCATTCCATACCTATGTCGCCATCTGTATAACAAATTTGCACTGATTTTGTAAATTAGTAGTTGCTGATGACTCTTAATTGAAGGGCGCTAATTTGGGGAACATGTGCGTCTTCTTCGCTCTCTTTGGTTCCTGAGCGGTGATTGCAGACGGACTTGTTTTGAGCAATCTTCTAATTTATCTCTTTCATCCTTAATTCTTTGTTAGTTTTTTGTGTTCAGAACCTTTTATACTAAATTGATTTCTTTGTTCTAAATTTTTTTTTTTTCTAAATTTTATATATACATTCAAAGTAAAAAACCTACGAGATTTGTGGCTATCTTCGTTCCTTCCTTTACCTATCCTCACCAAGTATGTTTAATGTATGAATGATTAGTGAAATTGGTTGATAATACATAATTTAACTATATTTTGGATCCAACGCGTTGCGGATTTGTCATTCAACAGCTCGTAGTGCAGTTTCTTACGTTGTTTGTGTAGTTTTTGGTTTTCAAAGCTTAAAATATTTTGTTGTGGGCTTTAGTTCCCGTTTTTAAACTGGAAAATCCTACGAGTTTGTGAAGATTGATCTAATTTTTTTTAGTAACGAACCAAGTTCGTAAATTTATTGACTTGTCGCTAATAATCCATTTTCTTGTCTTGCTAGACTTTGTATTCTCTTTATTTTTCTTCTCTTTATTGCTCAGCGTACTTTTTTTTTTTACTTTGTGAATTTTTAGTGCACAATTTAAAATTAGGCAAATAAATTACTTTACTGATTATTTTATATAATTTTTACTAAATTTACAGTTTATTCGTTTTTCAATTCAAATCTAAATTTATTTATTTAAGTTTAACGTTTGAAGAGAGCTCTCCAATTTTTTTATAGGAACCTCCTGTTTCAGTGGAATTGGATACTGGTTGGGTTATTTGTTTTCAGTGTAAACTGCTAGGGATCTTAGGAACTCGTGGACACTTGAGACTAGTTTCTGGCCAACTTTACGTTAAGAAGAACATTAACACGCGTACGAAATTAAGAAGAACATTAATACGTCCCGAAGTTGATTACCAGGCGCACGGCCAACCATAACACCTTCAAGGACCATTGAGTATTTATCAAAGCCCTATAAGACGCAAGATCAACTTTATTTAATTCAGGGAACGTTCTTGTCTGACGTTGTTTTTGTGGCTAACAATTCGTCATCTACCTTCTCTGCCGATACTAGTCTTGAGTACCGCCTGAAGAGGATATTTAGCTAGTTTTTGTAACGTAATTTTGAACGTCTGTGACGTGCTCTCCTGTTCCCTTTTGGCTGTTGTTTTTTGTATTATAGCTTTAACCATTTTCGTGAGTTACCAAATTTTTTAATTAAAATTTTTGGAATTATTTGCTTTAAATCAATAATAATTTTGTTTATAATTGATTTCGACATCTATGCTTCATTTCTTTTTTTGCTGTCGCTACTGTCTCCCAGAATAGCACCTCTTTCTCCTTTGATCATTTCCTGGGAGTGGCGCCCATTTCCTATTTTTCAGATAAAATATTTCCGGTGCCCTTATTAATAGCTAGCCTGGGTCTTCACTTTCAAGGTAGGATATTCTAATACTTAAATTTAGTGTCAATCAGAAGTACATTAAGTTTTTGCTACCAAATACTGAAGAAACATTACCTTTTTTAATTTCCTACTGCCACCTTGGAAATAGGAAAAGGTACACTACCTAATTTTATTATGCATTTTGTTTATTCTTACATTTTTGTTAATAATATGGCTTTAATTCCTATGTTATTATATAATATTATAATAGAATATTCGGAACGATGGTTACCTAAGTATAAACTGTTCTCTTTCCCCATAAATTGTGGCAAATTCAGTTTGGTTCCAGTTATACCGTAAGGCGTTGTAAAAGATTATAATAAAGATTTATATTGTCTAGTAATTTTCTAAAATGAGATAAAGTGTAATTTTCCTCCTCATAGTTTCGTGGAAAAATTATATTAGTGCTAGTTGGATGCGCTTCAACCTATATTAACATTACTTCAGCATAATTAGGTGATAATCTTTGTGAAAAAAATTCTTAATTATTTTGAAACACTCTTTATTAAAATTACGATTCATAAATGTATGTAATTATTGTGCTATTTGAATATATTTCTTGTAGTAAGACAAGTTTCTTTTTTACAAAAATATGTTAATTATTTTATGTTCTACATAAACAAGAAATATGTATGGAAAATTTTACACACAATCGAGTTGATATATTAGTATTTTATTATTATTATTTTCATTTTATTGCATGCATTACTTTAATCAACTATCATGAAATAATTATGTACGAAATTTGTATTGAAAAAATTAATCTTAATTTTTCAACACCTTCTTATTAATTTTACAGATTATTAGTCCTTATCCTCTTCAAAGTACTCTTTGAAATGTCTTTTGGTGTCTCTGAAGAATTTGCTTTGATGTCAGCAATAGTTTAAAAACAGCGTCCTTACCCTACTGATTTCAATTTCGGAATCAAGAAAAAATCAAATATTCATCTTGATAAACCAAGCGCATTTTTGGCAGTTCATGAATACTCTCAGATTTAGACAACCAAGAGAAGAAATACAGCCAAAATCTTGAAAAGAAGCTAAAGGAGAGCGATAAGTAAAGAATGAGGAGTGAGGAAAGCAATCATAGAAAAGAATTCATGTAAAGAGAACACTGTTTCATTTAAACAGGGAGGTGCTAGTATCGCACACACACACATGCACAATATATACATATTATATTAATATAAATTAATAGCTACGATTCTCAAGATTTATTATTCATCCCATGTCTGTAATCCTAAATCAAATTTGTACAACAAGTTTCATCGAAATCGGAGGTGAAGTAGTACATCGACAGTTTGACCCAAACTCAATTTGAACATATCAATTTTAAATTCACAAATTCGTTTCATCCCTGAAGATGGTCCAGGTGGGATCGAAACTGTATAGTGAGAAGAAATATTAAACCCTTTGACTAGATATCCTGTAATTTAATATCCACATTCAAAATATCAGTCAGGAGCAAGAACTATTTTCATTCAATTTTGAAATGAGATAAATTGAGTAAAATATTTATTGGCCGCAGTTGGATGACAAAAAAAAATCAAATATATTTTGACATGAATCTGTTGGTAAATTAAATAAAATTTAATAGTTTCTGATTTTAAAAGTCTAAATCAATAAATTAATATGTCTCCGAAATTATAAGTGAATGAATTGGCCACCCAAATTCTTCCAAAATTGTCCAGCCAATTCAATTGTTTCCTAAAATTTACAATTTCGAATATTTAGCATACTCGCAAATTTTGCATTAAAATTGCGAGCTTGCAGTATTTTTTTTGGGACCGGTTTGAGATTTCGACAGTACTGTGACATCTCGCAAAGCACCACCAGTGGCGTAGCTACGGAAATCAATCGGGGATACTATTAAACATTAAAATATCCCAAATACATTCCGGTAAAATGTTTCTTCTTGCAAAATTTTACAGACCAACATATTTCTAATCAAAAAGTTGCAATAAATTCAAGGGTGCTCATTAAGATTTGCAAATTTTTCGCATTCCGTCACTGTTTTCACGATTTCGTTTCTCCCATTTATGCTGATCTATAACGCAATTATGTAGCTACCTGCGTGTCTCCAAGATGGCAACTTGACGGGTGACAACAAAAGAAAATGTTTACGTCGAAAGTATATGCAGTGTGGCCCAGATGTAGGGCCAGTATTTCAATGACTTTAACAACGTTGTTTGCTTATAATTCTGAGGTTTCACCCAAACCAGTTCAAAAGACTGGTATTTTGATAAGATTTTAAGATGTCGTACAATGAAAATATTCTGCTAATTGGATGATAAAATAAAAAAATTCATCCATAAATAAATAAATCAAAATGAAATAATATTCTATAATTATCTACACCATTCTGGTTCACTTGTTCCTAATTTCGCATCCAATTAAGTATCTGATAATTTATATCAAGCAAAATTTCATAAATATCCGCCATCAGAAAATTGTTAACCAATGATTAACTGTAAAATAGATAATACCTTCTGTCAATAAACAATAATAGCTGTGCACAACATAAAATTTATCTAGATTCTATATTTTCAACCGCAGATTTCAGTTTGTTAAATAGGTCAAGGGAAATCTGTATCACGATTGTTATTAATTTTTTTCGGCTGAGCAGAATTCTGAACTGATATCGCAAAATACATCTAAATTGGAGAATGATTCTGCTAATTTAGAACGACAGACGTTTACTAATACTGTAGAGAAATCTGATACTACAACGCTTGAAGATTTGTCGGAACTCTTTTCGTGACTAAAGCACAATTTTATCAATAGTCTGAATTATATCTATCACAGAAATCAGCATTCAGTTTATACAATGATTCAAAGTAACTAATTCAATTTCTTCAACCTTCGCTAATTCGTACAAATTTTGACTTTTTGTTGTTTAAAATACCGAAAGCGGTTGCTAATTTTATACTTTTTGCACATATAAAATTAATGTCCCAGAAATTAAAATTTCAAAAATCTATAAACAATCCAAAATCTTGTTCAAAATGTTCGCAAAATAAATTAGATCAATTTGCGAGTTGGGGAATCGAGTTTATTGCCCGTATTCTGTAACACAATCATTAACTTATTATCGATCGATAAGTTTTTTGACAAATGGAAACAATTGTAACAAGTAAATTTTTAGAATTTCTGTCAGTGTAACCTATGTTCATTGGCTGAAATAGATAATGATCGATAAAAACTTATCGATTGAGTTACAGAATAGCCCCAATTATTTCTATAAATTGCTTATTTGTCAATTTCAATAAATATCATCCAAATTTTCAAGTGATATATACAAAAAAAGTACAATAAATTTCTGTAAGACTTGCATAATGGAATTTGAATTTACTTACATTTATCCTCCAATCTAATGTAAACGGAACTGCACCACCAAAGTTAATAGAAGACGGTAGGACTGATCTTTAACATCCGAAATGTTCTGAAGCAACTGCAATCTACAAAACTTACTTTGAATTATGGGCTGTAGGATTGTGGTCACCTAAACTGTGACCACAGAATAAAAAAATCGTCTTTTAGGCATTTCTGCAAACATTTCTATTAATTTCTATTACTTACAGGTAAACTTTTATCACTTGGTACATTTTTTAACACATTTAAAGTACATTATCTCCAATAACCCATGTTGAAAAATATATCTAATTCACTATATCACTCTCATTTTGCTAATTGTTCTATTTGCTAAATTATATTTAGTATCAAGTTTGAATAGCTAAAACGTATTGTATATTATTTAGTACATTCCTATCCAAGCGTTGAAAACATTGTGTATTTTCAATAAAGTAACGCCGCAAAACAAACTTGCATTAGCAAGTATTTGGCAGTAGAAACAGTGCGGGACCTGGACTCACTGCTGTCGAAATTTACTATGGTTTTATTCACAGTGAAAATTGTATTTCATGTGTAAGTTCAAAAATTTTTCGTTGCATCTACCTCTCAGTGGATATTCATGTAAAACCTAATAATATAATACAATATCAATTATTAGATAACTGCCAATAATTGAATTGCGTTATGAGTAAACTAATGTAATTTAATTCTGTTCGTAGTAGGTCGGCAGATAAACTTGTATCTTTGGTGAATGATACATACCTATTTAACTTTGTAAAAGAGTTGGTGATTTGTTTTAATAACGGGTGCCGCGAACTGGTTCAGCAATAATGAATTAGTGCACATAGTGCTAGCATTTGGATAGATGGGACAAATTACGAGACTAGCAGAGTGTGTTCATGCAGAATGTTTTCCTCAAAGGCGGTATTCTGATCATGGTGAGTTTTGAGCAATTTTTATAATAATTATCAATAAACCGAATTATATGTGTTCCACTTATATTTACATATCAATATCTTTGAGAAATAATTAATTATTAATCATTGTAAATTGGTTTTATTGAAAATAATAAAATTTTGTTCGTTTATGTCATTAATATTATGTAATTTAGGTTATTATCTACCTGTGTTGTCAGTTTTCAATAGGACTCCGGTGCAATACTGGGAAAGCGCTGTGGGGAGACTACCTGCAATTTTTCGAATTTCTGAAATAAATCTCTCTTTTTAATTCGTAATCAACATATCAAATAACATATATCCTTAACATATATATCCGAAGTTGTGACACCCTGTATAATTTTTGTAAAATTTTATTGGCAATAGCTCGTGTTGTAGTAGGTATTTCGTAATTGGAAAAAAGACTTGATTTGAAATCGAAATCCCAGGTTTTTTACTTACTTGTACAAAGTACAAGTACTGTGAAACCAACAAAACTCACATTTCGGGTTTTTGATTGAAATATCCGTTTTGAGCATCTCCCAATTCATTTTGACTATTTTTGGCTTGGCGTTGGTATGTGTGTATGCATGTAGCTCGCAAATCCCAGAACATGTCGAACGTATAATGTTGAAATTTTGTATTTTAGACTGGTCTAAGGTCTAGTTGTGCACTTCGTATTATGATTGCAATCGTCTGTACGTACCCGAGTTGCTTTACTTGAAACTTTCTTCCAATTTCTCGCATAAATCCAAAATGATCAGTCGTAGGATGTTGAAATTCAGTATTTGAAATTGCTGTAGCATCTCAATGATTATCTTATATTTTTGTACCAATTGGCTGAACCGAAAGTGCACTTAATATAACAGTTTTTTCGAATTTATCGCATAAATTCAAAACAATCAGCTGTAGAATATTAAAATTTCGCGTTAAGAAGCACTTCCATAACATATAGTTGTATATCTCGCATTTTAATTGCGATCGGCGGAGCCGGAAGTGCAGTCTACAAAGCATTTTCTCAAATTTTTCGCACAAATTCAGAACGAACAGCTGTAGTATCATGAAATCTAGTGTTTAAAGCAATTTTAACATTCAACTGATGACTTTATATTCTCATAGCAATCTACTGAGCAGGAATTGAACTTTATTTGACAATCTTTTTCAATTTTCCTCATGAACTCCAAACTATCTGAGATTGCTTCAGTGCTTTCATAAATTGTAACATATGAATGATCACCTCAAATTTTGATTGCAATTGATTCTGCCTTATGTCAATATCAGTGTCAACTGTCAATTATTCAGTCAAAAGGTGTACTACTAAGTCATGTGATGTCCACATCAGATTTTTTTCCAATGTACACATAAATATTTTTTATCTACGGTCGTATAACAAGTGACAGTTTTCAACATAATTTCCAATGTAAAAGGAGGTTATTATGGAAAACTGTCCAATAAAAGCTTCATTACACAGTTTAATGCACAATTTCAGTGAGACAGACCATCTATTCTAGCTATCAATATTTAAGCATCTAGTGATATTTTGGAAACCATCTACAAAACTAAAATCACTTTTGGACATTTTTAACTTGATATTTCAATTCATAATATCGTTACCATAGCTAGAGCTACCAATAGGGCAAAAGTAGCCGCAAAGTGACATTTACAAAAGGAAAAATAGTATATTATATAATGAGAGACTTAAATGCATGGTTTAATCCTAAGGACAATAATCACCCGAGGGATTGAAGGCTCTCCAATCCTGTGTTATCAACGGTAATATACCGATAAAGAGGTGTATTATCGATATACCGAAGAATTTCACAAAAATACTTTTTGTCTTTTGGGTAATTTTTTACGAGACAAATTTGAAGATTCATAATCTGATAATTGCCGAGTAAAAAATTACCCAAGACAGAAAGTATTTGAGTTAAATTCAAGGTATATGCGATAATACACCGAATCTTGAGGTGTATTTGCAAGGATTATTTCACAAACCATAAAATTTATTAATTGTTATATTTTTATTATATTTTAAAAAGCCACTGTGGTATATCGAGTTAGGAGAAAATATAATCGCGATATACCGCGTTACCACGCAAAATCCCTTAATTTCATTGGTTGTTGCTAAGGTGTGTGATATAATCAACGGTAATATACCGATAGAGAGGTGTATTATCGATATACCGAAGAATTTCACGAATATACTTTTTGTCTTTTGGGTAATTTTTTACGAGACAAATTTGGGGATTCATAATCTGATAATACCCGAGAGCTTTAGCTCGAGGGATATTATCGTTGATTATAAATCTCCAAATTTGCCGAGTAGAAAATTACCCAAGACAAAAAGTATTTGAGTTAAATTCAAGGTATATGCGATAATATACCGAATCTTGAGGTGTATTTGCAAGGATTATTTCACAAACCATAAAATTTATTAATTGTTATATTTTTTATTATTTTTTAAAAAGCTACTGTGGTATATCGAGTTAGGAGAAAATATTATCGCGATATACCTCGTTACCATGGAAAATCCTTTAATTTCATTGGTTGTTGCTAAGGTGTGTGATATAATCAACGTTATTTGTCGCACTACCGTATTATATTAGATCATAGTCTAAAAGCAGATTATTTTTGATAACAACAAATTTGGTATAGTTTTTTTAAGTAGATTCACCATAATAACAAGACTGGCTATAGCAGTTGTTAAATAAATAAGATTGCTGTCAAAAATGAGAGGAATTTTATTTGATAAGGCTGTAGAGGTGGTAACTGAAAAATTATTATCCTAAAAATCTAGAAAGTTTAGGATTAACAATACCATTTAATAAATTATTATTCATTAAATGACAATACGATGCATTTTTAAAGCTGTGTGAACTGCATTATGCTAGTATAAATCATCAATAATAAAATCTTGAATTCTAGTGAAGAAAAATCAATTTGACATCCAGATATTTTGATTAGTAGGTAGTCATGAAAAAATTTGTCTATTTTACTTTAGTCTCTTGGGAGTTTTGATAGGACTGAACTTCAACTCAAGTCTCTGAAATGAGAGATTGAATTCGTTTTTTAATTAGATACACGTCTAAGAAATCGTTAATTCACTCACGGATCTTTGAAAAACACTCGCTTCACTCGTATCTCCAACCAAGCTGCTCGGGCATTAAAGAATAACTTTTTACATTTACATCTCAAATATCTATTTATCTGTGACACGACGTCCTTAGTAGGTTTTAGTAGAGATAAGGCCTCTAGTACTTATGCGAAATCAAGGTGAAAAATCCCTTAAAAATGAAACAGATGGCGCCACAATCGCAAATGTAGTATATTCCGAAATTTATCCGTAATCGCGGTTACTTTTTCGAAAACCGGTTAGTTTACGGAACGCGGTTTGTTTTAGGTTAAGCTTTTCTTTTTTAATGAAGGTAACAAGGTTTATTGCATAGAATTTTCAAATATATATTCTTCACCAAATGTCATTTTTAATCGTTTTGTATTTAAACCGCAACTGGTTAAACCATAACCATTGTTGAACTGTAACCACAATCTTGGTTTGTTCTCGAAATATACTAATGTGACATTTGTGAAGTACTATCTTTAACTAGAGCCTATTAAAATTTTCAGACCGCTATGTGATTCAGTTTTGTTTTATTACTCGTCGAAAGCAAGAAGCCTTGAAGATTTCTGTAAACATGGAAATAGTGAATTTCGCGTCTCGATTAAACATTATTTTTTTCTTGGAAAAAATACTACAAAGACCAGAACATCGCTTGTTGAACATTATGAAGACTCCTCACCATCGATTGGAACGATTCACAAGTGGCATACTGATTTTTATTGTGTTAGTATGACCACAAAGGACGCCGAACATTGTGGACGTCCAGTTGAGGGTACAACGCCAGAAATCGTTGATAAAATCCTCGGTATGATATTGGATGATCGGCAAGAGAAAGTGCACGAGCTTTCTGAGGCTGTGGCCATCTCAACCGAACGGGTACAAAACATTTTGCATAGATTTTTTGATATGAGGAAGCTATCTGCCAGTTGAGTGCCGCATTTGCTTCCTGTTGACAACAAACGCGGCAGTGTGACAACTTCAAAAGTGTGTTTGGCAATGTTCAAGTGCAATAAGGAAGACAACAGACCAGAGACTAAAGAACAATCCTGTCGAATTGAAACCGAAAAAGGCCAAAGTGACTTTATTGACCGATAGGTTTTTGGGATACAAACAGTATCGTTCATATTGATTACCTAGAAAAAGGCAAAACGATCACCGGCGAATATTATGCAAAGCTGTTGGATCAATTCCAGGTCAATTTGGAGCAAAAGTAGCCACATTTGGTAAAGAAAAAAGTGCTCTTCTATCAGAACTACGCACCGGTGTACAAGGTCCGCAATCACAATGTAAAAATTGCATGAATTGCGCTACGAATTGGTTTGTCGTTTACCAATTCTCTTGCGACTTTCATTCATTTTCAAATTTGATGAAATGGCTCAGCAGTTGTTCTAACGATGCGATCATCGCTGAAATTAACGCTTATTTGAAAGGATTGCCGAAATTCTAATATTTGAAAGGGATCGAAGGGTTTGAAAAACATTGGACGAAGTTTATCGAGACACAAGGTGATTATGTTCAGAATTGAAATAAGTTCCGACCAAATATGAATTTATTGTCTCATTTTTTAGGGATTTTCACCTTGCCCTCATATGTACTCGTTTTGCCACAAGATCCTGGCAGATTCGAAGACTCAAACTATGCGGTGCAATAGAGCCACTGATCTCGTGGATTGAGCTGCATCAAAGAGGCTTCTTATGTTACCAGGGTTACATTTAAGATGTACAGGTAGTAAGCCCATGGTCCGAATAAGCTCTGAGTATTGGATCTTGTAGCATCTTTCGATAAACCAAACATGCCGGCCTGGATTCGGAACAGGAACCTCTCGGTCCATACCTCACATACGTGCAGTGGAAAGAATGCTAACGCTTTCAAATTTAAATAAAAGACAACTAAAAAGCGGTCTTACAATATTTAAAATATACTGTATCTATATATTTTTCAGTAATGATGAATGAAAAAAATATATAGTGGTAAAATTTTACATTATACGTGAAATATTCCGCCACATAAATTAATTAGAAACTGAACAAATAAAATGTTCAAAATCTCGTGAACAGACACAAGAAATATAATTAAAAAATTTAATAGTCACTGTTTTGGCTATTAATTAATAGGCGAGACATTTACGCCAAGAAATTTAATATTTACATCGTAAAAGTGTAGTTAGATATCAAAATATCAACAAAGGCAATAAATTTTATTTGCAATTGAATAATTTTCCAACTGTTATCAAATGTATTGTACTATTCCATGTCAAGTACTCCGATACAGTCAATTAGTTCAAGTAGCAATTTATGTAGTTCAAACATTTAGGGAAGTTTAGATACTGAGGACAATACAACATTCAATCGTTTGTAGCACGCTCAAACTTCTGTAAATATAAATATTATGACATGCAGAAAAGTATACTTCAAGTAAAGCAGTTTTTGGAGCTTTATTTTATGTGGCTGAAACTCCTTACCATCCATTCTCATTAGTCTATAGTTTATAGTGCTAGTTTCCGATTAACTAGAGCCTATAATTTCATCCAGCAATTGTCTCTCCCGGAAGATACTTCGAGCCACTCTCGTCCTAGCTTCAAACTCTTCAACAATATTTGAATATTATTTTACCAATAATAATAAGTTTGGACATTTAAATTTATATTATTAACAATATTGTCTCACTTATCAATCTTCGAATAAAATTACCAAGTAAAACAAACTGGTCGCCATCAATTACGTGGACAATAACTATCATATCAATTCTAGTTGATTTGCTAACACCAGAATATAATCATTCACTAATCGACCATTAAAACGGACGTCGGTTTGTATACAATCGAGATCTTAACACCCACCGGCCTCTGTTACCAGTACATTACATCAAGTATTTTTCATTTGAATTGATATACGCTGAGTCGGTGACAGTAATATTTAAATCGTTGTGGTAAAATGAAAATGATCGTAGATATGCAGCTTTGACATTTCTAATGGATGTTACGAAATTCTAACCTAATCTACGGACGGAGACTCAAAACTAATCTACCTTGACTTATTCAAAATTTTATTTAGTGCTTTGCAAAATCCTTATTCGATACACTTACTTTAATTAATTGGAAGGGCTTCGATAATGTCAGAATAAATTTGAACCCTTCTTGGCGTAAATTTATAAAACTTTTTCATCGGTTGAAAATATTATTCTGGTAGTTGCTTCTTCAAATATCGAAATAAATTAAAGTCGCTAGGACAAGACTGAGTTGTAAGCATAATTCATAGTTATGTACAGCAGTTCTTGACTTATGAACAGTGGCACCCCATGGGTGAACTTTCTTTGCCGGTTGTCCGAGATTGCTGCTTCCAAAATTTTCAAAACCCTAGCATAGAACTGCCCTGTTATCGTCTACTTGTCATATTCCCGGCAATTGTGGCCATCATCTTCCAGGCGGACGGTTGAGTATAATGTTTATTCAATTAGCTATGAGCTAGTAGTACACAGAAAAAAGTACAAATCATACATACATCAATAGTTCAATTATCACTTTGTAATAGTAATCTTAAATTATGAGTTAGTGAGTTGAGTGCGAAAGTTTGTCGGTAGCGGAGAACCTTTGTACTTCCACTGTATGGACTCTTATTTAGTCTTTAAGTCCCAATGGTAAATCCTTGTTTCATCATAAGTCAGAACAGAGTTTTGCTTCTGCAAAGGCGTCAGCATTCTTGGCACCCGTCTTGCACTAACCTCAGTTAGGATCAAATGTTCCTGAAAGGTTCTTGGGACTGATACTTCTGAAATGCCACATTCTGTAGCTAATTGCAAAATTTTCAATCGATGAATCTCAAGGATAAGCTTCCACACTTTCGTCACAATTTCTGACGAGGCTGCTTTCACTGTGCGGTTCATCTTCAGTGAATGAATTGCTAAGCCCAATATTCTATAGTACAAAGTGATCAAGAATGATTGTTCGTGCCGCTTTGTTCTGATTTTTTCTCTGCCGGCTGCTTGAGATAGTAAGCTTCAAGTGACAGATACCAGTTCATCTGACAAGTAAGTAAAAATATGCACCAGCTACCCCATAGGTGGCGTAGAAAAGTGTGCATTTTATGGAGAATATAACTTTAGAATGGCTTTTTCTCAAAAATGATGAGTCACAGGGGAAAAAGTGCGATCACAGTTTATTTTTGTGAAGAATTGAAAGATCTACAATTTTTGTTTGAGCTATTTTTTCGTACTTGTACTAAGTACAAGGAAGTATTGTGAAACCGATAAAATTCACCTATCGAGATTTTGATGGAAATATCCGTTTTGAGCATCCTTGAATCCATTTTGACTATTTTCGGCTTGATGTCGTTACGTATGTGCGTGCGCTCGTGCGTTAATAATTTGCAAATCTCAAAACTGTTTGAACGTATAATATTGAATTTTTTAATTTAAGACTTGTATAGGATCTAGTTATGCACCTCACATTATGGTTCCAATCGTCTGTACCGAAAGTGCTCTTTACTTAGAACTTTTTTCGAATTTTTCTAATAACAAAAACAAAATGAGGTACTGAAATCTACGACTATCTGACGGTCTAAAAGTACAAGGAAATATTGTGAGACCGACAAAATTTACATAACAAGATTTTGATGGATAATATCAGTTTTGAGCATTCCAGAATCCATTTTGACTATTTTTGGCTCAATATCGTTACGTATGTACGTATGTATGTTCGTAACTCGCAAATCTCAGAATTTGTCAAACGTATAATGCTGAAATTTTGTATAAAAGGCTGGTATAGGATCTAGGATCTTGATGTGCACCTCGCATTATGGTTGCAATCGTCTGTACTGGAAATGCACTTTACCTGATACTTTTTTTGAATTCTCCGCATAAATCCAGGATGATTAGCCGTAGGATACTGGAATCAAGTATTTGAAATTGCTGTAGCATCCAAATGATCATCTCCTTTTCTCGTCCGAATCGACTAAGCCGGAAGTGCACTTCATATTACAGACTTTTCGAATTTTTCTCATAAATTTAAAGTAATCAGTCGCAGAATATTGAGATTTCGTATTGAGCACTTCTATAACATTTAGTTGTACACTTAGCATTATGGTTGTGATCGGCTAAGCCGGGAGTGCAGTTTACTCGAAACATTTTTTAATTTTCCGCATAAATCCAAAACGATTGAACCTAGAATATTAGAATATAGTATTCAAGATGATAGTACTGTTTAGATGCTCATATCCTATTTTCATTGAGATCGACTGAGTCGAAAGTGCACTATATTTGACGATCTTGGAATTTTGCGCATGAATTCAGAACTGTGTTAGCCGTAGAATCCTGGAAGTCAGTATTTAGGAATGTTGTGACATAAGAATGATGACATACTGTTTCCATAGCAACCGATTAGCCGTGGAATGATGAGGTGTTGTGTTTGATTATATATATCTAATGATATACAAGTAAGTCACGTGATGTTCACGTCAGATTTTTATCATAATGCAGGGGCCACACTAATGTCTAATGTCGTTAAGTAAGGCGTTATATGACAATTGACATAGTATCATTGACAATATGTTCATCATTGAATAACGCCTTAATTATTGACATTAGACGTAAATGTGGCCCCAGCATAAAACTATCCGTTTCAAACTTTGGCCTTGCATAAAAATTTTTGCTTTTACGGGATAGATAGGGTCTTTTCACAACTTCATTATAATGGTTCATGTCAATTTTCAGCTTCTTGGGAAGTTACGCAACGGTACCCCTATTTTTGAGGCCAACTTGACCGGACTAAAATACATTTCAGAAATAATTAAAATATAACGATATTTTTCATCCTCAACTTATTTCCTAACACAAATCAATTAAAATCTATAACTTACATTCTAAAGAGTAAGAAAGTACAAAATAATACATTTGAAACACAATTCTCGACGTGAAAATTAATTATTGTGCTGTTATAAACTCCGGCGATTGATTTCATGATTTTAATCTTTGATCGGGCGAAATATATCAATAGCACTAGGGCGTAGCACTGTAGCGAAGAATAGAAATGGTGCTAGGTCTGGATATCGGAATGAAAGAACTCTGATTGTGTCTAGATAAAAAGAAACATGACTTATCTTCTTGACAATGAATTGTTAGAGTGTTGTGCGATTATTGAGAAGACAGTTATAATTTGTTACCTCCATGTATAGATAAAATGGCTCACAAAGATTTTCTTTGTTAATAATATTTTCATATATAATATCATAAGTGGCTAAATTTTACCGGAAAAATTTTAGATTGTTACGAGAGCTTGTTGCTTAGCAATTTATTGAGTGATATTGGCAGAAAAATCACGAGCTGTTAAGCGAGTGATTTTTGATCAATTACACGAAATAAATTGGTAGCAAGCTCTCGTAACAATCTGAAAATTTTGCCAGGTTAAATTTAATCACGAATGGTATTTGGAAGATCATTTTTCTCATCCAAATTCATCAATAGATTCCAGAGACTCGACTCCGAATCTGCTCATTTTCACATTCAATCTGTCTGTCAGTTTGACAGATACTGAATCAACGCGGCTGAATGTTCTTTGTTTTGTATATATAAGCAACAGACAAAATTTTCAAAAAATTTCCACTTGAAAACCGTGCAGGTTGTACCACGTGACGTCGAATGGTGCAATTCTATTGGTCGAAATTTGGATGGTAAAAATAATCTATGATATTATTTTTCTCTAATTTTCAAATATTGACTGCGATGTAGTTATTTGCTCTATTCCTCCCTTTTCCCTATTTTATCTCTTCCTATGATCGTTCAAATTGTCTCTTTTGTTAGAGTAGGCAGAACTCAATTATTCCTCAATTGAATCCTTCAATCACTGTGAATGTTTTCGCCAGTGGGGTTTCTCCATTCTTCATTGAACATTTAACTATCATTTGAAGTCTGCGTGGGTTTGGGACAAGTCGCACGACACTCACCTGCGGCTTTTTTGCTGTCAATCAACCATAGACTGATTCGTTTGCCAAGAGCCACAATTTCTTTTTTGAAAGAGAGCATCATGTTCTTATTTGGAGCAAACGGAACATTTAACATCACGAAATCACTAATATGTCAAATTAGAGTTTATAGAAAATACCTTGAACCGTCAAAGGGCGGAGCTAATTCAGTCAAGAAGAGGTCGAAACGGAAACGAACGCTTATTTTGCAGACTTGGGCGCATCTTATTATTCTGATAAAAAGTTGGAGCATTGTTTGACTAAATATATTGAATTACAAGAAGATTATTTGAAAAATATTGCTCAAAAATCTCGCGTTTGCTTTATCTGAGCGAGAAATTTTCGAGCTATTCTCGTAATATAACAGGATTCATACTTTGATTGACATTTAACAAGATATATACCACATTTTGAATTTGAAATGAGCCAATTGGAATATTTTTTTATTGCTTCAACTCCATACATCACAATTTACAACCAAGTAGCATAATATTTTAAACGCTTTGTTGCGTTTCCATTTTGATCAAGAATTCATATCTGCTCTTCAGCAAAGACGTAAATAACGCACTAACAATGCGGCGCATCTTATCCGGTCGCGAGGGCTATAAATGACATTTCAAAGGCTGTATTAATGGATACTTGCGATAGTTATAGTTTGTATCGAGAGATATTTATGGCTAGAAATAGTAAGATTGTATTTCAAGTCCGACAGAATTTATTGTGCCATGATGTAATAAAATAATTGATTGCTTGGAACTCAGTTGACAAACGTTGCGAAAATAATCAATTTGGTGCATATTTGTAATTGGATGCTTTATTGTTTTTGAATTCATTTTCTGATAGAGCATGAAATATCTAAAGTATTAATGCAAATGCGGCTCAAAAAATACTCGTATTTAAGGAATATTATTTGCCAATTCTGTATCCCGAGCCGGAGTACCAAAATATAAGACAGTCCCGTTCAAAACGGGACGTATGTTCACGGTAATCATAGCCTATATTCTAATTGTCATCTTCAAATTACCATCATGATAAATTGAAATCACTTCTTTTAAAAAGAAGGTATTAATCAAGCATCTGAATACAATTTTAAATTTTAATATCTTCATCCGCTTCCTGCCCCGTGCCAACAACATTAACTTTCTACAAATTAGGCTAGTTTGGGTCTAACGGTTTGAAGATCTCAGCTATAATTAGAAGATAAATTCGCGTGTATTGAACCGTATCTTATCGGAAACAGAACTGATCCACCTAATCTGATTGCAGTTAACCACCATAACTCTGCAACTCATCGGAAGAGTGACCTACAATTTGTGCACCTGTTGAGAACCAAATCTGCGATCTCTACCCATTGTAAATTATCTGTATCTTACAATAAATGTCTTGGTGTAGCCTCAACATCCATTTTTCCCCTGTATTTCAATATTAAAATGTAATCATCGATCTTGAATTGCTTTTTGTAATATTTTTTATTAAAGATTTGCATTGATTTTTGGACAGAACACAGTTACACATTTTATCCGATACGGGTATGGCAGACACTTATAATGCAGATTGAATAATACTTCTTCAGTTGTGGGATGCGGTTACCAATTACTTACCTTAATATCCTGATAAAAAGCAACTGAAAAAACTAACGGTAAATATTATTAATCACACAATGAACTATCAGTATAAAAATATATCCTTCTTTGGAAGTTCATTTAGAAAACTAAATACGAACATGTTTTTGAAGAGTATGTTAAGTTCGTCGATTAGCGGTAATTACTTATCACCATTATAATAATCAACCTGGGCATCGTACAAAGCAGCCTAGTTGTCGGCACAAGAATACTAATTGAAAATCGGCGGTGATTGCGCATCTTAGCGCAATTAGAAGATGAGGTCGTAAGTAAGGGTCAAAAGTCGTAGATGAAGTGTTGAAGACATTGGGCTTGAAGATTTTTACGAGAAGAAAAATTGTTTTCATTAGCATACTTTCACAAGAACAAGTAAATGGGGATAACACATGCTTCATACTTCACAAAAAATAATTGTGGCCTACACATAACGATCTCCTCTAGCCTCTACATTTAATCATAAGGAATAATAAGTTGTGGTTGTGAATAACACCAGAAATGATACTATATGCATGTTTTATTCGAGTTTTCCTGGCCCACTTATTCACACAATTAATATAAAGCAGTGATTTACAGCTCAAATTGTTTACCACTATTCTGTAATTTACTTTTCAACTTTTAATCTTATATTTTGGCAGTAAAGAAATTAGGATAACTTTATTAATCACCTTAATTGAACTAATCAGTATTTGTTATCAAAGCTTCACGAGACAATAATAATAATTATTATAATCTCAAAGTCCACTAAATCACATATGTAACTTTGAATTATAATAATTAGTTAAACTTTTGGCAGGTAAACTGAGATGATTCAACGGTTACTGAAACCTACAGCAGAAAGCCTATTAAAATACCGTCACAAACTTCTTGTTAGAGTAATTTTGAACTTATGCTTAATTTCTTTCAAGGTGCTCTCCTTTTGTCACATAAACAAACCTGAACACTCACAAGATGATGTTAATATTTTGACTCATAGGTTATTCGTAGCTAAAACTGTTTTTAAAAAATCTGACGAAGACATCACGTGACTTACTTGTACATCATTAGATATATTTTTTGCATATAATAATACGATAATCAAATACAAAATCGCATCTTTCCACGGCTAATAGTTTTGAATTCTAAAAATCTGTCAAGTCAAGTGCGCTTTTGTCTCAGTCGGTTGCTATGGAAACAGTAGGTCATCATTCTTATGCTACAACATTCCTAAATACTGATTTCCAAGACTGAATTTATGTACGAAATGAAAAGAAATAAATATGTTTTATTTGGTAAATACATTTATATACTTGCAGAAGACAGCACATTGCTGTTGAGACGTTGTGTTTCTAATAATTTATACAGAACTTTTCACCTTATAAAACATATTTGTCGAAAAGTAAGTTCTGAAAAGTTTTTTCCTTCATTAAAAAGAAATAATTCAAGAACTGCATTTCCAGTACAATCGATTATTATGAGAATAAAAGTTAATCATTCAGATATTACAGTAGACTGAAATTCTAAATATCAATACTTTGTCACCAATCGTTTCAAATTTATGCGAAAAATTCCGAAAGGCTGTCAGGTAAAGTGCACTACTTGCACAGTCGATCTCAGTGAAAATAGGATATGAACATCTAGACCGTACTATCATCTTTAATACTTAATTATAACATTCTACGTTAAATCGTTTTGAATTTATACGGAAAATTCAAAAAATGTTTTGAGTAAAGTACACTTCCGGTACAGACGATTGCAATCATAATGCGAGATGCACAGCTAGATGTGCTTAATACAAAATTTCAATATACTACAAACTACTGATTGTTCTGAATTAATGCAGAAAATTTAAGAGGCTGTTATAGTATAAAGTGCACTGCCGGCTCGGCCGATTGATACAAAAATATGATATTACCATTAAGATACTACAGCAATTTCAAATACAGAATGTCAGTATCCTATGGCTAATCATTTTGGGTTTATGCGGAAAATACCAAAAAAAAATTCAAGCAATGTGCACTTTCGATACAGATGATTGCAACAATAATGTGTCGCACAGCAAAACCCTATATACCAGTCTTAAGCACAAAATTTCAACATTATACGTTAGACGGCATTTGAAATTTGCGAGTTACGAACGCACATACGCACTCACATACGTACCGAAATCAAGCCCAAAATAGTCAAAATGTATTCAGGGATGCTCAAAACGGATATTGCCATCAAAATCTTGAAATGTGAATTTTGTCGGTTTTACAATTCTTACTTGTACATTGTACAAGTAAAAAATTTGACAAAATTATTAATTCTTATACCAACAATATAATTCTTCAGCTCGACGCGTATGTGACGTATGAACCCAGGAGTCCCTCCAAAAATCCGGTATGTTTGGTTTACAAGGCAAGCACTCACCACTCAGACCTTACTCGGACTATGGGCTTACTATCTGTACATCTTGAATGTAACTCTGGTAGCATAAGATACCTTTCTGATGCCGCTCAATTAATGTTTCACAAGAGTCTTGCATTTTTCTTGCTCTTGTCTTGTCTTACGCAAGAAATGCAAGACAAGAAATATCTCAGAATTGGATTTTGCAAGAAGTTGCAAGACTTGGCAAGGATTGCAAGATTTTCTTGCCTCTCTTGCATTCTTGCCAGAATTGCGTATCAATGAGTCCGATTTTAGAATTTTGAGAGAAAAATGAGTGTCGCGTCATTAGTGATGAATAGGTGGATCAACTAGAACAAGTTGAAGAGTAACATTTTTCTTAAAGAAGCGTCCTTATTAGAAACAGCATATGGAATATTCATTCCTTTAGAAGTACATGAGTAGGAATGTAAGATATAAAATATAAATTTTCTCTACAAAAACATTTCCTTGAATAAAAAAAACTTCTATAGATTGATAGAATGAGAAAATGAAAACTTGCATTATTCTCTGTAAAACTTCGATCAGGAGTTCAGGCACAGAAGATTTCTAATAGATCAAGATTCAAACGGTTTCTGTGCTTTCTTATCACTAAAGGCTCAAAAAATCTCCAGCCATTTCAGCCAGATTGAGAAATATAGAAGTTTGAGCTGGCCACCAAGCCAAAATATCAGTGTCTTCGCTCACTGTTTTGAAAGAAAATATTGATTTAGTTCTTCTCTTCCTTTTTTTTTGTCTATGCTTTGCAACGACGTCGAAGTAGATGTGTCAAGCTCATTTTGGATGAATATCTGAGTGAAGTCAATATCATAGTCGTCAAGAGAAGTTACTGCAAGTTGTTCCTCATCCTCATTACTTTGACTACTATTATAATCGACAAAATATCGATTTTTAAAAGTATCCGAATTTCTTGATTGAAGTCTCCTCCAAATTTTTGCCCGATTCTGTGAGCTGGATCCAAAATAGGGAGACGCAATAGATCCAATTCGTTTTGATATAGTGTTTTATTATGTTTTCAATTGATGCTCTGTTTTGTGTATCTAGTTCAAATGCCCATTTCTCTAATTGATTCAGAAGAATATTAGTACCCGATACAACCATGGACCTACGAGTTAACTTGGTAAATCCTCGCAAAAGCAAGAGCTGTGCAAGAATCTTGCACAAAAAGCAAGAAATCTAGTAACGCCATCTATTTAAAATATAATATACTAAGTAAAATATGCAAGACAAGAAATGTGCAAGAGGCTTGCAAGGCAAGACAAGAGATAGCCTTACAAGAATTGTGCGAGTCAAAATTTCAATACATTTCTTGTCTTGCACTGCAAGACAAGAGCAAGAAACTGCTGAGCAAGACAAGAATTCTTGTCTTGTGAAACACTACGCTCAATCCTAGGAGGTTTTGAATCTGTCAGAATTCGGTAACAAAACGAGTACATGTAGCATGTAGGTACTCCAGGCCTTGTATTTATTAGAGACGTCGTGTCACAGATTAATGAACTTTGTATAGAAAATATTTCTATCTACTGTGCGTTATAATTTTCCACTTGATAACATCTAATTCCGCAAATAAAGTGTTTTCAAACTTACCGACAGAGTGAAGTGCTTACATCAGATCGCCATAAATGTAACCTGTTTATTTAACAGAATTTAAATAAGGAAATAGCGTTGATCTGATATATACCGATCCGATGAGTTATTTTGGGTTAAGCTTCGCTTTACGAAGACTTCAACGCCTAATTCAACTCAGAATCTTTTTGTTATTGGGCTTCAACTTCAGGAGTTTACAACGCCGTAGTGAGTTTCAAATATTTTCTGTGTTAGCCTTCGCTTCACTGAGTCTTCAGCGCCGTAGAAAATTTGGAATCTTATTCCAGAAATTGTAAATGAATTCATCTTCGCGCTCCATATTTTGATGTGAAACATCTATAGGCGCATCGTGGCATTAAAATCGAACTGTATGCTGTGACGACAAACGGCATGACGCTCTCTCATGCCGTCACACGGAAAGAGTTTTTTTTTTTTGTGATAAAACATCTTTGTTGATTTTATTATATGTATTACATCTACGTGAATTTTAGCAATAGTTCAGTGTATTATATCAATGAGCAAGCTAGTTTGTGATGCATTTCGAACAAACTGACAGATTATATTAGATGTGTTATATTTACGTGAATCAAAAAAATTCAAATGACATTTGCACGTCAAGATTCTGGTCTATCTGATAAAGAACAACACCTAATCGTCAGAAACCGCGTTAAATATATATTTGAAAAGCCTGTGGAGAGTGTTTGTGACAAAAATATCGTAGAAAACGAGAATTTTGTAGCAGCCGAATATTTTGAAGCAGCAAACATATTTCTTTTATTCATAGTGATTAAAAAAATTGTATCGGTTAAAAACTAATGGCGTTGAAAATGGAACTTTTTATGGAATATAAAAACTGTCAACGAGAAAAAAATTTCCATTGAAGTGAAGAAAAATTTACTCAAACTATGATGGAAATGATTTGTAGCATAAATCAATAACAGATGCATACGCACTTCATAATAGTTTTTGATTTTTATTCAATAATTTGAATATTCACTTAGATGTTTCACATCTGATGATGAGCGTCCCATGACGGCCTACAGTATTTTTTTGTATGAATTGACTTATCGATTGAGATTTCGTATTGGATTCTAAGAGTAATCAGCACCAGCATATTGAACTTCGCTTCACGAAGTTTTTAACTCCAAATTGAACCTGGAATTCTTTCTGTGCTAAGCTTCACGCTTCACTTTAAACAGCAAACTGACTAAGACCCAGTTGTACAGTCTAAGCTTATCCAAAGTTTAGTAAAACCAAGTTTAATTTTTATGGTTACAACCATTTTAGCAATTGTAACCATAGAAATTAAACTCGGTTTTACTAAACTTTAGATAAGCTTAGACTGTACAACTGGGCCTTAGGGTATTTTCCTAGTTGGACTTCGTTTCACGGAATCTTCTACGCAGTAGTGAGTTTAGAATCTTTTCCGTGTTGAGCTTTGCTTAATTGAGTCTTCAACACCGTAGGAAATTTGGAGTCTTGTTTCAGGAATTGTGAATTAATGTATTTTTGGACTCACTCTTTATTTTCAAGATTTAATTGTCGTGCTCGTTTCTGAGAAACATCTGCAGCAGGATACCGAGCTTAGAATTGTTTTGCGTTAGATTTCGCTTCACGAAGACTTTAACATCAAGTTGAATATATGCTAGGGGCCTCCAACGCCAAATTGATTGCTTGTTGGGCTTTGCTTCACGTAGTCTCAACGGCAAGTCGAATTTAGAATCTTTTTCGTGTTGCGCTTCGCTTCACGGAGTCTCCAAAGCTAAATTGAAAGGTATTTTTCTTTTTGAACTTTGCTCCAAAGTCTTTGACGCCATAGTGAGCTTAGAATATTTTCCGTGCTGAGCCTCGCTTTACTGAGTCTTCAATGCCGAAGGAAAAGGAATTTATCTCAGAAATTGGAAATGGATTTATCCTCGCACTGTTTATTTTTCTTTAGTATGAATCTACTCTTCGATTAAGAAGTCGTGCTGGAGTCTAAAATTAATCTGCAGCGGCTAACCGAACTTGGATTTATTTTGTGTCGAGCTTCGCTTCACGAAGTCTTCAATGCCAAGTTCAATCTCTGTGCAGGGCTCTACGTTTCACTTTACGGAGTAAAAAAGTAAAGGCTAATTGATTTAGGGCCTTTATTTTATTGATCTACGCTTCACGTGCTAGTAGTCCATTCAAAACAACGTTTAACCTCCAAAAAAATCCGAAAGTTTTGAAACTTTGCCAACTTATTTGGAGGAACTTAGAGATGAATATACCAAAAGTCTTCATGAATATGAAGTGAGCTCTAGAGGCAATCAGTGAAAACAGGACACTTTTTTTGGCTTTTTGTCAATATCTCGAGAACCGTTGGTTTGAGATGAAAGTTGATTATATTTACAATTGGAGCTTATTAAATTTGAAACAAAAATTATCCTGCACATTTTTCTTGTATTCCTACTGGTAACCGAGCTTAGGGCGCTATAAATAGTGCTTTTTGAAAAATTATGCTAGTGCGGTACAATATGATACTAGCTGAAAGTGACGAACTGATTTCCTTCAAACCAACTGTCGTTACACCAGAAACACTAGGCACTGACCGAAGAAAAATAGTAAGATCGCACAAAAAAATAATAAAAAAACGAATGATCGCACATCACACCAGTATTTTCAGCCTTTAAAAATTACCATGAATGCTAAGAAACGTCACAACCAAAAAATAAAATGTTTTCGAACAACACCTACTACCTTCGAAATAACTAAGCATCAAAACGAAAATGAAGTGATTCTCCGAATTGGCCCGATAAATAAATTGGCAAACCATTGTCAAATATTATTAGAAATGTTATATCATACCACGCTAGCGTAGTTTTTTTAAGAAACGCTATCTTTTAGCGCCCTAAACTTGGTAATCATCAGGAATTCAAGAAAAAATTAAATAATAATTTTTATTGCAAATTTGATGAGCTTCAATTATGTAAATAACCAACTTTTACCTCAGATCAACGGTTCTTAAGATATCAACAAAAAACTAGAAAAAGTGTCTTGTTTTCGCTAATTGCCCCTAGAGCTCGCTCCATATTTATGAGGAATTTTGCTATATCTATCTCCAGGTACCCATAAATCAATGTGCAAAGTTTCAAAACTTTCGGAGTTTTCAGGAGGCTGGGTAGTTTTTTTAAGTTTTTTGACTGGCCTATAGGCTTTGCTTAATTGAATCTTCATCGCCGTAGGAACTTTGAAATCTTGTTTCAGAAATTGAGAAGTATGCAGCAGGGTACCGAGTTTGAAATTATTTTGCGTCTTTATCGTCAAGTTGAATATAAAATCCATTCTTTGATGGGTTTCACTTTACGGAGTCTTCAAAGGCAAATAGATTCAGGGTCTTTTCCTTGTTGGGCTTCGCTCCTCGAAGTCTTCAACGCTGTAGTGCTGGACTTTGTTTCACGGAATCTCCAAGGCCAAATTGATTTAGAGTCTTTTCCTTATTGGATTCCACTTCACGTAATCTTCAACTCCGTAGTTAATTTAGAATTTTTTTCATGCTTCACGGAGTCTTCAAGATCAAATTTCTTTAGAGTTTTTCTCTTGTTAGGTTTCGCTTCACGAAGTCTTCAACGACTTAGTGAGTCTAGAATCTTTCCTGTGCTGGGCTTTGCTTCATTGTCCCCACCGATGTAGGAAATTTAGAATCTTGTCTCAGATAATAGGAATTAATTTATTATCGCGCTAACTTTTTTTTTCTGGTATGTGGTTATTTGGTATTGTATTAGTATAAAAATTCTAGAGTTTTCTGAACAAATTTCTTTTGCACACGTACAACAAAAAACTGTTTGATATGGGCTATAGAATTTATTTAAATTTAATAGGAATAGGGAAAAAATTAAAATGTGCTTTCAAATTAAATTCGAATCAGACTCTTCTTCTGGTTTTTTGAATAGTGGGCTGTTCTCCACATCATACAAAATTAGTTTTGTTATCAGAGGGTGGGCATACATTGGCAAATAATCTGAATACCGTCCTAAATATTTCATAATTTCCTCCACCATTTGTTTGTGATAAGTAGAACAAACGAATTTGTTTTTCACTTCTTCTTCTTGGACTGCAGTCAACTGAAATTTTGAATGAAAGCATTAATTTATTCTGACGTTATGTTCCAAAAACTTACTCTCCTCCAATTGTTCTTTATTAATATGAGTACAATTTCTTCAATAATAGATGAGCCTTTTTCCGTCTAAAATCGTAAAATTATAAAAATTGATAGAATAGAATTATAGTTGTCATACCGTTAGTAACGTCAAAATCGACTCCAATCTGCTCTGAAGTTCGGTGAAAGTATCAGTATACATAGCACAGAAATATGGACTCAAGAAATAATCATAAAAATTAGTTATCATCCCTTTCTTGAATCTTTTAACAAGATTATTTAAGCTTAGTTCATGTTTGCCCCAAAGTTTCTGGAAATTCTGCAAGTCTGTTTCCTATCAAAAAAAATATAGATTATCTGAAATAACTACTTCTATTATTTAACATACTTTTCGAGTGAAACAAACAATCTGTTCCACTTTAAAATTCTGATCAAATTGTATTCTGAAAAATTCCGGATCTTCATCTGGTTCTATCTTCTTCAAGCACCCAGTTTCAAAAACGCTACCCTACAATTTCATTGCAGAAACATACGAGACATCAAAAATGTTACTTACAATATTTCTCCGTGTTTCTATTGGCACTGGCTTGCCAGGACTATGGATATCAAGAAATTGTATCCCACTTGGTAATATACAATGCGTAATAACTGGCTCAGTGTATTGAGGGACTAATTTATTAGTATCCTTTTGATTCAGGATTTCAAATATTGGATCACCTTCGTTACATTCCAAACCACCAGGTAGTAGCATTGCTCGGATGTGTCTGCCAAGCTACAGAAATCTGAACTTGCTGAATACCACGAGAAATAACTATAACTTACTCTTTCACCCAGTTCACTTGGACTGTAATATTTGTGTAGAAATCGATCAGCAAAATATCTTCTAGAATATTTAGTCATTGGCCCAGCAGCAAAAATATGAGGATCATTAGTTCGACAATCAGGCCCAATTACTAATTTACCATCATACACCAGACCAGCGTTATTCAATGCTAAAACAATTTGCTACATAAGATGATCAGTAAGTTGTGAGATTTTGGTCGTATTGGGAAGATAGTCGTTGTGTCTTTCTTTATTGAACTAATGTGCCATATTTTCGAGAGATTTGATTTGAATTGTATGGATGGTTTGTTCAATGATGATCTTCATTTGTTTTCAACCTATCCATGACTGAAAAAATCTTTACCTGTGAAGGTGTCATAGTTGACCTCTTTATTTGCAAAATGAAAAATAAAATCACAATTGAACGATATTGATCCTTTTCTGGACTGGTATTTGACTTGCTGGACATTATTATTCTCTACATCCCACTCAAAAAAAATAATATCCAGTATATACTTCGATTCCTTCCAAAAATAAAACATCATTGAAGGCGTCATAAATATCTGGATTATTGAATGGATCCATTGAGGGTCGTTCGTATTCATCTGGAATTGGTTCCACTAATTTTATGGTCAGTTGGTTTCCATAAGTTTTTTGTAATGCTGTTAAACAACCATATGTATTGAAACATGCGCCGTATACTATTACCACAGCTGAAAAATAGGGGTATCTAAATGAAAGTATTGACTATAACAATGACACACGCAGTGTAGCCTGATGGCAGCACTTGCCTGGCCCACAATCTGCTTATTGTTTTATTATAAATAAAATTTGATATCAGTTCTTGTTTCTTTAACATTCTGCCTCACTCTACTATGGTATTATGCGCAGGTTGATTTCATAATACTTTAGGGACATTTCGTCTGGCTGGCCTGTTCAGAGCGCTGGTCAGAGCAGATATAACGTTTTTTGGGAAAAGATTAAGGAAATTGAGCTCCTCTGACCAAATGGTCAGTAAGTTGGGAGATTTGGGTAGTATTAGGAAGTCAGCTGTTGTACGTTATGTTGCGTTTTTGTTGTGACTGAACAAATTTGCCTGCCATATCTCGGAGGGACTTGAGTTGAAGACTTTCTAGAGACAAATACTCTGCTATCTCACGAATTTACTGTGTGATGATTAATTATTATTGATACTGATATTTATTCATAGCTAAAGGTACAACAAAATACAGCTTCAATCAGGTACAAAACAAAATATAATCTTACAAAGAGTAGTGTCAGTTAGTGTGTCTTGCGTTGCGCTATTACGTCAATTGCTTTAATCCTCTTATAACCAATTAGACATTATTATAAGGCAGTAAATTTAGCACAAAAGTATAAAATTTCAGTATGAAAAATTAACAGCAATTCAAGTATACTGCTATTTGAAATGGGTGTCTGGGAGTACAAAAATGGTCACAACTAAAGTTGTCAGTTGTTTTTAAACAATGTGTAAATATAACAGAGTAATCGTAATGCCCGACTAAGATAATTTGTAGGAAATTATAAGACCTTCTGTAACAAAATTTAAAGGATCGGCGGAACTAAATGAACTACTTCTTAACTTTCCGCAAACTCTACCTTTAAAACGGCCAAGCTCAGTATTTATCAAAATTTCGAATTGAGTAAAACTTTACTAGAACAAATATACTGGAAGCTACGTAAAATGAATTTAAATGAAACAAATAATAAAGGTGCCACGCAATTGTTGATTTTTCCGTCCCCAGGCACACAAATGCGAAAGCACCTGTAAAAAGAAGATATATTAGAATGGACGGGTAGAATATTAAAATTGAAAGACAATCAGATCTGTCAACGTTGATCGAGATGCCGCAGAACATAAAATAAAACAATATCTCAAACAGCGATACTTACAAACCAGCTGTAAAAAAACAGTAATGGCCAGTTGCACCACTGTCACGTAACTTTAAGAGAAGAATAGTAAGCGTAGTAACAATTATCCATAAAATAGTTGCCATAGATATTAAACTCCACTTAAAGTAGAGTGACGGTGGTGCAACTGACCATAAATAAATCATTTTCTGAAAATTAAAGTGGTAGGGACCTTTTTATAAAAATAATTGAGAATTAAATTTACTCATATTAGCGAATGTAAGCTTAAAAAAAGATATATCAAAATTACAATAAAATAAATTCAAATCTGCGAAATTAATGTAGCAACAAAAGTAAAATAACTAGAAAAAGGTAAAACAAAACGGCTGCGATTCACATCTCTAACGCAAATTTCAACAAGTCCCGACTGAAATAACATGAACAAAACGCTTATAAACCCACTCCAAAAAAGTACAAAATAAATAATAATCAGGCCCAAGATCGATCGACCTGGTCCACAGCTAGACGTACCTTTTATAACGTAAAAAAAGCATAAAAAAGAAAGACGACAACGAATGTCTACCGCAGCAAGAAGTTATACAAAAAAAAAATTAATCAAATTCGTGGTGAAGCCAGGAGATGCCTAATTGAGCAAATTAGCACCAACAAACAAAAGTCCAAGTAGCAATTAATAAAAACTAGACCACTTAGCTGGCAATATCGCTGGCGATCCTGATTGACGTGACGTCTCTAGCATCGGATCTAATTGGGCTGGATTCCGGATGGTCGGGTGAGCCAGGATAAAAGTGAGGTACTCCCACAGTATATGCTTTGGTTCGGACGACGTTGAATCGAAAATGGTAGCGATAAAAAATAACAAAACGACCACTCACAATTTAAACTAGTCCCCAACACGTGGGCTGCTTCGCCGAATATAACAAATAGCCAAACTTCCTCAAAATATCCGGCCGGAGCACAGCTTATTCCAAAAGGATCCTCAAACTTGGGCTTGCATACGCATAAAAAAACTTAGGAATGAACTACAAAATTGTAGCGATAATTAAAAAATAAAGGAATATAACGTCCATCCTAAACGAGGACTTGAGGCTGACTACTTACTCAAATTAAATCAAGTCCGCTCGATTTGACTTAATTGAGGAAAGACTGTTTTTCATTGAATCAAAAAGAAACCTAGCGGACGCCCAAGTAGCTAACTTTCAGAAAACTCTGTAACATCACTGACTGCAGAGCGCGCATTGCAACATCGACAATTTAAAACAAAAATCTTGAACTACGGATTGAATAATGGGGAAAAAACAATAGACACGCTCTCAATATAACAAAAAAAGCTAAGCTTGAGGGAAAAAAAAACGAAACTATAAACTTGGAATATAAATTGAGTTTGTGAATCCAATTCAAAAAAAAAAAATAACCAAAGGCCAAATTGGCACAAAACATTTCACATAAAATTCGATTTTTTTTGGTTGGAACAATTTTCATCGAGGAAAACATGAAACATCTGTGAAATTAGTATCCATCCCGCATAAGTGAAAAAAGTTAAACATTTTCTTCTCTAAATTTTAGACTTCAATAATCTGTACGAAAATTTGATATACGTTAATCCGAGGAGGTAGAGTGAGCTATGCAAAATCGCTTGTCACAATATTGTTAATGTAATATTGTAAAAACTTTGAGTCTAATATCCGTACTTATAGCCAATACTTTGCTCGATCTCAGTCTTGAGAATTGCTCAAGTATGCGAATATTACCAATAGTCGTTACTAGTCTACGGAGTAATACTTCGCGTTTGCTTGACTTCGGCTTTACATGAGTGTACTGAAAGGCTACCCTGAGTCGTGCTCAAGTATTCGTGTCAGTTATTCTTGACATTTGTATTTGCAACATGGATATATACCATAGAGGTACACATACTTATTGAAACTTACCTTTCCAATCAAATTATCTAAAAATAGAGTAAATTCAGTAGAGAAACTAGGAATATTTATCAAATACTGTCATGAACGTCAAATATATGTCAAAAACAAAAAATCTCAAGCTTCGCCAAGAATTCACGAAGTATCGACTATAGGATAGATTATCAAATAAGTATCTATGGTAACTTCGCCTCGACTTTGCCAAGTAATATTCAAGAACAAGATTGAGTTTCGACTATAAGTACGGGCATAACAGAATCCCTTTTCTACTCACTTATTGTGCTTTAAATAAATTTTTGTTCCCGAAAGGCCTATGTTACAAACGTAAAATTTGCAAAGCTATGATTTTTTGAAGTGCCGGGCCAGTGGCTCAGAGCGTTAGCGCGTTGTTCACTGCATGTCTGTGACGTATGAATCCAGGGATCCCTGGTTCGATTCTCGGCCGGTATGTATGATTTATCGAAAGAGTGCTACAAGATCAAGCACTCAAATCATACTCGGACACTATAGGCTAACCACCTGTATGTCTTAAAGGTAATCCTGGTAGCAAGAGAAATTTTCCTGATGCCGCTCAATCGTTAGTGATTTGAGATCGTCGCATAGATGGAGGTTTGGGTTTTTCCCGGTTTTTTCAGTAAAAATAGTTTCGATCGAGATTAAAATTTTGTTTTAAAGCTCTTAAAATTCCCTACAATTTATTTCAATTGTCATTAGGATTACTTCAAATTTTTTCGAGATAAACGCGAAAAACTAGTCAAAACTGCAGATTATAATGTTTCAACCTCTTTTCTTGTGATCATTTTCAATATTTTACTTCTAGAAAATTACGCCAAATGGTGATACACTCGGATTGTTGTTGAAAAAATTTACTTATTAAAAAAATATTTTCTAGCTGTCCTAATAACAACTTTCAAATTTTCGTACTTACGTTTATTCCTATGATTCAAATGATTTTGAATTCTGGCGAAAGCTTTTTCTGCATCACAATATTTATTCATAACAAACACATTTGATGGACAAGGTTCACATATCTTGTCACGCCCGAATTCCTGTGGCATATGGTTGATGAAACTGTTGTCCACAAAATAGAAACAAATAATCGTAAGGCAATATATCATCCTTATTCACAGTAATATATTTGAATTTCCTAAAATACTTGAATTTGTAAAAAAAAAAACAACAGAATAGTTTTGTACCTATTGATAGCAGTCATGAATCCGTTGACATAATTAACATGTGTATTAAAATACATGGAATTAACATAGTTATCAGAGTATTTTCCTTCTCTGGGGAACATATAGGGAATATTTATCGGTACATTTACTGAGTCCCTTATCGTCCGATTATAAATCAAATACAGATTATTGAAATTAATATGTTTTGTGCCGTCATAATTAAAGATTAAAGATTCCAAAAACGAGTACGACGAACAACTCGCTCCCACTACAATAATACGGCTGTTAACTTCAATTCTGGATACGCTACAAAGTTTTCTGGTTGATATGAATAGAGAATAAGGGTCTTTTTTGATGCCCTGCATGGGCTCGGGTATTAATATATCATGTTCTAAACTTATGCACATGAAATTTGGATTGATGGTTTCCTGGACAGGAATCATGTCTTTTAACGTGCAAGAAAGCTGTCTTGTCCTTGACTGAAAAAACAAAAAAATTATAGTCACTTTTAGATCTTTTGCGATCAATTTGATGATGTTACTTTTTGAAGAACTTGATCTTTTCTCATTTTGAAGAACAAAATTGACATGTTGGATATTCTATGCACTTCTCTTAAAAAGTACTGCACATGTTTTTGAAATATTGGCGAAATAATACAATATTTGATTAATCCACATATGTCATACTTGTGTACACTGTCATCGACATAATTACGACATCTAAATTCATCAAAATACTCTTTAGAGCTGCTCAGAACCCTACAAAACAATTTTTTCAAATGTGAAAAGTTTTCTGAATCCAAGACAGCAATTTTTACTCCACTATCATGAGTCCAATTATAACAGATTCATTTAGAATAACATAAGTCTTCAATTGTCCACTTTCAGAGCCGTATAAAGATCTAGTAACGGCATCTATAAGAGTAGTAGCGTAACAAATATTATTGACCAACTCTTTCACTGGTCCGAACTCAGATTTACTCATTTTTCGAACTTTAAAAGTAGGTTTTATTGCATTTCTATGTAAAATATGAAGCTCTCGTGGATATAAAACCAACCTTCTCGGAATCGCCCTCTGAAAATTAACTCCAAATAAGAATTCTAAATTATTTAATTATTATTACGGCAAAATAATCGAACAAAGGGAAATGTGCCACATTATTCAAAACAGAAAAAACACAATAATGTTTTTCCGAAAAACCAAAGCTCTGAAAAGACGCTTCCAGAAGATCGCAAAGTACGCCCTGTTCATGTTCCAGTGCTGAGGCCATAACCTCCAATGAAAATGCAGTTTTATTTTTCATTGGTAATTCAAATTCAATCGCTGAAAATAATTTTAAATCATAAATATAACATAATTTCATAGTTCATTTCATACTTGAACGAGTAACTCTAGGGTACTCAATTTCAGAGGCCCTAAAACTATTTCTGATTTCATCATCTACATTCATTTCTGAAATTGGTTCAAATATAACTGGAGTATCTGGACTCGGTTCCTGGATCAATTGACCGTCTCGTAATATCCCCAGCTTCTCAAGATCAATTATATCAGTTATTGAGAATTCTTCATCAAAATTAACTTCTATTGCATCATCTTCAGTTTCGTCGTAAGTACAGATTTCTCGTTCCACTTCTTTTACTTGATATCTCAACTCGCCCTCGTCATATGACTCTTCAGTCCTAAAACAAATGTGATTGCATCTTTTGCACCATAAGTGATTCAAATTGTACATAGATTAGACAATAACAATATAAACAAACCCCAGCTGTATTTGTTCAAAACCAGTTTTCTTAAATGATAAATACAAGAGAGGAAATTAGCAAAGTTTGTATTATGATTAAAATTATCTTCAACAGAAGAAAATAAGCACATTTATATCTTATTATTCAAACTTATTGATTCATATTTTGGTCATATCTTGCATATACATGATGTACCACCGGAACGAGTCAGCGCCATTTTTTCTTTATATTATTAAAGATAAACAAAACACTAGATAACAAAGTTGTTCGATATAGACTGGGAGCTAGTGACAGGTGAGGCTCTCTGATTTTATACCACCTGCCTTTTTGAGGGTTGATAATTCACCCCTTGATAAGAAAGATAAAAATATTATTGAGCGATGCACGCTTTCCGGTCATAGTTCAAATTCCAATTAAAGATCTAAAAAAAAATGGTTTCCTCCGTGACATCATATTGCATGCCTTTGTAACGTGAAATAATTGAAATTGATCTAAAGCCGAATACTGAAAGGCAAGCAATTCGCAGCAGCCCAAGAGGCTCAAAGGGTTGCGTGAAGTTGTAAAAAAAAAATGAGAAATGCCGTGTTTCCAAATTGCATGCCAATAAAAAGAATTGAAGTTTTATGGCCAGTTGCACCGCTCTAGCTCAAATTTCAAGTTTCACGTGAACAAAAAATATCGAATCAAAATAATGACAGCAATATTTGTCACATTTGACTTTTGAGTCTTGATACAATATTGTTCAACTAAGCGACACTTAAAATCTAAGGGACTGCGGTGCAATTGGCCATTAGTCATAAAACCCTTGTAAAAAAATTGGCAAGCATTCCCCGTTGGCGCGAGGGTTTGAGATTTGGGGATAATCTTGCATAAATTTGGAACCAATCAGCCGTGATTTCAAATTACCTCAAATGAAGCAAAATCTTTATTTTATAGTGAAATAGTTATAAATTTAGAATGCCATGCATGTTGCTTAAGCCCTTCATATTTTAAATAATAATGAAAGTTGCATAAAAAACTCGCAAAATTTCTCTGACTTTACTCTGCCTGCCATTTTGTATTACATCAATAAATGATGTTTCAAATTCATTTGGAAAATGGCAAGCATGTTGCTTGAGCCCTTCATATTTTAAATAATAATCAAAGTTGCATAAAAAACTCGCAAAATTTCTGTGACTTCTTTCACCTGTCATTTTGTATTACATCAATAAATGCTGTTTTAAATTCATTTGGAAAATGGCATGCATGTAACTTTGTCCGATTATTGAAAAACTTTGGAAAAAGTGGCAAAAAAAAGTAAGAAAATTTCTGAGATTTTATCCTGCATGCTGATTTGTATTTTAATGAAGAAATATGCTTCCAGTTAAAATAAAGAATGGAGTGCATATAAGGCAAACATTTACAAATTCTGAAAAAATCAACGAAATATGCCCTAGAATCAACTGAGTTTGTAATTATAGACATGGCAGGTAAATCTTTGATAATAATGCAGATTATATATTCAACGGTAATATACCGATAGAGAATATACTTTTTGTCTTTTGGGTAATTTTTTACGAGACAAATTTGGGGATATTATCGTTGATTATAAATCTCCAAATTTGCCGAGTAAAAAATTACCCAAGACAAAAAGTATTTGAGTTAAATTCAAGGTATATGCGATAATACACCGAATCTTGAGGTGTATTTGCAAAGATTATTTCACAAACCATAAAATTTATTATTTGTTATTTTTTTAAATATTTTTTTAGAAGCTTCTGTGGTATATCGAGTTAGGAGAAAATATAATCGCGATATACCTCGTTACTATGCAAAATCCCTTAATTTCATTGGTTGTTGCTAAGGTGTGTGATATAATCAAAGTAATACAATTAGGTTCATAAACAATACTTTTATACCAGTAAGTTTTCCGTTTGGCATAAATAAGTGAAGAATAATATGAAAATGAATAGAGTTAAAGAGGATGATATTGTAAGAAGGGTCGACAATAAAGACGATAAGGATGTATCAGACGATGATGACAGCGACATTCATTCTCAAATAGGTGGTGAAACTACTGAAGAGGAAACTGAAATTGGCAATAATTATGAAGAAGAAATGGTAATTTGAGCAATTATTGCCAATTTCAGATTCCTTTCCATTCCTAGTTATTTACATTATTAAACTTCTCATTAGATATTTTAATATGATTTTTCTATAATAATATTTTTTTTTATTTCTGATAATTAGCTTTTTACTTACTTGTACAAAGTAACAAGTATTGTGAGACCGACAAAATTCAACTATCGAGATTTTGATGGAAATATCCATTTTGAGCATCCCTGAATCCATTTTGACTATTTTTGGCTTGATGTCGGTACGTATGTTCGTGCGTTCGTACGTGCGTGCGTTCGTGCGTGCGTAACTCGCAAATCTCAAAACTGGTTGAACGTATAATGTTGAAATTTTGTATTTAGGACTGGTATAGGGTCTAGTTGTGCACCTCGCATTATGGTTCCAATCGTCTGTACCGGAAGTGTACTTTACTTGAAACTTTTTTAGAATTGTTCTAATAAATCCAGAATAATCTACCGTAGGATGTTGAAATTCAGTATTTGAACTTGATGTTGTATCAGAATGGTTATCTGCTATTTTTGTAAGAATCGGCCAGACCAGAAGTGCACTTTACCTGAAACTTTCTATGAATTTTCAAATTTTCTGCATAAATATAGAATGATCTGCCATAGCATATTGCAATTTCGTATAAAGAACTTCTATAACATCTTATTGTACATCTTGTATTATGATTGCGATCGGCTAAGCCGGAATTGCACTATTTTAATTTTCCGCATAAATCCAGAATGATCAGCTGTAGGATACTGGAATTCAGCATTTGAGATTGCTGTAGCATCTCAATGGTCATCTTCTATTTTTGTAACAATCGGCTGAGACGGAAGTGCACTTTATATGACAGACTTTTTTAATTTTCCGCATAAATTCTAAACAACCAGTCGTAGAATATTTAAATTTTGTATGAAGCACTTTTATAATATTTAGTTGTACACATTGCATTATGATTGCTATCGACTAAGCCAGAAGAGCACTTTATTCGCGACATTTTTTGAATTTTCTGCAACAAATCCAAAGCGATTGAACGTAGATTGTTAGAATTCAGTATTTAGGACGATTATATCGTCTAGATGCTCATATCCTATTTTTATTGAGATCCATCGAGCCGGAAGTGCACTTTACTTGACAGTTTTTTAGAATTTTTCGCATAAATTCAAAACGATCAGGTGTAGAATATTGAAATTTTAGTATTTCAGTCTGCTGTAGCATCTGAATGATTGCCTACTATTTTCATAACAATAGACTGAACCCGAAGTGCACTTCAGTAGGAATAAATTTTTGAATTTTGCGCATAAATTCAGATCTGTTGGTAGTCGTAGAATTTTGGAAATCAGTATTTAGGAATGTTGTAGTATAAGAATAATGGCCTACTGTTTCCATAGCAACCGACTTGGCTGAAAGCGCATTTTACTTGACAGATTCTTAGAGTCTCTTGGGTAAATCCAAAACGAGCAACTGTGGAACGATGAGTTCTTGTGTTTGATTATATATATCCAATGATATATATATATATATATATATATATATATATATATATATATATATATATATATATATATATATATATATATATGTATATATATATATATATATATATATATATATATATATATATATATATATATATATATATATATATATATATATATATATATATATATATAATATCCGATGATGTACAAGTAAGTCACGTGATGTTCACATCAGATTTTTTTACAAGGGTTTTATGACTAAAACTTCAATTCTTTTCATTGGCATGCAATTTGGAAATAAGGCATTTCTCATATTTTTTTACAATTTCACGCAACCCTTCGAGCCTCTTGGGCTGTTGCGAATTGCTTGTCTTTCAGTATTTGGCTTTGGATCAGTCTCAATTATTTCACGTTACAAAGGCATGAAGTATGATGTCATGGAGAAAACCATTTTTTTTTAGATCTTTAATTGGAATTTGAACTATAACTGAAAAGCGTGCACCGCTCAATAACATTCTTATCTTTCTTATCAAGGGGTAAATTATCAACCCTCAAAAAGGCAAGCGGTATAAATTCGAAGAACACCACCTGTCACTAGCTCCCAGTCTAACACTGAGAGAGATATCTGATTATTGGTAACTGAAATTAACCCGTAGCCATCTAGCGGTTATAAGCGGAACTATATTGTAAAGTGGATTCAACCTTGATTTCCATATGACCATAATTATGTTATGTTAATGGCTTTGTTAGCAATATTTAGTGGCTTTTTTGGGGTTGTTTATATGAAATTTTATACTACAATAGTTCATATTGGATTTGTTGCAATTAATTCAGTGAAAAATACTTGACTTTCGACTTTATTGTTAAATAACATAACCTCATTGCTATACTGAAATTAGTCTTTCTCAAGATTTACTCTTCAAAATATGGAATCTAAACGAAGAAGTGCTAAAAATTGTTGTGTTTATAGATGTCATTCCAAATTTAGTTGAATTGTTGATTTGAGTTTCCATAAATTTCCTAAAACGGGGGAAAGGAAAGTGTCTGTAGTAAATAAATTTGGAGATTACGATCCAGTTCATGAACAAGCTATGCGGATTAGAAAATTCGTACAGGGAAAGCTGAAATGTACAATACAAAAATGTCATAAATACTCCCCTGTAATATTATTTTCTTTGAAGCTATGAATCTTATAACCTCACTCAGTCTTCCAGTTACAACTAAAATTCATATATAAATAAAAAGATTTTAAGAGAAAAAACTAGATGTTATAAGAGAAGAAAGCCAATACTTTCTCGCACAATTAAAATTAAATTAAATCATTCAACAAAATATGAATATTTCTGTGCTGAATATCAACGTATTTACATTGTAAATAGATTACAGACTTGCCGTAAGCCACTTTTGATCCACCATTTTGAAAGCACAGTGCTGCCGCCAACGGTAATTTCAGTTGCCAATAGAAGATATTTCTTATACCAGTGGTTCTCAAGTTACAGTATAAAGTTATATAATGAAAGTACGATTCGATGGAATACTTTTTTCATAGCAGGCTATGGATGAAAAACAAAATAACAAAATCCAACAGCCGTCAAGTGATTTGTTCCTCTAATATCTGGTTTTATGAACGACTTTTCGAATTTTCTTCATAAATTCAAAACAATCGGTCGTAGAATATTGAAATTTTGTATTAAGCACTTCTATAACATCTAGTTGTACATCTTGCATTATGATTGCGATCGGCCGAACCGGAAGTGCAGTTTACTCGAAACATTTCTTGAATTTTCCGCATAAATCCAAAACGATTGAACGTAGAATATTAGAATTCAGTATTCGAGACGATAGTACCGTCTTCTAGATGCTTATATCCTATTTTCATTGAGATCGACTGAGCCGGCAGTGCACTATACTTGACAATCTTTCGGAATTTCTCGCATAAATTCAGAACGATCATCTGAAGAATATTGAAATTTGATATTTCAGTCTGCTGTCGCATCTGAATGATTGCCTACTATTTTTATAACAATAATAATAACCGGAAGTGCCCTTCAGTTGGAATTTATTTTTCAATTTTGTGTATAAATTTAGAACTGTGAGCCGTAGAATCTTGGAAATCAGTATTTAGGAATGTTTTAGCATGAGAATGATGACCTATTATTGTTTCCATAGCAACCGACTAGACTAAAAGCGCATTTTAATTGACAGATTTTTAGAACTTTTTGGATAAATCAAAAACAATTAGCCGTGGAATGATGAGATTTTCTGTTTGATTGTATATATCCAATGATGTACAAGTAAGTCACGTGATGTCCACGTCAGATTTTTATATTATAAGGATATGAAATGTTTTTGTGGTTGAATTTAAAAAAATATATATACAATAAAATTAGATGATTTTTAATATGGCGTTCTATTAAAAAAAATATAGCTTTGTGCTATAACTTCAAAGTCAATTGAAAAAATCAAATCTTCTTTGATCAAATGTTCCTTTGTTTATAACGCTAACTCGTTTCGCTGGTATACCTGTATAATGTATATATTTAATCCTTCCTCAGGACAAACATAATGAGTTCATCTTATATCATATGTAGATTGATCAATTTTGCATGACAATCTAACTATATTTTGAAATGAACTCATCAAGTTTGTCCTGATGAACGATTAAATCAAATTCGAAAGCTTGACAAAACTTAAGAGAGTCAACAACTTTTTTTTGAGAATTCCACAATCGACTCTTCTCCTATTGTATCCTTTTATTTGCCAGTTCGAAACAAGAAACTTGAAAATATCATTATAACAAGATTAATATAATTAATTTGGCTTTCATTTAGAATAATATTTGTAATGGGGTAGATTTGAAAGGAAACTTTTCAGGTACTCTTTTTTCTTTTCTTGGCAGAACTAAATTTGTGAACGAATAATGGAATATACGACAGCAGATGGCAGCCTAGGATCACTATAGTTAATAATGCAGTTACTTCGATCACAGAAATATGAAATGAAGTCTAAAATCGAGTAATCAAATACAGTTGGTAAACAAAATGTTCGTATCAAAACTCGTATTTTCAAGTGAGCATAGTCAATAACTAGACCCAGAAAACTTCGAGAGGAGAGACAGTATTTCAACGTGAAAAGAATGGCATCCGAAACAAAATTTTGAATTCTTTAGCTAAAGTGTCATCGTGCTGCCTCTTGGACTCAGCCTGAGAAGAATCCAAGAAAAAGTAGATCCTTAGAATTGTCATATTTTGATTTCTGTAGCTTAGACCCTAGAGAAAAGTGAATCCAGAAAATATAATTAAAAGTTATCAAAGTTAACTCAAAGGAACTCTTGCTGCTTCGAAGAACTATCAACCCAAAAGATATTTTGTCAGCAATGGGGCTTCCAAATTCAATAACTTCTTTGATCTGTTTCAATTCTCTAATCATTCAAGGTTAGTGTTATTACGAATAGCTAACCTATAGTGTTCTCGCGAGTGGCTATCAGGCAGAATTTATTCGTGACTTCTCTAAAACTTAGATCCATTTGTTTAACTAATCAGAATTCATCAAGTGCTCTCATAGGAGTGAATATACTAAGTAATTTCTCACAGACATACGTTTTCACTGGTACAAGGTGATAGGTAGGGTTCAAAGAAAAACCTCAGTAACAAAGTATGTCGGAACTTGAAAAGACAAACGCCATGTATCAAATGTTTCTCTCATATCATTAGTAAGAAAAAAAAAATCTCAAGGGACTGGTTACGCTTGTTCGAGTATATCAGCCACGTAAGGGAGTCTAATTCGTGCCGCTCAGGGTTCAATAGTCTCTTTTTTCAGTTATTTGAAATTGAGAGTTAATTTCGGTCCTATTTAAGGAATTAATTTTAACATATATCTATATATATTATTGTAATTCATTAACAATTTTAAACTTACTCAGAGCTAAGACTAAAATTCTTCCTAACAATTATTCTCTTATTTTTATCCAAAGTATGTAAGTTTCCAAACGGCTCTAGATAGAACGCTTTGATTAAAGAATCATAATTCACATCTTCATTTAGGAATAATACACCCACTGCTCTTTCTGCAATCTGTTTTTCAAATAATTTGCTAGTTTAAGTGCTTATGCGAATACTTACCTCCGCAACAATTATTTTTCTTTTCATATCCGGAAATCTGGTCAGTATTTCACTCACATAATAGTCACCATACATTTCTCGAAGTTTTGGAGAATGGGTATCAATAATTGAAACTATATCATCGTTATCTTCTTCGCTAATATTAGTTTTTATGTTATGCAGAATAATCATACTTTTTTTGATACTTACACGGCTAGACGAATCTTATACTTGGTAGTGTAATGATACCTCAAGGTTAAATACAAGTTTTGCACTTTTTTTGGATTAGAATAGCCGGGCGGCATAACGCAAGTGAAGTTTTCCTCTAAGAACGGAACTAAATATGAGGTTGCAAATTTTGTAGCTATCAAAAAAAAGTAGGTAGTCTTACAGCCATCGGTATCTCCAGGATTAACAACAACGATGTAAATTAGGTAGGGAAATGTCAAATAAATTTTTTCTAGGAGGGGTTTTATAAATATGTAAGTATAGGCAGAATGACAGGCAATGAGGTGGATCCATAAAGTGTTATGGGATGTCATATTATGCAAACTAAAATAAAATACTGCTAATATTTTTCTTTATTAATTGATTAATTCATAATTTGTACCCATATAAGTTTACGATCCAAGTCTCCCATTCGGATTTAGGTAGGGCAGGAATGTTAGGACGATCATCCAAACAAATAACAGCAACAATTCTATTTTCTTCATTCAGAGCTACCATAGAAAAATAACATTTCTTTCTGAAATATTTATTGCACTTTACTACAAATAAAAATTGTTCATAATTACCTACATTTTATATTCTACTGATATAGGACCAAACAATTTAAAACAGCTCTCAGATATCAATGTATTAATTTCGTCTATATCATCATTAACTGCTCTTCGGAATTGACTGATTCCAGATGCCAAAAATGTTAGTGAGATTGTATCTTGAGACCATACACTATCTGCTCCAGATCCTATAGAAGCTAAGCTCATTTTTGTAATGAAGTAGTGATGCAATGACAGGAGACTAAACAATTATAAACAGGTAGTGCGATTTCATATTTATTTTTTGTCGTTTTTCATATTCAGCAAAAGAGATAAATAAGAATATGCTGTACTTATCACCTGAAAATTCATTCAAATTTTTGGAAAAAGTAACTTGGTGGAGCTACCAGAAAACTCAAGTAATTCAAACATGAAAAGATGCGGACAGATTTAGGGAAGCCACTGTTTTGCTTTTTGCTGCAAACGAAGATTTGCTGCTTGAATATTTGAATATCTCCATGAATTCATATTCATAGAAACTTTATTTCTGCGCAAACTCTCTCTATTGTGCTGTTGATCCAATCATATGACATTATTTTTCGCTCTGGACTCCCAGCTCTAATCAGGAGTACCGGAGCTCCTCCACTTTTACGGTTTTAATCCTCGACCATAAGGTTGGAAGGATAATTCCATAGCTGAGTTCCTCCACCTTCACTTTTAATCCTAATACCGCTTGTATTTTGTTTGCTACCAGTTAAAATGCTCTTACAAAAAAATGTATGGAACTTGACTTGGTTCTCGATTCATAGCAAATAGTTATTGATTTTGAAAGTACAATTCATAATGCTGTTCGCAATGTATGACCGAGTGTTGAAATCATTGGGCGCAGATTTCATTTAGGATAAGTTAAAAAACTCACAAAAAAAATGTATGGAGCTTAATTAAGTTTTCGATCCACAGCAAATAGTTATTGATTTTGAAAGTGTACTTCATAATGCTGTTCGCAAGGTATGACAGAGTGTTAAAATCATTGGGCGCAGATTTCATTTAGAGCAAGCTTGGCTTCGGAAAATTCAAGCATTAGGTTTAAGTCAAGTGTTTCAAGTTGACTATTTGATAGGTACATAATTTATGCACGTACAAACTCTAAAATACCTTTGAATCTTCATTGTTTAGTTATTGACTGACGAGAGGTCAAGTGCTGTACCTTAAAATGATAATTTGATCTTTATCAAAGCTATATATAAAAAAATACACTAAAAGTAAACAAATTTTCATCCAATAATAATAATTCATTCTAATAAGCTTCAAATTCGCGTCAAACAAGTCATTGAATGAATCCCGGACAGATTTGACAACTGTACATAATAATAGTGACAGCCGCGGCGAAAATTTTATCTACTTTAATAAATTTTAGTTGCGATATCCCTAATGTCATATATATCTATGGGCATTGTTTCACTTGAAGCAAATAATTGAATAATTTAGTCTTCCACAATCACTGAGCTTGAATTAAAGCAATTTGTGCAAACCTACGAAACAGCAGCTTTTATTTAGTACCAGTTTCAAGTCTGTAAATAGTATAGTTTCTGAGAACTCAGCGTCACGCCAGCCAGCCAAAGTGAATATAATAACGCTTTTTTATAAAAAATGGAAGAATCATCTAGATGATGGAAGCGCATTTTTGACAGCTCATGAATGCTTGTTACTTCAGAGATTTCGCAAATTACCATCTCTTACAATTACTGAGCTTGAAATCAAGCAGTTTGGGCAAACTTACGGAACAGCAGCTTCCATTTAGTACTAGTTTCAAGTTGACTATTTAATAGGTACATAATTTATACATGTACAAACTCAAAAATACCTTTTAATCTTCATTGTTTAGTTATTGACTGGCAGGAGGTCAAGTGCTGTAGCTTAAAATAATAATTTGATCTTTATCAAAGCTATATAAAAAAAAATACACCAAAAGTGAACAAATTTTCATCCAATAATAATAATTCATTCTAATAAGCTTCAAATTCGCGTCAAACAAGTCATTGAATGAATCCCGGACAGATTTGACAACTGTACATAATAATAGTGACACCCGCGGCGAAAGTTGTAACTAAATTTTTATCTACTTTAATAAATTTTAGTTGCCATATCCCTAATGTCATAGATATCTATGGACATTGTTTCACTTGAAACAAGTAATTGAATAATTCAATTTTCCACAATCACTGAGCTTGAATTAAAGCAATTTGTGCAAGCCTACGAAACAGCAGCTTTTATTTAGTACCAGTTTCAAGTCTGTAAATAGTATAGTTACCGAGATCTCAGCGTCACGCCAGCCAGCCAGCCAGCCAGCCAGCCAGCCAGCCAGCCAGCCAAAGTGAATATAATAGCGCTTTTTTCGGAAAAATGCGCTAAAAATGGAAGAATCATCTAGATGATGAAAGCGCATTTTTTACAGCTCATGAATACTTGTTACTTCAGAGATATCGCAAATTACCATCTCTCACAATTACTGAGCTTGAAATCAAGCAGTTTGGTCAAACTTACGAAACAGCAGCTTCCATTTAGTACTAGTTTCAAGTTGACTAATTGATAGATACATAATTTATGCATGTACAAACTCAAAAATACCTTTTAATCTTCATTGTTTAGTTATTGACTGACGGGAGGTCAAGTGCTGTACCTTAAAATGATATTTTGATATTTATCAAAGCTATATGAAAAAATACACAAAAAGTAAACAAATTTTCAACCAATAATAATTATTCATTCTAATAAGCTTTAAATTCGCGTCAAACAGGTCATTGAATGAATCCCGGACAGATTTGACAACTGTACATAATAATAGTGACACCGGCGGCTAAGGTTGTAGCTAAATTTTTATCTACTTTAATACATTTCAGTTGCCATATCCCTAATGTCATATATATCTATGCGCATTTTTTCACTTGAAACAAGTAATTGAATAATTGAATCTTCCACAATCACTGAGCTTGAATTAAAGCAATTTGTGCAAACCTACGGAACAGTAACTTTTATTTAGTACCAGTTTCAAGTCGGTGAATAGTATAATTGCTGAGAACTCAGCGTCACGTCAGCCAGCCAGCCAGCCATACAGCCAAAGTGAATATAATAGCGCTTTTTTCCAAAAAATGCGCTAAAAATGAGCTAAAAATATGGCATCTCAACCACAATGAAAAGCATACGTTTCGAATGAACAGAAATGCAAATTAATTTCAGTTATTCAAAAAAACCCAAATTTGAACGGCACGGGATGGTTGTAAATTCGAATGCCACAACCATATTATGGAAAGATGTATCAAAAACATTAAATGCATGTGGAGGTGCAAATAAATCCGGAAAAGAATGGAGAAAAATATGTATATATTTTTATTTAGAAGTAGGAAGCTTTACTCATTCCGATATTAAATTATAACTAACAATTTCTGGCACTTCTTTAACACATCTGCTGACAGTACTTTGATAGCCAAATTGATGTCATCTTAATAATTTGAAAAGCGTTGAATCCTGGACGAATATATCTAGGTACTTCATTTTCTTCATCTTTTACAGCTTCAATAGGTAAAACATCCAAATATTCATTTATTTTTCATAACATGTTTTCTGTCACACTTTTTTCTCACTGATTTCACTAGTGAAATACCAGGCGAGAAAAAATGAGTTATCTTATCACCTAGTGTCATATTTTTGTCGTTAAGAATAACACAAGTGACATTTGGTGAACATTTTCATTCTTTTTCACTTCAGTGATAGTTTAGAATTGGACCCTTGGTGCTAGAAAATTATATTAGTGAAGAAGCTCAGTCTCCTTCCGAAATATAGGCCTGCGCTGATGGTTCTATGTACAGAACAACAAACTCGTATCTAATGTTTCGTAAGCAAAATACATTGTAAATAAAATATCCTTATACAGAATAATATTTGTATGATGCGTTATCATCTATGACCTGAACATACCCTCCAAGTTCCCCGAATTGTATTAATCCCTGTGGTTATCGGTGGTGGAGCAACTCAGCTATGAGATTATAGCTACCTGAGGTCTGGTGGAGCAACTCCGCTATGCCCCTATAATCATATCGCCTTAGAGCGGATAATAAGGGAAGGAGCTTAGAAACTGGTACTTTGTTACAGCCTCTATATGTATGAACAACGGAAATTTTGATGAGTTGGCAGCCCTGAACTCTATTCATATTGAAGTGAGTTGTCTTCATTATAAATGACGAGGTCGTTTTGAGCTATACACAATCGACACTGCTTTGCAACTCTGTTGGAAACTTGTCGCAATTTATTGCAATTAACACTGTAAAAAGCCTCTACTGCTCCATCACGCAGCTCATCTGCATTATTTCAACAGAAATTATTGTCAAACAATTAACTTTTTCAAGTACCCTACAAATAAAAGTTCAGAGGCATCAAGCCTGGCCACTGTTTAAACGTATAAGTATCAATTATTCTAGTATCAAAACGGTCTTTAAATATCTGATAACATCTCTAGAATTCTGCGCAGGAGCGCCATCCTGTTGATACCATATTCAAAGATTTTGTGCCACAGATACAAAATCTAATATTCAATAAATCTAAGAGATGTTTGAAGAATCTTCATATAACGTTGCCCTACACAGGTTCTATCGAGTTACTAATAAATATGATTATAGAAGTCATTAAGATCATATAAATTTTCTCATTCTTCTCCCAAGTCCACAGCCCCTTGAACGATGCAACCATTCTTACTCTAACGATGCAACCATTCTTACTCTAACGATGCAGTGATACTTCCTATCTACAATCAAATGATGTCACGATATCTGAACTTGCTCATCGAATTTCATGACCATACATACTTTCTTATTCTTCTCTGAGATCCACAGCCCCTTGAATGATGCAACCATTCTTACACTAGCGATGAAGTGATACTTCCTATCCACATTCAAATGATGTCACAATATCTGAACTTGGCTCTTCGAATTGTGGATCTGTTGACGACATTCTCTATTACCAACTAATGATTCTAAATAATCAACCGAAACAATTCATATCAAATCAAAGAGCGTCAAAATCTAGTTTTCCCTCATTTCACAATTTAGAAAAGGACATGCTGAATAATTAACTTTGTGTGGGTGGCCAATAGCGTCCTTTTTACTACTGCTGAAAATTTTGAAGTTGATGATTGACATTTCTACAGCCATAGGGTGCATTTATCAGTCGTCAAGCTACGAGGTAGTCCTAGTTTTTGTGAAGAGTATTTGAATGATTATCAATTTTTATGTTTTTTCAATTATCTCTTGCATGATGAAAAATGTCGCTTCGTGATGAATTTTATGTGTTTAAAAAATCCAAGGAGTGTGTATCGCATCGCCGAATACCCATGCCGACGAATGTCCGCTACGGTGAAAATCCACACCGTCGAATACCCACTGCGGTGAATTCACATCCACTACTGCTTTGTGTGTCAGTGGCATTAGAACAGTGGTTTTTATTTTCAACCTGCGGTGCTTGTCTTTCAACTAACGAGCAGGCTTCGCCTGTTCTGAACAAGCTCGACGTACCATGCCAAATATTTATAAACAGTGGCTTTTGTTTCCAACCGGCGGTGCTTCACATCCAACTATTAGGCGAGCTTCGCCTGCTCTAAACAGGCTCGACGTGCAATGTCAATGTTCATCAAACCGTGTTGCAAAGCAGTGTCGATTAAGTATAGCTCAAAACGACCACGGCATTTATAATGTAGACAACTCACTTCAATATGAATTGAGTTAAGGGCTGCCAACTCATCAAAATTTCCGTTGTTTATAAATATAGAGGCTGTAACAAAGTACCAGTTTCTAAGCTCCTTCCCTTATTATCCACTCTCAGAGCCGGAACTAGGGCGTGGCGAAGGTGGCCCCTGCCACGGGCGCAGACTCCTAGGGGGCGCAAAATTCTATGAACTGCATTTGGCAAATCATTCAAATTCAAATTTAAGAAATGTTTTATGACGAGATTTCGGTGAGAAAGCTCATACCGTTATACTACCTGCTACCCATCTCATCTTAAGGTCAACTATAAAATTTTGCTTGGGTTTATATTACACTGCTCTATTAGCAAATAGTCTAGCTTCTGCATTTCGTGCATTGTGTTAGGAATTCCGAGCCACCCGCTACGCTTGATTTATTAAAGAAGAATATCTTTTTAACTTTTAACTTTCTATGTATTATTTGGAATTATTTAATTCTGGTTTTAGACCCTACTGAACCTAAAAGATATGAGCTGGTACCACGAGCTTTGTTTTTGGATCTACGAGGAGATTTTCTTAATTTCTTTAAAAAATTATTTTCAGGTTCACGTTACGGAAAATACATTTACCTACAATATTTTATTTTGATATTGCTATTAAAAAATTTAGGAACATTCATATTGCCTAAAAATCTTCTTAAAACAACATTCTTAGTATAGCCAAAAACAGAGCTTGCGGTTCCAGCCATAGTTTTTGAAAAAAATCGGTCTGTCTGTCGGTTTGTCTGTGTGGAAGCACGATAACTTGAGAACGCGCACGAATTTTCGAATGAAATTTCATATTCAAGTTTTTCATCAAAAAGCTAGGTTCAAATTCGTAGATGAGCTTTTTTCAATTAAATAAAGCAGTTGTGGGGATAAATTCACCTCAATGAGTATTCGATAGTGTAGACTTTTACTGCAGCAGACATTCGTCGGTATAAGTATTCGACGGTGCGGACTGGAACTAAATCGATAAGTTTTTTTCGATCATTATATATTTGAACTAATAAACATTAGAGTAAATGATTCAAACAGTTGTTTCTATTTGTCAAAACATTATTACTGAATCAATGATTTTGTTACAGAATACGGATGATTATCAGGGGAACAGAAATCGAAAGAGCATTCTTGAGGATTCATGGTAAGTGCTTTTCTTGATTTACTCCTGAATTATAGCCCTTAGTAAAAAAAATTGTCACATTACCATATGCAGCACTCGGTAGATTGATTGATGTCTCATGAACCTTAGGGTGCGATTACCAGTCATCAAGCTACAGGTACTCCTAATCTTTCAAGTGCACTATAAGTGTCTGTCACACACCTAGCTAGTAAAAGGCGTGATTCAATTTTTTTATCACATTTTTTAGAATTTTCCACTCATATTTGAACCAAGGCATATCGTTTCTTGAATAAAATGAACTTGAGAGATTTTATTCAAATTAATCTTGTGGGGCGTAAGAATCAAGGTGAATTTTATCTAAAACATTTGTCCCTAAATCCTCTGATTCTCAAAATAATTGCTAATTAATCCCATAAATAGTTTCCTTCAATTTCTGCTATTCTGATCTCAAAACGATGAATCTTGATTCACTTTTGAACCATAGCTCATAGAGAAAATTTAATTACATCATTACGCAACTTTAAAAGAGTTATCAAAAAAGCTGTCAAAATTTACATCTAATCTCCAAATCAAGGATATTAGCATATCGTTTCACAAAAAACAGGAGCTATAGAGAAAATACTCTCGAATAAATATTTCAGAGTGTTAACAGTATTGTAAATATCATTTGAAACATTTTCCAAAGAATAAAATATCTGGTTGAATTACTGCCAATTGCATTGTCATGATGTATTGTCGCCCTCGCTTGTATTCTCACTTGGCTGCAATTTTCAACTTCTTTAATAGTATGGCTCTTAAAATATAGTTCTGATACAGCATCCAGAATACTGTCCCAAAAATTGCAGCCTTGTGAAGTAGAGTTATTTTAGCATTCTCAAAAATTTATTGCATGATCTATACATTAGATCCCAGCCAAGACGTGATTTCCCTCATTCACATGCAGTGAACGGTTGACAACACATTGTGACTGTTGGGATACTCAGATCGGCTGCTAGCTCTTAGACTATATTAAAGTAGATTACTTTTGAATTGCCCCACGAATAGTCAAAGTACTGTCAAAAATTTTATTGTGAATAATTTATTATCACAGATTGCAGTGCAAATATTTATTTTACGAACGCTCACAATGGCGAAATCGCTTACAGCTACTTTTATTGAATGACTCCCTCGCTAGCTCGCGTGCCTTATATAGCCTACTCCAACAATAGGCCAACATTCAATTGTCTGACAGTAAAACAACAATGAACCAGCATTCAAATGCCTGACAACCACCGAACATCTAGTAACCATAGGCTGTCAATCACGTTGGACAATTGAACACCAACTAGATTGTTGGTCAATGCTAACTAGGATTACAATTACAATAAATTATTAAATAAATAGAGAATTCAAATAAACGATAATGTGAACCAATGGCTCAAAATATTTCACATTTGTGACAGTATGTTTTGAATTAATTGAATTTTGGGGTAGCTTTTCGAAAATATGATTACCCCCACAAAGGTTCCGAGTGACATAACGCCCAAAGAAGCAGCAGATAGGGTCAGTGGCTTCTGACTTCTTAATATCATTAACTGAAGATCTTTTTGCACTTTAACCGGAGCATTGTACCAAGAGGAGGAATAAGCGTAGACTCCTATTTTTGAGCTCTGTGAAAATATCAATATTTATATATTATTTTTTATTTTCAAATAAATGCTTTCTTACTTCATCAATCAAATTTTGTCCATAGAAACAAACCAGAAACAAAAGCACAACCCAACCAAACAAATGCATAGCAAATCGGAAAGAATCAGTAATATTATCCACCATTATAATTTCGAATCCTAGTACACTGATTTGGAACGAAGTTATGGTCATGTGACACAGCATCATTACACTGAAAGCTGCGGTTATGTTTTTTGAGTACCTAAAACAAAATAGCATCATACTCTTTCGAAATACATAGCAAAAGAAGAATAATTTGTTACTGGATTATGGCAATGTGGTACTTGATGCAAAATATAACATTTTCCTCTATTTCTTCTTTATTTTGAGCCTCACAACAATTCTTGACGTGTTCCCCACAATCTTTCAACAAAGCTACCGCATACATTAATAACCCAACTAGTAGCATTGTTATTGTTAAAACCAAAACAGATACCATAATACAAGTATACATTTGAAGCAAATATGCCACGTGGAATAAGGGAAATTTTGAGATGTCAAATGGGTACCACACTCGTACGATTAGGCCACATGGATCATGCTGTTTTTCTAGTTGGTTGATTGTCGTTCTGTCTCACAATTAGAAATAGTTGTGAGAGGAAATAAAGAGTAGCAAGTATTGCCAACGATGCCATATATTAGAATGACCTAAAAAAATATTTTTGAGACTATGTTTAAATTATTGGATTAAGTACCTTGGTATAAGTTTGTATTCTCATTTCCGTGTCAACCAAAACATTCTGGGCAGTAAATTTTGTCCCAAACATAACAATTTCTTCAGTTAGGTCTCTAACTTGTTGTACGCTTTGGATCAAACATTCGCACATGTAAACGCATGCAAAAAGAGCACATAGACCTATCAACTGATCTATCAAAATGATTATATCTTCCAAGTGATTTAACTGCCGAATCGCTCCAAGCACTGATGTAACAGCACTTGGAGATATTGACAAAACCACTAAAGCATGTTTAATCAGAAAAATTATTCTTGAAGCTCCCTCGGATTCATCTGGCCAAAGAGCCATAGCTTTAAGCAAGCGGACGTTTAAGGTCAAGGGGAGCATTATTCTAAATAAGTTGCTAGAAATTTTGATAGGAGTAATATTGCAGATAACCAATTCCCTTTGTTGAAAAATTCAAAAATATATGTATCTGATACTTTTCAATTTTCTTGTCAGTAATGCTGATGAAATTTTAATTCGACATTTACATATGTATCTTTATTTATCCTGTCAGCTTATTGATTTCAATTGTTTCAGGCACACTTATCTGAAATATTATAATATATATATATATATATATATATATATATATATATATATATATATATATATATATATATATATATATATATATATATATAATTTAGCGCTGCAGGCCAAGTAGGCCCATGGCTTCTGTTACAATTTTTCGCCATTCTTTACGGTCCTGTGCTAATCGCTTAAAGTTCGTAATCCCTAGTGTCTCCAAGTCCTTTTTCACCGCCTTATACCACCTCTCCTCTGGTCTTCCCCTTCTATTTTTTTTTACAACAACTCCGTCTAACATCTTTCTTACTACTCTGTCCTCTGGTAGTCTCAGCACATGCCCTAGCCACCGTAACCTTTGTGCTTTAGCCACTTTCACTATTCTAGGCTCACTATAGAGTTCCATAAGCTCGGTATTAGTTCGTCTTAACCATACATCACCCTCTTTTTTACCACCATAAATCTTCCTTAGAATTTGTCTCTCCCACACTTCCAGTTTGTTTTGCATAGTCTTGTTTAGTACCCACATTTCACTACCGTACAGTACCACTGGTCTTATAATGGTTTTATACAACCGCTTTTTTGCACTTCTTGACATACTTTTTGATTTTAATAGTTTCCCCATAGCTCCCGCAATTCTGTTTCCTTTCATTATCTGTGTTATAATATCCTGCTCTTCGCTATTGTTGTTACACCTAAGTAAACAAAGTTTTTAACTTTCTCGAATGCGTAGGTTTTACCTCCTCCAACCTGTATTTTAAGAGACTCTTCTTGCGTTTCTTGATGATCCGACTCTATCTCCATGTATTTGGTTTTATCCTCATTTATTTTTAATCCCATTTCTTCCGCCGTTTGGACTAAACGTTTGAATACCTCCTTTAGTTCTGTTTTTGTTCTGGTTATTAACGTTATGTCGTCTGCAAACACTAAACATTGGTGTTTTAGTTGACAAATGGTTCCTTTCGTGTGATTCTGCTTTTCCTTATAACCCACTCTAGCGCCAAGTTGAACAGGACGGGTGATAGTGGGTCTCCTTGCCTCAGTCCTCTGTTTACATCGAAGCTCTTTGATGCTTCTCCATCCACCAGGATTCTGCATTTTGTCTCTTCATGTGTCATCTTAATTAATCTTATCAATTTTTTAGAAATTCCTAGTTCTGCAGTGCTTCATACAGTTCATGTTTATTCATTGTGTCATATGCTTGTTTGAAACGGCGATTCCCAACTCGGCACATTTACAGGTAGTCTCTGCTAATGACTCCCCAACTTGGCACACACGAGTATCTCAGGTACCTGCAATGATACCCAACTCGGCACACTTGCAGGTAGTCTGGGCAGTCCAATGTTTTTAAATAAAATAAAATCAATTTTATAGTTTCTTTTTTATAATCATACAAAATTTGACATACAATAATACAAAATCAAAAAATAAGTAGGCTGCATCATACAATAAATATAATAATTTCAGCGTGATCGTGGATTAATCTTTTTATCGTTAGTACTCGATCTCTGGACTCGCTCATAAAATGGAAAAATGCTTTGCACTTTTGATTAACACACCGCTACTTCACTTCACCAGATAAAAAATTTCGATTTGATTTACTGAATTTATATTGTTCTACAATCAATAGTATTTTTCCCATGTTGGCTAGCTATAGTTGGCGAATAAATTTCTTTGATGTTAATATTTAGTGAGTAAGCTGTTGGCACTTGTTGAAACATATTGAATAAAAATAATAAAAAACACACTTGGTTAAGTTTCAAAATTGATATATTAATTACTTTATACGTATTTATACATTGTACTTCTGATGATGGTGTAAAAACCGAAATACGTATAAAGTAATTAATATATCAATTTTGAAACTTAACCAAGTGTGTTTTTTATTATTTTTATTCTTTGATGTTGTTGATTGAACTGTTAGATTGATAATAGATAGCTACTAAACAAAACATTTTAATTTATATTTTTCTTAGATGCTAAACCAATAATAGGAATGGGTTTTTCTGCAAGCACTTGTTTAAGATGTGCCGAGTTGGTCATAAGGATTACCACCAACCCTTGACTGATGTCCTATCGGAAGATTAAATGTGCCGAGTTGGGATGTGCCCGCTTGAAATCTTTAAACAACATTTGCAGGCTTAGATTGTGTTCATAACTATTCGCTATAGTTTGTTTCAGTGCAAATATTTGATCCGTAGTTGATCTGTTCGGTCTGAAACCAGCTTGATATTCTCCTAGGGTAATGTCCGCTTGTTTTTGTATTCTATTTTTTAGACATCCTGCTAAAATTTTGTACGCCACGTCTAATAGTGCTATCCCTCTGTATATTATAATTACACTATATTATAATATAATATAATATAAAATTGTAATTTATAACCAATATTAAAAAGATTGAAATACAATCCAAATTGTGTTTCATCATCCAAGATAACAATCTAATAACAAAATGATGCACTAAACGATAAGTAGTTGTTCACTATCTGTGAAATACTTAACGCACTTGAATTGTATCACATGTTTGGCAGACAAGATATATTTGGATAAATTAATCAAAGAGCTCAAATACGCATATCATTCAGTTCCATTCAGTTGGTGCTCAAGTAGCAATTATGACCAAATATGACGTCGATATGACGTCACATCTTTCAGCAGATGTCAATGCCTGAGGCTATATGACGTCATATTACGACTTATATTTGACGTCATTTTATGACTAAAGTTTAACATCATTTTATGATTTGATCATGAAGTCATATTATGACCCACGTTCAATGTTTTCAACGAAAACAATCATTTTTCATCTTTTTAAATATTCCATAGCACTTCACATATCTCACAATTTTTTTTTATGTGATATTTTTTTTAAACATCATTGTATATTTATTTGATTCATTTTTATTAACGTACAAATATATCATAGGTGAGGAAAATAATACATTCACAGACAAAAATACTCCTTTTTTTAAGTTATTATTTTTTACTACCATTCATTTTAGAGATAAAAAGCTTAGACGTGGCTTTTGTAGCCAAATGAAATATTTAATTTGTGAACACAATATCGCTCACAGTTACTCGTACTGAATGACTCCTCTCTCCTAGCTCACGCTCTTTATATATCCTTATCCAACAATGGACCAACATTCAAATGTCTAACAGTTGATGCCTGACAACCACCGAACATCTAGTAACCATAGGCTATCAATCACGTCCGGCAATTGAACATCGACTTGGTCAATACTAACTAGGATTACAGTTACAATAAATTATTGGCTAGATAGCGAATTCGAATAAATAATAATGTGAACTTAATTACTTTAAATATTCCACATTTGTGACATTATCAACCAGAATCAGGCTATTCTATTAGTTTATTTACGAATCTGCTGGAAAGCTTCAATATGTAATTGATTCGACTATAATTCACTCATAATACTCCAGTGAAATAATCAATAAATATACAGAATTTAAACCAAAAAATGTTATTTACCAGAAGAAAAAATTATGACTAAAAAAAATATGCAATATTTTTGTCCGTGAGTGTATATATGTAATATGTAAATCTAATAAGAAAAATACTGATTATGAAGCATCTGCAAATTCGAGAGCAATTTTTGCATATTCTTGGGTTGTTTATTCAAATGTTAATATAGTTACCTACCTTGCAATAACTCAAACAAAATTCTCGAATGGAGAAATATTATACAACTAACTGAGCTTCCCTGAATTGAACAAAGAAAAGAAAAGCCCGAGTAGAAATCGTTGGCGTAGTTGGGCATTTTAATAGTCCGAATTCTACCGAAAATTCTTGAACCGTTGGCAAGGACGCTACGAAACAAAAAGTCAAATATGTTATAGTTTGAATATTTGTACTCTAAACAGATAGACGGTCAGATTCTTCACTGGTATTTATAGATTATTTAGAGAAATGTATAGGAAAAATAAGATTCTATCTACACTGAAATATAAGAGCCGAACGCACCTAACTTTCATTTCATAGCTCAACTTGTTCATAATCCTCATAACTGAACATTGATCTCTATATAACTATATATACTTCATATATATATGGATAGCTAATACTGATATTGACGTCGAATTTAAATCATAAAATGATGAGCTAAAAGGTGTTACATGAGTCACAATAAGATCTTGAACTAAAAAAAAGCCCAATCAGTAAAAACGTAAGTGCAAAGTACACTGACCAGAAAAATATGACTAAAGAATAAAAAATGTGAATATGATTTCCCAAATTGCCGCCATTTGACTTGAAATATGACGTCGAAATATGACAGTCAGTTTATGACTTCATTATGACCAGAATCTGATATAATATTTTGGTCTACGGTCAGTCATTGTTACTTGGATAACATCATATTTTGACATTTTTAATTATTGCTTCAGAAAGATTGAGTTAACCAATCAGTTTTTTGTTTGAATTACTTATACAGGGTGGGGCAGAAAAACCTATCCGATTTCAAAACGATATAAAATTAAAACCAGTCAACTTGTCAAAAAAAATTTTTTATTAACATATCGCAAATTTTATGCCATTTTTAAATTTAAGTTTTGAAAAGCACATCACTCAAATGTCGTCCTTGGGAGCGGATACACTGATTTAGGCGCTCGCGGTAGCTTTCCATGACTTCCACCGTCATTTCCACAGGAATTTCTTCAATTGCCCGAGCAATTTCCCTTCGTAAAGCAAGAAGGGTCCTTGGTCGATGCTGGTAAACCTTTGATTTGAGGTAACCCCAAAGGAAGAAGTCACATGGAGTGAGATCCGGTGAGCGCGGTGGCCAGCCAAGATCACCTCTCAGGGAAATGAGCCGACCGGGAAACAGTTCCCTGAGAATGTCCATTGATCGTCGCGATTTGTGGGCGGTTGCACCATCCTGTTGAAACCACACATTTTCCACGCCATTTTCTTCCATTTTGGGTCTAAGAAAATTTTCCAGCATGAAACAATAGCGCTCGCTGTTGACCGTTACGGTTTGCCCATTTTCTTCAAAAAAGTAAGGCCCCCAGACGCCTAGGCGGGAAAGAGCACACCACACAGTCACTTTTGGGCTATGGAGGGGTTCCTGATGGATTTCTCGAGGATTTTCGTCACTCCAATATCGAAAATTCTGCCTGTTAACGGCACCACAAAGGTGAAAATGGGCTTCGTCCGTGAAGAGCACAACATCGTCGTCTGGGAGTTCTCGGAGATCGCGACACAGGTTCGTACGGGTTTCAAAATCCCTTTCACTTAATTCCTGTGCAACAACCATTTTGTAGGGATGCATTTTGAGGTCCCGGTGCAAAATGCGCCGAATACTGCGGTTGGAAATCGCCAAAGCGAGCGAATGTTTTCGCGCCGAACGACGCGGGGAACGTTCAATCGCGGCTCTCACATTGGCCACGTTTTCAGGTCCTGTTGCTGTCCTGGGACGTCCAGGCGACTTCTTTTTCAATGCTGAACCCGTCTGTCTAAAATTTGACACCCACACTTTAATCGTAGCGTGATGTGGAACAGGATCATGACGCCCGAGTCCGAAATGAATTCGAAAAGCACGTTGTGTAGCAATTATCGAACCGTCGCATTCGATAAACCACTCAATAACAAAACCACGATGTTCACCAGACCAAGTCATGTTGACTACTGACAAATGGCATAAAACCGGCTTTCTAACGGTTTTCACCCCACTACTCTACCTGCCCCCTCTTCTGAGAAAAAGGGATTCGAAATCGGATAGGTTTTTCTGCCCCACCCATACCCATATTTCTTCATTATAATTGCATTCTGCTTTGATTATATGTAATTATATGTAATTTGGTGATAGTCCTAAATGAGCTTCTTACTTACTTGTACAAAGTAACAAGTAAGTATTGTGAAACCGACAAAATTCACCTATCGAGATTTTGATGGATATATCCGTTTCGAGCATCCCTGAATCCATTTTGACTATTTTTGGCTTGATGTCGGTACGCATGTTCGTGCGTTTGTGCGTAACTTGCAAATTATTACAATTAAACCTGGGGTAGCGACCCTAACTATCCAAAAATAAATCGGCTCCACGTTGGGCGCCAATTTACTACTTTCGGAACTAGGGTAGCGACTCTACCCTTTAAAACTGCCTAGCTCAGTATGAAAAAATAATCAAAATAATCCCAGGGCCGGACTGGGTGGGTATGAGGTTAGCTTTAAGATAATATAAACTTTACTGAAACAAATCTACTGGACGCTACGTAAGCTAACTCTAAATAAAACAGAAAATAAGAACGCCACGCAATTGTTAATTTTTCCATCCTCAGGCACACAACTGCGAAAGTATACTTGGACAAGCCTAACCTGTCGCTTGAAAATTTATCTTCTGGAGATAGAAATAGCCTGACCTAACTGTATCTATCTCTCTCTTACTAATGCTATGAAAGTAACAGTTGTTGCATGACGTTTGTCTTTCCAAGCTAAGACATACTCTATTGCTGATGTCCTCTTTAATTTCTACCTACCGCCTTGTACCAGTAAGAAACGTATGTCTGCGTGAAAATATTTTGTTCATTCGCTTCCATGAGCGCACTTAGTAATTTTGTTTGGCTAATCAATAAGGTTTGAGCCACGCGAAGATTGAATATAACTGAATTAAACGCTTCTTTCTTTTCACTTGTTGATTTAGGACATTATGTACATTTCGTATGTAAAGCAAACATTATCGGAGTACAAATTTTTTTATTAAAAATTATTTATATTTGATATACTGTTTTATTGTGGTTATTGATTTTTGATATAATTAATTCAACCACGACAAATCATAAATCCGTTCTATAAAATGTTCTGACTTTGATAAACAATACATAGATAAACGAAAAGAAATATATAAACGCTTTCAAGAACCCAACATATACCATGTTAAATGCAAAGAATCTATTCAAGTCTGCGTTACCTTAAAATTTTCAAGAAACAGGACTCAAATTTTGGATTAATAATCCTAATCTTCAACAAGATTATAATATGTGAGGAAAATAATTTGAATGCTTTAGAGGTAATCCAAATGGAAATCGAGAAGATGTAATAGATCAAAGCAACGTATCACCTTTAATTATAGATTTAGAGGATTTCAGTGATGATACCGATGACTCCGATAGTTTGTTGCTGATGATTGTAACGGTAATGATATGTTCAATAACATTATAAATTATCAATTACGATAACAAATATCTTTTATGACAATTCTTGGTTTTATCTTTTGATTATTATTCTATTTTATTATTATTTTTATTATTATTATTTTTATTATATATATGTACATATTCAATAAATGAAGTATTCTCTAATAAATTTAAAACATTTGAGAATAAAATGCGTACGCCGCTGACGACGTCAGTTTCCTATCTTAGCCGATCTTGAATCATACGATTACCGAACTTATCCGATGGGACTCATTTGACTTGTCCGAGTATACCTGTAAAAGAAAAGATGGTAGGATGGACGGGTAGAATAGAATTAGATCTGTCGGCGTTGATCAAGATGCCGCAGAACATAAAATAAAACAATATTTCAAACAGCGATACTTACTCACCAGCTGTAAGAAAACACTAAATAAAATAACTCTCTGAAAATGTAAGTGGTAGGTTTTTTTTTCTTGACAAAATAAATGAATCAAAATTTATCCAAAGAAGTGAATATTTATTTACGTTAATTCAAAATATATATATATATATATATATAAATATATATATATATATATATATATATATATATATATATATATATATATATATATATATATATATATATATATATATATATATATATATATATATATATATATATATATATATATATATATAACAAAATGAGAATAAAGTAAGCTTAATCAGCAAAATTAACGTAGTAACAAAAGTAGAATAACAAAAAAAGGTAAAACAAGAAAATATATATTGTGCTGTCACCACTGGGCCTCTGGAACAATGGCTTGACATCGACTGGCCTTGGTGATGGCGTCGGGTCAAGGTCGGTCAAGGGATGGTGTCAAGTTTAAGGGTCCTGGGATGGTCTTCAGGATCCAGGAGTCGATACTAAAATAAATTCCTACTGAAGGGCACTTCCGGTTCAGTCTATTGTTATGAAAATAGTAGGCGATCATTCAGATGCTACACCTGATCGTTTCGAATTTATGCGAAAAATTTCAAAAGACTGCCAAGTAAAGTGCACTTTTGGCTCGGTGGATCTCAATAAACATAGAATATGAGCATTTAGACGGTATAATCGTCCTAAATACTGAATTCTTACAATCTACGTTCAACCGTTTTGGATTTATGCGGAAAATTCAAAAAATGTTTCGAATAAAGTGCTCTTCCGGTTTGGTCGATAGCAATCATAATGCAGAGTATACAACTGGATATTATAAAAGTGCCTAATACAAAACTCAAATATTCTACGACTGATTATTTAGAATTTATGCGAGAAATTCAAAAAGTCTGTCATATAAAGTGCACTTCCGGCTCAGCCGATTGTTACAAAAATAGGAGATAACCATTTGGATGCTACAGCAATTTCAAATGCTAAATTCCTATATATATATATATATAATATATATATATATATATATATATATATATATATATATATATATATATATATATATATATATATATATATATATATATATATATATATATATATATATATATATAACAAAATGAAAATAAAGTAAGCTTAATCAGCAAAATTAACGTAGTAACAAAAGTAGAATAACAAAAAAAGGTAAAACAAGAAAATATATATTGTGCTCCTAGCTGCCCTAGGAGCACCGTAAATATGATCAAAATAACAAAAAAAAGGACTGTTCACTTAGCTGTCACCACTGGGCCTCTGGAACAATGGCTTGACATCGACTGGCCTTGGTGAAGGCGTCGGGTCAAGGTCGGTCAAGGGATGGTGTCAAGTTTAAGGGTCCTGGGATGGTCTTCAGGATCCAGGAGTCGATACTCGCGTCGCTGCGTGCCTAGCGGGCGACTAGGACCTCGCTTGATGGACTTGGCGGATTTCGCAACACAAGATTGCGGCCGTAAGTTTGAGAAAAAATCTCCACAATAGGCTGCTCGATCGCGGACTTGGTTCCACGACACTTCACGCGACCGAAGCAAACGCTGATTTAATTTTTAATCCCGCAAATGCGGCTTTGAACATTCAAAATATTAAATAAAATCGGCGCAACAAAAAACTTTATGGCGCGACCTTCTGCTCTCTAGAGAGAAGAGAGAATGGCGGGAAAAACTAAAATTCAAAAACTCTTGGACTTGTTCGAGCGACAACTCAATTAAAAATTATTTATCGATCTGTCAAACAACAATAACAAATGCTTTGTGAGTAAAATCTGATTCCATTTGAAATAACAATTATCAATATTTTCAAATTGTAGCTAAATGAATGGATAGCAGTCTAGGATATGGAAAATGGAAAAATAGGAACAAAGTGCGAAATTGGAACGTAACCAAATCTCAAAACTGGTTGAACGTATAATGTTGAAATTTTGTATTTAAAACTGGTATAGGGTCTAGTCGTGCACCTCGCATTATGGTTTCAATCGTCTATACCGGAAGTGCACTCTACTTGAAACTTATTTTGAATTTTCCGCATAAATTCAGAATGATCAACCGCAGGATGTTGAAATTCAGTATTTGAACTTGATGTTATATCAGAATGGTTATCAGCTATTTTTGTAAGAATCGGTTAGGAAGTGCACTCTACTTTTTAGCGCATTTTTCCGAAAAAAGCGCTATTATATTCACTTTGGCTGGCTGGCTGGCTGGCTGGCTGGCTGGCTGGCTGGCTGGCTGGCGTGACGCTGAGATCTCAGCAACTATACTATTTACAGACTTGAAACTGGTACTAAATAAAAGCTGCTGTTTCGTAGGCTTGCACAAATTGCTTTAATTCAAGCTCAGTGATTGTGGAAAATTGAATTATTCAATTACTTGTTTCAAGTGAAACAATGTCCATAGATATCTATGACATTAGGGATATGGCAACTAAAATTTATTAAAGTAGATAAAAATTTAGTTACAACTTTCGCCGCGGGTGTCCCTATTATTATGTACAGTTGTCAAATCTGTCCGGGATTCATTCAATGACTTGTTTGACGCGACTTTGAAGCTTATTAGAATGAATTATTATTATTGGATGAAAATTTGTTCACTTTTGGTGTTTTTTTTTTATATAGCTTTGATAAAGATCAAATTATCATTTTAAGCTACAGCACTTGACCTCCTGTCAGTCAATAACTAAACAATGAAGATTAAAAGTTATTTTTGAGTTTGTACATGTATAAATTATGTACCTATCAAATAGTCAACTTCAAACTAGTACTAAATGGAAGCTGCTGTTTCGTAAGTTTGCCCAAACTGCTTGATTTCAAGCTCAGTAATTGTACGAGATGGTAATTTGCGAAATCTCTGAAGTAACAAGCATTCATGAGCTGTCAAAAATGCGCTTCCATCATCTAGATGATTCTTCCATTTTTTTGAATTTTTTGCTTAAATATAGAATGATCCGCCATAGCATATTTAAATTTCGTATAAAGAACTTCTATAACATCTTATTATACATCTTGCATTATGATTGCGATCGGCTAAACCGGAAGTGGACTTTACTCAGGACTTTTTTTTATTTTCCGCATAAATCCAGGATAGTCTGCCATAGGATACTGGAATTTAGCATTTGAAATTGCTGTAGCATCCAAATGGTTATCTCCTATTTTTGTAACAATCGGCTGAGCCGGAAGTGCACTTTATATGACAGACTTTTTGAATTTTTCGCATAAATTCTAAATAATCAGTCGTAGAATATTTGAATTTTGTATAAGGCACTTTTATTCTATCTAGTTGTATACTCTGCATTATGATTGCTATCGACCAAACCGGAAGAGCACTTCATTCGAAACATTTCTTGAATTTTCCGCATAAATCCAAAACGATTGAACGTAGATTGTAAGAATTCAGTATTTAGGACGATTATACCGTCTAAATGCTCATATCCTATTTTTATTGAGATCCACCGAGCCAAAAGTGCACTTTACTTGACAGTCTTTTGGAATTTTTCGCATAAATTCGAAACGATCAGATGTAGCATCTGAATGATCGCCTACTATTTTCATAACAATAGATTGAACCGGAAGTGCCCTTCAGTAGGAATTTATTTTTTAATTTTGCGCACAAATTCAGATCTGTTGGTAGTCGTAGAATATTGGAAATCAGTATTAAGGAATGTTGTAGTATAAGAATAATGGCCTACTATATCCATAGCAATCGACTTGGCTGAAAGCGCATTTTACTTGACAGATTCTTAGAATCTGTTGGGTGAATCCAAAACGATTAACTGTGGAACGATGAGATTTTGTGTTTGATTATATATATATCCAATTATATATATAATCAAATACAAAATCACATCATATTATATATATGTCCAATGATGTACAAGTAAGTCACGTAATGTTCACGTCAGATTTTTTCAACTGGTGGTACTAAAATCTTATTGACAGAACTTTTAGTTTCTAGCATTTATTTTATGAAAAAACAGTATTCATAATAACATATGAAATGAACCTGAATCGATCCTTGAATAATTCAAAATAAACTTATCTAAAACTTTTTCCAAAATTATTAGCGATTCATTTGTTGTTATCAAAATTGTAACTATAATAAAATTCGTTATATTTTTCCAAAACATGCGAGGAAAAAAAAAATAATGAGGATTATAATGTGAAATTATTCACATTTGGACATCACATGCAAACGTTAGTCAATTGTTTTCTTAAAAATATATAATTTCGTTTCTGTCGTGTTTAGTATCAAGTCAAAGCTTCTGCGGAAATAATTCAATAAAAGTATCAAGATTGATATTCAATCGATTGTCAATTGCTTTTATACAAACTTTTCCAATGATGACTAGTTTAGTATCAATTTTAAGCTTAGTTGCTTAGTTGAAATGTAAGATAAATTATTTTTTTCGATTGTTTACAACTGAACCAGACATGAAACTTATGGCCTTTGTACAATAAAATTGAGGAGTAATAATTACTTATCAATTTCTTAGAATAAAGTAACAAATTTATCGCACAAGATAATATATTTTGGAGAAAAAAAAAAGCAATTTGGTATATAAGTTGTCACAGTATTTATCTTATCATATAATTGAGTGAATACTTCTGATTTAGACAGTAACATGTAAGTATAATTTCAGACTAATAATACAGCAATAAAAATTTCTAAGATCAAAGATTTTTTTTAGATATGCAAAATGAAGAAGCTCTTAGTTTCAACATTATTATTTCTTCTACCACTATTACCAGAATCAGATGGATTTTGCTATTCTGTTACTAATACGTATCCAGAATTGCATATCTGCTCCAAAATGGACTCTGAACAACTTCCATTGATACTAAATCAATATATTGACTCAGAATCAAGAATCTCTCGACTTATCTTGAGTAACAACAACATATCTTTACTTGGAAACACACTTTTTACTAATGAGTGGAGTTCAAACATAAAAGACCTAAAAATCATCAACAGTCAAGTTGAGTTTATTTCCATCGGAACATTCGATAGATTATCTTCGCTGAAGATATTGAATATTTCAAACAATAACCTCAAAGATTTTGAAGGAGTTGTTTTACAAGGTTTGAAAAACTTGGAAGAATTATATTTGTATGAAAACAATTTGAAATCTATTGCAAGAGTTTGTGCCGCTGCCACCAAATTAATAAAAATAAGTATACAGCAGAGGAGTGGACTAATAAAACATATTCCTTCAAATGCTTTTGAAGATTGTAATGAATTAGACGAATTAGATTTATCAGGTTTGGGAATAATTAATATAGAAGCAGGTTTTGCTGCAGGTTTATACAATCTAAGAACGTTAAATGTCAACAAAAATAAACTAACCAACCTTAAATTTCTGGAAACACAAAAGCCACTGCAAATATATAAATTAAATGCTTCTAATAATTTTATTTCGAAAGTGGAGCCGAAATTATTGTTGTCTTTGACTAAATTAAATTTCTTTGACTTGAGTAATAATAATATTTCAATTTTTATGAAAAATGGAAACGCTTTCAATCATGATTTGCGAAATCTTGTATTGACTTCGAACCAAATTTCTGTCCTGAATAAGGATTTTTTTAAATATTTTCCATCCTTATTTTCTTTAAACATTGATAATAATCCTATCAAAACAATTGAACCAGATACATTTGAAAACACTGATTTATATTATTTAACAATAAAAAATTCCTTGAAAAAAATGAGGATTTTAAAGCCAGGTATGTTCAATAATTTAAATCACCTAGAGGAACTTGATTTATCAGGTATCGGCATAACCGCAATCAAAAAAGGTACTTTCAAAGATATGTCGGCGTTAGAAAGATTATATTTGCAAGATAATAATATAACAAATTTATTTAATGGTACATTTGAAGGTTTAAATAGAATTCGTAAATTTAATTTAACCAATAATCCAATTTCTAGCATGGAATCAGGTTCATTTGTCGGATTAAGAGATTTAATTGAATTTGAACCAAAAACTTTTATCAGAGGAGTCAAGAAAATTCGGACTAGACAATTTGAAGGACTATCAAATAGTTATTTGAAGAATTTAGATTTGTCATATCTAGGAATAAAATCATTAGAACAAATGGCCTTCACAGGGCTGTTTGGGCTACAAGAATTGCTTTTAAATGGCAATAATATCAAGTTTCTAGAGCAAAATACTTTTGTGGGGCTGGAAAAATTAAAAACCTTGAATATATCTAACAACAAAATATCTGGAATCAACAAAAATGCTTTTGTAGGATTATCAAAGCTAGAGCTCCTTGATTTATCAAAAAATCTTCTTATATATTTACATTCGGATATTTTGAATCCATTAACATCGTTATATGACCTAAATTTATCTTATAATAAATTAACTAGTACTGAATCGGGACAATTCAGAAAATTACCTTACCTTCGACAGCTTTCGCTTAATGATAACAAAATTTCAATCCTAAAATCAAATTCATTTACTGGTTTAAAAGATATTCGCCATATCAATTTACTTGATAATCACATTGAAGAAGTACAGCCAGGAGCATTTGTAGGCCTAACAGAATCATCAGTATATCTCGGAGCAATAATGAATCAAATTTTTGAGGTTGAAACATTAAAATCTTTCAATTTCATTGGTTTATATAAAATGGGATATCTTGATTTATCAAATAAGAATATACAACATATTGAATCAAATGCTTTCGCTGAAATACAAGGATTAACAAGCGTTTTATTGAATAATAATAATATCATTACTTTAGATTCAAGAGCTTTTGCCGGTCCTTCAATAACTGATCTGAATTTAGCTCACAATAATCTAAAAAAAATCTCTGCGGGTATTTTTGATGACTCCAGAATTATTAATCTAAATTTAAGTGGTAACTATTTGGAAAATTTAACTTTTGATACTTTTGCACCAATTGATAAGTTAGAAACACTGTATTTATATAATTCTAGCATAAAGAATTTATCTAGTTCAGGATACTATGCCGGAAAAAATAATTTACAGATTATTGACTTGAGTGATAATTTTATCAGCAATCTTGAAGCAGATTTGTTCCAAAATATGATTAATTTGAGACAATTATATTTGTTAGGCAATCCAATAAAAGTAATACATCAAAACACTTTTACTTTTGAAGTATTGAAAGTTTTGACACTTTCAGTTGACGGTATCAATCTCCAAAAACATATGTTCAGAAGCTTGAAATATATCGAAAATATTGAAATTAAAAATAGTAATATTTCCGCGATAGAAGCTGGAACATTTGAAGCAATTCATATTTATAATTTGATCATAAAAAACAACATAATTGGTGGAATTGATATCGGAGCTTTTAATGGGCTACCAAATTTGGTCCAACTGGATTTACAAAATAATCAGTTGGAAAATATTGAATATGGGACATTTAAAAATTTATCAGTATTGAGATCATTAAATTTGAGCCAGAATAAATTAAAGGTCGTACCATGCTACTTATTTTCAGAATTAGATCAGTTATATAGTTTATATTTAAATAATAATCTAATTGAAGATATATCACATTGCTCTTTCAATTCTCTCAGCGGATTAAAAACTTTAGACTTATCTTTCAATTCTCTGTCGAAAATAGACAGTACTGGTACTTTTTCTCCGTTTACTCGTTTAGAATCATTAAATTTATCGCATAATATACTAGAAAATATTGGAGATACAGAAGTATACCATATAAAAGATGTACATATATTAGATTTAAGTTATAATAAGCTTCGGATGGTTTACGGTCCATTCGAAATTGGTAACTGGGCTCAGTTTGAAATTCGTTATAATCGATGGGACTGTGTTAATTTGTTGAAACTAAGAAAACAATTTAAACAAGCAAAGTTCTCAAAAGAATTTCATTATCAATCAAACATCGATGGTATTTCTTGCTTTTAAATCAATCACAACAAAATAAATGAAAAATTGAGACTTCTTATAGTTTATAATGAATATAATATGTTTATCTCTCAATGCGATTCATAACCTCAAACATCAATTCATAACGAACATTTTTTTAAACGCATTTAATTCATATGTGTAATAATATATTATTTTCTTTATTCATTACAAGACTGTATATAATAATTATATCAACAATAAATTGTTAAAACTTGGGCCCAAGTATTTATTTATTTTCATTTTTACCCGCAATCCAATTAATGGCTGGCCAAACAACCATTAATTATTTTGTTGATGGTTCCTGTCTTTTCTGCTAAACTGATCCACATTGCTTGGTTCTTCAGTTGAAGGTGCTATCGTAGAATTGATGAAATCAGGGAATTTAAAGTCGATTGGTTCAGGTGAGGAAAGATTTTTCTGGGTTTGTGGTAATTAAAGATTTTTTGTAGTAAGTTTCAGTTATTTGGTACAGAAAGTGATTTGAAGAATGGAAAACGGAAGAAGGTTTCATATAATTCATTGATATTTCAGCAATAGGAACTTCGACTCCGAGAAATCAATTGGTGGATTATAGTAACTCCTAGGTCCAATTGACTTTTATTGTTTCCCTCCAACTACTTGTGGATCCAGAAACTACAGAAGTTGAAAGAACTGCTCAGAATAACTTAATCCAATTTACAAAACAGTGGCGCCTCTCGTAACGAGCTCAATTCGTTTCAGAAAAAAACTCAACATTTTTTATCTGTAACATCTCATAAGTTGTTGAGAAACAGAAATAATTATTTATGACACAATACTACAAATTCTATTTCACTAGAAAATTGTCTAGGGATGGAGAAAATATATATATATATATATATATATATATATATATATATATATATATATATATATATATATATATATATATATATATATATATATATATATATATATAAATCCAAATTTGTTTATTATATTAACTCACAATTTTTGGAATTTAGAGAAGATACATTTATTTGGGATTAAAAAATTAAAGTAATTGACTTGGCTCAAACAGTAAATTGGGATTTAGAAAAAAATGCTCAAATGGTCTATGGGATTAGGACAAAACTGACCGCCGGGCTAGAACGGTATATCCCCAAAAAAATATTGTCCGACATGGATATTGAAGATAGCGGTGAGTCCGACAAACCGCACTTGTCATAAGTATGTTGGTACTACAATATTGTAGAATGTTTCGACATTGATATAAATACTGTTAGTGCCAATTCACAATGTGCGTAAACGTAAGGAGTACGTAGCCGTAAACATAAACATAAAGTTGAACTACTGTATTTCAATGCCCGTGTTCACAATGCTCTTACGTATTTCTTATGTTTACGTATTGACATAAGAGCTACGTAATGAAAACGTAAAGTTGAGATGAATTCAACTTTATGTTATGTTCACGTACGAAACAACTAATAGCGCATGCGTCAACTTTAAACACATGTTTACATCTAACAGTTGACAACACCCTGGTACAAAACATGCTTTAAATATGATTGACATAGAATTATCAATAGGAAAAACAACAATTTCTTCTTCGTCTTAATATTCCTCTCGTTGGCGACTTTCATAACGCAGTTTCAATAATAATGAAACAATCGCAAGATCTTTTTCAGACATCATACAATAAAACAAAACAAACTAAGCTCCAAACTATTAAAAGTGAAACCAAAGAAAAACATTAAACACGAGACAGAATCGAAATCAACAGAATATTTGAAAATGACAGTTAGAGAAACCAACACTATAAATCAATAACCCTAATTTGTACCAACGTAAAATGAAAAAAAAACTTCATTTTAATATTTTATCTAATTCCGTTTTGAAAAGTCAAACTTTATATCAATTCCTGACGTTATCCAACGTCCTATTTTTCATAACTGCAATGCAACAGTTGCGTAAAGTAGCATAAAGTAGTTACGTAATGACTTTACGTAACTGGTCATATTTCAGAGCTAATCAATTATACTTATCTGCGTACAATTAAAAGAAAGATTTATTATTCACAGTATGCAGCATTGGCAGAGTCTTTAATATCAAAGAGTACTATATCACTCAGGATATTACTGCTTGAGCACATTTAAAAAAATTATTTTGACGTTTTGTGAAAATTCGATATTTGTTTATTTCAGTGCACTCTTGTTTCTGTAGTAACAATAGATGGTCATGAATCACAGTCATCTGAATTTGGTGATGTGACGTGAGAGATGTTGCCATTGAAAAATATAGTTAAAATTATTCTGACGGAATTAGATAAAATTTTGTACAGAATACGTTATGGAAAGCCATATTGTTTGACTCACGTAATTTGCAAAACTCGCTTCGCTCGTTTTGGCAAATATTACGTTTCGTCAAACAATATGGTACTTTTCATAACTAATTATGTAAATAACTATAACGTTACGACCACTGTGAACATACATCATTTCTTACGTTTATGTTTTTATCTAATTCCGTTTTGAAAAGTCAAATTTTACATCAATTTCTGACGTTATGAAACGTCCCATTTTTCATAACTGCCCTGCAACAGTTGCGTAAAGTAGTTACGTAATGACTTTACATAACTGGCCATGTTTCAGAGCTAATCAATTATACATATCTGCGTACAATTAAAAGAATGATTTATTATTTACAATATGCAGCATTGGCAAAGTCTTTAATACCAAAGGGTACTATAGCACTCAGGATATCACTGCTTGAGTACATTTTTAAAAATTATTTTGACGTTTTGTGAAAATTCGATATTTGCTTATTTCAGTGCACTTTTGTTTCTGTAGTAAAAATAGATGGTCATGAATCACAGTCATCTGAATTTTGTGATGTAACGTGAGAAATGTTCTCATTCAAAAATATAGATAAAATTATTCTGACGGAATTAGATAAAACTTTGTACAGAATGCGTTATGAAAAGTCATATTATTTGACTCACGTAATTTGCAAATATTACGTTTCGTCAAACAATATGGCACTTTTCATAACTAATTATGTAAATAACTATTAATGAAACTTCAAAAAAAAATAAAATTATTAAAAAAAGACTTATTTATATATTGTCCGTACATACCTACATTATTACAAAAACATATAAATATGTATAGAACAAACTAAAATATTCAATTTTTTTAAGTATTTTTGACATTGGAATTTCTTGCATCAAATGGAAACAAATTATTTTGTCTACGATATGCAGGACTTTTGAGTTGTTGATTCCACACGTTTGATTAAATTCGTTTAAAAGTACGGCTAAATTTGAGTCTATGGTTTATTATTAATATAAAATCGCATGTGTCCAGAAAATCTCACTCAGGTAGAACGATTGAGTCACAAATCCTAATCCATAGCATAGTGCCGAATTCGAGTAAGGGATTAAAGATCCCGGCGATTCCCAACTCGGCACATTTACAGGTAGTCTCTGCTAATGACTCCCCAACTCGGCACATACGAGTATCTCAGGTACCTGCAATTATACCCAACTCGGCACACTTGCAGGTAGTCTGGACATTCTTATATCACTACATAGTATAAAACAAAGTCGCTTTCTCTGTCCCTATATCCCTATGTATGCTTAAATCTTCAAAACTACGCAACGGATTTTGATGTGTTTTTTTTTTAATAGAGTGATTGAAGAGGAAGGTTTATATGTATAATAACATCCATTAAATAATGGAGAAATACTGTTATTTTTGAGGTTTCTAATGTGATGTCGTAAATAATTACATTTTTGCCGCTTACATTGCAAACGCAGGCTGAACCCTACGAGATTTATCACAACACATTCGCGAGGGTTCTTATTGTAGTATTATCAACGTGGCGCACGAGCCGTATTAGTTTGTTCACGCATCGTCTATCCGATTGATTTGAAATTTACTACAGTTGTTGTTGGCTCTTTCGAGAAAGTTCTCAGTATTGTACCACCGGTATACCTCAAGTGGCACACGAGCCGTATTTGTCCGTTCACACATCGTTCATCCAATTGAGTTATAATTTTATATAGTGGTTGTTGAATGAAAGCTCTGACATAGTGACACTAATGGTATTTGTCCGATCGAGCATCGTTCAACCCTTTAAATTGAAACTTTCTATAGTTGCTGCTGGCGCTTGCGAGGGGACCGATTCTAAAAATTCTTCCACCTGTAGAATCACATACCTATTATCACTATAAACATGGGCTATAATTTACTCTCAAAAAAACGGGTTACCTACAAAAACTTCAATTCTAACCCAAGATGTGAAAAAATGACCAGTAAAATTCCTTGCATTGCCTGCGCTGCAATACAATCTTTTATTCACCGTAAATGATCAAATTAAATACTGATGATGCTATCTATACATAGATCTACGCATTTATCAAGAGACTCTGACAGCTTAGGTTATGTTTCAATTGAGTTACCCAAGCAAGATATGTGGTATTATTCTTAATAATTATCTTATACTATAAAACTATGCTTCAAAGATTCGTATAAAAATGTTGAATATTATTAAATGTCCACCCGTGCGAAGCCGGCACGGGTTGCTAGTTTTTAAATAAAATAAAATCAATTTAATGTTTCTTTTTTATAATCATACAAAATTTGACATACAATAATACAAAATCAAAAAATAAGTAGGTTGCATCATACAATAAAAATAATAATTTCAGCGTGATCGTGGATTAACCTTTTTGTCGCTATTACTCGATCTCTGGACTCGCTCATAATATGAAAAAATGCTTTGCACTTTCGATTAATACACCGCTACTTCACTTCGCCAGATAAAAATTTTCGATTCGATTTATTGTTCTACAATCAACAGTGTTATTGCACGTTGGCTAGCTATAGTTGGCGAATTGATTTCTTTGAAGTTGTTGATTGAACTCTTAGATTGATAATAGATAGCTACTAAACCAAATATTTTAATTTGTATTTTTCTTAGGTGTTAAGCCGGTAATAGGGATGGGTCTTTCTGCAAACACTTGTTTAATATGTGCCGAGTTGGTCATAAGGATTACCACCAACCCTTGACTGATGTCCCATCGGAAGATTAAATGTGCCGAGTTGGGGTGTGCCCAAAGATCCAGGTAGATCAAGGCCGCCCGCCAATATTTCCAAGAATTTTGATTAGATTTTCATTATGTTTTTCTGGAACACCCACAATTTCAATATTATTAGAATGGAAACGTTGTTCCATATCAGTTACTTTTTACTTACTTATATAAAGTACAAGGAAGTATTGTGAAACCGACAAAATTCACATATCGAGATTTTGATGGGAATATCTGTTTTGAGCATCCCTGAATCCATTTTGACTATTTTTGGCTTGATGTCGGTACGTATGTTCATGCGTGCGTTCGTGCGTGCGTTCGTAACTCACAAATCTCAAAACTGGTTGACCGTATAATGTTGAAATTTTGTATTTAAGGCTGGTATAGAATCTAGTTGTGCACCTCGCATTATGGTTCCAATCGTCTGTACCGAAAGTGCACTTTACTTGAAACTTTTTTCGAATTTTTCTAATAAATCCTGAATGATCAACCGTAGGACGTTGAAATTCAGTATTTGAACTTGTTGTTGTATCAGAATGGTTATCTGCTATTTTTGTAACAATCGGCCAGGCCAGAAGTGCACTTTACTTGAAACTTTTTTTGAATTTTTTTCATGAGTATAGAATGATCCGCCATAGCGTATTGAAATTTTGTATAAAGAACTTTTATAACATCTTGTATTTTGATTGCGACCGGCTAAACTGGAAGTGCACTTTACTTGAAACTTTTTTTTAATTTTCCGCATAAATTCAGAATGATCAGCCATACGATACTGGAAATTATCATTTGAAATTGCTATAGCATTCAAATGGTCATTTTCTATTTTTGTAACAATCGGCTGAGCCGGAAGTGCACTTCAGTAGGAATTTATTTTTTAATTTTGCGCATAAATTCAGATCTGTTGGTAGTCGTAGAATTTTGGAAATCAGTATTTAGGAATGTTGTAGTATAAGAATGATGGCCTACTGTATCCATAGCAACCGACTTGGCTGAAAGCGAATTTTACTTGACAGATTCTTAGAATCTCTTGGGTAAATCCAAAACGATTAACTGTGAAACGATGCGATTTTGTATTTGATTATATATATCCAATGATATATATGATCAATCACAAAATTACATCGTATTATATATATATATATATATATATATATATATATATATATATATATATATATATATATATATAATTTTTATTTTTTTTTTTCAATGATGCCGCTTTTTTCTAATTCAAAGTCATCAATTTTATCAGACATAAATTGAACTGACTTTTTAATATCTTGTAAAACATTCATAACATCAGACAAAGACTGTTGCTGTACTGTATCACTGATTTGTGCAGTTGGGGATTCGCAATCATCACAAATCCATATTAGGTTAGAGTTAGATGTTAAAAGATTTTTCTCTGCGGAAGATATTGACAAACAGCAGTAATGATAGCTATGTAGACAACCATCACCACATGTACTTGACGTATTGTTAGTGTTATCACAAATTTTATTAATCTTATACTTTTGGTATGTGTTTTGTACTAATAATCTGGTTGACTCTTGATATATTAAAAAAAAAAATGTTATAGCTAAAGATAGTGACCGGTAAGAGCGACCGAAACGTCCAATAAAAAATAGAATGTTATTCTGAAGCATTTTCATTTCTCCAAAAAAGATCTTCAAGCTAACTATTCTGAATACATAAAATCTCGGATACGGATCTAAAATTGTTGAATAAAATTCTGATCTAAACGACAAGAAATGTTCTAACGTAATATAAATTCTCTTGATGTATGCAATCCCTAATGCAATCCTTAATACACAATATTATTGTATACATAAAGATATCGGATTGAAGCTCAGGGCTTGTTCCAATATAAGGAGTATAAAATTAAAATAATATACTTTAAATATTAAAATCATTGATAAATACCAATTTCTGCAACTCATCACACAATAGTATAGTGGAGATAATCGTTGCAACATATAAAACTTTTTATAACTATCCGTTATTATTTACATGTGAACGCACACGAATTCGGCACCGAGGACATGAAGTCGAGCGTCGGCACCGATGTAAACCAATTATCGCTGGGCGCACACGAACTTGGATCTGTCAATTTTAAATGAAACCATGATCACCTTACAACATTTGGTTTTATAAGTGAGTACAACTTCAATTGGAAGGATCTGCTTCCCGACCAAGAATTTTATAATCAGTTTCATCACTGTTTCATAAATTTAGAGTCTTGCATCAATCAGTTGCATATTTCAAAATGCCAGCTATCATTGTCAAAAAAATAACTCTGAATTAGTTATATTTTCAGAAATCGACCTAATGTTGATAGATGCAGAATATAAAACATTCAACTTTAAATACCTTTTTAGTACGGAACAAACGACTTTGTTTTCCGCATATTTTCCAATAACTCATTATCAAATTATTAAACATTGATTAGTGATTATCGTAACACTTTTTCTTGAGGTGATCAATTACTTTTCGATATACTAACAGAAACAACACAAAATAGTTTATCTCAAGTTAATTGTACTTAAATATAATCAATTATTTCTGGTTCTAAATTATCTTTTCAAATCACATTTAGATTCATTGCAGAATGATTTTAACAATATGATCTTCAAATTTCGATCCTTCAGTTCACACAGACGCAATTGTCAGTTATTGTTTACTTTATTTGTTACGGTATAAGCCCTGGACGTAACTATTACAATATTTGAGCGTTATTGATACCGGAATATATTTATTGTACCCATACAACAAATATCGGTACAAAGAAGTAGGAAACTTAAGACAGTACTCTATTTACCTTTGTAATAATATATTATTTTCTTCAATCATTAATATTTGTTCACAACAAATATTTTAATAATAAATAGTTTGATTTTAAGTACAAGTATTCAATCATTCTCCATATTGTTCACAATCCAGTTCATGTATTTAGCAGTATCAACATATACAGAAAAACTATTGGTGTCACAAATGAGTGTGAATTTATTAGCGACGGAACTTGATATAATACCACGTAAGTACCATTTTCCATCGATTGATATGAATAGCCCACCACCTGAATCTCCCAGGCACGGTCCTGATCCTCTTGCTCCTAAAATAAAAAATAATGTTCACTACATTAATTTGTAGAATAATAATAATAGAATACTCCGTCTTCCTTTAAACTCAATATAAATTGAAGAATAATCCAATATTTAAGAACAAATAGAAAAAAAAAAACTAGTATAGCTCATCCCAGTAAAAGAAAAATAGTTTACCTCTTAGAAATAGTTATTTATGTTATCTAATGCCCGAAATGATACTTTGGTGCTTGAGAATGAAAGTTTTTAGTCCAGGCTATAAAGCCCAAGAAAAATTTTCAATTCATTCCTATTTTTCTTGTAAATTTTGGAGGGAAGCCCCTACTTTGTTGTCGCAGGGGGGCCCCGGTAGACTTAATTACGCCACTGGATCCAATTCTTAACCATATACAATTTTAAAGTACAGTTTGTTCTGTATTTTACTGCATACTTTGATCACAAAGATATTCACAAATAAACCCGCGAAGTGAATATCCAAAAGACGCTAATGAGGACGGTGAACGATGTAAGATTCAGAAGAGTGATCATTTTTTTACGGTAGCAACACCGAAAATAACAGGAAATAGAAGACAAGAAAAGAAAGAAAGAGATATAAATGACACTGAAATTATGAAATATAGAATAGACCGATTCAAAGGCACAAAAATAAGACAAAAATATCAAGAGAGCATTAAAGAAATGATTATAGTTACGCCGAAGCCGGATTTTAATAATGTAGAAGATGTGCGGAATGAATTTGATCACATAATAATGGAAGCAACAAAACAAGCATGTGGAAAGACCAAAAACAGAAACATCAAAATGCAATCACATTGGTGGAATAAGAAAGTGAATGAAAAAGTGGAAAAGAAAAAACAACAGTGAAAAAAATTCTTAAGCACCAAGAATGAAGTAGACTATGAATATTATAAGCAGCAAAGTAAAAAAGTGCGAAGCGTAATTGAAAAATCCAAGACAAAAGACTGGGAACATTTTAGTAAATCAATAGAAGAAAGCTTCAAGGAAAACCAAAACCTGTACTACAAAATACTAAGAAATGCCAAAAAAAAAACAGATACAAGTGAAATAAATTAGAGACAAGCAAGGGAACATTATAATTGAGAGAAGTGAGATAATGAACAGATGGAGGAAAAATTTTAAGGAATTATTAAAGGATAAGAAAATAATAGAGAATGAGGAAGTTAGTGGAGAAGAAAACGATCTATCAATAATCAAAGCGATAGAAAGAACAAAAGAGAACATAACAATCGATGAATTGAAATTAGTTCTCCAAAAACTAAAAAATGGAAAAAACACCAGGACATAATATGATAAAAGCCGAACATATAAAATATGAGTGAAGAGGGCGAACAAATATTGTTAGTCATACATAACAGTATATGAAAAGCTGGCAAAATACCTAAAGACTAAGGGCCAGTTTCACCAAAGCCAGTTAAATTTATCCAGAGGTTATTTTATACGAAAACTATTGTTGATACAATTGTAACTATAGTTATCAACTCAAAATAACCTCTAGATAAATTTAACTGACTCTGGTGAAACCGGACCTAGGAAGAAGTAATAATATCTCCTATATTCAAGAAAGGGGATAGTGGCAACTGCAACAATTATAGGGGAATAACACTGCTGTGTACAATGGCGAAAGTTTATGAAGCCATACTACATAATAAAGTCATACAATTAACAGAAGTAACATTAGAGACAGTACAGAGCGGATTCAGAGGCGGACAAGACCGTACACTTAGACGAATGACAAAAATAACTATGAGACATGATAACAAACTCTATATATAACATTCATAGATATTGAAAAGGCATTTAATAAAGTAAATGTGGAGAATCTTAGAAAAGAGATATATGACTAAACAACTTTTACAAGCAATTAAAAGCATTTATAGAAGAACAACAAACTACATAAGAACAAGAAACTAATTTACAGATGAATTCACGACCACCCAAGGATTATGTCAAGAGGAAGCCTTGAGTATGATATTATGTATTATATACCTAGACAATATCATGCAGAATACAAAAAACAAGACAAAGACAACTGAAATAGGGTATTATAAATTAGAAAGAACTACGTTGACAGAATGTGCATTTGCAGATGACTTGACCATTTTCGCCAAAAGTGAAGAAGATATGCGGCACAACTTAAATGTATGAAACGAAGGACAGCATAAATATAGCTTGAATATCAACATAGATAGAACAAAGACCATGGCAATAACCAAAGCAAATATATCAACCAGCCTAACACTAAATGGAAAAGAAATAGAGCAAGTAGACTCTTTTACATACCTAGGAGCGACAATAAATAATAAAGGAAGTATGGAACCTGAGATAAATAGAAGTATTCACGCTGCGAACCGAAACTATCATGCTTTGAACACAGTGATTTTAAAGAATAAAGAAGTATCCAAAACCACAAAAATGACTGTATATGAAACCATATACAGATCAACATCAATATACGGAAGTGAAACTTGGGTTCTTGATCAAAGAAGTAGAAGTGAAATACAGGCGACTGAGATGAGATTCCTGAGAATAATAGAAGAAGTACGAAGAATAGACAAGATAAGAAACGAAGAAATAAGAAGGATACTAGACTGGAAGTATACAAATAAGAATAGATAGAAGACAACTAGTATGGTACGGACATTTAATAAGAATCCCAGAAAACCAAATGCAAAAGGTACAAAAAAAAGGAAGAAACAGGCCAAGAAAAAATTGGAAAAGTTATATAGAAGAGGTTTTAAAAAGTAGTAGCATCAACACTAACGAAGCGAAGAAAGAAGCATTGAACGGATAACAATGGAAAGAACTGATTCAAAGTATAAATTGAAGAACACTCTCGACATCCGAAAGGGTACTAGAGATTTAAATAGATAATAATTATAATAGTTCTGTATTTCGTTGTGAGTATTTTGTTATTCATTTCAAGTATTTGTAGTTTGTATTTGCAGTTGTAGCAAAATTGTTTTTAACTTTAAATATTTTTCTCCAGTCCTGAAGATGGCTCTCTAGAGAGCCGAAACCGAATTATTTTTTATTGTCAAATAAAACGTGAAGAAAAGGACTAGTCCCAGAATTTTTCTATGCCTCAAAACTACTATATAATATTCACTTGGTTAATCTACGTTCATATAATTAGTAATATTTACCTGCACAAAATGTTTCATCTGTGATCAAGTTCCTGAGTAGATTATTATTCTTACACTCCTGATTCGTTCGTATAGTGACGTCAGTTTTCATTGGTAAATTGGTTGGTTCACCATTTTCATTTCTCCCCCATCCCATAATAGTTGCTATGTATCCCACAATTGTCTCAAAATTGGAATCATAATTCCACAAACAAATTGGTTTAATCTGAAAATGAGTTCAAGTATAGTAAAAATATAAATTGGGATCTTATATTATTATTCTTACTGCTTGCGTGAATTGCACTTCACTATCCAAAATGATGAATGCCACATCGGCATGCGCACGTCCTTCTTTATAATCTGGATGTTCAATGCAGTTTTTCACCGATTTGATTTGAGATCCAGGGTCAAATAAATTCCTGGTATTATGTACACCTAATCTAGCTTGCATATTTGAGTGTCTTTTTGCAATAACACAATGGGCAGCTGGAATTTTTTTAAAATTAGACAAAATTTATCATAAAATCATTCAATTTTACCTGTCAGTACATGTTTATTGGAAATTAGATTTCCTGCACAGAAAAATTTTCCGTCTCCTAAATCAAACAGCGCTGCCAACCATGGATGTGAGTTTCGAGAAATTATTGTTCCATTTATAATCCTTCTTACGAATTCATCTTTATCTTTATCAAGTGTTCTTTTCTTCCGAATTAATCCACATTCTCTATAGTTTCTAAATTTCTTTGGTTCTTCTGTTGAAGGTGTTATCGGGGAATCAGTAAAGACAGGGAATTTTGAGTCTATAGTTTGAAAGTCGATTGGTTCAGGAGAGGGTGGTTGGTATATAGGAATTTCTTGAGCAGGTTGAACTGGCTCTGTGATAATTAAAGGTTGTTTGTAGGGATTTTCAGTCGTTTGATATGTGAACTGATTTTGGGAAGGTTTTACATAATTCGTTGGTGCTTCAATACTAGGAACTTGAGGTTCGGGAAAGTATATTGGTTGATTATAGTAAACCGTCATCCATTTGTATGTATATGAGAGCGAGAACCAGGAACTGGGTGGTTCAACTATACATAAAGAAATACTATGTGTGACTAAATTGATTTAAGAAGATTATGTCCATAGCTTACCCGTATTTTAGATTAATTTTGGTTTGAATATTGTCCTTAATAAATAATTCTTGATAATTAAATATGGTAAGCTATGGGTACAATAGAATAAATATAACTGCAGTTATTCCTACTCGAAGCTGCCGCATAAAAACCAATAACTGAATTATTTTAAATAACTTCATTTACCTGCAGGTCCTCTACATATCGGTCTTCCATTCCAAATTATTCCAGTAACTTGCGGTAAATATTTAGATTTCGGAAAAGGTGATATGAATTTCAAAGATTCTCCATTCCGAATTTTTTCTAATGCTCGGTCGTATTCATCCAGCTCCAAATTTTTATAGGCCTAAAATTATCAAACATCTATTTTAAATATGAATTTAGGATATTGTTACAAAAATTACTGATAATGTAGGGAAATTTAAAGCGTCAAACGTGATTCCAAATCGGTATCGATAGAGTAGTAATGTTCATGGCGTAACTAGCGCCGGTCCAACCGATACAATTGCCTGGAGCCCCGAGTACGGCGGGCCCCAACTGCAGATTTTAAGTAGAGACTATAGATTATTATATTGGAACCAAATATGGATAAAAAATCTCAGAAAATGTTTTAAATTTGGTCTTTTTTTGCTTGTAAATTTTGGAAGGACATACTATGTTGACGCACTTGGGTCCTGGGAGACTTAGTTACGCCACTGGCTATGTTGCGTATTTTAAACCAGTGTAGAATCAAAATAGACGAAAAAAGTGATGAGTTTGCATGAAATCCCAACAAGCTGAATTTTTGTACAGGTCTTGAACACGTCATCACAAATTCTATGTCAAAAGTTCATATCAATCCCGCTTGTGTGTTGTTTTTTATCCGAGATCAAAAGTTACAAATTCTCGCTTTTTGCGTATATCTCTGAAATGATGAGAGCTACCGGAAAAATGGGTAAACAAATTTCATAGAACGTAAGATTCTCTACAAAAAATGTGTCAATATTTTTTACTTACGAAGTACCGTTCTCGAGTCAATGAGATTTCAAACCTAGAAATTACGAATATGTGTCCAGGGGCCTATTGCATAATGAAATACAAGTTAATACTATTAGTGAAAATGCACGTAAAACCGCTAATAATATTAACTTGTATTTTATTATGCAACAGGCCCCTGCATGCATCATTTGAATGAAAAAATATTGGAATTTTGATTTTTGTGATTCATGCACTCAAATACTATACGTAGAGAATATACGATTGAGTGGGACAGCTTTCGTCCCTTATTCCATTAGTCGGTTGACCTTGAGTATCAAGTCAGTTTTAAACAATTTTTCGTAGTAATAGACGTGTTTGTAGATGGTATTTTATAAAAATGTCAGAGATTTGCTTCATTTACAGTCAATCTTTGACTGAGGGTGGAATAAAAAAGTGCAGTTACTTGTTTCCCTACATCTGCTTCTGCTCAACACTTATTTCGAGTGTTCAAGTGTAATTGGCACTGAACTGAATCCTGAAGACTGGGACTGTAAATTGATGAATAATAGTTTGGAGACCATCCAGACTTTACTTCCACCTGCTCCAGAGAAACTTTTTGTAATTGCAAGAAAGGCTGCACGAATAATTATGTTGAGCAGAAAAGTTGGATTGTTTTGTTCACCAATCTGTGCCAAATGTCAATGCCACTCTTGCACTAATGTTGAATCAAATGCAACAGATGAAGATTCTTTCGAAATCGATGAGGCTCGAACTGATCTTTCTTAGAGCAGTCAACACAAATTGAGCAAGAAGAGAGCGAGGAGGAAGAAACGAGTGATCATGTAGAATTTGATGATAACTAATGTAATTTTCTTGCTGCTATAATTTTCATTATATTAATCAAATATTGTTCCATCAAATTTCCTGGATCGGAATATATCGTAGAGTATTCCTACTGGGAAAATAACGTTAAAAAAAGCGCGAAGTACACTACTTCAGAGGTGATACGGAAATGTATGCATATCTCGGCGATTACCAACTCGGCACATTTACAGGTAGTCGCTGCTAATGACTGCCCAACTCGGCACATACAAGTATCTCAGGTACCTGCAGCGATACCCAACTTGGCACACTTGCAGGTAGTTTCTGATGATAATGAAATGACTCAGGTTCCTGAACAAAACGAGGACTGGGCATTCTAATGTTTTTAAATAGAATAAAATCAATTTATAAAATCATAGGATAAGTAGGTTATTATTCGATCACTGGACTCGCTCATGGTATGGAAAAATGGTTTGCATTTTCGATTAAAATACCGTCACTTCTCTTCATCAGATAAAAATTTCCAATTTGATTTATGTTGCCCTACAATCAATAGTATTTCACCAAGTTGGCTAGTTATCTCATGAATTGATATCTTTGATCTTGTTGATTGAACTGTTAGATTGATAATATATAGCTACTAAACAAAAAAATTTTATTCTAATTTTTCTTAGGTGTTAAACCGATAATAAGGGTGGGTTTTTCTGCAAAAACTTGTTTAAGATATGCCGAGTTGGTCATAGGAATTACCACCAACCTTTGATTGATGTCCCATCGGGATATTAAATGTGCCGAGTTGGGGTGTGTCCACACATCTACGGTTCGAAATCGCGATAACTCAATAACGGTGCTTTGTAAGAAAAAAAGTATTGATACTTTTTTTGTAGAGAATTTCAAGATCCACAAACTTCTTCTTGCAAATTTTTCCAGTAGCTCTCACCGTTTCAGAAATATACGCAAAAAATAAAGATTTGTGACGTTTGACATCGAAGAAAAAACACACAAGCACAACGCACAAGCGGGATCGATAGGGACTTTTGACAGCATTTGTAATGACGTATTTAAAACCTATACAAAAATGCAGCTTATTGGGAATTAACGCAAACTGGAATGTCTATTTTGTCTGGACTATTAGTAGGTTTTCAAGAGAAGCAAGAGAGAAGAACACAGTAAAGAGGGTCTCTCTCCACCCGGCAAATTGATGAATTTATTTTCCAGGTAATGATACATTCAATGATTGCAACGGCTTTGAATTCATTTGACCAGCTGGCGAGACAGGCATTATTGACTTTAATTATTTGTACAGCTAAATTCAAAAGAAAATTATCCATACTTATAGTTATTTCGCCCGATTTCATGACCGGAAGTTGAATTAATCTGAGTTGAGGTGACGGGAAATTAACCAGAAAACTGGGCTTAGATTTATTTGATTGATTTGATTGGTCAGTGATGACACAAAAAATGCAGAATTTGATATTATTACCAAGAAAATAAGCCCTTTAAATCGGATTAATTTAACTCGAGACTCTGAAATTGGCCGTACGGGTTTACAATGCACAAAATTGAAAATGTGGGGCGCTTTTGATTCAATGAAATATGAGAAGTCTATGATGATGAGCTCCACGTTCTTAATTTTAGGCTAGTAGCTGGAGCCAAAATTATTTTCTAACTTTTACGGAATTCAAAGAACAAAGTGGCTTGAAAAGTTTCTTGTTAATACATTTTTTTATCCTGTTTAGTCTTCTTAGTTTAAGAGTAGATATTTCATATGAAAATGTAATTTGTGTTACTTGATGCATCAGTTTTACTATTAAACTATTAGAGGCAGAGCCCAAGTGCTAGTCAAGTCGTCGATCCTACTGTCACCATAAGCGAACAAAGCGCGCAACCTGACCGCTATACATCACTAAGTATATATACATTTACCTGTATGCTATTAAATTTATTTTGATAGGATTAAAGCGTACTGTAAACTATTGAATATTATATTATCATTGGGAACTGAGCTTGAACGCGCTAGCTAGCTGGAAAGTGACTGAAATTTTGATTACAAGAACACATATGAACATATAGACAAGAAAGCATGGTATTATTTTTTGTCATCCAGTGTTGAACTTGACTTAAAGTTTCAAGTCTGTAGCTCATCAGGAAGTTTAGTTTAATTTAAAATATATTGCAAAATTTGAACCGGAAAGAAAAAAAACAGACCAGAAAAGGAGATAAGAATGTAATAAAATAATGGAGAAGCAAATCAAAATCAATAAGCTTAACCTGTCACTGTCCATCCTAGAAGAGACTCACTCATAAAATATGGTGAAAGTAGTAAAAGATAATTTAGGGTAATATTGAACATAGCATTGGGCATCAAATTAGCTATCTTGAGGTTAGGTTGTAACAGGGCTGGTAATAATTTTTTTTCTTCTTACTTACAGATATGCTTCCTGGTATGCTGTAACTAACATTGATGTTTGCAGTATAAGCTGAATATGGTGGTGATGGAACTGTTATATGTCCCAGCCAATTTTTATTATGGAATACGTAAGTAAATATTCTTGGGCATGGATTAAATGGAACTTGAACGCAATAATATGTTTCTAATATGCAGACAAATATGATCAATACTTGGTTCCTCATTTCCATGACATTAACTGAAACGCAAAACGTTTTAATAATATTTTTTTAATCAAAATTTTTTGCTTTTAGTATCCAGCTAATGTTTTTGTTTTCCACTATTTTCCAATAATTCATCATTAAATTATACGCAGATTAGTAGTTATTATAACCTTGAAGAGATTTTCTTAAGGTGACCTACAAGTAGTACTTTATCCAGATATTCTTGTTTTCAACCCAAAATATTCAGAAAACAAGTATTTTTATTGCAATGTAAAAATATTTTATTGTTGACTTAGATTGTTCCAAGAAAATAATTAAAAATCTATTTTAAGACAATTATCGATCTATTGATGATGATTAATGATTATCTTGAAAAAAATTGTTGAAAAAGCGTAATCTTTTTGAAGAGAGGCGAGTGTGTCAGGATCAATGGAGCAAAAAACCGGATTTCACAAAAAGAAAAGAAGAATTTCTAGTGGAATGAGTTACGATAAGGAAAGTAGGTACAAATTACGGGAGTCCCCACCAAAGATGCTTGAAGATTTTTGATTTTATACTAAAATAAAATATTCTCATACAATTTTTTTTCATGGTATGTTTTAAAAGAGTTCAGGTTCATACCAAATTCTACATAATTTTTTTTTCTCAAATCTTTATTCAAATTTAAAAAAAAATTAAAAGGATGTTAGTTACAAATTAATCAACATTCCCTTGGAACTTCGTAAGTTATGATACATAATAGTTGTCAAACTGACAGTTTTAAGCCGAATTTATTTTTTATACATGCCTAAATGTGAAGTAAAGTTATCTTGATTCCTCCTTTTCAGGGGAGTTGAAAAACAAAATTCCACATTTGAATTTATTTTAGAATGAAAAGTAAACATCAAATTTCAAGATACTATAAATCACAAAGATTTTAAAAAAATCTCTCAACTCACCTTTAATAAAACAATAAATAATTTCCTATTATTCTTAACAACACTCTCTATTTATATAAAGCACAGCACAAGCTTCAAAATGCACCAATTTGTTTATTTTTTGCACACTTATTGCACATTTGTTAAAGAACAGATCAACACTGAATGTTATTCGTATATGACATTTAATTTTATAGCAAAGAAACCGGTTTCTTCTTTGATAAATACTTCAAATCTCTGACGACATCAGCTGGGAAACTGAGTATTTGCGGTAAACCCCAAAAAAAATCATAACTCCATAATGCACGCCTCTAATGATTATCGTTATCTATTCGTAATTAGCTTGTTAATAATTGTTTATATTAAGATAAATATTTTCGCAGAAATATTGAAGATTATGAATTATTCTCTTAATTTCTATTATCTATAAACTACAAACAGCAAAAAAAAATTTCGCAGCGTATTACTCTAAACAAAATGGTGCTATTTCTTTTTGTTGTTCCTCGCTGAATAACATGGGACTTATTTGAAGTAAAATTACTTCAAAAGTTATTACTGCCCCTGCAATCTAAAATAAAGAATTAATATTTTCGGAAGTATATTATTCGGGAGCCTACGTACCCTCAAACATAATCCTCCAGTTATTTCAAAATAATTGGATCCAGTTATTGCAACTGTACTCCAGGAAATTTGCTGGATCAATCTTTGAGCCTAAAAAAAATTTACAAGTTTCATCTGATATAATTTAGCATGTATTAGGTACTTCTATTCCGAAATTCTCTGACGAAATATTGAACAAGGCAGGCAGGATCAATTTGCTTTCATTATTAACCCAAGAAGCGTATATTAAAACCGCTATTGTCCGTCCCAACAAAAATCCAAGCGAGCAGAACATTGATATTTTGGTGGCTGCACTGTGCAGGGGCCTAAAAGTCAAATACACTTTTCAATATACTAGACTGTTCTGTAATAATCAATCTGGCCTTTGTGATTCGAGAAAATTTCTGAAATACACAAAAAAAACGGCTATCATTTTTTTTTAAATGATCTCATCCAAATCTAAAAATGAATTTAACTTATAAATGTACTTTTGCAATCAGTGGCGTAACACTATACCATATGAGGCCCGTGGCAAATTCTTTTGATGGGGCCCTCCCAGTAAAAATCGTTGAGTATCTAATAAATTTCATTTTCAAGGCCATATTATGTTCATACACATTTATAATGAAATAACAATTTGATTTTAATAAGATATTTATCAATAAAAGTCTTCTTTCCGAGCTTTCTGTTCTGTAAAAGTATCTATAACATCATCAAAGTATAAAGATCGAAAGATCGGGCCATAGAATTTTCAATAGACAGAATTGCCAAGTAACGTAGCCTGTCTTGTCCCATAGAGTGTCTTGAATAAGTATTTATTAATTTTAGTTTCGGAAATGATCATTCAGCACTAGCTGTAGTCACAGAGATTGTAACAAATAACATTAATGCAGTACATACTTCAGGAAAGCAGCACGACATAGAATGATTTTTTATTAATAATAAATTATTAAGTTCTCTAATATACGAAGACTTTTCTATTTCGTCTCTAAAAGCGGACCAAAAACTGAGAGTTTCCGTGGCAAATAATGCAGACATGTCTCTTATATATATCAACAAATTCCAGAGCTTTTCTAATAGATCTGTGTCATTTAAAATTTACATAGTGGCAGACTACAAAATACTGAAATTGGAAACAATTCCATTCATGGAAGGAAACGCGATTTCAGTTGATTAATAATGATGTCCAATACTCGATAAAATATGTTCACTTTGAACAAACTTTCAGATCTTGGAGACGCTCATCTTCGCAATGTTCGTCAAAATAACGTTTCACCTTCCTCTGACGAGTTTAAGAAAATTTAGAGTTGATAGACCATTTTTCTGCTGCACTATTTGCTTCCATTTATAAATTTACAATTTCATGTCGATACCTTTCCAATTCTTCTACACAAATTTTCAAACATTTTGAGGCATTTGAGAAATCGGAGGCTCTAGACTGAAGTGCTTTAGAGGCTGCATCGATAGTTTGCAGAATTTTGCAATGGAAAACCAATAAAATAATAAAATTTCAGTTCTCGATTAGTTTGAATGTCCTTATTAGTTGTGTCTTGCGTCTCACTTTAATTGATCTTGAGTACTTGGAAAGTATTATAATTTTGTTGAAAAAGTTAGTTCATCCTCTTGGGCTGGGGTCCTCTCGGATCGAAGGCCCGTGGCATTTTGCCAGCCCTGCCGCCCTATAGTTACGCCACTGTTTGCAATCAATTATAAAACTATGAACAGCAAAGATTTTGCATTGCTAAAGACTGAAATATAAGGAAACTAACTTCCGGAAGGTCTTCTTTGATGAATAATAATTTGTTGAAATTAATTTGTAATGTGAAAACTTGAGGTAGCGATTCTATCCCACTAAAATAAAGCAACTGAGTTTACTTCATATCGTGAATCTTGCTTAGGATAATCGTGAGTGTTTTGAAGCTGGTGAATTAAGTTCGAATATTACCCGGGGCGCCACGTAATTTTAATTTCGTCCACAGAGCACACAAACACGAAAGTGCCTGGAGAATAAGATATTGGGTTGGATGATGAAATAAAGGACAACGTATCTGCACGATGATCTTCTGTACCCACCAAGTGATCGACAGGGCAAGCATAACACTTACCATAAAAAATATACCCTCAAACATACTTTCTAACAAACAATAAATAAAACAAGCTATTGACTTCAAGTAAGCGACTTCAATAACGATATGAAAAAATTTGTGAATAATAAAAATAACAGCTGTGATTGAGATGAACGAAGTTACTGAAAAAAAAAAACTGATAACAAAATGAATTATGACTCTACTGTTGCAAAAAAGTGAAATAAAAGAAAGGTGAAGTGAGACTTCAAAAAAATTAAAATACAACGCGTCTTGGATGGCAGCACATCCTTACAGAAAACCCCAACAAGCAACACGACGCCTATACGCCTCTGCCAATCACAAATACACACAGGGTCTACGTCGTCCAGAGGCCTAGTTGAATCGATCAAGCTTCACAAAATCCGTCACGTCAATGAACTAGACTGTCGCAATCCAATCCGCGTTTGACAAATAATACGAAAAATACAAATGTTATAATGCCATTTAATGAGAAAAAAAAAGGGAATTCCAAATTGTATGAATATTTTACAGTGCCCCTAGCTAAACTAGGACACCACCAAAAGCCTAACTAGGCAAAGTGAAATGCACAGTCCACTTAGCTGGCCACTGATGTCTAGAATGGTCAAGATGATGTTGGCCGACCTGGTGGATGCGTCAGCCTAGAGGTTGGTCGTGGAGAAGGCGTCAAGGTTAGGGTCCTGTGGATGGTCGTCAGGACGGCAGGATACGACACTCAAGGGATTGGATGCTCTGTACGAAATCGAAAGATTCGCCTAGGATGTTCGTATGACCAAAAAAAAAACCGAAGGTAGCATTAAAGTTCTCTCAAAATATTTAAAATGAGCTGCTTGTCCGCGTATTTTATCTCAAAAATACTACACAGCCTAAAACAAAACTCTGATCTTCAATAATCCCGTGAAGCGGCTTCGATTTACGCGAAGTTTCAGTAGATCTTGGTCACGGAAATCTTTTTATCAACCTTCTGTTGTAGAACATTTTCTCAATTCCTGCCTTGAAGGACTTGTCTCAACTTAAGTCATTTTATTCTTTCAATTGATGAAAAACCGCTTTCAATTAAAAGTCCCCAAAAAAACATAGCAGTAGTCCGAGCAACTAACATTAAAAGAAATCTGTGACGACACAAAAGCGATAACTATAAATAATAATCTTGAATTAACATATTAACAATTTAATTGATGTAAACACTATACGCGCTTTTGATTTAACCAAAACAAATAACTAAGCTTAAAAAAAGAAAACGCAGAACTAATTACTCCGAATAAGAATTAAAAACTATTGACATAGTACCGAAAAAATTAAATGTAAGTAGATATTGAAGTCAATGAATTCAAACTCAAGTTAACCAAATTGAATTTCAGAACCAAACCCGAATGAAAAAATCTGACGTAAACATCACGTGACTACCTTCTCATTTCAATTAAACTGATTGTATTATACGACAAATTCTAAATGTCTGTTTTATATATATATATATATATATATATATATATATATATATATATATATATATATATATATATATATATATATATATATAAATATATATATATATATATATATATATATATATATATATATATATATATATATATATAAATCCTCCTATCAATTTGACGTCCTTACAAAGATGTTCATTTTGGCGTCTACTGAAAGGAACGCGTATACTTGAGATCTGATCGAAGTATATTACATAATTTCTCATGGGCTCTTCAGATTTCACACAGAAATTCCATTTCATGCAATATTCACAGAGTTCCCATTTCCTATACAATATGACTTCCTTTCATCATAACATCAATGTGGCGTCAATAATATACGTTACATATTGCGTTTATAGTGGCGTCCTATCTATATATATGCTTTCACTTCATGTTTGAAGTGGCGTCCCCCTTGTTGCCAGATTTAGTTTTTAAAGTCCGATAAGCACGTCTCTTGCGTAAAATGTTCTATCGATGACACATGTGAAGCGATATATTCAAAGGTTTGCGTAGAATTACATTATTCAAGTATATATAAATATATATATATATATATATATATATATATATATACAGGGTGTAACAGAAATAAGTACATTAATTTTAACCAGTAATAGATCTCGTCAAATGTAACAACTTTTCCGAATACATTTTGTCTGTAAGCTCCTTAGATATCGAGTTAAAATTCATTGAAGTTTAGTCAAAAATTTCACTGTGCGCCCATGGATGATTCTGAATGTTTGACATTTGCTAGAACAATGACAGATGTCAATAAGAATAAGCACCTAATTTGCAAATTTGAACAGTCGTCGGGCAGGTTCTGTAAATTGTACATGGGATTACGCCCTAATGACTTATTTATTGAACTGAAGAATTAGGCTATAGTGTCTTTGTGCTTCAATAATGTTTTCCACTGCTTACAACTGTTATGAAATTTTCATGACATATTAAATTGAAGAATTCAACTGTAGTGTCCTTGTGCTTCAATAATATTTTTTCACTGCTTATAACTGTTATGAAATTATCATGACATATCACTAAGCTGGAAAACTAAGAGAATTTTGGCAATACATACTTTTGCTTACTGTCTTTAGGTTAGATTTACCATTGATTTACCGTTGAAATCAATTCTCCAAGATAACAGTCTTATTTATACCTCAGTGTCTTCTAAATTAATTTATACTCTAACAGAATATCAAGAAGATTATGAATGATCTTGCTTTTATTATGTATTACTGATGTAACACTCAGAACATCTCACATGACGAAGGTCATTGAACTCACAGCAATCAGCTGGGCACGCTGAATTAGCTAACAGTCAGGCTAACAATCAAGAGATGGCGACACCAATAACTAAAACTTTAACAGTGACACTAAAACAGTGTTTCTTTGAACAAAGAATGCTAGCTAAGCATCCCTTAATAGTACCGAGTTGCGCAGCGTGTATCTTTGTGGTCGAATTTAAGGATAAGACAATTAGAAAGGGTGCATTGAACACCTCTTGTTGGACCAAACCAGAGAGTACTTGACCGAACTTTCAAATGAAGTGATCATTGTTTGAGAACTTCTGCTTAAAACAGCAAGACGCAAGACATGCGCGCCGGCTGTGCACAAGCACGCAAGAGAAGTTTGTTTTTTCTCCAAAAATGAGACTTGTTCAAAAGATACAAAAGAAGATAAAATTCTGAAGAGAGCGACAAAGGTAAGTGATAAAATAAAATTTATCGAATCAATAAATTAACGAAGGAATTATAGGTCAACTGAATTATAATAAGTGTTCAAAATGACCACCGTTATTATCAATATAACACTGAAGGCGTCGACGGAATGAATCATTTACTCTTTCTAAAATCTGTGGGCTATTGCGCGGTATATCTTCAGGCAGTAAGCACTGAACTTTCTGAACATGGTAAGGATGGAGTTGTTGTTCTTTCAATATCCTCCAAATTGTCATATGTGACACTCTTTGTTGCAGTGCTAATCTTCGAGTACTAGACCCTGGCTGAGCTTCAACATTCTCCAACACAACCTCTTCAATATTTGCTATGTGATCAGGGCGTGTTCTACCACGATCTTGACAAGCAGGTTCAAAGGATCTGTGATCTCGAAGATGCTGGACCATATTCACAAAAGTGCGAATGTTTGGAAGGCGACGATTTGGAAAACGGTCCGAATAAATTCGTTGAGCTAGAGCAGCATTTCCCTGAGCTTCACCGTAAGCCAATACAATATCTGTACACTCGTTATTTGTGAAGGTAGACATTCTTACTCTTTTTTGAATTAATATGAAAGGTATTATTGGACCAATCTTCTATAATTAGAAATAAATAGTATCTGACAACTTATACATGTCAAAATCAATTGTTTTATTATTATTGCTACTTGATCAAATTATGCTAGAACCTGAACGGCTCGTCAATCTGTGGGGGGGTAAAAAGGCTAAAAAAAAAAGAGATTTCAGGAAAAAGTTATTAAGAAATATTGTTACACTTGATGAGTCCTATAACTGGTTAAATTTAATGTACTTATTTCTGTTACACCCTGTATATATATATATATATATATATATATATATATATATATATATATATATATATATATATATATATATATATATATATATATATATATATATATATATATATATATATATATATATATATATATATATATATATATATATATATATATATATATATATATATATATATATATATATATATATATATATATATATATATATATATATATATATATATATATATATATATATATATATATATATATATATATATATATATATATATATATATATATATATATATATATATATATATATATATATATATATATGGCTAATCATTCTAGATTCATACAACAAATTTAAAAAAAGTTTCAAGTAAAGTGCACTTCTGGCTTGGCCGATTCATACAAAAATAGCAGATAACCATTTTGATACATCAAGTTCAAATACTGAATTTCAACATCCTACTGTTGATCATTCTGGATTTATAAGAGAAATTCGAAAAAGGTTTCAAGTGAAGTTCACTTTCGGTACAGACGATTGCAACCATAAATGCGAGGTGCACAACTAGACCTTATACCAGTCTTAAACACAAAATTTCAACATTATACGTCCAGCCAGTTTTGAGATTTGCGAGTTACGCACGAACGCACGAAAGAACAAACGCACGAACATACGTACCGACATCAAGCCAAAAATAGTCAAAATGGATTCAGGGTGAATTTTGTCGGTTTCACAATACTTTCTTGTACTTAGAACAAGTAAGTAAAAATTGCCAAATTGGCACGTAACAAATTTTTTGAATAATAATAATAATTTTCTCCTAGATTGTGATAGAGTGAATTTTGGAGCCATTTTTAACCAGCTTTTCTCCCTCCTTTGTTTTTTCCAAGCTTTTCTACTATTACGTTATGAGAACCTGTCTTCCACCTATCAAGGGTCTTTATTTTGCTCGTTAGGAACGTGAATTTTAATAAAACCATAATAACAGGATTAGATATGAATAATTTGGTCATTATTCAGATCCACATAAAGTGGAAAAATTTTTGAGGATCATTTTTAAGTTTTGTTTTTCTGACTGATAGAATTTTTCACACAAAGTTGTGAAAAAATAGTGCAGCAAGTTATACGGCAGATGACAGCAGCGAATAGCTGTGGAAATAGTATAGCTATATTTTATGGCTAAAATTAAAATATAAAAATGAATTAAGGTGCTTGCTACGAAAAAGATGCCATCTGTTAATCAAACGCTTGAGACAACTAAGAAAGAATGCAGATCGACTATTGAAACTAGATAGAGATAGAGAATACAGGGGCAGGACTTCCTATTTATTATTTGTCCTTAACTGAATTTAATATTAAGTATTTTTTACTAATTTGTGATTTTTCTTGAAATTTTGATCAAATGATTGTGAATATTTATTCGATAAGCTGTTAGCTTTTTGATTATATATTTTACTGGCTATCGGGACAATATCTAAAACAGTATTAAATGTATTATTCCATCCCATAAGACCCCATTTATATAAGAAGAAAAAAGTATAGATTTAGAATTCAAAAATCTACAAAACTCATCCAGAGGTGATTTTAATTTCTGATATGTTGTGTATTAACACTTAGACATTATCATATCCAAATTTCAACAAAATCTTTTGGATGTCGGTTTTTGTAGCGAGCACCTTAAAAGTCAATTTGTCAATAACAGAATGATAGTACGTAAAAGATACTAACTTCAGTTCGCATGGTCGATAAACCCCATTACGAATAGGTATCAGTCACGTAAGAGAGGTAATCAACTTTTATTTTCCTGAGAACAAAGTTTTTTTTTCTAAATATCTTAAATCATCCAAGCTATCAATTATTAAATAATAAATAATTCAATTTGTGGTATTAACCGCTGGCGCCCGAGATCAAATAATTGAACAATGGTAGAAGAATGGAGTTACTTTTAATATTTGTGATTGATTGATTGAAAAAAAAAATACTTACTTGGAAGAATTAAATATATGGATAGAAACAGTAAATAAATCATTAGCCAAGCAAATACTAACTAAATTATTAATTATTTTATCCAAAGATGAACAAAGCTTAGCTAATCTGTTATAATCTTGACGTACTACTCTCCAAAACGCCTCGTTGTGAATCTGAAAAACTTTACATGAAGTACAAAATAATCCTATTATTTATTACCAACCTTTGAGCTATGAACCCTTTTATTTATTTGTTTGAATTTCTCTGCTATTGCTGAACACATTAATATCAGAAATAGGTCACTGAAATTCCATGCAAAAATTGTGAGAGTACTAAAAAACTACAAATAAATATTTCATATTAAATTAATTTCTATAAATTCAAATTAAAGTTTGAAGGGAAGTATATTCCTTACTTGTACAATAAAAGCGATGGGATACGAAAAAGGTATTACAGTGAACACTTCCGAAAATCTTGTTCCAAAATATGCTTTCAATGGATATGTTTCATATATTGGACAATCAGGGAGAGAAATTCCTAAAGTAACTAAATAGAAAGAATGTTCACCTACAAAAAATGCCCAATAAATTATTTAACAAAAACTAATGAATTATTTGGAGTACATAAAGCAAATATTGATATTACAGCCGCTGTTATTTTGAATCGTCTGTATAAATTTGGTTGGTATTCATAATTTCTCATGAATAAATCAACAGTTTGCCATTTTTTCATGAGTATAGGCCACTTTGCAGCTATCCTTAGAAATAATATTATAATTATTGATGCTGCGAAGTAATAAACCACTGCAACTAAAAGAAGAATTATTTATCAATATTTAAGTGATTCCAAACTATTTAAATTAAATTGAGAATTCAATTTTTTTTTTACAGGACAAAAAACTGAAGTAGAAACGAGGTCTTATCTAAAAATAGTATGTTGCGGCAATGAAAGCGGAAAATAACAAAAGCAAGAACATCCATCAAAATTTTTGATCATAATTGTCCTTTAAAACCAGATTGGTAGGTGTTTCATAAAATTTAACGTGGACGGTGTCACCTGAAATATGAATAGAAAGCCTGCATTACATATTGCGAATGTTTTCGGCAATAACAGCTAATGTAGGCCTTCCAGGTTTCCATCCATCCACGTTCAAATTCACGGAAAATTTTGAAGGACAATCATCCCTGAAAGCTGCCACAGATTTTTATAACCCTACTGAACGTAAATCCTCTTTCAAAATCGTATAATTTCAGGAAAAGCGGTTCAACCCTTTGAAAAAAGCATATATAAATTGCCGAACGAATAGACTTTTCTTATTTTTGTTGATCTTCATTTCCATGGCCTGCCACTTTCTACTTTCAGAGCATTGCTCGTATTATAATTCTCGTAATTTTGTTGATTATATGTTGAAATACTTACAAATTTGACGCAGAAGCATCCCACTGCTGAAATACCTCAAAATATTCAAAATAAGCATCATAATATTGCCGCAAGAATTAACAACGGCATAAATTGTTCTTTTAGCAAACCATTCATATCTAAGGTTAGCTGCATCAGGAGACGTTACTCCTATGACTGGTATCAGTCCAAAAAATTGGCCTGAAATCAGAAAGTTTCGGATAGAGTAATGCAAAGAAGACTTGGGCTTCAGAGCCATCATTATTCCAGATTTACTGCTTGCAGAATTAAGCTAGAATATAAATTTCCTTCTACATCGAAGGCATTAATGACAAAAACTGAAATTTCAAACAATTATTTGAATATTTGTATGGATAGAATAAATATCATTAATTATTAAAAATATTTTCAGATTAATTCTACTTTATTTTCAAAGTAAATTGTAGTTTTTATAAACAGTATACTAAGAATGAAGTGCGCTGAAGAATAAATATTTTTTATGTTATCAATTGATTCAATCAGGTACAAAATATTTGTCAAGTAATTATGCTTTATTTTAGATATTGACAACTCTCATTTATCTTCCGTTACATCGTCTTGTTTTTCTTTATACGCTATTCAAATTCATGTCAATTCAATACGGGATGTGAAAAAATAACAATTAATATCCAAGTTTTCCAATAAAAATATAAATGTTACGCCCAAGTACGCGAATGGCGCAATCAGTAACACTACGCGTTGTAGACGAAGCTGAACGATCGAGCATACAAACTACATATTTTTCATTTGCTGATTAATCGTTCAGCATCGATCAAAATACGTTGTGGCTATTGCCAATGATATTTTTATCATTTCAACAAAATATGAATCAATTATTCATTCATCGAGAGCTAGGCAAAATGGTACATCTTCTCCATCACTTTTTGTGTTCAAAAACATTGGACCAAGTTGTTGTAGAATAACCTCAAAGGTTACTATGGCACCTGCAACCTAAATGAATATTTTAGATAATTTTTACAAAAGAATACGAGGTGCCACATGACTTGAAACTTCTTTTAAATAGTAAAATTAATTATTCATCAAGTTAAGATAGAAGTTAGCAATTGCTTCTTGAATCACGTAACACATCGTGTCCTATAGATAATGTTTTTTTTTTTTACCTTAAGGCACAAATCTCTTGTTACTTGGAAGTAATTTGAGCCTGTTATGGCAACTGGACAAAAAGTTATCTGCTGAATTAATCTGTCTGCCTAAAAAAATATTTATAGTTGGTATCTCTTATTTAAATAATTTGTACCCAGTGGCGGAATTTCACAGGTACAAGGGAGGACAGTTGCCTTCTCTAAATTTGGCACCTACCACATATGCTCATGTCACATGTGCTGAAATATTCAATTAAACTATGTCGTGATATTTATTCTAAATAATTGTATACTAAAATATTTTTTTCTGTATTTTTTTGCTTCAAATATTTCCATCTTTCTACATTTTCTTGCTACCTGAGCTACTATCCTTATCTACTATAGAACTTTTTAACATCTGTTTTCTTGAAGCTATTTTTTATAATGCTTATTTACACTCACTCTGTATGTTTCGTCGGATCAACTTATCATCGCAAATTGGAGCCCCTTTCTGCCTTCCTCTTATTAGAATTTTCTCTATTTTTGTATGTAAGCCCATTTACGAGAACAACACCATATTTCAACGGTTTTAAAGCTAGAGAATGCTTAGATTAATTGTAAATCATCAATTTATGTTTTCATACAAGGAAATAGAAACAAAAAAAGGTTTGAAAATTTAAACCTTTACCCCCCCCCCAAATAATATTGCTGAAATTCCGCCACTATTTGTGCAAGAGATATATAAAATATATCAATATATCAAAATATTGATATTTTTAAAAAATATATCGATATATTGTAGCGATATTTTTTGTACCGATATATCGATATTTAATAAATAGTTTTCTACACGATATTTTTTTCCAGTAATTCCAATTTTTAATGCTTGAAAATCAACTCAAAGTTGATTGAATCGACATATCGATATTTTTTTTATAATCGTTACGATTTCTATATCGATAGATACTATAAATGTCGATACTCAAAATATTCATATTTTTAAAAATATCAACATGTCCAGTTTGTACCACATAAAAAAGGCTTACAATTATAGTCCACAGACAAATCACTACCGCAGGTCGCATGTCGATGAGTTGACTCATGTTTAGAGAGAGAGAGAGAAAAAAGGAAATGTGGGAGTGGCATGTGCGCAGTCATACTCGAACCCAAAGCCGGACTACCGTTTGAACTGCATTTTATTCTATAGATTAATCAATTATTTCAATGGTTAATTGAGATGAAAACTAACTGCCTGCGATTAAGAGTATTTCAATAGATAGATAGATATATATATATATATATATATATATATATATATATATATATATATATATATATATATATATATATATATATATATATATATATATATATATATATATATATATATATATATATATATATATATATATATATATATATATATATATATATATATATATATATATATATATATATATATCTATTGAAATACTCTTAATCGCAGGCATTTAGTTTTCATCTCAATTAACCATTGAAATAATTGATTAATCTATAGAATAAAATGCAGTTCAAACGGTAGTCCGGCTTTGGGTTCGAGTATGAATGCGCACATGCCACTCCCACATTTCCTTTTTTCTCTCTCTCTCTCTAAACATGAGTCAACTCATCGACATGCGACCTGCGGTAGTGATTTGTCTGTGGACTATAATTGTAAGCCTTTTTTATGTGGTACAAACTAGACATGTTGATATTTTTAAAAATATGAATATTTTAAGTATCGACATTTATAGTATCTATCGATGTAGAAATCGTAACGATTATAAAAAAAATATCGATATGTCGATTCAATCAACTTTGAGTTGATTTTCAAGCATTAAAAATTCTACCCGCAGGGTGTCGAGGTTATTTTATCTTGCTCCAGCTGTCTTCTATAAAGTTCTTCCAGATCGTTCTATCTTGTGCTAATTCGCTTATCTTGCGGTTGTCTGTGTTCTTTTTTCTTATCAAGTTTTCTATTATGTCATCCCAATTTTTCCGTGGTCTGCCTCTATTCCTTTTCCCTATTCCTCTTGATTTCCATACTGTTTTAACCTGTGTGTTATCGGGAAGTCTATAGAGATGACCCAGCCATTGGAGTTGTTTATCTCCTATATATTTTTGGGCTGATTTTACTTCTAATTTTCTTCTTATATCCTCATTCCTTATTTTGTCCATTTTAGTTATCCCTTCTATTCTTCTTAGGCATTTCATTTCGATAGCCTGAATTTTACTTCTCTGTCTTTGATTCATAACCCAGGACTCACTTCCGTATGTAAGAATTGGTATGATGATCGTCTTGTATATTGTGAGCTTTATTTTCTTGCCTATATTTTTGTTTGAGAACAACGCTCTTGCTAATATGTGATATGTTCTGGACGTTGTTTGTATCCTGTTATTTATTTCTTCTGCATAACCTCCGTCCGATTCGATTATGCTGCCTAGGTATTTAAAACTTTGTACTTGTTGTATAGCTACGTCGTTTGTCTTTATGTTCAATATTTTTTCTTCCCTGGATATTATCATTACCTTTGTTTTCTCTACGCTGATTTTCATATTTGCTTTTAGTAGTTCTTCATTCCATACGTTCAGATTTTTCTGTAAATTCTGTTCATTGCTTCGGGAGCAACAGATATTTATACCACAAACAAATGGGATAATTGATCAATCTATGGCGACGCGACGCCCAGAGCCATCGTGGCGCTGTTACGGAGGTGTCGCGAAGCGGTATGCTCATGTAATCGGTATACGACGTAATGAATGAGTGCATGCACTTCAATTTAGAAAAAGAAATGAGAGTAGCTATTTTAAAACTTCAACCCCGATTTGAGAAATTATGTTCAGAAAAGCAAGCTCATCCGTCCATTAATTGTACCTACTGTTTTTCCTAGCCCAGCAATAGTTATTCGCTTTCGAATGAATTTGTTATCTCGAACTTACGGTCTCGGTTAAAATTGACACTCTCACGCGCAACAAAATAAACTATCACTTCGCGCACGAAATACAAACAATATTTTTTCGCCAACTGTCAAAAAATAATAGATCAACTATAATTATTCTTTTATTCAGTAAAATGTAGGGAAAAAGTACAAAATATAATTAATTTGTAGTCACCTGGGTATTGTAACCAAAAGAATGCGCAATTGTTGTTTGATAAATAAAGAACTGTCAACAGCCAATTTTTATATTCAAAAATAAGTAGTTTTGTGTACAAATTCATATTTCTCTTTTGTTAAATACCTGTTTGTTTCTATCCTTGTAGCATTACTGAACTGAATTATATTAGATTAGGTGTGCAAAAATATGTTTCATTTTTTTACTAGTGAAAAAATCATGAACTTTGCGTATCCATAACAATACAAAAATATCATGTTTTTTTGACAGTTGGCGAAAAATATTTTTTGTAACACGTACACCGAAAGTATCCTATTACTGAGCTGACCTCTGCTTCGAAAGTTCTCAATTCCAAAGCATGGTAACAATTTTCATTAATTCTCTGTTGACTGGGAATTAATGGATATTTTTTCCCGCTGGGTAAAAATGAAATTGTAGATCATGGATCAGGATGCCGTTGGATTTTTTTATTTCATTGATATATGTCAAATTGATATTTGGAAGACATTTGTATTATAGAATGTATTCGTTATAGTATCTGCATTTATTGTGAACGGGATAGCACAGAGAATGTGAAAAATATCAATCAATAAAATAAATCATGTAAGTTATGTTTCATTGTATTAGTTTACTGTAATGTGATTGCATTTGCAAAAATCTGTTCGTCGAATCGATAAGATAGTTTCAATACATCCAAATTTATTTAAAAAATTTAGTAATGGGGGTTCTTCGGTGCACTTGTTACAAAAAGTGCTGTATGCAACACGGACACTGAACGACTGTCATTATTGTCACGGACAAATTTGGCTGCACGGAGCTACGCCTTGGGCTTTGCCCTCGTCTTCGCCTCGTACTTCGCCCTCGCCTCTACCTCGGGCTTTGCCCTCGTCCTCATCGAATGCAGCCAAATTTATCCTGGACAAGAATGACAGTCGTTTGGTCCTTGTAGCATAATATACTATTATTCACAATCACTATAGTAATATGTCAATTCTTAACCTTTCAGAAGTTAGAAATGTATATCATTTTTAACTGCAAATGACAATCTCTTGGGTTGCAAATATTTTATTATCTCTTGGGGAGGAAATGTTCACATATGGTTGTCTAGCAACACAGTCATAAATCTTTGAAACAGGCTTCGAAAATAAGGAGATTAGTACTGTCAAATAAATTGATAAAATCTTATGATTACAATAAAACATCAATAATTACAATATCAATATTGAGCAGAAATATTTTCATTTATTAGAATCTACATTTAAATTTACTGTTACATTTGAATTTCCGTAACTCTTTATATTTATAGATAGATATTCCTTGTTTTATTTGGTCACTTGAAATTTGAAATTCTTGAGTGGAAGTGCCTGATCCATAAATATTAGTCAAAGTATTCGTATTTGTCAACATATTCGCAATTTTCGCCTGCCCATCTAATGAACTATCAATATACCCTTCGGCTACATTACTGGATTTCCATCCCCCCAAACTTTTTAATTGCAAAATATACCTGCATTATCTGCAAGTAATGTGGCAGCAGTTCCCCGGGAGCAATGACCAGTAAACAAATCGGGATTTTCTAATTTGAAATATATGGCATTTTTTTTTTGGAAATAAAGAAATTTTGTTATGTCCGAACGGCTGTTTTGTTAATTTACCATATCTTATCTGCATAAATAATCTATCATTATCAGTATTTATACGTAAATTTATGTATTGCTTTAATATTGCAATTCATTTGGAATTTGAAACGATAAATACTCTGGGGCGACATGTTTTTGTATCTGGAATGGCAACACAGACTTTATGTTCCAAGAATTGTACATCGGTTGGGCACATCCCAACTCGGCACATTTAATCTCCCGATGGGACATCAGTCAAGGGTTGGTAGTTTTCCTTATGACCAACTCGGCACTGCTGCAGTCTAGATGGGCATTCGGTAAAGGATACCTTAATCTGAGTATTCCAATTGGGCATTTTAATCCCTTACAATGCAGATATCGGATTTACCTGTGTCAAGTATCTATCCGCCTCCATGACTATATGATTATAATGTTTGCAAAATATTTATACATTTTACATTTTCCATAACATTTTATTTTTAACTTCGCCTACTCCTAATACTATGTACTGTTTGGTCATTTCCCTAATTGTATGTATAACTTCAAGAGTTAAAAGGTTCTAGAAAAAATTGTCTTCAAATTGGTAGCTTTGCTTTCATCAACAAATGAAAGTGAAGAAAATATAATATTTGCGTTTCATCAGTTATTTAATATTCAGTGATCATGGAAATGAATCGCATAGTTAGTGAAAAGGAAAAGGAATTGCTAGTTATTGACAATTTTAAATTTTGGGTATCTTCGACAACAAACGACAGAATGAAATGGTGTTGTACAAATAAAAATTATTGATGTACCGCTAAAGAATATACAAATCGCGAGTTTAAAATAATAAACAGTGACTTGATTCATAATCACGAAGAAGAATTAAACATTGAACGGCAGGCGCTAAGTAATATGGTCTAAAGAAAAGCAGTCTCCGACCTTACAGAAACAACATCCAAGCTGATTCGTTTGGTATTTCAAAGTAATTAATAGTATCATAACTTTAGAGTCTCGTATGATAATTGAAATTTGATAGAATACAAATAAAATCAGTTCAAACTCACTTCTTATATACAGAAAAATACAGGTAGAGAAATGCCCAACTAGAAGAGCTTATTACGTCTACCCTTTCGGTTGTAAGAGATTATCTCAGGTACAATGCCCAACTGGGATACAGCCCTCGGCACATCTTAAACAAGTATTTCAGAAAACCCCATTCCTGTTATCGGCTTAACACCTGAGAAAATATAAATTAAAATGTTTTGTTTAGTAGCTATCTATTATCAATCTAGCAGTTCACTCAACAACATCAAAGAAATCTATTCGCGAGATAACTAGCCAACATGGAGAAACACTACTGATTGTAGAGCAACATAAATTCAGTAAATAAAATCTAAAATTTTTATCTGGTGACGTGGAGTAACGACAAAAGGGTTAATCCACGATCACGCTGAAATTACAGTTTTTGTTATATGATGCAACCTACTTATTTTATGAATTTGTATTATTGTATGTCAAATATTGTATGATTATGAAAAAGAAACTATAAAATTGATTTTATTTTATTTAAAAACATTAGAATGCCCAGTCCTCCTTTTGTTCAGGTACCTGAGTCATTCTATTATCATTACAGACTACCTGCAAGTGTGCCGAGTTGGGTATCACTGCAGATACCTGAGATACTCGTATGTGCCGAATTGGGGAGTCATTAGCAGAGACTACCTGTAAATGTGCCGAGTTGGGAATCGCCCGATCGGTTACCTTCATTTTAAATAGTTCGTCGCTTCGACAAGCTCCAGAAACGCCAATTGAATTGAAATTTTAAAGTATGATAGTGTGTATTTCGGTAATAAATTGATAACTACCTTTTGAGGAAGAAATTCTAAAGGCGCATAATTCAAAAATTTGTCGATATGAATATTAGAAAATATTCTCGACTTTTTGGGTCTATATCCAACATTCTGGTTTTTTTAAAAAGGCTGCTAATTTATAAAATGTAGATATATCAAAATTTTCTTTAATTTTCAGTGTTGATCTCAACATAGAGTACGTTGCCCATAAAGTTGTTGGCTTTTCATTTTTCGATAAGTCACTGAAATAAGCGAGCACAACACTTTCTGAATTTTTCTGAGCTTGTTTAGCAGTACAACAATCTTTGTAATGTTTGTATATATTTTCATACCGCCCTTTGCTTTTTTAAGGCAACAAATTTTCAGTAGCTTCTGTAGCAGCTTTTCTTATTTCGGGGGGAGTACATTGTTCCATAATATCACAATCTGAATCTGAACTCACAGACATTTTATAGTTTTCCAATACTCAACATAAATGTCAAATTATTGAAATAAATTCAAACATTTGTTTTCATCGTCTACTACCATACATTAACATAGTGTTTGAAGAAGGCGATGTACGAATAGAATGAGAAGATAATTTGGATAATTAAGGACGATTCTGAATAAAATAGTATACATTGTTCAGTGGGAGTTTCATTACAGCCTTGCGCTTTATCTGAGCCTCGAGACTTCGTCTCTCGGTCATCTAATAAGCCCTCGGCTGTAATGAAACATATCCCACCTCACATGTAATATACTATTTTCTCAGTAAATTTGTAAGAATTATTATTATTATTATTATCATCTATTTAAATCTCTTGTAGCCTTTCGAATGTCAAGATTGTTCTTTAATTTATACTTTGAATTAGTTCTTTCCACTGTTTTCTGTTCAATGCAGTTTTCTTCGCTTCGTTCATGCATTTTTTTTTTAATCTGCCGCTTCCTTTTTTATTCCCGTACCTGTTTGGTTTGTCTATTTTTTGTCATTCTTATTAGATGTCCGTATCATGCTAGTTGTCTTCTATCTATTGTAATTTGTATACTCTCAATCTGTAGGTTCCATCTTATTTCTTCGTTTCTTATCTTGTCTATTCTTCGTACTTCTTCTATTCTCCTCAGAAATCTCACCTCAATTGCCTGTATTTTACTTCTACTTCTTTGATCCAGAATCCAAATTTCACTGCCGTATATTAAGGTTGGTCTGAATATGGTTTTATATACAGCCATTTGGGCGTACACGAACTCGGCACCAAGAACATGAACTCGGCACCAATGCTAATCCGATTAATGCGGGGCGCACACGAATTCGGCACTGTCAATTTTTAAATAAAGCCACGATCTACCTACAAGATTTGATTTTATAAGTCTATATTTTATTTTGAAATTAATTTGTATTGAAAATAATATTGCAAATAATATTTAATGAAACTTCAGAAAAGAAGTATTGTTAGAAAAAAGGCTTATTTATACATATGTCCTATATACCCACATTATTACAAAAATATACAAGTATTTATTGAACACACTAAAACATTTTTTTTTTTTGTTTTTTTGACATTGTAATTTCTTGCATCAAATGGAAACAAATTATTTTATCTATGATATGCAAGACTTTTGAGTTGTTGATGTCACACGTGTGATTATATTCGTTTAAAAGTACGGCTAAAATTCAGTCTGGCTTATTATTAATATAAAATCGCATGTGTCCAGAAATCTCACTCACAGGCAGAACGATTGAGTCACAAATCCTAATCCAGAATGTAGTGCCGAGTTCGAGTAGAGGATTAAAGATACAGGTAGTCTGGTGCCGAGATCGAGGCCGCCCAGCCATTTTTGTGGTTTTGGATACTTCTCTGTTATTTCAAATTACTGTGTTCATAGCATGATAGTTTCTGTTCACCACCTGTATTCTTTTATTTATTTCAGGTTCCATACTTTCTTTCTTATTTATTGTCGCTCCTAGGTATGTGAACGTGTCTACTTGCTCTATATCTTTTCCATTTAGTGTTAGGTTGGTTGTTATATTTTCTTTGGTTATAACTATGGCCTTTGATTTATCTATGTTGATATTCATGTTATATTTGTGCAGTTCTTCGTTCCATACATTTAAGTTGTGCTGCAGATCTTCTTGTCTTTGTTCTGTTTTCTGTATTCTTCATGATATTGTCTAGGTATATATTAAACAGTGTCGGACAAGGCTCTGCCTTGTCTTAATCCTTGGGTGGCTGTGAATTCGTCTGTAACTTCGTTTCCTGTTTTATGTAGTTTGTTGTTCTTCTATAGATGCTTTTAATTGCTTTTAAAAGTTGTTTACTCATATTTCTCTCTCCTAAGATTATCCACATTTTCTCCCTCTGTACTCTATCAAATGCCTTTTCAATATCTATGAATGTTACATATAGTTTATCATCATGTCTCATTGTTATTTCTGTCATTCGTCCAAGCGTAAATATATGGTTTTGCACAGAGTGTAGTAAAATTTATCAGAATTTTATATTCTTTGGAGTTTTTTTTTTTATATAAAAAAATCCAGATTTTAGATTCTAGAGCTATACGCAGGTATCTTCTACAAGGGAATCGCAAAGAAATTATATGTAAAAGGAGTTGCAGTATAAATAAGATTAGGAGCCTCTGATCTATTAAAAGGATAGCCAGCAGCACTAGTTTTGGAGTTCTGATATCTGAAGACAATATCTAAAACAATCATTTATTTATTTGTGATAACAAAATAATTAAAAGCTGAAAAATCAGTTCAATTTTTCTTATCCACCTACATATCCTACCTTTTCTCAATCAAGTTCATTCGATTTCTCGTCTATGACATCGGTCAATCTGTTCCAGTTATTTGAAAAAAAAAAAGGTAAAAATAAAAGGCTAACACTCCGAGTTGTGGTCACTCCTGATCTATACAACAAGGCTCGAGCACGTGAATGCTCGGCCTTCTTCTTTCTTTTTCTCCAAACAAGAGTCATCCCACCACCATGCCACCCATAAATAAAGTAGGAGAACCATACGGTGCTCGGAAGTGCACTAATCGAAGGCAGAAAACTTCTCTCTATCTCACTTTAGCATAGCATGCGCAATAAACTTAGCGTAAAGCTCATTTTTAACCGACAGTTGCACATTCTTCTTCTACAACTTCTAAATTATATATATTTTTTTTTACTCAATACAATACTACTGCGTGTCAACAATTCGGCAATGAACACTGCTCGTGATGACAAATCAGATGCAACGTATGCGTGTGATACAGATAAAAATATGCTTTTTTTCGCTCTCTTTTTATCGGCGTTATTCTGTGTTTACTCTATAATGATTACATTATATACATTACATATTACAAATATATTGTAAAGAGTATAAGCCGATAGGAAGAAAGAGAAGATGGAAGACCCTTTTTTATCTCTCTCTTCCACGCACATGCGTGTCTGACTGGTCAGTACATCGTGTGGTCGAATTTAAGATATTAATGCATCTGAGGAATTGAGAGAAGATAGAGAAAAGTATGACTTCAAATAGGATGGCACTAGACAACATGGATAAAGACAGGCCAACAAGCTTCGTCCAACTTTTTTACAAGGACCGATCGAATCGGATGAATGTAATTCGGGTCACTTCGTACCCACACTGATAAGGGGACATAAATAGTAACTTGAATTGAGCGTGCCCATTACTTTGGACGGCATGACTTTACACAAGGTGGATATAGATGAGGCAACAAAATTTATCCAGCTCTATAACAAGAGCGAGTCGCATCGAATCAACGTAATTTGAGTGACCTCGCATCCGCCCCAAACAGTCGTTAATATTCACTAATGTTAATTAGGACGCTGCAAATTCAGTCGGGGTAACATGCAAATGCCAAGCTTGGATCACATCGTGTCGACGAATTTGGATGACTATACACCAGTCTTTTCATAGGGACATGAGAAGTAGATAAATTTTATAAAATCAAAATCTGATAAATTTCACAAAAATTAGAATACAGCCGAAGTGGCAAGGTTTGAAGAAATGCAGGACACTGTTTGTAAAGTGACCTTTAAAGTTTGACCGTGAAACAGAATTTGATAAATTTTATAAAATCAAAACCTGATAAGTTTCACAAAAATACAAATTCAGGAGTCGGTTTTCACACCATCATCCTAAATAGGGCGGCTTGCTATACCGTACTGAAGAGTCCTAATAAGGACGAAACACGTGTTTACGGTTGCTGCCCTATTCAGGATGATGGTGTGAAAACCGACTCTTGAATTCTAATTTGTGTGAAACTTATCAGGTTTTGATTTTATAAAATTTATCAAATTCTGTTTCCCGGTCAAACTTTAAAGGTCACTTTACAGTGTCCTGCATTTCTTCAAACCTTGCCACTTCGGCTGTATTCTAATAGATGGCACTGATGCAGATTAATTTCTCTGCATGCCATGTACCAACTTACTTTTTAATAGTCTTGCGGCTACAAGTCCGACTATCTGCGGCTTTCTATACCGTACTGAAGAGTCCTAATAAGGACGAAACATGTATCTACAGTTGCTGCCCTATTCAGGATGATGGTGTGAAAGCCGACTTCTGAATTCTAATTTTTGTGAAACTTATCAGGTTTTGATTTTATAAAATTTATCAAATTCTGTTTCACGGTCAAACTTCAAAGATCACTTTACAGTGTTCTGCATTTCTTCAGACATGAGAAATCGTTGTTTCCTGCGGAAATGCTTAGAGTGCACGTTATTTCGAGCGGCATGACTTTAAAAACTTATGAAATATATGTTTTGGACTGCATGATTCTAGACGAGATACAACTAGACAACATGGATATAAACAAGTTCATTCAGCATTGTTCCAAGAGAGAATCAGATCAATTTATACATAAACAATCGTGAGAACGTATTGTTTTGGACGGCGTGACCTTAGGCGTGGTGCCACTGGACAGAATGGATAAAGACAGGGCAACAAGCAAGCGGGTCGCATCGGATTGACGTAATTTGGATGATATTGTTTCCCCATCGTCATAGAGCCATCCAAAGTACGCACTGTTTTGGACGGCATAGCTCCTCAAACTGAAATACAAGTTCTCCAAAGCTAGTATAACTGCATCTTAGAGATCTGCAGAAAGATGGCTGAATGAAGAATCCTATATTTGGATTAATGTCTGGTCTTGGTTATTTTAAGGAGAATACCGTATAGAGATTCGAAAGGATTTTTGGCCTTTTTGAGTAAATTTTTGTTAGATTTTGACACGATGAATAACAGAAATGGCTCCGGTCATGGATGTCTTTCAAAAGAGCGTGACTGGTTACAAGAGCAGATGCATGCGCAGATTGGCTAGTTTCATGTTGAGCGAGATAGAAATATAAAACATTAGTAGGATATCATGTACAATACCTCAGTACCAAAATATTCCGATGGAATATTGAACAGGGCTGCCAACATAATCTTGCTCTCATCGTTAACCCAAGCTGCGTACAAACTCACAGCCGCCGTTCGTCCCAAAAGGAATCCAAAAGATCCGATGAAGTAAACATAATGAATTGTGCCAGATAAAGGACTACAAATATCAAAATAAATCTTTGCAATACTTTCCAGGCGAATAAAATTACGTTAAAGTGTTGAACAACTGTACTGTGATAAAGAAAAGATCGTTAATCAAACATAAGGAGACCAAATGGTTGATTGTTCCATCTAGAGACTTGCACAGGTTTGTCAATCTATTGTAGTCCTCTCGAATGATCTTCCAGAAATCTTCGTTGTGTATCTATAACTTACCTTGTTATTTTCTTCCAAATATTTTATTTATGGTTACCTGAGTGTTGGCGATTCTTATGTTTATCTGTCGAAACTTTTCAGCCATTGCAGAACATATCAACATTACGAATAGGTCCATGAAATTCCAGGCAAAAGTCCCCAAAATATTTATGTACTAGGAAAAACGAATTATTGAATATTGGTCTTATTTTTGTTATTATTTTAATTGTTACCTCCAAAATAAACGCTTTCCAGTATGCAAAGGGCGTCAGCGAGAAAAATGAAGCGAAAGCTACTACAAAGAAGGTCCGTAAAGGATTTGTTTGGAACGAGGAACATTGAGACAATGTAGCTCCCAGTTTTGATAGAAACAAAATGTGCTCTCCTGAGAAAAATAATTTAGAAATACATAATTTCATGAATTAATAATTCGATAATATTTACCTAAAGCAAGAAACATAACGATACACATAGTAACTTTGAATCTTCTGGACAAATTTGGTTGGTACTCATAACTTTTCATAAGTTTTTCAACAGCATTCCATTCCTGCATAAACCCACGCCACTTTAATGCAATCCTGAAGAATAACAAGTGGGTGAGGAGAATATTACTGAAATAAATGATTGTAACTGCAAAAAAAGACCAATTCATTCCGAATATTTTTTATTGTACAAAAAATATTACCCATATCTCCAAAATTCAATCCGGTGCTAAGATATCGCTGGACAGCCACAACAAGCATGCCAATAATTCCACATGAGTTTATCAAAGCATAAAGGGTTCGAAATGAGAGGAGCTTTAATTTAATGTGAGAGATATCTACGTAGGTTATGCCAGAGACTGGCATTAAAGCAAAGCACTGAGCCAGAATTAGGACACTTGCAATGGAATTATGTAAACTTGAATTTGATTTGCTTGGCATTTTAGGGTCTTTGACTTTGTTGTGTTTCATTGATGAACTACGGAACTGCAAAGGGAGAAGAGATGTTTTGACCATATTAGATGACAAAATGGCGGCTTGAAGTGATCTTGATACGCTTGAAGATTTCAAGACGACAGATGATCAACTTAAAACTATTTTTGATGAAAATAATTATTCTTTTCGTATTTTTTGATAAAGAGCAAGCAAATAAATAGTGTGTTAGCAATTATTTTGATTGGAGAGGAAAGAGTTGGGTTATTACTACATATCACTCCACTTTATGATCTTTACTCTTATTTGTGCTAAGTAACAAAACATTGCTGCAACGAACAAATCAACAAAACTAAATTTACTTACTTTTTCCACAACACCCATTATTTACTTTATTACCCAATTGTTTGAATGAAAAATTAGGTAAACAAACGAAAACCAAACAAAATGCAGAGCTACTCTGTCTGGAATTGAACATAAACAAGACAAATTGATGAACCCGATAAAAACTGACAGCTTGAATGGAATTATCAAACGGAGCTTTCTAAAGCTCCACAAACAAATAATATTTGATTATTAGATCGATTTATTATTGTTCCACGTGAAGATACACGCATACAATTCATTCTGACAGCTGATAGCAACACGATAACTGGAAAAAATATTCTTTGAACCGGTAAACAAAGCAATTGAGAGTTTTCATATTATTTCCATCATATTTGAATTTTTAATGACGAAATATGCGATGTTTTTACATTTATCTTCAATCTTTCCATGAACAGTAATTTTTTCTTTATTTCCAGATACATTATTTGTTAATGTACGCAGAACAATTCATCTGAAATGTCAGTTTTCAGGAACATTGGCCCAACTTGGAATAGTATCAGCTCGAATGTTATGACCGCCCCTGCAACCTGAATTTTATCTTTTAATGTACACAATTAAAAGTAATATTCTATGTAGGATGACTTCATTTTTATATTATTCGACTGACAGATATAATAACCTAGCTTTTATATTTGAATGGTTATTGTGGTTATGTTTAAATCAAAATGCAACATTGAAATGCAAAGCAAAATGCAGCATTTATTACATTGTACCAAACGACCCCAACTGATTTACATTTTTCTAAAGTCATCCTTCATACACAGAGCTTCGTCATTACGGATTAAATTTCGATTTATTACTCACTTGTAAACAGAGTCCTCTAGTAACAGCAAAATAGTTTGATCCAGTTATAGCAATTGGATAAAATGATATTTGTTGAATAAGTCGACTTGCCTGCAATATATTTGAATAATTTGAAACAATGTTTACATATAATGATCATGTTTTATGCCGAAAAGTACAGCAGTAAATATGCTAACTAACTCCATTTCACATTAAGTATTGGGAATTACATCAAATATGATTGAAATTTATTTTTACTGGTATTGTCTGTAGTAGTCCGTGAGACAGGACATAAATTTTTCGTTGATTACCGCTAACTTGAAACTTCGTGAGTGACTTCATTGTGATGAGTCCGACAGTTTTCACATTTCACGAAATTCTTGATTTGGGGGCGTTTTTCAGCGAGGGCTAATTGAACACGTCAATTTCATGAAGCCTCAAAAATGTATTATCGTCATATTGATGTTTACACTAATCGAAAGATTTTTTGATTAAAAAATGAAAAATGATATTGTCCGACATGAATATTGGGGGCCAGCGGTGATTCGACAAGCCGCACTTATCACAAGTACGTTGGTATGAAAACGGATTACCGCTAGTCTGAGACTTTTAGAACGTGTTCAATTATTTTTTTTCTAAAATTTGGTCATTCTGACCGACAAATTTTCAGGGGCGTTTTCTCAGCCCGACACTGAAAACGTGTCAGAATTATAACAGCTCCTTCATCAATGACCGCTTGTGGGACCAAAACAGTCATAATTTGAAAACATATTATTTGTCTAAAAAACATATTTGTCCGACAGAAATATTGGTTCTTATCGTCAGTCCGACAAGAAAACGCTCGCACATATATAACTCAGTTTTTGACGTATTTAATATCAGGAGATGAGTAATGGATCTTATTTATAAGATAGTAATGAATAATTCATTAACAAAATAGTTGAAAAAAAGTAAAGTTGAAAATAGAAAAAGAAATATATTATTATGTCGCGAAGTTAGAACGTTATTCACTTTAATCCTCCATTCCCGAGGGTTCCAAAAAGAATTAAATTGGTATTCGATGCTTCGTCCGAATCTGAAATTAGGATTAGTAGTTCCCATTCAAGATTTTAAAGTGACTTTCTCCCCCGACTATAGGATGGGAAAAGAAATCTTTGAAATTTTTCTTCAGCCATTTTCCCATTCGGTGCACATTTCTCAAAATATACTTCAAATATGCCATATCTCACATTCTCCACACAGACTTCAAGTAAGCCAAGTTTTAGATCACCTCGTGTGCGCGGTACAAAGTTATCTCTTCTGTTGTAAAATTAAAATAGGACACCTGTATATACTTTCAGCTTTCTGCACTCGATCATATAAATTTCAAGTATGACAAATATCAAATTCTTTCGTGCGTGCAATATGCTTGAAAAGGGATACAAAGCTTCTTCTTCGCGTATATATATATATAGATTAAAATGGGACACTTGTATATAATTTTCGCTTTCTGCACATCTTCTCCATATAAATTCTGAGTATGCCAAATCTCACACTCCTCCGTGCATGCAATATGCTTAGAAAGAGGTCGAAAGTTTGCTCTTGACGTATAAATATGTAGATATCAGAGTTGAAGGTAAATTTGGATGATATTTGAGGTGATTATCACAGTATACTGACTTTATATCACACATTTGATTCAAAAATAATATTAATATATTGATGCACAAGCCTTTTTTTTTATTATTTATAATTAATAATCATACTGACTCGATATGCATTTCATATATGAGTATGCCTATGAACGCAGCCGCATTCATACTACATATTTTTGCTTTTTCTGAAGTATTGCCCTACTTAAATTGTCGGACATGTATACAGTAATATTTTAGACACTATTTGAATGGAAAATAAAAAACATAGGGATGAGCGGTCATTGATGAAGGAGCTGTTATTGGTAACTAAAATTAACGCGTAGCCACCAAGCGGTTATAAGCGGAACCATATTGTGAAGTGGATTCAATCTTAATTTCCATATAATTGTATGTTATGTTACTGGTTTTGTTAGCAATATTTAGTGGCTTTTTTGAGGTCGTTTATATGAAATTTCATACTACAATAGTTCTTGATGGATTTGTTCAAGTTAATTCAGAGAAAAATACTTGGCTTTCGACTTTATTGTTACATTATATAACCTCAAAATTAGTCTCTCAAGACTATACTCTTCAAAATATGGAATTTAAAAGAAGAATTGGTGATAAAAAATGTTGTGCTTATGGATGTCATTCCAAATTTAATCGAAATATGAATTTGAGTTCTCATAATTTTCCTGAAAAGAGGGAAAATATCTGTAGTAAATAAGGTTGAGACTACAAATTACTTGATAAACGAGCTGTGTGGATTAGAAAAATTCGTACAAAAAAAGCTGAAAGCTGGAATGTACAATGCAAAAATGTCGTGAATACTTCCCAGTAATATTATTTTCTTTGAAGCTATGAATTTTAAAACCTCACGCAGTCTTCCAGTTACAACTAGAAACCGTATATAAATAAAATGATTTTGAAAGAAAAACTTTATATTATAAAAGAAGAAAGTCAATACTTTTCCGCACAATTTGAATTAAATTAAATGGAATACAATTATTTCTTTGGTGAATATCAACGTATTTACATTGTAAACAGACAACAATCTTGCCGTAAGCCACTTTTGATCCGCCATCTTGTAGACACAGTGCTGCCATCAACGGTTATTTCAGTTGCGAATAATCCTGACACGTTTTCAGTATCGGACTGAGAAAACGCCTTCGAAAATTTGTCGGATAAAATGACCAAATTTTAGATAAAAAATAATTGAAAATGTCCTCAAAGTCTCAGACTAGCGGTAATCCGTTTTCATATCAACGTACTTGTGACAAGTGCGGCTTGTCGGACTCACCGCTGGCCCCCAATATTCATGACGGACAATATAATTTTTCATTTTATAATCAAAAAGTCTTTCGATTAATGTAAACATCAATATGGCGGTAATAAATTTTTAAGGCTTCATGAAATTGACGTGTTCAATTAACCCTCGCTGAAAAACACCCCCAAATCAAGAATTTCGTCAAATGTGAAAGCTGTCGGACTCATCACAATAAATTCACTCACGGAGTCTCAAGTGAGCGGTAATCAACGAAAAATTCATAGAAAATAATTTGAAGGGCTGTTCAATCACAGAACATTGCCAACCGGCTTACAAAAAATTTGCTGTGGCCCGTAGTACTTCTCCGATTATGAATTTCATGGCTAGTTTAAGAAATTTAGAGTGTAACGTCATTTAATTGCATATTTCAAAGTGATAGCTGTCATTGTCAAATTGATAGCTATAAATGTCAAACTCTGTCATTAATAAATAGGTATTTTTGAAAATGAAGACTCCTTTTCTAGATTTTCGATGTCTTTATTTATCGGAACATACTGCTTCGACATTTGATCGCCAGAAGTGTAATTAAAAGGAAGTAACGTGGATTCCAGTCCAGTGATTATTCATTTTTGATACCATACTTTTCCTTGAGACTATTCAAAATCCAAAGTGTACATAAATAAGCCTGCTATGATTTAAGAATAATTGGAAGCCGGCATCACTTGCTTTATTCGCCAAATATCACTCGAAATACTCGGACATGTTATTGAAAATTTGAACAGAATGGACCATGTTAGCCGTAATTAGAGCCAAGATTTGAAAGAGATAGTCTCAAAAAAATAAATGTAGAGTTTGACTGTTTCGTATAATAATATAAATTTCGTACAAAATTAAATTGATTTCTAGATATTTATTTTGAAAAAAGTTCCTCCAATTGAATCACCCATTACAAATATCGCCTATCAGCGGGCGAAGCCACAAGATATCGTCAATTGTCTGATTTTCATCGTCCATTTTCAAGTTATAGCAGGATTTATTGACGACAAAGCAAATAAAAAGTGGCCAAATAGGTAATTTTTGACCTCAGATATCAAAATTCGTGGGTAAAATTTCATAAATCATATTTTCTCTCGACCTGTTTACGTATATGCAAATTTTCGCATAATCTTAATGGAATTGAATGCAAGAAAGCTTTAATAAGATTCGCAATTTTACCTCAATTCCGTAATCTTCTGACGGAACCTCAAATAAATAGGTCAAAGCGGTTTTACTTTCATCATTGATCCAACAACAGTAGGCCGATAAGGCTGCTGTTCTTCCCAATAAAAACCCGAAAGAACAGACGAAGTAAATAGTATCTATTGCTTCTCTGAATGGCCTACAACATAAATAATCAATTGCCGTCTCATCTACCATTTGATTTTATTACTTCAACGTTTGGAACAATTGGACGCATATAAAAAATAAATTATTCCCAAATGCCACTGTTACTATATTGTTTACAGTGCCGTCTAATTCTTTACATAGTATAGACAATCTAGTGTAGTCCTCTCTAATTTCTTTCCAAAAAGTTTCATTTCTCATCTGGAATTCAATTTGAATTGTAAACATGAGAAAAATCTTGCATTTTTAAATTAAATAAATTTTACCCTCACTTCACAGCTCGTGATCCTTTTATTGATCTGCTTGAATTTTTCCGCCATTGCTGAACACATCAAAATGATGAATAAGTCAGTGAAGTTCCAAGTGAAAGTAGCTAGAATTAGAAATACCTGCAAAAAATTTAAATGTATTTGAATTTAGATTCTGGATGAATTACTTACTTCCATAAAAAAAGCATACCATCCATTAAATGAAACTATATTAAAAAGATGACTGAACGCAACTCCAAAATATGCTTTCAAAGAATTCTCATTGGCTATTGGACAGGAACTAGATTTGTAAGCAATTTTCACCACTGATAAAAGGTGTTCACCTAAAATCAATTTTAAATTCTGTTTAAGATTTTATCTATCACAACAATCAACAACAATTTTAACATTTGCCGTGGATGATTATTAATCATTATTTTATTATCTATTCACTTTATCTGACTTGTTTTTATAATCAAATTTGAAACACAATTGTCCGTATTCTTATCTTTTGTTCAAGCGCTAATTAAAAAAGTTAAGTCCATAATTTTTTTTTTAATTTTGCAAGTTTATATTTTATATTAACTCCTACAAATAAAACTTATCATAAAATAAATTGAAAGTTTGTTAGCCCCGAAGGGAAATTTTGAAATTTTGTGTTCCAACACAGGTAACATAGGAGAAATCTCGTTTTCAATTTTTTCCATGTGATCTGCTTATCAAGTTGTGATAATCTCTTAATATATTTTAAAGTCAACGATATTGAAGTAATTAAAAAAAATCTGAATAATCGATGGTTTAACAGATAAAAATATCGAAAATATTTATCGCGGTGAGCGAGCTTCACAGATATTATACAACAACCGTGCACGAGTGTCTATATATTGAAAAGCGCGCTATTTAAAACCCAGTTCCCACGACGTATGATTCGACGAGATTCGTGATACGCCCTAGAATCATTTTCACGGCGTACTCGTACAAACTAAATTAAGCTGCTCAAGCTAGTAGCGATTTGAATAAATAAAAGAAGCACCTATTTCTGCAGCTATGTACCCAATCTTGTGCATTCAAATTAAAAATTTAAGAGAAAATACCAAAGATTTTGGTTGTTGACGACTTTGAACAAGAATACTTGTACTCTTTTGTCTCTGTCGATCAAATAAAGGTTCAAATTATACAGTTAATTTGGTTTCATAGCTCAAACATGAGCCCTACGTCATTTTCACGGCACTGCGTTCACTTCATTCTGGTAGAAATTTGTCAAATCCTACGTCGTGGGAACTGCAGTTAACAAGACTAATTTTTGACGGTGCTATTGCAAGCCTACGTTCTTAAACAGGAATTAAAATTAATAAAGATAGCGTAGTGACGATAACAATGCATGAAAAAGAAGTGCACAAGGTTTTGGAAAGATGCATTTCCTTCGAAAGGTGGAAATATGATCCAATGTGTTCATGGGCGTAGCTAGGGGAAAGCAAGGGTGGGCACTGCCCACCATATAAAACTAATTGCCCACCCGAGAAATTTAGTTTCATAGTCAGACTTTCAACTTTACTGCAGATTTGAGGAAGATGCCTTCTTTCAGTCCAGGGAATTAGCAAAACAAAAAGTTTTTTCCAAAAGTTCTCTGCGGATAGCTAGCTTTTAAGGTACTTATTAATGTATCAATGTCTCATCCAAAATTTGGAGATGCGTCATGGTTATATTCGTGTTTTCCGGCAAGAAATCAAAAATATCTCGAGAGATTTTCATTTTATCAAAAAATTTCACCGGAAAAAGTTTCGTAATTAATAAAAAGAAAAACTTTTCAGAACTCATTTTATTAATAAATATGATTTATTGGATAGTCAGTTCTGTATTAATTAAGTTGAAACACAACGTTTCGACAGCAAAGTGCTGCCTTTTTCAAGTGTAAAGAAATATGAAAATAAATAAACAAAATTGTCAAGACAACAAAAATAAAAGTACAAATAGTAACTAGATTAGTTTAAAATATTAACTCCTAGGATCTGAGAGCTCTGCCTGTGGTTGATGATTCAATATCCACAGGTCTTCAGGAGATAATAATGAAGGTCTAAATAGGGAAAATTGTCAACTCCTTGTGGTTCTAGGTCAATCTGGCTCTACTGTTTTTGGTTTGGCGCATAACTGAATCATCCACAGATCTATGAAAAAACCTACTGTCTGGCTACGTTACGTTGATGATGTCTTTGCTGTTTGGCCTCATGGTAGAGATAAATTGAATGTGTTTTTGAATCATCTAAACATGCAACATAGGAACATTAAATTTAGTATTGAGGTTGAAGAAAATAACTGTCTTCCTTTTCTGGACGTTTACCTGGAGAAACAAGATAATGGTAAACTTATCAATTCTGTATATAGGAAGTCGACCCATACAAATCAATATTTACATGAGTCATCAAATCACCATCCTGTTCAAAAATTTTGTACTATTAAAACTTTATATCAGAGAGTCTCTTCATTATGTCATCCAAGTAAATTATCTGATAAAATCAAATTTTTGGATGATGTTTTCTTGAAAAATGGTTATAATACTCGGAACACAGATCAAGAAAGCACTTAGACAGAAGAATTCTACGTCTCCTGTTCAAGATTCAAATAATAAGAAAATATTTGTTACGTTGCCTTACGTAGCTAATATAACGGATAAAATTGAAAGACTTTTACATAAATATGACATAAAAATTTCATACACTTCCAGTTTAAAAAATCGAAATCTTATTGGTAATGTTAAAGACACATTTCCTCTACAGTATCCAGGTATGTACAAGATTCCTTGTCAATGTGGCAAAGTATATTTTGGACAAACCAAGAGGACTGTAGAAACAAGATTGAAAGAGCATTCTCGTCATATAAGATTGAACCATCCAAAAAAATCTGTAGTGGCTGAGCAAGCTATTCAAGAATTACGTGGCATTGACTTCAAGAATACGAAGCTTCTGGCTAAAGAGAGCAATTGGTTCTAGAGGCTTATAAGAGAAGCAATTGAAATTAAAAAATCATCGAATAATTTGAATTTGAATACCGGTTATGGACTTAATCGATCATGGCTACCAATCATTAGTTCATGATTTCAAGTTATTTTTATCCACGAATCTACTTGCAAGAGTTACTTTATCACCACCTCCTGAAGATCGCTGGATGGTTCAGTTATGCGCCAAACCAAAAAGAGTAGAGCCAGATTGATCTAGAATCACAAGGAGTTGACAATTTTCCCTATTTAGATCTTTATTATTTTCTTCTGAAAACCTGTGGATATTGAATCATCAACCAGAGGCGGAGCTCTACGATCCTAGGAGTTAATATTTTAAACTTATCTAGTTACTATTTGTACTTTTAGTTTTGTTGTCTTAACAATTTTGTTTATTTATTTTCATATTTCTTCACACTTGAAAAAGGCAGCACTTTGCTGTCGAAACGTTGTGTTTCAAATTAATTATTAATACAGAACTGATTACGCAATAAAACATATTTTTCGTAATTAAGTTTCCTACAATACCAATTTTCCGCAATTTATGAAAAATCAATATATTCAGATATAAAAAATCTAACAAAAATCAATTATGTTTCAAAAACTATGCATTTTAACAACAAACATGTTCAATATTTCCTACGAGGACTTTTCATGAAAATGTTATTTTCTGCATTGGCTTTTTTGATAAAACCAATCGTTTTGAGATATTTTGGATATTTTGTCAAAAAACGCTAATGCACCTATGAAATTTTGTTTAGGACATTGATACCGTAATTAGTAACCCAAAAGCAAAAAATTTGTCGATTCTTCTGAAAATTTAGTTGAAAATACCGAAATTGACTTCTTGCGGTGGTTGATTAGCTGACCAGCTACCCACCCTAAGAAAATTTCCAAGCTACGCCAATGAATGTGTTCCACAAAAAATCAAATCATCATTTTAAAGCGGGCAGCAGCTGTAGATGTATTTCATTGTTGTTGGAACTCATCAGTACAGTCTAGTTGGACTTTTCTTCCATTTATTGATAAATGGTGAATAGAACCATCTACCGATCTACACCGAAAAGTAGATAAAACAAATATCATAGCATATGAAAGAACGCAGTACTTATAATATAAAAAAATCTGACGTGGACATCATGTGATTTATTTGTACATCATTGGTTATATTTTTTGCATATAATAATTCGATAACAAACACAAAATTCCATTGTTCCACAGCTAATCGTTTTGGAATTATCCAAAAAATTCTAAAAATTTGTCAAATAAAGTGCGCTTTCGGCCCAGTCGGTTGCTTTCGAAACATTAGATCATCATTCTTATGCTTTCCTAAATATTGATTTCCAAGATTATATAGCTAGCAATTCTGAATTTATGCGCAAAATTTGAAAAAAAATCCAGCCGCAGTGCACTTCCGGCTCAGTCGATTGTTATGGAAATAATAGGCAATCTTCAAATGCTACATATTAAATTTCAATACTCTACTGTCAAGTAAAATGCACTTCCGGCTCAGTCGATCTCAATGAAAATAGGGTATGAGCATCTATACGGTACTATTGTCTTAAATACTGAACATTCTCCGTTCAATCATTTTAGATTTCTGCGGAAAATTCAAAAAATGTTCTGAGTAAAGTGCACTTTCGGTACAGACGATTGCAATCATAATACTAGGTGCACAATTAGATGTTACAGAAGTGCTTAGTACAAAATTTCAATATTCTAAAACTGATTGTTATGAATTTATTCGAAAAATCTGTTATATAAAGTGTACTTCCGACTCAGCCGATTAATACAAAAATATAAGATAACCATTTAGATGCTACCGCAATCTCAGTTTCTGAATTTCAATATCCTACGGCAAATAATTCTAGATTTATGCGGAAGATTCAAAAGAAGTTACGAACGCACATACACACATACATAAATACCTACGTCAAGCCGAAAATGTCAAAATGGATTAAGGGATGCTCAAAACGGATACTTCCATCAAAATCTCGAAATGTGAATATTGACGATTTCATAATACTTTACAAGTAAAAATCCAATTTTGAATATCTGTAACTTGGCTAGGTTGTGCTGATGAATCTCATCAGAGACGGTACACATATCTACATTTGCTGCTGGTTCTCCAAATTTTATATTTACCTAGAGCTAGGATCATTATAATACAAGTAGTAATCCAGAATCGTCGCCTGATGTTTGGTTGATACGTATAGTTTCTCATAAAATACTCAGCCTTCAACCAGCTTTCATTTAGGTGCAACCATTTCCTGGCCAAAGAGATGAACAGAAATCCTCCAATGGCAGCACTCAGAAAAAAGACAATATTAACTGCAAAAAGCATAAAAAAATGACTATGACAGACAAGGTATCACATGATTTAAGGAGCAGCTAAGTGGTTACTACCAACTTGTACTGATATATTTTTTGAAATTAATGAAAAATTATGTTATAATTCATTGCATCATCCGGGCTAAACACAGACACGGTCTGCGATAGCCCTGTCCTTCGGACATTTATGTTACATTATCTTAGAGTTAAAGCATCCAACTAATTTTTCTCTTGAAAATGTCATAATTAACTACCGTACTCAAAAAAATGCAAGCTCCACCCGCGGTCACTTTTCAAAATCAATGAAAAGAAATAATCAAATTGACTGCAGCACTGGGGCAACCGATAGTCCTGTGGTGTAATAGTATATTATATAACGAGGGACTTAAGTGCTTGATTTAGTCGTGAGGGCGGAGTTTATTAAAGGCACTTAAGGCATGTTTTATTTACGCTATTTTCCGCATTACTGTATAATATTGAATTACAATAGTCTAAGATAAGATTGATTTATTTTACAATTTTGACAATAATGTTGAGTAAATTCACCATAGTAGTGGTGCTATACAGCAGTTGTTAAATAAATAAGCTTGCTGTCAAAAAGAAGAGTGAGAAATTTGATATCGATAAGGCTGCGGAAGTGGTAATTAAAAAATTATTTCCCCAAAAATCTAGAGAACATCAATATGATGCATTTGTAAAATTGTGTCAATTGCGATGATTCTTATATAAATCATTATTAATAAAGGTTTGAATTAGAATGAAAAAGTTCTATTTGACATTTAGGTAGATACTTTGATTATTCAGTTGTCATAGAAAAATTTGTTTATTTTATTTTAGTCCCATTTTAAATCTCTAGGGACTAAACTCAAACATAAGACCCTGAAATGAGGGATTAAATTCATCTTTCACTCCCGGGAGTGCGAAAATATTTTTTTCTACAGTCACTATAGAATGATACCTATTCCACACGCTGTAGCGTGCGGAATACGAGTCATTCCGCACGCTCAGGGATTCCTAAGAAAGCCGCGTGGCGTCGCGAAAAAACTGTTTCATTACTGTCATAATTTTAATTCTCCTTGATTTTCTTTTCATTTCTCTTCAAAATGAAGTCAATATGAGTAATTTTATCAACATTTGATGAATTGGAATGAGATCAATGAAGCAAATTCTTTCTCAGAAAACGGTATATTTTGATTATAGATATTCACGCGAACACCTTTGACTGTAGAAAAAATAACATCCGTCACTCGTGCGAATCGATCATACCATGCTCATGTGAATTCTGCCACTCGACTTCGTCTCGTGCCTGAATTATTCACATTCGCATGGAATGATCTCCATTCCGCACTTGTATCGGAATATACTATTTGCTGTTTTACTCTAGGAATAATCGATCAAATTGACTTTCTCATAAAAATATAATAATAGTCGCAGAGAATACGAACTTTTCACACAAACATATTGAAGTGTACCCCTTAGAAATTGAATCCTTCATAATTGGTTCTCTATGTCATTATAGAAATGCAGTGCCAAAATTTTTTCACACTAGGTTTACTGTTTGGTCTGTGCGTAGTGATGCGCTGTCTTCGATATAATAAGTATTTAAATAAACGAATTTACAAAAAAGATCTCTCTGTATTCTCTATATCACTTTTTGAGATATTAATTAAGAGAAATATTTACATTACAGCACGAATCATACTTTGATGGTTCTATGTGAGGAACATTCACGCAAGCGCCAACAGCAACTGCTCAAAGTTTGAACTTGGTTGGATGGACGATACGCGAATAAACAGTTAGTAGATATTATTCGCACGTCACCTATTGTACGTTAATAGTATTATGTTAGAAACTTTCACGCAAGCACTAACAGCAACTTTACAAAGTTTCAACTCAATTGGATAAACAATACGCGAACGAGTAAGTACGATTCATGTGCCACTTTTTATATATACCAATGAACTTCTTGCTACTATTCAATATAGAATTGAATTCACAATTAGTAATAAATTCCTCGAATATATTAATTTGAAAATATTGTGAAATGACCAATACATTCAACATTTTTTTGCATAAATTACGACAGGAGTAATGGTGGTAAACAATTTTCTCGGACATAAAAAAAAAAAAAAACAGAAAATGAAATAATATAACCGTAAAGTTTTTACTGGTCTAATCGAGTATTTAATTTTGGGTGGTGCAGTCTCGGGGTCTCACTGTTGCAGATAAATTCAAAATCCTAATTAAGCTTCCCACATAGTGAACAGAAATCATGTGTCGAAAATGTGAAGCAAACATTACATGCGAAAAAAAAAAAAAAACTCTTTACCAATGGAGAAGCTAACTGAAGAGTATAAAAATGTTTATTATCTTAGGTGGTAGGCGTCTTTTTGAATATTGGAAAATGTGTCGTGAAGATGCTCCAGATAATCCGAGCAAAAAATAAATTGTTGCGAAAACGCATCCTTCAATTACTAAATACGACACATCCGCTCTGAACAGCGTCAAGCTTTTATGAAATCAAGACCTCAACTAGCTAGAGTGTCAACAAAACAAGATCTGATATCAAATTTCATTTAGATTGAAAAGAAAATAATTGAAATTAAAACACGCATTCAAAGTTAATAGTAACCAGTCAGCTGTTAAATCTGTTAGAAGAAATATTTGAGAATCTAACCTATATCACCAAATTCTTTTTCCTTATTCGTGAACTGCACAAAAAACAAAGTCATTGACACAATACTCCCAACAATCGAAAACATGCTGTAAAACATCTTTGGTGATACCCATTTAAATTTAATAAAACTTATATCCGCTCCCAATATCCCATTTATGGGAATAAGCCCAAAACATTGAGCCAAAGTAATCACAAAACCAACTGATTTATAAAGACTACTTTTGGAGTGGCCCATTGTAGGTTGTTGCTTTCGTTTAAGAACGGAAAATGTATAATTTGTTGGTTTTTTTAATGGATCCAACTGTTGACGGTTTTTTGGCGTCATCATTAGTATTGATTGAGTCTGACGAATTTCGTTCATTTATTTAGTAGTCTGTAAATAAATAAAAATTGTTAGGTAAATATAAACAATTTAAACAAATGAGTTCAGTTGATTTCCTGCTGTTTTATTTATTTATCAATTGGCAAAAGCCTCTTGAACATCTGAATTTTAAAAAAAAAACATGAAATTTAACTTGAGCACATTTTATATGATGATTCATTGCAATCATATTTTTCTATGAATTCAGTAGTTTGTTTTAGAATATATTATTAATTTTACATTCGACAAATATGAAAAACATGAACAGTAATAATACCTTAGGCTCCCACAAATGTTTTTATTTTAAATTGAAGTCATGATCTGGTTGTTGTTGTTCACTCAAAAACCTAGTAATTACACTAAATACACTGTTTTATCCACTCTAGAGGCGTGTTCGATTTATCTGATCCTCCTGAAGAGGAATCTGTTTTTAATACTTATTTTTGTGTACTTTTGAATCAATAATTTTGTTTGCTAACTGCAGGTGCAGCGATACTGAAATAGATTGATTGTTTATCTGGAAGACGCTTCTAGAAAAGTGCAGTTTTTTTGTAATTTCACAGGGTTTGAAAGAGGGTCACGCACTCGCGATAGGATCGTAAGTTGACCGTTGTTAAACATTGAATAAGCACACGTAATACGAAATTTATTTTTCTACGACTATTAATGACTATTCCATTCGTAGTATTTATAACAAAGTTAACAATGCTGAATTGCCATAGAAACGGTACATATCAGTGAGTATTTGGACATGTAGAAATACCATCGGGTATTACACTAGTGGTCAAAGTGAGTATTTCACTCAAAGCTGTGGATACCTCCAATTTGTGCTTTCTTCGTATTTAATGGAATATTTTTCTGAATATCTTCATCAATTTCATCTTCTGATCTATCACCAAACCTTTTGAACTAGTTTCCATATCAAAACGTAACGTATTTCTCTATTATTCGTCAAAGAAAATGCAAGAAATTCTAATTTTTCAGTTTGAAAGAAATTTGTTTACTCGTTCCTATGGAAATTGCGTGAGTTGTTACTAGATTCATAGAAAACTAATTTGGAAAAATTATTTGACTCCTGGAATAGTCCTCCATATACCATTTGTAGTTAAAGTATCATAGACTATTTTTGTGGCGCAATCACTCATGTTTATTGTGCTTGTGAATACCACTTGTGCTGCACACTCGTGGTATTCAAACGCAAACACAATAAACATTCGTGATAGCACCATAAAAATAATCGATAATACTTAAACTACTTATGGTGTAATAAATGAGAATTTTTTGAATTATTTTAGATTGTCCATATAATTTAGAGCTGCTAGGTCGGACGCCCTTTTTTCTCCAACTGTAGCTCGTTTACAAGCCAACTTATTCAAAAGAGAGAGAGATTCTGCTGAAAAGTAATCGGCCTAAGCAAGTAAACGCAGTTTTCTTAATTAATTCCCGAACATAGTCTCCTTTTAGCCCTTTATACATCACCCAAAGATTCTTCAATTTTATGTTGTCCTCCGAATAATGCAATCCCTGCAAATTTTCAAAATAGGCCTCTGTTCTAGCAATTCGACCAAAATATCTTGTCCTCGAGACATTTCTTGAAGTTTGGAAATGAATAATAGTTGTTGGAGACTAGATTTGGATGAGAAATTAATTCGTAGCGCAATTATCCTGATAGAAGATTACCCTTTCTTCATAAAATGAACCGATGCCGCTCCAAATCAATCCAATAACATAATATACGTTCATGATCTTGTTGTCTTTTTCCAGATAGACGGTGGGAAAGTGGGAATAATGCCACGATTTTGTTGACCAACAGACCCACCTTGAACTTCTTCGGCTTCGATTCGTCAAAATTAGTTCACTGTTATGACTGCTCTTCGGTCTCTGGTTTGTTATTATGGATCCATGTCTCGTCCACGGTTACGAAACGGAAAAAAAGCCTTTCGTATCGCGGTTAAACTTCACAAACTTTAAAATGGTGAGCTGATTGCATTTATTGTCGATTGAGAGAAAATGCGGTACCCATCATGTAAAATGTAGTAAAATTAGTAAAGATACTAATAATATAAAATTGCATTGCATTATGCAAAAACCAAATGGCGTAATTGGTTGAAAATTTGTTACTGGTGGCGCCATCTCTTTCCTCAGCCGATTAATTTTCAACTACCCCTCGTATAAAATTCTTTCAGTTCGATAAATATTTATTACTATATATTGAAAAAAAAAGTAAATATTATCTTTGTTTCACTCATGTTTGTTCTTTAAATGGATTCCATTAATTCATTCATCTCTTCACAACTAATTCATGATTCTATGAAATACATTTGAAATTGTTGAACACTTCTCCCATAAAAATACTTACTTTCTCTTCAAACCTAATTATTCTCTTCGAAGATTAATATTATAGTATCTCTCAGCCCACAACTTAATAAATAAAATTCCATACGGTTTCCTAATATAATTTTTAATGTAAACAAATAAATTCATTGTATTTGACATTGAGATTTTCTATCGGAAGAGGTGTCATCTCATGTTTTTTAACTGTCAAATGAATTTATGTTCAAGGCGTAAGCAAATATTATTCCTTTAATCTCAATAAAAACGTGATAAATTCTTATTTTGTGATTCATAATACAAATAACTTTGTTTATATTGGTTATAATAATTGTTCTGAAGAAAGGCCAAATATTTAAATTATAACAAAGACCTTAGGCAAGACTCATTATACTTTCTGAATTTTTAGACTTGAGAAAAAAATTGTTTAAGCCCGGTGATGCTATCCAAATTATTTCATGCCGTCATTGAAGCAATATTTAACTTCCTGTTATGTTGTTACCGCTTAAACTTCAAAAGCAGGTCCTATGAAGGATGGCGTCATGTGTGAAAAACTCCGGGAATTAGCTTAATTGACAAAATTGATGAAAGCCAGTGTGTGGACTGGTATCTCCACTAACTTCATTACTTCATACCATATACATACATACATATTCATACGCACATACACACACACAAACACATTCATGTATATACATTATTAAGTTTTCGTATCTACACAAAACACTTAGCACTATGACATTTTAGCTTAAGTGTGTAATATATTATTTTTAAGTATTGAAGATTCCAAATGTTCTAGTTGCCTCTTGTGTAAATACTTCAGGGCCCATTGTGCAAGCTTCCGGCTACAAAATCCTGTCAAGATCTTTCTCATAATTAACTGCTTTAGTTTTTCTGATCACTACACGTGCAAATTATTTAGATTCTTTTGTAGTATATTATATTTTCTTTGTCTCGGACCTCCTCTAAATCATGCAAGTTGATTTCTATAATGTTTTAATATAAGTTCATCTTCCACGCTTATCCGTTTGAGTTGACTTTTCGACTTGTTGCGTTTGTGGGTATAATAACCTGCTTTACGCATATACTCAAACTAATCCGAGTCGCAGAGCAAGGCCGACCTACTACATCAAGACATGAACCAGAATTTCTTCCAGGTGCGAATAAAGAACCATCGAATGTAATTTTTATTACAACAATTTTTAAATATAATAATTTACAATAGGGAGTGAGCGACGCAAGAGTTGGCCTCTGGCGGCAGGAATTCAAACTAGAAAAACCGAGATAGATTTGAATTATATTGGAAATCATATGGAGTTTTGTCTTGAAAGACTGTTTTGTTTTTTTGATATTTATAGAGTTAGGAAATATTTTATAATAGAAAAACTACTATGAAGTCCACACGATATTATTCTGTACCACAGTGCTGTAGTTATAAGAGTAAATAAATAAGTATATATCGATTTCCAACATAATCTATCTTCCGAAAGCAGTGGCAAAAAATTGGAAACAAAAAATCTAATATTATATCATTTTAGTGTTTCTTACTCCTCAAAAACTACATTCTTTGAAATCAAGAAAAAAAGATTAAAAAGAATCTAATTCATCCAATAAATCAGCAATTATCAGCATAGAAAAAATTGGTCCAGAAAACGGAAAATCAATATGAATTTTCATGCATTTGAACAGATTCTATTCATTTTTGATGAATCATCTCTAAGTCCTAAAGAAACTTCACTCCCAATAGAAATATCTCAGGATTCAGGAAACAAAATGTGCGGAACTCAGTGCAAATTTATTAAAAATTCAAATTGTATTGCTCAAAATAAGATAAATTACAGAAGTATTGATGTCCAGTGTAATTTAGGCAACTATGGAAAAACAAAAATCTTATCAATCAATACTTAAAAATTACACTAGAATGAACATCAAACTTTTTAATGTTCATTACTTGCGTCCAGAATATACTGGATAATAAATAGCTTTTACAAATAAACGATGTGCCATGGAAATCTTGTTGAGTTCTGTAAAATCTGAATAAAATTTTTCATTCCAAGCTATGTATCTGGAATGTTTTTACCACTACAGCAAACTAATTCAAAAAAAATATCAGATAACTTAATATAGGACATATTTTATATTGTATTTATGAAATTTTTCACACAAAAATTAAAGATTTCAATACAGATAAACATATATGACTGGAATATTTTCGCAGCGCACTGTTTATCTAACATATAAAGTGAATGCATATCACGGTTCTGTCGCCATTTTACATATAACTGGCGAGACCTCTGGTGGCTGCGCTCACTCCCTATAGTATGTTTGATCGATTATTGCTATCAGCAATTGGGCATCTCTAATGCCTGTATTACACGATACAATTTATTGACCAATAAATTGACCAAGTTTTCAACAACTTATTGTCGAGCTCAAAAATATTTTGTACCATATTACACGTTACAAGTTTTCGTCAAGAAAAATCAAAACTACCAACTTATAATTTTTGACGTAACTTCAAAAAGTGTGGTTAGAGAGAAAGTGTGATAGTAGAGATGACAAAAAATTAATATACTGAAGGCAACTGTATATAAAATTATATTAATACTTTGTCAACATTAAGATTATGTTTGTAATGTTTGTCTTTCTTTAGGTTAAGTCAAGTATGAAACGCGTGTCTCATTTGACGCGAAATAACTAATATGAGTAATGTTGGCAACGACAAAATCTCTCTAGAATACCCCAGAATATTGGTGTAAAATAGAGCCAGTTCTATTTCAAAAATAACTTGGTCAATTATTGGTCAAAAAAAAATTGTGGAAATCTTGGACATATTATACACAACAATAAATTGAAGGTCAACTTTTGAAAATTATTGACCAATAAATTGTATCGTGTAATACAGGCATAATATTTCTATGATAATTTGACTCCCCGCTTCCGGATCCGCTTCCGCTTTAAATTTTAAAATTGTTGATATCTCGGCAACAATTGTTCAGATCCAATTTTTCTTCAAGATTCGTAAACTACATGTATGAAACTATATAATTTCATGCCAAACTCGAAATATTAGGGATCAAAAATTTTAATTTTTCTATCAAGGCTCATTTTACTAAGATTTTGCCTATTTTCAGTCTCTTCCTCATGATATATGTATTTATTGTTGAATTGCTTTGAAATTCTGAACATTTATAGTATGTAGTATGCCTGATCGATTAATGCTATTAGCAATCAGGTATCTCTGAAATTTCGATGACTATTCCATTCGTAGTATTTATAACAAGGTTAACAATGCTAAATCGCCATAGAAACGGTGCATATCAGCGAGTATTTGGACGTGTAGAAATACCATCGGGTATTACACTAGTGAGTATTTCACTCAAAGATGTGGATACCTCCAATTCGTGCTTTCTTCGTATTTAATGGAATATTTTTCTTAATATCTTCATCAATTTTATCTTCTGATCTATCGCCAAACCTTTCTGAACTAGTTTCCATATCTAGACGCAATATATTTCTCTATTATTCGTCAAGGAAATGCAAGAAATTCTAATTTTTCAGTTTGACAGAAGTTTGTTCACTCGTTCCTTTGAAAATTACGTGAGTTGTTACTAGATTCATAAAAAACTAATTTGAAAAAATGGTTTGACTCCTGGAATAGTCCTCCATATATCATTTGTAGTTAAAGTATTATAGACTATTTTTGTGGTGCAATCATTCATGTTTATTGTGCTTGTGAATACCACTCGTGCTGCACACTCGTGGTATTCAAACGCAAGCACAATAAACATTCGTGATAATACTTAAACTACTTATGATATAATATATGATAATTTTTATTTGACTCTCCGTTTCCGGCTCCGCTTTCGCTTTAAATTTTAAAATTGTTGATATCTCGGAAATGATTGTTCAGAACCAAATTTTTCTTCAAGATTCGAAATCTAAATGTACTAAACTATATGATTTCATGCCAAACTCAAAATATTTGGGATCAAAAATTTAAATTTTATTCATCAAGGCTCATTCATTTCTGGCTATAAATTTAAGATTTTGCCTATTTTCAGTTTCTTTCTCATGAAATCTGTATTTGTTGTTAAATTGCTTTAAAATTTGGAACATTCATAGTATATAGTATGACCGATCGATTATTGCTATTAGCAATTGGGTACCTCTAATATTTCTATGATATTTTCACTCCCCGCTTCCGGCTCCGCTTCCGTTTAAAATTGTTGATATCTCGAAAATTATTGTTTAGATCCAATTTTTTCTTTAATATTTGTAATCTACATGCATGAAACTATATAATTTCATACCGAACTTAAAATATCTAGAATCAAAAATTTCAAATTTTTTTATCAAGGCTTATCCCTTGCTATGAATTCAGGATTTTGCCTATTTTCAGTTTCTTTCCCATGAATTCTGTATTTGTTGTTAAATTGCTTTGAAAGGAACATTTATAGTATATAGTATGATCACAAATATTTTTCTGATTCTAAAAGAAATATTCATTACTTAAAAATTCACCATATGGCCTAACCCATTTGTCTTCAGAATGAGAACAGATTCTCGACACACCCTGCAATACCAATGAGACCCAAAAACCGTAATATACATAAAACCTAGTTTCGAGTAAACAGCCCTAATCACTTCCAAGATCAAGCCATACAAGAAGCGCGTATTGCACACATTTGTATCACTTGTATGCATTGTTTACTTTGATTATAAGCTCAATTAGCCATCATATATTAAGTGTTGTGAATTAGCTGAGAAGTTCTATCAATTGATGATTTGTCTGTCTGTGACAGCTGTGATTTTTGCCAGCCGCATGTACAACATGCATGTATAGCGGCAACGAGGCTGTTCCATGAGTGGATAAATCAACCAACCTGCGTGTGTCGCAGGCATAGGTACGGCATTACGGTACTGATAACCTTCCGTAGGTGTCGTTCAACGTGACATAAAAAGTGCTAGTGACTTAGCTATCTGGGAGCTAGTACCACCGGTGCTACATTATTCTGTTGATATTGCGCAGAAAAATGTGTATGGCAACGGGGTTGTTCCAAGAGCGGATAAATTGATCAGATCGCGTGTGTCACGAACATCGATCTTCGCTACAGTACTGCTAGCTATCTATTCGGTGAAGTCAACGGCCTATCTATTAACCAGATATCTTATCCAACCTTTGAGGCAGGTGTATCATTTTTATATCCGTTCTAGTTACCTAAATTAAACCTGAAATGCCTCTATGGTGAGGAATTGATGACATTTCATGGAGCATTGTGGCTCAAACTCATATTACTTTCAGCAGAATTTGGCTTAATTACGCTCTAACATCTGATCAACCCCTTACTCCTGACGGCAGGGCCACCAACAATTCATCAGCCGAACATAAGTTTTTTATATTTTATTATATCTATTATCGATTGTTATTATTATCTCACTCCTTTAACACTTTGTCCTAACTTCCTGTGTTGACACATGTTTGTTTCAAAATGTATGATCACGCTAAAACCCATGTGGAGCACGTGATTTTTTCAAAGCTAGAGCAGATGGACAAAGTGGACTCCAGGACGGGAAGCCAACAGGAGAGGAAGAAGTCAGTTCCTCAGAGATATCGCTCAAGAAAAATCCACCTCGCGGTGGATTAAGATCATGTATCCAATCCTCAAAAAATTTAAATCTTCAAAGGATAGTACACTACAGTCAAAGAGTAGTTTTGTCCCTGAACATGAAAGTCGCGCTTTGGTGACCGTCATACTACTGAAGCCAAGTGTCAAAATGCGCAGCACACAAGTTTTGGTTCGCGCATTTCAAGTAGGTACGTTCTCGCTTATTTGATTTGACCTAGACATGCGTGTCTCTATTTTATTTTTGTGGGGAGAAAAATGTGGTTTGTTTCATCAGCATAAAATTTAAATATATATTTTTCAATAAATTTCAGCAAATCTAGGTAAGGAGCAATGTTAAAGTTAATGACAATACTCGTGAATTTATCTCTAAGTATCAGTAATAATATGGAGAGATTAAAAAGCACTTCCCTATTTAACTACCTCAGGAAAATTTACACCTGTTTGGTTTGATTATATTTAGTTTATGATAAAATGAACCTGCAATACTTCAAAATTTATGGTCATAGGTTATGAAATAAAATTTTTCGATATTGCTTTGTACACATGATAAATATATTTAAATTATTTCACAAAGCGTTTTAAAATACATCTGCATATATATTTTTTTTATTCAATTATATTGTAGATTAGGGTAAACAGTCCAATGGTTTCAGTTCATCAGTTTTCAGAAAGGCGGGCCCCATTTGTACCAAAATTATTTCAAAAGTAATTATTGCACTTGCAACCTAAAACAAATACTTTAAGATGTGATATTATTTATTATAAATTCTTCAATACTTGTAAACATAGTCCTCGAGTTACAGCAAAGAAATTTGAGCCTGTCAAAGCAGCAGGCGAAGAACAAATCTGGTTTATCAATCTATCAGCCTAAAATATATCAAAAGTATTATTTTTGAACAATTTTTTTTTCTCACTTACTTCCAAGCAGAAATATTGTTGTGGAATATTAAATAAATTAGTTAAAATTTCTTTGCTTTCGTCATTAATCCAACAACAATATATTGAAACTGTTCCTGTTCGTCCCAACAAAAATCCGAAAGAGTATAAGAAATATATTGCGTGGAAAAGATCTCGTTTCGGTCTACAGAAAAATTAAAAATTATTCGGTAAAAACCAGCACAATAAATGCTTACTTCAATGAATTAAACATTTGCCAGCAAATAAAAAACAAATTACTAGCAAAAGACACAGTAACCATATTGTTTATTAGACTGTCTAATGTTTTACAAAGGTTCCATAATCGAGTGTAGTCCTCACGAGTTTTTTTCCAAAACTCTTGATCTTGCACCTAAAATAATTATGAATAGACAATCTGCTGGATTAAATTATTTTTAGTTACCTGTGTGACATTTATCTGTTTATTGATTTGCTTAAATCTTTCAGCCATTGCTGCACTACATAAAATCAAAAACAAATCCAAAAAACTCCAATGAAATGTTGCCATGACAACTGGTATCTGAAAATCTATCAATAAACAATGCAATTGAAACAAAATAATCTTCATACTTCTGTCAAAACGGCTTTCCAAAGAGCGTAAGAAGTAACAGAAAAAATATTAGTACAGCAAAGACCAAAATAGGCTTTAATTGGTTCTGTTTTTGATAGAGGACAACTCAAAGCAAGATGAATACTTTTTATTACACTAAAAACATGTTCCACTAAAAAAAAAGAAATTCAATTAACCAAACAATCTAAATTTAAGGGGGTATGTATTACTCAGAGCGAATGTCATTACTATAATAGTTGTTATCTTGAATCTGCGGTGGTCATTCGGCTGATAAGAATATTTCGACATTGCTCTTTCCATCTTTAACCATTCTTTATTCAAAAATAACCATTTCCTAGCCAATTTTATAAAAAGGAAATAGCCTAACGTTTGACTTAAATAATAAATGGTTGAAACTGAAACAGAAGATTAGAACAATAAATATATATGTTTAGTAGTTTGGAATGAAACTTCTTTCGAAAAACAAAAAAACGCCAATAACTTTAAACTGGGGCTCCAAATCAAAAATTTTAACAAGAAAAAGCTGTTCGACTCAATGAACTCTAGTTGCCATTTTCAACCATCCGACTATATTTGAGAATATTTATCGATAATAATTAATTGTAAAATAGATTTAAAAAATTTCATATAATTTTCATATTATATAGTAAAGTAATTCTAATATACTGGTCTTCGTATTACAATTTCAAATGAGGCAGAACTGCTCATTTTTTGAACCAATTCACAGTAGCACCTTCGTTCGAATGTTATCATATAACATCAAATATCGCTCTTCAATCTTTGTTACACCGATCTAAACGAAGTTTCACTTCAATAAATATTTTTTTTATACAAACCAATATGTCCGAAATTTAGATCTTCTCTGGTAAATTGTATAAAATACAAAAAGCCTGTTATGAAAATAGAAACCACTCCAATAAGGCTGTAAATTGTCCTCCAAGAAAACCATTGAAAATGAAGATTGTCTATACTGGCATCTCTGATACCAGAAACAGGCAATATTCCAAATATTTGGGCCAATGTCAAAACATTTTTCATTGCCCCATGAAAATTTGATACATTTTTAATTGGACTTGCTGCCGGTTCTTGAGGTAGAACATCGTTATTCGTCATCACAAGAATAGACAAATTTGGTTTGTGTGTTTTAACAGGGAACATAATTTCGACTATCAAGAAAAATAAAACGATTATCAGCTATTAATTATTTAATATGTTCAAGTGCGTATTGACCATTAGAGTAACAATTTTGTTTTGAATGAATACCAAGCAAAAAGTAAACAACATTAAATGTAGGTTCACTTAGAACATGTTTGTTTGTGTGACAAAAAAAAACTACTGGAGTACAATACTTTCACATGCCCACGTCGATAGGATAACATGTATTTAATCTTGAATAAAACATCTAAATTCAATACCGTTAAAAAGACATATTTACTTTGGTATAACAAACATAGGAAATAATGCATTTTTTAACTGGAATGAGTATTGAACATCGAAATAAATAGCGATAAAGGCTTCTATTATACAAATTTTGAAGCTTATTTTTCCAATGAATAAGATAACGATCGATTTGAACTGTAGGTTTTAACAGAAAATCAATGAATATGCGTGTTGATTGCTGATAAACTGCAATTAGTGGGCTGTGAATAACAGATTTTTATTGATAATTTATAAATATTTTATTTAAATATGCTACGACACATTTTAAGTTTAAAAATAAGTTGTGGTATCATTTGCTCCCTAGAAATGAATAAATAACTTTAAAACTAAATTTCAAAATTAGTTGAATATATGTGTGGAAGCACATAATTGTCAAGAACTGTAACGATTATTAGGTTGCTCGTTTTAACTCCAAAAAATTTGAAACTACGTTTGCATAGTATGGAAGCATTTTTAGAGCTGAAACTCTCTGAGATGAGTTGAATCATAAATCCTACTGAAACCAAGTATTATTCAAGTTAATTTTTTCAGGCGCAGTACTGCAAATTTGCGTGGATCAAACGAAAAACGTAAGACACTTACCCTTTTCTGACTTTATTATCGTTGTGTAGGAGAATCGTTCCTACTCTCTCTGTTAACGTGCATGCGTCGCGTGTATTGTAGCATAAGGAGCCAGCACACGGTTTGTGTATTATGCTGTAAATTAGCTGAACACATTTTGATATATTTATTAGCTATTAGCGAACAACTAAGCTCATAATCCTCGCTACAATATGAATTCATGAGAATTGATTAATGAAAAGTCTGATGTACATCATTGGATATATTTTTTGCAAACATTATTATTTATATACGATAATCAAATACAAAATTTCATCATTCCACGGCTAATCGTTTTGGATTTATCCATAAAATTCTAAAAATCTGTGAAGTAAAGTGCGCTTTCGGCCCAATCGATTGCTTTGGAAACAGTAGATCATCATTTTGATGCTACAACATTCCTAAATACTAATTTCCAAGATTCTACGACTAGCAGTAGTAGATTTATGAGCAAAATTAGAAAAAAATTCAACTGAAGTGCACTTCCGGTTCAGTCGATTGTTATAAGAATAGTAGGCAATCTCTCAGATGCTACAACAGACTTAAATGCTAAATTTCAATACTTTACAGCCGATCGTTTCGAGTTTATGCGGAAAATTTCCAAAAGTCTGTCAAGTAAAATGCTCTTCCGGCTCAGTCGATCTCAATGAAAATGGGATATGAGCATATATATGTCTTAAGTAATGAATTGTAACATTCTATGTTCAATCATTTTGGATTTATGCGGAAAATTCTAAAAATGTTCTGAATAAAGTGCACTTCCGGTACAGACGATTGCAATTATAATACGAGGTGCGCAATCAGATGTTACAGAAGTACTTAGTACAAAATTTCAATATTCTACAACTGATTGTCTTGAATTTATTCAAAAAGTCTGTTAAATAAAGTATATGTACTTCCGGCACAGCCAATTGATACAAAAATATAAGATAACCATTTAGATCAGGGATGGCCAACATGTCGATCATCGATCGCTCGCAATATCTGGGCTGGAATTCCGTGTACCATGGACTTTAAAACGATTGTAGAAGATAAAACTTTCTAGCAATAGTTCAATTCACTCTGAATAAGTAAATATTGGTTATAATCATCCATGTTCTATCAATTACCCTGTACGTGAGATTTTTGGCCCTTTAAATAATTATTGTTGTTGTTTTACGTAGATATTTTAGTACGAGGTGTATTGATAGATTAGCGAATAGTAAATCATATTATTCTTTCATGATAAATTTTCCTGGCCCAAAAAAAAATGCGAAAGTGAAATATTCAAATCAAATTGTCAGCCATACTGTGCATTTTTATAACAACTAACTTTTTCATATCTACGAACAAATAGTTCAATAACTAATACCTAAATTGCAGATGATAAAAAAAATAGATTGCATTTTATATTAGTAAAAATCTATCTTGAAAAAGTGTCGAAAAATCGAATTCATGAGTCTATATTTCGAAAACTTAATAAGTGATTGAAAAAAATACTTTTGAACATATATTATAATTATTCACCCATATATCGCTGAAATGCACCATACTGAAACACAGTTCATAGACATAGTATGCATTTCACACCTCTTGTACCCCTTTAGTCGATCGCGACACACTTTTAAGATAAAAAGTAAATCTTATATACAGAAAAGTTGGCCATCCCTGATTTAGATGCTTAAAACGGATATTTCTATCAAAACTTCGAAATGTGAATTTTGTCGGTTTCACAATAGTTGTACTTTGTACAAGTACAAAGGATATCTCATTCAATTGATCAAATTTCACATATCTATTTCCTAATATTGGAATAGAAAAATCGTCTGTAAATGCTATAGTCCATGAAATTTCACTTTTAACACGAAATTTTAAATGGTAAATCTTGTTGCAATATGTTTAGTTTTAGTGGTGTGCATATCAAAAATAAGATAAGTATTATTATATCTGCAATAAATCCATATATAAGCAATGCAAACTAATAAAATTAGCATAAAAATCAGATATGTCAGAAACTGTATGAACGATTTTTTTTTTCAAAGAACTATATGTACTGAGCACCTTACGTGTGGTTATCATAAAAAAATTTCATTAAAATTATATGTTGAATTTTCGAAAAAACGAAATGAAAGGTACTAGAAATATCAATTTCTCGGAACCTACTTACTTTTTTGAGGTGAAATTAGGGGGATATACCGTTTGAGCACGGCGGTCAGTTTTTTCCTACTCCCATAGGCCATTTGAGCATTTTTCTCTTAATCCCTATATACCGTTTGAGCCAAATTTATTACTTCAATCTTTTAATCCCCAAAAAAGGTTTCTTCTCTAAATATCAAAAATTGTGAGTTATACTTCAATAACAATTCGTTTATTTTATAATAAACAAATAACGACTGATAAAAACTATATAGGTAGAAAAATATAACATATTTACGAATATTTACACTTTTTTACAACTAACATAATTCATTTTATTGAAAACTCGTCATATATATATATTTACATTTTACTACACCTATCAATTCATTTTATTAAAAACTCGTCATCATTTACATAAGCGTATATATTATTTTTTCGAAAAATTATAACTAATAACTTTCACAAAATCAATTCTTGTAATATTTCTTTTCCTGTGTAATTCTATCGAATTATTATTATATTCTTTCCTTTTCAAAGATTTAATGTTGGTTATTTTTTGTTCAATACGAATGCCATTTATTTTTATGTAAGTATGTAATTGTTCATCTTTCAGAACTGCCAGAAAATTAAAATGTTTATACACTTACTCCTACATTATTCATTCACTAAAATAGTCTAATTGAGGTGTTTTTTCCTCATTATTCTTACGAAATTGGTTCATTTCGGCTATCTTCATCGTACATTAAAGATTTTACATTTTACATACTATCTTTGCTTATGGTTTATCCAATAAATCGTTGACCGTCGTGTTCAAATGGTCTATGTCCGAAATTTGGTAGACTTAAAAATGACATTATTTTCCAGAATGCTGTGAAAAAAAATCAATTTTTATTTGTACAAAGTAACAATAAGTATTGTGAAACCGACAAAATTCACCTATCGAGATTTTGATGGAAATATCCGTTTTGAGTATCCCTGAATCCATTTTGACTATTTTTGGCTTGATGTCGGTACGTATGTTCGTGCGTGCGTGCGTTCGTGCATGCGTAACTCGCAAATCTCAAAACTGGTCGAAAGTATAATGTTGAAATTTTGTATTTGAGACTGGTATAGGGTCTAGTTGTGCACCTCGCATTATGATTTTAATCGTCTGTCCCGGAAAGTGCACTTCACTTGAAACTTGTTTTCGAATTTTTCTAATAAATCAGAATGATCAACCGTAGGATGTTGATATTCAGTATTTGAACTTGATGTTGTATCAGAATGGTTATCTGCTATTTTTGTGAGAATCGGCCAAGCCAGAAGTGCTTTTTTTTGAATTTTTTGCATGAATATAGAATGATCCGCCATAGCATATTGAAATTTCGTATAAAAAAACTTCCATAACATCTTATGTACATCTTGCATTATGATTGCGATCGGCTAAACCGGAAGTGCACTTTACTTGAAACTTTTTTTTAATTTTCCGCATAAATCTTGAATGATCAGCCATAAGATACTGGAATGTAGCATTTGAAATTGCTGTAGCATCAAAATGGTCATCCTCTATTTTTGTAACAATCGGCTGAGTCGGAAGTGCACTTTATATGACAGACTTTTTGAATTTTCCGCATAAATTCTAAACAATAAGTCGTAGAATATTCAAATTTTGTATTAGGCACTTTTATAATATTTAGTTGTACACCTTGCATTATGATTGCTATCGACTGAGCCGGAAGAGCTCTTCATTCAAAACATTTTTTGAATTTTCCGCATAAATCCAAAACGATTGAACGTAGATTGTTAGAATTCAGTATTTAGGATGATTATACCGTCTAAATGCTCATATCCTATTTTTTTGAGATCCACCGGGCCGGAAGTGCACTTTACTTGACAGTCTTTTGGAATTTTTCGCATAAATTCGAAACGATCAGGTGTAGAATATTGAAATTTGGTATTTCAGTCTGCTGTAGCTTCTGAATGATTGCCTAATATTTTCATAACAATAGACTGAACCGGAAGTGCACTTCAGTAGGAATTTATTTTTTAATTTTGTGCATAAATTCAGATCTGTTGGTAGTCGTAGAATTTTGGAAATCAGTATTTAGGAATGTTGTAGTATAAGAATAATGGCCTACTGTTTCCATAGCAACCGACTTGGCTGAAAGCGCATTTTACTTGACAGATTTTTAGAATCTCTTGAGTAAATCCAAAACGATTAACTGTGGAACGATGAGATTTTGTGTTTGATTATTCATATCCAATGATATATACTATCAAACACAAAATCAATTTTTAATCATTCATATTCCGTTAATAATAAGTTTTTCTTCCATCAGCCTTTTTTGAGCACAAAATTGTTGATATTTTGGATACTTCTCAGATATACTTTCACACTGTTTTTATTTTCAATCGAAATTTTCAAAATTAATTCTAACAAAATCAGTTTTGTGAGAAAAAATTTCTTGGAAATAATGATTTTATTTTTCAAAGAAATCGTATGAACTGTATTCCATAAATGAAGGTTCTTCGGCTGAAAACATAGATTTTCAATATAGATACACAAAATATTATCTTCTACGAACTCTTCAGACAGTAATGGAAAAGAGATAATGCTCAATATAGGGTTTGAGGCAAAGATTAATACAAAGTACAATTATTCAATGTAGCAAGCTAGCAAACCATACAAAACACTAACTCAGTCACATTACTTGCTACAATGTTGGTAACAAAGCGTTTCATTCTCTCAGATATCATCAGTTGTGGCCTCCTTGAAGGAGGAAATGGAAATTTAGCGCTGTATCAACGAAATCCAGTCACATTCATGTAAAACGGTCATGGAGAATTTCGACGATTCAAGCCTTCTGTTTGGCCAAAATTTTCTGGAACCATGCAATCCATATTTACAGTTTTGAAAATATATTATTTAAGGTTTACATGACTACCGAATGAATTTGAAATGTCCCACAATTAACGAGGTAATATAGTGCTGAACATTAAATTAGAAACACCACAGAAGAATGATCAGTGTATTTGTTCTTTAATTCATAAACAATATTCAAAGGCAAATTTTACAAAATTGTCTCCTGCCACTAATAAAATGTAATTTTGTACTTGCTGAATTCAGAAATATGGAAAGAGTAATGATTTTCAGATTTGATATTGATTTGACACTTAAATTAGAATTTGAATTTTAACAATTAATTAAAGCTGAAAATCACAATATAACTTCTCTACAGGGTTAGTATAAATAAAGATAATCAGATCCATAAAATTAAATTAGCGAAATATAACAATACTATTGATTTGAAATAGATCTGATTTTGAATATTACTAGTTTCCTTCTGTGAATCTCATCTCTAAAGTAATTAAATTAATATATAGGAATTTTTTTTGTGATGATTTCCCTACACATAGGACAAATATTCAGTGTGCCGGCACACTTGGCGCAAGTACTATGGCCACATAGAAACAGTACGTTTTTCCTTTGTTCCATACAGATGCTGCATTCATTTGTTTGTTCAATTTCTGCGAGTTTGTACTCAAGATATTTCATTCTTGCCGCGCTAGACTGCCGATTTTTAGGTGTTATAACCCTACCATCTTTAGTAATTCTTTTTTTTACATTCATACCGCATTGAAAACACTTTTTCATTCTTGAAGCACAGTCTTCACAAGCTGGTTTATGACCACAAGGTTCCAGGCTAGCATTTTCTTCCGATAACTCTGAGCAAACCGAACACTCCTTTGGCATTTTCGAAACATGCCTTGGACTTGCTTCTTGTTCATTTTTAATTTCTTCATTTACTCTTTGACGACTTTTTCTAAGTTTTTTAGTTGGATTTTCTGCTAGTTTTCTTGATACATCTACTGATTGACGAGTTTTGGTTTTGACTGATCCATTTGACGTGGCCGGCAGCACTGGAAAAAAAACATTGAGGTACGATTGCAGAATTGTAAATGGACAATTGGGACTTACTGGACCGTCCTAGTTGCTGATTTCGATTGGCTTCCATTGTATTAGATAATTCAGGGACTAATCTCACACATTGTGAATTTAAGGTCCAGGTATGACCATCTAGTTGTATCTGAAGATCTCCACCTCTGTATACTTTGATAACTTTTCCTAATTTGGCCAGGGCCTACAAAAATAATTACAACTCTATCCAGCACAAAAAAAAAATCTCTTACATTCTTCATTATATCAATCAGTTTTCCGTTGTATAATTCCGAAAGTTTTTCTTGATCGTTCAAAACATAAACGAAATCGCCAACTAAGAAAGTGTTGACTTTACAAAAGGCAGATGGATTAAAAGTCCACTTGCTATTGCAACCTAAACAATAATCAATCAAAATTTGTAACCAGAACGGTTGTCAATAAAATACCTTCATACTGGACTTGAATATCCCCACTTTCGGTAACTCTATATACGGTACCAATTTTTCCCGCGTATTTTAGCTTCGGCGGATTCAAGCCTCCGTGTCCCAACTGCATACTTTTAAGAGTATCAACATCCACCGCAAGTTTTACTTCATCCCCCACGTTGAACAATGAGGGCTGGATTGCGTTTTGAGGCTGTTGGTTTATTGAGCGACTAGATTTTACTTCCGTATGTTGACCTAATAAATAGTGACCATTAGGGGATATTTTGAGCAGATAGGATTTTTTTTTTACTTAATGCTGGCAAATGCTCTAGATAGTACATCCCTCCGGAAGATTCTTGAACGAATTTAAGATCACAGTTTCCCTCATGTCCTAAACGATACACATTTGTAGGACCTGACATCCAGGTAACGTTTGCTACGGAACGTGCACTTTCATTGTCCCAATCAAGGATTTTCATCACCCGACCTATTTCGCCAATCAAAAAAATTAAAATTATTGCTTATTTTTGATATATATTATAATTATAAGAAAAACTTTTCTCTCAACTTCACCATAATCTTTATATTCAAATTCCAAATTATGCCTACGGACCACTCTTGCTCCAACAAAAATGCCTTTTAGTTCACATTTTCGCGCGTACGTTCTTATTGATAAATCGACTCTAAAACAATTTGATTTGAAACAAGTACTTTGAATGAATTTTAAGATCAAGTACCCTTGTGATTCAGCCATGTCGAATCTTTGAAAAGGATGCGACAAATCGTGAACATCTGTATGGTAACATAACAAACACAAATTGTAATCGTCACATTTGATACATTTGAATCGCATTCCGGCGATTTCAAATCTTTTGCAACCATCGCAAATTATATTAGAATGTTTTACACCTAAAAATATAATATTTTTGTATATGCTACCAAAATGAAATTCGTTACTAAATTTTTTCGTTAATTATAAAGCTGATTATAGCGTGGAAACTGTACCTATTTGGGCATTATCAATAACCCTAAAGTTGAATTGTCCTTGATATTCAATCCTATATTTCTTGCGAAATCCAGAATCCCATTGAACAAATACGTTTTTACTTAGAGAGCTGGATAATTCCGTTTTTTCTACTCTGCATACGGTTCCAGTATAACCTTTATCGCCATTTAAAATTTTTTCTATCAATGCACATTAAAAATATTTATGAAATAATTACCTTCATATTGCCATGGCCAGTCTGGCCCTCTAATAACTCGTACCCCAGGGGTCAGCATTTTAACAGCAAGATGTTTAAAAATTGTTATATTCGCCAAAGTTTATTAAATGTTTCTACGAAGTTTTCATATTTCTCTTACGTGTCCATGCCGCACAAATTATTAAAACCCATAGAATTTGTATTAGTAGATAAAACTGTTTTCTAGCAGTGCGGTGATTGCTGGTAATAATTTTAAAATTTAAAACTTATGCCATCTCTTAACAATTATATTAAAATTATTATTGGCACATACTTCGATCAAATTTGATACAAAGAAACTCTAAGATGCAAGAAGATTTATTTGCTCAACTTGGTTGTTGGCCTAAATTTACTTTACTATTTAGTTTAATGTGAGAGATTTTTATGAAGAAACTGGCATGAAGGCCAAACATTGAGCCAAAAGTATAAAACATGCAATGGAATGTTGTAAATTCAAATTTGATCTGCTTGGCATTTTAGAATCTTTAACATTGATGAACCACGAAACTGCAACTGCAAAATGAGAAAAGATGTATTGACCTATTGGTTGACAAAATAGCTACTTGGAATGATTTAGGTACACTTAAAGATTCCAAGAAGATAGAAGATCATCATAAACTATTTTTGATGAGAATAATTTTTCTCTTTATCTTTTTCGATTTTTTGATTTCGAGCCATAGTTGAGCCAAAAAAAAAGTTACTCATAATATCTATTTATTTCGAAACAAGTGCAATACTGCAAAATTTATTAATATCAATTTGATAGACAATTTAAAACTAGAATTAAAAGTCCTTGACAAAATTCTTGATACAAGCAACCATTAGGCCACAAAAAAAATATTAATTTTTTATGTATTTCAAACGAGCTTCGGGATGCTATATGTGCAGCAAAATGTCAATTAATAACTGGACTTGAAATAAATGAGACTTTAGATGAAACATTTTTTGATTTAGACCATAGTTAAGCTAAAAATAATGGTACCGCAAATACATATTTATTTCGGAACAAGCGCAGTATTACAAAATTTATCAATGTCCATTTGGTAGACAATTGATAACTAAAATTGAAAGTTTTCTACAAAATTTTTGATACAATGTGCCGATTAGTCAAAAATAAATATATTTTTAGTTTACACTTATTTCAAATGAGCTTCGTAGTGCCATTTATGCAGCGAAATGTATACTAATTACTGGACTTCAATTATAACAGTTTAGAGTAGTGATAACTCAAAAGTAAATACGACAACCAGAAAAAAGTTTCAAGTAAACCTTCATTATTATTGAATAGATGGGGTACTTCATTTACTACATTTTGATTAGTACTCTCGTTACATCAGAAATCATCTTTTCACAAATTATCAATTTATAAATGAGCTAGGGCACCAATCAAAAAAAAATATATGAGGTACTCCAACTAATTTTCGAAAATAGTATGACTCAACTTGAAACTATTTTTTGGTTTTCGTACTCATTTTCGAATTATTGATACATGCATCTCATGGGTTATACAACAATTACTCGAAAATGAGTATAGGAAACGAAAAAAAGTTTCAAATGAAGTCATTTCATTTTTGGAAAGTAAATGAGATAATACAAAAATTATTTTGTGTTTAATCAATGCACAAATGTAATTAAGGGTGACATTATTTTGAAAAATTTTTCGAAATAAGTTGCCATTTAGCCACAAATAAATAAAATTACTTTAGGATTTCTTAAAACGAGATACATGCTGCTATCTCTTGGACTTCCGTGAACTAACAAGTAAATCAGGTCATACCGGTCATACAATATAACTACTCAACAAATAACCATAATTTTATATGTCAATTTCTAATAGAGAGCTTATATCTCCTAAATAAATTATTTTAGATTTATCAATTGACCTTTAATAGGAAGTTTATATTATGAACTAAAGAAAACTACACAAAATGCAGAACTATTCTACCTGAAATTGAACATAAATTGATGAACACGATAAAATCTGACAGCTTGGATGAAATTATCAAATGGAATTTTCTAAAGATCCACAAACAAATATTATACTATTATTAGATCGATTTATTATTATTCCATATAGAATATATGCATACAGTTTATTTTGACAGCTGATAATAACATGATTATTGTAAAATATTCTTTGAACCGGTAAACAAATGAATTGACAGTTTTATTATTATTCCCATTATATTTAAGTTTTCAATAGCGAAATATGCAGTGTTTCTACATTGGCTGGATCTATTCGTCCGGCGACCGGACGAAAATATTTTTTCAAATTTTTCCGGTAACCGGATGAATAATATATTTTTATTTATCCGGCTAGAAAAATGTATTATCTACTATCCAATTCTGCATTATTAAGTACGGTATACCCTTAAAGATTACATTATATCTTTCCAAATTGCTTTTACACCATCTGCTTTGATACTTTTATCACTAACTATATACACTTTGAAGTATCCAAAGTGAATTGAATAAAATTGAAAAGTATCCGAATATCATGAAATAAATAGTAATTCCGAGAGTAATTCATTTATTATAGAAATTCAAAATTACCTCCAAGTCAGAACTCATGAAAACAATGTCAAATGTCTTAAAATTATATTTACTTAAATTACGTTATATATTAAAATTCACAATTATCACACATCCATAATTCTTTTGTCAATCACTTGAGCCCCGAACATACCAAATGATACTATACATAACAATAATCACAACTTATCCATTTTTTCAATATTTTATTGAGTATTTATCAATTGTGATATCCAAATTCTTGTGCATTTTGGAAGTGTTTTTTTGAAAGTACTCTTTTACAACAGTTTTCTCCGCTTTCGTAGTAAAATATAGCTGTCGACATGAAAGGAAGTTTTTATTGGACTGAATCATTGAATTACATTGCATTACATGATTATCTGAATATAAACAGGAATATGACAGATCGACGATTTTTGAAAAATTGAAAATCGGGTGAATAAGTTCATTCTATCAATTTACCTTTGCATGTATTCTAGTAAATTCTAAAAAGATGAATTAAATTACATAAAATATACCAGGAACGACTTCAGAGATTCAATTTTATCACGATAAACTATCCCCACTGACATTTAATTAAATGACGGATAAAATACAGGCTATTGTTTTGCACGCAAAAAAAATAACCGGACGAATAAAAATATCTCATTCCTCCGGTAGCCGGATCATTAGTCACTTCGTTCTAGATTTATCTCCAATCTTCAGAACTTATTTTTCTATAAAAAAAAAAAAATGTTTTCGAATTCCAAAAACCAAAATATGAATTTTGAATACAATCGGTATAACGATCTGGGATGTAGGATCGGCGTAACGATTTGGAATGTAAGATCGGCGTATTTGCTAGTGTGAAATCATGGTAGTGGAAGTCGACGAACGATAACGCCTAAACGCTACCGACGCCGATTGGTTTTGATGTAATAAAAGCACTCCTTCCGTCTCCGGTCAGATAAATGGACGCCAGCATTAGCTACGGATAATTCAGGCACTTCGAGGCGAGGCTTTGAATACTTTTCATAAAAGAAATAGAATTAAAAAAATAAATAAAGAAGGAATAAGCGGAGCTACTATGTTATGAATTTTAAATATACTAGCAAAAAGAAGGAATGTAAATTCTATAAATTCTCGGTAGTAGAATAGAAAAATGAATAGATAGCTGCAGTAAGAGAAAAAAATTGATAAATACCATAACCTTCATTTCTGTAATAAAATTAACATTGAAAATTTACAGGTTGTTATAGGCAGATAAATATCACTTTCAGATAGGGTCCAATTCTAAACTATCACTGAAGTGAAAAAGAATGAAAATGTTCACCAAATGTCACTTGTCTTATTCTTAACGACAAAAATGTGTTACTTGGTGATAAAATAACTCACTTTTTTTCGCCTGGTATTTTACCAGTGAAATCAGTGAGAAAAAAGTGAGAATAGTGTGACAGAAAACATATATTATAAAAAATAAACGAATTTTTAGATGTTTTACTTATTGAAGCTGTAAAAAATGAAGAAAATGAAGTACTTAGATATATTCGTCCAGGATTTAACAATTTTCATTTGAGTGAAACACGTTTTATTGAATTATTAAGATGACATCAATTTGGCTGTCAAAGTACTGTCAGCAGATGTGTTAAAGAAGTGTCAGAAATTGTTAGTTATAATTCAATGCCGGAATGAGTTAAGCTTCCTACTTCTAAATAAAAGTATATACATATTTTTCCCCAACCTTTTCCGGATTTATCTGTACCTCCACATGTACTTAATGTTTTTAATACATCTTTCCATAAGATGGTTGTGACATTCAAATTTACAAAAGTGCCACTATTCAAATTTGGGTTTTCTTGATTAACTGAAATTGATTTGCATTTCTGTTCATTCGAAACGTATGCTTTTCATTGAGATTGAGATGCCATAGTTTTTTATAATAATAATAGAGAATGATCTGTGTTAATAACGTCAATAGCTTGACATTTCACGGTTTATTTACAAACAAATATGAAACGTCTTGGGCGAGTATTTAAATAGTGTCATGCACAGCTAAGGTTGCCAACTTACGATGAACAAACTGTCATATATTCTCATATATTTAATTTCATATCACCTTGCAGTTAAGAATACCATCTACAGGGAGTAGGTGATATGATATAATTTTCCACCAATATGATAAGAGATGAAATGATATATTGAGAATCGGGCCCTAAAATAATGACAGAAAATTCACCTATTACATTTTTGTAACCGTCAACTTTTACTCAAACAATAGCTAAATGAGATTCATGTATTATCTGGTGGAAGCAAAATTAATTTTTTTAGGGTATAATATATCTGATACCAAGACTATCGATAGCTTTTTTTCTGATCGTACTTTGATACTGTGCACATTTATTCTAGAAGAAAATCTAAGAGTCTAGCTTTACACCATATTGTCACAAATTTCAATGTGAATAATTTATTAGCACAGGTTACAATGTAAATTTTCACTTGACAAACTCGTATTTTCACAATATCACTCACTGTTACTCGTACTGAATCACTGAATGAATGAATCCCTCTCCTAGCTCGCGTTCTTATATACTCAAACCGACAATGGGTCAACATTCAAATGTCAAACAGTTGTTGCCTGGCAACAACCAAACATCTTGTGACCATCGCCTGTCAATCATGTCCAACAATTGAACATCGATCTTGTCAGTACTAACTAGGATTTCAATTACAGTGAATATAAATAAATAATTATGTGCCCTAATTACTACAAATATTTCATATCTGTGACACTGCTCCCCCTTCATGGTTCGTCGTCCTCGGCGAACCCAGAATCCCGTCCTTGGTACGGCCACAACCTGTTTCCATGAATGACTTTTGGTTTGCCGTTTCTGCCCATCCGTATCCGGAGCACAATGTCGTTCAAACATTTTATGACCTCATATGGTCCCTTCCAGTCTCTCTGCAATTTGGGACACTTTCCTCTTCTTCTCCTGGGGTTATAGAACCACACCTTATCGCCTTGCTGGAACTTGGGGCCGTTTGCTCGCAGGTCATATCGGGCCTTCATTCTGTCACTGGTAGCTTGTATGTTCTTCCGTGCAAACTCATGGACGCTCCACAAGTTGTCTTGAAGATGGCTGACCCATTCCGGCAACTGTTGCTCGCTTTCTTCGGGTAGATGTCCTACAACTATATCCACCGGTAACCGCAGCTCTCGACCCATCATCAAATTGGCTGGAGTGTACTGGGTGGATTCATTGACCGCCGACCTGTACGCTAGTAGGCACAAGTGAATCTTCTTATCCCAATCACCTTGGTGCTCGTTGACGAATTTTGACAGATAATCCAGAATTGTTTTGTTGAAACGTTCCACCATGCCATCAGACTGAGGATGTAGTGCTGTAGTTCTTGTTTTGCTGATGCCGAAAATCTTCATTACACATTTAAAAAGTTCAGACTCAAAATTCCTGCCTTGATCGGAGTGTTACTCCAATGGCACCCCGAATCTTGAAATCACGTTCTCAATAAGGGCTTCTGCAACTGTTTCAGCTTCTTGATCCCTTACTGGTATTACTTCCGGCCATTTGGTAATATAATCCATGATAACAACCAAGTACTTGTCTCCCCGTTCAGTAATAGGCAAAGGTCCAAGTATATCCACAGCAATTCCCTCAAACGGAGAGCCCACGTTGTACTGCTGCATCTTAGCGCGCTGCCGAGTGGCAGGCCCCTTCCTTGAGTTACTGCGTTCACAAGTCTTGCAATATTGTTCTACATCTTCCCGACAACCAATCCAGTAGAAACGTTCACGGACTTTATCAAGTGTCTTCTTGATGCCGAAATGTCCACCGCTGTTACCATCATGCAGTTATTCCAAAATTCGTTCTTTTAGATTCTTTGGCACTATTAATTTTTCTTTTGTTTCCTTTCCATCAGAAATCTCCCATAGTCTGTATAGTAAGTCATTTCTGACTCTCAAAGAACTCCATTGTGCCAAATAGGCATTGGTGATTGGATCCATAGCGGATGTCTCCTGGAAACCAAGTTTCTGACCGATCTTTACCCACTCTATGATGGGCTTCTGAACGGAGTCATCTTGTTGAGGCAGTCGCACTTCGTGCATCGATAATACAGATTTATCTTGCTCAAATTCCACTATTCTGGTGACTTTTACATATCGTTCACGTTCTTCTTGCTTACGGCAATTATTACAATCATCGTCACACGGTCGACGAGACAAGGAATCCGCATAAGCATGAGTTTTTCCCGGTCTGTGACGGATCTCAAAATCATATATTTGCAAATGTTCCAACCAACGGGCTGTTTGTCCTTCAGGATTTTTGAATTTCATCAGCCACTGTAGCGCTGAATGATCTGTTCTGACGACAAACTTTCGGCCGTATAATAAACTGTGAAAATTCTCAATTGATTTGACTACAGCATAGAGCTCTTTTCTTGTAACGCACCAGTTCTTTTGGGCCTTATGTAGTGTTTTGCTGTAATAGCCAATCACTTTCTCAACACCATGTTGTTCTTGAGAGAGAACAGCTTGAATTCCGTAGTAACTAGCGTCTGTATCCAAGAAAAATTTACCCTCTTCGTTTGGATGCGCCAATACTGGAGACGTTGTAAGGGTATTCTTCAGTTTTTCGAAAGCTTCTTGACTCTCGCCATTCCACTCAAATTTTCGATTATTTTCTGCTAATGCAAACAACGGTTTGGCAATCAATGAGAAGTTCTTAACAAATCGGCGATAATAACTGGCCAAACGCCAAACCCAAAAAGCTTCTTAGTTCGTGTATGTTGCTTTGGATCTTCCAAGTTTTCACAGCTTCAATTTTCTCTGGATCTGTTTGTACTCCATCACTGGACAACACATGTCCCAAATATTTGACTGTCTTCTGGAACAAGTGACATTTCTTTGGGCTCAATTTCAGGTTGGCTTCTTTCAACCGATGGAACACTTGTCTCAGTCGGGACATTTCTTCTTCAAAGTCTCTCCCATGAACTATCACATCATCAAGGTAGACAAGTACAGTTTTCCATGACAACCCCTGTAGCACTCTTTCCATTAATCGCTCAAACGTACTTGGAGCATTGCAGAGTCCAAAAGGCATGACTGTAAATTGCCATAGACCCGCACAGGACGTGAATGCTGTCTTTTCCTTATCTTTCTCGTTCATTTCAACTTGCCAGTATCCACTCTGCAAGTCTAAGGTGAAAAACCATTTTGAATTTCCAACAGCATCGAGGGTGTCATCGATTCTTGGCAGGGGGTATGAGTCTTTCTTTGTCACCTCGTTCAATTTCCGGTAATCCACACAAAATCGAGTAGAACCATCTTTCTTCTTTACCAAAACAATCAGAGAGGCCCACGGACTTGTCGATGGTTCAATGACTCCTCTCTTCTGCATGTCGGCTACCAGTTCGTGAACTTCGTCAATCCGGCATATAAGTATTCACCTTGGGGGCTGTTTTATCGGCTGTGCATTTCCAACATCGATTTTATGCTGAACTAGTTGTGTGCGCCCAAAATCACTTGAATCCTTGGAAAAGATATTCTGATATTCTAGCAGCAAATCGTATAACTTCTTTTGCTGTTCCTCCGTCAAGTTAGCACTGCTTCTGTTGAATAAATCCTGAATTGTGTGGCTCAGTTGCCTTGAAAATTGATCTTTTTTGATATCTGTACCTTCCATCTTGCGAATAAACGTGGCGGTCTCCAATCTACCTAACGGTGTACCTTTTTTAATTCGAACCGGACAATCCGAAACGTTTAGAATCCTGACCACCAGTTGTAAAGAGTTCACCAGAGTCCTGGCTAGTGCAACGGATTTATTCCAGCTCAATGTCCTGTCAGGTTCAAATACATATGTCGCACCTTTTGAAATGTTGTCTAGCTTGAATGAAACCACCTTTTCCGATCGAGAAAGTATCAGAAAATTCTTTGGAGCAACAACATCCGTCACTTCCATCTTCATTTGTCGACAATGAAAAGGTACTTCTTCTTCATTACCAATTCGCAGGACATCGCCGTTCAGATCCAAGATACAACCAAGATCTCGCAGGAACTCGACGCCCAAAATACAATCATCCACAATTGCAGCAATGAATGCTTGATGCTTTTTCTTCAAATTGCCAATTGTAAATTCAAGCTCCTCCACACTGAGTACTGGTATTCTGTCCCCATTTGCTGTCTTCAATAGAATCCGCTGGTTCTGAGCACATTCTCTTGGGATTTGTCTTATTTTTGCAAAAACTTTTGGATGCACAACGATGACATTCGCTCCGGTATCCAGCAGCATCTTGCATGGTACATTCCCCACGAAACCTTCTACAGCTGGACTACTTTCTATTTTAAGTACCTATGGAGATCTATGACCTTGGGGCTCTCGATGGAAGATATAGCCAGCCTCTGCCCTCCAAGACTGGCTATATTTAGTTTTCCGATGATGTGTTCGTGCCACAATCGACGGTACGCTTGGCACGACAGTCTGCGCGGAAATGACCCTCCTTGCCACACTCCCAGCATCTCATTCTTCTTTTCTGTCCTGGTGAGGTCGGTATAAATCGAGAAGATCGCTCTTGTTGGCGACTCCCTGTATAAGTCATGGTCCTCTTCACCTCAGGCTCTTCCTCATCGCGCTCAAGCCATCTCACTCTCTTCGTCAGTCTTGACGCCTTCGTGGCCGCCTCAATTTCCAGGGCTTTCGTTAGCGCTTCTCTCACCGATAGAAATCTCCGTTCATAAACGGAGCTTTCTAGATCCATTTTTTGGTAGGATCCATTTCTGGTTCTAGATGTTATTCTCCAATCCATTCTAATATACAAATTATAAGGCTTTTAATTCTAATAAACATCATAAATGATCAATTTGAATACTAGGTTTTTGACAGAAAATCAATGAATATGCGTGTTGATTGCTGATAATCTGCAATTAGTGAACTGTGAATAACAGAATATTACCGATAATTCATAAATACTCCATTTAAATATGCTACGACACATACATAAGGAATAAATAAATAATTTGCTGTAAAACATTTGAAATACAAATTTAAAATTAGTTGAGCTTTGTGTCAGTAGATGGCAGCACGTATACCCACGCCAAGTATTGTAAAGGTTTGTGGGTTGCACGCTGTCAGAGAAAGTTAAAATGGTAAAATTAGGTTAATCAAATTGAGTTATTGCCGTTTATTTGGATTGTTGTGTGTTTCAGAATACTTGTAAGCTTATTTATAATAAATTCAATCAAAACTACGCCAGGATTTTGCGACCACTATCAACAGCAGTTTTACCGGCTGAAACTAGCCAATTTGATGGCGAAGCCGACAAATTATACAAATATTTAGACCTAGAATTACGAGGTAATGATCCTGCCGTACTTAGAAGCTATGCCAAATTCTCAACAATGGCAGGAAGTCATTTGGATATTGAGGGCAAAAGGTAAATAAACAATTGATGTATGTAAACGGTGCTCTTAAACCACTTTTGTTTTGTAGTTGGGCTTTGCGGAAACCTCAACACGATAGACTTACCCTTTTAAAATCAGTACATATTTATAAGAAACACAGGGTACAATATGAATATAGAACATATTTCCATTTTATTAAATTTGTTCATCTCACGGGATCAACAGCTGACACACTTCTAGAATATCTGGAACGGAATTTGCCGGAAGGCGTAGCATTAAAAGCAACAAAAGTAAGTGAAATATTAATTTTTTTATTCAACAGGTTTTAATAAATTTGTGGTGATATAGGTCGAATTGCAATCAGTACCTGACCATATTAAACCGCCACAACAGGTTTAATAAATAGTAAAAATAATATATTTATTGTTGTACATTAATTGTTATTAAATATATAAACAATTAATATCTCTTACATAATTATTTTCGCACAATGGTTTATTGATTTTAAATAAAAACAACTCATTATTTTATTATATGATTATTATCATAGAAGAATACCAAATGAGTTGTTTTTATTATTTGATAGCAATAAACTTGAAGCTACTGCAAATTCAGGATTTGCGGCTACGAATCGTGAAATAATTGGGCTTAATGATTCGTATTTGTGTCTCCTGGAATTACAGAAGCTGTATGAAAATGGGTATTGTTAACGCCTTTGACTGAAACATTTCTTAAACTCCCTACGTATATCCTCTGATGAATCTTTAAATTTGTTGATTCCTTGAATCCTCTTCCCCAAATTGGGCAAATATAAGACCTATCTCCCGAATGAGTTCGTAAATGGGCATTTAAATTGCCGGAAAATATAAAAGCTTTTCTGCAAATTTTGCAAGTAAATGGTTTTTCTACTGCATGTAAACGCATATGTATTTTGAGATCAGAGGAATAGGAGCATTGTTTTCCACAAACTGTACAAACGACCTTCATCACTGGTTATTGTCCGGTGTACTTTCGAATGTTTTGAAACGATCCGCACAATATTCTCAAGTAGAGGGCTTCTTCCCTAAAATTATAATAAAAAATCAAAAAATTTATTATATTGATTTAATTATCAGCTAAAGTTCCGACAACCTCCGCTTGGCTTGATAAAAATTAGTACATACACTAAGCAGAAACACTGGTCCGAATTCTGACCTCTTAAACGAGCGCTGCTTCAGCAAAAACTTCAATAAAATAATATAGCACTATATAATAAAACATGAGATTTCAACAAGTATATCCTTATGTGAACGCAGTCGCGGGTATCTATTAATTCGTCATAAAAGTGAAACTAATGAAATAACAACAAAGTCATGTGAAGAATATCTATAAAATAAATGAGAAAATGAATTAAATTATAAGAATTGTTCAAAATTTCCTCCATTGGCTTGTATACAACGATCTAATCCAGAATGTAAACTATTTCGTTGAGATATTTTGTGAGCTGGCGACAATTATGTGCAGGTGCTTCGTCTTAATGGTAATGAATGTCATTGTCTAAAATATGTCCTAAGAACTGTAAATAACGCTCTCCCGTTAATTTCATACATCTATATATTAATACGACAAGAGAAAACTTTCGGCCCCTTCTTTAGTATATTGCATGCACGGAGGAATGTGAGATTTGGCATACTTGAAGTTTATATGGAGGAAATGTGCAATAAGCGAAAATTATATACATTTCAATCTATATATTAATACGTGGAGAGAAAGAATGTGATATTTAGCATATTTTTAGTTTATATGAAGGAGTGCAGAAAGATAAATTATATACAAAGTGTCGCATTTCAATTTTACGTGAAGAGAAAACTTTGTACCGCGCACACGAAGAAATGTGAGATTTGGCAAACGTGAAGTTTCTGTAAAGGAATGCAGAAAGCTTATAGTATGTACAGGTGTCTCATTTTAATTTTATGACGTGAAGAGAAAACTTTGTGCCGCGTACACCATACTTGAAGTCTGTGTGGAGAAGGGAATGCAGAAATCCAAAATTATATACAGGCTCTCTTATTTCAATTTTACAGGAGGAGAAAACTTTGTACCGCGTGCATGATGGAATTTGAAATATGGAATACTTGAAATGTATATAAAGAAGGACTGCAGAAAGCTAAAAGTGTTTACAGCAGTGGCGTGCAGTCCATATGTGCAGGGTGTGCACTGCACACCCTATGAAAATATTAGAAATTACGTAAATAAAATTAGTATAGTGGTTCATTGAATACTTCATTTTATTTCACAAATTTTCATTATGAAATCAGAGAAAGAGCGTATTTTATCTATTTATGCAACCAGAAATACGAGCGCGCCTCGCGGGCCACTCTGCTATATATTTGAAACGAATGTCGACGCTTGAGGTCACTGATCTCTATATATTTTTTATTCACGCCATATAGATCCTCCGTCCACTTATTTAGAGATCAGTGGAGTTTAGTTCTAGGTACTCATTTGGTGACGCCAGCGTATGTTTCAAATTCTTACATTTCTCAACTACAGGATACTCTATCCAGTTATATAATAGAGATCAGTGCTTGAGGTGCAGATTTCTCGCTTGCACGGCGAGTGAGGTCTGTTTAGCATAGTCAGTGTAGGAAAAGTGAAGGAATAGAGTCTGACGGAGAAAAAGCATACCGAAATTAGCAATCTCCTATCGCTCGTTCTCTCTCGCTGGGTGCAGACAGACTTTCTGCACCTGGAGCTGAAAATTCAACGTTTAGCTGAGCTCTTTCTCAAACGCCTTTTATTAGTTTGTTTTAAAATAGTTGAAATATTGTTATTCGTTATTTAAGACAACAAATATTAGGTAAACACTTATTTTATACGTTTCTTAAATTATTTATTTCCCTAAAATTATCATTTGTAGAATGACAACTGAAAATAGATCTATAATTTGTGATCTACTGGAAAATCCTTTTTCACGTCGTGATGTCGGAACAAAAAATGGAATTATGAAAACAAGACCAACGCCAGACATAAAATTCACTCAAAATATAAAAATTAAAGGCCAGCAGTCCGTGCGACATTTCCAAATTAAAATACATGAAAAATTTAAATGGATTGCTGGTTGTTGCGAGCAAAATAAGCTGTATTGTTGGCCATGTATAAATCCCCTTCCTCACCACCGACTGTGCACACATATCACAGAAAGTTACCGCACGCCATTGGTTTACAGGCTGTCCCACTTCAACTTTACGTGAAGAGAAAACTTTATACTGCGCTCAAAAAGAAATGTGAGATTTTAATTATATGTAAAGAGAAAAATTTGTACCGCGCGCACGAATAAATGTGATATATGGAATAATGTGCATCTGGAGAAGGAGTGAACAAAGCTCAAAGTATATACAGGGTATTCCATTTTGATTTTATGTGAAACATAAACTTTGTAACGTACACGAAGGAATGTGAGTTATGGCATACTTGAAGTTCATGTGGAAAGGAGTGCAGATACTTGAATTATATACAAGCTGTTGTATTCTAATTTGCCGCTGGAAACAATATTATTTTTTGTTGGAATACATCGAGAAATATGCACCGAATTGGAAAATGGCTGAACAAAAGATATAATGATTTATTTCCCCTTCTGAGTGTTGGGGAGATAAAGTCAATTTAAAATTTTGAATGGGAACCACTATTCCTAATTTTAGATTCGGATGGGGCGTCGAATACCAAATCAAATTGATCTGGAAAGATAAAGCGACCACTAGTAAGAAAAAATACTCTACTATTTAAAATACAACACAAAACATGAACAATAAATTTTTGTTCAAAATCTATTTCACGGACCAATATTGAATTTTCAGAATTCCCGTAATGATTATTCTTTACATTCAACATGCCATTATTGGAAAAATTAGCTTCGACAAAGTAAATAACAGAATTCTAGTCGCAGTCGCCGATCATAGTCACCGCCCACCAGGATGCAAATATTGTACTTTAGGAAGCTTGTAAGGTTTGTATTTTTTCAAAATAATTCTTATTTAGACCATATTTAGCTGCTGCTTTCCTTATGTAAGGACTAATATGTAACTGCCATCTGCCACTTTAACAGTAACTTATACATGAATTGAACTTTAAAACAGTAAACCTTGATGATTTTTGATTTGTTTTTGAAGCTGAATTCTATTGAGCTGCCAGATTTGAGAGTATTAATTATCTCAATTTATAGACCTTGTTCAGGTAATTTTGATACTTTTCTAATCAAATTAGAACTTTTACTAATATTTGTGACGAATAAATATAAGAAAGTAATACTTGCGGGTGACTTTAATTCAGATTTCAATTCAGTGTCTTCAAATGCATATAATTTGAATAACTTGATATCTTCTTTCAACATATTTGCTACAATTACAGATTATACACGAGTTACGCCGCACACTTCATCTTGTATAGATAATATTTTGACAAATATGGATGTGGACGAGATAAAGACTGGCATTTTGGACCCTTTATTATCAGATCATTACGGTCAATTCATCAAAATAGAAAACGTAAATCAGTCTCCAACTTCTAACAAAGACTTTTTATTTAAAATAATTTACTCTAATAGTAATATTCAAAAATTTAGATCTTCTTTAATAGATTTTGATTGGACAGAGATTTTTAAATCAAATAGGGAAGCATCTGTGTTGATGCATGAATATATTCAAATTTTCACTGCTCTAATTCAGGATCATTTTAAGTTAATTAAAATATCAAATAAATCTAAAAGCAAGACAATAACCTGGTTCTCAAAATCTCTCGCAATAATGAGAAATACATTGAATTGCCTGAAAAATATTTGTATTGTTACAAAAAAAGATAATGATATTGCTAATTATAACAATTACAGGAAAATTTATCGCAACGAAATCATTCATCATAAAAAGTCTTCCTATAGTAATTACATATCTAAATCAAATAATAAGATTAAGGACTGTTGGAAATTGGTAAACGATGAAAGAAATAAGAACACAAATGTAAAGCCAAGTCCTAATATTTGATGTGATGATTTTAACACCTTTTTCACATCTGTTTTGGAACTACCTAATGTGAACTTTGATGCTCGTGATTTCTTTTTAATTTCTCAGGACAATTCTGTTTGTTTTGAACTAACTGAAATTTCAGTGCAGGAAGTTTTGGAGGCCACTCTTTTTTTTTAAGAAATTGAAATTATTAAAGAATGTATCAATGAAATAGTTTATCCCCTAACTTCTATTTTTAATAGATGTTTAGATGAAGGCGTATTCCCTGATTCATTAAAGTTCACAAAGGTACTTCCTTTATATAAGAAAGGAGATAGAGAAAGTGTGGATAGTTATTGTCGTATTTCGGTCATTCCGGTGTTTGGCAAAATATTTGAGATGATTATAAAGAATAAATTCGTAAGTTTTATTGAAACTAACCCAATATATAGTAGTACGCAGTTTGGTTTCCGTAAAAACCGATCTACGATACAGGCGGTGTTATCCATCATGCAGGACATCGCGGAAATTTTAGAGCAAGGCAATCATTCAGCGATAACGCTCTGTGATTTGTCTAAAGCTTTCGACTGTGTCTCTCACAGTGTTTTAATTGAGAAACTCAGACTCTGTGGAGTAGTTGGTTCAACTCTAAACTTATTCAAATCATATTTATCAAATCGAAAACAGTGTGTCACAGTGAATCAAAAACATTCAGATTTTTTACCAGTAAATAATGGAATTCCGCAAGGAAGTATTCTTGGTCCTGTACTTTTTTTAATTTACATAAATGATTTTTCTCATTTTGTGTCTCCCATTAAAACAGTACAATTTGCTGATGACACTAGTCTTTTTTGTTCCTACAATGATATGTCATACTTGAAAGAGTTTACTCAAACTTGTGGTTTCAAGCAAACAAATTGAAATTAAATTCCGATAAAATGCAAACAATAATTATTTCATCTAATAATAATATATCAAAAGAAGAATACGTAAAAATACTAGGTAGGTTTGTTGACGATCGATTAAAGTGGTTTTACCATACAATTTTTTTGTGTAAGAAACTTGCAAGTATTATTTTTCTATTACGAAAACTTTACAATATTATAAATACAGATACCTTATTAACTACTTATTACGGTCTTTTTCATGCATCCATAAATTATGGAGTTATCCTGTGGGGAAACTCCTCACATGCAATTAAAATTTTTCGTCTTCAGAAGCAAGCAATAAGAATCATGGTAGGTGTGACAAGTAGAGAACACTGTAGGCCACTATTTTTACGTTTTGGAATTCTACCGCTTCCATGTTTGTTTATTTATTCTACATTGGTCGAAATTCACGAACATAAAGAAAATTTCCATGTGTCATCTAGTTTTCATAATTATGATACAAGAAATTCAAATTTAATTCGTTCAAAACGTTTTAAGCTTTCAAAATAAAAAAATATTTCACTAGATGTCAATTTGTACAATTTCCTACCAACAGAGGTAAAGAATTTTGAAAATTCGGTGTTTAGGAAGAAAATTCGGAAATTTTTACTACGTCATTGCATTTATTTAGTACCTGAATTTTTAAATTATAAGTACGTAGACGAGGATTGGACATAGTTGTAATTTTAAAATATTTATTACACTTTTATTTTTTGTATTCTATGACTTGCTATAAACAATATATTTTGTAAAAAATAGTAAATAAATTACTCTACTCTACTCTACCACTTTGACAATGACATATTATGCAATTAATTGATGCGACACTCCAAATTTATGAAACTGGCCATGAAATTTATGGTCGAAAAAGTGCTGTGATGGCCATAACAGATTTTATTTATATCTATAGACAGGTCAGATTGTGGACCAAAAACTTCAGATATTGCCGTTTAGAAATAATTCATGAAATTAAGTCATGTCTGCTACACTTACATATAGGAGATCAGGAAATTGCATAAAACTACAAACCTGAGTTAAATCGTTATGTATACCCTGACCGTGCACCATCCGGTATAAACAATTACAAAGGCGGTCAATAACCGTCACCAATGTGTCCAACTATTAATAAACTGTTGAGAGTACTACTAAGACATGAAAAGAAAAATGAGTGTACAAATTCATTAAATAATATATTTTTGCACAATCTACACTGGGACAAAACGTTCGATACATATCTTGTAAATTACATCAATATATTTTTCAGTCCTCTTTTATATAAATATGAAATTCATGAAATAATTTGAAACCTATTCAGACTTAGCAACAGCAGACTTTCACGTCCATAATATCACGCAAAAAATTGCTAAAACGCTGCAATCCATATTTACAGATTTGAAAATATACTTATAGTTAAGCGATATTCTCTAGGGTTTACACGTCTACCAAATGAGTTTGGAATGTCTTATAATTAACGAGGTAATGTTGTGGTGAACATGAAGTTACAAACACCACAGAAAAATGATCAGAATATTCGTTCCTCAATTCATAAGCAATATTCAAAGGCAAATTTGACAAAATTGTCCCCTAACACTAATAGAATTTGATTATATGTCAAAAAGAGATATGATAGTTCAATGATTTTAAAACTGATCATTTTTCGAAGTATTCGCTAAATTCAGAGAAGTGCGCAAAAAATATGGGAAGACTAATTATTTTCAGACTTAATTTTGATTTGGCATTGAAATTATAATTTGAGTTTTAGCAATTAATTCCACAGCGCACTCCTCCTTAAAACTAAAAATCACAATGTAACTTCTCTACGGGGTTAGTATAAATAACGGTAATCAGATTCACAAAATTAAATTAGCGAAATCTAATAATACTATCGATTTTAAATAGACCTGATTTTAGTTATTGTTGGTTATAGAGTCACTAGTTTCCTTCTGTGAATCTCCACTCCAAACTAATTAAATTAATAAATAGGAATTTTTTTTGTAATGGTTTTCCTGCACATGTGACAAGTTTTTAATGTGTCGGCACACTTGGAGCAAGCACCATGGCCGCATAAAAACACTACGTTTCTTCTTCGTTCCATACAAATGCTGCATCCATGTGTTTCTTCAATTTCCGCGATTTTGCATTCAAGATATCTCATTCTTTCCGCGCTAGGCTGCCGACTTTTAGGTGGGATAACCCTACCATCTTTTGTAACTCTTTTTTGTACACTCATACCGCATTGAAGACATTTCTTCATTCTAGAAGCACAGTCTTCGCAAGCTGGTTTATGACCGCAAGGTTCCAGACTAACATTTTCTTCCGATAACTCGGAACAAACCGAACATTCGGCCGGTTTTTTTGAAACATGTCGTGGACTTGCTTCTTCTTTCGAACTTGTAGCATTATCATTTTTATTTTCTTCATTTACTCTTCTTGCAGCCTCACTTCGGCTTTTTCTAGGGTTTTTGGGTGGATTTTCTATTGGGTTGTGACTTGGACTATTTCTGGGGTTAAAATCTGTAAGGTTGAAACCTTCTGGTAATTTTGGGGGCTCGTTGATACTTAAAGCACCCAGCCCTTCAACTATCTCGTTGGATACATTTCCGGTTGGTTTATAGGCTTTAAGAAGCTCCACAAGTTGAGAGTCTTGTAGTAAACTAAGAGCCATTTGGTGTTTAGAATTTACAGTTTCAATGTCACAGCCAGACTGGATCAGGTAACATGCTATTGATAACGCTACGCGATTGTCTGTTATGTAAGTTAATTGGTGATGTATAGCGTGAATGGCAGGAGAATCTTCTTGGCTAATTTCGGTATTAATATTGGCACGCTTAATTAGAGCAACATGAAGGGCTGTATCTCCATCTTCATCTTTCGCGTTGATATTAGCCTTAAGTTTTACTAATAATTCAATAACTGCACAATGTCCTTGACTAACCGCTAAAAGAAGAGCCGTTTGATTCCGATTATTGCGCAAATCGACATCCGCTTGCCCAATTCGAACCAAAGTTTCCACAACGTCCTTATGTCCGTTTAAAGCAGCAAGATGTAAAGCAGAAAACCCATCATCTTTCTTTACATCTACTAGCTGCCGAGTTTTGGTTAACAATTTGTGAGTGGCAAAATTATTGCCCTTTAATGCCGCGTGATGAAGCACATTGAAGCCCCGATTATTTCTTGTTGTAAAGTCCACACCTGGAGCTTCACAAAGAAGTTCTATAACTGGACAACTTTCCTTACCAATCGCGTCGTGAAGCGCTGTATCTCCGTACGAATCCTGAATATTCACATCAGCTCCTCTAGACAATAATAGCGATACGCAATGGACTGGTTGTTTGTGGGCCGCTATATGCAATGCTGTGCAACGACCTTTATTAACGGCATTTATATCACCCCCATGCCTCAATAGTAATTCCATAACATCTGGTTGGTTCCCAAATGCTGCGTAATGTAACGTTGTATCACCGTCTGTATCAACGGCATTGACATAAGCTCCCATTGAAATTAAATAACCGACTAGTTGGGTATGCCCTTGATGTGCAGCAACTTGTAGGGCTGTTTTACCCCCACTTCGCATATCTACTTGAGATGGATGTGCATCTAACACAGTTTTAACTGCTTCTAAACGACCTTGAGCTGCGTCGCGAACTAATTTGTCTGCGCTGGTTGATCCACCTGGAGTCACCGGCAGCCATTGTTGCACTACAAAAAGAAAAAAACATAAAGCCACGTTTGAAGAATTGTAAATGTACTATTAATATTTACTGGACGGTTCTAGACGCTGATTTTGATCAGCTCCCATTGTATTAGACAATTCGGTAGCACTACCTGGCACTAATCTGACGCATTGCGGATTTAAGGTCCAGGCATGACCATCTAGTTGTATCCTAAGATCTCCATCGCTGTATACTTTAATAATTTTACCTAATTTGCCAAGAGCCTACAAAAAATTATTACAATTCTGTTCAGCACCCGAAAAAAAAAAACTTACATCCTTCATTATATCAATCCATTCGCCGTGCCCTTTTTGAAGCTCCCGGACTTTTTCTTGATCATTCAGAACACAAACAACATCACCAACTGAGAAAGTGTTGATTTTGCAAAGGGCAGATGGATTAAAAGTCCATCTGTTATTGCAATCTAAACAATAAAAAATTAAAATTTGTAACCAAAACGGTCATCAATAAAATACCTTCATACTGAACTCTAATATCCCCCCTTTCGGTAACTCTATGCACGGTACCAATTTTCCCCGCGTATTTTGCCATTCGCGGGTTCCAACCCCCATGTCCCAACTGCATACTTTTAAGAGTATCAACATCCACCGCCACTTTCACTTTGTCCCCCACGCTGAACAATGAGGGCCGGACTGCATTTTGAGGTTGTTGGTTTGTTGAGCGACTAGATTTTACCTCCGTATGTTGACCTAATAAATTATAACCATTAGGGGATATTTTGAACAGGTGGGAATTTTTCTCACTTAATGTTGGTAAATGTTCTGGATAGTACAACCCTCCGGAAGATTCTTGAACGAATTTAAGATCACAGTTCCCCTTATGTCCTAAGCGGTACACATTTGTAGCTCCTGACATCCAGGTAACGTTTGCTACAGAACGTGCACTTTCATTGTCCCAACCACGGATGTCCATCACCCGACCTGTTTTGCCTATCAAACCAAATTAAAATTATTCCCCATTTTCCATTCAACCCAAATTCGCGAACCGATAGTCTCCGACTGATTTGATAATTTACAGAAGCACTCAAACACTTTAAGGATTTTTGAAAGATAAAAATTATATACAGTCGGTCCTAAATAGAGTAGGATAGCATGGATATCTTTCTTATTATTGAAAAGAAAAATTTGGTTACATGGCGTCTTTTCCAACATTTGATTATTATGGTATGTTTAGTACTTATACTCAATGTCACAAAACTCCCGCCTTGCTGCTGAGACAAATGCAAGAAACTTTCCAGAACGCAGATAACCGGACATTAATGGTGGGATTCTGAGCATTATCTTAAATTTCTATAACGTTATAGATCTATAAGCTTATCCGAGTCCATAAGTGAAGATCTTATAGATTCTATTAAAATGGTATTCTAAACAATTTTCTATAAGTTATGACGTCATGATACTTCCGTTCATTGTAACTTACAGTTCAATGTTGCCAATAGGTTAAGAAATAATTTTTACTTTTGGATTTTTTGTTCAAAAATACAGATAAATATATTGTGTCCACGACTACCTTATAATACATACTTTGTAAATGAGTTTTCTGAAGCAAAACGATAGTCATTTTTCACAGTGAATAATAGCAGTGAATAATCATTATTCACTGATGTAGAGTTCCTAGGGCACGCGGTATATATTATGAATCTGACAAGCATTTATCAGTACGCCTGGGCAATAATCAGGCACTTTTATTAGTTAACTTTATATAAATCACAAAAATCTTGTTAAAATATTACTTTAATCTATTTTTTAATGCACTTAAAGAAAAAAGTTGACATTAAATAAACTATATCAAGTAAGCCATTGTAAGCGAAGCATAAATGGTTGTCAATTTGAAAACGTCATAATTTCGATCCAGAATACATAAAAAATGAAAATTGATAGTGAGAAAGAGATAATTGTGTACTTGTACTCCACCGGAGATAACAGAAGCTGCAAAAGTCACCTCCCTGAATTTGTTGCCCGAGAAATCCTGAAATCTTTACATTCTTGTGTACAATTCCTTTATGGACTGAAGGGCGACCAAGAAAATTAATTCATTCTCAGGGTCGACTTTACTGGTATATTTACGGAATTAGCTGCAAAATATAAATCATCCATATTATGGACACATTGTTCTAAGCATAGGAGTACGCTTGATTTAAATCAAGGAGTCGATATAGAAGACTATGCAAAACTGCGGTCACTTTTAAAATTTTTTATTCAAGCATGTGATGAAAAATATCTTGCAATGGAGGTAAGAAATTAGAAACATTTAAGAACTTGTTTGAAAAGAAAATTATGGAATTAGAGTCAATAGTAGTCGTGGACAAAGTATAGTATTCTACTCACATATAATAAGCTATGATTCACTCAGGTTAATTATGCCACTCGCTACGCTCGTGACATAAACTTAACCTTCGTGAATAATAGCCTTCATTATATGCTCGTATAATAATATACTATTATTCAAGCTTCTGATGCACTCAAGTGAGTAAATCATATAACGACGTGAATAATGTCATCGAATATAACGATGCCTTCTAATTTTAATTTACATCTATTCTCACACAAGTTGTCATGTGTCAGATTATTTTGACATATTTGAATTGAGATTTCAAGAACTTTGCGAAAAGTTTTAAACATAAAGGTTTTCCAGTGATTATTGATATTACAAAAGTGTTCTATGGAATGAATAAACATTGTGTGTCTTCGGAAGAGAACCAGAAATATTGCCAGAGAGCGATAAGTGTACATGGATTATGAAGAATATGATTACGTATTCAAGAATAACACTATAAATTCAACATTAGATAATAATTATTTAAATAATAAATGGGAAGAATACATTTAATTCAATTGAAGACGGTTCAAATATAGATGTAGGTGAAATTATTTTCTTGAGCATGAATATTTCTTATACGCTATGTCAGTAGCGTTGTGCGCGGCGCGAGTGCCGCCCTGGTGGCGACACTTGGCTTTTATTTACTAATATACTTAAAATTGTAACAATCAATAAATTTTGACGTATTCACGTAATTTGCAAAACTGGCACTTAAAATCAACAGAAAGTTTGTTACAATGACAGTAGTACTTCGATGCGAGTCTCAAGAAGTTGATTCATCTATATTTAGATCCAAAAGTTTGAACAAAGGGAAAAAATTGGTACAAAGTTTTCATGTCAGCGACGAAGAAGAAATTAAAAATAACGTAGAAGATGGTAAAATTACGGGAATTACTTTGCGCGAAATGCCTGGCACAATTAGTGATGGAACAAATCCGAATTTGTATAATGTATTGATCGAGATATGTGTAAATTATTATAAGTGTAAACATAGTTTTCTACTTGACATGATAATACGTACGTTCGACTGTACTTTTTGTATGTTCTGTTTAATTATTGACTGAATATTGAATCGATAAACAATAATAATTTTTCTCGTGATTTTACATAACTTCATCTATTATTTACGAGTTATTTTTATAAATTGAAAATAATCTGTATGACGTATCATAAAAACTTATTGATTTGGTATTTTGAATTCTTCATTAAGAAATCAGCATCATTTATGCCTGATGATTTTATATTTGCTTGCCAGATACGAGTTATCCGAAAGCATCATTCATTTAAATAAGTGAAAATTCATTAATAAGGATTCATTCATGATATTTTGTCTTCAATTTATGATCAATGATAATATTGCTGAAATATAATTTTAATAATTCAAAATTCAATTCAATAAGTCTGTGTTTTTTACATGATGACTGTAAAAATTTATTGATAGAGATAAATTTAGGTCGAAAAATTGTTAATATCAGTTGCAACTGCAAACATGCAGCTGCAGTTTCCATATAAATTAACACAGAAAGTATCTGCTTCAAGACTGACCAGCCAATGATTTGGAATCGTCCAGCACAGTTGGATAAATATCATAAGAGTGCAAGGATTGATAGTATGTACTATTGCATAAAAGCAAACTGAGAAGAAAACTTTTCCACAGTTTCTCACGCTCATTCGCGATTCAGAAATGAATAAAATTTCAGTTCACCATTGCGCGAACACTCAGGAACACAACAAATTAAACCTTGTCCCGATGATTTCCACTTTTTCAAAGGATTTTCCATATTTATTTGCCTCACAAATTCAGTTTGGCTTTATGTCTTTTATATTTGTTTTGACAGCTTCAGTCAGTATTAGTAAAGAGCTTATAACTTCTACCGCATGGAGTCGCGTTCGTCGCTACTGACATGGCGTATTGATGTATTTTGGAATGGCCATTTTTGAATTGATGCGAAGTTCATATTGAATAATGAGCAACTGTATTATCCGAACGGAATAATTGTTTAAAATATTTATCTGAAGCTTTGAATTGGTTTATTACATTACTCAAATTTTTCTTCTCAATCTCACATATTTTTTAAATGAATTATCAATAGAATCATCGAAAATAGATGCTAACCTTTCATAATCCTTCACCAGCAAAAAATACATAAAACGCAAAACACCTAAATTATTATTTATTTTGACATTTCATATGTCTTATGGTTAGAGTTTATCTAATCTTAACCTTATAGACATCTATTACATATTTAAAGGAATCTATAAGCTACAGATTCTTTCAGAATATCATTTTGCTTATCGAATCTGTAAGTTGTTATAGACTTTCTTAAAGATGCTATAGAAACGTTCAGAATCCCACCATAAATGTTTGCAAGATCAAACTCGAATATGCAGAATTATGAATTTTAAAAGAAAATTGAAGAATGATCTAGAACTAGATGATGAAAACGCATTTTTAACAGCTCATGAATGCTTGTTACTTCAGAGATTTCGCAAATTACCATCTCCCACAATCATTGAGCTTGAAATCAAGCAGTTTGGGCAAACTTACGAAACAGCAGCTTCCATTTAGTGCTAGTTTCAAGTTGACTATTGGATAGGTACATAATTTATGCATGTACAAACTCAAAAATACCTTTTAATCTTCATTGTTTAGTTATTGACTGACGGGAGGTCAAGTGCTGTACCTTAAAATGATAATTTGATCTTTATCAAAGCTATATAAAATAAATACACCAAAAGTAAACAAATTTTCAACCAATAATAATAATTCATTCTAATAAGCTTCAAATTCGCGTCAAACAAGTCATTGAATGAAGCCCGGACAGATTTGACAACTGTACATAATAATAGTGACACCCGTGGCGAAAGTTGTAACAAAATTTTTATCTACTTTAATAAATTTTAGTTGCCATATCTCTAATGTCATATATATCTATGGGCATTGTTTCACTTGAAACAAGTAATTGACTAATTTAATCTTCCACAATCACAGCTTGAATTAAAGCAATTTGTGCAAACCTACGAAACAGCAGCTTTTATTTAGTACCAGTCTGTAAATAGTATAGTTGCTGAAAACTCAACGTCACGCCAGCCAGCCAGCCAGACAGCCAAAGTGAATATAATAGCGCTTTTTCCAAAAAATGCGCTAAAAACGTAATCCAGACAATTTTGTTCCCTGAAGAAGAGGAACTAACTTTAGCTTGTCTAAATCTATCCATTCTAAAAATTTCAGTTCAGAAATTGAAGCTCAAGTTAACGTGTCTAAATATAAAGCAACAAGAATTTTGGAAAAGCACAATTTTCATCTCTATAAATTGCCCGTTGTACAGATTTCACGACCATTCATAGTATCCGTAGAATAGCATTTTGTAAATGGTCTTCTCAAAATGATGCTTCTATCAATAACGTTTTGTGGAGTGACTAATCCTACGTTTCTAAATTGTGGATTATTTAATCGCCATAATAAAAGAAAAATTCACACAGTGATTCCACGGCGAAATCATATATTTTTTGTGGTATATTGAGTACCCGTACCTTGACGACTGGTAACCACACCTAACGGTTGAATAAATATCGATCAAGCAACCCAATGCACTTTAAACGTCTGTCGCACCCGTATGGGGTAAAATGCGTGATTGATATATTCTTTTTTCTTTTTATATTGAAAAATCGCTTGATGGATCCTCTGATTTTTGGTGTAATTTTAACAGAGCGAAGTTATATGGATATTCTTCAGACATATCTTTAAGATTTATTATTGGCAACTAAAATTACCGTTGGCGGCAGCACTGTGCTTACAAAATGGTGGATCAAAAGTGGCTTATGGCAAGTTTGTAATCTGTTTACAAAGTAAATACGTTGATATTCAGCAAAGAAATATTTATATTTCGTTGAATGATTCAATTCAATTTTAATTGTGCGAGAAAGTATTGACTTTCTTATTTCATACCATTTAGTTTTTTCTTTTAAAATATTTTTATTTATATATGAATTTTAGTTGTAACTGGAAGACTGAGTGAGGTTATAAAATTCATAGCTTCAAAGAGAATAATATTACAGGGGAGTATTTATGACATTTTTGTATTGTACATTTCAGCTTTCCCTGTACGAAATTTTTTGATCTACATAGCTCGTTTATAAACTGGATCGTAGTTTCCATATTTATTTACTACCGACACTTTCCTTTCTCCCGTTTTAGGGAATTTATGGAAACTCAAATCAACAATTTAACTAAAGGAATGACATCTATAAACACAGCAGTTTTTATCACTTCTTCGTTTAGATTCCATATTTTGAAGAGTATAATCTTGAAAAAGACTAATTTCAATATAGCAATGAGATTATGTAATTTAACAATAAAGTCGAAAGCCAAGTATTTTTCACTGAATTAATTGCAACAAATCCAATATGAACTATTGCAGTATATTACTTCATTTAAACAACTTTAAAAAAGCCACTAAATATTGCTAACAAAGCCATCAACATAACATATGATCATATGATCATATGAAAATTAATGTTTAATCCACTTTACAATATAGTTCCGCTTATAACCGCTTGGTGGCTACGGGTTAGTTTTAGTTATCAATACAATATACCTTTGTCACAAAATCTTCAAATATAGTATCAACAGGATGGTGCTCCTGGACACAATTCTAGAGATATTTTCAGATATTTAAATTACCGTTTTTATAATAGAGCAATTGCTACCAATACGCCTAATCAGAGGTCAACCAGATAAGCAGACTTAACGTCTATGGACTTTTATTTGTAGGGCACTTTAAAAAGTAAAGTGTAAGGCAATAATTTCCATTATGATAACGCAGATGAACTGCGTGAAGAAATTGTAGCGGCTTTTAACGGTGTTAATCGCAATAAGACTGGTTCATAATAAATTTAATTCAGGAATTTACATTTAGAAATTCAGATTTATAATTCGCAAAATCTTGTTGTGGTTTGTGATGAATTTAAATAATGTATACTTCAAATAGAAAATGAAAATAAGGGAAGTGGATTTGATCTTATTAGGCGTGTTTCTTCGGGCAATCTAAGTGATCTAAGTCTTCATGATTCAGTGAATCATGTTTCTATGGTCGTTATTCGTTATCCCCACTTCTTCACTTTGTGATCATAAAGCACGCCGGTGAAACGCTATGCTACCTCCTATTGGCAAATAAATTTAAGATCGCAGCGCTGCAGCGGATATTTTTGAACTAACTGAGTTAGGATAAACTTGAAGTTTACATGTATTTAAATGGGCTTGTTACGATTTTTAAAGATAATAATCGTGGATATGAAATAAAGATTTGATTTTTCATGGATATTTTTTAAAAGTATATTGTTCGTAAGTACCAGGCAAGTGAATTATTCCATCTGTTTATTTATATTTAATTCCTATTTTTAAATTGAACTTAACCTTTAATTTCTAGATAATGATATTGAAACTTCAGAAATATTTTGATGCAAATGTCATGTCACGCTGTGTAAATGGGGATGAAGAGCTAGTAAATGCTTGACATATTTTATTCTGTCGAAAATTAAATGATGATAGTGACAAGAGAGTATTTTTGCATGCTCTTTGCATACAAACATCAAAAGTGCTTGAGAATCCGTATGAAATTAAAAAAGAATTTGATTGTAATGAATATGATGCCTTGAAGATTGAGAATATGACTTGTTCTTGCAAAGCAGAAAACAGCGACAGTTGCAATCATAGATCTGCAGTTTTGTTATTGTGTACCATGTGTTGAAAAGTTGAAGTGGCGCGAGAATGCCTTTCAATTTTGTTAAATAAACATTAGATTAGTATTTGTTAGTTGGACTCTTTGTTGTTTCAAAAAATCTCTTAATGATTTGAAGATAATTTGTATTTATAAAGAATACCTGGATAAATAGACACAATCCAAACAAAAATATTCATCAGTTGCAATATCTGAAATGTCCTGCATGTAAGAAAAGATTTTGAAAAACTCTAAAACTTTGGATTCTATCTTCTTTTTCAATTTATAAGTAAAAAGTACAACAAAAAGAAATAGCAACCTCAACATATCAACTGTCAGACAGCGAATGCGTAGGCTATGGCTTTATCAGTCATTACTACTACACTTAATACTCCATGGTAAATTTTTGTATTTGAAATTTCAATCAATAAACACAATATTTTTTCATGGATTTTTGCTAAAATCATTCAGAATTATTATCTCATATATGTTTTTTATGAATACTAATTAAATAATCCAATATAGAATATGATTTATTGATTTGATTATAAGCTCATGTATAATATATATGTATCCCGCCAAATCTATCCTAACGTTACTAGTTTGAAATTCTGCCACCAGATAGAGTATCGCTTATGTTTATTTGCCAATACCAGCTGTGTCTCAATATCTTATCGCGTTAGAGAGAGAGGTTAAGTGTGTGAGATGGAAGATAGTAGGCATGTTTCTCAATGCATTTTGCATTTGCCACCATTGATTTTGCAGCTAATTTTGTGATTTGAAGCTTGGAATATTCAATTATTTAATTTTAGAATGGGAATAAAGTGTTTTGTTTTCAATTGCAATAGTGGGTACCCAAGTTATAAGGAGAAAATATCTATTTTTAGTGCTCCGAAGGACGAAGAGACAATAATGAAGTGGAGACGTGTAATACCGCAAAATGATTGGTTATTTTCACTAATATTTTATTTTTTTTGATATATTTGATTACTATTATTATCTTTAGTATTTATTTGTGAATAAGTGAATAAAAAAAATGATATTTGTAAATGATACTTTTCACTATTTCTTTTATTTATTCCTTCTATGTCAATCAAATGCTGATAAATAATTATTTCTAGTAACGTGAGACACCTGGATTATTTTGAAATTTATATCATTGATATTGAAGAAAGTCAATGATAAAAAATCTAACACAATTTATTAATTTCAACTAGTTTTGTGTTGCAAGCAGTAGTTGGAATTATTATTAATAGAATTAGCTGTGTGAGTGGGTTTTCTGGAAAATTTTATATGTAAAATTAGGTATTACTTCTTGTGATGTGTACTTAGGTCGAGGAAATTTAACGAGTTGTTAGTCTTAATTTCAATGCTGAATTTCATGTTACTATGTAGCGCGTTGAGTTTAGTATGGAAGCTATGCAAAAGTTCACTTTTTTCCGAAAAAATTAACTATTTTAAAAATAGAATAAGTTAGTATTCAAAAAAGATTTTCAATCATAAATAAATCAGGTGATAGCAAGATGTATAAAAATCGTGATAATTGAAAAAATTTAAAAGTATTTATACAGAATTTGAATCAAAAATAATTTATTATTCATTAAAATTATGAGAAATGTATAGATTATTATTTATTAATTTTACATAGGCCGTTTCGGGTGTCAATTTATTTGAGTGAATCAAGATTTTCCACAAAATGTGCATTTATACCTTTGCTGGAAGTAAAAGGAATTTCTGTATTTATCTGAAGTAAATCAATGATTTTTATTTTAAAAAATCGCAGGACAAATCATTATGAAAAATCATTTGATTTGAAAAAAGTTCAACCTGATTAATAATAAATAGACTAAGGCTCGGTTTCACCAAAGTCAGTTAAATTAATCTTGGGGTTATTTTGACTTAGTAACTATAGCTACAAGTGTATCAACAATAGTCTCCGTATAAAATAAGCTTTGCATAAATTTAACTAGCATTGGTGAAACTAGCCCTAAAGATTATAAGTGATTGTCTCGAGTTGTCCCATCTTAATACATGCCTACTATCTTCAATCTCTCTCTTCGTTCGGCGATAAGAATCTGTGCCGTGTACAAGCGCTTCGTTTCAATCCTATATATATTATACTTCGTGTCATAAAGTGACAATCCCCTTACCCTTCTGAATCGGACTTTTTGCATGTTCACGATGATTGCAATAACAGAATCTGTGTAAATTTGAAAAATGGAGGATAGAACACAACAAGAAAATCTTTGGTTAAACAATAAGTGCACATCCCGCATCTAATATTAAGGGATGAATATACGAATAATCATGCAATAATAAATAGTTCTTGAAAAACAAACTATTTAATGAATTATAATAAAAATCAATACTAAAAAATTATGATATTTTAACCAATTACAAGAGAAAAAATCGCCAAAAATCATAGTTATAAAATATATTTTTAAAAACGAATATATAAAAAAATATTTTCAAATCAAAATATGACCCATGATTCGTAGTTGTTTTCTTGTTTTAAAAAGAATTATGATTCATATAAATAATGATTGAACGAATTATGATCCTGAGATTCACAGTATTAGGACGAAGAGAAACGCCTATGGTCAGTATGGATTATATTCTAGTACGATTGATGATCCATTCATTATATCTGACAGGTGACAGTTTGAAATTCGTAAATTAAATCCATCATAAACCAGCACATAGGGCAATATGTATTTTATATTTATAAATCTAAATTTCTAAATGTAAATTCCTAGATTAAATCCATCATAAACTAGCTTTAAAATGTTGCAAAACAGTGTCAATTGTGCATAGCTCAAAAAAGCCAGTACTTTGAACATTTATTGTAATTTAGTGTAGTTATTAATGATACTGTATTTCATTTGTTTTCAAAATAAATTCCACACACATTTGTTAACCATGGTTATTTGATTAAAAATATTAATTATTTCTAATAATTTTCAATCCTGGTATAAGTTATTATATATAGCTGAGAATGAAAAACAATTCTATTCAATAATGTTAAAATCCAATATGTGCCTATGTAAAATAAGAAAGTTACTGTTCATATCTCGGAGACCATCATCTTAAGTTTAACTTTGACATCCTTTATTAAGTTTTCTTCATCAAAGTAGGTAATTTTTATCTGAAACTTTTTTTGATTCCTTTTATAACTACGGAAAAATTTTAGTTTTTAGAATCAGCGATTTTCAGATTTTTTGAAATCATTTGTGAACTATTCCAAATTTAAATTATTTTTCGACGGCATCTAAATCGGCTCACAAAATTGCACAGCATTGTCATTTAACCAAATCCCTATCTTTAATAATAAGAAAGATATCCATGCTATGCTACTCTATCTTGGACACACTGTATACAAAACTTTCCGAAATGCCTCTAGACTAAGCTAAAAACAGCATCTTTGGTAGTAATGAAAATATTTTTCTCACCTTCACCACCATCTTGATGTCCCCATTCCCAATTATACCCACGGACCACCTTTGCCCCAACAAAAATTCCCTTCAGTTCACATTTTGGTGCGTCTTTTCTTATTGGTAAATCGACTCTGAAACAATTTGATTTAAAACAAGTGCTAGGCATTATTTTTTAGATCTAGTACCCTTGTGAATCAGCCATGTCGAATCTTTGAAAAGGATGCGACAAATCATGAGCATCTGCATGGTAACATAACGAACATAAGTCGTAATCGTAACATTGGATACATTTGTATCGCATTCCGGCAATCCCATGCTTTTTGCAACCATCGCAAATTATATTGGGATGCTTAACACCTAAAAATACGATACTGAAGTTCTAAATTTTTGAGGTTAATTTTAGATTTAGATGAATCTATTGTCATTTGTTTTGAAAATGATTGTTAATATTAAGACTGATTATGGCGTCAAAACTGTACCTATTTGGGCATTATCAATGACCCTAAGATCAAATTGTCCTTGATATCCAACTCTATAATTAGTACGAAACCCAGAATCCCATTGAACAACCACTGTTTTGTCCGGAGAGCTGGATGATCCCGCTTTTCCCACTTCACATACGGTTCCAGTATAACCCTCCCCGCCATCTAAAACATTTTTTTATTAATTAAGGACAAAAATTATTTATAAAATAATTACCTTGGTTTTGCCAAGACCAGTCTGGCCCCCTAACAACCCGTACCCCAGGAGTCAGCATTTTGACAGCTAAACTAACCTTTCATCTGTCATTTTCGAATTGATTACCTTAATTATACTATGAGTCATAAGTCAAAATTTAAATGCACATCACGCGTTCACTCAAAATACAAATCACTTTTTCCTGCTTTGTGATTGAATATTTTTGCAGAATCATTTTCTATTGCTTTTGTTAGTCGATATCACAATACTTTGCGTTGTACGTTCGTTGAAGGTTTTTGCGCTGTCAAAATTTGTCATAAACAGCGAAGTGAAACGTCTTTGAAGTTGTAATTGTTTAATTATGATATATTTTGCGAAACGTATAATAATGGAAAGTTGTTTACAAAATTTCACTCGTTCGATGTTGTAATTGCAATGCATGAAGGGATACAGCAAGACAAAGCCGCGAAATTTGGATGAGATTGTTTCTTATTTGAAAATTTTCAAGGACAATACTTCACACTCTTATTTAGGTTGGAGCTCATCAAATGTAGTAACCAATTAGGGCCTTATTGCTTTTTTTATAAAACTCACAATAATTTAATTGTTACCACTAATTGGCTGGGTGGAAGGAGGAAAATGTTCCTATTGGGTCTATTGTTTGAATCCGTTACTTTTCTTATTATAACTAGCAAATTTAAAAGGATAAAAATATTTATCCATAACCTGTTGAAGAAAAAGAAAATAATATTAAAACATAAAAAAAACATTCAGTGAATGATTAATTAAATGTAAAAATTACTTCCTCTCTCATCCTGACCAATTGGGACCCAAGGGTTCTCCGAAGAAAGTAAAAAAACGAGGCAAAAAAGGACAAAAAAAATTGACAACTATATAAACTTTTGTGAAACGACAATTTCGATTCAAAATCTGAACATTATGTGTGAGATGATCGTGACATAAAAAATTTGCACAAGACAAGGAAATAAGAAGAGACAGTTTTTCAAGGAATATAATATTATATAATAATAAATTAAAAATCCAACATACAAATGTCTTTCACAACATTTATAACAATTTACTAATTCAAAAATCATTTTTACATGAACAAGTAATGAATAATTTAATAATTCCTTAAATATGTGTATGATTCTATTGAAAACATATTTTAACAGTCTTTGAAATATTTATAATACTTAGTTATAAACTGCATAAAAGAAATTAACAGATTGGCAATAAAAAAATTGTAATCTTTCAAAAAATATAGAAATATTGTACTACACAATGGAAACTGGCTTATCTGGAAATCTATTCTAGAAGACGTCACAAACATATACAATTAGAGATTTATTTATACGAAAAATAACAAATATAAAGCTTAGTCAAAAAGTTACAGTAGGAGAAACATGTGTCTCTTCATAATGGTACAGCACCCAGCGGTTGGATCCTATAATTTTTTGGTTATTATTCGAATGAACACTGATTCGATCAAATCTAATTGAAAGAAATGCTTTGATATCAGTAGGGGAATGTTTAATAATGTAAAAAATGGAAACTCATTCAGGATGGTTTAAAATTTGATTAGAGAAAGGAAACCGTAAAATTTTGATTAAAAAATTTGTACATTCTCACCCATTATTGATATTGATAAGGGTAATTGGATACAATCTTCTGATGGAGCATAAAATTACGTACATAAATGTCAGCAAGATCATATATCTACAACTGGTGGTTCGAGAGTAACCTGAAGTTGATTATTCAATATTTCAAATTTAAAATGCTTGCGCGCCTCGTACGGTACAAATCTCGCTGAAAAGTAAGACCACAAATAAATTTGAAACTAAGAATTTTGGGATCATTTTCGATCATAATTCTTTATTTTATTTGCTTTGTAGAGTTTATTGTCGATTATCAGTGATTCTCCAATAATTGTTTTCAAAATGATCCTGAGAAATTAAATATTGTTATCATGAATGAATGGCAGGCCGTATTAAATTTCAATTGAGAAGAAATATATTTATATGAATTATTAGACAGTGCCCAGAGTTTCGTTCAAAGAATTAATGAATTAATTATTTAAAAAGCAACTGGATTCTCTACATAACTGCACTTTATCACGTCGCTCGCGCAAATGATACGCGCAGGCAGTGTTGTCAGATCAAATTCGAAGAAATCCCTTTGATAATTCAGGAGAATGGAGAAAAAATCAGAAGATTGATAATTGTAATAATATTCTGTAACACAATCATTAACTTATTATCGATCGATAAGATTTTTGACGAATGGAAACAAATGTAACAAGCGAATATTCAGAATTTTTGTCAGTGCTACCTTCGTCCATTGGCTGAAATAGATAATGATCGATGAAAATTTATCGATTGAGTTACAGAATAGCCCCAAATATCTCGATAATGATACTCTTCTGTTTTTTGCTTCAACAAGCCTAATACTGTTAACACAACTAATGATTTATAATAGACCAAAACTAATAAGAGAGAAGAGAAAGAGGATTCTGAATTTTAACTACGTAATTCAGCGGCAACAAACAACTGAAACAACAATCAGAAAATGGACAGATAGAGCGAGGCGCAAGCGCAAGTCAAGTAACTCGTTACCTTAGATATATAATTAATTATAAATGATCATAAATGATCCCAAGCCTTCTACGAACATGACAAAATAAAAATACCTACAAGGAAACAACAAAAAATACTCAAACTAATTAGTGATAGACAATAGCTGTTGCATAAATTGAAATAATGAAAGCAAATATATATGACGAATTTTTCCATATTATTTTTTTATGTAAATCTTCGTGAATTGATAGTATAATTCTTGAGTTCTGAAAAAAAAATCAGTAGATCAGGAGATGTTGTAATAATTCAGTACAACATTTGATTTTTTAGGAGTCCTGATAACTAATACTGCAGACTGTCATTGCCACCTTTAGAGCAATTACCAGCGCATTTTCAGTTGTAGCATATACTTGTCTTTGTGACTTGAGTTGTGCTGTGTTTCATTCAATTTAGTTCAGTATCAAGGCGCAGAATTAATGCAGGCAAAGTTCATATTTCAAAATTCTTCCCATAAATAAAAGATATTCAGTTATATAAGGATTAATAATTATATTGTTTCCAGTTAGGTTGACAGTGAAGGGATTGTATATCTCTATGGCTGCTGCAGACAGGAAGCGAGTTACGATTTTATCCATTTATTTATTGTAAAGACACTCATATTTTCCAAGATAAAAAGTATCATAAACGGTAACCCCGAATATAGGTTATCACTTTCATTAAAATCCGTCAAATACTTTCCGTGTGATGCTTGCACAAAGAGGAAATTTTCTATAGATTTATAATATTATTGATAGTGGAATTGGAGCCGTAACAGCTAGATTAATGCATCAAGAATAATTGTTAACTTCCAGAGACTTTCAAGCCCAAATTTGATTGTATATATGTTATCCTTGACATTTACGTATTTAATTTTATGCTTCACAAAAAGATCCCAACTAGTGATGGCACGAAGATCCGGCTCTGATACCGAATCCGGCCGGATCGTGAATGAAATCCGACCGGATTTTTATTATTATAATTTTTCAATTATTTTATTAGAAGCTAAAATTTATTAATAAAAATAGATGTAAGATGCAAAATAAACGGTTATTCAAACACATTGTAGGTAAATATAATAATATAACATGTTAGAATCAAGCAACTAATTATGTTCAAAATTACATTTTTCTAAATTATGGTGGATAAATAACAAGGATCCTGATAAATAATTTCTGCGCATTGGCTGGTGTAATTCTTGATCTTCTGTCTTCATAGTTTTTGCCTATTTCCGAAAAAGTTCCGTCGCTGTACACAAAACTTGTAGGGTTAGATAAATATCGCCGAACAATTAAACTTAATTCGGAATAAAGAGAGCCCGAAATAGTTATGGTCAATTCACAATGTGCGTAAGCGTAAGGAGTACGTAACCGTAAACATAAACGTTAAGTTGAAATACTGTATTTATATTTGAAATTTCAATCAATAAAGACATTATTTTTTCATGAATTTTTGCTAAAATCATTCAGAATTATTATCTCATATATGTTTTTTATGAATACTTATTAAATAACCTAATATAGAATATGATTTATTGATTTGATTATATGCTCCTGTATAATATATATGTAGCCCGCCAAATCTATCCTAACATCACTAGTTTGAAATTCTGCCAGCAGATAGAGTATCGCTTATGTTTATTTGCCAATTGAGTAGATAATGCAATACACAATTAGTAGCACACGTGCTCTTAGTGTGACGTCAATCGCCGCCGTCATCTCAAAAATTTAATCCGTTACAAGCCAAGCCGATAATTTCCTCTAGATCCCTTCACTCTTTTACAAAAATTCAACCCTCGCGCGCAATTTGCGTCATGTCGATCTTAAATTACGTAGTTCATTATTCCGTTAATCAATGACAGCGTTGAGTCAGCCATCACACCGCCGCCAAATTTCAATTGTAAACCTCCATTACAACTGGCACATCATTCCCAAAACCAAAAACTAACCCTCAAAAACAGCTTGGTATTTTTCTACTGTTTCTGTTTGTGTATTTCGTTTGCTGATTGCGCTTGAGTTAGAGATTATTGACTACTCTATTTTAGCTATACCTGCCCGTCCGTCAGAACCATTTTATAACCAATACGATACACAATTCCGGGTTGAGATACTTTGGTGCCCCTAGGCACAGTTAATTTCTTCCTTCAGTTAGGAGCTTAATGAAAAAATGTGCACGCTAGCCTAAAGAAGTTTACTATTTACACTTCGCCAAAGTGAAATTATTGAGTCGCTTTTTACTTCCGTAATATTTTGACTAAGTCTTGGATTTGTTGTTTTCCGTCTTATAATAGTCATTAAATAATCTTTTATGTACAATTATCTACATTTTGCACAAAAATCTCACTGAACTATAAAAAATATCTTGTGGTCCTACTGGCAAACAACTTAAAATCTAAAAATCAAAATTCACACTAAAATAAATTAAAGGAGTTACATTTATAATATTTACAGTTACTTCACAAAAGTAACATTTAAAGTTTGTAGAGCCATAGGCTGTAAATCAATATCATACAATTCATTTAATCTTTCCTCGGGGTGTAACCCTGTAAGGGACATAACTTGTAAGGAGTCAATTTGTAAGTCTACAAACTTGGTAGTTTCACTAAAGTTTGGATTTTCACATTTAAATTTATCACTAACCGCACAATCGTATCCCTGACGATGTAGGACCATGAGGGCGTTCATTGACGGGAATTGAGAGTACATTTGATCAGGCTGTGTTCGGAGAGTCACTAAATGTAAGTCACACGGAAAATTATCGGCAAGGAGGCGAGTTATCGGATTGGGTTTGGTTTCTAAAAGGACATCTTCCAAAACGAAGATACCCACCGGGTAATTTAACATGTTACTCAATCGATTCGCGAATAGAGATGGTTTGGAGAAATTTTCGCTTTTTGTTGACTCAGTGGCAATGTTGAAATTCCGTACCACTTCCCCTTCTTCAAATGGTTGCTCCATGTAATCAATGTCTCGTTTGATTCTATGATCTGCTTTTTTCTTGTTTAAATGTTGAATGTCTTCAAGTAGCAACCAGAATTTCATGACAGTTTTCCGATTGTCGACTAAACCCTCACCCATCCCTCGGGCATCATCATATAATGTTCTTCTGTCTAACATAACTTCCAAGAAACCTGGCTGCCAACTGGCTGCTCCCTGGGCGTGATTAGTAAGCAAACTTATCCTTATATCATCATCTTGAATGTATGCCATCGTTGTAATCGGAAAATAATTTCCTTCAATTCCTATCCGATCGACTTTGACCCTTTTCTGCATTTGGAAACCGTTTAAATCGGAATAAAATTCGGGTATATCGCCGTTTTGGACATCTGTAGTTAATCTCATGAATAATTCAGTTTCCCGATTTTTAGGGGGGTTCTCAAAATCGACTTCGTTTTGAACTTGAATGGCATCCGATAATATCGATTCTTCCAAATGGTATATCTTGACGGAATGTACTAAAAATGGACCGTAAATGACTGTTACTTCACTGGATATTGGCCCAGAGGTGATGATAATACTAATTTGTTGGTTATATTGTTCTAAAACATCTTTATCTGTCTCTCTACTGTTTGGATCAGGCATAAAAAGATACGCCCCGGAATGGAATTGAGCACTGTGGTAAGCTGCGAAACTAATGGCACATTGTGACACCTTTTGTTTATGTTTCCTGGTAACAGATTTCATGAAACCTGTTGATCCATCAATCAACAATTTCATTTTTTGATTTTCCAGTTGAATATCACCGGGTTGGGTGTTCCTAACTTTAAATTTACTGGGTTTAAATTCGGCTTCCTGCTCGGGGAGTGGTTGTTTTGAATCGTTGCTGTTGTTACGTTTTGGGACGTCCTTCCGGTGGCAATTGTTACAATAAATAGTAGCTTTCGACTTTTTAGTTTTGTCTTTTGTTTCGGTTACTATGTAATACGTTACTAGGCTCAAAGGCGGAAGTTTAGCAATAAAAACCAACTCATATTCGTCAGTAGCCATTTGTAGTTTATTGTTCCCGTTGGAAGCATTCCAAACTGGATTAATTTGGAACAAAATTTCGTTCCGATTTGAGTCCAAAACTTTGACATTCAAAGAAGCGACCCTCAATTCAACCACCTGATCTTGAGTTTGTACTAACGAGTTAAATAATATTACTCTCCGGTCGTTATCAACTGTTATTGGTAGTTTTTTGGGTAGTTTTTCGTAAGACTCCCGTTCCAAATCACTGAGGATAATATTTTTGGTGTTATCGGATGTGGATGGCAAGGTATCATTGAGTAATAAACTTTGGATGGCATCTTGTTGTATGCTTTCAGTATCCCGCAAACTTTCAAATAATTTCAAGCCATAATCCCGCATAACAAATGATTTACTTGTCCCTGTAATGGCATCATGATGTTGGAACAGCCCTAAATTTCTCCTTGCCCGCACTAATTTCTCAAAGTTTCGTTCCAAAATTTTGATATGAGGTCCAAAATTATTCTGCCTCGCTCTGTTTACAGCAAAAGTGTACAAAATTTCAGCACTCCGCAAACTATTTTCCAATTCACGATCTAATATTTTCATGAAAGGTCTTGTCGTGTAGTAACCCGACCAATAAGCTGGCCTGCCCTCACTGAAAATATCAGAATACACAAAAAAGTCTCCCTTCAAAGTTGGGTAATTATCATAACGTTCTAAAATTGCATTAAAGTAATCCTTCGGAGTTCCGAAACTAATTTCAGTTTTATATACGTCTTTATTAGAGTTAATATAGTCGCACAACATGGCGTAATTCACGAACTGTTGATCCCATTCAACTTCATGGTTATACCTAAAATCATCCCCTATTGGCATTAACACAACGTTGTGTGGAAATAGTGATCCAGTTCTTGCGTATTGGGCTAGAAGTAATTCCGCTTTTTGTTTGATGTTTCTGTCGTTAATATTCTGTGCTTTGATCGAGTAATCGGTATACTCCCCAGGTATTTTCCTGAAATCGAAATTTAAGCAAATGTATGGATGAGGCCCGCAGCTGTGTTTGATGGAATATATGTCGAATGGTTGGTTATGCGTAAGTATGCTTGTCTTCTGGGAAATTTGGTTTGAAGAAGAATGTGCTTGCCAGTTGGGAACCCAAAGAAAGTCGCCAAATTGTTTTTGGGCAAGCCATTGTTTCCAGGCGTAATGGATTCTCTGGATGATTGTTCCTGTTATTCCAGAAGTTGTGAGCAAATAAGGCTGAGTGCTGCCGTGTCCGAAGGGGTCTATACTCCACCCTGATTTCGGAGTTATGCCCAAATTGGTCTTCAACCATTGGTGTCCTGTAACAACAAAATTTGTTAATATTTGAGATGAGGAAACATAACTATTCGCATCCCTCTTCAGTAAGGTACTTATACACAGTACTGAAGGTAATTGAAAACAAATGGTATGCTCAGCGAGATTCCTTACTCCTTCTACTACTAGCAGATTTTTGGAATTGTCTTTCGTTCAAACAAATCTTCAAGAATTTCAAAAGAACTTAAAAGGATTGTGTGAATATTGGATTCATAGAAAAGTCTGAACAGGATAGGAAAATGGTCCATCTAAAGGGCTTTTCTATTTACCTTCAATAAGTTGATCAACCATAGCATAAACATGACTCGTTGCTTCATCAGTCATGACCCATCCCCCAGTGGTTATTTCCAATCTTCCATTATGAACCAATTTCCTCAAGGCCCGCTGTTTACTCGGATGTGCACTGTCCCACCAAGCTGACAAAAAGGACACTTCGCTCCAAATGAACGTCAGATTGGGATATTGTTGTAATTTGGCCACCATGTTGTTCAGAATCTGTTTGCTTTCGTAATGGAAGTAGTGTTCGAAGGTTTTCAACCATCCTGGATCGTTGTGAGAATGAGGAATCAGGATTATCTGAAAAATAATTAAAATTAATATTTTATATTGGTGCTTCCTTTTGAATATTGTTTTTGAACGTAATTAGCTAACAGCAAATTGCTACATTAGTCTTGAATTGTGTAATTAAACGTAAAAGGTATTGAGAAATCTCTAGAAATTGAGGAACCTGTTTGCACATTTTGGATAATTCGGTAGTTTGTTTGCATTACATGATTTGTAGGTAGGAAGGACGAAAAATGTTGTAGAATTTAGTGTGCTGTGTGCGTATTAAAAAATTCAATAATTTTTTTCGCACACCTATAAATCCTGTTCGCACACCTGTAAAACCTGTTCGCACATCTTCAGTAAATTTGTCTATTATCATTTCCTGATTTTTTGGCAATAAGAATCAGTTTCGTTCCAGTTTCTTCTAAGAGCGATGAAACAGATCAAGAAACCCCTGGTGTACCTTTTAACATTTTATAGTATATAATGAGATTAGTTTATAATCCATAGTGTTATGGCATGAATTGATTTGTCTCATAAACAAAGTGAATACGCTAATTTCATATGATATTTTATAGTCGGCTATGGCATTACAATAATTTCTAATGGCCGGTTTATAAAAGACCAAATAAATTTATTCTATTTAACAAATTCTAATCAATTTGAGTTTCTTTATGACAACAAAATCAACTGACATCAAGTAGACTAAATTTTATTTATTATTATTATTATAATAATTTAGATATGTGATTGTAGAGTTAATATTCCGGTGTTATTTGCTATAAACGATTATTTCAACAGAAATATCCCACGAAATATGTCTGAATGCGATAGTTCATCAGTGAATGAAGAAATTTCGAAAAAAGATACAGAAACCAAATTAATTTCAATTTTAAAAAAATCAGAAATAAACTATACAAAAGAATATTTTGGAAATGGTTCAGAACAAAAAATACGGCGATAGTTACCGAAAGGGTTGTGCTTGCCTATTTTTTTAAGTTTTAGATTCATTATACATTTTTAAATTCTTGTATCTTTATTAATTGAAAATTCACAAGTCTTCATCGATGTGGTGTATATTCTCCAAATTAAAATGCATTCTACGGATCAAAGATAATTTTGAAATCACGAATTTTTCTAAACTAGCCTTCTTCAAGAATTGTTTTTTTGGTTATTCACCAGAGAAGCCTGCATTTTCAAAAAAAAAATCTGACGTGAACATCACGTGACTTACTTGTACATCATTGGATATATATATATATATATATATATATATATATATATATATATATATATATATATATATATATATATATATATATATATATATATACATACAGAAATAAGTACATTAATTTTAACCAGTGATGGAACCCGTCAAGCATAACAATTTTTCTCAATAACTTTTTCTCGAATTCTCATCTTTTTTTAGCATTTTTTAACCCCTATAATTTAACGAGTCGTTCAGGTGCATAATTATCGGATCCAGTAGCAGTTACAACCCTGGTTACAACGAAACAATTGATTTCGACATATGTGAGCTATCAATTCCAGATCAATTCCTTCAAATAAATTTTGGAAAAAATTGTCTAATTATTATTGTCACAAAAGTTAAAACCTGTGAAAATGTCAAGCTCTTCTATCTGCGATTTCGCAGGCAGTGTAGGATTAGTTCGGCGAATTTATTTGGAACGATTTCAGAAATGTAATTTTTCACTAAAAATTGAATTATTGTGGTTATGCTCATGTATTTAATGTCAAAATATTGTGCACTTATACATAATGATGAGAATACTATGAGATATTGAGAACTCATCGTTTACATCGTAAAACACCAGATGAAATTAATAAAATACATTAATTTATAAATGAAGCAGCTGTGAATTAGTTTTTTCTCATATTATTAAAAACTTCAGTCAGGTCGTTTTAATGAAGTATGCCTCGTAAATTGATCTGTTGAACAAATAGAATATTGTATCTTATTTTTTAAAAATATTTAAAATCAATTACCAAACTCAGTGTGATACATTTGTAGGTTAAGTTTTCTGTTTTTCAAGAATAAGCTCTTACAATTTTTGCGGGAATATTTTCAGTTGAATTATTCATTAAATTAATTATTTTAGAACTGCATTCCATTTCATATTTCACCGTTCACTTTAAATAAATCGTTGAATGATTTTCTCTTTATGTTTGAGAGCCAACAGTAATGAAGTAAGCTGAGAGCAGCAACTACTTTTTAAGTTGATCGTAGATGGCAGCACAATCTGACCCATATTCTAACTGTGTTACAGGCTGTATTCAGACTATTCAAATCAGCTGATCCAAGTGAAATGAATTCGTGCTGACAATCTAATGTTCAGGAAATGTACCAACTATTTAAAAATATACGTGAAATTCCTAAATAAAAATAAAACTTCTCAACAATAACATATAAATACGACCAATATACCAAATTGTTGGTTTCAGAGATAAATTTGATCTTTCTTGCAACATATACAAAAATAGAATTATCGAGGTGAGCGACTATCAGTGTATTATTGAAATACTGTTATTCTTTCAGTTTCAAATGAATGATTGATAAGACTATGATGGTTTAAAGTTTCAAGATAATCATTTGAATCGACAGCTGTCATTCTTCCAACAAATGAGAAACATGCAGTTCTAACCATAGGCGCACTATGAAATTTTTGACCAAACTTTGATGAATTTTCACCCGATATCCAGGAGACTTACAGAAAAAAGTTATCAAGAAAAATTTTTAGGCTAGAAGAGATCTATTGCAGGTTAAAATTAATGTACTTATTTCTGTTACACCCTGTATATATATATATATATATATATATATATATATATATATATAATACGATGTGATTTTGTGTTTGATTATATATATCATTGGATATATATATATATATATATATATATATATATATATATATATATATATATATATATATATATATATATATATATATATATAATCAAACACAAAATCTCGTCGTTCCACAGTTAATCGTTTTTGATTTATCCAAGAGATTCTAAGGCTCAGTATTTCAGGTCCAGTTTAATCCATAGATTACTTAAACGAAGCTTAATTACTGTGGTAACAATTGTTTCCATAATCGTTGCTATGGAAATTGAGCTACGTTTAAGGTAAACCATGGACTGAAATACTGGACCTTAGAATCTGTCAAGTAAAATGCGCTTTCAGCCAAGTCGGTTGCTATGGAAACAGTAGGCCATTATTCTTATACTGCAACATTCCTAAATACTGATTTCCAAAATTCTACGACTACCAAAAGATCTGAATTTATGCGCAAAATTAAAAAATAAATTCCTACTGAAGGGCACTTCCGGTTTGGTCTATTGTTATGAAAATAGTAGGCAATCATTCAAATGCTACAGCAGACTGAAATACCAAATTTCAATATTCTACACCTATCGTTTCGTATTTATGCGAAAAATTCCAAAAGACTGTCAAGTAAAGTGCATTTCCGGCTCGGTGGATCTCAATAAAAATAGGATATGAGCATATGGACGGTATAATCGTCCTAAATACTGAATTCTAACAATCTACGTTCAATCGCTTTGGATTTATGCGGAAAATTCAAAAAATGTTTCAAATAAAGTGCTCTTCCTGTTTAGTCGATAGCAATCATAATACAGGCTGTACAACTAGATATTATAAAAGTGCATAATACAAAATTTAAATATTCTACGACTGATTGTTTAGAATTTATGCGAAAAATTCAAAAAGTCTGTCATATAAAGTGCACTTTAGGCTCAGCTGATTGTTACAAAAATAGAAGATGATCATTGAGATGCTACAGAAATTTCAAATGCTAATTTCCAGTATCCTACGGCTAATCGTTCTGGATTTATGCGGAAAATTAAAAAAAAGTATCAAGTAAAGTGCACTTCCGGCTTAGCCGATCGCAATCATAATGCAAGATGTACAATAAGATGTTATAGAAGTTCTTTATACGAAATTTAAATATGCTATTTAAATATGTATGCAAGAAAATCAAAAAAAGTTTTAAGTAAAGTGTACTTCTGGCCTGACCGATTCTTACAAAAATAGCAGATAACCATTCTGATACAACATCAAGTTCAAATACCAAATTTCAACATCCTACGGTTGATCATTCTGGATTTATTAGAGAAATTCGAAAAAAGTTTCAAGTGAAGTGCACTTCCGGTACAGACGATTGGAACCATAATGCGAGGTGCACAACTAGACCCTATACCAGTCTTAAATACAAAATTTCAACATTATACGTTCAACCAGTTTTGAGATTTGCGAGTTACGCACGCACGTACGAAGCCAAAAATAGTCAAAATGGATTCAGGGATGCTCAAAACGGATATTTCCATCGAAATCTCGATAGATGAATTTTGTCGGTTTCACAATATTTTCTTGTACTTAGTACAAGTAAGTAAAAGTTGATAAAATTTCCCGCAAATGCGCCAGGTGATAAATATTTACTCATGAAGGTGAAAACTTTAAATCGGCATTAGATTTTTTTCTCATTATATGCCATTTTAAGGTGTTTACAATTTTTGGTTTATTTGAAGCTTGTCGGCGTGTTGAGTTCCATAATTTATGAACTGATGATGTAAAAGTGAATGGTTCCGTTATAGTCGTTTGTATAAAAGACACAACGACACACAGGGATAGAATATTAACGATTTTGAATAGAGACGTGGTGGATCACATTAGCGTTATTAAAAATTATATGAATTCAAGACCAAGGAATGTGAAAATCACGAAGTTATTTTTATTTTCTAATTCTGAAAAATGCACACGTTATCTAGTTGGAAATAATACATCTAGACGAATTCCTGAACTTATTGCCAAGCATCTGGAAATTTCTAACGCTGCCATATATACGGATCACTCTTTTCGGAGAAAATCCGCTACAATTTTAGCACGTAGTGGTGCTAGTATCACATCTTTAAAAAGACACTGTGATTCGAAAAGTAATTCATTTGCCGAAGGTTACATATAGGATCACGTGAAAATAAGAGTTAAATTGCTCGAAGACCTGGATCTACCAATGAATTAATATTTCTTCAACAAACGGTTGTTTTATTTTCACAAGTTAATTTTCAATATCAGGTAATACAATATCTGGAAATACAACTTGTACAATTTATGTCAATATTGATGAAAATAAATAATTTTTTACATTTTTTTTTGTTGTCATGACGATTTTGACACTTTTTTGCACGATTTTCTGTGCTGAAATTTGGTACTATATTTGAATTTCATGGGTTGTTGGCCCTATTTTTTCTAGGTATGGCTTAAAAGGTTGGAGATCTAGTACTGCTTAATAAATTGGAGAATTCCTTTTGCACATCCTTGAAAATTTTAAAATCTGTTAGCACACTTTTGGTAATTTGGTAGAACGGTTAATAAACAGAAATATAAATAAATATGTTTTATTGGGTTTAAGTTCTGTAATTTATTAGAAACACAACGTTTCAACAGCAAAGTGCTGCCTTTTTCAAGTGACAAGAAATATAAATATAAATAAACAAAATTGTCAAGACAACAAAAATAAAAATAAAAGTACAAATCATAACTAGATTAGTTTAAAATATATTAACTCCTAGGATCGTAGAGCTCTGCCTGTAATTGATGATTCAATATCCACAGGTCTTCAGGAGATAATAATGAAGGTCTAAATAGGGAAATTGTCAACTCCTTGTGGTTCTAGGTCAATCTGGCTCTACTCTTTTTGGTTTGGCGCATAACTGAACCATCCACAGATCTTCAGGAGGTGGTGATGAAGTAACTCTTGCAAGTAGATTCATAGATACAAATAACTTGAAATTATGAACAAATGATTGGTAGCCATGATCGATTAAGTTCATAACCAGTATTCAAATTCAAATTATTCGGTGATTTTTTAATTTCAATTGCTTCTCTTATAAGCCTCTTGAACCAATTGTTCTCTTTAGCCAGAAGCTTCGTATTATTGAAGTCAATGCCATGTAATTCTTGAATAGCATGCTCAGCCACAGCAGATTTTTCTGGATGGTTCAATCTTATATGACGAGAATGCTCTTTCAATCTTGTTTCTACAGTCCTCTTGGTTTGTCCAATATATACTTTGCCACATTGACAAGGAATCTTGTATATACCTGGATACTGTAGAGGAAATCTGTCTTTAACATTACCAATAAGATTTCGAATTTTCAAACTGGAAGTGTATGAAGTTTTAATGTCATATTTATGTAAAAGCCTTCCAATTTTATCTGTTATATTGGCTACGTAAGGTAATGTAACAAATATTTTCTTATTATTTGGATCTTGAACAGGTGGCGTAGAATTCTTCTGTCTGAGTGCTTTCTTAATCTGTGTTCTATTATATCCATTCTTCAAGAAAACATCATCCAAAAATTTGATTTCATCAGAAAGTTTACTTGGATGACATAATGAAGAGGCTCTCTGATATAAAGTTTTAATAGTACAAAATTTCTGAGCAGGATGGTGATTTGATGACTGATGTAAATATTGATTTGTATGGGTCGGCTTCCTATATACAGAATGGATAAGTTTGCCATTACCTTGTTTCTCTAGGTAAACGTCCAGAAAAGGAAGACAGTTATTTTCTTCAACCTCAATACTGAATTTAATGTTCCTATGTTGCATGTTAAGATGATCCAAAAAAACATTCAATTCATCTCTACCATGAGGCCAAACAGCAAAGACATCATCAACGTAACGAAGCCAGACAGTAGGTTTCTTCATAGCAGTGTTTAAAGCTTTTTGTTCAAAATTCTCCATGTAAAAATTAGCGATAGAATATCAAGATATTCAGAAAGAGCTTATTCCCCAAGATCCTGTCATTTCCAAGTTTTATGGTCTTCCGAAAATTCATTTCTCCTTCTATCGCTAATTTTTACATGGAGAATTTTGAACAAAAAGCTTTAAACACTGCTATGAAGAAACCTACTGTCTGGCTTCGTTACGTTGATGATGTCTTTGCTGTTTGGCCTCATGGTAGAGATGAATTGAATGTTTTTTTGGATCATCTTAACATGCAACATAGGAACATTAAATTCAGTATTGAGGTTGAAGAAAATAACTGTCTTCCTTTTCTGGACGTTTACCTAGAGAAACAAGGTAATGGCAAACTTATCCATTCTGTATATAGGAAGCCGACCCATACAAATCAATATTTACATCAGTCATCAAATCACCATCCTGCTCAGAAATTTTGTACTATTAAAACTTTATATCAGAGAGCCTCTTCATTATGTCATCCAAGTAAACTTTCTGATGAAATCAAATTTTTGGATGATGTTTTCTTGAAGAATGGATATAATAGAACACAGATTAAGAAAGCACTCAGACAGAAGAATTCTACGCCACCTGTTCAAGATCCAAATAATAAGAAAATATTTGTTACATTACCTTACGTAGCCAATATAACAGATAAAATTGGAAGGCTTTTACATAAATATGACATTAAAACTTCATACACTTCCAGTTTGAAAATTCGAAATCTTATTGGTAATGTTAAAGACAGATTTCCTCTACAGTATCCAGGTATATACAAGATTCCTTGTCAATGTGGCAAAGTATATATTGGACAAACCAAGAGGACTGTAGAAACAAGATTGAAAGAGCATTCTCGTCATATAAGATTGAACCATCCAGAAAAATCTGCTGTGGCTGAGCATGCTATTCAAGAATTACATGGCATTGACTTCAATAATACGAAGCTTCTGGCTAAAGAGAACAATTGGTTCAAGAGGCTTATAAGAGAAGCAATTGAAATTAAAAAATCACCGAATAATTTGAATTTGAATACTGGTTATGAACTTAATCGATCATGGCTACCAATCATTTGTTCATAATTTCAAGTTATTTGTATCTATGAATCTACTTGCAAGAGTTACTTCATCACCACCTCCTGAAGATCTGTGGATGGTTCAGTTATGCGCCAAACCAAAAAGAGTAGAGCCAGATTGACCTAGAACCACAAGGAGTTGACAATTTCCCTATTTAGACCTTCATTATTATCTCCTGAAGACCTGTGGATATTGAATCATCAATTACAGGCAGAGCTCTACGATCCTAGGAGTTAATATATTTTAAACTAATCTAGTTATGATTTGTACTTTTATTTTTATTTTTGTTGTCTTGACAATTTTGTTTATTTATATTTATATTTCTTGTCACTTGAAAAAGGCAGCACTTTGCTGTTGAAACGTTGTGTTTCTAATAAATTACAGAACTTAAACCCAATAAAACATATTTATTTAAAAATGAGTTCTGAAAAGTTTTTTCCTTCATTTAAACAGAAATATAGTTCATGACTTTGCCAGATACAGCTAAAAGGATTGATGGATCCCATTATATCGCATTCCTAAGAATTGAAGAACCTGTTCGCACACCTCCAGTAATTTGGTAGTCTATTTTTATTTTTGAATTTATTGTTAAAAAGAAAAATTACTAATCATCTCAGGTTACGATTAAAGAGGTTAAGGAGCTCTTGTACACCTTGGAAGATTCAAGAATTCTTCTTGTACATCTCTAAAAATTGAAGAACTTTCTCGCAAATCGTGGATTTATATCACAGAGTTTGTTGGCAAAGCGGAGGAGTTTCGTTTCTGATCCTCTTAGATACGTAAAAGGAAGTTGAGAAATTTGTTGTACATCTTGAAAAATCTCTTTCGCAAATCCCTAAAAAGTGAGGAACTTGTTTGCACACCGTTCGTCATTTGGTAGTGCGTTTGCCTAACATGGTTAATTGAGAAAAACAAATTTTTTGTCTTTTCATCACTTAAATACGGCTAAATAGATTGAGAAATCTTCAGTATACCTTGAAAAATACATCGCCCCCACTCTTACATCCCTGAAATAGAAGTAACCTTGTCGCACATCTTTAATTATTTGATATTTTCAATTCATGCTTTGTTGAAAACTGGAGAAATTTCTTTCCCGAAGAAAAACTCAAAGATCCTTCTCGCATTTCAAAAATATTAAACCTGTTCGCACACCTTGAATAATCTCAGTTTAACAGGACATATTAGCAATAGGAAGGAATTCCATTCTTGACTATGATAGATGTATTAAAGGCAGTTGAGTGATTAGCCACATATTGTGAAAAAAGTCCTCGAAAATCCCGAAAAAGTGAGGAACTTGTTCGTACGTAGTTTGATAGTTTATTTATCTAACATGGTTGGTTGTAAAAATGGAAGTTTTGTCCTTAAATGGTTGAGAAACGGCTAAAGAGATTGAGAAACATTTATTACATCTTGAAAAATTAAAGTGCTTCTAACTGAAATTTCTGAAAATTGAGAAACCTGTTCGCACATTTTTGGTCATTTGGTATTCGATGTGCTTAGTTAATTGGAAAAAAGGGAAGTCTTGTGTTCTATAAAAGACTGAATGGATCGGTTTCTGGAATCTTGTCTGCACCTTCTTATTGATTCAGAGGTCTTCTTAGTTTTCTTCAGGTATAGAATGCGTAATAAATTCAGGGCTTAAATCTATTTTGTACAGAAAAATATTTTCTCAAACATATTCTAGGAAAAACGTCTGGAGACCTGAAACCTTATTATCGCTTTATTAACGTTCAAATATAAAAAATATGAAACCTGGTGAATTCTTTCAAACAAGATAACAACCTCATAAGGTGAAAGGAGTCCTATTCGTATATCTTCTTTTATATGTATCACATTTATGTGTTGTTGGGTTTATTGCGCCTGTTTGAAAGACAGTTCCATTTAGAGCTGTCCCATTTACTCGCCTACTCTCCCGTTTTCCGATTTGTTGGTGTTTTATTTTCAGGAAATAATAAAAAAAATCAGCCGCATGTATACGACTGGTTGCCTATTAAACTTTTAATTTACTTTATGGTCTTTTAACGGTAATAATGAGTATGACGCACATTATGTTAAAATTACTTGCTATTTATTTTTATGTATACAGCTTGTCAAAAAATTAGATCTTCGAAAGAAATGTAGCTTTGATTAATTTGTTTCAATTCAATTAAATTACAAACTTTAAGTGCAATGTCTTGTACAAATACTAGAATTATATCTATAAAGATAATTACATCGTTTTCGAGCAAATAAATTTCTTCGACAGCGACAAAACGAGACAAAGTGTCACGCTCATGATCGTCCAAAGCTCACGCGATCCCGATATGAAAAGTTCTCTATTTATAACCGATTAAAGTTTATTTGAAAAATGTATGAATCGATACGAAAAGTAGAAAAGCTTTACTAGAACACAGACTTACATACTTAGAGCAAAAACTTCGAGTCACATCCAATTTCAATCAACCCTTTGGTTATTCTAAGACTCAGCAGCTTCATACTCATAAACATACACAAATACCAAAAGTATAAGCCTTTCATTTGGGGATAATAATCTAAGATTAATCTATTTGTTAAGAAAATATTGCTAATTTGAATAAGAATATTCCCTCAGAAGATTTTGGAATATTATAAACAGTATCACAGAATGAAAGAAAAAACACCTAAATTGTGCTGTTCTTCCTAATTTGAATTCGACTGTACGTAGTGAAATCCCTGATACCTCATTTCTTCCACCTTGTTTTCTACAAGCTCGTATCTCACCCCTTCTTGAAGGGGAAGTGTCTGAAATATAACATTTTACGAGGGTAACAAAACTAGATGTGCACTTCCTGCTCATCCCCGCGAATGACTTCAGACTGTGTGTTCTCGCAAAAACTCGTGTATGCTTTTCGCCTGAAATATTTAGACTAGAAACTACAGCCATTGTCGAAATAGGACGGTAATCAAATTTGTATATTTTTATGTTTGAAAGATCGCATACTTGTTGTGAGTAATGTCGGTCGCTCGTTGTAGGGAATTTGTACATATTTTTATATGCCTTGCTTTATTTGTGCGATATGAAAATGTATTGTTATTGAAATTGCTTGTCGTGGGTTAGATAGATGTTTTAACGCTTAGCATAAGTCGTAAAATGTTTATTGTGGCAACAGAAATACTAACAAAAATGATTAAAAATTATTTTATTCTCCACATTTTTTAGATACTCAAGGCTTCTACAAAGTTATCTCACTTTTATTACAGGCAATATTATGTTCATGTATTTATTTCATTTCATTTTGACACTTTAATCAAAGTTGTTTCGAACCACAAGTTTTGAAAAACAAAATTATTTATGTGCTTGAATGGCAGGATTATAGTGTTTTATAGCCTCAAACGTCAACATCAATCAAGTATTTTAGAATCTCAACACAAGAAAATGTTCCATAATGCTTTTTTTTTAAACGGCTTATGGCCCTTAATCTAAGAGTTGAGTCGATTTGTAGCCTCAAATATTAAGATGAGATGATTTAGAGCCTAATAAGTCGCAAAAAAATCACTTGTAGTCTGAGAGGTCAATAATGCACTTATTATTCTCTTTAGCGAGCATAAATAATAAAATGTCAAATAAAAATTGGTTTACAACCAGAAGCGTCAAGAACATAAGAGTTCATGGCCCTAAATGCCAGAAAAAAAATAATGGTTCAATGTCTTCTAATATCAAACATCAATCTTTCATATATTATTTTCTCTAGCATGTTTTTTGCCCAATCTTGTTTATCAAGGCTTTAGTGGTTACGCATTAATTATTATTTTCAATTTATTTTTTAGCAGCGTTAGATGTAAATAACGATGTGGAATGTAGCCTGAAGTGTCAATGACAAGATAATACAAAACCTTAAAGATCAAATAGTATATTGTGTGGCTAGAGACGAAACAAGACGATTTCAGCTGAGGATGAGAGTTGCTTGCCCGAGAGAAGCGAGGGCTGGCATTACCCTCGGCTGAAATCTTGTTTTGTCCCGTGCCACACACTGTATTTTTCATAATACCTGCATTAAAACTTTCCATATTACAAATCTGACATAACAAAGTGAATATTTTTCTTTTGATTTTGCAGGTAACAAGTCAAGAGTAGCTGCTTGTGCTTTATCAATAAGATGTTGTGGTCTACTTATAATTATCGTATTCATACTTTTTTTTCTTGAAACTAATCCTCTTTTTAATTTAATTTACACTTACGAATTCAACAACTGTCAAATAAATTGAGGTTATATGATTTTCATTTAGAGATTGACAATGAACAAATGCGACTCTGCCAGGGATAAAACGATGTAAGAAATAGATTCAGCAAGCAGAAACAAGCTTGTTTCTCCCCTAGGGCAGAAACAGGCTTGTTTCTGCTCGGCTACACTCGCATTTGTCTGAAATTTTCTTGTTTCGACTGACAAAACAGGCGTTGAAACGCGTTGTTTCAATGCAGGTATTATGAAAACAAGCTATTTGGTAATCCCAAACGGCAGGGACAAAATGATTTGTAGCCCCGAACAGTGAAGACAAAGGGTTTTGAAACCTCAAATACCAGAGACAAAGCAATTTGTGATTTTGAACATCAATAATTTATATGCAATTGTTTCCAATATGTTTTCATAACCTTAATGTGAACATTGAGTTACTGTGTAGTCTCAAAAATCAAGGACGATGTGGTTTAGAACTTCAAACATCAGAAGTAGACGATTTGTGACTTATGATGTCAAACGCATTTTTTATTATTTTTAACTTATTTTTTGAATATCTTACATTACTCAATTTTTTGAATATCTTACACTACTTACAGCCTCATATGTGAAGAAAATAGGAATTTTTAGCCTCCAGTGTCAATAAGAAATTGGTTTAATGTTTCATTCGTCGAGTAATATCAATATCAAACATCAATATTAAGTTTTTCTCCTCTAGCATGTTTTCAATCTTTATTGTTGAGATCAAATTGGTTTAGAGCCTCGTACGTCAAGGACAAAGAACTCTAAAACCTTAAATATCAGGAAAAAGCGATTGGCGACTTGTAACATTTTATAATATTATTTTTACCATGGTTTTCGACCGCTTGGTCTAATTGTGAGAAATGAGTTGGTTTGCAGTCTCAAATATCAAGTATAGTATGAGGTGGTTTGAAATCTCAAACGTTAGAAATAGATGTTTTCTACGAGGATTTTAATAATTTTATTGTGTGTACTCCACGAACTTTAATGTTTTTTGCATTCGCTCGAACCAACTTTGAGAGCAGTTATTCCACTGCTTCTTCTGGCGACTGAAATCTCTAATCTCACAGTCCGTTTTTAATTTTTGGAAAAATGAAAACCTCGTTAGGATTTATGTAGGTCGTGCAAACTTGCATTGTCTTCGTGGAGGATGCTTCGTCAGTCAGGGTTATTTTTTCGAAGCTCAGCAATTACTTTAAAACCCCAGAAATAGTCTGGGACTTTAATTTTTGGGTTGAATAGATGCTAAAGTTGAAGATTAAATAAATTTCAAGTTGCCTAAAACATATTTTTTTGATTCATTTTTTTTTTGCAAATGCCATAGGTTGCACAGTAGCGAAATAACCGCCAAACCTCTGCCTGGCGCAAGATTCTAGATTCATCAATTAATAAAATATTATCTTCTTGTTGTTTCAACTTGCCTAAAATACGTTCCCTGAATTCGTCGTCAGCTCTTGGATTATTAGGTTTAATTTGTAGAAATCAGAAAAGAAAAGTGCCTGTTTTCTAATTAACAACAAAAAGTAACAAACAAAAAATGCACAAGGACACGCGCCCAAATGACAGCTTTGACTAAATTAAAAAAAATTACAGGTTAAACATATGAGAAAACAAAAATTCTCTTGATTTTGCCGAAAACAAATGTAAAGTCGCTTCTTCAGCTGCATCCAGAATTTCGCAAGAATCTCTAGCTTCTGACGCTTCTGACAAATTAATTCTTAATATTGTTTATTTGTTACTATGCTTTTATTTAGCAGTTGTCAAATCTATTACTACGTTTTTGCAAGAACCTTGATTAGTATTTCTGTAGAAAAGTATTTCCATTTCTTGGTGTCTTCCACTCAAGTTTTTATATCAATTATACAAAAAAATAGCATGCTCAACACATAAGAAAAGCGATATTACTTTGTTCGTGTAAATTTGATTCACTCGCTCGTTGCTCTCGCTTTTAAATTGAAATATTTACACTTTTCTCTACTTGTTAAACAATCTACTGTTAATATTAAATTCAGTTCAAGACAAAAAATCAATATTAAGTCCTGTCCTAGCATTCTCTATCTCTGTCTAGTTTCAACATTCTCCATAGCTCCGGCTCTCTTATACTTCATCGACGCTATCTACAGTATCAAATCTTCATTCGCTTTTAGTTGTTCCAAGCATTTGAATAACAGATGGCAGTTTTTTCGTACCAAGCACCTTAACTAAATCTGGAGATAATTTTTTCTTGTTTGAAATTTGATTGGTGGGCACATCTGCGAGCCAGTATGCAAAACTAAAACGACAGTCTTTGTTGCACATTTATTATCATTGTTAGCACATTTTAATAATAATTTACAGCGTTGGATGTTAATAGTCAGGCGATTGTAGCCTCAAATGACAATAACAAAGTTGAGGCTTTGAGCGTTGTAATTAGAGTGGTTTGTAGCCATAATCGGCAAGAATATTGATCAGGAACCAAGTGGATTTTAGCTTTAAACATGAAACTTCAAACGTCAAGAAGATATTATTTTTTGCACGATTGAGCGTTTTCATGTGTTTACCGGCCCTCTATTGAGGTGGTATGTTGATTTTACCGGCAAACTGTGGTTACTATGGTTATGCTGACTTACCGCCCATGGGCAAAGGCGGCAAGTGAAAAATTGTGGATTTGCACAAAAAAATATAAATTTATATATCTCTATTTGTTATTGAAAATTCAGAATAAAATGTCAAACTTGACAGCTGACACCGAATAAACAATCATCGGTAGTAATTCAATTTGAAGAAGAAAATTCGGATGCATATTTCGGATGTTCCAATCGTGCAAAAAAATTTGTAAGCATCACGGTCAATAAGTACAGTACCGATTCCGTATAATATTTGGAAACCTCGCCAAAGCTCGGCCTCCAAACTATTATTCTCAATCGGTAAACTGTACTTACTGACCTTAATGCTTAAATAACTATCTCACCACATATGTTTTATGTCTCAAGCAATCAAACGGCGTTAATGTTTTTACTGTATTCCAAGCTTTGAGGTGGTTTGTAGCCTCTTATATCAAGGAAAGAGGTTTGTGACTGAATGTCAGAAAAGCAACTATTATTTTTTCTTTAATGATTTTGGAACAATTAATATATAATCCTTGATATAAAAATTGTGTTGCTTTTTGTAGCTTCAAATGTCAACGACAAGATGGTTTTGAAGCATAGTTATTTGTAACTTTTATCGGCAAGAATAAAATGGTTTATAGTCTTAATAATAAAGTAGTTTGTAACCTCAAACGTCCAAATCAATTATTTATAACCTTGAAAATCAAGTATATGATAGTCCACAACGTAATCTTAATGAATGTTGTAAACGCCAAATATGGTCAACATTATTATTATTGAGATGTGAAGTTAGTCGAACAGTCGAACTTATCAATTTAATTATTATTTTATTTGCAGGATGTCTCGGACAGCTAGTGCTACGGATTTGAAGATACAACACAAATAGGGACGAATTACCGGTAAGTCGGCATTTGAATTATTTCCACCATTACCGTTGTTAAATTTGTTTTTCGTGCTTTCAACGATCACACAAGTTTCAAAACTCATATTTCATCCGAACAATTTTTGTCGTTAATAGTTCGTTGAATTGATCATTCAATTTTGACACATGACATTTTTTTACAAACGCCTGAATACCCTTCAAATGCAACAGCGATGACAAATGCTCATCAACCAATTCACTCCGCATTCAGCTGTCATCTGATCAAAATTCACGGCTTTGTGTAACAATATCAAATGCATAGAAACTTCAAATTATGTTCGGTTGCATATAGTACCTTGATCTAGTGTGCGCTATCGGCGTAGGTTCCACAATGCACAAATACCTTCGCACTTCTGTCGCAATAACTCTATTGCACCCATCCGAATCTAATAACAGTACATCATGTCGAGAAAGATAATTTTGCTCGTATATAAATAGGGAATAGTAATGTTCTTACAGAAATAAGGATGGAGTATATGTAGTTCATTTCAATTTATTTCCCAAAAATACAGGTCAATATTCACGAGCTTCCATCTACGTGCCTCAGAGATAAATTATCCATAAATCTGGAAGTTGGAACTAGACTCAACTTTCTTTGCGTATCGAACAAAATCATCGTCAACGTTACCGTCTCTGTTCTGAATAAAAACTTGTAAAAATTTCATTGTTTCGCAAAACTTTGTTCAGTTACATCTCGACTGTCTGAATTTATCATGAGAATATAAAACAAATAGATTGATGCAAGTTTCGGACTTTAACTGCGTTTGAAGTTTTCTCCGCGTGCGGCGCGAGCGTCGACAGCGGAAGTCACTTGGGATTAACCGGAGATTGGGGACCATATTGGATATTTTCCACGGAAAGTATAAAAATGGAGGTTCTATTGAGGTCCAATGGCGGGAAAATTGCAAATTATCCTAAACGCATTTCCTCTCTAAAGCTCCCGGAATTGGCCATTTTATTCTATTAATTCTTTCTCTGGAAAAACGGAGCCCCATTACAATAACAATAAGCGAATTGGACAATAGGTAATCATTATTAGGTCTTCATTGGAAATTGTATTCAGTAAAACCCTTTCAGCGAATTGTTACATAATTATGGTTTCCTAAAGTCGGCGCAGATGATCATTACATAAAAATATAGGCTCTTTAAATTTATCTTATATCATTTCTCTGTTTCTGACATTGACATCATGGCTGACTTTGATAAAAAGGAAAATAATAATAAATCTTATCTACACAAATTTTCATCCTTCTCAAATTTCATAATAAGATTCATATCCTTTCGAACTTTGTATACCTATATATTTTGCCAATCATGCTTTTCAATTATTTTTATCATAAACATCAATGTGTATCTCAAAACCCTTATTCGGTTTTACTTAAACATTACATGAACTTCAAAATTTTTATTTCGAATTTCCAAAAATCGATTCCTACATTGTTCACTAAAACTATAACATGTATCACAAAACCATTTTTTACTTTACTTTTTTTTCTGGAGCAATGTTTGATATTCTTGTAATATGATTTGTATCTCTAAACCACTAGCCAGTTCACCAAAACTGTTGTTCGTGTTGTTAAATCACTTAATGTTATTCCGAAATATTTATTTATGTCTCAAGACCGCAATAAAGGATCCAGTAACCTTTATCTAGTATCTTGACGTCATTATTTATTAATTATTATATTCGTTACCTTGAGACCTGTATTTGTATCTCAAAACCACCATACGATATCTTTAAAATATTATTCAGTATCTTGATATGCTTCTTTGTACCTTTAAACTGCAATATGATCTTCAAAAAATATTACTTGTATTTGAAAACCACTATTCGTTATTCCGGAACCTCTATCTGTAGCTTAAAGCTTTCATCTAGTATACTGAAATAATTATTTGTATCGGGTATCCTGTATCTATAAGTCATTATGCAATAATCCTGAACATATATCTAACTCCTGATGTCACAGTATCCGTCATCTTAATATCCTTACTTATATCTCAAAACCACAATCCGATATCTTCAAGAACTTTTTTAGTATTTTGGAATTAATCATCTGTGCTTTTAAACCATTTTTCGGTGAGCCAAAACCATTGTCTGTATATTAAAACCACTATCCGTTATAACTTATCCTTTATTTGTACCTTAAACCATTATCTGTTATATAGTTGTGCGTATTGTGAAACCATTATCTGTTATTCTAAAACCTCGATCTGTCTCAAAGCTGCAAGACAAGATCGTCCTTAACCATCATCATTTGTTACCTTGAATCCTCTATCTGTAACTCAAAATCACAAATGTTTCTTAGAACCACTATCCGTCATCTTGAAAAACCGCTGTGCTCAGCTCTAATTTAATATCCTGAAATGATTATTTGCATCTAAAAACTACTATCCGTCAACTATTTTTCAACTAAAACCGTTGATTGTTTCTAGAAACCATCTTTTTATTGCAAAATGATTATTCGGTATCTGTTTTTTAATACCGTTGCCCGTATTACAAAATTATTATCTATTATTCCAAAATTCTCAAAACTGCAAAACAGGATCTATTATCTTTTCTTCAGTATCCTGACATCATTATTTGTACTAGTGGTCGCCCAGTGGTCGAAATTCGACCGTGAATCATTATGTTGCTAAGTTGGAACGTTACTGAATTTAACCTTCCATCCCAGGGGATTCTAGAAAAAATTATCTTGATGTTGGACGCTCCATCCGAATCTAAAATTAAGAAAAGTGTTTCCCATTCAAGATTTTCAAGTGACTTTCTTTCCCCAACCCTCAGAAAGGAAAAATAAATCATTGGGTTTTTTTCTTCAACCATTTTCTTATTCGGTGCATATTTCTCGATATATTCTAGTAAAAAATATTTACGCTTTCAGCGATGAATTAGAATTAAACAAATTGTATATAATTAAAGCTCTCTGCACTCCTTCACTACATAAATTTCAAGTATGTGAAATCTCACATCCCTTCATGTGCACGGTACAAAGTTTTCTCTCCACGTAAAATTGAAATAGGACAGCCTGAATATAATTTTAGCTCGTAGCAGTTCTTCTCAAAATTTACTTTAAGTATTCCAAAATTCACATTCTTTTGCACGCGTTACAAAGTTTTTTCCATATAAAATCAAAATGAGACATTTTGTATATAATTTGAGCACTCTGCACTCCTTTTTCAGATGAATTTCAAGTATGCCATATCTCACATTGCTTTGTGCGCGCGGTACAAAGCTTTCTCTTCACGTAGAATTAAAATGGGACACCTAAATATAATTTTAGCTTTCTGCACATCTTTCTCCACACAGACTGCAAGTATGCCAAGTCTCACATTACTTCGTGTTCGTGCGCGCGGTACAAAATTTTCTTTGCACATAAAATTGAATTGGGACATCTTGTATATACTTTTAGCTTTTTGTACTCCTTCTCCACATAAACTTCAAGTATGTCAAATCTCACATTTCTTTATGCGCGCAGTACAAAGTTTTTTTTCACGTGAAATTAAAATAGGACAGCTGTATATACTTTTAGCTTTCTGCACTCTTTCTTCATATAAACTTCAAGTATGCCAAATCTCTTATTCCTTCTTGCGTGCGGTACAAAATTTGTTCCACGTGAATTAAAATGGATCATTCTGTATATAATTTTCGCTCTCTGCACATCTTCTCCATATGAACTTCAAGTATGTCAAATCTCACATTCGCAACATGCAATATGCCTAAAAAGGAGTCGAAAGTTTTCTTTTGACGTATTAATATATTAATTGAAAACGTTTGTCTCTTGAAACCACTACTCGTTGGCCAGAATTCTCTATCATATTGTAATGTTTATTGCTTGGAAATTACTTATAATTAAAATAAAAGTCACTATTTCAAAACACAAAATAAAATAAGAGTTTTATCTTTCTGGATACCACTAACAACACTATATTATTTATTTATTACTTAATATTAACTTAAACAAAGCCGCAGATATTCATTTTTAACTATTTATATACATTGATCACTTCACTGTTTGATATTCACTGCTCTAGATTCACCATTACTCTACTCTCAAATCGTTTGCTTGCATTTATATATAGAAATATCCATTTCTCGAATGTTCTACCACATTTCTGGAATATTGCTAGAGGCTTCTATCGGGAGGGGTGATGTGATGCGGTGTGGCGTGATACAGGGAGGACTAAAGGCTTCGCCCAGCCGCGGTCAAGTCCAAGCCTACTCCACTTTTATAAACCTCCACACTCTTGCACGTTACAATATCTTAAAATCACCATGCGGTATCTTTGAAAGATGATTTAATATCTTTAAATACTTATTTGCATCTCGAAATTGCAATAGAGTATTCCAAAAACATTGTTGGTATCTTAAAACTACTATACGTTAACCTCGAGACCTTTATTTGTATCTTAAAACCGGCATACAGAATCCCTCCAGTATTCCGGAATTATAATTTTTATTTTAAAACCTAATATCTCTTCTTGTATCAACTTCATGTTGTCACTATATCTTAAAAACACTATTCGTTTCTTGAATCCTCATCTATATTTTTAAACTATCATCAAAATTATTATATGTTACCCCAAAACATTTCTCTGTATCTTAGAATCATTGTCTGGTATATTTAGGTTTCCGAAATTGTTAAATGTATCTCAAAACCACAATCCGACATTTCAGAATCTTTAACAGTATTTTAAAATCATTATTCAGTATCCCTGATTTAATGTCTTTATCTAAAAACAGATGCACGTATCTCAAAACCACTATCCGTTATACCAAAACGTTCAACATGTCCATGGGCCACTAATCGGATTTTTTGAATTATAGTTTGCATTTGCGGATTACTATTATAATCGTTGAAACAATTATACATGGAACCACTATTCGATACCCCAAAACCTTTAACTGGTTCATCAAAACTCAACTATCCGGTATCTCGGAGCCTATATCCGATATTTTTAATCATTGTTTGCATTTGAATATCATTTTCATCAATCATTCTTTCCAGTTGATCTACATTTTCATACAAAGCAACAATAACATCATCAGCATACTCAAACGTAGCTTACATGATACACAAATCATTCAGAATGTTCCGCAAAACACCTATATATAAATAACTCTTTTGACTAGCATTAATACTGAGACAATTATTCAATCTTTCATCAACTCAAAAAGCAGTTTCACTCTTTTTATGTAACATACGAATCGTTCCTAACAAATCTTTGAAGTTTATAGCTATTTTGTTTGATATGAAAACCATCATGATGATGAAAAATATTACGATTTTTTTTTTGTTTCATAACTACATGCTTCGTTTATAAAAAGATCGATCCGTGCTGGACTGCTTCAACGTTTCAAATAAATGATGTAAACTGAACCATTAATTATAAGTTGGCTTAGCTCACGATAACATTTGCTGTCCATACAATGGGGATATTATACTGTTTCAAATTTAAAGTGGTGAATATTACCAGTTGTCAATCCAAGAAACATGAAAAACTCTTTATTGGAATCTGTCTGAAATATAAATGAAATGAACTCCCTGACCTGTTAAGTACACTTCATTAAATAATAACATTCTATCATACTTTTATTTTCCTTTCACGTGGAGTATTATTAGATTACGTTTTGCGGAATCGAATTTAAGTTAATGAAAAATTTAATGAACGTTATTCTTGTCATTTCCAACCCGACAAATCCAATTTCCGAACACCACATCAAGAAGAAAACGCTAGTGGAATGTTCTTTCATTTCAACATAACATACCTCCCTTGAGATTGAAGTAAATAAATAGATATTTTGCCATGCACAAAGCTCGGACTGCTAAGAGTAAAATGTCATAGCTTAGTATTACTAAAACGTGTAGCTTAGTGTCACATAAAATGTTAGTACAGAAATGTGCCGCTGAAACTTTTTATTACTCAGATGGTGTGGTCTTCGTGATGCCATAAATGCTGCGAGATATGTCTCTGGTTCTTAAGAGAATTGCAAATATTCTTATCTACTGATTTACGTATTAAATGCAGAATTAAGGCCTCTGTCCGATATTTTTGAATTATTTATTGTATAAATAAATTAGGCATATTTTAGCCAAAAAATGAAGAAGCGTAATGCGTGAGCTGTGTGAAACTACATTAAAAACATTTTCAACGAAAATTTTGGAGACTCCTTCTCTGTAGTCTTCAGGTGAAACATCTTTATTGTAGATTTTTGCGGGTGATGAACACGCTGTTTCCTTCCTGCTTTATGTATAAATAAAACAGCAGAGTACTCCGCATTTGCTGAGATTTACCATCAGACAGGGCTATGATTCAATCCGGACACCTCGGAAGCAGCGAACTAGGAGAGCTGTAAGCATTAAGTTGGGAGGTACGTCACAGCGCTGTTGTAAATATCTCTTGAGTGACATAAAAGCTTGTAATGGGGAATTGTAATATTATGTGGCCCAAGAGTGAAAAGTAAAAGAGCAAAATCATGTTTCTAAACTACAAACAAAAATTTATAATATATCACCCTATTTACAATAAAAAAAGTTAAGTTGGAAGAAGCACCCAATTCGAAATTGTTCTTTTAAGAGCGCAGCATAGAATTTTATTTCCTTATCATAATGTGGTCTTGCGAGTGCCGTAACTATCGCTTATGCATTGTTGCAATTTTATATTAACATACATTCGTTCCTGCAACGAAGCTATTATAGGATAAGGGCTCGTGCATCCTTTCAGAACACAAATGTAATAGAACAGTATATTTGCTCGGCGGTAAGAACTGCCAACTTTAGATAAAATGTATTCCACATTCGGGTGGTTGGCGTATGCTTTCATTCGAAATTGAGTTGTCCAAGGACACTTAACGTAGGGATATTTGCATTTTAACAAGTTTTTGGTTCTAATTATTATGCCTGTTCTGTCACCTAGCTATTCAAGTTATAATATATTCTGCTTCAACTTTTACCAGGATTTTTAATCAAGTTTTTAGAGATTATAAATTGTAATTCAAATTTTATCACTGAACCAAAAATAGTACATTCAGTTGAAATTTGCATTATTGATTAGACTATCATACATTTTTAATAATCTTAAACGAAACAAAACTCTAATAGGTATATAGATTTCAAAATACTTGTGAACATGGGTTTTAAAACCACTACTAATGCACCAAAACTACTCTCCGTATTTAATTCAGCAAATGCACTTCAAGAATCATTGATTAATATTTCAAAATCATTATTCTGAATCTCACCGAATGCAGCCAAATTTATCCTGGACAAAAATGACAGTCGTTCGGTCCTTGTAGCATAATATACTATTATTTCAAAACACTACTCGGTTCACCAAAACCGTTTTCCGTATTGCAAAATAAATATCTGATATTCCAAAATATTTATCTGTGTCTCAAAGTTTCAATATATGGTTCTAATGGCCAGTTGCACCACTGTTACTTAAATTTGAAAGTGTCACTTAAATGAACAATATTGTATCAAATTTCAAAAGTCAAATGTGACATAAACATTGCTGTCATTATTCCGATTCGATTTGTTTCAGTGAAGCTAAAATTTAAGTTAAAGTGGTACAACTGGCCATCAAACTTTGATTTAATCTCCTGAAATCACTATTTAGGTATATCTTAAAACCACTATTCTTTTATTAAAATTGTTATCTATATCTTCAAATCATTATCCATTATCGTGAAGCCACTGTCTATGAGTAAGTTTATATCGAAGATCTAAATCGGATTTATTCTAAATCGATTTAGTTCTATCGGATAAAATTGGATTTATTTATTTGTTACTGGTACCATAGAAATATAATCACAACATCAAAATTCTTCTATTTTAGGTCCATTCTTTAAATATTTCATTCCCTCGTGTCATTTTTCCATCTAGAATACTCGTAATTTTCCTCTCTTAAATTCATTTTAGAAAGTATTCTGTTACTTTTGTAGTCCAAGAAACACCTAGACTTATTCCTACAACCGATTAGAAATCCGATTTTAAATCTGATTCAGACCGTTTACATCCTTTTTATGAATCAGATTTATAATCCTAAATCCAGTTCAATCCGATTTGGTCCTCGATATAAACTTACTCTATATTTCAAAACTAAAATGCAATATCTTCAAACTATCGACTACGACTGGTATCTTAGAATCCGATATGCCAAAAACATTGGCCCGTAGTCCCGGTTCTAAGTCTGGCATATGCATAACCATGACAACATGTCAAAACAGTGTTATAACCTAATCGTTTTTTAAACGTCGTCATGGCTATATAAGATAGACTCAGACCTGGGTTTAAAACCGTGTTCTGACTACGGGCCATTGTATCTCAAAACTACTACTGTCCGCGCAAGATAACTTGGCAGTCCTGGGGTGTAAACTTTTAGGGATTATATGAGTAAAATAAACAAAAACCATAGGCGTACCCAAAAAATTTGTATTTTCATGGAACATACAAATACATGAGTAATAATAAATTGCACTTGTTATTGGTGATTGGAAAATTCAATCCAAATCTCTCTTATATCTATACTAGTTCAGGGGAATGTTATGAAGTCAATGAATTTTTACTTATTTTTGTCATTAGCCTCAAGATTTTATAGCTCTTCTGGGATTATCAAATTTGTTTGTGTGAAGGGCACTGAAAATAATCTTGTGGAATGTTAATTTGAAATTATTGTAACAAAATCATTTATATGTTTCATGTTTTAGCGTAAAATAATATTTTCACATGAAAATTTTTTTATTGTCTACACCAATGGACAGACAGATTCAAATGTACCTCATTGATAATTTATGATGCATTTTCTCTGCTGCCCTATCCCTCTAACCACCAAGTTTAGCAATAAATGGTTGTAAAAGTAGGACTCACTATTTTGCGTAGTGCGTTACTTAAGCAAAAGTTTAAGTTTGACACAGCGCATCGTAAGCATACTGAATCGCATTACATTCCTTCTGACTGCCAAGTTATCTTGCGCGGACAGTATGAAGTATTCCGAAATCTTTATCTGTATCTTATAATCTCTGAACAGAATCCCCTAGCCTCTGAGCAGTATTCCAAAATCAATATTTGCATCTTCTTTTATCTGTATCGCAATAGTATATTGAGATATAAGTTTCATTAGACATGATTTTAAGGCACGCATGTTGTTGGAAAACGAGCCGTTTGCGGCGAGTTTTCTAATGAACAAGTGACCTAAAATATCTTATGAAACGTATATATCATACAATTTTTTCTATTTGGGTTCATATATGTCAAAAAATAATAAATTTTCACTTTTGAAAACATCGATACAAATTTTTTATTTGACTCGTGATAACACTGAGATTTGACGGATAAGTAATTTGTGTGAATCAAAACTAACTATTCAAAATTTGTTTATTTGAATGTTATTACTTTTTAGAAATGAATAAATATAAACCTGAACAATGTGAGAGTTTTCTCCAAAATATATTGTATTTTGACATATGAAAATGACAGTTAGGTTATCCAGCAACGTAGCTACCAACTTAATAAAAATTAGATTTGAGTTCTATAAAGAGGCACTTTACGATACTCAAACGAGTTTAATAAAGTACACTTTATGACACCCAAATAGAAAAAAACCATTTCATATATAATGTATATTAGTATCTTAAAACCACTATCCGATATATTGAAAATCAATAACAGCCAATCAAAATCTTTATTAGTATCTTAAAATCGCAAAACAGGGTCTTTCAACTTTTAATAAAAATCATGGAATCATTATTTATTTTTAAGGTCTAGCACTGTATCTCAAAACCGTTGAACATGATCTATGAACCTATATCCAATAATATCACTATTTGTTAGCTTTAAACATTGTTTCGTATCTTGAAACCATTATTCGTAATTTTTTCTCTATCTACATATTTCCAACTATCAGCTAGTATCTCGAAATATTTGTTCATATCTCATCAAAGCCACTGTGCGATATTGCAGAACATTTATCTGTATTTTAAAACTGACTTACAGTTCCCCCAATTTTTAATCAGTATCCTGAAATCAATTTTTATGCCTGTCAGCCAGTATCCGTTGATTGCTCGTATCTTGAAACCTCTACCTGTCTCTTAAAATTACTATACGATATTCTTATCCTTAGTCTTTCAACCAGTACTCTGAAGCTATCGTATCTTAAAACCACTATCCGTCATTCCTAAATTAATATCTGTATCCCGAAACCACAATGCAAAATTTTCAAAGTATTATTCAGTCTAGTAAGTATCTTGGTATATTTATTCATCCCATATTTCGAAAAAAATGTCTGTATCTCAAAACCACTATCTCGAAACTTTCATCTGTATCTGTATACAGAATCTATCAGTTCCATAACAGAATTCTTATACCACTATTTGCATTTTAAAACCACTATTCGTTTAATAAAACCATTATCTGTATCTTAAAACCATTAAATGTTATCTTCAAATCCTACTTGCGTTTGAAAGTCATCCTGCGATATTCTTAGACCTTCTTCAATATCCTGAAATTATTGTGCATTTTGAAGTTATCATTTGCTTCTGGAAATAATTATTTGTATCGCAAAACCACAATCCGCTGCTCCAAAAACATTATTAGTATCTCGAAACCACTAATCGTTATTTTGAAACTTTTACCTGTATCTTAAAATTACTATAACGATATCATGTGAGACTAGAAACCGCTATCCGTTAGCCAAACTATTATCCGTATCTTGAAACCATTATCTGTTACTTAGAAATCTCTACTTGTATCTTAGAGTCACTATGCGATATCCTCTAACTTTTATCTTGCATTATTTTGTGTGGCAATTATTTCTGATTGCATCTTTGAACCAATTTTCTATAATTTTAGAAAACAAGTATTTTCGGCATGATTAAAATTACAGATAGAATTTTTATTTGCTTGAAGTGTTGATTGCAGTTGCAGCGTCAAATTGCGAATAAATTTTAATTATATAAGGATTAGCAACAAATGAAAATCATTCCGAACCGCACGGAAATAATCTAAAACTTCATCAATTTTTTTCTTGCTTGAGGGAATATTAATTTAATAAGCTTTCATAACAGGAGACATTAATCTTGTACACAGCAACGAACAAAAAGTTTGCCGTTAAGAAGCGTAAATTTTTTACTACAAGCTCTAAAATCTGATTTAATGGTAGCTTTTTTCTGGAATTAATTATTCACTATAAAAATTCCAGTAGTTTCGTTAATATTCTTGTATAAAAATTAAGCACTCTTTCAATCACATCCAAAACAGGGAGCAATTTAAAATTAAAAATTTATTTCACACACGGTTGCTGTAACATCATGTAAATTGATCCCACTTTTTTCTAAAACCCCTGATGTTACATATTCATTAAACACTTTCCAACTTTATAACATTTCAACACCCATCAAAAATAATAAAATTTGTAACGCAACACAGATTTACACCGGGCTATTATACTATCCAGAACAAAAAATTATTTCCGTTGGTAACGTTTTCCCTACTCATCGTTAAATTCAGTCGTTTAGTGCTTTTTGGTTGAAATGCATCCATCAACGATTTTTTGATTATAAAACAAAACTAATGTAGATTTGTGCTTGCAAAAACAAAGCTGGTCGAATGAATTATGGATCAGTATTCTAATTGCTAGATTATGAGATTATAAATTGTTTTTAGTGCGTTTATATTGATTAAAGTTTCCAAATATTGATGCACATGATTGCTTCGATAGCGAATGTTTCACAGGATAGCCATTCTTTTATTGAAAAAAAAATATTCTGACATTTATAATCCAAAATTTCACTGATTGCAGTCAATAAGACCATTGTCTGCATTTTGAAACCTTCCTATAATATCTTGAAACAATTATCCGTATCTCTAAAGCTTAATTGATTATCTCGAAAAAATTGCAATATTTTAAAACCATTATCCGGTTTTTCAAGCATTTTGTAACATTCTCCATCTATCTTCAAATATTTCCTGCTCCTTAAACCACTATCCGTTACATTATTTTTAGTATCTGAAAGTCACTATTATTCATTCGGTATGGTATCTTCAAACTACTATTCTGTATGAAAAGACTATTATCTGATTTTTTGATCATTTATTCAGTATATAAAAATAATTTTCTGTACCTTAAGTTCTCAATTTGATATCGTGGAACAATTTTTAGATCTTAAAACTATTATTTGATTCAGCAAACTAATTTTACCGCAATTTAAAATGAATTTTTAGTATATTCCAGAATTCTTTGCATCTAAAAACCTCTATCTGGTATGATACAACCACTTTAGATATAAAGTAGATGTCACAAATTATTTGTAACAAAGTTTATGCTGTGGAACAATTAGAATAAAATAAAAAATTCTGAAACGTTTTTTATTTTTTTATTTTATTCTAATTGTTCCACAGCATAAACTTTGTTACAAATAATTTGTGACATCTACTTTATTTACATGCCGTAACTGGCTTAATGCTCGATAGATGGCACTGCATATAGTTTTTACTTTTGCCGACCAACTATTTTTATGAGTTTAAAGACTTTGGGATCCAAGCCCTGACTATCTTGGGTTCTTGGCTATACTGTACTGACGAGTCCTAATAAGGACGAAACACGTGTATACAGTTGCTCCCCGATCTAAGATGATGGTGTCAAAACCGATTCTTAGATTTGAAATTTTGTGGACAAATAATGAACGTTTCAGAATTTTTTACTTTAGATATCTTGAAATCACTATCCGATATGGTGCGAATATTATCCGAATTTAAAAACTTTTATCCAGGATCTTAAACCAATTTTTGATGTCTCTAGAATTCAGTCTGATATCTTTGAACAATTTCTACACATTAAAATCATTATGTAATAACTCAAAACCATTTTTGAGCATTCAGGAACAATATTTTTTATATTTCAACGTTTTTGGTGCTAAAACCACTATCTAGTTGGACGAGTCCAATTTCTGTTTGTTAAAGCCTCTGATATCTTAAACTAAATCTCCGTTTCTTGAAATATCAATTTAATATCTCGTAACTATTTAGATATTTCAAAATCATCATCAATATATCAAAACAAATTTTTGGTATCTCAAAACCATTAATTTGAGTCTCCAATATTTTATGGGACACTGACCCGTTATTTGATATAACAAGACCATATTTATATTTCAAATCCTCTATTCGGTATCTTGGAACTAACTTCTGTAGCACTGAACCTCTGTTAGATATTTTGGGACCATTTTCATATCTTCAAACCGATTTTTAAAATCTCAAAGTGATTGTAACGAATCCTTTCCTTTATCCCAACATTATTTCAATCTTCAGAGCATTATTCGGGGTAATTATACCATTTTGAGAATCTTAAAACCACTATTCGGTATAACAAGACCATTTCCAGTATCTCAAATCCATTATACGGTAGAATTCAACTATTTTGAGTACTTCAAAACTACTATCCGTTATAACCAGACGTTTTCAGTATCTCTAAAACAATATTCGGTACAACAAGACTATTTCCAGTATCCCAGCAGAACCACTATTCGGTAAAATAAAACTGTTTCATATCTCAAAATCACTACTGTTATAAGGAGATCATTTCTAATATCTTAAAACTACTATCCGATATGATTAGACTTTTTGACTATCTCAGAGCCACTATCAATTTTTCTGTAGCATTGATCGACAGATAGATATCTTAGAACTATTTTTATATCTTTTTGTAGAAATATTGAACATTTTTTCCAGTATTTCAGCATTCTTCGAATCTTCAAACCACTGTCTAGTTACCTAAAACCATTATGAGTATCTCAAAATCACTATTTGATATGAATAGTTCACTTTCAGTGTATCCGATTTACTATTCGGTACAATGTGACCATTTTGAATATTTATCATCACTATCCGATATAACAAGACCATTGGCAGCATCCCAAAACCATTTTTCGGTATAAGTAGACCATTTCAGTAACTCAGAATTAATATCTAGTATGACGAGACAATTTTGAGTATCTTAAGGCCATTATCCGGTATAACAAGCCGTTCTCCAGCATCTCAAAAGCATCATACAGTGTAATTGAACTATTTGAGTATCTCAAAACCACTATATAGTATGATGAGACCATTTTCAGTACCTTGAAACCAGTAATCCGTGTAACGAAACCATTTATAGTATCTTAAAACCACTATTCGGAATAACAAGACTATTACAGTATCTCAAAACCACTATCCGGTATAATTAAACTGTTTTGTGTCTCTCAAAACTATTATTCGTTTCAACGAGACCATTTCCAGAATCTTGAAACCACTATTTTGATTATCTCAAAACCACTATGCGCAATAATGAGTCAATTTACTTTTCACAAATCCTCTATCCGGAATCTTCAAATTATTTTCTGTACCATTTAACCTCGAATTTAGAGCTTTTTTCATATCTTATTATATATAAAATAATCTATTTCTGTATCGCAACATTCTCCGAATTTTCAAACCACTGTCTGGTAAAGTTAGATCTCTCTAACTATCTCATAATCACTATTTATTTGATATTAAGAGTTCATCTTCAGTGTATCAAATTTACTATTCGGTATAATAAGACCATTTGAATATCTCAAAACCACTTTCAGGTATAACAAGATTATTTGCAGCATCTTAAAACCACTATTTGGTATGACGAGACCATTTTCAGTAACTTGAAACCACTATCCGGTGTAACGAGACCATTTATAGTATCTGAAAACCACTGTTCAGTATAACAAGATAATTTTCGATATTTTGAAACCTCTATTCGATATGTCGAGAACATGAGAGAAATCTCGTGACACTGGAGATATTGAAAATTATTTGAGTTTTGAGCTAATAAAAGCCACTTTGAGATACCGGCAGTTGTTTTGAGATACTTTTTATTGCTTTAAGAGAGTGTGTAGTTGTTTTGAAGTACAGAAAATATTTCTAAGATACCGGTTAATAATTTTTAAATGCTTATTACGTCTACAAATCATTTCAATTCTAGTATTCTCATTTTGTTTATGTTTGTGATTATTGATAACAAATCCAGCCGTGGAATCCCTGATTATTCATTTCCAAAGCCTCTTATGTTTTGATTTATGAAAAATACGAATGTTTCCCTTGTAGGATTACGACAGTATTTTTAGCAGAAAATGCAAATATAAAAGATCTGTTTGATGGATCCTCTTTGGTTCCCTTTGAAAAGCAAGCAACAGTTTGGCTTTATTTTCTATCCGATTTGCTTTTTATTGAAAGCTGATCTGGAAAGAATGACTTCCAAATAATTTTATGTCCGTCTCACACTCATCGATTTTACAAGAACTCAAACCCATCCAAAATGCATTTATTTTCTATGGATTTATTTTATAAGACAATTTTTGTATTCAATTGATTCTTTTCAACCATCTTAGCCTTTTGATTCAAATTCATAAAATCGCCGCATTGAACAACCTTACTAGAGGGCGCCAATCGAAACTTAAATCAGATTCAGAGCGATCTTTCTGTAGCGAACGTGAAAAAGATGAATAGAGCATTTTTCAGTAGAATTACATTAAATTTCAGTCATTTTACATGTAAAACGCCAATAATAGATTCAACTACCCGTGCAAATACTTGAAATAGAATTGCAGAATCGCTGGCAGTAATCGTAAAAATGAATTCTTTTTCTAGCTGGAACTAAAGCTATTCACACTGTTCACCAACATAAATATCCACCTAAAAAAGCGAAAAACGAATAAAATGTACTCAGTTCAAAGTACCGCTGCAAAAAATAATTGCTTCATTGTGACATTAAACGTAAACAAAAGAATGCAGCGTCAAACATCGTGTGATCTACGTGAAAACAGAGCATAAAACCAGTACGATTCTGAATATAGCTACAGTACTTCACTAGGTGAAGTGAAGTTAGTCACGGCAGACAGTCATAGGAATTGATAAGCTCGATAAATCTTACTTTAGCATTCGTGCGAAATAATAGTGGTCATTGGCGTAGACATTGATTTTTAAATACTCTCTCAACAAACATAAAGTAGAAATTATTGAACATTTTAATCAAAAGTTTAGTTGCTCATTTCTAATATTTCCAAAAATCATGCGTTTATTATTGAAGAAAAAATTATCCTTTTCTGTAACTATTTATGAAATAATCGGTTGCTCTCTTCTATATTTTTCAAAAATTTGTTGCTAAGGGGAAAGCATTAATAAAATCGTTGAACTTCAAAATATTGATGTGCATCATTAGATACTTTGGCAAATGAAAACCGATGTACTAACCATGAAAAAATTGACTGCGGTAACAATTATAAAACAAAAATAACGGCTGTAATAAAAACAGAAGTACCGGCAATTAATCTTTCGAAAATCCTCCAAAAATGTATTTATTGATGACCGAAAACAGCAGTAATTGGGAAAGATACATTATGCATCCTGTTATAAATACTTTTTTTTAAAATTAAGCGTGCTGAATTTTCATCCACGAACTTTTTCCCTAATTACATCATCAGTTTCCATCCGCAAAAGTTTATCATAGCTAATAAATCACTCTTATATCAAAAAACAGTTATTATAACCTGACTTTCTGGATTATCAGAAATTATATTCATATTGTCATCAGAGGATCATTTGCTCACTTTTACCCTTTTCAAAGATCATTAAATTTTTTCTGAAGGCAAAGTATTATTGACATTGTGATATTTCAAAATGCTGATGTGCATTATTACATCACGTCATCAAATTATGCAATGAGATTACCTGGGATAAAATCGACGCCCATGTCGCAACCACTTTAATCTCACCCTTGTTTCACGGATGGCATTTCGTAGTTATTTTATGAAATCTATGTTGAAATGTTTAAGTCCCATACGGTGTACAGTTCATCTGTTAACAAAAACACGAGCGCAAAAACGTTATTTGTACTTCGAGATTTATTGTGTGCTACGAATAGTCAGCACTTCAAATGTAATTGAAGATAAAGTATTATACAGAATAATTAATTGCCCTGTTCTGCTCTGCGTTGGCGCTAAGTGATTAATATTCTAGGAATTGTTACAAAACGATATGCGTAATTTACAATGCATTCTGTCTCAATACCGATTTATCGTACACCATAAATACACCTTACACTGAATAGTGGCAAATTTTTTCATCGACATTTATTTCACACACAAGAACAAGAAAAAAAATTGATGAATCATCTTGATGATGAAAGCGCATCTTTGACAGCTCATGAATGCTTGTTACTTCAGAGATTTCGCAAATTACCATCTCCCACAATCAGTAAGCTTGAAGTCAAGCAATTTGGGCAAACCTACGAAAGGGCAGCTTTCATTTAGTACCAGTTTCAAGTTGACTATTTGATAGGTACATAATTTGTGCACGTACAAACTCAAAAGTACCTTTATTGTTTAGTTATTGACTGACGGGAGGTCATGTGCTATACCTTATAATAATAATTTGATCTTTATCAAAGCTATATATGAAAAATCCCTAAAAATTACCTTCAAAGCTACAGATTCAGGAAAATAAGTAACGGGTGGTCATGTACTGGCCTAAATGAATCGTAAAAACAAAAGTCGAATTCAATTTGATACTAATAACATCGAAAACCGCATGTCAATATCTTGTGCAACTCATGAGATATTGAAATAAATAGTTTCTACCCTAAAATGGGTACTAACCCATATCGGTTCGAGTTTTAGGGTATGAAATTCAATTATTGACATGTTGCTCATTCTGTGCAGCAATTTTCAGATTTTAACTATGCATAGTTCAGCAGTAAGTACCTTTTCAATATTTGTTCCAATTTACCCAGAACTGGGTGTATGAATAAGAAAATCTAGCAGTTTGTGCAAATCTACAAAACAGTATCTTTCATTCAGTACCTGTTTCAAGTCTGTAAGTGCTGTAGTTGTTGAGATCTCAGCGTCACGCCAGTCAACCAGCCAGCCAGATAGCCAAAGTGCATATAATAGCGTATTTTTCTTGTGAAAATGCGCTAAAAAAGCAAAATTTAGGTACCGGATAGTGGTTTTGAAATAAGTGCTTTGTAATTTTGTAATAAAGTAGAGCTCAGAGTGGTTAACATTAATTTGTTGTGTACTGTCTCGAGATAAACAGACTATTATAAGATACCGGATAGTGGTTTTAAGATACCAAATAGTGGTAAGTGGTAAGAAATAAATGATTTGAAGAAACCGGATATAATGCGCCCATATAACCACGGTAGTTCAATCCACTTGTTGTATGCATAAACTTGAAATAATGGTAGAGAAAGGATGAGGTTTCGAGAAACAGAAAAAAGCCTGAGATATTAAATAAAATTTATGAGATACCGGATAGTGTCCTATAGATGCGAAATCTGGTTTTAAAATACTGAATAGTAATTTTGAATAACAGAATAAAGTAATAGTTGTTAACATTCATTTTTTGTGTGAATAAATGTACTGTTTCAAGACATGAGAGACTATTTTAAGATACCGAATAGTGGTTTCAAGGTATCGAATTACAGTAAAAATGAAAAACTGAGGTTCATATTCCAATATTAAAGCCTTGAAATAAAATAAAATTGAACATCAGCTATTGGACAAGTACAGTGAATGACTGGGAGATAACGGATAGTGATTTGGAGATACCGGAAATATAGCAACAATAGTGGGAAGCCGAAAAATTCTAATGATAAAGGAAGTACTTATATGGTTCCGAAATAAGAAGAAAAGCCTCAAATATTGAATAATAGTTTTAAGATACAAGACACTATTCTGAGATATCGGTTAATTACAGGGTAATGAATAGTGGTTTTTTGATGATGGTTGTTTACATCCACGTTCAGTTGTGTAAATAAATGTTGATTATTGAAAAGTACTACTTCGAGAATCAAGAAACTATTCTAAGATATCGGATAATGACTTAGAGATACGGATAGTGGTTTTTAACTGTTGTATCACATTCACATCCAGTTGTTGTTAATGATTACTTATAAGAAAAGTGTAGATTTGGGATAAAAGAAACTATTCTGCGATAGTCGATAGGTGGTTTAAGGATACCGAATAGTAGTTAGAATGGCATCGTGACTTGATATTTGTTTTAATGTAGCTTGAAGGTACCAAAAATTATTGTTGAACTGTTAGTACAGCAAATGGTTTAAAGATATCGAATAGTGGTCTCGAAATACCGAATATAATGTGATCAAATAGCGACGGTTGCTGCCATCATTCAATTCAATTGCATGAATAAAAGTAATACTCTATCGGTAAAGAAAGGATATGGTTTCGAGATACAAAAAACTATGCTGAGATACTATATAATGACCCAAAGATGTTAGGAACGGTTTTGATACCAGATAGATGCTTAAAAGAGAGTATAGTGAAGATTATTCCCATTTATAAGTCATGTATGTTTCGAGATACGAAAGACTGATCTGAGATATCGGATAGTGGTTTCAAGATACCAAACAGTAGTTGATATATAAATGATAATTGATTATAATTATTATTTTTAGTCTTGGTATAAGGTACAGAGAATTATTTTAATACGTTTAAAGACAGTCAATGGTTTGAAAATACCGAATAATGATCTCGAAATACCAAATATAATAAGATTATATAACGATGGTAGTTATCTCCTATTTGTTTCCGAAATAAACATAGCATTGTAATTGTAGAGTGGGTTAGGTTCTGAGAATCTGTTCTGAAATATTGAATAGACTCAGAGATACGGGAAATGGTTTTGAGATACCGAATAGTAGTTTTGGAGTACATTATTGCAAGAATTTCACACATTCTTGTGTTTTGTATTATACTGAGAGTTTAGATACTGTTTCTGAAAACCGGATAGTGGTTTTAAGATACCGAATAGTGATGTATGATAATGATGATTCATATTTATTAGTTGTGCAGCGTTAAGGTACAAAAATTATTTTGAGATATTTGGTATTGATCTACACGGTAAATGGTTCAAAGATAATAATCTTGAGATACCAAATATAATGTTCTTATGTGTGCAATCCATTTAATGGTCCAATAAACATAGGATTCTGATGATAGAAAATTATTTGGTTTGCAGTTGCGAAACAAGTCTGAGATGTTGAATATTGAATTCAAAAATTATTCTGAGATACCAAATAATTTTATGAGATAAGAGGAGTGGGTTTCAGATACCGAATAGTGATTTTGGAATAAAGAAATCACAATTTCGAGATAGAAGAGATTATTTTAAGATACCGAATATTTGTTTTAAGATATTGAATAGTAATGAGTATGAAAGTAATAGTTCATATTCATTTTTAACATTGCTTTAAGATGATACATAGAAGGATTTTGAGATACTGGACATCGGTTTGACTACAGACATGGTTTGAAGATACCGGATGATGAATTAGAGATACAGAAAATGGATATCAGATAGAGATTTCAAATATTATTGTACAAAAATTCATTTGTTTATGAATAAACGTAAGATTTCAGTGATAGAAGAGAAAGCAATGATTCGAGATACAAGAAACGGTTTTAAAATACTGGATACTGATTAAAAGATACAATGCAATATATCCTTCTCTATGAATGATAATTTTTTCTTATTGTGTTAATAAATACCAAATACTAATGGTATCAAAAAGAATAAGATTTCGAGATACCGGATAGTGGTTCAAAAAATGGTAGTACTTTATCATTGTTAGAAGAATGAATGTGAGATTCTAATGGTAGTAGGATTAGTACGGTTTGGACGAAACGAGATCAGTTCCGAGAAATCGGATAGTGGTTCTAAAATTGAGAAATATTTTGAGATACGAGATATCGGTTTTAAGATACGGAAAATGTTGCAAATAGAGTTTTTGAAGTACGGATGACTGCTTTGACGCATTGGTTAGTGGTTTTGAGATATCAAATAGTGGTTTTGAGATATAGTGCGCGTAGAAACGACGATTGATTCCTCCAAACCTAATAACTGAAATGATGTGTTGAAATGAAGAGACAATTTTTCTCTTGTAACAGATATCCTTTTGAATCAAGGTGGCAGTAGCACTCTTTTATTTTTTCTTATGAGACATGTCATACACGTTTTGGGAATGTATAACTGTGAACGTGTATTCGATCTGTATTTCCATGACAGTGATGCGTGTAGTTTGTTGACAGTGTTCTGTTTTAGCGCACAGGGACGAGTGATATGAGAATAAATAAGGAAAAGGAAGCAGTGACAACCCGAAAACTGAAGGGTAGCCTTACAGATTTCATACACATTTTATCTACTGTAGACTTTCTCGCAAAATTAATTGTCAAGAATTATTAATGAAGTATTCTCCACTATATGGACCATTTTATTGCAGTATTTCCACTTCTCGTCGAGATATTATGTCCTCCATATTATGTATTGCTCAAATTTATGTGATAATTTTCACGTTCACAACGCAGAGTGCAATAATCTTATTGTACATAAAACAAAGGACAAACAGTAAAACATCGAGACTTTAACTACAATAAAAGTAATGTAATCATCCCGCAATTTTACGAGTCATTTAAATATCATAAAGCTCAGAAGAACATAATGGTAGACTCATCCTACGCATGAAAAGAGCAATGAGAATGTTTTTCAGAATTCTGTGCGTTTGCTGATTCAATAACTCCGTTATTTTTAAAGTTTTTTTCATCAGTATTTTTTTTAAATACTTACTTTTAAAGGTGGGCGGCTCGGATCCTGGCTTTGGCTCTTGTATCTTTGTTCGAACCATTCGTCCCAATATTCTTTGCTCTTCATCCAGGCAGGCTGTAAAAAACAAAACGCTTTAATAAACAAAGTAGAAAAAAGTCTAGCGGAAAACAGAGGAATTAATGACGCGCGAATACATCCGATTTGTACTACGGACTCAACTTCTTTCTTTTGTGAATTTACAGTTCGAAATTATGTGCTACTTGAACAATATATATATGGTACAACTAAAAATAAGTATGTGCTTTTTTATATGGTTGAGAACTGGGGGCGTTTGAAGAAACATATAATAGTACTTTCACATCGATTTCTTAACAGAGTACTAATAGAATCTCTACAGATGTGTCTACTGCACGTATACCAAACACTCAAAGACTTCTTAGCCAATCCATAAACATAGAATCGGTATTTCAAGTGAGCCACTACACTTTTCGTGGCTGCATTCAAGGAATCCATTTGAGTAGAAGTCTAGTGGATCATATGGGATGATAATTTAATTGTTAATATTCTCAAGATCATTTTGAACTGTATATATTTATATTATCCATCTTCAGTTGGTCTAAATTTGTTTTATTTAGAAACCTATCCTTGAAAGATGCATTTTGATATATAAAATTACCACGGCAATAAAAGGGACAGAAATATTGAGAATTTCTGGTGTTAGCAAGAAAAAAACGGTTTTAAGATACGGATAGTGGTTCAGAGATATGAAGCGACAGTTCCAGAATTCTGAAATTTATTGTCGATGTATTAAAACAGTTTCAAGCACCTAATAATGCTTTTAATAGCTTCAATATCCGTAAAATGGTTTCGAAATAATGAATAGTGGTTTCAAAATTTCGAGATATCGGATGGCAGCTTAAAACTGTAAAATTGTTCTTGAGATACCGAATAATTATTTTTAAATGCTGGAAATGACTTCGAGATATCAAATGATGGCTTTTATATATCGTTATTGATTTTTAGATGCCAAGCGATGATTTTGTAATAGAAGAATAACCTTGAGATACTGAATGAATATTTCTGCCTCGTCAATATCTATCTCTGAGATACTATATAATGGTTTTAAAATGGTAAGAATAGTGTTAAGCATAATATTAGTTTTCAAAAGTCTAGCAAATCACTTTGAGATACTGATTAATTATTTTAAAGAACAATTAAAGATTTTGGAATACCAAGTGATGGTTTCCGCATACAAGATGAGGATTGAATAGTATAGTACTTTCTACAATAAGTATTGGAATGGCCTATATTCTAAACGAGCAAAAAGGCGAGGATTACAGTTCGCGAGTGTAGAATACGCCATTCCAAACATGTTGTAGACTATACTTTCTCTAATAAAGTTTTGGAAACTCATCAATATTCCGCAAGAAACTAAAAAAATTATTAAATGTCAAACGTAAAACTAGATATGAATACTTGAATTGTTAGGAAGTAACCATAGTAGTAACCAAACGATTTTTTAGAGTTTCATTCGTTCCAACAAAATTTTTGGCTATGGAATATGCAAATTTCAAAACAGTGTTAGAGAATTTTTGATATATAAAATAATGCTTTTGAGATACCAAATGATGGTTCCAAAAAACGGCAATTGGTTTTAAGATACTAAAAGGAGAATTTCAAATAAATATGTTTCTAAGATTCTGAATAATATTTCGAAAATAGTAAAAATTGTGTAAATACATGTCAAATACCAAATAATAGTTTTAAAGTACAGAAAAAGGTTTCAATGTCAAATGATATTTTTAAAGACTGGCAAATCGTTCTGAGATACCGGATAGTGGATTTGAGAAACAAAAAAGGTTCTGAAATATCAAGCAGTGATTTAAAAATACACCAAATGGCTCTGAGACCATCATATGGTCATTTTTGAATGGTAAAATGATCTTGAGATACCAAATAATAGTTTTGAGATACCAAGTAGTAGGTTTGGAATGCAATAAATGGTTCTTACAAACCGGATAGTATTTTTAAAACAATTAAATGGACTTGAGATATCGAATAATGGTTTGAAGTTTAAAGGATTAATGAATAGTTATAAAATACCAGTTTATAGTATTGAGGTACAAAAAGGTTTTGAGATATCGAATAATGGTTCCAAATAGTTGTTTAGAAGTTAAAAAATGGTCCTCAGATAACACATAGTTCAGAAATTTGATGAACAATTTGTTTCGCCAACAAGTGTTTCTGACATACCGGATAATGGTTTTTTAAATGGTAAAAACAATTTGGATGCCCGACAAAAAGTTGAAATACCAGATAATGTTCCAAAAATAGAGAAAAAGACTTTGAGATATCGAATATTGTCATCTGAGATACAGAATAATGTTTTCATAATACCTGCATTGAAACAGTGCGTTTTCACGCCTGTTTTGTCAGTAGAAACAAGACAATTTCAGACAAATGCGAGTGTAGCCGGGCAGAAACAAGTCTGTTTCTTCCCTAGGGGAGAAACAAGCTTGTTTCTGCCCGCTGAATTTGTTTCTTACATCGTTTTATCCTTGGCAGAGTCGCATTTGTTCATTGTCAATCTCTAAATGAAAATCATATAACCTAAGATAATTTGACAGTTGTTGTTTTCGTAACTGTAAATTAAATTGAAAAGACGATTAGTTTCGAGAAAAAAAGGATTAATACGACAATTTCAAGTACACTACAACATCTTATCAATAAAGCACAAGCAGCTATTCTCGACTTGTTACCTGCGAGATCAAAAAAAAAAAATATTTACTTTGTTATGACAAATTTGTAATGTGGAAAGTTTCAATGCAGGTATTATGAAAAATACAGTGTGTGGCACGGGACAAAACACGATTTCAGCCGAGGGTTATGCCAGCCCTCGCTTCGCTCGGGCAAGCAACACTCACCCTCAGCTGAAATCGTCTTGTTTCGTCCCTAGCCACACAATATACTATTCTCCAACACTGTTTTGGAATTTGCATATTCCATAATCAAAAATTATGTTGGAACGAATAACATTCCAAAAAACTGTTTGGAATGATTCCGTATACCGTTTAGAATTATTCTGTATGCTTTTAGAATCATTTCGACGAATCAGAAGCTGTTAGTTTGGCTACTACCATGGTTACCTCCTAAAAATTCAAGTATTCATATCTGAATTTGACGTTTGACATTAATAATAATAATATTTTGAGTTTTCTCTGAAATATTGGTGAGTTACCAAAATCTTGTTAGAGAAAGTCTAGTCTACAACATGTTTGGAATGGCGTATTCCACACTCGCTCGTTCAGAATATAGGCCATTCCAATACTTATTATAGAATATACTATTTTGGAATACAAAACAAAAATTTGAAATACCAAATTGTAGTTACAGAATACAATAAAAATTCTGAGGCATTAGATAGTGTTGACATGAAAAGAAATTTTTGAGTCAAGAAGTGGTGGTTCCTGCGTTCACTAAAGAGTCAACAATAACAGAAGTAGTTATCAAATAGTGATACTTACTTGAGATATTGAATAATGATTTGAATGGTTGATGGATAATTATCAGATACTTGATAGTAGTCGTGAAGTACAGAAAAAGCTTTGAGAGACTGGATAATATTTTAGAGTACGTCAAATGGTTTCGAAATTACAGATTATGGTTTTAACTTACATAAAATGATTTTGAGACTACAAATACAATAAATAGTTCCGAGATACCAAATAGTGGTTTAGAATTGTAAAATAGTCGAAATATCCATTAACAGGTTTGAGATATCAAGTAGTGCTTTTAGTATACAACAAATGGTTCTGAGATACTGAATTTTAATTTCGGAGTGGTATAATGGTTTCGAAATTTGATAGAGAAAATGTAAGATATTTGGTGATAATCTCAAAGTATTTTAAGAAAAATAATGATGGATTTAAAGCACGGAATACGGTTCTGAGATGTAGGTTAGCTATTTTGAAATCCGGGAAGCGTTTTAATATACCGAGAAATGATGTTTAAACATCAAATAGTGATTGGTAATTCAATAATAGTTTGGAATACAGATTACTGATTTGAAAGATAAAGAGACTCCAGAAGTTATTGTATTTCGCGATATCAATTCAATATAGACATTTTCTTTCAATCTCTTTTTTCTTCTCAGAGATAATATTCCGCCAACAAAGTCTCTCAAACAAGACATCATTACAAAAACATTCTTAAATTCAAATCCTTAACAAGAACAACAATATCAGAAAAGTTATCCCAGCTGATCTTTTCGTATAAAATAACAGCTAACAATAAACGCCTCAAGCATCACACAGGACTTCTGCAAAGCTCAAACTGAAATTTAACCGCACGCATCGCTTGCCTGAGGTCCTCCAGCTTCCAAGCTCGCAAGCTTTGCAGGATAATATTTGTCGTTACCGCATTATTTGAGAGAAGAAGCAGGAATGAGAATAGCAAATAGCTGATGTGTTAAATCCGTTGTTTGGATGCGCTTGTCTTCTATTTGGGATGGTTTGAGTTTGTAAAGAGCTAACTTGGATGTTGACTGTCAGTTTTAAGAGAATCTAATACATTAATTACACAGGGTGTTTCATGAAGTTTTCAATACATGATTGAACAGTATCCTCCAATTTCCAATTGTTAGAAAGTACTATTAATAGAAGTAGAGATGACGTGGAAATTCATCAGGAAAAAGTTGGGAGCCTCTGCAGTAATAATCGGAACAAATCGAGAAAATTGGAACTGTCAGCAGTTTGCGAAAACGGAAACGCTCCCCTTCTGTTACGGAAAACAGAACATTTAAAACCTTCCATTATTTTTCCCGATCGTAGCTGTCGTCCTGAAAGACAGAAGACAATCAAGTACATCTGCTTCTTTGATCAATACATCACATTTGATTTTCTCGTATCCTTCGGTTAGCTCCCACGATCAAGGTCGGAGTGCATGAAACTTTTCTCACACGTCCTGTTAGTGGCCTTGACACGTAGAAGGGATATTTTACCCCAAACTACTGCTGATGGATCTAAAGCAGGAAGCATTAAACGTCATGGTTCCATCATCTTCCTCTGTTCCGCATTCTTGCTTCGTTTCCGCCGTACATGTCCCTGTCTCTGGCGTCAATCGATCGCCCCCGAGGCGTGGACTACCCTCTACAGACATTAGCACGTACATTTATGTCTCAATGTATAAGAAAAAACGCTCACTCAAAAAAACGAGCTCATAAATATTCGAATAAGGATTATAATGGCTTTGGTCAGAAAAAGTAGATACTGAAAATAGCTGAAACTACCGAAAACTGCTCTCAGATACAGACACCAATTTATGCATACTAAAATATTTTTCAGATGAGAGATAAAAGTTCAGAGATACGCAGAATTATTTAGATATATCGGATAATGAATTAAAATACTCAGAGGGATTTTGAGATACTCAATATCTCACAGAATCACACATTTTGGTTCTGAAATTACGAATAATAATTTTGAGATACCGGATAATGGTTTTAAAATATCGAATAATAGTTTTGGCATACCCGAATCGTTAAAAAACTATTCCAAGCTGATTGTTGCTCTTCAGGAAAATAATTATGACTATTCCATTCGTAGTATTTATAACAAGGTTAACAATGCTAAATCGCCATAGAAACGGTGCATATCAGTGAGTATTTGGACGTGTAGAAATACCATCGGGTATTACACTAGTGGTCCAAGTGAGTATTTTACTCAAAGATGTGAACACCTCCAATTTGTGCTTTCTTCGTATTTAATGGAATATTTTTCTGAATATCTTCATCAATTTTATCTTCTGATCTATCACCAAACCTTTCTGAACTAGATTCCATATTAAGACGCAATATATTTCGCTATTATTTGTCAAAAAAAATGCAAGAAATTCTAATCTTTCAGTTTGACAGAAGTTTGTTTACTCGTTCCTATGAAAATTACGTGAATTGCTACTAGATTCATAGAAAATTAATTTGAAAAAATGGTTTGACTCCTGGAATAGTCCTCCATATACCATTTGTAGTTAAAGTATTATAGACTATTTTTGTAGGGCAATCACTCATGTTTATTATGCTTGTGAATACCACTCGTGCTGCACACTCGTGGTATTCAAACGCAAGCACAATAAACATTCGTGATAGCACCACAAAAATAATCGATAATACTTCAACTACTTATGGTATAATAAATGACTATTCCATTCGTAGTATTTATAACAAGGTTAACAATGCTGAATCGCCATAGAAACGGTGCATATCAGTGAGTATTTGGACGTGTAGAAATATCATCGGGTATTACACTAGTGGTCAGAGTGAGTATTTTACTCAAAGATGTGGATACCTCCAATTTGTGCTTTCTTCGTATTTAATGAAATATTTTTCTGAATATCTTCATCAATTTTATCTTCTGATCTATCATCAAACCTTTCTGAACTAGATTCCATATCAAGACGCAATATATTTCTCTATTATTCGTCAAAGAAAATGCAAGAAATTCTAATTTTTCAGTTTGACAGAAGTTTGTTTACTCGTTCCTATGAAAATTACGTGAGTTGTTACTAGATTCGTAGAAAACTAATTTGAAAAAATGATTTGACTCCTGGAATAGTCCTTCATATACCATTTGTAGTTAAAGTATTATAGACTATTTTTGTGGTGCAATCACTCATGTTTATTGTGCTTGTGAATACCACTCGTGCTGCACACTCGTGGTATTCAAATGCAAGCACAATAAACATTCGTGATAGCACCACAAAAATAATCGATAATACTTCAACTACTTATGGTATAATAAATGATAATTTTTAAACATCGGGTAATGAATAGAGATACGTAAAAGATTACAAGATAACAAATAGTAATTACGAAATAAAAAGGAAACCAGAAATGATTTTAAGCTTCTAGATAGTAATTTAATGGAACAAATAATGGTTGTAAGACGTCAAATAACGGTTTCGTTACTGAATAAATAGCTTCAAAATATCAAAGTGTAGTTTCAAGATACAATAATTGAATAAGAGAACAGATATGAACATAAAATGGTAGTAAGATACCGAATATCAAATAGAGATACGAAAAAATGGTTACGAGATACCGGATAGTGAATTGAAATACACAGAAAGGTTCAAAGATGGCTCATATTTTTCCGATATAGAAAGATTGTTGATACAATCGTAAATAATAGTTTTGAGAAACCGGATTATGGTTTTAAGATATCCCAATCACGAAAAACTTCTCCAAGTGGATTTTACAATTGAAAGCATTATCTTTAGTCATCGGATAATAGTTTCGTGATGATTTAAATAGTTTAACGATACCAATTGGATGTTTCGAGATAAGTGAAATGGTTTTGAGATTTCGGATACTGAATTGAAATACGTAAAGAGGTTTTGAGACACTGGATATTCGTTCAAGATGCAAAGATTATGCATAGGATTTTAAATAATGTTTTCAAAACACCAAATAGTGGTTATGAGATATCTTAGATACATGAAGATATTTTAAGCTATCAGATGATGTTTTTATACCACATTATAGACATAATAATTGGATTGGAATGACAAATAGAGATTGGGGATAAACAAAATGGTTGTAAGATACCGGACATCAAATTGAAAATACGATGCAAGATTCTGGGGTTTTGAAATACCGAAAAGAAATTCAGAGATATGCAAAATCATTTGAAAAAGTGGTTTTCAGCTGCCAAAATGTAGTTTAAATACACAACAAAATATTCGAAGCTTCCGAATGGAATTGTCGTGACACGGCAATTGGTTCTGAGATGTAACGAAAATAGGTTCAAAAAAACGTAAAATGGTGAATAGTAATTTTGAAATATGATTGCTCCAAGATATTATTCATGCTCTCAAGTATTCTGCTGAGGATTTTCAAGGAAAAAAAAACATTCAAAAAGAAATATTTTCTTATAAATTGAGACATTACCTTTCTTCATCCCCGGATATTCTTGGCTAGATATACGCGGCTATATCGTGCGTACTACTCGTGAAAAACTGGAGCAGAAGCTCGAATTTTTTATATTTCTTGATTGAGTTTAAGGATTTATTATCGACGTATATCTTCGTTAGCTTTATTGTTGGAACGCTTTTCGGAAAGTGTAGTATCTAGATGAGAGTTTAATTATATTTATGAGCTTAAATGGGGCGATATAAATTTAGATATCGGGGAAAATGCCAGAATATCTTCTTCCTCCTGAAGTTCAAATGAATTGTGTAAGATCATTATCGACGGATGTCGAAGTAGATTTGTAAGAATTCAAGAAATCAAATAAAACAATCATTATTTGATCTGAAATGATGAATGATGAAAAAATATAGCTTTTCCAAGTACTATGATTATCCTCAAGAGTGAAATACAAACATAATAAATACAATATTAATTCTGAGTGATTGATGGGGACATTTGGTTCAGAAATTATTGGAAATCTGATTTCTTATTTATGTTATTTTCGAAAAGCTTGATTCAAGAACTTATGAAAGAAAATTATTCTAATGAGATTTAAAAGCTCTATAACTTTGCAAACTTTTAAAGTATCAAATTTGAAGTATATATTTGGTTGAGTTAGTATTTCTCATAAAACTGTCTAGCAATATTTTTCAATTAAACGTTGGTATAAAATGCACTATAAAACAAAGTTATGACCGACTGAAACTTACTACAAAATATTTTTAATAAAAGTTTTACATTGTTAATTATTATTCTCATTCGCCATAATCAGGTCAAAGATAAAACAGAAAGAAAACTTAAAAGAGCTGCGCCTCGCCTGAAATTTTCATATTTCTGAAATTAAAAACATAATTTCCCGGTCGACTAAAATTATGCGTCGGTTTAAATCAAACCAGGTAGGTTTTCTTTCATCTTCGTGAGAAAGCACTTCAGAGAAGATCCTTTCGCCCTTCGTTTTAGCATGTCATTTTTATGCCTAAGCAGACGCTAGAAATTCATGCCAGGACTTCTAAATCCAGCCATTACGAACTCTCCGGCTTCTTAAATAGTATTAATTTGAAATTTTACAAGCTACGCTGACGTGAGAGAAATTTGGAGGTTCAAAGAAAATATTTTTTAGATATTAAATAGAAGTTTTTCAAAATCTATCATTGGTTTTCCGAAACTGATTAGTGGTCTTAAGATACCAGTTGAAGATCGAGAGATATAAAATACAGGATTATAAATAAATTATGACAGATTGTTAACAGAGATTTCGGATAGTGGTTTTGACAAAAGTGTTCTTGCAATACCAGCGAGTAGTTTTGAGATATTAATTACACACTGTAAGATATCGTCATAGTGATTTTGAGATACTGGATGGAAGTTTTTACGAAATAGTTGTTTTGATTTATGAGCTAGAGGTTATGAGACACTGATTAAAAGAGTTTTAAGATGACAGATGGATGTTACAAGATACCGGATAGTGGTTTTGTGATACAAAAAATGCTCGAGTAGATACGTAAAACAATCGAGGAAGATCGAAGCAACTTTATTCGAATGAACTCTATGTTTCTACTGAATCTCCACTGAATACCGATTATGAGATACTTCAAATAGTGGTTTGATATCATTATAATAACAGTTTGGAGATACTGTGTGGGGGTCTCTAGATGCTGGATGGAAAATTTTTTATATACTGAACAGAGGTTCCAAGATAATCCGGTACCAAAAACAGTTTGGGGATACCAAATAGTGGTTTCGAGATACTAAATAGAAGATTTCAGATAAACCGTGAAAAGGATACAGTATACCAGATTGTGATTCTGAGATATCGGATAGTGGTTTTGACAAAGCAAATAATCGTATTGCAATAACGAATAGTGGTATTGAGATCTTAGTTATATACTTTGAGGTATCGGATATTAAAATATAGTTATAATGGACACAGATATCAAGATATGTCATAGTGGTTTCGTAATATTTGATGGAAGATTTTACCAAATAGTTGTTTTAAGATATTAGTTAGAGTTATGAGATACCGAATAAACAATTTGGAATATGATAGATGTATGTTGCCAGATATCGAATGGTGGTTTTGAGATACAGATAATGCTCGAGTAGATACAAAAAAATCAAGAAATATCGTATTAACCTTAATACAATTCATTCAATGCTTCTACTGGGGCTGCCTTGAATACCGGTTTCAAGATACTCCAAATAGTAGTTTGGCAACATATACGGTTTTGAGATACCGTGTGGAGAGCTGTACGGAGAATTTTAAATATACTGAACAGAGGTTTCAAGATAATCGAGTACCAAAAATAATTTGAAGATATCAAATAGTGGTTTTAAGATACCAAATGGAAGATTTTACACATACCGTGACAAGAGTACAAGATACAAGTATCAGATCGTGATTCTGAGATATCGGATAGTGATTTCGATAAAGCGCATAGTGGCCTTGCAATACCGAATAGTGGTTTTGAAATACTGGTTAACGAATAGAGAATTTAATATTCATTGGATGAGAGTTTCAAGATACTTTAGTGATACTGAATAATAGTTTTAAGATACTAATTCATGATTCTGCGGTACCAAATGATGGTCTCAAAATATCGACTGGAGATTATGTAATATCAAATAAATGATTTGAAATATATTCAGAGAAATTCTGAGATACCGGATAGTAGCTTTGAGATATGGAAAATAGTTTCAAGATGATTGGATTTAGCCTTAATCGAATACATTTTTAGCTTATCGAAACTTTTATCGAATAGAGACTCCATAGTACTTTAATCAATGGTTTAACATCATCAAATAACGGTTTCAAGATGTCTCGAGATATTGGATAATGTAAAATATTATGGGCAGTAGTTTCAAAATCTCGGATGATGATTTAAATGTACATAATTGAGAAATAAAAAAAACTGATTGATAGCGGTGATAATCTAGAGGAGAATCGAAGATATTTAATAGTAGTTCCGTGATTCAAAACTATGGTTTAGATATACCGGTTTGAATTTTCTAAATATCAAATGGAAAATCCCAGATATATTGTGAATAAGATTGTAATTCTGAGATATCAAATAGTGGTTCCCAAATATCAATTACAGATTCCAAGATACCGAATAGGAAGTTGTACATATACTGAGAAGAGGGTTCAAGATATCAGATTATGATTCTGGGATATCAAATAGTGATTTTATCATTTCAGGTATATCAGTTAAAGATTTAAAGATAGCAGATTGTCGTTTTTAGATATTAAAATAGAGTTTTACTATATCGAAGTGTTGTTACAATATATCAGTCATAGAGATGTCGGTTATGAGAAAAATAGATAATTTGAGATATCAGATTACTTGTTTAAGATGTTATTGAGAAATTTTGAAATACAGATAATAGTTGGAAAGATACGGAAACATTAAATTCCTTTTGATCGCATCAATGAATAGTGGTTTCAAGATACCAAATAGTGATTTTACATTACCAATTAGTGGTTTCGAGATGACGGATACAAGTCTTGAGGATTTCAGATATACTGGACGGGGATTTTGAAAAAACTAATACTGATTGCCAAATACAGGCTAGTAGTTACGAGATATCAAATAAAATACTTGAGATATCATTTATTCGAGATACCGGATAATAAATTGGATGCACTGTACTTTAAGGTACAAATATTAAGCAAGCAGTTTATGTATCTCCAAAAAATTGTTACATCTATGGAAGACATCTCAAGAAGCTTCTCCTAAATACTCCTCTTATATTTTTCTATCTCTAGGACTTGTCATACTTCTATTAATTTTTTAGAAGATTATATTTTCCGTATTATTCTTCTTGAGAATCCACCCTCATGATTTTTCTTTCATTGGGGATGATTTTCTCTCTCTTCTCTATCCTTCTCCAATGTCTCCAGGATTACTTTACCGTGGATAAACGGGCCCCGCCGTTCTTTGTTATCCTTGGAATTTTAAGGACGCGCAACGGTGAAGAATACCTCCTTTTCCTCCCTCTCCCTAGATGCCTTCACATTCCAAGACGGTTTTAATTTCCCGCGAAAAGTAATACTTGTACGCCTCGGAGTGTGGGCAATTTTCATCTTCTTCTAATATTCGTCAAGGGGATATGTCTGTCGCTTTCCAGTTTGTGACAAGGTTATTCGATGTGAAATTATTTGACTGTGCTACATTTACCGTGCAAATGGGTTTTTCTTTAATGTAGTGTTAGCTAATGAAGCATTCGAAATGTAGTTGAATTCATTTCATGCTAAAGTGCTGATATTATTTCAAGACTATTTAGTGACATTTGTCTGTAAGTTGTTCTATTATTATTCGTGTAATTGAATCAAGAGAAATTTACAGAGTTTTAAAGACATTTTATTGAGATATTATTCTTGCTATTAAAAAGTACCTCACTGGAACTTGTCGAGAATCATGTCACTTATTTTGGTAAATAACTGGAAAGTAATTCGCAAAAAGCTTGAGGGTAGGCAATTGGATCGAATTATTGTGACTCAAATTTCATAATTTTATCATTTCCACTTCTGTTACAAATGTAATTGGCTCCAATTTCCAATCTAAACTTGATTAAAGTCTCGATATTCATAATTCATTTATCACTGTGTGAATTTTCAGTAATGCAATTTCTCTGTCGTCTATGTGATTAATAGCAGGCTAAATTTATAATGTAAATGAAGCCTTAGAACCCACGTTAACTGATTTGATTGTCAAAGATCATCCAACTGCCGTTCACTTGCAAACGCTATCCTTTCTCCTCAAGCCATCTTAGTTGGCATCGCCTGCAGTTGCAGATACTGCAAATCGTTCTGGTAATGGAAACATGTCTATTGTTTGTTGATTTGGAAACGAACATTGCAGAATCGGAACAAGGATTAGCATTTACTTGCATGGGATTTCTTGTTTTACTTATTCCATTTACTTCGGAGAAGGATTACAGAAAGCATATTTAAAATGTAGACATAATACTTGTTTATTCAATGCAAATTCTGGGAAGAATACTCTCAGTTGTTTTGTAAGCTTTCAGTTTGTTTTTGTTTCGAGTACTCTGTGATGCAAAACAAGTGAATACTTAAACTTTTAACTTTAAAATTGTACAAGCAAAATGAGAACTTTCTTTAAAATTATATCATTGAAGCAGAAAATCTGGAGCCACAAAGCTTCAATCAGCTTGCTAATTGTCACTTGATGCTGTCGTTCTACGGCAGTGCCACTTCTTATATACCTATGGAACGAAAGTCTAGAATAACGCAAAGAAATCTATATCTCTTCCAGATAACAGATTGTAATTCTAAGATATCGGGTAATGAATGGTTTTGACAAAACAAATAGTGGTTTTAAGATACCAGTTATGGATTTAAAGATATAATAATAATAATAATATGATATGTCGTAGTGATTCTTAGATACCAGATATAATAGGAGAGTATTTATTATCCAAGAAAATTTGTTATCCGAAACTGTTCTGCCTCCTATATTTCGATTATCCCAGATTGTAATTTTTAAGTATCGAATAGTGGTTTCAAGATACTACTGGTCACGTGTGAAATATATCGGATAATGGTATTGAGATCCCAAATAATGGTTCTGCTGTACGGCTGTACCAAATAGCAGATTCAAGATATGACAGAAAAAGATTTCAAGATATCGGATAGTGGCTTTGAAATATAGATAATATCTTAATTCTGTGCCTCTATCATGCTTTTATCGGATATAGGGTTCAGAATATTTTAAAAAGTGTTTTTGTATTATCTCAAAATGATTTTGAGATACTGATAGAGATATTGAGTTGAGATATACCATGAAAACCATTAGCTAATAACAGAATAATCGGGAGAAATATGATGAAGGAAACCAGTGCTTATTATAGGCTTCAGCGCTTCTAAGAAAAATAAGATTGGGAATTATCGGATAATATTTTTGTTTTGTGGTATAAGTTGGAGGTTAAGAGATACAAAATAAAAATTTGAGGTATTAAGATACCGGATAGTGGTTTTGAAATACATCATGGTTGGAAGATACAAAAAACTATCAACATTATCTCTCAAATTGGTTAAATAATTCACGTTTAGATAATATTATCCTTGTACCAAATGTACATCGGATTAGGGTTTGAAAATACCTCAAATAGTGGTTATGCATTATCGAAAACAAGATTTTAAATTGAATGTGAAGATGCTTCAGGATGCCATAGCGTGATTTCGAATAGTAGGTTTAACAAAGCGAATAGCGGTCTTGCGATACCAAATAGTGGTTTTCAGGTACCAATTACAGAATAAAGATTTCACATTACATTGTAATGATTATTTTGACATACTCTGCACTATAAAATCATGCCTTCCAGATTTTGAGTGGAGGTTACGAGATACCAAATATATGATTCGAGGTATCTAGATATCAAATAGTGGTTTTAAATTACATATAATGATTGGAGGATGCAAAAATTCCTAGATTGGTCGAAAAAGCGACATGCAAATGAAATTATGCTTCTACTGAACCACTATAAGATGTAAGTTAATTCAAATAGTGGTTTTCCATGATCAAATAATAGTTTCGAGATACCATTAAAAATTTCAAGTGCTCGAATAAATATATCAGATTGTGATTCTAAGATATCGGATAGTGGTTCAAACAAAGTCAATATTAGTCTTGCAATAACGTATAGTGGTTTTGAGATACCAGTTATGTATTTCAAGATATCGGAGAGCGAATTTTAGTGAAAAGAATCAACCGAATACTTAATAATATTTTTGAACTACTGAATTACGATTTTGTGGTATCAAATAGTGGTTTTGAGATATCGACTTTAGGCAGCCAGATATCGAAAAGAAAACTTGAGATATATAAGAAGTTTCAGAATATTAGATGTTAGTCGAATAAAAATTAAAACAGACTAGAACTTTGGTGGGTTAACATAGGTAACCAGTTGATTCCATATATGAGAATGTAACGGATTGTATGAGACTGTAATCGGCGCGAGGTACGTTACATTTAATGATTTATTGAATTTCGGTGGAAGATTTTTAACTACGGCCATAGTTACTATATTATTTATAAGTAATATAATTTCGCCGGTTCTGGGACAGCACTTCTGGCTGTCCTGCAGTTCTGCGAATACTTTTTGTCATAAGAAATTGATGCGCGAGAGCAAGTCTAACGTTTTTCCTATTCAGCAAACTTTATGCCAAATAATTTTCATGAGATTTTAATTTATTAATGTATATTTGATATTATCACGGTTATTTACGGTGGAAGAGACCGTTTCGGTGTTTAATTTTTTTGTCAATTTATACTATGAATGACAACTTGTGCAGAAAATAGGTGTTTTAATTTTTCGATTGAGATTATTACTTTTAGATGGCTTTACCGCGTGAAAGACGTGGTTTGAATATATTGATTGAAACCTATGACAAAAATGATGTATTCTCACTCATCAGAGAATTTGCAGAACAGAAAAGGTGCTGAATTTAATGCCTAATAGCAAATGTGTGTATGCGCAATAGGCTACGTGCATGAAGTCTACTAGCACCTCTAGCAGGCAATGGAGAACGATTAAACTCCCATTTTATCATTGTTTCATACCTATAATTTTTTAAATGCACTTATATTATTTAATTCAGCAGTGTGCGTATCATATAACTTGCATAGCATAAAAGGTACGTTGAAATTACTAATTTTTAGTATTTTTTCTCCCATTATAACGTACCTATTAGAGAAAACATCTTAATTCGTCCAAATTGACAGGATAACCTCAAATTATGACGCCGATGATCTTGCGGGCCGAGTTTGTATGCATCAAATACTGTATTCCTTTTACCAAGGAAGCATTGAAGAAAAGCGTGAAATTAATTTTGCCATATTAAACATGTTGAAGAATATGTTGCTGACAGTATTGGCAACAAAATTATTGCGAAGTGCATTCGACAAGCTTCTATCACTGAAACACCCTACAAATTACAGATAGAGTTGAATTCATGAATCCCAAATCGATAATGAATTTTTCCCATTTCACAATTGAATTACAAACATCTTTGTTATATAGATTAATAATGAAAGACAGATAATACTCTATTCACCGCTTTGACCCACTCTATTTGTTTTTTATGCTATAACTGCGTACATGAAATCTATGAAACTATATTTCACTTAAATCATCCTTAACACAGCAGCCTGAAATAAGCGTTTTTCTATGTTTTATATGCAATTATTTCCACTTTTGAACTACAATGATCAATGACTTATTCTGAAATGGAGTTCGATGCTTACAATGATGCTCACCATGAGCGCTCGCATTGATATTTGTTCAAACTTCGCCCCCTTGCACATAGCCTATAGCTCAACACGTTGAAAGTGCAGCCCTAGAGTCGGTGGAAATGTACTACTTTCATGTATATGTACCTACTAATAATATTATATGTACCAGTAATTATTGAGCTAATGACTTATTCCATTAATAACATCAATTACTAGCGATAAACATACAAAATGTGGCGGTGATTTAATTATGAATTTGTCGATTAATAAAATTAATGAAGAGGTTTAATAAAGATTACTGATTACTTATTCATTGAACACTCCGAAATCACTTGTCGCGAATGTATTCAAATAACGTCCCTCAATTTGCCTTCTCTAAAGATTGCTAGAGATGCTGGGACAAACACAAAAAAAAGTTATTTCACACCAAGCACTTAATATAGGAGAAATAGTACCTCGCAAGGTTTCATCAATGCTAAGAGACTTTTTCAAGTAGCTGGAAATGCTCTTTAAAAGCACTAATGCAGCCGGAATTTTTAGGTCAAGTGTTTTAAGTAGTAGATTGTCTTTTTTTGTGATGATAATGCTTTTGGTTGAATATGAATCCAGATTAGTCGAAGATATTTTAATGTTCCTAGTAATTTGAAGTTTGCAAATCTTTAATATGTGGTGTCATAAAGGAAGGCAATTAGTTTGGCCATCTTAAAAGACCTTTAAATGCATATAACGTAATAAAAACTTTAAAAACTCATTATCCTTATCCCTAAATTAGAATTCTTCCCGAATCTCGGCAATAACACTCAAATCTTGAGATTTAACTCCTGCACAATAAAATCAGCTCTATCATTCACACACAAGTCCTCTTCCAGGGTAATAAACCGTTTCTTTGTTCCACAAATCTGGTCGCCATAGTAGTACATCAACAATTAAATGGAAAGCATTGTTGACGAACAATGCTTTCAGAGTCTTGTTGGTTGCTGTGCACATACATAAACCATTAACGAAGTCTGAATATTCTGGTGAAGGAAGAGGGTGGGAACAGTGCTGCTCTCACAGAGAAAGTGGTGTGTAGGCTAACTATACGACAATGAGGTGTTGACAAACGGTGTTAGGAACTAAAAGTGATTTAGAAGAGGAGTTTTGAGCGGATATACAGCAGAGTTTGTTTAGATTTTAGACTAAGCCGGAAGGATTAAATTTGATTAATATTTTGAGGGGCCTTGGCTCTGTGGCAAAGATAATTAGATTGCTTGGATTTTTTAATCATACTGCAACATATCTGACGTGACATTGCGCACGCCTGCATTAAAAAAAGTTTGCGTTACGGTAATTACCTTGAATATCATCGCCTGTTTCTGGCCAGCTATGAGTGATAATGCAATATATTTATATTATGTAGCTGAAGACCTCAGTAAAATGCCTATTAGTATAATTTTCACAGATGATTGTGCAGCCGTGTTTATGACACAACCAACACTATTTTCGTAACAAGCGTTTCCTGATGATAAAATGATTATTGGAATAATTCAAAAGTAATGAGCTCCTGGAAGGATTGCTTGAGAAGTTCGTGTAAAATCAAAGAGATGAAACTACTGTTGTATCGGAAAAGCACACCCAGTTTCGGTGAAGTCAATCTATTTATATGTATTTAACGTTAGGTTGCAAAGAAGGCTGATTTCCGAACAATGAAACAGAGTTTTACATCCTTTAGATTTTGGGCGTCATTTCAACACTTTTGATAAAAGACACCTGCATGATAAGAAGAAATAATCCAAATCATCGACTTACATACTTGATGGTTGACAAACCATGCGGTATCTGTACAATACTAATTCTTGATTTGACCAAAGAGAAACAGGCCATGGTTTCGTCGTAAAATAAAAGAGACAGATTGATTTTGACCTATCTCTTGAAAACGATTGGTACTCAACAGCCAGAAATTTATTCTGTGCTGTCTTTCAAGCATTCTTTTCCACGCTGGTGGCCACGTTCAATATGTAAGTCAATGGTCCAAACAATACGTTGTCGGATGGGAGTTTGTATCAAAAAAAGTGAACAGCATAGACTGATCGGACTTACGGCCAAATTTCATATGAATTTATCGGAAATATAGTGGTCAATGGAATGGCAGACTTTATAAATCCAGGATCCTGTCCTGAGTGCCACAAAAAGGCTATTTCCGGTCAATTCTTTCGGCGTTAACTTGAAATTAGTATCAATTGATAGTGGAGGTCAAGGTGCCACCCCAGTCTTGTCCTGTCTGGAATAATCGTGAATTCGATCAGGGATGTTGAATACAAAAATGGGTTGCGGTTAGGGTTGACTGCCGCCCTTCCGGATAAAATAGGCAGTGACACTTTGTGTTTCTACTTGAAGTTCTTGATCTTTGCTATCAATTGATACTAGTTTCATATACATTTTTGGCTATAATTCCGATCAGGGAAGTTAAAGTGCGACCGGCTTCCCGATTATTATGAATTCTGTCTTCCAAGATTTACACAGAATAACTGTAACATGTTATGTGGGAAAGAGTGAAATCATCACATGTATATATCAGAAATTATTTTCGGAGCGTTTGAGAATTGTGCTGCAAGATGAACGTCCACAGTTGACCCATAGAAATGGACTGACTCATCCCTTTAAAGTTGGTAAAAGAATTGATAAAATGAAGGTTTTTAGTTTAAACTCATTTTTCTTATTTTTCAGATTTAGTTTTCTCGGAATACTACAACTTTCTTCTTAACCTGCATTACATTTCTAGTCGAAACCTAGCATCCTATCCATACTGGCCTGTTTCTTACAGCTTTTGTTCAGTTCATTATTGTCAGTATTCTGTAATATTTGGTTCATCTCTTGTTTGACCTTTTAAGCTACTTTGCAGCACTTTTCGTGGAATTTCTGTATCCAAAACACCTTAGTGTAATTGGTTTTGTGTTGCATTGAAGTTGGGACTGAAAGATACATATATTTGGTTCCTCACTCTTCTTCTTCTGTTATTGGTCCAGCCTAGTACCGAATTATCCATTATGCATATTAAATACATACCTAGTACCACCAATCTTCAAGAATTTCTCTAGCTCAACAGCCCACTTTGAGGGTCTTCCAAGCGTTTCATTTTTCTCTCTACTCCAGCCTAGGAGCTTCATTTGATATTATGTTTAAGTGCTCCAAGATGTATTAATCTGGTACTTACTCCCCAAAATCAATAAATGGCCTACAGGAACGAATGGTGGTTTTACAAATTTAGAACAATCAGAAGAAGATGGCATTGAAAAAAAATCATTTTGGTGATCAAAGCGCATTTTTGGCAGTCCATGAATTTTTGTTAGCTTAGCAATTTTTGGTCGTATTTGTGGATTATTTCATCAATACTTTTTCAAATAATTCCTCATTTATCGAATATGCAATCTATACGTTCTTCATATTTAAATTTATTTAACAAATTGTCTTCTACAATCATTGAACTCAAAATTAAGCAGTTGGGGCAAATCTACAAAACAACAGCTTTCATTTAATACTAGTTTCAAGTCTGCAAGTGCTGTAGTCGCTGACAGAAAGCCAAGTGAATATAGCAGCTTATTTTTTTGCAAGAATGTGCTAAAAATTTTATAGCGCAGAATTTCGCGTACTTACTGTTACTGACGATGATCTCACTATTCCAGTATGACACTCGCTTCTCTAATCGCTTGCCTCCATTCGGTTCTATCTTGATATTTGCCAGTTGTTTCTACCTGCGACTTTCAAATCTTCAATTATATTATCCTTCCATCGTGATTCCGGTCTTTCTTTTGGCCTTTTGACACATTGTACAATTTCTTCGGTACTTTTTCGTTGTCCATGCGTGTGATATGTCCAAACCATCTTAACCGTTGCAATTGAACATATGATATTATGTTGATATCATTATATAGTTCATCTAATTCGTGGACTCGTGGTTCATCATTATTTTCCATTCGCCACTATGTTGGTCTTGGACTGGGCCAAAAATTCTTCGTAGAATTTTACGTTCAAAACTAAGCAGAATTCTCTGATCTTCTTTTCTTATCGTCCATGTTTCTGCGCTGTAAGTTACGACCGGCCTAATTAGTCTCTTATATATCTCACATTTGATATTTCTAGTTATATTTTTGTCTTTTATTAAATGTAGGAGATTGAAGTAGCATTTATTGCCTAATGTTATTCTTTGCTTGATTCTTCGCTTCCTTCACTCAATGAATTTGTGTGTGCACCTAGGTACCGAGAAACATCAACTTTTTTGAAGTGATGTTGTCCTATAACTAATTAATATATAGGTGTTCTAGATATCTACATTTATAATAAGTCCTATATGTTTCGCTGCCTTGAATGCATCTGTTAGTTCCTTCAAGCTTCGTGACATTATAACAATGTCATCTGCATATCCCAGTATTTGGTTAGATTTGAATTTTTAATTACACTTTCTAGCGCAATATTAAAAAGCTGTGGCGCTAGGGAAACTCCTTGCTCAAGTCCTACATTACTTCCAAATGTTTCTGAGGTGCTCTTGCCATCTTTTATAGAAATCAATTGTGCTTTTGTTGCTAGTTTGCAGAGTTCCACAATTTTCTTTAAATATGCCATCTTGTTCATTTCGCTGAATAAAACTTCTTTTTTATTTTATCGTAGGCCGTTCTAGAATCGATAAATAAGCAGTATAGTGTACTGTCATATTCCCAGCATTTCTCTATAGTCTATTTTAGAATGAAGATGCCATCAGTAGTGGAATCCGCACTGGTAATCTCCTATTACTTCTTGAGAATATTTTTTGCTTCTTTCGTTTGAGAACACTTTCAAAAGGAGAGATATTCTCCGATATTTTTGGTAAGGGTGTTTATCAAAGTGATTTCCAGCTTTAAAGGTCAAGATAGGTAGTTGGTTGAAGGGCTCAAACGTCAAGGGAATACTATTTATAACTTCAAATATTAAGACCTGATTAGTTAATAATCTCAAATGTCAAGAATAAAATGACATTGACATCTACATCATATGTATATATGTAACACACCCACATCTATTCTCCTTCTAAATGTGTTTGATTCCACCTGGAATCGAACTCCGTTTCTTAAGTCATCATAATAGAAATCAAGTGCTTTATGCTCTCGGTTAACTCGCTTATTGGAATTTATATAACTCTTAGAAATGACATAACCATCTTAACACCACGGCAGATTTACAAGGCAGGCAAATAAAGCTACAAGACGTCAAAGAGTGGTCGATAACATGACTATAGTGCAAGAGGGACTGAGCAAATTGAAAAAAGCGAACAGATCATAGCTGATCACAGAATCTTAATGTATGCTGATGACAACAAACAGATGGATGGCATATCTCGTGCAAGAAGACGACAGTTGATGGACAAGAATATGTCAATGCACGATTTTACACTTGTGCAGTATGATGCAAATGATAATTTTTGAAAAAGACATGAGGTCTTACCGAGTCACGAAAATTGCTAGCCAGAAAGCTCCAGCTTGAATTATTGATCCTTCTCCAAAGCAATAGGAACAAATTCGTGAAAATTACCGATACTTCCAGTGATTAGTTCCACCAAAGTAATTAAAAGCTAATAAATACTGAAAGCGCAGATAACCACTCTTAACCATTACAATTCAGTAGCTACTCATGTACTTTTTCTACAATAATACGTTCGTATTCCGTTCTTTGCGTTACTGGAGCCAAAGCTATAACCATGCAATGTAATTAGGAGTTATCAGATGACCGACAAAAAGTCTCAGTACGTTATGCTAACGTTGCTGCTTTAGTCTAATTTAGAGGTGGCGCAGGCAGGTATCTTGTACAAGGATGCAGAGGAGGATTTAGGAATGCATTCCTTACCTGGAATTCGAAATCCTTGTAAATTTGAACAGTATCAATATCAGCTTGCCCCTGCGTCAATTTTGGACACGTGGCTCCAAGCGTGCGTTTTCGATGCCGCGCATGGAGGGAAGCAGGAAGAATCTCTCTTCCTGTCTGTGATTGGTTGGTGCTTTGTGTAACATCTGACGTCAGATTCGCGTAATATAAACAGAGTAGAACCGTCAGCAAAACCGCGACAATTGCAAATGCTCGCGGTGTAAGCCGCCGGAATATTTTAGCTACCATTCTGATCAACATTCGAAAAGTATTTTAGATTAAATTGTCATGTATAGAATACTGCAAGAATAATAACAGAGAGCATTATTATAATTAAACGGTTTGATTTTATCAGTCTTTTTGACGATGTAAACAAATTTAATAAATAACAAAATAGAAATTGTTTGTTCCGGTATATATTACATATTTAACGGGCTAGAAGATTCATGAATTCAAGATGACAGAGGTGCAGACTCGAATCTTCTTTTGTCCATATCTGAAACAAAACAAAAAATGATTGTAATTGTAAGCTTACATACCAATATGTGGTTTTATACTTTGAATTTGAATTGCGCGCCTGTCGAATGGCTTAGATATTCTGAACAAATATATCTATCACTTGACAGTAAAATCGAAGCAGAAACATAATATGTCGACTCGCATGACCTATAAACGGTCATTGGTAGCTGGTACTGCCAACATCTACGCTAAAAATTTCACTTTATATTTTCCAATAAGTAAGATTTTTATCCTCCTGATGTCCAAAACTTGAGGAGTATAAAAAGATTAAAAAACAACAACAACAACGGGAAAAGGTGCATTTTATTCCTTACTAAATATTTGAAATCAAATTCAGACACTAAATCAAAATAAACTCAATTGTCTGATTGTGTTCAAAAATTTTGCCGTATTCTAGCTTCATTTAATTCAAGCTGGTTTTATCAGCTGTAAGACTCTTAAAATCTGTACAGATATTATAATATTTGTTGTAAAGTTGACAGAGTAACATCAGTAATTAATTTGCATTATTCTAGCAAATTCCTGTAGAGGTACACGAGTATCGTCATTTGGACCCAGTTGCTGAGTGTTCATTATTCGGGACTCCCAGAAGGGTTGACGTAGATGCAAAAACAAGATAGACTGTAAATTTCAAGGGCTGTGGCCATGTTTGTTAATATTCTAATAGGGATCAGCTACTTTACGACAGGACGCACCAGGGACGTAGGCAAGAAATTTCACGAGGACCCGCAAATATTTCAGACGACTTTCTTATTAAACCAATATATTAAATGAAAATTTGAAACTTATAAAGATTACTGAATCCTGTTGTTTTCACAAATGAGAATGAAAAATTCTCATAATCTTAAAAAAAATAAAACCATTGAAGCAGAAACTTGAGCAGTAGGCTCGGGAGAATGCTTCACGAGAAGCTCTAAATTGGCCTGATCCTTCCGAACATTGCTCTACGTGAAAAAAAAACGCAGCTCAGTCGATTAATTTTTAATTGAGTCCACTGCATATGTTATGTGAATTTTTATGAAATTATTAATATGAATCGGAATATTTATACAGATACAAATTAATGTTTGATGACTATTTTAATTTTAAAATCCAATAAATTATCATGAATTTTTGATGTTATAAAATGTGGAATTCTCTAGTGTCACAATTGCAATTTCAATGATGTTGCATAATAATTGACTGGCAAATTGAAAACCTTTGTCGAATTTGAAATTTAATTGTAGTTTCATCAAAATAATACTCAAAAATGAATTTCATCCCTATTTTATATAAGTCTTGTAGCACCTCTCTAACAATTAGTTAATTCAAGTGTATGTTGATATTCTCAAAGCAGCACAAAAGCTTCACCTTACCCACAATTCTCTGCTCGTGTACAGTTTAACAGACCAATAAGAAGATAGCAACACAAGAGAACGATATATCCAACAAGGGTCTGGTTCGTAGATCGTCCGTACCCTCTATTAGAAGATAATAAATTGCCGGGCCCCGTATGTTGCATTAAATGACGTGGAGCTATTTTGAATGTCAACACTAAGTGAGAATTTCCGTCTGGCAAAACACAGTTCAATTACGATGGCCAGAGTCAACGACACGAATATGCTACAAGGAAACGAAGACGGAGATTTCTTATCCAATTGAGAAAAGTATAACTGAAAATTTTATATTTTAATATCAGATACAAAGACAATATTAGATATTTTGGATTAGTAACTAGTAACTAGAAACTTCTAGAGTATTTCTACTATCGTTGCCGAAGCTTCGAGTTTCCCTGTAATCGAACGTTCGAGGCAGTTGCGACAAACATTAACGCATCCAGAATCTTTAATCGAATAGCGCATTTAAAAGCTTTCTACAGTCGAATGTTTTTGGTGCTGCGATTTTCTTCATAATCTCCTTGCAATGTAACAGATTTAGTCCAACGATGCTCTAACTTTTTAATACCATCAGAATAATAAGATGCGTCCGAGTTTGCAAAATAAGCGTTCGTCTCAGCTTCGACCTCTTCATTCGAAATGAATCTGCACCCATCTACCCATTCCTTCAAGTTGGCAAATATGGGAAACACTTGAAATTTAAGTTCCTCGAGTTTTGATGCAACAACGCGAGACTTGTGCGCAGGTGCATTATTGTATATAATGTCACAAAGGACTTGAAGGATGTTGCTTCAAGGTAAACAATGTTTGTAAGAAAAAATATGATAAAATTAAAGTCGCAAGTGGTATTTGTGGAGAATATTTCTCGCATAAAATTGTACTTATTAAATGATGTTGACTGCAATTACGAACCTTTTTTATTGCAAAATGCACTAAATGGTCTCCATATACTTTTTCGATATTTTTTTGTATTTTCAGACTTCTTGTTTTCAATTTCATTGCCTATTCCATTCGTAGTATTTATTACAAGGTTAATAATGCTAAATCGCCATAGAAACGGTGCATATCAGTGAGTATTTGGACGTGTAGAAATACCATCGGGTATTACACTAGTGGTCAAAGTGAGTATTTCACTCAAAGATGTGGATACCTCCAATTTGTGCTTTCTTCGTATTTAATAGAATATTTTTCGGAATATCTTCATCAATTTCATCTTCTGATCTATCACCAAACCTTTTTGAACTAGTTTCCATATCAAAACGCAATTTATTTCTTTATTATTCGTCAAAGAAAATGCAAGAAATTCTAATTTTTTAGTTTGACAGAAGTTTGTTTACTCGTTCCAATGAAAATTACGTGAGTTGTTACTAGATTCATAGAAAACTAATTTGAAAATATGATTTGACTCCTGGAATAGTCCTCCATATACCATTTGTAGTTAAAGTATTATAGACTATTTTTGTGGTGTAATCACTCATGTTTATTGTGCTTGTGAATACCACTCGTGCTGCACACTCGTGGTATTCGAACGCAAGCACAATAAACATTCGTGATTGCACCACAAAAATAATCGATAATACTTAAACTACTTACGATATAATAAATGAAAATTACCGCGAAGAATGCATTTCCAGAACGATAAAATTTTAACATTTTCGAAAACTGTTTGTTTATATTAACACTGTGTATTGTTTCTCCATGGCAAAGGCAATTTTTCGCGATAAAATGGTCCTGTGAATTTACAGCGATTTGCTACTATAATTGTCACTGTAACTATGCAAAATTTGTCAGTATAATTGACATGAATAAAATGGTAGAATAGCATCTTCGTTTGTATCAGAGGACGACGTTTAGCTTTGATTGCATCATTCAATTTGTTCAGCCTTTTTCCAAGTAGCTTATAAGCACTACACCATGAGAATCCCAGAAGGCCGTTGCCATTACTTTTCTGGCAGATGGAACTGTTTTGGCCTTTTTAGGCGCACTTTTCTCTGCTTAAGTCTATTCAAAAATTCATCTACAGTGATGAAACGTCGAAGAAATTCAGTGAGATTGCGTTTAAATAAGTCGAGACACTCTTGAGAAATATTCAAACAAATGTGTTTTTGATCCTGTTGATAGACGCGGCACCCAGCGAGTAGTCATCTTCCGCATACACATAAAATATGGTGGACGAGTTCTATCGAGATGTTTACAGCCTCAGCAATTTCTCGAACCTTCGTCCACGATCGTCTCGTATGGAATTGTGGATTCTTGCAATGATTTCGTCGGTCATGACGGTTTTTGGGCGCCTTGTGCGTTCATCATCCTGGAATGATGTATGACTACGTTTAAATTCAGCCACCCATTTTTTTAATGTCTAGAATAAAGAAGCAAATTCTCTTAAGGTAGAATATTACTCAATTTTAATCTCTGCCGATCTTAAGTCCTTCAAAACGAAGTATCACCGCATAAATTTTTATTTTTTACTTATCGTCACTGCTCCAACAAATATACTGAATACACAAGTCTCAAATTTTGTTCAGCGCCATCTGAAGGTTCTTATCCATGAGCTTTTAGGATTTTCCTAATGTTAATGTCATACGCTTATTATTACAAACAATAGCGAATTAACAAGCTTCGAGAGTCTATCTACAATCAAACATTCCAGGCAGTTATTTCTTCTACAATCAGCAGCTCATCTAAAATCTTCTAAAATTACGCTATAGTCAAACATCCGAGGCGCTTGCTATTCTCGAAATCTTATTATTGAATATTTCTGTATCGAACGATCAAGGCTCAAACAAAATCATATCCAGGAGTTTGGACCGAACATCATGTTCTCTGATCGTACTTATGACCAAATTGTATATGAATCGATCGGATATTCAGCGGTCAATAGAATGCCAGACTTCATAAATCCAGGGTCCAGTCCTAAGAGTCGAAAAATTTTGGTCAAGTTTTTCGACGCTACTATCCTGATAGAACTTATAATTGGAACTAGTACCAATCGATAGCAAAAGTCAAAAACTCTAAGAAAAAACCAGAGTGCCACCTCCTTCCTGTTCAGGAGGGCGGCAGTCACCCTTAAGTGTAACCTGTTCTCGTATTAAGCTTCCTTGATCGAGCTTACGATAATTATTTTTTTCAAATTGAAGCTCGAACATTTCTGACCAAAAAAAAATCAAGGTACCGCTTCTCTACTTGTCCAGGAAAGCGGTATCCACACTTGAAATTACTCGATTTTCAGATCTCAATTTCGTACGCAGCTGTACTTCTCTCATCGAATGTACAATTATTTTTTCTGATTGAAGCTTGAGCCTTTCTAAGCACGAGAATACCAAAGTGCTGCCTCCCATCCTAGCCGGGAGAGCTGCAGCCATTCTTAAGGTCTATCCTAATTTTAGATCCTAATTTCGAACGCAGCTATACTTTTCTCATCGAATGTACGATCATTTTCTATAAATTGTAACTCGGGCCTTCCTGAACACGAAAAACCGAAATGCTGCCTTTATCTTGCTCTGCCTGAGAGGGCAGCAGTCACTCCTAAGTGTAACGCATATTCTGTATATTTTTCTCCAGACTTTTCTCATTAAACTTACGATTTTTTTCAATTTGAAGCTTAAACCTTCCTGAACACGAAAAACAATTAGTGAAAAATAATCGTACATTGATTAGAGAAGTATAGCTGCACTCGAAATTGAGACTTGAAAATAATTTCAAGTGCGGCTGGCACCCTTTCGGATAGATAGGAGAGCCGGTACCTTAGTTTTTTCATGGTCAGGAAGATTCCAGCTCCAATTTGAAAAAAATGACTATCGTAAGCTCGATCAGGAAAGTTCAATACGAAAATGGATTACACTTAGGGGTGGTTTTCACCCTCCTGGACAGAAAACGGGGTGGCACCCGGGTTTTTCTCTCAAAGTACTTGATCTTCGCTATCGATTGGTACTAGTTTCACTCGTAACTTATGTCAGGAAAGCTGCATCAAAAAACTTGATCAGAATTGCCTTTTTTTCGACACTTAGGACAGGATCCTGCATTTATGAAGTCTGGCATCCTATTGGCCACTAAATTCCCGATCGTTTCATATAAAATTTGGCCGTAAGTCTGATCAGGGAACATAAGGTACTGCTGGCTCCCCGACTATTACACCTTAATGTTCTAGAGATGGTTGCTTTTGCTACTGTGATAAATAGTAGCGCATCTAGAAGCTTTTGAAAATGTTATTAGGTCAAGTAATTTATCTAGAAGCTTCTGGAAATTCTCTATTGCCATACGTTTAAGGTGGCAGCAATTATAACAATCACGCATCTAAGAGCTCCAAGAATTTCCTTACAGTCAGTCATTCTAGAATAGCACATCCAAAAGCTTATGATCAAAAGTTCAAGACGGTTGTGACTCTTATGAACATTAGCACATCCAGAGACGTCTTGAGTTTTTCTTTAATTGAACGATCAAGGCTCAAACTCTTACAATCAAATGTTCTTAACAGTTGTGGCTTCCACCAACAGTAGCACATCTAAAAGTTTCTTGAATTATCCAAAAATCGAACCTGCAAGGCAGTTCTAGAGGCTTATAACTTTTCTAATATAATAATAATAATAATAATGTATTTAAATTGTTTAAAATGTACATTCTCTTACAATTCGGAAGGCAATAATCACATAATATACATATAATATAATGAAAATAATAAAAATATTTAATGAAAGAAGCAATATACCAAATATTTGAACTAAAACTAAACTAGAAATCCAAAAAGCATAAGAAAAACCCTCTCATCGGATCCTGGAAATCAATATAAATAAATGTGTATATACATACAAACCATTACCAAAGCTGTCATTAAGGCTATTCTGTGAGATAAAAACTTCTGAGCTTCAGTGCACCTGATACATAATAAAAAATCTTATTTAATTGGGTTCTATTTGAGATGTTGAATATATTTGAGTAATTAATTTCATTTAGGTTTGAAAATTGATTAAGGAAAATGTTTCCAAACTGTCGGTACATAGGGCACTCCAGAAGAGAATGGAACAAACTTTCCTGTTTCTGGTAGTTGCATACCATGCAAATGACTTTAACATCTATGTGATATCTTATACTGTTTATTGTAATATTTAAACAGTATTGACTGCCTAAACAAAGCTGAGCTATCAAGCGTTTTTTGGTAAAAGGAACATTTATGTTCAAATAACTATTTTTTAAAGTATCAGACATTATCTCTTCATAATGAACACTGAAATTAGAAAGCCGTAGTAAATTTTTATCTTTTTCTCTTAAACTCATATCTAGTTCTTCCAAAATAGTTTCTATTTCACTTTTACTTATACTTTGACGTTGTCATAAATTGTCAAAATTGACATTACAACAAAGTGTTTTCAATTGCGTTACCCAGTTATATTCAACTTTGTTATCTAAGGGTACGTTCCACTTAACGACTACAACGACCGCGCTCACAACGAGCAAATCTCCGTTCCACTAGCTGGGCATCGTCGCGGGCGAAAACTTAAGTGGAACGGGTTCATGAACATATGTCAATAGACAAATATCTGCCGAGCTAAACATGACTGCTACTACTGCTGTCATTGGTACGTATATGAGGCGTCGAATGAATAGACAGTTTTCGGAAAGTTCAAGCTCTGATGAAGAATGGGAAGAAGCTCTTTAAGAAAAAAAAAAAAGCGAAAATGTCGTCCTCGATTCACAAACTATCCTGAAGTTGTTGGCCGTTACATTGGAGCCGAATTTAAAAGCCATTTTAGATGAGTGAGAATTGACTGTATTTATTATGTTGTTCGCTTGTAAGATACGAAAAATTTAACTCAAGCTGATAATTTTATATTATTTGCAGAATGTCAAGGGCTACATTTGAAATTCTGTTGGAAATTATAAGGAAAGATTTAACTAGAGCAGTAAAAGGTTGTCCCACAATTAGTCTTCTTCTGGAGTTACTAAAACTTCAACAATATTATTATTTTCAGCATTTATGAGAGACAGATTCTGCATTTGTTGTCCTTCCGCCATTTTCTTGTTTGTATACAAGCTGTCAGATTTTAAAAGTGCGCGAAAAATCCCAAACGACCGCACAGACCCATGCTCTAACTGCGAGCGTTGTAGTCCTTAGAAATGACGTCACTAGTGACGTTTGAAACCTCGATCGCAACAACCGCGGCCTTAAGTGGAACGAAAAATGGGCGACACAATCGTTGCGGTCGTTAAGTGGAACGTACCCTAAATCAACAAGTCTATTATATATTATTTTCGATATGTGTGAGTTCTCCAGCATAAGAATTCTAGCCCACCAATTTGAAGCCTTTTTAATTATTTCTATTTTAATATGCTTTAATTCTGTTTCCAATCTGAGCATAAATCCTGGAGTATTTTTTGTGCAGGACAATATAGTTTTTACATAACGTAGCTGACATAATTCGACTCTATCGAGTACCGCAAACCCCAAACTTCAACGGCTTACAAAGCGGTAATTTAATTTTTTCTTGCCACATATTTGATTTTCCTTTAGCTAGAATATTTTTGGTTAAAGTGGTAGCTGTTGCAGCCATTTTAGTTGCCTGATTAGTTGCTTCTAAAAATCTACCTGAGCTAGTAAACATTATTCCCAGGTAGCAAAACCTATTTATTACCTCATTGTTCTCATTTCTATACCTAAAAGTTCGTGTCGATCTACCTAAACGACCTTTATGAAATGGCAAAATTTTTGTCTTTTTTGCATTAAGTTCTAATTTATTTTCTTCGCAATACGTATCTAATAGGTTTAATTTTCTTTGTGCATCAAAAGGAGAGTCACAAAGTATCACCAGGTCGTCTGCATAGGCTAGCATTAATAAGTCATTGAAACCATCGATATTGAGACCAGTAACCCCTGTTCTACATAAATAGTCTTCTAAATCGTTCATAAAAATTGAGAATAAAGTTGGGGATAGAATCTCCCCTTGCAACACTCCTTCAGTTACATTTATAGGATTATTAGAAACTGCATCCAAATTTTTAAATGTTAAATTTGCGTTATTATACAATCTTTGAAGTAGTCTTATTATTTTTGAACTGATTCCTGCGTTATACAATTTACACCAAAGCAATGAATGATTTATTGAGTCAAGGCACGTTTAAAGTCAACGAAAATAACATATATGGAGTTTTTTGCTAATCTTAGATGTAAGTGAATTATAGCAGTTAGAGAAAAGATACAATCTATCGTACTCCGTTTTCTTCGGAAGCCTATTTGGTTTTCACAAAGGATATTATTCATTTCCAAATACTTTTGCATTCGGACAGCTAAAATTTGCGTAAAAAGTTTGCATATTGAGTTTATAAGAGCAATGCCACGATAGTTGAGGGGGTTAAAGGTTTCTTAAAGAGCATGAATAAATGGATTTGAGACCAAGAGGAGGGAATTTTTTCTTCCTCCAGTATTTTATTAAAAAGGTTTAACAAATAACTAATTAATTTCGTCCACTCCAGCAGCTTTCCCTGCTTTAGACTTCTCGATTGAGGATAATAATTCTTGTAGTGTAATATTTAAATCAAAGTTAGAGTTAAAATAATCAAAAAACAGGAGATAATTAGATTGGGTATTCGAATAAATATTTTTGTGAAATTTTTCCCATGCATCGGTATTAATGCAGTTGAAATGTTTGTGTTTAGGTTTGAGCTGATTTATAACCTTCCAAAACTCATTTTTATTCTTTATATTTGCTAGTTTTTCAGTTATAGTTTGTTGATGCTCACTTTTGCAAGACTTTATGACTGTAGAAGCTTTAGGAGTGTTTCTACGGTTGAACCTAGAAGGTTCTAGAACATTTTTGTCATTATTTTACGGTGATAGCAATTTTTACAAACAATAGTGCATCTAGGAATCATGATAATCTCTTTAGATACAAAAGAGCAGTTTCGACTTTCACAAACAGTAAACTCATCTAAACGCTTTTATAATTTCCTTATTGTCTTTTGTTCAGATCGATAGCAATCATCACAATAATGATTCTAAAAAATTCGAGGAAAACCTCGGGCGGTTGCAATTCTCGCAGAAAATATTGCTTCTAGAAACTTTTCGGTTCACTTGTAGGAGCTCCAAGTATATTTCTACAGTCTAAAGTTTTGGGCAGTTTTGATTCTAAAAGTAGCGCAAGTAGGAGCTTCTAGAACTTTTCTATAGTCGTACGTTCAAAGTGGTCGCTACTTAAATGAGCAATAGTGTACCTAGAAGCTTCTCGAATTTTATAATCGAACTTTCTAAGCGGTTGCGATTTTTGCAAATAATAACACATGTAAAAGTTTCTAAAATTTGTCTTCGGCGGCATATTTTTTTGTAGTCAAACATTCGAGCCAGCTGCGACTTAACAAAAAAACAAAAGTTTTTAATTCTATTATTATGAATGAAAGCACAACTAGGAACTACGAAAATCTTTCTACAGTCAGACGTTCTATTCTAATAGCATAACAGTACATCCTGAAGCTTCTAGAATGATTCTATAATCTAACGTTGAAGGATGTTGCGATTCTTATAAACATTAGTGCATCGAGAAGCTTTTAGTGTTTTTCTATAATTGAATGTTCAAGGCAATTGCGACTTTTGGAAATAACAGCGCATCTAGAAGTCCGAAGAAAAAAATCTGAGTAATTTTTAACGTTTAAACGTCCTGGGCTTTCATTTTTTTCCATAGAAATATTTAAGTTCAGCATTTACGATTGTAAATCCGATTAATTTTTTACTGCTATTAAATAAACATTTCTATTTAATGCTATTTACTTTTCAAACGAGTTGTACTTTTGTTATTTAACTCAATTTATAATGCAGCTACTCTTCTTTAATTACGATTTATGTTCTTATTTTCATTTTGTATGGGATAATCAAGATTCATGCTTATAATTGATTCTTAATGCGTTTTAAATAGTTAATTTCTAGACTTTTCATCTGACCCTAATTACTTCAGAATCAATTCCAAATTTTGATCATTTCCATAAAGCATCGGAGTAGTTCTATTCTTCTTACATACTCTTATAATAATATAACAATGATAATCCTATTTTGGCTTTGGAACAACCTAATTGATTTATAATTTTCTATTTACCTTCAAAGCCGAGTTTCCAAGCAATATAAATGTACATAATCGATGTTAATGGATATAATTCCAAACTTAGAAGTTTATATTATCAAAAAGTTGCAATACTCTGTTCAATTTAACATTACCCATTACAACAAAGCAAAACGAAAATAACCTAATACACGACTGAACAATAACAGAATCAATATAATATCAAAAACTCCTCAAGACAACTTCATGGCAGAAGATACGTAAGAAGATAAAATCCATATCCTGATATGTCCGCCGTAAGCGACTAACTTCTTTACGTCTTACGGTTTAAGGCTCATGAATGACGACAATTTACTCAAGTGCATAATGACACGATGAAGAAAACAATAGAAAATTATTGTTATTTTGTTTTTAGACGGAAGTTGGTCGGCAATTTTATAAAAACGTTTGCTAAAGATTTATATGCCGATCTTACGTGATCTGATATAGGAATTCATTTGTTTTATATTACCTACAATGAAAGTTGGTCTACTTTACATCCGTCAATAAAATATGAATATTTTAAGATCCTGGGAGATTATATTGATCGAAGTATTCGTTTCAATACATCTAATACGGTTACAAGAATGTAAATAAGAAAAGGTACAAGTTTATTATTTATTACTCCTCGTAAAACACTCTGTGTTACGTTAAATATTCAAAAACAACGACAGACAACTATAAAACAGAAATTATGATTTGAGGAACTCGTTCAAGAATTTACTTGATGAATCATGAGGAAACTACAAAAATAAAACGTAATCTCAACCACGAAATGCTATAACCTTGAGAATCATTGATAACTCCGTAATTCTATTTACTTTCCGAATGTTCGATTCATTCTATACCTCTCAAATAAACGACGCAGTCCTTTATGTAGACAGAGGAATGGTCTCTTTTATCTGCGTTAGACTGCCCTTCGAGGGGCTGCTAAAATTATCTCGAAGTATTCCAGACGTTAATTAAGGAAATCCGTTACAATGTATACAAACAAACAAATAGGTTTTTTAATAAAATAAGTGCTGACAACTCAGTCAAGATTCTCAAAGGCCGTTATCTGTAACCTCCCAGAAAGTTATTACTATCCTAATGAAGATACACATCAATCTAAGATACCAATCAGTCTGTCAAGAATTATTACACTCTTGAGAATACCGTCATTCCAATAAAACCCCTAATAGTACGGCATCCCAAAAATGAGCTCCATTTGATCATAATCGCTTATAATCGCAATGGAATGGCTTTTTATATCAATTTTCCTCATATCTATTGTGAAGTGTGTCAAATTGCGTTATACTAAATCACCCATTAGGATCGAAACATACGAATAACGAATCTATTTATAATGAGGCCGTACATTATGTTGAGGGGTTACCAAATATTGGATTTGCGTTCAGCATTCATGTTCATGTGTAAGTATCATAACTATTCTGTATGGTACGTTATAGCAATAACGATTTGGTTTAATTGTACAACATTATTCGCTGTTTATGTATGACATCATGCATTTGTTTTGACCCCTGGCGATGTTAGTGGAATATGAACGATCATTAAAATAAGACCGACGAAGCCAAAGGTTTCAATTCGAATTTCATCTCATGCGACTTAAACTCACAGACAAAACGCAAAGAGAAAGTTGATAAAAAACATAACTGATAACATATAATTAATGCAACGATCATAAAAATATTATACAATAATAAAAAATGACATGAATGGCAGTACATCCGTCATACATACGACTATCAATTGTTTTCATTTTGACATTGCTCAAGACTAAATTATACTAACAAAACAAATTTACAATGTTTAACCATTAATAATAATTTCATAAGCAAAGGTTAACACAAAATTGGTATTAGACTTTTTGCTTGGTTTTCAACGTACAATCACACGATACTATTATTATGCGCCATTAATAATATAACATAAATAATATATGAAGTATGCTCAGAAGTGAAACGAACATTTTGAATTGCAGGCCAATGGTCAGCTGTAAACACGTATTCTTGGATTATAATCAGGTTTAGTATTCGTAATATTGTCATTTGAGTGCGACGTGAGTCAGTATTAGAGACAAAAGCTCAATCATGACAGTAGGATAGGAAAAGATCTTCAAACTCCAAAAAAGAGTACGTATCGCACAGTCGAATACCAATGTCCGTTGCGTCGAAACGAAAGTCCACATTGTCGACTACCCACTGCGGCGAATTTACCCTCACTACTGCTTTATGCGTCAGTGGTACTAAACTATTCTCAACCGGCCGTGCTTCGCACCCAACTAATAAGCGGGCTTCGCCCGCTCCGATCGAACTCGACGTGCCATGCTTGATGTTTATCAAACAGCTAGTACAGTAATTTGAATCCCTACCTTAACTCATTTTTCTTGCACCAACTCACTTAGCTTTATCAATTCGTCAGTTTTATGCCAAAAATTAGATCACTGTCCTTCCATGACCTCTTCACTCGCCAGATCTGGCTCTCTGTGTGTTTTTTTACTTGTACTAAGTGCAAGAAAGTATTGTGAAACCGACAAAATTCACCTATCGAGATTTTGATGGCAATATCCGTTTTGAGCATCCCTGAATCCATTTTGACTATTTTTGGCTTGATGTCGGTACATATGTGCGTTCGTGCGTGCGTTCGTGTGTAACTCGCAAATCTCAAAACTGTTTGAACGTATAATGTTGAAATTTTGTATTCAAGACTAGTATAGGGTCCTGTTGTGCACCTTGCATTATGGTTCCAATCATCTGTACCGAAAGTGCACTTTACTTCAAACTTTTTTCGAATTTTTTTAATAAATCCAAAATGATCAACCGTAGAATGTTGAAATTTAGTATTTGAATTTGATGTTGTATCAGAATGGTTATCTGCTATTTTTGTATGAATCGACCAAGCCAGAAGTGCACAAAAGTGACAAAATTGGATCAGAACATGCTTTTTCATACAAATTTAAAATTAATTGTCATTATGTTGGTCACACGGTCCAGCTTTATTTTCAGCATTATTGAACTCCAAATATACATACTTATCAAACCTCTTGGGCATGAAAACCAAAAGAGGCACTGAAATCTACGACTATCTGACGGTCTAAAAGTACAAGGAAATATTGTGAAACCGACAAAATTCACATATCAAGATTTTGATGGATATATCCGTTTTGAGCATCCCTGAATCCATTCTGACTATTTTTGGCTTGATGTCTGTACGTATGTACGTATGTATGTGTGTATGTGAGTAACTCGCAAATCTCGTCAAACGTATAATGCTGAAATTTTGTATAAAAGACTGGTATAGGATCTAGGATCTTGATGTGTACCTCGCATTATGGTTGCAATCGTCTGTACCGGAAGTGCACTTTACCTGATACTTTTTTTGAATTCTCCGCATAAATCTAGAATGATTAGCCGTAGGATACTCAAATTTAGTATTTGAAATTGCTGTAGCATCCAAATGATCATTTCCTATTTTCGTCCCAATCGACTAAGCCGGAAGTGCACTTCATATTACAGACTTTTCGAATTTTTCTCATAAATTTAAAATAATCAGTCGCAGAATATTGAGATTTCTTATTAAGCACTTTTATAGCATCTAGTTGTACACCTTGCGTTATGATTGTGATCGGCTGAGCCGGTAGTGCAGTTTACTCGAAACATTTTTGAATTTTCCGCATAAATCCAAAACGATTGAACGTAGAATATTAGAATACAGTATTCAAGATGATAGTACTGTCTAGATGCTCATATCCTATTTTCATTAAGATCGACTGAGTCGAAAGTGCACTATACTTGACGATCTTAGAATTTTGCGCATAAATTCAGAACTGTTAGCCGTAGAGTCCTGGAAATCAGTATTTAGGAATGTTGTAGCTTAAGAATGATGACATACTGTTTCCATAGCAACCGACTAGCTGTGAAATCATGAGATGTTGTATTTGATTATATATATCTAATGATGTACAAGTAAGTCACGTGACGTCCACGTCAGATTTTTTTTGTTTGTTTCCAGAATTGAAATCCGTGCTGAAATGATGCCGTTTTTAGAGTATTACTGACATCAAAGCAATAAACGTCCCAGAATGCAAAAGCCGTTTAAGAGAAACTTGACATTGACATTGACTTGATTTCTACTGTCAATTTGCCATGCAAATTGGACATGTGTCCAGTTAATATTTATCATAGATCTTATTTTAATAAAAGGATAACCTGACCTAGTCCCTATCATGTCCCTATTACAAATATTAAATGAAAATATGTTCCATTTGTGTAGCACATTGACAGTAAAAATCAAGTCAATGTCAATGTCAAGTCGTTGTAGTTCCATAACTGGACTGCTTCGATAAATGCAAACACAAATACACTGGGAAATGTGTGTGAATATGAGAGGAGAGTACTTTGAGGGGAACAAGGACCAATATTAAGCTTTTGAAAAAATTCTTCTGATTTGTTTCTGAACAGACCTTATATTTGCATCTCTTGTAATCTTTTCTTCCTGCAATAGTCTTTTGGAGAAAATTGCTTGTAAAATTATTTACATCTCCGTTAGACTACATACGTGTTTTGTATAGAAACCGCAATTTTATGGCATCATCCCTTGAACATAATTTATTCACTTGTCTTTATAATTTATTGTTACTTTTTTGTGACGGTTTATTTGTTTTATTCATCTGCTAGCTTTAGTCTCCTGTTACTCCCAAAGGCAAAGGGAAAACAAAAAAAAAAATGTCTTAAAATTGAATAACAACATGGAGCTTGTTATAAAAATATATTTGGTTCACCTGATGTTCAATTACCAATACAAACTTGGAACAAGCATTGTTTTCATAAAGACCAACTGTTTTTCGATCAAAATCTAATTTAGTCTTCATCCAATTGTGTTATATCCTGGAAAGTTGATTATAAATTGATGAGAATGTTTTGGAATTTAATAGCAGTACAGAATAATTAGATACCTAATTGACAACTTGTAGTTTTCCATCCAAATTTGTTCATACTATAAATTAAATATATTCGAGCCATACATACAAATGTTAGTTGAATGATTATCGAAAACAGTACAGGCTTATAATCGATTCTTTTTCTTGTATCATGGCTACCTTACAGAGGAGGTAGAATAAGAACATAACCTTCATTATAAGCTTCAGTACTTAAATATCACTTTCCAATCATTCCTTAGATGCTTTTTTAATGAAATTCATTTCATGAGATTGCATGATGAAATAGTAGAGTAATTTATTATTTGTTCTATAAAAATGGTATGATATTAATAAATAATATGTTATTGATCCTTTGAGTGGTCACACAGCTAATAAATATAAATATATCTATATTTAATGATATATTCATTTATTAAATATGCATTGAAATCCACGTGAAAAAAAGGAATTAGGTGTGAAATAAATTGTGTTCATTTTTTATTAAAATATTAGCAATCATAAGCAGATTATTTTTAACCTTATAAAATACTTTTTGTTCGAAATCAGATCAATTGAATTGAGCATGAATAGCATACGAATGGCACAAATTTTTTACAGTAAAGTAAAGTTTACTTTATCAGGAACTTGTTGCTCAACACATTGTGCATGCGAATTCAGTCCCAATGTTGAAGCTTATACCTTGAAATCAAATTAACTGATCATTTTTTTTACTATTGCTTATCCTTTAGGTTGTTAACCTCTTTATTATTTTACAGAATGAAGATCAATACAGGATAACTCTTTTGGAAGTATTAACATCTGAAAAATTCAACTCGAACATCAACTAAGGTGAATATCTTTAAATTTTCATTCCCTTATCTAAAATTCCGTCAAACGATTCCCCTAACAACTTGATACAAAAAAAAAATTGAGAGAATTTTCCTTCATGAACATCAAGCTGCTCAAATAAAAATAAATAACCCGTTCCACATAACAAACAAGAAACACTTATTTAGTTCACGTGCACAGTCTCCTAGCAACAGAGCATCAACAAATCATTCCTAACAGTTGACAGCTTAATTTCCACCATTTGTCGACGATAAGATCGCAGAAAACGATGACGAAAACGTACGTGGATCCTTGTCATTTTAGTCCGTTTTCTTTCGTAATTACCTATCTGGGAATCTGTTCACGGGAAACGGAAGCGGAGAGACGTCTTTTAGACTTTGTTAGGAATTAGTAGCTGTCAGCAAAACATACTCGAAAATTGGGTTCTAGTTTCTGAAGCAATCCATCACGAAATAAAAGTGCTAATATCTAAGACTTGATATTTCTTTTTCTGCTGCATTATCGAAAATACTAATAAGAAAATATTGACCGGATTTAAAAAGTAATTAAGCATCATAAGCTATTTTTTATTATACCTGCATCATAATTTTATACAATAAGGCTGAATATAGAAGCATGCGACTGTGCAATATCTCACTCCAAACATGTTGTAGACTATATTTTCTGTAACAAGATTTTGAGAACTCACCAATATTTCAAAATTGTTAGAGAAAACTATAATAACCAAACTAACAGCTTGTGATTCGTCGAAAATGATGATTGAATAAATCCAAATGGTATACAGAATAATTCTAAACAATGTGTTGGAATGTCTCTTGTTCCAACATATTTTTTGATTATGGAATGTGCATATTCCAAAACAATGTTAGAGAAATAGTATATTATGCTACAAGGACCGAACGACTGTCACTTTTGTCCAGGATAAATTTGGATGCATTCTGTGAAGACGAGGGCAAAGCCCAAGGTGTAGCTTCGTGCAGCCAAATTTGTCAGTGACAAAGACAGTCGTTCAGTGTCTGTATTGCATACGATACTTTTTGTAACTAGTGCACCGAAGTATCCCCATTACTAAGCTTTTTAAATAAATTTGGATGTATTGAAACTATATTATCGATTTGACAAACAGATTTTTGCAAATGCAATCACATTACAGTCAACTAATACAATGAAACATTATTTACATGATTTATTTTATTGATTGACATTTTTCACATTTTCTGTGCTGCCCCGTTCACAATAAATGCACATACTATAACGAACACATTCTATAATTCAAATTTCTTTCAAATATCAATTTGACATATATCAATTAAATAAAAAAATCCAACGGCATCCATGATCCATGATCTACAATTTCATTGACATTAATATCCATCAATTCCCAGTCAACAGAGAATTAATGAAAATTGTTACCATGGTTTGGAATTGAGAACTTTCGAAGCAGAAGTCAGCACAGTAATAAAGTACTTTCGGTGCACTTGTTACAAAAAAATATTTATCCTATAATAATTCAGTTCCACGTAATCATGGAAATACTACTAACTCTGATTGATCAACACATTAATGAAATATTGACATAACCTAAATTTTGCTTGTTATTCAAACATACATTCAATCCGGTCTAATATTTGTTTAGGTGGCCCTACAAATTACATTCTAATATCGAAAAATAAAAAAGGACCACTATAGTTAAACATACCTTTACAAGATTATTCAAATATTAAGATAAACAAGGATTATTTTATTGCCGATTTCAAATTCAGTATCGATATTAAAACAAATTCATTGAAATATTAAATAAATCACGTAATAACTTTTCATAAAAGGATTGTATAGATATCATGGCTGCCTTAGAGAAAAAGAAGAAGAGTCGAAGTATACATTAGGACAGCAAATTTGATTAGACTGTGTAGGGAAGTGCATTATATTTCTTATTTTGTTGGAGTACAAAAATTAAATTGTTGGTAACATCAGAAGTGCATATCCTGCATCTTATTAATACATCAAAGTGATGCAATAAGTCTACTCTATACAATTATTACAAATAATACAATATAAAAATGAAAAGGGTTCCCTTCTGATAGTAGGTAACAAAATTGAATATTCTTATACATTTTTTGGTAATACCAATCACACTACTTATAAATTGGCGCAGTGGGTAAGATATATTGGTGCTTAGTTTACAAATATTTTCCTCCTGTTTTGCACAATAATACAGCGAATTCTCTATCTTAACGATTTTCGGCTGCATGAACTCAAATTCTATCAATATCTCTAAATTAGCGTTTTTTTCCCTTGTTTTGATTAGGAATTATCTATTACTTCACAATTGTGGAAATTATCCTCATTCATAATAATTTTTGACCACAGAAGCTCACGTCTCAACAATATCTTCGAATTGGCGCAGTCGGTAGGATTCATTGGTGTCTAGTTAACAAATATTTTTCCACTGTTTTAATGAAAAATGACTTATTCTTTCAAAATTCTGGAACTGATCCTCATTCTTAACGATTTTTGACTGCATAAGCTCACATTTCACAAATATCCCTAAGTTGGTGCAGGCGGTATGATACATGGGTATACATTTTACAATTATTTTTCCCTGTTTGAACTAAAAATGATCTACTATTCTACAATAGTAGAACTGAATCTTATTCTTATCGATTTTTTGGCTACATAAGCTCTCATCCCTCAAATTGGCGCAGTCGGTAAGATACATCAGTATTTCTTCTGTTGGAAGTAAGAATTAGTTATTGTTTCACAATTGTAGGACTGATCTTCATTCTTAACGATTTTTGCTCAATAAGCTCACATTCCACCAATATGTTTAGATTGACTCATTGGTATCTATTTTATATTTCTTTCATATTTGAACTAAAAATGATCTATTGTTACACAAAAGTAGAGCTAAATCTTATTATGAATCAGTTTCAGGAGGCTTAAAGACCAATCAAAGGTAATTTTCCAAAAAAACATTTGAGAATGGTCTTTTAATTCATGGTCTTTTATATTTGGACGTTTCGAACGATTAAATTATCGTCCATCATCAGCACTCAATCAGTGAGGCTATTGATAACAAAATTTAAATATTGCAAAGCACATGTTGATAGATGAAAAAAGCAGAGCTACACAATTACAACCACCAACAACTGAGATTAAACTGTTGAGTTTAATATATATTTTTTTTTATCAATATCTTCACTGATCGAGTGTTGATGATGCACGATAATTTAATCGTTCGAAACGTCCAAATATAAAAAGACCATGAAACAAAAGAACCATTTTCAAATTTTTTTTTGGAAAAATTGCCTTTGATCCTTAAGCCTCCTGAAACTGATTAATAATTTAATCCAAGGATCCACAACTTTTTTAAATAAATTTTCTCCAACTAAATCTTATTATCAACAATTTTTGGCTACATAAGCTCACATTTCATCAAATTCCTTAAATTTCAGTCAGTAGGATACATTTAAAAATATTTTTCTTTTGATTTAATCTAGAAGAACCTATTGTTTAATACACAGTAGAGCTGATTTAGATTCAAATCGCTTTCGGCTACATAAGCTCACAATCCACCAATATCTATAAATATAAATAAAATTGAAGTAACTGTCTCTGTTTTCGAGATAGAAACTTTTTCTCAACCTCAAATATTTTCGTAGGAAACCAAAATCAAAACTCGCGTTTCTGAAGTTCTTGTCTGTTTTTCTGTTTGTTTGTCCAGGTTACTTTCCGAAACAGCTCATTCGATTCAGTTGAAACGCTCTACAGTAGTTGTTAGTACTTGCACATCATTTGTTTGCGTATCGTCCATCCGTTTGAATTTAAATCATGTAAACTTGTTGATGGTACTTGTAGACCGTTTTCTCTGCCTTCAAGAGTTTTGATAAGTATGTATATTTAGAGTATAATAATGCCAAAGTTAAAGCTGGACCGTGTGGCCAACATAATAATAATTAATTTTAAATTTTTATGGAAAAATCCTGTTTTGATCCAATTTTCTCATCTCTGCCATGCTTACGAAATGAAATTTAGGGAAAAAAGAGTCAGCGAAAAACGATAGGCAGAAGTGATCCACTTGGCAAAGGGTTTGGAATGAGGGCTCGATTATGCAAAAAAATATATCAATTTTTCACGTTCTTCTCGTTTCTGCAGTTTGGCCATATGAAAGTTGATATCATAAGTATCTCGTAAAAACGAATGGCATAAGTTTTTCGAATGGCCAAGTCATGATATGCACGAAAACATCTTGCGAAAGTCTAAATTTTTCCGTGCATATCTTGACTTGGCCATTCGAAAAACTTATGCCATTCGTTTTTACGAGATACTTATGATATCAACTTTCATATGACCAAACGGCAGAAACGAGAAAAACGTGAAAAATTGATATATTTTTTTGCATAATCGAGCCCTCATTCCAAACCTTTGGCCAAGTGGATCACTTTTGCCTATCGTTTTTCGCTGACTCTTTTTTCCTTAAATTTCATTTCGTAAGCATAGCAGAGACAAGAAAATTGGATCAAAACAGAATTTTTTATAAAAATTTAAAATTAATTATTATTATGTTGGCCACACGGTCCAGCTTTAATTTTGGCATTATTATACTCTAAATATACATACTTATCAAAACTCTTGAAGGCAGAGAAAACAGAATGGGGCACTCAAATCTACGACTATCTGACGGTCTATTGCTTAAAAATTTCTGACATAGTATCATCAACTTACCATAAGCCACTTATGCCGCGCCACGCAAGAGTCGTATTTTTTCGTTCGCGTATTGTTCATCCAATTGAATTGCAACTTGCGGTGCTTGCGTGAAAGTTTCTGACAGTAATATTAATGTACAATAGGTGGCGTGCGAAACATATTGGATAGCTGTTTGTTCGCGCATCGTTCATTCGACTGAGATGAAACTTTGAACAGTTGTTATTGGTGCTTGCGTGAAAGTAAGAATTGCACTGCAGTGCGAATATTCATTAATTAATATCCCAATAAGTGGTATAAAAAATTTATTTAATTTTTTTGTTTATATGTAATTCTCTATTCGTTTATCAAACTACTTATTATTTGAAATACAAAGTACAGACCAGAATACTGCACCTGAAGTTCAGAAATTTCAACACTGCATTTCTATAACAACATAGAAAATCACTAAAGAAGGATTTTTGGAAATTCCATCCCTAAGGGGGACACTTCAATACTTGTGTGTGGAAAATTGTATTATTTGCGACTATTATCATATTTTTGTGGAAAAGTTAATTTGATCGGTTAATCCTAGAATTAAACGGCAAAAAATATCTAGACCACAGGACTACTGGTTGCTTCAGTGCTGCAATCAATTTTTATTACTTTTTTTCATTGATTTATAAATGTTTTCATGTACTGTAGTCAATGATAATATTTTTAAGAGAAAGTCAATTGGATTGATTAAATCTAAAATAAAACAAGAGAAAATATCTAGAGCAAAGGGCTATTGCAGGCAGTGCCCACAGTTAGCCCACGCACTGTAGTTCATTATTATTTATTTATTTCAAAAAATATCTATATGCGGGCGGAGCCGTGGGTCACAGTTAGTGTCTAATATAAAAAAACTTTGATAAAACTAAAATGACACACTGCGTCTCATATTCATATACGAGTATGTAAATACTAATTGAATTTTCGACAAACCATTATAAAAAAAATAGGTTTCTATTCTGATAGTTAACCAATCGATATATAAAAATGAACTACCAAAATTGGTCAAAATTTGTGTCCTGTAACGTGTCCTCATATGAACAGGATTCATATCAGTTTTCAAGAGCAAATTTAGATTATAATAAATCTTTTCGAAAGTTTAACAATGGTACCAATTTCTATAGAAACATCTTTTCCTACCAAAAATGTAATTTCAACATTAAAACTCGAGGCAGGCGTGTTGTTCGATGAAAGGGCATAATTCTTCGTTTTATTTTAGAAATTAGAAAAATTGTGGGTTCGGATGCGAACACGACTGAAAATGGACTCCTGTCTTCCGAGAACACACTGTATTTAAGTCTTTTCGATTGGTTATAATGTATTCTCTTTTCTAAACAGTTTACCGTTCTAATTCATATAATTTTCTCTGTAATATGCGCGTAAATTAATGCATACATAATCATAATGAACCTCTGTCATCATTGGCAATAATGCTCCTGAATGTATCGCAGTATTTTATGAATAATTCAGTTATAATTTATTGAACGGTCGTACGCCTAATTCATATGTAAGAAGCAAAGTAGCATCAATTATCATCACTATAATTTAAGCATGTAAAATTTATGTCATTTAAATTGACCACTACATCCAAGTTAGGTCAAGTAGATTAATTTAGGTCAGCCCTTGAAATGCTTCTGGAAAAAATTAATTGGGTCATTTTTATAATTAGCATCCCGCCGACTTGATGTATGAATATGTCAAAATTTTACTTCAAATTATTAACTGTAGACATTTTGAAAGATGAAATTTCAAGAGAATAAGATGCACACTTCTCTTCTTTAGTCTCTAAGGGCGCGCTTGTATATTTAATATTTATTTGCTTGTTCCTCAAGCACAAACAACATCTTATTAATATTTTACCAAGATAAATAATAAGCAAGGAACACGTTTGAGGAGGGGAGTATTAACGTTTGATTTAATTTAAAAAGTTCTTTCAGACCGGGCTTACCCATTAAATATTCAACAAAGGGCGCTTATGTCAGACACTCTTGTTACCTTCAAGAAGAGCCAATTAATCTACTAAATTCTAACGCAATATCATTTTTTATTAACGTTTGCTTTGAATATTCAACATGTTCCTTTTGGGATGCTAGTAATCCTTCTTCAAAATCCTTTTTTCTTTTTGTATCTCGATTCTAATAACATTTTCTGTTTTCCTATTCATATCATATTAAAATGCGTACATATACAATTCCCAGATTTTTTGTGCTCATCCATGTAAATTGAAACCTCACTACAATGCAACTTGCTTCCAGGGTCTCGTGCACTCCCTCGGGAACGTAAGATCTATTAGGGTATAAAGGGGCAAAAGGCAAGGGGAGTTCTGTGTGGTTTCCTTCGTTGTCACCACTCAGAGTGCATTTTATTTACCAAATTCAATTTGACAGGTCGATTCTTCCAAGAAAATTAAATAGCCCTTGGCTGGAATGGAATCTGAAATTAGATCCTTTATTGCAAATTCAAGCACTTATTTCTTTCCCTCTAAATCCGCTTTTAAATTCTTTAAATTTACTCAGGATTCTTACCCTATTTAAACTTTCCTAAACACAAATTAGTCCAGTCAAGTTAGCCTTAACAATAGGGGTACCCTTGCATAAATTCCCAAGAAGCTGAAAATCGACATGAACGTTAGAAATACAATTATAATGAAGTTGTGAAAAGTCCTCATCGATCCCATATGTGCAAAAAAATTTATACGAGGTCAAAGCTCACAAAAATGGGTTTTCTGGGTTTTTAAGTGAAACGGTTGATTTTATGATGAAAGTGGTTGAGATAAGAATTGTAGATCCTTCAATTTTCCATAAAAATTGTACCCACCCCTTTTTTTCTAAGACTCACTATTTCTGAGAAAAAGCCATTCTAGAGTTATATTCCTAATAATATGCATGACTACGCTGCCTATGTACATTATGGACGTATAATATAGGTTAAACTGTTGGTCCGCGTAACTAGTACTCGTACATTAATATTGAATGATAATTCTAAGAATATGGAATGAAAAGAAACCCAGTCCTTCATTTTATGTGACCATGTGGCCTTAAGCAGCATCTGTCTGCTGTTTAATTGTTAACGTAGCAGTGTCTGTCTATTACTTACTTTAAATTACTTGCATAGATAAATTACGTTACGTATATTTTGCAAAACATACACGTGATAAAAAACGTGTCCAATTAGCTTGTCTTCCTCCAACCTCGGCTTCTGCTTATCAACATTTTTATCAAGTATATTAGAAAATTCAAGTGTGGCTTGGAAATCAACTGGTCCCAGAAGAATGGGGTTGGAAGCTAATTAATAATATAAAGAAGAAATCATATAAATAAAATTTCACACAGGAAAAGAAAAGTGAAATATGTGAAGTGCTACGGAACATTCAAAAAATGAATAATTCTAAAAAAGAATTGTTTTCCATAGAAATTTCAGACCTAAGAGTCGGGACTGAAGCCACCATCATCTTAGATCGGGGATGTAACTGTAGACATATATTTCGTCCTTATTAGTACTCATCGGTACAGTATAGCCAAGCCCAAAATAGCCAAGACTTAGATCCCAGAGTCTAATTAATAATATATTGGAATTATTCCACACTCTACTTCCACCTGCACCAGAAAAGCTCCTTGATACTATTTTTTATAACTGCAGAAAGGGATGTAATTTGAAATGCGGCTACAAAAAAATAAACTGACTTTTTTCACCAGCATGCACCAGCTGTCAAAGCCAGTCGCGTTCAAGTACTGAATCTTGAACAGAAGATAAGCCTTACGTCAACGATAAAACAACTGTTGTATCGCTATTTGAACAATTTACGTCAACTTAGGAGGATGAAGATGGAGAAGAAGTTGAACAAGAGGACCTAATTTTATATTAAACTTTAATAAGAAGACCGTAAGTAGGCCTTCCGGGAAAACCACATTGAAAAATACGCGCCAAGTACACTTACTCATAGGTAGCGTGGAAACGTGTGCATATTATAGAGAATATAACTTAAGAATGGCTTTTCTCAGAAATGGTGGATCTTAGAGAAAAAAAAGTTGGAACAATTTTTGTAGAGAATTAAAAGATCTATAATTTGTGTCTGAGCTATTTATATCATAAAACTGATCGTTCCGCTAAAAATTCAAAAAATCCATTTTTGCGAACTTTGACCTCGCATAAAATTTTTTGCACACGCGGGATCGTTGGGGACTTTTCACAACTTCATTATAATATTATCCGTGACGTTCATGCCAATTTTCAGCTTCTTGGGAATTTATGCAAGGGTGAATGTCTATTTTGACTGGACTAAATGTAATACAACACCGGGAAAATTGAGTATTTCGTAGTTTTTGTTAGGATTTAATTAATTTTTCACAATATGAATGAATTGTTAGCATTGCAAAGGATGGAATTTTAAAAAAAGTTTAAATTTACTCCACATTTCCGATTTCCTGTTACAGTTCAGTAAAGATAAAGCATGCTTCAATTTACGTACCGGTGCATTAAAATGCTTTATTTTACCTCGTAATTCGTGAAATAGAACCCACAACTTATACGTTTCAGTATTTCTGTTTGGTGTCATTGATTTGTATCGCAATACGCCTTGTTCCGTAAAATAATTTCAATATTGAACATCAAATCCCCTAATTCTATTGAACTCGATAATTTTAGATATTTTCATGATTGAAAATAATTTCCGAACTCAAATTCTTTGTTTATTTTGTTCCTTTATATTTTTTTCATCCTAACACATGCTTCCAGAAGCGGTTCAATGCATGATAGCAGAGAGATGGCATTAGCAGTATTAGTATTCCTCACGTTTGAGGCTATCAACCACTTCGTACATAACATCTAAGACTACTGATAACTTACATGGGCTTTGAGGCTATAAACTACATCATAAATGACATTTGAGACTTGCATCACTTTATCATGACATTTGGAGTCATTATTATTGACATTTCAGGCTATGAACCATTCCAATTTGACGTTTAATTTAATTAACCACTGAGTTGAGGCTCTAGATCTCTTCGTTCTCAACGTATGAGTTCATAAACCATGCTGTAGATCATAAATCACTTGGATAAAGACGTTATATCACAAATTATCTTGTTTCTGATGTAGCTTCGACATAAAGATTAATTTTGACGTTTACACTTTCTTATCATTGACATTCGTCATGACGACTAGAACTATAAGCACCATAATTATTAATGTTAAATGTTTTCAGATTCTTCACCTCAATTAGAGATTATAAACCATGTAGTTTTAATGTTAGGACTGTAGGCCGTTTTATTTTAAACGTTTTAGGTTATAATCTGCTTTATTGTTGATGTTTGAGGCTTTAAATAATTTTGTATTTTACATTTGAGACCATAAACCAAGAATTTTTCAACATAAAATTCATGAACCACTTTTCTTTGAAAGTTTGAGGCTCTATTCTATAGTGAGGCTGCAAATTCCTTTCTTGATATTCAATTCCGTTTTTGACATTTGATGTTGTGAACCACGTTATTTTGTTTTTTAGGTTATAAACCACTAACATCCGTCCTTAGATAAATTAAAATGTTGTTGATATTTACTATTAAGTTTTGTACGTTTCAGGCTTCAAACCACTTTATTCTTGACCTTTGAGGTTATAAACTATGCAATTTTGATGATAAGGCTGTGAACCGTTTTGTTTTGGGCGTTTGAGGTCATGTACTACTATTTTGTTGATTTTTAAAGTTATGAATAGTTTCATTGTCCACATGTGAGACTATCAACCAAATTTTATTTATATTAAGGTTATAAACCACTCCTCTATGAACGTTTGTATTTTACTTTGTAAACCACTTTTCTTTTGAAATTTGAGGCTAGAAATCACTTCTTGCTAGTCAGTCAAAGTTGTAAATCACGTAGTTTCAGCTTTCAAGCTATAAACCATTATACTTGCTCCGTTTGAGGCCAAATACTATAATGTTTTTACGTTTGGAATTGCCTATGAATTTTTTTCGACGTTTGAGGTTTCAAACCATTTGATGTTACATACTATTCAATGCTAATGATGAGGCTGTGACCGGTTCTATTTTGAATGCACAAGGTCATATACTACTATTTCATTGACATTGGGGCTATGAATCATTATATTCACCACTCTCCTGTAAACGTTCGAAGCCTCATTCTATTATTTTTTTGATGTTTGAGGCTGTGTTTTCTTCGGTATTCTAGACACTTTTTTTTGGTATTTTATTCTATGAATCACTCTTTGCTAGTCGTATGAAGTTATGAATTACGTTGTTTTGGTTTATAGATTATACACCACTTTTATTCAGCCGTTTGAGGCTACAAGTTATAACGATGACGTTTGGAACGTTTATGATTTCATTGTTGACGTTTGAGGTTTTATACTATTTTGTTATTGATATTTAACCCTGGACATGCACACTTCATTTGTAGTTGCATAAGTGTCACACTGGGGTCTCAGAAACCCCAAACGAAAACGTAGTTTTTCTGAGAATTGAATGTTTTTTTGACAAATTTTCATGATACGTAATCTATATAGGATAATCGTGAAGGGAGTAAGAGAACATTGAGTTCTATAAGAGCACAATTTATTGAAGAAAATGACAATGCATAAAAAAGTACAAATTTTTCGAGTTTTTCTTGTCCAATCCATAAAATAATAGATCTTTCATGAACTCCACGTTCAAGTTTATCATTTATCAATGCAGAAGGATCTTTGAATTCCGAAGGTGTCATTTCCTGCTGAAATGTCAAAATGGCGAATAATAGGGAACTCTAAGCTATGCCAATAAATCTAGCGCAAAATTTTCATGATATGTAATCTATTCAGGATCATAATGAATATAGTTGTTGAAGCATTGAGTTTTTTGAGAGCACAGTTTATTGAAAGAAAGGACAATGCATGAAAAGTACATATTTTCCAAATTTTTCTTGTTCAATGCATAAAATATAAGAATTTCGCGTTCAAGTTCATCATTTATCAACGCAGAAGGCTCTTTGAATTACGAAGTAGTCATTTTCTGCTGAAATGTCAGAATGGAGAATAATAAAGAGCTTTCAGCTATACCAATAAATCTAACGCAAACAGTCATACCGGGGTCTCAGAGACCCAAACACAAACAAATTCATGAATTATGGCCCACTTACTTCAGCTATCATCAAAATACATATAGCACATACTGAAGACATTACTAAACTAAATTAATGAGGTGGTCACATCGTACTATATCGACTTTGTGCTTGTGGACAAGACAAAAATTGGAGCATGGGGTTTCTGAGACCCCAGTGTGCACTTCCAGGGTTAAGATAAGGTTATAAACTAAGTAATTTTATTGATAACGCTTTAGTACTATTTTGTTGACATTTGAGGTTTTGAATCTTTTTTTTTCACTTTTGCTACCATAAATCAAGTACTTTTCATGTTATGCATATAAACCACTCTTTTATAAACGTTTGAGGGTATATCCTAATATTTTGTTGACGTTTGAGGCTGTGAACCCTTTGATGTTTTTAAATATGTTCTTACTGGAATTTGAGGCTATAAACCACTTCTTGTTTGACTTTTAAATTTGTAAACCACGTCTTTCAAATTATAAATCACTCTGCTTCACACTTCTCACTTTGAAATCCAAAACCACTTTTTAAATGATTCGAGGCTGTAAATCATTTTTATTTTGACGTTTGAGGCCACAAGCTACGTATGTTCTACAAACGCATTCAAATATTGATACATACTTATCTAATTTTTTTGTTTTGTTATTTCTATCGATTAAACTACTCAAAATCAGATGAACTTGTCATCTTCAAACAAAAACTTTTGGAAAGAAAAATAATACATTATAACGGGATACCTAATAACTTTGGTTATTATTTGTTTTTAGTATTATAAATTTTGTTCGAAAAAAAACTGAAAAATATACTCTTTTTAACCATACATCTGTCTAATTTGTAAGATATTTATGGACTTTTTACTAAGTATCCCGTCGACATATATCCTTAATTAATAATTTTGTAAAACAAAAGTTTGAAAATATGGCAAAAAAAAACCGTAGTTTGTAATTTTGACAACACAAAATCTACTGAATTCTGAATACACATTGCCTACTTACAGGCGCAAAATATTCAAGCATGAAAAGTAGGTGGAGCCTATAAAAATATAATTCATGTCAGTCTAACTGATCTGTGTAAAAGTATACATGATCAAGCCAGAAATAAAAAAAAGAAAGTTAAAAAATTTTTAAAGAAAGGATACTAATAATTTGGATATTTCAAAGGTGGAAAATAATGAAAAAATGATTGAAGCTCACTTGATTGTAATTGTAAGAATAATGAATCAATTCCGCTTAATGGTAATTAGAACTAGTGATAACAGTACTTAAATCAAGTACTAGGATTTCAAGTTATTATTTTGAAATTTAAAATAATTTTTTCCAAAGAATAAACACAGAATAATTCTTTTATTCTAAGCCCGTTTTTAACCGTTCCTTGATACATAGTATTTCCAATTATCATCAATATTCATTAGTCATAATAAGAAATCAGACAATATTAATTCACAATAATAAAAATATGAATATAACATCTATCGTCATAAAACAAACGTAAATCTAAAAAAAATCTGACGGGAACATCACGTGACTTACTTGTACATCATTGGATATATATATATATATATATATATATATATATATATATATATATATATATATATATATATATATATATATATATATATATATATATATATATATATATATATATATATATATATGATACGATGTGATTTTGTGTTTGATTATATATATCATTGGATATATATAATCAAACACAAAATCTCATCATTCCACAGTCAATCGTTTTGGATTTCAGCCAAGTCGGTTGCTATGGAAACAGTAGGCCATTATTCTTATACTACAACATTCCTTAATACTGATTTCCAAAATTCTAGGACTACCATCAGATCTGAATTTATGCGCAAAATTAAAAAATAAATTCCTACTAAAGTGCACTTCCGGTTCAGTCTATTGTTCTATTGTTATGAAAATAGTAGGCAATCATTCGGATGCTACAGCAGACTGAAATGCCAAATTTCAATATTCTACACCTGATTGTTTCGAATTTATGCGAAAAATTCCAAAAGACTGTCAAGTAAAGTGCACTTTCGGCTCAGTGGATCAGAATAAAAATTGGATATGAGCATCTAGACGGTATAATCGTCCTAAATACTGGATTCTAACAATCTACGTTCAATCGTTTTGGATTGATGCGGAAAATTCAAGAAATCTTCCGGCTTAGTCGATAGCAATCATAATGCAAGGTGTACAACTAGATATTATAAAAATGTCTGAAACAAAATTTAAATATTCTACGACTGATTGTTTAGAATTTATGCAGAAAATTCAAAAAGTCTGTCATATAAAGTGCACTTCCGGTTCAGCCGATTGTCACAAAAATAGAAGATGATCATTGAGATGCTACAGCAATTTCGAATGCTGAATTCCAGTATCCTACGGTTGATCATTCTGGATTTATGCGGAAAATTAAAAAAAAGTCTCAAGTAAAATGCACTTCCGGTTTATCCGATCGCAATCATATTGCAAGATGTACAATAAAATTGTTATAGATGTGCTTAATACGAAATTTCAATATGCTATGGCGGATCATTCTATATTTATGGAAAGAGATCTAAAAAAGTTCCAAGTAAAGTGCACTTCTGGCCTGACCGATTCCTATAAAAATAGCAGATAACTATTCTGATACAATATCAAGTTAAAATACTGAATTTCATTATCCTACGGTTGATCATACTGAATTTATTGGAAAAATTCGAAAAAAGTTCTAAGTAAAGTGCACTTCCGGTATAGACGATTGGAACCATATTGCGAGGTGCACAACTAGACCCTATACTATTCCTAAATACAAAGTTTCAACATCATACGTTCAACCAGTTTTGAGATTTGCGAGTTACGCACGAACGCACGTAGGAACATACGTACCGACATCAAGCCAAAAATAGTCAAAATAGATTCAGGGATGCTCAAAACGGATATTTCCATCAAAATCTCGATAGTTGAATTTTGTCGGTTTCGCAATACTTACGTGATACTTTGTACAAGTAAGTAATAAGAGCATGAAATCTATCAATAAAAACACATATAAGTAGACAATTTTTTTTTTCAAAATGAACATGAAATTTGTTATATTCTATTCAGTTTGGGATTCAAAATTTCTGGCAACAAGAGATTAAAATAGAAATTCTGGAGTGGGGAGGTAAATGTTCCCGCCTACAAGTGCAAAAGAGCTCATTTCCCCCTTCACACTTACAAAACCTTAGATGGTTGAAGATTGTAAGTCTACCCTCTTAAGTTAAAAAAATGCACAAAATAAATGCAGAAATGTGTGGTATACCTCTTCATCCTTTTTATTAGCTATGTTATTGGATAGCCATCCATTCGCTATTCAGTTATTACACATGATTGATTCACATGTCATTTTATGTTTCAGCAATTTTTTTGTTCTAAAGAGAGATTGATGTGTTGTGTGATCCAGATATGTTTCATATTTATCCAATAATTCCAAAATCAAACGCTTGTCATTATAGATAAACATGTTGGATGAACATCAGCACATCCGGTGCTTTCAATTTCATGGCTACTGAGAGTAAAGGTGAAATGATTCTTTTCACTCTCAATGAAATTTCAAAATTTAAACCTTGATCGTTAAGTTACGTCAGATTCACATTCACTAACTGTGAAAAAGGAGAGTGATTTCAGTTTGGTAGAATATCTTGTTTTGATTCAACAAAAGAACAAATTTTTCTATCACGTCTTGAAAACAGAAGTCTTACTACTGTTCGATCGTTCTAGACACCTGATGTATTTTTCGTATAACCTTGAGTAGGAAATCACGTTTTAGGGATGTTATCAGGGCCGAGGGTGTTGGGAGGGATGCCTTACAATTTATAGCTTCACTTCTACTTCCTTGCTTTCGTTGGTTTAGCCACTGCTTCTAACTAAATTTGATACGCCGTATTCTTAGGGAGAAATTTGATAGGCAGCTGTTTTTTGCTTGATGATCAAATTTCAAACTAAAAATGGTGAAATAATTGGAAGGAATTAATTCTTATAAAATATTATTGCATGAAAATATTTCACCACTCTTTAATTCAGAATTACGATTGGAATTGAATGTTTGGGAATCTGTCGAATTAGTAGTGAAAGAATCATTCCCTCTCATTCGTGTACCTTCTGCACGGGCGGTCTCAACTTCTCCTCTCGGCTTGCGGCCGTACAGCTTTTTTCTTTTAATTTGTAAAGTAAACAGGTCTCGATCTCTGTTCTATTCTGTGATGCTAAGACACGATCACCGACTCGAAGAACAGCCGGAGACTGTATGAGCCAATTCTACGTGCCGAGATCTTTAACAATTTCCACCTTGAGAAAAAACTGAACGAGAACGACAGCCACAGCTTGAAAGATAAGAAACAGAAAGGAAATAACTCAAAGATAGAGATTAATCTTTGCTATCGCTTTTATATATTTGGGAGCATTATGAATTGTTATAACAAGAGTTGTTATATATGAAAACATGTATATGTATAATATGAACAAAATTATATTGAGTCTTCTTTTCTTTCCCTAAAGCAGTCATGATAGTTTTGGCGATGTTTTATCTCCAGAAAAATTGTTTGAGATTAACACCGAATAATTAGCATTTCATTTAGGTTATTTGATAAAAATTGTTGACAAAACAGGGTTCACGATCTTTCTTTACTTGCAGATCAATACAAAATAGTAGTTATTTGAAAAGATATATGTTTTTACAACTAAAGATAGTACCAATAACTGTCCCCATTTGTTGAAGCCTAAAAATTGCTTTTTACGTTAACTGATGTAACTTGGACACCCCTAAAGCATTTCAGAATGAGAACAACTATAAAAATACACTTTATAGTTCTTCAAAAGTACATTTGGGGCGCTTGTGAGGTTATAAATAAACGGGAGAAGAAAAAACTACGCACTGCCAGTTCCAGTAACCTAGACATCAGAGGAGACACATGATGACAAGAAAAAATTGAGCGTGTAAAAAGAGAACAAAAAGTTGAATACTACTGTTAGGAAAGAAAAAACTTGGGAAAAAATCTGACGGTAGGAGAAGATTAGAATTTATTACATAAGGTGCTTGAAATAGCATTGTGTTTCTAATCAATCTTGTAGGGAAAATCTTTGGAGGAAAGAAAGTTTTATTCTTGTAAAAGTACTGGAACAAATAACAAAAGTAGAAAAGTTCTCAGAAAAATGTACGTGTCATAAATCAAATTGAACAATCAACCTCGGATTACTTGTCTCAGTTTAAGTTACGAATACGATTTATGTGTAATGATTTTGTACGATTATAAAAGAGGGTTGAAGTTTAAGCAGTCATCGAAGTCTGGTGGCAACTTTTGGGAATAATTGTCCTTAAAAATCTACGGTTGGCGGGTGGTGGAAGATGAATTAGCTATTAGTGATGTAAAAATTTGCGCTGTAGAAAAATAGCTGAAAAGAAATCGGAATGTAACACATAGGAAAATATTCTTACCGACTGCGCCAGTTTAGTTCGGGATTCATGTTCCACAAAGGTTGAATGCAATACAACATAATCGGGAAAAAAATTGCGATACATCTCGAAAAATACTCATTTCTAAAATTAAATAGAAGTAACATGAAATTTATTCTGAATGCGCGTAGTTAGCAAACTTTTAATTATAAACTAATAATGAAACCTACTAATCAATACAATTTTTAATTGAATTAAAACCAGAGTTAGCATTTTCAAGCATCAGAATTTCAATTTGAAGAGTTAATTTATGCAAATAAATGTTTTTCTGAAAGATCTTATTTTCCACATTGTAAATCCGTTTGTAAAAATATATTAGTTGTTGTAAATACAGCCGTTGAAAGCAGGCCACAAGGAAATTAATGTTTGAAAATAAATTTATCTCTGTAGAATTTATAGACAAGTATTTTTAGATCAAATGGTGAAGAAAATAGATCGAGATCGAAATTCTCATGTTTATCATTCAAGGTGACGTCATTTGTTTCCTAATATAAACAAACTAATTTGGATGTTGAAAACAGTCTGCCATAATCATAATTTTTTGAGGACTCTTTTGGGTAATACGCTTTGTTGTTATTTTGAGGTTACGAACTTTGAGTGGCTAGAAGACTTGAAGCATGTTTTGTCAACCGCTAAAACATATTCCCATTATTCATTCATTTTCTTGTACATCATAACCAGAACAAATGCAATCTTGACTTCCGGAAGGCGTTTTGAATAATCAAAAATTTTCTCATAAACTTGAATCGTAAAAGGGAAAGATAATAAAAAAATAATTATAAAGTTTTAATCTCAAAATTAATTATGAAAAATGCATAAATTATTGAAGCGGAAACATAAAATTCATAATTTACAACAAAAAATCATTTAGCACTTAGGACAAAATCTAGTAACCACTCTTAAAGAACAGTTCATTTGTTTGAGTCACGACCATAGCTATAAAAACAGAAGCAAACCTCTGAAGAAAAAACTCAATAGGCAGAGGTGAACAAGAGCAGAATTCAAAACAAATATATCCGGTAAGCAAAAGAGCAATGTTTAATTGAGCAAAAGAAGGTAGTTTAAAGCCATTTCACAAGAGATTAATGGTAATACCATGAAAAAATTAATTTCCTGTACTGCTAAAACTCATCTTCTATCATGTTCATTTCACAGAATAAAATGTACTTCACTTCCTGTCATGAGATAGGAAATGGATGGAACAATATTATTATTGCTATTGATATCCTTGAACCTAATGCTAACTTCTAAAAAATATTTATATAATTTCCGGCAGCGGGAGGTCATCTACTGTCTATTTAATTCATGTTTCGTGCTTCAAATCATCTCAATCGAATTGTGTCAAACTGACTTAAATGCTACTTTTTTATTAATGGAATTTCCAAGCCTCCTGAGAAAAATAAACGAGAAATCAATAATACAAGATATTGTGAAGGTTTCAATTTTTAATTGGTTTCCAATACCCATTGAGAACTGGTATTTGTAATTGAATTTTTTTACATGATGGGCAATAAGCAGGAATTACTTTTCTGAGTGGAAATGGAATTTAAAATCTTGTCAGTTGCCAACTAATGGAAAATAGAGCTTCGATGTGATAATGCAGTAAACACAATAATAAATTGATTCTTCTATATAATATTTATAGCAAATATAATTGTGTATTTTCTGAGACAGCCTCGAAGTGTTTTTCTGTCGTTTGTTGGACAGAGCCATGTCAAAGATATTTCGGCAACTAACTCTATTTTCAGCTTACTAATATTGTTGTCTCAATCAATCATAAAAAAGGTCGATAGAAACAATAATAATAAGTTTTCCAGAAGATATCTTTAAATGTAATAGACGATTTTTTTTTATTTTGACAGTAAAATTTTGATTTTCTGGTACACTTTTTGTAGATATTGGTTGTATTTACTCTAAAATTGACCAATTCTTCCACAATTTCAACCAAAACGATTTTAGTAAGTTTACATTGCACCGATGTCTCAAATTGGCGCAGTCGGTATTGGAGTTTATGAATATATTTTTCCTCTCTTGATAAAAACGATCTATTTTTTGTTGATATCTCTACATTGGTACAGTTTGCAGGTTAAATTTGGGTTTTATTTACAAAAATTATTTTCTATTTTGATTGAGAATGAATTATGGTTCCACAATTGTACAACTGATTCTCATTCTTAACGATTCTAAACTACATAAGCTCATACTCCACCAATATCTCCAAATTGGCGCAGTCGGTCACAATTGTTGGACTGATTCCCACTTGCAATAATTTCTGGCTACATTACCTCACATTCCACCAATATCTTCATGATGATATCTAGTTTACAAGAACATTTCTCCTGTTTTGATGGAAAATAAATCTGTGTCTTCATATTTGTAGAATTGGTACTTATTCTCAACGATTTTCGGCTTTATAAGCTCACATCTCAACAATATCTTCAAATTGGCACAGTCGGTATGTCATACCGATATCTAGTTCATAATTTTTTCCTGTTTTAATTGAAATTGAAGTACTCTCTCACAGTTGGAGGAATGATCCTCATTCCTAAACGATTTTTAGCTGAATAAGCTCACAATCCAAGAACATTTTCAAATGGACGCAGTCAGTAGGATGTATAGGCATCTCGTTTATAAATATTTTTACAATAGTAGGAATAACCGAGATCCGAATTCCTCCAAGAAGCCTCAGGTAGCTATAATCCTATATCCGAATTCCTCCACAACATCTCAAGGGACTAAGGACGTATCCGAACTCCTCCACAAAGCCTCAGGTAGCTATACTACAAGCTCACTAGTAAAATGAAGCTTTGTCAGTGGCACTAAGACAGAGGTTTTTTTTCAACCGGCGGTGCTTTGCAATAAAAAAAAGGCTCTGGCCGAGTTCGACATGTGGAATTTCGTGTAACTTGCAACAGTGGTCTTGTTTTCAACCGGCGGTGTTTCGCACCAAAACAACCGAGTTCGATGTGTGGGATCTAGTATGCGCTAAACATATCCTGTTGGGTCAAAAGAAGTCTTCAATTTGTCCCTTATATTTGTTTGTTTGAGAGTTACTGCTAACCCTGCTCACAGCTGCAAAGGTGAAGGTGGAGAAATTAGACTATGGGATTATCGTTCCAACTTTACGGTCGTGGATTAAAACAGGTGTGGCGGAGTTCGGACGCGGCGATTTCACCAATATCTCTTAATTGGCGTAGTTGGCTGATTCAATGCTGTCTAGTTCACAAATATCTTCCTCTCATGTTTATCGAAAATAACATTTGTTTCACAAATATAGGACTGATCCTCTTTCTAATCAATTGAATCTGGATTGGCACAGTCAGAAGGATAAATTGGTATCTAATTAACAAAAATGCATCTCCGTTTTGAATGAGAATGATCTATTATTTCTTAACTGATCCTCACTCTTTACGATTTTCGTTTAAATAAGCTCAAATTTTACTGATATTTTAGAATTGGCGCAGTCGGTAGGATATATAAGTTTCTAATTTACAAATATTTTTCTCCTGTTCTAATTGAGAATGATATATTGATTTTTGATAATATGAGTTTATATTCTATCAATCTTGCTAAATTGGTATTTAGTTCACAAATATGCATCTCCATTTTGATTAATAATATATACTGATCCTTACTCTTCACGATTTTCGTTTAAATAAGCTCAGATTTTATTAATATTTTAGAATTGGCGCAGTCGGTAGAATATATGAGTATCTAATTTAGGGATATTTTTCCTCTGTTCTCACTGAGAATGATATATTGTTTCACAATTGTTCAAGACAAATAATTCTGATCTTTGACGATTTTTGACTACATAAGTCCATATTCTACCAATCTTGCTGAATTGGCGTAGTCGGAAGATATATTGCTACCTAGTTCATAGATTTCTCGCCCACTTTAATTGAAATTTATCTATTATTTCATAATCGTAGGACTGATCCTGTTTCTGATGAATCTCAAACTATATAAGGTTACATCCCACCAATATCTATGAAATGGCGCAGTCGGCACGATACATATGTATCCGATGTACGAATATTTTTCTCCTTTTGTGATCAAAAACGATCCGATCTTTCACAATTATAACAATATTCGACTGAATAAGTTCACATTCCTCCAATATACCTCAAAAGTAAATACGTGTTCAATTTATAAGTATTTTCATCCTGGTATCATTAAAAATTATTTATTGTTCCACAATTGGAGGACTGTTCCTCAATCTTTATGTTTTTTGGCTAAATAAGCTCGCATTCCACCAATATTTCTGAATTGGCGCAGTCGGTATGATCTATTGCAGTATAATTTCCATCAGCGGGAAAGTAAAGCGCTTGCATGTTTTTGACCAATCGCGATTTGGTGTCCATAGAAACAAGCGCTTTCCGGGGATTTTAAATATCAGCGGAAACCCTTGTCGACTGTATCACGCCATTACTGACAGCAGTGCCTAGTCCCAATTAGTAATTTTTCCATAGTAGCCAATTACGATGAAAGGAATGTAGAAAATTGCTTAGAAAAATTTAACTACTGGTCAAATCATATTTTAATGGTTGATCAATTGATAGAAAAGAAGTTGTCAAAATTGCTAGAGCATTGAAACCTGTAGCGTGTCCTCATACATACAGACAAAATGTGGTCATTTTTTCAATCTTTAGGTCTTGATAAATATCGTCAAAACTCGAGTCTGCCACGCTAGTTGATAATAGAACACACACCTCCGTGTAGAATATTGTAAATTAGATCATCATGATATAAATTGGAATGATTTATTGTTTCTGAAATTCCTCGCAAAAATTCATAAATCAAATTTTAATTATCCAGCAAAAAATCCCCTTGCAGCAATTTTTACGGCGTGTTCATTTGTGTCCAATTTTTCCATCATTCTGTCAGCACATTAAAGCCCAGTCTCAGCCGTAACATCCCAGGAGTCTTGTCTTATTTAGGGTTAATTTAAATTTGCCCCAAACAGCTCCAGCCTCGACTCATCAATGTCACATTCTTCTCAATATAACTTCCCCGTATTCCAACCTAATCCTTCTTATATAAGTATAAATTTCTCGAGATTATCCTCAGAATTCGTAATTAAATAATTCACAAAGCGAGCTTTTTACATCAACAATGAAGTGGGAATTCAAAGAGGTGCGCTTTTGCTGCTAGAACTACTTTAGTCCAGCTTTGGGCTTAACGCGTATGTTATGCAAAATAGATTATACAAATAAGGATTTGGCATGAATATGCATCTTAACACTTTTGTAGTTTAGATTAGGGTGGATATTACATGCTGCTGGACGGATCTGGTTACTAGAGATGTTGTGGAAACTATTTACATGTGCTAAAAGTTTATGTTCATTTGTAACTTGGCTCTGAAATGGACATAAATTGAAGTTGACACCAGAACGCATAAAATATCATCTTCACATGCTATTTTACTCTACAGTTTTCAAAATTATTATTGTTTGTGTTTTTATTTTGATGTTCAACGTCAATTTTTTCAGAAGTATTGCGATTATGTCCATAATTCACGGATTTATAAATTTATAAGACTTATTGCAACATAAAGATCAGATTTTCCAAGTCAAAAGTGCGTGAATTCAAAAGACAATAACTGTTTAAACGCATGAGCGAAGTGAAGTGGGTGAATCTTGAAAGAAGGAAAATTACTGTGTTCCTGTTTGCAAGGTGATTCTGCCATCTCCCTGCGAAGCCTGGAGATAAAACTTACGATTGATTGATTTAATAGTAAAACAAATGAATGAGCGAGGCAAAGTACGTGAGTTTCAATATTTTATTCATGTTTTTTCGCATTTCTAGGTTTTTATTAATGGATGGGTTATGATAAATTATTTTTTGCACGATTGGGCGTTTTCATGTGTTTACCGACCCTCTATTTGAGATGGTATGTTGATTTTACCAGCAAACTGTGGTTACTATGGTTATGCTGACTTACCGCCCATGGGCAAAGGCGGTAAGATTAAAATTGTGAATTTTCACAAAAAAAAAAAAATTCATTTATTTATCTTTATTTGTAATTGAATATTCAGAATAAAATGTCAAACTTGACAGCTGACAGCGAATAAACAATCATCAGTAGTAATTTAATTTGAAAACGAAAATTCGGACCCATATTTTGGATCTTCCAATCGTGCAAAAAATTTTGTAAGCATCACGGTCAATAAGTACAGTACCGATTTCGTACAATATTTGGAAACCTCGCCAAGGCTCGGCCTCCGAACTATTACTCTCAATCGGTAAACTGTACTTACTGACCTTAATACTTAAATAACTATTAATCCGATAGATATTTGTAGCAGCAATCACTTTTGAGGGATCTCATACTTTTTGAAAGTATAATGGTCGCAAAAATGTTGAATGTTCGGCATTTATATAAATTTTATGAATAGTTCTATGTATTGAATACATAAGCAAGTAATTTATGAGACATTTCCAGTGTTTCAGTTGAACCAAGGAAATCTATTTTTTAGTTGTGGTATTTCGTAGTGAGTTATAAAAAATTGAAATGAATTCTATTGAATGGTCGCAGCCCAAAATAAAAATCGCATTTTCATTGACAAATATTCCCCGCATCAACCATCCTTTTGAATCGATAATTTACCGTTCATCCAACCACAAAAACCTAATTCACTTTTCACTACAACTCCCTCATTCCAAATTCTCGTTCGTCCGCAATTTGCACATTTCTATTCTTTTTTCTTCGCCTTCTTGGTCGTTTTTCTTGCTGGCTTCGCACGTGGATGAAAAATGGGCACCAACTAGAATTTATTTGGCGCGGTTGTTAGGCTACAAACAAGTGACTAGCGCCGGTGGAATACCTACGATGTGCTGTTGTTTGGATTCCTCGATTCGACTCGATTTTTCATTGTTTGCGACTGATTGAAAGCTTATATTGATTCGCATTGTTATTGGAGCGGTTATAAAAGTTTGTACGGAAATGAATTCACTCTGAATTAATTAAACAACACGAGTAAAAAAAAGCATATCCGATAGTAAACTTGCTTTGGAGAATAGCACTAAAAATGTAGGATTTTTTTTGTTGTATAAAAAACTAAATGCAGCATTTTATTCGTGAATTCATCTCTAATCCCATTTCCAATAATCTGTTTTGGGTCAGCGGCCCCAAAACAATAATTGCCCTCAAAACCTAAATTGATCAGTCCAGTGATCCGAGTGCGCATATTCAATAAAACAAATTTCGCGGGCGCAGTATTCATTGTCTCTGTGCCCTACCCACAGCACGGCCATGCTTTTAAAGCACTGATTGGGGTTGTGGCTACCCCCCATTATTCAAGATTACATGTTCTGCTGATCCGGAACCGATTCGGCCTGCTCCGCTTTCAAATCGAGAATTCAAATTGTTTATGCTAAAACGTTACGCTGCATTTGTGCCTCTGATGGGTAAATTGAGGGGATAACAGTAAAATTGTTCTGTTTTCAATTAAATTGCCAAGGTTTATCTCTTCGGAGAGTTGATTGGTGAAAACAAATAAATTTAATTTCCTTTGTTCTCACAATTTTATGATATTACATTTCGCATGGATATCTAATAATTTTTTTATTGCCTGACGCACGAGCGAAGCGAAGTATGTGAGTAGTGTAACAAACATGCAGCTAAATAAAAAGTAAATACTTCAGAAGCACTGAAGAAGAGGCAACAGGAGTGCTCCTTCTTTTCTGAGGGTATTATAAGTTCTATGATATTTAGAATCAAAATTTTGGTGTCAAATGATAGAAGATAAATAATTTTTGAACATTTTTATGTTAAAATCTTGTAGAATGTACATATAAGAAAGGCCTCAAGAAGCAAAAAAATTATAGACGAAGTATTTAAACATTTTTTGTTGCTTTCAATGAAAACGGGGGATCAAAAAAATTAGCTCGTTAGCAATAGCCTCACTTTCTTAGAAATCAATTTAAAATTATCAAATAATATCATTACGATATTACAATGTGATTTTTGCTTTCCAATAGCTTTTCAAAGTTTAGTCAATTAATGAGTAGAAAAATGGAAATAGTATCCTGGAACAAACACCATTATTGTTTCATAAGAAACATTAAAAAGTCCTGTTAATTGATGGATCGTTTAACTAAAAGCATGTCCACAGAGCAAAGTTAAATAATTGCATTACCTGCCTATAGTTTCTTTGTGTACCAAACCATTGTCCACCAAACCTTTTCAACTGTATCATCGGACGAACTTCGTCAATTAATGTCAACGTTTTAATTAAACAAAAAAGTAATTATCCAACAAAAGACGAGGTAGAACAAAATACCAACCGTGTTTATTTTTTGCAGAAACAAAACATAAGTAGCATTTAGTGAGTTTTTCCCGAATAGCAGAAATGTTACGAATTCCCTCGACTTGCAAACAATGTTCGCAGAGTGTCCTTTCGTCCTTTGTCCAAACGCGGAGCCAAACTTGAATAAAAAAGTAAATCACATGAATACAAACCACAGCACGCGCATCTAAAAACCTCGATGAAAAGGCTTTTAAAAATCCTCGCCCTTTTCTTGAGGATGAAGTCGCTGGAAGAATTAAAATACTTCTCGTATAGCTTTAGTTGGGCTCTTTCTAAGCATAAAAAGTGGAGAAGAGCCCATTTGATGACAATCCTACGCTTTTTTTTCTTATATTACGGAGACGACAATTTACATTCAGATTTGCAAATTCATTTATTTTGTACGTTTTCATAACAGTTTTTTTTATGACTGAGGTACCGTAACATAAATACAAATAGTAGCCTTCAGAATAAATTAACTAATGCTAATAAGGTTCATGAAAATAATTTATAGAAATTTGTTGGGCTCAAACAAACAATCAAATATTTTGAGAAGTTTGGTAAGCGAATGGTAATTCTCTAGCTGGTGTACTCAATTGTTCAAATATTTACTCTTTAAATTATAATGATTAGTTGCCGTGATTTATGCCTTGAATATCCTATACTTTCATTGAACTTTACAATATTTTGAATTTTCAGAAAGATCTGTACTTTTTATCAAGAATAAATGGTAATTTTTCTTTTTAACTCTAAAGTTTCGGCTTCATCTAAACCAGCCTCAGGGTCAGGAGTGCTATAGATTTACATAATTATGATACTTAAGGACATTCAATTGAATAAAACAGAATGTACTTACAAAAGAATTTGTGAGTTTTACTAACAACGTTGAATTAAGAAGAGTTTGAAAGCAATAAAAATGCTTAAAACTATTTATTTACGATCGTATAAAAATCTACAGTTTTTTTACATCATTTTCAATGTTAAAAGTGGGCTTTTATGGAAAACCGTGCAATAAAAACCTTATTGCACACTTATAATGCACCAGTTCCAATTATCTGGATTTTAAACATCAGGGGGAAAGAGAGCTATATTTTGAAACTCTTCTACATAATTAGAATCACTTTTGAATATTTTAAACTGGATATTTTATTCAAATATCCGGGAACATTTTTGTCGATTTCAATGAAAACAATCCAATTCATAACATCGTTTCCTCAGTTACCAATAGAAGCCGTCAAAGTCAAAGTAACAATTACAGAAAAAAAAATTCATATAGAGTACGTTCCACTAGACGACCACAACGATTTGCCCACGTACGCAGTTTTTGCCGTTCCACTAACACACAATTGCTGTGGTTGCTGTCTGTTAAATGTCAAATAAACTGATAATTTATGGTTAGGATTGAAAAGAAAATGATTACTAAGATCAAACTAAATTGTAGCAAAAAGAAATAATAAGAAACCATGAGATTATCTGTCAAATTGACAAATGAAAATCTTGAATCAATTGACATTATTTGAAATCGAAAATACAAAATGGAAACACATGTTTCTATTATTTTAAACTTCTGGGTGATTTCTGAAAAAATGGACACAAAGATCGCTTCGACTCACCTTTCAATCGCGAGTGTTGTGAGCTTGAAGCAGTCAGATTATTGACGTCAACTATGACGTATTGATGTTAAACACAAAGACCGCGATCTTCTTATGGAACGATTATCAAGGCGACATGAGCGTTAAGGTCGCCTAGTGGAATGTATCCATAGAGTACGTTCCACTAGACGACCGCAACCGATTTGTTCACGACCGTAGTTTTTGCCGTTCCACTAACATATGATTGCGATGGTTGGTACTCCAAGTGAAACGATACAAGTTTCTGTTGAATGACAAATAAAGTGACAATTCGTGGTTAAAATCGAGAAGTAAATTATCAATACGATTAAGAAAATCTGCAGCAAAAAAGATATATGAATGGAATGAATCCAATGTACCTGTATATATCAATCTCTCGTTGATATTGTAACGTTATTAATTTTAATTTAGGGAGCAAAAGTTACTGAACACTACTATTTATTTTTATGATTCATCAAAATGATGAATTAGATAACAAACACTATTTCTAATAAATAATTCTTATTTAAACAGAACATTATTATACTACACTATAACTTGATTTTATTTATTTATGTCAATATTGATTCATTTTGCATAACACAATTTATTTCAACCACTAGCAGTCCATGTGATAAGGTCTCTGAGCCAAAATCAAAAATTCTCCTCGTTGAGTCAGCCACTGATGTATACCGTGGGTCTCTCCCCACTATGTTTTTTCCGCAAACGTCCAAGCTTTTCTAGAAAACGCTAGAAGGTACCAGCAATTTTCCAGAAAACAAATATATTCGCTTCTATTTCTTGATGTAAAATATTTCCCCAATAATTCTAAGCACCAGTAAAGCCAAAATAACTAATTTATAGACTTAAATTCGTTACAACATGGTAATGAGAGACCTTGGAATCAACTGTTATCTTGACAAATAGAAAATCTTGAATTAATCGACAATTTAGAATCCAAAGTACAAATTGGGAAGACATTTTTCAGCTTATTCAAATTTTTAGATGATTTTTGCAAACATGTACTCGACGTTCAATCGCAAATATTGTGAGCTTGAAGCGATCACGATTAGTGACGTCATTTATTACGTATTAATCTTAAACGCAAAAACCGCAATCGTCTTGTGGAACGATTATTGAGGGGACAAGAGCGTTGCGGTCGCCTAGCGAAACGTACCCGAAGACTGCGATCGTCTTGCAAAATGATTATTGAGGCGACATGAGCGTTGCTCTCGCCTAGTGGAAGGCACCCATATAATTAACTGTTTTACGAAAATCATAACGATCGAATATATTTTTTGACCAAGCTACTTGTGCATTAAAAAATAACTTTTCACACTTGTGTCTTGATGAAAAATATAAATAAATTTTCTAGACATATGTATTTTCTGTAGTTTGTATCCGAAGATTCTTTCCTCAAGTAAATAGAAAATTTTAAATTGTTTTAAAACACTGTTTAATACAGCGAGCGCTTCTAATAGACCGTCAGATAGTCGAAGATTTAAGTGCCCCATTTTGTTTTCTCTGCCTTCAAGAGTTTTGATAAGTATGTATATTTAGAGTAAAATAATGCCAAAATTAAAGCTGGACCGTGTGGCCAACATAATAATAATTAATTTTAAATTTTCATGAAAAATCCTGTTTTGATCCAATTTTCTCGTTTCTGCCATGCTTACGAAATGAAATTTAAGGAAAAAATAGTCAGCGAAAAACGATAGGCAGAAGTGGTCCACTTGGCCAAGGGTTTGGAATGAGGGCTCGATTATGCAAAAAAATATATCAATTTTTCACGTTTTTCTCGTTTCTGTCATTTGGCCATATGAAAGATGATATCATAAGTATCTCGTAAAAACGAATGGCATAAGTTTTTCGAATGGCCAAGTCAAGATATGCACAAAAACATTCAGACTTTCGCAAGATGTTTTCGTGCACACTTGACTTGGCCATTCAAAAAACTTATGCCATTCGTTTTTACGAGATACTTATGATATCAACTTTCATATGGCCAAACGGCAGAAACGAGAAAAACGTGAAAAATTGATATATTTTTTTGCATAATCGAGCCCTCATTCCAAACCCTTGGCCAAGTGGATCACTTCTGCCTATCGTTTTTTGCTGACTCTTTTTTCCTTAAATTTCATTTCGTAAGCATGGCAGAAACGAGAAAATTGGATCAAAACAGGATTTTTCATGAAAATTTAAAATTAATTATTATTATGTTGGCCACACGGTCCAGCTTTAATTTTGGCATTATTTTACTCTAAATATACATACTTATCAAAACTCTTAAAGGCAGAGAAAACAAAATGGGGCACTTAAATCTTCGACTATCTGACGGTCTATAATATAACCAAAAGCAGAGCTCGTGGTATCAGTCTATATAATGATGAATTAAAAATATTCATGCATGCACACAAATCAACCATGAGAAAAAAACTGTAATCAAGATGTCAATTAAAAACGGACCAATATTACAAGATTAACTCATAAGTCAATGTCCGACTAGTTTATTATTGTTGTCATAATAACACTGATTTCAGGGTAATTACTCAACATATAATACCTGAGGGCATTATGTTTCAAAATAATGCCCTCGGGCATTATTTTGAAAAATAACAAACAAGTTTCCTAGTAACAGCAAGTAACTAGAGTAATTTCTCTGACAGAAATCACAATGACAGGACATACATTGCTAAAAATTTTTATTGAAATACAACAAAAGTCGGACATTAAACAATGAAGGCACCACGGGAGTTGAACAGACAATAATGCCTACGGTCAACGTACACACCTCGGGCCAGAGGCCCTCGGTAAGGACAATGTTGACCTCAGGCATTATTGTCCTTTTAACACCCTTGATACCTTAATTACTATTATATAATACTTCAAGTGTTGGTTTTTTTATTTAGGTTAGTTTCATAATGTAGAATACGTGTCTCATCAAAATTCCAATAAATCTATTTGAAAAAAAACTAATAGACCACATGCCCTTCCAAAACATAATAATCATATCACAGTTAGAAATATTTCAGTACAACAATGTTAAAACAGAACATTAGGTACTTCATTCATGGAACATAAGAAAGAATATAGCTCAACAAAAAATAAAACATCGAAGTTCACATTTCAGATAATATTAGAGTATAGATAAAGAGAAAACCCTTACGATGCTTGTTCAGCGTTTACTGGAAATTAATCCTTTGGTGCAGTTGGTCATTTTTCTTTTTTCTTTTTTTTTTTCAACGTTGGGGCAGATATGATATAAAATTTATATTTGAGCTGATGCAGTTGACAATCGCCCTTTATTAGTACATAGTAAGCTGATCACTGTTTAATTTACTTTTAGATGTTAAAAGCTTTTTGTCACATCGATTAATCGATTTTTAAGATGATTTGATCAAAAATTGAGGTATCTGGTAATAACAGAGGGCTTTTTGTACCATTTTTATCTATTACCATCATCCTCTCTAATTGGTAACATATCAAGGAAAGATATTTCTACAATAAAAAGTTTATATGCATCAGAATTGCTGAATTTCAGATTTGGGCACTGCTGTAATCAAATTATCAACACATTTCTACATTTCGCAATTTTTTGTTATGAGTGCACGCGCATTTTTAACAAGTACTTAGTCTTAGATCTTCATAACGATCGATCCTTGCAATTTTTTGTCGAGAAAATTAATATTGTTTTATTACAAACTCACAATTTCTTTTAACTCCTGAAGATGGTTCAGATAGAGCCGAAACTGTAGAATTAAAAGAAAAATGAAAATCTGTGACTGAATTTCCATATTTTAATACCTTTATTTACTGTAACAGTCAGAGTCAGCAACCATATCCATTAATGGTAATTTTAGTCATCGTTTTTGCTATTTTTATCAAAAAAGTGATTCTGTTATTCCACTATCTGTTGAAAGAAGTCCTGTTATTTCACTATCTGGTGCTCAGTTAAACGAAGCAGGACGAAACGTTAGTCTTATTAACGGTGTAGCTCATACTCATCCATATCCCGACCTTCTCTCCCAAAACCAATCTTAAATATTTGGAAATATCCTGAAGCTCCCCAACTTTTTCCATTAATGAAAATAAAAAGGTCTTTGAGTTTCATTTTTTAAAAGATTTCAATCCAAGCAATTTCCTGAAAGCTCCACATCTTTCAGTTCTAGTTTCTCTCGGAGACAGACTTCAAATTCCATTAAACGGTAAATCCAGGTTGTCAGGATCTCTGGATTTTAATTAATTACATTTACCACTTGGCTTTTAGAGTTAGGGAGTTCTCTATCTCTGGAGTAGGCTTACGTGATAGTTACTGGGCAAGACGAGCTGATAATCCCTCTAACCACTAGCGTATGGAACATGATTTTAGCGATGTAATGTATTCAATCTACAGAAGCATCAGTAATTTTGAAGGATTGATTGAATTTGATACAATAATTTAATGAAATATTGCTATTCTAATGTTGAACTCGTTTTAAACTTTTAGCATTTTAAAATCGAATTCAAGTTGCCAATGGCACTGAAGCTAATATGCATTTGTTTTCATTTGTATGCTGTTCCATTTTGCGTTCGTTTTTAAGTCGTATCTGTCAAAATTTGTCAGGGATTAATAGATCCCTTGTTTTATTGCATCAGTAAGGATGCTTGCTCGTTGAATATATTTCGAGCATTTATTATGTCTGCTCGACGATTATTACTTCTTGTTCCACGAAAACTTTTCTAATAAACTCCATCTACGAAAACGACAAACTTCTAAAGTCTTTACTAAACTGCTAAACATATATTTCATCCAGGCAATCCACACTAGGTCGACAACTTGATTTAACGGAATAAAAAGTACAACAACGTGCTGTTTTCTTTTTCCCGAATCGATTCGACGAGACTCCAGGGTAGAGTCCTAAAGCTGCGGTAAATCCGCACTAATGTCTTCTACTAGCCACAATCCTACTATAAATATCAGTATTAATTAGATGGAAAGTCTGAAATATAACAGAAAGAGAAATGGGACGCAAAAATGAACTCAACAAATCTAAAAGAACTATTCGATGTACTTTTGATAATAGATTTTTGAAAGTATATTTTGTTCAATTTTTACCATTAAGGTTACATTAAGATTAGAACCAGAGGTCGTCCGAATAAACAGAAGTGAAGAAAGCCCTCGGGTACAAAAAAAAATTATTAAATTGGAAAAAAGTGCTGAGAATAACGACAATTTTGGAGAAGCATAATTTTGGGAGGAAGTAGCCATGAATGAAAGGAACTCGTACTTGGCACGTCCAATACTGACTCATCGAAACTATTCAAAAAGTGAAACTATTCATTCTAGTTTTAAGTTCATTGGAACGATTGATTTATTTTGATTTAGAACTACTAACAATTGAATATTATGAATTCCCATATTTTGTATGACAAGATGTATTTTTTTCAGGACAGTAACTTTTTTTGTTGTACCCAACCCTTATCCATTCTTTTTCAGAATAAACACATGTGCTAGCTTGTTTGGGCTTGTTCCATCATTTTACTTTGAATTCTTCAATTTTATTCAGTTTTTTCCTTCTAACATTTTCAATTTCTTCTGTGAATTTATGTTTGGATTTCAAGTTCTAAAGTAGTTGCTTTTCAATCAGATCGCTGAGCACTTTACCTTTCAATTGTTTTTCAACCAGCTCATCGAGCACTTACCTGTCGGTAGTTTTTCAACTAGTTCTCCGAGCACTTTTACCTTTTAGTCGTTGTTTAACCAGCTCACCGAGCACTTTAACTTTGCATCGTTTTTAATCAAGCTCTTCGAACCAATTTATTCATCATTTGTTCTGTTATCTGTTAAAATAAATATTTATGGAACTTTAATTGGGTCTATCAAAGTCACAAGTTATTGAAGTGACCTATCTCTCCACTTTTTACTTATGTGTGCAAATAGTACAGTCATTTAGTGGCTTTACCAGGGAAGTCTTCCGGAAGTTTAAAAAATGGGTAATTTTATAGAATTCGATGTGTTCTTGCCGAATTTGAACTTCGCCACCGTGTATTTAACAATAAAAATGTTTACATTTAGGAAAAAACTAGAGAAAATTTCCTACAATTTATGCAATAACATTTTTGTTCGAAATCTCAATAGTTCTGGCGTACGAAAGAATACGGAAAGAACACAACCTTTATACTAAAAGTAAAAGTGAATATTGTGAAACCAACAGAATTCACATTTCGAGATTTTAATGAAAATATCCGTTTTGAGCATCCCTGAATCCATTTTGACTATTTTCGGCTTGATGCCGGTATGTATTGAGACGAAGTGGATCGTCACAAGCCGTAAACCTAGCTCTCCAGACAAGTTAGGATGGTAAACGGCATCTTTCCTCCCCTTAACGCAAGCTAGATAGTTCGTATACATAAGCGCATTCGAAACACCCGGTATCTAGCATCCAACAGACAAGTTGTACCGAAACTCACCAAAAATTTCCGTTTAATTAGTAAAAACTGTATAAAAAGAGACTCAGAATCTCTTCAGTCATCAGTTGTTTGATTCTGACAATCGTGAGCTATCCGAAGTGAACAACTGCGAGTACGTCTGCTGATCCCGTCATCAGCGAGCATTAGGTGAGCGTTTTCAACTACCGTACCTTTCCATCCTTCGTTAATCCGTTACCTTCATTTCCGAAGACATCGCACACATAAGATTTGTGAGGTTTCCAAATTTTAGTGTGCCAGCAGTCATCCTCACAACCAGGAGGCGATCCGACGATACTACTTCGTATGTGATTTCGTGAGTTTTCTAAATCACAAATGGTGGAACTTGAAGATTTAACCACGATTGATCTAGCTTGTAACTTGCGAGTTATTCTAGTTACAAACTAAACATCTGCAGTAAACCGACCTGGTGAATCAGCACCACCCGTTAGAGAATACTCAGAAGTCGTGTTTGCTGTGATTCCGCGAGTTTTCCGAATCACAGTTCACCCGTCGCGGCTTGCGAATTATCCAAGCACCCGTCTTAACGCCGCCGTTTGCCGTGCAAAATACCCGTTTTATGTCAAGCCAGTTCATCTGTCGTAGAACACTTACGTGGCTTGCGAGTTATTCAAGCACCCATCTTAAGGCCGCCGTTTGCCGTGCCAAGTAACCGTTTGTTGTCAAACCGTTTCCTCCGTCGTCGAACATTCGCGCAGCTTGCGAGTTATCCAAGCATCCCGTCTTAAGATCGCCGTGTACCATAACAAGTAGCCGTTTAGCTATCGTTGTTTACCGATTAGGATATCATCCTGTTGAATCATCGTCTACCATAGGATCGTCCTCACTTCACCATACCACCAACCAGTAACAGTGTTACGCTTCGCTCTGGAATATTTTGGATGTCAAAATAAATAAAAGAACTTATGCCTATAGTATTACAAAGACCCCTTTTTCGCCAATCTGCTACCCGAGCAAATTTGCGCCAACTTTTGTGCCGCATCCGCAAAGTACGTTACAGTATATATGTATGTGTGTAAGTGTGTGCGTTTGTAACTCGCAAATTTCAAAACCCGTCGAATGTATAATGTCGAAATTTTGTCTTTAGGAGACTGGTCTAGGATCTAGTTGTGCACCTCACATTATGGTTGCAATCGTCTGTAACGGAAGTGCACTTCACTTAAATTTTTATGTTAATTTTCCGCATAAATCCAGCTTGATCAGCCGTAGGATACTAAAATTCAGTATTTAAGATTGCTGTAGTATCTCAATGGTTATCTTCTATTTTTGTATCAATTGGCTGAGCTGAAAGTGCACTTTGTATAACAGACTATTTGAATTTTCCGCATAAATTCAAAACAATCAGTCGTAGAATATTGAAATTCTGTATTAAGCATTTCTGTAACATCTAGTTGAGCACCTCGTATTAGGATTGCAATCGTCTGTACTGAGAGTGCACTGTACGCGAAACATTTTTTGTATTTTCCGCATAAATCCAGAACGATTGAACGTAGAATGTTAGAATTCAGTATTTAAGACGATAGTACCGTCTAGAATTTCAGATGCTCATATCCTATTCTCATTAAAATCGACTGAGCCGGAAGTGCACTTTACTTGACAGTCTTTTGGAAATTTTTGCATAAATTCGAAAAGATAAGCTGTAGAGTATTGAAGTTATGTATTTCAATCTGCTGGAGCATCTGAATGATTGCCTACTATTCTCATAACAATAGACTGAACCGGAAATGCACTTTGGTCGAGTTTTTTTAAATTTTTTGCATAGAATCTTGGAAATCAGTATTTCGGATTGTTGTAGCATAAGAATGATGACCTACTGTTTCCAAAGCAACTGACTGGACTGAAAGCGCACTTTACCTGACAGATTTTTAGAATTTTTTGGATGAACCCAAAACGATTAGCCGTGGAACGATGGAATTTTATGTTTGATTATCGTATTATTATGTGCAAAAAATATATCCAAAGATAAATATGTTTTATTGGGTATATAAGTTCTGTATAAATTAATTAAGTGCTGCCTTTTTCATATTTCTTTTCACTTGAAAAAGGCAGCACTTTGCTGTCGAAACGTTGTGTTGCTAATTAATTTATACAGAACCCAATAAAACATATTTATTCAAAGATGTACAAGTAAGTAACGTGATGTCCACTTCAGATTATTTTCGCTTTGCAATAACACGGAGTTAAACAGAAATTAAATCTCGATGTTGAGTAGTAGTTCTTAAACGTACATTGTAATTAAAATGTTGCTATAAGAGCTCTGTTTTAAGCTCCTCAAATACGACACCCAAAAATAAATTATTTGGTTTAATTTTTTTTCCTTAATCATATTCTGAAGTTGAAATATCAATTTCGTGATTACACCGAAAATTGCAAGCCAAAGAAGTGAAAAAATAATGTCCTACGTTGTAAAAAAAAGCCACAAAATTTCAACAGACAAGCTTTGTGGAAAATTTATGCTTTTGGAACGAAACATTTTACGACTGAAGAAAATTATACGCGTAAAATTTTTTTCGCTTTAGCGCATTTTTCACATAAAAGCCATTTCGTATATAAATTTCAACAGAATGTAGTGTGTTTATCGAGCAAAATATAAAACTAATCACAAAAATTTCAATTTAGAATATACTAATCGAATATTTAACAAAAGAAATATGAGGATATTGTGGTACGCTCACGTTGATTCTCTTTGGTAACATCTACGAAGAGCACAACACCAAAATCTCATGCAAATATAATATTACAGCAACATACTGCGCTGTAGATAAACCTGCTAACAGCTATCGCAGCGCAACTGTTGGAATCCAATTACATTTATATCTGATTACTATACCTTCATTTACGTACTGCGGTACTGACTTGCTAATCCAGATAAGACTTACGTTCAACTTATTGATTTCTGTAATTAGAAATCGCTGACAAAGTTGATTATCGGGCTAATTGATGTATCTACAAGCCGCTGTGGTGCTTCAAGGGGACGCTTGTGTTTGTAATGCTAATTTTACACGCTTACACGGTTTTCGATGTTCGACAATTTTGAAAAATCCCACGGGAGAAGCTCATTTTACGTCACGTTAAATTCGCCCGCATGTAATCATATTTTCAAGCAGAAAATAATTTCAAGATTATTGAAAATCGAACAGTTTTTTAAAACTTCTTCATCGTTTCAAAACTAACTAGATTGAAAATTTATTGTGCTGCAACTATAAAACTAATCAAGATCACCGTGTAATCGAAAATATTTTTTATGAAGTATTTTTACGAATTTCAATTGTAAATTTTTTGCCTAAATGTTAAATTTACGAAGGTATTTGCATCTAAATGTCAAAAAACAAATTCCTGAAAGTTCAATTTAGTGCTTTTGCTGAATCAAAAACCCATTTTTAGGCTGGCGCACATCTCGATTCTTGTGTCTAACACAATTTGGGATCTACTCCACAACAAATTAAGATTACATCAACTTTTCTCGGACTCCAAATCCAATCAGACTGAACAACAGATTATTTATACTGCAGTAGACAAGTACGGCACTCACAAATTTTTCTGAAGTAAATTTTAAGCTGCGCAGATTTTACGCGCACTCAATATTTCAACCAAGTAGTAGCGTACTGCTTTTCAACTGTCTTTCTTAGACGTATAGATTTTTCAAATGATGTACTCGTAAAAGTAACTCCGAGTTAAAGAGATTTTTTGGGATGAAGGGTTGAAGCATTTTTTTTTCAACGTATTTTTCCTTGAGGCTACTGCAGTTTATTAATGCCTTGAAAATAGTAGAACAAATCAAATTTCACAGAATAGGCATCAATTTTCGCAATCACATATTTGTTTGAATAAAATCTCTTTTCCGTCAACAATTTTCTCATTTTGAAAAACTGGTGGTAGTCTGAAAGAAGGAATCTAAATTCTATCAATTTTGTGATCTCACTCCAGAGGAGTGAGCTAAGACATTTTTCTTGCAGCTCAATATTCAAATAATCGATGAATATTGCGAATCTCAAAAGACAGTTGTCAAAACTTTCTTGGCTGAAGCAACTATCATCGCCTTCTGTGATGCAGACTGTTCACTGGCAGCCCAATGTTTGAACCGTTTTTTGGTGTCAGGCGAATAAAGTTTCGCCCATGTTACGTCCACAGTGATCTGTGCTACAAACCATCTTTGGAACGATACACGATTCCGTTTTTAGTCATTCAAGGATCATATTTCTTATATTCACATATTGGTACAAAATATTATAAGTCCATTCACTCGAGATGTCTACAACACCATCCTTCTCCAAATAATTGACGAGCTTTAGTTCTTCTAAGTCCCAAAAGACAGTCGTCAAAATCTTTCTTGCTGGAGGAATGATTATTACAATTTTTGGTGCAGACTCTCCGCTATCAATTCATTCTTTCGAATGTCCTTTGATTTTAGGCGAGTTGTGGTGTAACCATGTCATGTTCATAGTGACGCAAGGACGTCTAAGATTCTGAAGATCCCTTTGAAGTCTTTGGAACATGTCATACAATTTCATTTTTGATCAACTAAGAGCAATCGCAGGATTCATCTTGAGGACAGTTTTCTTGAGATGCCTACAACTCCAGCAGTCTAACACCCCTCTGGATCATAGATTTTAGTAATTACTTCTGGAGTGGTTGCCTCGACATAGCGTCTCGAACATTCACCAACATTTGTAATAATATGACCCTACATAAATTAAAACCACATACATATAAATCGTTCTAATCGAAGGTACAGATTCATACGAAGTTTTCTTTTAACTCGCATGATTCATATTGTAGTGTCTATTGCTCTTGAAAGAATTGATTATTATCAAAATAAAAGTCACTATTTAATGAATGAAAGAAAATAGAAAATTTATTCTTTGATGCAACACTAAGACAAACACTATACAATTTATTTCTTACTCACTATTATAAATCTTCAACTACAAAGCAACCAATATTTATTGACAACAAATTATTTATTTATTACACTTCGCTCTTAGCTGATCAAGCTCTTGATATTCACTGCTGTGCTGTCAGGTTGTTCGGCTTTATATATTCGGATGTTTATATTTCTAGAAATGTTCTACATCATTCGAGCAGGTTTCTAGAAGTGTTCGACTGTGTAGGGTGGCGCGACACAAAGAGATGACAAGTTCCGCCCACACAGAGTCGGATTTAGGATCTATTTTATTTTTATGAATGAAACCTTCGCACGTTACAATATGGAAACTAAACACAGGGCAATAAACACTAATATGGCTGAAATTTTATGTAATCACTTCCAAGAAAAATCTTGATATAAAACAGTTGTAACATCTCTCTGACTTTGTACGGAATTCAAACAATATATTTGGAGATAAAGATAGATTACAATCAAATATCAAAATCACTCAAGTAATGAAAAAACCATCACTACTCTTAGTATATATGTCTAAACAATAAAACTACAGATTATTCGTACTATCTCAAACACATTTTACTGGGGTAAGCCCTAAGCTGCGCAGCTTGCTTGCGCACTCCATATTCCTACCAAAAAAAAAAAAAAAAAACAGCTTTCCTCCAATTAATATTTATAGAAAATTCAAGCTAATTGACGAAATTATCGAACTGAAGCCTCATTCATTCAGTAGTTTGTTTGTAGCTATGGTTAGAGGTTACTGTTTATACAACGAAGGAGAATAATAGAGGAGCGGACACTCAGTTGGAAAACATGAAGCCCAAAATGTAATGCGACAGACGTGAGAGAGATAGCGAGAGCGGGCCCAGCTTTGCATGCTTCATATACAGAAATGAGATCATATTTGAATTTTTTTCAATAAAAAACAATTGTCAGATGAATTCAATATTTTCATTACGTTAAATACTTTATTATTTATTAAATGAAAGACAAAAGTAGAGAAAAAAATACGTTTCTATTTATTAAAATCTGCAATGAAAAAGTGCATTATTATGAAACATGTTTTATAAACGTTTCTTTGGATAAGAGTTTTCTAATTATGAATAACAGATACATAAACAATTTTATGAATATTTTATATTACAATGTGCCTAATAAAATTGAGAAAATACACACAAACAATTTCTTATATACCAGAAGAAAATATTAACAAAAAACTTGGCAAAAATCTCCTAAATTGCGTATATCCGTGATATTTATGGGAAAATTCCGTTTATTTTTATATTCCTTTCTGAAGAAGTATTTTGTCTCCAACATCTCATTGATGAAAATTTGTTTTTCTTCGATGGATATAATTTTCAAATCGAAAAAATTCTTACAAGTCCTCTGAATCCAAGTTTTGCTTTGGATTTAAATTTATTTCTAGCGTTTATGTGTCTTCTACTAAAAATTAAAAATTATTTCAATCGAATAAATGGAAGATGAATTCTATCTACATTATAATATCTTTCTCTTTTTTGCATAGCTTGGGCTTTTTCAAAGATCCATCATGTTTTATGAGAGATTTCCTTGTTTTTTTAGAGACGCTTAAATATTTCGGGCAATTTGAAAAAATACTCCGACATGCTATTTATTTTAGTCAGAAATATTTGAAGAACGGTATCTGAAATAATATATTTGTCACGTAATTGAACAATTCCATACTATACTGTACGGTGAATTTGTAAACAATTATCACATCTCTATTGATTTCAAAACATAAATAGAAATATTTATATTCTTCACCGCTAAAAAGTTTTCTTGAAGTTGAATTTTTTACTAAAAGTTTGAATTAGATACGTTCAACAATTTGAAACATTGATATGACCTTTAATTTTAATATAATTTTGAAATAGTTTCTTCTCATTTTTACATCTCCAGACAAACATTCTTTTATGATATCCTCACCACTTATTTAATAAAATATCATTTTTGGGTGCAAAAAGAATGGAAAATTTCTCGTACATGTTAATACCCAGTATCACAATTTGTCACAAAACATTTTCTTCCCATTTTACAATGTATTTTTACATGAAAATACTAAATAAACCTAATCTAGCCATTTGACTCCATACAAACATGGGCCCGCCTCAACCTATCTCTCAGTTACTTTCTCTCTCTAACAATATTACATTTTTGGCTTCACTTTTGCAACACAGTTGAGATAGGGAATTGCATAGGCGTGGTTTATACTTTGAATTTTAAAAACAGCGTTCACAATGCTCCAAATTAACGCATTATTATTGAAGTTTCTTTCGTTGATAAAGTATACTTTGACTCCAATTTAGGACTTTATAGAATTTCTCTTAGATGTTTTTAGTATTAAAACTCAGAATAAAACGTTTAGGGCAAGAGAATAAAGAACTAACCTCAATTCTATTATTAAATAGCAAAAATAGACCGTAGCCAAATAATTCAAAAAGAAAATATATTCATCCCTTTTTCTCTCTCCTCTGATTGGTACAGCCAGTAACTATTAATTAACTGAAAAGTTTAAAGCAAGCAAACTCCTGCACTAACCGCGGTAATTGCAGAGCAATTTTGGGCTAATTTTTTGTGAACGCTAACACATGATTGTACCTGTCAAACATCTAGCACTAATCATAACTACTAACATTAACTACTAATTTAGTGTTGTGAACGAGGCTTGGAGAGAATTCTACCATAAACAAATCGAAGATCAGTTTTTAACTATGACTCTCTTAGAGTCTTTAATATTTCGAAATGATACTAGACAATCACAGCTTGTTAATATATTAGTAACAAAAACACAAGAACTTCGCTATTTGAAATTGAAAGCACTAACAATAATTTCATTCTCATGTGTATCTGGGGCTTAATGTTGTAGCATGTTGCTCCCAGGTGGGCAATGCCATGTGATGCATTTATCATAATCCGGTTTCACCTGATTCCTTCCTTGAGAGGGAATTCGCTGATGGCTTGGGATTCAACTCTCACAGTTCATGGTTTGAATCACTTTGATTGGCTTTAGATATGTATGAGATATTTGATGTAACGGAATTCTCGATACGGTTATTTTGTTCTCTAATGTGATCGAAATCAAGCGACGTTATGGAATAATAATTTTTATTGATATGACTAATGCACTGTTATAAAATACATTAGTAATGTCCTCGAAGAGCCATTAGATATCGAGTAGCTTTTACATAACTGAAGAAGAAATAGTTATTGTCCAAATTATTGAATATTCCGTTCAAATATCTCTTCATTAATATCTAGCTCTCATGTTAGCAACTTCAGGAACATTTGCGAATCTATTAGTAGAAGTGTCCATTCCGTTTTGACATTGGATCCAACTACATCCATCCGCAGATACATACAGACTCACACATCTACATCGAGTCAGTCGGGTGCCTGCTATTCAATTAACCGGTGACCGACCGAGGTAATTAACGAAAGGGGCGGTCCCAGACGCTATTGTGAGAATTACCAGTGACAAAAACCTAGTTCTACACTCAGCAATGTCATGAGATAATGGTGGGGGTAACAAAAGGGAAATGAACCAGGGGGGAAGGGAACTGGAAGATTGTACAACTTGTTCTGTTGATTGAAATGGGTTACAATATTCAACCACCTCTAACAACAGTGAGAGTTATTCAAATAATGACTGGAGAACTCTAATTCCTCAAGTATTATGTCTTTGCTCTTTTTGTTCTTTTCCAAGGATTTCAAATTTTTCTTTTCTTTCCTCCAAGATAGCAGTGTCTCACACTTACTGAATAATTACTTCTACTCCAGTATTAGAACCTCAAATTTCAGTACATATACGCTTATTCATATCGTAGTGAGTTTGATTTTTAAACAATCTCAAATGGCAGCTCTCTCTATTAGTTCTTCTTTTTGTTCTTTAAGGCAGCCATGACACTTTCTAAACAATACTGCTTCACATTTATCGAATTACTTTCTCTATGCAACAGTGTTTAACATTTATTGAATAAAAACATCTATTTTAACATTAATATTAAATTTTAGAACGCTTATTCATGTCGTAATGAGTGTATTGCTTATTATCATTCTTCTTCTCCAAGGCAGCCATGACACTCATTGGACAGTACTTCTGTACATTTACCGATTAGATTTCTTTATTCGAGCATTAAAACTAAAGATGTAATGAGTTTGATTTTAATACGATTTTTAATGACATAATTCTCTTCTACTTCTTTTTTTCTTCTCCAAAAGGACTATGACACTTATTAGGCTGTATTTCAGTATCAGAACTTCAAAGTTCAGCGCGATTATATATTCGTAAAGAATTTGATTGTAAAATAGTTTTTGATGAAGACCTTCTCTCTCAAGTTCTTCTTTTTCTAATTCACTAATCAATAATGATATTCACTAGGCAAAACAGCTTCACATTTATTGTATGATGTATTCATTTCATCAGTATTTTCAAATTTTATAACGATTATTCATATCATTCAGAGTTTGACTGTAAAACGATGTAAAACGGCAGCATTTTCTCCTTCTTCTCCGTTTTCTTCTCCAGGACATCCATTACACTTATTAGGCAGTACTGCTCCATATTTATTGAATAATTACCACTGATCTCTAATAAACACTGGATTGGATTTAGGCCGCTGGAATGCGGTCCCAATTGAGCGTCGCCATCTTGGCAAAAACTGAGGTTCTGTGTCAATTGGTGACAGTTCAGTGTGGTGTTGGGACGCAATTTTATACTGAATAAATTTTGTTTATCTATTTAAATGTGGATATATTAATACATAATATTTTTATTGTTTTATTTTATTAGAAAAACTTAACTGAAAAAGTTTGAAGATATAACTTATTCCTATTTTCAGTGAAGTATTACTTTTTACAGGTTTTATGGAGACCTAGAAGGATACATCAATTCATTATGTTAAAGTAATCAAACGATTTGATTTTCAATTTTAGATTGAATTGAAAATATCATGAATAATAAAATCATATTGTTGGGCAATGTTACAAAGTTATGATAACAAATTTGAGTAATATATCAAATTTAATATAAAATATCTTGCTCACAAAATTAATCGCTGGACTGCAAATTTGTGCTTACTTACGAACAATAAAATCTTGATTATTAAATGTATTATTATTCTCCTATCATGTGTAGTAGATATTTAAAATTATTAGTTTTGAATAGGCAATATTATCGCAGAAATGCACTTCATTTATTCATATAGGTAAATTCATAGTTTTAAATTTTAGGTAACAAAAATTCATAAAACTATTGAACGGATTGAATAATACTAAGCTACAATGTTTAAAAAATAGTTAAAACACTGACACCAAAAAGTTCACAAATATTTTTAACTATTAATAAATATTTCAACTATTATAACAATTTTTAACTTTTGTTGATTATTAATGTATGTATTTTAATATATATTGAGAATAATGTCTTCATCTTACTTGCATTATACTTTGAATTTCATCGAGTGTCTTCTATAAGTGTTTTGAATTTGCCGCCGAATAGTGACACAAAACCTCAGTTTTACTGTCAAGGCCGCCGTTCAACCGGGGCCGCTTTCAGATGCCAGAATACGGTCTAAACCCAATCCAGTGTTATATAGAGATCAGTGATAATTACACATATTGCAGCATTATGATTATAAATTTATATCATAATGAATTTGATTGCAAAATAATTTTAGATGAATGCACCCGTCTCAAGTTGCACTTTTTCTTCTCCAAGGCAGCCATGACACTTATTAGGCAGTACTGCTCCACATTTATTGAATAATCACCTCTATTCCAGCATAAGAACTGTAAATATCAGTGCTTTCCATAATACCATAATGAGTTTGAGCGTAAAACCAGGGAAAACGATTTTAAATGAAACCACTTACTCTCCATTCTCCTCGTTCTTCTCCAAAGTAGCCATGACACTCACCAAACAGTAATATTTTACATTTATTATAATATCCTCTATTCTAGTATCAACAGTTTAAATTTCAATACGATTATTCATATCACACAGAATTTGATTTTAAAACGATTTTAAATGACAGTACTGTCTTGCTCAATTCTTTTTCTTGTTCTTCAAGGCAGCCATGACATTTATTAGGCAATACTGCTTTACGTTGCTGGATGACTTTTTTGATTCCAACATACGAACCTCAAATTTTAGTCATAACGTAATGAGTTTGATTGTAAAATCATTTTAGATTACAGAACTTCATCTCAAATTCTTTTTTTCTCTAAGGCAACCATCACACTTATTTTATATGATTTTTAGCAAATACGGACTCATTTTCCACGCCTGGTTCATGTTTAATTTTCAGATACCGTTGAAATATTCTATTTTATAACAGAAACATTCTGAAATAATTTCAAACTCATAATTTGTGTGTATACTCTGCACTCTCATGCAGAACATTTCTACTTTTTATGCAAAAATAAAAATATAAAAATTCTGATTTATTTCAGAAATTATCTCCGTCCCTTTGAAGTATATTTCCCTGGGAATAGTGAAAAATTCCAGGAGAATTTATGCTTGGTAAGCGTTTTTAAAAGACGAAAGAGGTCGGTAGACCTGGTGCAACCTCCAAACAAAAGACGATTGTTCCTGAGTCGGAAGGATGCTCCACACAAGCGTCGCTATTTGTTGGGACAAAAGCCAAAGAGCATTCGACGTAAAGAACAGATATGTGGCTATGTTCTGTTTTAAATTGCTTCCTTGCGTGAATCTACCAACCTGGAGCTATTGATCCCGTTCTCTAGTCTTTGGACTAATGAAGATAACTCTTCTATTATTAACTTCAGGTAAGTTAAGAGTACACATACAACTGTAATATGAGATATATGACGGTAACTTCACGGACAGAAAACATTTTAACATATAAATTAGAAATAGTTTGTATTTATGTTATCATCAAACGTCAAACTGCATACAGAATGCCTTTTGTCCGTTAGAAAGCTGTAACTCACTCACAGCGTATGAAACTTCAATGCAACTAATACCACAAACAAGAGAATACATTAAAATTATCGAATAACTTCGCTACAGCGGATTTTAGATAATTGAGAAGTGAAGTACGTGAGTGCTTGGCAAGCTAGTCCAGAAGAAATAAATTAAAAATCGTTGATTCCATTGTAGTACGTTTTCTTCTTGAAATAATTAGAAAAATCAAGTGGAATACGTAATTGAGATAATCAAGTGGAATTATTGTAGAAACAGAAGACCGTGGAAGTTAAACTCTTACAAATAAAATTATTTAACATTATAATTGTAATCAATTTTGTCCTTATGATAATTGAAAAATACGAGAGGAGTGCGTAAGTATTTGGCTTGAACTAGTGTATAAGCACGCAAATTTTTAAGAGAAAGCTTATCTCTTGCTCAGAAAATAAATAAATAATCATTAAATAATTCAACTGTACCCAGTTTTGTCTTCAAAATATTTGGGAAATTCGAGGGAAGTACTTGTTATAGGCTAGGAATGACGCGAGAAGCTACAGACGAAATTAAAAATTATAGCATGATTACAATACAAGGAGTTTTCTCTTCAAGATCATAAAAAAAATCGAGTGGAGTATGTGAGTATCAAAAGCTCAGGATGTTTCAGGCTTAAGCCAGTCCTTCAAAGGGAAAATAAAAGTGAATGGTAGAGTGCCAGCCTCTCAGGACATGAGAATCTCGCGGCTTGGCTGGATCAGCATTCACTCTCGCTACCTTCCCATGTAGGAAATAAAATTAATTTGGCAACAATGAAACTATCTGGCACCGGCTAATTATTGTAACATGGGCCTGCACGATTGACTGGCAACATACATGGCAGCAATATAAAAACATAGCAAGCAAAGTGAAAAATGGCTGTGTGTGTCAAAAAGTCAACCTGAAGACATGACCAATAGATTCAAATCTCGAAATTCATACAATGCAATACAATACAATAATCTCAATGTAGTAATTTTCTCTTGTAAAATTGAGCGAATCAGTTAGAGTGCGTAAGCACTTGATATTTCGAAAAGTTCTTGGCCGTTCCGGCTAGTATGACCATTGCTATTATAGTAATTGAGTAAAAACCTTCAGATGATGCTGTACAAAGTTTCAGGCTTGTATTTTCAGTAAAATTGGTGTAGCAGTGACGATAGCTAAACGATTGTTATCTGTCTTATGAAATATATAAAACTGAAGTTTGTGTTGTGATTAAGTAATTCGTTTTGAAAGATAAAAAATGAGTTTGATTTTACATTAAAAGAATATAGTCCTTCATTTCCGATGGTTAAAAAGTGGGCGGCTAAATTTGAACGTGACCCTACGTCAATCCAGAATGAAAAACTATCGTTACTGATAAAATCGTCGCGCAAATCCACAATTCCATACTAGATGATCGTCGACTGGTGGTTAGAGAAATTAAACATCTTGATAGACCGCGTCCGCCACATTTTACTTGATGTTTTGGGTATGGGGAAGCTGACTGTTTGCTGGATGCCTCATTCATTACCAGTTGATCAAAAACGCATTCGCTTGAACATTTCTCAAGAGTGTCTAGACTTATTTAAACGCAAATCCGCTCAATTTCTTCGACGTTTCATCACTTTAGATCAGTGATTCCCAAAGTGGTCCACATGGACCTCCTGAGATCCACAGGAGACTCGACGAGAGTCTACGTTGGCGGGGAGAAAATTGGGAGTTCACAAGTTGTAAGTGGGGGTCCACGAAAAGGGATTTGGAGTTTACCGAAACCAGTGAAATTTTGAAAGTGGTCTACGAGAAAAAAGGTCTGATTTAGATGAATCTTGAACATGCTAGAGACAAAATAGCAGTCCAAACAATGGATTGGAGCAGAGGAGAAGGCGCCTTAAGAAGCCAAAAAAGTTCCATCTGCCGGAAGAGTCTTCCGGGATTCTCATGGTCTAAAGCTCATAGATCACTTAGAAAAAGGCAGAATTATAACTGGAGCCTACTACTCTTCATTACTGGACAAATTGAATGATGCAATCAAAGTTAAACATCCCCTTTTGGCAACAAAGAAGAAACTTTTTCACCATGATAATGCATCTGCATACAAGTCTCGTGTTGTTTCGGCAAAACTCGAGAAGCTTCTATTCCAAATGCTTCCGCATGACCCGTATTCGCCAGATTTTTTTTCACAATTTGAAAAAAATGGCTAGGGCAGCGAAGATTTACGTCGAATGAAGAGGTCGAAGCTAAGAAGGTCGCTTATTTTGCAAACTTGGACCATCTTATTATTCTGATAGTATTAAAAGGTTAACATCGTTGGACTGAATTTATCGAATTGCAAGCAGCTTATGTGGAGCAAAAAAATACTTGATAAACTTGCGTGTTCTTTATCAGGCCAAGAAGTTTTCAAATTATCCTCGTGTACGTAGGATGAAAATTAGTGTCTGACAAGTGGAATAGATACAAAATTGTTGGATTATTCCAATGTATGATATTGAAAAAATCAATTGGAGTGCCCAAATACTTGGCATGAAGAGGAACGATACGGAAAGTCACAGACGAAAATCAGTTTACAAAAAAATTAATCACGAATCATCGAATAATTCTTTTATAGTACGAAATTAAAGAATCATCTTGATCAAAGCGAATTTTTGGTTCACAATCACTGAGCTTAAAATCAAGCCGTTTGGGCAAACCTACGAGCAGCAGCTTTTATTTAGTACCAGTTTCAAGTTGGAACTGTTTTATACATAACTTGTGCACGTACAAACTCAAAAGGACCTTTTAGTCTTTATTGCTTAGTTATTGACTGACGTGAAGTCGTATGCTGTATCCTGAAATAATAATTTGATCTTTATCAAAGTTATATAAAAAAAAGCCCTGAAAATTTGGTGCAGCTACCTCCAAAACTACAGATTCAAGAAAATGAGTAACGGGTGGTCATGCACTGGTCTAAATTAAGTATAAAAACAAAATTTTAATTTATTCTGTTACTAACTTCGAAAATCGCATGTCAATATCTTGTGTAACTCGCAAGATATGGAGATAAATAGTTTGTACCCTAAAATAGGTACTAACCCATATTAATTCGAAATGTAAGGTATGAAATATAATCACTGGCATGTTGCTCATTCTGTGCAGCAATTTCCAGATTTCAAGTATACATATTTCAACAGTAATTACCTTTTGAGTTTTTATTCAATTTTGTACCCAAAACTGGGAGTATGAATAAGAAAACAAGCAGTTTGGGTAAAGCTACGAAGCAGCAGCTTTCATTAAATTTCAGTTTCAAATCTGTAAGTGCTGTAGTTGCTGAGAACTCAGCGTCATGCCAGCCAGCTAGCCAGCCAGATAGCCAAAGTGCATATAATAGACGTCAAAAAAGTAAGCATCCCCACTTTGCGCAAAATAAAAAAAAAGTTGCCCATAATTTGTACCCAAAAAATGAGAATTTGTACCCACGCACTTTGGCCATAAAATCAATTTGAAAAGTGGGGGTGCCAACTTGAGCAAAAGCTGGCACCCCCACATTGGCCAATCGAAAAAAAAGTCAGCTCACTAGGAAGAACTAATTTAGGACTAATTTGTACCCAACAGGATTTTTTGAAAAAGAAATTATTTTTATAATTTTTTTGCAATTGCGCTACGTGAAATTCGGAACAAGATTTGAAAAAGAATTTCAGGACGGGAAAAAGTTTGGGAATCTAAATCTCAAAGTCAAGACTAATTAGTAATTACAAAATTTTTGCTATAAAAAAATGATTTATGTTGAAAATCAATTATTTCGAAATTGCGCTGCGCGGAATTCATGCCATTATAACCAAATAATTTGAGAGTAGGGGAAACTTGAAAAACATGATTTGGAATTAAGGACTAATTTGTACCCACGTATATTTTGTTATAAACAAATTATTTTTGCTGGAAATAAATTATTTTCGAGTGCGCTGCGCAAAGTTAAAAGCAATTTTAGGCAATCTATTTGAGAAGAAAGGAGACTTGAGAAAACCAAATTAGAATTAAGGACTAATTTGTACCCACAAAGATTTTGTTATAAACAATTTTTTTTTTGCTAGAGATCAATTATTTTCGAACAGCGCTGCGCGATGTTTAGGAGCAATTATAAACAAACAATTTAAGAGAAGGAGATATTTGAAAAACTACATCTGTAATTAAGGACTAATTTGTACCCACAGAGATTTGAAAATAATTGATTTCCAGCAAAAATAATTTGTTTATAACAAAATTTTTGTGGGTACAAATTAGTCCTTAATTCAAATTTGAGTTTTCTCAAGTCTCCTTCTTTCTCAAATAATTTGCCTAAAATTGCTTCCAACTTTACACAGCGCAATTCGTAAAAAATTGATTTCCAGCAAAAATGATTTGTTTAAAACAAAATCTTTGTGGTTACAAATTAGTCCTTAATTCAAATTTAAGTTTTCTCAAGTCTCCTTTCTTCTCAAATAGTTTTTCTAAAATTGCTTTCAACTTTGCACAGCGCAATTCGAAAATAATTGATTTTCAGCAAAAATAATTTGTTTATAACAAAATCTTTGTGGGTACAAATTAGCCCTTAATTCAAATTTGAGTTTTCTCAAGTCTCCTTTCTTCTCAAATAGTTTGCCTAAAATTGCTTTCAACTTGCACAGCGCAATTCGAAAATAATTGATTTCCAGCAAAAAATAATTTGTTTATAACAAAATATACGTGGGTACAAATTAGTCCTTAATTCCAAATCATGTTTTTTAAGTTTCCCCTACTCTCAAATTATTTGGTTATAATGGCATGAATTCCGCGCAGCGCAATTTCGAAATAATTGATTTTCAACATAAATCATTTTTTTATAGCAAAAATTTTGTAATTACTAATTAGTCTTGACTTTGAGATTTAGATTCCCAAACTTTTTTTCGTCCTGAAATTCTTTTTTAAATCTTGTTCCGAATTTCAAGTAGCGCAATTGCAAAAAAATCTATTTGTTATAAAAATAATTTTTTCTTCAAAAAATCCTGTTGGGTACAAATTAGTCCTAAATTAGTTCTTCCTAGTGAGCTGACTTTTTTTTCGATTGGCCAATGTGGGGGTGCCAGCTTTTGCACAAGTTGGCACCCCCACTTTTCAAATTGATTTTATGGCCAAAGTGCGTGGGGACAAATTCTAATTTTTTGAGAACAAATTAGTCCTTAATTAGTCCTAAATTATGGGCAACTTTTTTTTTATTTTGCGCAAAGTGGGGGTGCTAACTTTTTTGACATATATAATAGCGCGTCGATGAAGTGCGTAAATATCTGACTTCCACTGTAGTAGACTTCGTTCCTAAGATAATTAAGAATTCAATTGAAGTGCGTAAGTACTTGACATGGGTTAGGATAGGCGTGGAAAGCTGCGCAATTTTTCTAAATAGTTCTAATCTCGGTTCCAATGTAGTAAGCTTCTTTCCCTAGATAATTGGGAAATTATAATTATAAATTAAAATTACTTGACATGGGTTGGAAACCGCAAACAGAATATGGTTTTTCACAAAGAAAATTCAATAATAGTAAATCTTATTCTAGATTCTAGAAAATAATGGGGAATTGGAGTGGAGAGCGTAAATACTTTGGCATGTTCTATGACTTGAAAACTTGAACATTATAAAATGTTCTCATTATAGTCAATTTTATTCTGTAAAGTTTCCTCTACAAAATGAATTAATTACTCATGGAGATAGACGAATACTTCACAGCAAGCTAGATTTGAATCAACACTTTATGGAAATTACTTCAGGCGTCTATTATCGCCATTATTATCATTTACTGGCTAGATGCTTCACTTTACAACTTTGTAATACTTCAAACTCCAACGAAACTTTACAATTAATTGTTATTAAACATTCCTTATAAAGAACACATTCCTTGAAGTATTTTTTTGTAATTCTGAACTTCATTTTCAATATTGTTATTTTTCGAATAAATCAAAATATTCAACTAACTACAATTATTATGCCATTATTGCCCCAGAGAATTTAATTTATGTCTAAAGGAAATATCTTATTTGGCACGGAGTAATAATAAAGTGCTTTGAAGAGTATATCAGCTTGAGATAAACGTGAAAGATTTGTAGTCCGTACTAAATGCCTAGTAATGAGAAGTGGTTCTGTTGAACACAATTTCGCTCACTTGAGTTACATTGAATACTTGCGTCATGTTTCTTGGTTAACATTAATTTCATGTGTTCTACACCATTCACACATAATTGAAGATATCTTTATCACACTCTTAAATAACTGAAACGGGTCGGCATCCAGGTCTAAAGCTCGTCGATATTAATCCGAAAAAAATTGTCAGCTGCTCATTTAGTGTTTTTTTCCAGAAATTATGTATTGGTACCGTACCTAGGAGGAGATAGCTCTCCAAAAAATTGGACGAGTGAGCGAGCGACAGACACACATACACTAAAATAAGTGAAGGTCATTTAGGTCATCTACGATCTCTATCCGAAATGTATATGCAAAAAATTTTGAAATCTAACAATGTTGTCTTTCGGCGAGCTAAGAATTTAAAGTACAGCTCTTGGAATAGGTTAAAGTAATTTTGACGTATGTTGGACCTAATTTCAAGACAGTAAATTAATGTGATTTATATCACGAGATATTTGATTCTAAATTTAGTTGGCCTCGAATCCGTCTGGATTCCCCTTGATACTCGCGCTGATAACTGTACAAAAACTAAATACTAATCTTCGAAGACGTGCATGAAATCCATTAGAGCAACGAAGTGAGAACGGTAGAGAACACAGATAGATTTTTCCCAGAGAAGTGTAGCTTTTTGCGCGAAATTTTTTCTATAGTTTCATTACGAGATCAACTTCTGTCTACAGTGGCTTCATCACCGAGACGGGCCTTCTCGCAGTTAATATCCTTGTTAGTCTGATTGTCTTCGTTTGAAGAGTAATGAAGAAATAAATTTCGACATATAGTCAAAGTTATTGAAGTAGAAGTAAACTCACCAATAGACTGTGAATAAGAATCTTTTCATTTGGATTCGGTACATACCTGAAAATAAAAATACGTTATTTACTACATAAAAACAATTGACCTAAAATAGATACCACTCGTTAACTACAGGTACTCATGTCAATGAATAATTCACTACAGTGGCGATTTTTGAAAAAATTTATAGCAATTTGTAACCAAATGCCAAGATAACGGCTGATTAAATTCTGTTTCCAAACCAATAAATTTATAGACTTCAATTCCTTTGTATAAATCTTAAATGATTTGCTGTTTTCAAAATAATTATTTTTCCTGATTTTGATTAGAAAATTAATGATGTATGACCGTACTTTCGAAAACAAAAGACACACCATTAATTTTTTTATATTATGATACAAATGTTTAAGATGGTGTTCAAAGCACTTATACATGCAATATAATAGGGGAAGTATCGTAATCGTGATTTTTTGACAGTTCGAGGTTTTGATGAATCTTCACATTTTAGACCCTACTGAACCCGGAAACCATAATTAAAAAAAAAAAAACGGTCTGTTAGTCTGTCTGAAAGCACGATAACTTGAGAACGTGTTCGAATTTTCGATTGAAATATTACATTAAGTTTTTCATCAAAAAGTTAGGTTCAAGTTCGTAGATGAGCTTTTTCCAACCAGTAGTACTAAGACTTTACTGATAGAACTTTTCAGTTTTTTGCGTTTATTTTATAAACGGTACTATTAATTAATTCTTGAATGATTTGGCACAATATTCACACGAAATATTTTTGAAAATTATCAGCGGCTCATTTGTTATTATCAAAATTTGAATTATTATAGAATTAGTTATATTTTTATGAAGCCAGTAAATAATGAGAATCATAATGTGAAATTACGATTATTATCACTCATAATTTGACATTACATGCAAACGTTCCTCAATTGTTTTTTTAAAATAAGTAATTCGGCTCTATCGTCTTTTGTATCGAATTAAAGCTCTTGTAGAGATAATTCTAATAGGAGTGCCAAAGAGGATATTTAAACGATTGTCAATTGTTTCTTTCACAAATCGTTCAAATGATGTCTAGTTTGGTATCAATTTTAAGCTCTCAGGGAGATAAGCTTAGTAGATATCAAAAATAAATAATTAGTGCAATCCACGTAATTCGTGAGACAGGGCATAAATTTTTCGTTGATTACCGCACATTTTAAAATAAAAAATAATATTGTCCGACATGAATATTGAGGGCCCGCGGGGAGTCCGACAAGCCGCACTTGTCACAAGTACGTTGGTATGAAAACGGATTACCGCTAGTCTGAGACATTGAGGACGTGTTCAATTTTTTTTTCTAAAATTGGGTCGTTTTGTCCGACAATTTTTGGGGGCGTTCTTTCAGTCCAACACTGAAAACGTGTCAGGATTATAACAGTTCCTTGCTCATCCCTATGTTTTTTATTTTCCATTCAAATAGTGCCTAGAACATTACTGTATACATGTCCGACAATTTAAGTGGGGCAATACTTCAGAAAAAGCAAAAACATGTGGCATGAATGCGGCTGCACTCATAGGCATATACATATATGAAATGCATATCAAGTCAGTATGATTATTGATTATAAATAATTTAAAAAATTGAAGAATCATCTAGATGATGAAAGCGCATTTTTGACAGCTCATGAATGCTTGTTACTTCAGAGATTTCGCAAATTACCATCTCCCACAATTACTGAGCTTGAAATCAAGCAATTTGGGTAAACTTACGAAGCAGCAGCTTCCATTTAGTACTAGTTTCAAGTTGACTATTTGATAGGTACATAATTTATGCATGTACAAACTCAAAAATACCTTTTAATCTTCATTGTTTAGTTATTGACTGACGGGAGGTCAAGTGTTGTACCTTAAAATGATAATTTGATCTTTATCAAAGCTATATAAAAAAAATACACCAAAAGTAAACAAATTTTCATCCTATAATAATAATTCATTCTAATAAGCTTCAAATTCGCGTCAAACAAGTCATCGAATGAATCCCGGGCAGATTTGACAGCTGTACATAATAATAGTGACATCCACGGCTGAAGTTGTAACTAAATTTTTATCTACTTGAATAAACTTTAGTTGCCATATCCCTAATGTCATATATATCTATGGGCATTGTTTCACTTGAAACAAGTAATTGAATAATTTAATCTTCCACAATCATTGAGCTTGAATTAGAGCAATTTGTGCAAACCTACGAAACAGCAGTTTTTATTTAGTACCAGTTTCAAATCTGTAAATTGCTGAGAACTCAGCGTCACGCCAGCCAGCCAGCCAGCCAGCCGACCAGCCAGCCAGCCAAAGTGAATATAATAGCGCTTTTTTATAAAAAATGCGCTAAAAATGCTTGTGCACCAATATATTAATATTATTTTGGAATCAAATAAGTGGCATAAAGTCAGTAAACTGTGATAATCACCTCAAATATCATTCAAATTTACCTTCAACTGTGATATCTATATATAAATACGTCAAGAGCAAACATTCGACCACTTTCTAAGCATATTGCATGCACGGAGGAGTGTGAGATTTGGCATACTCAAAATTTATATGGAGAAGATGTGCACAAAGCGGAAATTATATACAGGTGTCCCATTTCAATCTATATATTAATACTTGAAGAGAAAGCTTTGTATCCCTTTTCAAGCATATTGCACGCACGGAAAAATTTTATATTTGGCATACTTGAAGCCTTCGCTGAAAAACGCCCCCAAATCAAGAACTTCGTCAAATGTGAAAGCTGTCGGACTCATTACAATAAAGTCACTCACAAAGTTTCAAGTGAGCGGTAATCAACGAAAAATGTATGCCCTGTCTCACGGACTAACGTTACCATCTTCAAATTAAACTTCCGGCGATCAAATGTCGAAACTGTATGTTCCAATGAATTAAAGATCCCAAAAATCTAGAAAAGGACTCTTTATTTCCAAAAACACTTATTTTATGTAAGTACTAAAGAATAACCGCCATCTGTCACTTTAACAATGACAGCTGTTACATTTTTTTTCAATTTTTCGTCGTTCAAAAAGATGTGATTAACAGGACGTTTCGGATGCGCAATTCCATCCATCTTCATCATGACTACAATAATATAAAAAATTAGGATGATTACAATAAAAATGAAAATGAAGGTGACTTGATGAAAATGATAAGGCGCAAAAATTCACCTTAAAGTAACAACAAATCAAATATCAGACTACAATAATTACACTTTCGATATATTTACTTTTAATAAATATAGTATTAGATTGATAGATTTATATTTATTATACTGCACTATGTGTACTTGTTGTGCATTTACTTAGAATATCCAATAATCCAATAATCTGCACATTTCCTTAGGATTGAATTATAAATGAATGGATATCGTTCTTGTGCGTTATATCAATCAATACTGTTTATCTTTTTTCCGATGATAATTATTGTCAAGACACGTATTATTGATTTCTCTGCTTGAGGTTCTTTAACGTGGGTTTTTACTCAAAGGATTATCGTTCATTCTGTTCTTAATGTGACAATCACGTTTTCACATCTAGTTGTCTGTATATTCTTTCAATTATCCAAATAATTGCCTTGTTTATTTTTGTATCATTGTTTTTCTGATGCTGACTCTTGGTGAAAGGATCGAAACGTCAAAAAATTCAATTATACAGAATTCAATGAATATGTTTCATTTGGAAAAATTCCTGTTTATAAATTATTTGAAACACAATGTTTCAATATTTGAAAAAGGCAGCACATTGCTCTTGAAACGTTGTGTTTTGAATATTTTATATACAGAGCTTTTTCCAAATAAAACATATTCATTGAAAATGAGTTCTGAAAAGTTTTTCCCTTTATTATACAGAATTTAAATCAGAAAATTCATTGATAATATATCACACATTACAACTTGTAAATAAAAAACTCAAAAAATTAAACACGTGAATGTATGGATAATATAAATGATATGAAATTCATCATAAATTTATATGAATAATGAAGGTATAATAAAAAAAAATGTGTGTCACACGGTCTTTGGAAACTGCCTTTAGTACTTGAGTAATCGTTTTGAATGCAACAGAAAAGTTTTGACATAATTTTTACAACTTTACTACTTAAATGATTGTTTTATCGATAAGACGTGTGTTCAAAATAAATATGAATGTGACATCCAGTATTTAACTTTGTTTTAATATTTGTTATTTATGATATTGATTTACGATTGTTAGTTCGTTGTAATGTCATTTATTGCTCTCATGTAAATGCGCTGGTTTTCCAGTTATTTAATTAGGATTTTTCTATTAATTGACCTCTTTGTCAGTGAATCAAATTTAATTATTCACTTTAGAGTTTAATTGTCTATTAGTTGTATAGCAATGAAACTGACGCAAAGGGAATGTATACATTTTAGAGCATTTCATTTAATTAATTCTAACCATTAAATTCATTTCAAAACTGGAATACAACTTTATATGTTTTTTGCTTTTATTAGATATTTATTCCAATAAATTACTGTATATTAATGCAGGCTCTATCAAAGTGACACATGGTTGTTATTTTATTATGAAATAAACAGTAATGACAACTGCCGTTACTTGAATTGGTTGCTTGGAACAAGAGTTAAAACTGCTCCATTTATGCTGTCCAATTTTTTTCGTCCAGAAGTAATATTCACATCTAAATTAAGCGTACAAGATTTCACACTAAGATCGGCTCTCATTTCAAGCTGATTTAAGGTTAAGAATAATTTCGCATGCGCATTACATCTCTGGCACTTTTTCCGCCAGGAGCGCTCATGTATCATGTTTAATTGTCTTTTTTGACCCTTTTGACTCTTGAGAACAGGAGTAAAGTTACGAACAATTGGATATAGAGGTGTATTAAATAATAATAGACATAAATTTCAACCAAAATACTTCTTTATTGAACGGTCTTGGAAGATATGTCTTCACTCTTCTCAGTCATATCCAATCTTTATCATTGAGCCTATTTGCTGTTCTCAGTCTCATCAACTCCATGCTTATAATATATACACCTCCCAAAACTATGAATCTTTTATTTAGGAATAATAAATATCTACGGTAAATCAAGTTTTTGAGAAAACTTTTGTATTCATGCGTTGAGCATGATTTTTATAATTAAAACTGTCAATTATTCAGTAATAAATAGTCATGAATGTTTTCAACATTGTAACATTGGTACAGCGTACAACAACGTTTTACTCTAATATATAAATACAATATGTGTAGTGTTCAACACCATATTGTTGATCTTTAATTAAATTAAGCTTTGTATGTTTATCAGTGCAACGTATGCATGGGAATTAACATGTAAATAGATTCTAACAAGACAAATTGATACGGGATTATCAGCATATTTAGCGGTAGATAAATTTATAACTCCTATCTATTGTATTCCATCCAAAAGCTCTTCAAATACCTGCTAACAAGCTAATCCCCTTTTATGATAAGACTATAAGTTTCATATTTCAAAAATTCATGCTCTTGACATCCTTTAATTAAATCTCACCCATAAATCCTTGAGAAATCTTTGCAATAATCGTTCGTTACATTGTAGAACATAAAAGAAACAATAAGACAATCAGAACTCCAATCAAACAAACCATTATCATCTTTCAAATAAATCATCTGTGAGAAAGCAATAACGAGCAATTCGCTCAGTCATTGTTTTACATCCCTTTCGATAAGCGGTCAGAACCGCGGTGAAGATAATTGGCCATTGCCACACGAATAAATAGGTTAGGTTCGCGACAATCGTTGTTAGTGATCATCGTTCAGTCAATTACTCCAAGAATGCTTTTAGATCTGACGTTCAATTTGAGCGTAAATTTTTAATACGTTCTTATTAACTCGCTGTCTTGTCTGTCTCTTTGTCTGTTTGGTACAAATTTTGCAATCGATTTTAAACTAGCTTCTCAATGAGCTAGGGACTTGAAACTTTAAATATTACTCAAAACTGGATAGCAATACTGTAACGAAACTTAACTCGTTAGTCTGTTTATAAATTTATTCTCACTTGAAGTTACAAGAATATAACTAAAATATCTAGTAATAAATACTTCTACTTATAACCGACACTAAATTAGACACTATTTATTATTTACACAATAACACTGTCTATTATTTATTTACACTGCTTCTTATTTATTTCGACTAGTTCACTTATTCATTTTCAATTTCACGTGCCCCGCATTCGAACTATTAATAAGAATAATCCTCCGGATTTATATATCCCTGCCCAGAGTTTCTCGAAGCTTCCAGACAGTTCTAGTGGTTTTAAGAATTTCCACCAGACTTCACCACTCAGTTGCCACCCGCTTATTCGGCGGAAATGGAAGTCTATTTTGTATGTCTGTTTGTTCATAATTTGTAGTCGAAATTTAGCCACTTCCCACTTTCAGAGAAGCTCAAATTTCGATAAAAATACAATAAATCAATCGTTTGTAGCACGCTTTAACTCCTGTAAATTGAAATGCAATAGCACGCAGGCAAGTGAACTTAGTGACGTATAGCGGGCAGATTGCGCGCTTCGTTAGCTCATGGTGACAGTGGGATCGATTACTTGGGCTCTGTTTACCTGCCTCTATAATCCAAGAGATATTTTGTACAATACTATCTTTAGGTGAGATGAAGAGGTGAATGAGTGCTTGCCTGACCTACCTGGGTACGCATATAAGAAAGATGTAAAAAATTTATTTTATTATTGGCCAGTTATCAAATCCCAGAAAAAGTGTCTGGCTTTTTGAAAATATTTTTAAATATATACAATTAAGATGCTATATAATTTTGAGCGTAAATCAATCACTTCTTTTTGATTTTTGAAAATACAACTTTTGGGTAATTTTAATATTAACCCGTCCAAAAGTGTCTGCCTTATTTTTTTTGTTATTCAAAAGAAACTCAACTTTCAAATAGTACCTACTTTTCGGCTTCTGAATCAAAAACATTTTTTGGTACATATTTTTTTACACCTTTCTTATGCGCAGTACCTGGCGTACCCAGGTAGGTCAGGCAAACACTCATTTACCTATACATCTTACCTAAAGGTACAATTGTACAAAATTTCTATCTGAATCAAACACTTCATGAAGCATGGGTCATGGGCTCTTCGACTACTAATAGCAAAACTGATGCATCAAGGCACACAAATCATATTTTCATACAAAATTTTTAGTTTTAAACCGACGAAGACTAAAATGTGGAAGAAAAATATTAAAAATAAACTTCTTGAGCCACTACTTTTTTCAAATGCACCAAAAAGCCTAAAACTGAAAATGTTGAACGCATTTGATTTAGTGCGATAATGATGCGCCCCACAATTCCAGTTTTAGGCTGGTAGGTGGTACCAAAATTATTTCGAACTTTTTCCGGCATTTGAAATTCGCAGATGTTCAAAAGGCTTACATATTTTAATATAATAATTTTTTCTTGAATACTTGGTATTGTATTTTCTAATTCTGTTTGAGAATCTCTACTTGGAATTATCTTCAATAGTATGGTCAATATAAGCCGCAAAAATATGTGGCTACTGAAGTAACCTCGGTCAGTAAATGGGTAGCCACAATTAACACACAAATACATTACTGTGTGGTCACGTATGTGTGTTTTTACAGGATGTATGCATTTACTGGATAAAAATTACTTTCCTGGAATTTAAATGTTAATATTGTCCGTGGAACTCAATTATTGTAGTGATTTTCTCTTCTTTATGGTTGCTTGCTCACAATATTAATTCCTTTGCAAAACATGTTTCGTTATATTTTATGCAATCCTTCTCTTCTCTGGCTTTTTTTCACTGTTTTAATAAATGAATGCTATGTTATTGGTTCTCTAAACACACCAAAATATCCAAAAAAGGCACATATATACAACACAAAAACAAATAAAATGAGTAATAGAACGGTTTGCAAACCACACAAAACAAGAAAAGAGTTAGACCGTTTTGAATATTGCGAAAATTGAAAATAAAAAATAAAATTATGTTTAACGGAGGTGAAGTTTGCAAAAATGATTAGTAGACCAGGCGCTCGTGACAGAAAGAGGAAACAATTTTTTACAGGCTGCCATTTATACATTTAGGTTTATAGAGAAGAGACTTACAGCTGTAAGCTTAAAATATTTGTATTTAAAAATCCCTGCGAGATTAATGCATATTGGAAATTGGTTTAAATATCAACAAAAAATAGCTTCTTTAAGACAACTTTTTACAGCCTGTTTATCTGAATATGAACTCATGTCGACCGTCTATCAATAAGCTCTCAGCCGATTTTGCAAACTTGCCTTATGTTCGGAAAAATGGCAGACTGTAAAAAGTTGTACAAAGAAACTATTTTTTATTATTAATTGAAATCTATGTTTTAATAAGCATTAACACCTAGCGAGAATTTTTAAATGCAAAAATTTCAAGCCCACAGCTGTAAGTATCTTCTCTATAAATAACAACTTGTAAAAATTGTTCTCTTATTTCTATCAAGAGTGTCCAATCTATAGTTTGATGTATTGACCTCAAAATTTCAAATTATAGTTAGGTTGGCTTTCGTCAAAAGACCATTGTAGAGGTAAAAAGCCAGTCGAATTTGAACTTGAAAAATTACGTGAAAGTTACACAAGGACCGACAATTCCAAGAAAGTTTAATCCAAACAATGGACAAAACAGTGAAAAAATAGGAAATTGGAGAATATGCTGATTTCACCGTTATAGATCTCATTCTAGACGATTTAATAGTAATTAAGATATCAGGGTGTTAAAAGGACAATAATGCCTGAGGTCAACAGTGTACTTTCCGAGGGCCTCTGGCCCGAGGTTTGTACGTTGACCGTAGGCATTATTGTCTGTTCAACTCCCGTGGTGCCTTCAATGTTTAATATCCGACTTTTGTTGTATTTCGATCAAAATTTTTAGCAATGTATGTCCTGTCATTGTGATATCTGTCAGAGAAATTACTCTAGTTATTTGCTGTAACTAGAAAACTTGTTTATTATTTTTCAAAATAATGCCCGAGGGCATCATTTTGAAACATAATGCCCTCGGGTATTATTTGTTACGTTATAACCCTGAAATCAGTATTATTATGACAACAATAATAAACTAGTCGGACATTAAAATTATTAATTATACGAGGTCTGTTTAGAAAAAGTCGAATATTTTGAATTACGGACCAATAGAGATATTTATAGTGCATTCCGAAAACAAAACAAGGTTGTGGTTCCGGTTCATCCACGGTTATGGTTTAACCAGTCGCGGTTTAGATATGAAACGATTTAAAGTGACATTTGGTAACGTTTATGTTCATCTCTCAAAAGAATTCAAAGCTATAGATGTCTAATACTTTTTGAATTAATTTGTTTTAAGTGAGAAAAATTCAGATGGATATAAACACAAAATTAAAAATTTTAAACAATAACAATTCTTACTTCCATCAAAAAAGAAAGAAATGTCAGGTGCCGTATTATATTTCAAAATGACCATTTCGACCAGCGTCAATAAACGTAATCGCCAAACTGACCCGGTTAATTTGCTTACAAGAAAGTAACCAAAAATTTCGACAACTGCGTTCCGTAAACGTAACAGATTGTCTTAAAAGTAACTGCGGTTACATTTCGAAATATACTATTAGTGATATGTGGTTGCATTGCACATAATCTCAGTTAACCTCGTACTCTTGGATTGTTGATATCAAGTTTAATTTTTGCGATATTGTCATTCACGTGAGATGTGTTCAAGTGTCAGTAGCAATTTTTGAAATATATAATTTTTACGCTTGACGAGTGGTAACCGCACTCTACGGCTGAATCATCTACCGAGTGCACTATAAGTATCTGCTACACTCGTAGCGGATAGAAGGCATGATTGATATTTATTTATTTATAATTTTTGGAGCAACGATGCAACAAAATTTTGGGTGAAATTGGGAAAATTTAGATTTTCAAGCCCAAAAAAGCACGTCAGTCCCAATCCAATTTTAATGTAGTACTCACGTTTTTTTTTGACCTCAATAGAGTTATGCGTTTTGAATTCTTGCCGCAAGATGAAACAATGAACCATACGAACATCAAGCCGTTTTACAATCATTACGTGCGAAAAAAAATCGTCAGAAGGGACCAGACTTGTGACGGGATAACTCATGGATCTTCTGCTCGTACACTAAGCCTTTCACTTCGTCAGTTTTGTACCAAAAATCAAATGACACCCGACAACTTCCTTCTCCACTCCCTTGACTTGCCAGACAGGTCGTATGCCATCTGTACCAGTAAAAAGCCCTAAATCTGGTCAATTATTTAACCCTACCCAGAGATATGGACATTTGCGCTAAACGAAAGCCCCTGCACTTGACCATCATTCAATATGCTCATCTATGTGTTACAGGAATTTTTACTACAGGTTTCGAAAAAGACAATAAGTTACGTATGCACATACATTGATTGAAAAATACTAATAGACCAGATGTTTCACAAAAATTAAATAATCATATCACAGTTAAAAATATTTCAGTACAACAATGTAAAGACAGAACATAAGATACTTCATTCATGGAACATAAGAAAGAATATAGCTCAACAAAAAACAAAGCTAAAATAAAACATCGAGATTAAGATTAGAATTTAGATGAAAAGACAGCTCTCACAGTACATGTTCTGCATTTATAGTCCAAGAGCCGACGACGAATTTAGGAAACGTATTTTAGGCAAGTTGAAACGAAAAGAAAATAATATTTTATTAATTGGTGAATGTAGAATCTTGCGTCTGGCAGAGGTTTGGCGGTTATTTCGCTACTGTGCAACTTATGACATTCGCAAAAAAATGAATCAAGAAAATATGTTTTAGGCAATTTGAAATTTATTTAAACTTTAACTTTAGCATCTATGTAACCCAGAAATTGAAGTCCCATACTATTTTTTGGGTTTTAAAGTGCAACCTGAATCCCCGAATATATTTAATAATCATATCTCAAAAATATACTTTAGGCATTCTGAAATTTTTATAGCATGTTTATTAACTAATATTAAAAATTATGTGTAAATCGCCAGACGAATTAAACGGTTTTTAGTGATTTCCTGACGCGAATAAAGATTCAAAATGAGTGCGACGAATAAGTCTCATACGTAGCCAAAAGTGCGAGAGATATAGTTCCGTTTTAGGCACTTCTATAACATTTAGTTATGCACCTCGTATTATGATTGCAATCGTTTGTACCGGAAATGCAGCCCTTTGCTCGAACTTTTTTTTGAATTTTCCACATAAATCCAGAACGTAGAATGTTGGAGTTCAGTATTTAAGACGATTTTACCATCTGAATGCTCATATCCTATTTTCAATGAGATCGACTAAGCCAGAAGTGCACTTTACCTGATAGCCTTTTAGAATTCCTCGCATAAATTCGAAATGGTCAGTAAATTTAGTATTTCAGTCTGCTGTAGCATCTGAATGATTGCCTACTATTCTCATAACAATCGATTCTACCAGAAGCGCACTTCAGCTGAATTTTTTTTCTTATTTTGCGCATAAATTCAAATCTGTCAGCCGTAGAGTCTTGGAAATCAGTATTTAGGAATATTGTAGCATAAGAATGATGATTTTCTGTTTTAGGTTGTACTTTAAAACCCAAAAAATAGTCTGGGACTTCAATTTCTGCTAAATAGATGCTAAAGTTAAAGATTAAATAAATTTCAAGTTGCCTAGAACATATTTTTGCAAATGTCATAGGTTGCACAGTAGCGAAATAACCGCCAACCCTCTGCCTGACGCAAGATTCTAGATTTACCAATTGATAAAATATGATTTTCTTGTTGTTTCAACTTGCCTAAAATACGTTCTCCTATTCGTCATCAGCTCTCCGACTATTACTGAGAACTAATCTTTTGGTACAGTTGGTCATTTTCATTTTTATCCGGTTTTAAGCGTTGACGCAGATGTTCAATGTGATGAGAAATTTATACCTGATTTGATGCAGTTGGCAATCGCCTGTCAGACCAAGCTCCCGGTAATTTTTTCTTGTTTTCGAAATTGAATTCAGTGCTGAAAGGACATAATTTTCTGACTATTGCTGACATCAAACCAAATTCGTCACAAATATTAAGAGTCATTTCAAAGAAAGCTATCCCGGACTACTTCAGGAAATAGAAACACTGTTGGGAAAAGTGAGTGAATAGGAGAGGGGAATACTTTGATGTGGACACGAAGCAATAATATGAAAAAATTCATGCCGACAAAGCAAAATTTCTAAAATTTGATTCATATGTTCGAGCTATGAATATAAAGCTTTACATGTGAAAAAAAACTTTTATTACGGGAATAATTGGAGGTATGCTGTCATACCAACTGATTATCAGATAGTTATTTCAATTCTGTGCTGAAACAATTGATTAGCTGCTCTAAAATATTTGAATTTGTCAGTATTTATCTTTCATATTAATTATTTCCAATTAAAACTTGAGATATTTTTAGTACTAGTTAGCTCATTACCAAAACCCGCATGTTATAAAATATTATTTTGCAACCTGTAAACGAAACAATATCTGTACCACATATGTCGAAATGTCGTTTGGATTTTTTTGCACAAAAACTAGTAAATATCAGCAAAAAACTAAAATATAATTTAATAATTATATAAAAACTGATTTTTTCGAGGTCATCAAGTGAGTGCATCACAATTATAAGGAAACCCGGTGGTTTAACCACTTGGTAAACTTGTAACCGTGAAGCGTAGTCCTCACTTGTTACTAACAGAAACACATGACATGCTCTGAGAACTTGATTATGTAAACAGCTAGAAAAATTGCTCCTTAAAAACAAAACAAAAAACTATTTAAATATAATCAGATCTTCATAAAATTCTTGATTTTATTTCACAATTTTTTTTTGTTTGCTTTAACATCTCCTTCTCTATTTGAAATATCAAAAGAATCAAAAATATTGACTTTTCAGTAACGTTTGATTTCAATAACGATGTAGAAAGTTTGGAAGTCTTTGACTCTGTTCTCGACTCAGTTTAAATGATTCCAATCTACTTTGAGCAACGATGTAAAAGTGAATCCTTTTACGAAACTCACGTTTCGACCTTAACGAATTTTATCTACGATGTGTTACCGACAAAGAAAGTCGTTAAGTTTTTCCGAGTGGAAAATTATGAAAGTGAAATTCATAATCGATTTTCAGAGAAATGGACAGTGAGATAATTCTGTTCTGGAAGTTACGAAGAGTTTGGGACACTAATTATGGACTTAAGGACTGCAAAGCCAGTTAATATCAGAAGGGAAAAATAATAATGAACTAACGAAGTATGCGAATTTATTAGACGTTATAGTTTCAAATTTGTGTGAAATGCTAGAACGACCAAAAAAATATATTCCAACTTGTTTCTTGCCTCGGTGTATATTTCTCTATGCTGTTACTTAACTTTGTACAAGCTTCGTGCAATGTAAACTGGAAACTCCGTGAAATGGCGTCAATTCGTCGTCCAAAAAATAAATAAGCAAACATTTGCCCATTCGTTACCACTCTAGTCAAACACAGTCCTCGCAGAGTGCCATATATCGCGACAATGTACCCCGCTTACAATGTCTGTACGTATATGGCATATACAAGTTCCTGTTGACTCCAAACATAAACATAAGAACAACGAAGACAGCACACACAGATTGTAGTTGCTCTCGTCTGCTGTTGATGTCTGATTCTCAGTTGTTCGGAGTCAAGTTACTTCTTTAGTTCTTCAGATAGCAGTTTAAGAAATGCTGTTATTGTTTATGAAGCAAGGAATTTTATCTTAGATGTGAGTCTTTTGTTGGGAGATATGAAATGTGGAAACTTGTTTTATTTTGATATGTATCTAGAAAATGGATAGTTGATAATTGTCACACTTTTTGCTTTTCACATCAACAAAAAGTAGAAATATTTAAACAAAAAACATTCGATTTTCATTTGCTCTATGAAATCAGTTCTTTGACTTATTACCTTTGCCTTGTCACTAGTAAAACCCGTGTCTCACAGGAAGAAATATTGCAATTTAACAGCGGTAATGTTCAGCGTAGAACTCTTAGAGCGCTGCGGTTTGCCTGTGGTAACTTCTTGTTCCGAAGCTGAGTCTGCAGTGGGCTCTAGCTAACCTCCAATGTCACCAGAGACTGGATATAAATTTACTTAGGGATGTGAGGATACCTTACCGTCCTTGGGGGCTGCCAAGTCACCAGAAAGCTGATAGACAAAATAGCTTGCTCCGTAGGTTTATTGGAAGATGGTTCCCAGAGAATTGAAAAAAGATTGAAGGCTTAAATAAGAAAATATACAGGGAAACCGTTGTTCCAATTTTCATTATTCCTGAACAAAATTCAAGTTTTTTAATTTAAGGAAGCGATGCACGTCATCAAATAGTATCAAACACCGATACAATCTGCTAAATCCGACAAAACAACAGAAACTCAAACTGAATATTTAGAATGATTTTATTTGAATTATGTATTTGCCAAGTTTGTACAAATAGTAGCATCTATACATTAATACGTGAAGAGAAAACTTTTCATCCCCTTTTTAAGCATATTGCATGCACGAAGGAATATGAGATTTAGCATACATAAAGTTTATATGAAAAAGAAGTGCAGAAAGCTAGAATTATATACCGGGTATCTCATTTTGAATTTACCTGGAGGAAAAACTTTGTACCGCGCGCACGAAGGAATGTTAGAATTGGAATACATGAAGTTGATATGGAAGAAATTATATACAAAGTATTCCATTTTAAATTTACCTGAAGAGAAAACTTTTGTACCGCGCTCGCAAAGCAATGTGAGATTTGACATACTTGAAGTTCATATGGAGAAGGAGTGCAGAAAACTAAAAGTATATTTAGGTACTCCCATTTTAATTTACCGTTGAAAATGATATTATTTTTTGCTGGAATATATCGAGAAATTTGCACAGAATAAAAAAATATCTCAAGTAAGAGATTAACGATTTTCTCCTCCTCCGGGGGCCGGAAAGGGAATCACTCTAAAATATTGAATGGGAACCACTATTTTTTATTTCAGATTCGGATAGAGTATCGAATACCAAATTAATTTTACATGAAACCCCCGGGGATGGAGAGTTAAATTCAATAACGTTCAAACTTAGCAATATAATCAATTACGGTTGAATTCTGACCACTGGGCGACCACAATTAAAATGCAATGAATAGCAAAATTGTATTGGTCCTTTTGATACGATAACGATTATCCATGCTACAAGTATAAAATTTATACAAAGATTTGTGATACTCTTATTACGCTTCATTCAAGAAAATAAGGTTACATTGATATTTACTTATCTGTGATAAATTCAATTCACCATACCAAACGATATTTAATCCAGTACAGAAGAGATCATTACAAATGGAATAATCATCCATTTTACCAAGATGATGATTAATAAGATCCAACAACGATCTACTCAGCACATATGACTGCATAAATTTCAAACAACAGATCCCTCAATGATCAAATCAGCACACACGGTTGCATAAGTTAAAAATTTCAACACATTTGTGAATTGCGATAGTAGAACAAGCAATTAACAATTCAAAAATTTTATCCCTTTGTATCAACTTAACTATAACTTATAGAATTAACCAAATCAACTAAACAGGTGTTTTTTTAATTCACAAATATTTAAAACAATTAAAAAGAATTTCATTATTTTACCAATTTTTAACAGAGTATCTCGGGCGCCAGCGGTTAACTATACAAACTAATTATTAAATATTTTATAGCCAGTGCAGTGAAACATTTTGGGCAAATTTAATTAATTGATAATTGGCACTCTAATTAATCAATACAAACATAATGGGAATAGAATGTAATTTTGGAAACTAACAATGATTCCTGATATTTTGGAAAGAACCATTTGACGTAGTGAAATCTAATTGATTATCCCTCTAGGTGATACAAGACCAGAGTTGTCACTTTTTGGGAAAGAAAGTCCGCAATTTTGGACGGTCATCGGAGATGATCGGAGTTCAGTCCGATTTGGAGTATCTGATTGAACGGTAAAATAAAAACTTTTTGTTTTTATATGTACATATTTGATTTTACTTATTATTCTTCCATGCCTATTTCTATTACTAAGAGCCGCTTCCATTAAATCCGCGTCGTTTTAAAATTTATTCATAAACTCCGAACAAGACATTAGAGCAACGATTTCTGATATTAGATCATTAGATTGTCATTAAAAAAATACCCGCTCAACACAAGTATTTAAAGCAGGTACTTATGCTCAAATTGATAAGTTGACGGGACGCGAGATAATATCGTCGAAATCAGGACAATCCTGGCAGAATCAGGACGGGTGGCAACTCTGTACGAGACTCATTTACGTGGCTGATGACTACAAGGGTAGTGCGAATCCTTATGGAGTTGGAGTTTTGGAAAAATAAAATCTAAATAAATCAATGATAAGGAAATTTAAAATTTTATTTAATTTAGGATTGTCCGAAGCAGCACAAGACGAAAATCCCTTGAGTTAACTTGGGGAACCTTTTTATATATTTCCTTAAATTTACTTATATTGTTTGATTGCTATTATTGATAGCTCGAAGCGAGTCAAATCAAAATAAGATACACTGAGAGTTTTTTTTTTAAGTGAAAGCTTCTATAGGCTCGAAATGGCAATTTTCGGATGGGTAAAATCTCATGAATTCGCGTGATCGACATGCTACTGGCGCGTGCGTTGATCAACGAGGCCGTATTTTCACTTACTTGTACACGGCAAAATTCACGTTTCGAGATTTTGATGAAAATATTTGTTTCGAGCATCCCTCAATTTTGACTTGATGTGTGCATGTGCGTTCGTAACTCGCAAATCTAAAAACCCGTCAAACGTATAATGTTGAAATATTGTATTTAAGACTAGTATAAGGTCTTGTTGTGCACCTCGCATTTTGATTGCAATCGTGTACCGGAAGTGCACTTTACTTGAAACTTTTTTTGAATTTTCCGCATAAATTCAGAATGATCAGCCGTAGGATACTGAAATTCAGTATTTGAGATTGCTATAGTATCTAAATGCTTATCTCTTATTTTTTTACCAATCGACTCAACCGGAAGTGCACTTTATATAACAGAATTTTCGAATTTTCTTCATAAATTCAAAACAATCAGTCGTAAAATATTGAAATTTTGTATTGAGCACTTGAACATCTAGCTGTGCACCTCGCATTATGATTGCAATCGTCTGTGCCGAAAGTGCACTTTTCACGTAGCATTTTTTTTAATTTTCCGCATAAATCCAAAACCCTTGAACGTAGAATTTGGGAATTCAGTACTCAATAGACGATAGTAACGTCGAGATACTCATGTCCTATTTGCATTGAGATCGGCTGAGCCTAAACTATACCTTGCACTTGACAGTCTTTTAGAATTTTTCGCATAAATTTGAAACGATTGGTTTCAAGTAAAGTATTGAAATTAAGTATTTCAGTCTGCTGTAGCATCTGAATGATTGCCCACTATTCTTATAACAAAGCCGGAAGTGCATTTCAGTTGAATTTTTTTCTTTTATTTTGCGCGTAAATTTAGAACTTTTAGCCGTGGAATCTTGGAAATTAGTATTTAGGAATGTTGTAGCATAAGAATTATAACCTACTAGTTTCATAGCAATCGACTGGGCCGAAAGCATACTTTACCTGACAGATTTTTAAATTTTTTTAGATAAATCCAAAACGATCAGTCGTGGAATGAAGGAATTTTGTGTTTGATTATCGTATTATTATATGCAAAAAATATATATATATATATACTCTATGTAATGTTGACAGTTCAGTCTCGAGAATATTCGGGTTGATTTCATCTAATGTGTTTTATGTACTTGAATTTTAACAATAGTTTAGTTTATTATATTTAGGTTTGGAAGCAAAGGATTTGTCATGCATTTCAACAGTGGCGGCGCTAGACTTTGTGGATTACAGGGACTCAGTCTTTGTACTAAGCTGGAGAAAAATTTTCGGTTCAAGGTCAAATATCATTATATTAGAGCTACATGCTATCTTTTCTAACTTATGGTCATTTGAAAATGACGTTCACGAGATGACTATTCAATTATAAAATGATATCTGTTCTAACTCATGGTCATTTAAAGATCGTTTCCGAAATGATGTTCAAAAGATGACTATGTAACAAGGCGGCTAACAATTACAAAGTGATATCTGTTCTAACTAATGATCATTTAGAGAGTGTTCCTGAAATGACGTTCACGATATAACTATTCAATTAATAAGTGATATCTGTTCTCACTTTTGGTCATTCAAAGAGCGTTCCTGGAATGACGTTTACGAGATAACTATTCAATTATAAAGTGATATTTGTTCTAACTTATGATCATTTGAAGAGCGTTTCCGGAATGACGTTCACGAGATAACTATTCAACTATAAAGTGATATCTGTTGTATCTTATGATCATTTGAAGAGCGTTCCCGAAATGACGTTCACGAGATAACTATTCAATTATGAAATGACATCTGTTCTAACTTATGGTCATTAAAAGAGCGTTCCCGGAATGACGTTCACGAAATAACTATTCAATTATAAAGTGTTATCTGTAATAAGTTATGATCATCAAAGAGCGTTTCCGGAATGATATTCATGAGATAGCTATTCAATTGTAAAGCGATATCTGTTCTAACTTATGGTCATTTAAAAATAAAAATTAGCTATAACTCAAAAATTGTAATAGGAATATTAATTTCAATATAATGTATATCAAATGCAATTTCAAATATTTCATCCATAATTTCTAAACATTTTACAGTGGCTCGTGCCACTGTAAGAACAGCTTGTCGCCGCCACTGCATTTCAATTAGTTAAAGTTAAAGGATATATTTTTGGAATAAATGGGTTAAATCTTATTAATTCGCGTCACCAACATATTTTATATTAAGTTTGTGCAGCTCATCGTATGTTTTGATTATTGAATAATCAAAAAAAAATAAAAAATAAGATAAATGTTAATGATTTTGACTTACAAATTATAAAACCTTAATTTCTGATTTGAATATTAAAAATGCCTCAATTACTGCTAATTTTTTTTTAATATTATTCTCAGTCTGAATCCAAGATGCAGTGCACGATGGCTCAAAAAAGCTCCTAATTCAACTGAATTCCCATTAAATTCTACATATTTTAATATAAAAATGTGAACTCGTCATAGTTGGGAAAAACTGTTTTGTTAACCAAATTAAATTAGTTTTCTGTGTATAAATTGTCACGACTGACTGAAAAATTAAATGAATTCCAACCATGAAGATAAATAAATTAACGTTAAATATTTTATTCTATGAAATTCAAATTTATAGTTGCATGATAAAAGTACTGCTCGTGAACTATTAATTTTTTAATGAACTAATTATTATCTCTACCACAATACATGCATGTTTCATAAAAATAGTTTTTAATGGCAAACGTGAACAAAATTATTATTTTTGGTCACTGTAGAGATAACATAAATAATGATTATTTATTTCAATCTTGATTGAATGAATTATTGCAAGGTTATTATGAAAGATGTGCACAGAGAGATAAGTGCATATTATAAATGTTTCATTGCAAAATACTATATCATTTAAACAATAATTATCCGCATTAATTCGATCAGCCTTGGCTGGAAATGGGGGACCTTATATTTCTTTTTCTTTCCTTTGCTGCTCATTCATTGCTTCTCCTGCCAATTGCTCTCGGACATTTACGAGCATTTTACTTTTGTTTTATGTGATTTTCTTTTTGTTTGATGAGGATTCGACCGTGAACACAAAAAAATATTGTAATCTCAGTTTGCTCTCTGATATTTTCTAGAAGACTTGTTTTTGTGAGGTTATGAATATAATCGCTTTTGTTTAGTGGAAAATTAAGTCTAAAAGCAGTAAAGTATATTTATAACAGATAAGTTATAATTATTGTGGAAGTTGAGTTTATGCACAGCAGTAAACTAAATTTTAACACCTGGTGAATAATATGCGTGATAATTGCGCAACTCGTTTTATTTTTATTGGTATTACTGCTTCCCCGAATTCTTAATAATTCCTATATAATAAATTGGCTCTGGCATGAGTCACTGACACTCATTTATTCATCTTTAAACAAACAGAGACAACTGTGGCAAACGGTATATTCTCAACGCAATCCAAACCTTAGTTCGCTGATAGCTACTTCTATTTTTTAGATTATGTTTGTGTTTCAAAACATTCAAATAATTCCAAAAACACAAATATGCTCTTTTATTTTAGGAAGAGACATAACTCTCCAAGAAGTGATTTTATCCAAGTTTCCAGCAGGAATTCAAAAAATATGCGAGACCCAATTACTTTACGCATTTCTTTGAGATCATAAAGAAAAAGAAGTAGGTTCAAACAAGATGTTCCTCGAGGTTACAATTTTAAAAAAGTCTTTTAAACGACAAACCTGACACAAGAATAAAATACGTCTTTCTGTTTTTAAGTCTGTGGACACATAATTGTTCTTTTCACTTTGTAACAAAAAGGCGCTTCATACACACAAGAGATAATAATTCATCTTCTTTTCAGTCTCCGGATTGCATTCACTTTTCAAAGAAGCTGGATATGAAAAATGTTCGAACCTATTTACTAGATTACTAAGATGCTCATACTTCTCTCAATTTACGATCCAATTTTCATATTAACTCCTGTATTCAATTGTCCTCGTAGTTACATATGCTCATTTTTCACTTTTAATAGTGCAGACTACCTTCCATTAAAAGGTTCTCAATTCCTCCTGAAATATTCCTTTTTCCTTTTTCAATTGTAAATATTGTAATATTGGGGTGATACTCAACGTTCTTTTAATGGGAAACCTCCGGCCGTTTCGCTCGTTAAAACCATGTAAACGGTCGTGCATTTCTCACTTTTATCGCAGAGGCCATGCCTCGGAAAAATCACCAACTAATTTGTATAATGGGAGCAAATTAATTTAGAACGGTTGAGTTTTTGCCCTAATTCGTACTTTGTGTACTCTAACACATCTTGCATTGTTTTGTTTTCAATGAATTCATTTGTTGTTTGCTTGCGTGGTTACTAAGGGGTAATTGCTTTAAGCACACGGTTTTGCTGCGGAATATTTTCGCAGCCTCAAGGTTATTGTTTATTTCCCAATGCTCTAATTTTCTTTTACTGTAACCATCTGGGATTTTGTTCGGCCTCAAATGAATTCCTTTATTGTTATGAGCGGTAATATTAATATTATTAGTTCCACTTATTTGCTTTTATCTTGCTGTATTATTGCGTGGTTAACATCACCATGTCTTTTACATGATCTGAATATCCAATCCACAATTTCAGTACTCGAGTAGTAAGAGCGACACATTAAATCGCCAGACTATGTTAAATCATCCTTCCAATAATCTAGTGTACCCTATTTCAATTGAATAAGGAATTTCACATCTTTTGACGGGCATAGACCGTTTGAGCACGGCGGTCAAATTTTTAATCCGTACAGCAAGGTCTTCCGTAATCCCTATGTACCACTTGAGCACGGAAGCTTAACAGAATATTGGATAAACCATAAACAAAGATAGTAAGTAAAATGTAAAATCTTTAATGTGCAATGCAAATAGCCGAAATAAACCAATCCCAATAATGGAAAAAAAGCATCCTAACTACGACTATTTTCAGTGAAATTAATTATGTTAGCTGTAAGAAAGTATAAATATTTGTAAATATGTTTTTTTTTCTACCTACAGTTTATATCAGTCGTTATTTGTTTATGATAAAATAAAATGAATTGCTATCAAAGTTCGTTTATTATATTAACTCACAATTTTTGGCATTTAGAGAGGATACATTTATTTGAGAATAAAAGATTAAAGTAATAAACTTGGCTCAAACGGTATATAGGGATTAAGAGAAAAATGCTCAAAGGGTCTATGGGATTAGGACAAAACTGACCACCGCGCTCAAACGGTATATCCCCCTTTTCACAGGCGCTTGAGAATCATTGAGTGGTGAGGAGAAGCAGTTGCATTGCTACCCTTTGACAGGTTACATTTCTATAGTCGATTTCAAACGCTATCTACTGTTGGTAGGAAATAGACAATATTATTCTTATATTGCCAAAACTCCACTGTAGGATAATAATGAAACGAACGTGAACTTCGAATATAGTATTCCTATTTAGATGCCGGTATAGAAGATCCTGTTATTTACATTTACATTTATGACTTATTTTTGCCTAAAATTCAAAAATTTTAATTCTTGCAAATAAAACTTTATTTAATTTTGAATATTTGACAACAAGAATCGTGTTCAAAAAATTTTAGGAATTGGTAAAGGTTTTTTAATATAAAAACCATGAAATTCTTAATAACACTGTTCTCTAAATTCATTTAGTTACCTGTTTCGATCACTGAGTGACCATCTTCAGACTACCGGAGAGAACAATAAAATAAAAGATGCCTCAGTGATCGAAACAGATGGCTAAATAAATTAAGAGAACAGTGTGATTGAGAATTTTATGGTTTTTTTTAAAAAAAACCTTATCAATCCCTATTATTTACCACACTTGGGTTATCGTTTTTCTTATTACGAAAATTTTTAATTCTTCAAAATTTAATCTCATAACACTTTAAATCCTATTAAATTTAGGGGACTATTGTAATAAAATTTGAGCTCGTTCTTCAGTTAATAATTTCATTAATTAAACTACAATACTGTTTTCCATTTATTCCACGGCTTCTCACTTATTTTCAACTATTTTTATATTTATTTCCACTGTTCTCATTTATTTCCACTAATTCACTTCGTCTAGTTACTTGAAAGCCCTCCGTAACTGATCTATCTAACACTATTATTTCTACGCGCTCTGCAATATTACTCCAATTCTCTTTTCTTCTTACTTTCACTTTCTGTCTTATTCGACCTAGTTTTCCGGTTTATATACTTGAATCTTTCGAGAAATTTGCATTCGGTCTAACATCACTACGTCCTTGATACATATCAGTCAATTGCGCCTGCTAGACAACAACTCTATTGCGTATATCACCCGTCTAACCGGAATATTACAATGGAAGTCTACTCTATAGGGACACTGTTCGTTACACTATCAATTTGATCCATTTGAAGAATCACTTCTACCTACCCAGTACAGCAATTAAATAAGATAAAAAATTTAAAATTCGCCCTTTAACAACTAATATAAGCACAAAATCTTCAAATAAGAATATCAGTTGGCATTTTACATCCATACAGAGTGAGTTCAATTCAACTTTCTTAGCGTTAGTGAAAATGACAGACGTTAAAAAAATTAATTTTTATATTACTATTGTTTCAAACATAATGAATTACCAATTCGATCGAAAATATATCTTTAACGTCGGCAGAAAAAAAAATCATCAAACATGGTCGGAATCAGGGGGAAAACTTTGTTTTTAATTAAAATAGAAGGAGACACTTCGGAAGGCTTACAAAAACGAAAAAAAATTGAGCACACAAGAAAACAATTTCGTGTTTAGAAGTGAACAAAAAACTTTCATGCGGTGTAAAATTCACCACCAACTTCTAAGAAAATTATAGAATCAATTCGAAATTGGACAAAATGTGTTCGAGTCGGAATTTCCTCTGTTACACTATGAATTTTATGGCAACTCATGAAAGATGTTGGCTTTATTTTCGAAAAGCGAAAGCGAAGTGGACTTGAAAGGGATGATATTGTGCGTTGGCGTCGCAATTATCTAAGAAAAATTAAACAAAACTACCGCAAAGATTTCACAATTGTTTATTTTGATGTATCATGGATTAATATAATAAACCAAGATCCCAGCCCCACCAGACGTAACTTATTTTCGGAGGAACAAAATGTATAGAATAGAGTAGTGTTAGTATGTACTTTGATCGTATGCATACTTGCTAGCTTGAATCGACGGCCAATTTACAGATACTAGGTACTAAAGATACGTTAAAACATTACTCACTTTTCTTGAAGTCTGAATGCTAATTTTCATGTACGTTTTAGAGAATATTATTAAAAATTAATAATCAACACTGCCCGACACTCCATCGGTATTAATTTCTGCTAAATGTAGGGTTTGGGTCCCAGGACGTCTCGTGTCTCGAAGTCTCGGGACTTTTCGTAAATTTAGTTGCCTCGGGTCCCGAGACTTTCGGATCGAGACTCGAGACACGGTTGTTACAATTATACTGTAATAATTCTATTTTCCAAAAGCCATAATAAACTTGATGAGTTTCCTGCACTGTTTCATTGGATGCGCCATTTATTATCTTAACAAAGAATTACTTGATACTCTACTATTCGTACACAATAAATACGCTCGCCGCCATATAGTTGTTTTGAAGTCAATTGAAACGGGCAATCAATTGTTAATATGAGGACTCGATTTGATGTTCAATAAATGTTAATTTCTAATAAAATCTCTTTTTTCATAAATAAATCCCGCCAAAAATTAACTCGATTCTAATTTTATTCTGAAAAGTGTCGAAGTCCCGGGACATCCAAAGACTATGATCTTGGATTGTTTCGTGTCCCAGGACATTGAAATTGTCGAGCCTTCCGAAGCCCTAACTAGATGCTTCAAAGCTCACAAAAAATAACGTAATCTTACTTATAGTCTGACTTCTAATTTTTATATATGATACTCAAGGAATAATTTCAATACTTTCTGTAAATAGCCAGACCAATCGTAGAGGCCAAACATCCTCCAGACAAAATTGAAATGTCGCTGTGAGTATGAGCGCAAAATCAGTATAGGTACGCTTGATAGAAAGCGAAATATCTAGCATTCAACTCTCCATTTTTTACTTACAGTCTAATCTAGTCTACTCTGAGTACTCTGCGTGTGTATTCAGCATATTGTCACAAATTTTATTGCAAATAATTTATTATCACAGGTTACAGTGCAACTATTTACTTTATACACTTGTATGATCACTATTTCGCCCACAGTTACTCGTACTGAATGAATTCCTCTCCTAGCTCACGCTCTTTTGTATCTAAGCCGACAATGGGCCAACATTCAATTGTCTAACAGTTGATGCCTGTCACCGAACATCTAGTAACCGTCTTACAATTGAACATCGACTTGGTCAATACTAACTATGATTACAGTTATAGCGAATTCAAATAAATATTTATGTGAACTAATTACTTAAAATATTTCACATTTGTGACAATATAGAATTCACAACGCCTGTGAGTAAAATAAAATTATTTGCAATGTCTCAAAAAAAAAATGATGGCAGAGTTATCAAACTGTGTTTTTAAAATGATTCTAATGGGACTTCCATTACACCGTTAACAACATAAATTAAATGAAGCGGCGTTGTGAAGCCATCTAATTATTACGCTCGCGCTCCTACTCACAACGACATTTTAATTATGTCTGGAGGATGTTTAGCACCTACGATTGGTCTGATAGTTTAAAAAAAATATTGAAATTGTTCCCTGAATATTATATATAAAAATTAGATGGCAGACTATAAGTAAAATTACGTCATTTTTTGCGAACTTTAAAGCGTCTAGCAGAAATTTCCGCCGATGGAGAATATCTGGCAGTGTTGATTATTAATTTCTAACAATATTCTCCAAAACATACCTTAAAAATAATCACTTAGACTTTAAGAAAAATAAGTAATGTTTCAACGTACCTTTGGCATCTAGTATCTGTAAATTGGCCGTCGGCCCAAGCTAGCAAGTATGCATACGATCAAAGTATATACTAACATCTATTCCACACGTTTTGTTTCTCAGAAAATTAAGAAGGTCTGGCACACCTGGGAACTTGCTCTATAAGAGAAAGTGTTGATAAAGAATGGAAGAATAAAACAATAATTTCGATACTAGATGCTTTTATAGCAGGGCTCTCTACCGGTTTAAATGCACCATCTTTTCGTGGTGGAAAATTTGTTTTACTTCATACAGGACATAAAGGTGGTAGTGGTATGTAGTTTTAAAAAAATCTATTTCGCCTTTCACCTGATACGGGCGTGGCAGACACTTATAGTGCACTTGGTGAATTGATTGTTCTCTCAGCCGTGAGCCACTATTACAAGTTATCCAATCACAGGCACTTTTAGTTTTTTTGTGGAGAGTATATTATAATTCAGTGAGAATATTACTGAATTTTTGTCTGACGGTGGAATTCGATCACGCGACATCCGGATTACAAAGTCATCAAATTATATGCAGTAACTTGTATATATAAAAGACAAGGGACACATGTGTCTTTTGTTGTCAAAATATGACCCAAAAATGAATCCGTGTCAAGAGATGTCTTTTTACTAACCAAAAGTGAATATAGACTCACATGAATATGTGCGAATACTCTCAGTTACCAGGCTGAAAGAATAACAAATACTACGAGTTGAGCACAGAGCTTGTTGTAAGTTAAATTCCGCGTTGTCTGATTGAGACCTTAGAGATGATATGAGATGTAACGTTGAAACAAGTAGCCGTCGTCTGTAGGTCCCTATTTTTTAATAAATGATAATCAACGTAGTGATCCCATCATCTTATAGAAGCCTGTCATTCAAGGACACGTGTATATTTGATCAGATAAACGAATATCAGTACGTCATATATTGAATATCAAAATGATGTGTTTCAGGGGCAGCATGAATAGATGTACGAGGCATAGAAACCAGTCCTTACATTCTTAAAGCACACACAAAAGCTCAACGATTCGTATGCTACTTTATAGACATTTGGGCTCTCATCATCTATTTTTTATCTTAATCAATTTGTCAACTAAGCAAATTACTGGAATTTTCGTTGTCTCTTTTTGTTGATATAGACGTAACTGGTATGATCTTTCTAATAATTACAAATGGCGCACGCGCACACGCACATACAAATTCTGAGATTATATTTGATAAATAACGTTTTGATGAGACATTATCTAGATTATAAAGAATAATTAAATCCTGTACAAACACAAAACCGTACGTAACATATTCGTCACGAAAATGCATTATACAAATAGAAAAAATTTGAAAACTGCCATTACTTTTCGTACATAATAAGTGCTGCCATCTAAGCAATCTGTCGCGCCATCTCTTGCTGCCTTGTCGTCAAAACTGACTACTATTTTCTTATCGCTTTTTATTACATCAGGAAATAAAGAAACAGACAAACAATATACGAGAAATTTCCAATGCATTATTCATCAAAAACAGTTTGTACATCTCTCCCCAGCAATTTCCACTCATTAGGTCTGACAACGCACCAATATTACAGTACATTGACGGACTAATAGGTACAACACATTGAAGTGCACTTTACCTGTACCAAACTCAGCCGATACCTATTTACAATACATGAACACTGTTCAACTCTGTGCTTTGACGCACCCATAATACAATACAGCTTCCGTTTTATTAAATTTAACTAATTATTGAATGTTATCGGATGAGCGCATCGTTGTTGACTGTTGACTGATTACTTGCATGGACCGTAACAGGATATTATTGGACAATAGCAAGAATTAATGATTAATGAAAGTCAGAAGCCCAAGTTCCGATTCATTTTTACACAATGACGAGGTCATGTATTTCCGACAGCTGCAAAAATTGTTGTGTAAATATTGACACATATCCAAAAAACGGCGAGATTACCACAAATGTTACTAATCAAGATAGAACAAATGAATCCAGCAGCACCACGAAAAAAAAGCGAATTGAGGCTGTAAAGGTGAGTAATAGGGTATTTAAAACTTCGAGACATAATATTTGTGGGCCTAAAATCTGGTTTTGTAAACAGGAAGCGGAGGGAGAAAATAGAAAGATGTAAAATAAAAAAATTGAAAGGATAAATATGAGTTTTAATTCAAATTTTCCAGAGAGGTTATTGTAATAAAAAAATATTTGAGAATCAGTTTAATGAAAATAAATTTGAGGTAAGGTCGAATTGTATTTCGAATCTTTTGTTAAAATATGTATTCATCGATGCTCTAAAAAAATCTGAAGCTCATTAGCTAATACCAGACCAATACCGGAAACCTTATCTCTAAAAAATTCAAAAAATAATAAACCCAAGTATTCCACCGATACCAAAACAATTAAAAAAACAAAATATCAGGAGAACAAAGCAACCGCTGCGGAGCGAGACAAAAGATGGTAACAATGAGAAAGAATCTTCTTTTCTGGCGACATTCAATCATATTCCTTCTTTGAAATCGAGATACAGCGTCCAATTATCATACCAGGGTGGCTTGCTTTTGCCGTGATTGTTTCTAATTAGTTTAACGGAATTACTAATTAGTAATTCCAGCGTAATTATTAGGACCCAAGTCTGTTGTTTTGTTGCGAAAGCGACAGCCAATCAAAATGCTAGAAATTAGGAGGGACGACAAATTTCTTGCTGGGAGACTCGATCGTTTGTGAATTATGCGATTTTCAGATGAATTCCTTCATGTTCTACTCAATTGGATCCAATTTATCTTTGTTTTTTTGTGAATTCAATTGATGCAAATTGATTTCTCGAGGTTACGATATTGACCGAATTTTTTTTGACACCAGATTCTTTTAAATAAACTATACCTGTTAAATGCTGTTGTATCAAAGTGTTAGACTTTTCAGCATAATATTTTTTATTGAAATCATATAAAGCAATCTCGTATGTCTCGGTATCGGTCTCGATTTGGAGACCAATACCAATACTTTCGAGACTCTTGTTCATTATACCACCGTCGAAGACCCGTTTCGATGAATGTCCGCTGTGGTGAAAGTCCTCACCGTCGAGTACCCACTGCGGCAATTTAACCCTCACTAGTTAGTTAGTTGGGTGCGAAGCACCGCCGGTTGAAAACAAAAACCAATGTTTATAAACATTGAGCATGGTACGAAATTGGTCAGAACGGGCGAAGCCCGCCCGTTAGTTGGGTGCAAAACACCGCCGGCTGAGAGCAAAACCATTGTGGGGATAGATTCGCCGTAGTTGGGTATTCGACGGTGTGAACTTTCGCCGCAGCGCACATTCGTCAGCATGGATACTTAACGGTGCGGTAAGCATTCATCTTGATCTCGAAAGTTTACAAAAAAAAAGACAATCGGTTGGCAATCGAAGCCGCCAGAGGGCTCATACAAAATATAACCATAGGTATCTTGAGAATTCAGAGAGCTGAGCTTTTGTGAGTTTCGAGACTTTCGAGGCTGATAATGAAAATTTGAAATCAATGCCGACACTATCATTTCAAAATCGAGACAAGATTCCAGCAGTAGTAGTAGACTTATTAAATAAAACAACATTAATTAAACTCTGCAATATTCAATTGTTCAGTAACAAACATTATTTTGTATTTGGATAAAAATGACTGAAAATACAATAGAAGTAAATATGGGAAATGATAAAATTGTCCATATTTTTATGCCTGAATTAAATCACAAAGTATAATGTCAATAAAAACTTCAATATTGTAACTATTCATATTAGCTTTTACGGAAAAATATGGTACTGTTATTAATTTAAATCGTAAAATGCATTTATCGACAAGAGCGCAATGAATATTAAAAAATTATTACATTTCATGAATATCTTTGTGTTTATTACAATAGTGCAGTAATGTGTTTGCTAAAAGCTCATGAATTTCAGTGCTGATTCACTTTTTTGCCAACAGATGGCGGGAATGGAGTTCAACAGATGACAGTCGCACAGTCGGTACCGCATAAAAGTAACCTCTTCTTATCCTGCCGATATTTTGTAAGTTAAAAATCTTTCCTCATCATATTCAAAATAATTAGTTAATATATTGCAATTTAATACGAAATATTGTTTTTTATTGAATATTTTAATTAGTATTTAAAAAAATTGTAAATTAGGTTAGCAATAGAGCAAACCGGCGGATTAAAGTAGGTTTTCTAGTTTTGGTAATATTGTCTGTCGGTGAAAACAGCTGGAGCCTCATTTTTTAAACGCTGTAATTTTAAAATAGACTCTCCCAGAATTTCGTTCCACTTTAATTCTTGCAATGACCTTTCTCGACTTCTACTCCATTTACCTGCAAATCCAAAGCCCTGAAAAGGCATACTTTATAAATTCCCAACAAACATTTGCGGTACGGAAAACTCCCGTTTAACGTTTGACGAAGCGGGTTAACTAATTTCAAAGGGTTGTAGGAGGGTGCGATAGATAGAATCCTTCAGATACCAATCCAGCAGCGTAGGATAAAGGGATCCTAAGGATATGGACATGACATATGTGGGAGCTGAATGCTTCTAGAGTAAATGTGTGTTTGCCATTGTGTGAATAAGTACAGGTAGGAGTTAGTATTTGAATTGAATCCTTTGTAAAGTGTGGAGTTCGTTTTATCTAGCAATGATGGAGTTCTGTGCTTTAATATAGTCCGATAATTTTATTTTATTTGAGAGAATAAGACAAGGTTTTTTTTATAGTATGTTATTTTCGAAGCCTCTCTTCAAAACTTACTTGAAAATTGGCTCAAGAAACTGTAGGATCTCAACTTCAGCAAGTGTGGTTTGATGGGACTGCATTCATATACCAAATTTCAAGTCAATACCTGCGATATTATCGAAGTTATGCACAAAACAAAGAATCAGTATGATACCTGGGGACATTCCAGTCTGATTTGATCCAATCCCAATACTATAATCGAACTCAATTGGTCAATCGTTGCAGCTGCAGTCGCATCAACTAACAGATCAACTTCACTTTGGAGATCGTCTTAAGGGACTTGAAGAAGGATAATTCGTCACAGCATGATCACAATACTTCTCTCTCTAAGTAAATATTATCACAAATTTTATTGTGAATAATTTATCAACACAGGTTACAGTGTAAATCTTCACTTTATATACTCATATATTACTGTTACTCGTACCAAGTCACTGAAACACTGACTGAATCAATCCTTCTCCTAGCTCGCGCTCTTATATACCTAAGCCGACAATGGGCCAACATTCAATTGTCTAACAGTTGTTGCCTGGCAACCACCGAACATCTAGTGATCATAGCTTGTCAATCATGTCCGACAATTGAACATCGACCTCGTCAATACTAACTAGGATTACAGTTACAGCGAATCCAAATAAATAATTATGTGTTCTAATTACTACAAATATTTCAAATTTGTGACAATATATACGAATACCAAATTGCATCGATCGATCACAGCGGGTGCTGTCATAAATAATTACAGACTAGCACACCGACTTCACTCTGAAAATTTTCCAAGTAAACTTGATCAGAATACTTCTTCAATTGGCGTTGAAGGCCAGAGAAGTAAAAACCGATCACACAGTCGCTCAAATCTTTATAAAATACTGAAACACTGCACTTGCCATAATAAAAGATTGCACATAAACTAACAGATCATTTTGAATCTGGAAATTGTTTTAATCTTCGAAACAGATATATCCGTCAATTTGAGGGGCATACCGTAAGAATAAATGATTAACAGACTACTTTTCGTATTCATTTCGAACATAATTTAGATATAATTGCCCATTGTTCATGTTCCGGCTTGCTGTAACATAGCAAACAGTAGAAGGCAGGAAATCAATCGGCTGATTGACATCTGCAGGTACTACTTCATCACCACAATTGGCTCCTTTGATCTGAAGAGTTGCTGAGTCAGGAGAAACTACCAGACTCAAATTTTGTAAGACGCTAAAGCAGGAAAACATCGGAAGAAGATGAACCCTGGACGATTTATCCCCGGGGTAAAAGTAGGTGTTTTTTCTTACTACATATTGTTTAATATTGTTAAATAACACCTTAATAGCCGGCATTATAAGTTAGTATGTCCCCAGCATAAAAATGTACGAAAAAACGCCCGAATAATATAAACTAATGAGACTGTTTAATAATAATTAAAGCAATGAAGGAGTGATGATAATGTTGAGGTTAATTATTATTTTCTCAGAAAGACACGAGACATTAAATCCTATTAATAATTCAAATTTATTACAATCAGCTCCTTCTAATTAGAAGCATATAATACTCTTTTTATATACACAGATGCTGTTGTCATTTAATATTCCGCACGTTTTCGTCAATTAAAGAAACTAAAATTGTTTCTTGTTATGGTTGTGATTAAAGTCCATAAATAATTTATAACTTGTGAGAAGTTCTATTTTAGAATTATTCTGTTTTTATTTAGTTTACAGACATATGGGAAAAAATTCAAGGTCTATTCAAATCATTGAATAATTTATGTTTATTATATATTCATGCCTCATTTTTGATATTACGCTGTTGGATGAATTTGAAAAATTGTTTATCAGGACTTTTTCAATATTAAATTTTCATATTAGTACTACAAATCGGGCAGGAAGTAAAATCACCAAATATCTTTTCATGCAAACTGGTGGCAGCGCAATGAATTCAACCTTTTTATAAAAATATCAATAAAAACCATTTCTCAGTTGCATTATTATAAAAATTTGAATACATGTTACATATTATTCCCTGTCTCCAATTATACGAATAGATATAAAATATCTACTTTAGTTTTAATTGCAGAGCTGCCCAAAAAAATGCATTTTCTAGATTTGTTTTAAAATTACGATTGAAAATTGTACCTTCAAACAGAATCAGATAAAAATCAATCCACAATACAAGTGAAGCTCGCTTCATATTATAACTATACAGATTTTCGAATATCTCTACAGGTTTATGAGTTTTAGTGCCACATGTGAGCTATGACCTTAGATCATAAATAATATCTAGATGGAAGGAGTCCTATATCACACAATACATTTTTGCGAACTGTTATGCCAGGAAGAGAGGAAAATATAGGTTACGTTAGAGGGACAAAGAAATAAAATATAATGAAAGAAAAATGAAAAGAAACGAACTGCGCATGTCTTTCGAATTTCATATAAAAGTAATGTTAAGAAGATGTACTTTGCAACTAGAAAACGGCGAATGAATATAAATATTTTTTACAGAAATAAGAACTCATTACATCATGTGTTTGTCATTTTGCGGGCTTGACAAACCGAAATTTGATAAATGTCACGCTTGCCCAGTTCATTTCTCCAGCTTTCTTACAATATATCTTCCATCTCTTTCCGTCGTAACCGTTCGCAGTTTCTTGCATCTAAATATTATTCATGATCTAAGGCTATGACTTACATTGTTGTGGTGCAATGAGACTTATCTTTTCATAAAAATATCAATAAAAAATTAATTTCCAGTTGCATCATTATGAAAGTTTGAATATTTGTTGAATATTATTCCCTGCCTCCCAAAATATGAATAGCTGAGATACCTGTACTTTAGTTTTAATTTTAGGTGCAATTTCTAAATTTGTTTTTCAAATTACGATTGAAAATTGTATCTTTCAACAGAATACAATATAAATGCAAGTAAATCTTGCTTCACAATAGAATGATATCAAACTCCGAATATCTTGACTAGCTTCTGAGTTTTAGTGCCGCATTGTGAGTAGTGCAATTAAATCTATAAAAGTGTCAATAAAAAATGTTTTCATAGCATCATTATGAAAATTGGAGCATATGTAAAATATTGTTTCCTGCCTCTAATATATGAATAGATGAAAAATATCGACTTCAATCTTAATGTTAGAGCTATCCAAAAAAGATACTATTTTTAATTACCTATATTTGTTTTAAAAAGCAAATCAAAATTTTATCTTTAAACAGAATCTAATCAAAATCAATCCACAATACAAGTGAGGCGCGCATTATATCAGAACGGTTCAGAATTTTTAATATCTCTACAAGTTTCTGTGTTTTAGTGCCGCATGTAAGCTATAACTTTTGTAGTAGTGCAATGAAATCCACCTTTGCATAAAAGTATCAATAAAAATGTATTTTTCATTGCATCATTGTGAAAAATGAAATATATGTTGGATATTGTTCTCTACCTCACAAAATATGAATGGATGAGACATAAATACTTCAGTGTTATTTTTGGGGCTATCTCAATTTGTTTTATATTAGAATGGTATTAAAGTCCAAATATTTCGACCAATTTCTGAGTTTTAGTGCCGCATGTGACCTACGACTTTGGTGGTGGTGCAATATAATATACTTTGCATAAAAATATTTATCTACGATCGTATAAAAAGTGACAGTGACAATGTAAAAAGTAGGTTTTCATACAAAACTGTGCAATAAAATTTTTATTTTTCTATATATCAAGTCGCTCGTGCATTAAAAAATACTTTTTTACACTTGTATCCGAATGCATCATTATGAAAATTGAATTATATGTAAAATATTGTTCCCTGCCTCTAATTATATTAATGGATAAAAAATATCTACTTCAGTTTCAATTACAGGGCTGTCCAAAAAAGCCACTTTTTTGCATTTCCCAAATTTGTTTTAAAATGAAGATTGAAATTATATCTTTGAACAAAATATAGTCAAAATTGATCCACAATACAAGTAAAGATCGCTCCATATCAGAACGATACCGATTATTGAATATCTCTACAAGTTCTTGAGTTTTAGGTCCAAATTCAGAGACTCATACTCACATCACACTAATCTTTCACTCAATCTGACAGAATGAATGTCATAACGAATTCAAAGACTTTTGACTGTTCGAATTTGACTTAGAAGTGAGTGACAATTAAGTGTGAGTTGAGTAAGATCTTAGTGTGATGAGCAGGTCCCTTAAACCTCACTCAAATTAATATAGACGCGTTTTTAACTGGTTTTATGTTGGTCAGTTGATATTTTCTGATAAATATGGTTTCAAGTGAAGTTTCACGAGGAGATGAAAATTACTTTTCTATTATAATATTTTTCTATTGATCATTTTCTATACAATCAAATAACGGTATGATCCAAGAAAGGACTAATCAAGAAGTCCGAAGAAACTTTTGTGTTGGAAGGTTTTTTTGAGAAGACGGTGTTATTAAGACACAAATGAAATTAAATATTGTCAGTAAAACCAAAACGATGTTTTTTTTTTCGATTACAATGGTTATGGACTAGCGCGCAAAGCTTGCACTTTTGAAAAACATCCCTGACTGGTATTGGATTTAGTTTATGCGCCTTTGGTACAGATATCAAGAATAGTGTTGGATCGAAATCCAGTTTTTGAGTAATAGCATATACGATAACCACGCACGCGCTCTCTAACATTCATTATACTAGAAACTAGACTCAAAATTGAATTTTTGTACTTGTTAACAGAATTTCCCTTCTATAATCAAAGAATCTACTATTGTATTCTGCATCTAAAATTATCAGGAGTGGCATTATTGTAATCAAAGACTTAATTATTGTACTCAATCAATTTATTAATGGAGTGAAATTTTCGTATAATAGGATTTATCCTAATAATTTTAAGCAACAAAAAATATATTTACACAGTATTGTTACAAGTATCATTTTGAATACTTTTGGGATGCTCCAGGGCATGATTTTCTGTAGTATGTATCCAGTTCATTCTCTTATATGCTACATTTGTTGTATCATTGAATAGTATTCATTCTTCGCTCTTATTACTTTTAAATTTCTGCTAATAACATTTCGCACATCCATTAATATCGGAACAAATATATTCTCATTGAGAAAAAATTCATATTCTTACTTATATTCATTCAAATTCTCTGCATAAATTTATTTTGAATCTATCAGTATAAATTAATTCCATTTCAAACGACAGTTAAATGACATCTATGCGCAAATGTTCAGGAGTGACGTCATTATTTTATGACGTATTATCTCAAAAAACATTTCGAGATTTCAACGGAAATATCTGTTTTGAGCATCTCTGAATCTATTATGACTATTTTCGGCTTGATATCCGTACATGTGAACGCCTATACACAGTGTAACTCAAGAACGATTAGCCGTATAATATCGAAATTTTGTATTTAGGATTGCTGTAATATCTAAATCTGTACCTCCTATTTTTGATAATAACAGTTAGCTGAACCGGAAGTGCACTTTATTTGAAACTTTTTTTTGCACTTTTCGCATATATCTGAAACGGTTAGCTGTAGAATTTTTAGGACAACTGTAGCATCTAAATAATAACCTCAAATTTTGGTTGCAATCAATTCCTCTCAATGTCAATTTCAGTGTCAACTGTTAATTTTCCAGTCAATAGGTGTACAAGAAAGTCATGTGATGCTCACATCATTTTTTAAGATTACATCTTAAAATAGGAATGAATCAAAATTACTAATCCAAAAATTTTCCGAAAAAAATAGCTACAGATTTTAAAGTTTCTCAGAAATGAATTTCGCATCTACAAAACTATCTATTCCTTCCAGTCTTTCAACAAGAATACATTGACATTTCGCCGCAATTTAAATTCAACGATTTTTCCGTCGATTTACTGATTTCAGTCTCGTCCAGTTCTTGAATACCTCGTAACTCGTTATTGCTAACCCTCGATGTATCGAAGTGTGGACCATAACGCAACCAAGGGCGCTGGAGAGGTTATCTAAACATCGTTTCCAATCTGGTGCGCACTGAGCAAACCCAAGAACTTATTCTTATCCAAACGCTCGCGAATCGCATTTATTGAAATTGGTAGACGGGGATTTTATCCGGTTTTACACTCGAACGCGACGAGTGATTAAATAGAACCGAGGTTTGGGGACTGCTGGTTTGTGCCAAATAAAAAATAGAAGTCAACAAGAATTTATATTGAAAAGGAAGTGAACTGAATATATACCTTGGTCGCCCATCAGTTACTCTGATTACTATGTGCTTACATGCCAGAGATGCAGTACAGAGTCTGAATCAAACAGCACAAGACAAAATTAATTTCCTAAATGACTCGCCTGCCAGAATATTTCAACTGATAAGATGGCTATTGCTTTTTTTCTCAGAGATGGCATTTCCGAATCGGATTAATACGGCACAAAAATAAATTAATTCGGAAAGCAATAATTCATTATTTCTGCAGATAAGGTGGAATAAATATATATCTTAGTCTTCAGACAGTTTAGTGATAACAAAGATACAGCTTTCACTCCAGAGATGGCGCTATAAATCTTGAGTTATGATTTATTTTAAGGCTTGTTTCTGGGGAACGATAATCCATCATTTGAACATATCTTTTTTCGCATAAAAAGTAATGGTTGTCAAAAAACTTCGATGTTTTTATTTCAAGCCTGACCCGAGCAGCTAAATACTGAAAAAACTATAACCCATCATTTCAACATGTTTTTCTTTGCCTAAAAAGTAAAACAAATGCGTACCTCAATTTCCAAATAATTTAGTGATAACGTGTCTACAGTTTTTACTTCAAAGATAGCGTTACAAACCCACACAACTCAAAACTAGATAGATTTATAGAAAAGATTCCGCAGGACGAAAAATAATATGGATTCTTTGATTCTTACAAGAATCCATTGTGCAAAGGTTGGAAGCTTGACTAATTCGTTACTTGAAAGATAACATGGGTACTGCTTTTCATCCAGAGATGGCGTGACCTACGCTTTTCTATTGAAAAAATATTTTATCAATGGAAAGAAATATTCATGTAATGAATTATTGATTGTTGAAAGAAAAGCAATTATCAGCTAATAAAACCGTATAAAAGAAATTAAGATCCAATAAAAAATATTTATTAATTTATCAGAAGCAGTAAAACTACCTTCAAATACTTCTGAGTAAAACATTTATGTTCACAATTTTATTTATTTACAGAATAACATCTGTTAACCAAAATCTGCTTTTTCAAATTCCGTAATCATATTTTGATCAAAATATTCATTCAAATTATCTTCGGAAACCAGAGGAAAAATTACCAGCATCAAAATCTTAACAAATTCTTATCTGAAAATCTCGTGTAAGATGACTGCGTGTTTTACCGTTCGTTTTTTTATTTTATGCACGCATTTTCATCCATACGACGCCCGTTAGGCACTTCCCGGCAGTGACGGACTGGCCCGTAGGGAAATCGCGATATTGCCGTGGAAATTTCACGGTATCTGGATTTCGTACCGTCCGTAGTTGAACCTTTTTTGACCTGAAGCAGCTCTTGCTGATCTGAATTTTAATGAGGAAATAATATTTTAATTTAGGATTTATTTACGCGTCTTTGTGTTTATCCTTATCATTTATCTATAAGTACCTCATTCGTGATAAGAGGCTCAAATTTGGATATCAAGAGTATAAATATTTTTTATCAAATACTTGTATTTCAACTTGTTACAAGAAAATTAGTTTACTGTCACAATGACGGTTCTGCGTACATTAAATTACCGTTAGCTGCGCAAAATGCACCTGTAATAGGACTTAAGTCAGAACAAACACACTTTAAGTTATACATTAATGTTGTACGCACTCAAATTATGTGATTGTCATATTAAACATGCTCATCATCATCATCACTGGCGCAACAGCCCTTGTGAGGGCCTGGGCCTTTCTAATCGGTATCACCGAGCCGCGGTATAATACCGCCGTACTGCCGATCAGAATTCCGTGCCATTGCTACATATTTTAAGGTGTATAGGTTGGCAACCTGTAGCACCCGAGTGTGTTGATGCAAGTAGCTGCATTTTTTTTTTTAATTTTTACGACAAATCACACATTGTCGGTGAGTGGATTCGAATCTCCGACCTCTTGGTCGAGTGACGTCACAGCATGTATAGGTGAACAAACACGCTCGGCCATCCGCACTCACTATATTAAACATGCTACTTGACAATAATTTTTATTTTATTCGCAGTTGGAGAAAAATGAGTTATAATTTTGCGACTTTATATCCAATTAATAACTAATGTATCTACTTTTATTGCCTACAATTTGAATAGTCCTTGATTGGAAGATTTATTGATATCTTGATCTTGATCAACGCTGTATCACTTCGGAGTTTTAAGCTGCACTAATTTTACTTCGCGCTGAAGGATGCTCCGTCCTTTCTGAGCAGATTGTTGCAATACCGTTTCCAATTATATTATAAAAGCAGATATGTTTCGTGGTTCAATAGATATTGCAATTTATTTGGTGATAGGTTTTTGTGACGCTTGAAATCTTGTCTGCTGACTTTCGAGTCTCACACCTGTTCAAATTTTCTTTATCGCGGAAGTAAATTTAATTTTATTCCTTGCTATTAAATTGTAATAAATTTTCCTGTCAAGGTCCTTAATTATTCAAACAAATAATTCATTAATCATTTACAATTTACAACAGTTCACAAACTCCATTTGATAACAAAAACAGCATCTCAAAACCTTCATTAGATATCCTTACAAAAGTTCAGCTCAATGCTCAAAACATCCGAAATGTATCTTATCCAAGGTAGCCGTGATGTCGCTAGCTTTTTTCGCGTAAAAATTCACGATTATTGCTATTTTCCGGTTCGGATAAAGAAGTGAGGTGACGCTTTCGAGGATGGATATTTATGAGGAAGCTCTTCCGTTTTGATATTTTATTTCACAAATGGATTTCTCTTTTCTGTTCGTTTTAATTGTTCGCGCTGAAAACAAAATTTCTAACATGCGATTTGGTGATTTTGCAGCCGTGATGGATATATCGCACTTGTTAATTGTTTTGCCGATGGCCTTTACTGTTTAAAGTATTACTAACGTGATGTATGGAGGGTAATTAGCGAAGATAGGTTACGGGGTAACTGAGTAAGTAATTATGCAGTTAACTTTACTTCAATTCATTACTTGTAGTGAATTTCTGTACTGGATGGAGTGTTATAATAAACCTCGTAATAAACTTTATAGTCTGACGATCGTAGAAATACCGAACTTATTCCTGAAAGGATAAAAATTTTCATTAGCGGTATGATCTAATTGCAAATACGAGGGCTGTCATTCTTGTATTGCATATTAGCTCACAGATGGCGTACCCAATCAAATATGAACCAAAAAAAATTTTCAAAGTTCAGAAGTCATCAGAAATATGGAATTCACTCGAGAATTTTTTTTACAACTTTAAAAGAAAATTATTTCACCAAGATCGCCTCGTCGAGTTGGTTTCTATTTTCGATAATGAAGTACCACATCAGTCGACAGTTTCTCAATGGTATAGAAAATTCAAACGTGGAAAAATAAGTTTTAGCGGCGAGCCAAGGACAAATCTCTCAAAAACGGCAGTCCCTTAGGAAAACTTCAATGCCGTACGCAAGTTCATCAACGAAGATCGACATGTGACATATCGTGAGATTGAAGCATCACTGGAGATTTCAAAAACCTCAATAGGGTATATTCATGAATTTATTTTATATTTTTAATTCATTGATTACATCATTATAACATAGTAAAAAATATAAATTATGTTTAAAAGTGCTGTAATCAGGTTTAAAAAAAATATTTAAAATTGAGAATAATTTTGAGCTGTTTAAACGCCGCCATTTTCGCGCGCTCTATGGATGACGTCAAATAATATGTCCAGTGACATTACATTCCATTGGTTACTACAGGTGTTTTCGTTCTCAGCTTATTTCAGTATTAAAAAAGCTCAAAAGTCAATTTATAAGTATTGCATTGTGCCTGAATGGAAAATACTATCAGAAATATACCTGGTAAAGTCTTTTTTCCTATCCAGACAGGTCTTAAAATACGTAAGAAATGATGTAAGGTTATCGGAAGAGATGAAATATCATAATAAATTTGACAGATCATGAATAACATTGTATGTGATTAGTTTTAGCAATAAAATACAGTGTATGTATGCGACTTCGTTTAACATTTGCTCGTTTTAAAATAAACAAAAATTATTGGTTATGTTTATTGCTCATCATATTCCGGATTGTATTTATAAAAAAAGCGTACATAATGTGTTATTATTGGATAATTACTTTGCAGTGTTCACTCTTTTTACTTCAGCGGACATAAAACTTGGATTTGAAAGAAAATAAGACGACATCATGAATGGATCTATCTTGGCAGATTATCCGATTGTGCCTTTACAAAACCACTTTGTCTTAAATGATTCATAATCTCACTAGGATGCTAAAATTATACTTAAACAATAAATGAATCTACAACACACACATTATTAGTATGTTTTCTAATCAAAAGCCTGCAATGCCATACAAATGTAAGCAGTGCGCACTAATTGGCATAGTATTTGACGTCACATTTCGCTTTAACCAATGGTGTTGCGTTTTAGAGCTTTGAGTTTTCCGCGCCTAATTTGCATTTTTATTTATCAATTTTAAGCAATTAAAAAGATATTAGATACCAAAATGATGGTTTAGTACAAAAGTCCAGCCAATATAAATTCGGAAAAAAAATATTTGAGCCAAATTTAAATTTCATGCATATTCCCTTTATCAAAAAATTTTGCATGAAGAATTATGTGTAAACAAATGGATACTTTATATGTTAACCGAAGAACAGAAAGAGGCTAGGGTTAATTGGTGTCAAACAATTCTAGACCAAATCAACGCAGGCAACTCTAAAAACGTGTACAGCATCCTCAGTGGTGATGAATTGTGGATTTACTCATATGAACCCAAAAATAAACGCCAGTCGTCTATTCCAAGGTGAAGAAAATCCCACAAAAGTTATCCGTTCTCGAAGTGTGTCTAAAAGATGGTCACGACATTTATCTCGAAAGCAGGTCACATATCAATAATCCCTCTGCAAGGTCAAAGAATTGTAACTGACTATTTGTATACAACCTTGCACGACGAATCATCCTCCACCAAGACAATGCAAGTTCGCACACAGTTCGCAAAACTATTGAATTTGTAAAGCAGCAAAACGTCGAATTATTAGACCATCCTCCTTATATATAGTCCCGACCCAAGTCCCAACGATTTTGTTTACTTTTCCAAAATCAATCACCGGAAGAAGCAGTCGACGCCTTCATTAATGCAATTTTGTCAGTACCAGCAAACAAGTGGAATAACTACTTCCAAAGTTGGTTCGAGTAAATACAAACATGCATTATCGTTCGTGGTTCGAAAAACAATAAATTCATTAAAATATCTATTGTTTTCTTCCATTTCCATATGCAAAATTGAAAAGAAAGCTTGTATACACACTGAAAGGATGTTTTTAAAATATACCAACGGCGAATCGTTGGAATTAACATATTTTGCCAATATTTGTTTTTTGTAGCTCGTTTCTTAAATTTCCTAGGCTGTGGTATGACAATTGCTAAATTGAAACGCCGTAGGTTGGAAATCAAAAAAATTCTGATATAGTTTTAAGTAGATTTTTTGTCGCTTCAGTGTTTTTGAGGCATTTTTTTTAAATCACTATTTATAAGTGAAAGAAATGTGTGTTGCAACTTCAATATCTTTGGCAGCTACAACATTTTCGTTCTCTACGACATTTTTTAGCGCATTTTTGCAGAAAAAATACGCTGTTATATTCATTTTGGCTGTCTGACTGTCTGGCTTACAGACTTGAAACTGGTATTAAATTAAAGTTGCTGTTCCGTGGGTTTGCCCAAACTTGATAAGGTCCTTAAGGTGAGGTGAATCAACGATGCTTTAGTTTAAGACATTCTATAATATGTCAATACGTTCCAAAATGTCCCAAAACGTTCTGGGATCTTTAAAAACTTCCCAGGACATTATAAAACCTTCTAGAATTTGTTAAAACGATCCAAAATGTCATAAAATATTGCGGATTATTTCAAAGCCATCCAGAATGTCTGAAAATGTTCCATAATGTATCAGAACGTTCCAAAATATCCCACAATGTTTAAAAACCTTCCAGGATGCTTCAAAACATTGCAGAATGTGTCAGGACGTTTTAAAATGTTCTTAAATATTTTTAGAATATGTCAATATGTTTTGAAATGTTCTAGGTTGTGACAGGACGCTCCAAAATAGCCTTAAAATGACCGAGATATTGCAAAACCTTTCAGGATGCTTCAAGACATTCCAGAATATGTCAATACATTGTCCCAAAACGTTCTGAGATCTTTCGAAACTTCCCAGGACATTTTAGAGCCTTCTAGAATTTGTTGGAACGATCCAAAATGTCCTAAAATGTTGCGGAATATCTCAAAGCCTTCCAGAATCTCTGAAAATGTTCCAAAATGTATCATTAAAAACCCTTCAGTATGCTTAAAAACATTGCAGAATATGTCATGACGTTTCCAAATGTCCTTAGGCATTTTTAGAATATGTCTAGATGTCTTAGTACCTTCCAGATTCTGTCAAGACGTTCCAAAATCTCACAAACATTCTGGGATGTTTCAAAACCTCCCAGGATGCTTCAAGATATTTTAGAATATATCAGTACATTCTAAAATAGACAGCTCCTATCAGTCGGTATTCAAATATCAGACAATAATAATTGTACATTCAATGATTACCTTAAATAAATATAGTATTAAATTTTTTTTTCTATTTTTCTATTGAGAGTGAACAACAAAAGTTGCACTCACCTGCTGTGTGTATGTATATTATTTGAGTATCGCTTTTCATTGTTAATCCAGTCGAAAACTGTGAATCAACTCTAATACTCATATAAATGTATGAGATTTTTTTCCTGTAGTATGTTTGAATTCCGTGGTAAGACCCTGGACAAAAACCAATGTATTGGAATCTGCATACGCGAGACCGCGTCCTGAGACCGCATTCTCGTGGGGATAATATACTGACAGGTTGGAATTTGGAAGAGAAATACTGTTTGAATTTGAATCTAGGGTAAATGAAATTTTACTGCTTCGAGGTTTGTTTATGGCTTCGGAGAATTTTAACATGTGAACCAAATTGCGGATTTTAAACAGAAGAAATACTGCTGTATATACAAGAGCAGAAAATGGATAGATTTGCGAATCTGCAGAAGTTACAGCTTCGGAGAATATTGTTTCCAGAAGTGCACATTAGGTTTGGAATCTAATAGAATTTTTTGTTTGAGGTTATTCGATCTTGAGCAATATGAAGTTGAAAGTCTAAAATTTTAATTTATGTTGTTTACGGGTATCTCATTTAAAATTTAAAAAATAAATAAATATCAATCACGCCGTTTACCCGCTACGGGTGTGGCAGACACTTACGGTGAATTTAATAGATTAATTGATATTATTGAAAATGAGGTCTTTAATACACTTTACATAAAAAAAACTTATCGGAAATTTTCATTGAAAATTAAACAGTTGTGCTAAAGATGAAAATACAAAAAACTATAATTTAAATAAACCAATTCTCATGAAATATACAAAAACATTGAAAAAATATTCTGACGTAAAGTTTTGTAGATATTTCAATCTAAATGAACAAAAATGCAAGAAAATATCACTCAGTCTTACTTGAAAACGAACGAGATATCCTATTTGGCAATGTTGGATGCAATCAAATCAGGGACGTATCCAAGTTTTTCAGAGCCTGGAGGTTGAGATTTAACAGGGATCCCATTTTTTATTGAACTAAGAATCTAATTTAGGGTAAGAAATTCATTATTGATAAATCAGAATTGAAATATAATCATTTATGAAATAGTGTTGTGAAACTAAATTCATTCGAATTCGTGACAATGGATTCAGAATTGAAATTTGAAGGTATGTAGAGCCACCCCTGCGTCAGATAAACACTAACTATAGCAGGCAGTTGTTAGATGCGCTGCTGTCAAGTAAATTTCACGCCAAAAATACTAAAGTCAAAAGACATTTTATTATTATTAGTAAATCCGATAAAAATCTATTTAATTCAAGTTATCAATTTACATGTTCATATTTCTTAGTTGGTTTATTAAGCCAAAATCTAGATTTTTATTAAGACTTTCAGGGTACTGGGCGAATAACCTTAATAACTTTCCTAAAAAAGCTCCCAACTATATCCATTCTCAGAGACCGGCCTTTAATACATTTTTAATTAACAATTACATTAGAAGGACTTCTTAATTTTGTCACTAATCCACCACTGCCTTCTCAATCTTGTTTCTAGTAATTGCGTTAACTTAACATACATTCCTCGGTCCGTGAGTCCAGTACAAGATCAGCGTTGGATAAATTCAGACCAATGTCCGGAAGCTACAAGCTACGGTGATGCTATCGCAATAACAACCCCTTAGAGGTTTTTATTTTTACTGAGCGAACAAATTTTAATTGCAGGAGCACGACGGACTCATTATGAATTCACGGAGTTTGAAAATTATGGCTTGAGATATCGTGATGGATATTCATTCATATGTTCAAGTTGAATTATCAAACTAAACTGGCGCAGTCGGTATAAGTAATATTTTAAATTAATCCTCAGTTGCAGAATAAATTTTTGGGGAAATATTATCACAAGACCGTAAGTTTTGCTGTCGTTGCCAGGGGCATAAAACCTTAGCACAACGTTCAGTTGCTCTAGATTCTAGATCATATCGACTGAAAATGAATTATTCATGTAGGGATTCCCTCAATGTTACGTTGGCACGACTGTGAGAGCAACGCGAAGTAAGGCTGGAGTCTGAGATGACATCCCACGATTTGTGCATGAAAATATGAGCCGCTGATTACGTGATAATGCATTTCTGAAATTTGCCGAGAAACTGAAGGAGTAAAAAAACTCATCTACAGAATTGAAGGGTGAAATAAATCCCCCTTTTAGGACTAGAAGTAAATCCGAACCTTACGTTCTGTTCGGCGAAGTGTGAAGCTCTCAAGTTTAATGCCTCGGTTGATTTAATCGTGCAGCGTCTTAGAAAAATGGGCACGTTCTAGAAATTGGCACGATCCCTATCTTTTAATCAAACGGTTGCTAGTAACGAGTACGATTTTTTACTCCGTTGCGCCTTATTTTATTTGCACCCAGACGAAGGAGCAGACAGTGGAGATTGCTGAAGATACATGTAATCTACTTAGGATCTTACGCTTGAGGAAAATGAACCACATACACATTTACAAATGAAAGTATGAGCATTAAGTGCAGACTTAAAGCTTTTCATTAAATCAGTTCATTCGTCTTTAAGAGTACACTAGACTAGACTGTTAGTCAATCCGACCCTGATTCTACTATTACGCATTATGTCCATGTCCAAATATCGGAATATAACCAAAAATTACTCCTTTCACCACAATGTTGAGGTTTTGTTCGTATATCTGTGTGATGTTGTGCGAACTGTTCTACCGTAACGAACAAAGTGAGATAGCAAGAATATCCGAAGACTTGTTGTCCTTGTCAAGGCTGTCGGTTCGTTTATGTCGATGTCCATTCGATGTGACCGTTTGAATAAAGAATACAGGCGGAGAGTTATAAGTTATTAAATGGACATTAAATTTGTAACGTGAATTGAAAAAGTAAAATCCACAGGAAAACTTTTTCCAACTTTATGGACAGAATTCTTGATTGAATGTATGACATAATCAGTAATGTTCTTTTTATGGTTCACAATTCTATCGAAGATAATATACCGTGTAAACGGGCTTTAAATTAATTTTATAGATTTAATCGATTTGTCGTTTAACTCATATTCAATTTGCAATTTATCGCCGTCATTTCATTTTATATTACTTCGGGTATTGAAACTTATTGAAAGAAGCCGATCAGAAAGTATACTATGCAATTAATGAGATTAATTGGGTAGTACTTATAATACCCAGCCAACATGATGAATAATTCTTATCAATATTATTGTCAGAGACTGGAAAACAGCCACGAAGTTTTTTAAGGGTATTACTTACAATCAATAAAACTTAATCTAAATCACGAAATACTGAAAACATTGCAACGTGGTTTCGGTAATAAATGTCCTTTTGGCTCACTGAATAATTTCCTGCCCAGAGAAAAATGTTATCTAAACTACGAACTGATAGTTTGTGATTTAGGCTCCTTTTTTGCGTATTATGAGAAATGCAAAATTTCAAATGTAAAGAAGTTGAAGTTAAAAGAATTTCATCATATTATAAAAGCATTAGACAGATTTTAGCTTAACGGTAAACAAAATCCATCAGAATAATGTTATAAAAATCCATTTTTCGTTAATAACCATTAAAACGATCATAAAAATGTATGTAGCATTTTTATGCAAGCCGAGTTTTTTCATAATAATGAGCATGAACGCGTGAGTTTGCCTCCACTCAACAAACTCCTCGAAGATATAATCAAATTTGACCTGGGAAGCTTCCCCGACGCACTATTAAACTTAATGCGTATGCGTAGTGTTCGGGAAAAGAACATAAACAACTTTTACTTCCGTTTAAAAATAAAATGGGTGGGAAAACCACACGGGTGGATTAGTGCTGAAAAAGGACGAATTGGAAACTGTAAAATCGACCTGAATAAATTCGTGAAGCCTCATAAAACTGCACTGAATCGGAAATGTTTTCTTGCGGGCTATTTAAATGTTGAATGACATGTCGCACTTATTGATTTTGTTCACAACGGCAGAACATAATAACAACCAATTAGCTATAAAAATAACTTATCCTACAATGATCTTCGATTAACAAAACCTAGAGCACAAAATTTACATTCATCTATTTTTTTATTGTAATTTGTTGATTTCCTGTAGATATTATATCATAATATTTGTTTTGTATCGTTATTTATTCTAAGTAGCTTCAATTGTGAATGGCGATGTTGATCTACCTTCATTTTCGACTAGACCTTGTACTCGCTACAAAAAACGACAATTGAGAGATTCTAATAAAATTTTAAAATGATGCACTTCAAGTATTAATACACAATATATTCAAAACAATTAAATCCTCTCTGGATTAATTTGGAAGATATTTGAATCCTAAATCAATATTTTCTCTCTTTTTATACATGGGGACGGCATGACTTATTTGCCAATATTTCGGTTATTGTCTCTGTGAAAATTGAAAGATATGAATAAAAGACTAAAACATAATAGATTTAATATTCACAATCTTTGATCAAAATTTTAAATAAAGTTCCGGATTGTTAAAAAAGATATTTAACATTAACTTCAGTTGACGACGAAATATCTATATAGAGGTCCTTTCTCTGCATTCTCCATCTCTATTTTCTATTTAGTTCCAACATTCTTGCAGTGTCCGACCGAAGATCTGAGTTTGGCCGAAGCCGACTGTTCGATCCTAGCCGTAACCTTCGGCCGAAGCCAATTGTTCAACATTAATAAGTAAATTCTATGATACTGGCTAAAAACTATAATGTCAATGCAAATCGTATTATTCATGGTAGAAGTAATAGAAGAAGTACTCAGTAAGATTTATATTGTAACGTTATTTATTTTAATTTAGGGAGCAAAAGTTACTAAACACTACTATTTATTTTTATGATTTATTAAAATAATAAATTAGATAACTAATACTATTTTTAATAACTAATTCTACTTTAAACTAAAGATTATTACACTACAACTACACTATAACTTAACTTTAATTATTTATGTCAATGTTGATTTATTTCAAAAAACACAATTTATTTCAATCACTAGCAGTCCACATTATAAGATTACTGGGCCAAAAATCAATAATGCTTCTCGCTGAGTCACTCACATATATATACCTCGGGTCTCTCCCCACTACGTTTTTCCCGCAAACATCCAGGCGTTTCTAGAAAACGCTAGAAGGTACCAGCATTTTTTTAGAAAACAAATATATTCGCTTCTATTTCTTGATGTAAAATATTTCCACAATAATTCTAAGCACCAGTAAAGCCGACTAATGTATAGACTTAAATTCGTTACAATATAAAGGTCTTTCAATAGCTATAATATGTTTGAAACAAAAGAAATATTATGTGTTCAACAAAATGTAGCATTTCTTCATTTGGAAATACACGCTTCAAGAATGTCTCTTTATTATTCAAAACTTTTATCAAAATAATCGATCTTTGGTCTAAGCTCGTCACGTTGATATTTTGAAAAAATAATCTTCCTTCGGTGCACGCAATTCGTCGAACCGTGAAAAACTTTGAAAGTGGATTTACTCTACACGATAAAAACAGCGACAACGAAATACAAGAAATCAAGACAACATTGCTGATGTGAGAGCCATTGTTGCCAATGAAGGGCGAAAGAAATCAAATGATGATTAGAGATTTTTTGTGGTCTTTGTGGGAAGAAATGGATTTGGATGTTATTTTTTTCCAACAGGACGGTACCACATATCACTCTTCTGGTGATACTATTGACTTATTAGAAGAAAAGTTCTCTGAAACATTAAACTCAAGTAAAATTAATCAACTTTGACCAGATGCTTGTCCTCCAAGAAGCTGCGATTTAACACTATTAGACAGTGGCGATCGATGCAAGAAGGCTCTGAAGCTCCGCCCTCACTGCCAAATTAAAAAAAATTGTTATGACAAAAAAAAATATCCCGATAATCTAGCTTTTCAATTGCGATCAAATCAATTCAATTTACGAACTGCATGACATGAAGATACGCTGGATGGGCTCTATATATTCCGCTCTAGATCGATACAGCGGTCGTCATGGCAACCACTGCAACAGAGGTAGTTGAAGAACTTGTGATATGCTCAGTTCGTAGGTTCTGCTTATTCCACCCTAATAAATAGCAGTGCGATTTTTATTAGTTTTAATACTTTTAATAGAGACTAGACTATACTTTCGCCTCTGCGCCCTCTCAGGTGCATCTGTCACGAGCCGCCTATGCCATTAGATTATTTGTTAAGGGGGTCCATGTGAATAAACCACAGACAGTGGAAGTCTTGAAAACTAACATACAGAACTGCATTCGTGAAATTAATGCGAATTTATTCTACAAAATGACCAAAAGTTATGCTCATTGAACTTGCTCATGCAATCCTTTCGCTACTACTGCACAATATCTGCATTTTTGTTGTTGTTACAAGCGTTTGACTCATAGATGTCACTTTTTTGTAGTAAGCATCTTCTACCATTCTCCCAAAAGCATTTCTCTAGTCGCAGTAGTACTTCGCTTTTTTCAAGAGCAAATACATTATTTATTACAGGCGTGCGCAGTGCAATTTAGTACTATTTAGGGATGCTAGCCTACAATTATCCTTTTAAAAAAAGAAAACAGTGTTTTAGTGCCGCGAACAAAATTTCATTGAGTCGCTGGTATCGCCATCTCGTAGCTGTTACTTTACAGCTGCGAGCTCAATATTCATCTTAATTAAGGAGCCTATCAAACAGTCAAAATATTACATGCGTGATATTCTTCGTTTTCTTCCTGTTAAACTACAATCCTTTGTGGATTTTGTTTTGACTGGCTCCGCTACTTCCTTCCATTCTTTCTTGTTTTCCATCCTAGCAGTCCAATTTTGTATATTCATTTTCCTTAGATCATCGAGAACGTCGTTCTTCCATTTTTTTTCTTGGTCTTCCTCTTGCTCTGTTTTTCAAACGTTTCCATACAGTTAGCTTTTTTATCATTATCCATTTTCATAACGTGCCCAAGCCACTTGATTCTTTGCGCTTTGATATGTCTAACTATATCAGCACGCTCTATCAATTCATCTTCAATCTTCATACGCCATTTGCGTGCTACGTAGGTCCGTACCTATATTTTCCGCAGGACCTTTCTTTTCGTTATTCTTAGTGCTTCCTCTTGCTTCTCTGTTGAGATCCATGTTTCGCATTCATAAATTATAATAGCTCTAATTGTTCGCCAAATCTAACTTAACTTAATAATCTATACATTTTCCAGAATTTTATTTAATATAAACGACTTTTGATTTCAAATTCTATATATTTATTGGAAACTTTGACGTTTCGATCCTTTGACCAAGGATCTTCTTCAGAAAACAATGATACAAAATAAAACAGGGCAAGTAACTAGATACTAAAATATACAGAATACTAGATGTGATAACGTGGATATCACACCTAAACAAAAAGAATAAAATCCTCTGGCATTCACTCAAGGCTTGAGGAAAACCACGTGAAAACCCCAAACAGAGGAATATGTCCTATCTGGTACAGCTCCGCACACATCCCAAATCACAAAATACACGACATTTCAACAAGACAGCGTAGCGCTAGAACTACACCAACTAAAACATAGTCATTATATATGTGTGTTATTGATTACAGAAAGCCAAACATTTGATAATTCAAAACCATCAGTATGGTTAAAGTTATTTGGATGTTCAAGTATCTCAATTGCTTCTCTGACCAATCGACCATCCGATCTTCTCAAGATATAATTTCAAAGTTTCCTTCGCTCCGGTAATGAAAATCAAGCAGTTCATGAGACCTGTAAAGGACGTGATCCCCCTACAATCTTCGGGCATTTATAAGATCTCTTGTACCTATGGGAAAGTCTACGTTGAACAGACGGGTCGAACTGTGAACACTCGCATTGCTGAACATAGGAGATGCATAAGATTAAACCATCCAAATAAATCTTCTGTAGCTGATCATGCCATCGAGTTTTTGCATGACATCAAGTCTGAAGAAACAAAAATAGTCGCAAGATGCTCATCGATTCATGGTAGATTGGTCGGAGAAGCAAGTGAGATACTTAAACATCCAAATAACTTTAACCATACTGATGGTTTTGAATTATCAAATGTTTGGCTTTCTGTAATCAATAATACACATATATAATGACTATGTTTTAGTTGGTGTAGTTCTGTGTATATTTCGAATTATAAAGTACACTGAAGACTATTTGACACTGCAGTTGTGAGCCAAACCAATAGCAAAGAATAACGCTACGCTGTCTTGTTGAAATGTCGTGTATTTTGTGATTTGGGATGTGTGCGGAGCTGTACCAAGTTGGACATATTCCTCTGTTTGGGGTTTTCACGTGGTTTTCTTCAAGCCTTGGGTGAATGCCAGAGGATTTTATTCTTTTTGTTTAGGTGTGATATTCACGTTATCACATCTAGTATTCTATATATTTTTAGTATCTAGTTACTTGCCCTGTTTTATTTTGTATCATTGTTTTCTGAAGAAGATCCTTGGTCAAAGGATCGAAACGTCAAAGTTTCCAATAAATATACAGAATTTGAAATCAAAAGTCGTTTTTACTAACCTAACTTGCCCACTAGCAAAAATAAGTTCATTTCAGATACGGTAAACTAAAATCTCAATATATTGCAAAAATACTAATGTCCAGTTGCACCGCTATCACTTAACTTTAAGTACGGAATAATTACCATGGGAACAATTGTCTATACAATGGTAACCATAGATATTATTCTTCCCTCAAAGTTAAGTGACGACGGTGCAACTGGCCATAATACTCTTTTAGTTTCAAATGAACTAGTAACTTGATAGGATCACCTCGTTATATAAGCATTATTGATACACAAAGACACTTCAACTGAATTATTTAGTATCATATATATGTCAATAGGACATAATCAAATGTACAACTTACAGAAATTTACCTACGACCGTTCAAACTTACAAATTACTCATTTTAATTGACATTTGTCATTATTTTAACATTCAGATTCAACCATAAGTAGGTAATGAAAGTGACAAAACTTTGATGAATTTGGATTTGATATCCAGAAAGTTTACAACAAATTTTGTTACTGGTTACTTCCTGTATAGTTGTTTGTTCAGATACACACAAGTAATGTAGTGAGCGTATACTGTAAAAAAAGAGGAAAGCGCCGTCGAATCAAGAGGCTGGCGGAATAGCACGTCGCGACGTGTCATAAGAACCGTTTTTACTCCCGTATAGGCGTATCATTAGATTTTCACATCGAAATTACTTCAAGGATATCAAAAAAATATCACAAATATGGAATACAAAATTATTCAACTCACGTCACAAAAATGCGAGAGTATTTTATTTAGAATTCAAAAGAATATGCTAAAACTTATTAACAATACTTCAGTAATAACATACAAGTTAAACTTCACAGAAATGATGTTCAAATTTGTCGTAAATAATTACGGTCGTAATTAAATCCTTACGACAAAACTTTAAATTTCTACTCAAATGAGCAGTAACTACAATTCTAGCACTAATTAGATTAGCATAAATTTGCAGAATATTAACCATAATTATTGTCTCGTTGAAAATTATAATTAGGAACATTCACGGCGGTCGTTATGGCAACAGTTCCATAAACATCTGATCCAGACTAAATTTATCAGAAGTCATAGAACATCTCAACCGAAGTTTGTAATTTGTTGCAGGGAGTCTGCTACAAAGTTGAAACTTCGAAACTAGCATTCGGAATTACGACAAACATTTTATCGATGAAATAACGGCAATGTTTGATTTGCAGATATGGCCTTTAAATAAACCAGTTGGAAAATTGCTACAAAATTGAAACATTCAACGTCCAAAACTAGTTTTTGAACAAAAAGTTGTCCGTGAGCTGGGCAATAAATATAAAATTGTTTTATTTCGAATGATTAATTAATAAACGTTTATGCTACTGCCTTCAAAGAGAAGTAATAATAAAAATTGGCTGTTTATCTGAAAACATAATTTATTTCGATTTTTCAACGAACGAAATAAAAATTGTCTTGTTTTCATATTTTATGTTATAATATAAAATTTACTTTGCATAAGCTTTTGGAGGAAAAGTATTTTATGTAAACTAAAATAAATTTGTTCTCATGCAACAAAATAAAAAGTATCAAATTTATGAGAATTCCCAAAGAATGTAATAACTTCTATCGCATATTTCGTACTAAAATAGTTCTAGTCCGGGACTGTAGAGGGCAGAGAAAACAGCGAAAACAGTTTAACATACTTTTCATTGTTCCGGAGTAAATTACTCTTGTTCACAAACAAAACCACATCACACTAGAAATATACAGGTGTGTCAAACTTCTAAAAGAGAATAAAATATTTTGTTTTTACCGCAGATTTAAATAAAAAAATTAAGCTTTATTCTAGAGAATATTTGCTTACTCTACTTTCAAAACATTTCACAGATGTTCTTTTTAGTCAGTTTTTGTTTTCAACACTGACAAAAACATACATCAACGGAGGCTCTGATTCTTGTTTTGTTCTCACAAAACACTTGAAATAAGAACAGGGAGGTGCATTAATGTCAATCTTGCTTGGTATTTCGTATTTCGATTGTTTTGTGATGTCAACTTGTCACGAAACAATGTTTTATTGACAAATCATTTAATAAAAAGAACTATTTCAGTTTCTACACACGTTTTCAGCTCATCGCTAGACAAACTCAAGTGTTCGGTTATGTGTCTTTTAAAACTGTCTGATTTCAAAATGTTTTGTTCATAAATTCTGGATAGAATCATAGATGACCAAAATGATGCTCACTTATATTGGCTCACTCATTCGTCTAATTTTTTGTGGAGCTATCTCCTCCTAGTTTTTTTTTTTTTTTAACAGAATACAATTTTTTCAAAGGTACACGTTAGGGTCTACTTGCTTTTCGGATAAAAATCAATAATACCAATTTTATAATTACTCAGAAAACAATTTCTAAATGAGTTTCAGCTTTTGAAGTGGTTTGATAATTCAAACTTCTCATTATCTTAGTTGATTTTTTTCGATTTTTACTTCCCTGATCTTTCTTATGTATAATAGGGAAAGTATTGTAATTGTAATTTTTTGAAAGTTCAAGATTTTGATGAATCTTCACGTTTTAGACCCTACTGAATTCAAAAAACGTAATTGTAAAAAAAAGTTGGTCGGTATGTCTGTCTGAAAGCACGATAACTTGAGATGGCATACGAATTTTTGACTGAAATTTTAAATTTTTTTCGTCAAAAAGCTAGGTAGTATTTATTAGAGGTGGGCGCGTGAGTGAAATTTTTGCACGATCCCGCCCAACAACGAAATAATTTTTTTTTTTTCACGACCGCTCACGCACGCCTGATTTACTTTGATTCACGATCACGCCCTATCACGAATTCGAAAGATTGATTCACGCCCAATCACTCACGGTGGGTCACGATTGGGTCACGAAAATTTTAGTCAGATCGTTACGCGCAAATGCAACAGTGCAAGTTCAGACGGGTATGCCTATAAGTCTAGCATCTTGTCGTATGTGAACAGTTATGTTTTTGGATTCTGACCTCTAGCAGTGCGCTGTGCTTGTTCAATCTTTTGTCTATTACTTGTGCAGTACAGCAGTACGTCAAAAGTTTTCGTGGAAACTCAGAAAAAAGTTGATAACAAAATGGCTGATATAGTTGAAGACAGTGAGATCTCTCAAAACCCCAATCAAAAATTAACAAAGACACAGATAGAATTAAAATTAAAACATGACAGTGAACAAACAAATTTTAAATTTACTACTAAGAAAAGTAATAAATCCGAAGTATGGATGAATTTTGAAGTTATTGTGTACAAAGATATTGTACAAAACTTTGCACGATGTAGAAAATGTAAGTTACTATTATCATATCGAAGTAAAACAGGTACAGCTAGTTTGTTGAGACATAAATGTACTAAATATGCCGAAAATCAGTCAACTCTAGAAACTTTCGCAAAAACTAAAAAGCTATCTCAAAACTTAAGACATGAGGTAGCAAACAAAGAATTATTATTTATAGCTCGAGATATACGACCTTTAGATGTTGTTGAGGGAGAAGGATTCAGAAGATTATGTCAATCATTAATTTACATCGGTGCTGAATGCGGTAAATTAAATATTGATGATGTACTCTCAAGTCGCCGAACAATTATGCGAACTATTCTTCCAGAAAAAGTGGAAATACTAAAAGAAATTATTCGACAAGAATTACAAAATACTAGTGTGGCCTTGACTTCTGATCTATGGACGGACAATTTTAAGAAACGGAGCTATATAACTCTTACTGGTCACTTGATTAATGAAAATTTTGAATTAAAATCATTTGTATTTGCAACCAGAGAATTTGATGACCAGAAAACGGGAGAGAATATCCTAAAAGTGATCACCAACGTTCTTTCTGATTACGTTAGAAATACAGATGAATTTCTGATTAATAGTGTTTTCGTTACTGATAATGGATCGAACATTATCAAAGCTGTAAGGTCTTATAAAAGACTACCGTGTGCTTGTCACAATTTAAATCTTATTGTGCATGATATAATATCGAAGTTTCCTCCTGAAATAACACGAACAGTAGAGACAATTAAAAATTTAGTGGGCTATTTCAAACATAGTGCTCTGAACAGTAAATTAACCAAAACTTTGAAACAAGAAGTGAGTACACGATGGAATTCCTTATATTTAATGATTGAAAGTGTTGACGAAATGTATGAAGAAATACAGAACGTTTTAATTCAAGAAAAACAGTTTCATAGACTCAGTGAAATAGATGTGGCAATAATAAAAATGCTTTTAAAATTTTTGAAAGTGTTTAAAGACTGTTCAGAAAGACTTAGTGCCGAACAGACAATAACTGTTAATGAAATCTTATTGTGGTGCATAAAGTTACAAAGGCATTGTGAAACCGATCCGGAAGATTCTGAAATATTAACAGATTTGAAGAAAGTTGCTTTAGAATCCGTGAAGAAAAGATTTGTGATCGATGATATACATAGAATTGCTCTGTTTTTAGATCCAAACTTTAAAAGTCTGAAATTTTTAGACTCTACCGAGAGAAAATATATTATAGATACAGTTTCACGCGCGTTGCAAGAAATAAAAAATGAAATTTTGAAAACTGATGAGAAATCTGAAACATATCATGAACATGAACCGGAGAGGTTAGCAAACAAGAAACGTAGAATCAACTATTTCTCCGAATTTGTTAATTCTTCAGAATCTTCCGGAGATGACGACGAAACTATAGACGACGAAATGAAAAGATATATAACCGGGAAAACAACTCAAACTGACCCATTAAATTTTTGGAAAAATAGTAACTTTCGATTATTAAAGTTATTGGTAAAAAAGACATTAAATATACCTGCTAGCTCAGCACCAAGTGAACGTGTTTTCTCTCTCTCCGGGAGAATATTAGAAGAGAGAAGAACCACCTTAAATCCTGCCAACATGGACTCATTACTGTTTCTGAATAAAAATTATATTTTTTTAGAGAATAAAGGAATGAATAGAGTACCATAGATTTGTTTAACAAGAAATAATTATTTAGAATACTAGTTGTTGATGTATTTCTGAATATTGTGCTATTTTTATATTCTTACTTTTTTGTATAAAGAATCTTATATAACATTTTTGTTCAAAAAATAATAAAAGTTTGGTTTCAAATATTATTCTTTATTTTACATACACGCTCACGCACGATGAAATCTTACTCACGCTGTTTCACGCACGACCATTTATTATTTAATCACGATCACTCACGCTCACGATTCAGAATTTCAAATCAACTCACGTTCACGCGAGTCACGTCGTGACCCAACGTGACCCATTAAAAATCACGACCCGCGCCCAGCTCTAGTATTTATCATAGAATATGAAATAACTGAAATTGATCCTTGAATAATTTGGCACAGCATTTAACTAAAATATTTTACGAAATTATTAGCAGTTTATTTGTTATTATTAAAATTTGATTTATTGTTAAGTTTGTTATATTTTTTTCTGAAGCAAAGAAATAATGAGAATGTTTATGTGAGATTCAAATTATTATTACTCATATTTGGACATCACATGCAAACGTTCGTTAATTGGTTTTTTCAAAATAAGTAATTTGGATCTGTCATGTTTGGCATCAAATTGAAGCTCCTACAAGAATAAGGATTTACGATTATCAATTGTTTTTTCACAAGTTATTAAAATGATGTCTAGTTTGGTATCAATTGGAAGCTCTCGAAAATATAGCTGCCATCTATCACTTTAACAATGAACAGCTGTCACTTTGACAATGACAGCTGTCACTGTCACAATTGGTTAGTGGTTCATGTCACCACGTAATCTCGTGGTCAAAAAAATTGATAATTCAGTCGAGTCAGCTGTCAGTCTGAAGCAGAGTCTGAAGCTAATATATTAATTAATTAAATAATATGTTTTTATCATTCAATGAAGTGTTTGATTTTATTGAATCTACATCTAAAAGTAGTGGTTTATTTATATAATTTATATTATAAATTATAGTTATGACAGTTGACCCGAATTTGTAAGATATTTCTGTGACCATCAGTAGCGCATTTATACCACTGATACATACCAATGACAGCTGTCACTTTGAAATATGCAATTAATTGATGCGACACTCTAATGCCTGTTTTACACGATCCAATTTATTGATGAAGATATAGGCGGCCTCGATTTCGGTATCAAACTACCTGGATCTTTAATCACCGACTCGAACTCGGCACTATACTATGGATTAGGCGGCGATTCCCAACCCGGCACATTTACAGGTAGTCTCTGCTAATGACTCCCCAACTCGGCACATACAAGTATCTCAGGTACCTGCAATGATACCCAACTCGGCACACTTGCAGGTAGTCTGGACATTCTAATATTTTTAAATAAAATAAAATAAATTTTAGTTTTTTTTTATAATCATACAAAATTTGACATACAATAATACAAAATCAAAAAATAAGTAGGCTGCATCATACAATAAAAATAATAATTTCAGCGTGATCGTGGATTAACCTTTTTGTCGTTATTACTCGATCTCTTGATTCGCTCATAATATGGAAAAATGCTTTGCACTTTCGATTAACACACCGCTACTTCACTTCACCAGATAGAAATTTTCGATTTGATTTACTGAATTTATGTTGTTCTACAATCAACAGTGTTTTTCCACATTGGCTAGCTATAGTTGGCGAATTGATTTCTTTGATGTTGTTGATTGAACTGTTAGATTGATAATAGATGACTACTAAACAAAACATTTTAATTTATATTTTTCTTAGGTGTTAAGCCGATAATAGGGATGGGTTTTTCTGCAAACACTTGTTTAAGATGTGCCGAGTTGGTCATAAGGATTACCACCAACCCTTGACTGATGTCCCATCGGGAGATTAAATGTGCCGAGTTAGGTGTGCCCGGATTAGGACTATTGGCTTAATCTTTCTACCTGAGTGAGATTCTCTGGACACATGCGATTTTATATTAATAATAAACTAGACTCGTTAGCGTAGCCGTACATTTGAACACTCATTTATAAACTGAATTTCGACCCAACAAGAGTTCAATGCACCCTTTTCGGCTGTCTCGGGCTCAAGTTCTGTCCCTCAGGCGCGCGCAGCGTAATTCGGTAATATTCAGAGATGTTTTTCAAAAGCGCGAACGTAGCGAGCTAGCCTACAATCATTGTTATAGACTGTATTTCAGTCCAACATGAGTGATTCTAAAATTGTACTCACTTATAAAATTAGATCTTCCAGGGTGATCGTGGGTTTATTTAAAATTGACAGTGCCGAGTTCATGTGCACCCCGCGATAATCGGCTTAGCTTCGTTCCGAGTTCATGTTCTTGGTGCCGAATTCGGTACGCCCGAAGATATTCATGAAGTTGTCCTTGAATTTCTTCACGACTTGATTGTCAAGCAGAAAAATGTTGGTTCGTTTTTACACACATAAAGATTTTCATCAATTTTTTGTGAAGAATTTAATAGTACCAACCTATATACAGAGTGATCAAAAATGATTGTCCGTGCCGCCTTGTTCTAATTTTTTCTTTGCCGCCTGCTTGAGATAGTGAGCTTCAAGTGACAGGTGACAGTTCCTCTGAAAACACTATTCTAACCTGATAATTTGGTTGAATAATAATAAATTTTCAATAATAATTCAATAATACATCAGTTATTTACTTACTTTCTTGTCTTTTGAATTAGATTATGGATAAATCCATCATAAAATATGCAAAATATACGCCACTGTGTTCTTGAAATGTCGGTAACGTAGTTATCAAAATAAATAAATTTATAATAACTTTATTCCATGAAGATAGTTTTGATCATAATGTGAACTTTTGCTGGTCACGTGACAGACAATCTTTATTGATCACTCTGTATATCGGTTGTCATTTTACTGTCGTTAATTTTTGTATTGTGTTTCTTGCGAGTTTCTGTAGACTATTTTATAATATGAAAACCACGACAAGCTCAAGAACAGACTGTAAAATCAAACAAACTCAACCGCAACAAAGATTGGAGATAAACAAAGACAATGCCAAATTCAAAGGTTGGCAACGACAAAATGTGGAGAAATAACCCTAAAATTCCCTAGAAAGTTGTCGAAGAATAGAACACGTTTTAATTCTTCAATAAATTCATGAATTTCTTCCTGAAGAAAAAATTCACGAAGTGTCTCGTATTAAATGATCCAATAAATTTAAAATAAAGCTTCGTGAATTTATTGATGAAGAAATTGAATAGCGTAAAACAGGCATAAGGGTACGTTCCACTGAATATTCTTCACCTGTATCAATTTGTTATTTTTTGGCACTGCGTGCATACACGATTTTAACTCGCATTTGGTCAGCATCCTCCTTCGAAATCAGTTGCGGCAATTCGACAAATGAAAACTACATTTTTCCCGCCATTATGTGGTACTCAGCCCTTAAAATGCATATATAAATTTGAATTCAAACTAGATAATTATTTTGTAAGTATTATTAATATTCATAAGTCCTTAATTTGTATTAGATTATTTTAAAATTGTAGCTCTCGTAAAGATGGCTGAGGTGTAGCCAAAATTGTAGATTCAGAAAAGAAAAAATTATATGATTGACAGAATTCTCTTATTTCCATTACTAACATCCACTAATTTAATCAACTCTAACCATTTTATTTAACATATCAATATTTCAACAATGAAAATGAAAACAAATAAATTATATATACAGATGTCTCACTCATTGTGCTTACCGTTGCTAATTTTTGTATGTGAAGAGATACGATATTATTATGGTCTAATACAAGAACCGCTGACATAAATTTTATCGACGAGCATTAGGTTTAGATGACAATCAATCTATTCTAGTTATTCATGTTTTCAACAATTTGTAAAGCTTCTATAAACATATGAAATAACACACAACGATATTTAATTGATGGAAATAATTTTTTTAACAAATAGTAATTCAGCTGTCAATCGACAGTACCTACCTAATCTAATAAAATTTTCATTTAATACCTGCATTATTATTTATAGATATCTTGACAGCTAGAAATTACGATAATAAAAACTGAAAAATTAATTACTGATAAAGTACTCGTAATATTAAAAATATTTTAATTGTTGTGAAATTTAATTCTGAAGCTTATTGAAGTCATAAAATTTTATAATCCACTAATAATTGTATTTCTTATATACATTCATAAAAACCTATATTTGAATGGAAAGAGAGAAGTAAAAGATTAATTATTGCAGTAATAGTTCCGGAAGCTGAAACTGCGTCGATTTAAAAGTTATCAAGTGAAACCAGCTGCATATAATACTTAATAATTAATAAATTTATTTTCAATTTCCCGCTCTTTCATTTATTGTGTAAAAGATGACGAGTTTAAGAACACGACGCAAAGCAGTGCCTTTATAGTAATTAAGGTATCAAGGGTGTTAAAAGGACAATAATGCCTGAGGTCAACAGTGTACTTTCCGAGGGCCTCTGCTGCGATGTGTGTACGTTGACCGTAGGCATTATTGTCTGTTCAACTCCCGTGGTGCCTTCAATGTTTAATGTCCGACTTTTGTTGTATTTCAATCATAATTTTTAGCAATGTATGTCCAGTCATTGTGACTTCTGTCAGAGAAATTACTCTAATTATTTGCTGTAACTAGGCAACTTGTTTGTTATTTTTTTAAATAATGCCCTCGGGCATTATTTTGAATCATAATGCTCTCGGGTATTATTTGTTACGTAATCACCCTGAAATCAGTGTTATTATGACAACAATAATAAACTAGTCGGATATTAATATCATAATTGCTTTAAAAATACATATAAGTGTATCATACATTTTTTATTATACCAGCATCAAAATTTCATCAAATAAGGCTGGAAGATATTAGCATTTCAACTTTAATTCATTTTATCTAGTATTTTGTGCCATATTGTTGCCTTAGTGCTATTTGAATACTGTTCTTGTTCCACATAATTGTTTATTTTGAAGAATTCTCTCTCAAAATTTAAAATTCAATGCAATAATCTTATCATAAAAATGAAGAATCAGTTTTGTATGCATCGTTTAATTCTAAAAAACTAGACTCCCCACAATTTATGCCATAAAATTAACAGAACAGGAATTGCAATTGTGATACAATAGGGAATTTATTTCATTGAAAAATATTATTGGTAATGACAGTATTGGAGATAACAAGCAAAATCAATTTTAAACGCTTTTAAATATTTTATAAATTATTGTCATCATTCAGCCAGCGATTTACTTTGTAATTAACGTCAAAAACTTATCAGAAAAAAACATCTCATTGTTCCACAAGCACATACAAACTCACCTACTAACGATAAATGACAGAATATAATAATGAAAACGCGGTTGGAATATATTTGTACAGTAAACATCATTAATTTTATACAAGTGACTTGTCATTTGGAAATTTTTCTCGTTACTAGAAATTTTTAACGAATATGAAAAAAAATTATAGTTGAGAGGAAATTTAGTTTAATTAGCAAAAAAGTTAATCCGAGCTTTCAGTGCTGCACAGTAGATAAAAATGTCAACCAACAGAAATGAACTAATCTCTTTAGGAAAAAGTTTTTAATTTTTTTATTTCTGGTTGTCATTATTTTTCCACGTTAAATTGTTTCTGGGAATCCTTTGGAAAAATAAACCCATAAATGAGTGTTTTACCTGACCACCCCGTCTTAAAACTATATTTATAGTAGTTGCAAGCGACATTCAGCCCTCTTAGTTTAGTTTTAGCACGTATAGTTCGATTCAATTTGCGTGAAACGAGGATTTTTCTAAGGGTAGATTATTTACGGGGTCATTTAAAAGTCACTAATAGAAATTGTAATTTGTATACCAAATTAAAAATATCAAGAATATCCCAAAAAATATTGAAAAAAAAAATCAAATACATAAATGAAAATAAAGCAAAACACAATTTTTTCAATAAACTTTATTAAATTCAACTTCTGAAGGTTACGCAGGTCCTTCTTCCATGCAGATTAAATTTCATAGGTCCCTCAAAATGCATTTCAACCATCTCCATAAGCTTATCCTCAAAAAAACCACTGTCAATTTCTGTAAAATTAAAAAATAAAAATATTGGATCTTCATGCAGTGCATACCTAATTAATTTTCCCAATTTCTAATTTGGCTTTAATCCAATATTCATAACAGCCAAATCATCCTTTTTAAGATTCAAGATGTATTTTTAACCTCTCCCAAACACTTCTAACAAATAAAACTTCAATTTTTCATTCATCAACAATCAGTTTTTCTATCATAACAACAATGTGAGCTAACCATAAAATCAGTGCAAAATGAAATTGTAGTCCTTACCTCAATTAGAGATAAATTCAAGTAGTAGATGTTTTACAAAAAATAGTCCAGGTAAAAAAATAACCAAATCACTCCAGCGATTATTTAAACAGAAATTAACAGTGCGATTTTTCTGAAAGTGTTAAAACGCGTCTACACCAACCGCCATCTCAAATCAAACTGTTTTGTTTGCAGTGCACCATGCAAGAAAAGTGTGATGCATAACCCCCTCTGTCAAATCGATAGGCAACAATCGGCGGGAAATTTAAAGACCAACATAATCAAAAAGTCATGGCGGAATTTATTTCAAATCAATTGCTACATTCTCGTACATTGTTGCAATCAATTTGCTGAAAATTATTCCGAACACTATTTTAATATCCGTTTCGTGACATAACCTATATTATTACTGTCATGTTTCAAGGAGCACCACACAAAGTACCTTGTGAATGTTCCGGAAATTATCAAGGAGACTTTTAGAAAAAATAGGTAAACAACACTCTATATTTTTATTTTGTTATATTATTCAGAAAAAAGGGAAAACATTCGTTCATTTGTTTTATTTATAACCTAGTTTAGTATTTGTAAAGTTAACAGCTCTTGAATATTATTATTATCCGAGTTAATGAATCAGTTCTTTTGGTTTGGGTACTTTAATTCCATAAATATATCTCCAAGGCAAACCGGCTAAAGCAGCTCCTAATCGTGGTGCAATCCAATAAATTTGTAAATATTAACTTATGGTAACTATAATAAAATTGGTAGAATAGAAAACCAAATCTGTATCGTGCTTTAAAACAGCATTAAATTCAAATAAACTTTTTTGCACGAATAAACTGATGTAGTTAAGCGATCAAGTAGGTAATATTTATAATTTTGTGGAAAGATTTGGGACAAAACCACGACATTAGTTCCAGTTATTATCACAGAGGGCAGCATAATGCAATTCGTCTGAAAAGCCGTTCAACGGCTATTTCACATTAATTATATGTGGTAATACTATCAAAATTAGATCCATTCATGAATTTGTCTTGATTCAATGACAGATTAAGATTTACAGCATTGTATATATTTCTTATGTTAATTGGCGAGTCTGATTAAGCTCGCAGCGCCAAGTGAGAATATCAGGAACTAACGGAGCTGTGATTCAGTGTGTTTGGCCGTAAGGTGTAATATTAATATAATTATCAATAACTTTCGAATACAGCTTTTATTTCTATAATTTTATTGTTGTATATATATTTTAAAGCATAGAAATTTTATAAGTTGATTTAATTTTATATGATATAGTTTAAATATTGGGAATTTTAAACTTTATTTATATGATCTTCGAAGTTGAGAAGTGAGTATTTTGGTTGTTTTTTGAGTTATTAGATTAGTAAATGATAGCCTTTCAAATATATTCTGTTCAGAATGGATACCCCAGTAAAGCTGAAATTGAAAGGAATATTTGATATATTTAAATGCAGATCGCAATTCTAGATGTGTATGCGAAAGAAAAGTTTTAGATGCCGGACATATATTATTATGCGGTGCTTTGAATAAAAATATAATAGATGGAATTAATATTTACGCACTTTGCCGTCAGACATCGACACTAGCGAAATATCTTCACATTATACAGGGGATGCTAAAAAGAAATTAAATAAATAACTTGAAATATACAATCATGGCATGTTCTTGCAAATCTGGAAAAAGCGGCCGTTGCAAACATGTTTCGGCTGTACTTTTATTATTTACCAGATGCTTTATTGATCATATTTAGCTGCATGCAGAAATAATCGGCTATTCTTTTGTTTTGTATCAAGTGCTTCATTTGTCACTTGATTATAAACGAAATCAAGAGCCAACAGGGTGACTACAAAAAATTTGAGTATATTTTGAAATAAATTACTTGATCTTATTATCATTAGAACCCGTTTGAGTGATTTTATTTAATCATCCAAAATATATTTGATAAATTTTTTAAGAAATTTATCTCAGATTATACTCTTAAATATAAGTATTATCTTTCTATATTATGCTGGAATAACTAACTTCTATGAAGGTAATCATTCTCATCAAAATGAGGGAAACACACTTTCATAAACCTACTGACTGGTTTTCCATTCTTTGATTGCATGTTCCAAGCTTTTAACTTATCTATTTTTTCTGTTTGAGTGAATACTTGAATTTCTGTCTATTTTTTGTATGGATTTACATCTATACACGGAACAATGAACATTGCTCATCTCGACAAATAGTGCAGAATATTATTTAATGCTTAAATTTGTTTAAATTCTAAGAAAACAACACGAACTCCATCTATGCTTATACAATTTATCACACTTCCGGTAGTTCTAGAAAGTGCCACCAGATAGAGTATCGCTTAGCAAGACTCGCCAATATTGTCGTTCAAGCCATGGGTGACGATCTCTGGTGGCTGCTCAACCAAAGTAAAACTTTGCCATGCGCCAGCGTGCTAAAAATTAGATTTCAAAATGAAATCGTTGAATCCGTGTTTATTGAGAATTAATTCAATTTACTGGACTAAGAGCTCATAAAATAGAAGAAGAAGAGTTTGTTTATGATCACGTACAACATAAGTAAACCAAATATACAAGAAATTACAGATGTGAAAGTGTCGGTACCACATTAAATACAAAAGAATAAAATTTCTCTGGTATTCACCCAACCTCAAACAGATGAATAAATAATATAAGTCTCGTCAATTATATTTGTGTAAATAAAAAGAATTATTTAACATAACAGGTAAAACTCAAATGCTATTATTGATTATAACAATAGAACAAGCAATAAAATCCCAAAATGTTATTCCTTTCTTATAAAACAAACTAGTACTTGAAGACTGAATCGCATTAACCAATGAGAGTTTTCATCAATCACAAATGTTGAGAATAATCAATAATAATACCGTGATCCAACGTATTTGAAAATGGGCTTTTCGGACGTAAATGGGTCAATTTCGCAAATTATTTTATTGTAGAAAAAATATTATTCATCATTAACTGACGTCTCCAGAAATCAGTATATTCATAATGGGAATGAAATGTGACTTTTGGAATAGACTTTACTAAAGTTGATGTAATTAACCGACGTCTGAATTTGTTTTGGTTTTTAACAATTTATCATCACATATAAAATCTTGATTTATGACTAAATTTATTATATTTAACCCAATATTATAATTAGTTTTGATTTTATTTTTCGCTGTACACTTTTGGGCGGGAAAACTGAGGTAACGTTTGTTTGGTGGGCGTTACCTGGCGGTAGTTGGTTGAACTCACCTTTAGGAAAAGAAGAGAGAAAAATTAACTCCGTCACAAGCCTTACAAAGTTATAATGTAATTTAGTAAATTTTCGTATCTTACAGAATTATCGTATATAATATCACAAGGGACTGTAATTTTATCAATAAATTTTTCTTGAAAACATTGATTACCTAGCAACATCGTAAGAGTCATCTGTCCGATCAAATCACGAGAGCGTAGCTCGAGAGATTTTATCTGAGCAGATGACTCGAAGGATGTTGCTTAAAGGTAATCAATGTTTGAAAGAAGAATTTATGATAAAATTAGAGTCGCGAGTGGTATTTGTGGAGAATATTTCTCGAATGAAATTGCTACTATAAGTACCTATTAAATAATGTTAGTTGCAACTACTAATCTTTTTTAATGAAAAATGCGCTAAATTGTCTCCATATACTCTTGTATTTTTAGATTTTTTGTTTTCAATTCCATTACTTTCGGCGAAAAATGCATTTCCAAAACGATTAAATTTTGACATCTCCGAGAACTGATTGTTTGTTCATATTAGAACTGTGTATTGCTTTTCCATGACAAAGGCAATTTATCGCGATGAATCGCTTGCCAATGGGAATTTACCGAGGTAACGGGAATTTATCGCGGTAAATTCCCGTTGGCAAGGAATTTATTATTATTATAATTGTCATTGTAACTATGCATAATTTGTCAGTATAATTGACATGAGTGAAATAATCTACAAAATATAATGTTGCTGCAAAATTAAAAACAACTGAATCTCATATCGATGATAAAATTTATTACTTAACCGTAAAGCACAATATATATATATATATATATATATATATATATATATATATATATATATATATAATATATATATATATATATAATATATATATATATATATATATATATATATATATATATATATATATATATATATATATATATATATATATATATATATATATATATATATATATATATATATATATATATATAGGCTCTTTGCGCAAACGTTGGAGAGCGACACTAGCGCTCGGAGTATTTAATTTTGAAAGTAGCTGCAGGGAAAAAGTTGAATTGTCATTACGTGGAATAAGTGGATAAAAGCTAAAAAGTTTAAAAACACAAGTGAATGATGATTAATGGAGTTATAATAGAAACAGGATTCCAATTCATATAACCTGGTTGTATCCGGAGTACAATATTAGAAAGAGGAAAATTAGTGCAAGAAGTAAGCATGTGTTTAATGTTGAAGAAAAACTGTTTTTGGATAAGAGTTTGATTTCCGCGCTTGTTGTAGAGCAAATGTCGATTAATTCTTGTCCGTTTAAAGTTTTTATCGAAGTAAGATATGTTATTTTGAAGTAATTAATTATAGGCTGCTATATGCCTGTCAAACGAATCAAAACATGTCACATGGAAGTATATTTTTTCACATTGCCTTAAGTTGATGAAACGCAAGATATTTTGCATGAATTTCCAAAAACTTATCCGATACATAAAAATAATACATACAAAATTGCTATAGCTTTCAATGGTTTAACCTAACTTCTTACATAAATTTTCTAGTTTCATCAAGTAATTTCTACATGTAATACATATTCTATAATTATTATTGACTTCTTTTTACTCGTTTAATAGCCTGAATCCATTTTTTCCCATTCCCATTTCATGTTCTCTGGATGGAAACTTGTAGAAATATTTATGTTTTTTTGTATTTCCGTAACTGTTTTACAGTTTGGAACGCAACAATTTGTATAACCAACACGTAATATTTCAATTTCCTTGTTAAACTGGCTCATAAATTGCTTCATAATTTAAATTTGGTACATATTTTCTGAAATCATGTACAATGATAACGTTTTGTTTACCTGCTAGTACTGTCAAAATTAACCACTACTGGCGCTGCAAGCTATTCGCAAAAAGCCTATAGAAGTTGAAACAAAGCGTTTGTACACGGCACAGATTCTTATCGCCGAACGAAGAGAGAGATGGAAGATAGTAGGCATGTATTAACATGGAACAACTCTAGAGTCTAGACAATCACTTAAAATTTTCAGTTAATTTATTATTGATCAAGTTGTATTTATTTCAAATTAAATAATTTCTTATAGGTTATAATATGTCATGCGATTTTTTGAAATAAAAATCATGGATCTACTTCAGATAAATACAAAAATTCCTATTATTTCCAGCAAAGGAACAAATGCGCATTTTGTGGGAAGTCTTGATTTACTCGAATAAATTGACACCCGAAACGTCCTTTGTCAAATTAATAAATAATTATCTATACATTTTCAGTATTTTAATGAATAATGAATTATTTTTTATTTTAAATTCTGTATAACTACTTTTTATTTTTTTTAATTATCACGATTTTCATACATCCTGCTACCACCTGACTTATTTATGATTGAAAATCATTTTCTATTTTTAGAATAGTTAATTTTTCCGGAAGAGAGTGATAAGCAGTTGAAATTAATAAATTGTGTTAGATTTTTTATAATTGACTTTTTTTCAATATCAATGATATAAATTTCAAAATAATCCAGGTGTCTCACTTTACCAGAAATAATTATTCATCAACATTTGATTGACATAAGAAGAAGAAATAAAAGAAATAGTGAAAGGTATCATTATTCATCATTTTTTTCATTCACATATTCACAAATAAATACTAAAGATAACAATAATAATAATCAAAAATATCACAAGAAAAAAAAAAACAAGAATAAATTAAAATAACCAATCTTTTCGCGGTATTATACATCTCCACTTCATTTATGTCTTTTTGTCCTTCGGAGCATTAAAAATAGATATTTTCTCCTTATAACTTGGGTACCCACTATTGCAAATGGGACTAAAACACTTTCTTCCGATTCTAAAGTTAAATAATCAAAAATTCCAAGCTTCAAATCACAAAACTAGCTGCAAACTCAATAATGGCAAATGCTAAATGCATTGAGAAAGCTGCCTACTATCTTCCATCTTACACACTCAACCTCTCTCTCTAACGTGATAAGATATTGAAACACAGCTGGTATAGGGAGATAGCATAGCGTTTCTCCGGCGTGCCGTAAAGTCACTAGATAAAATAAGGTACTGCGAATTGACAGCCATTTTGACTCCATATATCTGTCATTACTGTTATAAGAAAAATTTATTTGCTTTGTTTTTGAATCTGAATCGAAATCACCTTACCCATTGTCCATCCCAGTCACCATAAACAGCAGCGGGTGCAAATGATCTAGCTACATTCATACGCTATAAGGCGCCTAAAAAAAAACAAAATATTGAAATAGATAAAAAAAAATTGTATATGTATTATGGTACCAGGACCGAACGACCGTCATTATTATTGTCCAGGATGAAGTTGAATGCATTCGGAAAAGGCGAGGTCGAGGCCCAAGGCATAGCTTCATGCAGCCAAATTCATCCGTGACAATAATGACGGTCGTTCAGTGTCCGTGTTGCATACGATACTTTTTATAACAATTACTCCAAAGCTCCCTATTTCTGAGCTTGCTAAATGAATTTAGATGTATCGAAACTATCTTATCGATTTTATAAAAGAATTTTTGCAATTCTGATCCCATTTACAGTAAACTAATACAACAAAACATAACTTAGATGATTTATTTTATTGTATGATATTTTTCACATTTTCTGAACCATCCCGTTTACACCAAACGCAAACATTATCACGAACACATCCCATAATTCAAATGTCAATTTGACATATAACAATGAGATCAAAAGAATACTTGTGGCATTCATGATTCACAATTTTAAATTTTCTCTCTGCAAAGGGAATAATTAATATTCAATAATTCCCTGTCAGCAGAGAATTAATGGAAATTGTTTTCATGATTTGGAATTGAGAACTTTCAAAGTATGATTCAATGCAGTAATAGGGTATTTTCGGTGCATGTTACAAAAAGAATATTACATACTCCAATTACTGCAAGTGCAGTGATAACAATACCAAACTTAATTGGTATAGAGTCATTTCCAAATTTATTTTTCTGGTCTCATACTGAGCAACACATTATTCCTAAAACTAATGATATAAAAAATTCCATTCCAAAGGCCTAAAATTCAAATACGGCACAATTTTACAATATCTCGGTTAGTTTTTGTAATTTTACCTGCAATACGCGAATTTCTGGATTAGGTGCTATTATGCAGACATGATAAGGCGTTTGCAACTTTATCAAACATTTCTTTTGAACTAAAGTATCTATCTGGTGACACTAACTGCAATTATTATAACTGTTACTGCTACTACATTATCACTAAAAAAATCCATTTTACTTTCAAAAAATACATTCCTAATATTCCTCCAACTATTTGGGATACAAAGTAAACAGAAAATAGTTATAAAGGCATGAGATTCAAACATAGATTAGTAAGAGATACTGTTGGGTTAATATGTTCTCCAGAAATATGAGCGAAACACTGAAAAAAGATTATTAAACATTTGAAACGTGGATGGAGAATAAAATACTTGGATAATCGATGCAACTGCCAAACCAAAAACAATACAAATTTGTAATACACTAATACTTTCTCCTACTAAAGGGGTCATACAACTAGCACAGCCTATAATCACCAGCATTGTAGTGCCAAGTACTTCGGCTAAAGCAACTTGCCTCCCTTGAATCAATTTTGCTTTCAGCTCTGCATCCAAAGTAATCATTATGCCAAAAGAAAATTATGATATCTGTCATTTTATCTGTATTTCTACAGGCCACGTGCATGGACTCTAATAGCGCCTCTAGCGGGCAATGGAGAACGATTGAACTCCCATTTTATCATTGTTTCATACCTATAATTTTTTACATGTACTAATATTTATTTAATTCAGCTGTGTGCGTAAAATATAACTTGCATAGCATAAAATGTACGTTGAAATTATTTATTTTGAGTATTTTTTTCTTCAATTATAACGTACCTATTAGGGAAAACGTCTTCGTCCAAATTGACAGGATAACCTCAAATTATGACGCCGATGATCTTGCGGATCGGGTTTGTATGTATCAAACATTGTATCCCTTTTACCGAGGAAGCATTGAAAAAAAGCGTGAAATTAGTTTTGCCATATTAAACATGTTGAATAATATGTTGCTGACAATATTAACAATAAAATTATTGCGGAGTGCATCCGACAAACTTCTATCACTGCAACACCTAACACATTAAAGATATCCTATATTTTATATGCAATTATTTTCAGTTTTGAACTACAATGCTCAATGACAGCTCAATGGCGTATTCTGAGAAATGGAGTTCAATGCTTACAATGGTGCTCACCATGAGCGCTCGCATCGATATTTGTTCAAACTTTGCCCCCTTGCACATAGCCTACATTAATGTTTCCATAGCAAATATTGTTATTAATCTTTCTTTTTTGAATCTAGTTAGATTAGTTTTGAATCTCCCCATTAGGCTTATCTCGGCCAATGTCAGTAAATATGTTAGACAGTTGGCGGCGCCACTTCATGATGCATAAAAATAATGTGCAAGTTGATTATAACAATAAAAATATAATTTCACATACAATATTTTGTACATTCGTGCGAATCACAAATAATCATTTTTACAAACGAAACGTAAAGCTACATATCTTATAAAGATATTTTCTAACATTCCTCTTCTATATATTAATATTAAGTAAAAAGTAAAAATTGTGATTTAAAACTTACGTGAAAATATTAAATATAAAACGAGTAATTCAAAAAGTCACATCTATATACACAATAAGATTTCAGAATATCTTTTATAATTAGTTAGAAAATACATATCTATTTGATAGCACGAGTATTTACAACTATATCAGTAGCGAGAGTGTAAAAGAATAATTTTTGGCACTTATCTAACTGTTTCTAAAATTCAAGGATTCGATTGTGATTTGTCATGGTTGGTAATGTTCAGAGGAATGTCTTCATGTTCGTTGGCTTCTGGTTCAGGCTCTGGGCGACTAAAAAGAAATCTGTAGCCGCCAGCACCTACTGCTGCTGCCATAAGGGGACCAATCCAGTAAATCTAAAATATAAAAACCATATTTAAAGGCACAATCAAACAAACAAGAGGAAGTCAGAAATGAATTGACGATTAAGCTCAATTTAAAAAGCAGTGTATAGGCTTTTATTATTTACAGTTTGTTATTAATTTTTGGTATTAATATAATATATTATACCCAATGTCCGCTCCAATCATTGTTGATAAGAGCTGGTCCAAAACTCCTAGCTGGATTCATACTAGCACCAGTATATGGTCCCTATAAAAGTAAGACAATTATTAGCAAAAAATATTTGGATCCGTCACCGTTTCATTTCACAAAGCCGTGTTCATATAAGAATTTTTTTTGTTGTAACTTTGAAATCAATATGAAATATAAAACAAAAAACTAAAAACAATTTATGGACCGTGCGCTCATAACAGAAAAATGGGAACAATTTTCTACAGGCGGCCATTCATTAGATAGATACTTACAGCTATAATCTTAAGATATTTGCATTTAAAAATCCTCACTAGGTGTTAATGCATATTGAAAAATTGATTTTAATTAGTAACAAGAAACAACTTTGTAGAGCCTGCCATTTTTCTGGTCGTAAGGCAAGTTTGCAAAATCGACTGAAAGTTTATTGACAGACGATCTACATGAGTCCAAAAATAAAGCATATTTAAGTAAACTTGTAAATTTATTGCGTTATTTGGAGCAATTTTAAAAACAATTTTTCAAACTTGCCTTACTTTCGAAAAAAGACATTAACACCTAACGGGGATTTTTTAATGCAAATATCTTAAGCTTACAGTTGTAAGTATCTTACCTAAAAATAGCAGTCTGTAAAAAATTGTTCCTTTTTTTTCTGTCACGAGCGCCCGATCTATTAAGATAAATCTAATCATAGTATAGTCAACAGGTAATTTTACTGTGATGCAAATTTTTTGATATCTCATTTTTGGTTCAAATCAAAACTGGCACGCTTTGAGTGTTTTTCCGCTATTTCTAAAATATTTTCAAATCGGTTTTTCTCGAATATCGAACATCTGAGGTTGAATCTTTCCAGATAAAGAATGTAGACGATAAAATACTCTATCTTTTTTGTTAAACCCACAGCTCTGTAAAATTCAGACTTGCTAAGTTTGATGACACTGAAGGTACCTAAAATAATATTTTCTTGTGTTTTACCGTCAAAACATTATCTAACTAAAAAAATTCAGTTGAAAATTTTGTAGAGAAAGGAAATATTCATGAAAATGTCTGCAGTGTACGATTTTTATCTCACTTTACATTTTTGTTGGATCCGCAATGAATGGAAATGTCAAAAAATTATTTTTATTATTCATTCGAGATAAGTACTACGTTGCGCACGATTTTCTGGGCGGTAAATGGCTTTTTGCCTTTTGCGTGCGCCAAGTACTATATGCGTGCGACAAGTTTACTTGGCGCACACAAAAGGCAAAGAGCCATTTACCGTCCGGAAAAATAAGCACAAAATAGTACTTATACCCTTATTGCCCATTTGAGGTCTCGTGGGCAATCGACAACTGGCCGCACTTGTTGCACAATATACTATTAGTGTTGTGGATGAGTTCCAAAATATCCCTCAAATGTATAAAATATTGATAATAATTAGAACTGATGAAGCCCTCATTGAAATCGTGCATTAAAAGTATACAATAAGATTTTTATGGCACAGTTATCTATAAAAGCCTACTTTTTATATTGAAAATGGTATAAAAAACTTTTTATATGATCGTAGATAAAATAAATTTTCGTTACAATCGTCTATTCAGATGTTTCAAAGGATTGTTCAAAACTATTCTGCTATGAAATATTTGCCAGTAGTCGGTTCAAGCAGTGAAAAGTGAATTACAAAATGTGTAGATTTCAGCAGTGGATGGGAAATGAACCTTATTCTGAAGAATGAATCTACATAAAATCATTAAAATCAATTACTCTGCTTCAACTGAAATCTAGCAAATGCACAAAGAAGATTATGTACAAAAATTGCGATTTCGTTCATCAAATATTGATGAAGAATAATGAAGAGTTGACGTCACAGCTTGTAGGTTCCTTTTTAAATGCAGATCAACTGCAAAGAACGCAGCTTGGGATGAAAGAATGCATATCTGGGGGTGAGGACAAGAATCTTGAATATATTGGAGCAATAAATGAAAAAGAGATGAGCACTTGGGCTGCTTTCTATTAAATGAAGATAGAATCAACTATAACTTATAATAAAGATGAAAATTATACACAGTATGTTTTTCCCTCTACATAATTCTTATTTGAATATTTTTGTTGAATATTTTTTCAACGGCAAAAACAAGAAATTATAATCCCATGTAAATTTTAAAAAAATTACAAATTCAGGACTCAGTTTTTACACCATCATCCTTTATAGAACACTGTAAAGTGACCTTTAAAGTCACTTTACAGTGTCCTGTATTTCTTCAAATCTGCCGCTTTGACTGTATTGTGGTAGAGGCACTGCTGCAGATTTATATCTCTGCATACCATGTATCAATTACATTTTCATAGCCTTGCGGTTCAAAAATCTATCTGAGGGTTGCTAGACTGTACTGAAGAGTCCCAATAAAGACGAAACACATATCTACCGTTGCCGTCCTATCCAGGATGATGGTGTAAAATCTGATTCCTGAATCAGATTTTGATTTTTAACAATTTATCGAATTCTGTTTCACGAACTTTTGAAAAAGTCACTTTACAGTGTCCTGTATTTCTTCATAATTTCAGGTACTTCTAGTGCCATCTAACTTTTTAGGTATTGTCTTTACAGAGTTGCATATCAGACAAAAAAAAGTAGAATATTTTATCTTCTGTATTTTTTTTTTTTTTGGCGTATTTCCTCCTCTGGTTGGAGGGAGTGCGTCAATATTTAGACTATGTTTTAGGTTATCTTAATTATTTTTTAACTCAGAACTAATTTAAACTGCCAAAATGAAAGAAATATACATATTTTTATTGCACAACAATAAAATTTTCCAAGAACAATTTAAACAACGAACCAAAGATAATTTTTAATTATTTTATGTTTTTCCTTGTGTTTTTTTAATAATGAGATTCTAAGCATAAAATAATACTTACACCAGCCATAGCTAATCCAGCGATGGTCAAACCGAATTTAATAGGAACAGAGTCCATGTTATTCTTGTTCCTGTGGTCCCAAACGGCAGCACAGACCAAAACTAAAACTAGAGTCAGCATAATTTCTACAACAAGAGCCTAGAAAAAAAATTATATTAATTTGAATGTACAAACATTATTTCCAAAATTAGGTACCTGCAATGAAGATATATCTCCATTAGGGATCGTGCTGCAGATTCCTGGCATTGTGTCGTTTGTTCCGTAATTCACATCAAAATATTTAGCGGGTGTAACAGCCTACAATAAAGAAAGATTAATTTATTATCCTTGATACAGCTACTTTAATCTGCAATTGTTTGTAAATTTAAATTGAGGTATTTGTTTTTTGTGCCTCCTGCAGCTGTATATTTTATCATAATTATTTACTTTTAATACGGCGAAACCTAGAACTGCTCCAAGAAGTTGGGATAAGATGTATATTGGGGCTAAAATGTAAGGTATGCCTTCCAGAATAACTGCAGCTACTGTTACTGCTGGGTTCAGGTGGGCCCCCGATATGTGACCAAAGATCTAAAAAAAAAATGGTATTCCAGAAATCACATTTATAATATTATGTAAAATCAAATTTATCTCATATCGAACTAGTATAAAATAAACAATTGGTAATCTTATCAAGAATAAAAACAAAAGTCATTGAACCATGATGAAAATATATTCTTGACAATAAAAAAATATTTTTAATCAATCATCTTGAATAAATTGATAGATTATACTGCATTAGATATTTTATAAATGCGTAAACCATGATAATAGATAAAAAAAAATTACAGAGGTCAGCAATGATAGAAGATCAAAGAATAATATTTGACTCATAACCTTATGCCCTTATATAAATAAAATTTAATTTTATACGCATCAGAAGTCATATACAAAAAATTTAAAATGTTTTTACATCTTTGTTGCATGTTAGAAAATCGTTGTTAGTACATTAAAATTCTTTGTACATTCAGACACTTGCAATTTCAATAATTACACTCTGTTTATAATTTCCTTCATTTGTTTGTCACTTTGAATCGGTTAAAAATAAATTAAATATTTTCATATAAATCTTTATTGCTTTCTGGAAAAAAATCTCACCTCGATGCAGAACATGACAGCAATGCCAAACGTAAAAGCTATTTGTTCAAGTGGTATTACACCCGCTAAAGTAGACATGCAGCCCATACATCCGATGAACACCAGAAGTCCTGTGCCTATTAATTCGGCAGTCCCCACGCAAATTTTGTCCTTGATGGACATTTTTGGAGCCTCTTTTTTACCTGTAACAAAAAATCCTTATTACTATTTTTATAAGTTTATTCATAACTTTAAACAATAATAAATAATACTATTTCATTTGATGATGAATTTGATATTATTTATTAACGGTGGACTCTTCAATGTAACCACAGAAGATTTCCAACCTATTTAGCTTTCAATTTATCAACCGTCCGGCCGCTGTTCACCATTAAAGTGGCTGATGTTCTTCTGAAAGCATGGCCAGCGTATTTTCCACAGTTTGGAAGATTTAAGAAATAAGCTACAAGAAACGAACATCGGCCAAAAGTGTTAATCTCAACGACTTGTTAAATGCATTTGTCGTTGACATATATTAAAAACACCTTATCGGTGTGTACATTTGTCGGTCGTAAAAAAAGATATTTTTCAAATGTCAATAATAGCAAATTTTCAAATATTTTAGTTATATGAAGTATAGCAGAACCGTCTCTACTGATATCAAATCTACATAAATCAGTTTTCCATATCTTCTGCATGAAACAAACAAGCCACATATAGCAACAACATAAAGAACTATTAATCATAAAAAAATTCCAAAAATTATCATAATTTAAACCTTTAAAAAAAAAATATCATTAGAAATATGAATGAAAAATTTATGAGTCTGTTCACCTGTGGAAGCCAAATTCTTTTTAGCTTCGTATCCTACTTTGTCTCTTCATAAACGCATGTAGTTTGCGAAAGAATGTCAAATTAATAGTAGTAGTAGTAGTAGTAGCAAATTTTTATTTTGTCTCTCGGCTTAAATCTGTAGTATTGGTTTCCTTATTATTATTATTATTATTATTATTATTATTATGTTTTGAAACTAATGAAAGTCTCCTTCTTCTACTGTCTTGATCCATTCTAGCCCGCTTCCCGATTCATTTAGTATTTCTATCATTCTCTTTTAGTTCCTCATACTCCTGAAGTAGATGCTCTAAAGTTTCTTAATCCTTTCCGCATAATCTGCAGCTTCTCTCTGCTTCGCTCTTTCATAGTACTCACTGACTGTCTCTTCGTTCCCGCATCTATACCTTGCTATCTTCTTGATTTTGTCTATCTTTTCTCCTCTGAGGTAACGAGGTACTCCGATAAATCTTATTTTGTTGTAGGATTATATCTAGCCGTTTCTATTTTATTCGTTCTCCATCTCCACTGATTTTGAATCTCTATGCTTCTTTGTCTTACCGTTTCTATCGTACTATGTCCTCTTGCGTGTATTTGCGCTGTGGTGTATCCGTTGTTCTCGTAGTATCTCCTTCTCTTGCTATTTCTTTCTCTTTTATTATCTCTCTCTGATTTCTATACAACATTCTTCCATTATTTGTCTTTTTGTCCTGTTAGAATATTTCCTTCAAATTTCATCGCTCTTTCCCTCTTCGGTTTCCAGGCTATTTCTTTTCATGTCATCTACAATGTAGTTTGAGTTTGCTCTGTCAACCATCTTGCTCGTGTTGTTTGTCTTGTCCATATACCTATAAATATATATACCAACGACTTGGACCTGACAGCGTACGGGGTCTTTTATCTCTTTTCTTCTGCAAGTCTTAACTGCGTATGTTCTAATCTTTGTGCGTATGGTCACAGTCTCGATTTTCATTAGCTGATACGTAAGAGCTAGTGTTCGGAATGATTCGGAGTTCGCGCCATTGAAGTGGGATGGGCACGAAAATTACAAATTTCAAACAAAATAAAATATTTACCGTTTTATTTGTCATAGACATAATTAAACATTATCACGCGTATTCAGAAAAATAAACACAGATTAATTTAACCATTGATTAACTTTAACATTTCTTATGATTTTTCTTGGTATAAGTCTTAATTTAGAAAATAAATTTGACTCCGAATCATCCCGAACACAATCTTTCAAGCATCAGCCAATGAAATTCAAGACTGTGACCATGCGCAGTTTAGACTTGCAGAAGAAAAGAGATAAAAGATACGAAGACGCTTCCTTGTTAAGATAGGAGGTCAGCAGTATATATATTTATAGGTATATGGTCTTGTCCCTCCCATGAACATGTTTCTGCTACGTACATTGTTATGCTTTTAACCAGTGCGTCAAACAGCATAAGTCTAGTTTTTATGTTACCTTTGAAATTAGGTAGAACGACTAAGTTATTAGTCCTAATCCATAGTATAGTGCCGAGTTCAAGTAGGGGATTAAGGATCCAGGTAGTTTGGTGCCGAGATCGAGGCCGCCTTTTTTTGTGTAGTTCCTTCCGTATTGCAATGTGAGAGTATGCATATGTTGTCCATTGTTTCTCTGAATTTTTTGAACCCGGCCTGGTTGTCTGGAAGGATCTGTTCATTCTCTATTTTTTTTTTGTAACCTGTCATTCAGCTTCAATACGTATATTTTGTACATTGTACTCAGCAATGTTATTCCTCTGTAACTTTTGGTGTCTTCTTGTTTCCCTTTTTTGAATATTGGTACTATAACTCCTGTTTTCCATCTTTCTGGGAATTCTTCTTCGTTCCATATTTTTTTGATTGTATTTATTAACTGTTTCACTAAATTGTCAGGACTGTTTAACCATATTTCATTTTCTATTCCATCATCCCCTGCCGCCTATTGTTTTTTTAACCTTCTTATTTGCTCCCTAATTTGGTCTTCCGTTATCTTTTCTTCGCTGTTTGCCTCTATTTGCTATGTTTCTGCTCTGGTGCCAAGTCTTTCTGTCATTCCAGCAGGTTTTGAAAGTAGCTTTGCCATTCTTCAATATCTATTTTTTTCCCATACTTCTTCCTCTCTGTTTATGCGTTTCATCACTTCCTCTTCTCTTATTATACTTTCTTTCTTCTTATTTTTACATAGAAAAAATGTCACATTAATACAATTCTTAATCTTCAATATTGCTTGCAATTTTGAATGTATACAACAGAAGAATTTCTGGAGAAATTTCTTTTTCAAGATCCATCTTCTAAATCACCATAAACAACTATGAAAAATACTTAGATTATAAATAATATCTAGATGGAGGAAGCCCTATATCACACAATACATTTTTGCGAACGGTTATGCCAGAAAGAGAGGAAAATATAGGTTACGTTAGAGGGACAAAGAAATAAAAAATAATAAAAGAAAAATGAAGTGAAACGAACTGCGCATGTCTATCAAATTTCATTTGTTATTTATAAAAGTAATGTTAAGAAGATGCACTTTGCAACTAGAATACGGCGAATGAATATAGATATTTTTTACAGAAATAAGAACTCATTACATCATGTATTTGTCATTTTTCGGGCTTGACAAACCGAAATTTGATTATTGTCACGCTTGCCCAATTCATTGCTCCAGCTTTCTTACAATACATCTTCCATCTCTTTGCGTCATAACCGTTCGCAGTTTCTTCCATCTAGATATTATTTATGATCTAAGGAAAAACAACAATATCAAAATAGTACCATGGCAACAATATGACGTCATACAAAACAGCCTACTTGATGGAATGAAAAAATTGAAATGCTGATACTTTTCAGCCTTATCTTACGAAATTATGATGCAAATATAATTAGAAATAATGTTTAAAAGTGCCTTTAAAGTACTTACCATATTAAAGGCGTGCTCTTAAAATTGTCGCGCGTGCTTTAAATATCATAATATTATTCAGAACTGCCCAGTGCCCGCGACTTCGTCTGCGTGAGTTACTATAATCGGGATAAATAATCGTAAAAAATGAATGAATAGAGGTATCATTGCTAACAATATTTTTTCTAAAAATTATTATCATTAAAGAGAGCGTGAGTATTAACATGAGAGAATTCAGTCAAATTATTTAATCTTTTCTTTTCTACTCTACAGTTTCGACTACACCTTAGCCATCTTCAGGAGCGCTACAATTACAAATTAATTTACTATAGATTTGGGTCTAATGCTGAGAGCAAGTGGATTCTGTATCAAAACTACACATCATCAGATCGCTCACACAAATGATACATAGATTCCGCTTACTATACGATGAGGCAGAAAGTAAGTATTTCCGCTTTCCCATCTTACGCATGCACATACTTTTTATCTTTTCCACAATTATACTGGCACGTCAGATCCATGACTAGCGGAGGAGCAAAGCATATAAATATTTATATCCATTTTTTCTGAATCCCGCAAAATATCGAAATGGAACATATACGAAAATTTAAATTAAGACTCCTGTTTTAATCTCTAAAATTTTCATTGAAATCTGTTGAACCGTTTCGGAGCCTATTCGAGATAAACTTTCAGACAGACCGAAAAAAATTCTAAAAACGGTCATTTATGATTGGACATCGTTTAAATAGCAGTTCTCTCTTAAATTTTTGTATTTATTTTGAAATCACAGACAGACACTTAATTTTTATTCATATGCATGTATATGAATAGATTAAAAAGCAAATTTAAGCATTCAAGGTTTTTATGTATGTAGATTTAAATTGAATATTCGATAAATTTCCGTGTGAAAAGAATGAAATTTCGAAATTTTTGTTGACTAGCTTCTTAAACCATCATTATTTATCACCAACTGTCTGATGGAATTCAATAGTACAACAAAAAATAGATATTCTGACAGTTTTTAATGTATTTAAAAATGAAATAAATCAGCTGTTAATTCAACAATATACATTTTTACATGCATAACAATGTATTTTCAATAAGATAAATTATTTCTCATTTAAAATTCTCGATCAAAGATAATAGTAATTTATTTTACAAGATTTATTTCTTTGTTAAGTATAAAAACATAGTTATTACAACAGATAATTGTACATAATTTCTTCAGATTTTTTTTCTCTTGTATTTACATATATTTAATCGACTTCTGATTCACAAATGAGTGTACAAAAAAATCTTGTTGATTTCCGGTCTGGCATTTGCAGTCTTTTTTTTTTTAAATGAGTGCAACTTGCCAATCCCACATTTTTTTATTGTTATACCAAAACTTTTAATTTTCAATCGTTTCATGTTTACAGGAATGCGAATATCAATCAAAATGTAGGTAGGAAATACGATATTTGCATTTGGCACATATTAATCCTTCCCACTAATGTTATTTGCATATTTAAAACACTTTTAAACGCATAAAACCGGTTCAGCAGCCGAGTTTGTATAATATTGATTTTCAAATATTTGTTTTAACAGATAAACAAATCTCTTCAACATATAAAACAGCAAATCAAAACAATTATACACATGTATTTGGAATCAAAGATAACCTCTTAACACGTCCCCCTCAGCTTGTTTTCATCATGTCCTATTTATTAATAAATGTTATGACAGTAATAAATATTATCAATTCACATTTTTGGCAAGATTACTTTTCTATCTATTCATTCATTAGAAACTTAAATGTAAATTCAAAACAAGTTTTTTTTCTATATTTTACTTCCAGATTATCATAATTATCAAACACATAACAAATTAGCGCGGAGTACAAGTTGACATTTAAATTAAATAGCCCAACAAATAGATTGATGGCACAGTGCTACCAGCTTGAATTTACAGCAAAACTAAATTTAGATAAAAAAACTTAATACATATGGTGGTGCGAAATTTCAGAAGTTTCAGAAATGACCGAAAAAAAAAATTATTTTAATTTTTAGCAAACCAAAAACTTCAGTTCAAATTTTATAATCGTAAAATCATCAATTATTGAATAAGAAAATCGCGAAATAAGAAAAACAAACAACAAATTTGTTGTATCTTTATTTTGGAACGGTGGCCCAGTTTCGTAATAATATATTTTCGTTGACCGCCCTCAAAATAGAACATTTCTATATTCATCTACAAAAAATTATACTTTTTCTAACTTTGAATACTCTCTTAATAATTAAATTTATATTCAATGAAGACGCAGCAAGATGTAAAAAATTACTTATTCAAAAAATTGAGTTTGAGTTTTTGTTTTTTGTTTTTCATATGTGACCTAAAAATATATTCCTTAGATATTTAAATATATTTTTATAATATAGATGAGGTTTGCACACATTCACGTACTTAATTCATAACATTGTCACAAATATGAAATACCCTTAAGTTTGTTATTTATTGTATACGATCCAAGTTAGCGTTCAAAAACAATCTGTATAATATTCAATTGTCTGACATTTGAATAATAGCTCATTGTGGCGAGATGTTCGGCTGTCGAACATTTGAATGCTAGCTCATTGTTGCTCAATTGTCAGACATTTTAATGCTAGCTCATTGTTGCTCAATTGTCAGACATTTGAATTCTGGTTCGTTGTTTGAAAATAGTTTATGAAGTCCGAATTGTAAAGTGAAAAATTGTAGTATTCAATCACAATAAAATTTGTGAGAATATTTCGAACCCATGACATACTGTTTGTCAGGGTGACCATTCGTCCCGGATTGAAGCAATGTTTATGTCACATTTGACTTCTGAATTTCGATAAGATATTGTTCAGTTAAGTGACACCTGAAATTCTAGGAATAGCGATGTCACTGGCTATAAGAAAAAAAGGAGCTTGCTTTTTAAAAAGTGACGTCGATTATAATAACTAAAAAAATACAAATCGGTAATATAGATAAATTAAATAATAAGTATAAGAGAGACGCAGCTAAGAATGTTGAGACGAAAAATGTGAAGAAAGAATTGAAGCTATGGACTAGATAGAGATAGAGGATGCAGGAACGGGACTCGGTACTTATTTTTCTGAACTGAATTTGATATTAATTTTTTTTTCACTAATCCGGAGCTTTTTCCAAATCTTTACTCAATAATTATAAATATTTAATTGTAAATAGTGACAAATGTGTCATTACATTCCATGAGACCCCATGTATAAATAAAAAGAATAGAAGTGAATAGAAGGTTATGGGTGTATCATAGGATGGATAATAAAAAGATATATTTTGTATGTTTGTCGCTTATTTCAGCTTATTGCGTATCTAAGCCCATTGTAGTATTTCGCCGTTGACTTGAAAAAGGGATCATATGCTGCATGCTTAGTGGAGACAAAGATGAAAGTAAATGGTTTGCAGATGTGTGATAATTACTCAAAAAACGAAGTGATAAATTTTGAGTGAAGTATTGGAAACATGAAAAGGAACATGCACTATAAAAGATTGACATGAGTTGACAGATACTTTAAAGACACACGGAAATAATAAAAGTAATAAATTACAAATCTTACTTCAAGATAGTTTGTGTAAAGGATAAATATATGCATGTCTTCAAACAATATATGTTCATGAGTAATAATTACGAGTGCGTGCGTAATTATGCTATTTACATGAAGCGATGTAGTGGAGATGCTATTCCCCAATAAAGTGTCAACTTAGAATTGAAATATCTTCCAAACTAATCAAGAAAAATGTTAATTTTTGATTTTGAGAGCAAGCACTTTAAGCTATATAACTCATTCTTTCTTTATTTAGATTGGTTTTGGAATCGTATGCTGATATAAACTTAAGATATTCTTTTATCATAAAATATTTGTAATGAAGTTACTTAAACAGGTAATGAAGTTACTTAAACAGGTAAAAGTTTTAAAATCACTGATTCAGTTCGTAAAAAAAATCTTTTTGAACCTTAACCTTTGGGTGAATGCATAATTCATTATATTTTTAGAATCGTAATCTTATTCTCTGGTAAAATAATGCATCTAAGCGATGACAAAACTTGTTTTTAAATTAATACATAGTACCTTTTACAGGATAATTAATGCACATATTTTCAAAAACTGAATAGTTTTGAGAAACTACTTTTGAATGACGGATACATTTACACACTTAACTTCAACAGTACTACAAAAAAATTTAAGTACTTACATATATGCATTACCTGTTAATTTTACTTTATTATAGATTATTATCCTATGTACAACTTTTACATAATTCATGCTTGTATGAATCAATACTATATCATTCGAAAAATCATAGTTTTCATGTAGTCATTATGTTCATTTAGAAAATAAATGCTGATGCATATAAAAATATAAACAATGTAGAGACTATAGTTCACTTCAGTTATTAACAATCCAAAGGCTCTTATGGGACTACGATTTAAGCCTTCTAATTGACCGAAATGTGAACACGATTCACTTACATTAAATGCAGGATTCAAAAAACAACAAATATATTCAAATCATTTATACATTTGAGACAGTCAAGTTGGTTAACTTAAATTCAATTTTCTGTCAATTCCTATCAGTAGCACTGTGTGAAATCCATTCGTTCTGAGCTGTTGGAGTTAGTAGTCATTTTTTATGGCAAAATCAGTTGATGACTGCTATTATATCTCAAATCAAGTATAAAAGCATGACAGATTTCTACAATCAGTCTTAGACTTGGTAGGCAAAAATTAATTACTTTGGAGCCTCAATAGTCAAGAAAAAAAATACTATGGAGATTTAGTATTTCGGACTACATAAATTGATAGTTGAAAGTTTAGGGCTTTGGAGCCTTTGTGGTCAAAATTTCAAGACTAGAGCCTTATCAGTCCAAAATGTTGTGCTAAAGAACTTTGGTAGTCTGTATCCTGGCTATAAAGTCTCAATAATCTAAAAAAAAAATCAATATGTGGGGATCAACAATTATTGACTTAGTAGACAAAAATTGAATTCTTTAGGACCTTGGCAGTCAAAAAAATCACTACGAAGCCTCATGAGTTCATAATTTTAGACTACCAAACATAATAATCCACAATTGCAAACTATGTAATAAAAAAATCTTACACTATAAAGTCTTGGTATTTTATATTCCAACTATGGAGCATTGATTAAAAAAAAAAAAAATTATACCAGTGTTTTAGAGATCAACAGTTACGAAATATTGATACCCGTTATCTTGAGATTGCAGCAAAAATCTATAAATATCTATCTACAAATATTTTGTATCAAATTAAGTAATTTTCAGTTATATTTTAGATTAGATTATTATTTATGATCCACCAAATTTATTTCAAATTATCAGAGCAAACAAAATACAGGATAAGATTTTTTTAATGTTATATAAAAATATGAAAAAATGCACTGATATATTGATTTTGAGGTTAACAACAACAAAAAATATATAAAACATGTTGACTGTTATAAATTGCAGTAATCTTGAGTAAAATAATAATTCTGGGATTAAAATTGCAGAAAATAATTACACCTTTTATATAACATGATACAGTAGAAGACAGTTTTCCGGAAAAGGAAATTTTCCTTCAACAAAATCTCCAACTAATATTTTAAAACGCAATTCTATTATTTTCCGAAAACAATAAAATTTTAGAATGTAATAAAGTACAATTTAAATCTGACGTCTATTTGAAAATAATCGTAAATATTTTCTTAAAATTATCCGGGCCACTTGGAGACAGAGATTCTAACATCAGAAGTTTAAATTTAAATCATATATGTTTTTGCTCGTAAACATGGCAATGTGAGTTGATAAAAATGAGAAATCTAGTTTATCAGTTCGACTTTGGTTAGGATATTTTCGAGTGCTCTGATAAAATTGATTCTTGCTAGGGATTGATCTTAAAATTTTCTTGATTTCTATTCAAAACTACTGCACTAGTATGTTATGAAGTTCGGCACTTCTATCCTCCCATTGCGACTTATGATACCCCTTGCCTGATGTATTACTTATAAGTTATTATATACTTGGACCATGAGGCCTTGATTGTCCAAAAAAATTACAACTTGCTGCTTAAGTAATACAGTATTTTAGACTATAAGACTTCTAATTTGAAATTTAGGACTTCACACCTTAATAGTCCAAAAATGAGGGTCATGTCAGTCCAAAAATACTAAACTATTTATCCTTTGTAATGCAGAATGCTGACTATAAGAACAAGTACTCATAAATTCAGAATTTAGAAACTGAGTAGTCTAAAATTTAAGACTAAAACCTTGTATGCCCAAAAATTATGAGTTTTTGAAGCCTCGATAGTCTAGATTTTCAAACTATGGAGCTCAGAAGCTCAAAATTTAAATCTTTAGAGGCTTCAGTTTTCCAAAATTCAAGACTGCAGGCTTGAAGCTATAAAAATCTTGGACTATGAAGCCTTAGTAAACCTCATTCAAGCTATGAAGTCCTAATAGTCTAAAATTTTGATCTATGAACACTCAGTAGTCATGAATCAAATTGCAGTTTACATAATTTATGCATTTTTGGCTATAGAAACTAAATAATCCAGAATTGTAGACTACAGAGCATACTGTTCCACTGCTTGGGTCCTTTGAGCCTCAGTAGTCCTAAATTGTAGACTACAGGCCTTATTGCTTCAAAGTTTGGGATTTTGAAACTTTACAATCTTAAAATTATAGTCTACAGAACATATTATTCTAAAATTTTGGACTTTGGAGGCTTAGTAGTCCAAAATTCAAGACTGAAGGCTAAGTAGTACTAAATTCAGAGCTAGAGTCTTGTTTGTCAAAACTTGGACTTTGTAGTCTTCATAGTTGATATTCCGATTACGAAATCTTAGTAAAATAAAATTTCGAGCTTTGTAAGTCCGGTTATATGAAATTTCGAGCTTGGAGACCTAATAGTAGATAATTCATACTTTGGAGCCTCATCATACTATGAAAACCTTAATTGTATAAAGCTTTGGAGCATAGAAAAGAATTAAACATTATACAGAGAATAAAGAACTATGATGTCTCGATTGTTCAAAAAATCTGGGCGATAAACTTCAAATAGTCCTAAATTGAAGACTATATAACTATGATGAAAATTTTGGACTTTGGAGCTGTAGTAGTCCAAAATTTAAGTCCTAAAGTCAAACTTAGAATTCCATATTCGGATTATGGAATCTCGGTAGTCCAAAATATCGTACTATGGACATTACAGATACTTTAAAATTTTGAACTGTGAAGAGTTAATAGTCCAGAACTTAATAGTCCAAATATCAAGTCTTGAGTAGAATCTATGAAGCCTTAGTAGTTTATATTTTGATTATTAAGGCTTAGTACTCAAAAATTTTAAGCAATGAATTCTTGGTAGTCTACAATTTCAAATTGTACAGAGTTTACGTCAAAAATACAATACTTTGAAGCTTTAGTAGTTGAAAATTTTTGTGCTATAAGCTCTCAATTGCCCAAAATATACTTAGCATTACTTCCATCATTAAAAAAAATTCAAATATTTTGAATGTATCCTAGATATTGCACGTTTCAATTTATTTTAAATTTGAATAGTAAGTAATCTATTCAGTAATTCTTCATTATATGCCTAAGTAATGAAGAAATTGGCAATTCAAATTATATTAACTGTTGTTTCATGCATATATTTTGTAATTTTATACGTCACCAGACATAAAATAAACGAAGATTCTCAAACCTTGTCTTTTATTCAAAGAAAAAACTTGGCTCAATGAAAGCAATAAAAATATCTTTGTATTAAAGTACAATACCTTATTTTTTAGTTGAGCTAGCGAGCCTCTGTACCTTCTTTAAATTCGATAAATGAACTAAACAGAATATTTGGGTTTTTTTAGGTAGTAATTAATTCGAAATAATCTATTAGTCTACACCCAAACTCCAAATTTTAATTATCATACGCTCAAATATTGGCATTATCTTTATTGTTTCCACTAACTTTTACTGGAAACGTAACATACCAATAAACACTCTAATAAATATTTTAAGTAGCACAAAATAAATTTAAATTTATTTCTTTTAGCAGGCACTTATTTTTTCCTAAAATTTTTTATTAATCCCAAATGTTTAATTAAAAATCTTTAAATTCATACCTCGCGCCATGTTCCCAAACAAAACACTGTAGCCTTTGGCACCGATGTCCACGTCCAAACCTCAGAACTCACTTCCACCGACTAGCAACGACTAAGGTAATCACTACCGCGGTTCAAGTAGAAATAGATAGTGATAGTGAATGAGCGAGTATAACCGCAGCTTGATCACAGTTCAAACTACTATCACTATATTTTAAGATGATGTTATTTCGCTATATAGCTTCTATGAATAGTGACAGAGATAGCTAGAGAAAGTTGAAATAATAAAAGACCGGTTAGCGATGAGAGAAGAATTTTAAATAAATGTTAATTAATTTTTTGTTACTTTGTAAACTAAATCAGAAGGTGAGAGTATTACAAACAAAACAAAAACAGATGACAAAAATATGAGAAGAATAGCAAATTATATCGATTAAAGTTCAAGTCTTTATTTAATACTTGAATGAGCTTGTTTTCGTCGCACGAGCGCAGCGAAGTGCACAAGTATGAACAACAACCAAACTTTGCATTATATACATTTTATTTGTGCAAAAATTAGTTTTTTTCGCTCTAATACATTAAAAAATATATATTTATAATTATGATCTTCGTAATGTTCCCACATTTTTTCCAATTTCCGTGAAAAGTAATGAAATTTGTGTGACGCAGCTACGAAGAATTGGAAAAAAAGAAACTACATCCTTTCTGGATGTTAATTTTCCTCTTAATTAATGGCGTATCATTTAGATCATATAATTAAATCATTTAATTGTTCATAACATGAAGCTTTATAATAAAGTAGTCATAAATTATTTGTTTATCACGGAAATTCATTATTTTTATATCCTGAAGAATATTCATAGTGCAAATACATGACAATTGATCTTCAAAATTTTGCCATTGATTTTCTAACGCACTTCACTTCGCTCGTGCGTTCCTAGTTCGCCCCTCGCAATTAAAGCATCTTTCACACAATACTATTTTTTAACTTCAAGGCTTTGATATAATTATTTATTTTTCCAAGTAATATTAGTAACAAACTATTATAATATATTGCGTACTTCTACGTTCTTACGTAGTTCAAATACGTTGTATTTCAACTGTGACTTCAACTATAAATCAATCAAGCAGAAGATTGTAATCTGAACAAATAAAGTCTCTAATACCGTCTCGTTTAAAGCAAATATAGAAAAGAAAACATTAAGGAGTATTTCGCAATACGAGTGCCAAAAACAAAATATTTGAGGAAGATATTTTTGCCGCGAATCTTCTGTCAGTTTGGAAACATGAAAATATTTGCTAGCACGAAAATAGGGAGAGAATAATGTTCCAACATAATTTGGCTTCCATATTTACGTCACAGGGTCTTTGGCCTTTGGCCAGTTCAGATTAAAACAAATACTGTTTTCGGCAATCTGTCAATCGCAAAAATTGTCAAATTATAAATAAATGCGTAACATTTGAGAATTGAAAATGTTTGCTATTCACTAGATGAAAGAAAGTAACGCGGATTAGCCGCCATCTTGGCTCCAAATGCACACCATCGTTCCTAATGCGCACCACGTTGGTTCCAAATGCGCACCACATTGGTTCCAAATGCGCATCATTTTGGCTTCAAATACGCACCATCTTTACTCCAAACACGCGCCTAATTCAAACTTCTGCCAAAAAAGCTTCTAACTCAATAAGAATATTAGAATTTCAAATGGTAAGTAACAAGTCAAAAAGTTTTTTTTTCATATTTTGATATGGACATACTATTGTGGCATATTCACCACCAAGTTGACTCCATTATATACGCTGAATTTATCACGAAGTTTTCTTCTATTAAGAGCTGCTCCCAAAGCGTCATCTGTTCTATTCTAAACGTAAATGAATTGTAAGTCTCGTCCAGAAATTTAATTTAAAAAAAAAAACGACAATCAGGTTGTTCAAAGAGGATAATACAGCTGTAGGGGTGACTTTAGTTTACCCCCTAAATGCGCAAAAGATATATAATGAACTATATCTTCAAGTAAGTTAATCTTTGTAAATTAATTTAATTAATCTTGAAACTGAATTGCAAATTTATAGTGATAATATTTTTTGTTCAATCCTATTATTGAAACATGCTATTTTTTACTTGGATACCAATCTTGAAAGTGTTTGTTTTGTCAACTACAGTGATTCCTATGACAACGGGTGGGCGAAAGTAGTGAGTGTAATTACTTTCGTCCACTCACTCTTTCATAACGAAATAAAGAATAAACTACAATACATTTTATTGCATGTATTTATTGATATGAAAATGAACTTCATAATTATTAAAAATTGCGTTACTTAAATAAGATATACCAGCAACTGAAAACTGATGAGACTCTGTAGTTATCGTTGTAACTTTTGTAATATCAACTTGAGTGCTATTTCTATTACTTATTTTCTCTTCTTTGTTAATTATTTTCCTCGCACAATTTCATTATTATCTTGTTCCATTTTAGCGTCACAATTTATATTTGTAAAAATATCAGGACAAAACAATTTTAATATTTTTGACAGTTGCGAATGTTTATATTTACATGATCCATAACAACGCATCCGCCGCCTATGTTACTTTAAACTTTATACATGATCTTTGTTTAAGAAGTGTAATAGATTTTAATGTTTTAATGAATATTTCAATAATAGGATTGAACAAAACGCTATACAGCACTCGTGAAGAAACGAATTCGCTCACTTGTTGGCCTTTGCACACTCGGCTAGCGCCTCGTGCACAAAACTGCCACCCGCGTGAGCAAAACTCATAGTTTCTTCACTTGTATTGTAATATACTATTGCATGATCAAACCTGATGGTTTTCTTATTTTGCTCACGCCTTCCAAGCTACCACCATCAATACACAAATAGCAATTGAGTTGCATCTCCGAAACTCAGTTTTCTGTGAATTTAGATTGGCAGCACTGCGCACAAATGTTTACTCGCTGTATGTAAACTTCTATACTAGAAATTTTTAAGGAAGCAGTTTACGTAATCAGATAATGTCACTAGATTCATGATATCCCGTACTGCTATGTTTATATGGTATGCCTAAATCTGGTTTCAAATTGTATTGCTGGTTGCGGAGAAATCAATAAAATTGAAACAAAATTTATAGTCATAATTGGTATATTTATATTATATATCTAAAAAATATTTAAATGTGACGTACACCGCTACCTTAAAAGTTTCATTTATAGCATATTCATTCTTTGTTTTTATTATTTTTTAGATGCCGCCTGTTGACTACCAAAATATTTATTCTTTTTGATAAAAATGTGGAAAAAATTTAGTTTATGGGTGTGTCTATGACGTAAGAAGGCACTTTGCCTTGCATTTAGGTTTGCAAATTTTGGCAGACGTTTCAAATACATCAGTTGGAAAATGTTGGCTTGTGATTTGTAAGACGTAATCCCATTGAAAATTTATTTCAATTTCATTTATAGAAATGACAAATTTGAATTATTTTTTATTAACAATTATCCTACCAACAATAAATTATTTTAAAAATTATCTATCATTATTTCGAAGTAATTATTAGAAAATATTCGCATCCTGATAAATTATATGATTAAATAGTTAAGAAAAACAAGAAAAATGTTTTTAAACGCTTTTCTTTTATATCTTAATGACAATCATCCATCCATTATGATCCATCAGGTAAAAATTTTTATTTCCATTAGTAAATAGAATTTTCTTTATAAAATTTTCCACGTGGACATTTTTAAGTAAATATTTGTTTCAGTTTTTTATAAACAGAACATTTTACTGCATAACTCGGAAGTATTGTTGGTTGACGGAACAAAATATTCTATTCTTGTAGAATAGAATATTGCTGAAATGCTGGGTGTCAATATAATTTTTTTTTTCGATAGAAAATATCTGAAGTAAATATAAATATTTCAATCCTAATTCCTAACATTTACTTATAATGAAATTCATATTAAATTAATGATAGATTATTAGAAAAAGCTTGCTGTTAGACCGGAAGATGGTGACAGTTGGGGCTCTTCGGTTTTATACCGCATGCCTTTTTGAGGGTTGAAAATTTATTCCTTGGTAAAAAAGATATAAAGATTATTGACCTATGCACGCTTTCCGGTCATAGTGCAAACTACAATTATTATATTTAAAAAAAAAAAGATTTTTTCGTGACATTTTGCTTGTCTTTGTAACACTACACTGTTGAAAGTAATTTAAAGCCTGTACTGAAAAGTATGCAAGTCGTAACAGCCCAAAGAGTTCGAACGATCGAGTGAACTTGTGAACAAAGAGAAATTCTGTGTTTTCAAATTGCATGCCAATGAAAAATCTTTGTGAAAAAAATAGCATGCATCACTCGTCGGCACAAGGGTGGCAAATTAAATAATAAGAGAGATCCTGGCTAGTTTTCACAAGGGTTTTATGGCTGAAACTTCCATTCTTTTTATTAGCATACAATTTAAAAACACGAAATTTCATATTTCTTTTTACAAGTTTATGCGACCGTTCGATACTTTTGGGCTGTTATGAATTGCATGCCTTCCAGTACTAGACTTACAATTATTTCAAGCTACAAAAGCATGCAAAATGTTGTCGCGGAAAAATCTATATTTGATGAGAATGATTTAACCGTAGTATGATGTAAATAATATTGAAAGTTGGAGGAAAATCAAAGTCTTGTATCACATTGTTCAAAAATGTAGTTTTATATTTGTTGACCGGTTTCGACTATTGAGTAGCCATCTTCAGAACCGGGAGACTACAACAAATTGTTTCAAATTAGAATTTTAAGTATTCATGTATCTTCTTGTAGTCTCCCGGTTCTGAAGATGGCTACTCAGTAATCGAAACCGGTCAACAATATATAAAAACACATTTTTGAACAGTATGATACAAGACTTTGATTTTCTTCCAACTTTCAATATTAAATTTATATTTGTTTAGATATAATTGGATCGTAAAGCATGCATAGGTCAATAACCTTTCATCTTTCTTATTAAGCGATAAATAGTCGACCCTCAAAAACGCATGCAGTATAAAAGCGGAGAACCCCAACTTAAACCATCTCTCGGGTTATGTCTAGCTTAGGGGCCTTAGTGTACCTTAATCCGGCACTGCATGAGGACAAATATTTCAACTTATAAAAATTGTTGCCTGGATGTCAATTTTGACAATTATTAAGCGCACACGAAGGGAGAATAGGGCACAAGTTGACAATCATACTTAAAGTCTCTAGATTAAAGATAGTTCGGCGAATGGGGAGCTTTACTATTATTATGATAGAATTCATAATTTTAAATATCTTTATATAGAAAAGATTTAAATACGTGACACTTTTCATTCATAATTTTGATAAAAACAATTCGCTGTATCCAAAGTGACGTCACAGTTGCTAGAATTGTGTATATAACACCAAGCGAATATGAACAATATTTTATAAATGATATATATCTATTAATTTATTTTAAAATACATCTGGACGTCAAAGTAGGCTGTACAAAAGAAATATTCCATTTTGCCTAATGAAATGGAACTAAAATTATTCAAAACATGTAATATTCGTGCTTGGGCGGGCTATAGATATATGTGAAAGACCGTGCGCACAAAGCGCGCGCATAACGTGTTCAAATGTAGGCAATTCTGATTGGCAGTTAGGTAACTGGCAATTGATACGTCATCACAAAGTTTGAAATATGATGAAATATTCAAAAAACTATAATTGAGAAACTACGGAGTTTTGGTGAGTTTGACAAACTTGAAAGTTTTTATGTTGAATCCAACTTTCAGAAGAAAAATTTTTACAAAAAATTAAAGACCCCATTGGCTCCAAACGCGCGTCAAATTCAAATTTTCCGTCCAAAAAACTGTAATTTGAGCGCACAAGAAGGAAGATATCACAAATAACACAAAAAATGAATCTATGGCAGGTGCTACCAGCATGAATGTCTTAACTTTTGACGTAGATCAACCATCATAAATTTGACAAGAAAAAATACTTAAATATATCATTAGTAGCAACAATTAATAATGGATTAGTTTTAATTTATCTTTATTATTTGAAAAATGATAAAATGAATTATGCATTATTTATCTAAGAACTGAAATGCAATTTTTCTTTATTGTAGCAACATTCGAAAATAAATTGAAGTACACTTGATAAATTATTTGAGTATTCAAGTTTACTTTTTCATTACGTCAAAATTATTATTTGTATTGAATTAGTCTTTTTCTTGTGATATCTTAGCTGTACTTGAACATTCTATAAATTATTCTAATCTTTTAAGACCTACTTAGTTTTTAAACTGAAAATGATTATTGAGACTAGCGTGTGCACATTTTAGCGCGAAATTTGAAATGGTGAAATTTGTAGATATTCGCTTGATTATAGAGTGTTTCACTATCAATGCACTAAAAATTTACTTCAAAATTTGAACTAATGTTCCAGGATAATGCAAGCCAATTCAAATCAACTTAAAATGCAACTGATTTGAATAAATAATAAAAAAAAAATTATAATTATTTCTTCGCCGTAATAATGAATTAATAACACTTAAAATAATTTATAAGTAGAGCTCTGTGAATACGAACTCATCAATTAAATTTTTAATAGCAACATTTCCTATTCACTGATCCGTACCAACGTTTAATATCATATATTAATCACTTTCTTGTTAGTAAGTATTTAAATAAAAAGTGGAGAAATTCTCTTTTCGCAAACTTATAACAAAGCTATTATTTAATAATTAATTCCTGTATTGAATGATCGACCTATGATGCATTTAGGTGTGGAGATTTTTTGCACCTGAAATGTCAAAAGCCGACCCTGTAATTTAATTTAATGAAGTCATACTAATTGAATATTATATGCCAATAATTATTGGATATTTTAAGTGTATACACAACAAGTAAATATATTTCAGTATAATAATTATAAATTAATGAACTTAATTTGAATACCAGCTGATTAGAGCTGTTCATTTTCGGTCATTTTAATATTAACTGTATCAAACCAAACAGGTTGACGATAAGGAAGCCAAATTATCTCCATTCACAACAGAGGCAATGCGTTTTAAAAAACATCAAATTTATTACCGGCGAATTCTTCAATGTAACCAGTAGCCACCGTAGAATATTTCCAGCCTACTTGACGTTTCAATTCATCAATCGCACTGATCTCTAATATAACACTGTATTGGATTTAGGCCGCTGGAATGCGGCCCCAATTGAGCGTCGCCATCTTGGTAAAAACTGAGGTTTTGTGTCAGATCAATACCGCGTTATGCCGCGATATTTAAAATTTAGCTGTTTGGTTTGCCGGTATTTTATTTATCAAACATGATGATCGAGTGCATGTTTTGCGGAAAGAAACCCGATTCATCGAAAAATTTGACACTGCACAAGTAAGTACAACAAATAAACCTGAAGTAACTGTCGTTATGACTGAAATAAGTAAACATTACTTATTTTTATTGCTATGGTATGATGTGAATATTTTCAAGATTTCCATCCGATGAAAAATCGTTCTAAAAATGGCTCGAACAAATGGGTTTGCCAAACTTAGAAATAGCCAAAAACATGAGGTTATGTTCTCAAAATTTTGTTGCATCCGCGAAAAGATACATGACTCTGGAAAATGATGTTGTTCCGACTATTTTCAACGAACTATACAAAAACTATAGCGTTAACTGCAAAACCAAAAAAAAATATTCAAATAGTCACACAATTCTCAATACGATTTATTTATTGTTTAGATTTATAACAAAAATCGTAAAACTATCCAATGAATTTGATAATTCAGAGCAAAAATGTTTAAAAAATAGTTAAAATACTGATACTAAAAAGTTAACAAATATTTTGAGCTATTAATGAATATTTTTAAATATTTTAACTATTATAACAATTTTTAAATACTTTTAACTATTATTGATTATTAATGTGTGCATATTGACGTATATTGAGAATAATTTCATCATCTAACTTGCATTATACTTTGAATTTCATCGAGTGTCTTCTATAAGTGTTTTGAATTTGCCGCCGAATAGTGACACAAAACCTCAGTTTTACTGTCAAGGCCGCCGTTCAACCGGGGCCGCTTTCAGATGCCAGAATACGGTCTAAACCCAATCCAGTGTTATATTAGAGATCAGTGATCAATCGTCATGCCATTATGTAGGTGGTCGACTTCCTTTTAAAAGTGTAGTCACTTTATCTCTCACAGTGTATAAAATTTAAAAAATAGGCTACAACAAATGTTGATATATTTAAAAAAAAAAATACTTTTTCGGTTTGTATGTTTTTTTCGGACATGGTATTTTGATATTGTCAATAAATAGTTATTAGTTTAACAAGACAAAAAAATTTACTGACGCGGTTAGAGTTTTAGAGACGAGGCGTAGCCGAGTCTATGAATCTAGGCAAGGCAGTAAATCTTCATTTTTTGTCATGTTGAACACATAATTTTATTGCCGATTGTTAATATTTGATTAATTTCATGATTAATTTCAATATTTTTTGAAAAATGTCATCGCCATCAAATTATGTTACTATGTATTTGTTGATCGGTTGCCAAGTTGTGATGCGTATGTTGGGCGATTGCTGTGGAAACGATACTTTTACTGCCTAGGCAGTAAAAGTGTCACTTTACAGACTGTAAACTATCAATAAAGTCGTACTTTTAAAGTCAATCGGCAAAAAAGTAAATTTTCGACTGTTTTTATTAATCGCATTTTAGTTTGTTGTCCTAAATATCTGAATTTTCAGTAAATTTCTTCAAATTCCATCTTTTCAATCTCAATAAACAACTATGAAAAATCAGGGATTCAATTCTAATTCGTAGAGACAGTTTCTTGATGTCATTTTAGAGACTCTCTGCTAGGTGGCAGACAATTGGGGAAGTTATTTAATGTCGTCACCGTTGAAAACAGTCTTTTAAAAGAAAGAGACTGAATCAAGTCAGCTTTTTCAGCTATGATGATAATGAGATGGAAAAATGAATAATCATGAATTAAATTTGATTTGAAGCATACCAACATTAATTTGTAGATCATATCGATTACACCAACATATAATATTCAATTCACTATAAATGTAACTATGTCATAATTTCATTGACATAGAGATTCCAACCTGTCTCTAGAACAATATTCAAATAGCACCATGGCAATGATGTCATACAAAACAGTCTACTTGATAAAATAAATTAAAGTCGGAATGCTGATACATTCCAGCCCTATTTTATGAAATTTTAATGCAGGTATAATAAAAAAAATAGCGTATGAACACGTGTATAACACTCCACACACTTTTTACTATCAAGCCATGTATAAATTGCTACACTGCTCACGCATTTCGCATTGCTCGTGCCTACTAAATAAATGTATCAAAAGCAGACTTTTGGAACAGTAATTTATTTTCTATTTCTGTAAATGTTGGTTATAAAACTTTGAACAACATTCAACAACTACAATTTCATTCTATAAACGTAATTGGAGCAAATCATGAAAATTGCTTGAAATTTGTGACAGTTTGTATCGTAAATTATTTTCCAATTGATGTAATTTTGTTATTGAATCAATTTTCGTGTTTGAATTACACTTAAATATGAATAAACAATTGAAATTGTTCGTCTGTTGTTTACTATAATCAATTATTTGTAAATATTTGACAGTAGCAGGCTTCAAAGTAAATTTTGAAACAATTGAATATTTACTCTTAAAATTATTGTTAGTTCAATTAACAGTTTTTTTATTGTTTACTACTTAAAAATTCTCATATTTGTATAATATGTGGATAATTTGCTTTTTTTATTTTCATTCACTGGAAAATTCTCTCCGATAAAATCAACTGACGTCACAACCGGAAATCACTGTCAAACACGTTAAATAATTCATAGTTCTCAATATCCGGGACCTATAATAATACAAAAATAATAAAAAATGAAAAATTTCAACAATTGATTGTTTCTAGTTTTCCTGCACTTTCATTTTAATAAGTAGAACATTCCAAACAACAAAATTGCAATTCTTGTATATTTACTAGACTCAAAGATGACCTGGTTTATATCTTGATAAAAATGGATGAGAGAAGGGAAAAAAATTGTTTCCGGAACCTTCAACTTATTTTCAAATAAAATTTTATAATTAATAGTTTTCTGCACCGCTTCTTGTCAAACCGAATGCAGTCATAAATCATTTTTTATTAGATCTAACTGTTATTCAGATAATAGATTTTTTATCTGTAAATCTTTATCTAATTTTGAGAAGGATATATGCTCAATTTTCATTAAAATCGGAACCTATATCTTTTTTATTGTTCTGTAAATGTTTTGTTCTTGAAAAAACAATTTAAAAAGATATTAATTTTCAGGAAGCTTATAATTATTCAAATTTATTCATTGTTTTGTGTTGTACAAATTAAAATACTTCTGTACGAATCCATTGAACTTTAGATCAGATTGTGTGTAGAATAGATTTAAGATTACTCAATCGATAATTGAGTTTTAAAACTGTTATAAGATTTATTATAACCAAATAAATTTCAAATTTCAAAGGTGAATTTTCTATACTTAAAGGCCGTTTGAAATAATGCATTAAATGCTGCATTTTAGAGTGAGAGCATTTCGATTATTCTGCTTTGTGCTGTCCCGAATAGCAATTAACAATGGCGGATCTACCAGCAAGCTATGTAGGCTTGAACCTAGGGCGGCAGATTCTAGGGGCGGCAAATTTGGTAATAGTATTCCAAAAGATTCATCATGCTTATTTTGTTATTTTATGTTTTTTAATGAAGCAAACAGGAATAATAATTTGGAATAAGCAATTCATCGGGCCAAATTCAACAACCGCATTTATGAGAAAATAAATATTAGAAATTTCGAACTGGCAATTGTAGAGGTAAGGACGAAAAATTCAACAGCCTCTACTTGGGAAGGGTGTAAATCAGCTATCAAGCAAAGAGATGCTTGTGTTATGGGTGGAGTTTCTTAAATTAAATTTAAGATTTTCTATTTTTTTACTTTAGTAATCAATGGCTTGCGCTGTCCCGAATAGTCATAAAGACGCATAAATGATCTGACCTTGTGCTATCTCGAATAGCTACCAGGCAGATTTATTTGTGTTTTTCTTTTCCATTGATCTGCGTTATCATAAATAGGGTGGTAATTAGAATTTATTACGTTAAATGGTTCCTTCTATGATATTAAAAATTATCCTAATTTTCAAAACACACATTTCGTTCCTATAATATTTCTATTGATTTATTGAGAGATCAATTAATGAATCGTACTTTTCTAATAATATTATACTGTACTGGCCCATATAGAAGTCAAAGCTCTACAAATAAATGAGTAATTTACGGAATTGGCACCCGAGATTTTGTTTTTAAATTGGTTATAAATGAAACTTGTTTGAAAAAAAAAATCTGTAGTACATTCTAATGCAGTATTTTAATGCTAGGTAAAACTGATCGTGACATGACCACAATAATTTTGCATCAAAATCTGTTTTTGTTTATGTCATGGTGCATTAGATGCAATATTTAAGAATTCTCGAAGGTAGAACTCTTAACCTTATCTTTCGACGTCAACATTTTTTTTTAAAATCTTCCTGAAAGCAAACAGAAGGTTTTTTTGGGTTGCCTACAGATATTTTTTCCGTACTTTAGGCTGTTTGGCACGATGCATTTTGATACAGCACTTTAATGTAAATCAAAATGCACCCTGAAACTCAATATATTGTGCATTGACTTTTCGCATAAAATGTTGCATTGAAAGCAGGATAAAATGCACCGTGTCAAGCAGTCCTTAAAGATGGTCTAAACCAAAAATTTGATTAAAGAGTTTTAACTTGAGGAAGTTTTATTTTGAATACGGAGCTGAAATAGGTTAAGAATAAATTACTTTTGGAAATGATATTTGTAGAAAACCACCATTATTTATTCACCGTTAAATACCATGAAATTCTTTGCAAAAAGGGGGCCAAAAAACTACCTTATCTAATTCACCATCTAATGAAGCCAAACCTAAAAAGTCGAAAAAAAATACTCCTCTCTCTTTTAAGTTCACTGTCACTCTAATCAATCGTATACGCCTTGCTTTGCATTTATTTGTAAAGCACAATTTAAACGATAGGATCGCTTCTTTGAGTTCAAGATCGTACTTTCTCTTCTTACCTTGTTTGGTTTTGTTATCATCCTTTCCTTCCTCTTTTTTGGGGCATTTTGCTGGAGTCAGTTCTGGAATTTCGACTGTTGCTATGTTTGACACACCATTCGTTCGGTTTTCAGCCATTTTTGAGGGACCTAAAACAAAATAAAGCAAATAAATATTAATAAGTTGATTATGCAGATTATAGATAGGTTTATCCAAATAAAATTGGCCCAATTTTAGATCATCTTGAAAGTATTATTATTCATTTTTTGCTTCACGTTATTGCAGCAGTGCTCACGCACTTCGCTTCGTTCGCTTCAGTTGCAAAATATATACGTATATTCAGGCTGATTTAAACCAAGTCTGTATATTTGAAATTATAGATAAATTCTTATTCATTTAACGTTATCATCAAAATTCATTACCTACGTTAGAAAGTAAATAAAATTTTGACATCTGGTAGTTCAAAATCAAGTACCTGATTCAAACACAAAGCTACGATAAAAAATTTAATGCGTATTTAAAGAAGATAATTTGATTCTTCTATACGAAATTTGATACGTAAAAACATTAAACAATACTGTCAGATTTCGTTAGGTCAAATTTCACTAGTTATTTAAAAATAACAACAAAATATTTAGAATTTAAAAAAAAATTAGTTCCATAAGTAAAATGAATTATTATAATTAATAATGAGTTTAACGTATATATTCATTAACAAGGTCAAGTTACCAATATTTTGATCCTGTTTCCGTTTTATCAATTGTTTTGCATCCTCACATATAGAAGGCAGTTTTCGAAACTATTAAGTCAAAAACAGCTGAATAAATTCAGTAAATTATCTAAATCCTATATTTACTGAGTTATAAAAAAGTATATTATAATAATTACTTGTTTGTACGTATGTACATGAAGTAAATTATTTTTAATTTCAATATTACCTACTGGGCAAAGATACAAAAATAATAATAATTTTTTCCCATCGTAATCCCGCATTTTTAACAATCATTTTCTACTTCCTGAGTGATAAAAATATATGGTGTAAAAGAGAATTAATCCTACCTCAGCGAAAGCCCAACACAATCCACTAAAATTTTCACCACTCAAGTTCACCAAAATACAATTTTATGTTAATTCATCAATAAATAATTAATAGTCCCGTGTTAAAGTGCCCCGTTTTGAAAATATATGTAAACTTGACAATCCGGCACGAGTCTTATAACATTTGCGCGATCCCCCACTACTTTTGTGAGTCGGGCAGTATTACACGGCTGGTGAACTTGAATAAATGATGAAGAGATTAGAAACTGACATTTGTAGTTTTTATCATCAATGCATCAAGCTACGAATTCAGAGGTGGATTCTCCTTAAGAGTAAAATCATCCTTAATAAATTGGGCAGCACACTATGAACTTCCTCTTGGAGTTGCCAAAAATTCTATTCAAGTGCTGACATTTTAGCCTTATTTGAATGTTCTTGCAAATTTTCAAGTAAATCAATATTCAAATTATTCCAAATATATTGGAAATTAATTTATACAAATCGAATATTATTACATTTATTTTATAAAGTAACCAAATTATTAAGATGGGCTCAAAAATTGTTGGAGTACGTCTCTGTCGAAAATCATCCTGAGAATTACGGAGAAAACAGTGCAGCTATTGTTACAAATAAAATTCTCTTGTTTTTTAGTAAACAATGCCCGCCATTGCTCCTCCAGTATCTATGCAAATTTTTTTTCTTTATTTACAACCGATTTTAATCTTTTATTTTGCAATATTAAAATCATAACTGTCAGTTTGTTCGGATTCTATTTACGAGATTAATTCAATAAGTCCAGCATTGGACACAGCTTTCAATAATTAATGACATCTCGTTGATTATTACGGATAATTAAAAATATTTTCCAGTTGAGTTATTTAATTTTTGTGATTGCTTTCAGAAAACTACAAGAAATGATACAAATTAATTCATTATTCACTTTATGAGCAATATTGATGCCTAATTAAAGTGAATATTAATTAGAAAAAAACGCATTTTATGACTATTTCATTCCGTGATAGTCTTTTTTTCTAGTATTATTGGGAATAATAAAAATTTTCTGCTAAAGTATGCTTATTGATGTATAGAAGCCTTATTAATTTTTTTCCTCTTTAAAAGTACTCTTTGAGTTTTCAACATTAATTTTTAGTTGAAAATGCGTGAGAGCCTTTCAAAATAATGAAATTACTAGGAATAATAATTTCATGTACTTTTCATTTGTGATATTGCGAAGTATTAATTAAACATCCACCTGAAAATGTTTCAAATCGAAGAGCTCAGCTACAGCTGCGATAATTATTCAAATAAAAATTCAAATCAATGGAATGATTAAGAAATGAGACAATATGAGTTTTCTATCAGATTTTTTCATAAATATATTTTAATTTGTGTTACTTGTTTCATCAGTTTTACTATTAGAAATAGGTGTACAGTGCTAAAGCGCGGCCTCAGGTTCTCGATCTCATTGGCACTATAAGCTAACAAAGCACGCAACCTGTCCACTATACGTCAATAAGTACACTAGTTTGCATGATATTTCATTTATATTCACAGGAGCTTAATCGTGCTATAAACAATTGCGTATTGTATTGTTATCGGGAATTGAGCTTGTTGGAAAGCGGCTGAAGTAATAACTACAAGATTACAGACAAACAGATAGACAAGGAAACAAACTAAAATTGTATTGTCATCTAGGTCTGACCTTTATTCAAAGTTTCAAGTTTCTAGATCATCAGGAAGTTAATTTAAAATCTATTGCAAAATTTATATCGAACAATATTTGACGAAATAGATTATGGTCGGTGTAGTAAGCGACAACGCAGGAACTGCTTAAGATTTAAATTAAAAATGATTTCTATCTGAAAGTTGCAATCTTTGTTCGTTCAGTTGTACAATTAGTCTTCCTTCTGTTTATAATAATTGAGCGTAACCAAAATAAAAAATTGTACTAAATTTTCATTGAAACAATACTCGTATAACGATAATCGTTTATAAAATATTGATGAGATTGTAATAACTAAGTACCGACAAACATATAATATTTTTAGAAACAGTTTCTGAATTTACAAACATTCATTACTGAACGAAAAAAATTATAATTCCTACCAGTGAGCCAATAATAATCAAGGTATGCATCAAAACAATACTGCAAAATGAAGCATACGAATTGAATGTTAAAAAGCAAGGATAATTTAAAGCGATTCTAAAACTGTTGTACAAGAACTATTTAGTTTAACAAAAAAATCATCAATCATTCAAGTCTACCACCCCTTCAAAGGCGTTTATCAATACTAAATTGATTTTTCTACGAGTTGAAATTTAATTTAAGAATTACTATCCGAAAGTATTTCAATGTGTCTTTATCTATGATCGTTCAAAAAGTTACAGTTTTTTACACCATTTTCAATGTAAAAAGTAGACATTTATGGGAAACGGTGCAATAAAAATTTTATTGCACACTTCCAGTGCACGATTTCAGTGAGAAGATCCATCAGTATTTTTCACATCGGAGGAAGAGGAGGTATTTTGAAACTCATCCACAATACTAAAATCACTCTCAGACATTTTGAACTTGTTAAATCAAAACAGTTCAACTCATAATATCGTTTCATTAATAACCAAAAGCAGCCGCCAAAGTGAAATTTACAAAAGAAATAATATTTATATGTAATTGACTATTTTACGAAAATAAAGACGATCGAAGATAAAACATTGTGAGACACACCTGAAAAAAAATACACTCACGGAGCTTTCAAAAACACTCGCTCTTCACATTTGCATCTTAAATATCTATTCTAGGATCATCAATAAAAATTTAATTTTCATCAGTACAACTGACGAGATACGAGATCTGTTAGAAAAAAATTTGATGTGGACATCACGTGACTTACTTGTACATCATTGGATATTTATAATCAAACACAACATCTTATCATTCCACGGCTAGTCGGTTGCTATGGAAACAGTAGGTCATCATTCTTATGCTACAACATTCCTGAATTTCCAGGATTCTACGGCTAACAATTCTGAATTTATACGCAAAATTCCAAGATCGTCAAGTATAGAGCACTTTCGACTCAGTCGATCTCAATGAAAATAGGATATGAGCATCTAGACAGTACTATCATCTTGAATACTATATTCTAATTCTACGATCAATCGTTTTGGATTTATGCGGAAAATTAAAAAATGTTTCGAGTAAACTGCACTCCCGGCTTAGCCGATCATAATCATAATGCAAGGTGTACAACTAGATGCAATAAAAGTGCTTAGTACGAAATCTCAATATTCTGCGACTGATTATTTTAAATTTATGAGAAAATTCGAAAAGTCTGTAATATGAAGTGCACTTCCAGCTTAGTCGATTGAGATGATAATAGGAGATGATCATTTGGATGCTACAGCAATTTCAAATACTGAATTCCAGTATCCTACGGCTAATCATTCTAGATTTATGCGGAGAATTCAAAAAAAGTGTCAAGCAAAGTGCACTTCCGGTACAGACGATAGCGCTATCTCCTTTTATTAAATTTTTTTCTGAAGTAGTGCGATTTTAAGAGGTGGATATACGGACCTATGTTTTTTGTTTGACAGTAGTTCCAAATGAATTGATCATTGCAATCTATCATTTACAACAAAAAAAAAGTATAGGCGCAAACGTTGGAGAGCGACACTAGCGCTCAGAGTGTTTAATTTTGAAAGTAGCTGCAGGAAAAAATTTGAATTGTCATTACGTGGAATAAGTGAATAAAAGCTAAAAAATTTATATTGAAGCTTGAAATAAGTTTAAAAACACACAAGTGAATGATGACTAATGGAGTTGTAATAGGAACAGGATTCCAATTCATATAACCTGGTTGTATCCGGAGTACAATATTAGAAAGAGGAAAATTAGTGCAAGAAGTAAGCATGTGTTTAATGTTGAAGAAAAACTGTTTTTGGATAAGAGTTTGATTTCCGCGCTTGTTGTAGAGCAAATGTCGATTAATTCTTGTCCGTTTAAAGTTTTTATCAAAGTAAGATATGTTATTTTGAAGTAATTAATTATAGGCTGCTATATGTCTGTCAAACGAATCAAAACATGTCACATGAAAGTATATTTTTTCACATTGCCTTAGGTTGATGAAACCCGAGATATTTTGCATGAATTTCCAAAAACTTATCCGATACATAAAAATAATACATACAAAATTGCTATAGCTTACAATGGTTTAACCTAACTTCTTACATAAGTTTTCTAGTTTCATCAAGTAATTTCTACATTTAATACATATTCTATAATTATTATTGACTTCTTTTTATTTTTTTTACTCGTTTAATAGCCTGAATCCATTTTTTCCCATTCCTATTTCATGTTCTCTGGATGGAAACTTGTAGAAATGTTTATGTTTTTTTTGTATTTCCGTAACTGTTTTACGTTTTAAACGCAACAATTTGTATAACCAACACGTGATATTTCAATTTATTGTTAAACTGGCTTATAAATTGCTCTATAATTTAAATTTGGTACATATATTCTGAAATCATGTACAATGATAACGTTTTGTTTTCCTGCTAGTACTGTCAAAATTAACCACTACTGGCGCTGCAATCTATTCGCAAAGAGCCTATTCAGATTTAAAACTACATATAATTTCCTATCTTTAAGTATATTCAAAAAATTTGATATATTATATATTATTATACGTCAAAATAATTGTTAGTATATAAAGAACAAGGCCACGAATATATTAAAATAATAGTAATATAAAAAAAATTATTCAGATTTGGAAATATATTTACTATCCTTCATAGATTCAGAAAATTTTATATAGGGAATATACAGAAACTTTCAGCATTTGCTTTCAGTTCTCTAAAACATTTATATTTACAATTATTATCTTTTCTATCAAATAACAGAATGGCAACCGATCAAAATTTCAAAACAAGATATTTTGAGAACCACTCGATCGATTTTTGAAAATAAAACATTTACAAAATCCTTAAACTATTTTTTAATAACATTTATCCAAAATATTTTTTCTCGATCTGGTCAAAAATAGTTTTTATTCAAAATGAATTATAAGATGAATTTTAACACACTGCAACAATCATTTAAAACAAAGAAGGCTTGCTGCCATTAAACAAGATAATTGAACAATAAAGACAAGAGACAACAAATAAACAAAAAAAAGCAATAAACAATTAAACAACAAGGGAGGAACTAATTTTTATATTATTCAAAATTAATTGTAACTTTATCTTGTGAATAGACTGCAAGTTGTAAATGTACTCTTGTTTATATTTCGCGCGAATTCGCACGACGTTACAAAATCAGTTATTATTTCATTTCACAAACCGATTTAAAATTTAATTTGCACTTATAGTGTGCTCAGAACCAGGCTCAGAATTCAGAATTTAATATTTGACAGTTATTCTTAATTGTTATAATCAGGAGATATTACAGGAAGTAACTATAAATAATTTCCGACGGGTACATGATTTCAGATAACCAATAAATAATTCCTATGCCTAATCCTTAAAAGCAATTTATAATAATGGTCTGTAAGCTTAGATCGTGTACAACGGCTGAAAGCACTATTTATTATTTGAATCACTTTAGAATAAGCAAAAACTAAATTTACTTCCAACTTTTCGTGACTTGTTCAATAATTTTTTTTTGCACGTCAATCACCGGGAAGGTCCAAATAAATAGAATGTTTTAGAGCCACATTTATTGTACATTACCGACGAAAGGTTTTAACGCCGGTTTTATCAGGAGGTCAAAGATCATCAGAAACATACTACCATAATTGAATCGAATAATCCAAGGTTCCGTTTGAAATATCCTTCCGGTAGTATGTCATAAAATTTAAATTAACTTCAAAAATATTGGAAACATTTCTCAAATAATATTAGAAATATTTATCACAATAATGGAAATATTAATAATACTTTCAAATGATTTGTAATGTATTTCAAGGATTACTCGCTCATTGTTAATATTTAAATTTGTTGACACCTAGCGAAATTTATGAGCGTAAATATCAGCCTATTATTATCAGATGATGCACAACCTATAGATCTTCATAAAACATTTTTTGGCTTATTATTATTAATGCTATGAAAACTATTTGCTGTGTCATTTGAAAATTAAAGCAATTTTGTTGGTATTTTCAACTGTATCATTTATAATAGTTTCCCGCACGCAAACTTGACCAGAATTTAATTTTTAATGAAATAATTTGAATATTGGTTGTTATCGAAATGTAAATAAAATAGAAAACTAAAAAACTCGCTTTTGTCAGAAACGCACTAAAAAGGACAGAATAATCTTATTTACTTCTTGATGTTCAATGACTGCCAAAAAGTATGGAGCGCCTTATCGAAATTAATAACTTTTCAGTCTTAAAATAACTTCAACATATCTTTTAATATAGACCAAACTCAAAAGTGCCTTCTAGTCCATAAGGTTTGATTATTTACAAAGAGGAGTCATGTGCTGTACCCTAAAATAATAATTTGATCGTACAAAAATATGATAAAAATACTTCCTGTAAATTTGGTGCAGTAACCTACCAATCAAGTTTAGGAATATGAATAACGGAAGGACATGAACTGACCTAAATTGATTATCATAATAAAAGTATAATTTATTACGATCGAAGACCGCATGTCAATAACTTCTGTAATTCACGAGATATTGAGTTAAATAGTTTTCACCCTAAAATAGGTGCTATAGTAAAATATAAACTATGATATTTAATTACTTACATGTTGCTTGTTTTGTGCAATAATTTTTTAATATCAGCTATGCATAGTTCAGCTGTAATAACCTTAATTTTCACCCAAAACTGGTTGTGTAAATCAGATTGTATTGTGATCAGTAGTTTGCAATACATGTGAAAAATTTCAAATTATTCCGATGTAAGTGGGTGAAAATTGATTTGAAAGATTCCGGTATACAGGTGAAGATAAAATAATATAAAAAAAACTTTTCAAACACCATGCTTATATTAAATTTTACTAAAAAGGAGAACATAATTTTTTTCCTTATTTTCTATAAATAAAAACGCGGAGTGCTTGACCTGTTCTTCGTGGGCGCTACATGGTTCTATTTATAAAGGCCCAAAAAAAAAACTTCTTTTTAGTGCAATTTAATATAAGCATGGTATTTAAAAAGTTAATATAATTTTATTTTGTTCTTTCTAGTTTTCCCGTAATTTTTTTCTGATGAGTTATTTTTCAAATTTGGGAAATATTGTTAACATTATTCTGCTTGTCAAATCCTTTCATTTGATACCCTTGTCAAGGCGATTGTGAAGGAATAGATGATCCGCCATCTTGAGGCGACCGCCATATTGGATTTAATATGAAGTAACATAATAAGCATGGTAATAAAAGCGTGTTAATTAGGAACGAAATGATACATGAATTTTATAAATAGTGTGATTGATACAACACCTTATTTTTACTAAACATCAATTAGTGTTGAAGGTTTGCTAACAAACAATTGTTATTATCTACAGAAACAAGTGCATAACAGATAGTAAACTTCTTACATAAATATATTGGTAACTAAAATTAACCCGTAACCACCAAGCGGTTATAAGCTGAACTATATTGTAAAGTGGATTCAATCTTAATTTCCATATAATCGTATGTTATGTTACTGGTTTTGTTAGCAATATTTAGTGCCTTTTTTGAGATTGTTTATATGAAATTTTATACTACAATAGTTCTTAATGGATTTTTTCAAGTTAATTCAGTGAAAAATACTTGGCTTTCGACTTTATTGTTACATTATATAGCCTCAAAATTTGTTTTTCTCAATACTATACTCTTCAAAATATGGAATTTAATCGAAGAATTAATGAAAAAAATTGTTGTGTTTATGGATGTCATTCCAAATTTAATCGAAATGTGGATTTAAGTTTCCATAATTTCCCTAAAAAGGGGGAAAGTGTTTGTAGTAAAAAAAGTTGGTAACTACGAATTAGTTGATAAAAGAGCTGTGTGGATTAGAAAAATTCGTACAAGAAAAGCTGAAAGCTGGAATGTACAATACAAAAATATCGTAAATTCTTCCCCGTGATATTATTTTCTTTGATGCTATGCATTTTATAACCTCACGCAGTCTTCCAGTTACAATTAAAAACCGTATATAAATAAGATGATTTTGAAAGAAAAAATTATATATTATAAAAGAAGAAAGTCAATACTTTCCCGCACAATTGGAATTGAATTAAATCATTTAATGAAATATGAATATTTCTTTGGTGAATATCAACGTATTTACATTGTAGACAGACTACAAACTTGTCGTAAGCCACTTTTGATCCACCATTTTGTAAACACAGTGCTGTCGCCAACGGTAATTTCAGTTGCCAATAACCAATGAAAACTATTTTTTAAGGCGCGAATTTCAAAAGCTAATGCTTTGATCGTTCTGTTTATATATGAAAAAGAATAATAGCAAATTCAACTATTATATAATTTTGAAAAATAGTTTTTATATAATATATAATAGTACTTCATTTTCCATGACATTGAGAGCTAACAATATTCTCTAAATTTGCCTGCTGTACAATGAACAAATTTGATAAAATTTCAGCGGTAACCATGAACCTAATTGGTTCTTTTTTAATGAGAGTACTACATTTAAAATAATCAAATTTATAGCATCATTGTGTTCTGCAATCAACACAAATATTCATCTCAAATTGTAGTCAAATTATTCAGTCACTTTTTGCTTAGTAATTCTCATTATTTTTTGAATTAGTAGTACCAAGTATAGTAGTGTATTATTAAATGATGAAATAATACTGATGAAAAATATATTTACAAATTAACAAGATAGGATCTGGAAGTAATAAGACAATTTGCGTTTCCTGAACCAATCCTTGATTAATAATACACATGGTACAAATGATTTCCTTCAATTTACAAGTACGCAGCTCTAAGCATCTTTTATTTGAAATAGTATCCGGTAAAACTGGATATTAATCTACATTTAAAGTTCAAAATAATATCTTAGTAAAAATGGCATTGTTTTCTCTTCACCTGAAAAACCAGTCAGAAAATAATCTAATTCGGGTTAAACACTAAAAAATGTAACAATACCAGTTACAAAAATAATTCAAGATTAAGTAAATTTAATTCAACTTTCTAAAGCATTGTTCCTGCTATAGTACCATCACCAGCGTAATCTGCAAAGCTGTGTTTTTACATGATTAGGTTACAATAATGCTCATCTCACCTTCAGTGGAGACCAACAACAATGGCTCCAATATTAGCAGTGTATTTTAGGAAGTGCTGTCCCATACTAAAATACATTCAAGTTGAACAATGTGCAAGGCAAGGTTGCATGCCAACGAAACGAACTTAACATTTTACAGTTATAAGGTTAGGAACGAAACGTGAAACAAGCCCTTGTAATAATTTAAATATGTCATCAATTGATTCGACTATATAATCGTGAGAGCGATTTACATAGCTATTTCTAAATGGTTTTTTATCTGCTTCCGATCTCTTACGGAGTTTAAATGGCACTTGCTATTCAATATTCCATTTAAAAAACATCACCAAGTAAAACTTATTCTAAAGAATCTCAAGCATTGCATTTTTTTATTGAGATTGCATTCTTAAAGCAAAATAAACTCCTTTCTTCACTTGAGCCAAAAATTAATCCTTGAATTATCATACTTTGATTTGACCAGCCTAGAGCAAGGTAATCTAGGAAATAAGGTAAAAAATTCTTCAGGTTACCTTAAAGGCACTCTTGGGTCGTACTATAGTGAATTTACTCAACATTTTTGTATCAAGTTTGTTGTTGTCAAAATTGTAAGCATTGCAAGATTAATTAATCTACTTTAAGATTATTGTGATTCAATATAATACGGTAGTGCGAAAAATAGCGTAGATAACACATGACTCAAGTGGCTTTAATCCCTCAGGTGAGTATTGCCCTCGACTTCGTCTCGTGCAATAAACTCTACCCTCAGGATTAAATCAAGCACTTTAAGTCCCTCGTTATATAATATACTATCTCTTTTGTGACTACAGTTTCGGCTACACCTTAGTCATCTTCAGAAGCGAAAAGAATTATTTTGTTTAAATTGACATTTATTCATGTATTTTAAAATATTTTAACATGGTCAAAAAGCGAAAAAAAATGTTTACATTTGTCAATTGCCACAACCGACTTATATAGAGGATGCTAACTAAATGCTCATCATTAACATTTACTTCAAATTGCTTATTATGCATCATAAAAAAATTTCTTCCGTTTGCTTTCTGTTTGAAATTGACTTGCCCTAGACAACTTTTATTTTCGACCACCAGATAGCGCTAGAATCCGTTCCCGTGGCAAATAGCCACATAAGAGGTGCACTACCTTTCATTCTTATAGACTATCGACAGAATAGGGTATATTCATGAATTTATTTTATATTTTTAATTCACTGATTACATCGTTATAACATAGTAATAAATATAAATTATGATTGAAAGTGCTGTAATCAAGTTTAAAAAAATATTTAAAATTGAGAATAATTTTGTGCTGTTTAAACGCCGCCGTTTTTGCGCGCTCTTTTGATGACGTCAAATACTATGTCCAGTGACATTACAGTCCATTGTTTACTACAGGTGTTTTCATTCTCAGCTTATTTCAGTATTAAAAAAGCTCAAAAGTCAGTCTATAAGTATTGCATTGTGCCTGAATGCAAAATACTATAAGAAATATACCTGGTAGTCTTTTTTCCAATCCAGACTTTAAAACGTAAGAAATGATGTAAGGTTATCAGAAGAGATGAAGTATCATAATAAATTTGACAGATCATGAATAACATTAAATGTGATTAGTTTTAGCAATAAAATACAGTGTATGTGTGCGGCTTCGTTTAACATCTGCTCGTTTTAAAATAAACAAAAATTATAGGCTATGTTTACTGCTCATCATATTTCGGATTGTATTTATTAAAATAGCGTACAAAATGTGTTATTATTGAATATTCACTTTGCAGTGTTCACTCTTTTTACTTCAGCGGACGTAAAATTTGGAATTGAAAGAAAATAAGACGACATCATGAATGGATCTAAGTATTCTTGGCAGATTATCCGATTGTGCTTTTACAAAACCACTTTGTCTTAAATGATTTATAATCTCACTAGGATGCTAAAATTACACTTAAACAATAAATGAATTCACAACACACACGTTATCACTATGTTTTCTAATCAAAAGCCTGCAATGCCATAAAAATGTAAGCAGCGCACTTGTTGGCATAGTATTTGACGTCACATTTCGTTTTAACCAATGGTGTTGCGTTTTAGAACTTTGAATTTCCCGCGCTTAATTTGCATTTTTATTTATTAATTTTAAGCAATTAAAAATATATTAAATACCAAAATGATGGTTTAGTACAAATGTCCGGCCAATAAAACTTCGGAAAAAAATATTTGAACCAAATTTAAATTTCATGCATATTCCCTATTCCACTTAGAAAGTTTTCATATATAATATCATAAGTGGTTAAATTTTACTGGAAAAATTTTTAGATTGTTACGAGAGCTTGTTGCAAAGCAATTTATTGAGTGATATTGACAGAAAAATCACGAGCTGTCAAGCGAGTGATTTTTGATCAATATCACGAAATAAATTGGTAGCAAGCTCTCGTAACAATCTAAAAATTTTGCCAAGTTAAATTTAATTACGAATGGTATTCGGAAGATTATTTTTCCCATCCAAATTCATCAATAGATTCCAGAGACTCGACTCCGAATCTGCTCATTTTCACATTAAATCTGTCTGTCAGTTTGACAGATGCTGAATCAACGCAGCTGAATGTTCTTTGTTTTGTATATATAACCAACAGACAAAATTTCCAAAAAATTTCCACTTGAAAACCGTGTTGGTTGTACCACGTGACGTCGAATGGTGCAATTCTATTGGTCGAAATTTGGATGGTAAAAATAATCAATCATAAACCATGGAAATAATTATTATTACTTCCCTGTTGACATCCAAATTTGTTCAATAATAGAAAAATCCGGTGCACTTGTTACAAAAAGTTTCGTTTGCTTCCCGGATATTGAACGACTATCATCGGACACGGATGAAGTTGGCTGCACGAAGCCATGCCTTGGACTTCTTTGAATGCAGCCAACTTCATGTAGCATAATATCCTATTTTCCAAATAGAAGTTACAAGGTTTAAAAGGAGAAAAAGTGAGTTGTTGGTGAAAATTGGAATCAAATTTCTGAATAAATGTCAAATTGACAGTTCAGTCTCGAAAATAATTTCATAAATTTTATTAAATGTGCTGAGGCCTCTCAAATTTTATGAATAGTTTAGTATAATAAACACATGAGCGAATTATTTAAAATAGCTTTATTGCCATCGTATTGTAAATTTGTTGTAACCCTTTGAAATACTTTTTTTTCTGAAGCCAAATCGACATTAATGGTCTAAATGCTACATGTCAAAATTACCGACATGACTGCTAATTAAAATTACCTTAATGACAGCTTGGAATAATGCGCTTAATAACATTGGCTGGTACCACAAGCTCTGTTTTTGGCTATACTAGCAGTGTTATTTTAAAAAGCGTTTTAAGGCAATATAAATATTTCAAGCTATTTTAAAGGAAAATATTTAAACAAATTTTGTAGACATATGTGTTTTCCGTAATTTGTATCTGAAGATTATTTTCTAAAGTATTTGGGAAAATTCTAATTGCGTTAAAACACATCTTGACACAACGCTCTTAGTAGCGCCAAAAACAGAGCTCGTGGTACCAGCCATTGAAATTTGCATAGTTTTAAACGACGGCATTTAAATGTATGCATGAAAACATTACACCTTCCTGCATTACATTTTGAATCGCTAAGCAGCGCGCAGGTCACATTAAAACAGCTATGTCGGTAGCCTATACCGTGGGAGCAAATAAATGATTTCTGTAATTTTTATATCTCTTATATAGAGAAAGAGAAGAGGAATTGAAAAGATATCATGTGTCTCATCACATAATAAGTTTTTTATTTATGGTAACATTTGGTAGTCACATTTTGACATTGATTTTTATTACAACGATGATAAATTAATTAATTACTCGTGAAAGCATATAATATAAGCAACAAAGCCATTAGCAAATACTTTATTACTCGTGTAGAGATAAACTCCCAGTATATTGAATATTTAAACAATTCATACTTTGTGCGCATGCAACAACATTGTGGGAGGAAGCAGTAGTAATGCAATTGTTTGCAGTAATAGTTTGCACGTCGATGTGCAATGATCATCGATCGTTGCAATTGCTATTAATAATAATAACGATTATTGTCTGCAGTATATTGTTACGTCCAGTTTACAGTAGCGCAAACTCCTGGACTTGACGTGGATTCGTTTGGTCGAGGTTTTGCGGGAAAAATAATTGAATTCAAGATTAGGTAGTAGTAGAAATTAGATTGATTTTATTTCGATAAATGTTTCATCTATATACGTGAAAAATCAGAGAAGAGAGGGTATCTTCCCTCCCTTTTACAATAAAACTTATATTTCTAACTTACAAATTAGAAGAGAAGGGATGCTAGGTCAATGTCCCTACTTCAAAATAGGCTGGTCTCAACCGAAGCTCATCCCCTATTGGTTATCTGAAGTAACAAAGACCCTTCCGTCTTACCAAGAACTAATCTACTCATTTTTTGTAGTGTGAGAAATGTTAATTATTTGTTTAGTCTCTAATTTTTGAAGTGTGGCTTTAGGGTAAACATTCAACAAGAAATATCTGGAGTATATCGTATTTGATTTATATCCCAGACATAACACATTAAATATAATAGGTTACTCTATGTTTATATTCAGTTAAGGGTTGTTGATTTACTTAAAACATATCTCGAAATTGAATCTAAGCAATAAATATCGAGTTTCATTCCATTTCATAAATTTCATATTCTCTATTATTTGATTGGAATTAATTGGGTATCTATTTTGCATTTAAATTTTGCGCTATTTTACTAAGGGCCTCTTCTGTTGAGCTCCAGCATATTTTCTGCTATAAAATATACCATGGGACATTACACCTTCCCCCTTAAAATAAAGTTATTATTAAAAATGATAACTTTGTTACAATAAAATATGCTAATCATTATACTTCGTACATAAGTAAATTGCTATTCTAGAATTATTTTAACATGTGTTAGGCAACTTATAATATTACATTTCAATATTATTTGAATTTTAAATACATTATTAATCATTTGAATTTCCATTCGATATATATACATAAATATTTTCTCTGTTTCTATGCTTTCTTTTATTGAAATTTTACATATTTGATCTTCTACTGATAATTATATTATTTCAACATATATCTTACTTTATTCTACAATACATTTAGTGAATTTATCATGTATTATATGTTTCATGGCTTAATCATCATTTGGTAAATTTGTAATAGGATCAGGTCTAATATGAGCAAGCTTTAGTTTATTGAGATGAACTAATTTAACTTTATCTCCTCTTAGAGCTATCAATGCATTACAATCCTCCAAGAGTTCGATTATTTTATATGGTCCATCCCATTCTCGATCAAATTTTGATTTTTGTGGTTCTTTTAACAAATAAACATAATCATTGATTTTAAAATTCTTGGTGTTTAGTTCCTTATCGTAATAAGATTTAGAACGTTCTTTCGCTTTTTCTAAATTTTCGACAGCTGTAGCTTGGGTTGCAGTAATTCTAGTAAAAAGTTCATCAAAATATTGAATATATGTTCGAGAGATTTCTTCATCAGCAAACTCAGTAGGTATACGGGCTTTTCTTCCAAAAATTAACTCATAAGGAGTAAATCTTGTAGATTCATGAACGGCGGTATTATATGAGAACATTCCAAATTTAATCCAATCATCCCAATCTGTTTTTGTACAATAATGCTTTAAATATTCAATAAAAACATGATGAGCGCGTTCTAAGGATCCTAAAGATTGTGGATGAAAAGCTGTAGATTTAATCTGACGTATTTTAAATATACGACAGAACGTTTTCATAACGTCACTCAAAAAGTTACTTCCTTGATCAGTATGTATGACTTTGGGACATCCAAACCTAGCAATAAAATTTTCGGCGAATGCTAAGGCTATTGTAACTGCATCAATAGTGGGAATTGGTATTGCATCAGAGTATTTCGTGAGATTGTCTTGTAAGGTCAGTAAATATTTATTTCCTCTTTTAGTAATAGGTAAAGGGCCTACAATGTCCATTTGAACTTTATCGAATGCCTCTTTAGGAGTATCGGTAATCCTCATTGGTTGTCTAGTCTTTACTCGAACTAACTTATTTTTTTGGCAACTTGGACATGATTTAACCATATTTTGTATGTCGTTTTTCATATTTTTCCAAACAAAATTTTGTCTAATGCGGTTGTATATTTTTGTAATACCTGAATGACCTCCAATTACGGATTCATGAAGTTCTTTTATGATTTTTTCGCGTTCATTAATTAGAGGAGTTTTAATTTCAGCAGTACAAATTGTAAAAATAAATCCTAAACCGGCGAATGTTTCTTTTAGATTCTCAATCATTAAAGGCCAATCTGATTGAGTTAGTCCGTTATCTACTTTGGATATACTAGCCGTTTTAATATTCACGTGTTCCATAAGGTGTTTTAAAGATAGAATACAATTTTTGAGGTGTAAGGGATTAATTTTATCTTTCTTGGATTTCCTGACAACTAAGTGAAATATATAATATTCACTCCATTTTGAGGCTAATGCTTCTCCTAGATTTGTCTGTTCAAGCTTCAATTGTATATTTGAGAATTTACTTTGCTTTAATAATTCTTGACTGGAATTTGGGAATGAATTACAATCAACAGATATAAAATGAATAATATGGTCTCTTCGCATAAAAAGTTTGTCTTTTATGAATTGAATAGAAGTTGAAGAATGAGTCATCATTAAACGCTTTTGTGTACTGTCATTATTTTGTCTTGTTTCGTCAATACTATTACAAAAATCATTCTCTATTATAATCTTTTCAGGTGTCATTTCCCGATCAACCAGCATATTCCTGCCATAGTCACTCAATTGACTACTAATTCCTTGCATGTTCTCATTCACTGATGCCCCGTGTGGCCTAAGCTCATGCATCTGCAGAAACTCATGCCCCTGCAGAATGCCACGGTGTACATCACTCACATTGCTCTTCGAGCCCAAAGTTTCCATAGATGCCCCGTGTGGCCTAAGCACATGCATTTGCGGGAACTCATGTTCGCACAAAATGCCACGATGTACATCTCTCACTAAACTTTCCTCAGAACCATGCACCAAAAGATCGTCTGATCTGTTATCCAAAGAAAACACAGACTCAGATAAATCATCTGAATATGCTGGAAGTTCGATTGAACAATCAAAAATTTCTTTGTCATTTATTACTGTATGACCGTCAGTTCTAATACATTGTTGAGGCTCTGAATTTGTTTCTGACCTCTGATTCATATTTTCCATGACAACCTGCTCAGTATACTGGTTCCCACACTCATTTTCCTTGCATGCCAGGAAAATAGAGCCCACTAACATTTCTACATTAAAATTATTGTCTCTATGTCCATTAGAGTCCTGGTCCACTTCGAGACCCGCAATTGATAATTTATCAGCGCAGACAAACATCAATTCCGACCCTCTCGAACCAGTTCCCTTTCTATTATCCCCTTTTAATTGATTGTCGTGTTCTTTAAAACGTTTATTTGACTCATCCTCCACCGGATTTCTAGAAAGAGCATCGGCATTGGAATTTATTCTTCCTGGTTTGTATACTATATCAAAGTCGTATTCATTTAATTTAATTCTCCATCTCATAATCTTAGAAGTAGGGTCTTTTGTATTGTGCAGCCATAACAAGGGCCTATGATCTGTAACTAACGTAAACTTCTGACCATATATATACGGCTTAAACTGATTTACTGCAAAAATTATTGCTAGTAACTCCTTCTCGGTAGTTGAGTAGTTTATTTCTGTTTCATTCAAGGTTCTAGAGGCAAAAGAGATAGGTGGATCTTTACCAATCGGACCTTGGCTAAGTACAGCGCCGAGTGCGTAATTTGACGCATCACATGTTACGACAAAAGGTTTATTGAAATCGGGATATTGAAGCAGGGGTTCTGAACAAATAAGATCCCTCAATGTTTCGAAAGCTCCTTGCTGAGATTCTCTCCAAATAAACATTGTATCTTTTTTTAATATTTGAGTTAAAGGTTTTGCAATTTTCGCGAAATCTTTAATGAAACGCCTATAATAGCCAGCTAAACCTAAGAATGATTTTATATTTTTCTTTGTTTTGGGGACTGGAAACTCTTTCACGGCTTGGATTTTCTTTGGATCAAGTTTTACACCGTTACTTGTAATTAAATGACCTAGATATACTATTTCCTTTTTTAGAAAGTGACATTTTTCAGGCGCTAAAGCAAGTTTTGCGTTCTGCAGTCTGGCCAAAAGTTTATTTAATTTTTGACGATGTTCTTCTAAGGAATTCGCATATATAACTATATCATCCATATGAACGAAAAGCTCAATACCTTGAAGCCCGGATAAAACACGATCCATTAGTCTTTGAAACGTTGATGGTGCGTTTTTGAGACCAAAGGGCATGCGATTAAATTCGTAATGACCATATGGAGTAGAGAAAGCTGTTTTCTTTTGAGATTCTTTTTCCATGGGGATCTGATGAAATCCCGATGCAAGATCTAAAATACTAAAATATTTAGCTCCACCAAGCTGATCTAATATGTCTGTAATATTAGGAAGAGGATATACGTCACTAACTGTTTTTTCATTTAATTTGCGATAATCAATTACCATTCGCCATCGGGGCTTACCCGTTGGATCTGATTTTTTTGGTACAATCCAAAGCGGTGAATTATACGGAGAATTTGAAGGATGAATAATATTATTAGTTAAAAGCTCATTCACTTGTTTTTGAATTTCTTGTTTATGGATTTGCGGATATCTATATTGTTTAGTGTTTATAGGGAATTCATCGGTAGAAGTAATTATATGATTCGTTACATCAGTATGTGAAAGTTTATCTTGTGGAAGACGAAATTGAAATGGAAATTGATTGACTGATTCTAATATGCAAGCCCTTTCGTGATCATCTAATCCATCTAAATTTAGGATTTTAAATAAAGCATTAAGTCTTTCAACTTTTGGCGAATCTTCATGCTCATTGAAAGTTAAGATTTGCGCAGAAGTAGTTACTGTCGGAACTTCAAATTCCTCGAGTTCAACCGGAGGTATTGTAATATTTATATTATGAGCTGAGGAATTTATTGCGAATATTTTAATCATTCCATTTTCGGGTGTGACTAAAGCTTCTCCAAGATAGATATTGGGTCCTAAATACATTTGTCTAAGATACCCATCCCCTTTAAAATTGTTTTTAACAGGAAACTTCACTAATTTCTTAGTTCGTGCAGGTAAATTATGAGTTGTATAATCAATGAAATCAATAACTTTATTATCCAAAATTATACTTCCTGAAAGATTGCTTTTAAAAATTAATTTTGCTTCTTGCTGCCGTAAGAAAGGAATGCCTAAGATACAAGATTGAAATATTGGAAATGAGTCATCAACAACTTGAAATTGTATATTAACATCGCGTATATATGTATCAATTTCTCCTTGGGTGGGTGTTTCTCCGGAACCTATTCCAATCAAGTGATATATTTTATTTATATTTATTGAAGCATTAGGAGAGACAATACTTTGTTTAATTATATTTAATTGAGCTCCAGTATCAATAAGACATACGGCGCAACCCTCTCTAAAAATTTTGCTCTCTAATGAAATTATTGGCAACTGTGAAATTTTATTCAAATCTAATTTGAAGCTAACCCGGTTGATTGTGAACGCGCAATTATTTTCATGCTTCGCGTCGCGTTCTCCCGCGGAGCATTTCTCTCGTTTAAATTCTCTTTAGTATTTTTATTTCCAACAGTTTTGCTATCTCTTAATTTTTTAAAACAATCGTTTTCGATATGACCCGGCTTATGACAGTAATCACACTGAATAGAATTATTTCGCGAAATAGACTGTCGAAACTTTTTATTCGGACAATAACTTTTTATGTGACCTGGTTCATCACATTCAAAACATCTTTTTATCCTTCTGGCTTCAACTGCATTAACTCTATAATTTCGATTCATCTTAAATCTTTCAAAAGTATGATGACTCTTTCCAAGTAATTCATCCCTGTCATTTTTTCCTCTTTCCAGTTTACAAGCTAAATTTATGGCTGTACACAATGAATCAGGTTCATCTTTAGAAACTAGTGCGCTTATTAATGAATTGTGGAGTCCCATTATAAATCCCTTAACAGCTGAGCAATTGATTAATACGTTCACACCAACAGCTTCCGGTCCTTTATATTTTTCTTTTACAGCTTCAAGAGCTCGACTCAAATTTTCGCTAACTCTAGCACCATAGGATTCTATTGATTCATTTTCTTTCTGTTTTGACCTTTTTAATTCGTCATGAATATGATCAACGTCAAAAGAACGAGCGAATGCGGTTTTTAATAAGCTAATAAGGTCATCAAGTGTTTCCGGATCACCGCGATTTGATATCAAATGATCGGCATATCCCTCAATTTTATTTTGTATTAAAATAAGTAAATTAAATTTGTCCGATGGTTGAACTCGCGAGTAAGCTATTTTACATTGTTTAATGAACTTTGATAAGGGACATGATTTGCCGTCGAATCTAGGTACAAGATCTATTGCAAGTTTTAGATTCATGTATGAAGGTGTATCAATCGACCTTATATCTACGCTACTTTCAGACGGAGGATTATTATTAATGACATGAACTTGGGGAATCAAAGAATTATTATCATGGATATGGGCTACTAATTCAGTTCTGCGTTGATTCGGTAATCCTGTAAATGATTCATGATTAAGATCTACATCAGGCTTTTTTCGCGTAGTTCTAATAGAATTAGCTTGAATATTACTATCAGGGGTAGCTACAGCTTGTCGACGACTTCGTGATCGGGTATTTTTATTCATTATGATTTGCTCAGATCTTCCGGAATATATATATATTTTTTAAATTTAAATCAGATGAATGTAATGCAATATTGTGGTGATTCTAAGTCGCAGAAGATAATATTGACCTTTTCAAAATTTAACAGGGTACATAAGTGTAATTTTTTGATAATACGCTTACTGACTGATGTTGATTACTGGTATTCCAAATTATTGAAAGAGGGTAGCTCCTTAGAACACAGATCCCGTTGATGTAGAATGATGGAGTTTGATGTCTCGCAAGGATGAAGCAGGATGATGGTCCTGGACGATGAAAGTCGCTAATCCTTGAATCTCGTAAGAAGTTTCGTTATCTCGTCCAATTGAATTCCAGAGAAAGTATTCAACAAACTTGTAATATTATTTTAATTTGATGGAATAATCTTTTGTTCTAACTGAGTTTTATTCATTGAATTTAATAAGCCTATGATTTCGGAGGTATTGCTTTCACGGCAACCAAAATCATCCAACTCTGGCATTTACCCTTCGCTCTGAGGAAAACCGTGCTAAAACCCCAAGAGAGTGGTGGCTATTTTGATTTTCACTATTTTAATATCACAACACAATAATCAGGTCTTTCAATTGTTCGATTTAGTTTTAAACAAAAATGTTCCGTTAATTTCCTTTGTAAAGTTCGGAATAAAATCACCAGTTATTAAACTTTCAATATAAACTTTCAATTTTACACAATTACACTTTTTAAACTTTTCGCACACAATTTTACAACCAATCCCGCACCGCTTGTCACCAATTTGTTACGTCCAGTTTACAGTAGCGCAAACTCCTGGACTTGACGTGGATTCGTTTGGTCGAGGTTTTGCGGGAAAAATAATTGAATTCAAGATTAGGTAGTAGTAGAAATTAGATTGATTTTATTTCGATAAATGTTTCATCTATATACGTGAAAAATCAGAGAAGAGAGGGTATCTTCCCTCCCTTTTACAATAAAACTTATATTTCTAACTTACAAATTAGAAGAGAAGGGATGCTAGGTCAATGTCCCTACTTCAAAATAGGCTGGTCTCAACCGAAGCTCATCCCCTATTGGTTATCTGAAGTAACAAAGACCCTTCCGTCTTACCAAGAACTAATCTACTCATTTTTTGTAGTGTGAGAAATGTTAATTATTTGTTTAGTCTCTAATTTTTGAAGTGTGGCTTTAGGGTAAACATTCAACAAGAAATATCTGGAGTATATCGTATTTGATTTATATCCCAGACATAACACATTAAATATAATAGGTTACTCTATGTTTATATTCAGTTAAGGGTTGTTGATTTACTTAAAACATATCTCGAAATTGAATCTAAGCAATAAATATCGAGTTTCATTCCATTTCATAAATTTCATATTCTCTATTATTTGATTGGAATTAATTGGGTATCTATTTTGCATTTAAATTTTGCGCTATTTTACTAAGGGCCTCTTCTGTTGAGCTCCAGCATATTTTCTGCTATAAAATATACCATGGGACATTACAATATTCACCAACTTACCTTCTATCATTTTAGAGTAAAACAGAACGCATTTTAATCTACACTGTCGTTACGCCCCTTATACAAATCGAGAAAATAGCGCGAACTTTAAATTAATCCTCAAACAGCTCATAACTTCCAATTCAAATAAATAAAAATCGTGAAAATTGTAGTAAAAAGAACTCCAAAAATATCATTTACATCATTTTTATTTTAAAAACTTGGCATATAACTTTTTTTATTACATTTCTTTGGTATAAAGGTAAAAAATATACTTGGTCTGTTGACAATACCCAATAAATTTATTACTATAGATTTAAACACTATGTACATTTTCTATTGGGAAATGGATAATATAATATTTGAAATAAAACTATAGGTGAACTAAGTCTTAAATACTAAATATTATAGTGGTTTTACGAGGGCTATTATCAGATATATAACTCTGAATTAATTTTTCAGAAGGGGGTACTAATATAAAATTACTCAATTCAAAGAATGACGAGATAAAAGACACAACATGATCTAAAAATTATGGCCTCTAAAAAGGACTTATTTACAATAAACAGAACAAATAAAGAATTTTTAGATCATGATTAGGAATATTCTGATGCATTTTAAAAGTATATATATTAAAATATTATAGAACAATTATTCGTTGTAAAGACGTAAATATTTAAAACAATAAATAGAATTAAAATACATATTGCAATAATATGTAAGTTATCTGAAATAAAACTAAACTGCTATTGAGTTTACAACTTATTTTCAATACAATATAAATTGATACTTCCATAATTAAAAATATTTTATCAATTTGCAGGTAAATTCTAAGACTACTGTTCGAACGGTTTCAATTTTTCTTGACACAAAAAAAATTACCCACTGCAAATACAAACTTTTGTACATAATTGATTGCATTAATGAAAATTACGGATTAATGATTCCAAGTAGTTCAATGTGTCAAAAAAAACTGTTAATATTATCATAACACTACACAGCTTTAAGATTCTGGTTGTAAAGTAACCTGAATCATAGAAAGATCGATAATTTTTCGCTGGTATTTCTTATAAAACTTATGTGCCGATACAATGTTTTTGAATCGAATTGTGGCTTGACGTTGATTGGAATTCATTTCAACATTCTGAAAACACAGTAAGAGGGTATATCTGGTTATTTTACATAAAGTATTTTTAATAACACTTACTAATCTAGAAAAACAAAGAAACACTGGAGATTGTCTTAAAATATTTTGAATTGATACTAAGTTTAATACAAATCATTGTAAGACAAACTCCGTTTATATCACATCATGCGTATTTCTGTCAGTTTTTTTTTTTTTTTTCATTGCCGAAATTGTTTTATGCAATCATTAATATTATTATTTGATGAAAATTCAGCTGAAAAAATTACTTTTTATCTCTGAAATCGTTAAATTATTCATAAAATATATAATAATTGTTCGGTTAGATTCTGATTGGTTGGTAAATATCTTGTGACCAAACGAACTTTCCCGCCAATTTAGAATTTGCAAATTGTTTTTCATGTTTACAGACGATTTCAGAAATTTCATTACATTATAAAAGTATTGTTTCTAGCAATGAAAAAAATTAATTCAATATGTTCACTATGTTTAAAAATATACTTTGAACATTTTGAATGAGATAACAAAAAAGAAATTCAGCTTATACAAAGGGTATGTTCCACTAGGCGACAGCAACGCTCATGTCGCCTCAATAATCGTTCCACAAGACGATCACTGTCTTTGATTGCAGGATTAATAATCACCCGTGGTTGAAAAGTGGGTCAAAGCGGTCATTGTGTTCATTTCACAAAAGTCACAAAGAGATTTGAATTACTTGAAAAAGTGTTTTTCCAATTTGTATTCTCGATTCTAAACTATGTCGATTGATTCAAGATTTTTTGATTCGTCAATATGACAGATAATTTCACGATCTCTCATTATCATTATTTATGAGTTATCAATTTACACAGGCATAACGGATTCATTATATTTATTTATCCTTCTTGCAACAGGTTAGTTTAATATTTTTAATGATTTACTTATTTTTTTTTTAAATCAAAGTAGGCCTATGATTTACTTATTGATCTTGAACATGAATTGTCAGTTTACTTGCATCGTTCCACTTGAAGCACCAATCACAGCCATCATATTTTAGTGGAATGGCAAAAACTGTAGTCGCCTAGTGGAATGTACTCAAATTCAATAAAAATTTGACTCATTCTGAGTGGCAATATCAACAAATTTTATATGAGAATCAAATATCAACACTTTATATCATCCAAATAATACTATTCTCATATTTTTCAAGTAATCTATGTTTAAATTAAAGGCACGATGTGTTCACCAGTTCATCTATAATCATAAAAATTCAAGTAATCTATGTACCAAGAGTGTAAACTGAAGCATTATGACATGAGGCCATTTAGAAAGAGGTCCAAATATCAAATTGCATTAAAAAAATCTACGGCCCTTAACTTGACATTTAGACTTGATAAATAATCTAAGAAAAGTTCACAAAAAATTTAAGTTTTAGGATTCAAAAGGGACCGTAGAAAAAATATGCCATTTTCAAAATAATATATTCAGCAATACTGCCAGTTTTTAATACTTCATTTTATGAAAAAAAAAAAATAATGACAATAATAATAATAGCAATTAGATAGAAAAGTTTGTGCGATTATGGTTGTGTAATAAATAAATTTATTAGATTACTTCTCCAAATTAAAATGGAAGCCATAATTATAAATTTATTTAATAGTATTTTGTAACTACTATAAAATATAACTTTTTGTGAAGATTTGCTCCTCTCCAACCTAAAATTATTAAAAGTATTAAATTCAAGAACTGCGGTATGAAAGAAAATAATCAAGATTTTGAGATTCGGCAGATATTTTGATTATTTTCTTTCAAAAAATTCGAAGACTTCTATTACTAAAACACCACAAAACTATTTTATAAGAACATTTTATTGCACTGGATATTATCAAAAAATAACAAAATAGCTCCGACTGTTACAAAAATTTTGTTCGATATTACAAAAGAGAAATTTTTATTACATAAAATAACAAAAGATGAACTTAAAAATTAAATTCGATATGGCAACAAAATCCATTAGCAAATCAGTATCCCTTTCTTGAGGCCCAGTTTAGAAAACTTCCAATCTTCAAAAGTAAAAGGAAAACCAAATTATTCAACGCTGATATTTGTACCTTACATTTTTTCAAAATTAGAAAGAAAAATAAAATGACTTCAACAGTCAATGATTGAAAAAATAATCTACTAGCCAAAAGAAACATGTAAAGTACAAATATTCGTAACAATTTAATTAAAAATACAAATGAAGTCGTCGATTGTGTACTTATAAATATTTTGTTCAAATTTTGATGTTCTCATAAATATTGTCATTCAACGGTATCAAGTATGAAAAACTAAAGTAATCTTAAGGGTGCTTCAGTAAAGCATTTACTGGGTGATAGAGTACGATTCACGGGATTCTAGTTCGTAATGTTTAAAGATCTATCAGTGGCGTAACTAATTCATGAAAATTATTTTCCCAAAAATTCTTACTAGAATTTGATTATTCGTCTGAACCAAATCAGGCCAGCAAGAATGAACTTGACATTCATATTCTACAATTTGTAAATGGTACTCTAACACGGACTTTTTTCAAGTTAAAAGTCCATATAAACTAAAACAATATCACTCAGTGAAAGATTTAGTTTTGCTTATGTACATCTGTATTTGAGTATTAGTAAAATTGATATGGCTACAAATATGAAGAATTATAATTATCACTAGAAATGTATTTTATACTTTTATGCACCTAATATCACATGAAAGTAGAAAACGTGGCAATCATCATATTTTTAGACTGTATTTTAATATAAAATACAGTCGATTAGTGAAAAAAATTGTTTCATTCATGATAAAAACCGTGAAGAACGTTAATAAGAAGTCCGATCTCTGTATATAATTTTGTTCTGCAAAATTTAAAAAGATAAAGCGTTCAATAAGCCCAGCAGAACAGCGCGCCAACTTAACAAATATGAAATCACATAAACAATAGAGTTTTTGCAAACCTCCGCAATATGATAACGCTAACGTATGAAACGAATTACGTTGTGCTTGTTCACACAGTAACGTCAGCTTGAATTTCTGCATACTTATGAGAAACTTTAAGGAGCTCGCGACACCGTCAGTGTTACAATGAACTTATTTCATTTCTGACGTTAGCGTTAACATATAATAAACTCTCTAATATCTCATATTTAAAATTAATAATTAATGAAAACGGCACATGTATGATAAGTAAAAATAATAAAACATTTTCTAATTCTGAGTAAGATTCATTTATAAATTGCACAGCAAAAACTTTTCCTGTAATTCAAAACATAGTTTGTCTGAAATATGAATATCTTATGATTAGATAAATTTGTACCTCGTGCTCTGACTTATAATAATATTGAAGAAACTTCAAAATGATTTAAATCTGATTTATAATGATATTCTATCTCAAAGTAAACTAGCTTTGATTTATGATATTTCATATAGCCCGCACACAAACATCATTAGTAAATGTAATAAGTTGACATTTTTACCACTCGCACTTTCAAGAAGAAAAAACCCTAGGGCAGTAACGTAGATTGAGAAAAAATCTATCAAAATAACAATAGCTATTTAAATGAATAAATATTTTAATCATAAAAATGTTTGTTTCTAAAAATATCGATGCGCACAATAACAGTTAAAGATCTTGGATTTTGTTTTGATTTTTAATAGCATTTGTCCCTACCTGCGCTACTACCCTCAACGGATTTTTTTATTTCATGTGCCGTTCAGCGTTTTTTTTGCCAATTCTGTTTTGCTCTTTGCTAGCGATGGCCTGCTGAGCTCATTGAACTCTCCTATTATGTCCGAAAGTACAACAGGAGTATAATTGAAAATAAATCTAATTTTATTTTGTATAAAATAATTAGACAATGAGTAAGCAATTGCAATTATGAAAGTGTATTCCAATTAAGAACGGTCCAAGGCTTTTATGAGATTACGATTTGAGCTTACTGATTGGCTCAAATATGAACCAATTTTATATTAGCGCAAAAATCTTACTTGGCTATCAGTCAGTTGTATCAACTGTCAGTCGTTCGTCAATCAACAAAGTTAAGTATCAAGACAAAACATGTGGCCAAGTATTTGATGACGAGCTTTGTTGCTCAACTTTACACTCGTATTACATACAATTTTTTTTCTAGGATACTTAAGCCCTGTTCAGACGTGGACTCACACAAGACTCACTTGAGAATTTGAGTTTTAAGTACAAGTTTTTTGAAGCAACTAAATATTTTTGAGTCTTGGCCGTTCACACGTGTAGCTTGTTTGTTGCGTCAAAATGTATTTCTTCTTCCCTTTTTAAAATAAAATCCTTTAAAAATTGATTTATCCCATTGTTACTTTTGTACTAGATTATTCAAAAAGAATTCATATTAAATTATGATTATTCATTTATAATATGATGAAAAACTGTTTCTGAATGATAAGAGTTTGAATACTACTAATAAAATTCTTAAAAGACTGTAAATATTCTGTTCTTAACTCTTTTATAGTGAATAAAGACTCTCTCTACATAACCTTTATTTTTTAACCCAGTCTCTTTTTTTGTATTGTTCTCAAACTCGTTTCCAAAACAGCAATAATTAAAGAAAGAAATGTATTTGCTATACTTTTCTGCCTTTTGCACATTCCAAATATGATAAAAATAATTAAATGATGCAAAAAACAATAAAAGCCAAAGACATAGATTACCATGAAGTTATCAATCAGATGAGGAAACGACAACGCCCACTTTGCAAGACTCAAAATAGCGGCGCCTCTATTTGACAAGCGACTCAAAAATTTTCTCTTCTTCTTAAGACTCAAATTCTGAAGTGAGTCCTCTGTGAGTCCACGTCTGAACAGGGCTTTAGTTTCTATATTCTGACAATTATGAAGCGCTCAAGAGTCAAAAGCACAATGTGACATTCAGATTGCACAAATATCCAAACAAATGCAAATACAAACATGCTTCCACAGAAATTTTATTGTTACGCGTTTAAATAGTGGTAAAACTGAGACACGAAAAAGCCTTACTCCAAGCATCGTTTACGGTCGTAGAAAATAAATTCGTGCAGCTTGAAAAGTCTAATTTGTTCTATTCAAGTAATATATGAATATATTTATTGCTTCTATTTCATAAATTTATTTCCAGTAAGCTTTTTTTAACTCTGCATTTAATGTGTTTGCATTTCGGCAAATCAATCTTGGACCAATCTTAATTACAATAGACTTAATGACTAGTTTCACGAGGTAATTCAGTAAGTCAGCGCGGATTGTGGCAGCTTCCGAAACCAAAATGCTGACAGGTTTATCATAAAAACCTTCTAGAGATCGAACTTTTTATTTTTATGATAAAAACTTTGATGTGTTATATCAAGTTTGTAGTAGGGGGAGGGGGAGATCTGAATTAGCATATTAACAAACCAACCTAATTTACACTGGTCAACAATTAAGCTAGTCGCCCACTAGATCGAACCGAGCCGCACTGAAATGCGCCAAAAATCTTAAAAGAAAATACGTTTGCGAGTTATTTTGAGTGTCACATATTTATTTTACAATTTTGTTTTTTTTTCAATCGGAATTATTGAAAAAATGTTTAATTCCGATAATAGGTCAAACTAGTTTTGGCTGGGCCAAATTAGTCGAGCAAAAGCTGTTTGGAAATGATTAGTTTCGTCTAGATCAGGAGTCTCTACACTACTCGCGAGCACCCCTAATCTGACCCGCGGTATCCGGTCAGTCATTTATTTTGATCACATTGTTAAATTAATAATGAATCATACAAAACAATGATCATAAGTTTTTATTCAACGATCAATCAAATAAAGTTTTGCCCTTGGAATTTAGTAGAAATCAATATGACCCTTCAAAGGTTTAAAGACCCCTGGCCTAGACAATTTTAAAAAATTTTTGTGTTCAGGCTCGACGGACCACTGTAAAGTTACGGAATGATGTAGTCACATGATGATTTTATTTATTTATTAAAATAATAATAGCATAAGTATTTACATGAAAAAAAAATCAATACTGACTACTGAGTAGTGAAATTACTGAATACTGAAATGTATAAAACTGATTGAATATTGAATCTCTCTTTTTTTATACATTTTTAAGTCTGCCAAGTGGCGGCTATTCTCTCCCAACTAGTTAAGGGTGGAGGTGTTACTGTTGAGCAGTGATTTTGAACATTCCAGTTTGTCTTAATATCGACGAAAAGCGATTTCGAGTCAAAATATTTTTTCTAAACAAACTAGTAAACTAATAAATCCAAAAGAAACACGACCTGCTAATTTGTGATAAAAGTTTGTTTTTTGAAAATGAATTAAATTTCATATCTTATCAAAACAGTCGTATGCTGCTTTGAATATCGAGAGTCCCTACAAGTAAGTAGTGGTTTGACGTTCGGCCATTCCAAATGTGCCATTCGCTAAATTGAAATTGTGCGGACATTGTGTTGAAGCCAAAGTCGAGCTTCGTTAAATAATGAGCAATAGTTTTGCGATTTTCACCATAAGTGATCTCACAACGAAAGACATACCATTTAAAAGTCTTGAAAGATCTATTTATTTCATTAAGATCTCAAAAGAACTTTCGAAGCAACGTTTGACTACGAACGTCCATAACAAAAATCGGAAGTATGCGGTACCGCCGACTGTTGGAACTGCGGATATACGTTCAAAGTGACAAGCATCGATAAAATTGAGTGGGCTAATATGCCTGACGAGTCCTCGATATCAACAAAATTGACTGGAACAACGCCGTTCACAACTTTTTAATTCTCTAAACAACAATTTGATAATCGCTTTGCCAAAATTAGTTTGACCTGAATCCAGATTTTGCTAGTAGTCTTTCTCATCAGCAAATAGGGATTGTCCATGATCATATCACACAAATGAAGGAGTTTTCAAACTTCCATCTGCATTCATGTCACACATTTTGAATGTTCTCTTCTGTCTAACGTCTCAATTTCACGGTAAGATAAATAATTTATAAATATGCACAGACTTTGACTTAAAGAATACCCAAAGAACAACTAAAATCTCTGAAATCAGTTTGGTACAATTTCCTTTTCTAGGCTTGAAATTCCAAAAACGCAGTCAGTGGTTGGAAACGGCGCGTTATAGTAGGCGACTAACTTCAGATTTAGTTCAACAAATAAGTACTCATTCAACTTTGAATACAATTTTATTTCTCATCCACTTACCTTACAAAAAGTAGTTGCAAATTATCTAAAGCTCGGATTGTTATCAATTCTTACCTGAATTGGACCCAGACCTTGACATAATTTCTTAATCTTGGCATCTGTAGTTCCCGCTGCAAGGTTACTAACAACAACAACGGGTGTATCCAACATCGGGGGCTGACTTAATTCAACGCTGCTTGTTGCCGATTTAGAAATCACTTTTCTGTTGCTCAAAAACGAGCTCAAGTTTCCCCCATCCTGATTTTCCTGACTATTTGGCTCAGAAACGTTAGATTCGTTCAATCCCTTGAGTAAAACACGTCGATTGGCATTTATTTTTGTTGGATTAGCGTTTTGTTTGAGCATAACAACACGCTGTTGTTGTGATTGGTTAGTTTGAGTTATAACGATGTTTGATTGTTGAATTCTGCGTTGTTGATTTGGTCGCTGGCTTGGAGCGTTCGCCTGAACTTGAATATTTTGAGAGCGAATATTAGTTTGTATTTTTCTTTGTTGTATAGGTTGTTTTGGCCTTTGTTGATTTCGATTAGATTGATTTTGCTGTTGCTGCTGTTGTTGTTGTTGTTGAGGTCGCCTCTGCTCATTTTGTTGTCTAATATTTGGAATTTGTTTTGGTTGTTGTTGCTGATTTATTTGTTTCTGTTGCAATGGTTGTTGATTGATAGTTTTGTTTTTGAGCGTTGCCAGTAAATTCCCTGTTGTTGGAATTTGAGTGTTATCCAGATTTTCTACTTTTAAAGCAGCTGCTATTTTACGACGTTCTTCTTTTTCTCGTAGGATTTGTTCACGTAACCTTTTCTGTTCTTCTATTTTCAATCTGTATGCTTTCGTTTCTTCATCCTCCTCTTCTTTTTCCTATAATAATAAATTAATACATTACAAGAAAATTTTCGTTTGAAATATTTCATACTTCAGTGGTGGTGTCCGGCATGTCAACAGTAGGAACTTCATGAAGATTACTAAACTCCATCGATCTCTTCTTTTTCTTGGGAAGGTCGCGATCTCCAGAACCTGTTGAATTATCAAACGACCTGCGTTTAGGCGGTGTCCTGTTATTATACTGATTCATCTGATTTCGTTGATTCGGTCGATTCTGATTAAACTGATGATGATTGAACTGTTTTTGTGGGAACGTTTCTTGGGGAATTTGGTTAGGAGGAATGTAATTAGACTCGTAATTAACAGTCTGCTGGAAAGATCCTTGATAATTTTGATTATTATGCATGGGAGACTGAAACTGATTAACAGAATTTTGAAACTGATTATGATCGTTATATTGATCATAAACTGGTTGACGATTTTGGTTAAATTGATTTTGGGCAGGAAAATTGGGAGGTGGCTGATCAAAATTTGGTTGTTGTGGGACATAATTTGGTTGTATTTGCAACAAAGCAGGCGCGTTTTGATTACTGGGATTTATGAATGGGCGATTTTGGTTGGGCATATTTTGATCAGGGAAATTATTGAAGTTATTCCGGGCCTGGAAGCTACTTTGTTGGTTGAAAGCTGGGGGTGGATTATTCATGATTAATGAAGGAATTGATGGCTGACTTGGGAATCGGGTATCTCTTCCTCGGAAATTGCCCTATAAAAATATAATCAGTCAAGAAAAATACATTCAAACTCTAGACACAAACATGCGAATAAAAGCCTACATAATAAATCCAAATAACAACAATTTACGAGAGCTATTCGAAAAATAGTGAGTACCAAGAAAAATTGTGAATTCATAAATCTCCTTTTTGAAGCATTTATCGAAACAGGCAGTAATTGGTTTTTGGCATTTGGAGCAAAATTTAGAACCGGATGACTAGCTGCATCCTTGATTTATGTAAAACAATTTTTGCATCTGTGCGGAACAACAAAATGCAACGCAAAATTTTCTTTGACCGCTCTTAATGCAATTCATTGATAATTTCATGATAACAAACTTACGTATACCAATCTGCAGTTACGGTTTTATGATTATTGATAGAAATTACTGCAATTGGATCACTTTTTCACATATTTTGTGAAACTTAGGTCTAGTATTTCAGTCCATGGTTTACCATAAACGTAATTTCCAAAGTAATAATTGTTATAACACTTGTTACTAAGGTAATTAACCAAAAACTATGCTGCTGGGCCTAAACCCAGTGTTTTAGTTCACGGTTTATCTTAAACGTAGCCTAATTTCCATAGTAATGATTGTTAGAAAAATTAACTTTCGCTTAAGATAAACCGAAGACTGAAATACTAGCTGTAAAGAACGGTCTTCTATCATTTTTTGTTTCAAAAAAATTTGTACAAAATATTGTCTTGATCCAATTCCTAGGCTTAACCTACTGAGCCTGTGCCTAAAGCACTTTCTAATTTAGCTCAAAAATTGCTATTTCATCTTAAAGTAAAAAACTACTGTGAATAAACAAAAAAAAGCAGAAATAATAAGAACAGGCGATTGTCAACTGCACCAGACCAAGTATAAATTTCTCATCACATTGGATATCTGCGCCAACACTTAAAACCAGATAAAAATAAAAATGACCAATTGCACCAAAGGATTAATTCCCAGTAAACGCAGAAGGGCTTTTCTTATATCTAAATTCTAGTCCAAAATCCAGTTTTTACTAAATTCCTATGACAAATAGGTGAGTATAGATGTGTTATAATTTGTTCTTTTATAAAATAAAATAAAGTCATATTGAAATTTAATACAGCCTTTCCTAGAAGCCTTCGTACTAGCCACAGAAGTGCAGAAGCCTTCGTTTAGCGCAAATGTCCATATTTTTGGGTAAGATTAAATTTATGACCAGATTAAGAACTTTTCCCTGGCGCAGATGGCATACGACCATGAAAACAAGTAAGCAAGCAAAAACAAAATTCATGACACAAAATCCGTAAGTACCTGAGAGTACCCTATTTCACAGTAGTTCTGATCATCGCTCCAATTAGACATCTGAGCGATAACAAAAATATTTACTAAATATTTTCACAAATTACAAAACATTTTCGCAAATTCTCACCTGATGTTGTGATAATTGTTGTTGGGCAGCATAAGAGGGCTGTTGGTTGTTGTTAGCTTGTATCAAGGGTCGAAGAGCCATCAGATCTGGGGGCTGGTTATACTGTATTGCGGCGGGTTCCTGATAATTAGGCTGTGAGGGAGGATGATTAAAATTATTGCTAGGTTCATTAAATGCCTGAGTTGACCAAACGGGAATTTGACTCTGATACGGCGCAACTTGTGCCATTTGGGTGCCTTGGTATCTTTGTTGTTGGGAGAAATTATTATTGTTACTTTGGAAGTTAGGATCCCATACTAAACGGGCTAAAATTGAGAAAAAAAAGTTATAAATTTTTCTATAAGATTTTAGGTTTTATTACCGTTTTCGGAAACTTGAACGTTTCCACGAAAATGAGGATTGATTAAAACCGTTTTTCCTTCTATAGGTATATTTGGTATATTACCTACTCGGCCAAAAACTGATCCTCGATTGTAATTTTGTCGTCCTCTACCACGGCCTCTATTACCTCGTTGAGATCTTCCATTCCTTTGGTAGTTAGTTTGTGACTGAGGTACGGGTTGTACAGCTACTTTTTCTGTAATTTATTAATAAATAATAATAATGAATACTTTATTATTTTGATTAGTACCAAGTGTGTCCGGTATTTCATTCGAATTAGGTCGCTGAACGATGTTATTTCGTTCGTTCAGAAACCTATTTCTCTCTTTTTGTTCTTCAACTTCATCTTCTTCATCATTTTCTTGTTGATTTATACCTTGCGCACTATTACGAATATCCTTAGATTGGTCTCCTAAAATTTCTTAATAATTATATTTTTCAAATAGAGTATAGCACAAACTTACCAAAATCTTCTTCAGTTTCATCTAAAGCAACATTTGAATCAATGTCCAAAATGTCACTTCCCTCTTCATTCTGTTGTTCTTCATTTTCGTCAGCTTGAGGTTCATCATAATTTTCTTCATAATTGTCGTCTGCTAGAAGAGCATCTTCTTCGTCCTTTTCTAAATCGTAATCTAGTTCATCGTCATCAACTCCCAACAAAGCGTCATCCCTAAGCAACAATATACACACCCATAATCGTGCGATTTTGCCAAATCAACAACTTTTATTGAAACAAGCACCAAAATATCACATTAAAATTCTTTAATTTAGCAAATGTAAGTTTCGCCTAGATAATAATTAATATTCAACATACATATACAATACAAACATATTTTAATATATTCATGACTTACATAGCATCCATTGTTGACATATTTGATTCAAAACGTTTTGCACATATTTATTCAAATTTAATTTGTATTTATTGGAGTAGTTGGCGATCGCGAAAGAGTCACAACAAAAAACGATATACACCACAACTACAGAACGATGTTCTTAGTTCACGAAATACCACGAAATACTCTTATTGGTGCCCATTTCGGCCATTTCCCTATTGCAGATCTGCGCGTGTGCAGATTAATCGTTGCGTTTTGTTAAGTTATCATGGCTGCATTCAGCAGATGAAATACGATTAGTAATCGTTTCTGAATGATTAGTAATCGGTGACGTAAAGATGGATAGTTCTGCTGAATGCACTTTCTCACAGTGAGTTTATGGCATAGAGGTTATTTTTATTTTTTTGTTTTTGTTAGATTAATTTTGTTCACGGATAGAAATAAAAAATTCACTGATACATGATAATATAATTTATTAATGATTAAAAAATTTTTTCGAATTTCCATCGTCTTTATTAAATTCGAAAAAATATTTCAATCAATAACCAAGCATTGTCTGCAATTTTCAAAGAAATAATTTATCAATTATTGAAAGGGGAAGAGGGTTGCTGTAGTCGACATTTGAGCTAATAAATTTTAAAAATAAATGATTATTTTATGAAATAATAAAATCAAATATTTATTCATTAATGTGTATAATTTATTCTTTTATTTTGCTAGAAATTAAAAATTGAGAGCAAAAATTAGAAATGGAAACTATTTCAAATAAAGTTGATTTCTGAATTTCAAATATTCCATTTTTTTTGCAAAAAAAATACTATAAAAGGTGTTTTTACAATCACGGTATTTGAAAATAACCGCCGATGTGACAAATCGCAATCACAAATCGCTTTCTAAATGCGATGCAAAAGATGGCGACCGATTACTAATCGATGAGTACTCATCGAACTTTTCGTAGTGCATTCAGCAGATGATTAGTCATCGATTACTAATCGATGTGCTCTGCTGAATGCAGCCAATTTACAGACATCTTTTAACGCAGTGTTGCCACTACTAGAAATATTCATATTAGTCTAGCTAATTAGCAGATTAGTGGCAACCCTGGCTAAACGTATGAATGTTTATCTCCTCAAAATGTCAAGAATGAACTATTTATTTTCCAATAGAATTGTCAAACAGTTTAAGAAGCAATTTTTATCTAGAAATCTGTCTTCTAAAAGACATCTAATTCTAGGTATTGAAACATCTTGCGATGACACTGGTTGTGCAGTTGTAGATAATCTTGGAAATGTACTGGGCGAATCTCTTTATTCACAACAATCCGTACATTTAAAGTAACTATTAGGAATTACATGAAATAGAATAATTTAAATATTTATTTTAGTCATGGCGGTATTATTCCTCCCGTAGCACAATCTTTGCATAGAGATAAAATTGAGCAAGTAGTAGATGAAGCTGTCGCAAATGCCAACATTTCGTTCAATGATCTTGATGCAATAGCTACCACTGTAAAGCCTGGTATATTAGTGATAATAATTTGTTGATTGAATTTTTTATTTATATAATTATAGGTCTTCCCCTTAGTTTAATAATTGGAATGAAATATGGCAAACATTTGTGCAGAAAATACGATAAACCATTCATTCCAATTCATCACATGGAAGCACATGCTCTAACTGCCCGAATGTTCGATAAAACTGTAGAATATCCCTTTCTGTGCCTATTAATAAGTGGTGGGCATTGTTTATTAACTATTGTTAAATCAGTAGATGAATATCTTTTATTAGGTCAAAGTTTGGATGATGCTCCTGGTGAAGCATTCGATAAAGTATGCCGTAAAACCACTAATTAATATCAAAATAATTTTTCTCGTATTTAAGACAGCCAGGCGTATCAAACTTCGAAATATCCCCGAATTCAGAAATTTGTCGGGGGGACAGGCAATAGAATTAGCGGCTTCAAAAGCAAAAAATCCATCAAAATTTAATTTCAATCTCCCTTTGACCAAATACCGAGATTGTAATTTTAGTATGGCAGGTTTAAAAAATAAGGCCTTAAGGCACATACTTCGGGAAGAAAAAATGTATGAGATAGAAGCAGATGAAATAATTCCTGGACTTTATGACTTATGTGCCGGTTTTCAATTAGCTATAACTCGACATTTATGTCATCGGACACAACGGGCTATGGAATACATTGACCTGAAAAAATTATTATCAGAAACCCAAAAAACTTTGGTAAGATTCTTGTGAGATGATTGTAAATTTTAAAATAAATTTGCTAATTTGTAGGTAGTTTCGGGGGGTGCAGCTTGTAATAATTTCATTGCAAATGCCCTTCAAATTGTTTGTAATGAAATGGGGTATAGATTCGTTCGTCCACCACCGAAATTATGTACCGATAATGGTATAATGATTGCTTGGAATGGTGTAGAAAGGTATTAAAGTTTATTTTATATTAGAACTGGTAGTAAAATTAAAATTCTGTAGGTGGGTGACAAATAAAGGTATAACAACAGATTTAAATTCTGTTGACATTGAACCAAAGGCTTCTTTAGGTATAGATGTATCTGAAGATGTAAGAATTGCGGATTTAAAATGCAAATGGGTGAAATTAAACACAAATAGTGAAAAAATTTGTAGAACAATTCAATAAAATTTATTATTTATTATATGATGTATAATTATTCTAGACTAGTTTTGGACCTCTTTCTCGTAGAATTTCCTGCGTATTTTTCATTAATTCTGCATTTTTTTGCACTTGTTCTTCATTTAATAATTCGGCGTGAAGATCTAGTAAATCTCTCAGACGATCTTTCAAGTATTTTATCCCAGCACCGTTAGCTCCACTTTGCGCTGATAAGGCTAACACATCGTCGAAAACTAACGCCTTTTTTGGTCGTATTTCACTTGGATAATCATTTAATATTTCTACAAAATAATATAAAATCGTTATTCACAAATATATAAACAGACACAATAAAAATGACAATAAGTATGAACAGGTGGACGAAAAATATTGTCTGATGTATAAATACCATCTAAATGTCTAATCTTGTTCTTAATCTCGTCAAACTTTTTCTCTGCTCCGTCCAAATCCATTTTATTAACAACAATCATCGCTGGTTTGTTTAAAATTTCTTTTTTGTATAATTCTAATTCCTAAAAGTATTTGTATTAATTTTTTGTTGCTCAAATAATTATTTAAATTACCTTATTGAGCAAAACTATAGTATCTAAGCAATCTCTAGGTTCATGTCGTGGACTTAATTGAAAACCATTAATATCTACTACAAGTAATAATAATTTTGTCCTTTCAACATGTTTTAAAAATTTGTGCCCCATTCCGACATTAGCGTGAGCCCCTTCTATTAATCCCGGTAGATCGGCCATTGATATTTGTCTCAAATCAGGATATTCAATTATTCCTACATTAGGTCGAATGGTTGTAACTAAAATGCCATATTATTACTACATTTGCTTTTTGTAATTATTATTCTATTACATGGATAACTTGCTATTTTTGGTTTAGCCTTCGAGATTGCTTTTATTAGCGTGCTTTTACCGGCATTAGGAAAACCGACTAAACCTATATCAGCGATTAATTTCAAGTCTAAAGTTATCGTATGAGATTGGCCTTTTGTCCCTAAAAATCCGTTTTTTGGCGACCCGCCATTACCTCCTCGAGCTACCATTAACTCTACTCCAGGCTCATTTAATTCACCAACTACTCTACCGTCTTCCCGAAGGACAGTAATTCCTACAGGAACTTCTATTTTAGCTGGTTCTCCTGGAGGTCCCAAAACGTATCTTTGGTGGCTGTTAGTGCCATGGGCAGCCGCTACCCTTTTTTTGGGCCAATTTTTGACCACGCTAGCTAGGGTTTCTTCTTCTGAGGAAACTACGAATACGTCGCCACCTTGTCCGCCAATTCCACCGTATCTGTTAACAGATAATAATTTTTTTTCATATTTAAATAGTTTAAATGATTGACTAACTTTGGTAGCCCATTCCCGCCATTTCCCCCTTTTACTAATAATCGAAGTGAGTCTAGAAAAGCATGACGGATGTGTTTTCTAGGAAGCTTTTTCTCTTGGGCCAATAACACTTTTGTTATGAATACCATGTTTGGAATATTAGGTTATGTTTTGACATTTGTCACATGGGTTACGTTTTTTGAATTTTTTGTTTAAATTTAAAAATATTGCATCTAATCAAGCAATAAATTGTGATACGAGTCTACTTTCTCTTTAATCTACAGATTAGAATATTGGTTTATAGAAACATTATTTTGACTTTTTTTCATAATAATAGTAAAAATAACATAACCAGTTTGTCTCAGTCGTTGATGACATGCAGAGGCAGAAGCAAAATAAAAAATTACTTAGATAATTGATATTGTGTCGTTCACTTTAAGTTAAAGCAATAATAACAATAGATAATGTGTCAAACAGTGAATTAGATTATTATTTATTTATATTCATTTTAACAGTGCATAATTTGTTCTATTTTGATAATTTGCGTCGTTCACAAAAATAAATCATGGATCTACTAGGTTCTATTATGAATTCTATGGATAAACCACCCTCCCTTACTGAAAAAGAAAAACTCTTGCGAAAAAGTATGCAGTTTATCATAAAAGTTTACCGTACATTAAAAATTAATATTTTATAGAAAGAAAGGAAGAAATAGAAAAGCGACAAAAGGCAGAAAAAGAAAACTACAAAAGATTCAAAGACAAGGTATTGGCTAAACTTGATACCTACTTTAAAGAAGAAGCAAACACAAACCTGAAATTTAGTCCAATGGACCAAATTTATCGAAGTATAGTGTACGTATTATCACCACCAAAACTTCTTTGGGAATAATTATAGTATATTTATTAGTCATGAAGCTGCTGAAGCATCCGGTTTAATCTCCTACGCTTTCGGCGAAGATGGAGTTGACAGACATGTAAGAGTATATAAAAAAGAAAATGCTCCGTGTGAGCTAGAATTAGCAGCAAGACGTAAAGGTGACCCGTGGAATGAAGAAGTCAAGCAAAAAATGCTTGAAGATAAAGAAAAACACCGTAAAGAATTACTTGAAGATGAAATTAGAAAGCCCAAGAAAATAGTACCAAACAGTAATTATAAAGACAAATATGCTCACTTAATCGGACACGAAGCTGCGTTGCAGGCTGCCAGAAAAACGGAAACCAACAAAAGTTACGGTTTCGGTAAGAAATAAAGATGAACATATTTTTTCCTCAATATTGATAGATTGCTCAGTAGAAGAAGTAACAGTAATAAGCTGAAACTTCTGGAAATATTGTTAAATTAATCTTAAAAGCTTATTTTTTTCATGAAAATCTGCGACTTTTCCTACACCAGTTAATTAAACAATGTTTCCAAGAGTTTCGGGCACTGGACTCATATGAGAAAGTTTGTAACAGAAGTAGGAAAAGAAAATCATCCCAATTTACTCTTTAATAACGTAATTAAGGTATATGTTTCTATAATATTTCGTTTTTAGTGCCTAGCGAAAATAAAAAAGATGTACGTTCAATTGAGCAGACGATGGCAGATATTCAAGCCAAAAAGCGCCTTAAAACGAATCATAACCAAATCGATGGTCAAGAGTGATAGTAATAATTTATTTTCGTATTAAAACGGGTATGACTAGTATTGTAGAAAAATAATATCTAGATAATAAACACCCAATTAGTAATTTATAAGCTTTATTTAGTGTATGATGAATTCAAATAAATTTATCAACAATTTTTTTGTACAAAACTATGATTATTTACCAACTAAATCAGTACGCATTGGATAAATAATGTCTTATTTATAAATATTCAGTAGAAGAGTATTTAGTAATTGATCGTCCTGAAGGTACAAGGCCTTTTTCCAAAGCCCCATGTTCATTGTGCAGTTTGGACAAGGTTCCACATTTAAACCCGATTTGTTTTTCATATTTTTCTTCTACCAATGGCAGAAGGGTACACATTAAGAATATACCATTTTTAACCATCAGCTGACGGGGCTACAATATATTTTAAATTATAATTCAGGCGTTTTTTATTTTATTAACTTACATCGCTTTGCTGTTCGTTGTGCAATGAAACTTCAACATGTCTTAATTGTGCTTTAAAAACTTCGTATAATGTTTCATCTATAGTATGCAATAATTCAGGCGTTTGTAATTTTAGACAGTCATCAGTTAATGATAAAAACAATTTTATGAATGCTAGAGTATTTGGTGTTATGCGCAACCAACAATCACCTTAAAAAAAATCTCATCAGAAAGAAGAAAAAAAAATTTTTACTCAAACGGTCATACCTGTAACATAACTATCCAATTTGATACCTAAATCAGCGTGCTCTTGCAAACATCTCGATAATTTTTGTTTTGAATTTAAATTTGTTGGTATCCACTTATCATCAGCCGCCCTAAGTTTAACAGCATCAGTCAATTTATCTCTGGAGTCCCTTAATGCTCTAGTTAACGGATTTCGTAATGCTCCGTCTAATTGGTAACATAAATCTATTCCATAATGACATAACTAAAAATTAATATTATTTATCATGGAATTACTCTTCATTAATATTTTTTATACCCTTTCGCACTGAATTCTGACTAGAACAACACATTCAGTCAGTACTGTCAACGAAATTTGCGGTATAAATACTTGTTTGATTAAATGTGATGTCAAAATATTTAATTCGCCGCCAGCCCATACAACAAATGCTGAAATTAAAGAATGAGTCCAAATTTGATTATGATATCGTTGTTATACCTGCTGCGCAACTGGGCGAGTTAGGAAATGCTCTCAAAAATTCTTCAGTCATATGACACATATTTGTGAATACAACACTACTTAACTGTTTTACGTATAAACTTGTTGCTCCTTCTCTTTTGACTCTTTTACATTGGGTCTTCAAAATGCTACTACATAGTTGTAAAAGTAAATCGCACGACTAGAAAAAATACATATAAAATTAATATATGATTGAAGGTTACCAGGAAGCATCCAGGATGTAAAAACTTTGCTCTGCTCTAACTTACGTTCTTTTTTATTACTTTCCCGACCTATATATAACAGGGGAAGTAATGTAATCGTGATTTTCTGACAGTTCGAGATTTTTATGAATCTTCACGATATAGACCCTATTAAGGTTGTTGAGAAGGAAATCAAAGTATATGAGAATTCATTTAAATTTTTACAGTATATTATTTGTTTAGTGAAGAATATTCTGGCAAAGTTTGAACTCAATCTTGTTTCTAGTTATCGAGATAAAAAATGTCAAAGTTGCTGTTCAGTGACATGTTATTACATTGCGTTAATGCACGCGACGTGTTTCACATTGATTTATACGTCATTATCTCGACTACCTGAAATGACAACAATACAAAAAATAGTCAAGATATCTACAAAAGTCTTATAAACATGTGTACCAAGTTTCAAAAAAGTCTTGTTTATAGTTTCAGAGAAAATTGAATTATTACTCAAAAAAATTGTACAAAAGCTACTGAAATTTAGCAAGTTATCATACGCTTGGCAACGTCGCTGCATGAGATGAAATGAGAAGAGTGTGTGTGATTAGAATAAGCAAGATTTTTTATCATTTCCCTGACTTAATGGTACACTGATTGAGTAACCCATTTATTCTTCCATCGATATTACTTTTTGATGTAGATTTATCATCAATAAGTTTGTTTGGTTATGAAACGCAGTACCACCATATACTTATTAATATATATACCAACGACTTGGACCTGACAGCGTACGGGGTCTTTTATCTCTTTTCTTCTGCAAGTCCAAACTGCGCATGGTCACACTTTGAAATAAGTCTTGATTTAGAAAATAAATTTTACTCCGAATCATCCCCGAACGTCCCGAACACAATCTTTCAAGCATCAGCCAATGAAATTCAAGACTGTGACTATGCGCAGTTTAGACTAGCAGAAGGAAAGAGATAAAAGATACCGTACGGAGACGCTTCCTTGTTAAGATAGGAAGTCAGCAGTATATATATTTATAGGTATATGAGTACCACTACTAAACGTCAGATGTCAAAAATATTTCTGAAAGTCTACAGCGTTGCGCGATGTACATATCATATTGTAACTTAGTTAAAATATGAAAAAAGAATATTTCAACGGATGGAAGCTCTTCAAAATAATAGAATAAGGAACACAATTATTCAAAATCATGTATTTTCAACCAAAAACAAACATTTTCATTAGTTTTAATCATTAAAATTTTGTTTATTTGAAGTTGGCAATGAATGTTTATCCTATGTAGTTAGCATAGAGCAGGGTTGCCACCATAGCTTGACCCCACTCCTCTTCTTAACAACCTTAAGCCCACACAATTCGTGAATCAAGGCCGTAAAGGTAATCTTTTTTGGTTGAATCTGTTGTTTGCAATTTGGGTAAGATCAAAAAAGAACTTTAGGCTGACGTACATATACACACATACATACGTACCGACATCAAGCCGAAAATAGTCAAAATGGATTCAGAGATGTTCAAAACGGATATTTCCATCAATAACTCGAGATGTGAAATTTGTCGGTTTAACAATACTTACTTTTACTTTGTACAAGTAAGTAAAAAAGTGGGTCTATCTGTCTGTGTGTGGATACGATAAATCGCGTACAAATTTTCGACTAGAATATTATTTTTAAGCATTTTATTAAAAAAACAAGTTTTTAGTTCGTTTATACTGTTCTCAAAAAATGTATTTAGTTACCGGTTTTGATCACTGCGTGACTATCATCAGATTCCGATAAGACTACAAGAAAAGGGAGAAGATCGAAGCAAGTAAATATATAACAAAGTGAACAAACTTTAATAAAAAATTATTGTGTAAATGTTTATTTTATTTTTAAGAATTTTGTTCACTTGTGGTATATTTACTTGTTCTTGACTTCCTTTCTTTTCTTGCAGTCTCACCGGAGTCTGATGATGATCGAAACCGGAAACTAAACTAATTTTTTTAAGAACAGTGTGATTAAGAAATTTTTCGGTTTTTTCGTAAAATACCCTTATTATTTCCTCAAGGTATTAATACTAATCAAGGCGTTTTAGCACTAATTTCTACAAATTACATTACCTGACAAAGGTATATATGAGAGTTCCACAACAAACTCTTCAATTCTACACATTGCCGCATGGGCACTGTTCAATTCTCTCATTCTAAATTACGATTTATAATCAATTCCATAATTTTTTAATTATTAAACTATAACGTATAGAATAGATGTTACTATCTTTTCTAAATTATTTAATTCAATAATTTATCTAAAGCTGATCATTTTATATTATTTTTCTTCAAGTTCCGACATATCATCAAAAGGTTCATCCATCAACTCAAATAATAAAATAAAATAATTGATTTATAATAATAAATGTAATGGATTAGATATGCATTTATTACACTAGTAATAAATACTGCAGACGTTATAATAATTTATAATTATTAATTATAAAACAGTTCCTACTGACAAATCGATTTACTTTAGATAGTTAATAGAAATCAAAAATAAATATTTTTTTCGATTGTTAAGTGCTTTTTACACAACTTGATCAGGCTACACCAAGTACGGAATCAACTAAAGCAACTGGACATAAAACTTATGACCATTGTAAAATAAAATAGTAATTTCATATAACCACCCTCTGTCACTTTGACAATGGCAGCTGTCACTTTGAAATATGCAATTAATTGATACAACTCTAAATTTTATAAAACAGGGCACAAAATTAATGGTTAGGGAAGTACTGTGACGGCCACAGTAGATTCTCTAACATGAAGGTAATTAAATTGCCTAATTAGCCGTTAAATAAAAAAGAACGAAAGTAGAAATACAGCAAAGTTTTAAATTTTATTTCTACACCCGGCATCCTATCTGAATACTTTGCTAAGAAAATTTCAATAATGTATTATTGTACTGGATTTGTTGGGAATTCAAATAAAAATTTTAGTGAATAATCGTTAATTAAAGGTAATTTGAGCAGAATCAAACAGAAATAATTCTGTTACAAATATAGAATTTAAAAAATAGTATATTGTGTGGCTAGGGACGAAACAAGACGATTTCAGTTGAGGGTGAGTGTTGCTTGCCCGAGCGAAGCGAGGGCCGACATCACCTTCGGCTGAAATCGTGTTTTGTCCCGTGCCGCACACTGTATTTTTCATAATACCTGCATTGAAACTTTCCATATTACAAATTTGTCATAAATTGAATATTTTTCTTTTGATTTTGCTGATAACAAGTCGAGAGTAGCTGCTTGTGCTTTATCAATAAGATGTTGTGGTGTACTTGAAATTATCGTATTAATACTTTTTTTCTTGAAATTAATCGTCTTTTCAATCTAATTTACAATTACGAATACAACAACTGTCAAATTAACTAAGGTTATATGATTCTCATTTAGAGATTGACAATGAACAAATGCGACTCTGCCAGAGATAAAACGATGAAAGAAACAAATTTAGCGGGCAGAAACAAGCTTGAATTATTGCATACTATAGATGAAACATTATACGAAGATCTATTTCTGCCCGGCTACACTTGCATTTGTCTGAAATTGTCTTGTTTCGACTGACAAAACACGCGTTGAAACGTATTATTTCAATGCAGGTATTATGAAAAAGATTATTTTTCTTTATTATTTGTTTGGTATTGAGCAAAAAGGCTTTCAATAATTACTTTTTTGTATGATCATTACCTGTGTAGACCTTCCCAATTGGTTTAACAGTCTAACAGCGCGTCTAGCAGCTCTTAAACCGCCTTGTAAAGACTTATCCGGATTAACTTCCAATTCGCGCATCAAAGTTTCTGTTAAAGTAGTATGCCTCAGTTCAACCTACAAAAAAAAAAACTTGAAAAAAAAAAGTAATTATTTCAAATTAAATAACATACTTTGCGTTGTATATCATTTAAAATAGGATCCTGCAATTCGGTTTTATTAACGTCATGTTGATAAATATATTCCTTAGCTCGATTTAAAAGATTTAAAGCTTCCTCGAAATGTCTTTGTGCTACAAGAACATCTAAATCTTCAGGAACCTCTAAGAACCATTCAGGGTGTATGGTCAGTTCTTCTTCAGATGGTTCGTCAAATGCTGTTCAATAAAAAAATTAAATTGTGTTTTAAATCAAGTTAAGATTCAACTTACGGTTAGCACTAGGAGAATCAATCGAAACAGCCCTTGAGGGAGATCTCTCAGAAACAGTTTCTCTTTTTAAAGTGTCTTGCGTTAAGCGAGCCTTTTTTGCTACGTCAAAATGATTTAGCCATTCTTTTTTACTTGTGCCTGAACTGCATTGAAATACTCGAGTATCGGGGAAGGCAAGAATTTTAAATGCGTGTTTAATTGGACCTAAATCTCGGACGTTTACAACAGCAAGACTTCCTAACTCATACAATATTTCGAATTTGTACCGTACTGGCCCACGTCTAAATAAAAATTTGAATTGATTACTAGTGTCTACAAATTAATAATTTTTCTTTACCTTTCTCCTTTTACCCAAGGAGCTAACATAAAACTATCTGATAATAAATACGCATGTACGTGTTGTATTTTAGTATTATCTACAGGGTCTAATTCTATCAAGTCGTCGTGATGAATTAAAGTTCGTCCCGGAACGTCTAATATATCCTAGAAAGGAGGAAATGATGTAGAAGTCGAGAAAAAATTGACTATCGACTTTAATTTACCGAGCATCCTTCAATTTTTTCGAGAATTGCGGCAAGTTTGCGTTTTTTTTGCCTCTTTTTCCTCTTCTTCAGTTTTTTCCTTGTTATCATTATTTTCCTCAACTTCTTTTGTGGGTGTTTCGTCAGCTAATAAAGCTGTATCAGCTAAACCTGCTAGCAGTAAACGTTGTTCTGATAGTAAGTGAGATAACTGATACATCTCACTTTCCAAATCTATTCAATATTAAGAAAAATATATTAATTAGTAGGTGTGGCTCAAAATTTAGTAGGCGTGAATTTTTCTAAGGATACGTGATATTTCTTTCGCAGTATCAATAAATTGCATATAATTTTGGTAGACATTTCTTTTTAGAGTCGCACTTGTTTTTTCGGCCTGACTTTGAACTTGTTTTCGAAGTTGTTGGAGCTCTTGTCCTCCAACACACCTCTGGGATAATTCTCGTACATCTATCCATAAAAATTATTATTATTATTAATATTGGAGGCAAATAAATAGGTTACTTACATTTGTCAGGATTAAAATCTTTGTCACTTAATTGTTTTAAAGTAGGTTCTGTCATTTTGACGTTAAATTTGAGGTTAAATAGGAGACGAAATGTCACCCCGATTAGGAGCAGCTACCGACTTGGATGCTGCTGAGTTTTTAAATAAATGAATTTCAAATTCACAAATAAAATATTTATCAATTCATAGGCTGTTTCTGAATTTTGAGAATGTTTTTAATTATAGTATTAAAATATGAAATAATGGGAGTAATACAGAACATTTGCATGGTTGGCAACATTGTTTGTGATGACCGTGGCTCATAATTTATAATCGTTCAATTTGTCATTCAATTGTTTTCTGTTTTCTACACTTTTACTGAATTTTGTTTGTATTTTATGATTACAGAACTTCGAGGAGCAGTTTCTCTTTGCTAAAAATGGCCCAGAAGCTTTCATCTATGAATCCAGCTGGTATTATTCAATCACCGCGGGAACGCCTCTTCGAAATCTTTCCTTGCATGTAGCTCATACATCAATAACAATTGATAGTTGATGTTATTTCTGAATAGACCCACATTACTCCTGAGTACGTACCCACAGTTTGAACTTTCTAGAGCATCTGGTTTACAAAATTTGTTTTGAGCGGTAAGCGGCTATTGAAATATTAAATAATGACAGGTGATTTGATGTGAATACAAATCGTTAAATTGGTTTATGCATCAAAATTCACTGAATTAATAACATCCATTGATAATTTTTTCCAATATATTTTGGATTATCTAATGAAAATGTATCCAATTGATACAATATAGCTTATTATTTTTGTTGTTGGATTTCAAATTATTTATTCAAAATATTGTGCAGCCGAATATATTTATTTAAGTTTTTTACATGACAAAGTCAATTTTATAACTAATGGTCGATTTCAGGATCTCGATTTAAATTGATTCGGTTTAAATGGCTCATTTTCTCATGCTCGATTTCATGATCGAGAGTTATTTTAACTTGGATTAAAATGACGAGGAGTTTGGCTAGTAATGACACAAAAATGGAGAAATTGATATACATATTTATCAAATAAAAAAGGCATTTAAACCGGATTAATTCAACTCGAGATCTTAACACCTTATTTTTTGTTCAACTTCCCGTCACTTCAACCCAAATTAATTTAACTCCCAGTCATGAAATCGGGCATAAATTGTAAAGAAAAAAAATAATTTTTAGAATTTCTATTAATCTGTAGATCATTTCTAAATTTTCTGAATATTTTCGTTGTAATTAATAAAATTAAGTAAATAAAATAATGCCAGTGTATTATAGAACATTCGCATAGTTGGCAACATTGTTCGTAAGTTTATAATGGCCGTCTCTCGCACACTCACGTATTCTTTCATTGTGTTGAGTTGTGAAAAGTAATAATTCTCAAATAAAACTATTTACTCAAAAGTATCAATTATCTTGAAATTCTGCATAGCTGTTTATTTTATTTCAATTGACATAAGCTTCGAGATGTGAAAATATCACAAGATTAGTGTAAATTTTCATATTTGAAATTAACAATCATGTAAGTAACGTTTTGCATCTCTTTTGCAGCAATCTTTGTATATTAAATTCTTCAAGAGGCTTGTCGAATCCAACAACTACAACTTGCATCACTCAGTTGTAGGAAGAAGTGAATAAATATACCACTGCTAGAGAGGTGAAATTGCAATTGCACTCGATTAAATAGAGTCGCAGCTTCTTCAGCAAGCACCAGGACCTCAATTTGGCGACTTGATTTGGAGTCATAAAGAAATTAGTACGAAATAGCCTCCATTATATATGAACTTGGATCAAGAGTTGTCGATAAAATTAATTTGAAGGGCATACAAAAAGTTATCTGAGATGCCATAGCAGCTATTATATAATTCTCCAAAAATGGAGTACAGCAGAAGAAAAGTGAATCTGGAGCAACAATTCTGTGGGTCGACCTAAGCAGAAGCATCAAAAAATTTAAGGTAAATTATGTTTCCATATCTCCTGTTGATTTGGAATCATAAATTGCTTGATTCTAACGTTTATTTGGATTATGCTGAAATAGAATGTGGTAAATTTTATAGCGGTAAAGATGAATGAGAGCAAATAATAGCAATTTATTTCGAATTTTTGTGATTAACATTTGAATTTGTATTGTTAAATATGTTTTAAAAGTAAATTCCAAGAATATTGTTTTCGCCCTAATTTTGATTCGTATTACAGGCAGCATCTCTTTTTCGAAATTACATTTAATATTCTCAAATTCTCAGACTCCAAGAACAACTTTCATTTGTAAATAAATTAAGCTTGCCTTTGTGCTAGTCGCTAGTCCAGACCTTGAAATTTAAAAGTTAATCTATTACACTAATTGCCTTGAGGATATTGTTGTTTCCTGTCTCCGTGATGGTTTGAAAATCCATGTCAACTAAATGAGGCATCAAATTACACTTTGCAGATGATGTCATGAATACTGGTAAATACAATAACGTAACTCCGATCATAGCCCGCAAGAATCAATCCAGAGTTATATACTTGTCTACCAGAAATTGAGAACAATGCAATTTTAATGTATCATGTGCATAAATAGACTTCACAATTTTTTCAGTGAAAAAAATTATGAATATCATTTATGAATTGATTCTATCTATTTATTGAATACATATTTCAAACTTTAACAACTTTGAAATGATACAAGTAAATTATCTAATAGTTTATCTTTTCCGCAGCTCCTGAAGGACATCAAAATTCATCAGAGTCTTGAATGGACAGCAGTAGCAGAATATTTGGACAAATTAGGAGACCTGTCGCTGTTATGGATGGTAAATGCACCCAGTGGATCTAAGAAATCCGCAATTGGAATGGCAGTATCACCAGCAAATACCTCAACTATGGTCTTCGCAACATGAGCTGCCTTTTAAGTGTATTCTAAATACATTCCGTTAATTATGAATGGATAATTCAAAAATTCCATTTCAAATATGCTTCGAATACAGCTGTTGGTATTTTATAAGTATATACAGGCCGTTATGTAAATTTATGTGTTATATCTCGTGTATTCATTTTTTTTCAATAGTTTTGAAAGTGCTGTTAATATATTTGGAGTCAGTACTAATTCGTGTTGTAACGTAGAGAAAAAAATTATTTTGAAAAAAAAATTGGGGCTTAGATTTCGCGCATCATAGTTTTTGGGTGCTCAGGCCCTCGGGCGTATTATAATCCGTTTTGAATATTCCGTTTTGCTTTTTGGATATTAAATAATTGTCTTGGATTTTTCTTTTTTTGTTTATAATTTTTCATGTCCTTGTGACGTAACTTGGGCCAACGTTGGATTTTTTATTCGGTACACGACCATATAACTCTAAGAACACCCCCCTCCTAAACGACCGGAGCAAACGGAATTCTTAGACTATATGCCGGTGTCGTTACGGGAAATGTATGGAACGCGTGTTTTGTCGGCGACGGTCCGGGTCTTAGTGGGATCACTGAACAAACAATATTCACACGTTATGTGTGGATATAGATCTTCAGTGATGCAATGAAGATGCCGACTTCTCGAGATGACGCTTAGTCGGCAACCGTACTCGTGTAATTAGGCGAACATCCGGATCTCTGATTGACAGAGCACGAACTAATTAGAGTCATTTTTGTTTTTGCTAAAACGAGCACAATCGGCTGCTTGTGGAATTAAATATTAGAATCAGTAGTATAATATATTTCGGCACTTCTTTAATCAATTTCACAATAAAATTATTACATAATATAACACAGCAATCAAGGAAATGGCTAACTTCAATAGTATATTAAGGTACAAATTTCATAAAACCTGATTTTAAGGCACGCGAAATAGTTTTAAAATAAGTGATTAAAAGCAAGTTTTCTTTAATGTACAAGTGCCCCAAAATATTTTTTTCCATTTGAATACGTACTCACATTTTTAACTTTTTAGTACCTCAGGTTTACTCAGAGACAACAAGTTTGTTTTGAGCGGTATAATGTGGAAAATTTGTTGTGGGTACTGAAATATTTAATTCTCAAGCATGTAGCTTGTATACCAATAAGAATTAGAAATTAATATCATTCCCACATAAAATTCCATCCCTCCTAGATACGTACCTAAAATTTGAATCTTTTAGAATTTCTGATTAACTCAGAAATAATAAGTTTGTAACTAACTCCAAATATTCAATTCTCAAGCCTGTAACTCGTACACCAATAATAATAAGTAGTTGATATTATTTCTGCATAAATTTACATCCCTCCTAAGTATGTATTCACAATTTGAATGTTTTAGAATTTCTGGTTCACTCAGAAATAATAAATCTGTAACTAGTTATTCAAATATCTAATCCTCAAGCCTGTAGCTCGTACATTATTAACAATTGGTAAATGATATTAATTTTGAATTAAAATACATCCCTCCTTAATATATACTTACTGTTTGAATGTTTTCGAACTTCTGATTCACTCAGAAATTATAAATTTGTACCCTTCTATTGAAATATTCAATTCTCCAGCCTGTAACTCGTACACCAATAACAATTGGTAGTTAATATTACTTTTTTATATCATATACAGCCCTCCTAAGTACGTACTCACAATTTGAATGTTTCAGAATCTCTGGTTAACTCAAATAATAAATTTGTGACCAACTATTAAAATATTAAATTTTCAAGTCTGTAGCCCGTACATCAATAACAATTAATAATTGACACTATTTCTGCGTAAGCATACATCCTTCTTAAGTACGTACTTACGATTTGAATGTTTCAGAACCTCTGATTTACTCATGAATTATAAATTTGTAACTATTCAAATATTTAATTCTTAAGCCTGTAGCTCGTACATCAATAACAATTAATAGTTGATATTATTTTTGCATAAACATATATCCCTCTTAAGTACGTACTCACAATTTAAATGTTTCAGGACTTCTGGCTCACTCAGAAATAATCGATTTGTAATAAGCTATTTAAATGTTTAATTATTAAGCATGTAGCTCGTACATCAGTAACAATTAATAGTTGATATTATTCCTGCATAAACTTTTATTCCCCTTAAGAACGAACTCATAATTTTTATGTTTTATAATCTCTTGTAATAGTAAGTTTGTAACTAGCTATTGAAATGATCACTTCTCAAGCCTGTAACTCGTACACCATTAGCCATTGGTAATTAATATTATTTATGCATAAGCCTACATTTCTGCTAAATACGTACCTACAATTTAAATGTTCCAGAATCTCTGGTTCATTCGGAATTAAATCAATTAGACCCAGTTGCATAAATGCACTGTTTACACATTATTAGCTGACATGTTAATTCCATTTTCTAATGACGTTCATTGAACAAAAAGCAGATTGTAGAAATTGTTTACTAGTTTGCAAAATTTAAATAATCATTTAAAGTAGAGTTATTGTAGAATCACATATAAAAATATAATTTGTATTTGAATGTCTAATAGATGATTAAAAATATTTGACAATGTGATTTTGATAAGGCTTAATGCAACTGGACCTTAATGTAGTGAAATATAATGTTTTAAATGCTAAATTTTTCAAAATTAAAAGAAAAAGACTAAGTTTACTGTAATATTTAGTTTCTAATGTCATTTCAGAAGTAGTTCCCCTGAGAACTACTCTGAAATGAAATCACAGAAAAAAACTACTACAATTTGTATCATAAAAATCCTGTTATTAATTATTATAGTTGTATTTTTTACAAACTGTTTATATATATATATATATATATATATATATATATATATATATATATATATATATATATATATATATATATATATATATATATATATATATATATATATATACATTATATTATTATACTGTAATATATATTATTATAACTATTTATGCATGAATAAAAACTATGTTATAAAATATGTACTCTTTATTATTTAAAGTACATTCCTTTATACCTTTATTGAATCCAGTTCCAAAATTCCTCACCAGATGGCAGCATCTGTCAATAATACCAATTAGCTATCAACTCTCCCTCGATAAAAAAAAGCTGTTTCAAGTAAAAATCATTCAATTACACGTATATAGTTCCAAAAGCTGCCACCAGGGGACAGCACCTGTCAATAAGACCAATTAGCAATCACCTTATGTCTGATGAAATTTGTGTCTTCGAAAAATCCAAAATTTGTATCAAGGTAACAGGATTTGTAGGAGTTCTTTCAAGTTTTCAAGGGATTAATTAGCGATTTTCTCGAAAATCAAGGGCTAAAAGGACAAATGTTTCAAATAAAAGTTATATAACTTTCAACGGCCTACAATATTTATTGAAAACAATTTTCTATGGGACTGATAGTTTTCGAGAAACGATATGCTACTACCCTTAATTTAAGGGTTTAAAGAAAATTCCATCTACCTTTTTGATAGCCCTTTTAAAACTGCGTACGATGATGTAATTGAATTTTCCATAAGGCCTATAGTTCAGGAATAAATCAAGAAAAACACTTTTAGAAAACTCTTTTGAGTTTGCTCCTAAAATTTCTGCTATCTTAATAACAAATTTCGATTTTTGAATCGAATTTTGTCAGAAATTTGCTTAAAAAACTTGAATTTTGTATCCGGGGAGCAGAGATCTTAGGAGCAAATTCAAGAGTTTTCGGAAAGTGTTTTTCTTGATTTACTCTTGAACTACAGGCCTTACGGGGAATTTAACTACATCATCGTACGTAGTTTTAAGAGGGCTATCAAAAAGTTAATTAGAATTTTCTTCCAACCCTTAAATTAAGGGTAGTAGTATATCGTTTCTCGAAAACTATGAGCCGTATAGAAAATTGTTTCGTATAAATATTGTAGGGCGTTGAAAGTTATGTAACTTTTATTTGAAACCTTTGTCCCTTGAGTCCTTAATTTTTGAGTAAATTACTAATTAATCCTTTAAGAGATCTCCTAAGGTTCCTACTACTCTAATACAAATTTTGGATTTTTCGGTCACACAAAATGTAGCAATGTATTTCATCAGATGAGATGATTGCTAATTGGTCTTATTGACAGATGCTGCCCCCTGCCCTTGTGGCAATTTTTTGAACTATATACGTGAAATTGAATTATTTTAATCATATTTCGCCCTATAGACAATTGTTATAAATAAAAAGTCGTTATGTTTCACTAATAAATTTATTTCTATCAAAATAAAATACAATAAAATTTATATTTCCAATTAAATAAGAGTACATTGAAAGTCTAGCTACAGCTCTTATTAGTGCATAAATAAATTGATATACAATAATACATCGAAATACAATAATATCCATTATTCTAGTACAAAATAATATAGCTTATAAATAGATACAATCGTTATTGAGAATTGAATTGCAAGTACATGCATAGACGGGATATAGGCTTATGCAGAAATTACCAATTGTTATTGGTGTGCGAGCTTAACAATTGAATATTTCAATAGCTAGTTACAAACTCATCATTTCTAAGTGAACCAGAGGTTTTACAACAATCAAATTGTGAGTACATACTTGGGAGGGATGTAGGTTTATGCAGAAAAAAATATCAAATACTAATTGTTAATGGAGTACGAGCTACAGGCCTGACAATTAAATTTTTTAATTGTTACAAACTTATTATTTCCGAATGAACCAGAGGATCTCTAGAACATTCAGATTGTGAGTACGTACTTGGGAAATACGTGAGTTTATGCAGTAATAATAGTAAGTATCAATTGTTATTGGTAAACAAGCTACAGGCTTAAAAATTGGATATTTCAATAGCTAGTTATAAACAAATAATTTTTGAGTTAACCAGAAGTTCTACAGCTTTGAAATTTTGAGTACATACACAGGGGGGTTGTAGGCTTATGCAGAAAAAATATTAACTACCAATAATTGTTATTGATGTACAAGCTACAGGATTTTGTATTCAATATTTTAAAAGCTAGTTACAAGCTCATCATTTCTAAAAACCGAAGGTTCTACAAAATTCAAACTGTGGATACGTTCTCAAATATTCAAATAGAAGAAGACATTTCAGAGCAGAGCACTAGTACATTACACATTTTCAAACTATTTCGCGTGCCTCAAAATCAGGTTTTATGAAACTTGTACCTCAATAAACTATTAGAGCTAGCTACTCTTTTTATTTCTGTGTTATATTATAAATCAATCTTATTACTATTTCACTAAGCAAAAACAAAAATGACTCTAATTAATTCGTGGTCTGTTACGCCGCGCCGATGATCGACTAATTACACGAGTACTCTGTGAGAAAAGCTAAGCGTCATCATGAGAAGTCGGAATCTTTATGGCATCACTGATGAACAATATCCACATATTTATTTAATTAAAAAAAGGAAAGTAAAACGGAATATTTAAAACGGATTAAAATAAGCCCGAGGGCCTGAGCGCCCAAAAACTAGGATGCGCGAAATCTAAGCCCCAATTTTGTTTCAAAATAATTTTGATCTCTATGTTACAACACGAATTTGTACTGACCCCAAATATATTACAAATATTGAAAAAAAAAATGAATACAGAAGATATAACACAGAAATTTACATAATGGCCTGAATATACTTATAAAATACTAGGAATTTCTTAATGATCCATTCATAATTGACGGATTGTATTTAAAATACACTTAAAATGCAGCTCAAGCTGCGAAGACCATAGTTGAGGTATTTGCTGGTGACACTGCCATTCCAATATCGGATTTCTTAGATCCACTGGGTGCATTTACCATTCATAACAGCGACAGGCCTCCTAATTTGTCCAAATATTCTGCTACTGCTGTCCATTCAAAATTTTGATGAATTCTGATGTCCTTCATGAGCTGCAAAAAAGATAAACTATTAATTTACTTGTATCATTTCAAAGTTGTTAAATAAATTTATAAATGAAATATTTTTAATAATGACCTGCCACATTCACTAAAAAAATTGTGAAGTTTATTTATGCACATGATACATTAAAATTGCATTGTTCTTAATTTCTGGGAGACAAGTACATAACTCTGGATTGATTCTTGCGGGATATGATCGGAGTTACGTTATTGTATTTACCAGTATTCATGAGGTCATCTGCAAAGTATAATTGATTTGATTTAGTTGACATGGATTTTCAAACCATCATGGAGACCGGATGCAACAATCTTCTCAAGGTAATTAGTGTGATTGATTTACTTTTGAATCTTTATGACTAGGTCTGGACTAGCACAAATAAGTTGCTCTTGTAGTCTGAGAACTTGAGAATATTAAATTTAATTTTTAAAAAGTAGATGCTGTCTGTAATACTGACAAAAAATTAGATGCGAAAACAATATTTCACTTTTGAAATGGACATCCAAATCTTTACAAGTCAAGTACTCGTTTCCAAAAATTAGGAGCAAATTTAAGTTTGTCGAGATGTATTAAGGTGGTAATAAGTAAAAAGGCGGCGCAACATAATGATCATATCTTATTTGTAACTCAAAATATGTTTAGAAAAATTTGTTGACTTCGATAACATACTAAATTCCTTTGAAAAACATATTTTGGTTGTTGGCCAAACTTTAATATGTAGAAATTCACGAAGAGATGAATAATACAAGATTATTCATTTCCTGTGTGCTATAATCTTGATTATACCCGTGGTACATACAACGTTTCATTTTACTTTGGCCCTCGAAAGCCAAGGATTCAGTAGGAATCAATTCGTTATCGTTGTGCTGGCGTTATGAGTTAGGTATGCTGTGGTTTCTATGTATGCATGATGATATATGGTTCGTTTACAAACAAATTATTAAATTTCTTGACAAATGAAAATGTAACTTTTGGATTTATTTGAGAATGCACAGGGTAAGTTAGTTCCACAGAAGTCCAAAGACATATTCGAAGAAATACGAAAAGTTGTTTGAGTGGCGGCGTTTAAAAAATGTAATTGTGTTGTTCAGTATAGTTGTTTGACATTGACATTAAACACGATCTCAAATTGTTTGAATAGCTGTTGCTTGGCAAATTTATACGCCCTAGAGCTATAAAAGCCTGATTGCGCTCGCATTTTAGGACTACAAAACATGATTATAATTCCAAAATAAAATAAATAGATATTTTTGGTGCTTATGTATAGTTTTTGCTAATTATTATTATTTTAATCAAAAATATTAACTTCTGGTAATTAAAATAATTGCAATATCAAAATACTTGGAATAAAAGCAATTGCTAGTAAACTTTGAGAAAATAGAAATAAATTACTCACTTAAAATTTTGGAATCGGAAAACTTCTTCGAAACAGAATGACGTGACTCCAAGCAGTCTGAGAATCATTGAATGCATTCGGCGACTGACTCAAATCCATGTCCAAGGAAGATTCCAAGGCATCTGTAAATGCATAAATAATAGTTACTTATAACTGTAGGTCGAGGTGCACACAAACTTTTTTAGGCGATCATCACGAAAGAATTCAATATCACAAAATTTTATCTATTTCTTTCTAAAACATTGCAATTGAAAATCTTAATAGCTGTTGAAAATGTTTTATTTTTTTGTTTTCTATCAACTGCACGAACTATAAAGGTTTACGGAAGAATATAATATGTATTTCGGCGAAGACTGTTTCTTAAAGAGTTCATGAAGCAGCCGATATAAGTAAGTAATGAAGTGTTTATGAAGTAGTTTTTAACAGATCAGTCCCAAAAAAGTGATATTTGACATATCCATCCCAAAAAGTAAAATATAACAGATTTGTACCAAAAAGTGAAACTTCACGGCCGCAAAAGCGGCCATAGAAACATCTTTTTTTGTTATGATTGCCTAAAATATAATTGTGGAGCCTTGTGTTACGGAAAATAATGGAGATATGAGATCAACACAAATTCAAGTTTCCAACTGTGTTTTAAAATAAGACGTACTTACTTTTTATGTAACCCCAAATCAAGTTTCCAACTCGATGAAATTCTGTGAATCAACATTATGATTACCCAATTAGATTCTAATGCTGCGATATTGGTTGGAAAAGCTGTAAATCCGCTTGTAATTTCACTTCGAATGATGAATGAAGAATCTTCAAATTGGCTTAGGACGCCATCAGATGAAATTGGTATGTACATATTGCTGTAAAAGAAATTTACACATTACTCACTTGAAACACTGTTTGTTATGTTGAAATATGAATATACACACTAATTTTGTACTATTAAATGTAGTAAACATCCTTATGATATTTCTTGTCTGGAAATAATTACATACTATCAAAAGAGAACAACGCTCCGAACGCTGCGACATAGATCATCACAGTCAGCCGTCAGCCTGACAGTCAGTGTTGCCAGCAATTTGGAATACACATCTGTCAAAATAAAGTTTAGTATTAAAATTTCGTATATTAATGCTTTTTATTATGAAAAACTTGAGTATTGAAAATTTAAAATTTGATTTTCGGTGTGTATAGCATACAGTTTTCTCCTGTTGAACGATAATTCATTAGTCTTGACGGTAAATCCGCTAAATTGGCAGCACTGCTCAAAGTGTGTTTGGACCACAGACTACCCTCTAGATATTATTTATGATCTAAAGGTGCGGTCTCATGCGAACGCTCGACGCTCGTTTCCAGCGACAAATTCGGACACGTGGTACAATTTTAAATTACCCGGTCCTTCAAAATATGCAGCGACAAGGCTGAACAAGTTGAGCTTTGTCGCTATCAGGTTGCTATGGATGGAGTGTATAGAAGGAGGGTTATCTCTAATGAACAACACGTTCAAAATATCAAATTAAAACAGTATAATAATTTACCAAATGATATGAGAAATGTGACCAATATTAAACAATTAAAAAAAAAAAAAGTAAATATATTCTTGAAAAGTGTTGATAATACAACGTCAATCAATTAGTTTTGTAATTTTTTTAGATTAGGCATATTATTAGTATCATAATTTTATTTTTGTCATATGATTTTATATTATTTATATTATATTGATAGCTTCAGCTGAATAAACGACGTGGCACTGATTGGTTCAAGTAGAATGTTGCATAAATTGCTATACAATATTTTTCATTCTGTACAGTTAAAATCTATTTCTCTTTTTTCATTGATCATTTTGAATCTGATAAATTATTTTTTCAATTGGTAATTCGATCATTTAAACTGTAATTACAGGATGTTTTTCACTAAACGGGCTATTTGCGTTTAACAGAGCCATCCTTATGTTTTGCACCTAGAACCAGCTCACGTTTATAATCCTCTATCTACAACACTCCATATTTGTTGCGCTGGAATACGTTGATAATATAAATCCGCGTCGATGAATCGATTTATAGTTCTATATGTCAAATTTTGATATTAATATTTTTAATCCCTGCAAGCAAAGAAGCCATGTTGACGCTGCTGTTTGACGCAGCAACTTGTCGCTGAATATTTTGAAATGCCGGGAAATTTAAAATAGTACCACGTGACCAAATTTGTCGCTGGAAACGAGCGTCGAGCGTTCGCATGAGGCCGCACCTTAAGGTTTGGACACGTTACGAAACGCCATGGTGTTTAGAAATGTCACGAAACGGAAAACGATAATTTAAATAAATAGAAACAATTTAGCTTAATCCATTTTAGAACGATCCAAGGCCCTCAAGGGACTAATATTTGAGCCTTTTAATCGGCCAAAATGCTGACACAATTTGTCACAGTAAATTTATGTTTTGAAAGGAGTTTCTTGAAAATGAATTCAATAAATAAAAGCAACAAGTACCTGCATATTACCTGAATTTAATGTACATGTTGAATCATCTTCAAACTGCACATATTTATTTATGATAAACAAATAATAATACTTTATTATTTATTACTTTATACATATTTTGGCTTTTACAACAATATCAGAAAACGTGTATATTTCTGTTGATGATATAAAAGCCGACATACGCATAAAGTAACAAATATTGTTTTTAAAACTTGGCCAAATGTACATTATTACTTTAATAAATATGTTTCAACAAATACCAATAGGGATTTCCAGCTAAGCGCTACGCAGTCTTGTGGCAAATTTTAGAAGCTCAATAAGAGATGTTCGTAATACGTCAGTTACATCTTTTTATCTCTTTCAACTGAATTTACTTCGAATTTAAGCTTTATTATTTGAATATTTGATTTGAATAATTATGTCAACTACATATTGTTGTGTATCTGGCTGTAGTTCTTAAAACAAGCGGGAGTCAAGCTCAAATTTTTTTCTATTTCCTAAACAAGAGAATAAGGTTAAAGTGAAAAATAAATTTAATGATTTTGAATTTATAAGCAAAAAAAGTATGAATTGATTCTTTCAAAATTGGCAAAAGAGTGAGTCCTTTTATGAAAGTATTTCTTCAATTTTGTATGGCGGTGATTGCAACACAGAAGTTTGCAAACATAAACCATACAATTTTATATTTATATCTGAGTTGTCACGTGAAGTGCCACAAATAATTATGTGTCCAGCATTAAAAACTTCTTCTCCCACGTAAATTACTCTGGAATTTCAATTTTAATATATCGGGAATATTCTATCAAGGAAAATCTGAAATCCTTCGTCATTCCGCTATTATTCATTGAATTATTTATCTGAAACATAATATAAATGTATTATAAAAGTGAAGAATCAAATTCAGAATAATAATAATCTTAACATTTCTATTGATGTACAACTTTTGAATACAGCAAATTCTCCGTAAATCACTTCATTTTCACTTGTACATAATGCAATAACGCGCAATGTCTCTTCTCGAGCTTCGAATTTCACTCACAGTGGCGCTGATAGCATAATTTTAAATTCCTATAGCTTACTCATTCAATGTTATTATTTATAATGAATGATACGATTTTTGATGCAAAATTTGTTTGTATTTCGGTCAATCAGAAGGCTTAGATCGCATTCCTCTTGAACCGTTCTTAAGCCGAATAGAATACAGACAATTTTTTCAATTACGATCATGAGAATAAAAAAATATCCACTTTAAAACCAGAAAATCAATACAATTGCATTTGATTTAAATAGATCGATAAAATACGAATGAAATCGTGGAGAATAATGTGATATTTGACAAGTCCTCTAAAGATTCACCATTTTGTGCTGCTCTCGACGATAATTTTAAAACTCAAAAAATGTTTCTGAATATTATTTGAAAAATAGAAATAACATCTATTTCAATTTTTTCGAAACTTTTTTATTAATTTATAAGTACATCGATTGATAATGCAACAATATTTTTTAATATTCGAATTAAATCTTTGAGGAATTTGTACACATATGAAACCCATAGTTTGAGATACACAAAAGGCTTTCGGACATCATCAAGACATTATGTAGGTAAATATTAAATAGTCTTCTTAATTAAACAATATCTTATTTATTGCTCATAGCTATTATTTATCACATACTTTATTATGTTCTTGGAAGTTTCTCAAATTTTCATAATTATTTAATCATTGTTTTATAACTAGAATCGTTATTTCCGCTTGTCTAGAATATATACCAATTATCTTTATATATATGCAACCAGCATAGAATATAATCTAACATCGGATTAAAACTATTATATAAAGTAGTGGATGCGACTACTTCATCCATGACGTCAGGCCATTCATTCAATATTTTCTCTATATCGCCGCTATTATACAGTCTCCGAAGAAAAAATAAACCAATTGATTTCAATTTTAATTGCCCTTCAAATTTTAACGTTCCTCAAATTTCAGCGTCCGAAGTTCGAGCCTCGCAGGCCTAGGCCTAAATTCACCTCTGATAAATAGTTACTTTCAAATAAATATGTTTTATTGCGATATAAGTTCTGTACATTAACTAGAAACATAACGTTTCGACAGCAAAGTGCTGCCTTTTTCAAGTGAAAAGAAATATAAATATAAATTCTTATTATTGTACAGAGCTTATATCCCAATAAAACATATTTATTTGTAAAATGAGTTCTGAAAAGTTTTTCCTACTTTAAATTCGGAGCAAACTGCGAGTTTTAAGTAATCCCGGAACATTTGATTGCCGTAGTCCAATTGATAGCAGCATTGAATTGCAATTCTAAATATGAACGCCTGATTTTCTTGTTTTCAACCATATCGATAATCTATCAGTTCCCTGTTTTTAATTGAATTAATTGATTTAATTAAGAGCAAATTTAAGTTTCCCCGGAATTTTCGATTTCAACGTTGTCCAATAGATGACAGCACATAACACTTTGAATGAAAATTTTCAAACAAAATAATAAATAAATGTTCTACTTTAGATTTATGTGTTTGGTGAGTTTATTATTCTGACATCAACTATGAATTTATGTTCACCATATCCATCCATCTCTAGCTTGTAAACACATTTTAATTGCCAAAAATTCTCAGAGCCTGTGAATTCTTCAAAAATTGTTTAGTATGATTGATAATAACTTTATACTCATGAATCTATGATATTCATTCATGTATCTGGAAATCTAAGAAACCATCTATAAAATATTTGATCTATTTTGAGTTCCCGCCTTTTTAAAAGTGATGATATCCAGCAGAGACAATATCCAGAGTGAAGTTAACTGGAATTAGTTTGCTATGTATGCCAAATGCTATTTTAAATTATTATTAATAATATCTCATTCTATTCCACAAAAAAAACAAACGTTAGAATCGGTGAATCCAACCGAATTCGACGTCGCAAAAATATAAACTTTATAAGTGAAATAATAAAATACAAAATATTGGAGTACAGTTTTCGCGCCATCCAACAAGTGATATTTGTCACTTGTTTTGTGTAATGTTTTTCATTTGTTTAACTATTGAATAACGCTAATAATAATGGATATTGATATTTACAATGACTTGGATCCTTTGGATAATCAATATGAAACGGTATAATGAATGTATATTAGTAATTATTACTATAACCTAACTTCAAATATTATTTTATTTAGATCCAGCAAGAAAACGAACAGTTGAAGACTACAATTGAAAAGCTGGAAGATACATCGATAAAATTCTGTGTAGAATTGAAGAGATTCAAGAAAATCAAGACGAACTTAGAGCAAAATATAACTACTTTATTTAAAACTGCCAAAGCTGAATTAGAGCGAAAGAATTCACAAATAGCAGAATTGAGGAAAAATTTAGATAATGTGTTATTTAAACGAGGTCCAAAAGGAAAATTGCCTGTAAAAAACGTGGCTGGATCTCAGGAAAATGAAATAAAACAATTTCAGAAAACTCAGAGTATTATCGATAATAAAAACAGAATAATTCAAAGTTTAAATGCTGAATTAGCAAACCTTCGTAAAGAACTAGAGGAAAAACAGACGAAACGAAATTCATCGCACTTTGACGAGGATAATGAAAGAAACTTTAAAACTAAAAGATTTAAAGGAGATAGAGAACCAATTATCGAAAATGAAGAGGAATATAGGAACTACAGAAATCGTTATGAACGGTGGAGTAACGGCTTCTCTAATTCAAGATCTCGTTCACCGGAATTTCGCAAAAATAATTATAGGGGGCCTCGAAATAGTGATCTTAGATCTCAAATTGATTTGAAAAGAATTAATTATCGACGTAGTCGCTCCAAATCCACAGAAAATCACCAATTTACTAGGTGTAACAAACAAAACTACCGGAATACACAATACAGCGTAAATCACGGAGAACATAGACCACCTGATCACGATCAAGATTATTATCAACATTATAGGGAGGATGAAAAACATGATTTCAATTATGAACAAAGTGAGCATGATTCTGGTGTATGTACTCAAACAACTGAATCTTCTAGCACTTCGGATAATATAAAAACTGAGCTCCCTATTCCTAATGATGTTAAGGAAAGCAATGCAGATTGTCAAATTTTTGACGAGAAAAATTGTAACAGACAGGAGAACATTTCTTTAAGTGTAACTCCGAATAAAAGTGACGAGAAAGAAATTATTGAAAAGGAGACTAAAATAATTGATGAAAACAATTTAGAAAAACCTCAACATGAACAAGAATCTACGGAAATTTTAACAATTTTTCAAGCAAAGGATCGGAAAATTATAATAAAGAAAGCATCAAGCTTGAAAACAGAAAATGAAAAAAAAGATGTTTCTAATAAAGAAAAATCTAAACCAGGAAAACATAAGCACGAAAAAATTATTTTTGATATAGAAAAGCCGAAATGTAAGACTCTCAGTTCTGATAAAACTGACACTAAAAATACAAAAAGCAGTGAAAAGGGCAAATCTGACAGAAAAAAACATGAAAAAATTGTTGCCAGTTCCTCTTCTGATAAACCATCAAAACCGATTTGTGATAAACCAGAAAAACCAAAAAAATCTGATCCTAATAAGACAGCAATAAAAAATTTCAAGATACCAAAAAAGACTGACCCAAAAACAAGTTCTGAAGAACATGAAACAAAAACTAACTCAAATATTTCATTAGTGACGGAAATGAAGCCATGTTTGCAAAAAATAGAATCAGAAACAAAATCATCTAACATAATGCTTGTTGGACAAGCTAAACCGGAAATTGTAAATACAGTTCAAGTTCTTCCGGCTGATGATACGAAAAATACTGAGATCCCTGAAATATCTATTCCTGAAATATCTGTTCCTGAAATATCTATTCCTGAAATATCTATTCCTGAAATATCTATACCTGAAATAAGAATTGAAGATAACGGGAAGAATATATCAAATTTTTCGGACGTTGAAGCATTGGTTCAAAATATTTTCGAACCGGATGTTTCACAAACCTTAAGTCGTCCCGCAACATCTACAACAAATTCCGAAAAATCTTCTGAAAATGTAGCAACTAACTCTGAGTCGACGCAGCAAAATAATCAACGGCCGTCAGTACGAGGTCGAAGAAGACGAAATGTTGTTTTCAGCATTATTTAATTTTTTTTACTTTTTTGTGATATATTGTAAATATAATTACAATGGGAAGTTTAGTTAAGCAATTTATAGACATTTATAATTTCTAATAAAAAATATTTTCCGAAATACCGCTTTAGTGGTTTGAAAACTTATTTTTTTCAGTTACAATTTTACAAGATATAAGTTTGAGCATACAAGAATATTATGGGAAAGGTTTAACAAAATTTAGTGACAGTTTTTAACGAAAAAAATCCTTGTTAGCTACAATTAATCATATAAGGTGTGCGTTTGAAGATGGACGACCTGCAGTAACTGAAAACTATACTATCGAAAATTTGATTGAGGAAAAACAGAATATTACTCAGACATTCAAAAAGAACTAGGGAATAAATCATTTTACAAAAATATCCAAGGCTTAGGGAGCTGGCAAGTTGGTGGATTAGCCGAAGAACTAAAGCACGGGTAGACTATGGTTACTTTTTGTTTCCGTTGATTAAAAAAACGCGTGGTACAAAATTTTCTTACGTCAATGCGGCAGAAGCTGAATTTCTTGACTACCTTCCAAAAAAAGAGTTTTCAGCCTGATCCAAAAATGATTTAAAAAATAAAAAGAAACAATATTTTTTTCAAATTTATTGAACATCCTTTTCTTGTTTGGATAGTGTCCTAATTTTTTATTTTTTTTTGTGATTAATATAAATATGATAACTGGGCAAATTTGAATCATGACTAGCAATTGGCCAAATACCAAAAAGTTATAATCGTTAGTAAAAAGTAAATTTAAAGGATAAACATATCAGACAGCCAAGATAAGTTTGAACGGTTAGTAGTTTCGTATGTGTATGTTCTATTGATTGTAAAGACGCGGCGCGTCGACTACTATGGACGCTAAAATAATCTAAATTTCCTGTGTAAATCAAAATAATGTTAAATTGACAGTTGTGTAGTTTAGTCTAGTAAAATTAAATGTACAGTCTTTGTGTATTTGACTATTTTGTGTTGTGAAAAAAGTCCTGTTGCAACAATGGGTTCTATCGTCCTTAAATCGTTGTCTATATTGTTGGGTGTGTTTTTTATATTTGTGGGCACAATGAAACTCTCTAGCCACATATCGAAGGACCTTCATAAAGATCTGGTACGTACTAAATTTTCTGATCTGAGTTACACAATGTGTCTTTGGCTTATTTTCGTTTTTGGCGAAGTGCCTATTGAGCTAGAATAATTATTTTTTATCTACGAACGATTTTAAATTTTTTGAACATTTATTTTTATTGATAAATAATTAGTCTCAAGCGCACAATTGTCCATCGGAAATAAATGAAGTTTTATTTTAAAATATTCACGTGTTCATGTAATAAAATACTTGAACTTATTTCACTTGTCATTCATTGCACGGGATTTCAAAGAGCTTTAATTTATTGTTTATTTGTAACTTTGTTCTACAGAATGGGAAATTGAAATAAATAGTTTAGATAGTGCACAGAAAAATATTTGAATAACATCATGATTACGCACGGTATAAATAGAAATATTCGGAAATGAAGTGGTGAAATAAAAATTTTTGCAACTCTTTTTCATTTATTTTTAATCCCAAATCAAATAAAAGTATTGTAGGTATATTGTTATGATTATGTTTTTATTTCAGAGAAAGGAATATGTGAAATATGCGAAAGTATTTCCGTTATCAGAAGTACTGGACTTCAAAGTGCCAAGTAAATGGTATAGGCGGACTGTTGGCGCTCTAGAAATCGCCTGCGGATTGGCAATGGCATTTATACCAAATCGTAAGTAATTCAAAAATAACCAATGCTCAGTAAAATTGAAAAAAAGTGGAAAAAACCCAAAAAAAGAAGTACTAGTAGCACTAGTCGAAAATATTTGACACGAAAGCCCTGGAATATTTATTTGCAACAAAAACCAACTTTCAAAGCGCTTAAACTTATTCATTTCTTTTTCCATGACTTTTTTTAGTTCGAAATTCATACTTTTTGGTAATTATATAGTCGTACAGTAGTTTACATGATTTTTCAGCGTTGTTTCAGAGCAATTTGAATATTTATCGTAAATTGACCTACCTTTTCTGTTAAAAATTAAAATTTTAATTGTGATATGGTTCGACACTATTTTAAAAATATGCATGATTCCTAATTTGTCAATATATAAAATGACTTAAAATTTCTAATGAAACGTGCATCTTGTACAATTAGAAAGCATCGATAAAAAATACTTTATTTTTCATTTGACTGTTGGTTACACTGAGACTTGACAGATAAGTAATTTGTGTAAATAAAAAATGCCTTACAAAATTTGTTAGTTTGATTGTTGTTATTTCTTACAAATGAATAAATATAAATTTGAGAATTTTTCTCAAAATATATTGTATTTTGACATATCAAAATGACAGTTAGATTATCTAACAGCGCAGGTACCAACCTAATACAAATTGGATTTGAATTCTATAAAACGGCATTTTACGATACCAAAACGAGTTTCATAAAGTACACTTTATGACACCCAAATAAAAAAATATGTTCAAAGCATTATTACCTACCGTTATATGATTTTCTGCGCAAATGTCAATTTTAAAGATGGGTTATATTTACCAAATAATGTTTGACTACGTAAGTGATTGAAATTTTATTTACTGTGAATATCTCAAGTACTCTAGTTGCCATAAATATTTAATATTTCCACTCAGCACACTTCACTTCATAAACAATTCATAAGTACACATTCAACACTATTCCCATACTAGCGCCATTTTTTTATTTTTTGTTTTTCAAAAATTTAGTTCATTGGTGGCACTTATTTTATATTTGCTAAAATAAACGAATACTAAAGTCTAATTACTTTGTAATTTATTTATGATAGACTTCTGTGGGTAGTGTTAAAAATAGTCCTCACTTCTTGTTCTGTCATTTCAGATAAAATAAAAAACGGCGCAAATGTGGGTCTCCTTCTACTGACATTAATGGCGGTTTATTCCCACTACATGGTGAACGACAAATTAGAAAGAACAGCCCCAGCTTTGGTCTTCCTTTTCATGTTAAGTGGACGTCTCGTAGTATTTTGGCAACTTAACAGAAAAGATATGGAGCTAACTGCGGAACCACAAACTAATGGATTCAAGCAAGAATGAGACGAGCCTGTATTTTTCGGGCGCGCCAAAATGCGAAATAATCGAACGATAGACGAAAAAGTGAAAAAACGATAATAAACTTTGCTTAAATACCTCATACAGGACTATAGGTATAAATAACTTCTCTAGCAGGGTTTTCAAATGTAAAGTTTCAGTGAAATAAGGTTATGGTTATACATTATTGTAATTATTGATGTGTTACTACAATTTGTTGTAATAAATTCGTGCAATAATCATTGTATAAAATAAACATTATTGTTAGTTTAAAAAATCACACTGCCATTTTGTGAATAAACACATTTCTCGAATTGCATAATTTGTTAGTATCATCAGTTTTCGGAAATAAATTTTTTGAGACGTGCCAAGAATGTTTTCGAACCTTGATTCATTTTCAAACTCATTACTCCGTCCAATGCTGTGAGATAATTACTGAAGTTTGTTTTTAAATTGTTTGCTATCTTGTTAATAAATAATACAGTATATTCTATTGTTTTTGTAGTTTAGTTAATGATTTATTGATATGTACATAATCCCGGTCCTAAAAAATATCTTCAAAACTGATTTATTGTAGTTAAATGTGCATTCATGAAAAAATATGGAAAAAATGCCCTCAAAAACTATGAAATCGATTGAAACTAATTCCAATTCCTAACAGCACAAAATATTCCAGGATGATGCATTATTCCTGGTACATGATCCTAGAATATTTTGTGTTATTACTTATTATTCCATGATAAATTGGAATTTGCTACATTTGATTTCACAGTTTTTTTATGTGAAGTTTTTTCATATTTTCTCATGTATGCACATTTAACTACAATATCCCTGCTACAATAAATTAACTATTTTCATACCAGTGATGTATTTTTGAGGCCGATTTTACTTCTTTTCTCATAAATAATTCTTTTAATTCATCATATGTGTACAAGCTCATTATTTATTATTATTATAAACATAGTTTAGTACGAAAACTTAAACGTTAAATCTTTGATTTGAAATCAAAGGTTAAAGATGTCCAAATTAAGTTTCAAACCTACATTAAATACCCACGGTTAGGCTTTTGGCTAACAGATGGCAAGAGTACTGCATTTGTCCAGAAGTTAAATATTAAATTCAAATAGCGACGGCAGTAATGAAATGAAGTGTTACTTTGAATAAGTTCCATAAAAAAAATCTCATAATCTGCATTGGCTGAAGAGATACATATATATCGGTAATAATTATTGATACTTGTTCTAAATATAGTTGCAATTCTGAACAAACATATGAATCTATAAGATTTGTAATTTATAAGATTCATTAGCTAACAATAACATTGGAAATAAGTTTTTGTTCAATCCTATTATTGAAACATGTTATTTTTTACTTGGATACCAATCTTGAAACTGTTTGTTTTGTCAACTATAGTGATTCCTATGACAACGGATGGGCGAAAGTAGTGAGTGTAATTACTTTTGTCCACTCATTCTTTCATAACGAAATAAAGAATAAACTACAATACATTTTATTACATGTATTTATAGATATGAAAATGAACTTCATAATTATTAAAAATTGCGTTACTTAAACAAGATATACCAGCAACTGAAAACTGATGAGACTCTGTAGTTATAGAGGTAACTTTTGTAATATCAACTTAAGTGCTATTTCTATTAAGTGTTTTCTCTCCTTTGTTAATTATTTTCCCCGCAAAATTTCATTATTATCTTGTTCCATCTTAGTGTCACAATTTATATTCATAAAAATATCAGGACAAGACAATTTTAATATTTTTGACAGTTGCGAATGTTTATATTTACATGATCCATAACAACGCATCCGCCGCCTTTAACTTTATACATGATGATGAAAGAAGTGTAATAGATTTTAATGTTTTAATGAATGTTTCAATAATAGGATTGAACAAAACGCTATACAGCACTCGTGAAGAAACGAATTCGCTCACTTGTGTGCTTTTGCACACTCGGCTAGCGCCTCGTGCACAAAACTGCCACTGTGTGAGCAAAACTCATAGTTTCTTCACTTGTATTGTAATATACTATTACTATTAACTTAAATTTTATTTTCAATAACATTGTCCATTGTATTTTGATCAATACTTTCAATTCTCTCTATACCTCTTTATACTCTACTCTCTATACTCTCTACAATCGCTACATTCTCTCACACTCTATACTCTCTATACTTTTTATTGTCTGGATGCGTGATGACAATGTCCTGTATAACGCACTTTGTTCCGGGCCTATGTTTTAGGTTCATAAAAAGAATTAATAATTATTAATTTTTTATTTAAGAATGAAAAAAAGAGGAATAGAGAATTCAGTAAATATTGAGTTATTTAAATTGAAGAACTGATATAAAGAACTACAATTGTTATGAAAGAAGTAGGTATAAAAAATATTTTAAAGTATGATATATACTCAATGACGTATTAACAGTAGACCCAGCACGCGGCGTTTGTCTTGATGCAGGAGTAAACAGTGGGGTAAGAAGGGTAAACATCGTTGTATCGCAGGTTGCGTACTTACATATTTTCATTTGAAAAAATATCGATTGTGAGATGTGGGAAAAATCTCGTATTTTTTTTATTTTGAATCAATACATATACTATTACTTCTATTTTAACAAATATATACATACAGTACAGAATAAAGGCACGCACCCCTTAAACATAAATAAAAGCAGGCAAACCGCATAACAAGCATGTTTGCTCCCTTCGCTTCTCAGAGCCCCTCACCCTGTAAGTGCTAATATCACAACAAACTGCGGACTGCCATAGGACGCGCTGGGTCTACTTTAATAATACGTCATTGTAGATACTATTTTGCATGTGTTGAGGTTAGGTTGCCCAATATGTAAAAAATAATAAGAATAAGAAAAGCATGATAATAAAGATTAGTTTTTAAATTTCTGAAAGTAGATCGTATAATAAATAGAAAAAATTAGTAAAATGAAGTACTAAATAATAAAATAGTTTATTGGAAGAGCCCGTAATAATGCTTATTTTGTCCACTACTCACGCTGCAGTCGATTAAGTTATCATGTACTTCGCATCCTGCTAATACTCTCTACACTTTCTTTATTTCATAACCCTCTATCACGAAGAGAAATGATAGAGGAGCGGACACTCAGTTGGAAAACATGAAGCCTAAAATATAATGCGGCAACGTGTGCTTCAAATGCAGAAATGAAATATATTTTCATTTGATTCCGTTAAATACAATTCCCAGGTAGATTGATTATTTTAATTACGTTAAATACTTTGTTATTTATTAAATGAAATGCAAAAGTAAAAGAATATTAGCATCACTATTCATTAAAATTTGCAATGAAACAGTACATTAACAAACATGTTTTCTAAACGTTTCTTTGGACACGAGTTTTTTAATTATGAAGTATAATAGATATTGTCAAACAATTTTTTGAATATTTTATATTACAATGGGCGGAATAAGATTGAAAAATATGTACAACCAATTTCTTATTCACCAGTAAATTTATTTACTTTCACATCTCCAGATGACCATTCTTTTATAATATCTCCCTCTGTAAAATATTTGTCACAAATAAAATCAGTGTTTTCCAGTATTTTGATTTTGCGCCACATATTTAACAAAATACTGTCTTTGGGTATAGAAAAAAATTAACATTTTTCTAAGTATATCTCGTAGCCATTATTGCAATTAGGCATAAAATATGTTCTGTCCATTTACAAACTTTTTAAAAATTTAAATGCTAAATGGAGCGAAACTCGTCATTTACCTCCATACATACGTGGACCTAATCTAGCTATCTCTCTCTAACAATATCACATTTTTGGATTCACTTTCACAACACAGTAAAGATAGGAAATTGCATAGACGTGCTCTCTATATCATTTTTATTTTTGAAATTCATAATCTACAGTCCACAATCTCTCAAAGCTTGACATTTTGGAAAATTATTTCATAAAAATCAAAATATGATATATAAAAAGCTTTCTGCAAAGTTTCATATCTGAATGATTCAATGTAAAAAAAATGTGACTTGAAGATTTATATCAATATCAATATCTGCAGCAAATAAAAATATTTTTACTTGAAATTTAAATCAAATACCTTTGAAAGTATTGCCAAGGAGTCCTTCAACTGTATAAACAATTTTCAAAAGCAATTCACATGGTGTCACAGCTAGCGCCGTTTTTTAAAGTGTTAAAGACGTTTTTAATTTCTAAGAAGAATGCATTCATATTTATATTATTGAATGTATTTTTTAAGAAATCTTTTTAAAAAAGGCGAGCCTGTGGAAGTACGTGGTTGTATATAAATTCTATTGAGACATATAAGAAAATGTAATTTATTAATGACAGTAACGTACTTATATTAGCATAAGTAATAAATAACAGATTAATGCAACTAGTAATTCGCAACTATAAAAATGATTTGAAATACTTCGATTTAGTTTGTAATAATATTTGTACAAACAATTCAATTGTTAGTTTTTGATTAATTAATTTTTATAAATGTGAGTGATGCTTTCTAAAAGATGAACGATGACAGTAAAAATTGATCGATAAATGAATCTAGGAAGCTAGTTGAACAGTGATGTAGTACATTCATTTGTTATCTATTTGAACTTATCGAAAAAAAGATAGTCAGCAATGTGCTTATTAATATAGCGTATAACCACAGGGGTGTACAGCAAATAATTTATATATGTGAATGTGATTTATATCGCCTTACTTATCAATTTATACTGTTAGAAAATCTTTGTTTCAGTTTTCAAATTATAAATTTATTATTGTTCATTCTCTTGTTTTTACTTCAAAAATAATAGAAATAAGTCAACTTAATTTGCCTGCGGAAAAGTTGAATAATAATTTTCTGATAATAAATTCTTTAAAATGACTTGAATTACCTATTATTAAATAATTATTTTATGTCTTATGCAAAGTTTTTAAAAGAAATGTTAAGGTAAAGTCAGATGAATAAAATAATGACAAGACAATGCAATGTTACCATTGATATACAGTAATGAGAAATACAGATTTGGCAATTTAGGTGCCTCATTTCATATGAATGCCAGTTAAAATATTTGATCTTTTATTTAATTATTTGTAGAAAACATTCTTTTTTAATAAACATGTGATTTCAATTTCAAGATATTCAAGTTTAATTTAGGTTAAGTATTATTGAAATTGATATTTATGTGAAATAAGTAACGACATATGTCCCCAGCAAGACAGCAATTTTTTTAATGTAGATCAATTTGTGTTACATTTTTTCTAAAGTTCAAACAACTTTCGTGTGTGTTTACAATATAATAAAACATTATTGTTTCATGTTAGTTTAAGAGTGTGAACAAATAATCATAAAACAATTCTGCATCGCAGTTTTCAATATGCCATCGGTTGTAAACTAATCAAAATCATTTTCTAAATTGAAAAATATTGTTCTCAACTAAATTCGACCGCTATTTCCAACAAAAGGCATTAAAATTAACGGTATTCGTTCATTCTATAGCTAGATTTAATTTCTTTTTATTGCTTAGGTGCAGTATCAATAAAAATTCAAACACTGCAGAGACATTTACAATCATAATTGCAATTAAACACTAATAAACAATGCTTTCTACTTCTAGTCATGTTTATTGCAACTACAAATGGTGTTAACACAAAGAAATTTCATGTTGTAAATAAAAACTGTGGTTAGGGAAGTATATTGGTGAAGTATATTGAGTAATGTAACATAGTATAATAACATTTCCGCGGTAAAGTAACAGCAGAATCCAAATTTAATTTATATTTGAAACGCGAAATGAAAATTTTTACTTACTTGTACAAAGTAACAAGTAAGTATTGTGAAACCGACAAAATTCACCTATCGAGAATTTGATTGAACGTTTTGAACATCCCTGAATCCATTTTGACTATTTTCGGCTTGATGTCGGTACGTTCGTATGTGCGTAACTCGCAAATCTCAAAAACCGTCGAACATATTATGCTGAAATTTCATATTTAAGACTCGTATAGGGTGTTGATTTGCATCTCGCATTATGGTTGCAATCGCTTTTGAAACTTTTTTTGAATTTTCCGCATAAATCCAGAATGATCAGCCGTGAGATACTGAAATTCAGTATTTGAACTTGATTTAATATCAGAATAGTTATCTGCTATTTTTGTATGAATCGGCCAAGCCGGAAGGGCACTTTACTTGAAACTTTTTTTGAATTTTTTGCATAAATCTAGAATGATCAGCCATAGCATATTGAAATTTAGTGTTTGAACTTGTTGTAGCATCAAAATAGTTATCTACCATTTTTGTATCAATCGGCCAAGCCGGAAGTGCAGTTTATGAGTATAGCAGACATTCAGAATTTGCGGTATAAAACAATCAGTTTAATTGAAATGATAAGGTAGGCAATGATAATCTGTTGTCAATTTTTTTATTTTGTTTGACATTTTAAATGTCAAAATATTTTTTCCTAAATTTAATTTTGTAAGCATGACAAAAGCGACAAAATTGGATCAGAAAATGCTTTTTCATACAAATTTAAAATGCATTTTCATTATGTTGGTCACACGGTCCATCTTTGATTTCAGCATTATTGAACTCCAGGCATGAAAAACAAAATGAGGCACTGAAATTATCTGACGGTCTAAAAGTACAGGGAAATATTGTGAAACCGACAAAATCACATATCGAAATTTTGATGGATATATCCGTTTTGAGCATCCATGATTTTGACTATTTTTGGCTTAATGTCGGTACGTATGTGTGTATGTGCGTAGCTCGCAAATCTCAGAATTCGTCAAACGTATAATGCTGAAATTTTGTATAAAAGACTGGTATAGGATCTAGAATCTTGATGTGCACCTCGCATTATGGTTGCAATCGTCTGTTCTGGAAGTGCACTTTACCTGATACTTTTTTTGAATTCTCCGCATAAATCTAAAATGATTAGCCGTAGGATACTAGAATTCAGTATTTGAAATTGCTGTAGCATCCAAATGATCATCTCCTATTTTCGTCCCAATCGACTAAGCCGGAAGTGCACTTCATATTACAGACTTTTCGAATTTTTCTCATAAATTTAAAATAATCAGTCGCAGAATATTGAGATTTCGTATTAAGCACTTTCATAGCATCTAGTTGTATACCTTGCATTATAATTGTGATCGGCCAAGCCGGGAGTGCAGTTTACTCGAAACATTTTTTAATTTTCCGCATAAATCCAAAACGATTGAACGTAGAATATTAGAATACAGTATTCAAGATGATAGTACTTTTCATTGAGATCGACTGAGTCGAAAGTGCACTATACTTGACGATCTTGGAATTTTGCGCATAAATTCAGAGCTGTTAGCCGTAGAATCCTGGAAATCAGTATTTAGGAATTATATATATATATATATATATATATATATATATATATATATCCAATGATGTACAAGTCACGTCAGATTTTCTAGTTTTAAATTTACACGTGTGAATACAGAAAGCTTCCTAAAAATTGCCTATAAATCGATTATTATGATTATTGGACCATTCCATTGGATAAATTTTATCTGTAGTGCTTTTACTTGTTGGAACACATATATCAATTTTCATGAAAATATTTTTGATATTTGTGGAAAACATTAAACATGTGAATGTAATTTTCTATTTTTTATTTATTTGAAAAGTTTTTGTCAACGGGTAACAAAAAACGAGAAAATTGATTTTGAATCTTCTAATGCTTGATCTAAAAGGAGCCGAGAATGCAGTGGTATAACAAATTACAATTTTCAGATTCGCATTAAGCATAATCGAAAAAGATATTTTAGAAAGTATTAATTTTAGAACGAAAAATCTGCTATGACAACACAGTCTCTGACCATAAATTTGATGGCCAGTTTCATCGCTGTTTTATAAATATAGAGTGTCGTATCAATTAATTACATATTTCAAAGTGACAGCTGCCATTATCAAAGTGACAGATGGCGGTTATATGTTAGTCCTTACATAAAATAAGTATTTTTTAAAATGAAGAGTTCTTTTACAGATTTTTGGGCCTGGGAGTGTAATTTGAAGATATTATCAGATTATTTACTCCATATTTTTACTAAGTTTATCTCCCCGAGAGTTTTGAATTAATACCAAACTATCATTCAAATAACTTGTAAAAAAATAATTCACAATTGTTTTTGAGACTTATTCTAGTAAAATTATTCCCGCAGGAGCTTTAATTTGATACCATACACGAAAGAACCAAATTACTTATTTTGAAAAAACAATTGACGAACGTTTGCATGTAATGTCCAAGTATGAGTAATAATTATATAATTTCACATTATGATACTCATTATTTCTTTGCTTCAGAAAAATTTTACGAATTTTATAATAAATCAAATTTTAATGATAACAAATGAATCGCCTATAATTTTGAGGAAAATGTTGTACCAAATTTTTCACGAATCAATTTCAATTATTTAATATTTTATGATAAATACTACCGTTTATAAAATAAACTCAAAGAACTAAAAAGTTCCATCAGTAAAGTTTTGGTACCATTGGTTGGAAAAAACTCATCAAGAAACTTAAACCTAGCTTTTTAATAAAAAACTTGAATATAACATTTCACTTGAAAATTCGCATGCGATCTTAAGTTATCGAACATTCAGACAGACCGACCGACATTTTAAAAAATTATGCTTTTTGGGTTCAGTAGGGTCTGAAACGTGAAGATCCATCAAAATCTCGAACTGTCAAAAAATCACGATCACAATACTTTCCCTATTATAGATTGGAGAAGTGAAAATTTGCCTCCTAATTTTGGACGTCAACTCCTTTTTCAATATCTATTTGAATTTCAAATTAAAATTTCATTACTTATGTGTTTTATAAATAAAATGAACTTCAGCTCTTATTTACCATTTCTAGTCAGGTCTTTCTCTCAAAATTCATTTCTCTATTTGTTCGAGTTACTAATAGGTCAAAATATTTATGAACCATTTTTTTTCACTTTGTTTCCGCTACCTGCATGCTGCACTTATCCCTTTTCAAAGACAGTTCATCTTTACAACTGAGTACTTCTCTCTTCAATCAGCTTTGAGTTGTAAATGAACGACAATTGCACAAAAGGTATCTTTTTGTTCATTCTAATTATGAACTATCTCATATTTATCAATTAATTTCTGCTATATATGCAATGGAAACGAAATTAGTGAAAAAAGTAATGATATCAATGAGGGGCGCCAGCTCCAAAATGGATGAAATTTCGGGAAAACCTCTTATTAGACATGGGGATTATCAGAAAAACATAATTTATTAATATTTAGGGATGTTTTGGAAACCTATAACAATTGCTATACATGAGGAGTTTAGTGTACCCTTCTCGGCTATCTCGGGCTCAAGTTATGTCCCTCAAGCGCGCGCAGCGCAAGTCGGTAATATTCAGGGATATTTTCGGAATAATTGTTACAAATGGACACTTCTTTATAGACTGGATTTCAGCTCAACATGAGTCATTTCAAGGTCATACGGGCTAGACCCCCCACTTGTCATTATTTTGCCCATTATCCGCATGTCTAGTAGAAACTTTTCCCACAATTTCAAGCATTTTAAAGCTGGCGCATCTGATCTACAACATTACCAAAAAAAATTCCGGTCTCGTTTGTCACACATTTAAATATTTTTTCATTATGAGTCGTTGTGTACAAACATCATTCATGATATCAAACACAATGGGCGATTTAACACGGCCCAACCTACTTCTGTTGCCCCATAATGCTCCTTGTGTTTGAAGAATGCTAGTCAATCTTTTCGTCAATGTTGGAACTGTTTGTTAAGATCTTTACTTAGCTACTTATTTGAATACAGGCCTATATTTGATTTTTAAGTACTGTTATGTTAAAATCTTAAGTGTCAAAAAGAGTTTTATGAAGGCCACTTCAATTATAATCTTCGAGTGTGGCACGAGAATGCTTTTTAAATAGTATTATGATGAAATGTTTGCCTTTTCATTTGAGTATCAACATTATATTGAATAAATATAAATAGATGAAAGGAATCTGGAGAAATTTGATAGCAAATAATGCCTTTTTCTTTGAATGATTGAATTAGCTTGAGTAGACCATTTGTTATCGATATAATTATAGGTTGGGTTAGTTGCTACCCACATTTTTTTATTAATTTACATTAGTACAGATTTGATTATAGCAGAAATAACTGTAACTTAACCCTTGTTTCATTGCTATTCAATAATATTCAATTTTCAATTTTGAATAAACAGGCTGCATTTCACCCATTTTAATTTACTCAATTTTATTTGTCTTAAATACAGAAAAGAAAGTCTGTTATTTCAAGTATTTGATTTTACCGTTAATAATATGACCAAAATTTTCTTTTCTAGTATTGGTAATGTTGTTCTATTAGTTCAAAGTAAATAATAAATTTCATGACAGCTGGGCAGATAATTTGAATCATAAAAGAAATTAGTAGGACAAGGAAAATTAATATTTTGCATTTGAGGTAAATGGAACTCAGATTGATAATGATTAAAATACGAGTTTGCACCTTATTCTCAGGGAAGTTATTGGTGCAGTGATCATGTTGGTAACCTTGATTTTGTTTGACACTTTTAATGCAATTATGCCAATATATAGGAATAAATTGTCACAAGTCTTGGGAATTCAGTCAATATATTTTAATTTCTTTCCTACTTTACAGTTTCGGCTGTACCTCAGCCATCTTCAGAAGCGCTACAATTTGATTATTTTTTTATCACTAATTATTTATGCTAAGTTTGTCGGAAATACTTACAAAAGAACTTGAATTGTGAAAAATTAAAAATGTACATGAACTGTGATGTCGAGTTTAATAAAATAGCGGAAAAAAAATAAAAAATTTATTTTTTTCCATTTGTCAAATGCCACAACCTGCATCTGTGGAAGACGTTGACCAAGTGCGAGTAAAAAATCGTGTGTGCACGCATTGTCAAAAAATTACAAATTATCACAAGTAGAATTGAGTTAGTTATAGTGTCAAACAATTAAAAATAGATGCAAGCTTGTGCATCACGCAAGGTGTCAAAAATATAAACAAAAATTAGGAAAAGTACCACCGATATTAAAGAATATTGTTGTATATAGTGCTAAGTGCAATAGTATCCGTTTTTTCATTGATATTTTGTTTGTCTTGTTTTATATACAACATTTCTAATGTAAGTCTTTTGTTCAAGTTGATTTCATTATGGATAATACTAGTTTCATCAAAATTAAAAGTATGTCCTGAATCTATGCAATGAGTGACTAGAGCACAATAAAAATACGCCAAAATGTGCTCTAGTCACTCATTGCATAGATTCAGGACATACTTTTAATTTTGATGAAACTAGTATTATCCATAATGAAATCAACTTGAACAAAAGACTTACATTAGAAATGTTGTATATAAAACAAGACAAACAAAATATCAATGAAAAAACGGATACTATTGCACTTAGCACTATATACAACAATATTCTTTAATATCGGTGGTACTTTTCCTAATTTTTGTTTATATTTTTGACACCTTGCGTGATGCACAAGCTTGCATCTATTTTTAATTGTTTGACACTATAACTAACTCAATTCTACTTGTGATAATTTGTAATTTTTTGACAATGCGTGCACACACGATTTTTTACTCGCACTTGGTCAACGTCTTCCACAGATGCAGGTTGTGGCATTTGACAAATGGAAAAAAATAAATTTTTTATTTTTTTTCCGCTATTTTATTAAACTCGACATCACAGTTCATGTACATTTTTAATTTTTCACAATTCAAGTTCTTTTGTAAGTATTTCCGACAAACTTAGCATAAATAATTAGTGATAAAAAAATAATCAAATTGTAGCGCTTCTGAAGATGGCTGAGGTACAGCCGAAACTGTAAAGTAGGAAAGAAATTAAAATATATTGACTGAATTCCCAAGACTTTTTACTTACTCAAATTCACTCATCCAGTCAGCTTCATCTAATTTATTCAATAAATTGTCACTACTATTAATTTGAGGTTAGAGAACGAATCTTTTTGAGGAAATGTGAGTTAAATTACACTCAAAGGCATAAAACAATGAAAATATTCAGCAATAAAATAAACAATTTCCTTGCGACCTGCTTTCTTCTTCTTTACTATTTTCCAGCCATCAAAAATACGTTTATATGACAAGATAAACATCGAAATGAGAATATTAATATAACTTACCTATCTCCAGAAAATTTAATAAAAATAAAAAAATTAAATGTAGTCAATTTGAATAAACACTTACTTTGGTGCTGAAAGCAATTAAATGGGGCTAAACTTCGAATGATGTAAGAATGGGTCTGCTTGCATTTTATTTCAAGATTCGCTCTGGATTTCATAATTAGTTGCTGGTGTTATTGAGTGCTAAGTTGTTTCTTTGGACAATCTGTGAAATAAATAATAAAATTATAATCTTATATTTCGCCTTAATAGTGTGATTTGCAGCCTTAATTAATGATAAGTTGTGAACTGGTTTTGTTTTTATTGTTTCCTCCCAATAGATGTCGTCAGTGTAGTTTTTGTTGAATGATTGCATTATTAATTGATTGGATTCTGGAGGTAAGTTCACAAGTACCAATAAAAAATTTAATAAGCAAATGACGCTTGTTTAAATACATTTATTGAGGTTTTCAATTAGGAGTCAAATAGTCTGAAATGATTTCAATTTTTCATATTTCCCGCTCACATTTCTAGTGTGCTGGATTAACAATGGATAAGATGACTTTCGCAGCCTTTCTTTTATTATGGATAGATTTTGTGTGTTTTTTTATTTGATGGATTTGTAATATGAAAAAGTTTTTCTGTGGTCTAATAGTTCTCAAAAGTATAATAATCGTAGAAAAAATTCAAGACGAAAAAATTTTTGCCTGATCAATGCCGGCGCATCGTTTATTCTTATATTCTGATAAGAGCTGATTTTAGCAAAATTGGCCGCTGTCTAATTGGCCAATCCAGATTCGGTTAGGAGGGAAGTATCGCTTAAGAAGTATTCAAAGTTAATAGGCTATCAAATCATGCAGCTGGACAAAAAAATAAAAGTAATCACAAATATTGTTGTTCTAGTTGAGTTTCCGTACTTTCTACATATTTTATCGTAAAAATAGCAATTTCAATGCAGCGGCAATAGATTTAAGAGGTAGGTGTTGCTAAATTCAATTAACTTCATACTGTTTTAATCAACGGAAAGCAACAATTACATCTACAGGAATAAATTATGAATTGACTGGATAAAATTTCTAAAATTGCGTACGTAATAAAGCAGATTATTTTCAAGGCGAATATTAATCACGGTTAATAGTTTAATTAACAAATTACAATTGTAAATAAATGAGAGTAATTATAATCAGGGCATAATTTATTAAATTTGCTACCATAAATTACAAAATAATTTGCAAGTTCAATGGTTGATTTATTTATTTATTTTAGAAGGAACCATCTAACACAGTGGAATCTAATTGATTGCTACTTTAGATAGCACAAGTCTAAATCTCTTACGTGGTTGATAACAAACAAAAATTTTGAAATAGGGACACAAATATATGTGTCAGATTGCTACTCGGGGAAGCATATAACCAGATTATTCACACTGCTGATTGCTACTCGAGATAGTGCAGGCTGGGAGTAATTTATTGAAAAACTCAAAGCGTGGCTCTTTTCAGTATGAGCTCCAGAGCTTTGCTGCGGAAGATAACTCGGGAGCTGAGCCAACAGTACTAGGATTTTCTAAGTTTGTTCACGTTGACAAAAGGGATGCAGACGTACTAACTTTCTGAGTTTTCCTGGCTCATTTATTCACAATATCTAAATAAAACTTTGAATTAGGGCTTGTTGATTACTTTTAGCACTACACTATAATTTTTTTTTTAACTCCACTCGGTTATTTGCATTTTGGCGGGAAAATTTGAATCACTTAGGCCCAGTTCCACAAAAGTCAGTTAAATTTATCTAGAGGTTATTTTGAATTAGTAACTATAGTTACAATTGTATCAACAATAGTTCTCGTATGAAGTAACCTCTGGATAAATTTAACTGGCTTTGATGAAACTGGCCCATATACCCGATTTCATGACTGGGAGTTAAATTCACCTGAGTTAAAGTGACAGGGACTTGACCAATAAAATAGGTTTTGATTCATTTAATTCATTTGATTGGCCAAAAGTGACACAAAACATGGGGAAATTAATATTGTTACCAATGATACGAGACATTTAGAGCAGATTTAAATCGAACATTATTGGTTGCATCGTTGAAATAGGGTTCAAGACTTTTATTTGTTTAAGGGAGCTCAAATTTTGACTAATTCTTATGACGTCGCTGTAATTTGATTTGGCCGGAAATTTAAATTATTTAACAGTTACAATGTTAAAAATTGATTGAAAAACTTAATTTTGTGTAAATATTTCATTTTGTTTTGAGGCATTTTATGGAAAGGAAAGGTAAATGATAATTTATAAGCTCAGTTCTCTACAAAATATTACTTCTCAGAAAAAATATCTTTTTTTGCTTTTAAGGCTCACATAACTTCTTCATGCATTGATAAATGTAATTTCTTTCATCGCTGGACATAATATATATCAATGTAATGCTCACATCTTTTACGACCAGGAGCCCATGGCGAGTGTAACACTTTGAATACAGTAAAAGGTGCATTAAAGTATTACGTTGCAGTAACATTAAACATGTCTCCAAATAAAAAAGTATGATTTAAACTACTGCATGTAACTTCATTTTCCACATTTTGAAGTACTGTTAAGCTTTGGGTAGTACCGTACGGAAATTGATCCGTAAGATTTATATGCAGCATTCAGCGTGAAGTAATAAGAGATATAATAAATGATTTTTGAAGCGTTTAGAGTGGATCTTTATATCAAGTGTTGAATTAATTTACCTCCTGCTACAGTTCGAAATCGGATACTTCACGGTCTGGACTCGTATAAAGTAATTTAAATATATCTTCTAATTAGACAATCAAAGATTTCAAAATTAATGATACATAACGGTACATCCCTGTCCGAAACTGTAATAAACGCTTATTGTTGTAAGTTTTTACGATTAACATCTTTTGTCTTGTTGTAAAAGTAGCCTGATAATTAATTTCAAATCCGCGCCTAAGTACTAAATATCGTTAGTGATAGATACATTCCCAGCCAAAACTATAAAAAGAGAAATTTACAATTAAATTGCATTGTATTGTTTCCTAGGAATTAAACATTATTGCTATCTGATAACAAGAAACATTTATTTGTCTAACCTGGAAATATGCTGGAAATAATGAAAATTATAGGGGAAATTTTCTGACGAAGCCAGACAATTAAAGTTTAATCGACAATTAATTCGAAATAAAATGGCTGTTTATTGTACAATAATGTTTTATTATGATTGATATTATATTGGAAATATTGCACGTAATATATATTTAGCATTATTTTATTGTGAATTAAAAACTTTATGTGTGAGACTGACCGCAAAGTACAGTTGTCACTGTTACATTTATTTTGATACATAGGATGTTAGTATTCTAGTATAATCCAATTCACTTTCATTATTTTATTTGTATATACTCGAGAAGATCATCTACCACCCTGTGAGCATTTCTCCTATAGCTTTAAATGCATCACAGGGTTGTAGATAGCTTTGCTCTTATTCAGATTCCCCCGTACGTCGTCCATATCTAAACATATTAGCCGAACGTCTCTTTACATTTCCGTCCTTGTCTCTATAATCGGACCCATCCCTTACTCCAGAACATTTACGAATAAATTCAAGAATTCAGTGCATAACCAAGCCCTTCAACACCCGTTAAACAATTTACTGTTTTGCATAATCACACGACGAGCTGCCAAATTATAACTGTATCAGAATCATAGTTTAAATTTTAAGCATCACGTTGCATTATCGTTATTCTCATTTCTTCGTACGCTATGTGTATAGATGTCAAGAGTTAATTTGATCTCACCATGCAAAAGTAGTAATAACAGCCTGGAATTATTTATTATTTTCTCAGTTGGAATAAGAAAGGCATGTGCGAGCCCAGAAGAGGATTATTATTCATTTGATGTTTCATTTACGTTTTATAGACGATTAAGACAGTTTCTAGTTAATTATGTGATTTTCCACGATAGCAGCTGAGATCTTTAATGAATCGCAATTCACCGGAAGACTTTTCGGTAACACATTGATTATTTGATTTTGTGCATAACTTCGATAATATTGAAAACACCAACTTGAAATTTGGTATACCAATGTATGAAGGCTTAGATTCTGCAACTATGCTTGTAGTTATAAGCTAGTCATTCTACTTCCCAAGTCTCTTAGTAGGTCTTTCCCAACGTTTCGAAAAAAATACTGCTAGGGAAGTACTTGGGTGAAGCACAATCGATTTTTTTATGATTCAGTTTTAAATTTTCTTGTGGACCGAATATTATGAAAATTTAAAAATTGATGTACCTTCCAACATTCAATTGAGTAGCTATACCATATAGTAATATCGGTAATAGTATGGTTCTGTAAATTATTAGCTTGGATTTTGTGGAGATTATGCTATTCTTTAGAAGGGTTGTTGCAATTTGATAGTATATTCTAGCTATAGCCTGTATCCTGCTGTAAATTTTCTCTTCAAACCCTCCTTTTGCTTCTATGATACTTCCCAGATATGTGAAGTTTTCTATCTGACCGATCTTTCTAAAGTTTACGTTATTTTCCTATCATCATTGTCTTGGTTTTGTCTATATTTATTTTCATATTAGCTTTGGATAGTTCTTCTTTCCATATTGTAACGTTCTTTTGCAGCTCTTCTCTGGAGGTTCCAATTATAAGCTTGTCATCTGCGAAAAGCAAATCTGTTGAACTGATTCTGCTCAGATTAGAATATTTAATCTGGATATATTATAAATTAGCGTAGACTCAGATTTCCTCTCTGTTTTAGACCCTGGTTTGTTGTAAATTCTTCTGAGATATTATTTTCTTTCGTATTGCTCTTTTAAGTTTATCTCCTGTTCTGTATTATTTTAATGTTTTCCATAGTATCTTCCTATCAACTTGATCATATACCTTTACTATGTCAATGAATTCATAGAAATATTTCTTTGTTGTATGCCAATGCTGTTTCTGTTAGTTGTCTTAAAATCCTTGCCTAAAGTAGCTTTGTAGTTCTTTCAGTCTATGTTCATTTTGAGCTTAGTTATTAGAATTGCTTCCTATATTTTTGCTGCTACTGATAGTGGAAATATACTTCTATAGTTCGAGCAGATCCTGCTGTCTCCCTTTTTGTATATTGGCATTATAATTGTTTCCTCCCAGCCTGATGATATATTTCCCTCATTCCAAATTTTGTTAAATAGTACGTAAAGCATCTCGATGCCTTGTTCGCTAATGTATTCATGTTATTCGGACTTAACTTCATCTTATTCTGATGCTTTCACAATTTTTGTCTATTTATTGCATCTTTAGGTATTCTTTAGTCTCGTTAGTGATTGTTTTTTCTGAGCCTTCAATCATGTTTCAATTCTTTATTAGTTATTTGGGTTTCTAATAGTTCTTTGAAGTGTTCCTTCCATCTTTTCATTTTATTGATATCATTGTAGATTATACTATCATTCCTGCCTTTTATTTGTTTTAGAGAGATTTCTTCCTTTCTTCTTGGGTTTTTGCGGTTTTTTGAGCAATTTTTTATTTTCTTTAAAGTTCTCTTCCAGCTGCTTGCTAAATTCATTTCATTCTTGTTTTTTACTTCTCTGTATCAGTTCTTTTTCTTTCTTCGTTGTCGTCTACATTTGCCATTTTTATCTATATATTCTTTCTATTTTTGTTTTTTGTCCCTCACTTCATTTTGATTTCCTCGTTCAACCAGTGCATCTTTTTCTTCGTTGATGTAGTATTAGTTTTGGATTTTCATGAAAGTTTTGGTCTTTTAAAGCTTTAATTCATATAATGAGGTCTTTCTATTCTCATAGCGTGGATCAATAATTATAGAATTTATATTCAAGACTCGATTATCGAAACATCTGCATTTTAAGATTGACAGTTTTTGCCGTCTTATATTTCAGACGCTCTAACTTTAACTTTTTATGAGATAATTGGAATAATGATTATTGTCCAATTTATCATATCTTGTGTGGTACGTTATACCATTTTTCATCTTATTCAAACAAAGAATAAAATTTTTAATGCCCGTTTGTACGACAATATGTAAATTAAAATAATGGACTCAAGTTTCCATACTGGTCTTTTCAAGATTTATTGATATAATTAAAAAGTATACTTTTTTCTCAAAGTGTTCCAATTTTATCTCAATAATAGTACAAATAATTTTGTTTCAGAATTATAGGTAGTTTCACCAAAAACCATTCAGCCTGACGTTGGTCTTCCTGTATTACTGTCATCTGTTTCGTATCAGGAACTACTTTTTACTCAATAATGTGTATAAAATGTGTAGGAACTTCCTGCGTACGCTAAAAATCAACTATAACCAGTACAGCAACTATTAGCCGATACAACTGGCAAATCTTGTCTTCCGCGAATCATGGTGCGAATTCCCCATAAACATTGCTAACATCCTCTTTCGTTTGCAACTGTCATGTTCAGTCAGAAAGTTGGACAGAGTCCGGCAAAGGCAAATCGGTCAACGGGAAACACGATATTGTTTGGCGGAGATAGTTACCTGGATAACTCCCTGATCTATAGCCTACTAGACTAAATCGTGACCTTCTGAGTAACGGAACGTTGAAGAACTGACCATTTGGAATGATTTTTATGGACAATACGTTCAGGGATAGTTCCAGGAAATATATAGTCGGTTTTTTATGAGCAACAGACAGGAGCGTCTTCAGATTTAAAGAAATTATATTTTGTTTTATATTCGCAGCAAATTTTGATTCAAACAGTCTATCATTTGTTGAGGCTTCAGTAATTATTAGCCAAGTTAGTTATTGATTTTATTTTCTTCGTTTTCTCAATACCCAGGTGTTCAATATTCGTTGCGTTTCAACGATTGAAGCACTTTAATAAGTACTGCTTATCCGCTGAGCCTGAACTGAACAAATACAACAAAAGTATCCTTCAGAATTCAATTGGATAAAAGAGTATTGTATTACAAGATTCTAAGCGCTTGAACACACTACTAACTGTTGCTGTAAGTTGTAATGGATACAGTGTAAGAGCATGCGAAATAAATGTAAAGAATTTTTTGACTTTATGGATCATAAAACTAAAATAACCGGACCTAGAGCATTTAAGAAACTTATTGCATTTAAAAAAATGTATTGTCAAGAAATGCGCCTATGCTAATATGATATAATATTGAAATAAATAATTTCTACCGTAAAATGGGTGGTATAGTAGAATGTATATTTTAAGTATGCATAGTTCAGCAGTGATTACTCTAATTCTTACCCAAAATTTGGTGCGTGAATATTAAATTATTATATTGTCGTCGATTCGTAATACGTGTAAAATTTCAAATTATTCAGAGGTCCGGAACTGGATGAAAATTAATTTGAAAGATTCCGTTATTCAGATACACACAAGTGAAACTAATTAAAATAATTTCCCTATTATTCTGCGAAACTGTTATTATTTCACTGCCAGTAAATCGAAATTTTCATTTAAATGAATATTCTTATATTTTTGCTTTACGTCTATGAATATTGAAATAGTAGATGACATTTGTGACATGCACAAGGAATGCTTTCATGTCATGGGAAAATGTTTCAAGTTCAATCACATATCGAGAAGAATTTGTTAATTGAGACGTTTCCTTTAATTATCTACAGATGTACATATTTATTAACATTATTATCTTTTCTCTTTCAGAATTGTCGCAATGCTAAGAATTGCTCATGTACTAGTATCTACAATTATAATCTTATTCCATCATCAATAATTATTCTGTAAAAGCACACTGATCAATGCATTAGCACGTAGAAGATTGGAAACATGTTAGTTTGTATCTAATCAATCTAATTTTGCTTTATTTTCATATGTTCACCACTGTGGGAACTGGTCATGGTTACTCTTACCCAGATTTTAGAATTTTGTCGATGATATTTTGTGCTAAATTACTAATACAAGTATAGAAAATTAGATCGCGATTGGTGATTATTTATTATTATAATCATCAGTTGTTAATTTAATGAATAAATGTCAAACACATTGAAACAATTGCTATCCACATAAACAATAATTACTTTTCTCTATAATTCAAAATCTCGCCGTTCAGAACATAACAAAAGAGAAATTTATACGAAAAATCGGATTGACCTCGAAAGCGTGGAACAAACAATAAACTAATTAATTCTTCACATTATAGGTGTCTACAAGATAATTATAAAGGTCTCCGCGATGGTAAGGTAGAGTGTGTGCAGATCTTGAAGATTTGTTTTGCTTCCGGTATTGTATAAATCACAATAAACCTACGCATAAAGAAAGACACTACTATCATGTTCCATTGTTCTATTTCTGACAGCAGAATGTTGACAGGACACTCTGTCATTTTTTTTCCAAGTTGCAACTATTCTGCATCTTGTTTTAATAAAGATTAAGCAGTTTTTTTTTTTTTACATCAAAGAGCTCACTAAACATAATAATAATTATGATTTATTGTAGTACACTACAAATAAACAATATCATACATATAATTATTATGACTGTCATAAAAAAATGTGTTATATCTCTTTGTAATATGTGAAGGACGTTAGATCTCATAAATAGTAACTTGTTGCACCTATGTAATGCGTAGGTATGAAAATGGAGGAAAAAGTATAAACATATGATAATGACACATCAGTCGCAATCATGGTATGATTACTGTTGTCAACACTAAGGTAGGACATATTCTGAGTATACACAATCAAATCCTGAGAAATCGAAATATTGAGATAGCAAATAAAGCTTGATTTATCATTATACAAGTTTTGATCAGAGGCTTTGTTCGTCATATTCGTCTTGCCAAATTTTATTAGCAGTACATTATTTCATTGGAAAGTAATTCATGCCGAGTAACCGATTCAAAAGCCGCGAAGAGGAGATTTAATAGCCACTAATAAACGAAGTTTATTCACATTTGGTATTATGTCAACTACTACATCATTCAATGATTTGTTACATGCCAATTTGGCTTTTGGTCACTTTTTTTGCTGGGTTAAATTCTAAAATATAGTTTGGGTTAATTTGGAGTTCAATTTCAATTACTTCATCACTTACTTTGGTTAAAGATATTTTAGTTTTCAATTCTATAGTTTCATTCATTTTTCAAATCTTTAGTTCCGTTTCTTTTCTCTTCTTTAAGCTCAGTTTTGGTTACATTAAAAGCATGTTTATTTTTTACTTTTATTAATTAATTTAAGTTCAGGATTTTGTTTTAAATTGTCGCGGTGGTGATACGCGCGCTGCAGGCAGTGACGTTACGTTTTTTTTTTTTTTGAAACTTAGTACTTGGGCGTCCGCTAGGTTTTTTTTATCTAATGAAAAACGGTTTATTTTCAATTAAGTCAAACCAACCGGATTTGACTTAATTTATGACAATCAGCCTTAAGTCCTCGTATAGGACGGACGTTAAATTTATTGCTTTTTTTGTTTTTTTACCACTACAATTTTGCGGGTTTTTCCAAAGTTTTGTTGCCTATGCAAGCCGAGGTTTGGGGATTGTTTTGGGAAAAAACCTGTGCTTCGGCCGAGTATTTTGAGGCACTTTGGCCATTGGTTTTATTCGGCGGAGCAGCCCACGTGTTGGGGATAAGTATAAATTGTGAGTGGTCGTTCCGTTTTGTTTCCATCGCTACCACCTGCGATTTAACGTCGTCCGGACTAAGGCACAACGCTGTGGAAGTATCTGACTCCCACCCTGGACTTCCTGATCACCTGGAATCCAGCAAAATTAGACCTGAAGGCCGAGATCTAGACACCAGGCAGACGAGTCAGTAAGGATCTCCAGTGACGTCGCCAGTTGAGTGGTTCAGTTTTGCTTTTCTTTGCCACTTAACTTTAGTTTTTTGGTACTATTTGCCTAATTAAGCACCTCATGGCATCACCACGATTTTGTTCATTTTTTTTGTATCACTTTTTGCTGCGGTAGGCATTCGCTGTCACCTTTTTTTTATGCTTTTTTTTTCTGGTTACGTTATAAACACCACGTCCCGTTGTGAACCAGGTTGATCAATCTAGGGCCTGACAGATATAGATTCTGTTGAGACTTGTTGAAGTCTGCATTAGGGACGCGAATCACCGCCATTTTGCTTTACATTATTATACTTTATTGCTGTTTTACATTTTTTCCCTGTTATTTTACTTTTGATATTCACTTTATTCCATTTTTTTGAATTAACTTTATTAAATATTCATTACTCTGGGTAAGTTTGATCATTATTTATTTTGTAAAAAGTACCTACCACTTTAATTTTCAGGAAGTAATTTATTTAGTGCTTTATTTATTTTTAGCTGAGTGTAACTATCGCTGTTTGAGATATTGTTTTATTTTATGTTCTGCGGCATCTCGACGACAGATCTAATTATCCTAAATTCCAATATTCTACCCGTCCATCCTACTATCTTTTCTTCTACAGGTACTTTCGCAGTTGTATGCCTGAGGACGGTAAAATTAACAATTGCGTGGCGCCCTTATTTTTTGTTTTATTTAGAGTTAGTTTACGTAGCGTCCGGTAGATTTGTTTCAGTAAAGTTTATATTTTTCTCTCTTAAAGCTAACCTCACAACAACCCAGTCCGGCCCTGGGATTATTTTGATTAGTTTTTCTTGATACTGAGCTAGGCCGTTTTAAAGCTAGAGTTTGCGGAAATTAAGAAGTAGTTTATTTAGTGCCGCAACTCAGTTTTGACTGTAATAGAGTTCGTAGAATGGCGTACAAATAGCGCTACTATTGACTAATTCATATGATATCTAGATAGTACCAACCTTCGAACGATATGTATCAAAATTTCATGGCATCTCGAGAATTAGTTTACAAGTTACAGTGGTTTTGATGATGTTATTTTTCTAACTTTCAAAACAATAGAAAAATATGAATTTCGTGTGCTAGTATATCACTACTTTTTAATGAGAAAAATTACCGTTCAAGCAAAGCGATGATTTGACAAGTATTACTTGGACTGTGCTCTATTAATACAAATGGTAGAGAAGTGGTTTGCTGATTTTAAACGGTGTTGTGCAACAACAATTTGGTAGTTGTTCCATAAAAAAATATTAAAAAGTGCGCAAAATTGTTTTAGGAGATCGTAAAGTGCAACTGCATGAGATAGTTGACACCTTGAAGATATCAGAAATTAAAATTTGTTCATGAAAAAGTTTTGTTCGAAATAGATACCGCGTGGACCAAAAACAACATGTTGATGATTCTGAGCGCTGTTTGGAGCTGCTTAGGCAAAATAAAAAGGATTGTTTGATGAATATCTAATAATGGATGAAATATGGGTTCATCACTACATTCCAAAATAAAATCGACAGTCAGCTAAGTGGACAGCAACCACCGAAAGCCGTCCAAAGCGACCAAAAACGCAAAAATCGGCTGTAAAGGTCATGGCATCCGTATTTTGGAATGGACATTGTATAATATCCTTGGACTATTTTTAAAAGGGAAATAGGATCAATAGTTAATATGACATAGCATCATTTGTGCGTTTGGAGGGCAAAATCGAGTGAAAATTACCACAAGTTAAAGAAAAAAGAGCTCTTTTATTAGGACAATGCACCGGGTCACAAGTCGATCGTAACAACAGGAGAATAGTACGAATTGCACTTCGAATTACTTCCACTTCCACTGTATCCTCCAGCAATTGTTATCCGTTTGCAAATCTCAAAACAATGCTCGCTGCGAAGAGATATGGCTCCAATAAAGAGATGATTGCCAAAACTGAAGCGTATTTTGAAGAGTTGAACAAAACGTCGTATAAGAAAGGCATAGAAATGTAAAAGAAGCATTGGAATGAATATATCACTCTTGAAAAAGGCCATGTTGATGAATAAAGTCGCATTTCGTCTAAAAGTTGATATTTCATTGGTCATCCTTCGAGCTTATTGAGTGATTTGTTATAAAAGTTTGATTGTATATTTGTACGTCTCTTTAAAGTATATCAAGAACAAAGCACGTCGCCCCGTCTCGAACTATGTGGTCTATTAGGCACTCCGTCTGATTTTATGCTACTTATAGGGCACCTCAACCAGAAGCAGTACGTTCAAAGTAATATCGTCTGATGTTTTTTTGCCTAAATTATTATCTTTCAATGTAGTCTCCTATGCTCATATACTGTCCAACGCTATTCCATTTTATTGATCCGTTCCCAAATAATGGGATTGATCCAATTTTGCGAAATTGGTATTTATTGCCGCAATCACATCTTCGTATGAGTAGAATGTCTTTCTCGCCAGTATTTTTTTCAAATTTGGAGTTTAGAAAATATGCGAAACAAGTTGGGTCCCTATTTCCATTAATTTCGTGACCATAACTCCAGAGAAGTAAGCTGGTACGTTATCGTCGTAGAAAAGAGTCTTTCTGTGAATAGCTTTTCTCTTTATTCTTGTTTGAGGTGGTGCAATCTCGATACATAATATGCATCTGTAATATTAAATGAGGGTTATTCCTTGGGAATCTCAAAAGACAGTCATCTCAACCTTCGTATTCGTCTTTTTTATTGCAGATCTTCTGCTTGCAACCAATTAATTGGATAGTTCTTTGGTCTGAGGTCTCCAAAATGACGGAACGACGTCTAAAGTCCTGCTAATTCCGCTGAAACCGCTGCAAATCTCAGAGCACGTCACGCGTTTTCGTTTTTGGTCATCTATGAGCAATCAAGGGATCCATGTTGAGTACAACTTTCTCATATCCAAATGTTGATGCTTTCAGCATAAAAAACGTCACGCACTTTTCTTCTTGTACCACCCATTACTAAATCACCGATTTCATCAATGTTTTCTGGAGTAATTGTCCCAGAAGGGCGTCTATGATATTCAGCATCATTTGGGCTGATATGGCCTCTTATAAATTGTTTTAATTAAATGTGTGAAATCACTAAGGCGATTTGTCTTTTCGTATGTTGTCAATTGAGCAATGATTGAGCACGCAACCTAAAGGCACCCCACTTGAAATCACGTCGTCCAATACTTTTCCACCATTGATATTATGTCGCCCAACTTCAATAATTTTAAGATAAGTAAGCTAGACTTCCTTATTACAATAATATTTGAAATTATTCGGATAGATAACATCAAATAGTCCAACAAGAGGAGTTCCGCACTTCTCGACACATCTACTCATCTTGGCTTCCACATTTAGCACTCGTTCGAATTCAGCCTCGCGGCTAAGTGATTTTTTTCAGATATAAACCTCATTTCAAATGTAATCAATAATTACTGTTGTCATCCAGACAGATGCAATCCGGTTATTATTGAAAATATTCCTGTTCTTCTTTATATTGACATCCATGACAAATCATTTTGATCGAGTGTTATATTATACAAACGCATACGTATAAATTAGTGTCCTGATCTGAATATAGATGGTATTAATCATTGCTCCCATTTTTCAAACACAACTTTTTGACACAATTTTGGCAAATTTTCAGAAAACTCTCTTGTGTGATGAAAAAGGACGGAATTATCCTCAGGAAAACTTCTTTTTTCATATAATTACATACAATTATATATTAATTATTCAAGTGATTTATTATTACAATTAACATATCCAAATGACAACGGATGTTAATAAATTGACTCACTATGGTACTACCCGTAGTCATAGGAATCCGAGGATATAAAATACATACACAATTACATGAGAAAAACCTTATATTTTAACTAAACTCTCCGCACGACACTCACTTGACAACGCTTCGTTCACAGACCTCTTTCAGACTGTCAATAACATAAACATATTGGTACAGCTAACACAAAAATATTATTTGAAAAATGAATAGACAATACTATAGTATTATGCTTAATCCTAACATTCTCCCACCTGAGACACTCATATCCTTCTCTACAAACATAAATGAGGTGTCTCACTGTAACTCCTTAAACTGAACTTAATTCACATTATTTTTTTTCTTTACTAATCTAATACAAAAATTTCAAGCATAACGTTTAGGCTTATGCACTTCTCGTCCATACTTCGTTACATACGGTGCTAAATTCTTATCTCCTACATCACTTTCCACTTCACATTTTTCACCAATTACACAATCATCGTCATCGACCTCGTTGCTCCTGGTGGTATCAGCATCGACCTCTTCTTGCTCGGTATGATCGCCTTGGTTCTGTCGTTTCAGGAGACGCGTTGAGCTTTCCAAGGAGTAGAGCCTTTGCACCGGCCGCAGTAACTGTCCATGTGCAGTCTGGAGTCGCACCAACCGCACAACATCGTCTTTTCCCGGTAACAACTCGATAACCCGTGCCAACGGCCAGTTCATTCGTTTCATACTGTCGCTGCCGATTAGCACTATTTCACCGATTTTGACATTACTATTGTTTTTGACTCGATCACTATGCACTAGGAGCCCGAGATACTCCGACCGAAAACGATTTCGCAACTCGTTTCTTAATCGCTGTAAGTACCGGTGTCGACGATTCAAGTTAATAGAGTCTATTTTGTCCAAGTCAGGCACACCGTTTTCTTTTATTTCAGTTAAAAACATTGATGGGGTCAGTGTCTTCAAGTCATTAGTATTGTTCGATATATATGTCAACGGACGCGAATTTATGGTAGCTTCACAATCGCATAGTACCGTATATAGTTCATCACTGGTCAAACATGCTTGTCCGAGAGTCTTTTTTAACAACTTTTTCAAAGCTCCGATCAATCGTTCCCACCAGCCGCCCCACCAAGGAGCTGATGGTGGACTGAAACGCCAATTAATCCTCCATACAGCAGTATTCCTTTGAATAACATCCCACTGCAATCTGTCCAGAGAATTTTCGATACCTCGAAAGTTCGTCCCATTGTCCGTGTATATATAACTTGGCCTTCCCCGCCGCGCGATAAATCTTCGTAACGCATTTAAAAAGTCATTCGCTGATAAAGAATATACTATTTCTAAATGAATGGCCCTGTAAACGGCACACGTGAAAAGACATATCCAAATTTTCCTTCCATCTTTCAGAAACAATGGACCAGCCAAATCGATTCCAACCACTTCAAAAACTGCTGCTTCGCGTACTCGGTTCATCGGAAGAGGCGGCACTTCTACTTGAATATGTTTCTCGTCGAAACGTCGACATACAATACAGTTGTTCGTAACACCTCGTAACGTGTGACGTCCTCCTAGAATCCAAAACCTTTCCCTCAAGATACTCATGAGCCCTTGACCCTTGACATGGCAAGAAGTGACATGCATATGGTATATTAGTCGTTGCGTGATGAGATGTTTAGCAGGCAATAAATAAGGACATATGAAATCCTGTGTATCTTCGCGATTTGTCAATCTGCTTTTAACTCGCATCAAGCCTTCTTCATCCTGGAATACTCTGAGTGTGTTTGTGATTTCTTTCTTTAATGGTAACATATCTTGCTGGGCAATTTTGATTAGTATCTTCTCAGCTTTATCTATTTCTTCTGCCGAGAGTTCACCTTGTTTCTTACTGTTTTTATTCTTACCATTATGTGCGAAGCGGAAAATCCATGCTATCATACGCACGTTCTTCAAGTGCTTTGAGAAATACGAATATAAATGTACACTTTCTCTGGTAGCCAATAAAATCTTAGTAGCCTTTTTTTTCCGTTCTGCGCTTATTTCACTTTCGTCCACGCTAAGTGTGGTCTGTGGCCATGTCTCTTTGCTCTCGTATAGCCACCTAGGTCCCTCCCACCATTTTGATGATGCCAGCGCTTTAGGAGAACATCCCCTTGACAATAAATCTGCGGGATTCTTCTCTCCCGGTACATGGTTCCAATATCCCACATCTGTTAACTGTCTTATTTCTTGGACACGATTCCAAACAAATATTGACCATTCTTCCTTTCGTTTTATCCATGACAACACCGTTGTTGAATCTGACCAAAAGTACGAAGGGATTTCAGCTTTCAACGCTATGTCCACTTGCGTCCATAGCCGTGCTCCAATGGTAGCTGCTAATAGTTCGAGTCGCGGAATTGACAATCTTTTTATTGGCGTAACTCTGGTTCTCGCCGAAATTAGGTGTACTTTCACCCCATCTAGAGTTTCGATTCTAATGAATATGGCACTCGCATATGCCGAATTACTCGCATCGCAAAATACATGTAGAGTCGCGTTTTGTTGACTATTGGCATACATCATGTTGAACCACCTAGGGATTCGAATTTCTTCCAATAATGGCAACTCTTCTACCCATTTCTGAAATGTTTCTTGTACTTCTACATCAACCTCCTGATCCCAACCAATTTTCTGTTCCCATAACTGCTGCAAAAGCAATTTTGGTAATAAAGTTGCAGGAGAGGTGAATCCAATTGGATCGAACACTCGCTGCGCTGCAGATAGTATTTCTCTCTTTGTTATTTTCTTTCCTATGAGATTAACATCTTTGTACCAAATAGAAAGAGTATCATCCGTCTTGTTCCAGGACAATCCCAGAACGTATGTCTTACCTCCATTAACGTCATTGGTGTGCTCCCACCCTCTCAATTCGAACTTTCCTTCGTACATTATTTCTGACGCTTCTTCCATGAATTGTTTTAATTCTTCTTGACTGCTGACGCTGGTCACACAGTTGTCAACGTAAAATGAGTTTCTCAACTTTACGATCGTTTCTTCTGAGTATTTGTGAGATACTTTCTTCTGGCAATTATCAAGATGAAAATCTATAGTCGCCGCTAGGATAAATGGACTAGAGTTGACTCCAAATACAACTCTCTTGTGTCTAAACAACACCTCCTCGTTATCTTTAGTCCTCCAATGGAATCTAAGAAAATCTCTGTCGTCTCTGTGTATACCGATCTGTAGAAATGCCTTTTTAATATCGGCTACAACACCCAAAGGCTCTCTTCGAAATTTTAATAAAACTTCTGGTATCAACTCAATTAAATTTTCACCTTTCTCCAAGCAATCATTGAGTGATGGCGAATTAATCTCTCTTGCTGACGCATCAAACACAGGGCGTATTCTGGTTGAAACGCTACTCTCTTTAATAACTGGCCTGTGGGGGAGATAATGTCTACCTTTTATTTCTTCTTCTTTTGGTACTTTTTCGATGATTCCTTCTCTGCACCATTCATCAAAAACCTCTTGATAATCTTCATGATAACCGCTTTGCTGTATTTTGACCAATGTACGTTCTAGCCGCATCTTGGCTAATTGTTCATTTGAAGGCAAAGGTGGATGATCTTCTCTCCACGGTAATCGTACTTCATATCTACCTTCCTGATCTTGAGTTATCGTCTTGTTGAACGTATCTTTAGCCAGGTGGTATGCTTTTATTTTATTGGTCTTTTCCTTTGGCTCGGTTATTCCTAGAACATCTAAATCCCACCAGTTTTTGATGGAATTGGTGCTGTTATACAAGGATGTTGCAATCATACTCGTGTCATGATTTATTACTGTGCTTGGGGCCTTTCCCATCAACACCCAACCCAACAAAGTATGCACTGCAACCAATCCACATTTTAGAGTTAATTTCTTCCCGGTGAATAGTTTTCCAGCCACATCCGCTCCAATAAGTAACTCAATTGGTTCGCTTCCTTGGTTATCACTCAATTTGATACCCTGTTCTTTCAACTCATGTGTCCAAACACCTTCATATATAGCAGAAATACTATCGCAAATGACAGGTTGGTCCATCACCTCAAAGTTACATGTGAAATCACCTGTCAGGTTCGCAACACGGACTTTATAACAATTGTGTTTTTGTTCACCTGTTTGTGTGCCACCAAATAAAGAATGCCTCAAATTTTGAGAACGTTCCACCGAATAGTCCAAATCACGCGCAGTAGCTGCTAAGACGTAGGATCTCTGTGACCCGCTATCAAACATAGCCCGTACTATACGCGAATCTCGGTCACTATACATTCTGACCCTAAGTGTTTGCAAAAAGACATTGGTCACTGTATGATTGGCTAAATTAGTCAACGACATTTCTGTTTCGTTTGTTTTCCGAACACTTCTTCCTTTTCCAGTATTATTATCCTTCTCGCCGTTTCCCGCTTGCTCCGCATTTAGCTCCGGGCACAAAATTACTACGTGTTGTCTACCACATACCAGACATTTTATGCGTTCTCTGCAATTTTTCCTCTGATGTCCAAATTTTGCACAACGAAAACATCCTCTTTTCTTTGAAAGAATCTCTTTTTTCTCGTCTAAGGACATCTTCTGCATCTTGAAACAATTTTCAGAAGTATGATTTCCATCACAGAATATGCATTTGTTTATATTGTAGTTAAATAATCCTGCGGCTGTGGGTACATGCTGATCGACTGACCTTTTCTCCTTTTTGTTCTTATCACTAGGCAAATTGAATCCTGCTGTAGCTAACGTGATCCTTTGTTCAGCCTCAACTTCGTTTTTGATGAAACTCATAAGATTGTTCAAACGCTTATCTTTACCTTCAATTCGTGAGTTTGCAAAAAATGCCGATCTCTGCCAGATCCTAAGTAATTCTTCTGGTAATGCTGACTCGATGAGAGGAAATAACATTGCTTCATATTTATCTGTCGTGACCCCTAGTGTCTCTAGAGCTCGAAGCTGGGTCTCTAATTTATCATAAAGAGTAGGCAAACTCTGTTTTTCCTGGGACATCGTATTTTTCAAAACAAGGCTCAATAGTTCCCTCACATACACTTCAATTAAAAGTTCGTCTCTTCCATATCTAGCTTTCAGTGTATCAACTGCCTTTGAATAATTTTCACGTGCCAGAGGAAAACTATCTACAAGATCTCGCGCTCTAGTACCGACTGTGATAGCTTGTTGTAAGTACTGGAATTTATCCTCAGGTGCAATTGAAGCATCCTCATGTATTTTCAGAAACTGCGTCCAGAAAGGAAGCCAATCTTTAATATCTCCTCCAAACTTTTTCATTTCTAGCATAGGTAATTTAAATTTTCTCATCAACATATCATTAGGCACACTAACCACTGGTACCTGTGTTTCAACAGCTGTTGTCTCATGATATTTATTGATATTAGCTTTTACCTTTTGGAAGAGAGTCTCATATTCATCCACGTTCTCAATTTCTTGAATCAATTGCGCCTCATCCTCGACGGTGCTTACTAATATATCATACACCTCTTCATTTAACTTGTTTAAATTCACGTGTTTTCCTTGTAAAACCGCCCATTTCGCTTCTACTTCTTCTACCTGTACTTCTGGTTCAACGATCAACTCCAATATCGTATTGGCTGTCCTTTTGAAGACGGTGCGAATTGCCTTACGAGCTTTCTTCTTTTGATCCATCGTTGAAGCAATTTGAAAAAGTTGTTAAGTAGATGGACTTACCTCGAAAACACTGACGATTAAATATTGTTTTCCACGCATAAAATTTCGTCCGACCAATATGTTGTCAAAATTAGTTTCCGCGTACGAAAATTTCGTCCCGAAATGTATCTAACCTGCTTTCCACTCGCGACGTCACTACACGCACTTGAACTGATAACAACGCGCACACGCCGGTGGTTAATAGCAAACGAATCACAAAACTCATGTAATTGTCCTGTCACGGTCGCCAAATGTTAATAAATTGACTCACTATGGTACTACCCGTAGTCATAGGAATCCGAGGATATAAAATACATACACAATTACATGAGAAAAACCTTATATTTTAACTAAACTCTCCGCACGACACTCACTTGACAACGCTTCGTTCACAGACCTCTTTCAGACTGTCAATAACATAAACATATTGGTACAGCTAACACAAAAATATTATTTGAAAAATGAATAGACAATACTATAGTATTATGCTTAATCCTAACAACGGATAAAATGTTTTCTAGCTCCAAGAAATATCTAACTCTATATCATTGCGCTAGCTCATAACTCTTCTCCAATTTTTCAAGCATTGTTCCAGGTCATGGATAACATATTATTGAGATGGTATTTGCTTGTTACTAATTGTAAATTGTCACCGTGGTGTATAATAACACTAAATTTTCAATGTTAAATCTAATTGGTATTTAAAATAATTAATATCTTTAAGAGAAAAGGAAAGAAATAGTACAAACAATAAAGTTGCCTTCGCATATTAAAAGCAAAACTAATCATAATCTGAAAAAGCCAAGAAATAGTCTGCAATTACTTTAATAATCTTAAGTGTTGTAGAGTACTTGCAAAAAAGTTGGATTGATCCTTTATGTTAAATCTTTAATCTTTTGTAACTCTAGTAGCCATAACTCCTGAAATAATAATCGTGGAACAATGAACCAAACGCTAATAGAAAGCTTATGAAGCTCCATTTATTATAGAATATTCTTTAGCTTTTCACTTTGCTTGATTTGAGACAAGCCACAGTAAAATATCTGTTGAAGAGCCGTCACATATTCCTTATTAGGATAATTTCAAACTTCACGGAATCTTCAAAGCCAAGTTTAATTAGATTATTTTTCAACTTCAAGTTGAATTTAGACTCTATTCCTTGCTGGGCTTTATTTCTCGGTGCCTTCAACTCTGTATTTTATTTTTCCGTTTTAGGTGTTGCAAGATCGTAAGTCTTCAGCATCACGAATAAGTTCTGTTCTAGTGTCAGAATACATTGTTGTATCCATAGTTCACTTTTCATAAATCATCTAGTAATAATAACCTTCCGACTTGTCTGTCACGAACTCTACACTTTCCGTTAGGCAATCCAGTAGTTAGATTTCAGGAGTTGCTTCGTAAGAATCAATTGGCGCCCGAGCAACCGTCTACAGTTCCGACGTTGACGTCAAGTACATCTCAAGTCATTAATAATATCATAACAATTACGGATATGCAAAAAGTTATTCATAAAAATAAGAATCCTAATATGAACCTGTCAGTAATATAAATTATTGTACCTATATGAAAGATAATGTGATTTTATGGCATTTGTCTAATTATCTCCTTATATATACTAAGTAATTTGAAAGTAACTATAAATATTGTTCATTATCAGTTTATGTAAAGTTATAAAAACTCAAATTTCTTTGTTTGATACAATGTTATATAAATGTGTTCAGTTTTAATATCAAACAAAGCCGCTAAAATTATGATTAATTTAATTAAATCGTTATGATAATATCAATACTTCGAGATATGCTCAAGTAAATGCTACACATGCGGATTTCAAAATCGTACATTGCGAAAGAAGAGATTGTAAATTGAACAATAAAATTGAAGAAATGAATTGTTTTTATTTGTAACTCTCCTAATGTTGCGGTTACATTTAGGAGAACATTTACATTGCTATATCATGAATATTTAATTCGAAAGGACATATTCATATTACCAATATCAATATTATAACCTAAATTGATATTTGAAGTTCATCAAAAAGATTTTATTTGTATTTGATGTTATTTGTACCTAAAACAACCTTGAGGAGAAGGGTTCTATGAAAAAATTATAGAAGGTGTAACAAACGACCCCAGTTCTAATTCGCTCCAGGCCGTCCAGTCAATCAAAATCAATCAATCATTACAGTAAATACGATAATAAAAAATTGGGCGCCGGAGAACAACACCCTGTGTAGCTATCCTTCACTTGAAATAGATGTTGTGATTATCGATATCACCCTGTCTGTCGAGCTCGAGATACAGTAGAAAAATTGATCAACCTGATGTAGAAAAGATCTATTGCTCTTACCGAACGTAAAATAAAGAAAGTAATAGAAAAATATGACTAATTCCACACATTACTTGCTTTACCCACACCTGCTTCGATCACGATCTATAATCCAATCGACGCAATCCTTCATCACTATCTTTAATTTTGATCTAAGCCTCTTCATCACTGAAGAGCAAAATATAGTACAGACATGATTCCTTGCAGTTTCTTGAGGCTATTCTCTAATTATTCCCGCGAAAAATAACACAAGTAATTGCAGAACTAGCGTAAAACTGGACTGTGTCACGTTCAAAGCATTAAGAAATGTCTGCCGCGGTTGCTGCTGAGAAACCTGCAGTGCTTACAATTAGTTGGCGCGGATGCAGAATCAAGGAAGCTGGTTTATAAAGAATGAGCACTACAAATATTTTTTTTCAAAATTAAACAGCATTGATGTTTATTGTAATCACATCGAATTGATTTGGAAGATCATGCAATTCTTCGATTACCGAAATATAAAATAAAGTTTAAAATTTAATAATCAATTACAGACTAATGGTGAATGAAATATATGCATCATGATTCAATTTAGGAGAGCATGTTGAATAACTGGACCAATAAAGCACCAAAAGAGACTTTACCACTTTTGTTCAACGTTGAAAGGTAGATATTCAAAAAGAGATTTTGAATTCTTTGGCTAAGGTACCATTGTGCACTGCCCCATAGAGCCACACTGAGACAAATCCATGAACAAACTTATCCCAGTGATATCATATTTTGATTGACCTGCTTCGTGCTATCGAGAGTAGCAGTCAAGCAAGAAAAATTCAGGAAATATGATAAAAAGTTCCCTAAGCTAAGCAACTCTTAAGCCCGCCGCACACGTTGCAATTTTTCGAGCAATTTTCTTCACTTGGAGCCGCGCTGGCTGCCACGCTTGCTCCGATGATAGAAACTTGCCAGGAGACTTGTTACACAAGATAGATTCGGTGCAATTTTTCGCACTTGCTGCGCCGCTGGCTGCTATCCGTAGCCAATTAGAACGGCCGACGGAATCACGTGTCGTATTAGCATGCTACGCTGCATTGTGTTTTGCGATGTTTCGAGGTACAAATCAATAGAAATTATGGTGATTGGAAAAGGAGTGAAATGGGAAAGCGCAGAAGTGGAAGCTCTCATTGAGGCATACAAGAATGAGCCATGTCTTCACGCGGTAAGATCGTCAAACAACAGGCTGAGAATTCCGCGGCCTTGATTCCCCCTTAAAAGCCACTCTATTGACCAAAGTTTTCTATTTTTGTCTTTCTCTGTCTCGTAATTGTAATTGATTCGCAAGCTATAATTGCAGCAAATGCTCCGACTATTTGTAATAAGCAAATCTATCAAGTATACATTCTAGAGTCAGAATGAGTGGCGCAACTTGCATCGAGCAAAAGTAAGTCTCACACCAAGCGCAGCTCAAAGTGGCGCAGAGCGTAAGGTAACTTGCTGCAAATTAAGTGAACAAAATTGCTTCGAGCAGCCATCAACTCAGAGCATGCTTGTGTTAGCTGTGGAGTTACCGATTATTTCCAGTTTCCTAATTGTTCAAAGTTGTGCTTTCACTAATAGCTATCAGCCGCGTGAATAACCTAACCTAGTATTTCCATGAATAGCTATCAGGCAAATTTATTTGCGTCCTCTCCAAAAATCTAGATCAATTTGAGTTCACGCTACCCTAGGAGCCATCAACCACGTAATGGAGTCTAAAGCCCGCCGCACACGAGGCAATTTTCCACGCAATTTTGTTCACTTAATTTGCAGCAAGTTTTCTTGTGCACTGGGCCACTTTGAGGTACACTTGGTGTGACACTTATTCTCGCATCACACGATGCAAGCTGCGCCACTCATTCTAACACTAGAACGTAGACTTGGTAGATTTTCACATTACAAGTATGGATGTTGCCGAAACTAATCGTCGGAGGAGAGCTGGAGCATTTGCTGCAGTTATAGCTTGCGAATTACGAGACAGAAAAAAAAAGAGGAAAAAACTTTGGTCAAGAGAGTGATTTTTGAGAAGGAATCAAGGCCGCAGAGTTTTCAACATTTTGTTTGACGAGCTAGTAGGGTGTATACCAAACGTGAAAAACCTGGAAATGTCAGGGAATTTAGATAAACTGGAAATGTCATGGAATCGTCAGGGAGTTTCTGATATTTATCTGGAAAAAATATATCATAGGATATTTATGCACTATTACTCATAAAAGTATATTTTCACTCTTTAAGATACTAGGGCCATCTGTGCAAATCTATAAGTCTTCCAGATCTATAAATTCATGAAAAATAAATTCAATGAAGTACATTTACTTTTGTCGATTAATGTAAATTCGTTCATGATATCAAGTTCGTTGCGATTTTGTTTTTAATCCACAGATTTATAGGGTTCACACAGAATTGCAACATTAATCTGTGATTATTATGTAAGTTTGTATCAAACTTTTGTTTTTTACTGTCTGGAATTTTATTGAAAATAACCTGAAAAACCTGGAAGTCAGGGAATTTTCATTAAATTTTTTGGTATACACCCTGAGCTAGGGTACGTAAACATTACCTAATTTCCACTAGCCATAATTTTTACTTATTTGTATCTTAAAACACCACAAAACACAATGTACTAATGAGGCACAGCATTCTGATGCGACGTACAACTCAGTGATGTAATCACGTGATTTCGTCGTCTGCTTTGATTGGCTGTGGACAGCAGTCAGTGGCGCAGCAAGTGCGAAAAATAGCACCGAACCTATCTTGAAAAACAAGTCTCGTGGTAAGTCTAGTACCCCCGCATCGCACCAAATTTCTTGCATCGGAGCAAGCGTGGCACCCAGTGCGGCGCCAAGTGAACAAAATTGCATGGAAAATTGCCTCGTGTGCGGCGGGCTTAATTCATGCCGCCTAAATTTCACTGCATGGTCCCTTTTGAGAAATTAGAATTTATTCTCAGTTCCAAAACTTAAATCTGGTTCCCATTCTATTTGAATTGATTTATAAGAGTGCCAATTTTATTAATGAATAATAAAGTGCAAGCTGGCGCCTGAGACCTCGTTAAAAGTTGGTGGTTAATTGAACTGATTATAAATTTCAATTTCTAAACTATGTGATATCCCTGAAACGTTACAATGTTTGGATTTCCCAGAATCGAAAGGACATTCCGTTTCTATAAAGGATACATGAGTACAATATCCTATACTGAAAACCAAGGAAAGGTTCTAGAAATGGAATGTCAGCCAAAGTAGGTGAAAAATGATTTTGTGTTTGGAGAGGTCATGACGACTTTCTTCTAATGAAAGAGATCGATCAGGGTTTGATTCAAAACTACTTGAGCTCGTAGATATTTGGCTATCGATTCCGTTATGCGTTATTTGGTTGGAACCAAAACTGATTAGTATTTGACTGATACTAAAATAAATTAGTTCCGAATGTAGTTTGCAGCTCCGCCAATATCAGTGATAAAAGATAAAGTAGTTCGAAAATAAGCGTCCATGAAAATAATTCGCCTCGCCCTGTTACGGTCGACTCGTTAGATTAAATAATGTTTTATGGAATATTATAATTTATTGTACACCAGAGTTTCATACTTCAAGCGAAAAATACCTTACAAAACATAAAAATCCCGCATACATGCTGTATTTCCAACATTCTACAACACTTTGTTCGTAGAACAGTAAGACACAATCACCGATTTGCTTCGATACGGAATAAATAATAGCAATAGAAATAACACAAGATAACAAGAAAATTATAGCCTGCGATATCTCTCGAAATCTCTTACTGTTTGACTTCTGCATCGAGAAATGTCAGCAAAATTAAATTGTTTGTCGATAATTAACACACCGATTGAGTAAGCAATAACTGCAAACCTGCTTGAAGAATTTTTATCGTTCCGAAAACGCGAAACACCAAGAAATTGACTTATTAATTTAATTTCCATCTGCTAGAAATGATGATTGCTCAACACGATTTCAACAGCATCAGGACTAAGCGTAAGAATTCTCATTTCTTGTAACTTAAGACCACAATAAACTTCTCTAGGAACTCACATTTTCGAAATTTTTATAATTACAAGAAAACGAGCAGAGTTCCCATGAACGATGCAAATAAATATCACCCGTCAACCCTTGCGCAGTGGCTTGAACATTAACGAACACTGTAGACACCTAATTATTAAATGCTAAGATGCTGAGAACTTTAAGAAAAGACATAAGTATGGGACACATCTTTGACCTTCCTAGGTCACCTGACCAACACGTATGAACCAACGATAATGAAGTTACTATGAACTAAGCGACCACAACGCATTCACAAAACCTGGGAGACTTATTTCATTGTGGTATCAAGTGTTTTAAGTAATATTCTTTATTCTCCATCACTTCTTGGATTATTTCCCATTAAAACTTGCTTCTCATCTCAAGCATTCCTAGCTGAAAGAGTCATCCTCATCTTGTACTGTCACCAACGGTTAATTTACATGTACTATTAATTTCTCTTAATGTGAGAATGCTCTCTGGTCTCTACATCAACGTTTTTATCTTTGTTTTAATTGTTGCTGTACCAAGTTGTTATTATGAGCAACTATAATGTTCCCATAAATTCTTCTTTTATTTATATGTTCAACTGTCCAACAGCAGGTGAACTCCACAATATCTCCGTGAAATAACCTGATGGTGAAATAACAATTTGGTGAACTGAACCTGAAGATTGGATGCTATGAACTGTGGCAAAGTGCTCCATTAACGTTCTCTGTTAAACCTTTATAAAACCTTCAGTTTTTCAAGATATTGAAGCCCTTGAATTTAATCTATCAGCAATTCACTGCCGCATAATTTTGATTCAACTGTCAATATCGATATAAAATATTCTCCAAATTTTTGAAATGTTATCTTCAAGGTTGAGTTGATCATTTAATCTAATTTCGATTCTAGTGTACAAACTGTTTGCTTTTTCTTATACTTGCATACTGTATTCATATACAGGGTGTTAATACTAAATTGTAATACCCAAAAATTGCAGTTAGAACCCATTGAAACAAACAGCTCGGTTCAATTTTTTTATTTAGAACCCCAGTTCATAGTAATTATCGTTTTCTCGTTTTTAGAAATTATTTTCAGGAATATTTAATTAAAATTAAAGAATATTGAAACAACAAGGTAAGGACTAGATTTGATTTTCTAAATAGCCACCATTTGCAGCAACGCATGCTTGGCAGCGAGTTTAAATATTAGAGGAGACACTTACAAGAGCTGCCTGCTTGTCTTTAATATCCTCTGCTGCAGCTACTATTCTAGCCATTAGTTTTAATTTGGTGTTTACTTGTGTCTCATATACAGAAGTCTTCATCTGACCCCAGAAAAACTGAACTAGGGGAGCTAGTTCGGGGCTCCTACTCTTCCAGTTCCAATCCACTTATTCGTATATTCTCTATTTAGTAGTGCTATGACCTCTCGGGTTGTATGAGCCGGTGCTCCAGTATGTTAAAATCAACGTCTTCGTGTGATGTTTAGCGGTAAGTCAACAAGAAGTTCTGACAGAACGTTGTTTGGGAAGACTTTGGTTTCAACATGCTGGAGCACTGCCTCATACAATCCGAGAAGTCATGTGAGGCCCTAAAAAGTGCAATTTCCATAGACACGAACATTTCTGTGAGTCATTTCTTGTGTTGGTGCTGTGTTCATAACCTACAAACAATAATAGGTTAAAACAATTATTGCATGGCGCTGGTAATTGTAAGTTCTACTTTTGGGTCAAAGATAGCGCCAATGCCTGTAAGTTCTGCTTTTGAATTAAGAGATGGCGCTGATAGCATTTGTTAGTGCTACAGTCGTGAAGTTTGGCCTTTGGCCGATTAAGTTAGATAGGCTTGAGATTTATGATATTCTCGAGAGATGCAATAATACGAAATGTAGCACTCTTCACTTTCTAAGCCTGTGGTGACTAACGATGGAAGCACCTCCTTGTGAGCGCTCCATTGTACAAATTAATCTAAACACTTGAATTTCAAAGTAGAGAAAAGAGTTGCAATAATACTTAAGGTATGAACTCTTCGTTTCCTAAAACCCGCCGCATACGAAGCAATTTTGTTCACTTAATTTGCAGCAAGTTTTCTTGCGCTCTTGGCCGCTTTGAGCTGCCTGTTTTCCCAGCACACAAAGCAAGCTGCGCCACTTATAGTGACTCTAGAATGTGGACTTGCTTATTACATATATAAATGTTGCCGAAAATAATCGTCAGAGAAGAGCAGTTTCAGCTTGCGAATTAATCAGAATGCGGGCAGAAAAATAAATAGAGAAAACTATGTTCAAGAGAGTGGCTGCTGAAAAGTTTTTAAGGCTGCTGTGTTCTTGAAATGCTAGACAACATACACTGAGAGAACTAAATTGCGCCATTCAAGGGGTTAGAAGTATAAGTGGTAAAATTCAAGTGATGAAAACCGAAGTTGTAAGTCGATTGCGACATATTTTTGAAATTAAAAGTAGATCTTATGTACGCAAAAGGTGACTGCTCTTCGTATAGAATATTTTTTTGCAAACAAATATTGTTCAAAGATGAAAATACATTTCGTAACCTCAAAATTTTGACGTTAGATATCTTTTTGTCTCACAATTGCAAGTAGTACTAATTACCAATTAAGTGGTCAGATTTTACAATTTAAAGCTGCAATACTTTACCAGTTACCATCACATTGACCTTACCACTTCAAGTTGTTGAAAATACCATTTCAATTGCTCACGTACAGCTTAAATTATTATCCTTATAACTTAGTTTTCTATATGGGGTACAGGAAAACTTTTTCTCATTTTTACTTTTTCATCTTACTTTGATTGTTAACGTTTGAAGTATATTTGCAATGCATCAATTGATCTAAATGGTATCTCCAAGCCATGTTTCCATCTAATTCTTTACAATAAATTGTTTTCATTGTTTGATTGAGCTCGCTACATCGCCTAGTTAACTGTGAAAAATCCTCAAGATTAAATGATTAATTATAAATAACCGAGAATGCACGCCTTCAGAGTAACTATTTCTCAAAATCTCACAAAATACAAGTCAGTGTGGCGTGGTAAATGCGACATAAATCTGATGTTGATGTAGTCACATGATTTCGATACCCGTTCTAATTCGCGTGTGGCAAGTGCAGCATCCTGCAACGGACCAAGTATCTAGCATCGAAGCCAGCGTAGCAGTCAGCGCGGTTCCAAGCGAACAAAATTGCTTGAAAAATTGCCTCGTGTGCGGCAGGCTTCAGTCTGTGGTGTCGAATGATGGAAGCGCTTCCTTGTGAGGCCAAATTAACCTCGACGCTTGAATTTAAATTAGAATTTTCAGATTAATCCTAATTTATTTAGAATGTGGGCGCATTCTCTGAAGCGCTTGTTCAACAACGGAATCACCCAGAGCCAGAGCCAAGAATTTAAGCTATTCCTTTTCTTTTCTCAATTATTTCTAAAGCTTTTTTCATTTAACCGCCATTGCTCTGGAAACTAATTTCTGTATGTTAAATAATCTGCTTGATAGTCAATATATTATATTAAATATAATTAATGTTTCAATTGAATTCCTAAAACTCATTCTGTCGTTACATTTCGGGGAAAATATTTTTACCTTCCAGAACCGGGCTTCTTAAGATTTAAAAATCCAATGTTTTGCTTTTTTTAAATAAAAAAAACCCTGGCGCCCGAGCACATTATAACCTCAAGTAAGTAAGGTAGAAATTGAATATACAAATAAATGGTTCAGTAATTGTACGAATTGCCATTACAAATAAACTTATTTTTATGATTTGATTTTTTTTATTCATGTCAAATAGTAAATTACAGTCCTATCAGTACTATAAATAGAAAATATTCGAATAAGTGCCCGGAGCCTTGACCTAACTCTTTTAGATTTTTTTTCTGGGGTCAGATGAATATTTCTGTCTATTAGACACCAGTGGAGACCGAATTAGAACTAGTGCATAACTAGCTGCAGCAAAAGATATAAAAGACAAGCAGACAATTCTTGCAAGTGTTCCTTCTTATATTAAAGCACGCTGCCGAGCTTGCGTTGCTGCGAATTGTGGTCATTTTGGAAATCAAATTCAGTCCGTCCTTTGCTTATTTCATGTTCGTTTGTTCGTTTCCTGTTTAATTTTTTTTGTTTAATGATAGCAAACCTTCTTTGTTTCAAATGATTGTTGCAGTGTGTTAAAATTTATCTTGTAATTCAATTTGAATAGAATCTTTTTTGGGACAGATCGAATGTTCGATTCTGAAATGTACAAACTGTTTGTTTGTTTTTGATATCTACATACTAAATTCAAATATGTCAAAACATAAAATAATTTGGTCCGAGATCATATCACAATTATGGCAATGCAATCTTTATAAAGTTGAGAAAATGTTTTGATCTAATTTCGAATTCAAAATGGACAAACTGTTTGCGTTCTCTTTTTACTTGCATACTGCGTCAGAATCAGAATACATCAAGATTAATTTGTCCCGAAATAATATTTCTTTCCAGTTCATGTTCTCCAACGTAACATATATTCAGTTTTATCCATTGATTTGCATATTAATGCAAGCAAGGAGCTAAATCACTCAAATTCATACTTTTTTGCTCACTTATGAATCAATTATATGTACAACTTAGCATAAATAAGCAATAAACTGATCCTCATAGCCTGGCGCAACGAAGCATATCATTTCCCTATTATTTCTTGCTTGATAAAAATTTTAAATCACGTATATTTCTTTCTGGTCACATATAACATCTAGAGACAACAAATACCTTGAACTTTTCAAGTTTTCCTTACTGTTGGCAAGCCTGACAGTACAGTGTCTCATTACCGCGTCTGTATATTACGATCACGACCTGCCGACGCATACCAATTTAAAAGTCCTTAAGTACAACCTAGCCTATAAATGTATAGATATATACGGTTCTCAGTGGGTGTTCTGATCCCAAGTGACGAATTGATCTTGTTCTAAGCACGTGGAATATTTATTGATTGGCATTTATTTTATTTTAATTAACGATAATGAAGCAATTTCCACACACTAGATGAGTACATGAACGACTAGAAATTGAATTATTGAGGAAAAGACTGGGTAGGTGGTAAAAAATAAGACGTGATACTTGACTAAAGTATTGTTCATTTGCAAAAATATTTGAATTAGGATGAGATAAAAAGATTGCTTCAGTAATAATGTTAATATTTTCACAGTTTGTACTTGATTTAGATTAAGCTGATGATGTTGTTTTCGATTAAATTGAAAAACAATGATTGATATCAACATATTCTTCCGATTGAATTTAATTTATTGGCGTTTTCAAATTTGTATACATTTAAAAGGACATATTTGCAATTCCTGGCCATTTACGGTTCTGAAAGTGTAAAAGATGAGGTAGCGAGAAGGCACCTAGTGGGCAGTACCAAGTATTAAATATTAAATACACGAATCTTGATTTCATGCGCATATTTATGATTGTTTTATTGAAAAATCCTGTTAAATATCGAAGATTCCGTTACTAAACACATTTAGGTGAAATTACAGCTTATATATACAAGAATGACGCTCTTAACCGAACATGCTGTGCGTTATGGGTCAACGAGACAAGAATTTAAAAAAGACTGCTAAAACGCAGAGGACTCTGTACATGAAAGCAATGCAAAAATACAGCTGTATTGCAGAGAAGATTTCTGACGCAAATTTCCTTCATAGTCTAGACTTGTTCTAGTGAAATTCTAGGAGGAAGCTTTTAATTGTTTTACGGTGTTCCAGCTCAACGCAGGTAGAGGTATAGACTCATGGAATTTCCCAATTGGAACTTAGTCTAGATTAGAAGGTCGATTCATGAATAAAATAGCGCAAAGAGTGGCGTGGTAAATAAATGAAAGTATGGTATGAAATAAATATAGTTGATAGAAATTATAAATAAATGTTAGTCTGACTAGAAGTGAGTTAGTGTTTCAAAATTTTGTTCCAGTGATTATTGTTTTTATTCCAATTAATGAACTTCAATTTGGATTTATTTTAAAATAATACAAATGTCAACTTCAGCGACCGTAAAGTGTATGGGTTCAATGATCTAATTCCATTTTGAAATAAAATATTATTGTGCCTCAGATTGACATTTATATATTTCTAATTTTACTCACCGTAGCAGTCATAGCATTTACACTCCTGACGACATCAATAGATTTTAAATATGATGAGTCTTGGTAAATTTAATAAGCTAACAAGTGATTTCTCCTAAATCCTGTTTGAAAGATACGTTAGTATCTCAGCATTATCATTGAACAAGTTGCATATGTGTTGTTAACTCGAATTTAATGTACTATTAAGATCCTGTAGGCCATACGTTACTATAATTTATTCTCTCAGTTCAATTCTTGAACGCTTGTATTTGCTTCGTTGTATGTGTCGCTATTTCCGTCATTCTACTTCTCATGTTATTTGTCTAGCTCCGAATTTCAACATCCTACAGATATTTATACCGCGTTCATGTTCAATATTCAACAGACCCAGAATTATTTTCAATACAGAAATTACGAATCAAAACGATAAATGACACAATAGACATTTTAACAAAATTGATATTGCTATACATTAAAAGTTTTGAATTCATGCACATCGGAATTCTGAAGTGTTAGAATTTGTATTGTAATACCTTTTTCAAAAAAGACTTTGTATTTATTTGGAAATAGACAACTGAGCACAAAATTTAAGATCTAACAGAATGTTATTTGGAGAAAAATAAAATTGATGGTTAGGAAAGTGAGGTTATTGGTTGATTTGGTGAATAATCTGATGATCAGAGTTCATCATCAATTCCATCCTCGAACGGAAACTTTCTTGCCTGAATTTTTCCCACAAAAAATAGCCTAAAATCTATGGTGGATTTGGTGGGTATTATATTATTTGAAAAATTAGATGTTGCAGTACTTGTATGCGAAGACTCATTATTGTAACGTAACCCTTTCCTCTGGAACTTTGCAGAGCAATTTATGCAAAAAAAACATCGCACCATTTAGCAATAATTGTATTTCATACATTCAGCCTGATTTCATTTACCAGGCTAATTCTGCAGAATGTGGCGTATTTTTCTAATGATATATTGCTTCTTGTCTCTTGTTGCAGATTCCTCTTCCTTTGAAACTTTACTGAGCGCTTCAGAAGGCACCATTTAGTAGTAACAGCTTGATTTTATCCGCCAAGGTCATACTCTGACAAAATACTGCATACTGTTCTCATAGTTCATTACTTTTTGGTACTTATTGAGATTTCCCTTTTCTCTGGAACCCTACTAAGTATTTTTGACAGATATTCTTAAGTGTACATGTAGCAGTAAATTTTTTTCGTCCATCAAGCTTAATTGTATTCATCAGGGTCGTACTGCTACAGATTACTGCATATTTTTTTCATAGCCCACTGCTTTTTGGCATTGGAGTTTCTGTTTTCTCTGGAGCCCTACTAAGCATTTCTGGCTGATATTCTTCAGTGTAGTATATACTAACTATCCTTTGTCTATCCAGTTTAATTATATTGACCAGGACCGGACTGCTACAGAATACTGCATACTGTTTTCATGGTTCACTGATTTTTGGTTCTTGTTGGTGTTTTTCTTTTCTCTGGCATTCTAATAAGCATTTCCGGCAGACATTTTTCATCGTATTATGTACCAGTAACTATCCTTTGTCTATCCACCTTAATTTTATTCAACAGGGTCGTACTGCTTCAGAATATTGCATGTATTCATGGCTCACTATTTCTGGGTTCTTGTAGGAGCTTTCGCTTTCTGTGGAAATCTACTGAGCAATACAAACCATTTAGCAGTAACAGTCTTCTATCCAACCAGCTTAATTATACTTACCAGGCTCGTATTCTGACTTATATGACTCACTGCTTCTTGGTACTTGTTATAGTTCGTCTTTCTCTGGAACATTTCAGGCAAATAATCCACAGTTTACCATTTAGCAGTAACTGGTTTTTGTTCATTCAGCATAATTGTATTTATCAGGCCAGTTTTTTTGCAGAATAATGCTTCTTTTTTATGATTTCTGATTCTTGTTAAAGTTTTCTTTTTCTCTGCAATTTAACTGAGCACCACTCAAAGCAAATATTCTCCAGTACATTATTTAGCAGTAACTGTTTTCTGAATTGAATTATTTTTGCTGAATCACTCCTTTTTGGTTCTTGTCGACATTTCACCTTTCTTTGAAGTTGTACTAGACACTTCAGGCAAACATTTATCTGTGTACCATTTAGCAATAACTGTCATTCCATTCACTCTAATTTCATTTACCAGGCCCGTATTTCTGCAGAATTTTGTATTTTTTCTATAGCTCACTGCTTTTTGGTTCTTGTTGGAGTTTCACATTTCTCTGAAACTTTATTGAACATTTCAGACATATATTTTTCAGTGTACTATCTAGCAGCAACTGTCAGTTGTCCATTTAACTTAATTGCATTAAACAGGCGTACTAATGCAAAATATTGTACTTTCATCATGGCTCGTTACTTCTTGGTTTTTGTCGGAGTTTACCCTTTTTCTGGAAACTTATTGAGCACTTCAGGCAAATATTTTTCAGTACACCATTAAGCAATAATTGTCTTTTATCCATCTAGCTTGATTGCTATCACCAGACTCGTATTTCTGCAGAATATTTCATATTTTTCTTAAGGTTTGCTGCTTCTTGGTTATTGTTGGAGTTTTCGCTATTCATGAGCCCATACACGATTTTTCTGGAGTGCAGGTACATCGAAAAGGGTATATAAATTGATGTCCGCTACTGATTATAAGATTTGAAGTTTTGTGGCAGTCTTACAAACTCTAATTTTCAAAAATTAGAAGCTGATGTGGCGCAAAATAACTATTAACTTTTTTAAAGGCAAAAGATCGTGTATATTTTTTTTTAATTGCTGCGGATCCAATTTTATATTATTGCTTCTCCACGGCAAGAATTGCTTTACTGCCTTCTTCGATTATTCAGTAACAACAGCAATATTTTTTTCGACAACAGCCGTACCAGACTTCCTTGCTCCTTTTTGAGACTGAACATAGTTTCTCCCTGGAATATATTCTTAATACCAGCGGTAAATTGTAATCAAATTGTGCGCCTGTTCACCAAAGATATACCTAACCTAACGGTACTTTTATTTTTAATGATTTGTCTGATTTTTTTAGCGTTAACATTTTCAGTAACGATAATTTCCAAAAGAATAATGTCTGACTCCGCCTCTGTTTGCAATATCCCAAACCAATTACCAAAAGAACATATCCACTTCCTCTTCACCTGACGTTTACCATTCTTCCTACCAACAAAGAATTTTTGCTGAAAATTCTCATCAATTCTTCGGCGTGACTTCTGACAAATCAGATCTCTTCGGCTTCTCGTGGGCTGTCCGTGTTCCTCTTGGCATAGTTCACTGGACATAACAGCAAGAACAACCGTAGATCGGTGCTAGGAGTACCGCGGTTGACCACGCGTTATCAAGACGGTTTTAAAGACAGTTCTTCTAATCGGCGAGTACCGCTCGCGCGGAAAGAAACGGAGTAGAGTTGAAGACAAGTTTGGTGATGGTCGCGAGTGTGCCATGTATAATTTCGTGAACAATTAAGAATTGTGCTGGATAAACAAACTAACAGATCAAAACTCTTTACTGGAAAACCATTTTCTCAAGAAAATCTCTTACATAAAAACTAGTTTTTGCTATAAAACTTTGAAACGCGTTTTCTAGTATTTCGTAAATGCTGCATTTCTAATATATAATCATACATATAATTACTGTTATTATTTATTAACTGAAGTGTCAACTGTAAAATAATGTCAGGTATTATTCAAAAAAACTTGACTTGAAAAGCTGCGACGTGGTGGAGTAAACACTCCGCTCCTAATGAACGCTTAAATATTGTTTGGAGAATCAATTCTGATGTAAATTTTCCTTAATCCTATGTTCAATTGTTTATGAATCGTTGGTGAGTACTATTATGTTCTTAAATACTGTTTTAAGTGTATGCATGCTTAGTAATATATTAGCACCTCTATTAATGCAACAATATGCTAATATGTTTTATGGCTTATAGTTATGAATATTATTTTGTTGTTAGTAGTCACAAATCAACTGTTTTGTTATTTTTGTTGTCATGTGAATGAGAATTTGTGTTCATAAACTGTATGATCGTAAAATTTCATTGGCCATACACTTTATTATGACGGAATTTTTTCCGACATTAAATTATTATTTATTTGATCATATAATATGTCACATTTTGGAATCTTGTGTCTCCTAGGCTAATAAATAATCGTAGAAATGAAATTCAAAAGCTTATAGAAAGCCTATGTAGTCTAATTTATTAAAAACTAAGTTTCAACCTTTCATTCTTCAACCCTTAAATGTGATAGTATGGAAACCGAAAATTGGACCGAGTTTCATATGGCTGTCACACTAAAAGCTCATATATCCCAAGTTAATAATCGTACAATACAAGCGCTGATAAAAGAATTGATAGTACCATATAAAACAAAACTAGTTCAGCCCTTCATCTTTCAATCCGGTTGGTATAAAGAACTAAATGATGCAATGAAAATCAGAAACTTCAAAAGCTTATATCTCCTGAAATAATTATCGTAGAATATGATGTATCAAATGCGTGTAGAAAGTTGATATGGTATTGATTATAAAATCAATTGTAGTCCTTTATTTTCCAGCCCTGATCGTACAGGAGTACAATAATGTAAAAAATATCTGTCACAATATCTCCAAAAGTGCTAAACGTAGAGTAATGAACCAAATATTGATAGAAAGCTCATGTACTGCCATTTATTATATAATTTCAGCTTCAAGCTATTTATCTTTAAATATGATAACATAAAAACTGGAATAACGTGAAATTCTGTAAGATTATATCTGAATCACAAGGCATAATAATTTAGGGATAATGAATTAAAAGCTTGAAGAAAACTCATCTAATGCCATTTACTATAAAATCAATTTTGACCCTTCCCTTTCCAACTCTGTACAGGGACTCACCGTTGCATTGCAATAAAATTCTATCACAATTTGAAAGCTTATATTTTCAGAAAAAATAAACCAAATATTAGAAATTTTGAAAGCCTATATATAACCATTTATTATCCAATCAGTTTCTACAACATTCAATCCTTGAATTCGATACCATAAAAAGCAAAAGTTAGATCAAAACTCCATGAGATTCTGTATGAATCTTCTAAAATAATTGGGGCTATTCTGTAACACAATCATTAACTTTTTATCGATCGATAAGTTTTTTGACAAATGAAAACAATTGTGACATGCAAATATTCAGAATTTTTGTCAGTGCTATCTATGTTCATTGGCTGAAATAGATAATGATCGACAAAAACTTATCGATTGAGTTACTGAATAGCCTCAATTAATAGTTGAATTTAAGGACCGATAGAGGGCCAATGAAATTTGATTTGATCTAAAACTAATTCAAGCTCTTCATCTTTCAAACCTTGAATTCTTAAATATGGTAGCATGAATACTAAACTTGGGCACAGTTCTAATAGATTTCGACTGATTTTCCTGAAGAATAGAATAATATAGGAGCACTAATAACATTACTATTGATTAAAATCAGTGCTAGTCCTTGATTTATCAACCCTCAAATATGATAGCATGTAAAACAAAAATTCTGAATCTCCTGGAATAGTAATCGGTAGAACGATAATGGAAAGCTGATGTAGTACTTTTATTAATGGAACAGGTTCAATCCTACATTATACAATCCTTAAATATCGTAATACTTGTACACCTTTTGACTGAGTTGACACTGATATTGACATGAGGATCTATGCAAAAAATAATAAAAATACTGTCAAGTGAAGTGCACTGCAAGCTTAGTCGATTGATATGAAAATAGAAAATGATAATTAGAACGCTATAGCTGTCTCAAATACTAAATTTTATCATTCTAGGGCCAATAGTTTCGCACATATACAAAATGAAAATAAACCCCTAACCTTAAATAAATTTATAGAATCTAAATACGTATTTTGAGAACTAAGTTCTCATCATCAGTAGAATGAGGATGATGACTTAGTTCTCGAAATACGTATTTAGATTTTACAAATTTATTCAAGGTTCGGGGTTTATTTTCATTTTGTATATAACTTTACCTTAAGACTCATATTATTTAACCATAGTTTCGCGTTTATGTGGAACATTCAAAAAGATTGTCAAATAAAGTTCACTTCCGGTTAAGTAATGAAAATATAAAGTTATCACTTGAATGCTACAATTGCTTTAAATACTGAATTTCATGATTCTACAGCTGATCGTTCCGAATTTATGCGGAAAATTCGAAAAACTGTACTTTCGGTTCAGCCAATCACAATCATAATGCGAGGTGTACAACTAGATATTATAGAAATGCTCAATACAAAATTTCAATATTCTTTGCCTGAATTGTTTTGTATTTATGCGGAAAATTCGAAAAGTCTGTTATATAAAGTGCACTTTCGGCTCAGCCGATTAGAACAAAAATAAGAGATAACTATTTAGATGCCACAACAATCTCAAATACTGAATTTCAGTATCCTACAGCTAATCAATCTGGATTTATAAAGATAATTCAAGAAAAAGTTTCAAGTAAAGTGCACTTCTGGTACAAACGATTGCAACTATAATGCGAGGTGCACAACTAGACCCTAGACCAGTTTTAAATACAAAATTTCAACATTATACGTTCGACGAGTTTTGAGATTTGCGAACTACGAACATACGCATCAAGCCGAGAATAGTCAGAATGAATTCAGGAATGCTCGGAACGGATATTTCCATCAAAATCACGAAATATGAATGTCGTTGGTTTCACAATACTTTGTACAAAATTGACAAGCGAATTTCTTTCGATTCTTTCTGAATCTCTTGATTAATAATCGTAAAATAAAGAATCAAACACTGATAATATTGTTATGGTGTATCATTTATCATAAAACCAGATATAATCCTTTATCTTTCAAACCTGGTGGTATAAGAGATTGGATGGCATAACAAAAATTCAGCCTATTTAAACACTGATATCCTCTGGATTAATAATCGTTAAATGATGGACCAAATACTGATAGATAATTCATATAGTGCCATCCATTGTAAAACCAATTCCACCCTGACATAACTTGACCCTTAAATACGTTAGCTAAGGAATAAAAATTAGGTGATATTACATTAGACCAGATAATAGCCGCAGAAAAACAAGCTTAATGCTTATAGAAAGCTTATGTAGTGCAATTTTTTATAAAACCATTTTCAACCCTTCATTTTCAAAGCCTGCCGGTAAAAGAAATTGTATGATGAAATAAAAATCTGTCACCATTTCAAAGCTTATATCTCCCGGAATAAATATTGTAGAATAATAAACGAATGCTAATAGAAAACTCAAGAAGTATCATTTATTACAAACCCAGTTATAATCCAACATTATTTGATTTTCGAATACTGTGGCGTGAAAAACAGAAGGTAGAAATAGTTCCATAATATTGTGTCTGAATTTCCTGGAGCAATAATCGTAGAATAATGCACCAAAAGTTGATAGAAAGCATAAGTAGTACCATTTATTATAAAATCAGTTCTAACATTTTGTTGAACATGAAGGGAGCTACGGTGGGACAATGCTGTTTAAAATAAATTAACACTGCATTTAGTGTACCAAATAATAAATTCCATCGATTCTTGGTATGTATAAAAGTACATTAATGGTGCAATAATTCTATGATTTTTGGTCGCGGTTCCAATTTAAAATCATTTAATATAAGAAAAACCATTTATTCAGTTTTCTGAATTCTTAATTTTAATTCAAGAATGAACACCAAATGTCGAAAGTAAGCTTGGTAATGCCATTTCAACCCCTCATCCTCCAATCCTTGACGTAGTATTACGTCTTCGTTTGCGGCAGTCGTAACTGTGTTTCTTGTCTTTTTATGTTTGTTTTTTTCCAAACCTTATTATTACGGAAAATAGATGCACTAAAAAATCCATTAAGTGATACAAAAAAAATGATCCACTATCCAAATATGGTGCAATATAATTAGCAAAATAATATAACAAGATAATACATTTCTAGTGATTTTTATTTTGTTTGTATATAACCGTTCTTAAAAAACAATATTTCTTTTTGCTTTGACATCCGTTTGATTATTATTAGAACAAAAGAATGGGCACAGTAATTAAACATTGCAAATCAATACGAAAAAAAATTTCATTAGTGTACAAGTAAATTTGCAATAAGTAGCAAGTAAATGAAACTTTTTTCAAATGCACTATTAAAAGGAATAATTTTGGTACGCTACCATCCTAAAACTGAAAACGTGGGGTGCATTCGATTCAGTGAGATATGAGAATTCTTAAGTTCTAGCATTTGAAAAACATAGTGGCTTAAAAGTTTCTTTTCAATATTTTTTGTTCTACTTTTTAGTCTTCGTTTATTTGAAACTGAAAACTTCAGATAAAAATGTGGTTATGTCCCTTGATGCATTCGTTTTGCTATCAGAGGCAGGTGTACAGAGCCCTCTGTCCCTAATCCTCAACCCGACTGTCACCATAAGCTAACAAAGTGTGCGATCTGCCTGCTATACGTCATTAAGTACACTTGCCTGCGTGCTACTATATTCATATTCACAGGAATTGAAGCGTGTTACAAATGATTGAATATTGTATTGTCATCGGAAACTGAGCTTTCCTGAAAATCTGAACGCGTGAGTATTGCAAAATTGCATGCAACTAGTCACACTATATAAAGTGAGTTATTATCTAATTGTCACTCAGAATTGAGCTTTATTTAAATCTTAAAGTTTCTTGCTCATCGGAAAATCAGTTTAAAATCGATTAATAAGAAAGCAAATTAGTAAAAAAGTAGTAGAATAGTTATGATATCAAATATCCTAATTGAAATTATTGGTAAATAAAATAAGATACCAATTATTTCTAATTTATTGTTTTCCCACACGAGTAGCTTATTACACATAATCATTTAAAAAAAGATCTATGTGTGCCAGGGTCCATTATCGCTATCAATTATCACAATTAGTTATTGTGCATTTAAGTCGAGCAATAATTACCATTCATCTTATAATTAGAAAACTCAAAAAACTGAGTCAATCTCAAATGGATAATATTTCAAAGTAATTACCACCTCGAAGTCAATAAAATGCAATTGCACTTAACAAAAACAGTTCATGATCAACAATCTGCTCTTGATCACAACAATTACGATTTGCACTTGATGTAATCAATCGGAAGATAGTTATTGTTGGTGATTAACTGTCACATAAATTTCGCATAATGTTCTTGAGATCTGGTTCACATTAACGGAAAATTATTTATGCAAAGGAGAAATGGAACTGTTCATTATTTTATTTGAAAATTTGCTCTTTGATGGAATATAACTCATTCCAGAATACCCTATTCTATATAATTTGTTAGAGCTTCTGCGAATTACAGTGCAAAATTCCTATTCTTCTCTTCTTTCCGTTACAATATTTTATGACTGTATAACATGGGAATGCGTTTCAGTGGGCCGATTTGAATAAAACATGAACGACTGTAATACAACTATAGCAATGTGTGTTCCAATTCAGGCGTACGCATAAATAAAACATGAACAATTCGAAGATTGTTGCTCTGTTCTGTCAATAGCAATTTTAATAAACTGTCATATTGGAGGCAGGGAACAATGAGATTTGGTGGGACTGTAGGTAAGGAATGTGCGTACATTTATCATTGTCGCCAACTGATTTATCCTAATTTTTTGGGGCTTTTTATATTTGATAATTTATTGCGAATAATTAGATATTTTCCCGGTATATCTTACTTATGCGAGTATAAAAATAATGATTTCTAATCCTGCATGATCTCCTTTTTACTTTTTTAGTACTCTCCTCATCAGCATTCTTCTTCTCAGCACTTTCTTCACTAGCATCCTTCTATACTCAACGCCTTCTCCTCAGCACGTTCCTCATCAGCATCTTTCTCTACATAATTTTCTCCATTTCAACAATCTCCTTTCCAAGATCCTTCTCCCCAGCATCTTCCTTCTAATTTTTTGTATACGACGAAATTGGAACTGGAACGACTGTAATTTTGATTGGAATTGAGGACTTCCAAGAACAAATTTGATCATGGAAAACATGCTGAACTGATGAAAATATCCGAGGGAACTACTTCGAAGCAGACGCTGAAAACTAGGTGTTACAATAGGTTACTATTCTCTTTGAAGACTTCCAGATTTTGTCCGACAATTTCCAATTCCTGGAAACATCATAGTTATCCTTCAGCCCCTTTTCATCTAACCCTGCTCCTAAAAATTCATCCCTCAAGGAGAAATTACGACTGCAGGACAGTTTTGATCAAATTATAAACGATTATCGATACAAGAACTTCTATAGATGTAATAAATCACGGAAAGCCTGCTGGAATAGATCCCCCGAGTAATTGTTTAAAAATTAGTGACTTCTGGTAACATTTCTGTGATTTACTCTCATTATTCTATCTCCTCATCTAAATTTGTCTCTAAAGATTCTTCTTCGTTCTTAGATACAAAATTATCTTCTTTCCAATGACTTTCCCTTAATATGTGTACATGAGAGAATGTAGATAAGAAAAGAAGAAATATATTTTGATTTTATAATGTATGATGAAAAATTTAAAAGTATAAATAGCTGATACAAGGGTCTGATAGTATCCCGCGTACGGTTAAATAAATGCTGGTAACTGAGAGTAAGAGATTCTAGTTGAATATTTGACGTGAAGTCTAATTTACTTTCAAATGTTAATTCAAAAGATTCCTTATCTGATCTTGATCCTTAAGACTCTTCAATCTTTGAAATAAAATTACGACTGATATTCAATTGTTTGCATCCTATCCTTAAAGGTTATCGATACGCGCACATCTAACGCTGTTCAATGTCACGGAAAACATGCTGAAATCAATTTTAATATGAAATATTGCTCTATTTGGATTTTCTCAGTCATTGTGTGATAACTTTGGATTCCTGAAACGAAAACACTATTTCATTGTTCAAAAACAATTATGGCTGGAGGACAGTTGTTTTGATAAAATAATAATATAGGTACACTTAAGATCCTCCATGGTTATAATTAATCATGAGAAACATGCCTGAGTTTATGTAAATATATAACAAAATCAATTTCAAGTGGATATTATATTCCTATATATTTTTGGATCCTCTGGTTAATTGTTCAGCAACTTGAGACTTCTGGAAGCATTTCTTTAATATCTCATCTTCCATTTCATCTGATCTTTCTTTTATTTTTTATTATAGAAATGTGGATGATGCGCAGTTGATAAATGTTGGTGAATAAGAGTAAAAGATTCTAGTAAAGAGATTAATTTTTCAATGACTATGTTGAATAAATCTTTATTGCATTGTTGGGCGAATCGTTGCGTTTCTCCTCATCTAATTTTGTTCCTGAATATTTTCCTTTATTCTCTAAGACAAAAAAACGGATGAATATCAGTTGTTTGCATCATATTGGGAAGGATTATTAACACGCGTATACATCTAATTTCATTCAAGGATGTATAACATGCTACAATTGCTATTAAAGTGAAAAACTATTCTCTTTGGATTCCTCTAGTCATTTTTTGGTTATTTTGGATTCCTGAAAGCATTACAATGATTCCTCATGCTACTTGTCATTAGTGCGTAGGTACCGCACCGTCGAATACTCATACTGTCGAATGTCTGCTGCGTCGAAAATCCACACCGTCGAATACCCACTGCGGCGAATTTACCTTCACTACCGTTTTGTGTGTCAGTGTCACTAAAACAGTAGTTTTTATTTTCAACCGGTGGTGCTTCGCATCCAACTAACTTGCGGGACTCGTCCGCTTTGACCAAGCTCGACGTGCTATGCCCATTGCTTATTAAACCACTAGCGCAGCCATTTCTTTTTAATAGAAACTTACACAAAGCAATAGTGTATATAATAGTGTTTTCAACGCAGCAGACATTCGACGGCGCGGGCTGCTCTGCTTCTTATCAAACCTAGCCGTAAAGAGCCTTCTGGATTTTTCAAGATAAAATTGCGATTAGAGAATCGTATTTTGATACAATTTGTAAGTGGATATCGATATTTTCTAAGGTGGAATTGTAGCTCACGGTAGTTAATAAATGTTGGCGAATGAGACTAAGAGATTTTGGTAGGATGTTTCGCAAACAGTCCAACTTACTTTTATCCTGAAAGTTTCACAGTGATTCTCCATCTTCACCCAACCTCGTTCTGCATTATTCAGGACAAAATTGCGATTAGAGGACCGTTGTTTTGATTCAATTAAAATTAGATATCGATACGTATATACCTGAAGATCTTAATTTTTCAAGGCAGAATTGTGGCTCATTGTCATTTAATAAATGTTGAGGAATTAAACTGAAATTTAATTTTGTCCGATAACTTCAAATTCCAAGCTTTATAGTTGTTTCCAATCCTCCTTTTCATCAAACCTCGATTTAAAGATCCTTCTACATTCTTCAAGACAAAATTACGGCTGCAGGATCGTAATTTTAATCGAATTTCTAGTGAATATCGATACTTTCACACATAAAGACCGCCATGGATGTTATAAATCGTTGAAAAGCCGCTGAAATTGATTTAAATATCCAATGGGACTCAAATTCATTTTATCTTATTCCTATGAGTCTCTCTCTCGTTATCTAAAACGGAATTGTTACCGATACGTCTTTGAAAATGCATATTATTGATAACATATCGAAATTGATGTGAATGCCTAATAGGATTTTCTCGAAGGGGATGTTGGGAGCTAAAGCCTTGATGATGGCTGGATCAATGAGTTTTTGGGTGGCACCTATTACTAATTAATGTTTTGAGATTTCAAATTGCAAGTATCTTCTTCGTCAAAATGTATAGCCATTGACGCAGCATGTTTTTATATTCAAGTCATCTCAAGCGTTTCTTCTAAAGTTAGGTATGTTGATCTTCTACAGAAACAGGATTTTTTTTACGTAAGTGTTTTCTAAAACACATTAATTCATTAGACAACGCAACTTGCTTCCTTTATAAATGTCAGAATTCCTAAAATCGTTCAGTTTCTTTTAATGGAAGGAGCTCTTTACTTGTACTTGTTCAACTTACATCAACACCTTATACAGAATAAACTTGACATTTAACACAGCGACAACTGAATAATACATCTAATGAATTTAATGGGCGACCACAGAAAATTATATCACATATTTGTCAAATGATAATGCGGTATTATAAATGTATTTATTGAACATGGAGATTCACGTCAGACAACTTGAAGAGTGTAAGACATCGGATGTGAATGAATTACGTTATTTCATATGTCGGTGGGTTTACATACGAATTATGGATCATTGATATATATCAAAGGAATTATGTGAGTTATGCTTCGCAATTCAAAAAGTTTAAAACTATCTCTTTTTAAAGCCCAGGGTATTAAAACATCATATTTGACGAGACTACATGTCAATATTCCGCCTTTTTGACTCTTCGCTATTATCTTCAAAGTAGTTTTTGATTGTGAGAGGTAACTGCCTCAAAAATAACTTTTTAATTTGTTGTCTGGCTTGGTACAAATGATGTGGTTACCAGAGGCAAGTAAAACCGTAACTATTGTTTCGGATAATATCTCAAGACGTAGCATTATTTGTAGGTGACTTATTGAGGCCGAGAACCAAAAAAGTGTGTTTCAAGAGATAAAGAATTGTCTTAAACTTTGTTATTTGATCTTTCTACAGCAAATGATTTATAAATTATGTGAAACAAGCACGCATCGCGTGCGTGATCACTGAAAAGTTTAAATATTGTTATTTTCTTGTGAACTGAGGCATTAAAAAGTTTTAAAAGTCATAAATGATGGAGAACGAATTTTAAGTGTGAATCAGGCATCAGGTTTTCGAAATAGAAACTATCTTCTACAAACATGCCTCTATTAGCATTTTGCTAAACACACAATACATTTACCAAAGTAAATTCTGCTAATATAACTAACAGAGGAGTGCAAAGAAAGCTATTGAACGACAAAAAAGTAGAACTGAACACATTTTGGGTCAATATTACCACTATTTGCATAACGGTCCGAACGAGCCCAGAATTTAAAATCCTGACCATTATTTCAATGTCCACATGGCGCAGATGGGAATGTAAATATTTTGTTAACTAAAATAAAGTATCAAGAAATCTTTGACAACAGCAGTAAGAACTTGAAAGCAAAGATAAGATAACATTAACTTGATCATCAACTAATCGAATTATCCTAGTGTAGTTTTTACAATTAATAAATATTAGCTGAAGAGTTAGAAATGAAAGTTAATACCTCACTTTAATTAGATCAAGCTGAATATTTAGTCCAATTAGATACAGTACTTAAACTTCAGATAAGTATCTTGCTGATATATGTGAGAATACAGATGAACATCGGGATTACTACACTATGCTGTGAAGTGATGATTCTGTTACAATTATTCCAAAAAGTGTTGTATTTCGCGTACAGCTGTTAAAAATGATGGCGAATGAGAATGGAAGGTTCTGTTAGAATTTCTTCTTTTAAATGAAAAGTTGTATTAACTCCTGCCTGGACGTGGGTCTAATTTTAATTACAATATAAATGATCTTTGGACGAGTTTTAAGAACATTGTTCTCAAAGCAGAAAATGTTTGTGGTAAATGTAGTGAGATTAATCGCGATTTCTAATGTCAAACTAAGCTGAAAAGTATGTGGAGTTTACTCTATAAAACTTGATATCCCTGTCTGAAATGATAAATAATTTTAATGCTGGATAATGTAATGTGAAAACGTATATCCTGAAATATGCATATATGTCAAAATAATCACTAGTTGAGAAAATTAGCTCTGACAAATTACATTAAATATATTTTTATCGTCCTAGAAATATTTCCTTACATGAGCAAGCCTACTAGATTAAATTGTGTAGATTAATCAACACACACGCGATTTGTATCTTATAATGACGATAAGCGCTTTAAAACAATTTGAATAAACGTTTTATACATGCTTTTGGCATAAATACAGAGTGTTCCGTGATTGACTTATTAAATTTTCCCATCAACAGGTGTTAAAATAATCATGTTTCTCTATTTTTTCCAGACTAAACGCATGATTATGCTGTGTTAACGAGGTACCACCTATGGTGTAATAGCGTTTTATTTTTCATGGCTTCCTGCACTTGATCTAATTAATTTTCTGATAATTTATATTCCTAGGACGTAAAACATGACCATAAATCAAGTTTGTCACCACAAATCTGTTTTTTTCATCCATTTATTTATTAAAAATTAGTTTTTGCTAAAAACTCACCACATTTTCCCCTTGCTTGTTTGCCTTGCTCTCTGCTATGAACAGCATCTGAAAAAAGGTTTAGTTTTAAAGAAATTGTGGTGCTCTACTCCAATACACAAGGGCTCTTCAGTACAGTCTAGCGAGTCTCAGATAGTCGAACTTGTGAGCCGCAGGGCTATGAAAATGAAGTTGATACGTGGTATGCAGAGATATAAATTTGCAGTATGAAGCAATACAGGACACTGTAAAGTGACCTTTGAAAATATCCGTGAAACAGAATTTGATGAATTAGAATTGTTAAAAATAAAAACCAAATAGTTTCACAAAATTACAAATTCAGGAGTCAGTTTTTACACCATCATCCTGAATAGGGCGATAACTGTAGACACGTGTTTCTTTCTTATTAAGACTCTTTAGTACAGTCTAGCAAGCCACAGATAGTCGAACTTGCAAACCGCAGTTCTATAAAAATGAAGTTGATATAATGGCATGCAGAGATATAAATCTGCGGTAGTGCCATCTATCATAATGCAGCTGAAGTGGCAGGTACGAGGAAATACATCAGGGTACTGTGAAATGTGCGTAAAACAGAATCTGATTGTTTCACAAAATTACATCTTTATTAGAGCAGTACTACGGTTTTTTGAGACATTGCTAGAGTTACCTTGAAATATTTCAAAGGGTGTGGACAAATTGTTATAGGTAGAAACATCAGCACGAAACTCAAGAAATATAAGGATAACCTGAAGCAGGAGGAATCAGCAATTGCAAAAATCATACTAGAGAAGAGGTGCTCGATAGAATTGGACAGGTGAGAGAAAAAGACTCTGATGGCTTAGAATCTACAAAGAAGTTGTATAATTATAAATAAAATGAGAGAAAGGAGCGAGGAGATAACCAATGAACTTCTATGGAATGGATCAGGAAACACACTTATTCTTGGGTATTCTAAAAAAAATACAGGTATTGCACAGGCAATACGTACATGCAATTCAGGCATTCTAGGTGAATACAGATAGCCCAAAGAAAGCATTGCTATTATAGAACAAATACAGGATATTCAGCAGGAAATACATACATGTAATCAACAGGCATTCTCTAGGAAATTACTTATATTCCTTAGGATATACAGATATTTCTTAGAAAAAAATGGCCCACTTCTCGAAGAAGTTTGCCATCACTGGTCCATAACATTGATTGCAGGCTAGTTCACTACGTTCGCGGTTCTGAAAAACATCCCTGAATATTACCGAATTGCACTGCGCGCGCCTGTCGGACAGAACTTGAGCTCGAGACAGTCAAGAAGGGTGCACTGAACTTCTTATGTTGAGTCGAAATCCGGTCTATAAATGAGTGATCAAATGTACGGCTGAACGTGTGTCTGATTTATTATTATTAATATAGAATCGCACGTGTCCAAAGAATCTCTCTCAGGCAAAACGATTAAATCAGTAGTTCTAATCCATAGTACAATGCCGAGTTCGAATAGAGGATTAAAGATCCAGGTAGTTTGGTGCCGGGATCGAGGTCGCTCGGAACAACGTACTTACATGAAATCGAGAATTCTCAAAGAAATACAGGTATACTACAAAGAAGTAGAAATACAGAATATATCGCAGAATATGAATTTATAGGCAATTAAGAAGAAATAAAGATACTCTACAATAAATACAAGTATTTTTTGGATATAAGTGGTTTAGAAGTATGGCTCAGGGAAGGTTTTCTAGAAGAATTGCAGTTATTCCAAAGATATAAAGTAGGAAATATGTACATATAATCATCGAGTACTATCTGTACAAAAATATTTTTTGGAAAATACAGATAAGTGCAGGTATTCCATAGAAACTACAGCTATTTCCAAGGTACTTCGTAGGTATGGTACAAGCATACTAACGAATTACAGGAATTCCAGATAAAAACTGATATTTTACAGAAAATACAAGTGCTCCTGTGATATTGCAAAGGAAATACAGGCATTCCAGGGATATTCAGCAGGAAATATGTAAATGTAATTATCAAGTATCAAGTATCTAGGATGAGCATCTATTAGAAATTCTGATATTTCCGCGGAGGTATAGATATTCGACAGGATATTACCCAGATAATACAGTATATACCAGAATAAAAGGTATTCCACAGGAGATACAAGTATTTCTGTATTCCACAATTAACCTCTAAAAAGTAAGGTATTTCATCGGAAGTACAGATATTTAGCAGGAAAAATGTACGTGTAGTTCACCGATATTTTGTAGAAAGGACAGGTATACTTCAGGACGAACAAGTGAATATTCCTTGCGAAGTATAGATATTCTGAAAAAAATATTGAACATCTGAGATATTTAATAGGGTATTCCAGAAGAAATACAGGAGTTTACAGAAGATAACACGCTTGGGAATTATGGTGTACAAAATTTTGGAGAGTGGCAATTCCTTCTAGGCGAAGCTTTTGAGAATCGAGAAACGAGTCATTCAGAAGATTCAGTCACCGGAACGTCATGGTGCAACGAGCATGGGGTATATAGATCAATCTTTAGTTTCAGAGCGAAACGTTAATATTTCAAACAAAGGAGGTGACAATCGGCCCCGGATAGTTTCATCGAGGTCAACTGTGTATTTGCTTTATTTGGGAGAGGAAGATACTATTTTCGATGTTCAGAACTATAATCTGAATATATGAATCTATTGGATTTGACAGGTATTTTGCCTGAATCGACTTCAAAATGTAAGCCAACTCGCTTTGACTCTTTCTGAATTATAGGACACGCTGTACATCATGTCCTATTCCATATGCAAACTGCCTTCATGAGTTATATAAGAAGAAAACTGCTCCAAAGCAACTGAAGGTATTTTGCATGGAGTTAGCATCTTGATATATAACACTCAGCTATAAGTCAGTGCTGCGTTCAATACAGTTACACTACATTACCTTTCAAAGGAATCCTGACCTAGAGGCAACACTTTATTATGATATTTTTAGCGCTTAAGAGCTCTAAAATATCCTGAATTGATGCCTGTAGAATGGAATTATCACTGATACCAGTGAATTAAATCGATTTTAAAATACTGGTTAATAGATGGTACTTATTTTGATGGGTTCAGGAGGTGATATTCGAAATAACAGCTTTGAGAATGTTATATGATATGATGATGAGTTCAAATGATATGCTCGATAAATCAAAATGATATTGAGTAGAATGTGTCTTGAAATGTTCTTACGTTAATACGTTGCTTACATACTTAATCCGCATTATTTATAATAATGATCAAATGATTTTAAATTAAAAACATATAAAATTTACATACAGTCATAAAAGAAAATTATTCCAGTTTGCAGCAAATATAAATTTGAGATTGTTTGACGTTTACATTTTCCTGAATACATTTTATGATATTCGCTATCAACTAGATCGTAGTCTTATTTTTCCTTCGTATTTTCACTGTATATTTTCGCACAAGTAGTCTGTTAATTATAAATGCTAATAGAAGAACATACTACTTGCTTAAGTGTAGATAAATCTGTGGATTTGATGACATTACGAATAGGCGGTTAATAAATTTGTTTTTGGAATGCGATTCAACCGCAATGTAATACTTTTTTGCATATTGTTACGAGTATAATATGGATAGTTTATTGCACGACCATAAAGAACATATGTTTTGTTTTATAATACATGAATGTTCATTAATATGCTAACATTTATATGATTTCAGACCAGTTAAGAGACTTAAAAACTAATCTACTTACATATGAAAGAAAAGACTTGGGTGAAACTTTATTTATTACTTTTCACTGTAATTTGCGTCTTAATCGATACACTTGCTCCACTTGGGTTGAAAGGACTTCAATACCGTCAGAAAAAAGTCGAGTCCTTCTTGACGAAAAATGGAGAAATTTCAAATTAAACATCTTCATCTTCGGTTGAATATTTTCTTACTCGCAGATGTTTATTCAAATGTAGAAATAATCTGTACACTGCTTTCATTCGTTCATTGATTACCTATATTCAATTTTTTTCCTTCACTAAAAATTCTAAAACGGGATAATCTTTCAGATTTAAATTGTCCAATTTACTGCAACAAGCCACTTTTAATGTGCCAACAATAAAATGAATGACAAACGACTGAACCAAAGACTAGTTGCCTGATACGTAGGGATATGTCACTGGCTTCACTAATCGACTGTATCACATCTTAAGCATCTTTACTATTAAAGGTAGATTACTTTTGAATCTTCCTTCGTACCTATGATTGTATAGTGAATAATTTAATGATATTACTTGAAAAAACCATCATCATCCATGAATCTTACAAATAGGTTGTGAATCTACATGAAAATTTATAGAATATTTGCATAAGGAGACTATCTTTGTGGATACTTCCAGATAACTCACCTTTCTAACGAAGAATTTATTATATAGGTATTTGTTCTTTTTTAATTTTTATATTTGGTATTCAAATAAAAAAAGTACATTGGATTCAATTAAATGTTGTATTTATATCTCTATAAAAGTTTTAAATGCTGATATCTTGGAATATTTGCTATTAAATAAAGTGAAGAATGAACACTTACATCGCAAAGATGAAAAAAAGTTTCTGAGAACTGTTTGTCGCTTTTTTCAATCAAACTGGTTTTAATAAGTAGTTTTATGGGAAATACAAACAGAACAGGAACTTTTCTTACATAAATTAAATGCATTTGATTATAGAGTGAGAAACAATGTGAAAAACATTTATCCACTTGTTGCACATTGAGCAATATTCTAAGCATTTCCTAATAAGGTCCAAATACAGAAATTACAAAATTATCCTTACGTTGCATTACCTTTTAGACTATTTGCCGCCGTAATAAATCTCAACATAGTGTTGACTGATGTTTAGAAACTATCTGAAATAAAAATGCTCCAAATTTTTGGAGACAAGCACTTAGCTTTGGAACTTTTCTTGCGGGCTGTGATTGGAGCCTTTTCCTCATAAATTATTACAAGTTTTCAATCGGCAAGTGATCTGCACTACTAGACGTCCATTTTAAAAGTAAAATATTGTTTTCCAACACCTACATATTTCCCACGATTCCAGAAGTCTAAAAAGCGACATTATTTTCTTGAAATTCTACATTTTTGAAACGCATCTATTCAATTTATGGTTTTAAACTGTTCTGAGAGACGTTTTTGTATCTATCAGTGTTCCTAATATCGTCCACAAAGTGTAATAGTTGACTTGAATCCCCAAATCATTAGGATGACAGATTTCTGCTCCAGTTCTTATGACTTGGCATTGACTATCGCCAACTCCAAATCTAGTTTCGTCACTTCATAATATAGAGTGATGGAGTCCCATACTTTAAAATCAGAATTGATGTTTGCATTGGTGATAACTGGAAGCGAGTCATCAATTATAATCAATAAGATATCTATCAAATTAATTGCCTTTGAAAGAACTTCGTTTTTTGGCCTCCGTGATGATTTGGGTATCTTAGTTAAGTATTACACTTTGTAGACGACACCATAAATCTTAATGAATTAAATATTACCGCTTTTCAAAAGGATCTAAAACCACAAATTAAACAATATCAAATATATCTTCCAACAAGATTATAACTCTCATCATACGGCTGGAATCGTGAAAGAATGGATGATGAAAACAAAAAATCCACTTTTAGAATGGACATTCAGAATTCCAGATTTATTTTTCTTATCGATTGAAACCTTGGAGCATAGCATAATTCCGATCCTTTTCTGCAACCGTTTCAGAGTTACGGACTCATCTCCGAAAAATTAACAGTAATATCACTTGACACATTTTATTTTCATCGATTTTCTGTATTTTGGCAATATAAAGAAATGCTAGAGTTTCCCTGATTTACTTGACTCAAAATATGGCTCAATTTGTGGAAAGTGGATAAAAGTTCTCTAAGTGAATAGAAAAATTTGTTGATCCCAATAAAGTCTTCGAAAACTGGCTGAATCTCATAAAAAACATATTTTTGATGGTATCAAATAAATATTAATAGTATGGAGATAAACTCCATGTCCTGCTGAGATAGACGGTCGGAGATTCAACTTATTTATTTATTGGAGTCGATACATACTAGATAATAATTATAGATCTTGAGTCCGGTTGAATTTTGATTTATATTTTCCGAAACAGGTTTAAAACAATTTGAATACGATAATAATATATTTGGTAATTTATTAACCCAATAGATATACACAAACTTGATGTTTAATTGTAGAGGACTGTTATTTACATATTTTATCTCCTTTAAATTGTTAATGATGAAAATACCATTATTTTAACCATGAAATTCATATCCAAAAACTGTTTAATTTTTATGAATCAATAAAAAACTTGAAATGCTTAAATGCATATCCAAGAATCATAATTTTCTCGCGGTTGATGTCATATTTGTCATATTATATCACTAACTTATAATCAATTAGCAGTTTAACAGTTTTTGTTGCCTTTTTGTAATGCACGCACAGAAAAATATAACTTGTCGCGGCAAAAAGTGAAACTGGAATTCATGTCTAATGAATTAACTTGCATTAATCAATAAAGCGGTTTCTTTTTGTGTAAAACGAGAATATATGAACGCATTGAAGTTCAATATCTAATAAAGCGAGGTAATCACACGCTTACTGGAATTAATATTCATTTCCTGTTTCGTTTTTCATACCGCTTTTTTCTAAACACGATAGTGAATACATTTCAATCTACATGATTCAAGTGAAACGACGTGCAGCGAAGAGAAACGCGCAAAAGCGACCAATTTTGAATTTACGCACACTTGAATGGAGCGAAGTGCGCCCAAGCGACCAATTTTGGTTTAACGCACTCTTGAATGAAGCGAAGCGCGCTCAAGCGACCAATTTTGGATTTACGCACACTTGAATGAAGTGAAATGCGCCAAGCGACTTGACGGCGATTTTTGTTATGAAAGTATTGTGCTTATTGGAATGCTCCCGTTGTTTTTATTTTTGAAAAGGGATTCTGTGCTATCTCTATTCAGCATTTATCTCTTACTTTTGAATAACTGGGGCAGCCTTTAAAATACAGTTCCCTTCGATAAATTTCATAACATGGTTTTTATCATATGTTTTTTATAATTTACATATAGAAAATACAGTTCTACTTCGACCAACCTCAATTTAAATTGAACAATTTGTTCTGATTTAGGTATCTTCCCTTTTTCAGAGTTTAGTCTATCGTGCACTTAAGCAAAAAGAAGCGTAGCGAATATAATTACTTACATTCATTGTGAAGTAGAAAGAAACGCGACAACCTTGAAAATTTCTCCCAGAATAATATTTTTCTTCTTGCCACGCGTAGCTTCGCTTCGGTTTTTTAATGTGCACAATACCCTGACGTGAGGTGAATTGAAGTGAAGCTACCAAAATTAGAAAGTAGCCTCAAAAAGCTATAAAACCTGGCAACCAAGTCCGAAAATAGTATAATGTACTCACTCTTATATTTCACTTCTTTAATATTATTGCGGAAAGGTCTTAGAAGGTCGTCGCATTTCTTCATAGCAACTCTTTAAATAGGAAACTTGCTCTTCGGCGCGTTTTACTTTGTCCAAATGCGCGTTGGTTTGAAATTTGTCACCTCGCAGCGCTTCTATTCGCCGCTCTTCGCTGCGCCAAAGTACGTGATCATGTTCTAAGAAGAAGTGAAGCAAAACAACGCGCAGCGTGGAGAAAAATGTTATTTTAGGAGAATTTCAAAGAGTCGTTGCGTTTTTCCAAAATGCGAGTATATATAAAGCAACATCTTGAACCAAAAAATCTTTCTCCGGCGTGCTTTTTTCCTCAGGTATGCATCAATTAAAAATTCAGCGCACTATTCGCTGTACTTCATACGCGGAAGCTTCATTGTGCATTTTCAAGAAGTAAAAGTAAGACATGGAGCAGAATATTCTTGCAGAAAGTCGTCGATTCTATGCGCTGCGCTTCATTTCGCCAGATCATGCGATAGTCTTATCGTGCTCCTTGAAGAAGTGAAGCGAAGATACGTGCGGTCAAATGGAAATATTTTTGCAGAAGAAGGGTCACCGCGTTTCATGACGATAACCTCCATACATATATAATTGTATGCCATAAAACTCCAACCGTAAAAAAATAAAAGTGAATGACAGAGTGATTCATGAAGCGGTTTTAAAAAATGCTGTCGCCTCTTTTTTATCATGAAATTCTTATTCATTTTATGCATGAAAAATTTATCTTTGTCACCAAAGAATCACGAAATAAATTGTAAGTAACGTGTAGCTCATCCGATGAACGGTAACTGCAACACAACACTCTTTTCACGCGTCCGTAAAATATATGCTCAGATGTGGGTTCATTATAAATGATTTATGAATGGCTCCGCCTTGATCACAGATGCTAAGTTTCAGAACATTGTTTTCTGATGAGGAAATGCCGCTATTTGCAATTAATATTGTAGTCATCAATTGATTTCATCGTTATAATTGATTACTGGGACACCACATTGCGAAAGGATGATATGTTTATTTCTATTGCCACATATATATGGGAACAGGTATTTTTGGTTGCTTCCAAATGATTTATTATTATTGTTTACTCACTTCTACGTCCAGAATACCTCAAAAAAAATTCGTCAAGTCTTTCTGCTGGCTATTTAATATAATATTAGCACAAAATCGACAAAATGCCCTTCAAAATTGAGATTGCAACCACAATTTACAGTAAAGTAGCTCACAAAATTGTAAGGTAGATAAAAACTTATACAAGGACCTAAGGTTGCCGACGCTAAATATCAGGAAGGAGAAAAAACAAAACTTTGTTTATAGAAAATGAATTCTGCTGATGTTCAGTCTCATATTACATTAACCTCAAATAATTTCAAATAAACAGAATTATTGGTGTCGATTTCTCAGAATTTTCTGCTTCAGGGTTAATTTTTTTCAACAATGTCATGTTTTGAACCAATGTTCGTTGGCGCACATGTATAAATCATAATACTTGATTTATAGAATGTAGGAGAACTAGTATATCGTCGGAACTAGAATAAAAACAGCTATAGATCATTAGAAAAGGGCGTAGCCATACATAAAGTAGTGTACATTGTAACTGTTTCCATTAACCTATCTGCAGGATGAACATTTATCTATTAGAATACTAGAATAAGTTAACACGAACATTGGAAGGAGTTGACAGCACACATTTTGATTTCATACGTCAATTTGTAAAGGATAATTCTCTTGATATCAAGCTTGAGGTACACGCCTCGATCTCTCACAACTCGCAATAGCAAATTTAACAATTATTTCTTGCGTATCATTGCAGTCACGACTAAAATACCAAGCGCATGTATTATTGGAAGAAACTATTGTAATCAACCTTCTGTCTAATGTTTACCATAATCTGAAGTGTGAGTCAGATATAATAAGGAATCAATTTGATACCATGAGTTTTCTAGCTTTCATTTTTAAACTGCTGTGTCCAGGTGCGATTATACTAACGTAATAGTCAGGTTGTAGGTGCTGAAGTTTGTATTGACCTTTGCAATTGATCTGACAGTGATCAGATCTGAGAAATAATCACTGTTTTGTAATAAGAACAAGACGTGTGTGAAGGGAGTTGCAATTTATAGGATGTGAGTTATTAATTATTTTTATGCTGGTTGGTTGTTGCAATCGAGAGATAAACATTAAAAGGCAATCTATTCCATAAAATTTTGCAAATAATGAAATAATAATTATAGGTGTGGCAATCATTTTAAAATTTTCGACATAGCGAATGAATTCTGTCAATTGTCTATTTATAAAAGAGAACAAGAAAGATTGGAGATTATGATACCGCTTGAATCATTCTGAAAAAATGCAAGAATGGTGCTTCATGACGGCTATGTATCATTCTATACATAACCTAAATGCCTAGAGGCTATCGTGCACTTGAACGAGCGAAGCGCTGTATACGTGCACGAAATGAAAAGAAGCGCGACGACTCTCTGACATTTCTTAGAAAGAATATTTTTTTCTTCGTCATGATTTATTTTATTTTGCTCCTTCCTGATGAAGCGAAGCTACCTAAGCCAGAACGAAGCTTTAAGAAGTTACCATAACTTATTCGAAAATATTGATGAAGCTTAACATCGTTTTCAACTCGTCCAGAAATTACACATTTTCCCTCATTCTTTCACTTTCTACAAATTGAATGAACATGTAGATTGCTTCGGCGTGGTTCCCTTCGCTCAACATTCCGTTTGTTATGAAGTTTGTCGCTTCGTCGCACTTCTCTCAAACGCGTACACGTAGGTCGCTTCGATATCTTCTTCTTTATTTTATTGCGACACTTCACTGCATTTCTTTTCACCGTGTTTTGCTTTATCCAAGTATCCAATTGAGAATCAAAGTTGTGCCTTAAAACGACCTCGTATCATTTTATACACAGCCTAAAAGCTGTTCCGTTTTTGGATAAAACAAAGGGTAGCAAAAAGTAATATTTTCATTCGATGTACGCGCACTTTGAAAAAATCAAGTAGACAAAACCGCGGCGCACTTCAACATTTCTCAGAAAGAATAATTCTCTCTTCGCCGTTTTTCGTTTTCTTCTGTATTTTTAAGGCACATTTCGACGCTCTTTGCTTCACTCCGCATCTTCCATAGATCTGAATACACGTAGATCTGGAATTTGTCGCCTCGGCGTGCTGCTCTCTGCCCAAGTGCCCGTTGGCTTAAAATTTGTCGCTTTACCGTGCTTTTCTTCGCTGCACATTGCTTCACCGAAGTGCACGAGTGAATAGCTTTAATGCCATTTCAATCATTGAGCTATACTGTTATTCTTGAGAAACGCAAGAGTGAATTGAGAACCAAAATTAGTCACAATGCACATAGGTCGCTCCGGCGTACTTCAAGTGCCCTTTGGTTCAAAATTTATCTTTTTATCGTACTTCTCTCCACTGCACTTTGTTTCGCCCGATTGCACGACAGCCTCAACTCCGTTTCAATCATTGGACTATACCAAATCATTCTTGAAAAACGCAGGGGTGAGTTGAGAACAAAAATTATGTTTTATGACGACTATGTCCAATCAATACTTGGTCCAAAGGCTGTCGTGCACTTGGACGGTGCAAAGCGTGGTACAAAGAAGTTTTTTCGTTCAATGTATTATTTATCTATGTACACGCACTTGGACAGAAGTGCGGCGGTCCTTAAATATTTCTTCGCTTCCTTCTTCTTCTCGAAAGTACGTTTCGTCACTTTTTGCTTTGTGCTGCTTCTCCCATGAAGCTGAATACTCATAGATCTGAAATTTGTCACTTTGGCATGTTTCTCTTCTTCCAATTGTTTGTTAGTACTGAACTTGTTGCTCCGCCACGCTTCTTCTTCGATCTTTGCTCCGCCTAAGTGCACGACAGTTTCAATCAATGAAAAATTAAAGAATTAATCGAAGATTGAAATTGTGCTAAATGACAACTATGTGCCATTTTCACATAGCCTGATCGTTATCAGACTCTTGGACGAAGTGAAGTGTATCTCAAAGGAATCATTTCATTCGATGTGTTCTTATCTGTACACGCGCACTTTGCAGAAGCAAAGCGAAGAAACGCCTGACGACCCTCTCACATTCCTAATAAAGAATATGCCTCTTATCACCGCGCTTTGCTTTCTTCAACTTCCTAAAAGAAAGCGATATACAAATGCATCGAAGTTTTCGTAACTCATTCGGAAATATCTTCATACAAGTCTGGAAAAACGGCCATGTACTTGCCCTTTTTCTCTCTTATCACAGATCGGATGAGCTTACAGTTTCCGTCTTTTCGTCAGAACGTAGCTCCAGAAGTTCTCGTAACTCATTCACAAATATCTTAATAGAAGTCCGGAAAAAGGACTCTGCATTCGCTTTCATTTTTGTTTTTAAACTAATCGGATGGATCCATGTTCTTTATCCTTTTGTTTACCTTTGTTGCGCTTCGCTTCGCCTGAGCGTGCTATGACATTAACTTGCGAAGCTGTGGAAGAAAAGTTGTCCATGTAACCCAAGGCATCGTTGTAGAACTGTTGGACAGTGAAAAGATTCTGTATATCAATAAATTCGTATTACTGTAACGTCATTTTACAGAGCGTGCGTTGCGGAGGGTGCTATGAGGTTATGAGGAATGCTAGGCTGGAGAAGATCAACCTTCGACAAACTGTACTACTCTTCTCCAACTCCCAACAAATTAGTCTTATTCGATGATAATAAAAAAGTTTGAAGAGGGAGGCATATTTAATAGGAGTATCATAACAATTTTTAACTGGATTGAGATTACGATAGGACGATGGTATCCAGAAAACCATTCAAGGTTCAGTTTTATACTTTACAACTTTAAAAACGAAGCTTATTCGGTTGACAAAGAAAGCAATCCTGATTTGTTCTCATTAACATTTTTGATTATGCATCAAACAATCGTGACCCTGATTTTGATCCAAACTAATTACATCCTGGTTATTAACTGACAGGAGATAGTATTGAAGGTCCTTCGATTGATATTTAATTTATTATCTTCTTTGAACAAGAAATTATATGAAAAATGTGGGTCATCACCAAGATTTAGCAAACGAATTCAAATATAGTTCTAGCAAAGCATAATGCGTAACAGAGCAGATCCTAATTATCCCTCAATAGTCAATATTACCTCACATATTAACAAATTCTCAACCTATAAACCAGAAAAAGCCATAACTTATTTGGAACTGGTCAAACCTTGAAACCACTTTTCGTTATATCAAATGATCTAAATATTAATTACCGAATTACAGATCAAGTGATCTTTAAGTTGGGTGTTACCGCATTAACAAGACGATCCTATTTTTTGATTGCCGAATCCAGGACACACATTGAATAATGTCAAAGTTTGTTCTTCTAAATGTCAGCTACTCTCGTGATCTGGTTCCATGCATAATTTGTTTATTTTAAGTTGACAGCCTTGCTTGTTGCACAATGGGGACTTCAATGGTGATTTATTGTCCACGAATGTGTAAAGAACAAGATTGTTGAGTTACCAACAACTGAATTTTGATGTTATGTGATCTAATTTGTAGTTGAAAATTGAGTTTTCAAATTTGGGTTATTAAAAAATGATTAACGATTTTTTAAATTCAGTATGCGACAAGTGTCCAGTTCTTCCTTTACTCACTTCTTTTATAATATTGAGAGTAAAAGCAGGAGAGAATTCTCATTTAAAAGTATATCATGGACCGGTGAATCAATATTGAATCATAATCGACAGTGAATTCACTTTCGGGAGCTATCTGCCTCTCTCCGATTAAATAATCCTACTTTTTTTGTTTTATTTAACGCAAGAAGAACCGGTTCCACTTTTGGCGTTTTTTATTGTATCACCTCCTCGAAGGCATTTAGCATCGCCGTGGATTCTAGTTTTTATGAATTGAATTTTCGACACCTGCTGTCAGGCATATCAGAAGATTCTGTTACATGTTATAAACTCCCGATTTGATAATACTAGATTAAGTTACGTTGAGTATCTAAATGTCAGGAATTATGTAAGATAATTATTTATTAAGATGACAAATGGCACACCCGAAATCACGATAATAAGGCGAATCAACGAAAGGGACAGTGAACCACATTCCAAACTTTACGTTACTATTTTTATCCATTTATCATTCAATGGATTGTGGTCCAGTGAATTTCTATTTTCGAATAAATGTTAAACCAACTCCTATTGTGAGCTTCTTCGGAGGTACATATACTTCAACATCTGTTTGTTTTTTTCGAAGAGGACTGGTTGAGAATATTTAAGATGTATGTAGAAAAAATCATAGCCAAACACATGAATGTTCAAATAAAATGCGTAGTGTTCAGCCTGATATTGGAATTCAGATGATATAATCAAAGAAAAAAATGTGAGCCAATTAGGTTATACCATCACTGACTAGTATATAACTATCGCTTGTATCTTTTCAGTCGCCAATAACGAAAGAGGTTTTTATGGAAAACAGTTCATAAAATTCTTAATATTCAACAAATCTCACCAAAAGTCAAAAAGACTTTTTTTTTTAATAAATTATTAATCGATAGAAAAAAAATGGAAGAATCATCTAGATGATGAAAGCGCATTTTTGACAGCTCATGAATGTTTGTTACTTCAGAGATTTCGCAAATTACCATCTCTTACAATTACTGAGCTTGAAATCAAGCAGTTTGGGCAAACTTACGAAACAGTAGCTTCCATTTAGTACTAGTTTTAAGTTGACTATTTAATAGATACATAATTTATACATGTACAAACTCAAAAATACCTTTTAATCTTCATTGTTTAGTTATTGATTGACAGGAGGTGAAGTGCTGTAGCTCAAAATGATAATTTGATCTTTATCAAAGCTATATAAAAAAAAATACACCAAAAGTGAACAAATTTTCATTCAATAATAATAATTCATTCTAATAAGCTTCAAATTCGCATCAAACAAGTCATTGAATGAATCCCGGACAGATTTGACAACTGTACATAATAATAGTGACACCCGCGGCGAAAGTTGTAACTAAATTTTTATCTACTTTAATAAATTTTAGTTGCCGTATCCCTAATGTCATAGATATCTATGGACATTGTTTCACTTGAAACAAGTAATTGAATAATTCAATTTTCCACAATCACTGAGCTTGAATTAAAGCAATTTGTGCAAGCCTACGAAACAGCAGCTTTTATTTAGTACCAGTTTCAAGTCTGTAAATAGTATAGTTGCTGAGATCTCAGCGTCACGCCAGCCAGCCAGCCAGCCAGACAGCCAGAGTGAATATAATAGCGCTTTTTTCGGAAAAATGCGCTAAAAAAACACACTAAAATCAGTGAAGAATTACATTGAATAGTGTGTCTCCATACGTGGACCGCAGGTCGAATATGCATGTCATTTGTCAAATACAAGTTTTAATTACTTCTGTCGTCAAAACTCGAGATAGCGCGCTTGTATGTAGTTTCTTGAGTATTATTCCTAGTATATTTTAAGGTAAACTAGTAATCTAGTTCGAGAACTGAGTCTCTATTAAAATGAGTAGTGGATTGAAATGAAGAAGTTCGACAAAAGTAAGGCATATGAACTTTCTCGGATCGCAATCTAACATCAGGTCTTCCGATACCTACATCGATAATATTGTAATGGTACCAAGAAAAAACCTTGAGGACTTTGCGGGATTGGAGTGAATTGCGATTTGGTAACTGTGGTAGAAACACACTTGTGTATGAGAAGATTCAGAGTGCTGTTGCGCAGAAGAGAAAAAGAGTACTGAAACAGGAGGCTGAGCTTGTTGCATTTAGTGTAAGAGAAAGCTCACAAGGATTTTTCGGAGCTGGAGTAAACTGTAATTTGGTAATAATGCTAGAGACATTCCTGGGTGCAAGCGGATTGAGAATATGGTTGTATAAAATGGAAGAGAGTACTAGAAGACAAGACCGGGCCTGTTGCACTTGGTGTAAGAGAAAGCCTCCGAGAATTTTCCGGAGCTAGATTTGGTAACAGTAACAGTGACACTCATGAGTGGAAGAGGACTAAAAATGCGATTGCATAAATAAGAAAAAGAGTACTGGAAGAAGAGGCTGAGCATGTTGTACTTACATTCACAGATAAACGCTGATGTTAAGTGAGAGTCCCAATGCTCATAATTATTTCCTTAAGAGGCGCTATTTATTGTAATAGATGTACACGATCATGAAACTCGCTCTCATTTCCACAAGATTTTTTTTTGCAGGCTGCTTATACACAAGCATGTCAAAAGTCAATAAAAATTAGTAATCGTCCACACTTTGAGGAGATTGGAATGAGAATTTTTTTCTATACTCTCGTTACTTGTATGCAATAATTAATCCGCTTACCAAATTTCAGCTTCCTAGGAGTACACAAAGTACCGTAATGTTTTGATGACTCTTAGTGAATGCAAGTGCGTAATAATGAATTTTGTGTATCAATAAATTATAAAGTAGCAAGGCTATAAACTTGAAATTTTGTACGTGATATTAACGTCATAACTTCATCCTATCCTGGTAATTTGAGATTCAAAAAGTGTTATTCTAACTGAAATTACGAATATTCGTAAAGAATTAAGTAGTGCTGGATTTGGTGGCAGTAATTTCATGTTCCTTGGGGTATGAATAGTTTCACAAGGGCTGATTATTCATTTTGAAATACAAAATATCATAATTTTTTTATTCTTGTGAATTGATCAATTTCAGCTTGATATAGTGACGAAATCTTGAGGATTTTTGTATTCTTTGACGCTCCCTCACTGTATGGAACTAAGAATGAATAAATACCAATTGAATCATTTATTTTAAGTAGAGTCCGGATTTTATGCAATTGCGTATTGGCATATTTTGAAAAATTTGGCTGATTTTGCATATTTTGACATTTTGAGAGCAACAAAAAAAAATTGTAGTGGAAAAAAACGCTCATTATGTTAGATAAGTAGTACTTACAGTCATCGTTACCCTCTAGAAAAAGAGAAGATGGAGAAGTATATAATTCAATCTTCACTTGCTAGCACGCATGTGTCGTGTGGAACAGAGACACAAAGTCCCGATCAAATTATGACTTGTGAGTGAATATTCAAGTAAACAAGTACATCAACGAAGACGGAAAGAATTTGCAGGAGGATTTTTATCCTAGCCTTATTTCGATCTATAAGTTTCGTCCACTGACTTCAGTAGATGTAGAAAGGTCTTTTTCACAATACAAACTCATTTTGAGCGAACGGAGACAGATGCTCTTGTCCGAAAATTTAGAAAAGTACATGATATTCAATGTTACAAAAGTCAGATGAAAGAGTCTCACCGTTTACTGCGATTTTCATTATTCTCGTTGAACATTCTTTTTGAAACATTTCTCATTATTTCCGTTAAATACTATTCTATTTGTAACTACCTCTACTTTTGTACCAATGTTTTGAAAAAGGGTTTTTGGAAAAAAAATAAAAAATAATAAACATTGATTAACACTTTTTTCTCAAAATATACTACATTTTCGCCTAAAATGTTTTGCATATTTTCGATTTTTCTGCATATTTAAGAGTTACTCGCAGTATGATTAATTATAATACAATAATGACATGTATTGTATACTACTTGCTCCTCGGAACCGTCTGTACAATGATTGTATGACAAAGTACAAAAATAAAGGAACATTAATAATATATTCAATATCATATGCATTGCTAAATTGCCTGTTTATTCATTTGAATTACAATATATCCATAAAAATACAAAAAATTTGAGGATATAAAAGTAGCAGAAGTAATAATCAAGTACAAAAACTGTTAGTAGAAATCGATGACGTTTTGACCGTAATTTTCAATTGGCATTAGAAACGCTCCTGGAAGAACATATTATCAATTTGATACTGCTTAATTCAGTATATTACTAAAATTCTTAAGTATATATTTAAAACTAATGAAATAATAATAACACGTACATATATTGGGAAGTGGTTGGGTTGTATTGCAACACAAAAACTCTCAGAGGTAAACATATGTTGTCATGTTCGATAATTCATCGAGCAAGTAACAAATTTAAAAAAAAAATGTAGCCTATTTATTTAAAATTCAAATAAATCTCATGCTGATTGTTTAATTAAAACATTTATCTTTTTATGATTTGCATTTTACACATTGGACGTCAATAATTATCCAAAGAAAATGATCAAGAAAATAATTTATGCTTCTAAGCAAAAGTGTGTAGGCAAAGACATTTAATGAATGTGAAATGATTAATTCTCTTATCTAGTGTGTGCAATTATCATGAGAACCGCCTTTTCATAAAAAAAAAGTGATAATAATAATAGAAACTTGGTTGAAAGTGAAAGACAAACTTAGAAAATGTCAAAAAGTGTGTATTATATATCAAATTTAATAAGTAGTTCCTAAACAACGTAGAAATATTTGAAATGACCATTAGCATATGTATATTGAAAGTATAATGGCGATTATTTAGATATAGGTGACTTTAATTAAATTTAAATGTTAATTGTTTATATTTTACTTTCCATATTAACATATAACACAAATTACTAAATTTAGATAATATCAGTTTGACTATTGAAGTCAACCAAACTTATCTTTGTCATGAAAGTGAACAATGGAAAACCACCCCAAATGATATTAAATCTAATTCTACAGGAAACTATCAACTTTTGATATACTCCAATTCAGGTTTCCTTACTGCGATTGTATAACTCTCACTAAATTTATGTTCAAATGCAGATTTCTGCTACAAATTACTTCTTGCCCGATAATACCTTTCAAGTTGGACATGGAAACTTCGACTTACCAACTCATTCAATATGCATGTTACAAACATTACATATGTCTTTCACATCATTGTAGCAGTTCACATTCGAGTGTAATAAACAGAGGTGGAAGACCGGTAGCATTAAAAGATAAAGAATATTTTAGCAAGTTGTTGTTAAGATAAACAAAATGAGGAGGGTCCACGATTGTAAAAGAAAAAAATTGACATAAGTTTGGATAAGGATTATGAGAAAACACGCATATCATTAATGACCACCAACAGAGTATATGAACAAATCTTCCATAGGAAATAAACGTCCAGTTTTTGACAGATGAAATTGTATTAATCAGTAATACTCCTAATATAGTATAAAATTAGTTCACTCATTATAACTCCTCCTGATTTGAAATTGCATATAACCTAAATGTGACGCAAATGTCAGAAATCTAAAGCAGTTAGATTATAATACAAGATAGCTATTAAATCGAGTGCTTATCAAGCTGTACACCGTGGAAATATGTCTGACTAATAAAATTCTAATTGCTTTCATATATAGGATATTTAGTATTACCATCGTATAATGTCTGTTATATAATTCTCATCTGATTCCTTTTGTATCAGCGTATAAAGAGCACGAGCTCATGTTTCTGCGATAAATTAACTTTTCTTTATTTGGAAATTGTTATTTAGGTCTATCAGAGAATTGCAAGGTGATAATTAAAGAGGAAGGCGAGATTATTATCATAATAGATTCTTCCAACTGATACAATGTACATTTTTTTTCTAATTCCTTACTCACATACTGGAAAGTAAAATGGGTCAAATTATCGACATATCTCTTATAATTCTCAAACCCTCGAAACCAACAAAGAGAAGTTTCCAATCAATCAACGTATAGAATAAGATTTTTTGATTATATTTAATTGCTTCATTCTGTGGTCAATTATATCGACTTGATCCATCAGAATATGGGGAAAATATAGAGAGATATCACATTGTAAACGTACACTGGTTAACACGAAATTTAGCACGTATATAAAAATTTAGGTGACACACAGTTCGTAACAATGATCTGAAATACTCGAGGACAAAAATGATATTGCTAATTCTGACAGAATGAATAATGATAATAATATTATCGAAGTGGTAAATTACAGCCGTGCAAGCAACACTCACAATGCGACCAAGTTCAAAGCATGCGTATGATCATAAGGAAGAGTTAAAAAAAAAATCTGTTAGTAATGGGAGCAGTAGTTCCGGAATTAGCGACATTATAAAAACAAACTCACTATTTCATATAGTAACCAAGATAACTGAATTAGTAGCTACCTTCAGGACGTGCAAAATTTACTAAGCATACAAATGAAGCTGCAATATCAAAGCTTTCTGAAATATTCCACTTTTTTTTTTACATTTAATCATATTCCAGTTCTACTTATTGCTCAATATATATTGTTTGGCTTAAATCATCCTTTTCGAATCACGTTCTGAGTTATTTTAAATGTTTGGAACATATCTCGATCTATCATCTGTCAGCTGATAGCTGCAGTATATTTTAGTGGCAGCATTTGTCGGCATACAACTTGTCCAATTGTTTCCTTGTGAATCTACTTAGAATTTGATACGAGATCTCGTGCCATAACACTGTACCGCGCTCACCTAATTTATTTCCGGGATTTGATAGTTCATGGAATTGTGCGGAGGCTTGATTTCATAAATTTCAGGGATATATCATCTAGCAGGCCTGCTCTGAGTGCTGATGTATTGTAATGGTCATCCAGAAAAGAGTTCAGAATTTTCGACCCCCTTTTATTATGTTTAGAAGTCTTCTGTTTTTGTGTTATGATTTAAAAAATTTTCAATGATTGTGCCAGAAGTTTTAAATTTGACTATATACAAACTTGACCATCATTATTTGGAAAAGTCTATAGAAAGACTGCCCAAAAAGATATTTTATTTTCTCTCGGAGTTTTCGGATCATTTTTACAATAAGTCTGCTCAACACGCTAAAAGCATCTCATCACCTCAGGCATTTAATTTTCACTTTTTTGTTCATACTTTATTTTCTGATTCTATTTCGAGCCTTTGTTAAGTTTTGGCATGTGATTATCATATTTACGTTATAAGCTTTATTTGAGAGATTTGGATTTATCTGCACGGAAGCTTGGCACTGCAGTAAGTCCTTCGGAGGCCGTTCCAGACACCACCCAAAACTGGAGGAGCAGTGTTCCATCCGCAGAATCTTACAGATAGGCTATTTCATCAGTTTTATTATGCCAATACTCTATTTGTGTATGCTCGAGTAGATTACTCATCCTTTTCTTGTCGTAATTGTAGCATAGATCTTTGTCCTCTTATTTTGCGTTAGTTAAGGCGTGCGTCAATTATCATCTTATGCGTATGTTTTGGTCATGTTCACAATATTGCTGGGTTTATTTACTTGAAGACTCTTCCTGTACCTCGTAGCTACTCAAGTCTTTTACGCATTGCCTTCCTTGCCTCTATACAGCCTGACAAGCGAAAGAAGTACCATCAAGTAAGTTAGGTATTCGTATGATTCAAGATCGGCTAAGATAGGAAACTAACGTCCTCAGCGGCGGCGGTAGCTATTATTGAAACTTTTAATTTTATTGGAGAATACTATACCTATTCATTAAATAATGATGAGAATAATGATATAATCGAACAAAAACCAGAAAAATCACTGCAAGTATGGAATCAGTTATTTGTTATTGTAATTGACAGGTGAACTATGTTCTTTGCTTTCGTTTTCTCTCTTAGAATTATGTTGAACGGATTTTTTTGAAATTTTGAGATAACTGCGACATTCAAATCTTTGAATGCTAACACTACACTAACAATATTCAATAAATGCACTCATAAAAGCGAGTATACCAGAACTAGATAGTTTTGCGCACTGGTTTAAGAAGACATCAGCAATAAAGTATGCCGGAACTTGGGCAGACAAACGCCATGTAACAATTGTTCCTTTTATATCATTAGTAAGAAAAAGATAGATACAATTCGGTCAGACTATTTCTGTCTCCAGAAAAAAATCCAAGGTATTGCTTAGGCTTGTTCAAGTGTAATCGGATCCCCTCCTCGTTCAAGCTCAATTACTAATAAATTGAATCTTTTGACTAGTGTTAACCTCGCAGGGAACTACCTGACATATGTAAAAGAGTCAATTCTGTTAATTACCGCGCATAAACGTCACCGTCATAGTTTGGTCGGGCTATTCTACTAGCATTTACTTTTATTAACTGTTTACACTTTATTTTCCGTTGCTTTTACTAGGAATATATATCATAGTGAAGCAGTTTCTAGAGTTTTGTTTAATGTGGCTAATGTAGCTTTGTGTTAGTTTCCGACTAACTGTTGTCCAAGATTTTTTCCAAAAACCGTCTGTGGCAAAAGTCATCTTCGAACCACTCCCGTTTTCACTGACTAGTGCCGCTCCTTGCGCAAGTGTTGTTGAATCGAATGCAGGATAAACTAAGCAAGCCTGGAGAAAGTTGTCGATACACTGAAAGAAACCAATAAATTTGGTAAAGAATGATTGAAATTGTAAATTAGATAGAAGGCTTGACATTGCAAGAAAATGACTCTTAAACCATGTTTTAGTGATGAGGAGCGAGAAAAACTAGGAAAGTCATTGCAGTATGAACGCATCTTGAGGCCTCACTCGCTGTTGGGCTTAAAATCACGGAAGTAACGCAACAGCAAGAAATCGAAAATCACAGATCTGCTTGCGAAATCACAGTTATTCAGCCTTTTACTCTATTTTCAGCATCATCTACGGCGTTTCAAATCCCAAAAGTGCCGTAATGAGTTTAAATAAAGCCATGTCATGTTGTTCACACAAATTTGCGAATTCATTGCTTGTCAGCTTAGGATCGAGAGATCACCTAGATGATATTTGTATTATTTTGTTTCCTCCCTACTGTGTTAGATAAATTTCCATATCTAAATATTTACTGATATAATCTAAAAATTATATTGACTCTGCATCACTAACAAATGAATGAGCAATCAGTTCCTCATTGTTCTATCAAATACTGATAGACATATCGATACATTTTCTTCACTCCAATCACTACCAGCATGAATTATATCTCGTCAGAGACAATTATTGTGAAACTAAGGTCAAGTATCGTCAAATAGCGCATCCTGAGTGAATGGTTCTCTCAGTATAACTACATCATTGATGAGGTTATCGAAAGACCTGATGCTGAGACGTAATCTAGAATTGGGAATGATGAAAAATGAAGTAATTAATACGATACAGGTTATATTGTTCCATGGCCATCAGTCTTTTTCATTCCATTGCTTATAATCTTATCGAAGATATTGTGCTGATATTCCAAACAAGAGCCATCCAGTAATCTAGTATTAAGTTCAAGAACAATTCGATTTCAATAATGTTTGGTGAATGTCTACTATAAAATCAACATCAATATACATTCGTTAGAACTATGGTACATTCATAATTGCCTTCTCAATTAGATCTTGCACCTTGAAACATTTCGCAATACACCTTCTGGCAATTCAAAATGCATCAGGATTCACTTTGCATGCGTCAATTCAGTAATTATATCTCGACAAATGAAGCTCACACAAACAGATGACTTACGTCAAAACCCACTTGTAGCAACGGCCTAGTTCTCGAAGATATCATTATGCATTAGATGTCGTGGCTGAAACGTGTAGCATTGCAGTTACAAACCCAGGTGGAAAAATGTCCAACTTACTTTGTACTCTGGAAGATAGCGAATCAGTTACAGAACAGTACTAGGAGATTTCGTGCCGAGAAGCTGGTGGAAGACATGATTCCATAAGAACTATGTTGTCTTTAAAAACAGTGCGTCTACCTTCATTGTTTTTAGACTTCAGTGAACTATAGATTTGTTGGTAGCTTGGGAGCTACCGCAAGGCCCGGGTAAGCCAGTAGAAAATATCCTTTCGAAAAATTTGGCATCGAATATCAACGATTGTCATCAGAAGACTTGCCAGAATTGATAACAACTGTGAAATCTAATCTTCCAAGAGTAATATTCAACCTTAGTAATCTTAGCAAATTCCTCTTCCAATCTTTTAACTTTAAAGTTTTCAATTTTTGAAGGAAATTATGTACCGAAAAGATCATCGACCCGAAATTTAAATAAGCACAATACTCTCATTTCTTTTTGTGAAAAGAGTGAACAATGAATTGTTGAAAATCAAGTTAGCACGGTACTGGATCCTATTCAAATTTAGGTTGTATGTGTATACCGGTACTGCTGGTACATATTCGCGTTGTGGTATTCAGTTGGTTACTGTGCTAAAAAAGTGACATGATGTTTGTTATGCTCGAAAAAATAAATTAAGTGATTATTCATTTTAATTTCACGAATTATCGAAAGGAACAAGAAGGTGAGACTTATTACTGTAGTTATTTCAAATTGTAACTCTAGTTATTACATGAGAATTTACCAGAAATTGAGCATTATTTTTATGATAGACCAAATCCACTTTCCCAATAATTCGATAATAATAAATGGTGCAAATCTTTTCAATATTGCATCAGTTATCAAAATAACGAAATACTTTCGAATATTACACAAAGTTCTGAATATATAAAAAATAATAAGATACACAAAAATGTGCAACGCTTCACAGTTTTGCGGAATATTTTTTCTTTAATTTCAATTTTGAAGTTTAAGCTGTGGATAAAATTATAGCATTCTCTGTAACGTATTCTTCACAAAAACTGAATATATCCGTGGTTTGACGACTGTTAAACGCATCCCACGGCTTAGAAAACAGAACCAGTTACACTATTCAAAAACCAGCAAGCATTCACTAATTAATTTAACTAACCTTCAAGATATAATAACGAACGATACTTTTCTACGGAGTAATGGCAAGAATTGACTCTCGAAATATCGCCAAGTAATGTTCATTAGAGCTAACGGAAAAGATTCCTGTCCCGATAGAACAGTCATCTGAAACAAGTTCCGTTGACTAGTCTACAGATTAATAAGAGTAGCCATTGAGGACATAAAAAATAGCGGTATGCCAATAAAGGATTTAAAATGTGTTAAGATAAATGAAATAACGGGTTAGAGAAGAACTTGAGATGAATGCTTCACAAAATGTTTTTGAACGATAAAATATATGAACGTGGAGCATCTTGGGAGTTCTGGAAATCAAACGTCATGTTATAATACGTAAAGATATAGTTTGGACACAGATCACACTAACGTTATGATATAGTTATATTTATAGGGACTTGAATATTATATGTAGGTGTAAATAAAATTATTTACAAATTTATGTTGGTAGCAAGTAGGAGCCATGCTCTAAATTAAATTTCAGGAGTGGTCATCTATTTCTCCAATTCATTTTAATTACAATAGTTGAGTTTCATTCTACTGTTATAATTTGATGACATACAAATGTCAAAAATTGACATTGAGCTAGAGAAATTGACTTGACCCTATCTCTTACTTCTTGGAGACTGTCTTCAATTGAATAACTTCTCAAATTGTCCGCTAGATGGTACATGTATCGAGTCCCTAAAATAACGTCAAGAAACTGTCTCTACGAATTAGAATTGAGCTTAAGGAGTTGAAAACTGATTAAAAAAGATTCTCTATCTTCGTACCCTTCATTTAGTCTCTTCAAAAACGACTGCAGTTTGTGAAATGAAATGATGTTTAATCAATATCATTCCTAATTTTCAACATTACTTGTAATTTTGAATGTATTTACTAGAGTGATGATAAGTAGACAATCAAAACATACAATATATTAAAAAAGAACCAATTAATTATGCAAACCAATCGGTTTTAACATTTCCATCATGTAAACAAACATCACAGATCCATTTATAGTTTTCAGTTTTTTCTTTTGCATCCACATCATTAATTTCTTATATTCCTTGTAATAGCATTTCAGCTTGTTGGGCTCAATTTCTAATTTATAGAGATATTTCTTATTCGAAATTCATCTTTTCAATCACAACAAACAACTATGAAAAACAAGAACAATATCCAAATAGCAATAAAATGACGTCAAACAAAAAAGACTGTAGATACATTCCAGCCTTATTTCATGAAATTATGATGCAGTTATAAAAAATAGCGTATGATACACGAGTAAATTAAAGACACTCCGCTTCGCGTTTTATTATATACTAATCTAAACCTAGTGCAATTTGGAGAAGCCCCGTTACAAGAATCAATTTGAACGGTAGAATTGTGTTGTGTATCACAAACCAAACACGTTTTCTACTTCAAGCTGACTATATCTAACATCCAAAGATATTTATGATCAAGTCCCTGGATGCTACTTGAGTATAAAGCTGTAAACGTAAACAAAACAAAATTTAATAAGAGGAATGCTTCATTCACTTCTATTTAGTTTATTTTAGATCTTGCTGAGAATTCTAGATTAAAATAGCAGTGATTCTGTCAGCAATACAATAAATTCTATATTATATTACTTTATAGGTAAAACGGAAAGTTATACATAAATTAAAACTCAGTAAGATAGCAATTTTATTCCATAATTTCATATTAAGTGGCCTTTAAACGATATCCTGTTGAATACACACCTATGAACTTTTAAACTGAATTTATCTTTAATTAATTAGTTATTAATGAGCTATTAAACATTTATTGTAACCTGGAGCTGAAATTTTCCATTAGTAATTCCGGAGGAATATGCGACGTTTGACGTTAATAGTTGAGAAAAGTCATCAGCAGAGAAGAATTTGATGATATCGAATATCACTCGGGAATACTGATCAATTAACTAAGCTGAGGACATATTCGTATATCTTAATAAAAAAGATATAAAGTCAGATTTAATAAATACTATAGTTAGCTTCAGGCCTGAACTACATTGATCCAATTTTCCCGGACCGGAAACAATCGCATCCGGAATGTTGTCGACCACATTGTTCATTACGTTAACTTCGAAACAATACCACAAAATAGGTTTTTTAAAAAATTCACATGCTGAATCATTTTATTCTGTAGATATTAAACTATTTTTGTTTAGAATCAGATGTTTCCAGATTGTGTGTGGTCAGTCGACGCACATACATAATACAAGTATTCCTGTAGAGCAAAGTGCACATAATGTCTCTAAACGGCGGCCGGAAATAAAATAACTAATTCATCATATTTAAATGCCCGTAATTTGAAATAAAATTGACAGATAAGTCCGTAAGTTATTACAGACAAATATTAATCACTATATAAATAGTGGCATCCGTTGAATTTCGTCCAGGATCCATTTTGGTCCACAGAACATACTATGAAGCACTGTTCGAAACGTATCCGAATTCAAATCTATATCGTATAGTATTTGAACATCAAATCTTACAATTAGCGATCACGTAGAAAAAATAGCCTGCATTTTTCCAAAAACTTCGAGGGTCCTATTCTAATTCCTAGAGACAGCTTCGAAACAGATTGCAGTTTCTATATCAATGAGCTCACGATATAGATACATTTATAGAAATTTGAATATTATATGTTGGTGCCAAAAATATGATCTAAAAATTATGTTGTTAGCAAGTAGGGAAGATACTTCACATCAAACTCAATTCATAATTACTTATTCATCTTATTTATCATAGTAGTTAAATTTTCATTGTTAAAAACTGGCATTGAGCTAAAGAAACTGATTTGACCCTGTTTCTTACTTCTAGAAGACTATCTCCAACGATGACGACATTAAATCACTTTTCCACTTGTCCGCTAGGTGGTATATGTATCAAGAATCTCTAAAATGAAATCAAAAAAATGTTTCTACGAATTAAAATTGAACTCTAGAATAGTCTCAAGAGATCAAATAGTAAAAAGAGTTCTAAAGCGATTACCTAAAGCCTTGTTCAGACGTGGACTCACACAAGACTCACTTGAGAATTTGAGTCTTAAGAAGAGATATAATTTGTGTTGCCTGTCGAATAGAGGCTATTTTGAGTCTTGCAAAGAGGGCATTTCCTCATCTCATTGATAACTTCATAGTAATCTATGACTTTGACTTTTATTGTTATTTGCGTCATTTAACTCTTTTTATCGTATTTGAAATGTGCGAAAAGCAGTAAAGTAAAGCAAATAAATTTCTTCTTTTAATTATTGTTGATTTGGCAACGAGATTAAGAACAATCCAAAAATACAGACTGGATTAAAAGATAAGGGATATGAGAGTTACTATTTGTTCTTTTATTTTTGTTGTCTTGACAATTTTGTTTATTTATTTTCATATTTCTTTACACTTGAAGAAGGCAGCACTTTGCTGTCGAAACGTTGTGTTTCTAATTATGGTTATAATAGAACACAGATTGAGAAAGCATTTAGACAGAAGAATTCTACGCCACCTGTTTAAGATCCAAATAATAAGAAAATATTTGTTACGTTGCCTTACGTAGCTAATATAACAGATAAAATTGGAAGGCTTCTACATAAATATGACATTGAAACTTCATACACTTCCAGTTTAAAAATTCGAAATCTTATTTGTAATGTTAAAGACAGATTTCCTCTACAGTATCCAAGTATACACAAGATTCCTTGTCAATGTGGCAAAGTATATATTGGACAAACCAAGAGGACTGTAGAAACAAGATTGAAAGAGCATTCTCGTCATATAAGATTGAACCATCCAGAAAAATCTGCTGTGGCTGAGCATGCTATTCAAGAATTACATGGCATTGACTTCAAGAATACGAAGCTTCTGGCTAAAGAGAACAATTGGTTCAAGAGGATTATAAAAGAGGCAATTGAAATAAAAAAATCACCGAATAATTTGAATTTGAATACCGGATATGAACTTAATCGATCATGGCTACCAATCATTTGTTCATAAATTCATGTTATTTGTATCTACGAATCAACTTGCAAGAGTTACTTCATCACCACCTCCTGAAGATCTGTGGATGGTTCAGCTATGCGCCAAACCAAACTGATATCCCAATAAAACATATTTATTTAAAATATTTAGTCTTTTAAGAATTTTTTGAGAATTTAATTAGTGGTTTCAGAAACAGTTTTTCATCATATAAATGGAATAGTTTTCTTAATCATGCAATATGAATTCTATTTGAATAATGTAGAACAAAAATATCAATGAAATAGATAAATTTTTAAATGATTTTATTCTTTAAATGGCAGAAGAGATACTTCTTGAGGTAAAAAATAGGTTACAATTGTAAACGGCTGAGACACAAAAATATTTTGCTTCTTCAAAAAACTTCTTCTTAAGACTCAAATTCTCAAGTGAGTCTTGTGTGAGTCCTCGTCTAAACAGGGCTTAATGCAGTGAGAAGAAAACAGCATAATTTGACGAAAAGTGTAGATCAAGTGCACCTGATTTAACAGAATTTGTTTGGCGACTTTTTAGCTACGCCAGCTGCTATACAGCTCCATACTACTTTAGGCTACCCCATTAATCAAAAATTACTTTGAAATGGAAAAGATTTGAAAACCCAATGAGAATAAACTTCAACTCTCTTAGAATCAGCCTTTTGCCACAAACCATAGCTAGAATTGAAAAAAAAAAATGATAATGAATCTATAGCCCGGAGATAACAGCATAGACCCTTTCAGTATAGGACACCCGAAGAGCAACGCGTTGTGGGAGCACACTAAAGTTAAAACAACATTAAGACGATTTTGACACGGAGTGTGTTTCTTATCAAATGGTTCATAAAATCGGACAGTGAACAGAGAGTGCTGCTTAAAAGCTTTGATGCGATTATCTAACGCCCAACTGATGGAAAAGTGAAGACTGGATGCATCTGTTTATTCAAAACAATTTCTTGACTACATCAGCTGCCATAAAGCCTTCTACGACTTAAAAAAATCGGAAAATCATTTGGAATGAATAATATTTGAAGAACAAGACAATCAGCGAGCGCATTGAATGAAAAAATGGAAGAATCATCTAGATGATGAAAGCGCATTTTTGACAGCTCATGAATGCTTGTTACTTTGAGATTTCTTGAATTACCATCTCTCACAATTACTGAGCTTGAAATCAAGCAGTTTGGGCAAACTTACGAAACAGCAGCTTCTATTTAGTACTAGTTTCATGTTGACTATTTGGTAGGTACATAATTTATGCATGTACAAACTCAAAAATACCTTTTAATCTTCATTGTTTAGTTATTGATTGACAGGAGGTCGAGTGCTATACCTTAAAATGATAATTTGATCTTTATCAAAGCTATATAAAAAAAATACACCAAAAGTAAACAAATTTTCATCCAATAATAATAAATTCATTCTAATAAGCTTCAAATTCGCGTCAAACAAGTCATTGAATGAAGCTCGGACAGATTTGACACTGTACATAATAATAGTGACACCCGCGGCGAAAGTTGTAACTAAATTTTTATCTACTTTAATAAATTTCAGTTGCCATATCCCTAATGTCATATATACCTATGGACATTGTTTCACTTGAAATAAGTAATTGAATAATTTGATCTTCCACAATCAATGAGCTTGAATTAAAGCAATTTGTGCAAACCTACGAAATAGCAGCTTTTATTTAGTACCAGTTTCAATTCTATAAATAGTATAGTTGCTGAGAACCAACGTCACGCCAGCCAGCCAGCCAGCCAGCCAGCCAGCCAGACAGCCAAAGTGAATATAATAGCGCTTTTCTCTAAAAAATGCGCTAAAAATGCGCTAAAAACAGTGCAGGTCGAAAGCTCAAACCATCTCAGAGGAAAATACACGAAGAACAACACGCCGATGAAACAAAAAGAAATTTCGAGTTTTGGAGCAAAATTGTAGAAAAGAAAGAATAATTACGAGAAATGAAAAAAGATGTAATACGAATAGGAATAGAAAAAATATGAGAATTGAATAAGGTTAAGATAGTGGCAATATAAGGAAGACAAAAATAAAAATCTGTGGCCACCACAATATCTCAGTTTAATCGCTGTTTTATAAATTAAGAGTGTTGTGTCAATTATAGTTCACTCCAGTTAAGAACTGTCTAAAGGAGTATATGGGACTACGATTTAAGTCTTCTGATTGGCTAAAATGCGAACAACAATTTTACATTAGCACAAAAATCACACTTGCTATTTGTCAACTGCATCATTTGTCAATCCTTCATCATTTATCATAAATAGATTTTTACAGTTCGAAGACTCAAAGTATCTATTCAGGTAATATTTGTTGCTTACATTTCTTGAATTCATTTAAAGCAAATTTGTTTTGAATTCTGCATTTAATGTGAGTGAATCATGTTCGCATAAGAGGCCTTGTACCGTCATTAACTGAAATGAAATATAATTGTATATTTCAAAGTGACAGCTGTTATTGTCGAAGTGACTGATACCGGTGAAAATGGAGAACCCTTTTCTAGGTTTTAGGGGTCTTCAATTCATTGGAACATAAAGTTTCAACATTTGATCGCCGGAAGTGTAATATGGAGATGGTAAAGTGGATTCCACTGATTTGAAAGAATTCTAAGAAAATCAATTTATAAAGTTGGTACCACTGGTTACATAAGTTCATTAGCAAACTTTAAATCAGTTTTTAGCTTAAAGTCTTAAATAAAAAATCTTAGTCAAAAATTCCAACGTGTTTAAAATAAACGCAAGAAATTCAATGAATCAATCACTTTATAAATAGGATTTTTTGGTTCAAATTCTGTATATTTATTCATATTTTTGACGTTTCGACTCTCTCCAAAAATCACGATCATAATATTTCCGCTATCATATATATATGTATAAGGTATAGGCCGAAAAAGTAAAAACGTTCAGGGTATTGGGACACTATTGGGATGACGTAGAAAAGGATAATGGAGAAGAATTGGAGGATCAAAATGAAAGAAATAGAAAAGAGAAAAAGACTAATAAGAAATAGGGGAAGGATCGACGTAATTAAAAGATAAGGAGGATAAAAACCGAAGAAATTGATCAAGTTTGGTTCAAAATCAATGATTTGAGCATAAAGTAAAAAGTAGCTATAGGAAAATATATATGTTCATTTATGGAAGTCTATTCTCTCCAAATGACGAACGACAACACCATAAACTCCATACAACCTATTCAGCAAGAAGTAATAATAATATCAATTACTCTTTCAAAGATCTTAACAATGGAGACAAAGTCATAAGTTTTTAACAACTAGATTTATTTATTAAATTGCTGAAGTACCGTAATAACTGCATTTTGGCGTGCAGTTTCATGTTCACAATGCGTAGGCTCAAAGAATTGTTGGTTTTGTAGGAGTGAGTTTTGTTGAGTATCCTTTTCTGGTTATCTGATTTGATTTGGTTTATTACACAAGGTGGCAGAGTTATCTGACTTTACACAACAAACAATTGAAATATGAGCTGTTTTTATTCATTCGATTTGAAAGGTTGAGTATCAGAGCCGCAAAATTCCGGAGTAATTTGAGCGATCTCTTTTCCAAACAACATTATATCTATGTTACATGTTACATCATTGTGATGTGATGGTATTATTACACAATTTTGATGGGAATCTAGATCAATGAAAGGCACCGATCTTTGATAATCATAGCACACCAAATATAAAGTACCTTACGGTCTACTTATACCTATAAAGACATTCAATACATACAAATAAGTAGAAGCAGAGTGGAATCTTTGAGCACATTCATTAACTCTTTACAATCGGCTACATCTGTAAAATGAGTTACAAAAACAAATCCAAGATATTCGTTTTCACAGTTGCTGTTGACGGTGAATCAATAGTATCGATAACAAAGGTGTGTAAATCAATCAAAAAGAGAGATAACTTGTCAATAAGTTAGTCTCTACTAATTAATATCCTGAATGATTCATATCTGATATTTTGTATACCTCATATCTGTAGCATCATGAATTATACACCTGTCAAAAGAAATATATTATCTTGGTGTGGTCCGTATTATTAGGAGATATTTTAAATAATTTTCAAGCTTTAATTTCATAGCTTCCATTCCATTAGTTTTACTATTACAATAAATTAAAGTACTAAGCGAAATTTATCCGGAAAAACTAACGGAATGAGCCATAAATTCGCCTAACAGATATTCGGAAAATTTATTCTCTTTTAAATTCGATGCAGTACCATTTTAATGTTGCTCTCACGAAGGAGTGTTCATTGGTCATCAATTACCGCAAAGGTCACCAAAATGACCATTTGGCGTTTTTAATTATTAACGGTACCCAAAAACTGAAAATAAATCCCAAACGGTTAACAACAGTCTAGTAATAAAGTTTTTCTGTATTTAGAAAGGTTACGCTCGTCGAAAATATAAATAGAAACCTTTATTTTGATAATCAATGTTGAAATCCTTTGAGAATCCATTTTTCAAATGATTAAATGTTTGCTAATTGAGTATTCATCGCTAAATATGCTGATTTATTCTTCCACATATATTATATTACTTTCAACGAAAAGCAGTTTAATAATTCTGCTTTCTTCTTTTGTACTACATTTTTAAATGCATTAAATATGGCACACTAACGAACTTAAACAATAGGAGGATCTTTAAAGAAAAGATAATGACTCAATACTTGCTTAATCAATCAATTAGTTTTGTTATGGAGACAAATTTATTCTAAAGTCACATTTAATCTTTTTTTAATGTCGATCCTGATTCAATATAAAAAACATGACAAAAAAATGTTAGAAATGATAGTGAAAGATGAAAAACACAAAAAATTGAGACAAGGACCGGAATGAGATGTAATTATTGAAGAATCAGAAAAAACGAGCGAAAAACTGAACAATAATAAAAAAGTTGGATATAAGACGATACAATAACAGAAATAAAGTAAGGATACAAGAAGTAAAAATGAGAATGAGGAAACAAGATGATGGAAAAGGATAAACAGCAACAACAAATTATAGAGATAGGAAAATATTATGATAACGCGAAGAAATGGAAGTAAACAATAAGGACAAAAATTAAGGAAGAAAAGAAGCAAGGAGGAAAAGATGAAGACAAAATAATGAGTCAACTATAGAAAAAATAAGAAGAATAAAGAAAGGATTGATTAAGATGAACAAAGACAAGAAATTGGGATGTTCCAGGAAAAGGTAGAGAGAAAAAGTAACGAAGAAGCGAACAAAAGAAGAAATTTACAGAAATAAATGCTGGTGATCAAGCGTATCGGCCGAATAATGCTGAAAGAACGAATAAAATAAGTAGACAGTAAAAACAGAGAATAATGATAGAGAAAAAGCAAGTTTTGAAAAGAAACAAAAAATACAGGCAGACTGTAGGACACAAAAGTGAAAAGAAAAGAAAATAATTACAAAAAATTGAGTGAAATGACATAAATGGAACAGGAAGATAGAAGATGAAAAATTTGAACAAAACTAAGATGAGAAGATAATGAAAGCAGTTATAGAAACAGCAAGAAAATTGTGAAAATATTGGGATAATGTAGAGAAGAAAAATAAGATAAAATTGAAGTTTTAGAAGAAAAGAGAAGGAGACAACAAAATATGAGCTTCAAAAATTTATATAAAAGAGATTTCGGTTATCTAGAATGTCGGAAGAGTAAAGCATACAAAGAGAGATAAAGAGAGAATTAGGATAACGCAGCGAAAGAAAGTGTTGAAATTAGATAACTAATAACAAAAGTCAAGAAAAAGAAAACGAGAGGAAAAAGACTGTAGTAGAGAAATTAAGAAGATGAAGCGAGAACCAATAGATAAAAAAAGGGATCAGAAAATAAAAAAGGAAAGTAAAATACGTACATTGTGTATATCCATCTATTTTTGACATTTCGAACCTTTCAAGAATCTTGATCAGAAAAAAAAATCAAGACTTTCTGATGAGAGGGTTCAAACATCAAAAATAAATAAATGTAAAGAATTTAGGCCGGGAGAAATAATTAAAAAAGGAAAGGGAATTTGTCGAAATTGTGAAAAAAGGTTAGAGAAGATTATCTATTGGAGAAGCATGAAGGAAAGGAATAGAAAAATTAAAGAAGATCAAGATTATAAGGAGACAATGAAGACAAAGATTGAAACAATCATGAAAATGGAACAGTATTGGGATAATACTGATAAAGAGACTAAAGTAGACGTAAAGATTCGAAAGGAAGAAAGGAAAGCAAGCAGACAATGAAAAAGGAAGGCAACGTAGCAGTTTGAAATACAGAATTGATGAGAAAAAAAGATATCGATGAATAGGCACCTTATTCTCTTCATTTTTCTTCACTTTATGCTTCTTCTCGTTCGATCAAAGAGAAAAAGAATAAGAAGTAAAAGAAAATTGACCGAGAGAAACATCACTTGATGGATATATTATTTACATCTTCTATAAATTTCTTATGGTGCTATAATCAATTACAGTATCCGAATCTAGGTTTACCATTAATTACGTTCAGTCTAAATTACCAGCAATTCTAAGTTTATTCTAAAACAGAAATTAGTAATTTCTGCATGTTTCTGGAAGCTTTCTCAACGAGTTAAATTAAATTTCTTTCCTAAACTAACAATACACAACAACTCCTTACTTTCAGCACGTGCTCCAAGTAGCGGTTTCAAGATATTATCACTATCCTATTGTCAAGCCATCTGATTGTCTATCTAGTGTTAGAGAGGCGTACACGCGACCTAAAAACAAACTACAATCTAGATTGCTGTTACGCTAGCCGCTAATATCTTCCTCACGTTTAAATACGTCTCTGTTTTATTGGTAAACAACTTCTTCGTTTGTTATCCTTATTTCTTTCAGTTTATTATCCTTCTGTTAGATCATCATTATTCTTGTTTTTGTGTTAATTAGTACATCGGACGTTCCCCTCTTGTTTTTTAGTTTGTTTATCATTTCACATTTACTACACTTTTGGTTCATAATTAGTCAACACGCTTCGATTTTTATCCCTCCGCTTGCCAATTTGTTCATAACTTCTTGTTTGGTACCTATTTTCTGTTAGTCCATTCAGTCCTTCGTTTTTAAGATTCAGCAATAAGTTTGAATCATTTCTCATTTGTTATTCTTCTGCTTTTAAAAGTGCTAATAATTCCTCAATTGTTATTTTTTATATCTCTCACTTTCTAAATTTTTCCAAGCTTGGTACTATGTATTTTGTTTTGTTTTATTCATCATTACTGTTTAACAGTTTGACCATCATATTTTGTTGGTTATTCGTATGTTTTTCAGTTTTTCTATGATCTCTCATTCTTTCATCGTTTCATTTCTTAATTAGTAATCATTTTTTTTTTTGCTTTAGTTTTGTCTTCTAGTTTGTTTATTATATCTTTCTTCCTAACCTTTTATTTTTAATTTATTTGCTTAGTAAATTTCTGTTTTTTAGTTGGTAGTCACAGCTTGTTTATCACCTCGATATCCAAGTTGTTTATTACTTTTCTCTTTTCTAGTTTTTTGCTCAGTTGTTCATTTGTTGCTCTTCTGCTTGATAGTTTGACCATCATGTACCGTTTGTTACCCTTTATCTATAATTCATTCGGTCTTTTATTTTCTGATTGATCATTTATCGTCCTCTACTATCTTCTCGTTCAACAGTTTGTTACCTATTTTTTGTTTATCATCTTTCTGTTTTTCGGTTTCGTATCCAGCTGTTCGTTTATTAGCCTTTTATTTTTTAGTTCATCTATCATTTCTAATTTTTATTCTTTACTTTTGGATTATTATCTAACGGATCATCTGTTACCCTTTTGTTTTTCTATTCATTCTTTGTTTGTCACTCTATTATTTGTTATTTAGCTGTTAATCTTTCAATTCTTAGTTTGTCTATTATTTCTTGTTTGTTACTCTCTTGTATACCAGTTTGTTAATCATTCCTTGCTTGTTACTCTTTCATTTTTCAGTTCACCATTTTAAAGCTCGTTTGTCAACCTTTTGTTTCTCAATTTGTTAATCATTTCTCATTTGTTACTCTTATCTTTAATAGTCTTTCAGTTATTTTCAGTTTGTCTCTTTATGTTCACAGCTTGCTGATCAATTTTTTTTTATGTTACAGACAATGCAAGAAATCATCAGGGATGGGGCTCTCCGTCTCCTGACGTCAGAGCCAACTTGTGACGTCATTTTGAATTGTCAAGGGCATAGATTAATGGCCCATAAAGTAATGTTGAGCATTGCCAGTCCTCTTTTGCAAGTAAGTGATTCTGGTATGCAAATTTCTTAAGTCGTAAATTTGTCTCATAGCTTGCTGTAAGTTCATGAAGGAGAGAGTTGAAATGTTACAAGATCATGAAGTGTATCAATTTGCGATGATTTATAATTAGTTTTCTTCATATATATAGTCTAGTTGCAGCTATAATTCATGTTCTTCTGGACATACCTAGCATACAAGATTCAATTGGTGCAGAAATCTGAGCAAAAACTAAATTATATTTGAATTTTAAATCCAGCAATACTATTTAGCTAATAAAGTATTAAAATTATCACCTTTAGCCGTGAAGCTGGCAATTTGTATGCAATTAATAACCAATTTAATCATTAATACATTCAATTCTAATTAGTTTTCGATATATAACAGCGGTAATTTGTATGTCACTACTTCAACCTTAGTTGCCAAAACTAAAAAATAATTTACCATAAATTACCTCTGATTTGTATACATCTGTCATTATCTTGTCAGAAACGTCAATTATCTATTTTTCCGACATAACAAATGCCATTCACGAAACAGAAACTGATTGGAAATAGTAGATAAAATAAAAATCCACCACTATTATCGCTGGTGTAATATCAAATAGTCATATATTGGATCGATTCAAGACAAATTATTCTGGACATAAATTAATATCATATCTTATGAATACATACCGCATTCATAAGCAATTTGTGTCAATTTTACGAAGAAATTGCTGCGAATTCTATTGCTTTTTATTGCAGATGCTCGAGGAAATATGTGTGATTTTTTTCTTGAATTTTAATGAGCTCATTTGAATTATATTCAATAGATGATTTTAGGTTAGCAATATTTAATATGCTGATAATTATATTAGATGGCTGGGAGCAAGATTTTATTAGTAATTATAGATTTGGTCTGACAACGTAAATTTCGACATCGTACTGCAGCTAATAGAAAAGATGAGCCGTTTTGAAGTAGCACAATCTATTTTGGGAGATAATTATTATTAAGAATTGAAACTCAGTTCGAAGGACCAACCGGCAACTAAGTGACATTAAGATTCCACTAAGAAAATCACAGTAATCCGTTTGCAATCATCTATTGAGTACCAGTAGTGCTTGTAGCCAACCACATTTTCTATGAGTTTCTATGGACGACTGTGTTGTACCATATGTTGGGTAAGCGAAATGTACTGCCATTTTCGCAGGCAGCGTTTCGATAGTCAGCCACATTTACTACTTCTGCTGAGGGAATTGCCTAGTCGACGTTGGTCATCTCCAGATGTTGTCCAACTAAGCAAGAACGGTACTAGTAATAGGTTATTTGGTACTACATTATTTTGTCGATGCTCTGTGAGAATCATTGTATGCCAACCAGAGGCGGCTCTAGCCTACTTAGCGCCGGGGTGCGAAGATAAATGAACTGCGCCCCCCTCCCCCCCCCCCCCGTGTATTTTTTTTCTTGTAAATAAATCAGAAAAAAGGAATTAGAGAGGAACAGTTCAACAAAAATTAAGATATTCTACAATTTTTTTTTCACATTAACAAACATAAGAGTTACAGACATGAGCAAAAATTGAAACCACAATATACATAATTCCTCATTTAGTTATTGAACTCTACCTCCATTGATTTTCTGGCAGCAAATTCTTTCACAATTTCACATACATCTATATCGATATCGTTCTCTATACTAATAAATGCTAAATTTGAAAGCCTGTAAATTTTTTTACGTTTTCTTCTTCTTCTTTCTTCTATCGGCCATCTACATACAACAAATAAATAGATGAAAAACGAAACAAAATTTTATTACTCAATGTATCAAAATATTTTTTTGTTAAGCTTAGCGAGTACATAAAATGCTGGATTTTGATATAAGTAAGAATGTTCGGTGTACGACGCGAAGCCAAATACAGCGATCTTCCGAATTCCAAAATTGTATTTTATATACATATTAATCAGAATATTTTTTCTCCTGTTGCACTTCAGTATTAAATCGTTAAAAATTTCTGACTTATAGAATTATTTGTTCATCTCAGGAGGTTTGGAATAATTAATTAATTACCTATAGCTATATATGTGCAAAGTACAATTTCAGATAAAATATCATATTGGATTTGATACAGAATGAAATTCTTCCATTTTTTGTGTGTAGTTTCATAGAAAAAAAAAATATATATATCGACTTACTTCAAGTAAACTCCAATTCACAGACCAGCAAGTCACAAATATTAAATCACTGAAGTCACAGAGTATAAGTGATATTTCGTTTCAACTCATTCAAAATCAAGACAACAAATTAGCCATTTTCAAATATTAATGAGAAAGATAAATTTGAATTCATAGAAAAATTGAAATGAACAGAATGAAACAGTTACTTATCCACCTCGAAGGCACCCCTTTTGTCAAATCAACTGTTAAATTCTAGGAAGTGAAAATGAAATTCTGAGAAGGATATCAATTGCGACAAAAATATTTCTTGTTAGAATTGGGACCGAAGTCAAAATAAATTGCGTTCGAATAGTGTATAAGGGTTATTAATTTTTTCTCCTGATTCGTGGTAAATCAAAATAGGTCGAGTATATATTTTGCCTTATAATTAATTTTGATTTTTAGTCATTCTTCAAAATAATTTTCATGTTCAAAATTATTTTATTAGTCTTAATGAAATATTTTGTTGATGAAATTAGAATTCAGTGAAAAAATATTATTTCCGGGGTCCAGCTGCCGCCCTCAAGGCCTTGGCGCCGGGGTGCCGTGCACCCCTTGCACCCCCGCTCGAGACGCCCCTGATGCCGACCTCATTTCCTATTTGTTTTTGTGGGCAACAGTGTTGTCCCATATCTTGGAAGAAGCAACTAAATCGTATTGTTCAAGAGCAACTATGTTCACAATTCGATGAGCTCGAATGTCCAACTGTAAACAACATAGCCTAGCCCTAAAGTAGGAGTACGGCTCTGATATCTGACCTAATTCATACTGATTCTGAAACGTCTTGACGATAGAAATTTGATCTACTAACTCTCTAATATATTTTACTGAACTTTTGATAATAAACCACATAACCCTATTACCCTATATGCTGAGATAATTAACCAATCAGCGTTTGTCATCTCTAAATGATGTCCAGCATGGGATGAATGGTACTAGTAATCAATTATTTGATACCACATCATTAAATCGGTGATCTGCAGGAATCAATGTATGCTCATTTCCTGACTGTTTTTGTAGGCAACGGTCCTGTTCCACTGTTCCACGTCTTAAAAAAAAGCATCCAATCCATGTTTTTCAAGGTCAACGATGTTTACCATTTGATGAGCTCGAATGTCCAACTGTTAGCCAAATATCTTGTTCCTATAGTAAGGTGTACGATTCTCATATCTGACTTGGTTCATTTATAATGATTCTGAAATTTCTTGACGATAGGATTTTGATCTGTTGGCTCTTTGTTCTTCTTTCGAACGTTGGATAGTCAACTATATTTACTACTTCTTTTGCGGGCAACGGTGTTGTCCCATATGCTGATGGAATTAGCCAGTCGTCATTTGTCATCTCTAGATGTTCTTCGACATGGGATGAACGGCACAAATCATCAATTATTTGGTTCCACATTATTAAGTCGGCGTTCTGCGAGAATCAGTGTATGCCAACCCCATTTTCTATTTATTTTTGTGGGCAACGGTGTTATTCCATGTCTTGGGAAGAACAAACAATTCGTGTTTTCTTAGGTTAGCAATGTTCACCATTTGATAAACTCGAAAGCCAAAGTGTTAGCCAGATATTCTAGAGAAGTTCATCCATATTGCTCCTGAAATACCTTGATGACTGAAAATTGATTTTTCGATTCGCTGATGATATTTTTATGAGTTTGTAGTAATCAATCGCATTCATTGCTTCAACGGTGCTGCTTCATATATTGGTAAAATTAGTTAGTCATCCCTAGATTTAGTCCAACGTAAGGTCAAGAATGCCACTGGTTAATAATCTAGGAGGTAGTACGTATCACAAGTGCTACATTAATCTGTTAGTCTTATGCAGTGATAAGTTTATGCCAACCTCATTCCCTAGGGGTTGTGTGTTGTGGGCGACGGTATTATCGCATGCTTTGGAAGAAGCACCCAACATATATTTTTCAAGGACAAGGATGTTCACCATTTGTTGAACTTGAAGGCCCAATTGCTAATATTATATCTCTGAAGAAGGAGTATCGTTTTCATACCCGATTTGGTTCATTCATATTGCCCCAGAAAGGCCTTAATAGTGGGAAAAATGTTTTAGCTTTGCAATTCTCGTAATAACCAATCGCATTTTCTGCTCTTTGCATGCAACAGTGTTGCCCCATGTATTGGAGAAAAAAAGTTAATATGTCTCAAATGACATCTCACTGAGCTTTTAGTCAAACAAATCCAAGATTATTAGTAAAGGGGTAGCTCACATGGCGAGAATTGGTTCGAAATCGTTCGTCATCTATTCGGAGTTTGCACAAAATGTGAAAAAACGCTTTTGCCTCTATCGCTCTACAGATGATTGAAGGTAATTTCTAAATATATAAAAACTCGGCATTATTCGTTCACAATAATGAATCTTTTGATTGAAAGAAGAAAGAAGCAAGCAACCGGTGTTTATTGCAGGAACTACGCCACTGACAGTGACAGTCATCATTCTCAGGTGTTGTGCGTTGTGCACTTACTGTGTGATTCAACGAGAAACGGTGTTGCTTCTTGTTTTCGGGAGGCTCATGTTCGACGATCTTGACCATAGTTCTCGTAACTCTTCATTCGGAACATCAACGAATTAATTTCTCTGGATCAAGGTACATCAATTTTATATCGAACATACTATACTAAGCTCTGATAACAAGAGATTAATTACCAACCAAATTTATTATGTATTCTAGCACGAGACGGTGTTATTCTTTGTGTTAATGGAAGCAACCAGCACGTGGTTATCACAGGCAACGATATTACTTCTTAAATGGTACCTCTATAGTATAGGTTGGCTCCATTTCAGCTACTTCACTTAAATTATATCTAGAGCTGAGTAATATGCTTCAAACTCATGTTATTTATTGATTGTATCCTGATAAATGACCAAATCAGATCAGAAACTGAGGTATCATATCGTAAAGTCATGGGGATTGAAATGTCAGTATCATCGACATGGCTCGAAGGACCAAATCAAATTGAACTATAATAACGTAATATGTTTAAGTCAGAGTATTGATAGTATCTTCAAATGAAGACAGATTACGTACAAAACGGTTCAACTATAAAACTAAATCTGCAAACTTGTGCATAATCTTGACATTATCTACAAACGCGGCATTGATATTATTTATGGCCACCATCAATTTCGCAAATACTCTTGCAATAAAATTCAGATAAATAGGAGTAATAAAAAGATAATTAAATAATTATTCTATCAATTAGCTACAATCACCCAAGTGATCAGTTTCCCAAAGGTCAAACAAATCCACACATTTACACGGGATGTAATTTGCATCTCGAAGTAATTAACAATTTGACTGGACTTCATGATTCATAATTAAACATGGTCGCAATTTCTACCCGATAAACAGAGCGTGATATTATTGCAGTGGTTACACCACAAATTACATGGAAGTTATTTAATAATGTATTGGAGTGACAATCCGTTTAATAATTTACATCTTATTGGAATTGTTATTAAGCGTGTAATATCTGCTTGCAGGATGTTATTTATTTATTTATTAATCGCATTTGAAGGATTTATACTCGGTTGAAAGGATAAATTATTGATTTTATATGATAATTGTTGTGAGAGTTGATAATCAGAACACATAAATATTTAAAAAAGTGGAATATGCCATTCTTATATCAGAATGACAGATTTGTAAATATATTGCCATAAATCAAAATATCAATAGTAGAAAAGGTAATTCAAGACCTGCTCCGTTAGACTAGACCTTGGGACTTTATAGTGAAATGATAGGACCGTCTTCCCAATAGGACAACTTTTTCCATCAATTTTTTGTTGGTTTAAGTTACCTCAACAATTAATTTAAATACTTCACACTCGATTGCCACATTCCATCATTAACAATGAGCAAAATAAAATGCTCCAAAGCTAATTCAAAAGAGATTAGCAAATTATAATAATAGTCTCTACTAATATTCATGAACAGAAACCGCAATTATGTTTTTTGTCTATTAACCAACAAATGTTAAACGCTGGTTTCAAGCACAGAGATAGTTTTTTCGGTTAATCCTTCAAACCGTGAAAGCGTTATTTTCACACTATTCTTGCTGTATAACATGTGTATCTTAAAAATGACCCATTCAACGAACCGTATCACAATTTCTTCATCTCTGCTGAGAACGAGATTTGGAAAAAATTGGATGTTCGTTTCTTATTCACTGGACCATGCAACAAAGATTTGAACGCATTTTTCGTATGGGAAAAATACTACAATGGAATAATGGAACTACATTTAGAACGATATGATAGGTACAGTTAGACTGTTGCGTGATACTTTAAAAATTGTCTGGCGTTACAACTGTGCTTTTTGATGACCAAAACGATCGCTATTTGCTTGTGAACAATATGAGAATTTTAATGGATTGAGTTCACAATATAATGATAACCGACTTTTACCGGTCGACATAATTTTGAATCGACAGTACAATTTGAAAAGAAACATCCAAATTTCTTGGTCATTTCTGCAAATATTAATCATTGACTGCTTCGGCCTACCTTTCAATTGCGGGCGTTGTGAGCTTGAAGTGAACCGACTTGAGCACTGCGGTCGCCTAGTGGAATGTATCTTTTATTTCACAATGGTCATGTAAATTGTAACAAAACAATTAACAATCGAAATTTTTTCAATTTTAGATTTCTTTTGAGCTTATCTCTCCGAGAGCTTCAAATTGATACCAAACCAGACATCATTCAAATAACTCATAACGAAGACAATTGGCAATCTGTTAAATATCTTCTATAACACTTCTACTGAAATTTATTCACGCAGAAGCCTTAATTTGATTTCAAACACGATAGAATCATATTACCTATTTTGAAAAAACATTGACGAACATTTGTATGTGAGGTCCAAATATGAGTTATAATAATTCTAATCTCACATTTTGATTCTCATTATTCCTCTTCTTCAGAAAAATATAACGATTTTCAGATTGATTCAAATTTTAATATCAATAAACAATTTTAATTATTTTTAATTTCAGGATAAATACTACCGTTTATAAAATAAACGCAAAAAAAACTAAAAGTTCCATAAATAAAATCTTAGTACACTGGTTGAAGAAAGCTTATTTACGAACTTAAACTTGGCTTTCTGATAAAAAACTTGAATATAAAATTTCAGTCGAAAATCCGTACGCAGTATTAAGTTATTATGTTTAGACAGATGGACCGACAGACCGACCTACTTTTTTCAAAATATGTTTTTTAGGCTCAGTAGGGTCTAGAACGTACTGCCATTAGAGTATTCTGCGACTGTAAATGAAACTAAGAAGCCTCAATTTTTCACCTTGATTTACATTGCAATCCATCACTTCCACGCTCAGAACAGACCTAACGGACAAAATATCTCCAAATTTTCATGAAATCTAACCCTCACTTAGTCCCAGGTATTATCAGATCCCTAAAATTAATAATGGTAGCACAATCAAGTGTTATAGAATCAAAATTGGTATCAAATTCTATTTAGATTTACAATGAAACAATTGGACAAATTGTATACCGACAAGTGCTACCAGCAGAGTATGCTGCGGCTGTAAATAGAACTCAGAAGCCTCAATTTGCTATCTTGATTTACATTGCACGCATTCAGAAAAGGCCTACTAAGCAGAATCTCTAGACTTTTATGAAATCAAGCCTTCACACAATCCTAGGGATTATCAGATCCCAAATTAAATCAGTGTAATATAGTAGAATGCTATGGAACAAGAATTGCTATCAAATTTCATTTAGATTAACAAAGAAACAATCAAATAAGCTGTACACCCACAAATGCTGCCACCAAAGTAGGCTGCAGTTGTAAATGGAACTAAATATGTGAATAAACGTAAAAAAAACTGCATGTCAGTTCGAGATTGAAGATCAATATGTCCTATACATAAAATAAATCACAACGTGATTTAAAAAATCTGAGGTAAACATCACGTGACATACCTGTATATCATTGGATACATTTTTTGCATATAATAATACGATAATCAAACACAAAATTCTATCGTTCCTCAGCTAATCGTTTTGGATTTTTCCAAAAAATTCTAAAAATCTGTCAAGTGAAGTGCGCTTCCCCTTCTGGCCGAGTCGATTGCTTTGGAAACAGTAGGCCATCATTCTTATGCTACGACATTCCTAAATACTGATTTCCAAGATTCTTAGGCTAGAAGTTCTGAATTTACGCGCAAAATTTAAAAAAAAATCAACTGAAGTGCACTGCCGGTTCAGTCTATTGTTGTGAAAATAGTGGGATGCTATAGCAGACTGAAATACTAAATTTCAATACTCTACAGCCGTTCGTTTCGAATTCATGCAAAAAAATTCAAAAGGTTGCCTAGTAAAGTGCACGTCCGGCTCAGTCGAACTCAATGAAAATAGGGTAACGTGCGAGAGTGGGGAAGCTCGTAAAGGTGACCTTGTAAGGGTGGAGCCTTTCGTCCTCGTCACGTCGCGTCGCGTCGCATCACATCACCTCTCCCGATGGAAGCCTCTAGCAATAGTCCAGAAGTAGAAAATTCCAGAAGTAGAACATTCGAGAAATGGATATTTCTATATAAAGGCAAGCCAAAGACTTGAGGAGTAGTAGTAGTGGAATAGTGACGCTAGAGCAGTGAATATTAGAAGTGAAGTGATCAGTGTATATAAATAGTTGAATATAATATAATAATATAGTGTTATTAGTGACATTAGAAGAATAGAACTTTTATTTCATTTTAAATTTATTAAATAGTGACTTTTATTTAATCACAATCACAAACTATATTTCGTCAAGCAATAAACATTACAATAGGATATGAGCATCTAGATGGTACTATCGTCTTGAATACTGAATTCTAATATTCTACGTTCAATCGTTTTGGATTTATGCGGGAAATGCGAAAAATGATTCGAGTAAAGTGCACTTCCGGTTCATAATGCGAGGTGCACAACTTGATGTTACATAAGTGCTTAGCACAAAATTTCAATATTCTACAACTGATTGTTTTGAACTTGCGGAAAATTTGAAAAGTTTGTTATATAAAGTGCACTTCTAACCTAGCCGATTGGTACATAAATAAAATAACCATTTAGATGCTACAGCAATCTTAAATACTGAATTTTAGTATCCACGGCTGATTATTCTGGATTTATGCACAAAATTCAAAAAAAAGTTAGAGTAAAGTGCACTGCCGGTACAGACGATTGCAACCATAATGCGAGATGCACAATTAGACCCTAGATCAGTCTAAAATACAAAATCTCAACATTATACGTTTGGCAGGTTTTGAGGTACGTACCGACATCAAGCCGAAAATAGTCAAAATGGATTCAGGGATGCTCAAAACGGATATTCCCATCAAAATCTTGATTTGTGAATCTTGTCGGTTTCACAATAGGTACTTACTTTTACTTTGTACCAGTAGATAAAAAGATTAATTTTAACCAAATACTATGGTCGGTACTCTCACCTCTTGTTTAATTGAAGGAAATAAAGACAGCATCATAGTAAATTGGAATTAACATCTTCTCTAAATCATTAAAGAGACGGAAATAACGTTTTTGGGATGGTTGTTAGTATGACAAATTTCTGCTCGAGTTCCCATGACTTGATCTTGACTATCGCCAATGAAAACTTCAAATCTAATTCGTTCACTTTATAGTATACATATTATAAAGTGATGCAGTCAGAATTGATGTTTGCGATGATAATAATCAGAACCAAATCATAAGGAATCAAGAAGGATTCTGTCACATTGAGTGCCTTCGTAAGAACATTTTTTTTGGAATTCGTGATGATTTGGGGATTCACATCAAATATTACACTTTGTAGATAACATCATGAACACTGGAACACTTAATGATACATTGACGTCCTTCAAAAGGTTTTAAAACCACAAATTGAATAGATGCATTTGAATAATATCAAATTTCAACAAGATGATGCCTCTTGTTTTACGGTTGGGATTGTAGAAGATTGGATATTGGAAAACAATGAAATGGACGTCCAGCTCACCAGATCTCTTTCCGATTGAAATCTTGTAACATATGAAGAATAAGTTCAGAAAACAGTCGCAAGAAATATTCGTAAGTAACGTGCTTGTCTCTAAAAAATCAGAGACAATTCTACTCTAGATTATTGCTAAATATCAGTGATTTCCATGTTGAGGTGTATCGAGGCCATGAAGAGTCAAAAAGGCAATACTACCGCATAGATAATTTTCCATTCAATTTCCGTTGATTTTCTGTATATTTACAATATTAGCTAACAATTAGAGCTCTGCTTTCTTTGTTATTTGAAATAGAGCTCAATATGCAAGAAAAAAACTATCAAATCAAAACAATTTCATAAATATTCATCCATAAATACAGCGGCTATAAGTGCGCAAACTTTTAATTAGAATATATACAAGAGGCTTTCAGTATAATGTAATTTGAAGTCATGTTCCTTAATAATTGAATACAATCGAGAAATGTATTATTGATGCCATATAGTGAGAAAATTATGATGATAACACTTATTAATAGCAATATTCCGTGGCATAATGAAATGTCCACTGTTTATAAGGTATTCTTGCAATCCTTTGCAAAAAAATCTTCTGAAAGTTTTCTCAAGGATTGTGTGCAAATATATCAATTATTGATTTATTAATTGATGGTGTAAACTAGATTCCCCTCACTCTTCTCTAAATTCCGATCATTTTTATCATTCATGCAAAGAATTTATGTTTTGCTTTTCTAATATGACTTTCATTTCAAGTCCTCATGGTATAATTTAAAAGATTCAAGAAAAACGGTAGAATCTAAAGAAGAAAATGATTTATAGGAAGACTTACAAACGGATAAATCTCAATAACTCATGCAGAAATAGCCAATACATTTCCAACAACTTCTTCATTCGCAACGGATTTCATTGAAATCAAAGCTACATTAAAACAATCCACCAATGGATTTATAGCTAGTAAATAACCCATTGGAATAAGAATTATGTGAAACAAGAGTTTAAATCGTATGTTGGAGTTGTAAAAAACCGAGTGTCAACTTTCGCGGTACGCAGAAAGACGAGAGAATTGTCGTTGTCAAACGGAACAGAGAGATATTTACTGCAACATTAATAGTGGGACAACACAATGTGCGAATGTAAATTTGCGCAAGAATAAAGTTTGTTTGCAATGTTCACAATATATTATTACTTGAGATTGTTTGTTTAAACCATTACTTTACTTTTTGCACTTTTTTTTCAGGAACTGCTTTTGGCGGACCGAAGCGAAACCAGCGTAGTAGTTCTCCCCGACATTACAGCAAACACAATGATTCATATTTTGGACTATATATACACCGGAAGAGTGCTACTACATTCAGACGTCTTACCTGATTTCCTAAGTGCTGCCAGTTTATTAAAACTTAAAATAGAAACAGAGTTACCGCCCCCAATAGATAATTATAACAATCAAAGTGAACCACACAACTTTTCCAAAATATATAACAAGTTTTCGCCGAATTATGAACCAATAAATCATTGTGAATATAAAAATAGTGAATGTGGACCGGAGTGTTTCAAAGTGTACCCAAACTATAAACCTCCAATAAGTGCAGAAGAAAAAGTGTACGATTTTAAAATGACAGACAAACATTTAAAATTCACGCCCATAATCTTACAAGACGAACGAAACCCCAATTTAGTAAACGGTAATAGACAATTCGAAGAAAAACTAAGTAAACTAACCCCAAGTATACCACCTCTACCAACAAAAACTAACGAACTGCCTCAAACCAACATGGAATCATTAAACATTCCCTTTAAAAAAAAAACAACTAAAAAACTTCCCAATTTAATGCCAATCACCCGGTTACAATATAGTGCCTTTAAAGCTCGCAAAGGACTTTATAATAGGGTGTTCCCAAGCCCATGGTGTCCAAGGATAATTCCTGTTACTGGCGATCCTAGGAACTGCTTGAGGGATCAACTTACATCGACGGTAAGTTGATAATCTACCTGTTGGCTAGCACGTGGTCACCACGTGGCAAACACGTGGCATTTTGTGACTTATTTAAAATTACTCCTCTGACTCGCTGTTATTAGGAAGTGTTATACTCATATGAATGATAAGTTGAGAATGTGTCGCGATTGTGGCTTGCATGTGGTACGCACGTGCATGCATCAAATGACACCTTATTTGCGAAAATAAATAATTTAGAAGCTATGAGCGAACAGATGAACGTACTTAAATTTTCATATTCATATTTAGGCTGTTAATCATATCAGCCCTCCTCAGCTACTGTAAAAGTTATTGCTACTGAAAAACCTGTATCTAATTTCACCACTTTGTAATTCAGAAGCTTTATCGGTATAATTGGTCATTTAACATCTTTAACAGAAACATGCGAGCCCAGCTTCGGCCCTAAGGGGCCAAATCTTTTTGTGGTTCACTGACCTTGTTCTTGCTTCGAACGAGATCTCTAATAAGTGCCCTTAATGCCCAGAGAGGACCAAATCTTTTTGTAAGTCATTGTCAAAGTTGAGTCCTGAAAATCTTTTATCTAATTTGATGATCTGCGTATCTTCAGAAATGATCAATTATCAATCTGTATAATTGATCATTTAACATCTCTGACAGGAGCTTGAGAGCCTATCTTGGGCCCTACAGGGCCAAATCTTATTGAGGATCACCGTCCTTGCTATTGATCCAAAAAGCATCTTCAAAAGATGCCTACAGCGCCTAAAGTGCTCACTCAAGGAAGTAAATATAATTGTGAATCACTGTCACTCTTTTTACTCCAAAAAATATCTCTAGCAGATGCTTCAAGCATCCAGAACGAGCCCTGCGGGGCCAAATATGTTTATGAATCACTGTCAGAATGATTACGTACTTCCAAGCGCCAATGCAGATGGCATATCTGGTCCAGTTTGTTTGGCAATCGCTAATATGGGCAATGAATCCTTATTTTTAAAAAAAGTCATCAAATTATCAATAAAATTGAAGAATAACGCCGTTAGAAAGAGATAAAAGATAGAAGGCTGAGAGTGAAGGTGAGGGTCGATACTTGCGCATGCGGAATTAAAGGAAGATCTCCAGACCATCTTCTGTTTTAATTCCCATTTCTTGTTCTCAGGGCCTTCCTAATGCATCTATTATATCTTCATGCTTAAGATTGATTGTTTCAAATGATAAGTAACTAATTTTTCTATTGATATTATGTCCTTGTATACGGGACCATCAAATATAAACGCAAATATCAGCAAAATATACATTTCTCATCGTCATCTATGTTTGAATGATAAATTAGTTCCTCAAACATTCTTGGTCTCAAATTAAATCACAGAACAAGTTTTGATGTATCTTAATTCGAAATTTAAATACTGTTGCAAAAAATCTAGTCGCCTCGTCCAACACATCCAAAACAAGTGCCGTTGTTTTTTTGTTAAAATATATGAATAAATTTTTCATTTTTGGCATGTTTGTTCAAGGTTCAAAATGGGGGGTATCCAATGGCAGACAGCTCAAAAGAAAATTTGTTTGAAGCACAAGAAGAACCAAACGATAAGAATAATAACCTTAAACGATTACCCTACATTCCTCTCAATAATTCCAATGTTACCACAATAGAAAAAAACATCCCCCAAATAGTACAACCATTTAACAACACTGCCCTAAACCTAAATAAATCGAACCAAAATTATTCCCCAAATAAAATAATCAGTCTTCCTCCAAAAAAGCAATACGATCATTCCGTCCTAATAGAATCTTCTGAATCACTGGACAAGCCTCCAATCTCAAACTACCAACCATCTCAAAGAATATCAGACGCCACATACTCCACTGAATCCAATTCCAGCAGCATCGATGCGAAAAGCGGCGAAGAAAAAATAGATCGAAGCGATGAAGACAACGGTAAAGAAGAAGAGATCTTGGATCAGAAACAAAAACCCTACAAATGCGGGGATTGCGGAAAGCAGTTCAGCCAACTGAGAAACTACAAGTATCACAGGTAATATATCGCTAATTAAATGTTAGAATTGATTTATTTCCCAATGAAGAACTTGAAATACTTCGACAAAATACTTGGTGGGTTTCTAATGCGGCAGAAAATTGATATTTTGCAATTCTGATCAGCATATTTATATATAACGAATTAGTCTTAACCGAATCACTCCATAAGCAGCGTTTAAATATATATTTTTCTCTTTATAACGGAAATCAGAAATAATTTCTCAGAATTGGAATAATATGAAACCGGTTAATGTTCCGTTTTATAATAATTTTTCTTTTAGGGACAAGAGTTGATATAAGTTGATAATTAATAGTAAGAAAATTTGCATAGTAATACAAAAGCGGTGAGGAGCTGTATCCAATTGAAAAGAAAGATTTTCCGGGCAAGATATAATCGCTCATTGCCCATATGGTATCCGCGGAAATTTTTATTAAATGAGTCACACTTTACTACAAATTATGTGTGATCGGCTGTTTTCCTCATAAAATAAAAGATTTGGATCGGTAAGAGATCTAGACTACTGGATGCCTATTTTAAAAGTGGCATATTTTTTCCATCCTTCAATCTTCCACGAATCCAGTCGTATGGCAAGCGGTATTATTTTGTTGGAATTTGAGATTGTTCAAACACAGCTACACAATTTCTGATTCTAAGTGCTTTTAAAGGACCCGAATATATCTTATCAACGTTCATGATGTCGTCTTTAAGTTTTAATTAGTTGATATAGATCCCCAAATCATTATAGAAGTCGAAAACAACGATTGTTGATGGCAGTTAGTGTCATATATTCCTTCTTGATTCCTTACAACACGATTTCGGCTAGCACAAACGCAAACATGTCAACTCTAACTCACATACTATGAAGAAACGGAACTAGATTTGAATTTGAGTTTGTGACAGTCGGGGCTCTATTCTTGAAATATCCGCATGCGAAACTCTGCAAGATCCACATGCGATCTCTATAATGCCTATGCCACACCAAACGGTGACCATGAGTGGCCATAAGTGACTTCACAAAAAAAAAACACACTTTCTCTGATTAAATACATTTCAATCAAAACAATAATCAAGCACAACAAACGTCAAACAAAATGACAAAGTGAAATGAGTAGCATATGATGCGCATGAAGCTAGCTGTATTTTCTTCATCAGTGACTACTGATGAAAATCAGAGGATCCGCTATTTTCATGAGTGATGGCTGCATTCTGTTGTTTCATAAATGCTCACTCATGGCCACTCATGGTCACTGTTTGGTGTAACATAGGCATAACGGTATTCTTGAATCCCTTTTCGAGTTACGCATACGAAAATCTTGTATATGGGTACATAGTATGTGAAAAACAATTTCGAATGGCATATTCGTAGTATCGATCTAATACTTTTAAGAAGTTAACAAATATATAGGATATAAAATGGCAAATCGAATTGAAATAATTCATTTAACGATATTGATGTGTTGGAAAAGCTTGAAGATGATAATTTATCGGAACGAAGAATATTTCGAAAAGTTGATCTATTCAATAAGTCAAATAACTAATTTGTGAAGAAATTTAGATCACAATTAATCGAGGAGTTTTATGGTTTTTAGACTGCAATTAAAATTTATAAAAATTGTTTACTCACTTTTCGCCCCTGTCTCTAATCTTTTCTTCCACCATAAGGCACAGAATTCATGAAATTCGTCATTTCTATCCACTTTTCATGCATTTTTGGACGTAAAATCTTTGGTGAATTTATTTTTTTCTCTCTTCGTTATAATTTCAAGCACGTTTGGACATTACAGGAATATATTTTGAATTTCTTAGTTATACAAGCATTCAACTTCCACAACAAACAATGTCTAAATAATTTTGACAACTGAGATATATTATCGTTCATGTGATTGGCTAAATGCGTTCGCTTGTAGTCAGCATTCGTATGCGCTCATTAAACTAAAGTTACGCATCTCGTTCAAGAATATGTCTTATAGGCATGGGGTCAAACGCATGCGAAAATAACAGTGCGTTCTTTCGCATGCGTTTAAGGTTACGCACGATTTCAAGAATCAAGCCTAAGGACTCAAACAGGAATCTATTATACTAACTGCCTTCGGAAGTACGTTGTCTCTGGCCTCTGTGATTATATGGGGATCCATATTAACTAATACACTTTGTAGACGTCATCATGAATTCTGATAGATACATAGATTCAAAAGGATTTAAAAAAAAATTGAATAGGTACTTAGATGCGTTTGAATCAAATGTATCTTCCAACAAGATGATGTCGCTTGTCATACAGCTAAATTGTGGACTATTGAATGTTGAAAAACAGTATTTCATTTTCAAAATGTATGTCTAGTCGTCCACATTTCTTTTCGTTCAAGACATAGGAGCATATTATAAAAACAAGGTTCGATCACAATCCATTAGAAATGTTCTAGAGCCAAGCTACGTGCTTGTCTCCGAAATATGAGAGTAATTTCACTCAAATATCAGTTGAAACTACATTGAGATGTATGAAAGTTTCAATTAGTCGAAAAGGCGATGTAACGCAATGATAATTTTCAATTTTTATTGATCTCTTGTATTTTGGCATAATATCAGAAAATGCTAAGAGTTTCGCTCTTTTCCTTAATCAAAATATGGCTAAGTCTCCAAAAAATTAATAAACGTCCTCTAAGTTAGTAGAACAAGATTAAAATTGTATTCATACATGAGATAAGCGCTCTTTCATCAGGCAGATCAGTGAATATTTTGATTGCAATTGCTCTTTGCTTTAATTAACCATTAAATCGTTTACTGCCCTGAAACTGATAAAGAGAATTAATTCTCCTTTAAATATGATTAATTGGGTATAAGTTCTTTATATAAAAAATAATAAGATACACAACGTTTACATACATTTTTTCATTTGAAAAAGGCAGAACTTTGCTGTTGAAACGTTATGTGTCGTATTATTCTTAAGGATGTATGAGCGTGACAATAATTTTTGATTTCAAGCCTCAAAATTTATTTATTATTTGTTTCCTACCCAAAGAATTTACTGTTAAAATTTCAGGGTAGGTTCATATTTTAAAGTAATAAATTGTTGAAAATTAACACAAAATACATTGCTCTTATGGAGAAATGGGTGATTGAGCTCATAAATAAACAAATATCAGTATGTTCAAGTTTGCGTAGAACAAAAAAAAAAAACTATACATGAGAAAGGTGAATATTGCAGTGATCTGTCAGTATTTTGAAAACGCTATGTATCCGTTCATCCTGAAAAGAAAAATTGAAATGAAATTCAAATTACTTGATTGATGCCCGGTTTTATAAAGAGGAGAGTAATTTACTTCCAGAGTAAATAAAATTCACTCTGTTAAATGACAGTTGATTTTTTGACAGCAATGATTCTGTTGTCATAACGAAATTCAAAACGATTAAAATTTGTTAAGTAGAATAAATTTATTTTGAGAGTAAATTTACTTGGTCTTTTATAAAACCGACCATGAATAAATTTTTACGTGCAATTAATTGACACGGCAACGTTGCACTGCTATTGGCAAATAAACATAAGCGATACTCTATCTGGTGGCAGAATTTCAAACTAGTAACGTTAGGATAGATTTGACGGGCTACATATATATTATACATGAGCTTATAATCAAATCAATAAATCATATTCTATATTCGGTTATTTAATTAGTATTCATAAAAAACATATATGAGATAATAATTCTAGATTATTTTAGCAAAAATTCATGAAAAAATAATGTGTCTATTGATTGAAATTTCAAATACAAAAATTTACCATGGAGGATTAAGTGTAGTAGTAATGACTGATAAAACCATAGCCTACGCATTCGCTGTCTGACAGTTGATAATTATTTTAAGGTTGCTATTTCATTTTGTTGTACTTCTTACTTTTAAATTGAAAAAGAAGATAGAATCCAGTTTTAGAGTTTTTAAGAATCTTTTCTTTAATGCAGGCCATTTCATTTTGCATATTGCAACTGGTGAATATTTTTGTCTGGATTGTTTTCGATTTATCCAGGTATACTTTACAAATACAAATTATCTTCAAATCATTGGAAGATTTTCTGAAACAACAAACAGTCCAACTAATAAGTACTAATCTAATGGTCATTTAACAAAATTAAAAGGCATTCTCACGCCACTTCAACTTTTCAACACATGATACATAATAAAAAAACTGCAGATCTCTGCTTGCAACTATTGCTGTTTTCTGCTTTACAAGAACAAGTCATATTCTCAATCTTATCTTATCATATTCATTACAATTCAATTCTCCTTTAATTTCATACGGATTCTCAAGCACTTTTGATGTTTGTATGCAAAGAGCATCCAAAAATACTCTCTTGTCACTATCATCATATAATTTTCGACAGAATAAAATATGTCAAGCATTTACTAGCTCTTCACCCTCATTTACATAGCGTGACATGACATTTGCATCAAAATATTCTTGCAGTTTCAATATCATTATCTAGAAATTAAAGGTTAAGTTCAATTTAATAATATGAATTAAATATAAATAAACAGATGGAATAATTCACTTGCCTGGTACTTACGAACAATATACTTTTAAAATATATCCATGAAAAAGTAAATGTTCATTTCATATTCACGATTATTATCTTTAAAAATCGTAACAAGCCCATTTAAATACATGTAAACTTCCGCTGCGGCGCTGCGATCTTAAATTTATTTGCCAATAGCAAGGCGGCGAACACGTAACTTTTTGCTGTATTGCCAAGTTAATACAGGTCACGTGAATAATTTCTCCACTTCACGCCGCAAACGTACAGGCCTATCCCCACTCATCAAAATTCACTATTCCTCCACGCCCTCGCTCATACATCTTTAATATAAACACCTTATCCTCAATGAAACATATTCATTTAAAATCTGCTATGGCCACCACAATACTTTCTCGACCATATGGCTAGTTTCATTGCTGTCTTCTGTCTTATGAATTTAGAGGATTTCAAAGTGACAGGAGTCATTGTTGAAGTGGCAGATGGCGGTTATATAAAATTATTATTTTATTTTACAATGGCCATAAGTCTCATGTCCAGATGCTTCAGTTGATTCCAAATGTAACATAATCTGGTTAAATTGTTTATTTCAGATTTCTACTAGGCTCACCTTCACGAGAGTTTTAAATTGATATCAAACTGGACATCATTTAAATAACTTGTAGAGAAAACCATTGACAATCGTTTGAATATAATTTTTGGCACTTTCCGCAGGAGCTTTAATTTGATACTAAACAAGATAGAACCAATTTACTTATTTTGAAAAAACAATTGACGAACGTTTGTATAAGTAATAATAATTCTAATTTCACATTATGATTCTGATTCTCATTATTTCTTTCAGAAGAATGTAACGAAACCTATAATAATTCAAATTTGAATGATAACAAATGAATCGATAATTTTGAAAAATGATTAAGGTAAAAGTTTTGCCAAATTATTTCAGGATCAATTTTAGTTATTTAACATTTCATATTTTCATAAAATAAACGTAGAAAACTAAATAGTTCCATCAATAAAGTTTTGGTACCACTGGTTGAGAAAAGCTCATCTTCGAACTTAAACCTGGCTTTTTAATACAAAACTTGAATACAAAATTTCAGTCGGAAATTCGTACGTTTTCATATTATCGTGCTTCCAGACAGACAGATCGACTTTTTCTAAAACTATGTTTTTTGGGCTGAGTAGGGTCTAAAACGTGAAAATCCAATAAAATCTCGAACTGTCAAAAAATCACGATCTCAATACTTCTTCTATCATATAAGTTGGAGAAGTAAAAATGAGTTTTGGGAAGTTTCTCCCTTCACTAAATTCTCCTTTCCTGACTGCCTGCTACTTTTCAATATCGATTAGCGAAGGAATAATATCTTCAAAATTGCAGAAGAAGAAGCGGAGACATCAGTCATTAAAGTGAGGACAATACGCCAGCCCAATTCGATTTCGCGCCACCCGAACGCCGCCCTAGCGGCACAATTGGTAAACTATCGGTGGAAGCGTTCCAAACAAAACCCGCGCAAGTAGTGACAGATGATAATAATTAATTGCAAAATTTGAATCCAATCCATATTTTTTGAATAACCACTATTTAATTATGTTGGTAATAATTCAATGTGTTTTTCAGAAAGAAGATTTAAACTTTTTTCGTGAAAAATGTGAATCAAGGAAGAAAATTATACGTCGAAATCAAATCTGTAGAAATGTCATGAAGCATCCAGAATTATTATCATATATGTATTATCTGTATAAATAATTATATAGAAACATAGGCTGGTACCACGAGCTCTGTTTTTGGCGATACTAGGAGCGTTGTGTCAAGTTGGGTTTTAACGCAATTAGAATTTTCACAAATACTTAAGAAAATAATTTTCAGATACAAATTACAGAAATCACATAGGTCTACAAAATTTATCTGCATATTTTCCATTAAAATAGCTTGAAATATTTATAATGCCTTGAAACTCTTCTTGAAATAACACTGCTAGTATAGCCAAAAACAGAGCTTGTGGTACCAGCCATTTTTATTATTTTTTTAAGATAAATTATTCAAGCAGATGGTTTTTTGAAGCATACCTTCTGTTTTGCGTAACATTTATTGTTTACTCCATTTTTTATAATGACTGTATAATCATGATTCCTTTATTTAAATTTTTTCAGCATTTTATCATTCAATCACTTATTTAAATTGTAACTATATTACTATTTGTCTATTTCGGTTGTATTTGAAACATTTTATAGGTTAAAAATAGCAAACCTGACACTTTCATTTAACAACATTATTAAATCTATACAAGTTTATTTATTTATTTGTAATTAAGAATCTGCACCATTCTGTATTACTTTTCGTGATTTAATTATGTATTTACGGAGCTCGTCGTACACGTGTAATCCATTAATTTTTTCGTTCAGCTTCCCAATCACGGTTTGGAAACGAATAAAATGTTTAATCAGAGTTACGTTTTTCGGTATTGGGGCAATCGGGCACACAACATGCTCGACCCTGTCCCTTGTTTTATTTTTCACTCATTTTATCTGTACAAAAGTTATAATCAAAGCTGTTATGAAGCTATTGCCCGTACTGTGCCCGTATAACCTGTCAAAATATACCACTGACAGTTTACGCTTCTCGCCGAATAGCGTCGCCTCGAGCGTTGTTGGGCTGGCGTATACGCTTGGCTAATCTTGACAGCTCAGAACACGCGTGCCATCTAGCGGCGAGTAGAATAAACTCTTAGGTAAGAGATATGATAACGAAAACGAAATATTAGTTTTGATTTGAAAACATGGATTGTATATACAGAAGAAAAATGTTGATATTAACCTGTGGATTTGAAGGAGTTAAATTTGATTGTTTACGCCAAAAAAGTTTGTCCAAAGGAAATTATTTGAGTTCAAAATCGATCGCCTGAAGATTCCAAATTGTACGTATGTTCTTTGATAAACTTTTCGTCTTGTTATCCTATTATTAAATAGTACCATGAAGAAATTCATTCAGAAGAAATAAATTGGTTAATTGGTTTATAGTTTTAATGTTGGTAATTTCGAAGACATAATTAGCGATGCATGTGGAAAAATCATTGTAGTTGTATTTCGCGAAACTCCAGGCGTTTACATTAGAAAGAACAAACCAAAAAACGTACAATCCAGTTGTGAATATTCATACTTTTTTCAATAGTATTGTGAATAATAGTAGAAACTCATTTTTTGTTGTGTTGGATTGTATAACTTGATTTTTGGAATTTCTTATTGTTTTTCGGATAATTTATCGTATGGATTAATAAAGATCGAATAATTAAAATTGCCAATTGTAACTGTGAGACCGAAAAAAGATATTGCAAGCACGCTGCAGCAATTTGTATCTATGTGAACATAGAAAATACTGGCTCCAAAACGGATACACCGATGATATGGAATCGTCCCCCTCAAAAGCAACTTGCTAACTTGCTAATGCGGTATGCAAGGGCTGCAAAGTTAATGATCTTTTCCCAATTGCAAAACGAGACACTGTCTCTAAAAAAAGAAAGAAATTATAATGACAAGTATAACTTGAAAGTTGATATAAAAAGTACCTATATTAAATCAAAATTTATATGAAAAACATAAAAGAATATACATTATACCAATAATTATATATATTTATGTCATCAACAATTGGATATTTCAATACTTAATCAACTCGACGAACCGAAATAGCCCATTTTTTGTGATCTTTTTTTCCATTCTCCATTTGGACAAGGGTAAAAAATCAAGTCACGATTTTCATTTTGGGTGTTTTGACAACCAGGTACGCAACAACTACGACCTATCCTTTATTTTTTTCCACTCATGGTTTATCAACACACTTCAAACAATTAAATTCAATAAAATACATCAACTGTCGCCAGCTTGCAGCGTGACAGCGAATACGTCAAACTTCGTTTATAACCTACGAGTTTCTAAAATCTGCCGCACCGAGGCGCTACTTACTCCATTAGCCAAGCGTATAGTGCTTTTGTGAAAATGCACTAAAAATGTGTTAATTCCAATAAATTTCCCTGAAATTATTCAAATTTCTCCAAAGAACATATTTTTGTTGCTTGAATCAATTTTGAGGAGACAGGGCTCATATAATTAATTAAAAATTTGAAAAGTCGGTTCAATACCAAAACAAAACCAAAAGGTTGTATATTTTACGTTGCATTGAGTCTTTGACATGTTAAATGACAAGCGACAAGAAAACCATGTTTTTAAGTTTCTTATTGACAGTTGCATGTTTCAATAAATTATTTCTACCATATCCATCGCTCAATGTATACATTAAAACTTGTAATAATTTAATACCTTATCAATTTTGTATCTCACATTATGGTGAAGAATAAATTTGCCGGCGATAAAAATTGTCATGAAGTTCAAAGAATTACACCGAACTGGACACTAAAGAAAATTTTCCATCAATTGTCAGAGTAGATTATTTCAACCAGTAATCAGAATACATATTATTTTTGCCCTGGGCAGATCACTTTTTATAGGCACCTGATAAAACTGGAAGCAAATTGATGTAAATGTTGTTATAATATCAGAGGACTCGTCAGACACTGGCATAATTGATTTTATCATCGTTTATAAATTTAAACGTACATACGCAGACCCAACAATCGGCGAAGCCGCACGCTTCCGAATTTCACTGCGCGCGCGCTCGTAATCGAACGCTGCTATAAGAAATCTTATGCGATCTTGATAAAATAAATACCGATTGATAATTTTTTTCAAGACTTTTCAGATGTTGTAGTATCACTCATAGTTTTTGAGATATTTACTCCAAGAGCAAACTTCCTCTAAGAAAACCACAAGAATACGGCTGATTTAGGATGACCTACTGCAATTTTTATTACAAACAAAGTTCAACTTTGTCTTAAACACAATGTTCGCCCAATTTTACTGTGCTGGCTACCACATGTTTTACCGGAACATGTTTTTGTTATTCTCAATATTCATTGCAGCACCTACTTTCATGTCTGTGAGGGAATATTGATATTTTTCGTCATTTTCTGGTACCTTTCACTGTGAGGCATTAAATATATTCAGTTCAAATTATGAATAAATCGAATCAGAAATGCAATTAAAATGAAGAAATTAATGTACAATCTGAATTTGCCATAGAATCAATAAAATAATCAATCTCCATCTTATAATTAATAACAAATGCTTTGTCAACTATGACAAGCCTTGAATAACAACACATGACTTACATAACGCGCAAATGTATCTTGTAAATTGTTCCGGGTTTGAATTCCAGCTGCACAGTCAAGTTCATCCATTCAAGATTACTATATCAGCTAACGGTTTATTTTTCCTCTTAAAGAAGGTAGCAGTCTTCTAAGACAACTTGAAAAGAATATCATCATGTGTTAGCAATGATTGAAGTTGTCAGGAAGAATGATGGGAAGTAACAGCGAGGTGTGAATGAACACCTAATGATGCTGCGAAGAATTTATTTTTATTTCTCGTTCCATTAGGGCTGAGAACTTTTCCAATTTGTGGGAAACTGAGCCAGATATTTTCTACAGGTGTAAGATTTCAATAAATTAGAAGAAACACCTGTTAAAGTAAAACTATAAATAGTACTGAAAGTGCAAAAGGTCTATCTGCTCCTCATAACTTCCACTCCGTCTATACTCTATAGGTTACAGTATTTTCTCCCAAGTAATTCCTTATTAAATTCTTGTCTCACACTGGGCGGACAGCACGGTGCCTAGAGTCACTAGATTATTTTAACACGCATATTTACATTCTTCAAGTATATGTAATTCAAAATGTACGAGTACTCAATGAATAAGTAATACAAATAATTTTCTAAAGGCATTGAAGTAATAACATTATTTGGATTCCTACACGAAGAAGTATTATTGAAGTAGACCAAATTCAATAAACTAATATCCAATTATTTCTTCTTATTCTAATAGTAAAATGAAAATTGTTTCATGTTTTTTGATACTGCATTGAGATTATTAAATAATCGCCTCACTAACTCAAGAAGGGTGTATAGAAATATAATTATCAATTCGGAAATAAGTATTTTGTTGAAAAAATTCGCTCATATCATTTAAAATTCATAAAATACATTTCTTGTGGACCGTACATTTCCTTAAAACTTGATTGTCTGCACAAGTTCATTCCACTTTCACAGATAACAGCTGTGGAAAACAGTAAAAATCTGTGCTGTTAACTATGAGCGATGAATAAATTAACTATTATTCCCAAACATTAGAAAAAAATCTTTCAACCACTTATTTGTGGAAAATATTGTCACATTTATCAATTTTCTCCGAAACAGGATGGTTCAAAATTTTTAAAATCCAATATTAAATGAACATTAGTAGCTTAATAAATATTTCCACAATATTCTAACTGGTTCTTGCTATTTTCATTCCTCTATCTCCTGAAACATTTTGTCAAAAAATTTTCCTATATAGGAACTGCCGTGCCAACTATTTTAATAAATGATGTACATAAAAAAATACAATAATCTCTTGTCAGGTGTTAATACATCTATCATTCGGTATAACTGTTTTCGTTTTGACTCAATCTCCGAAATGGAATTAATATTACAATTTATCTTAGTCAGAAGATAACTGTATTTATAGTTCTCTAATATACACTATTATCTGTTAATTATATATATTTACTACAGAAAATAAATAACTTGAAATATAATTAGGCCTAACCTCAAACGTTATCAAATTAAGAGTTCCACTACATAAGTGGTATTTATATTTTAACTAAAATATAACTAGTCAAACCGCAGGGACACAAAAAGTTGAAACATTTGTTGTGTTTTTATTCGCTCCAATACAAATACACTATTAAACAAGATGAAAAATTTATAAAAAAGATTTTGGGTTTCAACGTGCAACACAATAACATTTAGAAGAAAAAAAAATAAAATATTCATCCTCATTTCCAAAAAGATTTAATTAGGAGAGACAGAGTGATAAATTTCAATATTAACAAATCTGGCATAGACTCCTCACCATCATGGAAGAGCCGTGAACTGCTTTTTATAAAAAAATTCCTTGATGCATCAGTTCTGCTATTGAGGCAGATGTACAAAGCGCAAGCGCTGTCCCAAGTCCTCAATCCCACTGTCACCATAAGCTAACGAAGCGCGCTACCTGTCCGCTATACGTCACTGTATTCATTTGCCTGCGTTCTATTATATTATCACAAAAATGAAATATCTTAAGTTATTACTTCACACTAATGTTTATTTGAATTAATTATTCATTCAATAATTTATTGTAATTATGATCCAAGTTAGCATTTACCAACAATCAAGAGATTGTTCAATTGTCAGATATTTAAATGCTAGCTCATTGTTGCGGAATATTCGATTGTCAGACATTAGAATGCTAGCTCATTGCTGGGAGATGTTCAATTGTCAGGTATTTGAATGCTAGCTCATTGTCGCGAAATGTTCAGTTGTCAGATATTTGAATGCTAACTCATTGTTGGAAAAAAGTTTATAAAGCCTCGTGGGCACATAAAGTGAAAAAGTGTATTGCAACCTGCTCTGAGTCATATTTGAGATATCAAGAAGAAAGTTCATCTGGAATTTAGTTTAAAATCGATTGCAAAATTTGTACCAAACAGACAAAAAAAACAGACAAGAGGCTCAATTCTAATTCGTAAAGACAGCTTTTTAGCGTCATTTTAGAGATTCTCGACACATGTACCACCTAGCGGACAATTAGAATGGTTCAATGTCGTCTTCATTAAAGACAATCTTCCATAAGTGAGAGACGAGGTCAAATCAATTTCTTTACGTCGATGTCATTTTTAGCGCATTTTTCCGAAAAAAGCGCTATTATATTCACTTTGGCTGGCTGGCTGGCTGGCTGGCTGGCTGGCGTGACGCTGAGATCTCAGCAACTATACTATTTACAGACTTGAAACTGGTACTAAATAAAAGCTGCTGTTTCGTAGGCTTGCACAAATTGTTTTAATTCAAGCTCAGTGATTGTGGAAAATTGAATTATTCAATTACTTGTTTCAAGTGAAACAATGTCCATAGATATCTATGACATTCGGGATATGGCAACTAAAATTTATTAAAGTAGATAAAAATTTAGTTACAACTTTAGCCGCGGGTGTCACTATTATTATGTACAGTTGTCAAATCTGTCCGGGATTCATTCAATGACTTGTTTGACGCGAATTTGAAGCTTATTAGAATGAATTATTATTACTGGTTGAAAATTTGTTTACTTTTGATGTATTTTTTTATATAGCTTTGATAAAGATCAAATTATCATTTTAAGGTAGAGCACTTGACCTCCCGTCAGTCAATAACTAAACAAAGAAGATTAAAAGGTATTTTTGAGTTTGTACATGCATAAATTATGTACCTATCAAATAGTCAACTTGAAACTAGTACTAAATGGAAGCTGCTGTTTCGTAAGTTTGCCCAAACTGCTTGATTTCAAGCTCAGTGATTGTGAGAGATGGTAATTTGCGAAATCTCTGAAGTAACAAGCATTCATGAGCTGTCAAAAATGCGCTTCCATCATCTAGATGATTCTTCAATTTTTTGACATTTATATGCCATCAAATAAGAATAATAGATCAAAATTTAGCTAGTACGATCAATGATGAACTAATAATATTAATAATCATAAATTGAATTTGATTTCAAATACCGTCCTTACTTGTTACCAACATAAGTTTGTGAATCATTTAAATTTAAGCTCCTATAAATGAAACTATGTTATGACAACATTGACAAAGAGACTGGGACCTATCTCCAAGCTCTCTCTACGAATTAGAATAGGACCCCAAAAAGCGAGTTAATAGAAACGTATTAAAAAGAAGGTTAATGTTCGAGCAGTCATCAAAATTTAGTGGCAGACTTTGAAGTTAATCTTTAAAATTTAGAGTTGACAGAATATTACTGAGTGCCAATTCACAATGTACGTAAACATAAGGAGTACGTAAAAACATCAACGTATGAAATTATGTATGTTCACAATGGTCGTAACGTAAAATATTAAAATAAAGTGTTTTTCCATTTTACGTTGGTACAAATTAGGGTTATTGATGTATTGTGTTGGTTTCTCTGACTGTCATTTTCAAATATTTTGTTGATTTCGATTCTGTTTCGTGTTTACTGTTTTTCTTTGGTTTCAATTATGTTTCACTTTTAATAATTTAGAGTTTAGTTTGTTTTGTTTTATTGTATGATGTCTGATAAAGATCTTGCGATTGTTTCACTATTATTGAAACTAGATTGAAGCTGCGTTATAAAAGTCGCTAATGAGAGAAATATCAAGACAGGATGTTGTCAACAGTCAGATGAAAACATGTGTTTAAAGTTGACGCATGCGCTTTTAGTTGTTTCGTACGTAAACATAACATAAAGTTGAATTTATCTCAACGTTCATTACGTAGCTCTTATGTCAATACATAAACGTATGAAATACGTAAGAGCATTGTGAACACGGGCATTGAAATACAGTAGTTCAACTTTATGTTTATGTTTACAGTTACGTACTCCTTACGTTAACGTACATTGTGAATTGGCACTAAGGGCGGCTGCACAATAGCCCTAGAACTAGAACTAGAACGGTAACGGAAAGCTATCGAGAGCGACAACGGAAACGTAAACGCCGACCAGATGCACAACTGCAGCACGCGAAAGACAGAGAACAACGTTTTGACAGATAACCGCACTTCTTATATAGTTAAATAAGTATTCTTAAACATGGATGACGAAAAATTACAGGTTTTCATGGCATTTTTGATACTTTTTTATAATTATATACAATTAGAAAATCAAAACAGGAAGTACGATGATGCACATTCCATAAAACTCTTTATAGAATCAAAATTTGCTCTCTAGGTGGTGGATTAGACCAATTAATCTTGAAAGAAATACAAGAGGAGCATTCGTAAACATATTTAGGCATATAAAGGAAGCTGACCATGAAATATTCTTCAAATATACCAGAATGAACGTGCGATGTTTTAATAAACTTCTCGGCCAAAATTATTGAAGATAAGTAGAAGAGAATATCTATCTTGGCTATGACTTTGAAATATCTGGCACATGGTAGTTCTTTTCAAAATTTAAGTTAATTGTTTAGAGTTGGAAATCCAACAGTTTCCAAAGTAATATATGAGACTTGCGAAGTTATTTGGGAAACAATTCAGCACATTCACATGAAATTACCTAGTGGAACAAGAAAAATCAGTGTAGTCAGAGCACAAGAACCAGAGCAAATAAACCAAACTCTCAACAATCATATTTTCAAGAATAATGGACAATGACGTCACGCTTGTTTCTCATTGGTTGTTTAATACCCCAAGAACGGGAAACTTAAATCTTGACCATCTTTACCGTTTTCATTCCCGGCCGACCTTGGTCTTTCCGTTCCAGGAATCTTATTGTGCATGTGTACATACAAAATAACACTGTTCAAGTTTATTTCCGTTCTGGTTCCCGTTGCCGTTTCCGTTCTCGGGCTATGGTGCAGCCGCCCTAACTCTATATTCAAAATCAACCCGCAGACCCAAACATGCAGACCTAAAAATAAATTAGCGAAGCGAGGTAGAGTGTGAACAGAACAAAATCTAATATCAAATTTTATTTAGATTCGAAAGGAAATAATTTAAACGAATTATATTCGGCAAGTGCTGCTACCAATTACAATGCGGCTGTCAGCAGAACTAATGATGTAAACAAGCAGCTGCCAGATCAAATTGGGCATCATTTCGCTTCCATTAATTTCTACTCCACTTTAAATAATCATCAATAACATCATTATCGTCAATACATCATTCAAACACAATAATTGAGTATTTGAGTTTTCCTTTTAGGGAACAGATACCCAAATTCGTTCTGGCACTTCTCTTCTTGATAACAATATTGTTTCTGAGCCATAATAAGCAATAGAAAAACTAGAACGAATTTTAAGTGGCACAAATCAGTATTCGTATTCTTAGTAAACAATAACAAACTTCCGGTGACAACTAACAAACTTTGTTTCCGCTCGACTGATAAAGAGAAAGAAACCATGTGTAATTTATCCTTGTCTGTCTACTGTCAAAATGTATTTCACTCACTGTTAATCTTACTTCAAGTTATACTGACAATTCCAAAATAAAACTTTTTGAATGTATGAATGAAGGAAAAGTAACAAAAGAGAAGTTGATGATTAATAATTTTGTTTTAATAACATAAAAACTGATAAATACTGTTTTGCATTCAACCTGCTATTTAATTAATTCTATAATTCCTCGTTTTTATTGACTTTAAAGAAGTCTCTTAGACCTCGACACATTATGAAATGCCATCCAATTATAATAAAGTATCTACAGCTATTTAAAGATACCATTTTTAAATATCAATGTAAATAAACAATTTTTCATTTGTTTGTTGTAGATCTGTCCACGAAGGAACAAAAGAATTTGCAGCTAGGTGTCCCGAATGTGGTAAAGTATTCAATGATCGCGGTTACCTCAGCAGTCATTTAAAAATCCACCGCGACCGCAAAGAATACGGCTGCCCGCACTGCCCCAAACGGTTCAATCAGAGAGTTGCCTACAACATGCACCTCAGAATCCATACAGGTTTGTATCTAATTTTCTAAAAACTCAAAAAAATTATTGAAGGAAACCGCCAATTAAAGAAACCATTTATTGACTCTTTCCTCATGTTTTTGTTTTTTGCTTTACCGGAAGAAAGCTACTATAATTTTTCCTATAAAGTAATTCAAAATCCGCATGTACTTCATGTTGATCTAAAAACCGTATTAAGACAAAATCCGAAACAGGTTTCCGTATTCTACTCATAACCTCAAATCGAATGTCAAGGATAAACAGTTGAACAAACAATCGTAGATCATCCAAATTTCATACACCGGGAGGATGTAATAATAAGGTTTACATCGAAAGTACGAGCTTCATAATTTATTATCCCAAATACGGAAAATTTATTGCAGCCAACTGTTTGAAAGAAAGGTTAGAATTAAATGGGAAGGTATCTAGTTACATACAGGATCTATAATTCAATTTTAGGAACATAAATTACTAAACTCTAATATGTTAATTGAAATTAACCGTTAAAATTTTTTAAAAGCCGTTTTACGTTTAAATGTCTATTTCAATGAAATTATGAATGCCTTGTGATAGGTATATTAATTTATCTGACTTATTATGACTTATTATGACAATATTGATCAATTTTTTGTTATCAGGTATTGGTAATACTGTCAAATAACTGTCAAACATTAATATAACCAACATAGCGAAAGAAAATGCTCTAAATTAAATTTATAATTTTTAATTAATACAAATAAAAAGCACAACAACGTATTGATAAATAATAATACGTTATAATGAAAATGTAATATAAGACAATTTACGGAGAATAAAGTAATTTCCGCTTAATAAAGTTAAATAAAGTATTCTTAATAGACATTCCTTTAACGATAACACAAGCTAACGGTACTTCTACAAGATCTAACAATGCGTAATTTTTATTGTAAAATATAGGCACATATAAATTGTAATAGTTGGGTCATTGTGTGTTAATAAGATGGTAAATTTAATACCCTACCGCTACATTTATAAGTAACAATTATTTTTGATATAATTGGTCTTATTTCATTTTTAACTTAATGGGTGTGTTTATTTATTTATTTTGATGGTAATAATTTCGAATGCTAGCACAAACCGCGTTGATTCACATACTCACAAGGTGGGATCATCAAAAATGTTTCCTTTATTTTAGTCAAGAACGACCCAAGGACTCTTATGGGACCACGATTTAAGCCTTTTGATTTGGCCATCTGTCAATTGCATCATTTGTCTATCATTCATCAATTATCATGAATATATTTCTGCAGTTCGAAGCCTAAATATTGTATCTGTTACTATTCAAAATTAATATACTTATTTCTACCAAAAAATTGATTCAAATAGAATAAAATGTCAAGTCTGAATACGCTTCAGCAGATGACTCATTAAGATTTGTTGCTCCAAACCGTGCACAAGAAATAATTAGCATATCATTTGATATCAAGATATTCCTCAACGTGATTGAATTCATTATAATTAACTGCAGCTGTTTGCCATCAAAGAAACAATCACTGCAGCAATAAAAATAATTTTGACCCTAAAACGACGCAGCTAACCTACTAATGCTCAGTGAAGGTGCAACTTCTCGAGGGTACAGAAATAATTGTAGGCGTATGAGAAAAACTGATAATAAATAACATTCTCGGAAGTGAAACAAATGAATAGATGAGTTTATCGGGAAATTTATGAAGCGAGTAGTGCCCTGAGCCTGCAAAGGCGGAATACTTGTCTGTTGACACCATTTTGGGTTTTCTTATTGCTTTACACTTGTCTGGAATTATTTTGTAATGAATTAAATTTACTTCGAAGCTGAAAAAAATTCCTTATCACAATTTTGCTTCACTGTCACTATTTCTATTGTTTGACGCTTTTATCTAGAAATTCATGTAATTACAATAAAAATTATTTTGGATGCTTCTTTAATTTTAAATATTTTCGTATTAATCATAAATTACAGAAAGTAGCTATTATGGCACTTCATGAACTATTAAATAATAATTGAATGTCACAATTATATTATTTGAATTTAAATAACAGTAATTTGAATATTAAGTATTGCGAGGATATTATTACTAAAATTATAATATTTATGATCAAAGTACTTACCTTTTACTTGAATGTCAACTTCAACTTTGATGTTCTCGAACAGGACCTACAACCATAAAGATGAAATTAGTTTCTCAATATTCAAAGCATGTTATTGTAAATTAGATCTCAATAGCTGTGAAATCAATTTGGTAAATACTGATTAATAATCAGGAATAAATTGCTAAAGATCTTTGATTTAATTTTAGAATAAGGTGGCGGATATTTTCATTTACAGTTCCGTAAACGAATTAAATATGTATGTACATATTTCCATAAATTTATCATAAATAACGTTTTCTTCATATTAGTCGAGTGTTAATGTGTACAATTATGCGCCTGATATTTTTGCAATACCTTCAATATTTACATACATATAAACAATGAATTAATTTTATGGAAAGAAATTATAGGTTATGATTATAATTCAGTTTTTCTTGAAGCGAATGTACTATCAGAAAGAGTAACTGTTTCTTCAATTAAATAATAGATTGTCAACAATTTATAATAGTTGGAATACTATTTTAATTTTATGTTAGTTGGAGTGTCACATACAGCGTCGTAGCTAGGGCCTGGCAATAGGGGCGCAATCAGCCAAATCATAATAAGTAATAGTGAGCATTTTAATTAGTATATTTAATATTTAAAGGACGTGATATGGGAATCCAGTCCAGGGCATCTATGACCCTAGCTATGATAAGGAACGGCTGATTGGCTACAGCTAACTTCAGTCTAAGCTTCACTACTTATGGAGTCATCCACTTTTTGAGCGATGGACAAGTGATAATGGTAGAAAAAATTTGGAAAAACAAAGCTTTATCAACTTTTTATCAAGTCTTGTTATTTTCATTTATTACAATTGAATCAGAATTTCATGAGAATATTTCATACACTATACTTAGATTCAAACCAAAAGTCTACTGTATAAAAGACGCAAAGGGCAACCAAACAGAAAACGATAAGCGATATAAGAAAACATGGGTAGAATACTTCAAAAACCTGCTAACAGAACCGCAACAAAACGTGGATATTACTACACAAAATGACACTGCGGACGAAGGAGTACTAGAAGAACCAACAAAAGAAGAAGTCAGAGAAATAATAAGCAGCAGGTGAAATAGGAAGACTCCAGGCAAAGATGGAATAAACACAGAACTAATAAAATATGGAGGAGATGAACTACATTAATATATATATATATATATATATATATATATATATATATATATATATATATATATATATATATATATATATATATATATATTTTTTTTGAAAAAATTGTTTTTATTTTTATTTATATCATTTTTTGACTGTTCATATTTATACTATTTTTTCACAGTTTCTACTTTAATTTTTATGATTTTTAATCTGGTTCTTCTTCTTTTGAATTAATTGATTGTATTCATGTTGTTGATAGTTATAATTATTATTATTAATCTGGCTGATTTTTGAAACCTCACGAAATTGTCCTGATGAAGGTATAAAATATACCGAAAGCTAGACAACTTCAAAGAGTCTACTTATTACATTGCCCGAAAAAACTTAACCGGAAATACCCAATAAATTTATTTATTCATATATATATATATATATATATATATATATATATATATATATATATATATATATATATATATATATATATATATATATATATATATATATATATATATATATATATATATATATATATATATATATATATATATATATATAAACTTATAATGAAGTTGTGGAGAACAGAAAAAATGCCAAAGGATAGGGAAAGGAAACAAATGGTCACAATTCACAAAAAAACAAAAAAGGAGATCAACAAACATGCGAAAATTATAGAGGTATAACGCTACTGAACACGACATATAGAATAATGTCAACACTAATACAAAAAAGAGTCCAGAAAGAAACAGAAAACATAATAAGACAGCATCAGTGCGGATTCACGCAAGGCAGATCAACAACAGACGCTATACATACAGTTAAACAGATAATAGAAAAAGCACATGAATATAAAATGAACATAGATTTATTATTCATTGATTTCAAACAAGCGTTTGACTCGATCAAAAGAGAAAAACTTATGACAGCCCTAGAAGAATTTAGATTAACAGCTAAACTAAGACGATTGATCTTGATGACATTAAGTGGAACAACAACCACAATTAAAACACAAAAAGAAGAAATTCAGGAATTCGAAATAAACAAAGGAGTAAGACAAGGAGATACACTTTTGGCAACTCTGTTCAACATAGCGTTAGAATATGTGATGAGGAATTCGAACAAAGGAACACTCAGAACTAAAGGTGAACAAATAATAGCATATATGCAGACGATATAGTATTGGCAACAAAAAATAGGAAAATATTGAAAGGAATGGTCGAAGAAATAGTAACAGAAGGAAACAAAATGGGCTTAAAAATCAATGAGAACAAAACGAAAATAATGAGGATAGGAAAAAAATCAGGAAGTAGAAATATAAAAATATGTAACCTACAGTTTGAGGAAGTGAGTAAATTCAAATACCTAGGCATTATGCTATCAAATAAAGGAGACAGGCAAACAGAAATCCAAGAGAAGATATTAACAGGGAGCAGAGCCTTTTACGCAAATAAAAAATTACTAAAGGATAAAAATCTAACAAAGAAAACAAAATTAAAAGTATATAGAACAATAATAAAATCGATAATAATGTACGCTGCAGAAACAATGACAATGACCAAAAAAGATGAAAAGATTTGCGAATAGTAGAAAGAAAAATAGTGAGAACTATTTTATGATTAGTAAAAACGACAGTAAACGAATATAGAATAGCAATGAACCATGAAATAGAACAAGTACTGCAAGGAGAAGATAAAAGTAAGGAAAATGAAACAACAGAGGACGAAATGGTCAGAGAAAAAGAGAAGAAGACACCGTAAGGGCAATTCTACAATGGGAACCAGGCGGAAACAGAAGAAGAATCCAGGTCGAAATGGCTGCAAATGGAAGGAGAAAACAGAAGATAGGAAGACATGGAGAAAAATATGTCAGAAAATTTAGAGCAAGGCGATGAGGATTAAACTCCCTCAAATAAAGGATCTAGAGAGCTTCAAGAAGCTGCGCAACCCCATCTGGGGTGTCCAAGCCAAAATGCATGCGGCTGCATAAGTTTCTAACTTCAACACATGCATGGATTGCGATGATAGAATAAGTAATCAACAATTTAAAAAGGATTATCCGTCTGTTATCTATGCAACTAACACTTGGAGAATGAACCAAATCAATTAAATAGGTTTTTCTATCAATCACAAATATTGAGAGCAATTAAAAATAATTCAATTATTCCAGTAATTTTCAACGGAGTATCTCGGGCGCCAGCGGACAATTCCACAAATTAATTATTTAATTGTTTATAATTTAAATTTTCATATGAGTCAGTAAAGTAAAACGTTTTGGGAAATTGAAATTCATCAATAATCAATATAAACATAATGGGGGATGTGATTTTGGAAACTGAGGATAATTTCAAATATTCTAAAAAAAAATTATTGAACGTAGTAAAATTCAACTGATTACTCTTTTAGGCAACACGATTTAAACTATCTATGTGGCTGATGGCTACAAGAGTTGCACGAACCCCAATTTTTTTAGAGATTTATTTAATTTAGAAGTTCCACCGTTAACGCAATTATCCTCTGGGTTAATGGCCCCTCAAAACAGCCCAAGCCAAGAGTTTAAAAAAACATATACCTCTCTCCACTTACATATTCAAGCTCCAGACCATCAACAAAATACTTTTAAAATAATTTATTGTGATTAAGGGCAGCTTGTGACACATCGTGTCTTATTAGATAATTCTGAAACAAATATATATAATGTCACAAATGTGAAATATTTCAAGTAATTAGTTCACATTATTATTTATTTGAATTCGCTATTCAGTCAATAATTGATTGTAACTATAATCCTAGTTAGTATTGACCAAGTCGATGTTCAATTGTCGGACGTGATCAACAGCCTATGGTTACTTACTAGATGTTCGGTGGTTGCCAGGCATCAACTGTTAGACATTTGAATGTTGGCTCATTGTTGGATTAGGTATATAAAGAAAAGAGCTTGAGCTATACTCCGTTTGAGATTGACTGACAGTAATAAAACAAAATTTTCGAGAGTAGTATTGGATTTTTTCAAGTATGCGGCAAATGAATCTACTCGAAAAATAAAATATGTATTTATTACTGTTATGTATTTTACAATGATATCCAAGACATTTGATTACATTTTTTATTGAACAAGATACACAAAAAAAGAGCATGAACTGTGACATGCGAATTGACCGAAGGTACACATTTAACTGAACTCATCTGAACGTATCATGCTTGAATCTGCACTACCAAAACACCCGAACACTCCGACCCCGTACACATTAGACACAAATACACTACAATTACGATATTCATAGAAAGCCACACACTATGTACTTGGAACAAAACTCACATCTTGAACAATGGAAACACCTCTATAAGCTTACCGATAATCCCTTTTTGACCCCCAACATAGACGTAGATAGGATTTTTTAGAATGACCTGTTTATGTATTTATTTTATTTGAAAATAGAAGCTCTTCATCAAAACTCATATTTATTTTAACTTATTATTATGTGTAGCCGATATAAAAATCAAATCTCTATCTCTATATGAAAATTTACCAAATTCTAGATTTAATTCGTAGTTAAATCTTAAATATTTAAGTGATTTATAACCCAACTTCAAAAAATAACTGAGAACTGGAACGATATATCTGTATCGAAATTCAGTCTTTTCGACTATTCCTGTACAAACAATTATTGGCGCACCACTGGAATCTCTTTGACATACTGATTTATTACTGTCAGTCAATCTCAAACACGGAGTATAGGAGAGAGTCAGTCATTCGGTTAGAGTAACTGTGAGCGATATTGTGATCATACGAGTTTGTAAAGTAAAGATTTACACTGTAACCTGTGATAATAAATTATTCACAATAAAATTTGAGACAATTTTTTTTATTGCAGGAGTGAAGCCGCACGTTTGTCCAACTTGCGGAAAAGGTTTTTCCAGGAAAATGCTCTTGAAACAGCATCAAAGAGTCCATACTGGGGAACGCCCTTATCAATGCCCAGAATGTGGGAAAAGTTTCGCCGATAGAAGTAATATGAGCCTACATGCTCGACTTCATACAGGTAATTTTTTTTCCTCATTTGGAACCAATTAGATCAATCATTCTTATACATACGACGGGAGAGATTTAAAAGTAATCTACCTTAATAATAGAAATGCTTAGTACGTGGCTCAACCGACTGGTGAAGCTAATATCCCTACAAGTCGGGCAACTAGTCCTTGATGTGCCTAATTGCAGTAAAATGAAAAATTTGAGTTTAAAACATCGTTCCGTCATAGGATTGTCAATGAGGGAAGGAAATGGATCAAAGGTTATCAATGAATGTATTAAATCAGTATACGAGAACATTTCACCTTCCTAACACGTTATAAAATATTTGGCTAAAAAATTCAAGTGAAGCCGTACATCCATTGAAGGTGATCCGCTTAGTATAAGACTGATGGAAGCAACCACGCCAGTGATCATGAAGAAAGTTGAGAAGCTTGTCCTCGAGAACCGTCGATTGAAATTTTCTTAATTAGCATTATTTGATAATAAGTAAGGCAAGTGCAAGATGGGTGCAATAATGCTGACGCCTTTGCAGGAACATAACCGTGTTTTGACTTCAACAGAAAATTTGGACATGGTCAATAAAAGCAGTTTCTTTTTGCTAAAATTGTAACTGGATATGAAACATGGATTCACTATTGGAGCCCGGAAACAAAACAAGAGTTCATGTAGCAAAAGCACAAAGGTTCTCCACCGCCGAAAAAATTTGGCACACAGCCGTCCACCGGGAAAATGATGGCCATAATTTTGTAAGGTATGGAAGGTGTGTTTTTGATTGATTATCTTCCTCACAAGGAAAATATCATGCTGGAGTTTTGAAACATTTGAAAACAGCAATCCTGGAAAACCGGAGAAAAGTTTAGCCATGGGGTGCTGCTGCTCCATGACAATACCCCTGTTCACAAATCAGACATAGCATTAGCTATTGTACGTGACTGTGGGCTCCAGGAGTTCAAGCATCCTGCTTACAAACCAAGCCCTGCCCTCCGCGACTCTTATTTATTTCGACGTTTGGAAAAACACCTATGAGGAAGAAAATATTCAACGGATGAATAAGTCAAGTGTGCAGTTTCCTTAATTTTTCGCCGAGAAGTATTCGAATTATTTTCTGATGGTATCGGAATGGAGCAAGTGTATCGACTTTATGAGAGACTACATTGAAAAACAATAGATAAAATTTCGACCAAGTCTTTCTAGGTAGATTAGTTTTGAATCTCCCCTCGTAACCTCAACCGTAAGCTACTTGGATATCTAATTCGTAGTCTATTTCATTTTTTAGATGACAATATTCAATTGAAAACGATCTGTCATAGGATTTAAGCAACAGTTTACTGATTCCTACTAATCTAACATCTAATTTTTCTCTCAAATAACGTCATATGACATATTGTCCCCTGCCCTATATATAGGATTTAATTAAATATTCTTCTTTTACAAATGACTGTCTAATTGAATATTTTGTTCTTACAGGGGTAAAACCATACGCATGTAACCTATGCCCTAAAAGTTTCACTAAGAAACATCATTTGAAGACCCACATGAACTACCACACCGGACTAAAGCCCTACGTTTGTCAAAAATGTGGTTTAACATTTTCTCAAAGTAGTAATATGCGAACCCATTACAAGAAATGTATTCAAAAAGACTCTTCAAACAATGATGCCAAGAAAAATGTATCATTAAATCCATGTACCTAAAGTGTAAAGAAATATTTAGTCGTTGAGATTATAGCCATATTTTTAAGCCATAAATGGTGCTGAATATTGTGATGATGACAATATTTTTAATAATATTCTGTGATATTGTGAAAAATATAATTTATTTGTTTATATTTTAGGGTTGGTGATTGTTTTTAAATGTTTTTATATATAAATATTTTTACGTATGTATAGTTGTACAAATGTATATTTTATGTTGCACAATAAATACTCATAATTTTTCAATTTATATCTTGAAATTATTTGGTCAGAAAAACAATTTGTTCTGCTCTTATAAAATACGTATATGCAATACATCATCAAAGAGGAGATATTGAAATATGTTCGTTATAAATATAATAATAAACTATCCGACTACTATCAAAATTTGAGAACCTTTCATGAAATTAAGAAAGTATTTAATAAATAATTGGTATAAGCAACGAAAATGATATTGAATATTGCTCAATTTTAATTGAAAATATGATTCAATATTTACATGACAGCATGACACCTTGATAACATGCGAAAGTCTTGTTCCCCTCTTTTGATTGTTATTCAGGAATATTTTTATAGTCTGTAGGTCACATAGACATGTACATTGTACATACTATGATAAACAACAAAAGTATTGATGCCACTTATTTGAATTTACGACAATATTCCCTAAATGTTTGATATTTATTAAATTTTATTATATATATATATATATATATATATATATATATATATATATATATATATATATATATATATATATATATATATATATATATCATTGTCATATGTATATATATATATATATATATATATATATATATATATATATATATATATATATATATGTATAATCAAACACAAAATCTCATCGTTCCACAGTTAATCGTTTTGGATCTACTGAAGAGATTCTGAAAATCTGTCAAGTAAAATGCGCTTTCAGCCAAGTCGGTTGCTATGGAAACAGTAGGCCATTATTCTTATACTACAACATTCCTAAATACTGATTTCCAAAATTCTAGGACTACCAACAGATCTGAATTTATGCGCAAAATTAAAAAATAAATTCCTACTGAAGTGCACTTCCGGTTCAGTCTATTGTTATGAAAATAGTAGGCAATCATTCAGATGCTACAGCAGACTGAAATACCAAATTTCAATGTTCTACACCTGATCGTATCAAATTTATGCGAAAAATTCCAAAAGACTATCAAGTAAAGTGCATTTCCGGCTCTGTGGATCTCAATAAAAATAGGATATGAGCATCTAGACGGCATAGTCGTCCTAAATACTAAATTCTAACAATCTACGTTCAATCGTTTTGGATTTATACGGAAAATTCAAAAAATGTTTCGAATAAAGTGCTCTTCCGGTTTAGTCGATAGCAATCATAATGCAATGCGGAAAATTCAAAAAGTCTGTCATATAAAGTGCACTTCCGCCTCAGCCGATTTTTACAAGAATAGAATATGACCATTGAAATGCTACAGCAATTTCAAATGCTAAATTTCAGTATCCTACGGCTGATCATTCTGGATTTATACGGAAAATTAAAAAAAAGTTTCAAGTAAAGTGCACTTCCGGCTTAGTCGATCGCAATCCTAATGCAAGATGTACAACAAGATGTTATAGAAGTTCTTTATACGGAATTTCAATATGTTATGACGGATCATTCTATATTTATGCAAAAAATTCAAAAAAAGTTTCAAGTAAAGAGCACTTTCGGCTTAGCCGATTTATACAAAAATAGCAGATAACCATTCTGACACAACATCAAGTTCAAATACTGAGTTTCAACATCCTACGGTTGATTATTCTAGATTTATTAGAAAAATTCGAAAAAAGTTTCAAGTAAAGTGCACTTCCGGTACAGACGATTGGAACCATAATGCGAGTTGCACAACTAGACCCTATACCAGTCTTAAATACAAAATTTCAACATTATACGTTCAACCAGTTTTGAGATTTGCGAGTTACGAACGCACGAACGAACGCACGCACGCACATACATACCGACATCAAGCCAAAAATAGTCAAAATGAATTCAGAGATGCTCAAAACGGAAATTTCCATCAAAATCTCGTTAGATGAATTTTGTCGTTTTCAAAATACTTCCTTGTACTTAGTACAAGTAAGTAAAAAGGGAATCATGTAAAGTGATTTGACGTGAAATATGAATAGGAGTGCATTTGCACTTGCACTTTATTTATCTGTATATATAATACAGTCGTAAATTGGAATTCAGCTGAAGTAAATTACTATTACTTGTAAGTAATATACGAAATAAGGATGATAAATATAAAATATACAGAATTTAAAATCAAAAGTTGTATTTTATTCAATAAAATTCTGAAAAATGTATAAATTATGATAAATATATTTTTAAATTCTTTTTTATTGATAAATAACAGATAATATAACGTCATATACACAATTTCAATGTGCTACCTATTGTCAAACAAATAAAAATGTAGTTATAGCATTTTTTTTTTCTACTAGATTTGTGACACAGAATTAAATACTAGAGTATATCAGTAGCTGAACGATTGGTAATTGCACTCTACGGCTGAGGAAATATCAGTTAATCTACCAAGTGCACTATAAGTTCCTGCTATACCCGTATCAGTTAAAAGGTGTGATTCAAATTTATCTTGATTTTATTTTGTCATAGAATTTGAGGGGCTAATATGCTCATCAACTTTAACGGTAATTTGTTTTAAGGCAGGTTTATTGCTAATATATTCTACTTCAATTTAAATTGCAATATTAATTATATCGTCCTTATAAACTCTAACAAGTTGAAATAATTTTTAAGGCCCTACCTTTTTCTGTAACAACAATCTGAATTTATTTCTGTATTGAAACCAAAATAAAACACTATTCCACATATAGCACTATTGTCCCACTAACAAAAATGTTACACATCAAATTTGATAGCTTTAAATATCATTTAGGCACTATTTGCACTTAAAAAATAGTCTAAATCCGCGAATTCATGTCAATACATTGAACAAAACGGTGAAACATTTAGTAGATAACACGGCGTCTGTTTTATTACTAGCAGCATATGATTTTGCAAGTATGAACCATGTTGTAAGACAACAAATAATTGAATATTGGAGAAATATTTGAATAAATTTCAACCAAAATATTTTTGGAAAAGTTGTATTTTTTACCTAAAAACTTATTCTAAGAATTTTTTTTATTTGTTATTCAATATTGTAATTATATATCATCATATTTTTAATGATGTATACATGTTTTTCTGAATCAAATCATAGTAAATAGATTTTTTGATGAAATTATAAATATTCATTTACATTTTTTGACGTTTTGACTCTCTATCCGAATCTATTCATCAGAAAAAATGATACAAAAATAAACAAGGCAAGTATAGATAATTAATAACTAAAAAAATACAGAATACTAGTCAGAGGCGGCTCTAGCCTACTTACCGCCGGGGTGCAAAGATATATAAATTGCGCCTCCCTCCCCCACCTCTCTCTCTTCATCGTTCTCTTTTTTATAGATTTCAATCCCAATCCATTATCGGCAATTTTAATCGCAATCCACAATGACCACAATCCACAATTTGAATTCCAATCCACAATTTTAATCTCAATCCACAATCCACAATTTGAATCCCGATTCAAAATTTCAATCCTAATCCACAATCCACAATTTGAATCTCAATCCACTATTTTAATCCCAATCCACAATTTCAATCCCAATCCACAATCAGAGGCGTCTCAAGCGGGGGTGCAAGGAGTGCACGGCACCCCGGCGCCATGTCCTTGAAGGCGGCAGTTGGGCCCCGAACATAATTCTTTAAAAATAAGAGCAATTTCTTCAACAAAATATTTTATTAGAGCCAATCCACAATCAACAATCCATAATCCACCATTCTATTTTGGATTGGGATTAAAATTGAGGATTTTGGATCAAGAATTGTGGGTTTTCGATTGGGGTTGTAGATTTTGGATTGGGATTGGGCTTCTGGACTTTGGATTTTGGACTGGGATTGGTATTAGGATTGGGATTGTAAATTTTGGATTGGGATTGTAGATTTTGGATTGGGATTACGGATTTTTGATTGGGATTGGAATTAGGTTTCTGGATTTTGGATTTTGAATTAGGATTGGGATTGTGGCTTGTGGCTTTTGGATTGAGATTGAAATTGTGGGTTGTGAATTGGGATTGGGATTAAAATTGTGGATTGTGGATCGAGATCAAAATTGTGTATTACGGATTATGGATTGCGGATTGAGATTAATATTATGGATTCTACTTGAGGATTTTGGATTATGAATTGGAATTAAATTTGTGGATTGGAATTGAAATTGTGGATTTTGAATTGAGATTGGGATTTTGGATTGGGATTGGATCACTGGATTTAGGATTTTGGATTGGGATTGGAATTGTGGATTATGGATTTTGGATTGGGATTGAAATTGTGGGTTGTGAATTGAGATTGGGATTAAAATTGTATATTTTGGATTGGGATTGTGATTGTGTATTTTTAATTGGGATTGGGATTGATATTGTGGATTCTAATTGTGAATTGGAATTAAATTTGTGGATTGTATGGATTGGGATTGAAATTGTGTATTGGGATTGAATTTGTGAATTGGGATGCAAATTGTGGATTGTGGATTGCGATTAATTTTGTATTTTTATTTAAAAGCAGTACCAAACTTAATCAAGAGATAATTGTTTCGATTGTTTCAGCTTGTCTGGTGTGTGACGTAGAAGAAATATTTCTATCTCTTTTTAACTCAATGTAGCTATACTGTATTAATATTTAAATTTGTTATTTGAATAATAACAATTTATATTTGTTTATAATAATGTTGATACAATATTTAATGAATATTTTGCGATATTTCTGCACTAAAAAAACTGTTTAAATTTTTTTTTTTCAAATTCTGCTTCATTATATTTTATAATGTTTCAACAATTATTATTAATAATAATTTATTGTATTTACAATACTTTTACAATATTTCAAATAATTTTATTTCAATATTTTTAAATTTTTATTTTAAAGATTCTTTTTCAATTACTTCGTCGAAGCAAGTTAATTCAATCAAGTACTAATTGATGGTTGCAACACGTTAGAACTTTGGTTCGATTTTTGATAATACTAGTTCCTTTTAGCATATCTATCTCTTTTTAACACATTGGAAAACGTAATATACTTCTTAACTCGTATAATTTATTTCTGAAGCTTGCTGTTTCGTTTCGTGTCGTTCACTGCTGTCGCAGTCTTCGTAGAAGCTGCATTTGTGTCGTCTTTGCTCTCGTAAACTGCGTTTATAAACTATTTTAACAGTGCTTTGTGGTATATTTGGGGTTGTGAATTTTGCTTATTAACGTAGAGATCAAAATTTGGTGTATTTAAATATGTAAATTGGGATTTTGATTCCGCAATTGCGTGTGCACTAGGTGCATGTGATTTGCGATGTTAGTCTTTGCTTTTATTATGTAATAAATAAATAAAATGTCTTGGTGTTTTTGCAAAGGCCTGTAATGAAAGGTCCAACGTGGGAATCGGTGCACACGTAGGTACCGCTACGAGAGGCACCCCCCCTGGTGAACACCACCGCGTGGATTTGCAATGAGTTCTAGGGCGAACGAGCGAATTAACTGGGGAGTAACGGCATACTCTCGATATGTACCTATCGGAAGTCGGAAAATATGGTAATTGGCGGGGGTCCTTGATTAAGTTCAAGAAACAACATTAGCTGAGACCGATACTTAAGGTTACCATATCGCGTAATTAGGCGGTATCGCGGGCCTCGGAATATGCATTGGCCACGTATTCAAACAACGTATTTTTTTTTTTTGCAAACGACGAGCACACCGGTGCTTGGGTGTCTGAGCGCTCAGGCACTCATTGGGGTAGTAAAGTAGAGTCAAACAGTAGCATAATATATCTGAGCACTTTTAAAATAAAATCGCGAAGTAGTATGGCAGCAGTCACCCATCGCGTAGCTAGCTCTTCAAACAAAAAATTAAATCTATTAAATAGGCGCGCAACAAACAAACCATCACACAAAACACGTTTGAATGTTGAACGAATGTTGAATGTATGTAACTAATCAGAAAAAGTTCCCTTTCAGCTTCTTCATTTCATCATCACCACCTCCAACAAATCAAGAAAAGGACGTAAGTTGACTAATAAACTTTGCTTTTCAGGTTCTAATCTATTTTTCTTTCAGCTATTTTGTATTGCTTTTCGCAGATTCCTAATTAATTTGTATTTTTTCAGATCATTTGCTGAGGATGAGCCCAGCTGATGAGGTGGACAACGAGGGAATGGACATCGTGGGAGGAGCTGAGGATGAGCCCAGCAACCAAAATCAACTCTCAATATTTGTTTTATTGAATATGATTCACCAAAATTTGTTTTAAGTTTCTGTTTCAGGTCGCCGGCCGTAGATCTTCATAACATCACCGCATCATCAGCTAGGTAATATAATATTACTCATCCTGTAACTGTTTTTAACTACTGGTAAACACGTAAATTACTTATCTTCAATTAATTAATTTATTTGTATTCTTTATGTTTTTAGATCATCCAGCAGCGGAACTAGAGCCTCGCAGCAGGATCAGGCTAGAGCCTCGCAGCAGGATCAGGCCGCAGAAGCAGAATAAGAGCCCAGCAGCAGAACCAGAGCCCAGCAGCAAAATTAGAGCGCAGCAACAAAATTAGAACCCAGCAGCAGAATCAGAACCCAGCAGCAAAATCAGAGCCCAGCAACAGAATCAGAGCCCAGCAGCAGAACCAAAGCCCAGCAGCCATCCAAGAAGTCTTCCAGCAGCAGCAGAACAAAATCTCAACAGCCGTCAAAAACATTTTCCAGCAGCAGCAAAACCAGAGCCCAATAATCTTCCAAGAAGTCTTCCAGCAGCAGCAGAACCAGAGCCAAATAATCTTCCAAGAAGTAGCAACTGTTCCAGGCTCCAGATTCAACTCAACTTTAAAGAAGTCAACTGATTAATTTAGTCCGCCGCTTGCAAAGTTCAAGTGAGTTCAATTTCTTTTTGAATTTCTCGACTTATTATAATTATTTTGTTGTTTCAGTTGCAGCGAGTGAAGAAGCCACTTCTCTGGTCTAGGTTTCGCTGGGGTTTTCCTAGGCCCAAAGGCAGAATTCCCGGAGAAGAGTTCGTCGCTTTCCCCTTAGTCATTGCCTGAGGGCGAACAAGGCTTAAAACAACGCAACAACATCGCGGACAAGGCTTCCAACAAGACAACAGCATCGAGTAATCAACAATTAATCTTCGAACCATTGTACCCTTTCCTTATTCCCAAAATAAAGTCATTCCCACAAAATTTACAGTCGTTTTATTTCTAAAACCCATTTTTATTGTTTTCAGGAGTAGTTAATAAATGTATTGTTGAATAGTTCTTAGAATAAATTAAATTCATTAATAACTTGTGTCTTATTTTTAAAGTGAATACAAAGTTCAGAAACTTATTTTTACTATTTTAATTATTCAAAAATATCAAAATAAGCTATTCAAAAGTCTCTACAATAAATAAACATGCCAAATAGTCGCTATTTTTTCTATTTAAAAAATTTAGTTCAAAAATGTGCTAGGTGCTGCCATCTCTGACTAACTAAACAAACTAGTGCCTATTCAAAAATGTGTTTATTTTCAGCGTACGAGCTTTTATACACTATTTTTGATCAAAATATACTCTTTATTAAATTAAAACAAGTATAAATATTTGTTTAAAATTATTATTTAAGTAGTGAGTCAAGATCTATTCAGATAAACACAATGCCGGCAAGCGACGCGTCGATTGCCGGTTAAATCTGACAGCCCTGATATTTCCCGGTAAAGAGATATGAAATAAAATAGCTGTTATTGATTTGCTACCAAATATTTTTTTAGGGTTTAGGATTGTAGATTGTGGATTTTGGTTTTTGGATTGGGATTGAAATTGCGGATTGTGGATCAGGATTGAAATTTTGAACTGGGATTCAAATTGTGGATTGTGCATTGGGATTGAAATCTATAAAAAAGAGAAGTACGATGAAGAGAGAGAGATGGGGGAGGGAGGCGCAATTTATATATCTTTGCACCCCGGCGGTAAGTAGGCTAGAGCCGCCTTTGTCCACAATCCACAAATTTAATCCCAATTCACAATCCACAATCCTCAATTAGAATCCACAATATCAATCTCAATCCGCAATCCACAATCCGTAATCCACATTTTGATCCCAATTCACAGTCCGTAATCCACAATTTTGATCACAATCCACAATCCAAAATTTTAATCCCAATCCACAATCCACAATCAATAATTTCAATCTCAAACCACAATTCAAAATTTAGTCCTAATCCACAATTTGAATCCCAATACACAGTTTTAATCCCAACCCACAATCCACAATTTAAATCCCAATCCCAATTAAAAATCCGCAATCACAAGCCACAATTTCAATCCCAATCTAAAATCCACAGTCCCAATTCCAATCGAAAATCCACAATCCCAATCCCAATCAAAAATCCACAATCCCAATCCCAATCAAAAATCCACAATCCTAATCCCAATCCCAATCCAAAATACAAGATCCAGAAACCCAATCCTAATCCAAAATCCACAACCCCAACCCCAATCGAAAATCCACAATCCCAATCCCAAACAAAAATCCACAATCCCAATCCCAATCCCAATCCAAGATCCAGAAATCTAATCCCATTCTAAAATTCCCAATCCCAATCCAAAATCCTAATCCCAATCCAAAATCCTAATCTCAATCCAAAATCCACAAATCTTCATCCAAAATCCACAATTCTAATCCCAATCCAAAATAGATTGGTGGATTATGGATTGTTGATTTTGGATTAGCTCTAATAAAATATTTTGTTGAAGAAATTGGTCATATTTTTAAAGAATTATGTTCGGGGCCCAACTGCCGCCTTCAAGGACATGGCGCCGGGGTGCCATGCAACCCTTGCGCCACCGCTTCCAACAATACAACAGCATCGAGTAATCAACAATTAGTCTTTGAACCTTTGTACCCTATCCTAATTCCCAAAATAAAATCATTTCCACAAAATTTAAAATTGTATTTATTTCTAAATCCTATTTCAATAGTTTTCAGGAGTATTTTGGATTAATTAAAAAATATAAAAACTTGTATGTTTTATTTTTAAAATAAATACAAAGTTCAGAAACTTATTTTTACCATTATAATTATTCAAAAATATCAAAATGAGTTATTCAAAAGTCTCTACAGTTAATAAACATGCCAAATAGTCGCCATTTTTTCTATTTAAAAAATTTACTTCAATAACGTGCTAGATGCTGCCATCTCTGACTAATTAAACAAACTAGTGCCTATTCAAAAATGTGTTTATTTTCGACGTACGAGCTTTTATACACTATTTTTGATCAAAATATACTCTTTATTAAATTAAAACAAGTATAAATATTGGTTGAAAATTATTATTCAAGTAGTGAGTCAAGATTTATTCAGATAAACACAATGCCGGCAGGCGACGCGTCGATCGCCGGTTAAATCTGACAGCCCTTATATCTCCCGGTAAAGAGATATGAGATAAAATAGCTGTTATTGACTTGCTACCAAATATATTTTGATATAAATTTTGATCCATAAAATCAGAATATGAAGAAATTTATTCAAATTTGTCAATAGTTTTCCAAATATAAGCCATTTACTACCAATTGATTTAAAAATTTGCGGTCATCTGTTGAGTTGATAAGAAGTATGACCAAATTCTCGTTGCATTATCTTACCCCTTATTCTTTGTGGGTTTGGTCGATAGAGTACTGAATTTAATTTTAAAAGAAATAACATAATATAAACTTCCTATTACAAGGAAGTATTAGATGATGCTGACTGTTACGTGAAATGAAGAAAACGATGTATGGGAATTCAGTCATAAGTTTATTATTTCTATCCTACTCTACAGTTTCGGTCCCACCTGGACCATCTTCAGGAGTGCTACATTTATACAATAGTGTGAGAATGTGAGACAAAAAAAAAAACAAAGTGTAATGTACAGTGTACTTACAATAGAATTAGTGTTTGTGTATGTTGTCATCTGTAGTGTTACATAAATATTTTGTTTTCTTTTAAAAGGAGTACTTCATGTATCTTTTTTTGATTAGTGCCCGCGCTTACTTGGAAATTGTTGATTTGTGAAAAGATGATTGCTGACGTGACGAGAGTACTAATCAAAAACTAGGAAATAAAGTACTCCATTTATTTTTTGAAAATAATGTGAGTTTCCTAGAAATTTTTTTTGGTTGTCCTACTCATTTTTGAGTAAACTGTTATAGTTCAAGTCCAGTTATTAGTTTACATTTTGCTACACAGGTGGCACCACATGGCTCATTTTGAATAATAAAAACTAAGCAATTTTTTTTGGCCTAACGGCTGATTTTATAAAAAAAATTATGAAGTACTTTTAATTTCATTTTTTGATGTCTACCAAATGAGCATATTATTTTTCACTGTACTACATTTATAAATTATTCAAAAAATAATTAAAACAAAATTAATGTTTTATTGAAGGATTTATTTTATTATTCATACAATGAATGATTTTTATGATGACTAGCACCCTTTGAGCAAACGAAAAAAGGGTTCTCAATTTTTAAAAAACTTGCATTGCGGATTGCCCGCCTTTAGTTATATTTAAATTTGAATTCACAAATATAATAGTTGAGTATTATTTAGTTTTTACTGAAAAAAATACAGGGTTTTAAAATAAATAAAATACATTTAATTTTGTGAGAAAGGTTTTATTTAGTAATTTTAAAATAAGTTACAGAACAAGAACCATTTTTAGCCTAACTACTCCTGAAAACAATAAAAATAGGTTTTAGAAATAAAACGACTGTAAATTATGTGGAAATGAGTTTATTTTGGGAATTAGGAAAGGGTACAAAGGTTCGAAGAATAATTGTTGATTACTCGATGCTTTTGTCTTGTTGGAAGTCTTGTCCGCGATGCTGTTGCGTTGTTTTAAGCCTTGTTCGCCTCTAGGCAATGACTAAGGGGAAAGAGACGAACTCTTCTCCGAGAATTCTCCCTTTGGGCCTAGGAAAACCCCAGCGAAACCTAGACCAGAGAAGTGGCTTCTTCGCTCGCTGCAACTGAAACAAAATAATTATTACAAGTCGGAAGATTTGAAAACAAATTGAACTCACTTGAACTTTGCAAGCGGCGGGCTGAATTAATCAGTTGACTTCTTTAAAGTTGAGTTAAATCTGGGTCCTGGAACAGTTGATACTGATGTGTTGATCTGCTGCAGTTACTGGAGGACTTCTTGGGCGGCTGCTGGGCTCTGGTTCTGCTGCTGCCAGAGGACTTCTTGAAAAATTATTGGGCTCTGGTTCTGATGCTACTGGAAGATTTCTTTGACGGCTGTTGGGATTTTGTTCTGCTGCTGCTGGAAGACTTCTTGGATGGCTGCTGGGCTTTGGTTCTGCTGCTGGACTTTGGCTCTGTTGCTGGGCTTTAGTTCTGTTGCTGGGTTCTAATTTTGCTGCTGGGTTCTGATTCTGCTGCTGGGTTCTAATTTTGTTGCTGCGCTCTGGTTCTGCTGCTGGGCTCTTATTCTGCTTCTGCGGCCTGATCCTGCTGCGAGGCTCTGAAACAGAAACTTAAAACAAATTTTGGTGAATCACACTCAACAAAACAAATATTGAGAGTTGATTTTGGCTGCTGGGCTCATCCTCAGTTCCTCCCACGATGTCCATTTCCTCGATGTCCATTTCCTCGATGTCCATTCCCTCGTTGTCCACCTCATCAGCTGGGCTCATCCTCAGCAAATGATCTGAAAAAATACAAATTAATTAGGAATCTGCGAGAAAGCAATACAAAATAGCTGAAAGAAAAATAGATTAGAACCTGAAAAGCAAAGTTTATTAGTCAACTTACGTCCTTTTCTTGATTTGTTGGAGGTGGTGATGATGAAATGAAGAAGCTGAAAGGGAACTTTTTCTGATTAGTTACATACATTCAACATTCGTTCAACATTCAAACGTGTTTTGTGTGATGGTTTGTTTGTTGCGCGCCTATTTAATAGATTTAATTTTTTGTTTGAAGAGCTAGCTACGCGATGGGTGACTGCTGCCATACTACTTCGCGATTTTATTTTAAAAGTGCTCAGATATATTATGCTACTGTTTGACTCTACTTTACTACCCCAATGAGTGCCTGAGCGCTCAGACACCCAAGCACCGGTGTGCTCGTCGTTTGCAAAAAAAAAAAATACGTTGTTTGAATACGTGGCCAATGCATATTCCGAGGCCCGCGATACCGCCTAATTACGCGATATGGTAACCTTAAGTATCGGTCTCAGCTAATGTTGTTTCTTGAACTTAATCAAGGACCCCCGCCAATTACCATATTTTCCGACTTCCGATAGGTACATATCGAGAGTATGCCGTTACTCCCCAGTTAATTCGCTCGTTCGCCCTAGAACTCATTGCAAATCCACGCGGTGGTGTTCACCAGGGGGGGTGCCTCTCGTAGCGGTACCTACGTGTGCACCGATTCCCACGTTGGACCTTTCATTACAGGCCTTTGCAAAAACACCAAGACATTTTATTTATTTATTACATAATAAAAGCAAAGACTAACATCGCAAATCACATGCACCTAGTGCACACGCAATTGCGGAATCAAAATCCCAATTTACATATTTAAATACACCAAATTTTGATCTCTACGTTAATAAGCAAAATTCACAACCCCAAATATACCACAAAGCACTGTTAAAATAGTTTATAAACGCAGTTTACGAGAGCAAAGACGACACAAATGCAGCTTCTACGAAGACTGCGACAGCAGTGAACGACACGAAACGAAACAGCAAGCTTCAGAAATAAATTATACGAGTTAAGAAGTATATTACGTTTTCCAATGTGTTAAAAAGAGATAGATATGCTAAAAGGAACTAGTATTATCAAAAATCGAACCAAAGTTCTAACGTGTTGCAACCATCAATTAGTACTTGATTGAATTAACTTGCTTCGACGAAGTAATTGAAAAAGAATCTTTAAAATAAAAATTTAAAAATATTGAAATAAAATTATTTGAAATATTGTAAAAGTATTGTAAATACAATAAATTATTATTAATAATAATTGTTGAAACATTATAAAATATAATGAAGCAGAATTTGAAAAAAAAAAATTTAAACAGTTTTTTTAGTGCAGAAATATCGCAAAATATTCATTAAATATTGTATCAACATTATTATAAACAAATATAAATTGTTATTATTCAAATAACTAATTTAAATATTAATACAGTATAGCTACATTGAGTTAAAAAGAGATAGAAATATTTCTTCTACGTCACACACCAGACAAGCTGAAACAATCGAAACAATTATCTCTTGATTAAGTTTGGTACTGCTTTTAAATAAAAATACAAAATTTTAAGATTATATTCCAAAAACTCAACGTATTGTAAAAAATGATTCACAAATTATATTTGAATATCTATTTATCTATATCCAGAGGCGGCTCTAGCATATTTACTGCTGGGATCAAAAGATATATAAATTGCGTCCCCCGTACCTGCCTCTCTTCATCGTACTTTTCTTTTTTATAGATTTCAATCCCAATCCACAATCTACAATTTGAATCCCAATTCACAATCCACAAATTCAATCCCAATACACAATTTCAATCCCAACCCATAATCCACAATTTTAATCCCAATACACAATTTGAATCCCAGCCCATAATCCACAATTTTAATCGCAATCCCAATTGAAAATCCATAATCACAATCCTAATCCAAAATACACAATTTTAATCCCAATCCCGATTCACAACCTACAATTTCAATCCCAATCCAAAATCCAGAAGCCCAATCCAAAATCCCAATCCCAATCCCAATCCCAATCCTAATCCAAAATCCAGAAATCCAATGCCAATCCAAAATCCACAATCCCAATCCCAATCCGAAGTCCCAATCCCAATCCCAATCCAAAATTCAGAGGTCCAATCCCAATCCAAAATCCCAATCCCAATCCAACCCAACTGCCGCCTTCAAGGACATGGCGCCGGGGTATCGTGCACCCCTTGCACCCCCGCTTGAGACGCCTCTGGGCTACAGCAATTGTTAAATGAATAAGTTTGCTGTCAACAAGATGAGTGAGAAATTTAATATGGATAAGGCTGCGAAAGAACGAAAAATTACTATACCAAAAATGTAAAAAAATTACGAATAATATTACGATGAAAAACTGTGTACATTTCTATAATGCTAATATAAATCATCAATAATAAGTTCGAATTCTAACAAAAAAATTCCAATTTGACATTTAGGTACTAATTGATTATTCAGCTGTCATGGAAAAATTTGTTTATTTCACTCAAGTCCCTTGGGAGTTTTGATCATTTTAGATCCTTATAGGACTGAACTGAAATGAAGGATTAAATTCGTCTTTTACTCCCGAAAATACGAAAATCACTATTATACGTTATTATCAAACAATTTGGGAATATTGTCGTAATTTAAAATAGGTGGTCTTAGAGGTATTTGTTGTTTATCAAGTATTTCTGAATAACAATCGGTAACTAGGAATAACAAATCTATTTAAACTTTGCCGATATTTTTTATGAATAAGATCAAATCTTCTAGGAATTTGTGCACGTAGACTTTTGAAATAATCAATCGCCTTTCAATTAGAACGAAGCAATATGTAGTATCATTTTCGTTGCTTTGTTGTTTATATCTACTAAAAATCACATATTTTCATTAAAAATATCCTCTTGATTAGTAGTGGATTGGCCCATTATTGAAAATGAACGAATCACTTCCATTTGAAATTTGACGGATATCATGTGTTTATTATATACTAAATAATGTAGGCAAGGATGTATATAGGTACAATTTTTTTTTTGTATGTTTCGTATGTTTTGTTCTAGGTTTTTTTTTGACAAACAACTATCGGTTCATTACGTAACCGTAACGTTGGAAGTATTTGAGAACATAAACATAACCTAACAATCAAATGTCAACCAATGTAAAATTATTTCCCTGAAAATAATAATAAAAAGAAATGGATAGACTGCTTACGTCAAATATACGCACAGTACGTAAAAATTACTGGTAATTCATCAATATTTCTTACAATTTTGTCCCATTTAGGCTTCGAAACTTTTGAGCGATTCAGTCTTAACTGCAACAGATCTAGCAAATGGAGCTTTAGCTCGAGCTCAAAAAACGTCCCATTTAAATGCTTTTATAACGGTAACAACCGATATTGCCAAACGGCTTTCAAAAGATTCTGATTTACGCCACAAATCAAGAACCGTAAAGTCTCTTTTAGATGGAATTCCCATAGCAATAAAGGATAATTATTGTACGGCCGAAGTACGTACAACTTGTGCTTCAAAAATGTTAAAAAATTTTGTACCGACGTATAATGCTACCGTTTATGAGCGATTGTTAGAAGCTGGAACCGTTTTAATTGGGAAATGTAATTTGGATCAATTTGCTATGGGTTCTGGGACGATTGATAGTATTTTTGGACCTACTAAAAATCTGTGGGGACTGAAAAAAAATGATGATGATTTTTATATTGCGGGCGGTAGTTCGGGAGGTTGTGCTGTTGCCGTTGCAACAGGAGCTGCTTATGGGTAAGATTTCTTAAAATTAGAGAAAATATTGTAGTAATTTTGATGACAGTGCGGTAGGTTCGGATACCGGTGGTTCAACAAGAAACCCAGCCTCATATTGTGGTTTAGTAGGTTTGAAACCAACTTACGGTTTAGTTTCAAGATATGGATTAGTACCTTTAGTCAATTCAATGGACGTACCTGGAATTTTGACAAGAACTGTTGATGATTGTTGTCATATTTTAAATGCTATTGCGGGGCCTGATTCAAAAGATTCTACTACAATTAATACTAAATATAAAACAATAAAACTTGCACATCCAAAAGATATTAATTTAAAAAATATTAAAATAGGAATTCCTACGGAATATCACTGCGAGCATTTAGGTGAAGATGTCTTAGAGACTTGGAAAGAAGTTGCTCAATTATTGGAAGATAACGGAGCAACTGTAGAGCAAGTTTCATTGCCTTATACGGAACATAGTATTGTTTGTTATTCTATTTTAAATCAATGTGAAGTAGCAAGTAACATGGCTAGATACGATGGAATACAATTTGGATATAGGGCGGATGTTGATACATCTACTGAAGAACTGTACGCTACTTCAAGGAGCAAAGGACTTAATGAAGTCGTGAGAAATAGAATATTAGCAGGAAATTATTTTTTACTGGAAGAAAATTATAAAAAATATTTTGAACAGGCATTAAAAGTTCGCAGGCTTATAGCAAATGATTATGATTTAGTTTGGGAAAAAGTTCAAATTTTATTAACGCCCACTACAATAACGACTGCCCCTCTTTACAGCGAATTTGTCTCAAAAAGTAACAGGGATCAATGTGCTTTACAGGATTATTGTACGCAACCAGTAAATATGGCAGGTAATTTTAAAGTGGAACTTGGCTTAATATATATTCAATAATAATATTTTTACAGGGGTACCTGCGATAAATATACCGATCAAACTATCATCAAGCGGAATGCCGTTAAGTTTACAATTAATTGGAAAAAATTTGAACGAAAAATTGCTGCTTACAGTAGCTAAATGGATCGAGTATAAAGTACAATTCAGAGACACAATAAAATAATTGTATCGTATTAATACATTTTAATCTTCTCCTGCTGGAATAGCATCCTCTAATCTCCGAATAAACTTGACTCTTATTTCTGTATTAGTATCCCCTTTTAGTTGATCCTGTGCCATCCAACATTGCACATCAAGTTGCACCATTTCCAAAGCCCCTCTTAATACTCCACATAAAACTGAACAATATTTCAAATTTTTAAGTTCGTCGGGTATCTCGACAAGTTCAGTTAGTGGATTTGTATCTAGGATTAATGAGAATTCGTCTCCAGCACTGCTCCAATTCGCAATATTGGGCTGAATGCCCAAATACATGCGAAACGCTGACTGTAGTTTGTCTGCCGTATCTTTCAGATCAAGACATCGTCCGGATCCCGTTTTGGCCAGGAAATCTTCGATAAGACGAATTCCCATATTATAACCTAATCTTTCCAATTGTTTGTTGACATCATCAGTATTTTCGTAATCTTTGATCATTTGGGCTACTAGGGCCCCATAAGTCAAAGTGACTAATTCTGAATTCTAAATTGTCATATTAATTTGAGGTTATATTTATATTATTTGCGATACTTACAACTTTTTTTGTATCGAATCTAGAAGTCTGTCTCGACATGTTTCACGATTTATTTTGACAACGGCTCAAAATTTTTAGGTCATCTGACGTTTGTCAATATTTTCGGCTAAAAACTTACAACAAAATTTATTCTTGTTCTTATTTGCACGTAAACAACTATAATTATTACCTGTGAATCACCAGTTGGATAGCGTGGCTGTGTGAGTCAGGCTTTCAACAAAAATGTGGAGTAAATAACTGTCAGAACGTCAGCAAAGGTTAAGTAGTTTACTTCCTCTATCAGAAATCAAACAAAATTTCTCAATGTTTATATTAGCATCATTATCAATTTTATATAATATTAGTAACAATTCGTTAACATGAGTGAGAAGTGTGTGATAGACTGGACTAAAGATGACACAAAGGTGTATTTAGAGAGAGAAGGCTTGCGAAGTAATTCTACGCGTCTTTTATCTGATGAAAACGACGTAGATGGAAAATGTCTTCTGGCACTACAAGATACAGACTTCCGTATGGAGCCTATAAACCGCCTGACATTACGTGATAGAAAATTATTATTCATATGTGTCAAACAACTTCAGAGGGAAAATCATTCCAGTTTAGTACAACTTGGTATAATAGAATTACCTAGTATTAGTTTATACTCCTCGCATCATTATCATAGACACGATAGCGAATACTGTGAATCGGAACGCTTGGATCGAGTGACACCTCCTATGTCAGAAGATGGGAGAGCTCAAAGATTGCAGCCAGAAATATGGAAAGCATTTTTAAGTTTTTGTTATGTTGTTACTGTCACGTGGATTACCGCTTTTGTTATGGTTATTGTTCATGATCGAGTGCCCGATATGAAAAAGTATCCTCCACTGCCTGATATATTTTTGGATAACGTACCTCATATTCCCTGGGCATTTGATATGTGCGAAATTACTGGCACGTTGTTGTTTACCGTATGGTTCATTGTACTTATTTTTCATAAACACAGGTATGAAAACATTTATTTTAGTCCAGTAAAATTAGATATGAAGAAAGCCGACCAAACTGAATTTTTTTGGAGATGTTTTGATGTCCAAATGAGATCCAGAAAAGTACCTCAATTCGAGTCATGAGTTTTATTTTATAGGGGATGAAATGAAATGAATTTCACTTCTCTTTTATAGAAATTGTAACGCTTATTAACAAGCTTTTATTAACTTTTATTCATCCACTCCATAATATTTTTCGATTTACCCGCTCAATCTAGGATAAAAAATGAAGCTTATTACTGCTGAACTACGCATAATTAAAATTTTAAAATTGTTACACAAAACAAGCAACATATCTGTAATTAAATTTTAACATTTGACCATATCACTCATTTTAGGAGAAAATATTTATTTCAATATCTCATGAGTTACAGAATTGACATGCAATCTTCGATATTATTATCAGAATGAATTAAACTTTTATTATTATAATCAATTTAGGTCAGTACATGACCTCTCATTATTAATTTCCTTAAATCTGATGTTGGGGAGAATATTTCACCAAATTTCAGGGAATATATTTTTTATAACTGATAGCAATCGAATTATTATTTTAGGGTACAGCACATAACCTTTCGTCCGTTAATAACTGAACAATATGGATTACTAGGTCCTTTTGAATTTCGTCTACATCAAATGATATTTTGCAGACTAAAATGTAAAAGAACCTAAAAAACACGCTAAAAAGGACAAATTTATTTACTTCCTAACGACCATGCCAAAAAGTGTGGGCGCTTTTTGTTTACAGTTATTTGAGAAAATTGAATTTTTAATTAATTTCGACAAAGCGTCCCACGTTTTTTGGCAGTCATTGAACATCAAGATATAAATTATTCTGTCCCTTTTAATACGTCATTGATAAAAGCGTATTTTTAGTTTTTTGGAATTATTTTATATTGTTATATCAACCGACCTTCAGATTAAAATTTGTAATCTACAGATTTATCATACAATTTCTCTCATCAATTGTTCAAGAGCTACTCAAACAAAAATCAGAATAAAGATAGCGTTATTGCGAACAATAAATAAAAGAAGACGGCACATTAAATTGAATACAAGATAAAGTACATTAGTATTTAATCATTTATATGTATGGTAAATACTTTCAAAAGATAAAAAATCTGAGAGCATTGCACAAAATTTTGTGTACGACAAGGTTAATTTTTCTTAGCATCAAAATGCAAATCGAAATGCAGCATTTAGTGCAGTGTGTCAAACGGTCCCAAGAGTTCTATATTTTACTAAAAACCTCAAAATAGTTATTTTTGTATTAAGTGTGCGAAGTGATTGTTTTTTTTGTTGCGCGTGAGAATGTCAATTTTAACCGAAACCGTAAGGTCGAGGTAAGAAATTCATTCGAAAGCGCAACAAAATACAATCACTTCACACACGAAATACAAACAATATTTTTTCGCCAACTGTCAAAAAATAATAGATCAACAATAATTATTGTTTTATTCAGTAAAATGTAGTAAAAAAGTACAAACTATAATTAATTTGCAGTCACCTGGGTATTGTAACAAAAAATATGCGCAATTGTTGTTTGATAAATAAAGAACTGTCAACAATCAACTTTTATTTTTAAAAATAAGTAGTTTTGTGTACAAATTCATATTTCTTTTTTGTTAAATACCTGTTTGTTTCTATCCTTGTAGCATTACTAGACTGATTTATATTAGATTAGGTGTGCAAAAATATGATTCATTTTTTTAATAGTGAAAAAATCACGAACTTTGCGTATCCATAACAATACAAAAATATCATGTATTTTTGACAGTTGGCGAAAAATGTTTTTTTTTGCACGATTGAGCGTTTTCATGTGTTTACCGGCCCTCTATTTAAGGTGGTACGTTGATTTTACCGGCAAACTGTGGTTACTATGGTTATGCTAGCTTACCGCCCATGGGCAAATGCGGTAAGTAAAAAATTGTGGATTTTCACAAAAAAAATATTAATTTATTTATCTCTATTTTAATTTAAAATTCAGAATGAAATGTCAAACTTGACAGCTGACAGCGAATAAACAATCATCAGTAGTAATTCAATTTGAAAAAGAAAACTTGGATGCATATTTTGAATGTTCCAATCGTGCAAAAAATTTTGTAACCATCACGGTCAATAAGTACAATACCGATTTCGTATAATATTTGGAAACCTTGCCAAGGCTCGGCCTCCAAACTATTATTCTCAATCGGTAAACTGTACTTACTGACCTTAATACTTTAATAACTATAAAGAATTTCTGTTTCACTCAAATTAATATATTAAATAATTATTCAATTTGAATCGTTATTTTATATTGCAATAAAAATGTAGCTTTTAATCAAATATACAAGAAAAAAATTTAATGATTTAAATCAGGGCAATCCTGATAGGAAGCCATAATAAATATCCTATCCTGCATTATACATTGAGACAATTACAACACTCATATCCGGCTCGTACTTCAGTCTGTTTCATAATAAAAAATAGCATGCATATGCATTTGAATAATTGCAACACCTGCCATTGGCTTATGCTCTAAATGTCTACATTACATCTTCATATAAAATAGATTGCGTTATACATCAAAACAATTGCAACACCCATCTTTAGCCCGTGCTTCAATGTATTAGGCTGTCAATACATTTTTGTATTCCTTATTAGCCTGAAATTACTAGCATATTTAGAGTTGCCGATGTGCTAGAAAAAAACAAGACATTGATAGAAGTGACAGAAAACGAAACGAGGAAGGGGCGTTACAAACAATAAGCGATAAAATAAACAAGTACAAGGTACTTGAACGACTTATCGTCTTCTCGTGCTTCGCACACACACTAACACAAATTCACACAGCCAAAATACAAGCCGCTGGAAGAAAAGAAGAAGTCTACAGAAACATACATCAACTTGCAATCGTATGCCAATAGAAGTAGTATAAAATTAGCCGAAATATATCATTTGTTACTGTAACATGCTAGCTTAAACTTCAAAGCTAAGCATGAGCTCAGTAGTAATCATTCACAACCAAAATTAGTACTCAGCACACTTTATGTTCAAATTGCAATGCTTGCAATGTGCAAGCTTTCAGTTCAGATCTAGTGAATTGGCTTGCGTATTGCATCTCACGTACTTTTCACGCGAGGGGCGCTGGCGCTGATGTATTTATTCGACATGTGTTTTTGACATTTAAAATCAAGTAGAAACCTAACTGTCAACTACTCCTCATTAGCCGCAAATAATTGGCCGTTGATTTTGAAAATATATTATCTCTAACGAAAAGAAAAATAAAGTATTTAAAATTTGCGCCATCTGTGTTTATTTTCAGAGATAGCATAATTAAACTTTGAGCAATGTTAAAAGTGGTTGTGAATGCTACGAATTTTAACCCTTCGTAATTTGAATTTCGCATGCAAATTAAGCGGAGTACAAAGTGGTTATGAATGAAGCTTAAAAAGATTATATAATGTAAAAAAGTAACGCGTGTCTAAGGAGTATGAAAGACACACATTATAGTTTTTCTGCAAACGCAAATTGAGACATCACAAATCAATTGAAAAAAATATAAATTCTGAGAGAAATGTCAGCTACTGTAAAAAAATTATTGAAGCTTTGCAATCTGTTTAAAATAGCGTCATGGTAGCCACTTCGTTAGCTACTATTTTAATTACTGTTATGTTGAAGCCACACTAACGTCTAATGTCATTAATTATGGCGTTATTCAACAAGTAACAAATTGTCACATAATGTCTTACTTAACGCCATTAGACGTTAGTGTGGCCCCTGCATTATAAAAAACTATTACAAACAATGACAACTGAGTCACCTATGATTTTCATCATTCAAAAGTTACGCCTTTTTTTTCATAGAATACTAATCTGAAACAAATTGAATTCCATTAATAAAATCACGATTGATTTTTAAAATTAGTTTCCAGGTCAAATTCAGGATCACCATCATTTGTCCGTCTCAAAACCTAGCAACTTTTATTAGAAATATTTCCACAAAGATAAATGTCTGAGCATTTCATATCTCAATCCAGCAGCAGAATAATGACAAAAAACTAAAATAAATCCTTCATGAATATTGGCTCGGCTCGAATTGTGGTTACTTGTAAGGATCTTAGGATATTATAATTCAGTTCGGTCGGAAAGTCTAATTTTACTGGACTATTCAAGAATTGGAGCATTTTTTTACGGCTATTATTTTGTATTTTGTAGATTTATTTTATTAAGGCGGTTTTTTGCTTTATCTGGTACTGTTTTTCTTTTACGATGTGTAACAATGTTAATAACGTCGTTAAGCGTTCCTGGTGCACATTTACAATGTCAACCAAGAAATGACCCAAGTGTGATACCCCAAAATGTGTACAAAGAACTGGCTCATAAAGTCTCTCAAGCTTATGTAATATGGAGAGGAGCAGGAATGTCAATACAAGGAGTTAGGACTTGTGGTGACTACATGTTCTCTGGACATACTGTAGCTTTAACAATGTTGAACTTTTTCATCACTGAATGTAAGATTATTAACTGAATTTCCAGCTAATTACTTTCATACATATTTCTTTTTACAGATACTCCACGGCATTTGTACTTTTTACATACACTTACATGGCTCATGAATATGTTCGGAATATTTTTTATCCTAGCCGCTCACGAACATTATTCGATAGACGTTTTTGTTGCGTTTTATATAACTAGTCGTTTATTTTTGTATTATCACACGTTGTCCAACAATCAAGCTTTAATGCAACGTGATTCGAATAGAACGAGAATTTGGTTTCCTATGTTCTCATTTTTCGAAAGTTCTGTCGATGGAATCGTGCCCAATGAGTACGAAACCCCGAAAGAAATAGTTTGTAACTTGTACGAGTGGATAAAAGATAAATGTGTAAGTTTTAGTAGATTTCAGTTGTTATTTAGCACAGCTCAATCGAACACTGTTGCGAATAATGTGAATGATCCGAAAAAGGAATCGTAGGATTAAATTTCTGTGGCCAAATTCGATGTCCCATCGCGCAAATATTTATTATTGCCATATTTCTGTGTTGAATTATGAAAAATGTTACATAATATTATGTAAATTTTTTGGACTTGGCCAAATTTTATTACTGTTCTGTTTTTGATATGAAAAATATTTTATAACCAAAGATAATAATAATGTTGATCATTTTATTTAATCAGGGTTTATATGAAGCACTCATATTGTGACATATTTAAGTATTTATATTTTTAAAATAGTTCTTTCTGTGTTAGCATTTTTGAAATTATTGTAATATTATATACAAATAAATTGGATATTTTTACAATCACTGTTGTTATTAAAATATATATTATTCTCATTGGCACTTTTGTTTCGAATAAATAATTTAAATGGAAAATAAAATCTATTGAAAACTATCTTACAATTTGTCTTGCAACAGTATTTGAAACCATTAACCAAAAATGAACCGATACTGATCCGATCTCAGTATTGGGATACGAAACAATTTTATTAAAAGGAAAAAGATCAATATAATGCGGAAAAACATATATAGGAGTATATCGATAATAAATAACGAAGCATAACAATAATAAACCAAAAAGAAATTTTATACCATAAGTAACGCCTAATTGGAAAATATAACTATTCGCGTTTTTGTCGTTTGATATGTCCTTCAACTGTATTTCAAGCTTGTTGACTCTCCTTTGAATTTTTGCATGTTGTGCAAAACTATCTATCATTGAAATTTGAGCCTGTTGTTCTCGAAGTTCGGATATTTCTTTTATTAACGCTTTTTCTTTTCTAGATGGCCCTTTTAGCCATGACAAGACCTGTAAGAAGACCCCGGATAAGAACCAATAATCAAATTGAGAATGTTGACGAAAAAGTTGAAAGTCACAACCATCAAGATTAACGAAGGTTATAACTTACCGGTTTTGTAATATTTGATGTAGATACACTGGCAAAACTTAAAATTGTCGTTAAGATTAATAAATACATTTTTAATTTTGTGTACTTTGTTAATAAAATCAGTAAAATGTTTGTTTTGTCTTGTACAACCTAAACGTCAAACTCATGTTACTACTACACATATTTTCGTTGATGCGCATGTCAAAGACTACCAGTGGCGGCGCTTGTTTACGTGATACGAACACTTTTTTCTTCCCATATTTAAATTCCACAGATAGAAATGATTCAGAAAATATCAATAATTGGCTGTATTCTGTAACATAATCATTTACTTACTATCGATCCATTAAATTTTTGACAAATGGAAACAATTGTAACAAGCGAATATTCAGAATTTTTGTCAATGCTATCTTCATTCATTGGTTGAAATAAATAATTATCGATAAAAATTTATCGATTGAATTACAGAATAGTCCCAATTATTTGAATTAATAGAAATGTCATTATACTGGATGCACAGAACATAAAGGTATAAATGATTATAGAAGTGCGATTTATGTAGGATCTTAATTCACATCATTCGTTCTGGGAGTGTGAATTATGACTTTTTTGTAAAAATTAGTTCATCTTTACTGGACCATAACACAGTTCTTTTTATTTTCTGATAGAACAAAACAAATGTATGTGAAAATACGATTAAAAGAACTCTTGAAACATAATTTTTTTGAAAATGTGTGAAACCCAAATGTGACATTTTTTTTTGTTATTCAATCATTCATGCGCATATAAGTGTGCCTGAATAAGAATTGAAAAATAGAAATAGCATCTATTTCAACTTTACCAATAATGTATTAATAACATAACTATTTTTTGATAGCCCGTCTTGGTCATTTTCGGTAATAATTGAAGCTTTGTCGACCAGGTGGCCGCATCTGTCAATAATAAAAATTAAACATTTTGGTATAATTCAAAAAGTCTAGGGCCTGGTTGCACAGTTTTTGGTCTATCCTAAACCTAACTCAATTTCCTAGGTAACGATTGTTAAAACAATTGTTACTAAGATAATTGAGCTACGTTTTATGGATTATGCTTTTTCGAAATGATGATTTTTGTAGAAATGCTTATGCTTGTCAAAGTCTGTTATGATATGCATATTAAAAAATAAATGGGAGATTGAAGCTCTAATGGGGTAAAAATCAGCAGAATATCAGTACAAATATTTGAAATATGCATACCAATAAAAAATATCAGTCAAGTGAAAACGATTCGTATTATTTCTTTCGCAAAATTATATAACACTACCTGCACAAAGTTATTATTAAAGATTTCATTAAAAAAATTTCTGCGTATTTCTAAAAGTAGTCCCACCAAAATAAATTTCCCTCCCTCTATTTGACTTTTCAAGCCTGGTTCACTCCAAAACAACTATGAAAAAGATAAAGACAGATTTATTTTAGAGAGAAAAACCCCTCGTATAATTCATCTTGAATTTTCTCAAAATAGCCCATTACACCCAAAATTTCGAATGTATTATCAGAAATCTAATTTAACCGAATTATTATTTAATATTTGATTTATTACATTCTGAATTTTGATCGCTAGATGGCTGCGGCCTAATTTTACTGCGCATGACAATGAATCATGGAGCAATGCAGGCGTGGATATTCATTTTAGATTAGGGGCACTGTCAGTTTTTGAAGCAATTTTTTATTCTTGAGAATTATTTAATTTTGACAGTTATTTAGTTAATGATACCTGCAAAGACAATTTATAAGTCAATTTATTCTTTTTAATAAGTTTATTGAAAGGAAACTGAGAAAGTGCAGTGTAATAAGAAGAAGAGGTTTTAAATTATATTTTGTGTTTATCGTTTGTATTTAATATTTTGTGTACAGTTTCACCGGTCATTATTTCCTCATTTTTGAATAAAAACATCCAAAAATGCCAACTACATCTGCACAGGAAACAAAATCATGCATTACTGTTAAAGGAAGTGCGGAAATAGTTTGCGAATACCTCAGTAAAAATTATACCACCAAATACTCTTTACAGGTTATATCAAATGTGTTTTTTAGATTTTGGTATCAATTCTATATTATATCAAAGAGGTATTTATCCTCCAGAGCAATTTAAAAATGTAGAAAACTATGGAGTACCTATTTTGATGTCTGAAGAACCAAAGATCAAAGATTTTTTAGCAGCTACATTAAATCAATTGAAAGGTAAGGAGAAGTGATAAATATATAAAAAATTAATCAATTAATTCATTTTCAGAATGGTTAGTGAAGAAAATAATTGATAAAGTGGCTCTTGTTATCATGGATGTCAATACCAAAGAACCACTGGAAAGATGGGATTTTAAGGTTGAATATTGTGGAGAAAAAAATGCCGAAGGCAAAGAAGAGTCGAATAAACCTGTAAAACAAATTCAGAAAGAAATCAGAGACGTTATGAAACAAATTGCTAGCTCAGTAGGATTTTTACCCTTGCTTGATACAAGATGCAGCATAGACTTACTTATGTACACAAATCAAGAAGAAAGTGTAGACTTACCAGGCCTTTGGGAAGAAGCTAAATCTGCTGATATTAAAAATGCTCAAACTGTTGCTTTAAGGTCGTTTTCGACTAATATTCATCGTGTTAATACAGCCGTTATTTATAAAAGCGATGAATAAATATTATATGTATTGATTTTTTTTTGTAATTCTAATGTATTTTAATGAAATGTAATAAAAATTTGTGTTCTTAGTCTTAATTTTGTAGAAGTTAACAGAAAACCCACAAATTTGGTCATTAAAAAAATATATTAATTAGCTAAGCAATTCCTTAAAAATGAATAATATCAGATCGAAATTTAGACAGCAATGCTGAGCAACTAATTGGACAAATATATTCGATTTGATATTGTTCACTTTAGTTATAGAACTTTCATGCAACCAAGTCTTTTTTCATAGTAATGCTTGTAAACGACATTTTTTTGTTACGTAAAGAAAGGTGGCTTCAATAGCCTGAGAATTTAAAAGAAGAACTTATCGATTATGTTTTTTCTTCATAATAGATTCTATTGATGCAATTTTTCATATCCAGTTATAACAATTTTTGAGAAGTTAGTATTTATGTCGAAGTTATGATTAAAAAAAAAATTAAAACTCATTTAATTCTAAATTTCTGGCTTAAGGGAATCTGAAAACAATTTTTAAATTTTGTGTCATCAATTTCGTTGTTCGCAAGCCCATCCATTTCCGGCTCGTTTGGAAGCAAAAATATTTGATTTTGACGTTGTTCTGGCTAATTACAATGTATTGTTGAATTAATGTGGTTTGATAAATGTCAAATATCTCAATACTGCATTTGATTGCTTTATGGAAACCAGAATTTAAGTGGAAAAAAAGTGACGCAGGAAACTTGCCATTGTGAGGGAAGGACAATGGATAAACTACCAAAACATGCAGACTTGCACTGCTTGCAGATTTCAGACCTTGTGCTTAACTTTTTTTCCGCAGAAATAATTCTTATCCAATACTTTTTGTTAGAAGCTTTTGATGAGTGAATTGAAGTGTGACCAACGTGCATTAAGTAGGGCAATGCAGCCATATTTATATGAAAAATGATCTTTTTCGTGTTTTTGTTTAGTTTTAGAGTTCTAATTTTAAAATAAACCTAAATAATGTCCTAAAATGAGTAAAATGTCCGATAGTTCAACTATATGTTCATGCAGTTATATTTAGACACATCTTGCTATGGTTTATGTTTTTTTTTTTTTTATGAAAATACTTATTTCATAAAGATTTTTGTCAAATATTTATTCATTATATTTAATTATATGTAGTTATGTTACACTCACTTCTTGAACAATCAAAACTTTAAATTGATTCAAAAATAGTTTTTTTTTAAATTTTTATCGACAGAATTAGGTAACTTTCCGAGAAGGTAAAAAAAGGTAATAAAATGTATAATTATTGAATAAATTTGAAGTTATGTTTGATTAGGAAGTATATATTGGTCAAGAAGTCTAGAATACAGGAGACTCAACGCTCTATGCTGCATTGTGTAAAACCCTCTCCAGACGTGGACTCACAGAGGAATCACTTCAGAATTTGAGTCTTAAGAAGAAGAAGTTTTTTGAGGCAACAAAATATTTTTGATTCTTGGCCGTTCACACCTGTAGCTTGTTTGTTGCGTCAAAATGTATCTCTTCTTCCACTTTTAAAATAAAATCCTTTTAAAAATTGATTTATTCCATTAGTACTTTTGTACTAGATTATTCAAAAAGAATTCATATTGAATTATTGACAAGATTATTCTATTTATAATAAGACATAAAACTGTTTTTGAATAATTAGAGTTTGAATACTACTAATAAAATTCTGAAAAAATTCTTAGAAGACTGTGAATATTCTGTTCTTGATTCTTTTATAGTAAATAAAGACTCTCTCTCATATCCTTTATTTTTTAACCCAGTCTCTTTTTTTGTATTGTTCTCAAACTCGTTTCCAAATCAGCAATAATTAAAAGAAATGTATTTGCTATACTTTTCCGTTCTTTTGCACATTCCAAATACGATAAAAAGAATTAAATGATGCAAAAAACAATAAAAGCCAAAGACATAAATTACCATGAGGAACCGACAACGCTCACTTTGCAAGACTCAAAATAGCGGCGCCTCTATTTGACAAGCGACTCAATTTTTTTCTCTTCTTCTTAAGACTCAAATTCTGAAGTGAGTCCACGTCTGAACAGGGCTTAAAAAGAGCTGAGGCAAAATATGGTTGCACGTAGCGCCTCTCACCACTCGCACACGTTACGTCAGAACGCCAAATAGATATAGAGACACGCTGCTAGGCTGCGCAGTGCAGCCACCAGATTAAAAGATTTGCTGCACCTCTTTTTTACTTCACCCCCACCACTATCGTTGAGCCTCCAGTATTCTAAACTTCTTGATATTGGTAATGGCAACTGAAATTAATCTGTAGCCATCTAGCGATTACGAACGAAGCTCTCCGTTAGTGGATTTGATTCGACTTCTCCCTTAGCAATGTATGAGATAGCAACTATATTTTTTCTTTTGTAAATGTTACTTTAGGTTACTAAGAAAACGTTATTATCAATTGAACCAGGAATTGAACTATTTTCATTGAAGTTGACATAAATATTCTTGGCAATTTAAATAGAAATATTAAATTTAAAATGTAAAAAGTGATTTTAGTGTTGCATATGAGCTTCAAAATATCCCTCAGATGCTTAAAATACTGATAATTGAAACTGATGGACTGACTCTCTTACTGAAATCTTGCACTAAAAATATGCAATAAAATTTTTGTTCTTTGTTGTATAGTTGTTTTTATACAATCGTAGATAAAAACCTATTACCTTTTTTGTGTAGTGAAATTTATATTTTTCAATACAATTGCATTTGATTTGAATCAATCGATAAAATACGAATGAAATCGTGCTCGTAATACCGCTGACAAGTCCACTAAAGATTCGCCATTTTGTGCTGCCCTTAAGGGTAATTTTAATTACTAATAATGCCTGGTTGCTCCAACGTATTTTAGTTTAGTGCTTAAAAAAAAATAAACAATATCAATTCAAAATTTTGATAGCGATAACAAGCGACTCATCTGGTGATTATTCGATTTGATATTGTTTATTTTTATAGAATCACTAAATTGAAAAATGTCCGTACCACCAGGCATAACTAACATAACATATTTGACTGAATATAATTATGTAATTAGCAAGTATTTGACAAAATTTCCAATAAAATAAATATTTCTCATAAAAGAAGAAAATATTGAATTATAAAAATATCCCCATATTTTCAGCTTTCTGCAGGTTTTGTTCATAATTGAAGCAAGATTTTCACATATAATTAAATAAGGCATTTATTAATAGTTTTTTATTTAGCCATTTTCGACATATATGCATAGACATTAATACGTAAATTGCAATTCTATCAAATATTGTCTGTTCAATATAGCACCATTTATGCAAAACGCAATTATAAACATTTTATTATACATAAACATAGTAATACATTAATTATGTTACACAATTTTAATTATTGAGATCATATCAAATTTTAAAAATGTATCTAAATAAATTTTTAGGTTGGATTCAAACTTACATTTAAATCTAAATAAATGCGCCACCTAGTAAATAACAAGACTGATCGAATTGAATTCTTATTATTTTCATAGCAGTCTTGATTATTCTTCCTATCAGTTCTTGTACTTTATTTTTGTTTAATAGTGGCTAGCTTTTTATTTCTATTCTCAATTCTACTTCTTGTACGCTTAAAAATGACAATTATTATTCTCGTCTTAATAACATTCAATACTAACGTGGAGTAACATCTTTTGTGATACTAGAGATTCTTACAATGTCTATACAATTATCACAACATGCGAGTATTTTGGCAGCAACATTTAAATTTTCTTGGAAATTTTTGATAATAAATACTTATGCACTGTTTCTATAAAAATAATTTGTTACTACTTAATAATACACAGATTAGCAAAATATTTGAACAACAATTGGTGTTTGTGATGACAACAAACAATTATACAAAAATAAAGGGCATGTCTCACAACTATTTGAAATTATAATACGTATATTTTTCAGTTACAACATAAATAACTTCTATGAATAAATAAAACGTGAAATTAATTATTTACAAAACAAATGTTGGCGAAGAAATATCTTTGGTATACGTGTGTTAAAAAACTTAGATCTCATACAAACTGGATACCAGAACCATCAGTATAAAAGATTCATGATGCGCATGCAATGCGCGTGTCCAATTTATTTGGCGCACCAAGTTTGTGGAGTCTGCGCAAAACGAATTTGCTATTATATCTTTTCTTTTCTAAATGATGTAATTGTATATGTATCTACATTCATTTTACGGTTCAAGGTTTAAGCGCGAAATTTGAAACGGTGAAATTTGTAGTCGTTCATTTCATGCAAACTTTTTATGGATCAGCGATATTAATATGAGTGTAACTATAGAAAAATCGGTATTTCATGAAAGTTTCGTTATGTCTGCAATAAATTAATGTATAATTATTGATAATATGAAATTTGCATGCAAAGTATGCTGGGCGTCATACCTGTGACGACGGCGGAAAAAAATTTGATTGAAAATTAATTCACAGTTATGGAAAAAATTCATATCTCAGGATATATTAACTTTTCCAATAATATTGATTCATATTTCATATTTGGAATGCAAATTTTTCCAACTATCAACCTCTGAAATTGGGTTCAAGATTGTTGATAATTTCACCTGATGGTCGGTTTACTTGTTTTGTCAAATTGTACTAATTTTTTTTTACTGTTCGCTTTGGAATAAAGTGAATATGAAGTTTTTTTTTTTGAAGTACGTGCACCGAAAGTACTTTATTATTGGAATGAATTCTGCTTCGAAAGTTCCCCATTTATCGTTTGGAAAGAGCTTCTGGTTTCCAGTTTGTATTGTGATATAAGTAAAAACTTTGTCCACCTCGTGGAGTTCTATTATTTAGTAGCCTAATTGGGCTCAGCAGTATTATAATAACAAATACATATACCTATATAATGCTTTGTGACTTTTATTCTATTTGTCGTTTTGTGCCAACGTCTCAAACTAATCTTACCTGTACCCTCTTTATTCTGTATTATCACAATTCTTCCGAATTACTATCCTCAAGTAATTCTTTGACTTCACAGATGAGTCTCATGCACCAAATAACAATAACTTTATGATTTTAGATGCATTTCTCTGTGACTTTATCACATTCGGATGTGATCGATCCAACAATCACAAATACTTTTCATTTTGATATTCGGCGTCATGTTCTTTTAATTTTTACCTACAAAAAAACATTAGTTGTAGTAAAAATCAAGCACACAATCTATATCTGTTCCGATAAACCACTTTGTAGAGCTATTGAGATTGTTGGAATGAGGTAACTGCCACTACATTAATCAAAATAGCTTCTATAAAGTGGTTCAAGTATACTTTTTATTTTTTCATAAGATAAACTTGAAAACTTATTTGACATTCAAATATCCAAATGACAAGATTTGAGATTTCAACAGAATCCTGCCAAAAATTTAAATATTTACTGCTTGTCAAACTGATTGTATTCGAAGTGCTACCAATTTTTATCTTATGAAAAATATTGTAGGTACAGACAGAGCCTTAAAAGACGAACTATCTACAAATTAGTTGTCAACAAAACTGTGTTAGTTTTATGATCTACTGATTATTCAAAAACAGTTAATAATACCATGCAATGAAATGTGATTAGTGTGTACGGAAGCCATTTAAAAATAGCTGCCATTTTGTCATCTGCAACTCACAACAAATCTAGGTGAATACAATTTATGCTTCATTCGCTTCTACTCGAAAAGTTATATTAGTACTTTAGTCCTTGGCTACACCAATCAATGCAGATAATTTTTTCGATGTACCTACCTAAAGTATTCGAACTTTTTGTCCGTTTTGTTGTGGACCGTGTTGGTTTGATGCATCCCTTGGTCGAATTTATTTCGTTCGCTTTGTTTTTCGATAGTTTTGTTACTAACTCATACTTACTATGAACGTGTTCCAGTAGTAATCTAGTCAGAGTTCTGGCTCAAAATTTATGATGGTGACAGTTAGGACATCAGTTTCAGAAACACATTAATATATTCTAATAATCTGGATATTGAACAGCTCCAATAATAGGTTAAACAGCTCAAGAGCATCTAAAGTATAGTTTTAGGAGTATTTAAACAGCTTCAGAAACAGGTTGTCATCCAAAACTATTTGTAGCTGTTCCTAAAGGTTTTCAATTGGTTTCTCAGCTGTTTAAAAGCTGTTTGAACTTTCCTAGGTGCTTTTCAATTTTTTATCCTGAGCTGTTCTAGTCCCAATAGGAATTCTTTCAGGAACAAATCCAATATTTTTTGAACAGTTCAAGGAGTAATTCAATTAACTTCAGGATCATCTGTTCCTCTGCTGAGCTGTTTTAATTAACAGGACTTGTTCCAAAAACTGAAAAACTGGTACAATATTTTTTGGACAGCCTGATGGCCAAGTAAATCAACTTCAGGATGAGGTAAAAATAGTTTCGGAATAAGTTCAACTGCTTTAAAAGCGCATTAACAGCTAAATGATTGTACATCTGCTCTATTTGCCCAAAATCTATTTACACCTGCTCTTAAAGCTGTTGTTTCTGGAATTGATTAATCTGTTTCTGCTAAAAATTATTTATAGTTGTTTCTGAATCTGTTTCAACTGTTTCCAAGCCATTCAAAAGCTGTTTGATTTATCCCTTAGCTGTTTAGGAGCTGTTCGACTTTTTTAAAAGCTGTACTATTGGTTTATCTAAGCTATTCTGATGAATGAAACTTTTTTCTTGAGTCGAACAACTTTAGGGTCAGGTATATATAGGTCTAATTGTTTTAGGAGCGAATGAACAACTCCAAGAACAGGTGAACAGCTTTAGCTATATCTGTTCCTATAACTATTTGATTTGTTTCCAAATCTGTTAACAGCTGTTCAATCTGTTGAATTTGTTTCTGAGGCTGTTTACTCTTTTACTGAAACTACTTAGTGTGTAGAGTCTTCATCCAAACGGTCGCCATAATGGATTTTGAGCCAGAACTCTTACTAAATAACTACTTGTATTAAGAAGAGATAAAATATACAATGCATAATTACATAGTTCAATCTATTCCAATCAGATCGTACATATTAGATTTTGATACAAATAGGACAATATACTGGATAATAGCAGCAATAAGCTATCTTTGTATGTATTTATTTATTTCTATTTGTTGTGAGTATGAGATGCGTTAATAAATAAATAATTATATATGTATATATCTACATAACTTTGTACAAAAATTAAATATAGTTACAAAACAAAACAAAGAAAATGTATTTATTTCGGTCCCTGATTTCGCCATTTCTACGATAATCTGTTCATTACTTAATCCATTTTCCTTCGATTGAATAATGAACAAGTGTTTGGGGGGTGGGAAGTCAAGTGGAACATCATCGATTGTTCCATTTAATCGAATATCGATTTATTGAGGGAGCAAGTGTTCACTTGGTTTGTTGGGGCTTTTGGGCCAAGTTACACCAAATGGGAATGGGTACTAGCAGTAATACGAATTGGACAGGCCTAATGTACAAGTCCAGGATCTGGGATACGTACTAGTTTGGCTTGTTATATCTTTGTTTTCACAGCGCAGCCCGTTAAATCCAGTTGAACACCTGAAAAGACAGAAAAAATGGTTAGATGTGTAAACGATGATCGGCCATTGCTGATTAGCGAGGAAATATCCTTTGATGTGAAATTACCTGCAGGCGAATTCTCCTATAGATCCAAATCGGACACATGTGCCTCCATTCAGACAGTATTCTGCTTTATGGCGAGAGTCACATTCGAAATCTACAAGAAACATCAAGAATATACTTTTCATCAATTTTAAAACATATATTTTATACCGGAAGATGGTTATAGTTGGGGTTCTTCAATTTTATACCGCATGCCTTTTTGAGGATTGAAAATTTACTTCTTGATAAGAAAGATGAAAAGGTTATTGACCGATGCACGCTTTCTAGTCGTAGTACAAACTTTAATTAGATTATTTTTTGTTAATTAAAGTTTTCTGTGACAATATTTTTCATGCCTTTGTAACATAAAGTAATTTGAAATGATTGAAAGCCTATTACTGGCAGACATGTAATTCGCATCAGATGAAAAGGCTCGAATAGTCGCATGAATTTGTGAAAAAATGTGATTTCCGTGTTCTCATATTGCATGCTAATGAAAAGAATGGAAGTTTTAGCCATAAAACCCTTGTGAAAAAATTGGCATGCATCCCTCGTTGGTACAAGGATAGGAAATTTTGGGGAAATCTTACACAAATATAAAACCAATTAGACGGAATCTCTCTTATTTATCTTTCTGTTGCAAGTTACATGCCTTTCAGTTATGGAGTGTATAGAAGGAGAGCGCTCTCTAATGGGTGGCGCGTTCAAAATACGGTTCAATTTTATACGCAATTAAAGGTGGCGCTGATCGTAAGTTATATTTTGAAGTTAGACACTTTAAACTATCTTCAGACTAACGGAAAAAAGAGGCAAAATAAAATTCTTTTGGTTAAATTGGTTTCTTACTTGAGAAAAAATCAGTTGCAAATACAAAAGATAATGCAGAATGGATAAATGTTGTAGTATAACTATTAGAGGCCATTTTTTGGCAAAAACACTGAATATAAAAAAAATGAGGAAAATAAAAATAAAAGTAAAATGTATAAAAAATTAATTAATTAAAATGTTTAATGATATATTAATTTATTATGTTGATTTCTCATTGAATATTACTTACTATAGTTTTATATGAAATATTTATATATTCTCTATAAAATAAATTAATTTGTACACATAGAGTATTTATATTCCTTCCAATTTTTTTTGTCTTTTATCCTTTTATTGGTTCTTTGAATCTGATGAATAAAGAATAAATATAACTGCCAATCCCAGCTTTCTGTGATAACTTTTAAAATTGCCTCGTTAAAGTGAACTTATGAACAGCGCCACCATTATTTGCATCCAGAATTAGATAACTTCTTTTGACCCTAAATTATCCCTGCTTCTATACACTCCATACTTTCAGTACTAGGCTTTGAATCACTTTCAATTATTTCAATTTACAAAGGCATGCAAAATGTTGTCACAGAAAAATCTTTTTTTTTTTGTATATAATTTAGAGTTTGCACTATAATCGGAAAGCGTGCATTGGTCAATAATCTTTTTATCTTTGTTATCAAGAGATAAATTTTCAGCCCTCAAAAACGTATGCGGTATAAAATCGGATAATTCCAACTGTCACCATCGCCCCGTTTATTCTATTATCTACACAATCAAACACAGTTATGATTTTCCTACGACTCCCTCTAAACTAGTTCTGCGCATTATTTTTGGGACTCATCAGTATAATCCAACAAAGATACAAATAAGAAATATTATACCATCTACCAATTCAATGGGATAATATTCTAGTCTGGAATGTACTGATGAATTCTAATAAGGACGAAACATATTTTTACAGTGTTGCCACTCTATTTATTATTTACACAGTCCATTCTATAAGTAAATAAAAAGATTAGAGGTGACCGCAGGAGAAATCTTATATTACTATAGTACGAGGGCTGTTCTAAAAATAGTGAGTATTATTATTATTATAAACTTTTTAAATCTCTTAATACCCTTTCGGGTGTCGAGATTGTTCTTGTTTCAATTATTTGATTACTATTCTATCTTGTTGATTATCTCTTTCCATTTTTTTCTGTCCCTTGCTAACTTCTTTGCTTCTTGGCCGCTAATGTTGTTTTTTGTTAATATCTCTTCTATATTATTTTCCCATGTCTGTTTTGGTCTTCCCCTTTTCTTCTTGTTTTGTATTCTTGCATTCCACACTGCTTTTGTTTGTTTATCTTCGGGCATTCTTAAAAGGTGACCATACCACGCCAACTGTTTCTTTTCTATGACATTATGAATGCTCTCTATTTGTACTCTTCTTCTTATATCTTCATTCTTTATTTTATCCATTATCGTGACTCCTTCCACTCTTCTTAAATATTTCATTTCCGCCGCCTGTATTTTGCTTCTTATTCTCTTATTCATCAACCATGATTCACTACCATATATTAATATAGGCCTGTGCACTGTTTTGAATAGAGTCATTTTTGTCCTTTTCGTTATATGTTTATTTTTCAGTATTATTTTATTGATTGCATGAAAATTCCTATTTGCTTGCTGGATTCTCGTATTTATTTCCTGCTCTAAGCTTCCTTTATTATTTATTGCTGCCCCTAAGTATTTGAATGTTTCTACTTGCTCTATTTCTTTCTCATTCAGTATTACGTTTATCCTTACATTCTCTTTTGATATGACCATTACTTTCGTTTTTTCTACATTTATCTTCATATTATGTTTCCTTAGCTCTTCGTTCCATATTTCTAAATTACGTTTCATATCTTCTTCGCTCTTTGCCATCACTGCTAAGTCATCTGCGAACGCGCATTCTGATAATGAGATCCTTTTCAACTTGTAATGTCCAACCTCTACCTTTTTTATTTTATGCTTAATATTCTTCATTATTTGGTCTAGAAATACAATAAATAGCAATGGGCTTAAAGCTCCACCTTGTCTTAATCCTTGGGATGTTTTAAACTCTTCTGATGTTGCGTTGCCGGTTCTTATGTAGTTGGATGTTGTTTCGTATATGCTTTTTATTGCTGTTAATAACTGTTCTCCTATTTTTCTTCCTCTCAATATATTCCACAACTTAGTCCTCGGTACTCGGTCGAACGCTTTTTCCAGGTCTATAAATGTGATATACAGTTTTTTGTCCGTTTTCATTGTATTTTCTATCAAGTTCCTTATAGTGAATATGTGGTCTTGTGTCGAATGTCCCCTCCTAAACCCACTTTGCGATTTTTCCATTGTTGTTTCTATCGCAGCTCTAAGCTTGTTTTCGAGTATTGCTTCGTAAATTTTCGCTGTTGTGCATAAAAGTGATATGCCCCTATAATTCTCACAATTTTTACTGTCTCCTTTTTTATGTATGGGAAATATTACTGCTTTCTCCCAGTCTGAAGGTATTTTCCCTGTTTTCCAGATTATGTTTAATATAAGCAGCAATAATCTTTCTCCTTCTTCGCCCATATACTTCAATTGCTCGGCCTTCATACAGTCATGTCCCGGTGCTTTGCCAGATAACTTCTTTTGACCCTAAATTATCCCTGCTTCTATACACTCCATACTTTCAGTACTAGGCTTTGAATCACTTTCAATTATTTCAATTTACAAAGGCATGCAAAATGTTGTCACAGAAAAATCTTTTTTTTTTTGTATATAATTTAGAGTTTGCACTATAATCGGAAAGCGTGCATTGGTCAATAATCTTTTTATCTTTGTTATCAAGAGATAAATTTTCAGCCCTCAAAAACGTATGCGGTATAAAATCGGATAATTCCAACTGTCACCATCGCCCCGTTTATTCTATTATCTACACAATCAAACACAGTTATGATTTTCCTACGACTCCCTCTAAACTAGTTCTGCGCATTATTTTTGGGACTCATCAGTATAATCCAACAAAGATACAAATAAGAAATATTATACCATCTACCAATTCAATGGGATAATATTCTAGTCTGGAATGTACTGATGAATTCTAATAAGGACGAAACATATTTTTACAGTGTTGCCACTCTATTTATTATTTACACAGTCCATTCTATAAGTAAATAAAAAGATTAGAGGTGACCGCAGGAGAAATCTTATATTACTATAGTACGAGGGCTGTTCTAAAAATAGTGAGTAGTGAGTCATAAAAGCAAAAAACAACAAAAAAATCCGTCGAAAGTACATTTGTTTGACTGTTTATAACTGCATTTTCAACAAAATTCGATTAAGATGGGCAGAGTGATTATTTAACACTTTTCGTACAATAATTTTGCTATTATAAAAGAGGGTTAACGTTTGAGAAGAATTATCGAAATTTGGTGGCACTTTTAGGAATAAATGTCCTTCAAAATCCACGGTTGGTAGATGGCTCTGAAAAATTAAACGTGGACGGTGTCATCTAAAAGATAAACAGAGACTTGGGAGGCCTGCACTAGCTAAATATTCGTACTGCGGAAAAATTGCTGATGGAAAACGAAACGTAACACTTAGGGGAATTCAGTGGAATCTAGGCTGCAGTAGATATTATTTTGAATCAGCACATGCGCGCGGAGTAGCTGGTTGCGAGTTTAAAATTGTAGATTCCATTTGTCACCTTTTTCAGATGACCCTGGGTACAATTTGTGTTTTTTTGTCCGTGGTGAAAAAATGTAGAATTCACCGCAAACAAATAAAGACAAAGAGGGTGACGAATTTGATCTACAACTACAATTATGACCTCGCAACCAAATAACTATAAGAAATTTAGACCTTCGAAAATGAAAATAAGCCCACAAAATACATGCACAGAAAAAGCTCGAAATAAAATTTCTGCTTTCTTCAGAAAAAGTGGTCCAGTTGCAGTAATTTCTGTTAAGGATCATAAACCGTAACTGCAGTTTGGCATATCTTCCAAAAGTCTTCGATAAATTGTGTGGAGTGCGGCCAAAGACTGATTTGGGAGGCATTTTGTTTCACACGACCTCACATACAGCCGTATTTATTCAGAATGAATCGAGGTTGCAGCTAGTCATTTATCTACCATACAATCCGAACGACTTTTTCTTGCTCCCCAACCTTAACAAAAAGCATACTTGGTAGATTTTTCGATGAAAATTGAATCGTTACAAAATTTTAGAAGCTTTCTAAAGAGCTTCATACACCTAATATGCAGCCTGTTTTGAAAAATGGATAGACCAGATAGGATCATCTTGAAAAACAATTGGTACCTACTCACTATTTTTAGGATAGTCCTCCTAGATTATTATCAAAAATTAGTACAAAGGAACAAAGTGAAACATTTATGCACAAAATTTATGTTGTCATGATTATTTTGTTTAGAGTAAATGGCGCAGTCGGTAGGTTACTCCATATAAATATTTTTGTGAATTAATCAATTTTTTTACAGAGTGTTTTAGTTAGTATACTGGAAACTTCATGCTAGTGTTAGAATAGAAATAATTAATATGCACTTTTACGACACCTACTGCTACCTTCTGGCGGATAATCATCCTTTTGTATGGCGAGGGGAATTGATCGACTGACTACGTTTCCTACAACTCCTTTTGCTTTACATTCGTACCGTCCGGCATCTGACGAAGTGAAATTTTGGATCACTAAACTTGACTTTTTCCTGAAACCAAGCACACCATTAGATGAACATATGAAAAATAGACCCTAAGATTGTAATTAGAAATCTTTCGAAATTTAATTAAGATGACTATGACTGTGAATCGATTATTAGGCCGTATAGCTTCTATTAATTGAAACATATTTATATCAGTTGAAATTTTCATGAGAATATTTTTGATATTCATTAAAAAGCACGTGCATTTGCAGAAGTCTGTTCTTGTCGCACTTATAGGAAGCATAGACCTCCGAGAAAGGATCTTGTGGAATATTTTATAACAATTATATTCCCAGAGATGAACTATTTAATTCAATCTGGATCAATAGAATTCTGTATTTTCTACAAATTTTTGTGTATTGAGGTTGAAATTAACAAAAATATCGTCAAAAAACTATATAAAATTTTGTAAATTGTGGCTTAAAATCATTATTTATGTAGAATTTTTTCAACACGGTACAGTTTCTTTCAGATATTTTGCTATATTCTGATAGATTATAACAAGATAGTTCAGAAATAGTTAATTTGCTTACGATTTGATTGATAAAATTTTTGTAGCAGCCTAACAAAACCGTTTGAAAGGAAGCTTCCCAAAAATGACTATGAATTGATTATTACCAATTATTAGACCATTCTATTGGATAAATTTCATCCATAGAGCTTCTACTAATTGGAATATATCTATATCAAATCAAATTTTCATGAAAATATGTTTGATATTCATTGAAAGGCACGTGCTTTCGCATAAATCTGTCCTTGTTGCACTTACAGCAAAAAAATCTCCGAAAAAGGATCTTTTAAAAAATTTGGTAACAATTTTATTTCTCGCGATGAATTAGTTAATTTGAAGTAAATCAATAGAACTTTGCACTTCCTAAAAATTGAAATTAATAAAAATACAAGCAAAAATCTGTCTAACTTTTTGAAAACTTGGCCTTAAAATTACCATGAATATTGAATCCATTCAATATGGTACAATTCGTGAAGAATACATGATGAATCCCCTAATGCAACTGAATCCTGAACCAGCCAATATTTATTCTTCAATCTTTTTATCAACAAAAGATATGACATCGTTCATTCATTTCCACTTAAACAACATCATCAGCATACGCGAATGCAGGAATTATACTTCCATTCATACTAGCAGGATATCAAGTTGCAAACATTTGGGCCAAATGCCCTCATGCTATAAATGTGCATTGCTCTTGGAACATAAATAACTAGATAATAACAATTTGGGGCGATTACTATTTGACATTAAAACTTCGTTAGAATATAATATTTAATATGGACATTAACCTCTGTAATATGAGCGACGTGAGTTAAATTTCAAGGTTTCTGAACGGTGGCCAGTAGTGTCTCACTCTCTGCCAAACTCAGCAGTTAAGGTGATTTGTTATGTTGGCAACAACTGACATTTGACAGGAGTTTATAGCGGGGGCTGATCTCATTGTTGAATCTAATATTTAGTACTACATACATATTTAAATGATGAGTACTGAAGCTTTTTATGTGGATGCGCCAAAGTAGGACACGTTCGGCGACATAAACAGAAATGCAACAGGCGCCAAAAAATAAATTTGGAATTATTAATCGTATTTACTGTTGTTACTTATGTTAGCTTGCCATGAATACTAAAAAAATTGGGCAGGTGAGCTAATGAGTACCTGATTCATAAAGTTTTGGATTTGAAGTGGCGCAATCGGTAGGATACTGATATTGAAAACTAAAAACATCATTATATAAATAAATCCACTTGTTTCATAACAATTGCAGTAAAATTTATGCACAACTTATGAAGTGTGATGCGTGTGGTCAAAGTGTGTTGAATCACAAACAAAATACAAAAATAAACCAAATGGCTGTTGTCAGAGAGAAGTAACGCATAAAATATAATTTGGCAGATTCTGTTCTACTTACTCATGATGCCTGATCCTGATTTTTTCTTTTTTCCTTCGTCGGACTTCTGTTCCGTTTCGGTACCACGTAATCACTGGTGGAGGGTTTCCCTTTACTACGCACGTTAAGGTGACGTTATCGTTTGGTTGGATTGTCGTATTCGATAGACGGAGAGATACTATTTTGGCTGCTTTCACTAGAAGATAATTAGTGCATAATTAATAAAACAAACGCACAAATGACCTTGAGACTCAAATCCATCTTTTGCAATACAAACAACAATAAGTGAGAGCCGTTTTTTGATAGTTGCTCAAACCAAAACTAATGCAAATAAAATGGAATTGGAACTTCAAAAATCATTTGCTCATGAATCACAGCAATTATGCTATCTCAGTTCTCATTTTTACTTCAATTAATCGTCTTTAAAACATTAATCGCGTGTAGTCACATTCAACAGCTTGGAAAACTTGTATACGAGGTGCACGATAATACAACGTGCGTAAAATGCATAAATTGTTCGAGTTGTGTAGATACGCGAATTGCAGGAAATGTGCGCGAATTGCAGTAAAATGTGCAAGATTCGTGATTATGAGATCAAAATAATTATGATTTTTTTGGATAATAGTCGAATTGTGACCCAATACAATCAAAATGTTTGATTGATTGATCCGTTTCCCGGTTTTGTCATAAGGTAAAATTAATTCCTAAGCTAGTACAATCTTTATTCTAGTCTCTTGGTTAACAAAATTCATGGACTGAAGTTTTTAAATTCAAATTTCTAGTTAAATCACATTTCTTCAAAATGGTTTCAATACCGAACATGTTTTGAGCTGCGGAGCGAGAGTCTCGCTTCAAGTGTCGCCGCGTCTCGAATCAACCAGAGCTCATGCCGCAGGCTTCGAAAAATATTCCTTACATGTGCCTGTGGGGCCCAACATGGGACAAAACTTGTGCCAAACAAGACTTTCGTGCAAGCAACGAGGCGAGATTATCCAAAATCAATTGGAAATAAATTAAGGGTTTCTTGATCATCCATACATCAAAAAACAGTTTGTTATGATGACTTTAACCTATAGAACCTCTCTTGAACTAACTGAAGCAAAACTATGTTTAAAATGGTGCAAAAATACCATTTGCAGCTCAATGTCAACTGACAATGTCACCCGCTTCGACCGATGGATAAAAATTCGTGCCCTGTACTTACATAAAATGCCAAATTCGTGGAATGTATTTGAGAGACTGTACGTGTGTAGAATATTGAATAAATTTGGAACAATGCAACGGCATCCGAGCTGCTCTAGTCAAAATACGGAGCCATCAGGATCATCAGAGTCTGTCAGAAAAAGAACGAAGATCTCGGAACTCGCTTACAATTGATCTTCTTCAGTAATGTATGTGCAGTTATACTGGCCGAAATGCAGGATTGGACTCAGGAATTTGTAGAATGAGATACGACATGGACCATGATTGGTTACTGACGTAGAGACCGCGAAAGAAACACCACATTCCAACTCTATAAAGTCTACAGTCTCTTATTGATAAACTATGCTACTATTTGTTGATATTTGTAATTGCATTCATTGGTTCAAGTATTAGCAAACAGAAAGAGGTCAAAATAATTAAAATTGGTCGATAGGTTCACCCTCTACAAGGCTTTGATGTGAAATGAATGAGGTCACCTCAAGGAACGCAGAAAATTGAATTGTACAAAACTTTTGACCGGATGAAGATATCTTCAAAATCAAAACACTTTTGTATTTATTTTGCCAAATTCTTTCTGAAAAATGTCATTTGATGAACGAGTCATGATTGGTTACTAATTTAGAGACCTTGAAAGAAATACCACATTCCAACTCAATAAAATCTACAATCGGTTATTGACAAACTGTGCAACTATCTGTTATAATCTGCATTTGTAATTGTTAGATTATGTATTTATAAACAAAATAAGATCAAAATAATTCAAATTAGTCGATAGGTTCACCTGCTACAACGCTTTGAAGTGCAATGAATGAGGTCACCTAGAGAAACGCAGAGAATTGAACTGTACATAACTTTTAACCAGATGAATATATCTTCGAAACTCAAACACTTTTGTATTCGTCTTGCTAAATTCTTCCAAAAAACTATAATTTCATGAACAAGCCGTGATTAGTTACTGATTTAGAGATTTTGGAAGAAATATCTCATTCAAACTCAATAAAGTGTACAATCATTTATTGACAAACTGTGCAACTATTTGTTATTATTTACACTTGTATTTGTTAGTTCAAGTACTTACAAACAAAATGAGCTTAGAGTCGTCAAAATTGGTCGACTCGTTCACCCGCTACAACACTTCGAAGTGTAATGAATGAGGTCACCATAAGAAATGCAAAAAATGGAGTTGTACATAGCTTTTGACATAATGAAGATATTCCCAAAATTCAAACACTTTTGAGTTCATCTTGCCGAGCACTTTCAAAAAATTGGATGACCGAGCAATGATTGACTATTAATATGCAGTTGGTCCATCTATTCACCTGATAAAACGCTTCGAAGTGTAGTCAATGAGGTCAACACAACAAAAGATTGCATCATTGCGCTAAATTGATTGTTTTGCTACTTAGTTAAGACCATAAATCATTTAACATTACTAGACAATCTGATTTATCACTTATAATTTCCCAGAAACAGCCTATGATGGACCAACATGCATATTGTCCGTTGTCACATTCGAGCCTCAAGTACAGCATTTAAAGAAAGCATTACTTAGGTATAATTTAGTTAGAATACAGCTTCTTCAGGAGATAAAAACTAATTTATCTCAATACGATTGTGAGGAATAATCGATGATGATTTTGAGGGAAGAGCTTCCCTCCTTAAAGTACACTCCTGCAAGTGTTTGGCATAGGTGGTCTAAAGGTAGGACAGCAGACGTTTCTTTGAGTTGTGTGCGTTGAATGTGATATTCTAAAAGGAATTCCAACCATTTCTTGAAATTTACATAAATCAGTTGAACGAAAAAGGAAAGTACTTAATAACTGGACCACGTATTGTTGCGGCGTCTTTTGTATTTTGAGTAGAGTTTGTTTTTTCAGCGGCGTTTGGTTCTTGTTTTTCAACAAACAATTTTATTTGTTTACCCAACGAGAGTAAACAATTGAATTAAAATGACATAAAAATGCCTGAACGAAAAATAGAGAATACCATCCATCAATTTTTTCCTTACACAGAAATTTAAACGCTTCTAGGATCTTGATTAACGACTATGACATTAATATAGTTGGACTTATCCAAACATCATTTGTTTATTGTAAACATTTTTTGTTCTCAATTGAATGAAAAACGTTTTTACGCATTATGCTGTTATACTTTGTATATAATATTCGAATACATGTTGCAAATGTATATTTTTGTAAAGAACAAAAAACTGTGAAGAACATTCCGGTAAAATCTGAGGGCAAATCAAGTGATACGACGTACTCATCTATAATTTACTTGAATTTAATTATTATCATAACCAAACCACTTGTTTACAGACAAACGAACGTCGACAAGCTGCACCCGATATCGTTACTCAAAGAGACCTCTGTCTCTGGACCTGCTTTTTATACTTGACGGAAGTGGCGAATTGAACAGCCAAACTTGAATTAACATCTAAACATGAAAAATAATCCATTAGAATAAGTACTCCAAATATTTGGAACAAGGCAAGTTCTTAAAATATTGCTCCCTTTATGATAGTCAACAGCTTTTGTATAAAAAAAGTTACCCCAAAACAAATTGGAATATGGGAGTAGTTTCAGAAGAATTTGTCCTGGTCTTCACAAAAGTAAAAAGGTAGGTTGGTGATTTTAGACGTTGTGGAGGGATGGTCAAAAATAACCTACCTTCGTAGTACTTCACTTACAATGTGAGAAAACTGCGAGTTGATTTCAAATAACTATGAATTGAAAATAAGAGATATGGCAGAGATTAAAAGTATCTCTTCCAAACATGCACAAAATCTAATTGAAGTTTTCAAGTGTCTTTTTTTAGAATACAAGTGGCATTTCTTGTAAAGTCAAATTTTACCTGGAGGAAGAGTGAAAAAACAATTTGACAAGGTACTCACTACACTGAAGAAATACTGATGGCAAATGGAAGAGGGCTGCCAAGAACGATACTCAGACCAACAGTTGACGATAATGGATAATGGAGGACCGAAATGAACCATGAACTATTTGTATTGATAGAGCTTGTAGATGTACGATACATTAAAGCCCAACGAATAAATTGATTGGTGCATATGTTCTTGAATGCGTCATCGAAATATACCAAACTGGGAATCGTGCGAAATCCAAGTGGCAGATCAACCAAGCAGTGGAAGAATACCTCAAAAAAATGTAAAATGTTAGAAAGGTGGGCTATCAGAAAACAGAGAATAGCAGAACAAGTAAAAATGCACCAAGGATTGTGGTGCTGTGAGAAGAAGAAAATATAGAAAAGGACGGGGACGCTAGCGTCGCTTTATCTTATAATCAAGTTTGCATTATTTTGATCAAAAAAATGCCCAACATGTTGCATAAGTAGGCCATGAGACACAACTTCTTTCCTTGTTCAAACAACATTTATAAAACAGATTCAGGAATACAGAGACGGAGTACAAACGAGACGGATGCTTGCTGTTCACGGAAAAGAGACATTTGTTGTTGGAGCTGCGCAAGCGCAATACGAGCCTAATTCTCTTCCTGAGAGACATTAATACCTCGTCTGAAACTTGATACTCCATTCCTATATTCTTATATTCATGCAACCATCATAGGTAATGCTTCTCAGATCTTTCTCAGATAATCGTAATCATATACGACTGTTCAAAGTTCCTTATGGTGGGCCAAAAATAATTTTTGATCAGGTAATAATAGTGTAACGTACAGTGTCCCTACAGAGTGACTTCTATCTCGACATGCCAGTTAGACGGGTGATATACGCGATAGAGTTGTTGCCTAGCCGGCGCAACTGACTGATATAAGTCAAGGACTTGGGTGAGGTCAGACCGAATAAAAATTTCTCGAAAGATTCAAGAAGCAATAGCCATAGGTACATAAACCGGGAGACTGAGTCGAATTGGACTGTGAGTAAGTAAGGATATGAAGAGGGAATTGGAGTTGGTAGGTCGGTTACGAAGCGCGCAAAAATAAAACAGACCAAAATAAATACAGAACAGTTAGAAGTGAATAAGAAGCGATTGAAATGAATAAAAAGACAGTGTTGTTGTTTATATTATGAATAAGTGTAGCTTTAAATAGAAATAAATTACTAACTCACGAACTAGTTTAAATTTCGTTACAGTATAAATTTGAATTCTCTACCAAACTCCAATGCATGAACATCAGCCTTAATAATAAATAAGGCATAGTTTTCCAGGTTCATGAAAATTGATGGTAATTTAATTGGCAATTATCTCCATTAGGCACATCAATTGATACTTTGCGCAGGTTTGTGATCATGATAAAAATTTAGGTTTACCACTATACCTATTTTAAAATATGAACAACAGTCTAAATATTAGATCAGGTACAGGTTCTAAAGTTCAGGAAAAGTTGTAAATTGGCAAGTTAGGCGTTTCTATTAGGTACATCGTTCATAATTTTGGATCAGTTTGTAATCGTGATCGAAACTATGGTGAACAACAGTCTTGGCGTCAAATTAGACTTTGTTTCGAAGTTCTTAGAGAAGTCAGAAAAAATGGATTGACAGGTGAGGTGTTTTTACCTCCATGAGTCACAACAATGAGAAGTTTTGATCAGGTTTGTGATTACGGTCGAACGTCGAGCTCATCACATTACTTCAAAATCTGAAAAACTGACTGAATATTGAATTATGTCTGATTTCCCGAATTCCTCCTCGATATCTCAGGTAGCTATAATCCTATATCCGAATTCCTCTACAACATCTCTTCCAAGGGATTACGGACGTATCCGAGTTCCTCCACGAAGCCTCAGGTAGCTATACTCCAAGCTCACTAGTACAATGAAACTTTGTTAGTGGCACTAAAACAGTGGTTTTGTTTTCAATCGGCGGTGCCTTCGTACCAGAACAAACGGGCAAGCTTTGCCTGCTCTGACTGAGCTCGAGGTCTGGAATCTCGCTCAACTAGAAACAGTGGGTTTATTCCCAACCGGCGGTGTTTTGCACCAAAGCAAACAGGCGGGCTTCGCTCGTTCTGACCAAGCTCGACGTGTGGAATCTAGCGTGCGCTGAGCATCTCTTGGGTCAAAAGAAGTCTTCAATTTGTTTATTTATTTATTTATTTATTATGACCACTCAACAGGATTTAAAATCCCAATTACAGAGGGTATTTATAAACAAATGAAGTACGTGCAATCTATTATCATACAATCCCAACAATAGAACATACATAAATATTAGAGTAAATAAATTGAATATAATAATAATAATAAATGAATATAAGAAAAATAAATTCTTGTATACCAAAAAAATAAAAAAAAAAATATATTAAATGTACATAAATTTTGCTATATTATTATGGACAACTTGAAAAATATTCGAAAATTTTTGTTTTGAAAATAGCCAAAGTATCAAAAAATAGATCAAATTCACAGTTCAATGCATTAACTAGCTTACACATACGATTAAATAAAGAATTTATTTCATAATTCGTGTGGAACAAAGATATGTAAAATATTGATTGGTGTCGAATATTAGCTCGTGGAACTGTGAAATGTAATCTACCTAAAGAATAGCTATCATTGATATAATTATTCACCAATTTATAGATATAGAGAACGCATAATACTTTTCTCCTTTTTTCAAGAGATAATAAACCAAAAGTATACATACTATTCTCATAATTTAAGTTATGAACATAAGAACCATATCTTCTATACCAACAATATCGAAGAAATTTTTTCTGAACTCTCTCAATGACTATCTTATATTTAGTATAATATGGATACCAAATTTGACAGCCATATTCTAATTTAGAGCGAACATAACAATTATATAAATACATCATAGTCGAAACATTCTTAAAAGCTCTTGACGATCTAATTACAAAATGTAGATTTCGATATGAGATAGCCACTGAGTGGAGAATATGCTTATCAAATAATAATTTGCTGTCAAATAAAATTCCTAAATCTTTGGTTTCGATAATTCTTTGTTGATCGAAACTGGAGCTCATTACCATATTTCAGAGTCTGATTAACAATCAAAATATTGAATTAGGTTTCGGTTTTATGATCCAAGTAAAGCTATAAAATTTCAATTGGGCAGATGAGAGACTAAATGAAAATTTTGAGCAGACTTGTAGTCATGACGAATCTTTGGTTCGCCAATATATTTCAAAGTCTGAACAACAATCTCAATAATGGATTAGGTCTGGGTTTCAAGATTCAAGAAAAGTTGAAGCAATTTAATTTCTAACTCTATGAGGCACATCATTAAAAAAATTCAAGTTCTAAGAAAAGTTGGGACAATTGCATTGGCAGGTAAGATGTTTCTAGCTCGATTAGGTAGACCAATGAGATTTTGATCAAGTTTGTGATCTGTGATCATGATCAAAGTTTGGGCTCATCATTAAACTCCAGAGTCTAAACCAGCTTAAACATTGGATTGGGTTTAATTTTCAAGTTCCAAGAAATATTGAAGCAATTTAATTGATAAGTGAACTGTATACAATTTATTTTTGACATTGCAAAGGCAATATTCTACCGGATAATCCAAGAGACGGTTAAATACTGGACTTGTTCTCCACGGTAAGAACTCGAAAGAAGTCTTGTGTTAAAGGATAATGCTGTGGATTTGAATACGCAGATATAAATTCTTAATTAAGGGTACAAGTTATCGTCCCATTTGTCCTTTTTCTTGAGTCAGTTTTGTTGGATCAGCACTTGTTCCCTAAAGTGGAGAAACAATTGAAAAGGTTAAAATTTTTAACCGACATTGACGTCCAAGTTCGTGAAGATAATTCTCCAGAAATTAGGTTCATTACAGATTTTTCGACATGCCTATATTAGATTTAAAACCATAACTCCAAAATTGGCTGCGCTGTATGAAGTTATCTTGAGCGATCCTTATTCTAAAATTGGAAATGCAAATAAAAAAAATTGAATAATCATATGCATTTTGATTTCCGAAATGTGAGTCTTGAAAGGTAGGACTCCAAGTTCACACAACCACAGCAATCTTCTTCAGATTGTCTATAACCTTGAATGACCTTTATTTTACTTTCAGGGATTAACATGATCCGTATATTACTTTCTAGAATCTGTTACACTTTTGTTGACCAGAAAATGCCTCTTAAAACTTTTTTTTTATAACATTAATTTTGTTTGGAGTGATTCACTAGTGGCAGGTAAATTTGGTGGACGTATTCTCCACAGACGGTGAGGGGGGCACGGGTATTTTGACCGGATTAGCAATGACAGTGTGTGGTGTCTGCCGCGACGCTAAGATGGCACAGAGCCAGCATCATGACTCAGGCATCACGATGCTACCGACGACGACTGAAACACCACCAGGTGTCTTTGATACAAACACATGGGAGATACACACACACCAATACTGGACCATACAAGAGAGATATGGTACAGAATATGGTTGCTAAGGGATAAAATGACTTTGAAATAGAATATGTGATGGAATAAAGAAGCAGTCGCCTATTCCTAGCTGGAAAAGATTTGAAAGAGCTGTGAAAAATACTCCTTTAAAAACGAAGGTCTCGAAAATTGAAGGCCTCAAAAGTCGACGCTCCTGGTATGCCCAATAGATATCCCAACACTGTTGCTATATTATTTGATTTGTTATCAGTTATAGAAAAAAGATAGATAAAAGGATAGAAGATTTCGTAGAAATGTCACCATGTATTTCATTCGTTTAACATGGCAGTGTTGGTACTCATTCTTTTCGCCTACCTTGAAAGGTTTCAACTCACATATGAATCACTAATTAAATTGTCAAAATGTAAATTCGTGGGGTTTGATTGAAAATCTGGACTGTACGACATAATTACTGTAAAATATGTTTTTCTTGTTGAATATTGAATGTTGGATGAAAGAAATCGTCTACTTTGAAGCTCAGGATCAGTGAACTCGACCATTTTCCGCCCAGAATTCCCTCATTTGATTTACTTAACGATGTACAAGTCGACATTTATCGTGTTTGTCTCTTAGTTTCTTTCAACTAACCAACTAGTGACCCAGTAGTTGTGTGTCAAAGTTATGCTATCTTTGTATATTACAAAAAGAGTACTTGCTTCCATTGCGCAAGCGAATAATAAAATTAACAACTTCTATTTATAATCTCCGTCATTTATTTATTTCACGATTTGAAAGAACTGATTTGAATTCTGCTGCTTCATTTGCTGTCCAAACGTTTCATGAAATTATTTTTGCCCATCCAAAAGATAAAAATAAGGGGATAAAACGTGAATATTAATTTTCTGTTTTGACGAGAAATTTGAAAATAGAAATAACAGCGAATTTCAGTTTTGGCAGAACGGGAATAACACAGCAGACACATTGAACTTAATTCTCCTCTATATATTTTTCTGTCACTTAAAATAGAACCAATCTTCTTGAAAAGTTCGAAACTGCTTTCGTCTACGAAATTTTATGAATTCACTCATGGAAAACTAGATTCAGTTTCATCGAAAACCAATTCAAATTGACGATGAACGCGAAGTATATAAATAAATATCGCATCACTCAATCTTACAAGATTACTAGCAGAAGATTTCGGCGGAAGAATCAAATCATAAACATAGGCTTATTGGAAAAAGAATAAATGGCAAAAATACTTCAGTTATTACTTAGAATTTGCGGATGCTTTACGACTTTCCATCAGCGCCAGCGTTTAGTTTATTATTCTATGATAATTATATCAAGAGATGCAAGATTGAGGAGTGTATCTTTCAACCTCACATACCACCAGTATTAAAATATATGGGGTTGAAACTCCTTTCATAATAAATGGCACTTTGCATTAGCGTTTGGTTTAATTCCCTACGATTCTTATTTCAGGAGATTCAGAGAGAAACTTACTTCATTTTGCCCACTTCTGTTTTTACTGTCATTCTTTTCAAAGGCATGTTATTTGAAAACACATAATTTTACTCCTTTTATTACAAGTTCACGCAACCGTTCGAACATTTTGGTCTGTTTCGAATTGCATGCCTTTCAGTACTAGTCTTTAAATCACTTTCAATCATTTCACGTTACAAAGGCATGCATAATGTTGGCACGAAGAAACACAAAAAAAATCTATTATTGCAGTTTGCACAATGACTGGAAACCCCCTATACTAACAGGGTTGAAAGATATTTTTTTTTATCTCTTATCGTTTGATCCATTACTCTATGATTATTATTTTAAGAGATATGAGCTTCTGAAGCGCGACAGATTTTTGTTGCATCGTTTAAGCCTCTATACAAATAGGGTTGAAAGCAGAAGTGTCGAGCATGTTCCATAGCAAATAGCAGTACATAAGCTGTTTATAAAGCGTTTGGATCATTATTGTATAATTATCATTTCAGAAGATTCAGACAGAATCTACAATTTCACCTAATTTTAGATTTGGTTCTTCTATTGTATTTAAGGGTTGAGAGATGTGGGGCTAAAACTGGTTTATAGTGAATAACACTTCATCAGCTTTTTAGCAACGTTTCATTGCACCACTGTCCCTTAAATTTTAGGTGTCGCTCAACTGAACAATATCGAATCAAAGCTCAAAAGTCAAATGTGACATGAACATTGCTGTCATTAATTTGATTCGATTTTTTATGTTTGAGTGAAACTTGAAATTTAATCTAGAGCGGTGTAACTGACTATTAGACATAATCTTATGAAATTGGTTCTACTTTTTATTTTAATGATATTATATTCAGGGATCGAATGATGTAGGGCTGAGAACAGTCACCACGACTTTATAATCTTTTTTTGGCGTTTGGTTCGTTATTTTAGAAGATATAAGCTTTTAAAATGTGACAGATTTTTATTTCAACATTTGAGAATTGTAACTTGTTCATGATGAATCCTACTACATAATTTATCAAATTAAAATAATATGAGATTTTATCTATTTTCTGGCTTTTATGCTACCACAGTAAAGGGTTGAAGGAATAAGGATTGATACTGATTCTATAGTTAAACGGACTACAAGCTTCTTATCAGTTTTTGGATCATTATTCTACATTAACTTACTCAAGAAATAACAGTTTTCAGAATGCTTCAGACTATATCTACGTCAAAATAACCCTTTATGCAGGCAAGATGGGAAGAACAAGAACTCAAAGTGGTTTATGATACTACATGGTTCTGTTATCAGCATTTGGTTTGTTATTGTAGCTTTATTATTTTAGGAGATGATTCAGTTGGAGCCAATGATCCTTTTTCCTGAGAATAGTGTATAGTTTAACCATCGAATGAAAGTTGACTCCTAAATTGTGGTTTTCTTTCAAAACATTAAGCTATGACTGGAATTGTGGAGAAAACTGACCTTTACAAGTACCCACTGAAATCCTGGACTAGGAATCCCCAGAAATACATCAACATGAATGTTCTCAATACCACTGGATTATTGGACACATTGAAAATAATCTTAGCAACAGGGTTTCAGGGATATATAAGGACTCATTTGACTCATTACCAAAATATCAAGCAGATAGATAACTTTGGTGACAATTTTTGAAATGTGGCAACCGTAGGTTTCTGGTGGTTCCGACATAAATTAATCTTCTTTTAAACCATATCTACAAGACATATACAACATGTTTTGTTCGAATCAAAATAAATAATGAAAAATATGTTCAATGTACCCCTGTCTTATTCCCTACTGTCCTGTAAATATCATAGTCATCCATCTATTTCAAGCAAGTTATACTAATGTATTTCTAGGAGCTCCTAATCCAGTATTTGAGTGGTTACTTGCAAACATTCTCGAAGCCTGACCGTTATAAAGTTTAGTTTTCTTTGAAATTCGAATAATAGCTAGATAATCTTGAAAGAAAACCATCTCTATAAAATAATTTAAGAGACAACTTTCATTCAATGGTTAAACTATAGCCAATTTGTCACGAGAGGCAGCACTTGTGGTAGGGACAAATACTGAACCTTCTCTATTTACGACAAGGTTTAAAATTATTAAATATATTAAAAAAAAAATTGCTGAGTAATCATAATGTCGACAAAACATTGTAGTTTTGCGAACTGTACCTAGAGGAAAATATGTTTCTTATACCATTTATGAAACCTCACATTGATGAGGCTGGGTGTAATAAATGGATACATGCTATGAGGAGAGTAAATTTAACAAAAAAAAATAAATATACATATGTATTTTCTGAATATCGTTATTTATACAGGCCGTTATAATTATTACAATTTATTAAATCAACTAAAAAAAATAAAAAATTGACGTTGATTCAAAAAACATGTACAAGCGAGCCAACGTTTTAATGTTGCTACATTATTATTCTTTATATTTGCGAGATTTAATCGTGCTCCTGGAACGTTGTCTTCTGTTAAAAACATTATTTCGATAGCTACATTTACATGTATGTAAATGGGAATTAGGTAATGTTTGTTCCTACCGAACTACTAGCGCTGCTAGTGAGGAATTTTTCGTACTTGAGGAAAAAGCTTAGATCATAAATAATATCTAGATGGGAGAAACTGCGAACGGTATGACGGAAAGAGATGGAAGATATATTGTAAGAAAGCTGAAGAAATGAACTGCGCAAGCGTGACAATAATCAAATTTTGGTTTGTCAAGCCCACAAAATGACAAACACATGATGTAATGAGTTCTTATTTCTGTAAAAAATATTCATATTCATTCGCCGTTTTCTAGTTGCAAAGTAAATCTCTTTGACATTACTTTTATAAATAGCAAATGAAATTTGATAGACATGCGCAGTTCGTTTCACTTCATTTTTCTTTCATTATATTTTACTTCTTTGTCCCTCTAACGTAGCCTATATTTCCCTCTCTTTCTGGCATAACCGTTCGCAAAAATGTATTGTGTGATACAGGACTCCTTTCATCTAGATATTATTTATGATCTAAGGGAAAAAGGCTCATTGGAATCTCGTATGATTTGTATTTTTCATATTACCGTATTCAAGGGTAGAAATTGATTAATGATAAAAAGAAATATATAGGCTCTCAATGAACGTTTGGATTATTCAACAATAATTTTTTGGGAGATATGAGCTTTCAAGTATGTAAATTTTTGTTGCATTATTTAATCCCCTATATCGGCAGGGTTGAAAGAACAATGCTTGAAAATGATTTCATGATAAATGGTATTACATAGTTCTTCTATCGGCTTTTGGTTCATTATTGCACGAATATTATCTCAGGCTCAGGATATATAAGTTTTCAAATAGTGACAGATTTTAATTTTATCAATAACCTCCTATTCCATCAGGATTATGGTTGAAACTTATTCTACAATGAATGACATTTTCAACACTCTATTATTTATATTTTAGAGGAGTAAGACAATATCGCTAATTTTTGTTCTTCATGCTATCGCATTTAAGGGTTGAACTATGTGAGGTTGAAATTGATTTTATACTCTTTACTCTACATCAGGGGTCGGCAACCTTTTTCGGACGGCGGGCCATTTTCACAATAAATTTTTTTATTCGGGCCGCACATTGAAATCTAAAATGTAACTTGAATAGTACTTTTATATCATATACGAGTATAAATATTATTAAAAATAAATATTGGTGCTTTGGCGGGCCGCGCAAAAAGTTGCAAAGGGCCGCACGCTGCCGACCCCTGCTCTACATAATATGCTTTTCTTCAGCAATCGACTTATTTTAAGATTATTATTTTAGGCGGTATTTATCCCTTAAAGTAAGGGGAGCTTAACAAACCAAGATTGTAATTGGCTGTATTACGAATGGCACTACATGATCTTACTACTTTCGTATAATTTTTTTTTTGTACGATCATTATTTCAGCAGGTACAGACAGAAACATATTAAATTTGAATATTAAGACTTTCGTTAAAGTGTAATGAGTAAAATGCCGATTTTCTTTTTGCCATTAAATTGATCCTAGAGTAAAGGATGTATGTCAGTAATATATTGAAAATGCAAGTATTTTGCTCATGAGAAGTACAAGGAACTTCAAAGAGCTGAGAATATCAGATGTTGCATAAGTTCATCTCGCTTAATTTTCTAAGTATATTAATGCGCAAGCTCGAGGTACTTAATACTATTAGCTAGATTTTACGCGTCTGTTATATTTAAAATCTAAGCTCCGTATTTTAACTTCAAAAAGTAGTTCTAAAATGTATAGATAGTACTATTATGAAAGAGCTGGAATAACAAATCTGACATGAACTTCACGTGACTTACTTGTACATCATTTGATATATACACAAATTCATTCAATAAAGTTTCCTGCCACTTCAGATTATAATTAATATAATTTTAATAATATTTTGACATGTACAATGTCAAACAGAATCAAAAAATTGGCAACAAATTATCATTGCCTATTTAATCATTTCAATTAAACTGATTGTTTTATACGGCAAATTCTGAATGTCTGTTATACATATAGACTGCACTTCCGGCTCAGCCGATTGATACAAAAATAGTACATAACTATTTTGATGCTACAACAAGTTCAAACACTAAATTTCAATATGCTATGACTGATCATTCTAAATTTATGCAAAAAGTTCGAAAAAAGTTTTGAAGTGAAGTGCACTTCCGGTACATACAATTGGATTCGTAATGCGAGGTGTACAACTAAACCCTATACCAGTCTTCAATACAAAATTATAACAATATATGTTCAAGCAGTTTTGCGATTTGCGAATTACGCACGCACGAACGAACGATCGAACGCACGAACATACGTACTGACATCAAGCCGAAAATAGTCAAAATGGATTCAGGGATGCTCAAAATGGATATTTCCATCAAAATCTCGATAGGTGAATTTTGTCGATTTCACAATACTTCCTTATACTTTTAATATAAGTAAGTAAAAAGACAGAGCGACGAATTTTCGAAAGAAAAAACACTTCTTGCAGATTTTGGAATACAGGCCGCATTATATTTGAACATTTCCTAGCAGTGTCCATTGCCGATTGGCTGAGAGAGTGCGCAGAAATGCATTTCGAAATGTGAGTGAAATTAATTTATAGAATGTTAATATTTCCATCGCTCAATGATGTTTCAAAAACTTTAGTTTTTTGGATTCCTAAGAAACGTTCATGAATGGGATGCATAAAATATTGTTGTGGCTCTCTAAAAACGTCGTTTTCAGTCATCCCGATCTCATGTGTGTATTAAACAAAATATTGCATCATGGGTAATCTTTTCGCTCAAACTCCTACATATCATTTTATTTAAGCTCCTTAAATCATTGTTCTTCAAAATCTTAAAATGCAAGCCAAGAAATCTGTTTTGCATATATTTAATTTAACCTAATTTCCAGGAACAACCAATGAAAAGTTATCAAATTTTTATTTTGAATTTGATCTAATTATAAACAAAATAATATCAAGAATTATAACAGGATTTTATTGGAAATGATGGATGTTTTGTTTTGGTGAAATAATATATGACGTCAGAGAAAAGTATAAAAATAAATACTGAGTGAAAAAGTAGTTCCGTGTTTGAAATTTATATTATTTGCACAATTTTGCGAAATATTTGAACGGAGATAACAAGTAGAGGCGCCGTCTAGATAATTATTTTAATTCAATGATCAGTATTTTATTATCAAAGTGCATTTGATGACGTCAGCGATATAGTAACTGATAAAATAGAGGCAGTTTTATCATTTTGTCTGATAATATTTTTGGAGAACTGATATAAATAGTAGAAATACCTGCTTAATTTAATCTTGTGCTAATTATTATAGGGTCAAATGTCAATGAAATGTCCAGCAGACCACTTGGTGATACTGTTCACAGATGTCCAAAGAATCCAGTAGCTCAGATTAAATGAGAAACATAATGATTAGTGAAATTTTCGAGTATACAATTGGATGATTGTGTTTGTAAGAAGTACGCAGTGTCTAGATCTTAATTACTATATGTGTAATTCCAATAATACTAGCAGGAATATTGAGTCGCAGCGGCGCGCGGGAAGAAAAATCTTAAAACATCTGGTTGCTCACAATTGACGAGCGTTATGGAATCTGGCATTTCAAACCACGTCATCCAGTCGCAAAATTCTTACTATTATAGGATTTAAAAATTGTACTTTCCATATTATTCGTCTTCTAGAATAGCAATGAGTTCACCAGACAGCAGAATCTAAAGATATATGAAATCGCGTCTAGAACACTCTCTTGAAAGTTGAGATTAAAAACGTTGCTGATGCTAGAAATGCATCAAAAGTTTGAATAATTGTAGAACCGCAGCCAGACTTTTGAAAGAATTTCTTCCTGTTGCGTAGTTTGTTCGATTTCAGGTCCAACAGAGGGCGAGGCCACAAGACGCCTTAAATATCCACGACAGACATTGATTACTACTCTTGTTTTACCGAACTTCAAGCTATTGTGAACCTTAATTACGACGAAGCAGATTTAGACTTGACATTACATGCTTTTGATTCCAAATATTAGAGGTCGTAGATCACATTACAAAAATCGGATTCAGTCACGACTGGTTTCACGTGGAGTTCAATATACATGCAAAATTTCGTGTTAATCAGTGGAGTAACTACTGAGATCTAGCGTTGTTACGAGAATAACAAAGATCCGCTTGATGTCCTTCAATAATAAACACATAAAAAGAATAGAGCAGGTAATGAGCAATCCAAAAAGTTATTAATGACTGATAACGAGCTTGAGGACAACGCTTCAAAGATGCAGCGATCAAGCGCCGTGTGCTGGATGCTAGTACGACTGATTCGGAACCGAGTACGTCTGCCGCTGCCGACCAAAGATCAGTTTTTTTCCCGAAGCCGAAGTTAGGCGTTTCGTTCATTATAGACCGAGAATGATAGTTGAGGCCCTCCGATTCTATACTGCATGCCTTTTTGAGGATTGAAAATTTATCCCTTGATAAAAAGATGAAAGGTTATTGACTGATATGTGCTTTCCGGGCATAGTGAAAACTCTAATTATATTTGAAAAAAAAAAAAGATTTTCTCGTGACATTTTGTATGCCTTTGTAACGTGAAATTATTGAAAGGTATGCAGTTCACAACATACCAAGAGGGTCGAAAGGCTGCGTGAACGTGAAAAGAGAAGTGAAATTCAGTGTTTTCAAATTGCATGCCAATAAAAAAATGGGAGTTTCAGTCATAAGAGCCTTCTAAAAAAATTGACATGCATTCTTCGTTGGCACAAGGGTAAGATATTTTGGATAAAACTTGCATTTTTTTTCCATTGGCATGCAATTTGAGTTTTTTATTCTTACAAGTTTATGAGGCCGTTCAGACCGTTTGGTTTGTTGCGTATTGCATGCTTTACAGTATTAGGCTTTAAATTTTTTTCAAGTATGCCACGTTACAAGGGTATGCAAAATGTTGTAATGGAAAAACCCAATTGCAAAAAAAAAATATTAATTGGTCTTTATATACACTATGACCGGAAAGTCTGTATCGATCAATAACCTTTTTATCTATCTTATCAAGGGGTAGATTTTCAACACTCAAGAAGGCATGCGGTATAAAATCGGAGAACCTCAATAATTGTCACCATCTTGCGGTCTATTAGGAGCGAAAGCTACGAAATAGAACTTATTCGAATTTGCACGAATGATCAAAATGTGTAGTTTAGAGGGAGGTCACGTCCACTGGGCCCGTACAGTTCGTCAATATTTGTGTTTATTGTTGCGAAGTGCGAACCGATTCCATGTTGCTGGGAATCTACTTGCGAATCACACAGTTCAAAACCAAGAAATAAACAGACAGATGGACTGATTTTTCAATTACATTAACCGGAATGTAACAACTAGTCAATTTTTTGGTGAAATCGTCCGTGAAAATGGCTGAATTTTTCAAGCTCAAAAGAAATTTTCTCAAGGAAGTGTTAGAATATGTCTCTTCTTTATGTGATATACATATGGCTACGTGTAGGCTTCAGAATCAATCAAAGGTACAGTTTACAAAAAAATTGGAAAAAGTCCTTTGGTTATATTTAACGTTGATATTAGACGTTTCGGATGCAAGATTTGTCATCCATCATCAGCAATTTGATCAGGTGTATATTTTGAGATATACTTCGAAGTATCAAAGGTAATAAATTCAATATTATAAACTTATCAGAGTCATCACAAACATCTTTTCCAAGTGCCAGCGCCAATGGACGGATGTTTTGTTCCCACGGCTTGTGGCTCGGCAAGCCTGGTCTCTATTACTCAGGGTAACCTGAGTAGGCTCAAGGTTGCTCGGCCATTCCCGTCTATTGTCGATAAACCTGACAAGCATCAGTACGATTCAAGCACCCATACCCACGACCTGATGTGGTTTGTGCGGATTTATTCAGTTTGTGTTTCGCTAGGTCACACGGTACTTTAACGTCATCACTGCCCGAATTCTGTTTCTGACATCTATAAATCTAGCTTTGACTTGAGTTAACTATCTTCAATTGAAAAAAAAAATACCTCTTGAGATTCATCAAGCTTCAAGCCATGAGCCTTTCCGCGCCATGGGAACGGTCTGAGGTCGGAATATGACAGGCCACGGCAGGTTAAAACAGACCACAAGTTCTACGTACAAAATATGCTTCCACATTGTTTGATTCACAATATTATCGGAATTCGATTAATTTGAATATATTTCTTATCATGAAGGTACATGAATCAGTATTAGTTCAATGACAGTGAAGCTCTCATTGTTTTTTTTTTATTGTACTACATATACATATTACAGTTTTGAGCATCCCTCAATCCATTTGGACTATTTTTGGCTTGATGTCGGTACGTAAGTTCGTGCGTGCGTAACTCGCAAATCTCAAAACTGGTTGAACGAATAATGTTGAAATTTTGTATTTAAGACTGGTATAGGGTCTAGTTGTGCACCTCGCATTATGGTTCCAATCGTCTGTACCGGAAGTGCACTTTACTTGAAACTTTTTTCGAATTTTTCTGATAAATCCAGGATGATCAACCATAGGATGTTAAAATTCAGTATTTGAACTTGATGCTATATCAAAATAGTTAACAGTTATTTTAGTAAGAATCGGCCAGGCCAGAAGTGCACTTTACTTGAAACTTTTTTTGAATTTTTTGCATAAACATAGAATGATCCGCCATAGCATATTGAAATTTCGTATAAAGAACTTCTATAATATCTTATTGTACATCTTGCATTATGATTGGGTTCGGCTGAACCGGAAGTGCACTTTACTTGATTTTTTTTTAAATTTTCCGCATAAATTCAGAATGATCAGCCATAGGATACTGGAATTCAGCATTTGAAATTGCTGTAGCATCTAAATAGTCATCTTCTATTTTTGTAACAATCGGCTAAGCCGGAAGTGCACTTTATATGACAGAATTTTTGAATTTTCCGCATAAATTCTAAACAATCAGTCATGGAATATTTGAATTTTGTATTAGGCACTTTTATAATATATAGTTGTACACCTTGCATTATGATTGCTATCGACTAAGCCGGAAGAGCCCTTTATTTCAAATATTTTTTGAATATTCCGCATAAATCCGAAACGATTGAACGTAGATTGTTAGAATTCAGTATTTAGGACGATTAAACCGTTTAGATGCTCATATCCTATTTTTATTGAGATCCACTAAGCCGGAAGTGCACTATACTTGACAATCTTTTGGAATTTTTCGAATAAATTCGAAACGATCAGGTGTAGAATATTGAAATTTGGTATTTCAGTCTGCTGTAGCATCTGAATGATTGCCTACTATTCTCATAACAATAGACTGAACCGGAAGTCCACTTCCGTAGGAATTTATTTCTTAATTTTGCGCATAAATTCAGATCTGTTGGTAGTCGTAGAGTTTTGGAAATCAGTATTTAGAAATGTTGTAGTATAAGAATAACGGCCTGCTGTTTCCATAGCAACCGACTTGGCTGAAAGCGCATTTTACTCGACAGATTCCTAGAATCTCTTGGGTAAATCCAAAACGATTAACTGTGGAACGATGAGATTTTGTGTTTGATCATATATATCCAATGATATATATGATTAAACACAAAATCACATCGTATTATATATATATCCAATGATGTACAAGTAAGTCACGTGATGTTCACGTCAGATTTTTTTTCTAGGCTTGATGTTGTAAAAATAATATTTCGAGACTTCAGATTATTTGGGCATTGCTTATCGATACTAGAAATAAGTAAAGTTGGGTGTTTCTGAAAACATATTAGAACTGGGGTCCATTTTCGTCATTATTTGATTTTGTTCCGACAATGGTTGAACTGAAAAATTGAAACTTTGTACAATGAATAAGAAATGCCTTTTCAACAAATGCTATTCATTCAAAAAAATAAAGGTTTTTTTTGAGCGAGTTATACTTCTCTAAGTCAACTATAATTATGATTCTGATAGAAATACTATTGGAGTTCAAATCTTGAATTACGCTCACGGCCGTCACTGCTATCCAATTCTCATCATTTGTGCCTACTCCAAAATTCCATACATTTCATTTTAGCAGTTACTCAATTAAGATAGAACGGCATTATATTAGCTATTTGATGATGTGTAGACAGAAGTCTTTCAAGGTTTGTTGTTTCGGAGGAGTAAATAATCTTTTTGATAATTTGGGCCCTGTCCAAAAGTCTGTAATAAATAATTTTAGTCTCTAACAATGCCGTTTGTATTCGTAGTGGGATGGTGACATAAATTAGATTAAATATTTTATATTATCTTAATGCTGGAATGAAGTCGTTTTGTGATGTATGGAATTGTTATTCATTTAAATTTTTGGCATTTGTAGCCAAAAAATTGTGAGTGCAATGCGACCTCATTTCACTAAAATACACTCAGAGTTCCGTGATTTAATTTTAATATGGGATATACTTGTAGTTAGAATTGTTATGCAGAAGAATCATTCATAAAATGATATGAGAATGGATAACTGTGGTTATTGCGAAGAGGTCCCAGGGTGGACAATAAACATCTTGAAATAAATTGATATTATTGAGGCTAAGTATTATAAATTGATTCGGAAGATGATCCATCAAACTTTAGATCAAACAAACTTCAGTTTCCACCTCAAAGGAAACAAATTTAAACAATAAACTATGTGGTCCACTGATTTGATCATAATCAGATATTGGGCTTTTTATACCTGTTTCTTCTTTGACTGCACCAAAACCTAATTGCGTCGACGATTCTGGCACTGAGTAAACAATCAGTCGCCATAATATTAATGAGGTTACACACTCAATTCGAGTTAAAATAAATCTGAAGTCTAATGTAAACGGAAATTAGAAGTCTGGCGTTCTTCAGAACGCACAAATATATTGAACGCCAGATATTTATATTATTTCTATTCGCTTTGTTGTTGCCGACAGATATTAAAAAATTATTTTAGGTGACTCTTAACGCGTTAAGTACAAACTGAAAAGTGTTAAACGATATTGTGAGAGGGATCGAGTCACGCATGCGCATGCCGTTTAAGGCAACAAAAACCACTTTTTCCCTTGTAGTATTTCCGTGCATCGTCCATTTCGATATTATATATTTTTTATATAGGATATTATAAAACAATTGGGCTCTAATCACCCTGTATTTTTTTATTTTCTATTCAACACATAATTTCGAATCACAAATTTTGGGCGACTGAACTTGAAGATTATATAAAAAATTTGGTGATATTATAAAAGGGTCTTCCTTATTGATTATTTACCAGGTGGACCCACCATTAGCAATTTTGGATTGATATACGTTGGGATCCTGAGGAACAGTATTTAGTGCTCCTCCTAAACTGGTAAAAGTATATAAATAGCTAGGAAAACTACTAATTTGAAAACCGAGGACATTTGAAGCTGAGGACGTCCCAATCCGGGGACATCTAAAGCTGGAGACGTCTAAAGCTGGAGGCATTTAAAGCCGGGTGCTTTTAAGCAAGTGTTTAGTGTGTCTAATGGATAATCCGGCACTGAACATTACAAGCAAATATGTCAAACAATAAATAAAAAAATAATGCCCAAATTTTCTACAAATGTTAAATTGATTTCCTGTTATCCACAAGCAAACATATCTTTCTATTTCATTGAAAATTTCATCTTTCCAACCAACCAAATTGCTAGGAAACTATCTCCAAATTGTCTGGTGAAAAATTGAGAAGCGTGAGCTCATTTCGCACCGAGTGAAAACTTTATTATGATAAATGAATTCTCTTATTAAATTGATCTCGTTGCCAAATCTAAAGATGATTCATACAATTTTTTTTGCTTAAGTGCCTCTTGCCAATATAGTTCGCAAAGTCAATGACATTTCTGTTATATTACAAATATTGCAAGTGTTGAATTAATAAACGTGAGAGAAAATAGCAATAAATGTTTTTCAAACCTCGTAATTAACAAATACACTAACAAATACTTGATTGTTTCGTCAAGAAACAAATAAACCGATAAATTATTCACTCTCTTTACATTAAGTAGCATCTCGTGTTCTACGCCGTGAAAATGATAATTGTAGAGATATCAAACGTTTATTTCACCTAGAAAAACTCACTAAATTTGCAGCTAATGTTATGAATTTTCGTCCAGAAACTTAATACAGTGGCCAGGTTGAAAGATATTTTAATACACTTCACACGAATCTTCAAAATTTGTAAACAACTTTAAGTATCCTGTCTGCTATGATTCACACTTTGAGATTCTGTGGTAATACTCTCATAAAATTCATTGCAATTTTTTTTTGTCTGACCCATTTATTCCACTCCGATCATGTAGTATATGTATATTGGAAATCTGGATTACATGTTTGCAAATAACACAAGTAAAAGGCCATTGAAATTTAAAGAAGCTTGGTTGCGGAGTAGGAGACCTCTATTTACTGACTTACTGTTAGGGCAGAAGATTTGTGAGCATACATAGAATTTATCTGGTTGGACTTGGTCAAGGTTCAAGGCAAATAGAAATGAATCCTTCAAATTTGAGTTTCAGGTTGTGAACCTCAAGTTGGATATTGGTAGAGCCAGTAAATAAAAAAACACAGTTTTCTTAGGCCTATTAGCTTATGAGGGAAAACAATAAATTTGCATGCTCGTAGAAGATTACTGATATTCGAAAACTTAATAGCTCGACGTTAATGCCTTCGCAAAACTAAATGTATGTCTTGCTTTCATTTATCTTCGTCGTCATCAACACGAGCTTTTGCTAAATATTTTTCCAACTTACATAGAAAATTATTGTCATTAGGGGCCAGATCTATTGTTCAAAGAATCTCAAGTTTCGAAATCAATGTTATAGATGGTAGACATTGAGATTCAACGCCTTTGAACTGGAATGTATCAGAACGCGTCAGCTCAATTATCTTTCTCAATTTTTGCTTATTGCTTCATAAACTTTTGGTATAAAATATTCAAAACAAAACCATAATTGAACAAAAAGACCCTTGGAACTCCAGAAAATTGACGACCAAATCTTTGCAGCAGCAGAATTGACCCAAAATTTGTAAACATCTAATATTTTGTACTTTTGACCCTCAACCAATGAGGTAAACAGATTCAATCCACCGTCACAAATCTCTTCGAACCCCTCTCTAAATATTGCAAGCAGAAGTTGAACCAAATTTTGTGAACAGGAAAGAGCCCTCATATTTCCATTGAATGTTAGTACTTTCGACTATGGTCAATGAGGTGTACCAGATTCAATTCACCGTCACAAATTTCCTTGAATTCTTTACTGAATATTGCTAACAGCAGAGTTGACCCAAAATTTGTAAACAGGGAAGAGCTTTTATATTCCCATTTAATATTTCGTATTTTTGGCCATTGATGGATGAGGTGTACTAGGTTCAATCCTCCGTCACATATTTCCTCAAATTCGATTCCAGATCCGTGAATCTTATCACCAAATCTACCTCAGTAATAGTATCCATGTTGTTGCGATTTCTGATGATGCCATTTGGGGCACATTTTTGACACCCAATTCGTGGTACAAATTTAATTCAACATTATCTACTGACAAATCATATCTTCCACAATTATCCCTTAATCAATGGTTACTATTTATTCGTGTATCGGACGTAAGCTGAGACACTTCAGAGTCTCAAATTCCCAAGTATTAGATGGGTGATAATAGTTTGGCACGATATATCGGTCATATCACCATGAACTTGTTGAGACGACAGTCTTTTTCGTACAGCTTTTATCTTTTAATAAACATTATTATAAATCAAATTGGTTGAATTTCAAACGAATCAAAAAAGACTTGAAAATTTGTGCGTAGTAATTTTAATAACTGACGAATTGACAATAGTATATTATGCTACAAAGACCGAACGACTGTCATTTTTGTCCAGGATAAATTTGGCTGCATTCGTTGAAGACGAGGCCAAAACCCGAGGCGAAGGCAAGGGTGAAGCACGAGGCGAAGACGAGAGCAAAGCCCAAGGCGTAGCTCCGTGCAGCCAAATTTGTCCGTGACAATGATGACAGTCGTTCAGTGTCCGTGTTGCATACGATACTTTTTGTAACAAGTGCACCAAAGTACCCCCATTACTAAACTTTTTAAATAAATTTGGATGTATTGAAACTATCTTATCGATTTGACAAACAGATTTTTGCAAATGCAATCACATTACAGTAAACTGATACAATGAAACATAACTTACATGAGTTTTTTTATTGATTGATATTTTTCACACTTTCTGTGCTATCCCGTTCACAATAAATGCACATATTATAACAAACACATTCTATAATATAAATTTCTTTCAAATATCAATGAAATAAAAGATCCAACGGTATCCTGATCCATGATCTACAATTTCATTTTCATCCAGCAGACAAAAATATCAATGAATCAACAGAGAATTAATGAAAATTGTTACCATGGTTTGGAATTGAGAACTTTCGAAGCAGAAGTCAGCTCAGTAATAGCGTATCTCACTATCAATGAAAGTGCAAGTATTGGGATCGTGCAGAATTCACGGATATATCCGTTTCGAGGTCTTCCAAGACGATTGAGACGACTTTTAAACTGAAATCGGTCTATTATAGTCAGTCAGGTATAATCCTTGACGACCAATCGTGTCGAAATTTGGTATTCATCCGTATGAAGTAGTTGGAATCGATTCATTGGAAGGCTCTTAGATACCACAGATTAATGATTTTCTGCATAACTTTCATAATATTGAAGATATTGAACTTATGCAATTTGGGTCTACACGGAAGCGAGTTGACAGAGCTACTTGGGAGATCTCTGTTATAGTTCTAAACATTGCTGAATGAAACATTTTCAGGGAGTTATGCTCCTTACAAACATAACAAGCTTTTGTTGCAGTCATTCGCTGACATATATTCGGAATCCGTTTCAGTCGATAAAACTTGGGTCTACCCGGACGTAGAATAATTTCAACTGGACTTTAATATTGAACATTGTATATTTCATTTATATGTTGAATAGGACATTTTTAGTGCTCAAGAATCAAGAAATATTCTTGATCTTGTCTTGAAATCAAGACCAGAGTAAGACAAGAAGTATTTTCTATTTCCCAAGATAAGACAAGAAAGCACCATCAAGACTTCTTATCAAGAAATCTTGATCTCTTGACAATTAATTTTTCAAATCTGCATATTTATTAATCTATTATTAAAATATTGAAATCTGCTGAGGCCATTACAGTTTTTCCCCGATAATAAATTTCATGACCAGTTTCATCACTGTTTCATGAATTTACGAGTGTCATACCAACTTTCAAAGTGACATTTATCATTGTCAAACTGACAGTTCAAAGTGACAGCGTCATTGTCAAAGTGACAGCGCCATTTTCAAAGTGACAGCTGTCATTGTAATGGTGACAGATGACGGGTATATTTTAGACCTTACAAAATGAGTATTTTTGAAAATGGAGAGTCTCTTTCTAGATTTTCTGGTTGAAAAAGCTCATTAACAAATTTAAACGTTTTTTAAAAAAATAACTCAAATATTGAATTTTGGTCGAAAATTCGTACGGGTTTTCAAATTATTATACTTTCAGACAAACAGACCGACCGATTTTATTTGAACTTATGTCTTTTGGGTTCAGTAGGGTCTGAAATGTGAAAATTCATCAGAGTCTCGAACTATCAAAAAATCACAGTTTCAATACTTTTTCTATTATATATAGGTTGGGAAAGTAAAAAGTATCGATGATTATAATTTTCAAAACAAATATTTGATACATATCGAAAGCATAAGTCGTCAGTTTCCGGTGATTGAATCGTTCATGTAGAGGAGAAATGTATAGGTAGATTCCCCAATACTCTAAGAAAGTTGATAACTCTTAGCAACATTGCTATATCATATAACAAATATTACATAATTGCAAATACTGATTAAAACATGAAAATGACAGACTTTTCATTTATTTCTATTGGTGGCAATCTTGGAAAACGTTGCTAGAATCGATTAATAACATAACTGACAGGGAAGATAAAGCGTAGACACTAACGCTAAACTGGGTGTTCGGATTGGATATAAAACAATAGTGATAGGGGATTCCCCCTAAATGTCAAGATCAAGAAATATCAAGAATTCTTGAAACAAGACAAGAAATGCGTAGCCAAGAAATGGGCAAGACAAGAAATTTTTGTTTTATTTTCTTGAGAATCAAGACAAATACAAGAAATGATCATCAAGACAAGAAATATTGTTTTGATGAAACACTACTCTGAATATCACAAATTACATGAGCAACTCTTCACACCAAGAATTCGAGATCGATTTTTACTTCTCAGGCTCTCAACACCAATGTGAGGAACAGTGATGTAATCGTGTTGAATTTTATTTTCTAAAGACGACATATTTACTCCTTTCTAGTTGTCCTAGAACGATGAAGACGATTTTCACAGCAAAAGTCAGAGCAGAGTCGGTCCTGTTGATCAATCTGTGTGCAATATTCTATGGTAGCATCCAAAAAATTTGACTAATCGAACCGAAATTTGGTATACAGGTATTATTAAATCATGATTCAATTTGATCGTGATTGATTGAGATTTGATTGTCCGGAAGACATTTAGGTACCCCCCGGACTCTTTGATTCACTGCATAGCTCATTAATATTGAAGATATTGACTTAAATTTTAGTATACGAAGGCAGTTTTGATTTTTGGAAGTTGAATCCTATAGTTTATTCAGACATCTTGACTATTTTTTATGCTTGTAGGCATAAGTTTGTCTTTTGTTTTCAAGTCTTCAAACAGGTCTTTTCATGTTCTACGATCGTGGATACTACTGGAGAAATACTGTAATAAGCTTGACCAATTCTTCAAAACTTCTTTTTTATTTCAAGTCTACCAGTAGGACTCTCAAAAAGACGCCTCGAAAAACAATAATTGTCATATGGAACGTACGGCTGGGAAGGTATTTGAAGGAAGCCTGACCGATTTATTATTGTAGACATAAGTTTGTCGTTCTGCTTCTGAAGTCTCAAAGGTCTCATTTTGTACTTTGAAACATAAGTTAAACATCCTTCTTTTCATGTCTTGCAGTAGGTCACTTCCGAAGAGATGCTTTGGAAAAAACAATACTGTCGGCGAAATACTGGAGTGAAGCACAACTAACTTTTTGAACCTGTAAACATGAGTTTGTCATCCTTATTTAAAGTTTTTTCCAAAGACATGATTGGAAAAACGACCATAGGGCTTTCAACAAGTCTCTTTCGAAAAGATACTGAAAAAACTTATCGTACGACTAAGGATATTACCGGAGTAAAGCACGGCCGATTTTTAATGCTTGTATACAAATTCGTCGTCCTTTGCTCAAGTCTTGCTGTGGGTATTTTTCGAAGAGACACTTCAAAAAACAATTTTCGTACGGATATAGATACAGCTACATCTCAGGATGTGATAGGTTGCAGTACGACTGGAATTTCAGAACTTGTAAAGATAAGTTTATCGTTCTCTAAAGTTTTTCAGTGGGTCTTATCACGATTATCACACCACCATAGGTCTTTCAGCAAGTCTCTCCCGAAAAGATATCTGTCGTACAACCATGCATACTGCCGAGAAAATAATGACAAAAGCACGACCGATTTTTTCATGCTTGTAGATGTCGTTTTTTTTATAGTCTTGCAGTAGATCTTCCTCGAAGGTACGCTTCAAGAAATGATTGTCGTATGATGATTGATACTGCCAAGAAAGTAATGGGCAAAGTATGACCAACTTTTTAAAATTTGTAGATATAAGTGTATCATCCGCAGAGCTTTCGTGGAGAGACTCTTTAAAAATGGATATTGCTGGAGAAGTACTGAGGAACAGCAGAACCAATTCAAAAAAAATTATGGACACATATTTGTTTCTCTTTTATCAAGCCTCTGAGTGTGTCTTGCCCGAAAAGTTCCTTCAAAATACAATCGGGAAGTACCAGGACAAAGCCTGACTTTCCCTTTATTATTTGGCCAAATTTAACTTCCTTAAAGACAATTATTTGTGGATTGCTGTCATGAATAGAAGATATTCGTATTTTGGAGACTTGAAGTTAATACATTACCTAATTGTAGGTTAAAAATATAAAGTATTTCTTTAAAAAAAATCTTATTGGAAGATGTGATGTGAAATCTGGACGTAAAATTTGTTTGAGTGTATCACTCTAGTATTCCAATTTACAGTTGATATTTCTGTCATTATAAAATCTATTTTTAATCCCCTAAATTAACATTTTCGACAGAGTCTAAGTTGTGAGATGACTAAAGCGTCCACACTCCGCTTCGTTCACATTTAGATCGGTTCATCAACGGTGACATTTCCCCGCTGTCGTTGTCATTTGTATCTTTCCTCTTTCCCGATACTTTTCAGAAGAGTCAGTGCATTTTTGGAGGGTCTAGACTCTTCTAGGCTTTAGGCTCGTCTACGATAAGTGTATCTGTGAGTTTTTATAAGATAGCAAGAAGCAGCGTTGCTTATAATCGTGTTGTCATGAGTCTCTGACTTGGTGTATTTTCAGAACAACTATTTTTAGTGCGTTTACTGCAGCCCGACTCTATACGCCGATTTAAAACAGGGAAATTGTATTTCATAATATTGGAAGACATTTTTAACAGATAAATTGAAAAATATTGCCGGCATTAGAACAAAAACTTTTTTTTATCTGCAGGCATCATAATAATAATTAGTGGATTAGATATTTTTATGTATAAGTAGCAAGTGAATGTGATTATTCTTGTAAAATTTATTGTTGGTAGCTGTGAAAATGTAGTAAAGCTAATAGTTAAATATCTGCTGCTAAATTGGATAATTTAACGGGCTAATGAAATGTTTTCGTTTTAAAGTTTAATTCCTAGTAGCGTACAGATTTTGTATACATGAATTGTAAACAATTTGTTCACATGTGAAATTTACTAGACTGTTATGATACCAGTTGCTCAACTCAAGGAGTTTCTTGGTCGTTGCAACAGTACCAATCACAAAATTTAGACGTCAAAGATTATTCTACCTTCTGCTGTGATTGAATAATTGAATTAACGTAAGCCAATCTCAAGAGTGTTGGAAAGACCATGAAACTGATGCATATCTCACAATCGGCTTAATGAAAGCTCCGCGTTGTTTTTTAGCTCAAATCTGATATAAATAATGAGTTTTGCATTTTAGCAAATGTATATCTGCAAAATATAAAATATGCGGCGTGAAGTTAGTAACTTAGCAGCTGTCGTTCGAAGGCCAACGTTCTCCAATGTTATCGTGTAGTTGCAGCCTGCATTTGACGTTTTGATTGCTATTATTGCCCACCATGGACCGGACTAAGGCGTAATTGTTGCAAATCAATGGCACTGAACGCATTATTCGCTGTGGAAAATCAAAGTTTGCACTTTCGTGCATGCCTTCGAGATTACGAAACCAGTTACACTGCTGAGGAATGCAGGTTGCTGGCGTTGTAGAAGGGATGTTTTCTCTTTTCAGTAATGAATGTGAAATTCGATCCTTCCCACTTTAACTGGAATATTAGTTCTCGCACTGTTTTGAAATGTTATACTATTTAAAGAGTTACAAATCATTTCAATTGCTTGGGAACACATTTATACAATATTTGTTGTTATAAGAAACAGGGCCGTCACCTGAGTAGCAGACGCTCAGGACGAGGTTTTAGCAGCGTCTCCCTTAACGCACTTTATTATTTTTCAACTTTTGTGTGTAAATTTAACAGAGGAGAATGATAAACGAACGCACAAGCGGAGCGGAGTGCACTTGTTGGTCAACATATCCATTTGAATTTAACAACCAAAAATGCATTTCGTACCTCTTATCCAAATGCTACTCAAACTAAACTACTCAAAATAATTAAAGGGTCAAGTTTTTTAGCAATGGTATATATTTCAGATAAGATTTACACTTTTTTAAGAGTTTGAATATTGAAACACAGAACCTTTATCCGTTAACATTGTACATAAAAGACAGTCATAATAATAATCAACCAGTTGCTCGAGATTGTAGTGCAATACGTTTAAATTTAACAGATGGAAGAAAACTTGACCCTTTAATTATTTTGAGTAGTTTATATTGTAATGGATAAGGACAGCATTAATTTGGAAACAATGAAATTTTAGGAGCTTCAAGAGATGAGAATACGAGCCAATTAATTATTGAACCACCAAAATATATGAAGATACAATTATATGCGAGTAATACCCAAATAAAAAATTATATACAAACACACGAGCAAAGCGAAGTAGGTACGTGAGTATCGATCAGTCATTATACAGGATCGAAAAACCACCTGGACTCCCATCCCTTTTATTTTTTGCTCTAGGTCGCCCAGTTTTTTTATCGGAGATAGAGAGTCTTCTGGTAGCATAAGCTCTCCATCTTTAAATATTTGCTGAGCAAAACGCTTCCTATACTGACTTAAAAACTTTTGTTTAGACGGTCTCCACGAAGTACCAGAGAGCAAGCATTGGAAATTTCATTTCAAGTTGCTATTTAATTCGGATGTTGTCACCAGTATTAATTTTCCAGGTTTGATCTACTTCTGTGCAGCCAGTATCCAATTTATGATGTAGTACCTGTTAAAAGCAAAGCCCCTTGCCTTGTTTATTCCAAATTGCTTCTCAATTAAGATCTTGTTACCCGCCTTTCCTTCCTAGGTACGCAAACACAGGTGAGACAATCTAAAAGAAATCTTCTTGGATGTGATCGATCACCGCAGAGTACCAAAATGAAAACTTTTTGGTAAGAACTTTACATCCAGTTGCACTTAGATTTGAGTACCTATTGGCAAAATTTGTCTGTTAGCTCTGTATCTCCAATAAGAAATACGGGGCGATCCACACCGAAACTAGAGGAAGATTAGAATGGTTTATTACACACAGTATAGTTGGAGAGCATACCAATTATTATTTGTTTTTCCGATGTCATTCCAACAAAGAATTATATATGAACGCACGAACGAAGCAAAGAGCACGAATATTGGCAATTAAATTCAGCTGAAGAACAACAAATGAAATTTATTTTTGGCATACGCGTATTACACCATTCGAATTGTAGCTTTATTGTTTGCAAGTCTGAGGATTAATTAATCCCGAAAAGGATGTGTGATCTTCCCTAAATCTGTCATCAGTAAAATCCAATTAAAATCGAATTATTTCGAGACCTTGGTCTATCTTTGAGTCTCAAGTAATTAATGACGCCAAACCCACCATAATCACCAATAAGTATCATTAAGTGTGTTCCAATTTTCTCCACTTAAAATTAAGGCATGTTGGTTTTCAGTTAACTTCCTCCATTCTCTTAAAAATCTTCTTTAACGAAAAATGTACTTTATGCGCACAACTAGACTTGTTCTGTTGCAGCATGGGAATATATTGAATAGAATTACAAATCATTTGATTTTTAGTGCAGTGTATAATAGACCGTGGGTGCGAATTCCTTGCATACTTCACATGATGTATTGTCAAAGAGAGGAAATATATTGAACAAGTAAGAATAGCTATGGAAAAAAGGACATTCTAATTAGTTTGATTACTGTTTTGACTTTGAACTGAATTCTTCACAGATTTGAAAGTGGGAACTGCCAAAACTATTCAGATATAAACAAAAGAACTATAAGTTTTCTGTAATGCATCATAAAAGTCTTCTTCTGATCCCCAAATTCACGTTTGCTTGAAAATATGCCCGTAATTTTCGAATTTGTTTATTATAAGTCGCAATGATACCAACTGTTTATAATACAGTGTGAAATTGAGTGAATTATGTAGTCTAATGTTGGTCCACTTCCTTTATTTAAATTGTCAGTTGAGGATAAATGAAAGTGCAGACATACAAAAAATAAAAACAAACAAAATTTTGAACAAAGCCAGCCGGATCAGTTAGTCAGCATTTCTAACGTTTTTTACATCTAAACAATATATCCATGTATTACATTGTTCAGGCGGGACATTGAACGAATGTACAAAAATTCAGTAGGCTGTGCAACAAGGAAAGGTCACTAAACTTTTTTTATTTTAAACAAAGACCAATGATATGAACTTTGCACCCATCAATACATACCATCCACACATTTATTCAATTCAATTGATTTTTAGAAATTTAAAAACGGTTCGATGAGAAATCTTCGGGTGGAAAGTTGGTGCACATGAAGAGAATCACGTGCTGAGGGAAATTGTGTTTACGAATTGGGAATGATGCTATTGTGGATTACCAAACTCAGAAAGGAAAAAAGGAGAAAGTAATGAGTTTTTCTTTCGTCATAAATTCGACGTAGAAAATCAGGTTTCACTGGAAGAAGAAATTACTTTCAACAGTTGCTACAAGAAAATGAATCGTGGATCAACAACTGAAGCCCTTTAATTTTTAGACAAATTTTCTCGGAGCATAGAGTCAGTATTCTATATTTTAATATCGCCCACATTTTTGACCAGATGGAGATATTTTCGTAGTTCCCCTTTTTGCACACGCTAAAATCTGTCATGGAATTCAGCTGAAACCTTGAGCTGCCTCACAATTTCGGAAAATGGAATGTTCATTTCTTTTTTGTACCACACTTTCAATAAATTCATGGATTAAGTAGCTGTGATCACTTATGATCCGAATGTAGACATATAATAGCTCATATTTATATCATATAGCTGGTTGAATTTATGTACGTGAATGATCAGCTTAGTCTAGCTTCGAAATCAAGTGACCAATTTTGTCCTAATTTGATATAATTTTTTGACAGTGTGAAAGCGTGGCAAAAATGTGAACCATCCTCAGAATCCATCAAAAATCCGCACAAAAACCCTAAAGAAAGCTAGCAACTCTTGTGAGTTAACAGTAAAAATGAGGAATAACAGGTACTCCACTTGTAAATGTAAATAAATAGTATATCAAGTTTGCTTACGGCAGCCCATATTTGGGCAGGTCTCGCACTCCGATCGGGGACTTTGTGCTGGTTGAGCCGAGCGCGTTTTATATGTCGTTATGCGTGATGAATTATAAAACAATGGCAGGGCGGTCCGTGACGTCACGCCGGAGCTTTGCGGCGGCTACAGGTGCTTGGACCACCGCGGAACAGCGCCTCCGTTCTCCGAAACTCAACCCGACACCGACCCGAGTTGAACGAATTGCAACCCATGTGGGTGACAAATTTACACCGTGTCGCACACCGCTCTGATTGCTATTTCACACAAGATATTCTAATTTGGACCACGAGTGATTAAATTCTTCACAAAGCCAACAGGAGCTTACACAAAAGAATTTGTTCCACCAAATTTATAGTGCCACTTCATTCAAGATCTAGCCTTACTACATTCAATTAACATTGAGAGAATAAGTCTTGCAATACAAAGCAACATAATAGCACCCCAATCAAGGATAGAATTCACAAAAAAAAACCAGCCTCCTTTTCTAGTCCCGTAATTGATTAGACTATTTGCCTAGCAGGACTAATATTACTAGATTAGATAAATATTGGGAGATAAAGTCTTGGAAGAAGTCTTCGAGAGCAATATACAAAGAAAAGAAATTCCGAACAGGGTTCTCTTGATAAGGAATCGCTCATATCGTCCTCAATCATGGGTAGAATCCACCAAACAACTGACGCATCTTTGCCTTATATGAGATACGAACCTAGCCCAAAAATTGATAGGATGGATATCAGGATGCTGTCTGAATTATTCGGCTGGCAAGACTAACATTACTAGAGTCAATGAATTAGTGAAAATTAGTCCTGAATTGAATCATTGAGAGCATCGTACAAAGAGCAATCGTTTTCGATCAGGATTCGCTTATATCCTCCCCAAACCACCAGAAAACACGAGCATCTAAGCCTTATGTAAGATATAAACCTAGACCCAGAATTAACTGGATGAGCTGAATGCTGGCTGAATTATCCTGCTGGCAGGACTAACAGAATTAATTCAATGAATATCATGAGAACTAGTCCTGGAAGAAGTCTGTGAGAGAAATCTAGATCAGGAATCAATCATATCATCCCTATTCATGTGTACAGTCTACAAAAAGATACAATCCATCTCATGTAGGATATAAATCTAGTTCCAAAACTGATTAAATGAGAAAAATGCTGACTGGACTATTATGGTAGCAGGACTAGCATCACTAGATTCAATGAATACCGTAAGAATAAATTCTAAAACAAATCTTTGAGGGCAATATACAAAGGAAGCAATTCCAGACAGAATATTTCTTGATCAAGATTCGCTCATATCATTTATAATCATGTATGGTTCACCAATAACCTAATCATTTTTACTTTATTTAGGATACGAATCTAGCTCTAGCATTGATAGGGTGGAGAGAATGCTGCCTGAACAATCCGGATGGCAGGAATAGTAATACTAGATTTGATGAATATCGTGAGAATAAGTCCTGGAAGAAGTCTGTGTGACATTACAAAAAAAGTAATCCCAAATATCTTTAATCTTCGGCAGAGTCCATCGAGAAACACAATCATGTTCGCCTTATTTAGAAAATGAACATTGTCCCAGAATCGACAGAATGAAAAAGATGCTGAGTGAACTATTGAATAAATATCGAGAGAAAAAAGTCCTGAAAGGAGTCTCAGAGCAAGGCACAAAGAAATGCAATCCCAACTAGGATTTTCTTGATCAGAATGCACCTATATCATTCCCATTCATAGATAGGACTCACTAAAGAACAAAAGAATATTTGCCTTCGGTAGGATACAGGCCTAACCCCAGAATTGACAGGATGGTAGGATGCTGACTGAACTATCCGGCTGGCAGGATTAGCATTACTAGATTTAATGAATATCGTGTGAATAAGTCCTGAATTAAATTTTTGAGAGCAATTTCTAAGAAGAACAATCCCAAGCTGAGATCTTTTGATCAGGATTCATTCATTTAATCCCCAATCACAGATGTTATCCACTAGAAAACACGAGCATCTTTTCCTAATGTAAGATACGAACTTGGCATCTGAAGTGGACAGAATGTTGACTGAACTATTCAATCATTTATACAGCCTAATGTAGGATACGAACCTTACTCCAAAATCGGCAAAGTGGACAGGATGCCAACTGAATTATCCAGCTGGCAGAATTAGTATTTGATGAATATCGTAGGAATAAGTTCTGTTTTAAATTTTTGAGGATAACGCACAAAGAAGAACAATCCCAAGCCGAGGTTTCTTGATCTGGATTTGCTCATATCCCCTTAATCATGGATATTATCCACCAGAAAACACGAGCATCTATGCCTTTATGTTGATGAAAAGTATGCTAACCGTACGATTTACCCGGCAGGTCTAGCGTTACCAGATTAATGAACATCCTGGGAATGAGTCCTGAAAGATGCATTTGGAAGCAATTTACAAATAAGATGAGTTCCAAACAAGATTTTCTTGATCAGGAATCGCTCATACCATGCTACATAAAATAACTCTGCTTCCAAACTTCTTAGATAGCAGATTTGTAAGTAATTTCATTCTGTAGTCGTATATGAGAATTATATTAACAGTACTGTATTGACAACACTGTTCAATAAAAAGCGATTTGATAAAAAACTAATAACAATTTGCTGGATTCCAAGGTGACGCCAAAATGACTTATAATTTCGTCGATCTTACAAATGACAGATTTATTCACTTGACGTTTTCATTTGTCGTCTTTTTATGGTGATCCACGTACGTACGACCTTTGAAAAATCCGAATACCAATCGATTACAACCGAGATCAAAAGCAATTGCGATAAAAATGACAAACATGAATGTGTGAGAACATTGCCAATTTTTCACTAATAAATTCCTCGGTAATCATTGGGAAAATATCAGAGTAATGTTGTTTGCCACTTTATCACCAAAAATCCAGAATTTACAGTAAAATATTGAATTCAATTCTGTCATTTATGGAAATGATTTAAAATTCAACGAACTCACTTGTTTATATAAATTTGCAACACGTTCTTATCCTTAAAATGATTAAAATGCTGATAGTTGCATTAATATTCTAACAGAACAATAACTGTATAAGGTGCGTTCCATAATTGTATTCGAATTATTTTCTTAAGTGAAGGACAATTGGAGTTTTCGCTCCTTTCAAACCCAATATACAGTTAGACAGATTTCTTTTTGATATTTCATATGTCTTTAAAGTTCTCGTCATCAAACATAAATTCCAATCATTTTTGCATCCTAGCAACAACCGATTGTTTCTTAAACAGGTGACCATATGACAATAATGCAGCCTGTAAGACCAGTCGCAACAACTGGACTCGGAGCAACGTTGGACAACAGATCAGACATTAGCGATGTAGTAGCCAAGCTGTCTGCGCCCAACGCAAACACAATTACGTTAAATAGTATTATTTCTTGTTTCCCTTGATAGCTGGACGTGTAGTCAGCTTATAAATACTGACACATGCGATTGTGTTGGTGAATGAGTACGCAAGCTTTATAGACAGACTGGGAGAATTATCTTCGTTGTTAATTTGCCTCCACAAGAATTAATTAATGTTGGTAGTTGAGGGAGAGACTATCTTTCTCGTCAGGTTTAGGCTATCGATAAATCGATTAGATATTTCGATTTATTTTTCTAGTTTAGAATACGACCAGTATGAATAACATTTCGTAACGATAGATTTATACCATCAAAAGAGACAAGAACACTGTCTTCGTCAGGAAAGTTGATGGATGTGATAGTTTGATAATCGAGTGAATTGATGCTGATAGGCAAAATAATGAATTGATGGTTTTATAGTCGAATGGCCTCATGCTGTAATATATTCACAGAGCAAATGCGTCTGCTGATAGTCCTCTCTATGGATAGCACTTCGTCGCAATCTGTATCACCACAAGAAAAAAAAAAACTCTCTTCGTCAGGAATGTTGATGAATTTAACATTCAAGGATACTGTTATATATTGACAAAACGAATGAATTATATTGGAAATACGAATGCTAAAGCTGTCAAATTCAGATTTCTTGGATGACTATCATCAAAATAAGCAAGAACATTGTCTCCGTCAGGAAAATTGATAAATATGGTGGTTTGATATTCAAGAGGCTAAATACTGTAACATATTGACGACACGAATGCTAGAGTTGTAATGTCTATGTTTATTGATGATCCTCTCTACGAACAGCACTTCATTAGGATCATTTCTCTAAAAATATGTAAGAAAACTCTTATCAGGATGTTGATGAATACAATAGTTTGATATAGTCGAGAGACTCAATACTGTATCACATAAACAATACGAATGCTGAAGTTGTGATTTCTATGCCCATTGATGGTCCTCTCCATGAATAACATTTCGACACGATGGATTTCTACTACCACAAGATGCAAGAGTCTATTTGTCAATAAAATCGACTAGTGGGATAATTGGATGGTCCAGTATCAAAATGCAGTAATATAGTTATAATACTCCTTTATAATATTCCTTTCGTTAGGAGAGTTGATGGTCGAGGGAATTAATGCTGTAACATATTGATGATGCGAATGTTTAAGCTATAATGTTTATCTTCGTTACAGAGATTTTTACCATTAAGAGTCAAAAATACTGTCTTCCTCAGGAATGTTGACAAATTCGATGGTTTTGGTCAAGTGGCTTAATGCTGTGACAGTTACCAATACGAATGCTGTAACTATGAATAACACTTTGTCTTCGTTAGGCGAGTTGATGGATATGATGGACTGATAATCGAATATATGATGTTTATGTTCATCCATGAATGACAAATTCTTATATAAATCACTACCACTAAAACAAGCGGAAATACTCTCTTCGTCAGGAAGTTGATGGATACGTTGGTTTGATAAACGAGTGGTCTAATGCTGTAACATATCACCAATACAAATGCTAAAACTGTAATGTAACGTTCCGATTTGTTGACGGTCCTCTCTGTAAATAAAATAGTCATAAAGGATATGTATTATCAAGAAAGACAATCACTGTCTTCGAAAGGAAACCAGACGAATATGATGATTCATCAGGAAACTTTTGATTCGGTGGCTCAATGCTGTAACATTTTGACAATATGAATAGTGTCTATGACCAAAACAAGCAATATCACTCTTTTCGTCAGGAAGTTGATGAATACGATGATTTAATAGAATAGAGACTTGATGTTGCACTGAACTGACAATGCCTATATTTAGAATGGAATGATTAAGTCCGCTGAAGGTCTTTTCTATGAACAGCATCTCTACTTCCAGAAGAAGCAAGAATAATGCATTTTTCAGGAAAATCTAGTGGTTGAATGCTGTAACATTTGTGTTCGTAGATAGTCCTCCTTATAAGAATATCTACCACTTGAAGATCTGAAAGCATTTTCTTCATCAAGAAAGTTTGATAATCAACTAACCTACTGTAATATATTGGCAAAACGAAAGCTGCGATATTTCTATGGGCAGCACTTCGTCTCAAATGGTTTCCACCACCATAAGGGAAAGAACACTGTTTTCTTTAGGCAAGATGATGAATACGATAATTAGTCCTTTCTATGAGCAGCACTTCGTCTCAAATGGATTTCACCACCATAAGGGAAAGAACACTGTTTTCTGTAGGCAAGATGATGAATACGATAATTAGATAGTCGAGTGGCCTGATGTAACTTATCGACAACACAAATGCTGAAACTAGAACGATGAGGTTAAGTGATAGTCGTTCCTTCGTAACAAGGCATCTCTACCACCAGAAGAGGCAAGAGTATTATTTGTTTACGGAAAGTTCATGAATATGAAGGTTCGATTATAGAGTGTCTTAATGTCATAACATAATGGCAACAGAAATGTTGAAGCGGTGCTGTTTAAGTTCGTGGATAGTTCTCTTCAAGAATGGCATTTCGTTAGAGAGACAAAACAATGATTTCGTCAGGCATTTTGAAGAATATAATAGTTTAATGGTAATGTGGATTAATGCTGTAATATTCAACCATAGGAATGTTACAGTTGAGGTGTTTGAGGACCATTGAATCTTTTCGAATAGCACTTCACAACAAGACATCTTTACTACCAGAAGAAGCAGGAGTACTATCTGCTCCAGGAAAGTCGATGAATATGAACATTCGATAATTGAGTAGCTCAATGCTGTAACATTCGACAAGAGAAATGCTTAAGCGGTGCTGCTAATGCTCGTTGAAAGTCTTTTCTACGAATAGCACTTCGTAACAAGGCATCTCTACCACCAGAAGAGACAAGAATATTACCTGTTTCCAAAAAGTCGATGAATATGAAGATTACTGAAGAGGTACTCTTGGAGTTGTTTGATGGTCCTTTCTGGTAATATTTCGTTATAATATCTACCACCAAAAGAGGCAAGAGCATTGTCTTTCTACGGAATGTCAATGAATACGAAGGTTTGATGGTCAAGTAAGGAAGTTGAGGTTGTTATGTTTAGTCCTCTTCATGAATAGCACTTCGTCGCAAAGAATCTTCATCCATAAATGAGGCAAGCAAGCTGATAGTCACAATATGAAGACATCATCATTGATGGAATGAACTACACCCTGCAATACGAAAAACAATTGCAGGAGGTCAGAAAGAGCTCAGCAGTTGTGTCTCTCCTAAAAAAAAGGATTTCCCCATTTATGCTCTTTGAAAGCCAATAGATCGCCGACAACCCTGATCTTTAAAATAGATAAATATCAACAGTTTCAAAGATTTATAAGAAAACAAACTGATGTGGCATCAATTTGTAAAAACTTTCCGAATCAAAATAATTTGGACTCCGTGTGAATTTTTCGGGTGGTCGGCCACCTGTGTCCGATTCAGCGCGTTCTGTTCGCATTTATTTGATACCGAAATCTGGTGTTTGGGTTTTGTATTCCAAACTATATTTTGCGGAGTGTTTGTTTTTTATGTCGGCATGGATTAGATTTGTGTTCGGACCGTTTGTCTTCGGCGACACGGCAACCACAATCGTCTGCGGGAAACTTCTGTTTGACTTCAGGCCAAGAAATCGCACATTGTTTACGTACGCGTCGAGTTTGTTTTACCGTTTCTTCACACATACACATTAAATTCTAGACGATTTTTTTTTATCTTGGCAGAGGTTTGATTGTTCTGAATGTATGTTTCACTGGTGAAAATATAGTTTATGGGGACTTCATGACTTTTCAGTGTTTCATCCAGATATATTTCAGGAATATGCTGAATTTACTATTTCTGTTGCTACAGAAGCGTCAAATTATCATTTGGGGACCAATAATAGAAGCCAAATGAAATTGTTGACGAGAAGATTAGGTAATATGCAGGCAAAATCAAATACCTGCCAAGATTTGTAGCTAAAATTACTTGAAAACTGATCTAGATCAATAACTTTGCTGTTCCAGATCTTGCTCTTCCAACCTTCAAAGTTCAATCTGTAATAATTTCTTAACATTTAATGTTACACTAATATGAAAGACTCAAGCCGGCAAATTCAATATTACCACGTTAACATCATTCTCAACGTACAATTTATTGCTTCTAGTGTATATCATGATATCTTCTAGCTTTCCCTCGTATAGAACCATCCACTCTTCCAATTTTGATTAAGATTATCAAATTAGGAATGTCTCCCAAAATTTTTCCTCTTCAAAGTGACAGTCCCCGGTTGACAAATTGTATATATCAGTGATTTATTTCGGTCATGGTCCTAAGAGCAATGATGCAGCGCGTAATAGCCCGTGACATTTGATACAACAACGCTAAAGATACAGAAGCGTTTCATCATCTAGAGTCTCAGCAGAGAGGGTGCGACATCAAGCAGGCGCTGCAGATTTGTGCAGCTGTTGTGGTTGCAAAGAATTTGTTTTTAGAAAGGGCGAACTCTTTGTGAGTAATTACCCCAATAGTTCATTTCAGTTGTGGTGAGACGAGAAAAATTTCAGAATTCTGGAAAGCACTTGCAAGCTGCAAGCATCAAAGTTAATTTTAAATCAAATTTAAATTTAAACAACTTAATAAAACGTGACTTTGGGTAAAACATGATTTTATACACATAATACTTTTCGCAAATTCTTGGAAGTGGATTCATTCCGAAAAGGCAATTCAACTAACGAAGAATTTGAAAGATTATGTAGAAGTATATATAACTTGAGATTTGAGCGTTTTGACCAACTTTGTACGTTACAAAGCTCAAGTTTTGCGGTTGTATGACGGCATAACTATTCTAAAATTGAAGTATTATCATCACAAGGCACATTATCCTTTACTGGTGATAAATACGAGCCTATTTCGTTCTGCTCGTGTGTTCGTATGTGATCCTACTTTGATTCGATTTTTCTTTCAGAGACCAACATGCCTTAAAACATATGAATGTAGTAGACAAGTTTACTATCATTGAATTAGGCCCATAAGCGGAGAATAATTCACCGGTAATGATAAAAAAGTACTAGTGTACCTATTGTAAAATCCAGCCAATAATCATGAATTTGGTACCTTCCACTCGGCAATAACTATTGACTTAGATTTGGATTGCCTCCAATAACTTTTAGTAATTAATAGAACATCTGAAGCTCGAGCATTAGGAAACTATTTTTTTGAATCAGAGTTTGAATGATGTTTGATTGCTGGATAAACATCTGAAAGGGATTGTGAGACAGATAATAATTCTAGTCATGAAATTGTGCATGAGAAAGTTGAAGTTATCACGCTGTTTAGATACCGCTGGTAGCTCAACGGGTGCTAAGTGGTCCACAAGAGGGTGGCACCTAGTCTAATGACGTGTGTGTGATATTGGCGGACGCGACGCTGCAGCAGGCAACAGCCGATGCCGCCAGACGGACAAAAATAACATTACCACTCTCCGCCCGTCCTGCGACCGAACCAAACAGTCTGAAGACACACTAGTACGCGTGCGGCTATATATACGTACGTGGCCCGTACACAATCACAATACGATGCTACCACGACGTCGTCATGGTGAATCATTTACGGGAGCCAAGGTACTCACTACGCGCAAGGACATTGTGGAGGAGTTGTACTACTAAGAACGTGCACATATTATATGGGAGGGGCTATGATTTGTCATCTACTTGCAGATTTAATTTTTACAAATGGTTCAATCTCACCTTCTAGATCTAGAAGATACAGATTGAAATTGATAATAAATTCATTAATTGTGATTCACGTTTTCATCAGCTTTATTTAGAACAGATCTAACCTCATGGCAATCTGACGGAATTAGAGAAAATTGTGACAGCTTAACGTTTGATTAATATAGTACAGGAGTATTAACGGTGCAGATTATTTATTGCAAAGCATATGTATGTCGTAGGATGAAATGAGTTGAGCTCTTGACAGTGGCAAGTTAATCTGACGTGAGTAACCCTTTATATTTAGTGGACAATCTTTTCCAGAGACATTCTTGTACGGCTCTAGTTGCTTACTCATCGACAAGTTTCTACGATTGCAATTGTTACTGCAATAATGTGTTCTGAAACATTCAATCTGTTACAATAATCTTTAATGTAACCAGTATCAATCACAAAAAGTTTCCAACCTACTAGGCGCTTCAATTCATCGATCGTCTTGCCATTATTCGCCATTAAAGTGACCGATATCCTTTTAAAAGAGTGACTAGTATATTCCATATAATCTAGGAGATTCAAGAAACGAGCTACAAGGAACGGATATCAGCCAAATGTGTTAATTCCAATAAACAAGATTACTTTATTTTATTCTTTGCAAGCATTAATGAGTCTAGCAGAAATTACCACCGATGGAAAGTGTCTAGCAGTGTTGATTATCAATTTTTAATAATATTCTCTAAAACATACGTAAAAATCAGCACTCAGACTTTAAGAAAAGTGAGTAATGTCTTAACGTACCTCTAGCACCTTGTATCTATAAATTGGCCGGTGACACAAACTAGCAAGTATCCGTGTGATCAAAGTACATAATAATACTACTCTAATCTACACAATTTGTTTCTCAGAAAATAAGAAACGTCTGGCGGGCCTGGGATCTTGCTCTATTACAATAGTGCTTCAGGAGATATCGATGGCCAAAGATCAAAAACCCCGTTTTGACCAGTTTTTCGCAAATATCTCAATTTCTAACGGTCGTAGAGCATTTGAGGTTATGAGTAAAAATGAAGTTTACATTTTACTCTATATAAAAGATTCTATGACTTATTTGCGTATCTATACGTGTAAATAAGAGACCGCGCGTACAACGTGCACCGACGCGCAATCATGCACTCTCTTTTGCACCAGCACTGGAGTAGAATGTGAAGCTAGAAAGATATGAAGTAATCTTTTAAATGCAATAATTGATTTAAATACTAAATTTTCAGATTCGACAGCTGATCGTTCTGGATTTACGCGAAAAAATCGAAAAACTGTCTTGTAAAATTCACGTCTGTTTAAGTCGATCGCAATCATAATGCGAGATGTACAACTAGATGTTATAGAAGTGCTTATTATTACAAAATTTCCATATTCTACGGCTGATTGTTTTGAATTTACACAAAAAATTCGAAAAGAATGTTAATAAAATGCACTTCCGGTACAGCCGATTGACACAAAAATATGATGTAATCTTCAAGATGCTACGGCAATTACAAATACTAAATTTCAACATCCTACGCCTAGCAATTCTGGATTTATGCGAAAAATTCAAAAAATGTCCTAGGTAAAGTGCATTTTCGGTACAGACGTTCGTAATCATGATGCGAGGTGCACAATCAGATCTAAGACCAGTCTTAAATACAAAATTTAAACATTTTACGCTCGACGGAATTTGAGATTTGTGAGTTACATACATATATACGTGCACACGTACCGAAGTCAAGCCGAAAATTGTCAAAATGAATTTAGGGATACTCAAAACGGATATTCTTATCAAAATAAGTATATATTAGCTATATTTCCCATTAAAAACATTAGGTCGCATTTTCGCGATATCTCATTAAAGGTTATAGATACGCAAATAAGTCAAACAATCTTTTTTGTAGAGGAAAATGTGTATTTAATTTTTACTCATGACCTCAAATGCTCTACGACCGTTAGAAAATGAGATATTTGTGAAAAACTGGTCAAAAACGGGGTTTTTGATCTTTGGTCTTCGATATCTCCTGGAACACCATGATTTGACAATATGATTTTTACACACTCATTGTACAAGCCAAAACAATAGTATATTGTGTGGCTAGGGACGAAACAAGACGATTTCAGCTGAGGGCGAGTGTTGCTTCCCGAGTGAAGCGAGGGCTGGCATCACCCTTGGCTAAAATCGTGTTTTGTCCCGTGCCACACACTGTATTTTTCATAATTCCTGCATTGAAACTTTCCATATTACAAATTTGTCATAACGAAGTAAATATTTTTCTTTTGATTTTGAAGGTAACAAGTCGAGAGTAGCTGCTTGTGCTTTATCAATAAGATGTTGTGATGTACTTGAAATTGTCGTATTGATACTTTTTTTCTTGAAACTAATCGTTTTTTTAATTTAATTTATAGTTACGAATAGAACAACTGTCAAATTAACTGAGGTTATATGATTTTCATTTAGAGATTAACAATGAACAAATGCGATTCTGCCAGGGATAAAACGATGTAAGAAACAAATTCAGTGGGGAGGAACAAGCTTGTTTCTAGGGAAGAAACAGGCTTGTTTCTGCCGGGCTACACGCATTTGTCTGAAATTATCTTGTTTCGATTGACAAAACAGGCGTTGAAACGCGTTGTTTCAATGCAAGTATTATGAGAACATATTTCCGCAATAAAAAAATCAGTACTATTTATTCGGTAGATTGGGTCGTTTGTTGTTGACTGGACTATATAGCAACATCTTTAAGAACGATTTAATACATTCAAGAACAAATAAGTATCATCAGAAGTATGGATAAAAAGATTATGTGAGTGTTCTTCAGTAAAAGTTATAGATTTTTCGACTCCGCATCTTTTGTTAAGTCTCTCTATAAACGCATATAAGAGCCTTTGAAGCACTTATGATATTAAACGTATTTCCCTTGCCCCTTAAACTTTAGATCGGGAAATGGTGACAGTCGGGACTCACCGATTTTATGCTGCATGACGTTTTGAGGGCTGAAGATCTTCTCCTTGATATGGAAGATAAAAATTCGAATTATATTTAAGAAAAATTGGGGTTTATCGCGACATTTTGCATGCCTTTGTAAAGTGAAATAATTGAAAGTGATTTTAAGCCTTGTACTAAAAGGCACACAACTCGCAACATATCAAAAGACTCGAACGGTCGCGTATACTTGTAAAAAATTTGCATGCCAATGAAACGGACGGAAGTTTTAGCTATGAAACCTATTTGAAAAATTGGCGTGCATCTCTTGTTAGCACAAGGGTGGAAAATATTGAGGAAATCTTGCACAAATGTGAAAACAATCAGTCGGAATCTCTTCAAATATATGTATAATAAAGGTTTCATGACTAAAACTTCCAATCTTTTCATTGGCATACAATTTGAAAACAGGGAATTCCATTTTTTTTTACAAGTGCATGCGACCGTTCGAGTCTTTTGGCCTGTTGTGAATTGTATGCCTTCCAGTACTTGGCTTTAAATCACTTTCATCTATTTCACGTTGAAAAGTCATGCAAAATATTGTGACGGGGATACCTATTTTTCAAGCGTGCATTAGTCAATAACCTTTTTGCATGATTGGGCGTTTTCATGTGTTTACCGGCCCTCTATTTGGGGTGGTATGTTGATTTTACCGTCAAACTGTGGCTACTATGGTTATGCTGACTTACCGCCCATGGGCAAAGGCGGTGAGTAAAACATTGTGGATTTCCACAAAAAAATATTCATTTATTTATCGTTATTCGTAATTGAATATTCACAATGAAATGTCAAACTTGACAGCTGACAGCGAATAAACAATCGTCAGTAGTAATTCAATTTGAAAAAGAGAGTTCGGATCTATACTTTGGATTTTTCAATCGTGCAAAAAATTTTGTAAGGATCACGGTCAATAAGTACAGTACCGATTCCGTATAATATTTGAAAACCTCGCCAAGGCTCGGCCTCCAAACTATTATTCTCAATCGGTAAACTGTACTCACTGACCTTAATACTTGAATATCTATTTTACCTTTCTTATTAAGGGGTACGTTTTCAACCCTTAGAAAGGCATACGGTATAAAACCGGTCTACTTGTCATGTATGCTCCAAATGCCATTGTATATACTAGTATCACAATATACCATTATTATTCTTGAAATACGGTTCCACTTGCATATAATCATCTAACATTACTCATTTCTCGTGACAATAGCTTACTGTATTAATAAATGAAATAAAATTTCATGAAGTGGTATAAATCTCCATTAATTTGAAGGTAACAAGTCGCCAAACTTTAATTATTAAATCGACGTAAATTTATGCTTTTCAAATTGAAATTCGAACACGTGGTCGCAAATTTCATTTTAGTTTTATTGGTAATTTCTATAGTCGAATATTGCTTTTTAATGTCAGGTTCAATTTAAAGATTTTCTAACAATGACACCAACGACTCTAATGTCTGCGGATAAAAATAAATCCGTTATGGATATTATGTCATTAAAATATTTATTATGAAACTCAAATGGCCACTCTGACTATACTAATCCTTCGATGGAATATTTTTAGTTGATATCCCTATACCAAAATTTGAAATGGGCTGCCAAAATGAATTTTGATTCAAATTGTTTATCAGGTTTGCGAACATCTGAAAATGAACTTATCTAATTTGTCGTTATTATGTAATCAATAATGTTAATTTCCTCGGCTGTTGAGTATAGTGTAAATCGAGCTTTAATCGGCAATATCTTATAAGATAGAGGCGCACGGCAACATTAATTACGCATGTAATTAAATAACTTAATCATTGCTTAATTGATATGTGCTCGGATATTTTACCTACATCATGAAGTATGCGTGTTTTATTCGATTTTTATTTGTTGCTCAGTTGGTAACATGAGTCATTATTTGTATTTATGATCAGCGGATCTACAATTTAATTACGGACACGCGACATAAATTATATCATTATTTTTTCTGCAAATCATATTTATGTATGCGAGAACTATAGTAATTAATTAACAATAGTTTCTTTGGTTTTAGATGATGTTTGAGCCGACTGCGCCACTTCAATTCTTGCTTATGGCATCTATGTATCTTGAAACTGCCAACAAACAGGAGTTCTCACGATGAATTTGTTAATAAGTCAATTAAAATACGCAAATACATTTTATTTTATTCTAATTTTACAACCGTTCAGATGCTGAGAATCAAGTGTTTGCAAAACATTAAATATTGATGTACAGCCTAGAAGAAATCAACATTTATTCATGAGAAATGAATAAACAAGTTAAAAAGACCTCAAGAAAAAGGGAATGTTCTTTTTAGAGTAGAGTATTTAATGACTCGGTCGAGAAACTCATTCTTTTTATTAACAATTAATTTAAAACAATTAACCGGACGTTTTTGCATCTCTCTCAAAATTGAAAACATCTTCGGAAGCCGAAGTAACTTAACTTATTTACGAGCGGCGATCAAAGTGGGCTTGCATGGAGTAATGACGTCATTTGTTCTGCTAATTGTACAATTAGACACCCTTCGTCTGTCGAAGAGATGATCAGATATACCGCTGCAGTTGTGCAGTAGTTCTGCACTTGAGAAGTGCAGCGTGAGTGCGCATCTCACTGCAGACTAACAGTGCTCAAGACACTCTAGGAAATTATTGCATTTTAAAACAAAGATGGCAAAAAATGTTCAGTTATATTCGTGTGCGCAATGCATAGCATGGATACCTGTACTAAATAACTACGACAGGCACCTGTGAGAAACGCAACTGATTTATTTGTTTACAACTGAATTTTGAACGCTTCTTATTCCTTTATATAAAAAGGAATTTGAGTTGATTTGCTCCTTCAGCTACACATGATACAAGAAATAAGACGCATATTGAACAATAAACAAGGTGTAACAAACCGCCCTCTAGTTTTCGGTCTGAGGAGCTCAGTTTTTCAATTGGAGATAAAGAGCTAATCATATCATATTTACTTCAATGATTGATTGATTTTGATTATTTCTCTGACTCCAGTAAATAATAATGGGTGCCCTAGAATCCGCGTAGTTTGTTACACCTTATATACCAATAATTCTTCAGCAACCTGATGAAAATATTCTCATAACGAGCAGGTGCTTAACTTTGGGATTGATGATTATAATTTCGAAGTAGTAGACTTCTGCAAATATCTGGGGTCTGATTTTAATTCGTAGAGACAACGCCATTTTAGAGACACGCGATACATTTTCCATCTAGTGAATTAATAGAGAAGTGATTCAATGTAATCATCGTGAAAGAGAATCTTCTACAACCAAGAGACAGTATCAGGTAAATTTCTTTAGTTCGATGCCAGTTTTTGACACTTGTATATCATCAAATAATAATAGAACAATAATTCAATTACTATGATTGATAATGATTTAGAAAGAAGAATAATCATAAATTGAATCCGATTCAAAGTATCATCATAACTTGTTACCAACATAAATTCGTAGATCATATTGTTTGCACCAACATATAGTATTGAAATCCCTATAAACCTAACTGTCATGACGTCATTGATGTAGACATTGCCACGTGTCTCCAGGCTGTTTCTACGAATTAGAATAGGACCCCTGAGCTCAATTATTTTGTGCCAAAGTTGCGATAGAAACTGAAATCGAAGTAAAAATTGCTGGATGCTCGAAACGTTCACAATTACTTGAACTTCTACTGAGATACTCTCCAAAACAACAATAAAAAGAACATTCGTCAAAATTCATCCGTTTGTATCTGCATTTTTAAAAAGATTAAATCATTGTGGGACAAATTTTTTATATTATTTAACATCATGAAAGTGTCGCGAACCGTTTTTTGTGCACGATTATAAAAGAGAATTGAGGTTCGAGCAGTCATCGAAATTTGGTGGCAGCTCTTGGGGACAATTTCCGTTCAAAATACTTCTTTGGTAGATGATTTCGTGAATTCAAATTTGGACGAAGTCACCTGTAAGATGAACAGAGACCTGAGAGGCTTGAACTAGTTAAATACTCGTACTGAGGAAATATTGCTGAAGGGAAATCAGAGTGTAACAAATCAGGCAATCAAGTAGTGTGTCAAGAGGCTGGTAACGCAGTGAATTTCATATTTGCTGATCCCAGAACAAAAAAACGCATAAGCTCATGCTCCGTAAATTTAATGAAGGGACATCTTAGAAATGTAATGGTGACGAATTTTGGATCTACAATCTACAAAAACCCTCTAATATGGAATCGTACATCACACTTATTTTTATTATCTATATCAAAATATCTTGAATTATAAAAGAAAGAATGTGACATATTCCCTTACACTATTGCCTAATTTCCTGCCATATTCTTGCGGATGACTGTTTAAATTACCTGTTGTCTCAGATTTTTACAATATCTGTAGCATTTTGTTTTATCTCCGTTATTTGAACAATTATAACATCATACAGTGAAAATAAAGGATTTAAACTAAGGAAGCTCAACGGAGTCGTTTATTATTATTCTTTTGATGTTTTTTGGATTTTTTTTTACTTGATTGCTCACTGACCCATTTTCCAATTGTTTCACACTCAGCTTCTATTCCTTGTTTCGAGTTTTGTTACGAATTAATAAATTTCGTCGGTTAAGACGTCTGAAACATTATTTGATGTTGCTATCAGCTCATTTGGTACTTCAAAGCTGGCCCTTTCTCCGAAAGTTCAGCTTGCGAGTCTTCATCGACGAATTTGGCATTAAATAAGCAATAACAAAGAAAAACATGAGAAATGAAGCTCTATTTTTTTTTAGTTTCTTGTAGCAGCTTGATTGACGTACTTCCTTTCCTTTAAATGCTGCATTTCGTCTTCAAGTGACTATTTCATTCATAGTATTTATAACAATGTTAACAATGCTAAATCGCCATAGAAACAGTGCATATCAGTGGGTATTTGGACGTGTAGAAATACCATACTGGTCAAAGTGAGTATTTTACTCAAAGATGTGGATACCTCCAATTTGTAATCTCATGCTTTCTTCGTATTGAATAGAATATTTTTCTGAATATCTACATTAATTTCATCTTCTGATTTATCACCAAACATTTCTGAACTAGTTTCCATATCAGAACGCAATTTATTCCTATATTATTCGGGAAAGAAAATGCAAGAAATTCTAATTTTTCAATTTGACAGAAGTTTGTTCACTCATTCCTACGAAAATTACGCGACTTGCTACTTGATTCATATAAAACTAATTTAAAAAAATGGTTTGACTCCTGAAATAGTCCTCCATATACCATTTGTAGTTGGAGTATTATAGACTATTTTTGTGGTGCAATCACTCATGTTTATTGTGCTTGTGAATACCATTCGTGCTGCACACTCGTGATATTCAAACGCAAGCACAATAAACATTAGTGATAGCACCACAAAAATAATCAATAATACTTCAACTATTCATGGTATAATCAGCGATCATTCATATATAAATATGGTATAATAAATGATAATTTTTGGCAAACAAAACACTGTATCGTGAAACTCATTCTTAATCATTTTCAAAAAAGACAGGAGCTTCTCAAGTCAGTGTTTTCTTTTTGTATGTTAGTCAATTGTGTACCGATTTTGATCATTCTTTTACTATTGAATAGGTTATATTGAAGGTGGTTCCATTTCGATTTGATGAGAAAATTTGAAAGGTTTGAATAATGATTCTACTTTTTTATTGAATAAGGTGGTTTTATTTAAATTTGAATAAAATATTTTATTTCTAAGGAAGGTGAAATAAGAACTGAAAATTCATATTGAACTCTATAATCGGGCTTCTTAAAGGGCGTGATATCTTTCGACGATCAACCATGTGTTGCAGAATTTCAGTGTTTCCAGTGTTATTCTTCAATAAAAAAATAAAAAATGAGATCTAAAAAATGAATTATATATGGAAATCGTAGATTACTAAAAAATAATATCTTACGATTTTTGATATATTAAAGTCCGCTCCGATATAGCAAGTAAAGTAGGCTTTTTCGTGTCACAACAATTTGGAACCCGTAATCAGCAAAATTAAATACGGGGTTAACAAAGCTCTCGCTTCTAAAAGCTACTTTCTCTTACAATAAATGTAAACTCAAAAATTGGTAACCCTTAAATCAGAAAGTGGTAGGTGGCAACCCTAAACTAAAGAAATAAAGTGTATTTTTTCCATGTTTTCATAAACCTACTTCAAGTTGTCGAAAATCATAGAAGATTCAAAAATGTTAAATCTTACTTTCTTGATGGTCTACGTTGGAGATAATTTTTTTTTTTTTTTCTTTAGACAGTATCTACATTACGACGTATGGGAAACAACTGATGGAGAATATAGTCGAGAAAAATCGTTATTAGAATCACCACATATTGAACCATACTTGCGTTTGTAGCACTGTGTAGGTTCAATTAACAATTAGAGCTGGTCAGTGAATATATGAAATTGTTCGTAGATGATTACACTACGAATTCATTACAAAAGATCAATGATGGAAGATATAATTAAATTTTCAAGATGAGGAGATACGCACACCATGCACAACACCTTCGTATTGAGAAATGTGGTTTGGAGTGCAGCTACTATTATATCCTTTGTTTGAATTGGAAGTCTATATCTCCAAAAGGATCAACAGGACCGAATACAGTCCTGACAAGCACAAAGTTGTCATTAAACTTTGACATGACATTGTAGCTGCTATCATTTGAATCAGTAATATTGCAAAACTATGAAGCTCCGTTTCAAACTTCTCGTTTACAGAGTTATAGATGAGAAGTCCAATCAGGATATTATCATTGAAATTTGAGATGACGTCTAACGCTGATCCACTTATTTATTATTAAAATTTGAGACGACACCTTAGCTGATATTAAATCTGGTTTCATTTTCAATCAGTTGTCAAACTAATAAGATTGAAAGTAGGAAAAAAATCAAAATCTTGTATAACACTGTTCAAAAATGTATTTTTATATTTTGTTGACCGGTTTCGACGACTGAGTAGCCATTTTCAGAACCGGGAGAACTATATAACTACAGGATTCAAACTAATAAGGTTTTGTTACAAATCTATCGTTAGGTGGATCAAAGATTTTATCATCAAAACTCAAGATGACTTCTGGCACTAAAGATCCACTTATCATAAAAATTACCGCTCTATTTCAAGTGAGCTAACTCTTGTTGAAAGCTGATCTTCAAATCGAAAAGCCGTTGCCTGATGGCAGCGTATTTCGCTAGACACAACGACGTTGGTTGTCTATTAATTGTTGATGTAATACCGCGTGTTTTGTACTCACTGTCAGTGATGTTATCGTTAAGGTTGTTTCTAAACAGAATGCGTATTTGGTTTCACTTTCTTTTTTATTATTCCATCCTAGTTGTCTTGACATGAATAAGTTGTAAACAAATGCGAAATAATCTACATGCAGGCTCACCAAGTTCCTGTTCCATGAATATTGTAACTTGGACTTGGAAATATCATTTATTATAAATAACTTGGACAAAACAATATTTGGATGGTGATGCAGTTGTAAATATATACTTACAAATGTACTACGTGCTTGTACTATTAGGAGTGTAAAATACTCAAGGTGATACTTATTTTTAATTTAATTTCAGATTATTGGCCACAAATACCAAACAAATATTTGGACTAGCTATTACATATATATACATCTACGACAACAATAAATAACATACATCAGAATAGAGTAATTTGGTGTGGATGATGTGTACGTGTGATGCTGTATGAGTCCAAGTAGGTTATTCGTCCCCATATGTTCTTTAGCGCGGTTCTCTTGTGGTCGCCCTTTTTTGCACCTGAAGTCTGGAACTCTAAATCTTTGGCAAGTGGGTTCTGGAGCTCGCCTCGGCATGCAGCTTAAGATGCGTACAATGCCGATGCCGCACTGGTCAAGTGGTCAATCTCACTGCAGACTGCAGATGGCCAGTCGTATTTACCCGGTTCTCCATTTACAGTGATTCTTCCCATATATGATATAGTTGCTCTTTATTCTTATATAGTATTAAAGCTAAATGTTGTCAGAGGAAAGGAGTATTGATACGCAAGGCCTTGTCGAGGTCGCCTCGATACTGTTTTCCGAACGCATCCCCATTGTCGTATTGTTTCTTACCAGTCAACTGAACACTACTCTTTAATTGGCACAACATTTCAACATACTTCCAGCGCGTAAAATTTTGCAGAATTCAATACCTGACATTCGTATCTCTTGTACAAAACATTACAGAAACTAACCAACATCCTTTTTGACAGAGGAAATCTTGAATTTCCATACTTTTCTTACACTAGAATCATCCTAGCTACGTTAAAAATTCAGCACAGAATTGCGGTTATTAAAATCAGTCGGAGTGTAAAATTGAAGTTAAATGTCAGTGGTCAATGTTAAAGGAAATTTCATAATATATTCCCTTTAAACCTTTTAATAATTTTATACCCGAAAACATCCTCCAAAATCAGGAAACGACAATAAAATTGTTATGTGATTTTCCTACGCGAATAATTAAAATTTTACTTTCTCATGAAAAATGATTTCCGCGAAATAACGACCTCTAACAATCATCCGTGAAAATTATGTTCGCAAATTTCCTCTAGAAATAAAAACGAGGAAGCTGGTAAATAGTATATTATGATACAAGTGTAAAGCACGCACAAGTTTAAGTGCACGATGCGAAGTGGTTTAGAGGTACTTATACACATGTATTATTATTTCATAAAATAAGGTTGGAATGTATCAGCATTTCGACCTTAATTCATTCTAACAAGTAGACTATTTGGTATGACGTCATATTATTGCAATGTTGCTATTTGGATTCAGTTCTTGATTTTTATATTTGTTAATTGTGATTCAAATGGATTTCGAAGAAATTATAAATTTAGTGCAGCAAAAAAAAAATGGAAGAATCATCTAGATGATGAAAGCGCATTTTTGACAGCTCATGAATGCTTGTTACTTCAGAGATTTCGCAAATTACCATCTCTCACAATTACTGAGTTTGAATAAAGTAATTTGGGCAAACTTACGAAACAGCAGCTTCCATTTAGTGCTAGTTTCAAGTTGACTATTTGATAGGTACATAATTTATGCATATACAAACTCAAAAATACCTTTTAATCTTCATTGTTTAGTTATTGACTGACGGGAGATCAAGTGCTGTACCTTAAAATGATAATTTGATCTTTATCAAAGCTATATAAGAAAAATACACCAAAAGTAAACAAATTTTCATCCAATAATAATAATTCATTCTAATAAGCTTCAAATTCGCGTCAAACAAGTCATTGAATGAATCCCGGACAGATTTGACAACTGTACATAATAATAGTGACACCCGCGGCGAAAGTTGTAACTAAATTTTTAACTTCTTTAATAAATTTTAGTTGCCATATCCCTAATGTCATAGATATCTATGGACATTGTTTCACTTGAAACAAGTAATTGAATAATTCAATTTTCCACAATCACTGAGCTTGAATTAAAGCAATTTGTGCAAGCCTACGAAACAGCAGCTTTCATTTAGTACCAGTTTCAAGTCTGTAAATAGTATAGTTGCTGAGATCTCAGCGTCACGCCAGCCAGCCAGCCAGCCAGCCAGCCAGCCAGCCAGCCAGCCAGCCAAAGTGAATATAATAGCGCTTTTTTCGGAAAAATGCGCTAAAAATATATGTTAATTCAGAACAAGAACTTGAAAACTGTGAATGAATTTTGAATGTTGAAAATTGTTGATAATCAGTTGAATTATTAAAAAAAATATTTTCTTACATCCGAAAAGTGTGCCAATGTTGGGATTAACTCATTTGGCCCATATAATTTTCTTGTAGCTCGTTTCTCAAATCTCTCCATTAGGAGCACATCGGCCACTGAGATGGTGAATAGGGGCATGATGGTTGATAAATTAAAACGCCAAGTAGATTGGAAATCTTCTGCGGTAGCTACTGGTTACATTTCAGAGTTCACTGGTAGTAAATCGAATGTTACAGGATGCATTGTTGCAGTTTTGATTGGAGATAATTTAATATCAACATTGTTAAGTAGTACTGGTAATACAGTCAATGGTAAAATGACTGAAAATAAACAATTTCAATCAGCTGGTACTCAAATATCAGACAATTAAAATTATTGGCGCAGGGGGTGTAAATATGTTTTCCTTTGGGCTAAATTCAAGAAATATAATTGATTCTTTATCAGTTCAACAATATCGTGTTTAAAAGATTAAATGAGTTAGCTCATCTGGTCCTTCGACGTCATTTATCTCTCAAAATCATATAATAACTGAACTTATAATATTTAGCTATACTAATATTATGCAGAGAAAAGTTTTGTATTTTTGTTTGTAATGGATAAACTCAAAAACTACCGGACCGATTTTGAAAATTCTTCAATCATTATAATCTTGTATTATCACTGAGTAACATAGGCTATAATAGAGAACTTTACAAACAGTGACGCCCGAGCCGTATTTGTTCGTTTCAACATCGTTCATCCGATTGGGTCGAAACTTCATATAGTTGTTGGTGGCACTTTTGTGAAAGTTTTTATTATAGTACCATCAACATACATTAAGTAGTGTTCGAGTCGTACTTGTTTGTTCGCGCATCGTTCATCCAATTGAGTTGAAACTTAGTATTGTTGTTGTTGGCACTTTTTTTAAGGTTTTTGTTATGGTACCATTAGCATATATCAAGTGGTGTATAAGCCGTATTGGTTCGTTCGCGCATCGTTCATCCAATTGACTCGAAACTTACTATAGTTGTTGTTGTCTCTTTCGTTAAGCATCTTATTAATGTACCATCAACATACATCAGGTGACGCAAGAGTCGTATTTGTCCGTTTGCGCATCGTTCATCGGATTTGAATATGAACTTTGTATAGATGTTGCAGGCATTTGCTTGAAGATTTTGACAGTTATACTAACGTGAAATAGGTGGCACACGAGCGGTATTTGTCTTTTCGAGCATCGTTCATCCCTTGGAATTAAAAATTTCTATAGTAGTTGCTGGCGCTTGCATGAAAGTTCCAGACTGTATCATTTGTATCTATACCAATATTATTGAAAGATTTGTATTTCTACTTACTTGTACAAAGTACAAGGAAGTATTGTGAAACCGACAAAATTCTCCTATCGAGATTTTGATGGAAAAATCCGTTTTGAGCATCCCTGAATGTATTTTGACTATTTTTGGCTTGATGTCGGTAGGTATGTTCGTTCGTGCGTGCGTGCGTAACTCGCAAATCTCAAAACTTGTTAAGGGTATAATGTTGAAATTTTGTATTAAGGGTCTAGTTGTGCACCTCGCATTATATTTTCAATCATCTGTACCGGGAGTGCACTTTACTTGAAACTTTTTTCGAATTTTTCTAATAAATCCAGAATGATCAACCGTAGGATGTTGAAATTCAGCGTTTGAAATTGCTGTAGCATCCAAATGGTCATCTCCTATTTTTGTACCAATCGGCTTAGCCGGAAGTGCATTTTATACGACAGACTTTTCGAAATTTCTTCATAAATTCAAAAAATAGGTCGTAGAATATTGAAATTTTATTTTAAGCACCTCTATAACATCTATTCGTACATCTTGCATTATGATTGCGATCGGCTGAACCGGAAGTGCAGTTTACTCGAAAAATTTCTTGAATTTTCTGCATATATCCAAAACAATTGAACATAGAATATTAGAATCAGGTATTCAAGACGATAGTACCGTCTTCTAGATGCTCATATTCTATTTTCATTAAGATCGACTGAGCCGGCAGTGCACTATACTTGACAATCTTTTGGAATTTTTGGCATAAATTCAGAACGATCATCTGTAGAATATTGAAATTTGGTATTTCGGTCTGCTGTAGCATCTAAATGATTGCCTACTATTTTCATAACAATAATAGTAACCGGAAGTGCACTTTAGCTGGAATTTATTTTTCAATTTTGCGTATAAATTCAGAACTGTGAGCCGTAGAATCTTTGAAATCAGTATTTAGGAATGTTGTAGTAAAAGAATGATGACCTACTGTTTCCATAGCAACCGACTAGGCTAAAAGTGCATTTTACTTGACAGATTTTTAGAATTTTTTGGATAAATCTAAAACAATTAGCCCTGGAATGATGAGATTTTCTGTTCGATTATATATATATATCTAATGATGTACAAGTAAGTCACGTAATGTCCACGTCAGATTTTTTCAATTTAAGACTGGTCTAAGAACTATCTGTGCACCTTGCATTATGGTTGCAATTATTTGTACCGGAAGTAGACTTCATTCGAAACTTTTTTTGAATTTTTTGCACAAATCCAAAATAATTAGCTGTTATATTTTTAAATTCAGTATTTGGAATTGCTTCAGCATCCTAATGGTTATCTCCTATTTTATATAGGAGTCTTCTCGATTTTTTTGCATCAATTCGAAACATCTAATTGGATACCATTTTTACAGTTTTAAAATTTTTCGCATAAATCCAGAACAATCGGCTATAGAATCATGAAATTTATTATTCAAAGCCATTGTATAGCATTTAAATGACAACTTCATATTTTCATAGTAATCAACTAAGCAGAGAGAGAACTTTATTTGACAATCTTTCCTAAGTCTGCGCATAAATTCTAAATAGTTGATCGTAGAATGATAAAATTCAGTATTCAAAACTGCTATAGCGTTTTAATGAATTAAAACATCTGAAGATCACCTAAAATTCTTTTTTGATGTACAAGTAAGTCACGTGATGTTCACGTCAGATTTTTATTTTTGTAATGAATGAACTCATACTAGTAGAATGCTGTATTATCATTAAGGACATGGGCTATAATTTACTTTCAAAAATGATGTAGCCCGAGATGTAAAAAAAAATGACAAATCAAATTCCTTAGTCTGCGTGCGCTGCAATATAATATTTCATCTATCGGAGTTTATTTTATTAAATACTGATGACGCTATCTATGTATAGATTCACGCACTAATCAACAAATTTTGACAGTTGAGGCTATGTTTTGATTATTATTGAGTTACTCAAGCATCAAATGTGGTATTATTCTCAATGATTATTTTATATTATCGAATGATGCTCTAAAAATTCTAATAAAAATGTAAATATCAATAAATGTCCACCCGTGCGAAGCCGATACGGACAGCTAGTCTTAAATAAATATGGTATTAATTTCACTAATCTATAATTAGTATACTGCAATATATTTATCAAAATATCTAATAATGCAGTGACAATATATTAGTAGAAAACAAGAGACACTTGGAGCTATTCTGTAACTCAATCGAAAAATTTGTATTGATCATTATCTATTTTAACCAATGAGCATAGGTAGCATCGACATAAAAAAAATCTGATTTCAACACTTGACTGATAAATCAATGAGTGTGTTTCAGAATACGGGCGATTGTACGCAAGAATGATAACGATGTACACACCGTGAATGTTTGCAACTCTCTCCTACCCTTTTCCATAAACCAAACTTGTTATTTGTATTGTTTGCAGACGGTAAGTGATAATTTCTCTTGGTTTGGTATTATTTCATTAAACTATAATTTCAATTTCGATTGTTTTTCTACCCGAAAAGCCTCTAAAAGCCTGTCTTTCACAGCCGATTGATATGTTAGAAAAATATCAGGCTATGGGCCACCAATAAGTTTCACCACGATTTGATCAGACAATCTTATTTTGGAGATTCTTCTTTTTATTGCTAACAGTTTGAAGTATTGTTCTAGCTTTCATGCTAAGAATAACTCTGTATCAGGAATTAATAACTCAAGATCTGTCAGACAAGTCATTTGTGACAGTCAATATATAAATTAAAGGAAGTACTGGAAAAACCTTGAATCATTTCACAAAGATCAATGAGTCAATAACTTATTATAAAATAATTTATTTATGAAAATAGTATGAGTAACATAGCCCAATTGACATGAATGAGTCAAATGGAGGAGAGATCATTTATTTGGATACCAAGCAATTCAAATCAAATATGAGTGAAAAAATATTAAGCAATGTTCAAATCTTTAGATTAAAAAAATATATACCTATTCGATGCCTGTAAGTATTTATGAATGAATAATGATGATTTTTCAAATTACAATGAAGGGTCTAGTATTTTTTGGAAGTAAAGTAATCGTAAGAAAAATTAAAAATGGCCGAATTCACGCTTTTACTCTTACTTTAGCTTGAATCGTTCTCTGGGTATCTTTCAATAACTTTTTTGGGTACTTCTGGAGACTGTACTTATTGATGAATTTTTGATTGAATTTGGAGGATCTGATATTTCTCAAAAGTTCAGTAATTGCGGAAAAAAATAGAAACGGTGCTGCTTGAACTATTAGATTCATGAACATCAATATAAATGAAATTCTGAGAGTTATGACTTCACTTTCATGTCCTGTCGGAATAAATATCGTATGAGTTACTTCTTTATTTAGAATAGCACAACTGTATGTCCCAATCACTATGATTAGCAATAATACCTTATGCCCATATTGTGCATGAACAAACAGATGTAAATATATATGAATTATAGCCGCATTATACTGAAGAAATTAAGACCTGCCATATAAACAATATCTGGCACAATTAAGTGTCAAGTATTTTATCAATATTAATATTGGTATCTACCCTGACATACTTACTAGGTTTGTTTGTCTAATTTGAATTCAAATTATTAATAAATATTGACAGTTATTAGAATTCGCATAATCATAGAAGGAACCGTCTAAAGCAGTTTTCTCGATGAGAGACAGTTATTAACAAATGTGGTTGTGTTTTGTACATCAAACAAATATCTGTTTGTTGTTCAACCGCAGAAATATTATGAATAATAGTAACGATTAACGACGAAGACAGTCCTCATAAAAGTATCCATTTTATTGCTTCAACAGTTGCTACTTTCATCCATCAACCAAAAAATTACTCCCAAAAAAACTCAAAGAGATTCTCCAAAAAGTATTACCCAGAAAATTACTTAATAGTCAGAGACACACAACCACAAATTGAGACACTTCTAGTAATAAAAATTCCAGCTTTGGTTTTTCAAAAAGATTCTTAAAAGTTTATGACCCATTTCTGTTTAACCCCTCTTCATTCTCACACGAAATTCGAAAATTTCTTCACATCTTCTTTTGCTACGACGCTTTAGAATGCACATTTGCGTCGGCGGACCTTCTCACAGGACATGGTTGTTTAAATATTCAATGCGCGCGGAGTTTAAGGCCACAAGGCACGCACAGAGATCAGAATTACTTGAGGAACGCACTTTACAAAATGCAGTCATGTGTGCCTCGATAAATCAAAAGAGTAAATGCTCACGCTTTGGTGATCAAACGAGGAGTTGCTTTTTAACTTCGCTAGGTTGGTAGCACAGATATGCTGATGATATTTGGGACATCTGAAGACGTCAGTATATTATTGTTTTCAAATTGAATTCCTGCTGCGAATACGATAATAGTGAGATTGGAGAATAATGTACTGATTTGAGGTTGGGTACTTATTTTTCGCCTTGTTGAACACACTACTGAATTCAATAGAAATGATTACGAATGATTCTATGATTGTTCTGGTTGCCTCTACATAAGTTCTGTTTCCCAACATATCTCTAGGTTTAGTATACATTCATTCATTATCCTGCGTAATTCAATACACAAAAAAGCGTTTTACTCCGAATATAAATCCAATTTTTTGCGCACTTCTAAAGCTGTTTGAGGTTTTATAATAAAACTTAAATACACCTTCGTTTTGGTGCCAAAATAAATGTGACAAAAGTCCTCTATCGTACCGTACCCTCAATTTGAGATATTGAAACTCAAAGATTATGAAAAGTTGTCATTAGCCAATATCATTTATTGTATGAGTCATATGTCGATTAAGGTCATAATAAAAAAGAAAGAGCTCATTATTCTCTACAAAAATACTTCTATACTTCTTTTTCGTAGAGGCAACCGTTTCCGTGATATAAAGCTGACTAATTATAACGATATAATGCGATCGTTTTCATATCAAGTACGTAATCATTCCATTATCATCGTCAAATCGCCATCTTATGCGATTATTGAATCAGCGTGCTGATTAGTCGCCATCTTGAATCGAACCCTTATCACGTAATGAATAGGTGCCATCATGAACCGAACCTTCTGGCTGAGATCATTGAACACCTTGTATGATTGGTGGCAACCCGCATAACAACAGGATTCCAGCAACCAACTTAATATTACGAAAACGGTTGCTTTTACGAGAAAAAAGTATTGACCCTTACCCTTTTTTGTACAGAATAATAAGTTCTATCTTTTTTATAGTTACCTCAATCGACATACGATCCATAAAATAGAAGTTATTGGTAAAAAAAACATTTTTCAAACATGATTGGCCTATAGTAATAATTAACAGATTATAATAAAATACACTTCCTCACGTAATATATGTACGCGTGTCAACTGTCGTTAGAGCCCAACATTTACGAATACATTTCGAGCATTTACGAATGATTTTGGCCCTGTTATATACCTCCCTCTACCCACACTCCTCTACATGCGCTTTAATTAATCATTAACTAGTTAATTACCATCAAACCAATAAAGAGAATTATTTCTCCTTTCCTGGTAGCCTGCTATTTTTGAATAAGCTACCGATAATAAGCGAGGGAATATTTTTTAAATTGTAGCAGAAGAAGCGGAGACACCAGACGCCAGACATCAAAGTGAGAAGAATAGTGATTATTCCAAAAATTTTACAAATTCAATGTTCTTCAAAACAATACTCAAAAAAATTGTCACTTTTGATAGTTCTGTTTTTATATTACCGAACAAATGTAAGTAACTTTGCATCAGGAGTCATTTTGTCTCAGAAAGCGAACATAGAATAGATTCACCAATAGTTAACGCATCACAAATATTAAATAAATGTGAGCAAAGTGACAGCACAATAGAAAAAGAGCTATTGGCAATTGTGTGGGCTACAAAAAATTCTTAAACCATTTGCGAAAGAGAATTCAGAATTATAATTCTAATTATTTTGCTTGATTCTATTAGATGTGCAACATTCACATGGATCATGTGAGCAGTTTAATATATAAACTACAAAAAAGATTGTAATACTTTTTTTCTTAAAATTGACTATTTATGGGAAAACGCCATTCAAAAGTTATATTTTTCATAATATGCACACGTTTTCACGCTGTCTATGAGGTATTGTTCTTGGCGCGTATTTTTTAACGTGGTTATCCCGGTAGGCCTCATCCACGGTTTTTTTATTATTCTTTTCCTTTACCTCTCCTTCCACATCCTTCTTCCTTTTCATATTCATCTGCTGTTTAACAAAGTAAGCCTACTTTTTTGCAGTCGTATTTCGAGTTTACAGTTGCAAAAAATGGTGTTAAGGAGCTTTTCTGGCTCAGGTGGAAGTACTTAGAGTGTGGATTGGTTCCAATATATTAATAATTAGCTTTCAGCTCTATTGTTGTGGGTCCAGTTAAATATCAAGCCACACTTGAACCTGGTAATATATTCGATTAAAATGTTGATGGGCAAAAGCCAAACTAATCCACGCTCTATACTTCTAGCTGCACCAGAAAAGCTCCTTAATACTATTTAATGTCCGACTAGTTTATTATTGTTGTCATAATAACTTTTATTTCAGGGTTATTACTTAACAAATAGTACCCGGGGGCATTATGTTCCAAAATAATACTCGAGAGCATTATTTTGAAAAATAACAAACAAGTTTCCTAGCTACAACAAGTAACTTGAGCAATTTCTCTGACAGAAATCACGATGACAGGACACACACTACTAAAAATTTTGATTGAAATACAACAAAAGTCGGACATTGAACATTGAAGGCACCACGGGAGTTGAACAGACAATAATGCCTACGGTCAACGTAAACATCTCGGGCCAGAGATCACATCACGTGACTTACTTGTACATCATTTGATATATACACAAATTTATTCAATAAAGTTTTCTGTCACCCCAGATTATAATAAATATAATTTTAATAATATTTTAACATGTAAAATGTAAAAAAAAAGCAAAAAATTGACAACCGATTCTCATTGCCTACCTTATCATCCCATTTAAACTGATTGTTTTATACGGCAAATTCTGAATGTCTGTTATACATATAAACTGCACTTCCGGCTCAGCCAATTGATACAAAAATAGTAGATAACTATTTTGATGCTACAAGTTCAAACACTAAATTTCAATATTCTATGGCTGATCATTCTAGACTTATACAGAAAATTTAAAAGAAGTTTCAAGTAAAGTGCACTTCTGGCTTGGCCGATTCATACAAAAATAGCAGATAACCATTCTGATACAACATCAAGTTCAAATACTGAATTTCAACATCATACGGTTGATCATTCTGGATTTATTAAAAAAATTCGAAAAAAGTTTTTAAGTAAAGTGCACTTTCGGTACAGACGATTGGAAATATAATGCGAGGTGCACAACAAGACCATATACCGGTTTTAAATACAAATTATACGTTTAACCAGTTTTGAGATTTGCGAGTTACGCACGAACGCATGAACGCATGCACGCACGAACATACGTATCGACATCAAGCAAAAAATAGTCAAAATGGATTCAGGGATGCTCAAAACGGATATCTCCATCAAAATCTCGATAGGTGAATTTTGTCGGTTCCACAATACTTCCTTGTACTTCGTACAAATAAGTAAAACTCATTTTTGCGAACTTTGACCTCGCATACAAATTTTTGCACACACGGGATCGCTGAGGACTTTTCATAACTTCATAATAATGGTATCTTCAATGCAAGGGTGAATGTCTATTTTGACCGGACTATCACTGATTCATATTCATCTCTCTTTTAAATATCTATTGATAATCAAAATTGATTAATTTGATTGATAGATGATTCAGACAATCTGAATTACAATAGTTAAGTATTGAGGTCAGTAAATACAGTTTACCGATTGAGAATAATAGTTTGGAGACCGAGCCTTGGCGAGGTCTCCAAATATTATACGGAATCGGTACTGTACTTATTGACCGTGATGCTTACAAAATTTTTTGCACGGTTGGAAGATCCAAAATATGGGTCCGATTTTTTCTTTTAAATTAAATTACTACTGATTATTGTTAATTCGCTGTCAGCTGTCAAGTTTGAAATTTTATTCTGAATATTCAATTACAAATAAAGATAAGTAAATGAATACTTTTTGTGAAAATTCACAAATTTTTACTTACCGCCTTTGCCCATGGGCGGTAAGTCAGCATAACCATAGTAACCACAGTTTGCTGGTAAAATCAACATACCATCCCAAATAGAGGGCCGGTCAACACATGAAAACGCCCAATCGTGCAAAAATAAATTATCCAACTTAATCTGAATTTAACAAATGTTAATGGGAGACAAATGGCAATAGGGGTAATGACCTGGGAGACAAATGACGACGGAACAAATTCTAGGGGACTACTGACTTCCTATGAAGTTCATATATTTTATCAGGAAGGCAATACAAAATCTAAAACAAGCTGCACTGGTATAATAAAGACGAAATTAAAATAAATGTACTATGTGCACCCAGATGAGTAAGGGCCTGTATATGAACTATTCAACTATCTTTTACGTATGATCAAGATCAGTATATAACATTGATATGCTGCAGAAGGATTGCGTGAGTTATGATGACGTCAAAAAATTATTCTCGTCAATAAGATGGTCCTGTTATCTTTAAGTTTCTTCCAAGCAAATTAAGATGACACATTACGAGCATTAAATGAACATTACAGCAAAACAAAATTACAGTAGAACAGAAAAAAAACTATTAGCAATTGTATGGGGCTATGAAAAATTTTAGATCCTATTTGTTGAAGCAGGCAGTTATACTGCTGAATTGTTCAGTTTTTGATACGTTTTATTTGGGTGAATATGACTGGAAGAGTACAATGAAATATCTTGGTCAATATAGCCAATAGCTGAGTAAGTAGATCACATAATTGATGGATGATGCCATCCATAATTTTATTATATTGGTAATATAATGACTTCTTTCGACATGTACTTAATAGAAGCATAACTAAAATATTAAGGTACTTTGAAAAAAAAATTAATTGTGTATCATTGTGACTTATGGTATAAATTAAATTGTTCTACAGACTAACCAAAATAATACTTGAAAGCTGTTAAAAAAATACAGTTCAATATGAGAGATTAGTTAAGTATTACAGATAGGTATTTCACAAAGATTGTGAAGTGCCATTCATTATTATTGATGAATCTATTGCTCCTAGGATTCCTGGAATTGTAAATAAACGTTTATCAACTTTTGAGTCATCTTTCATGACTTGCTTCTTTTTATCAGTTTCAGGTGAAATTTCATGTGCTAAATTAATGTGAAACAAATATTTTGATTATTGGATGATAAGGATTATCCGACTACTTGATTCTAAGCTATGTGGAACATTGTAATAATTTGTTTGGTGTGGTGGAATGTTATCGCTTGATATCACTTATCATATTAAAATTTTCAGGGGATTTTTCTCATCAATAAAAAGTTAAAGTTAGAATTTGCAAACAAAGTGATAAATACCGAAGTCAAACTAATTCGCGAAAATGATCTTTAATTGCACACTTTGCTTCGCTCGTACTTTCGTTTATAAAAATTTCTCAATCTATTTTCCCTACAAATTAACATTCAAGGTCATAAATTTAAGATTTTTAGCAATGATTTGTGAATGACAGTTAATAATATTTGTTTTTTTTTTTTATATTAATTTTAGTTTAAATTCTTAAATTGTTTTGAATTCATTTTATAGTAGTCCCTCGGATATTAATTCTGCTACATATTCGAGCGGTCTAGTTTGCCAAAACGGACATGCAGTACAGAGACAGTGGTAGTGGCATCGTCACGTTTTAGTCTTCGGCGTCGTATGAGATAATTTAAACGCGGCTGAAATAGTCGCGCGCTGCTTTAAAATGAATTTCATCCGGTGCAGAATCCGCAGTCGTACTGTTCTTGTCTGTCTGTCTGTTGCTCTGTGCACTGTTTCTGTATCTAGTGTTGTGCGCATTTGTTTTCTACACCTGATTAACTTTTTGTTCTAATTCCGTCAGAGCCACTTGGACCGTAGCAACTGCTCTTCTGTTTTTTCTTGCCGACGACGTTTTTAATTGTTTCTCACGCTAAAAAAACAATGAATGTTTTTTTGATGGATTAGTCTATTCAGTCATTTCATTTAGTGAATTTTTGAATTGATATTCATCTCCTGTCTAGCTTACACAGCTCGTTTAATTTTTCGAATGGAGTAATAAAATTCCTTCTTCTGGGAATCAGAGGGAATGCTTTAATTCACAAAGTTGGCTCATCCATGAGAGAATTTGATTTAGCCATGAGGGTGGTACAAAAATAAATTACGCGACGACAGTAGACGTAACCAACACTTCTCAGTGCGAAATGCTAACTGGGACGCATCCCAAATTAAAAACCAATGGTTCGTTGCAAAGTTCTGAACGTCCGTTCGTTATGTTGTAATGAAAACCTGGATTCACATCAAAATTGCATCGACCGCAAAACCAAATTAAAATCTGCAAACTGTGAATCCGGTGGAGAGAGACAGATTTTTCTGACTCTGCTTTACTTGTTTGTGTTATTTATTTGTTTGTTCACTAATTTTAAAGTTAATTTGTCTGGGGAGTTCCCAAATTTTCACTAATCTTTCACCAAAAGAATTTGAGTATAATCTGCAGTTTGAAGCTGTCTTAAAGAAAATTTCACAAAGGATTGGAAAATCCAGCCAGTCGAAAATATGAAGGAAACAACAAAACCCTTGATAACAACAAATCAAAATCAGAAAACAAAAGAATGTTGAGGAATATATAAAAAACTTTATCACCTATTTTGCGAGCTCGTAAACCATGACCGATACTGTTCAATTTGTTTTTCATCCTCTCAATCAAAACAAGAACAAAAATATATCGCCGAAACAAAAGAATTGTCTGCAACTTTGCAATTATTTTGTATATTACCTAATGATGATACGAGTTATGATTCTAATAATATGCAAATTGTGTTTTGTGTTTCGAGGTTACTGGTTAGATCGTCTGCAGATACGACGATTGTGATCTAAATTGCGCGAAAATAGATGCTCTAGGTTGTTTAGTATATGACAAAGTTCATGTCAAACGATTTTTTAATTCACTTAGGCCCGAGATATCCACCTCCTAATAAATTTATTTGGTGAATAATAACTATGGCAACTATTGTCTGCACAATTGTTACCATAGTTATTATTATCCAAATGAATTAATTAGGAGGTGGATATCTCGGGCCTAAATCAACTATCCTTGTCTTATTAACTTTGATAATTTTCGAAAGCATGGAAGCCGAAAGGCGGTTAATCTAAAATCAAAATATTTAGGTATTTATCAATACTCATGGATTATTCGGTCGAAGTTTTACTGCTCTAAATTGATTGAATATAAAACGTACATTTAATAAGGTGCAAAGCGTTAAACGGTACTGTGACGGAAGAACGTTAATTTTTAACTGTCACTTTTCTTTCCATTCATCTCTCACAGGATTTATTCGTTCTTTTATGCCATTTAATGATCTTCAATCATCACTGAGTTATGGTTATTCTAACTTAGTGAAAATATGCAAGCTTTGTAATACGAAGATCGTGGGGTCGATCCCAGCTTTGGACAAAAGTTAATAATGATTTTTACTGAATTATTCGTAGCTTGACAATTGGTAACGGCTTAAGTAACATCAAAATAGTATGTGCCATATCCGTAGAGGATAAAATATATAATTTATCTCCTCTTTAGAGGTATGTAACGACATACATGATTTATTATTTGTTACTGAACAATCAAATATCTTCCTAGAAAAATCATGCCCACAAAAAAAAACTGCTTAGTTTCGGACTTTGTTGAAACACTTTTGAACAATTAAATTTTAAGATTATTCATAATTATGAACAATTGTGACACTTCTCGTTAGCAGCCTAATCGATGACGTTCCGACGAAGATGACAGTCTAAAGGTAATATATTTGACATAACTATCCACATTAGGATCGAGGAATATTCGACAAGAAAATTGTTTACAGTTTACTTCCGGTTTCGGCAAAAAAGGCCAAAGGTGGCATCCAATTGAATGATTCACATAAACGGACGAAGTAATACGAGCTGCGCGTGCGCATAATATTAAAGAAAGTTATCGTGAAGGCCAGGGCCACGAAGGAGAATAATAGAGGAACGGACACTCAGTTGGAAAACATGAAGCCTAAAATGTAATGCGACATCAATGAGAGAGATAGCGAGAGCGGGCCCAGCTTTGCGTGCGTCAATTTTTCGAAAGTAGCACAGGAGAAATAGAAAAACTATTCTAATATGCCACAGGGCTAACAAGAACACTTGCTTCGCTCATTTTTGACAATTGTATTCTCAATAACTTTTATATAATGATGAAGAGTGAAGAAGATGATGTTGCAATTCTGTGCAAATCTATAAGTTTTATGAATTAATTAATTAATTGACAAGAAGTTTCCTCGAAGTTAAATTTTTCACTAAAAGTTTAGGTTAGATATAAACTTTCAATTTCTAACATAGAATTGTCAGTAGACCTGCTATTATAATTTTTAAATAATTTCTACTCATTTTTACATCTCTGACGACCATTCTTTTATAATATCCGCCTTTCTGAAATATTTTTCACAAATATAATCTGTAATTTCCAATGTTCTATTCTGTCGCGTTATGTTCTTGTGATACTTATTTAATGAAATATCATTTTTGGGTACAAAAAAAGACAATATTTCTCTTTACAAGTTCTGTACCTACTATTACAATTTGACCCAAAACATTTTCTTCCTATTTTACAATATATTTCCACATGAAAATACTAAATAGAATGAAACTTGCCAATTACTTCCATAAAAACATGGGCCCGCCTCTACCTATCTCTCATTTACCGTCTCTCTCTAACAAAATTACATTTTTGGCTTCACTTTTGCAACACAGTTAAGATAGGGAATTGCATAGGCGTGGCCAGGGCTCAGGGTAGAATAATAAAAATGATGTCTACAATAGGTGATGTAAAGTCGTTGCATTTCCAGCTTCGACGAAAATCAAACATCGATTTTGGATTTATTTTTGGGATACTAAGAAAGACTGACTTTTTGTTATTCTTAATAATAAATAATCTTCCTAAGATGTTTGTCGATGTCAAATTCACACATCCATCTGCGAATAGAGGGATCTGGAGTTGGATTCTATAACATTTCTTCTATGATTTGAGTATGTTATTTTTGAGCAAATCCAATCGAAAAATAATTTTTCAAATTGGATGAAGAAATCAATGAATGTTTTTTAATACAGTATATTAAGCTTTTGTTATCCAGGATGTCCCAGAATTTCGTTAATAAAATAAAAACTCTAAGACTTTGTTATAGAAACCGATACACTTTTGTTTTTTATGACTTACGTTGCGGAAACTAGGGAATATATAGAAAAATGGATGGGATCTTTTTGTAAAGCATAGAAGTATTTACATAAATATCAGCAAAAGCATATACATATCTACGATCAATAATGTGGGCATGAGAAACACCGAAATTTGATATAAATCTGCAATGCATTCATCCAGTCTGTTACAATGTGAGTTTAATTAGATAATAACTCATATAATTGTGCGAAAGTGTCATAATTCGTAAAAATAAAATTGGCCTGAATTCGTCCTGTTGTCTGAGCGGAGCCTGTTATTTCTTTACGGCGCGCCAAGTGACATTCGAGAATAATGTAGAAGTTTCTGGATGTTTGCTTTCCGTATATAAGAGCGAACAACCTGACTGAGGAACAGTGAACAGTAAGATGGCGTGAATATTCAGTGCATGATCAGCTAAGTGCGAAGCGTGATAAATAGATAAGTTTTTGTGAATAAATATTAGTGACTTTGTAGTTGAGATTTGATAATAGTGAGTAAGAAATTGTTAGTGTCTGTATTAGTGTTACAACGAAGAATAAAACTTATATTTTCTTTTCATTTATTAAACAGTGATTTTTATTTTAACAATAAACCGTTCTTTGAAAGTAATAAACATTACAGTAGAAAAAAAATTAAAAAAAAAAATTTGGTTCAACATTGGTTAGGGACTAGGAGATTCAATTTTACAAAAATATTGGGAATAAAATCATTTTAGAAACAATCATTGAACTAACAATATAAAACTGGATTTTGAAATAATCATCTTCGAAATGAAAATAAAGGAGAGAATTATGATCGGAAATTATTTAAATATTACTATTATCCAGTCCACTATGTTGTGTCTTATTTTTTATTCTTATTCCCAAATTTATCTGTAGTTTTGTTTTTATAGAGCGAAAAGCGCCCTGTAACGAGAAGTTTGAAGCTATGAAGAAGCAACTTTAGGTTATTCCCAAGCCCAAACCATGGATCTTAGATATATGAACCTGCTGACATTTATGTACATAATTTCATGCTCTACATTAGATCCAGTACGCTATTCGCTATCACTCGTATTTTCCGCAGCGTAAGCAATACTAGATGAAAATGTGTCGTTTTCTAGAACAAATTCTTATTTTATTATCAAAATTTTGGGTCAGCTAGAGTAACAAAATATCAATTTTATGCATTATGAAACATTCCTTCAACAATTTATAAAATTTTAAAGGATGTTTTCCCATTAGATTTGCCCGAATTGGTAATTTTAACGTAGTGAAATCATAACAAAAAAATAATTATAAAATCCCATTCCTGGGGCCTATTGCATAATAAAATACAAGTAAATACTATTAGTGAATATGCACGTAAAAACGCTAATAATATTAACTTGTATTTTATTATGCAACATGCCCCTGATTGTAATGTCTTTTTTGCAGGATTGGGCGTTTCCATGTGTTTAACGGCCCTCTATTTGAAGTGGTATGTTGATTTTACCAGCAAACTGTGGTTACTATGGTTATGCTGACTTACCGCCCATGGGCAAAGGCGGTAAGGTAAGTAAAAAATTGTGAATTTTCACAAAAAAATATTTATATATTTATCTTTATTTGTTATTGAATATTCAGAATAGGATGTCAAACTTGACAGCTGATAGCGAATAAACAATCAACAATAGTAATTTAATTTGAAAAACAAAATTCGGATCCATATTTTGGATCTTCCAATCGTGCAAAAAATTTTGTAAGCATCACGGTCAATAAGTACGGTACCGATTTCGTATAATATTTAGTAACCTCGCAAGGCTCGGCCTCCAAACTATTATTCTCAATCGGTAAACTGTACTTACTGACCTTAATACTTAAATAACTATTTCCAAAGCTCTTTTTATTCACTGATTAATCTGGGCATTTAGGCTAAACAAAGTACAATTTACTAAACTTGGAGCTGAATTATCGGTTAGAAACCGTAAATTGAAACGGACAACAATTATTTCGAAGTGTGGCACAGCAGGCGTATCATATTAGGATTTCTTGTGGATATAATGCTCCAAAACTAATCGTCCCATCTTTACTTCTTCTATCATATAAATATTTGACTTATCAAATCATCCTGATATAAATATTTATCAAAATGGTAAATGTTTGTAATTTATGAAGTGTCTAATGAAGACGGACTACAAACTAGACATTTCACAGAAATATTAAGCGATCGTTCACATATTTATTTCGGTAAATATCTTCAATTTATTCCAACTTATTGTATCAAAGTTATTCAGTTGTTTCACACATACGGTTTTGCTTGTTCCCTGTCGTGTGTTCTACTTCAGTTCTTCATGGTCTAATACCGGTTTATGTTGTTCAGAAATAGGTTTGTTTAGAAACATTACAAATATGGAAACAGCGGTAATAGGGAGTTTTTGCAAGCCACCGCTAATGAAACGTCAACGATAACGTCAAAAACGATTTTCTTTGGTCACCGTTACTGGAATTGACAGATAAATTCATTGTTATGTTATTGATGTTTGCTAACCCTTGAAGATTCTTGTAAGTACACTGTGATTCAAGCTAGCACTATTGAGTGATCATTTCTCAAAAAAAATATTTTTGACGTTAGCGTTATCGTATCAATAGCGGAGGTTGCAAAAACTCCCTAATATTACCGAGGCATTTTTCTAAAAGAAAGATTCTTCATTACACAATCATCTACATCGGTTTTTCTCACAGTTTTGATAATTCGTGATAATTACCACTTTTTTCCAATCTAATACTTTGATTTTCAATGCCAATCGGTTCTGAAAGTCCTTGATTTCAATTGTTATATCGTTTTCTTTCTCTACTTTTCTTCTCTAGATCCCTCCAATACCACTTTGATTTAGAATGAGAATTGGAGTGAAATTTTGTCGAGTTCGTCTCTGTTGGGTTCACACATGCTGGAGCCCCAGTGGGAGCGTATGGTACAACAATATGTTTATAAGTATTAGCCGGTGACGTCGGCCCAGCACCAAGCGACCAGCCATACAGTATTATGTGCAAATCCAATAATTGAGACCATTATGCGAACGTGCGGTACGGAATAGAAGTACATAAGAGTCGCGTGTGCCATATATAGACATTTCACCAACAACAACACACTAAGAGCTGTGTCCGCGTTGTTCTCCGAGCATTCTTTCTTTCTTTCCTGATACATGAGTTGGATCATCTCTTATCCCCAATATTCTTTATTACAATTACAAACAATCTGAATAGATATTAACCACACCGTGACACACATCCATCGTAGTGAAAATTAGGAAACTCAAGTGACGATTTGTACCAGGTATATTCATGGAAAATTCTAACCTTCCAACCAGAGATAACTTGTCTTTGGACTTTTGGAGGGTGTAGATCCTGTTTCGCGATCGAGAAATCGACAATATTTCCTCTACTCTTAACTAGCTTCCGCTAGCTTCATAGTTAATTCAAGAATTGACAGGTATGATAAAATAAAATAGAGACGACAGGACACCTACTCTAATTCGTAAGAATAGATCGAATGACGTCAAGTCAGTTACATTTATGAGAACTTGAATAATGTATGTTAGTGCAGACGATAGTCTACTTTATGTTTGCGGGTGAAGATTCTATTTAATGTAAGATTATTTCCAGAGTATTTGCCTTTAACCAGCTTCACAGTTAGTTCCAGAATTGACGGGTATAATGTGGTACAAAATTGAGGATGAACGACTATGAAGACATTAGAATATTGAATTCAAATTCGTAAAGTGAGGTTGGATAACGTCATGACAGTTACATTTATATAAACTTGAATAATGTATGTAAATGCATACGATATGATCTACTTTATGTTGAAATGTTGATGCTTGAAATCAAATCTATTTAATAAATATTCATATTGAGCATAACCATGCATGACTATTTTTTTATTTTTATTTTACTATTGTTATTATTTGAGCAATAGTTGACTTGATCCTATATTTTATTTTTGGAAGACTGTCTTCAATGATGACGAAATCAAATCACCTCTCATAGTTGATACATACATCAAAAGTCTCTAAAATGATGTCAAAAAGCTGTCTCTACGAATTAGAATAGAATCCCAAGGATGGAGTCCTATAAGTTTTTCTTATGATTTGAATACGTTATAAAAGTATACAATTAACGATTTGAGCAAATCCAATAAAAAATTATTATTTTAAATTATAGAAACCAAGTGGATAATATTTTGTAATGCAGAAAATTAAACTTTCGCGTTTCAGATGGTCTCAGAATTTTGTTAAAAAAATAAAAGCTTCAAGATTTTGTGTGAGGAATCGGTACATTTTTATATTTCATTGCTTACGTTGCGGAAAGTATAAAAGATAATAAAAAGGGATGCGGGTTTTTTGTAAAACATAAAATTATGTGCCTACATAAATGTTATAAAGAGCATATATGTACAATCAATAATTTGGGCATGAGGGGTCCTGGAAGTCAATAAGAATTTTGGGTGCATTTATTTAAGTGTAACAACTCCTATTTAGTTTGATAATAGTTCATATAAATATATGAAAAAAAGTTCAAATTGGAATAATTAGATGGCCTATCGTTGGCTAATGACTAGAAAGTTAAATTTCTAGAAAATAATGGATTCAGTATGTTCGGAAATTAAACAAAAACTACTGTAATTCAGTTCACTATGCAGTGATTCCTTTTCAATTTCAAATTAGCAGTTGTATTTCTATTGAGCGAAATTTGCGCTGTAAAGAAAAATTAGCAATTTTGAAGAAGCAACTTCAGATTATTTTCATGTCAAAACCATCAATCGTAGATATGTGCTCTTGCTGGCAGTTACATACATCATTTTATGCCTTACAAAAAAATTTAATCCATTTTTTGTTATCTGACGTACTTTCCGCAGCGTAAGTAATAAAATATAAAAATGTCCCGTTCCGTAAAACTAAATCTTGGAGGTTTTATTTTACTAACAAAATTTTGATACATCCTAAATAACAAAAAACTTATTTTCTGCACTATAAGACATTCCTCAATTGATTTATATAATTTTAAATTGTGTTTTCCCATTGGATTAGCCCAAATCGCTATTTCTACAGAAAAATAACATAAAATTCATAGAATCCCATCCCAGAGTTTGTAAGTGATCGGATTCAGTTATTGGCTTATTAAAGGAAAGAAAAATGTTTGTAGTCTAGATTCAACAAAAAGTACAAATAAAAATAGTGTCTCGTGTCATGACAATCCCTCCAAATCCATCTCTGCGGATGGGTCTCCAACAACAAGGTCGCACCATACCGGTGATCATGATCCCTCAAGCGAAGAGCTTGACGTCTGGTCGACGCGTCGTCGGCAAATCGTTCCGTGTCACGGGGCAGGACCGTATCAGACCGAAAACTGACACGTCACATGGTCATAAGCGAGTAACATTGCCTCGCCAGCCCTGCTAAGCTTCACTGACCATGGAACTTCACACCAATGACGAAAGTCACAACATTATTTTAACCGAAAAGGGTGAAGAAAATAATTATAAAAGATTATTCCAGTAGAATAGAAAACAGTTATGAATGTGTTGCTTTCAGTCAAACTGAGTGACTTTGAACTAAAAGCGCTCTAAATACTTATGTAATATATAATATTTTGGCTACAGATACTTGTAAACATGTCTTGTACATCAACATCATACACATAATGTCTTGGGATTATTTACGCTTAGTTCATACCTTCATTACTTCAGAAAATAATTGATAATTGTTCAAAAATGTTTGGAATCTGAGTGCATGTGAGAAATCTAAAATATCATTCACAAAATAGATTCCAACATTAAACGCGAAATTAATAGTGCAAGTGATGGGAATGACCGCGCCAAATTTCGGTGCCAGTGTTACTAATTTACCAAAGCAAAAGATTGCGATTTAATAAACGATTCTGACGGCACTTGTAAACATACAAACAATTAATTAAATTGCAAAGGACTACTGTATATAATAATTGAATCAACTGATGTTAAAATAGACGGGATCAAAGATCACGGAATATTCTTTGGCGTTTTTATAGATGAAGTTTCAGACACAGGCAATGTTTGTAATATAAAAAGTCGTTCTCCAACATCTGAATGCACCAAAGTCATCTTTGTTTACCGCATCAATCAGTAAATCATTAAGTACGGGCTTCGCGCATATGTCACTGGTCGACTGCGAGTCAGACGCCCGATCACTAGCAAACGCGTAGACGAATGTTTAAAATAAGAGTGCAACAGAATAGCAGAAGATCGACTTTCGTTCACGGCAGCGTTCTCTGAGTTTGTGATGTTATTTTTGGATTATCTCAAGGTTTACGCTAAATACCTGGACACATTTCGTCTCGTGAATAATTTGTAAGGAGCTGTACTACTCATACAAATCAGTCCAACAGAAATTATTTAAAAGTTTATCGAAATATTGCAGCGCACAGTTTATGTACTTGGCAATAAATCAAGAGAAAGCGAACTGAGGTAGCTGTTGCATCATATGTAACTCACCCCTCCTTCGGAGGACGACGTCCTGGATTTGCCTCTCGATTTGTTTGTATTTCTTGGCGTCTCTAGGGACAGGCTCGGGCTGTCCCAGCACGGTGTAGTTGTGCATACCGACGCTTTTCAGGAAAAATATATAGTAGTCGCCGTTGTTGAGCTTAGCAGGCACGAATCCATGGACCCGTTTGTCCCCGCATCCCTTGGGTTGACGATAGGCGAAATATAGACGGATGGGATCGGTGATGTTGAGCGCGCGATACGTGGAATCGTTGCGGTGGATCTTCTTCACCTCCACCGTGACGGCGTAGTCCAACGAGTGGTTGGGGATTTTCTTGGAGCGCACAAGACCCTCTACGACGATGGCTGCGCGGAAGGCTCTTGTAGCAACGTCCTGTCCAGGACAGAAACGTTGGGGTCGGCGCGTTCGACGCGTACGCCACGGTCGCTGCCTTGTCGCGACACCATCGGCGGCGGTGTGACGGCGGCGTCGCCTCCCAGCCACTGGCCACGGACTCGCCACCGCCTCCTGTTCTACACTCATCAACTCACTGGTTCTCCTTAACCGCGACACTAACTCACTGTCAAACTGTGTGTTCTCATTTAAACTATTACTAGATGAGGTAAATGGATATTTTTTGTTATTATCCGTTAATGTCACCAATCTATCTGTGTGGAAACCAGAACAACTTAAAAATACTAAAATCACTAGAAATATAAAACATACACATTTTTCGTACGATAATTTCAACATGTCTGATGGGGTTTATGCGACGCCTAGCCACTTGCGCCCCAGCAAAACAACAGCGGAACTACTTCGTCAGGCTGTTGGAGATCTTCGAGATCCGACATCTTTCGTTGGGAGGCAACTCGCGATGCTCGGGCTCTAACATTCGCCCGCCGAGGGCGACTTTCATTCCTCTTTGTCACATGCGGCCGATTCGAATCCAACCCCAAAACATCCACCAACAACTTGAGGGCAATCACGCGAAACAGGTTGACGAACGAATGGACACTATATATAGTAAAACACCATGAACCGATGAAGAAGTTTAGAAGGATCTGAGAGCCGCACAGGAGTAAGACTGGCGCACTGGAAGGACGTCGGGGATTTAAAAGAAGAGCGCGACCGGACGGCGGCAAGAGCGAGGGAGGACGATCATACGACACTAACAATGCAAGTAACAATGTGCGGCGCTCTGGCGGGATGCGATGGACGGCGGTGACGATGTTCGCGCTGCTACAGCTCAAACTGCACTGGTCGGCCGTGCGGAGCGCCGCGAGCACGCCTCTGGTGGTGGCGCGCCGAAACCGACACTGCCGACACGCGTTACGCATACACACTCTCATACCACATACGCATCTAACGCACTTTTCTCATTTTCCTATCCTTTCTTATCGCAGCTTATCATTTCCAACACTTTCACAAAAACTTCAATTAGACGCAACGGATGCCTTTCCACACATCACTAAACAGGATAACTTTCCAAAAACATTATAAATCTTAGTAATAACTAACACATTAAAGGCTCATCTTTTCCTATTAATTTTCTTAATATTTTCAAGTGAATCGTGTTACATAAACAACAGCGAAAAGCAATAGCAATAAAATTTTCCAGTCATTAGAACCATAAATCATTTTTAAATAACAAGCAATAATTTTCCAGAAATACCGAGGAAAGCAGAAATTGGAAATTGTAGTATTTCTGTCTTACATTTGCATATCGAGAAAAAATAATTTTCCAACAGGATAATGAATAAATATTTGGTAAAACCAATAGTGCAATTCCCACGTTGCATATTTCTAGAGTGACTAGGTGACACATTCATTATTCTTATTTATCAATGAAAGATATTGAATAGTAAACTAAAAAAAAAAACAATGATATTTTGCAGATATGTTGGTTTGGGCTATATACATAGCTATTTAAATATGAAAACTTTGGACCATCTTGCTCCTGAGAAAAAATGTGTTGAAATATATCTTCAATACACAGCATTTGATGAAAGAATGATTGGAAAAATATTGGAAAACGAATGAAGTTGTCATAAAAAACATTCCTATGATAACTCAAGAATAATTGATACTTTCCACCTCATTCGAGGTCAAAATCAGGGTGTGAAAAATCATGATTTTTTTTATGAATAAAAAATTCACGATTTTTTTAAAAGAGTCATGTTTTCTTCCTTTTACTTATTTTTTAGTTTTGACTTTTGAAGTACTATTTAGATAGTATTTTTAATATTTTTTGTGATTATTTGAACCGTCTCGTTGCATAACTGCCTCAAATACTGATTTCATTTAAAATTGACATGGAAAATGCGTCAAGTGTTCCAGGGATTTCAGGTCGAAGCATGTTTGAAATTCACACAATTCTTTTATAAGGTTTTTTGCTTATTCCCAATTCTAAATTAGAACTTTTTTATGCAATAATTTGATTTATTTTTTATTTTCTAGTATAATTTTTGACTTTTCATAGAATTTGTACCTACGCTACCTGTTTCTAATTTTCTTATGATAAGTTGATTACTTTATTTAATACTATAATTTTGTTTTAAGCGAAAATATTTTTTTTTAATTAAAATCAATGATTTTTATAAAAAAAAAAAAACACTCAATTAGAATCTTGATTTACTCCCCTTCCAATCATCTAACAAAATTTCAAAAATGTATCGTCAATATTTTGCCAATTACAGAGGTATGTTAAATTTTAGACTAAATTTCTTTTGAAAATTCCTACGAATTCAATATTTTTTATTACAGTGCCTTGAGAATGGGGTGAATATTGAAATCTCTTAATATTTTGGTAATATCGAGAAGACAAATTTTCTAGTGCCTTTACGAGCAAAGCATTTGTTACAACTAATTTTGTAATATTTATTATATCTTTAAGACCTCATTTCAATCTAAAAATGACATGAGCGCATGATATTATAGCAGGCATTTTTTGAAATATTCGTTAAGATTTGGGGTGAAAATTGGTACACAAATGCTACTACTCAAGGTAAATGTGATGGTAGAAAAATTGTGCTAATGTCCTTCCCAATTCAATAAATGTCGAGAAAAATGTTTTTCCTGATTTGCAATGAGCCTTATCATCATTATCATACAAATAAAAACTCGGTCAAAGCAGGCGAAGCCCGCTCGTTAATTGGGTGCGAAGCATCGCTGGTTGAAAACATGATGAACATTGAGCATGGCACGTCGAGCTTGGTCAGTTTGGGTGCAAAGCACCACCAATTGAACACACATTGACACACAAAGCAGTAGTATGGGTGGTAAAAACAATACATTGATAAATATGTTAGGGGTAAAAAAAATCAGTGGTAAAAAAAGCAATGGGCAAAATTTATTGATACAAGTGTGAGGGCGAATCTATCAAAAAATACATATAATAGTATATTCCGATACAAGTGCGGAATGAGCGATCCGCACGAATGACGGATGTATTTTTTTCTACAGTCAAAAGTGTCCGCAGAAATATTTATAACCAAAATATGCCATTTTCTGAGAAAAAGTTTGCTTCATTGATCTTATTCCAATTCATCAAACATTGGTAAAATCACTCTTATTGACTCCATTTTGAAGAGGAATGATAAGAAAATCAACAAGAAATAAAATTATGACAGCAATGAAACAGTTTTTTCGCGACGCCACGCAGATTTCTTAGGAACCTCTGAGCGTGCGGAATGACGCACGCTACAGCGTGTGGAATGGATATCATTCTATAGTGACTGTATAAAAAAATGTTTCTCATGGAAGATTTGAGGAATAGAACAAAATTCGGGTGTTATTCATGTCATCAGTTAATCGTAGAAAAGTTTCTATAAAAAATTTATTCTTGGGAATTTTTCAACAAAAATTATAATACTCATATGTATAGCCTCTTAATGTAATGATGAAAAATCTTGGCAAATATCGGATATTATGTTATGTCAATTCTATTACTCTTTGATTTTAAATTACATCAAATAATATTTGTACAAGTTTTATTAAAAGATTCACATGCATATATTTTTCATGGATGATTCTGGAATTGAATAAAATCGAAAGTTATTTTGTATAATTCTTCATAACAAAAGTATTTATCGGGATTGCTTTATGAAATTTGATATACTGATCAAACATCTGAAATTGTATGTGAAACTGAGAAAATTATAACGATAGATCTGGCAATTATTGAGATATGGAGGAAAGTAATTACTTCAAATGTCTCCACCTCAATGATCTTTTGTGTAATTCATACACACTATCCATGAAATTAGTAATTGAAAAAATAAAGAGGATTCTAGAACTTTAATATAGGTAACAAAAAAATTTTCCAACAGGAAAATCTCACAGTATTATCTCTACTGATTAGCGAACTATTTGAATTTTTCAGAAGTACCTGGCGCCATTCAAGATTTATAATCACTATATTAATATTATTGTACCAAAGATCATATACATTTTATCAACATTCCCATATCTATTTTTATTAATTCTACTTTAATCGATTATTATTCCGACCGGCATACTTCACAGCTGATGACAGTATGATAATAAAATTTCTGTGTATCACTTGCGCGATGAATGCAAAATATTTCTAATCTTATCAAGTATTCCATTTCCTCGAAATCAGTGCGCAAATTTTAAATTTTGAAAGGTAATCCATTAAAGGAAAAACCCTGACTTTTCTTGAGGATTAATAGGTAGTGTAGGGATTCCCCAATATTTTCCTTTATTCAGCAACAAAAATTTATTATTGTAAATACCTCAAAAACATCATTATTCATTAGATATTAATAATTGTACTCTCACATTACCTACGCCAATATCATGATGTAATTTTCTTTGAATCGAAGAAAATAATCCACATACTTTCCATTCTATAATAATTTGTTTTCCTTAAATGTATGGTAATGAATACAATATTTTTTGCGGCCATTAATTAAAATTACCATATATTAATCGCATTAAGGTAGGTCATGTGATGGATATTGGTAATTATTGAGTATATATCCTTATTCATCAATTTCAATCAATAGGACATATCTAAAAACGGATGCTATTTGGAATCGATTAAAATCCAAAAATATACGTAACAAATCGATACGGATGCAGACTCAAACAAATGCAAGTAGGCATTACGTCTTGGGAGTCGATAGGAATGTATGACAATCATAAAAGACGGAAGTAGACATGATGCCAGACAAAGAGGGCGTAGCACGTACGCCAAAAATGATGCTTGTATCAATGAATATTAGTCATTTTGGATAGAATTTGAATGGAGTTAATACAGATGTAATCCAAAACGAACGATAATCGTTTGGATGCTTGGACAAACGTCAATCAAGGATGTAAATCAAAGCAGAAAAGATACAAGTCGGAACAGATGCGAATACTGATGAACTGGAGTCGATATTGATGATCCGATCTGGAATAAATATAGATCAGTACGGATGCCACTTGTAACGGATACAAGAATCCATAGGAATGTTATAGGAACAGATACGGATGCTAGTCCAAACGTACGCCAATCAAAAAACACGTTAGTCGAAAAGGATAGCAGATGAAACAGTTGTAGCACTCAAGTTTCAATGATTGTAGATCAGTCGAATGAAAATCGATACGGATGAAATTCAAAACAGACGTCATTCAGAACGGATGATGGTCGAGATAAACATCAGTCTTTAAGTCGAAACATACGTAGCAGGTAAATCAAAAGAGGTTCAAGTTTCAATGAATGTCAATATGGATGTAAATGTGAGAAAGAGAAATTGTCAAGCTGGAAGCTGGAAAATTTAGGTCGAAGCAATCAAAAAGGTATAGGTATAGACGCAAATCAAAAATTGATTACAGTCAATATAGGTGAAATTAAGAATGTAAGCTTGTACGGAAGCAAAATAAACGGAGGAAAGTTGGAACAGATGCTAGTCAATACGAACATAAGTTGATACGGATGCTGATCGGAGCATAAGCCAATTAAAAAGGATATAACTTGTATGTAACAGATACTTAAAAAAAGAGTTGTAGTACGTGAGTCAAAATAGATGTAAGTCTCAATAACTGTGAGTTAATCAGATGAAAGATTGAACAAAGGGAAGTCGATACGGATGCAGACCAAAACTAAACGGATTTCTGTTGGAACAGACGCCAATCAAAAAACGAAATGAATCAAAACAGGCAAAGCCCGTTAGTTAGACAGGATCCATATTTAATGGATGCAAGTACAAAATGTGTATCGACTACAGTCGATATGGATGGGATTAGAGATGTACACCTGCCAAAACGGACGCAAATCAAAGAAGACATAATTGGATATGAATAGAAATAAAGTCTAACACCTGTCAAATTTCAATTTAAGCATTATTCGACACTAATGCAAGTCAGTGTGAATGCACGAATGGAAGTCAGGAGAGATAAATCTGTACGAAAGCAAAAATAATGTGGATGCCAATTGGAACAGATGCCAGTCCTAAAGGAGGTAAGTCAAAATAGATGCTAAATGAACAGCCGGAGTACGTTTGCGAAAAAGGATGAGAGTTTCAATAAATATAAGTCAGTCGGATGAAATTCTAAACGGGGGAAAGTCGATACGGATTCAAAACAAAACGAATGCGGCTTGGAATTAATGTTGGTCAGGTCAGACATCAATCAGAAAGGATGTAAATCAAAGCAGACGAAACCCGTCAGTCGGATAGGTTGTAAGTCAAAATGAAGTAAGTCAATATGGATGTCAATTCAAGTAGATGTTACACCTTTGTCTGAATAGTTGTAAATCTGATAAACAAGGATCAATATAGATGTATATTGAGACAGAGACCAGTCGGAACGGATAAAAATCAAAAGAGACGGAGTGCGTCAGTCAGAACGGAGTAATATAGATAGTAGTCAAGACAGACGCAAGTTGAAAATGGCGTACATCGATATGGATGTCAATCAAAGCACGACAGTCGCAATGGATGCAATTAAAATGGATATAAAGATGACCAAAGAAGAATCGATATAGATAGAAGTCAATCGATTATCAGCCAGTTGGAATACGGATATCAATCAAAGCATGCTTAGCACGATGACTGCAACGGACGCAATTAAAATGAACATAAAATTGAATGGAGAAGAATTGATATACGGAAGTCGAATCGGGCATCAGCCAATTGGAACGGACGTAAGTCACCAAGAACTTAAGTCTATACGGATGTCAATCAAGTCATGTTTAGTACGATGGTGGCAACGGACGCAAGTGAAATTGAATGGAGAAGAATTGATATACGAAAGTCGAGTCGAACATCATAGCTATTCAAAATGGACGCCAGTCAGCAAAGACTCAAGGCCATACGGATGTCAATCAAAGCATATTCAGTACGATGGTCGCAACCGACACAATTGAAATTGACGTAAAATTGAATGGAGAAGAATTGATATATGGAAGTTGAATCAGACATCAGCCAGTTGGAACGGACGTAAGTCATCAAGAACTTAAGTCTATACGGATGTCAATCAAATCATGTTTAGTACGATGTTCGCAAAGGACGCAATTAAAATGAACGTAAAATTGAATGGAGAAGAATTGATATACGGAAGTCGAGTCGGACATCAGCTATTTGAAATGGACGCAAGTCAGCAAAGAATCAAGGCCATACGGATGTCAATCAAAGCATGTTCAGCACGATGGTCGCAACGGACACAATTAAAATTGAAGTAAAATTGAATGGAGAAAAATTGATATACGGAAGTCGAGTTAGACATCAGCCAATTGGAACGGACGTAAGTTATCAAGGACTTAGGTCCATACGGATGTCAATCGAAGCATGTTCAGCACGCTGATCCCAACGGACGCAATTAAAATGAACGTAAAATTCGATAATGATGCTAATTAAAACAGATATACTTTGTCAATCAAAACGGATTCTAATCGCTACGGATGCAAATTTAAACAGACGAAGGGTAATATAGATGCCACTCGGAACCTATAGGAGCTCTTATCGTTTCTTGCATAATAATCTCTTATCTACACGACTTTGGCGACAAAATTATGGACAACAAAGTACATGTGGTTTGATTGAAGTTAAGCTATAAATATTTAAATATTGTAGGAAACATTTTTGAAAGTTTGTTATGATGATTTCGTAATAAATAAGGCAACAACATAATAATTGAATACATTTTCAAGTGGCAAATAAGTATTAAATTATAAAATGAACTTTGAATAAAATAAAATCATATGATTTTTGTTATTTGGTGGAAATATGTTGATACAAATACATCCAAATCGAAATGACGAATAGGATGATTCAATCTTGCATCTCGTAACATATTTAGTACCCCTGGCGGTGACAAAGCAAACCGACATGTGTGAAGTGGTGAAAGATGCAAAGCATTTCCCTGTTTGCGTTAAAATTTAACCCCGAATTTAAGTATCTCCATTTGAAGTAGCACCAGAGGTCCTTGAATGTAGTCACATAAGAAGTGGCTGTTCTAATGGTCTACTTACGGGCTATCATCACCACTTGAGAAATATTTATGGCTTCCAAATGAAAAATATTATGGTACTTAAGAGAGAGATCGCAGAATTGTGCATGTGATGGACACAAGGAAAAAAAAACTAAGAAATCGATGAGAAAAGCACCAATATTTGTGTATCTTTTTATGATACAGCATCTACGATTTCTTCTACAAATGAAAGCGTATTTCACCTTTGAAGCATCTAAGCATCGCACCGTCGTTTTGGTGCTTGTTTATGAGACAAGTGCGAATGAAACAAACCATTTTCTGTTTGAGCTGTAGCGGTAAGAGCTAGACAATTTAGATGAGGACCCGCAAGAAGCGAAACGTGGCCTAACGTATAAATAGGACCAATGTACTTAGCGCCGTAAACGTAATAAGACCGGGCGTCGCTGTTTGTATGTTTCTTAGATTATAGAGGGGAGTAAAGTTATAGAAATATGTTTCGTACGCTACAATAATCGTGAGAAACGGATAATTCAAAATGTGTCACAAATAATCTCAAATATTTGCAACATTTATGAAACATAATCTTTAACCAAACTGTCTGTCTGATAACCAACGAAAAATCAGCAATATCGTAACAAAGCATTTATTATTTCATCAGGTCGTTAGGAGAATACTAAGCTATTGTGATCAGAGCTTCGTACTATAATTTTCAAGCTACACGTCGGAAGTGTTAATAACATTTTTAACACCGTCATTTCCTCTGTTGTTTTGAGTTTATGAATATAATTTTCTGGTAATATAATAAACAAATTATACTTGTTGTTTTTGGGGAAAATTTGTAAACAGTATTAAATCTTATGATTTAACAACCTGGATTTCCCAGTAGATAAAAGTCAAAAAATATCCGACAATAAATTTTCCGATTCCGCTAATAATATTTACTTAATATTTCCGTAGACGTAAGCTTTCCCTAATTTAATAGCAATTTTTTTCTTTTTCAATAGTTTTCTTCCGTTAGGAAAGTTTTGAACCAATTTAATGCTGTGGTAAATTGACATCTACCACATGGATGTACCAGAAGTGTTTGAAATTTTCAAAGAGGCATCTTTGATGTAATTATTTTTGTGAGCTAACTGTCAATAAATAATGGTACCAGAAAATTTACTCAGAAGATTACGAATTCAGGAGAAATCAAAAGATAGTCAATCATTTTACAGAATCTTCACACAATTGCTACTCAATAAAAATATTCATATACAATTTTTTACAGCTTTAACAATGATTAAAAAGTTATTATACAGTCCATCAACAAATATTTTTTCTAAAAAAAGGCCTAGTTTCGAAATCGCGGATCTTCAAAACATTATAAAATCTAATGGGAGGAAATTCAATTCTGGCACTTCCTGGAAAAAAAGGTGTTCCTCAGTATCTACCAACGCAATATCAACGATGTGATGTTGGGTATGAGCTTCAACCAGGTTCTCTGATTGTATTATATTGTATTGATACTGAAAGACAACCTTTCTTCATAACGATCTACTGCCCCTCGATTTCAAGACAAACATGTTTTTGGTAAACTTGAGTACTTTTGTTTTTTTTTTTTTTCGAGAAGGAAAAAACGAGCCGGTGTTCTTAATTTCAACTTGAGGACAATTTTTCATTAGAGGAGTCTTCATAATGCACTTTGAAAATTTGGAAGGAGAAAATCTCAGAGACTTTAATTTTCTAGATATTTACACAGAATAACAAATTGCTGCTTTCTAGAATAACAGGAGATATCTTAATCGTAATGATGATGAATAACGAAATTAATCAATTCCAAAGTAGCTCTGTTCCAAAATTGAAGGGACAGCAATACTTTAAAAAAAATCGGCCCATTAAAAATCTTCATAACATTAAGAGAATGAGGTCTAAAATAACTCTTTGACAGGCAAATTAGAGGTCCTATCTGTTTATCCAACTACCCCACACTTATGATTTTGTTGCGCAAAGAAGCTAAAAACCTGCAAATTGCAAATTTTTCACCGCAATTTATACAAAAAATCTCTGCTACCAAATAGATTTGATAGTCTATTAAAGAAAAATCTATTTATTTTTCTGAACAATTTTCCATGATTTTTACTTACTGGTACTAAGTACAAGGAAGTATTGCAAAACCGACAAAATTCACCTATCGAGATTTTAATGGAAATATCCGTTTTGAGCATCCCTGATTTTATTTTGACTATTTTTGGCTTGATGTCGGTACGTATGTTCGTGCGTTCGTACGTGCGTGCGTTCGTGCGTGCGTAACTCGCAAATCTCAAAACTGGTTGAACGTATAATATTGGACTGGTATAGGGTCTAGTTGTGCATCTCGCATTATGGTTCCAATCGCCTGTACCGGAAGTGCACTTTACTTGAAACTTTTTTCGAATTTTTCTGATAAATCCAGAATGATCAACCATTAGATGTTGAAATTCAGTATTTGAACTTGATGTTGTATCAGAATGGTCATCTGCTATTCTTGTATGAATCGACCAAGCTGGAAGTGCACTTTACTTGAAACTTTTCTTGAATATTTTACATAAATCTAGAATGATTAGCCATAGCATATTGAAATTTAGTGTTTGAATTTGTTGTAGCATCAAAATGATCATCTCGTATTTTCGTCCCAATCGACTAAGCTGGAAGTGCACTTCATATCACAGACTTTTCGAATTTTTCTCATAAATTTATAATAATCAGTCGCGGAATATTGAAATCTTGTATTAAGCACTTTCATAGCATCTAGTTGTACATCTTGCATTATGATTGTGATCGGCTAAGCCAGGAGTGCGGTTTACTCGAAACAATTTTTTATTTTCCGCTTAAATCCAAAACGATTGAACGTAGAATATTAGAATACAGTATTCAAAATGATAGTACTGTCTAGATGCTTATATCCTATTTTCATTGAGATCGACTGAGTTGAAAGTGCACTATACTTGACGATCTTGGAATTTTGCGCATAAATTTAGAACTGTAAGCCGTAGAATCCTGGAAATCAGTATTTAGGAATGTTGTAGCTTAAGAATGATGACATATTGTTTCCATAGCAACCGACTAGCCGTGGAATGATGAGATGTTGTGTTTGATTATATATATCTAATGATGTACAAGTGAGTCACGTGATGTCCACGTGAGTTTTTTTCAAAATGAAGTTATGCCTGTTTTTTTAAAAAATTACCTCTCCAACTTTGACTATAGGATGAAACGTAGCTCTCAGCTAAAGGAATGTAAACAAAAAATTATAAGGAACAATTTAAACACTAACATTTTCAGTAATCGATTAGATTTATGGAATTGGCATTTTTACTTTACAATTGCACTTTTCACAAATTGTTTGTAATATGCTGCAATTATTTGTAATCCTAAAGTATGACGCATTGACCCAAAATAGATAATTCAGGTGGACTCGATTAGAAATGCAAATCTGGTGGCATATCCTACCTTCCTTATGTATTTTTCCTCTATTTCAACAGTTTCTGTTGGAGATGCTGCATTAAAAAAATTGACTAGTCATCAGTAGAGATTGTTTAAAAAAACATACATAGTCCAGGAGCCGACCGCACCTTATATTCCCTGATCGGACTTACGGCAAAATTGTAAATGAATCGATCGAATATTTAGTAGTTGATAGGATGCAAGATTTCATAAATGCAGGGTCCTGTCCTGAATGTCGAAAAAAGGCCAACTCTGGTCAAGTATCTCGACGCAGCTTCCCTGATATAACATACGATAGCGAATATCTAGTACTTTAAGAAAATCAGGGTGCCACCTCATGTCCTGGCCAGGAGGGCGGCAGCCAACCTTAAGTGTAAACCACCTCTCTTCACTTTTGGAAGGGCAACAGTCGACGGTTTTCAGGTCTCTCATAAAATGTACGATTATTTCTTTTAATTATAGCTTGAGCCTTCCTGAACACGAAAATACCGAAGTGCTGCCTCTCACCCTGTACGGGAGGGCGGCAGCCAGTCTTAGAGTCTATTCGATTTTTAGGTCCCAATTTCGAACGCAGCTGTACTTCTCTCATCAAATGTACTCCATTTTTTTGTGTTCAAGGAGGTTTAAGCTTCAAATTGAAAAAAATCATAAGCTTAATGAAGGCAGTCGAGTACGAAAATGCATTACACTTAGGATTAGGAGTGATTGTTGCTTTCCCAGATAGGGCGAGAGGCAGCACTTCGGTTTTTTTTGTACTCAGGAAGGTCCGAGCCACAATTTTTGCGGTCTTCAGGCGGTTTTCGATTTTTACATTCGCATTTAATTCTTGGCATGTCCAATGTTGATTCGAACATTGTCTCGAAGATTTTTATGCGATCTTGATGGAACAAGCGCCCATCGGTAGCCTCTCCTAAGACATTCCACTCATTGTAGTATTATTTACAGTTTTTTCCAAGAAGATTGTAAAAATAATGCTCATTTAGGTGCCTCAGTACAAAGTACAACTTTGACAAATCAATGTTTAATCGTAACATGCTATGATGGCTCTCTATATGTAATGCAGCACCTACTAATATATATCTCTTTTAAGTTTTAGTAAGTTATGAGATTTGATTCCATGTCAAAAAATGCTTAGTACGAAAATTCTGCGTATGCGTGACTCATACTCTCTCTTTTCTTCGTTCCCCCCCTGCAGCTTAATGTTTTGCTTTAAAGCATCCAAAGAGAGTATAGATTGAGCTGTTCTTGTCAAGCATTTTTTGCAAGAATAAAAAGAAACAGCACTCTCCTCTTCCACACAAGTTTCAATAATAATTGCACAGATAGAATACAATCATATCATGTTAGAAAATATAGTTCTCGAGCTACTGTCGAAAAATATTCAAGGAAGAGAGTTGTATAATTATTCTTAAAGTGCAGTTTGAAGCTAAAGAGCGAACCTAAAGTTAGTTGGAAATTGATTATACTGCTCACATCAAAGCAGCGAATATTACCATTTGTATGGTAGTTTTCTAGTTTCCTATGCTTTTCTCGGTCCTTGAAAAAAAAACTATCATAATCAATAATAAAATATGTAGAGCTTCCTAGATATTTTCCCGAAATCCAACTCCCAATATCACAAAATCACATTCAAATAGTTCCTAAATTCATAACTAAGTCATGATAATTCTCCTTGAACTAAAACCGTTTTAAAAACTTTGTATATATAAAAGTGTTTACCTATTCAAAATGATTTCTGAAGTCAGTAACCTTTCGCAGACTTTCGTATAATAAAAGGAAACTCCGTATCACAAGAAAAATACAGTTCACAAAGTTTTTCTTTCCGTAGCTTTCAGACGCTGAAATATTTTTGTGGTGCACTTCATTTTATACCACGATGAGAAGTCAGTATGCAGTTGAGGGATAAAATATATTTGCACAGGGATTTTTATGGTGGAGTGTTGTAATGTTATTATGAAACGAAGATAGAATGTCACAACTAGGTTACATTTCTATCGGAATAGTGGGGATGAAATTTGGTGTGCTCGCCGGAAAATATTTTATAATTTGCGAGGGAAATAAATTTTTTATTGATGGATTATAAGATTGAAGTGGGTATTTGTCTAGACGGTTGCTTGAAATTCATCAATTAAGATCAATCATTTGATAAAAAACCCCATTTCCAACGACAGTATAAGTCTGTTTTGTAGGAGAAATATGGTGGCAGCGTTCGGAATATTTATGAATAATAATAAATCCGAAAAATTTTCTGTTCATCTCCGCCGCTGCGAGTTAAATAAATCGTATAGTTTTCCGGGCGTCGACCAGCGAAAAGTCAACTCTCCCGGATTCTCCTTTCGATCTCTCCGCGTCGTTCTCACTGAAATCTTATAGTGATACGTTTTGTTGGCGCCAAGACGTCGCGCTAAAGTGGCGCCTCCGCCAGACCACAGCGGCGCCCAAAACTACGATCAATCTAACTACGGACACTAACCATGTAAATGACTTTGGCCATTCTTCTTATTATTGTAACACACCGTACAATTCGGAACTGATTCGGGAAATTTGGGAGAATACGACATAGTTGTCGAAATTCTCATTTGAGAACTGCTTGTTTCAACATTACACAAAACAGCAGAGATAAATCTACAATAAAAGAAAATGGAAAATAGCATATAAGTGAAGTTTACAATATTAAGAACAATAGTGAGCTGTTCCAATTACTATAGCTTTTTTAATATGCTTTTACGTCCGTCTAGAGCCAAGTTCTGTCAACTGGAACGGTTTCAAACGTATGTTCACTGGAACGGATTCCGTACGTAATTTAACGTATGCCTCTAGAACAGAATCTCCTTATATTCCTCGGGAATACACAATGCGTAGTAAGGAATTCAGAAAATGTCCCGTTGATTGGTTTTTACGTCCATGTAGATCCGAGTACTGTCGACTGAAATAAATCTTGAATGTTTTGTCGACTGAAACAGATTCTGTGCGTATGTTAACAGATATTCCTACAATGGACGCTCCTTATTTTTGCCAGGAATGGAACAATGCGTAACGGAACCTTTAAACTGTCCAATTTAGCATAGTAAAATGAAGAAATAATTAAGTATCAATCACGTAATTTACCCGGTAGTGCAGTTGGTACATAGTTGCACAGTATTAGCTATTTATTAATACTTGGCGACCTACCAGTTTCTGAAGCTCTGTTGATTAGCTTTAATGTCCGTGTAGATTCAAGTTCAGTCGATTGAAACGGATTCCGGACATATGTTGACTGAAACGGACTCTGTAAGTATTCTAACGTATGCGTTAACAATGAAGCTCCTCATATTTTCCAGAATAAAACAATGCTTGGTACGGAGCGCAGAAAATAAGAATAAAGCGATTTTTCAATTTATGAAGCTCTGTTGATTCACTTTTACGTCCGAAGTTCTGTCGACTGAAACAAATCCTGGACACATATCGACGGATGACTCTATAACAAAAGTTCTTTTTCATATTAGTTGGATATAAAAAATTTGTGATTCAAGAAGCCTCAAGAGACTGAGGCATATCAGCCTTTGAGAAGTGTGTCTTGGTATACCAAATTTTAGGTCGATGTTTCCAAACAGGAAATCCGAGAATTAGTGTGGTATCTGAGTGCCTTCCGGTAAACCACGATCTGATACGGTCGACTAAGTATGATATTGCATAATTTCATTTTTAGAACCAAACGTCTTAAGAAACTAAAGAATCCTGAGGTATACGTCGTTTTTGGAAATATCCGCATTGTGTTCTGGGCCAGGAAGGTAAAAGTAGAATGATTTGGGAAGGGTGAATTTGTTTTAATTTATGCTTTGCTCATCTTTTCTCGCCGGCTACTTTGCGTCCACAACTTTCCATATTACCGTTCTTTTGTTCGTTATTTTCTTACTTGATTTGCTTCATTTCATTTTCTGAATTGAGTGACGTTATTCTTTATCAGCTCCTAAGTTTTTCTATTATCTTTATTTCGTTTTTCTCCTTCTATCATAATAGTGTAGATTTTTTGCCTATTACTTTGTTTGTCAAAATTTGTTTAATCAAATGGGAGAAGTAATTTGTAAGATTGTTCGTTGGGTAATGAAATTTTCACTTTTTAACGATGATATTTTCCCGAAATAAATTAGAACATAAAAAGAGTTTTATGGTGGAAGCATACTAAAACGACCATTTTATGAGGTACTTATATTTTCCTCCACTTATATTACAGCAAAAAATATTACACTTTTCTTATTTCCTTGGACTATAATACATTAATTCTTAATTGTAAATCATTTCTTTTCGGAGCAAACAAAAAAAACACTCATAACATTCTATAGATCGTTTAGATGTTGAGCTAATAAATAGGGATGAACATTCTAAGAAAGTTTTGCGGTAGGATCAACCGTCGACAAAAATTCCGGAAACTGTTTTAGTCAACAGAACTTGGGTTTACTCAGAAGTAGATGTGAGTCAACAATTCGTCGATATAAGTCCGGTCTTTGTCTCCGTCGACCGAACTTGAGCCTACAAGGATATATAGTGACTAAATAATTGCTGTTATGTTTCATTATTGTAGCAAATAGGATAATTTAAGGACTCCGTATTCTTAATAAATATTAAAAGATGTTGTACAGTAAATCGTTGACAAATGTCCGCAATCCGTTTTAGTCAACAGAATTTGGTTTTATATGGACGTGAGAGAGCTATAGGCATTAAGAAATGACTGTTATGGTTCTGGGCACTGTATACTTCACTTCAGGGACATTTTAGGGCTCTGAATCATGCCTTGCTTTTTGAGGAGCTTTTGTTATGGAGTCATTCATTGATCTACGTATGAGATTTGTTGCAGTTAATAGATATGGGTCTACATAGATGTAAAATGTTTTATTGCCGATAAACATAAGAAAGAGTTTTTGTAGCTGAGTCATTCGTCGACATACGTCTAGGTTCCGATTCAGTCGACAGAAATTGGGTCAACAAAAAACTAAAGTTGAATTTTGTATAGTAATTAAGGGATCAAAAGTGTTAAAGGGACAATAATGCCTGAGGTCAACAGTGTAATTTCCGAGGGCTTCCGGCCGGAGATGTGTACGTTGACTGTATGCATTATCGTCCGTTCAACTCCTGTGGTGCCTTCAATGTTTACTATCCGACTAATGTACTATTTAAATAAAAATTTCCAGCAATGTATGTCCTGCCATTGTGATTTCTGTCAGACAAATTACTCTAGTTACTTGCTGTAACTAGGGAATGTGATATTCTTGTTTGTTATTTTCCAAAATAATGCCCTCGTGTGTTATTTGCTACGCAATTATTCTGAAATCAGTGTTATTTTAACAAAAATAATAAACTACTTGAAAATAGGAGCTATTAAGGGTCTAAACATTACTTACTTCACTTATATGGAGAATAGAACATTTTCGGGTTCTGAATCACGCATCTTCTTATCTCGTCACACATGAGAAAACGGTAGTCGAGTCATTCGTCGATGTATGTCTGAGAATCATTAGAGTCGATGGAACTTGAGTCTATACGGTTGAGGTAATGAATTAACAGAGCTGAGAGGACTGGCAAATCATTATTGAGAGCTTTACTTATATGCTGGATGATCTATCCAACAAGTGACTTAAACAATTTCTAACGGCGTGAATTTATTGACGATAATTCGCTACTGAACTCTGACTATTGCTTTCATTTTCCAGTTTATATACTTCAAAGTTTCTATGTCTTTCAGCACTGCGTTCTTCCTATTTTTCTAGGTCTGTCCTTACTTCTTCCTGTCGCTATACCTTCTTCAAAAACTGTTCCATTCCCACACTTCTAACTTATTTTGATTTTCTTCATTCAGCGTCCACATTTTGCAACCGAATAACACTGTTTAATGATCGATTTGTATATTTTAATTTTAATCCCTCTCGATACATTTTGTTCCTAAATAAATTTATAAGGCTAAGCCTACACCTCTTGATCCCTCTGCTAATCTTTCTAGAATCACTTCTTCTTCCTTATTGAAGTTTGACACCGTTACACTCAAGTCATTCGTCGACGTAGGTCTGGAAATCATTCCAGTCGACGGAGCTTGAGTCTACACGGATGAAGGAATGAATTAACAGAGCTGTGGGGACTGGAAAGTCATTATTATTGAGAGCTTTACTTCTATGCTGGATGGTTTATTTCCAGGATTTCATATAAAACAAGTGACTTGAGCAATCTCTACCGGTGTGTGTAACATAGTCGATCTGAACTTCCCGGTTAGCAACAGAGGAAAGGGAAGCATTATGATTGTACTATTTTTTTCCCTTAAGGAAGTAATTTCTGTTTTGCGATTTCTCAAGACAATTTTTGGTATGTATGATTTCGGTCTGATAGTCTGTTTTTGTGTAATCTGGCACCATCAGCTGCAATTGGAATCGATTGACAAGAAGGTCATCGGATACAACTGATTTTCTACATAAATTCTAGAATGATATAGATATTGACTCGAAATTGAGTATATAAAGGAAATTTGAATTGTATCTTCGCACCACACTTTCTGAAGATTGACGTCCTGTGGTTTTGGAAGACTTCTTGAGCCAAGTGTTTTATTTATATTTGTAGATATAAATTGTTTTTCAGGTATTTCATTAGACTCCTTCATACTTGCTCATGTATTGCTCAAATATTAAAAAAGATCTTTATTTTATAAAACGTAGCTATGACTGGACAGACTTTAACAGAACAATAGGGCAGATCACAATTTGATGGATCAGTTTTGCACATCATTTCAATATTTTAAAATCAAACCGAGCATAATTCATGTACACTCTGTGAAAAGTTCGGCTTGTTATCCTGCTTGGGAGAGAAGCGAAGCAATTCCAGCGTGATTTCCACAAATGAAACAAATTGACATCCCGAATTGAGTAGTCTGCTTCATCTTTGAGAAACTTATACCATTCCGTTGTCTATCACACTGCTGTAATATATTTATGCCGAAACTTTTCGTATATCTTTAGAAACTTTGTGAGTAAAGAACAAGAACTGATAACGAATAATGTATCAATCAGAACTCAGAGAGCTGTTGATGCTGCAATCTTCAAGTTAACAAGAAAACAAATTGCTACAGCAAAAGTAGCATTTCATGAAGAGATATATATATACAGAATAACTTTGGCTATTAGATGTTAAGGATGAGATGCTTCTTCAATATGTTAAATAGTCCCACCAAAAAAAAATGTACAAGAGTGCTTCTAGTATATAGTAACCTTTGCAAATTCTTTGTCAAATCAGAGTCTCCTTTGTTGCTGTCCTTGTAGAAGCCGCCAAACCGATGCTCTGTTTTCTAATCTAACAATGGTGGATCACAATGTTGGATGAATCACATATCGACAGATCAGCAAACAATGAGATGACGAGGTATGGAGCGATGCAGTTGTGTCGTTCACTTGATAAACATGCAAGAATGTGAGTCGAGAATGATCGGCATTTCTGTAATTGGCCGAAAATCGGGCGCGACAGCCTTCCGCGCTCTTCGGGAGAATACACGCGAAAGAATATTCAAAAAGTGATATTAAAAGCAAAATTGGAAATACACTAACTTGAATAATTTTGCCTAAGTTACACATTTCTAAATTAGAAGAATTTTTCCAGAAAGACTGCTCAACTCAGTATTTATTTGAAGAAAATTGAAGATTATCGACTGATTATGAGGGAGTCTCTTGGACATTTGAGGTCCATCTAATTTTGTGAAGATTGATGCACTTTGGCCACAAATCACTCCGCAGGGCTGTCTTGTCTACCATCGGCTTCTAACCGCTGATTTCTGCACAAGACAGAGTATACTGTGTGTTTTGAAAATATTTGATTGGATCATCTAGGAAATCATTTTTTGTTGTTGAAAAATAAGCTTGCAAACATTTTTGGCGGAAAACAGCATCAGACTTGCAAGCGCCAATTTTCATAAGACAAAGTATACTATGTGCTTCAATAATCTTTGACTTTATCATCTAGGGAATCACTTTTTATTGCCAAACTTTTTGTCACATATCAAATTTCTGCAGAAAACGATATATACCGCGTGTTTCAATATTCCTTGACTCAGGAGCTTTCGATTTTAGAGGTTTCTCAATTATTTCATGTCCGTATTTCCAAAATTTTGTTGAAAGCTGAATTTGGCGGTAAACTGTAGTTCTGTTCACTGCATCACAAAAATAACAATTTTCGCAGTGCCAGAGGTTCAGACTTCGGAAAGTCTCAATTTTAGAGATTTTCCCAGCATTACAGCATCTCACAAACTCGGATGCTCCATTTGATTATTGCCTAGGGGGTTCACGTGCCTAATTTTTGAACTTCCAGTACCTGTACAGTCCAATTATTCATAAGACATATTAGATTCCTGTCTGCGGGCTCAGTCGAAGGTTCGCAAAGTCAGAGAATTTTCAAGAATTTCATCATATTACAAACTCAGAATGTTCTTATTAATAAGGCCTTGATCTTGCACCCATTAGATGATCCACGCATGTAGCTAGGAACCCTGACTTGAGAGGCTCTCGATTTTAAAGGTCTCTTAGTATTAGCCCTTTTTCACACGGAGAGCCGTGTGGCTCTCGCTCGCGAACGAGGGCACGGCGCGTGAGATCGAAATGCAAAGAGTTATATCAGAGCTTTTGGAGCAAGAGGCCTCACGGCGTGCGAGCGAGAGCGGGCAGAGCTCTTGGATCTCGAGCAGCGCGCTTGGAAGGGAGCCACGTCTCTTCGTCAGAATGCAACCAAAGTATTCACATGGAGAACGAAAACGTCTTTCGTTTTTTAGTTTCTTGCTTCGCATCGTAAAGTCCTGGTGGATTTAAATATAAAATGAGGCCAATGATATCCGACAATAACTGAAAAGCTTGTTGCCATCCCGACAAAGTTGTTGATAAAGGGTGGCAAAAACTCCTGCTTCATCGCGCATTTGGTTGATGGGATGGACCCATTGTGTTTTTGTCGTCGAAGACAGAGTCGACAGTGGAGCAGATAAATGGCAACAGTACGCGTACGATCCATTGAAATTTTCACGTACTTAGCGTCTGACGCGAAAGTGCTCGAGCCGAAAAGCTCCCCGTGTGGAAGAGTCGGAAATAGAAGCGAAAAAAAACTCTCATTCTTGAACGACTGCCATGCGGCTCCCCGTGTGAATGAGGGCTTAGAGTTCAGCACTTCTAGTGCCATGTTATCCATTGGCCGTACTTAACACATGCTTAGGGTGGGAACCCTGCAGTTGGTGCCTCCTGATTTTAGGGATTTTCGAGTATTTCATCATCTCTTAAACTCAGGGGTTTAACTGAATACTGTGCCTAGGACCTTCACGTACACGCCTTAGGCTTCTAGATGGAAACCCCACTTCAAAGGTTGTCGATTTCAGGGGTCTATCCCACAAACTCAGATAATCTATTACGTTTGGTGTCTAGAGTCTAGGGTCTTCGCGGGCCTCATTTTGACGTTTCTAGTACCGAATTATGATTGAGTGTACTAGGCACCTGTCTAGGATTCTCGCACTCCAGGAACTTCCGATTTTAGAGATTTCCAAGCATTTTATCATTGAACATCGTGCCTAGGGTCTTCGCGTATCTGAATCCGGCATCTATGGTACCTAATTATCTTTTGCGCATACCAGGCATGTGCCTGGAGTCTTCTGAGTTCAGGGATTGCACGAACGTATCATCATTTTACGAATTCAGATGCCTCATTGAATAAAGTGCCTAATAGAACTTATGGAAATTGGGCATGTAAAGGTCTTACGCACTAATTTCCATCAGGCGTTTCAGACACGTGCCTAAAGACTCTTAATCTGAGGGCTTCCGATTTTGTGGATCTTCCAAGCATTTCTTCATCGCTCAAGTTCAGGGGCCCCATTAAATACAGTGCTTAGGAGCCTCAATGTGTCCCAATTCGGCATTGAATATTTGTTTGAGATTCAAAGTCAAATTTAGGCAGTATTCACGATGAAACATACAATAGAGTTTCAAATATTAATACCTTCTTGTAATCATAAAATAACAGAGAAGACAAACAAGGAATATTTGCAAATCAACAATAAAAACTGGTGGATATATTTGTAAATTAGATCTATTGGTGAAGAATTAACAGCAAATCGCAGTTTAATGAGTTCAAGATCCTGCGAATGAGCGACAAAAATGGAATTCCCTACGGGCCGCATTCCGTAGTACACCCTGTGCACGTACGGGGATAGGCGCGCGTCTTCTTTTCCATCTCTCTTCCACATGCATGCTAGCATATCTTCCGCCCATGTATGCGTGCTTATATGTATATAAAACACACAAAACATCAAGAGACCGCCAAGGGACCGTTATGTTATTGTTTTGTGATATTAGCAATTCAGATGTCTCCACGCTCGTTTGTTATTGACTGAGCAAAAGAGAAGTGGAGTAAGAGCACGAGCGATTCGCAACTGTCTATCACGTGATAGTGGCACGATTGGAAAATGCAGACAACATGAAAGTATTTAGTATGTATGTAGGTAAGAGAGCTACCGGACACCCTGTGCTGAAATAGAGATGACATCACTGGCTCAGACCTTTAGCTGCGTACCCTTCACTATTTAAATTTTTATTGTGGATATGTATATGTATATGGATGCAATTAATATAAAACTAATACTGTTTATTAATTTGGGAATGGAACGAAGCCAGACGTAAATCGAAAAATATAATTTGGAGTCTCAGACCCACTGTTTTGGTTTGTTGAGACCATCGTATTCGTTGCGTGAAAATAATTAACTAATTATACGAATTCTCATAATCACAATCTCCCTTCGTGCATCTCCGCTGAGTAACGACATCAGTCGACAATCTGCCCATCTACAAGAGTTTGGGCCTGAAGGTAACCGTGCGTAAATTGAACGTGTGTGAAATTAAAAATTAAAATTAAAAACAATTATATTCAATGTTAAACAACCGTGAATAAATGTATAAAAATTAATTTCATTAGGCACAGGGGGAATAATTTCTTCATAAAGAAATGTAAACATATTTGAACAGATAAAATGAAACGTCATAAATTCCCACGTCAATTATAACCTTTAAAATAATGACCCGGTGTTAGACTGTGAGAATTTGTTAGATACCACCCTAAAATCTATCACAGTCTGAAGTGGTACACAATATTGGTTCATCAAATTAGTACAATGCGGCAGACAAGAAAACAGTCATAGTTTCTCTCATAGAAGATTAGTAAAAATTATCTGGTCTGTTGACCAACCCGTGAGAAAAATTAAAATATATATTTCCCAGTTTTAAAAACAATATTGTTAATTTACACACTTTTTGATGGCTTTTGACGTAAAAGTCCATAGCCATAAATCAATTTTATGCGAGTTTGTGAAGTAAAAGAAAATAATATTACATTCCAAAGAACGGCAAATATTATTATCATTTATAAAGCTACTTCAAATTTTATTACATTTTAAAACTCATCATTTCGATGGGAAAAGACTTAATCGTTTGCAATATGAGCAGAAATTGATCAAAAATTGTCCTAAAAGATTCATAATAAGAACTAAAAATTGGAAATATTTCCTATTATAATTGTGTTGCAGAAATGAAGCCAAAAATGTAATATTGTTAGAGAGAGAAGGTAACTGAGAGATAGGTAGAGGCGGGCCCATGCTTGTATGGAGATAAATGGCGAATTTCGCTCTATTTGATATATTCATGTAGAAATATATTGTAAAATTGAAAGAAATAATTTTGTACCAAATTGTAATAGTGGGTACAGAGTATGTATAGACAAATATTCTCTTTTTTCTGTACCCAAAAATGATATTTTATTAAATTAGTGACGCAAGAACATACCACGGCTGAATAGAACATTGGAAATTACAGATTACGTTTGTGAAAAATACTTCAGAGAGGAGGATATATATTTTATAATATAATAGAATGATTGCCTGGATATGTAAAAGTGAGAGAAATTATTTTTTGTAACACGTACACCGAAAGTACCCTATTACTGAGCTGACTTCTGCTTCGAAAGTTCTCAATTCCAAACCATGGTAACAATTTTCATCAATTCTCTGTTGACTGGGAATTAATGGATATTTTCTCCCGCTGGGTAAAAATGAAATTGTAGATCATGGATCAGGATGCCGTTAGATTTTTTTATTTCATTGATATATGTCAAATTGATATTTGAAAGAAATTTGTATTATAGAATGTGTTCGTTATAGTATGTGCATTTATTGTGAACGGGATAGCACAGAGAATGTGAAAAATATCAATCAATAAAATAAATCATGTAAGTTATGTTTCATTGTATTAGTTTACTGTAATGTGATTGCATTTGCAAAAATCTGTTCGTCATTTATTTAAAAAATTTAGTAATGGGAGTTCTTCGGTGCACTTGTTACAAAAAGTACTGTATGCAACACGGACACTGAACGACTGTCATTATTGTCACGGACAAATTTGGCTGCTCGGAGCTACGCCTTGGGCTTTGCCCTCGTCTTCGCCTCGTGCTTCGCCCTTGCCTTCGCCTCGTAATTCGCCCTCGTCCTCACCGAATGCAGCCAAATTTATCCTGGACAAGAATGACAGTCGTTCGGTCCTTGTAGCATAATATACTATTAAAATTATAATTGCAGATATATTGACAATTGTACGTTACAAATTGAAAGGTTATGTTATATCAATGTTTCAGATTATTAGACGTATCCAACCTAAACTTTCAGTGAAAAATTCAATTTCGAGAAAACTTCTCATCAATAAGTTTATAAATTCAGGAGACTTATAGATTTACACAGAGTTGCAACATTAATTTCTTCACTTTTCATCAATACATAAAAGCAAGTGTTCTTGTTAGCCCTGTGGCATATTAGAATAGTTCTTTTATTTCTCCTGTGCTGCTTCCGAAAAATTGAAATTTAAAATAGTATATTATGCAACAAGTGCGATAAGTTGTCGATTGCCCACGAGAGCTTAAGTGGGCCACTGACAACACCGCACGAGTAGCAGATCCTATTTTTGATTACGAATGCGGGAAAACTACTATTTTGCGATTGATTTCCGGGCGGTAAATTATACTTGACGCACGCAAAATCCAAAGGGCCATTTACCGCCTGGAGAAATGTGTGCAAAATAGTAATTATCCTGCATGAGTAATAAATACTATGTGGAGTCAAGTATCAAAACTTTTATTGCGTACTTTGTTTTTAATATTTCTTTTTTACACCAGAAATTGGGAGTAAAATCCCGTAGCTGAGTTTCTCCACCTTCACTTTTAATCCTAATTCCGCTTGTGTTTTGTTTGCTACTAGAGAGAAAATTCTTACAAAAAAATGCATGGAACTTAATTTGGTTTTCGATCCACAGCAAATATGTAGTTATTGATTTTGAAAGTGCAATTCGTAATGCTATCCACAATGTGTGGCCGAGTGTTAGAATCATTGAGCGAAGATTTCATTTGGGGCAAGCTTGGCTCCGGAAAATTCAAGCATTAGGTTCAAGTCAAGTGTATAAAGAACGTAATTATTCTGGCAGCCAATATTTAAAACAATTTTTTGGTATGCAGTTTTTAAGTCCAGAGAAAATAGGCGATTTCTTTGTATCGGAAATATTTGGCAATGTTCCTTTGAATGATTCCAAACTAATACAATTTTGTGATTATGTGCTAGAAAGTTATATTAGAGAAGCTCGGTTTCCTCCCAAAATATGGGCCTGAGCTGATGGTTCTATGTACAGAACAATAAACTCGTATCTAATATTTAAAATGTAACCAAAATACATTGTAAATAAAATATCCCTGTACAGAATGATATTTATATGATGCATTATCATGTATGACCTGAACATACTCTTCAAATTCCCAGAATTATTTTAATCCCTGCGGTTATCGGTGGTGTAGCAACTCAGCTATGAGATTATAGCTACCTGAGGTCTGCTGGAGCAACTCCGCTATGCCCCAGAAATTATGTCAAAAACTGCTACTTTTTGTAAGATCGTAGATGAATATTATATTTTTTTTCGTTAATGTTCAACAAACAAAATTTTTTTGCAGGGCAACATTTTTTATTTCTATCTTCCTTCTAGTGAATAAGAAATTGTTCGTGTATTTTTTCAATTCTATTACGCCCATTGTAATATAAAATATCTTTCAAATTATTTATGTGTTTATTATAATTCATAATTAGAAAACTCGTGTCCAAAGAAACGTTTATAAGACATGTTTCATGATGTACTATTTTATTGCAGGTTTTAATGAATAGAAATGCTGATTTTCTTTTACTTTTGTCTTTCATTTAATAAATAATGAAATATTTAACGTAATAAAAATATGAAATCTATCTGGCAATTGTATTTTATTGAAAATGATCAAGTTATAATCACATTTCTGCATATGAAGCACGCAAAGCTGGGCCCACTCTCGCTATCTCTCTCATACACCTGCCGCATTACTTTTTTAAAGACTCGTTTACAATACGAAATTAGTAGTTAGTGTTAGTAGTTATGGTTAGTGATTAGTGTTTATACTCTGAGTTCTAAAAACAGCGCTCACAATGCTCGAAATTAACGCCTTATAATTTTAATTTCTTTCGTTGATAAAGTGTATTTTGGCTCCAATTTAGAATTTTATAGAAAATTCTTTAGATGTTTTTAGTATCCAGAGTCAGAATAAAATGTTTAGGACAAAAAAATGATGAACTAACCTCAATTTTATTATTAATCTAGCTTTTTCAAATAATTATTATAAATAAGTAATATATAGTTTTAAATTTGATATTGATCCATTTTACGCAGATTTCATAGCAAAAATAGATAGAAGTCAAATGTTAAATAAATTAGAAGTAAAACATATTCATTCCTTATTCTCTCTCTCCTGATTGGACGAGCCACTAACTACTAATTGAAAAGTTTAAAGCTTGCAAACTCTTGCGCTAATCACGGTTAGTGCAGAGCAGTGCTGGGCTAAATTCGTTGTTGTGAACGCTAACACATGATTGGTACTGTCAAACATCTAGCACTAACCATAGCTACAAACACTAACTACTAATTTTGTGCTCTGAACGGGGCTTTATGTTTTCCAACTGAGTGTCCGCTCCTCTATCATTCTCCTTCGTGTTCAAGAGTGATTATCAGATTAAAAAACGTCATAGGGTACTGCGCTCTTTTGCGCATGCTCTTGACCTTTAATCATGCGCATAACAGCATAGTACCTTATCGCAATAGAAGAATATTATGTTGAACACATTATTATGTCTATCTTATATTGAGGAACAGGTAATGGATCAAGAAAATTGAGTCTAGAGAGTGAAAAGATGCGGATCGAGTTGAAGTCCACATCAATTTCGCGATTAAATCTCTGAGGAAGTGAGATGGCACCTTGTCGTGATGCAACTTAGTTCTTAAGCGGTCTGAAAACGATGCATAATTTACACACTTTTCTTCGAATATTCGACGGGGGTTATACCTTGTGAGTCCGAAAAGAAAGTCGCCATAAAGTTTCTTTGCTTTGTACAGACTCTCCGCTGGAAATTTATTGTTTGAACTGTTCTTTGGTCTCAGAAATGAGGTATTGATATTTTGTTACAGTGACGAAATGAAGCCTGAAATCCCGTATATTCCGCTGAAATAATTTAACGATTTTTCAACTCTGTGTAACCAAGGGGCCTATCTTGTAATGAGCTCGTGCGTTTCATGATGCAAATTTGACTCTTTAGCAGTTTTAAAATGAAGCATAATATGTACATCTTTTTCCAGATAGTCGATGGTGATTATATTTAACGAATCTCGGAAGACAGTCACGATTTTCTATTCGATTTCTATCTGTCTTTGTGCAGTTTCTCTGCTGGCAGTTTGAACTGTTCTTTGGTCCTACAAGTAAAATGACGTATTCATGTTTCGTCCACATTGACAAAATGACGGTTTAAGTTCCGTAGATATTATTGGAAGAGTTGCAATGTCGCACGATTTCATTTTTGGTCAGCTGGGAGCAACCGAGGAGCTTAGCTTGTGGTGAGTTGATGCTTTGTTATAATGCAACAAATGGTCTGCCAACGGTGCCTAATATGTACTCTCTTTTTCGAATATTCGATGGGAGTTATACGTTGTGAATCCCAAAAGACAGTCGCCAAAATCTGAAGGAACGGTCGTGCCTTTCTTGGTGCAAACTTTTCACTGGCGAACCATTGTTTCGACTGTTCTTTGGTACCATAAGTAAGCTAACGTATTTATATTTCGTCCACAGTGATCAAACAACGTCTAAAGACCTGCAGATTCCGCTGAAATACATACATTAATAATCAACAAAAGTTAAAAATTGTTATAATAGTTGAAATATTTATTAATAGTTAAAAATATTTGTGAACTTTTTAGTGTCAGTGTTTTAACTATTTTTTAAACATTGTAGTTTAGTATTATTTAAACCGTTCAATAGTTTTACAAATTTTTGTTACCTTAAATTTAAAACTATGAATTTACCTATATGAATAAATGAAGTGCATTTCTGCGATAATATTGCCTATTCAAAACTAATAATTTTAAATATCTACTACACATGATAGGAGAATAAGAATATATTCAATAATCAAGATTTTATTAAAAATGAGTTCTGAAAAGTTTTTTCCTTCATTGAGATTTTATTGTTCGTAAGTAAGCACAAATTTGCAGTCCAGCAATTAATTAATTTTGTGAGCAAGATATTTTATATTAAATTTGATATATTACTCAAATTTGTTATCATAACTTTGTAACATTGCCCAACAATATGATTTTATTATTCATGATATTTTCAATTTAATCTAAAATTGAAAATCAAATCGTTTGATTACTTTAACATAATGAATTGATGTATCCTTCTAGGTCTCCATAGAACCTGTAAAGAGTAATACTTCACTGAAAATAGGAATAAGTTATATCTTCAAACTTTTTCAGTTGAGTTTTTCTAATAAAATAAAACAATAACAATATTATGTATTAATATATCTACATTTAAATAAATAAACAAAATTTATTCAGTATAAAATTGCGTCCCAACACTATACTGAACTGTCACCAATTGACACAAAACCTCAGTTTTTGCCAAGATGGCGACGCTCAATTGGGGCCGCATTCCAGCGGCCTAAATCCAATCCAGTGTTATATTAGAGATCAGTGGTTATAACCAATTGATATCTGCACTTATCACAATTTCAATGGATGCACGTATGAATAATTTGATTCATACATCATAAATCCTACAAATTGTTAGTCGTAGAATCTTAGAAATCAGTAAAGGAATATTGTAGTGTAAGAATAACGGCCTACTGTTTCCACAGCAACCCACAGGGTCAAAAGCGCACTTTACTTGACAGATTTTTAGAATTTTTTGGATAAATCTAAAACGATTAGCCGTGGAACGACAAAATTTTGTGTGTTTGATTAACATATATTATTATAGGAACACTACATCGCCTGTTTGGCTCGAATGGATCTAGTAGGGGCAATATTCATCTCGAATACGAATTTCATGGACTTCAATGGATGATGGGCTTTGGTTTGGTCACGGATACTTGCGAACTGAAACTATTAGTGGAACAAGTGGCCGGGCCGGACCTATAATTAAGTTTTAATTTTAAAAGTTAACCGGACTCAGAAGGCATTTTAATGACAACATGCTTAGATGTACCGAGTTTGAGAGGTCTAAGCTCTAAAATTTTGGCCCGTGTAGATCATAAGTTCCTTTACTCATACAGTTGCAAAAAATATATTGAAGTTCAAATATTTCAATAAGTTGCTACTAATTTGTAACTAGAATTTGGTGTTTATTTTTCAAATTATGTGCCTTGAAGAGCAAGGTAAACAACAATAAAGGAGAGATTTTGCCACCAAGGTTGTAAAGGCGGTAAAAGTATATAAACATTGACAGTTGATGAACGATTTGACAACAGGTAGCGGTAATATAATCCGTTTGTATTGAGAATAGACACGATTCAGTAAATTTAAGGGTGTAAATCTGGGAAGTTTAGCACCTTCTCTACAAACAGGGTTATCCAAAGAATAATGTATAACAGAAACGTAAATGATTACAAAAAAGTGTTTATAATCATGAACGTAACCAACAGTTGATGTAAATGTTCGTATTTCGCATGCATAGTGATAAGTAATAATAACTATTAAAAATTGTAATGTGATAAATCAGTGACAGTTTATTTTGGTTACCCCTACCTGTTTTTAATTTTCACACGGTATTTTACCCCTGACAGAAAGTAAAAGAAGACATAAATCCTCAGACCAATGCAAGCACATGTACTATGGAACAATTTCAAAAAGCTACCTTTATTGCTACCTGTATATTAAAAAACTACCGCTAACAGTATTAGAGGGTACTTAAAGTACTTTTACATCCGATTAGACAAAATGAGGCATCTCAAAATTGACAGTTCTGCAAACCTGAACAGATGTTTGACGCATCAACCTTACGGTTTTTAATTGTTGAGAAGAGGTAAAGCCCTAAAGTTTGTTGGACGTTTACAGATTTATTATAAAATAAGGAATACCGAAAATACGATCCTGCATGCTGCAATTGTTTTTAGAGACCCTACATTAAATGAAAAAACAAATAATAATTATGTTAAATGTCGGTGAAAAAAACATTACCATCTAAGAAGCTGTTTCCGATTCAATAAAGTTTAATTCAGGGAGTTATTGCGCCATCTGCTATCTACAGCACAAAATAAAAGCCGGACGAGAATAGTCGATGGTATGTGGGCTGCTGCTCCTGATGATGCTACAGCTACAGTCATCTAGATGGCAACACAATTCGTATCTTTTACAAAATTTTAATGCAGGATCCTGCAATCCTTTGGGGAACACGTCTATTACTGACATCTTTAGAATAATATGGGAAATCAGTTCTTGCACACATCTGACGAATTGGATGAATGTTTTGATTGATTATGAGATTGGGCACATATACCCATTCAGATTTTTTTATACGTATGTTTTGCATATTCCGTCATTGGTAAATAAACGGTACACGTCGAAATAACTTTATCGCCTGCCTTGTGACTAGCAGAGGTACGAGAGGGCGGAGCAGAACTTCATGTTATCTAATTTGGAAATAATAAAACTCAAATCTTCTTCATTTACATTATATCGTACTGAAAGGCTTTCGACTGTGTAATATGTGAACGAACCACTTATAATCTGTATTCATAGATGGATTTTAATATTGAGAAATTATTCGATCCCAGTTTACCTAATTCTCAATTTTTCGCTGAAATAATATTTAAAAATAACCTGATTTATATTTTACAGCCTTTATTTGATGCACTGAATTATCCAAATATCTCAATTGATTAGTATTTGAGCGCATTATTTGAAACTACTAATCAAGCAAATGAATTGGCGCAGTCGGAAGGCTGGTAGATGACATTTCTAGCTCGACAAAAGCTTGAAAACAATTTTTCGATATATCAAATTTATGAACCCAAATAAATATGGTTTTATCTCCCAATATTCCAGCAAAAAATTACCTACATGGATTTCCATTCCAATCAAATGAAAACATAAGACAAACAAAAACAAAAAAAGCGTCTTCGAAGTAACAAACAGCCTTTTCAGATAAAAACCCAGCATCGTAACCGTTCATATGCCCAAATCAATATTCAATGGTATGGCCCCCAGCAATCAGAAACTCGACAGATTTATGAAAATATTTGTCTGATTCGGCAGTTATTTTAAATATTCTCCGGAATCATTTGATTATGCAGATACTCCACATAAAAACAAGATCCTCCGGTCTGGAGAAGTTTGAGAAGAAATTTATTTTTATGATGGAGAGGCGAGCCGCAGAACGTGCGATTAAGAAGATGCCATTCTGAATTTCCGATGGAAAAAATTTGTGACTTAGGGCTAAGTTTTAGCGTTACAGTAGCGAAACTTACGAAAACGGTCCAGAGTTTGAGGGTAGTATTACTTTTGGAGGAAGTATTGTTTTATTTGACAGGAGGAAATGATATGTTTTATTATACTTGCATCATAAACAATAATAAAAACTAAAAAGCGTGCGTAATCCCAAGATTAAACACTCAGATTACTATTATTTGATATTTGTATACGAAATATTATAATTTAACTGTATTAATGTTATTCGAGTTTTAGAGCAATGTAAATATAAAAATCTGACGCTTTATTATATGTTGTTTATGGCTGTTTGATACATTTTTTATATTGGACGTCTGGTTTTTGAATAGTCAATTATTGAAAATGAGGTTTTTAACATACGGTAAATCAGAGAATTCATTGGAAACTCCAATTTTTATCAGAAGTAAACGCAACTGCTAGAGATAAAAATACAAAAACAGTAAGTAATTTATATAAATCAATTCTAGAAGAATATGTAGAAACATTGAAAAAGCTTTCTGACATGCAGTTTTGTGGATATTTTGATCTAATGAATCAAAATACTAAAAGTATATTATGCTACAAGGACCAAACGATCGTCATTATTGCCCAAGATGAAGTTGGCTGCATCTGGTGGAGGCGAAGCACGAGATGAAGGCAAGGACGAAGGCAAGGACGGTCGTTCAGACAAACTTTTCAAATAAATTTAGATGTATTAAAACTATCTTATTGATTTAACAAACGAATTTTTGCAATTTTGATCACATTTACAGTAAAATAATACAACGAAGCATAGCTTACATGACTTATTTTATTGTTTGATATTTTTCACATTTTCTGTGCTATCACGTTTACAGTAAATGCGAATACTATAACGAACACTTCACATAATACAAATTTGTTTCAAATGTCAATTTGGCATATAACAATGAAATACAAAAGTACCAACGGCATTCCTGTTGACAGGGAATTAATTAAAATTATTTCCATGGTTTGGAATTCAGAGCTTTTGAAGCAGAATTCAGTTCAGTTATAGGGAATTTCCGGTGCACATGTTACAAAAAATATTTATTTATGACAATAAATCCTATTTGGCAATGTTAGATGCAATCAAATCTTATCTAAGTTTTTCAGGACCTATAGGTTGAATTCAACAGAGAACCCATTTTTAGTTGAACTTAAAATCTAACTTGGAGATTGAATTAATTATTGATAATATGGAAATCAAAATTGAAATATATTGATTTATGTGAGCCATCCCCAGAAGCGCTACAATTTTATTTATTTTATTACTAATATGTGTTCTGTGGATTTTGGAAATATTTACAAAAGAATTATTGTTTGTAGAAATGAATATTTGAATATAAAACAGCGGAAAAAAAAAGTTTTTTCTGCCAATTGTCTCAACCGACATCTATGGAAAACGCTGACTAAATGCGTGTTAAAAATAGTGCGCGCACGCAATGCCAAAAAGATACAAATTGACACAGGTACAAACTAGCCAGTTTTGGTATCAATCAATTAAAATTGAATCTGAGTAGGTATGTGCATCACGCAAGATGTCAAGAATATAAACAAAAATCAGGAAAGGTAACATAAACCTGGATATTGAAGAATATTGTTGTATATTGTGCTAAGCGCTATAGTATCTGTCTTTTCATTAATATTTATCTTGTTTTATATACAACATTTCCAATGTGAGTCTTTCATTTAAGTTGACTTCATTATGGATAATGCTGGTTTTATCAAAATTAAATGTATGTCCTGAATCTATGCAATGAGATACTATAGAGCACATCTCAGCTCATTTTTACATACTTGTACTAAGTACAAGAAAGTATTGTGAAACCGAAAAAATCCACCTATCGAGATTTTGATGGAAATATCTGTTTTGAGCATCCTTGAATCCATTTTGACTATTTTTGGCTTGATGTCGGTACGTATGTTCGTGCGTGCGTGCTTAACTCGCGAATCTCGAAACTGATGTTGAAATTTTATATTTTAGACTGGTATAGGGTCTATATGTGCACCTCACATTATGCATCCAATAGTCTGTACCGGAAGTGCACTTTATTTGAAACTTTTTTCGAATTTTTCCAATAAATCCAGAATGATCATCCGTAAAATGTTGAAATTCAGTTCTAAGCTTGATGTTGTATCAGAATAGTTATCTGATATTCTTGTAAGAATCGGCCAGGCCAGAAGTGCACTTAAAACTTCTTTTGAATTTTTTGTATAAATATAGAATGGTCCGCCATAGCATATTGAAATTTCGTATAAAGAACTTCCATAACATCTTATTGTACATCTTGCATTATGACTGCGATCGGCTGAAACTTATTTTTAAATTTTCCGCATAAATTCAAAATAATCAGCCATAGGATACTGAAATTTAGCATTTGAAATTGCTGTAGCATCTAAATGGTCATCTTCTATTCTTGTAACAATCGGCTGAGCCAGAAGTGCACTTTATATGACAGACTTTTTGAATTTTCCGCATAAATTCTAAATAATCAGTCGTAGAATGTTTCAATTTTGTATTAGGCACTTTTATAATATCTAGTGTACACCTTGCATTATGATTGCTATCGACTAAGCCGGAAGAGCACTTTACTCGGAACATTTTTCAAATTTTCCGCATAAATCCAAAACGATTGAACGTAAATTGTTAGAATTCAGTATTTGGGACGATTATACCGTCTGGATGCTCATATTCTATTTTTATTGAGATCCACCAAGCCGGAAGTGCACTTTACTTGATAGTCTTTTGGAATTTTTCGCATAAATTCGAAACGATCAGGTGTAGAATATTGAAATTTGGTATTCTAGTCTGCTGTAGCATCTGAATGATTGCCTACTATTTTCATAACAATAGACTCAAACAGAAGTGCACTTCAGTAGGAATTTATTTTTTAATTTTGCGCATAAATTCAGATCTGTTGGTAGTAGTAGAGTTTTGGAAATCAGTATTTAGGAATATTGTAGTATAAGAATAATGGCCTACTGTTTCCATAGCAGCCGATTTGGCTGAAAGCGCATTTTACTTGACAGATTCTTAGAATATATCCAATGATGTACAAGTAAGTCACGTGATGTTCACGTCAGATTTTTATTTAATTTTTTACTCTTTCGTTTGTGTTCATCAAGCCTTGTTTTCAAATATCTTTTGATTTATCCAGTGAACTGTGCATAGCAATCAATATATTATGGTATTTTGTAAATTAAATTAGTTTTTAAGTATTCATCAGTTTTATCTTTTATTTTGGAGAATAAATTGCCTTCTGTCTTGTACTGTTTAAAACAAATATCAATTCTCTCTTTATTTTCGAATACTCGTTTTATCATGTAACTAACGTTACCTATGTACGGAATTGTGAAGTATTTATCAGTCAAAGAACTTTTCTTATTCATGTCATTATCATTAATATTAGGTGAATGATTCATGACTTATTCTGGACACTATTTATAATACTAAAATACTGGAATCAAAAGACATTTATTATTGTGAGTGAATAGATAATGAAATAATTCCGATAAAAATTGTCTCAAGTAACACCTAAATTCAATCTAATCATTTACATACATAGTAAAAAAAACTCTAGATTTTGTTATGATTTTTAGAAAACTGGACGAACAACCTTAAGAGTACTAGCTGGCAATTAAATTATTTCTGTTAGCAACAGCGGCAATGCATTTTGACTCATCGTTTTTATCACCGGCGGATTCTTCAATGTAACCAGTAGTTACAGCATGGAAGTTAAGGAGAAAGCATGACTATATCAGCGCTATCAGTTAGCATCTGATACTTCAGCTATGCAGAGGTTTATAGCAAACTTTAAAAGACAGAAAAGCAAAATTTCAAGGAAAAAATGAACGAAACAATTTATAATAATAAAAAAAAAAAAATAACGGCTAGATAGCACAGAGATAGAGTGCAGAAGTAGAGAGATCTGTTTTAGTGAAGTCATGAAAGCTATACGGCTTAGTTGGACCGGTATTCACTCTCGTTACTTGTCCACGTTAAGATTGAAATTAACTTGGCAACGATAAAGCTGGCTGGCAACACACATGGCAGCAATGTAAAAACGCGACAAGCAAAGTGAAAAATAGCTAGCTGTCAAAAAGTCAATCTAGGTACATCATAATCAATAGGTTCAAATCCCGAAATTCATACAATTAGAATTAGTATTACAACAATAAAGAAAATAATGAGAGTGCAGCAAATTTTCAGATAGCTGAATATAAATTTAATGACAGTGCAGAGAATTCTCGAAAAACATAAAGGCATTCAATTCAAATTTCAAAGGCACCAAAATATCCAAGAACGAGTTGCATTATGTGGAATAATTATAATAAATAGTTTTTAAGCAGCATTTTATTTACAGATGTATGCATTGTCATGAATGATCACGAAATAATCCATATGATATTTTAGAATCGAGGGCAGAATATCGTCAGTCTGTAAATGAGTGGGCAAGAATTCAGGATGATAAAATAATTTTGCTAAGATTTTGTAGTTCTTTTAAACAAGAGTGGTTGGGATCGATCTTGAAAACAATTATTTTTACAACATTAAGTTGACTGTCGCTTTATGACGATTCAATCGTTTTACAGCGACCGTTGTAGTTTCTCAAGGGACCAATCAGCTTTAAACTAGAGCGGGCGCCATATTGAGCCATAAACCAATAGCAATTAGCCATAAAACGTTTACGAAGCGCACCAGCGTTTCTCTCAACAAGATGCTGCTACTAGGACTCGATCCCCGTACCATCAAAATTATTATGAAGCGCGAATGTCGCAGCTCTTAAACCGTTGATAGCACGGATGTAATTTTCTTGCCGCCTTTTTATTTCTGAGTTTTATTTCCCAGCATAAAATAATAACAGTTTTAATTTTTTGTCTATAAAGTGAGAAATAGTTTTTTTGACCAAGTTTCGCTGAAACTTATATATGACTAGCTTCTTGGAATGATTCTGAAGGTGTGAAGTATTAGATTCTACTACATGAGTACTGAATTTTTTTTAATCCCGCTCCCAAAACCGCTGCGAAACAAAGTTACCGCGTTAGCACATTGAGTTACTCTGCCACAGTTGCCAAACAGCCGCAGGGCCAACCTAAATGGTTCCCATTTCAACCCAATAAACATGTAAAACACTCTATTATTACCAGCCTTATACAGTAGGCCGACAACGAACAAACTACCCAGCAACGATGAAAAAATCGCTCGCAAAAATTGTTACCAGCTAACGTCATTTTTCCCCACACCGAGTTTCATAAACGATGTTGGCATTTTGTTTCAGATGGAATTTAAATTTCAAATGCTGCTTTGCTTTAATGTTTCTCTCATTAAAAAGTGGAACTTGACACAGTGAAATTAATATTCAGGCATTAAGCAGATTAAGGTAACAGCTAATTTAGACAGTTTACACAAATAGTTTTTTTAAATACACCAACTGTGTTGAAACAACTACTTTTAATGCAAAATACTTATATTATTCCTTTATAAATTTTCTCAATGAATATCATTGGTACAAGAAACGATTATAAGCTCCGCCTACGCTGCAGCCTTAGCCGCATGCACGAATCGTGTGTCAAATGTTTTGAGATTCTTTGCCTGAAACCACCGCAGAAACTTTTGCCACAGTTGCATTCGACCTTCTTAGATTCAATCGCACCTGGAATCTTTGCCACAGCAATTCACAATATTCTGAACTGAAGTCATATGCCCAGACTCTGCCTCAATTGAACACGGCAACCATTGCCTGAGCCACAGAAGTTGCTACATGCGACTGAGACGGACACTTGAATAATTGGGAAGATATCGTTCTGAATTAGGATATCAGGTACAAGACTTAGACTCACACAGCTGCAGCTGCCTTAGTTGCACGTAGCATTCTTTGCCTCAATTTCTTGAGGAAACCTCTGCCTCAGCTGCCTCGACAACCTTGGTCTCAGTCGCATGAGAAAACTTTTGCTATTACAGCACGGAATACCCTGAATTTCAGTATCTAATACAGTTGAATACGTCAAGTACTACCTCAACCATAAAAGTTGCTACATGCGTCTGGAACAGATTCCAAATACAAGAATCGGTTTTAGCCGCACACAACAGCTGATGCTTCAGTCGCGGTAATCTCTGTTCTCTTGAAGTAGGGGAATCATTGCTTCATCCGCAATGGTTTCCATTTTTGACTGAAAGTGATATGGGTTCCATTTAAGCCGCAATCTCAGTCACTCGCAGCAGCCACTGTTTCAGACGTAATCGAAAGTCTGCTTCAGCCGTACGTCGACTTATATGTGACAGCCGGAGCCCCAATCGCGCGCGCAGCCTTTGCCTAATTCAACACGGCAACCCCTACCTCATTTTCAAAGGTTGCTGAGTCGGATATCCCAAGGTAGCAGTCTAGTATAATGTCTGCTACTGTTACTAATAATTTTGAAGGGATGACATTACTAGCGATTTACTAGAGAGATATTAAATATTGTCCATATCACTGAAACAATAGTTACGCTCGCACATTTGGAAAACAGTCCTGGATAGTATCGAATTGTGTTGCACACTAAAATCCAGTTTGTTTCAGAGGTATTGTGGGCAGCAACAGCATGTGCCGTCATTACACATGCACGCGCTCCAGGACACTCATACTAGACACAAGCCTTGCTTGATATTTCAAATCTTGTTTTCAGGTACAATAATTGGTCAACAACTTTGTATCAACCGCTGCTTTAGCCGTATGCAATAGCCACTAATTCAGTCATTTCCTCAGACTTACCGAACAATCCTTACCTCAGTCTTACCCAATAATCTTTATCTCAATCTTTCACAGTAATCTTAACCTCAGTCTTGCGCAGCAGCCTTAACCTCAGCCGCACTCAGCAGTCTTAGCCTCAGCTACACGAGAAACATCTGCTTCAATTGAATACGACAAAGAATGACTGAGATAAATACCCATTGAAGAAGTTCCAAATATCGATTCCAGGTACATGAATACATGAATTAATTTTTGGTCTCATCTCAGTCGTAGCCTCAGCCATATGTAGCAGGCCTCTACCAAATATGTTAAATCATCATTGCCTCAGCAGTATATGTGACTTAATGAGGACGAGTCGTTCCTAAAATCAATTCCAAGTACCAGAATTGGTAATCAGCTCTGGCCTAGTCAAGCTTCTGCAGCAACCTTTGCCTGAACCAGATTGTCTCAGTAACAGTCGCACATGTAGACCTCTGCTCCAACTTGTGACGAATTATGTCCCAAAACTCCGTCACAGGTGCACATCCCAGAGCCTTCTGCTACCGTCAAATATTTTAAAGTCCATCAAAATTAGTTTACATCTTGCACACCCTACAAATTTCAAATTATGTAATTCTGCTTAAGCATACACTACCGCTTACCTTAATTTTATCAGTCATCAGCTGAAATAGATCTGTTTTAATATTTCACATGACGTGGAATGAGGTTAGGTTTTTTGAAAACACCTGAAATTAAATTCAACCGACATTGCTTGATCTGTATTTATGTCTTGTGCTTTACCATTAATAAACTCTGAATGTAATTCACCGTTGTTCTGTAAACATGTTGTATACTGAATATTTTGTGTGATGTTAAGTTCAACCTTTGACACAACAAAATAAAAGATCCGACACTTAACAGTTTCAAACTTACCGACATAGCATTACCTACGTTATCGACAGATAAGAAGATATTTAGGACAATTTTAATTCCAAGGAAATATAATCATGAAAGGATGTATTTAACAGGAAAGTGATAGGAAATTTGTTATTGTGAAGAAATTTGTTCTTGCTGATTTCGTAGTGTTTGAATAATTGAACGTAGAGTCACCGCTAGCGAAGTCCTTGTCGATTTCACAGTGTTGGATTAACTTAACGTAGCGTCACCGCTGACGAAGTCTTCGTGATTTCGCAGATTATTTCAACGTAGAATCACCGTTGAGGGAGTCATCATTAGCTTCACAGCGTTGAGAAAGTTAACGTAGAGTCACTACTTGGGAACCAGTTTGGTTTCACAAGCGTCGAAGATAAGATAATCCACCGTTCGGGAAATCGTTTCACGATTTGTTTGTTTTAAAATTTCTCGTCATCTGCGACCGCCTGGGTCCGTACTGCGACCGCTGGTGTCGAGTGTCATGTACAGCCGTCCCGTCACCATTAGCCAAGTTATCTTCGTGCAAGTTCCTGTAACATAAATGTTCTATGTTCATCGTCATCATTATTGTGTGAAAATAAATCTCATTGTGATACCTACCTCCTGACGAATATTTTGACAATCCTAGCCCTTCCCTTCTGAGCTATTTGAACGCGACTCAAAAAATTAATAGCCCCGCCATCAGCGAGGTTATCGTTACAAACTGTAACGACAACCACTGTCTTGGTCGCAATCAAAGAGACAGGATTGGAAATGTTCCGTTCCAAATATCGATTCAACTATTGGCTCTAGCCTAGACCCCAACCTTAGCTGCATGCAATAGCCACTGCTTTAGCAAAGCACGACAACCACTGCCTCAGTCGCACATATTTATACATGATAAGAGATCCTGTCCCGAATATCAATTTCAGGTACAAAAATCGGTTATAGGTTCTGCCTTATTCACATCTTCAGCTGCACGCAATAGCTACTGTTTAATTGTGACTGTTGTTACTTCTGGCTTACGCAACAATGTCTGATTCAGCCGCATGCAGCAGACTTAGCCTCAGTCGCACGCGGAAACCTTTACTCCAGCTAAGACGGCAACAATTGCCTTAGTTGCAAAATTTGCCCGAACGATTATTTGTAAAGATTTTGTTCAAAATATCAATTACAGCTACAAGAATTATCTGAATCTTTGGGTTCCTCACAGTGGACGCATAAACGTGCGAGTTTTGATACGTACGATTTATTCAAACCGCAGGAGTTCGATGTGTCGTCTTGTGTACGCTAATGAAAATTTGACTTGCGTACGGATCCCTATGTTGTGAAATATGTTGGATCAAACAACTGTGAATCTGAAAAAATATATTGATTTAGTTTGTAAATGGAATGTTTGTGAAATTCAATAGAAGCAAACTTCAATCTTCAAGATGTGCCAAGGCTGCGGAAGTAAACTGTTTTCGCACATAATGACAAAATTCACCAAATTCTTTGCATTTTGCTGATAGTTCAGTCACCCATATCTTCTTTGCGACGCTGTTTTCGTCTATTTAGAAGATCTGCGAACTTGAGAGACTTACACGCACTGATTCTATTTTGGGCGTTTACGCACAATCGCGTCATTCGCACGTGCAAGAGTCCACTATGAGAGAAGTTGCACGTGGCAACCACTGCCTTAGGCGTCCGCGACAACTTTGGCAATCTGTGGCAGCCTCTGCCTTAGGCATACGTGATTACTTTAGCCTTAGTCGCATGCGGCAGCTCTTGCTTCAGCCTAACATAAAAAACACTCTCTCAGCTGGAGAAGTACACAGTGTACGGATGAGATGAGACGGAACAAAGTACTACTTTTTCAGTTAAAATCGTGGAAAATATTGCAGTTTTCCAACGTTTAACAATTTGGAAGCAAAATCGGGTATTTCAAAATTCAATCAAGAGTCGTCATATTTTGTCGATGCTATGATGATTGCCAAATCGTTTGACGATATAGCTTTTTGGCAAGGTTTCATAATAATGATATTTTCAGTTCTACACACAACTGATGTAAAGTTGACAGGTTTCATCTGATATTATAACATTGCGAATTGCTAACGACATTCGATAAACAAAAATATCATCCTATAAAGCTTCCATTGTCTGAAACAAAGAAAATCTGAGCAAAATCACCCAAGAAATGATTTCCGTCATTATAAATCGTTTAGTACACCTTTCCATTCCTTGTCCCTATAGCATCCTGCGCTTCTACGTTCGAACGCTGTGCCCCAAGCGACCAGATAATGAACTGAGGCGAGATTGAACCGAAACACTTGACAATCAATTCAGTGCAATGCCGACGTTTGCGCTGCAGTACATTCAACAACAAAACTGAAAAGAGAAAGAAGAAGAATTGTTTTCCAGTTGAGTTCCGGAGGAATGGAGAAATGCTTGTATCTTGGATACGGTAAGACGATTAGTCGTTGATGTTTCTACTGGTGAAGTATCAAGAAGTGGAATTAGAAGAGATTTGAGGAATTGTAGATGACAATATTGGCAAAAAAAAATTGCTGTTAATATCAGAATCAAACATCGAAGTTCTCCCCCATATATTTTCTTACTTTCAAGTTTGAAATATGCTTTAAGAAAATGAGTTTCCGTATCGATCCTCTATATGCAATATTGTTTAGGGCACTGTCCATTCCGTTCCATATTTTTCTAAAAGCTATTTACCGGCAACACATATTGGTTTCTTATAGTGGCAAGCAAAGTCCGGGCGTTTCGTTCATCCAAGGTGTTCGACCAGCCGTCGGGAAGAAATGCAAAAGCAACTATATTACCATGTATTCTATTCGCTAAGTCCCAAGGGTATCTTTCGATTTTGATTTATAACTTCGGAGGAGCTACCGCACAGATTTACAAGAGGTTCAAGAGGAATTTGATGTTCAAAAAGTAAAAGATGAAGAAGTAATTGAGAACATTATTTGTAGTTGGTTCTCTTCCCATGACTACTTGATATTTAATAGCTAGAATAAAATATTAAGAGCAGGTTTCTTATCAGTGAGGAAGGGTTATAAGGCACTAAATATGAAGCGACGGTATGCGAAACTCAGATTTGTGTGTGAGTAAAAATCAAATTTCATGTTATATCTGCGTGGTTGAGTGCCATGACTGTAGAGATACGGCCTCACTCCTCTAACAGTCTTAATTAAAATGGTCTTAATTGTTTAAGATTTCGGATGCTACACTGCTAAATTTTGAATGCGATTTCTCAACCCTTCATTAATAAAACAGTTGCAGATACTCGCAGATATTTTTCGAACATTTTTATATCGTGGGCGTACACGAAAGACAAAATTAGAGTCTTTCAGAAATATTGTTCTGTGAACTTGGTGGATGTTTCTTATGAGCCCACGTTATGCAAAATAAGAATCATGGATTGTTACGAAAACAATTCTTTCGTTATCATCTGCAGATTCTGAAGACAAGTACACACAATTTTTCTCATATGTTTCTTACGGTGGCTGAGACCTTACCGGTCTATTCAAAATATTCAAAAGCTTGTATCTTTGAGATTGGTTCAAATACTGAGTTTTTGGCACAACTACATATCCCCAGATAATCTACCTATTATTAGTTTTGAACCAAAAATCCGGATATACCAAGATGGCGAAAGCTCTTGATTTTCTAGAAAATTGTTTTTCTAGATATCTCAGATAGAACACAAGATATTTTTACAATATTATTATCTAATTATATGCTTCCATGAGCTTTATATGTCCTGTAAATTTCATGAAATGTTCCTACAAATAAATTTCTATGGAGGGTTGAAAACCGCGCAAGTGGTGCACATGCATTCGGCCGATATTCCAGAATCACCACTAAAAAAATTATCTGCGAGCTTAAATGATATCACACATGATTTTTTTCTCTATATATTTGTTACGGTATAAGACATTGGAACCTACTTATATGGATGAGAATTGACCAGACCTCAGAAGATTCAAGAGTTTATACTTAAGAATCGAGCTTTGGGAGTGACCACATATCCTCTGATAACTTACCCATTATTATATACGAACCAATAAATTGGAAATTTGAAAACTCTGGAAGTTTTTGGTTGCCCGGACAGTAGCACTTTCCGATATTCCAAACACATCAAAAGATATTCTCACAACTTTTTCACCAAAGAATGTTTTCTTAATAATCCTATTTACTTATAGTCCGTGAGACAGCGCATGAATTTTTCATTGATTACCGCTCACTTGAAACTTTTTGAGTGGCTTCATTGTGATGAGTCCGACAACTTTTTCATTTGGCAAAATTCTAGATTTGGGGGTGTTTTCCAGCGAGGGTTAATTAATTGAAAAAATATTACCGTAATACTAAACTTTACACTAATCGAAAGATTTTCTGATTATAAAATGAAAAAAAAAATATTGTCCGACATGAATATTGGGGCTAGCGGTGAGTCCGACTTGTCATAAGTACCAACATACTTACTATAAGTACCAACATACTTATGACAAGTGCGGCTTGTCGGACTCACCGATAGCCCCAATAATCATGTCGGACAATATTTTTTTTTCATTTTATAATCAAAAAATCTTTTGATTAGTGTAAAGATCAGTATTACGATAATATTCTTTCAATTAAGTAGCCCTCGCTGGGAAACGCCCCCAAATATAGAATTTTGCTAAATGGAAAAGTTGTCGGACTCATCACAATGAAGCCACTAACAAAGTTTCAAATGAGCGGTAATCAACGAAAAATCTATGCGCTGTCTCACGGACTATTACTTAGGCAACTTTTATACACAAATTTCCTTCAAAAATTCCGGACTTTTGAATAACGCGTTGGAGGTACATTTGAATTTTATATGATACATCACTGTTTTTTATGTTTCTCAGAGTACAAGGCATTAAAATCAAGTTGATCCTACCCCTGAGGATTCAATATGGACCTTCTGGTATAACTGCATATCTTCTGATAATCTACTTATTATGAACCAGAAAATCTTGAAATTCAAAAAATTTGAGATGAAATAAAACTGCCAAGATTTTTCTTCAAGCGCTAAATATTCGTTCCATTTTTCGTATCAGTGTAGCTACCTCGAATTTTCGAAGGGGTGAACTCCTTCAGCCGTCTCCATCGTGTCACCTTATCTTAACAGTGTAGACGTGACTGTCGTCTGTTTTAAGACTGTTTGAATATTCCAAGCTTGTCGCAAGTTTAGCAACAATCTTAACATAATGGCTTCCAACCGACTAATTGTTCATATCTAACATTTACATACTAATTGTAGTTCTCTTCACCGCGCCTCCAACTTGCTTTATGTTCTACGTGCGCTTTACGGAGTCAAGTTCGCGGTGCTTGAGAACATTACAGCCAGAAAGGAAAGCATGCAAGCTGGTCAGAAACATTGCATAAGCGGAGAGGATCTTCACGAAGACGCTCGAAGACTTTAAGTGGATTTCTTGATTTTTGAAAACTGGATGTTGTAGTTTTAGCCGCGGAGATATGAGAGCAAGGATATGTGCGTCCGTTGAAAGATGTTTCCTCCAAACATTTATATCGATTTTACACAAAACTTATATATTTTGCCTCAGGACATGTTCTAGTTGTCTCTGCTCCAATTTTTTGAGAGGTCGTAGGTATTCAGTGTCACGAGTTAGCTCTGCAATATAAGCAGAGCTGGGCAGTATTTAAATACTTTTGTAATTAATTACTAATTAAATTACCTTTTCCCAAAAAGTATTTGTAATTGAATTACTTTGTAGAAAAAAGTAATTGAACTCAATTACTTCTCGAATTTTAGAGAGTATTTGAAAAAGGAATTGTTTTTCGATAATTTAATTACTTACAGTAATTTAAATTACATAAAGTATTTCAAATTACTTCAAAGTATTTGAAACTATGGGTATTTGAATTACTTGAGTTACTTACAGTAGTTTCAGCAAGTAGATATGGGTAAGCTTACGTGTTTGTAAAAGTTTCATGTGGGAGAAGGGGAACAAATGCGTCACATTACTCCCTGCTTCACAATTTTATTTTGGTGGACATACATAATTGGACGATTTGTTCGAGAAATTGGTAGTTTTAAAAGAAAATAGAAATATATTATTTGAATGATAGTTGTTTACTTTGTTATAATTGAAATTGATTTGCATTAAATTCGTGTATATGAAGATATATTTTCTTCTCAGTTTAATAAGTATTTGAAGAAGTATTTGAAATTACTTATTAAAATTACAAAAGTATTTAGTAATTCAATTCCTTTTTTTCTTGTAATATTTATTTTTAAAGTATTTCAAATACTTTTTGATAAAGTAATTAGTAATTGTAATTAATTACTTTTTGTAAGTAATTTGCCCAGCTCTGAATAAAAGGGTAGTTCGGAAAGTTATCGGTAATTCAACACATTCAATTCAAAGATATTTTTACTTTTTAATATTACCAAAATAATAAGATGTGCAAAAATCTGTACAATAAGCATTCGTCACAGCTTCAACCTCTTCATTCGAAATAAATCTTCGTCTTCCTAGTCATTGATAAGGATTCTAGAACCGAGCGTTAAGTCACGCCAGCGTTACTTAAGGTAGTTGTCGTGCTATATCCATAGTATCAGAATATTCCAAATTTTTGTATACTTATTAACAATATTACTATACAATTATCCTTGAAATTTGAAGTCGATTGACCATCTCAAACTTGAGATAAACGCAATTAAAATTGAAAATTTTAACATGGAGAGCAATGGAGAGTATACATTTTAGGCTGTAATTATATCAGTTTTAATTTTTAATGAAAAAACTAACTGTCAGATTCTTTCAAAAAACTAGCTATGAATTGGTGAATATGTTCTGCGTATTTGGAAATAAAGAAAAAATTATTGATCATCTCATTGTTTAGATATGAGAACGCAAAGTTGAACATTTTATATATAAAATACGTGCCGACACGATGAATAGAAATGCTTGGCAACACTGTGCGCCACTCTATACATCGCATTGTACTATTCTAACTACAAATTCAAAGGAAAAGAGATGAAAATAAATAATTAATAATGATTTCAATAGAACAATAATATTTATGATGGATAAAATATATAATATAGTTGGTGACACAAGAAATTATATCAATATAATCTTAATATTGAATATTAAATAAACAAAGCACATAAAAAAGTGAAAAAAAAGTATTATTAACTCAAATTCATGAATATTAATAAAAACAGATAAAAATAATATGGTATGAACTTAGATATAAAATTGCACTCAATCACATTAATTCGGTAGCTTGAAAAAAGAAATGATTAGCGTGATAATACGTTTATTTTTGTGGGCTTGCCATTTTTTAACTCTGTTAAAATTTGGACAAGTCCTTGCTCTTCTTCCTCATCGTAATCTAAGACTTTTTGTTTAATAAATTTACCTTTATATCGCAATATTTCGGATATTTTTCTATATTGAGATGACAGCTAAGCACAATGTTGCCAAGTTATTTTTCCGGCAAGTACCCGTGAATATTTACTATAATGTACGAGTATGAGATACACTCCCTGACAAAAATTTCAGTCATCCACTAAATTTATTCTAAATTTCTTAGTCTTTATTCATCAGTATTATCATGAAAATCTATATACTGAACTATCTGTGTTATGAACAAGTTCTGACAAGAATTACAAGCATCTATATATAAGTTTGCAAGGCGCTTTTTGTAGATACGCTAGACTTCACTTTTTGACAATGATGTACTACGACAACAGCCTTAACGTCAATAGCTTTCCCTTTCTAACATTAAGATAGTATTCTGAAATGTCAATGTGAAAGTTAAACGTCAATTTATACTGACGTTAGATTAACGCTAGCGTTAAATAATCCATTCCAAATTCTATGAAATGCGTGAAATTCAATCAATCAAATTACATGAAATTAAACAATTTGTTGTCACATTTCATTTTCACATTTCATACTTTTTAATCTTCTGCGTGAAAAATGTACTATGTGATCTAGTTATTATGAAGAAGAGGAGAGAAAGGAGTGTCATCGAGTTCCGTAGATATGGGGAAATTCTTTAACATATTCATTTCACCAATAAATACTTCAAAAAACTATTTCCAATCTGTATAAAATGTTACACAAGCTTCTAAACTGTAAATCATTCATTTCGCAGCATATAATCCAGCATCTTTCCATAAACGGAAATAGTATAGAAAAATAACAGGACATGTATCAAGAACGCGGTAGTGTATGCTGATTTTCCAGTAATGGTTCAAGTAGAAGCTCAACTAAATCTTGATTTAATTTTTGAACCAGAAAACTAGATCAACGAAAGTTGAGTTCCTCGGTTATAAAAATTATCTTGAAATAGACAAAGCGTTTCATTCTGATGAAACTGTTAACGAAAATAGTAGTATTTATGTATGTATATGTGCAAAGAATTGATTTTAGTGAAACCATAACAAAGCAAAGCAATTATAGTTATAGGATTTTGAATTTTTATTTCAACAATCAATCTCTTGATCACAACAGTGAATATCTCAGTTGGAAAGTAAAATTTCATAATAACAAAAAGATTGGAATCAACGGAATGAGGAATATACGTTAAGATATCTACATTTGAAATATTTATTTCAACAATCAACCTCTTGATGACATCAATAGATATCTTAATTGAAAACTAAGATTTCATTTTTATTTTATTGACAGTCATATCTACACGTTGACAAATTTAGTTGTCTCCCTAGAATATATATTGTTCAATTTCTTGGATAGACTAATATAATTATCTGATCTTTGTTCACGATTCAAATAGAAGTGATAGATACTTTAAACATCGAGCTACGTTCAAACTCGCACTGAAAAATTTGGAATACTTCTTGATTTAGCAAACTTAATCTTGGAGTAATTGCTCAAATCTTAAGTCTGAGGGAATTTTTTGATTCTTGAAAGTTTGATCTTTTATGTAAGACCAATGTTCATCTTCATCGTTGAATGTTGTTTCTTTGACTTATTTTGTAGAAGTAGTTGGATATTTCCACAGAGTGATCAATAATGACTGTCTGACAGGTGACAGGCAAAAGTTCGCATCATGATCAAAACTATCTTCAAGGAATAAAGTTAGTATAAATTTATTTATGTTCGACTGCATCATATTCATGTAGTTTATGGTTGCATTTGGTGCTCATAATATGCCACTTAATTGGACTAGGACTTTTACTTTATATAATTGGACGGAACTGTCATTGTCAAAAAAAAATTATTCTGTTCTATCGTATTTATTCTTTTGTACACTTTCTGAAGTATCCATTTATTCTTTTCTATTATGTTTATTCTCTTCTACACTTTCTAAAGTATCTATTTCTTCTATTAAATTGTAATTAATATTTTTGACATCTGCAAACAAACAGTAAAAAACAATTGTAACAACAGCAACACTAGCAAAGCACACCAAGTTATACTTTGCGAATTTTTGTATAGGAGAATTAAGAAATATTTTTAGAAGATATCCTGCATCTTTAGACCAGTCGAACATAAGGCATTGTATGTAATTCGTACATAAACAAACTTTATAGACTCGCCTTTCTTATTAGACTCGCTCGCGCTGCTCGCTCGTCCATAACCAGCGGCTCGTCCAATAAAGTTCTATATTATATACTAATTACATAAATAGCTATTATTTTGAAAACTACGTCACCGACATTTTAAGAACACAATGTCGTATATTTTGCATATTTTATGACGGATTCATCCACAATCTGATTCAATAAACAAAAAAGTAAGTAAATAGTTGTATTATTGACTGATTATTGAGAACTTATTATCATTCTACCAAATTATTAGGTTAGAATAGTGTTTTCAGAGGAACTGTCATCTGTCACTTGAAGGTCACTATCTCAAGCAGGCGGAAAGGAAAAATCAGAACAAAGCGGCACGGACAATTATTTTTAATCACTCTGTATTATTCTTATATGAATAACCTGAAAACGTAACACTTAACGCTGTCAAATGGCTAGCGTGACTTAACGTTGACTATCGGCGTGAATTTAATCCTGAACATAATCAACGTTCAGGTTCAGAATACGAAAATGACAGAACAGGAGTTAAGTTCACGTTAACGCTTGACGTGAATTAACGCTTGGTTACAGAATCCCTATGGTTTATTCACATTGGAAACACAAAATTGCTGAGAATCTGGTGGATACGGTGCATGTGGAAGCACTTGAAATCAAAGTTAAAACGGTCCTCGTGGCTCTAGCAAAGAACTAATTTCTAGTTGCTTCGAAGAGGTCTTCAAGAACGTCTCGCTGCCTCAGCGGAGAATCGATCTCTGGTCATCCTGTTATATCGTACATTGAACCAAAAAATTCTTTCACAACCAATTCGAGATTTGTTATAGATGATGTTCAGGAAAAATAATAATAAAACGAAGGAGAACTCGTACAGCTAATTCATTGTCAGTTGTTTGTTTTTTTTTTACATTACTCTTTTTTTGAAAAAACAACCTTCCTTCTCTATACAAAGTATTTTAATTTTTAATTATGAAGAAAGGATTGCCCTGGCAATTTCCTCGAGTTTTGCCGCAACAAAGGAAGACTTGTACGCATTCTTGTGCATTCTTCTTCTTTTCCTGCTTTACACTTCTAGTTGAAACTTGGCATCCTCTACTATCCTTCTCCATTCTGGTCTATTCTTCACAACTGTTGTCCAATTTGCTATTTTGAGACTTTTTATATCTTGTTGGATTTGGTCTATCCGTCGATTTCTTGGCTTCCCTTTGCTTCTTGCTCCGTGTGGTTTCTGTTGAAATATTTTGAATATAACTATGTGTTTTTCCATTCTTTTCAGATGTCAGATGCTACTATGTTGGGCTGATCGTACGTATCATATTGCTCATGATTGTATATTATTCTGCAACCTTCTTCTTCTTCGATGGCTGCGTATATTTTTCTTAGTACTTTTTTTTCGGAGGCATGTAGTTGTCTTTCGTCTTTTTTGGATAGGGTCTATATTTTACGCAGGTGCATTACCATTGTTGAAATGGCACGTTTTTTTATGCCAAGTGGGGACGTATATCTTTGTTTGCATCATTCAATTTGTTAACTCTGCCTTTTTCTAAGTAGTCTATGAGTTTCACACAACGAGAGTCTCAGAAGATCGTTGCTATTACTTTTTCCGGCAGATAAGATGTACTTTCTTCTGCTCCAATCCGTTGCTTGGATTGCTGCTTTGTCTCTGGCGTATATAGTGATGAATCCACAGTGATGTAACATCGAAGAAACTCAGTGAAATTGCGTTTAAGAAAATCTAGACACTCTTGAATAATGTTCAAATGAATACGTTTTTGATTGCCTGTTAATAGACGCAGCACCCAGTGAGCAGCTAGCTTCCACATACCCAAAAAATTACGTAAAATCTAGTAGACGCGATCTATTCTATATCTATATCTAATTTTGTCGGTCACGACGATTTCTGGGCGCCCCGTGTGTCCGTCACCCTGGATTGACGTACGGCCACTTTTACATTCCACCGCTCATTTTTTAACCACCGAAAATGAAAGAGCAAATTTTTTGACGTAGAATCCAGCTTATTTCTAATTTCTGTTGGTCTTAAACCTTTGAAAATGAAGTATTTGATCACAGCGCGAACTTCAATTTTATCCATTTCATAAAACAAACAAAAATTGCTTACTTATCGTCACTCCTACAGCCAAATTTACTGAACACACAAGCCTGGAGCTTTGCACGGCGCCATATGAAGATATTGATATGATTAATAGTATTATGGTTATGATATCAAAAATTTTTCGAATTACTCTCGTAGTTGACCACTGGATCTCGAGTCAAGTACTCAAATGAGGTGCCGCAGTCAACGTGTTAAATTACATTGTTGTAAATTTTGTGGTTATTTTATTTTATTGAAATCAGTGTTATGATTTTGTAAGTATTTTGTATATTATTTTTTCACGTTATTCCAAATTTAGTATAATTTTTGCCAGTGATTTCGTTTGAAGGCGACCCGCGTGGTTAACCTTTTGATTTCCAAATTTATCTCTTTCATCCTAAATTATTTGTTAGTTTTTTGTGTTCTGAACAACCTTGAAACTTTTATAGTAAATTAATATCTTTGTTCTAAATTTTACAGGAGCTGACCTTCGTTTGTGAGTATTTATTCGTTTCTTTCTCTTTGGGTGGTTATTATTATTTGTTGTCCTTCCTCGGGAAGATACGTTTGATTATTTTTGATTTTTTATATTCAGCTTCGTTTTGACAATCATTACAATTGAGAGTGTTTCGTACACATGTTCTAGTTGCTACCTGCCCTAGTTTATCCTACCATTCCATTTACAAGAGTAGACATTCCTTTTTTGTAATTTACCGGCTTTTAGTATTTCTGTTTTAAATTTTTTTTACTACCAATCGCGATCAGGGGGATATCGATTCGGTGATACGCGATTTTTTTTATATATACATTCGAAGTAAAAAAAACCTACGAGATTTGTGGCTATATTCCCTCTCCCTCTACCTTTCCTCAACTAAGTGTGTTTGATGTAGGAATGATTTGTGAAATTGGTTGATAATACATAATTTAACTATATTTTGGATCCAACGCGTTGCGGATTTGTCATTCATCAACTCGTCGTTTAGTTTCTTACGTTGTTTGTGTAGTTTCCAAAGCTTAAAATATTTTGTTGTGGGCTTTAGTTCCCGTTTTTAAACTGGAAAATCCTACGAGTTTGTGAAGATTGATCCAATTTTTTAGTAACGGACCACGTTCGTAAATTTATCGACTCGTCGCTAATAAATCCTTATTCTTGTCCTGCTAGACTTTGTATTTTCTTTGTTTTTCTTGTCTTTTATGCTCAGCGTAGTTTTTTTTACTTTGTAAATTTTTAGTGCACAATTTAAAATTAGGCAAATAAATGACTTTACTGATTATTTTATTTAATTTCTACTAAATTTACAGTTCATTCGTTTTTCAATTTGAATCTAAATTTATTTATTCAAGTTTATCGCTTCACGTTTGAAGAGAGCTCTCCAATTTTTTTTTTTAGGAATCTCCTGTTTCAGTTGAATTGGATAGTGGTTGTGCTATTTGTTTTCAGTGTAAAATGCTAGGGATCTCAGGAACCCGTGGCCACTTGAGACTAGTTTCTGGCCAACTTTACGTTAAGAAGAACATTAACACGTCTACGAAATTAAGAAGAACATTAATACATCCCGAAATTGATTACCAGGCGCACGGCCAACCTTAACACCTTCAAGGACCGTTGGGTATTTATCAAAGCCCTATAAGAAGCAAGATCAACTTTACTTAGTTCAGGGAACGTTCTTGTCTAACGTTATTTTTGTGGCTAACAATTCCTTCTCTGCTGATACTAGTCTTGAGTTCCACCTGAAGAGGATATTTAGCTAGTTTTTGTAACGTAATTTTGAACGTCTGTGACGTGCTCTCCAGTTCCCTTTTGGCTGTTGCAGTGAGATTTTTCTGTGTTATAGCTTTAACCATTTTCGTAAGTTACCAAATTTTTATAATAATAATTTTTGGAATTATTTGCTTTAAAACTAATAATAATTTTGTTCATGATGGATTTCGACGTCTATGCTTTATTTATTTTTTGCTGTCGCTATTGTCTCCCAGAATAGCAGCTTTTTTTCTTCTTTGATCATATTTGAAAGATGCTGTTACAGTCTATGGGAAGTATTGATGGATGGTAATATTGGATCAGCCAGTGTGGGACGTTTGCAGTATAACTCACGATTCAGAAAAGATACAGCATTGAGTGAAACATTATTGTGATCGACTGGTTGAGGACTATCAACGTGATGAACAATATCATTGGTTTCAACAACGCGGGTAGTACAATCGCGAAAATTCCTAATTGGCAGATTGCTGAATGAGTTTAAATCTTTTGTAGGATCATACAGCAAAGTATACTATTCTGCCCGATTCAAAGAGTGTCGCAATTATTGATGCTGAGCATCAGTGGTGTTACCTACAACAATTTTGTTCACTTAATTTGCAGCAAGTTTTCTTACGCACTGGGCCACTTTGAGGTACACTTGGTGTGACACTTATTTTCGCATTACACGATGCAAGTTGCGCCACTCATTCTAACACTAGAACGTAGACTTGGTAGATTTGCACATTACAAGTATGGATGTTGCCGAAAATAATCGTCGGAGGAGAGCAGGAGCATTTGCTGCAGTTATAGCTTGCGAATTACGAAACAGAAAAAAAAGAAGAAAAAGCTTTGGTCAAAAGAGTGACTTTTGAGAAGGAATCAAGGCCGCAGAGTTTTCAACATGTTGTTTGACAAGCTAGTAGGGTGCACACCAAACGTGAAAAACCTGGAAATGTCAGGGAATTTAGATAAACTGTAAATGTCATGGAATCGTCAGGGAATTTCTGATATTTGTCTGAGAAAAATACATTATAGGATATTTATGCATTATTACTCATAAAAGTATATTTTCACTCTTTAAGATACTAGGACCATCTGTGCAAATCTATAAGACTTCCAGATCTATAAATTCATGAAAAAAAAATCTTTATTAAAGTACATTTACTTTTGTTGATCAATGTAAATTCGTTCATAAGGATATCAAGTTCGTTGCGATTTTGTTTTTAATTTACAGATCTATAGGGTTCACGCAGAATTGCAACATTAATCTGTGATTATATGTAAACTTGTATCAAACTTTTGTTTTTTACTGTCTGGAATTTTATTGAAAATAACCTGGAAAACCTGGAAGTCAGGGAATTTTCATTTAATTTTTTTGTATACACCCTGAGCTAGGGTACGTAAACATTACCTAATTTCCACTAGTCATAATTTTTACTTATTTGTATCTTAAAACACCACAAAACACAATGTACTAATGAGGCACAGCATTCTGATGCGACATACAACTCAGTGATGTAATCATGTGATTTCGTCGTCTGCTTTGATTGGCTGTGGACAGCAGCCAGTGGCGCAGCAAGTGCGAAAAATAGCACCGAACCTATCTTGAAAAACAAGTCTCGTGGTAAGTCTAGTACCCCGCATCGCACCAAATTTCTTGCATCGGAGCAAGCGTGGCACCCAGCGCGGCGCCAAGTGAACAAAATTGCTTGAAAAATTGCATCGTGTGCGGCGAGCTTTAGAACGAACCGCAATCGACGAAGCGTCATAACTGAGAAAGGCATTCCAGCAGCCTGATACGTCTGCTACTGACTACTTTTGAACTTCTTAGTAATACATTATTAAATTATTGAAAAAATATATGTATTCGTTCATTTTTTCACCACATTGATCACTTTGCAGCTCATATAAGGTATTTTACGTTCTAAGATTTGTGATCGTGTTTTTCAGACAGTACCTAATTGATGATTTTTTAGTATATTAGCAAACAGATTTGTCAGAACTTGGGATAAAAAGATGTCCGTCCAAATTTTGGATTACAAAAGTCCATCCTGAGCACAGAAAAATTTTGGACAAAATATTTTTGATTATTTACATAAATATCTAGGATGAATTAATAAAAAATAGGAAGTCAATTTGATAAATTGTGTGTACAAAATATTGTTTTAAATATTTTGCTTGCAAATGCAGTTGTGAGGTGCGGAGATATTCTGTCACTACGACACAAACAGCAGAATGAATCGACCGATACTCTCTGCATATTTGCATAAAAATATGATTATTTTCGGTACACAGTTCCGTACGCTTCTTTCATTTTATTACAATTCGCTTGGTGATTTACGGTTTGCACCATATATTCCGGGACACCCCACGAATAAATCCTTCAGTTTTTGAGGTTCATCTCTGGCTGATAACGAAATACTTACTCACTTTAAATATAAAAATATCTTGCGAGATATTATCAGAAATTTATTAGAGACTGTTTGACACAGATAACTAATATAGTCGTCATTCGGATAGGGGATGAGTTGGGAGCAGTCCTTAAACTTTACCACTTCATATTTAATCCTCGAGTTTAATTTTCGAATAGTTTTTTACAAAGGGTTTTTGAAGGAGCAAACATTTCAAGATATGCTACTTTTTGGTCAGTTAAGTTATTTAGGATGAATCCTGTTAGTTCTACATTGAAGGGAAGAGCTTCAAGAATGTTGGGGATCTCTGCTTTTAATTGATAGTTATCTTCCTAAAAACATTACGACCATGACTTTGTTCGACTGTGACAAATCAATTTGAGAAAATACATATGTATGTATGTGTAAATATATTCACCCCTATTTAACTAAGGGTTGACGTGAGACAAACAAAACTAAACCCAAGTTGCTTCTGTCTAAGGGCGAATTACCCTAAGTGTCAGATTTAGTGGTTAGAGAGAGTTGTTTTCGTCCCCGGGGTACGTTCTCTTCAGGAATGATTCTTATTAGGAAATACTAGCAAAATTGTTGACACAAATAAAGATGAAAAAGTATATTCAACAATTCGGAAGTTTTTATCGCTATACTATTTATTTCCACCACTCGATTACACTTCTAACCAATGTTCATTAACGATTCGTTCGTTGTTTCGATAAGATAAAGCTCGGATTTATTAGGTAACCAAACGGGCTTAACGAATTTCGATGAGTTTTTATTTCGATATCCTATCTGATCCTCTAACAGGGCAGTAAATATTGGGCTGCTTGTTCTAGATGTTCGGTTTTCAATTTCAACAGATCTTTTAGCGCTGTTATTTACAACATTTAATTAACAGAATAACCTGCGCCTTTAATAAAACAGTTCCTTTTGAGTTTATAGGATAAAGTTATTAAGAAAGTACCTATTATTATCCATTCACATGTTATGAGGGCTCCGTACAGTAAATGTATTAATAAATTGTTGAAGATCAAAACCTGATTGTCTCTCACAATTACAAATTAAAGAGCCGGTTTTTATACCATCATCCTGAATAGGGCAGCAACTGTAGACACATGTTTCATCCTTATTGGGAATCAATACAATTTCCTAATAATCTTTTTGCACGATTGAGCGTTTTCATGTGTTTACCGGCCCTCTATTTGAGCTGGTATGTTGATTTTATCGGCAAACTGTGGTTACCATGGTTATGCTGGCTTACCGCCCATGGGTAAAGGCGGTAAGTAAAAAATTGTGGATTTTCACAAAAAAATATTATTTCATTTATCTTTATTTGTAATTGAAAATTCAGAGTAAAATGTCAAACTTGACAGCTGACAGCGAATAAACAATCATCAGTAGTAATTCCATTTCAAAAAGGATATTCCGATGCATATTTTGGATGTTTCAAACGTGCAAAAAATTTTGTAAGCATCACGGTCAATAAGTACAGTACCGATTTCGTATAATATTTGGAAACCTCGCCAAGGCTCGGCCTCCAAACTATTATTCTCAATCGGTAAAATTTACTTACTGACCTTAAATAACAATTTTATATTTGAGTAAGTAAAAATTTTTTGGGAATTCAGTCAATATTTATGTTTTAATTTCTTTCCTACTTTACAGTTTCGGCTGTATCTCAGCCATCTTCAGAAGCGAAAAGAATTATATTGTGTAGAATTATAATTGTACATTTATGTGTGATATCGAGCTTAATAGAATAGCAGAAAAAATTTTTTTCTTCCATTTGTCAAATGCCACAACCGACATGTGTGGAAGACGTTGACTAAGTCAAGTAGAAAAGAAATTAAAACATAAATATTGACTGAATTCCCAACAATTCTTCACTTACTCAAATTCACTCATCCAGTCAGCTTCATCAATTTTATCTTTTTATATCTCTTGATTTTCGGGTGTTGAGATAGTATTTAATCAGTCTTTGTTATTTCAATCTATTTATAATGCTTTCCACTCCTTTCCCTTCTTTGCTGTTATCCTTCCTCTCTGCCAAGTGACGTTTTTGTTTAGTATTTTTTCTATAATCTTTTCCCATGTTTTTTGAGATCATCCTCTCCTAATCTTTGATACTCTGACACCATTTTTGTTTGACTATCTTCTGACATTCTTATTAAATGTCCATACCATGCTAGTTGTTTCTTTTCTATGGTGGTTTGTATACTTTCTGTTTGTGGAGTTGCTCTTATATGCTCATTTCTTATTTTATCTAGTTTTTTAACTCCTTCTACTTTTTTTGAATATCTCATTCTTGCTGCTAGTATCTTGATTTTTGTTGCCTGTTATTCGAAATGACTTTATTTAATGCGTGGTAACTTCTATTAGCTACCAGTATTCTGCTGCTTATTTCGTTCTCTATACTACCTCTGCTGTCCATTGTTGAGCCAAGATATGGGGATGCTTTCATTTATTTTTATTTCTACTATTGTGTTTTCTCTTGAAATTATCATGATTTTCATTTTTTCCATATTTATAGTCATGTTGTGTTCGCATGATTCCTCTTTCCGTATATTGATGATGTGCTGTAAATCTTCTTCATTTTTATCAAATATTATGAGCTCATCTGCGGAGGCGCATCCTGAAATAGTCGTCTTAATTAGAATGTGATGTCCTTTGTATACTTTGTATGTTTATTCTTTACCTTCATCATAATGCTGTCCAAGAAAATGATGAAAAGTAATGGACTTAGTGCTCCTCCTTGTCTTATCACTTGCGTAGTCGTAAATTCCTCTTAGCACTCGTTTCCTGCTCTTATATAGTTGGATGTTGTTTTGTATACACTTTTTATTGCTTTCAGTAGTTGTTTGCTTACATTTCTTTCTTCTAGTATTTTCTATATCTTTTTCCGTGGTACTCTATCAAAGGATTTTTCAAGATCTTGTCTTGTTTCATTGTTTCTTCTATTAATTTTCTCAACGTGAATCTGTGGTCTCGTATTGAGTACTCTTTTCCCGAATCCACTTTGGACTTTCTCCATTGATGCATCTGTTGTTCGTCTCAGTTTATTTTCTAATATTACGTCATATAGTTTAGCCGCAGTGCAAAGCAGTGATAAACTCTGTAATTATTACTGTTTCCTGTCCTATATATGGGGAAAATCACGGCTTTTTCGCCATATTTTGGTATATTGTTCCTATTTTCCAAGTTTGGTTTAACATTTCCAGTAATATTTGCTTTCCTTCGTCTCCAATATATTTCAGTTGTTCTAGGTTAAATTTTATCGTGTCCCGATGATTTACTGCTAGTCAATTTCTTCAACATAACTTCCATTTCTTCTTCTAATATATTTTCTAGCTCTTCTCTTACTTTTGTGTTTTGTTTATCTTCCTTTTTCTAAATCACGGCTTCTACTATAGTTTTCTTCTAATAGTTCTTGAAAATGCCCTATCCATCTTCGCATTTCTCTGATGTCATAAATTATTATATTTCAATTTTTATCTTGTAGCTATTTCAATATTGTTTGTTCTCTTTTTAGAGGCTTTTTAGTGTTTTGTTAAATAGCTTCTGATTTTCTTTAAAAATTTTCTCTAGAGTTTTTCCGAGTTCTTCCCACGAACTCTTTTTTGATTTCTTGTTCAGTTCTTTGGTTTTTTCGATTGTATTTTGTAATGTTCGTAATCCTCTAACTTCTTTGTGATTAGATAATTTTTCTACTTTTGTTATTTCTTCCTAACTTCTTCCTTCATCTTTTCATTCCACCAGTGTGATTGCTTTTTATTGTGTGTGCCTCTGATTGTTCCGTATGAGCTTTTTGTTGCTTCAACTAATATGTATTTAAAAGCGTTCCATATTTCTTCTACGTTATTCATACTCAGATTTCGGGGTGCATTTGATTAGTTCTTCTATATCTTTTTGATTTTTTTTTGTTTTATTTGTTCATCCTTCAATTTATTAATTTTAAATATTTCTACTCTATGACCTTTTGTTGTTGTTTTTTGTCTTTGTTTCCTTTCATCCTCTTCCATTTCTTTTTTCATTATTATTATTTTGACTCTTATATCTTTTATTTCCTTTCTTTGTGAATTGTCTGTTAAAAAGTAATCCATTATAGATTTTTCGTTTCTACTCCTTTCTTCTCTTGTATATTTATGTATTTCCTCATGTATTGGGTGAGGATATCTGGTTGATTGGGTGGATTTTCTAACAAGTATATTACCTATGGGAAATATGTACAGTTTAAAGTTTTCTTATGTACTGAAACTACTGAGCCCCTAGCCCACGGATTACAACATGCCTTTTATTAATTGGTACCTCAACTTGGCATTTAATTTTGCTAGAAAAAATACATAGTCCTGCCATTTATTTCACATATTATCACAAAATCAAATTATCTTCATTGATAGAGAATCAGGTGGAGATTGCAAGAAATATGTCTCTAACTGTCACATGTATCAAGAAAATCAGAGTTTTTATTGGATGGGCTGGCCATTATTGTGAATTCACTGCGTGAGAGAGAGAGTTATCGAGTGGAAAAAGTCAACGAATATAAATAAATATAATAAGATTTTTGAATGGACCAGGATGAAGTGCATTATTATAAAGATGTCCAGGGTAATTTGCGAAGCACTCTTTGACCACTTGCAAAAGAGATTGTTGATGAAGCGCGTGAACATGCTGATATGGCAAGTTCACCAGAATATAACAAAGCTTCAATCTGTTCTTCCTTGAAGCACGATCTATATTTTTGTTTTACTTTTTTCATTCTTGAGTTTGGTTGAAGGATGCTTGAGTTTATTAAAATAAGAAAGACGGTTCTATTATTTCATTGGGAAAATTCTGACCAAAAGAGTTGGCCGGAACGTTAGTACTATTTATTAGTTAGGCTTTCAGTTTTTTTGAGAGAGTTATTAAGTTAAAGATAAACTTGATTATATTTGCTTGTCTCCAATATCTATAAACTCAGTTATGAGTGCATTTTCAAGATCAATATTTCCATCCTCTCCACTATTACAGTAAACAGATTTTCGCATCTCATTCAAACGTTCCCAGTCTCATATTTTTCAAAGTTTCTCATTCGTATCCAGTCACTCAGCTATTCACAGCTTTAACCTGGCTCACAAACACACTTACGATCTGAATTCATACATTAAGTTGATGTATGTATGTCGCAATATGTCCGCTCGAAGCAACCACCCAGCGGGTACTTGGCCCTAGGTTGGCACTTGGTTCTGGGAGATGCGGTTTTGGATCCATTTGCGAGATTAAATTTGTGATTCATTGTAGTGGAAAGGAGAGTTGTCACATATGTCCGCCGGCGGCGGCGACGCATCAACACCACCATGGAAGAGTTTTGGGAAGAGTTCAAAAAGATAGAACGAAGCAATGAACTATGGAGGTTTTTATTCATCAATTCAGCACTCAGAAAATAAAGATTAGTCAAGAAGTGAATAGGTATCTAATAAGAGTTCTGGATTCAAGATAGCGGGCGTCTAACCTAATAAGAGTTCCGCATCTTAAAATAGTATAGATGAAACAAAAATGATGAGTGACTAGTAAACAGCCCTAGGTATGCAAATTTGTACTTCATTTGGCTATTTTTTTTCCAAATACAATATGAAACAATAAATAAGTCCTAATTTGAAACAAATTTTTCCGATTTTATCTCGTAATTCTCCATGTTATATTTATGGAGGCTACGCAGTATTTCATCGTTCGCGAGCAACGTTGACATATTTATAGCGTAGCTAGTGACAAACACTGACAATTTGACGTATTTCATTCAGCACTTCGAACGCGATTTCTCGTCACACTAACATGAATTGCAACATTGGATTCCAACAAACATATAAATTTGTTCGAGTAATATTGTTAAGTGCAAGACTTAGTTTAACTACAAGTAAAACGAGAAGAAGGCGGAGAAATACTATAACACTTGACCTGATGATTTTTTGGGATTTATAACTTTTTAATGGTCAATTTCAAATCGCTGCTATAACCTATAAATTGCAGTTATTACATGCGTCGAATATATCGTTGGGAGATCTGGATTGCAAAGAGAATAACACACTTGTTGACTATAACTCAAATATCTAATCTTTCAGACTATTTCTATTGAATAGATGGTCAATTTATTACTTCAGGTGGTCCATAACTATAAAATTCTTTGATCTCTATTTTAGTAGATACTTTGTTGAAATTTATATACGCGATTTTCACAAAGAACAAGAAATCTAAAATATTTGTATTAGAGTGAGTTTATTGCCATAAAATTCATCAAATTACTCAACAAAATTGTTTCATCATACAGCTGAGTCTTGAATAGTTCATGAGACAGTAATAAGGACTTATCATATATCTACAGTGGCCATTCGATTTGAGATGATGGTAAATAAAGGAATGCAGTCTATCGATGTATAATCGATTTCAAGTATAGAGCATTGATTCTAACCAAATACCGTGCGACGTACTTGGTATCGTCGTCAGAGAGGGTTACTCGAGCGACAATCGGTTTTTGCGGAAATGCTCCTTAATTTGACTACTGGCTAGCTTAATGGAAAGGGTGGAGCTCGTGACAGACAAGTACTGAATGATTATTGAAAAAGTCTCAGTCAAGTGAGTTCAACATGAGAAAGACTTTGAGTTCAGTTTGGCGTTGAAGATTCCGTGAAGTAAAGCCCAGCACTGAAAAGTTTCTAGGTTCAACTTGGCGTTGAAGACTCCGTGGAGCGAAGCCTAATACAAAATAACACTGGGCTCATCTGCATTTACACCCGAAAGTAAAGTGATTTCGACTTACCGTGTTGACTGTAAAGAGAAAAATGTAAAAAAAACGTATAAATAAATGAAAATATCTAATTACGACCAAATTTCACAAAACTCTTTGTTAACGTAAGTAGATCAGATTTAATGCTCCAAATTAAATTGTATCGTATGAACTTATATATAGAGTAGTCCGAAGTCAGCGCATTTTTTGTCACAGACATCATTTACCTAATAATCATTAACGGTTTATTACGGTTTTATTGCAATCACACATGGCCAAAAGCACAGCCCTGAGGTGCACCAGGGCCGTGACAATTTTTTTTTTGTAAGAATTAACTATATTTCATATTCTATAGAGTGTGATTGCTATGCGATAACTGTGTAAATGTAAACCTCGATGTTTTATTTTCTGTTGAGCTATATTCTTTCTTATGTTCCACGAATGAAGTAGGTACCTCATGTTCTGTCTTCACATTGCTGTACTTCAACATTTTTAAATGTGGTCTATTGTTTTTTTTCCCTAATAAATATAATGGAAATTTTTTACAGCCCAAGATTATTTTAATGTGCATACATAAATTGCTCTCTTTTCCGAAATGTATATTAAAAACTCCAGTAACTCCAAATTGAGTATATGATGTTCTACAATTTGTTTGTATTAAATATTTAAAGTGAAAATGAAATCTGAATACCTACTATTGAAATTCAATACAGTCTTTCCTAGATCTCGTCGTATTAGCCTCAGAAATATACCTGGATGACAGTCAAGCGCAGGGGTACTTCTTTGCTGCAAATGTCCATATTTTTGAATAGAATCAAATTTATGACCGGATTATGAGCTTTCCACTGGCGCAGATGCCATACGACCTATAAAATACTTTTTCATCAATTGGAATGCATCACAAATAACTTGCCCACGAATATAGTACACTAAACTATTACGTAGATGTAACATCTTTCTCTCTCTCTATCTCTGTGTCCTAACAAACCGCTTTGGAAAGAAAAACAGAGTTTTATATTTCACGGAAATTTCGTTTTGGTTTGTGATGAATTTGAATTTTATAAGTGTTGCTACTCACATATTATTCACACGTGAATTATTTGACATAATGTATGTAGAAAATTGAGAATTAAAATAAGGTAGGTGGATCTCATCTTACTGACAGTAAGGGTTCATTATATTTTATTGTGATTGATGATCCTTTTATTATATCTGACAGGTGACTGTTTGACAATTTTACTGTGACAGTCGATATTTATTTGTGATTGATTGGATTTGATATCTAGATTTGGGAATTGATATTTTGAATGTAAATTCGTAAATTGAGTTCATCCTAAACCAGCTCATATTTTTTTTATTTTATTTTTTATCTTTGATTTTTTATTTTTTTCAATGAATTTCGGTATTTGAACTTGTCAGTTAGGTTGACTTCTCACACACACAGCTATCTTTCACTTTACTCACCACCGGGAGAGATCATTTAAATGGAAAAATTTGGCGCTCAGCTACTACCATCTAACGGGAGCGGCCGCACCTATTTTTTTAATTTAATTTGAATCTTGAATCTTAGTTACCAATGACGCTACTTTAGAATTCAGGCAGTTGAAGAAAGTTCAATAAGTTCATATTCCCATTGCGTTAATGCTTCTCGTGTGCTAAAGGATTTTCCAGTCGTTATATAGGAGGAAAAATGAAGAAAAATGGAATATTTGTGAACAAAAAATCTTAAATACTGTAAAAGTGACTTAGCTAAGACAGTAAGATGTATTTTAATTCAAATGGAATAAAGACAATGGAAAACATCGCTTTAGCTCAAACTATATTCGAAAAATTCAATAATTATCTTATAAAAATACTTCGAATCTATTAATCTTTTTAATTCCATTCATTTCCTCAATTAATCACATCTCAAAGCAATTTAAACTGTCTACAGTCTTGAAATCGTGATTTTCGTCCAATTTTGTTATAACTCATTCTAGTTTCTATCTACTACCTATTTATCACCATGAATGATTCAAGATTGAATTTAAGAGACCTAAATTAGAAAAAACTCACTAATCCAAGATTGTGGGTTAGTATGAACTCTTTTGAGAATATGGCTACTGATTTTTATGCTTTAATAGAATAACTTCAAATTTTTTTTTAACATTTGTATCCTATGTCTTCCTACTTTTTTTTCAAAATGGAGTTTAAATACTGTGGAAAGTAATTTCAACATGAATTACGACCTACAATTGAAAGAATTAAAGGAAAGTTGGAATATTTTTTGAGAATAGACACTCTAAAGTAATTGATTTATGGCATTTTAGTTCAAATTACCAATTAACATAATAATAGAGTTGGATCAAACGTTAGGCATATGAAATTACTTTATTTAATCTAGAGTTTGTAAGATATTGAATGTATTGCAATACTGTAAAAAGTAATCTTATTTTAAGATATGATCCACAGTTGGAGAAGACATTTTACAAAAATAGATTATTCAAATTCATTGATTGATAGCGTTTTTACCTCAAATTTTGAATGAATTTAACAACAACGGATTTATTCACTACAATTGGATAACACTTTATGCATAAAGTAACTTTATATTTTATAACAAAACTTGATATTTGCACAAATATTTTGTTGATAACATTGATTCACATGTCCAAACATTTATAATACACGTATTTTCGAAAAATTTCTTTGACTTTTCTATTTATAATACCTAACCACAAAAAATTAATTTAGATCTGAAACCATGGTTATATAGCTATCAGAGACCTCAGTGGCAGTGGCCGCAACTATGTTCATGTGCATAATTTTTAACATTGAGTGATCTTTCCTGGTACTCCCTGCTCACCACGTTTTTACCTTGCTGCCATGTGTGTTGCCAGTCAACCGGTGCAGGCACATGTTACAACAATTGGCCGGTGCCAGATAGCTTCATTGATGCCAAGTTAATTCGATTCCCAGCTTGGAAAGGTAACGAGAGTGAATACCGATCTAGAAAAGTCGTGAAAAATTTCATGAACTAACTGAGATTCGAACTCACTGTGGCTATCTTGCCGTTATAAACCAGCACATATGTCAATATGTATTTTATATTCCTAAATCTAAACTTCTAAATGCAGATGCCTAAATTGTATATATAAACCAGCCTCAAGTGTTTCTAGATTTTGACGTGAATCAAAATTTACGAATTGGCAAAAGGTGAGTACTCTGAAGGAGATTTGACATAAGTCTGAAATTACTTCTACAAGGAGTTTGTGTCTGAAATCGAGATTCCCTTCCTCACAACCAATAGTTTCGATTAAAATCTAATAAAGGATTGTTGTGGTCCTCTTGAATATGTGTTGATTATGGAATAATTGGGTATTTATAAATTCAAATAACTCCGTATTAGAGTATTGATAGAGGCTGAATCGTATCAAATTAAGTTTAGTTCCCAACACTAGTCTCAAGTATATCGCATAGAAAATATTCTCTTCAAAATATGTCAGCACACTTCAATCACACTAATAGACAAACCGAATACTGAGATTGCCTCATTTTAGGGACGGAGAGTGCAGGGAGCTAAAGAAATCTCTTCGTAGGGATAGGGCTCATCCATACGTTTGTATAGCACCATAATACATTTTCATAAAGTGTCACTTTTATTGATTTATTAAATGATATTTTGCGAAACACCCATCCAACATTACTCAGTCCACGTAATCATAGTAATTGCATTTCAGCGTTTTGGCTCTTTGGATATTTACTATTCAGAATAAATGAATTTAAATAAATTTTGTATTGTAATGATATTATTAAATTGATTTTATCACAGATGGGTGTTAATATTTTACGTATTGAAACGTTGAAAGAGGAAAATATCTAATGATTTATTATTATTATTGTTACCCCAAAACATTTTAAAATTATAACTGTCTCTTGTTGGTCTGGTTTGACAAAGCTTTTCATTGTTAGGGCAAACAAAACAAGTGAGTTATTCAATGGTTGTCAGGAGGTGCGTGATATTTTCAGGAGCAGGAAGGTAGGATGTCTAAGGTACCTGTAATCTACGACAGAAGATTATACCGGTTTGTGGCAATGTTTGAATCTAGAATAATAGTATTTTAGTGAACCAATCTGACAGAAATTCTATGAGTTTTTGCTGATATTAACGTAAAAATGAATTAACTCTTTTGTGAAAATAATAATGTTATCTGTATCTGGCCATGTCGGTCATCCTCGGCCATTTGGCTGAAAATATCGCTGCGCGCTTTGTAAAAAATTGTAAAGATTCCCTCGTATTCACGGGACAATATTTTTCACTTTTGCCAACAGTACAAATTTCCATCGCAGGCGACTATGGAAATCCTCCTCCCTCCACCAGCCTGTTTGATATACAACCGCGTATTGAATTAAATGTGCGGTCATTAGTTCGCGTTCGCACCGGACGCGGGCCCATTAATTTTAAAGAGGACAATGGTGGCAGGAAAGCACATGTTAAGTTTAGTTTGTTAATTATGACGTCACAGACAATGGAAGAGCTTCCGAGTCCGGAAATGTGGCGCTGTTTCAAACTCTCACCGCTAGGGAGATTTGAATCCTGAAACTGATTCACTTGGCTGGTCCTTACTTTCGGCAGGCGAAACGAAATTAAACAGTACCGTATTGTACACAAGCAGGAAGAAAACTATAGTTCTACGAGGAAAAATAGCAACTTCACTACCGGTACTGGGTCCGTACTGTACGGACGATGATCCAGTATGTCTCTCATTGGAATTTTTGCGGATCTACCGTTTTTCAGAGAAAAGAAAATGTAATAAGTTTGACTTAAAAAACACTTTTGTACCAAGAACCACAACTTCATTCCTAATGGCATATTAACAGCAGAAATCGGTTTTAACCTTAGGTCAGGTACCTGAATCAACTCTTCAAAATCAGTCCTAAGTAGGCACCATTTTCATGTCCAATTTGCCTGTTCTTATTTGTTGAAAGTTTCAGGCTTTTCGAAACGGGCTCGATATTCTACGGCCCTGCTCCTTCCTACTCAGTATCAACTTGTGATCGAGATGATCAAAAAACATATTAATTCGAAGATTTTCCTGTAGTACGCTTAGATTTCCCAGTATTTTGCAACTAAAATGCTGTTTTTTTTTGATGCAGTCGAGGAACCATTGATCAGTAGTGTAACTATTGAAAATTTCGTTATCCCCAAAAATATTGAGCTCAAATTTCACTTGGATTCTATTACAATTTTCCTTCTTCTCTGTATAGCGGCGCCAGTGTCGAGTTTTGACGAAAGAAATAATTGAAACTCGAGTAACTTGAAAAGTCATCAACCCATTATATAGCTATCAACTACTGATTATGATTTAAATTTGCCTTAGAAAATGACATGTATTCTCGTCCATTAGTCTGTTCGTATGGGCTACGCTGCAGGTCGCAGTTCGCAATTTATTTCTCTAATTCTTCTTTTCATCAATTGGTATATTATTGATATATAGACCTATTGATTTTTGTTATGACTTGTTGAATATTTTGATATTTATGAGCAATTTCCAACAAAAACTACATTTTTTCATGATTGGTGACTGTGAGAAGATACCGGCGGATGATATTCACATAGGTACTGGGAATATATTCTACTGTCTTTCCTATTTATATTTTTCTTCCAATTTTCAGTTTTGATGATAGAAATTATTGACTTAAATTTGCCTGACCTAATATGTGGCAATATGGCACGAAATTCTAATCAGCAATGTGCCATTGCGACTCGGTGTGGCTGATTAGAAAGGCCTAGGCCCACAGGGCTGTTGCGCCAATGATGATGATGATGATGTATGTATGAGGACAAGCTTGTTACAAAAATTTCGTCTTATCTACAATTTTTTTTCTCATTTCATACCTATGTCGCCATCTGTATAACAAATTTGCACTAATTTTGTAAATTAGTACTTGCTAATGAGTAATGATTCTTGATAGAGGGCGCTAATTCGGGGAGCATGCGCGTCTTCTTGACTCTCTTTGGTTCCTGAACGGGTGTTGCAGACGGATTTGTTTTGAGCAGTCTTGTAATTCTTCTAGTTGTTCTAAATTTTGTGGTTATTTTATTTCATTAAAATCAGTGTTATGATTTGGTAAGTATTTTGTTTATTATTTGTTCACGTTATTCCAGATTTAGTATAATTTTTGCTAGTGATTTCGTTTGAAGGCGACCCGCGTGGGTTACCTTTTCATTTCCAAATTTATCTCTTTCATCCTTCATTCTTTATTAGTTTTTTGAGCTCAGAACCTTCAAACTTTTATACTGAATTAATATTTTTTTTCTAAATTGATTTTTTTTCTAAATTTCACAGTAGCATAGGCAATAGCCGTTCCGGTCGAAGGAGCTGGACATTTCTCTTTGGGAGGCTATTATTATTTATTGTCCTTCCTCGGGAAGATACGTTCAATTATTTCTGATTTTTTATATTTAGATTCGTTTTGACAATCATTACAATTGAGAGTGTTTCGTACACATGTTCTAGTTGCTACCTGCCCTAGTTTATCATACTATTCCGTCTATAAGAGTAGACATTCCTTTTTTGTAATTTACAAGCTTTTTGTATTCCTGTTTAAATTTTTTTTTATTACCAAACGTGATCAGGCGGATATCGATTCGGAGATACTCGATTGTTTATATATACATTCGAAGTGAAAAACGAGATTTGTGGCTATCTTCGTTCCTCCCTTTACCTTTCTTCACTTAAGTATGTTTGATGTTTGAATGATTAGTGAAATTGGTTGATAATACATAATTTAACTATGTTTTGGATCCAACGCGTTTCGGATATGTCATTCAACAACTCGTAGTTTAGTTTTTTACGTTGTTTGTGTGGTTTTTAGTTTCCAAAGCTTAAAATATTTTGTTGTGGGCATTACTTCCCATTTTTAAGCGAGTTTGTGAAGATTGAACTAATCCTTTAGTAACGAATCACGTTCGTAAATTTATTGACTCGTCGCTAATAATCCTTTTTCATGTCTTGCTAAACTTTGTACTTTCTTTGTTTTTCTTCTTTTCAATGCTCAGCGTGGTTTTTTTTACTTTGTAAATTTTTAGTGCACAATTTAAAATTAGGCAAATAAATAACTTTACTGATTATTTTATTCAATTTTTACCAAATTTATAGTACATTCGTTCTTCAATTCGAATCTCAATTTATTTATTCAAGTTTAACGCTTCACGCTTGAAGAGAGCTCTCCAATTCCTCTATAGGAACCTCCTGTTTCAGTTGAATTGGATAGCGGTTGGGTTATTTATTTTCAGTGTAAATTGCTAGGGATCTTAGGAATCCGTGGCTACTTGAGACTAGTTTCCGGCCAACTTTACGTTAAGAAGAACATTAACACGTCTACGAAATTAAGAAGAACATTAATACGTCCCGAAGTTGATCACCAGGCGCACGGCCAACCGTAACACCTTCAAGGACTGTTGGGTATTTATCAAAGCCCTATAAGACGCAAGATCAACTTTAGTCAATTCAGGGAACGTTCCTGTCTGACGTTGTTTTTGTGGCTAACAATTCGTCATCTACCTTCTCTGCCGATACTAGTCTTGAGTTCCGCTTGAAGAGGATATTTGGCTAGTTTTTGTAACGTAATTTTGAACGTCTGTGACGTGCTCTCCATTTTCATTTTGGCTGTTGCAGTGAGATTTTTTTTTTGTATTTTAACTTTAACCATTTTTGTAAGTTACCAAATTTTTTTAATTTTAATTTTTGGAATTATTTTGCTTCAAATGGATAATAATTTTGTTTATGATTGATTTCGACGTCTATGCTTTATTTCTTTTTTGCTGTCGCTATTGTCTCCCAGAATAGTACCTTCTTCTCCTTTAATCATTTCCTGGGAGTGGCGCCCATTTCCTATTTTTCAGGTAAAATCTTTCCGGTGCCCTTATTAATAGCTAGCCTGGGTCATCACTTCCTAAGTAGGATATTCCAATACTTAAATTTAGTGTCAATCAGATGTACATTAAGTTTTTGCTACCAAATAGTGAAAAAACATTATCTTTTTTAATTTCCCACTGCCATCTTGGAAATAGGAAAAGGTACAAGCTACAGATCACTATTTCGAACTGATTTAAGTGAAACTTTCTCTAATCGATTTCCTATTTATCATTATCTAGCCCTGATGATTTCTATTTTGATTTGTCGAATGATTCAATTTTTATATGCAATTGATTATTGTATGACTATATGTCCCAATTGACTGATATAAACTTAGCGCATCACAGACAGTGCATCTTTAGTTCAATCAACGATTTCAAAAAGTGTCGTCGTACATAATAATATGAATTTTGTGGGACTTTAATATCTAGATAAATCTTCAGGTATTCAACTTGGGGGAATTGTATTTTGCAACTGATTCGGCACAACTGCATTTCAAACCAGGTGCAGTATCTATCCAGGCGTTAGTTACTCGCGGTATACATCATATATCAATGGTGTGGCACGGTGCAAGATATATGAATCGCAGAGACACATTTTATGTAAATTATACTAAAATCTCATACATACAGATTGCAGGGGCTGTGCTTTCACCCTCTTGCTTTTCTACACCTCCCGGAACCGACCTGCGACCTACTGCCGTTTACAGCCGACAAGTAAAGGAATCCGGAAGCGTCTTACAAACCCTTACTACCAACGAGAAACCAAATTAGTTGATATGCATCCAGAGACCTCACCTGTCTTTTATGAGCAAGGTGTAGGATCCTTACATTTTTTGGTTTTTTGTGTATGCTTATCAATCAAATTAACAAGACAAGATCTCAGTTGCAGAAAATTAATTAAGGACGCCTTAGACAGATTTTTATGGAAATCTTCGATTCCTATAGCGTTTTTACCGAAGCATAAATCTTCTAGAAAGAATCAGCATCATCCACAATAATTCGATCAATATCAATTTCAAATATAGAACATTTCATGCAAAGGAACGACATACTATTTTTCTGCCGAAGAAGTACTGACGATCCCCTTTATTATGTCGCAAATAGGGGATACTGTTTGTTACAGTCCACTTGGTGTACAAAATAATAGATGGTCAAAGATTGCAATTCTATTTTCTTTTTTTCATTTCATGTGTTCTTTGTGTCTTCTCGTCTAGAACGTCTTTATTCAGGTGGAGGCAGGACGCACCCTATGTTTGCTATTTTGGAGACTCAATTCCTAGGTCCGCTCGAATAGCAAGGCGTAAGGTTTCTGAAAAATGCGGAACAAGAAATGATTTATTTGGTCAAAAATCATTTTATTTTTCAACATAATCTCTTTGTAGCTCGATACACTTCGGCCAATTTTCTGATCCCTTCCAAACAATATGATAACGACGATTCTTCGAAACAAGCGTTTGTTCCAGCGATGACCTCATCGTTAGAACTAAATTTCTTTTCGTCGAACAATTTCTTTCAAGTTTGGATAGCGCACTTCATGCAATTTTGCCATTGCGACTGCGGACCTAAGTTCCTGTACGTTGTCCTGATGGCAGAGCACTTTTTTCTTTACCAAATGTGGCTGCTTTCGCTTTATATCGGCGTTGAATCGATCAAAAGCTCTGTATATTATACGCCGGTGATCGTTTTGCCCTTTTTAAGGTAATCGATATGGACGATAGCCTGTGTGTGAAAAAAAAACTGTCGCCAGGGCTTTGTTGGTCGACAAAGCCACTTTGGCTTTTGTTTACTGGTTCGATTGTTCTTTCTCATCGATGGTTACGAAACGACGTTATTGCGCTTGAACATCGTCAAATATTCCTTTGAAGTTGTCACATGGACGCGTACAAGAAAATTGTCGTCATGGCTTTGTTGGCCTATAAAGCCACTTTGGGCTTTTTCGACTTGATTTGCCAGGACAATTTCACTGGTTCGATTGTTATTTTTCTTCGTTTACAAAAATCTTCAAGACCGCTTGTTTTCGACGGATGTTACTTCCCAAAGGTCACATGTGATTTACGATTGCCATCTGTCTTATTTCTCAGGAGCTTTTTACCCTGCCCTCGTAGTTGACTTTTTCAAGGTGTGACTTGTCAAATCAGGTGGCACTAATCCTCGATTCGTATGCCCTCTGACTAGAAAATTCGCAAAAATCTGCGTGAGTATTTATCTGTGAATGATTGCAGTTTGTTGATATTGCCATTGTCTAGTCGTCAGGCTTTACATCCGTACAAGAGTAGGTACGGATTTCACCTTAATTATCTGTTGAGCTTCATATAAGAAGGCTAAAGACATTGACATCGGATTCGTCATCGTTAGTTATCGTCAGAATAGATACTTATGTAAGAGAGAGTAGTATTTCATATTGTTCACTAGGTGTTATTTTGCTACGTATATCGCCCGATACATTTGCGTAGTACACGGTCAAAGACTGCAAACCTTTTCTATCAACTTTCTTTTCATGTTTTTTTTTGTCTTCTCTGATCTAGGAGCTCTCTACGTCAGGTCTGCTATCTTGGAGGCTCCATTCTACGATCCACTTGAATATCAGTCGTTGATTTTCTCAGAGTTCCACTCGCAAAACATAATCTCATATTGTTGCCTTCTGGTCAGAAATTACGTAGCAGTCTATGGAAGCATTTGTCTATGAATGATTGTACGATTACTTGATATTGCCTTTAGTACATCGTTAGGCTTCACATCCTCACGAGGGAACGGATTTCACAGTACTTATTTATTTATTTATTTATTATTATAATTTGCTTTCGAGGTAAACCCTCATACAAATGACTGACAACATTAGGACAGCTTCTTAAACCCATACAAAAAATAAATTTAGAAGTACAATATACCGACAATTACAAAATATCATGAATATTTACATAAATACACCTATTAAATTAGGTAAATTAATACTATTTATTCGTTCAGACAAAAACTACGAATTTTTAAAGCTGAAATTGTGTAATAATAGATTTGGTTTATTAATTCAATAGATGGAAACTTTGAACACTTATAAAAATCATGCTCTTTCATATTTATAAAATTAAATTTACTTGAATAAGTTTCTCTAAGAGGTTTATAACAAGTACAAATGATGAAGAAATGGTACATGCTTTCATTTTCTCGCTCATTGCAAACCATACATATACTAGTTCCATCCAATTCATATTTGATGTCTTTAATCAAAAATTTCAAGTTAATATTTCTAGCCAATCTGATTTGGGCAAAGATTTGAATTTTTAGAAATGAGATATTGAAATTTAGGTAGCTTTCTCTTTGAGAATTATCTTTTATTATTTTGTAATGTGTATTGAAATTAGAGTTTTTCAAGTAATCCAGGTCTAACTGAATAAGTTTAGCTTTATATATTGTTACAATGTGATCAATTTTTTCGTTATTTAGGTATTGTTCGTCCCAAATGTTGCGAAGATCTAAGGACTCTAGAAAAACTCTTATTTTTGTGCACCAGTTAAGTTCACCTTCATTTACAACTGATCCATCCAAGTTTAGCAGTCTATTATGTATAAGTCTTGGCGTTCTATCATCGCTCATTTTTAATAGTTTTGCCCACCATCTTAGTGTTCGTTTCCAAATCTCCAGTGATATATGAATAATACTAGTTTCTAAACTGACGTACACGCTGGGTGTGTTTTTTGGTAGTCTTAGAACTGATTTTAAAAATTGAATTTGGCACTTTTCAAGTAAATCTATTTGATCAATACCTCAGATTTCTGTAGAATATAGTGCTGTTGCGTGTACCACAGACTGGAGTAGTTTGTACTTGGCATCCCAACCAGTTGACTTGGCTTTACTTAAAATGGTTCTGGTTTTTTGAGCTGCTATATTTCACAGTACTTGCAATGTACTAAATGGCAGTTGAGCTTCACGTATACGATTAAAGACGTCAACGTCAAATTTGCCGTTGTTGGTTATTAGTAGTAGATACCGTAAAAGAGACGAAAGTATTTCATATTGCCAACTGGATTTTATTCTACTAGGTTGCCCTTCACAACTGTAAACAGTGCATAGTCAAAGACTAGAAGCCTTCTCATGATCTCTTTGTCTTCTCCCATCTAGGAGCTTTCTTTTTCAGGTCTGCTATCTTGGAGGCTCCATTTCAAGGCCTACTTGGATACCTGTCGTATGACCTACCCAGTTCCACTTGTTAAACATAATATCCCTGTGGACTGGACAATGATTTGTAATGTGCTATAAATTCTTGTCTCGTACGTCTTCTGGCTAGAAATTACGTAGCAGTCTGCGTGAGCCTTTGTGAATGATTGTAGTTTGTTATATTGCCTTTAGTAAGGCGTCAAGTTTCACATCCGTACCAGAATACGGATTTTACATTGCTTGTTGAACTTCGCCTACACGTCTCAGGAAACCGACGTCAGATTCGTCGTCGTTAGTGAGAATGCTATCCAGATATGTGAATGATTTTATTCGTTCGCTTATCATGAACTTTTATTGACTTTGTGTTTTGCGAATATTGTTTTCCAGCTTCTGAGGGAAATAAGTTTAATTCTGCTAACATCTTTCCATTAGATTAATAAAGAGGACGTTTGAAAGCGCAATTGAATCTCCTATCTAATGATAGTTCGGTTCCCTTATCCTGAAAGCTTCGAAGCAGTATCGAAACGTTAGGTATTTGGCCGCGCCTGCACTGTCCTTTTAATCGACATATCAAATTGAATTGGGCTGGATAATATTTCAATCGCCTTGAAGAATACAAGATCTTTGCTCAAAGTCCTTATTATTGTTTTCAATACTTTTCAATTAGATAGCGAAAACGCGCACTCTGTTTCGGATCCCCGTACATCTTCCGCGTTCTCCGAGAGGTGCGAGGGAGTTCCAGGCACATATCCATATTAATGTTACCATATTTCATTATCTTATTCATATGGAAATCCCGAAACAATTAGTCAAAACGTGCGTCTATTGTTCGGTCGGTTCACTGGCTGTACTGTGGTTCATATCTCTGCTGTTTTCGATAACGCGGTTCGGTTCTACGCTAATGACGCTCGCGGAAAGTCGTACTGTCGAGCTACGCGAGCGAAACCCGTTACAGAACAGAGATTTATAGCACCAGTCTATGCTGAATGCAACCGAAGTGAATTTTTTTTTAGGAGGAAATCTATTTCGAACTACTTTGACGCATTTTTACTTTTTGGCAGATTTTGCGATATACGAATTTCCACACTCGAGTTTTGTCCCAATAATTCAAAGGGGTATTCATTAATAATATATTACAGAATCATTATTTTCATATTAATCACATATTTATTATGATCTAATACATACGAATACTTCCGATCTCACATATCACATCAGTCGTAACAAATCATTGTCACGTGGCAAAGCGGAACCAATGGCGTAACGTGTTACCCTATTCCTATGTTTCATTCATCCAATGAGAATTACGAATTGATTCGCCGCGCGCTTCTGTGAACGCGACAAGCGTAAGGCGAGACCGTGAAACAGGATTACATGGGAAAATAAGAGAATAACGTTGTCGATAGCAGCATTGTGCGTATGTGTTAATAACTTGGGATCTTATTTGAGATGAATGGGACCAGAGGTGGCATGTATGGGAAAATATGGTTCGTGTCTTGTTAGGAGGTGGACAAATTGAAACACATGGACAATGATCACGAGGAATCACATTTGCAAAATATTTTTGCGTGATCACTATGATAATGGTATTCAGAATGTATTTATTAATCTAAATTCGAAATTAAAGGTTCATTTTACTAATCCTGATTTGATTTGAGCCAATTTTTTTCTTATTTAGATAGCTTAGCTCCGTCATGTCAACAATAATTACTTATTCCTTATAAATAATGACAATTTTACTCATTGAACTGAATTTTAGACGCAGGGGTTGATCCTACTGATGCTATTGTACGTTTGCAGTTCACACGACTCACTTTTATATGGTTGGTGGATATGGTTGATGACGCTAACTGTAACAGTGGATGTAGGTACTGAAATAAGTGAATTCAATCACAGATTTTAATTTTTCTTTTGAATTCTACAGTTCCGCCCTCATCTAGACCTTTCTCAAGAGTGAGCAGGGCACTGATTTTGTAACTAAAAACTGTAGTAGCTTTCAAAGCGTACGCTTTTAGACTGTTTATGCGCATGCGTAAGTTATCGCTTTCAAAATTATTGTTCCAAACCAGTCGTTTTCGAAAGTGACTAGTACTTCTACAAGGACATTGCTTTACGTTTTGAAAATTGAGGTTATTGAAAATTTATTTTATTGGACTTTTGAAGTGTGAAAAAATGTTTAGTATTAGTATAGATCAGGAGTGGCCAACTTTTCTGTATATAAGATCTACTTTTTATCTTAAAAGTTGTCGCGATCAATTTGTTCTCATAGACGTAGGCTAAGGGGGAAGCAGGGGTATGAAATGCATACTATGATTAAACTGTGTTGCAGTATAAGGTGCATCCCAACGAGGTATGGATAGATAAGTGAAATACATGTTCAAAACTATTTTTTATTTTTGAAATCACTTATTAAGGTTTCGAAATATGGGTTCATGGAGAAAATAAATTTTTAAACTCTACTTTTGATAGCAGCAGTCCGTACATGTGGTTCCTAAAGAAATACACTTTTTCAAAATAGATTTTCACTCACCTAAAATGCAATTTAATTTCTTTATCAACTGCAATGTATATAAGTTATACTATTTGTTTGTAAATATGGAAAAGTTGCTATGAAAATGCACAGTTTGGCTGATAATTTGATTTCAGTATCTCACTTTTGCATTTTTTTTTTGGGCTAGAAAAATTTATCATGAAAGATTGATATGATTTACTTCTTATTAATCTATCAATAGCTCGCTGAGTACACCTCGAACTGAAATATAAATATACGGCTTATCCACCTTCGTACAAAACAACAACAATAATATTTAAAGGGCCAAAAACTCACGTCCAGGGGAATTAAAAGAACATGGCTAATTCAAAGACATGGTACACAGGATTCCACCCTAGACATTGCGAGTGATCAACGATCGACTAAAATTGACCTCGGGATCAACTTGTTGGCCACTCCTGGTATAGATGATTGCGCACGCGCGCGCATTTCCAAAACGTACGCTTTGAAAGCGGCTTCAGTTTTTAGTTACAAAATCAGTACCCAGATTCAGATTATAGTACTCTTGGACCTTTAATACAACAAATTAAAAATCTGTTGTGACCACTATAGTACTCCTCCGACCATAAATTTTATGACCAGTTTTAGTACCTACTGATTCATAAATTTAGAGTGTCGTATGAATAAATTGCATATCTCAAACTGACAGCTGTCATTTTCAAAGTGATAGACGGCAGTTATACGCTTGGCTAAGCTTGACAGCTCGAAACACGCGTGCCATCTAGCGGCGACGAGAATAAACTCTTAGGTAAGAGATATGATAACGGAACTGAAATGTCAGTTTTGATTTGAAAACATCGAGTGTATATTATATAGAAGAAAAATATTGATATCAACCTGTAGATTTGAAGCAGTTAAATTTGTTTGCTTCTGCCAAAAAAGTTTGCCCAAAAAAAATTAATTGAGTCCAAAATTGATTGCCTGAAGATTCCAAATTTCACGTATGTTTTCTGAGAAACTTTTCGTCTTGTTATCCTATTATTAAATACTATCATGGGGAAATTCATTAAGAAGAAATACGTTGGTCTATAGTTTTCATGTTGGTAATTTCAAAGAAATAATTTGCGATGCATGTAAAATCATTGAAGTTGTATTACGCGAAATTCCAGGCGTTTACACTTGAAGGAACAAACCAGAAAACGTCCAATCCAATTGTGAAGGTTCATACTTTTTGCAATAGTATTGTGAATAATAGCAGAAAATTATTTTTTGTTGTTTTGAATTGTATAACTCGATTTTTAAAATTTATCATTGTTTTTTGGATAATTTATCGTATAGATCGAATAATGAAAATTGTCAATTGTAACTGTGAGACAGAAAAAGGATATTGCAAGCACACTGCAGCAATTTGTATCTATGTGAACATATAGAAAATACTTGCTTTAAAACGGATACACCAAAATATAACTTGAATGTTGATATAAAAAGTATACCGAATCAAAATTTATATAAAAAAAATAAAAGAATATACATTTTACCAATAATTAGATACATTTATATCATCAACAATTGAATATTTCAATACTCAATTTATTCGACGAACCGAAATAGCCCATTTTTTTTGGTGATCTTTTTTTCTATTCTCGATTTGGAAAAGGGTGAAAAATCAAGTGTGACAGCGAATACGTCAAAATTCGTTTATAACCCACAAATTTCTAAAATCTGCCGCATCGAGGCGCTACTTACTCCATTAGCCAAGCGTATATGAAATCACTATATTTTTTTACAATGGTCGAAACTTTTATTGCTTTAGTAGACCCGAAACTTGGCATTATGTGATTAAATGGTGAGAATAAAATTGAAAACGAGAAAAATTTTTCAGCTATTCACTTCGATATTTTCATATATATCATCTATTTAATAAAAATCAAAATCTAATAAACTGTCAAAAGTGACATTTGTCAGAATCTGTTTGTCAAATTCCTATTACAAGTGAACTTCGATCAAAAAATCAATAGAAATCGTTCTGTGAAAAGAGACATTAATTTTTCAAATTATTATTTTGTCGTCAGTAATATATTGGTAAGCGATACCAAACTCATAAATTTCTTTCGTGTGTTAAATTTTTTATGCATTTTTTTTCATGCGTTCCATTTTTCATGGATTCTTGTATTTCTCATATTTCTTATTGCAATTGGTAATCAATTTTTTTTAGATTTCAATACATGCACAATGCCTTTGGAAAAGAGAAAATAAGATAGATCGGTTAACTCTAAAATAGAAACAAAAAATATCGATAGCACAGTGCTATCGCGGTTTGCCTAAGTGCTGCAATTAATTATAGACTTTTCTGATTGATTTCAAAATATACATCTATATGCAAGCAAATTCGCGCGTAACATAGATAGCACAGAGCTACCGCAGATTGGACCCACGGTTTGACCAGATGCTGTAATCAACTTTTTTTTTAAATTTATTTCAATAAGTACGTCATAGATGATAGAAATATCTGCGGGCGAAGTCGCGAGTAGCTGTTAGTCTACATATAAAATGAAATGGGTATGAAACTTATACAACTAGCGCTTCTCGCCGAGATATTTTCATGTGGTGTTCATGCGTGATTCATTTATTAGAAATCAAAAACCAATCATCCGTCAAAAGTGACATTCGTCAAAACCAATTTTGCAAATATTTATTACATGTGAAATTTGATCAGAAATCAACTGAACTGTCACAAGTGACATTTCTCAATACTTTTTCCAAATTATAATTTTATCGTCTGCAATATTAAGCCCGATTGGAAAAAATCGATTTTTACGAATTAATTATGACTTTATTGATTCTTTTCATTTTTCTAAAAATGCTCACAAAAAGGAATAGTATAATTTATTTATGTATGAAAAATACGTTTGAAAGATGATAATTATTTTTTTTCTAAATCATCAGTTAAGTGTCCACTAATCGGCAACAAAATAAGAAAAATCTGACGTGAACATCACGTGACTCACTTGTACATCATTCTATAATGTTTATTGCTTGGAAAATCACTTTTACTTAAAATAAATGTCACTATTTAATAATTTAAAATGAAATAAGAGTTTTATTCTTCTGAATATCACTAACAACACTACATTATTTAATTATCACTCAATACTGAATTAAGCAAAGCCGCAGATATTTATATTTAACTATTTATATACACTGTCCACTGCACTGTTTGATATTCACTACTCTAGTTTCACCATTACACTACTCTCAAATCGTTTGCTTGCGTTAATATATAGAAATATCCATTTCTCGAATGTCCTATCACATTTCTGGAATATTACTAAAGGCTTCCATCAGGAGGGGTGATATGATGCGGTGCGGCGCGATGCAAGGAGGACGAAAGGCTCTGCCCAAATGAGGTCACTTTTACGAACCTCCACACTCTCGCACGTTACAATTTGATATATATACAAATTTATTCAATAAAGTTTCCTAACCTCCAGATTATAATTAATATGATTTTGATAATATTTTGACATGTAAAATGTCAAACAAAATCAAAAAATTGACAACAGATTATCATTATCTTTACCTTATCATTTCAATTAAACTGATTGTTCTATATGGCAAATTCTGAATGTCCGTTATACTTATAAACTGCACTACCGGCTCGGCCGATTGATACAAAAATAGTAGATAACTATTTTGATGCTACAACAAGTTCAGAGACTAAATTTCAATATGCTATGGCGGATCATTCTAGATTTAAGCAAGAAATTCAAAAAAAGTTTCAAGTAAAGTGCACTTCTGGCTTGGCAGATTCATACAAAAATAGCAGATAAACATTCTGATACAACATCAAGTTGAAAAACTGAAGTTCAACATCCTACGGTTGATCATTCTGGATTTATTAGAAAAATTCGAGAAAAGTCTCAAGTAAAGTGCACTTCCGATACTAATGATTGGAACCATAATGCGAGGTGCACAGCTAGACCCTATACCAGTCTTAAATACAAAATTTCAACATTATACGTTCAGCCAGTTTTGAGAACTGCGAGCTACGAACGAACGCACGAACAGACGAACGAACGAACGAACGCACATACGTACCGACATCAAGCCGAAAATAATCAAAAAGGATTTAGGAATGCTCAAAACGGATATTTCCATCAAAATCTCAATAAGTGAATTTTGTCGGTTCCGCAATACTTTCTTGTACTTAGTACAAGAAAGTAAAAATCAACTTCACTGCCTTGATACATAAGTAATTATTATTTATTCGGATTACCAATAAAATGAAAGTCAGTTGGGTTGGGTCACCCTAAGATAAAGCAACAAAAAATTTTGACAGCATAGGGTTACCGCGGGCAACGCACTTGGTTTTCAAGGTGCTGCAGTCAATTAGTATATTTGAAGGGAAAGTTATTTAGCTCAATCAATCTTAAAATGAATTGACATAAAATATCGATAGTAAAGGCAGAGTTCACGGTTCGCCCAAGTGCTACAGTCAATATTTTTTTTACGTTTATTTCGAAGCCGTCGGTAATTGTTGGTATGTAATAATATTTTGAAATAATTTCTAATGTTTATCTTCTGTTATGTTGCTCTGTTCTCAATTGATTGTTATCTACGTGTGCGATTTTACAATCTTTTGTTATGCGTGCACACACATCTTTAAAGAAGTACTTAGTCTCGGACCTCCCTAACGGTCAGTTGAATTTTTTTTACACGAAAAACTTCACTGTTCTAAAAAAAATAATTAGATCATGATTTTAATACACAATTAAATTCATGTTGTTCAGTGATAAACTTACAAATCATTTTGTAAATACTTTTTGCTTCATTGTAATAAATGTCTGTATTATAATTATGTAAGTCTAACACTCTTGAGGAGTTGAAGAGAAAAGTCTGTGACTGAACTTCCTTATTTGTTAATAGTGTAAATAAATCTCTAATAATTAGGAAATAGATACGTGTAAGTAGCTGCTATACTTAATATTTCTGTCAAGTTCTAATTCAGAAGGGGCTGGTCGTACGAAAATAGCTATTTTTGTATTAAGTGTGCGAAGTGATTGTTTTTTTTGTTGCGCGTGAGAATGTCAATTTTAACCGAGACCGTAAGGTCGAGGTAACAAATTCATTCGAAAGCGCAACAAAATACAATTACTTCGCACACGGAATACAAACAATATTTTTTCACCAAATGTCAAAAAATAATAGATCAACAATAATTATTGCTTTATTCAGTAAAATGTAGGAAAAAAGTACAAACTATAATTAATTTGCAGTCACCTGGGTATTATAACCAAAAGTATGCGCAATTGTTGTTTGATAAATAAAGAACTGTCAACAATTATTTTTTATATTCAAAAGCAAGTAGTTTTGTGTACAAATTCATATTTCTTTTTTGTTAAATACCTGTTTGTTTCTATCCTTGTAGCATTACTGAACTGATTTATATTAGATTAGGTCTGCAAAAATAGAATTTATTTTTCACCTGTAAAAAAATATGTTCATTCTTTCACTAGTGGAAAAATATGTTTCATTTTTTTACTAGTGAAAAAATCACCAACTTTGCGAATCCATAACAATACAAGAATATCATGTTTTTTTGACAGTTGGCGAAAAAAATATATGTGACCTTAGTTACTTAAAATTGAAATATCTGCAACTTTCATTATAATTATAATCAGCTTTTAGCTTAAGAAGCAATATATAAAACCTTATTTTATGTTATGTATGGTGATGCCGACACGGGGTGAGAAACAATTATTACGCAGGAGTATACCAAAACCCAGCTGGGTTGAAATTTTAATTGATTAATCTGGAAGTATTTCATACTCATTCAGCTATCTCAACAAATTTGAAACGAGAGTTGAACAATTTTTAATATACTTAGAGCTGATGTAAATTGTTAAGTGAAGTCAACGGTAATAAAAAAATATATATAAGCTCAACTAGGTCACTTGTATTTTTCGATTTCTTTATTATTATTCTATTGTTCTATACAGGTGGAAGCGACGGACGTCATAGTGCAAAATTAGCAGGAAATATTATTTTGATTTGAGGGTTCATACCCAATTTAATATTAAACTAAACAATTATATTCGATATATGCCTAAATTTAGTAATATAGGAACATTCTGAATTTATATTCCAATAAAAATGTTGGAGTTTATTCATTCAAATATTCTGTGTTAATTGTTGATTTTTTAATGGAATCAGTCTTTCATATACATTTTTTCTAAATAACTTCGCTCTGTTTCATGCAATCAACTTTTATTTTAATTTACAGAATTCTATGATCAAAAATATTGTTAATAAGATGAATTCACAAGGACGGATTTATGTATGGGCTTTTTGGGCTGTAGTCCAGGGCTCCGCGGATATAAAAAGCCCCGAGCTGCCATTGAAGAAAATAGATAACATTTCATATCGAAAAAATCTAACTTCCAAAAATTGTAATCATATAGGGCTGGCAACCCTGAAGTCCTATTGAATAAATAAAATATTTTATCCTCTTCAATTATTTTCTATTCTGTATACATCATTATAGAAGACAATATTTTGACAAAATGGTGTTAGTCCAGGACTCATCACCCATGTGAGTTTTGAATGCACTTTGAAATATTGAGCAATATGAGCAAAATATTATGACTATTCCAGATCCTTGTGATGGATATCTCATAACAGGGCAATAATTCTGTTATTATCAAAGGCATATCAATCTGAAAATGCTTCCAAAACACATCAAAAAATCATAAAACCCAAACAGCTTATTGACGCAAGCATAAAACAGTCACATATATCTTACTTTTTCTCATCTTTATATTTCTCTCGGAAAAACAAAAACAGAGAAACAAATGTGGGGTGAATTATCAGAATAGTGACAGCAAAGTGCAAGGTACGAATGCAGTCGAACATAAACGAAATGAACATCGTGTTTTCCAGGTTTCCCTTATCATTGTATTCGCGGGCCATTAATTTCAAATCATGTTAGCATAGATTCAAACATTATAAAATGATCGCTTCATTTCACAGCCACCTATTGTTTAAGAGAGGGTTAAATAATTGAATTAACATCAAGTGCGGGTGAAAGCGACGGACGTCATAGAGGGATATTTGTAGGAGTGGGTGAAAAAATTGTATGAGAAATTTATTTTGAGTCGACGGTTTATTTCCTATTTAATATTGCACTAAACAATTATTTTTGATACATTTATTGATATAGTAGGGTAGATGCATTCTGAATTTATTTTCAAATAAAAAGTGTCGGAGCTTGTTCATTTCCAATTACATTTTAATTTAGATTGAGATTAAATATTGTGCTTGAATTGATGGTTTCTCTGGAATCGGCCAATCATATACATTCTTAAAAATAACTGTGCAAAAATTTACAGTGTTTTTTACAATGATCATTGTTTAAATGTACAAAATTCTATCTATGATTAAAATTATAACAACAATAACAACAAATATACATTAATATCACTTGGTACTAAAATTAACAAAGTTCTTCTTTTTCGGTTCAGGGTCTATGCAATCGCCTTCTTTATCCTGATGCGCAGTCATATGCCTCGTTAAATGATGCCTTTCCCTAAAGGATTCTGCGCAAACTGGACATTTCAACTTCTCTTCACGTCTCCTTTTCGATAAATCATTAGCTACATCGCTTTTATGGTGCGATCTCATATGGTAAACCAAATCAGAAGTCATTCTAAAACTAATATTACACTTCGCGCAGACGTTTTGGGCAGGTAGTGACAGTGCGGCAAAAGATGGCGGTAAAAGCGCTGACAATATGGCGGCGTTTGGGTTCCGAATATCCGGTGGAGCTATCTTTAACATATCTTGAGGTTGGAAATTGACTGGGTAGGAGTTACCCCCCAAATATGGTAACTCGGGCCGGTATTGAAGTATCGGCCGCATTTTGGCGAAATTTGGTTGGAGTAGCTCCGGATTTGGTACGGATTTCATTAGAAATGGGCTTTCTAAACTCGTAGAAGGGGATGAGGAAAAATTGTGGAGGTTTTCTTGCATAAAATTATTTTGATATGTCGGAATATTTTGTGTTTTAAATATTTGGTTAGGGGAAAGAATATTTGGGGGGAAATTTTGGTACTGACGATTTATTATAGGAGGGGACGGACTTAAAGAGTTTTGGTAACTCAAATCTGGGCTAATAGATAAGTTAGGGGATTGACGAGAGTCTTTCGCAACCATATTTACTTTAGTAAACGCACTTTTTTGTTCTGGTGATGAATTTAAACCAACTTTGGTTCTGTAATCTAGTTCTGAATCATAGTTTTTTGGCTTGCCTAAACTTGGATCATCGAATATTTGAGTTTTTAGTGGAGTGTTATTAATAATTCTTGAGTGCATAGGCGGCGTTCCTTTTCTAATTTCTTCTGGCTTTTCATTATTATTGTATGTAAGTTTATGTTCTTCCACTGTGATTTGTTGCGTATAGTTGATGAATTTACTAGCTTTCAATTGTTTCTGTTTCAGTTTATCATCCGGTAACATAAGAAACGCGACGTCAAATGAGCGTTTGTTGGAAGTTTTGGCAATTGGGGTAATTTCAGTTTGTTCATCACTTGTTACATCAATATGAACGTCAGCCACAGCCTCCTTCCTTCGATGGTTCATGTCCATGGTCATTTTCACTATCACTACCACAAACACGATTACGCGCACTTTCTGATCGACTAACGTGTGTTCGGCTACGCGGGCGAAAACGCAATGTGGAAAAACATACTTGCCAGCGCAACTAAATATTGTTAGCTACTCTAAAACTCATCCCTACCAGAAACTACGCTTCTCCGGAAATCCGGACTTGTAAAAGTATGAAACAGAAAATCACGCAGTAGATGAAATAGAAAGAGACGGACACAGAGTGTCATATCGCGGATTTATTTCAGGCAGGTTCTTTAAGCGCATACGATCCTATGGGGGTGAATTGTGTTTCAGGGGTAGTTTTCCACCAATAGGAAGCTTAGAAAGGGTGGAGCTAGCAAATACGGTCCTCCAATACGGTTTTCAGTGTACGGGTGGTTAGACTGTGATGCTACTGTGGTTATGTATTCATTTTGAACGCTCGTGGAGCATATTCTAATACGCATATGTTTTTCAGCTAGAATGGGACAAGTTGCAGCAGTGTTGCACGTTTTTTCCGCAAGGATTCTCAAAAGAGCATTCTAAGGGATGTTCTTATGAGTTTTTCAAGAGGTAAATTCAAATACTGTTTTATGTTCAGTAGTAGGTACGTATTTATTCGCGCGCCACAGACTTACTTCTTAATATAAAAATTGACGACGAATGAATATTTATTACTGCAATTTCGTATGCATACATTTTTATTATCCCTTACATATGACACAAAAATATTTTTTTGTATTCAATACGCTTTTTGAAATCTCATTATGAAATAAATCAATATATTGTGTTACATTATTATTTTTCTATTTTGAAGTCCAAGTATTTCAATTTGTATCTCGAGATCTTCGCATTCACTTCAAAGTTTCAAAAATATATTCATGAAGTTGATATTATACTTATAAACAATCAAATCACACGTATCTGATGGAGAGATGCCCTGTTTCAATTCGTGTTTTTTTTTTTTCATCTCACGGCTTGTTAATTGATAGCAGGTCATGAGCTGATTCTACATTAGTTTAGAGTTTTCGCCTTCATTTAACACTTTGCCAATATCATTTAAGCCACTTTTGATACTACCGCAGGCGACAAACTTATAACTTTTAATATTTCTCGGTTTCTGTTTTCCATTCAACTGACGTCCAGTCCGCTGCCTAAACCATTCATCAACTTTAGTCCGCTGCCTATCATTGAACGACTTTGTTAGACCGCTGCCTATTGGTAAACGACGTTAGTCCGCTGCCTCCCAGAGGCTGACTATTTCCATGTTCAAATCACGAACTGTACTACTAAAGTTTTCTGAGTAGTCTTGCACAGAATGAGTTTATGCTTTCGTCTCCCTTGCTTTAATTGATTTTTTTTCTCATATTCAATTTATGATGTGTTTTTTTATTATTAAGAAAAAATCTCAGCTTTATTATTTAATAGCAGTTCAGATTCAATTTTAGGAGCTGACCCAGGAACAGCACCTGAGCTCACCGCCCGCCAGTTCCAACATAAGAAGCGTCACATTGTACAATAATATTTTTAGAATATTTTTTTTATGTGGATCCTTGAAATTGAGAAATGAAATTGCTTTTTTATACATGACCTCTTATAGTGACTACAAAAATATAGTAAATCATTTCAAAAATTGCCAAGCCTTCCAAAATAGTCACACGACTTTTCTAAAGTATAGCAACGTGGCAAACTATGATCAACAATGACCAGTGATGTAGCGACTCTTAGATTTATTATGTTCAATGGATTTGGAAGCCTATGCCTATGAGATTACTCTCCAAATATTGCTAGAATTAAAAAAAAATATCTCCAAGTTAATGATGTATTGGCTTCACTCCTGTGCAGTGAAAGGTTGCAGTAGACCGAACGTACTGTCTCACTCGCATCCGCTTGCTTGTATATCCCTCGCGTTCGCTTTTTTGACAGACTTTCAATGTGTTTGACAAGGCATAAAAACTATCAAAACTGCCTGACAATTGAGAAAACATCTGTTGATAGTTCTCCAGGTAACATAATTCAGTAGCAAACGTTGGAGTGAACAGGAAATAGTGAAGCTTTGACAACTATTTCCTGTTCACTCCAACGTTTGCCACTATGGCACATGAGGAGGGTTTGGGTTTTTTCTGTATTTTTTAAATTTACCAGTACATTTCATTCCAAATTTATATTGTATTTTCAACTACTTTGTAGTACAAATATGTAACTTCATTTAACATTAGCAGGTATGTTATTTTTCTCTTTTTCATTGTTTCCATATGTTGTATAAAATTTATACTTATTCTAATAATAAAAAGAATTGTAGCTGCGATGATGGCGGCCGTTCCGGCGCCGAAACGTTCAAACATTAAAAGAGACTTCAATTTTTGATCCCTTTGCCACATTCATAGCCTCAAAATTAAATTATCTGGATCACACATCATACGAAGAATTGTTATATATTCAATTGTATTTAACTTCTGTGATATTCTTTTGCAATTAATTGATCTACTTTTTAGTATATTCTCGGATTATTCATATTTTTTAATTGCAGCATATTTTTAATATTTGAAGTTTGTGATATTAAATCGCAATATTGGTAAGTATATATTAAACTTGTTATATTCTCAATTATTGATGTATCTGATTTCTGTGATACTTTATTACAGATTACAGCTAATTAATTTTGATTCAAATCTTCTATTGTTATTAGTTTTCTGTTCTTTCATAACTTGATTATATATTTCATGGTTCCATATATCTCTTGTGAAATAAATTGTTCAATATTCAAACATCTTATGATTTACACAGTATTTAATCATCGTCTTTAAAATTAGGATCAAAATTTTGTTTTCGCTTGTCTAGAATATTTATCAATTATCTTTACATATGCAACCAGCATGACGTTATGCTATGCATTCGTTATTTTTACTTACTTGTACAAAGTACAAGGAAGTATTGTGAAACCGACAAAATTCGCATATCGAGATTTTGATGGATATATCCGTTTTGAGCATCCCTGAATCCATTCTGACTATTTTTGGCTTGATGTCGGTACGTATGTTCGTACGTGCGTGCGTGCGTGCGTAACTCGCAAATCTCAAAACTGGTTGAACGTATAATGTTGAAATTTTGTATTTAAGACTGGTATAGGGTCTAGCTGTGCACCTCGCATTAGGTACTTTACTTGAAACATTTTTCGAATTTTTCTAATAAATCTAGATTGATCGATCATAGGATGTTGAAATTCAGTATTTAAACTTGATGTTGTATCGGAATGATTATCTGTTATTTTTGTAAGAATCGGCCAGGCCAGAAGTACACTTTACTTGAAACTTTTTTTGAATTCTTTGCATAAATATAGAATGATCCGCCATAGCATATTGAAATTTCGCATAAAAAACTTCTATAATATCTTGTTGTACATCTTGCATTATGATTGCGATCGGCTGAGCCGGAAGTGCACTTTACTTGAAACTTTTTTTTAATTTTTCGCATAAATGCAGAATGATTAGCCATAGGATACTGGAGTTCAGCATTTGAAATTGATGTAGCATCTCAATGGTCATCTTTTATTTTTGTAACAATCGGCTGAGCCGGAAGTGCACTTTATATGACAGACTTTTTGAATTTTCCGCATAAATTCTAAACAATCAGTCGTAGAATATTTGAATTTTGTATTAGGCACTTTTATAATATCTAGTTGTACACCTTGCATTATGATTGCTATCGACTAAGCCGGAAGAGCACTTTATTCAAAAAATTTATGAATTTTCCTCATAAATCCAAGATTGTTAGAATTCAGTATTCAGGACTAATATATCGTCAAAACGATCAGGTGTAGAATATTGAAATTTGGTAATTAAGTCTGCTGTAGCATCTAAATGATTGCCTAGTATTTTTATAACAATAGACTGCACGGGATGTGCACTTCAGTAGGAATTAATTTTTCAATTTTGCGCATAAATTCAGATCTGTTGGTAGTCGTAGAATTTTGGAAATCAGTATTTAGGAATATTGTAGCATAAGAATAATGACCTACTGTTTCCATAACAACTGACTTGGTTGAAAGCGCATTTTACTTGACAGATTCTTAGAATCCAAAACGATTAGCTGTGGAACGAATGAACGATGAGACTTTGTGTTTGATTATATATATCCAATGATATATATGATCAAACACAAAATCACATCGTATTATATATATATATATATATATATATATATATATATATATATATATATATATATATATATATATATCCAATGATGTACAAGTACGTCACGTGATGTTCACGTCAGATTTTTCCTATATAAAGTCGAATGACATGAGTTAATAGTTCAGGTTATGTGCTGATACAATCATAACAAACACTGTTGCCAAATAGCTACAAATAGATTATCGAAATTAATCTTAATTGAAGCCGAATGCAATTATTATGAAGAAATACAGGTCAAAATAAATAATTTGAATAAATGATAAATTCATTTACTAAACGTTTCTGAATGTCAATTAAATGTAACTAAATGATATTTTTGTGCCCTCTCTTTTCTTTATTGAAATATTTTTTTTCTACAGTCACTATAGAATGATACCTATTCCACACGCTGTAGCGTGCGGAATAGGGGTCATTCCACACGCGAAGAGGTTCCTAAGATAGCCGTGTGGCCTTGCGAAAAAACTGTTTCATTACTGTCATAATTTCAATTCTCTTTGATTTTCTTATCATTCCTCTTACAAAATGGAGTCAATATGAGTAATCTTATCAACATTTGATGAATTGGAATGAGATCAATGAAGCAGAATCTTTCTCAGAAAACGATATATTTTGGTTATAGATATTCACGCGGACATCTTCGACTGTAGAAAAAATAACATCCGTCACTCGTGCGAATCGATCATACCATGCTCATGTGAATTATTCGCATTCGCATGGAATGATCTCCATTCCGCACTTGTATCGGAATATACTATTGTCTACCAAAACATTTAATACATATTTGATTGTATCATTTATAAATCAATGATAACAGATAACCCAAATATTAATTTAATGGAATAATTCTGGAATAATGAAGAATTTAAGTTTACTAAATTGTATTCATTATTTTTTTTTACCTGAGAGTCACATCATTCGCCCGTGAAAGCCGCAAGCAGATCGTGTGCGGCGCTGTTCAAACGATGGTCTTCAAAATTTCAAAATTTTATGTAAATATGATTCAAGGGATTTTTCAGCTTCAGATGATCTTCTCATAGAGATACAGTTAATATCGTTTTTGCACGATTGGGCGTTTTCATGTGTTTACCGGCCCTCTATTTAAGATGGTATGTTGATTTTACCGGCAAACTGTGGTTACTATGGTTATGCTGACTTACCGCCCATGGGCAAAGGCTGTAAGTAAAAAATTGTGCATTTTCACAGAAAAATATTAATTTATTAATCTTTATTTTTAATTTTTATTTGTAATTGAAAATTAAAAATAAAATGTCAAACTTGATAGCTGACAGCAAATAAACAATTCTCAGTTTGAATCAATTTGAAAAAGAAAATTAAGATCAATCTTTTGGATCGATCCAATCGTGCAAAAAATTTTGCAAGCATCACGGTCAATAAGTACAGCACCAATTTCGTATAATATCATTCTCAATCGGTAAACTGTACTTACTGACCTTAATACTTAAATAAATTTTCCATTCATCCACAATGTTCAAATAGTTAAAACGCAATCTTTTATTTGAGAAAGTTCAAGAACTCAGCAAACTATTCTCATATATCTGGTAATCAGCATCACTTGAATTCTGTAACATAAGGGCCACTAACTAGAAAAAAAAGTGTTACAGGGGCTATCATAGCACTTGTTTCATTGTAGAGCTTCGCTTCTTACTTTGAATTAATCGTGTGACATGTCACTGTTTAAAATTGGTCAAATCACATTATAATTTTCGACCAGGGTGGCTGGTCCCTAATATATCCTGATTTCGAACCTTTATAGACAAGTCAGTAATTGAGAACGATTTTTGATGCAAAAAAATATTTGATGAATATTCAATGAATCTAATCTAATGATTTAGAAAAATCTTAATGCCGTCAAGGTACTTATAGTAATCGCACCAAAAAATTTAGCAAAACTATTTTTGTAAAGGAAGAAGGATATATTGAAGCATAATTTGTGATCTCCAATCAAATCTGCTTCCAACATTGTTCGCGCATTTCAGTAAGTGATTCCTACGAAAACAATATTACCAGGAGCTCTAAATCCGTTGACTTATGGCGCGGTTTGTCTCAAGTCTCTGTTGCAGGAAATAAAGGGCCATTAATCATATTTCTAATGAAAAAGCAATTTGTAAAACACACTGGGGATCGGCCAGTTTTTCTCAAGATTAATTGCAAACTTAAGACCAAATGAAGCGTGGTTAGATTTTTAAAAGTCTTTCACAAAGTGGAGCGAATGTCATTAGTTTGTGTTAAAAGCAAATTAACATACAAGAAGATATGCTTTTGGTTTTATTGATTGTAATATTAGTAACCTGTTTTGTGACAAGTGCTTCACAAAATATCACGACTGTACCCCACTAAGTACTTTACAATATGGCCAAATCATTGCCCCTATGCTCTACCCTACTTTTACAATTAAACAGCTCTATACCATATGTGCAAAAACCGCAGCAGGTGCCCTTGAACCATCCCTTATACAGTCATCCCGAAATTCACCACCCATCCTCACACACTAACTCATACTACAATACAGCACCCTGACTTTCAGGTCACCTATATGTCGAAAGAATAGTAAATAGAATCGGTCACCCTTCGCGAAAAGTTGAGTAGAAATGATTGGAATTAGCGAAGGGATAAACGCAGTTTTAAGGGATTTAGGTAAAGTTTGGGGATTACAGATGTTCGGAGTATTTGTGGAAGGTATTAGGAATTAATATTTTGAGGGATTAGTGGGTTAGTATTGCCAACGAATGACGCAGAGATGTTTGAATTGTACCTCGTAGTTGTCAAAACAATAAATTAAAAATGTATCAGTCAGAATTCTTTTCTTTTACTGAATACTAGGTTGTAAATGAAGCAGACTTACGTCATTGTTTTTGTTTTCCTTTGGAGATAATAACAATAATAGAATGATTTTGCTTTCAAAATTAGGGAGAAGAGGTTATTGATCCTAAAGAATTTTTTTTTGTATCCATGTTTGAATTTTTTTGCCCTTCTCATCATGTAAGCACGCTTTGAAGACTCATAAACAGTTTCTGAGTTTTTGGTTTGCATCCATATATAGTCATATTACTTTTAATAGGTTTTCTTCAACTTTCGGGAAATTGATCACATTTCAGCTTGTTGCAATAAATTTCTAATTTCTGAAGAAATTTCTTTCTCAAAATCCATCTTTTCAATCACAATTATGAAAACCAAGAACAGTATCGAGATGGCAACAATTTGACGTTATGTTATACAATATATTTGATAAAATAAATTGAAGTCGAAATGCTGATACTTTTCAACCCTATTTTATGGAATTATGTCGCAGGTATAATAAAAACTTGCCTTTAAAGCACTTACGACGTGCCCTTAAACTTGATGTGCTTGCTTTAAAGATCATCTTCCTGAAAAGTGAACGAATTTCGATTGAAGATATATTATTTGATTGATATTCTGGTGTCCTAAGTTTGTACTGGAAATAGTAATCTCACAGAAAAATTCAACATCCTTGACATTTCATCCCTCTGATGTAAACTCAACTTGTGGAACAAGAGGGTAGGTAGATTTCGACAACATATGGACAAGTGGTATTATTCTGGACCCATGAGACCTGTCAAAACCTATTTATATGCTATACAATACGCATATAAACCCCTAGGCTGGAGCAGACACATGCATTTTACCCCAGGCTGCCTTGAGGGGCTATGGTGAAGGATATGAATTTTTACCAGTTTCAAACAAAAGTTAGTCACATCGTGTGTACTCAATGATTTCTACATCCGAAAGAAAACAAGTGAAAGATCTTGGAAGTTAATCTTCTTCGTGTGACGTAACATTTCTCAGCCGTCGTTCGACACTTTCAGTGAATTAAATCGAAGCAATTGCTTTTCTGTCACAATCGCAGAAGTCTTTCCCTGGAGCTGATTGATGTCTCCAAGAGCACATAGGTCACATGTGCTTATAATTGACCGGTGTCCATTGGGAGACACCTCGTTATCAGAACTAAGGTTCCAAAGACGAAGTGTATTGATTTATGGTGAAATTATTTGAAAGAATAGATTTTGGGCGTCAACAGAATGAGGTAGTCATGATATTTAAACGTGACATTTCTCTACAACTGTTTGATATAACATTTAATATTGTTCAGGGACAGGCGCAAGAATAATTAAACTCTACGAATAGTTGGAAAACAATGACTAATTTTTTAGAAAAGCGTCCAGTGGCATATATACATGGCGAATAGATCCTGGAGTAATCTTCACTTCAACAGCTGAAATTGGCAATATTCGATTCTCCTTTAAAATTCATGCTGGGCGGTACTCCAAACCCTCTCGTACTTATATTCCCCATAGATTGAAAACGCATGGTACAGCATTCACCATGCCATATGTTCATCTCTCTGAGCACCGCGAAACTAACAGATGGCTCTTGTACATTGACCGAAAAGTCATTAGTTGTATATTGTGCGTTACTAGCAATGCAAGCAATAGATGTATGAAGCTGGATCAATAAAAATCTGTTGAGTTCCATTTTGAGGGCTATTCAAAAACTTATGAAATCATTATTAAGAGCTTGCATGACGGAAATTGATGCGAAACTGGTGCCAATGAAAAGCACATTTTTTCAAAACTACTTTCCAGTATAGTTTTGGACAACATTCAACAACAAATTAAATATTCATATTATACAGCACCCACCCGCAAGAGCCGTACTATGACCAACTCGCTAATTTTTGTTATATCTTGAAAAGAAAGGATGTTTATCCAATTTTTATGGTTGCTTCTAATATATGAACTCATCCTCTTTACTGACCCCAATTCTAAATAAGCTACCACATACAAACATTTACACTTGCTTTTTGTGAATTCACCTTCCGAACCTAACTCACCATATTGTACTCAAAACTGTTTTTCAACAGCAACAATGAACATATGTGCAGTCCATACGATTCACATTGAGAAGTATTCATAATGTATTCGGATTAAATGTTTAGGGACCGCATTGTGTATGTGCGGACAAAAAACATACAACACGGACATTCAGACAAACTGTGATGCCGTGAAGTTAATATTGAAAGGGAACGAAGGAAGAGGGTTGCCCCTACCCCCTTGATCTAGTTGGTGCACCTGACCATGCTATTCGTTTAAAAAATGAAACATACATGAATAAATTTAAAACACCACAATTTTACATTTTGATCAGTTTGGACATTTTTTAACTTTTCAGCAACATAAATTGCTAGTAACAATATCACAAAAAAATGGAGCATAAAAAAATATGAATCTTTTATCGGGTTATCCAGTACCTCTCCTGAAAAAATTGTGGACGGCTTACATGTTTGATCCCAGCCGATTAAATGCATTTAATACTACCCATTTTCAATTCATTCAATTTTCACCTGCAATTTACAGTATTACAATTCAGGTAGAACAGATTAATAGTGCTGTATTTCTTGACATCCTAACTGACAGAAATCATGAGGGAAATATTCAAATATTTGGCCGTATTCTGTAACACAATCATTAACTTATAATCAATCGATAAGATGAAGGAAAAAACTTTTCAGAACTCATTTTTAAATAAATATGTTTTATTGGGTATAAGTTCTGTAATTTATTAGAAACACAACGTTTCAACAGCAAAGTGCTGCCTTTTTCAAGTGAAAAGAAATATAAATATAAATGAACAGAATTGTCAAGACAACAAAAATAAAAATAAAAGTACAAATCATAACTAGATTAGTTTAAAATATATTAACTCAAACCAAAAAGAGTAGAGCCAGATTGACCTAGAACCACAAGGAGTTGACAATTTCCCTATTTAGACCTTCATTATTATTTCCTGAAGACCTGTGGATATTGAATCATCAATTACAGGCAGAGCTCTACGATCCTAGGAGTTAATATATTTTAAACTAATCTAGTTATGATTTGTACTTTTATTTTTATTTTTGTTGTCTTGACAATTTTGTTTATTTATATTTATATTTCTTTTCACTTGAAAAGGCAGCACTTTGCTGTTGAAACGTTGTGTTTCTAATAAATTACAGAACTTATACCCAATAAAACATATTTAATCGATAAGATGTTTGACAAATGGAAACAATTGTAAAAAACAAATATTCAGAATATTTATCAGTGCTACCTACGTTCATTGGCTGAAATAGATTGTGATCGATAGAAATTTATCGATTGAGTTACAGAATAGCCCCAATTATCCCAATTTTAAGATTCAAAATCTTACAGATCTCAAAAGAATATCAAAATTATTTCCAGAAGTTGCATGACTATGAGACATATTTTCACTGCACTACACCCTCACAGCAATCAAATATAATTTACAACATACCTTGTGAAGATTTGAAATATTGGTAAAATTTTTCGTAACTTACAAGGAATATTAACATCCTATAATAGTGACAATAAATTAAAACATGATGCGACAGCCTTGTTTGCCCATCAAAAACAGACGAAATGATTCATATCCAAAATAATATTGAAATATTGAATCAAACAGATATTGAGAGTTTAACCCTTTCGAGACTCCTGGTACACGGTATGTACCACTAAGTTTCATGTCAGGACTAAGCACTTTCAATTCTGTTGAATTTGGTTTACTCGTGAACCATTTAGTCTTCTGATGCATCAGCATGATTTCTACGTTTACGCAGACACAAAATGTTTTGATAACCTAACATTTGTTGATTTTACTGGCGCACATTGAGTAAAGCAGTATATTTAGTGAATGTTTCTATTGAAATTAATGCTAAAATATAATTTATTAGCGTGAAAATGATCAAGAAAGGAAGAGAAAACGCAACTGTGCGACGAATATCGAGAATCGGGAGACAATCTAAAAAAAGGCAACGTCTCGAAAACGTATCTTTGCATCCACTAGAGTCAAGTACTACCAGAAGAAGGTGCAAAGGTGTGCCAAAAAAAAGGAGTGTCGCACAAAGTTAATGTGTAAATTGTGTGACATCCCTCTATGCCTGAAATGTTTGGCTAAATATCATAATTAAAAAATTTTGTAAAATATATATAATCTAAATTTTTTCTATAGGACTGACGGTACATATAAGAACCACAGCAAAAAACCAATAGTACTTATTTGTACCACCAACCCCATCAACCCCCTGATATTTTTTTCGACATTTTCTGTAATAAATGATAATTTTGACTTATACAAACATGAATAAACCTTAATAGTATTCTCATGTATTCTGGAAAAAAAACCGTCTCGAAAGGGTTAAGCGGCATTTACACATACATACTAGAACTGCATGCACCCTCATTTTGATATTTGAAATATCTGGGATAATTGTCTTCATTCTAATAATTTATTCAAATATTATCTGATAATTTAAGTTGCGTCAAAATTAAGCACAATTCAGACTTATTTTTTTTCACTTGAAAAAGGGTGTACTTTGCTGTTAAAACGTTGTGTTTCTTATCATTTTTTAAACAGAACTTATTCTCAATAAATCATATTTAAAATCTGCTGCAGCCATCACAGTACTTTCCAGACCATGAATTATATGGCTAGGTTCATTGCTGTTAAATGAATTTAGAGTGATGAATTTCAAAGTGATAGCTGTTATTTTCAGAATGACAGATGGCGGTTTCACGAAAATATATAGTTGATCCTGAATTTGGCATCGAAAAAATTATTCATTTTACATTTATATTATGCCTGTTTCACACGATCCAATTTATTGATGAAGATATTCATGAAGTTGTTCTTGAATTTCTTCGTGAATTTATTGTCAAGGAGAAAAATGTTGGTTTGTTTCTACACACATGGAGATTTCCATCAATTTATTGTGAAGAGTTTGATAGTACCAACCTAAATATAATTTGTCATTTTATTGTCGTTAATATTTGTATTGTGTTTCTTGCAAGTTTCTGTAGACCATTTTATAATAAGAAAACTATATACCATTTTATAATATGAAAATCACGACAAGCTCAAGAACAAACACACTTTAGAATCAAACAAACTTAGCCGCAAAAAAGATTGGAGGTAAACAAAGACAATGCCAAATTCAAAGGTTGGGAACGACAAAATGTGGAGAAAAAACCCTAGAGTTCCCTAGAAAGATAAAAAGTTCCATAAATAAAATCTTGATACCACTGGTTGGAAAAACTCATTCACCAATTTAAACCTAGATTTCTAATAAAAAACTTGTATATAAAACTTAAACGAAAAATTCGTACGAGTTCTCAAGTTATCGTGCTTACAGACAAGTCGACAGACCCGACAAACAGAACGACGGACAGAACGACGGACAGAACGACAGACAGATTGACCGACTTTTTTTTAAATATGATTTTTGGATTCAGGATAGGTTAAATTTGTCTCTGAGATCAACCATTTAGTCCAATAATCATACCTATATCACATTGTCAAGTAAATTGATTTCTATTTATGGATTCAATATATTTTTTCAGATAATACATTCCTCACAAATGATTGTCTGCACAAGTTCATTGCACTTTCACAGATAACAGCTGAAGAAAACATTGAAAATTTGTGCTGGCATCTATGAACGGTGGATTAAACGTTTTTTTAAAGAAAATGGTGGAATATTAAATGCTATTCGATTCCTAAATAATGAATTTTGTGAATTATATTGAAATATTGATGAAATTCTGACAGTTTCTATTTTGTAAGGTGCTGCCATCTAAAAACGGTGGGTTTCTTGATTTCTTGTCTTGATGATCATTTCTTGTCTTGTCTTGATTTTCAAGACAAGAAAATAAAAACTTCTTGTCTTGCCCATTTCTTGACGACGCATTTCTTGTCTTATTTCAAGAATTCTTGATATTTCTTGATCTTGACATATTGATCTCGATCTTGACATATTGATTTTGATCTTGACATATTCTCTATTGCTTTATCCAATCCGAACACTCAGTTTAGCGTTAGAGTCTACTCTTCATCCTCCCTGTCAGTTATGTTATGAATCGATTCTAGCAACGTTTTCCAAGATTTCCACCAATTGAAATAAATGAAAAGTCTGTCATTTTCATGTTTTAATCAGTATTTGCAATTATTATTTGTTATATAATATGGAAATGTTGCTTAGAGATAGCAACTTTCTTAGAGTATTGGGGAATCTACCCATACATTTCTTTTCTACATGAACATGAACGATTTAACCATCGGAAACTGACGACTTATGCTTTCGATATGTATCAAATATTTGATTTAATCATAGTCACAGATACTTTTTACTTCCCCGACTCATATATAATAGGGAAAGTATTAGAATTGAGATTTTTTGATAGTTCAAGACCCTGATGAATTTTCACATTTTAGACCCTACTGAACCCAAAAAACATAAGTTTGAATGAAATCGGTCGATCTGTCCGTCTAAAAGTATGATAATTACAGAACCCGAACGAATTTTTGACTAAAATTTCATAATATTTGAGTCTTTTAATAAAAAAGCTGGGTTTGAATTTGTAAATGAACTTTTTCAACTACAAAATCTAGAGAAAGACTCGCCATTTAAAAAAATACTTATATTGTAAGGTTTAACATATAGCCGCCATCTGTCACCCTAATAATGACAGCTGTCATTTTGATAATGACAGCTGTTACTTCGAAAATGGTTCTGTCACTTTGACAATGACGCTATCACTTCGACAATGACGCTGTCACTTTGAACTGTCAGTTTGACAATGACAAATGTCACTTCGAAAGTTGGTATGACATTCCTTAATTCATTAAACAGTGATGAGACTGGCCATGAAATTTATTGCCGGGTAAAAACAGTAATGGCCACAGCTGATTTTAATATTTCAATAATTGATTAATAAATATGCAGATTTGAAAAATCAATCATCAAGATATCAAGATTTCTTGACAAGAAGCCTTGATTTTTGATAGTACTCTCTTGTCATGTCTTTGGAAATAAAAAATACTTCTTGTCTTGGTCTTGTCTTGATTTCAAGACAAGATCAAGACAAGATCAAGATTATTTCTTGATTCTTGTGAAACACTAATTCTGAAAGCTTCTTTTTCTATCGAACAGAGAGGATACAGAATTTTGTAAGTGAATTAATTGTTTTCTGAAATATTAGATGCGATATCACGTACGTTTTATTTGTTTATTATATCATTTACGAGGCATACACATTTGAAACAATTTGAATGAGAAGTGAAAAACATATCCACTTTCCTATTACGTGCGTGATTTATAAATTAATTTATTTAAGTTATCTCATCTGCTGTTTTGCGTCTCAGAAAAACAGAAAGTCCAAAATACCTCATAGTATTCCCATCATTAGTATAAGTAGACAGGATTTCGACATGGAATACGTTAACCTAACCACATTAATTTTATTTATAGTGAAAAATGACAATCCGGAAAGTATTCCAGATAAATTCGCTGAGCGTTCTCAAACTTCATCATATGACTGCATGCCTATAGCAAAGGCACACATTTTCACAGGTCTAAACTTTTGTAATAATTTTTGATCGAATTGACAGCTCACATATGTCAAAATGAATTGTTCCATTGTTATGCTACTGGATCAAGTAATTATGGAAGCACGTGAACGGCTTTTTTAATTATGGGAGGTTGAAAATGCTTGAAATTGGAGAATTTGGAAATAAATTATTAAGAAATATTGCTGCTCTTGACGAGTTTTACTAACGGTTGAATTTGATGCAATAATTTCTGTTACATTCCATGTATATATACGCAGCATTTTGAGAAGATATAAAAAAATATTTATGTAAACACAGACAACAAAACAAGAGAACATATTCTCATAAAATCAGTGACACATTACCATCTGAAGCAAAGAATCCACCACAAATCTGAATCCAAAGCGTGATTTTACGATCCTCGCCCGAATTCACCCAAAGGCCTCCGAAAAGCGAAAATTCACGCGAGTGGATTTTCATCGCCGGGCATAAAATATGATTCCGACCCATACGGATACAGTCCGTACAATAATTCCGAGAATCAAATAAAAATATCTATAAATCAAGTGGGTTGACTGCGCATTAGCATAGACTCGAAGAGAGCGCGGAAGAGCCATGGAGACGGCCCGCCGTATGCAAATTGCAATCGTAATAGAAAAATACGGCCACGGACGCCATCTTCTCGCGGTAATAGTTATGCAGACGTAGCCAGAAATGGCAGGAACATTATTTTCTTGGGAACGTATTCCAAGCTATTTTCGGGAGATATTCTTACGATTAATGACACTTTCCAGCTTATTGCGGTAATTGATCACCAGTATGCATATGTCACAGCATATTATTGAAAAACATCGAGCGTAATTTTTTTTAAATCTTGCGTATGCTGTTTCATACCAAATGGTTTCTATATCCTAAACTGAAGCACAACATACAATGAATCCGGTAAACTTGATATAGATTAATTTGAGCTACAAGTTTATATTGAATCATTATTAACTATTCAATAAAGGATTTAATTCTTCCTAGCTGTATGATACTATCCGAGATTCCGCGACGTTTGAAAATGTAAAAGAACGCTGTAAAAATATTCTGGAAAAGAATATCTGTGGTTCCGTTTCCTGTCGTTACGAACTGGCGGTCGCTGTTGCTAAGAACAGAGACAGCGACGACGCCCGGATCCTGGAGCATATCGTCGTCTCTCTCGCACAGTGCAAATAAGCGTCTAAATGCGAATATGCACTCGGCAACTTCCGGAGTTATTACAAACATTGTTACAGAATAAGAAGCAGAGTAATTAGAAATTCTAAAACAAAATTTAAATTGAGAAAATGAGCAACATTTTTTATTTCTAGATTTCCGGATTCACTTTCTATTTCAGAGCAACATTCAAATAAATATAATTTTGTGAATATTATTATTCAGCGAAAATATGGTGAAATTTCTATGTGAATAAAAATCCTCATTATCTTCCAGTAGAAGAATCTTGTTCTCCTCATTATTTAGCGGGTTAATTGTCCGAATCGCTGATCTGCATATGTGTTCAGGAACGCGTGCCTATTTTTTGCTGGTAGCTCTCCAAACCTCTTTCCCTTCCGCACAAGAACTTCGTCCTTGTTTTATCAACGACGCGTTTACCACATCTGCTTGTTCTAATTCAAATGAGAGCATGTAAAAAAGGTACTTAAAACACAAAACACACGAGATAGTGATAGTGTTGTGTTGCCATCTGCATGAGTTAACTACTGTCGATTTGGATGATAAGAAGTGTTTTGTCGAAATTTGAACATTTAATGATAGAAAAGCGAATATAATTGTGTTCACACTATCATATAGATGAAAATAACTAATGTGCTTATTATTGTATCAGTTATCTATGCATCGATTCCGCGTCTAGACCTCCGGGCTGTTTTTGTTCTGAATCTATATGCAGAAGCTCAATAACATCTTGAAGTTGTACTTTGTGTATACTTTTTGCTATTCGAGCTAAGGGTGTTTGGGGAAATATATTGAAATTTGATCCCGTAACTATAGATCGCTAAGGCGATTTTATTCCAAACTTTAATTGGAAGCTTGAATACATTCTTCAATTGCATTGACAATACAAAAAATTAGACCTGTTAAAGTTTATCAGATTTCGATAAACTTTCGTTAGAAATTCACATCAAGTAGCTTGAAGATATCTACAAATTGCTCTCTATGTCTGTTTCCAAAATTTTAACAATTGAGGTTGATTATATAGTATAACAAAAATCAATTAAGTGTGTGGCTGTGTATATCTTTCTATTGATCCCGCGACTGGATCGATGAGTCAATTTCGTTTGAAACTCACATCAAGTATCTTGAATATATCCTCAAGTTGCTCTTCATATCTGTTTTCCGAAACTTTAAGAATTGAGGTCGATTTTATGGTATATCAAAAATCGATTTAGTGTGTGTCTATGTATATTCATTTTTTGATCCCGCGACTGGACCGCTAAGCCGATTTATTCAAAACTCATATGTAGAATCTTGAATATATTTTTCAGTTGCACCTTACGCCTGTTTTTGATAACGCAGAAAATTTTAACCGGTTTCTGAAGCTCATAAAATTCAATTAAAATGTATGCATGTGTATTTATCTATTGACCTTACGCCTAAGCTATTGAACTAATTTGGTTGAAACCTCATATAAAGGAGTTGAAATGCACTATTTAGTTGCACCTTATATCTATTTTCAGCAAACTAAAAGATTTGAATTAGTTTTTATAGTTTATCAAAATTCTATTAAGTATGTGTATGTGTATCTATCTGTTGTTTTCACGTCTAGACTATTCAACTGATTTTGTTCAAAATTCATACCTAGAAGCTAGAATTCGTTCTCTAGTTGCTCTTTATGTCCGTTTTTGATAGTTCAGAAGAATTAGGCCTGTTTTTATAGCTTATCAGAATTCGATGAAGTGTATCTGTGTATATAGTATGTATATCTACCCATTGATCCCGCTGAATCGCTGAGCCAATTTTGTGTGAAATTTAAATAAAAGAGCCTAAATTTATTTTCCTAAATTGCACTCAAGTGCTTCCGCGACTGGATCATCAAGCCGATTTTGTTAAAAATGTATATCTAGAATCTAGAATAGATACAATTTTCAGTTGCACTTTATGTTTATTTTTCGCAATTGAAGCCAGTTTTTTAAGATTATCAAATTTGGTTACGTGTGTGTATGTCTATTAATCTATCGATACTGTGGTTAGACCACTGTACTAATTTTGTTCGAAATTCATATCTAGGAGTTTCAATATATGCTTTAGTAGTATTTTATGTGAGTTTTCCATAATTCAACAAATTGAAGCTGGTTTTTATAACTTCTTTCTATCGGATGTGTACCTGTCAGTTGATTCTGCGCTTGCGCTATTGAGCCGATTCTATTGAACATTCATATCTTGCAGCTCAAATATATTTTTGAGTTGCAACATACGTCTGAATTTTGTCATGCAAAAAATTGAGCTAGTTCTTATAGTCTATCGAAATTCGATGAAGTATGTGCCTATGAGCATCTATTCGTTAATCCCGCCCCTAGATCGCTGAGCTGTTTATGAAAAAATTTACAAGGAGTTTAAAAACATGCTTTATTTGCAATTCATATTTGTTTTTAGTAATTCTAAGAATTGGTACTGATTTTTATAGATTATAAACATTCGATCAGGTATGTCTACCCATTGGTCCCGCGATTGGATCGCTAAGCCGATTTTGTTCAGAATTCACATTTTTTAATTCCACTTATCTATTGGTTATGTTCAATATTTATATCTAGGAGCTTCAAGATTTGATTTAGTAGTACTTTATGTGTGCTTTCTAAAATTGGATGAATTGAAGCTGGTTTTTATAGCTTATCAAAATTCGATCAAGTGTGTGTAAATGTGTATCTGTCTATCGATCTCGCGACTAGACAGCTGAGCCAGTTAAGTTCAAAATCTATATCTAGAACTTTCAAGATATTCTCTGCTTGCACAGTATGTCTGTTTCCTGGAATTCAAGAAATCAATGCCGGTTCTCATAGTTTATCAAAATTCGATGAAGTATATATATATATATATATATATATATATATATATATATATATATATATATATATATATATATATATATATATATATATATATATATATATATATATATATATATATATATATATATATATTCATCGATCCCGCGACTAGACCTCTGGAACAAACTTGTTCAAAACTTGCCATGAGGTGCTTCAAGGCATTATCTATTTTTACTTAATGCCTGTTTATCCAAACTCAAAGAATAGAGAACGATTTTGAAAGTTTATCAAAAAATTTGAGATTAGATATATATGTGTATGTGTATTCATCCATCGCTCTCGCGGATATACCATTGAACATATTTAGTTGAAATTCATACTTGGAAGCATCAAGTCATTCTCCAGTTGCATCTTATGCCCGTTTTCCGAAAATCAAAAATTTGAAGCCAATTCGGTAATATATCAAAATTGACGAACTGCAAATTAGTTTAGATACATGAAAACTTTCTAAGCTGGAGGAAAACTCTGCTTTATTTTACCTAAGATATTCACCAGAGAAGCAAAAATATTGGTGGACATGACGTAATTTTCATTTACCATTTATTGTCTGGAAAATCCAGGTGTTATAAGACATTGAATGTGTGTGTGTATTTGTTTATCTATTCATCGATCTCACATCTAATCTGCTGAACCTTTTTCACTCAAAATTCACCTCAATTCAAAAAGCTTTAAGATATTTTCTCGAGGCATCTATTTCCAGTTTTATAGACTTCTGAAAACTATGTTGTTCATAGAATAATACCTAATTAAATAAAATTTAATTAGTTTATGTGTGTCTCTCCTCCGATCTCAGGCCTAATCTGTTATATTGTTTTTACTTAAAGTTCACTTTTAGAAGCTTTAGAATATTCTCTAGAAATGTCTTTTTTCAGTTCTTCAAAATTCAGACAATCAAAGCTCTTTCTAGAATACCATTGAAAGAAATTGATGTGTATATTTGTTGTGATCCCACGAGTATTCCGTTAAGCCTTATTTGCTCAAAATTCTCAAAATAATTTTTTGAAATTTCTCGAATTTGGGTAAACAAAGCTCTTTCTAGGATATAAGAATAGAAAAAAATTAGTGTATGTATATTCAAAATTTTATCAAAAATTCGAAGGATATTCTCTATAGCCCATGCATCAGACAAAATAAAAGAAGAAAAGTGCTGAGTTTGCATAATTTCCCAACAAGCTGAATTTTTGTACAGGTCTTGAATACGTCATTAGAAATGCTATGTTATGAGTCCTCATTGTTCCCGCTTGTGCGTTGTTTTTGTCCGAAGTCAAAGATCACAAATTTTCGCTTTTTCAATATATCTCTGGAATGGTGAAGATCAATCGGAAAAATGATTAAAATAAATTTAAAGAACCTAAAATTCACTACAAAAAAGATTATAATACTTTTTGCCTACGAAGCACCATTCTCGAGTTATTGCGATTTCAAACCTACAAAATACGAATATGCATTCATATGCGGCCAGTATCCATTAGTTGAAGAAAAAAATATTGGAATATTGGTTTTCGTGATTCATGCACTCAAATACTTTACGTCGAAAACATACGATTGAGTGAAACAATGGCCGTCCCTAATTCCATTAATCGGCTGGCCTTCAGTCCAGTCAATTTTAAATGGTTTCTCGTAGTGTTTGTAAGTGGTATTTTCATTTTAAACCATGCCGTTACAAAATTTTATGAAAATTTCAGGAGTTTGCTTTGTTTGCAGTGAATCTTTGACTGACGGTGAAAAAAAAAATGCTGTTATCTTGTGTCCCTCCAACATCTGCTTCTGCTTATCAACACTTGTTTCGTGTGTTCTACCAAGTGCAAGCGTGTTTGACCAATGAGCTGAATCCTGAAGACTGGGACTGTAAATTGATTAATAGTTTGAAGCTCATCGAGACTTCACTTCAACCTGCTCCAGATAAATTGCTGAATACAATTTTTTGTAATTGCAATAAATTGTGTTGAGAAGAAAAGTTGCTTTGTTCACAAGTCTGTGCCAATTTTCAAGGCCACTTTTGCACTAATGCTGAATCAAATGCAAAAGATGAAGATACTTTTGAAATCGATGAGGATCTAATCTTCTTGAAGCAGTCAACACAAATTGAGCACGAGGGGGAAGAGGAGAGCGAAAAGGAAGAGACGATTGATTATATAGAATTTGATGATGAATTTTTTTGCTGCTACAATTTTCATTAGGTATATGAATAAAATATTATTCTATTGAATTTCGTGGATCAAAATATATCGTGGAGTATTCCTATTGGGAAAACCACGTTAAAAAAAGCGCCAAATACACTGCTTCAGAAGTGGTGCGGAAATATGTGTATATCTACGGTCTGAAATTGCGATGACTTGAGAACGGTGCTTCACAGAGAAAAAAGTGTTGATACCTTTTATGTAGAAAATTTTACGGTCTATAAACTTATTTTGTCCATTTTTTCAGTAGCTCTCACCGTTTAAGAGATATGTGCAAAAAATGGAGATTCGTGACCTTTGACATCGGATAGAAAACAACGCACAAGTGGAATCGATAGGGACTTTGGACATAGCATTTGTAATGATATATTTAAGACCGATACGAAAAGCCAGTTTGTTGGGAATTGATGCAAACTGGAATTTCTATTTGGTCTGGATTTCTAAAAAAGTCTTCTTCTAGCTTCTCAAAATACTTGATCATATAAGGTTCTTTTGAGTGTACCATGATTCACTAAAAATGGGACTCGTAAACATGAATATTCACTTGGTTGTGGGATAAGTTTACCTCTGTATTATTATTATCAGAAAAGCAAAAACATTTATACGACATATTATATCTTCCGTTTGCCAGTTAAAGAGTCCAAAATACTTAGAAATTAAATACGAAGTGAATTTATTCATGAATAATAGCCTAAATTCAAGACCAACTGATCAATTAGGTCCTAGTTTGATATTATCTCATCTAAGGAAGGTGATACTGATAGGTGACTATTTGAGGATTAGAGACTACAGGACCTCAGCTAAAAACAAATTTACTCACACAGATTATTATGTATTGATTATCATGTATAGTGTGTAATTACCATCTTGCCAAACTACATGCAACTTATTTATTTGGTATTCACGCCAATGAGCATTAGGTTCGTCGCTCTTGTATCAAATATCAGCCCCTTCCCTATCGCACATCTAGCCATAACCCTCTGTGAGCGAAACTGCTTGTTGTGGAATATGCAACGTGCAAATTACGAATGTGTTTAGATCAGAGCTTGTAATACCAGTGTTTCAATACGATAGGATAATGAAAATTGGATTATTGTATGCAGAGTATCTGTCAAAATTGAAACATCTAATGGTTTGTCATGTATATGGAATTCAAATATAACCATTTTTTTTAGAGGTCGCAGTGTGAATTTCATTTATCGACTCACCCTCTTGGCGCAGGATATATCGATCAGAAGCGCGTGTTTAAGTGAGGCCATAATTTAATTCTAGTTTTGTACCGTATCAGCGATGCTCACACTTCAATAAACACCGCGATGATGCAGTTCGAGAATGGAAAATAGTCCGTCGAATATTGCTGGCTGGCCGCGGAAACAAAAAGACGGACGAGGAAGAGAAATCGGTTTATTTCCAATGTTCATTAACTAAAATTTTGACAAGATTGAGTACATTCTGCTGGAAAATCGCGATTTGAAACAATTTAGAACAGAATACCGAAAACCACTAAAAAATTGTATTAATCGTAAGAATTAAAGTTCAACAGGAATCGCATGAAGTATGTCATCAACAGACCTTTTTAAGAATAGCAATTTAGCAAGAATATGGGAGCTTTAAGACAATGACCCTTCAATATTAGGGTCTGAGTCTCACAATAAGCTTAGACAGAAAATTCTTGTGGCATAGTGCACCAGGATCTCTGCCCAAGAGCTTCGTTGCGGAATCCTCCGCCTCCTATATAACATAATCGCTTTACAGCACCCAGCGCAAATCCGGATCAAGTGGCCTGATTAATGGCTACCCAATATGACGTCACGTTAATTGAAATTTATCTTCAACGCGTGCGAACGTTCACACTTATGAGGAAAAAATAGCGAGGATTATTTATCGGCGTAGATAGGCGGCCACGGCGAGCGGCGAATGTCAAACAACGTAACAACGACGAATCGGATTTGAAAATTTGCTGAATGTGGGTGAACGGGGAGAGATTGCGAGATGAATGCTGGTGGATGGTTTTTGTTGAGGTGTATTTGTGCCATGTTCGTTTGGATTTATCGGAACTGGGTTTAGCACCCTAATTTTGAGTTATGGGCAGAGGTTTTGTTCGATTTTAATCCAAAAATTATTTCTCCCCATGTTTGCTAATAACCTTTCCTCAATTGACAAAAAATTAATTCTTCATACCGGATTTTCTGGTATATTTTGACAACAAAAATAATTTATTTGATGAGGATCAGGCTATGAGATTTTGATTGAGTCAATAAGTCGGAGTTTGACTAATTTTTCTACATTGGCTAAAATTCTAAATACTCCCGCATTTGAATTATAAGACAACTTTTCCGAGCAATTTGCATTGCGACTTCAATAAAATATTATAGATAATTGAAACTTGATTCAAGAACTGAGTTAGCACAAGACATCATGTCCATTGAACTCACCATAATACAAAGCAATCATTTTCATATTTTATATTATTTTTTACATATTCCGAATTAAAATTTTGATGCATTATTTATAAATATATCAAAACCAAAAAGTGTGCAACTTCCGAAACAATTTCATATCTAAAAACGAAATCAACACATAATATTAATCAAACCCCTAGATGATAATAAAAAATGAATTATATTAGATGCCTATCTTTCTCTCGGAGATGTCGGCTTCCGTTGAACGTCCGGCGAGATAATCTGAAGCAAATGTCGCTTCCCAAAGGACAGATTTGTGTTAATATTTTTTAACCACATAATCCTATGAGATCGTAGTATGTCATGTGAGCCAACTCCTGTCGAGTTGGCTTAGCGCGACCGCCGGAAAATTGAATTTGTTTTGCGGAAAAAAGAGGAGCAAGTGACGGAACTCACGATGAAGGATTTGAAGCGATAGTTTTTCGCGAGAATTCTTCCGCCCGGTAGATATACATACATTTAAAATTGCACTTAATATTAATTTAAAATGTTGCTGCCAGAATTATTATTTAATTGATGACAAACATTAATTATTTGAAAAAGGGCACTTACTTTCAGCTTTGAGGCTGCTGTTAAATCAAAACTTACTGCCATGTATTGAACCTGCAAAAAAAAAATCATCATGATTATCATCTACCTTATGGGTGAATTGGAAAATAGTTTGGAATAATATATTCAACTATTCCGACTAATGCATTTAATATTCTATTTTGATTGAATTACAATATGAATAGAATTATGAGATATGATTATTCCAAATAATGCTATAATGGAATAAATGATGAATTCAAGTACTGTTAACGAACCTCCTTTTCCTTATGGCAAAATTCGGCCCCATGACGTCAAAAGTTCACAGCAGTAATAAATTAAAGTTTCCAATGTTCACCACCATTTCATCACACAATTTTATCACCAATATATACACAGCACTTTATCAAATCACAATAAAGTTCCATCAAATGTTACTTACAACACTAAAGACTGCTTTTAAATTAAAATCGATCAGCAATAATGAAATATAGATGTCCACCGCGTCTAAGTTGCATACTGAGACAACGAACATCAGTGAAGATATGATCGAACCAGTTCATACCTATTTTAAGAAAAATTGAACTCAAAATACATGTTTAATAAGGCTCATTTTCATTCATTCAGAATTTTTTTTATTTAAATTCTTTATAATAAATGAATTTTAAGTATAGTTAGATCAAGTATTATTTCATGTATAGGTGGAATCAGAATGAGGAGACTTTACGGGAAATTTTGGAGATATACAACATTTCACAGGGATATATTCTCTAGCACAAAATAAAACAATAAGAATTGATTGATAATTACAGATACATAAAAAAAGAAAAATAAATTAATATGATAGCTAAAGTCATTGACTCACTGAGTGACTTTGTACAGCTTGAATATTAGGCTGCTAGGCTACTAAATATTATAATAAGCTACAAGAACCGAATGACCGTCATTATTGTCCGGGATGAAGCTGGCTGCACTCGGCGAGGTTTAAGGAGTCGCTTCGTGCAGCCAAATTCACCTGTGTCAATGATGACGGTCGTTCATACGATTATTTTTGTGACAAGTACACCGAAGTACCTTATTACTGAACTAAATAAATAAATTTGGATGTATTAAGACTATTTCAATGTTTTTACACACAAATTTTTGCAATGCCGATCACATTTACAGTAAACTAATACTACGGAACATTATTTACAAGAGTTATTTTATTGATAGATATTACATTAGGTATGCTTTTCACAATCTCTTTGATATCATATTCACAGCAAATAAAAACACTTAAATGAACATATTCCATAATACAACTTTTTCGAAATGTCAATTTGACATAATATAACAATGAAATAAAAAATTCCAACGGCATGCATGATACACAATTTTCCTTCTCGGCACGGTAATAATAATCATTAAACTCCTATCAACAGGGCATTCATGATAATTGTTTCCACGGTTTGAAATTGAGAACTTTCGAAGCAGAATTCAATTTAGTAATAGAGTACTTTTGGTACGAGTGTTACAAAAAATATCGCAACAAACAATAATTTAATATGTGAAGCAGTAAAAAAGAATCGGTTGTCTGTAAAGTCGGTTTACTGACGATAGTTTAACGTGACAACGTCATGAGAAAATACTGATGGAGTGGTTGCATTTTTAAAAAGAAAATTTCAATTTTATCGGTTCGATAGATATTTTGTATAGATATAGAGAAGGAGGTAAATGGAAATCAGGAATTGAATTGATCAAGGTCTATTTATTTGTACGCGTAAATACAATTATGTCAATTTTTTTTATTTTTTATTTTGTACCAACATTATTTCTTTCAGCAAGTAAACTGAATAAAAGTTGTTGTTCAATTAGTTACTCGATTATTCTCGCAAATTCAATCGTAACTTGTTGTGAAAAAGTGATAATCTTGAATAATTTATTATAAGAATAAACTGTGATTAAATTATTATTCATAAATCCTTAATTTAAAATTTTAAATCTAGAAACATCATTGAAATTTTTGTAACTCTAGCTTTTGAAAAGCCCGTATCAATGTGTTTGATATGAAATAAAATTGTTCCCTTTGACGGCTGGCTGATCCAACCTGTCATTTCAGACACGTTGTTATGATATGTGGAAGATTTAAAATTGATGTTCTAATTTTTTTAAATTATAGCTACGCTCGATGATTATTTCGATCGAATAGTGAAGCCATTGATTCTTTACTCATCGTGAAATAGTTCTGGGTAAGAGTGACTAATAGGTCACTATGACATTGCGCACAATCTCAAAGATGTGGCGATACTGGCGTCTCTGCAGTAAAAACAAATTCTGTCAGTGGCACTTAAACAGTGTTCATGTGTGACAATGGTTGTAGGTTAGCTCGCTACGCTCGCGGCCTTAACAAACATCCCTGAATATTACAGCACTTGCGCTGCGCGCGCCTGTGGGACTGAACTTGAGAGGAAACCACCTCGAAGGGTGAACCAAACTTCTCCATATTGGACCGAAATAATGAAACTTTCACATGTCATGTTTGAGGACTACTGCTTAGCGACCACTTACTCTGTACACATGTATTTCGAGCGCAAGCGCATTATCATAGTGACCTATCATTCACTTTATCCTAGTTCTGTTAACTTATTGTTATAGTTTTGTCAATTATAGCATAACCTACAATCGCTGCACTAGCGGACCGATGCTATTTATTTTATTGATGAAAGCACGAATATTCGACAATATATCACTGAACATATATCTAATATCGAAAGAATCATAACCTTTATCGCCGCAATTATCTTTGCTATAAGCAATTGACACCACATTCACTTTTCACTGCACTTCATACTTGACGAAAACATGTAAATGTATTATTGTATAGCAGCTGTCCACGCGGACGCATCGCTCACTCAAGTAGGAGAGAGACAGATGTCGAACGCTGCCGAACGCGTAGGCCGATTGTGCCTCATTGTCGCTCGTTCCGCGCTCTCGCTTGCACTTCAAGCCTTAAATAGAACGCCTCAGAGCGAAGTAACGCCGCATTAATCATGTTTTTCTGTGCGTGCAGCCGGCTCCATTAAATTATAAGACGTTGTCACGTCAAAAACAAATATATCCCAATTAAATGCATCTTTTCATTACTTCGTTGCACCTGAAATCGTGTTTCACGTCCGTCCCATATAAAATCTCTAACACAACTGTCGTCTCTTAACATATCACAGTAGTACATCCTAATCTCATTAATTACTTATTCAATTTATTCTTATTGATAAATAATCAATGGCATTTGTGATGACGTAATGGAACGCCTCAGAGCGAGCAAGGTAACGCCGTATGAGTCATGTTTTTTCGTGCGTGCAGCCAGATCTATCGAATTATAAGACGTTATCACGTCAAAAAATGTAACAAACCAAAATTTGACTCAATAAATAAAAGAAATTTACACGACAGCTATCTGAATTGGATATTGTAACAGAGCCCCTAAGGGATGGACTTCCAATTGACATGCCGGATAAAATGGTGGCAAACGTAGCCGTGTCATAAGCGCCAAGGATGTGGAATTTCTGTAAACTCACTAGTAATTTCTAGAGACTTCGAGAAACTGTAGGCAGGGATATAAGAACCCGAACCAATTATCATTGTTGTAGTTCAGATACGGAGCGAGTAAGATTGAAAATAAATAAGAGAGCTAATCAAGAAAAAAAAGGAGCAATGGAAATTATTAGCAGGCAGTGTTACTGAAGTTTAGTGATAGGGCTGAGTTTAGCGTCGATTAATTAGAACTAATAAATATGTTTCATTTGGATAAGTTCTGCACATAAAAATGATTAGAAACACAACATTTCGACAGTAAAGTGCTGCCTTTTTCAAGTGTAAAGAAATATGAAAATAAATGAACAAAATTGTCAAGACAACAAAAATAAAAGTACAAATAGTAACTACATTAGTTTAAAATATTAACTCCTAGGATCGTAGAGCTCTGCCTGTGGTTGATGATTCAATATCCACAGATCTCCAGGAGATAATAATGAAGGTCTAAATAGGAAAATTGTCAACTCCTTGTGGTTCTAGGTCAATCTGGCTCTACTCTTTTTGGTTTGGCGCATAACTGAACCATCCACAGATCTTCAGGAGGTGATGATGAAGTAACTCTAGCAAGTAGATTCGTAGATGAAAATAACTTGAAATTATGAACAAATGATTGGTAGCCATGATCGATTAAGTTCATATCCGGTATTCAAATTCAAATTATTCGGTGATTTTTTTTATTTCAATTGTTTATCTCATAAGCCTCTTGAACCAATTGTTCTCTTTAGCCAGAAGCTTCGTATTCTTAAAGTCAATGCCATGTAATTCTTGAATAGCATGCTCAGCCACAGCAGATTTTTCTGGATGGTTCAATCTTATATGAATGCTCTTTCAATCTTGTTTCTACAGTCCTCTTGGTTTGTCCAATATATACTTTGCCACATTGACAAGGAATCTTGTATATACCTGGATATTGTAGAGGAAATCTGTCTTTAACATTACCAATAAGATTTCGAGTTTTTAAACTGGAAGTATATGAAGTTTTTATGTCATATTTATGTAAAAGCCTTCCAATTTTATCCGTTATATTAGCTACGTAAGGCAACGTAGCAAATATTTTCTTATTTTTTGGATCTTGAACAGGAGGCGTAGAATTCTTTTGTCTAAGTGCTTTCTTAATCTGTGTTTTATTATAACCATACTTCAAGAAAACATCATCCAAAAATTTGATTCCATCAGATAGTTTACTTGGATGACATAATGAAGAGGTTCTCTGATATAAAGTTTTAATAGTACAAAATTTTTGAGCAGGATGGTGCTTTGATTACTCATGTAAATATTGATTTGTATGGGTCGGCTTCCTATAAACAGAATGGATAAGTTTACCATTATCTTGTTTCTCCAGATGAACGTCCAGAAAAGGAAGACAGTTATTTTCTTCAACCTCAATACTGAATTTAATGTTCCTATGTTGCATGTTTAGATGATTCAAATAAACATTCAATTCATCTCTTCCATGAGGCCAAACAGCAAAGACATCATCAACGTAACGTAGCCAGACTGTAGGTTTCTTAATAGCAGTGTCTAAAGCATTTTATTTAAAATTCTCCATGTAAAAATTAGCGATAGAAGGGAAAATAGGAGAACCCATGGCGACACCATCAATTTGCTTGTAGAAATTACCATTGAAGATGAAGAAACAAGAAGTCAAACAATGTTTAAAAAACTTGATAATATCAGATGAAAAATGATCTTCTAATAATTTCAGAGTATCGATGATAGGTACTTTCGAGAATAAAGATGAAACGTCAAAACTGACAAGCAAATCATTATCTGTCAATGTCATATCACTAATCAAATCCACAAAATGTCGGGAGTCCGTGACATACGATGAAGTATGACCAATCATCGGCTTCAACAAACCATCCAAATATTTGGCTAATCCATATGTTGTTGAACCTATTGAATTGACAATAGATCTTAGGGAAACATCCTTTTTATGAATTTTCGGAAGACCATAAAACTTGGAAATGAAAGGATCTTAAGGAACAAGCTCTTTCTGAATATCTTGAGGTAAAGATGATTCTTTCAAAAGTTTAGTTGTTTGATATTTTGAAGAGCTAAGTGGATTACTATTAACTTGAACGTAGGCAGCATCATCTAGTAAGTCATTTGCTTTTTTAATGTGATCTTCTTTATTCATGATGACTGTAGTTTTGCTTTTATCAGCTGGTAAAACAACAATATCCTTATTCATTCTTTGTCAGATATTGCTTGTAATGTTTTATGTGAAGGTTTGGGTTATGGAATCACTCCTAGCCATATCCCTGTTGAAGAAATCATAACGAATGTGTAAGCTGCTATCAATATGCTACCTGCAGAAAAGTCTCAAGAAATTCGCCATGAAACTGTGCGTATTTTGAAGAAGGCTCCAGCTGTCAGATGCAACTTATCAAGAAGTGAACTTCAGTGCCTAAGAGAATTAAGAAATAATAAGGATATTGTCGTTTTACCAGCTGATAAGGGTAATAGTATGACATAAGAACTTCATATACTTCCAGTTTAAAAATTCGAAATCTTATTGATAATGTTAAAGACAGATTTCCTCTACAATATCCAGGTATATACAAGATTCCTTGCCAATGTGGCAAAGTATATATTGGAAAAACCAAGAGGACTGTAGAAACAAGATCGAAAGAGCATTCTCGTCATATAAGATTGAACCATCCAGAAAAATCTGCTGTGGCTGAGCATGCTATTCAAGAATTAACTTTAAGAATACGAAGCTTCTGGCTAAAGAGAACAATTGGTTCAAAAAGCTTATAAGAGAAGCAATTGAAATAAAAAAATCACCGAATAATTTGAATTTGAATACCAGCTATGAACTTAATCGATCATGGCTACCAATCATTAGTTCATAATTTCAAGTTATTTCTATCTACGAATCTACTTGCAAGAGTTACTTTATCACCATCTCCTGAAGATCTGTGGTGGTGCAGATATGCGCCAAACCAAAAAGAGTAGAGCCAGATTGACCTAGAACCACAAGGAGTTGACAATTTTCCTATTTAGACCTTCATTATTATCTCCTGGAGATCTGTGGATATTGAATCATCAACCACAGGCAAAGCTCTACGATCCTAGAAGTTAATAATTTAAACTAATGTAGTTACTATTTGTACTTTTATTTTTGTTGTCTTGACAATTTTGTTTATTTATTTTCTTATTTCTTTACACTTGAAAAAGTCAGCACTTTGCTGTCGAAACGTTGTGTTTTTAATCATTTTTATGTACAGAACTTATCCAAATGAAACACATTTATTAAAAAATGAGTTCTGAAAAGTTTTTTCCTCCATTAATTAGAACTATTTGTTAGTAAATCTCCAATTATATTATTGCAATGAAAATAAATTTACTAAACCCACAAACGAGTTGAATTTCGTTACAGTGTCTTCCACTGGATCGAGCGAGGCGGTCTTCATCGGTACGAACCATAAAAATTAACAACGTAAGTAGCGCTGGTTGCAGGAAGCTCACAGCTTTGTCCTTTTCAGGATCGGTATCCGACACTCGCTCTTCTTCAGCCTAAAATCCTTGACGTGTTAAGTGTCATGACCAATGAGATCGTCGCGAAAATCTATAATTCTATATTAGACGATCGTCGTCTGAAGGGTTGAGAAATTACTGAGGCTGTAAATATCTTCATAAATTTCACAGTATGCGGGAGCTATCCACTCGTTGCGTGCCGCGTCTATTAACGGTCGATCAAAAACAGATTTGTTTGAACATTTTTCAAGAGTGTTTAGACTTATTTAAATGCAATCCCACTATGTTTCTTTGACGTTTCATCACTGTAGATGAATCTTGGATTCAGCACTACACGCCAGAGACATAGCAGCAGTCCTAACAATGCATTGGAGTACGGGAAAATGTACCTAGAAAACCAAAGCAGTTTCATCTGCCGGAAAAGTTATGGCAACGTTCTTCTGGGATTTTCAGCGTATAGTGCTCATAGACTTCTCAGAAAAAGGCAGAGCTATTACTAAGGCCTACTACTCTTTATTACTGGGAAAATTAAACGTCACCATCTGGCAAAAAAGAAGGTGCCATTTAACCATGATAAATGCACCTGCGCATAAGTCCCATACTGTTGCGGCAACACTCCCGAAACATCAATTCCAAATACTTCTACATGTTCCGTATTCACCAGGTTTGCCTTCCAATGATATTTTCCTAGGCCACAGCTTGAAGAAATAGTCAGAAAAACGAAAATTCACTTGAAATGAAGAGTTCGAAGCTGAGACGAATACTTATTTTGCAGACTTGGACGCATCTTTTATTTTGATGGTATCAAAAACCTGAAACATTGTTATATTGAATTGCAAAAAGATTATGTAGAAAAATAAAAATTGCTCGGTAATCTTGCATTTTCTTCATCGAGAGCTATCCGAGTTCAAACTACCCTCGTATATAAAAATGAATTCCTGTGTGTTTAATTAAAATCAGATTACTGCAACATAGTACACAGTCGATCTTTTCTTGATTCTCAATGTGTACTTCTGGTATCCGTTTAGTATCACCAAGTGAGGAAATTCAATAACTTTATACGCACAGATTAGCTTATAGGAATTTTAAGGTAATTAAAATGGGATACATGTTACATTCAACCTGCTCTTGATTTTCAATTTATTTTCTTGGATTCCAATCAGGGTGACTAGTTTGAGGAATTCATCAGATATAACTATGAATATATGGAAAAACTTTGCACTTCCTGCAGATGGTGCTTGACCGAATTGACATCAATGGTACTCTGAAAAAACTTGCAAAATAGAAACATCTGTCAGGGATGATGAGGAGCAAATAAAAAGTCCAGTATCGCTCGACCCAATTTCAAGCTGCATATGATCTAATTCTAATACTTGTACACATTTCGCTTCGATCGCGCGTTGACATATATATATTTTTTAAATGACAACTTCAAGTTTTATTGCAATAACTATCTATTTGTTTCCTCCTTGTAGTTCTGGGCACATAAAAGGTTTTTTTTATCGTGCCCATTAGTCACTATGTTATTGGTTGAGTACCATCAATATTATACTGACAGAAAAATGTGGAGCAGAACAGAAAACAGAAAGGTTGATCAGCTCCACGATGTAAATTTGTCTTCTGTAATTTATACTAATGTAGTCAATGTGAAATAGTGCTCGCTCGATACGGCATCCCGTTAAAACTATTTTGTTCTCCAAGATCCCCAAAGCACCCTCACCTTATGAATATAACATGTCTATTTGGCACCCTCAAAGTGTTACGTATCAATAATAATTTTCTCGCATACAAAAATTCCGCATGCCAGAAAGAGACGACAAATAATTCCAAAACGGATGCGGCCAGTTGAACAGGAAAGAAAAAGATGCAGCTATTGCAAGATGTGTGAGGAAGAGATAGAGCAGAATAGTCCTTTGAAAATCCCTGGAAAATATGATTCGTTTCGCTGTGAAAATCATAATTCACAATTGGAATACGCTCTTGGAGTCTTTTGACCAATAATGTATTCTTCGGAGCTGTGAACTGAGAATCGGAAACCGATAGCGTCGATGGAGGGCATGAACCAGTTTTGGTGATCGACGCAAGGTTGAGATCAGAACTTTTCTCTTATTGAGTGAAAAAAGTGATAAATTCATCTCACTAAAATCATCCGGCGTTTTACAATTACCGGACGCCCATTACTCACCGGAACTTCGTATTATTTATCTACTTCTTAACCGGAAGTTGAACTTTATCAAGTAGACGATCCTTCGTCGCTCGCGAACACGGGCAAAACCGAACACAATCTTGTTTCAGGACCATTAAGTTAATTAGTGAGAACCCTTTCGCGAAGAGAGATGACTCTATATGACACTAATATTAGACAGAGAGAGACGTCCTGCTGTATCGCTGTGTGATTTATTAGCAAGAGGCAGATAGTGATTCGTTAGCGCTGTAATGAACCGAAACGGTTCACAATTGTTGATAACTGCTGACGTACGAATGCCTGACTGCTGCTTCATTGTTTCAGAGCTCGCTCGGATAGGGGTGTTAAAAAATATGCGCTTGTATTAATTTTGTGGTCGGAATAAGAATGAAATATTCACTGATAAGATAAATATGGTTTATGTGAATCTTTTAATAATACAAAGGGGGAATTAAATATTTGACACACTTATCTGATAAAAAATTGAATACGTGCCCCTAACATACAATACTGAGGGAATTTTTATACATGTAACGAAGTAGGTAGGCCTTGATTTCAGTTAGCTTGGAGAAGAATACCTTTTAAAGTGTCATCACAAATCCCTTTTTAGAGTGATTTCAAAATTATGTTAAATTTTCTTTAGAGTATAGATACACACCTATTGCCAGTTCTGAATTTTAAAAATTTACCAGTAAAGTGTAATAATAAAGAAATCTGAATACTCACCCGATGATGAGATTATGTAAATGTACTGATTTTGTTTATTGACTGAATTCCCTCATCTTAGTTATCATTCAACTTACCAGTCAGCTTTATTTGAAACATCCATGATTATTTATTATTATCGAGAAAATAATTTACACAGGCATATTGGATTCATTTCATTTATATAATAATTTTTGCTACAGGCTAGCTCAATCTTATTGATGATTTAGTTTTCGATTTTAGCCACGAATTATTAATTTATTTGACATTTAACGATGCATTCCACTTGAATCATCAACCACAGCAACCATATGTTAGTGGAACGGTAAAAACTGCGGTCGTGAGCGAAACGTGGTGATCACTTAGTGCAGGGGTCGACAACCTGCGGCCCTTTGCAACTTTTTGTGCGGCCCGCCAAAGCACCAATATTTATTTATAATAATATTTATACTCGTATATGATATAAAAGCACTATTCAAGTTACATTTTACATTTCGATGTGCGGCCCGCATAAAAAATTTTATTGTGAAAATGGCCCGCCGTCCGAAAAAAGGTTGCCGATCCCTGACCTACTGGAACGTACTTAAAGACAGAGTAAAGTGCTGACACCTGACCGCCATAAGTATCTCGTGTTGATTTTATATGATTTAAATTGGAAAATAAAGCTGATTTAATTATTGTAATAGAAGAGTTTTGTAAGAGACTAGTATACCATCTCAATTAGATATTTTTATTTTCATACTTTCCACAATTTCGGGTATAAATATAGGTGAACACAAAGAGACACAAAGAAACTCCATGAGTTAAATTTCGAGCGACTCTCCGAATCACTCTTAGATCGACTGTTTGATTCAAATATCTTGCCGGGTTCTAAGAGTAACATGCTGAATTTGGAGTTACTTTGTGTTGGGCTTTAATTCACGGAGTTTTTAACGTTTTCCGTGTTGGATTTCACTTCACGGATTTTTTAAAGCCAATTCAAACTTAAAAATAAATCATCTTGTTATAATTAGTTTCCGACTTGTCTTATAGTTTAACTTAACCAGTCGTCAGATTACAAGAATTGTTCCATAAGAGCCGATTGGCGCCCGAGCAAACGTCAACAATTCCGACGTCAATGCCAAGTACATACATCACAAATTGTTACCTCAAACGTCCCTTTATTGCAACTGTTTTGGTCTTCTGAACTATCTCTATATATGTCTGACTAGCTCCATAATATTTTTTTTTTAGAATAAATTTATATTCCAAGCCTATGCTCAATGATATGAACACAGAAATCTAAATTTTATCATTAATCATGAAGATACACAACAATATTGAACAGCTTCCATGCGCGCCAAAATTAAGTGCATTACAACATTCTAGTTGATAGCGAGCTTCGCCTGCACTGATCTGTTAGACAATATAAAATACTGTAATGAACAGAGCCACTATACTCTACAGGCTAGACTCCATTCGACGCGCCGAATAAACGGATGGCAAACGCAACTGAGTCATATGCGTCAAGGACGTAGTGATGTCTAGTGGAGTTTATGGAAACCACTAGAACTTTCAAGGGGTATCGAAAGACTCTAGGCAAGGATATGAAAACCTGGATGTGCCTCTGGCTCACTGTATTGTCCTAGACTTTTGGATGGATTTTTCAAAAGAAAATAAGCTGCGAGAGCAAAATCCTTGAGTCAGCAGAGTTTTACGGCTACAGGATGAAAAACGACCTATATATTATTTGGTAACGAAGAAGTTTTCACAGAGGAAGCCTAGATACTGTACTTTGTTTAGCAATACCGAAACTTGGATGTGGCTTGAACTAGTTGGATTGAAGGATTATAAGGAACATTTTAGAGGTCATCTTCCAGAGCGCAGAAATATAGATTACCGTGTGCTGTTTCAATATAAAGAGTAAGCCTCTATCATCAAGAAAATAGTACATTACTTCTTTTAAAGCTGGAAATAAATATAGATTTCTTCATGATCTATTCTACAAGTGACAAGCACAATCATCGTTCTGGGACAGAACGGGTTTAAGAAGGGGACAGTGTAACGAATAGATTAGACTTCCATATCGACGCACCGTATAAACAGGTGGAAAATGCAAGGATGTTGTGACGTCTAGTGAAATTTCTGGATACCACTAGAACTTTCTAGAGGCACCAAGAAACTTTAGACGGGAATATAAAATCCGTACTCGGTCGAGTCAAATGGTTTTTGTAGTCCAGATACAGCGTGAGTAAAATGAAAAATAAATAGCGAATCAGTTAAGATGAATAAGAAACAGTGAAAATAAATAACATACAGAATAAATAGGCGCACTTACAGTGTCTAATTTAGGTTGTAAGTAGAAGTATTTATTAATGGATATTTTTTGTAATATTATTGAGGCCTCAAGTAAAAATTAATTTATTGAGCCCACGAACAAATTGAGTTGCGTTACAATACTGTATATGGCAGGAGTTGCAGTGTAAATGGATGAAATTAAGCGTTAGCTGTGCGTTTTCAGTTAATCGCAATATTTCCAATATCAACAAGTTTCTTGTTTTGATCCGATCCGCCTCGGTTGCTCGCATTTATCTTTGATTTAATTTATTTTTACAGAATTATGCCGCCTCAATATCATAAAGGAAGCAGGTATATAGTCATTGTTGCAAAACAGATTCGAAGCGATATTGTAGGTTGGCATTTCAATAAGTACGAGCGAAGCAAAGTGCACAAGTACTGAGATATTGTATATAGTTGAGAATAGCTTTGTAGCTCACAGTGAAGTAAGGTAGGGTTCTTTCTAAATGATCAAGTTGGCATATTTTCCAGATTTCTATCAAAACGAAAATAGACAACGCAAATAAACAGGACAAAAGCATTAATAATGAAAGTTTTGAAGCACGGCTCGTGCTCTAGACTCATGGGCTGTGAACTACAGTCGATCACTGCTAGGCAGCGGAATAATTGCAGCGAGCTGCTGGAGCAGTCAATATTATCTCTATAGCCAGCTGCTGCCAGCTGGTTTATGTCTTTTAGTTAGTAAACCTAAACTTGATCGGTCACTCAAATTTTTTTATATTGTCACAAATATGAAATATTTGTAGTAATTAGTTCACATAATTATTTATTCAAATTCATTGTAACTGTAATCCTAGTTAGTATTGACAAAGTCGATGTTCAATTGTCACTAGATGTTCGGTGGTTGCCAGGCAGCAACTGTGAGACAATTGAAAGTTGACCCATTGTCGGTTTAGGTATATAAGTGCGTGAGCTAGGAGAGGGAGTCAGTCAGTGATTTAGTACCAGTTACTAAGAGCGATATTGTGTTCATACGAGTATATAAAATAAATACTGGCACTGTAACCTGTTTTAATGAATTATTCTGAATAAAATTTGTGACAATATTTTTGTTTCGTAAGATAAATTATTCTAGAACCATTTATGCTACCATAAAACCCCATCAGTCTATCAAGGTGAGAAATCGACGGAATCACGTGTTTTTGCTAAGACACTCGCTATTTGCCCCAAGACAATTATTCTCTAATAACCACTCACTTATCTCCCGCTAGAAGCTTGTTTGTAAACTTATCAGTATGGAAATTTCTAGGGTAGAAGTTTCCGGGCATCCAGATTCTGCAGTCCACTCCGGTCAGCTTTCCAGGCACGTCCAACAGATTAACAGGTACTTAGAGCGTCGCTGCAGCCTGTGGCTAAATTGTTTACTAACTGATTGCATTACTTATTCAACCGGCGTCCAAGTCTGTCTGCTGATGCTCTTCTGTTTCTGCAAGACGTGGATTTGGACAGTTGAGAGTCCTATTGAGTTACAAAAAATGTGTTCAGGGAGATCTCTTCGCTATTTACTAAGTTTTCTCATCTTAAAAGAACTTGTATGCCATTTTGGGCCACGCCTTTAACAAAACAATGATTATTTTTTGGATTTGTCAAATTTATGTACAAATAAATTTCAAAGACATAATACGTTTCGAATTTATTTATGAGGGGATGTTGAAAGATAGTTGACCTCGACGCTCGAGCTCCATGGGTATCATCCACAAATTTATTAAACTGAAGTCATTCATCTGCTTGGCACACATCTGTGTGAGCAGACGGACTTCGCAGCCAGTGAGGATTTCGTTCGGCGGCAGGCAACCAAGAAAATCGGATTCTGTTATCTTTTTTGCCATTCGTGATTATAGCGACCCCGGCACTATAAAGGCCATAAATTACCAAACATTCCCTACAATGGAGGGGAAGGGAGAGCAACTTGAAGCGCGTGAAACGTGAATGATGACATGATCATTATTAGCCGCCCTTAGAACGTCTTCTTTTCTAGTTAATTATTTGGAAAGCAACCGACGATTGTTATTCTAGAGAGGGTGTTTTTAGTGGTTATTTTTATGGTTGTGGAGCCAATAAGCACAAGAACTTAAATTGCTATTTTGGAAATTATTGTTGTCTTACAAATCTTGGATAAAATAAATATTCTTCAAATACAGTTCTGAATTCTGAATACTTCAATTATAAAAAGCGTGCAGAGGTGAGTAAGTCCAATTCCTAATGTCCTTACTGTTATCTAAACTGGCAATCAGGGGTTGAAAGAAAAATCTTCTCCAGCCATATTTCCCTTCCCGCTATATGTTCTTTGACGTCATTTTATTGAGTGCTATTTAAAAAAGAGGAGCAAAAGAAAAGTCCGGAATTGGCTTCTTACCGTTCACGATGCTCACCCTTACACCCTCAAGAAATAAAGTTGAGAATCGTTTGGATGAAATCGCGATGAGGGTGCTATAATAATGTATATTTCACCGCGAGTGACGGTTTCCACATAGTTCTGAAAATTGTATTTCGTTTATCAGCTTTGAGAGAGACGCGATAATCCAGTTTTCGGACCGAGGACGTATCGCCAATAACTTTATTAGGATGGTTCTGAGATGTCCGCGACTGACAAGACACTTATTGCGTTTCATTTTTTGCCCGAGCTTTCTTAGAAGTGAACTAGAAATATTTTGAAAGACCACATAGTTGACATTATTTATAATTGTCAGTAATTTTTCAGGAAATTTGTAGATGTTCTTATTTCGTCATCTGTTATTCAGTGGATGAAATAATCAAGAGAGAATTTTTCAACCCTAAAGCTTCAGTTGGTGCTGCCTGCTCTCTTGCGGAGGGTAGCAATATTACTCACCCTTATGAGCTCACTGTATTCTCCTCCAGAGGAGCTGATATTTAAATCATTTTAATAGGATTTAAAGTATTTCTGATTAAACTCAACAATAATAAGTTTTAGAAGCTTTCAAGATCCACCAAATAGATCCAGAAAAAAACAGCAGGCAATAAAATGAGCAAAACGCTCTTCTAAGGGTTAAAAATAATGAGTACTATTTATGTATCTCCATGATAGCATATTTTAAAACATATTATTTGAGACCGATGTGTTTTGCAAGTAGCGAGTAGGTGAATCAATTCGAACGGAGGAGAGATTGCTGCGTCGTTCTGTGACTAACAATGCACTCAGAAGTGCGATCATACTCTAAAAATAATTACATAAAATGACTCGGATGGAATATAGAATAAAAATGTATGAAGGCCTTATTGCTATATATACCATAGATCAAATTAATTTAATGTATTTTCTATTCAAATTGCTGTTAATAATGAGACTTTTTATGTTGCACTGATTTTGTTCAAAACAATTCTTGATATTAAAGATTTGATTCAAAATATTTCAAGATTGTTTATTTATTAGATCAATATACTAAACGTTAAAAGAAAGCTCAGATAGAACTATATATTTTAAAATCAGTTGCTGTATTTCTATAACAAACTCTGGTAGTATAGGGGGTTAAATGTTCACAACAACTTTGAATGCTTGTATATTCTCAAATAAAAATTGTAAAATAGTGAAATAACCGTCAATTTGGAGCCAATATAATGTCATTTATTACAAAATTAGTTGCTGCCCTTGATTTTCAGCCCCTGTCATAAAGGGGTTCAATAAAGCAACTTTGAAAGCTGATATCTCTTAAAATAGTAACCGTATAGTTATGAACCAAAGATTGATGGGAAGCTTATTTAAACCCTTGATCATTTAACCCTGATAGTCTCTTACGGAAGCCGAGCTACAAGGACATCGTTGCACAGTCTTCGGACTGTAAAATGATCTACCTTGGACATATGACACAAACAAACAACTTAGCTCAGGCACACCTACACTCACACAACACTCTGAAAAGGGGCTCATGGGAGTCCCTATACCGGAGCATACATACATACATACATACATAACCCTGATAGTACAGGAGATTGACAGCAAGTATCTCCTAACATAAGATTCGTATAATATTGAGCAAAAAAAAAAAAATAGAAAGAGCCAATGTAGTGCTATTTACCAAGAAACCAGATTTAATTCTTGATCATTGTTGAATGGTATTATAGGAGATTGAATTATGCAACGACTTTAAACATTGATAACTCTTGAAATAATAACTGTAGAATAATGTACTAAACGTTAATAGTAAGTTTATGTGATTTTATCTTTTTTTTAATCCTTCAAATAATAATCGTAGAATAATAAACTATTTCAATTATTCAAATATATTAAATTTTATCAAAATGAAGTATTTGAAAGGCTCTGTTATGAATAAACATGCCAAATAGTCGCTATTTTTTGTCATAAAGAAAATTTACTTCATAAACGTGCTAGATGGTGCCATCTCCGACTAGATAAACAGACTAATGCCTATTCAAAGATGTGTTGACGTACGAGTATTTATACATTATTTTTTATGAAAATATATTTTCATCAAATTCTAACAAGTATAAATATTGGTTTAAAATTATTATTTCAGTAGTAACTCAAGAATTATTCAGATAAACACAATGCCGGGAAGCTACTCGTCGATCGCTGGCTAAATCTGACAGCTCCCGCTAAAAAGGTATGCAATAAAATAACTGTTGTTGACTTCTCAACCAGATCTATTTTAATATGAATTTTGAACCATACAATCAGAACACAGAAAAAACTTAAATCTGTCAAATAAAATTCAATTAAACATTCGAGGAGGTCATTGAATTATTTGACTCCCATAGCGGTAAGGCTCATTGTTTTGAAATAAATTCGATGATATAAGCCTCCCATTGTTGTTTGATTTATCAATATACGATAATTTTTAATTTATCCAGGAGATATTCGCGAGTAAAATTAAGCCGTAGCCATCTGGTGTGACAACACGAGAACTACTCAAAGACGTATTCCGCTTGAAACGCCATTTGAGCTAATGTTATTTTAATCGTTTGTTATTATGTAACAGTGAGCTTATGTTATATTTTTTCTATTCCACGTTTTTATTTACTATTTCATTATATGTATATTGATCAAAATCAGTCTTTTTGGAGACTGCTTTCTTATTTAGATCAGTTTCATTTTAACCTCTTTTGCACTTTCTTATTTACTACCTATTAATTTCCTTACTCTTTCTTCATTTATTAAATTTTTTGAGTTCAACATGAGTTTTCCTTCGAGAAAAGTGAATAATGTTAGTTAAGATGGCGCCGTTAAGTAGTGGTAGTGCCTCTTCAATGTGTGTTATTTGCAAGAAAAAAGTATCAAGAACGGATGAAAAAATAGTTTGTAATAGTGCATGTCACAGATATTTCCATATACAATGCGTAGATGTTACAAGTGATGATAAAACAAAACGTGATGAAGAAAAATCTTGGATATGTTCAGATTGTCAATTACTACCGACCTTGAATGTAAGTAAAGATGAAGTTCTAATAATCTACAAATAGAGAATGAGTTCCTAAAACGAGAGAATGCAAACTTGCGGAAGCTTATGGATGAGATGGAAAAGGTGAACAAATTACAGGCGTATAAAATAAATAAGCTTGAATCTGAAATACATTCTAAAGATGGAAATAAACGAGATGAAATAGATATGGTAGAGACATCTAGCAGCATAGCCAAACAAACTTATAGTGCGATCACTGCAAAGTCAGGAAACAAAATTTTAGTAATTAAACCTACTCAGACTGCGCAAAACTCAGAGACAACTAAACAACAAATTAAAGAGATCATTGATCCCGTGAATCTATCCTTGGAGATACAAAACATTAGAAACGTACAACAGGGTGGTATTATTGTCAATTGTAAAAATGAGGAATCTCTTAATAAATTGAAATCTAACTTAGTATCTACTGGTAACAGTTTCAAAATATATGAACCGAAAAAACTTATGCCTCGTATAATAATATATAATGTCAATAAAGCCGACCTAATTGATAATGAACAATTTATAAGAAGCATTATTAAACAAAATCTGATTAATGAAGAACCGAATGATGATATTAAAGTAATAAAAATACTGACACATGAAAATATAGCAACAATTAATATTATCCTCCAAGTTACACCTCGGATCAGAAACGTTTTATTGCAGAAAAATTGTGTCTACTTAAATTGGCGAAGTTATAAATTTGCTGATCACTTCAAAATCATTAGATGTTATCGATGCTCTACATTTGGTCATCTAGCATCAAAATGCACTCAAAAAATTACTTGTTTCAAGTGTGCTGATAACCATGAAATTAAAAATTGTAGCTCAACTATTTCAAAGTGTGTAAATTGTACAAATTCAAATGTGAAGAATAATACTAATCACGACACAAATCATGCTGCTAACAGTAATATATGTCCAACATATAAGAATCTGGTGAAACTCATGCAGTCAAAAACTAACTATGAAGTCATATAGCAATTAATTAATAATGAGAAAAAAACTGAAAATAAGAAAAAATTGATCATAGTTCATCAAAATATTCAGTCAATTAGAAATAAAATAGATAGTTTCGAGGTTTTTGCAGCTACAAATAATATTGATATTATATGCCTAACTGAACATTGGTTGTATAAGGATGAATTGAGTAACTACATGCTGAAAAACTACATCCTAATAAATGGATTCGCAAGAACTGAATATAAACACGGAGGTGTACTTATTTATATGAAAGCAGAACTTATATCATCGGCAATAAATATAAATATCCCGATTGAGGAGAAACATTTTGAATATACATGCGCTAAAGTAAAATTTGAAGGAGAAATCTATATCATAGTGACCATTTATAGAGCACCTGACGGAGACATCAATTTATTCTATTACAAACTGGAACATCTACTGGAGCATCTAAGTAATGTAACAAATAATCCCAAAGTTATAGTGTGTGGTGATTTTAACATAGATCTATCATCAAACAGTGGTCAAAGAAATCGGTTCTTGGACTTATTTCATACTTTCGGTTTTCATCATACCATCAATACTCCTACTAGAATAACATCTAACACCGGCACCTGCATTGACAACATTCTTGTGAATTTTACAAATGCTGAGGATTATTTCGAAGTTAACCACAATGGACTATCAGACCACTCAGCACAGATTGCTAAAGTTTCTGTTATAAATAATGCACCAAACAGTAATATGCAAAATAAAAATAGAATATTTTCTGAATGTAACATACAATACTTTATCTACTGCTTGAATCATGAAAATTGGCATGAAATTTATAATACATTCGATGTTGACTCAGCGTTTTCTATATTCATGGATACACTCACACATTATTTCAACATTGCTTTCCCACTAATTAACTATAGCACCCGTAGAAAAATTGATAAAAAATGGTTAAGCAAAGATATCATCGATTCTGCTCAAAATTTGAGACATCTTTTTATTTTACGTAATGAGGGTTTTATTTCACATTATCAATATAATGAATATAAAAGAGCACATTTTAATAAGGTGAGAGAAGCAAAAAAAACTTATAATGATAGCCTCATTCAACAGTCTGAAAATGTATCAAGGTCAGTTTGGCAACTAATAAGTCAAAATATTTCTGAGAAAAAAAGCACAAATATTATATCGGAGTTAAAATTTAATAATACCTCAATAATAGATTCAAAAACAATTTCGGACACTTTCAATACTTTCTTTGCTACCTTAGCTGATAATTTGATTAGCAGTAATCATGCAATTTCCAACAATAACAGTCCTTTTGAGTTCACTTTAGAGCCTAACTCACAGTCTATATATTTGAATCCAATAGATGAGCTACAAATGTATGATATAATATTATCCCTTAATAATAAAAAGAGCTCAGGGATTGACAATATGTCAAATGTGCTAGTGAAGAGAATTTCTAATTTTATTGTAGTCCCTTTAACCTATATAATAAATATGAGTTTGAGTACAGGTTATTTTCCTACTTTATTGAAAACTACTAAAGTGATACCTCTACATAAGTCTGGAAGCACAGCTTCTGTAAATAATTACCGACCCCTGTCAATTGTATCACCTTTTCATAAAATCTTTGAAAAAGTTATGTACAACAAAATTGAGTCATTTTTCCAAAAACATAAGATATTAATCAAAGAGCAACATGGTTTTCGTAAGGGATCTGATTGTATATCGGCACTAGCTGAATACACTAAAACAATATTTTCAATGCTAGACAAAAATCAAACTGTTATAGGTACTTTTATTGACTTATCCAAAGCCTTTGATTGTATAAATCATAATTTATTGCTGGACAAATGTGAAAGATACAGTCTTCGCGGTATTTGTAAACAATGGCTTGAGTCTTATTTACTTAATCGTTCACAAATTGTTTTTATTAATTCTGTAAGATCTGATGCACATATTCTCAATACAGGTGTTCCGCAAGGATCGATTCTTGGTCCGTTATTATTTTTAATTCACATAAATGATATAAAAGGCTGTATAGTTGATGGTATTTTCGTTGCGTATGCAGATGATTTATCATTACTTAATTTCAATACTTCTTTTACTGACACAATACAACAAGCTAATAATACCTTGGATCAACTTCGTAAGTGGTTAACTGTGAATAAACTTGTATTAAATTCTGCAAAAAGTAATGTTATGAAGTTCTGTAATAGATCTACTAGCACCGAAAGTGTATTGGTTAAATATAATGGTAAATCGCTGCATCAAGTGGAACACACAAAATTATTAGGTATCATTATTGAAGAAAACATGTCAGGTAACTGTCATGTTGAATATGTATGTAGCAAATTAAGTTCTATGTGTTTTGCTATAAAACGATTGATCACTTTAGCTAATACTCATGTAGTTCAAACATATTACTATTCAAAATTTTATGCCACTATGAACTATGGTGTAATTTTTTGGGGTTCTTCTCGTACAGCTAATAGAGTTTTTATATTACAAAAACGTGCAGTACGTTTTATAGCAAATTTAAAATGGAATGATAGTTGTAGAGATGCATTTGTACAGTATGATTTATTGACTTTTCCAAGTGAATTTATTTTTAATATTTTACTGTTTACAAAAAAAAACTATAAGAATTACCTCAAACACACAGATAATCATGATTATAACACACGTAACAAAAATAATTCAACTTTACTGCAACATAAATCGAGTAGGTTTGAGGCCAATATCTATTATATTGGAGCATTGTTTTATAATAAATTACCCCATAATTTGAGAATTATTGAATCTCAGAAATCATACCGTTTTCATTTGAAAGAATACCTGATAAAACATTGTTTCTATTCAGTAGAAGAATATATGGCACAGTAAAATAGAATTGCATAAGTATATATATATTTTTTTTTTCCCTGTAAATTTAAGTTAATTTCATTTATTCAGATTCTTTTCCATGATTGTGTCATCATTTTATTATTTATGTTATCCTTAGGACAAGTCCAATATCATGTATTGATCAATGGAATGAATAAATATTATTATTATTATATTATTATTATTATTATTATTAATGTGAGTTTATATATTTAAAAGCTATTTCTCAAGAATGATTATTTATCTGCAGATAAATACAATTTGGAAGGTCCATGCACAAAATTGGAATAATAACAATGAAATTTATTCCTCAAACTTACAAATTTGTCAAGAGAAACCATCTTAAATATTATAATAACAAAATATGACTCTCTGGAAAACTGGGGTTTTAACATGTAAACAAGCATGTCTAAAAATGACAGTACGACTTACATATGACATTTTGGTTGATAACAGCGCCGCCATGGGTAATTTTACTCGCGAATAAGCCCTTTACTAGAAATTGATTTATAAATTTGCGATTATCTGTTGAGCGAATATATTGCATGACCAAATTCTCTTTGCATTATTTCACACCTTATACTTTGTGAGTTTGGAAGATAAAGGACTGGACATGGTTTTGAAATGAATAGCATAATATAAACTTATCCAAAATTGATTCGAAGAAATAGGAGAAGGCCTTCAGAAATCCATTTAATATTATGAAAATTCAAATGGATCTTTGAAGGCCTTCTCCTATTTCTTTAAAATAATATAAACTTCCTATTAGAGATTGATTTATAAATACAAACTTATTGTTGATTAAATGAGCAAGTTCATTGATTAAAAGTATTATTTTGAACACATTTCAAAAAATATCAATCGTGGAAAGTGGCGAATAAAAAATGTGACTTTTTATAAGCTAATTGTTTAATAATTAATGCCTTTGCATCATCATAATTATAGATAAACATAGTTCACTTGATTGTGATAAAAAATCATTTTGATATAATATGAAAGTGGCAAGACGAAAATAACCGAATGAAACACTTAATAATAAATTTATCTCTTTTGCATATTCGACCGCTCTGTGAAAGGTGTCTCATAAAAGAACAGGTAGTAAGGGATTATAAATATGTGTAAGTCACAGATAATATAATAATCCAAGGAAAATGTCAAGCTGGTTGCAGGGGCTGAGTATAACAGGCGAAATATTTTAAGAAATATAATCTGTTTTTTGGCAAAAAATTTTTTCGTTTATGTGAAGTTACAGTGGAATGATTGAAAATTGGAGTAGTACGTTCTATAGACTATTCTTGAAGGTAGGCATTTGTAAATTTTTGCATCTTAAAATATGATAGAATGTCGTAAAATATCATTTGCTTATTTCAGTTAATGTGCTTATTTCTCGAAAAATATAAATAATTTTAAGATTCCGTTCACATGATTCCATAGATATAGTGATTTATAATATACTGAGAAAAAGTTTTTTAAAACAGTAGTCTCATAAAAGCAGAAATTTGATATCCGTGTGATGCTCAATTTTTCAGTTTTTTGTTCATATATTTATAAATAAATAAAATTGGAATAATGCGTACTCATTTTTATATACCATTAACGTATATACAATATATTATAAAAAAAATCTAATGAAATAATCATTATATGCAACTTACAGCAAAATGATTGAATTTATATGAGAAATATATACGTAAAAATTGCAAAATGTATGACTCTTTTTACAACAAATGGATGAAAATTTTAAAAATCGAGGGAGCAGGTTCCATGCTTTGAAGATTTATTTATCAGAAGCACTACTTGATCATTAAAAATAATCTATATGACGAGAAATAATTAGATACGCGTAAACCATGTTTTCATGATTTAGGTAAACAACACCCTTAAGTTTCACAGGCAAGCGCATGGAAAGGAAACTTAGCTTCAAACTATTGTATTGTTTGGTTGAAAGAAGCGTAATTTTGACAAGTAAATTTGTTAACTGTATAACTTTATCTAGCTCGAGGTCTAACTGACAATTCAAATGACGATAACAAGCCAGACACTAACGCCACCAATTCTACTTTACGACAATATTCTTAAAATGTCTGATGAAAGAGTAAAAATCAACATTAATTAAAAAAAAATCTCAAATTTTCAAATTGAAAAAAAAAATATTTCCCAAATACTACGATATTCTTTTTTATTGCATCTTCACTGATATTTTTATCAATTCATGTCCTATCAGATCTTTTTTTTAATAGAGGAATACCCCATTGCTCCATAAACGAGCTTTTTGTCGCAATTTTAAATGTTCTACTATGATTCATACACTGTACATTCAGTACGGAAAAATATCAATTTTTAAAGAGTTGTTACTTTTGATTACAGGCAGGTTTCAGATGTTGGTCAACTGTGTTGGATTAGGTATAGACCCAGTAATTATTGTGCCAAATTTCTCAATTCCCTTGACGGTATATCAGAGCCCCAGGTGGCAGATTCTTTTTATAAAAATTTAGTTATCTTTAGATGGACATATTGAATTTCGTGAGTCAGATATCAAGTTATGGATGGAGGGTCAGGATTTCAGTAAAGGACGATGTAAAAAAGATCAATATATATTTTTTACTATATACATCGTTTTCAAGGTGTCTAAAATACAGCGTACATGTCTCGTTTTTTTGTGTTTTCCGTTATCATTCTTTAACGTAAAAATCTACATAATAACTTAAACATATTTAAACATTTGTACAAAAATTCTCTAAAAACGTTCTAGAAAACTACTTATATTTTGATTCTTTGTATAAAAATTCTACTTTGTCACATTATTCCATAACGGTAATTTTTATCCTGCCTTTTTAGTAATACATTTTTAATTATTTTATAGTACACACTTTTATTTTGCTCTGAGGAGCCTAAACTAATAATAAACTAGATATATCAATGTGCTTTCTTAACAAGTGACGAAAAGCGCAGGTTCAATATATCCGCCATTTTTTCTATAAATTGCACAATTTCTTGGGGTCTTATGGTCCCACTCCAAAATAATAAAACAGCTCCGACAATTTTTCTTCATAAGAAACAATGTTATATAACTCATTTACAATAAATACAACATTTTCGAAAACTTCAAAAAATACTCTTTTCGTACAAATTAATTACAACCAATTAGGGCCCAGGCAATTATCTATGATAGACACAGCATCATATCGGTCCATATCGCGGAAAATCTGAACGAGATCTGTCATGGCGTTACTCTGTCGATGTCTGGCTTCCCATAAATCTAAAATGCAATCTGTAGGAGATGGTTTAGTAGCAAAGTAGTTAATATAACGATCAACAGAGAGCGCATGCGCTAACATTCGCCAGTCGTTTCCTCTAGCCGTTGGAGGATCTAAACACTGGCATAACTGCTTCCTACTTTGTTTATTCAGTCTGAATATGAAGTCATCACAAGTAGACACTCCTTTATCTGTTACAATCAGACTTTTTCCCTTCCCAGAAAAGTCTTCCTGTGTGAAAGTTTTGAAATTTTTGGCACTTTTTGGAGAATTGAAGTCATCTGGTAATGTCTTATGAATCTTTGGGCTTTCATTTTGTACGCTGTACTTTTGAGTACTGGGCGCACTGTTAGAAGTCTTTGGACTTCTTGAGCTACCGTGGTTCACGTCTTGATCCTTAACGGTAATATCGAACGCCTGGACGTTGTCAGAACCATATTGGTTGGCACGAATAACAAAATTCAAATTGTGACTAACTTCGTAGGCCTCTAAAGTAAATGAACAGTGAAGTGAGTTACTTGTAGCTTGCCATAAATGTCTAAATGGGATTTCTTGATAATTAGAGCTAGGTTTGGCCTTCCAGCCTTCGCTAATGTCATCCAAGGTGAGGCAAAGATTCTTTCCTCCATCCTGGAAAAGAAGGCTTTTAGGTTCATCCATTAGGAGCCCTCCTAGCCTTTTCTCCTGACTAAATACTGTTTCCATTGAGCTTTCAGTGTCTTCCAATACATATACTCTAACACTATAATCCACTGAAGATTGGAAACATAACTTCGGAGCGAATACAGCAAGTTTTAGCCGTTTGCAAGCATGACCTTTTATTGATTGTCCTACTAACACAAATCTAGAAAGTGAATCGGTGATCAAAAAGGCAGAATCTGCATCTAGTTGGCAGAACACAGGCGTATTGATTGTTTCTTGTCCGAGGGTTACAACTGGTTGCCACTGAGCGTCGCTGCAGTCGCTCATCAGGACCGATATTGACCAGTCGCTCCGTTTCAAATCAGCGCAGTGGGGCATATTTAAAATCACAGGTTTGTTCAGGGATATTTTAGGACCACAAGATACAACTGGACTCAATTGAGTTAGATTATCGTTGAGTTTAGGTCGAAAACAATCTTCGTTGAGTATCGATAAAAATATGTCGTGTTTTCTAGAACGGGTGATGCATCCCTCTGGGATCAGGAGGCTTACTCCGTTTTCGGGTAAGTTGAGGAATCCGCCGCTGTGAGTGATGAGGGCGTTAGTGTAGTTTCCACTTGTAGTTGGGGTAACAGCATACGCAGCTGGTAATGTAGGGAGAGGAAGAGTCACGGATTCTGTCGCCACTTCGTAAGTTGAATCAGCTGAAACGTGTGAGCAATCCATAACTTAATTTTTTCCTCTACAACATCAATCTAACTCTAGACTCATGCGGATTAGAATCTATTTTAAATTATGATATTAAATATTGAAAAAGCCATGCTTGATTTGTGTTCTACTCAAAAACTTACATCCATTCGTAAATCCGCTTAGTTGGCTGCGTTTGCCGCTAGAGGATTCTAGAGTAGAGCTCGTGGCGGGCGACATCTGTATATCGCTGGCGGATGCTAGATGCGGTACGTCATAATGATGCTCGGACACCGATCTAGTTACAGTTGTAGACACTGGTTTCGTATAAGGATATTCGTAGCAAGGTGGCACGGTTTGCGTTAGATCTGGCTGAAGCGACAGTGACTTTTTGTCGTGCTCAGGGAAATATTCTGGATGGTATTCTGTAAACCAGAGTAAAATTAATCAATCACTTCTTTACCAAATCATTTATCCTTCTAAATAGACAGAACTCGTGGCAATATGTGACAATTATTTTGGAATAATTTCAGCGAGGTCATAAATCAGTCGTCGAGCAAATTTTTCAGTACGGCATAGCAGACGCACTTCAATTAGTCTTCTTGCCTGCCTTAACTTCTTTGAGTTTAAATGTATCGGGGAGTGTAAAAATAGCGATACATTCGTAACGCGACGCGTGAAAAAAGTCAGGAATTTAAATGGAGGGTCGCGTGTTAAAATAAGAACGATTGTGCCCTCGTTGACGGACGACTATGTTATAGAAATGCCAGTGTTTATTGAAAACTTTGCATCCTTTGATCTGTATTTGGAATTATGAACATTGGAAATGAATCAGACTTTGGAGAAGATTACGAGTGGTTACCGATGAACGTTCATTGCAGTATTATGTTATGTTTAGTCAGCTCGGTCTTAATCCATTGCAAATATGCGATTGGTTGAAATTAATTTGTTTGAATGACCGGATGAGTTCACACAAGGGGCTTAGCTATTATGCCAAATAATCAAAATGGATATGGTGAGCTATAGAGGGTCGAGTTCTTGTATTAAACACTGATGGACTGATTATTTACACAACATGTTTAGTCAGCAATAAATACGAATCCAATAGTTTCAGTACTGTCCTTGAAAGCATAAGCAATTGCCAAATAATTGTTAAAAAGACTGAGTTAATGAATTCAAAAGAACTTCTGCAAGATTCAATTCAATTAGGATGAAAGCTACCACAAGAGAAACTGGCCCGCTTATAATTCTTATTCTTGTCGCCCGTACCGCGACATTAATTCCCAACTTTCTTCCACGATTATCATTTATATAAAGGACCCTCACGCTTGCTCGGGTTCTGGAAACATCCCAAAATTGCACGAAATGTCTGGTCATTTACAGGCAGACGCACTAAAGTGGACGAAATTTATATGGGATATAATGTACGCACTTAACCATCTATGAGACAGGCAGGTAATGTTTGAACAATTTTATTTATACTATTTTGCAAACTTTTAGATTTAAAGTATCATTTGAAGCTGTATAGTAAAAAAATCAGAGATTGTTGACTGCTGCGACTATAGATCCGACCCATAACCTCGTGGATTTTTACCTACAGTTCAGTGACGATTAGCCGTGGAACGATGAAATTTTGTATTTGATTATCATATTATTGTATGCAAAAAATAGATCCAATGATGAACAAGTAAGTCACGTGATGTCCAAGTCAGTTTTTTTCACTGGAGTTCTATCACATTTTCACAAATTAATTTAGGAACTATACTTTGAATTTACATCAGAATAATGAATACTTCTATGAGTACAAGATTTAATTATTGTTAATTGTAAAAGCAAATTTTTTGTTTTCGATTAGTATTGCATTACTAATTTCAAGACTCTACAAATTATTGTGGAACAAATTTTCCAGAAAAATTATTAATCTCGCTGAAGTTTGGAGCCAATCTGATAGCTACAAGTTCCCTACTAGAAAATCAAACAAATTTGCTTGCAGATAAACTATACTCGAGTCAAGTTAAGAATGCAGCAGATCTGCGCTGAGGCATGCGGCGTAAAGAGGAATAGATGAAGTACAGCAGTGCTGTGCTAGGAGAATGAGATGCAAGCAGGGTTGGCTTGATTTGAATCAGTGCAATTTTTTTGAAAAAAAAGCTTCAGTTTGAATCGATTGGAAATTTTCTCTTTTTTTTTAATTATTTCAGTTATATTTCTATTGCACAACAGAATCAGCACTCGAATCAAATTATTATTTAGTATGATTATTAAAAATTGAATTCTTTAAGAAACATTTTGAAGAATCTACATATTTTTTCAGAATTACATTATAAATGATTGGTTTTTGGTTTACGGTCTGTATATTTTTTATTAAAGCTTCAACGTTTTGACCCTTTAACTGAGGGTCTTCATCAGAAAACAAAAATTCAAAAATAAACAAGGCAACTATGTAGATAATTGAAAAATGAAAAGGTCGAAACGTTGAAACTTTAAGAAGAAATATACAAAATTCAAATAAAAAACCGATCATTCAACATTTTAATGGTTTTTAGTGGAACATTGAGCTCATAACTTTTGAACAGACTCATTTTATATTCGTCCTAGAGTTTTAAATGTTCATGATAATCCAAATTGGAACTAATCATGTTCCAAATGTATTCATCATACTATTCATACTTATAAATGATCTAATATCAATGATTTTACTTCATTTCTCGATGATATTTCAAAAAATTGAGAAAATCAATTTCATAAAAATCCAAATGAAATCAACATTGATCAATGTTCTATGAAAATGTCTTTTGGTCAAGGTTATTCAATATGATTTTCTCACGTTTTTCAAGTGTATTTACGGAAAATTGTGAGACTGATAAAAATAGTTGAAGGATCATAAAACAAATTATGTATTGATTGATAGAATTTTTTTTATCTTGTACTCAATAGAAAATGAGATAAAAAAAATAGATGTCTCATGCACTTTGTATTCTATCATATGTAACACAAAAAATATATTTGAAATAAATTTCACTGACAACTCACAACTCACTAATTTTTAAAAGCAACTTGGATTACACGCGAAAAAATCGGGGGAGCTCGAGATAATAATCAACACGGGCCTGGGATAAGAAGCGATTGAAAGGAAAAGTGAGAGTCTCCTACCAAGGAAATTGGGCGGAGACATGCGCGTGACCGACCGTTTTCCGAAGATCGTGCTGCATTCTTAACTTGACTGGAGTATAGTTTGGTTGCCATTTGCTAAACTAAGGCCCTAATCAAAAAAATTCTAATTGAAGAACCTCAATATTTTCCAAAAATAATATCATTTTACTTAAAACATTTTTTGATTGAAAATCCAATTACAGAGATAATTTTTCAATCTTATTCAAGAGTTAGTTTTAGAAAATTCAAGAGATGGCGGCATTAGGCTTGTTTTGAGAAAACCCCAAAACATTTTTTTTTTTTGTGGCCAAACGGCATCTTATTTCGAGAAGTATTTTATAATAAAGTCATCCTCAATTACAATTGTGCATCGATTGAACATAAAATCATTTCTGTATTCAGTATTAGTTTTGCAAGGCTGAAAATGATTGATTCCAGCCCTCATAAAGGCTTAAACCCAAAATAAATCGAATTTTTGAGTTATCACTATTTCAAACTGTCATAATTGAGGTATCGATTACTCGAAAATGAGTACCTCGCATTATAGTTGCAATCGTCCGTACCAGAAGTGCACTTTACTTGATTTTTTTTTTTTTTTTTTTTGAATCTCTCGCATATATCTGAAATGGTTGACCGTAGGATATTGAAATTCTGTATTTGGCATTGCTGTAATATTTGAATTGTCATTTTTTAATTTCGTATAAATCCGCCGTGCCGGAAGTGCACTTTACATAACAGTATTTTCAAATTTTTGGCATAAATTCAAGACATAAAGCCATAGAATATTGAGCACTTCTATGATATCTAATTGTGCACCTCGCATTATGATTGCAATCGTCAGTACCGGAAGTGCACTTTACTCGGAACATATTTTGAATTTCTCGCATATGTCCGAAATGGTTGAACGTAGAATGTTGGAATTCACTATTTGAAACGATTGTGCAAAGCAAATGCTCATGTTCTATTTTCGTTGAGATCGACTGAAGCGGAAGTGCACTTTATTTGACAGTCTTTTAGAATTTTTCATATAAATTCAAATCGATCGACCGCAGAGTATTGAAATTTGGTATTACGTGCTGCAGCATCTGAATGATTGCCTACTACTCTCATAACAATCGACTGAATCGGAAAAGCACTTCAGTTGAGTTTTTTTCAAATTTTGCACATAAATTCAGAATTGCAAGATGTAGAATCTTGGGAAATCAGTATTTAGGAAAACGAACTTTACTTAACAGATTTTTAGAATTATTTTGATAAATTTGAAATGATTAGCCGTGAAAAGATGAGATTTTGTGTTTGTTTATCGTATTATTATATGCAAAAAATATATCCAATCATGTACAAGTAAATCACGTGGTGTCCACGTCAGATTTTAAATTAGCATTAACTCCTAGCGAGGATTTTTTAAAACAAATATATTTAACCTTACAGCTGTTAGTATCTTTCCTATATTAAATTGCAGCCTGTAAAAAATAGTTTTTTTTTTCTGTCACGAGCGCCTGGTCTAAAATGAAATACTGTATGAATTAATATTTTAATATACTAAACAAAGATTATGGGGATTGTTAATTGCAGCGATTGTAGATTCCTACCAAAGTACCATTTCCTAAATTGTTGCTCTGTCGACTACTTTTCTCATTGCATTCCACAAATCACGACCGTGAAACAATGTTAAGTTTGATGCTTAATTCGTTTAGCTCTGCATATGACGTCACGTAGTGAATAAATAGCTCAAGAATAAATTCGGGTAAATGATTCGGGCATGAACAATTTTGATGCCAAAGCTCGGTTAGTTTTGGATACAGCACTAGATGAGCATAGCTGACTCGTCCGCCATCTTGGAGCCCACTGACAAGTCTGTGAAACGTTTAATATCCTTATTTTTATAATTTTGGGTAAATTATGTAGGTTTCTAGATGAATAATAACAAGATTAGAATAGCAGGCAGCTGTGCATCTTGTTCTTTAAGAAATTTATGTGCTTGCATTAATTTTCTACACAAAATCTGTAAATGTTTAGTATCCAAATTATGAAGTTAAAGTAGGTAGTATGATGATTTAAACAAATAGGTACCTAGGTAAGTACTTAAATATGTGCTTTGGTTAAAGCAGATTAAATAATAAATAATAATAAGCAAAAAAAAAAAAGTTTTTTTTATGAGATATCAGTTAAGATAATCATAGAAAATACAATAAAAATTTCAAAAACAGTTCAAATCGAATGAAACACAATAACTTGCTTCTTGTATTTTTTTTGTTAGCTCATTTGGAGTTGTAGCTGGTGGTTTCATTTTTGTTTGAAATTTCAAAATTCCTAATCCTCGAACCTCTCATAACAGCGTAGTGCTCTAACAAATAATTTGCAATACTGCAAAACATCGGGAAATTATGACAATTTAGTAGCAAATCATTTAGAATATTACTGAAAGACAAAGATTCTTGCAATAACGCTGACATTTACTCTGAATAATGCACTCAGTCTCTTACAATAGAACAGTTAAACTCGAGATTTAATTGAGGTTAAGCAGCTCGGAATATATTTCCCCACATTCAAATGATGTATTGAGAAATAAAAATTACTCATCTGTAGAATCAGAACCCGTAGCTTGAATGAATGATACAACTAAGCCCAGAACAGCCCGTCATTTGCAATTATTTTATTAAATTATATTAAAGTTCACACATCGGTAAATGGCAAACATCTGACAGTGGGCTCCAAAATGGCGGACGAGTCAGCTGTCCTTTATCTAGTGCTATAGTTTTGGATATGACGTCACGTGGTGAGCAAATGGCTCAGGACATATGCTGAGGTGGATGAAGCGCGTATAAAATTTTACTAGTGTTTGTACGAATCAAACATTGTTTGAAGGAACATTATAATTGTGGACAGAAGTAATGGAGATCTTTGATTGCTGCTACGATGGCAGACTCGAATTTATTAGCGCGCACGACTCGAAACTGCTTGACTTCCTAACTAAGTCAACTAAGTGCCATTTTCTGAATCTTTGAATAGTCGACCATCTCTGCCATTGCAAGCCACAATCGTTAAACAATCTCAATTTCCCCAGTGAAGACGACCTCATTTCACAGAAGTTTCACGTCAAAAAGTTGCAATAATAAGTTCACACAAGTCAAATATTCTCGCTATGAGCTTTGATTATATATAATCAAAGCTATGAGTATCTGAAGCATGTCTATAGCAGACTATTTTCATATTTATTGTGAACGGATAGAGTCGAGCTCACCGCGTGACGTCAAATCAGAAAAAAAAGAGAGGATATACGTACAATATTTTCAATTGCGATGACATTTTCACGTCGAATTCCAAATCTTTCAAGCGTCGTGATCACCATACTTTTACATTTGAATGAATGAATTTGATATTGACTGATAAAACGGTGTTCGAAGAACAAAAATTGTGCCTTTTGAGGCCCAATGATGAAATTGGTTATAATTCATACTATCAAGTGACGCTGAGGTCGTCAAGGATATGTATTCTTATTGGGTATTCCAGTATTATGAATTTTATAAAATTAGTTTACAGTTGAATCACAAAAACAATATACTGCTGATATTGTCCTCAGAGGGATACTGTGTTGTTGTGCGCATGATTGGGATCCCCGAAATTATTACAGTGCATCGACGGGACGAACAAGGCTTCCTTTTATTTTAAAAATTAAAAGCATGCGCACAAGAGTAGACTAACTTACAGTGATAGAGATAGAGGCGTATCAGCAATGTATGCTCAAAAACATACATAAGAAATGTGAATATAATAGCGTCAATCCAGTCAAAGAGATTGTAAGAGGTTATTTAAAAACAGAAATTTTCCAGAGATTTTTCACAAATACAATACTGTGGAAGTGTGAACATTACAATTCCAATTCAACTGAAGGAGTCTCCTGCAGGTAGGAAATCTAAGTCATTATGCCCTGCTCTTGTTCACGCATGTTCGTGACCGCAGCGTAAATCACGCAAAGTTGTGTCCGCATGACAACGTGATCACACAATGTGACAGAATATCATAAATTTTAATTACAACGGTTTGTCCATGTTTACAGAATGTCCCGAGAGAGGTGCTTACGTCGCCGGAAAACTGTATAAATAACTTCGCAGTTTAGTGGGGACTTACAGCTTCAAAACCACCTATTTTAAACGTGGACCAATTAGCCCAGAGATATGATATATGAGAGTCGGGTCTAGCTACCCTCCTATCTGACAAATCCGAAATATAATTCTCTGAATCGCACGCCCGAGTTACGATGTTTAACTTAGTTGAGAAGGTTGCTCCGCAGATGTTTTCTATTTGTAACTGAAAAAACTGCTCGTAAAATTTTAAATATTTTTTTAATGAGGGGAAACGATTTATTTATCGTGTTCTTAATTGGTGCATATTTAAGATTTATTACACAAATTCCTTATATATTATGATGAAAACGTCAAATTATTACAATTTATCACTAAATCCAGTATTTCAAAAGTTGCACGTGGTAATATAAAAATAAATACATGTGGTAATCCTTCCTGAATTCCTCTCTAATCTACCCTAACTCAAGACAGTTTTAGCACTTATCCCTCACTTCGGAAGTTTAGTACGTCATAAAACATAACCCAAAATATTTAAAGACTCCAAACGATAAATTTTTGTCTAATCAAAGTGGAGTAAAACTTTTTAAGCAAGTACCAATCAACAAGTTATTAAGAAACTTTCATCAGAATACTTACCGTTGGCAGCCATGTTGTAAAGAGACTGGTGCTGCCCCTTGCGGTAATAAACGCGTACTAGAAAGAATGATAGTACTGTCACCAATGTTAGCGCCACGGACAATCCGATGTACAGAGCCAAATCGGTTTGGGTATCGGCCAAAGTTGCTGAAAAGAGAAAGAAGATTAAAAACTGGAAATGTGGCGCGATAAAGTAAATTGATATTAATGGATATTTGTCGATGACAAACGATATAACCCGGATATCATATTAAAGTAAGTGAATGCTAGATTCTAAACGGAAGTATAGGGTGTAATAAATTCACAGCTTTGAGTGAACAACATGACAATGCTTTATTTTGAATAACATTGACGCTGAAATGACTCAAAAGCTCCAATTTCAAACCCAACAACGAACAAGGCTACAAAATAACGTCAATTAACAAATTTCTACCGCAGACCTCGATGATTGTTCCTTTTGCCATTGAAATGTATTTATATATGACAAATTGGTTGATTTATAAAGCCAAACTGAAACACAGGATGCAATATTTAAGCTTACTGTGACATTTTTAGTATTTAAAAAGACGCTGGTGCCGCCAATGCATCAAAAACTTTAAAAACTGTACTATCACAAGAAGACTTGTGAATATCGATATTTTTCTGCTGTACAAACAGCGTGATTTCAAGCTCAACGGCGAGCAAGGCCACAAAATGCCGTAATTGCTATTTACTGCAGATATTAGATATGCTCTTGATTCTCAAGTCATTGTGAGACTTGATGACAACAAATCAGATTAAAAGTAATGATGTTCAATCAGTCAGGTCATAAGTAAAATCTAAAGATCAGTAGACAGTTTTATGATTTTTGATGTTTCTTGAGCGTTTTCAAGTTTAAATGCGGGCGAGGACACATGATGCCGTCAATTATACATTTTGCCGGAGATATTGACGATTACTCTTGTTTTCTCGATTCCTAGGTACCGTGAAGCTTAATGACGACACAGCAGATAGAAAGTGATGATGCCGGTCTTATTATAGGATGAGAACTGGCGTTTTCTTGCAGAAGTATGGTTTATTATGCAACTGTTCGCTGTCACAGGCAATAATAACGATTCTTTGATCAATATGTTTGGTCGTAGATATAATGCTAGAGATAAGAAGACAGATTTGTGACTTTCGATAACTCTCTATTGTGTGAGCTGCGCAATCCCAGGCCCAACAGCGGGCGAGGTTACAAGATGCCATCAATTGCTTTTTTGCCACAAAGATTGATAATTATTCTCGTTCTCTAGATCCCTAAATTATTGTGGGACTTAATGACGATAAACCAGATAAAAATTAGTGATGTTGGTCTAGTTGATAGTTTACTCTTTCGCACAAACCAAGTTTGCTAACTTGTTTGCTGTCACAGGCATCCATTACAATTCTTTAATCAATATGAGGTTGACGGTCAAATTTCAGAGATCAGCAGACAGATTTGTGATATTTAATATCTGTCTCTCAAGCCCAACAGCGGGTCTGAAGATGCCGTCAATAAACTTCTCACCGCAAATATTTATTATTGTTCTTGTCTTTTTTGATCTTCAAGTCATTGATAGATTTAATGATAATAGAGCAGATAAAAAATGGTGATCATTGGCTAATATACTTTCTTACACAAATAAAGCGACATCCACAATGATTTTTCGATTGATATCTCAGATTATAGATCAAATTCTAAACTAACTAATTCTAACGCTTATGTTCTTTAGACGTGTAAAATTGCATGAGGATGACGAAGAATCTATGCTACAATTACAGATTATATACTGCTATTTATTTTATTGAATCATATTTAGATTTCAAATTCCTGATAGACTCTGACATTTCAACTCTAAATTCTGATAACACTTCAATAAAATGTCTTCTTAGAATGAGATAGGAGCAAAATGTAACAATTTGCAAGAATTAATTGATGTTTATTACGTTTATAAATCATCTTCTGTTAATTGTCATTTACGATTATTTGTAACAATAACATGACTCCCATTTATATCATGATTATCAATGAAAAAAGTAAACAACCGATAAAACAGAAGAAAAACATTCATTGTATCATAAATCAGGAAAAAAATTCATTATTCCCTTTAAAAGAGTACATTATTTCTAAATTTCGAGCATGCAAATTCTGTAAAGTTGCACGACTTGTAATCCTCACGAGAACATTAATCAGCGGACCAAAGGAGTGAAAAGTGTATTTATTTGGGTGTTAAAAGTATTATCACGAATTTTCAAACTTCCTTGAATATTTACGTAGATCATATCGTGAATGTTAACGAATGCGTAAAGATTTCGGAGAATTATAGTAAAGATTGGAGACATTTTTTCACGTGTTTTCGATCTGGCTACCTTTAAAAGGGTTGTCAAGATAAGTGATAAGATTTTATCGCAAGATTTATGGAAATGGAATAGGTAATGAAATAAAGCTCCATTGCCTTACAAAGTATTTCCTTCGTAGTACGGTTGATAACGTATTTGATAGAGTTTTATTAAGGTAAATGATTGGGAATTTTTGGAGCTAGGTTGGACAAGACATTTCTAGAAAGACAAAATTCATAGGAGAGATAGTAATTATTGGGAATTGATGTGTGTGTATTTGCGTTTGTCCATTGACCCCACACTTGATTCGCTCGGTCAATTCAGCTTGAAATTTGTATTTGGGAACATTAAGGTAGGTATTCCCTGGATGAACTTGCTTCTAATTTTTTTGAATTCTGGGAACTGAAGTTGATTTTTGTAAAATTCATGAGAATGCTGTGGAACATTTTGATTGAAAATTAGAATTGAAGAGACCTGTGTCCCACAAGAATTCAAATTTAAGAATCGGTTTTCAAAACCATCATCTTAGTCAGGGGATCAACTGTATACACGTGTTTCGTTCTTATTAGGGCTCGTCAGTACAGTAAAGCCAAACCCAGATAGTGAGAATTTGGATCCCAGGACCAATATTGTCTTATGTTGATACATGATGAGCAGAGGTAAAATTTACATGCAGCAGCATCTATCGAGACTTCAACCATTTACGGTATGTAGATAAAATTGATATCAACAATAAACTCTGAAAAAACTCCTTTGGGAAAGAGTAACTTAAGAGAAGACGAGAAAAAGGATGCCTACAAGCATAAAGAACCACAGTGGTTCAAGAAGTCCCGAAAAAATGCAGGATTTCAACCTCTAGGAAGTGTACTGTGATAAACCATCAAAACTACTTTTGTATACCAAACTTCAAATGAATATTCAATATTATGGAAGTTATGCAGCAAATCAAAGGAGCAGTGTGATTTTAACCACAATAAGGTCGAGGACACACAGTCCCGCACAGTACTTGATCAGTTAGTCGGCCGAATGTTGGCCATCGCTCATCTGGACACCACATTTGTTCATAGCTCATCCGTTTTTGATACCATTTTCCTACGAGCGTTAGTTTGTAACAGCTGTTTCAGTTTGTTTCAACATTTAGACGGGACCACGCAGATACAATGTTTAAATTTTTTAGTAATAGTGAGTTGGGAGTTATAGCACTTGTGTAATAAGAAGGAGTCGAGAATTGGAGAATTAAACTTTCAAACTTTTTCGATCAATTTTTCTATTTCCACCATTTATCGTATTTTGACTTATATACGCTTTCAGTTGACACAAAACTGAAAAAATCTGCCGACACCGCACCGTCATCGTTGAAAAGTGAAAATTTTGATACGGTAATTTTTGAGCCATCGCATTTGTGTAACAGTGCAATTCTTTGACCATGTAATGGCCAACTGACAGATCGGGTACAGTGCGGTATTGCGTGTCTCGACCTATATTCGTACACTTAATTACAATTTGATTGATGGAGGATTGAAGCTACTCACCCAGAGATTAACAGATTGACTTAGAGCCGTTTGACAAAATACATTAAATACTGAATTTTTCTCCTCATTTAATGCTGCATTTCGATGTAAAGAAGAATGCACCGTGTCACATGAAATCAAAATTCGATGCACAAAATTTTTGTGATGCGGTACATTTTTTTGCATCAAAATGCAGGTTAAAAATGCAAAATGAATGCAGCATTTGATGTATTGTGTCAAACTACCCTTTTAAAGACGATTTTACAGAACCAGTATCCAGTATAAATTTATTCCGTCCAGTCCAGTCAATTTAGAAAAAAAAAATGGTCCAAACTAAGGAATAAATGGTACTAATTTTTTATTACGAGAATATATTTGCTTTTGCATTTACAATGGGTGTGCAAAAATCATATTGTCAAATCATGACACTTCAGGAAATATCGAAGGTCAAAGATCAAAAACCCTGTTTATGACCAGTTTTTCGCAAATATCTCATTTTCTAACGATCGTAGAACATTTAAGGTCATGAGTAAAAATTAGACACACAATTTTCTCTACAAAAAAGAACTCATTTGCGTATCTACAACCATTAACGAGATATCGCGCGTAAAAAATGCGACCTAATGTTTTTAATGGAAAGTCTGGTCTTAAATGCACCTCGCATTATGATTGCGAACGTCTGTACCGGAAGTGCACTTTACTTGAGACATTTTTTGAATTTTTCGCATAAATCAGTATTCCAAATTTCTGTAGCATCTTGATGGTTATCTTATATTTTTGTGTCCATCGGCTGAACCGGAAGTGCACTTTATATAACAGTCTTTTCGAATTTCTCGTGTGAATTCAAAACAATCAGCCGTAGAATATTGAAATTTTGTATCAAGCACTTCTTTAACATCTGGCTAAACACCTCGCATTATATTTGCAAACGGCTCAATCAGAAGTGCAGTTTATAAGAAAGTTTTTCGAATTTTTCGCATAAATCCAGAACGATCAGCTGTAAAATCTTGAAATTTAGTATTTGAAGCACTTGTGGCATTCAAATGATAACTTTATATCTTTACATGCCAAAACGTAGATATTTCCGCAATAAAAAAACCAGTATCAATTATTCGGTAGATAAAACCTAAATTGACAGGACTATAGTATAATGAACATTATGATGACAATAGCAGTTAAACCAGAATAACTTTAAACCAATTCAATTCATCCGAGGACTGTAAAATTGGTCTTACATCGTCTTGAAAGAGCACAAAAAAATGTATGTCCGTCGTTTCAAGAAGAAAATTTTATACAACCGTATTGCTATTCTTTCTGATCGAGGCGAGGAAATGGATCATCAAAATTTTGATTAAAAATAAAACTTACTTGTAGGCCCAGTTCTATAATCTGAGTTTTTCTATAGTAACAATTATTTCAGCTCGGTTCAACCCAAATGTAGATGGGCTTGGACTGTACGACCGGGCCAGAGAGTCTTATTTTATATGAATAAAGTGATTCTTCAAGAAAAATCAACAAAAGTTTACAATACAGTAGATAACTGGGAATACCACATGTTCAAAGCAGGTCTTCGCATATTCTGATCAACAAGAGGTGACAATTCACTTCTAAATGTACTTAATACTCCCAGAATCTTTTGGAAACCATAAAACATTAAACCAACGACAAATTAATCTTCAAGCAGGAAAAATAAAAGTACAATTTGATGCAGTAGACTATTGAGAGACTCACCCTCTAAAAGAAGTTTACAATCTTTGATTCACGTTATAAGCATAATAAAAGTTACCAAAAAATTCACGAATAATGGGTTGCTAATAGGTAGCCCTTCTCTTCTGAGCACAGCTCTTTATTTCCAACAATTTTACTTTTACGTTATATACTGAAAGAGGAGAATTTCTGCTGTCTACCCGAACTCTACGTTAAAATTGACATGTCCAGTAAAAGAAAGTCATCTTCTTGAACTCTCTTATTAATAATCAAGTTGAGATAGGAGCATAACTGAAGTTGAAAAATAATTCACGATTGATGGGCTGCCAATAGATTGCCTTTCTCATTTAAATACAGCTCTTTATTGTCAACAATTCGATTTTTATGTCATATACTTAAGAGAAGAGTTCCTGCTCTCTATTCAAGTTCTACATCAAAATTGATATGTTAAATTCTCATTGTAAAAGATAGTTATCTCCTTGAACTCCTTTAATAATAATTAAGTCAAGATAGGAGTATAACAAAAATCAAAAAATAATTCATGATTGATGGGCTGCCAATACAGCTCTTTATTGCCGACAATTTGATTTTTATGTCATGTACTGAAAGAGAGTATGTAGTTACTGCTGTGTCTATTCGAGTTCTACGTCAAAATTGTCATATCAAGTTTTCAAAGTAAAAAATTTGTTGTGATTTCACTACAGGTTTAAGAAATGAGCTCGGTATTTTTATGATCACTTTTCCACCTATTGGAAATTTTTATCATGTTGATCACAATAGGCGTGAAATTGATGCTTTTAATTATAAGATACTTGAAATAATTTGGAAACTGTCTAAATCACACCATTCTCTGTTATTAACGAATCCAATATTGAAATGGGATTATAATAATTAATTTTGTATATGGAATGCTTATCTCGTAGATATTATAATGCACTATTCAAGCCAGACAATTTTATATTGTCGCTAAAACAATATTATTCCAACATAAATATAATTAATTTCCATTATCTAGATTTGGGTGTTGAATCCAATAATGGAATTGTTATCAATTCAAATAATAAATCGCAAATAATCTATGCAAACACTAATCAAATATTAATTTAATCTGTCAGAAGAAAAACCACTCAATGATTGAACAAAACATTGATGATGAAAAATCATCATGGGTGGTGATAAAATAGATATTAATTTTGATTGCGATCATATGACAACTGACGTCGAAACAATTGCTCTCGACGGGACTGTGTCTAACTTCATTATGATCTTGTTCTCTTCAACCGCTAAATTAACACATCATGTCATTGCTGACAAAGTCTGACACATTGAATAACTTCGTTATATAAATATTAGATCTGTAGATGATATATATTCGATTTGATAGTAATTTATGAGCTTGGGTAGGTATTTATTGGTTGTACGACTGAAGTATGATGTAGGTTGAACATTGTGCTTTCTATTTCAATAAAAACTGTCTGGAGTCGTGTTTGTTTTATGCAACAAATAAATTTTGTCTAGTCTTGTTTCATCAATATGTTTTCTGTAAAAATATAGTCTACGCCACTGCAATTACACTGTAAAACCTCAATTAATTTCTTGTTAAATGAAGCATAACTAATACTCCCAGGAAGTAGTTACTATCGTGGTTTCACTTTAGTCATCATTTCTCATCTTATATCTATTTTGGTTTTCGGAATTTATCGTCTTCAAAACAGTTGAATCACTGCCCTTCCTAGAAAAGTGCGTATTTGCCAATGAGTCTCAGATTCCCGCATCATCAATGCTGCATTTATTCCAAAAAGGGTGGGACTCACCCCCAAACAGGGGACGAAACTTTCGGATCGTTTGTTAAGAAGATACTCATACAGTCATTCCAATACATTGTGTACAATAGAGATCACAAGTATAGTTAATCGAGGAAAGATATGAGCGAAAAGCACGTAAAGTTGAACTTAAGGAAAGCAATTTCAATTTTAATGATGGACGTTATCGGTTTCTTTTGTTGTCTGCAAAAGAGCTAGCATAATTTAATTGAATGTCATGAGATTTCCAATCTGGTATTCAAAGAGATTCTTTATAAAAATTCATATCAAAACTGTCATCCATTATTTCAACATCAAACTATCAACTCCAAAGTATATATTAGTGCTACTACCATGAATATCCGGAGCCACTGTACGTCAAAATTACATTCAAAGCATTGTGGAAGAAGCCGCACTACTATACATAATTTACTGGAGAAATATGGTCTCTGAAGCATAATGATAGTTATTTTCCTTTTGGTTCAAAGTTGTTATAAACAACAACGATGAACCCGAAAGCTAATATCGTCCTAGAAATAATCCGAGCGTTATTCCCTTTATAGTAAGAGCAAAGCCAACTTGTCTCATATTAACTTTATGTAACCACGTATATCATCAACGGATTTCTTAATAAATGACAATCTGTAAAAGCAAGGATTGCTCGAAAACATGATCATAATTACGATCGGAGCACCTGGAGGACTGTAATATTTTTATGACGTCATGTTTTCGAAGTCTATTGGCTTCACACATTAGATTAGATTCCTACGCATCGTTTCAATCAACTTTTCTGTTAACCCTACTGGATTCCATCCTAAGAGCCGCGCCACAATTAACAATTTTCCCAACTGTACCACGCTATCCAACGCCCACTGAAACTGTACTGAACATCTCCATCCTGCAATGATTCTCGACTGTGGTGCATGCAGTGATAGATCGACAACGACCGCAGTCACAGCACACAGGGATGATACCACACGATTCTGTGTTCACGCTCCACGCGGGGAAGCGTGATGCGTGAGCGATGCGCCCTCGACCGGACGTTGCAAGGACTGTGACGGCAATTAGCAGCAGGGGATGCCGGAAACTGCAAAGGGGGAGACAAGGATGCAGGAATGAGGGAAGTGGACAGTAGGGTGCCGATGGAAGGATGTTTTAGAATTTAGAATGTGATGGGCAGAAATATATTACAGAAAGGGGTGTTCTGATAGTGACAGTTTTATAGGTGGTTTACACGAAAGAATAACTAAGTAAATTTGATCTCAAACTGCGTTTACCAACATAATTAGGTTGCTGTTCGTTAAGTTATTCTTGATGCAGCAATATATGGCTTCTCTTCCCAGTCCATATCAACACCGCAAAAAATTAACTCCACGCTCTAATCAATTTCCCTAACTCTTTCTTGCCCTCATCCATTTCCTGGCGTCACTTCCTAGCTTGTCTCTTCTTATAAGAACAAAGTAGATGTCTGGGACAAAGGTCGCAAGCAACACCGGCGGACATAGTACGAGGTCTGTAGCCAATTAAGGAGGTCGGGTCAAGCCACTGATGGATTTATATCCTGGCCAGCGTTCCATGAGCTTCGATACTTGTGTTGCGTGTGACTGCCACACACATCTGGAGCTTTGTCTCCAACTATTGATTATCTCGTGGAATTGGCCCCCTGCGACGAACGCACATGACTTTATGTTGTGTTCTATTGCTGTGAAGACGTAATTAAAAATATGACTTAGACAGGGAACAACTGTCAAGAGAGCACGGGAAAGATGTCAAATAGAATCATCAGAACTTGGTTTATAACAATTCTTTGATCTTAAGTCACCGAAATATTTATTGGTATGAAATTAGAGCGTTGCCAAAGATCAAAGTGAGAAATTCTCGTCATATGAAATTACTCTCGCAATTCTTTCATCTATCTATAAAGCATTATTTGATCCGCAATTGATGTACAGGTCGATATTGGCATAATCAGTAATAACTTCAAATTTACTAAACTTTTGATTGGATGGAGACATCCTCACGATTTTTATAACTTTATGTCAATGACGTATTAACAGTAGACCCAGCACGCGACGTTCGTTTTGATGCAGGAGTAAACAGTGAGATGAGGAAGGTAAACATCGTTGTACCGCAGGTTGCGTACTTACATATTTTCATTTGAAAAAATATCGATTGTGAAATGTGGAAAAAATCTTGTTTTTTTTTTTCTATTTTGAATCAATTAATATATTATTACTTCTATTTAAACAAATATAAACATACAGTACATAATAAAGACGCGCAACGTAAATAAAAGTAGGCAAACCGCATAACAAGCATGTTTACTCCCTTCGCTTCTCAGAACCCCTCACCATGTAAGTGCTAACATCACAACAAACTGTGGACTGCCATAGGACGCGCTGGGTCTACTTTAATAATACGTCATTGCTTTATGTTTATCTTGATGACCTCAGTTCGAATTGTTTTATTTGATGAGCAAGTAATGTTCAGACTTCTACAGAAACGAGATATTATGGTGTATATTGTTAGGATATTCCATAGGAAATACAGGTTTTCGCAAAAAATACAGTTATTTCTGAGGCATTCCAAAGTAATACTGGTATATTGGAGGAATACAGGTATTCCAGAAAAATATTTCAATTATCTGCACCTTAAAACAAATCCAGATATAAACTCAGGATTTTCGAGGCTATTCGAAATGATCCAATAATAAACCGCACATAAAATGTACACGTGATTCACAGGTATATAATTATGGTATTCAAAAGGAATGCAGATATTCCAGACAAATATAGGTGTTCCTAGGGTGTTACGGTATGAATATAGGCAATCCGTAGGCAATACGTGAATGTAATACACGGATACTTTTGATCCAGCAGGAAATACTGGTATCTTTGAAGTGTTTCACAGGAAAACCGTTTATGTGGTCCCCTAGTTAGTATTTCCTAGGAAGAACAGGTATTTCATAGAGACAACGATTATTTCACAGGGAATTGGTAACTGAAATCAACCCGTAGCCACCTATGTTATCATATGTTATGTTAATGGCTTTCTTAGCAATAATTAATGGCTTTTTTGGGGTTGTCTGTATGACATTTTATACTATAATAGTTCAAATTGGATTTGTTGCAATCAATTCAGTGAAAAATACTTGACTTTCGACTTTATTGTTTAATTACATAACCTCATTGCTATACTGAAATTAGTCTTTCTTAAGATTTTATTCTTCAAAATATGGCATCTAAACGAAGAAAAATTGTTGTGTTTATAGATGTCATTCCAAATTTAGTTGAATTGTTGATTTGAGTTTCCATAAATTTCCTAAAAAGGAAAAAAGAAAGTGTCGATAGTAAATTTTGGAAACTACGATCCAGTTCATAAACAAGCTATGCGGATTAGAAAAATTCGTACAGGAAAAGCTGTAAACTGAAATGTACAATACAGAAATGTCATAAATACTTTCCTGTTATATTATTTTCTTTTAAGCTATGAATTTCATAGCCTCATTCAGTCTTCCAGTTACAACTAAAATTCATATGTAAATAGAAAGATTTTAAAAGTAAAAACTTAATGTTATAAAAGAAGAAAACCAATACTTTCTCGCACAATTGAAATTGAATTAAATCATTCAACGAAATATGAATATTTCTTTGCTGAATATCAACGTATTTACATTGTAAACAGATTACAAACTTGCCGTAAGCCACTTTTGATCCACCATTTTGTAAGCACAGTGCTGCCGCCAACGATATTTTCAGTTGCCAATAGAGTTATTCCAGAGAAACACATGTATTCTAAACGATTATAGCTTTCCAGAGGACATGGGTATTTATCGGAATACAGATATTCCAGATAGTACAAGCAATAGAGTCGAAAATTCATTTAGGATATACAAAATTTCAAAATTGCTGTTACGTGGAATGAAGAGTTTGACCTTAAAATTTATTTTTCTTATGTATCAAAACAGAAAAAAAAGATTCATATAAAAGGTATAGCTGACATAATTCTGTATATTTTCTCTAGCACAAAAATTGGCTGAAATATGCCACTTCAAGTATGAATAATTCTTTCGTATTGTGACTCGAAAAAAAAAAGCCGATAACTTTATAATACAATTTGAAATTTATGAAAGTTGTTTTCTGTAACACGTGCACCGAAAGTATCCTATTACTGAATTAAATTTTGCTTCGAAAGTTCTCAATTCCAAACTATGGAGATAATTATCATTAATTCCCTATTGACAGGGAATGAATGAATATCAATTTCCTCCGAAGAGAAAAACAATGATAATTGTGGATCATGGTTGCCGTTGGTATTTTTATATATCAAATTTTCATTATAAGATGTGTTCATTATAGTGTTTGTATATGCTGTGAACGAGTTAGAACAGAAAATAAGAAAAACTTCTAAATGTAATGTTTCGTAGTATTAGTTTACTGTAAATGTGAACGCAATTCCAAAAATTTGTTTGTAAAATCGATAAGATAGTTTCAATACAACCAAATTTATCTAAAAAGCTCAGTAAAGGGGAGAGGAAGGCACTGAATCACCGCCATTATTGTCACGGATGAAGTTAGCTGCACGAAGCTACGCCTTGAGCTTTGCCTTCATCGAGTAGTGCAGATAATGTTGACGGTCGTTCGGTTCTTATGGCATAATATATTATTTTAAATATAAGTCAGAAAATCAAAAAGTTTGAATCTCCATTTGTTCTTTGATTTTTTTTTCCTTCATATTAAAATAGCGATAACTTCTTCATGTTTCATCGGATTGAAAAAAACCAAAAAGCATTTTGAATGTGAAGATTTGCACGTTATGATGATGTAGCTTTAGACTCCAATACCATCTCGTTCTAATTAAAAAGTGCACTTTTTTTAATAATATTTAATAATTATACTTAATTATCATCACACTTGCCCCTATAAAAACAGTTTCTCATTATGATAATAAAGCATCCTATATTTTTCTTTTAAATTATTCACATCTGATTGAAAGACTGTGGCAATTTGATAATTGGAATTTCAAAATTCAGAAAGGATGGCATATCTCAGCTAATTTATGTGATAGAAAGTCGTTCAGAAAGAGCAAGAATGAGACAACTTTTGTATGAAACTTTTTTTTAATGCAGATTTCAAGTTATCTGTGAAAAACTGATTTTTTTTAAAGATTAATTCACCATTTTCCAAATTTTCTCAGCATTCCACGTGATAGCAACTTCGATGTATTATTGTCCAATGTTCATTTTATCAATAACCTATATCCGAATTTTTATCGAGTCAGAAAATATCTGAGTCTCTATTCGCCACATGAAATGATTGTAATACTCTGTGGCAGTAGATAATGAAAGCAGTCAACGACAAGTCATTTATATTTCACAATTCAAAAAATTATTAATATCTTTATCATTCATTTAGAATTGTTTACTATTCATTGTGAATAAGTTTTTTCTCCGTTTGCACTATTTCTATTTAAAATTGGCTTGTCATAATCAGCCTTTATTTTCAGCCAGTAGATTGGTGCTAAAATCAATCCCCGGTGAATTGCTTGTACTAAGAGGAATAAAGGCGTTTCTGAGGTATTTCAAAGGATGTATTAGCACTCTGTAGGAAATAAGTGGTATTCTCTGGAGTATACAGGCATCCTTCAGAGAGTACGGATATTCAGCAAGTAATACAAGTATTCCAATAGAAATACAAGTATACCAATGGGAATACAAATATTCCAATGAAGATACAAGTTTTTCTTGCCGGAATTTCAGTGCATTCCAAACGCAATAAGATATTCCAGAAGTATTCTGCAGCAAATAAATAATGCACGATTATGTCCTATGGGCAGAATTGCTGCTCTGTAGCTCTAAATAACACGTACAATTTTTAAGAGATGACCTTACTGTTCACTCACGAGTGAAATGAAGTTGTCACTGGCACGAAAACCGTGCTATCTTTGTCAATAAAATTCACAATCGTGATCAATTGATTGTAGATTAGCTCGTTGTGATCGAATATTTAGAGATAAGCTCTTGATAGTGCTGTGGGACCGAACTTGAGCCCGGACAACCGAGAAGGATGTACTAAGCTGTCATATTGGACCAAAAACATGAGCGGCCTGGGCGCTGACGAGGCACAGCAATCAAGATTTACCTAGGAAGTATAATCAAGCATTGTGCATTGCTAGAAATTTTGATTCGGCATAAAAAATCTCCACCACAACATTCCACATTTGATCACAACATCTCAAACTCATCTCTCTCCATTCACTTCTTGGAATATACATTTGTTGATAAAGAAGCTCGTATTATGTTACGTCTTATCAGCAGATGTTTGGAAATGCTTATCAACCAGTTAAAGAAATACTTGAATCCCCGTTTGATACGGGACGCCTGTCCAGGGTATTCTTACTATTTGAGGAGGAGGGACGAATAAACCACAGGTAATATAATTACTTCCAAGGTATTTAGAGGGAATATAAATATTCTGCAGTACCTTCAAGGTATTCCACATGGGATACAAATATTCCATACGGAATACCACGTACGAAAATTATGGTGTATGGAACATTGAGGCGTGATCAACCCTTTGGCTGAATGTTATTGTATCTAAAATGGAAACATCAAGATTTTCATGCTAAATTTGTGACAGAGATTGATATAGATAAGCTGATGTTAAGTTTTTTCTTTATGAAACTATACAGTTTTCATGTACCATTAGAATTCAAAGAATAATAAATACAGTCATGTTTTCGTTCGACCACCTGAACCGATATCTATTTCATAACCATCAAAATATTATACTCAGTTCATTATTTTGAAAGGAAACATTCAGGTAAGTGTTTTAAGTCTTGTTCAAAAAATCTCCAACATTAGTTTTTAGTTTCTATCATTAATCATGAAGCTATACATTCCCAAATTCAGCTCCAACTGTTGTAACACCGTTACCACCTTTCGGAGCAAAAAACACTAAAAAATCCGAAACACAGTAATAAACATAAAACACCAACAATAATTTAAAGCCATGTTGAAAAATCGAGTGTTTTAAAAACTCCATTTGGAAACACGCAACGGAGACAAAACACGTATCACGATTTGTACCTTTCACACTACATCCTGCAGGAAAAATAGCCACAAAGAGAAATGGATTATGGAAATATACGTGCTGACATGGTGTTGAACTGTGCTGAGAGGAACGGAGGCCAAAAAGGTGTTGCTCTAATATTTTTTCAGTGGAGCGGGATAACAAATTGCGCAGAAATATTGTTTGAGGTGATTTACAACCCTTGAGGTTAATAGTGGAATTTATCGAGGTTTTGAAACATTTTTCACCCAAACCTGTCAGTCAGGAGAGGATCATCATTGAGGAACTATTCGCGCATTTCAAACAATAGTCACGAACAATTTTCAAGTAGACTATGAAAAAGGCTCTCAAAGAGAACAGTTCTCTTCTTTGAGTTGTTGAAACAAACGAGCATCAAATATATTCCACAATCACGATAAAGGACAAACAAATCGCAAGTCTGCTTTATCTTTACTGTAATAGTACTCATGTATGCGTCCAAATGAGTATTTTCGAAATCGTCGATTTTTCACTGAAAACTTTTTCTTTTATTTGCGTCGTTGCATTGTTTCACGTCCTTTTTGTGTCTCTTGTCGCTTGGGGCTCTCTATAGACTTCAAGCTCATTTCTGTTAGCAGCAGTTTTTTGTTGCGTTTTGAATGAGGGTGTACTTCCACTTTGTCAGGAATACTTAATGTTTTACAGTGTAAAAAGACTGTGTCTTAGCATACAGGGCGTTTTACACTAATTTTATACTGGGTGTGGCTATAGTAATGGGTCATTTGCTAATGTTCTAGTTTTACAGGCGCCGATTATTTTTAGAAGAGGAATGAGACGGACTTTATCACGAGGAATTCAGGTGCTACTATATAAATAGATCTATTTTCATTTCAAACTTCACTCATATCATTTTGTTCAGGCTTGCTAGTTCAGATAGGTTTTCAATAAAAACTACTAGCTTTATAAGTCTAATACCCTGGCAAAATATCCAATTATAACACAACATTAAAGCCTTCCAGTATTATAACTCATGCCAGATATTCATTGCTCCGTCTACAAAAACTCAGCTGGCAGACAAACACTTTCAATTTTGTGGTTGCTTAGTTGTTATTCATGCGAAGATTATTAACACCCACTGGGTGTTTAAGTGTCTCCTGAATTCTTTGTTTCAATTATATGTTGCCATGTCACTTCCAGTAGCTTCAGCTGTTAATTAACATGGTTTTTCTTGAAGATAGTGTCTCTCGTCGAATGACGGATGTTGGAATCTTCACTGAAGATAATTACTTATCAGTTGACATTTTCTAGACTTTAATTTATCAGAACCTTCCTCAAAAACTTGAGTTTTAATTAGGTAGATATGATAATATTTAAATGAACATGTCTGGAGGTATGTCAGATTTTAATTGGTTCTCAATAAGTTAATCAGCCGAAAATAGATGAATTTCGGTAGGAATAATTTTTTTCCTCAAATTTTTATATCAATTGGAGTAAGAGGAATACTAATTTGAAAGGAGAAAGTCAATATTGAGATTATAATTTGAATTTCAGAACCTTTTGTGGAGTATATTTTGGGCAATAACGCAATAAATTGTAAATGTAAAATTGAAATCACTGTTCCTTTTTGTGAAACTATGATTCTATCGGAACTTTGAAATCATGAGAAAGATATATTGTAACTTTCAATAACTTCCCTAACGATGCTCGGAATCGAAACCAACTTATATAGATCAAATTTGATGTGGTCATTGAATATTTATGGGCTCATATCCCGAAAAATATCATACTGTAACGAATTTAAGTCTATAAATCAGTCATCTTGGCTTTAATGGTGCTTAGAATTATTGTGGAAATATTATACATCAAGAAATAGAAGCGAATATATCTGATTTTCTAGAAAATTGCTGGTACCTTGTAGCGTTTTCTAGAAAAACCTGGACTGACTCAACAAGAAGATCATTAATTTTGGCTCAGAGACCTTATAATATGAACTGCTAGTGGTTGAAATAAATTGTGTTATTTAAAATAAATCAACATTGACATAAATAGTTGAAGTTAAGTTATAGTGTAGTGTAGTAATCTTTAGTTTAAATTAGAATTAGTTAGTAGAAATAGTATTAGTTATCTAATTTACTATTTTAATAAATCATAGAAATAAATAGTAGTGTTCAGTAACTTTTGCTCCCTAAATAAAAATAAATAACATTACAATACATTACGAGCTTTCGCTTTCACTGTGCATCTCTTAATACTCTATTTCCACCTATGGATGGGGAATTTTTTCGAAAATAACCCAAAATTTTGATTATTCAAAAAGTGATTCAGGCCAACATCCCAGACGAATAGTCAGATATTATCAAAAATTTTTTCTGGTTTGGGAAATTTCCGAGAGTGATACATCTATAAGCTTCTATGAATAGAGACATGAAAGTTGCCTCATATGAGGAGATAGTACCCAACAAATGCTGATCCAGATATGTGCATGGCAAATATTGATTCAAATCGTAATTAGTTTCATTATCTCCATCGGCATCTAAAGACTCCCCCATTAAAAATTTATCAGCGAAATTGAAATTCGCACCCCAATAGAAGTCAAAATCAACAAACAAGTGATTCTGGCCAACCCTACAACTAACTAGCGATACAATCGAACGTTATATACCAACTGTCGTTGTCAACCGCTCAAGCCCAAAGCCGGAGATAATTCACCCGGATTTTTTATTCCGGCACCCGGTTCTGGCACACAATGGTTTGTGGAGGGACGCAGCCTAATTGAAGGGGACAATTAAATTTACGGGAAATCGCCGTGCGGTGATAAAATCGTTCGCCGATATTACTTTGCGCGTTACTCCACCCCCTTTAAACGGTGGTATCCTTTTTAAGGGCTGTTATTCTTGTCTTGAGCTGAATGTATGATGGGATGTGACACTCAGATGTTTTGGAAGCTTCAAATGTTTGCTGAACGAAGTAGATTCTGTTTGTAAACATGTTAGGAGACAGAATTTTATGTCTGGCGAGTTTGTTGTGTATTGTGTTTAATAGAAATATGGGAGCATAGAACGCGAGAGAATGGAAACTCTCTGCTATAACTGTCACATAAAGGAAGAAAGTTATATTGGATTACAAAAATCAACACATCGAATGGACATTTGAGAAAACTTTTGGAAGAGTATAGCGGAATAACTTGAATAATTTAGTGTACATGAATTACTACACATCAGTATAAAAATAATCATCTCCATTTTTCACCAAAGTTTTTGTGCTGTAGAATGCCATGATAGTTGGAACGATAGTATGACTGAATTAAAAATATGATGAAAATGGTGGAGTTGACCGGGTGGACGATTTTTGATCCTGCTCAACACTTTTGAGGCAGCTGAATGGAATAAGCCAATGAGCCAAGAAAAACTTAAAAAAAGGTCACATATTTCCTGAATCACTTTTATTTCTTCAAACTGACGTATTTATGGTCAGAAAGATATTATGGTCGAATAGATGAGCAACTGAAAATGTAACGGTTATTTTGAAGAGCACGAAAGGGGTTGCGAAAGGATCATGCTGAAAAATTATCCCATTCTCATTGTTTTTTCAGTAACTTCCCAATAAACTCTCGTAGTACATGCATTGTTCCAAAAAAAGATGTGCACAGCACGTTATTTTTCTTCTATATCATTTATTCATTTGCAAATAGAGCCCACTGGTAGTGATATAAAAGATAAACTAGTCTATAAAGGGATTTGAAACCGGTAGTAGCATTCAGTTTTAGACATCTCCCACCGAAAAAAGTACATAAAACTTGCATATTTCGAACATAAAATGTTCAATATACACCAATGTCTTTTTCAGGATTACTGGAATACGTTTTGAAATTCATATATTCCACTATGTTTTATTAAATTTCACAAATCTGACAGTGAGATTTTCATAAAACCACGATAGAATTTAATCCCTTAGCAGGGGAATAAAATTACTTTCTCGGGTGAAGACTTGACGGGTTAGTTCGAAACGCCTCCTGGATTTCACGGACTAAATTTTATTCTGACATTAAACGGCATGCAGACAATGTTTGCAAGATAATGCACTCATTTTGTAGATTGGTCACTTTCGCTTGTAATTTAGACGTTCATGCAAGCTCATTTGCAAACTATATCCGGTTTCCTTCATGAGCTGAGTTTAATATTTCATAACGCCTTCTTTCCATTGTTTACCGTAGACGGAAGCTATCTCATTTGAACCACATGCATACGAATTATGTGCTCATCAACATAAGCTTTGCAGAGAGTAATATTTCCATCATCACCTTACAAAGAGGGTGCTACGGGTTTTTAGTTGACGAGACATCAACTGCTTATTCGGGTTACTGTGATCGTTGACCATATAGTCCATTTTTGATCCAAAGGAATGCATGCTGATCTCTAGAATGTGAGTCAAGCCTGTGCCAGAAATGGTCAAATAATTTGATGATTTGCTGCTCTTGAAACTAAATTATCATATTTTGTTGTTCTGAGTTAGGTTTTTCGTAGTACGCCGATCAATTGTGACAAACGAATGGTTGTATGCCAATTACCATTAATCGTTGTTTGATGTTGTAGAAAATTTAACTACATGACCACATTTTAAGGCAAACATTATGACAATTTTTTTCTACACATAGCGGAGACGAGTTATGTTGGATTGTCAATACCGAGGATCTTCTAAATACCTAAGAATGTCCATATTCTTCAATTAGTTGGCATACAGTATCAATAGTTTTGGGAAACTTCTGTCCTTGATGGACTTGTCTTGGAATTGTACTTTCAGCTTCCTTCAACGAACTCTTTGGAATTAATAAAAATGAGCTAATTGAGTTTATTCCGTGGGAATCTTCTAATTAAGGTCTTCCAGATGCCTGAAGATGTCTGTATTCCATAATAGCACATACCAATCTTCCTTGATACACTGGCATATATTATTCCTATTTCTGCAGCATACGTCTGATTCTTGAGATTGTAAGATAGTTTCTGGGACATTTTGAGCTGTGTGTGGGTATGCATGCCAAAGGATGTTTATTCGTTCTTAGTTTGCTTTGGAGCAAGCCAATGAATTATGGCGAAAAAACCAATTAATCATTTTTTGATATCGAGGAAAAATTGTAGCTACATGACTTCATTGCTAGATTATCGTTGTGATCATCACTTTCAACACACGTTATTGAAGATAATTGTCACCACACTAGGTTGTAAATGCTTTTTGAGCTTCCTTTATTAGAATAGCTCGAAGTTCTTAAGCCAACCAACCTGATTTTCTGATTTTCCATAAAAAGATGCAACATCTGACATGAAGTAGCTTTACCACACCCAGTTCATCTCGTGGGTCTTCCAAAAGCCTATGAATGTCTTTATTCCCTGATATGTCATTTTCTGATCTTTTTTAATGATTTATTTTTGATCCTTGGCAATGTAAGATAGATTACTGAATTTGGGACAAAATTTCATCCAATGATTTGATTTCTTACTGCTCTAGAAATTGAGCTGTTATTCAAATTGTCTTGGTAAAGGAAACTTCATCGTTCAAATTGGGTTTTCGGAGCATGGTGATTACTTTAATGGACAAATGCTTATATACTTATTGAAATTGACCGTTTTTCGACATTATGACTACACGTCCTTATTTTGAGACGTCACGATCTTCTTTTGCGACACATACCAAATACCAAACAGCGAATTGATCTTCATTTCCGAATTAATTTTCGTTACCACCTTACTAAAATATAGACGCAGTTTTCTTCATCAAATTGAATCAAAGATCCTTGAACACAGATTGTCTTTTGTTGTTCAATCGAAGATGAGTAGCATTCCCAAATTCAGTTCAGCTCGTGGATTTTTTAAATGCCTGAGGATGTCTCTATTCCAGAATATATCACATGTTGAACTTTTTTGATTATTTTTGCGCATGGAATCGATATTTTCGCAGTCCTTTTTGATTTCTTGGGAGTGTAAGATACTTTTTGGCACTGGGGTGAACACTATATGAAAGATGTTTTGCTGCTTTGAAAACTCAATCGTCTTTCAAGCTGTGGTTCCTTGCAGTACACCGATTTATTCTGGCAAAAAAAGGTTGCATACCAATTGACATTGACTGTTCTTGAATCTTGTGAAGAAACTGTAGTTACGTGACCTCATTACGAGACGAACGTTGAGACCATATTTTCCAAAACATTTCAGGAACAAATTTGGTTTTTGGTTTTTATTATTATCCCAACAGTTTTAAGACATAGTTTATAGAACCATCTCAAAGTTTTTGGTGTCAATTGTTTCAAGCTACCTTCTGTTCTGAAATTTTGATACGTGGCATACAATGGAGAAAAATCTTTCCACATCTAGTTTATCTTGTAGGATCTTACAGATTGACAAGGATGTCACATGTTGATCTTCTTTGATCAGCAGGCGCATAGTTGCAATTTTGTTAGGAGAAAACAGTCTTTGATTGACCTACCTAATTGGTACATCAGCATTGAAACTCGCAATATCAATAGAAAATCGTCGATTGATCGAAGCTTTCTAGTACTAATTATGCCTTCCCATGTTCAGTTGGAAAATGTGACATCCAATGGTAAAGTTATTCCCCATGATCAATTTATCTTGTAGTCTTTTGGATTGTGGTCTGCCAAATGCTTTAGGATGTTACTATTCGACGGTATGCCATATGCTTGATCAGTAGACGCACATTATCTATATTTTTCTGGATGACTGCTGCCCTCAGTGAACTTCTTCTGGTTTTGTGGATGAGACTGGTGCAACATTTTTAATTTCGTTCATTTATTTCATCTTGAAATCACGGAAGCGAGCCCAAACTTCATTCCACAAATATAATAGCATTTCTGCATGTGTTCTTATCCTAATCATTTTACTCACTCTATTCTAAGATATGCAAGTCACTTTTAATTAGATCGTTCAGATCTAAGAGCACTAAAACCAATCTTTCCTGCATAATAAATTAAATTTTTTATCTTTGACAATCATTACGTCTGCCGCGGGAGTGAAATACGATTATTGATAAAGAAATCGTAACTATTCTTTAACAACGGGTATTATTGTTAAAAACGTTTCCGAGGAATCGATAATGCAAAGTAAATGCACTTTCCACAATCCGAGCTGCATTTTATGTTGTGAAATAGTAATCTGTATTAGAATTCCTATTCGAGCTGCGCTTGAGTTGGCAATAGTGGATGGACAGCACAATATTGTCGCCACAAAAGGTGCCTGATATAAAATTTTATGTACATATATAAATTTTGCTATTTTTTGCCATTGTTCTGTTGTCAGGTTGCAAATATTATAGTTCAAATAGTAAAATATTGATTTGTGTCATTTATTGGAATGATGGTTGAACTCACAAAGTTCTATCGGATGTTTGAACATAAATTGTGCTATAGTAAAAGTTTAGTTCGTTCTACTTTTGTGATAATTTTATTATATCATATTTATGGATCTTATGTCAAGTTTGTGGATAAAAACCATTCCGTTTTGCTGATCATAACAGCCAGAAAGCAGTTAAACATTAATAATAGGAGAACCAGCTTCAGATGATTTAGTACTAAAGGAATAATTTCCTATTCCGTTTCTGCTCGGAGTTTAAACAGCCTTATGAATATGGAAAAGTGTCTTGGAAACCATAACAACGTATTCAGCTGTAATGTCAAAGCCTGTGTTTACTTGGATCATTTAAATAACAATTGGATTAACCATATAAGAAAGGCATTGTGTTGTGGTCGTCCATAGAGACCGAATGGACAACTACAAGAGTACAAGAAGAGAACACGGGGTACATGTCACAATGAAAGGAAAAAATGCATTAGGCTGTGTTTATGAAATTATAAATGAGTCTGTAAATTAACACACAGATGGTTATCTGTCTTCAGATGAGAGCAGGACAATGATTTTATGGATGGGTTAGTTTTTTATGAATTGGTACAGTGGAGTGCTTGACAGTTTGATACATAAACATCTCATTATGATAATTATGATCAGAATATATTACCAGGATCATTCTCAGATGAAAATTGAATCTTCCTAGGCTTCAAAAAGCTATGAGTGTACAGTTTGTAGCTCCATCATTATACTATTGATTTATATGACAAATTCATCTAAACCACAATGAAAGGTTTGCTAGTGAGTCACTGACTTTCGAGTTATAGAAATGCCCAAAATATATGACGTAAAGCTTACAACCACGACATCTATTTATAAGTTCTCTAAACATGAGGAATTTAGGAAAATGTTTACTTATTCAGATTGTTTTCTCATGTTGTTACACTTGGCGACACAACTGCTCATGTCGTTGTTATGTTCTGTTGTATTTCTCTCTTTTCTGATGTCTTTATCCTCTTACCCCTTCTGCTTTTCTATCAGCCGAAGCGACCACCATAAATACATATCCGGTGGCATTATACCTTCAATGTTAACTCAAAAAAAAAGAGAGGACATTCTTATTTATAGCCCACTATGTGAAAGAACGGCGTGTGGCCTAATTGAATCGTACTGCTGCTGTGTCCAATTCTCCTGAAGCGAGGAAAAAATCAAAAGCAGACAAGAGGAAATTGTTTGTTGGGCCCCATTGAGTCTGATTTTACGCACATGGTGAGATATATCTCGTGCTTTCTGATCATTCGGTGCTTCCTTCACTTAGAAAGCAACTATTTTGAGGGTGTACTTAATTAGCAAGGAGTTTTTTGTCGTAAATTACTGCATTTCAGTTTGCAGAGAAACAAAACTGGGATTTAAGAAGTAACTAACGGAAGTTCTTATTTTATCATTCTAATTTGCATCTCTTTTATTCTAAATAAGTCTTTTCCTTTTAAAAAGGTAGAGAAATGAAATTATTGTGATTAACTTCAGTCCTTCCCCTTTTTTTTGCAAATTTTGTTGAAAACATTGATTTTAAAAAGATAGCTACAATATGAAATGAAATTAAAGCTGAGATTGCTTGGAAGCTTGTTTTGGGATACTTAACATTTCTGTCTTTTTGTACTGGAATACTCAAGATTCAAGAAGATATGGCACATATTTGGACTAATTAGTAAGGACAATTTCACGGGCTCATATTTCTTTGAAGTCATTCGAAAAATTCTCAACAAATTATTATACTCTTCCTGTGGACAATTGTAGAATCAATTATATTGTCTCGAACTTATTGGAAGCCACAGGAAATATCGTATAATTTATTGAGAAAAGAATCGATTTAGTAGTCGGCTTCGTCGTTAAAAATACAATTAAAATATTTTTGAAATATGTGATCGTATCGTTGGGAACACTGTTAATTAATTTGTACAGCAATATAATAGGAAGTTGAGATTCAGATTTGGTATTCTTATTATATATTAGGTACTAGCATTGTGATTTGATGTTTTCATTTAGAAAAGAGGAGATTGTCCTCTTGAAAGTGAAACCATTTTTAAATACTGTTCAACATTTATCATGTTTTTCTTCCGGAAAATGACATGCAACTCCATCCATTGGTATGTTCGTATGAGGACATACTACAAGTCATAAATCCTAACTGATCCTAGAATTTTTTTTTTCAATCGATTGCCTAACTGTCAAAATAGATCCGTATTAAATGTAGTGTTGATCTAAATGTTAGCTTATCGCATTGCTAGAATATAAAAATACGTTACCCATAATAATTCTGTTGCTTGGAAAAGCTTGAACAAATTCATATTCATTTGCTTTTCACAGCAACTTTTATTCAGAACGTATTAGGCCGACTTGAAAATTAAAATATTCATACAGTTTGTACGTACATCGAGATATTTCCGTAAAACTTTTAAGAAGCAATATGTAAAACTTCTGATAACTTCTACAAACACGAATATCGGTCGCCAGATTTGATTTCTAGCTTTTTTACGAGTTTCACAGTAAGAGTGGTTTTCAGGTGAGATCTTTGGGTAATATTACCTTTCGAAAACTTCTACGAATACAAATAACAGTCGACAAATTTGACTTTAAAAATTTCCATGTGCTATTTCACACATGAAGGAACATTCTGAGATTAAAATCGAGTGACAAAGTGACAATTCCAGCATATAAAAATATTCATCAACATATTTCTTTCTTGAGAAATATTCTAGTGCTATTTGTGTGTATCATGTTATATTTGAGATATTTCTTTCAAAAATTGATGCTACCTCTTAAATATCACTTACAGTAGGTTTCCGTGCTTCCCAAAATACGGACAAAACTTTTTCTGTGTACCAATCTAGCAATGGATGTCATCAACAAATTTTGTCCTTCTCTACATCAATAATGAAGATTCAAGTATCAACCTGTCGTATGCCCAATTATCCATGCAAAAAATGAATTCTGGTTAACGGATCTGATCCTAATACCATTTCATGCTTTCTAACATCAATATCAAACATTTTCTGTCCAGCACACAAATAACAACAACAAATTTTGTACATCCGTACATCAAAAATGAATATTTCAGTATCAATCGGCCATATAACCGATAATTTTTGTAAATATCAAGTATAATCAATGAATCTGACTCTTATATTCTTCCTTGCTTCCTAACATAAAGACCAAACATTTTTTGGGCAGTATTTAAGAATTATATGATTATCAAACTGACAAAAACTTCTGGATGAAACTATTTCTGTAGCGTATTCAAGAATCAGTCCATTACACACGAATCTCTCCACTTCAAGAATAAATAATTAGGTATTAACTTTCTGTATACTAGATAGCTTCAGCAAAAATGAATGCTGGTAACGAGTTCGACTCCTGAAACCTTTACAAGTTTCCTGACATCAAGATCAAGGATTTTTAGCATATTTTCACTAAAAAATACGCTATTATATGCACTTTGGCTGTCTGGCTGGCTGGCTGGAGTAACGCTGAGATCTCGGCAACTATAGCACTTATAGACTTGAAACTTTTACTGAATGGAAGCTCTTGTTTTGTTGGTGTGCACAAACTTCTGGATTTTTTTTCATTCATACACCCAGTTTTGAATAAAAAATTGAATAAAACTCAAAAGCTAATTACTGCTGAACTAGGCATAGTTAAAATCTGAAAATTGCTTTACAGAATGAACTTGTCAGTAATCAAATTTTATACCTTAAATTCTGGAATAATATGGATAAGTTATCATTTTAGGGTAGAGACTATTCATCTTAATATCTCGCGAGTTACACAAGATATTGACATGCGGTTTTCGATGTCAGTATCAGAATGAATCAAACTTTCGTTTTTATGACCAATTTAGGCCAGTACATAACTTTGATAAGGATCAAATAATTTTTTTAAGGTGCAGCACATGACTTCCCGTCAGCCAATTACCAAATAATAAAGATTATAAGTCCTTTTATGTTTGTACGTGCACAAGTTATGTATAGAATAGTCACAACTTGAAACTGATACTAGATGAAAGTTGCTGTCTTGCAGGTTTGCCCAAACTGCTTAATTTTAAGCTCAGTGATTGTGAGGGATAGTGATTTGTGAAATCTATGAGCTAACAAACATTTATGAGAAGCAAAAAATGCGCTTTGATCAACAATATGATTCTTTCATTTTTTGAGAAGTATTTGAGTGTGAAGTAAGTACCATTCTACAATAAATATGACGACGAAACAATTTCAGTAAGATATTTGATTACCAGTCCATCACACATGAGAGTCGTCATCGAATTTTGCACCTCATAGCATCAAGAATAAATATTTGAATACCAACTTGCCATATCTTGGAAAACTTCTGCAAAAATAAGTGCTTTTGACGTATCTGCTCCCTGATATCCTTATATACTTCCTAACACAAAAAAAAGGATATTTTGGGCAGGAATTGAGACATATGTGAGTACCAATGGTATCCATGGTCCTTTTAATCGACGCACATTCGATCAGAATTTGTTCAATAATTATTCTGGTAGATAAATGTTTACGAGTATCCTATTTGATGACGAAACATTTTATTACAGAATTATTATACTAAAAGTGTTAAGATATGATATATTTAAATGAGTCTTTTATGGCTCTTTTAAAACATTGTATGGTCGTTGTTCCTGATTAAAACTTCCACAGTAATAATTTCTCACTCTTTCAGGACCTTCTAATTTATGTTCTTATTGTAGATAGCGCTGTAGTTTTTATAATTTCGAACATAAATTTTGCTCTTTAACCACATAAAATTAATTTTAAATATCTCTACTGAGGGCTGGAATTTATGGAAAATTATACAATTTGAATACGTGAGCATTTATTTTTAATGCTGTTTATGGATAAATATTTCATTTTGAATTGTACTTTAAACTTTTAATGATTGTTATAGCCGGGGGTTATTTGCAGATTTTATTATTAACACTTGATGGTAATTCCAGTTTGAAATACAATAAATTTTTTCCGATAGAACTTAATATTTATGAGAGAATCATATTTTTCATTGATTTTATTGAACATATTGCTGCTCTCGTCTGCCTATTTAAATTATTCCTGTTAGTATTGCTGCTTCGACAAACACGTGAAGAGCAGCTTGCTACTTTGTCTCATCTGTATGATAATTATATCGAATGTAAATTTTGAAATTGGCTGAATTAAGTTGGCGAATGCGAGTGAAAGGTTCAAGTAGAATATTTCGCGTGAAATCCAATTTATTTTCAATTGACAATGTAAGGGAATGTTCAATTGGAAAGTTTGACGAATTTTGGCCTGTAATATGAATGATTGGATTAATTCAAAGATATTGTATTTGAGTGTAGATTAGGCTGAACAGAGAATGCATGGTGAAATGAGGAAGTGGAAAAAGTTATTTTTGTACGAACAGAAGACTGTTTTGATTGAGTATCAAAATATTATGAGTTACCAGCAGTTCAGAAGCAGTACCACAAAAGAAATGCGAAGGTTTTTAAGAGTACTTTTGAAGCAAAATAAAGCCAATTTTGATTATCAGTGCAAAGGTTTAACGGAATCTATGTTAATGTCTCAATCCTGGAGTTTTGTTTCAGGAAATAATACAGAAGAACAACTGTTTACAATCCGTCTAAATTCTCGTAAAACAAAGTCTCTAAATCTTAAAGGGCGTGCATTTTAACACAGCGGCATGTTCATCTAATCAAGTGTAGAGTACCACCCCAACATCCAAACACACTCACTCACACACTGACACATTCTTACAGAGGCACCGCCGCCTTCAACCATGTCGGTAGATCTCCTAATTGCGTACTCTAAATATAGTGACACCGAATAGGTTACAAGAGAAACGTATTTCGTGTGTGAGCTTAGAGAGAAATACTCGAGCAATGAAACGAACAGACTGCAGCGGAGCTTTGGAGTCAATGTTAGGGCGGGGTAACATTGGTTGATTGCCCGATACTGATTAAATGCATGTACAGGTAATTTGTAGTGGACCTCGTTTTGATGGTTAATCGCTGGTAACTATTAATTCCCAGTATCTCAATATTTCTAGATTAGGATCACATTAAAGTAGAAAAAAAGTATATTGGAGATCAGGAGCATGAATTATTGATATGTTTTTTTTTCTTCTATAGCTCCAAGCGGATGACGGAATGAACGCACGCCATAAACCACTACGAAAAATGATAGTAAAATTCATCTGACATCTCCAGCGAAGTGTGTCAGCGAAAACAAAAGTTGCGCCAAAACAAAACGAAAACGAGACCGGCGCCTCGCAGAGTATCCCTAATTACCAGCAATAAACTAAACACAACAATTAATCAAAAGGGAACGCAAATATCATAAATTTGTGAATGCGCCGGTTTATAGGCGATTGTTTAAAACAAAAGCTCATCCGAGCAGCGAGCCGTATTCATAAAGAGAACGCAGAATGCTGCAACGTACCGCACTAATATAAACATTAATTACGGTTTCAGCACTCCGATTTGGCTGCCATCCAACGGCAGGAGAAAAAACAGCACCGGAACACAAAAAACACACTCCAACAATCAAAAGAAGATTGGAAAGTCTGCCCCGAGAAGTATCTTACTATAAGCTGTAGCAAGAGGTAGAGATGATTATGGTCAATGACCATGATGTTTTTCTAAAGCTACATTCTTTTGGAAGCAATATTTTTTCACCAGAAATCCTTCAACTTTGAGGGTTTATTAAAAGTTTCCGGAAAGGTTCTGTCATTTTCGTACGAGTTTACTTAGAAACCAATCTATATATCAAGCAAATAGTGGATCAAGTTACATTTCTAACTTCATCTTCTGTGGACCAGGGTGGAGCTCATCCTTGGGTCAAGCTATTAAAAGAATGCAGAGATACTTTTGCAGACAACCACCAAGAAGAAAGATCGCGGACCACAATCAACAATAGTATTTTTATTCGCGTACGGTTTCTGTTCGTCGAAAATACTGGAGAGTCAGTACATGAAGTTTGGTAATGTCGAAGCTCTCCGCCCGTTGCGTGCCAGAAGTGTCGTACGAAGTTAACAAGCCTAAAAGACGATATGTAAACTATTCTAGACACGATCCAAACAGTCATGGTATCCAGGATTTGAGCCTGGACTTACCAGCACGACTCCTAAAGCAAGTTATAGTCCTAGTTATCAGTTTCTGAAAACCTAGAATGGACTGCTCTGTTGAAAAAGTAAGGGCTACCGTTTTCTGGCATGGTGAGGAAGTAGCCTCGGTTGACTTTCTGGAAGGACAGGAAATGACATAAAAACCATCGACCTCAATCAAAAATGATATCATTGCTTGCGTATGGATCCTATTCGATCGAAAATAGAAGAGTATCAGTGCATAAAGTTGTCGAAAGAGTTGGCAATTCATCAAATTAGCTCAATCCATTCCAATCAATCATTTGGCATTGCCCGTTGGATGTATAGAGCGTCGTATGAAGCTCTCAAATTTCGAGAAGTGGACATTATGAAAGCCATTCTACAACAGGTCCAAACAGTCATTGTAACCAGGATACGAATCTGGACTAATCAGCATGATTCTTGAAGCAAAGTTACAGTCCAGCTCATCAGTACCTTAGAAATCCCAAATGGGCTACTCTGTTGAAAAAGTTACGGCCAGTGATTTCTGGTATGGTGAGAAAGTAATGTTGATTGACTCTCTGGTAAAAGAGATGATAAAAAGACTTTCAATCTCAATTGAGAATAATATTATTGCTCGCATATGGATCCTGTATGTAGAAAATAGAAATGGAGTATCAAAAGAGTTGACATTTTATCGAACTAGTTCAATGAACTCCAATTTACTTTCGAAGATCTCTGCTTGTTGGATGCCTAAAGTGTTGTATAAAGTTCATAGACTTCGAGAAATGAAAGCCATTCTAGATAAGATCCAAACAGTCTTGGTTCCTAAGATTTAAGCCTGGACTTACCAGCATGACCTCTAAGGCAAGTTACAGTCGAAGCTATCAGTATCTGAAAACCTAGAATGGACTTCTCTGTTAAAAAAGTTAGAGCCATCATTTTCTGGCATGGCGAGGAAGTAATCTTGGTTGACTTTCTTAAAGGGTAGGAAATGACACAAAGACCATTGACTTCAATTAAAAATAACAGCATTACTTGCGTACGGATCCTGCTCGTCAAAAATAGAATAGTGTCTATACATAATATTACAGAGAGTTGGCATTTCGTTGAATCAGCTCAGTCCATTCAGACTGACTGTTTAGTGCTTTTCGCCCGTTGGCTGTCTAAAACGTCGTACGAAGTACAGGAACTCCTAAGAGTGAACGTTGTCATTTTAGATTAGTTCCAAACAGACTATCGTAACCAGGGATCAAATCTTGACTTACCAGCAAATTAAAGTTACGAGGAGTCTCTGTTCAAAGAGTTACGGTCACCGTTTTCTGGCATAACGAGAGGACTGAAAGGACAGGAAACAATCGCAGCTTCCTATTTTGGAACAAGTATCAATAACAGAGGAGTTTAATTGAGAAGTTTTTACCCATTATGATGATGCAGGACATTTCGCCCGAGTGTCAAGAGACTTGCTGGGGAATTTTGTATCAACTTATAGCATAGATCAAGCCAAATCTAACTATTTTTATAAGTGAAGAAGACTGACCTTCTACAGAGAATGACTAGAAAAATGAGAATTTGGCAACATTGGGACATGAGAGGCAATCACGTCCATTTGATCTTGCTCTCAAATTGAAGATGAAAAATCATCTGAAACTTCTTGATAGACCTTCGTATAGGTACTACAAGCAATGTCCAATAACTGATTCGTGTCTTCTTTCTCAGATAATATTTTTCATTTCGGAAATAGGAGGTGTATGACATCTGACGTAGTTAAAAACTTCCGTCTTTCATCAGAAATCGTCAGACAAATTGTGATGAACAGGCAGATACGTCGTCGTAAAGCATTCAACAAAATACTACGTTGCGTAATTGCTTCAGAACTTTGGGGTAACATCCTTTGTTCATTGTTTGACTTTTTAGAGCATTTTCGTTTGCTTTGTCGAACAAAATAGTTGGCATCGCTTTGACAATGGCGTGCTTCCTTGACTTATAGCTGTTCGGGTCTCTTCCACTAAGAGGGTCTGGATTTTTGTCGCCGGGTTGTAAGTTCATTGCTACACTCTTTTCGAATCATAGCAATGGTTCCGAACAGAATTTTTGCAAAATGCATTCTCGGCATACACGAAATTCAGAGAGTCATGCCGTTTGGCGAAAAGAGCTTGCAAAGGGTACCTCTTAACTAAGAAAAACCTTTCGTGCTTCAAATTCGAATACTTTAAAAGACAGACCTCTTTACTCCTATTAATAATAAAATAGCTTCAATATTTGAGGCAAATTGTTATGTGAAATGCAACTAAAAAGAACTTTAAGTTGCTGCTAGTTGAATGAGCGCAACCAATATTGTTGAACAGCGAAGTGTTCTTCTGGTGAGATGTCACTTCAACTGAAAGTACCCAGCACTACAATTAACAACATGTTTCATGAGACTCGAAATGTACATCTTCGAACGTACGTGCCACCTTGACGTTTACTACAATCTAGGGTTGTCAAGTTGAGCTGCGGGATTCTAGAGGAGTTTTCACAATAAAAGTTTGTGGATTGAGGACTTGTGTTCCTATATAACTCCACAAAAAACGATGAGTATTCAGTTTGAAAAAAGATACCGTGAATTAATTTCTCGAGAGATTAAGCACGGAATATACGTTACAATAAAGCGGGAAGAACAAACATAATTTCGTCTGCAAATTTTAATTAGACGAAGGTATATTTGCGCGCTAATTAAGACAAGCTGATATTAAGGTGTTTAAACGGAATTTTATCTGACAAGGATAGCTGGTATAATGCATGAATTATTTCTTGTACCTAATTGGTAAATGAGTTGGAATCCTATATGAAAGAAGTTCGTACAAAATTCATAACGATGGCTTGAAATTTAAAGGTCAAATAACAATAATGCTACATCATTTTGCATTTAATTACTTGGAGGAAAGCAAAAGAAACACGCACTATAGCCTCGTAGATAGCTATGGTGGTATAGATCCGGCATATGTTAACTCTCAGTTTACGCATTTTTTGTGATTTGTGTACCATCAAGTTCAGGGATGGCCAAAACAAATTAATGAATGCAAAATTAATATCAATTTTCTTGGAGGCGTGGAGTTGTGAATTTGAATCACGGCCAAAGAGACTAATTCTAATGCTTCAATGTCTTTATTTCACCACGTTCCTGGCATTTCTTTCATGTAATGGGCCGTTCACAAAGAGATCGTGTGCAGTACATTGTGTGACACATGTAAATGACTCTTATGACTTTTGTTGATGAGTTCGCAGTCATGTAAACATATGGGCTTGTTCAAGTTGTTGCGTATACATCTTTTAGTGTCTCTCAAGATATGTTTTATTGCTTTGATAACATTTAGAAACGCGGGGTCAGATGTGACTGATCGGTCATGGATGAATTGCACTTGAGAATATTTTTATATGTTTGTAGTTGAAAACAAGAGGAATAATCAAAACAAGTCGGCAATAAAAAAGATTTATTATTGAATTAATTCCAAATTGATTTTCAGAAGATCTGGATTCAGAAATATTACTGGTGGAATATAGATATATTAGATTATATGTGAGGCAAATTGTTGGTAATCCTCTCATAGTAGACCATAATAAATTACCACAAAATGAGGAAAAATCCCAAGACTGTTGAAAGAATTTGCAGGAAAAGTGCATCTGCGGATGAGCTGTCCAAATGAACTTAATATTTCTAGTTTATTACAGAAATATTTCTTCAGGATACACAAACTTTTTATATTCTCACCCCAACGGAAAAACTTTTGTGAAACTATCAGCTGGAAGGATGCTCACATATCGCCATGACAGCCTGTCGGAAAATGTCAACTCTAGAATGATCTGATATTGTTACAATAGATTTTTTACTTGGGGTGAATTGTCAAGGGGAGATGACACGAGTTTAGGGGCATAAGTAGCACGATAATTATTTGAATTCACAAAATATAATAATATGATTTTGTATTTCCCTGAATTCATCACCAAAATTGATTTACTCCAATTTGGAGAAAAAGTGAGTTCGAAAGTCTTCTTATTCCCCTTTATTTTCAAGAAATATATGGTTGTAGTCGAATGAATATTGGAAAAAGCATCATCAAACTTTGACTCACCCTGATAGAAGTATGTATTTCGTATAGTATTTGGAAACCTCGCCAAGGCTCGGCCTCTAAAGTATTATTCTCAATCGGTAAACTGTACTTACTGACCTTAATACTTCAATAACTATTTGAATCGCTCGAGTTTTTATAAGTGAATAAAACATTTTAAAAGTGGTCGCATGAAAAAATGTGATGAGCAATGAAGTGGAAGACCAGTTGACGTTGCAACTTCGAATCTCGTATTGATAGTTCTATTATCTTGACCAAACAGTCAATATAACAGTGATATACTAGAGAACAAAGTAATGTCTGCCGTTTGGAACAAACGTCATGGATTTTTGACAAAGGTTTATTGTAGCTCTAGGATGATATTCGCCTATATTCGGCATAGCTGCGATTCAAGAAATGCTTGAGAGAATGGTCTGAGCTCTAGGAGATCTTACTACATTTCCTTGTAGTCCAGATATCGTCCCATCATACTTTCATTTGTTTGAACCACTCAAGAAGGCTCTACATAGGATCTAATTCGGCTCTAATAAAGGAATGTAGATAAATTAGCAAACATAATTCCAAAAATAAATATTATTATGCCAGGGACATGAATGCCTTAGTGGAATGACAGACTTTTGACAACAGGCGTTTTTCTACTTTAGAAATATGCTAGCTCATATATGGCACAGTTGGCACTAAAAACTAGCTTTAGAGATTCCATCAAATCCTCTTTATAGTTTGGAGCTCGCCCTTGAAGACTTCCATTCGATTTGACTCTTTAAGGAGGCTCTACGCAAAAGAATTTGATTCTAACAAAGAAATATGATTTACGTGCAAAAGTGGCTCTGACTGTTGAGCAAGGATTTCATTGCCAGAAGCCCACTTAAATTGGTAAATTGATATGGTAAAGCCGACTCAAGAAATGCCTCAAAAACTAGTCTAGGATGTCCTACCACGTTCTTCTTACAGCAAGAATCTTGCCCCAATGATCGCCCGTATGTTTGGACCCTCAGAAAGAGGCTCTAAGTCGGATGGATATAGCTTTAACGGACTACATTCCCATTTATGAACGTTGCTGTAAAAGCAAAGAAAGGCATACGCAGTAAGTGGTACACAAGATTCTAGAAAAAAAAGGGTGATTTTTCTTCAGGACGATGCTCGCCTATATAGGATCCAGTTGACTCAAAAAATGATGTAAAAACTACAGTGATGATGAATTTCATCACATCCCTCTTACAGTTTAAAGCTAATCCTAATTTTAGACTCTCTAATGAGGCTTAACGTGGCATGAATCCGACTACTACAGAGATAACTTTGATAACAAAGCAAAGATTTGAATTCCAGAGATAGCTGAGGCTGTGGGCATCTGATTCGATGGGGTACTTCACATTTTCCATCAATATTTGGGAATGAGACAGCTCCCTGTCAGTTGTGTGTCACATTTGCTCTCAGACGACAACAAACACAATTTCGAAAGAATTTTCGGTAATGTTCAACAATGGTAAGGACTTCTTGCACCGTGTCGTAGCCATTTTAACAGAGAACAAACACAACAGTGAGCTACTCCTAGTGCATCGAAGCCAAAGAAGGTCAAGATGGGCCTATAAGCCAACAATGTTATAGCAATAGTTTTTTGAAATGAGTACGGTAACATTCACAACAACTACTTAGAAAAGAATAAACTGATCACAGGCTCATATTATTGGAGCAATTCAACAACTTAGCGGATAAAAAGATCTTTTCCTACAGAACAATGCATCGGTGGATAAGTAAGCAAAAGTGAATTAATTGTGCCATGAATTGGCTATATATCTAATCTATTCTTCAGATCTGGCTCCCTTCGACTATTATTTATTTCCAAAATTGGAGAAATGGCTCGATTGTGAGAGATTTGGATCGAATAAAGAGATCATGGCTGGTACAAAGTCTGTTTTGCTAGCATAAGGCATTATAAAGGCATTATAAAGGCATTATATAAGGGTTGTATGTAAACTATATTTGAAAATTGTATTCACTAGTCAATGACAATCACTTCTTAATCGTCCCTGGTAGCTCCGAAAGCAAAGCAATTGGAAGGTCTTACACATTCCAGCAAAAAAATATTATACATGTACAAATTGTGCTCCGATAATAAAGCTTGTAAAACAATCGACTTTCAAGAAGCTGTAATGCTCCAAAAATTGGGCTAGAAGATACAATCATACTATTTACTATTATTATTATAAATTTTGGAATCTGAATCTATCGGCCATGTCATTGAGTTGACTCTTTGACACACACAGCTACTTCTTACTTTACTTGCCATGTTTTTATCTTGCTACCAGTCAACCGTGCAAGCCCATGTTACAACAGATAGCTGGTACCAGATAGCTTCATTGTTGCCAAGTTGATTTGATTCTCAACATGAAAAGATAACGAGAGTGAATACCAATCTAGATAAGCCATGACAAATTTCATGAACTGGCTAAGATTCGAGTTCACAACCTCGGGGCTCAGAGGTGCTATCTCGCCGTTGATACAGTTACATCTTCCTCACAGTCCAAATAGACTTGAAGAGGGCTCTACGTGAGATGAATTTGGTTCAAATGAAAAAGTGAAGATTCGTTTGCAAACAAAGTTCCGATAGTAGAACAAAAACTTCAATGCCACAGGCATACGCAAGTCAATAGAACAATAGGAGAAATGTACTGAAACTTGAAAGGATTATTAGTGCCGGGTTATCCATTAGGTACAGAATAACGTGCTCAGGTGGCCCTTTTCAGAGCGTAACTTAGTCATATCATATATTCTCACAGGGCTTCATCAAATGCCTTATCTAGGAGCATAATTGAACTGTACTTAGGAGTCACATTACTCACTGCACCTATTTGATTATTTCTCAGACACCCTCGACCTTGGTGATTCCCCAACTATTTCAAATATTCTCAGCAGTTACAATGCTGTGTTAGTAGCATGATTTGATATTGTGTCTAGATATGTAGACTCCTGATGTTCACAAGCTCAGAGACCATGACCAGGCCATGATGAATGCTGTGCCTAGAAGTATCACTTAGGAGCCTTATTGAATACTTTGCTTGGAGGTCTCATTGGATACTGTACCCAGAGACACTAATGTGTTTTAATCCAGCACTGATGATCAAGAGGAAGAGCAGCCTGAATTTTTTTCAGCTCTTGAAAAACTTATTATATAATCCTGGTACAACAGCATATTCAATCATATTATTAGTTAAATAAAGTGGTGAGATGATTCAAATGTGTAACTTTGATGGCTTGTATCTGCAGAAGTACTCATCGGAATGAAGACTGTATTTTGCCAAATAATCTTGATAATAGAAAAGTCACCATTTTTTTTTTCATTTTCAAGATTTGATGAGGAAGCTTCAATTTGAGTTTTCTAATTTTGATTAATGGTGGGTAAACTATCAACTGATGCAAGCCTTGTTCGTATGAGAGAAGATTTCTATTCAAATACGACTTCTAAGTTGCTTCGCTTCAATGATGTTACAGAAATGTCTCCTCGTGCAAAATCAAATAGTCACAAAACAATTCCCAATAGCAATTGTTCGAGCACTTGTGTCTCCTAGGAAGTGAATATCCAAACAGTCGTGTAATTGTTTCTTACAACGGAGCCGTGTTGATTAATAGAATTTGCGACAGTCAAAATAGAAGTACTCTGTAGTGTCACAAACGGAACGCAGAAACTAAGCAAGAAAGACAGACAACAAGACAACGACAAAAATTAATTTTAAGTTTAGAATGCGAGAATCATTGGAATGCTGCTGCACTTTTTAATTAAAGTAAGTAATATGAAATGGCGTTTTATCTTACAAGTATTCAATTATTTAAATAACCCTGCTGCTTGGGGAAAAAACAATAAATTCACCAAGTGCACTAAAATATTTTAATATCATCTCCAAGTTATTGATGATGATCTCGATGAACTCAATATGATTTTGTAGCAAATTCTTTCATTGAAATCGCACGACAGGTCAACAAACTATTGTATCAGCGTTAGATATATTATCCGTAAGCATGTACCGCTATACGGGTACCTGTTATATTGTCATTGTGTGATATATAAGCTTTCCACATTAGATCTCCCCTTTTCGTATCCCGCTGTTAGAAGAAAGGGCTATCATAATAACAGTCCACCATTTTACACTAGTGTCCGGCAATGGCAAACGGAACTGGAATAAACATTTTATGTGCAGTACAGTGTTGAAAAATTACGGCGATAAATAATCTAGGAAACTGTTTCCGGTGTTTGGGACATCGTTTCCGGACTCGGTTGCCATTTCTTTGTCCGTTTTTACCCTCCTTTTTATTTGGTGACGAGCGCCAAAAGTTGCAGAGTCGGCTGGTTTTTTACTTACTGCTCAACAAAGCGAAAGTGAATTTTTGTAGTTAATTTATTTTGAATGTACTTTTCTCCTGCTTTCGGGAAAGTTTTTTTCCGTAATCTGAAGCTCTTTAATGAGATGTCTTAATGATATTGTGATTATCTAGAGAATGACATGAATATCTCTCATTTTAATTACACCAGAAAATCCGATTTTTTCAAGAAAATATAATTTTCAGAACGTTTAACGGTCACCTTCTCATCATCAGTTACAAAAATTTTCTGAACGTCTCTAAAATATTTAAGCATCAATCTATTATTATCAATTGATCTTTTCTCAACCACCTGATTTCTCGTTAATTTCTATAGTAAACATTTACGACAGTAACCTTGAGCACCTATCCCTACAGATAATTCGTTATTTTATACATCTTAGGCCCGGTTGTACAATCTAAGCTTATCTACAGTTAAGTTGAATACGATCATTTCAGAAATTGTAACCATAGCAAATAAGCTCAGTTCAATCAAACTGCACATAACACTTAATGGTGCAACCAGGCCTTAGATGGAATATATTTCTTGGAAAACATTGTTATCAACCATTCATCAAGATATTTGCTGGTTCTAGCTTCGATCAATAATGGTATCCAAGTAAACCGGGGAATTGAATAGATTCTTAATATGGACTTCAAAGGAAGAAGTTCCTATCGATCTCCACGAATACCTTTCGTAGGATTGAGGAAAAAAAATGATTGCTGGGAGCCAGGTCTAGATAAATAACTTCTTGGAGCCTTCAATCAAGTAATGCAGTTTGGGTAGTCCGAGCCATGAGGGCAAATACGTCATTGTGGATGAGAAGCACTTTTTGACTAATTTTTCACGTTTTGCCTATTCAACAGCTTTCTTGAAAAGGTGCATTAAGAAAGCGTTAATGCTACCCGCCATTTCCTCATGGTACAGCCAAAGAAATGATCTTGAATCATCTAGATGAGTGGTATCTTTGGCATGCCATCACATCGACTCTTCTTCAAGATATTTGCTGGTAAAAGTGGCTCAATTAATAGAGAGAAACGAAACGTTTGAAGATAGATAACATTACTCAACTTTACGAGGGAAGTTCAATGAATTGTCGGTGTGGATCTAAAAGGAGGAATTGATTCTCTCTCTTTGTCTTCGAAATATTCGTCTTCAAAGTCTCATTATCTTCGAATTGATTCTTCAATGTTTTATTGTAGAATAATCGCTGGATACCAAGTCAAGTAGTGAGAAAGATGAATAACTACTTGGAGCCTACAATCAAGTATGGCATTTTGAATAATTCAAGTCGTGTGAGCAGATACGTTATAGTATAGGAGCAACACTCTTTGACCACTTTTCAACGTCCCTCCTTTTCAAAAGCTTAGATAGTACCAGACATTTCTGATTCGGCTAAAGAAGTGACTTTGAACCATTTGGAACCTCGTCTAAGATATTTTTTGATTGAAGTAGCTCAGGGACCGATAAGAGTACTTGAACATTAAGAAGAGTTCAATAAATCATTATTGATGTGGATGTAAAAGAAAGAAAGTATTTTTTCCTTTGCCTTCGAAATGCTTGTCTCCAAAGCTTCACTGTTTTTGAATTAGCTGCTACGAAAATCTTTTATAGGATTTAAAGACCGAAAATTATAGCAGGAGTCATCTCTAGATAGCTTCTTGCGGCTTACAATTGAATACCAATACCGGATGATTCAAATCGTGCTAGCAGGTACGTTATCGTGAAAGAGTAACATATATTTGGCTAACATAAGGAAAGCGTAGGTACTGCCAGTCATTTCTCAATAAAATATCAATTAGGCCATTTACACGATAGGGTATAGCAGACTCTTATAGTGCACTTGGTACAAGTCTTCAAGCTATGGCTACTCTTAGTTTCTGTGAAGAGCACGTTATTTATTTATGATCGGTTCAAAATAGTTCATGATGCTTCTGGCTTGAAAAGTGATCTTGAACCATTCGACTGAGTAGTTACTTTGATATGCCATTGTATCGACTCTTGTTTAAGATATTGTTAGACCAAGTGGTTCGATAAATAGGCAATTCAGAGCGAAGGGAATGCTTAATGATTAATGAATTATTAGTATCCCAGCGATTTTCACGAAGATCTCTTGAAGGATTTGGGAAAAAAAATAATGGCTGGAGGTCAGATTTGGATTGTTTGGACAGATTAAGCAATTCAAGTTGTATGCGCTTTAGTTGCTTCCTTGGAGCGATGCATAAGGAGAGCGTAGATGCTGCTCGTCAATTGTTTGTAATCGATTTGAAGAAGTACATTGTTCCAGCCGAAAGAGCGACTTTCAGCTATTAGAGTGAGTGGTACTATCGACATTCCATCGCGCCAACTTTCGCTTGATCTTTGGATCATAGCGACGAAACCAGAGAATTCACATTCGGTAACAAATCATCAAAAAACTTCACTGGGTTCTTCGCCACGTATCTTCTTTGCATTCTCTAGCAAGATGCCCATGATAGATCGATCTGGGTATAGTTATTCTCATATCATGTGTGTACGTATGTCGACTGTGGGTAAGCGATTGAAACGATTTACGAAGATGTTTCAGGCTTTTCCAAATGATTTCAATGCTGATAAGCACTTCTCGTCATCTCTCACTCTCTTACATGTACATTAATTGACCATTAAATTGTTAATTGTCATGAAACCAATGAGGAGGATAAATCCTCCTTTCCTGGTTGCCTAAAGTTTTTTAACAAGATACCGACTAGCGAGATGGCAAGAGAAGAGGTGGAGACACCAGGTACCAGATATCAAATTGAGGACAAAAACATTTTTGTGGAAATACACTAAAAATGTAATGTTGTGTTATTCGAGAAATTGGAAGATTTAATTTTTTTGTGAAAATTTCATTCTATTTATGGAACTATGAATTGAATAAGTCAAATTTAAGAGTCGAAGAGGGAGAGTGCGTTGCATGCATGAGCAAATACTCTGTGCAAGCATTGTTCCACCGCAACTTTTTGGATTAATTTGACCAATTTTGGGCTGTGAATCACAGCATAGAGCTCCAGTTTCGTCAGTATCATAAAATCGATAGCAAATCAAGAAATTGTCACTAATTTTGGCTCTACATTCCTAATGACATTGTCATCAATATGAGCTGAATAAAGGGGATTGCAGTTGGTTCACATACGAATATTGAGCATTTATTGAATCAAGAGAATTCAATAAATATGACGGGGCTTGGAAGCTCTTCAGAATTATTGTTTTGTATTTATTTTTGCATGAGTGCTTTTTTTGATTCACGATACATAACTGACTGTTAAATTTTTTTTTGGTAATTTGCAGTAAATTGCTTTTGAGAGTTGATTTTCATAATTGTATTTGCTCAGGTTGAACTTAATAGCTGGTGATTTGAATAATTAGCTCTATTTATTTATCGGTTATCAATTTGCAATTTTCTCTATAGTTAATTATATTTATACATGATTTTCAGATTAGTAGTAGTTTGCTAAATTAATGTGATAATATATTTGCCTTATGAATATTTATTCTATGCAAATTTAATATAGAATCGGTATAATATTGGTATTGAATATCTGTTTGCCTATTTTCATTCAATATAAGTATTTGCTGATGACAGAATTCGTACGTTAGTTTCTGTAAGGTAGCGTATGCATTATAAGTAGTTTTAGAGGTTTTCACCGGTTCTGGGATAGTATATAGGAAAGATACAAGCGCGAGCTCAAATTCAGCCTCTTTTCAATTCAGCCAGTTTTCTGCTAAGTTTGCATTGGACAAAGGCTGAATTTGAGCTTGCTCATATATCTCTTACAGGACAAATATGGTCAGAGCATAAACAGAACCAGATGATGTCCTAGAGCCGCCAAATAAGTACTATAATAAGTAGATAACTGTTTACGATTAATCCGAATTTGTTTATAATTATATATCAAACGCTAACAGCCGCATTTCCGTTACAAACTGTGAGGTATGCAAGAACGAGTGTATTCACGGCGAAAGTACATATATTAGAGAATAAGAAATGCCAGTTTTTATCACTTGACTGTCATATTTCGTCCAAAATGTATCCTCCAAGTTTCGTTTGTTTCGCGATAATCATGCACTTCATTTTGTTTACTATAATCGCAGTACAGAATTGTCAACATTGTAATAACCGCACAGCTCCAGAATAGATTACCATCTCCACTATTGCCCAGAACACTCAGTATACCCTCGACGTATGTAATATCCTCATCACGCGTTCCACCGCACTTAATATTATACGTTCACCGCCCGTTATAGTACGTTTATCGTCCTGCCGTTTAGTTGCATTGCGTTTTAATGAATACTGCCCACTGCGCCACATACCCACGTAGACCAAAACGCCATTTGAACTCTGCTCTATTACTAGTTGACACAGATTTGTGACTGTCCTGAAACTATTGTGAATTCAGCCCGAAACGTTGATTACAACCTGAATGTGAGAGATATTGAGATTGTGTCGCACACAGCTTGATAATGAAGATATGACTAAGATTCATGATGCCTGATTGGAGTGAAATCGATGCATAAAAAATAAGTAGAGTCTCTCTTCCCTCCCGAATTTTAGGTTCGGACGCCTATGAACCTCTGCCATCGGCGTTATTAGCTTCAATATGCACGGGGACACCTCAATGTCATGGGATACCGATATCGATATGATGCTATCCACCACAGTTTGTTGGGCTGCAAATAAACACGTTCGACGGTCTCTATTCCCACTAAACTTATGTCGCACCCGTTATATGAAAACATTTCGGTGGATATATCCGATGAAGAGTTAATGGAAGTCATATGCATGGATGTAGGATTTAGACAATGGTTATTTTTGACGTTATTTTGTTTATGCTTTATGGAGGGATCAGCGAGAAGCGGGATACGAAAAAGAGAGAAGCATTCAGACGTCAAGCTATCGTTATTAAACCATTTCACAATTTGGTTTCGAAATGCATGCCAAATGAGCTTTTCGATCAGCTTCTGTTAATCAAACAAAGGTTTCGTACCAATGTGAAATTATTGTTTTTTCAACATGACAACTCTTACGAATAATTACAGTCATATTTGTTATTAAAAGCAAATAATCGCGCACTCCTCCTCGCTCTTACGTTGCCGTCTGACCATTTTCTCATCATTTTATCCTACATCAAAAATGAAATACTTACGACAATTTTTATCCCAATATGACTCAAAAATCGTATTATACATGAAACATTATTTTGAGTGAACAACCCTAATCACTTCCAAGATCAAGCCATTTAGGAAGCGTGTACGCACACATTTGCATCACTTTAAAATCGAACATTGAGTGTTCAGTTTATCTGCGCTGTGCATTGTTTAATTAGCCATCATATTATTCAATTCAGTGTTGTGAAGTAGCTGAGAGCTTCTATCAATTGGTGAGTTTGTCTGTTATTAAGTTTTATGAGTTTGGTATGTTTAGCGTTATATGTGATGACGCCACGCTAAGTGTCCTTTGAAATTTTGGTATCTTTAACTATCTGGTGCTCACACCTTGACCGTGTAGCGGCAGTGATTGTTGCTAACCGCATGTACTGTGTGTTATTGCGGGCAACGGGGCTGTTCCAAGAGTGGATAAATCAACCAGCCTGCGAGTGTCGCAGGCATTGGTACGGCATTACAGTGCTGATAGCCATCCGTAGGTGTCGTCCAACGTGAGATAAACAATGCTAGTGATTCAGCTATCTGGGTGCTACATTATTCTTTCGGTGTTGCGCGGGAGTATGTGTATGCCAACCACATGTACTGTGTGCTACTGAGGGCAACGGGGTTGTTCCAACTATTAAGCTGATGATGGCGACCACTTCTCTTGGCGCCGAATCGTCCAATGTTTTTCAAATAAATATATTTAAAATATTTTAATAATTATTGAGTAGAATTTTTGAAAATCTGTCACATATTTTTGAAACAACCCTGGTGATAAGCTCCGAAAATACAGAAACTATTTTTTCAGCCTCATATTATCGTTCTGATGATTTCTGTCAAATCACTATCCTATGTATATTGAAACAGAGGTAACAAAAGTTGATATATTCTAGTTCGAATTTGGAATGGGGATACGAGCTACGATGCGGCAGGTACACGATCTATAACTTGGATAATATTCAATAAATTTTGATGATTATTCCATCCTGTTGCTGAATAGAAGAAATAAACCTATATTTCTTGGAAATTCCTGTTCAGTACGCACGAATGAGTACATATAAAAATAATAACTACAGAATTGAGTGGAGTTTCCTCTAATGCTCTTATTTATTTGTTGTTCTGTGCTATGAGAGTTTTATGGTCAAATAAACTGAATTTTACAGTTCTAGTGGTTTTATCGTTTTGTTTTTCTATCAAATGAATTTAAACTGCATTTGTTTGAGAATAAAACTAAATTTGTGGTGCTTGAAATGAAAATGTAAAGCTTTGTTTTGCAAATTTGCTGAGTTGGAATCTAGACCCCTCATGAAAATATTCTGTAAGAGCTTTTGGTCATTCAGTATTTCTAATTGGATTAAAATATCCTAAAAATAATTAATTCACGATTCACCCTTCATTTGGACCCCATAGTGTCACAATGTATTGCATATAAAATTACAGAGCATATAAAATTTTGAACCCTTCTTGTGACGACGACATTCTCTTTAGGATAATAAATATTCGCTGTATGAAAGAAGTGATACTGCTGTTAGGACTTATTAAGGATTGAGTGACTTATTTAAAATTGATGTTGATGTAAAACAAGGTTGCGCACTTTTATTTCCAGTTGATAAAACTAATGGAGAACAGTTGAGAAGATTATTGATAGAATAAGTGCAGGTGCAAAGTGTATGCACCTGATTTTGAAGGTTTGTTGTTTAAATTTTCGACTGATTGCAATGTTTGGATGAATGGCGTGAAACAAGTGAATAAGTCTGTACACAGTAACATTGAACTTATTTGTTACGGTTAGCGTATGATTAGCGGTGGTTTGCAGAACCTTCCTATTGTCTTGCGTTGTCCACTAATTTCTGAATTCATGGTAAATGTTTAAAAATTCTCATTTCGTCTGCTGTTGGAGGTGTAGGGTTTAATATCTCTGTAAATCAGCTAAAATGAGTACTGAAAATCCGGTACAATTTAGAAGGAGAGGGGTGAAGTCCTTTACGCAATTTTCTTGTCGGGTACAAGGAAAGAAGAGGCAAAACGCACGCGAAAACAGTGGCTTAAGTGATGAAATTTACATTTTTTCTCGGCAGTATGCAAATTTCGCTTTGATAAATTTCGCAGCCCAACTCTAATATGCAATATGCATATAATTCCACACGGCTTACGGGAGTTATTACATGTAGTACGACTCTCTTTTCTGAGTGAGCGGCAAACTCATCGATTCTTCAGCCAGTGGTGTTAATTTTCGAAGTGGAAGTAATCCGAGTTAATAAAGCGATACGGGATGCGACGATTTTTAATGACGTCACGGAGAACGTTCGCCGGCCGTTCGAAATTCATTCGGGTGGAAAGATCACCGATCTTTTTACTTTTTGTTTAGTTTAGGTAGTGGTTTTTGCTGTTTTGCCGCTCAATCGAATTAATTGAGTTATAAATCAGCCAGCTTTGGATATTCGTGATTGATGATAGGCCGTGATTCTTGTAATTAAAACAGATATCGATTCATATATGATCAGGAGCTTAATTAACGGATGGTCCTTCATTTAGGCTCATACAATATTTATATGTCATGTGAATTACGGCTACGAATGATGAATCAGCGGAGAGCGGTGAAATTAATGTGTGTCATCCACATCAAAAAATTAATCCGGAATTGGAATGGTTTCAAAAGTGTTATTATTTGGATGCTTTTTGATACGAATTTCAGTGTTCATGACTTTTTAAATTTATTTATATACAGCTGGACCAAAATTTCTCGTAATATGACTGAGCAAATATTTTTCTGTCATTTGACGTAACCTGTATAGTAACGAAGATATTATTTTGTGCTCAGGCTATGATTCACTAGAGGTCAATACCAGATCCAGATCAACCCGACTTTCATCTAATCCAAACCGCCCAACTCGCAACTTCTTCAACTTCACTCTAAGGGCCAATTGGATAAAAATAATTGATAGGCTGTCAGTTAACATGCTGTTAGCTCGATTTTTTATTGACGTTTATCTGGGAAAAAATAGATCGCGTGAATATTTAATTCAATTCTGAAGTTTAAATAACGATTTTAAATTGTATTTGTTGTAAAATTATGTATGATAATATCATAACTTCTATTTAAATGTCAAAAAAATTAGACTAGAAACACGTGATCAAATATTTGACTATGTGATTAAAGTTAATGCTTCATGCAACTGGGCCTGAGTCTATTCATTTTTGTAGAACCCAGCCTTCTAATATTTAAAAAAGTTGCCAACAGCTGTTATTTTCCGAGATAGAGCCTGCAGATCCACGAGGATTAGGATGCCCGAAGAGTGTCTGCAGTTAAACCTGACATAAGAGGACGAGGAGCTTCAGCAACTGATAATAACGTCCAAACGACTTAGGCCCAGTTGCATAAAGCATTGTTAACTTTAATCACATAGTCAAATATTCGATCACGTGTTTCTAGCTTGGTTTTGTTGACATCTAAATAGAAGTATAATTTTATAACAAATACAATTTAAAATCGTCATTTGAAGGTTAGATACAAGTTAAATATCCACGCGACCTATTTTTTTTTTTCAGATAAACGTCAATAAAAAATCAAGTTGACAGCAATTAACTGACAGGTTGTTAATTATTCTTTTGCACAATTGGGCGTTTACATGTGTTCACCGGCCCTCTATTCGAGGTAGTATGTTGATTTCACCAGTAAACTGTGGTTACTATGGTTATGCTGGCTGAGTAAAAAAATGTGGATTTTTACAAAAAATATTCATTTACTTATCTTTATTTGTGATTGAATAATCACAATAGAATGTCAAACTTGATAGCTGACAGCAAATAAAGAATCATCAGTAGTAATCCAATTTGAAAAAGGAAATTCGAATCCATATTTTGGATCTTTCAATCGTGAAAAAAATTTTGTCAGCATTACGATCAATAAGAACAGTACCGATTTCGTATAATATTTGGAAACCTCGCCAAGGCTCGACCTCTAAACTATTATACTCAATCGGTAAACTGTACTTACTGACCTTAGTACTTGAATAACTTTTATGCAACTGACCCTAACATTCTAATCGAACCTGATCTCCACTTGACCTCAACCTGAACTGGTCGCAGATATAAGCCGACTCAACCCATACCTGATCCAAACCAGCCTCGATCTCAACCCAATTCCACCCAGTTCGTACCTAATTCGAACCAGTGATGGAGCCACAACGAATTGACATAAATATTACCTTTATAATTATTGTCAATTTACCATTGAAGCTGACATGTCTTTAAATGGAATTTATCTAAGGGACTTGACAAAGACCAAGTCAGGCTATTTTTCTCTAGAAATAAGATCTGGATCAAGATGACAAGGATTGGTGGCTCAAGACGAGCTGGGATTATACCAATGTCGATTCAATGTGGTACCCTCACAGATTTAACTTTCATATAATTTTAGCCGCTCAGCTCTAAACTGGACTTGAAATCCATTTACTCCTACAACTCAGCTTCACTGTTCCCAGGAATTGTCCCTCGAAGAACATAACGAGCCGCTCCTCAATCATAAGAGTCAAAATTAAGCGCCCAAGCAAAGACTTACTGTTCCTGGACGTAGAAGGAGACGAATATAGGCAAAGCTGGTTTGAGAGTAGAGCTTTGGCACCCGACGATGGTATCTGCGAGACTTACATTTTTACTAAGCCCGAGCTTGGCGCAGCCGCAGCCCGAATCGACCTGAACTTAATTAGAACTAACCTCAGTCTTGATTCAGTTTCATCTGATCCGTATCTGATACGAACTAGATCCAGCTTCCATTAAATTCTAGCCGCCTAACTCTCAACTCAACCAAATTGATTCGAAACTCACTCATATCACTTAGCCTATACTGTTTACAGGAGATACCAGCCACTATTGACTCTCGAGGAAGGTACGCAAGTGGAACATCCACTTAAATCCATGATACTTACTCGATGGATATTAAAATCGACTCTATTCCAAAATTCATTCATTCAGAAATAGAGGGTTGTAGGAGAAAAACAAGAGTACAATGGATAATGTAAGAGTATAAGCAAACGATGGGTAACTTCAAGGTACAGCAATAGAAGCATCTTGCATAAAGAATAAAGCAGAGCAAAATTGAATTTTGTTAAGGAAGAATAAGTAAACACATTATACGACTATTGTGTATTCGATGTCGTGTTTCGAAATAAGTCTTATCCGTTTATCAGGCCAATGACTCAGTGTGTCTATGGACGTACGAATTCAAGGATTCTTGGATCAAACTACAGTCGGTATGTGAATCGGATCGAGATGTTGAGTACACCAGAATTATTTGGTATTCAAGACCTGGGTTCTTTCAGGGCTATCATGCTACAGAGAAAGAAAAATAAGAGTCATCCATTCGACTTAAAGAGTGCTAGTCAATTCGATATAACTGTACTACAAGAGTTAGCATTCAATCACTCTGATCTTACTGTGTCGTACGAGAATAGAGATCGTTGCATATATAGGATTGCTAGGCCGGACTTGGCGCTATACCAGGCCAAACATTTTGCCCCAAAAGCCTAATATAGCTTTCTTAAGAGCCAACCGTACTTTTTTGATATGTCGGACATACGTTTTTAGAGCAAGACATAACTTTTATAGGAAAAAACTCGATATGGTTCCATTATAGTATTTGATGTAGCAAGGGTGTTGAAAGGGCAATAATGCCTGAGGTCAACAGTGTACTTTCTGAGGGCCTCTGGCCCGAGGTGTGTACGTTGACCGTAGGCATCATAGTCCTTTCAACTCCAGTGGTGCCTTCAATATTTATTGTCCGACTTTTGTACTATTTTAATCAAAAATTTTAGCAACGTATGTCCTGTCATTGTGATTTCTGTCAAAGAAGTTACTCTGGTTACTTGCTGTAACTAGGAAACTTGTCTGTTATTTTTCAAGATAATGTCCGAGGGCATTATTTTCGAATACTCATTACTAAATTACAATTTTGTTACTCAATTGACTACAGCAATCAAACAATCAGTCCTATATCTTTTACTCTTATGATTCAGTCTTCTGTAGACTATATAAAATAGTCCAGAAGTTTAACAGATCCCGGAAAAGCTGGACACGTGGATATTTGGTCGGACGCAGCCATGAAAAGCTAAACACCCTCTGCACTAGTTCAGATTCTGAATACATGACACCATGACTTTCCTAGGGCTATCGTACAGAAAATACAGAAGAATATGTATCATCACCTCGACATGAAGGAAACCAGTCAAGCCAAAATAACTAGGCGTTGAACCACACATGGCACTATGAATTTATCACCTGTGCAAGATCAGAAAACATCGCACAGATCCAAATTTCGAATACATTAGGATGATTCAATAATGTGGTCAATTGGGTTGTCGTTCCATTAGCAAAGAAGAATAAGATTCGGAAGTTCCTGATGTGCTCATCATTCAGATTCAAACAGGATCGGCATGATCATTCAATTTGGAATCCACATGGACCAGATCAGGTTACAAGTTTTAGATGGTAGTCCGTGGCTCTGTGGAATTTAAAATCATCAAGGAGTACACTGAAATAATCTTTTGGAGCACCATATTTTACCGTGTATGAATACCATCAATGTCTTTCCAAACGATTTACCGATGCTTCCAGAGTGATCATTATTGTACGAATTGTGTTCTTGCGAAAAAAAAAACAGTTTTTAATGATCTAAAGATGATAAATTGCAAATGCTATTCATCTTCATAAATTCGTGTACGGGGACATCGAAAATGGTACTGAAGGGGAACATATTTTAAGAGTATTGGGAATTATCAGAAAATGAAAATTTATTTTTAAGCTGTCTATTGAACCTCCTGTGCATAATTTAAAATTCCCCTAGGATGGTGTTGGAGGCACTTAAACTCCCCTATTAATCAGATATCAGCAATGACAACTTCACGCGATTTCCGAAGCACCTGTTCTTTCAACACCTCCCTAGGTCTGCGTTCTATGTCCCTATCAAACGTCCTCGCTCTGCAGTGGCGGGTGTCGCAACACCATAAATATCACAGTTTCAGCGGAAATTAAATTCAAGGGTGGCCAGGCTTCCTCCCCTGATGAGACGTACAAGACGCACGAAACGCATTCCGCAATACGAGCCTTTGAATATGAAGGAAGACACAAAAGAATTTCATGAAGTTCGTAATTGTAATGGATTTATTTGAGGATTGTTTATTCGCTTTTCTGTTAATACAATGCAAGCAAATCTTACAGTAGATTAAACATTCGAACTAATTCAAAACTAACTTCCAACTATCTTCGCTCTTCCTTCAATCAACATTTAACACCACAAAGAACAGAATAAACACATTCCTAATACTGCTAACAAATGTTTTCATTGCACAGTAGAATATTACTGGAACCAAAACATTTCATTTACCCGCAAACAAGCCAGTGTGGTGGCAAACACTTTCGAATCTCTTCAAACAATCCAAATATACTGCATGTAACAACTCCGTGTTTTCGACGCTAACAAGCGTTTGTAGCGCCGACGCTAGAAATGGGAGTCATAAAGGCAAACTGTTAGAGGGAGGTTGAACGTGAACGTGGTTGTAAGCGTGAACTGTGCGTAGGAAACCTTAGGGATGGAATGATGTCAAAGGTTACAGTAATATGAGCAAAAATTATGATTTTGATGATGAAATTCCTGGAAATTTATGAACTTCAGGGACGCAAAAAGTATTTTTGAACTATGTACGAATTATTTCGAAACTATTGCCATTTCGACTGTGCATATATAAATTGTGTACCTCTTTTTGGTTTTGATATGATGGATTTCAAATTAAATATCTATTTGGTCATATACATCTGGATAACTTTAGAACAATTGGAAATTAAAATTTGGCGGTATCACAGATCGTTTGGATATGGCTTGAAACACCAATGTGTCAAATTTCATCGAAATTTAATTATTAAAACAGAAACCTGAGAAGAGAATCTTGAATACACTGAAGGTCAAAAGAGCCCCTTTGATTGTTCTTTGGCCTTTCGACTTCAATATTTCTTAATTAAATACCGGATTTGGTTGACTTTATGATGTAAAGCTCAAATATGTTGAAATAATTAGGCTACAAAATCTGATTTCAATTATATAAGCAAAAATTGCTGGCAGAAATAGATAAAGAATCGTTCTAAATTTGATCCCATATTTCAAATTTCAGACCACGTATCAAATGTGCGCATATGATATTAGATTCCGCATATATTCAGCTAATTGTTGGCCAAATTTCAATGAATTTAAACAAGAATTAATGGAATTACAGCTACTGAAAGTGAAACTCAAGAAATAAGTAGACGGTATTCGCAGCTATGCGCTATTATCCACAAACTTTTGGAGAATCATTTTAAAATATGTAACTATGTTGAGCAATCGAAAATCAATGTCTGCTATCGAGAATTACCCATTTGAAATTCAAATTTGTCAATAAATACATAATTCAAATATTTTATAACCCTTTTCTGTGAAGTATATTTTCTGCAATACATATTTAAATGTGCTGAAACAGAATAGAAAGCGTGAGGTCTATAGAAGTATAAAAAAGAAGGATAGCAGTTATTCTTCTTTCACCCATTCAAATCGCGAAATTCCTAAAGATGTCTGCAATCGAATGCCTAAACTGTCATATTCACACGTATGGAAATCCTTACACGGTCGCAATATAGGGGGAGAACTACTCTGAGGTTCACCCATTTTATTTAAATCTCGAAGGAAGATTCCAACACGGACGCATACTTAAGTAAGGAATCAAGTTTTGAGGGGGAGCTCCCTACGTGGTTCTATGCAATGCGGTTGATAATTATATCGTTATACGGCGATTAATATTTTAATTTTACTTACGAGACGGGCTTTTAGTCTTGCGAACAAAGGGGTGCATAATTCACAACCAAGAAGATCAAACAACGGCATAATTTGCTCTGCAAAAGCAAAATGATTATTCACCTGATAATTAAAATTTATGTAAGGAGATTCTGATAGTTTAGTTGTGATATTCACGCCAAAAACATCATATGATGAATCATCAATTTTCCTCATACGAATTATAATTTCATGGTTCGAAGGATCAATAAATACCCGTTGTTCAATTACGACAAAATATAAAACAAATAATATATGAATATAATTTTTATTGTCTCTGCAATTTAGCAATTATTGCAAAAACTGTCCAACGAAGCGTGGATGCGAATTGAAATAATTGACTACGAATTAATAATGAAATATTCCCATTGTTTGCTAAGAGTTTGTGCTGAATCCAAAATCAAAACAAATATCCACGCTTCATCTCCGACAAGAGCGCGGTAGGACAATGTGTCTCAAGCAATATTTTTTAATAAAAGTAATATATAAGCAGAGCGGAAGCCACTCGACTGATGCGACAACGCATTGACCCGCGCGCTGCACTGCGGTGGAAAATGAAACTATACGCGACAAAGACGGATTCATACTGAGCTTTATGAGTTTTCCACACCATTTTCTGCAATATGCGAATATATTAAATTTGCTCAGCAATCAGCACTATCATTTATGTAGGTCGACACTACTACTAACTGAATTCTATGAAGCGGAAGTGAACAAATATTTAATTTAGACGCCTTCCATATAATTCAATTTGTACTAGAAATGTTGTTTGTGGAGAAATGAATACAAAAGGATGTAATGTAAGCATTGAAGTGATGAATTTTTCTATTCCTTTATTGATGATATTGCTTATTGTCGACTCCATAAAAAGTTACTCAACAGAATCAGATGCTTAACATTCGCTACTCGATTTAACTCGAACACTAAAGTAAATGGGAATATGTGAATATGTTGTTGTTGTTGTTGTTGTTTTTTTTGGTTAATCTTGAACTTCTTTTTTATAGCTGATAGTAAGTGATGTTTGGATCATAAGCATCAGTATTATTGCTCTAAAATTCACTATTGTTGTTTGTATCAAGTTTCTTTCTTAAAACAGTTGTTACAAGTGTTATTGGAAAGAAAAGCAAGAACATATTCTCTTTACAATATCATCACTTCGCTCGTTCTCTTAATTTTTATTTATATTTGTTTCTACATACTCACTCACTTCGCTTCGCTCATTCTCTTCATTTTTGATTGGATGTCAATCATGAGCACATGAATATGCACTCATTACTTTTCAACTGCTTAAGTAACTATGGTAACGTACACTTGTTATTCCGGTTTCAGTGGCAGCTATTTCTAAGTACTCACGTATTTCACTTCGTACGTTCTCCTCATTTTGAAATAAATGAAAATCATGAACACTACAGTATGCACTCAATACTCTTCAGCTGCTGAAGTGATTGCGGTAATGTGTATTTGTTGTTGTTGCTGTTTAGGTTGTAGCTGCTGTTGTTTAATTTTAAATTTAAAGTTTGACAGAATGACATGTTCTCTCTGCGATATCATAAACAACTGACTATCATAAGTACTTGGGTAGGAACTCAATTCTTCTGAACTGCTGAATTAACTAAGGTATGAGCAATCTCTAACGTTCTTATTGCTGTTCCGTCTTAACCATCTTTCTTTGAGGATTAGTAACAAGTGTTTGCAATATCATCGCTTTAAAACTCACGCACTTCACAGCGTCCATTCTCTTCATTTTGAACTGAGTTTGTTTATCAATCAAAATCACTTAAGTGCGCATTCAATATTTCTACTTTACATGCCTCTGTTGTTGTTTATGTTATTGTTGTTGTGGTCTCGTCTTCAATTTATTCCATTAAAAGTTGGTGCAAAGTTTGGTCGAAGAAAGAAAAGAAGATTATCAAAATGAAGCATAACATATTCTCTCTGCAATATCATCACTGCAAAGCTCACGCATTTCGATTCGCTCATTCTCCAGTATGATTACATATTTGTTTCTTTTACTTAAAAACAAATGTCAATCGTGAGCATTAAAATTAGGTATATGAGATAAATGACTTACATGTAAACCATTTGATTGAATAATTGACTGTTGACACTGACATTGACATAAAACAAAAATGGTTGCCACCAAAGTATGATGTGATCATTTAGATGCTACAATTCAATTAAACTCGGTGGCAGTCTTAAATACTAAAATTTATCACTCTATGGCCAATCGTTTTAAATTTATGCTAGAAATCAGAAAAAGTTATCGAATGAAGTTTACTTTCAGCTCGATAGATTGCTATGGAAATCTAATATTATCATTTGAATGCTACGATTGCTTTGAATATGAGATTTCATGATTCTACAGCTGATTGTTCTGGATTTATGTGGAAAATTCGAAAAATTGTTAGTTAACTGCACTTTTGGTTCAACCGATCGCAATTATAATGCGAGGTGTACAACTAGATGTTATAGAAATGCTGGTTGACTTGAATTTATGCGAAAAATCCGAAAAAAATGTTATATGAAGTGCACTTCCGGTTCAGCCGATTGGTACAAAAATCAGAGATAACATTAAGAGAGCAATTCTATATATTGAATTTCAACAACCCACGGCTAACCATTCTGGTTTTTTGCGAAAAATTCCAAAAAAAGTTTCAAGTAAAGTGCACTTCCGGTACAGACGTTTGCAACTATGATACGAGGTGCACAACTAGATCTATGACCCGTCTTGAAAAAAGTGAAGGGTCAAACAATCAGCCAGTCATGCGAGTAAAGTTAGGTCAAGTAGAATGAAAGTTGAGTAGAAAACGGAAGAAGCTCTTTTTTTTTTAAAACAACAATAATAAATAAATTCCTGCACACTATTCTGGAATAGTATATTCTGCAACAAGTTTTGAATGAATAGCCATTCCAAACATGTTTCACACTATACTTTCTCTACGACCATAAACTCGACAATTTACAGAGGAACAAAAAATTACAAACTATAAAATAGAGGAACAAAAAATTACAAACTATGAAATAGAGGAACAGAAAAACTCCTGAAGTTGAAATTCAATTCAAAATGATTTGACATTCCTACTAATTGTTATAATTGATGAATAGATGCAGCTCGATCAAATTCCAAATATAGAATACAATTCGCGAGTAAAATTAAGCCGTAGCCATCTGGTGTGGCAACACGAGAACTACTCAAAGACGTACTCCGCTTGATACGCCATTTGAGCCAATGTTATTTTAATCGTTTGTTATTTGTGAACAGTGAGCTCTTGTTGTATTTTTTTCTATTTCACCTTTTTATTTACTATTTTAGTATATGTGTATTGACCAAAATCAGTCTTTTTGGAGACTGCTTTCTTATTTACATCAATTTCATTTCAACCTCTTTTGCACTTTCCTATTTACAACCTATTAGCTTCATTACTCTTTCTCCATTTATTGGATTTTTTGAGTTTAACATTAGATTTCTCTCAAGAAAAATAAATGATGTGAATTTAAATATTTAAAGACTATTTCCCAAGAACATGATTATTTATCTGCAAGTAAATACAATTTGGAGCATCCATGCACAAAATTGGAATAGTAGCAATGAAAGTCAATCCTTAAACTTACAAGTGTCAAGAGAAACTACCTTAAATATTATAATAACAAAATATGACTCTCTCGAAAACTGCGGTTTTAACATGTAAACAAGCCTGTCTAAAAATGACAGTACGACTTACATCCGACATTTTGGATGATAACAGCGCCGCCAGCCGTAATTTTACTCGCGAATATAAGTCAACAATGACATAACCTCAATATTATTTGAAATCTGTATTACCGACATGTCAATGTAACACATGCTTATTCTTATTCAAAAATTAAATTTTCGGTCTTTCAATGATAATTTTTAATATTTTAAACTGAATTATGGCAATTAAATCAGTTATTAGAATAAATATGGATTAATAAAATAGGATTTTTTTGTATTTTATCAGTACCATAAGTGAGTAAGAGATGTCGCTAGTTTTGCTCATTCCATCACTTGTGATGAAATCAATATTCTAATGAAACCACAAATAGTGGACTCAAAACATGTAAAGAAAGAATGAGAACAGAAAACCTGAAATATGAAGATACTAAAGGAAAATATCAAGAAATAATTAACGAATTGATTTTGAAAGAACCTATATCTGGGCATACTTCAAGAAAATAATTATAAATGCAACAAGAACAGCATGTGGAGTAACACGGAATAATGGTAAAATTAAATATAAGAGCACGTCGTGGTGGAACAAGGATATTGAAGCGGAAATTAAAAAGAAAAAACAATTGTGGAAGAAATATCTTGGAACGAAAAAGCAAACTGATTATGAACAATACAAAAAACAGAGAACTAAAACCAAACAAATGGTATTATACGCAAAGAAAAAATCGTGGGATGAATTCGGAGAGACCCTGGAAGAAAATTTCAAAGCAAATCAGAAGTTATTCTACAACGCAATAAAAAATGAAAAAAGACAAAAAACAATAAAATTAAAGCAAATAAGAGAAGTAAATGGCGCAATCATTACAGAAGAAGAAAAAATAAGACAAAGATGGAAGAGGTACTTTGAAGAACTCCTAGAAGCTATGACATACGATATTAATAGCGAAGAAGAAAGAGAAGAAAATAATATAAGAATTATTGAAGACTCAAAGCACAATAATGTACTAGAAATTAGTTCAGAAGAGATAAGAATTGCACTAGGAAAGCTGAAAATTGGGAAGGCGGCAGGAAGTGACGGAATAAAACCAGAACAATTAAAAAATATAGGCGAAAATGGGATGGAAATACTGTCTCTTTTATTCAAGGCAATATTAAAAGCAGGTAAAATACCTGAGGAATGGGAGATTGCAATTATTTTCCCAATATACAAGAAGGGAGATAAAATGACATGCTCAAATTACAGAGGAATATCGCTGTTATGTACAACATCTAAAGTTTTTGAATCCATTCTAGAAAAGAAATTGAAGAATAAATTAGAAACGACCATTGAACCATCCCAGAGTGGATTCAGAAAGGGATACAGCACCCAAGACCACATTTTTTCTATGAGACAACTGATACAACAATACAAGACTTATAATAAAACGTTATATGTAGCTTTTATAGATCTGGTGAAAGCTTTCGATAAAGTTAAAAGGAATAAATTGTGGAATATCCTAGAATGTAGAGGAGTTGAGGAAGAACTCATAAGAGCAGTTAAAAGTATCTACACAACAACAAGAAACGTAGTAAGAATAGACAATCTTATGACAGATGAATTTAATACCAATCAAGGATTAAGACAAGGTGGTTCACTAAGTCCTTTTCTATTTATCATATACCTAGATGAAATCACAAAAAGAGTACATAGGAAAACAAAAAGTCTGGTAGTGGGATACAACAGACTACAAAGTTATTCAGTAGCAGAAAGTGCATTTGCTGATGACCTAGCCATATACGCAAAATCGGAGGCAGACCTACAATTAAAACTAGAAATATGGAACGAAGAACTATTGAACTACAATATGGAAATAAACATCGATAAAACCAAAGTAATGGCAATATCAAAGACAGATATAAAAGTGGAAATACAAATAAATTCTGAGCCAGTAGAACAAGTAAAATCCTTCAAATACCTAGGAGCAATAATAAACGCGAAAGGGGAGTACGAAGAAGAGATAAATGAGAGAATAAATGCAGCAAGTAAAAGTTATTTTGGAGCATGTAGAATAGTACTTAATAATAAAAACATATCAAAACGAACTAAAACTACTGTGTTTAAAACAATCTATCAAGCAACCTTATTACATGGTTCAGAATCATGGGTATTGAACGGAAGACAAAAAAGTAAAATTCAAGCAGCAGAGATGAGGTATTTAAGAAGGATAGAAGGTGTAACCAAATTAGATAAAGTACGAAATGAAACAATAAGAGAAAGTCTTAATGTCAAGTCAACCTTAAGTACAATAGAAGAAAAACAGCTAAATTGGTACGGGCATCTAATGAGAATGCCGGAAGACCGACAAGTCAAAAGAATATGGACAGCCAAACAGCACGGGAAAAAAGGAAGAGGACGACCTAGCAAATCTTGGAACAAGGGAATGGATGAAATTTTTAACTCGAAAAACATTAATAAAGCAGAATTAAAAGAATTAACAAAGGACCGTAATAAATGGCGTGCACTTACTAGAAATCATACTTAAATTAAATGAACTTAAAAATAACTCGACACCCTATTAGGGTAAAAGAGTTTCGGGATTAATAAAAAATAATAATGATAGAATTGAATAATTTTTAATATTTTAAACTGAATTATGGCAATTAAATCAGTTATTAGAATAAAAATGGATTAATAAAATAGGATTTTTTTGTATTTTATCAGTACCATAAATGTGTAAGAGATGTCGCTAGTTGTGCTCATTGCATCACTTGTGATGAAATTAATATTCTAATACAGTATGATAGAATTGAATCATTCCGTACTCAAAATGGATATTATAATGGTCGTAGAGAGAATTTATTAGATACCTGTTTCAATCACTGCGTGATCATCATCAGACTGGTGATAGTTCAAAGAAAAAGAGAGGGTATCAAGAAGAAAATAATATATCACAAGTGAGCAAAGATAAAAAAAAACTAAGCAAGAATTTACATTGTCCAAACTATAACCAATAAAACAGAAAAGAGCGGAAAATTTTAAAGGAGAAACTTGTAAGGATTAATTATGTAAAACGCAAATTATATCAAGAGAGTAAAAGAGAGGTGTTTTTCAGATTTGTTTAGTTATTCAAAGATAAGTCAGCATGGTTTTTATTGACTTTTTATTTACCAAGCTCTCAAGAAAGTCGAGGATTCTGCCATTTGTGCGAATGTGAGTGATTTCAGAATTTTTCGTAATATTAAGATCATGTCCACTCACAATTAAATGGTCTGCAAAACTTGATTGAGTGTTTTCGAATTTCAGCGCGCGCGTATATTCTTCAAATCTCGTAGTAAGCTTTTACCTACGTAGCTAGCTTTACATATACAACAGTTCAATCTATAAATACCAGTTTGTCCATTTTACTGCAGATTTATTTTTCAAGGAAATTAATAAGTATTTACACCTCGTACTTAGCTGCATAGCAGAAAATGAGCTCGATCATATATTCGTCTATCAATCTGTTGTACTATACCTACCATTTAATATTTTTTAATAATAAATTGAATCATCACGCCAACTTTCGTATTCAAAATGACCATTAATTATTTGTTGTATCTAACACTGATTTCCTGATCTATATCGATTCTGACAACACAGAATATTCTTGAATTTCGAATTATAATTTGAAGGAATGTCATTAGCATTCCAAATATATTGAAACTCCACTATCCAACACAATATTCCTTACCCTGTTGAATCAAAATCAGGCTTAGGGTAAGTTATCCTAAGTGACGTAAGGCCATCAGTGTTGTGTCTAGCTGGGAAACAAGCACCTGTCGTCTTAGAAATACTGAAACATGTCCCCACCCTTTCAGCGTAGATTCGTCTCCTCCCAAGATATTTGCATTTCAGATATTGCTACGGAACTAACTCAGGATCCTGTATAAATAAATCATCTAGAGCAGAATTAGCGTATAGTTACGCTCAGACTATTTTGGCAAATTGTGTAAATAGTTCTAGTGTCTAATGTCATTTTCATTAATGATGAAGTTGAGATGATGGTACTAGTATTTCCTGTAGTTTGATTGCGAATTTGAATACTAAAGGGAATTTGATAACGGAAGTGTCTAACAAGATCTGGTAACGTTGGGCAATGCGCAAAATTAGTGGGATTATTGTAATACTGCACTAATATTTTGATGTAGTAAAAGAGCAAATGGGAAACACGTACAAATATCCATGAATGTTGGTAACACACAAATAAGAGTAAAACCATGCATTAGCGCTGCGAAGCCATGGCGCACGTCAACCTAATTACAGCGCTTAGCATCAACTTCAAACTCAACTTGCCTCAATTTAATTTCACACGTCCCTAGCTGACGTGCGGGTATTGGAAGACAGATAGTTTTGCTAGCAAGTTAAATATCTGAAAGACCTTACCTTCTCTGACATCTGCTGTTGGTTGGCATTGATCTACAGGACATGGTGCTGTCTGTGTATCTTTTCCAGTGCAGTGACGATTTGAAGGTTGACCACCTTGGCTAGGAGAAGGAGGAATGCATTGGCGACGACGGGTTCGGGAACAATCTGGGCCGCATTCGGACCAGTCTGACCATGATGACCAGCGGGGCTCCACTGAGAAGAGGGAAAATTAGGGAATTTCGAAAGCAACAAAAAAATTAAGATCAAGAATTAATGTCTCTCAATCAGGAAAATAGTTTGAGCGTCCAGTAAGAAGAATACAAATTTGTCAGAATTATTATGTTTCTATTGTAGGAGAAAATGAGTTTTTTTTTTTATATGAATACGTCTCTACGTTAAACCCCCAGAGATTTGGGCATTACTAAATCATTGAACAACGCGGATTTCTTTGACATTATTCAATTGTCTTTCACGTCAAGCGCCGTTATCTGATAGTTTTGATTATACGACAGTCAAGTTCAAGCAGTCATAGCGCGTGGATGTGTGATGGGTCGTGCACATTTTGATGCATCAGTTGGACGTCTTTCTAACTGATCTACCCGTATTCCTATTTTTTTTCGGATTCTGAACTGACGCGTCAGCTATCTTAGTCCTAAGACGCCAAAAGTCACAATTTCAAATTAATATATCTAATTGAACAAATGTGAAAAATTCTGTGTGTTTATTATTTCTTTTGGCACTTAGAGACGTGTTCACATTGTGCTATACAATAGAGAATTAAATGTGACCAAGTAAACAATTCCTGACAGTATACAAGTATAAGTTTGAAGCTTCCAGAAAGCTTGATATATCTAAGGCAATAGAACCCACAATACAAAACAAAACAATCAATAACAATAAAGAAACAACTGAAAACAACACATAAAACATTAACGCAGCACTTGACGTCTGTAGCCAATCTTACCCAAGAAGAGTTCAACGCCGTCGTATTCAAAAGCTGTGTCCGGTGGAAATCCTTCTAGCGGGATATCGTAAGCACAAAACAAACACAACGTGTGTAAATTACATGTTACAAGGTTTAGGAGAAGGAATGAACAATAAAGCCGAATGCGGCAGAGGCGAAAGCGTAAACATTGATTAACAACAAAGAGAATATTAGGCGCGGCACATACCTGGCGGACAAGGCAAGCAGTCTGGGGTACGATGGACGCTAGGTCCTTGACAAGGGAGGCCGCCGTTGCTTGGAGGAGGGCTGGTGCAAGTACGTGTGCGTTTTTGGCCACTTATAGATGAAGAGCCTGGACATTTGCAGTCCTGCCAGGACGACCATTGAGACCATCCTCCATTAACTAGAAAGGAAAAAAAAATGAATAAGATTCACCCCATCCCATTATCAATCATAGAAAGTTTAAGTTGAGATCACAAAGTTGATCTACTGTGGAAACCTAGTGCGTGGAGGAGCTGCGCGCTTATTACTCGTAGCGGGTTAGATGATTCTATTCCCATTCTATTCACAAATACATGAAATGACGAATGTGGATACTCTACTTGCTTTAGGTATTGTTCGTTGATAAAAAACTGTAAATATTGGAAGCTTGCGACAATATCATCGAGTGATGTACGACTGATACTGTGAATACTCCTGACTCTTATAAAAACCATTACCCGCTCGTATTCCAGCTGCTGGAAAGTTAATGGTAGTTAAATGTGACAAAAATTATTTTAGCGCGATTACGCAGCTTCTTTCTGCACATATCTAGGCGGGAAGAAGTTACGAACCTATTTTATTTTCAAAGAAGCGGTGAACGACGCGACTGTTTTAAAAGATTCTAGTCTCATTCTGTTCATAAATACATGAACTGACAAATATAGGTTACTTACGTGCAAATTTGAGTACAGTTCATAGTTGAATTACTGTGGATATTGGAAGTCTGCGATGACCTTACTTAATGTTGTATGACTCCTTATTGTAATTTTTTCACAGCCCCAAAACAACTTTTGTCTGCTTATTTTTAGATTGCTGTGAGGTTTATGTCACAAAAATGATTCTAATGCGATTACGCAGCTTCTTTCTGGGCAGATCTAGCGCGGGATGAAGTTGTGCTATTTGAAAAGACGTAGCGAGTGAACTGAAAACCTTTGTTTGCTCATGTTTGAATAACCGAAGTCCCCATGATAGCTAGAAGTCAGAAGTCACAAAAATGATTTAAACGCGATTGCGCAGCCTCTTTTGGCGCGAAAATCTTCATAACATTGAAGCGTCGTATCAAGTAAATTCGAAAATTCCAGTCAAACTTTGTTCACAAATACATGAACTGACATTTGTATAGTTTATCAATCTTTCATTTGAAAAAATGACTTTTAAATCCCTCCATTAACACTTATCGCTGTTACTGTCTAGAATTATTGGTTTCAAGCAAATATATGCTCTTCGCAGATTGAAAAAAATATGTGGGAAAGATGAAAAGTGCTTGAAAATTATTCAAATATAGACAGGGATTATTGGGTTGTAACCGAATCTGCAATAAGGAACAGGGGTTCCTGTTTAAGATCTCAAAGTGGCCCCTCTCCCGCACTTTCCATTTCAAAATATTTTATTCTATGATGAGCAATTTTTCCGTTGTCTCAAGTTAAAAAAACACTCGGTATATATAAATGTAAACTTGATTATTTTTTAAATTGACTAATTCATCTGAAACTACTTACTAATACTCTTTCACATAAATTCATGTATATGGCCAACGCTTGCTCTGTGGGGGTGTTAGACCCTTCGTATGAGTCTGGCTTCTTAAACCTTGACTTAAAATAATTATTTAAACATGATATATAGATCCCAGACTTCATATTTTAACTTAAGTCAGGTTATTGCACACCTTTATTACCTGATATCTTTATAAGTTACCGTTAGTCAAGATAAGTAACCCCCAACCGTTCTTACCTATGGTAGTGAGAATGAGTACACAATATTTCAGCCTATATACTTTAACGTATGTTTGCCAGGCGCTGGCTCTTAGTTTAGTAGATAAATGATTGTAAACTTTGGAGGTTTGCGATGGTGTCAACTGATGTTGTATGATATGATTATTATAAAATCCTATGGAAGAATTAGGTCTGCTTATATCTGGATGCACGGTAGTGCCCTCGCCAAGACGAGCCAAGCAGAGCGCAAGTTTGTGAAGTTTCGATTACATAGCTCTTATGCTATAGATTTTATTGATATCTGAAAAAACCACGATTTCATCACTGACTCTCTCACTATTAATCATCAAAATGTTTAGGGTACTTCCTGAAGTCCTAGAAAGCTAAAATTTGGTATGCTAGCTAGTATTAGTACATAAACAACAAAAAAGTTCTAAGACTCCAAACTTTCATCCCCCAAGCCCTTATACTAAGGGATGGAAGTTTGTATAAGATTTTCGCAGATTTTGATGCTAGAGGTCTGAAAATTGATATAAGTACTTCATGTTATAGATAATAGTAAGATAAACCCAGAAAAAATAAACAAAATGGAGAAATATTGTTATAATCAACTTACAAGAAGAAGTGAAATCCCCCTAAAAACATTTTCATGTAAAATTTTGCCAAGACGAGTGGCTCGCACTGTCAAAAAGTTATCAAATCTTATGTAGAGTCAAGTTTCTAAAACTACACGTCCTAACTTTGCAAACTCTACAACTTAGTCAAAATATGTGGCTTGGCCATTTCGCTACAGTCACATGGATATAAGGCGAAAAATTTATTCTGTTCATTACTTTTCTGTTATACAATAGCTCTTGTAGTAACGAAACGGCCAAACCACATATTTTAATTAAGGTGTAGAGTTTGCGAAGTTAGAGCTTGTAGAGTTAGGTCGTGTAGTGTTAGAAACTTGGCTCTACATGAGATCTGATAACTTTTTGACAGTGCGAGCCACTCATTTTGGCAATATTCTACATGAAAATGTTTTCAGTGGGATTTGTATTTCTGGAATATTTATTTAGACCAAATGTCACTTAAATTATTTAAGTCCGACTGCAGCCTCATTTTTCGGAGATTTAGCGCGGAAGAAAGTTGGGCACTCATTATACTTTGAAGGAATGTAGCAAGTCAACGCGTTGACTGATTTCTGTTCACAAATACACAAGCTGACAAACAAAGGTGATCTTATTGCAAATTTTATCTTAACAGGCGACTGTAAGTTCTGAAAGATTAGGTTCCAGTTTATTGCGTTACATTAAAAATTCGGTGGTTATTTGAAAGGTTATTAAAATAACGCATGAAAAAATAGCTCAAAACTTTTCTAAGAAAGGACTATTTCAAGTCTCCATAGTACTCTTCAATGTTGTAAAACGTCGAAAACGCAAAGCTCAAGTTCTCAGCTTGGTGTGCAATGTTTGTTTGATGTTCTTGCAACGTGCTGCGGCTATTGAAATCGAAAGACTCGTTATTGTGGAATTCTGTGAAGTTTTTCACAAAACTAAAGCTGCGGGGAATCTGTACTTAGTTCGAAATTAACTTGGATTAACCAATACCGAGGAATTTGGGAATGTAATGCTGGTTATTCGATGCTTCGTAGAAATTTAGTTGTAATTTAATTATTAAACGGATTCAGCTCTGGTAGCATATTAGCCGCAATTGAGGAGATTTAACATGGAACCATTGCTTTGTTGATAGTTTATATACGGATTATCACGCTTGCAAAGGCATAATGTATTTGAGTGATGTAATTGCCACAAAATGATCTATTGAACACAACTTGCATGTACTTTAGTGAGGAGACGAGAGTATTAATTTTTAATATTGCTTATAGTGAATAAAGGATTTTGCAGATAAATTAGTGAACATTACTAAGTTCTGAATCGGATTCATCTCTAGACGTTTAATATAATTCCTAAGATAAATATTTGAAATTCAATTCTAGATGGAGTTTCGTAACTTGATTCTCTAATGTAATTTATCAAAAGAAATTAATGATCGCGAATCCACTTCTCGATAATTGTTTTCTGATCTTCTAGCGCATTCAAAATTGAAGTTCCATCAATTACAAAGAGAAAGCAGTTGATTTTGTCTAGCTGATCCATTGTTCTGCAGATTTGAAAATAAAAATAATATTGATGTTGCTTCTGATAGATGACTATCTGAAAATTGAGTTAATGCTATGTCTGCCTCGACACAAAGAATGTATAATAAAACCGGAGTTCATATATCTATTCATGCATTAGTTATATCAGTGTAGGTTCTGTTTTATTTGGAGAAATACTGTTTCATATGAATTATGTCTTTGGAAATTGAAAGTACAAATAGTTGACAACTAGAACAGGTGAGGTGCAGTATTTGGTCCAAATATCTAATCCCCAACTTGGATTGAAGTAACTGAGTTTAACTTGTGATGAATCAGATAACCTTTTCCCATCTGATGTAACTTTAATTATTCAAAAAGATCTTCCATCGATTTAAACCATAAATACTGAAGCTGATATCGGTCTCCACAAAATTTAATAAATCATCTCCCGGAAAAAACTTAATACAAACACGATTAGATAATATTTTATCCTTATCTTCACATCATACGGTGTCTATCACTCCGCACCGCGATCATTTTTCATTCTACAGCATCGCGGAACACAGAAAAACATTCAAGTTTACACTAGTTATTTGCTGTGCACAAAAACCTTGTTTATTATGTTTACATTCAGCAGTTTAGTCTTCGTCTTAATCCTTGTAGGATAATAGGTTCTTAACTCGCTTCTTCCTAGTGAAAACGCGTGTGCCAAGTTTATTGTTTGTTCACAATGCAAAGTTTTGGTTGGTCTATATGCTTGGTGCTCAGCTTAAACTATGTGCTAATATCGTGGAGTATGGATAATATTATGAGTACATAAGTCGAGATTATGACAATAATTTTGTTAGTTTACCAGGGGATAGAATAGAATGATTACTAAAGAAATATGAGGTCTTTTAGTAGATTCTAGAAAGATTTCATGATACAGTGAGTAGTTAGCATGTAGAAATAAGACTTTTATCTCAATGACAGCATCAAGTGAAGAATGTTGATTCCATTAGAATCTTCGAAGAATTCTGCCAATCAAAGCTCTCGCGATTATCACGCTGAAATTCTTGAAATAATTCATAAAACCAAAATGTTTCCTATAATTAACTGCTTTAATTCAAGAACTTCCCCCAGGATTCCATAATTATGTGGAAATATGAGATCCTAGTCTGCCATTTGGAGAATAAACTTCCTTGAGGCAATGAGGCCTCCAGGAGTTTAAATGGTCGACTGGGCGGTAATCTTATTTGAGATCCGTTTTGTCTTGAAATCAACTTTGTTCTTCCCTTTTTTGTGAATAATATAAGTAGATTCCAGCATCAAAGTGAGTGAGTTTTCGATGTGTACATATTTTATCATCTATGAAAAAAATCTGATGTGGACACACATGACTTGTACACCTTTTGACTGAATAATTGACAATTGATACTAGCATTGACATTAGGCAGAATTGATTGAAACCAAAATTTGAGGTGGTCATTTAGATGCTACAGTAGTCATAAATACAAAATTACAACATTCTACAGTTGATCGTCCTGGATTTATGCACAAAATTCGGAATCATAATACGAGGGGTACAACTAAATGTTATAGAAGTGCTTAATACGACATTCAAATATTCTACGGCAGATTGTTTTGGATTTATGCGACAATTTTGAAAAATCACTTGAATTGGGTTGAAATTCATAGTATGTCTACATACGTACACACCACATGACAAAAATGCATGCAATTTGCAAAAAAAAAAAATTTAGACCATAATAAATGATGGAAGAAATGAAAAATGATATGATTCCACAGAACAAGATCCCTTTCTTTTCTAAAAGCTTCCTCGAAAGTTAATAAAATACTTCCATGGCTGACGTAGACACGAATTACGATTTAAATAATTGATTGTGCAAATCCTTTGATTTTTCGAGATTAAATTATTTTGAATAACCACCCATGAGATAAGCTATCATATGGAAAATACTCTGCAGGCTTTAAGAACACTGTCATCATCTTCTGGGTGGTGATTTGGAATAACTTTATCCTGGAAAATGAAAGACTTCTCACTACAAATAAATTAAATCCTAACTCGTTTCGTGTCTGCGCCAGCTATAGAGGTATCCTCTGTGCAGCAGTGTCAGCGTAACTGTAGGAATGATACAACGTATGTGCATGCATCATTTGTGTGAGCGACCTGTTGATGTGCAGTTCTGTTATGGAATCCAGTTGGTCTCTTTAATGATAATAATTTTTAAAGATAATTATTATTAGTAAAGATGTCACTATTCAGTTATTTTTTTTTTGGATTATTTATTTAGTTATGAAGAACAAATGCGAGGGTATCAATAAAATTTTTTTAAGAAAGATGAATTTTTCAATGAATTGTTATAAAAGTCAATAGAATTTTATACCAATAGATTATGAATCAGACGATTCGAGACTTTTCTAATCAATTGGGTATCGCGATCTTTATCGCATGCTCATACGTACCGACTAAAAAACGGAGATGCATGCAAGGTTTTAAAGAATAATCCAGGTCATAATAAATTATGTCACTTCTCAGAGGAAGATGTCCTTGTTAAATTATCCAAATTCCTATTACAACTATAGTTCAAAAAGAAAATTCAAAACATCATTTTTGGATTATTTTTCTTCGTATATTCGTTGAGATAAAATGAAAACATGTATATTTCAGTAATGAATTAATGGCAGAGGTTTCAGTTCACGTTTACTCCCAAAGCGAACTAAAAAGTTAATAGAAAATAAAAATCTGCAAAGCTCTAACAAATTAATTTGAGTTGCCATTTCAAAAGTATTTACCTAACTTTTTTCTCGTTGACATAACATTAAACTTTATGAAATTCAACGATAAATGGACGCCAAACGAGACTTAAAAAAGAATCAAGACAGTGCAATCATAAAAGTCAAAAGGTTAACAATTTGTAATAAATAACATCACTTGAAAAACACGTAGAAAAGACCACGTAACACCAGAACAGGTGCTGTGGAAACAGAATAAAAAATTATCTTATAAATTCTGAAATAAATGTCTGAGAATTTAATTAAATCCATCCTCGAGACGTCTTATTTGCATAGAAATATTTATATCAATATTTTATTAGAAGTTGAAACAGCTTCAAAAAGATAAATAATGAAGAAACCTACTTTATGATCAGAATTCTAAGAAACATTAAACATTGTTGTTGATTGCTAATTGTAGACTATTCTAAAGTACCAAAGTCGTTGCTCTTAGCACGTAGACGTGTGTAAAACTTTGATTTACGATTCAAATTAATTAACCATGCTAATGTTCAATCGAAAGCCGCTACAAAATTAATGTACATGGAATAAAGGTTGTAATTAAAAACTTAATTTTGGATGTACCATATTTCAGCGTTTGCTGTTATGCTCAATTTGAAATTAACCGGTTTTTGGATTGCATTGGATATCATCCATGAAAGAACACGTTACTAGGGAGCTGAAGTTTCATGTTTTCTCTTGGAAGAGCAAAAAGTAGTGACATCTGTTCTAAATTAAAGATTTTGAGAACTCTATTTATGTCGGGAAATAGTAAAAAAATAATTACCGTACTAATTAGGCCACATAATTTTCGGCATGCATTGACAAACCAATTTTTATATTACCAGATTAGTTGGAGCATATATCTCAAATGAGCTCATCAAATTTTTAATTGAATCTTTCGTGACAAATTAATACCAAATATAACTAAGATTTTGATGACATCTCTGCCTACATTCGGCTACGATAATAATTTCTTTTCATTAGTCTGGCCCACTTTGCGGGACTAGATCCTAGGTCTTCGCAGTGCGACAAGAATACTTTTTTGACATGTATAACTTCACTTACAAATTGGAAAAATTTCTCCATCCGCAGCTAAGACTTCAAAGCTTAACTCAAGATATTTGAATAGAGACTTCGTTGACACAGATTTTCCGGAGCGTTTTCACCAAATATTTTTTCTAGCACATTTCAGCAGATTTCAGGTAATGAATATTTCTAGCCTTTTCAATTCGCTTCTCCCACGTATCACGCAATATAATTTTATTTTGATACGACTTGCTTCAAAACAATCAACTATCAGTGCCGGAAGCCGAAAGACACAATATGTTGCATAATCAATTAGTGATATGAAAACAATAAACAATGCTTTCAGAGGCAGGTTTTCCCGAAAACAGCCGATCGAATAACTATTTAAACTAGGAATGAACATTAAATATGAGCTTCAATTTCCATCCTCATGCAGCTGGTGAAATTTATATGCAAACATTCATCAAAACAAAATAAATTGTAGTGGAATCACTTTATTTCATTTCCATGTAGCCTCGGAAACACAGGTCACTGTTTTGATTATACATTATTTTCTACATTTGAACTAAACTGTTGTCACAAATAGTAGATGCCGCTTTTATAATAATGTACTCTGAATGAAGCGCATTTGCATTTAAATAGCTTCGGCGGCTCGAATTTGAAATTTACTGCTACACATACGTAACGGCGGTCGTACAAGCAACATACACGTTGGGTTTCTGTAATAACTGCCGCTGAGCACAGTCGAATCGTGCCGAAAGAGCGTTTACATTCCGCCGAAGGGCATGCAACTGACTTCCTGGAAGCTTCTAACGGTAGAGGGATCTGCTCTAATTGTTCTTCATTATTTACTTTTTACACAGTTTCTCCAAAGAAGTATCACTCACATTAGATTACCTATTGCAGAAAATTACCTTCGCGCAACTATCTATAACAGGCGAATACTGTAAAACCGAACATAGCCTGTCGACATTAAAAAATATTTTTTTGCAGATTGAGTTCTCCTCCACATCCAACCCCCTACTTGATTCTAAATTTCCCAACTCGACCAGAGATTTGAGGAAATAGATGCTCTAGGATCGCAATTCTTCGAGGTACTAGTAATCAATGATTAGGTCTTGCTTATTTCAAGCTGAAAAGAGGGTTAGAAAATTATTATTCCAATTAGAATCAACTTGATCTCAAGTAGTTGTGTGAATGAAAGGAGATATAGGAAGGAAATGAAAACTTTATGATTGAGAAGCCACTTGCAGATTACATTTTGTTGAGTTATTTACCAACTATTTGAGGGAAGGCTTTTTGAAGATATATTCGATTTTATCTCGGGCTTCGCCACAACATTTCACACCACTCTAAAAGCCGCAGTGCACCTTAGGTAATGATCTATTCTTACTTCCTTCAACTAGCTTCTCTTGTAGATAAAGCACCAAGAATATTGTTTTTGCATCCAAATTTTATTCACGGGTTGCATCGTTGATCCCTTAATTGGCCTACCGTGATTTTTCAGATATTCCATATATATTCCAAGAATGAGGTCTGAGCACATCAAAAATACTATAGGTACCTACTAATTTTTCTAATAAGGAGAATCATTGTGATTGGCACACTCGTTCCTAAAATGTTATTGTGACGTCACCACGCACGTTGGCGCTCAGCATTAACATCTCACAATAGAGCCAACAAAGAAAATCTGGGTACTAGAATTAAGAATTGCAATAATAGACCACCACTTCTTCAGTCATTGGATGTACATTTAAAAATTAATAAATATTCAATTTTTACCTCATTTACCTACATGAGGCTATCTGTGCTCGGGCGCCAAGGTCTTTTTATTTAAACATAAACTATACATTCAAACTTTGAGTTTCAAGAAGTTCGGTTGTGGAAGATAAGAATATTTTCCCAAAATAAATCCTCAGAATAGGTTTCATGGATTTAATTGAAACAAAGTAAGAAGGAATAAATCCTAAAAACATTAATTATTCTGATATAACAATTTGATTATCAAGCATATTGTTTAACATACGGATGATAGTTTTAAGAGAGATGAAGGCAATATGAATTTAGTTGGAATAGCTTATTCTTGGCTTTGGGTGATTCCGTTGCTAAACAAGTGCTTGCGAGAAGGTGCTAATTCAAACCGAACATCGTAAATCAACCAGCCCACGTTCAAAGGAAGGGATGGTCAATCTAATAAACCAAATTTCATTTCAAGCAATTGTGTTACTTGAACTATGTAGCGCTCACACAGAGGTGCTTCCATAGTCAGGCACATTATTGATGCAGGGGCCACATTTACGTCTAATGTCATTAATTAAGGCGTTATGTGACAATTACATAATATATTGTCATTGACAATGTGCCTATTGTTAAACAACGCCTCAATTAATGGCATTAGGCGTAGATGGGGCTCCAGCATAAATGAAGAGAGCATATATTGAGCATTATCGCCACTCTTCAATTATCAATAGTTAGATGAACCGAGCTTATTTTCTATGGTTACTATTGCTGAAAATAGAAAATAAACTCAATTTAACTAAATTGTAGATTAACTTTGATTGTAATCTCAAAATGGTCTTTATAAATCGGGCAAAATATTACAACTGTAGAACTAACAAGTGTTACCAGCGACTTCTCTATTACAAGATCAGAACTTCCAAGCTTTTGCGCAGTGGTGCCTCTATACATGACAGGTGTGACAGCTATGAAATTGACCTACTACCGTTTGTAGGTTATGAATGACGATGAGCACAGCACAACACAAAAAATGTGTCACAGAATTATTATGACTATTTGTGTCTATGGAGACTGCATTTTCGGGGACAAAGGGATAATTTGGCTTCGCTACAAACTGTCAAAAGAAAGAACCATAATAAAGCCTTTTTTTTGGCTTTGACACTACCCGTTTCAGCTGCGGTAAAAAACTCACTTTTGAGAAAAAATCGATAACCATCAACACATAAACATTTGGCAAATTATCTGACTGTCCATTTACAAACCTATCAGAACTCATTTTGTGTCTGAATCTATTCTAATAACTGGTTATACAATCTAAGCTTATGTACAGTTTAGTTGAACTGAGTTTATTTTAATTAGTTCAGCAATTATAATCACGAATAAAGTGAATAAGCTCGGCTCAGCTGGACTGTAGATAAGCTATGATTGTATAACCGAATCCAAGTCGAAATAATCCACGATTTCTATCTCGTATGCACTGACTCTTGATCACCAACATGCGTAATGACGTCATAGCGGCGGTTGGCCAATAACGGCGTTTCATCGGTCACGTAACAAAATTTAACGATTTTGTATGTTGTTTGTTGAAATATCGGAATAGGATTTTTTTATCTATCTATTAAATGCTCAATTACAAGTTACGAATCTTGTGTTGAGACACAGGAAGACCATATTAATAATTAATTTTTGTTTCAGGCTTCTTTATTTTATCGTGATTGTTTTCTTGATTCTATTATGAATATCTTGTCTTCGTTTTTGAGAAGTGATTGGATTTATCTGCAAGGAAGCTTGGCGCAGTTACAGATTCCCGAAGCTATATATTGTTGGAGATCGTTCAAGACGTCCCCCAAAACTGAAGACGCTTTGTTCCATCTGGCAAACTGGATCTTGCAGATAGATCTTATTATTGTTCTATTATTTTATTACTCCATCGAGGACATTTTTTCTGTCATGATTAACAAAGTTCGCATTGATTCATGAGTGCGCCAAATATCATCTCAGACATACGTGTTGGTTATTCAACGTCATTATTGGGATTATAAATTTGAGATATTCAGTACCAAACTTAAAATTATGTGTTAGAATAGTAACAACTTACGCAAGACTCGACAAACCAGGCGTAGCAAAATGTTAACTGTAACACTGTATTACGCTTTTGTTGGTACATGATTCGAATTCACAAAAGCATGAATGATGCCAGAATAGTTTATTCTAGGCTGTTGGATATAAGAATTCAAGTAGCAAGTTAAGTAAGAATTCCAATAGATGTCCTCAGAGCTTAACCAGACGCAGTGTCTCTACTGTTTATAGCCACTGACTTGAGTCTGTGGATCATTTTTGATCCATATGTACTCGGACGCTTCAAGTCTACGTCGTTCATTCCATCCCGCTAGCGATGGTGCCCGATCATTCAATCCGCAATTTCGCGACGCAAAGCATACATAACTGAAATATGCGTTCTTACAAATTTAAATTAAGTATCGGCAAGTTCAATATTCACGCTTCATCAAAGCGAAGACGACAATATTTTCCCAACAGCTTCAACAAAAGCTATGAGCACTAAACAAATCATTATATTAGAAATGCATTTACGGTTTGTGGCTCACAAATAAACGATACAAATTAGCCATAACCGTTGACAGACCGCAAATTAATCATCGAAGCAAATTTGTTTACTTGAAAAATACATCTGACCGCGAAGCAAAACGTTGAACTGTTGACAGTGGGAAACAAGATTTCTTGGTACTCGATTAAGATAATGTTGTAAACGGAGCGAATATTTATCATTTTTCAGAAATAAATGTTGCAAATATTACCGCAAAAAATATCAAAGGCTGAATTTCGAAGCCTCAAGCTCTCAAGTGTCCATCTTCAACGAATATCGTTTCTGGAGCACTCCAAATCAATTATTCTTGATTAAGTAAAACCTGAACAAATATTGGGTCAGTTCCCTTTCATTCAGACTCAATTAACGAATTGCGTTTCCGTTTGGACCCTCTGAAACCGATACTACCTCAGAGCGAGGAGAAACCACGTCTGTAATGGGATCCTAATGTAGTACTATTAGGTTTTTCGGTGATGAATTTAATGGAGCTTCTTTCTAGTGGCTATTCACCGTACTGAGCTTTAAATTGCCCTTAATTAATAAGAAGAGTCTTCAGAAGACATTTATTGATGTTGTCGATTTTTATACATCGATTGGACTTTGAGGTGAGGATTTCTATGATATTTGTTGAGAATAGAAATTAAAAAATATTAATCTACATACCAAATTATTATCTGATGCGTGAGATTCATCTCATTATACAAAATCTAAATTATATTCTGAACGTGTCCATTTAGGAAACTTACAATTGTGTGAAATTATGTTGAATGCTATGAGAAGCTCCAACTTTCTGAGGACTATTAAGCCTCAGAAATGATTCAAACTTGGTGTAATCTTCGTGAAATTCTTCTAAATACCTGAACAATTTCACACAAAGTTTTCATTGTTCCTCTTCACTCAAACAACCAGCAAACCGCTAGCTGTTGCTGTGACATGATAATGGCTCATTCACATCTCTTGCTATTGTTTTATTTAGCACCAAGCTCACGTGAACAAGTTGAGAACGTTCACTTGTTTGTTATCTGATATTAAAACAAAAGCAACATAACCCACTGGAGAAAATTGTTTACAGTTGAAATCACGCAGGCTGGAATTGAATTTTACTTATCTTCATGCTTCAAGAAGTAGGATGACAATTATTTGGAGGAGTCACAGCTAGCTGAGCTGCATATTGAAATGAAGTGATTATATGAGCAAGTAAATCATTCCACGGTTCTTCATCATCTATTTTTGCTCTTATTTCTCCTCGAATATTAGTTCCGGTTAATTGCCAAGTGCGAGTTATAAATCCTGACAGACTGTGATGTATCTATTATGGTTGTCTCCCCATCTTCCAATGAATTTGAATTGAACGTGTGGGCAGCCCTCGATCCTTAAAAGTGCAGTCTTTCGCCCATATCCTCCAGTCTGATTGTCTGCCGGACCTTGAGACATTGGCTTGATTAATTCTGACGCCACTTTGAATATAATGGTCCGCATTATATTATCATTGCACGTTTGAACCAAAAAAGAATGCATTGGTTATGCCTGCCCCATGCATCATTTTGTTTTTTAACGATGAAGAAGAGGCTTGGCAATACTTTTTTTCCGCGTCTCGTTCGCCGAGTGAATGAAGATATATTGGTTTTGTTCGGAATTAAAATGTGATGAATTGGAGTTTTTCAACTTTGCTGCTCGGTTCTTGATTGAGACGACAAATTCTGCCATTGTTTTTACAACACATTGTAGTTTGGACTTTATTTCCACCAATTTATCACTTAGACTCACTGCTTTTTTGGAGCACAGTCCTGTTTTATACGAGAATTATTAATAGTAGAATTAATATGAGTAAAACAAAATTTGGATGACCTCCTCAATTGTCAGATTGCAAAAAAATCTGTTAGAGGGTGCTGTAATAAAAAATAAGCCTATAGTAGCAGACAAAATTAAGTGAACAATTAAAATAGCAATTTTAGCGACAAATATAGAGCAAAATTAATGTTAGTCGCACAACCACTCGTGCTTAGTAGGGTTTAACTCTGGGAAAAGCAACTCCAAAAAACTCAAGAGTAGCAGCTCGAGAGCAGCAACAAGAGCAGCAATTCCAAGGACAGCAATTTCGGCAACTGAGAATCAAAAGTCAGCAACAGTATGGTCAGACTCTCACTTTTCAACTACTGCTCATTAGAAATTACTAATCTTTCTCGGCCAGACATTTATCATCTGTTTATTGTTGGTTTTGTATCCAAAGAAGTGGTTGTTTGTGCCTATTACGATCCTCAATTGAAGCGAAACAACGGTGTAGCATTTTAATGAAGAGTTATATAATTTCTGCATTATATATCAGTCTTTGAAAACGATGAAACCATTTAAAGATATGTGAGAGAAAAGTTTTAATGCTACAATTTGTTCAACTGTTCCACTTAAATATTCATGTATATATTTCGTATCTACACAAAACACTTGACACTATGACATTTTAGCTTGAGTCTGTAATATATTATTTTTAATTATTGTAAATACAAAATGTTCTAATTGCTTTTTGTGTAACTACTATGACAAAATTTTGTCAAGATTCTTCTCAAAATTAATTGCTTGAGTCTTTCTGAATACTAACATGGGCAAACTATTTAGTTTCTTTATAGTATATTTTCTTTCTCTCAGACATTCTCTTAATCTTGCATGTTGTTTTCTCTAATGTTTTAAAATCAGTTTATCCTCGACTACCATTCCATAAAGTTTTCCTTCTACGCTTATCCGATTGAGTTGACTTTTCGACCTGTTGCGATTGTGGGTACCTGCTTTTCGCATACACCCAAACCAATCCGAGTTGTTATAGTATATTGTGCAACAAGTGCGATAAGTTGTAGATTACCCACGAGAGCGAAGTGAGCAATAATTGACAACACCGCACGAGTTGCAGATACTATTTTTTAATACGAATGCGGGATGAGTACTATTTAGCGCTTATTTATCTGGTTAATTGTTACGTTAGATTAGAGATTTTTCGTTGTTTTCACTGTTCTGAGGGATGTATTTGGGAGATCAGATGAGTAAGCTGTTTTTTTGACCGCACGGTCCATTGAGTTGTAAGATTTTGTCGTGGGAGCAAGTCATCTTGTATATGTTAGGTTTTTTTTTTTTGTTTTACTCACTTATCATTGTTTCAAGAGTATATAGTTTAGAAGTAGATTCAGACATATTGATGAAAGAGAAAGAGTTACGTATTTGTTGATGCTTAGTTGTGCAAGGAATTTATAGCTCAATTCTGGACGAACTTGCTTACCATTTTATGATGTTTCGTCATAGATGAATGTTTTGGCTTTATTACGTACTCTTTGTTCACATCTAATGCGTAGTTCTCGTCCTTCTTGTTGGGAGCTTAACCCTACGTCAAGCGCGTGTACTACACTCGCAGCCCAGATCTCTTTGTCTCACTGTAACTTACACATAATGCTTCTGAGCACGCGCAGCTTCAAGCAACTGCCAAAAATATATTATTGCTAGATATTAATATACAACCACTAGTGAAAAAGGGTGCTTTTGTGAGCTATTGATAACTAAACTGGTCTGGGCTACAATTGTAGCCCATGCGCCTAGATACGTAAGTTTTTTAGGTCTACTAGGTTTGTGACATTTTACTACATTTTTACTTGAATCTCATAGGGAACTACTAAAAAATGATTCAAAAGAGAAGTTGGTCTAACTATGCCAAGAATATAATGTAGCCAGAAACACTCGTCCATAACCGATGATAATTTTTCATCAATTCTTGAATATTACAAGAATTCGCTGATGTTGCCCCTCCTCATATTAAATTAAATATTGTTAGACGATGCTTATTTTGCGACAGAAATCATGACAAATCAACCCAAAAACATGCAAAAAAGTACATAGATATGCGTGCAAACATCATATTGTTGAAATTTGCAAAGAATTTGCGAAATAATTTTGTGCCGTTTTTGTGCTTTTTTTTACAGTTTTTATTCCTCAATTTTCTATTTTTCAATTATAAGATAATCTCAAGAGTTATTCCGTACCATTGAACAATAAACAAATTGAAAAAGAATCATATTCTACATTTTTATAAACTTTTGGATTTCACTGCTATATTTCATTTGAATTTTGGAACTAGAATATTAAATACAATTTTTTAATAAATACTAGTATATTTTGTTGGGAAATTCTTACTTTTCCTACTTGATTAGAGGTCAGACATTCTATATTTGAAGCATTTGCTTGTATTTGTATGAAATTTCCTAATAAAAAAGCATGATTATAATGGGCTACGATTGTAGCCCATGCGCCTAATGGCATTGTTAAAATCAACGCGCCTAACGTAGGGTTAAAGATTGGAGTATTGGAATTATCTGTAAGGCTCCTCGTTCATTTGAAGCGAACAGCTACAGAAAGCTGCGAAGTCAAGTTCGTCTGAGCCCGCAAGAAATATTCAAACGTGTGATTCGGAGGAAAGTAGCTGGGCTTGTATTGATTGTCAGTATTCATATGTACAGCTGCGAAATGCGGACCGATCTTATTCGGTTGGGATTTCAATAGCGAATTACTGCGAATCACACAGTTTAAGACAAAAAAAAAAATAAAAAATAAAATAATAGAGTGATTGTATTACAGTAATGTAATAGCTAAACGTTCTTCTGATGAAATCATCTCTGAAGAATTCCTACATTTTACAATCTAGAAGAAGTTTTCTCAAGTATATAGTAAAATGTATCTTCTCTCATTCGAAAATAGTTATCTTCGATTTGTATATCTTTCCACAAATTCCTTTCTTTTAGCATAGATATGATTGATTCAAATTTCTTGTCTTCAACACCGTCTGTGTCTGTATTACTGTATTACGTACGCCGAAGTATCAAAGATGATAATTTCATTGCTATAAATTTATCAAAATTATTGCATACAGTGTTTGCTAGTGTCAACGACATATCGTGTGTACGAGTTCCGGAAAAAAATATTATAGCAATGGACGATGGGTATTCGCACGATTTCGTACGAATGGCATTAGCCCAAATTCGTCATTTCGCAGTTTACAGCTTTCCACTCCCAATGGACGAGAAGCCTAACAGAAACTTGGTACCACTGTGAGTCCCAGAGATGGTGCTGTGCTATAATTATTGTAGGCCGAATCAGAAGCTACCCAAGCTTAGGAGAGACTGTGGCTCATCCGCAACTACGAATTTGCAGATAGGCCACTTTTGTTTGTTTTGTGTAGGCCCGAGAAGATCATTTACCACCCCGTCAATTTTTCTTCTGTTTTAGTGATTGCACAATAGAGTTGTGGTGGTTGCACGATAGGGTTATAAGAAGTTGCTCGATAGGATTATAGTCGTACTTTTATTTTGCGTTGGTTCACGAATGTTTCAATTATTATTCCATGCGAACGTGTTGATCATTTCATGAAATCTTAGACAATTTGAGCTTTCGGTGGATTTTTACGTTTTAGACCCTACTGAACTCAAAAAAACATAATTTAAGAAGAAGTCCGTCGTTCTATCTGGAAACACGATAACGTGAGGACGCGTACGAATTTTTGACTGAAATTTTACAATCAAGTTTTTCATCAAGAAGCTGAGCTGAATATTTTAGATGAGCTTTTTTCAGCCAGTGGTATCAAAATTTTATTGATGGACCTTTTTAGTTTTTTGTCTTTATATTATAAACAATAGTATTTCTCATAAAATATTAAATAACTGAAATTAGTCCTTGAATAATTTGGCACAACATTCACGTAAGATATTTTTCAAAATTATCAGCGGTTCATTTATTGATATCAAAATTTAAATTGTTTATAGAATTCGTTATAGTATTCTGAAGCAAAAAATAATGAGAATCATAATGTGAAATTAGAATAATTATCACTCAAATTCAGACATCACATATGCAAACGTTTGACAATTGCTTTATTTTAAATAAGTAATGCAGCTTAATTAGCTTTGGTATCAAATTAAAGCTCTTGCGTGAATAATTCTAGTAGAAGTTTCAAAGAAAATTTTTAAACGATAGTCAATCTTTCATTTTAGAAATTATTCAAATGATGTTTAGCTTGGTATCCATTTGAAGCTGTCTGTGAGATGAGCTTATTAGTAGATAAAAAAAATAATTAGTGGAAATCACGTGACCATCTTTAAATTAAACTTCTGACGATAAAATGTCGAAACTATATGTTCCAATGAATTAAAGATCTCGAAAATTTAGAAAAGGACTCTCCATTTTCAAAGATACTTATTTTATGTAAGGACTCAAATATAACCACCATCTGTCACTTTAACAATGACAGCTGTCACTTTGACAATGACAGCTATCACTTTGACAATGACAGCTATCACTTTGAAATATGCAATCAATTGATGCGACGCTCTAACCTGAAATAGCGATGAAACTGGCCATGAAAATGATTGAGGGGTACTGTGTGGCCATAGCAGATTTTTTGGTATTCATTTTATAATCATATTGACGATATTGATTGCGATTGTAGCCTGTTGCTCATGCTTATACCTAGAAGTCAATCTAGGCTCATACAAAAGAATAATTAGTTCATTTTTTGTGTTATATTTATTCTGGGTTAGAGTTGTTGCATTATACGTCCAGGACATGAATATTGAGTTATTTTAGTCAAGTTGTACACTTGCATACCACGGCAAATACTCGTCTCTATAATCGGAATAATCATCCCTCACGGGGGTATATCTATCGTCCGTTTCCATTAATATGTTAGTCGACTTAAGATTGTATAATTCAAGCTCATCTACAATACAGTTGCACCGAGTAAATTAACTGAGGTAACGATATATATATTTACTGAAATCAATACTTCAATGCACAACACGTACTTTTATTTTTGAAGCCGGCTTATGGTTTACGAGTACTTCCGTAACTTTATAAACGCCGCTTCTTCAACAAATGTACGTGACATCCACATCAAAATTAGGAGTGACCGTCAGGGATAAATTAATTGCTCTGTATTTTTTTTAGGTAATAAATTATTGAGCCTTAAGTGATTTATCTGTTGGCAAACAGAAAATATTTGCCGGATCAATAAAGCCTGCCGAAAAGTCGAGACATAAAATTTCAACAGGTATAATTTACGTTCACCATCAAGTAGGCGAGAATTCTTCCCCTTTATGCCACGCAATAATTTACAATCGAAGTAGGTGTTCAACCCCAAAATTCTTCGAAACTTCACTGCCACCCACAAGCAAATATTTTAAACAATAATTCAGCGCCTACCCATTAAGTACAAATAAACTGACAGCCACGTTTCCTTCCAAACAAAAATAAAAAATATTGAGATTCCTAAATATGCTTGTCATATGATTTTAGAGTTTTTTTTCTTGTTTATTTCCACACTTAAGAGGGTGTACAATGGACCATTGTTTAGCATACGTTTGAAGAATTTTAAGCGACGGACGTTTATGAGATTGTAAACGGTAATGATATTCATTATGCTTGCTTAATTTGCTAACAGCGATATGAGGATTTGAATAATGCGACGAGAGAAGAACATAAATTATCTTATTATGTTTTTAATTTAATTTACTCACTAAATAATTAACCTATAAAATTAAACATCAAGTCGGATGCTTTGAAGTAACATCCTTTGCCCTTATAAGACATGTTTCAGAACTTGTTGGCAGAAATGAAATGGTAAAATGGTTAATGGACAAATCTTAGTAGAAGAGTATAGAGAGGGATATTCTTCACAAAACTTAAGATATTTGTGACGAAGTGAGCCCCAATTTCAGACCTGTTAGAGCGCCGCCACAAACGTCATAAGGACCAATTCCAGGATTTAGCTAGAGATACAGGGGAGGCCTGATCATTCTTTCCTCCACTTAACTCGAATGGACATCATAGATCTCATGATCTCATCAGTCCAATCAGGACTTCTTATATAATATGTGTTGAATAAAAATATATCAGGACGAATCACTCATGGTAGCAAGCCCTCCATCATAATACATACATAGTACAATGACGTAATTAGTGCTAATTTAACTTAGTCCTTTGAAATTCTTATTTGACTAAAAATGTTCATCGACTTACATAAAGCCTCAAATGAATGCAGATTATTCTGCAAAGAGGATAAGAAGTAATGTTTACGTTAGAAAATTCCTCGTAAAGTCCCCAAAAATATGCTCTGTACACGTGCTGCACCAGACGTGATTTCAACTAAATCCTCCCGGGATTTTGTTGATAATTCTTCGCGCACTGCTCTCATTTCAATTTACAAGAAAGAAATGTTTTCCATGATATTTTCAAGTCTCTTGCGAGTTCCTCTTAATTGCGACTGAACTTTTTGCTCCCTCTCTGGAAATTAATATTCCGTCATACAAAACCAACCAAAAAAGAACGGGTCAACCTGAAAGATTACAAAATAAACGACAACCAAATTGATTCTCATGCTTCAAAATTAATACCCTTTTGTTGCGAGTCATCCGTGAACTTTTGTTCTTTGTATTTGTTTCTTTTGTTTGGCGCTTATTTTATTTGAACATGTCTTTTAGACAAATGAGTTGCAGTTTTATTTCTGCAAGCACGTAAGTCATTTGTTTTGAGTTTGTTTTTATTTATGTTTACTGAGATAGATGACGCTCCCAACTAGCTTAGATGATATGTTTAAAAATAGATGCGATGAGAAATTGCCACTGCAAAAGTATAAAGACTTGAGGAAATATTTAAATGTTCCGTTAATAATCAGACTTTCACCAAATATGAGCGTTTCAGTAAACAGCTTTTAACATACAAGAATAAATCAATAAATGCCAAATCTCTCATAATCTATAATGATATGGAGAAAGAAAGTATGACTCGTATTGTACGAGCGAAGTGAAGTGCGCTAACTTTGAGGCAACGATATTGCAATAAAACACATGTCGAATTCTTCATTGAAATATTACAACGAAGACGACTGATTGCAGAAATGACAAACAAAGCCCTAATTGAAAAAAACACAGGAGTAGAGCGAAATGTCTCAATTGATCCTTGAATAATTTGACACAACATTCATGTTGAACATTTCCCAAAATTATTAGCGTTTCATTTGTTATTATTAAAAATTGAGTTATTTTAAAATTCGTTATATCATTCTTAAGTAAAATAATAATGAAAATTATAATGTGAAATTAGAATTATTTTAACTCATATTTGTATTTTACATGCAATTGTCAATTGTTTTTTCTGAATAACTAATTTGGTTCTATCTTGTTTAATATCAAATGGAGCTTTCGCGGAAATAATTTCAGTAGAATTGTCGGAAAGGATATTTAAATGATTGTCAATTGTTTTTTTTACAAGTTATCTGAATGATGTCTAGTTTGGTATCAATTTAAAACTCTCGGGGTGATAAGTTTAGTAGAAATAATCAGTGAAATCATTGTCTTAATAGCAATCTGCGGGACATGATATAGACTTATAGAGCATGGATAGCCATAGTGCCGCTTGTGATTCCGTACAGCTCTTGAGGGCTTTTATGCAAATAAAGTGAAACAGGTTGATCAAGGGCATCTAGGATGGATTTAATAAGACTGGCTAGATAGAGAGAAGAGAAATTGAATTGAGGTCTATTTAGGGTTTCTTCCTGAAACGTAACAACCCCTGAATTGAAGTAAATATGTCTGAAATAATTTTTCTATGAGATTCTTGGTTTTGTGTGAGAGTGCACGGGTACCTTAAAGTGCGTGAATTTGATACTATTGTCTCCTAACAGCAATTCTCACTAACTGCACCAGGCTAAAGTTTTTTATCTCTATCCTAGAGACAGCACTGTTTCCAATTGTGGAAATAACCCAATTGAATTCAATTCGATTCAATTAGTAATCATTTTATTTATTGTTGCAATTAGCTCATCGCAGTTTTGTGCAATAGCCCAGCCTCATTTAATTTTTTGCGATAAAAATTATGGCACTGTAAATTAAATACCAGGGCTCTCAGAGAAATTTATGATACGTATAAAACATCTTTCGCTCCAAATCTCTTATCTGAAGGACAAAAAGAGAAATAATAATTCCTCTTGTGGCCGCGTGCGTCGCTGGCAACGATTTGTAGACCTTAAATTCCACGTGTTATTTTCTTCATTTCTGCCATCAACAAAATATAACGGAAATAACAGCGGATGGTTGATTTAACTGGCCGTAAAAAACAACTTACTTCAACGGTTCCGGAAATCGCTGCAGCTGGGCCCAAATGACAGAGACACGAGATTTATAAGCCGAGGAGTCAAGGCGATTTCAGTATTGATGGGAGTAATCGTCTGTGATACGAGAACTCTCTCAGTGTTTTATCCGTTACAGTAAGTACCTTATTGCCAATTGTATTTATTTTCAGAAACACCCAGCGATTTCTTGTCAAGTTTATTGGAGAGGAAAGTTAAGATATAATCCAAAGATAGCATTATTCAATAAAAAAAAGATGAAAGTATCCAAATCACATTGGTTACGCTAAGATATTAATGCCAAGTCATCTATAAACAAAATCATCACGCATATCAGGGATTACTACATCAAATTCAAGAATTAAAGTTCTTCAGGGTGCTACGGTGCTACGGTCTACAAACTTTTATTTGGATTTTTTTTATCGGAATCTTTTCATAACAACTGTGACATTTACTTTTGGATCTTACTATCCATGTACGGATAACAGGTATGGATTATTCTCCGGACCATCTTAGATTTTCCTCCATTTTTTGTTGTTTTTTCTGCATTCTGCTTGCCAATATTTTGTCATTAGGTGGCCAGTTTTTCTGAAAAGCTCTTTTTTGTGTTTTCGAATCCAATTACAGGCGATTGCCAACTGCACCAGATCAGGTATAAATATCTTATCACATGGACATCTACGCCAATGCTTAAGCCAAGTAAATATGAAAATGAATAATTGAACCAAATGATTAGTTCCCAGTAAACGCAGAACATGTATCATAAGTAAGTGCAGGGGCTTTTATTAAAGGCTTTTCACTGGCGCAAATATCATACGACTTCAATTACCGCTGTGCCAGAAGCTTATAGAATAGTTCTGGACAATTTCATGTGAAGTGATTTAAAGAAAAGGTTTTTACGGATGATAACTTCTTAGCACACTCTTACAGCTGTACAACATACGATGTAAAATAAAGTATAGTATCTTTAATCCTTCTCTCCATGCGATACTGAATTTGATATTATTCGCGCATGCGAGTTCAAGCCTTTTGTTTACTTTGTTCATTCGTCAGCCTTGACTAGGTTTGTTTTTCCTGGTCACTTTTTTCGCTTATCTGTCGACGCTTGAATTTCGCACTCATTGTTGATCGCAAATATAAAATTAGGTTTATCGGCGGTGAAAGCTGGCTCAATGGAAGTTCTTCCTATTTAGGATGCTTAAGTTATTCTTTTTTTTTTGTTTCACTGTCATAAGGATACTTTATCGCATCCTGGTGCTTCCAATTTGTCTGTGATTACTGTCTTGTTATTCTCTTCAGATCCAAGTCAGATTCACGAGAGAACTTCTGTTCATTCCAAATGAATGAGGCCAACTGATACAGCTCGTTCGTCAGTAATCTCATGATTGGATTAAGCTCTAACTGTTGAGGATCTAACGGCAATTAACTAAAATGCAATGTGTACTTATCCGTGATAATTGGTTTTTGTTGTTTCCGAAGTTTTAACTCGGTATAAAACAGACGATTCTTCAACTATTGCACTAGTAATGCTAGTTTTAAATAGGGTTTAGTTTAATTAGGGCTGTAAAGTTTAAAACTGATTAAAGCTGGATGGAAATCTCTATTTTATACCTAGACTCAAACAGTAAATTCGGTCTGATGATCAAATTGTCTGCGCTGAATCGGAAAATAAACCTTTGAGATATATCAGCAGGATTTTTACCCAACTTATTGCACACCACGTGCAGTAATGTGTGTTTTTTATCGAATAGCATACTCTCGAGTTTTGACGATAGAAATACTTCTAATATAACTATTTAGACCTAAATTTGCCTTTGAGAAATGACATACATCTTCCTTAGTTGGTGTGTGTATAAGGACATGCTACAAATCCTAATTTTTTGCAGATTCTGAAATTTTTATATTTTTTTTTTGGTCAAGCAACTATTCTTATAGTACTTTTTCGATTTTTATTGTGATTTGTTAGATAATATGATTTTTATGAACGGCTGATTATTGATAAACGCAGAGAGAACGACTTTCATTTTGTGTAGACAGGAAGCGGATATATTTATTTTTTATTGGTTCTAAGATAACGTGATTCTCAAAAAGAGATACCTTGCTTCTCTCCCACATATTGTGTTGCTCTTTGACAGTTTTGTCTTGAGTATATTGCCCGTGAAATGTATTGCTAAATATAGCTTCTATTACACTTTGCATATGTTATGTGTTAGAAATCTAGACAAGAATGAGTAACCCTATATATCAAGAAGCAAAACATATCCTGAACAGGTGCTAACCATATCTGTTTTTTAAATGAGTCATCGTTCTCTTAGTCATGTCTTCCTGGCTAGCAATCTATTTAATTTGAAGTTAGGAAGGGTTAGTTTTCACTAATTTCACCCTAGTAAAGCTCTAATTGTCGTTTTATGGTTTCCTGGTAATGGGAATAAAAACACCCTTACTTTTACACCAAAGGGTGGAGAGTTCACCTCAATGTTATGGAGAATGAAGGTTGAATCGTTATAATGCATTATACAGATGGGAAGCAGAAGTTTGGAATCTACGCGAATTCGAAGACGCCAAATAGTGTTGAGATTAAATAGACAAGCTTCGCCACTTCACTGGTTCCACATAATAGTTTCATAAAATATTTAGATAATTAAAGGATTGTTTACTTACCATACACGACAATTTGGGCAGGATTGGCTTTCCTTTTGGCAGCAATATTTTCAGCAACACAGGTATAGTTCCCTGTATCGCGTTCTCTAGCTTGTCCCAGCAAAAGATGACCCTCGCTAGTGACTAACATTGTAGTGTCTGTTTGTAAAGGGGTATCACCACGTGTCCAGTAGACTCTAGGAGGTGGTAGTCCTTCAGGAGGCACACATCGAAGCTCGGTTTGGTGGCCCAATTCCACTCTTGTGGATACCGGTGGCAGGTCAAACTGTTTCTTTAAATCTGCAAGAAAAATATTACATGTAATATATTATTCTAAACAAGTTCCCTTTCAAGATTACTTTAAGAAATAGAATATCTGTAAATATTACTCATCTGAGTAAAACAGTAAATATAGCCCCCTAATGCATTAGAATTTGTTTCTCTTCGTGGGCAACCCGATCAGGTTTCACACAATTCTTTGTTTGCACCGTACAGAAAGACATAAGAACACTCCACATCTTCATTTAACGCTCCAGTATGAAGTGCATATTGCACTCTCTCTTTTTTTATGGCCACCCGCATTTCAACTCAAGTACTGCGCATTCCTCCGTGAAATTATTTCCACAGTGGTTGTAATTTTTACGTTCAATTCTATATGCTTCAAATGTGGTTGTAACCGTAGAACAAGTGTTCAAATATTGACAAGCAGAATCTACTCGAAATTTCTCAGTACAACTTTTCATTGTTTGCTGAGAACTCTTTAAGATCTCTGCAAATAAGAACGGCATTTTTGACAAGCTGTTGACAATGATTTCGTTTGTTTGAAAATAAAATGAATAAATGAATTGTCAGGATGAATACTCGTTGGCTTAATTGTCGCTATTCAATATTGACTAAGTTCCTGGATTTACATAACCAAGTTAGAGACTATTTGTTAATTTGCTAAACACAAGCGAAGAAATTCAAACTTTTATCGTTTGGATTAACTTGTGTTGACTGTTTAATTGATAAGTTAAGGTATTGAAGGGCAGGCTAATGCATCCTGAGGGTGAAACTAAAAGCCATTAATTTAGGGAGCCTATTTGCACACGTTTTGAGATAAGATTCCATTGTTGAGACAAATGACATCATTTTCTTAATGGAAATGATTCGATGTAGAGTGAGTACCTAGATTTCATCAATAAGATCTGCCATATAGATCTTAGGAGCAATTTACAATATCACTTTTGAAACTCATGGAATCAGGAGAAAATGCCAGCATTTGATTCTTCACCTAACTATTCTTCTCGTACTCGTAAATCTCATTTTGCTTCCGGCAAGAGCAAATGACAATCTTCAAGTATATCCACACTTTCTTGTCGTTCTTCTTACAAATATATTAAGAAGAAACAACAAAAACTAACAGACCAACCTTCATAACCTCTGCAAGATGTAATGATGATCGTCTAGTAAATACTTTTGTTCCTAGATGAAGAGACGTCAAGTATTCGGCCATAGCTTAGGCATTGCTTAGGTCATCTTCAGCCCATATTTGGCTTCCAAAAAAAGTCTAAAGGTGGCATCAAGTCAAGCGATTCACGTGAACATATGGAATATCATGAGTTTCAAGAACTTAAGACAGCAAAATAGGGTTATATACGGGGATATACCTTTGGCTGACGGCGTCATCAGCTTTAGCAAACAAACTGATATTAAGTCAAACATGTCAAATGACTATCATTAACATTTTTGTGCTGTTCCACATATAGAAGTTTAAGAGCTGAACTACTTCTAAAATCAGAATGATATACAAATCTAAATGAACGAATGACAATTGGGACGATATCCTTGTGCTTCCTCACGCATAAATATGTCGGGAAAGAATAGTTGAGGGTCAACAACTCACACATTCGGTTACACGTTAGTAAGAACAAATAACAATTACGATGTTCACAATATTTCTTTATATAGGGACATATAGAAGAGCTTTTAAGTCATCATACCACATCAAAATACGAATAGTTATTAAAAGTCATGGATTTGAGAAAAAACGCCGACAAAATTTGATTTGTCAGTTAACTATTGTTCTCCTTCACTGGGGAACCTTGCTTTGTTTATGTTTCCCAATTTATTCCACCTGTTCAAATGCTGATCGATTTCCCTGAGCTCCCCAATCCATTTTCCGTAACATATTCAACTCATTTACATTATTGGAGCATATGAAGAACAACATGATATACTTTCCATAAATCTGGCAAAAACAAATGACAATCACCAACAAAATCAGTATTGCCATATTTTCTTGTGATTCTTCATATACATATATATATATAACAAAAAATAAGAATGTGAGGAACTTCAAAAACTATTTTTCATGACTATCGCAGAAGGAGTGACAAGCGTTGGGTACATTCACAATGCCTATTTGTGTTTCTTGACATGAAGGCATTAATAAGAAAATTAGAGGAAACAACATACCATATTCATAACTTTTTCAAATACGAACTACAATTATTGCCAAATTTAATATCACATTGCCGATCATGGTTAACAGTTCCTGGAAGCATATTAATTGGTTACAGATTACGGTTATACATACGTTGGAGATGTACACCGTTTTAAAGACACTGCTTTCAATACTCTTCTGTAGCTAGTTTAGTCGTAATCGAGATATGTTGACCTATACTCTAGATCTTGGCACTCAAGGTCCTAGGCTGCCACGAATGGTGCCAATGGATGGTCCTCATTCATTTCATTTATAATTCCATCAACACACAATCACACCATTTTAGGTTCAGGTATTCAAACTAGGATATCAAGTCTAAAAGATTCAAGCTGAGGGTCCCAGACGCTCTTGTGAATTTCAGATTTACACGCAAGCCCCAGGCTTGCTAGCGAGTCCCAGACTCGCCTTACGTCGCAGACCTGGTAACTTAGCATCTGTCATCAGTGGGTTAAACGAGGCATTGGAAGTATTTAGTGAAAGCCGAGAACAAACCGAAGCTCAAGCTCCCCACTCAGATGTAAGCGAACGTTGGACAACTGTACTAAGCAGTGCACCGTTGGTACCAGATCGGTAACTAGTATTTTGTTGGGCGCCTCGGCTTCTACCATTACGGAGTTACGCGCCTTTAGGATAAGAATTAGGAAGGATACAAACACTCTCCAATACACACACATGACTCACTCAGCCTTAAAACTCTTCAAGATACACTAAGACACTGTAACTTTACTCTTCTGAATAATAACATAAACTGAGGTAACAAATGGATGTCGAGCCGTTTAAATAACTTACATGTTGTGTAACTTGCTGCAATTGTTAAAAATGATATGGTTATTAATCTTATGTAAGACCTATAAAAAATATTGCTAACACAAATACAACTTAAAATCGTCATTTAAACGTTAGAAACAAATTGAATATTCCCGCGATCTATTTTTTCCCAGATGAACGTCAATAAAAACTCGAGCTAACAGCATGGTTACTTACAGCCTGTTAATAATTTTTATGCAACTGGCCCTAAGACTACTAAACTAGAAAAGAACAACACGTAATTCAAGCAGCTTCTTCAAAACTCAAAACTGATCATCACTACAACCAAAAACGTAGCTAGTTGTCAGGTCTGTAAATATGACCGTGTAATAGACCGACACTGGAAATAATAGTAATTTCAAATGTATTTCAGTAAAGCTGCCATTTTGATATGATAAATTATACTCTTGTTATAATTGAGAAATAAGAATTGCAGATGATTGTGGCGGTTCTGAAGAAATGGCAGATATGTGTCAAGAAAAAAAAAAAGATCGAAATTGTTGATATTTTTGAAAAATATTCGGGATGAATGCTGTGCCAAATTATTTAGGGATCAATTTTAGTTATTCAATATTTTCCCTCAATCAATTTTTGGTACCACTGGTTGAAAAAAGCTCAACTACGAACTTCAACCTAGCTTTTAGATGAAAACCTAGATTTGAATTTTCAGTCAAAAATTCGTACTCTCGTTCAAGTTATCGTGCTTCCAGACAGACCGATAGACGAACCGACATTTTTAGCGCATTTAAAAAAAGAAATACGCTATTATATGCACTTTACCTGTCTGGCTGGCTGGTTGGCCGGAGTGACGCTGAGATCTCAGCAACTAACGCACTCACAGACTTTAAACAGATACTAAATGAAAGATGCTGATTTGTAGGTTTGCACAAACTGCTAGATTTTTTATTCATACACCTAGTTTCTAGGTAAATTAAAATTGAAATAAAAATTGAAAAGGGTATTACTGCTGAACTATGTATAGTTGAAATCTAAAAATTGCTGCACAGAATGAGCAACATATCAGTAATAGAATTTTATACCCTAAAACTCGAACTGATATGGGTTAGTACCCATTTTGAGGTTGAAACTATTTATTTCAATATCTCGCGAGTTACACAAGATATTGATATGCGGTTTCCCATGTCATGGCAGATAAGTGTCAAAAAAAAAAAAATCTAAATTGTTGATATCTTTGAAAAATATTCGGGATGAATGCTGTGCCAAATTATTTAGGGATCAATTTTAGTTATTCAATATTTTCCATCAATCAATTTTTGGTACCACTGGTTGAAAAAAGCTCAACTACGAACTTCAACCTAGCTTTTAGATGAAAACCTAGATTTGAATTTTCAGTCAAAAATTTGTACTCTCGTTCAAGTTATCCAGTTATTCAGGCCAGTACATGACCACCCGTTACTTATTCTCTTGAATTTATAGCTTTGGAGGTAATTTTCAGGTATTTTTTTATATAGCTTTGATGAAGATCAAATTATTATTTTAAGGTACAGCACATGACCTCCTGTCAGTCAATAACTAAACAATGAAGATTAAAAGGTATTTTTGAGTTTGTACGTGCACAAATCAAATAGTCAACTTGAAACTGGTACTAAATGAAAGCTGCCCTTTCGTAGGTTTGCCCAAATTGCTTGACTTCAAACTTAGTGATTTTGGGAGATGGTGATTTGCAAAATATCTGAAGTAACAAGCATTCATAAGCTGTCAAAAATGCGCTTTCATCATCAAGATGATTCTTAAATTCTTTTAAATTATGTATTTTGGGTTCAGTAGGGTCTAAAACATGAAGATTTATCAAAATCTCAAACTTTCAAAAAATCACGAATACAATACTTTCCCTATTATATATAGTTCAGAGAAGTAGAATGACGTTGGGTTAGAGTAGATGCGAAAGTTCACGATTTTGATGGATCTTCATGCTTTAGACCCTACTGAATCCAAAAAACATAATTTTCAAAAACAGTCGGTCTGTCTCGAAGCACGATAACTTGAGAACGCGTACGAATTTTTGACTGAAAATTTATATTCAAGTTTTCAGGAATCTAGATTTGAGCTTGTGAATGAGTTTTTTCCACTGATCTGAATATAACACTGGATTGGGTTTAGGTCGCTGGAATGCGGCCCCAATTGAATGTCGCCATCTTGGCAAAAATGAGGTTCTGTGTTCAATTGGTGACATATGTTGGTGACAGTTCAGTATGGTGTTAGGACGCAATTTTCAAATCATGGTGTTCAAATGCATGTTCTGCAAAAATAAAGCCGATTCATTAAGAAATTTGACGCTGCACAAGTAAGTTATGATAACAAATTTGAGTAATATATCAAATTTAATATAAAATATCTTGCTCACAAAATTAATCGCTGGACTACAAATTTGTGCTTACTTACGAACAATAAAATCTTGATTATTAAATGTATTATTATTCTCCTATCATGTGTAGTAGATATTTAAAATTATTATTTTTGAATAGGCAATATTATCGCAGAAATGCACTTATTTATTCATATAGGTAAATTCATAGTTTTAAATTTTAGGTAACAAAAATTTATAAAACTATTTAACGGATTAAATAATACTAAACTACAATGTTTAAAAAATAGTTAAGACACTGACACTAAAAAGTTCACAAATATTTTCAACTATTAATAAATATTTCAACTATTATAACAATTTTTAACTTTTGTTGATTATTAATGTATGTATTTTAATATATATTGAGAATAATTTCTTCATCTTACTTGCATTATACTTTGAATTTCATCGAATGTCTTTTATAAGTGTTTTGAATTTGCCGCCGAATAGGAACACAAAGCCTCAATTTTACTGTCAAGGTCGCCGTTCAGCCGGGGCCGTTTTCAGATGCCAGAATACGGCCTAAACCCAATCCAGTGTTATATAGAGATCAGTGGTTTTTTCCAACCAGTGATACCAAAAATTTATTGATGGAACTTTTTAGTATTTTGCATTTATTTTATGAATAATAGATAACTAAAATTTGGCACAACATTCACCTGAACTAACTTTCAAAATATCAGCTATTTTGAAATTTATTATTTTTTTACATTTTCAAACGTTTCTGCCACGACTTCGGATCCGCCACAATTGTTTGCCATCTTTATTTTTAGATTATAATAATAGTATATTTCATCATATCAGAATAACAGCTTTACTAAAATACATTTGAAATTGATGTAATTTCTATACCTGTGACACCTGAGTGTCGCTAAAACCACCGTCGCCGGGCTTAGTTAATCCCCATCTCATATATAGTAGGTATGAGAGAGTGACTGGTGAAAATTTAGACCCTACTGAAATATGTTAGTTTGCCGGCCACTGGCTTTTAGACTATGATATCGTACAATCATTCAATTGGGTTACATATGATGATCAATAATTTTATTACTCAGCGATCGATGATTTTTCCAGAAAAGTTATTATCGTAGTCCCAGTTGATTTGATTTGACTTTTCCGCCTGCGAGTCCAGTAGTCCAGTAGTTTGCTGACTGCTGCTGATCACAAGCCAGGATGAAATCTCTTATTCTGACCCTAATCTTCTTCTCTACAAATTTCAAACTGAGCGTCAAAGTCGGATCAAGCAAAGAAGCAAGTACTTGCGGATAGGTACATAAACAGGCAAAAGCTTATTATAATCAATTGGAGGAGAGAGATAAGTAACTGTGCGTAAATGAGGCAGAGAAATGAGGAGACGAATATTCGACTGTGATGTTACATTAGGCTTGAGCTGACGATCGGTATAGTATATTTGATATTTCGTGAGATTCTAGAATGTTGATCTGCCTCATAGTATAACAAGCCGTGAAGAGAAATGGACAGCGGATTCAAAACAGGCTTTCTTCCCACCCTCATAAGTACTTGACATCACATCGATTCTAGATTAGCTTTTTAACCTCGTTTTTCGAATAACAAAACTAACTTGATTGATGCGATGTGCAAGGTGGTCACAGATGATCGGAATCGGCCTGAAAACTATTGACTCTGAATACGTGGCTTATATATTTCAAAACAGTAGGGCGAAAAGTGCTTCGTCACACGACTGAGGATTGATTGAGCCGAGAGTGGGAAGAATACTGACCCAACCACATGTAGATGAATTCAATTAGATTTAACACTTATTTGTGCTCCTTTACAGACTATCAACATGTTGTACTCTTAGGACCGTTAGACACGGTGCATTAAATGTTGCATTTTGCTTTGCATTTTGATTCTCAATTTTATTATACAGAGAAATGGATCTTGTCATACACAGAATTTTGTGCATTACACTCTGACTCTATGTATGACATGGGGATCAAAATGCGGCATTAAATGCAACGTGAGATCTTTTGCAGAAACGAACGCCTGTCATTTGTGGATAACTCGTCATAATGAGAATGAGCTTACGGAAGATATAACAGAACCAAGTGGAAAAAAGACAATGTTCTTCACGTCATCATTAATTTTCAGCTTTTCTCACATGAGATGGAGAGCAAAAACTAGTTCCAGGAAGAGATAAATGTGACTCTGGTGAAAATCAAGATTAACTCCATCAAATTTGATAAGTGGAGTAACAACATTAATAAATAGGAACACTAATTCCGTCATTGTTCTATTTTTAAGTAAATTAAGGTTAATTCTCAATTAATGAACGCTACTTAAGTGTAACATGATACAACAGTAAACATGCATGAAATAATGGAGCACAGAGGCATATATACATGTAAAGTCTCCTGAAGAGCCATAATTGTGGAAGTTACATATGATAATGTGAATAAATGTTTGTATCGTATTTCCGCGTCGGCCTTGAATTTACGCCTCAGTTTACTAAATATAAATACCAAGTATTTATTTATAAGTATATTATTTATGAGAGTTTAAAGACCGTGAAATAACGTTTAGAATTTTAATGAGGACCGAATTTATTGATTTGCATATTGTTATTGCATACATCATTCAGACTTGGATGCACTTTCTTCTGGATATTAATCGGTTGTTTATAGTGATTCCATCCGTTGGTGTAAAATAAAAATCTTGCAGCAAGAATTTAAACTAAAAATAGTAATCAACATTATTCCGAACATGTGTTAGTATGTCAAGTACATTTGCAACACGTGCAGTAATACCCCACGCGGGAATCGATCCTCCAATCTCCTGATTAACAATCCATTACGAATCCACTTAGACCACACACATATTCATCGGTAGGCGTTTCAGAGATATGCACGGAAAAAAATGAATTATACTAAATAAAGATTGATGTCCAATAAGCAGTGTTATGATCACTAATTATTACACTTTTAAGCAATAATACCTTTGTTTTGACAATCAATTCACAATAATCATTGTTTAAATACTCAAATTTAAAGTTTATATGCAAAAAACTGGTATTATGAACATTAAAAATTACAATGTGCTTATTGAAAAAATGGAATTGTAATAATAATTGAGTAAAAACTCAATCTTTATCGTTGAGGAAGTAAAAATTTATAGTCTGAAAGCTTAAATATTCAAAGACAAATCATAAAATTTGTAAGTCAAACTGAACTTTTCAATATATTATATATAATGAAAATATACATGTACAGATCTCATATTTTATGTAGAATGAATATTAAGTTATACTATTTCAATATGAAATAATGAATTCTCAAGTGTATTTAATATTAAAAGAATTATTAAATTTTATCAATGAGCTCCATGAAAATCTACTTAAGTGAAATAGTAAATTTTATATACAATACTAAATTCACTTTATACTTATTATAATCATTAGCTTGTGAAAAGTATATTTCGAACTCAACAATTTTATTATTTGCATTATTATTTTTTATGTTTGAAACCTGATTCTCTGCCCCTTTCCTCGAATGCGCTTAGAGCCCATAGGATTCTTAGTCTATTATTAGCTACAAGCCCCTAAAGTTTGCAGTGAAAGTTCCACCAAGTGAATTGCTAAGTGGTTATCTCTAAGAAAAATTAACAGAATAGGTAAGTGATGTATAGCATTAAAATATTAATTATTCACATTAATATCAATATAGGTCCAGTTGTATAAAGTATTGTTAAGGTTAATTACATTGTCAAATATTTGATCACGTGTTTCTAGCCCTACCTGCCGACTTTTTAATATAAATCATATTTTTATCCATAATTCCATAATAAATTAAACAACAAGTAGTTCGAACTCCTATCACCGAATTGACAAATCATACCCCAAAAGTTGAACAAATTGAGATGTTACTAATGTCCGATTAGTACGATGTGAGTATCGTAAGTTGATATTTGCACGAAATGAAGGAAGTTCATGATCTTTAAACATAATTTATCTAAGAAAATTCGGTTAGATTGATAATATCATGCAACAATAATGAAGTTTTCTATGTTTATGATCTGTAATTTGAACTCCGGAAGTTTTATAGAAACTATTTTAGACTCTAAATTATTTATTTATTGCTTTATCTATAATTTTACCAGTGTGTCAATTTATTTTTCTAATGTGAGATATCAGTTTTGTGTGATACTTGATTTATGCCATAATTATTCTATTTCTAGACTACACATATCCCTGAAGAAGGCAACAATATCAACAATGTGAGCGAAACGTCGGTTTTTGTGTAACTAAAATTTTAAACTGTTACTGACTTACAATCATCGTTTTCATTCATCACCCATCCAGTCGATCATCGCTTTGATATTATTTTATAGTAATAATTGTTTTCTATTATAACTTTTTTATTTTACTTTTGTACTGAAAATGTAAGAGTATATTATTTTCTTAAATAAAAATGACCACTCTTGAAACAAAAGCTGTAAGTATATTATTTATTTATTTCAGTTGACAAATTACTACTTACCGAACGAATTATTATAGCATATTTCATGTTTACAAATTGCAAGCTAAGAAAAAAAATCGATCAATTTCTTCGAAGTTCAATTATGAATAATTGGCTCCTGGATTTTAATTGTGAATTTTTTTTCATTTCAGTTTGACGTTTCGATCCCCAAACCGATAATCATACGAAAACAATAATACAAAAATAAACAAAGCAAAAATCTGGATAGTAAAAGATCTACAGAAGCCTTGACATGAAAACGTGGACTCAACATTTACTACAAAAAGAATCAATAATCTCCTGCAATTCATCCAAGTTTTAGGTAAAACCATGTGAGAGAAACTCAAACAAAGGGAAAAATAATTCTAGTCACAATGATATTTATCAAGACTAATATTATAGATTCCTCTGCTTGAGGTTCTCCAGTGTTGTTTTTCCTCAAAACTTGAATGAATGTCAGAAGTTTATTGTTCTTTTTGTCCTAGATGTATAATCTACGTTTTCATCTGATCTGCTGTATATTTTTCATTATCTTGATACTTGCCGTGTTTCCTTTTTATCATCATATTCTGATGGTAATTCTTTGTTAAAAGATCGAAATGTCAAACTGAAATGAAAAAAAAAATACAATATTGCATCCAAGAACCAATTATTAATAAAAAAAATATCTATTGATATTCAAAAAAATGGAAATTCAAATTTCGATAAGTATATTGTACAAGTAAATATTTTACTGGAAGAATTGCTAATTTTCATTGTTTGAAATGACGAAATTTTGAATCAAGATAGGAATATTTACTATTATATATATTCAAAAAATAATGTTGATACGTGAAATTCTATAAATGAGATAGGAGATTTTTAGTGTTTGAAACATTAAAATTTTAAGGTTGAGAGTTATTACTTACCATAGTCCCTGTTACATATTATATACTTCTATATGGAATTATATGTATCGGAATAGAAAATTTTATCATTTGGAACTTTAAAATTTGTATCTTGTCTCTGTATTATTTTTCCTTAGAGATAATACATTTTAGTGGATCAAGGATACATTTTTCCACTTTTCACTTTGTAATAAGTGACAAATTTCGAGGCAGGTTCCGGGTTACTATTCAAAACATCAAAAACTAGTAGAAATCTTACTAAATGTTGACATTTACTTTTTTCCGTGTGGAGTGGCCTGTCTTGCATCTATCCTCTCTAAATTTGTGTGTGATAAGGTTGTGCCTTCCTAGATATGATATCTAATGTCTCATGTTGAGAGATAAGTACATGAGTGATGATTATAAATTGTTGAATAGGTTCTTTGAGAAAGCAACTATAAAAATAACAGCGACAGATATCAATTCCGGTATTTGTTATTTAATTTGGGTTTCGCAAATCGTAAAACACTTTCTCAAAACTTAAAACTGCATCTCGTCATGATATAAAAGTTAATCATGCCATTAAACCTCAATTTAATATATTCCTCGTCTCATTATTTAATAAACAAACTGTTGACCTCAGGAATTTTATTTCCTTCGGCGCGGTTCGGAATCCAAATTACATTCTTTACAATAATTTCTCTTCGAGTTGGTTAGTGGCTTTGGTAACCGCGGTTGGAATTACAACCCGGTTATTGTTATTCGCCGCGTATTTATATGCGTAGGACACCCTGTTAGACGAATGCGGAGGGACAGCTGGTTTAGGGACCCTAGCTCGCTTTTCCACCATAATATCGTGATATTAATTTTGATGAGTTTTAATGCGTATTAGGGGAAAGGTAGACGCACAGATCGTACGAATTGCTTCACACTCAAAACAACAATCAAAAACATTGGGATTTCCTCAGAGATCTAAAATTAGACGTCAAACATTGTTTTTCCAAACAAATTAATGGAGTTCTTTCTATTGAATCTTGTTTCTTTTTCCGTTCTATTCAATCAAGTCTAGCAGCAGTCACGCGCTGCAGAAATTCGATATTTTTTCTTCAAGACATCATCCAATTACCCCTGAAAGCCAGTGGCCTATAATCTGCAGGGTTCGGTGTCAGTTAGTGGTGTGTGACGGGACAGGTCAACCCTAATCTACCCCGTCTTGCTGTTCTTACTTCCATGGCTTCTCTTCCGTCTTCTTCGTATTCTATTTCGCCTTCTCCGTGATAATCCCATGACCAACACGTCTTACGATCGCTAGCTTGTAATGGTGCTATTTCTTAAAAGGAAGATTACGATACCAAACCAATAAGCTCAGGGATGAATGCTATAGTCTTGTTAACGGGTTTAACAAGCCCTTTTCAGAGAAATCAATACAACTTGGACTTTGATTCACAAATACGCGTAACATTACTATTTCAAATTGAGTAAAAGAGGGCAAAAGAAGGCAATTTATATATGTATGAATTGCCGCACTACATCGGAATAATATCCAGTAGGAAAATAAAAATATGTTATTTGATATGATATTTTATAATAAAGCAGTTATTGCTTCCCAAATAGACTTCAACCCTCGATAAAAAAGAGATATTGGGTTACACATATGCATGGATATGATGTCGTCTAATTATTAAGGTTGTTAACCTTTCGAAATTGGCACAATTCAGGGCAACAAAATAATTGAATCATCTTTGGACTTTAGTCCAGAATTCAACCTTTGACACTTTCAAAAAGTACATAAAATTTTATTTGAAAAAAAGCAAATAAAGGGGAGAATGTTTCCATTATTATTTCGAGAACCATGCAAGGCACGGTATGATTGAATATTGTTTTATAATACTTTTGAATGCAACTACAATCCTTGAATTTTGTTGTACAGTTGTATAGATAGTGTTGAAATTTAGGTACCATACTAGCAATTCAGGAGGATAAAAATGTCTTTCTCCACAATTATTCGTTAGATTGATTGAATGTACACCGGTTTTGATTGTTTCGATGGTCATCTTGCATGAAGTCCTTTCGAATGCAACTAATAATAATAATAATGTGGCTTAGCACTCCTTGTGGAGTTTCGCCGCTCTTAAGCGGAGCTTTCCAGATCGATTTTTTGAAGGGAATCACTTTGAATTTCTGATTTTAGATGATCCATTTCTTTCTATCTCTTGTTTTCTCTTTCCATTCTGATATTCCCACTGTTATTAGATATTCTTCTACTTCTTTGATCCATGATGATGTTGGCTTTCTTCTTTTTTTTTCTTCCTGCTGGGTTCCATTCTAGGATTATTGTGTCTTGTTCCCCAGCTATAAGTGCCCAAGCCATTTTATTATTTGCTGTTTTATTTTCTCTACTATATCTTCCCCTTCCAATTCCTGTTCTATTTCGTGATTCATTTTTGATTAATATTAATTTTCTGATACTGTTTCCGACCGTAGTATTGTTCTCATATTTTTTTTTCTTATTATTTTCAAATCCTCTCTGTCTTTTTCCGTCATTGTCATTGTCTCGGCAGCATAGAGTGCTATTGCCCTTATTATTGACCTATATATTCTTATTTTTGTTGTTTTTGATAGGGTATTACTTTGCAATAGTTTGTTATTCGCGTAGAAAGCTCTATTTGTTGTTACTATTTCTATATTTAAACCTGACTACCCTTCCAAAAGTATATTCTCCAATCTTTACTTCTTTATCCTCTGTCGTGTCTTTGAATTTCATTATTTTTGTCTTATTGATACTTATTTCCAGTCCTATGTTATTACTTGCCGTTATTATTTCTTGTAACATTTCTTTCATCGTGTGTTTATTCTCTGTTATGATCGCTATATCATCAGCTTATGCTATTATTTGTCCTGCTTTTGTTCTTAATGTTTTTTTTTTCTATGTTTAGTAGCACATATTCTAATGCTAAAATGAATACAGTTGCTGATAGCGTAACTCCTTGTCTAACTCCTTTGTTTATCACAAAATGTTCTGTTTCTCCTTTCTCTGTTATAATATTAATTTTTGTTTTTCTCATTGTCATTGCTATCAGTCCTTTCAGTTTTCCTGGTATTTCTTGTTCTTTTAAAGCTGTCATCAGTTTTCTCCTTTTGATTGAGTCAAAAGCTAATTTAAAACCCACAGTATTCATGTTATATTCTATGGTTTTTTCATTAATTTGTTTTACTATATGTATGGGATTTGCTGTTGATTTCCTTTTGATAAAACCACATCGATACTGTTCGATGGTAGTTTTTGTTACATTTGCTAACCTTCTTTGAATTATTGTAGACAGGATTTTGTACGTAGTGTTCATTAGTGTACTTCCTCTGTAATTCTGCCATACTTTTGACCTCATTTCCTATGAATTGTGACACTCTATCTCATTTCGCACTCTTCTGGTATTTTTTCTTGCCTCCATATTCTAAATATGAGCTCACATATATGTAGTTATAGTTTGTAGTGTTTCACTCCAATATTTCATGAATTTCATTCTAATTTTGTCTTTTGCAGGGATTTTCCCGTTGTACCTGTTTTTTATTACATCTTCCATATCTCTTGAAGTAGGTTCTGCTATTGTTTCTGTCTCTAAGTCTTCTTGTATTTTGTTTTCCAGGTTTTGCCCTGAATTTGTGAGCAATTCTTTAGAATACTCGATCCATATTCATTCATATTGTACTTCATTTTCTGTTATGTTTCTTGCTTTCTTAAAATTTATTCGTTAGATTGATTCAATGTACACTAGTGCGATGTTAAAATTGCAGTCATAAAAACAATTCAGACGGTTAAAAACGTCTCTCTTCATATTCATTAGTTAGATTGATCTGCTGTCTATCGGTTTGGATCATTTCGATCATTTCGATGGTCATTTTGGATGAAATACAGCTTCAACCCCTGAATCTTGCTGTATTCATGTGGTTTCTCCAACAGAGGCGTCTGCACATTCCTGTAAGTGGCGGAATGATTTGTGAAAAGGCTCTTTTTTTCACCGCAAAATGCCGAGTAAGCACCTTGCCTTATATGCGATTAACGGTTGGTTGAGAAAATTCAAACGCTATGGAATCAGACATCTAAAAATTACGGAGTAAAAACTCTCTAGCAAAATCGAATCTATCAAATCATTTAAAGATGAGTTTGAAAATATGATGAGAGAGACAAATTTAACAGCCGAACAAATTCAAAATGCCGACGAATCCGGCTTGTGGCGTATGTTACCAGACTGCATTTTGGTTTCAGGTCTTGAAAAAACGGAACCAGGACAGACAGTTATGGAAGAAAAGATAACTTTCATGTCTTGTGCCAATGATACTGGAAACCATAAACTTCGTTTACTCGTGGTGGGTACATCAAATAGACCACGAGCGTTCTAATCAGTTAGGCTTCCTGTTTGTTACAGAAGGCAGGAAAGTACATGGGTAACAAGAGATTTGTTCATGGGCTGGGTAAGTAGCGAATCTGTTCCTACGGTTTGTTGACGTCTTTCATCTGTACATTTGCCTCAAGAAGCTGTTCTGCTGTTGGATAACTGCCCTGGTCACTCTGTAGCTGAGGAACTTTGTAGTGAAGATGGAATTTTTTTGATGTGTTCCTACTTCCCAAAACTACCGCTGTTATTCAACTATTGAAGCAGAATGTGATTCAGAACATTAAACTGGATTATCAAGAGGATCTCCTTACGAACATCCTTGCAAACGATGATGACGAAAATGTGAATGTGGTGGCTGCTTTCAAAAAACTGAATTTCAAAGACACTGTGTTCAGCCTCGCTAACTGTTTGATTCGAAAATTGTGATAAAATCTATGTCCAGATTTAGTGTTTGAAGAGTCTTGTGAGGGGACTCCAAATGAATCAACGATGACTGAAGAGGAGTCTTAGCAATGGGCATCTGGGGAATGTGATAGTCAAATATAAAATTTTGAAATTTTGACTGATGATGAAATTATCCAAGCTGTCGAAAGCTCGAAGGACCAAGAAGAAGATGAAAATGAAAACAAGGAAGACAAAAAACAGATTGTGACTGGTTCAGAAGCAGTTGAGGTTTTCAACATGGCAATTCAGTGGGCTGAAGAGAACGGCAAGAAAAGCTTGGAGATAATGCGTTCGAATAAAAATTGGATCACAATGTTCAAAAGAAAAGAAACCGATTTTTTTCGAAGCTTCAAGTGTAAATAAGCAATAAACACTCAATAAAGCGTTTTTTCACGTATATATTATTGCAATTTTTCTTAGCCTTATTCAAAAACCTCTATAATCCGAACGATCTCGGGATCCAAACGACCCCTTTCTTAAATCTGTTCGGATTCGAGTCTCTACTGTAGAACCAAAGTGTGATGTTGAATTGTAGGAGCAATTCAAAAGACTAGAAAAGTTTTTGTACACTTCAATTTGTTGGACTGAATTTTTTTGTCTACCGGTTTCGATTATTTTAATGATCATTTTGCATGAAGTCCTCTCGAGTACAAATTTAATCCCAAAATTTTGTTGTTTAGTAGTACCAAAGAATAACATTGAAATTGAGGAGCCATAGGAAAAAACCAAAAATATAGAAACATCTTTCTCCACATTTATTTTATACTAGTTTCGATCATTTTAATGGTCATCTTGCATATTTTGCTATCTACAATATTCCCATCTGCAACAAGGGAAGTATGACACCTCTTTAGCTAGCAAAGCAATGGCAAAACCTGTATTATTTGTTACAGCACCAGTTCGTCTTGCTATTGCAGAGCAAGTACAATAGAATTGCCACGAACAGTGTTGTATTCATGCATAAATTATAAATGGAGAGCGTAACAGCAGCTGCAAGCACTGATACATATTTCTCAACGAAAAGAATTGCTCTCTCAACCAAGTTTCCATTTGAAGACACAAGAATTGGTTACCTATTCAAGTCTAACGGAATATAATGTGGTTAATTCTCCAGGGTCTTTAACAATGGTGGTTCTTGAAACGTAGTTTATAGGAGTATACTTTCAATATCAATGATGAAGAGATTGTTAATAACTTTGGTTTAATTCTCATATTTTATTGTTGATCACAAATATGATTCTGAATAGACATTAGTTACTTTTGATGCGATGTCTCGTTTGCAATTAGGCTGTTTCTGCATTCATAAAGCTTCATTTGAATACCACAATCTCCTCCCGCAAAGAGCTCGCACAAGAGTGGGCTGCTTCACTTACAAGCGCAGTAGCGGGTGACTAAATCGAATAATTCGAAAGGTTCTGTTCTTGCTATGTTTGTAAATACATATCCTAACAAATAATAGTAACATAATAGCACATATAAGTACTGATTTGAGAACAATGATCAATAGAATTACGCTATATTGCGATTCAATCAAAAGTTATTACATGAAACTATGTCAAAATACTTCCTTCTGCAAATTGAAAGAAAATATTGATTTTCAAGAAGTCCTATTGGAAATTCTGAAGACCTTTACCCGGAAGGATGTTTCTGTGAAAAAACTGATACAATGAAAACACAATTCAAGATGAAAAACTATCCCCGACAAAACTTGACCTAAATTCAGTAAAAAGCGACAAGAAAAGTATTCACAAATGTCAAACGATAAATATCACAACTTTTTTGCAACACACAGCCCTGTACCGTGCTCTACTTCTAATATCAAGGCTCATCCACGCTTTTCGCTTTTGTATGCAAATTAAGCACTGTAGAAAAATTAATTTCGGATACTGATGAAATTTAATTTTGAAAAATTAATCATGCTCGTTAGCGAGTAATTGGTTTAATAATCAAGCGTAATTTTAAAATGTTGACACGCTATTACTTTGTTAATTTATGTATGTGTAAACCTGATTGGGTAAATAATTTTATGAAGTTGGTCTCGGTAGACTGAAAAAATTATATTTCGTAATATTTTTTTATTTTGGAACGATAAAACTGCTTATTAAATTTTTATAGCATGTCAATTATTACTTCCACCATAATTCAGTTACACAGGTGTTCATCAACAATTTTAAAACACCCTAAAGTTGATTATCCTAAGTTTGTTCATTTCAAAAGCACAAAATGTTCTACATATTCATATATCCTCAACTGAAGCACAACATGAATGCGGCACTTATTTTAAACATAGCAACTGCTGTTGCACATCACATAGCTTGCGTTCAAGCGATTTCAAGTCCAACAGCGGGTGAGGCCCCAAGATGCATCAAATGTTAGATTCTCAACGCAGATATTGATGAATCTTGATGTGTAGGTTATCAAGATACCTAATTATGATACAAATTATGAGGTCTGTCATTATTGGCTTTACAGGCTGTTCTGGAATATTTTTTTCATACGGTCACCTCTCAATTTAGTGATTTGTGCTCGGCAAACCAAGGCTAATTACTAATTATACCATGGCATCCAAGCTCTACCAGTATATAAATGCATGGCAGTCAATTTTCGTCACCTAAATTGTATTTGATTGTGAATTTTTATTGATAGTAGACGTAGAGAGGATTATTGTTCAAACCTTTACAGATTGGGATGCCAATAACAATGTTTGCATCATAAATAACTTTTTGCTCTACAGGCAGTCACATATCATCAAGAATTCGGATTCAGATCATTCACTCCCAATACGGGAACACCTCGGGGATTTGTTTTGTCGCCTATCTTGTTCAATATATTAAGCTTGGATATTCCTCAGTCAATATCGCCTACTATCTCTGCTTCAGTATGCGGACGATACCGCAAATTCAGCGATAGGTAGATGCTCACAAGAAGCATGGAGCAATCTATAGTGACAACTAAGATCCTTGGAGGAATGGATGCGCCGATGGAGAATTCAAACCAGCTCCATTATATCCCAATTGATTCTTTTCCAAGGAAAAAAACAGTCAACGAGATGAAGGGATAACAGTCAAACTATGGAATATGGACATTCCAACAACCAGATGGGCTACTTATCTCCTACTGGACGTCTTTGGTACAGCAATGCCAACAAATCATACGTTTCAGGGCAAATCTGATTTACATCATCGCGGGAAAGTTACACGGATGCAGGCAATGGGTGCTTCGACATACTTATTTTACATTTTTTCGACCAGCGACCATACTGTTCTCCAATGTGAGGAATCACCTATTCCCGGCCCTGCAAGCAACAGAGAGGCAGATACTTCGCCAAATATGTAACCAGCCACCGTAGTATCTTACAGCGGACACATACCAATTATTAGACATTGAACCTATTGATCACTGGTTCAGAAAGATTTAGAGCAAATTTTCCACAAAGCACCTCCTCCCAATCAGGCCTCTACGAAACTTCTTCAATGAAGGGCAGACCTCTGTAGAAATATCTCCACCCTCCTGCAGTTCTTCTTCCAACTCTCGAAAAGCCAACGGCGGAAATACTTGAATTTATGCACAACATTCTGCTTAAAATCAGGAGATAATAGAACCAAGGCAAAACAGCAATAAGCAAACACCAAAAGAAATTGAAAAACAAGATGATAACACAAGCTCCATGTGCAAAATACCGACGAGGGCAGATGTCCCTGTAACGGTGCAAGCACTTTGAGCTTGAATACGTTAAATTGAATTGAAGTAAATGGCATCGAACTCATCTGGCTATTCATTTAGTTTAGATGCGGACCTAGGGCTCTATTCTTGACCCTTCGTAATAGCCAAAGTAATTCGCTTTCGTACGGACATCGAACAAACTCGGCCATGACACTTGTGCGACTATTATGGCGAGAGACAGGTTCGCGGGATGGTAAATGCTCTTATTGAGTATATATAATACGAATGATAAAGTAATGAACCAAAGCTGACCTATGTGCAAGTTACTGCAAGCCTGTATAGCGTCTGGTTCGATGTCCAATAATTATAACGAGCGCACAGCACATTCTTTGGAATTCAAAGTGATGCCTAGTTTCCGTAGCAGTAATTTCATAGACCCAGTCAAAAGATTTCTACGGGAAGTGCAAAAATTAAGCATCAAAGACGAGAACGGAAGAGTTAACAATAAAAAGCACTCAATTAGTTTCATACAACAGAAGGAAAGGTTGGGCATGTACAATAAAAAATCTGAAACAATAATTGTTCCAAGCAAACTCGTGACTTAAATTCACATGGGGAAATGATATTCAATTCACAGGTCAACACGAAATTTGTGGATATGCAATTACGATAGGCTAAGTTACTCTCATCCAAGAAAAAAATATACTTTTCAAAAAAACCTTGCTTTTGTAGTCAAGAGAACATTATTTGAATATTCAAAAACATCTCTAGGCTTCATCTTTCATGTAATGAAACTGCAATATCAGTATAAAAAGTATTTGAGAGAACCAAAACAGAGCTCCTTTCTCTCTTTTTATCATATTTATGAATACTTGCACTGATCAAACTCTAAATAAAGTCTCCCATTAAATTTTCATGATATTGGTCTTGATGACGGCGTTCCAAGCCAATAGTTTAGTAATGAAAACGTTCGCCGTGCTTTTCGAAGTATGGCTCCATGTTGTTTTCTAATTTTTACTTACTTGTACAAAGTAACAAGTAAGTATTGTGAAACCGAAAAAATTCACCTATCGAGATTTTGATGGGAATATCCATTTTGAGCATCCCTGCATCTATTTTGACTATTTTTGGCTTGATGTCGGTACGTATGTTCGTTCGTTCGTGCGTGCGTAACTCGTAAATCTCAAAACTGGTTGAACGTATTATGCTGAAATTTCATATTAGACTGGTATAAGGTGCTGATTTTCACCTTGCATTATGGTTGCAATCGCCTGTACCGGAAGTGCACTTTACTTGAAACTTTTTTCGAATTTCTCTAATAAATCCAGAATGATCAACCGTAGGATGTTGAGATTCAGCATTTGAAATTGCTGTAGCATCCAAATAGTCATCTCTTATTTTCGTACCAATCGGCTCAGCCGGAAGTGCACTTTATATGACAGACTTTTCGAATTTTCTTCATAAATTCAAAACAATCGGTAGTAGAATATTGAAATTTTGTATTAAGTGCAGTTTACTAGAAACATTTCTTGAATTTTCCGCATAAATCCAAAACGATTGAACGTAGAATATTAGAATTCAGTATTCAAGACGATAGTACCGTCTTCTAGATGCTCATATCCTATTTTTATTGAGATCGACTGAGCCGGCAGTGCACTATACTTGACAATCTTCTGGAATTTTTCGCATAAAATCATCTGTAAAATATTGAAATTTGGTATTACAGTCTGCTGTAGCATCTGAATGACTGCCTACTATTTTCATAACAATAATAATAACCGGAAGTGCACTTCAGTTGGAATTTATTTTTCAAATTTTGCGTATAAATTCAGAACTGTGAGCCGTAGAATCTTAGAAATCAATATTTAGGAATGTTGTAGCATGAGAATGATGACCTACTGTTTCCATAGCAACCGACTAGGCTAAAAGCGCATTTTAGTTGACAGATTTTTAGAATTTTCTGGATAAATCAAAAACAATTAGCCGTGGAATGATGAGATTTTCTGTTTGATTATATATATCCAATGATGTACAAGTAAGTCACAAGATGTCCATGTCAGATTTTTTAAAGTATGCCTCCATGTTGTTTTCTAATTTTTCTGAATAAACTTGTAGCTTGTAGCGTATGATTTTTCAAAGACATTCAGCAAACTATGATCTTAAAATTTGCTATAAATGTTTTAACTGCTTTGGAACAGTACCAAGCTTTTTTTGTGCATCATTGAGCAATTTTGGAGATCCTTCATTGCCAAATTTTTTTTCAGTTTGTGGACCAATAAATATTTAAGCTTCAACTTCAAAGTGTCATAATTCGTGAAAATGAAATAGGCCCTGAATACGACTTCACCTCTTTGTGTCACGCCGCTCTATACAAGCGACATTCTCGTAGCTCACTAGAATGATGTAGAAATTTCTAGATGTATGGACATTGGATATATGAGGACGAACAACCTGACGAAGAGAAGAGTGAATATCAAGAGGAGTGAATATTCAGAGCGTGATCAGCTAAGAGTAATGAATAAATAAGTGGTTGTAAATAAATATTGGTGTCTTTGTAGTTAAAGTTTAATAGTAGTGAGTGAGAAATGGATTGTATAGTGTTTGTTTTAGTGATACTTCAAAGAATAAGACTCTTTTTTTCTTTTCACTTATCAAATAGTGACTTTTATTTCAACAACAAATAATTCCTTTAAGAGTAATAAATATTACATTATCATATCTATGTTGACGTGAAGAGGCGGTATTAAAAGAATTGGTTCTCATTCAACATTTTGCTTCTCCTCCTGTAATTCCCTGCTTCCTGATCATAATTGTCAAACGTAGGTAATGCTAAAGATCGACTCTGCTATCCCATAAAGAAAAAGATAACATGGATATTTTGTATATCCGCTCTGTACTCCATTCAAAAGACTCATATTTCTAATGAACTAATAGTCATATACTCTTGATACAAAAGCAAATTTCAAGATAAGCTTGGGCTTTTTTTTGTTAATTTTCATGCACGACGGATAGAAAAATCATGAAATAAAATTACGCACAGAAGTTGGAGTTGGGATTATTTATCTACAGAAGAAACAAATTTATATTACTTTAATTCAGAACTGGATAATACTGACACGAAAAGAACTTGATTACGTTTGCAAGTACTGGAAGCAGTACTTCAAGTACTTTTTATTTTCGGTACTTTGTACTGGTTCAAGTACTTTCGTTTTATTTACTTGGAGTACAATGAAAAGTATTTAAGTAATTTAGGTATTTGAAGTACTTCAAATGTATTTGAAGGATTTTCGAAGCTCTCGAAATATTTTAGATGTAGGTACTTTAAATACTTTCTTTCTAGGCAGAGTGAACAAGTTTTGATTTGTTTTGCTTGACGTCTGTCTGGTAGACCGGAATCGAGATTTGAACTGGAATCGAATTTGGATCCGGTAACCGGGTAGCCGGTATTTCTATCCCGGTTTTGAATGCACTAATTTCAAGTACTTTCACAAACACTCAAGTTCTGAGTACTTGGCACTTTAAAAGTGTACTTGTACTATTGAAATGTATTTTGAAAAAATTAGATATTACTGTAGAAAGCTCTCATCTAGATTCCTCCAGATATGGTAGAGAAGTTTTTCTAGAGGTAAACTATAAACTTCTGGTACAACTATAGGTAACTTCAACAAAAACGTAACACTCAAAAGACGACTATGATTCATGAGGTCTAAACCTCAAACGCTCTTCCTCGATTCACCTCCCAATACAAAATTTTCTAATCTATCATGAGAACAAGCTCCACACCGTACAATGAAAGTCAAAATATATTTGCAGAGTACTGCCATCAGACTAAACTGCGTCTCTCTATAGAACTAAACATGGAAACAATCAGAATAAAGTTTGAAGATTACGGTTTTAAGTAAATTTGAATGTGATTTAAAAATATGGTTGAATTTATTATTTCAGAAGAATCTGTTGACTTATTTTTGCATCATAAAGGTGTATAATATGCTAGTTAACTTAACTATGGGGTTGAATTACCCGTGGTCAAATACTGCCGTCATCATCATGAGTCCCCGTCACTGGGGGCCATAATTCACTGCTTTCAATCTCGTAATGCGCCGGTGCATTATCTCCTCGCTTCATTATAATACAATGTCTGGATACACACCTCAATTCATCATCGATATTATCCACTGAATTGGAGAGATAAACAGAATTGATTTTATGTTCCTTTATAAAAATTGATGCTTCACACATAACAATGTGTGAATACTGCGATGAGATGTTAACCCTAGAATTAGGTTAGGTGTAATATATAGTTTCAAAAGAAGTTTTCCGAACGATTCAAGCTGTTGGTTTGATTTATTGATCGAAAATTGAAAGCGGGAATCCAATGTGAAAATGAGTGGGAGGACCAATCGTGATGATGGAATAATTGCTATAAATCTCGAATCGATTACTGAAGCCGTTTTAATACATTGAAATGTATTCATTCAATTACCAGCCTAATCTATGTAACTGAATTGATTACATTTATAGTTTATTACCACTTGAGAAGCGATTGATGCTTATTAACAACATATAAAGCCCTTCTGATGAGATGAAACAAAATCTGGTACATTGTGAAAAGCATAATGAGTAAACACAACTCAAATTCATTTACGAAAATAATATTCTACTCTTTATTAATAGGAAAAGCGAGAAAAGAGACTGAAAATGTTTGTTACTCAAGTTGTTAGGCGGTTTTTGAGTGTTATAGGAATGTTTCATGAATATACTTCGTGAGAAAATTGGGTATAGGTATTGAGTTATCAAGGGAATGAAGTCAGTATTTTGAGTGTTTTTTTTCTGTTCTACAGTTTCAGTTATACTTTGACCATCTTCAGGAGCAGAAAGAAGATGACCAAGGTATTGTCCAAACTGTAAGAATATACCAATTATAAAAAATTTAATATTCCTCTAGGAAGCATCATCCAAATCAAATATGGTGGGAAATTTTATCCAAGCGGGACTCCTGGCACAACGATAAATAACTTTAGTAAAAACGTGTCACAAGTCTTGAGATGTCCAAGCTACAGTTTTATCATCTTCCATAGAAAATATATTCAAGATTAATCAAAATCAAATGCTCCTAGAATAATTTATCGAAGCTTGCTTACTGCATTTAAATCAAGACGATTAATCTTTTATGAAGATATGTAAATTGCAGACATAGTTAACTATCATTATATGAGTAATTGAGCCTATTTAGCTGCAGCTGACTTTTTGTTCAAGCAATTTTGATGACTGGAAGTTGTAACGAAATTATGGTAATGGATATTTTCATACCTAGCATAAAATTGCACGAATAATGATGAGAGCAACTCAGACACAAATTACCGCCGGTCGTTGCAAATAATCAATAAAGTTGCTTTAAATTCTAATAAAACGAAGGTTTCATGTATGAGCACTTACTGAACGTGAAATTTATGCTTATAATAATCTAATAGCGTGATATTTACTGATCCAAACCGTAAGCTACAAAATTTGACGATCTCACATATGCTGCGTGCACTACATCACTCATTACTCTGGTATTAATTTATTTTATTCATTATATTTTTACTTCAAAGTTAGTTCTCGCCGATAATGTGAAGCCCATTTTACTTTCAACAGTGTTACATATTTTCGAGTTTAATATGGTGGTGTCATAAATGCAAATGATAATACTGTTAGAATGAGTGAAATGAGAACAACACAACCATCACATATTGCTATTTTTAGTTTAAATTGAGTATTTATAGCTCAGTGCTGGCTTTGTAATTTGGAATACCCGTAGCTTGACGATTAGTAACCGCACCGTACGGTTGAAGAAATATTAATCAATCTACCGAGTGCACTATAAGTGCGGGTAAAATGCGTGATTGATATACTTATCTATATTTTTTTCTGTTTTCTGTTTAATATTCTGTGTGTCAAAAATGGAATTAGAATATGAGAAAGCGGGCTTTAATCAAATTCGTTGCTGTTACTACTTTATTCAGTGAATTTAGGGCATGAGTCTTTAGAGAACCCAAATTGGCGGCTGTAGCTTGATTTCGAGATTAAAATGGATCAAAAAATCTCTAGAAGTGAAATACTTAGACAAAGAGGAACAACATGAGTACGCACGAGCTAAGCTAAGATAATTCTACGAGATTATATGGCATGTAGTCTGTATTAGAAATAAGTAACTAGAAATTGTTGAGATTTATCACAAACTGAAAGCCAGTAAATCTAATTGATGGCTAGTGTCAACTTTATCCTGTCCAGAAGGAGACAGAAAATTCATAGCTATTGCAATTTTCTTCAAGTCTCACGAGCAATTAGAATAAATTAGTAGGTAATTAATGTCAAGAAGAAGAATCCAAATACTTGGCTGTTGCTAATGTTTTTGGAAAAGCTCTGAAAGTTCCGAAATTAGGAAGTGGATGCCCAATGGGAAAAAAAATTCACAGTACAGTTTTCTTCAAGTTATTTTTGAAACTGCAATTAGAGTCTAACAATAATTTCATATCGAGAAGAAGAGGCGAGACTCGGGGCTGTTGCCACTGTTCTTGAACAAGCTCCGAAAATCTGGAGTCAGATAGGAGTGAAATATTTGAGAAAATGCAATTAGTTTTAAATTAGACAGGATGGGACTATAGGTGAACACAGGAGCGAAGCGAAATGCGCAAAGAAATAATGTGGCATATGAAAATTGATTATATAATTTGCCATTGAAATGAACTACTTAGTTCATCTCTAACTGATAGCTAGAGAATGTGAACTGATGACTATTACTTTTACCTTGCTCAAAGGGAAGAAGCAAAACCATGATTATTGCAATTTTCACTCTTGCTAGAGGAAAAAAACAAATTCATAGCTATTCCTACTTTCTTCAGATGACATTTGAAACTGTTACCACATGAGCAATGAGGATCTTTTAGTAATTTTAATTAAGAAGAACAGTCCAAAGTTATGACTGTTTTGCTAGTATTTTTGAAAAAGCTTCGATAGACCTGGAATCAGGAGGAGGATGGATCAAAGGATTCAAGGCAGAGAATTATTTAAGACAGTCTTGAGAAGTCAACTGAACTAAGAGAGAGATTGTATGCGGGCGCACAAGCGAAGCGAAGGGCATCAGGGTATAAGGGCGGCTGCACAATAGCCCTAGAACTAGAACTAGAACGGGAACGGAAAGCTATCGAGAACGACAACGGGAACGTAAACGCCGACCAGATGCACAATTGCAGCGCGCGAAAGACCGAGAACACTGTTTTGACAGATAACCTGACTTTTTATACAGTAATTTAAATATTCTTGAACATGGATGACGAAGAGTTACAGGTTTTCATGGCATTTTTAATACTTTATTATAATTATCTACAATTAGAAAATCAAAACAGGAGGTACGATGATGCACATTCCATAAAACTCTTTATTGAATCAAAATTTGTTCTCTAGGTGGTGGATTAGAACAATTAATCTTGAAAGAAATACAAGAGGAGCATTCGTAAACATATTTAGGCATATGAAGGAAGCTGACCATGAAATGTTCTTAAAATATACCAGAATGAACGTGCGATGTTTTAATAAACTTCTCAGCTTATTAAGGCCAAAATTATTGAAGAGAAGTAGAAGAGAATATCTATCTTGGCTATGACTTTGGAATATCTGGCACATGGTAGTTCTTTTCAAAATTTAAGTTAATTGTTTAGAGTTGGAAATCCAACAGTTTCCAAAGTAATATATGAGACTTGCGAAGTTATTTGGGAAACAATTTAGCCCATTCACATGAAATTACCTAGTGAAACAAAAAAAATCAGTGCAGTCAGAGCACAAGAACAAGAGCAAATAAACCAAACTCTCAACAATCATATTTTCAAGAATAATGGACAGTGACGCCACGCTTGTTTCTCATTGGTTGTTTAACACCCCGAGAACGGGAAACTTAAATCTTGACCATCTTTACCGTTTTCATTCCCGGCCGACCTTGGTCTTTCCGTTCCAGGAATCTTATTGTGCATGTGTACATACAAAATACACTGTTCAAGTTTATTCCCGTTCTAGTTCCCGTTGCCGTTCCCGTTCTCGGGCTATTGTGCAGCCGCCCTAACATAGCATGTGTTAATACTGTACCTTCCATTAGAATAAGCAACTATAAATTATTTTTAAGAAACATTGATTTAGTTTGTCTTTCATTGATAATATTACACTAAAAACTCTATATAAAAAAGTTCAAGGGACCGATTGTTTTTTTTTTCTCGTTATAAAGAGTTTTCATCATATAGAGACTTGAAAGAAGACAGTATAAGAACAGACTTTTTGTATTCTTATAACCAAATATACATGACTTCAATTTCCAACATCTCCATTATTCTGTATAGTCCATTATTTTGGCCTGACGTCTTTTGCTGAGCTAATATTTAATTTATATTTTTTCATCAATCCTATCCTTATCTTCAGATGAGGTGAGGTGAGACCTTCTTCGTGAAGTACTGAAAATTCGCATAATAGTTCAGCTACGTCAAATGCTTGTTGAATTTCAGCCTAGGTTTATGACAATACATTCCTATCCATTAAGACAAATATGGCAAGCAATGAGAGCACGAAGGAGAATAATAGAGGAGCGGACACTCAGTTGGAAAACATGAAGCCTAAAATATAATGCGGTAGCTGTGAGAGAGATAGCGAGAGCGGGCCCAGCTTTGCGTGCTTCATATACAGAAATAAGATAATATTCCAATTATTTTCAATAAAATACAATTGCCAGATAGATTTCTCATTTTCATTATGTTGAATACCACATTATTTATTAAATGAAAGGGAAAAGTGAAAGAAAATTAGCATTTCTATTCATTAAAACCTGCAATGAATTAGTACATCATTAAACATGTTTTATAAACGTTTCTTTGGACACGAGTTTGCTGATTATGAATTATAATAGACACATAAATAATTTGATAGATATTTTATATTACAATAGGCATAATAAAATTGAAAAAATATACACAAACAATTTCTCATTCACATGAAGAAAGGTAGAACTAAAAAATGCTGCTATGCAAAAATTTTTTGTTTGTTAAACATCAACGAAAAATTTAACAAAAATATAATATACATCTACGATCTCACAAAAAGTAACAGTTTTTGACATAATTTCTGGTGTAAAATAAAATTTATTAAATTAAACTGCGCAATAAAAGTTTTATTACTTGACTCTCTATTCTATCCGTAAGAATATCAATATTTGAAACATAGTTTTTATTACTCATGCAGGATAAGTACTATTTTGCACACATTTCTCCAGGCGGTAAATGGCTCTTTGGCTTTTGCGTGCGCCAAGTATAATTTATCTCCCGAAAAAAACAAACACCAAATTATATTAACCCGCATTCGTAATAAAAAATAGTATCTGCAACTTGTGCGGTTGTCAGTTGCCCACTTGAGCTCTCGTGGGTAATCGACAAATTATTGCACTTGTTGCACAATATACTATTTTGAAGTTCAATTTTTCGGAAGCAGCCACAGGAGAAATGAAAAAACTATTCTAATATGCCACAGGGCTAACAAGAACACTTGCTTCTCAATTCTCAATAACTTTTATATATTGATGAAGAGTGAAGTAATTTTAGAATACATATCCGTGAGAATAGCAGGATCCTTGAGTTACTTGAAAATCCAAGTCAATGGCTATTGTAATTTTTATCCTATCAAAACAATTGCAACTCTATTCAAGTGACTTTTGAAACTGTTGTTCATTTCATAAGCAATTAGAATTTATTAGTATATAGTTAACATCAAAAAAATTGAAGAATCATCTAGATGATGAAAGCGCATTTTTGACAGCTCATGAATGCTTGTTACTTCAGAGATTTCGCAAATTACCATCTCCCACAATGACTGAGCTTGAAATCAAGCAATTTGGGCAAACTTACGAAACAGCAGCTTCCATTTAGTACTAGTTTCAAGTTGACTATTTGATAGGTACATAATTTATGCATGTACAAACTCAAAAATACCTTTTAATCTTCATTGCTTGGTTATTGACTGACGGGAGGTCAAGTGCTGTGCCTTAAAATAATAATTTGATCTTTATCAAAGTTATATAAAAAAAATACACCAAAAGTAAACAAATTTCCATCCAATAATAATAATTCATTCTAATAAGCTCCAAATTCGCGTCAAATAAGTCATTGAATGAATCCCGGACAGATTTGACAACTGTACATAATAATAGTGACCCCGGCGGCGAAAGTTGTAACTAAATTTTTATCTACTTTAATAAATTTTAGTTGCCATATCCCCAATGTCATATATATCTATGAGCATTGTTTCACTTGAAACAAGTAATTGAATAATTCAAACTTCCACAATCACTGAGCTTGAATTGAAGTAATTTGTGCAAACCCACGAATAGCAGCTTTTATTTAGTACCAGTTTCAAATCTGTAAATAGTATAGTTGCTGAGAACTCAGCGTCACGTCAGTCAGCCAGCCAGCCAGACAGCCAAAGTGAATATAATAGCACTTTTTTCCAAAAAATGCTCTAAAAATGAGTCAAAAGTCGTAACTGATGCTACAGTTTTCGGACCAAAAGTTTCGGAATCGAGAAAGAAACGAACTGAGAAAGAAAGTTGTAAATTGTGTAGGATGGGATTAGAAGTGGTCACATAAGCGGTGCGAAGTGCGCTAAGGGATGATTCTGTCAATGAAATAAATTATTAAAGATTGTTGAGATTAATCATCAATTAAAAGCAAGAGAATATAAATTGGTTGCTATTTATTTTTACCAAACTCAGTGTGTAGAATTCGATTTTATTGCCAGTATTACGAGATTTTGTATCTATCAATAATTAATATTAAAAAAGAGACTCTAAGCTCGTGGTTATCCCTAATATTTTTCAAGAAAAAGCATGGAATGAGGGAGGAAATAAATTCAACAATATGTAGAAGTAATTTTCAATGATACTGCTGTTAATGACTATAAAACAGAATAAGACGCACGAGCGAGGCGAAGTATTTCAGGATGATCATCAATATTATGGCTAAGGAATTTGATAACACATATCCAATTTTTTTATTGTAGTTAATATCAGAATTATTATTATTTTTTTTAGGGTCGGCAAGTTGGCTGGGAAGGAAATATGGAATTGATAATTCAATGAAGTCAAGAGTCTCTGAAAGTAACGACCGGGTATAAAAATATTATGAAGTGCCCAATAAAGGGTTCCGAGTAGGATAAATGAATTTCCAGCCCAATGTTTGGCTTTCAATCAATTCCGGTAAATACAGTGGGTGTGTTGTCTATAGCACAATGCCTGTCAGACTTTGTAGGGTCAAAATTAAATGCTGAAATGGTGTTAAATCAAAACACTCAACACAAGAGTTGGGAATGAGAAATTCCATTACTATATTTACATGATACGTTTAATTAAATTAAATTCGACAGCAACACTGCAGCTGTTCGATTGGAAAGATTATTCCTTTTGTTTTAATTTTAATCCAGTTGTAGAATGCAGCTCATCTTCTTTTAACAACAAATTTATTCAGTCTTTATCTAGATTCAAGCTTTAGTATTACATTCGTCAATAATCAGCCGATCGTTTGAGAATAGATTAAAGTTTTAATCTACCGTTGGAAATTATTCAAAAGATCGAACAGCTTTGATAGAATCTAACAATAAGAACAAATACTATCCAATGTTTCGTATTCAACGAGTCGTCCACAAAGATGGAAATTGAAAACTGATTTAAAGTCACGTACTAGGATATTATGCTCTATTTGTTTTCTACTTTACGTGCCGTGTTTCGGAGTAGTTACCGCTAGACGCGCAACTGGCAATCAGGGCTCGCCATGGAATAGAAGCGAAAAATACATGATGAATCGACATGTCATTATTGGCTTATAAGTAGAAGGTATTGTTCTCTGGTTTCTTGTGGATATAATAATTGAGTATAATTTGATTTACATGTCAGAATAATCGATATTAATTCAGATTGCATATCGGTTGAGAATTCGATAATCCTCTCATCATAAAAATTCATCTGCCACAAATCCCCTCATCTCAATTTCATCTCAACCTGGTACGATTAAATATGAAGTAGAGCGAGTATAGTCTCGTTACCAAGCAACCAAGCAGATTACAACGGAGGACAGTGGGCGCTAAGCCGACTGACAAGAGCCGTTCCCGAGTGGTCAGTTTGCGTTCATGTTCCACAGCTACACAGATGGGAAACGGAATAGATATGTCACTACGAAAATCGAGCATAAATGTGCCAGCATGAAATATCCCCGGATGGAGATTTAATAGTGTTATATCTTCTTTACATGGTGGTTCACAAAACCGGATGGTTTAAAGCAAATACTCTATCCAAATTGCAGATGATAATTTTTCTTGTTGGGATAGGTGATGCAGCAGCATTTGTACACTATTAACTAATGCGTCAGCCTCGAGTTTTGACGATAGAAGTAATTATTATAGTCGGAGTAAGACCTAAACAAAATAGCACTAATTTCTTTCCTTAGATCTGTACGTATGAGGACACGTTACAGGTTTTAATTCTCAATCAATTTTGGTAATTCTTTTTTTCATCGATTACTCAACTATCAGAATAAAACTCTGTTGACTTTCATCACAATTTAATGATAAGTTCCATTTTTATCAGCATTTTTACAGAAAGACCACCTATTTTCAATTTAGGCTAGAAAAATAAGTCATATATTAGTTAAAATACGTTCTGCTATAAGTGATGACGTAGTGCACCTAGCTAAAAATATAGTTTTAAAGTGAATAAATCAGGTTCGCTTCCAAGTTTAAAAAAATTTTCTTCTGTTATTTGTTCTATAGACTAGTTTTGAATATTCTGATTTGCAGCTAAGATGTTGCATATTTCGCACAACGGCATTTTGATAAGGTATAACCTAATTTAAACTTGAAAAAATTACATGCATCTCTATCTCCTGATTTTTCCGTATGAGGACACGCTATAAGTTGTTATTCTTGACCAATACTTTTTTATTGTCGGTTGTCGTCACAATTTGTTAATAAATTAAATTTGTATGAGCAATTTTCTAGTATAACTCTCCTTTTTCATGGAAGGAAACAAAAGCACGTTATATACCAGTTAAAATTAACTGCAGCTATAAGTGATGACGTAGTGCATTCAGCAAAGGATTCAACTCTAACGTGACTAACTTAGATCCACTTCCGGGTCCCATAACTTTTTGAAATATTTATTTTAAATATACTTTTTTGGTTTAAATTCTGTATATTTAATTTTATTTTTGACGTTTCGACTTTCTAACCGAAAGTCTTCATCAGAAAAAATGATACAAAAATAAACAAGGCAAGAAGGTATCTAGATAATTAGAAATTAAAAATTGAAAATATACAGATAACTAGATGTGAATACGTGGATTCCACATTTAGTGCAAAAAGAACAAAATTCCTCTGGCATTTACCCAAAGTCTGAGGAAAAACCACGTAAAAACCTCAACAGAGGAATCAACGATATGAATCTTGACAATTATTAAAGAGAAAAAGATTTAATTGATATAACACATTAGGACGATGTCCCGTTCCTGCAACGCACACAGTTCCAAGGGCCAAACATGTCATAAAAATTTTTTTTAACAGAAAAACTGTATTTCAATAATCTACATCTACATGAATATAACAAAACCAAGTGTCAAGACAAATATTCCACAAATCAGGAATAGCTATTACAAATAAATAAAATAATATGAGTCTTGACAATTATTATAGTCAAAAATGAATGAAATCATATAACATACAAGGACGATGTACCGTTCTTGTATGTTATATTAATTCATTCATGTGAAATATTGGTCTTGACACTTGGTTTTGTTATATTCATGTAGATGTAGATTATTGAAATTCAGTTTTTCTGTTAAAAAATTTTTTATGACATGTTTGGACCTTGGAACTGTGTGCGTTGCAGGAACAAGACATCGTCCTAATGTGTTATATCAATTAAATCTTTTTCTCTTTAATAATTGTCAAGATTTATATCGTTGATTCCTCTGTTGAGGTTTTTACGTGGTTTTTCCTCAGACTTTGGGTAAATGCCAGAGGAATTTTGTTCTTTTTGCACTAAATGTGGAATCCACGTATTCACATCTAGTTATCTGTATATTTTCAATTTTTAATTTCTAATTATCTAGATACCTTCTTGCCTTGTTTATTTTTGTATCATTTTTTCTGATGAAGACTTTCGGTTAGAAAGTCGAAACGTCAAAAATAAAATTAAATATACAGAATTTAAACCAAAAAAGTCAATTTATTATGATATAATTCTGAAAGTATGTATAGATCATTAATATTTGTTTTATTATATGAGCTTGAAATATTCGTCCACTAGTCTTGAATATTCAAATTCATAGCTATTACGTGGCATTCTTCGCATACTAAATCATCAATTAGTGAGACAGCCTCGAGTTCGGTTAAAAAAAATAATCTTCAAAAAATATATGCATCTCCGTCTTATAGTTTGTTCGTATCTCATAAAAGATGTGGTACAGATCGTAATTCTCAGCCAATTCTACTGATACTTTTTTTAATCGATAGCTCAACTATTGGAACTATATTTTATTGATTTTTATCACAATTCATGAGTAAGCTAAATTTTTATCAAAGGAAACAAAAGCAAGTTATTTCGTAGTTAAAATTATGTGTGCGCTGTTTTGAATAATGACTTAGTAAAGTCAGCAAAGAATCCAACTTCAATGTGACTGACTCGGGTTCGCTCTCGGGTCCCATAACATTATCCAATTTGTATCTTATTTTATAAGCTTGAGATAATTATTAATAGGTCGGGGAATGAAGACAGAAAAAAGGTCAAACTTCAGAGAAATTACCGGAGAGCTGTATTTTTGCATATAGCTTCCATTTGTGGTTTTCAAACAACATTCCAAATATCCCTGCCGATGCATGCGCCGCTGAAAATGCTACGCGAGGTTAAATATCAAGATAAACGTTTTTTTGCAAAAAAACTCGCAAACGGTAATTTTTATCAAAAAAATAGTGATTATCAAACTTGTAGCTTAGGAAATTGCCTACAAAAAACATGTCAATACTTTTTTCCGTAAAACTAACAGTTTTTAAGGTAATCGAATTGAAATAGCTGTGACATTTCTTTTGCCTCATAATACGAGCACTTCTTTCCACACCACTTTTTAGTTAGAGTAAATGATGCGTTTTTTTCAGGTGGTGTCACCACGTTTATTTGTTATTTGAATTTTATTTATTTTTTTCAACTATTACTTAAGGATCTACATCTTCCGCAGGCTCGTCATTATTAACGTCATTAAACGCATCGGGTGATACATCCTGACCGTGACAGTTACCGCAAACTGGTGAACAGTATAATTTAACTTTTCTGCAATTACAGTTCAAGATACATCCCTTGGTGCAATTGCAGAAAATATAGTTGAATAGACTATCAGGATCGGGTGAAAAGAGTTTCAACTGGTCATACTTGCAATTGGTAGTGAGCACAGTATAAATGCCGAGCAGCACTAGATGTTGGCAGAAGAGAAGATAGTTCTACAGGTTTTTTAAGCTGTGTTAAACTCGCAAACATTAAATATTTGTGATTATCAATGGATACACAGATATCGTTGAGGAGTGCATACTGTAAGTTACAACTTTTGAATCGAATTTCCCTCAAAACAGTCTTACAAAAGAAGTAACGATATGTTTTTTGTAGGCAATTTTCTAAGCTACAAATTTGATGGACACTATTTTTCCGATAAAAGTCACCACTAGTGAGATTTTTGCGAAAAATCATTGCATCGTGATTTTTGATCCCGTGTAACATTTTTAGCGGTGCATGCATCGGCGGAGATATTGGGGATGTTGTTTAGAACCACAAAAGGAAGCTTCATGCAAAAATTTAGCTTGCCCTCATTTTTTCCACCATGCAATATCTTTCATCCCAATTTTGATTATTCTTTCTTTTATTGACTGCCTATTGATCAAAATAGAGCCCTATTTTCTCCTATCAGAATGTGTAAAGTAGTATTTTCTACTAAGACCTCCCTTTTCATGATGAGATACAATCGCAAATCATATGCTAGTCAGAATGATGTGCTACTGTGAGTGGGTGATGTGCATTCGGCAAAGGCTTCAAATTCAATACATATGATTTGGGCTCGCCCCTACAGACCACAAATTTTCTCAAATTGTTTCTCATTTGATACGAGGAGACTATTATCTCTATACTCCTCATGGCTTGAACATATCCTTTCATGTACTTCTTTCTTTATCACTTTGATATTCAATTATTAGGGTCTAAAGTTTACCTTTACAACTTTTACTGAGTACTTCTCGTTGAATATTTTATGGAATATAATACGCAGCTATTGATCAGTATTCACATAAAGAATTATTTGATTATTCACCATCAGAAAGCAAACGGATTACAGGACAATAAGTCTTTGTACGTTGATTGAATTGTAAACCAATGTAAGTCAAACAAACCTGAAATCCAATAATACCCTTTGATTTATTCAATTGGACTACAATATGACCCTTATCTGATGGTATTAATTGAATTGTAGCAAATAAGATCTCTAAGGAGTTGTTTATTTGTCCTTCTGTACGTCTCAGAATCTATTTCCTGAATTTGTTAGTACATCTGAGCTCTCGTCTTCTTGTTGAAAAAAAATAATTTTCTCTCAGTGGGGGTATGGAGATGTGCATATTGATTTCTTGTGTAATGTGCGACAACACCTATAAATCTAGAAATTCAATGAAACATTCTTTTCGTGAAGGGAGAGAAACAGGCGGCAACACAACTGGAAGTGAACAAAATCATTCTACATACATCTTATAACTTGTATCATCACCCCAAGCAACGTAGAAAGAAATCTTACAGTCTGAGAAGCACCCCAAACAGCAGTGAAACAGTATTTTCCCCCTTCCTTTGCGTCTATTTGTCATTGCAGGCGATGTTTGATATATTTATGTAGCCGGGATTGTCTGTGGCAAAGTGCAGCAATGTGGGGAGAGAGCCACCCCCATTAATCGAGCCACTGAAATATGTCTGTGCTTGGAACAGACAAGCGTTATAGTTCCTTTCATGCGGACAACGGAAAAACCGGGAGGATTCCCAGGAATCTGCAACGGCAGCATACTTCACCGCCGTTTGATCAGCATATGTGATAGGGAACATTAGCGGCGGAATGTGCCGGTAATTAAACCCTGTTTTATGGAGAAATTGAAAACCGTTTCCACCAGAACCTGATACACACTTCTACACATAGATATCAAGTCATTTCCTCGAATAGATTTCGCATGAACTTCATTCCTGTCAGACACCTTAACGTACTCACTTTCCTCTCTATCTCAAAGATAAGTTCATCCTGTTTAATATACATCAAATAAATACCAGTGATTCAATATCTGTAGAGATTATGCATCCTGGACATCAAACAGCTTTTCGTCCAACGGAGCAAATTGCTTTCGCCGATAATTGGAATCTAGTTTCGTAAATAACAAATACATTCTCGATACATTTTCAAAAAAACAGCAGCAACTTTACAGTTTAACAGAATGTAGTTTAAATAGTTACGCTCACATACACTTTGATAGAACTCTCCACTTTCAGTACACGCCACTGTCCAAATAACGTGTGTTTTATGTCCGCAGCCGATGCCAAAGGTTTGTCCGCTTTAATCCAAAACCTGCTTCATCGGCGTCTTTTACCTTTGAGCTTTGTGTTAATTATACACTGCATTCGAAGTCCGGCGTTGGCCGATGTAATCACTTAACGGGGACGAGTTCGAGGTTGGTTATCTGCCGCCCAACACAACGCATTCAAGCGGTTACTCTACAGATATAGATACTACCATGTATGTATCGTTGATATTGTGTTACAAGAGGTTAAGCGGATTGCAAAACTAGTGTGAGGAACATGTAGTGAACGGACAGGTTCTATGCTGAAATATCTAAGTCGCATTCACATCTTCGTCAATTTGTTACCACCCTTCATCACGGCTAGAACGCTCTGCAGAAAATAGAAAAGGCAAGAGATCGATTCTTCAATGTGGCTGTACTTACTAAGGCTTCTTGCTCGCGAAAATATCGGCTATTGTTGTCGGCGTCGGTTGGAGGCATCAGTGACAGCCGTCACGACGAAGGAGAATTCAAGTATAAGAATGGAATGACAAGGCATGAGCGGTAAAGACGTCAGGGGTTGAAACGCAGCATTTTCCAGCAAGAAAGGGGATGTTTGATGAAAGCTGATGGCGTAGGATCAGCTGTTATGAAAGTTTGTTGATGTTTGCACTTTGGTTTTTAGGATTATGAGCTGAGTAATATTGGGAAGGAAGAGAACTCTCATTATATTTGGATTTACAAAATATATTGGGTATTTGAATGTGGAATGAGAGCTGAGCCCCTTTTTCTCATTTGTGTTTGATTTGACACCAAAGCAAATTTTCGCGCATCCACTACAATACAACAAGTAATAACTCTCACCAAAAACCAGACGTAATCAATAGAGCACGGCTTTATCTACATATTTTAGCATTTTTGTTCAATATTACAGTGAGTTTTTTTGCGTATTCTTCAAGATGATTATAAAGACTTCAGATTCGTCATTTGACCCGCAACATCGCCAAAACTAATGTATCTCAACATGAATAGGGAAAAATTAGGTCTGTTGCACTGATATTGGACATCATAGCCAATTTTGTCGAGTTTTCTCAAGAGAAACCATGAAAATAGTCTCCAATTCATTACTTCATCAAAACTGAGGTCTCCTACTAAAAACTCAATTGACATCGATGAAATTTGCTATGTTCTACTCATTTAAGCCTTGACATTGGACATAACAGTCTCCAAGAATGCTTGTAAGTACTTTAATTTTTGATTCACTACGCCATTAAAACTGTTCCATTTATTCATGCTCAAAAACTTGGAATTACAACCAAATTTCTTGCAGGTCTCTTGGAAAGACCATCTATGAAATTTTTGCCTCTCTTTGATTCTTTACCCTATTGAAATTGATGTATTCAATTTAGAACTTGAAGGGAACAACAGAATTGGGACTGTACCACAAATCCATGCATAAGTTCTTTTGCATGTCCTCACGACAGACAGTCTTGTTTTCAATTCAATACACCATCAAAACTTAGGTCTCTAAGCAGAAACAAAAACTTGATTCATGCACGAAATTTTGAGCCAACAACGATTTTTTTTGTTGTACTTCAGGAAACTTGTGAAGCCAACAGATTTTTTCTATCGTTGATCTACTACACCACTAGATTTAATGGAGAAAATGGTTGCTGTCTAGATAAGCGAGTGTAAGTATTGGAAGTAAGGGCTAAGAGGTAGTCAGAAGAAAGAATACTATATATTTGATTGAATTCCCCTATTTCCAATACTAGATTTATGTTTCTAATTGAAAACTAGAAGAGATTGCGTTCCACTCATTCATGCAGACAAATTCAACACCACGACAAGTTTTTGAAGTTTCCTTGCGTCTGTCTTTGATTTATTACGCCATTAGAACTGATGTCTCTCATCAAAAACTGAGCGGAATCTGTGAAATTTGGTCTGTACCTCTTATTCTTGTACATTTTTTACCACAGCGAATTATTTTGTGTGCCTCGAAGGAAACTGTCAGGACGTCAGAATATTCATTTTTATTTTATCACACCATCGAAACTGATGTCTTCTATTGAAACTATGAAGGAATCGATAGGATTTGGTCTATTTCCTATAATTATGCACAGAAATTTCACACCTTGGCAAATACTCTTATGTGTCCCCGAAGAAGACCGTAAGTGCAAGGATTTTTACTAGTGTGTGGCCCAAGGCGTCACTAAAACTCATTTTTCTCAAGCAAAACTAGATAAAATCGATATGTTTTGGTCTGTTTTGCTCATTTATGAAGAAAAATTTAGTACCGCAGCCAATTTTACAGCGCGTCGCCGAGAGACTGTGATTCTATGACTATCTTTGATTCTCTACGTCACTAGATCTGACGTACCTAATTGAAAACTGTAAGGAATCGATGGAATATGCACAGAAATCTAACAACACAACTAATTTTCTTATGTGCATCCAAAAAGGCGAGAATGATAGATTCTCCCTTGCTTTCAATGCACCACGCTATTAAAGCGGTTTTTTTAGAGCAAAAACTGGGAGGAGTCACTAGAATTTGATTTTTTCCTATTTGCTTATTCATAAACATTACATTTTTCAGCTTGTCTTCGAGAAAGACTGTTAATAAGACAGATTTTTCCTCGTTTTTGATTTACTACGCCACTTTAACAAAAATTCGATGCCACAGGAAGTTTTCCGAGTACTCCCCAAAAAAGACGTGAATGCGACTGTTTTTTTTATCTGTTTTCGATTAACTACGCCACTTAAACTGATGTAAATGATCAAAAACTAGAAGAGATCAATGGTACCCGGTCTATTCTATCTATTCATGTAGACATATTTGATACCATCGCAAAATTTTCCGGTATCCTCGAGAAAGATAATGGAAGTAATAGATTTACCATTTCTTCTATTTACTGTGCCTTTAAATCTAATGTCTCCAATTTTACTGTGCCTTTAAATCTAATGTCTCCAATTGAGAAGTGGAAGGAATTGATAGAAGATGGTCTCTTTCACTTATCTATGTACAAAAAAATGACACCATAACAAATTTTCCAGCGTGTTCCCGAGAAAAACTGTAAGTTCGACGGATTATTTCTTGTATTCAATTCACTACGATACTAAAGCTGATGTTTTCAATAAAAAGTAAGAAGGAATCGAAGTTTTGCCTATTTCATTAATTCACGTAGAAAACATTGACACCACAGCAAATTTTTTTGAGTGTCCTCGAAAAGCAAGTGGTGTGACAGATTTCTCTCCCTTTGATTCACTACGCCCTTACTTCCGATGTCTTCAATTGAAAACTAAAGGGAATCGATAAAATATGATGTGTTCCACCCATTCAACACCACAACTAATTTTCTTGTGTGCCTTCAAGAAAGACATGTTGACAGATTCTTTCTTGTTTTTAATTCACTACGACACCAAAACTAATGTTTCTAATGAAAAATAGGGAGGGATCAATGGAATTTGACCTATTCTATTAATTCATGTAGAAAACTTTGACACCACAGCAAATTTTTTTGTGTCCTCGAAAAGAGGGTGGTTCGACAGATTTTTCCTTCTTTGATTCACTACACTCTTATATCTCATGCCTTTAATTAAAAACTAGAGGGAATTGATAGAATAGGATGTGTTCCACCTATTACATCACAAAAATTCAACACCACAACAAATTTTCTTGTGTGCCTCTGAGAAAGACATGTACGAAAGATTCTTCTTTTTTATTCAATGCACTACGCTCCCAAAACTGATGTGCCATTAGTTCATGTATAAAAATTTGAAACCAGAGCGAAATTTTTTACATGTGCTCGAGGAAGACTGAGGGCATCAGACCTTTTTTCTGTATAAGACTCACTGTGCCACTTGGTTATCTGCAATCAAAATCTAGAAGTAAATAAGGGAAACTGGTCAGTCCCATTTATTTATTCAAACAAACTTGGCACCACAATAAATTTCCTTGGGGAAGACTGAGTGCGATATAATTTTGTCTGATCTACCACGCCACTGAATTTGGTGTCCTCAATTAAAAATTAGGAGGGTACGTTGGACACAGCAACATTTTCGAGAAGCCTACGGATGACAGCTATATCATATCAATGATAAATCAGAAATAATAAGACTTGACCAGAAAACAAATATTTTCATTGGAATCGTTATAAAATATGACAAGCTGCTAGTGCAATGCTCTGGGAAATAGGAGCAAATTAGTTGAAGCTAAAGGATTTCCTATAGAATCCGCAGTCCAAGTCGAAATTAAAATTGAGGTCCCTGGACGTATCATTCAGTATTCACTGTCCTATTTCCGGAACAATAAGCAAGCTTCGAATGAGTCACTGATCAAGAAAGTTTCACATTGAAACAAAAGATTCCCAATGATTTGGGCGTCAATAAAGTGTATTATAAATCGCGCAGCTTGTGATTATTACCTATTTCTTATTTCTGATGTTTCACACACCCAGTAATTTGATACCTCATAAATAAATATCAAGAATTCTCCTACTGAGATGTATTTACTGTTATCTACGCGACATAACTCTAGAGAGAACTTTAGAAACAGATATTCCAGCGGATATTAGTTTACAAATATGAAACCATCTTCTTTAAAGGCAAGGAAGAGGCGATATGAAGGAGAACAAAATAATGCAATAAAACTTGCCATTGCATTATTGACAAATGCCTTATAAATAAAAGAGGAACAATAAAGTATCACCGTTGTCAATGTTATCTGACAGTTGACGATCAGTAGCGGGCATTGGACTGTGTTCTGACCACAAGGGAAATGAAATTGAGGTTTCGAAGATTACAGTGGAAGTTTAGTTTCTTTTCAACTTTTTATAAGCATTCGATAAATGAAAAATGATCATGAGTATGAATAACGCAGTATTAGTTTGAGTATTCAATGCAAATGAGTTGTAAGCGCCGGTGATTATCTTTCAAGGCTGTGCAGAAAAGTGGAGTAATTTTAGTTTGAAATAAAAATAATTGCAAGGAGGGTACGTAGTTTAATTAAGCGGTTACTATCATAGCCGTTATGACTGCCTAGAGCACGAGAACGTTGTTAATTGAAGGGAACTACCACGTTTGAAGTCTTGTTTAGTTCGTTTTACACCAGCGCTAGTGTGAGTTCTTCTTTTATCTTGCTAAAGTTATGTTCCAAGACTATTCTGTATAACCGCCGTGTTATACTTTGTTTTCTGAATTGTTTATTTTGTTCGTATGAATCTTAAGGAAAAATTTTATGCTATGGTCTATGTTTGTTTTCAATTGTTCTCAGTTTGAAAAAGTCGGAAAGTTTTTAGGATTCCTGCATTGTTTTCTCATGAAATATTACCGCGAGCCTTTTAAAAGTAATGATAGTAAAACTAAAACGAATTGGATAGAACTTGAAGTTTTCCTCTTCAAAGAACAACTGACATAATTCTTTGAACAACACTTCAATTTGGATGACACTTGCTGCAATCGAACTTTTCTTTCTTTTAAACTGTCAGTAAATTCAATCTCAACAGCAGAGAATGGGCAATTTTAACATAAATGACATAATCAAGATATAGAAGGTGCGTGACATGGTTGGGGCCGTAGATATATTTCACACTACGAGATTTGTTAAACTCTGACCAAAAGCAAATGAGGAAAGCAAATCTCACCATAAAGTTTGGTCCATTCTAAAAGGATCCAACTGACTTTGGCACCGATTTGTTAATACAGATGAGAAATCAGACATAAAAGGATAAAAGAGCAATTAAAGCAGTAAGTAGAAGCCAGTGACTCTGTACCAAAGAAAGCAAGGTCCATAGGCAGTATTTTTTTGGATGCAACAAGAATTATTTCGATTGATTGTTTTGAGAAAGGTACAGTGTCTGGAATGCAGAAGAAAACAATCATCTTCCACAAGGACAATGCATTTACTCACGAAGGTGCTTTGGTGATAAGGAAACGGATTGCTTCGCAGTGGAAGTTGTTGAAACATCCACCTTATCCATCAAGTTTGGCTATCAAATTCGTAACGAGCCCAAAAAGGTTTATAAATTTTGTGCATCTTTTTGTTGCTATGAATGAAACGTGAGTCAACCACTTTGTGGCAGGAATGTAGCAGCAATCAAAACAGTTGGTGGAAACTGGTGGTTTTGCACCGAAGGAAGCAAAAGCAATCACATCTCCTGGCGGGATCATGGCTACTGTTCTCTTAGATGCGAGATCGATTATTTTCAGCTTCCTAAGAAGGGTAGAGCACCAGAACTGCTTCCAGATCACCAAAATTAAAAAAAAATCGTGAAAGAAATAAATCATCTTCCATCAGGATGATGCATTTGACCACAAAGGTGCTTTGGGTATGGGTAACCGAGATACCTTAAATATGAATTTTTGTGGAATTAACTTCATCCACCAGATTTTACCACAAAGTTTCAACAGTTACAGAAAAGATCTAGTTAATTAAGTGTACCTATATTTTACTTTAGATGAAATGCGAGCTCACCACTGCACGTCAGGAATGAAACAGTAATCAGAGCAGTAAATGGAAGCCAGTCGTTCTTCGTTGGAAGAAAGCATGATCATAGTTAGTGATTCCCTTGATGCGAAAGTTATTATTTCAATTGGTTATCTTGAAAATGATAGAACAATATCTGGTAAGTACTACCCAAATTCTTTGGATCACTCGGCAAAAACATCTAGGAGCAAAGGCTCGAATTATATATTTACCAGGAAGATTCTTTGGCAATAGGAACACTGAGAAGTTCAAAGTGTGATTCGGTGGAACATCTATTGTATTCTTTTGACTATAAAATTTGAACCGTTTCAAAAAGGGTGACTTAGGCTCACTACTATACGCCAGAAACGGAACAGCAATATTAATATTTTTGGATCCAATAATTCATGGCTTCAGATGTGTCCTAATTTAGGGGATAATTTGCGGGAACTTAATATTATTGACCGCATGAGCTGAGAAATTTTGGTCGTGTAAAAACACATCTGTGGAGTATTTACGCTGAATTTTTGAAGTTATCCATTGATAGTTTCAGGAGTTTTGGGTTTAACTCTAGACGGACTTACCTACATTTTTATAGAGAGATTTAACAGAGAACTTCCTTACGAAATATTTGATTTCAATTCGCATACCACTTGAAGTGATGAACATCAGTTTTTTTTGTTAATAAAGAATTGGACATCATTTCGTATGAGACTTTGAGGATTGGAGTATAGTTTTCTATAGTTATTGTTCCCTAGTCATATTCCTCCAGGCATATATTTTTTCACAAGGAATAAGACGAGAAAACGATGCAAAATACACTTTAATTATTATGTATTTTTTATTTCCGGTGGGTTTTTTCAGCTCATCTCTCCATTAGCAATCATTTTCCCAATTATCTAAATGTCCAGTAGATACTAGTCAAAAAATATCATTAATTTTGGAGTTGGAACAAGTTGGTTTAGATAAATAAATTAGTGAATTTTGTCGGTTTCACAATACTTTCTTGTACTCAGTACAAGTAAGTAAAAAGGCAGGGAAATTGTTCTGAAACAGAATTTTTGAGTCATGTGCTTACATCCACGTAGCCTTTGATTTCACTTCAAATCAGACAGTAATTTTTTTTTATTTCTCATTATTATTGTGGTACCTACATCCACATCTGATGTTTTTATTGTACGTGTACAACTTTTCCTTTTGTTCTACGTATTTGATCGATGTATTGCACTTATTACAAATCTTTCTTTTATTGATTGACGATAAAACTTAATACCACTGTGATATTATTATTGAAAGCTGAACCACACGCTATCCAGGACAATGCACTTGACTAAAAAGGTGCTTTGATAATAGGGAAACTGAGAGATTTAAAGTATAAATTGTGGGAGCACCCACTTTGCTTATCAGATTTTGCTACAAAGTTTGGAACGTTTCAGAAAAGATCCAACCGGTTTTATGCACAAATCAGACACCATGGATGAAACGTGGATCAACCACACGAAACAGCAATCAAATCGGTGGATGGAATTCAATGGCTTTGTACCGAAGAAGACAAAGTCGATTCAGTATAAAGTCAATGATTTCTTGAATGCAAAAAGTAATATTTTGAATAAATACCCTGAAAATTATAAAACACCAGTACTACTCAATGATCACCTTGGAAAAGAAATCGTAAGAGGCCTTGGTTGTAAAAGATCATCTCCCAGCAGGACAACGCTTCTGACCACAAAGGCTTTTTGGCAATATAGGAAACTGTTGAAGCATCCATCTTATAATCAAATTTGGTTTCCTCTGCCTCTACCTATCCAAATCTGGTGAATCGAATAGAGAAGTGGTAATAACTGTAGATTGTTATTTAGCCGACCTTTCGTAATCGTACTCCGGAGTGAAAATCTTTCAATTGAAGACAAGTTGAAGGAAATGTAATAAGCATTAAAGGACATTGTCTGTCTGGCTTCCTCTTATTCCCCAATCTGCAAGAATTTGTTGTTTGGAAATGTTCCAAATCGAGAAGCACAGTATATGGTTATTTTGCAGATATTTCACAATCGCACTTTGGAGATGGTGTCCATTCATTGGAAGATCGTTGGATGAAGTGTATTGGGCACAAAGAGAGTCATGTGAAAATAGTTTTCTACTACCAGATCACTCACTTATTCTCCAACATCTTAACAAAAAGAACCTCAATAAAATATATTATGAAGTGCATTTCTGCGTATACTCAGTGATTGAATTATATGAGTAAACGGAGTTTTAGAGAAGTTTGAAGTCCAACGCAACTTTTATTTTATATATATCAAGCACTAGGAATCGTCAGTCGATAGAATTGAAGTATCACGAGTGTGCACATAGATACACTTAAAAAACTGAGCAAGATGGACTTACGCAATGCCCCATATTTTCATCTATCTTTGTTTTTTGTGCCTTTTATGTGTAGAACAAATGAAAATCTTCTTGAATATCTATAATTAAAGCGGGAATCACAATTTGGTCAGATCTGCGTTGTCGTGTTGTGAATCTTCTTGTTGTATAAAGTGTTTTAATGGTACACTCTAGGTGCAGTGAATAAATTTTATGAAGTTGCAGTAGTGTTGGAATAATGTTTATGATTTGCTTGAACTATTAATAAAGTTGTTGTTCAACATGATTGCTTCCAAACATGAAAGGTTTTAAACTTGTCTTCAATGTTTATTTTTAAAAAGCAAACATGTTGATTTAGCTTGATCACTAAGAGGTGGAGTAGCATAATATATGTAATGTTTATTTTCTTTAAAAGTGAATATAAATCTTGGATTTATTTTATTATTTTCGCATTCAGTGCATTAAGATGAAAGCAAGTTTTATTGTTAAAGATACTTGTGGTGATAGTTGAGCTAATAATGGGCGAACAATGACAGGCGATAAAAGAGATTTACAAGAATTTAGAGCATTTCCAAAATCTATTCTCGGAACAATTCGTCAAGACACAAATTTTCGTCAGACGTTAAAACCATTGATATCTTTTCAACCATGGCTAGAGCATAATAAAATGCAGGAATATTCCGAGGGAATAATAGAAAAATAAACCGCAAAAAGTAAGAATAGTGCTCTCCAGAGCATCTCAGTTATTAAAGGCTTGTTCAACATTAATTGAGTCGTAAGTAAGGAAATCCGGCGACAATTTTTAATGGCTCACAAGCTCGTAAAATAGTAACATCATCGTTATGAAAACAAATATTAACAACCCTAAATGGACATGAAATATTTAGAGCCTCATAATTCGGAATATACCGTCACATAAATTTCTTATAATTTGGTGATTAATATGCTTCATTATCTTCTTCTTTAATGCATGCATACTGATTCAAAAAACAAACACTAACTTACATAAACTTCATTTTAATATTGAGATACGTGGGATTATTGTAATTTGTTTCTCACAAGAATTTAATAAGAATTCTTTGGTTTGAATTGTTGAAAATATTTGCAAGTATCCCAAATGATTGTATCATCCCTCAATCATTTTTTTTGTAGTACTTGGTGTCGAGGGAGGCATCTAATGATGATATTTTCTTCGAGCTGCATTGTATATGATGGTGATAATAGTAACGTAATTGGGACATTATTTTACATTGAGTATGATATTTCTGAGGCTTTCAAGAACTGGACGCATTATGTTACACAAAAAGAGGTTGGGGAATGTTGGTGGAATAAATTTATCTATCAACGCGTGTGGCATCACTTGTTACATATACTGAAAAGAAAAATCAGATACTCATTGAATTAACATAGAAAGCATTCGAAAGGACGATTAATCTTCACTCTACGAGAAACAAGATAGAAATGTTTTTTTTTTTTGTGAAAATTTAGTTTAAGGTTAACGATACAATCTTTATTCATAAGATATGAATAAAACTTTTTCTAATTTATTCAAAATTGACTGCGATTTAAAACTCCCGTGAAAGTTTAATCGTCCGCTACTCCGATAAGCAAAAAGGAGTTTACAATTCCTGAAAGAGGATTCCGCAGATGCAGAATTTCTTGTGTCGTCGGATTTTTTCCAAATGGACGCACTAAGTACGTCACCGTTGAGAAGAGGAATATGTTGGGAATTGAAATATTCTGAACATCAGCTTGATGCTGGAAAGTATTCAGACAATCGAGAAAGTTTGCTTGAATAATTTATTTAACACGAAACACTCCTTGCAAATTTCTTTCAGACGAGAAATATTAAATCGCTTATTTCTTTTATTTCGTTGCGTTATTGTTCAATTTCATTACACTTCTAGAACTTTATTTCCGAAAGATATTACTGCAATTCTTTGGAAGAGCTGTGATTGAAGTATTGAATCAAGGTGTTGAAGTTTGATACTCAATATTGATTTATATTACAATTCATTCCAGCAATAGTTCAATCAAATAAGATTGTTCCACTGTAATATTTCAAATGTCGAAAACAGCATCCTCCTTTCACCAATTCCGCCAGTCGTGCATAATCCTTAAGATCTGCGTTATCCCAGTTCCTACAGATTCCATAAAAATGTAAATATCTAAAAACAAATGTTGAAGTAAAAGCAATACCAGCAGATATATTTCGGAAGTTCGGAATTAATTTCCTACAAACTGGCAGGGTTGGGAAACATGGCGCCACTGTCAGTGGTGAAACGAAGTATTCATTACTGAAAAAGCGCATCGTGGCTCGTGTCACCGTAGCCTGAACCGCAATCAAAAGGAAGCGGGCAAAAAATGGAGACGCAATCAGTGAGGGATGAAAAACAGTCGCAGGAAAAGACCGCAGGACTAGGAAAAATTTGATTGGATACAAAAAGTGGTGAACTACTGTTTCAAAACAAGAAAAAACTTAGACGTATCAATTTGGATGTTAGGAATCGAATGATAGCATTGTAAATCTCAATGTGAAAAGTTAGTCTCATGTTTATAGCCAAGAATATTTTGATCCCAATTTGATTGTGCGTCAGTTGACACACTATAAAAATGATTTTCAATTTGTTTCTTGTTTCACGAAGCATTTTGAATATAATAACATAATCAATAGCATATTTTGACATCAAAAATCGATTTCTTGATGTTCAATATATCAGATGATTTTCTCGTGCAAGGCACACTATTATAGTACTTTCAACAACAGTGAAAGTATAGACCAGTAAAAAATAGAAGAAATGGACAATAAGAAAAATCCTAAATATTCAAATTAAAAGATGAATTATGACCAATCCTCTTCTGCTATTGATTGAATTGAACAGACAGCAAAAATAACTAAATAAACAAATAAGAAATAATCACTACGAAAAAGAAAGAAAGAATGATACAGTCGTATAAAGAAGATGAACAAACAGGAAAACTGGACATATTTAAGTAACGAAATATATTATGCCTAATCCTCCTTTTTTGTTTGAATTGAATAGATAACATCAATATCTAGATAAACGAACAACAATTTAACACTTTGCACAAAGGTAGAAATAAAAAAGTTAACAATTGAAGAGACCAGATATATTTCAATTAAAAAGTTCTTTATAATATTGCTTGAATTGTACCGACAAAACCAACATCTTGATAAACAAACAACAATATAGTATTCCGTACAAGTGTGGAGGGATTATACGCTTAAATATAGAAGAACTACACAATAAGAAAAACCATGAGTATTCCAATAAGAAAAGTAAGTTATGTTTTTCTTCTACTATAGATCGAGTTGCATAGATAACTTTGACTTTTTGATACACAAACAATCATATATTGTGCTTCTTAGATATGTGAAAGGATGGAAAAATTAAATATGGAAAAATGAAATGATAAGGCAAACTGGAATATTACAATAATTGAACGGAATGTATCATGTTGAATCTCTTCTACCACAGATTGAAATGAAAACAACGAGAAACAAAACAAAAAACAACCAAAATCGACGTCCCAATATTATTTTTATCATTTCTTCCGCTCCTTGTCGAGCATAGTGAAACATTAGGTGATTCAAAGCAATTTTTGTTAAGGATGCCAGCCTTTATTTTGCTTTTGTTATTATCATTTCTACCGTTTTTATATTTAGTTTTATCTTTTGCTTTTCATCTCGCGTCATGTTTTTCTACATTGTTCATGTTCTTCATGCATTTGCTTTTGCCATGCGTCTTTTTGTCTGCCTGTCCTTCTTTTTCCTCTCGTTTTGTATTCCAGTGCCTCCCTTGTGATATTGTTATTGTCTTTCCTGAGCGTATGTCCTATCCAGTTGTATTTTCTCTTTTGATCAGTGTTGCCAGGTCTCCTACTGAATTGTTCAACATATCCTGATTTACAAATTTTTTCTCAAAACTCTTGAATTCTCGATTTTGGAAGATTCACATCGACAGAATATGGAAAAATTATACTTTGTCATTATAATTATTAATTTATCATATATATTTGCATTTATCATCTCAATTTATACAAAATCTATTATCAGCCTCTAGTTAATTTCCTTTTATGTTTCCTTGCTGTTATTTTTACTTTGTCATATTTGTAAAAGATTAGTTGACTTGCGCTTGCGCCTCGTTTCATTGTCTATCACTAATCACAAGTTGTTTTCAATAATATCAAGCTTGTTCTAGTGAACACTTAGAAATAAAAAGATCTATTGCAGCAAACAGAGCGCTAAATTTGAATGACCAGTTGAATTTGAAGAATAGCGCGCTTCTGGAAATTTTATAAAATTTTGGCGCTGCGACAGGATTTCCCCGTGCTCCTTTAGTATAATCGTGTTTTTCAAAAAAAAATTTGCACAGTCGTGCGTGCTCAAGGCTCAGATCCAGATAAAAAAAATTTCATACATTATGAAACATATTTTAATACAATTTTTACATAGTTGTTTTTTCTTATATATGTCAAGTCGACGTAGTTTTTCTTCTGTAGTTGTATAGTGTAAGTATTTTTCGAATATTTTATTATTATTTTATGTGACTTTTGTGCATTGCTGTAGATTTACAAAAAATTTGTATGTGATCGTTTTTCGTTTCTTTGTAGTCTAACCAGCTCTGATGATGATTCTTTAAAGAATTTTAGCCGGTCAGCAATTTAAGCTAAAATAGAACAATGTAGACAAGACTTTTTCAATTTTTTGTTGAAAATCTCAACGTCCTTCAAAAAAGAAAAATGTCATGGAGCTATTATCAATCTCCTGTTTTTTTTCCCTATTTTCCTGAGTTTATGATGTATTTTTTACTGACTCCTTCGAATTTGACCTGGAAAACTGCTCTTGATTGTTTTTCTAGTGGCTCCATATCACATATGTTCCATAGTAGTTCATTTCTTCATAATTCTGGATAGTGTATCGTCAATATCCTACGAAAGCATTTATTTATGAAGATCTGTACTAATTTTATGCTTTTGGAGTTTATTGTCCATGATTCTGACGTATATAATAGTGTACCTACTCTTCACGTTATGACGTTAGAATCAAATATTCTTACTTACGTTCTATTGGATATTTCCTTTTATCTCCATATTTTACATAGCATATTGAAGTTTCCCTGTACTTTGTTAAATTTTTATCCTTCTTCACTTCCTCTTTTTTTATCTAATATACTTTCCAGATATCTGGAACTGTCCGGTGTTTCTCAGTTTACGCCTTAATGAATAAACAGCAAAAAAGTGTTTCCAATAAGAGTATGAGGAGAAGGAATAAACAATTTGAAACACCAACCACAAAATGAATTATATATTTTGTTGTATATATTTTCATACACACTGAATTAAACATCTTGATATGGAAAAAACAGCTTCGAAGAAAGGTAAGAAGATTGCACAATGAGATTCAGAAGAGGTAAACTATCAGAAAAACCAAAAATACTCCAATAGCAAAATAAATCATGTGATGTGATGTGATTTTCTGGTATTTGTGGATTAGAGCAATATGTACATCTTAATATCCAAACAACAAAACAGTACCTCGAAAAAAGTATAAGATGAAGGAGATGATAGTTGGAAAAACTAGAAATATATCACTCACAAAGAAATGAATAATGATGCTGACTATTTTCCTGAATAAATAGTCAATAGCAATATTTTCAAACACAATCAATAACTCTCAAAAATATTGAAATAGTTGCACAGTTAAATAAAGATACAATAAACAATCAGAAAAGCTAAGAATACTTCAACTACCGAATTTATCATGTTCAATCTTTCTCTACTATTGACTAAATTGAGACAATGTTAATATTTTAAAATGTAATTAATAATATGCTCCACCTAGATGGTGCAAAATTCGATTATTTTGGACAAATATTTTTTTTTGATGTTTCTCTCATCACGTGAAATATCTGAGCACTATTGACTGAATTGAGACAATTTTGACATCTTAATATGCAAACAACAATATGTCCCACCTAGATGGTGTAAAATTTCGTTATTTGGAATAACTTTTTCATTTCGAATTCCACGTTCGAAACTATGGTGTTTTCTCTCATCACGCAAAAAATCTGAGCAGTTCATACATCCAGAACTGATGGTTCATTCGGCAATATGCAAAACATTCCAATACGAACACACTACAATACTATTTGCCAAAAAGTTTGGCTATGAATTTTTGATTGGTTCATTGCAATGCCCAAATTTATTAATCAACTAAAGATAACCAGTTTATAGCGTTTTGGCCGGACTAGTATGCTTATATATCGGAATTGGTAATTCAATTCCCAGTCACGAAATTGCCATGATATTGACATCGTTCAACATTGGGACCATGTATTAATAAATATTGTATCATCAATAATAATTTCATTTAATTTACTCTGCATTTTCAAGTAATTGATTGAATCCATTAAACTGAAAACTGTATCACAAATAGACGAGGAGTAGCATTCAAATCTTTTCATTTTATTTTTGAATAAAAGGCTTCCCAAACCAATCTGTCTAAAACCATGAAAATTCCCGTTATATTTATCTCTTCCTGTTTTTAATTTGGGAAAAATGCTGCATTCGCCGAATTTATCAACTCCGTCCGTTTCGCGTACCTAAAGCTGGATATCTTCAATCAGAAAGGCTCCGCGGTCGAGCAATTTCCATTCAGGATTGCTGCGTGGCTGGATAGTCGTTGGTCCTTTCGCTTTTCAGAGCGCATGCAAGTTTCTGTAATTCCCCTTCTACATTGAAATGATTCTCTGAATACTGGGGCTCTGCCAGATACAGACCAGTGACCATTAAACTTGATTTCAGAAAGATACTTCACAGAAATTGATCCAGAGGTTGAAGAGCTTACCGGAGTTCATTCGTCGTCAAAAGATACGACTTTGTAAATTAATATTCAGTAAAATATTTTTTCAATATTCCTAGGCGTAATTAAATGACTCAGTTCATTAAACTGCATGGCACAAACGTACATAAAACTTTTAAATTATTGTTATTTCAGGCAAAATGTTGAAAAATAAAACTGCATAGCGCTCATTCGTATGCGGTAGATATAGTGTAAGGATTAAGTGAATTATCCTGTGTGGTACTGGTAATGCACACATATCATGCTCCTGTAAGTGGCATATTACACGTAGCCAGTGCGGAAATGGATAAAGTAGCTGCGTAGGTGTGTCAGTGAATAAAGCATTCAATAAATAAGTCAACGAACTGCAACTGCAATGTGCCTGCTCCTGGCGCCAGGAAGAAGCTATTTTTTATTTATGAAATTTAAATGAAAAAGAGGAACAGCAATACAATTCAACTCATATATAAATTACTATTGATTTTTCAGAAATCAGATCCTATGGGAGAGAATGCAGCACGCTTAAGTCAATATTTTTCTTGGTCTATTTGTTTGTATGATATTCAATTTCATAAGTTCACCCTATATTTTGGATATGAATCATTAATCTATGACTCAAACCTCAAACGGAAGCCGTCGTAACGCCATCGACCTACCAACGTCCCACAATAGGTCGCGCCCTCTTCGGACATGCAATCATACATTAATAATCAATAATTTTTAATAAGCACCCACGTTACTATTCCGTTTTATTGGAATAATGAATTCATAAAAGAATTAATATTTTTTTAAGTTCAATCAATACTTGATTGGTAGTGATTTGAACATTATTTAACACTCAAGTCCCCAGTTAGCACATATAGGTGTAAACTTCAAACCGACAGTGATATATGAGTAAGTGCTGTCAACCCAACCAACAATACCCACACACACCACCACTTCATCAAAATTACTTTCTCTTTCGACTCTCAACTAATTTCCAAATTGTACTTTCATAAATTTAAATTTATTTCGCACGTTTGTGTCCCGCTGGCAGAAATTCCTGCTTTTGTTTTTCCTATGGATTAATGGTTCCCATATATTCCAGGATTTTTTTTTGTTCGTAGGGTAAGTCCCACTACAATCATAAACGGTGGATTCTGGAACAGAACATGGAAATTTTTGGAACGCACAAAACAACAGGATGAATCCAGGGATGTATTTGGTTTTCAATTAGTCCCGATACACTCACAGTCTAACTCCCAATGGGACTGATTTATTGAGTCAGCTATTTTTTGTCGCTTGGAATATACATACAAAGACACGAAGTGTTCATCCTAATTCTGTCATCATATAACACCCTTTGGTTATGAAATTTCTAATGGTTATAGATTGAAAAATCTTTGCTGCCTTTGCAGCTTCATGAGCTGCAGTGATTTCCAGATTCAAATGAAAAAATAAAATAAAAAGATAGTCGTATGTATGACTGACGTACTCTCATTATTGTAATATCGCAGTAATCTTCTTTAAACTGCTAATTTAAATGCTGATTAACAGAAGATATCCAGACAATAACTTTCTTCAAACTCGATCAGCATTTGAGAGATGCTGGCAGATTCACACCCGCAGCGGGAGTCAACAATTTTTCCAAGGTTTAATATATTATAAATATTTGCATTATTATCATTTATAATAATTTTATTCAACAATAAACTTTATCACTTCTTGGACAAGTAAAATAGATATAAATATTCAATAAGTTGCCTGCATTAACCTACTCATTTCCATATAATAGTTAATTCATATACAATGATTCATCAATAACCAATGTAAATACACTTTTTGTTCATTTAAACCATTACCATTCGGTATTAACCATCGATAACAAACAATAAACATCAAATTTTATCTAAACTTAAAATGTCAGCTACAGAGAAAGGTTTAAATAACAGTTATCATAAAATTTGCTCATTAAAATGAATTTATCTCTCCGCGACCTTTCACAAGATAATATTAAAAAGTCTGGTGGGAGCAGCAAAAAGTTATCTCGGATATAAATTGCTACTTGACCAAAGCCATCAGTAATTCAAAAATTCGACGTCCTGCACTTCAAAGAATCCCAAAATTGAAGATTCGCCTTCAAATTTCATAAAATTTTCCGATGATAATCTGGCAATTCAAGTCATCCACAGAACCAATACTGTGATTTATTGTTCCCATCGAACACTCGAAAAGATTGGGTAATAAATGGAACATCTTCGTAATTCACAAATCGTGGCAGCAGACGTTTCATTATAACAAAATGACGATGTTCTTCGTCTGGGTCTTGAAAGCATCTGCCATTTGAACGACAAAATTTGCATCTTTAATCGAATTAACATCCTTTTGTTTTCAATCTGCAGGTGCTTGAAAAGTACTTTTTAATTGTTTGTTTTCGCAGATTACTGATTATAATCCCAAACCAAGCACTGTGCTGCTCTTTAGCTAATAATTATTTTGTTATTCACGATCAGATACAATACCATCATTATTAATGGCTCGTAATACGTAATGATATAGAAGAACTCTTTCAAGGATGCGGTATTAACAGTGTTCATCGTAAGATTGCCATTTAGATACACAAAAATAAATAATACTTATTTTGAAGTAATATTTTGTAATATTTCAACAGTCTTGAGGTAGGTGAAAGTCCTACAACAAATATTATGCCATCGCAACATTATTGGATTTAACAGACTTCTATGAATGACGGGAAAGACTGATTGTTCCTTGTATGTGGACAAGGTTTATGTTAACCAAAGTGTATTGTAAACCAGTGATCTGCTATCAATCAGCGGGTCCTGGAGAGAATCAAGAAGATTAACGCAGTAAACAGGTCATCTCTCTACCAGATACATGTGATCTGATTGTTTTTGAGTACAATATTAATTTGATAAATCTATTTATCACGTAATGACATGATTATAGCACTTTTAAGCGATTGCAAGAGCCTTGAATTAATTTGACCAGTTGGTGAGACCGATATCATTCACTTGGATTGCCAAATAAAAACAGTGGAAAAGCACATTATTCAATTGAATAATTTTTCAACAAGAGCTTCTTGTGACGAATTGTGGATGGTTTTCAAAAGTGTCAGAGGTCAGTAACAAAAATAATTCATCATCTGATGAGGAATTGATGATGGCTTCGCAGTGAGATAAAACAAAAATATTTTTCTTACAAAATTAACTCAATCAAGTATCAGTCATTATAACTCACGTTATCTTTCGTGAGTTTGAATGCGAGAACGTCAAGTAGTAAGTCAAATGTTTATTTTCAGAAAAATCATTGAGCTTATGTTGTTCATTAATAAGTCCTGTAGTTCTTGAACGCTGCTGACCTAGTCTTCGAAAAATGTTATCATCAGGATGAATCCTATCAGGATACTGATTAGCATACAATTCAGCACCCTGAAGAGAATTACCACGATACTCGCCTAAGGAGAATTGAGAACAAGTAGTGAACTTGGTAAAATTATTCAACGCAGCGATCACACGAGAGATCGAACAAGGTTCAAAAATGAAATTCATGACATTACGTCAGTCATACATGCGAATGTAAATTTTTTAATTTTCTTATTGAAAACTGAAAGCCACCTTAGCATATAAATGATAAGGTGGCTTTTATCATTGCTAAAGATAATTTCAAGGAGACTATCAGTAGGATATCTTACTATCTATAGTTATTCATTCCACAATCTTGTTAAACTTCAAATTTTAGATACTATTTGAATTTATTTTTAAATTATAGATGAAATAAAATGAAGTTTAATCGTACATAACATTATAAGGGACTGTAATTTTATCAATAAATTTTTCTTTCAAGCATTGTTTACCTAGCAACATCGTGAGAGTCATCTGAGCTGATAACTCGAAGGATGTAGCCTAAAGGCAAACAATGTTTAAAAGAAAAATGTATGATAAAATTACAGTCGTAAGTAGAATTTGTGGAGAATATTTCTCGAATGAAATTGCTACTATTAAATGATGTTGGTTTGCAACTACTGATATTTTTTAATGCAAAGTGCACTAAATTGTCTCCATATATTCTTTTGATATGTTTTTTGTATGTTCAGGATTTTTTTTTCAATGTCATTATAAAAGCATTTCCAAACGATTAAATTCTGACATTTTCGAAAACTGATTGTTTATTTATTCTTGAACTGTGTTGTTTCTTTATAGTAAAGACAATTTATAGCGATTATTTCACTCATGTCAATAATAATTCAATCGTTTTGGAAATGCATTTTTCACGGAAAATAATGAAATTGAAAACATGAATCCTGAAAATACAAGAGTATATGGAGACAATTTAGAGCATTTTGTAATATAAAAGATTAGTAGTTGCAACCAACGTCATTTGATAGTTACTTATAGTAGCAAGTTTATTCGAGAAATATTCTCCACGAATACCACTCGCGACGTTAATTTTATCATAAATTTTCTTTCAAAAATTGATTACCTTTAAACAACATCCTTCGAGTCATCTGCTTAGATAGAATCCTTCGAGCTACGCTCTCGTGATTTAATCGGACGGATGACTCTCACGATGTTGCTAGGTAATCAATGTTTTCAAGAAAAATTTGTTGATAAAATTACAGTCCTTTGTGATATTATATACGATAAATCGCTTGCCAACGGGCATTTACTGAGGTAAGCGATACTTGGTAAGCGATTTGTTACAATAATTGTCACTGTAACTATGCAAAATTTGTCAGTATAATTGACATGAGTGAAATAATCATTAATAACTTCATAATCAAAGGATTAACACAAAATTATTACTGTCCGCACATTCCTAGTAAACATATAAATCTTAGAATCTATATTAAAAAGTAGGTTAATAAGCAGATAAATAGAATTAAAAAGTCTGTCTATGATTTCATAATAAATTCAGAGATTTAGATGAAAACTGCTTTAGACAATGCTCAAACATACATTACAGTTTTCAGATTTTTTGTCTGTCTGAAAGAGTCGTATGCTATCTGAGCCTTTGAAAAGCTTTTTAATCCGGTCTAAATTTAATCCTGTCCAATAATATGGACATTCGCGCCAAATGAAAGCCCCTACACTTGACAATCATTCCAGGTATTTCTGTGGCTAATACAAAAGGATCTAGGAGAATAACCATATCTTAGTTGAAAATATTTCAGTACAATGTAAAGACAGAACATTGGGTACTTAATTCATGAAACATAAGAAAAAATATAGCTCAACAAAAAACTGAACTCAACTAAAACATCGAGAATAAGATTAGAATTTAGATAGAGGGAAAATCATTACGGTCAAGTTCTGCGTTTACTGAAAATTAATCCTTTGGTGCAAACAGTCATTTCTATTTTCACCTAGGTTTCAGCGTTGGCGCAGATGTCAAATGTGATAAAAAAAATACCTGATCAGGTGCAGCTGGCAGTCACCCTCTGAATGTTTGTCCCGAATAGGCTCTTAAGCTAATCAACAGATTTTGAAGAAAGTTTAAGGAATTAAAACGGAAGTTTCAACTTAAATTTTCGTGTTTCATTTTTCTGCAGGATTAGGAAGATACGAGTATATATATTTTTTTATCAACTTTGTGTCTGTGCCAGCCATAGATCTAAAGTGTCAGCGTAACGTATTTGCGCGAGCGATCTAATGATGTGCATTTCTGTTACAGAATCCAATTGCTTTCTTTGATGATCATAATTCCCAAAAATAATTATTGTTAGCAACGATATCACCATTCACTCATTCTTTACGATTATTCCATGCAGACGAAGTCGCGAGAACTGGCTAGTCAATAATGATAATATAAAATTTGGGACACTTTAAGTGAAATGCTTAGTTTGCTGCATTCAGTCAGGGATAAAGGCTCAGATGATCAGTCATGAAGTCATAAAGTAGCGTCGAATAAAATGCAACTTAGGCAGAGCTCCACCCCGTTCTTAGCCGCATAGCAGTAGAAACAATAATTATATATTTGTATATTTATTTGCCATTCTTCATATCAGCAATAACCTTTATCAGCAAGAGCTCATCAATTCTCTGTTATATCCGATTCAGTGTGTGTCGGTACAAGAGTTTTTCATCTCATTTCCAACGTTCAAGGTTCAAAAATGGCATTTATGACAGTACGTCTGTTATACATACGACTATAATTATAAAAAAAATTCTTATAATCAAAATTAATTCAATCAAAAGAATATTTTTATCAAAAGATGGGTCCACCTATCTCGCTGTGAAGTCTAGAAGCACTAGTGAGACTTCGAAATAAAAAGGTTGAGGCGAAACACAAACCACAAAATTTACTTTTTTGGTATTATGAATTGCAGAATGACAAATAGGTTTCTGACGACTGACTTCCAAGAAAAATCCTTAAACAGAAGTTATAGTTTTTTAATTTCCGTTTCACAATAATAAACCTAAGCTAGAAGAAGAACGCTCGCTGGATCACAATGTACATAACGCTCTTCCTCTGGTTGGGTTCAAGTTAGAATTTAGACTGAATAGTCGACAAGTTATATATGAAAGAACTTCGCGAGGCTGTTGAGAAAGTTCAATATTCTAAAATTTTGATAGAATCGAAGTGGGATCTAAAAAGAAGTAGTACGTAATTCTGCTCTAATTATTAGTTTGAAATACTTCACATTTCAGTCCACATTTACTGATCCCATTCAAAATATAGGTTGATCGATTTGAAATATCAATATTTCATTAACATTCTGAACATCATCGATGAAGTTTCAGCCAAGTTGATCCTACCCGCTGGAAATTCCGGCCCCATACATATTTGATACAGATTCAAGTAATTCCAGCTGTAGAAGTATTCAGTTCTCGGCAGAACCAATTAAAAACTTAAAACCCGTAACGAAAGTACAGGAATAGGGAACATTCAAAATTAATTTTCAATGAATTTTAATAACGACATTTCCTCTCAAGCCTGCAGGCCGCGCAGTTCAACTGCAACTAGGACCTGTAAGTCACTGTGCAGGTTCTTTAGAAGCAACAATGTATGTTGTACTTATTTCTCCAGCACGTGTGTACAGCAGGAATACCAACGTGAAACGTTAGCGTAACAGATGCAGGTAATTTAGTTAGAAAATATTGACATTTTGTCTGCGACCTACTAACCTAACCTGACATTTAACAATTCGCGTGAAATTTAGTATGCAAAAAGCACCCTTCAATACATCAAACAGTAAAATCTTCATGATTCATATGTAGTCATAAAATATTAACAATAGTACGATTGGTAATTTGTCTTCGGATGGTATAGTTGTGCGTGTTGAAAAAACGTTTATCTTCTGTTAATTATTTTAAATGTTGGCGCGATAAATTAAATAACTTAACATTTATTATAGTCGGTTCTCTTTTAGCTCTCGGATTGTTTGAACGAAGTAACATAAAGAGCGAAAATTAGTTGGAGAACCGCTAAAGAAAACTGTTTTCTTAACAGATAACTCAAGCGCAGAGCAGGCTTTTATAAATTGATTCCCTGTGAGAGGACGAACACAAAACTCCATTGTGTGTGTGAAGATTGGTAGAGTTTATGTTTGTAGTTTGAATAGAAAACTTATTGTTTATTTACAGTAGCAGGAACATATTTCATGACATGAAGATCGCAACATCTTTCATTCTCCTTTTAATGCCAAAGGGAGTGTCCTGCTGATTTCTGGTGGAGGAAAAGGCTTTAATAACGTTTTTCTGTCGCATAGGCTGTGATATATTCTCCTAATCTATTTCAGCGTCATCTGTCACTGTATTTGACACAACAATCCGATAAAAAAGGACCCATGATCGACTGAAACTGATTGGAAAAGTGCGATTGCTGTTTGACATTTTTCGGCTGCGACAAGAGCTGCTCACGGTCAATTTATTTTTTCTTAAAGCGAGAATGGGATTTGGCTACTGACCAATTCCATTTAATTTTGCCAATATGTTAACAACAGATCCTTGCAGCCAATATCAAAAGTAGTTAAAAATTAGGAGCATTAAGAATTACATCCGTAATCATTTCTTCCCAAAATTCGATGCACTGTATTTCCGCATTCAACACACAGAAGCTTAGAAGACTGGATTCTGCTACACATCCTCATTTTTACAATCTAAATTCAAACCAGATGGCCACTTTGGGGATGGTTAATAACTGCTTGACTCGCGATTTCAACCCTTCCAATTCCCACCACACATTTCCCAACAAAAATTCATTAAAACATCAGAAATGCCCTCAAATCCAACAATGTTCTTCGAGGATATTTCCTATTCTCCGTGCGTTCGGCGTTGTTTAAATTTCTTGCAACCTACCCGGAGTTAGATTCGTTGCTGAGAGATATCACGACGGGGTAATTTTTTTCTCGAACGCCACAGGGGGTGTGAGGAATAGAATTCGTTTTGTTGTTTGTTTCAGTTTACCTGAGCTGTTTTTTCAACTGAGATGGATCGAGGATCGCTTACAGAATCCGTTGCGTGATGGAACATCGCGTGCAGCGACTGATGTGAGTTTTTGGGAGATATAAATCTGTGTGTTTTCAGAAACGATTGATATAATTATACAACAAAATTTATCTTCATTATTCTTTTGCTTATTGAATTGATGATACTTCTATTCAACATGACATTAGCTTGAGATATTTGATGTACTGATACGAACCATTATTATTATTAATTCCATGAGTAAAAGGTTACACAAAATTGGTACTAGGCTCTTTTCCTTGAGTTTGAACTTTCAAGATTAAAAAAATGACAGTGATAAGTCAGTCATACATACGATTATAATTTTTTTCGATTTTTCATTTGAGTTTAATTACAGCAAAACTATTTCTTCTTAGAACCTCTTCTAAGTAATTGGTCCGAAGATGAAACATTTCGTTTCGCTCGTGCATTCATCAAAACATGCAACATATAATTGAAGGAATGACATATAATGATAACACCCATCACAGTAAATCCAAATTTGATTTAGAATCATTAGATGATGAAATGTTGAAGACTGACTCTTAAGATTCATTACTTCATCAACAAAGCTTATCAGATCTTCTCCTAAAATTAATTCAGGCACCCAACAAGCAAATTAAATATTTATCTACGAAACTCGTCGCATCATAAATCAAAGTGACACAGGTATAAAGAACATAACATGACGTAACATAACGCAACATTCCCGCCCCTATATCCATTGTCATTGTCTCCTCCTGTCTAGAATTCTAACCTGTCACCTGTCCAAAAACGGGACGAGGAGATACATCCTATGAAAGAGGATTCCTTCAAGATGGTGAACTATGCAACAAGGAGGTAGATATTTAAATCTATTATAAATAATATTTCAAATTTCTCACGGTACGCCTACTCATTATCATAGCTGTTATGTGTCTATCGGGTTTTTATTTGCTCTTTTTGATGGTGTCCTTACGAGAAATATCGAATTACTAATGATGTAATTTTATACGAGGAATTTTGAAGATAGAATTAAACTTGTCCAACATCCTTGAATACAGTTTATCAGTTTAAGATCATCGAAATGCATTAAAATCTGTAGCTCCTTCTCTCAATGGCATAGACACAGCTTCTGTCTGGATATCGCTCGCAAATATCTCGTTATCCTGTCAGGAATAAGCGACATACCTTCGCTGCACCACCGCAGACCGTTAGACATTCGGATTAATAAACGGGTGGTGTGGCACTATTTGTGTAGTTAGGCAAATGTTTGGGAAATTCGGTCACGTCTAGTCTCCAGGATAATTAATCACTATGCTGACGTAGAGGAATTATGACGGCTTCTAACTCAAACACTCCTTCGAAGAATTTGTTATCCTTACAAAGAGACACGCCCAGAGATGCAGACCATTTGGAGACTGATTGCGTACATGTTTCCAGACTTTCATATCTAATAGAGGATGTGACATCACTCCACGTTGAACCTGAAGTTATGAAGTCACATAGCAGGTTTAAAAATCAAATTTCCTGATTAAAATAATTATCCTTTCCAAATTCTGATTTATAATGGCTGTATACATGGTTTCGACCGTTAATCTCAAAATGACATGCAAATTTTCAAGGTTTGTTTACATTATATGGTTTTATTCACAACAGTAGCATATTCAGGTGGCAGCACTTATCGGAATACAATCTTATTGTTTCATTATAAATCTGAATAGAATTTGATACAGGTCCTTGTTCCATAACATTACCGTACTCCGCTAATTTATTTATGAGCTCTTATATTTCATGGGATTGTAAATAGGTTTGATTTCTGAATTTGGAGGCATTTTTCAGCGAGGGATAATTAATTGAAAAAATATTATCGTCATATTGATCTTTACACTAATCGAAAGATCTGTTGATTAATAAATGAAAAAAAAATATTGTTCGACGTGAATATTATGGCTAGCGGTGAGTCCGACAAGCCGCACTTGTTATAAATATGTTGGTAACTCGCTGAAAAACGCCCCCAAATCTAGAAATTTGCCAAATGAAAAATTTGTCGGACTCATCACAATGAAGCCACTCACCAAGTTTCAAGTGAGTGGTAATCAACGAAAAATTTATGCCCTGTTTTACGGACTATAATCTCTATGTGTATTTTTTATAGTTTTAATTCAATGTTGAAAATAGAATTCCAAACAACTTTTATAGTAGCTGTTGTTTTTTATAGTATTAAATAACAATTTAAAAATTCGTAAAAATTATGGCATCATCTTAAAACTTCAGAGAATAACGTTTTGTTAGAAATAAAAATGAAATCAATTTTCAAGAAAGTAAGGCTATTGTGAACTAATTTCTTTCGAGCTTCCGTTTCCATTGAGAGCAACAAAAAATGTTTAAATACTTCGTCTATAGATTATTTACTGCTTGGAGCCTTTCTTACTTGTAAAAATGTTTAAAAGTTGCATATCTTATTCAATAATTATTTGTAAAATTGACAAAAAATGAAAAATGTAATAAATTTTTTTTGTGTATATGTTATGCTATTGCTGGTTTCATGTTCAGTTAGGAATATTATTTTCCGAGACAATTTTGTAGGTCTATTATTTTACTATTAGATAAATTTTTGATCCAATCTTCAACATCAATAGTTACGAAATATTTGGATTTAGATTCAAATGGTGGATATGTGAGAAAAAGATTATGGATTTTTTCTCTGTCAGTATATACTCCAAAGTATAGAATGTTGGAAGAAGGTTTCTTTCAAATATTAAACGTCAATTCGTTCATGGAAAAATATAAACAAATCGCTTGAAAAAAATCAAGGCGATTTTTGAATGCCTTCGTTAGACATGAAAACAGCAATAGTATAACATATACAAATAAAAAATTTTCAGCCACATTCATTACATGTTCTATTTTTTGTCAACTTTAGAAATTAATAATGAATAAGATAAGCTACTTTTGAACACTAATATGAAGTAATTCTGTTGAGTGTACATGTCAGAAAGGCTCCAAGAAGCAAAAAAATTATTATTTGAACATTCTTTGTTGCTCTTAATGAAAACAGAGGTTCGAAAAAAAAATAGTCAGTTTACAATAGCCCACTTTCTTTAAAATCAATTTAAATTTTTTTTTTTAACAAAACTTTATTCTTACAAGCTTCAAAATGACACCATGATTTTTTCAAATTTATAAATTGTTATCTAAAACTATAATAGATTATTTTATGTGCTGTCGTCTCCCAACAGCCAATGCGTTCATACTATAAAGGTTGCTTGGAACCCTGTTTTCAACATTAAATTAGAACTATAAAAAATACAGATGGAGAATAGGAAGCGAGACTCGTTCATTCAAAATTTCCTCCTCTTTAAAAATCTTTTTTTCGATTTTCACTATCCCTCATAGTTTAGGAGTTATTGCAAGAAAAGTAGAAGACTGTTTTTTGGTTTCCATTTTTTGTTAATAACAATTGCAATATTTGTTGGCGAAAAAAATCCTTGAAACATCTTCTTCTAAATTTTATTCCCAATCGAATGAGCATTGAGCGGGATGGCTCCCTCTACCCGTACTGCTCAATGCGAGTGAGCTATTGCTCATAATTTTTGGACTCTTAGAACTATTTTTCTCAGAAAACTCACTTCTCGACTAGACTATATGGGTTTTTCATTTTTTGGTTTCATCACGAAACTTTTGCTAACGTTTTTGACACCAGATCATCGTACTTCTTGTTAGAAGCTCATTTGGTAGATTTGGATTGATTTGGAAAGAAGCTTAGCGTGGCTGTTAGTCTTCCATACTACCTTGAACAGATGATATTATTGTTGGAGGCTGTTTTAGACGCCATCCAAAACTGAAGACACTGTATTCCATCCGCAACCTGCATCAACCTTTCATGGTCCTACTACATCATTTATTTATTTGTGAATGCTCAAGAATATATTTCATAGGTCATAACAGGTTCTTCCACGATTTTACAAAATTCTCGAAAATAAACTCTGAGTACATTAGAAGACTACTGGCACTATTTTTTTGTAGAGAAGAATGTTGTATTTAGCGGACACGACTTCAAAATGAACGACGTCTGAAAAGGTCACGAAAAGCCGCCATGTTGCTGTGACGTCACGACGCACGTTGGTGCTTAGCTGTAGCATCGTTTTCAATAGTCAGCGAAATAAAACCTTGATTCCAAAGAGAGAAGACGGCAAATTAGTATTGTATTACACCTGGGTGTTGTTTATAAATGTCTCAACATGGGAGATACGAAAAAAGAGGTTATAACGAATCCGATGTGATACCGCGAGTATATTGTTTGACTTCTCACTTATCTTGTTGGGAGAAACATTTCATTGTGAGCACATATTTTCAATACATCATTGACATAAATCATCGATATACATAATTGGCTGTTATCGGAATTAATACGATAATCTAAATATAGTTTTGATAACTCTAGTCAAACAAAATACCTTTCATGTAGTCATCACGTTTTCAAAGTACTGTGAGATTCCAAAAAAAACATTTAATTGTATGAAACTCTCAAAACAAGTAACAGCAAACGAACTCAACATTCATCAAGATACATTATTATTCAATCATTTGTATGCGTAGTTTTTTGTAACTTGACACAAAAATGTAAATTTACCCAATCAAAATGGTATTCTCCAAATTTCATCAAATGAACATTGAATTAGAATAATGTCTTTGACGTGATAGGGTCAAATGCCATGTCAACAGCTTTGACAGCACTCATTTCAACTGCGTTAAAAAAACACTTTTCGAGAAAAAGTCGGCAACCATCAAGTCGTGAATTCCTGGAAAATTATCCTATACGAATTCATCAGAGCCTATTTTGTGTCTGATTACGGTTCCTATCTCTTATGCACTAATTTCCGATCTCCAGCATGCGTGATGACGTCATAGCGACACTTGGCCAATAACAGTGTTTCGTCGATCACGTAACAAAATTTAAAAATTTTACTATTTGATATATTGTTTTCTGGCATAACGCAGTAGAATTATATTATTGTATTATACTATTTTTTCTTGGGAAGACCCTATTATGGCACTAAAGTGTTGTAACTCAGTCCTCATTTTTGCATTGGTTCAAGAATGCTTCAAATATAATCTCAGGCGTCGTTATTATATTTATATATATTTCTAGGGCAAAGGAAGATTTGGAAATACTTTAAAGTTGATGAAGAATATATCTGAAAAGAAAGATATATTGAGTCTTAATAGTCCCTCATTGACTCTTGACCTCAGTTTGAATTTGTACTTCAGACCAATCTTCTCAATGTTTTTGGATCTAGCGAGTATCGTAATGTTGCGAACAAGACACTATGTGACCTCTACGAATGCTTCTCCTCCTTCTGAAGTGCTACTCGTTGAGTGCGGTGCACGTTTTCAAGATTTGCGGAGCAGTGGACTGGCTCCTGACTCCGTCTTGGCCTCAGCAGCTCAGCCACTGTTACTCTTGTACAATAAATCAACAGTAACATTGTTATTTATGCGCTCTTAGATACTCGCACACATTTAGCTAAACGCTCGGGACGCCGTGAGTGATATATTTACACTATTAAACCACGTATGCACTATTAAGGAATTACGACGCACTCTTAATGACATTTAATGATGTGAAATGAATTCTACTTCTAATGGACGCAGCTATGATAATTATATCTATCAAAGTATTTTTACACTGCTGTGAACAACCATAAAATTATATATTACGGACTGCTTGGCCTTTCTCTGTAGTTATAGCAATTTAATCCAGAAATTTAGCAACACTAAATACATTTGACTTAATCGTGAAAGCTTTAAAGATAAGAACAAGTGTCGAAAATTCATGTTGGTCGATGTTTATTGCGACAAGAAATGGCGCAGTCAGCATGAAATAAATCGCTCGATTTAAAAATTACTTTCTCATCATAATCTTCTGATTTCTGCACCATTAAATCAATCCAACTTGTAATTCGTAACAAGAACAAAATATCGCTTACAAATCGTCAAATGAAGCGCAAAATATAAGCGCGCAAATCGCCGGTATTTGTTTTTCAGTTTCGCAAACAAGTTAACAAATCTCTTGCTCGTTTCCTAAGCGCACGCAACGCTGGGATTCGTTTACGGCGAATTAAATTCTTCTATTCCATTATCTGAACATTTATCGCGCTGTTTGCTTAACTGAATTTTGCCGTACGTAGTCGTAACCGTGCTAGGAAGATAAAACTGTTCTGTTTTACCTTACATTTGCGACCTATACTATCAGCCACTCTTCACGAATCCATTTGGAGTTAGATGTTATACGAACAGTGTTTACACTTCAAGCTATTGAGTTTTTACGGTAGACGTTGCCATTGCGTTTTATTTGAAATAAAACATTATGCTGCAGCGCGAACACCAAGATCGAAGCACTAGAGCTTATAAGAATTTTCAAAGTATATTTACACTTATAAAGTGACAGGTGTTTCACTACTTATGTACCAAACTTCAAGCGTTGATATAATCTGATATACATACGGTTGCATACATAACATTTTGCCTGACGGCAGCATCCCAATCAAAACGTCTTCGAGGTGTTAATTCTGTGATCTCTAGATCCCAAATTTAAGCACAGCGTCAATGAATTTGCAACTTGAATGAACAACCAATTGCGACATTTTCAATTTTGAAAAAACTTTTTTTTTGGTTGCATACTTTGACCTCATAACGAATCGATTTCAAGTCCAAAAGCAGGCGAGGCCACAAGATGCCGCCAATTACCAAATTTAGCTACGAACATTGATTATCTATTTTGTTTCCTGAACTCTCAAGTTATCACAAGACTCAATGACAATAAAGAAATAGAAAACAGTTTTTAAATTAAAAAGTGTCACAAGAGCGCACAATCGAGCTTTGCAGCTAGTATATTGCCTGTTGGTCTACCCGTCACGTCTTCATCTAGTTATTCATTGTCCAAAGTTTGTAATTCCTTCTCAAAGCTCGCAATGAATTTAAAATTGTGACAGGTACTGTGGGAGCTCAAAAATATCCTATTTCCGTAACACAACCGGTGAAACGTGCGCTGCAATTCCAAACAATATTTTCCGCAGTGACAGAAATCACATAAAACATTATACGATCAACTTGACATTGCGGTGTCCAGATCAGCCCGCTGCAAGTTAATTGTATTTGGCGTAATGCCAACGACAAAAAGCTGGATTTTACATTCGTAGCTTCGCATGGCTACCATAGGATCACCCGATATGCATTGCTGTTGATATGTCGCATGTTTTCGGCGTAATTCAACTGAATTCGAAATGGGACTCAGTTTTGACGGCTTCATGAAGATTATTTTTTGTTGCGAGTTTTGCTTTGATAGTAATTCAATTTATTTTGTGATGTGTTTTTTTCGTACTCTTTGATGTCGGAGTACATGTTTGTTTTACAATCAACGCAGTTATTTTGACAAATATTTGTTAGGAGTCACGTACTATTCTGGGAAGAATAGTTAAAATTAGGTCAAATTATTTTTCGACTGTGTTGCTGAAAAGGCAAATAGTAAAAGTAGACACTGAAAAAGAATCTGAGGCTCCAACTGAAAATAAACCATATACTGTATCATAAGATACTAAGAAGTGTGCAAATATGATTATACATAATGTATAGCACATAAACTCGAATCCTGAATAGAGACATCACGCTAAATCAAACCGCCAACTGGAGAACTAAAATCGCATGAATTATTATCTATGGAGATTACGCCCCGCGTAGCAACACTGCATTGTGATAAGGCTGCAGTGCAGAAAATTCACCCAGTTGTGTGTGAATTATTCTGATGGCAACGTCGCAAAACGTGCTTTCGTGACTGCTTGGATTCGGAATACTATGTCGCCCGGTCCGGATCTGGACGACGATAAACCCGCGGGATTTCTGGAGGGTTAGGAACGTGTCAGGGATGGGTTCAAGAGATTTCAGTGGGAATATTAAATGCGTGAGGATTAAAATCTTACACATAAATGAAAATTATTGTGCAGGATCGTGGGATTGTACCTGAAAATGCTCCAGAATAAATACTTTTTGCTGAGTGATGCTCCTACTCTAGATAGTAAATTATTTGGATAAATTAATTCTGAACTTTCACTCAACTCTGGACTTCTTTATTCCGATGAAAACGTCTTGATTTTCTCAGCAATAATTTCATCCTTAGTCTTATTACGTAAGCTTGAGTTACAATGCTCAGTGACATGTCACAAGAACCAATTCTCCGCCATCGAGGCGCTTTTATTCGATTTTGATGAATTTGCTCGGAAATACAAACGGTACACCTCTCCTAGAGGATTGATAAAATATTTGGCCACGGAGAACTACCAATACAATTAATTTTCTTGCCTGTGACTTACACGAGTAGATTGCTTCCCGTAACATATGGAACAATACGAAATGTGTTATTTTGAGCTTCTATCTCTTTCCACTATCATACTCGAAGCTCTTGAGCATGGACTCACTCTTTAAGCATTCAACCTCAATTCTGAGACACCTAGTTGATATACCCCAGACTTGGAACAATACCGTTTTTCAAAAGTGCCTGCTGTTTATTTCACCTTCTCTGTGAAAAAGTTAGGCTTCATTCCGATCCTCTGTCACTTTTTCAATACAGTATCACTGCCTACAACAAAAGTAGATTGGTTGATCCACCCAAAACGTGGAACAACATCGTTGTTCAATAGTGCAATTATTTTAATAACCCTGCTGTCGCTGTTTGTTTTAACCTTTATCTCAATAAAGTAAGGCTTCACTTCGATCCTCTGTTCCTTTTCCAATACAGTATCCACAATTTGCAACAAAAGTGAATTGGTCGATTTGTTCAATACATGGAGCGACATCACTTTTTATTTCACTTTCATAATTCATTTACTTGAGGAAGAATCATATCACTTTGATTCTCTATCCCTCATGTACTGAACAAGATCTTTGCGTGTTTTTCAAGAATTCACCCACCACGTATGTTTCCAATACTATCAAATGACAATTCTAGGACAATCGATTCCCAAGACATGAAGCAACACTATTTCCGAAAGAATTCATATTGATAATGGTTGTCCAAGTCACAAAATATCGGTTCTAAGACACCCGAGTGTCCTACTATTAGTGATACTGCATCACTACCTGCGACAAAAATTTGTTTGTTTCCTTCAACACGTGGAACAACACAATTGGCCCACAAAAAATATGTTCGTGCACACAGACAGCTAGGTCTTTAGCACTGTTAACTCACGATTAGTTATTAGAAATTGTGCACGCTGATGGCAAATACAAGTCAGTTGCTCCTCCCACTACAAGAGACAATTTTGTTGTCTGCATTGAGCATCACCGATACACGGTCTTTGTTGGCATTGGTATCTCAAGTGACTAAGCATACCACTACTCCGACAATCAGGAGTTGAGTATACCAAATAATTTAATGACAAACATGGATTCCAATGATAAACTACATAAACTAGAGCTCTTCTTACACTCTCCTTGAGTCTGTGTTCCTTTGAACTTTTCTACCTGATTTCTTCAAGTATTCTCAATTCTAAGGTACCTGAACGTTACACTATGTACCCTATTTTTATTTCAACACATAGAACAGCACCATTACTTGAAAGAACAATGGATATATGCAGTTGGCTTTCATATCCGTACAACACCTATAAAATATCGTAACATTAGTAGTACTAGCTTCCAGGTGGCTGACACTAGCATTGTCCATTTCTTGTAAGAAAACAACTACGGATGATCATCAGAGGCTTCTCCTTATATAACTGACAACATAATTGACTAAAAACAGCATCGATATACAGACAAGGTAGGCAACTTATTAGCATCAGTTCCCAAGTAGCTCGAAGGTTACGGATTGCACCATACGTACACTCAGGTGTTATCCAAAAAAACACATGTTGATAAGTTGGTATAGACATACGTATGTTCATGCTTAAGCCACTCAAACTATCAAACGAGCAATTTGATTTTGAGTAATCTAGTACAACTGCCTGTGACACAACTAGTTGGTTGCATCTTCTAAGGCATTGTACAGCACCGTTACCCAATGATATACGCATATATTTATACAACATAATCAGAATGATGTAGCATTCCTGGTTCTAGCTCTTTAATAGTGAAGACCAAGTAGTTGTCCAATGTGTCTATCTCCATCAAACAGGTTCGAGAAATTATTGAGGCTGTAAACATATTCCACGTGATCTTTTGGGTATACGGAAGGTGACTGCTTGTTGGCATTTATCAACAGTTGAACAGAAACACTCTCGCTCAAACATTTCTTAAAAGTGTCGAGATTTATTTAAACACAGTCCCACTAAATTTCTTCGACGTTCCACTGTAGATGAATCTTGAATACATCATTACCCGCTGGAGACAAAGCAGTAAGCCAAACAATAGACTGAAGCAGAGAAAAGTGTGCTCAAAGAGCAAAAATAGTTTTATCTGCCGGAGAAGTTATGGCAACGGTCTTCTGGGATGCTAATGGTGTAGTGTTTATAGATTACTTCAAAAAAGGTATAAATTTCACTGAACCTACTGCTCGTCGCTCTTGCATAGATTGAATGATGCAATTAAATTTAAAGATCTTCATTTGGCGGAAAAGAAGGTGCTATTACATGATAATGCACCTGCCCAAAAATCTCGCATTGTTGTGACAAAACTTGAGAAACTTTGATTCCAAATGTTTCCATATGCCTTGTATTTGTCAGATTTGGCTCCCAGCAACTTTTTTGTTCACTCCATCTTGAATAAATGTCAAGCTGAGAACTTCCTAAACTACTATTGTATCAAAAGAACACATAGAAAATGCGGTTGGCATCCGTACTTATACACTTCTAACATAATCTAGGCAATGCTGGATTTAGAAATACACGGGAGGAAGTTTAACGAACTGATCGCCCGTGGGACTTTCTTGAGCTTGAATGTTAAAGTGCGCGAAGAATAAATTTTTACAGCACATAATTCGAACTGAATCAAATGATGATCTTAACCTTAAAGGCCACATTGCTAGAAATGTGAATGTCTTTTACATTCGTAATAGCAGATAAATCAGCAATATGCAGCAGTGAGTAACCTAATTTTACAGTGAATTCAAGAGGAACTGAAGATTTGATGGAAGATTTTCCTTGATTCTTCATTAATTTAAGGTTTGACAAGTTTTTACATCCATTTATTGTAGATTATAGTCTAAATTGAAGTTTGAGTGACCGATTAGAGAACAGCAAGCAGTGAATCAGTAAAACATCATTAGTTTATCAAAATGGATATTTTGAGCGGTCAGGGATTGATGTATTGGAGATTGGAGTGTTTACTTCTTGAATCGATTAAGACATAGTGTTCAGGTCACCATGTCATTATGGTTTCACAATATAGACAACATCGGAAGGCCCAACCATAATCAAACCTACACAGTTTCGAAATGTAATCAAATAAAATAAATTAGACATGGAAAAAAGCATATAGATATCCATCTGCATCGGAGCGATTTCTTTTCGAACAATAGTACACATAAAAGTGAATGCGAAGGCTGAATTTGATAATATGCCTCGGAGTAAAACAAGAGGTCAAATTTAATAGTATCAAAATTAAAATTCAAATCCTGTTTTATCGCCGGCGTTGTTCAAATATAAGGATTTATCTAACCAAATTCTTATAGCATTATGCAAAATTCTGCGTGAAGTTAACATCAATTTACATGCCGAAATTCAGAGGAGGATATTTTTAACAAGATATTGTTTCCAAGAGTATTTTAATGAATTTATTCTACATTTTAATTACGAGCACAGCTTGCGCTGGCTCAATATCTTGATTTAATTTGAATTTTTGTGAATTTATCTGATCGTGGTTACTGAAGAACAATAAAGCATTATAACTTTTTTGAGTTTAAATTAACTGATAATGATCCTGAATGACTGTAAATTAAATTTTCCACATCAACTAAATCGGTTTTTTTCATTTTCTTACCTTCATCTTTATCATTATTATTAGAAATGGACCATTTATTAATTTGAGGTTTTAATATCTTTGAAAGATAACTTTCTCATATGCGAAACAAGGACAGGCATTTTAAACAAATTGATGGAAGATAACATTGGTCAAATGTCAAACTTTATCTCGCAACAAATAGCTGAATTGGAACTGTTCGAATTTTACTGAATTTAATTCAAAGTAATGAAAAACACGAGTGCTCCGATGTTTTGTCTCGTCGCTCATTAATTGTTTGTTTTTCTTCGTGAAATTAAATGCAGTTCCCGAATTGAAAATTCAACCCTCGTAGCAAATTTCGCGATAAACTACAACATCGTTAGCAAGCTCCAAAACATCCCTCAAAAACTGAATTTCTCCTGAACAATAGCAACCTTACAACTGTTTCTTTCACAGCCGCCTTCCCCATTCTTGATTCTTCTTGCAAGTCGGCAGTTGAAGTCTTCTGATGTATCATCAATCAACGTTTGGGAGAGCGGGCTTCTTGCTATGAATACATCTCAATCGATTTAAATAAACACAATGAACGATTAGGAGGGTCTGCATCGTGAGTTGCGCCATTGAGAGGAGGAGTTTATTTCTGAGGGCAGTGAGTCTGTAGGAGGACTAACTAAAGTTGAGGATTCATAATGTTAACTTTTGTCATAGATGTGCATGTTAAATGGCTCATGCAAGACTGCGTCCGCTACTACTTGCAAAAGAGGAGTTATTGCAGGAGGTGGGTGCTTTAGAGAAAAGCGGTAGCCAAACATTGTTGCGAGAATATTTAATATCAAATATCCAACCGTACAACAAATACACGTAACAGGACAAATCCAGGATGTAGAAATTATGTATGAATATTGCTTCCCTAGAAGTACAGTTTCATTTTGCGATCGATTCCGTCAATTTCGTTTATAATATAATTTTGTCAATGACGTAACATCGTGAAATACCAATTTTCTTTGTAAATCCTCGGCCTGATGATGCAAATTAAATTGCTTGAACTTGTCGCAAAATTAGACGAAAGTTATAAGGAAGCGAATCCAAGGATTCATTCCTACATCCTGAATCCTTTCTGGTTACATTTCAATCAAAATATTTTGCTGGATACAACATTGCACTTATTTAAAGTTGACAATTATTCAGTCCTTCGCCGGTCAAACACCAAATAGCGATTGGTCAGGAACATGCGGGGATACGTAGGAACAGCCACTTCGTTTGCATAAGTACTTAATTGATGACAGGAATAGAGTAAGTCCCTGTACCTCATGAAAATGATAATCAATCTAGAAGCTTCAAAAATTTTCCTTATTAAAACTTTTAAAGTCACAATCAGTAGTGCACCAAGAAGCTTCAAAAAACTCTCGGTAATCGAGCGCTTCAAATAATCCTGACTTTCATCTGAAAGTTCGAAAGTCATAGTACATTTGAACGTACAAAGAGAAGTCGTAACTTCAATTCGAAATACGAATAGTGCACCCAGAAGCTTCGAATATCTTTTTGCAGTCGAATGTTTCAAGTGGTCGCAACTTCCACATACAATACTATATCTGGAAGTTTTGAGAGTCCTCTGGCGGTTCGACGATCCAGGCAGTCGCGAATTTTATTAGAAATAGCGCACCTAGAAGCTTCGAAGATCTCTGTGTGGTATAAAATAATATAGAAGAATAGCACATCTGGAAGCTTCGAGGATCCGGAATCTCTCTACGGTTGAATTCGAAATAGCGCATCCAGAAGCTTCAGGAACGGTTACGACTCCTGCAAATAATACCGTATCTGAAAATTTCAAGAGTCTGCAATTGAATGTTACAGACAGTCACAACATTTATTGGAAGCAATACATCTAGAAGCCTAATAATCTTTCTACAGTCAAATACTTTGATCGAACGCAGTTTTCAGAAACAGTACTGTCCAGAGTTTACATATGTGAGGTTCGAAAAATCAAGGCAGACACAGCATTTATTGGAAATAACTTTACGAGTCTTCTTGTAATTGAACGTTCAAAGTTCTTGCGTCTGTAGAAGATTTGAGAGTTTCACATGATCGAACATTAATTGGGAATACGCATCTGGAAGTTTCAAGAAGCATTCTGGAATTATTCCCAGCGGTCGCGTCATTCAAAAACCAAAATATCTCTAGAAGTTTCGAGTCTTTCTGCGACTAGATGTTTCGACATTCTTTCTTCAGTTGGACGCTCCAAGCAGTCGCGTCTCTCACAAATAATTTTATCGAGAGTCTTTCGGCGGTTAAACATTCCATACAGGAATATTCTGTGATCGAACATTTCAAACAGCTGCGACTTTTACAAACAATACCGTATCTAAGAATCTTAAGAGTCTTTCGGCGACTAAATATTCCAAATAGACGCGACTTTTATTCGGAATATCGCATCAATAACCTTCAAGAATTTTTCTATGGTCAAACGTTCCAAACAGTCATGACTTTGATAGCCGATAGCTCCTCTAGAAACTTCGATAATTTTTCGGCGGTTGAACGTTCCAGACATACGCGACTTTCATAGAAATAGCGCATCTGGAAGCTTCAAGAATCTTTCAGGGATCGAACGTTTCAGAAAATCCACACAACCATTGGAAATGGTGCTTCTAGATGCTTATCGAATTTTTCTATGGTCAAACCATCTAAATGATCGTGACTTCCATACAAATTTTCGTCGAGAGTCCATCTGCGGCTGAACATTATAGAAAGCAATACATCTAGAAGCTTCAGGAATTTTTCTGTTATAAAATATTCCAAATAGTCGCGATTTTCATGAGGAATAGTGCATCAATAATCTCCAAGGATCTTTTTATAGTCGAACAGTCATGACTTTTATAACAAATAGTTTCTCTAGAATTTTCGAGAATTTTTCGGCAGTTGAATGCTCCAGACAGACGCGACTTTCATAGAGAATAGCGCACCTGGAAGCATCAAAAAATTTTCATGAGTTGAATGCTTAAGATAATTCACACATCCATTGGAAATGGTGCTCTAGATGCTTAGATGCTCCAAACGGTCGTGACTTTCATAAACAATTTCGTTGAGTCTTTCTGCGATTAAACATTCGAGACAGATTCAACAATTATTGAAAGTAATGCATCTAGAAGCTTCAGGAATCTTTCCGTGATCAAACGTTCTAGATATCTCAAGAGTCTTCCGGCAGTTGGTTGATTCAGACAGCCGCTATTTTTAGAAGGAATAGAGTATTTAGAAGCTTCGAGGTTTTTTCTACGGTCAAACTCTCCAAACAGTAGCGACTTTTATAGTTGATAGCGTTTTTAGTAACTTCGAGAGTCTTTTGGTAGTTGAAAGTTCCAGATTGTTGAATTATCAATTGTGAATAACGTATTAAGAAGCTTTGACGATCTTTTTGTGATCCAACACTCTTAGCAATCACGTCTTCTGTAGACAATAGCATCTCTAGAAGCTTCGAGAGGCTTCCGCCGGGAAATATTTCTGTGGTCTGTGTGAGTGGTCTTTCACAAATAATAGCATCTATAGGAATTGTGAGAGTCTTTCGACGGTTTATCATTTCAGAAAATTGTAACTTTGATTGAAGATAGCCTATCAAAAAATTATGAGTTTTTTAGTGGTCCAACGCTCCCAATCCAAATAATGGCGTAACAAAGAATTGTAAGAGTTGTTCGGCGCTTGAATGTTCCAGACAGTCGCAACGCTTACTGGAAGTAGCGCACCTAGAAGCTTTGGGAGTGAATGACTGCGTGGAGCAATCGTTTAAAAACTGTCTAAATGTTGATAAGACATCCTCAATCACCGAATCTGAGCAACTTAATTATTTAGAAGTCCTATTAAATAAATAACAACAATTCGATCGTAAGTCAAACATTTTGAAAGCAAGTTAAAATAAATGAAGCAGCTTGCATGCATGTAATCTAAAGATCTCGCCGACAGTTCTCCTACCAGCATCAGATACCTACTCATGAAGAAAAATGAGTTGCAATTTCATCGGGCACCACCTGCTGAGGACCGCTGGTACTCACCCACACAACTAAACCGAGTGATAACATTTATGATGTATGTGCTCCGCTACAAGCCCAGGATCGTTTAAATGATCCAGTTTAAAATACAAATTGAATTTCACTACGTCAAATGCAAAAATGCTGTGCGTGTAACGATACGAATGCATCGCTTACGCATGCTTCATTGAGTGTGCATGATTAAAATTGTGTTGTTGTGATATATAGCCGCCTATCTTTCGTGAATTATGCGTGATTTTTGTTTCTGTCAGATGCCTGATCAACTCACGCAAAATTTACTAGCTTTGCTGATTTTTCAACCTCGTTTTGAATCACACCAATCCTTCAAACTGCTGTAGATGGTGCAGCAGGCAGTTGCTATATTTGGAACAGACACATCAACCGAATATTTCATATTTGTTCAACCTTATAACCAAGCCATGGGTACATTCACATTATAATACAGAGAAAATCGTAATAACTTTTTGATGTCGACCCCACGACCTTCGAATTACAAAGTCAGTATTCACCGAGCTTCTGTTTCAAAGGAAGCATTCTATCTAATGCTACAATAATTCGAAGTTGCATGCTAAGTAGCAGAAACAAGAGGTAATATTTTCCGCAGGCATTTGTTACCTTACAATATTTACGGCTTGCAAGAGAAAGTAATAAACGATTCTAAACGTAGGCAGAAATGTCATTAATGTATTTAACTTTTATCCATTCATTTAATGTTCATAGTTGCTCTGGAACAATAATGAGCGAACGATTGACATTTAGCCCTTCGGTTATAGTCATAAAATAGATCATAAACATAAAACATTATTTAACATAAGGTTACAGGAACAGCAATTGATTAAGAAATAGTATTTGCAATTAGCTGAATAATGTGCAAACGATATAGTCCAGTTTAATTTGCAATAACTTATTTTATGTTCACTTCAATTTAATTTCTCTAGAGTTATGATTGAATCGATAATAAATGGTTTATTATATTGAATATGTAATGAAACAATATAGTTTAACACCCAGTTATGTTCTGCATATGTTCACTTAAGCCTGAGGTGACAAAAATCACCAATATTAGTGATTTATATCGCTTGAAATGTTCATTTGGGAGGATAATTGAGTGTCCAAGTCTTAAATGATTTAATGATTTGTGGCACTAATGCTATTTGTAATGATTTAAAAATATTGACTAGCAAATTATTTTCAGCACGAAGCTTAACTACCGCCGAAGAAAAATGTCTTTGCGTTGCTGGAATTACCGAATGCAAATTCGAATTCATTTCCTTAGACAGTAAATTACGAGATACTATCAGAACCACTGAAGTATTCACACATAAAAAGCTATGTTGTTTCAAATGAATGTATGATAACAAACATAACCAATACGAACAACGAAATCATCGATATATATATATATATATATATGTCAAATGACTTACTGAAGGTTCAACAATAAAACAACTTAAGCCTGTAAGGTTACTACTTCTCAATAAAGTTTATTATTGGAACAAGAATGCTGCACTTTTCTCAAAAACTCATAAATAGCAAAAATATGACAAAGATCGTAAAGTTCATCAGACAGACAACTTTGTTAACCTCCTAAGGATCGAATATGGAGCAACTTAAGTCCTGAACTGCATGTTCATGTTTATATATATAGTCCTGGGTGGGCAAACGATATACTAAGCTCAGAATAGAGACTTCAGTGTTTTTATAGTAATTTTATGCGTAATAACTTATGATTTACTTCTGTTTCAAGTCGCTCAGCAAAACAAAAACATCTTGCTGTAAACATACGTTTATATTTTTATTATATTCCAATTCAGGAGTATCGAGACACACGTGTGCTCCTATTTGAACAGATTCTAATCTTTATTTACATTAATAATATTATATATACCATTTCTTGCTCATGACACGCAAAATGAACACCGTTAGCAAGTAAATATTTTGCGCTAATCAATAATATTCAATAAACAATATAATAATAATTTTATGGTACTTCCTCCAACCATAAATTAATTTCAATACATTCACAACAATTTTGAACCACATTTCATTCATATTTGAAGAGGAAATCATAAATTTGCAGCTGGCTTCACGTCTTATAGGAGCTTACTTGTAACTCAATAAAAATTGGTACGTAAAGCCACGGAAACTGTCAGCTCATATGGATAACATCCAATAGCTAAGGAAATCAGATTATAAAATTTTCCTGAAATACCTAACTTACAAAATTTTATTTAGTTATATTTCAGTTCATCTTGAAGCTCAGAACACAAAGGTTTGGTTCAATTATGCATTCTAAATCACATTTGGAGTTATTCTGAATGTTTGCAAATACCATGACACAGTGACCATGAGTGACTTCACTCATGAAACAAAAGAACGCATTTTCTCTGGTATTTTTCGTCAGTGGCCACTGTTGGAAATTAGAGGATCCGCTATTTTCATGAGTAATAGGTGCGTTTTGTTGTTTCATAAGTGGTCACTCTTGGCCACTCATGGAGACCTATTCTAATTGTAGCGACACTTATGCCTTGATAAACATGATGTCATAATGACGTCATGTGACCTTGCTAAGATTATCAACATTTAGTTATTTAAAATTTATAGGTTGGCACAAAATAAATAAGTTGGTAGTATAAGGACGCGTCTTTTATGAATTTCGTTTTCCCGTTACTTAGAAAATTTGCCATTTTCTCATTGTGTTTTGACGATAGTAGTTCTTGTGTGTTGTTTTTGTATTCTTTTGATGAATCTGTCTTTTTCAAGACAATTTCTTCTTTTTTTGTGTGTGTTTCTCTGTTTTATTCAATTTTAGTTAATCTTTTTCATTAATATCGTTGAATTTTTGTTGTTGTTGTTATTATTGTTCTAACTTTAGTTTTTAATTTTGATATCGTCACGAAACGCCATATCAATCAAAACTTATCAAAATAAACTCAAAACAATCGTAAAGTATACAAGATAACCTCAATTTCACGCTGAATGTCAAAGTTATCAAGTCGCTTTCTCGGTAGCGACACTAGCAGAGGTGTCGCTAAGCTTATCAACGCCTATAGGCTACGTGCAGGAAGTCTACTAGCGCCTCTAGCGAGCAATGGAGAACGATTGAACTCCATCTTATCATTGTTTCATACCTATAATTTTTTAAATGTACTAATATTATTTAATTCAGCTGTGTGCGTATAATATAACTTGCATAGCATAAAAGGTACGTTGAAATTATTTATTTTGAGTATTTTTTCTTCAATTATAACGTGCTTATTATAGAGAAAACGTCTTAATCCGTCCAAATTGACAGGATAACCTCAAATTATGACGCCGTGAACTTGCAGATCGGGTTTTTATTTATCAAACACTGTATCCCTTTTACCGAGGAAGCATTGAAGAAAAGTGTGAAATTAGTTTTGCCATATTAAACATGTTGAAGAATATGTTGCTGACAATATTAACAACAAAATTATTGCGAAGTGCATCTGACAAACTTCTATCATTGAAACATCTTACAAACTAGAGATAGAGGTAAATTCATGAATCCCAAATCGATGATGAATATTTCTAATTTCACAATTGAATTACAAACATATTTGTTATATAGATTAATAATAAAAGACAGACAATACTCTATTTACCGCTTTGATTTACTTCACTCGTTTTTTTATGTTATAACTGGGTACATGAAATCTATGAAACTATATTTCATTTGAATCATCCTTAACACAACAGCCTGAACAGAAGAAACGTTTTCCCATGTTTTATATGCAATTATTTTCACTTTTAAACTACAATGCTCAATGACAGCTTATTGACGTATTCTGAGAAATGGAGTTCAATGGTTACAATGATGCTCACCATGAGCGCTCGCATCGATATTTGTTCAAACTCCGCCCCCTTGCACATAGCCTATACGTCACGGATGACGTATCGCACGAGCTTCTTTTCCCATCCGCTAGGTGCGCTAGTGAGTTATCAAGACCTTTTTAAGTTATCAACTTGACAAGTTGAATTAGAATAGGTACCATGGTCACTGTTTGGTGTGACATAGGCATAATAGGAGAAGCATTGGAACTGCGATTTTTTGACAGTTCGAGATTTTGATGGATTTTCACGTTTTAGACCCTACTAAACCCAAAAAACAATTTTAAAAAGAATCGGTCTGTCTGTCGGTATTATCTGAACCTGAGAACGCGTTCAAATCTTCGAGTGAAATTTTATATTTAAGTTCTTCATCAGAAAGCTGGGTTTAATTTCGTCAATCAGCTTTTTTCAACCAATTGTACCAAAACTTTACTGACGCAACTTTTCAGTTATTTGCGTTTATTTTACAAACGGTAGCCTTTATCATAAAATATGAAATAACTGCAATTGATCCTTGAATAATTTGGCACAACATTTGAGCGAAATATTTTTAAAAATTATTAGCGATTCATTTGTTATTATTAAAATTGGAGTAATCATGAAATTCATGATATTTTTATGAAGCAAAGAAGAAATGAGAATCACAATGTGTAATCAAATAATTACTATTCATATTTGAGCATCACATGTAAACGTTCGTCAATTGTTTTTTCAAAATAAGTAAATTGGTTCTATCGCTCATCGTATCAAATTAAAGCTCCTGCAGCCATAATTCTAGTAGAAATATTAAAGAGAATATTTGAATTGGTTTTTTTACAGATTATTCGAATAATGTCTAGTTTGGTATCAATTTAATGCTCTCAGGAGAATAAGCTTGGTAAAAATATAAAGGAATAGTTGGTTACCATCTTTGAATTACACTCCCGGCGATTACATGCAAATGAATTAAAGATCCAAAGAATCTGGAGAAGGATACTTCATTTTCAAAAATACTCATTTTATGTAACGACTGAAATATTACCGCCATTTGTAACTTTAACAATGATAGCTTCACTTTGACAATAACAGCTGTAACTTTGACAATAGCAGCTGTCACTCTGACAATGACAGCTGTCGCTTTGAAATATGCAATTGATTGATGCGATACTCTACATTTTTAAAACAGCTATGAAACTGGCAATGAAATTTATGCTCGGGAAATTAATGTGAGGGTCACTGCAGATTTGTTTCATATCCGTAGTGTAATCGGTGGCAAGACTTGCTTGTTCTGAACGTCTTCAATCGCATGGAGAGGAATTGGAAAGCTGTTATGATTTGATTAGGAAGCCTCCTTATTGTGTTGTAAGTTCTGATCAATATCCACCGATTATGCTAGGAGTTCTAAGTTTGATTCTGGACGAATTAATCTATTGAATAAAATGGTTGAAGCTGACTGGATTAATGAATGTGGATAATAAAATAAGGAAATTCAATCAAATTATTTAATCTTTTCTTTTCTACTCTACAGTTTCTGCTACTCCTTAGCCATCTTCAGGAGCGAAAAGAATTATTTTGTTTTAGTCAGTATCCTCCATAAATTAATTTTAACCCTGGACATGCACACTTCATTTGTTGTTGCATAAGTGTCACACTGGGGTCTCAGAAACCCCAAACGAAAACGTAGTTTTTCTGAGAATTGGATGTGGTTTTGACTAATTTTCATGATACGTTATCTATTCTGGATAATCTTCAAAGGAGTAAGAGAACATTGAGTTCTTCAAGAGCACAATTTATTCAGAAAAAGGACAATGCATAAAAAAGTGAAATTTTTTCGAATTTTTCTTATTCAATGCATAAAATACTAGATTTTTCATGAATTCACGTTCAAGTTCATCATTTACCAATGCAGAAAGATCTTTGGATTCCGAAAAAGTAATTTCCTGCTGAAATGTCAAAATGGCGAATAATAGTGAGCTTTCAGCTATGCTGATAAATCTAGCGCAAAATCCCAAACGAAAACGTAGTTTCTCGGAGAAATGGATGTTTTTTTGATGAATTTTTATGATATGTACTCTATTCAGGATGATAATGAATGAAGTGAGAAAGCATTGAATTTTTTGAGAGCACAGTTTATTGAAAAAAAGGACAACGCATAAAAAGTACATATTTTCCGAATTTCTCTTCTTTAATGCATAAAATAAAAGATCTTTCATGAATTTCGCGTTCAAGTTCATCATTTATCAACGCAGAACGGTCTTTGAATTTCGAAGTAGTCATTTTCTGCTGAAATGTCAAAATGGATGATAATAAAGAGATTTCAGCTATACCAAAAAATCTAACGCAAACAGTCACACTGGGGTCTCAGAGACCCAAACACAAACAAATTCATTAATTATGACCCACTTACTTCAGCTATCATCAAAACACATATAGCACATACTGAAGACATTACTAAACTAAATTTACGAGGTGGTCACATCGTACTATATCGACTTTGTGCTTGTGTACAAGATAAAAATTGGAGCATGGGGTTTCTGAGACCCCAGTGTGCAGTTCCAGGGTTAAATGTATTTTATATTTAAACAGAATAATTCTTTTGGCTCCTGAAGATGGCTAAGGTGAAGCCGATACTGTAGAGTACGAAAGAAAAGATTAAATAATTTGACCAAATTCCCTCATTTCAATACTCAAATCAGAGAGAAAGCTTTTCACCAAGATATTTAATTGTTTCTTAGATTCTTCCGTATCATTTCTATAACATTTTCTACTACGTTGAAAACCACACTCCACTTCAGATAATAATCGTTTATGATTTTCTTCAATCAAACACTCAATACATTCAATACCTCTTTTGCATTTGGATTTGAGTCACGTGGCTCATCGTTGATCCCTAATTTTGTCCATGATATTACCCCTCAATTTTTTGAGTCATGTGGCTACAACCGTAACTTTGCATTATCAGTTGATTTTTGTTTCAGGCTTTTCATTTCCATTTCAACTCATCTTTGCTGTTCCTTATTTATTTCTGTTTCATTACGAACCTTCTATACACGTTCTTGTTACTTACTTCCCGTTGAAAGCTTATTTGAAAGTTCTGGATTTATCTGCTAAAAAGCTATCTTGTGACGTCATCCAAAGATGGAGATGCTGTATCATCCTTAACCCGCATCAAGAAGCAAAATACAGATAGGCCATTTTATGTATATAATTTTATTATTTTATTTTTGTATGCTAGAGAGAATTAATTACCACTAAGTGAATATTTCTCTTATGCAGGGGCCACACTTATGTCTAATGCCGTTAAGTAAGGCGTTATGTGACAATTGACATATTGTCATTGACAATGTGTCCATTATTGAATAACGCCTCAATTAATGACATTAGACGTAAATGTGGCCCCAGCATTATATTGTCGCACAATAGTACTGTAGCTCCGATCTCATTTTGCATTGGCTCACGAGTGCGTTATCATCTCATGCGTATATTTTGATCATTTTCACAATAGTATTGGGATTACATTTCAGGAAATCAATTCCAGAGAGAAAAGACATTGTTGGGAAAAGACACTTCTTTGAGTGTAATATTTGCCCTACAAGCTTTTTTTTAATATTGAGGAACATATAGTAGTTCAAAAGGAGCCAAATCTAGTAAGCAATGGAATACGGAACAAGATGGAGCACTAGTTATATCAATTTCACAACAAAAACTCTATAGGAGTTAGCGGAAGTGTTATGGTGAAGAAAAAGGACTTTTTTAAGAGTCAATCGTGGACTTTGCTCTTGCAATAAAGACGCATAATTAGAGTGCAGCAAGGACAACGAGCGTACCTCCCTTGCAAATCACAAATGTGATTGCGTTGCTAACGCTACATCTCAGTAACTTTCGTTCCGAATAACATGAAATTTTGAACAAACATAAGGCGTTTTCGTTTATTCGCTCGGAGTGATCGGTTAGATCCAAGCTCTGACGTCACAGGTTGCTCGGAGCGATCAGTTTTTCAACGCATTTACGAACGCACCGGCTAGATCACTTTTTGACTTATAATTATTTGGTTAAAATCAACGGTAATAAAAACTTAAACCTAGTTACTTGATGCGTAGTACAAAATAAAAATTGACCACAAGAAATTAGTACTTGTTTGATAAATATTTTTGTATAAGAATCAAGCGAAGATGACTTGTCAGTTCTTGAAATGGCAATAAAAATTTAAAAAGGAATATAATCCATAGAAATTGCATTCTTGCATCAACTTCCTCTGAGCACTCCATGTTTCTCGTGATACAAAACATAAAAACTTGAGATTTCGCGCGCAATCTTGACTAACCCTACAAATAACCAGGGTCGAAAATTTTGCTCGGAGTACCTGATCGGATTGCTCCGAGTAAATTTACGAACGCATCAGGTTAACCCGAATTACTTTACGAACGCATAAAATTTCCTCAGGTTCACCCGAGCGAATAAACGAAAACGCCTATGGAGTTCAAAATGATCCAGGCTATGTCGAGTCCCGATTTCCCGAAAATATTCTCTGACCTGACAATGAGATATTTATGGCCAGTTGAATCGCTCTAACTTAAACGTTCACTTGAACAAAAAATATCGACCCGGAATAATAACAGCAATGTTAATGTCACATTTGACATTTGAATCTTGATACGATATGGCGGTTAACCGACACTTAGGCCCAGTTGTACAGTCTAAGCTTATCTAAAGATAGTAAAATCAAGTTCTGATTTCTATAGGTACAATTGTTGAAATAATTGTAACCATAGAAATTAAACTTGGTTTCACTGAGCTTCGGATAAGCTTAGACTGTACAACTGGGACTTAATATTTAAGGGACAGCGGTGCAACTGGTCATTGAAGTCGAGTATGATAATGCTTACTATCTCGACGCCACGTAAGATACACAGGGCAGGCAAATGGAGCTGCAAGACGTCAAAGAATAGTATATTATACAGACTACAGTATTAATTGACTACGTGATAGACTGAGCAAACCTGAAATAAAACACTAGAAGTTGTCGACGAACTGTAACTCTATGAGACTAGCATAACCACTTTCTACCTTTTGGTGTCATTGAGACTCGCGATAAATTAGGGATGAAGGAAACAAGTACAGTCATCAATGTATTTTCAATTAGGATGCATAATTGAAGCGCAGCTTCTTTGCTATTCATTCCGAATGAAATTGAATTGCTGACGCTAGTTACTTTACCGACTAACAAGAAATTCCTAATGTATCACAACAAAGCCCGATTTTCAAAATTTGATCCTTGATCTTAAGTAATGAGATACTTGTGATCAAAAATTAATAATGTTGATATATATGATTCTTAGATCCTTGACGCCGCGCAATATTTACAAGGTAACTGAATGAAGCTGTAAGACATTGAAAAATGATAATTAATATGGTATTAGTCGATTGCATGATAGACTGAGCAAGCCAGAGGAAAAAGAATTGAGAATTGTCGATACATTGGTAATATTCATCATCATTCTGTATCTGTTTTGTTGTTATTAAGTTTTGTAATTAATTGAGACTCAATCAATGATATCTTGTGACCTCGCGCACTGAAATCTCGCAATTTGCAAGAAAACCACACTACAATTATTGTCCAAGCTTCTGATCTTATTTTTCATCAAGTCATTCCACTTCACTATTAAATTTTGCCGAATATTTCGACTGCAAATATTCTACCATATCATATTACTTGTGTTATTTATTGAAGAAACTCAAGAGTCTACGTAATAAGAAGAAAAACTCCTCTTTAAAGTGACATAACAAGACATTGTAACTCAAAGCAAATGTTGTATTGTGAGAACTACAAAAATACCAACAATTGAAAACTTAAACAGGTTAGAGGTCATTCAAATGGCTGTCACGTTGTAATAGGCGACTGTAGCAAGCCTAACAAATGAAAAATCACTGTGAATACACTCCATTATGCATTGTTTAATTGTTGAACATACTACTGTGTCTCAGGATGAAATTTTTGATTTCCTATTTTGAAATGTGACAATGATGGCAATATTGATTAGAATTTATAGCTAGGAACAAAGAAATTTCTAAAATCAATTATAGTTCAAAGCTAATTACTTATGTCGTGCTCAAGACAATAAAATTTATCTTTCAAGTAAAATTTGTAAATAATTTCATTCATTTCCAGGAATACGAACAGTCGTAAAATAGTTTTACGAGATGCATGTTACATTTTTCTAGAAATTCAAAAGGAACAACAATATGACACAAATCAAACGTTTTATACGTAGTAAATATAAAAATGTTATATGTTTGAACACAAGTGCCGGATCTTTCATAAGTCTAACTTATTCGATAAATAAATGCTGTTTTAAATGTGTCTATAAATGTCAATCTTTTATATTCTGTCGTACAAAAATAACAATCCAAAATCCTTGTCATGATTTTCTGTAATGTGATATTTTGACGTTTAGTAATGCGGTAATATACTTATATCTTCGAGATCAAAATATATAATGAAAGGTAACTTACAGGCAACTTCGATGGTGGCGCTCATACTCCTGATCTGCCCCCGGCCACTCCACGCGTAGCACTCGCACTTGAACTTATCCTTTCCGAAGAACTCTTCTACCATGTTCCTTGTAACATTGCATTCGGCATCAACAATTCTGATACCTGACTGAGGATCAACGAATTCGGATTGGAATGTCTGTATGTTCTTCGCGCCATTGCATTTGAAATAAATCTGCAGAGAATTGGCAGCTCTGCAATGCAACGTTGCCGGTTTGCTTTTTATCACGAACGCGTCCGCAGGTTCCATGAGAAAAATCGGCAAAGAATCGGTGTTTGATAGTAAAGAATCGTCGGAATCTGGCGGGGGCTTTGTTGGAGCCGTGTCGTCCAGCAGAGGACCCTCTGGAAAACAGAAACCAATAAGAAACTTTAAAGAAGTCTAACTCTTTTTAGATATCATCAATTCCGTGGGGATTAACACCCTCTAGCTTCAACATGAAATAAAATATTTCACGTTGGTAATTTGACAGACATAAATCAGATAAACACTTTTCACATTATACTTATTTGCGCACATCTACAGCCCCTACTTCCTGAAGTATTCTGATATTTGTGTTTTACAAAAATCTGATCGAATAAAATCATGAATAATGCAAAATTTCAGAGATTGCCCAAATCATCTTGAAAATAATGCAATTTTTCAATAACAATTCCCTCTCGTTACAATTTAATTACTCACTATTAAAAGTAAACGAAAAAAAAGATTACAACATCTGTTCCAAATTGCCAAATTAATAACGCTCCAAATAATTCCATAATACAAATTGCCTTCAATCGCATCAAGACAGAGAGATGAACGGTGCGGTTGCGGTGGAAATCGATGAAGAATGAATAAATTTTCCAGACTCCAGGCACTTCAATTCGAATTTGTGCATTTCCTCTCATTACTTTACCGTTCGAGGTTCAGCTCTTCATTGGCACGTGCCTATATAAATAATTCCTCTTTTCGCAACGGACACGTTTAAAAGTTCAATCGCTCAGACAACTTTTTAAGAACAGTTTAAATGCATTAGATATTTTCAGAGAGCAAATATTTATTTTCAATTCCAAATACATGTCCCAAAAAGGAAATGAAAAGTTCTATACAATGCAAACAAACTTTTAAAGGAACATTTCTCACTCTTGTGAATCTCTTTGCTATTTTTTCCGATTTTAATTCCTAAAAGAGTAGTCGATCATTCAAACCGCAGCCTGAATTTGAATCCTTTAAAAGCTTTGAACCTTTGAATTCATTCCCAACTATTGTAAGGAATGATGCTTTTTGTAGAGCTTTTGGCTTGCACAAATATATGGGGTCGTTCATATCCCTATCTAGAATTTTGTTACCGAAGTCTATTTTTATCGAATAAAAGGTATACGATAGAACTCAATTTATAGGGTAGATAATTTAAGTAGGACCATCGTGGTCTAGTGTTGCAAGGTAGTAGCAATAAACAAGAAAGAGCAGACGCGAAAATGCAGGGGATTAGTGCTGCATCCCGGAAAGGATAACGTAGCATTGTATCTAACTTTGAATCATTTTATTAACTACGGTGTTCATGTTTCAACCGCCCGAAGATGGCGTTTTTATTTGCAGTTATTATTAAAGGTATTTGTATTTTCTATGTTAATTTTTTTGGGCCTATTATGTTCAAGATACATGAAGAAAACAGAAAATTTTAACAGAATATATCTTCTATGATATACACAGCTTAACAGTTATTTAAGTATCAAGGTCAGGAAGTACAGTTTACCGATTGAGAATAATAGTTTGGAGGCCAAACCTTGACGAAGTTTCCAAGTATTATGCGAAATCGGTACTGTATTTATTGACCGTAATGCTTACAACACTTTTTGCACGATTGGAGAATCCAAAATATGGATCCGAATTTTCTTTTTCAAATTGAATTACTACTGATGATTGTTTATTCGCTGTCAGCTGTCAAGTTTGACATTTTATTGTGAATATTTAATTACAAATAGAGATGAATAAATGAATATTTTTTTGTAAAAATCCACAATTTTTTACTTACCGCCTTTGCCCATGGGCGGTAAGTCAGCATAACTATAGTAACCACAGTTTTCTGGTAAAATCAACATATCACCTCAGATAGAGGGCCGGTCGTGCAAAAACGGATTTTTTGAGCCCATTTTTTATGTGAAATGATAGAATAAACCGTTGAAGTGTAAAAAATAGTAGCACATAATTCTCTGGTTCTATTGAATGGAGTATAGAATTTGGATATAAAATCTGGAGAGACTTTTAGCTGTCAAATACAACCTTGATATTATATATGAGAAATATAGCATTGATAGTCAGTTTTAAGCTTATTTATGAATAGTATTACGATACTAAAATTTTGTATATGCTGAACAGCTTTTGATGTAATTCTTGCGTGAGATAGAAGGAATCAGCTGTATGTTCCCGCAGTACTGTAAATCATCTCATGATCCATTCAGAAAGTATCAGAGCTGTACGAAAAGACTAGAAGGAGTCCGTGTTACCTTGAATTTCGTAAAAACCTAGAGATCAATTTCTAGTTCTTAATGGTATCCAAAATTGTCGCCTGACTACTTCAGAGGCTGATACCAATTTCCAGAAGCTCATAATTCACATATTAATGCACGGAAGCTCTTCTGGAGACTACAAACTGAGTTTCAAAGCTTTAAGACCAGTAGCAAACCTTGACTACTTCCACGAGACCAAGTAACAAACCATCAATATTTTTGCGATCATTTTGACACAATCAAGTAAACTACTGTTTTGTTATGATTAACATGATATTTCCCAAAGTCGAGATTTAGATGTAGGAGGAAGTAGTAGTGCCATATTCAAACAGTGATCCAGCACTCGTACATGCGAATTATTTGCTTCCGAAAGTTGATATTAGCCTCTGAAGTAGTCAAGCGACAGTTCCAAAGACAATTCAGGACAAGAAATTAATCATCGGTATGTAGTTCCCAGGTTCTTACAAGATTTAAGATTGTATAACTTCCAGTTAACTTCCTTGAACAATTTTAATACTCTTTGGATGCATCATAAACTGATTCACAGTACTTGAGTAGTATAACGCTGATCTTTTCTATCTTCCGCAAAAATGACAGTTGTTGCTCTTGCATCGCCATCAAAAATCGTTTAGTATATACAAAATTGTAGTTGGAATGATATTCAATCATAAATAAACATTAAACTGACAGTTGATGTTTCATTTTGCATATATAATACTGAGTTTGTAGTAAATAGCTAAGAATATCTTTAAATTTCATTATTGAGCACCATATTTTGTCAAACAATGCTAAAAGAACAATATGTTGCTATTTTTCACACCTCGATAGTCCATTCCATCACTTGACTTCAATAAAGTAGTCTTCAAGGTGACAGGAACAGTAAGATGCTCAAAAAACTAGGAACATTGTATTTGTTATACTAATCTAAGTAGCATTCTTTATACTAACAATAACTTCCATCCTCGAACCAAGAAGAATTCATCGATTCTTCGTTACATTCGATTTAGGATGTAACAGCAACGGATATACAAAAAACAATGAGAAGTGATACTCATGATGAACACTAATCAAGAAAATGATGAAGAATTGAGTAACTACAAAATTATACGAAGACGACTTCAACAACAATGGAATGACAGTAACGTCAGAAAAAAAATGAAGGAATTGAAGAAAGCAAGATAATCAGACAAAAGTCATAAGCCAATGATGTAAAAATCAAATTATTTGAAAAAAAAACTTAAATAAATAAAGAAACAACGATTGATCAAAGCCAAGAAAAAGGAGAGAAAACAATATATCAACAAATAAATGAGAAGTGTTGACCATGATGAAGAGAAATTGAGATAATGAAAAGGAAGAGATAATCACACACACAAATAAGAGTGACGATCAGGATTTTATCTCAGTTGAGGAAAATCAAATAATAAGAAATTGTATGAAGACAGTAGGAAAACTCCGAGACTGATCATTCATTTAAAATGACGCATATAGATTTGGAAAATGAACGACTTTATCAACGATGAAATGGATAACAAAGATAAGAAAGTAATGGAGGAAGAAATTAGTAAATAGAAATAGAGACATGATGCTGTAATAAATGGTTGAAAAAAAAAAAGGAAAAAAAAACCTCAAATACATACATACATGAGTTGATCATGAACGAGTGTGAAAAATCTTTGTAGCAACAGAGAAGAACTAAAGAAATTAAAAAAGCAACAAATCTACAAAATTTCAAGAGAAGGAGACGAAATTGATAAAAATTTGGATAAATACGAGCAAAGAATGCAAGAGCTGATATTATTACGATGAGAAAACAAATGACTCTAACAAGAACAGGATGATGATGATGATGGAGAAGAAATGAAGTATATGGAAGAAGCAAGATAATTCAACGAATGTGTGAATGCAATGCTGTAATAGACAAATGAGGTAGATGGTCAGAAACATTAATCAAGAATAGAAATAAGGAAGTCAAAAGAACAAATAAATTTGCTAATCGGATTTACTGTTATAATTCTGTGATAGAGTATACGCAGATAGGAAAGAATTAAAAAGCCAGAATAAATGAATGTGACAGCAATCAAGAACAGTTTAAAATCGTGTCATAATTGAGTATCAAAAAACTCATAGCTTATATCAATTGAATCATTTGAACTTATAATTGTTTCATGTCAATCAACCACATTTTCTAGAATGAACAACATCAAGTGAGGAAATGATAATAAAAAATTATTAGAAGCATTTATATTTTCTTCCAACAATTTTTTATTTGATCAATTATTGAGTATTGAAAGCAGCTTGAAAATTACATCATTCAAATGGCCTCCACGGTTGCGCTTGCAATTTTTGATGACTTCTTTCAGTAAGTGGATTGGATTTTTGCAATGGCTTGATTAATGTTGTTCTTCAGGTGGCCAAGAGTTGTTGGTTTGTTGGCGTGGACCAACGACTTGACGTAGCCCTAAAGAAAAAAGTCTTAAGGGCGATAGATCGCGCGATCGTAGCGCCCTGGAAACTTCTATTGCAATAACTCAGGTATATCACCCGTTTGACACGTGGCACTATTTTATTTGAATCACTTGTCGTCTATACTTATATCGTTCATTGCAAGCCACAAGAAGTTTCTTATCATGGTTCTGTACCGTTCGAAAAAACGAGGATCCGTCTTTAGTTGCTCCACAGCCCAGTCTGCAAACGTGCGACGGAAGTCGTGGTCACGTGACTTCAGTTCTGATACCAGTTGAATCCTATACGGATACAGATGCAAGTTTTCTTGTGGTCTCAGGAAGACTCAGTTGTGACCTTAGAATAATGGACAAATTTCGGTCTTCGCGCACACTTTCAGCGACAGCAGCAATGTTTCCAGCCGAACGCCCAGAACGATTATGTATAGGCTTTACTTGATCACAAACCAACCTAGTTTCCTCAAATCTCATCATCAATCGTTCACTCGTGGTCTAGTTTGGACAATCATCACGAAGTGCACGCAGTGTCTGATTTACAGAGCACAAATTTTGATGATAAATTTTAATAATTTGAGTGCGTTGTTGAAACGTGTATTTTTGCATCATTAAATGGGGGGCTATAGCAGAATTACTGAATAACAAAACAGCGTTAAAATTCTAACCTCAATTAAATTTCAAAATGGACGCGTGCCAGGATCGATGAATCATGTTGAATTTGTTGATTCGAGTTTTTTTTAATGTAATGATTTGTTCACTCGAAGAGTAACGTTGATATTTTGTGGAAGATCCGACTCTGCAAGGATCCCACACACAGCTTTACAGTCTTCACGACTTCTTCGGAAGCGGTAGCGAAAGAACAAAGCGAATCGCCAGGGCTTAGCAAGCCGAGCACTGCTCACCTGTGTTCGCCTAAAGCGCATCACCATAAACATGTTTATAGTCCCTGACTTATTCACAAACGTTCAAGTTGTTAGTTAGCTATCAGCTAAGCGATCTCATAAAATAAATTAAGGTAATTAAGAGAATCATGTCACTAGATTCCAGTTTAATGAGATAGTTCCCCAGAAGATTCTTCCCAATAAAGTGGAACAAAATTTATCGAACCCTTATCTGTTCAACTGCAATGCTAGCATCTTCCTCCTGGCCACACAGTATTCTCGCATCTGAGGATGATATTAATTATAATTTCAATGTTTCAGGTGTCTACGTCAAGTTCGTCTAATTGTTGAAGTTATGTTGATTTTCAATTAAAACTTGGATCTGTATATTTAAGTTACTATAATTGTTATTTATGAGGGAACAGCTCTACTAATTGATCGATGCAGCGTACAACATCACATTAGTGTCGCTAGATGGTGCTAGCATCGACAAGTGATGTTAATGCGCATGCTCTCTTTGTTATAGTTCAGCGCTGGGTACTTTGACGGTTTTTCTACGCGGAAAACAGTTATTGCATTCTTTGCTTCAGTGTAATTATATACAGTTGCAGATATAATTATGGTGGAAGTAAACTATAGAAGGCATTTGTCTGGCTGCATGTTCCAGGTGTTGAAATTGATAATTGTGGTTACGAACTTTAACCTCACCGACCCTGATGAAATTGCTAATCATTAGTTTGACAGACATGTTGTTGGTGACAAGTTGTTGGAAAAAAGTGATCCTGAACAACAGATTATTGCAATCTTTTATATAAGAAGCACTTGTTGACCAAACTAATAAGTGATAATGAAATTATTATCATTTGATTTTAATTAGAGATTCGTCGGTTCTTGCGTTTCAAATCTGCTCTTAATGATACTTAGTGGATGAGCATGAGTAAAAATATCAAATTTTATAGTTTTATATTACCTAATTTGATTTTTAATCAACCATCAAGTGCTTATTAATATTAAAAACCTTTTATGGAAGCAGATACTGGAAAGTTTCCGGTAAGAGGAGCATTTTAATAGTTGAGAGGAAATTTAATATTTCACAAAGTCAAGTTAAAACAGTTATACACCTTCATTAATATTCACCTCGGAAGTTTACGCATCTAACTTTGAACTCATTAAAAATAAAAAAATAGTTTTCACGATAAAAGTTCGATAACCGATATTTTTTATTGTAAAGGTGTTAGATGTGCAGCAGCTAGATAACCACACATATGAGTAAAAACTATTGTTGGTGAAGACGAACACGAAATCTCAGAACAACAATAGAGGAGAGTGAGGAGATGAAGAGGAAAGTATGATAACAGGAAAGAAGTATTGAAAAAATTATAAAGATAAATGATGCAAATGTTGAAAAGACATTGAAACAAATTAGGCAAAATGAGATAGCTAAAAAGAAGGTTTGACAATATTGGTGGTAACACAACAGAACAAAGAAGAAAAGAAATAACAATATACCCATGAACACATAAATGGGATTTGTTGGTCTTGATTATGAGAAAACAAGATAATTGCGCAAACTTGAACGGAAATTGCAATTTTGAACTACAGGGTGGGGCAGAAAAACCTATCCGATTTCAAAACGATATAAAATTAAAACCAGTCAACTTGTCAAAAAAAATTTTGTATTAACATATCGCAAATTTTATGCCATTTTTAAATTTAAGTTTTGAAAAGCACATCACTCAAATGTCGTCCTTGGGAGCGGATACACTGATTTAGGCGCTCGCGGTAGCTTTCCATGACTTTCACCGTCATTTCCACAAGAATTTCTTCAATTGCCCGAGCAATTTCCCTTCGTAAAGCAAGAAGGGCCCTTGGTCGATGCTGGTAAACCTTTGATTTGAGGTAACCCCAAAGGAAGAAGTCACATGGAGTGAGATCCGGTGAGCGCGGCGGCCAGCCAAGATCACCTCTCAGGGAAATGAGGCGACCGGGAAACAGTTCCCTGAGAATGTCCATTGATCGTCGCGATGTGTGGGCGGTTGCACCATCCTGTTGAAACCACACATTTTCCACGCCATTTTCTTCCATTTTGGGCCTAAGAAAATTTTCCAGCATGAAACAATAGCGCTCGCTGTTGACCGTTACGGTTTGCCCATTTTCTTCAAAAAAGTAAGGCCCCCAGACGCCTAGGCGGGAAAGAGCACACCACACAGTCACTTTTGGGCTATGGAGGGGTTCCTGATGGATTTCTCGAGGATTTTCGTCACTCCAATATCGAAAATTCTGCCTGTTAACGGCACCACAAAGGTGAAAATGGGCTTCGTCCGTGAAGAGCACAACATCGTCGTCTGGGAGTTCTCGGAGATCGCGACACAGGTTCGTACGGGTTTCAAAATCCCTTTCACTTAATTCCTGTGCAACAACCATTTCGTAGGGATGCATTTTGAGGTCCCGGTGCAAAATGCGCCGAATACTGCGGTTGGAAATCGCCAAAGCGAGCGAATGTTTTCGCGCCGAACGACGCGGGGAACGTTCAATCGCGGCTCTCACATTGGCCACGTTTTCAGGTCCTGTTGCTGTCCTGGGACGTCCAGGCGACTTCTTTTTCAATGCTGAACCCGTCTGTCTAAAATTTGACACCCACACTTTAATCGTAGCGTGATGTGGAACAGGATCATGACGCCCGAGTCCGAAATGAATTCGAAAAGCACGTTGTGTAGCAATTATCGAACCGTCGCATTCGATAAACCGCTCAATAACAAAAGCACGATATTCACCAGACCAAGGCATGTTGACTACTGACAAATGGCATAAAACCGGCTTTCTAACGGTTTTTACCCCACTACTCTACCTGCCCTCTCTTCTGAGAAAAAGGGATTTGAAATCGGATAGGTTTTTCTGCTCCACCCTGTATAAAAAGAAAACTAATATACAAGAAGAAAGTGGAGAAACGCAGTGGAGAATATTGTAATTGTAAAGAGGAATGAAAAGCAAAATGAGTACAAAGAAATTATAAAAAAAGTAACCGAAATAAAGAAAATTCAGTCAGCTATAAAGAATGTTTGTAAAATTTGATGATGACATGAGAGAACAACAAAACGAAAGGAAAACAACACAAATAAGAGTAATTGAGGGAAATAAGAGATCTAGTCTAATTCTAGACTGCTTACATAGAGCAAGGAATAAATTAAAGTCAACATGTGTATCTGAACATTCGAAGATTGAAGGGTAAAAGGTATTTGACTGTTTAGCTAGAAAAGGAACAAAATTATCATTTACTGAATTAGAATATGTCTGCGATACTTCCATAGCAAGGATCAAATAAGAGATCAAAACATTGCTCCAGCAATGCCACAGTCATCAAGACAGACAGAGGCAAGTCTCTTTCTGGATGAAATTCTCAGAAGAAAAGTAAAGAAACAAGAGAAAAGATACGATAACTGAAAAGAAATATTAGATAAATTATGCACGACAAAGAAAAACAAGAAATAATGATAGCAACAGAATGAAGACATCCAGAAAATTTTTTTGAAGATATTGGCATTAACATAAAGAAAAACAAGAGAGGAAGAACAGAGAACATATTTAGAATAGTATCCGATGGTGATGACACATGAGAATAAAATAAATTGGGAAGCATAGGGTTATCACATAAATGCACATGAAAATTGTTATCGACAAGAAACAAAAGCAAATCCGTAGAAACACAATAGTTCAGAACAGAAATGAGGACAGTATAACGAAAGAAAAATGAGAGAACGAAGAGGAATAAACAATAACTTGGGAAAAAAATGAGGTAAATGATGTAGAACAAAACAACAAGATGGAAAAATAATAACATAGTGAATGAACAAAAAGATCAACAGTGATGAAGAAGAACAAGAAGGAATAGAGAAAAATAACAACCTCATAAATATGATTTGATGGTCATGATGTACAGGAATGTGAAAGAACAGAGCCATTAGTAAATTGAGACAGAAAATTTTATTGATAAGGTATAGGAGAAATCAGCAGGAATGAGATGATGAAGAAAAGTGATGATAAAATAATAGCACATGGGAAAGTCAGGGAGCAAGGCAGAAGATATGATAACGGGAAAAAAATTGGACTAATTCAGCAGGACAAAGAAGAACAAGAAAGCGAAGTAGTAACAGGAAAAGTACAGACATATCTTGTCGATGAGACGGATCATAACAAGATGGGCAAATTGAGTCAGCAAGAAGAAAAGTCGAAAATATTGGTAATAGCATAAAACAATATTAAAGAAACATACTAATACATAAGAATAAGATTTCGGCTGGGATATACAGAAGCAAATAAGAAAATGTTATTGTTAAACAACAGAGAAGTAAAAACAGACCACCAGAAAATGGTGAAGAAACGATTTGAGTAAACCGACGACTAAAAAGTGTTCGAAAAATCTTCTTGGACAAAGAAGGAAGAGAGAATATAGTACAGCAGAATTATTGAAAAAAAATGATGTCAATAATTCAGGAAATCAAAACAAGGTATCAAAATACAGTCAGCTAAACGAAAGAAATATCGACAATGTCAAAGAAGAATAAGGTAGATACTATAAAATAATAAACAAGAATATGATTAATTAGTCAAATTGTACAGAGTATTGAGAATTGAGAAAAGGATTGAAAGAAACATCAATAGGAAGGGTGAATGATGTTGTATAAATTGAAATGATAATCGCAAATAGGATAAGCAAATCATTCATAATATATAAATGATAAATTATGGTTTGGATAACCAAATCATATCAACAAATTAAATAATGTTACAAGACAATGAAAAAGATACGATAACAACAAAACAGTGTAAAGAAGTTGAATATTTATTTGGGTACAAGAGAAAACAATGATGATAATGTTGAAGAGCTCAAAGAATTAGAAAAAGAAACATATTTACAGGCAAGACTTAAAGACAATAATGATAACGAAAGGAACAATGAGGAAGTAGGAGAAACAGAATAACTATCCTCAATGATGAGAATCGATAATAAACAAATATATAAACACATAAACACATAAATACATAAAAGGAGATAAGACTAGTTGATATTTTTCCTGGAGTAATTGTCGTAAATGTGCAGTTCACTACTTCAGTTGATATAAAATCAAAGTTTTATAGATCGAAATCTCAAACAAGTTCGCGTTTAAAATATTCCGCTACGTGTAAGAACAGTGACATAAAAGATGATAACGTTAAAAATGTTTATTACTTCTGGTTCAGCTAGTATGTAATCGACATGTGATTAGCATTAGAAATACGCAATAAGAAGCTGGAAATGATGAGGACTCCTGTTGTTTTGCAGAAATATCAACCAGGTTTTGCTTATTAAATCTAAATATTTCGATCGTAATTTTCTGTTAACGTGTCCTGGGACTTGTTTACAACCAACATTAGTTTTTGCCTCATTTCATAATGTTAGAAGTTGAACAACTCTATTGGTAATCATATAATACCAAACAGAAACTTTAGATACTTCTGTGTACTGAAATATTGAGAGCTTCCAGACAAAAATTGGGAATTCAATAATCCCGAAAGAATTTTACTGCCCATCCATAGCATCTGCTATTTTCATTCTTTGACCGGCAACTTCTATTGACCCAATTCTGGACGCTACAGTTGCTGAAAGTTGTATGATTCACCTAAACGTGACCGTTTGGAAGTAAGTACTTGTTCACGCCAGTTGTTTGCAATTTGATACTCAAAACTACTCACTCTAGACTCGTTTACTAAAGTTTATCTAATGGAAAAGCGATGTACTAGATTCCCTACGGAGGGCATGCCTTCGAACACACGGTATATGGACATAACTTTACCACTAGACCCAACTGTTAGGGAATATTTTCGCTGGAATTTACATAATGCAATATTTAACATGAAACGGAAGGTGTTGTGCAACTAAATCGCTCCCAACATGATTATAGATTCGCTCACTCTAGATAATTTAGTAATCATTACTGAAGAACAGCTAGTTGGTTTTCCAATGAGTGCAATTTTATTGCCTATATAGACTCCTTATATCATAAATTTTCCTCCAACTAAATGTTCTCTAAAATCTGAATTTTGCTGCTGAGAGGACAAACCAGATTCTGGGAATATTAAACAATTACAATCCATAATTTTAATTAACTAGATCGCTTTTTGCGAGTTCACTAGCCAGACTGTACTCAGGGATCTTACGATTCAGCTGATCCTCTGCTTATATAGCGAATGTGATCACTTCAATTCTCATTTGTTGATCTTAGAAACAGCAAACTTTCCTGGTTTGTTCTCCGTCCGCTTCTCTAGTAACGTCCTCAGTCATCTTACGAACTACCATTCTCTTTGCCCATTAAATGTATCTAATAGCAACCAGTAAAATGTGACATCTAGAATAATAAAATTTTATTTCCTACTCCAGAAAATATATACTTCTCCACCCCAGGCAGCTTCAATCACCAATAAATCGATTGTAATTTAATTATCCAGCAATTTTTCTACTAAATTTTCATTAGTAAACTTTATAGCCTGGTTAAGCATTTCACCCTGAACAGCTGAACAGTAAAATCCTCTGAGAAACTATCCAGAACCCTTGTAATCTCACGGGAGTACTGTTTAATATTCACAACCTGAATATGGATAGGTTCATCTCTAGCTTACAATATGGAGTTCGTAACTGCTGCTCGGCCGCTTAGAACAGCAGCACCTGAAGATAGAAGGATAGCGAGGCCTTTGAATTATGTTAGTGTGTGCTGAGAATCGTTGTTGTACCGTTTAATTGCTTCCAGATTGTTTTGCTTTATTGTTATGTTATTCTATGCTAATTTACTAGCTATGTATCTTGCAGGACAGAAGGAATGGAAGTACTCCTCACACACATACAATTAAAGCTACACATTTGTTTTTAAGACAAGACAGCTTAAAAATTTTGCACGCCATATTCCTAATAGTTTTTTTTTCTGTACTCAAACTGAAGCATAGTGTACAATAAATTTTTTACTATGAGTGAACAGCTTGGCTTGGATTTATTCAAAAAGTTTTGTTGTGTGATCTACAACTTGTTGGTTTTCAAGTCCAACAACAATAGAGGCCACAAGATACCGTCCGCTGTCAAATTTTCACCGGAAACATTGATGAGTGTTTTTGTTTTCTTGATGCTCAAATCATCGTCAGTCTTAATGAAGTCAAAGTAGATAAGAAAAAATAGTGTGATCTTATCCTGAGCTTCACAGATTTTTTCATCACGCAGACCAACAGTTCTGGCACAAATAGGGTTTGTCATTTTTGACCTCGAATATCTCAAATCACAGACCAAATTTCAAAAATCTGACTCCATCGCGATCTTTCTCGCCTTGAGTGCCATGTACATCCAATCGGTGAGGAAACCATTGAGATCTAGCGTTGAATAACATAATCACATTCAAGTCAATGACAAGAAAGCTACGCCTGCTACTCATTAATGAATCTTTCTGTTCTCAATCAGAAAATGATGCTTATCTGACTTAATTTATAGTATGTAACGAAATGCTCCCTTTTTTCGGTTGGGACTTTGTGTCAAGCCTTCAGATATTCAAAAAGTCAGTTCTTAACAATGGTAGTAAACCCCTTGATTCCACTGAATTAATGAGCAATTAGTTGCCGCATTATTTTGATTTAGTTTGGCCCACCGATATAAAATATATTTGCAATTCTGGCAGTGTACCACTTAGCTCAGTTTCAATTTTAGAATTGACAAACATTATTCACCGCACATACATTATAAGTTTCGAACTCACTGTCTGTGAGAATTCCTTCCGTCTGTCTAGATTTTGTTGAAGTACTCATCTCATAAGCTCATGCGTTTGAGGTGAAATTTTCAAAAACTCTTGATATAATAGTGTCTTCTGTCCTCAGGGTTGCTAGACCGCCGTTTATCACTGTGTGGCTGCTGTACCAGAGCTGTCAGTGAGTATTTAGTCCATCGACCTATTTTTTAAAGTAGGTACAGAGTACGTGTGCTGTCTTTTCTTTGTGTGTCAATGAATTATTTTTTCCTCAAATACACATTTTAATCACCATTTCAGAAATCTCATCCTTCCTGCTAGCTACCCGACACTTGACATCCAGGAATTGCACCGCTGTTGGCGTCCAAGTTCCAAAGGCAACTCTGTCAAAACTCCAAGGTATCATACATTGCAGCCAAGCAGAGATGTCACAAATATAGGTCATAATAAGGAAGGAGCAGCCAGTAATATGATTTTATCAAGGAGTTTTGAGTAGAATGTTGGGTTACTGTTTATTTCACAGTAACAATTATTCTGCCTGAATCCGACCTTATTACTTGAGAAGATATTATATACATTTCTTCCAGGCCATATGTGTGTGGCTTTAGCTGTTTGACGTGATTTAAAAGTTTGTGAGTCCAGAAAAACTTGGAGTATCCGTATCTTGACGATTGATAACCGCACTTTACAACTTAAAAAATATCAATCAATCTACCGAGTGCACTATCAGTGTTTGCCATACCCGTAGCGGGTAAAGGGCATGATTGATATTAATTATTTCGCATTTTTTCGCTTCTCAATTCTAAACTACAGTTTAATATTTCATTGCATTCAATACTGAAATTTTTTTAATCCTACTTGGTTCACAGTATACTATATCATGTGGAAACCAATGATTTCCTTATTTTGTTTGAAAATCAGTTAATATCTATATCATTTGGTCTTACGTATCTTGGCAGTCTGCCATTACACCAATTTACTTTTAATCTTTCTATTCTTCAACATTATCTTCACTATCTTAATTACTGTTTGGTCCTTATGCTCCATATTAAAATTATATTACTTCTTTGTTTTGAGCAGAGCTTCGAGATTGCAGAAGGGGTATACTCGTTTTTTTTTTTTCTCCTTGTGTTTCTTTAGTATAGATTGCGTAGTTTTTTAAATGGATTCTTTATCATTTTTTTTTTATCACATTTTGTTTCAAATTCTTTGCGACTTTAGTTTTCTTTCTTAGTTCAGGTTTACATCGCGATATTAACCCGTTCTAATTTTGTTGGGTTGTCAGTGAGATAGAGTTTTACTTCTATTAGAATCCTAATTTTTTCCAATGTAATGAGTGTGAGAGCCACTGAGATGAATGAGATTTATTCTATTTGTTAGCAATCTGGTTCGTGATTTCTTCAGTTTTTTGTTGGCACGATTTGTTTATTTTGTTGTTGGGATTGAATGTTAACTCTCATGATTGAGTTTACCTCAACTGTGGATCGACTGCCCTGATGCTTTACCGCTGAATTCAAATTCGCTTCATTTCCACTTTTGTTAATTTGTACTATGAAGTCCACTGCTGTGCAACATCTAATATTCACTTATACGATTTGGTTTTACGAATCACACGTATCTTGGCAGTTTGCTATTATACCATTTCAATTTCAATCTTTAAATTCCTCAACATCATCTTCACTATTTCAATTACTGTTTGGTCCTTATGCTTCATATTAAAATTATAGTACTTCTTTTTTTTGAGCAAAGCTTCGAGATTGCGGAAAGGGCGTACCAATTTTTCGCTCCATTCTAAGTTCCTTTAGTATGCATTGCGTTGTTTTCCAAATGGACACATGATTGTTTTTTTTTTAAATATAACTTTGTTTGGAATACTTTGAGATTTTGGTCACCTTTCCCAGTTCAGGTTTTTGCCCCGTTATTTATTATCTCGTTCTATTATTTTTGTGTTATTGGTGAGATAGATATCTGATCCATCTGATTTAACAAAAATCATATTCGTGACTCCTTTTATTTTGTCTTCTTTTTCACCTTAATTTTTTTTTTTAGGTTGGTCTGTTTATTTTGTTTTTGAGGTTCATTGTTTACTTCTGTAGTTAAGCTTATCTAGACAATAGATCAGAAAGCCCTAGTGCCCTACTGTCGAATTCAAACTTGCTTTGTTTCCATTCTTGTTAATTTGTACTATGAGTCCATAATTTAATAATTACTTATACCATTTGACCTTACAAAATATACGTATTTTGGCAGTCTGCCATTATACCATTTGAACTCAAGTCTTTCTATTTTTCAACATTATCCTCATTATTTTAACTACTACTTGGTCCTTATGCTCTACATTGGAATTTTATTACTTATATTGCTTTCAACAAAGCTCCGATATTGCAGAAGGGGCGTACCCACTTTTATTTCCATCCCGAGTTTCTTTAGTATACATTGCGTTGTTTTTTGAATGAATGTATGATGTTTTTTTCATCTATTATTTCAATAAATATACATTTTTATACACTTGAAAAAGGCAGCACATTGCTGTTGAAACGTTGTGTTTCTGATAATATATAGAATTTTTTCACCCAATAAAACATATTGTCACAAATATGAAATATTTGTAGTAATTAGGTCGCATAATTATTCATTTGAATTCGCTGTAACTGTAATCCTAATGAGTATTGACAGGGTCGATGTTCAATTGTCGGACATGATTGACAGGCTATGGTCACTAGATGTTTGGTGGTTGCCAGGCAACAACTGTTAAACAATTTAATGTTGGCGCATTGTCGGCTTAGGTATATAAGAGCGTAAGATTGGAGAGAAATTCATTCAGTCAGTGATTCAGTACGAGTAACTTTGAGCGATATTGTGAAAATACGAGTTTATAAAGTAAAGATTGGCACTGTAACCTGTTCTAATAAATTATTCACATTGAAATTTGTGACAATATTTATTAAAAAATAAGTTCTGAAAAGTTTTTCCTTCATTACTCTATTATTTAGTTTGAAATGCTCTGCAACTTTGGTTATCTCTTCTAGTCTAGATTTACACCACGTTATTATTCCGTTCCTATTTTTTTTTGGGTTAGCGGTGAGATAGAGTTTTGTCTCCATTCGAATCCTTGTCTTTTCCTATGGAATGAATGTGGGAATGACTGAGATGGAAATTTTTACTCGATTTGTTAACAATCTAGTTCGTGAGTCTTTTTTTTTAGTTTTGTTGGTTTGTTAATTCCGTTGCTGAGGCTGATTGTTCACTTCGGTTGAGCTTCTCAAAGCTGTAGATCAAAAAGCTCTGTTACTTCACCGTCGAATTCAAATTTGCTTTGTTCCCAATCTTGTTAATTTTTTTTTGTCATGTCCACCGCTTTGCAGCATGCTGCTGCGTAATTTTGCTTTCCATTTTGCATTGCTGCTTTTTGGCTTTCTCAGTTTCTCATTTTCATTCGAAGATCAACTCAGTATTCAATTTGAGACAGACTTTATTTTCGGCCAGACACTCAATTTCAGTTGGTTTTTAATTGCTACTGTATTCGCCCATTTACAAGTATTTATTATTGCCTTCTACGCTTTTAACACCAGAGTTAGATATATTACCCGCTTTCAGCTACAACTCAGCATTTTGGTTCGTCAAACACGATGACCAACTGAATGAATACGTGAGCTGCTCGATTCACTATGCCCGAGCTCCTAGCTGGACGACTAATTGGCGTCACCATTGTTGATATTCAATCATATTTCTGGAATAGGAGGATATAGGGAGTTTCTTCAAATATCATTTGGATGATCACATAAAACTCTATGTGGACCTTCATTGAATCCTTTTTTTGTCAAAATCTGTGTCTCTAATTAATATAAATTGAAGAAAAAGTCAAGCAGGAAAAAGCAGCTAATAGCGATTATAACAAAATATGAATATCTAGTACTGAGCGACCGAGAGACTCCAGATGGCGTCGTAATAGAGAGACGGCCTGAATTTGACTGCCACTACAGTAGACGAACAAATCATAGTTCGTACGATTATGCTTAATTGCTGCTGGATATCATAAGAAATATTTGCAAAATGTTGCTACACTTCTACTTTTGGGATAAATGTTAAATCGTTTGAATTAACTTAAGATCAATTGATTTGGAACGCCCCCAACAGAATTTCCCCACTCATGGGTTCGAGGCAAGTCCGTTTCTGTCACTAACAAAGCTGTCTAACAATCTAACCTTACCGGAAAGTCAAACACTAAATTTCGCTTAAAGGCGAGCTTCTATGTGATTTTCAGCGAGAAGAATTTTACCGTAATATATTCTGAGGTACTGTTGTTACAATTATCATGGCGGTTGCAAATTCAACAAAAAATAATGAGTGCTTTACATATATTTACATTTGGAATATGTAAAATCCAAGTTATTCTAGTTAGAACATGGAAACTTTGCCATTTCTCTCACAGTTTTTCTGAATGTTATTTCACCTCTTTTTCTTTGCTGGGTTTTCATTTCCATAAATATGCAACTTTAATTGGAGAAGTTTTTGTGAAGAATATTGGATGACCACGATGTCAAATTCAGGGGTGACTTTTAATTACATGTAGCAAGTTATACAGCTCAATCAACTCCTATAAATTGAATCCTCAAAAAACCGTACACACCTCCAACTTATCCTTCAACACTCCACAATTAACCACCGTGATTTAAATTCTCCCCTCAACTGAATGACTCATTCTTTACTAACTGTTAATTTATATTTTCGAATCGGTAAAAGAGTCTACAATGATTCTCTGGAACTCAAAGTACTGGAGGGCCATCCAGCTAATGATCCGACCCGCCTTATTCGTGTTTAGTGCTCTATAAGTGACGGATGACTCCCGATAGAGAGTTGCCTGCCTGATTGTTAACATAGAAACGGCATTAGGCGAATTTCAATTTGAGTTTTAACCATCGATTTTATAATTAACAACATCTGGTGACATTTTTGACAGATCGGTTCCTGTACTCCATTTTCTAATTTTGTTTTTGTTGGTTTTTCGTGGAATATGTCACTGTAGCTGACAACAAGAACATTTCTTGGCTGCGCTGATATGTAAATAAACAAAAATTTAGACTAGATGAATGACAACTGATGAAATAGTATAAATTATATTTTATATAGCAGCGAGTCGAGTCTCAATGACTTTCAGCTCTTTAAATTCTCCAAAACGAGATAATGCACTGCATTGCAAATAAGGAGTGTGGGACATAGTTAAATAGTGGTGCCACTAATTCGATTCCATTCCCAAAATTCTCTTCCTACAGGCTCAGAGAGACCGTGATTTCATACAAAAAACTAAAACGAAATTTTCTTACAGAAAAAAAAAACCGTTTTCGCCAGGGACAAAAATAATGATATCCATTTCAGTAACGTGAAACAAGAAAACAGGTTCTATATCTTTAGTGAGTAGCTTTCCAATAAATATTAAACCGAAAGGAAGGACATATTCGACGCAGCTTCATGGAGGAATAATCTAAGGTGATCTCTATAGAATCGATGAGGACAGATTCCAGATACAGGTTAAGTTCAAGTGTAACGGGATAACAGAATATTTATGGCACAAGGATCGAAATTAGAGCGCTTATTCAATATTTCAAATCTCGCCAATGGTTGATCTCACATTTTTATTGTGGCTTTTAATCTTTGCCGTGACAAAATCTATTCATCTAACAATTTTTGATTCTCAACTTTCTATTATATTCAGCCCTTTTTATTTTGTGGTTTTGTTTTTGTTGTTGATAAAAGAGCCGGAAATTGATATGTCGGGTCATTTTCCCATGGTTGTCAATAATTTTTATTGCTATATTGTAAGAATCAAACAAATAAGAAATAGATTTCGTGGAAATCTTCAGAAAGGAATGGATTATTTCAACTATAGATTGCTGCTTATGATTGACCTTATTACGTATGATGGAGAATTGAAAAGTAATTGCTGATACAAGAGTAAAGTGAGAATGATTTCTATGTGGTTGTTTACCGCGTATAACTGAATAAATGTTGGAGAATGAGAGTGAGAGGTTCTGATTAATGCTAAAGAATCTTTTCATAAAAGGGTGGGGAGAATGGGAGCCTATTTTGATTGCAATATTTCGGGACACTGTTCTTGAATGTGTAAAAGATGTTTGTAGCAAATGTACTCATATAATATAGACAACCAAAGCATGCACGATTGAATGAGAGACTGAAAAAAGCGATTGTAGAGAAAAGAAAGCGTAGGCGAATCAAGATCAAGACTGCGACTGGTGAATTGCTATTAGTTTTGCGACCGCACCTTATCTTCCCTGATCGGACTTACGTCCAAATTTTATATGAATCGATCGAGAACATAGTGGTTAATAGGGTACCAGACTTTATATCCTGGCCATTGCCGGTCAATATTTCCAGGGATAACTTTTTTGATAGAACAATCGATATCAAAGATTGAGTACTTCAAGACAGAATCAGAGTTCCACACACTGTCCTGTCCGGGACAGAAAAAAAAATTGGAAGTTCGATCAGAGAAATTGGATACGAAAATAACTTACACCGACTTACATTTAAGGATGGCTTCCACCTTCTGGGATAGATCAGAGGTAGCACCCTGGTTTCTTCTCAAAATATTGACCTTCACTATAGATTGGTACTAGCTTCAATCGTAAGTTCTATCAGAGAAGTTGACCCCAAGAAAATCGACCGGAAATGGTCTTTTTTGACACTTAGGACAGGAAAGCCATAATGATCACTATATTCCGGTCGATTCATATAAAATTTGGCCATACTTTATCACTGTTATATTCTTATCTCACGGATAGGAAAAATGTCGTGGTGTACATGAATACTACTTCAAAATCCTTTGTACCCACATCAGGAGTCCTGCAAGGATCGATATTAGGTCTCTTGCTTTTTACTTACTTGTACAAAGTAACAAGTAAGTATTGTGAAACCGACAAAATTCACCTATCAAGATTTTGATGGAAATATCCATTTTGACTATTTTTGGCTTGATGTCGATACGTATGTTCGTGCGTGCGTGCGTGCGTTCGTGCGTAGCTCGCAAATCTCAAAACTGGTTGAACGTATAATATTGAAACTTTTTATATAAGACTGATATAGGGTCTTGTTGTGCACCTCCCATTATAATTCCAATCGTCTGTACCGGAAGTGCACTTTACTTGAAACTTTTTTCGAATTTTTCCAATAAATCCAGAATGATCAACCGTAGGATTTTGAAATTCAGTATTTGAACTTGATGTGGTATCACAATGGTTATCTACTATTTTTGTAAGAATCGGCCAGACCAGAAGTGCACTTTACTTGAAACTTTTTTTGAATTTTTTGCATAACAATATAATGATCCGCCATAGCATATTGGAATTTCGTATAAAGGACTTCTATAACATCTTATTGCACATTTTGCATTATGATTGCGATCGGCTGAACCGGAAGTGCACTTTACTTTAAGCTTTTTTTAAATTTTCCGCATTTTAGAATGATCAGCCATAGGATACTGGAATTTAGCATTTGAAATTGCTGTAGCATCTAGATGATCATCTTCTATTTTTCTAACAATCGGCTGAGCCGGAAGTGCACTTTAAATTACAGACTTTTTGAATTTTCCGCATAAATTCTAAACAATCAGTCGTAGAATATTTAAATTTTGTATTAGGCACTTTTATAACATCTAGTTGTACACCTTGCATTATGTTTGCTATCGGCTAAGCCGGAAGAGCACTTTATTCAAAACATTTTTTGAATTTTCCGCATAAATCCAAAACGATTGAACGTAGATTGTTAGGATTCAGTATTTACGACGATTATACCATCTAGATGCTCATATCCTATTTTAATGAGATTTATCGAGCCGGAAGTGCACTTTACCTGACAGTCTTTTGGAATTTTTCGCATAAATTCGAAACGATCAGATGTAGAATATTGAAATTTGGTATTCCAGTCTGCTATAGCATCTGAATGATTGCCTACTATTTTCATAACAATAGACTGAGCCGGAAGTGCACTTTAGTAGGAATTAATTTTTTAATTTTGCGCATAAAATCAGATCTGTTGCTAGTCGTAGAATTTTGGAAATCAGTATTCAGGAATGTTGTAGTATAAGAATAATGGTCTACTGTTTCCACAGTAACCGACTTGGCTGAAAGCGCATTTTACTTGACAGATTTTTAGAATCTCTTGGGTAAATCCAAAACGATTAACTGTGGAACGATGAGATTTTGTGTTTGATTATATATATATCCAATGATATATATGATCAAACACAAAATCACATCGTATTATATATATATATATATATATATATATATATATATATATATATATATATATATATATATATATATATATATATATATATATATATGTATATATATATATATATATCCAATGATGTACAAGTAAGTCACGTGATGTTCACGTCAGATCTGGCACATTTATAAAATGATTTGAATAATATCGTGGACTGGTGTGTTGAAAATTCTTTAGTTCTAAACATTGAAAAGTGTAAAGTGATGGTGATCGCCAAATCCAAAACAATACTTAGTGTGGATTATCATATTGAAACCTGTCAGCTATCCAGAGTGGACAAATTCAAGGATCTCGGTATATTTTTCAAGTCCAATTTCCTTTTCAATTTTCATGCAGAATATTTAGCAAATGTAGGTTAAAAAACTACTTGGTTTTGTATTAAGAAATGTAAAAAATTCAACAATGTAATAGTAATTTACATAATTAGTTATGAAAAGTGCCATATTGTTTGACGAAATGTAATATTTGCCAAAACGAGCGTAGCGAGTTTTGCAAATTACGTGAGTCAAACAATATGGCTTTTCATAACGTATTCTGTACAAAATTTTATCTAATTCCGTCAGAATAATTTTAACTATATTTTTCAATGAGAACATCTCTCACGTCACATCACCAAATTCAGATGACTGTGATTCATGACCATCTATTGTTACTACAGAAACAAGAGTGCACTGGAATAAACAAATATCGAATCTTCACAAAACGTCAAAATATTTTTTTTAAATGTGCTCAAGCAGTAATATCCTGAGTGATATAGTACCTTTTGATATTAAAGACTCTGCCAATGCTGCATACTGTGAATAATAAATCTTTCTTTTAATTGTTTGCAGATAAGTATAATTGATTAGCTCTGAAACATGGTCAGTTACGTAAAGTCATTACGTAACTACTTCATGCTACTTTACGCAACTGTTGCATTGCAGTTACGAAAAATGGGACGTTGCATAACGTCAGAAATTGATGTAAAGTTTGACTTTTCAAAACGGAATTAGATAAACACTTGTGAAGCTTTATTCTACTCATTTGTTAGATCTAGATTAGAATATGCTTGTGTGATCTGGAGTCCAACATTGGAGAAATATTCTGAATCACAGAAGAAAATTCAAAAATCATTTTTAAGAAACTTACACTTTAAAATTTATAAAGTTTTTCCGAACCATTTAAACAGAATATCTCATATATCTCAATTAGAAGAATTCAATATGATCTTTCTGAATAACAGAAGGAAACATACATTTGTCATAATGATAGGTAGCATCCTACAGAACAAACTAGAAATACCTGACTTTTTGAACAAAATCAATATTGTTGTCCCCGATGTTAGACTAAGACCTAGATCCTTAAAACTCGCAGGCAACTTCGCATTCACGCAATTAAAAGCAATAAACTTTGTTAATGAGCTTATCTCTGAATCTGATGAAATTGATATCTTCAACACTTCTATAGTCTATCTTAGGAAATGCATAGTTACTAATAGTTCCAACTAATTTGTTTGGCCACTGATTCGCTGTAATTGGATTTTGTATCTGTTGTGCGTCAGTATAAATAAAGCATCATTATTATTATTATTATTATTATTATTATTATTATAAGTATGATCCAATTTCTCGACTATATGGGATGGATCTGATGTAAGGGAGGGTGATGTGCATATTATAGAAGCTTACGATGGTAGCGTAAATGGTAATGATGGTAGAAGAACAAATATGAATTGAAATTTTTAAATATTGAAGATTCGTCTGGTAGTGTACATGATAAATGTTTGATGGAATATATAAGGTTGAATAATTGTGTAGAGAAGTGTGATTTGATGGATCAGTAAGTGAGAAGTTGACGTATGATTTTTGTACGAGTAGAAGACTTTTTTGGTTGAGTGTCAAAAGCTTACAAGGGGGAAATTCAAGGATAGAAAAAACTATCAAAACTCAAGATTGAGACTGGTGAATTGCTATGGTATAGATCCATTGAACTCTATATAACACTGGATTGGGTTGACCGTATTCTGGCATCTGAAAGCGGCCCCGGTTGAACGGCGGCCTTGACAGTAAATCTTGAGGCTTTGTGTTCCTATTCGGCGGCAAATTCAAAACACTTATAGAAGATACTCGATGAAATTCAAAGTATAATGCAAGTAAGATGAAGAAATTATTCTCAATATATATTAAAATACATACATTAATAATCAACAAAAGTTAAAAATTGTTATAATAGTTGAAATATTTATTAATAGTTAAAAATATTTGTGAACTTTTTAGTGTCAGTGTTTTAACTATATTCTAAACATTGTAGTTTAGTATTATTTAATCCGTTCAATACTTTTATGAATTTTTGTTACCTGAAATTTAAAACTATGAAATACTTATAGGAATAAATGAAGTGCATTTCCGCGATAATATTGCCTATTCAAAACTAATAATTTTAAATATCTACTACACATGATAGGAGAATAATAATACATTTAATAATCAAGATTTTATTGTTCGTAAGTAAGCACAAATTTGCAGTCCAGCGATTAATTTTGTGAGCAAGATATTTTATATTAAATTTGATATATTACTCAAATTTGTTATCATAACTTTGTAACATTGCCCAACAATATGATTTTATTATTCATGATATTTTCAATTCAATCTAAAATTGAAAATCAAATCGTTTGATAACTTCAACATAATAATTGATGTATCCTTCTAGGTCTCCATAAGACCTGTAAAAAGTTAAATCTTCATACTTTTTCAGTTGAGTTTTTCTAATAAAATAAAACAATAACAATATTATGTATTAATATATCTACATTTAAATAAATAAACAAAATTTATTCAGTATAAAATTGCGTCCCAACACCATACTGAACTGTCACCAATTGACACAGAACCTCAGTTTTTGCCAAGATAGCGACGCTCAATTAGGGCCGCATTCCAGCGGTCTAAATCCAATCCAGTGTTATATAGAGATCAGTGGATAGATCTCATGTAAAGGAAGGTAATGTGCATACTCCAGAAGCTTGTATGGTAGCGTGGATGGTAATAATGCTCGAAGAACAAATATGAATAAAAATGTATTGAATACAAGTGGAGCTGATGGTAATATTGGTAAGAGTGATGTTAAGTATAAATTAGAATGAAAATGACTCTAGGTTGGAAGGTTAAGCAAATGGAATACTGAAATTTGGAGGTAGAAGAATGTCTGGATGATTAGTCTATTTGTTCAAGAGTTTGATGAATCAGTAAGGGAAAAGTTGGTGAATGATTTTTGTAAGAACCAAAATGGTTGAGTGTAAGGAGAATAAAACAGTGCGACTGTTGAACCGCTATGAAATGGATTTAATTCAAGAGAGGATGATACGGATATCCTAGAAGAGCGTGGATAATGGTAATGCTCGGAGAACATAATGAATAAAAATGTATTGAATACAAGTGAAGCTGATGGTGATATTGATGAGAGTGATGTTGGCTTAACGAATTGAATATTAAAGTCTGGAGGCGATTGTTCATTTGTTCACGATTGGGACAGGGCAAGTCGAGCAAATGTACCAATTTCGAAAAAGATATATTGATAAATAGTTTTCTTTTCGTATGATTATCAAAAATTCAATAAGAAGAACAAGGTGATCTGTGGTTTTCTGGACCTTAGAAGAGTGTTATTGAGTACGGTAAGTGAGATTAGTGAGTTATGTGAAATAGGTGCAGCTGCTGTTCGGGTTGACATCAGATTGGGTGATTGGCTTGGTATTGATGTTGGTGTGCAACAAGATTGTAGTATGTTTTAGTGCTTTTTTCATTTTTATGTTGATGTGTTTTTGCGCAACAAATGAATTTTTCATGAAAATACATAAAAAAAACATAAAAGATCGGTAATTTTTTGATGAATATAATAATGTGATTAGTTGTCATTATCTTTTACTGTTCATTGTTTACAACTCATAACAGAATATAATGTTTCATGTTATTGAACATCGTTCATTATCAGTTATTAGCATTTTAATAGCAAAACAATACTGAAGTAGCAATCAATCAGTTTTATTTCTCCGTACACAGTACGCTTCAATACGACAATAATTCCAAGTAGCACCGTTAGGCCGTAAAAACTGGTCACTACTTTTTAATATTTCATGTATGAAGCATTCATGGAGCAAAGTATCATTCCGAATCAAAATAAATCAAAAAATATAAAACTGTAGTTGTAATCATTGTGTTCGACCCCAACAGCTTCGCATCAATAATTCATTTATTTCTCTTGTTATTATACTTAGCGATATTCTTTTTAAGCTCTCGATTCGTTTTGTTTCATCTCGATATCGAAAACCTGGCCTGCCTGATCCGAGATCCGCTTACTGATAATTCATAACTTTTTTGTTTCGTATTTCTTTTCAATTATTAAACTGATCACACAATTATTGATAACGCCACTGGTGTGCTACTTCATTCTTACGGGGGGCATTAAACAGCATGTGACAATGAATTAAATTTTATGGGCATCGATTCTTATTCAATAGTTTCTTATTTATTAATGAGGTCGTGAACAGAAGCAAAAAAGATCAAAGCAATAAAGCAGGCCCTCTCTCCACCAGGTACGTGTGATCTGATTGATTCTAAGTACAATATTAACTTGATTAATCTATTTTATAGTCGGCACATTTCTGTGATTTGACCAGATGGCAAGACTTTAATTACATATACTGCAAAATATATAGTGAAGAAGTCAAAATTATCCTGACGAGACATCACTGTCATTCAATTTTTCAGAGTGATTCCATGTAATACCATCGCCCAGATAATTGAATAGATGTCATTGTATGTAAAAACCGCTGACAATGTCTCGTGATGGCTTCATTAAAATTGAATCTCGATAGCGACACTCTTATCCATGGCAGACAAACAATGGGTTTATTTATCATTTCGCATGTTTGGTAATGAACAAACTACAAATAAATGAACCGATAGAAGATAAACCGACATAAACGATCAAACAAATGTTGAACAGACATGTACACCGCCGTGATTGTGAATCACAAGTCAATTAATGACTACAGGAAAATTTCAATTTTTGGGATGCATATTGCGAATATGAACATGGAACTTTTTTCCTTTGATGCAGTTTTTACAGATTGTAAAATTCATAGCTGGAATTCATAACTTTGAATGATGTTTTGGGGGCAATTATACATTGATGCGGATGGATACTCAACCTCTTTGAAGGTACTTTATTTGTTTGTTTACCCAATTATGATGATGTAGACATGACTTCATTTTTATCAATTCAGTTTAGGACGAAATTTCACAAAAACAATTAGTCGATCGGTGGTTGGTTGTTTGTTGATCACCGTTTTGTGCTAAAATTCAATTTTGTGATGTGGAACAATACTTCCTGTCTTTATCGCTTGAAACCCTGATGGAAAATGTTTATTATAGAAAAAAGATGAAAAGATAATATGTAAACATTTGACAACCGATTAAAATCTCATTTGTGCTGTTTCTAAAACAAAACCCCCATTGTTTGATCAGTAACGAACGATAAACAAAATTGTCAGTTTACCTCCAGTTGCGTCGCTCGCATCCAGCACAAAAAGAACCACAACGAACTTCAAAAACGACTTCATTATGTTTCAGTTGATGGGAAAATGATGAAATTACGTTGACAACTTTTCCACCATAATTCACGATCCAACGACACTGACACAGGCGCAGTTCACTTCCGAACGTCCAATGAGCATTTTCACATCTGGAACAAAACAACAGACAATCAGAACTTTTGTTGGAAAAATTACGAGAGAATGAGCAATTTTAATATAACATTGTTTTCATACATGAAGGTTTTATAAAATGATTCAGCTAAACATCTTGATAAAAATTAAAAAAAGAAACACTTTGCTCCGTTAGGAAGTTCAGACAATTCCAATTGGTAATTTTACAGTACGTTATTCTTTACTATAATAAATATGTTATAATATTGGTTATATTCATTATATTAGATACTTTTGAACGACACCTAATCGCAGCCTTAAGTCATGTGCGAGTAGCACCATCATAAAATATAATCCATTAAATGCTCATAATTGAGTAACGACTCGTAACGGTGACAATATCTAAAATTCAATAACAAATTACACTATTAAATTGTCATTCTCCATTTGATATCTAATAGCGCACTTCGCTGCGCTCGTACGTTCCTATTTTATCTTAGCTTAGCTTTACTACTGTACTATTGATAGACGCAGTATATTCTGGTAGCAGCACCGTTTCAATTGTTTCTCTTCAAATATGCATGAAATTTAATATAAAATTTTGTTCCGCTAATTTATTTAAGATACTGTGGGGCTTGTTTCATGATAATCCAAGGAAATATCGTTGACTGTCTGTTCTAAGCAGTGTTCAGGCTGTTTTAAGGTCTTGGATCTTGTGGAAGATTGTCATGAAGGATAATCGTCTTGTGTGTGTCACAATTCGTTGGAATTATTTATCGATTGTGTCAATTAAAATTTGACTCCGGACAAATTTGCCTATATTTTGAAGAGATTTGATTGAGGGTTTCTTGTCTTTACAAACGGATTTTCCGGAGCGCACCTCTCTTACATTCTAAAAGTCACCTAATACCAAAATACTAATTTATTTTGGAACAATAATTGCTATTTCAGGCCACGTGTATATGAACCTTTCCCCAATTCATTTCCACGCCTAACAAGAAAAAAATTGTGCGCGCGTTATAATTTAATCAAAATATGGCGTGTTTTATTATGGAGGCAGAGAGAATGTCGTTTTGTTCACAATAGGTAATTTCTAATTATGAACTATATTATCTGCAATGTTAAACTATGAAAATTATTCTATGAGTTTTTCAGACTCTATACCAAAATTGTAACATCAACTTAACAAAAGTATAGCTTCAAATTCAATTGTGAAACTTTTGTTATTTGAATAAGTACTATTCTTTTAATATTTTGTGTTCCCTCAAATATAGCAGAACGAAACATGAGGGCATCAAGCAAGAAATGTTTAGTTGCTTCATAACAAATGAAAAAATCTGCTGTGGCCCTCACAGTACTTCTCCAACCACGAATTTCATGGCCAGTTTCATCACTGTTTCAGAAATTTAGAATGACATCAATCAATTGCATATTTCAAAGTGACAGCTGTCTGTGTCAAAGTGACAGCTGTCATTATCAAAGTGACAGCTGTCATTATCAAAGTGACAGCTGTTATTATCAAAGTGATAGCTGTCATTGTTAAAGTGACAGATGTCGGTTATATTTCAATCCTCACATAAAATAAGTATATTTGAGAATAAACAGTCCTTTGATAGATTTTCGGGGTCCTTAATTCATCGGAACATAAAGTTTCGACATTTAATCGCCGAAAGTGCAATTTAAAGATGGTAACCTGGATTCCACCAATTATTTAATCTTGCTACCTACTTAGTTTATTCTCTCTAGAGCTTTAAATTGATACCAAATTAGACATCATTTGAATAATTTGTAGAAAAGACAATTGACAATCGTTTGAATATACTCTTCGACACTTTCACTAGAATTATCTCCGCAAGAGCTTTAATTTGATATCAAACCCGATAGAGCCAAAATGCATTTCTCAAAAAACAATTGACAAACGTTTGCTTGTGATGTCCAAATATGAGTGATAATAATTCTAATTTCACATTATGATTCTCATTTCTTATTTGCTTCAGAAAAATATAACAAATTCCATAATAATTCAAGTTTTGATAATAACAAATGGACCGATGATAATTTTTCGAATGTTTCACGTGAATGTTGTGCCAAATTATTCGAGGATCAACTTCAATTATTTCATATTTTATGATGAATACCACAGTTTATGAAATAAACGCTAAAAATTTTCAAAAAAAAATCAATAAAGTTTTGTTACCACTGGTTGAGAAAAGCTCATCTAGGAACTTGAATCTAGCTTTTTGATGAGATACTCAAATATATAATTTCAGTCGAAAATTCGTACGCGTTCTCAAGTTATCGTGCTTCCAGACAGGCCGACTTCTTTTAAATTATGTTTTTGGGGTTCAGTAGGGTCTAAAACGTGAAGATTCATCAAAATCTCGAGCTCTCAAAAATCGAAATTATAATACTTCCCCTATTATATTATAGTTAGGGGAAATAAAAAGGAAGAAGAGCCGAAGAGCACAAACAGAAACATTAATTAAGCGATTTCACTCGGGTGAATTCTGAGCTGCGCAGGTTTTTGGCGCACGCAACATTTCAACCAAAATATGGCGTCTGGAAATGACGAGGGTGTCGTATCTGTTCGTAATAAGCAATTTTTATTCTTCTATTACCCACAATGTTACATTTTGGAGATGATCATTACATAAGTTTTTCGGCTGTGTATAGAAAACTACAGCATCAACTGAACAAAAGCAGACAAACAATGTCCTAATTGTAAAATATATGAAATTTTCTATTTTCAAATTCTGTATTCCTAAGAATCCTATGAGTAAAACAAAACGAAGAATAAGTGCATAGATCAAGGAACGTTCACTTACTTCATAACCAATGTGAAAAGGAAAGAAACGGGAAAAGAAGCATAAATTAGGCCTTGGTGGAGTCATGACCCGCAAATTTTACTTGAGTGAAGTCTGAGCTGCGCAGATTCCTGACGCACGCTATATTTCAACCAAAATATGGCGTCTGGCAATAAAGAAAGTGTCGTATTTGTTTGGAATAGGTTATCTGTAATCATACCGTATATCAACTACAATGTTACACTTTAGTTTTTTATTATATAAGTTTTCTCGATTGTTTATTAAAATTGCAGCATCAACTGACTTAGTTTCATTGTGAAATATATGTAATTGAAATAGCTACCGCCCTTTTTAAATTCTGTTTCCTCAAGTACAACGTAACAAAATTTCAATGCATGGAGAAAGGAACGTTCACTTGTTTAATAACAAATGAGAAAAGGAAGGGAAGCAGGAACAGAAGCATAAATTAGGCGTGTGGGGAACCATTACGCTATTCTTAGTTTAATGTATTACTGGAATGATTTTATTATCGCTTGAACCTACACTCTCACTTTGGAAACAGGATGCGACATTGTATGACTTCCCTTGTCTGGACAATAAAATATTTTATTTATATAAGTGTTGTAACTACACCTTGTTTACCCTTTATTACAAAGCTGTTGATGTAATACGTAGGATGTATACATCTTCCACTTATCTAGCTTCACAAAGCGATGACATTACAATAAAATTCCAAAGAGATTTATTTTATTATTGTTTCAATGATCCAGATATATTTCATATACTTTTAATTTTACATTAATTGTTCATTCAAACGTGGGAGGTTTATTATGGGACTATATCACATTTTATTGGCGATACGCACCTAGTAGAAATAAAATAGTGACAATAATATGTTCTTAGGAGTGTTATAGAGTGCTTGAAAATCAATTCGTGAAACTACTTGATGACACAGAAGACCTAACAGAATTTCATATTAACTGTCAAAACTAATAAATACGCACATAATTTTTAAGATGATATATCAACGTTTTTTACAATAAACCTTGTTTGCATCCCCAACATAATTTTGCAGACATGGTGCATGTATCATTACTACTTGTAGTCGGAGACAGGCTGAAGGTACTCGATCCTCGAACATAAATGTAGAAAGTAGCGTTATACCAACAATTGCTTAGCTTCTTACATCCCCTGAACTCTAATTTCATGTTGTCAGATATTTGATAAACGGCAGTTCTCTAAAGTTTTCATTATTATAACCTCATTTCCAAGATCCAATCAATAATGTCACAAGTTTAAATGAGATCTCGGGTACATCCTTACTTGGTAGAATCCCTGGCAGCAAAATTATAACCTAGTCTAATTACTAACACTAATGCCAACGTGTAAGATTTAATAAATCATTCCCAAATGATTTACCTCTCCAAGAAGTGGTATAGATAAAGAGGAAGATACAGAGAAACTGAGGCGAGTTGGACATTTGAATATGTAAACATAACATCAGAATAAAACAAAAAGGCGTTTGTAGAGCTGCAGCGCCTTCGGCCGCTACGGTGAAACTAACGTTTGGAATTCGCCGCTGGGTATCAGATTCTTGAACTACCACGACGAGGATTGTTTTCAAATAAGACTGAATTTTCTGATAACTGCTTTTGTAGGCTCGAGCTAAATGTTGTAACGTCGTTGAAGTGAAATAAAAGCTGCCTTGATGAAACTTTGGTGGAAGACCAAGTGAGATAATGATACACAAAGTGGTGTTTATTAAGGAAAATTGCTGACTAAAATTTAAGGGGATCGTGAAAATGCTTCAAATTCTTTATGTACGCCTTGGAATGACAAAGATCAGCACATGATGGGTTCGACTAAATCTCACATCTCATCAGAAACAATTTTGTATCGATTGTTGGAAGCAATTTCAAGAGCTCTGTGAGGTCAATTCGACCAATGGTATCAATAGGATTGTGACGAAAGATGTATAAATGTTCATTTTTATGATTCTGATTTAAAAGATCAGTCGAAGCAGTGTAGGCATATTACGTTTCGTCTCAGTAATTTATCGATTGTGCCAGGATTCTCCGGGGCATATTCACAATGTATTTTTCCAAGATTTCAAAAGTCGCTAAACTTTAAAAGTAATGATTTTTTTTTTACTTTTTGAATCACTTTTCTTATTATGATTCAAATATCAATTCCAGACGTGAATTTGACAACATACAAACGTACCGATGATATTCTCAAGCAATTTATATTTCAAGCTTTTTGTTGATGTTTTATGATACGTGCACACTGTAAAACCTCTCCTTGTTGCATACTGCACGCTCATTAGAAGAAAAATCAAATAACACGCTATATTTCAATCAAAATATGTCGTGCTTTAATTTAAAGACAGAGTATCGTATTTGTTCGTAATGAGTATAAGACAGAATATCGCGTTGATTGTTGTGAGCAATTACTTGAGCTCTATTCGTTGCTTATTACCGCTCTTTAAATTTTATTCCAGCTATCATGACACTAGCGGGCTACTTGGCGCTTTTTTTTTCTGTGAAGGTTCTGTAATTTTATTGTGTTGAGGCCGTATGACACGATGCATGATTTCTCTCGAAATTATGTACATCTTTGTGTTTCAAAATTATGATCAAAAAAATGAGCTGTGGCATACATCAAAATACCTTTAAAAAAATGTTCAAAAAATTGTACAAAAAAATGTGGGACTCGCTCTATATTCTTACAAATTTTCCTTAAAAATGTGCGCAATACGAATGCGCATTGACATAAATGAAGATTCCCATTTGTTTGACATTTTATACCCAAATATGAATTGTTGTTGTTGTGAGAGTTATGATTATTTTAGAAATATCGTGCTCCAGAGATGAAATTATAATTTCAATTGAGGAATTACATTTCATCCATTTTTATTCAATCTGACAGTTGTCATGTGAAGTGGCTTGTGCGCAGATGCGTGAACATTCGAAATGTGCGCGGCATGAATGCGTACTAGCCACGCCTATGCAATTTCCTATCTCAACTGTTTTGCAAAAGTGAAGCCAAAAATGTAATATTATTAGAGAGAAAAAGTAACTGAGAAATAGGTTGAGGCGGGCCCATGTTTGTATGGAGCTAAATGGCTAGGTTCGGTTTATTTAGTATTTTCATGTAAAAACATATTGTAAAATGCGAAGAAAATGTTTTGTGACAAATTGTGATACTGGGTAAAGGACAGGTGAAGAGAAATTTTCTCTTTTTTCTACACCCAAAGATGATATTTCATTAAATAAGTGGCGAGGATATTATAAAAGAATGCTCGTCTGGAGATGTAAAAGTGAGAAGAAATTATTTCAAAATTATATTAAAATTGAAGGTTAAATCAATGTTTCAAATTATTGAACGTGTCTAATCTAAACTTTTAGTGAAAAATTCAACTTCAAGAAAACTTCTTATCAATAAAGAATATAGATATTTCTATTTATGTTTTGGAATCAATAAAGATGTGATAATTGTTTACAAATTCACCGTACAGTATAGTATGGAATTGTTCAATTATGTGACAAATATATTATTTCAGATACCGTTTGAATATTTCCGACTAGAAGAAAATGCATGTCCGAGTATTTTACCAAATTGCCCGAAATATTCAAGCATCTCAAAAAAAACAAGGAAATCTCTTATAGAACAGGATGGATCTTTGAAAAAGCCCAAGCTGTGCAAAGAAGAGAAAGATATTAGGCGTGTTTCTTCGGGCAATCTAAGGCCCGGTATTTCAGCCCTCCGTTTACCTTAAGCGGAGCTTAATTACCTTGGTAACAATTGTTCTTACAATCATTACTATGGAAATTAAGCTACGTTTAAGGTAAACCATGGACTGAAATACTGGACCTTAGTGATATAAGTCTTCATAATTCGGTGAATCATGTTTCTTTGGTCGTTATTCGTTATCCCCACTTCTTCACTTTGTGATCACAAAGTGACAATCCCCTTACCCTTCTGAATCGGACTTTTTGCATGTTCACGATGATTGCAATAACAGAATCTGTGTAAATTTGAAATATGGCGAATAGAACACAACAATAAAATCGTTGGTAAAACAATAAATGCACATCCCGCATCTAATATGAATGGATGAATATACGAATAATTATGCAATAATAAATAGTTCTTGAAAAACAAACTATTCAATGAATTAAAATAAAAATCAATACTGAAAAATTCTGATATTTTAACCAATTACAGGAGAAAAAATCGCCAAAAATCATAGTTTTAAAATATATTTTTAAAAACGAATATATGAATATTCTCAAATCAAAATATGACCCATGAATCGTAGTTGGTTGTTTTCTTGCTTCAAAAAATAATCATGATCCATATACAGCGAATATGATCCTGAGATTCACAGTATAATTGTCGAAGAAACACGCCTATCAAAACGTAGATAGATTCATCTTCTATTTATTCGATTAAAATAATTTTTAATTTTTAATAGATGACACATAAACGCTAGAAATAAATTCAAATCCAAAGCAAAACTTGGATTCAGAGGACTTATAAGAATTTTTTCGATTTGAAATTAGACTATTAATCGAAGACAAACAAATTTTCATCAATGAGAATTTACGAGATTTTCGCTAAGTTTTTTGTTAATATTTTCTTCTGGTATATAAGAAATTGTTTGTGAGTATTTTCTCAATTTTATCACGCCCATTATAATATAAAATATTCGTAAAATTGTTTATGTATCTGTTATTCATAATTAGAAAACTCTTATCCAAAGAAACGTTTATAAAACATGTTTCATAATAAGGCACTTTTTCATTGCAGATTTTAATAAATAGAAATAACAATTTTCTTTTACTTTTGCCTTTCATTTAATAAATAATAAAGTATTTAAAGTAATGAAAATATTCAATTAATCTAGAAATTATTTTTTATTGAAAAAAATTCAAATATAATATAATTTCTGTAGATGAAGCATTCAAAGCTGGGCCCGCTCTCGCTATCTCTCTCACGTCTGCCGCATTACATTTTAGGCTTCATGTTTTCCAATTGAGTGTCCGCTCCTCTATTATTCTCCTTCGTGGTACTAGCATGAATATACATTCCAGTCTTTGGCAGTTACTTTTTGTGTACATTGTTGGTTTGAGATATTATTATTTTCAACAATCAATATTATCGACGATAACAATAATAATTTAAATTTATGTTGCACAAATCTTCTTTTATCCATCTTAATATTTTTCTTCAATCTGGCAATTGCTAGGTGAAGTAGCATGTGCGCAGATGCGTGAACAGATTAATGTACAAAATTTTGTGTAGTGACATACAGGCCATCAAAATAATGTTCAAAAAATTGTGAAAATTTTTGTTAGGAATTTTGTTCAAAATTATGAACATAATTTTGAAAGAAATTATGCATCAGTCATACGGCTTTAAGTTACCAATTTATAATTTTTTGATTTTTCTAAAAAATTCACACCTCCTTGTATATATGTTTGATTTTGTTATTTTTCTTTTTTTGTAGTGTCTCTGGTAGTCTGAAGATGATCATTCAGTGATCGAAACCAGTAACTAAATAAATTTAGCGAACAGCGTGATTGAGAGTTTTATGGTTTTTTTTATTAAAAACCCTTACCAATTCCTAATATTTGTCACACTTGATTTATCTTTTTCTCTTATCAATCTTGTGAATGTTATCAACAAGATTATGACGAGAAATGGAACATGAATTAATTTCAATTACTTCAAATAGAAAAGAAATCTGCTGCGGCCAAGCAGTACATCTCCGACCATGAATTATACAGCTAGTTTCATTACTGTTTTATAAATTTAGAGTGTCGTATCAATTGATTGCATATTTCAAAGTGCCAGCTGTCATTGTCAAACTGGCAGATTGCGGTTATATAATTTTTTTTTTTTTTTAACAATGCCATAAGTTTTATGTCCAGTTACTTCAGTTGAACTCAAACATAGCAAAATCTGGCTAAATTGTAAAAAAAATGACAATCGAAAGAATTATTTATTTTAGATTTCTACTTAACTTGTCCCCTTATGAGCTTCAAATAGATACCAGACTAGAAATCATTCCAATAACTTGTGAAAAAAAAGCTATTGATTTGATATGAAACAAGAATAAACCCAATTACTTACTCAAAAAAAAAAAAAAAACAAGTGACGAAAATTTGCTTGTGTGTCCAAATATGTGTGATAATAATTATAATTAGATATCATGAATTTCATTGCTCACTTCTTTTCTTCGCGTGTTCCAGAATAATATAATGAATTCTCAAATTTTGATATTACTATGTGGAATGTGGCCGAAACATCATGAAAAAACGGTGTACAGCGTCGCTATATGTTTTGAATTGGACGCTTCGGCGCCGAAACGGCCAGCCATCTTCAGCTGGTGAATTTTAAAACGTTACATATTACTAACAGCGGATGGAAAATTCTTACTCTGGATTAAAATACAGAAAATTTGTTGTTAAAAAACGTTCAACAAACTCAAATTTGAAAATATAAAATACTTACCACCATGTCACAGCATGGTGGCACAAACAATGGAATGAGAACGCACAATGGCAGGAAACAAATCAAGCAAGAAGGATACAAGAGCTTTTCCATGATCCCTTGGTCACATTTCAAATAATAAAATTATGTATAAAAGGATCACCAACTTTTATCAAATTTCAATAATGACAAACGAGTCGCTAACAATTTTTGGAACTGTTTCAAACGGTAACGTGGAATTCAGTGATTATTTATTTCAGATTTCTATCTACCAAGCTTATCTTTCCGGACCATCAAATTAATACCAAACAAGACATCATTTACATAGCTTACAAAAAAAATATATACTCTTTGACACTTCTAGAAGAATTATTTTCGTAGAAGTTTTAATTTGATACCAAACACGATAGAGTCAAATCACTTATTTAAAAAAAAAAAACAATTGACGAACGTTTGCATGAGAAGTCCAAATAAGAGTGATATTAATTCTAAACTTACATCATGATTCTCATTATTTCTTTGCTTCAGAGCAATATAACAAATTTTATAATTATTCAAATTTTGATAATAACAAATGAACCGCTGATAATTTTGGAAAATGTCTTAGGTAAATGTTGTGCTAAATTATTCAAGGATCATTTGTACATACCGCTAATACAATAAACTCAGAAATCTAAAAAGTTCATTCCATGAAGTTTCAGTACCACTCGAGGTACCACTGGTTGAAAAAAGTTCACTCACAAATTCAAACTTAGCTTTTTGATAAGAAGCTTAAATATAAAATTTCAGTCAAATACGCGTTCTCAAGTTAGCGTACTTTCAAACAAATCGACTGATTGCCTTCTTTCAAAATTATGTTTCTTGTGTTCAATAGGGTCCAAAATTTGAAGATTCATTAGAGTCTCGAACTGTCAGCAAATCACGATTTCAATACTTTTCCTATTATACAGATCAGGCAAGTAAAAAAAGTCGACACAATCACTTGTGAAGAGTGGACCGGTAGCAATGGACAGTAAATTGTTTCTTAGGACTAGAAGATCACTAGCCAAGACAAAGTCCATCCAGGAGCATACTATGCAAATTTGACTTCGGGAAGTCATGAAAGAAGTCAAGGAAAATTGATCGATATTGACTTCATAATTATAGTCAGTTAACCATGGAAGCTGGATATATCCCCGATTGGAATTTATCATGAAAATTTGACAACGATCAAATCAGGTTATCCTTCCATAAAAATAAAATCCAGCTCAAGATGACAAGACTTGAGGGCTGAAGACGAGATGAGATTAAGTCCTGCCATGGCTTCCAGAAACAATATTTTGTCGCCCAATCTTAAAAAAAAAATCGTCGAGTATTGCACGGCACTTCACTGGCGAAGCGAGATTAAACAAAGTACATGAGAAAACATCCATAGTATAATCTATTATGAAATTCCAATAATAACTGCATGTAGAGAAGCAATAATTGTTTGAATTCAAACAACGTATCCATTCATATTATACTGACGAAATATTTTGAAAGTAATAGCAACACAATTGTATTATAACATTAAAAAGAATTGTATGTTTTTTGAAACAGCCTGTGGCTTGACCATAACAAAATTTGATTTATATCATGTTTCAACTTCAAACAATCATTTAGAAAGCCCACTTTTTCAATTAGACTCAAAGCAATAGTTCTGAAACGTCCAATTACCGAAACAAGCTTCAAAATAAAATAATCTAATCTTCTTTTAGTCGAAATGACTCGAATACCATTAGGCCCAATTTATTTTCGTTGCATCTATCAACTAAATAACAGTGATTTTGTCGTAGCCCGAATCTACATCCTCTTCAACAAAATGGTTGGAATAATAAAAACCTGAAGATTAGACGTTGAAACAACAGCAAGAAAAATTTTACCTGAGTGATAAAAGAACAATAAAGGTATCCCAAATTTGTTAGCCCTCCCGGCTATCTAAAATAATAATACCTAAGATATAGATTTTTTATTATTTCTAAATGCATTTGGAGTTGTTTATCTTAACGTATAGTTTAAAGCGGTGCCTGTAGAGGAGATATTTCTAGTGGTACATTAGAAGGCACTTAGCAGAGAACATATACCTAAAAGGTCTGGGGTAAAATACATTCGGCACATAAATATATTATGTCTTGGACCAGCAGATGGTAGCACAATGTAAGAGCATTCGTTTTGGGTATTAATTCGTTATGGAAATGGAGATTCAGTGTAGAACAGTTTTTAATCTATAGTTCACACATTCTAATGATGGAAAATAGAAAAGGAACTCGAAGCGATTGTATAGGAAAATACAATTCCCTCTAGAATTTGAAATGTCATAAGCTCAATCTATTCTCTATTCATAAGTTGTAAGAAAGTTTAAAGTATAGTATATTTGATTTATCCTCATTCATATCTGATTTGAGGCATTCAGTAGTAACATTATATTTCCAATACGTTCCAAGATTTAAGATTCAAGCAGTCTTTGTCCAGAAAATTTACAACACTCTCCACATGATAAAACCAAAAATTTACAACAGGTAACCAGTCATTGAACAACAAAACCGAAAAATTACAACCGGTGAACCAGCAAGATCGAAATAAAATACCCATGAATACAAATTTACAACACTATTATACATACGTACTTCACGGCAGCCGGTATAAAATATGAAAACTGAAATTTATCGGGCATCACATGTCAGGCGTAGTAGGCGTGTGAAAAAAGAGTTAAAAACAAAAGAGCACAGCATGTGATCACGTGAAGAAGGATCATAAATTGATTCTTGTAATGAAAAATAGTTGGATTATTTATAAGCGAACTAGGAGCGGTTGAACAAATAGAAAAAAAGGATGGTACATGGTGAGCTGATGTTGCAATAACCTATGAATTAATGTAGTCTTTGTTCACAGGCAACACGGGAGCTTCTTCGCTGCTTCTTGAGACTCTGACGTAATATTAAAATATTGTTTGGTTTATTAGTTGTAGCTATGAAAAAGTGCGATGGAAGTTTGTTAGTTCAAGCAATGAATTGTGTTACTTGTTTTTGTAGAAGATTTCAATCACAATTATCTGGGATTGTGTAAAGAATACAACCAGCTCCATGATAACCTCGTTCTCAACTTATTTACTTCAAGAAGCTGTAACTTTAGCAATTAGAATGACCTAATTTGGACGCCAGTATGTAAGCCCCATATTGAAAAAATTCCAAGCCCACTTACTCCTCCGTCCTCTATCATTTATTTTTGGTGTCAGGCCCAGCAACATTTTAATCGTGCTAGGTAATATCTCAAAAACAAACAAAAACTGTTAACCCAGTGACGATACGATCTCCAAAGTTTGTTCACAAGATTCATTGCTTTAATTCCGAGTACAGTTAGCTGGTTTTGAGAGAATATTTTGTGATGCTAGGCAGAACAGAACGTCTCGAGAAGTTTGGGGACCGAAGCAAGAACTGTGGAAGCTAGACATGACTACCTAAGCTTTTTTCTCATTCTCTCGGTAAAGTTTCGTGTCTTTGTTTTGGAAGTGTTTTCGACACTGCAGGATTCTAGTTGAGCAGATCCGTCACGACCAATTCTGCAAGATAGACCATTTCCAGAACGCAGCAGTATTTTATGTTATTTTGTTTATCTCGTTTTTCATTTAGTTTATATTAGTGAATTGATTTCAATAGAATATCACAGTTTATGATCGTTATTTGGAGTTATTAGCAATAAAATTGTTTTGGAAGTATTTTATTATTAAATCCTTCAATATTCATGTTTTTAATAATCTTCTCACAATAAAATATTAACTGCAACGATTTGATCAATAACATTTCTATAATTCAATATTTATAGCCAGTAATAATAAATATTGTTTGATAATGCAGCTCTGTATATTTTTATCGTATCAGATATATACATAAATAAAAATATATAAAAGATAGGAATCAAAAATGATATAACTTCTATTTTAGGAGCTCGTCTTTTGTGGTGAAATTCATCTCATAAATTCTAAAGTTCCTCCTGTTTACTTTGCAAGCCCGTAACTAATTAAAGTTTTTCCCTTCTGAATACAACTCTGTATTTCACACGGTAGGCTGGTCCAATGCCTATGAAATACGACTTTCAGGGCACTGCTCTTGTAACATTATCTGACTGAGGCCCTAGGAAAAGCAAAAGGTTCCTGGTCGTTACTTGCGGTTGCCCTACGTGAACCTTCCCTCTTCTCCTAGTCCTTCGAGCCGGTGCATCCCACAGAAACCAAGAAAAATACTAATAATTATGGCAGAGCAGTCTCTCAAAGGAAGTATAAATTATGGATGTTAGAACCGCTTTTGAATTTGTTAGGCATAGTTGAATTGTTGAGATTTTCATAGTCAATTTTAGTTTTCCATATTTGAATTAAATCAGGGATATTCGTTCTTATATTTCTTTCCAATTTGATTTATCATCAGTTCACTAAGAGATATAGTGTAAAACAGGCTTTAAATTATATCCACAGCTACTTATAAATCACTAGATGATTATTATCAAAGCAAGCCATCCGAAAACAAATAATTCAGACAACATTATCTACTCCTCCTGTCGTGCTCAACAAAAACACGAACCAAAGAAAAAAGCATCCCAACTTCATCGACATTTTAGAATGATTTGATATATGAAGGTCCGCAACTTTGCTGCCCCATACGACGATACAAAAAAACTCAACAGATTCCTGAGCACATCTGGCAAGAAAACGACATTCAATTTCGTTGTCTAGAAACGTTCGAGGCCTGGCTACCAACGAAAAAATATCTCTGAATCATTGTAATCAATTTGATCTTGATGCACCTGCTAAACGGGTCTCGAAAGGAAAACAACTAAAAAGACTGGGGAAAAATGTTAATGTTCTTAATTATGAAAGATACATAGACCCGTTGAATTGATTAATGATTTTGGGGGACTTAATGTTATTTAAAATGTTTTTTCAGGCTTAACTTATCATCTCTTCATAGCTAAACAGAATTATATCATTTAATGCGCTTTCGTAGAAACGAAAATATCATCTCAGTAAGTAATATAAATAATACAAAAGTCATCATAAATTTATATGAATAATTTAAGTAAATTGGTATTGTTTGATAATTTCGTTGATGATTGTAAATACATGAATTGATGATGTCATTAACGTCTGTTGTTCCTTAGTAACTTCGAAGCACAAGAATGTTTTAATCTTGAGATTTCGTACACTTCACAGATCTTTGATCATTGATTATGATACATGTATAATAAATAGTATGATAGAATTTATGAGTTTTCTGACAATTATTTTTCCTTGTAGTTTTTTAATAAAGTTTTGCTTGCAGCCATACATATGTTTTCTAACACACTCAATAATTCTATTATGACCATAGGTGGTGCTAGCATGTTATTATAAGCAGCTACCGTGTATAATACATATTTGATTTTATAATAAGCCCGTGGGCAGTACAAAAGAAAAATGTAAACATAAATATACACTGTTTTTTTTACAAGAATTATCACCACTCATTGGAACAGTGAGCTCTTCTTCGCTACAAAATCTGGTACACTCACTTCTGAGCTCGACAGTTTGAGCTACACCTCAGCCATCTTCAAGAGCGCTAGAATTTGTCAGATTCTTTGTATCTATTGCAATTAAAATCTTGTTATTATAGTAATACTTACAAAAAGATTGTGTAGTTCATAATTTTATATTATCATACATAAATTTAATAAAAGCGAAAAAGAGCAGTTCTCATGTTGTCATATGCCACAACCGACTATCATGGATGCTGCTGACTAAATGCGTGTTGATATTAGTGCGTACACGCGTAATCAAAAATTGACAAATTGACACAAACGTTAACAACAAACTGTCAGGAACAGAGACTCATAGTTATGTTATATTATTGAACAGGGTGATTCGAAAATGGCAAAATTCATCTTAGTGGATTATTGGAATCTATTAGAGTAGTAAGTGAAAAATATTTTCTTTTAAATATCTGAGAAGATAAAAATCGTTAGTTTGGGAACATCGCATGTCATCTGAAAAGTAGTAAATAAATAATCTTAAAACAAATCTTTAGCTGTTGATATCAAGGGAGAATAATTGAATATAGTTTTTCGAATACATTTTCCGGACTACTCTAATAGTGTCGATTAACCCACTAAGAGAAATTCGCCATTTTTTAATCACCGTGTATATTGTGCTAAGCGCTATTGGTAACTAAAATTAACCCGTAGCCACCAAGTGGTTATAAGCGGAACTATATTGTAAAGTGGATTCAATCTTAATTTCCATATAGTCGTATGTTATGTTACTGGTTTTGTTAGCAATATTTAGTGGCTTTTTTGAGATTTTTTATATGAAATTTTATACTACAATAGTTCTTAATGGATTAGTTCAGTGGAAAATACTTGGCTTTCGACTTTATTGTAACATTATATAACCTCAAAATTAGTCTTTCTCAAGGCTATACTCTTCAAAATATGGAATTTAATCGAAGAATTGGTGATAAAAATTGTTGAGTTCATGGATGTCATTCTAAATTTAATCGAAATGTGGATTTTCCTAAAAGAGGGAAAGTATCTGTAGAAAATAAAGTTGGCAACTACAAATTAGTTGATAAACGAGCTGTGTGGGTTAAAAAAATGCATACAAGAAAAGCTGAAAGCTGGAATGTACAATAGAAAAATGTCGTAAATACTTTCCTGTAATATTATTTTCTTTGGAGCTATGAATTTTATAACCTGACGCAGTCTTCCAGTTACAACTAAAAACCGTATATAAATAAGATGATTTTGAAAGAAAAAACTATATATTATAAAAGAAGAGAGTTGATACTTTTCCGCACAATTGGAATAGAGTTAAATCATTCGATGAAATATGAATATTTTTTTGGTGAATATCAACGTATTTACTATTTACATTGTAAACAGACTATAAACTTGCCGTAAGCCACTTTTGATCCGCCATTTTGTAAAAACTGTGCTGCCGCCAGCATTAATTTCAGTTGCCAATAGTCTCTGTTCTTTCATTAATGTTGTATTTGTCATGATTGATATACAGGGTGTTGATTCGAAGGACGCACCATAGCGTTATCAATGCTATTTTTGAAATGTTCAATTATTGGCTTTCCTAATTATTTCTGATCAAAAGAGGAATAGTTTATTGCAGAGAAAAATATTAGCATTTTTATAACTAATATTTCAAGAAAATTACCAATAAAAATTTCCATAATTTTATTGTAAGTATAAAGTATAGAGTAAAATCAAAAATATTAGTGTCAGAGAATGCACTAATTTTTCCTCTACAATAAACTATTCAATTTTATTGATGTGAAATAATTAGGAAAGCAAAAATTGAACATTTCAAAAAAAAGAATTGAAAATGCTATGGCCCGTCCTTCGAGTCACCACCTTGTATAACACTTCTAGCATTAGTCCTATATTTGAAATAGTTGCATCATGGATAGTACCAGTCTCATTAAAATTGAATGGATGTCCCGTGTCACTGCAATTTATAAGCAGGGCAAATATTCGCTAATTTTTATTCAAGTTTTTACTGTTGCGTCCATGTTCATCTAGTCTTGTTTTCAGAGATGTAGCCAAAACTGCCGAGTTGGGAGAAGAGAAAAAAAAATGACTTAGTTTCATGATTTCTATACTCAAATTCACTATTCCAGTCAGTTTTGATAATATAGTCCGATATAATTAGTCGTGATTGCAATAAGTTGAGAAGACGAGTTTTTGATAGAGGCTAAAATAGAGGAGTTCTTTTTTTAAAGAATAATTTCAAGCTTTTGATTCATTTCACAACCCTAAGGACGATAGAATATGAATTAAACTAATTTCTATCTATACAGCGTCCTGTAGAAGATTGTAAGATAAACCGGAAAGCTCGACATTATTTTAAAAGAAATAGTATATTGTACAATAAGTATAGAAAAATATCTATTTCACACGAGGTGTGTAATTTTCAGCACGAGACGAAGTCAAGTGCTGGATTCACACAAGTGTGAAATAGGTGATTCTATACGTGTTGTACACTATACTTTCTCTACGATCACAGTTTTTAATGAAATGTGTAGGTAAATCATTAGTATAACTGAGATTTTAAATCTATTTTCACAAATATAAAATAACTTAGGTATTTCAATTGTCTGCTGTGCTTATTTATTGTAATATTTATTTAGAACATTATTAAGATATTCTCTATCAGTTGATTGAAATTTCATTGTTGTGTAATTCAATTGTTGCGAACTACGGAAAGATTGTATCTGATTGGTTTACTCTCACAAGGCGATGTTCTGATTGATTCATTTAGTAGAGCTTTCTGTGATCTTCGGTGGCGTATTTTTCAAATTTTCGTCACCAACTATTTTCCAGCTGCAGTGATGATAATTTTTATGGATATCCAATTTTGGTTATGATACAATAATTACATACATAATTCCTCGATTTCAACAGAATGTGATGGAACGTGTGTTGTCAGCTTCAATTTGACAGTTGTGATTCGTAAAGTCGGCAACCTTCGGAATATATATTGCAAGAATAAGAAAATAATTCCAAAAGAACTAAATGCAATTTTGTTATTTAAATGTGGCCTATAAAAGAGCAAACAGAGATTTATATCAAGTCTGGGATATTTATCAATAATTTAGCTAAATATATCACCTAAAGAATATTCGAAATGAATTATCAATATATAAGTTGGTCAAACTGGTGTGAAAAATAATTTTTCATGACTTTTCCCACCAGTTATGTGAAATTATTATTTTTCTAGGCATGGTAAAGAAATGATTGAAGAATTTCTCAAAAAAACCTCACTTTCGGCATGTAATCATGTTTGAGGCCCGTAATAGAAAAACTGGCGGGATCTGTTCCCGTATGCCAATTTAATTATCAGTAACTTATTTTCTAGTTGTAGACCATTCCCAAGTTTTCCTCGAAGATACTTCATTTTATTTGGAAATTGGAAGAGAATCAGCAGTCTTTGAACAATTTCCTATTTCACAAACAACAAGCCTCGCACATTGCATGCCAAAATGCGAAAAAAAAATGGGCCCAAAGAACGATTGATTCCTGTCTGCAACGTAAGGTTATATTTATTGCAAAAGTTGAGAACAGAAAAGCGGCAGACATTTTTTGTTTATACTAGTGCAAGGGCGTTTCGTCAAAGTTGTATCAATTTTTTGTTCCATAAAACAATTAGTCTCCGTCTGCCATTGACAGTTAGATGTATAAATTTTTAAATAAAGTTTTTAGATGAAGTATCAACGTAGAAAACTTGAGAATGGCCTCAATCAACTAAAAAATCATAAAGCTACTGATACTTACCAAGTGAATTTACCCCTGAAGTAAATTTATTTTATTTAACAAATTCTAATCAGTTTGAGCTTCCTTATGACAACAAAATCATTGCTGTCAAATGATCGAATGTCATCTAACAGAGTAAATTTTATTTACTCTGGAAGTAAAATACTCTGCCCTTTATAAAACCAGGCATTAGAAATGTTGAAAACTAGTGTTTCTTGTAGTTATTTCTAACTTGTATTACATGAACAATGGTAATAAATTTTTATTTTGAAAAAAACCAAAACTGGATTGGGTTTTTTTAAAAAACCTAGTGGGCTGGGCTAATCACTGAAAAGCCCGGGTTTTTGACAACTCTGCCTGGGATGGACCTCATGAGAAGAAATTTTTTTTTCCGTAGCACGTCCACCGAGAGTACTCTGTTACTGAACTGAATTCTGTTTTGAAAGTTCTCAATTCCAAATAATGGAAACAATTATCATTAATTCTTTGTTGACAGGGAATTGATGAATATTAATGCCCTTCGGTGAGGGAAAATGATAATTGTGGATCATGGATGCCGTTGGTATGTTTTTATTTAATTGTTATATGTCAAGTCAAATTGTCATTTGGAAAAGATGTGTATTATAAGATATGTTCGTTATAGTGTAAGTATTTGCTGTAAACATGATAGCACAGAAAATGTGAGAAAAATTATTCGATAAAATAAATCATGTAAGATATGCTTCGTAATATGAGCTTGCTGTAAATGAGATCGCATTTGCATTTGTTTGTAAAATTTATTTAAAAAGCTCAGTAATAAGAGTACTTCGGTGTATTTGCTGAAAAAAAAACGTCATTATTGTCATGCACGGAGTTGGCTGCACAAGCTTACGCCTTGGGCTTGGCCTCATCCTCGTCTTGACCGAATGCAGCCAACTTCATCCTGAGCAATAATGACGCTCGTTCTGTCCTTGTAGCATAATAAAGAATTATTATTCACTTTACGACTAAAAGTGATTTTGTATGAAAAATTCTGTTTGTTTAGAGAATAAATTCGCGATATAAAAATTTCAGATCGGATGTACAGAATATTAATAAATTTGGACAACATGAAATTGCTTTAAGAGAGAAGTATAATTATTTATTGCTTTTTACAATTTTTTCTTAGAACAAAGCTGTTTATTTATCAAGATAAAGAATAAATACAAGCTTCGAAAGGAAAACTCGAGTATTAAAAATTATTTTGAGGCTAATTCAGTTCATGTATTGCTTCTAAATATTTTCCAAAAAAAATTGACTATCTTGATTTTTATTATTACCTAAATATAAGTTGTAGTAGTAAAATGAATAATAATAGATATTTTTTCTCTTCCTGGCGACTTCATCCGCGGACAAACTGTATATGTAAGTGTGGGGGTATTATTTGAATATGTAATGAAGAATATTTATATTTTGTTGCAGCTCTTCGAGATAAAGAAGTTAATAAATAAAGCGATGAAATCTGTTCATAACTTGACTAAAACATCATGCACTAAAGCCGGCTACTCAGCTAATAATAAAAATGAATTCCAAGAAATGAAATCCTTAAAGAAAAAACTTGAAACAAAAAGTTAAAGACTCCGTTCTACAACACTAAAGCGCAATTAATGATTTTATTTATTTATTTTACGGTTTAGCCTACGCACTTTTCGTTCTAGTCGTCGAGCAAGCAATGATAATTACTGAGCAAAATTGCTGAGCACAGAAACATGACACCCAGAAAAATATCAAGCATGAGTTCTGGACAGAGATAACAGACCTAAAAAGAGACAGACGTACAAAGGAAGATTATGAAATATTTTTATATTTCCGAAGCAGGTAGTTCCAAAATCCTCTTTGTGGTTGTTAACTTCATAAAGATGAATAGCCCTTGTTGAAAAGTAACAATTAAGAAGAACCGGCCCTACTTTCAGTTTTTAGTCTGTTCGGTTGAGCTTCTAAAACGATACCGCCTCGTCCATAAAATATCTGGGTATTGTTTTTGTCTAAGCTTGTGAGTTTTTCTGGGTTTATCACCATTTTCGAAAGTCCAAAACTGGTTTCGGATGCGTTAATTTGTCCGTAAAACATGTTATTAAGATAATCATTGCTAAATGTCGTATGTTAGTGACAGGAAATTTATACACCGGTATTTTTTAACGATTTTTTTGACACAATTCCCATCGATATTCGGATATACAAAAAAATCTAACAGTATTATTTTTATCATGATCATCGAAATCTTTGTGTTCTTTTAATTGTTATTTCTCCAAATGGCTCAGTTTTTAATGACAACACGCAAGAATTCATTTAAATAATTATTATACAGTAATTAAGATATTGGACATACAAATAATCTTAATCTGGGCATGAAATGGTTCTTATCTTGAATCTGAATTGGTCAATCGTTTTGATCAGCTATTCAAAAGATTAATTAATCTGTAATATTAAACATCGACTCAAATGTAGCTTTGATTTAAATGTAATATCTTCAATTTTTATCTCGTATAATTTACATATTTGATTCGCACAATCCTTCACATTTTCAGAGCCACTCCTAAAATTGATGAATTATCAATTAACAGGTCTTAAGCACTACTATTCATTCGAAAACATAATCTAAAAAACAATTATAGGAACTAGGGAGTGGGAGGCTTCTAACAACCAATCATATACTAACAAAATTTTGATATATAAATGCCCTGTTTGAGTTGGTGTGAATGCAGAACTATTTTGACATATTTTTTTAATCAGTTGGAATTCAATTTATGTAGATTTGCGAATCTACAATATTGTGTTGAATATTCTATAATCACTTGATGTTATTTCAGATCTAACACAAAATACCTGCTGATGTTTATATAAAAAAAAATCGTATTTCGGTAGCTGTTCTCGCGTTTCTCGGTCAATCTATCTAATGCAAATTAATTGATTTGATTGCGTCTGTTATTCGCAATTTTCTTTGAACGTGAAAATCATTTAATAAGAAGCCCAGTGTTAGAGAATCCAGGTGAAGTGGCTCCTCTATAATATGAACACGGCATAATTGTGAACACAGCTCTGTTATTACTTTAATTACAAAGCAATGCTGCGCAGTCATCTGAACAAAAAACAGGCTCCAAAAACTTTTTTTGCTCGTTACAAAAATTTTTATGACAGCGTTTAAAATTTTTTTCGTCGGAGATGGCCTGTAATTATTTTTAATGCATCTCTTAAGGTAATTTTCATTTCATTTCTAGACGAGTATTGTTAGTTCTAAGAGAATGGAAAGCGTGATTCCTGTAAGCTGTAAAATACATGGTGCATGAGAATCTTGATATGAAACGAAGATTGCGTTTTTAATTTACTTTTCTAATTAAAATGAGCTTCACAGTTTCTCAGTATTGGAGGATGAACTGAATAATGTTTAAAACATCGTTTTATCAACCAACATTCACGTCAAATTCTGTCAGTTCGGGCGGAACCTCTAAATGAAGCAACATATTTACGTCCAGCTCCACGGAATACTAAATCAGATCCAATGACGTCCAGTATGAATATAGGTCATAGGATGACTGATTTGTAGTTCGCTGGTTAGAACGTTAAGATCTACAGATGATTAACTTATGTCCAGATTAACGGACAACTGATTTACGTCCAGTCCGCTGAGGCAAAGATCGGAAATAAGTCGAAAGATGACTGACTGATTTCCTCCTGACCAGAACGGACCCCGTATATAAGGCAAGAATAGATCCATATTTTGCATACTAATTAGTAGCCCCGGAAAAAGATTGATGTTCAGTTAATTGAATCCAAGGCAACAGTCAATCGTATCACGTCTCAAACAGACTACGAACTTGCAAATAGTCAACAAACTCACGTCCAATTCGACGAAATGACCAAATAAACAGACAGTTTACTGATTCCCAGAGTGACATACGACTAGATTACGTCCGTTTGGCTAGAGCGAAAGCGTATCATGAGTCAAACGCTGCCTGACCTACATTTTCTAGCTGAAATTGATCTTCAATATGAGTCAAGAGTAATAATTGATCTATGTACTGTAAACTGGTAGGTAATTGAATTTTAATTACTTGTTGTCTGCTATAACAATATCAGAATATCAGTCGAAGAATAACAAACTGTTTCACGTGGTGCTGGTCTCAATAGAACTCAAAAATGAGGCAACGGATGACAAGCTAACAGGACGTTAGCTACAATGGATAAATGCTTCGTTCAGGGCAACTTTTATAGACGACTTAGTGACGTCCGCATTGATATACAACTGCCAGAGTAAATTTAGTTGAGAGTCAAGAGATGACTGACTGAATTATGAAAGCTGAAACGGATCCAAAATATGAGTCAAGGAATACAGATCCATGTGTGATCATCAAGTGAATTAACGATTGACTGATGCTGCTTAGGTCGATGGATATCTGAATTACGTCTAATCTATTAAAGAAGGACTACTAATTCACGTACTACTGATCCAAACAGGCTTTAGGCATGATGACAGATGACAGATTCACGTCCTGCCAGCTCAAACAAAAATTTAATGTAAGTCAACGAACACTTGACTCAGAGCTGCATTCATTGATGGTTGATAGGTAGAAAGATCGACTGACTATTGGTTTACATCTATTCCATCAGGGTACGGCCGTTGAATATGAGTCAAAGGATAAAGTTCAAGTGAATAAGTGACCTTCAAATGGAAGACAACCTTGGTCCAGATTAACGACGATCAAAAAACATCTTATCTGCTACTACAGAGATCAAATATTAATCGTAGGATGACCGATTCACGTGCTACTGTTCTAAACGGATTCCAAGACTGGTGTCTGTATTGAGGAACAGCTTACGTCCATTCTACAAGAGTACGGACCTTGAATATGAGTCAAATGATACAGATTAAGTTAATTAGTGACCTCAAATGGATTTTTTAAAGGCAGGTTCAGTCCAGAACAAGGACATTCAAGAAAAGTCTTATCTGCTGTTACAGAGACTAAATATTGATCGTACGATGACTGATTCATGTGATACTGATCCAAGCGTACTGCCAACTACAACGGAATCTGCAGTAAGTCGACAGACAAATGTCTATTTAACTAGAAGGACGCATAGATCTGATTCACATTTACTGACAACTAACTGATATCCGTATTGACGGACGGCTGGATTACGCTCATTTCGCTACAGCAAAACCGAATTTGAAACAAGACTGATTTGTATCCTTGAATACAAGTCAATAAATACAGATCTATCCACAAGTGTACTAACGGAAGACTGACTAAGTTTAGGTCGACTAACATTCGAATTATATCTATTCAGTTAAAACATAGACCGGTTATGAATCGCGGGATTACCAAATTCACATCCTGCTAGTCTGTACGAACTTCTAGAAGAAATCAATAGATGATAGACTTTTGGCTCAGATCGACATTTACAGACAACTCATTGACATCCGGGATCCAGATTGGTGGTCACCTGAATAACGCCCGTTTTGCTGAAGTAAAAACCAAATATGAATCGAAAGTTGGCTGACTTACATTCTCCTAGCTGGGACGGTTCCTGAATATGAGTCAAAAAGAATGTGTTTTGCTAGTGAGCTACCAAAGACTGACTAGATCCAGGTCGACTAGCAATCTGGCCGAATATCAGTTATAAATGATTACTAATTCAAGTACTGCTGGTAAGAAGGCGCCCAAAATGAGTGGATATGTCAGATTCACATCTTATAAGCTGGAACGGCACTTGTAACAGCCGATTTGATAGAACAGACAACAGATACCAGTCGAAGGATTACTGATTCACGTCCTGGTGGCTGGAATAAGCCCAAAATAAATTGATGTAAGTTAGATTCACATACTGTAAGCTCGAACAATACTTGCAAATAAATCAACTGACTTACATCCAACTTAGTGGGCATTTGATTCAAGTTTGAATTGGCAGACGATCTACTGACGTCCGGATTGACGGAAGACTGCATTGCATTCTTTCGGCTTGAACAAAAGCCGGAAGATAACTGACTAACGTCCTGCTGATTAGAATCATGAAAGATTTATGTTGTGCAGGCTAGAACGAAACCTACAAGTTTGTAAACGGACCTACTCTGGCTCGATGGATAAGTGATTCATTTCTAAATAGGTTGATGCCAGACTTACATCCTGCTGATCAGAATTATGAAAGATTTGTGTTCCGTGAACTGGAACGAAATTTACAAGTTACTGAACGGATCTGCTCCAGTTCGATGGACGACTGACTCATTTCCAGTTTGACAGACGATTCCAGCTTAGATGAAGAGACAACTGAATAACGTCCAGTCTGTTGTTGAAACTTGATACGAATCGAAGGAAAACTAGAACAGACTTCAGACGTAAGATGACATATGGATACAAACAGTTGACAAACGACAAAACAAGAAGCATTGTCTCTATTTTATGAACAAGACGTTATCTTGCATAGCTTAATTTTGATATGTATCACTGTCTAACAAAAAAACTTCAAGAAAATGACCTCTAACACAAAAACCTTCTCTTCTCGTTTAAATTCAATTACAGTATAATAAAATTCATATATTCTCTGATAACTATCGCTGTATCTCATATCCATATGCATTTCAAACTTCATTTAAGCCTGTAATCAGTTAACACCAATAAAAACGGAATGCTCACAGTGTGACAAGCTTGTAATCTTGCGAATTCGTTCTGCATTGCTTTGCACGCAAACACCGCTGAAGAGTTTATGATTACGATGGAAGAAAGGTGCAAATTAAAACGTTCGATATGAAAACCAGTCGCCGTATAAACCACCAGACGTCCAATGGACAGTTTCTTAATTAAATGAAATAGCCAAGCAAGAATGAAAACTCCTGAAACTCCATCTTCGTCATCTGTGATTTTAATCTTCGCACCACGACGGTAGTGTAAGTATAATCGTTGTAAATTTGCATAAGTAGTAAACTTGTTCTTGCGCTAATTAAGAATATATTTGCGGGAATGTTGTGTATATGTTAATTCTTATTTATTTCATTGCTTGCTTCATAATGTAATTTAGCGGATTTTTATTTGGAATGAATCGTATTTGTTTTTTATTTCGTGTTCTACTCTAATAAGTATTTATCTTAATTTGTTAAGGGGTATTAGCAGATATGATTTGATAGTTTTAATCTTGTTTATATCCTTTATCGCAAGTAATTATAATTATACTCATTAATTAATGCCCTGCATGAATTTCAATTATATTTGTTGATATCTGGGAATGATTGGCTGATTTCTATACGACACGATTGAATGAATGATTTCCTGTGCCGCGTGCTCCACGTTAATCCTTTGCGCAGTTTTAAGGTCTTTACATGAAGCCAGAGAGACGGAGATCTCAATTTGTTGCAGCCTTTGCTCTAAAGTTTCCTTGAACGTTTCAAACACGCTTTCATCACGTCCCCATCGTTCTTCATTACTCTTGAATAACAATCTTTGTCTATACTGATTTACAATTCATTGCCAAGCGAATATTTCAGCAAAATTCAAATATTCAGTACCTCCAAAAGAGGTCGACACGAGACCCACTCTACTTTCAACCAATTGATAATCAATAATTGATGGAATACTAACATCTATTCAAATGAATTCTACGATATTTTCTATTTGTAAAAAATGACACACAGAATCTGTTCCGGTTAGTAATGTATGCAAAAAACGTCCGTTATGTCCAAAATGATAATCTAACATCTATAAATTACTGGAGCTAAAATAAATTATCAATGTATGCAAATTTATTTGGAATGAAACACGACAAATTATGCATGTGATTATCAATAACCACGGCAAGCATTTCAATCAAGTAAATATAAAACAAACTGCATCGGAAAATTAAACAGCGGAGCATAATCCGGAGACCGGCCGCCAAATGCAAACATCCCCATAAATATGTATTTATTATTTGCTCGATGCGACAAACAAACGGATGCCCATATAATTTATTTCGTAAATATGATATACTGATATTGATATTTGTAATTCGTAATTCGTCCCAAATGGAAAAATATGCGCGGAATTAGGTTTCAAATTCGTTTCCCGCTGCGGTCCTTATTGAAAGAAGAGAATTTCTTAATAATGACAAGAATTTTTCGCGAGTTTTCAGAAATGAGCAATATAGAAATTCATTGAAATGGCAAAGGTATGTTTATTTATGAGAAAAATTTGGAGGAATGCCGCGAGAAACTCAATATATTTATTTGAACATTGAAGATGTTTTTGCTGACAGAAATCTGTAAAGGTATCAGATGATGCTGGAATTTCTATAAGATCATTCCAGATGATCTCAAGTCGTTTTAAATCATAATCAAACAACCAAATAAATTTTTCATCCGCACCCCTACAAGGATTTGAGCGAATCTATAGAAAAGTCAACATATCTACAATCAGCTTGAAGTACGACTATTTCAAGTTCAAATTGATGTACGACTTGAAATGTCCACTTTGTTAGTCCAAATTCCAGATATAAGTCGAAGGATGATTGATTTATCGGCTGTTGGGAAGTCTGCAAGTAAGTCCAAATTTAAGGACTATCAACTCAAACCTAAATTGATAGACGACTAAATTGCGTCCAGTCTGTTAGAGGAAAGACCGATTGTTAATCGAGAGATGCTCCATTTACATCCTTCTTACTAGAACCAACCTGGAACATGGGCCAAGGTTGACGGCTCTATGTTCTGCAAGCCGGTAACAGATAAGTGACTCAGTCCAGGCTCATGAACTGACGTCCAAATCCAAACTGACCGACGAATGAATTACGCTCAGTTCCCTCGAGGATTTGAATTCAAACATGGTTTATCCACATCCTTCTGGCTTGAATGAACCCGAAACAAGGGTCAAGGATGACAGATCTATGCTCTGCAAGCTTGTAACGGATAACAGACTCAGTCCAGGCTTATGAACAAACATCCAAATCTAAATTGACGGACGAATGAATTACGTCCAGTCCTTCCGAGCAAAGATCGAATTTGAATTTGAACATGGCTCATCAAGGCTGAAACTAACACGGAACATGGGTCAAGGATGACAGATCTATGTTCTGCAAGCCTGTATGAATAACTGACTCAGTCCAGATCCAAATTGACGGGCGAATAAATTATGTCCAATTTCCTCGAGTAAAGGTCGTATTTGAGTTTAAACATGGCTCATCCACATCCTTCTAGCTGGAACGAACACAGGATATGGATCAAAGATAACAGATCTATGTTCTGCATGCCTGTAAGGGATAACTGACTCAGTTCAAACTCATGAACTGACGTCCAAGTCCAAATTGACAAACGAATAAATTACGTCCAGTCCCCTCAAGCATAGATCGGATTTGAATTTGAAATTGGTTCATCCAAATCCTACTGGCTTAAACGAACACGGAACATGGGTCAAGGATGACAGATCAATGTTCTGAAAGCCTTTAGAGATAAGTGATTCAGTCCAGGCTCATGAACTAATGTCCATATTCAAAATGACGGACGACTAATTTTGGTCTGGTTCGCTTATACAAAGATCGAATTAAGATCAAAAGGTGACTAATTTATACCATCCTGACTAGAACAAATTTAGAACGTGGAACAAGGATTACAGGTAAATGTTCTGTTAGCGTTTAAGTAGCCTACGAGAGAGTTTACAGATAACTGACTCTGTTTAGGTCAATGGATACTCGAATCACATATGATATATCAATAGAGACCAAAATCCACGTACTGCTGGTCCAAATGAGTCTCAATCATAGATTGATAAGAGATTCACGTCCTACCAAAAAAACCAATACGACGGACGACTAGATCATGTTCAGATACACGAACACCAAGACTTGATTGATGAAGGATGTTAGTCCTAAGGCTAAATGAACGTTCGATTAGGAATGGGTCGGGACATACAGATGATCAATCCTAATTCAGATTATTAGTCGAATGAAATACGTTTTGCCTGCTATAGCAAAGTCAACTTTCTGACTGGAAAGGATCTCGAATATGGATGAGGGATGACAGATCTATGATCAGCAAACTGCCAGAGAATAACTGATTCAGTCCTACTGGCCTGTTCTCAAGTTGAGTCCTGCCGACTAAGACGAAACCTGTAACTAAGTCAAAGGACCAACGACCAATTCAAAAGAAGTCATGTACAGACGTCTCGAACGGAGCCTGCAAGTAAATTCAAATTTATGGCTGAACAATTTACATCCAGATTTAGATGGCTAAGTCATCCGAGTTAAGACCTAAGTTGACGTACCTACCTTGAAATTACGCCAAATATCACTCGAAGGATTACTGACTTACGTCCTGCTGGTCTAACCGGATCTCAATCATAAGTCGATGAATAAAAGACTTCAGTTCAACAGAACTTGCAAATAAATCCAATTTGGAGAACACCTTTCTTAGGTCTACTCTGACAGATGATTCACAGAGATCCGAAGTGATGGACGTCTGAATTACGTCCTTTCCGGTAGAGCAAAGACCGGATCTAAGTCGAAGGACAACTAATTCGTATCCTTCTGGCTAAAATCGAACTACGAGAAATAGATTCATATTCTGTGAGCTAATCAGTAACCAGAAATTCAATTTGCGGATAACTGGATAACTTATTCAGATTCTGCTAGCCTGAACGATATCCAAGCATGATCCAATATATTATCAAGTCACATTCAGCTAGAATGGAATATGCAAATCAACGAACTGACATCCAGCTCAATGAACGAATTCAGATTCACGGACGACACGTCTCGATTGACGGACGATTGTAGACGACCAGTTTGTGAATCCAAACACCGCACATAAGTAGTTTTGGCTTTTTGCATTCAAGTAGACTACAGATTGATGGACGAATGAATTACGTACGGCCTGCTAGAATAGAGGTCCAGTATGAGTTATGACCTCCTGACTGGAACGGACCCTGAACATGGACCAAGGATGTGTCGATGTGTCGATTAGGTCGATAAGCATTTGCTACAAGTAAGTCAACGGATCTACATTGACGGATTAAAATGTCAAATATAGAATGTTGCTCAAATCCAAATATGTTCATTCTAGGATTAAAATCTCATGAATAATCATCACTATCAAAGTTCGATCTGAATTCGCTTAATCAACCGTCCAAACCAATTTTTCACCACACCCTTTCAACAGTTCTGATTCACTACTTCACTTAATATCAACAACATGGAACTTTCTCCGCTTTATCTTGATTTGAAATATTCTCTACTATCACGCTTCTTCGTAGACATGTAAGTAATATAAAATATCAACCAATTATGGTGGTAGGCCGTGTTAGATGTAATGCTAACATTTCCTGCATGGTGCATGAAGTTAGACACTCAACGCGTGTATTTATAATAGTTTATACGCGTGTCTCAAACGCAACCCTCATTGAGGAGGGGTACTCAAAATGTGGCAGGTGGTGAAGCAGATGGTGGAATCATTTGATTGTTAATGAGAAGATTTCTTGAGAAGATATCCGATCATTAGGAATAAAACTTTAATAGGTACTAAACAGAATAAGCTTCCTTAGAAATATTTCTGTTTGCAAATATGTTGCTAGTTTTAGAACCACTGTTCCAGATAGAATCTTTCGATGGCGTTCGTGCGACTCACCAATTTATAAAACTGTCGACGCGCCGAACTGAATTAGTTATTCCCTGGGCGATGCGATATACCGCGGTCTACACTCTTTGAACTAACCAACCTAGCGATCAAAGTTAACTAGCCATACTGGACATTGCACGGTCTGGCGCCCTATTGCATCGGGAAATAGATTGTTCTAGAAAGAGGAATTGTTCTGCCTTAGGATAGTACGATGATAATAGAGGCGATAGCTTCCGAAGTCGTTGTTCTAATGATTCGGAAGAATTAGCCTAAAGCTTGCAACATTTTGTTGAGAAACAAAAGTGGTTTGTCTTCTTTGACTACTTCATCATTTAGTTACGGCAACTATGGAAGAATTGGCTTAGTAAAAAAAGGATACTGGTCACCTTACGAATACTTTTGTTTATAGATTCTCTAGATGGGTCGTAATGGCACTGCACTTCATACTGCTCAATACTGCTCTGTAACATCGTGTTCTTCTGCAATTCTTCATTTTATCTTACACAACGATTCCTCTTCCACATTATTCTCTAATCTTTTCTTAGTTATCTAAATTTCACAACAAAAAGTTGGTAATATACTTTAATATAGAATATAATGAATTCTTTTTGTGTTTACAGATTTCTCTCACTAAATCTCGTCGTATAAACTGCTTCGAGTGGTAAGAGATCTGCGGTTACACAAAAAACATCTATTTTTATACATGAGTGAATCTAGTAACATAATTCAATTCCCAAGGGGCCTTTGTCCTTTCTTCCCCAGTTTCTTCATAGCACAAATCTCAAATCATAACCTGACCTACATCTGGATATTTTTTTAAGGTGTTTGTACATTAGTTCTGCCGGCGGAACAATGACGAGAGGAACAAACAATTTTCCTTCCTACATATACAGAACAAATATTTGCTGCGCCTCTGGAAACCGAAACGAAATCTCGGAAGCGGACGAGAAACCATACAAAAGAGATTCTCAAAATGTATTATCGTAATAAAAAAAGATGGTGGAATAGTAAACACTGGGAACGTTTTTTAAATAGTGCATACGTATTTGTTTGGGAGTTTGTTTAATGAAAGGCGCTCTCCTAATTTCCATAAGAACAATAGTCAGATAGTCCAGCTCTGAGTATGTCGCCATGTCCGCGGATGACCGGAAGTTAACACTTTTGTTTTACATCTCTTTTGTTTGTGTATGGCGTCTACGTCCCACGACTGAATAATTCAAAAGGGTTGGATAAATATTATTGTTCGCAACCTTTTATTATTCCACAGCTCTGTTGGTCCAGCAAATTTTACTAATTGGAATGTAAACACGAAGGAATCATTAGATAAATCATTAGTCCCAAATGTTGACTTGCCCGTTCAACAACGTTCAAGGTTCTTCAATGAGAGACATTTAAATATTTCAACTACGTAATATGTCCTGGCAAGAATTTATGGATTAAGAAGACTTCCCTAATATCGAAATTTGTGAGAGGTTGTGATGAGAATTAATTTTGATGATAATCCAGTCATAGCTCATATTTCCAAATAAAATTCATTGTATTCTTTATTAAGATAGACAGCGACCTCAATTTTACTGCCTTTTGGATTAAAAATTAATTTCCTTTCATGTCAGACCATAAAAGATAAATTAATTGAAGTTGACATGTATACAATAAATTAATACCAAGCATCATAGAAAAAATAGAAAACATTGATAGAAATAGGCTTCCATCATTAGTTACAAGGAATTAAAAGCATGCTGGTGCTGCCAATGACTCATAGATAATTAATGAACTAATCAATAGCTACCCCAGTTAAATTTTATATCCCTACACAAGCCCTAATCACAACGACAGAATTAAACATAATGAACACACCAACATCTAAGGAAATTAACAAGAATAAGTCGTCAGATTTATAAAAAGTTTGCTGTTCTCCGGAGATAAACTTAAAAATCATTCGAAGTGTGAATTATCAACTGAAGAACAAACGAATTGAAATAAAAGAAGAAAAAAGAACTAAAAAATGTTCCTTGGAGAGGGAATCACTACAAAAACTAGTTGCTACGCGTTGTGTTGAATGTAGGGGAGGATTGGTGTTTCCAAATTGTGCGGAAATTCTCAATAAGAATGTATTCCATAAACATTTCATACTGGTGAAGACTTCCGGTCCATATGATGTTTGAAATTTTTTTGTTGTAGTTCTATGCGACGCAAATTGCGAAGAAGGTTGAAGCTAAACCCCTCGTACATAAAATATTCAACATCTAAGAGAATTAAACAAGAATGAATTTTTTTATTTGAAGTCAAAATCTGACTGTCAGATGCACAGAATATTTGTTATCTCCCGGATATAAGCCTAAAAATAATTCGGAGTGGAAATTACCGACTGGCTTTTATAGTCAACTTCCTGAAAAACAAACGAGCCGAATTAAAAAAATGGAGAAAAATGTTCGTTACAGAAGAGGTCAGTACAAAAACAGCTGCTAGGCGTTGTGTTGAATCGAGGGGAGGAATGATAAGGGCGACGTGAGAGAAATACTTATAAAACGCACCCTAAAAAATTCTATTATTCTCCAGGTTAGTAAAAACACTATCCGTACAGTCAATGACAGTGAGTTAAATACTTGAGCAAATAAATTATTAACGCCGATATTAGTCCTTAAACCGTAAAGGAAATGATTGCGAGCTGTAAAAGGAACAAAGAGAAATTACATATTAACGCGAAAGCGTAATAAAGTGTGTGAGATCATGGTTCATCAGATAATAGCTGAAAACTTGTATTAATCTTGTCAAAAAACTGTTTTTCTTATGAAATTGTGAAGCAGTTCCTAATCAATTCGTGCACTTCCTTCATCCCAATTCAAGTATTGTTCATAAGAAGAGAAACTAATCTATTCATTATATGAACAGAGCTTCAGATGAGGACGTCAAAGATGTGTGTGTGTGTGTTTGTGTGTGTGAGGAAACTCACAAATCCAATTCGATCAAAAATAATTGAAATGATTCCAAGTCAAAGCAGATAGTAATATCTCATTGTTTGCAAGTCATCGAAAGCGCCTTGAAATCTCTAATTGAAACCTGGGCATTCATCTTAATGAGAATAGCAGAGAACAACGAAGGAATTGTACGAACTTTCAGTGAGACGTAAATAAAAAAATAATTTCTCGTCGTCGACTAAGATTCCGCCAACCTGGATTTCAAATCGAGAACTTTGTTCAAATAAAAGTTGTAATTATCAGAACTTTGTATCGCGTTTCCGGGAAGGATGGAAAAGTAATTTCGTCTGGCCCTCTTGCGAATATCAACCTCATTAAAAATGAAACAATCGAGATCAAAGTATTACGTTTCATTAAATTAAATGGAATTGATATTAAAGTCTTTTTACACACTTGGAAATAACAAATAAGAAACATCTTTTATTGCTTTATCGATGTAATTATATTCCAGAAAGAAACAATTTCCTAAAGATAATAGCACCATTGTGATTCTGTTCTTGTATCAGAGCCGTAATAGATTCATTTCCACAATATTCATTCGTTTTGAGTATGCAACAAAATTTACAGTGTTTGATTTGGATGCTCAAAGTGGCGCAATCGGAAGATGCAATCGAATAGCTGAAAAGCTCATGTTTAAGCTTTCATATATTGTTTTTGCCTGATGCTGAATTTGCAGCTCATCCTTCATTGTATTTTGTCGCTCGCCCAGATTGCTTGTCAAACTTGGAAAGAATCTGGTAAAAACCTTGGATTTCATCTGAAGATGACGGTTGAAATGAACTCTGCAAGGCTACGACTGTTATTCAACTCCAAATGAATACTTAAATGACCATTTTGTAAATTCTCTCGAGTTTATAGCGCCTAATAAGACAATTTGCACGTAGCTAAAGCCGCGAACATATTGCATCCGATAAATTTATGACCATTAGCTGTCAATCCTAATGATTCAACTATTCTTCTATTCAATAAACATACTGGCAGACCATCAACTTTCCTCTCACAATAAGCAATAGAAACTAATAATATATTATTACCACAGCTGAAGAATATACAATAAGAATAAATAACAATTTCCTCAAGGAAAAAATTCAACAGATGCGCAGTAATTAAATAAATTTACAGCCTTAATACATTAAATAAATCTCACAGCGTCCAGGTAACCAAACAGAAAGCCATTCCTCAAGTGTGAGTTAATTTCGAAATGTTTAAAACCATACAATTAAGGTCTACTTGCCGGAAATGCTCAAGTATCAAATTAAATGGAATTTAACATCCGGTCTTCCACAAAATTTATTACAGAAATAAATATTCAAGTGTTTGCCGAGCTGTAACCCAAATTGATTTCAAAACCATAATTAACAAAAACCGTGCCATGTCGCATAAACTTCAGTAATAACATGAAACGAATTGAGAAGAAAGAGGTGATCTCGAAATACGAACACGTGATTAGAGAAGTATGTTTGAGTTCAGGAGATGGAATCGCGTGCGGTTAATCTTCATAAGCGTGTTCTGTGCTTTTTTGTTGTTTATTTTTTGTTTATGGTTCATTTAGACTTGAAAACAACACGAAATTAAATAATCTTTTCGATAATGTTGTTTATTGAATGCATCGCAAAAACATATTCACATTGTCGAAAATCCTCAATGTGATGTACAATATTTTTCTTGAAACAAATTTTCCATATGCGACTCTGAATCCATTGTCGTTGAACGCAAAGTCTAAAGCGTTTAACGGTTCTGTAAATCTACATATTTGTTAGTGCAGATATTACAGATACGGAACAAATAAGTCGCTAGTATGGCCATAATTAAGTGAACAAATGCTGTCTTTTTTACGAAATAGATAGAATTGAAGTTCATATTGCGATTGAGTACTTCGTTTTGAAAGGCTTGAAGCCGACAGATAAAAAATGGTCCAAATTATACATTTCAAATATCTGCTCCATCATTTTCGGCGGGCAAGAAGTGGGCGGCTGAATTCAAATGTGGCTTTCAGGATGATGAACGCGTGGGAACCCTAAAAACCGTTGCCAAAATTCAAAATCCTATATTAGACAATCGTCTACTGAAGATCCGAGAAATTGCTGAGGCTGTAATCTTTACAAATCATGCCTACCACATTTTCGTGATATTTTATGTATGCTGGCAGAAAATAACTGCTTGCTGGGTGCCGCGTCTATCAACAATCGATCAAAAACGTATTTGTTTGAACATTTCTCAAGAGTTCTAGATTCATTTGAACGCAATCCCACTGAGTTTCTTCGACTTTTCATAGCGGTGGATGAGTTTGGTTTCATTACTACACGACAGAGGCAAAGCAGCAGTCCAAACAATGGATTGAAGCTGAGGAAAGAGCGTCTAAAGAAGCCAAAATAGGTGTTCATTACGGAGTGCTCATAGACTATTTGGAAGACCACACTGTGATTTACTAGTCTTCATAGTGGTCGCCCAGTGATCAAAATTCGACCGTTATCGATTAAATTGCTCAGTTAGAGCGTCATTGAATTAAAATCTCTATCTAAGGGGTTTCAGGTAAAAGTAACTTCGTATTTGACGCTCTATCCGAATCTGGAATAAAAACTAGTGGTTGCATATTTCTCGGCATATTCCAGCAAAAAATAATATTATTTTCAGCAGTAAATTGAAATGCGACATCTGGGTATACTTTTAGCTTTCTTCACTCCTTCTCCATATGAACTTAAAATATGTCAAAGTTCACATTTCTTCGTGAGCACAGTTTAAATGTTTCCTCTGTACCTAAAATAAAAATGGAATACCTTGCATATAATTTTAGCACTCTGCACTCCTTCACCATATCAACTTCAAGTATGCCAGATCTCACATTCCTTCGTACATGCTATACCAAGTTTTCTCTTCACGTAAAATTGAAATAGGACATATAATCTGGGCTATCTGTACTCCTCCTCCATATGAACATCAAGTAAGTCAATTCTCACTTCCCTTCGGGCGCGCGTTATAAAATTTCCTCTTCGCGTGAACCTAAAATGGAGCACCTTGTATATAATTCCAGCTTTCTGCACTTCTTCTCCATATAAACTTCAAGTATGCCAGATTTTACATTCACTTGTGCGCGCAATATGCTTAAAAGGGATACAACATTTTCCCTTTAAATATTAATATATAGATTAAAATGGAGAAACATGTATATAGTTTTCGCTTCCTGCACACCTTCTTCATATAAACTTCAAGTATGCCAAATCACATATTTCTTCGTGCATGCAATATGCTTAAAAAAGAGGTACCTACAAAGTTTTCTCTTCACATATTAATATATAATTGAAATGGGACAAACTGTATATAATTTTCGCTTTCAGCACACCTTCTCCATATAAACTTTAAGCATGCCAAATCTCACATTCCTTTGTGCATGCAATATGCTTAAAAAGGGGATAAAAAGTTTTATCTTCACGTGTTAATATATGGATTACTGGACAAATTGAATTATCCAATCAAAGTAAAACGTCCCTATCTGCCTGCAAAGAAGGTGCTACTTCATCATGATAATATACCTGCGCACAGGTCTCGCGTTATTGCGGAAAAACTTGAGAAATTTTGATTTCGAATGCTTCCACATGACCTGCATTCGCCAGATTTGACTCTTAGCGATCTTTTTCTTGAAGAAATTACTAGGGGGAAAAGAATGAAAAGGTTGATGCTGAGAGGAACGCTCATTATGCAGACTTGGGCATATCTTTTTATTCTGATGGTATTAGAAAGTTGGAACATCGTTGGACTAAATATATTGAATTGCAAGGAGATCATGTAAAAAAATAAAAGAAAATTGTCCGGAAATCTTGCATTCTCTTAATCAGGAAGAACTCCTCGAACTATCCTCTTATAAAACCACATTTCCTACTGTAAGATGTCGATACATCGTCTATGTCCAGTTTCATGTAATTTTTGGAGCAAATATCATGAATATGTGAATAAATCAATGTTACTTTGTCGACATTAGAGGTTGTTCCTTCAAGAACAGTGCTGATTCATCTACTAGTGACGAATCTTCTCCAATCACAAGATCAATGTTCTCTTCCTTTCATCTTTTATTTATTTTGATTGTTTATGGCTTACTCACATTTAAGAGCAACATGAAATTGAATAATTAGGGTTTTTTCATTAGAAATACATTTTTTTTATCGATAATGACGTTCTAGGTTTTCTGCGGCTTTTAGAATAAGAAATTTGCTGAATTCTATGAACATATAAATCCTTGTGGAAAAGAAACGTATAAAGCCACATTTCCCCTTGTAGTATTCTTCTGTATCGCCTTTATCAAATGTTATAATGTTTTTGGGCAAATATTACAAATATATGTGGATCAGAGGTTCATTGCGTCGATGGGCCGTCTACGAGCGCTGATTAATCAGTTGTGACAAACTTTCTGCAAATTACAAGATCAATACTTTCTTTCTTAGGATCTTCTACGTCATTTGAAATTTTCTATAAGAAGTACTCATCTAAGCCCCGTGTAACGACATACATTCGATAACTACATGAATTTTAAAGAATTAGGCAACATTGAGAATAAAAAGTATTGCATTAGGATTGTGCCGTCTTAGAATTTAAAAGTTTGTTATGTTTCATGAATATATTCACCCTGGTGGTAGCCATCAATGACATTCAGATGACCTCAGGAGACTATTTCCTGAAAACAAGAACTAATTAATTAATTTATTTCAACTCCAAATTATTGGAGAGTTCTCATTATTGTTGAACTTTTGGTTCAGATACGTTCAAACATTGCTGTGGGTACAGTCAGTTGCAACATTTTGATAAAAAATCTGTTACTCCATGAAACTAATAATTAGGATCTCGTGTTTCGCGACCGTGTAATTAAAATGAAACATTAACATGTTGAACCCGAACTTTTCACTTAAAATAAATCAAAACGTCGACGTACAAACGGAGGAATCGAATTCCAAGTTTGGCTTTCATGTGATGGCATCGTGTATCTAACGTCGTAGTGCATTGGCAGTACGCTAATTTAACATCGCATTAGGATGGCGTATTAACAGCTTCATCTATTTTGCATGCCTAGGTTCCACTACAGTGGCTCTCAAAAGTAAAATCATGAAGTAATTTACAAAGTCCATGAACCTTGGAAGAGAATATTTGAATGATTAAACATTGAGGTTGTTGAACGCGGATTTGAATAATATTTTCGGAAGTACTGTTGCGGATAAGCTAAGCAAGGTATAAACTTTAATAAGTACGTATCAGATTCCAATTAAAATTTCAGATCATTTGCTAGGATTGGAGTAATTGAGCCAATATATCGAGAAATCCCCCAGATCGAATGTTTCGGTAATAATTCGGTTTTGGTGATTATACAGTTGGCAGCCTGTTCGACATGTTTGCTGTTTGTATCATGCGGGTTTCCTTAATTATCGATGCCGAGTGCTGTTTGTTTTATATGTGGTAGTAATTGAGCGAATTGGGTGATTTTAAAATGAGTTGCGATCGCGTATGTCGTCCCTTGGTGATAGGGGTAAACAAAATTCGATTTTCATAATAAATTGTTGTTTGCATTTCCCAAATGTGATTCGGCATAATTTCAAATGGATGTTTTTCATACCAACCTCCATTAGCTGGATGAAATTATAGACAGAATGACCAATACTGTTAGCATGCTCTATAGTTCAATCCAAAAGCTATTCTTCGTCGTCCCACATTTCAATTCTTGCGAATTTATCATAAACCTTTCAACCGTCGTGAAGAAAACACTAAAAGTATATGACATCGTGGAAAAACTAACAATGTGCGCCATTTTTCACGATATAACGTCGCCTGGAAACAGAACAAATGTTGTTGCACTGTCTCATCCACATTGTCGTTGCCAGAGAATATTCTAAAATAAATATCAGCTCATTTTTCGACAATAGCGCCCAGAAAAACTCTGAATTGGCTGGAAAATCTGTCACGCATTGTAGGCCTATTGTGAACACCGTAAATGTAATGCGAGGGCCATCTATCAACGCGAATGTGAAGAAGACGCACTTTTTAAGAAAACATAACTCAGCGGCTTTTTTATGAAAGAACGAGTGAGTGATTCAAATGTGTTGGGATCTATTATCATGATGACATTCGTCAACTTTACTTACAGTTTCTTAAAGTTTTGTAAATGGATTTCAAATATCTTTTGAATTAGGATAAAGGCATATTTCTTCTTCCAATATCTATTTGACTCCAAATATTTGATTGATAGAGTAGAACAAAGTTAATCATTAACTGAATCCAGTTGGTTGATAGTACAGTGCACAACACCTCTCATCGATCCATTCATCAGATTATTTGTGGTGAACAAAGTCAACTCGTACAATATGCTTCTTTGCTGTCTACTAGTCAACACATGAAAATTAAGGGCCGTAACAAAAAATTAGAAGATCTGAGAAACACAAAATCTGTGTGACGTAATATATGAACGACATTGGCCATTATAAAACCTATTATAGTAAACAGCTGCCTCATATGGCAACCAACAAAAATCTCAGATACTGTAGGGACTGAAATTTTAGGAGACATAGTATCTTGTCCCACAGCAGCCATTAAAGCTATTCTTGACATCACTATGCCTCATGGGCATATCAAAAGTATTGTCTTAGGCTTTTGAGCCGAAAAGCATGAGCAACGTGAATAGAACTCCAAATTTTGATCGACCGTTCGTCGAAATAATTCGTAGTAAACGTGGGAGAATGGAGGTCTCTAAATTTCACGAGGTGGGCTCCTATGGTACAAGAATACATCTAAAATTGGGGGTAACACAGGCATTAGTATATTTGAGCCACAAGGCTTAGGCACTTATACGACAATAGTCCAGGCAGAAGTTCACGTCGTAGAATCATGCGCTCGATCCTGTTAGAGCAAAGATTTCAAAGAAGCTACCATACATACAATGAATGCGCTACAATATCCAAAGATTTGTTTTTAACCGCTTCTGGATAACAGCACATGAGCAGTAAAAGGAAATGGATAACCCGATCGTTTAGCACAAAAAGGTAATAAGCCTCACACTTCCACACAAAAAAGGCACTTTAATATTGGACACACAAAAACTATTTAACAATGGCAAAGACCGAAAGATCTGAAGCATGTCAAAGATCTCACCATCGTGCAAAAATTAAAAAAACTCTTCCAACTTGGTAAGAAGAGCTGAGGTTACTATATTGTGCAAATTATTCAGAACAAGTGAAAAAATGGTTTCTTCTGAAAACCGTCGTTCTATACCCCCACCATACACTTTCAGTGTGACGCACATCCTTCTCTCATCAGAAATGACCTCCTACAGACACCCTGACACTAATTCCACCAGGCAATGAAAATGTTCTCGAGTTCATTATCATACAAACACACCTGAATAGCATCACATATCATGTGTTCCTCTTTTGCACAATGTATTCCACACTCAAACGCCTCGTCATAATACTTCAAAAGCTCTCAATGAGATCCAAGTCAGGTGAATTTTCAGGCCAATCGAGCACCTTGATTCTATCCTCCAGCATGAAAGCCTTTAGCAGTCCCAAACTGTGACATGGGGCCAAGTCATGCTGAAATGTTCCGTCGAAGGCCCGCACGAATAAAACGACCCCACGGCGTGATATTACGATTTATTCAGCCGAATTCATCATGCCTCGATCAGGAACTAAGCCTCTAGCACCATTTGTCGTGAAAACTCCTTTTAGCAGATCCTTTACATTAAAATATTATGCCGCAGGATCGTTGCACATGCGAACCTTCGACTGGACATCCCAACACGATCTGGTTCCTGGTCACAATTCAAAGTTGTTGGGACTCATTTGCTGGAAAACCAAATCAAAGTTCCTGATTGGCTTAGGAATTCACTCAACCTAGATCCCTTCGAGAACTTGTGGGATATTGTGACGAAGCGGCCAGGCAAGACTGATTGTACGAGAGAAAAACACATGACAGACAATGCCGTTCAAATACGTTTATACGATGATGAACTCAAAAACACATGCACCAATCCAGCGGAGGCAACACCAAAACATCTGCAGGAGATCATCCCCGCCAAAAGAAGACAGACGTCATACTGCAGATCTATGGAGCCAACAAAAGCACAGTTCTTTGAAAAAACAATTTTTCTTCATCCTGTCCCAAATAATTTGCACTAACAGGCCCTTCGCAGGACAATCTCAAGACTCAGGAGCTCTTCAGAATTGGCAAAGACATGAGTACGTCAAGAAATTAATCTCACCCTCGTGCGAAAGGATCAGAGAGCTCCGCCAACATGTAAAACAAAGCTGAGGATACCAACAGGCCTTCTGTCTATCAAATCATCATCTAGTAAAGATCGGTAGAACAGGATGAACTGTATCACCTCTGCCTGGAAGAAGTAGAAATGGTCACTGTTCGGCAACTTCAAGTCAGTGACTGTACCATCTTGGCCCGGCATATGATTTCAAGGCTACTACAATAATCTAGTCATTGAGTGGGATATACCTAGAATTGACACAGAAAATTTTCCAGGACAAGTCTGTTATATGAACTTTGCTCGAACCCTCTCATAACATAATAATAATAACAATAAAACAAAGATAATCCCTGAAGTTGCTATTTACGAGAGGAGATTTGAAAGTAATCTACCGTGATAGTAAAGATGCTTAGTATGTGGCTCATTTGACTGATGGAGCCACTGACATATTCCTACGTATCGAGCATTCATTATTCATTTAGGTGGTGGCATGTTGAAAGTGGCAAGTTGAGTGAAATGAAAAATTTGGGTTTGAAACACCATTCCATCATAGAATTTTTAGTCATGAAAGAAAATGGACCTTATCAATGGACTTACGAAAGCAGTATACAGGGACAGATGATCTCCACAGTGAGAGACGGATGGAAGCAACCACGTTAGAAACCGCAATGGAAGTGAAGTAGCTTGACTTTAAGCACTGTCGAATGAAAACTTGTCAATTAGCAAGAAAATGTGGCATTTCAGAAACATCAGCTCTGAGAATCCTGCATAAACATCTGATGATGATTGAGATTATAGCGAGATGGGTGCCAAAATTGCTGATGTTGTAGCAGGAGCAAAACCGTTTTTTGACTATAATGGAAAATTTGGACCTGTTTAATGGAATAGTGATTTTTTGGCTCAAATAGTTAAGGGTGAAGAAACATGAATACATCATTGGGTTCTGAAGATGGAACATAAGTCCATGCAATGCAAGCACAAAGGTTCTCCACCACCGAAAAGATTTGCACTCAGTTGTTTGCCGAAAAGGTGACGGCTACAATTTTCTGGGGTATGAAAGGTGTGCTCTTGATTGATTATCTTCCCTATAAGAAGACAATAACAGGAAAGTACTATGCTAGATTTCTGAGAAATTTTAATACAGCAATTCTGAATAACCGTCGAGGCAAGTTCAGTCATGAGTTGCTGCTGCTCCACGACAATGTCCCTATTCACAAGTTAGGTAATGTATCAGCTGCTGTATGCGACTTTGGATTCCAGGAACCTAACCATCCTGCTTATAACTCAGACCTTTCCTTGAGCAACCTTCTTTTTATTTCGACAATTGAAGAATCACCTACGAGAAATTTTTCAACCGATGAGAGAAGTTCCTTCTTAATTCACCCGAGGATTCAATTTTTTTTTCTTGCAGTAATGATGCCCTTCAACCAATTGAAACAAGAGTATCGTCTTATAAAAATCAAATTGAGAAATAATAAATACAATTTTGACCAAATATAACCATACATTCTTAGGTAGATTAGTTTTGAATTTTACACCGCAACACTAACTTCAACAGGCTCAACCTTCGTTTCAAATAATCTCGTAAGTACCGTTTACCACAATTTTCATAATTTGATCTCCCAACTTTACTGCATGAATTACTTTCAATTATTTCATGCCGAATTCAGAGCATACACCCAATAACTTCCGGGTTCGATTGACGTCAAGAAACTCTATCCTCCAATGTAACATTCATTTTTATCATCGAATATAACAAGGACGTCACTCCCGTAATTTATTTTTCAAACGAAATTGTGCCAAACGCTCTCAACCGTACTCTTTTTCAAGTTCCTGTCAAAAAATCCTAACAAGCGAAATATTCTAACATAACAGTCAGGTCCATAACCGGCAGATAATCAACATCTGTCGCCGTATTGATATCAAGGGAGGATATCATGATATCTGAATGGATATAATACCCTCCTTCTGGAACAATTTTTTTCTTTTATTGAAAGCCTCTGAAAATAATCCAGAATGTGATGGTGTGTGTGTGTGCACGAGTTGCGGATTGAACTTCGATCGCGAATTACTCCAGAGGCACCGCAACTTCGAGAGATGGTTGGATATTAGGTTAGAATTAAATTTAGGAAGTTTGTTAAACGACCACATCAAACGCAATATGCTACTGTGTTCTTAGAAATGTATTTCATTCCAGACCGAAGAATCCTTTGAACTTGTAATACAAGATAAAATTAATCTACTTGAATTAAAGACGCAACAAGACGGTGAACATCCTCCTGATTTTATTGCAAGCTAAATATAATAACAAGAGCCTCAACATATGTGAAACAGAAAATAGAATGATGATATAAAACTAATTGAAGTAAAAATACCAAACAATTTGGCTTTTGATCACTCTAGCGTGAAACATACACACTTTCATAATTAGACAGAGTTATCATCTCATTTCTCATTGAGAAGTCTTTGTGGATCTTTCTATATCTTCTTCAATTTGCATATTAAGTTTGGAGTGCAGTACTTTTCTGCAATTGCTTATTGCTTGTACATCCGGTATGTTGATTAGTGTATATCATCGATGGAAAGAATGAACAAGATTTCCTGGGCTGATTGATTGGATGTTGTAGGGTTATATCGACCTTATTTTTTATTCATGTGTATGTTTGTCGCTAGAATGTGGAATTGTGCACGAAACCTTAAAAGAACTGTAAGGGTTCGTCACAAATTATACTGTCTTCTTGTACATCAGATTTTTTGGCTGAAACTGTAGAGATAGGACCCAAATGCAACATAAGAACAATATTTACCTGTTTGTTGTATCTGTATAAAAAGCAGTAAATTGATCAGAGTACATAAGTAGTGAGCACAAACCACGCTATATGCAGTTACAGGAACGGCGTGAGCAGGTTCTCATAACATGATAAACTTCAGATAACTTTGCATGATAAGAAAAATGAGAATAAAAATATAAGTTGCACGAATTCCATTTGGGACGTCTCCGGCAGATTCACATGTTGAAATATAGATATGTAAATTTTACAAACACCCTTACCCAAATGGTTCTCATTCATCATCAAAAAATTCAGTGAAATTGGGAATAAACTTCTTGAGAATTCGCTCAATCATGAAAAAATATTCCACTGCCAAAAAAATATTTCAATAATAGATTATCATTCCAAAAATATGCGAGAGCATAGCATAAATATTCCCTCAAATTAGGCTATCACAAGAGTCCCAACATTTGGAATGAAGTATCTTGTGATTCTTGTGGAAGGAATTTAAAAAAAATATTTTGCCGTGATTCTCATACAAGGCGTTTTCTGTGGAGTACCTGTATTTACCCTGGCTACTCCTAGAACTCCTATATTTTCTGTTTATTAGATTAAAAACCTCTTGGAAATTCGATCTATCATAAAAAAGTGATGCGGAAGCCTAATATAAATATTTTGAATTCAGCTAATTTTATCTTAAATTGTTTGATAAACAAGCCACATTCAGTTTTTTGTCACCAACATATTCCAAACAAAGGCTGTAAACAACCAGCAATGCGGAAATTGCTTCACCACTGATTGGCGACTGCTGGTATCGTTTCTTGTCGAAGAAGAGCGGCAGCTCACATAGGAAGGAAATGTTCCCACTGGGTGATAAATTAAGACGTCATTGCATTGTTTCGCATCAAGGGGGGTACCAGTGACAAAGATATACGCCTGCTCCTATTGGCTCCCGTCTGGTCAAAGGATTCTTAAAGGAAATTCGCTATCAATTGAAATCAGTCGTGCAAGGCGGGACACAATAGATGGATTCCCCTTGGATACGTTTTTTTAATTACGAAGGAATTAGTCAAGATATTGAATGTCGAGGACATGGACCGTACACCACAAAAGAGGATACAGGGATGTAAAAAGAATATTTTGAAAAAATGATTTCTTTTGACCACACATGCCCGTATTGCAAATCCACTGAGAAACAAGAAGGCAACGGAAGCCACATTTTGTTTATCTTCTCTCGAAGACAATTGAAAGTTCGGTCGCCTGTCTAAACTTTTTTACTTGTTCCATTGTTTAATTTTTAACGAGGTATTTACGGATTGGTGACGTGGAACAAACTTTATTCCTTCCAGAAGATTTTATTATCAACAGCTGGAACATCTGCGTATCTTGTATTAATTAATGTCGTAAATTGATGACAAAAAACGGACAATCTCCTCTTTGTTCAAATTGTGTCATCGCTTTATTAAAAGATTATTTAGAACGAATTCAATTCTCTGAAAAACCAAATTGAATTTACTGATGGTATAGCTAATATACTAGAAATTTTTTCGAGTGTCGAATTAGAAAAAGTTAATTTTCTGGATAATAATACCATAATTTCCATATTAGTAATTATATTTTATTTACGAGAGAAGAGGAAATTGTAATCTACCTCAACAGCAGAGATGTTTGGTACGTGACTCAAGGGGTAGCAATGAGTAAAATTAGTCTATGATTCGGTCTATGACAATGCTTTCAACAGCAAGAGCAAGTCTAAGATTGAATGGACATAACCAAGACCAAGAATAAGATAAAATATGCAAGACCAAGATTAGCACTGAAACCTTAACATCAAATCTAACAAATTTCATCAATGTTCAACAATTATTAGCACATTACTGGATACAATCTTTTTATCTATTTGATTTTTGGCGAAAACTGAAGTATGGGAAAATTGAAACCGCGTTGCTCTTTAGGAATTTATAAAAAGAAAAAGATGTAAATTGTAGCTAATCGAAACATGCCTTCTATTATATAGGAACAGTGTTCTGGTCCACTACATGGGTCTAAATACTGCAGCGAGATGGCAAGACAGCCAATATAGCAAGACCACCTTCTTAGCACTGAGTCTTTCCCAAGTGATTGCTCCAATGCTCAAGCATTTCGCATCCCTCGTACGCTCATAGAAACATATCTGCTGAACAGTGGGGGTTCGTGACTTATATACCTGTAAGGCAAGAAAGTCTAGCCTGATGTCCAAAAAAAGTGATAGAAATAATGAAAAAAACACAAAATACCACTCACTATTTGCTAGGACGGACTAAACCTCGGACTAAACATTGCCTACAAGCTATCACAAGTTCTCCTACTACCTCTGGTGCGGTGGTTGCCATGACGATCGCTGTATCGGGATATGTAGAGACCATTTCAGCGTAACTTTATGTCATATAATTCGCAAGTTGGATGAAATTGATCTCAACGCAACTAAAGGAGAACACATGTTCGTTTTTTATTATTTTCTCAATGATATTTCGTAAAACTACTAATCGAGATATTTATTTTTCATTACATTTTTTTCTATAATTTGACAGAAAGGGAGGCGCCTTAGAGCATTTCTGCACCGGCAGCCACTGCTGCTGAATAATTTTTCTTCTCTTAGCCCTTGATTTAGAGCTCACGCACTTCGCTTCGCTCGTGTTTTGTCATAGACATGCTTGCGGCAAGTTTCTTTGATGCTCGTGCACCTCGCTTCGCTTGCGTGTTCGAAAACATGCTTACAAAAAAACCAGGGTGTATTTATTCGTTCATTTGACACACTCAACAAGTGTAGATGAATAAAATCATTAGATATAGATCATGATTAAAATCAAGATTTCAATCAAGTAATTTTCTTAAAAAAATCGTTGATTTTATTTAAAAAAAAAAAAAAAAACTATTTTTCTTCAATGGAAAACACCACAAAAAAAAAGTGAAATAAGCAACTTATCATAATAAAATTAGAAACAGGTAATATGTATATTTCATCAAAAATAAATAATGAATTAAATCATTGCATGAAAAATTCTAACTTAGCATTGGAAATAAGCAAAAAATTGTATAAAGAAACTGTGTGAGTTTTTCAACATGCTTCGATCTGAAGTCCCTGAAACACTTGCCGCATTTTCCATGTCAATTTAAAATTGGATCAGTATTTGAGACAGTTATGTAACGAAACGGCTCAAATGATTACTAAAAGTATTGAAATCATGATTTTCTCCAATAAAAATGGTGATTTTAGATTTTTCAAAATATCATGATTTTTTTACATCCTTAAAAAAACCATCAAGATAAAAAATAATATTGAAACTTTATCAATACATTGAAACTATAAATTGAAAGATTGATCTGATATTTTATTACATCCTTTCTTTAAAGTAAATTTGAATAGATATTGAAACATAGGATACTTACTGCTTCTATACAATTAGATTTTATCTAACAATTTTTTTCTTTCTTTTATCGCTTAAATAAGGCACCATATTGTAACACTACACTACATACCAAAATAGCCCACTTTGTTATTTTAACAAGTTGTCATGAGAATTGTACATAAAGCATTGTTTTTTTAGACTAGAACAAGAAGTGAATCACGTTTCATAGTTCGTATGTATGAAAATAAAGTGCGATAAAAGAAAAAATATTATGTTTAATACATACATTATGGGTTTCGTAAGATCGCTATATTTATCTCAAAACCTAGCATTTTCTGTACTTATTAAACAAATAACTATTTAATAGTATATTACATCTGAGGTGGCAAGTATTTCATTACAGCCGAGAGCTTATTATATGACCGAGAGGCGAAGCCTCGAGGATCAGATATAGCTCGAGGCTGATATGAAATCTTCACCGAAGTATGTATACTATTTTATTCACAATCATCCCTAGTTTTCCAAGAAATGATTGATCCAAATTCGTTCTTTTTTCAACAAAATAAATTGATGTTGTAGTCTATGAAAACAAGAATGTTCTGAAAGATTTAACTAATTTGACATTTGTTGGATTTATGATTTATGAATTAAGTTATTTATACATGTATCCATTGAAATTGTGATGAGTGCCGATATCAATTAGTTATAACAGTGTAATGGAGCTATATACTTGCCCCGAATCGAACGAAAGTGCTACGGATATAAGTTCTTAGCGATTTTGTTCATAATTTACAAATTTATAAATTTATAGGATATAGATTCAAACAAAATTGCAACAAAAATCCGCTTATTTTCAATATTGTTTTATTTGAATCATTATAAATGATCGTCATTTTTGACAGCAGAGATTATTTTATTTTAACAAAGATTTACGACTGATGCTAGGCAACCCTGTATAAACATTTCCCACCCAAGAGATGGAAGTATCGCTCCCGACCCGTGAGCTAGTCATTGCAGTTGGAAATTACATACTTCCCAACCTCCAAAAGGTTAGGAATCGCCATATTACTATAATGATTGTGAATAAATACTTTTACTTGAAACCAGTTTTAGCTAAAAAAAAAAATGATTTAGTCACTAATGACCGTTCCAGCTTCCGCTTTTTTAGTGATGTTGCTTATAAGAAATCAAAAAAGATAAGTTTTGAGATTTGGATGACCGATACCAAGGACCAAGATAAAGTTCCAAGCAATTTTTTCAAGACCAATATCAAGACTATTTAAAGACTGGAACCGATACAAAAACTACCAAAGTTTTGGTCTAGGTCTTGCTTTGATCATCACAACAAGATGAAGACATTGACATGTCCCTATGTGTCGGGCAACTAGTCCTTAGTTCAATCGCTCGTCATTTGTTTTATAGTGGCATGTTGTAAGTGGCTAGTAGTAGTAAAATGGAAATTTAAGTTTTAAACCACGTTTCGTTATTAGATTTTTAGTAGAGGAAGAAAATAGACCAGAGAGCTTGTCCATTAGAGTAAGGTCGTACATTCTCTGAAGATGATCCGCCCAATGGAAGATTAGTGGAATAAGCTACGTTAGAAATCGTGACGAAAGTGTAGAAACTTCTCGATTAGCTAAAGAATGTGGGACATTTCAGAAACAACAAGAATCTTGTACGAACGTTTGATGATGACTAAGGTGCAAGATGGGTGACGCCTTTGCAGAAGCAAAATCGTGTTTTGATTTCCACGGAGAGTTTCGAGTGAGGGCAGTGATTTTTTTCAGCTAGAATCATAACGGGTGATGGAACATTGATTCATCATTGGGACCTGGAGGTGTAACAATGATAGCACAATGATTTTGCTCCACCGAAAGAATTTGCATTTAGTCGTTCGCTAAGAAAGTGACGACCACAATTTTTTAGTATATTAGAGGGATAACAGGAAATTACTATGCTGAGGTTCTTGAGAATAGAAGATAGCAGTCCTAGGCAACCAGAAAGGAAAATTCAGCCACGGTGTACTTCTGCTCCTTAATAATACCCTAATTCCCAAACAGATTATAGTAACGTATACAAATTTCAAGATTCATAAAGATTCAATCACTGTCAGCCGGTTTATTTAAATTCGACTGTTTGTATAGCTGCTGCAGTATCGATTGTCATTTCGAACATGGTACGAATTCCGTTGTTTTAAAATAAACGTATAGTGCCAGCGCCTACTGTTCACGCATATTAGAAGTGACATAACAAGTGCATTAGACGCGATATTTTTGTCTACATACAATCGTTAGTGCAGCCATATAACAGCAGCTCTTGTTTTACAAACAGTCAACAAGACATTCTCACGATGAATCAAACTAAACTAGTAATTAACGCAAACGCGACAGAGTCTGATTAATTTTTGTGCAGTTAATTATTTTTAATTAACAATTAGTTGTTGTGAAGCCTTCACAAATAGAAAATGACCATCGCGCTATAATTTTTACAGCCACAAAAAGCGATAAACACACCCAAGGTAAAAAATATTTCTTCAAAGGGTTTCATTATCGTCTGGTTGCTAACTGGAGACTTGACTTGTAAGCGTCAAAATTATCACGAATCTGTGAAGTGTTTTAAAGAGATAGGAATAAATTGTTAAGGGATCACAAGATGGAATTATTGCGTGACAATATCACATGTAGATGTTTTCAATGGTATCTTGGATCTAACATAAGAATGCGTGGTATTCTACAACAGAATGGAAAGAAAGGAATCGGAAAGATTGCAACAAGCTTCACGAATTCAAGTTCTGGGATACATTCATATGCAATAAAAATACATGCAGTATCTATTATTTCCAGATTATCTACCTAATAAATAACTTATACTTGTACAACTGCCGAAACCACCAAAATCGGATTAGGCCTACTTGAGCTGCCCCCCATTGTTGCCCCTAAACCGCACTCAATGCAAATCCAGCCCGTCACAATCATCTTTCCGAAAACGAAACTCAGTCTCAGGTCAAATGGAAGTAAACAATCCAGTGTACCATCAGACCCATAACCATGACTGCGGTTCTTTCAACCATGGCCGGATATTCGCCCCGTTATGCGGAAGTATCAAAAAGCAGCAGGTAGCGATTCAGATTTAGATTGCGTAAGTTAAATTAGAATAATAAGTAATTGTTTAATGTTGCTTGCAGTAGATGAAGTTGTTTAGTTAACGAGACGAAAGTTATGTAATGTGTAATGATACTGCGATACAACAGTAAGTAATATGTAATTTTCCTGCTGAATGTGTGCTGTTTCAGATTTTCTTTTTGTAATTACTGTTATTTTGTTACACTCCTTGATTTAACACTGTTGCACAAATTTTGAACTTATAGATTATGCTGCATGGAATTTACTTGAATAGTAGAGCTTATGCACTCCATTTCTCTCATACATTTGACTTATCCTCAACTCATCTTCATAACAATCAATTATTACTTCTACAATTTAGGATATTCGCTATTTGATCACGCCTTTTACCCGCTAAGGGCAGATACTTATAGTGCACTCAGCACTGGGTAGATTGACTGATATTTTTTCAGACGTCAAGCTACGGGTACTCTTACTTATTGTGAAAAGTACATCACACAGTATATTCTAATTCAGTGAAAATGAGTCGCAGACATCACGTGACTTACTTGTACATCATTGGATATATTTTTTGCATATCTTCTCCTCCACTATCCAAGTAGGATACTCGTTTCTCAAATCGCTCTCCTCCATTCGGTTCTATTTTGGGCTAATATTTGCCAGTTGTTTATACCTGCGGCTTTCAAATCTACAATTATAATGTCACAAATTTTATTGTGAATAATTTATCTACACAGGTTACAGTGCCAATATTCACTTCATACACTTGTGATGATCACTATTTCGCTCACAGTTACATTTACTGAATGAATTCCTCTCCTAGCTCACGCTTTTATATACATAAACCGACAATAGGCCAACATTCAATTGTCTTACAGTTGATGCCTGACAACCACCGAACATCTAGTAACCATAGGCTGTCAATCACGGCTGACAATTGCACATCGACTTAGTCAATACTAACTAGGATTACAGTTATAGCGAATTCAAATGAATATTTATGTGAATTAGTTGAAATATTTCACATTTGTGACAATATTATCCTTCCACCGTGATTTAGGTCTTCCTTAGGCCTTTTGAGCAATGGTGTTGCATTGCGTAGGATGTGTCCGAACCATCTCAAACGTCATAATTTAACATATGATATCATGTTGATATCGTTATATATTTCATCTAATTCGTGGTTCATCATTATTCTCCATTCGCCACTGTGTTGGTCTTGAACTGGGCCAATAATTCTGAATCACACTTTCTCGGGCAATATTAAAGAGCTGTGGCGCTAAGAAATTTCCTTGTTTCAGCCCTACATTACTTCCAAATGTTTCCAACTTAATAGAAATCATCTGTGCTTCTGTAGCTAGTTTGCAGAGTTCTACAATTTTCTTTGGATATTCCATCTTGTGATTATTAATTTATTTCAGGGTTCTCTTCATTTCCTTCATCCTCATTCAAAAGTTTTCCAAAATTAGATTTCCATCTTTTTCGCTATTGCATATTATTGTCCCGTTTCTTTTCGAATCATGTCTGGTCTACTTTTGGCACTATATTTTGTTCGTTTTATGCTACTATATAATTCTCTCACTTGTTTCGTACCATATCAGTTTCTTATTTGTTCAAATGCCTGTACCTGTCTCTCCCATTTCTTTCTCCTTATTATCTTAGAAGCTTTAATTCTGTATTCTTCTATGGCATTTCCTATCGTTATTTGTAGGACTTTTCTTGTTGCTTTCCTCTCTTTATTTACTGCTTCGTTGGATTCTAGATCATACCATCTCTGTTCCTTAATCTTTTCTTTTTTCCAAAATGTTTTCAGCTGTCTTAAAATATTTCTAATGTTATTTAATAATCTATACATTTTTCGGAAGTTTATATTAGCAAGGCTGACGATTTGCTTGATGATCCAGCATATGAGAAAGTCAGCAGGAACCCTTAAGTTCGGTCAAGTATCAAACCACTCAACTTCTTGAAGAATCTTCTTTAAATAAGGATGTGACTCCTAGAGACCCACATGTACCTAGATTTTATGGTCTACCTAAGATTCATTAACAAAAAACCCCTCTTAAACCAATAGTCGATTGAATCAGTTCACCCACTTATCTATTATCAAAATACCTTGACAGTTTACTGAGGCCATTCATTAATAATTCTTCCTCGTATGTTGGAAATTCTATGATATCCTTGTTAGTTTTGATGTTTCTTCTTTATTTATGAAGGTTCCAATAAAAGATACCATAGAACTTTTGGAGAGGAATTCCTCTAAATTATTCCACCATTGTTTGACGTCCAGTTTCTTTATTTTTAATAATTATTATTATAAACAAATGGATGGCGTTGCAATAGAAAACTCAATTTCTCCATCAATTACGAATTATTACATGGAATTTTTTGAAGAGAAGGCATTAGAAACTAGTAATCATAAACCATCCTCACAGCTTCGTTACGTAGATGATGTTTTTGCCATTTAGCCCCATGGTCGTGATAGTTTAAATGGTTTTTTGAACCATTTAAATAATATCCATGAAAATATCAAATTTACATCAGAAATCAAAAATAATGGCTCTTTACCATTTCTTGATGTGAATTTAAAACGAACCAATGATGGTAGACTTTTGCATACTGTTTATAGAAAGCCTACACACACGAATCAATATATTAATGCTGATTCACATCACCATCCTTCACAAAAGTACGGAACAATTAAATCCTTATTCCGAAGGGCTAATGATATTTGTCATCTTGATGATCTTGATAATGAATTTAATAATCTAGAAGTGATTTTCCAGAAAAATGGCTTCAGTTATCACTCCAATAAAAAGGCTCTTCGGCTCAAGTCTACCAATACTACTGTTGGGGATACTAGTGTGAGTAAAAACTATGTTTCTTCACCTCATGTGAGCAATGTTTCGGAGAAGATCGAAAGGATCTTGTCAGGATATAATTTCAAAGTTTCCTTTGCTCCAGTAATGAAAATCAAGCAGTTCATGAAACCTGTAAAGGACGTAATTCTACTACAATCTTCGGGGATTTATAAGATCCCTTGTACCTGTGGAAAAGTCTACGTTGGACAGACGGGCCGAACTATGAACACTCGCATTGCTGAACATAGGAGATGCATACGATTAAACCTTCCAAATAAATCTTCTGTAGCTGATCATGCCATCGAGTTTTTGCATGACATCAAGTCTGAAGCAACAAGAATAGTCGCAAGATGGTAGATTGGTCAGAGAAGCAATTGAGATAAACATCCAAATAACTTTAACCATACTGATGGTTTTGAATTATCAAATGTTTGACTTTCTGTAATCAATAACACACATATATAATGACTATGTTTTGGTTGGTGTAGTTCTGTGTATATTTTGGATTATAAAGTACACTGAAGACTATTTGACACTGCAGTTGTGAGCCAAACCAATAGCAAAGAGTAGCGCTACGCTGTCTTGTTAAAATGTAGTGTATTTTGTGATTTGGGATGTGTGCGGAGCTGTAACAAGTAGGACATATTCCTCTGTTTGGGGTTTTACTTAAGCCTTTGGTGAATTTTTGTTTAGGTTTGATATCCACGTTACCACATCTAGTATTCTGTATATTTTCAGTATCTAGTTACTTGCCTTGTTTTATTTTGTATCATTGTTCCCTGAAGAAAATCCTTGGTCAAAGGATCGAAGCGTCAAAGTTTCAAATAAATATACAGAATTTAAAATCGAAAGTCATTTTTTTTTACTAATGTTATTTTCCACGTGTCCTTCCCAACTTCATTGATGTCCAACTTTCTTCTTTCCATTTCTTCATCTATTGTTGCTGCTAGTTCTTCTCTAATTTCTTCTGATTTCAATTTATCAATATTCTCATTCTGTGTCTTTTTGGCTTGATTTCCTTCGTTTTTCTTTTAATGAATTTTTCAGCAATTCTATGTCTGAATTTTATTATCAGTGGGAAGTGGTCTGAATCTATATTGGCTACTCTACAGCTTCTCATATCTAAGATGTTAGATGCAGACCTTGTATCGATCAGTACATGATCAATTTGATTTTCTGTTACTCCATTATTTTGTACAAGTAAATAAAAATTGAATTGAGCATTTCAATAATCGATGAACAATACTTAGAATCAAACTATTTTCGACCATCTCTAACAAAATCTATAGCAGAAAGCCGCATTTTGATCACCCACAAACATCAGTAAATTAATTGTGAACGGATATCACGCTTTCAATGAGAATTTTTCTGTGAGCATCACGATATATTCAAAAACATGACAGTATAAACAAAATCATTCAATGTTTCATACAGCTTATCCCATATTTTGTTAATTATAAGTATGATAAATGAGTTTGAATATTTGTTCATCAAGCTTGTAATATTAAATTATATATGGGGATTTTATTATGACAGATTGTAATGAGATATTATTAGTATTTAAAAATATTCGGAATTATAATTCTGATACCGCTGTTGGTATAAATATTAATAATAAATTGATTGGATTCAACTGTATTCATAGTCGCATTGTAAGTAAATTCTGATGAACGAATGAATAAACAAGTCTTGAATGGTGTGTTGATAATAATAATAATAATAATAATATAAAGCTAGAAATGTTGTACCACATTTAGTCCAAAATATTCCAATCCACCCAAATGTTTCATCAATGTCCAACAGAGATATCGTTTTAAATTCAAAATTCTTCAAAACGATTATACTTTTAAAGAGCTGTTGACAAAAGAAATTAGCTAAGCCAAGTAGACAATCTAAGACTGACCCATAAACTTCTTGTGGTAAGTGGAGAATCATGTTAAGCATTCAGAGCCCAGAAGCACCACAGGGTGTTCTTTGTAGCAGGTAGAGTTTCTTTCATGGGAAACGTACTTCAAATATTTGGCCATGGGAAATGAAAAACATGAACAAAAACTCTTACAAACTGGGGCGGAGGTAACATCAGTCACTTTTGACACCACAACAAGTTATTATTTATCAATATTTGATAGATGTTGTTGTCATTGTAACGTATGTATTACAATATGATATAGAAATAATGAGTTTTAATATAATGTTGGAGAGATGAACGATGAAGAAATAAACTGAATTGGTAATCCACCCCCAGCAACAGGCGACATAACTTATAGCTGATTAAAATAGTTCTCCAACAAATAAAATGTTTGTTATTGTGTTTCACTGCTCTGAAATTAAATTTCTCTAATCTCTTAACAACTACTGCAGCAAGCAAGGAATCTGAAATGAAAAAGAATTTTGACAAAAGGACTGAATTCAGCAATTCAAGTTCTTAAAAACTCGACTACTTCACGTAACGGAAAATAAATTGAATAAGCGTTAGCTCTGAAATTCAATTCGGAAACAAATGTTTATTGGCTCCCTGTTCCTTGGATCTTGAAGGAATTGTCGTCGTCTCATCAAAAGCAGATAGAATAGTCACAATCGTGTTTTCCGTCTGGTCAAGCATGGACATTCAAATTTACGCTCCCGAATTGATTATTACTTTTGATTCAATTATGTTTCAATTAAGCCTTAATTGCTCCATGACTGTACGACGGAAATTAGGAAATTAAAATTGAAAAAGTGCAACAATCATCGAATTAAACGCCTTAAAATGACGCGATTGCCAATCAACACAATCATCAACTGTCACTCTGAGAAGAGTAACAGCAAGCGTTAAATTACTCGCACAGAACTTGAATTCGAATTACTTTTCATAAAAAAGCTCGTTGATGATATTATCAGCGCGCTCCCTATTAAGAAAATAGAATGAATCCTATGTCTTGATGAATAAAAATTTCAACAATTTCTGAAGATGTAAGAACAACTGGTCTTTCCTGAAAATCAAACAAAGCAACAACAACAAACTAACTCATCAATTCTTACCTCCTAAATAAATTTTAATCCCACAACATAAAACAATGTCACATTCCACAAATTTAGCAACAACACAAAAAGTTTTTATTCACTTGTCACTAGCGTCAACAATCTCGCGTGTTGTGGATGCTGCGATGTTCGATAGTACAACTGCTCACCGCAGCAGTCGGACGTATACTAACTTGAACGAATGCCGCGAGCTTCGAAGAGCTCCAAACGTTGCGATAGGGTTGGGGAGCTTGACGCTGGAAAGGGAATAGGGTGAAAAAGGACGATGGGTTACCTGGTTTGGGGACACTTTGGGAACCTGCCCTGTTTGGAACAAAAAATATTATCGTTGACAGTTTTTGGGCTGTAAACTTGCATTTTGGATGAATTGGTAGGATACAAGAAGGTAAGGGCTACGCACCATGAAAAATTTGTGTACATTTTAAGAGAACGTTAGTATTGAACAGGGTACTTACAATAGAATTATCTTATCAATTATTATTTTAATTATAATAAGATGATATATGAACGAATCTGACACATCAATACTTGTACCATATGGTTTTTCAGGCAGAGCTATATCGGGATTGTTGTTATAGTAACATCAAATCACATATTGTCAATTTAACAATAATTGAAAGAAGGATCGACTGTAAGATAACAAATGACGGACTTAACACAACTACGAGAATTTGTGAATGAAAATGGAAAAAAAATTGTAATCTCATATCTAACGATGCATAGAAAACCAAAGGTATTATAATTTTCCATTTTACAAGATATGTCAGTCAAAAACGAACGGTGTTAGAAGTGGAACCTTTTTGGAGTGCATCTGCATCTGCATCTGAGTGAATATCTGCACATTGTTAATAATTCATATCACAAATAATTTCTTTTATAGTTTCAAGTAAATTTTTTTTTCTTTAGTGTATTTTTTTTGTTTTCTTGTTGGCAGTTTTTGGACTCCATAAAAAGTTTCATTTCTCACGCCGTTAGCTTTTGATGAAGAGAAAGAATGTATTTGTAGTTTGAATATCATTGGGTGCTACACAACTTTCATATTCAACGACATTTTTGTTACAAACATTCCTCACACAGTTGTCAGGTGTATCTTCAACGCGGTTTCTGATACCCAAGTATTATTTTCTATCATTCCCATTGCTACAATGTTCAAGTACGTGTTATTCTTTTAAATATTAAAAAGAATGCTCATTTCATTCTGTAATAACTTTTTACGAATTGAAATGCATCATAAAATACTCATTCATGAACAGAATACACCAAACTATTGTTAAGATTCACGTAGATATAATACATTCAATGAAATTAATATATTATAAATTTCGTAACTAAACTGTCGAAAGCAAATATATTTGCTCAGATATTAATTGTTACATTGTCCAACCTTTCCATGATGTAGGGATTCACCAAGCCTGGCTTGAAAATGAAAAGCTTAGCTTGGCTTGTTTTTACAAGCATTTCAATATTAATTACTTGACTTGGCATGGTCTCGAGAAAAAGAAGCTTGGCTTGGTTTCAAGCTTTTCGCAAATAGCTTGGTCTTGTACCAAGCTATTTGAAAGCTTGATTATACGTTGCGCATTCGGTTGCGCATCTATATGGTTTACCTACGTTGCACGTATTAGGCAGTGTTCGCTATTTTTATTGTGGAGAACAAGGAAGTACAGAACACTTCATATTAATTTAGAACGCAGTATCAGTGACATTTGAGAATTCGTATAAATTATACGAAATTATTGATATTTCCAATAGTACTCTTGAACCATATCAGAATAGTGGAACAGATTAGGCTTCACAAATGAAAGGTCTCGTTATACAAAATCAAGAATGCTAAATAAGATGCCTGAAAAAGTGATGAACTTCATTGATATCGTAAAATTTGATCAAAAAAGTGATAAAATAGATACATGTACGTTACTGTGAAAAAAACTAGTTTAAAATGAAAAATGGTGCTACCACGTCTTCGAAAATACCTCCATTAACAAAACACAGAAAGGAATACATTTTGATTTAAAAACACTTTATGTTGAACTTCCATTATCTTTATTGAAAATTAAAATAAATATAATAACCACAACGTTTCGATAGTTTGTAATCTACTATCGTCATCAGGTGAAACTGATTATCTTCAATCTTCAAAGAAAAGTTGAACCACCGGTATGGACCCGGAATCAACCCAAAGCTCCGAAAATACAAGAAAATTCAAACTAAGATATTCAAGGAAGAAAACCATATTGACTTCCTATGTACAGCTCGTGACAAAAATGTGACACCTAGAGGTCTACAGTTAAAAACAACAAACAAGGAAGTAGAATTTCGAAGATTATTCAAGAAGCCAATCAGAAAATCGTTCGAGAGAGAACCAATTACCATCGCTGGAGAAGATCGCAATTTATTACAGACGCAAAAGCAATCTATATGGAGCTCACACGAACCGTAGTTGTTGAGGACCACAAACCGATACTTCAAAAGATTGCACACAGAGTCAAAGACATGGCAGAAAAACATAGACAGCAGCAACAGAAGAAAATGGATCGGCTCACAAAGAAACAGAATTCAAGAAACGAAACATCAACAACTCAGAAGAAAACGATAGTAGTCAACCTCTCTAACAAAATTCTTACTACACAAGAGGAATCTGTACTCGAGAGGGGTCTTAATTTTGCCATCACACCAAAAGAAGCTCCAAAAATCGAGATTATAGCCTCAGAAGAGACAGCAGCTCTTAAATTGGATCAAGATGGGGCCGAGGAATTCAGTTGGAAAGTCAGGACTCTACTGGATAAAACGAAGAAACCGGAACCCAACATGTCCAGAACAGAGATGTTTCGATGTAGAAAGTCTGTTTACGAATGTACCTGTCAACGAAGCATTGGAAATAGTAGCGGCTAGACTGGAAAGGGATACAGGACTGAATGATTGAACTGATCTGAATATCACAGCAATAATGGACCTACTTGAATGTGGCTTGAGAACCACCTATTTTTAAGTACGGAACAATTTCTACCAACAAACAGATGGACTAAACATGAGATCCCCTTTGTCACCAATTATTGCCAACATCTACATGGAACATTTTGAAGACAGTGTCATCTCCACAGCCAGAATCCAGCCGAAGAAGTGGGTACGGTATGTAGATGGTACATTTATTCATTATTTGGAACAACTTGGAACTAGAAGGATTCCTCTCACATTCGAATTATCATAGACCCAGCATAAAATTCACCAAGGAGAAAGAAGAGAACAACAGCTTGCCATTCTTGTGAAGAGAGTGGACAACATCATACACACGTCTGTATATCGCAAACCAACTCACACTGGACGTTACCTGAACTACCAATCAAACCATGCAGAGATAACAAAAATTGGAGTAGCGAGCAGTTCACTGAGTAGGGCCAAAACGCATTGTACCACAGAGAAGGACCATGAAGAAGAAATCGAAGGAATTATCGGAACACTAAAACACAATGGGTACACAGACAACACAATTCAGAAAATAGTTGAAAAACACCATTCAGTACAAGCAATACGAACAGAAGAAAAATGAAGAGAAATGTGAACTATACATTCCCTACATCAAAGGATTTTCAAATAGGATAAAAAGAATCGCGGGAAACTACTATATTTAAAATAAATTTCAAACAACAGCAACAGTCAGGAGCATCCTTTCGTCCATAAAACCAAAACTTCCACCAGAAATGCAAACGAGGATCTATCAAGTCGATTGTGAATGTGGAAAAGCATATATTGGAGAGACCAAACGATCACTGGAGATCAGAATCAAGGAACACCAATGACATACACAAAGAGGAGAAACCACGAAATCTGGACTGGCGGAGCATGCTTGGAAACAGCATCATCATATCCAATGGGAAGGAGCCAAGATCCTCAAAAAAGAAAGCCACTGGTATAAAAGAAAGTTTAAGGAAGCGGCCATCATTTACAAGAACAAACAAGATGTGTTCAGCCAGTGTAAAAATACAACCAATATGGAGGAAGCACATTGCAACAGACCCTGGACTTACCATCAAGACCCACATCTCCAGCCTCTCTCTTTCCCCTCCAGAAACTGTCAATGAGAGAGCAGTCATGATTGATGAAACACCAATCACGCTGGATCACCCATATAACACCAGATATAAGGCTCGTATTGTAAGGAAATAGTTAGTATTATCAGTTTCACCTGATGACGATAGTAGATTACAAACTATCGAAACGTTGTGGTTATTATATTCATTTTAATTTTCAATAAAGATAATGGAAGTTCAACATAAAGTGTTTTCAAATCAAAGTGAATCATTATCTTCAATCTTCAAAGAAAAGAAGAAATACATTATTTATTATCTTTCCTGAATAAAGAAATAACAGAATTTCGTTAAAAACTATCAATTTCAGTGCGAGTATGAGTACGAGTCCAATTTTTAATTGGCTTCAAAACAGTATCTATTACAACTGTTCAGGTAATTAATAATTTATTCACATCTGAATTCAGTTTGAAAAACGAAACTAAAATAATAAAAATAAGCAAATGTACCCGCCGCATTAATTGAGAAACCTAGAGGTCACTTTATTTCAAACAGCTCGTTTTCACCAAGCTACTTGACAAATTGAAACTTGACTTGGCTTGAAATTTTCAAGCTTTTGAAAAATACTATCTGGCTTGATACCATGTAAAGCTTGGTTTGACTTCTCTTTGGCTTGGCTTGGTTTCCAAGCCATCCAGCCCAAGCCAAGCTTTCAAGCACCAAGCCAAGTCCGTGAATCTCTACCATGATGTACTAATCTATGGGTGATACCCTCGAATTCCATGGCACAATGATTGAGAATCACTGCTCTATGTTCTAGCAAACGATGTTTAGCAGAAGAAGAAGATCTTTTCATTTCACAAATATTGTTAGCTCCACGAGTTTACTCTTAATCCCATGAAAAGTTTCATTTGATGAAATTTATTACAATGTTTTCATAGCCGAACTGTCAAAAGCAAATAAATTTGTTCAGAAATTATTGGCTATAATGCTCAATTATTCCTTGATATATTAATCTATTGGTAATTGTCTTGAATTCCAGAAGCAAAAATTTCACTCTGTAAAATAACTTTTTATCAATTGAAATGCATTATAAATTACTTGCTCATCATGAATACAGTAACTGAGCTCTCGTTAGAATTTACGTAGATATAACGCACATTCAATAAAATCAAGAGTGACATTTCTCAGCAATTTCTCTATGGAAAATTAGAATGAAAGATTATCACCATTAAGGCATATACTATTTCTGTCTCTGTTCTATCAAACGGTCATTTGAAAGTAGAAGAGAGTTACACATTTTACAAAATATTGTTTGCTGTACAAGTTTACTCTCAATCTCAACACACTCTATAAAAAGTTTAATTTCGAAAAGTAACCGATCCCGAATCAAACAAAGGATCGGAAAAAATGGTACAAATATTCCAGTGAATGTATTCAAGAAATCTTCATCAGGATACATCCGGGTAGGAATATATAGTCCAGGAGCCGACCGTACCTTATCTTCCCTGATCGAGCTTACTGCCAAATTGTATATGGATCGATGTGGAATATAATGGCAAATTAGGTGCCAGACTTTATAAATCCAGGACCAGGTATCGAAAAAACGGCCATTTCCGGTCAATTTATTCGGGACTAACTTCCTTTAGAATAATGGATAGCAAAGGTCAAGTACTTTAAGACAGAACCAAGATGCCACCTCCTGTCCTGTCCGAGGCAAGAAAGAAAAACAACAATCGTAAGTTCGATCGAGGAACATGAATACGGAAATAGGTTACACTTAGAGATGGCTGCCGCCCTTCTGGACAGGTCAGGTAACATCCTGGTTTTTTCATGAAGTACTTGATCTTCGCTATTGACTGATTTCAAACGTCAGTTTCATCAGGAAAATTAACTCCAAAAAAATTCACCGAAAATAGCTTTTTTTAACACATAGGACAGAGTCTTTGATTTATGAAGTCTGGCACCCTTCTGACTATTATATTTCAGATCGTTTCATGTACTACAATTTGGGTGTAAGTCCAATCAGGTAAGATAAGGTACGGTCGGCTCCCAGACTAATATATGATAAGAAAACTAATAAAAAAGGAGGCTTGCGGAATAATGAAATGTCAAAAATAATATTTGATGAAGGGTAGATGAAAGAATTGATAAGACAAAAAGGATGTGCTGTACACCATGGATTAATTTGTGTATACTGTATATTGATACGTGAAGAGAAAATTTTCCGTCCCCTTTTCAAGCTTACTGTATGCACAAAGGAATGTGAGATTTGCCATATTTCAAGTTCTTATAGAGAAGAAGTGCAGAAAGCAAAAATTGCATACAGGGTGTCTCATTCCAATCTATATATTCTACTCTCTACCCCTTTTTAAGCATATTGCATGCACGAAGGAGTGTGCTGTTTGGCACACTTAAAGTTTATATGGAGAAGGAGTGCAGAAAGCTGAAATTATGTACAAGATGTCCTATTTTAATTTTACGTGAAGAGAAAACTTTGTACCGCGCACCCGAAGGAATGTGAGATTTGGCAGACTTGAGATTTATATGAAGAAGGAGTGCAGATAGCTGAAATTATATAAAGGCTGTTCAATTTTAATTTTTCGTGAAGAGAAAGCTTTGTACCGCGCACACGCAGGAAAGCATACTCCAAGTTTATATGGACAAGAAGTGCAGAGAGCCAAAATTATATACAGGGTGTTCCATCTCGATTTACCGTAGAATATGATATTATTTCACACTGGAACATATTATCGAGAAATTTGCACCGAACGGGAGAATACCTGAAGTAAAAGTTCAATGATTTCTTCCCCTCCTCCCAAGAATAAAGCAAAGCGCAGTAATTCACTTCAAAATCTGGAATAAGTACTACTATTTTCTGAATTTTACCTGAAATCTCCGAGGATGTTGACTTGTTAACAAATGTTGGGCTTCACACAAGTACCAGAATTTACAGATGAAATTTGGAAGAAATCGGTTATCAATCACACATCTAACGGTAAACATAAAACCAACCATACAATCCTTCGAACGTATTTGGAATATTGGTTTCAATGGATTCCGTTTTTCTCTGTTATCATCCTCATGTTAACGAACCAGGCAAAACTCATTGTATCTTACAATTTTTGGAAGGAAATTCATATGAAATGATGGCATGGTAATGTCAAACTATATACCGATATTGATACAATAATTAAATGAAGAATATAACTAATTTTGGACTGTTGCTCTGGAAAAATCGCTTCAAATAGGTATACAATAATTTATTACTAATTGAAGTGACGTTTTCGGAGCTACTGTCATCTTTATCATATACTTAATATTCTCCATGTCGCAGAAAATACTCAGAGTAGTTCATGTACAATAATAATTGATAGGAAATATAATAATTTATCAGCGTGTTTGCTTCGCTCATTTCCAATTTTAGATAGAAATCTGTTCCACCTCTCACAACAGTCCGCAGAGCATGGTTTCAATTTGTTCTTACCCATCGTTGCATACTTCTATTTCAGATTAGTCATACGAAACATTATAAATTACTATATAAAATAGTTCATTATCCAAATTATAATTTATAATTTCATATACCTCCAAACTTTCGCGAAGTTTCTACAAGCGCAATGTTCCTCCCGAAGAACTTGTGCCAATTAATCAATTAACCTCCTCAGCTGAAAGGTGCAAGAACGTGAATATCTAATTTGTGAAAGTTAAAATTTCGAACATTTCTAAACATTTAAATTAAATATACCCATCCGTTTAACTCTGAGAAGGTAATTTTTCTCTGGAAAAAAACTTTCATCCTCACTTTGCTAACCTAATTTCGAAGGGCTTCTAAAGATCCAAGGTAACTGCTATTCCCCGTAATCCAATTTATTCGAAATTTAATAAAACTCGTGTATAAGGAGTTGTGCATACCGGCGCGGCGCTTAGAAGAGCTCTGTAATACCGACAAACCATTGCAATCGATGGACAAAAACGATCCGGGTGTGATTTAGGCGAGTAAACATTTGCTAAGTACGAAATAATAATTCAGAATTTCAATTCTGGTTTTGTTATTTGTGCCCGGCGTTTGATTTATTGTAATTTGAAATATCGGTTTTAATCAGATGAAATTGCAAATCATGGACGCGAATTATTTGCTTTCCTGTTCGGAATTATTCTATCCTAATATTATTTATAGAATTTGATATATGTTCCAGAACTTCAATACGAAATAACTTTCATCAAAATCTTATTGACGATATTTTAACATACTTCCTGAACACAATGTTTCAGATTCTCTTTGATATTCATGTGTATTATGTGTAATACTTATTGAAAGATAATAAACACAATCTCACGCCTATTTGCTCGTTTGAAGGGAGTGATAATGCTATCAAAATTAGCACAATTCTTATATGATATGTACCGTTAGGTTGTGGGGTAGGAAATAATAGGGGAGTACTTTTTCTGTATAGTTACTTTTGTTATACAGTTAGGGTTGGTACTTCATGTAACGGGAAGTCTTTATATTTGGACCGCCAACGGTTCTGCATACTTTTATTGCGTGCCGACAAACATGAAACAGAGTATTTTTTACAAAGGGTTTGTGATGATACCATGAACAAATTGACAGGAACGGGGAGTATGCAGCCTATTATCAATTTAGAAAGTAATTTAGTAGTAATTATTGCTTTTGAACGGTTGGTTAAGAGAATGAATTCTGCAAAATTGAAGTAAAATAATTTAAATAGACACGTCTGTGACGAATATCTTAGTAACTCCAATACTTTACTGGACCAGGATTTTGGATGGTTTGTTCTACAGCAAGTATTATCATTATTATTTGTACTATAACTAACAGGCCTAAGCCCAATTATAAGGTAAGGGAAAAGTACTATTAAAACAATTCAATGCAGTTCCTTATATCTTTTATAGTGCAGTTAAATATATCTACATGCTGTTGAAATTTAAGATAGGATGAATAAGATAGATGAGATTGAAATAGCTCTAACTTTAAACAAGCGACTTGAAGGAAAGGATTACGGTTCGCGAGTGTGGAATACTCCATTTCAAACATATTGTAGACTATACTCTACTCAACAAGACCTTGAAAACTCATCAGTATTTCAGAAAAAACTTTTTGAATTATGGAACGCCAAACACAAAGCCGAAAATGAATACGTGAATTCTTGAGATGTTATTATGGTGACCTAACTAACAGCTTCTGATTCGTCGAAAATGATAATTGAATGATTCAAAACAGCATACGAAATTATTCTAAATGACGCGCGATGTGTTGGAATGTCACTTGTTCCTACATAATTTTTGATAATGGAATATGCAAATTCTAAAACAGTGTTAGAAAAAAATATTCATTCAAGGACTAGTTTGCTTTTCTCTTTTCACTTGAATTTCAAGCTGCACATCAATAGACAAATTAATGTTACAGTAAGAAAAATAAACAACAATAAACGTAGCAGGGAAGGGATGTCTCAAAAAAATTGGATCATCATCTTGATGATGGAAGCGCATTTTTGACACCTCATGAATGCTTGTTACTTCAGAGATTTCGCAAATTACCATCTCCCACAATCACTGAGTTTGAAATCAAGCAGTTTAGGCAAACCTACAAAACAGCAGCTTTCATTTAGTACCTTTTAATCTTTATTGTTTAGTTATCGACTGACGGGAGGTCATTTGCTGTACCATAAAATAATAATTTGATCTTCATCAAAGCTATATAAAACAAAATCCTGGAAATTACCTCCAAAAGTACAAATTCAAGAAAATAAGTAACGGGTAGTCATGTACTGTTCTAAATTAATCGTAAAAACAAAAGTCAAACTCATTCTGATACCAATAACATCGGAAACTGCATGTAAATATCTTGTGTTACTCGCGAGATATTGAAATAAATAGTTTCTATCCTAAAATGAATACTAACCCATATCGGTTCGAAATTTCGGGTGTAAAATGATATGTTGCTCATTCTATACAGCAATTCTTAGATTTCAACTATGCATAGATCAGCAGTAATTACCTTTTCAACTTTTGTTACAATTTTTACCCAAAACTGGGTGTATGAATGAGAAAATCTAGCAGTTTGTGCAAACCTACAAAACAGCATCTTTCATTGAGTACCTATATAAAATCTGTAAGTGCTGTAGTTGCTGAGACCTCAGCGCCACTTCAGCCAGACAGCCAAAGTGCATATAATAGCGTATTTTTTTTTGTAAAAATGCGCTAAAAAATGACCGAAGTAACAAAAGACAAACTTGAAATTCAAGAAATCGAAAGTACCACAACAAGAGCCCATACTAAGAGGAAAGAGAACAAATTAACAAGCAACTTTACTTGTACGGGTATGTCCTAGGGATGAAATGAAGTAGAATAATTGAAAAAGTGACTGGAGCAAGTACAAAGGACAATAAAGAGAAATTAATTAAGTTACTTTTCCTATCCACTTCTTCTTCAAACTGTCTATTACAGAGATGCAAATCATGAATGCTAAAATAAAAACAATATTCACCAATAAACGCAGCAGGAATTAAATGGAAAAAAGTAGAAGAGGTAACAAAATCTATCAGACCTAAAAATAAAGATATAAGAACACTGAAACAACGAGAGTCCATTGTCCAAAGAAAATTAGAAAACAAACAACGTGCATGAGGAATTGAGGATAACTGTCTATAACACAAATGCAAAACATGTATGCTAAAACAAAAACATCAATCACCAATAAACGCAGCAGGAATGAAATAGAAGAACATAGAAGAGGTGACAAAATTTGTCAGACCTAGAAACGGAGACATAAGAACACTAAAACAACAAGAGTCCATGGTCCCAAGAAAATTAGAGAGCAAACAATGTGCATGAGAATAAAATGTAAAAGTAATTGCTAGAAAAATGACCGAAGCAAGCACAGGGAAGAATAGAAAAAGACGAAAATCAAGAAGAAATCAGACGGATCATGAGCACAAAAGAAAAGAAATGCTAAACAATGGAATAAATATAGGAACTCATGAAAGCAGAAATGTTGAAATAAATAGATACAAGCTCACTGTTAATTTGCACAATCACACATCGACTTTAATTGGTTCATAAGAGGACGAAGAAGAATAAGAAGAATATGAGTTTTTGGCATAAATAATACATGAAAGACACGAAGGCCTGGTTGTACAATCTAAGCTTATCCATATATTTTATTTTATTTCCTATGCTTATAATTATTTCAGTAATTATAACCATGGTAAGTAAGCTCGGTTTAACTAAACTGTAGATAAGCTTAGATTGTGCAACCGAACCGAACGAATGTATTATTGATCCTTAGATGCAATGTGGAACCAAATGGCTACTAGAAAAGTGACCAAAGTATACACGAAGAAGAATATGAGGAGAGAAAGATCAAGGCAACCCAAGATGGATAAAATCAAGGACATAGGAGAAAATAAAGACAAAACAAAAGAAGATATTAGAATTATGGTTGAAGCTTTCACAAAACAGATTAGGATTGATGATTTGGATGAAAACTCACTATGAACTTCTACAATAACTTGACGCTCATTTGGTAATAAGGGAAAGAGGGAGAAGAAGGAGATATATACTTTGCATATTCATTGGAGAATACAATTCAGAACCAAATTGCTACCAGAAAAGTAGAGCAGGCACGAATAGGAACAGGAAAAGAGAAATATCAATGAAAAGCTGGTAAATAAGACCATAGACATATGAGAAGAGGAACAAAGGATGAATGATATGGATGAAACTTCTCTATGAACTCCCAAAACAAGTATTTGGCGCTTATTGGGAGATAACGGAAAATCGGAGAAGAAGAAGAAGGAAAAATATTTTTCAGAGCATATTATAACAGGAAAAAAAGGAAAAGTGTTCGAACCCAAGATGCTATTTGAATTCAAATGATTACTCGGAAAATAACCGAAGGAGACACGGAGAGCAGCGGGCGAAGAGGAGTACCAAGAAAAACATAGTTGGAAAAAATTATTAATATAAAAGAAAATAGGAACAAAGCCATAGAAGAAATATAGAAGACTCCAAAAAGTAGAAAAGGATAAAATTTTACTGTGTCTTTCCACAAATAATAATCGAAAGAGGGAAATATATACTATCCAAACTACTGTCGAAGTATAATACATCAAGAAAAAGAAAAGACATATGCTTCATCCTGAGAAGTTATTGAATTGAAATGGTTACTAGGAAAGTTACTGAAAAAAAGGGTTAACAGGAAGACCAAGAAAAAAGATAGACAAATAACATCGTAGACATAGAAAAAATAGAAGAAAAATCATAGATGACATGAAGAAGTTTCCACAGAGTGGAAAAAATGGGATGGTATAATTGAAAACTTACTGTTTAAAAAGAGAGAGAAAAATAAGACAGCTTATATACTATAAGAAATAGGAATAGAGACTCTTTCTGAGCTGCAGTTAGAATCCAAGGCAAACCCTGGAGCTTTCATAAGACAGAGCTAAAATAATTTCATTTCTAGAGGTACATATATCATTTTCTTAACGGTCTCTGCAATAATATTCATCGCATCATGATGGCAGATATATCGTAGGAAACTTTCAAATCAATATCCATCAAGTACTCGTACATCACACTGAACCTTGGCAGGATACCTTCCATTGTTAGTAACTTCCTTTACAAGCTCAACACCCAATGCAAATTGGGGTATTGACATAGCCACTCTTCTATATAATGATAATTTCAAGCTGTCACATCAACATTTACGATATTACTAATTCTGCAAGACCTTCCAATCATTCTATTCAATATACTGATAAGTTCCTGAAATCTTTCGAAAAAAAGTGATAGCTATGTACTCAGATTTTCAACAAATAATATTAATGTTCGTAACGCTAGCCAAGTCATTCGTTGGAATCAAAATTAAATACGCCATAAGCTCAATGCTGCATTAAAACAGATTCATATGGTGCCAAGGAGGAATAGTATTTTCTCGAGAGGTGCATATTATTTCTGTGGGAACTGTGTCCAGTGGCACACGCCTCATCTCTGTTTTGAACTCTATCTGTGACATCTTTCCTTCCGGTTCACATATCATGCCCGTCCATCTCATCATTCAGCAATTTACCCTTACCCATCGAACGAAACAGCCCGTTCATATTTTATGCACCGGTACACGTGTACGCGTTCTCTCTAACAGTGTAGTCAGTCAGTCCCACGTGTTGTGCGTTCAGCACTGCCCACGAAAGCGATAAATAAGTCAACGAAGCATTATGCGATCAAATACAGTGTGATTTTTCTTCACTGTTTGTTGTATGAAGGACTCGAAGAATAGCACGGAATATCGTGGACGGTTTAGGCTAGATTTACTTCTAGTTGGAGAAGGGAGAAGTTGGAGTCTTATTGGAAGGGTGGATTTCAATGAATAGTAAAAGAAGGATTGAAAAGGAAATTTAGTGGTAGTAAAACATGACGTTGGACACATTTGGATTTCGAGGGAAATAAGGGAGGGCATTAGGTCGTTGCTCTAGAACCTTTGCGTGTTGAATAACATGTGAGGCAAAAAGATAGATACAAGAAACAGAAACATAAATAAGATATGAAAGATTGGAATAATGGAGTTCAAAACAAAACAAGATAAAACACTCCACTAATAGTAAGTTATTGGAAGATACCGCTGGTTATGTGAATAAAATGAGACACTGCATCACAAAACATAGACTGACGATTCGATAGAGCCTCTTTTAGCAGAATGACGGCCAACAATTACAGAATATAGCTTGCATTCGCGTGAACAATGAGAAGTGGACAAAACAGCAATTGACACAAAACGCTTTCAAGTGGGGCAGCTAAGTAAAAGTTGCTAGGTGATTGCTTATCAATCTTTAACTCAGCAAAAATAAGAAAAACTTGTTTTGAAGCTATATGTCATTATATCAGCTCTCCAAATAGAATTATATAGCAGAAGTGTTTTCAATAGTTGCTACTGAGCATAACAACCCTAGGAATACCATTTTGAAATCGAACAGTTCCATGACTGATGATCAGAGCAGAAATCTCACTATGAGGATAATTATCATAGTTGATATCAAGTGCAATTAAAATGATTTTGAAGGGTCATTAGCAAGTGTACGCTGGAATAGAGCAGGCCCTGGGTCAGCAGTTTTACATACAGAAAATTGGGCTATAATATCTAGAAGTAGAACTACCATCGTGACTGACATGTCTTTCTCATCAATCATCAATCATTCCCGAAAAGACATCTGCCTTCGAAATTGCATCTTCGAGCATAGTAGCTATTGCAAATAGTTGCTTGTAAATGTACGACTGCAGTATACCAACAACAATATTCTGAGAAGCAATCCCTATGTATAAAATTGAGTGCAGAAAATCGTGCGACAATATCCAGAAGCAGAACCATCTTTACTGACACCTAATAACAGAACAATTTTCAAAAAAGAGTTCGTGATAGGTCAGTCTTGAAAGGTGAGCACAATGGCCAGAGAGATGAACAGCCCCTGTGTCTAGAGTTATATGCAGAAAATCGTGTGATACTATCAACCAATAGAATAACTGTTATTGACTCCCAATACAAGAAAAACTTTCGAAAAGGCGTTTGTAGATATCTTCCAAAAACTCGTCTAAAAACATGATAATCATTGGGGATAATCAACTGAGCAAAGAACTGCCTACAAATAAATGCCACAGCTGATAATAATTTGCAATGAGAACAACAGTCTACGAAGGAGCAGCCTCTGTACAGAAGAGTAGCCGTATCAATGATATTGGGCCCTCGAGCTACAGAGGCCCCGAGCGTTTGTACTTCAAATTATGTACTATATAATTCAGATTCTCTTGTAAAGAATCTTTACCCGTCATTTGGCCCGCTAAACAAATTTTGATGTAGGGTCCGTCCAAAGCAAGCTACACCACTGCCTCTGTATCTAAAATTGAGGACAACGAATGATGTGACAGTATTCAGAAACAGAGTAACAACCACAACTGACTCCACATGTGTAAATAGATTAGTCTTCAAAGACGCGCCTTGAAGCACCAAGTGCTACCTGTAAATAGATGTCTGAGTGTTTACAAAACAGCAGCCTTTGATTGAGGAACCCCTTCATCTAAATTCAAGTGCAGAAATTTGTTTAACAGTATCTAGAAGAACCACGAACAACTTTCAAGAAGGCTTATGCAGGTAAATTAGACTTCGATGGGGCACCTCAGAGCGGAATAACCATTGAAGATAACTATAAGTAGATGCCTGAGTGTGGAACGACTGAAATATAGAAGAAAGAGTCTTCAAAAGAGCAGCCACTATGTCCAAAGCTAAGTGTAGATAGTCGTGCGATAATATCCAGAAGCAGAATCATCAAACTTCATCCAGATGCAAGAACAACTTTCGAAAATGCATAATGCAGGTAGATCAGCCTTTGAAGGTGCAAATTAGAGCTGAATAGCCATTGCAGGTATATATGGATAGAGGTGAGGTTATATACAAAAATCAACTTTCAAGGCAGCAGCCACTATGTTCAATTAAGTGTAGATAGTCGTACGACAGTTTCCTGAAGCAGAACCACTATGACTGTAACCTAATTAAAAAGCAGCTTTCGGAAAGGCGCCTGTAGGTAGATCAGCTTTCATGGGTGAATCTTGAAGCACAATATTGATCTGGGATAACCTTGAGTGCAAAGAAATCCCTGCAAATAGCTGACTGAATGCGAGATGGCTGCAATATATAAACCTTCGAAGAAACAGCCTTTGTTTCAAAAGTTAAGTGTAAAAGCAGAACAGCTACACTATGGTAGACATTTGATACAAAAAACAGTTCTAAAAAATGCGTTTGTACGTATAATATCTCTCAAAGATACACCTTAAAATCAAATAGCCTTAGTGGATGATCTATGCAACAAAGAGCTGCATGTAAATAGATGTCTGAGTGCAGGATGGCTGCAGTATAAACAGTCACTTTCATCATATTCAAGTGCGGAGAATCATGCGGCAGTATATAGAGGCAGAATAACTTTTGAAGAGATGTTTGTAGGTTGATCAGTCTTCAAAGGTGCACTCCAGAGAATAACAGCCATTGGCAATGACCTATACAGGAAGTAAATGAATTTCTGAATGTGGAACAGCTGAATATGCGAAAAAAGGCTTCCGAAGAAACAATTCTTGTATTTTAAGTCGAATGCAGAGAGCTGTGCAAATCATAACCACGCTGACTGATATACAAAAACAGAATAACTTTCAAAGAGACGTTTGCAGATAGATCAATCGACAGAACCACCGTGACTGACTCCCATTGATGGAACAACTTTTGAAGAGATGTTTGTAGGTTGATCAACCTTTGAAGATGCACTTCAGAGCATAACAGCCATTGACAATAACCTATATAGAAAGTTAATAAATGTCTGAGTATCGAGCAGCTGAAATATGCGAAAAAGAGCTTGCAAAGAAGCAGTTCCTGTATCTAAAGTCGAATGCAGAGAGCTGTGCAAAGCATAACTACGATGACTGATACACAAAGACAGAATAACTTTTGAAGAGACGTTTGTAGATAGATCAACCTTTAAGGGCACCTAGGAGCACAATTGTGTGTAAAGAACTGCCTGAAAATTGATACCACATTTGCTAATGTTTTATACAATTAATAGTCTTCAAAGGAGCAGTCATTGTGGAGGGTAGAGAATCATGTGACCGCATCCATAAGCAAAACACCCATTATGACTGACTCTTTATGTAATTATCGAATAGATCAGCCTCCAAATAATAATTTTGGAGCACAACAACAATTAGGTATAAGCTATAGTGCAAAGAGCTGCCTACAAATATATGGCTGAGTGCAGAACGACTGCAGTATATACAAATGAGAGGCTTCGAAAGAGCAGGCAAGTGCAGAAGCAGAGCGATCACCATAATTGACATTCAATGTGAAGAACAACTTTTGAAGAAATATCTGTTGATAGAACAGTCATCAACGGTGCTTCTTAGAGCCCAATGGCCATGAGAAAAGAACTATCTGTGAATCTATAATGCTAGCAACAGCCATCGAAAGAGCACCTTATGATAAGTCTAAGGCTAATGTACCTTGAAATAGAACAACTATTCTTTCCAATAGAAATAGTTGCTGTTTATGACTGGTACTGGTACCTTGCATATAAGTATTGAACTATAAGAACTCATTCAAAGGTTTTAATTTTTTTTTTGCTATATCATTTCCAGAAATGGGACTGAAACTGTAGAGTAAAAGGAGATATGAAAACCTTTGTCTGAACTCCCATAATTCAATACCTACATTCTTTCTAATATTGAGTAAAGAACATAATGGAGTTTGCAAGCATTTATCCCTGAATAATTGCTGATAGAGAGAGAGAAAAAGCAGAAAACAAAACAAAAAGAATGCGGATATATGGCCCTAAATGTTGTAACCTCGTGATAATTCCACCTTTTGACATATGATGCCATATTGTTTCCAGTTCATGCACACGAATACATCCACAGAGGACGCCATGCGCCAACAACCACTTCAATAGCACAATTATCGGCGACCGGCGACGCTGTTATCAATATCTAGTGTTAAGCGAGGTGCACGTATAACCAGCCCGCACCATCCTCCGGCATATCCGACGCCATTGTGTCTGACAGTTATACAGGTAATCATGTTTAATGCACAAATGATAGGTTGCGCCATCCGAGACTTACATGCAGAGCTGGCACGAGGCGAGTTTTTAAAAGCCAATGATTTCATATATAACGTTTGATACAGAGCGTTCATTGTTCATTTAATTTTTAATAAATATTGATGAGTGCAATGGGGTATAGAATTGCTAATTGTCAGAGAGAAGAAATTCAGATTAGTTGTGCTTGAATTGTTCCGGGAAGGGTATGAATCAAAGACCTGAAGACCAAAAAATGCATGAATATATAACAGAAAGCGTTATATTCTTAGCAGAAGAATTTGCGAGGTTGAAATATGTTTCAATATGTAGAGAATGTTAGCAGCAGAGCTAGAACATTCAAAGCCAATTAAGTTCAACATGAATGCTCAATTTGAAAGAATTCTAAAGTAAATTGGAAGTACAGCTCACTTGACAATCAAGGAAAGCACAAATAATGTTAATCATGATGTATATTACACTAAAATGTTACTGGTTTCGATTATTTGCAAAACATGTTAATGAGAAAAGGCAAATATATTTCGAACCCATCCTGTGTGTCGCAGGAACACAGCTAGACCAACATGGCGTGCAAGAGCGTACAGCGACCAGATGCGTCTGTTTCCCGATATTACTAATTCAGTGACAGACGAACGAACCACGAACGGACATGGATGGAGAACCAACATATAAACCTATATCATACTCTACGCACAGCACGCAATGCTACCGCATATCGCGAGAAACGCTCCTAACACTGTCTTACACAATACATTTAAAATGAGCTAGCGAGTTATTTCAACCCTTGAAAGATTAATTGTTGAATTTGATGCTCCTGGTGAAATCAGGACTACAAACATTGAGCTAAACAAAGTTGTTTGGTTGGAGTTACACGAAATCTTACTTGCCATCAAATACTAGATTCTATGTTTTTTACCCAATTAAGGATCGAACTGCTAAATGAATTACTGTTATTATAATTGATTCTTCCGAATTTTGTGCATTCCCCCCGAAAGTGAGCTATAAGAAATACTTTACTTATCACAGAGCACAATTCTTGAATTCAATTTTTTTTTTGTGCTCGACATATTTCATGTTGTATCCAATTTAATCACGCAAAGATTCCTCCTTCATTTATGTTTGATTCAATTTGAAGGAGTCCGCAGTTCGTGTCTGTTCAAAACGAACAAGTCACGATATCGGGTCATAAATATTGAAGATGAGTTCGGTGAATGCGGTCACTCGTTGCATTTAGAGCAACATTTAATAGATTCGTAAATATTAGTTTCCTTTTCTTTTAATTCGTTTGTCTTTCACAACTGGAAACATCCCTCCAGGTACACGCCATGTTGCAAATACCTATCATCTTTTCCATAACTGAAACTAACCAACGATTCACACAAATCCTTATAATTTTCAAATCCCCACCGAAGGCAATATCTAAGCCAACCTTCTCAGTTTGCCGAACAGGTTACGATGATCATATCAAAAGAATTATACTTATCTAAATGGCAGAGATCAGCAATTTTCTATAAAACATAATAATCTTGCTCCAGACTAACCAAGTATTATGTTAAACCTTGCTGAAGCGGTGGAATCTAAAATTTGTACGACGAAAAGGTATTTGAACCCATAACAATTTTTTATCATGAGAAGCGAATAAAAAGCTAACCCAGCTCCACTGTATTTTTTGTGATTGTGTTATTATTTCTGGTTGATCATTTAAAAAATCGTGTTTTATTATAATTTGACATTCAAATGAACTAAATTGTTGTTCAACCACAAAATACCGAAATCTTACTCATGACAGGAAGTGACTTCTATTTTTAACTATTTTGGAACGAATGATATCATTTTTATTGGCGCAACATGTGTTTATATACTAGCTTTCCTCAACAAACTTCATTGTACATTCGAGTGTTACTTAAACAACGTTTAGCTAATTCCTGACAGCATAAACACGAAATATAATAACTTATTTCAGATTATAGTGAAATAACAAGTTTATCATTCCAGTTAATAACTTTATTATGGTTAATAAAAATGCTCTGCTCGCCTATCTCATAAAGCCATCTTCTTGTTTGGCTTCTGTATAATATCGTTAATCATAAAATTGTTTATAGACTAAAAAATCCAGTTCATAACGAATTCTTGAATAAAACATTTCCTACTTGGAACGTTGAATTTTCATCTGATATTCTATCGTATTTGACGCTTCAACGAACGCAGGCAAACGCCATAAAAATTATAACAGTATAGCTTGACTCTGCCCTTATGATTTTCACGCTTCACTTTACGCATTTTCCACATTTAAATTTTTATTATCGGAACAAAAATAAATATGGAATCTGTAGCGTGATGTTCTCCATGGTTCGAATAATTCTTAATGAGAAAGTTGTAACGGTGGTTTACGAAGTTGGTTAAACTCATTCTGGACGCCCAGTCAAAACAAATATCTCAGAAATTATTGATAAAATCTGTGATTTGTAGATTAAAGACATAACCAAAGATGATTTGATGAGGTTCCAGCGTCGTTCGACACTGTGAACTACATTACACACCTGAGACCAAAATACAGTCCAAGAAAACCTGCCCTGAGAATGACCGAAGACCGTTCCTTCTACCGACAATATTATGGCAAGTATCTTTTGAGATTTACAGGAAATAATCTTTATCAACTATCTGGGTCAATCTATGACATACATAATAGGCATCGTTATTGAATCACTCGAGTAGCAAAAAAAGCATCCACGATTGGCTCACAAAGAGTCCTTTAGTGCTATATAAGTATCAATTGCGCTTACGTTAAGGCAACTAAGAATTCTTATTCTAGTGATATAGTGTAAGGAACATAAGAAATTTGTCCGCAAAATGCTTCCTTCGATCGCTTATAATTGACCAAATTGTGTGACTATTAGCGACAATTTCAACGAGATCAGCCTAAATTTAGGCATCGTTTTATTATAATTATATAATACCACGAGAGCTTCGAAATATCAGATTAATTTCGAAGCTCGAGTGGTATTCGGGGGATTATTTTTCCCATCCAAATTACGACCAATGGAATTGCACCATGAGACGAAAATTACTGCTCATTCAAGAATATCTCATAATCAAAAGAAAAACCCTTTAATTCATATTGAGAGTAGTACAGTTAAATACACAATTGTTATACACATTGCTGTATTTTTCCTTAGAACGAGAATTGTTAGTGATGGCTGTAGATGAAGTAGAGAATATGGTTTTCACTCCTGTAGATTTATTTGTACGCAGTTTCTTCATAATTGATCCGTGGTGCTCTTGATCCAGTTGGAGATACGGTTTGATAGAATTCGTGTTTAGCATGTCCAGTGATTTCAATTATTTGTTGTTCTCCAATTCCTGATTTCGCCAAGTTGGAGACCGCTGTTGCACATCTGGAATGATTGGTAATTTTGTTACTGTCTACATCAAGCCCAGCCTGCGCCGCCGATTCCTTGAATCATTTTGCCCCCATGTTCTGGCCTACTGGAACATCTTTGTACCAGCCGATGCTCCCAGCATTTTTCTAATTTGGATTTGGTGCTAAGAATAGTCTGCCCGTTTTAGTTATTCTGTTTCTTTTCTCTTGAAGTTTTCTGAAGAGCCTCACTGGGCACTTATCAGGAAATTCTCTGTTCTCCGCTAACCATTTGCTATCAGCATACTTTTTATCACCACCTTGCGTGGTTTTTGTGAAAATCGGATTATACTGGATCCTCTCTGCCGATTCTCCATCTTTTTTCTTTTCCTCCTGGAAGTGATGTATTAACTCCATACCTTCCTCTCCGCCTCTCCAAGCTAACTCCACCGAGATGATCATGAATAATTTTTTTTGCAAACCCTCAGGCGTTTCCTCATCCCAAATGTTGATCATCGCATCCCAGTCCTTCTTACCGAAAGCAACTGCACTCGCCTTTCGTTTTTCAGAGATTGACTGAAGAGACTTACGTTTGGCATCACGAGCTCCTTTAGCTTGTTTGAGAACGGCATCAGCGAACGGATTGATTTTAACGTTAAACTCTCTGAAATATTTTTCTTGAAACAATTTGGCAGTCTGATTCTATATCTTCTTTACCACGCCCTCCTTATAATCTTGTTCTTCTTCATGTTGTATGCCCAATCCTTCAGTATAGCTGCCAACTGCTAAAATTTAAAGGATTTCAAGTACAGTTTCATTATTGAGTTCAGCAAGAATACACCACTATACATCTGAGACAGTGAAGGCCAGCGGAAATTCTGCACCAAAAAGGCAAAGACCATTCCTTCGACTACGAAGTTTATGACAACTTACCTTTGGAACTCGTCAGAAATAATTCTTATCAACAATTTGGAAGAATATAGAACTATGATAGATGCATATTGTCCATCGTTATTGGATCGTTGGTGGATCGAGTAGTAAAAAAAACATCCGGGATAGGCCCACAAATAGTCCTAGTATCATCATATGAGTGCAAGTTGTACTCAACGTTGTGACAACTATCTCATTAATTATTAATCCTTGATTTGGTGATTCTGGATTGGAAAGTTGAGATAGCATTCAAACATGAAGAAGTTAAGCGCAAGATAGATCATCCGATCGCTCACATTAAACCAAATTGTGTGTAGTTCTCCATCTACTTTGCAGCTGATTCAGCGGAATTCGCGAGAGTTTAACGGTCGTGGAAATAACATGGAAACCTAGTAACGTGCCTAAGACCATGGAATAGTCCAAGCAGAGGTCTGCCAGTGGAGATTCTACACCAAATAAGGCAAAGACCATTTTTTCGTCGGAGAAAATTATGACGTCTATTTCTTGAGATTCGCTAGGACTAATCCTATATTGGAAAAGGATGTATAAATGCATTATTGCTTGAAAGCGAGTCTCAGGAAAAACACAAAAAATCCTTATGAGTTGCGCTGGACGTTCCAGACATCCTATTGAGACAATCAACTCATAAATCATTTATAAAATCTATGATTTTATTTAAGTTGACGATAAAGTAGAGGTGTGTAACATTTGAATACAAAAAAGTTTGGTCACTTACAGTTGATCAAAAATGATACCGCGTGACGGGCTTAAAGTATGGTTCTTAGCTGTTAAATTGAATCTATAAGATTTTGACCGTCATTAGTTACTGTGGAGACAACATGTATGCACTACTGTACGTCAGAAAAAAAAAATGCAAACAATGGAATGACAGCAAATCGTCTGCCCTTAAATCGACGAAGGCCAACTGGGGAAGTTATGGCAAGTATTTCTTGGAGTTCAAAAGAAGTAATCCTGATCGACCATTTGGAGACAAAATAGAACTATAATAGATACATATTATGCATCATTATCAGACAATCTGGAAACTGAGTTGATTGAAAAACTTTCTCGATTAGCTGACAAAAGTCCTAATGCATTATGAGTTGCGTTGAACGTTCCAAACGCTCTATTCAGGCAACTACCACATAAATCATTGACCAAATCTATGATCTGATGTTGGCTGATAGCAAAGTAAAGAAACGTAGCATTTGAATACAAAAAAGCTAACTGCAAGATAGATGCCTCGGTACCTTATAGTTGATCAGAAACGAGACCGTGTGAAGAGTTTTAAAGATGGTTTACAGCTACTATAAATGAATCCATGAGACATGGGCCGTCGTTTTGTTACCGTGAAAACAACATGAATGCACCATCATACGCTTGGAACAAGAAAAATTGTGTAAACAATTAATTGTCAGCAAATGGTCTGCCCTTAAAAAGACGAAGACCATTCCTTCAACTGGGGAAGTTATGACAAGTATATTCTGGGTATCAAGAGTATTGATCCAGCTTGACCATTTAAAAAAAAAAATTAGGACTATAATAGATGCATATAATGCAACATTATCGGACCGATTGAAAACTGAGCTATTTGAAAAACATCCACGATTAGTCCACAAATGTCCTAGTTTTTATGAGTTGTTCTGAATGTTCCAAACGCCTTTCAGAGACAACTACTTCATGAATTATTCATAAAATCTTTGATCTTGTGTTGGATAGGTCCCTCGATCGCTTACAGTTGATCAAAAACGAAATCGAGTAGCATCTTCCAAGGAGGGTTTATAGCTATTATAGCTGAATGTATAGAACTTTGGTCGTCGTGGATGCAACTTGAATACATCACAGCTTAAGACCAAAAAATAGTCTGCATCAAAAAGGCGAACGTTACTTTGTAGTTAGGGTACCAATTCATTCAATTTTCTCCTAATTCTCTAGATTTCACTCCGTCGTTCCTTGATATGGAAAATGTGACCGACGAGAAATAAACAAGCATGAAATTGTAGAAATGAGTGCCCAGGATCAACAAACTGGAATAGTATCGGACGAAGCAAATGGGTACTCGTATTTTGCCTAGCGTTCTGATCTGATCTGCTCCGTTAGAGCTAATTTGCATTTTTATTGGATCAATTGTACAGATAATCGCTTTGAATAAAACACAATTGGCAACTTTGTGTTTGACAGGGTCTATTTCGAGAGAAACACCGAGTAAACAAGATGTGTCCAAATGCCCAACTTTTATAACATGATTCCAGTGTTCGTAAACCAATTTAAAAGTTTTTCGTTTTGTATTACTTAAGTTAACTTCCACCTATCAAAAAAAGTAAAACAAGTTATTTTGTAGCAGTTAAAATGAGAATCCTTTAGGTTATTATCCACACGTTTCTAGATTTCTATATTTTCCTGTTTAGAAACCGCTGTATCGATTTCTCTACCATTCTAGTGAATAAATAATATCTAATTATAAGTAAGTAGTTTGAAGAACAGAGCTGCAGCGACAGAGAAACAGAAAGGTGACTTCCTTGGTTTGAAGTGGAGGGACTTCGTGTCACTCCGACTTGTAATTTTACACAGTTAAATTATACACTACGATCGTCGCGTTGAATAAAATACAGGGAGAAACAGAAATAATCATAAGTTTGAAGAATAAGTAAGCGAATATTGGCAGTAAAAATTGAGGAGCAAGAAACGATTCATAACTTATTAACGAAAGAGTGTATCAGAAGACCGTGTTTATTTTTAACTAAAAAGCAATTTCAGATCAAGATAGTGTTTGAACCTTCAACAAATGAAAGATAAGATCTTTACTTCACAGTATTTGAAATAATTGGCCCAAATTTTTAAGTATAGGTATTACAGAATCGATGCTGGTTCACGTAGGCCATAGATTGATCTTTTTGGATAAGATGTTCTACTGTTTCACAACTATAAATAATTTCTCACTACTCTATTACTTTATTTAAATTAGTTGATGTAACTTAATTCCAGTGTCTTGTGGCGCAATCTGCCCCATCTATTTCACTTTCATCCGTCAGTCTGACCATTCTATTCTGTTTGTTTGTCCTTGTCTATCTGACCAGCATCCCATGCGGACGTAATTTGAGAATATCTTAAAAGGTCTGTTGAAATCTTTTCAACATGTGCCGAACTTGAAATACGAAGAAGAATGAGTACAATGGAAGCTTGGAAAATATGTTTTTAAAAATAGCCACGTATTACTCTCTTTCAAAACGGTGCAGGATGTTAATATGAAAAATAATGGGTAATGAAGGTACATATATTTTGCTTCCAAGAGGACTTTATTTTGGGTGTTGTAACACAAACAAGAAACACTCATTTCCTTTGGGAATAACTCCGAATGTTTGTTACGATTTAAATTGTACTACCACCTCCGACTTCATTTAAATACAAATTTACGCATATATCAACTCAATTGGTTCTTAACTATTAATTGTGACGGTATGCTCTTGTTTTCTGTGCCCAATGGGAATAATGATTACAAGTGAAGATGTAAATATAAAAAATCTCCCGGAAGTGTAGCCTAAGCCGAGCTTTTTGGTAGACTATAATTATTGAAGGGAAATTCCAACATAGATACATTATCAAATTGCGGCGCCACAGTAACCGCAGAAGTCCCTATAATAGTACTGAATTGAAGTTCGGCTTAGATTACGTCTCCAGTAAGTTTTTTTTCTAGTCTACTCTTCACTTGTGATAATTTTTCCTATTACTCTCATGTTAACTAATAAGATGAGTTAAATTTCAAATAATTCAAGCTGTGACATAAGGGGCTGTAATAAAGCGGAAAAAAACAATCTAAGGAAAAAAGGCCAGGTGAAAGTGTTCTCAACCGAAGTCGAGGACATATTGAATAACTGGAAACTAGAGTTCAGAGAGAGGTATCTCACAATCCAAAAATGTATTTGTCTTATAGCTACGCTGTTGTTAATACAACGATACTTTTTACTTACTTGTACTAAGTACAAGAAAGTATTGTGAAACCGACAAAATTCACCTATCGAGATTTTGATGGAAATATCCGTTTGGAGCATCCCTGAATCCATTTCGACTATTTTTGGCTTGATGTCGGTACGTATGTTCGTGTGTGCGTTCGTGCGTGCGTAACTCGCAAATCTCAAAACTGGTTGAACGTATAATGTTGAAATTTTGTATTTAAGACTGGTATAGGGTCTAGTTGTGCACCTCGCATAATGGTTCCAATCGTTTGTACCGGAAGTGCACTTTACTTGAAACTTTTTTCGAATTTTTTTAATAAATCCAGAATGATCAACCGTAGGATGTTGAAATTCAGTATTTGAACTTGATGTTGTATCAGAATAGTTATCTGCTATTTTTGTAAGAATCGGCCAGGCCAGAAGTGCACTTTACTTAAAACTTTTTTTGAATTTTTTGCATAAATATAGAATGACTCGCCATAGCATATTGAAATTTCGTATAAAGAGCTTCTATAACATCTTATTGTACATCTTGCATTATGATTGCGATCGGCTGAACCGAAAGTATACTTTACTTGAAACTTTTTTTTTTAATTTTCCGTATAAATTCAGAATAATCAGCCATAGGATACTGAAATGTAGCATTTGAAATTGCTGTAGCATCTAAATGGTCATCTTCTATTTTTGTAACAATCGGCTGAGCCGGAAGTGCACTTTATATGACAGACTGTTTCAATTTTCCGCATAAATTCTAAACAATCAGTCGTAGAATATTTGAATTTTGTATTAGGCACTTATTACGTTCTGAACTAGGGTAGCGACCCTACCCTTCAAAACTGACTAGCTCAGTAACCAAGAAATAGAAATCAAAATAATCCCAGGGCCGGACTGGGTAGTTATGAGGTTAGCTTTAAGAGAAAAATACAAACTTTACTGAAACAAATATACTGGACGCTACGCAAGCTAACTCTAAATAAAACAGAAAATAAGGGCGCCACGCAATTGTTAATTTTTCCGTCCTCAGGCACACAGCTGCGAAAGTACCTGTAAAAGAAAAGATGGTAGGATGGACGGGTAGAATATTGGGTTGTAAGATAATTAGATCTTTCGACGTCGATCAAGATGCCGCAGAACATAAAATAAAACAATATCTCAAACAGCGATACTTACTCACCAGCTGTAAAAAAAAAACACTAAATAAAATCACTATCTGAAAATTAAAGTGGTAGGTATTATTTTTTTTTTTTCACAAAATAAATTAATTAAAATTCACCCAAAGAAGTCAATATTTAATAAACTTCAATGGAAAGTAATATCAAAAATTACAAAAGCAAAAATAAAGGAAATATGAAATTGACAAAAATTTAATTAATTTAAAGTAAGCAAAATGGCGGCGATTCACGTCCCTACACAGACTTCACAAGTCTCAACTGGACAAATACGTCTATAAATCTACTCCAGGAGAAAAGTACAAAAGAAATGAAAATCAGGCCCAAAATTGATCAACCTGGTTCACAAGCGCACGTAGTGTTTATAACGTAACTAAAAAAAAGCATAGAAAAAAAAAGGCGACAGCGAATGCCTACCGCAGCAAAGTTATGCATAAAAAGTAAACGAAAGTCGTAGTGAAGCTACGAGGTGTCTAATGATTAAATAAGCACTGAAAAAAAGTCTGAATAACAAAAAAACTGAACCACTTAGCTGGCGCGTCGCTGGAGATCCTATTGACCCTTCTGCCTGGCGTCTGGATCTCAGCCTCGGATCTAATTTGCTGGATTCCGGATGGTCGGGAAAGCCAGGGTGGAAGTGAGGTACTTCCACAGTATGTGCCTTGGTACGGACGACGTTTTATCGCTGATGGTAAGCGAAAGCGAAGAATAACCATCTACAACTTCAACTAATCCCCAACACGTGGGCTGCTTCGCCGAATAACCAATGGCCAAACTGCCTCAAAATATTCGACCGGAGCACAGGTTTTTCCCAAAAGAATCCCTAAACTTAGGATTGCACACGCAATAAACTTTGGAAAAAAACCCTCAAAATTGTAGTGGTAAAAAAACGAAAATAAATAAATGTACGTCTGTCCTACACCAGGACTTAAGGCTGACTATCTTCAATTAAGTCAAATCCGGTCGGTTTGACTAAATTGAAAATTAACCGTTTTTCATTAAAAAAAAAACCCTAGCGAGCGCCCCAGTACTAAGATTCAAAAAAATAAAACGTAACGTCACTGCCTGCAGCGCGCGCATTGCAACAGTGACAATTTGAAACAAAAATCCTGAACTAAAATTAATTGATAAAAGTAAACAAAAACACGCTTTTAATATAACCAAAAAAAACTGAGCTCAAGAAGAAAAAAGGAACGGAACTGAAGATTGAAATATGAATGAAATTATTAGACTTGAAAACTAAAAATATCTTAAACCAAAAGTAAGTACATAAGTGGATGAAATTAAACCCAAATAACCCAAATTATATTTTAGAATCTAACCCAGCAAAAACAGTAACCAAAAGCCAAATTGGCACTTAACACACTTCTATAATATCTAGTTGTACATCTTGCATTATGATTACTATCGACTAAGAGCACTTTATTCGAAACATTTTTAAAATTTTCCACATAAATCCAAAACGATTGAACGTAGAATGTTAGAATTCAGTATTTAGGACGATTATACCGTCTAGATGCTCATATCCTATTTTTATTGAGATCCATCAGGCCAGAAGTGCACTTTACTTGACAGTCTTTTGGAATTTTTCGCATAAATTCGAAACGATCGGGTGTAGAATATTGAAATTTGGTATTTAAGTCTGCTGTAGCATCTGAATGATTGCCTACTATTTTCATAACAATAGACTGAACCGAAAGTGCACTTTAGTAGGAATTTATTTTTCAATTTTGCGCATAAATTCAGATCTGCTGGTAATTGTAGAATTTTGGAAATCAGTATTTGAGAATGCTGTAGTATAAGAATAATGACCTACTGTTTCCATAGCAACCGACTTGGCTGAAAGCGCATTTTACTTGACAGATTCTCAGAATCTCTTGGGTAAATCTAAAACGATTAACTGTGGAACGATGAGATTTTGTGTTCGATTAGATATATCTAATGATGATCAAACACAAAATCACATCGTATTATATATATTTATCCAATGATTTACAAGTAAGTCTCGTGATGCTCACGTCAGATTTTTATATTTGTGTTCAAGAAACTACTATCCTCAACCTGTCTGCACCTTTAGTCACTGGAGTCATAAAGTCTTGAATATTAGAGAGAGTGCAAGCAAGTTCGAGTTTCGAGTTGCATCTCTGAACACTAGCAGATATCTGACTTATTGAAGCTTCTTACTTACTTTCAAGTTTTTTTGTTTAACAACATGGGAAGAAAGTTGAATCTTGTGATTTTGAAACCATTTTTTGTGTCAAGGGTCATAAATTTCGAGAAAAACTTCCTACAGAACTATTAAATTTCCCCTTGGGTTATACCCGCATCCTTTCCACAATATTTTACACAACACTAAAAATCGCACACCACCTCAGGTAATAATCTCCCATAGTATTCTTCAGTTCATTATTCCTGTATGTGAAGAATTATTAAATATCTTCTTATTTGAATTTGCACATGATATTATCAGTTAATTCTTGTTTCAGGACTTTTATACCAGTTTTGATTTGGCATTTTTGGTTCTTATTCATTTCTGGTCTTTTTTCTAACCTATTGTACACACGATCTTGATATGTGATTATAATATTTTTTCTGTAGACCCTCTGGATATCGTTTATTGTAATTTTTGACAAAATTTGACTATACGCCCATGGTTCGATCTGAATATCTGTTTGTTAAAAGAATGATAGTTCTCATTAAAAATGAGTATTTCGTAGCTTTGTACGATAATTTGAAACTGAGAGTATATTTGTATTTCAGCAATACATAGAGATCTTAGCTCATCTCTATAGTTTTATCTCTGGATATTGTCTAGGATACGTTAGATTTGTCTCTGAGATCAATCATTTAGTCCATCGGTCATATTAGAATCTCACTGTTGAATAAATTGATTTTTATTTAGGGATTTCATGTATTTTATTACATTTTAGTACATTTCTCACAAATGCACATGTTCATTGCATTTTCACAGATAACTGCTGACTGCTGAGGAACAGACAAAATTTGTGCTGAGTAAACTAATATTTTCAAAAATTGAGTGGAAATTATTCTTCTATTTATTTTAAGAAAGCGGTGGAGTACTGAATAAAATTCAATTTTTAAATAACGAGTTGAATAAATTGAATTGATAATATTGCTACAATTCCGGGAACTCCTTTTCTTATGAGCCAGAAAACATAAAAATGTATCCAAACTGAATTTGGTGAGTTTTTTGAATATTTTCTGAAATATCAGATGCAATATTGCAACCTTATCACAATATTTACGGAAGCACCTGAACGGCTCATTAAATTATGAGGAGACGGGTAAAATGCTCAAAACAATGAAGAATAATTCGGGAAAATATATCAATTGAATTTCTGCTACATCCTATATATTTGAGGTTGTAAGATTAGAACAATTTTTATTGTGAATGATTACTACAACTGATTTCTTGAGCTTTATTCATATACGAGCTCTGAACCCAGTGGTATATATGTGTGAAGCTTTTTGATTTTATCCAGTCCATATTCGAGTTAAGGTCATGAACATCAAATTTCAAGCATTCATCTTCCAGGCCATCACACACGAGAGCTATAAAGGTTTTTGATGTATTAAAACTGAAGTTAAAAGTTGCTACGAATATGCACACAATGTTCTATATGAGTTTTGTTGTACCAACGGATAACTCTCCTCCCAACATAGTTTAAAAGTTATCAGCTTTAGAAAACACATTCCACTCTCCATCCAAGCTGTCAAAGTTTATCATCAATTCCAGTTAATAAACTAGCTCAAACATAAAGCAGCGACACACGAAATTATCTCGGTGTGAGCACCTGCTCGTCGTCCCGACACGAAATGCTACATTTTAACAGCATCTAAACTCAGAATTAGTGCTTCCTGTCATAATTTAGCGGCTTCTGCATTCTGAGGTCACAGTAGACTCAGCTTGATAATATTTGACAGCGAGAACGAAACAGAGAAGCTCTGTGCTGTTCTGATGTTGTGCAGAAGTCAACTGGGAACATTTCCGACACTTGGAGTTTGACACATTGGGAAACGATCCGTTGATATGTTCATACGATGGAATTGGAAACAATCTACTTGCCTCAAAGTAACTGTGTTGATAGATTCATAGTTTGCTAACTTCAAAGGTCTCTATCTCTCTTTGTCAATGCTACATCATTAATTTTGTATCTCTAAGTTTGTTTGTGTGGTTTAGATCTATTAAATAATATCTTCAGTTCTGTACCCAAATTAATCATTCAGTATCGTGGCAGGAAATGATAAAGTGCAGAAGCTTGCACAGTTTCAAGTATTCAACAATTCATTCTTCCGCTACAAATCTTTACAGCTTGTTCATCCTGAGCTAAAAGCATTTTTAAGTAGCCTAAACACTTTTAAAAGATATTTTCAAGTGTCTTGAACCAATTATAAGCACATGTGTAAAAGAGTAGGTTTATATGCCCGTAGATAACTTTTAGGTTTCTTAAGGCGGGGGTGAAATCTTTTCTGGTGACTGAATGAGATTTTAAGTGGGGTTGGAGTATAAGGGTGTGTAGTGTTTTCTATTGTGCAGAATGTAACTATTTTTAAAGTTATTTATTTTTAACGTGGAAATTGGAAGTCTGGATTGAAACTCTGAAAAGGTTATGCGAAATGGAACTCCCTTTTTCTAGTTTATTTTCTTAATTGGAAAACTAAAACAGGGGAGGCTTGAGAAAAATTTGCTTGCCACACATAACGTGATTGTTGTTATAGCCTGAGTTATATTCATATTGAAGAGACTGTCTAGTCCAATAATATGCGACTTTACATGAAAAGAACGAAATTCTCTTACAACTTTCTGCACCTGATATAACGATTATTAAGTGTACCTCCCATGACTCAGGGATCCACTTATTATTTAATTTGCTTACTTTGTGTTCCCTGAGTATGTGTGGTGAAAGTATTTGTATTTGTATTTGTATTTGTCAATTGATAGTAATCCGGGGTAACTATATATCGATTCACCCTCGTAGTTTTCAGTAAATTAATGTATAGTACTTCCTTTACAAACTAAGTGTGAAACAAATCTACTCCATCATTTAATTACGCGTCCTGCATTCAACCGTTCGGAAACCTCTGTTCAAAACTAATGTATCACCTACACCATGTCCCACTCCGTTTATTATCCCAAGATTGTCTCTAAGGTAGCATTAATGCCGTAATATCACTTATCATAATTTGCAAGTGGGCAAATTCACCCACTAACTCTTTCCAACGCTGGACATTGCCATCAATGAGTGAGACAGAACAAAACACTGCGTGGAGTAATAACAGCAATAAAATAAAAGCAAAAACTAGTTCTATGTGCTTCTAAAAAGGTAACTAGATAGTGAAACAATAACATTGAAGTTTGCTTATCTACATTAGCAACGAGGAACTGGTTGTTAGGTTAGGCTATGCGGGCACTCTTACTAGTAAGAATAGATAGTTGTTTTTTTAGTTAACAGTGTGAGATTTACCGATTAGTAAGTAGAGTACAAGGTTTTCAAGAACATTTCATTTCATTAAATTATTTCAAAATTTCGTTTTCATCATTTCAACAGGATGAATGGTGAGATACACAAAGCCTCACGGAATCAATATAAAAAGCTTCGTAAAAACAAAGCATCGAACTTCATCACCGCAAAATATAAAACCCACAACAAAATGATTTGTAGTTTTTCCATCGCTTCAAACCAACTCAGTGCAGCATTGGCAATCGGCAGCCTATCGTTGGTTGGCAAACAATTCGCGTTTAAATCGTTCATTCTGCTCATTCATATCGAACGATGTGATTGACACCGGTTTAATTCAAGTACCAATCACATACGCACGCCCAGACAGACAACAGCAAACAAAAACAACTACAGAGAACAACAGCATAGCGCCCAACTAGAATCGACAAAAAACGCATTGATAACATCGACGAGTTATCCATCTGAATATGGATTACGTGTGGGGGAGAGCAAGAACAATATAATATAGATATTTAGCGGAAGACGTGCTCAATTATTCATTTATATATACAGAGTATTTTGATGCAATCGCAAATTTGCAAACCTGGCATGAGTGGCAGGAATCGCCCAACGTATAATGTTTCAATTAGAATAATAACTTCATCATCATTGTAGGTGCAATTGTGCAATAATAAAATGAATATTTAGGTGATCATGTTTGTTTTTTTTTTGCGTTACCTCCATGCTTGCTTTAAGACCTTAACTTATCACCTTAGGCTGACTCCTCATGAAGATTACGTAGAAGACCACATATCACAGCATGAGTTAAGAATTTGTATACACGCCGCGTAATGTAACAAATTGTTCAACACCTCATTAGCTGTATGAGTACTTCGATCGTTCAGCACTACTTTCTGAAGTCCTCGTATTTTTATGTAACGCGGCAAGCGTTATGATTGTCTATTATTTGTTTTAAATAAATTAATCCTACGTTGTGAAGTGGTGGTTGTGAGAGGAAAACAGTAAGAAATAGAACATATATTCAGATTATCAATATAAACAGTCTGATGTCTTTTCGGCTTCATGAATGAATATTCATTGATAAAATGCACTTAATAAAAGAGGGACAGTGTGGGAGCCTTGGAACCCGGTGATGTGGCTAACCTACCACCATTTCACAGTTCTGCAGGAGACCTGCTGGCTCGGCGAAGTCGACGTCCCTTAGTGGATCGGTAATAGTCCTGGAGATGATAGTGGCGCCTGGAAGGCGTGTTTGCCCCTTTGAGTTGGACGGACCAGTGGCGCTACTCTCCACAGTCGCGGTACCCTAGGTTGGTGGACAGCGGTCTAATAGCTTTCTGTGAACAGATTCTCTTTCCGTGCTGCTGGACAAGAAAGTACTTACTACTACGGCAACTAATAATGTCCCGCAAATTTTAATTATTGGTTTGTGAGACCAATGTGTGGCTTGAGAGGTCGGTTTGTGGCGGCTTTAGGCCAATTGAGATTGCTGACTGTTTAAGCCGATTGGTGCGGCTGTTTAGGCCGATTGATGACTGTTTAGGCCCGTTGGTGGCTGTTTAAGGCCAGTTCTGGCTTATAAGGCCGGTCTGTGGCGGTTTTAGGCCAACTGCTTTATGGAGCGTGCATAAACCAATTCTAATTTATGCACTGGACCACAGAAGCTTCAGATGTAGTAAACTATCTGCAGACTTTTACTCTGAACGTGCAAACTCCAATACTGATGTCCGCACTGAACAGAACTGACTATAGAGGTGCAAAATTCAAGACTGAATTCCGCAGCTGAACTATAGTGTCAAAACGTGCAAACTGCAATACTGATTTCCGCAGCTGATTTAAATGACCAAATTAGAACTGGATGAAGTCATCAAGCTTATTTCCAGATTCTACTTTGCAAAAGTAAAGCTCTCCGATTTCGTCACTTAATAATTGGTGGTCAAGACCACACTGAAAGAAAAATCTTGGATACCATAGTTAAAAACATTGCCTAAAATCGTGACAGGCTAGAACGTTCGCTAGATGAACTAAAATATATTGCTATTATATTATGCCTACTGCAGATAATAACAATTCTAGAAATGGTAGTAAAAAATGATCTGCATTAGTTAATGTAAATATCTACCACCGATAATATCATTTGTCATCTTAGTGAAACTTATGTTTCAATTAGTTGTAGAATATTTCTATCACAGACATTAATTTTAGCAATTATAGTAAAGATATTATTTGTACTAATCAATATATTCTCTGTTGTAAGCCAATATAATATGTCAAGCTACAAATATTATAAGCTAAATTAGATAAAGAAATTACTATGTAGCTCAAAATAAATTTTGAAGTAGTGAAAATTATTTTCCGAATCAGAGGATATTATTTCTGAAATATTGAATATTATTTCTAGAATAGCAAATATTAATTGTAGGATAGGTAATAGTATTTGAGGGATAGTAAATATTACTTTTGGAATAGTTATTATTATTTGTCGGAAAACAAATAGTTTTTATTCGTTCAAACATGTATATTTTTATTGAATATAAGATTATTACAACAAAATATTCTAAAATTAACAAACTGCAGATAATAATTCAAATTTTAAAGAAACATACATTTTATGTGAATATTGAGTTTTAATCAATCTATCACACCCAATTATATTGTCTCAGGATATTCTCATAAAAGTTTGCGAGCTTTCAACACAGTACGCGTGAACATGTTGATTGAAGTATAATGTATTCGAAACATTACAAATGAAAGAAATACTATTGTTGTAACTTACTAAAATATGAACAACGGTACCAGAAACTGGATTCATATTTTTGATATCAATAATGACTGTATTATTATGATGATAATATTCTAATGTTTATTGCTCGAAAGGAAATAGTTCATAATTGGATAAAAGTCACTATTTTACAATTGAAAATGAAATAAGAGTTTTATTCTTTTGAATATTACTAAACATCTATTTAGGACTTACTTCTATCTCAAACAAAGCCGCGAATATTTATCTTCAACTATTTATTCACACTGATTACTTCACTGTTTGATATTCACTGCTCTAGATTCACCATTACACTATTACCCTCAAGTCGTTTGCTTGCCTTTATATACAGAAGAATCCATTTCTTGAATGTTCTACCACATTTCTGGAATATTGTTAGAGGCTTCCATCGGGCGGAGTGATGTGGTGCGGTGCGGCGCGATACAATACAACGAGGACGGAAGACCCCGCCCAGATAAGTTCAGGCCCAAGCCCACCCCACTCCTACGAACCTCCACACTCTCGCACGTTACAATATATCCCTTTGATACCAATCCAATTTCGCCAGAACCGCACACATTTTTTTGTGTTAGACTATTATTAGATAACAGTCGATAGCATACTCTTAATTGGTGTGTTAGAGATAGTGAATAAACAATGTTTCTTCTTGAAAATGTAACATCCAGCAGTCATTTTGAATTCACGATGCTTGCAACACTTCCTTTAATACTCCAACTACAAAGATATCCGCCATTATTATTAATTTGATCTTTGCTGTGAAATTGGAGAGATGTTATAGTCAATTTTAATTTGTGAGTACTTATTATAACTCTGCGTATTATTTATCTTATTTTTATAATTCACTTTCTAAAGATATCACAACTTAAACAAGGAACCAAGCAAGGAAGGACTAACTACGGACTGCACAACTTGGTCAGTCTGCGTATAACAGAGCAGGTAGTTGAAAAGAGCCAACAAATTCGTTAAACACCAAAAATTTTAACTCCGGGACACAAGATCCTGAACTGTATTGTACAACTATATTAGCTATAGTAGCGAATAGATTTATTCTCTGCAACAGTGATTATAAATTCTATGATAAAAAGTATAATATTGTTCAACACATAAAAAAATTATCTACTTGATTATCAGTAGAAAATATTAACTAACATAAATAATACATGATTAGAAATATAAATTATTTTATATACAAATCTGAATTTGTAAATCAGAACATGATTTCATTATTTCAATAAATATTTCATCTCTGTGAGTTAATTCGCCTCCAGATAATTCGTTTTATCTATGAGTATCAATATTTTTTTTTCAGTGCATTATGGTATTTTCCATGATTTTAAATAGCTGAAATTTGGTATGCAAGCTTACTTTTACGTACAAGTAACGCAGAGATTTGGATATCTATGACTAGCCATCACCCGAAACTCTGCCCGCATATACATAAGTATACTTTTTGAAATCAATGAAAAAATATATAATAAATCACAACACCAGGGACAACCGCAGCACCGCCTGCGATAGTCCTGTCTGTCCTCTCGATATTTTCTGTTCTTTTACTAATCCAATCAACTTTTTTTTTAAATATAATTGACTACAACATCAAAAAAATGCGGTAGCATTTTGGAATCAATGGAAAAAAAGAACTGCAGCACTGAGGCAACTCGTAGTCTTAGAGATATTTTTGGCGGTTTTATTCAAGGGTTAATCGAACCAATTAATTGACTTTCTCTTAAAAGTATGATAATAGTCGTAGAGAATTTTATTTTCCATACAAATGTATTGGAATGGTCTTTCTTAGAGATGGAAGCTTCAGGTGAACTGGATTGGTATTTCAAATAATAAGTATTTAGATAAACGTATTCAAAACTATGAAAAAGACAAAGAAATTAACTATGAGTTTTCTAAACCACTTATTGAGATATGCATTAAGAAAAATATGTATACTGCAGCGCAAGTCGTTCTTTAATAGAACTATATTAGGAAACTTTCACGCAAGAGCTAACAGCCCCTAGTCGAATAAACGATACGCGAAAAAACGTATACTACTCGTACGGTACTTATTATACGTTGATATACTATATCAGAAATTTATCCAAGTAACAAGTGTAAAAAGTTTCAACTCAATTTATCCAGCTGTTTCGGAGATTAGCACAGACAAACAAACAGGCAGACAGACAAAAATTTGAAAGATGCGTGTTTTGGTTCTGATATTCGGTAATAACCATTTGAGATTAAGAAAAAGCATTTATCTTCAAATCAAAAACAGACACTTCAATCGTATTCATATGTATTGTAACGTGCGAGAGTGTGGAGATTCGTAAAAGTGACCTTGTTTGGGCGGGGCCTTTCGTCCTCGTTGTTTCGCGCCGCATCACATCGCCCGATGGAAGCCTCTAGCAATATTCCAGAAATGTGGTAGAACATTCGAGAAATTGATATTTCTATATGAACGCAAGCAAACGATTTGAGAGTAGTGTAATGGTGAATCTAGAACAGTGAATATCAAACAGTGAAGTCAACAGAGTATATAAATACTTAAATATGAATATCTGCGGCTTTGTTCAAGACAGTAGTAAGTGATAAATAAATAATATAGTGTTTGTCAATGATATCCGAAAGAATAAAACTTTTAATTCATTAAGTCTCGTGGTTGAGTAGCAATAAAGCCTCACAAGACCTGACAAAGCCAAGTCTAATTATTTGTCAATATTCATAGCGTTCCCGGGTACAATTGTTTCTTTCAGTACCAATACAATATTATCGATGTGGATGTAGGACGATATGATGCTGAAGGGCGATCTGAAGAAAGCCTATTATTATGATGATTCAATATGCTGGTCTGAACCTCACTCAGATCATGTCTTAACATCGGGTCTTTCGATATTCACATTGAGAGGAAATTTTCTTATAATTAATTGGTTTTATTACTGCAGGATCACAAATATAAATATGAATGAGAATGACTTAACACAATAACGTCTACTCAAGAAGCAAACAGTATCAAGGGAGAATAAGAATAAATATCTCATCAAGAACAAATCTGGCCAAAATAAGGCCAAATCTTGTGATCACCTCACAATAGGACATTGTGTCTAATGAGGTTTAGTCTAATCGTCAGTATTCATAACGCTTTCTGGGAGAAATAATTTTGTATCAATGGCGGTGTGGTTGCCAGACGACCTGATACTGAGACATGAAAATGATCTTTCAAAAAAATGTTACAAGAGAAGATTCAGAAGTGATCTATCTAAATAGTGAAGATACTTATTACGTGACCCAGGCGACGTGTCAGACAACTAGTCTTGGAGACAGTCATTCATCATTCGTTTTAGTGGTAGCTAGTTGTTATAAAATGGACAATTTGAGATTGTAACGTCATAGAATTTTTAATAAAAGAAGAAAATAGACCAAAGGCTACCAATAATCGTATGACAGCAGTTACAGCACTAGATAAAGGACAGCTGACTCGTCCGCCATTTTGGAGCCCACTGTCAGTTGTTTGCCGTTTACCGATGTGTGAACTTTAATATAATTTAATAAAATAATTGCAAATGACGGGCTGTTATGGGCCTAGTTGTATTACTCATTCAAGATACGGGTTCTGATTCTACAGATGAGTAATTTTTATTTCTCAATACATCATTTGAATGTGGAGAAATATATTCCGAGCTACTTAGCCTCAATTTAAATTTCGAGTTCAACTCTTCGATTGTAAGAGGCTAAGTGCATTATTCAGAGTAAATGTCAGCATTATTGCAAAAATCTTTGTCCTTCGGTGATATTCTTAATGACTTGCTATTAAATTGTTATAATTTCCCGAAGCTTAGCAGAATTGCGAATGATTTTTTAGAGCACTACGCTGCTGTGAGAGTTTTGGGGATTAGGAATTTTGAAATTTCAAACAAAAATGAAACCACCAGCTACAATTCCAAATGAGCTGATAAAAAAAATACAAAAAGCAAGTAATTGTGTTTCATTCGATTTGAACTGTTTTTTAAATTTTTATTGTATTTTCTACAATCACTTTAACTGATATCTTATAAAAAAAGCTTAATTTTTTTTGCTAATTACTATTTATTATTTAATTTGCTTTGTTTAAATCAACTTACTTTAACTTCATAATTTGAATACTGAGCATTTACAGATTTTGTGTGGAAAATAAATGTAAAACAGTAAAAGACCGGTGGAAGCAATCACGCCAGGAAAAGTGACAAAAATGTTGAAACTTGTCCATGAAGACCGTCAATTGGAAGCTTCTCAATTAGCTACAGAATGTTGCATTTCGGAAGTATCAATTTTGAAAATCCTGCATGAATATTTGATGGTGACTAATGTTGGGGCAGATGAGTACCAAGAATGCTGTTGCCTTTGCAGAAACAAAACCGTGCTCGGGCTTAAACGAAAAATTTGGACCTATGCAATAGAATCTGTGATATTTTTGGCTGAAATGGTAATGGGTGATGAAATACGGATTCAGTATTGGAATCCGGAGATGAAACAAGAGTCCATGCAGTGGAAGCACAAAAAAAATCGCACTTTGCAGTCCGTTGGGAAAGTGTGATAGCCACAATTTTCTGGCATATAAGAGATGTGCTTCTGATTTATTAACTTTCCCACAAGAAAATGACAACAGGGAAGTACTACATATGTTGTGGCTTTAGAAAACTTGAAGACAGCAATCCTGGATAAGGCGAGGTAAGTTGCTTCATCTCTTTTCTCAAAAATCTACAATCCTAGCTACAGCAACTTACATTTTAGCCAGTTGTGTCTTGATGGTGATGGACCCTTGATTGGAGACTTTTCCAGTATGTTGAGTTCTTACTTGAACCTCTTTAATATATCCATAAAGATCTGCTCTGCTCTCTTATTTAGAAAAAGAGGATTGAGAGGCTTCTGCCTTCTAGAACTACGAAAAATACCCCAAAGGTTTACATTAACAATAGAGATTACACAACCTTGATGACTTCATGCGGAAGTGTTCTCCTGTCTGCATTGTCTATACCTTACTTACCGCCTTGCGCCGGCCATCATATAGAATACTATATATCATTGTACGAATATAAAATTTGTATACACGCCACGAAGTGCAGCAGACGCTCCATCACTTCGTTATTTACACCGAAATACTTCAAGTGGTGGAATTGACGGGGGCAGATCTAATATTAATAGAATTTGATATTGTAATGACTATAAATATCTGTAGTTTGTGTCAAGTCCTACTTGCTCTTTATTATAAAAGTCAATAAACTTCTGATTTAATGATTATAGTAACAAAGTCATTTCCACCTCGTCGCCAAGCGACATCTGCATGCACCCCACACTTATTATGTGTACGTGTGCTGTGCGAGTGCCAATGTGCAACGGATGTAAACATGCGCCTTTGCCCTCGTCTGACAGAATCTCCAACTTCAAGAAAATTATAAATTATGATTATTTCAAGTGGGTTGTGGGCTGATCCAGAGCACAGGCACTTGGATTTTATTACCAAGACATGTAATAAACTCGTGGTTTACTTGTAAAGGAAGACAACACTCGAGCAGCGTTAGTTAATCTAGATAAGTTGCATAGGATGGCCTGGCATTGATTTAGAAGGCTTAAAGAGTATATACATTGTAGTACAAGCTAACTTAAGAAAATTGAAAGACCACCACCATATTCGATGAGGAAAAGGTCAAATAGTAAATAATAACATGGAAATATCGCACGTGTCTACTCATCTGCTCTAATGCTATTCAGGGATGTACCGTCTCAAATAGTTAATTAATTCAATCTTCACATCCTCCACATGCCGTTTCTCAATCTCAATATTCAAATCCTCTGATCTCAGATAACCGCATTCAGATCCATGTATCATCCCTATACTATTATTCTATATTTCATTACCATTATTATTATCTTGTCTATACTTCAACGTCTCCCCAACTAAAAATATAGTGACGTTGGACAATGGATCGTGGGTTGGTGGCGCCCTCTCACATGAGTTCACTTATTCAGTCCATGTAGGAAGCAGAGATTATTACAAGACACACAAACAGCTCCAGTAAATGTTTGCAGTTAACATACATCACTTGGATATAGTATGTGCAATGTCGGAATCAGATTGTCACTAGTTAAAATGGTAAAATAATTTCGTCATTTGCTCCAGGTACATGCTATCTGGGAGCATTACCTCTACTAATTGAATCATAAAGTAACGTTTTTACGGCTTGATCCGATATTGTTGTGTATATTATCCACGCTGAGTGAGTGGGGCTAATCGGATTTTTTCCCAAAGAGCTCGTTTTCTTAAATACATTATTGAATACTATAACATTCTATCTGAAATTCGGTGCCGTATTCGATTAGTTCCCTTCTATAGCACTTGACATTGGCTCCGCCAACCACATGAGGGTACTACGTTGTGAGTAAAAGAACGCTTTTTGCCTCACTTAAATGAAAATCTCTCTTTGAGTCAATCCAGCATTTATTGTTCATGCTGACACACTAACAAAATCAATATTCATCGATGAGTTTCTTTGATCTGTTGTGTGAATTATTTTCCAGAAGCTTCAGATAATGTTTAATGTAGAACTTCTTATAACGCATTCAGGGTAGCTCTCTAGCATATAGAAGCCCACTGAAACATGTGAAAGTTAGAAAGCTGTTTTGACTGACCAATTTTTTTAGATGCAAGTGATCGTGTAAAATTTTCAATAGCTTGCATTGATGCCCAATTCTTCCATACGAGAACCATTCTGAAAACAGTGAAGAACCGGCCATAAAGCGAAAAATAATAAAAGCACGAACAAGGTCTATATTTTTAGCAATTCATATGTAATAAGTGACAAAATGACAGAGACAAATTTTTTATTCAAAAGTCCGTCATTTACTATTTTGTATCGCTCCTCGAATAATTGTACAGTTATAAAAGAAGATTAATATTCGAGCAGAGTACCGAAATTTAGTGGTAACGTTTGAGGACGACTGTCCTTCAAAATTCAAGGTTGGTAGGTGGTTCCGTAAATTTAAACGTGAATGATTTCACCTGAAAGATGAACAGTGACCTGGGAGATTTGTATTATCTTCTAGTGATAAAAAAAATTGTGCAGCGGAAAAATATGTATAGGGGAGTCTGAATGTAGCACATAGGAAGTCTAAGCAGTGTAGATATTAGGTTTGTTCCAACAAGAACAGAAACTAGTCCGGAACTGTCCGACGCATGCGCATTTGAAAAAAAGCGTTCCAACAGATTTCAAACGCAAATTTTAACTATTAATCAAGCGTTCCAACAACGAGCGACTTGATCCGCAAACCAGTTCGTGGACAGTCAAAACAATCCATGGACTAATGCTTGTACCATTTGTCAAATAAGATAACTTTGAATAAAAATGAGTGATTTAAGTACTGAAAATGAATTTTCATCACATTCTAGCGATGGTGAATTTGATTTAACCGTGAGAATACATCAAATTAAAAATATAAATCATATAGGCATGTAGAATTATAAGAAAATAGGCATTTTTATTTGATATGTTGAAATGAAAGTTTCAAATAGAATATGCAGAATTTAAAATCAAAAGTAATTTATTATTCATTAAAATTTTGGAAAATGTATGGATTATTAATTGAAATTTCATTTTGTGTGGTTTTTAAATTTTATTTCAAAAGAAATAGTTTATCTCTAATATTTTGATATGTTTTTTGAATACTTTCGCCTGAGCAGAGAAATTTCTGAGAATATAGCCGATAATTTTAAGAGAAATGATCAGGATAAACAGCACTTTGGATAATATAGAAGACTCTCCATCGAAATTCAGGTGTACTATGTCACCATTATTGTCAATAGGAATTAAAATTACATGGTTATATGAGATACTATTTCATATGTTTAGTTTTCACCTGATTTTATCTTCCATGTTTACTACAACTAAATAGTTATAACCTGAAATTATATGATTGACAGCTAACAGTCAAATCGGGCGTACACAAACTCGGCACTGTCAATTTTTGAATAAAGCCATGATCTGCCTGCAAGATTTGGTTTACTAAGTCTCTATATTTTATTTTAAAATTGATTTGTAAATAATACTGCAAGTAATATTTAATGAAACTTCAGAGAAAAAAGTATTATTAAAAAAAGACTTATTCATACATTGTCCATACATACCTACATTATTACAAAAACTTATTAATATGTATAGAACAAACTAAAATATTTAATTTTTTTTAGGTATTTTTGACATTGGAATTTCTTGCATCAAATGGAAACAAATTATTTTGTCTACGATTGCAGGACTTTTGAGTTGTGTGATAAAATTTGTTTAAAAGTACGGCTAAATTTGAGTCTGGTTTATTATTAATATAAAATCGCATGTGTCCAGAAAATCTCACTCAGGTAGAACGATTAAGTCACAAATCCTAATCCATAGCATAGTGTCGAGTTCGAGTAGGGAATTAAAGATTCAGGTAGTTTGGTGCCGAGATCGAGCCCGCCTGTCAAATCTTGTCAGAAATGCGTTCCAACACGCGCTACGTGTGACTCATTCCGAAACTAATTCATTCGACGCGCATGCGAATGAGTCAAATCTGAAACCGATTCAGAACCAGTCCAGAACTGCTTGTTGGAACGAACCTAATATTTTACATCAGCAGTAATATGATTGATTCCATATTTGTTGACCCATCAAGAAAAAAAGACACGAGTGGTGCAAATTCATGCTTCCCAAATTTAACAGAGGACCATCTAAGACAATGTATTATATTATCATGAGTTACAAATCTTCGATCAACAATTATAACCTCAGAATCAAGCTACAATCAATAAATTTGGTTTTTGGAAATGAAAATAGGCCCATAAAAAAACATTGGCGTAGCTAGCAAGTTTTCCTAGAAGTAGCAGCCGGTTAGCTGATCAGCCACCTCGCAAGGTTTCAAATTTGGTAATTCCAGCAAACTTTTTAGTAGAATCGACGAACGGAGCAATTTAATGAGGATTACATAGGTAATGTCTCAAAATTATGGAGTTCATTCACTCACCTGGGAAATTAGCCGAAAAAAGAGGCTTTTTCAGAAGTCAGCAAGATTTTCTGCAGATAAATAACTTTTGGGGTATCTAACTACATAATCAAGGTATCAATATCCCAAACAAAATTTGAGGGCTGCATCATGGTTATATTCGCGTTTTACCTATTTATCCAAAATCCAAAATATCTTGAAAACTATTAATGGAAAATCATTATACTAGCCAAATATCATATTGTAAGAGATGGTTCCACGATATATGCGTATTCGCGTTAACCGCTGATGGGAAAAAACAGTGCAGAAAATGTAATTCTCATGAAAGGTCCTCATAGGAAATTTTGTAACTGAACATGTTTGTTAATAAAATGTTTAGACCCTTATTCTCACCTTTTGAAGAAGCGCTTCTCCCCAAAATTTGATGCTCTGTCTTTTTCTATTTTATTGTTTTCATACTATGGCACTATCTTCATTTACTTCAATTTTTGTTCAAGTTGCGCTTGAACAAGAGGTGAGAATACCGATTATAGTTTTTGAAACATGAATTGATTTTTATTAGATTTTTATATTTGGATACAATGATTTTTCATTAATTGCGGAGAATCGATAACGTACAGTAAGTCATTTTGTAGAAAATTTTATCACGAAACTATTTTTCTTGTGAGATTTTTTGATAAAACAATTGTCTCTCGAGATATTTTTGATTACTTGTCAGAAAACGCGAATATAAATATGATACACCCTCCAAATTTTGGAAGGAATTATAATACATTAATAAGCTGACTCTCTGTGAATAATCTTGCTGAATTAAACCTTTACTAGTTCCTCTGGACTAAAAGTCGCGTCTTCCTCAAATCTGCAGTAAAGTTAGAAATCTGACGATTTATTATTATTTTGGCAAGTAATGAAGTTAAGGGTAACAGGAAGGTTCCAGGATGTAGAAATAGAGTCTTGAATGTTGCTCTTTTCTAACTCTTGATCTTTTTTTTGATGATTGGCTTCGGTAATTCGATTATCTCCATCAGGCTGGCCAAACTATGGTAAAAATCTTCTGATCTGTTTAACGTAAAGATTATTATTATAATAAGATTGTTAGATTGTTGGAACCAGTCGTTCAATAAAAAAAAGAACGAAAGTAGTAAGGAGGCAATGTTTAAGACTTCAGTTTCACATCCTGGATCATGCCTGGTTGCCCTAAATTCAAAATACTTTGCTGGGTTCAATGTTCCAAAAATAATAAAATTATTTTCATCAAAAACCTGCCGATCTCCGCAACGGCAATAAAGTTCATATAACAGCAGTCGTAGAAAACACTAAGCATCTTTTTGGTGCTGAACACAGTTCCACTCTTCTTCAAATTTTTTATATCACCTTCATTGTGACCATAACACTCTAAAGTTTGAAAACTTCTTTATAAATCATAAAAACATAGTTTGAAAATGTTTTCCAGTTAATTTCATATTTCGACCAACAAGGATATTTCAAAAAATATTTTTTATATTCAATCAAGACCAAGACGATCATCTTTTATCAGACTAAGATCGGTATTTGGTATTGTTGTATATAGACAGAATTCTAGTCTAACACGAAGAGCTCAATGCACCCTTCTTGGCTGTCTCAGGCTTAAGTTCTTTCCCGTAGCGCATTTTGGTAACATTCAAGGAAGTTTTTCTAAAGCACGAGCGAAGCGAGCTGCTGACCTATAACCATTGTTACACATGAACACTTGCTTATAGACTGGATTTCGGCTCAACATGAGGATTATAGTACACCCTTCTTGGCTCAAGCTTTATCCCGCAGGCAGGGTGCAGCGAAATTTGGTGATAATCAGAGGTGTTTTTCAGAAGTGCGAGCGTAGCAAGCTAGCCTACAAACATTGTTACATACAAATACGTCCTTATAGACTGAAATTCAGCCCGACATGAGTGATTTCAAAGTCTGATCCCCACTTATCTTTATTTTTCTCATCATTTCCATCTCAGCTTATCCCAAAATTTCCTCCGTTTGGCGCCTCCTATCGACAACATTACCCGATACTTAAATTTGCAAGACAATCAAGAACAAGACCATTTTTTTGTCTCAGACATACAATTGTTCATAAGCAAGATTGAAAACAAGGCTAATTGAGCAAAATTAAGACCTGAATCAAGGCCGAAATAAGAACTATGTTTCCTGTTGATTTTTGGTTTCATACTTTAAAACCACTCTTCAACCGCACAGAAATATCAAAATATTCAATGTGTTTACTCAAATATAAGATATGCGAAGTGCGTAAGGCAAGGAAACATAAATTTATGGGCCTTGGTTTGTAGGTATTGTATTTAAAGTTAGATACAGAGGATTGATCAAGAATAGACAATGGGAGGCACTTTACAGCATCAAAAATTTGTCAATGCAATACATACAATTATGAAACAATTTTTTGAATAACAGCACGAAGGAAATAAGAATGCGAATGAGAGAAAATTGTCATAATCTGAACTTCAAATAACAGCCTGGAATTCCATGTAAGGAATTACAGTTTCTTGTAAATTCCTCTTCTACAATTGAGTTCTAAGTTATTTGGATTGACCAATCCTTAGATTGATATTTTAATATTAAAATCTCAATTTATATCAAGAACTTTTCTTGGGAATGTTGTTTCAGGAACATAAATAAAATTCCATTAATCTCTCGCGTTTTGGAACGGTAAATAAATGACAACAGATTAATTTCTTGTTTACACCAAAAGACATAAATTTTGGAATTCCTCCTAAGACAAAATATCTAACTTGGTTCAGTTATTTCGTGAACGTAGTATTTACGACTGCTGATTATTTTGCGAAATTCTTTGAAAAACAGGATGTGCTCAGACATTAAATCACAGTGTTTCAATGCGCCAACATTTTTGTTTTGAAAAAGACATTCAAATCCTTCCTCTCTTTCTTCTTCTCATTATTTTGGGGACCTAGCTGTCTTTGTTTCCAAGTTGTGGTTGGTTTTATTACAGCAATTTAGCTTATACTTCGGCCACTGTGGCGCCGCATTCGATTTTTACGTGATACGAATAAAACTTGAAAATCTTCTTATAGCTATTTTTGACTGGAATTATTGGTACTAGAGTTTTATTCAGTCCTCAGGAGTTTGCATCATCATTGCTCTTGAACTTCGAGTCTCATATAATTCTTTTATGATTAAAAGATTATGAAATAGAAGATCTGGAAGAATATTCCTCTCGTAAAATATTAAGGAGAAAAGGGAGCCATGTACATAAAATTTAATAATCAAAAAGCAGAACTGTAAGCAAGTAGTCAATATTCAAATAGCGTCTCCAAAATTGAGAGTTTATTTCTTCTTCAAATTCCAGCGTTGTGTTGTGCGATTTGCAAATTTAACGGTGGTTATAATTTTAGCAATCCTCAGCCCAACCTCAGGTATATCTGTCATCATAATTCACTTGTCTAGAAGTCAACCACAAATAAATTATGAATAAATGATTTACAACTTCCTAACAACCAAACTCTTCCAGAAAACTTCAAATATAAACATCCATTCCAATTTGGGAGACTTTTCCTTAAAAACACAGCGACGAACGTTGGAACAACTAAAAATCCTCCAAACTTTCACCGGAAGCCTAAGCCTCCGGCCAGCATTTATAAATCAAACCGGAACTCAGATCCGGAACTAACCCAAACCATCACGCTATTCTCCCTTACATGTTTGACAATGTCGACCGTTAGAGCGACGCTTAATCCGTAAAGTGGATTCAAATCCGTAAAGTAATTCGACAATCGACGGTGGCGGAGTGTCACACCCTCCAAGAGGGTCGTGAAGACCCGTGGAAATAACTTTGTCACTTGGTGTACTTCCACACATCTGGCTGATGTGGAGGAGAGATATATCACTTAGTTCTGCAAATGTGGAAAGGGAGGCTCGATTTTGTTTTTGCAAGTGTTGTTGCTACAACAACGAAGTAAATATGAAGAATTTGGAATCTCAGTACCTCATGGAGAGATTCACTTAATATTTGGTTGTGTACCACGTACGGGGGCATAAGTGTTGACGAATGAGAGTGAAAGGTCCTTATAAGGTCCAATTCACTCTTAAATGATAATATTATAGAATTTGCTATATATTGGTATATCTTTATAGTTTTATTTACTGGTCGTGTACCACTCATTTATCATTCTCTCGCTCCCCAACCAAGTATTTAAATAATTAAAAACCGCATTCTGGTTCTGTTTTGTAATAATGTTTCAATTTTCGCAGTGCTTCAGCACCCTGTTCCCATTGCTTCATGTGCTGATTGCGAAACACGTGTGTCGAATGTTCAGACGACATTTTAAAAATAATCTGTGATGCGCTCCCCTAATAACACTTGGGCGTCACTCAACGTAAATTGTGATCATGCTCTGTAATTAAATGCTCGTTTTTCAACGCTGAAACGCCAAAATTCGGACATAACGATATGTGGAAGTTTAAAAAAATATTATGCACCAAATAAATACAAATAAAATAAATGATGGTCAAGAGCAAATAGATGTTTCGAAACATTCAAAAAACACGTTCAAACTCAATTAATTCTAACAAGCAATGAATAAATCATTGTCCAATATATTCCAGCATCCTTATTTGGCGTGAAAAAGTGATGTATTGGAATAAATTAATGATAAAACAAGTATAAATAATCATTATTCGATTGTTTGCTATCTTGTTCACATCTACACTACAAGGATATTATTTATTCAGTCACTAAACTATATACAGTTCTTTACAATCAAAATCTTTTGTACACAATGTTCGGTCATTTCCTCTCGCATGGCATTCATCAACATGATGTATTTAAACGTCACAATAGATTATTCTGCTTAATTGGGCCAATTAATTGGACAATTATCAATTGGTAGATATGTAAATAGCTGTACAAACATCAAAGGACAGATTTAAATCGGGAGTAATTATTCAAAATTTTTGGAAATGTGTTTTATCGTGTTTGATAATCATGTTCCCCTATTGGAATCAATGTTAATGTCGTCCGGTTGCAAAGATTGCGATTTTACTGTGTGTATATGCCACAGAAGACTCATGGAATACTGTATAATTTTTAATATTGCTTATTATAAGTGCAAGGTAGAAAAGTGACAATTTCTATAATTCATGACCAATAAATTTATTAAAAACAAGTATAACTAATTCTGTGTAATATCATTAAATTGGTCTCTAGAATATTTTATTTCTTAATTAGTCACGAACGAAGCGAAATGCCAAAGTATCATCAACAAAATATCGGTGGCAAATTGAATCGCCTTGTGACATTTAAACTCCAATTCGTATTTTGGATTATTATCCCTATAGAAGAATATTTATATAGAGTACGGTCCGGTCATCCTTGCTAACAGTGAGTTCTGAATATTTATTGATGTGAAGAACTGATACAGATTGTAGCCAGGTATCGTTTTAGTTAGGTGCAAAACACCGCCAGTTGGAAACAAAAATCGCTATTTATAAACATTGAGTATGGCACGTCAAGCTTGGTCAAAGCATGCGAAGCCCGCTTGTTAGTTGAGTGCAAATCATCGCCGGTTGAAAACAAACACCATTGTTTTCAGGCGATCATAACAAAAAAGGTGTTTCTATGGCCCCTTTTGCGGCTGTGAAGTTTCACTTTTTGGTACACATCTGTCAAATTTCACTTTTTGGGACTGATCTGTCAAATACCACTTTTTTGGGACTGATATGTCAAAAACTACTTCGTAAATATTTCATATCTACCTATATGGGCTGCTTGATGAGCTCTTTAAGATACAGTTTTCGCCGAAATACATATTATATTCCTCCGTCAACCTTAATAGTTCGTGCAATTCAAGAAATTTGTTCCTCTTTTTTTACAAATGTCACTTTGATAGAAGACAATAAAATAAAACAATTTCAACGGCAAATAAGATTTACAATTGCAATGTTTTAAAAAATAAATAGATGAAATTTTGTGGTTTTGAATTATTTCGTGATGATCGCCTAAAAAACGTAGTGTGCACCTCGGCCTACAGTTCTTTTTTGGTCTCACCTGAATTGCAGCCTCAGCTGCGCTTCGGCTGCAAACAACAGATTCGACCAAAAAAGATAACCTTTACGGCCTTGATACACAAATAACTATTATAAATATTGAGCATGGCACGTCGAGCTTGTTCAGAACGGACGAGGCCTGCCCGCCGGTTGAAAACAAAGACCACTGTTTTAGTGCCACTGACACACACAGAACAGTAGTAGGGATAAATCTACCGCAATGGGTATTCAACGGTGTGAACTTCTGCCGTAGCGGACATTTGTCGGCATGGGTATTCTACTGTGCGGTACGCTCTCATTTGAAGTTTTGTAAAATTGACAACTTAGTGCCGGTTTCACTTCCATTCCTACCAACATACACTAGTGCCAAATAAATGCGAATAACAAACATTTAAACAGATTGACCAGATTTTATAACTTGTACCCACCTCCTCTCGTGGACGAACTGAAGGCGGGGCGTCCGAATTCTTCCACTTTTATCTGTCTCAATCCTCGAACCACTGGCAAAGCTTCAGTTTACTAGTAAGTTTGGAGCTATCTGAGGCTTCGTGGGGGAATTCGGATGCGTCCGTAATCTCTTGGAAGATATGTTGTGGAGAAATTCAGATATAGGACTACAGCTACCTGAAGCTTCGTGGAGGAATTCGGATGCGTCCACTAAAGAGTACGATTGAAACAATCCCTATCAACTGCAGAATTTCATAGGTACGCGTGGTCGAAATAACCGGCGTCCACTCGGAAACCTAGTACCCACTTAGTGCTCCCAGGCCCAATATTGATAAGGCCTGAAATTTAAGACTTCTAAACATAGTTCAGTATTCCTCAGGCAAGTGTCTCTTACCTTTGGGCTCAAGGACCAAGTCACGTGCCTATTATGCCTTATGAATTATCCGGTACTGTTCTTTGATCAAAACTAAGAATCATCTTTTTAAGAGCGTAAATATATGATTTTTATCAAATGTTATTATTCTCAACCGGCAAATAACCGATTCTCTAGTAATCAATGATATGTCGCTAGAGAATAAAAATTACTGCAATCCAAATTTGGTTGATGCTCTTACAGAAGCAAATTTGGATGGGAAGCTGCCCAGGCATTGTTATCCAACTGAAGGTTGGGTATTGCCAAGAGTCAAGAAATATAAGAAGCCACTACTGAAAAGTCTAATGACAAATTGAGAGGCATAGTAATAATGGGGTATCTGAGCAGGTAAGAATGCAAAAAATGATTGGAAGATCCTTAGTCGTGAGTCTCCAGGCTCAATAATAGGAACATGTAGACACGGCTCACTGTCCTTCAGGCTCAAACTTTATAGGCCCTGATAAATAATCTAATAATGCGAATATTCGATACGCAGGCAGTCGAAGCTGTAATCAGTTCCGGGTGATATAATCGATACTTAGAATCGAGATGTTTTGAATCGAATACCGGCAGGTTCAGTTCCAATCAAATATCGATTTATTTGAATAGAATCAAAAATCACCAATTTAAGTACCTGTCTACTTTGGAGCTGGAACCGTATCAGTTTCCAGCATCGATCTCAATCAAAGTATCTGTTTGAAACGCTAGTACTATACAGGCTGTCCATTTCAAGTTCAAGTACACTCTTGCTGTCTGGATAACCATAAGAGATACATAACTGGTTAAATTAGTAAGCAAATTCTATATCAAGAAACTATAATTTTTTTCCTACTCTCAAAATATAGGGCCCAATTTTTTTATTTCAAATGGCAACAGCTATTTTTTTATAGCGTCAATAAATTACGATTTCCTTCTTATATTAATTCTACGATATAACATGTTTATCCTTGATGAAACAATTTTCAGGATAAAAATACAAAATTAAATATGTATTATTTTTATTCACCTATGTTCACAAGAAAAGGGACCGTAAAAAAGCAAATAATTTTATTCACTTTATAATCCACCATGAAATAAGAATTTAAGCCATGCGCAAAATATTCATACTGTAATGTTTATTACTTGACGAAATATAGTTTGTAATTGAATAAAAAATCATTATTTAATAATTCAAATTTAAATAAAAGTTTTATTCTTATGAATAGCACTAGCAACACTAATCTATTAATTTATCACTTAATAATAACTTGAACAAAGTCGCAGATATTTATATTTAACTATTTATATACACTGCTTACTTCACTTTTAATATTCAATGTTCTAGATTCCCCATTACACTACTACAACACACGTCTCTTGCTTGCCCTTATATATAGAAATATCCATTTCTCGAAAGTTCTACCACATTCTGGAATATTGCTAGAGGCTTCCATCGGGAGGGGTGATGTGATGCGGCGCGGCGTGGCGCAAAGAGGACTAAAGGTTCCGCCCATGCAAAGTTATCTTTACGAGTCTCCCCATTCTCGCACGTTACAATACAAATAAATATGAAAATGAACTAAATTATATAAGAATTGCTCAAAATTTCCTCTGTTGGCTTCTATGCAATGAGTTTATCTAGACTAGAATATAAACTTTTTCTCACTAATCGAAGTGTTCTTCCGTCAACGTCATTAAAAAATATCCAATATAATTTTTTATCTCTTGTAAATTATGGTGAATGTTGTTGTTTTTACTTTTGAGATATCCCAATAAGTGAAAACCTAATTGACTCAAATCAGGAGACCTTGCAAGTCAAAAAATAGAACTATTTCTATCTATTAATTTGTCAGCAAACATTTCGTCAAGATATTCTGTAACCTGGCGATAATTATGTGCAGGTGCTCCGTCTTAATGGTAATGAATGTCTCCTACAAGGTCTAATGGTAAATTATCTAAAATATATTTCACATGTCTCTGTAAATAATGCTCTTCCGTTAGTGTACCTCCATACATTTGAAAAAAAAAATCTCAATTATTTGAAATATAGCACCAAACATTTAACAATAGATTTTCAATGAAAATTTGTTTCACGAACCAGAATTAGATTTTCAGTACTCCAGTAATGATTATTTTTCACATTAAACATGCTATTATTATTGAATAAATTTCATCAGTCCACAATTTTTTTCTAAGAAAATCTACACCTTCATTTATAAGTAAATATGTAACAAATTTCTATCCGCCGATCATAGTTACCAAGATACAAATGTTATACTTTGTGAAACTTGTGGGGATTGCATTTATTTTCCTCCAGAATATTAATGCAACGTTCCTACACTTATATCATATCCAGCAGCTACTTTCTTGATGGACGTTCTGGGATTTGCTTTAAAATATGAGAGCATATCTATTTCATTATTTTCGTTAGTTCTTGTCATTCAGGATACAAATTTCTGTAGGTACATATTAACAGTTGCATAAAAATTACCAAACAAAACGTAGACTTCGTGCATATTCATCTTATCATGTGAAAAAGGAAGGATAACCATTCTGATACAACATCAAGTTCAAATACTGAATTTCAACATCCTACGGTTGATCATTCTGGATTTATTAAAAAAATTCGAGAAAAGTTTCAAGTAAAGTGCACTTCCGGTACAGACGATTGGAACCATAATGCGAGGTGCACAACTAGACCTTATACCAGTCTTAAATTCAAAATTTCAACATTATACGTTCAACCAGTTTTGAGATTTGCGAGTTACGCACGCACGCACGTACGAACGCACGTACCGACATCAAGCCAAAAATAGTCAAAATGGATTCAGGGATGCTCAAAACGGATATTTCCATCAAAATCTTGATAGGTGAATTTTGTCGGTTTCACAATACTTACTTGTTACTTTGTACAAGTAAGTAAAAATATATGTTGTCATTTAGAATGAAAAAGGTTTGAAATAATCTCTTGATAGTGAAATTTTTTACTAATTCAACTAACTCTGTATCTCCTATAATTCTCGAGATAGCAATAGTGTACAACACAAAATGAATAAGAATATCATGTTGGTATTATTAATAAGTTCAAATATATCAAATTATTAGCTCGGCAGATTTTATTGACTCAAAAAAATATTGTAATCGCTCAAAATATATGCTGTAAACGTTCCATTAATGTTTGACCACAACCTTCCGAGATTAGAATCTTACAATCGCAGAGGGTGGCCTCGCGACACGTCCCCAAACTAAATTGGTGCGTAATCGTACCCAGGTGATTCAATGCATAAATCCTTTGTGTAATATCTACCGGACCTGGCTTAGAGGGTCACAATGCTAAAATAATTATACTATTGTTTATGTATAGAGAGTTATGCTATGTATACATCTCTTATTAGGAGTGGACACAGATAAAACTATAATTATTATAAGGGAGTCATTCTGAATAATGTAGGATGAAGCATGGGAAACTAATTAAAAGTGTTTTTCTCTGAGGGTTGAGCTGTTGCATTTACTGCGACACGACTCTACTGCCAATTACGTAGCAGCAATTATATTCTTAATTCAGATAAATTAGCTTAAAATTCATCATGAGTAACTTCCAGCACTTCCCTATACGGTAGTGTATGTTTTATTTTCGACTAGCGCTAGCCTTGAGTTCTGATACCGTAAATAATCAGCTTCTTATTAGACTTTTTGCAAAGATGATCCTCCCAAAAGTATGATATCATTTTTAAATTCTTAACAATATTTACCACAATGATCTAAATTGTTTTCATTAGATGGAGTGCGTCAGCGTCAGATTGTCTGTACGTACACGCTATAGATATCAAATTTTGAACAATTCTTCTAATTTTTCCTAATGTTGTTGAACAAACAATCAAACTAAATTCTATTGACTTTCGCAATGCTATATTAGATAATTTGATTCCTATAAGTGATTAATACATTATGAGTCAGCCCCAATAACAGTTCACTAGAATAGCAGATCTTAATGAAATAAAACTCATCTATTTCTAAAGATGGCTAAATCACGTTGTTCAAAAAGCAATATTACAAACAAACTTTTTCACCACAAAGCCCAATTTTTTTCTTTATCTTTACTTCTGGATGAACACAACCCAAAACCCTTTTATCCTGTCACCACGATAACTCTGCCACTCTTTTGACATTTCTTCACGTCACATGCACTCCCTACCACCGCCAAGAAAAGGAAATTTGATCCGAAATAATTTTCTAATTTAAATATCATATCCTGCAATGCTTGTAAGCATTCCCCGGGATATGATCCTTATTAGTAATGACTATAAAGACAAAATTTGTTTTGAATTATCCCCCATGTAATACGATACGTCCTGCATTGAATAACCTTTAGAACCCTTGCAGTTCTAGGGAAGACAATTAATCTATTTCTTTAGAGTCTCCAGTCATGGGAAAACGATTTTTGATGGTGTCTTACTCACACTATTGAAATATTTTATACAGGGTGTCTCACTAAAACCCTTAATTTGCCTGCTGGTTCATTCTTTTGATTGAGCAGTGCAGTGTTCATGATAATGGAGCATACACTGATAATAGTGGCAATGCGACTAGTTTATGATAAGCCAAAAGAAAAGTCACTATTCTTAGGTCAGTATGCAAAACGTTTTTCTAAGCGGTGGCTCCCAATCATTAGAAATAAAAATAATATAACAAACTTTTGTGCATAAATTGTTTGAAATTGAATTAGACGGAAGGTTTTGATAAAGAATCCATTTTTCAATGATTATGAGAGATATTTGGAGCTCGTTCGATTGTATACTCATTGATTATTCATTCTAATTCTGTACATGAATAATTCAAACGATCGTCACTGAAAATAATCGATAGATATCGCGTGAACATCCATAATAAATTTTTAAAACTTTGTACTTACCTTAAGAATCCTGCAGCTGCAGTAGCCTCATCTCAAATTCATTAAAAACTGTTCTTCCGTTTTCTTTCTCCTTCATTTCTCATTTAAATCTGCAACTGTATATGAAATTTATTAAAAATCTAATGAATACTGTAATAAGGAATCAAATTACCTTCTATTTTGTCGTATGATTATTTTACATCAAATCAAAAATTCAAACGGAATTAAAAACTATCTGGTATTGATCAGCTGTGTCTCAAATTAATAATCATGATTGTGAATTAGTAAGTACAAGATGGCTAAGCTTTGTATCGGAATACAAAATGCGGTGTTGTTTTGTGATTGGTTGTGCGTTTATTTGAACTTTTTATTGAACCAAATGATTTGCAGACGTTGTCCAGTCCTCCAGATAGATGTATCTTCTCTAATAAATGGTATGTTCATTTTCCCTTATTGTATCATGATAATAGGTGACGTATTTAATGCTGTTTGAAAGCCAATTTTTAATTGCTGTGCTATTGGTTTTCATTTACAATATTTATCATCACCATAACACAAATTTTCAAGTCAACACGTAATATAATTTTTTTTTTTAGTTCTGTATGCAATATTATCTGATTCATTCAAATAACTGAGGCCAAGTATTGATAGGTATTCCCATATCTTCTCTTTGCCTTTAGTCTACTATTCCGGACGGAAATATCTCGCATATTCCTGTTTACTGGCGTCTATATAGCCGCTGGCATTTAAAATATGATGGACATGGAATTAAAATCTTCAAATTATTGAAGTTTTGTCCCCCAAGAATTCATCCAAAGTTTATTTTAGCAAATATATATTTGTTTATTGAAAATCACGAGCATTTAAATTTCTCCGGAAAATATTCATAAATTTTTTGCATATTAAGCTATAATTTAAAACAGATTATCCAACGCCCTGATACATCCTAAAATAGTAACAACTGATACTTAGCAATCATTCAAATTGAAATTGCTCATAATTTTAGCACAAAAGTATTGAAATTTTGTAAAAAAATTCAACAGCAATTCTAGTGTACTACCATGTGAAAATGTCCTGATCAAATATGGTTTTAATGAATATGTGATTCTCAATTGAAAAATGCAGCACTTTGCTGTTGAAACGTTGTATTTCCAATAATTATTCCCGTACATAACTACCCAATAAAACATATATATTAAAAAATGAGTTCTGGAAAGTTTCTTCTTTTATTAAAAGCAGTTTTGTTTCCTAAGCAATGTTTAAAAATTGCAATTTGCAATTTTGACTCGTTTTTCACGTTTACTTCGTAAACCATTAAAATAACATAATTTTCAAAAAAGATAATTTGTAGAAAATTGCAAGACCTTCAAAATGATATTTAAGTTTTCTCGATCGGAGCTATTTTCACTGAGAAAAGTTTGAGAGATCTCTGAAAAATTATAATTTTTTTAAAATTATGTCTTCGCTAATTTATTTTTTATAGCATCAGTCTTCAGAAGAAAAGTATTGATTATCAAGTGCAATACGAGGCAAAACGTAATTTTTATTATTACAGCATTGAAATACTAGACAATAGTTATCCAGGAAAAAATTGCACTAGCTTGTTCACAGGGTTGTTTGAGCGTTTTCAGAGCTGGTTTACTCTTGTGAAAAAGAAAGTAAGGCGCTAAATTTAAATCCATTTTATCGCTGGATGCGCCACGGCCTTTCACTACTCATTGTAAGGAGTTCCGCAAACATCTGCATGATGTTCGCCAAAGAACTATGTTTCAGTGTGTGGTTTTTCTGATTTAACGTTCAGATATCCTAAATTTATTTAATTTCGAAACAAGTCATGTATCAGCTCTGCACTAATTCATAGCTTTCACACGATATTATCCCTACACTGTTCTGATCAACATTCTGACAGTTGCAAAAGTCCAAGTACTTAAAAATTATTAAATTAATAAAAGAATTGAGAAGTAAAGAAAAGAATTCACTTGTGGATTCGTCCACTGATGCCCGAAAAAATCCCAATCAACAAGAATAAGCCCAAATATATAGTCCGATAGATATTAACCTTGTTATTAGAATACGTCAAAGTATAATAAACTGAACAATATTTGCTCTACTTCTACCAGTTTAATTTTGGGGAAATATTATATTTCAGTTTCTGTGATTGAGAAATCAGCACATGATTTCAAACCCAGGCACATAGTAAATACAGACTTTGTTTAAATAAATACAATACAAGCAGTAGTATTGAAGTAAGGGGCTCGGATCTGTCGTGGGGTGCCCTAAGGTTCTTAGTGTGATCTAATTCTAACAAGATAAATTCATCACACGTTTCACCGTTACAAATAATGTGACAAATGGTTTCTCCACCTCTCCCTATCAATGTATCAAATTTTTGTACAGATTACTTAAGCTAAAAGTTCAAAGAACAAAATGTATACTTCATTTTTTTTGTTAAATATTAATAAGTTATCAGGAAAAGCATCCAAACATTGCTCCTTCCGTTCTAGCGCTTAGAAAAGTAGCGGTAGTGGAGGAAGCAGGCGACCGAGGAGAGTCGAAGCTGCCGCTGCAGTCTAGTTGGGCATTCGGTAAAGGGTACCTTAATCTGAGTATTTCAGTTGGGCATTTTAATCCCTTACAATGCAGATATCGGATTTAACTGTGTCAAGTACCTATCCGCCTCCATGACTGTATTATTATCATGTTTGCAAAATATTTATACATTTTACATTTTCCATAACATTTAGTTTATAACTTCGCCTACTCCTTATACTATGTACTGATTGGTCATTTCCCTAATTGTATGTATAGCTTCAAGAGTTAAAAAGTTCTAGATAAAATTACATTCAAATAGGTAGCTTTGTTTTCATCAACAAATTAAAGTGAAGAAAATATAATATTTGCGTTTCATCAGTTATTTAATATTCAGTGATCATGGAAATGAATCGCATAGTTAGTGAAAAGGGAAAGGAACTGCTAGTTATTGACTATTTTAAATTTTGCGTATCTTCGACAACAAACGATAGAATGAAATGGTGTTGTACCAATGAAAATTATCGATGTACCGCTAAGGTATATACAAATCGCGAGTTTAAAATAATAAACAGTGACTTGGTTCATAATCACGAGGAAGAATTAAACATTGAACAGCAGGCTCTAAGTAATATTGTCGAAAGAGAACAGTCTCCGACCTTACCGAAAAACCATCCAAGTTGATTCGTTTGGTGTTTGAAAGAAAGTAATAGTATCATAACTTTAGAGTCTCGTATGATAAAGATAATTGAAATTTGATGGAATACAAATAAAAGCAGTTCGGACTCACAATCTTATATACAGAAAAATACAGGTAGAGAAATGCCCAACTGGAAGAGCTTATTACGCCTACCCTTTCGGTTATAAGGGATTATCTCAGGTACAATGCCCAACTCGGATACGGCAGAAGCTGCTTGGAGCATTTTTTTCCACATAAATGCTTGGACTCACTCTTTATAAGTAATAATTTATCTTGATTACAGCTATGACAATTTCATTCTTATTGGTTCTCCATACGTATAAATGTAGGAATGTTTATATATGATACGTATATATAATTATGTTATTGACACTAGATACTAGACTAGATTTTTCTGGTTTACTTTAGTATTGTTAAATGTTTCGCTTTTGGCAGGACGTCCCGATTTTCAACCCTCTCATGATCGAGTAGCAAATTTGGTGTAGTGAGAATATAAAAAAAAAAAAACAAGCAAGAGGCCAAATCAAGCTTGGAATATGTGTAATATTCAAAATTATTCATACTCATGAAAAGTTAGATAATTAAAAATCGTTGATTGCTCACATCGCAACTTCTATTGCGAATAATAATGTATTTCTGTCGAGTACGTCAAGAAAATTAAATAATTATCTTGACAGTATGAGTAGTAAAGTAATAGTAGCAAATCTTGAGGAATAATTGGTCTCATCACAATCTGTGATTTTAAATCAAAGAATTGTAGCCCTTGTTCTGCATGTTTTCTGTGTCTCAATTTTTTTGTGTCAATGCCGCTCTTTTCCATTCAAGCCACGATATTTGTAAGAATGGATCTGGCAACAGTATCTACTTCTAACTCTTCTCGACCGCCTACTTTCCCACTATCTCTCCATCGCCACTATTTTCCAAGTACTCAGACGGATGAAGCAATGTTTGGATCCCTTTTTTGATTACTTATGAGTATTTAAACATTTTTAATATATTACTCCCAAATACTCACTTTACATGGTGGTAGATTGCTGTTAAAATAATTTAGGTACTTATAAAATCTATTTTTACTGTTCTATATAAGATTTCTGGAGTAGACGTTCATCTCAATACTGGATAATTGTTTTTCTACAGTAATGATACCCATTCCAAACGCTTTAGCGTGCGGAATAGGAGTCATTCCGCACGCTCAGGAATTCCTAAGAAAACCGCTTGGCATCGCGAAAAAATTGTTTCATTACTATCATAATTTTAATTCTCCTTGATTTTCTTCTTATTTTTCTTCAAAATGGAGTCAATATGAGTAAGTTTATCAAAATTTAATGAACTGAAATGAGATCAATGAAGCAAATTCTCTCTCAGAAAACGGTGAATTTTGATTATAGATATTCACGCGAACACCTTTGACTGTGAATGGCCTATGACATGTGAATTCTGCCACTCGACTTCGTCTCGTGGCTGAATTATTCACATTCGCATGGAATGATCTCCATTCCGCACTTGTATCGGAATATACTATTTTTCTGCAGTCACTATAGAATGATACGCTGTAGCGTGCGGAATAGGGGTCATTCCGCACGCTCAGAGGTTCATAAAAAAGTCGCGTGGCATAACGAAAAAACGATTTAATCATAATTTCATTTCCTTTTGATTTCCTTATCATTCCTCTTCAAAATGGAGTTAATAAGAGTAATTTTACGGCATATTTTGCTTATAGGTATTTCCGCGGACACCTTTGACTGTAGAAAAAATAACATCCGTCACTCGGGCGGATCGCTCATTCCATGCTCATGTAAATTATTCACATTCGCATGGAATGATGCCCATTCCGCACTTGTATCGGAATATCCAATCTTCCATAATTTCAGCTGTAAGACAAGCGGAATCATCTTTTTGGATATTATGTCATTCGTGGTTTAATATCTTCTTAAAAGACATTTTCTCTAACACTGTTCTAGAATTTATAGATTCCATAACCAAAAATTATGTTGGAACCAATGACATTTCCAAAAGTCGTTTAGAATGATTCCGTATGCCGTGTAGAATTATTTCGACGAATCAGAAGCTGTTAGTTTGGTTACTACAATGGTTACTTTCCAACAATTCAAGTATTCATATCTGGTTTTACGTTTGAAATTTGATAATTTTTTAAGTTTCCTCTTAAATATTGGTGAGTTCCCAAAACCTTGTTAGAGAAAGTATAGTCGACAACAGGTTTGGAATGGCATATTCCACACTCGCGAACCGTAATCCTCGCCTTTGGCTCGGTTTACAAACTTTTCGCTTGTTCAGAATATAGGCCATTCCAATACTTATTGTAGAATATACTATTTTGCACGATTAGGCGTTTTCATGTGTTTACCGGCCCTCTATTCGAGGTGGTATGTTGATTTTACCAGCAAACTGTGGTTACTATGGTTATGCTGATTTACCGCCCATATGCAAAGGCGGTAAGTAAAAAATTGTGGATTTCCACAAAAATATTCATCTATTTATCTTTATTTGCAATTAAATATTCACAATAAAATGTCAAACTTGAGAGCTGACAGAGAATAAACAATCATCAGTAGTAACTCAATATGAAAAAGAAAATTCGGATCCATATTTTGGGTAGATTTTCCAATCGTGCAAAAATGTTTGTAAGCATCACGGTCAAAAAGTACTGTACCGATTTCGCATGATTTTTAGAAATCTCGCCAATGATCGGCCTCTAAACTATTATTCTCAATCAGTAAACTGCATTTACTGAGCTTGGTACTTGAATAATATTATTTATATTTATACAAAGTAATAGTTGAGATGGATACCCAAATGATCACGGAGACCGGAAATGAGGTTCTTTTAAACTTTAACTGCGTTTCTTGGAATGACTAGATTTGAAGTTTCCTAACGATGTAAATTATCGAGAGGAAGCTTTATACAATTATATTATGTAGCTTCAATAATATTTCACGCTAATTTGTGCTTTAGCTGTCAGGGCAAAATATCAACCTAATTAAAAAGTTTGCAATATCCGGTGTGAGAAAATTTGCGAAATCTGGCAGTTTTTGCACAAAGTAAATCTAACAATATTTAAGTTAAATTCAAATCCATCAATTAATAATTCAAACGTTGGAAAAGTAAACAAACCCAGAGAGAAAAGTTGGCTAAAAGCGAACATCAGCGTCAACGCCAACTTAGCAGATTTATCTTTCCGTAACTTTCAATTTTGCGTCAACACGCGGAAAAGTATTATAACAAGTATGTCCAAATAAGTTGAAGAGAAGTTTGGGAATAATTGCTGAACCCCGAACGATACGACAAACCTGAAACAGAAGTTTATGCATCAACCTTCACGCCGGCGATGTAAAGTTCCTGACAAGGAATCAAGTGATCCGTGAACCTGAATTTAAATATGTCAAAACGAGGCAAATATCACACAGACATTTTGCTGGAGCGATATGCTCGGAGCTCAATTTACCAGGGCTGAAAACGACCTGCATGATTGAATATTCGTATCGAATATAACCTAGCTTGAAATTGTAAGAAAATTGTTGCATACAATTGAACAATTTTTCATAAGATAATTTTCTGCCAATAACTGATAGCGGATAAATATATTCAAACTAGAGTGCCACATCATAAATGGTTTTAGAGATATGACTAATTTCTTTTGCATGAGGATAAATCTTTTAAGTTGTATAACTCAATTATAATTTTTTATAATTCATTAATTTGTATATAGAATGGAATAGACTGGAACATATCTCAAAAAGCTCTGGAAATATCTAATTTCGACTTCTTGTACAATAATCCTTGTCACATATTCTATCAATTGAATCAAAGTTACATTTGCAGATGGTTTAAATTAAATCTAACACAAGTATTTGCATCTGGTGAGGAAAGGAATTGTTCTCCTTTAGAGTTTCAGGTAAGCCCATTTTAATGATACAAAACCTCCTACAGATACAAATCCGTCACTCAAACCTCAAGACAGTACAATTTCTCACACAAACCACGATTTCCAACATTCAGACAGAAAATCCCCAGCGTAATCTCCCATTTTCCGTTTCTCATCTCTTCCCTAGCACTCTGTTCACCTGTGTATTTCCTACCGCGGAATTAATATCAAATTAATTTAATAAGTTTGACGTGTGTCCGCCATTGCCGCAAATCTGTGTGAATTGGAGACGCATTAGCGCGAAGCTAGCAAGTTAACCTGAAGTTGTCCTGTTACAAGTTACAACTCCTGCAGGGATGGAATTATTTTGGGGGAAAGTTGGAAGCGGAATTTAGCAAGGAGGTTAACGTATGACTAGTTGGATTCAGATTATGTACTTGGATGGTTCTGTCATGTAATGTTGTTAGTGGATGATAGTTATCCTCACTAATGAATCCGCTAATGAACCAATAATATAATTGCAACAGGATAAAAATTTGGTTGTTGTTCAATAATAGAAGCTAAGGGAATTTTATAAAACAATATCAAGGAAGTAAATCATTTACTTATTCAATTGAGAAGGAGTCAAAGACTAGAATTATCTGCATAATCACCTATTTCTTTGGATTACTCCATAGCATAATTAAAGAAATACTATGATATCAATCGAATAGCACTATAAATACATTAATATATAAAATGGATCCTGGTTTGTACAGAATGAGTAACTATACAAAGAGTCCGGCTGTCTAGTAATAACGTCTGCAAATGACAAACCACGCATGTAGCAAGCCAGACATTAACAATTCTACTCTAGTTTGTAATATTCCTGGTTCTCCTATAATTTCCACAAGACAAATCATATTACATCATACGGAAAAGCATAAAGCATAACGGTCGACATTACGAGTGTTCCTCTTTTGTCGTTGCCCCATTTCCGTTCTCGAATTGCAAATAAGAATAACATTACTTTGTTGTTTAGTAACGATTCTGTCTTCCAAAACATTTTGTTTTATTTGTGTGTCATAAATATTTATTTCATTATACAGGAGTGTAACGAATTGAACTCCGATTTAAGTTAATCTAAAGTAGCATACTTGCTAAACTCCTTGCTAAATCAATTTCAAACTTATGTGAAGACTTCTTCAGAGATCACACCTCTCATCAGATTGGAAATTAATTCACATATGAATCTGAAACATTCACAAGTAGAGTACAGTAATAAACAAACCTGAACACTCACCAGCTGATGTAAATATTATTGGCCCATATTTTCTATGTTCTCTTTGTAGCTGCAACTGTTTAAATTGATTGGCACAATTATCATTTCTTGTGATAACATTTCACTCAAATGTACTTTGTATATTGTGCCTATATAATCCAGACCAAATAGACATTCTAGTTTGCATTAGTTCCCAACAAGCTAGATATTTTATTTAATATGTCATTATAAAGTCTCCGCCAATCGCGCTTGTTCGTTGTTTTCGTTGTTTTTCATTTATGGTCAAAGGTCACAAATTCTTGTTTTTCATAGATATCTCTGAAACGGTGAAAGCTACTTGAAAAATGGGATGAAGAAGTTTGTGGACCGTGAAATTTTGTATAAAAAAGGTGTGAATACTTTCTCTCTACGAAGCACCGTTTTCGAGCTATCACGATTTCAGACCGTAGGTATGCGCTCATTTCCGCACCACTTCTAAGGTAGTGTACTCGACGCTTTCTTTAACGTGGTTTTCTCAGTAGAATACTTCACGATATAATTCGATCGCGGGAATTTCATGGAAAAATATTTTATTAATATAATGAAAATTGTAGCAGCAAGAAAACTACATAATTCATCATCAAATTCTACATGATCACTTATTTTTTCCTCTGCTTGCTCAATTTGTGTTGACTGCTCTAATATGAGAGAGATATCAGTTAGATCGTCATTCAATATTAGTGCAAGAGTGGCCTTGAAAATTGGCACAGACTTGTGAACATAACAATCCAACTTTTCTGCACCCATAATTGTTCGTGCAGCCTTTCTCACAATAACAAAAAATTGTATCCAGTAGTTTCACTGGAGCAGGTGAAAGTAAAAAAAGTCTGGATTGGTTCCAAACTATTATTCATAAATTCTCAGCCCCAGTCTTCAGGATTTAGTTCATTGCCCAGCCACACTTTCAATTGGTAAAACACACGGAACAAGTGTTGATAAGCAGAAGCAGATGTTAAAGGCAGACAAGATATCCGCACTCTTTTATTGTTCAAATCATTAAGTTTTTCAAATAATTTAATTACTACAGTTTTGCACCTTTTGAAAATTGCTGATGTCGTATCGCAGCCAGTTATCACATGTAGGAATAAAATATGAGCTCGAAATTTTCACACGATCATCTTCATCGTTTTGGCCTCTACGATAAGTGTGCAAAAATCATATTGTCAAATTATGGTGCTTCAGGAGATATTGAAAGCCAAAGATCAAAAACTACGTTTTTGACCAGTTTTTTGCAAATATCTCATTTTCTTACGGTCGTAGAGCATTCGAGATCATGAGTAAAAATTAAGTACAAACTTCTCTGTACAAAAAACATTGTGTGACACATCTGCGTATCTATGACCATTAACGGGATATCGCGCGTAAATAGTGCGACCTAACGTTTAAAAATAATATGCCGAACATTTTACTTGGTTGTAAAATTTCGATACATTCACATACCTATTTTGATGAGAATATCTGTTTTGAGCATCCCTGAATCCATTTTGACAATTTTCGGCCTGATGGCGGTACGTGTGTACGTTGTATATAACTCGCAAATCTCGAAGCCCGTCGTACGTATAATGTTGAAATTTCGTATTTAAGACTGATCTAAGGTACAATTGTGCACCTCGTATTATGGTTGCAAATGTTTGTGCCGGAAGTGCACTTTACTTGAAACATTTTTTGAAATTTTGGCTAGCCATAGGAAGTTGAAATTCAGTATTTGGAATTGCTGCAGCATCTTGATGGTATTCTTCTATTTTTGTGTCAATTGGCTCAATCGAAAGTGCAGTTTACAAGACAGTTTTTTGAATTTTTAGCATAAATCATAAATCCAGAACGATTAGCTGTACAATCTTGAAATTAAGTATTTAAAGCAATTGTAGCATTGAAATGATAACTTCATATATTTTCAGCCCTGCATTCTGCCCTAGTGGTGGTGCAAAGAAGAATGCATGATTGCGCGTCGGTGCACGTTGTACGCGTGATATCACGTTAACGATTATAGACAAGCAAATGAGTCATAGAATCTTTCTTGTAGAGAGAGATATATATTTAATTTTTACTTTTGAACTCAAATGCTCTACGACCGTTAGAAAATTAGATATTTACGAAAAACTGATCAAAAACATGGTTTTTTATCTTTGGTCTTCGATATCTCTTGAAGCACCATGATTTGACAATATAATTTCTGCACACTTATTGCACACGCCAAAACAAAGATATTCTTGCAAAAAAAAAGTTCCAATTATTATTCGGTAGATAAAATCTGAATTGACTGGATTATTGAACTTTGTGAAGAATATATTTGTGTTTGAATTCGGGCTTTTTCAGATTTCAAAAAGTAAATTATCTTATCACTTGATGTTTATGCAGTCAGTAATATTAAAAAATCTACATCTTCTTCAACAACGATAGTTATATTCGTGCTACTGAATTGTTCTATTGTGGTTTCAATAATAAGAACATCACCATCATTATTAGTTTGTTTCACAAGAATATTGACAGCTGCGAACTCTTCACAGAACATCGAAATCAAGCGAGATTTATTGTGAGTATCAGCGAAAAATTGTTGCTAGTTTGTTGGAACAGTGATTGATCAATCAAACACGATATCATACGATAAAGATGTTTCTGTGGTTCGACTACGTTATTATTCGTATTTTCTAGATTTGAAATCGCGGTAACTCGAAAGCATCATCATCTTTTTCGTAGAGAATTTTATGACCTACAAACTTTTATTAATTCATTTTTCCAATAGCTCTTGCCGTTTCAGAGATATACGCAAAAAACAAAAATTTGTGATCTTTGACCTTGGATAAGAAACAACGCACAGACGGGATTGATGGGGACTTCTGATATAGCATTTGTAATGACGTATTCAAGACCTGCACAAAAATCCAGCCTCTTGGGAATTAATACAAACTCAGCACTTATTCTCGTCTATTTTGTCTGGGCTAATAATATTGTGATATTTCACAGCTTTTTGATATTCAAATTCATGAATTTGGCGACAGAGTGAAGTGCTGACGTCTGACCGCCATAAATATAACATATTCATTTGATTTAATTTAAATTTGAGAATGAAGCCAGAGCCGGAACTAGGGTATTAGCCGCCCGTGGCGAATCATAAAATTGCGCCTCTATTTTTGTGTAGAGAACTATTATTAATATGAGGCTAAAAGATATAATACAAAACAAATATATATTCTTCAGAACAAGTGGTGACAATAAAAACACAACTATAATCAATCAGGTACATTAAATATTACTAACATCTTAATATGTACATATGAATCGATGTCATAATACAAAAAAAATCTGCTGTGGCCACACAATACTTCCCCGACCATGAACTTCCTGGCCAGTTACATCACTGTTTCAGAAATTTAAAGTGTCGTATCAATTAATTGCATATTTCAAAGTAGCAGCTGTCATTGTGAAAGTGACATCTGTCATTGTTAAAGTGACAGCTGTCATTGTCAAAGTGACAGCTGTCATTGTCAAAGGAATAACTGTCAATGTTAATGTGACAGATGGCAGTTATATTTTAGTCCTACATGAAATAAGTATTCTTGAAAATAATTAGTCCTTTTCTACATTTTCGAAGTCTTCAGTTCATTGGAACCTACAATTTCGACATTTGATCGCCGGAAGTGTGATTTAAAAATAGTATTTTGAGTTCCACTAATTGATATTCATTCTTGATATCTACTAATTTTATCTTCCCGAGAGCTTTAAATTGTTATCAAACTAGATATCACTTGGACAATTTGTAGAAGAAACAATTGATGATCGTTTAAATATCCTCTTCGACACTTCCACTACAATTACATACCTTCGCAAAAGCTTTAATTTGATACCAAACACGATAGAGCTAAATTACTTAATTTAAAAGAACAATTGACGAACGTTTGCATGTGATGTCCGAATATGAGTGATAATGACTCAAATTTCACATTATGATTCTCATTATTTCTTTGCTTCAGAAAAACAGCGAATTTCATAAAAATTCAAATTTTAATGAAGAAATGGACCGCTGATAATTTCAAAAAATGTTTTGGGTAAATGTTGTGCCAAATTATTCGAGGATCAATTCTAGTTATTTTATATCCTATGATGGATACTACCGTTTCTAAAATAAACGCAAAAAATAAAAAAGTTCCATCAATAAAGTTTTGGTAACACTGGTCGAAAAAATCTCATCCATGAACTTGATCTTAGCTTTTTGATGAAATACCTGAATATGAACTTTCGTTCGAATATTTGCACGCGTTCTCAAGTTATCGTGCTTCCACACAGACGAACCGACAGACAGACCGATTTTTTTTTTAAGCTATGTCTTTTGGATTCAGTGGGGTCTAAAACCAGAATTAATAGATTTTGAACAATAGATGAAAAGTTAAAAGATAAAAATATATTCTTCTTTAACAAATGAAGCGTAGCGGGTGGCTCGGCATTCTTAACACAATGCACTGAATGCAGAAGCTAGACTATTTGCTGATAGAGCAGTGTACATCTCCAATAACTTGTAAAATAGGTGGAGGATCGAGCGATTGTAATAATAAAAAGAATAACAGAAGGCCTTTAGCATCCAGTAAAAGTAATTTCTTTATCAATGACAAAATTAATTTTTTCAATTGGACGTTTCGAGGAACAACAGTCCTCATCATCAGCTACAATAAAATTTGTACGATTATTTTATAATCTCATCTATATTTGATTGTAGCTGATGATGAGGACAGTTGTTCCTCGAAACGTCCGATTGAAAAATCAAAAAAATTAATTTTGTTATCGACAAAGAAATTATTTTTACTGGATCCTAAAGGCCTTCTGCTATCTTTTTTATTATCTCCAATAACCAATAATCCCAAGTAAAATTTTATAGTTGATTTTAAGATGAGATGGGTAGCAGGTAATATAACGGTATAAGCTTTCTCACCCAAAAACCGTCATAAAACATTTCTCAAATCTGAATTTGTATGATTTGTTCGATGCAGTTCATAGAGTTTTGCGCCTCCTAGGAGTCAGCGCCCGTGGCAGGGACCACCTTCGCCACGCCCTAGTTCCGGCTCTGAATGAAGCTTATCTAATTATTTTAATAGAATGGTTTTGTGAAATGCTAATACGCCACCATGGTTGAATATTATTTTTATAAATTTACTATACTAACCGAACCGAACACTTAAATTCCGGATATGAATAAAGATTCCTTGAGCACAAACAGACACTCTACGAGTCACGCGTCGAACGATTTTTCAAGTCACTCTTGGATTGACTCTTCGATTGGAGAGTCTTGCTGAGCTCTAGAAATATCGAACATAGAGTTATTTTCGGGTGGACCTCGCTTCATAGAGTCTTCAACGCCAAATTGAACTCAAAATGTTCTCCGTTCTGAGCTCCATTTCATTGAGTCTTAAACGTTTTAGTTAGTTAGAATATTGTTTCACTTCTGTGTTTTGGATTCTGGAAGATCATAAATTTTCAGCATAAAGAGTAAGCCCTGTAGTAGTGTCAGATTTGAAATTGAATTATTGTATGTATAATCGTATGTAGAATCGTTTGGCGCCCGAGCAAACCTCTACAGCTCCAAAGTCGGCACTAAGTAGGTCACAAATTGGCGCCCGAGTAGAAACATATTAAATACGTCGTAGGAGTGATAGTTGGCACAAGAACTTACAGGAATATAATCCCTTTGGAGCTTCTGTTATTCACCAAATATTTATTCAGTCGAAGTCTGCATAAATGATTTTACGACAATCCGTTTTTAATTCCTCATGTTCATATATACACCAAGCCATATTTTGAATATCAAAATGTCGCCAGGTATTTTATGTCATTCTTATATCCTCCACGACTGTTTGATATACTGTTTTATGTTTGATTTTACGATTTCTAAGTAATTTACAAAGCATTTTACACTGGTAAACGCTACAAGTATCTTAACATGGATAAGGTATGCTCTCCAGATTAAGAAAATAAAAATAAAATATTAAACGGAATATTTTATCGCTCACCGTAAATTTTACAACACCCGGGTTGAATTCTTGAATTATGTACATTACGTGATCTAATTTCATAAAGACTATGACGCCATTTTTGAATAAAACATTACTGACGGATGAAAATATATTTGATCTTACAGATGGTGAATCTTTATTAATAGTGGATCATTGTATCTTGAGTTATTTACTTACGATTCAAGGTCAATGCGAATGTACATTCTGTGTTTGAGTACATATATTTCATGTTTGATAAATTGTGATTATTGATTGTATATGTATGTATATGTATCAAGTCACGACGAGAGGACATGAAAACGTCGACCGCCACGACTTTCTTGAGTTCACAGTACTGCCTCAATCATTCAGAGTACTATAAAGTTCATTAAATTCTATGCTGCTTTTTTTTCTGATGAGCTTTAAAACTTGTAATAATACGAATAGGGATGCCCGAAATGCGTGAGTTTAAGACAAGTGTCTGAGGGGAGGAATAACATACTGCATAAATATTTCTTGTTATTATTCCAATCTTGATTGAATTTATGACTAACAGAGAGGAAAATATTCAACAAACATGTTACTCGACGAATGCACGAGCGGAGCGAAGTGAGTTAGCTATAAATCTATGGTTAATAGAAGGAAATATATGCCACAAGCATATCGAACATACGAACGCATGAGTGAAGTAAAATGCGTGAGTTTCAAGGGAATTACTGAACCTCTGCTAGAGAGGTCGTCCTGTTATCTCACTGCGAAGCCTAGGGTTCAGAACTACAAAGCAAGTCGGAATACTACCATAAAACCGGAGGATGAATTCATTCCGAATTATTATTTGTTGAGTTTTTACCGCTTTAATGTATTCTGACCTCAAATTCTTCCAATTTAAATATATTTATATATTTCCAGCTACCAGGTGTCGAGCTTCGAAAGCCTCCCTAAAACCAATTTGTCGTATTACACTCCGAATTTCAATTTTAAATACGCAACATTCAAACTCGGCTTTTTTGAGATTATTAAAATCCTTTTGTCTTTCCCAAAACCATGAAACAAACTGATTTGAATATATTTGTAAGATTTGCATTAATTAATAATAAATAAAGTAATCCATGAATTATTCATGAAAACCTTGTTCAGTTGTCCTCTTGGTAACCTCATACGTTTGTTTGCTGCTCGCAAATGTTTGTGTTGGTTTTGTGCAATGGCATAAGCAGTATTTTTGCATTATTTTTAATGCTAGTGTCAGAACATCGTTGTTTACATTTTGGCGGAAGCGTTGCTCAGAGATTTGTGAATTTACGCGTGGAGTAGTTTAATGTTGGAACGAATTTTCATAAACTGAATTTATTGTGCAGAAAACTGCTGAAATCGAATTCTTAGTTCCAGAATGGAGTATAAGATATTCTAGTTTTAGTCTTGAACGAACTGAAATGTGCTATGAAGACGTAAACTGCGAGCCGTAATCGGCAGAGAGGCAACCGTAAATATAGGGAGCTCATTTCTGAAAGGACGGAGCTTTCAGCAAGAGCACGAGCGCTACGATTGCCTTGTGAAAACCTCATCACTTTCTACGTACATGAATTATCTGAATTTGGAAAAACTAAAGGAGAGAATATCTAAAGAATGAATGTATGTATGTATGAATATATTGTGACAAGGTAATCCACTTTCAATTAATCTAGAGTACACTGTCTGCAGGGAATCGTGCCAAAAGCCATGGTGTTAAAACCAACTTCAAACTTACAAGTAAAATATCCGTTTTGAGCATCTCTGAATCCATTTAGACTATTTTCGACATGACGTCGGTACATATATATGTGTGTATGTATGTACGTGACTCGCAGATCTCAAAACCCGTCGAACGTATAATGTTGAAATTTTGTATTCGACTAGTCTAAGATCTAATTGTGCCCCTCGCAATATGGATGCAATCGTCTGTACCGAAAGTGCACTCTAGTTGTAAGTTTTTTTGAATTATTCGCATAAATTCAAAATGGTTAGTCGTAAGATATTAAAATTCAGTTTTTGGAATTGCTGTGCCATCCAAAAGCTTATTTTTTATTCTTGTACTAATCGACTGAGCTGGAAGTGCACTTTATTTAACAGTCTTTTCGAATTTTCCGCATAAATTTGAGACAATCAGTCCTAGAACTTTGAAATTATCTATTGAGTATAACATCAAGTTGTACACCTCGCACTATGATTGCGATCGGCTGAACTAGAAGTGCAGTTTACAAGATAGTTTTTCAAATGTTTCGTTTAAATCTACAACGGTCAAAAATAGAAACATGAAATTTAGTACTTAAAATAATTGTAGCACTCAAATGATAACTTTACATTTTCCTAGCAATTTTCTGAGCCGGAAGTAGACTTCATCTGACAATCTTTTCTTAATATTTCTGGCATCAATTCGGGCCAAACAATGACAAAATTCAGTATTTAAGACTACTATAGCGTTTTAATATTCATATTCCATTCACATAGCAATTGTATGAGCCGGAAGTGCACTTTACCTGACAGTTTTTTATTATTTTTTGCATAGACCCAGATAGTTTAGTCAACAAGCTGAAAAATGTACAATTCTTGCTACTGCGAATTGAAATACGTGCAATAGCTTGAACTCGGTATGTCGTCTAAGAAAATTTCAAACCCGCACATAAGCAATTGCAAAAGCTATAAACAATTGAAGATTCCAAAGAAAAGAGGTCTACTTTTTTTAAAAACTTCTCGAAAACTATTGGTGCTAGAGCAATTTCGCAAACAGATTCTCAAAGAGGAAGAAATTTGCAAGAAAAACTGTTGACTTCTTATAACTAATAGATGATAAAAATTGAAAATACCGCATTATTAAAATATCTACAAGAAGCTAAGTAATTTTAAGACCATTTTTTCAACAATTATCGAACTTAAAACGTAGATGAGAGTTTAAAAAAATTCATTACTTAACAATAGATCCATTTAATAGCAAATTAAAAACTTTTTTGGACTATATTTCTGTTTCCAGGTATTTAGATGACACAGTAATTTTTTCAAATTTTTAAATTAATATTTAGGGCATGTACATATAGTTTTTGTAATCAGCGGTCGGTTTTAAGGCAGCATAACGGCACCGCGCTTACCGCGCGGAGCGGTGCAGTCTAGTGGGGCATTCGGTAAAGGGTTCCTTAATCTGAGTATTTCAGTTGGGCATTTTAATCCCTTACAATGCAGATATCGGCTTTACCTGTGTCAAGTACTTGTTCGCCTCCATGACTGTATGATTATAATGTTTGCAAAATATGTATACATTTTACATTTTTCATAACATTTAGTTTTCAACTTCGCCTACTCCTAATACCATGTACTGATTGGTCATTTCCTTAATTGCATGTATCGCTTTAAGAGTTATAAAGTTCTTGAAAAAATTGCATTCAAATTGGTAGCTTTGCTTTCATCAACAAATTAAAGTGAAGAAAATATCATATTTGTGTTTCATCATTTATTTAATATTCAATGATCATGGAAATAAATCGCATATCTAGTGAAAAGGGAAAGAAATTGCTAGTTATTAACAATTTTAAAGTTTGCGTATCTTTAACAACAAACGAGAGAATAAGATGGCGTTGTACAAATAAAAATTATCGATGTACTGTTACAGTATACACAAATCGTGAGTTTAAAATAATAAACAGTCACTTAGTTCATGATCACGAAAAAGAATTAAACAATGAACGGCAAGTGCTAAGTAATATTGTCAAAAGAAAAGCAGTCTTCGACCTTACCGAAAAATCATCCAAGCTGATTCGATTGGAGTTTCAAAAAAATCAATTGTATCATAACTTTAGAGTCTCGTATGATAATTGAAATTTGACGGAATACAAATAAAAGCAGTTCGAACTCACTATCTTATCTACAGAAAAATACAGGTAGAAAAATGCCCAACTGGAAGAGTTAATTACACCTACCCTTTCGGTTGTAATGGATTATCTCAGGTACAATGCCCAACTGGAATACAGCCGCGCGGAGCCTTATTTTCAACATCAAATAAAAAGTATTTGCAATGGAGGTAAAGTTCTGGGAGTAAACATTTTTTCTTGGAAATTTTCTGATTTTTTAGAATCTGTTTGTGAAATTCCTCTGACACTAATTATTTTTGAGTACCTAATTCTTAAAAATGTAGACCCCTTTTTTTGGAATCTTCAATTGTTTATAACTGTTGAAATTGTTTATGCGCGGGTTTAAATTCTTCACACATTTTTCTAAACGTCATAACGAGTTCAATGAGCTATCGCACATTGTATTTGAATTAACAGTAGCAAGAATTAACACATTTTTTTACTTTTTGACTAGACTAAGAATAATAAGCTGAGCTGTGGAGTGATGAAATTTTATATTTAGTATTGTTATAGAATGTCAATGAATCCATTATAAGTTTTTATATTCTTCAGTCAAAAGATGAACAAATAAGTCATGTGGTGTCCACAACAAATATTTTATAATATACTTGATTAGCTAAATTTAAGTAAGAGCGTTAAAGAAGGGTTCACTTGGACTCCGGAAATAAATACAGTTGCTTCAAGTACCAAAAGTCACTCTTTGAAGTCAGACGTTTCGAAGTCGCGATTTATCAATGTAGAAGTACCTTCATGAGGATAGTTCGAATTACTCTCCACGTTGGGCACCCCTTCTAAAAGCTTCAACGTTAAGTTGAATTTTGAGTCATCGTCCGCGCTGGGTTCCGCCTTTCGTAACATCTGAACGAAGAGTGAAACTTGGGAGTCATTTTCAGCCGCTGGGGTTTGCTTCACGAAATCTCCAAGCGTCGAGTTAAACGCAGTCATCCCCTGCGTTCGGTCCACTACACAGAGCCTGCAGCGCAGCAGTAAATTTAAAGTTTGATCTCACACGTAAGCCTTCAGCACCCCTCAAATCTGTCCTGAACTAGTATCAGAATATACTGTATTTTTATATGCAGATATCCAGTTAGTGATCGACTGTCCACAGCTCCGACATCGACGTCGCATCGTTATAATATATAAAGGAGAAGAAATTATACTCACAGTGTGCTGCGTCAACGTGCTGACCAATTGTAGTATGACCTAATTTCGCTCATGCGCAGCGACCAGTAGTCAAAATACTAGGAAATGGATGCCGTTAGTGTCTGAGAATCTTGGTCCAAATGCTGGTCGACATCTTATCTACATTTATTTCGATTTGACATGGAATGAGACAAACTAGAGTACAGTAACTATGAACGTATATGTCTCTTAAATGTATCCTATAAGATACTATCCAGTATTTTCAATAAATGACTGGCATCTCAAGCAGAAAGTATAATTGAGAAATACCAAGCTTGGCTCCGTGCTCGACAAATATCAATAGAGATTATAAGTCTTAATGGAGTATGTAATGTACTGAAGATACAAAATGTAAATTGGTAGTTATGTCTCACAGATTTTCTTGTGTAGAAAGAAGAATTAAACAGGAAGATATAATATCACCGTTGCTGCTCTTTAATCTCATACTAGAAAGTATAATTAATAAAACCCGAAATACTAGAGCAGTTATCTACAATAGAAATGTGCAAGTACTCGCATTTTTTGACGACATGGCTATATTAAGAGAATGCGAGAGCAATAAAGTAGATACACTGAATATTATAGCAGAAACTGGGACAGAAACAAATGTCAAAGTGAATATTTGCCAAAGAAATACATAGCAGCAACAAACAGGCCTTACGAAGAAACTAAAGACCGGCAATAGAAGACCGCAATCACCTACAACAACTGGAATTTTAAACCGTATAGCAGCTTTTTGCATTGGATTCCATTCTGAAATCGGGACTTATATCAAGACAATCTGAATTAGTTCTACATAAAACCATCATTCTCTTACGAGGACGTACTAATGCGCTTCGAACGTAAAAATCTTTGGACCAATATAAATGATAAAATTAAAAAGGGATGAAGATCCCGAATGAACCATGAATTGATGCAACTGTATGAGAATCAATATATTGTACGCTGGATCAAAAAACAAAGAGTTAGATGGTTGGGACATCTACAGCGGAGGGCTGAAAATAGACTGGCGAAGAAGACGTTCAAATTTTCTCCCCATGGACAAAGAAGAAGAAGCAGGCCCCGGCTAAGATTTGAGGAAGCTTGAAGTGCAAAACTGGACTTGAATAGCAAAAGACATACAAAAGTGGAGAGAGGTTGTTGAGGAAGCCAAGGCTCTATATGGGCCAAAGAGTATAGTGATTGATTGTGTCGTTTTATACAAAGGTTATCATTTTAGTTTTGCATAATGGCTTAGATATGACGCTACGAATCAAATGTCACAGAAAAAAGTTGAACTCAATATTTAGTTTAACTAAATGCGAAATTTCGGCACGATATGTATAATATTTAGGTGTAGCGAGTTTTCAAAGTTCAAAAGTTATAATTTTTTGCGCAATAATCTTTTACAACTTTCAAAGAAAATTATCTCAACAAGAATGTCCCACCGAGTTGAATTATGTTTTTGGTAATGAAGAACCACATCAGTCGACAGTTTTTCGATGATATAAAGAATTCAAACGTGGACGAAGAATTTTTTAGCGACGAGTCAAAGTCAGTTCTCCCAAAAACGGCAGTCACTCAGAAAAACTTCAATGCTGTGCGCTAGTTTCTCGACGAAGATTGACATGTGACATATCGCAAGATTGTGGCATCATTGAGGATCTCAAAGACCTCAATTCAAAAAATTTCACATAAAGTATTATATGTGACAAAATTAGTTCATTGTTGGATACCTCAACTGTTGATCGAAGAACAGAAAGAAGCTAGGGTCAATTAGTGTTACAAAACTCCAGGCCTATTTAACGCAGGCATCTTTAAGAACGTGTGTTGCATCGTCGGTGGTTACTTATTCGAAAATGCATGCCAGTCGTCTGTTAGGGTGTTCCAAGGTGAAGAAAACCGACAAGAGTCATCTATTCTCGAAGTGTGTCCGAAAAGATAATCGCGACATTTTTCTCAAAAGCAGGTCATATAACAACAAAAATTCTCCTGCAAGGTCGATGAACTGTTACTGCCAATTGATATACAACCATTTGTTTATCAGAATGTGTTACTGAGCTTCGAAAAACCAGCCCTGAACGACAAATTATTCTCCACCAAGACAATACAAGTTCGTACACAGTTCGCAAGACAATTGGATTCCTAGAATAGCAAAACGTCGAATTGCTAGACCATTCTCCTAACAGTCCCGACCTAAGTCCCAACAATTTTTTTACTCTTCTAAAAATCGGAAATGGACTACATGGTCAAATATTTCAGTCGCCAGCAAACGAGTGGAATAACTGTTCCCAAAGTAGGTACAAGCGAATGCAAAAATGAATTAATGTCCAACTAGTTCATTATTGATGTCATAATGATACTGATTCCAGGGTAATTAGATAACAAATAACACCCAAGAGCAATATTTTTCAAAATATCGCCTAAGGGCATTATTTTGAAAAACAGCAAACAGGAATATCACGCTCCCTAGTTACAACAAGTAACTACAGTAAATCTCTGACAGAAATCACAGTGACAGGGCATACATTGCTAAAAATTCTGATTTAAATAGTACATTAATCGGACATTAAACATTGAAGATACCACAGGAGCTGAACGGACGATGATGCCCACGGTCAACGTACACACCTCAGGCCAATGGCCCTCGGAATGTACACTGTTGATTCAAGGCATTATTGTTCTTCTAATACCCTTGATACCTTAATTACTACGGGCCAGTTTCACCAAAGCCAGTTAAGTTTATCCAGAGGTTATTTAATACGAAAACTATTGTTGATACAATTGTAACTATAGTTACTAACTCAAAAAAACCTCTAGATAAATTTAACTGACTTTGGTGAAATCGGGCCTATAACGTTCAAAAAACTATAAGGTCAATAAAAATTATCTACTGCTTTCTTCCATTCATGTATGCAAAACCAGAAAAAACCCTCGCAGTATTATATTTATTTATGAATCCCATCAATGATTACATTTGTGAGCAATAATATGGCTATCTGTTACGACACAGCAGGAGGGCATGATTTCGGTAGTCTTGAGTGTCCTGATTTAAAAATCCATGTAAGAGTGGCATTGAACTCTGATACAGTCCAGAAGAATTAGTAACGTGATGCAGATTGCTACCATAAGTCATTTATTTTGAAACTGTAGCAATCTGAAGTGGTCTGCATTCTCTCTGTTTCAACATACCACACATCAAGATGCTCTCCACATATATGCGAATAGACATTTGTAGATTCGCAGTTGGCAACTGAAGGAGAAGGAAGGATATTCTTTTGTTGTGAGTCAGAGCTCACTTGAGTATTGAAGTGGCACTCTTGAACCACTAGGCGGCAGAGACGTATTTAATGCGCGCCATTGAACGATTATGCGACAGGGATGAAGCTGATGAAGGCGATTCTCATCCCTACGAAGGGAGTCTTAAGGAGAAAGGTTGATAACGTGTGTATTTGAATAAATGCTCTGGGCTAAATTTAACAGGAGCTGAACGAAGTGTTGTATTACACTTGAGAATTGTGGTGAGGCTTATGCTACACTCCGTGGTTTTGTTTTATGCGTACGGGTTTACCTACATTTTAGAGTCGTATTTTATTTATGGGTAAATTATTGCTGTGTCTTGCCAACAAAATGTTTCTCTCGATTTTCTTTTCAATTTATTTTCTACACGTAACATATTTTTTCAAGATGCATATTTACCGCAAACTAAATTTATTTTACAACGCTTTCCCAACCCAACATACAAGAGAGAACAGCAACAAGATTGAATTTCTTTTCGATGGTGACGATAAAAGTAGAAAAATAACCTTTCCTAACCTATTTCCAAGCATGAACAATATAGTGTGTCAAATAGTCTTGTCCACTAGTTTGAATCCAAATCGATGAATGGGGGAACGAATATATTTATAAAGAATTATAGAAGAAGGCTGCTTATCAAAATGATTCATTTTTTATTTGTTTGTGAATATTATTGAAGCCAGACTTTCCGATCAAGAAAGATTAAAAATATGCACAACTACCCTCTCCTTTCAAATCTCTGATAAAGTCGAACGGTACACATTTCTCGATTGAGCTGCGAAGGACAATGGCTGCTAATACCCATCCTGCACATTGCATATCCTTAGGGTAGAATCCAATGTCCACACTCTACACTTTACTCTGAAGAGTCTGCTCCGTGCTATTATTTAACGATTTGCGGACTGGAGGAACATGTGTTGAAGTTATTCCAACGACCTCAGGGCTCTTGGACCAAATGTTGTTTTTATAAGCGGATAAACCCTTTACCAGAGTAATCCCGCCGATAACGATATATGTATTATTGGGGAAACAGGGTTAGCGGCTTTAGGGATTAACAGAGAACTGTTATAGGGTAATTATTATTAACTGCTTTACTTAGAAATTAGAATTTATTCCGGTGATTCTGGGCGTAAACTTTGGTACAAACAAATTTGAGTAATTATCTTTACGATTCTTACTTATGCAGATTATTATATGTGAAATAATTAATATGATAATTTCGAGCCTATTATGTTGCAATAAAACTCGGCATCTGCAAGACCAAGTAATAATTTCGCACTGAATCAATTTTTGAAACCGTAAAATTACTTCCTGAATTTTTTGTCTTCGTTTCGTTGTTAGAAAAAATATACATGTGCATGAAATTAGTTTCTACTCTTGAAACAAAAGATCATCAAACTAACGACCATACACAAAAAAAAGTGATAAATAAATATCTGCAAATTTCTGCTTATCGTTTCAAGTCACGGCTTTAATCCAATTTTAAATAATTATAAGATCCGCATAGCACCAGTTCGGGGGACTCAATTTCCAACAGCAAATACAAAAATCAACGTCGAAAAAGAGTACATAAAAAGGCCTAATTTCAGTTCAACAAAACGAGAGTCTGAAATAAATTGTCTGGGAATACCTTTAGTTTAGTTGATGGGTACATTAATTATTGGACGGCTCTATAGTTGAATAAATGAGCGATTGCCAACTGCACTAGATCAGTTATAGATTTCTTATCATATTGGACATCTGGGCCAACACATAAAACCAGGTAAAAATAAAAATCACCAACTGCACCAAAGGATTAATTCCCAGTAAACGCAGAACATGTACCACAAGTACTTTCCTTTTGTCTCAATTCTAGTCTCATCTAAAATGTGAATCTCGATGTTATACCTAATTTTCTATCTTCACATTGAATTCTGATATAATTATTTAATATTTGTGAAACATATGGTTTATTAGATTCATTCAAATAAATATACTGTTGAAATTTTTATACCCTGCTGTTTTTTTCGAAGCCTATAGCAAAAATTCTTTTGCCACATTTCAATATAGCCATTCCTAGAACTAGGGTTGCCAACCGTACTATAATCTATATATTAATACGTGAAGAGAAAGCTTTCTATCCCCTTTTTAAGCATATTTGCATATTGCATGCACAGAGGAATGTGAGATTCGATGTACTCAAAGTCTATATGGAAAAGAAGTGCAGAAAGCTGAAATTATATACATACTGCCCCATTTTAATCTTACGTGAAGAGAAAACTCTGTAACGCGCGCACGAAGGAATGTGAAGTTTAGCATACTTAAAGTTTATATGGAGAAGGACTGCAGAAAACTGAAATTATATACGGGGTGTCCCATTTTAATTTTACTTTAGGAGAAAATTGTATCACGCTCATGAAGGAATGTGAGATTTGACATACTTGAAGCTTATACAGGGTGTGCAACGAAACGCGAAACATAGGAGTTTAACATGGGATTTTAAAATTGTGCGGATATTGGCTCTCCTGTATATTTTACAGCAAAAGTACGAGAATAAAAAGTTGTTCAAAATAAATTTTCACTCATAAAAAATCTTTATTTAATGCTGTAGAATATCTGTAGCATCAGATATGTAGAGAATAAAATACGACATTTTCGTCAAAAATAGATAGTCATGGGAATAAAAAACGAATGAAGCAAACTTTCATTCTGACAGTATAATTCCGCGAAATTATTGTTATTTTTTTTAGATGCTACAGATATTCTACTGCCTTAACTAGAGATTTTTCATTAGTGAAAACTGATTTTGAACAACTTTTCATCATTATTAATAATTGTTCCTATAACATGGAATTGAAATATCAGAATAAGAGTTGGTTCTGACGGAAATGTCATATTGTATCTCTTAAATATCTTATGATATAGATACTTTACTGCGTTGAATAAAGATATTTCAAGAGTAAAAATTGATTTTAAACAGCTTTTTATTCCTGTACTTTTGCTCTAACATGTACAGGAGAGCCAATATACGCACATTTTGAAAATCCTATGTTGAACTCCAATGTTTCGCGTTTCATTACACACCCTGTATAAAGAAGAAGTGCAGGAAGCTAAAAGTATATACAGGCTATCCCATTTGGATATATCGCTAAAAAAGATATATTAATACGTGAAGAGAAAGCTTTCCATGCTTTTTTTGAGCATATTGCATGCACGGAGGGATGTGAGATTTGGCATACTCAAAGTTTATATGAAAAAGAAGTACAGAAAGCCAAAATTATATAAGTACATAATGTACCATTTTAATTTCAAGTGAAATGAGAATTTTGTAACGCGCACACAAAGAAATGAGAAGTTTGGCATACCTACTTGAAGTTTATATGGAAAAGGAGTGCAGAAAGCTGGAATTTCATACGAAGTGTCCCATTTTAATTTTACATTGGGAGAAATATGTATCATGCTCACGAAGAAATGTGAGATTTGATATACTTGAAGTTTATATAAAGAAGAAGTGCAGGAAACTGAAAGTATATATAGGGTGTACCATTCGAATTTATCTCTGAGAAAGATATTATTTTTTGTTGAAATATATCGAGAAATATGCACCGAATTAAAAAGTTTCTGAAGTACAAGTTTAATAATTTTCTCTTTTTTCGAGGAGTAAAGAAAGATGCAATCACTCTAAATGGAACTCACTATTTTTTCTTTCAGATAGAGCGTCGAATACCAAGTTAATTTTATCTGAAATCCCTGAGGATGAAGGGTTGAATTCAATAACATTCAAATTTAGCAATATGATGAATTATGGTCGAATTTCGACTAGTACTGGACTAGTAGTAGTATATAATATTGTACTATATTGTAAGTCTGCGTAATATATAATGTTGAAGAAATATGTAGTTCGCAAAAATACTTCATTTTCAACATCGAGATCTAACAAACAATTCCTCCATTCTAAAAATGTATTAACACGCCTCACAGAAAGAATATTTTCGGTTATGAATCCGAAACGGTAGTATCTCATTAATAAGAAATGAGCTTTTGACTCTCATAAATTTGAAAATTGAATGTAATATTATGACACTTTTATTTCCGACAAAATATTTTTTAAAAATGCAAGAAATGCATGAAATTTAGTTTTTAGGAAAATGAAATAAGTAACAAATATATTCTCATCTAGTTTCTGCTATTTCCATTAAATACTTTATTTTTTTGAGGTGTACCATATTTTTTATAGCTCATTTTGGAAAATTCTATATTCCACTAGAGAAACCCTTCGTATTAACCACAGAAGCACCTGGATGACGGTAAAGTGCTGAGGTTTTCGTTTGTCCATAAGCTCCTGACTCAAAAATTGCTTCATAACCATATCAACCCAAAAGAAGATATCTTTCAATACAATGCATCATGCAGTGAAAAGACTTCAACCGGACTGATCCATTCATCTACCATCATGAGAGAAACAAGACAAAAAAAAAAATCCCAATCCATCAGAAATCAAATCCCTCACACAACCATAGATAGTCTTGATATATCGGTAATTCAGGCAGCATCGAATATAGCAATTCACAGGACCAGATATGCCATAAAAAAAGCTGAACATGAGTGGGACACTAACAGAAGTGGTGAGAGACGAGGGAAAAATGACGCTACAAACAATAAGCGATGAAATATAGACTTTCAAACAATCATTATGACTATTGGATCAATCAAAATGAACAAGTAAATTGGTTAAAATATCAACCTACAAAGTAATTGAACAACCAACCGCCTTCTCGCGCTTCTGACTCACATTAACACACATACACAAAGTCGAAATATGAGTTGTGCGCCTTGAACTATGTCGGTTGAACAGGAGGCTTAGGTTCTACAACTTGTGATCGAGTGATTTAATTCACTCGGACAAAATATCAAAATTATCAGGTGCGTACTGCATGATACGAGCTGGTAAATACTGACCAAAAAATATTTTCCATTCTGTATATCAGTCTCAACAGCATCGGCAAATCATTGTATTTCATTATTCCTCGGATTCACATCCATTCCAACCATCCACTTGAAAATTGAACGAGTTAAATACTCTTCTCCCTTCCACCCCGTTCAAACTGATGGGAACAAACTCTGAAAGACTTAACAATAATTGTCACTTCAAAAATTGGCCCAATTCGATTTAAACATGATTCTCTTTCAAGCAAAAAACTCTGTTTATTGTTTGATGCCCCTTTCGCGTCTCTTACTCATCTGGATCTTTTGTATTGGGCATTGACAGCCACGTGGCCAAAGGGATGATTTGCATACTGTATTAGGTTAGTAAAGAGATAAGGGAATAGGAATATCTAAGGGTGATTGGAGATAATTTGCTGCTAGTGGCTAATGGAACAGAAAAATTTTGTACGTAATTAGTAAGAAGAATCGTTTGACAACTCGAATGGAAAATTGATAATGTTGAGTTAGGTGACATTGTTACGAAATGAATCGTAACTAATTTGAGTCAAGTAAGTCTGAAATTAGTAGGATTTAAGACAACTTGATATGAAACTCATAATTTTGAGCTTAAAGCTGATTCTGAGGATGTCTTTTAAATTCACCTCATCGAAGTATTGACATCACATGTACTGACTTCTATTTGAAAGTTTCATACACTTTATTTCATCATTAGATGGGTGAAAACTTTTAGTACAGTACAGGTATTAGGTTTCTGATAGCAAGCTTAACAAGAGGTAAAGTTGGGTAGACGATATAAAGTTTGTTACTTTTCAGCCTCATCAGGACTTGGAACTTCACCGCAAGAATTAACGAATCTATTTAATGAATACCTAACGGTGTAATTATCAACTATGTTACAACTTATCAGGATACTTTTAAATGGATAAACTGTTCCAATTCTTCATTTAGACATTATATAATTGAAATTATTCTGTACTGGGATGAATTGAATTTGATATTTATGCGATTGATTTATAAATTTTGTTATAGATCATTCGGTCACACAGATCTGATATAGTATATTTATTAAAAGAACTCATCCTCACAAAATGAATTCATGGTTACATGCCCAATCAAATGGAGAAACAATGCCCTTCTTACACCACTATAAAAACTGGTTTGCTGATTGCAAACGAGGAAGAACCGACTTCAGTGGTGAATACTGTTAGGCCAGTCATTTTCGCCCAGAAATATAAAAATTTTGTAAAATAGATTTAACAGCAATCCGAGTATATCACCATTTGTAAAGTGGGTATTTAGCAGACTTGTTTCTGTGTTGAACTCAGAGAATCAGGTTGAAACATTCAGTAAAGATGGTATATTTAATATGAATGTAATTTTTATCAGTGAAGTGAATTCCTTAGCCTTCCACTCACAATAAAACACGAAACCAATTGAAATTATTGGATAATATTGACGATATCGGCAATACAGGCAGTATCCAATAGTTTGAGCAACAGAACATCCACAAATAAGGCAATTTCAAGTAGTCAACTCGTCCCTTTCAAGTAGGAACTACCGACTTTTTATATCTGATGTATTTCATCATTTTCATATTGTCAAGTGAATCAAGTGAGGAAGGAATGATGTGTCGGTACTGATGCATTCCACCCTTATGAAAAAGATTGTCTTTATATTGCCCAATTGCTAGGTCTGCTCTGCTTTACTTAGTAGGTTAAGTACTTTTGGACTGCTTTTCGATTGCCTGATGTGTGGATGGCCTAAATGTAACAACATCGACCAGAAACAATTGAAAGTTACAACATACAAGATGATTTTTAGTCATTGTATGTCATAGCTTTTTGGGAAAGCCTCATTACAGTAGAATCATGGTTTTATCAGTTGTACGGTGTACCAGCAATTGCTCTATAGACCGCCGGGCTTGCTCAGATCACACACGTCGTGTGGATCGCCAGTAGATTATTTCGTTGATAGGTCCCGAATACTGGCCCCTAGTGAATGACAATAAGGTGACATCATACTGCTTTTGAGTTGCTGTGTGGTCGACCTTAGGTACTTGTAAGAACGTCGACCAAAAACAACTTGAAAGTAACAGCATGCCAAAATACTTTGCGTACAAAAATAAACAGAAAAAAGCTATTGTTCCCATTTTTCTATGCTCACTCAGGCAGTTATCCGCCATCATCATAGTCAGGTGCTCAGCGATTCTTTAGCATCTTTTTTCAAACCTAGAAGCAAAGGAAACAGTCAAACTACTGGAAAAATGATAGCTCACATTTTTTCAGCTTCCAACTATTTTTTCCAAGCTCATTCACGCTGTCGATTTTCAAATATCTTACTAAATTAATCAAACTCTCTTTGACGTTTTTTTTCCCAAGCCTTGAGGCAAAAGGAACTGTCGCACTATTGGGAAAATGGTAGCCAAGAAGTTTTGCGTACTTTCGTTTCAACTTTCAGCTCTTTCTCTTAGTATTACTCACGCAGTCAATTTGCAAACGTCGTACTCAAATAATCGACCATTGTTTGACGTTTTTTTCCAAACCTTGAAGCAAGAGGAAAATTGGAAAAATTGTAGCTTACTTTTACCCAAGAACTACTAGCTTTTTCCGGCAGCTCACGCACTAGATTTGCTAACATCGAGCTTGATTAATCCACCATTTTTGACGTCTTGTTCTCCAAACCTAGACGTGAAGGGAGCAGTCGGACTATTGGAAAAATGGTAGCTCATTTTGACTCAAGAAGTTCTGCATACAAAATTTTCTTCCTCAAGCACACTTATGCAGTAGACTTGCTATCACCGTAATTCTTAACATTATACTCTCCCAAAATTCGATCCAAAATGTTTTACATAGAGATATTAAACATGTTTTGAGGTCAAAATTTGATATTCATAGATCACTCAGAACTGAACAAAACAATGTATGAATAGTATATTCTACAATAAGTATTGGAATAGCCTGTATTCTGAACGAGCGAAAAGTTTGTATGGTTCGCGAGTGTGGAATACGCCATTCCAAACATGTTGTAGACTATACTTTCTCTAACAAGGTTCTGGAAACTTACCAATATTTCCGAGAAAACTTAAAAAATTATTAAATATCAAACGTCAAATCCAGATATGAATACTTGAATTGTTAGGAAGTAACCATGGTAGTAGCCAAACTAACAGCTTCTGATTCGTCGAAATGATTCTAAAGGCTTACAGAATCATTTTAAACGGCATACGGAATCATTCTAAACGATTTCTTGGAATGTCATCCGTTCCAACATAATTTTTGGTTATGGAATATGCAAATTCCAAAACAGTGTTGGAGAAAGATAATCCCTCACTACTAACTAATGTCAGCAGTGGCGTGCGGTGACTTTCTGTGATAGGTGTGCACAGTCAGTGGTGAGGAAGGGGATATATACATGGCCAACAATACAGCTTATTTTGCTCGCAACAACCAGCAATCCATTTAAGTTTTTCATATATTTTAATTTGGAAATGTCGCACGGACTGCTGGCCTCTAATTTTTATATTCTGAGTGAATTTTATGTCTTGCGTTGGTCTTGTTTCCATAATTTCATTTTTTGTTCCAACATCACGACGTGAAAAAGGATTTTCCAGTAGCTCACAAAACAGAGATCTTTTTTCAGTTGTCATTCTACAAATGATAATTTCACAAAAATAAATAATTTAAGAAACGTATAAAATGAGTGTTTACTTAATATTGCTGTCTTAAATAACGAATGACAATATTTCAACTATCTTAAAACAAACTAATAAAAGGCGTTTGAAAAGGAACTCAGCTAAACGTTGAATATTCAGCTACAGGTGCAGAAAGTCTGCCTGCACCCAGCGAGAGAGAACGAGCGATAGGAGATCGCTAATTTCGGTATGCTTTTTCTCTGTCAGACTCTATTCCTCAACTTTCCCTATATTGACTATGCTAAACAGACCGCGCTCGCCGTGCAGGCGAGAAATCTGCACCTCAAGCATCGACATTCGTTTCAAATATATAGCAGATGGCCCGCGAGGCGCGCTCGTATTTCTAGTTGCATAAATAGATAAAATATGCTCTTTCTCTAATTTTATAATGAAAATTTGTGAAATAAAATGAAGTATCCAATGAACCATTATATTAATTTTATTTACGTGATTTCTAATATTTTCATAGAGTGTGCAGTGCACACCCTGCACATATGGACTGCACGCCACTGAATGTCAGCAAAAATAAATTGTAGAAACGTTGAGAACAAATGTCTGAAAAAGTTCTGCGCTATTTCTAGATTAATTTAGTCAAGGTTAATCACTCTTGATTTCAGTTCTCAATTCGTGGTTCCTGTCTCCTTTAACTTTTTACATTCAGCTCAATCATGGCCCATTTCTTCTCTTTCTCCAAGGTTTCTATTTTACAATTGAATATGACATTGCTTCCGGGCTTGCTCTTCATGTGTGTTCGAACCGTTTCCTTTTATATTAGCGCATTTTCATAAAACGAAAGCGCCATTGTCCCTATCTTGATATCTGGTGTAATAACCTAGCAAATCGGTAACTTATCGAAAAGAAGCACGAACCAGAAAAAAAATCTCGTTTGATCTCAGGGAAACTAATAATTTATTAATTAATTACGATATATGCAGGGTTGAGGGATAATGAGAGGTACATAACAGTGTTGAAATAATTTGCAAATATCTTTGTAAATGTTTGCACATAACGAATGACTTATCGTTGCCAAACGGCTACCGACAGTCGACACGCGTATACATAAAAAGTGAGAAAGAATATTTTGTGTCCGCCGCTTCAATTGCAATCAAAATATTCATTGATCTGCCTGATAAAAAAGGGGTATATAGTATTCCATTTCTGAATACAATTTTTTATTTTTCTCACTGTCTTCCATTTCAAAGATTCACTGATTTGTATTCATTGTTTTTAGTTATTGCTCTTTCTCTTATGTTATTGTTGACGTCCTAACGTCGCACATGCGCATGAGTCTTATCACTGTTTTTATCCTCTAATTTTTGTTATTTTCGTTAACAAATTTGCAAAAATTAACTAATTGGGCTTTCAATTGAGTATTCATCTACAATATTCTTTTAATTTAGCATCAAAAACTAGAAAAACATATAAAAGGACAGAAATTGTGTTTAAATGAAGACTTAGCAGACCAAGACATGAATACTTTTTAGTGTTGCCACGAGACGAGACGAGACGAGACTTTAGTGAGTCTCGTCTCGGTCTCGTGGTCGTCTCGCCTAGCTCAGTCTCGTCTCGGTCTCGCCTTGGTCTCGAGTAGGTCAGTCTCGTCTCGGTCTCGAGTCTCGACGAGAGTCTCGCCATGATTTTTCAAAATTACATATTCTTACATGTGGGAATCAATTCGTTCTACCTGATTATTATTTGCTATGAATTCTACCGAAAAAATGTATTTGCGTGTTTGGTGCGCAAAATTATGTTTCATAGCTTGGTCATAAATCTCCAGACGTGAGTTTCTGGCTTACTTTACAATCGCTAAGAACCACAAAAACACTACTCTACAAATAATGTGTCTTTTGAATTTCTTGCATTACACAATTATTCCTACATTGCTAAGCAGCTCTGGAAATTGTGATCACGTACAACGCGCTTGCGTATTGGATAATCTCAGCCTACGTCGAATTTGCAATTAGAGATGTGATTTTATGTCATCATGGTTGAAGACAGTCTTCCAGAAGTAAGAGATAGGGTCATGTCATTTTCCTTAGTTCGATGACAGATTTGACATTCGTACGTTATATAATAGTATCAATAGAGTAAAATTTTACCATTATAATTAATAATAGATCTGGAGAATGATTGAAAATAAATTGAACCTAATTTCAAACATACAGTTCTAAACTAAATGACAGCATAAAGTTATCGATCATATTGTTTGCACCAACATACAATATTCAAGTTCCTATAAATGTAACTAGGACATATCAACATTGACATATAGAGACTGCGATCTGTCTCCAAGCAGTCTCTATGAATTAGAATGGAACCACTGGAGCCACGAGGATTCGAGATAATAAAGAGGCAATAGTTTTATGCAACAAATGTGTAAACTAAAGCATTATGACAAGGTTGAGGCTACATATTTCTAGTCAAGAATCGCTGAGTTATAAAACATATTCTCCGAATTTCATAATGCTAGTTCGTAACACGATATTTCTTCTACGATTTTCAAGATAAATTCATATAAACTAAATTCAGGCTACGAAAGCGTTCATTTGAATTGATGGTAGATCTAAGATGCCTACATGCTCAGTTAACGCATTATTTGCGACGTGTAAACCATCAAATTCGGAAGTAGATGAGGAAAAACCAAATTTTCAAATGAGGTTATGTTATTGACTGTGAATAACGGGCTATATGGCTCAAATTACTGAAATTTATTGAAGAATAGTATTGTTTTCCTCTTCCTATGGCCCAGTCCAGCCTAATCTGATTCAATTTTGTATGAAATTAGATGAGACACAGGAATATAACCAGGAATCTTATAGAAGTCGATTTATGTAACGTATTTCCAGTCAAAATCAGTTATAGTATGATAATATATTCTTCCATTATGTCGATAATTTTTTGTGCAATTAAAAGTGTTGTGCTAGTATTGGGTCTCGTCCTGTTGTACAATCTTATCATATAAAATCTGCTGCGGCCACGCAGTATTTCCCTAACCAAAAGTTTCATGGCCGGTTTCATCGCTGTTTCATAGATTTAGAGTGTCGCATCAATCAATTGCATATTTCAAAATGACAGCTGTCATTGTCAAAGTGACAGCTGTTATTGTCAAAGTGACGGCTGTCATTGTTAAAGTGACAGATGGCGGTTATATTTAAGTCCCTACATAAAATAGGTATTTTTGAAAATCAAGAGTTCTTTTCTAAATTTTCAGGGTCTTTAATTTGGAACATACAGTTTTGACATTTGGTCACCGGAAGTATAATTTTATTACGTGGATTTCACTTATTATCTTTTTTTATATTCCTGCTAAGCCTATCTCCCCAAATGCTTGAGATTGATACTAAGCTAGACATCATTCGAATAAAAATTAACAATCGTTTGAATATCCTTTTTCAGACTTCTACTAGAATTATTCCTGCAGAAGCTTCAGGTAATCTGATACCAAACATGATAGAACCAAATGACACTTTAAAAAAATAATCGACAAAAAAATATTGTCATGTAGGCTAAATATGAAGTGAATATTCTGAAAGAGCGGTAGAAAAAATGATTGTCTCAATCAAAAACTTATCCATCAGTAACCATCTTAAATCAATTATTATTACTATAGTTTTTCGGTATTAACCTACTTGCTCTATAAAATTGCTTTCAGAAGAAATAAAAATGAAGCTTAAGTGATTATGATACAAGTCTCGTCGAGAGTCTCGCGAGACTCTTGCCGAGACTCGACTCTGGTCTCGTCTCGGTCTCGACTTTTGACTCGAGACCCATTCTGTGGTCTCGTCTCGACTTTTTGAGGCGAGACGAGACGAGACCGAGACTGGTCTCGAGTCTCGTGGCAACACTAATACTTTTCCAAAGCTTTAGAGCAACTTAAGGAACTTGGTACTTAATTCGTTTTATACTATGTGAGAAACCTATCAATATATGCTCATATTTTGGAGAACTGTTTCCTATTTTAGACTTTGACCAACACATATCGATTGAAAATAACATTTGTTCGGTTCACTATCTTCATCAAGTTTCTTAATCAGAAATAATTGATTATTATGGTATTAATACAAATTAGACCCTATAACTTTGTTAGAACTGTAGTTCCAATCGAATATTCCTCATTTCTTATGGACACCCAGCAATTACACTTCCAGGAAGTATCTACTTTATTCATTAGCTTCTATTATCAAACGAAATGAAAGTTCAAATAATTCCTATCAAACTTGCATACCGTTGTTTTCCTATCGATCTGATGGAAATACACCGACGTTTCGTTCATTTGAATTGACTTAGATAAAATGAAGTCGGTGAGGAGCTCCACAATGGATAACACGGTGCTTCCCAATGGGTAACATATGGCGCGAGTTGCTAACTTCTCCGGAAACTTTCTGTATAAAGTATATACACAACAGTTGCCTCTGAATCAGAACTTATAATTTACAACTTCTTGGTAAAAAGTTGTGAAGGGGAAGTGACAAGTGTGGTATACCTGTTTCCTTCGGAGCAAATGGAGATGTCATGGGTTTGGCGGAGAGGGTGACAGTTTTATCAATATTCAACTTAAAAATAGCTTATTGAGACTTCATACAAGACTATGTGAGCTGAGCTGAACATTTATTGCTCGATCCTTCAAATTTCAGATGAGGAAGCAGCATTATCAATTGTAACAAGTTTTGATATATTGAAATAACTCACAACTTTTAGTATTTACCAATATCCAATTTATTCGTTTTGTAATCGTCATAAATAATAACTTCTTCATTATAATTCTTCCAGTCCGAAGCTCTCCACAAAAATTTGAATGAAAGAAAAGCTTGAGAAATCATTGAAAGTCGAGATCATTCCAATTTTATGCCTGCTACATATAATACAGCTTTAAGAAGAGAATAATTATTCTGCGAGGCAATCTAGATGCTGCACGTAGAATTCATCAAAAGCATTCCCACTTTAATACCGGAAAGATCCCGTACATCACCCTCTGAAAATCCGGACGCTTTCAGACTTCCTTTTGATTTTTTCAGCCTTTTTTGTGACAAGACTGTACTATAACTTTCAGCCGAATGAGTTTCGAAGATGAAGAGACATAAATCGATATGTTTGGTATAAATATTAACGCCAGATCAGCATTTTATATGTTTGGAAACATCTTCCATGAGGCAGTAGACCACAAAAAGCATGATGAACATCCCTCCTAGAATCGATATTTGTTACTGAATGTTTGGTTGGGTTCCCCGACAAACTGCACCACGAAACTTTTTTCAAATGGTCATCAAAATCGCTAACGATGTAAACTTGAGTCATCAGCTTTTTGAAGCCATTTGTGAACTAAATATTGATGTATGCATATCTCCTCGTCCCTAATTTAATTATGTAATAATATTTAGGCGGATTAAATTCAACTAAGGACCCAACCATCAAGATCTTTAATGAAACCGTAGCAACGCTGCGAAAGAAATGACTTGGTGGTTATTCACGGCCGTCTTCTTGAAGCAGGGATTTGATTTTAATATAGGAATTCAGTTAGTGTGTACAATGCCTTCAATACAGCGTATAATCCAACCATTGTTTCAGTTTTTAAGCTTCATTTCCGCAATTAAACTACCGAGAAGCAGGTTTATGAAGCTCCAAGTTTCACTTGGTACTTTTAAGTTTTCTGTGGTGGTAGCATATTAACAGCTGCGTAGTTTTCTTGTAGGAAGTTTGCTAAACGTAAAAAGTTCGAGATAATTTCAAAAGGAAATTAAACTATTCATTGGAAGGATAAAAAAGAATGAGATGGGTCTATTCAAGATGAATAATTTTTCAGTCGTCTGATTAAAGTTTTTGTAGACTTTATTATTAGCGGATATTCTAGTGGAGATTGGAAGTACTTCAGCGTTCCAGACTGGCAGATGAACTGATCAATATTTCTTAATGAACAGACTAGGAAATCCAATATTGTACCTATAGTTCCTCGGCGAGTACATCGAATAAATAAAAATCTTTTAGTGGATTGAGCCAATTACAAGATTCTTAAATTGAATTTGAATTATTTAATTCAATACAGATTGTACAATTCTCATTTTTTCCTAGTCTGACTTCACTGTTTCCTCCAGCCTTATTCATTTGAAAATCAGATATCAAATCCCTTGAATCCACTGTAGTTCTATATAAGCAAATCACTGCCGCATAATTTTGATTTTGCTGTCATCATTAACGTAGAAGATTTTTGCAATTCTGGCAAAGTGACTTTCAAGGTTAAATATAATTAGCTAACCCAGTTTCAATTCAATGAAAGACAGTCGGTCAGTAAGATTCCACCTCAAGACAAATGAATCCGATGAGATCAGTAGTTTCTGTGTCAGGACTACTGAATAGTAACTTCTGAGACAGGGCTGCTACTACGAACCACCAATATATGTAGTAACTCCTGCCTCTAGGGATGATGGTGATCGCCGAGACCTGTAGCTTCTGTTACAGGGCTGCGATCGCTGTTTAGCAATGTGAGTACTTAATCCACCAAGTTTTGTACAGAATGCATTGCTAGTTAAAGCCTTGTTGGACGTAGCGTATATTATTTTGCTTTTAATTTTTTTTTCACAGAAACCTGGCATATCTATTAGGAACTTAGCATCCACGAGTCGTACCGCTGTTGATTTTGAATTCAACTGTGTCGAAACATCTGAGCATCACGTCACGTCACACTTCATAATATATCATCTTCATTTCCTTCATGATCTGCCACGTAAACTCTCTTTCTTTATCTTGATACACTTGTTGGTCAGCTTCCTTGTGAGCTATGTCCATAATTATATTCTTACAACCTAGTGGTTCTTGTACATTTGGCTGAAGTGTCCATAGCACCTGAGTCGTTTCAGTTTCAATAAATTACCATGGACAGTCATCATCAAATAATTGATTGCACGATTGGGCGTTTTCATTGCTATTTGCTTATTGGCTCTCTACTCGAGGTAGTATGTTGATTTTACCAGCAAACTGTGGTTACTATGGCTGACTTACCGCCCATGGGCGGTAAATAAAAAATTGTGGATATTCACAAGAAATATTCATTTATTTGTCTTTATTTGTAATTGAATATTCACAATAAGTAGTAACTCAATTTTGAAAAAGAAAATTCGGATCCATATTTTGGGCAGATCTTCCAATCGTGCAAAAAATACAATACCGATTTCGTATAATATTTGAAGACCTCGCCAAGGCTTAGCCTTCAAACTATTATTCTCAATCGGTAAACTGTACTTACTGACCTTAATACTTAGATAACTATTATACTCCATTCGCTATTTTCGTATGTTCGACCCGTTTGCCAGACATTAGATATTAATTCCGTTGTTTGCCTCAAAATGCGTTCAGCATAATGGGCTTCTATCGCAATGAGGTACTGTTCTGCTTTGCGCATGATTGAGATCCTAAAAATTATATTTGCTATTAGTGTCAACGCATCGGTGCTATAATAAAGACTTCCTATCAATACAAGTTCATCCGTCAGAAGTGCAAAAGTCTTGGAGGTCAAGAGCATGTGTATAAGAGCACACTACCCTTACCCTATGACAATAAATATAGAGCTATGTTAAGCTAAAGCGGATTCATGCAGCGATTTACATTTACGTTCACATTTAATTTTCATCCTCATTCAATTCTCATGTATCTATTCTTGAATGTGGCATTCACGCCGACGCATGAATAAAAATTAAATGATAAATGAACGCATGCGCATATCGATATTTTGTCATCTAGAATATTTCTGTATTTCCGAAACGTCAAATAATTGAAAGTGTGTGTTCGTCAAAATTCACGATGAAATTTTAAAAGATGCAACGTCTGACAACTGCAACCTTGAACACTCTTCACTGCACATGCGCAGTGTATCTCTCAATTTCATTCGCATTTGAAAGATAAAAGTTGGTCATCTTATAAATTGAATGAAAATGATAGATAAATGCCAATGTAAATTAGAATGGTGCATGCATGGCTCCATTAGGTCACACACATTTATCATTTAAAAGAAATTAAATTTAAATTAAATGTAAATGTAAATGGCAGCATGAATCCGCTTTTAAATGCATCGATAAATGATTGAATTTTGCCATAAAACTCAGTACATTCATAGCACCTACAGTAAAGAATATAATGAATAATACTGATGAAATTAATGAGCATCGAGATCTGGTCAAAGTTGTTATTCTGTCCTCAAATCTGGAAATCTCTTATTTCCGGAGTTATTTGTTGAGTACAAGATTTTGTATGCATCATATTATCTATTAATAGAGTCCATGAAACTATTGCACAAATCCTTATGAAAATTAATAGAGTTTTACTGTGATAGCCTATCAGAAAAAAAAATCACTGGAATCGGTCAAGAATTGCGATCCATGGAGATCTCCTCATACGTACAGACCAAAGAAAGGGACGGCAAATTCAGGTCATGATAAATTATTGATAAAATTGGAAAATGGTACTATTCCATAAGAAATAGTCTTCTCTTTCCAAAATTCCATATAAAAATCTGCTGCAGACTTCACAGTACTTTCCCGACTATAGATTTCATGACCAGTTCCATCGCTGTTTCAGAAATTTAGAGTGTCGCATCAGTTAATTGCATATTTCAAAGTAAGAGCTGTCATTATCAAAGTGACAACTGTCATTGTCCAAATGACCGCTATAATTGTCAGAGTGACAAATGGCGATTATATTTTAATCCTTCTACTAGACGAACGCAACGCTCATGTCGCTTCAATAATCGTTCCACAAGACGATCGTGGTCTTGGCGTTCCTGATAAATACGTCATAGATGACGTCATTGATATTGACCACTTCAAGCTCACAACGCCCGCGATTGTGAGGTGGGTCAAAGCGGACGTTGCGCTCATTCTTGCAGAAATCGCCAAGAAGTTCAAATTAAATGAGAGGTTGCCTCTTCAATTTGTAATTTCGATTCCTCAATTGATTCAAGATTTTCTATCTGTCAACATGACAGATGATTTCATGGTCTCTTATTATCATTATTTATTATTTAACAGCGACCAATTCACACAGGCATATTTGATTTATTCCATGTGTATATCCTTTTTGCTACAGGTTAGTTTATTCTTATTATTGAATTACTTGACAAATTGTCAGTTTACTTGACATTTAACATACAATCGCATCGTTCCACTTGGAGCAACAGCCACATCGACCATGAGTTAGTGGGACAGCAAAAACCGCGGTAATGTGTGTGAGCGTTGCGGTCATCTAGTGGAACGTACTCATAAAATAAGTATTTTTGAAAATGTAGTCATTTCGACATTTGATCTGCGAAAGTGTGATTTAAGGATGGTAACGTGGATTCCACTGATTATTTATTTTGATATCTACTAAGCCTATCTCCTCGAGAGCTTTAAATTGAAATAGACACTATTTGAATAAGTTGTAGAAGAAACAATTGACAATCGTTTAAATATCTTCTCTGGCACTTCTACTAGAATTATCCTCGCAAGAGCTTTATGTGACATCAAAAACAATAGAGCCGAATTACTTAATTAAAAAAAAATGAAGGACGTTTGCATGTGATGTCCAAATATGAGTCATAATAATTCTAATTTCACATCATTGGATATATATATATATATATATATATATATATATATATATATATATATATAATACGATGTGATTTTGTGTTTGATCATATATATTATTGGATATATATAATCAAACACAAAATCTCATCGTTCCACAGTTAATCGTTTTGGATTTACTCAAGAGATTCTATGAATCTGTCAAGTAAAATTCGCTTTCAGCCAAGTCGGTTGCTATGGAATCAGAAGGTTACTATTCTTATACTACAACATTCCTTTGATTTCCAAAATTCTAGGACTACCAACAGATCTGAATTTATGAGCAGAATTAAAAAATAAATTCCTACTGAAGTGCACTCCCGGTTCAGTCTATTGTTATGAAAATAGTAGGCAATCATTCAGATGCTACAGACTGAAATACAAAATTTCATTTTCTACACCTGATCGTTTCGAATTTATGCGAAAAATTCCAAAAGACTGTCAAGTAAAGTGCACTTCCGGCAAGGTGGATCTCAATAAAAATAGGATATGAGCATCTGGACGATATAATCGTCCTAAATATTGAATTCTAACAATCTACGTTCAATCTTTTTGGATTTATGCGGAAAATTCAAAAAATGTTTCAAATAAAGTGCTCTTCCGGTTTAGTCGATAACAATCATAATGCAGAGTGTACAACTAGATATTATAGAAGTGCCTAATACAAAATTTAAATATTCTACGACTTATTGTTTAGAATTTATGCGGAAAATTCAAAAAGTCTGTCATATAAAGTGCACTTCCGGCTCAGCCGATTGTTACAAAAATAGAAGATGACCATTAAGATACTACAGGAATTTCAAATGCTGCATTCCAGTACCCTACGGCTGATCATTCCGGATTTATGCGGAAAATTAAAAAAAAAGTCGTGAGTAAAGTGCACTTTCGACTTAGCCGATCGCAATCATAAAGCAAGATGTACAATAAGATGTTATAGAAGTTCTTTATACGAAATTTCAATATGCTATGGCGGATCATTCCATATTTATGCAAAAAATTCAAAAAAAGTTTCAAGTAAGGTGCACTTCTGGCGCGGTCAATTCTTACAAAAATAGCAGATAACCATTCTGATACAACATCAAATTCAAATACTGGATTTCAATATCCTATGGTTGATCATTCTGGATTCATTAGAGAAATTCGAAAAAAGTTTCAAGTAAAGTGCACTTCCGGTTCAGACGATTGGAACCCTAATGCGAGGTGCACAACTAGACCCTATACCAGTCTTAAATACAAAATTTCAACATTATGCATTCAACCAGTTTTGAGATTTGCGATTTACGCACGCACACACGCACGTACGAACATACGTACCGACATCAAGCCAAAAATAGTCAAAATGTATTCAGGGATGCTCAAAACGGATATTCCCATCAAAATCTCGATAGTTGAATTTTGTCGGTTTCACAATACTTACTTGTTACTTTGTACAAGTAAGTAAAAATATAACGAATTTTATAATACAGCGTAAACTCTTCATAACGAGACTCAAGGGACCGAGCATTATTCATCGTTTTAAATATTTACGGTTATATGAAGTGAAAAAACAGCCAAATTCACAATAATTTTTGATATGTATTTTATAACAGTATATTTTGCTACAAATCCAGCAAGTTGTCGATTGCCCACAATAGTAAAGTTGAGCGCATGGACGAAGTGATGCGCTCATTCGCTCAAGTGAGCAATCGACAATACCGCATATACTATTCTCTATCAAAACTGCGAGATAAGTAGCATTTCACGCTTGAATTTCCAGGCGGTAATTTCTTCGTAACTGTGCGATATAAAGAGTTTATCAATGTGTGAGTTTTAAGGTGAACCAACCAAATTGAGCTCACTTCTACGTAATAGTGAATTTATCGTTATGAAGAATAACGTTATAAAGAGTTGAACAATTCATATTTAAATAATAATAAATGAATCGCTGATAATTTTGAAAAATGTCACAGATAAATGTTATGTCAAATCATTCAAGGAGCAATTTTAGTTATTTCATGTTTTATATTGAATAGTACTGTTTATAAAATAAACGCAAAAAAACTAAAAAGCTCCATCAATAAAGTTTTGGTACCACTGGTTGAAGAAAACACATCTACAGACTTGAGCCTATGAAAAACATAAATATAAAATTTTTATCGAAAATTCGTACCTACAAGTTATCGTGCTTCCAGAAAGATCGACCGACAGGATTCAGCAGGGTCTAAAACATGGAAATCCATTAGAATCTCGAAGTGTCAAAAAATCACGATTATAATATAAAATTGGGAAATGGAATTATTTCGTGAGGAATAGTGTGCTCTTTCCAAAATGTCATGCAAAAATTGATCAATCGAGGCTAGTTCACTGTCAGCTTCCAGTCTATAACAAAGATTGATCCATCAGTAGATATAGTGAAAGTAAAATCTTTTTCTATCTGTCAGATCTCCCAGGTCTCTAAAATCTATTAAACCCATCTTCCGTTTGCAGTCTCTTGTCACTAAAAGACCACCTTCTTCTGTTTCAAAATAATCGAGTGTGGCATGATGCTCACCTGATAAATACTGATGTTTTGACAGTTCCAGCTGTCTAGATTTAATGTCAGAGAAAGATCTGTTTCTGGTTCTATACAAATGGCCACAAATCGCTCATGTGTCTCTAAATGGATTTGTTTTGGAATTTCGTTAAATTTAAACATGTTTTGGATTATTTTGTGAGACGTGTGTGGTTGATAAATTCGATTTTGGTGTACACAAATTCCGTCACGATTAAACGTGATGTATTTGCAGTCGCCATCAAACATTTTATTTATAGGCAAATGTAATTTAATTCACGATGTAATCTTTTCCATTCATCAAATTAGGCAGAACAGTAACACATTTTCTGCTTTGCCTGAACTCCTAGGCTCGATTTCGTTGAAACGTCAGACACGGCAGTTAATCTGCAACTGTCCTGCCTTGAAGTTACGATCAAAAACTTCAATGAGAGACAACTATGTCATTCATTCCGAAAACAAACTTTTTGTGAGTAAAAATAAGACAAAATAACCTCTTGCACGTACATTTCAAGAATTCTCCGATGTCTCGATTCATTGTTGTCCTCTTCCGAACGTTACCTCCTTTGTCTCACATCACAAGGGACTCAACATTCAACATTCAACATTACGCACTCGAGGAGATCCATTATAAGTCACCCATACTTTTTTAAATTAACCGAGAGACAAAACCTTACAAGGAAAAATGACTCTTATTGAATGGCTTCCAAAGAACGGATAGCAAAGAAGATGGTACATTGAACAACTCGATATGTGCAAGAAATGAGGCGTCATATTTTAATGGCTCGCATCGGGAGAGAAACTGCAGCGTGGATAGATCTAAAGAGACGCTAATTGTACATAGACTGAATGATGACTTCGACAAAGCACAGAAGCTCGGAAATCGATAGGTGGTTTTCTTTCAGGAGCTATGATGCTCATTTGCGGTGGATTGTGGGAGAACTAATAATACCGCAGAATATAGTCACTAATAGTTGCAGCTCCATTCATGGAACAAACGGGTAATGATCCCAATTAATAACTGGAGATGCTTTGTTAGTACATTTAGTAACGAGGTACCTTGTATATATTGTTACCACTCAGTAGAATCTGTTTGAATCCACATCTGTTGAATTTATCATTTGTTCGTCAAGATCATCATTCATTCAACCTCTTGTATTTCATCAAACATTCACTAGGTAAACTACCAGACAAATCTGTGATCTGAAATTGCTTCTGTTACTTTTTCATTTCACCAAGCATTCTTCGGCAGGCAGCTTAATCTACATTCACCACAAACATCTTGAACATCGTCCAAACATAATTTATATTGCAATCAAAATTATTACATTCAACCAGAAATTCATCCAACTTCCTCACATAATATTTTCTGATGTTGTCATTTGAAAGTAAATTGGATTTCAGAACCTTTCACTGTCATTCGCCAACATTTATTCATTCTTAAGCGAGACACAACAATGTTCAGTTTCACTCAGGTATATCAACAACTATACCCAACTTTGTGGGAACTGGCTTCGAAATAGATCAGACTACATAAATTTCCTATTTGTATTCGATTTTGTTCTATACAATTATCAGTTCAAGAGATATAGGTATCCAAATTATAACAGTCTAGTCAACAAGTTAACTAGTGAACTAAAATAATAAATGAAACACTAATCGGAAGCTGCTATGACTTGATCCATTTCAGAATCAGAATAAATCCTCTATCTATAGAACCTACCGGAAGAGAGGGTCAATTAGCAGTGACACTATTATATTAACAAGTTGAAAAACGTGTTAATTCTTGCTGCTGCGAATTTAAATGCGTGCGAAACCTCGTTGAACTCGCTATGATGTCTATAAAAATGTATGTAGATTTCAAACCCGCACATAAACTATTGCAAAAGTTATAAACAATTGAAAAATCCAAAGAAAGGAGGTCTACTTTTTTTAAAACTACTCAAAAAATATTGGAGCTAGAGAAATTTTACAAACAGATTCTTAAGGTTGTTAAGAAGAGGAGTGGGGTCAAGCTATGGTGGGAACCCTGCTCTATGCTAAATACATAGGATAAATATTCACTGCCAACTTCAAATAAACAAAATTTCAATGACTAAAACTAATGGAAATGTTTGTTTCCGGTTAAAAATACATGATTTTGAATAATTTGGTTCCTTATTCTATTCTTTTAAAGAGCTTCCATCCATTGAACTATTTTTTTTCCATATTTTAACAAAGCTACAATATGATTTGTATAGTGCGCAACGCTGTAGACTTTCGGAAGCATTTTTGACATCTGACGTTTAGTACTGGTACTGCGTTTCATATCCAAAGAACTTATTGAGGATAAATCTACATCAAAAAAATAATATCGATTGAAGAATAAATGGGTTACTCAATCAGTGTACCGTCAAGTCAGGGAAATGATGAAAAATCTTGTTAAATTCTAATCACACACACTCTTCTCATTTCATCTCATGCAACGACGTTGCCAAGCGTATGATAACTTGATAAATTTTAGTAGCTTTTGTACAATTTTTTTGGGTAATAATTCAATTTTCTCTGTAACTATAAACAAGACTTTTTTGAAACATGGTACACATGTTTATAAGACTTTCGTAGATATTTTGACGATTTTTTGTAATGTTGTCATTTCAGGTAGTTGAGATAATGACGAATAAATCAATGTGAAACACGTCGCGTACATCAACGCAATGTAAAAACATGTCACCGAACAGCAACTTTGACAATTTTTATCTCGATAACTAGAAACAAGATTGAGTTCAAACTTTGCCAGAATACTCTTCACTGAACAAGTTATATGCTGTGAAAATTTAAATAAATTCTTGTATACTTTGATTTCCTTCTCAACAACCTCAAAGAGGAGAAAATTTTGAAGAGAAAATGCTGACTCTCAGGACTTGACTTTTATTGTTAATACTTTTTATTTGATGTTGAAAATAATGTTCCGCTTTGAAACCAACCACTAATTACAAAAACTATTTTTATATATATTGAATTTGAAATTTTTGGAGAATAACTGTCATCTGGATAATTGGATGAAAAAATACTGTCGAAAAAATTGTTATAAAAAATTATAGATAATATTTATATTTTTTTTTTTCAAAAGAAGAAAAGAATAGCCTGTTGGTGCATATCGTTGTTTTTGTAATCTCCTTCTTCGGATACAAATAAAATATAAATATATTCTACAGTTGTTTATAACAAATTATTTATTTAAGAAACAAATAAAGTATGAATGGAATAAAAAAACATTCTTGGGTTTTGTTGAGAATCGTAAGTTATGAATTTTGAACTAAATAATAAATAGTTATTTTTGATTCTAGATTGCGGAATGTCACTTTTGCATTCGATAATGCAGAAGAATTTTGCAATCATGCATTAAACAACATTTTTTCGAGAACCAGGTCTTGAAATCAATAAAAATGTGAAAAGAAAATTTTGACACTTCGAATCAATTAATGTCACTTAATGTTGCTATGATACTAATACAGTTTAACTGAATATTTCGCATCCTGGCCAGGCAATACTTTGCGTCCTGGCTGCGAAATATTTTGCGTCCTGTAAACAAAACAATCATTTCGCATGTTTCTAGTTGCCTTGTACATGATCACTTTCAATGACAGTTTTCGAAAAAAGTTTTTCTTAATATACTGTTTACACACTATAAAAGAACTAGTTTTTGAAACATTAAAAAAAATTTTAAGACATTTTTTTCTTTTATAATTTTGCCTAGCAAACTAGGTGACAAAAAAAATTCAAAAGTATGTGATTAATTCATTTGTTTAAATAAAATTCAAAAAACCGAAAAAATCAACTGTTCACTATCTAAAAACAGTGTCAACAATCAAATTTTATTAAATGAATCTGTAACCTGTTCTGATTATTTTATTGCATCAATTACTCATAACTAAAGGATAATAACATTTGAAAATACCACATGCTGATAACTTCATTAAGTAGAATTACCAAAAGGTTTACACGAAGCGAAATAATTTTAAGACCTTTTGTCTAATAATTTTTTTGAACTTAAAATGTAAATGAATTCAATTCTTCAAATTTTTACATCAATATTTATTACATGTGAAAATAGTTTTTGCAATTAGCGGTCGGTTTCAAGACAGCATAACGGCACCGCGCTTACCGTGCGAAGCCGTATTTTCAACATCAAATAAAAAGTATTAACAATAAAGGTCAAGTTCTAGGAGTCAACATTTTCTGTGGGAAATTTCCTCTTCTTTAAGGATCTGTTTGTAAAATTTCTCTAACGCCAATAGTTTTGGAGTAATTTTCAAAAAATAGACCTTTTTTCTTTGGATGCTTCAATTGTTTATAACTTTTGCGTGAGTTTGAAATCTTTGCACATTTTTCTAGACGTCTTAACGAGTTCAATGAGCCATCGCATGTATTTTAATTCACAGTAGCAAAAATTAACACGTTTTTCAACTTGTTGAATGAACTAATAATGCCACTGCATTACTTGATCCTCTCCACCGGTAGGTTTTAGAGATAAAAGGTTGAAATTGGCTCTGGGATGAATTGAATCATATCAGCTTCCGATTAGTGTTCCATTTATTCTATTAGTTCAGAAGATGTGAGAAATCAAAGTATGACATATTGTCATGAAATATTGAAAGAAGAGTATCTACCGGCTTAGTAAGATTTTGGGTGTTTTAGAGACATTTGCACGGATTGTATCTGTTTTCAAGGAGTCTAAAATTGAGTGTATATAAGGGAGTGATTTTTCCTGCACTAATGTATGGTAGTGAATGCTAGGCCGAAGCATGAACGGAGAGTGACTACACTATGGGAATGTGATTCCTGCGTGATGTTTGTGGGTATACCAGAAGAGATCGAATACAGAATAAACTGGTGTATGAAGAATGTAACATTGGAAAGAATTTGATAGGGAGAGTGGGCAAAAGTCAGTTATGTTGGTTTGGGCATGTGAAACGAATATCGAGTGAAAGATTTTCAAAAATTATTATGTTGGTGAAATTGAGGGTGGAAGGCTACGTAGGTGGCCGTCTGTGGGTGGATGGATATGATTGTTGGTTTATTGTGCGAAAGAAAGTTTTCGAGAGATAATAAGAAACGAGCTTGAATAGATAGGATTATGAATGTGGATGCTTCGTGAAAAGTGTGCATACTCATACCTGGCGAAAAATGATTGCTTGTTGAATGTTTAATGGGGTCTATATCAACCTCATTTGGAAGAAAAAGCGTGATTATATGTATATATTGTTACAAATTTTAATGTAAATAACTTTCAACACAGGTTACAGTGCCAGTATTTATTTCATATACTCTTATGTTCACAATATCACTGACTGTCACTCGTATTGAATCACTGAATGAATTAATTACTCTCCCAGCTAACGCTCTTATATACCTAAGCCGACAATGGGCCAACATTCAATTGTTTAACAATTGTTGCCTGGCGATCCCCAAATATCTAGTGACCATAGCCTGTCAATCATGTCCGACAATTGATCATCGACCTTGTCAGTACTAACTAGGATTACAGTTACAGCGAATTCAAATAAATAATTATGGGACCTGATTACTACAAATACTTCATATTTGTGACAATATGTATGTACTTAATATTGTCGTTGCAATATTTGACTTCCTATATCAGTAGGGTTTTAAAATGAGAAGATTGGAAGTGATTTTGGAATAGATTGGGCCATATAAACTTCTAACTCTGTAATTAATTCTGTAATGTACCATTTATTTATTGGTTAAAGATGAAAGAACCCTTTACAAATAAATTACACATGTGTGAGTCCCTTTACAAGCAATAAAAAATCATGAGTACGTTTTTGTTTATTTTATCGTGTAAAAACAGCTTTAAAGTACTAATAAATATAAAAATCTATCCACTTGCTGCAGTCCATTAACATGGAAGAACTAAAAAGCCTTCAAACGCTTTTTAATGTAGCATTATTCCAAGCCACATAACATTTCACGCACTGCCACTTCAAAATGTAACACAAGAACCGAAGAAAAAATTTCACATCTGGCATTTGTTTGAAAGGGTTAATCCAATTATTCTACCCTCACAGATTCAATTCTGTCACTTTGACACAGCCATCTGTAGATTCTGTTTACCGTAATGTTTAATCTCCTCCGTCATTTTTATCAGTTTGATCTTCACACGATGGCGTGAAGTTTCTATTAAATACGAAGTGCCGGAGGCTGCTGTCATCGATTTGATATCTTTTCGTGAAGAGGATCTCTTTGTATATTTTGCATTTCAGCTCATTCATCGTGACATTTCACGTACTTACAGACGTTAGAAATCAGTAGACTTACACTTACCATGTTATATGCAACCCAATGGTGGTAGAGGACATGTCAACATTTTGATGGAGAATATACGTCATCTGCTTCTCAGTGTTCTGTCTGCTGGTCGTCAGATTAACGTTACGGGGCTTCAGATAGGTTACAAGTATTAGACCTGACGTTAGCAGCATCTGACTCAATTTTGGCTGGCACTTTGAGCGCTGGATGCTGAACTGGACGATTTGAATCTCCATGACATCATCATCTTATCTAAGATTCACCATACTCATCTTTCGTTTATATCAGCCTAAATTGGGATACTCAATGATCCATGAATGTGTACAACCACAAGTTGGTATAAATGTTTATAATAATTGTACGTTCCGTTAAACAATTTTTTATTGTGTAATAACTCGAAATATAAGTTGATCTCAGAACAAATATAACATCAGATGACTGAAACTCCTTATTGGAGGTTTCGGGACCCGTCTATAATAAACAATATTGACATGAGCAAGGAATCAGTGAATGCAATCTTTACTTTTCGAATAGGTCGTATGAGAAGCAGTTGCTCAGTGCCCATAACCTGATAAGTTTATCAAATATCAATAATTATTTACTGATTTATCCTATTTTGCTGTCAGCACCGCTCATCTCATATATTGAATATTAAAATTACAAATCCAATTTCATACAATAGAATAATTGATAAATTAATTATTTTCATTCATTAGTGATAGATATATACATGCATATTTGCTAATGACACAAATTTTGCTGTATATACATCTCAAAATGAATTCTACATGTTCGTCGAGCTAGCAACAGAATGCTATTGATTTTGCGATGATTCTAGATAAAATATGATGTTTGCATACTGTTTTACATTAGTTACTTTTAGCTTTAATGTTGGTAATGCTTGTAACTAGGTCGTGCGTTGTACAACTTTATTGTAAGCTTGTCTCCCATTGAAAATATTTTTAACTGATATTACTATTCATATATTCCATTGAACTAGGGATCCAACAGGAATATATTTATACTGATACATATACGCTACTTGAATGAGCTAAGAATTCTGTAACATCATGGACCTTATCCAATACAATTCAAGAACGACTGGTAGTCCTGAGAAGGACATAAATCCAATTTGATTTCTATATATTACTAAAAAATTCAGCTCAATTCACCCAACGACATAGAAATAGAATTAGCAACTGTAACGATTCCCGTCTATTGAGAGTAAAAAGCTGAAAACTGCGAAATGACTAATTCGAGCGAACACCCATTGCTGCAGTATTTGCCCCGTAGGTATTTGTACAGACGCCATGCGCTTGCATTCCGATAAAGAATTTATAGTATTATAAGTACAGTGCTCCTCTAATGTTACGTTCTTGTTTCCTTGCATATTATTCGCAGTCAAACTGCACTATTCTCCCACAAAACAAAATAAGGTGGAATGATTTCACCATTCTTTCGACTAGTGTGGTCCACTCCTAATTTATGCCTCATCTCAATACTCCGTGCCAGTTTGCGACACTATAATGTCAAAAAACTGGAAACATTTTATAAATCTCGCGAATCCGCGCTCCTTCTCAGTTCCTTGCATCACGTATCGTCCATCCTTCACCGTCGAAGTTTTTATTCAGGCTGTCAGCTTCGGAACGAATACACAGACCTGTTTTCAGTTTTTGTTTTCGAAACAAAAAGAAAACACGACGCCAACTACGATACCAACATACATCTGGGAATGCGGCCCCTGTAAAATATAAATCAAGAGCTTGCTCACCGTGTAAACATACTATTGTTTTAAATTATCTTTGTGGGGTAACCGCTTGTCCGATATTAATCAGGCTCCGATGATGGCGGCGATTTTTTTCGTCTGCTTAAATTAAAACTGTTACCTGGTCATAACAATGAGGCTGGAGGGTTGAGGTAATCAATCAACGGATATGGCAGCCTCTGATTTTGCATACAAGCATTAATCATCTATGTTTGTTTAATTGAGGTGGTTAGCTTCGGAACTAGAGGTTATAACTTCTACGACAGAGCCGTTTCAAAAACATTTTGAACTCATTCTAGCATTCGACGGTTATCAATAAGTTTTTGGCACAACGTAACGAACATTTTTTTTTGTTGGGGTAACGACTTATAGAGCGAGAGCTGACTGCAAAAAACCCGGCCGATCGAGTAAAAGAATAAAATATTCTGCAAACGTTAGTACTCACCGAGACAAAAAGAAAAGTCATGGTGTGCCTAGGCAGAAGTTGTGCACAAGTATAGAAAGATTTTTTTTATGGTACATTTTTCATACAATAACTATACCAATGACGTAACACTATGAAATTACTCTTAGAATCCAGTTGTGAATGACGTACCTTACTCCTGGATCAGAAAAATAGGAGTATGAACTTTTCCTGATTATTAATGTGCGTGAAGCTTCTTAGGTCAAGGTGAGCCGACAAGTTTTCACCCCTTAAAGTGTTCTCCAGTTCCTGGATCATTATGTTAAGCCCAAGAGTAATTCAACTAACCATATCATCCAAAAAGTAGGATGAATCCTCTTCAAAACGACTACAAGTCAATTTGGATTTTGTGACTCTCTGACGATTATATGAAAACATTCAAGGATCCACGAAAGGATGATATTCTACAGAAAATATAGGCACTCTTTAGGAAATAATAAAACTTCAGAGGAAATATGAAGTAGACCTGGAGACGGTGACAGTTAGGGCTCTCTGATTTTACACCGCATGACAATTTAAGGCTTGAAAATTTATTGCAAACTCAAACTATATTTTGAAAAAAATGGGTTTTGCGTGACAACATTTCACATTCCTTTGTAACGTGGTATAGTTGAAAGTCTATTACCAAAAGGCATGCAATTCGTAGCAAACCAAAATACTTGAACAGTCGCGTGAACTTGTAAAAAAATGTGAAACTTCGTGTTTTCAAATTGTACGCCAACGAGAAAGATATAAGTTTCACCCTTGCAAAAAAAATTGGCATGCATCCTTTGCAGGCACAAGGGTGGCAAATTATATAATAAGAGGGTTCCCGACTTACGGAGGACAACGAAAGATGCATGGCATATTTTTCACAAATATTTCATGGCTGAAACTTCTATTTTTACTTACTTGTACTAAGTACAAGGAAGTATTGTAAAACCGATAAAATTCACCCATCGAGTTAGAGTTCAAATATTATAAATAATATAAATGTTCCATGGAAACTACAAATTTAAGAGTCGGACACAGTCCATCATCTTAGATAGGGGAGCAACTGTATACACGTGTTTCGTCCTCATTAGGACTCATCAGTACAGTATAGCCAAAGCTCAAGGTAGTCAGGGTTTGGAGCTCCAAGTGTATAATCTCACAAGGAGGAATGGTAGGCAGAGGTAGAAACTATATGCAACGCCATCTATCCTGCATAGGTAGAATCTACGTACAACACCATCTAGTGCATAAAGCACAGCATGAAGTCTATCGACTTATGAATAAATTCACAAAGAAATATCACAAATATGACATTCTGTTATGCTTGGAACATTCTAATAAAATTAGAGTTCAAATATTATAAATAATATAAATGTTCCATGGAAACTACAAATTTAAGAGTCGGACACAGTCCATCATCTTAGATAGGGGAGCAACTGTATACACGTGTTTCGTCCTCATTAGGACTCATCAGTACAGTATAGCCAAAGCTCAAGGTAGTCAGGGTTTGGAGCTCCAAGTGTATAATCTCACAAGGAGGAATGGTAGGCAGAGGTAGAAACTATATGCAACGCCATCTATCCTGCATAGGTAGAATCTACGTACAACACCATCTAGTGCATAAAGCATAATGTATAATATTTGAACTCTAATTTTATTAGAATGTTCCAAGCATAACAGAATGTCATATTTGTGATATTTCTTTGTGAATTCACCTATCGAGATTTTGATGGAAATATCCGTTTTGAGCACCCCTGAATCCATTTTGACTATTTTTGGCTTGATGTCGGTACGTATGTGCGTTCGTGCGTTCGTAACTCGCAAATCTCAAATCTCAAAATTGGTTGAACGTATAATGTTGAAATTTTGTATTTAAGACTGGTATAGGGTCTACCTGTGCACCTCGCATTATGGGCCCGGTCGTCTGTACCAGAAGTGCACTCTACTTGAAACTTTTTTCGAATTTTTCGAAGAAATCCAGAATGATCAACCGTAAGATATTGAAACTCAGTATTTGAACTTGATGTTGTATCAGAATGGTTATCTGCTATTTTTGTATGAATCGGCTAAGCCAGAAGTGCACTTTACTTCAAACATTTTTTGAATTTTTTGCATAAATATAGAGTGATCCTCCATAGCATGTTGAAATTTAGTGTTTGTACTTGTTGTAGCATCAAAATAGATATCTACTATTTTTGTATGAATCGGCTGAGCCGGAAGTGCAGTTTATAAGTATATCAGACATTCAGAATTTGCCGTATAAAACAATCAGTTCAATTGAAATGAAAAGGTAGGCAATTATAATCTGTTGTCAATTTTTTGATTTTGTCTGACATTTTACAATCATGTCAAAATATTATTAAAATTATATTAATTATAACCTGAAGTGACCGAAAACTTTATTGAATAAATTTGTGTATATATCAAATGATGTACAAGTAAGTCACGTGATGTTCACGTCAGATTTTCTTCATTAACATGCAATCTGGTAGCATGGTATTTCACTTTTTTCAACAAGTTTTTGGGACCGTTCGAGCATTTTGATTTGTTGCAAATTAGATGCTTTTCAGCTTAAAGCTTCAATGGCCAGTTGCACCGCTGTTCCTTAAATTTGAGGTGTCACTTAATCGAACAATATCGTATCAAGACTCAAATGTCAAATGTGTGTGCTGTCATTATTTCGATTCGATTTTTTCTGTAAGTGAAAATTAGAATTTAAGCTACAGCGGTGCAACTGGCCATAATTCATTTACAACCAGTTCATGTTACGAAGGCATGCAATATGTTGTCGAGGAAATAACTTTTTTTTTTAAATATAACTGAAATTTACACTATGATCGGAGAACGAGCTTCGGTCAATAACCTTTTTATCTTTCTTATCAATAGATAAATTTTCAACTCCCAATTAGGCATGTGGTATAAACTCGGAGAGCCCCAACTGTTTCCTCCCGGTCTATAGAAAGTGTGGATATTTTATAGATAATACAAGCATTCTACAGAAAATACCAGCAATACACCTTCAATTCATTCAACAGCAGATTTAAGTTCAAATATGGATATTCCAGAAATTTCCGAAAAAAATACGTACACGCTATCCACAGGTATTTCTTGAGAGGTACAGGTACTCAGGAGGTACATCGAAAGTGTTTTCCAGGGAGTTTGGGGATTCTTGAGGTATTTCTTAGGAAATATACCCATACAATCTATGAATACTCCTGGGACAGTACAGATATTTCATAGGAAGTAAGGTATTTCACAAGAAACAAAAATATTGCGCAGGAAATATAGAAATGCCAGAGTAATACAATTATTATTTAGGACACGCAGATAATTCCGAAGAAATTCAGGTATCCTGAGGTATTTTTCATTGAATACGAACGTACAATTCGCGGATATTCTCTAGAAAATACAATAATTTTTCGGCAGGGAATACAAGTACTTTACAGAGACTATAGTCATTCCAGAGGAAAACCGTTATTTATATAATATATTCTACTTTAATTGCAGGTATTCCAAAAGAAATATTGGTATTCCAAAGATATTGCACAGAGATTTAGTATATATAACTCACTGACATTCTCAAGTATCACGCAGGAAATACAGAAATTCTTGTGACATGTCATATAATTATTGCACAGAATGACCAAAAAATCCAAAAGAAATAGAAGTATTTCTAAAGAAGGAAATATTGTCATTTCTTGTAAGACTTCAGTGTTTTCTATAAAGTACCTGTAATTTATATGAAATACCAATGGTGTTCAAAGCGTGGAGGTTGGATGAGCCGTGCTCTCACCTCAAAATGTTGAATGACCAAGCCAAAAATTTTCACACAAAAACACCTTGAAATGAGAGAAAAAAAACGGATGCGCTCACAGTTACTCTTAATGAATCATTCTTCTTCCGCTAGCTAATGCGCTTTATATATTCTCAAAGGGCCAATATTTAAAAGTCTGACAGCTAAACAACAATAAGCTAGCATTCAAATGTCGGACAACCGAACATCTAACAACAATGGACTAGCATTCACATGTCTGACAATTAAACATTATCTAGATTGTTGGTGAATACTAAGTAGGATTCATAATCGCAATAAATTATTGCAAACAAGAATTCAAGTGAACATTAATGTGAACTAAAATATTAAATTCTTCACACTCGTGACAGTAAATATGAATAGAAGACTTCAAATTTAAATTATTTCTATTGTGTACATTGAGCTCCGGTTTTATCAGCCATAGGTTTTCAGAATCAGGCCTTTTCTGAAAAATCACTCTAAATAAATCAATAAGTACTTGTTCTTCTCAAGGAATACCTATGGATCGCATGGACGTATACCTCAAGAATCTCCTCACTTTCTCTGCAACGACTGCGCTCCCTAAAATGATTATAAATTTGGAATACTTTTACTTTCCATGCCCGTAGATACCATATACATATTTTCTCTGAAATATTATCGGAATACCTATATTCCCTTCAAAAGTCCGGAGTTTCCTCTGAAATAATTGTATTCATTCAAGAATACTTGTACTTCCTACGGAATCCTTGTACTTTCTATAGATTATTCATAGATAGCATGCACGTATCTCCTGTTGCTTGATAATTTAGTAGAATACAGTTATAATTAGAGAAATAATTCTAGAATTATATCGCAGGAAATACGTGAATGTCATACACGGAAATACAGGTATTATCGAAGTATTCCACAATATATTCAAATATTTCTGATGAATGCTGGTATTTCAGAAAAAGTACAGGTATTCTATAGGAAATACTAAGTACAGAGGCTATGGTGTTCGAAACTTTGTGGTGTGGTTATACCGCTAGGCGTCAGTTTGGCAGACATCATCTTCATACCTAGATGACCAATTTTTTTCACAGTGATAAAAGTAAGATTCTGTCTTCAATATGTTATACATGTAGCTATTATTTTCTTTGGCAGTTTTATCGTTGGCAAATTGTTGGAACTTTACAAAATATAATACAGTTGATAGCAATCTTGTAAGCCTCCGAGGTCTAACCATTCGATAAAATCACCAAGGAATATATACCTTAAATTTGATAAAGTTATTTGTTTCCTACGTCCCTGCTTCTCGTGGGAGGAGTGTTACAAACAATAACTCACTACTTGTAGTACGTATGTGTGAATTAATGTCGATAGCTATGTGCTTGCGAGACATATGTAACAGCTTGTTTAGAAATCTTGCTCAATAGATTTTATTTTCCATTCTCATAAAGTTGTCACCCTGTGAGACTTTCAGAACATAAATCTGTGATCGTAGGTAGATATTATTAAAATCCCCTAAACACATCTTATCACTTGAGAATTCAGGAAGTGAACTGTCCCATAATTTGAACTATAATGGTGTGTTTACTACTCACTTTATTTTCTATTTGATGTTTAGTAACTTGATTCATGTCCGCGAGGCAATAATACTAATTTTATTGGCACATTTACTGTTTTGATTTACGATGTATTAGTGATAAATTGGATCGGTATCTAGATTAATAGTTCCAACGAGTGTCGCATTATAATATATTGATGGTAATATCCATTTATCTTACAGATCACAGTTTTTAGTCTAGATACACTGAAGAATAGATCAGTCATTCAATCTCATGCTGATCGAATCTGTTATGTAGTAATATGAAGATAATACAAATTCGTGGAGCTTTGAACAAATATTTTCTTATTATTAATTGAAATCAGTACATTAGGCTTCCAATGAATACTTGACAAATGGAACAATGGTGACAAAGCCCCACATTAAGAACTCTTTGTGTTTCTACATGTGAAGAATAGAGCCCTCTAATAAAGTTATTTATATACAAAATCAATCTTTAAAGCTTTGAACTCATGATGTTCACGCATTTATTCATTTTTCTCATCGACTTCTTGAAAAATCGTTCATTTGAATTCACTTGTTCATCTTGAAAACTCATAAAAACATGCTTCTCTGCAAATGAGGGATGAATAGACTTCTCCACAAAGCTGGCGATTAACAAATCATTGAAATGTGGCTGCACAAGTAACAAATTACAAGCGTTTGTCGCTCCTAATTATACAAGCATTGCCGATGTCGATACCTATCTTGTCATTATACATTGTGAATTCCGTCAAATGTGAATTGAAATGCCGCAATCAGTCCTCTTGTCAGCAAGGACATTCTGGACCAAGGATATTCGTCCTGGCGAGAGAGTACGATGATGCCTGATCTTGCAATGGTCCACTGTTGTAAGCCACAGGATGCTACAATTATGTTCGCGTCGTTAGACATAGAGAATCCGGTGTATTGAGATTCTATGTGGTCATTTTGGCTTTTCAAGTGGCTTTCATCAAGAGAGCACTTAGTTCATTTCAATATTCACGAGATATTTTCCACATGAAGCACAATTTTCTCAGGAAGCAAGTTTCAGCGTCACATCATATCTTGAAAACTATTTGCCTTCAAATTTCATGGTTACATCTCTTTTTGGGGATATTATGTGAATCGTGTTCAACTCGAGGTAGCATCTTAGGTTATCAATTTTTAATATCAAATCCTTCTTCTGTTGTCTAAAATAGAAACGTTAGAAGGATTTGGGAGCCATTCGATTGTCGCTCTGAAATAATGAATTATTGAGTTATTCAACTAAAAATATCATGCTACCATATTAGAGACTACATTTTCATCAAATTGAAATTGACTCTAATGCAGTGTATGGTAGCTAAATTACGTATATTATCTCAAACTCCGATAATTAAAACGCAACAAACAGCAAGCCTGAAAAGAGGCCAATTAATCTTATTCACAGGTAGACCAGCTTCATTAGTAACCTTATTCATCCAAATAAATTAGAGTAACTATTTAACTTTTGAAACTGACGTGTTACACAGCAAACAAACCGGTGAACAAAAACAAAATAATGAAAGACTACTTGATGAGCTACCATAACAGATGCACAACCAAACCAACTGAAGTCATATTGTATAATATTCGCAGCACAATCATTCATAACGTTTTCAAGCAATAAAAGCATAGCTACGCGGGTATAGACAAGGAGGAAAAATGTCATGGCTCATTTTTCACCGCAGCATAATTCGAAACACACGTCCACTTCACTAAATTAATCCAAATTAACACTAATTATGAATGACAGTCGGACAGAAAGCAGCGTGGAGCCGAACAAAAGCTGTTTGACATTATTTTTCATCCGCTGCAAATATAGTTGGACATTATTTGTATTATGTAGTCTATTAGTTTATACGAGGGCAATGAAATTTTTATGTCCCTATTGCGTGAAATTTATATCACAAATGAAGCGCTCAGAGGACAAAACTCTGATTTGTTTGACTATGCGATGGAACAGAAAATTTCGTGTATCAATAAGACACTACTTTATGAACGAGAAGTTCAATGAAAATTTTGATGAACAATTTATGAGTGGTTCCATATTTTTCGAAAGGGCTATATATGGGCGCAAGTAACGCTGAACATTTTGGAGGCAACTACTTGAAAAATTATTGATGGAATGATCTGTGGAAGGGTGATGGAAAAGTAAGGATGCATAATATTATTAATGTCCGACTTGTTTATTATTGTTGTCATAATAACACTGATTTCAGAGTAATTACGTAACAAATAATACTACAGGGCATTATGCTCCAAAATAATGCCCGAGGGCATAATAAACAAGTTTCCTAGTTACAGCAAGTAACTAGACTAATTTCTCTGACAGAAGTCACAATGACAGGACATACATTGCTAAAAATTTTGATTGAAATACAATAAAATTCGGACATTAAATATTGAAGGCACCACGGGAGTTGAACAGACAATCATGCCTACGGTCAACGTACACACCTCGGGCCAGAGGCCCTCTGAAAGTACACTGTTGACCTCAGGCATTATTGTCCTTTTAACACCCTTGATACCTAAATTACTATATTGGTGTGGGCATATCGAACAGATGGGTATATAATACTCTGTACCAGCATTTCAACATGACTCAGCTGTCTGAAGTGTGGACGATTTACAACTGATTCAGCGGAGTCTACTGGACGTCAGGCGTCGTTTTAACACTGGATGAGACATGGCTACACCACTATATATCTAGGACCAAAGAATAGTTCAAACAATGACCTGCCAGCGGATAGTCTACACCAAATAAACAACGACTGCTCCTCCAGTCGCAATAATTGTTACAGCGACTAATCCTGCTCAAATATTTGGGAAAGAAAATATTAGGCATCAATACTGGATCATTTGAAAACCAAGTTCCACTTATTTAATCAATGAATCTAAAGAAAACTAATACCTTACTTTGAGAGAGAAGAAGCGTATAGCACAATAATAGAGAAGATAAAAGTTCACATCTTTGAATCTTTCTTGGTGCCGAGTTCGTGTACGCCCCATAGACGTAGATAAGATTCTTTAGAATGACCAGTTTATCTATTTATTTTATTTAAAAATAGAAGTTCTTCATTAAAATTCATATTTACTTCAACTTATTATGTGTAGTCGATGTAAAAATCGAATATAATATTATTCATACTACATATACTAAATTCTAGATTTAATTCAGGTAGTTACATCTTAATTATTCAATGGCCAGTTGCACCACTATGGCTTAGCCAGCCAGCCAGCCAGACAGCCAAAGTGCATATAATAGCGTATTTTTTTTGTAAAAATGCGCTAAAAATAATTGAGAACTGGAACGATAGATCTATATCGAAATTTGGTTTCGACTATCCCTGTACAAACAATTATTGGCGCAGCACTGGAATCTCTTTGACATACTGATTTATTACTGTCAGTCAATCCCAAACGGAGTATCACAAAAATTGATTCTATTTAAAAAACTGTGTTTTATCAACAAATATATTCAGTGATAAAATTTTCTCCAAAAATTTTTTGTAAATAAATGATCACGAAATTTTTTTATTTTATAAACTTTTTTGATAAAATCGATATTTTCAGAGTTATTTTGAATTATCTGCCGAAAAACACGATAAATCGTATGAAAACGCGAATATAACCATGGTGCATCCCTCAAATTTTGGTTGGGTGCTTGATACCTCAATAAGTATTCCAAAAGCTATTCCTCAGCAAAAGATCTTGCTGACTTCTGGAAAACCCATTTATTACTGCTATTCCACAGGACAGTGAATGTGATTCTTAACTTTGAGGCATTACCTATGTATTTCTCTTTAAATTACCCCTTTACTTCCAAAATTCGTCGATTCTATGTACTAAAAAATTGAATGGAATTATCGAAATTAAAACTTTGCATTGACTGATCAGTTGGCCATTGTCCCTCCTAGGAAAATCTCCTAGCTTTGTCTTCCAAAAGATAAATGAATTTAGAGCTACATGAAAACAAAAAATAACTATAAATTTGCTGTACCACTTATTAAGATTAGAAACTTTTAGGCAAGAGCCAATAAAAACTTGAAAGATTCAACTCAGTTGAATGAACGATGCGCGAACAAACAGCTATCTGATACGACTCGCATGCAACCTATTGTAGGTACGTTAATATTTCTGCATCAGAAACTTTTATGCAAGTACAACAACAATTGTACAAAGTTTCAATTCAATTGAATGAACGATACGCGAACAAGCAAGTACGATTCGTGCGCCACTTATTGTACATGAATGATATTATGTCAGTAATCTTTGATCAATTTAATAATTTAAACTCAATTGAATGTACGATGGGCGAATAAACGAATGCGATTCGCAACTCGTACGTTAGTTTCGGAGATTAGCCTGAACAAATCAACAGATGGGCAGACAAACACTCAAAAACTTTATTGTGAAATCACAGACAGACACTCCAATTTAATTTATATGTACAGATTAAAATATTGATACAACTGTAGATTATTGAAGTTTGAAGAGTTCCAAAATTTTATGGGTTAAACTTCTGTCAATACTAATGTAATGTTTCTGAGCTTCATCGAACATAAACTAAGTACAAGCGCTCGAAACCCGTTAGTCGATTTGGACTAGTCCCATCTGAGAATCCGCAGATATAATGGAAATTAATCTTACTCTTCTACTTCTCAGATTAGTTTCAAACTAATTATTAAGGATTTCACGTGAAATATTCAGCATATCAACTATTTTATCATGATCCTAAACCAGTGGAATTATCCGGCAGAAAAAATAGATTGCTTTCATGGAAAAAGTATTGAAAATGGGAAGAATAGAAACTTTCCAGTAGTCATTAATAAAGCTGCAGTCTTGACAGATGGTTCTTTATTTTCCATCTGCCATTGTCACTCAAACCCTGTTGAAACTCAGTAATAATCGGTGAAGAGATAAAATTTTATGGGATAGAAATGATCTACTGTTTTGGACTGACGTAATGACAAAATTAGAATCGTAACATCAAATTTATATATTTTCTTACTTCTATATCAACAGCATTCCGTTCCTCCAAACCAAACAAACAGACAAAAACATTTAAGTAAAGAAACATTCAAAAAAACGCGCCATGCGCTACAAACCTAAAATTCTTTTTGAAGTCCCATCTGCGGTGCTATCAAATTTCTCTTTTATTTACAAGAAAAACACGCCGCCCCAAGATGGGAACCCTGATGAGAACCTTTCTTACAGTAGGTAACTTCTTGTTGCTAGACCATTGACTAACCTAACCTAACAAATTTGGCACTGGCTTGTATAGAAGTCATTGTTATACGAAGTGTATAGGTAAGATGAAATTCTATAGTCGAGTGGCGTGTCCTATCTCTATCAGCTGTGAATGGACTGCAAAGGAGCAACTTCGTTGTAAGAATAAAGTAGTGAACGTGCATTACAGTGAACGTTATAAGGACGTGCGGTACTTTGTTATCACGGAAGACCCACGGCATCAGTTTTCGCCACTTAGTTTCAATAGATCTGCTCTGGATGAACAATGGGATGATTGCGATGATAAACAGTAGAACAGGAGAGAAATCGAAGTTACATTCACAATCAGTACCATCATGAATTTCGAGCAAAAATATTGTTTATTTACAAGAGTAAAAGGGGTGTTTTGATGTAAAAACGTATGAGACATCCTATAGAATAAATTTCTGTCAAAAAATAAAGTTTTATACCAATATTTAACAGCCTCTTCAAAAGAATTTACCTCGATTCAGAGTCTCTAAACTTTTTATCAAGTATTCTTCAACTTCTTGAAAAAGATTTCAAATCAATTGCTCTCATTTGCGGTGTTCATTCTTCATTAGAGGCATTTGTTCCCGACATCTACTTCAACCACAGTACCCGTTAGACAGATGACGTCACAGCAGTGTCCACAATACACAAGAGTCAATCCCACTGTAAATGTGCATTGCTCTTTTCTCTTGTAGAGTGTGCTTTCAATTCTTTTCTTCATGTACAGCTCTGTGTCAAAGTCTTCAAAGACTTAATGTATTGTGTCCGCTCATTCACGGAGCGTGCATTCGTTTCGGTGATGCTCTTTATCTAATACTCTGAATGAGTCCAGTGGCCTCCAACAAATTTAGAGACCGTATTTTCTAATAGTCCATTCCATAATATGAACAAAGCCATCTGCTGACGTCTAACCAACTTATAAGCTATCTATGTGCTGTGTATAATCGATTCAAGTCGATTATTGTACTTGATTCTTGGGCAATCCAAGAATACAAGTCTGTATAATTGTGATGTTCTTCCCTTGAACATTTTTAGAGTAACCGTCTTATTTTCTGGCAGCAGGTGATGCAACCTAGTATAATGGGGATTACGGAGTTTTATGGATGCATCACACTTGGTCAAAGGAGCTTCTGGGTTTTGTGCTCCGTTCTTGGGTCGCTCATCTTGAATAGAATGAGGATCAAGATTTGCAGCCCACTAAGACACGCGTTCTGAGAATGTTACCTTGCAAACGATGGCCTTGTTAAAAAATCGTTATGTAACAATTGGCTGCTCTCTTAGCTAAATGTGGAGAACTTATTTTCAAGTCATCATTGTAGAAAATATGATGATTTAATTACTGTAACAGCAATATACAAGTCTGAATATAATCTTCTGTTTAGCACATAATAACTATTAGTTAACGATGTAAACTAACTCATTGTTTAAAACAACATCAAAGGAACTCTAATCGATTCAGAAGTTCTGAATTAAAATAGAAACCAGAATATTTATACAAGATTCCATAAACTGAGACTCAGGAACTAAAATTAGAACCTTTGTAAACACTACTAGAGATTAAAGAAAAATTAATCTCATAAAATTGAGGTTATGGTTGAGAATTTTGATATATATAACTGTTTATAAAGTTATCTGATATTTAGAACTGTATTTAGAATCTCCATTAAATTTCTGCTACTTACAAACGTCGCCGCTGTAATCTTCATTACTTAACGATCGAGAAAGAGTTACTATCGATTGTCTGGGTAACGAAATACAGTGTAAACTCTTTTTAACATTATTCTCTTTAACGATAAGCTCCCTATAAAGCAGAGGTGAGCACAATTTGGTTGGTTTACCTTCAAACTCACACATTGATAAACTCTTTAAAGCGTCATTCTCTGTTACGTACAAATGTATACATATTTACTATAGTTATTATTGTCTATGTTATCTTATCAGGATGCAAAAGACGCCGAGCAAACCTTTGAGGCCTCGAAACTTCTGAGGTCATGAACAGCCATCTTACTTTTGTTATTGTTAATGGCCTTGAACATGTGCACCATTACGCTTGATTTGCTTGGAAATAGATACCTATCGTAATGTTAGTCGTAAACAATTAAGAATAATTTAATTACCTGTAACGTGCGAAATTGTCATAGTTCGTGAAAAATCAAATAGGCCCTGAATCCGTCCCTATTGTCTGGACGGAGCCTGTTATCCCTTTGCGTCACGCCAAGCGACATTCGAGAATAACATAGAATAGTGAAATTGAGTGAATATTCAGAGCTTGATGAATAAATAAGTTGTAGTAAATGAATATATTGGTGGCTTTGTAGTTGAGGTTTGATAATAGTGAGTAAGAAATATTTTTGTCCCTATTAGACTATTTTCTCATGTTGGAGAAAACATAATAACCCGAGGGATTGAAATCTGAAAGCAGAATGACTTGTAGCTCAAATTGACGACCACAATTCCAAGAGAATGACCTGGCGTGTCGTCGTGATGTAAGAAATTTTTCCATGGACTAATACACAATCTTTCCCAAATATTCAACAAGGATTATTCCTTACGAATCCCATGTGATGTGAGACCACGTGGTAATGCATGTGGTATGTAATTTTAGGTATTTTTAGACTATTCTGACGTGATGTGGGATTGTGTGGGATGATGCAATTTGGCGTTTACAATAGTTGTATTTGTTCCCTTATTGCTTTGTTTTTGGTCTATTGATCTACTTGATGATCTGAGCTTCTACAATCTACATCGATGAAAGAAGTACTAATTGAACATGTTTGCTCAAATTCTCCGCTGTACAACCTTATTGATTGAGAATATAGAAACCAAAATATGGGAAAGGAAGTTTGTGATGTGATTTTTCAAATATCATAACAGTTGTATGCTTTTAAAACAGTAATAATTATCCCGACACATTTCATCAGTTTCTAATTGACTGATGGAGTATTACATCTTTCAAAACATGAGACCAATATGGGCTGACGATTGCCAACTGCACCAAACCAGGTATCAATTTATTATCATATTGGAATCTTTGCCATCACCTAATATCAGGTGAAAATAAGAATGACCAGCTAGACCAAGGGATCAATCCCCAGTAAACGCGGAGTATGTACTATAAGGACTTTTCCTTCTTTTTTAGTGTGGCTTATGTTAAAGAAGTCAAATTTGGTGGATTGTATTTTCTACGAGTTATTACTTTTGACGATCAAAACTTAAATACTCAAAATGGGTCAAGTTCTCTTGTGGATATCTAATTTGGCTATGGCAAAGAAAATAGTTTATTTACTTCGTTAATCCGTGATTTCGACTATATTCTTGATAAGATGTCAACAAAAAGATCCAACCAAATAACAAAGAATCTCGAGGTATTTCTTTCTGCCAAAGGGACTAAACCATTCATCATAAAATTTGCCACGTTGATGCTAAAACTCTCTTCTTGATTTACCAGTTCTAACTTTGCGATAGATTGTTCGATTCGGTGAACCCAACTTGATTTAGAATTATAGTGCAAAACCTCAAACTACGTGTTGTCTTGTGAGCTTCGTCGAATAGAACTCGATTGTATTCAATATTAATGAATTTATTTTTTATTCTTAATTCACTGTTTACATCGTTATAACATAGTAAAAAATACAAATTATGTTTAAAATCAAGTTTAAAAAAATATTTTAAATTGAAAATAATTTTGAGCTGTTTAAACGCCGTCATTTTCGGTCGCTCTATCGATGACGTCAAATTCCATGTCCAATGACATTACAGTCCATTGTTTACTACAGATGTTTTCGTTCTCAACTTATTTCAGCATTAGAAAAGTTCAAAAGTCAGTTCATAAATATTGCATTGTGCCTGAATGCAAAATACTATCAGAAATGTACCTGATAAAGTCTTTCTTTCAATCCAGACAGATTTTAAAATACGTAAGAAATGATGTAAGGTTATCAGAAGAAATGAAGTATCATAATAAACTTGACAGATCATGTGATAACTTTTAGCAATAAAATACAGTGTATATAGCGGCTACGTTTAACATTTGCTCGTTCTAAAATAAACAAAAATTATAGGTTATGTTCACTGCTCATCATATTTCGAATTGTATTTATTAAAATAGCGTACATAATGTGTTATTATTGAATAATTACTTTGCAGTGTTCACTCTTTTTACTCCAGCGGACGTAAAATTTGGATTTGGAAGAAAATAAAACGACATCATGAATGGATCTATTCTTGACAGATTATCCGATTGTGCTTTTACAAAACCACTGTCTTAAATGATTTATAATCTTACTAGGATGCTAAAATTACACTTAAACAATAAATGAATTTATAACACACACGTTATTACTATGTTTTTTAATCAAAAGCCTGCAATGCCATACAAATGTAAGCAGTGCGCATAGTATTTGACGTCACATTTCGCTTTAACCAATGGTGTTGCGTTCAAGAACTTTGAATTTCCCTCGCTTAATTTGCACTTTTATTTATTAATTTCAAGCAATTGAAGAGATATGAATTACCAAAATGATGGTTTAGTACTAATGTCCGGCCAATAAAAATTTGGAATAAAAATATTTGAGCCGAATTTAAATCTCATCCATATTCCCTATTGACTGAGCCACACTTCCAATAAGTCTGTTACTAGTTATAGTTACCAATAGCAACTGATTTGTTTACCTGGCTTTGTCTTTCAAGTAACCTCAGTTAGTTACTGTATCATTGTTCATTTGATGTTTTCTGTCGATACTTTGCTTCAAAAAAATACTCAAAACCAAGCCCTCTTTCTAAATTACCGAAGGTAATAAGCTTTTCCTTCACCGGCCCTAACACTCTTCATTTTGATCCACAACAAATCGAATTTTTACTGACGATTTTCAAAACAAATAGAGTATCATTACCCTTATTTATAGTTTCCTGAGGAGATTTACTTTTTATGAATTTATAAAATTCCCTTACGTCTATATTTTGGCAATCACTTTCCGTTCGTTATTACAAAGAAGTGAGAAAAAATGACAGGATAGTACGATAAATAGGACAAGATTTTGTGCTTTTAATCTCCTTGTTAATAATAATTGATGATATAAAATTGTTTTTGCATTTAAGGCTCAGTACAGATTCAACGAGCCTTCTCCCATTTCTTTATCAGTGTTTGGTCGATCGTAAATCGTTTTTATCTCAACAAAGAGCCCAACAACATTCAACTTAATCAGAACCACATGCGTAGCATTAAAACCCATAACGGCATGTGTTTGTTTCGGAAACTGAAGACGTATCGCAAAGAAGATGCGTATATTTAGAACGACTCAAATGTTGCAGTAAATGCGGTAACGTCGAAGGAACGGTGACAGCTTGACGTCACTAAATACTGCGCGGGAACAGCCGGGATTGATTTTGTGAAGAAAGATGTGACATTTTGCTCCCTCGAAGAGAAAAAGTCAATCTTAACGAATATTAATGAGCCTCCAGCTTCATTTAGATCGGAGGAGATAGAAGTATTTTACGTAAATGGACAACCTTCCTAAGTCATTATCGGAAATTTAACAAGAAGACACCCGAAAAGTATTTCTACAATATTGTAGTACAGGAAATATAGCTTGATTAATTAAATGTTGAGCAGTTTTGATCATAAGCAACCAGGACGTCCAAAAGAGGTCATCACATAAGAAATGGTCGATAATATTTAGGAAATGGGCACTTACAATTACATACATCAATATCATATTCTTCAGATTTAGTCCCATCCGACTATTACCTACTCCTTAACTTTAAAAAAAGCTCCGTGGTAAGACATCTGGGTTGAATGAGCATATAATTGCTAGAATTGAGATTTTGTTTTGTCGCCTGGACTGATAATTTTTCAACAGTCCCTTGTATGTGTGAGTACAAAACTCATAAATTAACAATCTTTAATTATTTTTGTTTATATGAAACGGGAAATAATGGAATATAATCATGCGATAATAGCGGTGACAGTTATCGAAGCAAACAACATTCAATTTGAGTCATTGGAACTGATATCAATTACTCATGAAATAATCTGTTTATAATTGATGCAATACCATTATCCTTAATGCTGTATTAATAACCGGAGTGCATTCTATTACGCGAGAGACTAGCCCTAAGTTAAATATATTCACTGACAGTAAAGGATATTGGATTATCAATGAGTAGACTACCTTCTACATGATTCTAGAGTTTCAGTAAATAAATATGCATATGTTCTACAGAGAAGTTATAAATACCGCAGCTAATTTAAATAGCTAGGCTATCCCAAGCAATAACTCTGAAAATCACAAATTTCATCGCAGTAATTCTACAAGAGCGCCAACTCTCCCAAAGTGACACATCACGATTCCTCGAAATCGTTTGAAATCACTAAAAGTCACTTCTGTGATAATTCAACACTCCATTTAACGAAGCGGGTCTGGAATTCTTCCCGTGGGTTCTCATTATCTTTATAATTAAGCGCAGACGAGCCCATTTTAGATTAATACCAAACATATGTCACGGAGTGTGGAGTTAGGAGCTTATGTCTATGCATTCTATATGCGTTTGAAATGAATTTGAGGCTGTGCGGGTTAATCTGTGGGGTGGACACGGAGGACGGCTATGAGTTTCATGCAGGTTTATGTTTTTGTGCGGGGAAAAAGAGAGCAAACTAACAGTATTCAATTCTTCAAGTATTGTGCTTTCAAATCGCAATAGCAGAGATCAACAATCAATATTTGGTAATAGTAACCAACAGCTCCTTATTTCTTAACTGAATTATTGAGACTAGAATTGCTCTGAAATATTTTCACGGTTATAGTGCAGTTAAACTTATTTGGCGATTGACTTGACTCGCTAATGATAAGGGCTGGCTTAACTCAGCAGGTATTAAGTCTACTTGTGTTCAGGAGCGGATTAAATTAATTTTTTCATTTTCTTTCTTGGGATTGGATTTTGATAATTTTAACGGTTTATTTTCATTAAAGTTGTTTCTTAGAAGACTATTAATTGGGAAAATCTTATAAATATCATTTTAGTTGTTCTAGATCTTAAATTCATTAGTTCAACAGTATTGTCGCAGTGAACATTAAAAATGTTACAACCTGAGAACGAACATTTTGAAGAAAGCACCACAATCGCGAATCAGAAACGCAAACATTTATCAGACGATGCTAAACAAATAGTTTTAAATGTGTTCAATTTTTTGAAAAGTGACTTGTAACTTATATGGTTTTTTGTCAACAAAAAGTTCCGATTGGTGTTAATTTTCTGTAATTGTTTTCTATTGGTGCTTGTTTGTATGTTGTACATGTTTTATATATGTTTGTGTATAAAAGGTGAAAATCGTGTGTAACTTTTCTAAATTTTGATGATGGTGTAAAAACCGAAACACGTGTGAAGATATTAATTAAAATTTATTGAAACAACCAAGTGTAAATTCTTAAATCAATTCAAAAAATGTTTGTATTTGTATATTGTAATAAAATATTTGGTTCCCTGCAAAATTTCTCCTCTTTTTATTATTATTTGTATCATTTTATGAAAATCTCACGTGAAAAATATATTATGAATACAACCCTGGTAAATATAGCACCATAAATCTCTTTAATCCTCTTGCGGAGTACCCGCTGAGATACCTATCGCCAAATAATTTTAACTGTACTATACTAGTACCAAGATCCAATTGCAAACCTTCTAAATCTTGCTGTAAAATATTTTCTATGGAGAAGTACCCATCCGAAATAAGCCAGCGGTTCTTTTGTGACATCCCGCAGCATACGTCGGCATTCTCCTGTTTATAAATCCTACAAAATGACGTCTTGGTGTTGATAGGGCGACTTTATTTCACCTCGGCTGCCAAGCAACAGCAGAGCGCACTAAAAGTCTTTTCCAGCGCACCTTGAATATATTTAGTCCAAGAAAACAAGACAAGAAAAAGTCAAATGATGTCTAGTGATGAGAAATTTTATTTTTTGAATTTTTATGAGATGCAAACAAAAATATGGGTAATACGGTTGCGTGATATCAAATGAGTATATTTAGAGGGAGAGGTCCATTAACAAAAGTTATATTTGGGTTAACTGGTGACATATTTAGGGCACCATATTTCTGCCTAATCACGATTTTAAATATTATGATGTTTACGCAATGTTTATGATTTCCCAAATGTAATTTTGTGGCTTTTGAACATGAAATTTTGCTCGAATGAAGAAAAAAACATCAGTTAATGATATGATCAACTTTAAATTGGCGCAGTTGAATCTGTCCAGCTATCAAATTTCAAAGAAAATCAAATCTTTGAAGCTGGGGTGTAAAAGTACCTGTGAATAAACGTCTTCAGGCTCCCTTTTTCTAATTCCATTTGTATTATAGTCTCCCTAATTCAGTTCAGAAATGAGTAGCATTTGTTACGTCCAACTTATCATTGAGCAACTACGCCGTCGGCCGTTAGATTTCAAATATAAATTTTTACTATCATAACGTATAAAAAATCTTATTTTTTTGACCCCGTACACCACATACTACCCCAACCAACCCCCAAACACAAAACTATTTCCTAAAAAGAGCCCTGCATTTTGCAGTCACCGCTATTGCTGCTTGTGTGGTGCGGGCTGTCGGTTGCGCTTCATCCCTTTTTCTTAGTTCATATCTTGTTACATGCCAATTTTTGGCTTTTGGTTATTTTCTTAATCAATCTGATTAATTCAATTTTATTTTATTCCTTACTTTTTAAATAGATATTTCGAGATGAGTTTTCATACTTTTCAAGTCTTATTTCGAGGCATTAGGTGTTTCTCTTCCGTAAGCTTAGATTTCTTATTTCTAAGTTAAATAGTAGCGTAGATTTGGTTTACGTATTCTAATTATATTGTCACAAATGTGGAATATTTTAAATAACTAGTTCACTATATTACTTATTTGATTTCGCTATTTAGCCAATAATTTATTATAACTGTAATCGTAGTTAGTATTGACCAAGTCGTTGTTTAATTGTCGGACGTCATTGACAGTCTATAGTTACTAAATATTCGGTGATTGCCAGGCATCAACTGTTAGACATTTGAATGTTGGTCCATTGTTGGATTAGGGTATATATATATAAAGAGCGTGAGCTAGGAGTGAGTCATTCAGTAAGAGTAGGCTGTGCGCGATATTGTGATCATACGAGTTTATAAATAAATATTGGCACTGTAACCTGTGTAAATAAATTGCGTATTCCCAATAAAATTTGTGACAATATATTATATAAATACATCGGTCAAGCAACTTACATTGGGTAGTGTAAGAGAACTTTTACGTCACTTTGTACTCTGATAAATCGCCCGAACATTCAAAGCGAAATATTTAACTTCGCGCAGTGCACACAATCGTGCGAATTCCGACTTTCCGTTTCCTTCAACTACTTTCAGGATTTTTAACCCTGACGCTTTTCTACAACTAACCTTTGGCCTGACGCTCCACCAGGTCAACCGACGTCATCATAACAGTTCCGAAGGCTCGGTGGCTCAGTTAAGTGGACTGCTGTATTCTATTTGTTCGAATTACTTTTTGTGGTGTTCTAAAGCCAGTTAGAAATAGAAACACTAATGTATATTTAGTACTTATGATTTGGAATTTTTATAATTGAAAGAGAGGAAAAGGCCTTAAGAGATTCAGACGTTGTGGAGAAATATGTTTAATCTTCCATGATAATCACAATATAGGACTTTCGGTCTACACAACTGATCCCATCATCAGCTCTTTTTACTTCCCTGACCTATGATATAATTGGGGAAGCATTATAGTCGTGATTTTTTGACAGTTCGAGATTTTGATGAATCTTCACGTTTTAGACCCTACTGAACCTGAAAAACATAATTTTAAAAAAAATCTGTCTATCGGTCTACAGCTCCGTCGGTCTGTCGGTTTATTTGTCGGTCTGTGTGGAAGCAGGATAACTTGAGAACGCGTACGAATTTTCGACTGAAATTTTATATTTAAGTTTTTCAACCTGTGATACCAAAACTTTAATGATAGAGCTTTTTAGTATTTTGGAATTATTCTACAAACAGTAGTATTTATCATAGAATATAAAATAACTAGAACTAATCCTTGCAAACTTTGGTACAATATTCACGGGAAACACTTTTCAAAACTATAAGCGATTCATTTGTTATTATCAAAATTCAAATTATTATGAAAATTTTATATTTCTAAGAACCAAAGGAATAATAAGAATCATAATGTGAAATAGAATTATTATCACTCGTATTTTGACTCTTCATTTTCAAAAATACTTATAGGCTCTTTGCGAATAGATTGCAGCGCCAGTAGTGGTTAATTTTGACAGTACTAGCAGGTAAACAAAACGTTATCATAGCACATGATTTCATAATATTTATATCAAATTTAAATTATAAAGTAATTTATAAGTGAATTTAACATGGAAAATGAAATACCACGTGTTGTTTATACAAATTGTTGCGTTCCAAACTGTAAAACAGTTACAGAAACACAAAAAAAACATAAACATTTCTACAAGTTTTCATCCAGAGAACATGAAATAGGAATGGGGAAAAAGTGGATTCAGGCTATTAAACGAGTAAAGAAAGTAAAAATAAGTTTTTAAAAATGCATGCGAAATATCTCGCGTTTCATCAACCTTAAGGCAATGTGAAAAAATATACTTTCATATGACGTTTTGATTCATTTGACAGACAGCCTATAATTTATTACTTTAAAATAATATATCTTACCGTATAAAGACTTTATACGGACAAGAATTAATCGACATTTGCTCTACAACATGCGCGGAAATCAAACTCCTATCCAAAAACAGTTTTTCTTCAACATTAAACACATGCTTACTTTCTTGCATTTTATTTTCCTCTTTCTAATTGTACTCCGTATACAACCAGATTATATGAACGGGAATCCCGTTCCTATTATAACTCCATTGGCCATCATTCACTTGTGTTTTCAAACTCATTTCAAGCTTCAATATGAACTTTTTAGCTTTTATTTACTTATTCCACGTAATGACAATTGAAATTTTTACCTGCAGCCACTTTCAAAATTAACCACCCCGGGCGCTAGTGTCGCTTCCCAATGTTTGCGCAAAGAGACTATTTAAAGGACTAAATAATAACCGCCATCTGTCACTTTGACAATGATAGTTGACACTTTGCCAATGACAGCTGTCACTTTGACAATGAAAGTTGTCACTTTGACAGTGACAGCTTTAACTTTGAAATATGCAATTGATTGATGCGACACTCTAAGTTTCTGAAACCGCGATGAGACTGGCCATGAAATTTATGATCGGAAAAATACTGTGTGGCACAGACTATACCAAGTTCACAACAAGGTGAGTGGCGAATAACTGTTGTTTGCACTCACCTTGTTCAATCTTGTACACTTTTCCACAACGTCTGGGATCTCTTAAGGCATTTTCCCCTTCTTACTTACTTGTACAAAGTAACAAGATTTTGATGGAAATATATGTTTTGAGCATCCCTGAATCCGTTTTGACTATTTTTGGCTTGATGTCGGTACGTATGTTCGTGCGTGCGTTCGTACGTGCGTGCGTAACTCGGAAACCTCAAAACTGGTTGAACATATGATGTTGGAATTTTGTATTTAAGACTGGTATAGGGTCTAGTTGTGAACCTCGCATTATTGTTCCAATCGTCTGTACCGGAAGTGCACTTTATATGAAACTATTTTCGAATCTTTCTAATTAATCCAGAATGATCAACCGTGGGATATTTAAATTCAGTATTTGAACTTGATGTTGTATCGGATTGGCTATCTGCTATTTTGTAAGAATCGGCTAGGCCAGAAGTGCACTTTACTTGAAACTTTTTTTGAATTTTTTGCATAAATATAGAATGATTCGCCATAGCATATTGAAATTTCGAATGAAGAACTTCTATAACATTTTACTGTACATCTTGCATTATGATTGCGATCGGCTAAACCGGAAGTGCACTTTACTTGAAACTTTTTTTTAATTTTACGCATAAATTAAGAATGATCAGCCATAGGATACTGGACTTCAGCATTTGGAATTGCTGTAGCATCTAAATGGTCATCTTCTATTTTTGTAACAATCGGCTGAGCCGGAAGTGCACTTTATATGACAGACTTTTTGAATTTTTCGCATAAATTCTAAACAATCGCAGTCGTAGAATATGTAAAATTTGTATTAGGCACTTTTATAATATCTATTTGTACATCTTGCATTATGATTGCTATCGACTAAGCCGGAAGAGCATTTTATTCGGAGCATTTTTTGAATTTTCCGCATAAATCCAAAACGATTGAACGTAGATTATTAGAATTTAGTATTTGGGACGACTATACCGTCTTGATGCTCATATCCTATTTTTATTGAGATCCACCGAGCTGGAAGTGCACTCTACTTGACAGTCTTTTGGAATTTTTCGCATAAATTCGAAACGATCAGGTGTAGAATATTGAAATTTGTTGTCTCAGTCTGCTGTAGCATCTGAATGATTGCCTACTATTTTCATAACAATAGACTGAACCAGAAGTGCACTTCAGTGGGAATTTATTTTTTAATTTTGCGCATAAATTCAGATCTGTTGGTAGTCGTAAAATTTTGGAAATCAGTATTTAGGAATGTAGTAGTATAAGAATAATGGCCTACTGTTTCCATAGCAACCGACTTGGCTGAAAGCGCATTTTACTTGACAGATTCTTAGAATCTCTTGGGTAAATCCAAAACGATTTATTGTGGAACGATAAGATTTTGCGTTTGATTATATATATCCAATGATATATATAATCAGACACAAAATCACGTCGTATTTTATATATATATATATATATATACATATAGTTTCCGAGTCTATGTATCGAGTGAAAGCTACATACTTTCTTATATATATATAATGATGTAAGTAAGTCAAGTGATGTTCACGTCAGATTTTTCAATTATCAAAAATTGGATCCTCCAGCTTCTATAAGTTTTCAAATTGTTATACTTAATTTTGTTACCTGTCAAATGCGCGTTGGAATCAACGATTGTTGAAACGCTGAGCTTTTATTGGCGCGCTATACGTCGTATCTTTTGTAAGGCTAAATCGATCTAGTTAGGCCTTTTCGACGACGGAGACGTTAGACACTGTGGTATTTATGACTTTGGCACAGGCGTATAGGCATCGTATTGTTATTAAAGTCATTTTCTGAGTGCATACTGCCAGTCAGTGAAAAATTTGTAGAAAAATTGCTGAAGCTCAACTTAATTTTCAGTAGTAGAGTCAATTTGCTATTTACTTTCAGTTATATTCAAATTCAATTGGTGATGGTCAATTTATCAGTTATTTTGCATTCCATTTTACTCACTTATTCTTTAATAGTTTGTTGCTTTATTTTCTTGTTGGCAATAAGTGTAGAACTCAATCATTTGTTTTTGAGTGCTCAGCTATCACAAGCTCAGTTTGAGGCCATATTTTATGGTAAATGCTGTGTCTGCTAGATCGATCACTTGGTGGGTGCAGTAGGTCATCGTGCGGTGACGTCCCTTATTCCATCGTCCAACCTAATACCTTACTTTCCAGGCACTCTCGGGGTTGAGTGCCCTGTAGACAAAGCTAAAAATTCGTGACGCTCCAGTTAATATTCGATCCTAATTTACAAGCTTCAATAACACTCACGGCTATCCTGATTAAGAGTCGTGACTCACTACTCAAGTTTTTAATAATCCTCGATAAGACTACACTGCTCCAAAGGGAGGATTCTATTCAGTTTATTAACAACTAAAAGTTAACTGAGATAGTCAAAATATATCCTTCTCAGCGGGTACAAAATGACCTCTTGGGAATCGAGATGAATCTGATCAAAACAAAGCCTAAAGAGTCATTCTATGATAAAATACAACTGATGATGGTTCGTTCTGTTTCAGTTTCAAATTAAAGCAGAGATTTTATATTAAAAACTACTTTTAGTCGAAAATAATAAGCAGTTGGTCACTATCTCCAAATGATGTTTATTGAGCCCTCGATAAGATCACTTTATTTCATTGCTTTACCAGCGATCAAAAGTTGACCGAGATCTTTCTCAACAAGTATAAGTTACCCATTTGAAAATTGAAGTGAACACTATTGTTTATATCACCATATATTGCTACTTGAGCCCTCCATCCTGTGTTACTAATGTCTGCGTATCTTGTACATTTCACCTATCTTTCTTTAGTTTCATATGTGACATATAGTAACACTTATATTAAACCAAAGTTGTCACTGCACTAGCAATTTCCTATGGACTGGTGGATGGCATCACACAGTTAACTTCTAGGTACAGTATTTCTATTCTAGAAATTTGTAAAATTATGGCAGCTTCCATTGGCTTGTATGAAGATATTAGTTATCAAGCATAGCCTCACGAACGGAATACTGAATAATTGAGTGTGTGCACCGCTTGTTAATATAACAAAAGTATAATCAAAATATTTGAATTAAAAATCTCCGGTAGGTGACAGATGGCGGTTATATTTTAGTCCTCACAAAGAATAATTATTTTTGAAAATGAAGAGTCCTTTTCAAAATTTTCGGGGTCTTTAATTCATTGGAACATACAGTTTTGACATTTAATCGCCGAAAGTGTAGTTCGCAGATGGTAACTGACTGTTTATTTTATATTTCTACTGAGCTTATCACCATCCACGAGAGCTTCAAATTGATACCAAACTAGACAACAATTGACAATCGTTTAAATATACTTTTTGAAATTTCCACTAGAAATATTCCCACAGGAGCTTTAATTTGATACCATAAACGATACAACCAAACTCATGATTCTCATATTTCTTTGCTTTAGAAAAATATTATTATTTTTAATTACATTAAACAACTACGAAAAACAAGAATAGTAACCAAATGGCACTTACAATATGACATCATAAAAACAGGCTAATTGATTAAATTTTACGAAATCATGATGCCGGTATAATCAAAAATAGCGTTTGATACACGTGTATAAGGGTCTTTAAGCTTCGCGTCATGTCTTTAAGTTTATCGTGTGTACTTTAGAGACATGATGTAATACACTTGTGTCATAATTTACAATTAAGTTATACAATATATCAGCTTCCATCTGCCTGAATTTGATCGAATCTTATAATTACTGCTCTAGAATTGACATCACAATATCCAATTTCAGAGTTACCACAACTGTGTAATACCAAATTAATTCAGTGCTAAGCAAACCACTTGCATCATCATTTCTGCTCAGCAAACAGCAGTTGCACTCAAGTTCCTGGAACAACTTGGTCCTTCGAGCCGCAGTATTCCATAATCCAGATGTTGTTCCATCCAAGTGATTGCATTAAGTAAATGAGTGTGGAACACAATTCCGCATCACTGAAAAATTCCGAAGCCTTCCATTCTCGTTCTGACATTACAGTTCCACAACGTCTATCATTTTGAAAGACTTGGGTTTGACTTCTGATAACGAGGTAGTGGTGCAGTCTCGTCTAAGGCGGAAATGACTTATATTTAACAAGTAACGTAGAATGACAGACGAACATGGAACATTGTGGAGAATCGAGAATCGAGTATAGCTACCGAGATGTTTGAACGCCTGTCAAACCTATTCCCACAATGGCCGGCAACCGGATATGAACTGCGATATATTTCGCTCCGTTTCAATTTGACGCCAAGAGTAATATACAAGAGTTACATACCATTGAGTACACTGCACAATGGGAGCAAGTCTGATATGCAAGGGACATATTTTCCTACAGACATAACGCTAAAATGCATCTTAATGCACAGATGTACCTAAAGAATCATTCTCAAACTTCAAACTGAAAAATACTTTTATTTCTCACGTTCACATTCCATAACTTTGAAAGGAAGCAAAATATAACTTAAATGTCCAGTTCTCTTCAAAGCTCTCGAGGAAAACGTTTTTAAACATTTTCTGTGATATTTCCAACGTAGTTTGCTTTACTTTTTGTTTATTTTAGCTAGATGGGAAGAAATATTTCACTTCTTACATTCAATATTTGAGATCTTTACAACTTTTCACATTTCTTAGAATTTTACACTGCATCAAATAAAACTAGAATTTGATTCACGTGAAAATTTATTTGATGTTTATGTTACAGGTTTCATATATCTTCATCATCATCATCATCATCATCATCAGGATAAGTTTTCTTTTTCTGGGAGGCATAGTCGCTGTTGCGGTGTTGTCCACGTTTGAATCGGTTGACGACGTTCTGCATGAGACGGGTGTTGTGCGTAGTTTTCACTCGATACATAGACTCGGCAACTATTGGATGAAACTGAAACAAGGTAAGTTATGTAATTCATTGCCTTTCGATTGAATGATACACTGATGCATCCAATATGAACATTCAGCTCGATGATTTGATTAAGTTTATTTGAAGTTTAATATATTACGTTGATCAATTTCAACGAGAGCTAAACTCTCTCATGGGTATTGAAAGTTTGTTTAGTCAAGGGGATAAATATTTTGTCATATTGATCTGCCGCCTAAATGTTAACTCCTATGAGCCCCTATTTGCAAGAATTGTAAATTAAGAATAGTTATTCAAGGTTTAAGGTCAGTAAGTACAGTTTACCGATTGAGAATAATAGTTTGGAGGCCGAGCCTTGGCGAGGTTTCCAAATATTATACGAAATCGGTACCGTACTTATTGACCGTGATACTTACAAATCTTTTTGCACGATTGGAAGACCCAAAATATGGATTCAATTTGTTTTTTTTTTTTTTAATTGATCAACTACTGATGTTTTTTCATTCGCTGTCAGCTATCAAGTTCGACATTTTATTGTGAATATTCAATTACAAATAAAGATAAATAAATGTTTTTTTTTTTTTTTAATCCGCAATTTTTTACTTACCGCCTTTGCCCATGGGCGGTAAGTCAGCATAACCATAGTAACCACAGTTTGCAGGTAAAATCAACATACCACCTCGAATAGAGGGCCGGTAAACACATGAAAACGCCCAATCGTGCAAAAAGGTATATTATGGTCCCTCACTCAACTGCTTAACATAATATTTTGGTCAACTACTAACTCCTAGTTCCTGCGAGATGAGGTCAGTTTACATCTCGAAGTATGATACGATAAAGGATTCATAAACAGTATCTATTGAGTAATGATGTTTTTCTCCCCTATTTATAGTTGTACACAATTAATGACCTTCAAAAACCTTGACAAATTATCCCCGTTTAATTTGATAACAAAAAAAGATTCCTTCTATGAGACATTTGCTAAATGCAGACTGTAATAGAAATGAACTCATTGTATTTATCCAGTAATAGAACTCGTCGAAAGCAGCAGTATTTCTTCATAATTTTTTTCCGGATTTTTATTTTCTTTTATCCCCCTATCAGCCATATTTTAAAAAACGAGTCAGTTGCTTCCATGATTATTTGAACCAGTAACAATAACATTGGAAGAGTTCAGTTCAACAGAAAAAAATCGTATAATAATTATCACAAGAGTTTGGAACTGTAAAAATTCACTAAATTAAATATTTTAAAATTGAGTTTTATCAAATATTCCACTGTTTTATTTCAATAAATCGTTGAATGATTCTTTTAGAATAACAACTAACTTATCGCCGCTCATAATTGGCAGCACAGATTATGACTGTTTTCAGACAGTTCTCCTCAGCTGTTCTGTGTGAAAGTGCAATGAAATTGTGCAGACAATCTAATTTGTTACAAATATACTATCTGAAAAAATACGTGGAAGCTCCAAAAACAAATCAATTCACTTGACTAATAGTCCAAATGGTCCAAATGATCAATCTCATAGAAAAATTCAGCCTATCTCACAAAATATATAAAAATAAAATTAATGATCGATATCAACTCCTATTTTTGCCGTTTTCAATCCTATATTTCGACAGATAATTTGTTTTTACTATACTATTCTTAAATCAGGTGATAGACTGAAATACTGTTGGTGATAATAATTTGAGAGCATCACCAACAGCCCTCCAGCTTGACGAAGACGAATTCAAATCTCACAGCAAAGTAAACTAGACCTGCAGAGAATAACTCAATTGGTACTATGCCTATTGAAAACAATACAATTTATTACTCGAGATACTTCACCGAGCATTATTACAGAGATGGTGACATTCAGAATAAAAAATTATACAACATTATTAGAAGAAAATTTAGACTTCTTTAACTTTCATTTGGAATATTTTTCTATAAGTTAAACTATTCTTGACTTACTTTTGAAGAATTAATTGAACTCAAGAAAAAGAGAGAAATCAGCAAATTTCAACAGCCTCAAGCTTAAGGGACACGAATTTTTATCCTCAATGAAACTGAATCAGGTCCACAGAGGATACTATTTGAACAGCATAATTGCTACTATACATGTGGAAAACAGTACAATGTTACCGAATATTATTGCAGAAACTGTCGCACTTAAAAAAATATTTATTTGACATTATTTATAATAAATTTATTCCTCTTTATCTTTTGTTGGAAACATTCTTCTGTAAGTTTTGAAACAGCCTTCCAGCCAGAATCAGACGAATTAAAAACAAGGCGAATCAGGCTCGCAGAGAATATTATTTGTATAACTCAATTAGTACTAAGCCTAAAGTAAATGACATAATAGGGTATATTCATGAATTTATTTTATATTCTTAATTCACTGATTACATCGTTATAACGTAGTAAAAAATATAAATTATGTTTAAAAGTGCTGTAATCAAGTTTAAAAAAATATTTAAAATTGAGAATAATTTTGAGCTGTTTAAACGCCGCCATTTCTGCGCGCTATTTTGATGACGTCAAATACCATGTCCAGTAACATTACAGTCCATTGTTTACTACAGATGTTTTCGTTCTCGGCTTATTTCAGTATTAAAAAAGCTCAAAAGTCAATTTATAAGTATTGCATTGTGCCTGAATGCAAAATACTATCAGAAATGAACCTGATACAGTCTTTTTTCTAATCCAAACAGGTTTTAAAATACGTAAGAAATGATGTAAGGTTATCAGAAGAGATGAAGTATCATAATAAATTTGACACATAATGAATAACATTATATGTGATTAGTTTCAGCAATAAAATACAGTATATGATTGCGGCTTCGTTAAACGTTTGCTCGTTTCAAAATGAACAAAAATTATAGGTTATGTTCACTGCTCATCATATTTCGGATTATATTTATTAAAATAGCGTACATAATATGTTATTATTTAATAATTACTTTGCAGTGTTCACTTTTTTTACTTCAGCGGACGTAAAATTTGGATTTGAAAGAAAATAAGACGACATCATAAATGGATCTATTCTTGGCAGATTATCCGATTGTGCTCCTACAAAACCACTTTGTCTTAAATGATTCATAATCTCACTAGGATACCAAAATTACACTCAAATAATAAATGAATTTACAACACACACGTTATTACTATGTTTTCTAATCAAAAGCCTGCAATGCCATACAAATGTATGCAATGCGCACTTGTTGGCATAGTATTTGACGTCACATTTCGTCTTAACCAATGGTGTTATGTTTTAGAACTTTGGATTTCCCGCGCTTAATTTGCCTTTTTATTTATTAATTTTAAGCAATTTAAAAGATATCAAATACCAAAATGATGGTTTAGTACAAAAATCCGGCCAATATAAATTCGGGAAAAAAATATTTGAACCAAATTTAAATTTCATGCATATTCCCTATTACTCAAGATGTGTTCATTTACTAAACTTTATCACAGGAACGATCGCACCTAGAAAAAAAATGTATAAGACATAATTTGAAGAAAATTTTCTCATCATCTTTTATTTGAATATTTTTATGTTAATTGTACTGTTTTTGACTTATTCTTCAAGAACTGTAGTACCATTACATCTAATCGAAGCTGACATATTTTCATCTCACCTTGAGTCCTTAATCGTTGTCATCTCGATCTGGGTCTAATTTCTATAAGAAAAATACCCCAATGAAATATCTATGACAAATTCCTATTGGAAACATGTCCAGGTCCGTAGAAAATCAAGATCAATTCGTTGTGGTTTCATCACTGATTTAAATCAAGAAAAGATGGAAAGCCCTCCAGCTTAACGAAGACGAATGCAAACATCACAATAAAGTGAATTAGGCTCACAGAAAATATTATTCGAATAATATAATTGATACTACACCTGTGGAAACAGTACAGTGATATTCTTTATCGAGCACTATCGCAGAAACGGTCTCACTGACAGAAAAATATTTTAGGGCATTATTTGTAGAAAATTCAGTTTTCTTTATCTTTTATCCAAAGCATTTTTTTGTTAGTTGAACTGTTCTCGATTCATTCCTAAGCAACTAATTTGAGGATAAGGAAGAGAAGGAGCCGACAATCTGAAACAGCCTTCTAGTTTAATAAGGACGGATTCTATCTCAAAATAAAGAGAATACTATTTGATAATGCAATTTGTACAATGTTGTTCCAATTGTTTTTTTTTCTAAGCAGTATAACAGTAACGGCCGCACTTGAAAAAAAATGTTAAGGGGCATAATCTGTAGGAGATTTAGTTTTATTTATCTTTTATTTGGAATATTTTTCTATGAGTTGAATTGTTCATGACTTATCTTTGAACAAATAATTTAATCTCAAAAAAAAAGAGGAAAGTCAGCAATTTTGAACAGCCCCCATCTTAATGAAGACCAATTCATACCTTGAAACAAAATGAATTTGGATAATGCAACTTGTACTATACCAGTGGAAAACAATACTACAATGTTATTTGATATGGTCACACACACACAAAAAAATGCTATGCAACATTGTTTCTAGGAAACTTAGTCTACTTTATTTTTTATTTGAAGCATTTTTGATGATCTGTTCTTGACTTATTCATGACTAATTTTGCGGATATTTGACCTCAAAACAAAGAGAGAAGAAAGGACTTACAAATGGAGACCTTTCAGGGGTTCATGTTGATCCTTAACATATCAATCTAATTTTTTTTCATAATTAAATCCTCATGTAATTTTTCTTCTAGCATAGGCTTGAGGTTAATATTTCACTAATAGAAAATGTTTTCTCCCTGTTCTTCAACTCTAGGTTTCACACAAAATAATTATTCTGAAAAACCAAAATTGGAAACGAAGTATGAACAATATAACGGGAAATTAAAGTGAGAAGTGATTTCCTCTTTGCCATAATTAAATTCGATTTATTTCTTCGGGGAATATGATATTCTTACACGTTATACGTTGAGTGAAATAATTTAAATGCAAAACGCTCTTTCCGAACTTCTGCAGAAAACAACTGTCGTTTGCGCTGACATTTCTAGCATAAAAGCAAAAAAACAAACGTCCGTTTTTACGTTTATTCTATTTCCACAAAATTGTTTCTTTTCCCAATGCAAATGTCTCTGCGAATATCTTTAAAATTCAAATTTCAAATGTTGTTTTGACTGCTCCATACATCTCCGCTTCGCGCAATGGTGTATTTTCATAGTATTCTCTTATTTTTTTACTTTTGAAGTCATTCCATCCGTAAATTGATCGCGAAGAAGAAGACACTGTAGTATTGATGTATGTATGAATGAGGCGAGGGCTGGAGCCCCAACATAAAGGCAACAGAAACCCTAGACGACACTAAATCTAATAGAATATAAATATGTAAAGTTCTCTTTGAAGCTCAGTTTATCTCGAAGAATGTATCAAAATTTTACTTGCACATCAGATTAGAAAACTCAAGATGATTTATACCAGTCTTTTTCTGGCAATAAGTCTTTATTCACTCAGAAAATATCTGAGCTTGAAACTAGTTTCATTTAAAGACGAATCTAACTTTACAGAAAAAGAAAAATTCGTATTTAATTCCTCTGGCGAACTGAAAACTGCAGCCAACTTTTATTTTAATTACAGAAAATAAAAGTTTCGTTTGTGGTGCTGTATTTGACAAGAAGATATTTCTGGTATTAATGTTTTAAAACTAGACACGACAACATTTAATTAACGTTTCGATTGAGTGCTTTAATTTTTTAATTAAAACTCGCAACTTTAATTCATGCTGCTCTACTTTTGTACGATTCATTACTGATATTTTCGTTGTGAAGCTGATGTTAAGGATTCTACAATGTTTTTGAGTTTTCTTACTTCAAGAAGTATGACCGAAACCGCCAGTAGATAAACTGTAAGGCTACGAGCTTGTATTTCAAAATGGCTGGCAGGTAGTGAAGATTCTGGTAAGATGTGCTTCCAACAGAACAATTCGAAAGGTGTTCACCTGTTCTACAGAGGTGATCAACAGAACCATCTCCGTTATAAGCCAGAGCTGTCAATAGCTGCAAACGGTGGCCATTTTCAAATATGAGTTTGAAGCCCTACTACTTATCTACTATTTTGATGCATCCGTTCATCAGAGAACTCAAATTCAGCTGTATACATGTTTTCCGTCTGCTCTCTTTATACCAATAACTCGGTTGAAAGTCGCAAAATTTCCTTAAAAGCATTGCTTAAAATTATAGAGAATTCCATCATCGTGAGAAAAATCTGTTAGTAATCAGGTGCAAAGGAAATAATCCACCGGTAAGAGGTTTTTCTAGTATCGCGTTTCGCATATCGCTTTAAAGCGGCGGAAAGTAGAGAAATGGACACTTCCGGAAATAAAAGTACGTCTTGAAATGTTGATGAAGGGAGGAATATCCAAGATGGTTGCCATAGGCGGGAATTAAACTTCTGAATAAGTGACTAGCTCTACCACCCGCTCAAATGGAATTGCAGTCGATGTGTGAGTTCTTTTTTTTACATTTCTGTGGCCGGTTGACGAACTAAACGTAACTCTCGGGAGAGAGGCCCTTTGTTCTTTGAATTAATCCGCTTCGTTGAATTTGTAAAATTCCAGTCCGTCGGACGTTAATTGTTAAATCACGATCATTTGTAATTTAGATTGCGGTGTTGCCTTTTGTTTTCGATGTTGATTTGAAATCGCTCTTTTTTAGGTTATGTTGTTTGTTGGGATGAGAATAAAATTCCGCACGAAAGCAATTAAATTAAATTAAAATATGCGTTGAAACTAGCGAGGCGAAAATGTGTAACCTACTTTTTCACTATTATCACCAATATTAATTAATTTTACATGAAGTACATGAAATATTCTACAAAATTTGATTATTGGAAATTTTCGATAATTCAAATGATTCCAGTTTACATATTTATACTAACAAAACTAAAACAGTTCTTGTTCATCTGATAAAATTAATAAATAGCTCATAATGCATTCTAAAGTACTGTTTTGTGCAAAAAAAATTGATAAAATACGGGTGCAGTCTCATACTCAGATTTTTGGGCAAACAGCAGAATACAACCTCTGCGGACTCAACTGGGTTTGGAGTACATTTGGCGCAGGTTATTTCTCCCTCGATTCTAAACTTGTTTGTAGAGGCTTCAGGAAGTCAGGTACTGAAGGCAGCGGACTGTGGAGTCGTATACTAAATTGCAGCGAGCGGTAAGCCATCGTATAGTGTATGCAACCAGCTGCTGGCAGCCGATACTGTATATCTGGCGAGCTGCTGGGGCAGCCGACACTGTGTGTCTTTATATCCAAAAAATAATTAATCTAAGCTTGACTGGTTGCAAAAAAACGATGAAGTCCCATCTTTTAAATATAATTCTGGCTGTTATACAGTATTCTAACTAGTTCCTAGAGGTCCCTACTTATCATATCTATTGAGGTCGATGAGTCCGTAATTCCACAATTTTCAATATGCACAATTTACAATTCATTTGACAGGTGATCGAATTCTGAGCATTGTTACAAAAATAGGATTATCAAGTGCAGATTCGATCAAATTGTTCTAAAACAGAATTTAGCACCAGATAACAATCCTCAAAGAGAAATAAGAAAATGAATTTAAAACGGAAATTCTTTCCACCCATATAGGCTACGTGCATGGAGTCTACTAGCGCCTCTAGCGGGCGATGGAGAACGATTGAACTCCCATTTTATCATTGTTTCATACCTATAATTTTTTAAATGTACTAATATTATCCAATTTAGCTGTGTGCGAATAATATAACTTGCATAGCATAAAAGGTACATTTAAATTATTGATTTTGAGTATTTTTTTCTTCAATAAAAACGTACCTATTGAAGAAAACGTCTTAATTCGTCCAAATTGACAAAATAACCTCAAGTTATGACGCCGATGATCTTGCGGATCATGTTTGTATGTATCAAACACTGTATCCCTTTTACCGAGGAAGCATTGAAGAAAAGCGTGAAATTAGTTTGGCCATATTAAACATGTTGAAGAATATGTTGCTGACAATATTAAATATTATTGCGAAGTGCAGTCGACAAACTTCTATCACTGAAACACCTTACAAATTAGAGATAGAGGTAAATTCATGAATCCCAAATCGATGACGAATTTTTCTAATTTCACAACTGAATTACAAACAGCTTTGTTATATAGATTAATAATGAAAGATAGATAATACTCTATTTACCGCTTTGATCCACTTCACTCGTTTTTTTATGTTATAACTGCGTACATGAAATCTATGAAACTTTAATTCACTTAAATCATTCTCATCACAACAGCCTGAAACAGAACAAGCGTTTTCCTAAGTTTAACATGCAACTATTTTCACTTTTAAACTACAATGCTCGATGACGTATTCTGAGAAATGGAGTTCAATGGTGCTCACCATGAGCGCTCGCATCGATATTTGTTAAAACTCCGCCCCCTTGCACATAGCCTATAGATATGTGATATTACAATGATTCTTAGTACAATCTTATCAATCGCATTTTTCGGGTAATAATACGAGTTTGACAACTTGCATGTGATTGCGAAGACCTGGAATTGATTTAATCAGCTGACAAAACAAACTTGGTATCATTGATCAACAGTGAAGAAGCTATCGCTTCGACACAGTTTTGACTAACAGGTCAATTATTATCCATGAGGTTATATAGACCATGTCTTTTGGGACGGATTGGATCACTACTTAATTGTGTATGAAAAGGTTTTTGGGCTGCTGAATCCGAATCTAATATTAGAATTTGAAAATTCAGCTTTTCTTTTTCTATCAATTCGAAGATGTGTCGTCTAGTGTAGTCCGAATAATGAATACTTTGACTCGACTTTATATAATGAAACAAAATTGTCAGGGTTTGGTGAGAAAACAATAAAACAATAATTCAAGTAATATTGATTCTAATTATTAGGTAGTATGTGCAAGATGAAAAATTCTAGAGTCAACAACTGCAATTCACTGCAACTGGTTCTTGCACATTTCGTTTAAAAAACGTGCAACTTTCATTCTAATTTTGAAAAGCTGACAGCCAGTTGCAGTTAACGGAGTATATTTGTCTTTTTGTTGAACATGTTTTTGACAAATTAGTATATTCACAATAAACTAGTGGTCGATATTCGAACGTAATTGATTATATTGCTAAGTTTGAACGTTATTGAATTTAACTCTCCATCCCCGGGAGTATCAGGTAAATTATCTTAGTATTCGACGCTCTATCCGAATCTGAAATAAAATATAGTGGTTCTGATTCAAGATTTCAGAGTGATTCCCTTCTTGCCTCCCGGATGAGGGCAAAATCGTCAAACTTTTACTTGAGACATTTTTTTTATTTGGTGCATATTTCTCAATATATTCCAAACAAAAATAATATCGTTTTCAGCGGTAAAATGGAATGAGACAGCCTTTATGCAAAACCTCACAGTCCTTCGAGTGATCGTTACAGAGTTTTCTCTCCACGTAAAATTAAAATGGAACTATCTGTATATATTTATAGCTTTGTGCACTCCTCTTTCATGTGAACCCAAAATGAGACACTTCTATTTGTATATAGTTTCAGCTTTTTACATTCCTTCTTTATATAGTTTTCAAGTATACCAAATCTCACATTTCTTTGTGCGCGCAATATGCTTGAAAAGGGATACAAACTTTCTCTTCACATATTTGATATATAGATTAAAATGAGACATTCTGTATATAATTTCTTTTTTCTGCACTTCTCTTCCATATACACTTTATGAATATGTCAAATTTCATATTTCTTCGTGCACGCAATATGTTTAAAAAAAGATACAATTTCTTTTCTACAGATTAATATATAATAATAATAATAATTATTATTATTATTATAAACGTTTTAAATCTTCTTATACCCTTTCGGGTGATGAGATTTTCTTTCTTCTTATTCACTTTTCCTGTTCTTCGCTTTAATCTTCACTTTACCTATCTAATATTTCTACTATGTTATTCTCCCAGGTTTGGGTTGGTCTTCCTCTTTTTCTTTTGTGCTTCATTCTTGCTTCCCATATTTGTTTTGCTTGTCTTTCTTCTAGCATTCTTATTAGAAGGTCGAACCATGCTAGCTGATTTTTCTCAATGGTAGTTTGGATTCTCTCTAATTTACTTATGTAATCGTTACTCAATCTGTCTATCCTCCATCTACCCATCTTAAATATCTCATTTCCATTGCTTGTATTTTACTCTTTGTTCTTTGGTTCATTACCCACGTTCCACATCCGTACAATAATGTTGGCCTATATATTGTTTTGTATAGCGTGATTTTTGTTTTTTTGGACACTTGTTTATTGTTCAGTATTGTTTTGTTAATTGCAAAAGAGCTATTATTTGCTGTGCGAATTCTTCTGTTTATTTCATCTTCTATTTTTCCTTTACTCTCTATGTTTGTTCCTAGGTTCTACTTCTGTTCCATTCAGTGTTATGTTTGCTGTTATATTAGCCTTGGATATCATCATGATTTTTGTTTTGTCTGCATTCATTGTCATTTGGTGTTTCTCTAATTCCTTATTCCATATGTTTAGATTGTGTTGCATATCCTCTTCATTTTCTTTGCCAGGACTGCAAGATTGTTTGCAAAAGCACATTTCTGTTATCGTTGTTATGTCGAATTTGTAATACCTAACTTCTACTTTCCTTGTTTTATTCTTCACCTCTTTCAGGATATCATCTTAAAATATTATAAGTAATAGTGGGCTTTGTGATCCTCCTTGTCTAAGTCCTTGTGTGGTGTCCAATTCTACAGATACTTCATTTCCAGTCCGTATTAAGTTAGTTGTTATTTTGTATAAACTTTTTATTAATTCCAATAGTTGTTCATGTATTCCCTTTCTCCTCAGTACTTCCCACATCATTTCCCATTGTACCCTATCAAAGGCTTTTCCCATATCTATAAATGTTGTGCAAAGTTTGCTGTCTTGTTTCATCGTTTTGTCTATGAGTTTCAAGTACTGTTTTCATTTCATCATTTTGTATATTTCCCTTGGATGAATGGTTCTCGTCTTCTACAATTTCCTTTGTTGTCCGTTTTTCTTCCAGCAGTTCTTAAGAGTGATGTTCCCATCTTTCCATTATTTCTTTACTTCCATTTATTATCTTCCTTGTTTCATTTTTTGATAGTTTCAGTATGATTTGTTTTCCTTTTTTGCAATTTTTGAGTGTTCGGTAGAATAATTACTGATTTTCTTTGGAATTTGCTTCTAATTTGTTTCCAAATTCATCCCACGCTCTCATCTTTGATTTTTTAACTGTTTCTCTTGCTTTGTTTCATTGTTTCTTATAATGTTTTTCATTTTTGGTATTGAGGAACTTTTTCCATATTTGTTTTTTCTTTTTATCTCTCTTTTCATCTCCTCGTTCTACCAATAAATTTTTTTTCTATTCTGTGCTTCCCTTATGGTACCACATGAACATATTGCTTCTTCCATTAATATATCCTCCAATCCTCTCCACATGTCTTCCATTTTATATCTGGTTTTGGTGTTGTATCTATCAGTTGGTCTATTCTTGTTGGTATTTCTTTCTTATTTGTACATCTTTCAGTTTGTCGATTTTTGGTTTCAATATTTCCACCTCTTTCTTTGTAGTGTTACGTTTTTGTTGTATTATTTCCGAACTTTCTATTTTCGCGACTGTTAAGAATTGATCACTGCCTAATAAACCTATATAATGGGATATTATTCTGCACTCCTTCTCCATATTAACTCCAAAGGCGGATACATGCAGCCATATTCATTCACGTTTACAATTTATTTTCATCTTCATTTGATTTTCATGTATCTATACTTAAAATATAGCATTCAGGCAGACGTACGAATATAAATTAAATGAGAAATGAACGCATGCGCATCTCGATATTTTGTCAATTCAATCTGTAATTTTGTACATATCTCGGAAATAGGAATAGTCAAAATGTCCTACACACGATAGTATGATCTTTGATACACTGATTTTTTCAATCGTCACGACGCAACGCAACTCTATAAACTGTTCACAGTGCCGAGCATCATTCACTTTCAGTCACGTGTTAGTGTTACCCATCAGTCAATCATGTTGAGAGTGTTTCCCATTCGTTACAATATGCAACAACGACTTCTGTACAAGATTTGCTAGTATTATACTTCAAATTGATTGATTTTCTCGATTTTTGGTCACCTTTCAAGATGTTTGGAACAACATTGTGTCGCTTGAATTTTACTCTAGTTTAAATGAAATCGGGGTCACTCTGACTCTATAAAACTTTCATTTCAAGAATATTGCACAATTATCGACCATCCAGGATTTTCGAATGATTATTTTATCGCTGTATTAGTCCGAGCACCTGTGGATAACATCTACCCACTTTGGATCTAATTAAGCGCATCCCGACTTACGGAGCGATCGAATTTCCATCGGGATAATGCCCATGGAAGCTATAACACTTCCAGTAACGAGTATATCTCTTACATAACCTCGAACACCACAAACGCAGCTAAGTTTAGTATTAGTTGTGGTGAATCCAGGAGAATTAACGCAGATGAAATTAAATTGATATATGGAAAACAGATTCTTCATAATCTTCTAGCATTCAATTTTGTCGCATCCTCACCAAATTTATTGCGTCATTCCAATGAGAAATCATCCCAAACTTTCTGACCAACTCAGCAATTTGTAGAACGTCACTATGACCATATATTTCATCCGAAATGGTCAAACGTAATATACTATACATATTTGTGACTGATAACGTCCACACAACTTTGATGATGGCATCATTTATGTATGAATAAACAAACAGAGGTATGCATGTCCACCACAAAATTAAAATAAATTATGATTATTCTGTGGTGTATCACACGGTTTGCTAAGTGCCCCCTGCAGGGAGCCTGTTAGTTGGATGCATTAAAATCTGAATTATTACTGTGCGAAATACTAAAAGAACGCCTACGCATATTTTTCATTATGTTTATGACATTTATTGCTATGATAAAATTATCCTTTTTCAAAGTTTACATCAGGAATTATTAACTGGATCTGATATAAATTTGGAGCCCACGTGGTCAATTACAGACGATGTTAAAGAATATTCTATAATTTTATCAAACATTGATCCACAAAATGCTATATGCGCCTGGAACCATACGCACGTTTCTTGTTTTGTAGTAATCATGATTTTTCGCTTGAAAATTGTTTGTGAAAGACGCTACATTCCTGCACAAACAGAATAAGGTGAGGCACCCGTAAGGCGCTAAATGAAGAACTCACTTTTTCAAAGTAAATCTCCGTTTCAATCGATTTGTGTTATATAACGTGAAGAGACAAATATGAATTTTATATTCGGACATATGTAGCATTCACTTTCGTTCCATTATAAAATACCAACAAATACAACAACAGCAACAGTTACAAGAACAACATGAATAAAAACATCAACAATAATAATAATAACAAAAAAAACAACAATAACAACAATTATGTCCACAACAACAACAACAATAATGATAATAGCAGTAATGATTATCATAATATTATTGATATTAATAAGGATAATAGTATTAATAATAATAGAAACAGGAAGAACAATATGATGAATAAATTGAATTCAAGATAGCAATTAGTTTAGAATTTTGTAGAAAAATATTTTTTTCTAACACTGTTTTGGAATTTGCATACTTCATACCCAAAAATTATTTTGGAATAAGTGACATTACAATATGTCGTTTATACAGAGTAATCAAAAATGATTGTCCGTGCCGCCTTGTTCTGATTTTTTCTTTGCCGCTTGCTTGAGATAGTGAGCTTCAAGTGACAGATGACTGTTCCTCTGAAAACACTATTCTAACCTTAAAATTTGGTAGAATAATAATAAATTTTCAATAATTATCCAATAATACAGCTATTCCCTTACTTTCTTGTTTTTAGAATCAGATTATGAATAAATCCGTCACAAAATATGCAAGATATACGCCACTGTGTTCTTGAAATGTCAGTAACGTAGTTATCAGAATAAATAAATTTATACTAACTTTATTCCATGAAGATAATTTTGATCAAAATGCGAACTTTTGCTAGTCACGTGACAGACAATCATTATTGATCACTCTGTACTAATTCCGTACTCAGCGCCGTATAGAATCATTCAATTATCATTTTCAAGGAATCAGAAGTATTACTTAGTTACCACGGTTACTTCTTAACAATTAAGATATTCATTTCTGGTTTTGCGTTTGACGTTTCATAATTTAAAAAAAAATTCTGAAATATTGTTGAGTTTCCAGAATGTTGTTGAAGAAAGTAAGTTTGGAATGGCATCGTTTTTGCCTTCGGCTCGAATTACAAATTCTCGCTCATTTGGAATAAGGGCCATTCCAATACTTGTTGTAGAATATACCATTTTTACATCATCTAGTATTTGACCTGTATTTTGAACGGATGTGATTAGTTCCGTATGATGGTGATCCTAAAATTTCAATCCTCAAAAAAAACTTGTACTCATTTTCAAAGCTGTATTATCTGATTTTCAAGCTGTTCAATTCTAAAGTTGATCTGATCAACAAAACCTATGCAACAAACCGCCATCTTGAATTCTGAGCTAGAATTCTCACCATATAACTACTGATGCGCTTAACATTTGTATGAATTCTGAGTGCTCCAAGAGATGCCCAGAACATTATTAATAATGAACTTTCATTCTTACATCGATGTATTGAAGTAAAGTCTTAGTACAGTTGGATAATAAACAATAAAATATATTTTATAGGTAACACTTTGGGCTGGAAAAGTTGATTTAATCTTATTCTATTTTTCTGTTTGTTTAGGCAAGTGAAATTTATTTCGGGGGAAAAGTACGAAGAAAGATTTATGAAATTAAGGGTGGTAGCTTCGATCTTAGTCGCTGTACTGTAATTTTTCTGTTCTACTTTAAGTAAGTCTGAGCTCTCGTTTCTTCTTGATTCAATTTTGTCCACTTATTCATCCATTACTATTTTTTATTTTGGTCGTTTGCTTCGAGCCTCTGTCACATTTCACTAGGAATGAGAATAATTTAAAAAGCTCTCGGCCTGATGAAGAAAACAAAAGATTTTCGAGTAATTTTTTATTAAATGTTCCCACGCAGGTAGCTTTCTTACAATTAATTCAGCGATGCTCTAAGTTTTGATACCATCAGAATAATAAGATGCGTTCAAGTCTCTGTTTCGACCTCTTCATTCGAAGTGAATTTTCGACTCCCTTATCATTTCTTCAAGTTGAGGAAAAGAATTGCTAGGAGCCAATCTGGCGAATACGGGGCATGTGGAATAGACCAGGAGCCAGGAATAGGTTTCTCTTGCCTATTTCCTCCCGGCTGATAACTTGTGAAATGCTTCTTAGAGACGTTTCATACAGCATGGTGATCGTCAGCTGCGGCACTACTGGTGAGTCAACTGAGTGTAACATTCCACACACGTGGAAGAAAAAATAGTATATTGTGTGGCTAGGGACGAAACAAGACGATTTCAGCTGAGTGTGAGAGTTGGCATCACCCCCGGCTGAAATCGTGTTTTTTCCCGTGCCACACACTGTATTTTTCATTGAAACTTTCCATATTACAAATTTGACATAACAAAGTTAATTTTTTTCTTTTGATTTTGCAGGTAACAAGTCAAGAGTAGCTACTTGTGCTTTATCAATAAGATATTGTGATGTACTTGAAATTATCGTATTATTCCTTTTTTTTCTTGAAACTAATCCTCTTTTCAATTTAATTTACAGTTACGAATACAACTGTCAAATTAACTGAGGTTATATGATTTTCTCTTAGAGATTGATAATGAACAAATGCGACTCTGCCAGGGATAAAACTATGTAAGGAACAAATTCAGCGGGCAGAAAAGAGCTTGCTTCTGCCCAGCTACACTCGCATTTGTCTGAAATAGTCTTGTTTCGACTGACAAAACAGGCGTTGAAACTTGCTGTTTCAATGCAGGTATCATGAGAAAATATTTTCAATCATTTCTTCTCAATTGAAAATTCATTAAATGATAGATGATGATATACTTTCATCAGAAAAAAATGTCAGCTGGTTGTGAGGTGATGGTTTATATGTCAGTTGATCACAAGAACTTGAAAACAAAAATAATAATTTGAGTGATTTCCTCTCACTCAAATTTTTTTCGGATGATTGTTCAAGTAGTACTTTGACCAAATAAAAACGTCAGCTAGCTGTATATCGGAGGAAGATTGTCAGCTGATGCAGTGAAGGGTACGGCGCAACAGACAGGCGACAAAGTTGATCGCGAATTTTAGTACCCCGGCTGACGTATTTTCCCCCAGCATACTGCCAGCTGATTTTTTTTATTAATTACAGTATAATGTCAATAATTATCTGACAAATTTTGAAATAGGAGGAAATGACATGTCCAAAGTTAATTGATACTGTAATGTTTATTGCTCAAAAAGGAAATAGTTTATAATCAAATAAAAATCACTATTTAATAATTGAAAATGAAATAAAAGGGTTATTCTTCTGGATGTCACTAAACGACACTATATTATTCATTTATCCCTTACTACTATCTTAAACAAAGCCGCAGATATTTATTTTTAACTATTTATATACACTGATCACTTTGCTGCTCTAGATTCACCATTACACTATATTCTTCAAATCGTTTGCTTGCGTTTATATATGGAATCCAGTTCTCTCGAAAGTTCCAGATTTAGTCCAGTACAATCATGTTGCTACATGTTTCCATCGTGCGGAGTGGTGTGGTGCGGTGCGGCGCGATACAACGAGAACGAAAGGTTTCGCCCAGATAAGGTCACTTTTACGAACCTCCACACTCTCGCACGTTACAGATACCATGCTTTTGTATCAACTGATAGTCTTGCCCTCGATATACAGCTAGCGTACGTTCTTATTCAATCAAAGTATTACTTGAACAATCATCCGACAAAAATTTAAGTGAGAGGAAGAAAAATCAGTTAAGCCACCAATGGTGCCGCAGCTGACGGTCACCATGCTATATGGAACGTCTCTCAGAAGCATTTTATAAGCTATCAGCCGGGAGGAAATGACCGACCTAAATCTGCTCCTGGTCTAGAAATATTTAGACACAAAGTTTCTTGAGTTTTGCCGCAACAACATAGGTGCATTGCAATTGTAAAATTGCATTCCTTTTTTTTTTTGGGGATAAGGATGTTTAACTTTGCATCATTCAATTTCAACCGTAATAAAAAATAGTAGGTTCCAGTGATAGTTCTGCTGCTTTCAAGTAGTCTATCAGCTCTGTACCATAAGAATCTTAGACGATCGTGGCCATGACTTTTCCGGCAGATGGAACTATTTTGGCTTTTTTAGTCGCACTTTATTTGGACTGCTACTTTATTGTCTCTGGCGTGTAGTGATGAATTCAAGATTCATCTTCAGTGATAAAACATCGAGGCTCAGTGAGATTGAGCTTAAAGAAATCTAGACTATCTTGAGAAATGTTCAAACAGATAGATTTCTGATCGACTGTTGATAGACGCGGCATCTAGTGAGCAGTCAGCTTTCGCATACCCAAAACATCACGTAAAATGTGGTGGACGCAATCTAATGAGATGTTTACAGCCTCAGCTTCAGTTGACGATTGTCTAGTATAGAATTATGAATTTTCGTGGCGATTTCGTCGATCACGATGATTTTTGGACACCTCGTGCGTTCATCCTCCTGGCCACGTTTGAATTCATCAAAAATGAAGCAGCAGATTCTTTCAATCTAGAATCTAGCTCATTTCTTCATCTTTGTCAATCTTGAGCTTTTCAAAAGGAACTTCTATTCCAAAAAACAGGCAAAAATCTTCAAATTATCATCACTGCTACAACAAATCTACTGAATACACAAGTCTGAAACTTTGCTCAGCGTCACCTGAAGGTTTCACCTTATTAATATAATAGAATTATGGTCATACTAGCGATGTGTATGGTTTCAACTGGGAACTTATCAAACTACCCCCGTACTCCGTCTACCAGTGTTCACATATGACCTTAGATCATAAAATATTTAGATGGAAGGAGTCCTCTATATCACACAATACATTTTTGCGAACGGTTATGCCAGAGAGAGAGGAAAATATAGGTTACGTTAGAGGGACAAAGGAATAAAATAAAATGAAAGAAAAATGAAGTGGAACGAACTGCGCAGGTCTATCGAATTTCATTTGCTATTTATAAAAGTAATCTCAAGAAGATGTACTTTGCAACTAGATAACGGCGAATGAATATAAATAAGAACTCATTACATCATGTGTTTGCCATTTTGCGGGCTTGACAAACCGAAATTCAATTATTGTCACGCTTGCGCAGTTCATTTCTCTAGCTTTCTTACAATATATCTTCCATCTCTTTCCGTCGTAACCGTTCGCAGTTTCTTCCATCTAGATATTATTTAGGATTTAAGCATAAGACGCATTCACTGGAGTTGGCGCCCAAGTCAAGCAACAAGCAAGTCGTGGATGATTAGCATTTATTAATTTCTACTTGACTTACTGGTGGAGTCTATGCAAGCCTCTTTTAGAAGATAGGAGAATTCTCGAGTATAATATCAACTTAATATTTATGATGAATATCCTGGAATAATTTAACAATCTTCACCTTGGCAAAAGATTGATAGGATATGAAGGAACCATCGTCAAAGATTCGCTAGTATTCATGGAAAGAATCTTCAAACTCACAGAAGTGCCACCTATCGCGGTTTTGTCATATAATGGTCTCGTCCAATATTTAACATGGCTGAAGATTGATGAGGTTTGCAGGATATATCGTCAAAAATCCAAAATAGATAGTTCCGTTTTTCTACAAACGTCCAATTAGGACAGAATCGATTAAGTACGTTACTATATCGCCAGTTATCGCCATAGTTACCGACAATATAAACCAGCATTCGTATTATTATATTGTCACACATAGCTTGCTCCCATATATGCTTGAATTCGTCAATTTAATTAATTGTCAATAACGTACAATGTCCAATAATTATTGACAGGAACGCTGAGCAACTCGTCTGATAGTTGGATGTCTAAATTGATGGACGCTTTGCAATCGAATATTGATGGAACAATATTCAAAATAACACAGAGTTCAAATATTTAGAACACGATTACTATCACAATTTGTACTCACAATGAAATCTACTCAAATTTTTGTTTGAGTAGCGATTTATTCGCACAAAATATAGTTAATCTACCATATGAATATTCTCTACAGCTCTGGTCATGTAAACACTTCAGCATATCCTCAGCAAACACATTCCCTCAAAAATATAGTTGATCCTGACCATAATTCTCCTGCCACCAGCACGCGCTCACCCATACATTTGAATATTTCACGAATATCCGCGAAAATGCTTCGACCCGCGGATGACTCACACTCATAAAACTACTACGCACTTTACTCCTCCACGACATCGAGCTTCTTACCCATTATTCGTTTTCCCCTACATCAGGCAGTTGTCTGTCACTTAGCAACAATCGCCAAGGAAATAAATATAAATATATCCATGACAATGGACCGGAGATGTTTTTCTTCGGAGATGAAGTGAACATCAAGGAAAGTTTTCTTAATTTCGTCAACGAATCACGCACTTAGGAAAGTTTGTGATTATGAGGAGCCATTCCAAGGAAAAGTTTGAGGATGTGAATGGAGAAAAGTTTTGTTAGTGTATTTTACCGGAAATTTCGCGAGTTTGATGTTCTTGAATAAATTATTCTTATGAGTAAACATCCACGTAGCATAATAACGATAATAAATTACCTGATACGGGTGCGGCAGACACTATTTTAGTGCAGATTGATAGATCGATTTATATTTTCCGAGTCGTAGGGTTTTACAATAGAGTACATTGTAATCAAAAAAACTGTGTCGTACCATAACCTACTGAATGACGTCACTATGTTTGTTTTTATAAGCTGTGGCATTTCGATAAAATCTTTAAAAGCTCCATTTGAACACTGCCATAGAGATGAAGAAACCAAGCGAAAAGGAACTGAATGTCTAAGACAGTAAAAACAGTCAGAGCAGTGTTTATCGGCTGTAACAAATCGGCGAGGGGTGACATTACATCCCGCCATTTCACCCTTCCCCTTTTATTCTATGAATCTTTCCCAAAAATCACTTGGCTGACTCCTCACAAAACTTCTCTTGAAAAGATCACGCTTGGCCGTGGATTTATCATCGGCCAATACGCCATAAATTGATAGCGTGTGTGATGCTATCATTTTGCTGTTGTTTCGTCAGACATATTGCCTCCTTCTTGACAGACTCTCATTTTTTACTGTTTTTCTTCAAGTTTTTTTAAGAGTCACCATCAACGCAGATATCTTGCGGCGGTGGCATTGCAAGATGTCTAACGGAAGACGGAACGTTAAATGTGCTTTGTTTTTGCGTCACACTCTTTCTTAGTTTGTTGTTTTGTGCCGGGTTGAATTATACGATGAGTACATTACTTTTTCTTAGTCTTTCACTGTTATTAATTTGCGGAAACTACCACATTTTTATTCTGAAATAAATTACTTACTCCTATTGTACTTCTTGTATTGCAGGTACTTTATATGTGCTGCACTAACAGAAACTATAGTAGTGACATCTATGAATGATACAAACAAACGTGCGAAATTTGAAATTATAAATCTTCCACTATCAAAATCAAACAGATAATAAATAATGTAAAGTTTTAAGACTCCCCTTTCCAGATTTATGAGTGAGTCTTGAGTTTTTCGATACATAATTCAAGTGAACATAGCTTTAAAGCAAAGTCCGATGTTTCGACGTCCGGGCTTCGCCTACAAAGGCAACCAAGTGAAAAGAAGAGCCATCTAATTCTGTGTGAAAAAACTATAAATCATATGTCCTGTTCTGTCTTGAATCTTCCGCGAAACTCAAATCGTATTTCATCCAGTGAACGGTTTTTATTGGCGTAGAATCACATTGAGGGTCAGAAACTGAGAGAATGTCGCAGGGAGGATATACAGTATGGGCGATAAATTATGAGGACCATCAGCCAAACTGCGATTAGTAATTTTCTATCTACATGCCGGATGACTACAATAAGTGTTTTACCATTGAATGCTTTCCATTCATATAATAAAGTAAAATAGTTATTTGCGTATCAAATCCGAGGAAGCTATCTCTTTTAGGCGAATCTGCTGTTCAGGTAAGACCAAAAAGGAACTATAGGCCGAGATGCACACAACGTTTTTTAGGCGCAATCATCACGAAATAATTCAAAATTACAAAATCTCATATATTTATTTATAAAACATCCCAACTGTAAATCTTAGTTATCGTTTGAATTGTTTCATTTTATTGTCTTCCATCGAAATGACATTTGTAAAAAATGCGTATCAATTTCTTGAATTGCACGAACTATAAAAGTTGATGGAAAAATATAATATGTATTTCGGCGAAAATTGTTTCTTAATGAGTTCATCAAGCAGCCCATTCAAGTAGGTATGAAATGTTTATGAAGTAGTTTTTGACAGATCAGTTCCAAAAAAGTAACATTCGAAAGATCAATCCCAAAAAGTTAAATTTGATAGATTGGTACCAAAAAGTGAAACTTCGCGGCCGCAAAAGGGATCATAGAAACGCCATTTTTGTTATGATCGCCTAAAAAACAAATAATATTCTGCTTATCGTTGTGAGCTATAAATGGGTCTCAGTATCTCCCACATCCGGAAAGCGTCTGGTTCGGCCTCCGATAATTATATCGTCGTCAGTCACAGGGACACACAATAGCGCAATAATTTTCAAATAATTTTGTAAACGTTTTGAGTATCATAACCTTATCGACTTCCCTAAAATATCTGTTGCTTCTCTGAAAAATCTTCTGTGAGTGCTCTGCCAATTTGAATCTGAAATTAACACCCAATTGTAACAGTGAAAAACGCTGAACAATGACAACCGTTTTATAATATTTTTGATACTTTTACTAGAACTAGTGATCGCCCAGTGGTCGAAATTCGACCGTAATTGATTATATCTCAAAATTTTAATGTTATTGAATTCAACTCTCCTTTCCCGAAGGGTTCAGGTGAAATTAACTTGGTATCCGACACTCTATCTGAATCTGGAATAAAAAATAGTGGTTCCCATTCAAAAAACCGTTATCTTTTACTTGAGATATTTTTTTATTTCTCGATATATTCCAGCAAAAACTAATATCGTTTTTAGCGATAGATCAGAATGAGATACCCTGTATATAGTTTCAGTTTTCTGCACTCTTTCTCCATATGAACTTTGAGTGTGCCACATCTCACATTCCTTCGTAAGCCCGGTACAAAAGATTTCCCTTCACGTAAAATTAAAATGGAATTCTTTGTATATAATTACATCTTTCTACACTCCTTTTCCATAAAAACTACAAGTATGCCAAATCTTACATTCCTGCGGTGCAAAGTTTTCTCTTCATGTATAATGAAAACGGGACACCTGCTCTTCTTTTCCATATGAACTTTGAGTATGTATGTCAAATTTCACGTACTTTTGTGCGCGCGCTACAAAACTCTCTTCACCTAAACCTAAGATATACAGGATATAATTTTAGCTTTCTGCACTCCTTCTCCATATAAACTTCAAGTATGCCAAATCTCACATTTCTTTGTAGACACAACGTGCTTAAGAAGAGATCTAAAATTTCCCCTTCATATATCAATATATAGATCAAATCGGGATACAAGTAGTGTTTCACAAGAATCAAGAAATAATCTTGATCTTGTCTTGAAATCAAGACAAGACCAAGACAAGAAGTATTTTTTATTTCCCAAGACTAGACAAGAAAGTACTATCAAGAATCAAGACTTCTTGTCAAGAAATCTTGATATCTTGATAATTAATTTTTCAAATCTGCATATTTATCAATCTATTATTGAAATATTAAAATCTGCTGTGGCCATTACATTTTTTTCCTCGGCAATAAATTTCATGGCCAGTTTTATCACTGTTTAATGAATTCAGGAATGTCATACCAACTTTCAAAGTGACATTTGCCATTGTCAAACTGACAGTTCAAAGTGACAGCGTCATTGTTAAAGTGACAGCGTCATTGTCAAAGTGACAGCGTCATTGTCAAAGTGACAGCGCCATTTTCGAAATGACAGCTATCATTATCAAAATGACAGCTGTCCTTGTTATGGTGACAGATGGCGGCTGTATGTTAGTCCTTACAATATTAGTATTTTTGAAAATAGCGAGTCTTTCTCTAGATTTTCTGGTTGAAAAAGCTCATTTATAAATATAAATCTTGCTTTTTCATCAAAAAACTCAAATATTATGAAATTTTAGTTAAAAATTCGTTCGGGTTCTCTGATTAATATACTTTTTGACAGACAGACCGACCCATTCCATTCGAGCTCATGTTTTATGGGTTCAGTAGGGTCTAAAATGTGAAAATTTATCAGAGTCTTGAACTATCAAAAAATAACAATTCTAATACTTTCCCTATTATATATAAGTCGGGGAAGTAAAAAGTATCTGTGACTATGATTAAAACAAATATTTGATACATATCGAAAGCATAAGTCGTCAGTTTCCGGTGGTTAAATCGTTCATGTTCATGTAGAAAAGAAATGTATAGGTAGATTCCCCAATACTCTAAGAAAGTTGCTATCTCTTAGCAACATTGCCATATCATATAACAAATAATGATTGCAAATACTGATTAAAACATGAAAATGACAGATTTTTCATTTATTTCTATTGGTGGCAATCTTGGAGAACGTTGCTAGAATCGATTCATAACAAAACTGACAGGGAGGATGAAGAGCTAAACTGAGTGTTCGGATTGGATAAGGCAATAGAGAAAGGGGAATCCCCATATATGTCAAGATCAAGAAATATCAAGAATTCTTGGAACAAGACAAGAAATGCGTCGTCAAGAAATGGGCAAGACAAGAAGTTTTTATTTTCTTGTCTTGAAAATCAAGACAAGACAAGGAATGATCATCAAGATAAGAAATCTTGTCTTGATGAAACACTAGATACATGTATATAATTTTCGCTTTCTGCACACTTTCTCCTTATAAACTTCAAGTTTGCCAAATCTCACATTTATTTGTGCGTACAATATGCTTAAAAAAGAGTACAAAATTTTCTCTTCATATATCAATGTATAGATCAAGACGGAACATCTGTATATAATTTTTGCTTTCTACACACCTTCTCTATATAAACTTCAAGTATGCTAAATCTCACATTTCTTCGTGCATGCAATATGCTTACAAGGAGTACAGTTCTCTCTTTACGCATTCATAATATATAATTAAAATGAAACATTCTGTATATAATTTTCGCTTTCTGCGCACCTTCTCCATATAAATTTTGTGTATGACAAATGTCACATTCCTTTCTGCATGCAATATGCTTAAAAAGAGGATAAGAAGTTATCTCTTTACATATTAATATATAGAATATCTCCGCACGAAAGAACCAAATTACCTAGTTTGAGAGAACAATTGACGAACGTTTGAATGTGATGTCGAAATATGATTGGTCATGATTCTAATTTCACATTATGATTCTCATTATTTCTCTACTTCAAAAAGTATGGCACGCCGTTTTGCTATTTAATAGCAAAAATTTATTACACTTAAATTTAAACTATACATTTTTTTTATCTTGCAAGATAATTCATTGAATTTTTATGATTGAATTAAAATTATGTACATACTGAAAATTCAGAATTATTATTATCTAAAAGATAATTTTAATGGGTTGAAATTTTATGATTGAATTAAAATTATGTACATAATAGAAATTAGAAATTCTTGTTATCTTGCAGGATAAATTTAGTTCATTGAAGTTTTTTGATTGAATTAAAATTATGTACATAATGGAAATTCAGAGTTATTAGTATCTTGCACGATAATTTTGATACATTGAATTTTTATGATTGAATTGAAATTATGTACATAATAATAATTCAGCATGGAGACTATCTAGCTATATTATACGGAACCGATGAATTTTATGATTGAATTAAAATTATGTACATAATGGAAATTGGGAATTCTCATCATCTTGCAGGAAAATTTTAATTCATTGAATTTTTATGCTCGAATTGAAATTTTGTACATAATAAAAATTCAGAATTATTATTATCTTGCAAGATAATTTTGATGCATTAAATTTTTATGATTGAATTGGAATTATGCACATAATAGAATTCGGAGTTCATATCATCTTGCAGGATAATTTTAATTCATTGAATTTTTATGATTGAATTGGATTTATGTACATGATGGAAATTTAGAATTATCATTATCTTGCAAGATAATATTAATACATTGAATTTTTATGATTGAATATAAATTGCTTTAAAATTTCGTACATAATTTTGATTCAAAAATAGAAATTCAATTGATTAGAATTATTTCGCAAGATAATAATAACTCTGAATTTCTATCATGTATATAATTCCAATTCAATCATGAAAATTCAATGATTTAAAATTATACTGCAAGATAATAAGAATTCCGAATTTCCATTATGTGCATAATTTTAATTCAATCATAAAAATTCAATGAATAAAAATTATCCTGCAAGATATAAGAATACTGAATTTCTATTATGTACATAATTTTAATTCAATCAAAAAAATTCAATGCATTAAAATTATCTAGCAAGATAATAATAATTCCGAATTTCCATTATGTACATAATTTTAATTCAATCATTGAAATTCAATCAAAATTATCTTGCAAGATATGAAAATGTATAGTTTAAATTCAACTGGAATAAATTATTGCTATTAAATAGCAAAACAGCGTACCATGAAAAAGTATAACGAGTTTTATAGTGCTTCAAATTTGATTATAATAACAAATGAACCGCTAATAATTTTAAAAAATGTTAATTTTAGTTATTTTATATTTCATGAGAAATACTCCTGTTTATAGAATAAACGCAAGAAACTAAAAAGTCCTATCAATGAAGTTTTGGTAACACTGATTGAGAAAAAATCATTCAGGAGTTCGCATCTAGATTCTTAATAAAAGACTTAAATATAAAATTTCAATCAAAAGTTTGTATGTGTTCTCAAGTTATCGTGCTTTCAGACTGACCGACAGACTGACAGACTGTCAGACAGACTGACCGATTTTTAAAAAAATTATGATTATTAGCGTGAAAATTCATCAAAATCTCTAATTATCAAAAAATCACGATTACAATACCTACCCTATTATACAGGATGTTACAGAAATAAGTATATTAATTTCAACCAGTTATAGAACTCGTCGAGAATAACAGTATTTCCCAATAATTTATTCCCGAATTCTCAATTTTTTTTCATATTCTAACCCCTCCATAATTCAAGGAGTCGTTCAGTTGCTTCCATAATTATTGGATTCAGCAGTAGTACCAATGGAACAATTGATTTTGTCATATGTTAGTTGTCAACTCTTTCAAATGAATTTAAAAAAAAAGGAATTAATAATTATCACAAAAGTTTCAACTTGTAGAAATGTTTATCTTTTCTAATAACGATTTTGCAGGATTAGGCTAGGGAATTTATTTAGAACGCTTGCTGAATAGTTATTTTTCACTGGAAATAAAATAATTGTGCTTATGTTGATGTATTCAATGTTAAAGTCGTACCTTCTTATACGTAATGATGAAAATACTATGAGGTTTTTAGAACTTATTGTTTGTCTGACACGTAAAACAGCAGATGAGATGAATGAAATAAATTAATTTACAAAGAAAGGTATTTCTCTCTTACTTATTGCAAATTTCCCATCCAGGTAGCTCCAATAATCTACTGAACAAATAAATCGTGCAAAATATTGCATCTAATATTTTATTTGTAGGCTATGAGTGCTCTGTCCTATGAATAGAAGCTTTCAGAATTGTAGCAATACTTTCAATTAAATTCACCAAATTCATTATTTTAATACTAAATTTCATTCACTATTTCCCATTTTTTTAAATAGATCATTGAATAATTTTCTCTTGATGTTCAAGAATAACAGTTAGTGTAGGTATTCAACGCATCGTACAAAGATGACAGCACAGCCGTATCAGCTGTTATGGGAAAGTGCAATGAACTTGCAACAATTTCATTTTGTGAGAAATATACCAACTATCTGAAAAAATATGTGATATGCCTAAATAGAATTAAAATAATTAAATCTTCTAATTCATGCGAAAATATTACGGAGGTGAGCTGAAAATTAAATTTATTGCCAAAATACAGATATTGTTCAGCTTTAAATGAATAATTGTTAATTGACATGACTACGATCGTTCAAAATCACAAAATACCCATTTTAAGCAATATTTCGAGTCATAGACGTATGGTAAAATTTTTGACAGAACTTTGATGAATTTGAGATGGATATCCAGAAGATGTACAGGAAAAAAGTTATTGGGAGAAATTGTTCCACTTGACGAAATCTAATACTGGTTAAAATTAGCCTACTTTTTTGTGTTAAACCTGTATATAGGATCAAGGAAGTGAAAACCAACTTACTTTTTATCAACACTCTTATTGTAGAAAACACTGCATTGAAAAATGTAGTTTGTATTGTCTGAGAGCTTTCTATAAACTCCAACCTAGGTTTTAAAATGTGAGGCACCCATTTTTGCGATACAGTAAATCCTGAATACCCTTAAAAGCTTGAAAAACCAAAAGAAAGCAAACGTCTGAAGATTTCCTACGCCATCTAGACGTCCACGTAAAAAACTTCCATCCATTAGTAATGCGAGAGCCACACAATTCGAGGATACGTTCCACACTCGCCAGCGGAGGTGATATAAATAATTGAATGCCTTAGAGCGGGGAAAGAGGATTCTGTGGGAGGTACGTAGGTGGATTATCGTTTGCCACCGGATATTGCAATGCCTTGTTTCTCGAAACGGAACTAGTTGTTTTATTGTTGGCTATTGAATTATTCCATACTTTTAGCAGACTGAGATAGATGGCGCTGTAACAATTGATCGATTCAAGACATTTTGGTATCATTTTCAGTACATTACAAAAGAAATTTCACTTGACGACGTAGTTTCTGGTTTTTGTATTTGTTTGACTATGATTTAATTATGTATGATTCATTATTGGTTCTCCAGAATAAGTCATTCAAAATTGAATTCATGCCTATATTCTCTGAGTCACCCCTCTTACAAGAGCACATAAATAAAATAAGAGCATTATTTTCTTGAAAGAACAAAACATTTTTCATCTATTCATGACAATATCCGAACCCAATTCAAAAGGAATCATCTTTTCTGCAATCCTCTTTCTAAGGACTCGTGGCGTGACATCGCTACAGCAGCGTCTTGTCCTGCTAGCAGCAGAATGAAAATTCAATTTTGCTAGAACGCCAGCGAACGAATGATGGAGAAAGGTCAGAAAACAAAATGAGTCATCCCCATATATCAACCGTCAAAGACAGACACATCGCCATTGAAGAAGAAAGGGCTATATATCTGTCATGAGAGTGACAAAGATGGGAATAAGATGGTGCTACGTGTCATTAACTATAATTATACTCAATAAATTTATTCCTGCTTATAGCAGGAATGAGGTTTCACTTACTGTGTAAGTTTGAGGTCCTGGACTTTTTTCTACATGTGTGGAGAAACGCGGAGCTAGGGGGAAGGTTCGGGCAGTTCCTGTTGGGAGAACAGGAAGGTTGTACACTCCAACCGCTGCAAATAAAAAAATATATCAAACTACGCTACATGAATTTCAAAAGGGAAATAGATTCACGGAAATTAAATTGGAATAACTATAAAATTTTATGATTTGACTATCTGCTTCTATTATTAACGAATGTAAAAAGAGCCCGCTATTGAATATGGAAGTTTTTGTTCGAATCAACTCTACGATTCAATTTATTTTCACTGCCAATTTTCAATTGGAAATTTGTAACTTCCCTCAAACCTTTAAATTAAACTTAGCATACATAAAATAGGACTATCTTTTTGAATTTTTGATATACATACTTACAACACGTACATTCCTCTTCAAAATAATGTTTAGTTCACTCGAATCGGATAATTAGTGTCTGAGATATAATCATGTTTATGGGTACATGTTGAGTTCAACAAGCTTGAACCTGCGTGTGCGCAGCTCACGACAAGCGGCTGCTATAAATGCAATTACAGTGACAGGAACTTCAATCATTCCTATTTGAAAATACTTATCTATTGGACTAGACAGGAAGTGATAGGCTTACAGCTACAGCTGATGAAGTCGAGACTAAGAACTCAAGTTTACCGCCTTGTATCTTCTCAAGATTTTGAGATACACCCCTCAAACTTTAACTGAGTTGTGAGACATACAATCCTCTTTTTCATAATACCTGCATTGAAACGTTTTGTCAGTCGAAACAAGACAATTTCAGACAAATGCGAATGTAACCGGGCAGAAACAAGCTTGTTTCTGCCCAAGAGAAAAAACAAGCTTGTTTCTACCCGCTGAATTCGTTTCTTACATCTTTTTATCCCTGGCAGAGGCTCATTTGTTCATTGTCAATCTCTAAATGAGAATCATATAACCTCAGTTAATTTGACAGTTGTCGTATTCGTTACTGTAAATTAAATTGAAAAGACGATTAGTTTCAAGAAAAAAAGTATTAATACGACAATTTCAAGTTCTCCACAACATCTTATTGATAAAGCACGAGCAGCTACTCTCGACTTGATACTTGCAAAATCAAAAAGAAAAATATTTACTTTGTTATGACAAATTTGTAGTATAGAGAATTTCAATGCAGGTATTATGAAAAATAAAGTGTGTGGCACGGGACAAAACACGATTTCAGTCGAGGATGATGCCAACCCTCGCTTCGTCGGGCAAGCAACACTCACCCTCAGCTGAAATCGTCTTGTTTCGTCCTTAGCCACACAATATACTATTGAAGTACGCTAAATTCGTTTGAATTGGATAATTAGTCTCCAAAATATAAGCCTTTTTATGCACTCGTACTGAATTCGGAAAGAAGATAATCATGGAATCAATTTGCGCGTGTGCAACTCAATACGCATACCACAGTTCTTTCTGTTTAAAATTAATTATATATTTGACCGGACAGAAAATATTAGATTCACACCTGCTGCTGACGAAATCGAGGTCAGGACCTCAAATTAGCCCCCTCGTATCTTTTCAAGTTTCTAAGATACACATTTAAAACCTAAAATTAGTTATATGACGCACATTCTTTTCAGAAGTATTGCTCAAGTCACTCGGATCGGATAACTAATCTTTGAGATATGATTTCGTTTATAGGTAGAAAAATGTGACTTTGATTTGCGCTTGCGACGTTCGCATCGTCCAGCCATATTACATAGGCACAAACTTTTATCCTTGATCTTCAAAGGTAGTTATTCATTTGTCCTGGCAGACGTAGTAGATTAACAACTGTGGCTGACGAGGTCGAGACTAACTACTCAAATTAACCACCTCATACCTTCTTTAATTTTTGAGATACAGAAATTCAAAAGAAGTTGTCACACATTCTTTTCTTTATTTAACAACGCTTGGTAGACTTAGTTCGGATAACTAATTCCTGAGATATGATCCTGTTTATGGATTCGTATCGTGAGTTCAAATTGCACGTGCGCAGTTCGCTACGCTTTGCTGTCACGAGTACCGCAGTGATGTTGCCACTAACTTTGATCCTCACTCTTCAGAAATATATCTCTATTTGATTAGACAGGAAGTGGTAAATTTACTGCAGCGGCTGATGAAGTCAATGCTAGGAACTCGCATTTTACCACCTCGTATCATCTTGAGTTTCTAAGATACACTCTCGAAACTGAAAAATTTTCATAATACATACATTCCTCTTCCATACGATTAATGTACTTAAATCCGATTGCTCATCTTTAAGATATGAACCCGATGAACACGTATCAAATCTAGAAAGTGAATCGTGGGCTCAATTTGCGCGTGCGTAGTTAGGCTTGCTCTGTTCACAGCACCTTGCAATACCGCAGTGATGTTGGTACAATCTTCAATCCTTCCTCTTCAAAAATAATTATTTACTCGAATCGACAGAAAGATTTGGATTTACAGTTGCGGCTGACGAACTAGAATTTACCACCTCGTATCTTCTTGAATTTTCAAATTATAGGCTACGTGCATGAAGTCTACTAGCGCCTCTATCGGGCAATGCAGAACGATTGAACTCCATTTTATCATTGTTTCATACCTATAATTTTTTAAATATACTAATATCATTTATTTCAGCTGTGTGCGTATAATATAACTTGCATAGCATAAAAGGTACGTTGAAATTATCCACTTTGAGTATTTTTTTGTCCAATTATAACGTACCTATTAGAGAAAACGTCTTAATTCGTCCAAATTGACAGGATAACCTCAAATTATGATACCGATGAACTTGCAGATCGGGTTTGTATTTATCAAACACTATATCCCTTCTACCGAGGAAGCATTGAACAAAAGCGTGAAATTAGTTTTGCCATATTAAACATGTTGAAGAATATGTTGCTGACAATATTAACCACAAAATTATTGCGAAGTTCATTATTGCGAACTTCTAACACTGAAACATCCTACAAATTAGAGATAGAGGTAAATTCATGAATCCCAAATCGATGATGAATACTTCTAATTTCACGATTGAATTACAAACATCTTTGTTATATAGATTAATAATGAAAGACAGACAATACTCTATTTACCGCTTTGATTCACTTCACTCGTATTTTTATGTTATAACTGGGTACATGAAATCTATGAAACTATATTCCACTTGAATCATCCTTAACACAACAGCCTGAAACAGAACAAATGTTTTCCCATGTTTTATATGCAATTATTTTCACTTTCAAACTGCAATGCTCAATGACAGTTCAATGACGAATTCTGAGAAATGGAATTCGATGTTTACAATTGTGCTCACCATGAGCGCTCGCATCGATATCTGTTCAAACTCCGTCCCCTTGTACATAGCCTATACACTTAGAACCCAAAAATTTTTATATAACATATACACTCCTCTTTTAGACAGTGTTTGGTTTATTTCAAATGGATAACTGATCTTTAGGATATGATTCCATTCATGGACACTTGTCGAATCTGGATTCGGGAGCAATATTGGCATAAACTTCGATTCTTCCTTTTCAAAAAAAGCTTCCAATTCAACTAAGCAGGAATTAATAAAATCACAGCTCTTGCTGACGAAATCGAGCCTAGAAACTCGTATTTATAGGTTCGTGTCTTCTTCAATTTCAAAGATACATACTTAGAACTCAAAATTAGTTGTAACACGTACGCTCTTCTTCAAAACAAAGTTTGGTTCATTCAAATCGGATTGGTCGCTTATGGACACGTGTTGAATTCAGAAAGTAAATAATCGTAGGCTCAATTTGCGCGTGCGCAGTTCACAGTTTTCTTAAAAACGAAATCAATGTAGTTTTATCTATTTTCAACTGAAGTACGGTGGTATGCATTTATCTCGATAAAAACTGTCGCTCCTTTGATTTCGAGGCTACATAAAAAATTAACTCACTCCTAAGCACCAAATTTCTTAATGCTTCAAGTAACGATCTACTAAAACTACGAGTTAAACTGCAGTTACGTACTGCATCTCTTTTTTATATGCAGATATAAATTATCCAGTTAGCGCAACTGCCTGTGATTGTACTAAAATATTTAACCATTCCGGTACACATAAATTTTCACGGTTGCACAATTCAAAAGAAAATCCAGCTCACAGACACTACTTCCTGAATCCTGATCCTGCTGAAACCACGGCCTTATGCAATCCTCTTTTGCACAACGGAACGATAACTCATTTAATCAAGCAAGCTGTAGACGGATAACTCTAACCCGCATCACTTATCCCTAAACGGGTTTTGACTTTCTGATGGTGCAAAGTGCACTTACATCAAAATCATCCTAAAAGCGCGCTAGCGTGAAAGAACCGCAGTGTAATTTGTTTTTAACGCTACATGCTACATGCACTGGAGTTAGCAACAAAGTAGTGTTATCTCAAGGAGTGAAGTGTGAACGAAATTATTCTGGTGTTGTAGATGTTATAAATGTTTTTGTCGGGAAGAATTTTCTCGATGTTTTCATATCTTATTTATTGATGTTTTCGAACGTTATTCTCGCGATAGAACTGAAAGAAATTAATCCAAAAATCATGTTTGAGGTATAATATAAAATGACATTGATTGAGTTATAAAATTAACCCTCAGGCAAAATTGTGGACGGAATTGTTCCTATGATATAAATTTCTGTTTCTTAACTTTCCTGTGTGCATTTGCGTTTCCAGGCAGTTCATATTTCAAAAATCCTAAGATAACAATATGGATTATCCTATTAAATATATGCCACTTACTTTGAACGACCATGAGATGAATTATTAATCTATAGAAAAAGAGCTCTTGGCTATATATGGACAATAAAACATTTAGATCATTCAACTATAGAAAAAGAATTTTTGGCTACTGCATGGGTAACAAAACATTAAGATTACACAGTTCAACAAAAAAATTTTTAGTTCATGATTTTTGTTATTCGTCATTTATGAAAACTATCAGGAAATTTTGTGTTTATAGTGCTGTTAGTAATTTTACAATAATGGGCCAACATTCAATTGTATAACATTTGAGGCCTGGCAACCACCGAACATCTGAAACCATAGGCTGTCATTCACGTCCAACAATTGAACATCGACTTGGTCAATACTAATTAGGATTACAGTAACAATAAATGATTGGCCAAATAGTGAATTCAAATAAATAATAATGTGAACTAATTACTTAAAATATTTCACATTTGTGACACTATATTTATGGGCTTGAAACGCTTTCATCAGAGTCAATATGATGGAAGATTATATTTGGAGCTTAATCAGAGCAAGTACTCATGAACATATTAAAAAAAGTAAAAGGACTAATTTCTAGTTCTTTCAAATATTTGTTATCATTAATATTGCAGTTCAAAATAATACGAACATATTTCATTTGGATTTTCAATAGATGAAAGATTTAAATTATAGTTCTTCTAAAAAATTCAGATGATGTTCTTTTGGCTACAGAAGCAAACTTTTTTAGAAAGTATAATATTTTTTCGGATGAGAGTCACTTGACCTGTTGTAATTCAAATAAGAGAAGGAGCATTGATATAGGCAACAAAACATTTAATAATTCAACTGCAGAAAAAGAATTCTTGGCTAGTATATAAACAACAAAACATTAAGATTATTCAATTATAGAAAATGAGTTTTTAGTTATTATATAGATAACAGAACATTTAGATTATTCAACTACAGAAAAAAAAAGTTTTTATGTTACGTGAGCAGCAAAACATTTAGATTTTTCAACTATAGAAAAGGAACTTCTGGCATTTATATGTACAACAAATCATTCAGATAATTCAACTATGCGAAAAGAATTTTTGGGTATTATATGAACAACAAAACATCTGATTATTCAACTGTAGAAAAGGAACTTTTACGTATTATACGAAAAATAAAACACTAAATTTATTCAACTATAGAAAATGAGTTTTTGGCTATAACATGGACAACGGAACATTTATATTATTTAACAATTGAAAAAGAACTTCTGACTATCATATTCAAAATGAAACATTTAGATCATCCAACTGAAGAAAAAGAATTTTTTTGCTTTTATATACGGGCAACAAGAACATTTATATAATGCCTCTGGGAAAACAGAATCTTTTGGCTATTATATGGACAGAAAAACTTTTAGATTAGTCAGTTATAGAAGAAAATTATTTTGCTAGTATATGAACAACAAAACATTCAGATCATCCAATTACAGAAAAAGAACTTTCAACTATTATATGAACCACAAAACATTTAGATTATTCAACTATAGAAAATAGCTTTTGGTCATAATATGAGCAATAAAATATTTAGTTGATTCAACTATACAGACGAAGCTTTTAGCTATCATATAGGCAGTAAAACATTCAGATTACAAAACTATAGAAAATCAGCTTTTGGCTATCATATGGGCAATAGAATATTTAGAATATTGAAATATGGCAAGTGAACTTTCAGCTGTAACATGAATAACAAAATATTTGAATTATTCAATTATTGGGAAGGAATTTTCAGCTATTATGTGGACACAGAACATATAGACCAGCCAATTATAGAAATATGTTAATTTTCAAAATACAAGTATCAAAAGTTATTGTTTATTGAAGACTTGGTTAAAAATGTAAGCAAATTGAGTGCTCTTGAAAGCTCCCTGAATTAGTACAGAATCCGTTTTAGGTGTCTGCACCGATCAAGTAACCGAATGAAATTTATTTTTTATGCAATTAAATATGTTAACAAGAGTAACGTGGATAATCTACGTAATATCTGTTCAAGGTTATGTTTAATCAAAAATTCAATAATTATTATCGTTTACATATCTTCACCGATCTTGTAACCAAAAAGTTTATCATCAATTGAAAGTATAAAGCCTATAGAATATGCAAACATAGGGTTGCTTACTTTTTTTTGTACTACTTTGGATTCACCTATTTAAACTTGGCAATTATATAGCCTTGAACAGAAAAAGGTAAGCAACCTTATGTTTGCATATTCTAAAGGCTTTATACCTTCGATTAATGTCTATATCTCCTGGTTACAAGATAAGTGAAGATATGGAAGAAAATAATTATTGAATTTTCAATCAAAGTTAACCTTGAACCGATTTCTTTAGGCTACTCATCAACGTTACTTCTGTTAACATATTTTATTCCATAAAAAATAAATTCTATTCGGTTACTTGATCGGTGCAGGTCAACACTTTTATCAAATCTTAGATTAGTGCCTAGAAACTTTTTACACGCGTGTCTCACAATGTTTCATCTTCGATCGTCCTAATTCTTATAAAAAGTCAATTATATTTGAATTATTTTTTTTCAAATATTACTTTGACAGCTACAACTGGTGGATAAAGAAACGATATTATGAGTTCAACTGTTTTCATTGAAGTTGACATAAATGTTCTTGGGAGCTTAAATTAAATTTATTTTTTTTATTGATATTAACGTGCTTCAGCGTTAGGTCTCAGCATGAGTGACGTTTACCGTTCTGTTATTATCCACATATTTATTCTAATATGTTAATATTAGTTGTATATTTGTATATAGTGAATAATTATTTGAATATAATTGGTTAAAGCCATGTCTTTTATGTATTTTATTGTCTCCGTGATGTGTTGATTCAAAGCTCCTTCTGAGTTATCTGGTATTTTGTGGTATAGTCTGTGCTGTTGATGTGCTGGATGTTCTATTATGATATGGTTGACAGTTAAGGTAACACTCCGCATTTAGACTGATCGGTTCTTCTTAGCAGGTGGCTGTGGGTGATTTTCTATATGGTCACTATTATTTGCTCTTGTCTTTCTTTTGTTACTGGATTCCATTTGATTAGTTGGTTCTGTACTACTTTAATCTTGCTGTTTGTTGTCTCTTTCAACTTATTATGCCATTTTTCCTTTATATTTCTCTCAATTTCATTTCTTGTACTATTGAATATCAAATTTGAAATGTTCAAAAGAAATTTTAGTGTTGTAGGTTAGTTTTAGAATATTCCTTAGATATTTTAAGTACTGATAAAATTTGTACTGTACAGTTTTCCATAAAAACCTATTTTTCACACTGAAAATAATGTAAAAAAACTGTCAATTTTAATATAATTGTAGATTAGAGAATTTAGATTTAGACTTAGATTACTCAGCTATAGAAAATGAGCCTTTGGCTATAATATAGACAAAGAAATATTAAATTAATCCAACTATAGAGAAGGAGTTTTGAGCTATCATATAGGCAACAAAACATTTTGATCATTCAACTATAGAAAAATAGTTTCTTACTGTCATATAGGCAAAAGGAAAATAGAGTTTTCAACTATCGAAATAAAACTTTTGGTCATTATGTGGGCAAAAAAAAATATCAGACTTACTTGTACATAAATTCAAAGTTGTTACCGTTCTTGGATCATTATTATATCCACGTATATTTGTGTTCATAAAAGGAATCAAACTTAAAATTATTCAAATTGCGACTACAATTGGGTTCTATCACGTATATAAAGTAATAATACTATATGAAAGTTTTTTAAATTTTGTATTGTGATTATTTTTTACACAATTTTTTGATATACATTACATTTTTCATTGATAATTTGAAAGCCTCAAATTTTGAATATGTCGGAAATTGCCGTAAACGCCCGAGCGCAATCGATGTACATGTGACGTCACTTCGGTGCTCAGAGCACAGATTATCTATTTACTCAGAGTGATTACTGAAATTACTGAACGTTATTGCAAGAATTATATCAGAAAAAAATTATATAGAGGTTGTTCTGTTCATTTTTATCCTAACACACAAGAAAAATGTCCTAATAAGATTTTTGTGAGCAGAGAGGTGTTGATAGAATTTTATCACCAGTGATGTTTTGACGTTTGAGGTTATGGTGTTTCATATTTTATTTTGAGATGGATTTCATATTTAGTTGTGGGCTGAAGTACACAAAATTCTTGTGTATAAACCCACCATAAGATGAAAATTCGTAATAATTGTAAATAAATATCAATTTGAAATCTTACTTACGTAAAATATATCACCTCAAGTAGGTGGAAAGTCATGAAAATTATAGAAAAGGTATCCTGGAGTGATTCTTCCATTCACAATACAAGTTTTATCTTCGCGTTGAATAAACACATAACCTATAGCATTATCACAAAATGATTCTCGACTGGATTTGTACAAAAAGGTGTAGCAGCATTTGCATATTGAGAAAATAATTTCAAAAAATTGCTCATATTGATAACTAAATACCTCGTACTTCTAGAGTATTGAATTTGTCATACACCACTATGTATTCATAAATCATAAATGGATTAGCTTCTGGTATATTACTTGAATTAGCTTTTGTGAAATTGTCTTTGAGACACATTGCTTATATTGAAATGGTTTTTCCAATAAAAATTAACGATATACAAGGAAGCTTCACTTAAGCATATAACTGCTAGATTGCTTACTACCGAAGTGACGTCACGTAAATGTCGGACCAATTAGAAAGTGTTTCAACGCTTCTTTCATTTATTCAAAATTTATTGAATTTTAAATATTAATTATAATTAATATACTCATTTATAAATTATAAGAATAATTTTTACACTTATAGTTTGATATTATCTATTGAAAAAATAATATAAAATCACAACTTTATTTTCATGACACAACCCAATTGAAGGAATTTAATAATGTTATTATTGTAATAATTTTTTTATAAATGATACAACTTGATAGTTAATTTCCAGCTGAATGATAAATTTACTTTTCGTGGGTGGAGATGTGAGTATAACGACTGAAAGATATTTCAATTTTTCTTGCTGAAAGTAGGTCGTTGCAATTTGTAGCGGCTTCTTTTTCTCCTTTTCGTTTTACCTTCTCTGTGTCGCTGGGATAGAACATTTGGTTGGTACATGAAGAAATAATTTATATGTCATGTACCTGATGATGTATTACGCTTATAAAAATGTATCGTGCTGCGTTTAGCCCAATTACTTTCAGATAGCAATTAAGAGAGTTGTTGAACAGCTTAAAATGTTATTGAGTTTTTATAATTTTGTTCTGAGAAGTTCATGGGAAATTACAACAACTTGGCTCAACTTACATGGTGTATCAGTCCCTTTCTCGACGCCTGCAAAGTCGTAGATCCTTATGAACTTTTGTTCGGTCGTTCCGAAGGGAACATGCTTTCCAGTAGCGTGGGATCGTTTGTCGCAATTGTATTTATACGCTTCTGTGATGGAGTAAGATGCTGGATCAGGTTCTTCCTGGACAACAGAGAGAGAAATGGGGATCAATTAAACAATTCCATTTTTTTATTCGACTTTGTTCAACGTTAGTTAGGAGAGATTTAAAGTCGGTCACTGGAATAGAATACTGATAGGTAGCAGACTTAAGTTGGTCACTGATATACAGTGGACTGATTGCAGCGAGTCGCTGGGGTCTGGCTCCATAGGGCCTATGTTGGGCGCCACAGGCCCCTGTTATGGCAGATGTACTACGAATAATTCGGCGTTGGTCGACTAGCGCGCAAAGCCGTTTTAAGCAGCTAGGGTACAGTGCGAGTAGCGCGCGAGCTACCTGCGGTATACCTGCACATGCGACCTTTTTTAGGAGCTCAGAAAAAAAGATAAATATGCACTTTGTTCTGCTAATATTTTTATTTTTCAATTTATCAAATTACAACAAAAAAGAGGATCTTAGCCTTTTTTGAATTTTTGTTCTAGCTTGAACCAAACTCATAGTATACATTGGTATACAATATTAGCACAGGTATATGGTACGGCAAATAGATTCTCTTGCAACATTTTTCTTTGTGTTTTTTGGAGGGTTGATTAAATAATTATAAACAAATGAATCCAGTAGTAAATAAGAAGAGTGTAAAAAAAATAAGGAAATAATTTCAGAATATCAACAAGAATATAGATCAGGTGCACGACATTTGTTTGATTACATATACAATGTCTCAAAAAATTACAAAAAACATTAGAGAAATTACAAAAAATATCATAAAAAATAACAATTTAAGAAAAAGGAACAACATTTTTAATGGGGGCGAAGGCGGTCACTTCCCCGCAAAAACACAGAGTGGAAATGTCGCAGAAAAATCTATGAACTAACAAAGAGAAAACATGAAAATTTTGATCATAAATTGAGTATATAAGTTTCAATAACTCGTCGATTGCATAACATATCATACCTATGCGGTCGTATCATATAGCTATGTATATTATGAGTTTGGATTAAGTTAGAAAAAAAATTCAAAAAAGGCTCAAATCCTCTTTTCCTCTTTTATTTGATAAATTGAAAAATGAAATGATTTGCAGAACAAGGTGCATTTTTATTCTTTGTTTAAGCGCATAAAAAAGGTCGCGAGTGCAGGTATACCGCAGGTAGCTCGCGCGCAGACGCACACCTACTTTGCGCGCTAGTGGTACAAAATGGGGATTATTTTTATAAGCTGCGCGCTACTGGCACATGCCCAATAATTCACCCTTCATCATTACAAAATTCCCAGAAAAGAAAACTAGTGTACTTCAGGTTGTGTATGCAGGAGATATTAAACTCAAAACAAAATAGAAATGGCAGTAAAGTTATGTATGGTATAATTAAATAACTAACAACCTGTCGAAGAAGTGAGAAAACAAGCAACAAAGTGCAAAACAAACAGCTTTAGAACTGAGTGATTTTTCTTGGTTTAATCACTTTTCTAGTCCACGTTTGCATTTATAGCTCACTTCACCTCAGTTACCTACGGCCCACATGCTGTTCATTCTCAACAAATTATAATCTTTTCCGTCACTCTCACTCGTTTTCGTTCGCACGTCGATTCCAGCACGTGCTTGTATGTAAATCACGCACGCATGCTCAGCACTTGGAGACTGACAGCTCATCAAGAGGAGATTTAATAAGCAAACCAATCACCAACGTTCTGCGTCAAAACCGATTTTAAAATGTAAATATGTTGTGTTCGTTATACATATACATGAGTACATGTTCGCTTGTTGCTTCATTGGTTATCGAATAGACGTTTTCATTTGCTGCAGATATTACTTTGGCCTTTTTGAAGGGTTTAATGAACAATTCTAAACTATTATTCCTGTGGCTTTGCTACACTGTACTGATGAGACCCAACAAAAACGAGACACGTATCTACAGTTGCTATCTAAACTAAGATGATGGTTTGCAATGTTTATTAGATTCGTATTGAGTCAAATGAAGTTAATTAATGACTGAGGAGAAGAAATATGTCGTGAACATTTTCATACAAATTCACGAATGAAACGTAATGCCCTAATTCTAAATCAATGCCTGAAGGAAGGAGAGCTTATTGAGGGAATTTTTACGCACGAATGAAGCAATAACAAAATAGGGAAAACATGCGGCAGGCATTTTACGAACGCAAGAGGGGAGTGAAGTGCGTGAGTCTTGAAGCAATGACTGTAAGAAAGTTTTTAAAGATAATAGTGGCTCTGCTTTCATTTCTTTCCCAAAAATGCTAAAGTATTCTTTGCTTGTCAAATGATATATCAAGGGATGTGTAAAGATTCCTGAAACACTTAGTATATGTTTCTCTCTTTTATTCACATACTCCGATATCTAGGGTATGTTGTGTACTCACCCATCGTATGCAGACATCGGGTGTAATACCCCTTTTTCCGCTGACGTTGACTCCTCCATCTGGATAAGTATTGGAGTTGATCGAGTGTGAAACAAAGTCTAGTATGTTTGTTTTTCCATTGTTCAGCTGTCATAGCGGCCAGTGTAAATCTTTCAAGCCGTTGGGATTGTTTATCTGACGCATGCAAAATGTTTGCTACCGCAGAATGCTAATAGATGGTATTATTGAATATTTCATGGCTAATTCGATGATAGTCGATTTATGCGACTGCCTAAGAAGTTGGAATGGAACGCGTTGGAATGAAGCAATTGAAGAGTTATTGATTTATGCAGTTTTCTTGGAAGATATAAATTTATTAGCAGTATTTCACGAACGATACTTGCTTTATAATTAAAGGATATTACATTGTACGTTAATTTAATTCTACAGTCTTTTTATAGTTTCCGGTTGTACTGAAGTACGTAATTGCAATTTTTCTCCGCTTTATTGAATTTGATTCTTGTCTATACCAATAACGGTAAATCCCCTATTCCTGAATAAATTCTTTTTAGAAGAAAACAGGGTGAATTATTAGTAAGAGAAAATTGGACTGTAATCCTCTTGCGTGTCACAACTCGCAAAAGGCGGCTTAATTAAAAAATAAACGAGTTGAATCCTGCCAAATAGAACGACTGCAGCAAGGATAATAGAACTGTTTGTTCCTGGTATTGTCGGAGCGAAAGGGCCCCAGTATGAATTAATTGGATTAATTATGTAATTAGCAGAATGGAGGGTTAAATTTGGGTTATCGTGGCTTTCCAGCTTCAGACAAACAATGTACCATTCTAAGGCTACAATCTCAATTACATAACAATGTTTCTGAATCTAATTTCATCCAAAGATCTTTTGGTTTACATTCCTGAGCTCACATCAGATCATTTATAGCTGTCTCTTACCTTCACGTAATAATTCGGAAATCACTCACCACATGACGATTTTATTGTATCCACACTCCTTATTCCTTTTATTTATAGAAAATACGAGTAATGTGAAACTGACAAAATTCACATCTCGAGATTTTGATGAGAATATTCGTTTTGAGCATCCCTGAATCCATTTTGACTATTTTCGGCTTGATTTTGGTACCTGAATATGTGCATATGTGCGTTTGTATGTAGCTCGCAAATCTCAAAGTTCGTCGAACGTATAATGTTAAAATTTTGTTTTAAGACTAGTCTAGGATCTAGTTGTGCACCTCGCATTATGGTTGCAATCGTCTGCATGGAATGTGCACTTTACATTACATTTATTTTGAATTTTTCGCATGAATCAAAAATGATCAGCCCTGGGATGTTGAAATTCAGTATTTGAAATTGCTGTAGCATTGAAATGATATCTTATATTTTTGTATCGATCGACTAGACTGAAACTTCACTTTATATAGCAGTCATTTCGAATTTTTCGCATATATTCAAAACAGTCAGCCGTAGAATATTGAAATTCCATTTTATGCATTTCTATCACATCTAGTTGTATACCTCGCATTATGATTGTGATCGGCTAAACCGAAAGTGCAGTTTACTAGGCAGTTTTTCGAATTTTTCGAATAAATCCAGAACGATCAGCTGTACAATCATGAAATTTAGTATTTGAAATAATTGTAGCATAAAAATGATAACTTTATATTTTAATATCAATCTACTGAGCCGGAAGTAGACTTTATTTGACAATCTTTTTTAATTTCTCTCATGAACTCGAAACTATTGGCCGTAGAAGGATGGAATTTAGTATTTGAGACTGCTACAGCGTTTTAATGCTGAATTGTAACATCTACAATGATCACCTCAAATGTTAATGTCAACTGACAATTATTCAGTCAAAAGATGTCCAAGTAAATCATGTGGTGTCCACACCAGATTCTTTTTTTTTGAGATTCAAGGACAGTAGTATGTTGGACACCTCATGGCGGTTCCTACGTGTTAAATCGTTCCCGCAGTCCAGAGTGTATTCCGCAACTAACAATAAGAGATTTCAGACGTCTGGAAGAAGAGACCTAATTTAAAACGAGTAGCAAAAGAACTGTATAGAATATCGACCTTTGTAGGTTGAAATAACGGCTCCCGTGGTTAGTGGAAGTACTTGCGGTCAACCTACACCACCAACGGCTCCTTTGGCTATCATTCTCACAGGCATCCAGATTAATTAAGAGTTTGAAACGCATTTTCAATTATTATTCCTTCTGGAAATGTTTTTCAAGTTGTTGTTCAGTTTTCTTAGTTTTCCGCAGCAAAACCAAGTGGCTCTTTGTAAGTATAGTGCAGTTGATGAATCTTCATACCTGAACCAAATTAGAATCACCCTTTTTTCATTGCACCTAGCGGTCACTGCCCAGAACACCGCAGTGGAGGATTGGTTCCATCCTCTCCAAAGCACCTTCCTGGTTGAAGCTAGGGTATAGCGTCCCTGTACCTCGGAAGCTGGTGTCACTAAAACCTGGGTAGCAAGTCCCTAATCAAGTAATAACCTTCTGTTACAAGACTCTCACCAGAAGGTTTTCATTATGGTATTCCGTGGGGACCGATCAGATGCAGGAAGTTTCCTCTCGGTAATCATGGGAGGCATGCGCGAAAGCGAAAGGCTTTGGTGTCAACAGGGAAATGCTGCCTAAATCCCGCCGCATACGAGACAATTTTTCAAGCTGGGTGCTGTGCTTGCCACGCCACTTGTTTTACAAGATAAATATGGTGTTATTTTTCGCATTCGCTTCGCTGCTAACTGCTATCCATGGACAATCCAGAACGGGCATTAAAATCATGTGACTACAATAGCTTTATGTCGCATTTACCAAATCTTGTTGACTTATATTTTGTGAGATTTTCAGAAATTGCTACTCTTTAGACTTGCATATTCGGTAATTTTATTATGAATCATTTGATCTTGACGATCTCTCAAGCTCAATCAAACAATGAAAATAAATTACTGTAATGAACTAGTCGAAAACATGACTCGGAGATTCCATTTAATTGAGATTTCCAATCTTCTTTTCGCGTAGACCACTTTCAAAACTTTACTGATTTCGTTGAACCCCAAATCCCTGTTCGTGGAGCCCCACTTACAACTTGTGAGCCCCAATTTTTTTCCCGTCAACGTAGACCTCCGTCGAGTCTCCTGTGGACCCCAGAGGATCCACCTGGACCACTTTAGAAATCACTGGATCATATAGCAAGTATACTTTAAACGTCAACAATCAAAGTGAGAAAAAAAGTTAAAAGTGAGAAAAGAAACTCCTGTACCCTCAAGTTGTACGTGTAGCAATTAAAATGGTACCCTCAACAACTTGAAATGATGAAGTTGATATGATGGTAAGTGGTAAGGTGTTGCGGCTTTAAATTTTGAAATCTGACCACTTGAGTGGTAACCGGTACCACTTGCAATTGAAAAACAGAAAAACGTCCAACGTCAAACTTTTGAGGCTAGGAAATAAATGTTCATCTTAATTGAACTAAGTATATTTGTTGTAAAAAATTTTAATACAAAAAAATACTTTTCAAATTAATAGTCTGTAACAAGGATGATTATCTTTTGCGTACATGAGATTCACATTAAAAATATGTCAACATCGATTTACAGCTTCTATTTTCACCACATTTGCTATACTTACCATTCAAGTTTTACCACTTGAATGGTAAGGCTTCACCATTCATACTTCTAACCACTTAAGTGATGCAATTCAATTTTCTCATTGTACTTCGTCAAATATGCTAAGAACTCCGCGGCCTTGAAACCCTTTCAACAGTCACTCCCTTGAACATCGTTTTCTTCAATTTTTTTCTGATCGCATTCTAATTATTTCGTAAGCTATAACTGCTCTTCTCCGTCGATTATTTCCGGAAGCATCCATATTTGTAATAAGCAAGTTCACGATCTGTAGTCACAATAAGTGGCGCAGTTTGCTTCGCGTGCTGCGAAAACAAGTGTAACACCGAGCGCAGCTCAAAGTGGCCAAACGCAAGGGAACTTACGGAAAATTCAGAGAACAAAATTGCCTTATGTGTGGCGGGCTTATGTCACTTCGATGGGTAATCTGTGTAACTCACAAGTCGAGTACAGACCCACATAGCCAAAAGGGTTTTGGTAGTATCCCGCACCCATCAGGCTTGCATCTTGCAGCCTTTGACAAAGTTGATTGGCTGGTCTAATCCTTGTCTTCGTATGGGTGCCGCCTGCAGGGCCAAAAGGTAGACCAGGTTTTTTCAATAGGTGCTTAAAACACCAATGGGAGCCTTACCACATTTTACTATGTCGGACTCGCTATAAAATTTCACTTCTCTTTCTCAGGCTCGCCGAGTCTGAATCTTTAAAAGTAGACAAACAACCGCGAGGCCTCAGTCAAACTTGCTGAATGGGAACTGGAACGAATTCAATTTTTGGATTGGGCAACCCGCGGTACGGACGGATTTAACTAAACGATGGGGGCTTGGAGCAGGCTGAGTTCCTTTAGACACTCGGCAGGGCTACTGCCCCCTCGATTCTGTACAACGTTCATTAAGAAAGCTCTTTGGCTCGGCTTGTGCTTTAGTAGGCAACGGCCTAGAATCAATCACTAATAGACAGCAGATAAAATCTATCATTGACAGGTAGCAGACCATGAGGTCGACTGATTGCAGCGAGCTGTTGGGAAGCTGCTGCTAGTTGCTAGCGCTCGGCCTGTGTCACTCAGAGTTTGATAATATGGCTCATTTCCAAAAATTTGTCAATCTGAACTTGACTGGTTACTTAAAATTCTTTATTCACGTCGATGTGCTATAAAGAGTGAAGGCGTTGACAGGCTTAAGACATGATGGTATTGTTTCACGCCCAAAACATTGATTAGTTTCAGTACATAATAACACCTAACAGTTTGCTCATTATGTTAATTATAATGAACACATTAACAGCCACCGCTACATGTTCAATATAATCTCATTCCACCACCGACATAATCACCCGTAATTAAATTTGCAAACATCGAACAACATACGAATGCTCTTACTTCGAAGTCTCTTGACTGCCTTCCGGACATTCAAAGCCCTTCTTGGTTTTTGTCTACCAAAACAGTAATTAAAGCTCGTTATGAACATTGCGGTGTGAAGTTTCCTACGAAAATATTGGCTGTTATATAAGTTGTAAAGTAGGGTGCTGAAAGGTTCATGTCAGAATCATGGCGAAGAAGGAAGTGAAGGGTGGTTTATTTATATAGGACGAAGTGAGATTCAAGCATTGAGATTAGCGTATCGTGTTAATGTACACCCTATATTTGAACTATGGTGAAATTGTAACCGAATATTGCGGTATTCGTAACCCTAACGCAATTTGATGCTTTTGGAAAGTGAGGTCTTCGGAAGGGTTTGAATTAATAGAGGCATTCAGTATTTTTGAGGTTTTGGAATAGCTAATGATTTTCCCTCCATAAAATCCAACCTATAATTATTTTCCTAGCCTCATACTAAACCGTCATCACTTCTCAAAAGACACTCGACTACCCAGCCTCCTAGTGCTAAAAACTTGAAATGCACCCTCATGTGGGCCCCCGTGACGCAGTCGGGTGAGAGGCGCACTATAGCCACCCCAGGGACTGGTTATAATGCCATATAATCTAGCGGGTAGTTGGCACCCCGTCATGGCTGGGCAGGCATTACGCTACAGAGGGGGTGTAAATAACAAACAAGTAGCTAACTGACAGCCCTGTATGTCGGGACTGTGATTGTAACTTGCAGAGGCGCCGACAGAATTGAGAATTGTGTAAATATATTTTGATAAATGTATGTAATATGTTGTACAACCCCTTTTTTGGAAGTGATAATGTGGGATTAGGGATTATGTTCTTGTTGAAATAACAAAAGGAAGCAGTCATGTTTATTCAACTTTATTTTAATCACGGATACTAGACTTGTTCTTTTAGACATGATTTGCACCAAAGAAAATTTACATTCAAAATTGCATCTTTTAATCCTCCAAACAGTGATTCTCACTCCAAAGATAAAAAATACGCAAAAGAAAGCATTGAATATATGCACTGATTAAAAGAGAAAAAAAAACAGTGCCCTTGAAACATTTTCAATCACTCTGTGAATTTTGACTATGAATAATCAAACTACAACAAAATCATTGCCGCAAACCCAATTCTAATAAATTTCGTAGTTCTTGCACAATAAATTTGCAATTCAGCTCGTTTCGTAAGCATGTTTTTCAGCATTCAGATGCAAATATTTAGGTAAGTATTACATTTAGGCAACCAATGTGTGGGACTGGTAAACAAAAAAATCTACCTGAAAATATAGCTTTTGTGAATGATCTTCATACGATTTTCACTTTTCTAACCTCTATAAGTACCTACTGTGATCGTGATTTTTCAACAGTTCGAGATTCCGATATTTCTTCTCATTTTCGAGATGTAAGCAAAAGTCCAAGAAACGGGACCTTCTTTGTGCCCTCCCTCCTGGGGCTTACCTCCAAGGGATAGGAACTTTTAGTATGTTTATTTCCTAACTAGTCCAAACAAAGTTCCAGAGTTAGATTTTCTGCTTTCGACTTTTCCATCCACATTCATTCATTGCCAGGACTAATATATCACATTTTTTTAGATGAACTGGATTGTTAATTTACTATTAAAAAACTGCAAAACAAATGCATTTTTTGTATTTGCATTGAATTCTTAGGTCAATATTAGAAGTCTTTGATGATCACTGAGGAGCTTTCTAAAAAACTGCATTTTAGTGAAGATTTTTTGTAAATTTCCTATTGTGTGGCGTATTTTGGGACAGTAAAAAATACCACTTCAAATAGAGAATTTTCCAAGAAATAAATCATGTTCCATACATTTTTTACCTAAATGCTTTACTTTCGGAGGTATTCGCATCTAAATATGAAGAAACAGGCTTCCAAAGGGCCAATTTCGCACGTTTGAAGAACTGAGCACTCAATTTCCGATCGATATTTATCTCGATTATTATTTTTGGCATCACCTGTAACCTATATGACCAAAATGTAAAGTTACATTGTTTTACATTATACATTGGACTAATAGTCCGTGAGACAGGGCATAAATTTTTCGTTGATTACCGCTCACTTTGTGAATGGCTTTATTGTGATGAGTCCGACAACTTTTACAATTGAAAAAATTCTAGATTTGAAGGCGTTTTTCAGCGAGGGCTAATTAAACACGTCAAGTTCATGAAGCCTTGAAAATATATTGATCATCACACTAACCGGAAGATATTTTGATAATAAAATGAAAAAAAAATTGTCCGACATGAATATTGGGGCTAGCGGTGAGTCCGACAAGCCGCAATTGTCATAAGTCCCAATATACTAATGACAAGTGCCGGTCGTCGGACTCATCGCTAGCCCCAATATTCATATCGGACAATATTTTTTTTCATTTTATTATCAAAAAATCTTTCGAATAATGTAAATATTAATATGTTTTTTCAAGACTTTTTAAAATTGACGTGTTTAATTAGCCATCGCTGAAAATCGCCCCCAAATCTAGAGTTTTGCCAAATGTAAAAGTTGTCGGACTCATCACAATGAAGCCACTCACAAAGTTTCAACTGAGCGGTAATCAATAAAAAAATGATGCCCTATCTCACGGACTATAATGCTGTTAGCTACGGAAATCGTTTGACTTCCGAAAAATCAAAAGATGTCACTTCGAGAAGAACATTTTTTGCCTAAATGTTGTACTTTTACAGATATTCGCATCTAAATATCGAAGAGAGGAGGCTAAATACCCTGAAGGGAGTACCATTTTTCAGAGTTGTGTAATTTTCGAAGTTAAATTGACTTTTTGGAAAATCAAAAGTTGACACATCATTAGAGAATTTTCCTAAGAATAAATTATGTTCTATAAATTTTTTGCCTAAATGTTCGACTATGTAAGGTATTCACATCTAAATATCAAAAAACAGGACTTACAGCCAATCTTGCACTTTTAGATCTTTTCTTGATTCGAGTACCCACTTTCCAGCAGCCGCATTTCTTGATTCTCATTTTTGGTATCATTTAAGATCCATTTCAACAAAAGTTGGAGTAGCATCAAGTGCCTAAATTGTTTAAAATATGATATAAATTAAAATAATGCTACAAAATATGATAAATATCTTATTTCCGGCAATCAAATGAGTTTTTAGAGAATAGAAAGATGATATTTTGATTAGAAATTGTCCGAGAATAATTTATGTTCAGTACTTTCTTTGCCTAAATGTCACACTTTCGGAGCGATTCGCATTTAAATATAATAAATTAAAGTTACGGTATGCCAATATCTCAGTTTTGGATTTTTCCTGAACAGAGCACTTACTTCGATTCTTGTGACCTAATTTGAAACCAATGTAACCAAAAATCATAGTGAAATCAGATGCCTAGACTATTTACCACGAAGTATAATATATATATATATAGGAGTTGAAACGAAGCGTTTGTACACGGCACAGACTCTTATCGCCGAACGAAGAGAGATATGGAAGATAGTAGGCATGTATTAACATGGAACAACTCTAGACAATCACTTAAAATTTGTAGTTTATTTATATTGATCAGGTTGTGCTAGCTTCATATCAAATGATTTCTCATTATGATTTGTCCTGCGATTTTTTAGAATAAAAATCATGAATTTACTTCAGATAAATGCAGAAATTCCTTTTACTTTCAGCAAAGAAACAAATACGCAATTTGCGGAAATTCTTGATTTACTCAAATGAATTGACACCGGAAACGTCCTATGTGAAATTAATAAATAATAATCTATACATTTTTCAGAATTTTAATGTATAATAAATTATTTTTGATTTTAAATTCTGTATAAATACTTTTGAATTTTTTCAATTATCTCGATTTTCATACATCCTGCTATCATTTGATTTATTTATGATTGAAAATCATTTTCTCCAACACTGTTTTGGAATTTATTTATTCCATAACCAAAAATTATTTTGGTATTGAAGTATTCATATCTGGTTTTACGTTTGTCATTCCATAATTTTTTAAGTTTCCTCTGAAATATTAATGAGTTTCCAAAACCTTGTTAGAGAAAATATAGTCTACAACATGTTTGTAATGGCGTATTCCACACTCGCGAACCGTAATCCTCGCCTTTGGCTCGGGTTACAAACTTTTCACTCGTTCAGAATATAGGCCATTCCAATACGTATTGTAGAATATACTATTCAAATACTAACTTATTCTATTTTTAGAATTGTTCATTTTTTCGCAAATACTAAATGCATTGAGAAAGATGCCTACTATCTTCCATCTCACACACTTAGCCTCTCTCTCTTACGCGATAAGATATTGGGACACAAGCTATCTCCCTATACCATAGCGTTTCACCGGCGTGCTATTTACCTATCAAGCTAATGTTGCTGTTAGCGAGAATTGTTTCATTTTCGGCATTAAAATTGATTTTTGAATAATCAAAAGGTATCATTTCGATAGGTGATCTTCCAATACACAAATTATGTCTCATATATTTTGCACCTGAATGCAATAATTTTGGAGTTATTCGTCTCTAAATATCAAATTTTTTTCTGAATTGAGCACTCATTTTGATTCTTGTTAGTGGCCTCATTTGGAACCAACTCCCCTAAAAATTGAAGTTACCTCAATTGGAATTGCTCCATACACTTTTTATTTTTTTTTATACATTGTTGTAATCCAATCCGTGAGTATAGAATACGTTGGTATAACCTTCTACAATTATTACAAATATATTAATTAGTAGTAAGAGTATCAATTTCTTTTTGAGGTCCTAGTTCTAAATTGAAACATTGAAAGAGATTTGACCTTGTATTGTATTGTACCAGAAATAAATACATATATTTTTGAAGGGATAGAAGAATCAGATAACTGAGATCATACAGAATTTTATCTAGTTATAATTAATTCGATTTAACATTCATTATTATTCCATTGAACCAGCAGCTTACGAGCACTGATAAATCAATAATAAATGAAAATTAAGTTTCTCGCTGTTTTTGTGCATGATATTTTTTATTACTCATATTTCATTGACGATATTCCATTTTTAATTACTATAAAAAAATCAAATCAAGCTAATATAATAATCAAATGTTTGTGAATGACAGCTAGTTGGTTTCACACTATTGGCAACATTGATGCCGCCCTAATAATCTGGCAGCACTTTCACTTGTTTTTCAACAAACCATTGAGAGGCTTGACACTTGTTGCTAATTTGCACTTATTTTTTTAAATATTTTAACGTTTATTTGGTAGTAATTTTACTCCCAAATAAACAAATAATCAGTGTGCAGTGATCTGAGTGTTGTATTACATCGGTAAGTTGAAATATAACAGGTAAAATCAAGTATTGTCAGTTTGATATTTCAAGTGGCTACTCGGCGTACATTAGTACGTGATGAGAAACAAAACAGTAAGTATGCTTGTGATACGTTATTAGTTAGTTGTATTTATATACTTTGGGAAGTTATATTAATATTTTGTAGGAAACAGCCGAAAAAGTAAACTTAAAACTTTTCTGGATAAAATAATTATTTTTACGAAGAAATTTTGACCTTCAAGTAAGAATATAGTTAGAAACAAGTAAATATTTCTTCAGCCAGTCTTTTGAGACATTATTAACCGGTATTTGTTTGTTTACTAGTTGAGCACTGCGTTTCCGAAGTTGGGGTGCTGAGTCAGCTTTTGCAGAGTTGCAGAAACAGTTCCTGGGTGAATCCGGTTCTTCAGGTGTTATTAGTGGAAGGTAGGAGCTTCAATTGTTATGCATGTGATATAATTATGTAGTATATAACTATTTTAAACACAAAAACTAAAATTGTATGCAGATTCAAATCATTCAAGTTTTTACTTCGGTAAATATCGAAAACTTATTGTTGGGTTCACTAATTATTGAATAATATGCAGTGGCGTAACTAGATAGCAAAGTTCCTTGGTACAAAAAAGTACCCAATATTACGTTTATTATTCTAACAACGAAAGTTATGACCACAGTCGTGGGTTATGTGGGCCCCTAATTGTAATATGTAAAATAAATATTATATTGAAAAAAATATATGCCAGGTCCTCGTATTTGCGGATGTTAGCTCAAACTTGGAATCTTAAATTTTAACTGTGAATATTAAGTAGAAAAAAATTATTTTAGTATAACTCAGAGTTGACAATATGATTACGTATTTTTACGTGTTTCACGAGGATAGTTTGGAAAGCTCTTGGCCTGATAAACAAATAACAAGATTTCCAGGTAATTTTTTTCAATTTTTCTACATAATTTCCTCGCGATTCATTATTTAATTCAACGATGGTCAAATTTCCTAATACCATCAGAATAATAAGATGTGTCCAAATCTGTAAAATATACGTTCGTATCAGCTTCAACCTCTTCATTTAAACTCTTCCTAGCCTTTCTTCAAGTTGAGAAAAAGAAAATAATCGCTGGGAACCAAATCTGGCGAATACGTAACATTGGAAGCCCCTGGAATTGAAGTTCCTCTAGTTTTGCCGTAACAGCTCGAGATTGATAGCACCTTTTATGCCAGATTTTGCAATTCGTTTTGCAAGTTTGATTACATCATCCAATTTGTCCAATTATGAAGAGTAGTAGGTTCTAGTGATATTTCTTTTTTTTTCTAAGTATATGAGCACTATTCCATGAGAATACCAGAAGATCGTTGCAATGACTTTTCCGGCAGATGGAACCGTTTTGGCTTTTTTAGGCGTACTATCGTCACTGCTACAACAACCCTACTGAACACTCAAGTCTGAAACTAAACATAGCACTATCTAAACATTTTTACTTAATTAACGATAGCATTATGGTCATCCTAGCAACATCTATGCTTCTGTTCGAGATCTTTTCGATCTACTCTCGTATCTTTAATATTATCTTAAAGTAGGTACTATTGGTTGATTTAAAGATAGTTGATTCGTTCCTTTGTGTATTTTGGTTGAAATTTTTTCGTTTAATTCCGTGAAAAGTTCCTTTGAGTATAAACAATGAGGAATCCTAACATAGCCAATCCAAACAACATTCTCCAGAATCCACCACATAACCCAGTTTCGTATACAATATGACGCATACCTTCCTGCTATTGTCACGTCAAAATTTCATATTACACCGTCGCACTTCTCTACGCCTTAACAGTATCAAACAATCAGTGGCCCCTTTCACCTAAAACTCATTTGCACCACCACTGAGCGGGGCTGCTGTTGGCGTCCTTAGCGCCTGCCACTATTTACACAAAGCGTTCACTTTAATTGAAATATATTGTCTACTCTCTGATTGTTTACCGAGCGGTTGTAACGTTACAATTTACTGAATCGTTTTGCATGTAACGCGTTCTATTTAATTTTGGCATTGCTACATGCGTTATCCATATACAGCGTAAGAGGAATTTAAGCACGTGAAATTTGACAGGGATTAATTAATTAACAAGAAATCTGACAATTGAGGCAGTTATCCCGACTGAAACATGTTTCCGATTTCTGTTTTTACCTCCGGATTCGAGCACTGCATTGACAGCATTCTCTAGGGAGTATAATATAGAACTGATAACTACAAATACATTTCCATTCGATATTCACAACTGTTGTTCGTAGTTCCGATTAAATTTTGTTCCGTGATAAATAGTTTTAATACAATAAGCGTTTCTACGTTCCTAGGTTCCGTGGAACAGGTATTGTTAGTTACTCAAATACTTTGACAGTCTTGAAATAGCTTTGTTTTGCGCAGCGATAGGAATGCTGCGCTCACATATTTCCTACAAATATTAATTTAAATTTTAAAGTTCCACGTTTTATTGACGGCTGGATTTATATTTTTTGTTTCTCCTTCCCGCTTTACAAATTCTTGTTTATTTATGGTAATTAATTTTATGATTAAAGTCGATAATAATACTCCGAATTCCTTCTCCCGTAGATAATTCTCAAATTGAGTTATAAAACAATTTCAATTCAATCAGTAATCTCCCTTTCTTTTCCACCACCACAATCAAATCCGTACTCATTTTTCATCCCCCTACTATTCATTTCATCCCTTATTCCACTAGCAAATCCCTGTACAGGATATCTTAATCTACAACAAATCCACTTTGCTGAACACAATCAAAATCCATAAAATTATTTAGGAAACATAAACGCACTTCTAGAATAGTCCAAATTGATTTGTGGATTTTTTTCAGTCGTTAAATATTAGTAAGCATTTATTGGTGAAAATAAAAACGTTCTAATACAGGGTACCAAAATCTGTATAGTTTGAGTTATGCATTTTTTTCCACATACTTTTATTAATTGTTAATTGATTCATCAAATTCCTCCAAAGTTTGTTATACATTTACTGTCCATTTTCATGCAAACGGGCACTTTCTCTCACGGACAGAGCATTTCTGCATTCAAAATTTTGCAAACCAGTGTCGTCACAAGTATCAAATAAAAGAAATATAAAAGCTCCTTTCTTTTACAGTCACAACTTATGATCTCATAATTCGAAATAAAACACAGGACAACCTCTAATTTGGATAAACGGAGCTTGTAGGTATGAGGACTATTTTGAGAAAGAAATATCCTCTAACCCAAATACATTTATCAATTCTTGGTACCAGTTTTCAAAACAGGCAACTCCTCAGAAAGCCTCTGAAATACTGTAAGGGCTGAATTTGCGGCGATGAATCTACCATGCATTTTATTTTTATTTTTTTATCTGGGGAACAATAGGTTTTTTGGGACAAGATCTGTACCGTCGAATGGATGGTTGACTAGATGCACCCAAGATACATGTAAAAAAGCGATATATGCAGGCACGCTTTCAACAAAATGCCCTGCAAACCAGCCTTTTACCACCCTTCACGCAATTTTGATGACGATTTTGGAGAGGCAAACTCCCGTATACTAATCTGCAGTAATCCTCTGCATGATCCTCAAGTGAAATACAGCAACTAAAGCACTCTAAAGAAAGCATCAATTCTTGTTTGAGAATTCACCGCGCACTACTTTTGTGGGCTTTCATTTTTAAAGACCCAAACTGCTGACAGTTTGGCTGCAGGATCACAATTGTAGTTTAAATTCGTCAATCGTAATAATATAATACTCCCTGGTCAAATATGCGTGCATTTTTTGTTACGGAGTCAGCAAATGTGAAATCTATCATGTTACCAATTTCGTCACAGGTCTACAGTTCTTGCCTATACTATGGTGAATTTCCCTAAATGCTGCATTCCAACTTCACTCCAGAATATTTTCATCACTAACAACAACTGCAGGCCTCTGAGATGTCTGTGACACCGACCACATATAAATTCACGAAACCATATGCCAACCGCGGATTTTGAAAGACAATTATACCCAAAAGTTCCACCAGATTTTATATCAACCCCCTTTTATAATCGATCACATCGATGATGTTGATAAATCAATGCCAGAGTTGTCACTCCGCCCACCTAAATTTAATCTTGTTGAAAATATAGATATGAATTTTGAAGTTTGATCTTATCCTTATGGCATTATTATTGGAAATTGGTTGGTTCAAAGGATCGGAATAAATCATAGTTATTGTAGACACAGTTTATTTGGACGTTTTGGTTGTCACAGCAACCATCTTCAGCGAAATGGATAATATCTTTTTTTTTATAAATAGACTCCTAAGGAAAACATTGAAATCGTATCCTTTTGATACATTTTAAATAGCGAAATGCACAGTTTTCAAACCAAAATGATAAAACGAAAATTTGTAGTCACATGAAAAAAGTTAAACAGTAAAACGAACTATCACCTCGGGTGACTGGTCAAGAATCTCGCTATTGAAAATGTATTAATAGGAAACGATTAATGTTTTCCTTGGGAATCTATTTATAAAAAAAAAATATTATCCATTTCGCTGAGAATGGTTGCTGTGACAACCGGAACGTCCAAATAAACTGTGTCTACAATGATTATGATTTATTCCGATCCTTTAAACCAACCAATTTCCAATAATAATGAAAATATAGATATGTCGGACGTTTGTTGTTTGCGTCACTATTTTCAAAACATTCCTCGAATTTTGAAATATTTTAACATATTTTCAGTACAGCCCTGGTGACAAGCTTCGAAAATTCAAATACTATGCATTTGACACACATCTGAATAATGGAAATAAAATGTAGGTCGAGATTTGTTTTGGGTTGCACCAGGGCCATTTTAACCCGTGAGTGCAAGAGGTGCAGGATCTTAGAGGGGGCACAAGACAACCGCCCAAATCTGGATGCCTATCTATTATTAATAACAGAATAACAGCGTCGGTAGCTATGTATTCAAGTTCATATCACAAAAAACCTAATTCATATGTACCTATGCCAGTAGTAGTGGATTGTCCACTTGTAACATTGGGTTCTGTGAAAAACAATATGCTTAGGACGGCCTTGGGTTGCATAAGGGTTGTTAAAATGAGTAAATCGGATCGTAAGATGATTATTGTTGAACAGAGAAGGGCTATGTGAACGCACGATCGAAGCGAAGCGCGTGAGCAGTGCACCCAAATGGTGCTAGAAAACGTACTTGATCTACTCAAAGAGAAACCGAACTTAATTTTCAAAGCTTTATCATTAATTTCACAGACTATTCCATTTCGTAGTATTTATAACAAGGTTAACAATGCTTAATCGCCATAGAAACGGTGGATATCAGTGAGTATTTGGACGTGTAGAAATACCATCGAGTATTACACTAGTGGTTAGAGTGAGTATTTTACTCAAAAATGTAGATACCTCCAATTTGTGCTTTCTTCGTATTTAATGGAGTATTTTTCTGAATATCTTCATTAATTTTATCTTCTGATCTATTACCAAACCTTACTGAACTAGATTCCTTATCAAGACGCAATATATTTCTCTATTATTTGTCAAAGAAAATGCAAGAGATTCTAATTTTTAAGTTTGGCAGAAGTATGTTTACCCGTTCCTATGAAAATTACGTGAGTTGTTACTAGATTCATAGAAAACTAATTTGAAAAAATGGTTTGACTCCTGGAATAGTCCTCCATATACCATTTGTAGTTAAAGTATTATAGACTATTTTTGTGGTGCAATCACTCATGTTTATTGTGCTTGTGAATACCACTCGTGCTGCACACTCGTGGTATTCAAACGCAAGCACAATAAACATTCGTGATAGCACCACAAAAATAATCGATAATACTTCAACTACTTATGGTATAATAAATGATTATTTGTTCTTGTCCTCTTCAAAGTACCTCCCTCTCCTATTCACATACTTCTCCCGAAGTAGTCTTGGATAACTTCCTTTGAAATAACTTCTAAGATCTGTGACGAATTCGCAATAAAATTGTCTAAAAACGACGTCATTCAGCACTGATTTCAATTTCGGATAAGAAAAAAATCACAGGGATCAAGGCCTGTCGAGTAACGAGTTAAAGAAGGACAGTTATCTGATTTTTGGTACATAATTGACGAATTGACAAAACTGAGTGTATGGGCGAAAAAAACATGAATTATCTCATCATTCTCGCCACAAATCTGGTCTCTTTTTGCGAATTTTTCATGTAACCTTTATAAAAAGACTTGATAGTACGCACAGTTCATTGTTCCACATTGAGGCAAGAATCAAAAATGTACAATTCTATTCGATAGTCGAAAAAATAATGGGCTTCATTTTCAAATTGGATTAAGACTGACGTGCTTTCCTGGGGTTTCAAGATCTTTTGTCAACCCACTGTGATGATTGAACTTTTGTCTCAATGTCGTACAAGACATTTCTACGATTTTTCCCCCATTGCTCCAAAATTTACACATTTCAATAATCCCTACTAACACAACAAGTACGTTCTATTAGACGATCGCAACGATTTGTTCACGACCGCAGTTTTTGTCGTTCCACTGACATTTATGGTAGCTGTTGTTGGTGTTTCAAGTGGAATGATGGGTGTGTCTGTTAAATATCACATAAACTGACAATTCGTGATTAAGATCGGAAAGTAACCTGTAGCAAGAAGAATATAAAGAAGAAATGAAACAAATATACATGTGTGAATTAATGAGAGACCGTGAAATCATGTCATCTTGACAAATTAAAATCCTTGAATCAATCGACATGATTTGGAATCGAAAGTAAAAATTGGATAGACGTCTCAATTAATTCAAATTTCTTGATGATTTCTGTCAACATGAACGGCTTCGACCCACCCCTCAATCTCGATGGTTGTGAGCTTGAAGAGGTCGCAATTAATGAGGTTACCTTTGATATACTGATATTGAACGCAAATACCGCGATCGTCTTGTGGAACAATTATTGAAGTGACATAAGCGTTATGGTCGCCTAGTGGAACGTACCCTTGAACAAGTCGCACTAAAATGACAATATCACGAAAATTAAACATGATATCAACAACTAGTGAACACGTGGTTATAGCTGAACTCATGTACAATGTAATGCTGTCAACCGCATATTATTAAATGTTTTTTTTCAACAGACCCCGTAACTAAAATTTCAGGAAAGCTTGAACAAATTGCACAAGTTCAATTATATTTGTATTGGTTAACAGTAATAAACAGCCGTAGAATTATAGTCTTCGAACAGATAAAAGGTATATGGACGTACGAGCGAAGCGAAATGCATGAGTAGTGAATACATCGCAGATGGTGTTGAAGAATTCGCTTTGAATTTATTATGTCAAATTCTGTTTGTCAGTTAAAACCCTCACGATTATTTTTGAGGAACCTGAATTAATTTAAAATTGTGCTTTTGAGCTTAGCTATATTTTTATATTGACTAGCGATAATAAACAGAGCTGTTTTAAATAGACGAAGCGAAGTGCCTGAGCTGTGCACCTATTACACACTGAAAACTGTTTGGAACTAACCTTATTGATGGTCCTTCGAAATCGGCAAGTTCTAGATCGAAATACAGAATTTTCATTTTGCGGTTCTTGTGGACAGCAGCGTATTCTGTCAGAATTTTCGTATTCTCCTGGGCCTGGATAGTCGTTATTAATTTCCAGCATCTTACGGATTTCTGAGTTGTTAAATGACGCCTTTTTCCCTTCGTACCGATGGCATTTAATGTCTGTAACTTCGTAATCTCCTGGACCTAAAATAAAAACAATTTATTTTGTTGACTTTAGTTGGTAGCAGTAATTTTGCACCTGGTGTGTGAGCAGCTTTTCTGGCTGGGAATCTTTGAGCCTCTCCTAAAAACGGAATATCTTTCTTCAAGCTGAAATCTTTTCGGTGTTTGTAACAATCGCATACTAGATAATGTTGAGGTCCGGGCCCTTTTTCATATTTGTAAATGAATCGTTCGGTGGTTCTTATGAATGGTTTCGGCTTCATACTCAAGTACTTCAGTTCTCCTATTTTATCGATATCTACAACTTCGTAATAACCCGGTCCCGGAAGACCCTAAAACACATAACAGCCTTCCATAAAAAATTCCGAATACGCACTCTCGAAATGAAGATGCTTAATATTTAACTGCGTGCGTTTAAAGTGTTATGTATTAAACATGGAAGGATTTACGAACAAATAAAATCCAAATAAATTTAGTAGTCCTACCGTAAATAAATAATTTTAATCAATGTTTACACGTTTATATTCAAAATAATTATGATTGAGTTTACTAACAAATTTTCCGGAATGTAAATTTTGTAAACAAGGCCCAAAATGTAATTACAATTAAAAAATTCCAACAAATCTGCGACTGCAATTGACACAAATAATTAAAATGCTTTTCATGATGGGATTCAAGTGGCCAATTGCTCATCCTCCCACGTATTTCCTAATCAACGCTTGAAGTAAATAAAACCAACGAAAACCGTGTCGTGAGAAAGGAAGTTTTATTTGTGTTGACATCTAGTGACGATTTCAGGAATTACCTCGTTCTCAGAGCGACAAATTAACTGGCAAGTGTACCGTGGGACGTTGCAACATTTCCGCATTAATTCTTTTATTTTGTCATCTTCGTGGTGCGGGCAAGATATAAATTTTATATCATAGTCTCCTGGCCCGGGGTTTTGGTTGAGGAATCTTGATTTTCGGCCGCTTATTTTGGACCAAACGCAGCCTTGGTAGCGCAAGGTGTTGGAACATAATTCCCCCTGAAAATTGATGCTAAAAATAGAGAAAATCAATTTGCAGCAATATAGAACGTAATTTGTAATGATAAATTATGATAAAAGTAGGGCAGAATAATCATTCATTATTATTATGGGCCCTACTATATTATTTCAAATCATCAATCTTTGTACGCACCTTTATAGCATCTTACATATAGCACACTATCTCAGGCAACCCTCAATTACAATTTAATATATTTTACTACGTTTTTATGTCACCGTATTTAATTCATCTGTTTCTCACTTGACACTGAAATATCTATTGATTGTCCACGCACCCAACAGTTGAAATAGATTTTTTTTTATATGAAATTCAAAATGGCCCAACGAAAGCTATTTTTTTTTAATCATTGCAATTCGAAATTTTGACCTATTTTTCGCGTTTATCTTGAAAACCATCGGAATTACCGTAATGCCCAAATGAAAATTGCAAGAAAAATTTGAAAAAACTCCGAAAAACGAGTCAAAATTGCAAAGCTAAAAAATTGTTTAGGAAAATCTGCCGTGAACATCACGTGACTTACATGTATATCATTGGATATATATAATACGATATGATTATATATATATATATATATATATATATATATATATATATATATCATTGGATATATATAATCAAGAACAAAATCTCATCGTTTCACAGTTAATCGTTTTGGATTTACCCAAGAGATTCTAAGAATCTGTCTAGTAAAATGCGCTTTCAGTCAAGTCAGTTGCTATGGAAATAGTAGGCCATTATTCTTATACTACAACATTCCTTAATACTGATTTCCAAAATTCTACGACTACCAACAGATCTGAATTTATGCGCAAAATTAAAAAATAAATTCCTACTGAAGGGCACTTCCGGTTCAGTTTATTGTTATGAAAATAGTAGGCAATCATTCAGATGCTACAGCAGACTGAAATACCAAATTTCAATACTCTACACCTGATCGTTTCGAATTTATGCGAAAAATTCCAAAAGACTGTCAAGTAAAGTACACTTTCGGCTCAGTGGATCTCAATAAAAATAGGATATGAGCATCTAGACGGTATAATCGTCCTGAATACTGAATTCTAACAATCTACGTTCGATCGTTTCAGATTTATGCGGAAAATTCAAAAAATGTTCCGAATAAAGTGCTCTTCCGACTTAGTCGATAGCAATCATAATGCAGGGTGTACAACTAGATATTATAAAAGTGCCTAATACAAAATTTAAATATTATACGACTGATTGTTCAGAATTTATGTGGAAAATTCAAAAAGTCTGTCACATAAAGTGCACTTCCGACTCAGCCGACCGATTGTTACAAAAATAGAAGATGACCATTGAGATGCTACAGCAATTTCAAATGCTAAATTCCAGTATCCTACGGCTGATCATTCCGGATTTATGCGGAAAATTAAAAAAAAAAGTCTTAAGTAAAGTGCATTTCCGGTTTAGCCGATCGCAATCATAATGCAAGATGTACAATAAGATGTTATAGAAGCTCTGTATACGAAATTTCAATATGCTATGGCGGATCATTCTATATTTATGCAAAAAATTTAAAAAAAGTTTCAAGTAAAGTGCACTTCTGGCCTGGCCGATTCTTACGAAAATAGCAGATAACCATTCTGATACATCGTCAAGTTGAAATACTGAATTTCAACATCCTACGGTTGATCATTCTGGATTTATTGAAGAAATTCGAAAAAAGTTTCAAGTAAAGTGCACTTCCGGTACAGAAGATTGGAACCATAATGCGAGGTGCACAACTAGACTCTATACCAGTCTTAAATACAAAATTTCAATATTATACATCTAACCAGTTTTGAGATTTGCGATTTACGCCCGCACGTACGAACGCACGCACGCACGAACATACGTACCGACATCAAGCCTAAAATAGTCAAAATGGATTCAGGGATGCTCAAAACGGATATTTCCATTAGAACTGACTGGCCTATATATTTGACGAAAACGTCTAAATCGCTTGTACTAAAAGCAGTATTAAAGAATGCTTGTTGAACTTACGGAGGGGACATTGTAGAAAGCTGGACCTAAGGTTGTATCATAATCATGGGGAGGTATTTTGACAATGTCATTGTCTTCGTTTATATTGTATCCATTTAAGTCTTTTTTGCCTGGTATTGTCGGAGCATGAACACCTTTTCAAACAGAACGGATGATTATACGCCTGGAACTTTTCTGGCCTGTTACACTCAGGCCTTGCATGTATATCAGTTGGTATACCTTTGGAGAAAGGCACACGACACTGGAATAATCTCCCACTGTTCCCTTTGGGCTTAAACTTTTTAATTAAGGGCTTCCGTTGTACTTCCGGTCTTGGAACATCATCTTTTTTTATGTCTATTGTTACACGAGGTGCAGTAAATTGCAAACTATTTCCATACTGAAACGAACTTTTTCAACATAATTTATTAAATTTTAAAATAAAATACTTTTATTTTCGATCTAACAACAGGCGGGTCGTAAAGAGCATCAGTATAGCTTTCCGATTTTATTGCAGCTCTTTTACTAAAGGTCAAAAATGGGGCGTAGTTTGCTGGAATAATCAATTATTAGGATTTGTCAATTTTTTGTGATTTACTTACTTTTACGATATTTGCAAGTGGGTTGAGATATGAAATAAGTATTTGGGGCTACGTTAGCAGGGGTTGCAACATTATTCTCCAATAGTTTTCGGGGGGCGAAATTCATATTCAAATTTGTGCATACATAAATAATAATTGTCAGTTATTTGCTGGTTACTACGGTAGTCTCATTTGTGGTACGTGCTGCCATCTACTGTTCTATTGGTCTAAGCAACGCTGCGCAGTAGCTGCGCATATTATTTTCGAACGTTGTTTCCAGGTTGTTTCGCCTAGTGTCAAGCAAGTGATAATTATTTGAATAAAAGTTGAATTATTGAATAGCAAAGTCAAAATGTCGATCGAAGATGAGCAATTTGATTCTATTTTCCTGTCTATTGCTCAACATCACCCTGAAGGGCCCTCACAAGTGAGTAATCATCAAAATTCAAGTTCTAACCTCAAAATATCGATCAAACAACGAGAGTTATTATATTATTTCTGTTTCAGCTCCTGGACACATTTGTGAGTTTCCTACGCCGAAAAACAGATTTTTTCACTGGAGGAAGTGAAGGAGAGTGGGAAGAATTAGTCATGAAAACATTTCGTAAACACGAATTGAAAGAAAAACAAGAAAAAGACGCAGCTAAGAAAGCAGAACAGAATCGTAAAGAAGCAGAAAAAATGGAAGAATGTAAAGCCGCAGAAATTACGGAGTTAACTGATGAGGAGGCAGATAAATTACAAAAAGAATTGGATGCTAAGAAGGACGAAACTGTTGCACCTGTAGCAGTAGCCGAAAAAACAAAAGAAGACGACGAGGAGGAAGATGAGGCTGATAAAGGAAAACTCAAATTGAATTCAGGAAATGGCTGTGATTTGGAGAATTACAAATGGACGCAAACTCTTCAAGATTTAGAGGTACGTAATTCGGAATATAAGTTATTTTATTAAATATATTGAGTAACAAATATTTAAATTAATATATACATAATACTACTTAAGTATCACAGAAGTAAAACATAACCTTACTAAGTATAAATTTGGTTTATAATAATTTAAAATACAAATATTAACTAAATATTGCGGCAGTTGCTGATAAGGTACGATTAATGCAACGTTTGTCTTCTGGCTCGCACTGCAAAAAAAAATCAAAATTAATTACTTATTCCACAACTTCCAGTTTTCAAACTTACTTTCAATGCAGAATATAGCACCAATAATTCCTATCAAAAATAATATCGACATAGAGATGACTAATATTGTTAACTGGTGTTTACTGCAGAAACTTCTCGATTTTGGCTTCGGTGGTCGATGATTCACGTTTACTACAGTAAAATGCATCGAACTTGCAATCGATACGTTGTCCAGTTCTTTGTCTACTACTTTCGGTGGAAGTTCTCCACCATTTTGTTCGAGATATACTTGTAGATTAGATTCCTTTCTTCCAAGAGATTCTTGCTGGGCTTGAATTTGAGCCAAATTCGCTGCAGTTAGGAGCAATGTCCCTGATTTTGTACTCTGAAACAAAAGGAGGAAACATTAGCATTGATTTTTCGAAGATCTTCCAAGTATAAAGTAGATACCGATGATCCTAACCTAAAGCTATAAGACTAGTAATAAATATTTCTGACAACCGAGATGGCTACCGTATTTATTTTTAAATTCAAGATAGCTGTCCTATATGGTTTCCAACTTATTTGAGCATGAATATAATTATTTTCAAGTATTGCCCGATCAATTTGACGTAATTTATTATAAAATTGGCGAACTGTCAATTTTAGACATCTCTTACAAGCTGAATTTTTTCCTGAAAAGGGACGGTTATATCCGTTTTGAGCTCCCCTTAGACGACTAAGATAATTTTCAAAGTGAAATTGGTATGTACTATGCATGACTGTAATCTTTCACAATAGCAGATGCAGCTGACATAATTTCATCATGATTTGATTTTATCATATAGTATTTGGAATCGGATCACCAAAATATTAGAGATCTGATACACAAAGCAAATTTTGATGGATCCGTTAAAACACATTTCCTTTAGATCAAAATCTGCCAGTTTCTTGATATTTTTCGAGCCACGGTGTGGTTTTTAATACTTGTAAACATAATTTTTTCTGTTTTTTTTTTTTTGAATCTTTGAGTAGGTATTTTTAGAAGAGACTATAAATTATGCCAGGGAATTACTGAGATGTTACACGATATATATTTTTTTTTATGTAATTCAATTATTTATTGACTTATTTCAAACTTCATATAACTGCAGATAGCGCCCTGAAGAAGAGACGAAATATGATGTTTTTGCCGATGGATTCATACATATTATGAGGTCCTGAATGGGATTATGAACTTTTTGAATGTGAAAATCTGCTCGGAAAGTCGTGATTTAGACTTATTCCAAAGTTTGTAAAACTGCAAATAGCACTCCAAAAACACGAAATATGATGTATTTGGTGTTAGATTCTGCCATATAACGCATTTCTGTAGCAGAATCTTGCTTCTGAGCAGATTTTCACTATCAAAATTTTCTTAACGAGACTCAGAAAAAACGCTGATAGTTCGCTGGAAACGCAAAATTTTGTGCATTTGAGGACGGATTCATACGTATTATATTGTCTTGAATGGATTCATGTGATTTGCAATACTCTGAAACTAATCAAGTATTCAGAATAGTTATTTATGCAACAAGAGTGTAAAGTTGAGCATTATGACAAGAGGCCAAGTATTTGGTAACGGGGCTTGCCGAATCACCAAAATTTTATCCGAATGTCATAATGCTAGTTTATACCTGTATTGCATACAACATTTTTTCTACGGCATTCAATTTCCATATTTTGATAATTATTGAATACCCAGTAAGAGAGCCAGAAACACAAGGTGACATTCAAGACTTGAAAAATATCAAAATGGATAAATGTCAAACAAAATCCAAAAATTGACAACAGATTATCATTGCCTATCTTATCATTTCAATTGAACTGATTGTTATATACCGCAAATTCTGAATGTTTGTTATACTCATAAAATGCACTTCCGGCTTGGCCGATTGATACGAAAAAAGTTTCAAGTAAAGTGCACTTCCGGTACAGACGATTGGAACCATAATGCGACTAGACCCTATACCAGTCTTAAATACAAAATTTCAACAATATACGTTCAACCAGTTTGAGACTTGCGAGTTACGCACGAACGTACCGACATCAAGCCGAAAATAGTTAAAATAGATTCAGGGATGCTCAAAACGGATATTTTCATCAAAATCTCGATAGGTGAATTTTCTCGGTTTCACAATACTTCCTTGTACTTAGTACAAGTAAGTAAAAATAATATCTCTACTTACTTGAGTACTATTATTACTTGATGTGGACCCTTGTGAAGATGTCGAGCTTCGAGCTAATGTCGGTCTAGGTATATGCCAACTCATATTGAGATCTGCCATTTGATTATTTGAGATCTGTAACAGAAAAAAATGTATTACCAACTTGTTGTACAAAAATGCATATTCAATTTTCTTTATCTTTATGCTACTGTATTCAAAAGTTGGAAGATAGAGGATTCAAACTGATTTTATATGACGAGTACATCTCCTTACGAATGATTGCATATCGAGCAAAACGCATTGTGCCAAAATTTATCATACATGACGCAGAAAAAGGGGGAGTGCCTTCTTCACGTTATCCGATTTTGCGCCAACTTTTCGTTCAAGTGCGTCCATCAGTCTGCTAGTAAGCTAGTATGTTAGTTTCACTTGTGTTGAGATATTATTATATTTAATAATTCTTGCCAAAATATTCTTGAAAGAAGACGGACATAAGAGAATCAAAATATTTTTTTAGGGATCATGAGAAAAGAGATGTTTCCTGGCGATTGACTTGGTTGGTTTCCGGGGAAGGTTATATCCTTTGAAAAAACTCGGTTATCAATTTCCTATTTTTGCACCCTTATATCATTCTCAGATGTGGATGTTTTGCTTCAAATTTGAATGGGACATCCTTGAAATATAGCCTATTTAATTTAGAAAATCATAGCTCCACCCTCAGGGGTGAAATTTTCGCTTCAAATATGTATAGACCATCCAATGAAAGAATAATAATTAAAATTGGTTCTCAATCAGCGAAAATATCACGTAACATATTTGAAGTCGGTTAAAATAGTATATTGTGTGGCTAGGGACGAAACAAGACGATTTCAGCTGAGGGCGAGTGTTGCTTTCCTGAGCGAAGCGAGGGCTGGCATCAACCTCGGCTGAAATCGTGTTTTGTCCCGTGCCACACACTGTATTTTTCATAATATCTGCATTGAAGCTCTCCATATTACGATTTTGTCATAACAAAGTAAATATTTTTCTTTTGATTTTGCAGGTAACAAGTCGAGAGTACTAACTGCTTTTGCTCTATCAATAAGATGTTGTGATTGTTAGAGATTGACAATGAACAAATGCGACTCTGCCAGAGATAAAACGAGTTAAGAAACTAATTCAGCGGGCAGAAATAAGCTTGTTTCTCCCCTAAGGTAGAAACAGGTTTGTTTCTGCCCGGTCACACTTGCATTTGTCTGAAATTGTCTTGTTTCGACTGACAAAACAGGCGTTGAAACGCGTTGTTTCAATGCAGGTATTATGATAAGTATAATTATTCAATCCTTAAGAGCATAATTTTTTCATAAAATTCAAATAGAACCATCACTATTGAATAAAAAAATGTTTTTTCAAATCGATTTACTATCAGCGAAGATATTGAGTAGCATACACACAAAAAAATTCATTCGAATTGAGAACTTCACCTTTTTTGGGAATCTGGTTGTCATTTACTGCAGAAAAAAGTGCTTTCGATTGATAACATAATGATCAAGTTACTGAATAGAGCCTAGTTTAATTGTTTTAATTGCTATTTAGAACAAAAGACAATCGTCATTCAATACAGAAGAAGAGCAAATAGCATTAGTAGAATAAAAAAGCTATACATTCGAAGAGCACATTTCTTTTGTTAATAACAAATGGTTATAATTATTAAAAACAATAGACTAAGAGTCATTTAACGTGCAAAACACTTGTTAATTACATCCAAAGTATAATAACAACTTTATAAAAATTCAAGGCAGAAATATTCAACATATTAAATTGTATGTTGTGATTATTTAAGTTTTTATAATTTCTGATTTACCTTGAGACAAAAATTTGATTTAAAAACTGGTGCTCGAATTTTTTGCCAAATTATTGATGGGTGTTCAAATTTGATTTAAAAATAATGATGATATAGTTTGTTTTTGTTTCAGCAAAAAATAATTGATTTAATAGCCGGAATTAGCTATTTTGGATACTTTTTTGTTACTTATTTGGTTGCTAACTACATTTTATTAAGTTATGCACTGATTTTTATCACTTTCTTATAGTGTTACGTGTGGATAACTTGGGAATTTTAATTGTGCTCAATTGTTAGTAAAAATCGTGCAGAAGAAAGTGAAATTTCTTATCTAATAGGAAATATGTATATTCTTCGAATATTTTGTGTAATTTCTTGCAAAATTGTAACCAAAACTGCAGTGAATCACGTACAGTATTTCATGGCCAACTTGTAAAAATAACGGGTTTATCAACTATGCCAAGCAAAAGAACCAAATCCGTTTGCACATTGTTCCATTGTATTACTTTGTTACTCGCCTTTAACCAATCATTGCTCAGCAGGATATCGATATTTCATGCAGAAATTGATCCCTTACTGACACTCCCAACATTCTTCCATTTTACTAAGATAAACCACGAAAAAAGAATGTGAGAAATAAATATCCATGTTGGATAAAAATTAGTATGTCTACCTTGAACCATTCGCCCGACCTGCCCTCTAACGAATGTCGGCGGTACCGTCAAGGACTCGTAACAATTTTCCCTAACCGTTGAGGCGACAAATACATCAAGGTTTTCAACAAATTTTATTCATTCTTTGAAACCATTCCATGGAACAGCATATTCAGTTTTCGGGAACTTATCAAAAAGCCTCTGTAATTTTGTAATGATTGAGTTTGCGCAGCTTTAAGGTGAGGAACCAGAAAAATTATTTAGGTTCTTCGATAATCCATATTTTATCGTTCGTTACGATTTTAGCAAAACAAAATCACTGCTTTCATTGAATAGGTCCAAGTTTTCCGTTGAAACCAGATCACGGTTTCACTTCTGTTAAAGCATAACATTCTTGGCACCCATCTTGCATCTTCATCAAATATTTGTGCAGGAGTCTCAAAACTGACCTTTCTGAAATGCCACATTCTGTCGTTGAAAAACTTTTAATTGATGGTCCTAAAGCTAAATTTCTCTGTATGTTGCATCCCAATTTCCCTCAGCTCGAATATTTAGATCACTAACAGCTAATGCATAAGCCTTCCAGATATTCATGTTTCAGGTGACACCATCCACTTTAAATTCTTAAAAGCTGTTACCAAATTCGGATGACTTTTGCTTCTACTAGGACATCCTATATATGAAATGAGATGGTCGGTCGTTAATATGCGTATTCATTTTCCTATTCTGCTCATTCAAGTTTATCCACATTTTCCAAAACATCATTAAAATCAATGATTTGAATATTTTGTTATTCTGAAAAAGGTTTTTCCTAATAATCCTTGGTATTTATAAGGACTTCATTTAAAGTTGTAACATTCTTTAGACAGAAAATGGTCGAGGAAGTTCAATCAAATTCTTAATTATCTTATTTGTATTTTTGGATATTGTACTTCATATTCGTAAAAGGCAATAAGATCCAATTACAATTTGTACAAACTGTTTGTCGTTATTGCTCGATTTTTTTTTTTTTTTAATGCAGAAACGTAATTTTTGAACGTCATCAAATAAAGGAAGAGTTTCCTTGATAATTTAAAATAATTAAACTTCGAAATTTATTGTGTAATAATTTTTAGTTAATATTTCCTCTGTATATTGTTGACGTCATTGATTAAACCGCTGATAACTAACCTTACTCAATGAATTTCAACAAAACATAAAGCTATCGCAGTGATCTATGGATTAAAACAATGTTCTTATGTACACGATTAATCGGTTGTTTTCTTGCTAGTATTACTCAAAATGCGGAAATATGTTCTATTATTTTCTGCTGATTATCGATCTGTTAAGATATTTACACGCTTTGAATTATATTTATCATTATTTTGAACTTTCTATAGTATTATAATTCAGCTCTGTATTTAATTAAATTGTTGTTACGTTACTAGAAATACTGGAAGTGTACGAGGGCTGCCTGGAAAATACCCGTCTTCAAGTTATTAGACAGGAAACAATTTTTTCATAGGCTGCCATTTATAGAAAAGATACAGCTGATTTGCATTTAAAAATCCTCGCTGGATGTTGATGCACTTTGAAAATTTTCAATTAGCAACAAAGAATAGCTTCTTTAAACAATTTTTAACAGTCTGCCATTTTTTCGAACGTAAGGCAAATTTGCAATATCGACTGGATGTTTATTGACAGACGGTCTACATAAGTCCTCAGTAAAGCATAATCAGATGGACTTGTGAATTCATTGTGTAATTTTTACTTACTTGCACTAAATACAAGGAAGTATTGTGAAATCGACAAAATTCACCTATCGAGATTTTGATAGAAATATCCGTTTTGAGCATCCCTGAATCCATTTTGACTATTTTTGGCTTGATGTCGGTACGTATGTACGTATATAAGTGTGTATGTGCGTAACTCGCAAATCTTAGAATTCGTTAAACGTATAATGCTGAAATTTTGTATAAAAGACTGGTATAGGATCTAGGATCTTGATGTGCACCTCGCATTATGGTTGCAATCGTCTGTACTGGAAGTGCTTTTTACCTGATACTTTTTTTTAATTTTCCGCATAAATCTAGAATGATTAGCCGTAGGATACTGGAATTCAGTATTTGAAATTGCTGTAGCATCCAAATGATCATCTCCTATTTTCGTCCCAATCGACTAAGCCGGAAGTGCACTTCATATTGTAGGCTTTTCAAATTTTTCTCATAAATTTAAAATAATCAGTCGCAGAATATTGAGATTTCGTACTAAACACTTTTATAGCATCTAGTTGTACATCTTGCATTATGATTGTGATCGGCTAAGCCCGGAGTGCAGTTTACTCGGAACATTTTTTAATTTTCCGCATAAATCTAAAACGATCGAACGTAGAATATTAGAACACATTATTTAAGATGATAGTACTGTCTAGATGCTCATATCCTATTTTCATAGAGATCGACTAAGCCGACAGTGCACTATACTTGACGGTCTTGGGATTTTGCGCATAAATTCAGAACTGTTAGTCATAGAATCCTGGAAATCAGTATTTAGGAATGTTGTAGCTTAAGAATGATGACATACTGTTTCCACAGCAATCGACTAGCCGTGGAATGATGAGATATTGTGTTTGATTATATATATCCAATGATGTACAAGTAAATCACATGATGTTCACATCAGATTTTTTACAATAAGCTTTTAGTTGATTTTGCAAATTTGGAGAGAATAATGGATTGCTGCTAATTAAAATCCATTTTTCAATATGCATCAACATCTAACTGAGACTTTGAATTGCAAATATCGTAAGCTTACAGCTGTAAGAATTTTTCTTATCAATGGCAGCCTGTAAAAAAATTTTTTTTTTCTATCACGAGCTCCCGGTCTGTATAATGAGATGAAGTTGATTCAAAGAATAGCTTAAAGTAGAGAACTGTAGGACAGCTAATTTAAATAAAAAATGAATAGGTACTTATCAACAACTCAGGCTGTTTCTTCTCACTGCGTTACGTAGACGCTTCAAAACTTCAGAATAATACTTTTTGCTCACTTTCTGATCTTCCGAAGCATTAAAAACAATGTTGCGCTAACTCTGATGTGCTTCCTCGACTCGTTTCTCCTCCCCTCAATCATAGCAATGGTTTCTGAATAAGATTTTCAGCGCATTTTTGGATGCTATTATATTTACTTTGGCTGTCTGGCTGGCTGGCGTGACGCTGAGTTCTCAGCAACTACAGCACGTACAGACTTGAATCTGGTATCGAATGAAAGCTGCTGCTCAGTAGGTTTGCCCAAACTGCTCAGTGATTGTGGAAGATAGTATTCATGAACTGCCAAAAATATGCTTTCAACATCAAGATGATTCTTTAATCAGTACAGTACATTAGGTATGTACCGAATTTGGAAATCCTCGATTTTTGGAGTAATTCAAACATTTCATATTCTTCCATACAGATGTTCTGTAAATACTGTATTCAAGAACACAAGTCTCAATCCGGCAGCTATAAACCTTGAATCTATTATTACGAACCAGAAACAAATAAAATAGTCCAAAGAGAGGAGCCATTCTGTACTACCTAAGCCAAAGAAACCAGCTGAGAATGTTCTTGTAGTCGTTTGAAAAGTTCTCGATATCAAGGACTCATTAAATACTGCCTAGGGACCTCAATATATCAAATTTATTTTTAACAAATTATTTATTTATCACACTTCGCTCTTAACTGATCAAGCTCTTGATATTCACTACTTCCCTACTCTTTAGTCAGGTTGTTCGCTTCTATATATTCAGATGTTCATTTCTGGAGAGGTACTACGTCATTCGAGAGCAAGTTGCTAGAATGTTCGGTTGTGCAGGGCGGCGCGGCCCAAAAAGATGAAAGGTTCCACTCAGACAGAATCGGATTCAGGGCCTTTTTTATTTTTATGAATCATGATACCTTCGCACGTTACAATATTATTTCATTTGGGTATAATAAACATCCTTGATGAATTTATTTGTTAAGGAAATATAATACAGTTAACCGATATTTTTTTATTTATACTTTGAGTGCAATAATTAGACTGACCGCTCTCTGTCTCCACCGTCGAGCAACATGTTTTTAAAAAGTTATTGTAGTTGATTATTATCAATAATTCACGGGAAAATCATTCTTCCGTAAAACAAATATGAAAATTAATTTTGATGATAGACGGGAAGCCAAGATAAATTATTAATAAATATATAATTGATATGCGTATGGTTTCACGCATCAGGTATCACCGTCAAAGGTCACTGGATCCTAATAGTAATTAGAATAATGGTAATTCATTTAATTAATGAGGATTATCTTGAAATATCATTGTGATATCGATCTAACAGCATTTTTGTTTTAGATTTTAGATTTTAATTTTAATATATTTGTTGAGGTGATTAATTGTACCTTGAATCCAGTATTATGTCTCCTATTGGGCGCATACGCGCATATACTCCCACACAAACTAATTTTAGTTAAACGTTTGAGCTTTGATAGTCTCGGGCTCATATTTGGTTGCACAACCCAAATCTATACTGTTGAGGGATGATTTTTGATAGTGTAAGTTCAGCGGGTCAATCTATCATCATTGCAATACTAAAAAAATTGCTGCATATGATACTTATAAAAATCTGTATTTCTCCGCGTTATTTTTATCTGGAATTCTTGTAAGGTCACCGTAACTCTAAAAATAACTTAAAAAACTGAGTCAAATCACCTCGCCAGATCTTCGGCCACATTGTAAACGAACCTCCTTGACTTCCTTTCATACACACACACTCACACAATCATTTATTCATTTACATTCACAATTCACAGTCCAGTAATAATTATTGCTACATGCACGAACATACATAGGTTGTGAGTATGTCAAGTCACACCGAGGATAGGCATTTGTTTGCGTGACTGATTATTTATTGTAATTATTATAATGCATAGACGACCCTAAGAATTAGATTCACATAAAGTTGCGAAATTTTGACTATATTTCAAGAGAAGCTCGCTTAGTAACTGCTAAAGAATTTTATGTTTTGCTTATGTTTCCGGATGTAAAAACATTTTGGGAATTTCCCAAATAGTTTCTACAAGAATTTGGAATAATTTAAATCAATAAATTCAATTCTTAACCTCTGTTTTGCATGGATAGTGCAAATGATATGACTGCTGCTGTGAGTAAAATGAGCTCTACACTACTATCATTCTAATGAAATTGTGAGTTTTAATATCACTGTCCTATTTGTGTTTTAGAGCAGATCAAATCAAAACAATACGCCATTTAATTTAACCACTTCAAACTGATTCCTCACAATAATACATATTGATATTGCGAGAACTAATTGCAACATTACTATATCTTATTACTTTAGTTGTTCAGTTCAAGCAATTGTGAACCATACTTAATGCTTAATTATAAAATACAAAAACTGAAACATTAGTGTTATACGTCGTATAAAGTGTTGAGACATTCTGCTGTTAGTTCCGTGTTCAGACTATGAATTATCGTAACTATTTCACTTTTGCTGTTATTTATTGCTGTTCAAGAATTTTATAACAAACAGAAGATATGAGTAATTGTTGATGAAATCATTTAACTAGATCACTTTTAATTATCTGACTTCATCTAATATTCATTTTTGTTATGTGGTTTGCGAATTCAGTTCTAACTTTTGAAATTTCTCACATTCAAAATTACACGAAAATTTAGTTCCTCATGAGAAAATCTTTGTGCAATAATTTTTGTGAAATGTTAAAAAATGTTTTGTTTATTACTTAATATGGTTGTTATGGTAATTCTAATGTTTGTTTACTATTCTGTACTCCAAGTATAGTCCGAGGACGCAAATATATTTATACGATTATATCATCGGAACAAAAATATTGTATTAGGTCAAGTACATTGTTCAGATTACTGGAGATAGATTATACTCGGTATCCAACAATCTTCAATGGATTAGTTCTTTTTAAAGTGATTATTTTATTTTTTACTCTTAAAATAACTGCAACATATTATTTGATGTAGGCCAAACTGTTCAGCTGTTGACTGACGGGAGGTTATATGCTCTTCTTCAAAATAATAATTTTATTGGATAAAATGGTTGAAGCTAACTGGATTAGTGAATGTAAGTTGTGGTAATAAGGGAATTCAGTCAATTATATAAATTTTTTGTAACTACAGTTTTGGCTGTAGCAGATTGAATTCGAATTTATAATCCAAAATACATGTATAAATTCAAATTTAAACCAAATAATTCCTTTCGCTCCTGAAGATGGTTAAGGTGTAGCTGAAACTGTAGAGTTAGAAAAAAAATTAACTGTATTCCTTCATTTACACCATTTATTAATTTTATCCCTATCAGAACTATTTGAAAAAAATCTTGAAAATTTAGTACAATATTCTCTCAAACGTCAGATTGAAGAAAATGATTAATGGAAAGTCATGTACTAATCCAAACTAATAATCATAATACCAGTTTAATTCATTCTGATTCTAATATCGAGGACTGTATGTCAATATCTTCTGTTACCTACAAGGTATTAAGCTAAATAACTTCCACCCTAAAATGGGTGGTATGGTAAAACGTGAACTATTGAATTAATTACTGATATGTTGCTTGCTCTGTGCAACTATTAAATAATTTATTTATGCATAGTTCAGCAGTAATAACCTTAATTTTGAATTAAAACTAGATGCGTGAATAAAAAAATATCAAATTATTGTACTGTCATCGGTTCGCAATACGTGTGCAAAATTTCAAATTATAGTCATACTAGAAGTGGGTGGAAATAGTCCTGTCAATTTAGGTTTTATATACTACTGAATAAACAGTATTATTTTATTTTTTTTCTTCGCGAGGAAATATTTCTTTTGGCATGTACATTGTGCAATGAATGTGCAAAAATCATTTTGTCAAATCCTGGGGCTTCAGGAGATATAAGGCCAAAGATCAAAAATCCCGTTTTTGACCAGTTTTTCGCGAATATCTTATTTTCTAATGGTCGTAGAGCATTCGAGCTCATGAATAATAATAATGAAGTATATATTTTTCCCCACAAAAAAGATCACATGACTTATTTGCGTATCTTTAACCGTAAACGAGACACCGCACGTACAACATGCATTCTTTTCCACACCACCCCTCTGGTGGAATGCAAGTGATATTCCCAATAGGCCTTATCCATTGTCAAAATCAAGCAAAATAACTCACTCCATCTTTTCATTCACGCCGAAGTACAAGATCATTATCGATTTTTTTTTTGTACTGCACCAAAATTAATAATCTGTGGTCTCAGACAATGCCATTTTTGGAATGTTTAATTATTAGCTTCCCTAATTATTTTACATCAAAAAAGTTGAATAGTTTATTGTAGAGGAAAAATTTCTGCATTTTTTTGTGACTAATATTTTTAATTTCACTTTACTAGGAACCAGTGAATTACGGAAATGTTTATTAATAATTTTCTTAAAATCAATAGTGCCATGAAATAAAAAACAAATGTACTCATTCAAAGTTATTGCTTTTATCTGTCATCTGCTGTCATCAGCGTTTCATATCAAATGTCTTGAAACAAAATGAGTAATTTAGAAGAAAAATTAGATATGGTGAATGATTTATTGTCAAAATAGTGCTCGACAAATATCAGCTTTCTTTAATGTTAAATATCCAGATCGACCCATTCCAAGATTAACTGAAACTCTTATGAGATTCGGAATGATAATTAATATCACATTTATTTTGTTATTTCATGGTATTGTTGATTTTAAGAAAATTATCAATGAACATTTCCGTAATTTTACTGGTTCCTAGTAAAGTAAAATTAAAAATATTAGTGTCAAAAATGCAGAAATTTTTTTCTTAGCAGAGTAAAATTATAGTTATTTATACAACAAGTGAATTAAACCACTGTTTATTTGCTAGAAGAAAGTTCAAAATCACGAGCGCGTCTAGCGCGAGTGGTTTAATTCTTTGAGTAAATTGAATAAAAAATATTAGTGTCAAAAAATGCAGAAATTTTCCTCTACAATAAACTATTTTTGATGTCAAATAATTGGGAAAGCCAATAATTGAGCATTTCAGTAATAGCGTTGAAAACGCTATGGTGCGTCCTTCGAATCATCACCCTGTATAACATCACAACTATGCAACCAAATGAAATATTCAAAATATTTTTTCATACTGTCGATATATCAGCTATACTTTCCATTAAAAACGTTAGACCGCACTTTTCAAGCGCGATATCTCGTTAAAAATTATAGATTCGCAAATGACTCATACAATTTTTGTTGTAGAAAAAAATGTGTACTTCATTTTTACTCATTACCTCAAACGCTCTACGACCGTTATAAAATGAGATATTTGAGATAAACCTGAAATCCCATGATTTTACAATATGCCGAAACGAAGTTATTGCCGCCAAAAAAAAAAATAGTATCGATTATTCGGTGAATTTGGTCATTTGGTCACCACACTAAAATCAATTTGAAAAATTCCTATGCATATATAGATACATACAGGTGAGGCTAATAAAAGCGTGTTAAAAATAAATTCGTTTTTTTAAATAGATCAATTTTCTTCTAATGTTTGGGGCGGAATAACACCGTTAGTTAATTTGGTGATTACAGGTGGCAGCACAAATTTAACTGCACAAACCGTAAGAGTGCAACGACTCGTAAACAAATCGATTGTCAAATAATCAAGAAGTGAATAAATCTATAAAATGCCTATGTGGGAAAATAAAAAATGAAACAAACAAATATCAAGCACGCCTTTTACCCGTCACAGGTGGGGCAGACACTTATAGTGCACTTGATACATTGATTGACATTTCCTGAGCCGTAGAATGCGGTTACCAGTCATCAAACTACGGATACTCTTAATTTTTGTGGAGAGTACGCCACAGAGTATATAATAATTCAGTGAAAATCCTATTGACTTTTTGTCTGTCGATAGGATTCGAGCCCGCGACCTCCGTATCACAAAGCCAGCATATTTCCACTGAGCTATGAACTTTTATATAAAAAATAATTTTCATGAAAGTGGCCTGATGGAATGACAATAAGAGCATATTCAATAGCGACCATTTTTCATTAAAAAAAAATGGAAAAAGTGGCCTAGAAAATGTTGTAATTACAAGATACTAAAGGATTAAGCATTATGACTATCTACAGATAGGCCTCATATTTATTGGAAGAATATTAATCGCAGAAAAAAATGAAAACCACATTGTAGTGGAAAGCTTAAACACTTCAGCTATGTTTACATATATTAATCACTTTTTTGTGGTGATCTGTAACCTGTTATGATCTATGGATTCTGATGAATTTTGTTTTTAGTGACCTGAAGAGGATATCTTTAAGGAAACTCTTATTTTACGAAAGTATAGTAATCGCACTAAAATCTGAAGCATTATGAGTTTCCACAGATCAATCATTTTTTGGCGCCTATGAAAATTGGTGGATTTTAATGATTTAAAAAAAAAGAAGAATAATAGTAGTGCCTCTAATGAGTCCTATATTCTACAAAAATATAGTAATCGTAAAAATAATAAAAATTGTCATTATACTGATGGGCTAAACGCTGTCTATGCATTTCTACAGCCTGTAATAATAAATGTATTTTGATGATTTTTTTTTTTTTTAATTTGATAGATTCTCATTTAATGCCTTTGATTTTTCTTAAAAGTATACCAATCGTGGGCAAAATTCAAATGTTATGATTTTCGCTTCAAAATCCTCTAAAAATATTATATTATGTGAACTTACAGTATTCGGTGCCATAGAATTAAGCGGTGCCATAATAAAGTCCTCCACTAATATCACAATCCACCCCAAACCGAACTAACAATTCCCAAACTGTGCGACCAACAAAAATCTCCAGCTCTAGCTTCCAGAGCTGAGCTCCGTGGACTAATCTTGATTTCTTTTGCACCTTCACTTAAATAAGAACTAAGAGTACGGTTAGGTGAGCGGCAAATCATGCTCAGCTGACTGTCAAACTCGTGGGAGATTTCTGCAAGATTGTGTGCCGTTTGATGGAAATCAGAGACGGATGAGGTTACCTTGATTTTATTTTGTGCCGGATGAATATTTGCGAAGGAGGCTGCTGCAAATTTTGGAGGCTTATCTATTTATATCTTTGTGATACATTGATGTAGCTTCGGCGCTGGGTCAATTCCTCATTCAAATGACAGAAGCATTTCTTGTTAGCATAATAGGATACAGTTAACATATTTAAATAAATACTTCATTCGAAATACGATTCGAATCGCATGACCTCATAAATAATTCGTATTGTTTAAGCAACTCGATCCAGTTTCAATAACATTCTCAATCAATTTGAGAAACTGAATCAGCATCGCGGTATTTGCAGGATCTGAAGCAGGATGTGAGCAGGGCTTGTTTTGAAATTGAATACGCAATATTTGTAACGATTGCTACATCATTCATTCAATATTGAAGAGCATGTTTCATTGCATATAATAACTGATTTTCAATTTGCTGCGCCTTATTTGAATCTTTTAAATTTTTCCAAGAATTTGGGGAGAGTATGTTTCACCATTTATGTAACATTTGTGTCATACAGACTATTAGTCACGTTTTTGAAAATTACTATCATTTGGTATACTCTTGAATAAACAATAACAAAAATCAGAAGTAAACAAAAAAAATCTATTCTATTAGCTATTTTTAGACAAGTTTTCCGTCGTCAGGTCACGTAGCGCATATGAGTCAGCTGTCATATAAAATTATTGCAATAAAACAGTTCTAAATCTAAGACTTCTGGTTCCACATGAAGAATCCGCCTTAATAAAAAATTCCTAACAAAATTCTTGTCCGATATCATCGACAGTTTTTTTAAAGAAAGTATATATTTCGAAACCGTCTCCTTTGTACTGGTCCTCGACCTCAGATCAGGTTTGCAAGATCTCCCAAATCATCAGATTCCATCTAATTCAAATGTTTCGCTGGAAAACTAAATTTTTTTATCGGTAGTTAACTAACTCGTAAAGCTGATATAAAAATATATACTTTAGATAAAGGAACAGACGAAGGATCATATACCTGTTTGAAAAAAAATTCTAGTTACTGGTTTTGTAAGAGTCGAGGGCATTCAAATATCGACTGCCTTTTCAATATCAAAATCTGGTTCTTGATCAAGTTTTGGATTGCAGACTAATTGATTTGCATTCTTGTCCACTTTGTGTTTTTTATTCCCAAATCAATACTCCATAAAATGTTTGTTATAGATCAAATGTGCAATGTTTTCTCATTGCTATTCTTACCTCTGCAAGCAACCGTATTGATCACAACTCACGCACATCGTTTGTGCGAATATAATTAGAAAACACAATTATCTTTGTTTCAGACTAACTATACCAATGCTGTATCGTTCTTGCAGTTTTTGATTCGTATTGTAAGCCTATAACTCACAGCTCGCGCACTTTACTTCGTTCACGAGCTCATTTTCATTTCATACAAATACCGTTCACTGTTATATTGTTATGAGTCCATTGTGCCAATGCGCTTTCGTTTAAAATAGTTATTGCTATAGATAAATAGAATAATGATTGTTATTACTGCCTTTAACCATAAAAGTCAGTTCACGCACTTCGTTTCGTTGAAGTAATAGCTAAAATCAAAATTCCTGCTCGAACGCTATTCACTGTCCTGATTTTAAAGGCTGATTCCCAACGATCCCTCGTTTCAAATAACTCTTTCAGTTCTTGACTTGACTCTTAATATATGTCTCACAGTTTACGCACTTCGCTTTATTTATTGGTTCGTAATTTTCCTGGCAAATGCTGCTCATCAGTGTTTCAGACCGAATATTCCAACACTCTAACTTTTTGCGATTTTTGACTTTATTGTAAACATATAACTCACAACTCATGCACTTAACTTTGTTCACGGGCTCATATAATTCATATTGTACAAATAAACTATAAAATTCAGTTCACGCACTTCGCCTTGTTCGAGTAATCATTTTGATCGTACGTTATTTACTGTCCTGATGTTGAAGGCTGATTTCCCAACGCTCCATCGTTTCAAAAAACTCTTACAATCTTTAACCCAACTGTCAATATATGTCTCACAGCTTACGCAATTTGCTGTATTCGTTCGCTTGTAATTTTCCATACAAATGCTGCTCGCTAGCATGGTGTTTCAAACCGAATATTTCAATGCTCTAACGTTTTTTCGATTTTTGATTATATTGTAAACATATAACTTACAGCTCACGCAGTTTGCTTCGTTCAGGAGCTCATACAATTCGTTTTATACAAATGCCGTTTACTGATATATTCTTATAAGTTCACTATGCCAATTTTCTTTCTCTTAGAATAGCTGTTGATATTGTTCAATTATAAAAGTCACAATCCACGCACTTCATTTCGTTCGAGTAGTACAGATCCTCTTACTCAAACGCTATTTGCTGTCTCATGTTAACGACTGATTCTTTAATGTTCTTCCGCTTCAAATAACTTGCAGTTATTAATATGTGTCTTACAACTCATGAACTTTGCTTTATTCGTGCACTCGTACAATATATTTCTTACATATCTCACTCACTGTGTGAACATATAACCCACAGCTCACGCACTTTGCTTCGTTCACGAGCTCATACAAATCGTTTTATACAAATGTCGTTCACTGTTATATTGCTGTAAGTCCACTGTGCCTATGCTGTACAAACTTGTACAATCGTTTCCATAAAAATTCTGCTCACTGACATAGTGCTTCTATCGTTTCAAATCGTTTTCTATTGTTAGCTTTGATGTAAACAGATGACGCTCAGCTCACGCACTTTGCTTTGTTTACGAGCTTTTACAAATCATTTTGTGCAACTGGTCGAATACACCAATGTTTTTTACTTTCAAATAGTTCCTGCTATTATTAATTCTACTGTGAACACATTAATTACAGCTTACGCACTTTTCCTTGCTCGTGAACTCATTTACAAATGTCGTTCACTGTTATACGAATGTTATCTTGTAAAAAAAAGTTGCCATGAATGTTAATACTATTCTTAAAAACAACACAACACAAACTTCGCTTTGTTCGCACGTTCGATCATTTATTTTTTGTGCAAATATCGTGCACTGCCATGTGATTTTCTACTTATAAATATTGAATATCAATTACGCCTTTTACCCGCTACGGGTGTGGCAGACACTTATAGTGTACTCGATAGATTGATTGATATTTCTCCGTCCGTAGGGTGCAGTTGCCAATCGTCAAACTATTAAAGACAGTATCAGATTTAATTTCTCTTGAAGTTCTTTTTGAAATTATAGTCATCTGTCAAATTGCACAAATTTTTTCGAATCAGTAGCTCGATACGTACCACCAATGCAGCCGTTACAAAACATTTCAAATTGCATAAGAATTTCAAAACCTCGGTCTACTAATGTCCATAATTTTTCTCGCATCAGAATTTCCTTCTTTAGTTCATATAATCGCTTGTCACAAACCACGCGGTATAATATATTTCACTCCAATTCCAAGTCTTTGCATAATATATCCGGATAGTAATCTACTGTGAACATGGCTTTCATTATAATAGACATTGAAGCATGTTAAAGTGACAAGTCTATCCATTAATGATTTGTGGTTTATGAATTGATATTGAATGATGTTCTGTCGAAGATTTGCTGACTCCGTTTAGCTGTGATTCCGAAACTGTTACTAATTTGTGAATTTATGGGATTAACCACAAGGATGCAAAAAAAACAGTGGGATTTTCGAAAACTACTTTATTATAAAATTGTTCAATAGTTAAATAAATTCCAACTGATGACATCATGATTCCATCAATAATTTCCATGAAAATCATTGTTGAAATGATAAATGGCTCAAGCTTCATTATAACTTTTTTTTTAACAATTTAACAACTATTAACTATCTTGTAACTAAGAGGCATTCAGAAACAGCTACAGTTATGATCTTCAACTGTACATCAATTTTACATGGATTCATGTGTAATTGCTTGTAACTAATTGAAAAAAGACCGGACAAAAAGATCACGCTAAGATAAATTCTTGTCATAATGATGTAAGGAATTGAGTGACGGAACGCTTTTTGTCGACGTCTTCTAATTGCAAAGGCAATTTTTATAGAATTAATAAGTGATAATTGTTGAAAGTTTTTTTATTGAAGATATTACAATGTACAAGATTTACAGATATGCAAAGTTGCTAGAACTGTCGTGACATTTTTTGTTCTAATCTTCTTAACATTCGAGGAAACTTTATCGGTTCTTCTCCCAACAGATTTCTTGTTTCCAAACAAAAAATTAATACAGCAAGATGAATATATTCATAACTTACAGCTCACGCTCTTCGGCTCGCTCGAGCGAAAACTAGAGCTTCAGCTCTAAATAGTTCGTCATGCATAAAAATGTTTGTATCTTTTATATTACTTTCCATAATTGGGACTTTAACATATTGAGAACAAAAAAGCGACAGAAGCTTAACTTTACGCTCACGCGTTTCACTTCGCTCGGGTGATTACTAGACTTTCTGAATATCACGGTAGCCACAGAATGTTTGTATCCACTTATATTATTTTCTATAATCGAGACTTCAACGTTGATTACTGCTCACGTACTTCATTTTGTTTGGGCGAAATATCACGACAGTCATAAAATGTCTGTATTTACTGATATTATTTCCTTTAATTGCGACTTTATCTTATCTACAAGAGAAAAGCTACAAGAGCTCGGCTTTAGTGCTTACGAACTATTCTTTGCTATGTACAGTTTTTGACTGAACAATCGCAAGTGTTCTTGAAGACCAAGAGAAAGATCAAGGGACTGTAATTTTATCAATATTTTTTTCTTGAAAACATTTTTACCTAGCAACATCGTGAGAGTCATCTGTCCGATTTACTCTGAGCAGATGACTCGAAGGATGCTGCTTGAAAAAATAAGATTTCAAGACCTGCTTACTGGTAATATTTAGAATTAAAATAATCTACAAAGGGAGTATTACTAATCTAGCCACGCACTTCGATTTGCTCGTGCGAAGTACTTTGCAGAACAAGTTTGGGAAGTGTAACGCAACCATTACGCACTTCACTTCGTTAAAGCTGAATTCTAATGTTGTAGATCCGTATCCATAAATTGTTAGATATGAATGCGTAAGTGTGTAGAATTACAGACAGAAGATGAAGATAGAGAAATATATAATTCTACATCATTATTGCACAACAATTCAATATTGTTCCAACCCTCAAAAGTGAAAGATATCGCTCCTATTTACTCAGTAATAAGTGCTTATTTAATAACAAAAACCTATTTGAACAAATTCATTGCCGTCCTTGCTTATAATAACAAATTGTTTCATTGAACAACTATACTATCACAGCTCAAATTTCTATAATCAGTCCAAACTGACGGACAATTGAGCAACTGTCTACCTGCAAATCAGCAGCTGTTGACTTTACCGGGAGGTTTAGGTTTTTTTGCTTGAAACAACTCTATTATCGATTACAAAAGATTGGTTGTATCCGTCACACAAGGGCATACACATTTTCACAGAATTAAGTTCGATTGTAGACATTATTGTAATAATACTTCGATGATCTCACTAATGATTTGAAGATTTCAAGAAGATATTTTATTTTATATATATATATACCAAGGCGTGTGTTGAAGCCATGAAATCAATTCAAAAACACATTTTATTAAGGATAATTGTTTGTTGTCCTATTTTATCGCCAATATTACATCACGTAACTAATTTATGAAATATTCCTTATAAGGTAAAGTAGGATAATTGACCAATAACCCATCCCTACGTTCGTCCTTGGCCAAACAATTAATCAGCAATTCAAATACGCATTGAATTTAATTCCATAGTTCTCAATGATTGCACTTATCCGTTTATTATGACTGTCGAGCTGCATCTTTCATGTGCTCAATTTATCATTGTGGTGTCGTCATTCCTTGCAATATTCATCGATATCAGGAAATTATACACTATTAACGTCAATGTGGTGTCTATTTACGGTATTTACAATTTTTTATACGTCAATACAATAACTTCAAATATTGATTTATAAAATATGCTTTTAGAGGCATCTTATTAATTTCCGCATTGAATATCAAACGATATGATGTGAATTTCACAAGAGCTGTTAGTTTTAAATGTGCTAATAAAATAATAAATACGTAGTACAGTATTCATTTCATTGTTAAAAATAGATTCAAAGTATATTCGTGTTTCTGAAGAAGCTAGTAATGTTTATTTAGAATCATATAAATATGATTGACGTCTTGTATCACTATTTGTTCAATATCTTGCATCTGAATGATTATTACGTTGATTTGTTTACGTGTTTGGTTTCTTGAAGCACACTTAGATTTTGAATTCAACTGTTTTTTGCTCCAGCATTTATAAGTACCTCACGATATCATATTATTTTTATTACTTATGTCATATTTTTGCATGTACAAAAAGTTTGCGTAATTACCTCATGTATCATAGACTGTTTCTGGCAAACTATAAGTGATACATCTGAATCTTCATAACATTATGAAGCTTGGGACCTTAGCTCAATGTCTCTAACATGCTTTTCATGGAGTGTCATAACCTCTATCCACGGGCGACGTAACACAAGAACACGTCGACGCGCTGTAACGTGTTAACACGTTAGTGTTATTACCAATACATCATAAAATGATTTTCACTTCTTTCATTTTGTAATCTAGATGTTGTTGAACTTAAAACACCCATCCGTATAGACAGCATAGTCAATCCTATTATTTTTCAATACATTTTTTCATCTCCCCTTATGGAGAACAAACTTAATTAAAAAAAAAAAGCTCCAACATTTATTTGTCCCACAAAAATTCAAATTTTAAAAGCCTGTTTGACACTATTGTCTTAGATTGGAGAGCAACAGTACAGTACAGAATAGCCAAACCCACGTTGGTCAGAATTTGAATCCCAGAGTATAAAAACTCATATGGATTGATAGTTTGCAGAAATAGAAACCACATGCAACATCATCTATCAAGCATAATAGTATATTGTGTAAAAATACGATAAATTGTCGATTGCCTACGAGAGCGAAGTTATGCGCACGAACGAAGTGAGATACTATTTTTATTCCGAATGTGGGATGAGTATTATTTTGCATTTGTTTTTCCGGGCGGTAAATGGTTTGCGAGCGACAAAGCAAAGAGCTATTCACCGCCCGGAAAAACATGCCCAAAATAGTATTTATACCGCATGAGCTTAATAAATAGTTATTTATGTATCTAGTGCGCGAAATTATACTTTGGTGCTTGAGAATGAAAGTAGCCGAAACACAAATCATTCGAAAGCTTCAAAGAAATTTTATGCACGAGTAGCATAGAATATTTTTTCTACAGACATCAAAAAATTAAAGAAATATATTAGAATACAAAAATTAGTAGAATCAGTGCACGAAATACTTCGTGCCCGTTGTCATGATAAACAACTCCAATGTGACATTTCGCATACTAATATTGATGTACAAATGTCATGATTTTTTGAGGTTTGTAGAAAAAAGTATTTTAGTCAGCGTCTTTCATAGAAATCGGGTGTGGCAATTGACAAATGAATTTTTTTTCTCCGGCATTTTAATATGTTAACTAAATTATAAACACATGTACACATTCAATTCTTTATAAAATAATTCTTTTCGCTTTTGAAGACGGCTGAGATGTAGCCTAAACAGTAAAGTTAAGAAAAAAATATTAAATAACTGACTGAATTTAAGTATTCTATTACTGCATGTCAAATAATGCCAGCGAGAACGTATTAGACATGCGCGAACCTAAACTCGCAGTTTCTAATGTGCTCTTCCTTTTATGTATTCCTAATTACTGTGGATCATAATGTCCAATTGTTTAAATGTGTGAAGAAATAATATAACCAAAATATTGGATTCTCTTATCAAGATTAAAATTCAAAAAAAATCGATATTTCGTTACCTTCTGTAATAATTTAGACGGCGTTATGCTTCATAATTCAAGTCTTACAGACGTCATCGTCATAACTGTCAAGAAATTAGAAGGAAATCCATACAACACTTGCTCCACGCTACAAATTAAGTTTCAGGGCCTACAAAGTAATTTAATAACTAATTCAGTTATTAATGTGTGACTAATCGAAACTTGACGACAATAAAAATGTAATATCGATTTATAAATAGATCCAGTTTGACGTAGGTGCTAGTTTAACCTCAAAGCGCATATAGCACAATGTGAGATTGGATCAGGAACTTGTAAATGCTAAATTATCGCTTATCTTACGATCTATTACGCTACATCCGAAAAAACTATTCTTGCATTCATAGTTGACATTAATGTCTCCAAAATAAGCTTATCGTGATAAAAAATTACTTAAGTGTTTTAACATGTGAAGCATAGAACAAACTTTGTTTTAAATTCAGTATATGAAGATGCTAAAAGAGTTGGCATTCCGTACGGATCGTCCAATCAATTTTAACGCCTGTTCAGTGCCTAAATAGCTGTGCAAAAAATTCAAGAAGTGGACGCTGCGTTGGCCTTTTGAAACAAAATTCAAGCAAAACCCAAAAAAATACCGTTTCGTAACCAGGAAAGAAACTTGGGTTTACTAGTATGAGTTTAAGTAGAGGTTACTGCGAGAATCATCAAAGTGTATCCACTGTAGGGCGCATACGAATTGGGCACGACGACCTGCGATAATCCCCTTCAGTGCATTCAGTGCACAGGTATAAATAATTATAAATGGGACCAAGCTCGGCGCGGAATCTTGCGTTACATGAAATAGTGGTTTTGTTTTCAACCGACGATGCTTCGCACAAAAACAAACGGACGGGACTCGCCCGCTCTGACCAAGCTCGACGTGGAATTTTACGGAACTTGTAACAGTGGATCTGTTTCCAAATATTTTGTAAATTGGGAACGAGAGCTTTATAATATTTAGAAGCATTAGCGCCCAGTTTACATTGCTTGATTAGAGTACCTGCCTCGACCGTTGGCTACTGCAGGAGATTATAAGGGTCTTGTGTTCAGTTAACTTGCACTGCCTCTATATTATGACCACCGTTTTCTGTATAACCAGGGAGAATTGACTTTCTGAAAGGACACAAGACAGCTCCTTAAAATTGGAGAAAGGTTAGATCAGGCTTCATGTGATAATTCTCCAAAATTAAACTCAGACTAAGATTTTAGTGCCGGATTGTAATTGGAAAAGGCACCTCGGTCTCTGAAGTATAATTCAGCCCAAGTAATGGTTTCTGTAAGTATCATTAAAGTGGATCACTTTGTTTAAATTGCTACGGCCAACGCTTTTTGGGATAACGAAGCAAAGTGAAAGGACACAAGACGATTACAGCTTCCTAAAATATCTTGTAATCAAGACAAGACCAAGACAAGAAGTATTCTATTTCTTAAGACAAGCAAGTACTATCAAGTATCAAGACTTCTTGTCAAGAAATCCTGATATCTTGACAATTAATTCTTCAAATTGCATATTTATCAATCTATTATTTAAAAATTGAAATCTGCTGTGCCCATTACAGTTTTTCTTAGACAATAAATTTCATCACTGTTACATGAATTTAGGAGTGTCATACCAACTTTCAAAGTGACAGCGTCATTTTCAAAGTGACAGCTGTCATTGTCGAAGCGACAGCTGTCATTGTTATGGTGACAGATGGCGGCTATATTTTAGTCCTTACAATATAAGTATTTTTGAAAATGGAGAGTCTTTTTCTAGATTTTCTGGTTGAATGAGCTCATTCACAAATTTAAACCTAGCTTTTTAAAAAAATCTCAAATATTATATTTCAGTCGAAAATTCGTACGGGTTCTTAAATTATTATACTTTCAGACAGACAGACAGATAGACCGACCGATTTCATTAAAATTTAGGTTTTTCAAATCCAGTAGGGTCTAAAATGTGGAAATTCATCAGAATCTCGAACATTGCTATACCATATAACAAATAATAATTGCAAATAATGATTAAAACGTGCAAATAACCGACTTTTCATTCATTTCTATTGGTGGCAATCTTGGAAAACGTTGCTAAAATAGAATCACAACATAACAGATAGGGAGGATAAAGGGTAGACACTAACGCTAGACTGAGTGTTCGGATTGAATAAAGCAATTAAGAAAGGGGATTCTCCCTAAATGTCAAGATCAAGAAATATCAAGAATTCTTTAAACAAGACAAGAAATGCGTTGCCAAGAAATGGACAAGACAAGAAATTTTTATTTTGTCTTGAAAATCAAGACAAGACAAGAAATCTTGTCTTGATGAAACTCTACACCGTGGGAAAGCGAGGAAGGGTTGACTTTCTTGAAGGACACAAGACAACCACAGCTTACTTCTATATGGGAGTACTAATGAAAATAGAATGGGAGTTAAAAAAAAAGAACCGGTAGAGTTGATGAACTATAATGAAATTTTGTATCATCCAGATCAGACCCCATTTGATGATTCTCCAAAATTAAAATCAGAGGAGTAAAGCAGAAAATTTCGTAAGAAAAGAGATCAAAAGCATATTCCTTTATAAAAAAAAAATTTAGAAAGATGGAAACACTTCTTTACAAATATTAGTCAACGCTACCAACTGGAAAAAATATTTATTATTTATGGTTTGTTACGAGCCATTCAATACGTCATTGGATTTTTGCAATTACACAGCTATCAAACTGCGATTCGCATTTATTGTTATTACTTGTAATAATCCTCTCTCAAGTTCAAGATCATGAACTTTCCATTTGGAAACTTCCTAAAATTGTAGACAAATCCTTATTATCTACAGTTGCTTGGCAATTCGAATTCATGATTACTTTATAGCTTGGCTTATTGTCTATCGTTTTGTATTTGGTATTTGATTCTCTGAAGCAAGGTTATTCAACCTTCTAAAATTGCGTAATGTGAATTTAGAGTACGGATTAATTTATAATTTCTCAGTGATTTAGACAGCTGTTGAACACACCTTTTCACTGAATGCAGTCATAGATTTTTGGGATTTGAACCATAGGAGGTGCAATAAGGTCTGGCCAGACCTATTTACTTTTTTCTCCGCAATAGTTAAAAACTGAAAGTCTTTGACTTCTATAAACTTGACCCGTAGAATCTGATGAGACCATCGTCAAAGCGATTCCGACATATATTCGGCGAAAAAAGATATTTAACTGTGGTTTCTCTTAAGTCCACCTATGAGGTCTGACCAGACCTTGACAAAGTCTGATATGTCCTAACTTGATACACTTGTACCTGGTGCTGTAATACGTGCCGACAGAAACTTATCCGCGAATGGACAACCATTCAGCCTTGTAGTAGTGTTTGATTTACAAACATTTATCATCTTTTTGTTCTATTTAGTGGTTCCTTCATACTTTAGACAAGAAAAAAAATCGAACATCGTAAATGGCAATTTTCTACATTCGTTTATGATTTTTATCTATTCAGGTACGAAGAGCACCATCTGCAATATCAGGAAATGATATACAACCATACGCTGTTTCGGCATCAAATCGCCCATCATGCTTTATTTGCCGAAAATTCGAAAAGAAGCAAAGAAAAACTCGATTCTTATGTGCCAGCTGTCGTAAACCTGTTTGTATTACACATTCAAAAGCCTATTATATATGTTGTTCATGTACTCTTGATAATACTGAGTAAGCTCTTATGTATTGTAGTGTCAATTCCATTTTATCATCAAGCCTAAACTAATCTCAATAAATAAGATATATCACCTGTGAAAAGTGGAATAATCTTTCATCCATACACATACATATATATATATATTCATTCTCACCCACAATAGTATATTCTACAATAAGTATTGGAATGGCCTATATTCTGAATGACCGAAAAGTTTGTAATCCAAGCCGAAGGCGAGGATTATGGTTCGCGAGTGTGGAATACGCCATTCCAAACATGTTGTAGACTATACTTTCTCTAACAAGGTTTTGGAAACTCACCAATATTTCAGAGGAAACTTAAAAAATTGTTAGGAAGTAACCATGGTAGTAGCCAAACTAACAGCTTCTGATTCGTCGAAATGATTCTAAAGGCTTACAGAATCATTCTGAACGAAATACGGAATCATTCTAAACGATTTTTTGAAATGTCATTCGTTCCAACTTAATTTTTGGTTATGGAATATGCAAGTTCCGAAACAGTGTTGAAGAAAATCTATTCAATCATTTTATAGTTGAATCAACACAAGAATACACCTGTTAGGTCATAGACAAACTAAGAAACAAGCCCCAAAGCGATAAAACTCAATGAAGGTCTGACCAGACCTGATGGGTTCACTTAGCACCGCACAAGTCACTGCCCCTCCTAGGGTTAAAAAATGATATGTTGATAGAAATATTGCTAAGGGTCTTCGTATAAATAAGTAAACTGAAGTATTTATGTTAATGTTTGCTTTTAATTATATTTTAACACACTACAATAACTTCTGTAAACTTTTTATTATCAAGCCATAATATTTTTTTGTGTTAAGTATCATAAGCAAATAATGATACCTTATAAAAACTGGAATTGTGAACATTATTATATAAATTACTGCTATGCATTTTGTAATGAAGGCCAAATACATATAAAATTTATTGTCAAGTATTATTATATTTTTTACAAATTTATGCATACTTATTTAAAGATCGGTGCACCGATCATAATTCATATATCAAATCATCATTGAAAAAAAAAAGAAATAAGCAATAAGCTTTTCAAATGCATTAAAAAGTAACATATTGATAAAAATGTTTGGTGTCACCTATCAGCCTGAAACTGAAACACTTGGGGCGCATTTCATTTAATGAGGTATGATGCACCCCACATTCCCCATTTTAGGTTGGTAACTAGTATCAACATTATTTTCTACTTTCCTTCATGCAAGCGTTGTCCTGAGTCCTCGATCCCACTGTTACCATAAGCTAACTAAACGCGCAACCTCTTCGCTATACGTCACTAAATACACTTGTCTGCGTGCTATAATATCTACACTCACAGAAATTAAAGCGTGCTACAAACGAGTAAGTATTGTATTATCATCGGAAATTAAGTTTTCCTGAAAGTTTGAACGCGGTAGCTGACTGAGAAGTAGTTGAAATTCTGATTACAAGATCAGACACAAACAGACATATCATAACGAATTAATTGATATTGCATTGTCATTCAGTTCTGAACTACACTTCAAGTCTCTAGCTCATCGAGACATTAGTTTAAAATCGATTGTTGAATTTATACGGAACAGACAAAGAGACCGACCAGAAAGCTAATTAATAAAAACGTAGTAAAAAATTCTCAATTGAATTTTTCCTCTATAACATCATCACCAAAAAAATATTTCATATTAATCATGAAAAAGTGGCCTTAAGTACCTACAAATTTCATCAATTAACTCTACTACATTCTTATTTGTAATTACACTAATCACATGATTCACACTCACAGTCGCAACCCGGACCTGCTCTGCTCATTGTACCAACTAATATGGATTTATTATTTTGAATTTCAACATCATGGCCACTTGCTCTGGGTATTATTAAATATGACTGGCTTGCTATTTAAAGATAATCATCCCTCGATTATCTTCGGGTTTTGTTTGAGTCAATACAAGCATAAAAAACATTGTAACTCAACCCGTCCCTAGAAACTGAAGGATTAAATTTCCAATCAATATTAAATATCAAGTAATCAATGTGATTTTCCAATGAACCATTTGCAACTAAAAATATCAACTCGATTGATTAAATTCTGCATTCTGGGAATCATCTTAACTTCAAAAATAGAATGAATCCATCGTTTTCAGAAAAAAATAGCACGATTACAGACTTAAAAACTAAATTCTTCAAATCGTAGTCTCTATGTTCGCAATCGCATATTTGTAAGAATATTGAATGACGTGACAGTTGAAAATTGGGGCTATGTGCTGATACAATCATAACGAACTTTGTTGTCAAAAACTAGAAATATATTATTAAAATTAGTTATAACTGGAGTCGAATGCAATTAATTTGAAGAAATATAGATGAAAATAAGTAATTTAAACAAAAAGTTTGATAAAAACGAAGTGCACTTAATATTTACAGCGCTTTATTTGTTGAGAAACGATCGTGTAACGGGAGTCTCTCAATTAAAACTATTGCGCTGAAAAATACTGCTTAAACACCTACAGGTGTTTTTAGCGCTGTTTCGTAGGTCTGTCCAAACTACTTGATTCTCATTCATACACCCAGTTTTGGATAAAAAAAAGAATAAAAATTCAAAAGGTAATTACTGCTGAACTTTGCATAATCGAAAACTGAAAATTGCTGGACAGAATGAGCAACATGTCATTTCAGGGTAGAAACTATATCTCGCGAGTTACATCACATATTGACATGCGGTTCACGACGTTAGTATCAGAATAAATAAAACTTTTGTTTTTATGATCTTTAGTTTTGGAGATAACTGCACCAAATTTTCAGGGATTTTCTTCTATATAACTTCGATAAAGATCAAATTATTATTTTATGGCACAGCACATGACCTCTCGTTAGTTAACAAGTAAACAATAAAGACTAAGAGGTCGTTTTCAGTTGGTACGTGAACAAGTTATGTACAAAATTATCACAAAATAAAATTCCAAAAGGCGATTCGTTTTTGTTTTATGAACAAGTAGCCCAAATTGTCAATAAATGAGGAAGTATAGCTGATATTGAAAAACTGATTTTAAAATGAGTTTCAGTGGAGGTTGGAGCTCAGTTGAAAACTGGATAAGGGTAGTATATGAGCTCCCGTCTATTATTATTTGTTATTTTGTGTTTGATATTGCATTTTTTGAGAAAAATCTCTATTACAGTCACTTTGGCTGTCTGGCTGGAAGGCGTGACGCTGAGTTCTCAGCAACTACAGCACTTACTGACTTTAAATTGGTACTATATGAAAGCTGGTGTTTCGTAGGTCTGCCCAAATTGCTTGAGAATTTGATCTCAAGACTTTAATTTTTTACTTGCTTACATTCTGTTGGATGTTCTTACGAACAAGGGATGTGTTATTTTAATAGAGTTTCATTGTTCTGTTATCTCGCAGATATCTGTGGACAATTCTGGTACTGTGATAGAATCAATTCGTTCAAACAATATCACATCTCTATTAGTATTATCAAAAGCATGTTGGATGAAGCATGAACTAATCTTATGTGAATAAATTGATGAGTAGGTCAATAACCACAGCTAGAATCATTTTACATTTGGAAGTATACTCGAAAACTCATTCTATATTTATAATCTATGTGAGTATTCAGCGATCTCAATAAAATTCAACCCTGAATGAAGTTTTATTGAAATTCCTAAATAATTGCTCAAAAATTGATATAATCAATATTAAGGTCGCATTGTGCACGAGAAGTAAAGATCACCAGCCATTGCTACTTGATCTTTCTCATTCAATTTGACGAATTGGTAGTCTATAAATTATCAGACTGATTTCCATAGTATCATGGACACTATTATACAGATTCTTCAAGCAATTTATGTTTATTAGTTTTTTTTTTGTTGTTATAGTGAAATTATGATTAACATGCTGCCAACCTTGCAAATGAAGAACTATTATTCATTATATTTATAATTACGTAACTGTTATACTTAAATTATTCCATGATTTCCATTTCGTTCCTTTTTACAAGCTTTTCTAATCTGAAACCTGTTCCGAGATTTAAATTTTTCTCATGACCACAGCCAAATCCCAAATCTTGCTAAACAAGATTCTCCAAACGAAGCGTCACACAAGGAATGCATTTCAAATTCTGTAAACAACGCTACAAATCCGGGATCTAGTCTCAGAAGGATTTCAACAGCGTGGAGTGTCAAAGACCGGCCTTTAAGGTCGGCTAACATCTTGACCGTTTGATTGAATTTGTTACTTTTAATTGTCTACGCATTTTTAGATGGCGCCAAGCTTTCGGAAGGCTTTTTTGTAGCGTTGTGTAATGAGGAAAGAACTTCCCGAAACATTAACATTAATCATTAATATAATTTGATGTACTGATTATGTCATTCATAGTGTCAACTGAAGTTTAACGCGATCATCTGGAGAAAAATTGCTCCAAATAGTTTGGAGACGAGCAATTCCAGCCGTTTGTTGGGAGATACATTTGATATTCTGTTCAATTTGTGATTTTAACTCATTTTGAAAGAGGATAATGTATTTATCAGCGTTCATGATGCCGTCTACAAAGTTTAATAGCTGACATGGATCCCCAAATCATCATGAACGCCGAAAGCAAAGTTTTTTCGAAGGCATTTATGCCCGATTATATAATCTAAGCTTGTGACGTAGTGAAATTGTCCCTCTCTTAGAACACTAGAAAATGCTTTAATATTGTTGAGGCCGATGAAGGGAAAATTTATTGCTTTTGATAATTCAAAAGGGTACTGGGAGTTTGAAATATTTTTAATCCGCTTATCGGAAAAAACATAAAATTAACAATGCTTTCGTAACTAACCGAGGTTATTTGGGAAACAAGGAAATGTAAACAAGTAGTTGCATTCATAGTAGATAGCTCATCAGGCAGCACGTCATTGGAAGTGATGTTCTATATTCCTTTTCACATGTAAAAAGGAATAGCATTCCACTGAATCAAATTGGATTCAGTTAGTCGACAGCTCTACAGTAAAAGGTGGAGATATTGCAATCACGAAAGAATTTGTACCAACCTGGCAAAATTTATGGTAAACTAGTTATCCTTCGAAGATAAACTATTTACATAAGCAAATTCCTTGTGTTTCAGACTCTCCTAAATCTTCGTAGGAATATGGTACTGATCTAAGGATTAACAAGATAAACTCATTTTTATTTTTGCCATAGCCAAAATCTTTCTCTTGTATTCAAAATATCGAAAAGAGATTCAACCCATATTGATATTTCAATTTTGAATTTAAAAATCGTAAATAAATACAGAACACTAAAATTGGCTTTCTTTAACAAGAGTTTTAAAGGCCAGTTTCACCAAACTTATTATTTTGTTTCTTATCAAGCCGGATCATCTGAACCAACTATATATGATGTAGCATTGTAGCCATAATCGGAATCGTCTTTGAACCGTCTCAAACTGTTTTAAACCATTCAATTAAGGGTCGAGTCCAACAAATCATTTAAAATTAGTTCAGATCAAACCCAACACAAAGTGTTTAGTGCACCCTTCGTCATTGTCTCGGACTCAAGATTTTACACCGAGCTTTGTCAGAACAGGCGAAGTCCGCCTGTTGGCTAAGTGCGAAGCACCGCTAGTTAACAATAAGAACCACTGTTTTGGTGCCACTGACAAAATAAGGTGTCATTAGACTGTGTGAACAAATTGGTGGAGGACATTTTAGACGTAACGATATTAGTCGTCGCGGTAATAGTGATTAGACGTTGTAGACTTGGACATCGCGACATGCATTCGTTGTGTTGAAGTCAACAGCCGTTAGCTTTAAAAGTAAATCTCTGTGGAGTACCATATCCGTGACAAGGCTCTTCGGAAAAACTCTCACGACGAGTCTAATGCCTGTACTTATAGTCGATACTTCGCTCGATCTCAGACTTGCGAATATTACCAATAGTCATTACTTGGCTGCGGAGTAATACTTCGCGTTTGCTTGACTCCGGCTTTACTTGAGTCTACTACAAGGCTAACTTGAGTCGTGCTCAAGTATTCGTGTCAGTTATTTTTGACATTTGTATTTCCAATATGGATATATGCCATAGAGGTATACATACTTACTTAAACTTACCTTTCCAATCAAATTGTCCAAAAACAGATTGAATTCAGTGGACAAACTAGGAATATTTCGCAAATACTGTCACAAACGTCAAACATATCAATCAAATATATGTCAAAAACAAGAAATCTCAAGCTTCGTCAAGAATTCACGAAGTAACGACTATAGGATAGATTTTCAAGTAAGTATCTATGGTGACTTTGCCTCGACTTGGTCAAGTAATACTCAAGAACGAGATTGAGTTTCGACTAGTACGGGCATAAGCTACACAGCAGTACCGGATTCAGTGTCGCTTGTTGAGGCTACAGTGGTTAGCCTCAGAAATAAAATGGCATCGAGTATCTCCAGTGGAGTAATGTTTGACGGTTTGGTACGTCCTGACCAGTGATGCCAACTTGTAGGCAGCTCTCCGATTTGTGATAAATTGAGACTGCTAAAGAGAAAATGGAAACTCACTCAAATTCTAATATCGGCTACTTTGCTAAATCTGAAACAATTTCAATTCTATTGGTAACACTTCCAAAAACTTTTGTAGCACACCTTACCCATCAAATAAAGAATATCATGTTCATATTGGCAACATTTCTATGACTTCAGACTTGATTGAGTTCGGGTCAATTCGAGGAATTACTTGATTTTTGTTTTGGCATATCGTTATTTCGTAGTTAGTAGATTAGCTTTCGGTTCAACTGAACTCGAATGCTGCTGTGACTCATCCAATCATATACTTTCTACCCCACATGATGTCATCACAACTGAATTTACTATCCCTGCTTATTTTAGATGTTACACTAGAAATGTTGTTTGAAATAAGAAATTCAATATTTTATTGTGACATTTCTTAGAATTCGTGAGAATTTCTTCCAAACACAGGAAATTTTTCATGGTTTTCTGAGAGTTTCAGTTTTCAAAGGTTGGCAACACTGGTCATGACGCCACTCCGTGTAGTACCGCAAGATCCATAAATACAAGGTGCATGTCCAGCGGGCTGTGTTCGGCACGACCACGTCCCATTGTAACGTCTTATACTGCTTATCGAAAATATCTCGCTAACTGTTAGTCCAATTTGAGATAAAACTTCAGATATCGACAACTCGCGACGTCGCGAATTCTCGTGGTTGCGATGTGGGGCCTCATTTTCGAGTTGAGGCCATTTTTAGAAAAAGATTTCGCACTCCACGAAGTTTTATCGACGCCAAGCGTCAATTCTGACTTGCGGCTAAGGTCGCAAATTCTGAAGTCACTTTCGTTTTGCAATCCCCAACTTGATTATTTTTGGGACTAAAGCAACACTACTTTCCAACCCTATAGTCTTTTATTTGATCAACTCGGATCCAACACGCGACTAAGTTGTCCATTGGCGCCCGAGATAAATTAAAACCCATGCCAATCTTTGTGACAAAAATACGTCACAAGCTTGTCTACAGAATAGTTGAACTGAGCTTATTTACTATAGTTACAATTGTAGCCATAGGAAATAAATTTAGTTTAACTATACTGCAGATAAGCATAGATTGTACAGCTGGCCTTAGTGTTATAGATTCCTTATTGATTCCTCAAAACTTGGCTCCGACTGTCACCATCGCAAACATCAACTCTAACTGCGTTACTTAATAGTATCGAACAATAGTATTCTTATATTTTCTATCTCCATGGATCATTTTTGTATATAAATATTCATAGCTTTTTTTGTTCAAATAGTTCTTTTCTCAGTATTTTTGATCTTATCTGCTAAATGGACCATCATCGTATTTTCCGATAAGTCAATCAATTAATCGTGATAGTCCCCACCCGCACGGATTTGCCATCACTAATGTTATTCTATGCTAATTGTTTAATTATCTCCGTAAATCATTCCGTTACATAACATGTGCGTATTGTTATTCCTCAAGAATATTTCTTAAGTGTTGGACGTAAAAACTCGAATCACACCTTATTTGAATTATAAAACGCAGTTAATATTTTTTTATCAATTCCAATTCACAAAGTTCGTCAAATACTGCTACAAATGTAATAATCACTAACATTAATACAAATTTATGCAAATTTATTATTATTAATAATAGATCGAATTATTCTCAAAAATATTAGCTCAGTTATTACACAAGTAGGGACCCTAAATCTGAATACAGTTCACGATCTACGATTTCTTTGTGTACATTTTTTATACACAAACATTGTGGTTAAACAGTAGCCGCTACCCACGTTGATCTCAAAAGGATCTTAAGTAATTATTGCTCCTTTATTTCAATTTGCATAACCGCTCTAAATCAAAATACCAGTACTCTAAGCACACGTGCCAATGTTCATGTCGCAGCATCGCATTCTAGATCCGTTTCCGAGTGACATTGAAAAGCAATGTGATCTTTGATTCGTTTATTGAATATTACAATTTGTTTTTAATAACCACGTGTATAAACGATAGAAATAATCAATGAAGAAAAAATTTATTACAGGAAATATTTAGTTTTATGCGAATTGCTTGTTGCTGTGCAGAAAACGATATGCTTTTATTTTTAGTTCCTGATTGACTGGAAAAGAAAATGCAAGGGCTGTTGTGGAAATAGTTAATGCTGTTTCATTATTTAAAAGAGATTTAATTTTCGACCAGTCATCAAAATTTGGTGTCAGCTTTTGGGATTAAATATCCTCTTAAATTTAAGGTTGGCAAGTGTTTCCACAAATTTAAATTGAGAGAAGAGCGGCTAGACTGGTTTGCGTGGCATTTTATTGCACACTGTCCCGCATACAGCCGCAAAATCTCTTTTTACATGGAGCAAGGGTGCAATTAGTCACTCATTCAATCTACCGTCCAGATCCTGCTCAAATGATTTTTTGTTGTTGCTCAACCTTAAAAATTTTTGACGCGAATTCGGTCATTACAGAATTTCATTAGATTCTTTGAGAAATGTCTTGACACCCAATAATTTTTTTATATAAAAACTGTATAGTACTCAAAGATTCGTTTCAGTCATTCCAACATAAAAATTCATATCAATGTGACTCATAATGTTTTCATTATCATCTTCCAGTATGCAAATTCAAAATTTATTATTTAATAATCAAACTGAGCGGAAAATCCACTCCTACACTTTCATATTATGTACAAATGTTTATGTCTTGAGCTGCCTTACAAAGAATGTGATATTCATTTGTGGTTTTCAAGGAATCAGATATTATAGGTTAGCCAACAGTCTCAGAAAAAAGAAAAATTGTATCCCACACATTCAAATACAACCTTGTGTGTTACATATGCAAATTTTTATGTGTAGTAACACCCAAAACTTACTGGCTTTCACACAGTTTTTTATTTTGTCTATTATGGAAACTTAAAGGGCAATTGTTTAGTATTAATACTAGTACATATTATCGTTTGAACATAGCTGCAATATTATTGGTGGAAACCGAAAATAACTTTTACTAGTTTTTGTTTTCTGCTGAGGTCAATAACTACACGAACAAAAGTTAAATTCAATAAAATAACATTCTAAATTTAGAAAAAACCGCACACTTATAATTATATAATAAATAAAGGTATAACTTTTGTTTTACCTCCCTGAGTAGTAAATTTCACACTAATTCAACTTTTATTGATACGCCACCCACACACTGTTCAACAACTTCTCTCAATACTGATTATACTGATTCCTGTTCGAAATTCTCATAACCTCTCAACAATAGACAAACAGGGGAAAAATTGTGCAATTGTTGCCGAATCCACCAATAATCAATCAGAAATAAGTTTTGATTAAATCACGTAGAAGGCAAGTGAAATTGTGTTGTCAGGTGTATCGAAGTTTTCTTCTATTATCAAATATTACGTATGCAAAGTTGCGATTGTTTCGTAATGTTTAGAGCAAGTGACCATGACGGAATCAAACCCTTGACACTGAAATTAAATTATGCGGCTTTGACCGATGCGATCAGGTTCTTAGAATTGAAATTTTTACTGGGAAGATGTACAAATATTTGTGGTTTTGCCACTGTATTTGGCATTGAAATTTTTAAATGTTTCTTACATCAATTTTTCAATATTATTCTGCCAAAAGCAGCAGTACTTTAAACACTTTTCCTCGTGCGATTTTCCTAAATCTTGTTATTTATTTCAAACATGTTATTTCATCAAGATCAAACTCAAAAGGGCCTTCTAGTCAATATTGTTTAGTTATTGACTGATCCTAAAATAATAATTTAATCCCTATCAAAGTTATTAGAAAAAAAAAACTCCCTGAAAATTTGATTTATCAACCTTCCAAATCTTCCAAATTAACGGGAGGTTATGTACTGACTTAAATAGATTTTCGTAACAAAAGTTTAATTCATTCCGGTACTAATATCAAAGACCGCATATCAATATAATCTATAACTCACGAGATATTAAGATGAATAGTTTGTACCCTAAAATGGGTTTTATGGTAAAATGTAAATGTTGCTTGTTCTGTGCAACAATTCTCAAATTTTAATTATTCATATTTCAGAAGTTATAACCTTAATTCAATCCAAAACTGGGTGTGTGAATCAAAAAATATAAAATTATTTTGATGGCATCAGTTCTTAATACGTGTGCAAAATTTCAAATTATTCAGATATTTGGAAATAGGTGAAAATTTATTTGTAGATTCAGTTATATACTATCTGAAATGAAGGTTTTATTCGGAATAAGATATCAGCATTTTTATCTTCATTCCTTTTTCTATAACATATTTCACAATAAAATTTTTGCAATGTAATTTCCATTTTGAAAGTTTAAAATGTGGTGAAGATTTGAAATATTCTGTTGCCCAAGCTACTGACAATAGTTCTTTTTCAGTTGTAGAATAATTTACTGCATCTAATAAGCAACAATAAACTGCATGAGACATTTCAAGTACAAATCCTCATAACGAACGATTATTGTTCGTTTTGTTCAATGGTAGTAATTCTAAGAACATGTATAATTTTCCTAGTAACTGCATCTCAAATTAATATTAAAAAATATTTCAACATGTTTCCAAGTAGTTGCTATGCAGAATCGAGGATGTACGGTAACCTTACCACCAGTCTGTGAATGTAGATGATAACAGATAATTTGCGACATAAACTCGAGGTGAATGTGAATTAAGACATTAAAATGCAAGTTTAATTAAAAGAATTATTATGATTATAGATTGAGTGGTAAAAATTTATAATGCAATTAAAGAAACTGATCATGGAGATATTGCGATATTTATTGATGAAGCGCATTCTAAATATTGTTCCATCTTAGGGTCGTTTATATTTTTATTATTTAGAAAAAGAAATTGATCGATATGGTAGATGACGACAATAGAAGTACGATTTATAAAAACAACCTTCACATTTCCATTAACATACATCAAAACGTTATACAATATATTTTACAAGCTAACGCCAAATACCATCATGGAATATTAAATTTTTCAATTAATAGCGGACAATAACTCTTCTGTAATCAGGACAAATATTCGCAAGATGCTAAGACAAAAGATGGAAATTCAGAGGTCAGGTGCAGAATTATTCCCATTAATTAAAACTTCTTGCTAATTAATGCATCCTCAAATGGGTCAGCAGTTCTTTGTAGAGAAATGTTGAGTTTAGGTCAAGGGTGACCTGACACATTATTGTTTTTCTATGTGTTTACTACGAGTTTTACAATCATACAACTTTTTATTTACTACAAGTAATCTTTTATTCATGAACAATAATTGTTTGTCTCATTGCGATTCAACGCTATTTTGATTGCCAAGCGATGCGTTTATATTGTCCGAATTATAAAATGTTTTTGAGGTTTTTGTCGAAGGTTCATATGGAAATTTATGCCGATTTTCTTCTAGAAGTAAATATATATATTTAGCTATTTTTTCCTATTATTAGGAATATCTCCAAGTTTTTGTCTTACGTTTCCAAGGAAAATTTCTTGAGTATAAAAGATAATAATCTCATCTTAACATCTGAACATAGTTTTTGTTCTTATTTCTTATGAAGGAAGAGAAACTCATCAAATAATTATGAAAAGTTATTTTAAGAAGTTACTACCACATTTTTTCACAATACTTTTTTCCAAAGGTTATTTTGAGTGATTACTCTGAAATAGAAATTTTTTTATATGTTACCTTGTAGAACACACAAGATTTTCTTACATAACATACTATTAAATTAGCAATTATATATTTAAGAGTCAATGTCTCGCATTGAGAATTCATTTCGAATTGAAAAAAAAAACTTCAACTTTGGATTTTTGTATAGTGATTTGTATTGCTTATCTTTTCTAATAATTGAATGCTTGTTTCAGGTCCGAATTCCATTGAAGGTGAACTTTAAAGCTAGACAAAAAGACGTTAACGTGAACATTACTAAAAAACATCTTGTTGCTGGTGTCAAGGGACAAGCGCCAATTGTTGATGATGATTTTCCACATGAAATTAAATTAGAGGAAACTACTTGGATTATTGAAGATGGGCATACTTTGCTCTTTAATTTAGAGAAGGTGAGTCTTTCAGATGCTATTCAGCGATCTTCTACAGCGTAAATCAAAATGAAAAAAATAAGTAATAAAAATGAAGCTATGTTTTTTCTTTAGACGAAGATTTTTCTGTCCTAAGAAAAAAAAATTATGTTTCAAGCAATAGGACAAAACTAAATAGCCGGTCTTGCAGGGCTTGACGTAAACTAGATAATTTTTTTTTTTTTTGCTTTTTTTGATCCATATTTATATGCATGATTGCCGAAAATGAAGTTCCATTAAATTTTTATTATAGTGCTATACAATACTCCAGAAGAAGAATGATAGAAATTACAAAAGCAAAGTTGTTTATGTGATAAGTTTTATTAAAATTCATAATCTTTGTAGCTGTTTGTCAATGTTATTAATTTTTTGCTTGATTCTATTCCATATAAATATCCCGAATTAACTCCGCTCGCATTAATTCATATTTTTATTAGTACTAATTCAGCTCTAATTTAGTCCGAAACCTCTTATAATCAGGAATAGACATTTGTTTGTCATTAATTATGCACTAGTTTCGTGAGTTCACTTCTTGCTCCAGACAATGATCAAACTGTCGGTGTATTACTTCACCTCCGATTTTGATGAAATTTGGTGAAAAGATTTGTTTCAGCATTACAAATATGGGAAAAAGTTGGCGATCAGACTCGAATGATCTTAAAAATCGTATTTATTAATTTTTTATAATATAACATGCATACATAGCAAGGATGCACTAAATATCTTATGTTGGATTTGATCACTGTATCGCTATCGTACACACACACACACCGCGCAATGTATACATTTTTCAATGATATAAATTAATAATGTTTTCAAGGTCAACCGAGTTATTATTTTCCCCATATATGTAATTCTTAAACAAATTTTTCCACCAAATTTCATTGAAATCGGAGGTGAAGTAGTACATCGACAGTTTGATCCAGAAGATATATTTTTGTCGACCGAAAACTGTTTTTCCTTGTTATTAGAAAAATCCTTTATTATCTCTTTCAATCTTTGTTATGAAAAAGCTTGATTAAAATCTAACTGTACCATGTAAAAATGTCAAAGCTGTGGAAAACAATAATGAATTACCAAATGCAAGTACGGATTACTATATAAGTGGAACGCTACTGTAGAGGTCTGTTCAGAAAAATACCGAATACTTTAAATTACGGATCAATGTGCATTTTTTTGAGGCAACGATGCAACCTAAAATTCCGTTTCAAACTGAGAAAAACTTTTATAGAAACGTCTCGCGCGACAAAAGTTCAATCGATATGATGCTCTTCTTTTTTCCGATCATAATAGAATGGTTTATTTTGAATTTTTGCCTCAAGGTAAAACCGTGAACCATGCATACTATTAAGCTGTTTTACAACGGTACGGGAGAATAATCGCTAGAAGAAACCAGATTTGTGGCAATACTATGATTCTTGCACCATGACAATGCGCCCGCACACTTAGACTTCTTTCACACGAAGAACCGTACGGTTCCCGCTCGCGAGCGAGAGCTTTTTTCGCTTCTTCTTCACGCGGGGAGCCTTTCGGCTCGAGCACTCTCGCGTCAGACGCTAAATACGTGAAAATCTCGAGGCATCGTATGCGTGCTGTGGCCATTCATCTTCTCCAGTGTCAACGTTATCTTCAACGACAAAAACGCCATCATTTCAGAATTTCCCTCCAATTCTTAGCTACATCATTGCGATCCTTGCACGAGTCTGTACTTTTGTCCCAAATAGGGTTTCCAGGACCTAATATACAAAAGCCGGACTCGGCGCTATATTAGGCTGGATATTTTGCCCTAAAAGCCTGACAAGAATTTTTTAAAAGCCAAACATACCTTTTCAATGCCGGATATTCGTTTTTAAGGCAAGACATCACTTTGATGGAAAAGAAACCTTGATATGGTTGATATTTAAATTGTTTATTATTCATCATTCATTATTAAATTATAATTTTGTTGCTAAATTAATTACAACAATTTAAGAGTCAGTTCTAAACCTTTTATTCCTATAGTTCAGTCTTCTGTGGACAATATGTATATAAAATGAAATAGTTCAATCAAAAAGCTGGAAAGGCCAGACAAGTAAATATCTGGCCGGACACGACTGGAAAGTCAAACATGTCCTGGCATCCCTAGTCTCAATGGGCGGGTTGGTTCCACAGTGTATTTATCGACAATTCGATATCAAAATCTATCTGGACTTTACGCTGCGGAGCAAGAAATTATAAAGAGTAAGAGCCGTTTTCGCTCTCCGTGTGAATGCTTCCACTACTTTGCTTGCATTTTGACGAAGAGATGCGGCTTCTTTCTAAGCACGCGGCTCTCAGGTACAAGAGCTCTGACGGCTCTCACTCGTGAGCCGTGAAGGCTCTCGCTCTCCGTGTGAAAGCTCTCATAGAACCTATGCATTTCGGTCTCACGAACCGTGCCTTTGCTCGGGAGCGTGGGCCTTACGGTTTTCCGTGTGAAAGAGGCCGTAACTTTATCAATTCGTCAGTTTTGTACCAAAAATTAGGCGACTGTCCTTCCTTGTCCTCCTTATTGTCGGGGAATCGGTCGCACCTTACGTTCCCTGATCGGAATTACGACCAAATTGTATATAAATCGATCGGAAATATAGTGATCAATAGGGTGCCAAACTTTATAAATGTAAAATCCTGTCCGAAATATCGAGATAAAAGCTGCTTCCGGTCAATTTTTTTGAGATCAACTTTTCTGATGGATCTTATGATTGAAACTAGTACCAATCGATAGCGAAGAACAAGTACTTTAAGAAAAACCAGAGTGCCTATCCTGTTCGGAAGAGCGACAGCCACCCTAAGTATAACAAATTTTCGTATTTTACTTCTTAGATCGTAATGAAGGTAGTTGTTTTTCCCTGTTCCGGAGAGGATAAGGGGTGGCATTTTAGTCGTAAGGAAGTTACTCCGAAAAAATTTACCGGAATTAGCCTTTTTTTCGATACTTAGAATAGGATCCTAGATCATAAAGTCTGGCATCCTATTATTGACCACTATATTCTCGATCGATTCATATACAATTTAGCCGTAAGTCTGATAGGGAAAATACGATTCAGTCGACTCCTGGACTATTAATACTTACCAGACCTGATTCCTCGTGTTTTTTTGTACTAAAATTGAAACCTGTGCTGAAAAGACGCCTTGTTCAGACTATTTGAAAGGGAGCTGTGCAGCACTGCTTCAGGAAATGGAAACACTGCTGAGTAAAGTGTGTGAATAGAAAAAAGAATGCTTTGGAGAGGACAAGGATCAATAAACTGAAAATTGATAATGTAATTCGAAAAAAATTCAGTTTTTTTTTTCTAAAGGACCTTTGCCATAAAAAGGATAGATTTTTTGACAGACGTTTATTTGGCGATTTACTGCGAATATTATCGTTAGAAATGATTGAAATGATGGGCAACATGGTTGAATCACATTTCAAGTTCAATTTTTCGTGGTTAGGACTGTGTAGATAAATTTTTGGGTATTTAATTCACGATAAAATAAAAATAACTTCATTCATGAAGAAATTTTTGGGTATCAATTTGTACAATGCATGAAATTTGTTACAGGTAAATCGAACGAACTGGTGGTCTCGCTTATTAGTATCTGATCCTGAAATAAACACTAGAAAAATTAATCCTGAACCGTCGAAATTAAGTGATTTAGATGGAGAAACTAGAGGATTAGTTGAAAAAATGATGTATGATCAGCGACAAAAGAATTTGGGACTTCCAACTAGCGATGAGCAAAAGAAACAAGAAGTTATTCAAAAGTGAGCACTCATTAATTAAAATTAGCTTATCAATTGTTCATCTAATTCCTTTTTTGCAGATTCATGCAACAACATCCAGAAATGGACTTCTCAAAATGCAAATTCAACTAATTCATGATAATTTTTTGCACAAGATGATTTTGATTCCAGCAATAAGGATAATAATTTCAAGAAGTATTTAAAATCCTTTATTTCCGTAAAAAAGCAACTTCGTTATAATAAAATAGCAGTTCTTTTTGTAACTTTATTAAATAAATATATTTTCATCAACCCTTAACAAAATGAATAACAAGGGATACTATCAAAACTAGTAAAGCGACGATAAATCCGGCAATATACATAAATTTACTTGATTCTTCTGATAATTGAATCGGAAGGTTCTCTTCGCTATCAACCGATAATGCTTCCGTTGGAGGATATAGTTCATTCAAATCTGAAATCAAAATTATTAAAGAAAATCAAGACTAAAATTGTTGGTGGTTCCTACCTGGTTGTCCCTCAACTTCAACAATGTGTTTCTTATCTTGCAAATTTATATCAAGCAACTCTTGCAAAGAAATAAAAGCTTCATGGGCGCCTTCTCCCGGGAACAAATAGTCAGAAAGCATGACTTTATTATTTGGCAGCGTTATGAGTACCCGTCGCGGCGGTTCGTGTATACTATTTGTATCTGGAATAATTCATTTTAAGGTAAGTTTACATGAAATTGTTATATTTTACCATCTGATGATCCACTTTCTTCGTCGATGAAAGAATCCCAATGCATTTCAAGTCGAGCCGCTAAACTACGAACAATGTCTTGCATAACTGCGGTTGAGGCCTCGCCGATCGTCATTTTTGGGTACAGCCAAAGTTTACTCGATATTTGGCCCATTATGCGGATGAATCCGCCACATCCGTTTATTTCCATGTCCTCCTTATTTTCTTTATTATCCTGCAAACATAACTTCAAAATTAGACTACTTGCTGATGGAATTGTTGCTTTTTATAACATCTGGAATAGATTTCTTGAGGTAAAATTTTTCACCATGTAAAGTGAGTGTCTAGGAGTAAAATATCAAAAATCGTCTCAACAAAAATTGGAAACCGACAAAATTCACATTTTGAGATTTCCAAAATATCCGTTCTGAGCATCACTGAATCCATTTTGATTATTTTCGGCTTGACGTCGGTACATGTGTGTGTATGTATGTATGTAACTCCCAAACCTCAAAATCCGTCAAACGTATAGTGTTGAAATTTTGTATTTAAAACTGGTCTAAGGTCTAGTTGTGCACCTCGCATTATAGTTGCAATACAATAAAATCTCTCCTGGAATTTTGTATTCTAATCACGTAATGTCCGTAGCAAATGGGCATATTTTTGAATTAGATTAAAATGAAACAGAATAGCAGTACTAACACAGGGCATAAAAATGGATACTTGAATTGATTTGGCTTCCTTATTCTCTTTACTTGCACATTTCGATTTGATAACTTTTTTCTTCTTTCCAACAGATTCCAATGTTTCATCGTCATCCTTTTTTTCGTTATCAAATAGGAATACTGCATTCTCAAAATTGTTATTGATAGATTCTAATATTGCCTGAAAATACATTCAAATAAAAAACCAACACAACTTTTATCCTATGAATGCAGTACTTGTAAATGCCTTTTTAGAGTCCAATCATAGCGCCCTTTAAAAATAGGAAAAGTCTGATCAACATCAAACTTACACTCAAGCTGATTCCATTTCATAGCTTTAGGCACAAATTTAAATTCCGCAGGCCTTACAGACGAAGTAGTTACATTATAAGTTTTGCAAGTAAAATTTTGGGTAGTAGAACAATAATTTAAAATAATTTTTTCGGGTGATTCATGATTCCCGAACAAGTAAAGATGAGAAGCCAGCTGTTTATGTATTTGACTCAAAATAGTTCTCAATTTAGCATGTAATGGAGACAATAAATCGCTATCCGAAACGACGAATATGCCTAGGACGTACATCCCGCCAGGAAGCATGCGAGTTGCATGTTTGGCGTGATCAGCCACCCAAAATTCGGAAACATCCTCGATTTTTTTGGGGGTTACGTTTTCATTCTCCGTGGATTTCTTTGTTTTTTCGGAAGATTGTGCTGGAGGTGTTTTAGCGAAGTGTATCACTAAATCTTTGCCCGCTGTTGTCTACGAAATAGAGACTATAGCTACGAATTATTCATAATATTTACATACTTACTTGACCTAATATCAAACCAACTGTACATCCATCAGTTTTACCTAAATTTTGAATATATGGCAGCAAATTTTCGTCAGCTAAAGCACTGCGGACCATATTGCAATATTGTACTACTAGAATTTAGTTTCAATCATTTGTGAAGTTTATTAAAGCACTTTGTGTATCACATTGACGTGTTGATTGCTGTCAGTTGTGTCAGTAAATATTGGCGGCGCCACCAGCGAGGCTTATCTGTTGCTATGGCTCCTCAATAAAACATTTATTTGAATGGGACCAAATGGGACTAGCGGTCAATAAGAGAGGATAATACATAACCAGAAGAAGGAGAATATTTTTTTACCTTTATTTAGGAAACGATTCTTAAATAACTGCAATTTTTAGTGTATAGCTTTGATCATAAATACAGGATTTATTTAACACGGGATTCTGAATTTAGGCGGATATGAGCTCCCTTGTACATTTTACACCAAAAATGCAAGAATAACTATTTGTTTGAAATTAAATTCTGCTTCTTAAATACCCTGTTTTGATTCGATATCGTGAATATTAATCCAGATAAAAATAAACAAACCTACGGCTTCATTTATTGATTCATTACCACAATTCACAGTGATGCTGTGACATCAAAGAAGTACTTTTTTGAAGCAGAATTCCTGAACAAATTATCATTATTGCGTTTTTGCTGTAAACTGTACAGGAGAGCCTATTTAGACACAAATACAAAATCTCATTCTGAATTCCTAAGTTCCACTTTCTCATTAGCACCCTGTATACATTATATATTAGGTACTTATGAGGTCAGGAGCAATATTCAATAATGTATAGAAAGTTTAATGTGGGATTTTGGAGTTATGTAGATATTGGTTTTCATGTACATTTTAGAGCAAAAATTCAAGAATAACAATTTATTCAGAATTAAGTTATGCTTCCCGAAAAACTCTTTTCGATTGAATATTAGTGTTGCCACGAGACGAGACTTCAGTGAGTCTCGTCTCGGTCTTGTGGTGGTCTCGCCTAGCTCAGTTTCGTCTCGGTCTCGCCCTGATCTCGAGTAGGTCAGTCTCGTCTCCGTCTCGAGTCTCGACGAGAGTCTCTTCATGATTTTACAAAATTACATATTCTTACATGCGGGAATTAAATCGTTCTACCTGATTATTATTTGCTATGAATTCTACCAAAAATATGTGTTTGGGTATTTGTTTCATAACTTGGTTAAAAACCCCTAGACGTAAGCTTCTGGCTTACTTCACAATCGTGAAGAACCACAAAAGCACTACGTTATTTGACGTCATTTTATAGACTCTTGACACATGTACTACCTATCGGACAATTAGAGAAGTGATTCAATGTCATCATCGTTGAAGACAGTCTTACAGAAATAAGAGACAGGATTCAGTCAGTTTCCTTAGCTCGATGTCAGATTTGACATTCATATGTTATAAAATAGTAGCAATAGAATATAATTATACCATTATAATTGATAATAAGTAAATCAGGAGATTAATTAAACATGAATTGAATCAAATCTCAAATATCGTGCTCAACTAGCTGCCAGCATAAAGTTGTCGATCATATTGTTCGCACCAGCATACAATATTCAAGTTCCTGTAACTATGACATACCAACATTAACATAGAGACTGCGATCTGTCTCCAAGCTGTCTCTATGAATTAGAGTAGGACCCCTGGAGCCACGAGGATTCGATGTAATAAAGAGGTAATAGTTTTATGCAACAAATGTGTAAACTTGAGCAATATGATGAGGTTAAGGTTACTTATTTCAAATCAAGAATCGCTGAGTTACAAGAAATATTTTCTGAATTTCATAATGCTAATTCGTACATGTGTTTGACGTCATACATTATTTTTCCTACGATTCTCAATGTAAATTCATATAAACCAAATTCAGGCTACGAAAGCGTTCGTATGAATTGATGGTAGATCTAAGATACCTACATGCTCAGTACGCATGATAGAACCAAATGACTTACTTTTAAAAAACAATTGACGAGTAAATATGTTGTTATAGGCTAAATATAAAGTATATATACTGAAAGAGCGGCAGAAAAAATGATTGTCTCAATCAGAAACTTATTCATGAGTTGACATCTTAATTCAACTATTATTACTGCAGTTTTACCTTTTTTTACCTACTTGCTCTATAAAATTGCTTTCGGAAGAAGTGAAAATGGATTTTAAGTGATTATTATACAAGTCTTGTTGAGAGTCTCGACTTTTGGCTCGAGACCCATTTCATGGTCTCGTCTCGACTTTTTGAGGCGAGATGAGACGAGACCGAGACTATTGAATATAGATAATGAAAACCGAGACAAGAAACGAATAAGTCTTAACATGATTGATTTATTTGAAAATTCGATTTCAAGCTATGCGACTTTAATGAGAAAATATTTTTGAAAGCGGAATTTATTCCTGAACAAATTGTTATTCTTGTATTTTTGCTCTAAAATGAACAGGAGAGTCAATTTACGCACAAATTCAAAATCCCACCTTGAACTCTTATGTTCCGCGTTCTTTTAGCACCCTGTACTGTAATGAGGTGTTATTCTTAATTATTATTTACAGCAGGCTTATGGGTTATTATCGATTTCACTAAAAATTTGAATGAGACAAAAAATGTGACGACTTTTGTTGCTTTATTTTTCAATTAATAATGATAATTGTTGATATTATAAATATTTAAATGATAATTACCTATAAAACATATATACAATACCTAATTATGAAAATTGTTACAATACTGTTCTAGCACTACAATAATTCAAGCTTGCTTGATCTTCCTCCTCAACCACGGTAGATATTTTCTAACATCAGTATAAATCCCATATTTGCCTTTCTTGCCACAACTTTCCCCGAAACTGGTGATTCCTTGCACGGTCCATCCATAGCGCTTTCCTTCCGGAAGGCACATAAAACCTCCCCCACTATCACCAGAACAAGTATCAATCCCTCCATTTCTATAACCAGCACAGAACATATTTTCCGTTATGACGTATCGCCTGTAAGATTTTCTACAAGTTTCTTTTGACACAACGGGCATCTGAAATGTATAATTTTAGTCACGTATTTAATCTTCCATTAATTACTTACTTGAGCCTCCCGCAAGTATTTCGAACCGAGAAAATCGTAAGGCGAACGTTTGCCCCATCCAACTATAGTGCAGTTCTTTTTAACTGGTAATGATGCGTTGTTAGGTAGACACGCGTAAGGCAACGGAACACTTTTGGGTAGTTTGAGTAAGGCTATATCGTTATCAACAGTCCTGGTGTCGTAATTGTAGTGAGGGTACATTTCTCGTACAAGATATTCAATTTCTGATCCGTCTTCGAATGAAATATCATATTCATTTAGTCTTACGTAGAGGATCTTTCGGAGGCAGTGAGCGGCTGTTAAAATCCAGTTGGGTGAGATTAAGGTCCCGCCACAAAACACCTCCTGCAAAAATATTAACCACATTGAAATGGAAACAAACTAGGCTCGTCCTTCTTCCTATCAGAGAAGTAATTACAAAGGTTATACTAGATCAAAAGGTTGCAGCACAGGGATTCTCCTGAGCACCACTTCCGATTAAATAATGATGAATAATAACTGCAGTAAGTTGAACAATTCAAAACTCAAATACCTCGATGTATAATTCGGATGGACCAATGAAATAAAAGACTGGAATTTTGTTTAAATGGTATAAAGATACTGGTCCTACGTTAAGTGGAGAACAAAATATGGTCCAAAAAAAGTGATAGGCCTGTTACTGACACATAGAGCAAAAAATGGACTACAACAGAAAACGCTCGAAGTTCAAGTGGGGCAAGAAATTATCACTATCTTTAGAAGCGCTTAATGAAGAAGGTAAAGGTAGGATCGACTTAAGCGATACAGTAAATTTTGATCTATGTGATTGATGGAGTTTCGCGCTTTTACCGTCGAAACCTATTTTTCGTGAAACAGATCTATCATTGCGACACTCGTTACCAAATTAATCCTTGAAATGCAGCTTCCGACCGGATATTGTTTATGCTGTGAGGAAAAACTTTCCAAGATGTGAATTTAATCGAACATCAGAAATCATAAACCAAGAGTCTTGTTTAAAACCTCTTGAAATCATTACAAAATGTTGCTTCTTTTTTTTCATTCACTTCCAAATTTAGAAATAATAACCTGCTCCATCGTGTAGAATATGAAGCAATTACATGAGATTTCGAAACAAAATTGAAAGAAAAAAAGAACTAGACGGGTCGGGCAAAAAAAAAATTAATTTCAGCGGAAGAACTGGTAGAAGAAAGTCAACTCAGGTTGTACGGGCATGATAAAATATGGAAGACTGCAGAGAAGCCAGATCAAGTAGAATAAGTTGCAGAAGAAGACCTAGAAGCGGATGAAATAAGAAATCAAAAAGGCGGGACAGATTAGAAAAATTTTGTCTAAGAAGAGATAAGAAGAAATCAGGATAGAAAACTGTGGGAGGATGTTGGAAAATCGGATTAAGTAGAGAAAGGGGAAAATAAATACCTAGAATCGAATGGATTGGTAAATCAAAAAAGCGGCTGAGAGTAGAGAAATTCTATAAAAGAAGATAAGAAGAACCCAGAATAAATACTTCGGATAGAACTGTGACGTTCATCTTTAATAGGTACCAAAGAATAAGAGAAAGTAGAGAAACCAGATAAAGTGAAACTTGCTCGGAGGAAAACCTGGCAGATGATGGAATAAGAGACCAAAAAAGCATCGGAGAAAGAAGATAATCAAGGAGGAGACAAGACGAACGTAGTAGGAAAAGGGTGCAAAGGAAGACCTAGAAAAGATTGGAACACAGAAACAAAAAAAGGATGCAGAAACATTCTAAATTTTCTGTAGAAGATAGGAAGAAGAACTCAGGATAAAACAGTAGCTTAAAAATATTCTCTACCGACCAGCTCTAGGCAAACTCACTACGTAAATCATCACAATCTATTTTTCCGCCAAAAATGTAAAATAAAGAAAAAACTTGAAAACGTCAGAATACGGGATTAAATATAGTTAATTTGTATGTACTATATGAAGCTGACTGGTAAATTGAATTGGTATTTGAGAGAAACAAATTCAGTCAAATTTTTCTAATTCCTTTTCCTCTCTACAGTTTCAATCCCACCTGGGTCATCTACAGGAGTGAAAATAATCTAGTTTTTTTTTTGTCAGAAAAATTATATAAAAAATATAAAAAAACTTTTAAATTACAACAGCCGACATTTATGGACCAAGTGGCAGTTGTTAACAAAGAAATAAAGTTTTCGAATTGTCAATTGCTTGTTCTGTTGCCACAATAAACGATACTGTTGAATTTTTTGAAGCTCATGTAGCCGCGAGAGCTGATTTGATCATTGTTGGATTTGCTAATTGAAGTTTAAGCAGTCGTGAGTCCTCGAAGCTCTGTGTGCTGCTTCCTATGTACACAACACTCAATAGTTGAACACATTGCCGCTGGAACTATAGAATCCACAGTTCCGTACAGATTTTCGTGTCTTTTTCATAAACCTGGGAAAGGCTACTGTTACTTTACTCAAGGATTATAAAGTATAAAGAAATAATTAGAAGAATAAAGAATCATAATATTAAATATTATCAATGAAATCAAGTGGAAATAGGGAGTGCTGCAGTTTCATAGTGCCTATATACAAGCCGTCATTGAATTCTGGGATTATTATTCATTTTCGAAACGCTGTAATAAAATTATATTCACAAATAGAGTGAAATCTTGGTATCAAATATCACCAATTCACCACTGTATAAAAACATCATTAAATTCGATACCAATCAATGGAAAAAGCTACATCTAGTAGAAAAAGGCACGGAAGAAGCTCTAAAAGAGAATAGCATAAATAATCAAGAAGGTGGCAAAAGAGGAGTAAAACACAGAAGCAGAATTCAAGCGGCCATTTCCGATAAATGCCAAACTACCACATCTATACAGATAAATAAAATTGAAATACAAGATTTTAAAATAAATGCAATAATTCATGCGAGACCTGCTATTTGAAAAATGCCCAATCATGAATGACCAGTTTTGAAATTTTTGTCTGTTTATCTGTCTGAAAGTTTGTCTTGAATGGACTCAGAAAAAACTTAACAGATTTTTATGAAAATTTCAGGGATCAAAATAAAAATTTATTACTGCCATCTAGCGGGTATCATGACCAGCATGCCGCGCCAAAGCTGGCTCAAGTAAGACAATTATCGGGGACTGACTGCTGAATTTCATTTGACTAATTTTGGCACCGCTGTCGTATGAAGCTATTATAGTTTTTGATTGATTCCTTGCGTGACACTCTCAATTTTCGATTTAATTCACAAATAAAGGTTAGATACTATTTGGTTGATTGCAGCGTTCATTTTAGAAATAGTGAATTCTCAGGTAAATGAATCCAAATGTGTATGATGTCTAGGAGAAAAATAATAGCCTCCCATCAATTACTGCGAGAACAAAGAAAAAAAGAACTCAACGGGGAGTTGGATAATATAATAAATCTGTAGAGAATTTTCATGATATACGCGCATCACATAGATAATATTTGACGGCTTTTAAGGACACTGCGTCTGCCATGAGCTATCTCCCCTGCTTCAATGTCAGCGTGAGTGCCAATTCACAATTTGCATAAACGTAAGAAGTACGTAACCGTAAACATAAACATAAAGTTGAACTACTGTATTTCAATGCCCGTGTTCACAGTACTCTTATGTATTCCTCACGTTTATGTATTGACATAAGAGCTACGTAATGAAAACATAAAGTTGAGATAAATTCAACTTTACGTTATGTTTACGTACGAAACAACCAATAGCGCATGCGTCAACTTTAAACACATGTTTTCATCTGACAGTTGAGAACACCCTTGATCAAAACATGCTTTAAATATGATTGACATAGAATTATTAATAAAAAAAACAACAATTTCTTCCTCGTCTCAATATTTCTCTTGTTGGCGACTTTTATAACACAGTTTCAATAATAGTGGAACAATCGCAAGATTTTTTTCAGACATCATACAATAAAACAAAACAAACTGAACTACAAACTGTTAAAAGTGAAACCAAAGAAAAACAGTACACGAAACAAAATCGAAATCAACAGAGTATTTAAAAATGACAGTCAGAAAAACCAACACAATACATTAATAACCCTAATTTGTACCAACGTAAAATGAAAAAATCTGACGTGGACATCACGTAACTTACTTATACATAATTGGATATATATATAAACAAACACAACATCTCATCATTGCTATGGAAACATTAGGTCATTATTTTTATGCTACAACATTCCTGAATACTGATTTCCAGGATTCTGAATTTATGCGCAAAATTCCAGGATCGTCAAGTATAGTGCACTTTCGACTCGGTCGATCGCAATGAAAATAGGATATGAGCATCTAGACAGTACTATCATCTTGAATACTGTATTCTAATATTCTACGTTGAATCGTTTTGGATTTATGTGGAAAATTAGAAAATGTTTCGAGTAAACTGCACTCCCGGCTTAGCCGATCACAATCATAATGCAAGGTGTACAACTAGATGCTATAAAAGTGCCTAATACAAAATCTCAATATTCTGCGACTGATTATTTTAAATTTATGAGAAAAATTCGAAAAGTCTGCAATATGAAGTGCACTTCCGGCTTAGTCGATTGGGATGAAAATAGGAGATGATCATTTTAATGCTACAGCAATTTCAAATATTGAATTCCAGTATCCTACGGCTAATCATTCTAGATTTATGCGGAGAATTCAAAAAAAGTATTAGGTAAAGTGCACTTCCAGTACAGACGATTGCAACCATAATGCGAGGTGCACATCAAGATCCTAGATCCTATACCAGTCTTTTATACAAAATTTCAGCATTATACGTTTGCGAGTTACGCACATACACACATACATACGTACCAAAATTAAGCCAAAAATAGTCAAAATGGATTCAGGGATGTAAAATGTCAAACAAAATTAAAAAATTGACAATAGATTATCATTGCCTATCTTATCATTTCAATTAAACTGATTGTTTCATATCGCAAATTTTGAATGTCTATTATATTCATAAACTGCACTTCCGGTTTGGTCGATTGATACAAAAATAGTAGATAACTATTTTGATGATACAACAAGTTCAAACACTAAATTTCAATATGCTATGGCTGATCATTCTAGATTTATGCAAAAAATTGAAAAAAAAAGTTTCAAGTAAAGTGCACTTCTGGCTTGGTCGATTCATACAAAAATAGCAGATAACCATTCTGATACAACATCACTAGAGCAAGATCCCAGGCCCGCCAGACCTTACTTATTTTCTGAGAAACAAAATGTGTGGAATAGTGTAGTGTTAGTATGTACTTTGATCATACGCATACTAGCTAGTTTGTGGCGACGGCCAATTTACAGATACGAGGTGCTAGCGGTACGTTAAGACAATACTCACTTTTCTTGAGGTCTTGAGTGCTGATTTTGAGGTATGTTTCAGAGAATATTGTTAAAAATTGATAATCAACACTGCTAGACACTTTCCATCGGTGGTAATTTCTGCTAGACTCTTCCAAGCTCACAAAGAATAACATGACTTTACTTATAGTTTGAGTGCTAATTTTTATATATGACACTCAGAGTACAATTTCAATACTTTTTGTTAACAGCTAGATTAATCGTAGAGCTGAACATCCCCCAGACATATCTAAAATATCGCTGTGAGTAGAAGCGCGAGGTCACTATTTGTAGGCTTGATAGTAAGTGAAGTATCTATGGGCATCCAACTCTTCCTTGGTCTAGCTTTTCATAAAAAGTCTTGAAATTGCTCACTGAGTATTATATATAAAAATTAGGGCTTAGACTGTAAGTAAGATAACGAAATTTTTCTGCGAGCTTTGAAGCGTTTAGCAGAAATTACTGCCGATGAGAAGTGTCTCGCAGTATTGATTATCAATTTTAGCAATATTCTCTAGAACATACATGAAAATCAGCACTCAGACTTAAAGAAAAGTGAGTATTGTCTTGATGCACCTATAACACCTCGTATCTATAAATTGGCCGTCGGCACAAACTAGTAAATATGTGATTCACTCATCCAGTCAGCTTCATCTATTTTATCTAGTAAATATGTGTATGATCAAAGAACCGACTGAAACTATTCTAATCCACAAATTTTGTTTCTCAGAAAATAAGTAAGGTCTGGCAGGTCTGGGATCTTGTACTACAAGTTCAAATACTGAATTTCAACATCTTACGGCTGATCATTCTGGATTTATTATTATTCGAAAAAAGTTTCAATTAAAGTGCACTTCCGGTACAGATGATTGGAACCATAATGCGAGATGCACAACTAGACCCTATACCAGTCTTAGATACAAAATTTCAACATTATACGTTCAACAAGTTTTGAGATTTGCGAGTTACGCACGCACAAACATACGTACCGACATCAAGCCAAAAATAGTCAAAATGTATTCAGAGATGCTCAAAACAGATATTTCAATCAAAATCTCGATAGGTGAATTTTGTCGGTTTCACAATACTTTCTTGTACTTAGTACAAGTAAGTAAAAACACTTTATTTTAATATTTTACTTTACGACCACTGTGAACGTATATAATTTCTCACGTTCATGTTCTTATGTACTTTTTATGCTTATGCACATTGTGAATTGGCACTAACTGTAGGAACGATACAATATAAGCGCATGCATCATTTAAGCGAGCTACTTGATGATGTGCAATTATGTTACAGAAACCAATTGCTCTTTTTACTGATAATTGGCCGTATTCTGTAACACAATCATTAAATTATTATCGATCGATAAGATTTTTGACAAATAGAAACAATTGTAACAAGCGTATATTCAGAATTTTTGTCAGTGCTACCTACGTTCATTGGCTGAAATAGATAATGATCGATAAAAATTCATCGATTGAGTTACAGAATAGTCCCAAACAATTTTATAAGATAATTTTTGATAGTAACAATATCACTATTCATTTATTTTTTACGATTATTTATTTCGATTACGGAGATTCAGTCGTGGGCACTGGCTAATATATAAATAAACTCAAGGTGCTTATTACGAATAAAACTGTCAAACACTTGGAACAATTAATAAAGAATACAGATCGATATTGGAGATAAAGGGTAAGAGAGATGTAGCGATGGAGAATGTTGAAACTAGACAAAGATGGAGAATGCAGGGCATTAATTTTTTGTCCTGAACTGAAGTTAATATTAGAATATTTTTTTACTAATCCGACACTTTCCTTGAAATTTTGATCTAATGATTGTGAATATTTAATTTATAATCTACTAGTTTTTTGTTCATATCTTTCCATCTTTATCGCGACAATACACAAAACAGTGGTAAATGTGTTAGGGCGTCCCATATTAATACCCTATATAAAAGTACAAAAAAGTATCGATTCAGGTTTCAAATATCTACCAAACTAATACAGAGGTGATTCTGATTTTTTGATATGTTGTATATTAACACTTAAACTTTTAGTCCGGAACCAGAAATGGATGAAGAACTCAATGATCAAGTAAAGTACAAAGATAGTTTTTACATAGATGGTGATATAATAATCCATACTTTTTCTTTAATTATCAAAAAATTGTAAAGTACCTTCTTGTAGTTCAGCAAAGCAACATGCCAGGGCCAATTCCCGGGTTTGGATATTCGTCCACCCATTATTTTCATCATACTGTACATATTGGTAGCATATGTATTGTGTTTCGTCCTATATGCCACACCACATTTTCTCGGTTTCTTTTGTTTTACCTTCTTGTTTCTCCTGTTAGTTGTGACATCTGAAACATACACAAAAAATTATTCATCTTTTGTTAAATCCATATCAATACAATATTTTACATTGTATATATTTTATCGTAAACAATTCATAAAATTAGTCATTTATGAGCAATTTCGCGAGATACTAATATTCTTTTGTTTAATTTTTGAATTAACTATTGTGTTTTGTTTATTATAATCTATTAATGTTTTTAAATACCGTATGAATATTTTCTGTTACTACTGGACTGCTTTCTGTTCACCATGCTCAAAATCCATTGATGGCATTCAGTTCCTTCTTTATAACAGTATGCCATTTGAACATCCGGATTCTGATCGCAAGTTCCGGGTGTTAAACAAAATCTATGTCTTCTAGTAGTGCATTGCTCTGAGCACGTGGTCCATTTACTCCATCTAGAATATAAACTGTCATCTTCAAATCGACGCGTTTCTATTTTCTGCAAATTCAAGTAAGAAATACATCTGTTGTGTAGTAAATTGATTCGAGAATTACTGTAGAAGTAAATTTTAGGTCAAGTTAATTCATTTATTGGAAATTGAAACAAATTACATCAAATAACCCCAATAAACAATAATAATAATATAAAAACTCTCCAGGATGTTTAGAAACTGAACAGCTCAAAAAAAAGAACACAAAAAATTAATTAGGGTCATTTTACAATAATTTGTGTAAAATTACCAACCATTATTCTCGTAGCTCCCCTCTTTTTATGTTTAAATCTTCTTCTACATCTTGGAGTATTACAAGCTCTTTCTTCATACAAAATAGAACGGTTGCATTTTGGCGAAATACAAACTTTTCTTCTCACTTTACGACAATCCTTACACGAAGACCATTTGGACCACTGGTCATATATTTCTTTTTCTTTCTGATTACCTGAGACACAAAAAACATGGAACATAATACCTCCATTTAAGGCACGGATTTTTACCTGAGTCTGTGATGTTGACATCTTTGATGGACTCACTAATAGGCTTGACTTCTTCAAAGAAATCTGTTAGGTCGTCCTCTTCGTTGAGATATTTGTGTGCCTGAAAATAATAGTTTTGTGAATTGGGTTGTACAAGATCTTTCAAAAATATCCCTTGAAAAAACTAGGACCAAAGAGTTTCGGATGTTGATAAAGACAAAATTTCATAGTTCATATTTTTTTCTGCGATTACTTTACTTTTATAAAATATGAGACTCTTAAACGGACGTGAGTATCCATCCAATAGAAAAGTAGAGGTGCGTGAACAAGAGAATGACGGATTCGTTTAAAATCTTGAAGAGTTGACCACAATATTAATATTTATATACTAATCACTTCATTAGCATACAAAGACTTAAAATTATTGTAATTTATTCTTAAAAATACTGAATATAATAGCTCGTTGTCCAAGTTAAATAGGTTTCTTTCGTCGGCATCCTATTAACATTCAAATAATGCTTGCTTTCTTCTCCAATTTTTAGAACAATAATCTTCACAACTTCGATTCGATTAACAGCTCTATAAATTTAATTAATAGTCATTCCGACAAGAAACGAGCTCCATGATTTCCTTATCTGCCTCTAATTAAATCTAGCGCGATGATTTTTGTGTCTTCCAATCATCTAATAGTTTGTTAACAGTAATTTTATGTCTATTATGCTAGAAAATTTGCGCATTATTAAATTTATGATGACAGTTCACAAATTGAATTAACATGGACAGGAAATTGTAAAGTGCTTTGTATAAAAGGTTATTTGTCGCTACATAGACAGTTCCCACAAGTGTTATATCAAATTCCACTATTCCAGTAATGAAAACTAATAGATGTCTACATCAAAAGAACTAATGTCAGTGTGCGCAAAGCGCCCGCCCTTGGAGTTAACCCAAATTTTCAAGTCACATATTTTTTAAACCAAAAGCGATGTGAATGAGAGTCATAAATATTATCAAGGGAGTTACGCTCACTCATGCGCCTCTACATGTAAAAAAAAAAATCCAATGTCCTAGTGGTACTCAGTGTGCTCAAAGTGCCCGCCCTTGGAACTAACTCAAAACTTTCAAGTCACATATTTTTGAAATAAAAAGCGATGTTATTGAAAGCTATAAATATATCAAGGTCAATATTCACGCACCTCCCTACGTCTGTCGCTGTGCTCAGCATACATTCACTAGCTGTCTAGTCTCATATCTTTTTTTTAATTCAACACACACAGCTGAAAGCTCGCAGATAGCTAACAAAGAATTTAAAATAGCATATTTTTTTCTGTTCAACATACAGAGTCAAAACTTTTCAAAAAATTTCTTTATATGTCATATTGTGATACCCACTAAATGGTTATTCGGAATTCGTAGTGTTGTCAAGTCTCTTATTGGGATCGTATGTAAGCTCGCAAAACCTATAAAAAAAATTATTAAAACTCGCCACTCAAAAAATTATTTGGATACTTTAGACTGATCTTGTTTTGTTGATGAATATTCATAAGAAACAAGAGTGATAGCTAAAGCTACTATTCGATAAATATTTTTAAACCTTCAGGATATTCAGCGTGCACTCGAGTACTCGGCAATACCACAAAACTTTTGAATCGCATATATTTTTTTCTATCAAACATACAGACCTAAAACTTTGCAAAAAGTTTCCTCATATATCATACTTCAATAAACTTCAGATGGTTGCTCAAAATTAAAAAAATTCGTCTATAAATTTTTGCGATTATTATATAAAGTCTCATAGATATTATAGACTTTTTTTTTAATTTGCCTCTCAGTCAATAATTGCTTTAAAAACTTCAAACAAGTCTTGTATTATTGATAATTCTTTGATGAATAAGTAGTTCAAATTTTGGAACGAAATATGAATAACTGCCAAAAATATAGCGAATTAAACATGAAAATTTTCATCCCTATTTTGTTTGATGCTTCCCCATTTGTGTCATCTTTTTGGGAGTATTTTATCTACTTAGACCCAGTTTTACCAATGTCAATTATTTTGAGTTAGCAAACTATGGCAACAATAGTTTTTGGATAAAATATCCTCAGAATAAATTCAAGTAACGTTGGTGAAATCAGACCTCAAAGGGGTGAAATTTGACGAAAATATTTCATTCAAATCCCCGTTTGAAAACCGATATCTTCTAAAATAGTAATCATAGAATTATGAACTCAACATTAGTGGAAAGCTTATGTAGTCTGATTCATTATAAAAGTAGTTCAACCCTTCATCTTTCAACCTTGAAATATGACAGCATGAAAATTTTAATTTAGGTAATTGCACATGATTCACAAAAATAACAACTGTACAAGGAATAACCCAAAAATTTGAAATAAAAATTTACTTATTATGAACTAGTTTCAGTCTTTCATCTTTCAACTCTTAAATACGGCGAAATTTTACAATTCCGTCTGAATCTTCTAATATAATTATCTTACGATCAAGAACCTAACCCTGGCAGAATGAATATGTATAGCGACTTATTATAGAATTAGTTCTAATTCTTCGTCTTTCAACTTTATATAGGGGGTTGAAAGATGCAACTTTGGCATAGCTCATATCTCCTGAACTAATAGTCATCGAATAATAAACTAAACGCTAACAAAAAGCATACATAATCTAATTATTTATAAACCAGTTCAATCCTCCAGTTTTCAACCCTTAAATACGATAGTATAAAAGGCTAAAATTAGGCAAAATTTAATAGAACTCTGTCTGGTTCTATATGAAATAATTTATCGTACAATACAATGTAGTATCACTTATTATAAAAATAGTTTCAATCTTTTGTCTTCTAACCCTGGTGATATAGGGGATTGAATGATGCATCGAAAATCTGTCACACTTTGATAGCTCATCTATTGAACTAATAGGCCTAGAATAATGAACTAAACGCTCGATGCATTACAAAATCAGTTTTAACTCTTCATTTTTCAACCCTTGTAAATCTAAAAGTCGGGCTAATTTTTATATGATTCCGTCTGAATCCCCTAAAATAATAATCATATATTAAAGAAGCCATCACTGATAGGAAAATAATAGAATATAATTTTTTTTTTTATTTTCTTAGTTCTCAAACCTGACGGTACAAAGAGTTGAACGATACAACGAAAATTTCTCTTATTTTGATAATTCATATTTTTTCAATTGTAGAATGATGAGCTTAATGTTGATAGAAAGCTCATGAAGCTCAATTTGTCATAGTACCAGCTCAATCCTCTATCCTTCAATCCTTAAATAGGACAGCAGGCAAACTAAAAGTTAAGTGAAAGGCCAAGTTATTCCGTTTGAATATCCTAAAATGATATTGGTACAATTGAAAACCAAACACTTTCATAAAGATTATATGGTACCATTTATTATGAAACCAGTTCAACTTCTGAACTTTCAACCCTCAAATACGGTAGCATCAAAAAACAAAAATTTGGAGAAATGCCATGATTTCCGGAAAAGTTATCATAGAAATATGAACTAATAGTGGATAGAAAGTTTATGCAGTATTATCTAATACAAAACTGGCTTCAAACCTTTATTTTCCAGCTTAGGTGGTGTAGGGTGCTAAATGGTGCAACGCAAATCTGTCTAATTTGAAAGTTTAGATTTCCTGAAATAATAATAGTGGAATAATGAGTAAAACGCAGATATTATAAACTCATGTGAACTAGTTTATTATCAAATCGATTTCATCCTTTCATTTTTTAATCCAGATGATGTAGAGGGTTGAATGGTGCAACAAAAATCTATCCCACTCTTGAAATGATAATCGTGAAATGATGAACAATCATTAGCCGGAAGTTTATGTAGTACCATTTATTACGAAACCAGTTTTTATTGTTTGTCTTTCAATCTTAGCGGTATATAAGGCTGAATGGTATAGCAAATATCTGTCACATTCCAAAAGCCTGTATCTCCTGAAATAATAATCTCAAAATGATGAACTAAACACTTTTAGAAAGTTCATATTATAGAACCAATTTCAACCCTTCATATTTCAACCTGGTGGTATTGGAGAAAGGTTCCAATAGAGCAACAAAAATCTGTCGCACTCTGGAAGCTTATATCTCTTGAAACAATAATCGTGAAATAATGAGCCGAACGATAATAGGAAGCTTATGTGGTACCATTTATTATAAAACTAGTTCCAACTGTTTATCTTTTAATCTCAACGGTGTGAGAAGCTAAATGATATAGCAAATATCTGTCATAATTCAAAATATTGCATCTCCTGGACTAATAATCGTAGAATAATGAACTAAACACTGTTAGAAGGATAATTTATTATAGAATCTGTACTAACTCTTTTATTCTCTACGTGATAGGTAAATCGTGTTAATTGATGCAACGAATTCTTATCAAACTTCAAAAACTTTCATCTCGTGAAACATTGATCATAGAATAATGAGCAGAACACTAGTAGAAAGCTTATGCAATAATATTTATTGTAAAATTGATTTTAAATTTAAACTGTCCATATTTCAACCCTTAACTTCGTTATAGCTCTTTGGTTGCGGCACAATCCCAACTATACCCATTGATATTTTTTCAAATTGCGGAGGAACTAGATATTTAATTGAAAATATAAACAGTTTTAGCTGCAACTTTTTATTCTGAACAACTTTGTATTCTATTGTTTTTATCGTAAATTGGCTACGAGAGCAGATAATAGCAAAAAACTACTACTGTCACTACTACTAGTATCTAAATTTAAAATTCTCTAATACAAGCGAGAGAACAGATAAACTTTTTAACTTCTTAATAAATTGATAAGTAGCTAAAACATTCGGAAAAAAAATTATTTAATCAACACTCGTGAACTCTAGTGGATCAATTGATTTTTTTCAAGCGCGTGTAGTAAACACGATTGATATGTTTCCTTCAAAATTTGTTGTGATTCATAAATCATATTGATAGACATTTTTTGCTGGCGAATCTCAAGACATTTATTTTTTTATGTCTTTTACCAACACGGAAGTTATATTTTGATTAGTTCTGAGTTTCCGCTAATTTCAATGCCAATACTTTTTAATAAACAGCAAGTTTTAATAAATTTATTTGAATCTAGTTCGCATTACAAAATGGAAATATATTGTGATTGTTCAATTACATATACATAACTCACCTCATTTTCGGCCATAAAATACAGCACCAATATCACAAGAACTTTTGAAATCATCGTGTTATAACATTCACCTCAAAATAATTCAAACATTCACCAAGTAACCTAAATAAATTATCATTGTTCAATTGTTTAACAATTGAAAAAAACAATAGTCAACTTGAAACACTTTCCACAAACTTTTCTGATAAGAATTTTTTTAAACTTGGCGGTCGATAATTCTCCACCACGTGTAATTAAAAACAATTGAAGGTAACTAAGCGATGTTCACTTGTCGCCAACGGCGAGCAGTGGTAAACTGAAAGCAGAAACGAAAATCTGAGAGCTCCTCAGACAAGAATGAGATACACGCTGGTTTGAAGGGTATTAATTTATTGAACATAATCTTTTCTTTAGGCACTTGTAGCGAAATTGTACGTGAGGCTGAGTGGCAAAAGATGATTCATTTATCATTTTTATCATTTGTTTGATTTAGACTTTGTTTTTTGGGAATGATTTATGATATAAGCCATGAATAATTTTACTGGGAGGCAAGTTAAATTCGAAATGTTATAAAATAATGTATTCTAATTTTTATGATGCTGCTCATGTAAGTCATTCACACCTTCGCTACAACAAAAACCATGTCAGTCGAATGTTTCTAGTCATTAAAGCCTCGGGGAAGATCACTGACCGTACAAAACAATTGATTGTGCATAGAACATGCGATCAGATCGTATTGCATTGATTGGCAATTGACAATTGGCGATCGAACTATCAAAGTCATGTTGATGAATTGTCGGGCCATTGTTCTCGTGATTGCGATACGGGCGAGGTAGCACACATGCGTGAAGAGGCACAATGCGTGTTGAATTTGATTAAGAAATCAATTTGGGACTTCTTGGGAAGAACATTAAAAAATAATATACTTGCATCATAACCACTGATTGAAGAACTAAAAACACTCAAGTGTTTAAAGCCGATGACTCATCAATTTATTTATTTATAACTGTCAATAAAAATTACAACAATATTAATTTATTTTGATTATTTATATTTTATGATGAATTTTACATATTTATACTCATATTGGTTTCTGCGCAATCGCGTAATTATTCTTCGGACTGTGCCTCTTGTTTAATTATTTGAGTAATCAGGTAGAAAGTTGTATTGTGTCAGTCAATGAATTATTGAATATTTTAAGTAAATACACTGCAATATAATTATGAATCAATGAACTTGGTACTATATTTATTTAAGGTTAATAAGGCTGTTGTTACAGAAAAGCTTTGTGCAATTTTTAGTGGATTGTATGATTATTTTAAATCTCAAATTCAAAATACCAAACGAGGCGGATCTCTTTTGGATATTTCCTATAAAAATAAAAACTTTGGCTATGGCAAAAGAGTGAAATTCATTGCATTAGTAATCTCGAGGTCAGTACCATTTACTCTCCAGTAAAACCAGTTTCTACCAAATAATGACCAGTACCAGAATTTTTGTCAAATCCCTCTTGAATTTTACTATCTTTTTTTTCGATAAACCCTTCGACGAATTGAATCCGACTTGATTCACTTGAAAGCTATGCCATTACACATGTGAAAAAGAATACCTAAATTGAACAGCACTTCCAAATGAGTGTTGCTTGTCGAGCTCTCAAAATTCGAACTGAATTATATCCACTCCCTTGTTACCAAACAATCTCGTTTAGCAACCAAAAGAATTGTTTATTTTGTTTTCCCCTATAAAACTGATCAGAATATTCAATCCACCAGCACCCTTTGCTGATTAATCAACGAAATAAGTAATTTTTTTTTCACCGGCCTCAACAAAGGTACATATTCAACCTTTCGTTATATTTTTCTGAAACAAAGAAATAATAACAATCCTAATGTGAAATTATAATTATTATTACTCCCATCTGCACATCACATGCAGACGTTCGTTAATTTTTTTTAAAATAAGTAATTTGGTTTGGTATCAAATCAAAGCTCCTGTGGAAATATTTATAGTAAGATTGTCAGAAATGATATTCAAAGGATTGTCATTTTTTTTTCAGAACTTATTCAAATGATGTCTAGTTTGGTATCAATTTAAAACTCTCAAGCCTGTTTTATATTCGTAGTACTTAAAATTGTTCAATAAATACCAGTATTAGATAGTTGAAATGAAATGTTACCAACATATACGTATATACGAACGCGTCACGTTTCCCTGTGCAAACTTCACAGAGAAGAGATCAAACATACTTAATTTGGCTTGGTGCAGGCAACATAACTTCCCAAGTAACAATTATATGACCAAATATGACGTCGATATGACGTCACGTTTTCGGTCACAATCGTGTCAGCAAGACGTCAGTGCATGGGGCTATACGACGTCATATTATGACTTGAGTTTAAATCATTTTATGACTCGATGTCGACGTCATATTATGACCTATGTTAGATTTAGGTTCAACCTCACTTTATAATCTTAGCCATCACCTAAAAATTCCTTAAAGAGTAAATAATAATAAGATAAGTCATATAGAACGTCATAATGTTATATGGTAACATTATAACGTTGTATATCACGTATTTTATTATCATTCATTCAAGGAACCTGTAGATAGTTAAGTGAACAATAAAACATCATTGTATTCTCATTTAATTTATTTTTATAAGCATACAAATATATCACGAGTAAAAAAAAATGATTATATCAGTTGAAAACGTAAACGCAAAGTACACTGACTGAAAAATATGACTACAGAATATATGTATAAAGCATAAGTATGATTTCCTGAAACGCTGAAACATATTGTCAGATTTTGACGTTAGTTTAACATTTTATGACGTCAATTTGACTTGAAATGTGACGTTGATTCAACGTCTTATGACGTCGAAATATGTCAGTCAGTTTATGACTTCATTATGACAGTCATTGTTTCTATGATTGTTTCTCAAGTTTCAGAAATATAATGAAATGCCAAATTCTACACTATCAACATAATCTGACAGTTCATTTTTCAGTTGGCCCTACCACAATTTTTACCAAAATTACTAGAAAATCCTAAAGAATTGAGGAAAAAATAGAACGTTTAGTTCACTAAGCCGCTGAGTAAGCACTTAAAATTGACGGAAAATTTGGCAAATGTAAAGCTATATTTTAAGTTCTACTTCTAGAACTTAAGAAAGTACTTAAAATTGACGGAAAAATTGACAAATGTAAAACAGGCTCCAAAGAGATGAGCTTAGTGAAATCTAATAGTTATTTGTGTATCAAGGCCGTAAAGGTTATCTTTTTTGGTCGAATCTGTTGTTTGCGGCCAAAGCGTAGCTGAGGCTGCAATTCAGGTGAGACCAAAAAAGAACTGTAGGCCGAGGTGCACACAACGTTTTTTAGGCGATCATTACATAATAATTCCAAATCACACCATTTTAACTATTTATTTCTAAAACATTGCAATTGTAAATCTTAGTTGCCGTTGAAATTGTTTTATTTTATTGTCTTCTATCAAAGTGACATTTGTAGAAAATGTGTATCAATTTCTTGAATTGCACGAACTGTAAAGGTTGACGGAAGAATATAATATGTATTTCGGCGAAAACTGTTTCTTAAAGAGTTCATCAAGCAGTCCATATAGGTATGTATGAAGTGTTTATGAAGTAGTTTCTGACAGATCAGTCCCAAAAAGTAATATTTGACAGATCAGTCCCAAAAAGTAAAATTTGACTGATTTGTACCAAAAAGTGAAACTTCACGGCCGCAAAAGGAGCCATAGAAACACCTTTTTTGTTTTGATCGCCTAAAAAATAAATAATTTTCTGATTGGTAATTGTTCTTTTACAACTTGACCAGATTATATATTATTAAGTTTGAGCTCTACTAAAGCAACTGGACATAAAACTCATGGCCATTGTAAAAACGAATAGTAATTTCATATAATCGCTCTCTGTAACTTTGACAATGACAGGTGACAGTTGTCACTTTGAAGGAAATATACAATTAATTGATACGACACTTTAAATTTATAAAACAGCAATGAAATTATGAAACTGATCATAAAATTCATGGTCGGAGAAGTATTGTGAAGTCCACAGCAGATTTTTCTGTTTATGATGGACGAATATCGAAAAATATAGCAGAACCGTCTTTACTGATATCAGATATACGTAAATCACACATTTTATATCTCCCGAATGAAACAAACGAGCCCCTGTAGCAACAACCGGAAGAACGATTATTTATAACAATTTGATAAAAATTATCAAAATTTAATATCTTTAAAAACAAATGAGTATCATCGGGAGCATGGATGAGAAATGAAAAAGCTTTATATCCTTTATTAAGTCTTTTTATAAACATATGCAATTTGTGAGAGGATGTTGAATTAATGCCATTATTAATTTTCAACATTGCTTGCAGCTTGCAGTTTTGATTGTATACACCCGAGAGTTGATGATTTATATGTAGTTATCAAGAGATACACAATATAAAAGAAAAATTCATGTAAACTTATCAATGTTAGCATTTCCATCATGTAAACTAGCATTACGGATGCATTCACAATTATCAAGTCTCTATTCTGCATCCACATCATTAATTTCTCATATTCCTTGTAATTTAACACTGTGCACTAAAATACTATCTACCATAAAAATCATAGAATTAAGTATGCTACAGGAAAGTTAATTTGAAGGCTTGTTAACCCACTTGCTGCATTAGATGATTGTATATTTTATTAATGAATATAAATTTATATTTTGCCTACAGAATCTCATTAAATCTACTGATATTGAACTCATTGATATTCAAAGCATTTAAACGATTTGTTGTTATTAAATAATGATTGACCAGACAGTTATATTAAATATATTCACAAACTGAAATATCATTACCAAATTAGTTCTACTCTAATGACTACAATGATATCTAAATAACTTTCTTTCTTGGTCGTGTCTAATCGAGCCATACTTTCTACGGAAGAAACACATGTATTGTCCTTGATAGTACTTATTAATCTTAATCATAGTACAACATATCCATATATGTCAAGTTTTTTGTCACTTTGACTTGAACACTTGTTTTTTGTTGATTATTTTTAGCTAATAAAAATAGTTGAAATACGATGCTTTTTAGGGTGATCTTGTCTTTTAACAGTCTCGGATTGATATGAAAAGGAATTTTTTGTTAGTGGTTTTATCTGTTTTATAGTTACTGCTTCGGTCTTGCTTCGATTTAAGTGAAGGGACAAATCTAAATTGTTTAATACAGAGTACTTCAAGTTATCTTTCATTCTGCTACAGTTTTTACTACGTTTTTATTGACTTGCTTTCTGGTCTGTCTGTCTGTCTGTCTATGATCTTATAATCGAATTTCAGTCACTTCCCAGATAGCCAACGCGTTCAAACTTTCAGGGAAGTGCATTTACCGATGGCAATACAATATTCAATCGTTTGTAATACTCGAAATCGTCGCAAAAATCCATGAATCCATACAAAATGTTCATAGACTGAATGTTCGAGAAATTTCTAAGGCTGTAAACATCTCAATAGACCGCGCCACTATATTTTACTTGATGTTTTGGGTATGCTCGCTGTGTGCCAGTACAGTCCATCAAAAATATATTCGTTTAAACATTTTTCAAGAGTGTGTAGACTTATTTAAACGCAATCACACTGAGTTTCTTCGGCTTTTCGTCACTTTAGATAAATCTTGAATTCATTATTAAACGCCAGAGGCAAATCAGCAGTTCGAACAATGGATTGGAGCAGACGAAAGTACGCCTCAAAAAACCAAAACAGTTTCATCTGCCGGAAAAGTCATGGCAACTGTCTTTTGAGATTCTAGTGATGTAGTATTCATAGACTACTTAGAAAAAAGCAGAACTATCCACTACGGTCCACTTAATTTCATAACTAGGCACCTGGCAAAAACTAAAGTAATTTTACCATGATTATTTTACTTATGTCAATAATACTAACAAATTTTGCATAGTTACAATGACAATTATGATAATAAATTCCTTGCCAACGGGAATTTACCTCGGTAAATTCCCGTTGGCAAGCGATTTTTCGCGATAAATTGCCTTTGTCATGGAGAAACAATACACAGGTCTAATATAAACAAACAATCACTTCTCGGAAATGTCAAAATTTAATCGTTTTGGAGATGCATTTTTCGCCGAAAGTAATGAAATTGAAAACAAAAAGTCTAAAAATACAAGAGTACATGGAGACAATTTAGTACATTTTTCAATAAAAAAGGTTAGTAGTTGCAACTAACATTATATAATAGGTACTTATAGTAGCAATTCCATTCAAGAAATATTCTCCACAAATACCCCTCGCGACTTTAATTTTATCATAAATTTTTCTATAAAACATTGATTACCTTCAAGCAACATCCTTCGAGTCATCTGCTCAGATGAAATCCCTCGAGCTACGCTCTCGCGATTCAATCGGACAGATGACTCTCACGATGTTGCTAGGTAATCAATGTTTTCAAGAAAAATTTATTGATAAAATTACAGTCCATTGTGATATTATATACGATAATTCACCTGTGCACAAGTCTTGCATTGTTGTAGCAAAACTTGAGGGACTTCAATTCCAAGTGATTCAACATGCCCTATATTCGCCAGATTTGGTTCACAGTGACTTTTTTCTTTTCGTCAACTTGAAGAAATAGCTCGGAAACCAAATATTCTCTTAGAAGGAAGAGGTGGAAGTGAGACGAATACTCATTTTACAGACTTGAATGAGTAGATATATAAGGCCGGTTTCAAAACAGATAACGTTCTGAGATTTCAAAGATAACGCGCTATCTACTCATTTACCAGTGGCACCATCTCTAGAGCAGTGATGAGTGGTGCCACCTATCGTCTAGTACACTTTCATCTTAGTTAGTAGTTAGTCTGCTGGACAATAGATGGTGCCACTCACAGTATAGAAATCTGCTTTTTTAACTCTAATTAGTTTACTGGACGATTGGTGGCGTCACTCATCACTGCCCAAGATGTGACGCCATTGGTAAATGAATAGATAACGCGTTATCTTTGAAATCTTAGATCGTTATCTGTTTTGCAACCGGCCTTATATATCTACTTGAACGCATCTTATTATTCTGTTGGTGTCGGAAAGTGAGAACATTGTTGAACCAATCATATTGAATGTGTATTAAATATATTATTATGTGAAAATAAAAAAAAAAATGCCCGATAATCTTGCATTTTCTTCATCAGGCCGAGAAATTTTCGAACTACCCTCTTACTTAGGGACGTATATAGCGATCAGGTTGTGCGTTTTGTTAGCTTATGGTTACGTAGGATCGAGGGCTTGGGATAGCGCTTTTGAGCTCTGTACACCTGCCTCTAATAACAAAGTTGATGCATTAAGAACAAAAGTTATATTTACATATGAAATTTTTAGTTTCAAACAGACGAAGACTAAAAAGTATATTATTTAAAATTAACTTTTTGAGTCACTACGTTTTTCAAATGCACTGAATTGAAAACTGGTACCATAAATATTTTCTACTTTTTAGTGCATTTGAGAAACGTGGTGGCTCAAAAAGTTTATTCTTAGTAATATTCTTTAGAATATAAAAGTTGCTGATTCCGTACAACTATTGCGTTCGTTCAAGTTATACTTTCCCCACAAATACGTTAATTACTGCTAACAAGTTCTGTAAAAAAAGTAGTCTGCAATTTGTGATAAAAATGAAAGTAGATGTTTACTCACAGTATTTACAATAATCTCCGATAGCAGCGCAATGTATTTATATTTAAAAATAGTCATAACTCAGCTCATATCTTTGGAAAAAAATTATAAATTGCTGAAAACCACTATCTCGATGACGTTAGGAAGTTGTCAAAATATACGTTGATTGGGATACCGCTAGGGAAAACATTCTGCATACAGATGTAAAAGTAGTGAACTAGGAAATAAACTAACAGCAACTTTACAATTATCATTGACTGTATGTATCAAATTAAGACTCAAACTTTGGTACGCAAGCAGTAAAACATCCAGTATTGTATGAATAAAAAACAATTAAAGCAATAACAACAAGTATTTATTTAAATTAAATAAGTTATATAAAATAAATATATCAATGTTTTCATTCTGATTACGTCCTACTACCAACATGCATATGTTTATGGAAATAAAATCATAGATAATAAATTTTGACATCTCATTAAAAAACACAAAACATGGATGTGTTTTAAAAGTAGGGCAAACAATGAGCTAATGTTCTATGATACATCAAATTATACTGTTCGTAGCATCCTAATATAGACCTCAACGATACGATCTCATATTACACACATTTATTCAACTAAACTCATTTAAAATTGTGCCACAAGGTAACAGGAGTGGTAGGCATATCAAAAGCCTGAACCCAGTGTCCATCTTTAGGCCCAATAGTCACTTTTCCTAGCTCCGTTTTCTTTCCCAGCTTATTTCTACACATAAGCCTAATTTCACACTGCACCGCGTACAAATTATAATTTTGCACTGTTGCATGCAGCGTTGCAGTTGTTGGTTCAAGTTTTAAGCTTATTGTGGGATCGAATCTATCACTTCTCCATTTGGCCACTGGGACGTTGCATTCAAATACTTTCATCTTCACGTAGAGGGACCCTACAAAAAAAATGTAATATTGAAGCTGGGCCATAGTAAAATTGATAGTTTAGTGTGTTAAATACATGAGCAAAGCAAAATTTATTTACAATTCTCAAATTTTTGTTTTGCTTTCACATACATAACTTGTGCACGTACAAACTCAAATGGAGCTGTTATTTTTTATTGTTCAGTTAATGACTGACGGGAGGTCACGTACTGTACCCTAAAATAATACTATCAAAGCTATATAAAAAAAATCCCTGAAAATATGGTGCAATTACCTCTAAAACTACAGATGAAAATCAGTAACGAGTGGTCATATATTGGCCTAAAGTAATCATAAAAACAAAATTTCAATCCATTCCGATACTAACATCGAAAACTGCATGTCAATATTTTGTATAACCTGCGAGATATTGAGATAAATAGTTTCTACCCTAAAATGGGTACTAACCCATATCAGCTCGAAATTTAAGGAATGAAGTTCAATTAGGTACTGACATGTTGGTCATTATTATGCATAGTTCAGCAGTAATTACCTTTTGAATTTTTATTTAATTTTGTTACGCAAAACTGGTGTACGAATTAAAAATCGAGCAGTTTGTGCAAACCACCGAAATAACAGCTTTCATTTTGTATCAGTTTCAAGTCTGTAAGTGCTGTAGTTGCTGAGAATTCAGCGTCATGTGAATATGACAGCGTATTTTTTGTTGCAAAAATGTGCTAAAAATAATGCCTTTGAAGCATTTAGAGGCACTTCATTCCGCGAAGCGAGCTGAAACGCTAGTCAATATATATAGATTTAATTTCTACAGCCTGTAAGATGGATTTAGATGAACCACAGAAAAAAAATTTTCGTTTAATCATCGCTTTTTATCTTCATTTTTCAAATATATAGATACTTATGAAAAGTGACACGTTCAGTTTACGCATCGTCAAATAATCTAATTTTCTAAAAATAACTTATTCGCACAATGTGCATTTTTAGAATTCCCTTATCAATTTCTGCTTAGGACAATTAAAAAATTATTTCCTAGCTCTCAACTGTCAGATTCCATTGCAGCTGCATGTTGCAAAACCAATTATACGAATTTGCAATTAAATAGTTATTTGAATTAATTGCTATTGCATTGACACTGCTCTTGACTTTTGTATCTGCTTGTAAGATTAGATTTTTGAGTACTTCAATAAAGATCATTCGCTATAAATGCACTAAGCGTAGAAATTGGGTTAATTACTGTAATTATCTTGCATTAAGGGTGACATTTCGACAGGGTGATGGCCGGTTAAGATTTCCAGTCACATTTGAATGTCAAGATATCTAGTAACTGAATAGTCCCATTATTTATTATCAAATGTTTCTAATCATGGCAATTATTCCAATTATCGCGAAAATGATATCTTATTTACATCACAAATGCTGTAAAATTCCTAGAATGCATTTTCATTTCACATATCGGGTCTAAATATTTCATTATAGTTAAAAATACGAAATAACTGGACGAAACAGTAACGTCAAGTTTATATATGAGCTAACCTGTAAAATTTTCATGAGTTTCCATGGTATGAATAGAGAACCTCAATCTGGAAAGTGATAATGTTATCATATCATTCTTCCCGTCTTCGCTAAGTGAGTAGCTCATTGTGAGCTCAACGGCCCCTTTATTGTCCTCGGTCTAAAAAAAAAAAACTCTAATACTCCGTCTCAACTCATAAAAATTAACTTACACTCTTGTTCTGCTCGACAAGTCCACTCGAAATACTTTTAACACTTCTCCAAATATCAGGAGTGCCTAAACAATTATTTCTCAACCTCTGAGAAAAAGCTTTAGCTTCTAAATTATACGTAACTGCTCCTACAGTCCTCCTTTTATACAAAGACACCCGGTCACTCCTTCTGGAAGATTCACTGCGTCGTATTCCGGCAGCAGAATTCAAAGAGTTCTCGAAAAAGGATCTAAAGGAGCCACTAGTCGATTTGCTCCTCTGCTTTGGTTCGTCAGATCTCGCATTGTCCAATATTGCGTATACTGTTAGGACAACAAATTTGCCTGATAACTGCTCGTCAAATCTGTTGGACGGTGTGGACAATTCGAAAACGAATTCTTGGTTGTAAACTGGCCACGATTCTTTTTGCAACTTTGTTTCGAATTTGTCTTTTCCAGGAAACAATTTGACCTGTAATAAATCATTTGAAATCTCAATAATTACATAAAATAGCGATGTATAAAACCATACACGACACTAAATTAATCACAATACTCAACATTGTGTTGAGTATTGTGGCCACAACGCATTTCAGTCGCCTAAAGATGATTAAAAGATCGAAATATATGATGACCAACATTGTGTTGTGTATTGTGATTAATTTTTTGTCGTGTATCGTTTACTACATCAAATTGTGCCTTTTATCTATTTTTCATTCACATCCTATATGGAACATTGTTCCTACCGCTTGATTATTGATTCTTTAGTCACCTGAGGATGTTAGCAAGATCTGAACGCAATTTGACCAACATTGTGTTATGTACTCTGATTGGTTTCACATCGTATATGATTTGCTACAATGAATTGTGCCTTGTATCGATCTTTGCCTCATATTTTACATTAAATATCATCTTGACCTTGTAATAATTGATTTCTCAGTCACCTGAGAATGTTGCCAAGATCGAAACGGATTGTGATATGTATTGTGATTGATTTTGAGTCGTGTATGGTTTGTGACATTAAATTGTGCCTTGCATCGATGTTTATCTATTATTATACATTATATTGTTATCTCAACCACTTGATGCTTGATTCCTCGATCACTTGAAGATGATTGAGAGGTCGTAACGCGTTATAGCTATCATTGAGTTGTGTATTGTGATTGACTACATCATGTATGGTTTGCTATATTGAACTATGCCTTCTACCGATCTTTGTATCTTGTTCTCTTGATTATTGATTCTTCAGTCATCTGAAGATGATTGAGAGGTCGTTACGTATTGTGGCCAACATTGAGTTATGTACTGTGATTGACTGTAACGTGTATGGTTTGGTACATTTGATTGTGGCTTGTACATTCAATATCATCAGAACCATTAGATTATTGATTCCCGAGTCATTTGGAAGTGAGTAAAAGGCCGTAACATACTGTAGCTAACATTGAATTGAATGTTGCGATTGATTTAATGTCGTATATGGTTTACTACTTTGAATTGTGCCTTGTAATAATTTTTGTCTTATGATCTACATCAAATATCATTTTAAATATATGATGCTTGATTCCTCAGTCGCCTGAAGGTGAGTGGAAGGTTGTAATTTATAGTGTTCAATCATAGTTGATTTTTGTAACTGATTTAATATCGTGTGAGGTTTGCTGCATCAATTTATACCTATATCGGTCTTTGTCTCATATCTTACATTAAATATTTCCTCAATCGCTTGATTCTTGATTTCTTAGTCACCTGAGAATGTTAGGAAGATCAAAACGTGCTTTGGACAACATAGTGATATGTATTATGATCACGGGCATTCAATAAAGTTATCAAACCATTTGTGCCATATCAGATTATGATTTTTAGAAAGCATTGTGCGTAAAAATCAGCCGTGAAACATCAAATCGTGGCGCACACAAGTGACGAACTTACACGATAGGAGAGTCGTGTATGGATTCATAGAGATGTAAAGATTACAATAATAACAAAGAAGCAACGAGCCATGAAAAAATGGAGCAGTAATCTGCCGAATTACGGGCTTGGTAAATTCAATCAAGCTGGAGGGATAAAATACAGTTACTGATAAATGCTGCTCTGAAAAATGACTGCTTAAAGTGTTTAGTACATTTTCTAAGAAATATATCAAAATAACAAAACGCCCTTCAATATTTACTTAATTTAGTAATAGGCAATTTTTGGCTGCTTTTTGGGTTTAAAAAAAGTTTACAGGCTGGCAATATTTGAGTTTGAGATTGATAATGCAATAAATTGTTATTTTGGAAGTATGCCGACAGAGGGATGGCTAGTAGCTTCAAAGAAGTTGAAGAAATGAATGCCAATTGTGTTATTGCTCATATTCAAAATGAAATCCAAAGAAATATGAGCCATGTTTTTTGTTCTCAATAATTATAGCGTGACCCTGGTGTCTGCCAAATTTGATTGCTCATATTTTATCATTCAAATGTTTTTATTATGCAAAATTCAACTAGCAATGTAATTTTTGGCTTAAAAAGGAGTCTAATATCTTACCTTTACTACGTAACCTTCTGGTCGTGTTAAACCATATAAAGTTGGTAAATGTCGGGCTCCAATTACCGTCACCTTGAGTTCTCTTGTAGATTCGTTCACAGCGACCTTAAATCCTAATTCCGGGTCTGTAATTCCGGCAAGATGTTTATGGGTGTTGCCCGGACTGAATATATCGCGAACTTTTTGGACCATTGACGCCATGGGTGAGACTATAATCGCATTATAATCAACTGAAAAAAAAAACTACTTCAAAGAGTATTACCAGCAATTATTTTGTGATTGATATAGAATTATCCACAAGCATCAAAATATAGATATATGAATCAAGGAAGCATTTACTAATTGAACTTTATAAAAATTTGCTGACTTACCACCAATACTATTCAGTATGAAAATATCCCCTAAGACTCACTATACTCCACAAACAAAAATGTTGACACACAGAATTAATTTAAGGTGAAATAATTGTTAGCATACTTCTGTAGGTTGCGATAATCACGTAGCGACTAACAAGCCAGCTTCAAAAAGGATCACTTAAACCAGCCAATTTACTTAAATTAGCGGCTATTTAAAGCAATTCTTCTGCTTATAAACTGTCTTTATAAAGATCGAAAGTGTAAATGGCTAATGGTGTCATTGTAAACCTAATTGATAATGTAGCACTAACTTTTGGAGCGTTAGATTTTGATAACGAATTTTATACAAACTAAGATTAGATATTTATAATCTACGCAATTAATATTGTCGGAAAGTAAATATTTATGTACCTACATGAATTCGTGATTCATTTATCAACAAAATATACCCTGAAATTTTCACGTGCACTTCATCCTTTGGAAGATTTAAATTGGCTCCTATTATGAGAGCATAAAAGATTTTGTGTTTATATCTAGAATCGAAATATATCACTTAATAATTGATTAAATGAATCATCAATTTCATTTTTATCGATTTTAGTGACGCGTGATGTCACTTGTGATCGTTTTGCTGTATCTGCGAACTTTCATGCAGTATTACTTATGATTTAGTGTAGCTACAAAGCTCGTTATGGTCCCAATCGATAGCTCTGCTTGTATCCAATAAATTTACTGTACGAAACCTGAGTTTCGAGTTGTTCATGTGAATATATGATAAGCTAATATTTAAAATGATTAAATAACAACACAATGATTGGTTATACTCGTAGAAAGACCAAATGATTATGCCCAACGTACATCTGTCACAGCGGCGGATATGCAAGTAAATACTGGACTTCATGTAATTGATTGTTGAACATGAGTAGTAAGGATGACACACCAAACAAGACTTTTTTTTACAATGGGCTTGTATAGTTCTACAATTATTGATCATCAGACTCAGACATCGGGGAGTGGAGAAAAACTAGCTTCTGACACTCTGTTAAGAAACAATTACGTATTGTCTGTCTTCGATATCAATTGAATAGACCATGAACCAGAAGTGAGGGAAGACGACCCTTCAATGGTCTGGATGTTATCCGATAAGTCTACTATTCGATAAGCAGACTCAAATATTATGACTTGGAATAACACCGGACTTTATATCATTCATTTTTAATCAAGGAGTTTTGAGAGGTGAATGAAGCCAAAGACTAGTAGTTGAGGTTTTATTATCTATTAGTAGATGATTTTAAAATGGATAAATCATTTGTTCAGAAGATTGTTGAGTCGAAAGCGCTCTTTGAATAAATTATCTTAACCCATGTGTCATGTGTACAGGTGATTTAAATATGAAACCAAGATACATACGAGATACAGAATCTTAAGCCGACAGGTCTCATGTTCGAATTCAATTGAAGAATAATATTACCTGATTTCACTCTTCGAAAAATTAAATTTTTGATTCGGAGCTCCAGTACATAGTTATAATCGTTTTTTTTTTTCCAAGAAATTGTCAATATTTTCTTATTTCGAGGAATATGAAAGGGAATACAAAAACTTTTAGCATTTTCTTTCAGTTCTCTAAAATATAAGTATTCTTTAATATTTTCTATTTTATCAAGTAACAAAATGGCGATCGATCAAAAATTTCAATACAATCAGTTTACAATAGCATACTTTTTATATGAAAAAATTGAAATGCTGGTATCATATTCAAGTGACTGATAAAAAAAAGAATTTCATCATGATAAATAATAAGATGAAAATGTACGTTGCATGACGAGCATCATTTCATACATATTTTTATAATTATCATGATTATTCCAATTTAGCTTTCAAATAAATTTTGATTAATATTCTATAGATTATTTTTCTTAAGCACATCGGTACTTATCCATTTCTTGCAGTACTTTATTTAGCATGCGTTTTTAGTTCAAGGAAGCAAGATATAAAATAATAATATTCAGATATGGTGCTTGCTACGAACTTGCACGTTAGGCATAAAAACAACAATGGCTGCGCTATCATAAATTGGTAACATTAAAATGTCATTAAAACCACGTGACAATCGATTATTGTAATGTATACATGACAAGAATGTTTGTACCTAACTACTGGGTGATTCATTATTGTTCATTTTTCTTTCTTAATAATCAATGGTAAAAATATACGTTTCGATAAAATAAATTATTACATTGTTTGCCTTTTTGCTCTAGAATACTTTATAACGCAGATGGAAGTAATTGACAGTAGGCAGGTGGCTGTTATAGTTCTGACCTAACCCAAACTAATTGTGATGACATTTTTTCTATAATTGATTCTAATTGACCAATGAATTAAATGCAGTTACAAATTTCCTGAGTATAATAGCAGCTCCGTGTATTGCTATAGGCCATATAATTTGAATACAAAGGCTGTTTGTCAAAAATAATATCCACCATGATATCCGTTGATCACAGAACATTACGAGATAGCTTTGACAATTTCGAAAGCATACTGATAGATATCAATCCGATGTCGCGCTAGGGGGTCTTTTAACCTGAAAGTAACAGTGACTGCCAAGATTATGAGTCATATTACAAATTTGTCATAACAAAGTTTTTTTTTTTTTAATTTTGCAGGTAACAAGTCGAGAGTAACTGCTTGTGCTTTATCAATAAGATGTTTTGATATACTTGATATTGTCGTATTATTACTTTTTTTCATGAAACTATCGTCTTTTTATTTCAATTTACAGTTATGCTGGGGCCACACTTACGTCTAACGCCCTTAATTAAGGTGTCATTTGACATTGAAGGTAGGTGTAGCCACGTCTTAGCGTGATAATCTATTCACGGCGTTGATAATGACGTGAGGCGTTAAGCGATAGATCGGTTGGCGGTCCAATTCGACACATCAAAGTGATCAAGCGCGTTATTTATTGCAATGTTGTGGCTACACTAGCGTTTGTCTCTGTCAACTGTCATCGTAAATTTTAAATGTGCGAATTTAAATTCAGTAAGTTTTTCATTGGAATAATGGTATCATCAAAGTTATACAATGGAGTGGTGCAATGAAATAGCCATCGCATTCTTAGAAGTATTTCAAAAGGAACCTTGTTCATAGGACAGTACTTTGACGGCTAATTAAGTGACATTTATGATAACATTTATCATTGAATGCTAGTGTGGCCACTCAATTTGACGCATAACTTAGAGCGTTATATTTGACGCGATATCTATTGCAATAATAGGCATTAGGCGTTAACGTAAATGTGGCCCCAGCATTACGAATACAACAACCGTCAAATTAACTGAGGTTATATGATTTTCATTTAGAGATTGACAATGAACAAATGCGACTCTGCCAGGGATAAAACAATTCAAGAAATAAATTCAACGGGCAGAAACAAGCTTGTTCCTCCCCTAGCATTTGTCTGAAATTGTCTTGTTTCGACTGACGAAACAGGCGTTGAAACGCGTTGTTTCAATGCAGGTATTATGAAAATAGTTATTTTTGTATTGAGTGTGCGAAGTGATTGTTTTTTTTATTGCGCGTGAGAATGTCAATTTTAACCGAGACTGTGTGGTCGAGGTAACAAATTCATTCGAAAGCGCAACAAAGAATACAATCACTTCGCGCACGAAATACAAACAATATTTTTTCGCCAACTGTCAATAAATACTAGATCAACAATAATTATTGTTTTATTTAGTAGAATGTAGGTGAAATGTAAAAAATAAAATTAATTTGCAGTCACCTGTGTATTGTAACCAAAAGAATGCGCAATTTTTGTTTGATAAATAAAGAACTGTTAACAATTAATTATTATATTGAAAAATAAGTAGTTTTGTGTACAAATTCATATTTCTTTTTTGTTAAATACCTGTTTGTTTCTATCCTTGTAGCATTACTAAACTGAATTATATTAGATCAGGTGTGCAAAAGTAGAATTTATTTTTTCACCAGTGAAAAAATATGTTTCATTTTTTTACTAGTGAAAAAATCACGAACTTTGCGTATCCATAACAATACAAGAATATCATGTTTTTTTGACAGTTGGCGAAAAATTTTTTTTTTCATCTGTCCTAAATAATTTGAAACAAATTAGGCTTGCTGCCATCAAACAAGACTAATAAAACAATGAGCACTGAAACAACAAAGGAGGATTTATTAAATGGCTACCATTCGCAGCACTGTGAACCCGGCAGCTAGTATTTTAGCCACAAGCTCTAATTCGGGGTTTAGTGGTGTCTTATATACTGAGGTCTTCATCTGACCCCAGATCCCCAAAAAAGGATCTAGGAGAGTAAGATCGGGGCTTCGGACTGGCCACTCAACAGCACCCCCTCTTCTAATTCGGATATTTTCTATTTGGTAATGCTATGACCTTTCGGGTTGTATGAGCCAATGCTTCATCAAGTTGAAACCAAAGTCTTCGTCTGAAAATTAGAGAGAAGTCATCAAAAAGCTCTGGTAGAACATCATGGGAGAATGTAGAGTCTAATAACGTACTCCTCTACAATTCCAGCCCATACATTTACTGGAAAACGTCATTGATGTGCACGAACAAGTGTTGCGTCTTTTGCAAAACAAGCTTCCTTTGTAAATAAAATAAACTTTCCAAAACGTCTATGAAGATTGCAACTATGGAGGATAGAGATAAGGAGGACCATCTCTGTGTATGAAAAGTGTCTGTCGAAAAGAGTCAAATTAAGATGGCGCTACCATAGGAGGAGTGTGAATTTTAAAGACAGGTTATATTTACCAAGATTGAGATTTTATTTACTGTGAATATCTTAACTACTGTAGTCGCAATAGATTTTTGTCTGAAAAATTCATAGAGACCTTTTCCTCCAGATCTTGCCAAACTGACGCGTGATTCACATCTAACTTATTTGCTCGCCGATGGCTCATTTTTCTCAAATGCATAGATATATTTAAGAGAAATGTTATTAGTAGATAGTTCAAGGATTTTGTCTATGTTCTACCTTCAAAAATCGATCAAGGGGTTTTCAAAATATCTTGTTTTGAAATTTTTGATCATTCGCCATTTTTTTATCAGATAAAATAGTTAATAATTGTAAATACTAATGTTTTATAGAATCCAATTAAAGATTTAAACAAAGAAAAGTTGCTTCAAACGGAGATTTGCTTTTCTTATGATATGATTGACTGTTTTATTCCACTCTATCTAATGCTATAGTTGGCAATGTATGATTTATTCTGTTGAACATTCCCTCTCGATCCTCCCACTGCGAAGTCAATATTTTTCATATGCTTTTGAACAAAATAGTCTAGAACATATAAATTTAAGTTATTAAAAATGTTATGCAAGTTAAAATTCATCCTATTGACCCGTTGAGCCAGTAATATATCATTATTTCTCGCTATATACGGCTAGTTATAGAATGAATTATTCATATCACCTAAAGCGAAAAATTGAGAAAGATTCGTATCGCTCATCCATTTGAACTGAAACTTGGTACAGTTGTTGGTACTTACGTGAGTCGTATCAAAAAGTTGTTAGTTTGCGCATTGTTCATCCAACTGAGTTGAAATTTTGAACAGTTGTTGGCGCTTGCCTGAAAATTTCTGACATAGCACTATCAAAGTATGATTCGCGCTGCAGTGTAAATATGTTTCTCAATGAGTATCTCAATAAATTGTTTTCTTTGTCTTTATGTAGTTCTAAATTTCTTTATCTAAATACTTATCATTTGGAAGGTCAAGCCTCTGAATCTAAAATTTTGACACAGCGTTTCTATGACATAAAGAACCACTAATAAAGGATTTTTTGAAATTCCATTCGTAAGAGAGACACTAATGTGTTTGTGTGGAAAATCGTATTCTCTGCGATTATTATCATATTTTCATGTTAAAGTCAATTTGATCGGTTAATCATAGAATAAAATAAAATCTATATGCAGTGCTGCAATCAATTTTTATTACATCTTTTCAATTATTTTAAAAAGTTACCGCGAGTGGAGCCTGCGTTTTTTTGGATACTGTAGTCAATTATTATATTTTCAAGAGACAGTGAATTGAATTGATTAGCCCTAAAATAGAACAACCAAATGTCAAAAGCACAGGGATATCGCAGGCGGTGTCTGCGGTTATCCCGAGTTTTAAATATGGACACAATTGTCGCAACTCTGCAAAAGGCCTTAGTATTGAAAATCGATCAAATTTATGTCTATCCAACGCAGAAGCCAAGCATTTGGACTAAACTGTCAATCAGGAGATATGTATTAAAAGATTTGAATGATTCCATTCAACATTCAACCAACAATCAACCAAGCCAGACACGCTTTTCTCATCTTCAACTTCTATTTTGTTAATAATACATCATGTACTTAAAATAGATATCATCACTATATACAAACTAATTTCATAAATATAATAACAATATAATTATCACCTAAAACTTAATATCTTCATTGTCTGGATTTAGTTGAGCTATAGTTTTTCAATTTCTATTTCGGTTACATTTTGATCAAACTTAACTATAGATTTCTTTCTTTCTGGTTCCTTATCCTTATCAATAACTTCAGTATAATCATTTTCATCAAATATGTCTAATTTTGGTTTCTCATCTTTAATACTCTCAGTGTCCTCATCATCAAGGTCTTCTGGTCTGAAACCTGTAGGAAATCCTGTGGGTCTTCTATCGATAACTTTGGATTGCTTTTTCCTGGAAAAAGCAAGCTAATGTTGATAGGAGTTTGGTATGGAAACAACTTGATGTAGGTCAAAATCAGAAATATTTTATTCGTTTTTTCGAGACAGATGTACAAAGTATTGTGAGAATTGTGTTACAAAATATGTGTTACTAACATGTAAATGATGCTTATTAGTTTCCTGTGTTTAAATAATTTGTCCTTCAAATTAATGCACTTTTTAGGAGTTACTTACATTTCCACTGGCGTCATATGAGTTGGAGAATTATAGTCTGAATGTTTTGCATAGTCATTGGAGCCTCGATACATTCTTGGCCTAAAATAATGATGAAAGCATTATAATAAATATTTCTCAGATTGAATTTAATATTAGTATTCAAAAACTGAGTATCTACAAATGACTGGGTACCAAGTAGTTTCAAAACTAACACTACTGACAACGCTTTACTGATAGTCGAGTACGTCTATCGCTTTTACTTTTTATGATCAAGTTCACCGATTTTTCAATTGAGCCTCATAAATAAAGCATTGACGCAAAAAAATCAAAGTACCTTATGTAATAAATGTAAGCTCCTAAGGCACCAAGTATAACGAGAGCTAATAAAACAGATACAGTTGATACAGCGGCTACTAATCCTGAAGTATCTTCCTCTTTATCTGGATTTTCATATTCTCTAGCTTCAAACGAATCCTTCAGTTTGCTGTCATCAATTTTCCTAAGAGCAAATACAATATTTTTTTTTGTTTTATCACAATATTATCGTCCTACTTTTTGAAGTCAACAGAGGTCACAATCTCTTCTGCATCAAGAGCATAAGTAACAATACGAAGAACAGGAATTGTGTCCGCATCTCTTAGTTCCCTCGTAATCCTCTTGTCTTCAGACTCAGGCTCCTCAGTTTCAGACTCCGACTCAGAGTCGCTTTTAGGCAACGCTGTGCTTGATAAGTATTTTACTATTGTTCCAGTCTCTTTACTCAAATCATTAATGAAGTTATTGATTCCATTGTAGGGCATATCTTTGACTGTTAATACTGTGATATGTTCTTGTTTCAAAATTTTTACCTGCGAAATAAAATAGGTGTCAATCATTGTAGCTGAGTTATGACCACGGAACTTACATTGACTTTTAAGGTAGATTTCTTTCCGTCTTTGGCTCCATCCTTATCAGTAGCAGTTACCGTGAATTCGGTATCGGAAAATAAGTCTTCTGAGGGATAGATTATACCATTTTCAGGGTCGATTTTGAAGTTGTTATCCACGCTGTATCGTATTTTTGCGTTGATGCCAATATCTTCGTCAGTAGCCTAACAAAAACTTGAATTAACACACTATCATTAATTTAATGGTATTAATCAGGTATAATTTTTTAGGAAGAAGAAATCTTGATCTGAGGAATTATGACACTTCTAATTTTTAAATGTTTTATTAGGAGCTTCTGTCCTTGAACAATGACAAGCAACTTTACTCTTTGATCTGTACGTATGAGACACGCTACAGGTCAAAATTCTTGACCAATTTTGTTAATCTTTTTTTGTTCTGATTAGTTGACTATCAAAATAGAACGGTATCGATTTTCATCAAGATTTGTTGAATATCTTTCTCTCTCGTGCACGCAGCTTTCAATAGAGATGAGGATAGGTTTTCCAACTTCTCTCTTTTTCTATCGGCACGACAAACCCACTAACATGCGTTTCTATGCTCTCCCATTTGTATCTATATCTCTATGCATCTTAGCATTGTTTCCGCTAGCTAATACAAGAATATCAGGCTGTATTTAGACCAGGCTGATCCACCACAAATCAGTTTTTTGTGGTCGAATGAACACTAAGTAAAGGGTGGGAATACAACATTGATATTACAAAGTCTTTATAGATTTTCGCTTAGCATACGACTACAAAAAATAGAAAAACTTGGCTTGATGAAGAAATTTAAAAATCCATAAAGAAACGTAAGGTTAAAATTTGTAGCGACAAATAGAAGTGAAGATAAAGACGAATACGAAAGGTTAAGAAACAAATGTAATAAAAATATTAGAAAAAATAATAGAATATGGATGGAGAACAAAATTAGAGTCACTGAAGAAAGAAGATTGAATAGGAACACAAAGAAATTCTATGAAGAAATAAATAAACAAAATAAAATATATAAAGCTAAAACATACGGAATAAAGGACAAAAATGGAATTTCGTCAGGAAATGACCAACAATACAAGAAATTGTGGATGGAATACTTCAAAGATCTATTAACTGAACCAGACTAAGAATTAATAGGTGATACCCCAGAAGTAAGCGAAATAGAATTACCAGAATCTGCTCTAGGCGAAGTAAATGGAATAATAAAAAACATGCAAAACGGTAGATCATTAGGAAAAGATGAAATTAACATAGAACTAATAAAATATGGAGGCAAAATAGTATTACAGCAAATACATGAGCTTATAGTAGAAATATGGAGAAATGGAGGAATACCAAAAGATTTGGCAATAGGACAAATAATAACTATACACAAAACAGGATATCAATAAGTATGTCAAAATTATAGAGGAATCACACTTTTGAACACAGCTTACAAAATGATGTCGATATAAATACAGAAAAGGATAACAAATGTAACAAGAGGGACCATCGAGCAATATCAGTGTGGCTTTGTGAAAGGGAAATCAACTACGGATGTCATACACACTTAAAGCAAATAAATATTTATTGATTTCAAATAAGCATTCGATTCAATTAAAATAGGAAAATTATTGGCAACTCTAAAAGACAAGCAAGTACTAGGGAAATTGAGAAGATCAACAGCTACTAACAAAAATAAGTATAAGGACTCAAAGGAGGAACAGAAAAAATAATAATAAATAAAGGAGTAAGACAAGGTGATGCCCTATCAGACACTTTATTCAATTTAGCTTTAGAGCACGCAATGAGAAATATAACGAAAGGAACACTCAGAACAAGAGGAGGACAAATAATAGCATACGCAGATGGCATAGCAATTGAAGCAAGTGATTAGAGAAAAACTGGAGGAAATAATAAGAGAAGGAAAGAAAATAAGGCTAGAAATAAACGAAGGAAAACCAATATAATGATAATTGGAAATAAGGTAGAAAAAATATAATCAAAATAGGAGAGTTCAAATACGGGCAAGTAGATAAATTTAAATATCTTGAAGTATTGTTAAAGATCAAAAGAGACAGAGTAATAGAAATAAAATAAAATAACAGCAACAAATAAAGCTTTCCACGCGAACAGAAAACTTCTAGAAAGTGAAATTATATCGGAAACTACAAAAATGAGAATATATTGAATCATAATAAGACCAATAACATTATACGCAGCGAAAACAATGTCAATGACAAAAAAGAACGAAGAACAGCTAAGAATAACTGAAAGGAAAATAATAAGAAGAATATTAGGACCCATAAAAATAGCAGATACAGAATATAGAATTAGAATGAACTACGAGATTGAACAAGAGTTAAATGGAGAAGACATAGTGGAAAGAATAAAACAACAAACGATAAAATGGCTTGGGCATGTATGGAGAGCCAGCGAGCAAAATACAATCAAGTCAATAATGCACTGGAGCCCTGGAAGCAAAAGAAGAAAGGGAAGGCCAGGATCAACGTAGATAAAAGAAGTAGAAGAAGACTTAAGATTAGCGGGAATTATAGATTGAAAACAAAAAACAGAAAAATGTGAAGCAACATAGCCAATAGTATCTAAAATTGTAATGGAGAGCAATCCCCTCCAAAAAAGGATCTAGAAAGCTTCGTTAGAAGCGGTGCAACTCCTCAAGAAGTGTACCAAATAAACTTAGCAAAGTATTAAAGCTAACTATGACAGAAACAGAAGCACAAGTGCGAGTGCAGAATCAGCTAACAGAACCAATGAAAATCACAAAATAATTGAAACAAGGCGACGGATGAAAGTGTAGAATATCTTGAGTACCTGGGAGTAGACATATCAAGCAATGGCAAAGAGTTACAAAGATGACTTGGCCTTGCAAATAGAACATATTTTGCTTTACTGAAAACTTTCAAGTCAAATAGCACGCATCGAAAAAAAAAACTAAAAATATATAAAGCAATTATGAAACCCATACTGTGTTACGGTAGCGAAGTGTGGAAGTTGACACAGGAATCCAAAGAGCAAATCGATAAATTTGAGAGGAAAATCTTAAGTGGAATGCTAGCAATAAGAGAACGAGAAGGATAGAGAAGTGATGCTATCATGAGCTAAACCAATTTCATGAAGAACCACCAGTATCGAGATATGGGCAAAACACATCGCAAGAATGGAAGAAGGTGAGATCCCCAAGCAAGTACTCAAACGTAAATGGTATGGGACGAGACCAGCCGACCGGCCAAGAAAGAGATGAGAGGATAATATGGCGGAAGATGACTCGGATTTAGAAAATGGGAAACAGCGACTCCAGATAGAAAAGAATGGAAGAGGAGGATTGTGGAGGGCTCGATTTGGGCTGCAGATCCATTGAAAGAAAAATACTACGAACTCATTGACATATGCTTTTATGCCCTCCAACTTTTATCTTTAATATCTCCATGCATCTTAGTATTGCTTCCGCTAGCAGCGCTGCCATAATTGAGCTCTGAATATGGTAGCATCAATGGAAAGATAGAAAAGGTAGAAAATCTTTCGTCTGTACGTATGGGACACGTTACAGATTGTAATTCTTGACAAATTCAAGTGTCATTTTTTTGACTAATTAACTACCAAAGTAAGACTATTGACTTTTGCCGTGATTTGTTGAATAGTTCAGTTTTTATAAAATTTTTCCTGAAAAGCGTAGGATACCCAAAAATTGCTCACTCGTAAATGGAATGGGCCGAGACCAGTTGACCGATCAAGGAAGAGATGGGAGGACAGTGTCGCGAAAGATGCGAGATCACTCGGAATCAGGAATCAGAAAACAGAGGCTTCGGATACGGAAGAATGGAAGAGGAAGATGGTGGAGGCCAGTGCTCGATTTGGACTGTAGAACCATTGGAAGAATAAGAATACAGCGAATCCACTAGCATGCACTTCAATGTTCTCTCACTTCCATTTATGCATCTATGCATCTTAGCATTGTTTCCGCTAGCAATTATGCCATAATTGAGCTCTGAATATGATATATGGAAAATAAAGAATATTAAAAGGTGATTACAAAAATATATACAACTTTATATGTTTATATGTGATTTGGAAAGGCTAATTGCAAAATGAAACTGTTGATTGAACCATTCTACTTTTACCTCGAAAGTGTCAAGACGCAAACTATTGACTTATAAAACTTCAAAAAAAATATTATTTCATTACTTAGTAGCTAAATCGACTGTCAGCTCTCTTGACCCTTAAAAGTTGTTAAATCAACCACACGATCAAAGTTCACTCAAAAAACTGGACCGCTTATGCAATTTAGTGTTCGTAGTAGAACTATAAAGTTTAAAATAAACCAAATTATTCTAAAAACAAAAACTCGACTACAAAAAGTCCTTAAAAAAAAAACAAGGCTAAAATAAAATTTTCAAAAAACTTCAGTCAAAAATGAACCAAAAAGAGAAAAAAAGGTCTATTATAGAATTACGTTAAAATAAATGTTGAATGTGCTATTCAATGTTTAAATGTTTGAAACCTATAAGTACTTGAGTGCAAATAGAATATATTTTGAGCCTTTGACGGGCAGCAGAAATATAATTGCCACCATAATTTGGATAGTATCACTATAAAACCTAATAACTTAAATGTTATAAATTATTACAAACACAAACTTGTCCCCGGCTGCAATAGTTCATAGCATTCAACTTTAAATTATTATAGTGATAAAGTTCATATTATGGTAGGAATTATATTCCCGCTGCCCGTCAAAGGCTTGAAGTATACTCTTTTTGCACTCAAGTACTTATAGGTTCCTAGCATGTAAACATTGCATGGCTCATACAACATTAAATCAAATGTAATTGTAGATTTTGTCTTTCTCTTCTCAGTTCCATTTCTAACAATGAAGTTTCTTTTAAATTTTTTTTAGTCTGTTTATTTTTTTTTTGGTCTTGTTTATTTTTTTTTTAGTCTTGATTATCTTTTAAAGACACGTTTTTGAAGTCGGATTTTTTATTTTTCAAATGATTTGGTTTATTTCTGTGGAATAAATAGCTATTATGATAAAAGTGTATCGATTTTTGTCATTATTTATTGAATAGTTCAATTTCTATAAACAATTTTGCTACAAAAACTTCGTGGTTGACGATTATAAAATGATATACGATTGCGTTCTGCTATAAATTACGGCGTGGCGCAGTAGGCTTCCTTGCGACATAAGATCGCTCCTAAAGAAGGGAATATCCTCCTCTAAAGAGTAATACGATTTTTAAATTAAATATTTATCACGAAATGCATCTCCATTCCTCGATTTGTTTGTATAGCACACGCCACAAGTCGCAATTCTTGACGAATTTCAGTGACTATTCCATTCGTAGTATTTATAACAAGGCTAACAATGCTAAATCGCCATAGAAACGGTGCATATCAGTGGGTATTTGGACGTGTAGAAATACCGTCGGGTATTACACTAGTGGTCAGAGTGAGTATTTTACTCAAAGATGTGGATACCTCCAATTTGTGCTTTCCTCGTATTTAATGGAATATTTTTCTGAATACCTTCATCAATTTTATCTTCTGATCTATCACCAAACCTTTCTGAACTAGATTCCATATCAGGACGCAATATATTTCTATATTATTCGTCAAAGAAAATACAAGAAATTCTAATTTTTCAGTTTGACAGAAGTTTGTTTACTCGTTCCTATGAAAATTACGAGAGTTGTTACTAGATTCATAGAAAACTAATTTGAAGAAATGGTTTGACTCCTGGAATAGTCCTCCATATACCATTTGTAGTTGAAGTATTATAGACTATTTTTATGGTGCAATCATTCATGTTTATTGTGCTACACACTCGTGGTATTCAAACACAAGCACAATAAACATTCATGATAGCACCACAAAAATAATGGATAATACTTCAACTACTTATGGTATAAGAAATTATTGTTTCTTTGAAAGATTAATCAATTAGCATAGTAAAATCTTATTGATTTCTATTTTAATTTGTTGGATACTTCCATTTTTATCAACAATTTTCTACAATAACTTCGTGATTGGATACTATGAAATGATACAAGATGACGTCCATCTGGAACCTTATACACTTACCGTAACTTTGACCAGATATGATGGAGCAACAAACTCAGATATTCCTGATTCAGGATAACCAATCACCAATGGACTTTTTTCTTTAAAAACAGGACTGTGATCGTTCTTGTCTTCAATAGTAACAACTACATATAATTCATCATTACTGTGTGGTATGACGTCCGGTATATTAATACAGGATACTTGTTTCCTCAAATACTGTTTTAAATCAAAGGTGGATCTTGGGATTACGTGACTGAATCCTGCTTTTTTGACGGCTTTAATTTTGGTTTTCACTTGTGCGACCAGCATATCTTTCAATTTAGCATGTTCTCTATCGATTTTATTCACAACCAAGTTTCCCTTATCAATTTTAAACCAACCTTGGAAAAAACAAACAAATGGTTACGAAAATAAGATTTATAAATGAGTTCAATATGACAAACCATCTGCATTGTCAGTAATTGTAAATTCGTAGCCTACTATTGCGTTCACGATAATTTTTGGATTTGATTCTTCCAGAATATTATAAACTTCCAAACTATTTTTGAATAATTCTTCTTCTGCCGATTTTTTGTTCTCAATTATTATCACCTGCGTAAAAAAATAAATAAAATAAGAACCATTCGGAATACAAATATAACTCACAATCATTTGATCTTTCGATTTACTGTCTTCCCCTTCAGCCAGAAGAGTGACCTGGTGATACTCTTTCTCCGGTAAGCTTTTGCCTACACTTAAGACTCCTTTGTCATCATATGAGAATAAATCCGAAATATCTAAAAATAATATTATAAGTTTATTCTTTCATCCCAATGATTATTTTGAGTAGAGCGTAGGCTATTTGCCATCCACCCAAATGTGATTCTATTGTTTACAAACATTTGAGTAGCTACGCCACTGAGTGATACAAAATTCGGCATACAGGTGATGTCAGATGTAATGAAGTTTGAAAATGTGCCCATGACCTGAGATATTTAAAGTAAAAATATCAATGCTAATTCTACTTTGTTTCCAAATTGAGGACAGTCATTAAAATCTAAGGTGGAGATTTGAACATTGGCAACATCTTAAAGCCTCATCTGCTTTTGGGCTTAAAATTACTCAAATCGCAATTCACGCCAAAATCAAAAATAATAAGAGTGTCTGTGGCGCTACAGTTGTCCAAACTTTCAATTCATTCCCAGCACCAGTGGCATTTGAAAAACTGTAAGTTTTCATCCAAAATTTCTGCGCAATCTTTTTTCGTTGGAGTCTCATGCTTCATCATAGTTCGGAGTGCCGTAACAAATGAACGCGTCAACAAATAGCAAATACAAATACAGTTGGTGAATAACTGATTGCGAACATTGTAAATTTGCGAAAAAAAATCTCTCGGGGCTTTTATATCAGTATCTATTCATTACCAATTTATATGACACGTGGAAGCAGGATATGATGTAGGCGGCGTGGGCCACAGCCCATGGCCTTATGCTTCTAAAGTTATTTTGATTCATGTAATTAAATAGTTAGCTAGGATCAGCAAATGCCAGGATATTCGAAAGTCATCGTGCCCACATCAAACTTAAGTTTTGCCCGCCACTGATCATACGACACGAATACAGTTTTATAAGAATCACAAAAATAATGTGATAATTCAATTCTTTTTGAGTTGGTTGGGCTCTGGACTTATTTTGACTGTTCTATGAAACTGATTTCATGTAACTATTACCATTCCATCTCTATAATAATAGGAACAATATTATTTTACTTCAATATCTTGGCATTTGCTATTGGGACGAAAAAGTTCCAAAGAAAAATCTGAATTATGTATCCTACCGACTGCGCCAAGTCAACAAACCTTGCATTCATATGCGAATTACACGTATATTTTGGTGTGTTTATAGAAAGATTATTAATTATCAATTGATGAGTCATACCTAAATCCTAATTAATTGTTCATTCAATATTTGTCTCAATGAATAATGCCGAATTTACATGTTGTTAATACTAGCACCAGAAAATAGCAGTTAGAACTTATTGAAACATACAACTTTTCTCAGTTCAAATTTTTTTTAGAGTTATTAGTGTTTTCTTGTTTTTCGAAAAATCGCCATTACTCCCTTATTTCATGAAATATTCCAAAAACACAAAAACTTTTAGCATTTAATTTTGGTACTCTAAAACATTCATATCCACAATTATTTTATGTTTTATCAAATAACAAAATTGCAACCGATCAAAAATTTCAAAATAAGATATTTTTGAGACCACTTGGTCGATTTTTGAAAATAAAACATTCATAAAACCCATTGTTTTCGACTTGTCCAAAGATGTTTTTATTCAAATTGAATTACAAGATAAATTTTAACATACTGGCACAATCACTTGAAACAAAGTAGGCTTGCTGCCATTAAATAATGAAACATAAGCCGAGTAATAAACGCGTACTCCAAACTAAGGCACATATTTTCTAGTTTATACATTCAAATTTGAATACTTTCTGATCTTGTTCTTCAAAAATATTTTTATTTTCAAAAAAGAAATTATTTGCGACTTCATCTTGAGAAGTTTCTGTCACGTTTATATATAAAGATGCATAAGTATCAAAACGCTGAACTTCTTGACATGCTTTTAGTTTTAAGAGAGGTAAGGCGTAATGCACGAGAAGCTCGTAGAATTTATCGGAGAAAATATCTAAATTGTCAGCAACCAAGTTGCTGCAATTAAAAAAAATATGTAGACGTTTGTCAGAGACTGGAAATTTTCGCCCTACAATTGGTTGGTATTCCAATAGATTACGTCCAGCCCCTGCATTTTAAGAACCTGTTCTTAATATTATTGAATATGAACCATCGACGAGCATAAGAGTGAAAGCAAATAGATTAGATGTAAATCGTGTGACAATATGGTAAGTTCTCGAGAAGCAGGGTCTCCATTCTTCTTCTAAACAAAAAGGACCAGAAGACTTCCAGCCAAGATTGTTGTTTTGCCGTTGGTTTTTTGGACGTTATAATCCTCAGAGACGTTTAGAGAAGTTTATTTTATTCACAGGCGAAGCTTGTTCCACTTGTGATGCGACGAGATTCCCCACGTAACAATTGTTCGTGCGCATCAACGACGTTTTACAGTATACTTATGTGCTGGAATCATAGGGGATTGAACGGTGGAAATTATTTTACTTCATTAAATAACGTTATGCCAGAGCTTCTCAATGACTTACTGTTCAACATCACAAGAAAACTTTGGTTTCAACATAATGGATTATCGGCTCATACAACCCGAGAAGTCATATACTATTAAATAGACAATATCCGAATAAGTGGATTGAACGAGGAGGTCCTGTTGCGTGACCAGTCCGGAGCCTCGACCTAACTCCCCTAGATTTCATTTTTTGGCATATGAGACACTGGTAAAAACCGAATTAGAACTGGTGGCTGGAATAGTAGGTGCAGCAGGGAATATAAAAGACAAGCAGGCTGCTCTTGCGAGTGTCCATTCTAATATTTAAACACGCTGCCGGGCATTGTTCATTGTCTTATTTTCCTTGTTTGCTTGTTCGTTTCTTGTGTTTATTGTTTAATGGCAGCAAGCCTACTTTGTTTCAAATGATTGTTGCAGTGTATTAAAAATCTTGTAATTCAATTTGAATGAGAACTTTTTTCAGACAGATCGAGAAATAAGTTTTAGACAAATGTTATAAGTAGATAGTCTAAAGATTTTGTAAATGTTTTATTTTCAAAAATCGATCAAGTAGTTTTCAAAATGTCTTGGTTTTAAATCTTTGATCGGCTGTTTTTTGTCATTTTATAAAATAGAGAACAATTTTTATCACAAATGTTTCAGAGGACCAAAACCAAATGCAAAATTTTTTTGTATTATTTGAATATTTTTCAATATAAAGGCGTAATCACGATTTTTCGCGAAGCAAAAAATCTCAATAATTATGAAGTGAGGCTCTTAATCAAAAATTTTAACTAAGAAAAGTTTGTTTAAATGATTCATAACTATCGGTTTCGGGTTTTACAACTTAGTACTAACAGCCAGTATAATGAAAATAGAACGATATTTTTATTGAATGTTCCTCTATCATTGATAAATACTCATAGCTGTAACAGTTTCCTCAAGCACGTTGTTTTTGGGTTAACCGGCCTCCGGCTTCAACGTCAGACTGTTACCAAGTAACGTGCATTCAAAAATTATGAATGTTATGGTTTTTAGTTGACAATATTGGGTTAGTACCTGATTTCTCGATGCTATATTTGATTTTTTCGTCTGCATTAGTTGATGTAGCTAAATATGTTCCAATGGTTCCAGTTACCGGAGAATCTTTATGCACAATATCAGCTGGAATTTCATAGGATACTTGATTATTTGGATCTAAAATAAGTACAAACATGCAGTTATTATCGAAGGTACATTTCATGAATAGGAGTTACAGAAAGTGGATGTTAAATTAAAGAAATGAGATACCTTCTTCTGCATTTGATTTGATGGCAACGACTGTATATCCAGATTTCATTGCACGATCATATTGTGCTTTGATTGTCACCCAGATTACACTTCTCTTATCGAAGAAATCGGCAGGTAAATTCTTCACGATCAACTTATTTCTTTTGTCATCATATTCGAAAAATTCTTTGAATTCTAGAAAAGAACATTTGTGAAAAGCAGCACTTGATTCTGTCGTCACTTAAATTTACCTGATATTATTTCGAAATGAGCAACGTATTTTTCATCCGTAGGATTCAATTTAATATTATTTGGCCATAATATGCCTGGACTGGTATATGTTGATTCATACAAAGGATGTTCAAATTCGGCTGTTGGAATCCTTAATTCCTCAGGACCTCGTATTAAAACTTTAGTGTCTGCAGAAATATCTCCTAAAGATGCTTTAATTGTCAAAGTAATAAAACCATCAGCATCAAATACTGTAGATGGCAAGCCGGTTATTTTCAGTACATTATCCTTAAATTTGAACCACTTTTGTTCCAAATCTGAAACAGAACAAAATAAAAATGGTGATGCTACCGTCGGCAAAATTCTGATCCATGAAATACAACTGTATTTTTTTGTCGAAATGAGGGTTCATGCCAGTAGATAAGCTGTGAGAATTCTGGACCACTAGACGAGGGGTCATGCACATCTCCTTGCTTAGTAGTCCAGAACTCTCACAGATTAGCTACTCATGCCTGAAAATCAATCACTTTCTCTTCGTGAATTAGACTTATAATATTTTTCATGATACTAAATAATGGGAGTGATGCTCCTGATGTCCTCGTGATTGTTTAATATGTATACAAATATCTTGCTACAAGATTTTCCGAATTGGAAGCTTATGTGAAAATAATAATTGATATAAATGAAATTTGAGAAAATGATACGATTTTTATATTATTAACAAATTTTTTTGTTCCAGAATCAACATACCAGTAACAACTTCGAAGCTAACATCTTTGCCATCTTCAGGAGTCTTCAATTTAATGGCTTCAATTTCGAGTAAGTCTTTGTTTTTATATCGTCCTTCATACAAAATTTTCTCGAAAACGGGAACTTGTTTTTCTTCAACTGTAGGGCCATCAATTATGACAGTAGTTTTTCCGGAACCTTCAAACCCTTTGTATGTTGCTACGATGGTCACCACAATGTAACCACTTTTCTCAAATACAGTTTCCGGTAAATTAATGATTATCAGCTTATTGTTCTCAAATTTGAAACATTCTGGGTCCTGATCTAAAATAATAAGTATTTCAATTAACTTTGGGTTCATACAATGTTCTCTTTATAATAAATTGATTACAAATTCATACAAAATCAACTAGCGTTGTGAATGTCAAGCTTTCAAATATACTTACCAGAAATTATGCTGAAGTCAGCTTCATATTTATCATCTACGGGTTTCAATTTAATATCACCAATTGTTATATGATTGGCGTCTACATATTTTGCTTGATATATATCCTCCATGAACTCGGGATATGGTACCTCAATTTTTTTTGGAGCTTTAATCACAACTACGGTCTCACCTTTAGATTCTTTTCCCTTGTATTTATAAGTGGCTTGAATCTTTACAGAAATATAAGTTATTCCTTCAAAAACATTTTCCGGTAAATTAACAATTGTTAATTTGTTGTCCTTGAAATCAAAATAGCTCTTATCATCCAGATCTGAAACAAATATCTAATACAATAATTTTTCTCTTAAATTTTGTGATATATTCACCAGTTATTACTTCGTAGGAAGGGGCATACTTATCATCAGCATTTTTCAATTTAATCTCTGCAATACCAATATCATTTGGGTTTATATATTGGGCTTCATATAACGTATTTTCAAATTCTGGTGTTGGTACTATCTCTGGACCGTTTACTATAACTACAGTTTTTCCCGAAATTGGTACATCCTCGAAATTGGCTTCAATTGTAACCGAAATATAATTGTCTTCTCCAAATATACCTTCCGGAAGTTCTTTTTTTACTTGTAACTTTTTCTCTTCGAATTTGAAAAACTCTTCATATTCTACTCATAAAAATTAAATAATAGTTATTTACATAATTAGTTATGAAAAGTGCCATATTGTTTGACGAAACGAAATATTTGCCAAAACGAGCGGAGCGAGTTTTGCAAATTTTGTGAGTCAAACAATATGGCTTTTCATAACGTATTCTGTACAAAATTTTATCTAATTCCGTCAGAATAATTTTAACTGTATTTTTCAATGAGAACATCTCTCACGTCACATCACCAAATTCAGATGACTGTGATTCCTGACCATCTATTGTTACTACAGAAACAAGAGTTCACTGAAATAAACAAATATCGAATTTTCACAAAACGTCAAAATAATTTTTTTAAATGTGCTCAAGCAGTAATATTTTGAGTGATATAGTACCCTTTGATATTAAAGACTCTGCCAAAGCTGCATACTGTGAATAATAAATCTTTCTTTTAATTGTACGCAGATAAGTATAATTGATAAGCTCTGAAACATGGCCAGTTACGTAAAGTCATTACGTAACTACTTTATGCTACTTTACGCAACTGTTGCATTGCAGTTATGAAAAATGGGACGTTGCATAACGTCAGAAATTGATGTAAAGTTTGACTTTTCAAAACGGAATTAGATAAAAATTATTAAGTAATGGTTCCAATTGGAGTATTTGTATCTTACTTGAAAGGATTCGGAAACTAGCTTCACTATCAGATTGTAGTTCTATTTCCTCAACTTCGATATTAAGTGGGTCAACATAGTGAGCCACATACAATGGTTGCTTAAAGACTGGTACTTCACTAAAACCAGTGTCTTTTGGTGATATTATAATTATTGTTTTTCCAGGATACAGTGCTTTTTCATATGAAGCTTCAATTGTTATTGATATGTAGTTGTTTTTTTCAAAAGCATTTGGAGGTAAAGGTTTCTCAGAGCTAATTACAATCGTATCCGGCAAAGATTTATCATATTTAAAATAGTCCTTGTAATCTGAAATGATATTAAATTTTAATTTTTCTTGTTCTTGAAGCTCATTTTTATGCTCATGAAAGGAACATGATTTAATTAATACTAACCCACCCACAGTTCTAACAATGTGTAAGGCATAGCTTGAAGAAGGTGTCTTTCGATGAACAGCTTCACAAACAGCTCTATGAATTGCTTCAAAAATAGATTAAAAGAAAAACTGTCTATCATACTCAAGGAGCCAGCCGCACCTTATGTTCTCTAATTGGACTTACGGTCAAATTATATATGAATCGATCAAGAATATAGGGTACCAGACTTTATAGATTTTGGATCCTGTCCTAAGTGTCGAAAAAGGCTAATTCCGATCATTTTTTCTCTAATAGAACTTACGATTGGAACTAGTACCAATCGATAGCGAAGGCCAAATACTTTGGGGAAAAACCACGATTCCACCATCTGTCTCGCCCAAGAGGGCGGTAGCCACCCGTAAGCGTAACTCATTTTCGTATTCACTTTCCCTGATTGGATTTACGATTGTTGTTTTTTTTCTTGCCCCGGATAGGATAGGGGATGGCATTCTGGTTTTGTCTGAAACTACTCGACCTCCTCTATTGATTGATACTATTTTCAAGTTAACCCCGAGAAGATTCTTCGACATTTAGGACAGGATCCTGGATTTAAAAAGTCTGGCATCCTATTGACCACTATATACCCGATCGAATCATTTACAATTTGGTCATAAGTCCGATCAGGGAAGATAAGGTGCGGTTGGCTCCTGGACTATCAGTTTAACAGAGCTGTTGGTGAGACTGTTCATCCAAAGACATCCTACCCGTAGTCTCCAAGCTATACCATGGATATTAATAGGGCTGTTGGGTGAGTCAGCAGGAACTATATTGCCCTACTAATATCAGTATCTAGATTTAGGATTTTCATATTTTGGGGACCGCTTGACACGGTTTTTGAGTGATTTTTTACTTGAAATTTGCACTAAAGGGCGGTGAAAACATATATAATTTTCAATATTTAACTCGTTACATCTTCGTTATTCATTGATATTTATTTTCGAAAATTGAATTATCAATTGATAATTTTCAACTGAATGGCTGGTTTTTAAATGCTATCCGCAAAGTTGCACAAATTCTTACATACATCTGTAAAAATTGAGTTGTGAATATCGAAATATTATATGTAAGAAAGATTCCTACGAAATTTGAGCCTTGTATGTTCAATAGAAAAAGAATATAATATGTGACTTGTAAGTTTAACGTTAGTTCCGAATGCACGGCGTATAGAGGCGCGTAAATAATGTGTGCCGAGCGCGCACTCAGAATCAACCCTTAACTCTCAATTAGCATATTTTCTTTTTTATTGAACATATAGAACTGAAACTTCATGTCATATTTTGATATATACTAGGTGGTTATTCAGAATTCGAATCTTTGTCTTTCAACTATTTCGATTGTAAACAAGGGCTCGTAGAATCTTTCGATTTTTTTTTTTGGAAATTTACCATTCAGTTAAAAAAAAATGCTTCAAAAATATTGAATAATGGGGAAGAATAGAGGTCACGATAATAATGCAGTATGCAATAACTATCCTTATAGGGACTCATCAGTTCAGTTCTACGTACGAAGAACGAAAATAGGCAAGCAAACAAATCAACTTAAAGCAGGTGCTTTTACATCTGCACTAATCTCTTGGCTCTTAGCTGCTTCAAATTTTGTGTGTTGAATTATAGAATATCTGCGATCATTATTTTTTTTCCACTGCTCTAGTCACTCTGATCTTTTATTATTTTCCTCAAAGTCCGTTTTTGCTACTAAAATCTTTCTTTTTGATTGTTTCATTTTTTAATGCTTTTTGGTCTCGATCACTTCGTTCACTGATTCTTCGAATGTTTTGAGCAGGATGGCCAGCAGAATCCTACTCTTGATTCTCTAGGAGTGTTTTTCGAACAAGCTGGAAGGATTTAGGATATAGAGGATGAATTTCTGTTAGATTTCCTTGACATGATGGGAGTAGGGAAGTCAGGTATGTTCTAACCCAGCCTAGTATAATAGCGACTCGCGTATAGATGCTGTGGAACTGCAGCACTCCCTATATTCACTTTATATTACCAATAACATTTAATACGGTGAGTCTTTTTCCTCTTTTCCCCTCTATATTCTTTGAAGAGAAGAAATTGTCTGGAATAGCACCCCTATTAATTTTAACTACGAGCCGCTATTCCTACAACCCTACCAATATCTAAGGCATAGCTTGGAGAATGCAAGTAAGGTTTGTTCCTGGAACTGATATTTCGAATACACCATACTTATATTTTTCAAGCTATACCTAAGACATCAAAAGAGTTATTGGATTGGTTAGAATACACCTAATTCCTCTACCGATGTCACTACTTCATTTAGTTGGTATGGTACATTAGGTCAGTGTTTTTCAATCTTCTTAAACATGCGACCCCTTTACAAGTAAAAAAATTCTGTCTATCCCCTAGGACCGTAATAAAATAATATCAGTGATTTCAAAGATGACGTATTTGTTGTGAACTCTATTAGAGGTGAGGCCTTGAAAATTCGACTATTTGGAATCATTTATGAAGTAATGAGTACGCTACATCAAAATCTTTTCAATCACACAGAGGTCAGGTGGCTACTCAAAGAAAGGTATACAAGAGCTCTGCTAAATCTGAATACACAAATTATTTTTGAGATCCTGTTTGGCTATTGAAATTAGCATTACTCACTGATATTTTGAGCCATCTAAATATTTTAGCCAAGGCTCTTTTGAAGGACGAGAAGAGGACATTCTAACGACCAAGAATAATAGAGCGAGAGCTGGTTGCCAAAAACCCGGCCGATCGAGTAACAGCATGAAATGTTTTTCAAACGTTAGTACTTACCGAGACAATAAGAAAATTCATGGTGTGCCTAGGCAGAAGTTGTGCACAAGTATAACATGATTTTTATTATGGTACATTTTTCGTATACCTATGAAGTAACACTATGAAATTACTCTCAAAATTTAGGTGTTACTGAGTGAAGAAAAAATATGTGTGTGTGCCTCGTCAAATCCTGTTCTTATGCCTTGGCACACCACTTTTTCCATTCTCTTCTTTGGTCCGTTACTTGACCTATCGAGTAACAGTTTCAGACTATGATCAAATTAGAGATTGGACATTTCTGTATTAGAAAATAGAAGTGTGCCACGTCTATACCTGTTACAAATACCTGGCAACTACTTTCTATTGGTCTGTATGGAAGCACGATACGAATTTTCGACTGAAATTTTATATTCAAGTTTTTCATTGAAAAACTAGATTCAACTTTGTAGATGAGCTTTTTCCAACCAGTGGCACCAAGACTTCATCGATGGAACTTTTTGGTTTCTTGCGATTATTTTATAAACGATAGTATTTATCATCAAATATGTAATAACTACAATTGATCCTCGAATAGTTTGGCACAACATTCATTTGAAACAAATTTCAAAATTGTTAGTGGTTCATTTGTTATTATTAAAATTAGAGTTGTTATAAAATTCGTTTAATTTTTCTAAAGCTGAGAAATACGTAGGATCATAATGTGAAATCGAAATTATTTTCATTTATATTTGGACATCACATGCAAACGTTCATTGATTGTTTCTTTGAAATAGGTAATTTGGCTCTATCGTGTTTGGTATCAAATCACAGCTCTCGCTGGGACAATTCTAATAGAAGTGACAATAAGGATATTTTAACGATTGTCAATTATTTCTTCTACAAATTATTCAAATGATGTCTAGTTTGGTATTAATTCATTCGGGGAGATAAATTAAGTAGATGGCGATGATCATGAAAATGATGATAATGCTTAATAACAATTAATTGATATTATTGATTTTGATTATTGATATTGAGTTTTTAGATATGTAAATTTTTACTAATGATATCTATGTAACTTTGTTGAATCAGTCTGATTTTTAAAAATCGTGAAAATTGTTTATTGACTAATTGGACACACCCCAACTCGGCACATTTAATCTCCCGATGGGACATCAGTCAAGGGTTGGTGGTAATCCATCTGACCAACTCGGCACATCTTAAACAAATGTTTACAGAAAAACCCATCTCTATTATCGGCTTAATACCTAAGAAAAATATAAATTAAAATATTTTGTTTAGTAGCTATCTATTATCAATCTAACAGTTCAATCAACAACATCAAAGAAATCAATTCGCCAACTATAGCTAGCCAGCGTGAAAAACAGTATTGATTGTAGAACAACATAAATTCAGTAAATCAAATCGAAAAATTTTTGCTGGTGAAGTGGGGTAGCGGTGTGATAATCGAAAATGCAAAGCATTTTTCCATATATTATGAGCGAGTTGAGAGATCGAGTAATAAAGACAAAAACGTGTATCCACGATCACGCTGAAATTATTATTTTTATTGTATGATGCAGCCTACTTACGTTTTGATTTTGTATTATTGTTTGTCAAATTTTGTATGATTATAAAAAGAAACTATAAAATTGATTTTATTTTATTCAAAAACATTAGAATGCCCAGACTACCTGCAAATGTGCCGAGTTGGGTATCATTGCAGGTACCTGAGATACTCGTATGTGCCGAGTTGGGGAGTCATTAGCAGAGACTACCTGTAAATGTGCCGAGTTGGGAATCGCCGGACTAATTATCTATCCATCTCCAAGTTTCTATTATGTATTATATTAATACCAGCCTAAGACTGTGAGGTGTGAAAAGTGGTATTTGTAACACGCATAGACGTGACACCCTTCTTTTTATAATACAGAAATATCCAATCTTCAATTTGATCATGGTCTGGAGCTGTTACTCGATAAGTCAAGTATGTAATAATAACAAATGAACCGCTGACAATCCAAGAATTTGTTTTAAATAAATGTTGTGCCAAATTATCCAAGGATTAATTCTAATTTCCACATATTTGATGATAAATACTATCGTTTATAAGATAATCACAAGGAACCAAAACGTTCCGTCAATAAAGTTTTGGTGCTACTGGTTGAAAAAAGCTCATCTACGAACTTGAACCTAGTTTTTCAATTAAAAACCTAAATATAGAATTTCAGTCAAAAATTCGTACGCGTTCTCAAGTTATCGTGCTTCCACACAGACCGATAGAAAGTGGTGTGCCAGGTATTTGTAACAGGCATAGACGTGGCACACTTCTCTTTTCTAATACAGAAATTTCCAATTCATAATCTGAAACTGTTACTCGATAGGTCAAGTAACAGACCAAAAAAGAGAATGGAAAAAGTGGTGTACCAAAGCATAAGAACAGGATTTAATGAGGCACACAAACATATTCTTTCTTCACTCGGTATCACCTAATTTTTGAGAGTATTTTTATAGTGTTACTTCATTGGTATGGTTGCTGCACGAAAAATGTACCATAAAAAAATCATACTATACTTATGCACAGCTTCTGCCTAAGCACACCATGAATTTTCTTATTTTTTCGGTAAGTACTAACGTTTGAAAAAAAAAATTATTCTGTTACTCGATCGGCTGGGTTTTTTGCAGCCAGCTCTTGGACTATAAAATCAAATGATATTTCATAAGACTTTATAAGAAATTATGCATAAATCTTTCCCTTGCATTCAGAAGAGCTTGCATCATTGGGAAGAGAACATATCAAGTGACTTCCCAGAACTAAACTCTGCTGATATGACCACAAAGATGAAAGAGAATCTTATAGATTTTGCTGCTAGTGGCAGAATGAAATTCAATTTGGAGAAGATTGGTATCTTCTGGATAAAAAAAGGATATCTGCAGCTTGCAAGGGCAGCTTTAAAATTATCAGTGCCATTTGCTACTTCCTATCTATGTAAACCAAGGAGAGAAAAAAAGGCTCCAATTAGAAAATGATTTGGTTGTTTGCGTCTCAAATATAGAATCAAGATTTCGCAAATTATTGAAAAATGAACTAACACAGCCTTCTCACTAAAACTATTGTTTTTTACTATATTGTAGGATCTACAATCCTTGCTTTTTACTTTTACTTGAAGTGCGACTGCGACCCTTTCAACAAGAGTTTGCAACCCCATGGGGGTCGTGACCCACGGGATGAAAAACACTGCATAAGTTGATAAAAATTTCCAGAACACTGCACGCTCTATTACCAGAAATTTTAGAGGAGAGGATGGCATATAGTTTAATTACGAGCAAGAGCCTTTGAACGTTACGCTAGGCTGCTTGTGTAGGTGTGTCAGGTACCAGAATGAGAAGGGAAGTTCAGGAAATCAATCATCAGAAAATAGATGTGTGATTAGTGGAGTATGGTGGGCTGATTGATTTGTGTATGGGTAAAACTCCATCATGATGCTGCTTCCATACCAGATCGAGGAGTAAGGCTCTAAATTATTGATTCTACCGTCTCCAACAAGATTTTCTATTTAAAGTTGGAGTGTAATGAACCATTTGAAGCTCCTGAATAGCAAGACACCAATTAGGTAGCAACTTTTTGTTGCGAATCTCTCACCAGAGCGTTTTCTTTCTGATACCGTTATATAATGTCATCTCAGCAGATGAGCTGCGTAATTTTGACAATTTGGTTATTAGTCTGCACAATAGGCTCAATTCAGGCTTGTCTCCTAAGAAGGAAATGCGTAACAGCATGTGATAGCCAATTAGATAATATTCTACTTGTAGTTTAATCAATCTTTTCTCAATAGTTGTACTCCTTAACTGATCGGACAAAAAATGTTTTGGTTTCATCCTCGCAACTTTACAATAGATTTATTCGCTCTCTTCCATTGCCTTGCTCCACAGTGGCCTATATAGCCAATCTAGTCGGCTTTTTGTTGGTTCCCAACAAGTTCCTAGTCATTTCGGCCTCAGGATGTCGTTTTGACTTCTTTGAATAAATAGCACTAATTGTGACTTGATTCTTTATTGGCGCATCCAATCTCCAAAACATCTAATTTGGTACTGAAGCTCTCCTCTCACCTCTTCTTCTATTTTTTCTTTTGTTGAATTTGTTGTGCCATAAGCCTATTGTTGCAAACTTACTACTGGTACTGGAGGCGCAGGTTGAGGAATAAACGAAACAAAAGAGAGAGATAGCGCACAAAGGCCATTATTATCGTTTTTGTAACGTTTCGCGCATGTCCGAATAAAAAGAGATTATCATCTTCAAATGTTTTGAGAAAAGATTAGCGATGATCCTATCTTTCGGATGCAGATATGAGATCTGAATGCAGTAACAAGTCATGATAAAATAAGTAGAAACTGATTTTGTTGATCAATCAATCAATATCAATCACGTCTTTTACCCGCTACGGGTGTGACAGACACTCAAAGTACGCTCGGTGGATTGATTGTTATTGATATGTTGTTGATTACTCTCTTTATCTCTGTTTGGTATTAGATTATTCAGAAAATATAATATTTTTTTCTTATCGCGATACTTCATGAAATAAATTATAAATTCATTAGATTTGATATTAGAATTCAGTAAAATGAAAGGTCAGAATTTTAGCTGATGTAACATTTATATTACCTTCTGAAATAATTTTAATGTCTATTGGCTCGAATACTTTGTTAATCAGTTTAACTGTCAAAGGCTGAATAGTATTATCATCCAAAATTGTTGCAGTGTATATAGGATATTCAAACATTGGATTCGGAGGGGTAGATTCTTCAACATCCACATTCAAAGTTATCTTTTGTTCAATTGTTCCGTCATGTGAGTTCTAAAAAAAAAAGAGATTGAACTTAACAAATTAAAGTTACCCTGTATTTAGAGCTAACAACGAAATTTTGCGTATACTAATTACTTTGAAATAATACAGATCATGGCGGTTCCCGATTCTTGAAATTTGACTCACGATCTGAGATATTTCTGGTCAAAACGATATAGCAAAATTGGGGCTCCATTCTCGCACTCACTTTGCCAGCAAATTACAAGCTATTCAATTTTTTCTTCAAATATGAAGTCCAGGGAAACGAGAACAGTCATCAAAGACTGTGATGAGAATTTGACAATTTACGGCTGCTTGTAGCTTCGCCCGCTGTTCAATCAATTAGTAATGAGCAAAATTCTACTCACTTTCACTTGAATATCGCAAATGATTTTTTCATCTAGCTGGACCATTTTGTCTTTCGTCTTCAAATTAGCAGCAAATTTCTTGGCATCCTCTCTTCTTGCCTTACTAAATTCGAATATATCAGTACAATGACCTGCTATAGAAAATGTGATGTCATTAGGTTGAGTATCCAAATTTTTCTCTGATATAGTTATTACAACATTTGGAATTTCAGTTTGCTGCATTATCGGCATTTTCAGCTCAAATTCAAAAGTATCCCCAATGATTTCTGGAGTGATGAATTTTGTTTGAATAACAACTAAATTGAAATCCTGTAAAGTGATTCAAAGTAATTTGAGATTGTTTCTTGAAATATAAATACTCGTATACAAACCTTTGATACTGATTCTCCTGCTTCACAAATAAAAGTTATTTTTGCGGAATTAAAATTGGACTCTTCATTCTGTACGTAATGGTCAAATTCGTCTTTAAGAGAAAATATCAATTTGTCCTTCTTTTCAAGATCATCAAATTCCCATGTTACGTATTTAGAATCAAATATGACATCTATTAAAAACATTAAATTATTTTATTTCCGCAATATCCTAATATATTCATTACCCTCAATATTTTTGATAGTATATTCTTTTTTTTCGCCAAGATCAGTATCTTTCACTTCAAATTGCAAAACTGGATCCCATGCCTCTGGAGGAACTATTTCACAATTGCCTAAATTGTACAATAAATTTTATTATTTACGTATATAATGAAATTGAAATGTATTCAGAAATTACCTGCCGCACTTCCATCATTCACAAATAATGTAAGAAAAAACAGGACACTAATTTTCTTCCACATTATAGAAGAAAACATTCACATAATCCTCACGAAATGAGTTTTGATCTTACAGTGCTAGTATTTTTATGGAAGCGATCACAAAAATAAGCTTATTAGAATCGAGTTCGATATCTTATCAGCGATTCAATAATTTTATCAAGATATTAAGTGGTATCTCTCGAAACATCACTTAAAATAACTTAATATCGGCATGTTCAGCTATAATTTGGATACGTGGTATCATTTTTTAACATTTTCATTGTTTGACTTATCATTTATTCCAATGAAGTTATTTTTAATTATCAGTATCAGTAATGGAAAATATCTTTCAAATGCATTTGGATTATGGAGCCCAGTAACACATCAATTTGATGTTTTACTGCTCTAGAGCTTGCATTGTCTTTATGTGGGTTGGGCTGGTTTTTTGGATCACGTGGATTTATTTCGACAAACAAATAGTTTTATACCGTTTCGTATTACCCGTTTTTTAATGTTGTGACATCATTTTAGAACATAGTTTGCCTCATCTTCGACACATTTCGGAAATAGATAACTCCTCACCTTTCGATGAAATCGTTGATTATGTAGTCCATTCTTGAATCTTGGGAACGTACAAAGATTGAAGAGACTTTGGGTCGGAGCTGTTTGGGGGATGATCCAATAATTTCATATTTCACCGCTCTAATTCTTGGTCGAGGATGATTTGTCGTTCTGGGTTGGTTTATTGGAGCACGTCGATTACTTTCGACAAACAAACGGTTGTATACCAATCTGTTTCTCAATGTACTGAGAATATTCTATTATGGAAGTTGCCCCATCGTCTTCGACACTCTTTGGAAACAGATAAGTCCTCTGATGGAGTCGTTGATTGGACAATCAGTTATTGATTCTTGGAAACGTACAAAGATCATTGTGATTTTGACTCAGAAGTGTATGGTGGATGATCCAATAATTCCATATTCTACTGCTCTAAAACTTGCATTGTCTTGGTCCAGTATGCTTCATTGTTTTGGGCTGGTTTTTTGAACCATGTCGATTACTTTCGACCGAATCTGAGTGATAATCCAATTGGCACTACCCGTTTCCGTATATTGTGGAGAAATTGTATTCACTTAACATTTTATGAAAAAGATTAACCATTCTCTTCGGCATACTTTAGAAGCAGATAACTTCTCACCCTTTGATGAAATCATCGATTAGACAATTCATCCTTGATTCTTAGAAACGTACAAAAATCGTTTGGCTACTTGGGTCGAGGCCGTATGATAAATAAGCCAATAATTCGATGTTTTGCTGCTCTAAAACTTGCTATATCCGGACTGGTTTTTCGGAGCACGTCAATCAATTCCGATCATTAGACAGTTGTATACCAATTGGCACTAGCCGTTTTCAATTATGTGAGGTAATTGTAGCTACTTAACATCATTTTATGACAAATATTGCCTCCTTTAATCCAATCGTTGATTTGGGCAGTCAATTTTTGATTCTTGGGTGCGTACGAAAGTCGCTGGAGTACTCCGATTGATGATCTAATAAACTAACTTATATTGTTTCAATGGAAGAAGATTCGTTATTCTGAGTTGGTTTTTTAGAGCACGTTGATAACTTCTGACCAGCAAATAGTTGTTTACCAATTGAATATTGTGACATCATTTTTTAACAAAGTTTGCCTCATCTTCTTCGACCCACTTCAGCAAAAAATAACGCCGCACCCTTTGATGAAATCATTGATGAGGCAGAAAATTTTTGATTTTAGGAACCTTGCAAAGATTGTTGGGATTTTGGGTCGAGACTATATGGTTGATGATCCAATAATTCCATATTTCACTGCTCTAAAATTTGCATGGGAATGGTAATAGCTACAACTAAATTCCCACATAAAAATATTCATAAAGAAACGTGGGCTTCTCCAGATAGGATCACAAAGAACCCCATTGATCATATATTAATAGACGCTCGCCATGCTTCTGATATCATTGACGTCAGGTCGTATAGAGGAGCAAACATGGACTCCGATCACTTTTTAGTAGATGCCCAATTACGAGCGCGAATCTCTAATACTAAGAAAAGTATAGGAGCAAAAATGGCACTATAGAATGTGGACGACCTAGAGAACCCAAAAACAAAAACTAAATACATGGATGAAGTAAGCGCAGAATTGATGGATACTGTCGGAAATAGTTGCGAAAATGAAAGTGTCGAAGACCTTTGGAACACAATGAAAACGCAGACGATGAAGCAGCTTCAAACAACATTATTAAAAGAAAAAAAAAATGAGGCTTACCGAAAAATGCAGCATCTAAGGAGCACCCGCAGCTTAGTGAAAAAGTATAAAGAAGCTAGGAGAGAGGAGAAGAGAATACATAAAAGAAAAAAGAAGTTATACCAATCAAGGCAACTGGACGAGACACAGAACGCTTTCAATCAACATGATGTGAGACACCTGTATCAAATAGTCAATAACCAAAGGAAAGAGATTAAGCCTCGTATTTCAATATGCAAAGACAAAAACGGTAATTTAATAAGCGATAAACAAGGTATTATTAATCGATGGAAAGAAAATTTCAACGAAATGCTAAACCCAAAAATGAGTGAAAACAAACGATTACAAGAGAATGAAGAAGTAGATGATGAACATGAAGAGTCACCACCAACAATCGATGAAGTCGAGGGGGCGATAAGGAAACTTAAAAGCAATAAGGCTGCTGGAGCTGATAATATACCAGCGGAACTATTGAAATTGAAGAGAAGCAAGCTATTATTATTATTATTATTTTACTGTAGGGCTTAGAAGCACAACCACCTGTAGTCACTGCGACCTAAAAGATCTATTGTAACGTGCCTTTGTTATTATTCCTCGGTCAGGTTTAGGCTTTTGAAGAAACCTATAATCTGCATGGGAGTCAGCTCTATGACATCGTCAGGATTCATGAAAACCATTCCAAATTTGTTCAGTCGTCTCATAGAGATAGCTGGACAGTCACATATAATATGCTCTGATGTTTCATCTTCCTCATTGCAGAGTCGGCAAATGCTGTCAGCTGCTATACCAATCTTATGCAGATGGTATTTCAGAGCAAGATGTCCTGTGTAGATTCCTGTAAGGATTCTAACGTCCTCCTCTCCCAGTTTGAGGATTTCTTTCTTTTTGTTGTTGAGAGGGTTCAAAAATCTCTTAGCTTGTGTTAGACCTGGAACTTCTTCCCAGTGCCTAGCTATAGATTTTTCTTCCCAGGAATTAACTTCTAGTTTAAAGTGACTCTTGAGGATGCTATAGAAAGGTTCTGGTCCCACAAAAGTGAGTTTGGCTCCATTTTTCGCCAGAATGTCGGCCTGTTCATTTCCATGTACGCCTTCGTGATTTGGTACCCACCATAATGTGATATGATTATGTGAGGCCAGTGTCTGAAGGTTTTCTATACAGTTCCAGACTAGTTTTGATTCGCATGTAAATGAATCAAGCGCCTTTAGCGCTCCTTGACTGTCTGTCATTATATTGATTGTTGCTGCTCTTAAACCTTTCTCGAGATTAATGCGGGCACAGAGGTTTATTGCGTACACTTCAGCCTGAAAGATAGTGGTAGTTGTTCCAAGGGTTTCACTGACCCTGCATCCAGGTCCGTATACGCCCACTCCTACTTCTCCACTGTCCATTTTTGATCCGTCAGTATACCAGTTCAGGGATCCCGCCGTAGAGACAGGGCTGCCAGCCCAGATCTCTCTCTCAGGGATATTAATCTGATATCATCTATGAAAGTTGTATTTTACCTGCATGGTATCCAAAACAGATAGAACCATGTGAGGTAGATTTATGTCTCGAAGGATTCTTAGATGACCCACTAGATCCCCGGATTTCACTATCGATTTACCGGCGAGTGATAGCGCGCTTAGCATCGCCTCCTTTTTTACTTGAATGTGAAGAGGTGTTAAACCAAGCATGGCTTCTATAGCTACGGTAGGACATGTGCTCATGGCACCAGTGATGTTAAGACAGGCCAGTCCTTGCACTTTTTCCAACTGCTTCTGGGCTGTACTTTGTTTGGTTTTTTGCCACCATATGAGTGATGCATAGGTGATCATGGGTCTGACGATCGCCACGTATGACCAGTAGGCCATGTGTGGTTTCAGTCCCCAGTTTCTGCCAAGCAGTCTGCGACAAGTGTATATTGCCACCGTTGCTTTCTTTGAAATCCTATGTAGGTGAGAGTTCCACGTTAATTTCTGGTCAAGGATTACTCCCAGATATTTCACTTCTTTTGCGAACTCTAGTGTTGCATCATAAAGGACTGGGGCTGTGAGAGCCAGTTTCCTTCTCCGAGTGAATGGTACTAATACTGTTTTAGTTGGGTTCACATTGAGTCCCTTATTTTGACACTATCGTAGTGTGAGGTCAACGGCACCTTGCATAAGTTGTTTGATTGTTGCATCTTTTTTTCCTATTACAAGGACATTAATGTCGTCAGCATAGCCTACGACAAAATATCCTGCATCGGAAAGAGTAGTGAGAAGATCGTGGGGAAGCAAGCTAACCGAAGAAATACACAAGTTGATGGTAAGGATATGGACACAACAGAAGTTACCCAGTGAGTGGAACCTGAGCCTAATTTGCCCACTGCATAAAAAGGCGAACAAACGAATTGCGCGAACTACAGGAGAATCACGCTGTTGAGCACAGCGTACAAGATTTTCTCAAACATACTTTTCGCAAGACTCTCCCCGTACGCGGATAGCATTGTGGGCAATTATCAATGCGGTTTTCGATCCAGCAAATCAACTACCGACCAAATTTTCACCTTAAGACAAATTTTGAAAAAATCGCGCGAATATAATGTCGAGACTTTAAATGTGTTTATGACAGTGTGAACAGAAACAAGTGACTCCAAGCAATGTCAGAGTTCAAAATTGCTCACAAACTTATAGAAATGACAAAACTTACTCTCTAAAATGTCAAATGTAAAGTACGGATACAAAATGATCTGTCTAGCTGCTTCAGCAGTGCAAATGGACTACGACAAGGCGATAGATTATCATGCCTTCTATTTAACATCGCTCTGGAGAAGGTTTCAAGAGAAGGGCACTATCTTCTACAAAGCAATACAAATATTGGCATATGCTGACGACATCGACATTATTTCTAGAAATGAAAATGAAATGATTGAGGCTTTCACTCGCTTGAAAAGATCAGCAAAAGATATGGGACTAATTATAAATGAGAATAAAACGAAATATATGCAAGCGACCACTAAAACAAAGGTCAATGAATCATTTGTTATTTTGGGGGATACCAAAATTAAAGCAGTGAACGAGTTCGTCTACTCAGGGTCACTATTAAATAAAGAAAACTCGATCATGGACGAAATAAACCGTCGTATTATATCAGCGAATAGATGCGCTTACGGCCTAGCGAGACAAATGTTGTCACCAAATATTAGCAGACAACTGAAATGTATAATAACTAAACCCCAAAAACGGCCAGTATTGACCTATGCAGCTGAAATATGGACCCTACCACAAAAAGCCAAAGAACGACTAGGAAGCTTTGAAAGAAAAATTCTAGGAAAAATTTATGGACCAGTGAGGAAGAACGGTTCATGGCGCAGGCGCCTAAATCACGAATTATATGATCTTTTTCAAGAAGTAGACATCGTTCAGTATATAAAAATATCAAGATTACGATGGATACGTCATGTTCAACGGCCACAGGACGATACGCCGGTAAAGAAAGTCTTTGAAAGAAGAGGCCTATCAAGGAAACGACCAGTGGGACGCCCACGACTACGTTTTGTAGGTGATATACAAGAAGATCTGAAGACATTAGAAGTTAAAAGGTGGAGAAGAACGGCGTAAGAAGACAGGAATGGAAGAAAATACTAGAGGAGGCCATGGCCCGCAACGGGTTATAGATGCCAATGATGATGATGATAAAAAATTGCATGCCCTTGATCGACGATGCTTCGTTGTTCTGGGCTGGTTTTTTCGACCTCGTTGATTATTTTTGATCAACAAAATGGTGTATACCAATTAGTATAACCTGTTTTTCATTGTTGTGACAACATTATGACGGAAGCTACCATATTTTCTACGACATACTTCGGAAATTGACAAATCTTCACCCATTGATCAAATCATCGATTAGGCAGTCCATCCTTGATTCTTGAACGTACGAAAGAAAGACGTTGGGCTACTCGAGTCGATACCGTATGATGGATGATTTAATTATTCGATGTTTTATTGCTCTAAAACTTGCATTGTCTTTATGATGGATAATTCGTCAATCTGAATTGGTATTTCTGGAGCACATCGATCAATTCCAACAAACAAATCGTTATATACCAATTAATATTACTTGTTTCCGAATGTCGAGACATCGTTCTATAACAAAGTTTGCTCTATCTTTTGTGACCCACTTGGGCAAAAGATAAATCCTCACGCTTGAATGGAATCATTGATAAGACAGTCCATTCTTGATTCTAGGAATCTTGGAAAGATTTGAGTCGGGACTGTATGGTAGATTATCCAATAACTCTATATTTCACTGCTCTAAAAGTTACATTGTCTTGGTCGAAGATGATATGTCGTTCTGGGTTGGTTTTATGGAGTACGTCGATCAATTTCATCAAACAAACAGTTGCATACCAAGTGGTATTACCTGTTATTGAATATTATGACATCATTTTATAACAAAGTTCGCCCCATCTTCTTCGACAGATGTCGGTAACAGAGAACTTTGAAATAATCGTTGATTGAGTAGTCCATTCTTGATTCTTGGAAACGATTGAAAACCGTTGAGTTTCTTGGGTCTTGAAGGTGGATGATTCGCCTTGGTGGGTTGTTTTAAGCACGTCGATCAATATCGACAAACGAACAGTTGTATACCAACTGGCATTAACATCTTGTAATGGAATGTGAATACATGACCTCATTTCTAGATAAATGTTGCGTTTTTTGACTCACTCCAGGAAAGGTTGACTTTTGTTGAATTCTCCTATCCGTGAAATACCCAAATAGTGAGTGTCCATTCATTTTGAAACTTCAAAAAAATAATCCATCGTTCGTTACTAATTTGGATGTAAATATTTTTTGGGCTGTCTACACCTATTTAATCTTGTAGGATTCTTAGATTTAGGTCTTATGAATACACAGAGATATCATAATTTTGTGATATATCCTATGTTGATCTCTCTCGTACAACTCGTGCATAGTACCGATATTTTTCTAGGTGATCACTGTCTTTGGTGGATGTGTCCAGAAATCGACTCTGAAATTATTGGATATATTGGAACCATCTTACAATGTGTAAAATGAATTTGAGTCCAATTCCAAAACTACCGGAATACCCGATTATTTGAAATTGTAGCTACCTCGTTATTGGTTATGAACCTCGAACTATACAATTTTTCCATTCAAGTGAGGGTTACGTTTTGTTACCTGCAACTAAATATCAGTTCTATTACTCGAAACCGATTATCGATTCTACTATCCGGAATTTATATTTGAAGTCAAGGTCAATCAACTCTTCGGGTGATTTTTTTTATTGAGCCAATCCTGTAAGATATTTTCAGGCTAATTGTAGCTACATTCTTGAAAAAAACATTATAATCAGCAATTGTTATTTGGTTTCAATTTGAATTTAATTTAGCCAGATTACATTGAAAGCCCAGCATTCATTAAATACATTACTTTTTTCTTCAAACATCCCTGATACTGGGAATGAATCAAATGTTCGGACAACTGTAGTTCGGCAGGCAGACTTGTAATTCTTTATCCCCTTTGTTGCGTAGCTTAAACTTGCGTGATTCGCGTAACAGCGGGCGAGGTCACAATATACCATCAATTGTTAAATTTTTCCCGCATACATTGATGACTGCTCTCATTTTCTTGATCCGCATGTTATCGCGAATGTCAATGACAATAAAGAAGATTGGAAACTTCTTGTATCTCTTCATTCATTATTTCATACTCCCTTTTTTGCCTCAAAAAATATATGGATCAATTAGTTATTCAATAAATAGATTGCAAGACAATAATTAGGCAATATTTGACCACTTGAATGAGCCGAAATTTGGGACGGATATTTAAACTTTAAGAGCACTTGACTTATTTTTAATTGATAAGATTATGTTCAGAGAAAAAAATTTGTAATAGGTAACAAGTGAATTTTTTAATTGCTTCATTACAAATATCTAGTCATATAAATGCGAAATAAATTTTATCAAGGTTTTTTCATTTGGCTCATCATAATGCATTCTTATAATTTTTTCAGTACGGTATCAGTTGAAGATAAAATTTGAACTATGGTCAAGTGTGAGGTACACGAAATTAATCATGTTCCGGAATGTCACCTTCAAACATTTGAATGTTTTGAAATGCACTCATTTCATCCAAATTTCCGATTGCAGAACTATTTGGGCTTAAAATCGTTGCATATTTTGTTAAGCCGCATGCGAGAACCATTCGATTCTTTCTCAAATTTTATATTTCCTAGCTTTTTGTAGTCTTATTTAAATGTACAAGACATCAAGTTTGAAAGATATCTTTTTCAAAATAGCACAAATTGATAATTATCTATTTACCAGCACGGACTATATTTGTACATCAATTATATTTTTATTTATCTCATCAAAGTACATATTTATTCAACTAAAATTAAAACAAATAACGCAAAGATTAATTATAAAAATCATTTCAATTAAGGTTGGGCGCTCTTGTCGTTTTGATTGGAATTCTAGGCGATAAATTAATCATACTGGCCCATTGTCCCTCACAAAGCTCATCAAAACTCATTCCGCGAAGATACACGCCTCCTAAGGATCCTGGACCTCGACAAGTCGGCTGAGTTTCCCAGACTTTGTCCTGATTTTCCTTCAGCCATCTAAAAATGATGAACAAATTTACATATTCTTCCCTTTTTGATATTTGATTGAAGGCGCCCGAGTACCGCAACTTTAACTTAAAGACATTTCAACTTACGTAGCTAGATACAGAGCTGCACAGTCACAATGCCATGGATTCTTCGTCAACTTGATATTCACTAGAGATGTCAATTTATCCAGACTTTTTGCCGGCAGGTATTGAAAACGATTGCTGTCCAAATGTCTGAAAACAATAGAATTATCACATATGAAACACACTTCCTAATGAAGTACAAAACATTTTATTATTATTCTTAACTTGATGATCTTCAAGCTCTAATCTGGAGCACAGCATGCAATGAATTTGCGACTTTGAGAGAACAACTTAACAAGGCTTCATTTGAATGAGTATTAAGGATCGAACCCTGAGACAGAACCGATGTTAAATTTAACTAACGGTCCTATAATACAGTCCTAATGTTCGATAAGGAGCGTCAGACTCTGGCGTCATCATGATCTCGTTTACGCGTCGCTGTTATTCGATGCTCGAGCTTTCTTTTGAAGTACAATATTGGCGATATTTTGGTAAGAGAATAAGTAGATCTCTGCGTAGCTTGCAGCTTGCACGATCTTCAGCCCAACAGCGGGCGAAGTCACAAGATGCCGTTAGTCGCAAAAATTTTACCGCGGATTTAAAGACGTTGGGAAACTCCCAAAGTCGAGAGATTTTAATGTCGGGAGCCTCTAGACATAACTAATCTTTCATCCATGGTCAACTCTCGGTTGAAAAGTTATATAAATCCTATTCAAAACGACTACAAGAACTCTCCCAGCTGGTTTGTGTACATGAAACTTCTTAGGTCGAGGTAATTCAGCATGTTTTCTTTCTTTTAACTCTTCGTATGTTTCTGTTTTGTCATTGCAGACTCAGACTACTAGAACCTCTAGGCACAGTATTTATAGGGCTCCTAATTGAAGTGGCTTGCTAAATTTCAAGTTTAATAGCAAGTGAGGCCATTCAAGCTCTTCAAAAGTTTTATTACCATTTTTTGGCACCATCCAAATTTTTTTAACAAAATTTTTCAAGTGATCTTGACATGCTCAAAATTATTTATATTCAATAACGTTTTCCAAGCTTACCTTATAGACATATTCAAAAAAATATATAATAACTATATATTTTGTAAAATAAGATAACATCTGTAGAAGAAGAAAGATAAAATAAAAATGTAAAAAAAATTACCAACAAATTAACGAACAAAATGAATGGCATAATGCAGGGGCCACACTTATGTTTAATGCCGTTAAGTAAGGCGTTATGTGACAATTGACATATTGTCATTGACAATGTGTTCATTATTGAGTAACGCCTTAATTAATGACATTAGACGTAAATGTGGCCCCAGCATAAAGAATAAATCTGGAAGCATAGCGGAAAATGAAGTATGCATCGAGCATTTTAAAGAATTGCTAACAGATACAGGGAAAAACTTGGAAACGAAATACAAGAAGACACCGAAACAGAAACAACAGCAGAACCTAATTTAAGAGAAATGGAAGATGTATTAAGAAACAGTCGCAACGGAAAAGCCGCTGGAAAAGACAAAATTAACATAGAACTAATAAAACATAGGGTGAAACGCTACAACTACATATATATGAGCTCATACTTAGAATATGGAGGGAAGAAAAAATACCAGAGGAGTGGTAAATGGGACAGATTGTCACAATCTTTAAGAAAGGGCATCAAAAACTATGCAAAAGGAGGAATTACACTGCTAAACACTACGTACAAAATCCTGTCTACAATAATACAAAGAAGATTAGCAAATTTAACAGCAACAGATCAATGCGGCTCCATCAAAGAAAAATTAACAACGGACGCCATACAAATAGTACAACAAATTATTGAGAAACCATAAATATAACATAAATACAGAGATACTATTCGTGGATTTCAAACAAGCGAAAAAAGGAAAACCGATGACAGCTTTAAAGGACTAGTAATACCATGAAAACTGAAGAGACTAATAGCAATGACAATAAGAAAAACAAATATCTGTATTATAACACAGAAAGGAGGAGCAGAAGATTTTGTAATAAACAAAGGAGTAAGATAAGGAGATGCGCTAATCAGCAACTCTATTCAATTTAGGAATATTAGAATTAGAATATATGCTACAAAACATTGAAAAAGAAACATTAGGAACAAAAGCAGGACAAATAATAGCATACGCAGACGATATAGACAAACGATGAAACAAATATTACAAGAAATAAAAACGAAAAGTAATAACATAGGATTAGAAATAAATATCAATAAGACAAAAATATTGAAATTCAGGGAAACAACACAGGATGAAGAAATAAAAATTGGAGAATATACTTTTGAATAAATAGATAGATTCAAAAATCTAAAAATCACAATAACAAATAAAGGGAAAAGAGAAGCCGAAATAAAAGAGGATATAGCAATAATAAAAAAAGTTTTCCACGCAAATAAAAAAACTATTTAAAAGTAAAACTCCGTCAACAATAACAAAAATGAGAGTATATATAGAACAATAATAAGACCAATAGCACTGTATTCTGCCGACATAATGACAATAACGAAAAAGGACGAAGAAGATTTAAGATTAATGAAAAATAAAACTCATGAGAACAATGCTAGGGTCAGAAAAAATATCAGAAAATGAATATAAATCAAAAATAGAAAAATAATTGAAAGGAGGAGACCTAATGAAGGAAAAACAACAAAGAATAAAATAGCTCGTACACGTATAGAGAGCTGGAAGACAAGACACAATAAAGTCAATTCTAGAATGAAGCCCAGCAGGAAGAAGAAAAAGAGGAACACCAAGATCATCATGGATAAAAGAAGTAGAAGATCTAAAAAATGAAAAGAGAAAACAAGAGATAGGAAGAGATGGATTAATATAGCGAATAACCCCTCAAAAAAATTGATCGAGAAAGCTAGGTTCAGGAGCAGCGAAACTCCACAAGGAGTGCTGAGCCACCTTATAGTATATGTAATTTGTTGGCATAAATGTAAATAATATGCGATAGAGTGAAAAAGTCCGCAAAATTTCAATCCAAATAGCGGACGAGGCCACAAAATGCCGTCAATCGTCAAATTTTTAATATTAATTCGTTTTTTCGATTTTTTGGTATTTTTACTACTATGAAAATCTTATGACCATTCTCCAGCCTTGCTGAATTATATCTTATATCTTTATCTTCCCATAAAATGATCTTGACTTGTTAAAAATCACTTATATCCAAAATAATGTTTCAATCTCTCTTTTAAATCGGATTTGAGTCAAATTTTGTACCGCTATGTTATTCATTGACGCAAAAATAAATAATTTGCCAGTAGAGAAAAAGTGTGTGCTGAATTTGAAGCCCAATAGCAGGCGAGGCCACAAGATGCCATCAATTATCAAATTTTCGCTGCAGACATTGATGATTGCCCTTATTCTCTCGCTTATCCATTTATTACCATTTTTAACACACTATTTCTGCTCAAATTATTTTGAAATATTTAAAATTGCTTATAACTCATCTAATACTTACAATTTTTGTAAATTTGGAGTGGAATAGAAAGTGTACTCATTTATTCTCTTCAAAATATTGTTATTCAACAGAAGAGAAGTTAAATTTGTCAACCCATCGAAAGAATAACTTTGCAGATGCTCCAAATTATTTGAAAATAAAAATAATTTATGTAAATTTTTGGTTCCGTTGAACAAATTTCGTGGAATATCAGGAATATAATTTTGTTCCAAATGTAGCTCTGTTAATTTGTTGAGATTTATAAATTCCGAGCCGTACAGCTAGAAAAAAAATATGATAACAAAATAGCTAATATTAGTGAGAAATCTTACTCGAAATATTTGATTTGAGGACAAATCCAGCACCAGGAGGTTCAACAAATGATCAAAAACACTTTTTGTTATGGTTGTTAACTTATTCTTCCTTAATGTTAAGTATTCCAAGTTTATTAAATTGTCAAACACCCCTAAAACAATTATTTTGTTTCACATTAGTAACAAACCTGAAAAAGTTATACCTTCTTCTAAATCTTGCAAGGAATTCTCTGCCAGCTTCAATCGCTTCAAAGAAATTAAATCATCAAATAAGCCATTCTGCAAACGTTTCAATTTATTTGTTGTCAAATCAAGATCCTCTAGAAATCCTAAATCGTTGAAAATCGTATCCGGAAGTTCCATCAATTTATTCCTGGATAAATGTATGACAGTTATTTTTGAGTTTCCCCTAAATATTTTACTGGGTAAAAATTTAATATTGTTGTAAGATAAATCTAGAGATCTCAAATTACGAAGCTTCAAGAAAATATTATTGCCAAGTTCGTCCAAAAGATTTTTGTGTAGCCTCCTGGAAAAATGATTTTTAAATTTGATCAAATTTAATTTGATAATGTTACAAATTTGTCAAGCTGTCCAAATATTCAAATATCGGCTCTGGCAAGAAATCAATTTGGTTGTCAAACAGATCCAGTTCTGTTAAATGTGACAAGTCTTGAAAAGCTGCTTTGTTCAGTGTTGTGAGATGATTGATCGCCAAATCTCTGAAAATATCAATTAGTAGAACCAGCTGTTCCTCAAGCTCCGTTTTGTTTGCTATACAATGCGCAGGTTTACATGACTTAAAGTTATAAGTAGTAAGAACGGCACCCTATACAGACTTAATGTGTTAAATCATTCCTATAGACAACAGTGTGTCCCGATTGTATAACAAACTTATTCATAAAAAATATACAAACATATGTAGGATATCTTGAGGTAATATTTGTTCCTGCGGTAAGACACCCATTTGTGCATGCCAGCAACTAACACTTCTGGTTTCTGGGCGACATTTACAAGGACCAGTAGCGCACTGCAACCACCTTTCGTTTCCTCTATCAATAATCCACACTATAATACAAAAATATACAAAAATCACAACGAATAATAATAATAATCTGAATTACCTGGTTGTTCCAAGGACCGCAGCCTTCTCTCCAACTTAATAAGCCGTTCTTCATTGCTGTCATCTCTCCGAACCTCTTTTCTCTCAGTTATCTCTTTCCTGCAAATTTGCAGAGCATCGCAAGATGTTATATTACAATATTCATTTGCTTTAATAACACTTATTAATAATATAAGAATTGAAAAGCAGATACAATTCATGTTTCGTGCGAATTGATCAGCAAGTACGATCAAACTCTTCAAATTGTTAAAAGATGATATAGATGTGTGGGCTAACTTAATTTGTAAATTGTTGCCTTCCTGCACTTTTATTATTAGTTTGTAATGCAATTATGCGAATTAATTTATGAAGCGGAGCCAAAATGTATTAGCTATTTGATATAACAACACACTAATTTGAAAAATGTTAATGCGCGCCAATTTTGAACGCCATTGCTGCTGGAAATGGATCAAAAACATTATGAAAAGATGATTTATGACGTAACGATGGCACTAATGAAAAACTGGTACATGAAGTACCTCATCTATTTTTCAGAAATAGTTTGCAAATATTCACCATAAATCCCAGCTAACGACGCAAAGCAATCAATCAGATTGCTCTTAAAATTCTCCACCAATGAATCATAGACAAATTAGCTTCATCATTTTCCAAAAATATAATAACTTTACTTGAAATATTTCTCGATTAATGACCTCCGTTTCAAGTTACACTTTTCATCATTTACGGATTAGTTCTCGGAGAGAGATGGCAGTTTGGGGCTTGTTTCGAGAAATCTCAAAAATAACTATATATAACATTTTTTCTATTTGGGTGTCATAAAGTGTACTTCATGAAACTTGTTTGAGTATCGTAAAGAGTCTCTTTATAGAACCCAACCCTAATTTTTATTAGGTTGGTAGTTACGTTGCTAGATAACTTAACTGTCATTTTCATATGTCAAAATACAATATATTTTGAAGAAAATTCTTCAATTGCTCAGGTTTATATTCATTCATTTCTGAAAAGTATCAACATTCGAACTAACAAATTTTGAGAAGTATTTTAGGTTTATACAAATTACTCATCTGTCAAGTCTCAGTGTTACCAAAAGTCAAATAAAAAAATAAATATTCTTTATGTTTGGCAACTATGAACCCAATTAGAGAAAATTGTATAAGATACACGTTTCATAAGACATTTTAAGTCACTTGTTCATTAGAACGCGTGCCCTAAAACCATGCCTTATGGAACTTATATCTAATATACTATTTTCTTCCATCGTACTTTATTATTAAATCGTTAAAAATTGTGGTGACATTTTTTTTTTTAATTATATAATCATGTGACTATTTCAGGAAGCCTAAAATAATTAATAATGATAAGATGAGATAGCCAGTTCCACAAAATGACAGACGCATCAAATTAATATCTAATTGAATGCTGATCTTTAGATTAACCAGTAGTTAGGAGATACGAACTATGTAACGTGATTAACTTTTTTTACTAATCCAAAAAAATCAATGTTTTTCTTCAGTTATCATGACAAGTTATCGAAATACCAAAATGAACTACTTTTGCACGTAGTAGTGTAACAATTTATTATTGATTTGTTAGCAACTGTAGTAATATTTTCTTCCCTAAATTATATAACCATATGCTTATTTCAGGAGATTTAAAATAAATAATAATAATTCCGAGTTCCACAAAATGATCAGTGAAAAAAAATAATATTATTCTTTAGATTAAGTGCCAATTCACAATGTGCGTAAGCATAAGGAGTTGTAAAAACATAAACGTAAGAAATTATGTACGTTCACAGTGATCGTAACGTAAGATATCAAAATAAAGTGGTTTTTTTCATTTCACGTTAGTACAAATTAGGGTAATTGATGTATTGTGTTGATTTCATTAACTGTCATTTTCAAATATTCTGTTGATTTTGATTCTGTTTCGTATTTACTATTTTTCTTTGGTTTCACTTTCAACAGTTTGGATTCGAATTCAGTTTCTTTTGTTTTATTGTATGATGTCTGAAAAAGATCTTGCGATTTTTCTATTATAATTGAAACTGCATTCTGAACGTCGCCAACGAGAAAAATATGAAGACGAGGAAGAAATTGTAGTTTTTTTTTATTAATAATTCTATTTTAATCATATTCAAAGCACGTTTCGATCCAGGGTGTTGTCAACTGTCAGATGAAAACATGTGTTTACAGTTGACGCATGCGCTTTTAGTTGTTTCGTATGTAAACGTAACATAAAGTTGAATTTATCTCAACTTTACATTTCTCATTACGTAGCTCTTATGTCAATACGTAAGCGTAAGAAATACGTAATAGTACTGTGAACACAGGCATTGAAATACAGTAGTTCAACTTTACGTTTATGTTTACGGTTACGTACTCCTTACGCTTACGCACATAGTGAATTGACACTAACTATTGGTTAGGAGATACGAACTATGTTACATGATTTACTTTTTGTACTAGTCCAAAAAAATCAATGCTTTTTGTACAGTTGTCAGGGAAACTTGTTATAATACCAAAATGGACTACTTTTGCATGTAGTGTAATATAACAATATGGCGTCTTATTCAAATGATAGAAGAAGAAGATATTTTTGGGTTGAATCCATTTATTTTCGATCTCCTAATATAACGTATTTAGATTTGTTTCTGATTGAAGCTTTTATTAGAACAGTAATCAATCATTTTTATTTCTTCAAAAATGGTAGTACTTACAAAAATCATTTTATGATTCATCGATGTGAAATTTTCTTTGGAATAAATGGCCGTTTCACAAAAAAATAAAATAGTTTTTCGGATTTCTTGAAACGAGCTACATGCTGCCATCTCTACTCCGAGAACTAACAAGTAAATTGGATGAAAAATATATTTCGAAAACGGGAACTTTAGTCGGAATATATTTCAAGTAAAGTTATTATATTTTTTTTTTAAATAATGAGGGTCTTCCATTAGAATTTTTTTTATTAGAGTCTTAGTTTTTTTTTTTTTTTTTTTTTTTTTTTTTTTTATTTAGTAATTTGAAGGAACTTCGACAGCTAGGTCACTAGTTCCTCGGTACATTAGGTTCAAATTATAACAGTTTCACATTTTATTTATATTTCCAGTGTCTATAAGATATGCTATTACGTTAATCTGTGATGTTGGGTTGTTTGCTAGGGCGTTTTTAAGATCGCGTGGAACGTGGTGTTTTAGTCTTTGGTCATTGTATTTTTGACATTCAGTTAGGATATGGCTCACTGATAAGGGTACGTTGCACTTTTCACATATTGGTCGGGGGCTCTGCTGCATGTGGTGTCCATGTGTGAGTCGCGTGTGTCCAATTCGTAGTCTTGTTAGTATGGTTTGGTGTTTTCTGTTTTCCATTGCAGGCCATGCTTGGGTGTCTTCTTTAATGGTTCTGAGTTTGTTGTTTGTTGTTATGTGCCATTCGTTTATCCAGTTTTTCTTTGCTTTGTCTTTAACAACGGCTTTCATATCGTTAATTGGGATTGGTATGTTGGTGACGGTATCTCGTGTAGTGGCAGCCTTTGCGGCTTGGTCAGCTTTTTCATTTCCATTTATACCTTGGTGGGATGGGATCCATATAATGTCAATTTTCCTGTTTTGTTGCGTGATAGCTATATTTATATTATCCTGGATATTTTGGATTATGGTGTTTTTGTTATATATGTCTTTTATGCTTTCCATAGCACTTAGTGAGTCGGTATGGATAATGAGATTTTTTCCATATTCAGTGTTTTTAATTACTTCGTTGGTAGCTTGCGCAATTGCAAATATTTCGGCAGTGTAAACACTGCATGCATCTGGGAGGCGGTATGTAGTGGTTGTGTCTCCTATTATGACACTAGCTCCGGTTCTGTTGTTCAGTTTCGATCCATCCGTGTATACGTGTAGAGAATTTGGCTGTTTTTCGTGAATGGTTTTGATAATGTTTCTGTAGAGCTCAGGAGAGGTTTGGTGCTTTGGGTATGATGTGAGCTTTATGTTGTAATTTGGTTGTGAGTGTGTCCATGGTGGATTGTTGTGGTATGTTATTTGTTGTGTTGCCGGGATGCTGATTTGGAGGTTGTTTAGGTAAGAGTTTAGTTTCTGTTGGAATGGTATGGAGTTTTTTATGAAGTTGTTATTATTTTGGAATATTTTACTGTGAGTTGGGTTGTTTGGGTTTCTACTGAGTTTGAGGGTATAGTTTATTGCCAGTAGTTTTCTTCTTTCTGAAAGAGGTGTTTCTCCTGCTTCGATGAGAATACTTTTTATAGGGCTTGTTCTGAAAGCTCCAGTGGCTAATCTTAATGCTGTATTTTGAATTGTTTCTAGACATTTTAGTTTTGTTTGACGGATAGTGGAGTATACAGTGCATGCGTAGTCTAATTTGGATCGAATTAGTGCATGGTATACTTTTATTATGGTGTCTCTGTGCGCCCCCCATTTTGTGTGGCTGATTGTTTTTATTATATTTAGTCTTTGCATGCATTCTTTTCGGAGGGTTTGTATGTGGGGTGTCCAACTCAGTTTGCTGTCAAATATTACTCCTAGGAATTTTATGGTGTTTTTGTATGTAATATTTTGGTTGTTTAGTTTTAAGATTGGATGTTCGTGCGCTTTTCGCAGTTTACAGAAGTGTATTGCATTTGTTTTGGCTTCTGAGAACTGGAATCCGGTGTTTTGGGTCCATTCCTCTAATTTCTGGATCGCTTCTTGTAGCTTAGCTTTTATTGTATCAATATTTTTTCCGCTATAGTAAATTACTAAATCGTCAGCGAATAAGGATGTTTTGACTCCCTGTGGTATGTGCTTCGTTATTTCGTTTATTGCCACTAAGAATAATGTAACGCTGATTATTTCTCCTTGTGGCAGCCCGTTCTTTTGGATCTTTTCTTCTGATATACACCCGTTGCTCTTGACTCAGAGTCTTAGTTTAGTAAGAAGAGATGCATGCTAATTTTTTCACAAGAGTTTTATAGCTAAAACTTCCATTCTTTCCATTGGTATGCAATTTGAAAACACGAAATCTCACATATTTTTTTCATAAGTTCACGCGACCATTCGATTTTTCTGGTCTTTTGCGAATTTCAACTATTTCACGTTACAAAGGCATGCAACATGTTGTCACGGAAAAAACTCATTTCTTTTTATATAATTGGAATTTGCACTATGACCGGAAAGCGAAAAAACTCATTTCTTTTTATATAATTGGAATTTGCACTATGACCGGAAAGCGTGCATCGGTCAATATTTTTTTTGTCTTTTTTATCAAGGAGTGAATTCTCAATACTCAAAAAAACATGCGTTATTAAATCAGAGAGCGATCTTCCGGTCGTTGAATAATAAAATGCAATCTAATTGGTTTGTACCGTCAGCAAAGTTCCGTTGGCTAAAACTTGATATTCATAGCAGGATTATTGAGTAAATACATAGCTATGCGCTTAAATCCGTATCACAATCATAGATAAATATTTGCAATGATATTCATGGCAGAAACCACATTAATCACCACATATATGCAAATTTTGATATCCCTTTCGAACTCGTAACGATCAAATATCTTAGTAGCGTAACAACCTAATGAAAACGTACTTGACATACACAAACCGAGATTATATTCTAATTATTCACATTCATAAATCGTAATTCGGTAAATTAGATGACTCGACAACGAAATAAATAATAACTCCTTCTAAAAATAACTTTAACAAAATTTATTTTTAAGATATTTGAAAACTGTCTCCATAACTCCTACTAACAGAATAAAATATACAATATTTTTACATACGGAGATACAAATAAAGTCTTCTTGATGACTAACACCATCAGTGAGTACTTGATATGCCTATGCTAACACAGTTAATACACAGAAATTTAAAATATACGAGCATTTATTGATGCATTTGATAAATCTTTAAACTTCTCCAAGGATCTCCTGAGTTTCCATATTTATAATCTAGAAAAATGGAACGATAATATATGTATAATCTTAATTTTATTTTACATCATAGTCTTCAGGAGTTAAACTTCATTATATTATCAGGAATCTCTCAAAATCAATAAAAATTATACAAAAATATTTTTACATATATTTTTGACAAGAAATTACAGATGTATGTACATATGAAAAAAAAAAACAAATTTGTGTTAGATTCTTTTAAAACTTTTTTATTTCCTCTAACACTGACTTTTTCTTTAAAGTCACACTGAAAACAAAAATACCAGTGGAATGTTTCCATCGCAATATGCTTCTCCTTGTAATAAGCTGCCTTCATAAATTAGTTGTAAAATAAATTAAATTACTGAAGTAAAATTAAATTATAAGTCCATTTGATACATAATTACAGTGAAAATTCACCTAAACTATGATAGAATCGTATTGAACTATTTACTACAAAATTCCATACACAACCTTCCAAATAATCAAACATTAGAGTATCTATTTTTTACAGACTTGATCCTACTACATAAAATGATACCTTTTGAGCATTACAGTCATTTTTCAGCCCTTAGGCACTTTTCATCACTGTTCCATTAGAAAACATTCAGTTAAAGATAGGTACGGATTAGTTATTATTGCCCGAAATTTTTATACACCTCAAGACATCCATTTTTTTTTCTTGTGTTGACAGTTGCGATCAACCAGTGAATAATATTTCTGTTTGATTTCATAAATTATACACTTGAAAAAGGCAGGACTTTAGTGTTGAAACGTTGTGTTTCGAATAATTTTTATATACAGAACTCTATCCAAATAAAACATATTTATTAATAATGAGTTCTGAAAAGTTTTTTCCTACATTGATAAGTTTTTTTTTTACTCGGCAAATTAAAGATTCTACAACAAACCTCAGCCGTACACTATAACAACTGCCTCATCCCCGACAAATAATTGCTTCAGTTCCTTACGGGAACTACCACTCCAGAATCAGAAGCTGTGGCGTTGTTCCAAAAAAATTAATTCAAAATTCAATTGAATGCTTCAGTTGCACATGACAGTCACTACCTCAGCCGCACGCGGCAGTCACTGCCTCGACCGCACGCGGCAATCACCACATACGGCCTTATCTCAGACGCACGTAATTTATTATAACTTTCATTATTATATGAGTGTTTGTTGGTTTGTTCTTCTTTTACGCAGCAACGGAGTAACGGATTGAAATAATTTTTTGCATAATTATGAAAATTTATGTTTGTATATTCGTTTATTCGTCGCGCATCGTTCATCCGATTAAGCTAGAACTTTTTACAGTTGTTGCTGGCACTTGCATAAAGTTTCTGATAATATAACTCACGCAGTCGTATCGGACACATTTCGAAATTCAATTTCATAAATTTTGATGTACATCTGAACACTGTCGTTTCTTGAATATGGCTATTCAAGGCACTATCAGCGTTTGCTAAAACATCAACCAACTCTAAAAATACTCCTCTATTTGAAGAATATTTTTCTCGTCGTGATCGCAAAGGGCAAGATTACACGTTCCGCACATTAATATATTTATTCTTTTCGAGAGCATTCAGGTTTTGAATTTTTGATAATTGGTCTTTTAAAAAATAAAAACGTCTTTTGATTTTAAATTCTGTATATTTATTTGAAACTTTGACGTTTCGATCCTTTGACCAAGGATCTTCTCAAAAAAAAAATGGGAGACATCGCAAAGCATGCTGGACACGTAGCAAAAAGATTATGTATGTATAATAATATATAATTGAAATTGATTTTATTGGAAAAGTATTTTTACTAAAAAGGCGCTCCGCTTATCTCACTACTGCTTGAATCGCAGAGGACACTCTGTGCAGCAAAGACAGAAATTGCCACATACGGCTGAAGCAGAGATTGCAGCATGCAACGATACAAAACCAACCATTTCAACCTGACTATATCCAAGATTTGGCATGTCTGTTCTCTATGTCTATTTCAGTCTTTGTCAAGTATTTATTTCACTCGATTTCTGTTGAAATACTTCCGATAAAACAAAGTAAACAAGGACTGTACAAGCATTCAAAACATTTTTTAATCCAGGAAGTTGAGCTTCAAACGTTTTAATATTTATTTCTATTGATATATAGAAGAAAAAAAATCAGAAAAATAGACAATTTAAATTATCAAAACTGGTAAATATTTGCTTGATTTTAGCATGGAACAACTAATGTGCGGATGACGTTTCGGATGTATAAAAACCTAGTCGCAACTCTTAAAATTTTAGAACGACTATATCTGATAAAATAAACAGCCCAATCTACAACAGTTATTTTTTGTATGTACAGAAACATGCATTAGAATTATATAACATTAAAACCATAATATAGTACTCTTACTGCTATTACTACTATTTGTATTCGTAGCTCTAATTTAATAATACAACAGCGGTAAGCGAAGTAAATATAAAGCGTAAACTGTTCAAATTCTATATTTGAGATCTACTCTATATTTAAAAAACCGAAGTGCTTCCATATTTTCATTTACAGTATCAATAAACCGGTTTAAAAAAATGCCTCGTTGTAGTTCTTCATTTTATAAAATAATAATTGTCCTAATACTTTTCGAACTAATTGATATAAACTTTCAAATATAGCAAATTTTAGTAATAACATAAATAAAACTTTTTTCTAAAAAAACTGCATCTTCTTTAACAGGCCTTAATTTCAATGTTTTCGAGGGGTCATAAGTCGAGATATCCACCACAGCCAAACTTGACGCAACTGAGTTACTTACTACACTCATTTCTTACACAATTTTATGTACTGGAGGAATTCTCCAACATTTTGATCAGATAGGTTTCAACGGTACCATCACCGATGAGTCGGAAGAAAAATAAGTGCTCCAGGCACTTCAGTCCGATGGAACGTAACGCCGGGAGACGTAGTAATAGTTTGGCAAAACGGCCAGGTTCGTCAGGATGTGTTGTCCTCGTGTATTCTTCAAGAACTGCGTATACTTTTTCTCGTAGCATTTCTACCTCCTGCGTCGATTTCAAACCTCGAACATCTACCAAAAATAAGCACTTTTAAATACCAAAAGACTCAATTCTGACTGGCAAATATACCTGGATTATACAAAATAATGGTTCTCAAGCAACCAAGCTCAGTCTTGTCCATTTTCATCTCCCGCATTTTGGCGACCAGCTCTGTCAGCACCCGATCAAAAATAGCGGCCACTCCAAAGGAACTTGCCGAATTACGATGAACTGTAAGACCAGTCGCTAATACAATCCCGTCACGCACTTCCATCGAACGATGCGAGAACGCGGCGATTAGTAGTTCATTCCAACCCGCGCGAAGTAACAGCACTTGGTCTTGGACTGGAAGGGACGTAAAATGGGGTATATGTTTCGCCCATTCTACCAACTGGGAGAGCTGTTTGTTCGCGGCGTCGCACAACGTCGCAATCTAGAAAAAATATATATTACTTTCACTATCACCATCTTATTGATGTTTTCGAACCTCGTCTGATTGTTCGCACTTGAACTCTGAGTTCTTCTCGGCTTCCAAAATACGTTCGACTGGCATATCTGTGTGTAAACTACTCGTAGATTCGACTTCGCTGGAATCCCGTTCCTTGGTACGCTGACGTTCTTCTTGTACTGCTTCTCTTTTCATACCCATTGCCAAACATTTCTGGTACCTGCAGTACTGACACCGATTCCTTTGTCGTTTGTCGATTATGCAGTTTTTCTCCTCGCGGCACGCGTAGGATAAGTCTTTGCGCACCGTACGTTTGAAAAAACCTTTGCAGCCCTCACAACTGAAACAAAATACTTGTTTAACAATCACTTTTTGGATAGCTTAGGAACACAGGCGGTCGAAAAGTATTATTCTCTAATATATTAATTTCACTGCCTATGCGAAATAAGATAGCTTCTAAAATGATACAAAATGCGATCAAATTAGCTTCGATATAAGATCCTATTTCAAAAAGACCAAGAGTTTATTTCTTCATGGCCGAAATTTTTCTTAAACAAGAAATTAGCAAATTTGGAAGCTTTTGGTGAAAAGAGAGTTTATACTCCTTTAAATAAAATAGAATGCCAGAGTTTTTGGTTGATGATAAATGTTCTCCAGATCAGATTAAAATCGTCCTCCCAATTTCAGGCTACCATATCCTGCCATTACTTGTTCAGTTAAAAGAACAATATCGATCAGAAAGCTTCAATCATGTAAAAATGTATAAAAAGCGTGGCAAAAATTACCACCAGCATTTCTACGTAAATACAATAATTTCTCGGCAGTTCGAAAAACATGTGCGCTTAAACTAGAGGCAATACGGTACCTTCAACAACCGATTCTTGTAAGAAAAATTATCCGAGGAGCAAATCTACATTTGATCAAACCAAAAACTTCAGTTTTGAAGGCTTAATCAAGCAGTTTGATAAGAAAGCGTGCTTTTAAATGGATAGATTGCTGATACTGATGATTTTTTATCTCGAAGCACTCTCGATGTACGGACAATTTAATAGGAGTTCAGGTCGAAACACAAAAATTACTTATCTGGAAACGCATTACGTTTGAAAAGTAAATTTGTTTGACAAAAATAAAAGTCCGATCAAGTACTTTAGTCAAAAAGGAATCCCTTCGAAGACATGTACAAAAATTGGAGCCTACTGTCAAAAATCACCACTTGTTGTCTTGGAAGCATTTCCTACATAGGGACAGCAGTTTGTCAGGAGTTTGGAGAGTTTGAGTGACAATTGTGCATGATAAAAAGGCAAAGCTACTTGTCTAGACGCCGTACAAAGCATCCAACAGCAGAATGCTCAGATGTGGTCAAAAAGGCCCAAGGAGTACATCTAAGTTTGACCAAAGAAAAAATTCTTCTTCTGAACGCTCAATTAACGCAATTTGATTGAAGAAAAAACTAAGTCTGACCAAAGAAAAAACTTTTGTTCCGAACACTCGACTACGCAATTCAATCAAAAAAATTGTACTTTCAGAAACCTGAACAGATAATGGAATTTGCTACGATGTATCAAAGCCGTATATACCTTCCCAAAGCAAAGTACCCGAATTTTGTGATGAAAAAAGCCAATTCAAGTTCAACGGGAACAATAACTGTGATTTCAAATGTCTAATTGGGCAGATCAAACAAAAAAAGGAGTCTGAAAAAAAAACTGGAAACTGCTGGAAAGTGTTAAAAAGTCAAAATCCGTACATAAAATTCTGAATCTAAATACCAAATTTTGTACTAAAAGAAGAACCTAGGAGAAATCCCAGCTTTGATCAAAACAGGAACGCTAGTTTTGAACATTCGATTAAGCATTTTGATCGAGGAAAGAAATGTTAGGATTGAACAAAAATTAAAGACTCTTAAGACGTATCAAGAACGGCTGAAGCAGGAAATTACCTCTTATAGCCAGATACCTTAATTTTGCACGAATAAAAGGCCAGAGGAGCAAATTAAAGTTAGACCAAAACAATCACTCTAGTCATGAACGCCCGATTAGGTAATCAATCAAAAAAGGGTTGTTTTTGAATGTTCCAACAAAAATTAGATACTGTTGGGGCGTATCGAAAACGGCCAAAGGCTTACATAATCTCCTAAAACCTTCCCTTATTTTTCAATGGTAAAGTTCGACCAAAATATAAACTCTAGTTTTGAATGCCCGATAAGGCAGTTCAATAAAAAAGAGAGCTGCTTTCAAACTAAAACTGGAAGTTGTTGGGATTTTTTGAAAAAGTCAAAAGCCATACATGAATTACTGAATCCAAACACAAAAGAAGACCCAATGGGTAACTTCAAGTTTGGCCGAAACAGAAACTCTAGTTTTGAACACCCGATTAAACATATTGATCGAGCTAAAGTTGGAAGCTTCTGAGATGTATCAAAAACGTCTGAAGCGTTTAATGACTTCCTATACTGGAATACTAAAATTTTGTCAGAAGAAAAGGGTAGAGGAGCAAATCTAAGTTCGACCAAAGCAGTCACTCTAGTCTTTAACGCCCAATTAGGTAGTTCAATCAAAAATGGTTGTTTTCGAAAGTTCCAACTAAAATTGGATGCTGTTCGAACGTTTCTGAAACGGCCGAAGACTTACATAACCTTTTGAAGCCACATGCCCGAATTTTGTGATAATAAAGTTTGACCAAAGTAATAATTACAGTTTTTAATGCCCGATTAAGCAGTTCTATAAAAAAAGAAGTGCTTTCGAAGGTGTCAACAAAAGTTGGAAGTTGTTGAGCCAAATATTCGGAGAGGCCCGAGAGGCGAATTTAAGTATCACCAAATCAAAAACGCTTGTTCTGGACGCCCGATTAAGTAGTTTGATCGAAAGTCTAAACAAAAACTGGGAGTTGATGTGATTAATAAGGATTATGATGTAAGTTCTACTTCTGACCAATTGCTATTCGGCGTACGTAGAAAGACTATCTTTGGTATTCTCACGCTGATCAAATCAGGCCCAAAATTGGGTTACGGGCTATCCAACCAAGTAAAGACCAATATTTTTTTTTTTTCGTGAGGGCAGGCTTTGGTTGGTCGGACGTATATGTGCTTATGTGGGAGAACGGGCTCATAAGTGGAAAAGAAAGAAAAGTTTACGAACAAACCTGAAGCCTGAAGTCGACTCTTGTAGAGCTGAATATATAAAGGCACTTGTTTCAAATGGGAATATCAAAAAAAAAAGCTATAGTTATAACTAAAATTGTATGCCTTGAAATCTTTTGGACCAAGTTGGACCGGAATTTAAAATAGATCAGACCTTAGTTGTTTACTTTACAGATTGGGCCATGCCAGGCCGGAAGAACCTCTTAATGATAACTGATTTGGATTGAGATTTGAGAAGGCCCCATTGTAAAAGTCTGGCTCGTGCAAAACACTTATTTACAAGTCTTTCACTGAGAAAACGTCCGTTTTTATCCTAGGTATACCGATTAGTGATTGGTGCGAAAAATACAGTATTAATAGGAACGGATTCTTGTTCACCGAAATTTCGCTGACGAATGAATATCAGTACGAAGCGTTCAGCTTGTTTCTGATCTATCGTAATTTGGATTTTATAAAAATGAACTATTCGTTGGCGGACGTTCTGCTGATGGATACAAACGTATGAATATCGACAAGAATGAGACTCTTAGATGTGAGACATCATTGCCGGATATTAGCCGCAGATGTCTACGTGGATCAAAAAAATAAGTACAATCGTTTCTAGAGTAATCTGAATTAAGCTTCTTTTATAAATGAATTATAATTTGAGTAAAAATACATTTGGTATTCTCTCATATCAGAACTAAAATCTTAGCTAATGCAAGTAACATAAATATAAAAATAATAATTAGAGAAGCACATCAAAGTCATGTAGAGGAGAAAAAATAATCAACAGGCCGTAGTTCCTGTGTAGAGCAGCACGAAACTACGCCTAACATCTGTAGCACAGTCAAGCGTAATAATCCGTCACGAATTTTCAACTTCGCTGTCATTTATGAATAAAGCATTACGAAACAATTTGAAGAGAGTTTCGTCATTTGTTTCGATAGATCCTCACCTATACACTCCATAATGTTTCCCACTGGCTCTATCCCCGCAGATCGAACAAAGATGTTTCGATCCGCTAAGAGGATGATTCGGGGGATAAGGTGATGTTGCACTAGCAGACACTTTCCCTGAAGTTGCGCCTGCTCCAGGGCTTAATAAACTGGCGTGGGCACCTCCTCCGAGGGTAAAACCACCAGGTGAACTAGGCGCTCCGCCTCCACCCCCTGTAGGACTGAATGATCCGCTACTCAGAAGCGACGCTGTGTCGGGCTTCATTTCTAAAGGAGATTGAGGACCAAGCGAACCCATGGACAGGTTCTGGTCGATGCTGAGTCCTGGAAAGGAGAAATCTTCTTGAATCAAAAGGAAATTAAACAGAAGCATTAGTGTTTATAAATTCTGCTGCATTCGATAACCTTTGTTCCAAAATTAGATTATAATTTAAATTCTGGTAAACAAATGTATTTGCAGCGTTGGTACAATTAACTGGATCGGTGCATTTGTTTTATAAATAACTGACAGCTTTTATTCAGTATTATTACGGAATATTTCAATAGCATTCTTCGTTCATGATTAATAATAACAAGAACTTGTTCAATGCATAGAATAGTATGTTGTCTTCTTTCTTATGGGTTTTCCGCCAAATGCATTTCCTCGTCCCCCTACCAAACGCCAAACAGTCATCAACGAATCTTGTCTGGTTTGCTGTAGAAGAGACAGGGGCCTTATAATGAATTCTGACATTCAACAGGTTGTATGACATCACACTGGTTTCAAGGACAATGCGCCTAAACAGATCCCCAAGCCACTTTAGCTAAAAGACCAATAACTAATCGACTGTCTTGATTAGAGCATTTAGCAAAAGATTCGTTGATGACTTCCTGTTATTATGTGCGGTAAATTTATAGTAGGACATACTTTTTGCAATAATAAAATCCTAAAAAATAAATATTTACTAAATCTTCAACATCAAAATCAAAATTAAACTCTTTCTGTTATTACAACGCGCACTTTTTTGCCTCCAAACAAAAAATCCATTATAAATTCCTACATAATAGCATGAGGAACCGCGTGTCAAGTCTAGTCGTGTTAAATGCACGCTGCAGAAAAACGCACAAAAACTGTGCCAATCGGCGTAGACCATGTGGTAGCAAGAAGTCCGGACGCGGTTGGCGGTGTTTTGCACTGGTTTCAAGGTTGGCACGACCTTCATTTGCCGACATGTGCGTTGCATAGAAAAGTGAGAGACTTAGGAAGACAAGCACAATGCTTAACATCTTGTCATTCTTCCACATGCTTAAAACATTCCCAAAACAAAACAAAAATTACTCATAATCCTCGTATTCACTTGAAGTTGGTTAAATTGGCACATTCATCTAATAATTGATTCCAATTTTTTTTCAGCAATAAGTCTATCATTCTCTACCCAATGGCTTCTGCTAGTTGTGGGGGAGTTCGGCTGACATATACAAGGTCGCCAAGTGGAAGGATTTCTCCGCGTAGATTCACGGTATCGCTCTTGGATTAAGTTACACTCACATCTCACGAGCACGGAATAGCAGAGTTTGCAGTTCCCACAACTTTACACAAACAACACAAGGTCGGTGCGAAAATAATAAGACGACTAAGTAGAAACAATTAATAATAATGTCTTCCAATTATTTATTGATAAACTTACTCAGAAACGGAAAAATATAATTTTTCGTCAAATGCAATATTTAATAATCATGTCCCCATTGCATGAAAACGCAAATTTTGACATACGTCATATTCTAACGTCATTTTCCCAAATTTCAATGTTCTTACATTTTTTGATCAAAACTCATAAATATTTGAATCAAATAATTCAATATCATTCACCTATTACGTACAAAAATGCATTTTTCCCGATATATTTCGCCATGAATATATTTAATTTCGATTGCAATGAAGGGCCTGAATATGATAAGAAATGTGGAAGGTATTGGCTTATAGAAAACATAACAGAATTATTAGAGGAAGCTGATCGTCTGTACCAACAAGAAAATTATATGGCAGTTTATGAAACTTTGAATCGACTGAAATATCAAGACAATATTGAGGTGAAAGTTTAATATTTCTTGTATTACTTGCACATTTTGAACTGAACAAGTTTTCTACTACAAAAGAATAAATTTGTGTATCTTTACACTAGGTTAAAGTGAATATTTCTCATAACTAATTAATTAAATGATGTAGAATGAAAGAAACATGATGTTTCAACCATAGAAGAATCTGCGTGCGTTGGGTAGAAGCTTCCACATAAGGCAGAGGATGCCGCGTGCGATTACCACTCGCGGCTGAAGTAGTGGACGTCGTGTGCAGTTGAGGCGATGAGTGCCGCGTGCGGCTAAGGCAGAGCCGATTACAGATTATTCTAAATCTCTTTCGATTGAGAAATTTCACAGGATCGAAATTGTAGCTTATTCGAATCGAATACTGTGTAATTTAACTTGAAGAAATTTTTGCTCGCGGATAAATTACAATCCAATTTAGCAGCAAATATTCTAATTTAGAGTAGAGCAGTTGATGATAATTCACAGGCAACATACTCTACTACAGCCGCATGAAATAACCGAGTGTGATTTGAGCAAAAACTGTCGCTTAAAGCATAAAGCAAAGACTGCCGCATAAAGCAGAAACTGTCGCTTACAATTGAGTAAAACTGCCATGTGTGGCTAAGGCGGAGGTGATCAACGATTCTTTCATCTGGATTATCATAGCCGAATACGACTTGCGCGAAGACTACTGCATAAGGTACTGGTTGCCGCATGAGACAAAGGCTGCCGCTTGCGGTTGGGTAAGACTGCCGCGTGCGGCCAAGGCGACGCCGATCACCGATTGAAAAATACAAACCAGTAATTCAAATTGTGAGAAATGTCATATTTAACTCAACTTATCTCCTGATAAATTAAAGTTCAACCTATTTCTTTAATTAAGCAGCAAATCGTTACTTGCTTAATAGCTATCTTATAAACAAATTATCCACCCAAAATTGTTCAATAATAAAAGACTACTTTTGAATAGCAACGATTTTTAATGAGAATAAAATCTCTCAAGTTGCATGAGGTAGAGGATGCCGCATGAGACAGAGGATCCCGCGTGAAACAAGAGATACCGCGGGAAACAGACAATGTCGCATGAGGCAAAAGATACCGCTAAGATTGACATAAGGCAGAGGCTGTCGCATAAAGCAGACTGCCGCTTGCGACTAAATGAAACTGTCGCGTGCGGCTGAGGCATGGTTGACCACTAATTCTTTTATAATTATGGATGAGACTGCTTCATTGATTTCAATTGAATTTATGCTTCTGGATAAATCGATATTCATCTCATTGCTCAAATCGGTCTTATCAACAAGCTATCAAACTAAAATATCCTCGATATACAAAAAAGAAAATTCAATTAGTTCTAGAAGCAGGAGCCCGATTTCAAATAACGATTCCAAGTAGAAGAATCTGTAATTAGTTCAGCCTTAAGCACGGTTGCACAGTCTTTGGTTTATCCTAAGCGTAGCTTGATTATCTGGGTAACTATTGTTGGGACAATTTTTACCAAGGTAATTGAGCTAGGACTAGGATAAACCAAAAACTGTGCAACCGGACCTTATAGTCGCAAGCGACAACCTCAATCACAGCCGCACGCAGCAAGTCTTGATTCAGTCACAGAAATAATCGCGCGCGGCTTGAGCAAAAGCTGCCGCACAAGGCAGAGGATGCTGATTCAGAGCTGCCGCAAGAGGCAAAGGACGCCACGTGCGATTGAGTTATTACGGATAAAAAAAATCGCTCATTAGATCAATTTCAGCCGCAAGCGGCATACTCTGCTGCTGCCTTACGCGGCAACCCTTAAACAGAAGCTGCCGCATGAAGCAGATGATGGCGCGTGCGGTCAAGGCAGTAAAAATAAAATACGCTTATATCATTGCGGCAAACGTCGCGTGTCGGGTAACTTTGAACTTATCAACAAGTTGTCAAGCTGAAACTGTTTCTTGAGAAAGTTTTATGATCTAAGAAGCAACGCAGTAGAACCTTTAAGAAAATTATATCCTACAAATGATAGATGAATGAGCACATTCAAAGAGTCATTTTAAAAATATCATCCTCGGATGCAAAAAAAAATTGAAAAATCAATTAGATGATGAAAGCGCATTTTTGACAGCTCCTAAATGCTTCTTACTTCAGAAATTTCCATCTCCACAATTACTGAGCTTGAAATCAAGCAGTTTGGGCAAACTTACGAAACAGCAGCTTCCATTTAGTACTAGTACAAACTCAAAAATATTTTTTAATCTTCATTGTTTAGTCATTGACTGACGGGAGGTCAAGTGCTGTACCTTAAAATAATAATTTGATCTTTATCAAAGCTATATAAAAAAAAATACACCAAAAGTAAACAAATTTTCATCCAATAATAATAAGTCATTCTTATAAGCTTCAAATTCGCATCAAACATCATTCAATGAATTCCGGGCAGATTTGACAACTGTACATAATAATAGTGACACCGACGGCTAAAGTTGTAACTAAATTTTTATCTACTTGAATAAACTTTAGTTGCCATATCCCTAATGTCATATATATCTATGGGCATTGTTTCACTTGAAACAAGTAATTGAATAATTTAATCTTCCACAATCACTGAGCTTGAATTAAAGCAATTTGTGCAAACCTACGAAACAGCAGCTTTTATTTAGTACCAGTTTCAAGTCTGTAAATAGTATAGTTGCTAAGAACTCAGCGTCACGCCAGCCAGCCAGCCAGCCAGCCAAAGTGACTATAATAGCGCTTTTTTCCAAAAAATGGAAGAATCATCTATATGATGGAAGCGCATTTTTGACAGCTCATGAATGCTTGTTACTTCAGAGATTTCTCAAATTACCATCACTCACAATTACTGAGCTTGAAATCAAGCAGTTTGGGCAAACTTACGAAACAGCATCTTCCATTTAGTACTAGTTTCAAGTTGACTATTTAATAGGTACATAATTTATACATGTACAAACTCAAAAATACCTTTTAATCTTCATTGTTTAGTTATTGACTGACAGGAGGTCAAGTGCTGTAGCTTAAAATGATAATTTGATCTTTATCAAAGCTATATAAAAAAAATACACCAAAAGTGAACAAATTTTCATCCAATAATAATAATTCATTCTAATAAGCTTCAAATTCGCGTCAAACAAGTCATTGAATGAATCCCGGACAGATTTGACAACTGTACATAATAATAGTGACACCCGCGGCGAAAGTTGTAACTAAATTTTTATCTACTTTAATAAATTTTAGTTGTCATATCCCTAATGTCATATATATCTATGGGCACTGTTTCATCTGAAACAAGTAATTGAATAATTCAATTTTCCACAATCACTGAGCTTGAATTAAAGCAATTTGTGCAAGCCTACGAAACAGCAGCTTTTATTTAGTACCAGTTTCAAGTCTGTAAATAGTATAGTTGCTGAGATCTCAGCGTCACGCCAGCCAGCCAGCCAGCCAGACAGCCAGCCAGACAGACAGCCAAAGTGAATATAATAGCGCTTTTTCGGAAAAATGCGCTAAAAATCTGATACCCTTGTAGCCGATTAGTTATACGAGTCCAGTTTCGCATAACTATTCTGGGTAAAAGAATCGGTAATTTGTTCAGGTAACCTCAGTTTGAAGTGTAGAGATTGCCGCGTACAACTGAGGCAGAGATTGCCGCTTGCGGTTAAGGCATAGACTGCCGCGTGCGGCTCCGGCTGGAATTGCCATATGCGGCTGAAGCAGTCTGTTCGAATTGAGACAACTCTTTCAAATTGACTACCGGTTTGTTCCAATTCTAATCTATTACAATGTGATTAATTTGGACGAAATTTATGTTCGCTGATTAATTAACGTTCATCTAATTGCTTTAGACTCAGCAGCAAACCGTTGCGATCCTAATGACTATGAACTTATCAACTAGCTTTCTATGAAGCTCAAATTATTTAGTAGAGAAAATAGTTTCAACAGCTGAAACAACCGCGTATGAGGCAGCCAGGGACTGCCGCAAGCGGTTGAAGCAGAGACAGCCGCGTGCGGCTAAGACTGAACTGCCGCATGCGGCTGAGACTGAACTGCCGCATGCGGCCGAGACAGTGGGTGCTGAATGATCGATCCGAATTATAAGAAATGGTACAATTATTCATTACAATCTTCGAAATCAATAACAGCTTTTAATTTAACAGTAAATCGTTACGTTTCTAATAACAACAAAACTATTGATCAAATAAGAAATGTTATTTTCAAAGGGAAAAGCTGTACAATCATCAAAAAAATAACATCGTTCAAATTTCAGGTGCAATGGCGTATTTGCAGAGTTCTTTTCAAAATGTCATCCTCAGTATACGAAGAGAAATCAATAAAAGAGCACATAATCGTTGAGGCCTATGACTTGATAAAGAAAACAATAGAACTAAATCAAAACCATTCTGAAGCTCATAAATGGTTGGCAATAATCCTCGATTATAAAGCCTCCTTGGAAGGAACTTACACCCGAATACAAACATCGCCAATTGTGCACGAGCATCTTCAAAAATCCCTTCAATTAAATCCTGACGATCCAGCCCTCCTTCACATGATGGGAATCTGGTGCTTCCAAATATCAAAGCTAACGTGGATCAAACGACAAATTGCGAAATATATTTTTAATGATCCAACTCCGACGACTATAGATGAAGCTTATAAATATTTTTTGAGGGCGGAACAAATCAAGCCTAGATTTTTTTTGGGAAATATTTATATGTTAGGGATTTGTAGTTATCAACTGGGAATGTTTTTTAGGGCTAGATATTATTTGCAAATAGCTGCAGAGTTACCAACTAAATCAGAAGTTGAACGGAAGTATTCTTTGGATGCCAAAAAATTGGCAGACCAATTGGTTAAATACGAGATTGATGTCCATGCCTTATTATGACTTTTTATTTTTTATACAACTGTACATTTTTCGTCAATTATATTTTGTAAACTCAAATGAGCTTCATACATAATTCATTCTTCCCAATTGGAAATACTTCATCCTCTCACATAAACCAATTCACAAATCGTTTGTGAATACAAAATCATGATTATACAGTACTCTCCTCTCTTGGAGATACTCGACGAAGCGATATTCCAAATTTCAAGGCTTCGTAAAGTTGAATTATTAAAATATGCAAATCGTACGTGAATGTCAAATATTTATTCAATAATCACTACATTAAAACATCTGATGTACTTAACCTATGACTGAAAAAAAATTCAATGTCATTTTTTGTAACGTCCCAAAGTGAGAAAAACAAACAACCTCATCAGAGAGGAAATTAAGTAATCATTTCATGATAAACAAAATCTTCATTAGCGATTAAAAAATCTGTTGTATAATCCAAATTGTATTTAACTTCAAAGATAAACTTTTAAAGCTATTTATATTATTTTACGGACCTTTAGTTTCCGAAGACTCCTATATCTGATTGAATTCGTACATCTCTCACTGTAGGTACTGAATATTATTATAAAATAGTTTGCTTCGTAGCTACAACCTCTTCACTCCATTGGCACAGTCGGTAATAAGCTTGATATTCTTTACTATAACATTTGCAGAATTCAAAACAAGCACCATTTCCCTCATAATTCATGATTAACATGGTAGAAGACATCTATAGCATGTTTATTTAAATTATGGACTCTTCCAAGGAAATGGAATTCATATGAAGATTCGACAACCAAGGTCAGACGTAATAGTCCGTATATCCTGCGATTCACAGCTTACTCTTTTGAAACAGACTTATTTTCATAATCTTGCTGTTACTAACTTATAAAATAATCCTTATAATTATTTTCAACTGTCTTCTTCATTCTTTGAATGATTGACACGCAAATATCTCCTTCAAAGTAGTACTAGAGGATCAATGTTTCCTTATTCCAAATTCCACTATTGTTATATAACAAAATACTACCAAAAAATCAGGGTAATTTTGTCATAAGAATCTATTTTTAGAGCGTCTCCTCAAGTTACCATCGTCTAATTTAAAGTACAGCTATTAACATGAATATATCTTTCAAAATGAGTTTGATCAATTCGTGGTTTAAGATGAGGAAGCAAGTGCCCACATTATGTTAGTTGTTGAAGCTGCACAAGCACAGTAAATACGAATGAGTGAAGTTTTTGCTATTGTTAAGAGAGGAGTTGGTAGAACTTAACAGCGCACTTCAAGCTTCGACTTCTCTCGAAAGAGATTCAACCTAATAGAGGACACCAAGCTTAAATCGGATTGGTTCTATGTGTCTGGTATACAAACGAATCGAGGAAAGCAAATAATTTTTAAAAAAACATTAATAAGATTTCAGACGTTGTTTTGTCAATAGACGAATCTAGATGCACCACTAGTCGCCAGAGACGGAAAAACAGTGCAGACAATGTGCTGCCAGCAGGAATCTCGTTCCGAAGACTGAAAAGACTATCTTGAATCGAAGAAGCCAAATAATATCTAAGAAAAATTATGACATCAGACTCAAGCCAACGTAGAACTTTGCAAACAATGAACTGCCAGCTAAAATCTCGTTCTAAAGGATGCAGAAAGCGTTTCTTTGATCGAAAAGGTTATGAGGACTGTCTTCTGAGATTGACTAAATGACAGAATGTGAAGCCAACGTCATTGGATTATTTGGAAGCCTAACTGCAATAAACACGTCCACGATTGGCCCATGAAGTTATATGCCATTGCATTAGCGAACTCATTCAACCTTCAGGAGCAGTGCCTATGAGTACGAGATTAATGAAATTTGCTTATTTGCAATACTAGGTACAATGCGCTTGGGTAAGATTAAAGTGATAACATCTCTTGGAAGGGCACACACCAAATTTTCATGTATTTGGGTGTACAAATTAAGGGAACCGAGTGTTCCATAAAAAAATGATTGCACAGGACTCAAAGCGTCAGTGCGTCAATGTGGACTATATTTGAAGGCCTGAGATTAAGGACCAGTCAAAACAATGACAGCAAGCAAAGAATTCGCACAAAGGAATGCATAGTCTCGTTCTTCGGCCAGGAATATTAAGAACGACTATTTTTTATTTTTCGGGATCGACTAGGTAAAACTATCTTCATGGAACGATTGAAAAATCTAAATGAAGAAAAAGTTCATGATTGGGCCCAAAAAATCCTTTGTCAACGTGAGGGCGACCAGTTCACTTTTCTGGTGTTGTGGCTGCAGAGCTGAAGGTTTTACCTCGTTCACAATACTAGGTATTCCCGGTTAAATCAAGACAGCAACATATCCTGGAGTACACATCAAGCTCCAATCTGATCGACCTATTTCCATGTTTGTTGCTCGTACGAATCAAGGAAGCTAAAATTTCACAAACAAATGGATAGCAAGACTTGAGGCGTCGTTTCGTCAATGTGGACGAAACAATGGATTTAAGCACAGTTCGGACAATAGGTTGGCAATGCCGTTTCTTCGACCGAGAAGATAAAGTTTTTTGTTTGTTTTTGGCGTACGTACAAATCAAAAAAGTTGTGTGATCTTAAAAATTAATGGCACAGGACTTGAAGCAAAGTTTCAATGTAGACATTACTAATCGTCTGAGATTCCTGAACAATTCATACAAAAAGTTACCAATACCAAAGACCAGTTCTTCGACAAGGAAAGTTATGATGACTCGACTAAATGATAGGGGGATCATGTCTGCAAAAAAACTTCCATGATTGGCCCAAAAAAGTCCTTCCTTGAAATTGTAGCTGCAAAATCGATGTTATTTTCACCATAATATGTTCGACCACTTCTTGATTTAGGTTAGGTTAGGGTAGCAGTCTCTCTTGGGAGAGCACACACTAAGTTTCAATCAGATCGGTTTATTTCCATTTGTTTGGCGTACGCCAGAATCAAGCAAACTAAGTGGTCTCCAAAAAATGGATGGTACAGGACTCATGGCATCTTTCTGTCAGTATGGACAAAACTTGGCAACACCATAACTTCCCTAGGTCTTGAAAATTGAATAGGAATAAGCTACTTAGACCAGGAACAGTAAGGTGAATGTAGAGGAAACGTCAGACTGAAACAGACAGTTCAGGCTACCATTCGGGTGCTTCTAATAGTACGCAAACAACGTTTCTTCGACCAGAAAGATTAGGGTAACCGTCGTTTGGAATCGACAAGACGTCAGAGAATATTAGGTATAAGCATTGGGCTATAAAAACTCATCTACCAGAAAAATATGTCTATGATTGATCAGGAGAGTTCTTTTTCATTACGACAGCGAATCAGCTCTCTCCCTTGGAGTTGTGTCCACGAAATTAATGAAGTGAAGGATCTAGATTTGTCTTACTCGTTATACTAATATATACTTCATAGCGCATTTGATCAATTCGTGATTTACGTTAGCTTAAGTCATAATAAAGAGAGCAGAGTGATTTCCAAGAATAACTTATGACAGGACTGAGGTGACCGTTCTTTGGGATCGACAAAAAGAGAAAACGTCCATTATTGGCCAGAAAACTTATTTTCTATATACATTGCAAACCAGGTCACTCTAATTGGAGTTGTGGTTGCGAAATTGATGGAGTTGGCACCCTTGCAATACCACTCACTCCCCACTGTGAGGAAATGGCTTCCAGGAAATTTTTATTGAAACAAGGTGTTTGTGAGAAAGATTACTCTTATTCGAAAGGAGTTACATCGTTTTGATTAATCGTCTTTGCTACTGACATGTTTCACAAGAGGAAGTATAATTATATCGGCTGTCTCTACTTCCTCCAAAAATGCATCTACTTCCAGCAGCCAGACATAACAACAGAGATATCCTCTTGTTGATTAGATACCGAACTCCGACCACACACAGTTCAAAATACATGCATTCATTTGGCTAACTACCAAATTCAATATTTACATACAAGAGTACAAGTGTACATGAACACATTTTATTTAAAACAACATTTTTAAAGGTTGCATGAATCACTTAAGCTAATTATAATCATTGAAATTATTGGAAAAATATGAAATTTTCCATAGCGAATGATTAATGGGCTTTATGATAATTAACAGCGGATGAAATATGCAAAAATATTCAATATTTTTCAATTTGGAAATATATATATACTTAATATTTAAAGAATATACAACAAAAATTGTTTAGAATTGAGGAATTCGAACCCACGAAAGGATGGTTCACTAATGAAGTCCTACATCTTTACTCCTACATTGTTAATAAATGACAATTACCTTGCAAAACTCGTGCACTAATTGCTTCTTTAGACTATACAATAATTCTTTTTGCTTTTATTTCAATCATTCAGGATATTCAGGATAGTAGCTCAAGAACACAATATTGGCGCAGTCGGTAGGGTGTCAATTTCGAATTGATATTATTTCTTAACTGCTTCAATACAAAAGAAATGAAAGTAGGACGAATATCAGACGTAGGACATAATTTTACATGAATATATCATACTGACAGGATCTTCGAACAACGGAAATTGTATATAGACCAACAAGATTATAAAAGAATCAATTTATGATTTGTCATTGGACCATTTAGATACTACAGACCTTTGTGTTAAAGATTACAAGAATTACTAAGCCAAAGACAAAATACTTCAAGACTCTAAATGCAAATGATTCATTGAAAGTTTCAACACTTGCAAACATTTACTAGTAAATGATCCAACTTTCCAATGCCTTTATTTTGACAAATCATTCATATTAACAACAGACAAGTAATTACGCACTTTTAGAGCGATATTTCAAGCATACGCTTCGCGAGAATCGAACGACACAGAAACACGATACTGAACTGTCGAGAAAGAATTACTCGCCATCGTTTGGGCTTCTGGGAATTTCAGACCTTATATATACGCCGCAAGTTCACATTGGTCACTAACAATAGAACATTCACATGATTATTCAATATAAAAGAACCTAATTCAAAACTAGTATTAATGCAATTTATACCTGCCACAATATTCTAAGATTCTTTCGTATAAATAATGCAGACCTCCCTGACTGTATCCTTCCGGACAACATCCTAAAATACAACATTTCAAGTTCATTTCCATTCCAAATACATTTACAGCATGCGACGCGCTCTTTACAGCGGATATACGGTCGCAAATTTTTCGCGGTCTCCAGAAATAACTGGAGGAACGTCACGATAAGCTACACGTAGTATGCGCGAACGAGAGCTCGTCCAGTTTGCGAGAAGTTGAGCAAGGTCGGGAGCTGAAAGTGCCCGATGAAAAACTGTTCACGCGGCGTTTATACGCAAAAAAAATAAACAAGGGACATAAAGATCGACCAAAGAGAGGCATACAGAAAAAACAACTGGAGGAACATACGTAGTAGGTATGCAGTGAGAGCGTCGTCCAGTTTGCGAGTAGTTGAGTAAGGTCGGGGGCTCGAGGACGAAAAACTATTTACGAGGCGTTTATACCCAGAAAAAGGACACCCGTGTGTCAACTGAAGTGTGACAAAAGAAGAGATTTTCGGAAAAATCCTCAACAAAGTTCACTAATATTCAACTATAGCGACGACTGAATCACTTACAGTTCGTATATATCAATCTGCCGAATTACACAGTAGGGTCTGTCTTATACACCTATAAATGGGTCATCAATAGAAAATAAAATAGTTCCGATAATTTCAAAAGCACAGTGTAGGCTGTAGGCAGAGGGCCTAAACGTAGCATGCTCGAAGAAACTATCAATATTATAATTATTTATTAATAATCGACAGATATCTGGCAAGAAATTTCTTTTACTGCTATAACTTAATAATATTTTCGGAAAGAGATCAGTTGTCATCTTGATTTTACTCCTCAATTGGGCATAAGTAATTGAATTCTGAGTGTTAAAGATTTCCCATTAAATATTGTTTGATTATGAGGCTCATAAGCTTCACAATGAATCAAGGTTTATCAAATTGGCGTAGTCGGTAAGGCACCAGTCGCACATAATCTACATTCTTGTCGGAAATTTTTTATTACAGTTGTAAATGTCACAATATTGGAATAAAATAATATTAAACAGATTAAATATCGCATTGAAAATATTTTAAGAGATATCAATAAAAAGACGGAAACATAAATCTATTTCATGGCTGAATTAAACAATAAGTATATTGAATAACAATCGTAAATAAATTTTGATTGAAAGAGCGATTAAACTGCATCCTTGTGATTATTTCAGATTAAATGATTTTGTCTAGTAGGTTGTCATCTTCCTGAAATAGGTGAGAACTGCCAGGTTCAAAAAATGACATCATATTTTCTAAATCTGTCATATGAATTTTTTTTTCTCCTTGGCATGATATTACTACTACACTAATTAAAAAAAATAGTTTTCGTGAACATTATTTTGCGCTTTTTTAAATTAGCTAATCTAAATGGTCCAATTTTACTGATACTTTCAAGTTATTCGCGAAATGTATAACTATAATCAAACAATAAAAAATATCAAGGATATGTAAAGCTAATGATGATGCATGGACTACTTTTTTTTTTTTACAATTTCATAATATTTCGAAACTACGAATTAAATCAATCCCCAAAATTGATCAATATCTACCTGGTAACCCTCTTCCCCAATGTTGAGCTTGTGCCCCCTGAATAATCGCCGTTACGGACATCATCGGCTTATCCTTTTTCAGCATGATTACTTTTACGCACAGCAATAAAAAAATCACATCACTTTATCACAGCCATCCTTGGCAATTGAGCACATTCCGTCAGAAAACTTGCACTTTCGTTCACCACGTTTACTACAACATGGAAATCAATAGCTGGCGTCTGGGACTAAACAATGTTTGGTAGTTTGTTATATTAGGGTGACTCTCCCGCGAACGTCGCAGACACACTGACAGACTATGACTGTGAGGGAGCTCAGATACTTCGCGGCTCGACGCGGCGAACAGCGCGGTATGTTTTTGTTCAGGGTCACATAAATTTATATGTGTTTGTATGATCTATCTGTGTGCGTGTTGTGATAGTCAATGGATTGGGGAATGTCAAAAATTCAGAAATATGATCGATTTTTCGTAAATTTATCATCATTTCATTCGAGAACTTAGCAGAAATACTGAATCATTACGAGGATGATTTCTAAAAAAGGGTGACGTTACTGGTACACATCGAGGCCATTTTCAGACGGTAGCATCTCTTGGCAATAAATACATCAAATTACAGCCATATTTATTCACTATTCTGTGATTGGAGTTCGTTTGAACCGTGCAAATCAAATTAAACCCGTTTCCCATAACATATGATTCGGCGAAATAAGTGCAAGCTGATTTGAACTTGGAGAGAGATGGATCAAGCTCAAGAAGAAAAAGGAAAGATATAGCAAAATGTGTCTTGTCTCTGTATGTCACGTCAAAGTATCATTACACAAATTTTTTCCGAGTGCCAGTGCCATAACGTCCATACGAATACCGGGCAAATACTGCAGCAATGGACGACAAACATTCGCATGATTTCTTACAAATGGCGTTCGCCCGAATTCGTCATTTCACATTTTGCAGCTTTCTGTTCCCAATAGACTGGAAGCCTAGCAGATAAAAACTATCGATCCCGTATCGTGGAAACCAAGTTTTGAAGTTTTAAAGTTGACAGCGATATCAAGACTCTAAGTGTAATTCCGTCAATAGGGATGAAACGTGAATTGCTGCATACCTGACACAAAAAAAATAGTTCAGACAATGATTTTCCAGCGAAGAGTACTTAGAGGAGAATCTGCAGATGTTTGAGCAGTATCACTACACGCCTAGGACCAAAGAGTTGTCTAAAAAATCGTTAACTAACGAAGAGGTTTCGGTAGATGAGCTATTTAAACGAAAGCCACAGGACTTCGCCTTTCGTCATTGTGGACCCCTCAAACTACTAAATAGTCCAAACAATAAATTACCCGCGGATATTTTGCACAGTTAGCAGCTGTTCAAGTCTTGCAGGACCTTGAACATCATTTTTTGCTGAAGGCGAGAAGTGGATACACTGCTACATGTTTAAAACTAAAGAGAAGTCCAAACAATGAGTTGTTAGTCTATAGGTCTTTAAGCATCGTTCCGTCACTGTAGACGAAACATGCATATACCACCAGTTACCTCATATCAAAGAGCAGTCGGATGATGGTTTGCAGCTGTCTTAAAGAAAGCCACAGGATTCCGAGGTCCTTCCATCATTGTGGACAAGATATCGGTACACCACTACATGCCTCAAACCAAAATACAGTCTAAACAATGAGTTACCAACAAAGAGTTCTTGGTGGACGGTTCACAGGCTATTCGAGCGAAATATACGCAACTCGAGGCGTCGTTTCGTCATTATAGACGAGACAAGAATACTTCACCGTACATTCCAGACTAAAGAAGAGTCCAAACTATGAATTACAACTGTTGAAAGGAAATTCACGGGACTTCGGACATCTTTTGTCACTGTGGACGAAACATGAATACACCAATAAACGCCTCAGACCAAAAAAATAATCCAAACAATAGGTTATTAGAAGAGAGTTCTTGTAGAACAGTTTCTGCGAGATCTCGAGAACTTGATGCGACGTTATGTGGAAAAAAATAGATACCCTATCACATACCTGAGACCAAAGAACAATCTGAAGAGTAGTTTACTATCAGAGAACTCTTGGAGGATGGTTTGCAGCTATTTCAGGCATCAGTTCGTCATTGTGGACACTTCACCACACGTCTTAGACTAAAGAAGAGATCAGGCAATGAATTGCCAGCGGATATTCCTTGGAGGACGGTCTGCAACTGTTCAAGGGAAGTTTTCAGAAGTTTATAGTAGTTTCCGCGAAATCTTGAAGACTTTGGGCATCGTTTCGTCACTGTGGATGAAACATGGATAAATCACAACAGGTTCGAAACCAAATAAACCAATCAATGAGTTGCCAATGAACAGTTCTTGAAGACAATTTTCAACTATTTTAGCGGAATCTATAGGACTGCAGATGTCTTTTCGTCACCGTGGATGAAACATAGGTACACCAGTACAAGCCTAATGTCGAAAAAATGTCTGAACAATAGGCTGCCAGCGAACAAGACTTTATGCGTAGTTTCGTCACTGTGGACGATATGTGGATACACCACCACATGCCTCGGACTAAAGAACAGTCCGAAGTATGGATAACCAGCACGGTCCTTGGTGGGCAATTCGCAGCTCTTTGTAGACAAGACAGATAGTTATATGAACGCCTCAGATTAAAAACAATCCAAACAGTGTTTTACCAGAGGAAGATTTATAGCAGTTTCAACGACTTTGAGCGTTGTTTTGTGTCTGTAGATGCCACCACTCATTTAAGGCCAAATAATAGTTAGCCAGCGAAGAGTCTGCACATTAAAAAAGACAGTTTTTGGAGCTAGGAAGGTAATGAAAACTGCTTTCTAGAGTTTACAAGGGTAATCCTCGTCGACTGTTCGGAAAAGGGTGAAAACTGTGTTGCAAGGAAATCGTCTACGATTGGCTTATAAAAAATCCTTTTCTGTCGCGACAACTCCATTAGCTCACCTGTCTGGAATTGTGATATTGATGAAATCGGGGCTCCACCTTGTGCCACATGTCTCCTTATCATCAAATTTGACTCCCCCGGGTTACTACCTATCTCCCAATATAATAAAATGGCTGACGCAAGTATATAATTGCGAAAACGATTCGTTCATCGATGTTTGGTTTCCCAAAAGGCATAATTTCGCGCAGGAAGTACAGATTTTGTATCATCGTCACCTTCATCAAAACAATTGGCAATAATACCCACGAAAAATCACTTTAATATTCCAAATATATAATGACCGACCTTGGCTATACAATACTCTGAAAACATGGGTCCATTGTTCTTTATTTCCGTTTGAAATGCCTGAAAAACAATTTCAAATTCATATTTCACCTTCAAATGTATTTTTCTCGTTTAGTCAATATTTTGTTCATTAATTTAGTGAAAGAACTTTTTGTTTGTTATTGATCGTTGTACATTTGATTGGTGTGGTTACTAAGCTGCCAACAAACTGTAGGCGTTCATTTGTTACATGGAAAGAATGAAATGGAAAGAGATTCCACCAAGTCGTTTGCATGATTATATTGATTTTCTTGGCGGAAAATGAAAAGGCTTGCTGTAATGAGTGATATTTTTATATGCAAGGTCAAGATCATTAATTGCCGAGCTGTCAGGAGTTAGAAGCTATTTACAAGAATACGATACGTACATAAGAAGCGCGGATTTTTTTGTAGACTTTACCCGTGGGATGACACGATCACAATTTTGATAGATAGCATTCTCTACCAAGAAGTTGGCGCTAGATTTTAGATAGATTACAAAAAAAAATAAACAAGAATGGGTTTAGAATGAGATAATAGTCTGCAGTACTTGGACTAGACGTCGTTTCGTCATTATCGACGAGTTGTGGATACATTACCGCATGCCTCAGATTAAAGAAGAGTCAAAACGATGAGTTATCAACAAATAAACCTTGGAGAATGGTTGACAACTGTTAAAGGGGAATGTATAGAATTTTGGGTGGCATTAATACACCACTACATGCCTCAGATAAAAAAATATTTCAAACAATACGTTGCCAATCGGTTTGCAGCTGCTTGAATGGAATCCACAAGATTTGAGGCGTCGTTTCGGCCCTGTGAATGACACAGAGACACCACTACTCGCTTGAGATCGAAAAATTGTCCAAATAATGGACTGCCAGCGGATAATCCTTGAATAATTTACAACTGTTTAAGTGGAATCCACACACCAATGGATACATTACTACTCGGCCCAGACCAATGAATAGTCCCAATAATGAATTGCCAGCGGAGAATCTTTGGTGGTTGGTTTGTAGCTTTTTAAACAGAATTGTTGACCTCGTTTCGTCACTGAGCGAAACACAGATACACCACTATTCGCCTGAGATCAAAGAACAATCCAAACAATGGGTTGCCAGCGGAGATTTTTTAAAGAACGGTTTGCCACAGTTTCAGCTATGTCCAATAGATGACACAGATATACCACTATTTGTTTGAAATCAAACAATAGTTCAAACAATGGTTCACCAGCGTTGAGTTCTTGAAAGACGGTTTGTAACATTTCAGGCGTCGTTTTGTCATTGTAGACGAGACTCGGATATTCCATCGCAAGGGTACATTTATGTTGAAGCAACGATAAAAGCTATAGAAGCGACGATAACAGCGATAATAAGAGCAACGCTAACTTCTTTCTCGTGGTTCTGTTTATGTTGACGATTTGACAGTTGCGCTATTGTAAGTGCTGTCACGATATAAAATGGATATTGACTCTGAAGAAGAAATACTCCTTTCCTCGAATGCAATTGTATATCATTATATCAATACAAAATATCGTGGACAATAAATATCAAACGATATACTTTTGGTAAATTTCATCCTTTATATAGTGATTTACGTAAAGATAAATAAGAACTTTTGACTACATTGTGCTAAAAATTGGTGATAAACTTGAAAATAAATACTGCAATTGTCATAGCAGACTAATTTGACGTGTATCGTGTAACCTAAAAATAAACACAAATGAAATAAATTTACTTGTTGTCTTTAATTACACAGCTACTTCGTCCCATAATTTATTCAAGATGTATCTATTATGATGATCTTTGTTTCTTTGGTCCCATAATGCCGTTCTAATGAATATTTCACTTATCAACTTCTTCAAATCCATATTGATAAGAAAAGAGAAATACAACAGAATATGTTTCGTCGCTTTTCTTACTGCTTTAAACAAAAACAGTGCTACATATAGATCGCTTCGACGTAAACTGTTGTATGCAAGTCAATGCATTGCTTAGCGCAGCTCCACTACTATCAATGCTCTTATCGTTTGTCGCCGCTTCAACGTAAACGTACTCTTAAAAAGACTCCAAACAATGAGCTACCAGATTTTTTAAAGGATGGTTTGCAACTGTTGGTTGGAAGGATTTTGGCGTCGTGTGGGCGAAACACAGATATGCCACTACTCGCCTGAGATAGAAGAATATTCCAAATAATGAGGTGCTGGCGGAGAGAGAATTAAAAATCCTACAAGTTTCATTTGAAACTTTTTTCGATACAGATCACCGCTCCAAAGTTATTAGCAAAACAATGTTGCTTTTCTCAAAGATTTTTAAGGAGCTACAACTCGACTAATTTTAGTAGTACGAAGTTGCATCGAAAATCAGATTGCAGGGACTCAAAACCACTACAACCTTCATTTGAAACATTTTTCGATATAAGTTACCGCTCAAAAGTTATTAGCCAAAGGGAGCTGCTTTTTTTCAGAATTCGAAGAGACCGTAACTCGACTTATTTTGATAGTACGGAGTTGCATCAAAAAAATTAATAATAGATAATCAAAAGCCCTAATACTTTTATTTCAAATGCTTTTCGGTACAAATTACCACTGAAAAGTTATTAGCCAATCAACGTAGCTTTTTTCAAAGAGTTTCAAGAAGCTCTAACTCGATTAATTGTAGTAGTATGAAGTTGCATCAAAAAACAAAATAAAGATAATCAAAAGTCCTACAACTTTTATGTTAAACAAAATTCGATACAAGTTATCGCTCAAAAATTACTAGCGAAACAGTGCTGCAATTCGCCTAATTTTGATAGTACGAAATTGCATCCAAATTCAAATTATAGGAAATTAAAAGCTCTACAACTTTTAGTTGAAATAATTTTTCTTACAAATTACCGCTCAAAAGGTCTTAATATAAAAAGCTGCTTTTTCAAAAGTCTGTAAAGGCTGTGACTCAGCTAATTTTAGTAGTACAAAGTTGCATCAGACATAAATTTCGTAGGAAATTAAAAACTCTACAATTTTATTTGAAGCACTTTTCGATACAAGCTATCGCTCAAAAATCCACAAGTTTTAAATGGTCCAGTTAATAAGTTACCAGCAGAGAATTCTTGAAGGATAGTTAACAACTGTTAAAGAGAGATCCACAGAATTTTGAGCGCCATTTCGTCTGTGTTTGTGGCGGTTCCAACAGCATCTGCAGGACTTTGAACATCATTTTGTGACTGAGAACAGTTTGAAAAATGGTAGGCCAGTGAATCCACCCCAAAAAAAGAGGATTGTTCCTCCAGCCGGAGAAGTATAATGCCAATTGTCTAGTAGAATTTGAAAGAACGACAATTTCTCTCAACATTTGTGCTAGTTTTTGCGAAGGTCTTTGCTTATTTGGTGGTAGAACAGTCATCTTAATAGAATAATTGTAGAGAGTAGGTTGAAACCTCTTGAATGGTAGAAGATACGGGAACAACTTCAAACGGAGTTTCATTGTGAAACAATAGTTCATTTCATCCCTTGTGCTATTTCCTGAGTAGGATTTTGCTCGTGTGTTAGCAAGACAACGATTTTGATAAAACCGTGTACATTATCAGGAATACAACACAATTTTCTATATCCTTGAATGAACAAAATAGCGTTTCGTTCGATAATATTTGACCAAGTACATTGAGCCAATATACACACCAAAGTGTAAATAAGTCTTAAAAATTGTAAGACCTTCGTCATTTTGCACACGTGCTCCGACTAAAATAAAATATTCACTCGTTGTAGTAACCTTGTTACAAAATAAATAAAGTGAACAATGCAGTCGTTTACAACACTGATAAGCGTTATCAACGACCGATAAGTTCGAATCAAGGTAAGAACTGTCGATATTGCCCTAGGTCTAGGAATTATCTACGTGAAATGTATATTTGAACATAGTTTAATGTTTTCTGTTAAGATTATTGCCATTAGCCTAACGATTACTACAAACTTTTATTACAGTTGCTAACGGACTTATTGAATAGTAATCGATGTATTGATAGCTCCTTTTTTGGTTGTTTCTTCTGGATTGCTTGTTAATTGGAGGTTCTGCTTTTGTTTCATCTCGTGACAAATATATTCTTACGCACTAATTCTGAAGTAATTTTCAAGTAACTCCTTCAGAGTAGTCATAAAGGTTTTTCTTCTGATTACCCTATTTGCTTATAAGTCGACGCTCGATTTCCGCACTCATTGTTGGGGATCCAGTCGAGATTTATCATGAGAATTATGTTGCACGTCGTTCCAATTGATACCTCACGTAGTAAAGGATACCAACAATCCAAAAGATATATACCGCACGTCGTTCAAAAAGGATCATTCAATTTTTATGTCGTCTTTTATTGATATTTTGTGGTATTTAGTGCATATTTCACTTTGAAGAATGATAAATTTTCGGGGTGACTGTCTAAAATAAATTGTGCATCCCACCTCATTGCACACAGCTTTCAAAACCAGCAAAACAACTTTGATTCATAGCAAACACAAACAGTTTTTACAAGATGAAATACATAATTGTTTATGTCTGCATGGGTGGCGGAGCCTCCACTCACAAATTTAAACTACGTCTGGTCATTTTTTGCGTTGCATTTGCACAAAATGATTTACAGGACTTCGCACAATAGCTAGGCCAGACAATAAAAAAGAAGTTAAATTTATGATTTTTATTTCCTTTGTGGAAGTAATGGCAAAATAAAACAAACAAAAAAATACTTCCACGAAAATTTAGTGACAGAGCATTGCATAGATTGTTGCAAATAGTTTGCGCCTGAAATTCTTTGAAATCAAACCAAGATCTTGAAAGATACGCGATTGCTTCATTAACAAATAAGACGAGTAAAAATAAATAAAACAATCTCACATTGCGAAAGTTGCTCTTTTCACGGAATCTAATATCGTAACTGTATTTATTTATATAATGCATTAGTATTAGATGCAGTCTTTGAGTCGACCCCTCAAACTTTATTTTTATCTTTGTTTATAGTCTGAACTGCTAACATGACGGTTTTGGCAAAACTAAATAGATTTAAAGCAACGAATGGTTTATTTCTTGCTTAGAATATACCAAATCTAAAAGTGAAATTTTATTTAGAGGATATTTTTAGCATATATTTGTTTTTAAAATATGAATGCACTGCATGTTGAGTGCATAAAAAACAGGATTTGTTTGTTATTTCCTGACCTTACTTTTTATCCGTCTTAATACACACGAACAGGTTCTTAATTCTTTAAATATAATCAAGTTTTATTCCACAGATTACAGGTTGTCAGCTTGTACACAAAATATTCTAGCAACATATGTAATTTAGTCAAAAACATTCACTTTTACATTTAATATTACGGGAAAGAAAATTCTACAACTAACTTCATTAATAAAAAATTCAATTATTATACACTTTGTCCATCAATTATCATGACCTTGAAACAATGCGCAATCGTACAGCACAATATACGAGATCTGTTCAGAAAAACCGAACTTTTTTTTTTTTATTGATGTTACAGATTATTATCGGTTTTTATCTCCTTGAAAGTACTCCTCTCTCCTATTCACACACTTTTCCAAACTGTGTCTCCATATTCCGAAGCAGTACTGATGGGTACCTTCCTTTAAATGATTTTTGAGGTCAGTGACGAGTTTGCTTTGATGTCAAATAGTGTGCAAACGGCGTTCTTTCAGCACTGTTTTCACTTTCGGAAACAAGAAAAAAAATCACAGGGCGTAAGAAGGGTAAGAATGAAAAGTCATCTGATTTTTGGCACAAAACTGACTTGTCATGGTGCAAAAACCATGAGTTGTCTCGCCACAAATCTGATCTTTTTTGCGAATTTATAACTATTGTAAAACGGCTTTATAGTACGAACAGTTCATTGTTTCATCTTAAAGCAAGAATTTAAAATGCACAATTCCATTGAAGTAGAAAAAAACAATTTGAAATAATTTGAAATTAAACTGACGTGCTTTTTTGAGGCTTGGAATTTTTTTCCCAGCCCCATCACAGTTGATGATAGAACTATTGTCTCAATGTCGTACGAGATGTTTCTAAAAAAGTTCTCGCAAAATCTGACGTTGCATTGTTGTTTCGAAAATTACAGATTTCAAAAAACACTGCTAAAATTTAAAAGACAATATCACGAAAACCAAACCTGATATCAACATCTCGAGATGACTAGGTTATAGCTGAGGTAATTTAATATGCTCAGTTTTTTTCTCTAAGACCTTGCACCTACCGTTCAACATCATTCCATTATGGCAACAAAAACAAAGAAGTATCATTGTATGCTACAAAATACAAATGCTCAGCAGAAAATCAGTAACAATAATGACAACATAATTATTTAAAGAACGAATATACTTTCATAAAAAAAAATCTTATTTCGTAATACAGAACAAGAACATATTTTCAGTTTTGAATAAATGCAAACAAAGCCAAAACTTATTATACAGTAGACAATGAGTAAGTTTATATCGAGGACCTTAATCGAATTTAACTGGATTTAGGATTATAAATCTGATTCATAAAAAGGATGTTAACGATCTAAATTAGATTGAAAATCGGATTCCTAATCGACTTTATGAACAAAATTTGTTCATAAATCCGATTCACTCTACCGAGATAAACAGCGATTAAATGAAAAACTTAATAGTAGGTACTGAAACAAAATAATGCAAATTATTTGTTTCACCTGACAGACGTTGGTTTGATCAGTTTTTTAATTCAAGAGAGAAAAATTATCAATTTTCTAGATGGCAAATTAAACAAGGTAATCAAATATTTGAGGAATGAACTAAAAATAGAAGAATTTGGATGCTATGATTATATTTCTACGGCAGCAGTAATAAATAAATAAATCCAGTTAAATCCGTTGGAACTAAATCGATATTTAAATTTGTCGATGTAAACAGTCTACATTTAAAATTTTATTAAATCTAATTTACAATAAATCCGATTTAGGTCTTCGATGTAAACTTACTCAATGTTGTTCGCTAACTGTCATTCAATCACTCGTTCACAGGTGGTGCCAAACGCTGCGCAACAACCTTCAAACAGTGCGCAGTCGCATAACGCAATATACCAACCGTTTGATTTAATTGTGCTTAACGTCGTTCTTTAGCTTTTGTAGCAATGAAAGCAAAATAACAGCATTGTATATTACAAAGTACAAATACTTAGCAACAATATGATTTTCATAAAGCCCTGTTCAGACGTGGACTCACAGTGGACTCACAGAGGACTCACTTTAGAAGCAACTTTGAAGCAACAAAATATTTTTGAGTCTTGGCCGTTCACACGTGTAAATTGTTTGTTGCGCCGTTGTTGCGTCAAAATGTATCTCTTCTTCCACTTTTAAAATAAAATCCTTTGTAAATTGATTTATTCCATTGGTACTTTTGTACTAGATTATTCAAAAAGATTTCTTATTGAATTATTGAGAAGATTATTTTGTTTATAATATGATGAAAAACTGTTTCTGAATGATTAGAGTTGGAATACTACTAATAAATTCTCAAAAAATTCTTGAAAGACTGTAAATATTCTGTTCTTAATTATTTTATAGTAAATAAAGACTTTCTCTACATATCCTTTATTTTTTAACCAAGTTTTTTTATGTATTGTTCTCAAAATCGTTTCCAAATCTGCAATAATCAAAGAAAGAGATGTATTTGCTATACTTTACTGCCTTTTGCACATTCCAAATACGATAAAAAGAATTAAATAATGCAAAAAACAATAAAAGCCAGACATAGATTACCATGAAGTTATCAATGAGATGAGGAAACGACAACGCCCACTTTGCAAGACTCAAAATAGCGGCGCCTGTATTTGACAAGCGACTCAAATTTTTTCTCTTCTTCTTAAGACTCAAATTCTGAAGTGAGTCCTCTGTGAGTCCACGTCTGAACAGGGCTTAATATCTGCATTGAAACAACGCGTTTCAACGCCTGTTTTGGCAGTCGAAACAAGACTTAAGAATTTAAGAATTTTCCAATAGCTATTAAATATTTTCAAAATATCACTATAGGCATGTTTGTTACAAAATAAATGTTTTTTCATAATACCTTCATTGAAAATATGCGTTTTAACGCCTGTTTTGTCAGTCGAAACAAGAAAATTTCAGACAAATGCGAGTGTAGCCGGGCAGAAATAAGCGTGTTTCTGCCCGAGGGAAGAAACAAGCTTGTTTCTGCCCGCTGAATTAATTTTTTACATCGTTTCATCCCTGGCAGAGTCGCATTTGTTCATTGTCAATCTCTAAATGAAAATCTTATAACCTCAGTTAATTTGACAGTTGTTGTATTCGGAACTGTAAATTAAATTAAAAAGACGATTAGTTTCAAGAAAAAAAGTATTGATACGACAATTTCAAGTACACCACAACATCTTATTGATAAAGCACAAGCAGCTACTCTCGATTTGTTATCTGCAAAATCAAGAGAAAAATATTTACTTTGCTATGACAAATTTGAAATGTGGAAAGTTTCAATGCAGGTATTATGAAAAATACAGTGTGTGACACGGGACAAAACACGATTTCAGCCGAGTGTGATGCCGGCCCTCGCTTCGCTCGGGCAAGCAACGCTCACCCTCGGCTGAAATCGTCTTGTTTCGTCCCTAGCCACACAATATACTATTTCATAATACCTGCATTGAAACAACGCGTTTCAACGCCTGTTTTGTCAGTCGAAACAAGATAATTTCAGACAAATGCGAGTGTAGCCGGGCAGAAACAAATGCGAGTGTAGCTGAATTTGTTTCTCATATCATTTTATCCCAAGCAGAGTCGCATTTGTTCATTGTCAATCTCTAAATGAAAATCATATAACCTCAGTTAATTTGACAGTTGTTGTATTCGTAACTGTAAATTAAATTGAAAAGAGGATTAGTTTCAAGAAAAAAAAGTTTTATTACGATAATTTCAAGTACACCACAACATCTCATTGATAAAGCACAAGCTGCTACTCTCGACTTGTTACCTGCAAAATCAAAAGAAAAATATTTACTTTGTTATGTGAAATTTGTAATATAGAAAATTTCAATGCAGGTATTATGAAACATACAGTGTGTGGCGCGGGACAAAACACAGTTTCAGCCGAGGATGATGCCAGCGCTCGCTTAGCTCAGGCTGAAATCGTCTTGTTTCGTCCCTAGCCACACAATATACTATTTTGTACGATCAATAAGAAAAGAAGGAAACAGAAAATGAACAATCGCAGACCAACATTCTTTGCGGACCATAGTAACGGTCTGCAAAGAGTACGTTCCACTAGATTACAGCAATGCTCACGCTCACGACCGCGGTTTTTGCTGTTCCACTTGATTCATGGTCGATGTGCCTGATGCTGCAAGTGGATGCGAATGTTTGTTAAATGTCAAATAAACTGAAAATTTGTGGTTAGAATCGGAAAGTAAATCATCAATAAGATTTAAACTAACCTATATGCCTATGTAAATTAATCGCTTCTACATAATAAATAATGATAATGAGAGACCATGAAATTATCTGTCATATTGAGAAATGGAAAATCTTGAATCAATAGACATAACTTTGAATCGAAAGTACAAATTGGAAAGGCATCGTCTCATTTAATTGGAACTTCATGGCGATTTCTGCAAAAATGAACGCAACGACTGCTTCGACCCACCTTTCAATCGCGGGCGTTGTGAGCTAGAAGTGGTCGATATCTATGACGTATTAATTATGAACGTCAAGATTGCGATCGTCTTGTAGAACGATCAATGAGGCGACATGAGCGTTGCGGTCGTCTAGTGGAACGTACCCAAAGTCTTTGCATATCGTTGCTAATGAAAATCATAAAATTAAAACTATTAGATAAATATAATAATACAAATAAAATACGCTAAAATTTCATTTCCTGTTATTTGTTTGCATCCCTTTTCATTAATTCACAGTATAAATTTTGTATACACAACTTTATATCTTTCTCTTCACTTGGCAGGTAATAGTTCCAGTGTAGCTGCATGAACTGCATCACAATGTCGGAAAGTGTCGATGTGATATCAATTTTATTTGAATTCATTGTGATATTTGTAGGTATTATGCTGTTTTGCTTCACAAAAATTACAAAATGTCAAAATATTTTGACGTGATAACGTCTTATAATTCGATAGAGCTGGCTGCACGCACGAAAAAACATGACTCATACGGCGTTACCTCGCTCGCTCTGAAGCGTTCCATTACGTCATCACAAATGCCAATGATTATTTATCAATAAGAATGAATTAAATGAGTAATTAATAAGACTATGATGTACTTCTGTAATATGTTAAGAGACGACAGTTGTGTTGAAGATTTTATATGGGACGGACGTGAAACACGATTTCAGGTGCAACGAAGTAATGAAAAGATTCATTTAATTGGGATATATTTGTTTTTGACGTGACTTCGTCTTATAATTCAATGGAGCCGGCTGCACGCACGAAAAAACATGATTCATGCGGCGTTACCTCGCTCTGAGGCGTTCTATTTAAGGCTTGAAGTGCAAGCGAGATCGCGGAACGAGCGACAAAGAGGCACAATCGACCTACGCGTTCGGCAGCGTTCGACATCTGTCTCTCTCCTACTTGAGTGAGCGATGCGTCCGCATGGACAGCTGCTATACAATAATACATTCAAATGTTTTCGTCAAGTATGAAGTGCAGTGAATAGTGAATGTGGTGTCAATTGTTTATAGCAAAGATAATTGCGGCGATAAAGGTAATGATTCTTTTGATATTAGATATATGTTCAGTGATATATTGTCGAATATTCGTGCTTTCATCAATAAAATAAATAGCATCGGTCCGCTAGCGCAGCGATTGTAGGTTATGCTATAATTGACAAAACTATAACAATAAGTTAACAGAACTAGGATAAAGTGAATGATAGGTCACTATGATAATGCGCTTGCGCTCGAAATACATGTGTACAGAGTAAGTGGTAGCTAAGTCCTCAAACATGACATGTGAAAGTTTCATTATTTCGGTCCAACATGGAGAAGTTTGATTCGCCCTGCGAGGTGGTTTCCTCTCAAGTTCAGTCCACAGGCGCGCGCAGCGCATGTGCGGTAATATTCAGAGATGTTTGTTAAAGCCGCGAGCGTAGTGAGCTAACCTACAACCATTGTTACACATGAACACTGTTTTAGTGCCACTGCCAGAATTTGTTTTTACTGCAGACACGCCAGTATCGCCATCTCTTTAAAATTGTGCGAGATGTCATAGTGACCTATTAGTCACTCTTACCCAGAACTATTTCACGATGAGTAAAGAATCAATGGCTTCACTATTCGATCGAAATAATTATCGAGCGTAGCTATGATTTCAAAAAATTAGAACATAAATGTTAAATCTTCCACATATCATAACAACGTGTCTGAAATGACAGGTTGGATCAGCCAGCCGTCAAAGGGAACAACTTTCTCCCATATCAAACACATTGAGGCGGGCTTTTCAGAATCTAGAGTTACAAAAATTTCAATGATGTTTCTAGGTTCAAAATTTTAAATTCAGGATTTATGAACAATAATTTATTCACAGTTCATGCTTATAATAAATTATTCAAGATTATCACTTTTTCACAACAAGTTACGATTAAATTTGCGAAAATAATTGAGTAACTAATTGAACAACAACTTTTATTCAGTTTACTTGCTGATAGAAATGATGTTGATACAAAATAAAAAATAAAAAAAATTGACATAATTGTATTTATGCGTACAAATAACTGTAACTTGATCAACTAAATTCCTGATTTCCATTTACCTCCTTCTCTATATCCATACAAAATATCTATCAAACCGATAAAATTGGAATTTTCTTTTCAAAAATGCAACCACTCCATCAGTATTTTCTCATGACGTTGTCACGTTAAACTATCGTCAGTAAACCGACTTTACAGACAACCAATTTTTTCGTTTGAATTTTTGTTTGCATTGTCGCCTTGGCTACCTTAGTTACATCCAGATTTTCAGCTTTCATAGATGTGATGATATGAGTGGAAAATTATATAATTTTTATAGAAGTCAATCAATATTCATTTTAGGTCGTACAAAAAATAATGTGTATATCTCTGTTTGAAAGTATCTTTGCAGACTTCGACTAGTTGCAGACCTCATTTCGCTTGATCTGCAATCTCTAGCCTTAGTCTGCAAAGACCTATTTTCAACCCTTGATATACAAATAACTACTGTTGTAAATGTTCACAATACAATACGTTCATGGAAAAAATTTTCATCATTCGTACAACAAAATAAAAAGCATATTTCCTGTCCAAAATCAATGTAAATACAGTCGACATCCTTGTTCTGTACTAAATGACAGCCCACCATTATGAGTGTTCGTAAGGCCTCTACGAGATCAATATACATCAATTTTGTCTTACTTCTCTTACTCATTTATCGAGAAGATTTCGTCGTCGGACGATCTGTATCATAGTATTAGTAACTGTACTTCTTAAAAGTTCAATTCCGTGAGCATTTTTGCTGATTTTATTAAATCTGCTATATGTACGTGAATTTAACAATAAATTAGTGAATTATATCCATGAGCAATTAATTTATGATGCGTTTAAATGAAAAGGAACTTTGAATAATCTATATTTTTGACATTACTAAATGTACCGCTCTATATTAGGCGATGCTTTTCGCTTTTGCGATCTCGTTGAAAATGAAATTATCATCATTTTGACATTTTGTTTTGGCCGCATTTTGAAAAAACTATTCGAATTAATGTCACTGGTATCGGATAAACACAGTGAATAATTAAAGATTAAATAAATGATGGCGATTTCTAGGTAATTCCGTAATCACATATTCGATTAAATTTGTTTGCACTACTGTAGATGCCTTTAATATTTAGCAAAGAGCCATTTTTTAAAATTTATTCAAAATGTTTTCCACGAATACAGTAGATACATTGTTCACTGTCATTCAACGACAAAAAGGTTAATCTCTCATTCCAAGTGACGTCATAAGCTGCGCAACGGCCTTGAACAATGCGCAGTCGCAGAACGCAATACACTTACCGTTTGATATAAAAGTGCTCAAAATAATTTTACAAAGTTTCTACTTTTGTGACGACAAAAACGAAGCTGCAGCATTGTATCCTACAAAGTACAAGTGCTTAACAACGAATCATTAACGTTAATGACATAATAGGACACGGGGAATGTTATGTCTTTATCGTGAACGTTCGCAACAATAGAACTATCATTAAAAAACAAATAAAAAATCATTAAATAAAACTTTTTTATTTTTAGTACAGTAAGAATTAAAAATATATTTTGAGTAGGAAATATAAGAAACGGTAATAATTATAAAACCTCACATGATTATGATGTAATAAATCAAAATCAGCATTTTGGCCATGAAAAACTTATTAAAAATAATTTTTAATCTTGTGATAATGACATTTGAACTTTCGTACTATACAAGTTCAAAACGATACGAAAATTTATTAAAGATTAACATAATTTTTAGTTAAAATATAAAAATCCAATAATCTATTAGACATTTTGTTTCAGTAAACGATAATTGAATCAACAAAAATATTTTGTTGGCGTACATATAAATAAACATTTGATAGTAATTGTTTCTGTTTTTATCATGAATATAGATATAATTGTTTTATAAATAATGTGCTTGAAGTTGGTGATGAGCGAAACGAATTGAATTATTCCTCTTTTCATCATGACCCATTTAACTGCACCCCAAGAATCCTTCAACAGTAACCCGCAGGAATATCCTTCACCCGGTGAGTTCTCAAGGACGCACAACCCAGCGTATTAGTTCCAGTCTGCACGTCCTTGACCTGACACCTCCCCTTCCAGTATAGCTCCGCCTACCTGCAGAAGAAGTGGGGGTAGTGTCAAGGTCTAACGCCAACACGAAACGTAGGGAAATAGATGGGACAGGAGATCTGGAAAAGGATAATGATGAATGAGAAGGATATTTTGGGACCTTTTATATTAGAATAACGAAAAGTTCACATTTTTTTTATGAAAGGATGTGCAGCTTCCTGTTGATGAACTGATATTTATTCTTGAACGTAATTTAAAGGTTGATAAGTTTTAATTATGAATCAGGGCTTTATAAATTGATTAATTATATTTTTACAAGGTAAAAACGGGCGCCACGTAACTGAATAACAAAATACACAATACAGTACAGAATTATGTTCAACGCCCAGCATTCAGATTTTGTAAACAAGCAGAACAATACACAATAATCTATCTCTCAAGGCTGCCTACTGTTAACTTCAGTACGCATAAATCTATTATTGTACGATAAAATTGTGTCTAAGATCATTACGAAATATTACAAGAATCAAATAACTTTTTATTGATTTGAATCCCGTATAATTTCACGCTTTATTACTATATTACTGTTTTTTGTTTTCATTTGTTTCATCAAATGTCATTTGTTAGAAATGGCGCGAACTGCTACGCCTCTGAGCTGCGCATCGACCTGCGCAAGCGCAGAGCACAATATACGTACCGTTACTGATTGTAGCATTCAGACATCATTTTGAAGTTTTTGTTTTTGTAGCATAGCAATGAGAATGAAAACAAATCTATCACGATTTTTCTACTAAATTCAAAAACTTTTTGACGATTGGAAACCAGTATAAGTTCCTCGTTTTGACAATAACCTGTCTTTCATTTCAAAATGGCGCAAATGCTGCGCTCCTGAGCTGCGCAATGGGCTTGAAATAGTGCGCTGTCGCAGAACACAATATACGTAGCGTACAGACATCGTCTTGAAGTTTCAGCTTATGTAGCAACAAGAATGATTTGTTTTAAATCGTTATTTAGATATTTAATCGAAACGAAACTATTATAAGAGGTCTTCAATTGAAGTAAATATCCCGCCATTTATGATATAAGAATCCAACAATGGCGCGAACTGCTGCTTCTTCGAACTGCGCGTAATGGGCTTGAGGCTTGAGGTAGTGCGCAGTCGCAGAAAATTATATACGCACCGTTACATACAGACGCGTCCAGACATTCTCTTGAAGTTTGTGCGTTTGTAACAGGATTAATTATTATCATATTATTTTTTTATGTGTTTTATAATCTGAATTTGCCCAGGATGCGAATACTTGTTTGAATGAAAGTGTATTTCGATCTTTCGCATCCAGGTTTCTGTGTGAATGGCAATGGGGCCAGCACAAGGTCTACACGCGTACTTCAAACAGCTAAATCTGACACGCCTCAGGAAACAAGAATCAAACCAGTGTAATTTGTGAAATGAGCCACGCGTGATTTCAACCATCTTACCAATAACTGCCTGTAGAATGACCTTTCGTGCGCCGCTAATTTCAGCTTCATTTTTTAAATTATCGTGAATTGGAAGCATGTTTATTGCCACTACTTATTTTTATTACAAATAAATCTCTATGTTAGTTTTTATTTTTAATGTATTGCAAATTACTTGCTCATGAATTCAATCGGTATATCTGGTTACACAGTCTATAATAATACATGATTTTTTTTTATTCGAACAAAATCCGATGCTACAGCATCCTTTTCAAGGTGTCAAATTTCTCAAGGTGATAAAAAAAAAAATTTTTTTGTTTTATCAACATCAGGATTTCTTATTCATATTTTTACTTACGTGTACTAAGTACAAGTACAAGGAAGTATTGTGAAACCGACAAAATTTATCTATCAAGATTTTGATGGAAATATCCGTTTTGAGCATCCCTGAATCCATTTTGACTATTTTTGGCTTGATGTCGGAACGTTCGTACGTGCGTGCGTAACTCGCAAATCTTAGAACTAGTTGAACGTATAATGCTGAAATTTTGTATTTAAAACTGGTATAGGCCTATAGGGTCTAGTTGTGCACCTCGCATTATGGTTTCAATCGTCTGTACCGGAAGACTTGAAATTTTTTTCGAATTTTTCTGATAAATCCAGAATGATCAACCGTAGGATGTTGAAATTCAGCATTGGAAATTGCTGTAGCATCCAAATGGTCATCTCCTATTTTCGTACTAATCGGCTCAGCCGGAAGTGCACTTTATATAACAGACTTTTCGAATTTTCTTCATAAATACAAAAGAAACGGTCGTAGAATATTGAAATTTTGTATTAAGCACTTCTATAACATCTAGTTGTACATCTTGCATTATGGTTGCGATCGGCTGAACCAGAAGTGCAGTTTACTCGAAATATTTCTTGAATTTTCCGCATAAATCCAAAACGATTGAACGTAGAATATTAGAATTCAGTATTCAAGACGATAGTACCATCTTCTAGATTCTAGATACTCATATCCTATTTTCATTGAGATCGACTGAGCCGGCAGTGCACTATACTTGACAATCTTTTGGAATTTTTCGCATAAATTCAGAACGATCATCTGTAGAATATTGAAATTTGGTATTTCAGTCTGCTGTAGCATCTAAATGATTGCCTACTATTTTCATAACAATAATAATAATCGGAAATGCACTTCAGTTGAAATTTACTTTTCAATTTTGCGTATAAATTCAGAACTGTGAGCCGTAGAATCTTGGAAATCATTATTTAAGAATGTTGTAGGATGAGAATGATGATCTACTGTTTCCATAGCAACCGACCAGGCTAAAAGCGCATTTTACTTGACAGATTTTTAGAATTTTTTGGATAGATCAAAAACAATTAGCCGTGGAATGAAGAGATTTTCTGTTTGATTATATAAATCCAATGATGTACATTAAGTCACGTAATGTCTACGTCAGATTTTTTAGAGAGATTTTTTGGTATTGTCACTCTTGACAGTTGGTTTCGTGAACATTTTGGCAAATTTTATAGGGTATATATAGAATTTAATGGATAGTTTTTTAGAGTGTTAAATACATGACACATGAGCAAATACTTTGTTATATATTCCAAGTGTTACAAAGCAGTCAATAGAAGTTGAACATCAAAGTAGTAATCAGTACTAATGCAAGTGTCGTTACGTGTCGTTAGATTGTTTTTCTTTCTGCTAATTACCATCCCACTGTCTACTTTAACTTCGTCTAGAGATATCTCTTCAGATCAAACCTTTAATTTGATTTTACCCGAAGCGTCCGACTCCTATTTATCTATTCAAGGTCACCGAAAGCAACTGCGTTGTTAGTGAATACAACATTAATAGCCCACTGTCCAAAATAGCTGCAATTGCACAATGAACAAGATGTTCTAATCTTATTATTCGGCTTCACTTAAACGCAAATAAAATTGATGTTCAAATTTTTTTTTACAGTCACGTGGACAAACTGAAGCCGCCAATCGAATAATCGGATGGAGAATAATGCGAATTGAGGAAGGCCGCTTCGCCAATGAGGTTCAAACGGTAAGTGATTTGATTTTTCTTATGAGGCGGGAGTTGATAACGGTTTTTGATTGGGCTCTCATCTTACCAACTACTTTGACGCTCGAGGAGAAACGGCGTATATTTTGATCCACTTAACTTTCAATTCTTAAGTCCATAGCTCGTATATTAATACCGTAAATACCTACAATCATTCCGAGTAGTACACACCCACAATTTGAAATTTCTGAAACACCTGGTTTACTCACGGCAAAATAATTTGTTTTGAGCGGTGTATAATGTCAAAATATTTTAACTAGCTATTCCGAAGTTTATAGTTCGTGCATCAATAACAATTGATAGTTGATATTAACTTTGCATATTCCTACATCCATCCTGAGTGCGTACCTACAATTTGGAATTTCTGGAAATAATATTTTGAGCGGTGTAATGTGATTTTTATATTTAGCTTTCGAAGACTATAGCTCGTGCATCAATAACTATTGGTGGTAGATATTTTTACTGCATATACCTACATCCAACCCGAGGACTTAGTCAAAGTTTAAAATTTCTGGAGCCCCTAATTTATGCACAAATTGATTCGTTTTCATCGATGAAAAAATAACAATTGTTTTGAAATCTTAAATTCTTAAGTCTGCAGCTCGTGCACCAATATCGATTGGTGACTGATAATAATTCTGCATATACCTACATCCATCTCGAGTACGTATCCACAATTTGTAATAGCTGGAGGCTGGAACTTATGGCTCACGCAGAAATAAAAATTGTTTTGAGCTGTGTAATGTTTTTTTTTCCATCCAGTAATTCTGAAGGCTATAGCTCGTGCACCAATTACTATTTGTGGCTAATATTAATTTTACATCAATCCCCAGTACGTAACCACAATTTAAAATTTCTGGAATTTCTGGCTTACGCAGAAAAAATTTATTCGTTTTGAGCGGTGTTTGATGACAACGAGCTAAATAATGTTCGGGAAAGTTTTTTTTTTTAATATTATATATCGAGCCGAATTATATTGGTACCTGTACCAGCATATACGGTAATATATGCACCATTTACACAAATAATGAAGTTTTCATCACAAAATGACAGCTCAAATGTGGGGCATTCTATTTTTCCACGAATAGCTCAATGTAAATTTGTATTTACGTCAAAACCAGTTTCAAAATTAAGTATAGAGTGGAAAAAATTCCAATGTAGTATAACTTAAGGTGAGCTATATCATAAAATAAATAATGCCATTGAAAAACATAAAGAAACAATAAAAATTATGTCCCATAAAGTGGTTTTAAAAATCTTTTATTTCTAACTCGATTTCTAGCTTTTATTATACATAAAATTTTTAGTACAATGGTACAAATGATGTCATTTAATGGACTTTTTTTTCAAATTTTATGCAAATGTGTATTATTTTTAGATATTACGGTAATGTTAACGTCTAAATATAATACAAGAATTGTAGCACTGTGTGCTTCCCTGGCAGTGGCCTGTTGAAGTCGACCTACTTTCTGAATAGTGTCCAGCAAATCCCTCAAAATATAAGGAAAATCAAGATTCAGAACAAGATCACCTTCAATTAAAAACATCTTTTGAATTAGATGATCCAATAATCTGATATTTCAACTTGTAAATGCGTTTTTAAATATTTTAGTAACGTTAAGTCGTGTTCTATTGGGTGCTGTATAAGCAACTACCTAGACCTACCAAACAACAAACTAGTTAATATAAATAAATGAACATCAAAGGCAGAAACAAAATACGGCTGCAATAACAATGAAACATATTGCAGAGAATTGCGGTCACTGAACCAGATATCAAACGTCCCTGACACTGCCATTGCCCTTTTGATCTGTGCCAAATATTAATACTGAATGGAAAATTAATTAAATCTATAACTAACCTCGATCAGTTGTATCCATTGTTTCGTCCGTCTTTTGTCAATCGCACATAAATAATTCACGACACTCTCAAATGTTAAAAACAAATAAATATGCAGCCACTTGATCCAACAACATGGCCGTACGTCAATCTTGACTCACTGAGCAGAAAATGTGCACTTTCTCATTATTTTAATTTGGAATCATAAATTAAAATAGCTTTTAATTTAAATAAAGAAGCATAAAATGTAATAAATATATTTTAATAAAGGAATTAATAATAAAATACATTGTACTTTCTTGGTTTAAAGTATTTGTAGATGTCACTAATAGTCATACTTCTGACATTTAAGTCGTTAATTTCGTCAGCATTTGCGCACTCTGCGCATAAGACACAATCACAATAGAAAAACGCAAAATAAAACAACCAATATTTATTTTTTCCACATTATTGTAACAGTTTTTTCACATTCATTGATCATTTATATACTTATTCCACAACCAGAATCATTTTTTGATATTTGAATGTCAAATAGTTGGATACTACATTGTAGTACGTACTACAAATAATACGAGCTCAGAGTCATCTTGCGTTCGATACTCTATTGAAATTCAGAGCGCGCAAGATCAGTGAAGTACAAAAACGTGCGAATATAATCGAATCGCTGAATGATAGAACATTTTATTCATGTGAATTCAATTTATCAATCCGCGTATTGCACACTCGATGTCATATCTTTAATCTTTCGCTTTAGAGTTAGTAAATAATAGATTCATTAGCCATTAGGTCCCTCTCAAATAAAAACAACACGGCGGATTTTTGTATTAAATCATAAGTAAACCTCGAGAAATACAATATGTTCCATTCGGGGCATCCACCATATTGGATTTACAATGATGTCACACAGCTTATCGTATTTTACTCATTTAACCCTTTCATTTGATATCCATATCAAGGGGGTATCAGATATACCATATTGCATTGTGATTGGACTTATACAAGGGTACAGAATTTCATAACTATCTGAATTAAAACCAATCGAATTTCTTATTTTATTTTTTAATCTTGAGGCGTCCGCCATATTGTATGTAGAATTATATTAGTCATACTTTCTTGCATTATCACCAGATTTATACACGTGTATGAAATAACAAAGCTTTAGCTCTATTAAAATCAGCCGAATTCTTGATTTCAAGATTTGTACCGGATGGAGACGATTCGGCATATTGTATCGTCCACCATATTGAATTCATAACGGTTGTTTCATTGTCCCAAAATTGTTATGAGTCTGCAATTTCAAAGCTCTAGCTTCATTAGAACCAGCCAAAATTTAATTACAAACGTCCGTATCCCAATATCGCTTATTTGATATGTTATTGAAATTTGGTGCTCATTTGGAGCCAAGATGGCGTGCAATTAACTCACTTTTTAGAACTTCACATCTGACTACTTCATCTGCGAAGATCGAGCCGGCCATGAAGAATATATAAGAAGCCTCTTATGTCAAATTAGTCCATCAATTTTTTTTTTTAATTAATTGAATTTATATTGCGGAAATTTCTCCCTCTATTTTGTGACGGAAATTATTCAGATCATTTCCCCTTCCTATTCCTGAAAATTTGTTCAACCAACTCTCGCCAGGTGATTCCCACTTAACCGTTATATTTCTGTTTTCCCGCCAAAATGTAAATTGAAGAGCAGAATTGTACACTAATTACAGTACAAGGGTGGGCAGAAAGGGCTGCAGTCCATGTATATATCATGTGCCTATTATTATTGCTCACATATACCCGCCATCGCGTTTGAATTTAAATTGATCGGGAAATGATTGTCACATGACCGACCGGATCGTGTTGTGCAGATTTTCATGCCGAACTGTAGTAAAAATGTAGTGGCGGGAATTTGTTGTTAAATATTTAATAACAATGTAAAATTCGTTCGAAATGTACACAAAACTGTACAAGGCTTTAATATCCAAAAGTTTGGCATCCAGTTTACATTCCAAGATTGAAGACAATATAGGTTATAATTGATAAATTAATAAAATGACGCCACGCTTAAAGTTAAAATATTTGCTGTTTGCCGCATGCGCCTTCTTACTACTTAAATTTTTCGGAGTATTTACACATCTTTTTGAACGAGATTTCTATAATGATTTTCATTACCCTTACGATGGAGACGTCAAGGAATCGGTGGAGCAATTGAGACACAAAGTAAAACCAGACATTATTCCAATTAATTACTACAATTACACATATCTGACCGATTGTAAAAACAAATGCAAGGGTCAAGAGGGAGATTTGCTTCAGCCCCGATTAGTTTTCATTGTGAAATCTGCTGTTAGTCACTTTAGCCGAAGACTTGCTATTAGGAATAGTTGGGGCTATGAACACCGGTTTTCTGATGTTGAGATCAGGACAATATTTATGCTAGGATTGGATGAGGATTACACGCTATTAAATAAAGTAGCGTTGGAATCTCAGAAGTATGGTGATATAGTACAAGCCAGTTTTCTCGATTCTTATTACAATAATACTATTAAAACAATGATGGGATTCAAATGGGCTGTAAATTATTGCCCCAACGCCAAATTTTATATGTTCGTGGATGATGATATGTATGTATCAACAAAAAATGTCTTACGGTTTATTAGAAACCCGACGAATTATCCCGCTTATTTGAAAGAACCAATATATAGCTTGCAAAAAAATCGTCCAAAAATATCGAAACGTCAAGTGATGGATTTTGAGTTGCCTGACGATGTTCGGTTATATTCAGGGTATGTATTCATTTCGTCACCACATCGACATATTTCAAGCAAATGGCACGTACCACTCGAAGAATACCCTTATCACATGTGGCCCCCCTATGTGACAGCCGGAAGTTATATAGTTTCCAAAGAAGCACTACACGAACTATACTTCACGAGTTTCTACACCAAACATTTTAGATTTGACGATATATATTTAGGATTAGTAGCTTTGAAAGCTAATATTGAACCGTACCATTGCACAGAATTCCATTTTTATAAAAAAGCTTACAGCGGTCATAATTATGACTTTGTTATTACTTCCCATGGATATGATGATCCGGAAGAGCTATTAAGAGTTTGGAATGAGCAAAGGAGTGCAGGAAACGCTTAAAGTTATACAATTTTCTACGTTTTATGAGAATTTATTGTTAAAATTGTGATAAAATAATAAATATATATTTAATTGGCAGTGGATACATTATATTCTATATGACCGTTGGTTTCTGGTCGGCCATTCTTATTTACGCTATCTTCTAAGCGATTTGCTTCATGCTGCGCGAGATTCAACAGCATTTGCGAGCTCTCTAATATCTGAAATTATTACTCAAAATGTACAAGACACAATAAACTAGTTACACAATCTTAGGTTACCTTCTTAAAACCAGCTTCTGTTTCTTGAATCGTCCTGTCATAATTTTCCCTCATTGAAACATGCTGGGCAAGACTTCTATTTATAACATTTAATTTTTCTAACAGTACTTTCACATGTTTTTCCAATACATGCTTTTCATTTTCTTCTTTGTTGATTACTATTTGCAGTTCGGAACGTTTAGTTTTCAATTCTTCAAGACCTACATAGAAAATAAGGTTAGGTTTACTTTATTTGACATAAATACACGTACATTTTACTAATTCTTGGTTGTACGTTTGTAAGGCAGCTCCGTGTTCTGACATAATCAAGAATCAACTATTAATCATTTTATCTTATATATTATCCATTATTAACATTTAACGCTTCTTCAACGATTTAAAATAGTTTTGTAATTTGCCGCAAAAGGCGCGCGCTCATCACTTCGTTTAGGGGCACTCAAGTCTGAGATGGGACAATGAGTTCATAATATATCTTCTAATTTAATCAAGATGAAATATTATTTTTAATGTTCGATGACAACCTTGTCCCATCCTCGACATGAGAACCCAACTACGTTGCTCAATTGTTGCAACGCGGTTATCAACAATTGCAAGTAAATATTCAACAAATGTAACAATGCATAACAATTATTTGTGTTGCACAAATCTGCCAAAAATTAGCGAATTGTTGTGTTTATTTGCAACAATTCACACACCGGAAAAAGTAAATACGTCATATTATAATCTTGTGATTAAAAAATGCCGCCAACTTATTTTCGAAAATAGTGAGGTGCTTGCGTGTCCAAATCTCGAAGAATTATACGGAGTTTATATTATAGTAAAAGATAGTTTGTATGAGACTGGTAAGGTGCAAAAATATTTAGCTGATCATAATTTGAAGGTAAGATAAGTGAATGTAACTGCTGCAAGTAAATTGAACGTGCCGAATATTTGTAGGCAGGTCCGCCAACTGCAGTTCGGAAGGATATTTATGAAGATTGTTTTATGTATACTATTATTGCTAAATTGGCACCGAAATGGAATTTAGTTTCAAATTATTTTGTTAGAGGGAGAGATTTTTTGACGAATAATATTTTTAAAGATTGTGCCCGATTATCTTTATGTATAAATGGTATTCCAAAAATGGTTTGCATAAAATTGCCAATCTATTTATTTATTTATTTTTAGATTCAGGTGAAACTTCAATGGTATTTGAAATAAGTCGAATAAAATTACCTACATTAACACTGGAAAAATTAGATTTACCAGATAATAATATAAAAGAACTGAAAGAAAAGGGAGTAATAGCATTTAAAAATTGTGATTCTAAAATAATTCGAGTTTTGCCGAGGTAAATTAATTACTAACAGTTTTAAGTTGATATAAAATTATTGTTTTTAGTTTGAAACGAGGTAAAATTTTGTCAATTAATTCAAAAATAAATGAGACTTGGGTACTGCAAAATTTCCAGCAGCTCAGACGGCATTGGAAAAATACGGTAATTCGAATAAAAAAATTATGAAAATAAATAAATATAATGAAATATTTTCCAGTATGGATATAGACTATCAGAAAAAGAAAATAATATATTTTATCTAGAAATATCATTTTTTGACGGCTCCCCAATATTTACTTACCCAAGTTTATGTGTTCTTCCATATGAACCAACTTTTATCCAAATCGTTGATCCTCAATCAATAGTAGCTGGGTTCATATCCGATCTGATGCGATATATGCCAAATATTTTAGGCGACAAATATCCAATCCCAACACACATCAGTCCACGCGAATCATTTTTGTTTCCTGGAACAAAAGTAAGTAGTAATAATTTATTTATAAATGGAACTACATTTTGGGACATCATTCTAGCAGCAGCAGCAACTTTTTAATATTCCTGATACACAAAACTCTGCTATTGTTTATTTATCAACACAAAATCGTGAAAATAACAGCCAAGAACAGAAATCAAAATTGTCCCAACTTTTATCACAATTAAAACGACCAGAAAATAAGGTCCCAATATATTTGACCCAAAATACTGTTTTGAGTTCGGCTGTATCTATCACACCCCAACCACAATTAGCCAAAAAAACTAATAAAACGTTTGAAGCGAGTAAAATTTCACAAGACTTACAAAGTCAGGCAAAATTTCTCTCTGAGAAATTGGCAGAAAGGTCCAACATGGCTTCCAAAGAATCCCAATTCCCTAAAATCAAATCTATCAAGAATATACCTGAATCGGTAGATCAAGTAAAAACACGAGAAAAACAGATACAAGATGAAAATGATTTAGATGATTTCGTAACACCAGAAATAAAAGTATCAGCAATAACACCAATATTTAATAATATCGCAGCCAAGAAACGGAAACTTGATAGCAAAACTGAGGTACTTCATTTACATTTGGGAGTTTTTTTATTGATCTAATATTTTTCAGACAACGGTAGCTAAGAAACCCAAAGAAAAATCGGTTACAGAAGTGAAAAACATGAAAGAATTAGTAAATAATGGGACAATAAATAAATTAAACGTACCAAGTTTATTGAAATGGCTGAAGGAGAGGAATATTCATTGTACTACCAAAGAAAGAAAAGCTGTCCTTATCGAAAAAATTATTGATAAAATTTCCAAGCAATAATTTTAAGTTGACTTCTTTTTTTAATGAGAAATAACTATTAATTTTTATTATTTTGTTGTATTTGTTAGGAGAAATAAATAATTTTAAGTTGTACATATTTGTATTTCGCGCCTTATTATCTTCAATTGAACATCCTATAGACGCTTAGATATTTACGAAGATTTGCATTGATCGTGCAATGACAAAATACTAATAGAAAGCTTATATTATATAGTGTCATTCATAATTTGATTCCACAGCTTTTTTATGTGGAGTTCATAGATGAATAATATTATTATTCATTGTTTCTCAAGTTATTTATAAGTTTATAAAGCGCTAGCACCGCCGATCATAAGTTTTTTGTACTATCGACTGAAAAGCCGAGCGGTTGAATGTGGAATACGTACAATAAAATTGCTACACCGAACTTTTGAAAATACAAAAACAATAATAATTTCCCAATAACGCGAATTTATTGTCACAAATATAAAATTTTTGTAGTAATTAGATCCCATTATTATTTATTTAACTGTAATCCTAGTTAGTATTGAACAAGATCGATGTTCAATTGTCGGATATGATTGACAGGCTATGGTCACTATATGTTCGGTGGTTGCCAGGAAACAACTGTTAGACAATTGAATGTTGGTCCATTGTCGGCTTAGGTATATAAGAATGTAAGCTAGGAGAGGGAGTCATTCAGTCAGTCAGGCAGTCAGTGATTCAGTACGAGTAACTGTGCGCGATATTGTGAACATACGAGTTTGTGAAGTAAAGATTAGCACTATAACCTGTGTAAATAAATTAATCATAATACAATTTGTGACAATATTCCGATTCAAGTCAAGTATGAAAAAAAAAATGAAAACATCAGCGCGTTTCAATATAAGTTAATATATTCGGAAAAAAATGACCTTTCAAATTGTTTTAATTGGCGTATAAGATCCCCGGTTGCTATTTTTGGTTTGGTAGTTCATTCATCGTTATTTTTAAACAAATTTTGTCGAAATTTAGTGTAGTATCATCAGCACATTTTGTTCATGCTAATAATAATAACAAATTAGCTTCGATATCCGACCGGGTCTCTTGATTCTTTTGTTCGAGCTCGATTCAAAAAACTATTAACAAAAGCATGTAAGCTGTCATCTATATTGACTGATGACGTTTATAAATTTTTTGTTATTTTCTTTCACAAATTATTACCATGACCGATGACAGTGAAGGTAAATACAACTCAAAATATTAAAAAACATTCTCAAACTCAAATGTATTTAGCTCAGAACATAGCCAATAGTTTGATTGAAGAACTAATAACAGATTCCACCCAAAGTAAAAAGAAAGGAAAAGAAACAATACAGATTCTAGTGGGAAGCGTTTCTTGGGACGGATTATGGACGTTTCACGTCACGCAAGACACAAAAATCAACCGAATTAAAATGCTGACTCTATTCGAGCTTCACGGCAATGAGTTTGACACACATGTCAATTATTATATGCTTACTTTTCCTGGCGGGAAACGATCTTTGCACGAATCGAAAACTGTGAAAGAGGAACATTTAAAAAATAATGGTAATAGGTTATTTTAACAGGCACAGCGTTTTTTAAAATTAATTTTAGATGTTTTGGAACTGGTGAAACTACCACCCTCAGATGAATTATTAATACAATTTGTACAACATATTTCTGAGAATACTATTACTAAAGAGACGGGGCATTTACCTAAACCAGAATTTAGGAATAAAATGTGCAATGTTGTTTTGGATGTTCAACCACCAGAAGTGAGTACTACAAATTAAATTTCGCGGTATTATGTGGTGCTCACAATAATTCTTTTTATTTGCAGTTTATGTCGGATGTTAGGAAAATTATGATAACACTGATAGAATACTCTTTAACAATAATGTCAACTAAACCAAACGCCCGATTTATTTTCGATGTAGTCCGACGAAAATTAATGTCTGAAAACTTTTTCATTGATGACGGAATGGTAGATAAATACATCAACACCGGAGCTTCGTCAAGACGAATTAAATTTGCCATAAGTTCATCTTAGTATGACCAATAATTAAAATAGATGTTCCTAAATAAAAATATAGTAATGATCCATTTTCAGTAAACGAATGGTTGCAAGAGACAAGCTCTATTCAATCAGAAGATTTAGGTATACCAAATACGTTTCATATTGAAGATACTGTTTCAATTGAGGAAGAATTAGACGGGCTTCTTAAACTTTTTCGACAATATTTGAGGGCTTCTTTTAAGGTTTGTTCGAAAGCCACTGAACATCTCTTGGAAATGGGGTTTGAACTGGAAAATATTAGGAAAGCGTTGCGGTTTACTGGAAATAGCACTTCCGAGGCTGTAAGTCGAAGCACGGAATCCATTTAATGAACTTTAATCAGTTGTTTGAATTCAGGTAGAATATTTATTAGGAAATACGGATTCTAATAACGATGGGGCAAGACCAGGTCTGGATTGTGGCATGTCTGTAACTTCTGATATGTACAAGGAAATAATGAGGGAGAGAGAAATTATTATACCCTTGAGCAATCCAAGCGTTTTATACGGTAACTAGTTTTGAATTTCTCGCCTTTATACGAAATAAAATGACTCTACACTTCCTATGATATCAATTTTTTCCTAATAATACTGGAAATAGACGAAATGCCAATACTTGTGTTAGCATACAGATAAATTAGCACTAATGGCTACTGCTTACTGCTTATTAGTGTCCGATCGAACATTCAGCTTCGGTCAGAAAAATTACCTTCGACCACACATTCGGCTTTGGCTAAAAATCAGCCAAAGATTGGCCGAAGCTAAAGTTTTATATCAGCCGCCGAAAACGGACGATCTTGTAAGAATAAGAACATGTCAATGGTTTCAACAGAAGAGTGGAATAGAAACGTCCTGTTGGAAGAATCAATTTATTATAGCTGAGACCACAAAAAATCCCTTGTATTGTTTGATAACTTTCAGCTTTCACTGGCAACACTGGTTCTTACAGCAGCAAAGTTGTCTTGATTCCTTGCATTTTCTCGTCGCTGTGATATTACTTTATCATTCACGTTAATAGTTTTTCACGATTCGGTCGTAGGAAGATTATCTCTTCTAAAATTTTTACTTAACGAGCAAACGAGTTTGGACAAAAGATCTATTATTTTAAGAAGTTTTAAATAATAAAGAGACATTCCTATATATCACCACGATGAAATGCTAGATTTTGTTTAATACAACTATTATAGTCCAAGATCCCAGACCCGCCAGACCTTACTTTATTTTCTGAGAAACAAAATTTGTGGATTAGAATAGTGCTAGTTGGTACTTTGATCATACACATATTTGCTAGCTTGTGCCGACGGCCAATTTATAGATACGAGGTGTTATAGGTACATCAAGACAATACTCACTTTTCTTGGAGTCTGAGTGCTGATTTTTATGTATGCTCTAGAGAATATTGTTGAAAATTGATAATCAACACTGCCAGACACTTCTCATCGGCAGTAATTCCTGCTAAACGCTTTAAAGTTCGCAAAAAAAATCGTTATCTTACTTATAGTCTGAGTCCTAATTTTTATATATAATACCCAGTGAGCAATTTCAATACTTTTTATAAATTGCCAGTCCAAGGAAGAGTTGGATGCCCGTAGATACTTCACTTACTATCAAGCCTACAAATAGTGACCTCGCGCTTATACTCACAGCGATATTTTAATTGTGTCTGGGGGATGTTTAGCCCTACGATTAATCTAGCTGTTAACAAAAAGTATTGAAATTGTACCCTAGGTGTCATATATAAAAATTAGCAATCAAACTATAAGCAAGATCACGTTATTCTTTGTGAGCTTTAAAGAGTCTAGCAGAAATTACCACCGATGGAAAGCGTCTAGTAGTGTTAGTTATCAATTTTTAACAATATTCTCTGAAACATACCTCAAAATCAGCACTCAAGACCTTAAGAAAAGTGAGTAATGTCTTAACGTACCGTTAGCACCTCGTATCTGTAAATTGGCCGTCGCCACAAACTAGCTAGTATGCGTATGATCAAAGTACATACTAACACTACTCTATTCCACACATTTTGTTACTCAGAAAATAAGTAAGGTCTGGCAGGCCTGGGATCTTGCTCTATTAAGAGAAAAAAATTATTTTGTGACAAATATGGCTACCGTGATATTTTGAAAATATTTAATAGCTATTGGAAAATTCTTTATGAATTTTATTGATTACTTTTATTACTACTATCATGCATAATACCAAATAATTCCTACACAATTTGCATCGTTAATATGGTTTTTTTTAGCCAGTATTATAGAATTTTCTATTAAAGTTGAAGATTCGGCTTCGGTCGAAGGTTGCGGCTAGAACCGAACAATCAGCTTCGGCTTCGGCCAAAATCTGACCTTCGGTCGGACACTACTACTTATGTGAAATCTTTCCATCTAATTATCTCTCTATTTGAGGCTGTGTGCGTGGTTTGCAATTTTGTCACCCTAAAATGAAGACCCTGAATGACATTACTTAGATATAACAGCAATAAGATTGTAGGTTTTTTTTTATCTCTCCCGACGTGTTTCTGTGAAATTTATAACGGTGAAAATAGTTAAAACAAAAGATGAATGTTACTTGGTCCTTCTTTGGGTGTAATTATACAAAGTTTTCACTCTAAGATAGAATTATGTGAATCTTATTCATTCACTGTTACTGCTCGTGTAAAACTGGAATGAATAAAAATTCTATAAATGATACTCAAATGTAAGGGTTTATAACATCAAGTTTTACTTAATTCGAGGTCTTTTTAATTTATAATTGTATTCTAGTATAGTGAGCAACAAGTGCGATAAGTTATCGATTGTCCACGAGAGCGCACGAACGAAGTGAGTGCACTCATTCGCTCAAATGGGCAGTTGACAACATCACACCAGTTGCAGATTCTATTTTTTATTACAAATGTGAAATAAATATTATTTTGCGCTTGTTTTTCCGATAAATGGCTTGCGTGCGACAAGTTTAACCGTTTAGCGCCCGGAAAAACGTGTGCAAAATGGTACTCATCTCGCGTGAATGATAAATTTTATCCTGAGTTCCAAAAATCACATTCCGTTACCGTTATTTTTGTATTTATTGAAAGTTAGAAGAAAATTAAAGTCTTGTATCACACTGTTCAAAAAATTTTTATTTTTTTATTTTTTGTTGACCGGTTTCGACTACTGAGTAGCCATCTTCAGAACCGGGAGACTATAACAAGAAGATACATGAAAACTTAAAATTCTAATTTGGAACAAATACAAATGTAATTTAATGATCATACTCACACTATATAACTACAGGATTCAAATATGCTTTAAAGTTTCAACGTAGATAGATGGTTGAACGTATAACTGTGTAATTTTGATGTTGTTAAATTTTTTTGATCATTCAGACATAAATATGTATTATTTTTAATTAATCTTTTGATTTCCAAAACCTCCAAAAAGTCTAAAGTTGAACCATATTTATGTATATGTGAAATTTCGAAATCTTTAGTAATATTAAAATCATGTCCTGTATCAAGTAAATGTTCTGCGAAACTTGAATTTCCGCACGCGAGTCGTAGACAGCGTTCATGTTCTTCAAACCTAGTTATGAATTTCCTCCCTGTCTGACCAATGTAAGCTGCGTTATAGCTAGCACAGTTTAATTTATAAACCCCAGACTTATGTGTCAAAATTTGAGTATTAGGTTCTCGAAATGTTTCATGAAAATTTCAGCCATTGTACCTGACAGAGGAGAACCCATAGCTAGGCCTTCAATTTGCTTATAGTATTCGGAGTTGAAAATTTAAAAAAATTGTTGTAGACAAATATGTAATAGGTTGTATAAACTGTTTACCATATTGTTAGACCAGTGCGAATTGAACAACATGTCCTTGATCAAAACTTCTGTTTCTGCCACAGGAACGTTTGTAAATAAATTTGTAACATCAAAAGAAACCAAAATACCATTATCTACGTTATTAACAAGTTTAAGTTTACCAATCAAATCTGTAGTATTTTTCAATGAGTGACAAGAACTCGTGTTAAAGTTATCTGTCAGAACGGTATTAAGTTGTTTAGCAAGGTTATATGTAGGAGAATCAATGAAAGAGACAACTGGTCTGATTGGGAAACCTTCCTTATGTAATTTAGGCAAACCATAGAGGACAGGAGTTCTAGGGTTCATTGGTATCAAACTTTTTATATTATAAAATGAAATGAAGTCATTGTGTAGTTTCAGTTCTTTTTTGAGTAAAGTTACAAAACTGTTAAGCGGGTTACATTTGAGCTCTTTGAACGTGTTACATCTGATTAATGATTCTACTTTATTGATATATATATATATAGTTTTATTCAAGATACTAATGCAGTTACCCTTATCTGCTTTAGTAAAAATGAGATCATTTTCTGTAATTTTCTGTTTTATAGTTTTTAGAATCGCAACGTTCTTCCGTTCCTCATTTGATTTACCTATCTTAATTTTGAAGTTGAAGTTAGAAAGTGCGGTAGTCAAATTATTGAATATATTATCATCCTTAATTAAATTGGCGATATTGTTCGTATCTGCAACAAAAGTATCAAACAGTTCACTAGAAGGTGTGAAAATGGGGTTGAATTTCAATCCTTTATTTAGAAGCCTCAATTCGCTATTGTCAAAATCGACGTCAGAAAAGTTGATAAGTGTCATGAAAATTGTGGATCTCCTCTATTGTTGAAGTGGCTTGATTATCTTTTTCAATTTTAGCACTTTTTCTTAAGATGGCTACTCAGTAGTCGAAACCGGTCAACAAAAAATAAAAAAATAAAAATTTTTTGAACAGTGTGATACAAGACCTTAATTTTCTTCTAACTTTCAATATTATTCATATCACACTAGGGTTAAATCATTCCCATCATTTTTGTATTTACTCATTTTAAAAATTCAAGCTATAAATAATCAATTTTGATGCATTAACCACTGGCGCCCGAAAGACACTGTTGCAAACTGGGTGAATAATAGAATTCTTGATTATTTTCAGAATTTGTGATTGATGAGAGTTTATTTTTATTGATTTTATTCAAAAGAATTTTTTTTTTTTTTCAACGGTAGATATTAGTAGTCTCATACAGACTTGAAGAACAGCGATTTGGTTATTGTTTCTTTACTTGAGAAAGGAATATTATATGTAAGATTTAGACTTAGAGAGAAGTTGGCAGTAACCAGTTCGCTGTTCCTGTGAAATTCTTGGGGCAGCATATAGAAAAATGCGCAGGATACAAGTTTCGGTTCGCTCATGTCAACCTTCTTTCTAGCCTGATTTGACAGTGCAAAATTCACTTATTACTAGATTGTTACGCCACTGGTAATTGTCGAAACGTTACGAATTAGACAGACAAAAATAGAAGATTTTCACGTGGTAATTATTATTTTTCAGCTTGTTTGTCTGTGATGGACGCAAATTCATTCCTGGTGTCCTCAATCCGCTTCCCAACCATTATGAACCTATTAAATAAAATTTTAACCACCTATTATGTCAGTAAATGCGACATGGCTATGAAACAAATGCTGGGAGAGGTGCCAAACGACTAGACTATTTTTGTGAATGTATTTTCAAATAAAAATAAAATATTTTTTGGAAAAAGTCTATTAAAATCAAATCTTATATACACAACAAGTCATACACGTTCTGATTTCGCGAGTCAAAAAATAAACTAGACATATCATATAAAAAACTTACATCTATAAAAATACTTTCAAGTTTGTACAGACTTGGCACAAATGATATATGGAATATCACATCAGTATATCTATCAGTAATGTATACAAAATGGCGTACATACAATGAAAAATGAATACAGACAAATATTGTAAAACGTAGAACTATGTAAATATGTACAATGTATACAATATGAATAAAAAGTTATTGATAAAGGCCCTATTTTCTTAAATTATCGGTCTCCGACCCTGAGTCTAAATTAGCCCTAGCTTGCCGTAAAACGAGACTAGTTTTATGAATTTGTTTACAAATTCCTTTTTCTACTTGCTTCTTCGTTTTATTTATTTTTGACAACTCTGACATTGTTTTTTCTAAGCCTACTTCGAGTTTCGATACCGTTTGCTTCAATTCTGAGTTTTCTTTGTCCAATATCTTATGCTGGGGAATATTACAATCTGGAAATAGATAAATATTATGAATAAGAAAAGAACTAATCCAGAAAAATAACTTACAATGTCCAGCATTGTCCAAATGGTCATTTGATAATAAGTTATTCATGGATGCGGTCAGCTCCAATGTTTGCAGAAGAGGTCTATTCGTTGTAACATTAGTCTCCAAACTCGAAAATCTTCCCTGGTCGCTTTCAATTCCCAAATCAGGCGAAGAATTGGCTACATGTCGAGCATCAACAGCGACTTCTGGCAAAATATTATTAACATTTGTTTGGTTGAACCAATGGAAACCATGTGGGACACTCCTATTGAACATACCTCCGTCATTCTCATCAGTAAAGACATCTTCAGAGGCATATCCAGACAAATCGCTCTTTTGCCGCATGAATTGGACATTCAAGGAGTGTTTCCCCAAAGATTTGAAATTTGATACAAGTGACGTCAAAGATGGCGCCCAGTTCTCAGATGTTTGGATTTTGACAAGCCGATTGTGAAGTTCCGCATTAGTTGATTCTAATTCGCTGACTTTCAATTGCAAACAAGATTTTTGTTGTTCCGCAACAGATATTTGTTTTTGTAAGGTGTTTTTCATGCTGGTAAATTCTTTTTCTTTTTCGTCTAACTCGTTGCACTTCATCATTTCGCGGGATTCGAGTTTTCTTATTTCAGATTCTAGTTTGAGCTTTTCGTTGTTGATTTTAGTGCGCTCTAAAGCAGCTTGGGAGGCGCATAACGCCGATTCGTTTAATTCGCGTTTGAGGGCGATGATTTTTTCGTGGTAGGATTGCTCGGAGTCGACCAATTTTTTCTTCAGTTCCACTTCGGCTTGTTCCAACGCTGTTATTCTGTTTTCAGAAGTTTCTAGTGATTCTTTTGTCGAATCCAACTCATCAGATAATTCTTGTAATTTAATTTTTTGTACCCAATTTGTTTCGTAATGTTTTTTAAGTTCTTTCAACTTAAATTCCTTTTCTGATTCTATTTCTTCAATAACTGACTTCCAATTATCGTTAATATCTTTTATTTTGTTTTGATATTCTAGTTGGTTCTCACGGAGACGGTTTTCCACGTCCAATACTTTTGATTTAAGTACTTCCGCTTGCGTTGTAGCTTTTTCAGCAGCTTCAATAGCAAAATTTCTCTCCTCTTCTATCTGCTCAATTTTAGATAAAAATTCACCGTTGTTCAAATCCAAATATTTAATTTTTTCGTCAGTTTCTTTGAGCAATTTTTCTAGATCCATTTTTTCATTCCTCAGTTTGGCAATTTCTTCCGTCATATTCAATTTTAGTTCTAAGGATTTATTGTCCAGCTGCAAAATTGAGCTTTTCAATGATAAAATTTCGTTTTCTTTTTCTTTTAGTTTATTTTCTAAGTTGCCCAAATTTTCATGCAATAAATTGGCAGAACCTCGTTTGGATGGCGACTTGATTTGAATTTCGTCTTCGGTACTTTCCGAAGTTGCGTTATCAATTGAACCAGATTTATTTGATCGAGATCTGTTTAAATTACTAGCTGAAGAAGTACTTTTTAGTGCTTCGCTGTCCAAGCCAATCCTGGCTTGTGAAACACATCTATCTGGTTCTGACCACGCTTCAGACTCTGAATGATTTTCTGCTGATAAGGATTTTAAAATTGGGTACGATTTATTTACTTCTGGTTTGTTTTGCATATCGATAATAGCTTCTACTAAATCTTCATCATTATTAAGGCAGTTTTCTTGATCCGCAATTTGTTTGCAGATTTCCATATCCCTTATCTCAATTTCTTTCTTCATTGTTTCAATTTGTGCTCTAAGGATGGTGATTATTTCAGCTTGTTCAATAACAACGGTATTATGGAGACCGTCTCCTCTTTGTCTAGAAAGATGACTGTTAAAAGTCAATGAAGTATTTTTAGTTTCCTCGTCTTCCCGCCAACTTTCAAAAAAGCAGCTATTCGAACTTGTGTTTAATAATCCAGTTATGGAACTTAATTGGGCGAGACTTTGATCCTCGTTCATCATGGAAACTGATAAGGATTTTGATAAATCCAAGCTTTGATCGATGGCTTGTTTGATTGCCGACCGTTGTTTGCTTCCAAGCATACCAAGCACTGATTTGTGTTTTAACAGGGAATCCAAAAAGTGCGCCAATTCCTCAAGTCGTGTAGTTAATAAGGAACACAAATTTAGTGTTTCCAGGCGCATTTTTTCGGACTTTTCCAAATCCTCTTGAATTCTGAGATATTCTTCTTTAAGATTATTTCCATCTCTTTCTGGAGTGTTACGCAACTGTTGTCGAAGTTCTTCAACAGCTTTGTGTAAATATTTACATTCCTCGTTCGATGCTCTCAATTGTTCTTTTAAAAGTGAGTTTTCTTCCGGAGTTTTGACATCTGAGTCAAAACTAAATTTAGAAACGAATAAACTGGACGGCAAATTAATTTGTATTCCGAGCTCGGATATCTTGTCCTTCAATGTTTTAAGTTGCATGTCTTTCGCAGTTACCTGCTTCTCTAATTCAGACATTTCTAAGTCCTTTATTCTCAGCTTTTCCGTAAACCTGTTTTGTAGTTTTTCTATCTCCCGATTTTTATCCCAAAGCTCGTTATTGACTATTCCTTGTAAATTAAACGTATGTTTTCGGACTTCACTTTCAAGTTGTTCAATTTTTTTATCCTTTTCTTCGGTTACACGGAGCCACAAAGCCGATTTTTCGGAAGATTCTTGTTTTTCGGTTTTCAGCTCGTCGATTTTTTTGTTGACTGTTGTCAGTTCTGAATTTAGATCTGCTATTTCTTTTTCTAGCTCGGTTATCCGGTTGTCTCTTTGCTCTAGGATTGTTGTTGTCTTGTCACATTTCTCGCGGAGCTTTTTCAGTTCTTCGTCCTTCTCTTGGATCACTTCCATTAGACCCTGATAAGAATACAGAATGAGTTGAATATTTTTCTTTGTTTATTTTTGGAGTTTTGGGGCCTCTAATGAATACTCGGACACTGAGTGCTATACAAAAATTAAAGGAATTAAACCATGAAAACTTTTCGGTATTTAATTTGGATCTTTTAAATATATCAAAACAAAGACTTTCAGCTAGAATTCCCGCTGAGAAACAGAAAAAGGCGCACAAAGAATGGCAGAATCGATGTTCGGGAACTGCTGTAATGATTCCGACAATCGTAAAAGAGAGCGAGGCCCAAGGAATCAGGAGTAGGGAAGGAAAAGGTCGGACGGAACAGGTGTAGGAAAAAGAGAGGCCGGATGGATCAAAAATGAGTTGGGGCAAAAATCGAACGAACAAGGAGTAAAGAAAGGCAAATCCAACGAATAAAAAGAAAGGGATGACGAGCTTAGGGGAATGTAAATAAAGTACGTTGAGGTCGGACGCATGTTAAGTAAGGTGGGGCAAAGTCGAGCGATTACGGAGTAAGGAAAGGCGAATTGGGCGAATATCAATAAGGTTATATTAGTCGAGCCAATAAAAAATAGTGCTAAGATCAGGTGAATAAATCACAGAATCGATATTGATGTTAGACAACAAGAAAATGTTGTAGAAAATTTTGTGAACTAATTTGAAAGATATAGAATCAATTCTTTTCATTCCATCTTGTAAAGGAGATCAAACGAATAAAAAGATTTGGAATCGATTTCGTCTTGGAAAATGGGGATAAGTTGTAGTAAGCGCAAGATCAGGCAAATAATAAGTGGAGAATCGATGTTTTGGGGAATCAGAAATGGTTGAAAGACGGCTGAAGAGGTTCAGATTACAAAAGACGAAGTCAAGCAAATTAGAATACCTCACAGAAACGATGTTTTGAGACGTAGCTTAAATTTTATCTTGGAAAGAATATGAAATCGTGGCAAGAGAGGATTTTTTAAGCAGTCAGACATGATTTCATAGCGGAAAATAAGGATAGAAATCGCAAAAAGAAAAGTCAGTGGATGAGGAATCGAGAAATCAGTTTTTGAAGATTGGAATTGGCCAAAAAACAATTGAGTTCGAACGTAAGAGAGGGCAAGATCAGGTAAATGAGAAGATAGCACAGAATCGATATTTTAAGGCGCTGTCCGTATTTTTATTTTGGTAACGAGACAAAAGAAGAACTCAGTCGTTATTGCATCTAAAAAATAAAAAATGAGTCACAGATCAGGCAGATAAGTGAAGAATCAGAAATGGCCGCAAAACGACTGTAATGAGGAAGTAAGAAAAAAAAAGGTTTGGAAAACCTACTGAATCGATGCTCAGCCTTGAGCATTAAGAAAAACAGTGAACGATTAGGGCAGACGAGATAAAATAATCGGAATTGATCGTCGTGTTATTTTCAAAAACGAGAAAATTCGCATAAATCAAAGTCAAACGGAGGAGATGCGCAACCGATGTTTTACACACTTATAAAAGTTTCTTTTTATACATCAAATTTTGAGTGCACGGTTAAGAGGTATAATGAATGATTATATTCCATAAAATAAATTTAGAAAATTACCTCTAGTTGTTTAACCCATTCCTGAGTAGTCAAATCCATATTGGTGGAGTCATTGGCAGCGTTATGTTCAACCTCTTGAGTGGAATTCTAATAAAAAAACATATTAACAACAATAAAAACAACACGTCAAAATAAAATTTGCATGCATTTATTAATAAAATAAATTCAAATTACATTATATAATTTATTAAATTTTTCTACATCAGGCACCGTACAAATTTTATTTCTCGTGCACCATTTAGAGCGAAGCACTAACAACTATCTTTTATACGAAGTATGTAGATTCAGAACTTTGTTCAATTTATAATCCCAAAACTGGAAAATTCAAACACGCCTACCTCAGGACCTGAAGTCGAACAAAGACAAGCAAACATTCTGATCTGACAGCGGAGAATCAAAGCGAAGGATCAAGCACTCATTATCACGAACTTAAGTTAAAGGAATGCATGCGAACAGCAAGCTTCGTTGGCTAACAGTGGCTATTAATAGAAGAGTATTCTTATTCGAATGTATACGCTGTCCTGACTATGTTTTACTGAATCAAAACTTTTGAAAGCTATTTTAAACTTAGCCTCAAGCGAGGGAAAGACTTAATTTGAAAGTTATCATAATTACTACCAAACAATATTTTTTAATACTTAGTATTAAATAAAAATTTGCAGGAATATTCTACAATACTGTTTGATACTTTAAACTCTATTAAATAATTTGGAAACTTTTAGCAATTCGAATTACAAAAATAAAAAATGCCATTAGACTTGTACAAATTATTTATTTAAAAAATGTCAAAATATTTTTGAATAACATAAAATTGTATAAAATGCAAAGTGATAAAGCAACATGCAAAAGCAAAAAATATGAAATGATTACCGAGATAAATGCTTTCGATCACCTACCTCATTTTCCGATAAAAGGGACGAGTTTTGCACTGGGTTAATAAGCAAATATTGGTCTTTTCTCAGCTGAAGAATCTCCTTATCTTTTTCCGCTAGCGCGGCTTCCTGCTCAGCTTTTAATTTTTCCAAGTTTTTACTATGTGCCACGAGGGTTTGAATTAAAGTACACGCTTTTCTATTTTCTTCTTCTAGTTTTGTAGTTTTAGGATCTTTGACGATTTCCATTGGGTCGCTTAGGCTGCTGCTTGGGGAGCCTCGAGAACTGGAAGATGATCGCGGAGAGCCAGCACTTCTTGGAAGTGAATCTGCGTATTTATATTTATGCGATTTCATCGTTTCTATTTCGTCTCTTTGTCGCTTATTCTCGTGAGAAAACGATTGTAATTTATCTTCCAGGTTTCGGATCACAGTTTTACATTTTTCTAATTTACTTTCTAGGTCAGCAATTGTGTTATCTCGCGACATGACAGCAGATTTTAAGTTTTCCGTTTGTCGTTGTTCCTTATTATAAATTAAGTTTCCGTTTTCGACCATCCGACGAAGTTCTTCCAACTCCATCCCTTGCTCTTGAATTATTCTATCTCTATGAATAATTTCTTTATCCTTGAATTTAATATCACTGCTTTTAGCTTTTAAAATATCCTCTAAAGTTCTAATTCTTAAGTTGCAGGACGAAATAATGTGGCCGTTCGATTCTAATTCCGTTGATAGCGTTTCGATATTTTTGTTTTTGTCGGCTAATTCGTTTTCTAAGTTGGCACAACGTAATTGGAGGCACTCAAGATCTCTGGCATCGGTTTCTAGCAAGGAACTATTTTCTCTTTCTTCACTGAGCTGTAGAACAGAATTTATTGATTTGTTGTCCACAAAGTAGTTTTTGGCACCCTTTTTTCCCAATTAATTTTTGACGGTTCAGTTAAAAATGATATGAGATTAATATGATGTGAAAATGATTTGAAATTACGTTATTTTAAGGTTAAAAAAACTAGTACAACAAAGCACTTTCAAAAACAGAACTGAATGTATTTGTGCAAAATTATTTATAGTGCCAACACGATTAATAAAAGTAATTAAACAAAAAAGGCGCCAAATTTAAAAATTCGTACCTGGCATTCCAAATCAGCTATTTTGTTGCGCATCAAAGTGAGCTGTTCTTTCACATTCAAATTCGATTCTGAACCATAACCATCTTCAATTAGTCGCTCATTTCGCTCCGTTAATTCAACATTTGTATTGATAACCGATTTTAGTTCATGTTCCAAGGACTCGATTCGGTTGTTCAGGTCGGAAATTTGGGAATCTTTTGCTGTTGAAATTTTCTTGTGTTCCGAATCTTCTAGTTCTAGTGCTTTGACAGCTTGGCACAAGAGGTCCTGCTTTTCATCGAGCTCTTTTCGGAGAGTTTCAATGTCCACCTAGAAACAAACTTGAGAAAAAGAACGACAAAATATTTTTGATGATTACCTGATACTCGATATTCTTCCGTAAAATATTTTCTTTATCTTCTAGCCGAAAATTTGAGCCCATACGTTCCTCCAAAAAATAGATGCGCAGTTTTAAATTGAAATTTTCTTTCTTGAGGGCCGTAAGTTGTTCGTCGTATTCCTTGACGGAACGGCCTCGCATCGGAGAGATTTTGGTTGAATCTGAAAAAACCGATAAATTAATATTACAGGCTATAACGAAAAAAGATATATTTTTCACCGTCGTCATTATCAGAGTCGCTGGAATAAGGAGACTCGGGTTCGGATACAGTGTCAAGATACTGATCAGACATGATATCAAATTATAATTTAAACATCTTAATAAAAACAGGGCGTGCTTCTTATAGTTCGTATTTGCTGATGCGCTAAATTACCGGAAATAAGATAAAAAAGGGCGTAATGGATAATATAGAACACAGTTACGATTGCACTACATCAAATAATTTTTTTATGAATAACTGACAATTTATTAAATAATTTGTGACAGTCAAAAATTCACATTTGTTTTTAAATTTTATAAAGGTTTGATAATTTTTTTTTTTTTGTGTGGTCTAGTGACGAAATTACTAAATTTAATTTGCAGCTGTTGTACCTAGCCCACGAATTGGATACCGTTTTGCGTCGTAATTAAATCTTTACTAATATAAATAAATCAAGACAAAAACATCTTTTAATTAAATAAACATGCAACCGGATATCTAATCTAGCTTGCCAAAAGCGTCCATCTTTAATTTCCGAGAACTCCTAGGTGATCTTAGACATGGTGAAGCGTATTTCCAGCCCAAAAACAACCAAATCGGTTAAGAATCACAGGAAAGGGTTACGCAGAGACTACGCACGCACTAAAACCACTAGGACACCAAGTTGTATCTATGGAGTACTAAACAACTAAAACAAAATAAAGGTGATTTTGTTGTCCGATTTTTCTGAGAAGCTGCCAAGTGCCAACGTCAATGGTCGCATACGGCCAAAATAAATTTATTTTTATTTTTTCATTGCCACGCGCAAGATTTTCAGATCTGAATTACTCATCTTGTTGATATTTGTGAATAACAAAAATAATAAACATAGTTATTATCCAAGTCAAGTTTACAGGAGTCTGTAAGTTACAGAATTCACTGTAGAACGAAAGAAATATCACAGTAAAACAGCTTTTATGTTCCTAATTCCAAACTAAAATCTTCTCATACTAGTAAAAATAAAATATTTCATTATATTATAGTTTTTTTAAAAATTAGCTTACAATTAGTAATGTTTATTACAGACTTCACGGCCCCAATTATTGAGCTAAGGACCTGTTACCTCATTAAGAGACTAAAAATAATATTTTAGAACTGTTAATGACAATCATCCTTCAAGTTTTCCATTTTTAAATGGCAGTGAGCCACTTTTACATGTAATAATCCCCAAAAATCCTTCCCACAAAGAATTTGTCTAATTATTTTGATTTGAATAAATTGCGAGAATCGATTTTATTTGAAGTTTTCAAAAGGTCCGCGGTTTGCCTAATATACAATTTAGTTAATCGAAACGTACTAGATATTTCCATTTGTTGTAACTCTCATAAACTAATAATTAATATTTTTACTTTATATTAACAATAAGCCGAATCAAAATTGACAGCTAAATATGTTTTGTTGGGTATAAGTTCTGTATATTTGACAAAAAATAATAAAATACACTACTTTTCAATAGCAAAGTATTCAAGTCCCTATAAACGTCAGTCACTTAGAGAATGTGACCTGTCTTCAAGGTGTCTCTACGAATTAGAATATAGATCCTGGTTTTTTATAAAAAATATTCAATTCTTTGAAATGCATCACAAATTCCTTGCTCACGAATATAGTACACTAGTCTATTATTAAAATTGTCGTAGAAATAATACAACATTAAATAGAATCAACAAAAATGTTTTAGAAACTGAGTTGTCAAAAATGTCATTTCTCAGAAATTATAATAATAGTAGATTGTTCCAAGTAGAGAAAAGTAAGAAATTACTAGCGAGTGTAAATATAGAAATTCACGAGCGAGAGCAACGAGCGAGTGAATTAAATTTACACGAGCAAAGTAATATCGCTTTTCTTACGTGTTAAAAATGCTATTTTTTTGTATACTTGATGGAAAACTTGAGTGGAAGACGCCAAGAATAGAAATAATTTTCTACAGAAATACTAATCAAGGTTGTGTTCTTGCAAAAATATAGTATCGGATTTAACTGCTACATAAAAGCATAGTAACAAATAATAGTTATTTTTTTGCCTAGTTAAACAAATAGCTATTATTTGTTACTATGCTTTTATTTAGCAGTTGTCAAATCCGATACTAAATTTTATTTTGTTAATTTCAATATTTTTGAAGAATGTCATCGCCATCAAATTATGTCGCCATGCATTTGTTGATCGGCTGCCAAGTTGTGATGCGTATGTTGGGCAGTTGCTGTCTAGGCAATAAAAGTGACACTTTACGACTGTGAACTGTCAATAAAGTCGTACTTTTAAAGTCAATCGGCAAAAAACAATATTAAATAGTTATTTTTGATTCTAGATTGCGAAATGTCACTTTTGCATTCGAGAATAAAACATTTTCTTGTGAGCGTAGCGAGCAAAAAAATTATTTGAGAATGCAAAAGAATTTCGCAATCATGTAACAAACAACGTTTTTTCAAAAACCACGTCTCAAAAATAATAAAAATGTCAAAAGAAAATTTTGACATTTCGAATCAATGTCACTTTTAATGTTGCTATAATACCAATATACTTCATCTACATTACAATATTTCGCGTCCTGTAAACGAAACTATCATTTCGCATGTTTCTAGTTGCCTTGTAAATGTTCACTTTTAATGGCAGTTTTCGAAAAAATTAATTTGTCAGAAGCGTCAGGAGCTTAAGATACTCGCAAAATTCTGGATGCAGCTAAAGAAGCGACTTTATATTTGTTTCTTATATGTTTAATCTGTAATTTTTTCTCAATTAGGTCAAAGCTGTCATTTGGACACGTGTCATAGTGCGTTTTTGTTTGTTATTTTTTGTTGTTTATTAGAAAAGTGTTACTAATTGAAAAACTGGCACTTTTCTTTACTGATTTCTACATACTAAACTTAATATTTTCCATCAAGTATACAAAAAAAAATTATTATCAATAAAATGATTGCTTTTTCTCTCTCTCTCTATGTTCTAGCAAACGGCCATAAGGAAGAGAAAAAGAGTTTCACATTTCACAGATATTGTTAGGTCTACGAGTTTACTCAAAATTTGTAGCGTCCTACAAAAAGCTTCACTTCAATAAATTCAGATTTCTGAATTGATCATCATGTAATATTAGAGATGAAAATTATTGTTTCAAAATAGTTATTTTTGTATTAAGTGTGCGAAGTGATTGTTTTTTTTTGTTGCGCGTGAGAATGTCAATTTTAACCGAGACCGTAAGGTCGAGGTAACAAATTCATTCGAAAGCGCAACAAAATACAATCAATTCGCACACGTAATACAAACAATATTTTTTTGCCAAATGTCAAAAAATAATAGATCAACAATAATTATTGTTTTATTCAGTAAAATGTAGGAAAAAAGTACAAACTATAATTAATTTGCAGTCACCTGGGTATTGTCACCAAAAGTATGCGCAATTGTTGTTTGATAAATGAACTGTCAACAATTAATTTTTATATTCAAAAATAAGTAGTTTTGTGTACAAATTCATATTTCTTTTTTGTTAAATATCTGATTGTTTCTATCCTTGTAGCATTACTAAACTAAATTATATTAGATTAGATGTGCAAAGATAGAATTTATTTTTTCACTAGTGAAAAAATATGTTTCATTTTTTTACTAGTGAAAAAATCACGAACTTTGCTTATCCATAACAATACAAAAATATCCTGTTTTTTTGACAGTTGGCTAAAAAAGTTTTTTAAATAGTTGAAATGCAATATGAATATTTGAAACGTGACAGGTGCTGCCATCTGTTGGAACTATCATGAAATAACAAGAACTGTGCCAAATTTTTGATTACTCATAAAAATAAATTTCCCAACTTGGCAACATTTTTTCGAACATTTTCTGACATTCTGACTCATTTTATTTAATTGTACTAAATGATAGTCTGTTTACCTGGAACAAAGAGTCCTTCTGTTTGAAAAAATAAAATCAAGAGACGCATCTAGACGCATGTAAAATTCTAACAATAAATTTTTCTGTATCGATTAATTTGTAATATTTAAAATAATATTGGTTTAATTCGGAGTTTTTTTAAATCGCACTCGTTTGGTAAATACATAATCAGCTGAAACATACTAGTTACTGCCATTTGCTAGGGCTTGATCATAACAATGGATCATTGGTTTCTATTTTTCATTTAATAATATTATTCTTGTTTTTGTGCATTTTCTGTCATTCAGATTCAGTTGTACTGAATGATGGAATCGTGCTTTCTTTGAACAAGAAATTTATCTTTAAAATGCCTGTGTTCATTCAGATTTCTGAATTGATAGTATCCAAAAAGTTTTTCAAGAGCAATCGTTCAGATAAAATTCAATATTATTAGCTGAAACGTGATAGTTGCTGCCATCTGTTGGGACTCTCACGAAATAACAATTAAACTTTACCAAATTTTTGATTGATTTAACAATGAATGAAAATAAAGTTTCTCTCGATATTTACTCAACAATATTTGGCCGTATTCTGTAACACAACCATTAAATTATTATCGATCGATAAGATTTTTGACAAATAGAAACAATTGTAACAAGCGAATATTCAGAATTTTTGTCAGTGCTACCTACGTTCATTGGCTGAAATAGATAATGATAAAAATGTATCGATTGAGTTACAGAATAGTCCCAATTATTCTTGTTTTTGAACATACTGACGTTACTAATAAATTTAATTGTACTGGGCGACAAATACGTCAAAGTGAAAATATCTTTAAAAAAAAGTACTTTTCCCTGGAAAAGTAATTGAGACACGCCTGTACACATCTGTATTATGTTTTGTGTATCTAATTTCTAGACAGCTTGATGCCAGAGTCATCGTCCTGTTCATTATACGGATTTTTTTCTTGGAGTTAGGGTTATTTATGAGAACACTAGGAACATATTTTGGAAGGCGGAAGTTATGACGACTCTGACACTTATTACAGTCTTTAAGTGATAGAAATATTGGAATTGGAATGTATTTCTTCTCCTGATTCATTAGGAACAAACATTTTCTGATCCTTCTGAATACACTTCTAGAATTTTATTTTTAATACAAAAACATAGATGAAACTAAATTTTTTGTTAATAAATAATAAAATCAACAAATAATAAATCTTTTTTGTACTAATGTTGTTATTTTTATTGAAATTCTCTACCTCCAGAGTAAAATAGAAGTTTTATTTTCATACTCACCAAAAAGAGTGGCATTGCAAGTAACTTCCTGCAGTTGATTTGGACTGGTACTGCAAAAAAAAAAAAACATTGATTCTTCTCTAGAAAAATATTTAATAAAACCGTGAAACGGTACAATATAATATGCTGGTACATATACTGCAATACGGAAGTATTCCAACTTTATTTTCGTATTCTAATTCGTTCCAGAAAGATTGTAAAACACGTAGAATACTATAATTTTGAAGTTAATGCATAATCTGTACAGTTTTGTTCATTATTTACGGGGCATAAAGAGTTTATTTCTATTATTCTCTACTATGGTATTTGTACAATGTTAGGTATTTTAAAATAACATAACCATGAAATACATTTGAAACATACGAACTATAAATGAGACAGATTAGTTATATATGTATACATCTGAAACAAACAAAGACGAAATTTAATGGGAAAATCATCATGAAAAATCCATCGTTAAGCCAATATTTGAAAGACATAATTTACTGATGCTGCCATCTCTTAAACATTATATGAGCTATTAACTAATACTATATTTTGATGTATTTAATTTTGCTTGTCTAAAATATTTAAAGTGCTCCTAAAATTAATAAAAGTCTAGTCTAATGTCAAATAAACATTATAAAAAATCGTACAAAATATCACTCGCTATTGGCTATATAAGCAGAGCTTACAAGCTAAGCATATCACAAGTTATTCCACTACCGCTGTATCGATCTCGGGCGGAATATGTAAAGCCCATTTTAGGGTATTTTCATGACAGACGATTCGCAAATTGAATTAAATCGATAGCAACGCAATTATGAGTATTGCCGTCCGTTTTCTATTATTATCTTTAAAATATTTCTTAAAACTAGATTATCGAGGAGAGTCCTCTCGCACCGGCCGCCACTAATTGTGAAGCTATGTGATTTGCAGAGTATGTCAAATTAAATTGCAGAATATATTTTCAGCCATGAGGAAATTATTTTATTAGTAAAAATAATTTCGTTAAAAAATAAACATCTGAGTCTAATCACGAATGATTTATTTATTCTACAACATAAACTAACATCTGTAAGTCACTGAACTGTTGTACAAACGCATCTGCTGAAATCTGATTTTCTGGTCTTCTAAATCTAACTTCTATAGGTTGCACATTCACGTCGTGTTTGTGGTTTTTAGTTGTGGTTTATTGCAAGAAGATCAAAGACAGATCTACAGAGATTTGTAACTGTTAATTAGGATGCAAAAAAATCGGAAAAAAAGGAAGGGGGAGTAGAAGAGTTGCTCGGAAATTGGGTGATAAAATTTGTGCACAAAGTAAGTTTTGAAAGAGGGAAACGGGCTGTGACTTCGGTGTTGATGATCAAAGTAATGAATATTGAAGAAAAAACATAAATAGATAGCCACAAAGATCATTTTCTTTATTTTTGGGCGGAAATAATTTTTTTACAGGAAATTTTAATTATTTGACGGTCACACTAAAAAATATTTTGCCAAGTACAAGCCCCAACAATTGAATTATTTAACATTGGACAAATCCTTATTTCTTATTCAATGCTGCTCGTGCAATAAAACGTTTTGCCTCAGTTGTGGGATGGAAATTATATTTTTCTTCGCTAGGAATAAGAATCAGTAACAATGTAATGAAAAATAATTGGTATATTCAAAACACAAATTTTTTCTTTGATCTCTATAGAATAAATAAAACGACAGCTTTGGAAAAATATCGTGGATGTGTTGTGTTAAAATCTCTTTATTTATTCCTATTCGAGCTCCATTAATATTCATTCAATAGTTTGTTGAACTCAAAACAAATTTACAGGTTACCTAATTTTCTATGAACTCAATAAAAGGTACTATTTTATGCATAAGCATTGTTTATAATTCACAACATATTGATTTAAGGTAACTGCGTAGCACAAGACAGCTCGACCTCATTCATTTGACGCAGTACTAGCACCTGTTTTAATTTTAAGTGGAAATGCAGCTGAAAAAATATTTGATGCGATGAAAGAATTTATTTCAGAACTTAAACTAAGTATAAATTCAAGGATTAAAAGATTCCCGCTCAAATTTTCTCGATAGATGTCAAACTGACAGGTCTTAAGTTCGCGTACATTTGTGATTGGCCAACATTATAGTCCAATTAAATAAAGGGTTCTTATGAGACTACGATTTAAGTCTTCTGATTAGCAAAAATGCGAATCAATTTCACATTAGCACAAAAATCGCACTTGGCCATCTATAAGTTTCATCATTTGTCAATCGTTCATCAATTATCATAAATAGATTTTTTGCTTTTATTTCTTGAATTCATTCCCAGCAAGCTTGTTTTGAATTCTGCTTTTAATGTGAGTCAATCGTGCTCGCATTACGACCAATTAGAAGGCTTAAATCGTAATCTCATAAAAGCCCTTCGACCGTTCTTAACTGAAATTAACAATAATTGCATGCTTTCTGCGATTTCATCTGTTAAATAAGCTAATCACAATCACCAGATTGGAGAACTTCGTTCCCTTTTTAATTTGATAATCATCATTAAAACTAAAACAGGCGACAGTACATAACAAACCTCGTTTTTTGTTGTTACTACCTACTTCCTGCGTAGAATCCATGCAGTAGGGGACATTTTATAAATAAAAATAAAATCTATTGCATAATATGCAAAAACATCCACACCTCGTTTCAAAGACGGTTGCTCAATTTCCTACCCACATGTAATTATTATAAAAAATAAAAATAACTATTTATTATACGGCATAAAATTAACATAAAGATATTTTAGGAAAACAAATCAGGCTACTACGTAATGTAAAGTTTTCACCCACATGAATGTTTCAAAAATGGTTTATCATGAATTTTCACTTGTTTATCTTTAAAACAGGATATAAAAATTGACAAATTAGGTTAGAATTACTGTTAGGCTAAAAAGTACTTATTATTATAGTCCGAAAAAACTGCATTTCACAAAACTGAAATATTGCACAAAAAAAAAATCCCTAAGCAAGATGAGTCCTCGATTATCAAATTTTATTGACGATGATGCTCAAAAAATATAATAAAAGAAGTAAAATCCAAATTGAAACATTCATGTTCTTTGTTTTTTTAAACCTAGTCAAAACACCGCATTAAATTTAATAAACAAAAACACGTTTCCCCGTTTATTCCTAACATTTACGACTGTAATGTCGCTCTAATTTACTTTAATTGCCAAAAAATAAAAGTAACAAGTCCAGGAGGCGCAGTGCGTCTCGACAACTGCACAATATTAAAAGCAGATTTTTGGCAGTGGTCCCAAATTCGATGGCCTGTGTATTTAGCACATGGCCGATCTAAATATTGCAGATATCGCTGCAAATCTGCAAGGAAATGCACTCCGAAATAAATCGCAAAACTAGGTGTTCTAATTTGTGATTGCTTGAGAGCTACGGGCTATTTTCAATCCGGGAAACGTAAACTGTAATTTATAATAAACAATGGCAGTAAAGGAATAACATAATTTTTTATACAGTTTAAAATTGTTATAAAGGGCCTGACAATTTAATGATTTCCTTTGGATTGATGATAAGGAAATTAGGAGTAATTTGCTCAATATTTCATTCATTTAAAAAGAACTCATGCGTCATTTTATCATTCATATTGCAGTCAATTTGATTCAGTGATAATACAGCTTATATTTCTTCATGAATATTTTTTAAATTTATTAAAAATATTTTGAAATTAAAATTTTGCAGAAATATTGCATAATTACTCGGTACTATTTGTTGCATTTATAGTTCTAACCGTTAAAACGAAAGAAGCATATATTGCCAAGAGGTGGCAGTAGCAGTCTCATTTTAGGAGAAACATTGAAATATATTGAAAAAATTTACCCTACACCGTTCAGTTAGTTATTCTTAAGTCATTTCATGGTTCAACTATATGTATGAACAATATTTCATTAATATCTTGAAGTAATATGCCGGAAAAGATACAGAGCATCACAATATATATTTAGAAGACTTTAATTGTCTTTTTGTACAACTAGACGCACCGGTAAGAAAATCACCACGTGTGTAAGAACCAGACGACTGGTAATAGTCTTCCAGAATCATAAAACAAAAATACTTCAACTTCAAAAGAAAGTAAATAAGATATTTTGAGATAAAAGTACTTTTGATGATGTACAAATTCATTCTGAATACGATTTGTATGTCCACGTAACGAAAAGTTTCCGACATTTGCCGAAAGTTGAATTAAAGGAAACAACGATGCAATCAAGAAATTTAGTGATGTGAATAGATTGCGTAGGTCGCCCCTTTACTGATGCTGGTCGTCTTGGCAACCGCTACAGAGACACCCAAGACTGACACAAATTTATATTACAAAAATAACTTCTTAATTATACGCTGTTAACATCAATTTATTGATTTAAATTTGATGCACAAGATTTGCAATCACTAATTTAGCGGAAAGAGAATTTCGTATCGCTTTAAAGTGAAGCCTAATAAACGCCCTGTTGGGACAACTACTCTAGAAATCATTGCAATTGTTGTAAAAATGTGATTCAAAATCAAGAATACCTCTTTCTACATCATAAAAATATTATTTATATTTACAAACAATTCTGGAAATGCAACGCAAACAAAAATCTCAATTTCCAAATCTTATCTACCAAATGTTGACCTCAGCAATCGCTCAAAACAAATTGTCCGATTATTTACCAACTTTCTTTTGGTACTTACTATCTCATAGTCACAAAATAAAATGTAGCACTGTACTGAACCATTCACAAAGGAAAAATGAACCTCTTTTGACCATACTCGCAAGTTAACTAAAGTGAATTAATGGAGCAGTAAAGAGTTGCAATTGACCAAATGAGACAATCAAGCAATTATCATGGGAGTAGTGTTTAGTTTATGAATAAAATAATAGTTTTGAAAACTAAAAAACACTAAAAAGGACAAAATAATGTAATTTATTACTTGATACAAAAAAGCGTGAGGCATTTTGTCGAAATTAATTGAAACACTTTTTGGCATAGTTATTGAACATTAAAAAGTAATTTACATTATTTTGTCTTTTATAGTGCGTTATTGACTAAAGCGTGTTTTTAGTTTTTTTAAGTATTCATTTTACTTTTTATTTTTTTAGTCTTAAATTTATTTCAACTTATTATTTAATATATATCAAACTCAGAAGGGCTTCTTAGTTCATATTCTTTAGTTATTAAGTAACAAGAAGTCATGTGCTGTGTCCCAAAATAATAATTCGATCCCTATCAAAGTTATAAAAAGTTAATTTGGTGCAAAAATCTTCCAAACGTCAGGTTTAAAAATGATTAACGGTAGATCATATACTGATCCAAACAGATTATCATAACAAAAGTTTCATTCATTCTGGTACAAATATCAAAGACCGCATGTTAATATCTTCTGTAACTCACAAGATATTGAGGTAAATAGTTTCTACCCTAAAATGGGTGATATGATAAAATGTGAACTGTAAAATTTAATTACTGACTTGTTGCTTGTTCTGTGCATCAACTTTCAAATTTCATCTATGCATAATTCATCAGTAACCTTTAATTTTACCCAAAACTGGGTGTGTGGATCAAAAAAATAAAATTATCGTATTCACACCGATTTTTCAAGTTATTCAGATGTCTAGAAGTGGATGAATATTTGAAAGATGTAACAAAAAATAATTGTAGTTAATTTGGCGCACTGTAAATTTGTTTTAGAATGTGGGCAGACTGTGCGTGATGAAAAACTAAATATTAAAAATATTATTCATTATTTTAATCCGTAAATACACTTCAAAAAAGTAAAAGACTTGATTCTGTGCTAAATATTAAGAAATCAGGGTGTTGGAATTTTGAGGTAAATAAATTAATGAAATCAAACCTCAAAATTATGTGCTGATTTGTGGAATTTAATATACAGAAAAAAAAATAATACAGAACAGACTGCATTCTTCACAATGGATAACCTTGTTCCTTAGCAAAGAAATGAACTCCGTTCTGTGTAAATTTTTTTTTCCATTTAGAATTCCGCAAGTCTGAGCACAGAATTTTGAGGTTTATTTATCTCAAAATTTCAACCACCAAATCCTTTAATATTTAGCACAAAATCAAATTTATCACTTTTCAAGGTATTTCATTCATTTTCCAAAGCCCTTCAATCTTTTTATAATACAAAATATATGTACAGTTGTTTGTTTGAGTGATATTTGATATTTTTCAACAAATAAAAAGTGTTGATTGATTTTCTCATTGTTGTTGTTATCAACCAAAATTTTCTTGATTTGATCTAGTTTTAATCAATATTGAATAATAATTTGATTTACACCAAACAAATATTGTAAATGTAGCATACTGGTTAGTATTTTCATAAACACATGTCTATTCATGTTCAACATTTTTCTTCAAAAGTTTTCTAAAAGTATTACGGCATTACTCATATCTACAGAACTGAAATAGTAATTTATGCAAGAAGAGTGTAAAGTTAAGTATAATGACATGAGGCCAGATATTACAAAAATTATTGTCACGTGACAAAACTTGAACATTTCACGGCTTTGTATTTAGTTTGTTGATATATCACAAAAGATTTACCTATAAGATATTCAATTAAAAGTTATAAATCTTATGTGAGTGTAGTACATTCAATATAATCAACAAATAAATTATGGAATTGAACTGTCAAAAGTGACATTTACTAATATTATGATGCTGGTCGTCCGACGACAAAACTTTCTCGACCAAACTATATATTTATCTCGTAGACTTTGTGCTGCACTCATGACGCCGGTCATGTAGCACACAACAAGGAGTTCCAACGAGATCTTTCGATTAAAAAAAATTTATAATATTTTATGAATATCAACGGATTTTAAGCGCCACTGTAGTCATCTAGCAATCAAATTTGTAACTTTATTGGCAGTTCCAATTTGGCAGAGTGCATTGATGTTACAATAGAACTAAAATGGTTTTTACCATCTCCCCTTCAATATATCTGCAGTTTTACGAGGCAGGAAGTATAAAAGCTCAAGGGAAAGCTATTTAAGTCTAGGGCAGAAGCTCCCCTATTCCGAAATGTCAGCGCCTTTAGAAAGCACAAAATGTGCGCGCATTTGCTTCTAAATAAAAAAGAAATATAAAAAGCCCTCCCACAAAATTTATTGCCTTCATTGCAGGATGTTTAGTTTTTTAAAAATAATCCAATATTTGAGTCTAAATCTAATTACATCAATTGCAAGAATACAGAGCTCATCAAATTGAGAACAAAAACAATAACATCAGCTGAAAAAAAGAACACGCATGCATGAAAAAGTACTAAAAAATATTAACATTTATGATCTTGAAATAATTATTCAATTTCTACTCGTTTAAAGCCGAAATCTTTTATTTTTTGACCTTAAAATCATATTATTCGCAAATTGAGACCATGACTTCTACTCAGACGCTGGAATAAGCAGCTAATTCAATTGAAGAAGTGTTTATATCTCATATTACAAAATTATCATGAGAATGACGTCAAGTCGTCAACGACCTTTAGCTTTATCAAAGCAGAACGGGGTGCAGGAAGCACAATTTTTTTATACGGATATTTATCACTGAAGTTTGGATATTATATCATATTTATTGGCAGTTTTGGGCGCCCACAGAATTAAGCTTCAAAAATTACACCTTAAGAAAACAAATCCATTTTTTACAAGCAAATTCATCGTAACTTCAAAGATATTCAAGTTACAAATCGGAAATGATAAGAAATTCATAAACGTCATTAACTTGCAACTTACCTGAAACTATCATTTTTATTTAAATATTATGTGATTGGTACACAGTTAGCAAGTAAAGTATGATGAATCAAAATGTAGTCAGAAAGTTTCCATATCTCAACAGATTTTGGAGTTATCCGATGTTACATACAAATAGAGCAATTAAATTTGGTGTTTTCTATAATCATCAATAATAGTATATTTCATCTGATGTGGGAAGTATTTCATTACAGCCGAGAGCTTATTATATGACCGAGTGGCGAAGCCTCGAGGATCAGATATAGCTCGAGGCTGATATGAAATCCTCACCGAAGTATGTATACTATTTTATTCACAATCATCCCTAATTTTTCGAGAAATAATTGATTTAATTTCGTTCTTTTTTCAACAAAGTTAATTGACGTAGTAGTCTATGAAAACAAGAATGTTTTGAAAAATTTAATTAATTTTTGACGTTTGTAGGATTTATGATTTATGAATCAAGTTATTTATACGTGTATCCATTGAAATTGTGATAAGTGCAGATATCAATAAGTTATAACAGTGAAATGGAGCTATACACTTGCCCCGAATCGAACGAAAGTGCTACGTATGTGAGTTCATAGCGATTTTGTTCACAATTTACAAATGTATGAATTTATAAGACATAGATTTACATAGAATTGCAACATAAATCCGCTTCTTCTTAATATTAATTGTTTTATTTGGATCATTAGATTATATGGTCGGTATTTCTGACAGCACGGATTATTTTACTCCAACAAAGATTTATGACTGATGCTAGGCAACCCTGCATAAACATTTCCCACCCAAGAGATGGAAGTATCGCTTTCGACTCGTGAGCTTGTCATTGCAGTTGGAAATTACATACTTCCTAACCTCCAAAAGGTTAGGAATTGCCATATTACTATAATGATTGTGAATAAAATCTATTTCCAACAGTACTACTGACTGAAACAACTAGAAATTAAATAGATGAAGACTTGCTAATTCCAAATTTCGAAACAGATTTGCATAATTTTTATAACTATCGAAGATTTATCGATTAGCGAACTCTTTGCCAATAATTATTTTCAAGTTTGACGGTTCACTAATTTGACAATTTTCATTGGACCGCGATAAAAAATTCATTAATAATAGAAATAATTCATCCAATTCCAAGTAAAATATAAGTTTTCAGGCCCGATCTACTAGTGTAATCACCAATTTGCTATATTCGAAGGTATCCGAGTTATTCGAATAATTAGCCGAAAATCGTCTTTTCTTTTAAACGAAAAAATATCTATTTTAAAATAACAATTTTTTTTATAAATATATTGCTTGTATTATATTATAACGAAATAAATAAGTGTAATCTGTAATAGTATTAAATAATAATAAATACTGCTTTCAAACATCATTAAAAAAAAATTGGAATATTTTTTAGGTATAAAAGTGCAAAAGCCTTCTTTTTTTATAAAAAAATTTGGTTGATATTTTACTAAAATATTTCTCCAATATTCAATTATTTACATTCTTATATGATTTAGACCTGCAAAATCATGTGCTGTTAGTAGTAAAACAGACGCCGTGAAATCGGCCAGATATTTCACTATTTTGTTCGATGTTATTGAGGTGAATTCGCGGTTTTAGACAATTTTCTTAGTGCAAATAGTGCCCAGATGACATTCAGAACTGCAAAACTTTATTTGTGACATTTTTAATAGCGGAAACATAGTGCTTCACATGGAAAAGTGTTTTATTATGGCTTATGGCAGAAGATTATATGGCTCTAATACAGAAATGGATTCAGTTTGTTTTTACAGAGAAAGGTAGGATTTTAACAATTTTTCAAAGTTGTTAGGAATTTTAGGAATGATATAATTGATATTGCAACGTGAAATAACTACCTTTTGTTTAACAATAGTTCCAAATGAACAATGTATAAACTATTCAAATTTTAAAACATATTTACTATCCTTGAATGAAATAAATTTTTATATATATCTTTATAGTCGAGTAGTATCATAATGTTAAAATTACGGCACAGAAAATCGTGCATAATGTAATACATTATGGCATAAAAGTGTCAAAATCTTCATGAGAACGAAATAAATAAATACCAGATATTATTATTTTTTATTAATAATGACATAAATTGTGTTGCCAGATATTGCAATACCCGACATAGAAGATTAACTTGTGGAAATAACAGAATCGTTTGTTGAAGAAATATCAATTCGTTCATTGATACATCCAAATCTCTAGGCAATTTTCTTCTAATTTTTTCGCAGTTCTGCAATGTAACCTTCAGCAACTGAATTACTTTTCCAATCACCGTGTCTTTTTAAAGTCATGATATCAGCACCACCGTTTGCTAAAATTGTCGCAGATACTCTCAGAAAAGTGACCCGTATACATTGCAGCGTTAGAAATTTCCAGATACTTGACAATAAGTCCAGGAATACGTTCAAATGTATTACGTGTAGATTTTCCAGAATTATAAAATAAAAAGAACTTTGTAATTTTTACATTCCTTGGTCTTAAAATCGTATAATTTTAATAATACTAATGTAATCCACCGCGTCACTATCATTCAAAATCGTGAATTTTCTACCCCTGTGTGTCTTTGTATCTTTAATATACTATAACGGAGCCTTCCACTTTTATATCATATTATATGTACATAAATTATGAAACTCAAAACGCCGCTCCAAATAAACCAGAATTCGCAACAGCCTCAAAATGACATTTTTTGAGAAAAAAATTTAATTTATCAATCCTTCTATATTTGTTCAAATCAAGAGATATTACCGGAAGTAAGTAGAAATAATTTCTGAAATTAGACCCCGTATCTTGATCAACAATGTGCTTCCTTCCAGACTTTCAAACCTTGTGTTATCTTTTCAAGTAACCCTTTTATTCTATGTTATTTTTAACCCCACGTGTTCGTCTCTTTTGTCATGCAACATTTAAGGCTGTCAAAACTCGGATATAATAATGCACCATTTTTCATTCTACTCTCGTGCCTGTCTTTTGAGAAGCTTGTTTTGCTGCATTGTATCGCAACAAAAGAAATGGCTTTGAATTACATGGTTCATAATTTTTAATTTACAATATTAAATTACAATATTATTTGAAAAATTGGCTGACAATTAGGTTTCTAATCAAATTTGTGGGTGTAACAATAAAATTTACCACATTTCTCTGAAAATTGAAGGTCAAATATTATCGTACGCAATTAAACACAATACATATATTTTTATACACCTAAAGTCCGAAATTTGACATCTGTCAAGACCGGATGCTGTACCTTCCTCACCCGGAAACGAAAAAAGATTCACTGCACAGTTGGGACACAAATGTTCATTATCTTTCCTCCAAACGAACCAGAGATCCATAAAAACAATCTAAATACTTCCAGACCTAAAACTGGAATGAAAATTTTTTTTAGGGAGCTTTCCTCTTCCATAATCGACACTATGAAATTTGAAGCTCAAAAACCGAAATACTGATATTTTTTTCTTTTGTTTAATTGATATTAGTCACATTATTACAAGAAATTCCGTTACATATTTGTTATCAGTATGTCATTAAGCTGTTCGTCTTCTAATATTTGATTTGACGTCATGTCTACAAGGAAAAGTAAAAATATTCCAACTATAGCATTTTTGTAAATAAAATTCAATAATTCAAAAATTAATTGTGACAAAAATTAGAAAAAGCAATTAATAAATGTAAATAAACAATGCCACTGGTTGATACTTACGTAAATGGGCTCAAACTGGGTCCAGAAGCAGATCTTTTCGGCGGGGTCCTATACCCTCTAACAAGTCCATCCATAATTAACAAAACACTAACAATAAATAAACCCCAATAAACTGTCAACCCGGCACTACTGTTCTCACCCTCTAAAATATCAACAAAGACACCCCAAACAAAACTATCCCCTACATTTGTCATGGATATGGCAAATATTTTTTTCTCCTAAGCATTGCAGTCTATTTACCAAAATATTAATAATATATAACTCATAATACACATAACACACTGTTTTATATCTAGTATTTATTTAATAAAGCGCTGCGACACTGCTCCAACAGATTTTGCATCTGGAATAAACTTTTATCTGGAACGAATAGGGATACTCAGTGTTTGTATTCTTCTGGCACTCAGTTACTTCTGCGCATTAGTGATCTGGACCAAACGATCCAATAATAATCTGTCTCTTTCCAATGCGCAAAAAAGATAAGGACACAAACGGGCGCATAATGCAATCAAATTTTGGTTACACAATTTTTCAGAAAATATTTAAATTGAATCCTACTGGAAAAATGCCAGATTTGAATAAATATTTATTTGGCGCGATTACGAATGATTTATACTGAAAATGTCAGTTTTCATGTCACGTAATCCATGATTTATTCATGTTATTGTTATTGGATTTAAGCAATAGCCTTGGACGTGATATTTAATTATTTATTATGAACACTACATTTTGAATTCAAACTATATCACCGCCATAAATCGTTTTTCAATTTAATACTTATTTAGGGAGCCCTTAGTTGATACTTTTATTAATATTTGTTGTATATTGAGAGGTTATAGGCTATTTTATTCACAACAAAACTTCGGCATATACTTTTTTTTTTAAATTAAGATACCAAAGAGTAGTCATTGCTTCATTTAAATTTTGTACAAAGTTGAAAATTGAAGAAAAACCAAACGAACAATAATCACTCACTCAAATTTAAGGTGAAACATCACCCGGAAATACTAGCTATCTCTGTCTAGTCTAATCTTGTTTTGGAGTAAGTGAGGCTTATGGAAGGTCAGTGATGACGGCGGGATACACAAGAATTCAAATTTGACATTTCAGAAGAAAAACATTTTATAGAGAAATTTACTGAAATTAATGCGCGCATACAAAATCATTTTTCAAAGACATGAGTTTTAATGAAATTATTCATAATGAGAATATGAAATTATGATATAAAATTGTCCCAAAATTCACGCAAGAACTAATTTTGATAGTAACATGTTTTAAATTAAAAAATATGAGTTTTCTATTGAATCATAAAGGATAAGGTAAAGTAAAGGGTTATCTAATTTTGATAGAAAACTGGTTTTAAATTGAAAATTATGAATTTTTTATTGAACCGTAAAGTATACAATACAAGGATTATGTATGGAATATTATATAGAGCAAATGATCTCCACGACGTTGTTGGCACATACAGACTCCTGATTATTATATCGCCTTAGCGAGCACCATTAAATGTTTTTGCCTGATGATCAGTTGTTTCTTCAAAGAAGATTGGCTCGATGCTACCTTCAGCCCAAAATGTGCAACTGTAACACCTATTACATTTTCATAGTTGTGTATTGCTACTTGCTCATGACTCTTACCCCATTCCGTAGCACTAGTAGATAGATTTCGAACATATGGTATGTTTTCTACTAGGGGTCCGGCAGGCAGTTTTCGCTTACAGACTAGACCAAAATTTGAAGCTGTTAGTCTATGTTTTCTTTAAAGTATTTACCCTTGATGTATTCACTAAGAAATTAATACTTGTAATTTATTTGAAAGTGAATATCTCGGGCCTTAGAGCAATGCAGATTCAGATCAAGTATTATTATTTGTAGAATGACAGATCCCAATAATAATTGATGGACATAAATAAAATATTTTGTCGCTTTCTTGAGAAATATGATATTGATAACTTGAAATTCTCATCTGTACACTTCCAGCTATAGTAGTATTCAGAAATCTAAAACAGATAAGTTTTACAAAATTAGATTTGAAGATTGATTTTTAATGTATTTATCCAATGAACTTACTGTAACAGATTTGTCTAATATCCTGGAATCCGAACCATTTTTCTTACTAGTGTGACAAGATCGGTAAAACTATACACACAGCCAGAAGCAAGCAGATATTAAAAATGGTTTTTGTTACTAAAATCAGCCATAGGCTATTTATTCTCTAATGAATAAATACATGATAAAATTAATCTTTGACACTTGTCATGTAATACAAAATTTGGATACTAGATAGCGCCACAGAACAAATCAACTAGTAAAAGTCATATTTACACGAGTGAAAGAAATGGAAAAGAAATTGAAGAATATTTTCCTAAATTATTATTTTGAAATATACAGCCGCTGAAACTCCGAAAAATATTGTAAAAAATTGCTCATAATTTTTAGATATAATAAATATATTTCTTTTTGTTCATTTGACGTTTCTTCATAACAAAATCTATGATTTGAACAAAAAAAAATTAATATCTCGAAAACTAGGAATCTCACGACTCTCAAAAAAATATATTATCTCCAAGAGATAATTGGCCATGGAATATAATTACTTTTGTCTTAATTAACCTTGCAGGGAATAAAAAAGTGTAAATGGACATCAGAGAAGTACCCAAAATATCGAGAATTTTGAGCCCAAAATCCAGTGACCGATGTCAAAAAAAATTAATTATTCAAATATATATAATTTTTGAATACAAGACTTTGATTTTCCTCCAATTTTCAATACTTTTAGAAGTGCACAGAAAGGGTTATATACGGAATAATAATCAATAAAAATCGATAATTTTTGCACAGCACTCTGAAGAATAATGTCATCTATAAGTCTACCAAATTTTGTCCCAAAAAACTGGATAATCTCTGAGAAATTAATATTTTCAGCACTAATTATTTTTTTTCTCAAAATTGTCAGGTTCAATATCCATGAAAATTTTTATATGATAACTGCAAGTATAGCGCCTAGTATATATATTTTTTCCAGATAAGTTGTTATCAAAGTCTCTGAGATATAGGATTTGCATGCTAATTTTATACGTTAGCACTAATTTTATACGGATTTATTGCAGACATAATGAAACTTTGACAAATTATCTAATTTTTAATATACACGCCACTAAAACCTTTGCTAATTTATTATAAGAAAGTATTTATCAAACATATTGCTACAAGATTCATCAATTCAAATTTCGCGCTAAAATAGTACTTCCGAGTGATGTTTCACCTTAAATACAGAATTGTGACAGTTCAACACTCTTTTTAGTTCTATTTACCGCCAAGTCAGTGTTGCCAACTACGTGAATATAACGTCTATAAACCTCGTTTATTAAAAAAAATTGAATATCATTTGCCAGTATTGAAACATAATAAAACATTTTTGAACCAGGACACGCAGGACACTTCAAAAGCTATTATTCCAATGAAATATAATTTCAGGGACTGTATTTTAGTTTCTTCAGACCATTTGCAGATACTTCTATAATAAGTAGCTCCAAATAAGATTTATTGGATTATAATTCATCTATATTTTGAATTCTATATTTGAGAAGAATCAGTGCTAGAAATATAACCCATAAAATTGATGAGAAGTTAGATGCACTTTACTAAAAATATTACACAAAAGTCATGATTTATATTGGCGCTAAAATCTTTTCGATTTTTCTCTTTTCCCGCAAGCACTAGACACAAGATTAATTCCTTTGTAGATAATGTGTTTAATTGTACAGTATAATTTTTTTTATCCCTTTTATCAACATTTCTGTCCAAAAATAAGCCTACGATATGTTCATGGATATACGGATAAATCCGTACAGTTGGCAACACTGCTCCATGTGGTAAAGTGTTACCATTGGTTCGAATTTAAATTTATTCACAAACTATATTCTATTTTCGTTAAAATCCACGACTTTTACGGGGCAACGATTAAAGCTTCTGATCGACCGAAATGCAAACCAAATTTATATCATTACAAAAATCTGTCAGATATTTATCACTAATTATTATACTGCAATTTCAAAATTTAAATTTGCATCTTTGCATCTTTTTATTCCATTCCAAAAAAATTAAATGATTCAACTGTATTTATATTCAATAATTCTTAATATAGTGCCCATATTTACGATTGTCGATTTATTTTATCAGAAAAAAATTCTGTCTTTCAACTTCAATTTTGGCAACACTGCTAGAAACGTTACATTGCAACCCTGATTCTAACTTAATCACCAAAGAAAAAAAAACAAAACACACTTTTGATGTAGTTATTAAAATAAATAAAATCTTATGATTTGCATTTAAAGCAGAATAAATTGAATAAAAAATAGCACAATAATTTTTTAAACGTCCATTATTTTAATTTAGGACTGTCTATATATCTTCAATATTCGATTAGGCAAAAGAGAAATTGTTAGCAAAGAAATGATCTATTTAATTCGGATTAATTTAACTCAAGATTCTGAAACCGGTAATTAAAGAAAGTTTAAAATGTATATAAACTTGTCAAGTAATCAAAACAAAAATTACTTACGTTTCTTCCAAAATAGCAGAAATCTCTGTAAATAATTTAGTAGACAGTTCTGGATTAACAGTAGCCGCAGCTTCATTGATTTGATCAATTGAAGAGTCCATTGTTATTTCAAAAACAAAACACCATCACCTTGAGCACAAGTAACCGTCGTTCAACTGTTTATTTAGTTCAAATATTTGACAGACACGTGGGATTGGATTCAAAACGATACTAGTGCTGCCACCACTTTTCCAACAGACGAGTAAACTAACGGTAATGATAAGAAAGCGGTAAATTTAAATTTTCATTTATTCATTTAAAAAACTAATGCTGCAGATGAACATATATAAAGTGTGTTTTATATACTTTAAGTACACTTTAATACTATTTTTTGTATCTTAATACAATACATGTAAACAAAAATAATCACAGTATAATTAAAATATGACAAGCACCTAGTTAAATGCACATCAACTTATTCGAGAACAAAAATAAATATAATTCTTATAATCTTTAATAAAAACGTACTGGGAGAGAAAATTAAGTGAATATTTAAATGCAGGTACGACTTATGTTAAATGATGATGGGAAGATCTCCCACTGCTGGTGTTAGATGATTCACCCCGCTTATGGGGCTTTTGGATCGAATATTTGAAGGTGTTCGGATCAATTGAGGACGCCGAGGCGTACGACTTGGTCCAGGGCTAATAGGATCGGGTATTTGCAAAGTACTTCTGCACGCTTGAATTTCTAGTCCACGCTGTTGGGAAACATCAAAAAAATTAAAAATACAAATATTCCATTTGTACAAGCATCTTGTTTTAGTTAATGTGCAAAAAAAATTATTCACAATTATGTATGGCTGAGTAGGATGAGTTTTAAAGCGGAAGAACCCAAAGAAATATATTTACTGACCCTTTTTATATATTTGAATCACCTTAAAAAAGTGCTGTGCGCTATTGGTTCAATCTGTAACATTTTAATAGATGAAAATGGTTGTTATTTCTGACTGGTGCTATGAATGTAGATATCAAACTATGGGAATTCAGTCAAGAGTTTTATTTGTTTTTATTCTATAGTTTTGGTCCCACCTGGATCATCTTCAGGAGTGCTACAGACTTAACATAATTTTGAGCAGCTTCAAAGTATAATATATTTTTTATATAAAAACCGTAGATCTAACTTAATTTATAAGATACCTTGTAAAGATTACGATGCAAATTTGGAAAAACTAAACGTTATTTGAAAACTCGTTCGGTAGATGAACACAAACGCAAGTTTAAAAAAAGAAAAAAAAGATGTTCCAAAAGTGCGCTAGTAGGCTATTGCATCCATTCTGGTCATTCATTTAATTTTGACGAGACACGTTTTCTACACAATAAATTTAGTTTGTATAAAAGATTGACAATGGAAATGTTATATGTCAAATAAGATAAAAGTGATATTAATGAAAAACAGACACCGTTGCCTTAAGCACTATATACAATAACATTTTGAAATAATTTTGATGTTTATCTCTTGACACTGTTTCTTTTTTCACATTTTGATGTGATTCTTTTCTTTTGTAGATATATTTCACTTTTTGTATTAAATTGCTCACAATTATGTAAATCTGTAGCACTCCTAAAGATGGTCCAGGCTGGACCGAAACTGGAGCGTAAAAAAGAAATATTAAAATTCTTGACTGGATTCCCACGATTTAATACCTACATTTAAATAGATGTTAACAAAAAAAAACCACTACTTACAAACAAATTATCAAAGAACAAAATAAGCAAGGTGTCTACAGAAAAGTTAGTATTTACGATTGTTTAAGTGACTTACTTTAAAATTACGATAATCTGTGGCAGTGGATGACTTGGTAATACTTTTATTTTTCCCGAAAGAATGTCTTTTCGGCTCAAGTCGTTTGCGTCTTTCTAGAGACACCTTCAAAAAATATTTTATATTAAAAACTACTTTCCAAATCCCAATTAATAAAAAGCAATAAAAAATGTTAGTGTGCAAAATCAACTTCTGTAAAAATATTACAACTCATACCCGTTTATTGATAATTGAAGCATTTATTTGAATCTTAGGAGTCAATTTCTTGTTAACAGAGCGCGTTTTCTTTGAGCTACCTTCGAAAAGAGCTGTAGCCAGTTTGTGTTTCGTAGATTTGGGTGTTGCAGGGGTATTAACATTCAATAATACCCTTGATTTCGACGGGGTTTTCAATTCGCGGGCCTGTTTTTTGGCGGATAATTTAAAATTTCTATTTTCTTTAAATTCTTCCCAGTCGTTGGTAATAATGTCCGACATTTTTTGATCAAATATGCTGAAAATTTTCCCGGTTCCAGTTTCGTACTGCTCGATTAAAGTTTCCAACTTTTTTTCAACTTTGGGTAAACGGGCCCGAACAGAATTGCGCTCTTTTTCTTCACGTAGTAATTGACCCCCACGATTTTTTAGCCTGTCAGGATTAACAGCCTTATTTTCAAGCTCTAATAATCGTTTCCATAATTCGCTGCGTTGGTGGACCAAATCAAAAATTGCCCTGTGAATCAAAATATTTTAGTCACTATTCTGTGAAGAAAAATATACATACTTATTATTAATGAAATAGTTTTTCAGTTTGTCTACGTAAATTTCATGCAGTGTCAATAGATCTTCAGTGTAGCAGTCAGTATTAAAATGTATAAATTCTTGTTTTTGCTTATCTCCATAAGAACATTTATCCCACCATTCTTCAATTTCTCGTCGCATTTTATCAACAATTAGTTTGATATTAGTTTTTATTTCTTCTTTACACCGCAATTCTTCTTCTTTTAACGCCTGATAGGAACTCATGCTGCTTCCTGGATAAGCGTCCAAAAAAGCACTTCTTTCCTCTGGAGGCTTCTCCAATCTTTCCCAAAACATACCAATTTTTTCTCGTAAATCAGCAACTTTTTGTTGTATATCTTGCTGTTGGGTTTTCAGCGAGGTTAGCCAATTTTGGAGACGTTGCATATTTTCGTCGCTAACTAAGAACGTTTGTTCTGTTTCTCGTAAAACCATTTTCTCGAAATCTAAAGTCGCTTTAGAATTAATTTCCTTCATCAATCTTGTTATATCCTCTCTAGTTCTTATGAAAATATCTTGCCGTGTACGTACTTCAACTGACAAATCTTCAATATAACTTTTAAAAGTATCAATTTCTGCGCGGACTGGTACGGGAGAGACAGGTAAATATTTTTCTTTTTTGCCTAATTTGAGAAACAGCGTTTTTCCTGTTTCATTCAAACTTTTGACCTCATTTATTATTGAAACATGCATATTTCTATATCTAAACAAAAATACCAAATGTTAATAAAATAAACAATAATTATTGATGGATATTTACTTTTTTATATTTTGTTGTAATTTGTTAATAACTGTTATCAAGGGCATGTTTTCGTACCCTGTAATATCAACACTAATATCGACACGAAGTTCTTTTCCTAAATCTGAAAGTTCTTCTAGGAGTAAGGTAATATTTTCCGTGAATCGATTTTTAAAGTCCACTGCTTCTTTCAACATATCATTCAATAAAATTTGCACATGTTCTATAACACGGTATCCTCTTTGCTTACGATCATCATCATCAATACCAGTTTCATCCCATATTGAATCAAGTTGGGATAAAAACGATAGGGTCTCTTCGTTTAAGTAATGAGCTATCTGGTTACTACAAAAAAAAGTGAATATTACCTTCCAAATCATATTTAATACAGAACTTTCAATAACTGTCGTTATCGACCATCAATATAATAAGTAATTTTATATTTTTATATAAATATAATTATTTTACCTGTCAGTAAGATCTACATGCTTCCCGAGTTCTTCCTTATATTGCTCATCCATTTTATCACATCAAATATAACACATCCAACTATATTTTATTGCCAGGCTAAAACTGACTAAAACAAACTGTCAGATATTTGAAATTAGAATGCCTAATTGTGATTGGTTATATACCACGAAGGAGAATAATAGAGGAGCGGACACTCAGTTGGAAAACATGAAGCCTAAAATATAATACGATAGGTGGCGAGAGCGGGCCCAGCTTTGCGTGCTTCATACGCAGAAATGAGATTATATTTTGATTATTTTCAATAGAATACAACTGCCAGATAGATTTCATGTTTTCATATTGTAACATACTACATTATTTATTAAATGAAAGGCACAAGTAAAAGAAAATTAGCATTTCTATTCATTAAAACCTGCAATGAAATAGTACATCATGAAACATATTTTATAAACTTTTCTTAGGACACGAGTTTTCTAATTATAAATTATAATAGGCACATAAATAATTTGATGGATATTTTAAATTACGATGGGCGTAACAAAATATAAAACTATACACAAACAATTTCTTATTAACTAGAAGAAAGGTAGAAATAAAAAATACTGCTCTGCAAAAATTTTTTGTTTGTTGAACAGTAAATATACTATACATCTACGATCTCACAAAAAGTGACAGTCTTTGACATAATTTCTGGTGTAAAAAAAAATAATAATAAAACAAACTGGGCAATAAAAGTTTTATTACTTGACTCTATTTTATCAATACTTTGAACATAGTTCTTATTACTCATGCAGAATAACCACTATTTTACACACATTTCTCCGGGTGGTAAATGGCTCTTTGGCTTTTGCGTGCGCCAAGTATAATTTACCGCCTGAAAACACAAGCGCAAAATAGTACTTATCCCGCATTCGTAGTAAAAAATAGTATCTGCAACTCGTGCGGTGTTGTCAATTGCCCACTTGAGTTCTCTTGGGCAATCGACAACTTATCGCACTTGTTGCACAATTTACTATTTTAAATTCCAATTTTTTAGAAGCAGTACAGGAGAAATGAACTATTCTATTATGTCACAGAGCTAACAAGAACACTTGCTTCGCTCTTTTTTGACAATTGTATTCTCAATAACTTTTATATATTGATGAAAAGTTAAGAAATTAATGTTGCAATTCTGTGTAAATCTATAAGTTCTATGAATTAATAAATTTATTGACACGAAGTTTCCTCGAAGTTGAATTTTTCACTAAAAGTCTAGATTAGATACGTTTAATAATTTGAAACATTGATATAATCTTTCAGTTTGTAACATAGAATTGTCAGTAAATCTGCTATTATAATTTTAAAATAGTTTCTATTCACTTTTACGTCTCCAGACGACCATTCTTTTATAATATCCTCCTCTCTGAAATGTTTTCCACAAACAAAATCTGTAATTTCCAATTTTCTATCCTGGCGTGGTATGTTCTTGCGCCACTTATTTGATAAAATATCATTTTTGGGTACAAATAAAAGAGAATATTTCTCTTTACATGTTCTGTACCCACTATTACAATTTGGCACAAAACATTTTCTTCCTATTTTACAATATAATTTTACATGAAAATACTAAATAGAGCGAAACTCGCCATTTACCTCCATACAAACATGGGCCCGCCTCTACCTATCTCTCAGTTATCTTCTCTCTCTAGCAATAATATATTTTTGGCTTCACTTTTGCAATACTTTGTTGACATCAGCTATTTTAGATTGGCAAACGTGGTCTATAAGATGGCGTTGAGAAAGCTTATAATTAAATATTATAATTTAAAATATGGAATAATTGCAGATAATCAAGGAGTACCTCTTTTTCAATTTTATTCTAAGAGTATTTTACCGAAAGTTCCAGTTCCAGTTCCAGAATTCAAATAAATCTCATGTCTCACTTGCTTGACGTTGTAAATGTTGCAATGTCAATTTGCGGAGTTGGCAACATCAATAATAATAAAGAAAAGTATATTGGTGTGAAATATTAATCAATTTTCATGAAATTTGTCATATAATTGCCTAACAATATTTTTATAGCTAATTTTAGGAATAGAAACAATCAAAATCATTCTGCATTTTGTTGGTTTCCTGTTTCCATCTGCGAAGTTTGCAATCATCAAGGACAACATATACTATGGACAAAGTAAGTAGCTATTTGCTTTGAAGCTGGCAAGACAGAAAGAGAGGTACAAGGATAGAGATATGTTTGATCTATTCCAGTTTGTCTCACTAGATGTCAGCTACGTAAATCTTTATTAAATTATTTAAATTTATATACATACACATGCAAAAATACTGATCCTCCTTTCACATATTGGCACTTACACCAATATGCTGCACAAGTTCGGACCATTATGATATAGATTAAAACAAAAATAAAAGGTGTGAAATTAGTAAATCTACTTCATATAATTTATAATTAGATATTTTCTATGTTATAGTTATACTTCTTATCTAAATGAATGATGATGCATATAGTGACATCTTGTGACAAATATTTGAAGTAGATCAAACATATCTCTATCCTTGTACTTCTCTTTCTATCCTGCCGGCTTCAAAATAAATAATGTACAAAGATATGGGATGATTCATCTAGAGTATATGTCATCCTTGGCAAACACTAAATTTTTGATGTTTTTGATTCAAATATAAGTGTTATCGTGTGGGAGAGAGATGAAATACATAATTATGTATCTTTTATTCATGCTTTTATTGAACATCAGCTGATGATTCGTTGAATCCCAATTCACAACACAATGGGCATAAGCATAAGAAGTATATAAAAAATGCATTAGATATAAAGTTGCACATGTGCAATTCTTATGGCCGTATTCAAAATGATCTTACGTATTTCTTATGCTTATGCAGTGCACAGCATCGCATGTCCAATTATGTTGGTCAAAATGTCGATGGTGGACCTTACGTCCAAAATGGATGGAACTTTGTGCAAAAATCACCTGAAAACTTACAATTATGGGAAAAAATAGTGGCAAGTGGGGGAAATCCTTGAATTGAGCGATATGCAACGGGGTACTATTCTTCACTTCTACCACAGTGGTTATACTCATTTGTAATGTACTTCCGCTAAACTGTCATTTGTTTACTTATAGAAATAGCGGGAAGATATGAATTTCCATTTGTTTTTGTTACTGTTTTTATGTCAAAAATATTATCATCTGTAAATAAAATGGATCTTCTTCAGAAAATTGTGTTCAGAAATTGTTCTAATGGAGAATATCTAGCCGATTTTTTGTCGACTTCTAGAATTGAACAGCATTCGGTATACTAAAAATAATAAATAAATATCCATATCTGACGTAGGTAATATACATTTAGGTTCTCCCTTCTGATTTTCTGAAAGAAATGCAACTTTCAACCGCAGAGCGACTAGAAAAAATAAAAGCGATGTATCTGAAGCAAAAATCAAATCAACCACCTATATTTGATATAATACCTAATGTAGTAGTGTTCCAAAATTTTAAACCAGGCGAAATTCAAACAGTCCCGGTTTCAGTCATAAATACAAGCAAGGTTATTATGTTTGTAATATAAAAATTATTCATAATATTGATTATGATTTTGCATTTTAGATACCGCACTGCTTGACATTTGTATTTAAAAAGTCCCCATATTTTTCTATTACATATCATGATATTATTCCTGATAAACTAGCACCAGGGATGGAATTACAATGTTTTATACATTTTAATCCGGAAACAGTACGAGATTACGTGCATGGAATGAAAATAATAACTGTTGACAAAGAATTTAGTGTCCCAATTATAGGTATGGTTCATAATATTAATACAGTATTTTTTCAATGTGTTGGCGTTTTCAGCGGTAGGTCCTCGTCCTCTGTTGAATTTTCCGGATATTGTGCAGCTCCCTGAATCTTTAATTCATATTGGTACAGAAAAAATACTCCTTGTCCAAAATGTAGGTCAAGTTGCAGCCATTTTTCTCCTGCACACTGTCCCTCCATTTTACGTAAAACCAGCATCAGGAGTCATCAAACCAAATGAATTAATGCAAATTATAATTCAATTAAAAGCAGACGAAGATAGTTTGTTAACCGGTAAAGTAACAGTACAATTTGATACCGGTGAAAAATTATTTTTTACCGTCAATGGAAGAGCAGAATCTGCTGATATCAGTTTGAGCAAACACTCTGTCAATTTTGATGACACTTATATGGGACTGAAATGTCAAAAAGTTGTTCAGTTGCATAATAAAAGCGATCATGTTGTGCATTTTACTTGGAAGAAATTTAATTCTAATGAGTTGGATAAAATAGAAGGAGATAAAATAAAGGAAAGTTTGACAGTTGTTAAAGATTACGAATCAAAAAAATCTACCAAACTTGAAGTCTTTCAAGTTGTTGATAAAGATATTAATGACAAAATTTACAACAGAATATTAAAGGATGAAGTTGTAGACTTCGAGAAAACAGAGCAATTTTTGTATAATAATCCTGATTTTTTTATTATTCCAATTGTAAGTGCCTTTTTTTTTACTTATTTATTGAATCATTTTTTCATTGGAATATTTATTTAGAGCGGTGATCTTTACCCTAATCGCAGTACTGATGTAAGTGTAGTATTTTCACCAACAACTTCTGAAGAAGTGTCTAGCGTAGCTTATTGTAAAGTGACTGGAAGAACAGATCGATTTTCGTTGAAATTAAGTGGAATTGGTTTAGGCCCTAAATTTGCTTTAAACTTAGAAACAATCGACTTGCATGAAATATATTTATTTTCAGAAGCTAATTTTGAATTAGTGGTCTACAACAAAGGTAGCTATAATAGATTAAAATCCGAGTTTATGAACTCGGGCATTATTTTGAAACATAATGCCCTCGGGTATTATTTGTTACGTAACTACCCTGAAAACAATGTTATTATGACAGCAATAATAAACTAGTCGGACATTAAGGTTATTTTGGGTATCTATGACCTTTTTTCGAAATTTATGTGCAAATAATTTTTAAATCAAATAATGTTACAGACACATGAACGAAAACTGAAATGTATCAATTTTATATTACAAATTACTCATTAAATTCATTTTTCATAAAGGAGACATACCTGGAAATATTTTTTACAAGCCAAAACAATATGATTTCGGAACGGAAGTGTCCTGTAAGCCATCAACATTATATTTAAAACCATTTGGATATGCTGCATTTGTTATCAATTTGAAACCAAACAAAGATGGTCTATTTTTAGAAGAGATATTTTTTATAGTAGAAGAATCCCGAGAAAAAATTAAAATAATTGTCAAGTATCTCATTTGTCACTTGTAGCTTCGAAAATATTTAACAATATTTTGTATTTTAGAGGAAATGTCATTTACGCAAAACTGGAAATTCTTGACACAAAAGTAAATTTTGGTAGAGTTTCAATAGGTATGAGATTATTTGATGGAGAAGGCTCATCCACAAATGAAAAACGTTTTGGTATTACGTAGCACAAACGTACCGAGTCTTCTTGCTAATTTTGTCTACTTCAGGTCTACATAAATTTTGATTTAGCGAGCAAATCTGTTTATTATTAAAACTTCAGTTTATCACCCAAAATACAAAATAAAAGTTATTGAGAAAAGATACAGTGCTAAAAAATTCGGTCAATGCTTCCTATAGTCAAAAAACTATCTAACTTTTCGAAAACTTTGCCTTGAAATCACTTATTACGATTATTGGGCTATTCCATTGAGTAAATTCTTTCCGTAGAACTTCTATTGATTGAAACGCGTCTAAATCAATTATAACTTTCATGAAAATATGTTTGACATTCATTTATAAAGAATTTAAACATTAACACGTTTTCTCGTATAAGACTGTCCTTGTCGCACTCACAGTGGAGAATCTTGTGAAATATTGTATAACAATCATATTTCCAGTAATCAACTATTCAATTCAATCTGGATCAATAGAACTCTGTTCTTTCTCCAAATTAATATGAATACAGTCAAATTAATGAAAATGCAGTCGAAAAACTGTCGAAATTTCTAAGAAATTTGCCTTAAAATTATTATAAATGTTGAATTTATCAGATGTGCCACAATTCATTTTGAAACTTTTTATATATTTTGATAGACTATGATAAGATACATCAAAAATAGGCAATCTAGTCACAATTTGGTGGATAATATTTTTGTAATTTATTTCATATTCATGAAAAAATTAACACGCATTCTCGCATAAGTCTGTCCTCGTCGCACTCATAGTGAACATAGACCTCCGAAAAAGAATCTCCTAAAATATTTTATAACAATTATATTTCTTCAATAGAACTCTGCATTTCCTACAAATTGGTATCATTTTTTGAGCAATAAAGTTGGAATTAACAAAAATACAGTCGAAAAACTGTCAAGCTTTTTGAAGATTTCGTCTGAAGGTCACAATAAATGTTGAATTTATACAGTATGTTACAGTTTCTGTTCGTAAATTGAAAACAAATTCAAATTACAAAACTAAAACTAATTTCGATCTGTGAATGAGTCTAGACCCTTTAAAAAATTCCATTCAATGTTTGGGTAACTTTTGAAGGGCAAAAACAAGTACAAAAGGTTACTGTGTATAACAAAACAAGTATAGATATACCATTTACTGCTGCTGTATCACCAGATGGCACTAAACCGCCTATAGAATTGACAGAAAAACCTGTTTTTACTATCCTACCAGAACATCCAAAAGAGTACAATTGTGTTCCTTCTGAATCGTTTGTACCAAGTGGTGGAAGCTTAAACATAGAAGTATGAAAGAATTTTTTTAAAACTTTGATATATTATTTTGTTTAAAATATTTTAGGTGGAGTTAATAGCAAATACTCAACAACTTACTGAAACCTATTTATGTGTTGATGCTTGGCACAACACAATCCATCGACTGAAAGTACAATTAATTCATCATGGATCCGTCCCTGACTTATCATGTGTCCCAAATGACATAAATATACGATTTTGCTTCATTAATTATTCTGCTGAAAGGTTTATTGTTATTAAAAATAAAACTAACCTCTCTGGGTACATGTGGTTATCAGCTATGGTAATTTAAATGGAAATACTTTGTTTTGTTTTTCTAAATCAAATTATTCTAGATTTTAGATGAATTGGAAATTAGAACAGATGTTGAAGAGATATACATAGAACCTTACGCGACTATAGATGTTCAAGTTGGGATTATTTGTAGGGAGCTCGGACGGCAAACTTCTGCTTTACAGTTTGAAATGGTTCAGTTGCTTTTATTTAAAAAATTTATTACAAATTTTCTCTAGGGTACTTATGTTTGGAGGCACGGAGTTCACAATATGTAGAATACAATGTGTGGGACAAGGACCCATTATTTTATTTGAACCGGAAGTACTAAATTTTGGACAAGTCACTCTTTTAGAAACAACTACTAAGATTTTAGAAATTCTTAATGATTCTCCTATCCCTTCAGATCTAACTATTTCGGTATGTTCTTACTACCTACTAGACACTGCGAATCTCACCATAATCGTATTAAATAATCGTAAAGAAGGAATGAATAGTTTGTTGTTGACAATAATTATTTCTGAAAACAACTTTCATACAGTCTACGTTTTGTTGTAATGAAAATAAATTAATACGTGTTTTTAGACCAAGCATAATGAAATATGGTCTGTAAGCCCAAAAGAATTACATTTAGAGCCGGAAGAAAGCAAACCGGTTGAAGTAAGTTGCTATTTAGACGACACTAGAAAATATAAAGGTAAGCTGATCGTTGTGGATGTAAACACCGGAAAAGTGGAATGTACTTTACATGCTATTGGAGTTGGAACATCAATAGTAGTGGAACCACTGATTGCGCCAATTTTAAACTTGAAATATCAGCTAACCCACACTCTTATTAGAAGAGAATTTAAGGTTACCAATAAAGGGATTAGAAACCATAAGATATTAGTTGCTAAAACTAAGGAAATAAGGAACTTTCAGAGCTACAATCCGGATGATATTCAGTAAGCTCTATCTATATAGTTATTTTCGTTTTAGTAATCAAGTTCTAAAATTTACTTTTAATTTTTAGAACAATATTTAACGTAGAACCTCATTATTTCGCTTTACGACCGGGCGAAAGTATTATTATAGTAATCAGCGGCCAAAACGACAAAATAGAATATATAGAAGAGCCCATATTTTTCCATGCTATTATAGAAAACATAGATATAAAGCAAATTATAATAGAATCCAAAATAGTTGTACACTTTGAAGAACCAAATTTTCATTTTTCAAAGAAGGAATTGCTGTTTAGAGCTGATTACACTGCCGCCAAAACAACTGAACTTTTAAGAGGTACCAATATATGAAACAAAAATTATTTTGCTCTAAATATTTTTTTAGATGTTGTTGAAGTTTCTAACTTGACTCCAATGCCTATATTGGTACAAATACATGTAAAACATCCATTCAGTATTGTTTCTAAAAGGATTTCTATGGAATCGTCAACAAATAAAATTCTGATTGATTTTGAAGAGAATGAAATTCAGTATATTACGTTTTGCTTCAAGCCAAATTTCAGGGATAAGCACTGCTATGTTGTCAAAAATAATATCGAGATAAATTATTTAGGACATAAGAAAAAAGTATTATTATTACAAAATAAATGAATAAACAATGCTAACGTAACAATTTTAGGACTGGATTCAAGCAATTGCTGAGGTGAATTATCCAAATATAAAATTGATTCCTTCAACAGCAGATTTTGGCTGTGTTATACCAGGATCTTCCTCGTGCTTCACCGTAGAAATAAGAAATACTTCTCCTTTATTAGTTGAATATAATTTAGAATGGTCAGAGGAACTGATAGAATATAACAAGGTTCCGGAAGTTAAAGTATGTATAAAAATAAGTACACTCTATTTTCGAATATGTATGGGCTGTGAATTCAATCTGCATCTTATCACTGTAGATGTAGTAAGTGCCTTATAAGACTGCAGTGATCTATATGGGCCAAAATATAAAGGCCGGTCTATCGAAGCTCATTTGTCATTGAAAGGTTCTTCTGGTCAGTAGCGAGGTAAAGCGTAGTTGCACGGTTCAAAAAATAGTATTCAGTTTAAACTTATCTTCTAGAAATCACATTTAGATCATGGTATAAGACATAAATGGTAATACAACTCGTATCTCCCTACAAACACAAGCAGTGTGGAACAGATCTGCATAGTTTTAATTTTGACCGCAAGGATCGCTACGAATGGTCTTCAGAGAAGCGATGTACACAATATATGAACATCGTGTATATACTATATACGAATGTTATTCTTTTATAATGTTTTCATAGAGAAAACTTTTTTCTTTATCAATTAATAATAGAAAAACTACTTTTTCTCTTTTGAAAAAATTCAACTCGACTTCTAGCAAGCTCTGCTTCCCTGAAGACCGTTCGTAGCGATCCTGGCGACCGGCAGTAAAATTATGCAGTTCTGTTGCACACAATGCGAGATGGAAGTTGTACTACCATTTATTTCTTATACCATGATTCAGATTTATTTTAAATGTTTAGAACACAGCAACCTTGATAATTCCCATTGACAGACGCAGATTAGTCTTATGGTAGCACCTACCGGAGATAATTTTTCTTCTTCTAATGCCCGATTTTATAAAGGGCATAGTATTTTACTTCCAGAGTAAATAAAATTTACTCTATTAGATGACAGTCTATTATTTAACAGTAATGATTCTGTTGTCATAAGGAAGCTGAAGCTGATTGGAATTTGTTAAATAAAATAAATTTATTTTAGGAGTAAATTTATTTGGTCTTTTATAAAACCGGCCATAACTCTAATTAATATCAGTTTTTGTGCCGTTTCTACAATATCATGCTTTTTAATCATTTTTGGTTCTGTGTGAGGCTCGTTTCATTATTTTTTTTAAAGAATTCAGTTGCGGCCTTGCTCTTCTTGCGGATAGTTTTTTAGGGATGTAGTTATTGCTCAATATTTTCCACTTTTCTAATCAGTGCTAAGAGTATCCGTAACCGCATCCTACGACTGAGGATTTATTAGTCAATTTACCAAGTGCTCTATAAATGTCTACTACACCCGTATCGAGCAAAAGGCGTGATATTCATTTATTTATTTTTTATTTTTTTAAATCAGTGCCGGATTATCCATATTATGCACAGTAGGATCTCCAACAGTGCCGTAATAAGACAAGTTATTACATGAGACACACGCTCAAACAAATTTGTACATGAAAACAGTCAGATTTGAATAAAATATTAATTCCAGGATTACTGGGAAGCATTAGGCGAGCCCTATTCGGAAACCTCTGTATCATCACAACCAACAGAAGAATCTGTTCAACTTGTGCAAGTTGATCAAATTGATTTAGACAAAAAAAGAAAAACAATAAAAATAGATAAAGAGAAGAAAGGCAAAGCAACAAAAGCTAAAAGTGACAAAACCAATAAATCTAAAACTTCCTTGAAAGCTTCAATAAAAGCAATTCCAACCGAATTTATTTTTGAACATTATTATACCGAAACATATTTGTACGATCATTTCGTACAAATATTTGAGCAGCTGCACGAACCACTTCATAGAGAGAGCTTGATTGGTTTATCGGAAGACACCCGAGATAATCTGAACAAAATAAAAAAAATATTGATACCACTAACTGATGATAAAAATAAAGAAGAAGAATGTTACGCTATGATCAAATGTATGGAGCAGGAACCGGCTGACTTTGAGCTAATAAATAAATTTTTAAATGTTTCTCCTTCAAATGGATATTTAAATCCGTTTGAGAGCCAACATTTATTTATAAGTTATTACCCAGAAAAACATACTAGTATTAAAGCGTCCTTACTTTGTCATGTTGAAGGAGGCCCAACAGAAATTTTAACAATTTCGGGCTTATCCTCCGATATTCATTTCGAAATTGCAAGCACTTACATTGATTTTGGAAGACAGGTAATACTACTACTTTATATAATTTACTTCTATTATGAGGCTCACTTTTGTTGTAAGGTATTTTACGAAATAGCTGAGAAAAAATTTAAATTAAAAAATACTGGATATGTTCCTTTCACATTTTCTACCACGGCAAAAGAAGTGGACAACATTGGCTCCACCTATTTATTGGAAGCTGGTTGTTTGACGGTCGAACCACGTAATGGTTCAGTAGAACCACATTCTGAAATTTATTTTCAGCTTAGATTCTTTCCTGGAATAGCAGGAAAATTCTTGGAAACATTTGAACTTGAAGTAAAATAAATACAAACGTATCATCAACAGACCTGTCATTAATTATTTTTTCTAGATAGGACATCTGGCTCCTATTACTATAACAGCTAGTGGATATGGTGTATTCCCCCAAATTTATTTGAATGTCCTACGACCATCACTGTTCCAAGTTGATCCGATTGTTTGTTACGAGGCAATTGCTAATTTAAAATCGGATTTTTTGGCTGCTGTGGAGCATATTAGAGTTTGGACTCAACCAGTTGACTATTTTACTTACGAACTTCCGAAAGCAGAGAAACGGGAGCTTCAAAGAGATGGATGGGCTATTATTTCGTATAATGTTGGTATCATTACTGCTAGTTTAATTTACGAGGGCTGTTCTGAAAATAATGAGTTTCAAGAAACCATTTTTTAAAACAGGCAAAATATTCTGTTTTCGAAAAAATTATTTGAGGTATGATTTTGACTGTGGGGTCGATGGGTAACTAGTAGCACCCTCGATTTATGTAAGAAAACATTGAGGGTACATGTGGTACTCCGTATAGCAAAATGCCACGCAAACCAATCTTTGATCGCCTTTCACGCAATTTATTGGACATTTTGAGGAAGAAGGCTTCCGTATTCCAATCTGCAGTTATGTTTTATGATCTTGAAGAGGAATAACTGCAACTGAGTCTCTCTTCCTGGAGACCATGTCAACTAATTGTCAATTTAAAATCACTAATGTAACGAAACTCAACTCGTTCGTGAGCTTAATCAAATATTTTCACTTAAGGCCACAATACTAAACAAAAAATATCCACTAATAAATATTTCTACTTATAATCAAAGCTAATCTAGATTTACCTACACTTATTTATTATTTTCACTGCTTCTTATTTATTCTGACTAGTCCACTTATTAATTTCCAATTTTACTTGCTACGTATCTGAACTACAGTAATAATATGTTGGCTCAACCAGGTCCCGCTTAGAGTTTCTCGAATCCTCTAGAAAGTTTCCGAAAATTCCACCAGACATCACCATTTTCTTGGTGCATGACTCAGTTGCGTTTGCCACCCGTGCATCCAGCTATATTAATACAATGGTACTAAGGGAAGTTATCAAATATCCATCTTGTGTTATTTATGTCTTGGCACGTTGTACATCTTACTTAGTTCACAAACTTCTGTAAATTTATAATTTTCAAGCTCTCTTAGTATTATTACTTTAAAGAAGTCGTCACAATAGTAACTCTATATGGCACTAGTTACACCAGATTTTGCTAGATGGCAGCACATGCTACAATCAGCCACTGAAGTTTATTAATGATCAGTATTTTTATTCCTTAACTGTGCGAAATCATGGTAACTACCACTGGATCATCCATAGTTAGGTAATGCTTGTGCTTAATACAATCTGGTAAAACTAAACTTTTCTTTGTGCTACATTCTGTTCAGGAGTTTTTCGTCATCGTCACTAACAAGTCGCGGTTCATTTTTCAGGTGACATCGTCCATGTTTAAATTCATGAAACCACCTACTAGTTGTAATTTAGCTGCCATCAAATTTCAATGACCACTCAAATGTTAGCCCTCTTTCATAATCGTAAAATCACATGAAAATTAATTTGGAGCACCTTCATGATGTTGAAATCAATTCCAGACTTGTGAATATTAAAAATTTGACATTTTGTTCACCTTAATTTAATCTTTCTGAAAATTGTGTTATTGTTTTGTTAATTTCCACTTTATGGCACGCCGCTCACGATTTTCATAACAGTCCCCGTACATTTCTCGCATACAGATGCCTGTTTAAAGAGAAAGAGACAGAGAAAGAAGGCCGAAGTCGTTCTCTTTCTAACGAACAAAGTGGCGCAAGGACGATAGCGCACATATATTCGTCCATCTTTATTTTTCTCTCTCTCCAAACAGGAAAGGATTAAAGTAAAATTAAACAATTGACATGAATTTTTTCAGAATAATTACCCTTCAGAAATGGATATAGACTTATCAATAGAAAGGGTACTAGCCTACAAACAAATCAATCGCCGTTCTTCCCTATTTTTAAACAAAATAAAAACTTTTTCAAAATTGGGTGTATCTTGTCCTTCTTATTTAGTAGATTTCGGTGTAGTTATCACTGGTACAATAGCACATTATACAGTTATTATACTAAATTACGGCCCTGCGGAAGTTCAAATAAAAATCGCCAGAGATTTCTCAAAAAAGACTTTTGATGCAGCTGGTTTTGATATTCAATTCAAACAGACTAGTATTATGGTTGGTGATACTGCACCGTTGCATATTTTATTCTCACCGACTTTGGAGAAGTATCCCGAAAGATATTACAAAATAAATGAGATGCTGCCGTTGGAAGTGGGTACAAAACGGATTTGTTGGAAGCAAATAAAAATTTAGTTGTGCTTTTTAGGTTATTCATGGATTAAAAGTGCCAATTGACATCAAAGTCATTGTGACAAAACCATTTATACATATTTCTTCAGAACGTATTGATTTTCAGAAAGTACTTTGCGGCAACGTCAAAAAAATGAATTTTATTGTGACTAACATGTATGTTTTTTTAATCCTGTTATTTTAAATTATTATGCAACAAAAATTTTTTCTAGTGGTGTAGTGCCTTGTTTTTGGAGGATAAAAATAGAGTCCAGAAGAAAGAACGATCAGGCATTAATAAATTCAGTATACAAATTGGAAAAACTGCGCGGATGTTTGGAGCCAGGATGTGGTAAATTAGTCGAAATTAATTTTGAGCCGAACCAAAATGGAATTTTTAGAGCCATTTTGTACATAAACGTCCAACAAAACGACGAGACTTTTTCGGTCACATTAAAAGGCGAAGGAATAATGCCAGAATTAATAATCGATAAAACCATTTTGAATTTCGATCCTTGCGTTCCGTACGCAAACCATTCAGTGCAATGTTTTTCCGTGGAAAATCCTTGCGATTTTCCTATTGAGTATTACTTCCCTGACTTTGACAAGTAATTTTTTCAATCGTCTAAAGCTTAGTTCACAATAAATTAATTTACAGGCAAATATTGGAGGAAGAAAAAATTAAAACTGTTTTGGCTGAATATTATCTTTCAAATAAGTTGATGATTCCAGAAAGATTCGCCGGGCAAAACTTACCAGAAACTTTGTACGAATTTTGTGCCGAGCTTCTTCAAAGATGGAAAAGGAGCGCTGAATCTGAAAGTATGCAGCATTTGTCTTTTTCGCCTAGATCCAAAAAGAGATCTACCAGAAAACGCACCAACATTATTAGCACAGAGTAAATAACGCCGTTTAATGCCCGTAGCGTAATTGAACAGAATATCTATTTTTTTAGGAGTACTTCCAATATAAAAAAACTGGTTGATGATTTCATGGAACAAAATCAAGCTGACATATCATGCATGGTGCAAGGTATACTCTAAATTTATTTGGTTGCATTTTTTCCAGTTCGAATTTAATTTCAGATTTGATCAAAGTTAAATCCGAAAGTACCGAACGTTTAAATAAGTTACTGGTTGATCCTATTGGACTAGCAGCTGAAAAATCTCGTATTCCTCCAGGAATTGATATCGTAGATATGAAAGAAGGGATTTTATTCGTATTTTTTGGGGCTCCCTTGACTGGTATTCATCAATAGGAGGGGCCAAAAAAATTGCACATTTTTCAATGAGTAAAAAACTTGTTCGAAAGAAAGTTTGTACAAATAAACTCCACGATAGCAAACCGCGCAATGGAAACACTGCCGAAAAAAGTGTGTAATAATCCGTAAAATTAATAAGATTTAAAAAAAAATTAGGTTTTTTTCTGAACAGATCTCGAATATATTTTTGGCCCCTCAAGTGTTCAGACTATGAATTATTATTTCATCAGGTTTATATTTGTAGATTATATTTATGCTGCAAACAAAACGGCAAAACAATTGCATTTACCTGTTTTTAATCTAGATGACGTAATATGCGAAGCTTTGATATATAACAATACTTTAAGCTGTCTTAAAATCAACGAACTTATTGATAATGCGTTTATTGTTGCTTCTGGTGCACCACTTGTTGCAGATACAATAAATTTAGCAGGTAATTATTTCATTAAAACCTAATTCAACGGTCATTCATTTCACGATCTGTTAATAGAACTGGAGCAAGAAAAAAGGGATGAGAAAGAGTGCCCATATAAATTATTAAAAGAAAAAATTGAATTGTTAGTATTGAACGAACGTCCACCCAAAACAGGAGCCGCTTCCAAAGCAGATTCAGAAAAAGGTAGCAAAAAAAGTGCAAAAAGCAGTAAAGGTAGCGAAAAAGGCAAAAAAGGACAGTTATTTGATAATAGCCGGACATTAATTGGAATACCTGAGGTATGCGTTCCTGCTAATACAAAATTTATTTCAACAAATATTTTTAGGATCTTCTAATTGAATTGCTGACCCAAAAATTATTGGACTTCAAAAATGGGATAGTCATTGAGTCCTTGAAAAATAGTTTCATTACTCAACCAATTTTAACCTTTTATTTAATATTAAAAGCAGTAGGAAATCTAAAATATATTCATTGCGTTGTTCTCCACAATTGTTTCGAAGAATACCTAAACGAAAAAGAAAAAAAGGAGCACCAATCGGTTATAGATTTAGCCAACAGGACTCAAATCATTTTAAACCATTTTGATTGTATGGACGATGAGGAGCTCGATAATTTATCTGAAGACAAAATTGATTTATATAGAAATATTTATTTGGCTGAACGCAAAGAGAAAACTAAGAACAGATTGGAAGCTCTGCGGTATACTTCCTGCTGTTCCGATCAGTTGACTTCGACTCGAATTATATTTTAAAATTATTACAGCTCAAAAAAAAATTCAAATAAAAAAGAAAAAAAAGTGGATGTCAAACAAAAAAGTAAAGGAAAAAATTTGGCAGCATTTAGTACAACTAGCAGGAGTAGGAAAACAATGTCGACCGCCGCAATGTCAGGAAAAAAAATTGAATCGACCTCCATTGCTTCAATCAAATCGAAGAAGACTAATAAAACTAGCTCAAGTGGTCCTTGTACGTTTCTAAAAATGTAAACACCTATAACTATTGAATCAATAACCAAACTTTTTATTTAGTTATTAAAAAAGAAAAACTGGCTCCTGAAGACATCCAAATCCACAAAGACTTCGACGAATTCGATAAAATATACGACGAAATTTTACATGTTTCTGAATATTGGGATAGAGTATCCAAGTCTCTAATAAAGGTAATTATAAAACAAAATTAAATGGATCATCTGAACCAAATTATGATATTATGAATAGGAATATGTGGTAAAAAAGTCTAAAGGCAAAAAAGACAAAGCACCGAAATCTCCCAAGCCACCAAAGTCCCCCAAGACCCCTAAAAGTAGTAAAAAAGGAAGGGTGGACATTGATGAACCCGTTTTGGTAAGAAAAAAAATCCGGATGTTTTAAAAGGAATAGTAAACCTCTTTGGGAGGCTTACTATTCATTCTAAAACACTTCAGTTCGTATTCTTACCTCTTGCCTAAAAGCAACTTGAAGATAAATTGAAATAAATGAAATGAAGAAAGACTGCGTCAAATTTTCAGAAGAGGTCAAAATACGGGCCCTTATCTTCAACATATCTCACCCCTTTAATAAATTGAATTAAAATAGGCAAAAACTTTTGAACCAATAATCTGCGACTCACAAATCGGATTCCCTTTCTGGATTATAACTAAATACGAGCCTGACACGATACCTTTCGTACTAAAAAACGTAGTTGAGTTTCAAAATGCTTACGAATCTTTACATGAACCTGTATTTGAAAAACTGGCCGTGTCTGAAGAAACACTCAGCATTATTCATCAGCCAAGTGAAGAAAGACAACAAATAATTTCGGAAGAATTCAAAATATGGCTCAGTCCTTTATTAGTTGAGCCTATTTTGTTGGATAATGCAGAAGTAAGGAAGTAGTAGAGAAGATACCATAGGCAGGACATCAATGCTAAATTTTTAACATTGATCCGAATACTGTCCAACTTTGGGACGTAGCGAGCTAAACACATCGTCATCAGATTCTCCAGATGATTTCAGATAAGCAGCTTATTTCGTAAAAATTTAACATAGCATGTCTTGCCTGTGGTACCTACTTAGAATTTTATAATTGGAAGCATTTTGATGTTTCCAATATTTATAGGAGATTCAAACAATAGAAACGGATGAAACAATTGATTTAAATAATGTTTCTCTTGTAACAGATGTTAAAACAGGTATATTTATCTAATAACAAAGTCATCTGCTTGTTACACGATATTCTCTTGCAGATGACGATACTACTCAAGAATATTTTGAGCCTAGAACTGTTATACAACCAGGAGAAATCAAATATTACTGTATTCGGTTCTCAACAAAAACAGTTGGCCAATATGAATATACTCTTAAAATCCAGTTGACTAATTGGACCTCCTATTATGATATTTTGTGCAAAGCACAATGCGATACTCCAAAAATTAGTACAAATCCCAAAATTATGTTCCCGCAAACGGTTAATGACAAAACTGAGGAAAATGAGCTCTTACAAAATACTTTTGTAAAGAGTTCGAATGTTTTTGATTTGGGTTATAAGTTGTTGTGTACTGAGGATCAAAACAGGGAGGAAAGGCAAGTCCAAATTTGTTTATAAAATGGTTTGAGGCGTTGATTATTCAATTGATCGCCGGAGTAGTGCTCGGGCGCTTTCTTGGGCGCCTCGCTGGCGAACAATTGTGGAAACCAACTGCCTCCAAAATTCATTCAAAGTAATTGTAGGTTTTATCAAGAAGAAACGTACATAAATCTGAAAAATATTTCAGCCGTCTCTTGCGAAATAACTGTCCATCTTATAGAATCAAATGACATATTTAGAACATCTTTGGATTATATGTTGATACCTCCAAACGATAAACAAGTCCTAAACATCAGTGCTTGCCCCAATTCTAGTGGCTTAAATCGCAATACCCTGGCATTATCAATCAAAGACAATCCTCGTGTCGAATTAATAAACATACAATGTGCCGGTTGTCTGCTTGAATTCATTGTTGACCACAATAAAATTAACTTTGAAAGAGTCCTGTTGAATCACCAGGACTGCAAAATAGTTAAAATGATCAATAATTCATCAATAGCTGTTAACTGGAAGTTTATAAATGCTGATGCATATTCCACTCACTTTCTAGTCGAGCCTGAGTCTAATTTTATGAGGCCCCGTACTACGGATGAAGTCAGTTTGATATATTTGGCCCCGCAAATTGAAATTATGAATATCAAATTGTATTATGAGGTACGTATGATATTAGAATCTCAGGCACTACGTCATCAGATTCTCACTAATTCGGGGCACCACACTTAAATTATTGGGCTTTTTTTTATTCATGATTTAAAGTGTCACATCTAAAAAAAAGTTGAAAATGCGATTAATATTGAATATTTAATAGGTTTATAACGAATTTTGTCGCGGAGGCCCTTTACTGGAAAACAGTTTAGACATAACCGCAGAAACCTGCGATCTTCTGGTTGAATGTTCGGAAAACATTGATTTCGGTGAAATAAAAGCAAAAAAAGACTACAGCCACGACTATAACTTCTTAAATCAAGGAAAATATAATGTTTTATTCGAGTAAATAAAATACGTCCATATTTTTTTGGATGTTAATGTAATATTTTTAGGTTAAACGACATACCGAAAGAAGAAACTACTCGAATTCAAAAACAAGTCAGGGACATGTTTAAGATTAATATTTTGAATGGAGTATTGATCCCGGGCAAATTAAATACAGTTCCGATGATTTTTCATTCAAATAAATCAATTAATATTAAGAATGTACCTATTTTACAATGCAATTTATTGGATCATGTGAAAAAAACTATTTTATCATCATTTTGTATTAAAATAACTGCGAGAACGTTATATTCACAGTAAGATCCGTATTTCACCCCTAAAATCAATTTTATATCACCTAATTTATCTCCAGATTCGATATTTACCCCATTCCTGATATTAATTTTGGAGCTATGTTAGTTGGCACTTCAAGCAAGCAAAAAATAACCATAACAAACACAGGAAAAGTAGAATTCAAATACTCCATTTTGTGTAAAAGGACATTAGATGAGCTACAAGCCCGCTTAGCTAAAAAAGGGGATGTTAAAATTAAAGACTCCAAGAAAAAGGGAGACAAAGATAAAGGAAGTAAAAAAACTAAATCAGCTGCCAGTACCAAAACAAAATCGACAAAAGATACGAAAGGCAGCAAAAAATCTAAAGATACAAAATCGACCAAAGGTAGCAAAAAATCGAGAGGTAGTGGAAAGTAAGTACGAAATTTTTACCGCTTTCTTGAACATCTTTTGGCTGGGGCATATACAAGGTGTAACAGAAATGAATACAGTAAATTTAACAAGTAATAGAATTCGTCGAGAAATTTTTCTCCGAATTCTCAATTATTTCAAGCATTTTTATTCATACCCTTCTCTCTCCCCATAATTCAAGACTCAGGTGCTTCCATGATCACATATTTTTAGATCGACGATTAAGTTGGGTCCTCCAATAACATGCGGCAGATTCATCTGCAAAAATTCAAGCAACTCCATCAATCCCCAACAACAAGCAGAAGTAGAAATCGAGTGCCATATGAACGAAGCTGGCCCTAAAGAAGAAATGCTGATTGTTTTTGTGTCTGAATGTGGACCAGACGATCAATTAGGCAAAATTTTGAACATAAAAGCTGTTGGTTGTCTACCAAACATCAATTATGATGATTATGAAAGAATTTTTATCAAACATTTTATTGTGGAGAAGTATGACGATTTCGAAAAGCCCAAGGAAGTGAGAAAACACATTTTTGGAAGCTTTTTAAGCTTGTTTCATATTCATTTTGATTTTTAGCTCGGAAATCATTGCGTTTTTTCCAGAGACAATAAATGCTTGACTTTTAATAATACTTTTTTGAATACAGTATCAACTGCTGAAATATATTTGTACAATGATAGTTTAGTGGAAAGTGAAGTGAATCTCAAAATGAATTACCCTTCAATATTTAAAATAAAACCGCTGAAATTATACATACCATCTTACTCCCAAAAAAGTTTTATAATACAATTCAAACCTACAGAATTACAAGTTAGTACAACAAAAAGGTTACATTTTCTGCGATTATTATACAAACTGAATTTTATAGATGCATAGCACCAATTTGGAACTGAGCACGGTAATGCCACCGGGTTATAAATACCAAACTGCAATATTTTCAATAATGGGAGAAGGCAGGGTTCCTCAAATTTCTTTGAAAGAAACCTGCTTCAAAATTAATGAAAGCAACTCATTCGATATTAAATTTGATCCACTGTTAACAGAAAAATGTTGTAGAAAGCTTATTAGTTTTGAAAATATTGAGGATATGCCTTGCAAAGTTATAATAGAAGTCAGGAATAATGATGACGATGATGTGTATTCGCTTGAAGTTGCGGAAGATACTATTGGCCTTTTAAATTGTTCCGGTAAATATTTCTTCGCATTCCACTCCATAAAAAAGCTGTGATATTAAATTAAGCTAATTATATCTCCTGATGAAACCATCCCTAATAACACAAAATATTCCAGAATCATTTTTATATGAACCAGCAATAATGAATGTCTCCACATTTATTATTCCAGTACACTTGAAAATGATCCTTGAATATTTGATTTCACAGCTTTTTATGTGATTTTTTTTTATACTTATAATAAATTGGCTTTTTTATACATTGGAGATATTTTTTGCCGGAATTTCACATTTTACTCATTTGTAAAAAGTCATTGCGGCAAAATAATTACTAGAATTTTGTTCACTTTTCTCACTTTAACTGCCAGCCTCTATTGACATATATCTGTGGGTCAATAAGGTTCAAAATCGCACTTGCAACTGGCTGAATTGTGGAACACTTACAGTAAAATTGCTACATCGACCATCTAAAAATATAAAAATGATAATAATTTACAAATTAGGCGAGTATACCGTGATTTAAGCCATTTACATGAAAACAAAAAATTGGTTTCAAGTCACAGACATCCGCGTGTGATGACATAAATTCGATCCGTTCTAATTGCCGACCATGTCGCTCGTTCTTAATCATTTTAAACTAATTTCAGCAAGATCAAGCTTAATATCATCAAATATTTGTTCATAAATTTAATAATAAAAGTAAATTAGCCCCGAGATCCGACCGGATCTGTTACTTTCGGGTATAGATGTCACCATCTAGCCCATTTTGTTAAGCAACCTGAATATCTTTTAGGAATTACACTTACTTTCAATATTCGGTAAAATGAAGCATTATTTCAGATACTATTGATTCAAAACATGCCCATATGGTGAACCTAATCCCAAGTGATGCAGCAAGCTTTTATCTGAAATACGAACCAAAAGTTATCGCCCAAAATAAGTGTACTGTAATCATTCACACCATCAACAATCCTTATGATGTCATAACGGTAACTAATCAAAATTTTTTTGCCGTCTTTACAATTCATATATTACAGATAAATGTTACCGGAGAAAGTTTTGCCGAAGACGTAGTTCTAGACGAACTACCAACAGGTCCTTTTGAAGTGGACAACATATCAAGTGTTTCTGATATATCTCTGACAAATTACTACGGCACCAGTTACCTAATAGACTTCAATTGTATATACCTAAACAGTCTACAAAAAACTAAATTCAAAATCATGAATCGTTCGGACAAAGACGTTTACAAATTCGTGTTTCGGAGTCCGATTGCCGAAACGGTTTTTATTCCAGCAATAGGTCATTTAAAACCAAAAGCTTGGAAGGATGTGTTTGTCACTTTTGTAACTGAAATTCCGGTGCATTATAAGAATATTTTTATGGATTGTCTAATCTGTAAAATAGTTTATAATGAAGTTGATGATACACCAATATCATGGGATGAAAGACAGCAGTTGGTTATTTGGGATGATTTTCTACCGAATGAGGAAACTGAAGAAGTGACGCCTGAAGACCAACCGAAGTAAATCTTATAGTATAGTCATGATATGTTCATAATAATGTTTGTCTCTAGTATTGAACCAAAGAAATTAATAGACGAATATCCGGAACCACTTTATACTGTAGTAGATGATAGTGTAACAACCATACCTATCTTATTTTCGGTCCTGGGTGATTATTCAACGTATACTATTGATTGCAACTATCTTTTCACATTTCCTGACACATTTATGTTCGATGTAAGGTTAACTGTCTCAAAAAATGCCAGAAATATTATTTTAATATTTTGTAGAAACGTGCAATGTCATTCACAGTTTTTAACACTTCGGAAGTAAATTTGGAAATATATTGGGATATTGTCTTGGATAAAAGCTGCACAAAGATTTTGGTTGAAAATAAGATTGATAATAATAATAGAATTATGACGGCTGTTCCATTTCCCCAAACAAAAACTTCAGCTAGAGCTAGACCTCTGACAGGAAAAGGTATAATGTTTTCCACAAAGGAATTTCAAGTCAAATCAGGATTTTTGGTACTTGGAGGAGAAGTCATTTCGCATTCCTCCACAAACTCGTAATGATAGTCATTACTACAAAAATAATTCAGTTTCAAACTTCATTTCAGACATGAGGTTATGTATAAGATGAATTCAAGCAAAATGCGATACTACGCGAATATTTATTTAGAATTTAAATGGAAGGTGCAACGGATATTAGAAAAGAAAATTTCACATTTATTCTAAAGAACCATAAATAATTATCCGTTTTTACTAGAATGATAATTAATAACACATCCAGCATCCAACAACGACTAAGTGTATGGTTACATTAAATGCGAGCGCGTGCGATTTTAGAACGTCCGTGTACGTACGATATCGTGTCTAGGGTTGCCACCTGTACTTTATTATAAAGTATTGTACGTTATTTAGGGTAATTGTACTCTATACTCTATGAGAACAATAAAGTATGCGAAAATACTTTATTTCCCATGATTTGATTTCTCTGACTCATTTCACATATAATATACAAGAAAATATTGGTTGTAAGAATTTTTGCGTAAAACAGAATGACAGAGTTACTGCGGTCGATGACGTTATCGATTGTTGCCAAATAGGTTCGATAATTGACAAATATACCCTCTGATGGTCGCCACATAAAAGTTCATTTCTAAACACACAAAAAAAAAAGCTAATTACTCATTCATTGTCACTTGAATATAGACTGTAATGATGATGTGCAGCTGTTTAGCAATGATAATTATTCGTTAAAAGTTGCGGAGAGTAATGAAAAATATGTTTTGAAGCAAAATGATAAAATAAAATAAATCGTACTTTATTTTGACACATTGTACTTTTTTTTTCTACCTTTAATAACCAATGCACTTGATAAATAATAGACTTCAGTAACAATAATTCTTTATTACACCTTTGAAAAACAAGCACATGGTACCAATCAAAAACTTCTTTAAAACCTAACCTAAAGATCTCCTCTTTTTAGAGAGAGGGGGAAAACTGTTCCTAGAGAGTGCAGCACCAAACATATTTAACAGTACTCTATTTGCACAAAAAAAAGTGACAACCCTAATCGTGTCTGACTTGTTGGTGGTTACATTGTCTCCATCCGACTGGCAAGAACCGAACCCGCAGTTTCGTGAAATGGATCAAAATTTGATAAATTATTATTTTATAGTCGAAAATAATAGTGCTTTGAGATTAACGATTGCAAACCAAAAAAGAAAATTGAACGTATATAAATAGAGATAAAAATGGAGAATATATAAGAGTTTCAAAAAATTTGAAGAAACATACTAAGAAACTCTTTGAATATCTATATATACTATACAAAATCAATACAATACTGAAAAAATACTCAACTTTCCGAAAATGTATTGCATCTAGGGAGAAACTAGCAATATCACAATCATAACACATAATTTTTCAACTATAATCCTCTTGTGGTATTCTTCAGAGCTTTGATCCCATAATAGTTTTCTCGACTCAATACAACAAATTAGTTTTTAATAACCAATTTTTGATTCAAATTGTCTAGATATGCTCGCATGGCAACGCAAAAAAATCAAACCAATTTATTTAGGTCTGAAGATAGCATACGAGCGCGTCAGTCAAAATCGTTTGCAGTGTAACCATACGTGTTTATTTCAAGGCCTCACGGCTACATAAACTTCAAACATCAACTTTTTCAATGATTGCGACAATAGAAGAAGAAATTAAAAACTCCAAAAACTAAACTAAATTTTGTTCTTTTGCACTAAATGTGGAATCCACGTATTCACATCCAGTTATCTGTAGATTTTCAATTTTTAATTTCTAATTATCTAGATACCTTCTTGCCTTGTTTATTTTTGTATCATTTTTTCTACTAAAGACTTTCGGTTAGAAAGTCGAAACGTCGAAAATAAAATTAAATATACAGAATTAAAACCAAAAAAGTCTATTTATTAAACTAGTTCTTGAAGATCAAATCAATAAATGAGTTTTTTCATGAACTACATAATTTTAATCCCGATCCACAATCCACTATTCACAGTCCACAATTGTAATCTACAATCCACAATTTCAATCCCAATTAAAACCTCAATCCACAAATCAAATCCAAATCCACAATTTTAATCCCAATCCAAAATCCACAATTCCGATCCCAATCCGAAATCCACAATTCCAATCCTAATCCAAAATCCGCATTTTTAATCTCAATCCCAATCCAAAATCCACAATTTCAATCCCAATCCAAAATCCACAGTTTCAATCCCATCCAAAATCCCAATCGCAATCCAAAATCCACAATTCCAATCACGATCCAAAATCTACAATTTTAATTCCTATTCTAATACAAAATCCACAGTCCCAACCCCAATCCAAAATCCACAATCCCAATTCCAATTCTAATACCAATCCAAAATCCAGAATTTTATTTCCTATCCTAATCCAAAATCCACAGTCCCAATCCCTATCCACTATAGCAATCCCAATCCAAAATCCACAATTTTAATCTCACTACTCAATTTTAATCCCTATTCACAATCCATAATTTTAATGTCATTCCACAATTTTGATTCTAATCTACAATCCACAATTTGATCCAAATTTACAATCCTCAAATTCAATCCCAATTCTCAATTTTAAAAGCAGGCGTCATCAGGAATTGTTTGATGTACGTGAAGCATACCTCTGATTTTCTTCGAATTAGATCTTTTCTGATTGTTTGTGGTCGACAATTATCACTTCCAAAAAAATCCAAACCTAACTTAAGTAAACATCGATTTCGATTTCCGTAGCAAAAAAAAGTTGATTGATTCCCCCAACACATGGGACAACACCATTGCTCATAAGAACACATATTCCCGCGCAGCATTGATAACTGAGTCATTAGCACTGTTTATATAACGTTGAACAACACCTACGGATAGAATTGCTCTTTCCAGCGCATAGCACAACACCGTTATCCGTTAAAACAGTTAGGTTCAAGCAGCAACGATGTGCAGTAAGCTGCGCGCACCGTGGCGTTCATATTGTATTAAAGCCCGGTTTGACTTGAAAGCTCATCTTAAATAGAAATTAGACTAAATTAAAGGTTAATTCTAGAGTTTTACGCGATTCAACCATGCACAAGTGCTTTATCAATACAATCAAGCACCAGCAGTACAAAAAACTCCACCATCAACTACATGCCTTTCATTTTGGAAACAGATTACTCCAAAATACCTCCCAAGGAAAAATCAACCATCAAAATGACTTTTGCACCAACAGATGTTTTCTTATATAAAGCAAATTTAAAAGGGGTTGTACAAAATTTGTCCCCTAAACAAAAAGATATTAATTTGGAAATATGTGCTAAGAGCTTGATTCCGTGTTGCCATTTTGATGTAGCTTTTAGTGACTATATTACTAGCGGTAGAAGACAAAACAAAAGTTGTAGCGATTTAATTGATGACGAAAATATAAAAGTCGTTGAAGTTAACTGCCTGGGTATCGGAATTCAACATGAAAAGTTGGTAATAAACTCAAAATTAATATTTTCACTTAATTAGTTATTATTTCAGAATAATCAACATTAGAAACCCGACTGACGAATATTTGAATTTTTCCTGGCACCAAATAAGATCTTACACATTCGCTTCAATTCCAATATTCGAATGCCGCCAAAAACGTGGCTCCATAGAACCACAAAAAATATTTCCATGCAATTTTTTCATCTTTCCTCAAAGCGTTGGCACATTCGAAGCTTTATTCAACTTCAAAATCGAAAAATATGATATTGTAATCCCATTTCTATTGGTTGCCAACGCACGAGAATCAGATATCAAATTTTTAAGCTCCCATTTAACTTTAAAACCTGCTGTCTTGGGTATTTGTGTATCGGATCATGCTTCATTACGGAATAATGAAGATATTGATATATCTTTCAAGATTAAAAAGTCTTCTTTGTATTCGGAAGGCAGGAAGCAATGTTTGGCAGTTGATCCCAGATCTGGAATTCTTCCACGAAGAAGTGAAACTAAAATAAAGTAAATTTCAAATTAATTATGAAATGATGCATTGATGAATATTTTGCAGGATAAGTTTTAATCCAAATGATATTGGCGAAGAATCTTTTACTTTAAGATGCGATGTTGATTATGCTAAAAGTTCAATACTACTTCCGGTGACAACTAAGTGTTATGAAGTTAATCTTGCAGTGTTTTCTTACTTATTTGGAAAACAAACTATTTTAAGCTCAGATGCTGATAATATAATTAATCTTGGAGATGTAAAATGAAATAAAAATATTGAATTACACTCAAAGACCGAAAAAATGTTGCCGATTAAGCAATTTTGAACTTTGAGTGTAATTATAATAGAATTATTAATGCAACTAATTTTAGATGCTGCCTCACCATGGTATATCCATTAATCTTTGTACCAGAAACGAAGGAAGCATAGGTTTTTATTATACGTGGTGTTACAACGAAGATTGTGTTGAAAGACGATTTAAAATCGATGTATCTAATAGAGAAGGATACGTTAAAACGAATAATGAAGCTAATTCTGAACTGAGCGTTGTGGCATTAAGATCTGCTATCCTCAAAAACTTTAAAGTCGAATTAAAAGTATTTTTCTTGGCGCCATTTAACCACCGTTGATTTATTTGTAGTAAAGGACTAGATATTGTAGTACGGTTGTGATTATCAGCAGGTATATTTTTAATAATATATAAGGACAGTTCATGTTCTAAAAGAATCTTATTTCAAATAAGTTCTCACCTTGTTTTGCAGCTTACAGTCTCCACATTCTCTTGTTAAAATTCAAAATACTACTTAAATAATGTACAAAAACAACCTTTTATAAATATTCCAAGGTAGATAAAAATATTAGGGACTTATAAATCCTTTCATTAGTGATTGTTGCAAAAACAATATTAGGATTTAAAAATGGAAAATATCAGTACTTTTTCCAAAAATCAGATTGCTTGTAAAAACGGGCAATATTTTTTAATACTTTCCTTCGGACAATAGATCCTAATCTCAAGCTGTGCTATTGGTCAGGCCCATCCTGTTCTACAATATCTAGTCCTCTACTATAACAACTAATGTCAATATAATTTGAGATTATGTGTGTAAAATCTTCAAATAATATCAGCAAACGGTGGATAAGACCAAATGACATCTTTTAAGATCATATAATTTCAATTTCAGATAAGATATGGCCCAAATTACAGGATACTACTGAACGGCTCCGCTACAATCACAACCTTCAAATTCTCATTCTTGGAGCATGATTTTGGGCCCTGTTTAGTACAAACCTCCAACAATTGTTATTTCTACAAAATTTTAGAGTTTTTCAACGCTGGAATCAACCCATTAACATTAGAATGTTCTTATATCAATACTGACTACTTGACAGTTGATTTTAGGGTCGGAACTATTTACCCAAAATCAAAACAAAATATCTATATTTGTTTCGCACCCAGACAAAAACAAAAGTATTCAGAAGATATCTTATTCACTGTTAATACCCAAAAAGCTCGAGTGAAAATAACTGGCGAAGGAATAGGACTGGATATTGCCGTTGTTAATTTGGCTGATAAAGATATTGATTTGGGCTCACCAAAAGTTGGTGAGCTTATTACCAAAAAAGTCAAGGTTATTAATAAATGCTCTACTAGTGTTGAGGCCCTGTTTGATATTTGGGACCGATTACCTGTTATTGAACATGGACTACCTAAAAATACACATTTTTTGCAAATACCTACTAAGGAAAAAATACTTGAAGATGAAAAGTAAATCAGACTTTTATTATTAATCAAAAAATACCTTTCATGTTAATTTCAGACCCAAAGGGAAAGATAAAAAGAAAGAAAAGAAAGGAAAAAAGGCACCTAAAGAAAAAAAAGATAAATCGGCGAAATCCTCCAAAGCCAGTAGCAAAAAAAATGACAAGAAGTCCAAAAAATCTTCCGAAAAAAAATCCGAGAAATCTTCCGATAAGAAAGCCAAAAAGACCTCAAAAGTCGACCAAACATTGTAATAATTTATAATTAATAATGTCATAACATTTTTAACAAATAATTCATTCAGGGATGTTATTGAAATCATTGAAACTCCGGAAGAAATTCACCGGAAGCAAATTAAATCCATGGTATCAATTTCACCAAAAGGTGCCATTTTGATTCCATCAAACAGAACTGCTGAATTTAGTATCAATTATTTCCCAACCCAAAAAATACAGCCCTTCGTTGAAAAGGTTCCAAAATTCATCAAAAAAACGCAAATAAAATAATTTTTTTATTCGTAGATATCGGTTCAAGTTTTGGAATGCGTGCAACCTCTTTGTGTCATCAAAGGCTCTTGCGTTGGACCAGTTTTTTATTTTGATCGGAATGAGATATCTTTTGGGGTCGTAGTTTTGCACTGCGTTAGAGAGACAAAAATTATTTTATCCAATGAAGGCGATGTTAGTTCAAGGTACAACTGTTCAAAAATATTACTTCCTCCCTATTTTAACCTGCATTTCCGCGCTTTTCAATTAATATTGAAACCATTCGTGTGCATTCGTATGATTTCGCTTTTTCTAGTCCAAGTCCGGCAACCTTCAAAATAAAATACAATAATTTGAATGATTGCGGATAGAATTAAATAAAACAGATTGCTATTCATTAAATTGTACTAAAGATTTGATTATTCTAAAAATTGTTTTAGCTGAGCTAATTAAATGACAGATGACATTTCTCTATTTTATATTCAATGGTCAGGTCTATATAGACTGTGAATTAACCTTTGAAGCCAACATGGAGACGATATTCTTTTATTGTTTATTTTAGTTGAGAACGTTCCAAGGGCTCTAATGGTTCATATTTTAGGCTTAAATTGTAATCTCATAAGAGTCTTTGAATTGTTCCTAAATGACACAAATAAGAAAACATAGCGTGGCTTTATGTTGGGGAGGGAGGAGAGAAATTCAATAAGTAGTAATCAACTAGTACTGTTCTAGAAATAAAATAGTCTGCTCTTCTAGATTTAAATGGTTATGCGAAGATCCAAACTATTCTATCGTTCCCTCGCACGGTTACTCCACAGCTGGACTTCCTGTCACTTTTACAATAAAATATCATCCGGTTCAAATAAATATGCAGTCTAAATATCGGGTACTTTATTTTTTCATTCTCAACTCGTTATTATAACTCATAATTTATTTAGGCACAATGTATTCTGGAGACTGTAAACTATCCTCTAGATGTGCTCCTCATCGGAATGTGTGCTGACTTACCACCACCAACCGGCATTTTATCATTTAGCGTTCCAGTTCGATCTATTGAAAAAAAATCGATCATAATTACAAACAGGTTTGTTATTATTGACAATTAGGATTTTTTGTAATATTATTTTTAGTTCCGGACATAATTGGACTGTTTTTCCAACTACAACTGGGGACTACTTTTCGTGCTGTGAGCGTATGAAAATTAGTGCAAAGTCTAGCGCCAATTTGGAAGTTAATTACGAACCTTTAGTAATGACAAAGAATAATGAACATAAGGTAACAATAAAACTCTTCTTTTAGGGCAAAAAGTTTTGTATGTTTTATACTTTTATAGGGTTACATATTCATCAGATTGCCCGATGGGGAAGCAATCGTTTATGATCTTATTGGCGAAGCCAATAGACCTGATCCTGTAGAAACTAGAGTTTTAGAAATTCCTTGTAAAACAGATCACAAAGAAATATTTACAGTAAGAAACTGGACTAATCTCTCGCAAGAATTTAAAATGTATACTGAAGATATTACACCTGGCAATGCTGTGAATTTGTATGAAATTAAAGGTTTAGAGTTTATTGAAGTAATGGCAAGTAAAGAAAAAGAATATGAGTGGTATTTTTATGCCTACAAAGAATGTTTTCTAGAATTCAGGGTAAAATAAGTTCATGTCCGTATATTTTGTAATTGATCCTAAATTTTTAGGTAATTTTCATGAATAACTCAATGGAATATTTATTTTATCATCTTTTGGTCAAAGTAACTAAAGCAAAACCCCTGGAAACTTTTATTTTAACTACATGTGTACGTACTCCAGTAACACAAAAATTGTTACTGATTAATCCTCTTCATGTGCCAATCATTTATAAAATCATGAGCTCCTGTTCTTTTGTGTCATTCCAAAGTATGGTAACCGTAGAACCAAACAGCGAAGTATGTTAAGAAATCAAATAATTTATCAAATATTAATAAATATTTCTTAGGTTTATACAGATATTATTTACGATCCTTTATTGTGCGACAGTGTGACAGGTCTTCTAGAAGCATCTTGTCCTGAGCTTGGCTCTTATATATATGAGCTTAAATTGACAGCTATTACTGCTCCTCCAGAAGAAACAGTCCGTTTTTCAACTGTACTTGGACAGTCACATGTTATAAAAATTCCGATTGAAAATTTAGCCAAAGTAAAAGCAGCTTTTAAAATAGAGATTTCTAACCGTGAATCTTTTAGTGCTGGTTCCGATTCATTTATTAATTTGAGTGCTGGTCAGAAATCAACTGTACCAGTGACTTTTTATCCGTTTAAAATTGGAAAAGAAGTAGCCAATTTAACATTTTCTTCAGAAGTAGCCGGAGACTTCAAGTAAATTTTTAGTTTTTTAATTCCTGTCTCTAAAATCTCTAAATATTATTTTCTAGTTATCCTCTGACTGGAACTTGTCTAGCACCAACTCCAAAAGGGCCTTATGTTCTATATCCCGAGAGAAGTATCACCGTAGATTTTGTGAATCCATTTTTAGACGACGAGACATTCGTCATTATTGTTGAGCCGAAAAATTTCACCATAGACTCAAACGAAGAGTTCGTTAAATCCAGAACATTGAAACAAATTATTGTGACTATGTCCATAACAAATAATTCAAGTTTTGATGTGGCAGGAAAATTAACAATCTATCCAAAGAATCATTCCTCTAATATAAAATGGGTATATTATTTGAAAGGAAAATTAAGTCAGGCCATCCGATCCTCAGAACGGTTCTCCAGTTAGTATAGCAAGTTTTGTTGTCAGTTCTGCGAGTACCAACTACTTCTATAGAAAAATAATATATATTGTACTTGAAATAAAATATCAAATTCAAATAATTATCTTTTCTCTTCTTCATACTCCTATACTTCTTATGGACAAGAATGAATCGACAACTTTCTTAGTTTTATCGAGAAAGTTTCGTCGTTGGACGATCAGCATCATAGTATTAGTAACTGTCACTCTTGACAAATCAATTTCGTAAATATTTTTTTCTACGATCACTATAGAAAACAACATATTTCTCATACAAAACACAACTAGAAAACTTACAATTTCACACAACCGTGCGAAAAGTCGTGAGAAATCATTTCTCACACCAGTTTGTCCAACTTATATATTAATAATTCATTTTGAATATTCTTTAGGTGATATATATGATATATTTAGCAAGATTATTGATAAATTCTCACGGACTTGATATTAATTTCTGTTTGCTGTTTTATAAGCCACATTTAAATAACAAAATTGCACTAAGTTCTGTTGGAATTATTTTCTTATTCTTGTAATATATATTCCGAAGGTTGGTAGCACTACGAATCACAACTGTCAAATTGAAGCAGACAAAACACGTTCCATCACATTCTGTTGAAATCGAGAAATTATGTATGTGATTATTGTATCATAACCAAAATTAGATATCCACAAATATCATTACTGCAGTTGGAAAATGGTTAGTGACGAAGATTTAGAAAACACGCTACCCCAGATCACAGAAAACTCTAACTAATGAACCAATCAGAAGGTCGCTTGGTGAGAGTGAGCCAATCAGATACAATCTCTCCGTAGTTTGCAACAATTAGATTACACAACAATGAAATGTCAATCAACTGATAGAAAATATATCAATAATGATCCAAATCATAACTAAAATTAAAATCACAATAAATAAGCAGAGCAAACAATTAAAATGCCTAAATTATTTTATATTTGAGAAAATAGATTCAAAATCTCAGTTATACGAATGATTTACCTACATATTTCATTAAAAATTGTGATCGTAGAAAAAGTATAGTGTACAACACGTATAGAATCACCTATTTCACACTTGTGTGATTCCAGCACTCGACTCCGTCTCGTGCTGAAAATTACACACCTCGTGTGAAATAGGTAATTTTCTATACTTGTTGTACAATATACTATTGTTGATTATATCAAATGTGCTATATCTATGTGAATTTTAACAATGTGAATTATATACATGAGCGTTTTAACTGGTGAAAAGAACTTTTGAATAATCTAATTTTTGACATTTCTAAATATATCGCTCTGTATTAATCGATGCTTTTGCAACTATATTGAAATGAATATCACTTTGACAGCTCAGTCTGAAGATTATTTTTGTGAATTTTATTAAATTTACTAAAACAACATCAATGTTAATAAAAGTTTATAGTACAGGCAACGAATTTCGACACAGTTGTAAGGCAAAGTGTCCTTAACGATATACTAAAAGTCCTGATGGGTGAGAATGAAGATAAGGTGCGGGGAGGGGTCTTTGATGGTCCCTTTTTTCAGTTTTTTGTTAATATCTTGCCAACTACTGCCTTTACCAAAAAAAAATTATATATTAAATTAAATTTAAATAAAATTTTCTACAAAAAGGTTCTACACACTTTTTTGCACGGGAGAGTACTGGAGATAATATGGCAGAGGGAAAATGAAAAATTTTAAAAATAATCTGTTTTTATTGTTAAAAATCAAGTTTTAATGATGAATGAACTACACTCGGACTACGTATTAATGATTTTACTGCATGTTCTTTTATTCAATCATACAACTTGACAGCTTTTTATTATGCGGTATGATTTCGTAATTAATATAATAGTCCGGTCAAGTTAGCTCTAAAAAGAGGGGTACCCTTGCATAAATTCCCAAGAAGCTGAAAATTGACATGAACGTTAGGGGTATTGTTATAATGAAGTTTTGAAAAGTCCCCATCGATCCTACGTGTGCAAAAAATTTTATGCGGTCTTTAAATTCGCAAAAATGGGTTTTTTTTTTATTTTTTAGCGAAACAATCAATTTTATGATAGAAATAGTTCTGACAAAAATTGTAGGTCTTCTAATTCTCTACAAAAATGGTCTTCACACTATTTTTCTTGAGACTCACCGTTTCTGAGAAAAACCCATTCTAAAGTTATATTCTCAATAATACACATGACTACGCTGCTTATGGACGTATAATATAAGTAAAATTATTATCCTGCGTGCATAGTGGATATTTAATGATAATTCTAAGAAAATTAAATAAAAAGAAACCCTGTCCCTCATTTTATGTGGACATGTGATCTTGAACAACATCTGTCTACTGTTTGTGGCAGTATCCATTTATTACATACTTCAAATTATTTGCATTGGTAAGTTACGTTACGCACCTTTAGCAAAACATACATACAATAAAAAACATGTTCAATTAGCTTGCCATCTTCCAGCCTCGGCTTCTGCTCATCAACATTTTTATCGAGTATATTACCAGGTTCAAGTGTGGCTTGATAATCAACTGGACCCAAAAGAATGAGGTTGGAAGCTAATAAATAATGTATTGGAACCAATCCACACTTTACTTTCACCTGCACCACTGCACCAGAAAAGCTCCTTCACACTATTTTTTGTAACTACAAAAAGGGGTGTAATTCGAAAAGCCGCGGCAATAAAGTAGGCTCACTTTGTTAACCAGCATGCACTAGCAGTCAAGGCCAGTCGTGTTCAAATACAAAGTCTCCAACAGAAGATGATCCTTACTTCAACGACGAAATAACTGATGTATCACTATTTGAAAGAAGACCTAAAATTATATCAAACTTTAATAAGAAGACCGTAGAGTAGGCCTACCAAGGAAACCACATTGAAAAATACGCGCAAAGTACACTACCCTATGGGTGGCGTGGAAACGTGAGCATATTATGGGAAATATAAATTCAAAATGGCTTTTTCTCAGAAATGGTGAATTTTAGGTGCAAAAGTGATAGGAGCAATTTTTTTTTGAGAAATTCAAAAATACCCATTTTTGCATACTTTGACCTCGCATAAAATATTTTGCACACACGGGATCGATGGGGACTTTTCACAGCTTCATTATAATGCTATCCCTAACGTTCATGTCAATTCTCAGCTTCTTTGAAATTTATGCAAGGGTGAATGTCTATTTTGACTGGACTATAAATAACATAAATAAAACTCAAATTAAGGATGCTTTCGATGAACGGTCAGATTTGATGGATTAAACTCTCAATGGAAAGTCAATTTGAATGTGACTACTTCGCATTAATATAAATATCAAATTTAGATTTATCCGCCATATAATACATATTTCATATACAGGTGTGCAACGAAAAGCGGAACATAGGAGTTTAACATGGGATTTTTAAAATGTGCGGATATTGGCTCTCTTGTATATTTTAGAGCAAAAATACAAGAATGGAAAGTTGTCGAAAATCAATTTTTATTTATGAAAAGTCTTCATTTAATGCAGTAGAATATCTGTAGCATTAGATCTTTAGAAAATAGAATATGACATTTTCGACAAAAATCAGATTGCCATGAGAATAAAAAACGAATGGAAGAAGTTTTCGTTCTGTATTATTGCTGATTTTTATTAGATTCTATAGATATTCTACTGCATTGAATAAAGACTTTTCATGAGTAAAAATTGATTTTGAACAACTCTTCTTTATTAATAATAATTGTTGTAATAACACTGAATTGAACTATAAGAATGGAAGTTTGTTTCATTCGTTTTTTATTTCCATGGCTATCTGATTTTTGACGGAAATATCATATCTTATTTCCTAAATATCTAATGCTACAGATATTTTTCTGCATTGAATGAAAGCTTTTTATGTGTAAAAGTTAATTTTGAACAACTTTTCATTATTGTACTTTTGCTCTAAAATATACAGAAGAACCAATATCCGCACATTTTGAGAATCCCAAGTTAAACTCCTATGTTCTGCGTTTTGTTGCACACCTGTATATTTGATTTCTCCTACCTATATTTTGTGATCGTCCGTGGAACTTGGAAATTTTGTACCACTATTTTTAAAGATTTTTATGCTACACAAAAAGAGTCAATTTTTTAAAAATTGAACGACAATTTCTTTGCAAAAAAATAAATAAATAATTTAAGACGCATAATTGAAACATCTACGATTATGTGAGGAACTATCTTACACAAGATTCGTTTCGACTTTTTTGCTGTGTCAAATTACTGATTTTGTTGTGATCTTCAGTATTTTTTTTTTATATTCATGTAAAATCATATGCCATTTTTGTAATTTCACTTGCGATAATTTGATAAGAACTAATATTCGAATTTTTCAAGCTCATCATTTTCACTTAGATCGTGCTTAATTAATTTAAATAACAATAATAATACTCTTTCTGTTTCTATTAAATTTTTTCTTTGACTGTTTGAGACAATGTAAATTTCAATTTTCAAATACCGTATTTTGTCAGCAGACAACTGGCAACACTGATCTATTTGCACCATGAAGTAATTTGGCGCGAAAAGGGAACTGTCAGATGACAGATGTTGGTTAGAGTTTAATGTATATGCAAACAAAGCAATATTAAACTTAAATAGTGCAGTGTTTTAGTTAATAACTATTATTATTATAATGGATTTCACTCGAAAACCGAGAGTTATAAAAGATGATGAGTTGGGTGAGCAGTATCCGCACGTTTTATGTTTATATAAAGACCCACCAACAGGTGAAATAAGCCTGACAGAATTTGAAGAACTTGCTTATGAAAGAGTACAAGTTCTTCGGATACTAGAACAAGCTACCCAAATGGGAAATAAGATCTATTCTCCGGAATGGAGGCTTGTTGTGTTGGGTTATATGAGAAAACAAAACTTACGACGATATATTCGATTAGTAGAGAGCACTGGTTGTAGCTCAGCTGATGCTGAAGCACAAATTAGACGGGAGGATTATTTATCCCATTTTATTTTACGTCTCGCTTATTGCAGATCATTAGAATTGAGGAATTGGTTTATAGCGCGGGAAACTGAATTATTTAAAATGAGATTCTTGAATTTGAGTACCGAGGGGATTAAAAAATTTATTAAGGCTAATAAATTAGAATATTATCCGATAACACAAGACGAGAAAGAGCAAATAAAAGATGGGCTATGTAAATCTACTTATGGATATTCTCATGTACAAGTAGAAACAAATGAATTTTATAAAGTTCCGTTTACTGAAGTGCTTGATTTGGTTAGGATTTCTGGAGTTTATCTACATAAAGGATTTGCTTATATTCCAACTACAGAATTAGTTTCTTGTGTTATATCTTGGCTGCGTACACATTTAAATGATTCTCTTCTGGTATTTATTTTAAATTAGGATCTTAAAACTGTTTTAATAAATTTTTATTGTAGACTTCAAGTAAATTATTACCACGTTTAGACGACGAAAGAATTACTAGTTTGATTGTAACGCTGCATAATAGTTATGCCGGTAAAGATTATAATAGTACTACAACAAATGGTGGCCTAACTGCCGAAAGCATTCATTCAATAAGAAAATCATTCCCGATGTGTATGAGAACTTTACATGATACGCTTAGATCTACTAGTCATCTTAAACATTTCGGCCGACTTCAATTCGGTCTATTTTTAAAAGGAATTGGACTGAGTTTGGAAGAAGCAATCAAATATTGGAAAACTGAATTTTGTAAAAAGATTGATGAGGAATCATTTACTAAAAAATATTTATACAATATTAAACATTCTTTTGGTGCTATTGGCAAAATGGTCAGTTATTCTCCATACGGATGCGGAAAAGTAATTTCCTCTCAACCTGGAGCAGGAGAAAATCATGGATGCCCATTTAGACTTTGGGACAGCGAAACTTTGAAACAGAAAATGCTGGAATATGGAGTCAGTATGGAAGGTAAAGATAAATTTATTTATAAAATAATACATAACTTAACAATTTGCTATAAATTTTAGGTATAAGAGAAGTATCCGAAATAGCAACAAAAGGACATTTCCAAATCGCTTGCTCCAAGTATTTTATGTACACTCACGGAGGTACAGAAAGCAAGCAAGTGATCAATCACCCAAATCAATATTTTGAGGAAAGCCAAGATATTTTAAATCCGAAATCTGCTACTGATGCTGTCCCCACTTCAACGAAAAAACGAAAATTAACTGATTACACTCAAAATTCACAAAATTCTAATGTTTCCCAGAAGAAAACAAATGACTCATTACTTGATGACGATTTTAATATGTCTGAAGTGGCTGATTTTTAGAATAGAATTTTCTTCCTTTTGTCAGGTTCTATGTAATTTTCTTGTACGTCAGTCAACATTTTTTCTACCAAATCATTGAACTCGTATTTTGGTTTCCACAGCCAGTCTTCTCTTGCTTCTGAATCGTCGAACACTTGGGGCCAAGAATCCGCTGAAATAAATATTTTTTCAATACATACTTTGTAATATAATAAATAATTTTTATGTTAATCGTATTTCAAGTTATTTTTAACTGCAGCTTAGTCATACACTACAATATTTTTAATTTTTCTTCTATTTCAGGGAAGCAATTCTGTTCTACTTCTACCAGAAAAAGTAAGTAAGTTATTTTACCTATTTCTTGTCGGCTATCTGGATTATACGATATTTGCATATCTGGAACGTAAGTCTTAATGGCAGCAGCTAATTCTTCCGGTGAAAAACTCATGGCAGTGACATTGTAACACCTTCTGCTGAGCATATCTTCTGGAGTTGTCATATATTCCCATAAAGCTCGCAAGCAATCTTCTATATACATCATTGGCAGTCTAGTATTTGGTTTTAAATAACATTCATACTTCCCGCTTTTTAAAGCTTCGTGGAAGATTGCAATCGCATAATCTATAAACAAATAAAAGCTTATAAAAATATGAAATTATTCTATTAGGGTATTTTTTTGTATTTGTTACATATATGCTCTGAGAGATTTTTTTTCTTTTTTATTAAAGTGAATAACTGCTTGAAGAAGGTACTGCTGCCAATTTTACCAACATAGTTGGTTAAGTTTATCTACAGGTTAATGTTAACAATATTTATTTAATATTTGAAGCTTGTAGATGTATAAAATGAATTTCTTACCTCCATTGGGTATTAAAATCACGGACGTAACTCGAAATATCTTACTTAATATAATTTTATTTATAATAACTTTAACCAGTGGTGCAGTGCTACAGTCGACTTAAAATTATCCCTAGACCGCTAAGAAAATTATGCGAGGAATTCTTAGATTTTCCTTTAAATTCTGAGTTGAAGAAAAACATGCTACGAATTCTCATCTCTTGAGGAAACGCTTGTTCAAGTATCGCTTTCCCAAAAAGTGAAAATGAATGAATGCTAGAATTTGAAATCACAATTAAGTTGATAAGCCTGAGCTTTCGTAGATACAAGATCCGAATGGGTTATTCCACTATTATTATAGTAATTAAGGTATCAAGGGTGTTAAAAGGACAATCAAGTACTTTCCAAGGGCCTCTGGCCCGAGGTGTGCACGTTGTTGGTGGTAGGCATTATCGTCCGTTCAATTCCCGTGATGCCTTCAGTATTTAATGTCCAATTTTTGTACTATTTCAATCAAAAATTTTAGCAGCGTATGTTATTTCTGTCAGAGAAATTACTCTAGTTACTTGCTGTAACTAGGAAACTTATTTGTTATTTTTCAAAATAATGCCTTCAGGTATTATTTGTTACGTAATAACCCTGGAATCAGTATTATTATAACAACAATAATAAATTAGTCGGACATTAAATATATAATAACAGGGGGCAAAGAAAAATAAAATAATTATTGAAAATGCGATTCAAAGAAACTTATTTTTTTGTAGCACATGCATCGAAAGTAGCCTATTACTGAATTGTTTTTAGCTTCGAAAGCTCTTATTTCCAAATCATGGAAACAATTTTCATTAATTCTATTGACAGGATATTTATGATTATTTCACTGCTGAGAGAGAAAAATTATAATTGTTTATCATGGATGCCGTTGGTATTTTTACATTTTATTGTTATCTGTCTAGTTGAAATTTCGAAAGCCAAAAAATTGTATTATGGAATGTGTTTACATTTTCTGTAAACGTGATGGTACAGAAAATATGAAAAACGGAATGTAATATAAATCAATAAAATACATCATGTAAGATATGTTTTGTAGTATTAGTTTGCTGGGTATGTGATCGCAATTGTAAAAATTTGTTTGTAAAATCAATGAAATAGTTCTAATGGCCAGTTGTACCACCGTCACTTAACTTTAAGTGGAGTTTAATATCTATGGCAACTATTGTATGGACAATTGTTACCATGGTTATTAGTCCTCCCTTAAAATTAAGTGACGGTGGTGCAATTGGCCATAATTCAAATAAATTCAAAAAGTAATTAAGTACATCGGTTACAAAAAATATCGTATGCAACACTGAACGACCGTCATTATTGTGTATAAACATAGATATGAGCAAAAGCTTCTTATGAGCTATCCTCTTCTAAAGACTCTCAAAATCACTTTTTTAGGTTGGTTTTAGAATAAAAAGTTGGCATAAGAAAGACAGGTTAAAAAAGTCTTAACTCAAGCACTTCTTGAAAAACGTTGATAATTAATGATAATTTGATAATTCAAGCGATTTTGTTCTAAATGACATTATCGTATGTTTAAAAACCAAAAAGAAAAGAGTTTTTAAAATATTTAGTTTCAGGAAGAAAATTCGTAATGTGGCAACATTGCAGTGATGGCAAAATTGGTTTAATACTTAAAAATTCGACCTTTTCATTCGTGATATGTTGTTTGAAACACAATTGTAGGTGTGTTTGGATATAAATATTCATGCATTTGCCATTGAATACTTATGCACAAATAATATATACGTCACATGAATTTTTACAGGTTTCAAAATTAAATTAGCATACTTTTAGAAAATATTTTTTATTTCAATCATCAAAATTTTTATCCAACGGCAATAACAGTTATAAACATTGGAGATTTGGCTAAATTATCAACAAAAGTTTAATAAATATAAGGCTGGAAGTTTATGAACATTTGCTCGTTGCACAATGCAACGTATGTTGTGTTTGATGGTAAAATTGATTAATAATATTGTTGTTATCAAACTGGTATGCAACTTTAACATTGAAAAGTTAATTAATGCAGATAGTGACATTTTACCTTGGATCAGACTTGAACTTGAAACCTTGGAAATTTAAATATTCGTTGTTATATAATCATAATAGATTTTGAAATTAGAAATAAATTGAAAGTATCAAATAACAATCTATACATTTTCCAGAATTTTATTTGATAAAAATGACTTTTGATTTTAAATTCTGTATATTTGTTGGAAACTTTGACGTTTCGATCGTTAGACCAAGGGTCGAAACGTCAAAGTTTCCAATAAATGTACAGAATTTAAAATCAAAAGTCGTTCTTATCAAATAACTTTCGAATCTGAAAGAATATTAAATATCCTCAAAAATATATCAAAAAATAATTTTAAGAAGGGGAATTTATGTCAAAATTAGAGGTTCTTAAACTTACCAGTAGTACCACCTCCAGGTGGATCACTCGAAATAACTCCTGGAAACCTTAAGCAACGAAAATCTAGTCCAAATCTGTGATGATAATATTCCCCTAATAATTCAGCATGCACTTTAGCAACACCATAAATAGTCCTAGGTCTCTGCACTGTCACATTTGGCGTAGGATTCCGTGGAGAGTCGGGTCCAAAAGCACCAATCGTACTGGGCACAAAAATTCTAAGTTTATACTGTTTAGCAAGTTCTATAACATTATGCATCCCTTCAATATTGACCCTTACTGCTAGAGGAACATTTTGCTCCCCAATCGCAGATAATAGGGCCGAAAAATGTATAAGCCAGTCTATTTGATGATTCACAACCAATTTTTGAAGACCTTTGAAGTCTAAAATGTCTGCGAAAATGTAAGGACCTGATTCTAAGATTTCTTGACTTGGTTTGATTATGTCAGAAAGAATGACACGTTCTTTGCCGTATTTGCTGCGGAGGAGTTTGGCGCATTCTATCCCCAATTGGCCCAGGCCGCCTAAAATTAAACAAATATTTAATTTATTAAAAATAAGCAATTTTTAAAGACGTACACCGTTCGAAAAACATTTTTTTTATCAATAAAATTGAACTCCCGGTTACAGCGGAAATGATAATTTCATTTTTTTATTATTGAAAATTTTTTCCTTAAATCACAGCGATTTAATAGAATAAATTTTGCTTAAAAAAAACTAACCAGTGATTAAGATTTTGGGCTTTTGTGCCTCCCTTCTAGCTGCTAAAGTACCATTGGCCCTTTGGGTCATCCACTGTGCTGACAAATATCTTACAGCTTGCGTTAATAGCCGATTATCACAAAATTTTCTGACAATCATATCTCTGTTTCAAAATTTCAATACTTCAACTCAAGAGCACGTGCACAGATGAAATGTTTATGTGTTTTACGTAGAATTATCAAAGAGTTACTAACGGCCAGTGACCAACAATGCTAAGAAAATGATTGGACACGTTTACCTTGATTTTTTCCTGGTCGTGCCCCTCTACATAATTATTAAGAACTTACGTAGTACTTATGTGGTTTGATGCAGTACCGCTATTAGGTCAGAATAATTACCTTTTCTTTCAACTGTTCAATCTGAATTATGTCTTGAGAAAGTAGTCAGAGTTTTCATTTTTATACATAAGGATAGATGTCTCAAAATTTACAGAATGTTTTTCTTTCATAGTTTTTAATGATCACGTATTAGACGCTAAAGTAGAGAAAAACCAATAATATAAATTAGTATTGTAAAAACAGTTCAAGGCAAGAGAGCGCTAGTTATGCAAAAAGAAGTGATCTGCTATTACCGATTGAAATGAAAAACCGACAACTTCCGCTATTTAATCGAGAAAGTTTCGACGTCGGACGACCAGCATCATAGTATTAGTAACTGACACTCTTTACATTTCAAGTTCGTAAACACTTTTGTTGATTATATCAAAATTCAGTCCATGAAGAATAATTTGAAAAGTCAGATCTCCACAGAGCCTTTTATGACAAGTCTGCAATTTTTCTTATAAATTATAGTTTCTAGAGCTGCCACAAGTCGCGCTGATTCAAACAGCTGCATACATTTTTTTCACACAAAAAGTAATTCAAATCTATATTCAACTTTTTTCAGAAATTTATCCCTCTTTTTTCGAATATTGTAAGCGTAGCACGCGCCAATTCTTATTTTTTCAAATTTTACGGATAAATCGAAAAATCTCGTTAAATATCCTTGCTCTGCCCTAAATGACTGCCTGTCATCAGGAGCGCAGCACAAGGTCTCTACGAGATTGATATACATTGATTTTGTCTTTCTTCTCCCTCACACTCAAGTACTTCTTATGGGCGTGAGAGAGGGAACCAATGATTTTCGCAGTTTTATTGAAAAGTTTCGTCGTCAGACGACTAGCATCATACATAGTATTAGTAATTGTTACTCTTGAATTTTCAATTCCGCGGACATTTTTGCTGATTATATTTAATGTGTTATAGCTACAAGAATTTTAACAATAGTTCAATGTAACTAACAGATGAGCAAATGATTTGTAACGCATTTTAATTATTGCAAAGGTTTTTAAAATAACTTTTGACATTTTCAAATTTGCTCTGCTATCTTCAGAGTTATGTTTTAGCCGCATATTGAGAAAATTATTTGAATAAATGTCATTTGCATGTGACAAATACAGTAAATAATGAAATATGTTAATCCAAAATCTAAAAATATAAGTTCAGAAACTTTTAGTTTTTCCAAAAAATGGTTAATTAAACCAAGAATAATTTATAAAGTTTTGATGACGTGTTTGTGGTTTTATATGCAGAAATAGAAATAGTAAATAAATTTACTATTTAAAAAAAAAAATGTGAATAACAATTCATCACTTATTTTATTATACTGCATTTATTTTCATAATTCAATAAAATACGGTCCTGAGAAACGACAAGGACGTATTCTATATAATTGTTGTTGTAAAACAAGTTTTTATTGTATCGCATGTTATGAAATTAACAAATGAGACACATGAAAAATAAATCAACTGATGGAATTGCAAATTCTGCACGTGCCTTTCATCGTATATAAATTACAGTTCTTGAAAATAACAAAAAAAAAATTGTTCATATAAATAACAATATAATTTGTTACCTATTAAAAATTTATTTTGCGTCATATTTATACCCGGCGTCGTAACTGCTGTCAAAATATATTTTCATAATGTCAGTACACAATGAAAGAAAGTTTCATTCAAATATTCAAGAATTATAATTTCGTAACAATTAAATCCCTCATGACAAAATTATAAGTATTTTATGGAAAAAAAATAAAAATTGCAAAATATGATGTTAGCATTCTATAGAATTAAAATGCTTCACGGCTTATAATTATAACCTAATCTAATTCCGTTTTTTCTTTGACAAAAACATATTTCGAAAATTCTTCCTGGCGCAAAATTATTTATTGCATGATCGCTGCAAAAAATGACGAAACGGTACATAAAAAAGCATTTGTTTCATAAAACTTCTGGAGTATAAACAATTGACAATCAGCAACAATTTTCGTCGCGTGTTATTGAAAGTTTTATTTCGTAACAATTGTTTCTTGTTGGATGCTTCAATTGAAGCAAAATTGCAAGATAATACATTTCAAATCGAAATTTTGTTTTATTTGTTCAGAAAACTGTATTATATTGGCTCATAGGAGTCATAGAAATGGCACACACAATAGAGATTGTACAGCTTATCTCGGTCCTCTTTGCTTATCTGACAGTTCCAAAACAAAACAGAAAAATAATATGTATTCAGTTACATTGTACTCGTTTGAAGTTAAATTGGACTGCCTCCTAATATAAAATGGATTTCTATAAAGTGGCTTGTACAATAATATATATTATAGATATTGTAAGTTCCTAAATTTCTACTTTAAATAGTTAATAAATAATTCATATTTTAGGTTAACCTAATAGCGTCATTCATAGTGTTTTTCACTCTGTTGTCGTTAGGGTATCATGACCATGGAATTTTAATAACTTTTGCTGGAATTACGATCGTACTTGCAGTGTTTTTGTTAAATATTGCTAGATTCACAAAATGGGTAAGGTTATGTTATGATATTCATTGTTTTGCGACTTTCTGGCGCCGGATATGCGAATAAAAAGACCTTTAAATCGATATCAGCATCTAATTTGTCCTAGATGGCAGCATCAGTCTGACACAATTATGCGGCTAGATTTAAATGACAAAAAATGCCCGGGAAACTTGCTTAATTAACGTTTAACGCTGTATGAATTAAATAATTCTTTTTCTTTTTAGTCAAAGAAAAAAGTAGTAATGTGTTGGTTGGTCTACAATATTTTATTAGGAATATTACTAGCCTGTTATGGGCTGTACTCTATGGCCGTTTTAGTTATAAAAGGAGCAATTGATGAGCGGAATAAGAACTATTTCTTTATCTATATGGCTGTATCAATTTGTTTAACCGGTAAATAATTATTAAGCGCTGTTAATTTATTGGACTTTTTTCAACTGTATTTTGTTGCAGTTGTATATTTGATCAAAAGTATTATAATATGGAATTATTATGTGTCAAAACTGAAGGGCCAAACCTCTTTTCCAATTATTGGGGAGCAAACTGTGTTTTCGGAGCTGAAAGATATGGATGCCGAAAATACTATGGTATAGGTAACAAATTTAATTTTGCTATGGACGAAATAAGCAAAAATACGATTCTATCAAAAAACGGATCCTTATAGAATATAGACTGAGTTCTCTACAATAAATGACATGTATATTGTGTTCTGTTGTATATATTTATTGTAAGATTATTTATGATGTATAATTTTATGAATTGGGGCTCAAATCTGATGTTTATACATATTTATTTATTTTTAAGTGTTAATAAATATTTTTAACTTTAAAAACTAATAAATTACATGTCTTGGATAAAGTGATGACTTTAATGTGTTGCGGGTTGTTGGCATCAATTTGAAACTTTTCAAAAAATAATAGAAGTACTTAACAATTGAATTAAAGCAATATTAAGGTACGACAAAATTTGATTCACATTATGCAACAAACTAGATTACTTTTTTTGGTTTTTCTATTTGAAACATTCTATTTTGAGGTTGTAAAATTTGAATTTAATTCACTTATTTCACTATGATTACTTCGACAACGATATTAATTTCATAAATATGAGTTATCTAAAATTTAGGCATTTGCACTGAAAATTACAACATATGATGTTACGGCCAAAATCAGGTTAGCGGATTCACCTAAAATATTGCAGCCTATTTGATTTTATTTAATTATATTTCAGTACTATTTAAATACAGCTAAATACATAGTACATATTTGATTCAAATCACATTCTGATTTAATTTAAATTTTTGAAACATATGACGACCTTCAGTCACGATCTGTCATCTATTTACGATTGCAGCATATTATGGAGGCAGCACTTGCCGGTATACCATTTGTCTAATTATTTTTTACTTTCGTAGTAGTAGTAGTTTATATTTTTATTTTGTCCCTTGGCTTGAATCTCCGTATTGATCTTATTTTGTTGCAATCAGGGCTATATCTGACTGTTTCTATTTTTTCTATCTTACTATGTCGTCTTGCTCTCCTGGCGTCTAATTCCACTTGTGTATCTGTTGTTATTTTGCCTTTTCCTTCTCTTACTTTCTCTCTCTCTCTGATTTATTTATAGCAGCCTTCCATTAGAATCCTGTTAGAATCTTTTCTTTCAAATTTCATCACTCTACTTGCCGCTTCGGCTTCCCGGCTGTTTCTTTTCATTTCATTTAAAACTATGTAGTTCGGGGTTGCTCTGTTTATTTCTATCAAACATTTTAGGTACGTTGTTTGAATTGCTTCCAAATTTTCTTGTCCCTCCCACCCCCAATATTTCTGCTCCGTATATCGTTACACTTTTAGTCGGTGCGTCAAATAGCATCAGTCTGGCTTTTATGTTACCTTTGAATTTCATTTCCTTGGCTATTATTGTTTTCTTTTTCAGCTCTCTTATATGTGTTTCTGCGACCCTATTGCTCTTGAACGTGTACCCCAGGTATTTAAACTCTTTGGTTTTTTCTTCCAATGCCAACTCTCTTCCCTTCCTTGAATTTCATGATCTTAGTTTTCTTCACATTGAGCTCTAACTTTCTCTGGTCCAGGTATTTTTCAATCCTCTTATAATGCTCTTCATTTCTCGTTCCGATTTGGCCATCAAAACTATATCGTTTGCGTATGCTAGTGTCATGATCTTTTTGTTACCCGCACGACTACTCCGCCATCTTAATTTTCTAAGAACTGTTTTTCCAAGTTTTCTATGTATATTGAAAATAATACTGGGCTCAAAGGGCATCTCAGTCCTTTTGTCGTCCAAAATTCTTTCGATATCTCATCTCCTATCTTCACGTAATTTCTTGTCTCCAAATATATTTTCTTCACTTTCTCTCTCAGCTTTATGCTTATTCCTCTTTTCTTCAATTATTTTTTTCTGTTCACTTTGTCAAATGCTGCTTTCAAATGAATAAATAAATGAACAACATGTTCGATTTGTATTGCATGTGAGAGTATATATATGTTTAGAAAATAGTCATATCCAGTAAAAATTATATATTTCAAAAGATCATCGGATGATGGATAAAAATGAAGGATAAAGAATTATTGAGTCATCTCTTCACGTTGCAAACGTTTCGATCTTTATTAGACCTTCATCAGTGCCTTAGAGAAAAGTAGAACATAACCAAACATTTTATGATATTGTGCAAAGACATCTTTACACTTCTACAATACAGAAGCTTCTGTATTGTAGAAGTGTAAAGATGTCTTTGCACAATATCATAAAATGTTTGGTTATGTTCTACTTTTCTCTAAGGCACTGATGAAGGTCTAATAAAGATCGAAACGTTTGCAACGTGAAGAGATGACTCAATAATTCTTTATCCTTCATTTTTATCCATCATCCGATGATCTTTTGAAATATATATATATGTTGTCCATTGTTCCTTTGAATTCTCTGAAGCTCGTTGTCTGGAAGGGTATGTTTATTCTCTATTTTTTTTTTGTAGTCTGTCACTCATTTTGTATATTTTATTCAGCAATATCATTCCTTTGTAAATTTTGATGTCTTCTTGTCTCCCTCCTTTGAATATTGCTATTGTAGATCCTGTTTTCTATTTTCCTGGGAACTATTCTCCGTTTCATATTTTCTTGATTGTACTTGTTGATTTTTTCATTAGGTTTCAACTATACTTCATTTTCTATTCCATCATCCTCTGCTGCCTTTCGTTTTTTTAACCTTCTTATTTGCTTCCTAATTGGGTCTTTCGTTATCTTTTCTTCGCTGGTTGCCTTTATTTGCTTTGTTTCTACACTGGTACCAGGCCTCTCTGTTTGTCCTTCCAGCAGGTTCTGAAAGTAGCTATATTTTCCTCAGTTTCTGTCTTCTTCTTCCCATATTTCTTGCTCCCTGTTTATGCATTCCACTGCTTCCTCTTCTTTTCTTATACTTTTTTCTTTTCTATTTTTACATAGTTTCCTAAATTCTTTTCTCTTCCTCATATATTTTTGTTTGCTGTCTTGGCCATTTTTCTATTTTATTAACGTGTTTCTGAGTTCTTGTTTCCCCTTCCTGTAATTCTTATCCCACCAACTGTTTCTAAATGTGTTCTGTTTATCTAAAGTTACTTCTGCTTGTATGCAATCTCTTATTTTATCTATCAATTCTTCAATTTCTTCATCTATCTTGGCTCAGTTGAAACTTCCATTTTTTATGCCTCCTCTGAATTTTTCTATTCCCTCTTTTCACTATTTTGTTATTCTTCATATTTTACCCATCTCTTTCTTCGTCTTTGTTCTTGTATATAGGTCAACTGAGATTAGGAAGTGATCTAATTCCGTTCTTTCTTCAACTGTAAAATCTTGAAACTTTTGTCAGTCCAGCTCATTCCTTTCGGTCCTACGTATTCATATCTCCTTTTGTCGATTCGTCAAGTATTCTTCTATCATTTTAATTAGTGTGTTTCTTTCGTTATTTTACCTTTTCTTTTGAGTCTGCTTTCGTGTTGTATTTCTCTTATCATTTTGCCCTCCATTCTTGTCCTTGCATTGAAATAATCACCTATTATTAATTAGACTATATAGTGTTCAGGTCCGTCATTTGATCTATCTTCCAGTTTTTTGTGAATTATCTTGCTATTGTTATCATTGTAAATTGTTATTCTCCATTTTTCTTCTTGTACCACTATGTTCCTCCCCATAATTTGCTTTCTATAGCTATACTCAGCTTCTTCTTTTATATGATTTCTTAATCTTGTTAGAATTCTCTCCTTTGCTCCGCCTTTTTTGTGTTCCCTTGTGGGAGGACTCTCTCCCATTTTGCCCAGTATTTCTTTTCAATCCAGATTTATGGTGGTCCCACAAAATCAAATTCTCGTATATACAAATCCAAAACTCGTTATTTTAATTTTTTGAACCTTTTACATACCAAAAACTTAATCTTTTCCCCTTTTCCTGCCTGTTCTTTGTTTTTTGTCTCAAGTGTACCGTCCGTTTCATTCCATTTCCACATTTTATGATTGATTCTTATTTTGTTATAATATAATATATCTTGACCCTATTTCATTTCCTTCCTCTTATGTCGCTCTATTCAGTATTTGTTTTTATGCTTGCCTTTCTTTAAAATGTTAGGAACCTGTCATTATCGAAGTATATTTCTTGTTCTTTGAGCTTGTGCTTTACTACAAACATTTTTTCTCTATCTTTTTCTTTGACTATTGTTATTATTATTTTCTTAATCTCTGTTTAGAATTTCAAATTGTATCTTTCCATTATCTCTACATTTATTCCTAATGTGTCTTCCATAAATTTTTGAACATCCTGTTTTATCTTTTGTTGTTTCCAAGCCTGATATTATGAATTTGTTCTTGTTTGCATCTTTGTTTCTTTTTTCTTTTATATCTTTTATTTTCCGGCGCCTTCCTGATTTCATAAAAGTTTGGGGATATTTTGCTTGACAGGCCTGTTTTAAGTGTGAAATTTGACGTATTTCAATAAAGGCTGGTTTATGATGGATGTAACCGGTGATTTATTCTGTAGTCTTTAAAATTAAACTATACGCATTTTCACGTTGACGTTCATAATGACATGAAATATGATGTTAACTTATGCTGTAACCGTAAAGTTCACCAACTTTTAAGTTAAACATCATAAGGCTTATTCACAACCAATAGCGAGTGAGCATTGTATCACGTGTATGCGTTGCATTTATTTTTGTATTTCAGTAGACATATTTGACACTGACATTTCGTCTTCACATCATGAAGTTTGTACTGCTGTTTGAAATGAGTGATTTTGATATAAAGTTAATTTGACTTGTAAAAAAATTTCCGCATACCTATTATGACAAATGTAACGTGGACTATAAAAATAAATTATGTAATGAGAATTCATGGAAATACATAGCTCATGAATCAAAAATACCAAGTAAGAAATGACGTGAAACTATAATACATTTCATAACTCCTTCCCTGTAATAATTGTCTTATATTCTAACAAAATTATTGAAAATATGACAGAATCGTTATACTGTCATTCCATTTAAAAATCATTCTCTAGATCTATTTATGACACGATCCTAAAGTTTTGACGTTTGATTATGAACCAAGCTGTTGAAAATAACATCATACATCCTACATCATAAGTTAACAGATTAAGTTTACATCCATTATAAACAAGCCTTAAATCAAGATAGGGCTTGATGCTTTTTGAATGGACATCATTACGTGCAAGATTTTTATTGTGATTGAAACTCTTCTATTCTGTGTTACGGTTTTGGGGGATATTATCAATTGTAGATTTGGAGAGATTTATCAGAAGACTGTTGATTATTTAATTTTATCGCGGATATTTCGAATCATTTTCACAATGCATTTTCTCAAGATGCTGAAAGCCGCACACCACCTCAGATTTTTCATTTCCATTCTGCATTTTTGGTTCTTATTTATTTATAAGGATACAAATGTTAGTAATTGGGAAATATGAAAAAAGAAGGTTAAATTAATGCTTTATTATATCACGAATAGAATTTGAAATAATAGTACAATAGGAACATTCAACTATTTTCTTATTTACTATCAATTTCGGTATCAATGCACAATAGAACTTTGTCATCTTTAATAAGCTGAAACTTTGATCGGAAGGAAGCAACTGGCCCTGAATTAATTGGCAATCTTGTCAAGTCCAAAATATGTCCTTCAACTTTGTAATCACCCTGCGAATAAAAAAATTAATACTGATACCTAAAAAAGTTTGTAGAATTTATTTACCTTTGGAAGTGGGCAAACACCTTTTGTTATGCCAACTTTCTCCTCAATATCATACCACAAATCCCCACCAAATTTATTGAAAATTTTGCAAGGATTCTTTTCCTCCAAACTCTTGAAATCTTTCCATTCGCCGTCTTTCATTATTTCTACTTTGCATTTAACCTAAAATCCAACGAATTTATGACTTTTAGAACTTTTAATTAATAATAAATAGAAAAGGTAGCTTACCAAAACGTCTTCTCCAAGATCTTCCGGAACAACAGAATCACCGTCCGCAATCAAGTGCGTTTCGTTCACTTTAGTAACTTTGGCATGATGTTTGACTGGGGTGTCACCAGCTTCAGGACACATCTCATATTTTTTAATATCCAAGTTGAGATATGCATCCTGCAAAGTAAAAATTGTTTGCAGTTAGCTGTAAACAAAATATGTTCTCTCTTCTTCCGATGAATTTCAGTCTATGTTGACTTTTCTGATTTTATATAATCTTGGAAACATATCTAAATTCATTTTACTTTATACCCGTCGTAATTTAGCTCACAGTGAATTGAATTTATAATTTCAAGTATTACTGACACAATTAGTACAGAAAGCTTTCCACATTCATAAATAGTAATGAAAAAGAAAATACTCTTTCCTTTTCTAATATGGGAGTTCTATGTACAATCCATTTTATATGTCAATGGATACCACAATGAATCACAAAAAATGAGCATTTTTGCTGAGCTTCCTTTCGTATCTTACAGTCCAACTGGTTCAAACATATTTAGGAAGCGATATCAACCCACTAAATTTTAAGTTAGCAGAAAAACGTATCAGCATGGATTTTAATTGACACAAATGACAATTTTAGATCAGCGAAATATTAAAACATGATACTAAAAATCGATTAGACTACCACCGGTTATATTCATAGCATCCAAGGTTCATAATCTTTGCAAAAATCCTTATTAATACTCACAACTTGCACGTAGGACACTGCAACAAACAAAAAACTAAACACAACTCCGGAAAACATTTTTCTAATTCTGCAAAACTCACTTCAGAATGAAACTAAAAACTGTACGGCGGTTTATATACAAAAAAAAATCATAGGAAACAATTATCCTTATCTTATATTGAATAAAAGGCAGGAAATACATACACTAAAATATGTTTTTTATTGCCTACCATAGATTTATTCTGAATTACGTCCAGAATTTAAATTATAATTTCAAAAACGTTTACCGCTTTTGTTTTTTAAAGAATCATATTTGCAAATGTTATTTTAATGAGTTTTCATCCAAATATTTCTTTTTATTTTGATTGCTTTAGAAGATAAATGTATCAATGTAATGTGTGTTTTCCGGTAATATATTTGCAAGCAATGTCATCACGATATGAACATATTATTGTTCATTTTTTTTTTGCTTTATTGAATATAGTAATTTGGGAAAAATTTGGATTGCCTATTTTGTCTACTGGCATACATATTGGATACATATATAGATTTCAAATGATTGTGCTAGTCAATGACAGGAAATATTTTTTATAAAAGTTTTGGTGAAAATTATTCTAAGCATTCCTAATTAAAAAATTAGGCAAGAATTAATCGAGTCTCGAGAGCTGCATACAATATACAATTGAATCACTGATTTCAGAAACAACCTAAGTCACAGATGACTAAATCAGAAAAAACTTATTAGCTTCCCTAATTATTTTCATATGACTTTTGAAATAACTTATTTGTTTCATCAGCACTATAGCTTCAGAAAAATCACAAAATATGTGAATATCAATTATGTACAGGAAGGTTCAAAGGTAAAATGTAACATGGACTTGTGTGATTTCTGCATTAAATAAAAAATTACTATACATTTCTTGGAAATTTGATTGATTGAAGAATAAACATTTAAAAAAATCAAAGTAAACTTATGATGCTGTACGTAACTTCAACTGAAAAACTATTTAAATTGCTCAGTTATCATTCTTTGCAACTGTCGGCTATTCCAAAATCTTCCTCCAGAAGTTCTGGACTTTTTGATTCTCATCCACAAATTTATAAGCTATTTTGATATGCATAATTTTTTTGTCAGCCAAGATGAGTGAGATGCGCGCGAATGAGTTTAGAAACAACTAAAATCAGGGACTAAGGATGTTTTTGCGCTTATCCTACATTTTCTGATCGTGTAAAATATCTTTTGCTTGTTGAACTTAGGTTATTTATGTGCTTAATCGATAGGTCTATGTATTTTAAACGTCATTTCGTATATAACTCAAAAATGGCCAAAAGTGGACTTAATGTGTTTCTGAAATCAGTGATTCAATTGTATATATATTTGTTTTAAAAGTTCTTAATATTTTAATCTTTACCTCCGACGCCTCCGACTGGCATGAAAATTGGCGGGATCAGCTTCTAAAAACGTAGAAATCTTTTGAGGAATTTTTATTTGGAGTTATTTTGAAGTCAATTGGAGGTTGGAAACTTTCAATCATTTTCTCCTCAAATATTCTGATATCCTGATATCCTTGGAATATTTACTTTTTAGATCCTAAATCTTGTTTTGATATTAGTTCAGCCGACCGCACTTTATCTTCCCTGATCAGACTTTAGACCAAATTGTATATGAATGGATCAAAAATATAATGGTTAGTAGGGTATCAGACTTTATGAATCCAAAATCGTGTCCTAAATGTTGAAAAAAGACCACTTCTGGTCAATTTTTCAAAGTCAACTTCCTTGATAGAACTTACGATTGAAATTAGCGAAGATCAAATACTTTAAGACAAAAGCAAGATGCCATTCCCTGTCCTGACTGGGACAGTAAAAAAATAAAAACAATCGGGAAGTTGAATACGAAAATGGATTACACTCAGAAGTAGCTGCCATCCTCCCGGACAGGACAGGAGATGGTATCCTGGTTTACTCTAAAATTCTTGACCTTCGCTATCGAATGGTACTAGTTCCAATCGTAAGTTCTATCAGGAAAGTTGACTTCTAAGAAATTGGCCAGAATTAGCCTTTTTCTCAACACTCTATTGATCATTATATTTCCAATAGATTCATATACAATTTGGCCGTAAGTCCGATCAGGTCAGGATTACCTATATATTACCTCTTACTCGACTTATAGGTCTTAATACTTTCGAGTAATGAATATCCAAGTGAAACCAAGTTTCCAGATTTGGTGTCTTCATCACTGTTGTAATGAATAGTTACATAAGTGTATCAAATTTCATTCAATTCGGTTCTCGGCTATAAAAGTAAAAGCTAAACATGGCCGAAGCCTCCTAATTTTTATCTGCAGAAACTCCAATTCCAATTTTTATTAGATTGGGTATAAAAAATTGAGGAAAAAAAACTTTTTTATGATATCCGAAGCTCAATTTCCAAAATATTTACAGTTTTAGGGTTAAAAAATGCCTATAACAATTTTTCATTTGCTCCAGGTTTATTAATCAGGAAACTGTCAAATATAATTGAAATATTTATAATACAGTGGATTAATTATGACTTTCCGGTATTATATATGGAATTTCAAATTAAATCTCCTCTTTTACTTTCAGTTTTGTGAGCAAAGAAAGTATCCTGCAAACTAATAACCAAGTTTGAGAAGTTAGGCTTGTAGATAAATCATATCAGTTTCAAAATGATGATTCAGCATATTTTACTTATTATTTAGCCTATAATTTTGATTCTTATCAATAAAAATATGGTTTTGGATAGTAGAACAAGAGACAGTCGTTATAACGTATCAATACAATTTCGATAATCTTTTTTTAGGGATGAAATAAGATATTTATATTTTTGATTTGCTTGTTTCCAACAATAAACAGAATTTGTTATTGTATACATGTATTTTGTTTTGTTACTAGGCAACAATGACAGTTGACAGTAGAATTCTCTAGACGGAAAATACAATATGTACAGGAAGTAATCATAAAGAGAGTATATCATTTAATGCTTTATTTAATCAGCAACATTATTATAATACATTGTAACAATTTTTATGTGGCTTCCACCTCTGCTTCTATACAAAGAACAATCTCTTCGCCTCTAGTAGCATTGTATTGCATCCTTGCTCTTCCTTTTGGTATAGAAGATGCTGGTGCGATACTTTCAATATCAAATTCGTAGTCTTTCATGCTGTACGCACCCTAAACAAACAAACAAAAAATTGCAATTCAGTTCATTAGGCGAGAAAAAATTTTACCGCTGGGAGTGGGCAGTCTTCACCAGGAATTTTCAGTTGAGTCCTCATTTTGGCCCAAGATTCTCCTACGTAGTCGTACAGTAGTCGGCAGGGATTTTTTTCATCCAAATCCAAGGCTTTGATCCATTGTTTTTGGGTATCGTCCCAAGTTTCGGCTACCAAATGTAACTAAAATGATAGTTATTAATACTTAAAGGGAAAAAAAATGAACATTTCGGTCTAAGACTTAAAAAAAAAAGTATGCACCAATAGGAAATACTTTTTTCAATATCCCAGCACGCGAGCGGAGCGGAATGCACGATTTCTTTAATTATTTCAATTTAAATGAACAGAAAATTATTAATATTTTTCCCATGGTTTACCTTAATTTCTTCTCCTACGTCATAAGGAGAGCTTCCTTCTCCACTGATAAGAAAAACGGTTGGTGTCTTCTTCACAATCGATGTAGTAAATTTGACCGGAGTCTCTAAACCTTTACACATTTCATATTTCTTAATATTTATATTAGGTGGCTCTGGGGGAGCTTCATCTTCTGCTTTCTACATACAAAAACAATTTTTATTGATAACAGTATTTACAACCTTAATTTGCCCTGCTGAATTTATTGAAACTGAATCATAACAAACAAGAAATTTGTGCGTATCGAAAAGTTTAAACGTCATCACATCCATGAATTACCATTGCCAACAATAAAATAACTTTTTTTGGGAATTCCAACAATGAGTAATTACTTAAATGAAAAAATATGAAAAAAAATGGCGGAAAAGTGAGGTTAAGTCCATGTTCCATCTAAATTGACAATTCTATTCTATATTACTTACAACAATGACAATAACACTGCATATCACAAATAAATTGAAGAAAAGCATGACGTTTGATATCAAATACCGAATATGATCAACTAAACTAATTCCTGGTGCTTTTATATCAAACGTCAACGCAAAAACAGGAAACAGTCATCCGTAATGCATGATCTGATCTATCTGAGATACTTTTGTATACCTAATGATTTGATAGAATGGAATATACGTTAGTGTTATATTTCAATGCATTAACTTATGTAATAATTTATTATTTTTTATGATAAAAATGAGGACATAATCATTAGTATAAGTAATCTTGTAAATCTTCCTTTAACTATAAAAAGATTAAAGGAAAATAATTTTGAGTATTATGTATTTGGTAAGCTCAATAATTTGATAATCATTTCAAGAAAGTTATTAGAACCGACAACTTCATTTCATTCAAGCAAAAACTTGACAAATCTAACACAAAGTTAGGTTAAGATATAATGAACTCAAATAAGTTTTTAAACATTGTAATCCTAGTAAACGTTCATAAATATAGGCTTCATTCTATTTAACGAACAATTTTGTCACTTCAATTTCAATTGGGACCAGCTAAAACTGAAGAAACTTTTTTTTTGCTCCATATCATAGGTTATATTCAGGTTGACGTTATTTCGAAAGTACTAACTACTATGAACATCAAAATTTATTAAATGTAACATAGTGTATAATTACAAATAAAATGTTTGAAATCGATTATTGTTCACAATTCACATACTTTTGTTTTACACGATCTGTATCAAAAATTATGATGGTATAATTTTAACTACATCCCGTCATGAAATAATTACTTTTATCAAGAGGAAGTAAATACATATATCTCTTAATAAAACTGCTTTATATTATATAATAATGATAAATATTGTTACTAAAGAACAAATTTTGTATCGCCATATTGAGGTACCCAAGGTCATCACAGAAAATCAAACGGCTTTGAAAAACCATTGAAGCGTTATTATTGTAATCAATTCTACATTAGTAATTTTTGCAATATGGAGAAATACACGAAAATAATGCGTTTTCCACAACTCCCTTTCAGTTAGAGGAAATTTAAAATTAAAGTAAAGTACTTCAATAAATATTTGTAAATAATTTTCTGAAAGATCCATAACCAAAAAGCGCACCACATTTTTTTCAATTCTATTTTCAAATTTCAGTTTTGCAAATGTAATAACCTTAATTTTTACCAAAAAATTGGTGTATGAACTAAGAAAAATCCAATTTTATTGTATTGTCATCGGTTCTTAATATGTGCAAAATTTCATATTATCCAGATGTCTGGAAATGGGTGAAAATAAGTTTGAAAGATTCTGTTACAACAGATACATATAGATAATAAAAACATGTTAGTGAAAATGAAATGTTTTTATTCCATTCAGCCAACCGCTGTGAGCATAGATATTAAAAGTGTTTAAAATTAAATTCCATGTGTGTCCACTCTGCATAATATATATGAATTTTGAAATGTCAGAAATAGTATATTCTACAATAAGTATTGGAATGGCCTATATTCTGAACGAGCGAAGAGTTTGTAAACCGAGCCGAAGGCGAGGATTACGGTTCGCGAGTGTGGAATACGCCATTCCAAACATGTTGTAGACTATACTTTCTCTAACAAGGTTTTGGAAACTCACCAATATTTCAGAGGAAACTTAAAAAATTATTAAATATCAAACGTCAAATCCAGATATAAATACTTGAATTGTTAGGAAGTAACCATGGTAGTAGCCAAACTAACAGCTTCTGATTCGTCGAAATGATTCTAAAGACATACAGAATCATTCTGAACGGCATACGGAATCATTCTGAACGGCATACGGAATCATTCTAAACGATTTTTTGGAATGTCATTCGTTCCAACATAATTTTTGGTTATGGAATATGCAAATTCCAAAACAGTGTTGAAGAAAAACATTTTTTGCATGATTAGGGGCCAGTTGCATAAAAATAATTAACAGGCTGACAGTTATCATGCTGTTAACTTGCTTTTTTATTGATGTTTATCTGGAAAAAAATAGATCGCTTGAATAATGAACTTGTTTCTAACGTTTAGTTAGATGATTATTTTGAATTGTATTTGTTTTGAAATTATCTATGAGAATTTATCATAACTTCTATTTTAATGTCAAAAAAGCCAGGTTAGAAACACGTGATAAAATATTTCACTATGTGATCAATGTCACAATCTGGTCACAATGCTTTATGCAACTGGGCCTAGGTAGATTATCCATCTTTTGAAACTATAAAAGCTATTTACAATGTTCAACCTTTCAATACTATATATTTCTAAGGGTGATATTTCAAAATATCATCAAAAATATTCATAGCTGAGTGTAAATATGCTGGCTTTGTAATCTGAAGGTTGCGAGGTCGAATCCCACCGACGGTAAAAAAATTCAGTAAGATTTCAACTGAATTATAATATACTCTGTGGCGTATTCTCCACAAAAACTAAGTGTACCCGAAGCTTGGTGACTCGCACCCTACGGCTGAAGAAATATTAATAAATTCACCAAGTGCACTATATGAGTCTGCCACACTCGTAGATGGTAAAGGGCGTGACTGTGTTTTTTTTTTAATCAAAAATATTCTATTTAGGCCCGGTCTTTCCACCTACGAATACCTTTTTTCGGTGAATAATATCCACGGCAACAACTGTTGCAATAATTGATATAGTAATTGTCTACGGAATAAATTTATTTGGAGATGGAAAGACCGGGCCTTATTGAAATACTTTCTCACTAAGGCCCGGTCTTTCCGTCTCCGAATAACTTTATTCCCTAGATAATTACTATGATAATAATTATTGCAACAGTTGTTGCTGTGGATATTATCCACCGAATAAAGTTATTCGTAGGTGGAAAAACCGGGCCTAATTAAAACAGATAACAAATTACTTGATCATGTATTCATAACACTAAATTATAGCTAAAATCAATGTTGTCCGTTTGATAGATTTAACAAAAAAATTCGAAACTGAACTGTCAAGAGTGACATTTCTCTTTGAAATAGAAAAATAAAAAATAAGGACATGTAGTTCACAGCTCAGTTTCCTTATTAGTTAAAATACAAGTTCAGGGAGTATTTGAGTAGTTTTAAAATCTATAACAACTGGAAATTTATTTTAAAGTGCATGAATTTTGAATCAACTTTCCTAATACTATATATTGCTGTTATTTTTATTGTTATTTCATTTTAATTCAATCTTATATGTTATAAAAACACTCATCCAAGTACGAAAGTTAGATTATGACATTTGTCACTCAAATGCATGCCTATGCAATTCCCTATCTTAACTGTGTTGTGAAGGTGGAGCCAAAAATGTTATATTGTCAGAGAGAGAAAGTAACTGAGAGATAGCTAGATTAGGCCCATGTTTGTATGGTGTTAAATGTCGAGTTTCGCTCATTTAGCATTTTCATCTTAAAAAATATTGTGAAATGGGCAGTAAATGTTTTGTGCCTAATTATCTTTTTTCTGTACCCAAAAACTGATTTAATTTGTGAGAAACATTTTTGAGAGGGAGATATTATGAAGGAATGGTTATCTGGATATGTAAAAGTGAGTAGAAATTATTTTAAAATTATAATAGCAGATTTACTGACAAATCTATGTGACAAATTAAAAGGTTATATCGTTGTTTCAAATTATTAAACGTATCTAATTAAAGTTTTGAGTAAAAAATTCAACTTCGAGAAAACTTCTTATCAATTAATAATTGTCATTGATAATGTATTTATCTTTAAATAACGCCTTAATTCACGACGTTAGTATGACTCCAGCATTACAGATCTATAAAAACTAGACAATTAAAAATATAAATACATGGCAAGGCTAGAATTTTAAAATTAATGAAGTAGTTCCGGCAAGACGTAGAGGAACTCACACCGACCATTGCCACTTTGGTCGAGCAGATAGGCTTTATATCATATATAGTGGAGATGCTAAATTTGGAGCCTTGCAAAAGAAACTGGATGATATGTGTTTTATCACCATTGAGAATGACAGCATTGTTAGAGCACCAAGTATTCATCATATTAAGAGTCTCCTGTAAAATGCTATTCATATTATTGATGGAGGGGGCTGTAAGAATAACTGAGGTGTCATCAGCAAATAGACAAACATCAACATTTTGAAACGAGGAAGGTAAATCGTTAATATATAATAGGAAGAGGAGAGGACCGAGGATACTACCTTGAGAAACTCCAGAGGATGTGTGTGAGAAATCTGAAAAATAACGTTGACCATTATATTTCATGCAAACAATTTGCGACCTGTTGAAAAGAAAGGATTTGATCCAGCTCAGAGCATTGCCACGTAAACCATAGGCAGATATTTTATGAAATAGAATGTCATGATTGATTGTGTCAAATGCCTTAGAAAAATCGAAAAACACACTAGAAGTTTGTGGCTGGTTGTCCAAGCTGTCAAAAATTTTGCACGAACTAAAATATAAGGCACTAGTTGTGGATTTCCCTTTAATGATCCAAATTGAGATGGACTCAGAATATTGTTTGCATTTACAAAATCAATTAAGCGCGAGTACATTATTTTCTTAAAATTTTTTGAGTAAACTGAAAGAACAGAGATAGGTCTATAATTCTCAACTAGATGTTTATTGCCTTTTTTATGTATTGGTACAACCTTAGCAATTTTGAGAGTTTACGCAGAAATACAACAATAATCTCTTCACTTTTCAGTTTTTGAGGATACAATTGTAAAAAGTGAGCGAAGCAAGTGTTCTTGTTAGGTCTGTGGCATTAGAATAGTTTTTTTTTATTCCTTCTATGCTACAGAATTTTCTATTTTCACCTTTCTTCTGGTAAATAAGAAATGGTTTGTAAATATTTTTTCAATCTCATCACGCCCATTGTAATATAGAATATTAATAAAATTCTTTATGTGTCTATTATAATTCATAATTGAAAAACTCGTGTCCAAAGAAACGGTTATAAAACATGTTTCATAATGTACTATTTCATTGCAGGTTTTAATGAATAGAAATGCTAATTTTCTTCTACTTTTGCCTTTAATTTAATAAATAACAAAGTATTTAACATAATGAAAATGTTAAATCTGCCTGACATACCTATTGAATAAAATGAAAATATAATCTGATCATTTGAAGAACACGAAGCCAGGCCTAATCTCGCTATCTCTCTCATTCCTACCGCATTACATTTTAGGCCTCATATTTTCAAACTGAATGTCCGCTTTATTATTCTCCTTCGTGTTTGAGAGATTTGGATCTATCTGCACGAAAACTTGGCCACTACTGTGAATCCTGAAAACTTTCTATATATGCTTTAGGGTTGCCACGTTTATAGGTGTAAGACGTATGTTCTATGATTTTATAGTTCAATTACCAATAAATTGAGAATTCTAAGTAGCATTAACCTCGCAGGAGACTACTTAATCCTTATAATAGAGTCAATTCTGTAGAATGACGCGCATAAGCATACTTTTGAACAACAGGTCTTAAATGCAGAAGATTCGCTTGAATGTCTTATGATGCTGAAAGAGGTTACAAAATGTCAATAAATCCCACTTGTTCGAATTTTAGTTAGCCCAGAATCTTATCTACCATGCCATAGGTGATTACCGGAGTGTGAACAATAACTCAGAAAACATTTACTTCTTCAGAATTTCTTCTACGGTTGTTTTAGTGTGTGTCTTCAGCTGGTAAGCTACTAACGTGGTGCAGCTTCATGTACTTGTACGGTACATGCGTGCAGTTATTTTTTTAAGCATTGTACTGTTATTGTGATTGTGTGGAATAATCTTGGATTTGCGGACTATTTTTTGGAATATTCCCTTGAAGTGGTACAGTATTCTCAATGCATTCACTTATACAGTAATATATTTTGGGTTATATTCCTACCGAATCTTGAATCTTGTCCTTTCTAGAAATATTTGTTCCTTGGATCCTTCATTCAAATCAAAAGAAATATCTGACTTTTTCTCCTTTTGATACAAATATCAAATTTTTCCGACTGATACTTGAAAACCAATTTGAGGTTGAGAAAAAATACGTTCTAAACATTTCCAGTCGGCAATTGCTGAATTATTCCTACCAATTCCATGAAGATCCAGTCTACTGATGTTACATAAAATTTAGAATTGAGTGTAACTCTAATATAGTATGCACGTTTGTTTTTGCGTAATATCAAATTCGTGAGCTGTTTTCACTTCTTGCCAGAGTTGAAACTTTCATTTGAAACATGAATATTCAGTGCAGACGAATACTCTGCAAAAAGAAATTTAAATGCATTAACAATTTCATAAACCATCAGATAAAATATAAGAAAATTGTGTATACTTAATAGTAATTATCAGAAAATAATTGCACACTTTTACTTTGCACAAGCAAACGTGCATTACTTGCATTATTATATACTTTTGACTTAATGGGAAATATTTATTTTGTAATTATGTTTTAAATTCAACAATTTTTCAAATTATTATGCATTTTATAAAAGTGATACGTATTTATTTGTTCCGCCTAGTTCCAGGCAAGCGTGCCCAACTTTGATTATATTTCAAATAATTTTGTTAGTATCTGTTTGGTTTTAAAGTTGCCGCCAACATTCAAAATACGCACCAACCAATCAGCAATTAATATATTATAAATATCATTTTATCCTAACCTAACAATTAGAATATTCTAAAAAATAATAAGTTTCAAATTTTACTCGTTTTATTTGGACTACAATCGAGTAACAAAACGAAATTTAAGCAAAGTTATTAGCGTTTCAAAATGTTCTTCCGTACTATTTTCCTTCTCTGTCGTACCAAAATGTACCCACAAACTTCAAAACTTAATAAAATTGTTTGTGTTTATGTAGAAAGTGTAAATTTTTGTAGAGTAATCTATTTAGCACGACAATTCAAGATGAGATGAAAAAACAATGCTTATCTTCCAAATTTTGTGATGTATAGTTCAAATCAGTCATTTTAAAATGTGGGCTAATTAGAAAAAACAAATAAACATGATTTTCTCGCTTGATAGTCCTCTTTAAGTCATAATTTCACAAAATTATCAATAAATGGTGCATATTCCACTTGGAAAAATTTAAGGTCAGAAATGATTCACCGAAAACGGCTCGCATTAAGGTGCCTGCTATGGAGAAACTGCCATCTGTTAGTCAGACTCTTGGAACAAATAAAAAAGAATACATATCGATACTGTAGATAAAGTGTAAGAGAGATAAAGCTATGAAGAATGTTGAAACTAGACAGAGATAGTGAATGCAGGAGCAGGATTTAATATCGGTTTTTTATCACTGAAGTTAATATTAAAATATCTGACACTTTCCTCGAAATTTTGATCAAATGATTCAGTTTTCTATTCATGTGTTATGCCGTCTCATAAGACCTCATATATAAGTAGAAAAAAAGTATCGATTGAAGATTCAAATATCCACCAAACTAATACAGAGTTGATTCTTTTTTTTTTTGATATGTTGTGTATCAACACTTAAACTTTATAATATTCAAATTGTTATCAAAAACATTAGGATGTCGTTTTTTGTAAAAAAAAATCGTGCAAACGGATGTATGACAAACAAGTTTGGGGAAGTTTTTTTTTTTTAATAGCTTAATAAATAATGAGCTCCAACAAGGAGAAAGTGTCAAAAACTATTTTATTTAAAAATGGAATACAAATAGAGAACAAATGAAAGAACACCGATCCGTTAACTTTCACATGTTTCAAGCAGGCACAAAACAATGGTGCACGAATAATTCCTTCATGGTTGGGGTAGCAAACAGTTGAATATCTTCTGCGCAGAAACAGTGCAGATTTGCGCAGAACGGATACGCTATCGGACACCGGATCTCCAGAAATGACGTGTGCGCGGAGACGCACGAGTGCTTAGCACCCGGCAATTGTTTACTGTTGAGATTGAACAGCTAATCACTTTCGTTTTTCCGAAAACGCTTTAACCTGATTATCAATTTGAGACAATTGCCAAACTCAAAGTACGCAATTCGAGGGTTAAAATATTTTTTATCTCTCTAGAAACGGTTTTCGAAGAAAATTACCTTAATTAACAATTAAAAAAACTGCTACATATGTCAAAGTAATATTCGAGTCACAAAATGCACTCATTACATATACGGTACCTATTTACGGTTTTTTCACACTTGACGGAGCAAAATACAGTTTTCCCGCGCACGTTTGAGCGCTTAGACTTACACTTCCGGTCTGTGCATCTTGATGACGCAACTGCGTGGTTGGCTGCGCATTCCGTCTGATCTAAACATCAGATTCAACATTACTGACCAAGTTTGGACTGCCTGGCTTGATTTAATGTAGTACTCAAGTAATTTGCGGAATGGAAACGGAAATAGAGCAAAGATGATCTTATCGAGAAACTGCTGATATAATGATCAATTGTTTTGCCATGTAAACAACTGAATATAGGTTAGAGCTCGTAGTATTTTATTCTACAGAATAAATAAAAATTATATTACAACGTTGTAAAAACGATTATATGTTTGTAATAAAATTTAGTGCAGATAATAAAAGATAAGAAAACACGTTATAAACAAAAAAATTACAGTAATAATCCGCACACCAAAATGTTCTGCAATTAAAACTTTTCAAGTTGTCAAAAAAAAAAGAATTATTGCATTAAAACAATAGAAAGTAATAACAAATGGCATCCTACTCAAAACAATACACTTTGGTGTAAATCAAAGGATATTACACACGTAAAAATTCCTACCACGAAATAGCCAAGAAGAAATCATATGCAATGCATAAAACTCAGTGGAACTAATAAGAGAGCACTTCAAACTCACATTGTTACTATTTTCATGTCAAATTACAACTAGAATCAGACTGAAAATGACGTTTTAAATAAAAAACTAAATTTTCTTAACTGTTTTTATTGTATCTCATTGTGTCTAAATTTATTATTTTCTGTTTGTTTACGATTGTGTAAAATATACGGCAAAAATTGTCGATAGCGTAACTTTTTAATAAGTGTTCCGCATTTATTTCACAATGTTATATAAAGCGCTAAGTCTTAATTAAATGGCACTTTCATTTTTTATGGATGTGCTGGGACGCCATGCAGAAATTTAATAAAAGCAATTGTCTTTTACTTCAATGTTGAATAAGTTGCGAGAAATCGTTGAAACAACTTTGAACAGAAATGTTTATATTTCCCTTCAACATGTATCAAGCAGTTTGTTTATATATGTAGCTCAATTTACAGCCGCAGCATATTTTGGTGGCAGCACTTGCCAGTATGCAATTTGTCTTATTGTTTCACTGTACGTCTGTACATCTAAATAGAATTTGATACCAGTTTCTGTTCCATATTATTTTACCATGTTTCGTCAATTTATTCTTGGGATCTGATAATTCATGAGATTGTATGGACTGTGGAGGCTTTATTTCATGAAAGTTTGGGATTCCCTCAAGTATATTCCGGATAATTCTCACAATACATTTTCTTAACACGCTGAAAGCCGCACTCCATCTCAGATTTTTGATCTTAATTTTTCATTTTAGTTCGTATTTATTTCTGGTTTCATTACGAACCTTCTGTACACGTTTTTGATACGTGATTACCGTACCTCTCGTTGGACGCTATTTGGGAGATTTGGATTTATCTGCACGGAAGCTTGACGCTGCTGAGGGTTCCCGAAACTATCTTACATATGTGGACGATATCATTGTAATATAATATTGGATTTTCTTGAAAGTATGTTCCCATATTAAAAAATCGAAACAGGTCAACAAACTCTTAAATGCAATTAAACTTTCGTAACATTCTAATCAATCAATAAAAGTGCAATACAATCCTATTCCTAACCAATGATTTAATTAAGAGATGCAAAACCTTGACCACATTTCAGACAACATAAACTCAGCCCAATACAATGAAAATGGAACTAAACACAAACAGAACTCCATCTAATTGAAAGTCTTACTTTCAATTGTCAAGTAAATGCACTAAGCGAAGAAAATCCAGGTGTTAAGCAAGAACTGAGTTCAGGATGTGAATTACTGAACCAGAGAGGAAGAATAAATTAAGATTCTGACAGCACTTTATCTTAGATTTGGTTGGGACTGACAACTGCGCAATTTTAATTGTAGAAATGTCAGGTTTTGACGGAAATTTCAAATAAAGAATTTGATCGACTTTGCTAATTTCTTCTTCCCCGAACTATATATAATAGGGGAGGTATTGTAATCGTAATTTTTTGACAGTTCAGTGATGAATCATCATGTAATTCTAAATAAGTCAGCCGATCTGTCGGTATGTCTGAAAGTACAATATCTTAAGAACGCGTACGATTTTCGCATTGAAATCTTATATTTAGGTTTTTTTTTTATTGAAAAGCCAAGCTTTCACAAACAATGGTACCAAACTTTATCGATGATTTTTAGTTTTTTGGGCTTATTTTATAAATGTTAGTATTTATCACAAAATATAGAATAACTGGAATTGATCCTTGAATAATTTAGCACAGCATACACCTGAAACATTTCTCAGAATTACTAGCGACTTATTTATTATTAAAATTTGAATTATCATAAAATCCGTTCTATTTTTGTGAAACAAAGAAATAATAAAAATCATAATGTGAAATAAGAAGAATTTTTGGACATCACATGCAAACGTTCCTCAATTGTTTTTTTAAAATAAGTAATTTGGTTCTATCGTGTTTGGTATCAAATCAAAGCTTTTACGGGAATAATTCTAGTAGAAGTGTTTAAAAAGATATTTGAACGATTGTCATTTTTTTTTCACAAGCTATTTGAATGATATCTAGTTAGGTATCAATTTGAAGCTCTCGAGGGAGATAAGCTTAGTAAAAAAATAAAAGAAATAATCAATGGAAACCACCTTATTATCTTTAATTCCACTTCCGGCGATCACATGTCAAAACTGTATATTCCAATGAATTAAAGACCCCGGAAATCTAGAAAAGGACTCGTAATTTTCAAAAATACTCATTCTATGTAAGGACTACAATATAACCGCCAACTGTCACTTTACCAAAGAGAGCTGCCACTTTAACTTTGAGAGCTGTCTTTAACATGACAGCTATCACTTTGTCAATGATAGTTGTCACTTTGACAATGATAGCTGTCACTCTGACAATGATGGCTGTCACTTTCAAAGATGCAATTAATTGATGCGACATTCTAAAATCTAAATTCATGACACAGCGATGACACTGACCATGAAATTTATGGTCGAAGAAGTAGGTACTATGATGACCATAGCAGATTTTTCTGTTTGTGGACGGATTTTAATTGTACAGGATGTCAGATTTTGGCGGCATTTTCCAATTATTCCAACAAGTATATAAAAAGATTACAACAAATAGGATTATTTTTTATTTATTTTTCAATTATTGCATGTACAATAAATACAAGCTATTTACTCTTAGAAGATAAAAAGAAGTATAATCGATTGTTAACCCATAATTTTTGTTTGTTTTTTGATAACCTAACAATAATTACCAATAAAATTATTATCAATACATAGTTAAAGGTGTTTGCCGGTACACCTTGACCCATAAACTAGAAAAGAAACATTTGAAATTGCAATAAAGGGACCCATCCTACAAAATGTGAACCGGAACTATCCACTTAGTACAACAATTACTATTCAATCGATCAAGCTAAAATTCCCAACATGCTATTTTGCTTATATACCCCGTTTGATTTGTATTGATATTTTCTTTTGCTATTGCACTTAAAATTCATTAGAATTTCATGTTGTGATACTTCAAAAAAAATTGATTTGATTCTATTCTGTTACTTTATTTAAATTTGCACTTTATTTGCTGTTTTAGGGCTGGTATTGTGAATACTCTTTATTACTAGTACAATTCAAATGGACTGTATTTTTTTCGAAGTTTTAACTGAACAAATTTGTTTGATTTTTGTTTAGAACCTGGCAGCGTGTGAAAGGTGCAAGATAGTCCTCCGGGAAATGACCTGACTAGAAATGAGCCCCTCTACGAGGATCACAAACCTCCAAATGAAGAAATTGCTGATATTGTGGATGGTACTAACATCCATCAACGGCCAATTGATGGAATGCCCACCGCAAGAGAAGATTCTGCCGTGCAGGTGCCTTTTTAGAGGACAGGAATTCCAAGTTTGGTAAATATTTAATTAATTTTGTTTGTGCACTAATTAGTGAATGTTTTGCAATTAATATTGGGAAATTGCATGGTTTAGCAATGCATTTTACTGCTTCATAAGCTATTTTAAAAAATAATAACTTAACCTTGAAAATAATAGGTTTAATTCGTTGAGATAAAAATGCATATTTCATTTCAAGTAAACTTGATTTTAATAATACATTAATGTATTATTAAGGCATTTATTTGCTGTACATAACGCTAACCTCTACGAATTAATATTAATGAGGCACGAAATGACATCTGACTGATTTAAATTAGATAGAACAGTCAGTACAAACCATTAGAAGACAATATCAAATCTATTTTGATTCAGTGTACAAAAAAATCACATCTATTTATTTATTTTCCTAAAAAAAAGTGTGGTCACATATTTAAATGAAATTAGAGGTAATAGTGGATATTATAGACACGTGTGTAAATAACTAACAATATATTATGCCATAAAAATCACAAGTATATTCTGAGAATTATTGCATATTTTTCCGTCTCTTCTCTTTATTTATAATTATCTATCAGTCAAGTGTAAAAACCACAAGCAAACGCACGCCAACAATTTTATCATATAAACTTAATCTAAAACTCTAGTTTAATAAAAATAATAATCATTTTGCAAGACTATAATCCAAATAAATTATTTTACAACGTATTATCAACAATATTAACTAAGTGTTACTTCAAAAATCTCCTCAAAAGTTTGATCACAGCAATGGAGACAACAGAAATAGTAGAAAACGGAATTAATTCAAAAAACCAAAAACAATCTCATCGGAATTGTTTAACAATTTTAAAATCAAATTTATTAACTCTTCTCACAATATTAGGCGTAGTTGCCGGAATTGCTTTGGGATTCATTCTCCGGAGTGTTAAAGATGAGCCGTGGTCTGAAAGGAATATTTCTTACGTCAATTTTGTGGGTGATATTTTTCTTCGAATGCTAAAAGGGCTTATTTTGCCTTTGATAGTATCCTCGTTAATTTCTGCGATTGGTTCGCTCGATTTGTCACTTTCGGGTAAAATAGGCGGAAGAGCTATTGTTTATTATTTAGTGACGACAGTTAGTGCAGTGATTTTGGGAATAATATTAGTGACGACCATTCAGCCTGGAAAAAACGGAAATGTGAGTTCGAGTGGCACTTCTGAAGCTAGAAATGTCACAACTGCAGATACTCTTTTGGATTTAGTCAGGTAAATACAAAATAAAAATTAAATAAATGTATTAGAAATTTTTAACAAAAGATTTCACGTCATATATTGAGGGTAAAGCAAAGTGAACCAAAAAAAACATAATGAGATATTCAAGTGGCAAATTAAAAAAGTTACATGCAAGGAAACACACACTTATTATATTATACTATATTTTTCATGAGGAAAAAGTTGTGGTGAAATTTTACCCAGTTGTGTCTGTCTAAAAAAATTGTTTTGGTTGAATCAGGCTTCGCAACACAAATGATAATGCGCACAGGAGGGGGGCAAAGACAGGACTTACATTAATTTCAGTTTACTTTGGTTTTTGTAGGAGTATGGGATAATCAATAATCTATTATAAATTACATGCTCAACATTTCTTAAAAGCATCTGAATGATGAAATTTGAGGTCAAGATGAATGTCAATTTGACATAGAAAGGTACGACGAAAATACAACGATGGATAATAATTATGAGAAGCTCAATTTCTACCGACTTTTTTATGACAAACCTGTCCGTAGACATTTTTGATAGTAATGATAATGAACTGCGCTGATTTATGCAGCTGCAAAGTAATATTTCATCAATGTATTTACACGATCATTATTTAAAAAGTTTCTCCTATTTTTCTAATTATTTTCATACAAAAAATAAATTGATTTTTTGTTCATTCATACTGCTGGTGAAAAACTCTCGCCATTATCCATATTTACAGCGATCTGACTCCTTATTTATATACTTCAGTGTCTTATTTATTCAAAAAAAAATTCTTTTGGAGTAATTTAGGCTTTTTAAGCGATCAATTTTGGAAAGAGGGGTAGAACAGGATTTGCAATAATCTCAATTTTCTCACTTTTTTGATGAACACAGTATACATACATTTCGGCCTCAAAATAACATATCCGATGTATGAAAAAGGTTAATTTATTGCAGTTAAATGTTCATACATGAAAAAATATAAGAAAATTCATATAAAAAGTTGGAGCTAATCCAAATGCCTGATAAAGAAATCCTTAATAGTACAAAATAATTCAGGATCATTTTTCCATAAATAATAAATAAATGTGAATGAAATCTATAAACTAGTATTATTATTATTAAAAATAATAATAATTCATATACACAAATAATACATAATTCATTCATATTATCATTATTTTCTATTTTAGTATCAGGTTATTATTTCGCTTCCATGTCCATAAAATTCAAAATTCATCAAACAAATCTTTGTATATACCACGAACAAACTGGCTAATATCAGTGAATAATTATTGTAGTAAGATTGGAATGAGAGTCACTTGTGGCCAAAGTAATAACTAGATTTTTGTTCACTTTTCTAACTTCAATTTCCGGTCTCTACTGTCATATTATATCTGTGGATCGATAAGGTTTAAAATCGCATAAGCGGCCGACTGAATTGTGAAACACGTACAATGAAATTGCTGCATCCACCATTTGAAAACATAAAAGCAACAATTTGCCAATTTCGCTAGTATAAACCACTTATATGAAAGGAATAAGTCACCGACATCGAATAAATAATATTTCGACCCATTCGAATTGGCGTATAAAATCCTCGATCGTCTTGTAGTTCGATCATTATCGTTTTAAAGCAAATTTTAGGGATATTTAGCATAATATTTTTTCATGTTAATAATAATAAAAATAAATTAGCTTTGGGACCCGACCGGGATTCTTGATTAATATTTCATAGTAAATCACATAAATAACAATTTATAATGGAATTTAAATTATGGTATTTTGGATTAGAATGAATGTCAGTTGGACAGCACGGCGAAAAATCATACTTACAACACAAATCTTGTTCCAGACAGTATATTCTGATTTATTGCAGAAAAAAATTTTAATTTTCACAACTATCACAAAAAGTTTGCATTGAAAAGCTACAAATTTTAACATTTCAAACGCACTAAAATGATCATTCGAGATGACCAATCACCAAGTTTGAAACTAGTTTGATTTATTGCTTGTAAAACTGTTTATATTCGAAGCACCACCAACTTTTTCTTTAAAAAAAATACAGTATAGTATTTTTATTATGTTATTTGGATTTATAGAAACATGTTCCCGCCCAATTTAATACAGGCGTGCATCGAGCAATTTCGCACTGTTTTAAAACCGGTGGTTAACCAAAGTAAGTCCATTCCTCATTCGATCAGTCCAACAATTAAAACCCCTCTCTTTCAGCTGACATAAACAAATGGCCAATGTCGTCCACTTACGACCAAGGAACAAACATACTCGGTTTGGTCGTTTTTTCCACCTTCCTCGGTATAGCTTTAGGTAAATTGGGCTCCAGAGGCGAAGTCCTACTAGCTGTGTTTAAAAACCTAAGCGAAGCAATGATGTTGATCACAAATTGGGTGATCTGGTTGTCGCCTATTGGTGTGATGTTTTTGATCAGCGCTAAATTGTTGGAAATAGAAGATTTAGGGGAAATCGTTGGGCAGCTGGGCATGTATTTTATGACAGTATTAGTTGGGCTATTAATACATGGATTTATTATTTTACCATTGATTTTCTTTGTTATTACGAGGCTAAATCCAGTAAAATATGTACTTAATATGGGACAAGCTGTTGTTACTGCGTTTGGTACTGCTTCAAGGTAAATTAATCTTATTGAAGTTATATTTTTTAGTATTTTAAACTGAAGTGATGAATATCAAATAATTAATCCGTCCCAGAATTTTTACTTTAGTTCAAAATCAATACATTATTATATTCTGCAATATTTAAAAATATTTTTCAGCTCAGCGACATTACCAGTAGCAATAAGTTGTTTAGAAAACAAAAATGAAGTGGATCCTCGGATTGCTAGGTTCACAATGCCAATTGGAGCTACTATTAATATGGACGGTACTGCTTTATATGAAGCAGTAGCAGCAATATTTATTGCACAGTCCAGAAATATTTCACTTAGCTTTGGCAATATTGTTGCTGTTAGGTAAGATACTACATCAAAAAAATATCAATTCATTTATTTGATTTTTGTTATCAATTATCGTATCTCTACATAGACGGATTACAAAATTTCCTGTTAATGAGGAAAAAACAAAGTTTATGGTTGTAAAATGACTCATTTGTCAATTATTTTTAAAATTTTAGCATCACAGCAACTGCTGCGAGTATAGGAGCAGCCGGAATACCACAAGCTGGCCTTGTAACCATGGTAATGGTTCTTGATACTGTCGGTTTGCCAGCGGAAGATGTCAGCATGATCATTGCCGTTGATTGGCTATTGTAAGACATTAAAAAACAATGAATTATTGAAATATTCTTAGAAACATTCATTTACAAATGGAAATACCACAAATAATTATTTTATTCACAGGGACCGGTTTAGAACGACCGTAAATGTGATAGGAGATGCTTTAGGAGCAGGAATCGTAAATAAACTCAGTAAAGATGAATTGACGCGGTTGTCAGAGAATAAAAAACAAATAACTCAAGAGAATTCAATGCTATAATAATAAATTACTCAATTGTACACCGTTATTGTATTGTAAATTAAAAATAAAATATAATGAACAAAATAGATTTTAACAGTATCTGTGTTTGCGTATATCTAAGTTTTGCGTAACTAATACTTATGTAGCAACTTTATTTGGGCACTACAAGCACTGCATGGCTTAAAATTGCACCATCTCAACGTTTGGTAATGGATATTGTCTCAAATATTGAAGCAATTTAAAAATTGATACTTTTGCTTTTAGGTGCTCTCACAGCGAACTTCCTCGAGTCCTGGACGGCCTGAAATCCTTGGGCACTTATTTACAATACCCTATAGATGAATTAATTCTCGAAAACAATAATATTCCATCTTTACCAGGTCGTACTTTCATCCCTTTAAGAGTAATGCGCCTCATGTTACGAAACAATGGCTTAGAACGTGTTTCTAGTGATTGGCTGGCCGGTTTAGAAATTTCTTTAATGGAATTATACATTGTTGAACCTTCTTTAAGAAGTTTTCCGGAAGATTCGTTAGATATGATAACTTCTCTAGAAGCTGTTACAATACAAAGTCAACTTCTGAAAAGATTACCGAAATTTTCTGGCCTTCCAAAATTACGGCACTTGCAAATCGAATCAGCTTCGCTGGTGGAATTATCCCCAAGACATTTTAAGTCACTACCATCGTTGGAAAAGTACCACGTTTCCGGAAGTCCCAGGCTAACCAGAATAGAAAATGGTTTACTTCAAGATTTACCTCGTTTGAATTTAATTAATATTTCGTATTGCGGCATTTCTTTAATACATCCTAGAGCTTTTACTAGGTTACCAGTGTTGTCTGAATTAATTTTGATAGGGAATAAATTTTCTGATGCTGGTATGGTTGGTAGAAGTGTAAGAGATTTACCGGCTTTGTCTGTACTTCGACTTGATTACAATAATTTAAATAGATTAGCGGAAGCATCGTTTGTTGATTTGCCTTCCATTAGAAGTTTATATTTAAGTAATAATAGAATAATCGAATTGGATCGTGGGGCTTTTCATCGGGTACCAATGTTGAGGTTGTTGGATTTAAATCACAATATAATTCGCAGAATACATCCTGAAACTTTTTATCAACACTCTTCCGATGGCTTAGAACAAGTTTGGATGATAAATAACGATATTAGCCACATTTCTGAAATAAGATCTTTGTTGGATGGACTTCCTAGGTTGGTATTTCTAGATGTCAGTGACAATCAACTTCAGGATATACCTTTTGGAGCTTTAAGAGGGCATCCAACTTTAGAGAGGTTACATTTGGATAATAATAAGATTCATATGGTTGAAAGGGAAGCTTTTTCTCGAATGCCTGCTTTGAGAGAATTACGACTGAGAAATAATTCGCTTTCGAATCTACTTCATGCGCCGCTTTGGAATTTACCTGCGTTAAAAGGTTTAGATTTATCTCAGAATTATTATCGGAGAATTGAGCCACGTTTATTGAGTAATTTACCGTCTTTAAGAAGAATCGATTTGAGCGAAAATTTATTAACAATAGTAGATCCAGCTACATTTTTAGATACTCCTGTTTTAGAACATGTCAATTTGTCTTTCAACGCTTTGGTAACCTTGCACCCAGCAACTTTCAGACATCTAATGAATTTGTATGAATTAGATGTGAGTTATAATAAATTGATAGAATTCGTACCGGGATTGCCACGAGGGATTGAATACTTACATATGGCGAAAAACGAAATAACTGCTATTCCAGCTCCTCCATCGCCCGATTTGGATCTTCCTGCGTTAAGAATGTTGGATATATCATCAAATGGCATCCAAAGAATCCCTCCTGGAACTTTGAGGTCTCTACCGCAGCTAAGAAAATTTTTATTTAACAGAAATTTTTTGCAACAATTAGAAGACGGATCTTTGGAAGGATTATCTCAACTGGAATTACTTAGTTTTTCTGACAATAAAGTCGTAATGATCCAACCAAATACTTACAAGGATGTGTCCGAATTACAAGCACTTAATATGCGTGGAAATCGACTAGAAATTTTGCGCCCAGAGCTGTTAAAGAATCTTCGAAAACTCAAATCGTTAGATATAAGTCATAACCGTTTATCTGAAATAATGTTGGGGACTTTGGACAATAATAGAGAGCTAGAATACATGAATGCTTCTCACAATATTTTAACTGAATTATCTCCAACTTTTAAAGGGTTAAAATATTTGAAAATATTAGATTTAACCAATAACAGGTTACGAAATTTGAATCCAAATACTTTGAGCAGTTTAGGTGATTTAAAAGAGCTGCGATTGTCACGAAACTTAATTCGAGAGCTTCGAAAAGGGGCTTTCGAGGATTTACAACATTTGAGGGTATTATATTTAGACCACAATGAACTTGAATTAATAGATTCGCTAGCTGTAAGATCGTTACCTCTATTAACCACGATAAAAATGAATAAAAATAGATTGAAAGAAATTCCGGATGTTACTTTCAACGACCTGCCATCCCTACAAATCGCTGAGCTTCAAGAAAACAGGTTACGACATATTTCCAGCAATGCTTTTCATCGGGTACCACATTTATTATTCCTCAATTTAAGCTACAACCAAATATCGGGTCTGGAAGAAGCCGGATTACGACCTTTAAGATCGTTAGAAGTACTGGACTTGAGTAATAATAAATTATCTAGAGTTTCCAGCTCAAATCTAGAAAAAATGGATTGGTTGGTGGAACTAAAAATGGATAACAACGAAATTTGTGGGGTGCAAGGCTCAGCTTTCAATGAAATGCCTAGATTACGAATTCTTAGTCTCCGTAACAACAAAATGATGTCACTTCCGGAATATTCCGTCCAGAAATTGAGAAGTAATATCGCTTTGTTGGATTTAGAAGGCAATCCGTTATTGTGCTCCTGTAATATGTTGTGGATGAGAGCTTGGCTTCAGGAAGCTGGTCTGGTCGGACCTCGTTGCTCCGATGGATCTTTATTACGAGAAATGAGGTTATCTAGACAAGAATGTATGTATGAACAACGTACTGCCAATCCAGTAGCACCTGGTTGTGAATCTGAATTGCTTTCAGTACCTTCGTACAGTACTTCGCAAGTATTTTCACAATGGATGGATCTTAAAGAACAAACCTCGTCTAGTAAACCTCTTACTTTGAATATGGCGCCTTCTCCGGAGGAGTCAGAATATTTTTATGATGAATATATTGATTATCCGTACAATGATACAGCAATTCCAGATCAAAATAACTCTTTGAGCAATAATATTAATTCAAAAAAAGAAAGTACCACGGTTCCACCAATCAAAAAAATATCTTCACATTACGTTTCCGGAGATACACCAGTTATTTACGCAGCTACCAACAAAAACAAAACAAAAATACCGGATGCACCGAAAGGAACAAGCCCGTCTCCTAGCAGCAGTGGTTTCACTTTTTTCGGAGTTCCTCTACCAGCTATCAACTTAAATAAATTATGGCCGATGGGTGGAATTAATCGAGCATCTTCCGACCGAAAAGCTGACACCAGTAAAGTAAGCAAAAACAGAGAAACATCAGGAAGAAATGGAAATCTTTCCCCGCCAAACGAACCGGAAATACAAACAGGAGGGTTTGTTCCAATTATACCGGGAAGTTCAGGCGGATTCCGGCCAATACTAAATCCTAGTTTTTATAATTATAGTGTTGAAAGGGTTCAATTAAATAACACTTTACGAAAACCTAATGCTACAGTACTTCCGTCTTCAATGTTGGTAGATGTTACAGAAGATTTTTTGTCCAGAAGAGGACCGGCTGCAAATATGGGACATCCTATACCAATTCCTACTGAACCTCCGATTAGTACTACGCCCAATAGTAAACCTAAAAATGATACTAGTAATAAAAACGTATCAGACAGTGAAAATCAACCTTCAAAAACTTTTACACAAAAAACCAATTTTTTAAGTACTACATTACCAACTGTAACAACAATAAAACCCCAAACAAGCTCAACAATTAATTATACAACTGTTGCAGCGGCTACAACATCATTAGAAATTGATACGTCCCCACTTGACCAAAACTTCAAAGAATTATTTGAACAAGTTATTGATAATATATCTTCTACCCCGCCAACCACCACAGAATCTATCAAAACTATAAAGGAAATTACGTCATCAAAACCGGAAACTAATATTTCCCGCCCTGAAAACAACACTAAAATTTCCCCGTCAACTCTTTCTACATTTTTAGTACCAGGAGGACAACAACCTGCTGTTAGACCCGTCGGTAGATCCACAATAACTAAAGTGGTATCCCCACATATTGCATCTACCGCTCCTTTACAATCAATACAAGAACAAAAAGAAGAAAATTTGACATTAAACAATGAAAAAGCCAAACAAGCGTTTTTAAATATTGACAATTCGGCGACCTCGCAAATACCGCCGCATGACAGGTCAATGAGTTGGTATTTTATGAATTACAATAAGACGAATCTGCAGCCTTATGTTGATCCTGCGATTGGTAATGTGGGTAATAATGAGTGTAAAATCAGTTCTTGTGTGTGGTTAACTATGACAACTGTTTTGATGAAATATATTTTATTTTTGTAATATAGATGTATATAGAAGACTGTCTTTGTACAAAACTATTAGTCTAAAATTTGTGTGAATGAAGATTATTTATAAGTTAGGTAAAAATGTATTAACATCACTGAAAAAAAACTTGAGAAACTGTTGCACTGCTAAAATTTTATATTATTTTTATGATATTCTGTAGCTTTATTTTCAAAATAATGTTATAAATATAAATTACATATTTTGACACAGTAGTCCGATCTCTAAAGTCCGCAAAAGAAAATATGAAAATTGGCGCGTAAAGTCCAAAGACAGAGGAGGAATTTTTTATATATATTATTTGTATTAGAAGATTTATACAATAAGCGAAAAAACCAAAGGCACTTATTTGGAGATCGAACTTCTAATGTATAATTCATGTCGAAACTTAGAGACTACATTAGGAGACGTAGCTGTTACGGGTAAAATGACAAAATATTATCATAAAACCTGAGGAATAACATTCGACTAGATATCTTTTGTAAGTACTGCTTATTTTTTATTTATGTACCAGACTCACAGAATTATCATATATAATAAATTTTAGCACTCATGAAGATGGCCGAGATGTGGCCAAAATTGTAAAATAATAGAAAAGCAAGAAAATTGAAATATTGACTGCATTCCTTTAATTACTCAATTGCTACATTCACCCTTAGCAATCATATTATGTTAATAACTTCAAAATGTCATATATGCGATAAATGTCAAAAAAAAATTACAAATTCCAACTGACCCGTAATAGTATATTCCGATACAAGTGCGGAATGGAGATCATTCCGTGCGAATGTGAATAATTCAGCCACGAGACGAAATCGAGTGGCAGAATTCACATGAGCATGGTATGATCGATTCGCACGAGTGACGGATGTTATTTTTTCTACAGTCAAAGGTGTCCGCGTGAATATCTGTAACCAAAATGTACCGTTTTCTGAGAAAGAATTTGCTTCATTGATCTTACTCCAATTCATCAAATGTTGATAAAACTACTCATATTGACTCCATTTTGAAGAGGAATGATAAGAAAATCAAAAAGAATTTAAATTGTGACAAAAATACAACAGTTTTTCCGCGACGGCACGCGGCTCTTTTGGGAACCTCTGAGCGTGCAGAATGACCCCTATTCCGCACGCTACAGCGTGTGAAATGGCTATCATTCTATAGTGACTGAAGAAAAAGATTTTTTTCTACGCCCGTGCGTAAAGTAAGTCTTCTTTATATTATCTCCATTTAAACGGGTAGCAGTTAAATCTCTGTGAATTCATGCTTGTTCCAACTCTCACTAATCTATTAGTTCGAATATTTGTGGGATGCAAAGCTCAGCTTTCAACGAAATGCTTAGATTACGAATTCCTAATCTCTACAACAATAAAATGATGTCACTTCCGGAATATTTCGTCCAGAAATTAAGAAATAATATCGCTTTATTGGATTAGATCGAATATTTGTTGAATCTAAATGCTAACTTGTGCTCTGGGCTTTTTTGCTGTGTGCTCAATAGTTGTTAAAATATGGAAATTAAGGACCGTAGAAAAAATCTTGTATAGAATTCGAGTGTAAACAAGCATTATGATATTCGGCCAACAATTTTAGTGACTTGGCAAGCCTCGTCACAAAATACTTGACCTCAATGCTCAATTTTATTTCTGTCAAGTTCGAAAACAAAATATCAGTGGAGAAAGTGTCATGAGGGAAAGATTCACTAAATTTTCTTAATAAACCATGCAATCAATGATAATTCATTGAAATAATACATATTAATAAACAAAGAAATTTAAAGAAAAGAGGCTCAATAGTCACCTATTTCATTAATGAATAATTTGAATTTGAACACTTGCGCCTTCTGTTACCAATTGCCAAAAACGAAATTTGTTTTTTTTTTGTTATAGTTCATTTCAATTGAGAATTGTCCAGGGGCTCTTATGGGACTATGATTTAAGCCTTCTGATAGGCCAAAATGCGAACCAATTTCATAAGCACAAAAATCGCGCAGTTGGTTATCTGTCGATTCCATCATTCAACAATTTATGATTATAAATGGATCTATGCAGCTTGAAGATTTGAATTTGTATATATTTAGACGATATGTGAATATATTTATTCGTTTCCTTTTTTGAATTCATTTACAGACAGCTTGTTTTATATCCTGCATTTACTGTGAGTGAATCGTGTTCGCATTTCAGCCAATCAGAAGGCTTGAATCGTAGTCCCATAAAAGCCCTTGGACCGTTCTCAACTGAGATGAACTATAGTTGCAAATATCTCAATAGCAAAACACAAGGTTCAGAAAAACTTCAGACCACGAAGGAGAATAATAGAGGAGCGGACACTCAGTTGGAAAACATGAAGCCTAAAATGTAATGCGGCAGACGTGAGAGAGATAGCGAGAACGGGCTCAGCTTTGCATGCTTCATATACAGAAATGAGATTATATTTGGATATTTTTCAATAAAAAACAATTGCCAGATAAATTCAATATTTTCATTACTTTAAATATTTTATTATTTATTAAATGAAAGGCAAAAATAAAAAAAAATTAACATTTCTATTTATATAAATCTGCAATGAAAAAGTGCATTATTATGAAACATGTTTTATAAACATTTCTTTGGATAAGAGTTTTCTAATTATGAATAACAGATACATAAACAATTTTATGAATATTTTATATTATAATGGGCGTAATAAAATTGAGAAAATACACATAAACAATTTCTTATATACTAGAAGAAAATATTAACAAAAAACTTAGCAAAAATCTCCTTAATTCTCATTGATGAAAATTTGTTTTTCTTCGATGAATATCATTTTCAAATCAAAAAAATTCCAACAAGTCTTCTGAATCCAAGTTTTGCTTTGGATTCAAATTTATTTCTAGCGCTTATGTATCTTCTACTAAAAATTAAAAATTATTTCAATCGAATAAATGGAAGATGAATTCTATCTACATTTTAATATCTTTCTCTTTTTTGCACAGCTTGGGCTTTTTCAAAGATCCATCCGGTTTTATAAGAGATTTCTTAGTTTTTTAGAGACGCTTGAATATTTCGGGAAATTTGAAAAAATACTCGGACATGCATTTTCTTTTAGTCGGAAATATTTGAACGGTATCTGAAATAATATATTTGTCACATAATTGAACAATTCCATACTATACTGTAGGTGAATTTGTGAACAATTATCACATCTCTATTGATTCCAAAACATAAATAGAAATATTTATATTCTTTATTGATAAGAAGTTTTCTTGAAGTTGAATTTTTCACTAAAAGTTCAGATTAGATACGTTCAATAATTTGAAACATTGATATAACCTTTAATTTCAATATAATTTTAAAATAATTTCTTCTCACTTTTACATCTCCAGACGAGGATTCTTTTATGATATCCTCGTCCCTTATTTAATTAAATATCATCTTTAGGTGCAGAAAAAAGAGAAAATTTCTCTTTACATGTTCTGTACCCAGTATTAAAATCTGTCACAAAACATTTTCTTCCCATTTTACAATATATTTTTACATGAAAATACTAAATAAACCGAACCTAGCCATTTAACTCCATACAAACATGGGCCCGCCTCAACCTATCTCTCAGTTACTTTCTCTCTCTCTCACAATATTACATTTTTGGCTTCACTTTTGCAACGCAGTTGAGGTAGGGAATTGCATAAGCGTGCTTCAGGCCAAAGTAATCTGCAAATATATCAACCATATATATTAGTCTTTTAAAAATATCTGCAAATATTTTCTACATGAAAAATCCAAAATAGTGACAAAGGTGTCACGGTGACCAATAAATAAGCATAAAAAACTCTTGGGTTTGAATTAAAATATTTGTATAATTTTTGAACATGACGTGTTTTACTACTCCAAGTAAAACAATAATAGGAGAAATCGTAAATAAAATTACAGTATAATAAAGAATTATTTTATTATAATTACAATTAGATTACATGTAAATATGAACTAAAATTATTGAAACTGATGAAGCTGGAAAAATAATTGAGACAAGTAGTATTGATATTAAATAGAATTTCATTTATTTTGTACAAAAGATAACGTGACTTTTCATTTTTAAAAATTTTGAATGATGAAAAAAATAAATATATTTTCTGATCAATTTTAAATCATTTCTTCTTTTCATCCTTGGTTGATTTAGTTTCTTTACTTTTTTCATCCTTATCTTTGCTCTTTTCATCCTTTTCTTTATCTTTCTTCTCCTTTTCTTCTTTCTTACCTTCTTCAGCGTCTTTATTTGTCAATTTATTGTTAATTAAATTATGTAAAGCGACTATCGAGCGAACCATAGCAGCTAAATAAACGACCAGCATCTGATCATTCGTTTTTACATACAAAGAGTTCGTAAAATTATCGTGATTTATATCAGGCAATAAGTTAAATATATCTTGAAGTTGGTAAACAATTTGATGGTTGATTGGCAATTTCCCTTGTCCAACCTGAACTAAATAATCTCTAATTTCTTTCAACTGCAAGTGTAATCCTTTTAATCCTAATAATTGATTAGTAATCCTTTGAGAAAGGGTTCCTACGGTGGTATCTTTAATATCGCGTAATAAATGTTCTACTCCGACTTCTTCAGCCTCTTCAGCTCCAATCTCGCTGGGAACATGCTCAAAAGTTTTGGACGTAGGTGAACCATCATCATGGACCTCTTCTACTGCCTGATATGCTTCTGTTGGAAGGCCTAAATCTTTTGGTTTTGCGTCGATTATAACCAGCACTGAATTGGGACAGTATCTTCGGATTAACTCATTAATATCGATGTCGTTTTGGTGCAGCTTTGGCCCAGTGTGGTACCACCCAACTACTTTTTCACGGGCGTTCACCTTTTTGAACATACCATACATATTTTCCAAGTAATCGTGGTCCAAGAACCACACAGATTTATCTTTATCATCTTCATCAAATGGAACTACACAAGAATAAAACAATTAAATAAGATATTGCAAATATATAATACAAAATGTTTTGTCTCATACTAACCTGCAAAACTATTGGATACGTCAAGAACACCTTTCGCCCTCCAGCAGCCCAAAAGAACGCCAACAACCCGTTTTTGATTGCCAATCTTCCCCATCCGATTAAAATGGTCCACCACGCTTAATAATACAAGCGGGTGAACAATTACTTTTGTAGTTGTAACTTCTTGACTCGGCATCTTCAATGACTTTTCTGTTTTCGTTTGACACTTGGAATGAAGTTCGTGCAACGTGCAACCGTGCAACCATGGGTTGCTCACAACTGAACGTTTTAGAAATAATTATATTTGAATTTGAATTTAAATTGTTTTTATTTAAAAGACCTGATAATTATTTATAAAATATACCCAACCAATTTTTAATAATAAATAATATTCACGATTCGTGTGATATTCGTCATAACCAACAAGCTGTCAAACACGTGTGTTTGACATTACATAGGTATTTAAAAAGTCTTAATTACACACATGAAACAATGCAAGTTTCCGAACCGAATAACGTTAAAATATATAATTTAAGTGCTGGAAAGTCGTTACCCGAAGTAAATATCACATTTTCTAGTAACTATAGTATAGTAATTGCTTTTATAATTTCAGTGGCTGTCCGAAAGAAAGCGCAGAGCGTTATTACGCAAAAATGTGGATATACGACGCAGAATAGAATTAATACTGGACTTCGATATGCCAGGAGTCAGCACAACAATCAAAGTATCAAAAGATGGACAGTACATCCTGGCAACTGGAATCTACAAGCCACGAGTGAAGTGTTTTGATGTTAATAACCTATCCCTGAAATTTGAGAGATGTCTAGATTCGGAAGTTGTTACGTTTGAAGTCTTAAGTGACGATTACAGCAAGGTATTCGTTGAAAAAATATTATTGTATAATATGATAATGGTAGTTCATTTCAGATAGTGTTTTTACATTGCGATAGGTACGTAGAATTCCACGCGGCTCATGGAAGATACTACAGGCTTCGTATACCAAGATTTGGTCGTGATATGCAGTACCATTATCCCTCCTGTGACTTGTTTCTTGTTGGGGCATCTTCAGAAATTTATCGATTAAATTTAGAACGTGGACAATTTTTAGCTCCTTACGTTAGTAATTCTTCCACTATTAACAAATGTGCCATAAATCCTGTTCATGGGTTATTGGTATGTGGAACTCAAGAAGGAAGAGTGGAAGCTTGGGATCCTAGGAGTAAAAGTAATGTGGCTACGTTAGACTGCGCTTTTAGCTGCATCACCGAAAATAAAGAGTGAGTAATATATACATTATTATATTTATCACTTTGATCACCCAGTAACATACAGTACAAACCAATAAGTTTAAATATGGAGCACTGCAAAATGACGCTCCTTTCCGTCTACATTCTCTCTTATTTATTCACCTTGATGCGCGATTTTACTTAATAAATTAAAAAAACCGAAAATAATTGGAACTATTTTAATAATTTAGGTTAGACGGTTTTCCGTCAATATCAGCATTAAAATTTCAAGGGGGTTTAACCCTCGGAGTTGGAACAACAACGGGACAAGTATTATTGTATGATATTCGCTCGAATAAACCATTTTTCACTAAAGATCATATGTATGGTCTTCCTATAAGAGATGTTGAATTCCATTATCAACAAGATTTGGTATTCTCCATGGATTCATCTGTTGTTAAGATATGGGACAAGAATAACGTAAGTGATATACAACACTAATAATTATTATCTCAAATAAGGATTATAATTTAGGGAAAGTTATTCACATCAATAGAGGCAAATGCAGACTTCAATAACTTACGTACTGTACCAAAAAGTGGATTATTTTTCATTGCAAATGAAAGTACAAAAATGCTAACCTATTATATACCAAGTATAGGTCCTGCACCAAAATGGGCCAGTTTCTTAGACTCTCTCACAGAAGAATTAGAAGAATCTAATACAGAAAATGTATACGATGATTATAAATTCATTACAAAGGATGAATTAGCAAATCTTGGGCTGGATCATTTACTTGGGACCAATTTATTACGAGCTTACATGCATGGGTAATAATTCTTACAATAGGAGGATATTCGCGATTCAAACAATTTTTTTTCTGTAGTTATTTCATGGATATTCGATTGTATAAAAAAGCGAAATCAGTTGCTGATCCGTTCGCGTTTGAGGATTACCGCAAAAAGAAAATTCGGGAGAAAATTGAGGAAGAACGAGTTCAAAGAGTTCAAGTACATAAATTACCCCAAGTTAATAAAGATTTGGCTCTTAAACTCATGGATGATCAATTGAAAACAGATAAACGGAAACAAAAACAGGCGTCAGACCTTCTTACCGATGATAGATTTAAGATTATGTTTGAAAATCCCGATTTTCAAGTTGATAAAAATGCTGATGAGTATAGGTTACTTAATCCGGTACTTTCTCGGCTGGATAAAAGCAGAAAAAAAGAACTGAAGAAGCAATTAACACAACAAAATACAGAAATTGTAAGTTTGTACTGATAATTATTTTATCAAGTTTATTGTAGTAGTATTTATAAATAATCAAGGTTATAAACCTTTTGGGGTCAAAATAATTAAAATGAGTAATTTTTACGTGCAGGAGGAAATTGAAGGTAAAAATAGCTCCGAAGAATCTAGTTCTGATGACGAAAGTTCAGATGATGATCAAGCCTGGACGAAAGAAGTAAAGAAACAACATAAAATAATTAATAGAGAACATAGGTTGAAAGAAGAACAGGAAGAAGAAGAAAAGAAAGAAAAGGAATTAAAAGTAGTCGAATTTCAAGATAATGGAATTAATTCTGCCCGTGGTTTTAAACGAAAAATTAACAAGTATGTTATAATAAATGAAGGTTGCTGGTTTATTACTTCTTTTATTATTTTAGATTAAGTTTAGGAGACAGAATAAAAGATGAGGATGCTTCAGTAAAATTATTAGGCAGTATAGGCAATCGCGAAATGACATTCAGCACTAGAAAAAACAAAAGAGATCGTTTAATGGAAGAAAAAAACAAAAAACATCGAGAGGAGCGGCGAAAAGTGATAAGACCGATTACCAGTATACGAAAAGGTCTTAAGTCGTTCAGGGGAAAGAATTAATTTATTGTATGATTGTAAAATAAATTTTATATTATTATTTTTATTGTTTTTAATACAAAAAAATATTTACAGTTAAAGATAAAAACTGTAAAAGGTTATCACTTAATGAATTCTTTCACGATTTGATTTTTATTTTTATTGTTGCTAATATGTCAATATGGCTCAGTCAAGGTGGGCACAACTAAGTGAAATATGTAAGTACAGACATGTAGCAATTTGTCCATTCGCGATTTTTCTTTCATAAAGTAATATTTTTTTAAAATGCGGTTTAGCAAAATGAATATTTCTGAAACAGACAAAAATGGTTCAAGTAACAGAACTGGCGATGATTTTAAAGATATACTAGAAAGCAATTCAATGGAAGAAGGATATGGAGGAAATGCGAGCCCATCTCTTAGAAGCCTGTCCGTAAGTAAACGTAATTGTCAAATAAACGAATATCAATAATTTTTTATGTCAGATACGGGACATCGCCGATACTTCAGAACCCCATGGATTATTAAGCGTTTCCGCCGTCCTACATTACTGTAAATGTAAAATATTAAGCCCTTATCTTCGGCTGCTGGGTATAATGGGCTTAAGACCTTTATCAATAGAATCAAGTGAAAATTCAAAATGTGCCGAAGCTTTCAGCCTTATTTACACCATTCAAGTGATTTTTTTTATGATATTCGGATATTTATTGCAATATATGGCATGTTTAAGAAGAGATCGGGGGTTTTGCTACCATGTCAAGCTGTTGTACCATTCGAGGGAAGTAGAAAGTACATACCAAAAAATCTGTTTCGGATCATTCGCTTTTAGTTTTCTTATACCTAGCATTATACATTTATTCGCTTATTTATATGCTGTATATTTGTTCCGGATCTCTAATAATGAGAATTTATCGAATTTAATGGAAAGGGTATGGTAATATTGCATACATTTGAATTTCTGTCATTCAAAATAATTCAAATTCACTTTTTTCAAACGTCCGAATTTATAGACGTTTCTTAGAAGCTGCTTAAATTCAGGCTTCCTTGAGAAACGTCGAATTGACAACTTTATATAAATAAACCTTCCTGAAATGATTTAGAAGCCATTTCTGTAACATTCAAATTGGTTTTCGAATCAAAAGTTGACATAAGAAATACTCAATTTTATAAGAGATCCCTAACATATTAATATGTTTTTTATTTATTAATTCTTCCTTATGTCAACATTTTATTCTAATGCCAAAAAAAATGTAATCCTTAAAGCTTCTTTAAGTTGGATAGATAAAAACACTATTATTTATTATTTCAAGTATCAAAATCAATACCTATTTCAGATTAAAACTGTCAGTCAAGGGAGTTTCAAAGGCTCGTTCATAAACTCGGACCTAAGAATTATTTGGAATCAGGGATTCAGACTTATGGGATTAATTTGATAATATTTGTCTTTTTCTGACAGGTATTTTTATCATCAACCAATCCATCAGATGGCTCAGTGAGCCAAAAGAAATTGGTCAGAATTTTATGGTTTTTTATCGCAATGAGCATAATATGGATAATATTATCGTTTATTTTAGTCAATTTTATGTTAGCAGAAACAGATATAACTTTTAAATGGATTAATACAAGGTATGATATTTCTAATAACTTTTTGGATCTACACGTGTTGACGACAATTTTTGAATTATAAAAAAGTATCTCAAAATAATACTGTATTTTTTTTTAAAAATAGTCAAGAATTTTGACCAATCACACGGCACGCAAAACAAAAACCAAGTTAACGCGAGAACTAATTTGTAGACTTGTACCATTTAATAAATATATATTTAAATGCTTGTACGTTACTAATAGACTCTCCAAAATATTATTCATTTACGGTAAATTATTTTTTTCAAATAAGTACGACATTTAAGGTTTCATTCTATAGTTTATTTCAATTAAGAACGGTTCAAGGGCTCTTTTGAGATTGCGATGTAATCCTTCTGCTTGACCAAAATGCAAACACGATTTATTCACAGCAAATGCAGAATTTGGAATAAACGTAATGAAAATGACTTCAAAAAATAAAAGGAACAATTGAATATTACCTGAGTAGATACAAATTCAAATCTTCGAATTGCAAAAAAGTACGATTTTTGTGCTAATTTTAAATGGGATTCGCATGCCGGCCAATCAGAAGGCTTAAATCATAATTCCATAAGAGTCCTTGAGCCATTCTTAACGGGAATAGACTATGGTCTCAAATAAATCTACTTGTTCAACCGGCTACTTTAACAATTGAAATTACCGCTACTTATAAAGCTAGAGTACAATTGAAGTAAATAAAAATTATTGACAACTAAACAAATTTTTATTTTACAGCTCTTCGGTTTTATTCGCGATGTTAAAAATATGTCTTATTATATGTACACTGTGGCACGATATGATACAAGCCACAATAATTACAAGTTATTGTCTACAAGCCCAGTTACTCACATCTTATTTATATTTTTTACGAGCAAAATTAATATTACGTCCAGTTCGGTGCATAGAATGGATGAAAGTAATACAAAACTCAAATTTATTAGAAGCAAACGTTAATAAATATTTGTTTCAGGAATTATTGGAATTCAAGAACCTATTAAAATATTTAAACCACGATTTGGCCCCAGCAGTTTGCTTATTTACGATTATTAATATTTCTTGGAGTGGTTCCGGAATTATATGGCTGCTCGACTACGATAATCTGGATAAATCCACTTTACCAATCGTTGGAATTAGCATACTGAATGTTGTTCTATGGATTCTTATTACCGTTGCACCTTTCATACAGGTATTTATTTTGTATATTTATTCTATCCATTTAAAACTCACGGCTAGAAGCTAACTAAATATTGATGTACTAATAAATACATTGAAATTTTAATAATCTTACTAGCGTTCCTAGAGCTTTGTAGTAAGATGCCACGAGATCAACTTCAATGACAAATTGTCACGTGGCATATTATTGTACGTCTGCCAATCATTATTTGAACTAAAATAAATTCGGATGTATTAAAAAAGAATTGACATTTGAAATTTACTTTATAAAACGTATTCAGTAAACATTTTGTTGATTAAGTAAAAACCAATCAAAAAGACGTTTAATTATTGTCATTAAAGATAAATTATATCTACTATTATTATTTAAACGTGCTTATCTGTCTGAAATATGTTTATCATTCTATTCAATATTTAAAATAGAATAAAATATACGCAGCAAAAAATATTTGATGAAATATTGATTCATTAGATAGAATATGCCAAATATATTAATATTGGAACGCTCAATAGTTGTTATGTTTGCAACTAAAATCTGTCACATTTTGAAAGCTAATATCTTTTGGAATACGAAACTTAAGTAGTCTTTTTTATTATAAAGCCAGTTTCAACTCTCTATCTTTCAACCCTGATGATAAAGGGATTTGAACTTCGTCACACTATAAAAGCTTACATTATTCTAATATAATAATTGTAGAATAATAAACCAAACACTTTTAGAAGGCTTTTTATGTAGTGACGTTTAATATAAAATCGTTTTATTCCTTCAGCTTTCAACACTGATTACATACGGGGTTAAATTAAAATTTGTCAAACTTTAAGAACTTATGCTCCGTATTCCCACCTCTTAAAAGTTCGCTACTTCAGCAAAAATTTTAATAAAAGAAGACAGCGCTATATGATAAAACATGAGATGGTAAGAAAAGAACATGATTTTTCGGGAAGTAGTGCGATTTTAAGAGGTGAGAATGTGGACCTATATTTTTTTAAACAATAATAGTTGGTACAATGGTGAATTAGATACTAATAGAAGCCTTATGTAGTTCAATTTATAATTGGACCCTTCATCTTTCAACCCTGATGATATAGAGGGTTAAATGATGTAACGAAAATCCGTCACATTTTCAAAGCTTACATCTCTTAAAATAATGATCCTACAATAATGAACTAAACGCCAATAAAAAATTTATACAATGCAATTCATTATAACGTCAGTTTCAGTTTTTTACCTTTCAACCCTTGAATATGGTAGCAGTAAATAAAAACTAGGCGGAATTTCTTATGGTTCTGTTTGAATCTTCAAGAATAATTACTATCGTACAATGATAAATTAATCTTTAATAGATAGTTTATATAGTCCGTTTTATGCTGGGACCACATTTACGTCTAATGTCATTAATTAAGGCGTTACGCAATAATGAACACATTGTCAATGACAATATGTCAATTGTCACATAACGCCTTACTTAACGGCATTAAACATAAGTGTGGCCCCTGCATTATCATAAGTTCTAGATCTTTTAACCCTGATAGTGTAGGGAGTTAAATGATGTAACGAAAGTTGTCATACTTTAGAAGCCCCTGAAATAATAATCGTAGAATAATAAACCAACCGCTAATAGAAAGGTTATAAATAGTGTCATTCAATTTAAAATCATCCTTCAGCCTCTATGGTATAAAGGGATCATATCTCCTAAACTAATAATCATAGAATAATGAACAAACCGTTCCTAGAAAGCTTATGTAATGCCATTTTATACAAGAACAGCTTCAACCCACCATCTTTCAACCCTGGTGGTATAAAAGATTAAATGTTGCAAGAAAAATCTGTCATATTTCAGAGCTCATATTTCTTAAAAGAATAATCGTAGAAAAACTAACCAAACGTTAAAATAAAAGCTTATATAGTGCTATTTATTACAAAATTAGTTTCAACCTTTTATTTTTTCAACCTTGACGGCATAAGGCATAAAATGTTACTACAAAAATCTACCGCACTTTGAAAGCTCATACTTCCTAAAATAATAATCGTACAGTAAATGGACCAGACGTTGATGTAGTGCTATTTATTACAGCCTTTCATCTTTCAATCCTTAAATAGTGTAGCATAAAACAAAAATTAAGTTTCGGTCATAATTTCCTGAAATAATTGTCGTACAATAATGAAACAAACGCTAATAGTAAGCTTGTTCGTTTTATTATAAAAGCAGTTTCAGACCTTCATCTTTCAATCCTGATGGTATAGGGGGCAGGTCCGTCTGTAGAGTATATATGCCTTAAGCTTACGAACCCTGGAGCTCCTGTCATTTATCATTTTGTATTTTTATGAAGACCTACTGAGCCTGTGCCTAAAGCCGGCCCTGATAGAGGACTAAATTTTACAACACAAATCTGTCACATTTCGAGGGCTTATATCTTCTAAAATAATAATCGTAGAGTAATGAACTGAATGTTAGTACAAAGTTTATGTAGTGGCATTTAATTACAAAACCAGTTTCAACCCTTCATTTCCCAGCCCTGGTGGTATAGGGGGCTAAATGTTGCCACAAAAATCCGTTACTCTTTGAAAACTTATATCTTCCACAATAATATTAGTAAAATCCAAACACTTAAAGAATGCTTATGTGGTGTTATTAATATGAAACCAGTTTCAACCCTTATGATATAGGGGGCTAAATTATGCAAAAAAAAATATGTCACTCTTTGAAAGCTTGTATTTCCTAAAATAATAAACGTAGAATAATGAAACAAACGTTGATAGAAAACTTATGTAGTAAAAATCAGTTTCAACCCTCAAACTTCTACCTTCCGTGCCTCTCATCTTTTTCCGAATGTTCAACACTAATATCTTGTTTCCATTACTCAAATAACAATTTTTGATATTAGTTCTCTATCAAAACAAAATTTGATATCATACGAATTGGAATTTATTGTAGGAAGGTCAACAAACTCATTGAAAACTATCAAGAACGAAAAGTTGCCTATTATAGTTGAGTCTGTGTTTGCTGGCCCTAGCAAACAAACCGGTTAGGCTTTAAGAAATACTTTTTGTCGAAATTAATTTTATATATTTTTTTCTCTTTAATTTTTACTAATTTGGAAATATCCAATGCAAATACTCATATAGCGACAGCAGTATCCGTCCTTTATGTAATGCCAAAAAAGTTATGCTATACGCAAAATATTAGATAGACAGAAAAATTATTTCTGTCAAGATAGTTCATCCCTTTGCAACATTTAAGATCATCTTACATTTTTGTCTGAGACAACAACACCAAATGGTGCCAAAAATAGTGAATAACAAATAACTTATTCAAATATAACTTTCTTTTGCTAAAAATAACTTTCACTTCTAAAATTTTATGCATAAACTTTACGATTATTTTTATCAGCATATTAACTGAATTTTTGTTGTAAAACTGACCCAAATCTATATCTTGAAAAAATATTTTTTTATTTGTTTCAGGCTTCGCGTTTGACCAACGCTTGTAAGATGATACAAGGCGTTGGACATGAAGTAAGGACAAGACCTTTTGCACACCAGGAAACACCTTCTAACGAACTGGATTCTGTTCTTTTATATACTTCAAGTTTGCGGATAAGTGCAAACTTATTTTGTATCCCAATTACAGGAAAATATCTTTGTTTGGGAATTACTTTTAGTACTGTTGTTGTCCTTACTTTGGGGCAATGTCATTTTTTACAACAATAATTTTATTTCGTACGTACATTATTTATTTTAATTGTATATAATATACAAATTATTTTATTGAACAAATTGTATTAAATAGTTACATGTAACAGTGAATAAAAACAAATAATTTAGCATATTGAGAAGATCCTAAGCATTACTTCTCTATTTCTAATTCGAAGATGAATTTATAATAGTAATGCTTATAACAATAGATCGGTATTTGTTTATGATTCACTAGCATTTTAAATACATTTTGCATATAAAAATAAAAGCATATTTGAAATCAGACAATTGGCAACATTTTAAAAGCGTCTTTGAGTAGATAAAAGTTGTTTCAAACTGAAAGAAGATACTGCTATTCCAACACTCGCCAACAAAAATGCAGAGGAGAACACTAAGCGATCAGCATGTTTCCTGCCAACCGGTGTAGTCTAAAATTAATATTAAAATTAATTGAGTACTAAATATTCTTTTGGAGTACTACTCACTTGAGCAATTGTAAGTCGCAGGGCCAAGTTTTTTGCTTGTGTCAATTTCATCCTCTATTTGTTGTTGAGTCTGGAAACAATTTAAATTTTAAATGACACAAAGTATCATCACCACGATTTTTAGAATTTGAAATAATTAGAAAATTATCTGCAACACGATATTCGTGAATGATATATAAAAAAAAATTCAATGTTTCTCAGATGAAGTTCAGTTAACAATTAAATGACTCTGGCGCCGCCGAAAGAATTTATCTGTAGTCTCAAGTCTATTTTAAACTTTTATGTAACCTCCAGTAAAGGTTCACTACAAATTAATATGTATGCAACGTCATTTATGCGTCAAAATTCATAGTTCAGACAGTACAAAAAAGTCAGACACGCTAATTAAAAACTTTGCAATATTTATTTACAAATTATTATCAATATTTAACAATCTGAATATGAAATATGTACTTACTGTTGGATGAACAGCTGAGGAAAGGCAGGTTCAACTTTACTCCTAAAGACAGGTGTGATATTAGCACAAATTAAAAAAAAAATAAACAATAAATTTATTTAATAAACTACAAAATTATTCCATTTCCATGGGTTTTATAAATTTTCGTTTGTTCTTTTTCTTGCCGTCTTGCTTTTTACTCATAGTTTCAACCAAAGGATTATACCGTTTAGCCATTTCAAGATCTGAAATATCAGTTTCCTTTTCTTTTTCAATATTTTTTATTCGACCTGCATACTCCTTGGCCATCAATCGTTCAATTTCCGGATTCATGCCACCAAAGGACAGCCGACCTTCTATAAGATCCTTACAATTCAAAACGCTAGCTTCTATTATTTCATATTTGCCTCCTTTTCTCATTTTGTCAGTAATATCACTTGAGTACATAGCCTGTCCTTCAGCATCTTCCTGCTCTTTTTCAACCCTGTCTTTACTCTTTTTCATGAATTTCATGTCCAAGATAGCTTTGGATAATGTAGCTCTATTTTGATTCATATTTGTAATTTATTGTAGAACATAAACACAAATGAAGCTAAAAACGTGTTTCGGCAATTTTATTTATTAAGTTGTCCAGCCTGTATATTGACAGTAATTCATTTAATTTGTATGGACGGGACAAAAATATACAATTTATTATCAATTTTATTAAAATATTGATAGAACTGTCTCTAAAAGACAAAATAAAAATAAACTCAATATTTTATTTGTTCTATTTCTTATAAGTACTGCCATCTATTGACATTTTTTTGAGAAGCACTTAAGAACGTCCAAGGGCTCTTATAGGACTACGATTTAAGTTTTCTGATCAGCTTGCATTATTATTTTTTGAATAATAACTAATAATTATTACTAGAATTCATTATTTCAATTGAGATGAGACAAAATTCTGATGCTAGAAGGCAGCATCTGTCAATAAACATAGTTAAATTTTATTTTAGACAATTATGATTCTATATTTTCGAGCATAAAAATATTGCTTAGAAAAGTAAAACAGTTCTAAAATATATTTGTGTTCAAAAAGAGTTTGTGATATCATGAGTGACAATTACTAATTTTTTATTAAAATAATGGAATTGTTATTAATCTTGATAATCTCTACGTCATGCTTTATGGAACAAATTGTCACTGTTAACATCAATCAAACTGCTCGAATTTTCACCTAAAAATATTGGTAACAAATTTGCTTGCAAATAAATTATTAATAAAATTCATTTTGGTTAGAGGTTTTATCTGCTTAACTAGGAATTCAATCGAAAAAAGTGTTATGAAAGACTGGATTAGTGATTATATAAAGGTATAAAAACGAGTACATGGTTAAATTCAAAGAATAATATTCTATGGAGCACTTTTAAAGTAACCACGCGAAATAAAACAGCAACAATCACACGTCGCGTAGTCTCCGAATAAAATATTGGATCCGTTGATTAGACGCGAAGCACATTTGTTTATTTAAGTTTGAATGTTGATTGAATGTAGATAATAAAAAAATACCCTTTTAGCCTTCTCTTCCAGGTCATCATCATCATCATCAACAACATCAAAATTAACAAGACATAAGTTTATTTGTAATTTTTATTTAATTTATTTTTTTACAGCTACAACTTGAATAAAATTATTTATAATAATTTTATTTCCTTATTTTATTGTTTGAATATTATGTTCATTATTTAATGCTAATATTTATTTACAGCTGGTGGCATCCGATACCGGCGTCGTAGAATCCACAGTTCGAGGAGCAGCCATCGGGGGAACTTGGGAACACAATATTGCATCAAACTACAGGATCGTGAAGCTTGCAGTGCCGTCAATAGAAGATTAATTTAAAAATTGTCTTTCAGCCCTCTTTTTCAGTTCATCATCATCATTATCATCAATAATCATCTCCAACAGCACAATTATCGACAGGAAGTAAGTGGACTGGAATCATTTGCTGTAGATGAGTCAAGCGACAGTATAGACATCGCAGAGGATTTCAATAGGATAGTTGCAGAAGATGGAACTTCGAACTTCCAGGCACCTGAACCTGAAATAGCTTAGCTTGGATATCTGAAGTATCTTGGACACCTGGAGCAGTTCATGCATCAGAAGCAGCATCTTCAAAGAATAGATTTGGCTCACAGCTTTCCAAATTAATGTGAGTATTATTCCTTTCTTTCATTTGAACTTGAAAAAATTTTAAATTATTTTTATTCACACTAAAAATAATTTTGTCTATTATTCTAATTTTAATTTTATTTTTCTGTATTTTACAGCTGTTGGAGCCACTTCTGTGCCTAGGTTTTGCTGGGGTTTTCCTAGACGTCAAAGGAAGAATTTCCGCAGAAAAATTCGCCTCTTTCCCCTAAGCAATTGCCTGGAGGCGAATCACGGCTCATAAATAATCCTCATTTTCCTTTTTCCACCTTGTATTTTTTTCTAATTACCTAATAAAATTCCATCGCAAAATTTATATTGTTATTTTTTTTTTTTTAATTAAATTTAGAGTAGAAAAGAAATTGTAAGATTTATTTAAATATTAATTTCTGAGATGTGAAAATAGGCCTTGAAACTTTAGTAAATATATTATATGTATACTTCATGTATATAAAGACTTCTGTATATTATATTATTAATATATAAAATTTGTTTTCAATGATAATCCTTTTCTTTATTCCTTTCAGGATAATTTAATTGAACTATACATATATAGTTCCAAATGTTGTAGCAAGACTGCAGCATCTGTCAATAAGACCAATTATTAATCATCTCTTATTTGATAAAAAAGCTTATTTAAATCAAATAACTCATTAAAGTCAATAATAATTTAATCACACGTATATAGTTCAGAAAGTTGCCACCAGGGGCAGCATCTGTCAATAACACCAATTAGCAATCATTCTCATACGTGATGAAAAACATCGCTTTGTGCTAGATTTTGTGTGACCGAAAAATCCAAAATTTGTATTAAGGTAGCAGAAACCTAAGGAGATCACTTGAAGGATTAATTAGCAATTTTATCGAAAACTAAGGACTTTAAGGACAAATGTTTTAAATAAAAGTTACATAACTTTTAACGCACTACAAGATTTATTTGAAAGAATTTTCTATTAGGCTTATAGTTTTCGAGAAACGATAAGCTACTACCCTTAATTTGAGGGTTGGAAGAAAATTTCATTTACCTTCTTGAGAGCCCTTTTAAAACTGCGTACGATGATGTAATTAAATTTCCCGTAAGGCTCATAGTTCAGGAGTAAATCAAGAAAAACACTTTTTGGAAACTCTTGGATTTGCTCCTAAAGCTTCTGCTATCTTAATACAAAATTCAAGTTTTTTTTTGAAGCAAATTTCTGACAGAATTCGATCTAAAAATCGAAATTTGTTATTAGGATAACAGGATTCCTAGGAGCAAATTTAAGTTTTCGAAATGTGTTTTTCTTGATTTTCTCCTGAACTATAGCCCTTAAGGAGAATTTAAGTACATAGTCGTACGCAGGTTTGAAAGGGCTAACGAAAAGATGGATGGAATTTTCTTCCAATCCTCAAATTAAGGGTAGTAGCGTATCGTTTCTCAGAAACTATAAGCCTTATAGAAAAATCTTTCAAATAAATCTTGTAGGGCGTTAAAAGTTATGTAACTTTTATTTGAAACATTTGTCCCTAAAGTCCTTAGTTTTCGATAAAATTGCTAATTAATCCCTTAAGTGATCTCTTTAGGTTTCTGCTACCTTAATACAAATTTTGGATTTTTCGGTTACACAAAATCTAGCACAAAGCGATGTTTTTCATCATTCATGATATGATTGCTAATTGGTGTTATTGACAGATGCTGCCCCCGGTGACAATTTTTTGAACTACATACGTGAAACTGAATTATTTTAATCACATTTTGGCCCTATAGACAATTGTTATAAATAATAAGGCGTTATTTTTATAAATAAATTTATTTCTATCAACATAAAATACAATAACATTTATATTTCTAATTAAATGAGAATAAATAAACAGTGTAGCCACAGCTCTTATTAGTGCATAAATAAATTGGTATACAATAATATTTCTAATCACAATAAAATCAATTAATACAGGACAATATAATATAGTTAATAAATAAATACAATCGTTATTTGAACATAAGCTATACAAGAAATGAATTAAAAAAACCAGTTACAAAATATATTACACCAATTCAAGATAAAATAATTATTTCTAAGTGAACCAGAGGTTCTAAAACATTCAAATTGTGGGTACATATTTAGGAGGGATGTAAGCTTGTTCACAAATAATAATTACTATCAATTGTTATTGGTGCACGAGCTACAGACTTGATATTTAAATATTTCAATACCCAATTACAAGCTTATTAATTCCTAGTTAACCAGAGGCTCTAAGACATTCAAATTATAGGTAAGTATATAGGAGAAATGTAGGCTTATGAATAAATAATATTAACTACCAATGGTTATTGGTGTACAAGTTACAGGTTTGAGAAGTAAAGGCTCATTCACAATCACGAAATTTTCGACTTGAAACAACAATTCCAATCTTGTGCAAGTGATTGACCAATAGAAACGCGCGTGCAACAAATTCGTGCAGCGAATCTGTTTCAAACGAAAAGTATGCATACTCCAAACTTTTCAATCTTGTGCAGAGCGGCTGTCGCTGATTGCACCAATCAGAACGCAAAGAAATATAAATTGACAGATGGATAACCTATTTCTATAAATTTGCGAATATTTATAGTGAATATGAGAAATATAAAGTTTTTTGATAGTTACAAATTTCTATAATTACTTCCAGAATGGAGGAAAAATAAAATTTTTAAATATTTTTGGTTCACAGAAGACAAATATTAATCTCCAATATTCTCTGATTCGGATATAGATAAATAAAATATGTGCGACAATTTCATCAAAAGTAGAATTATCATCTCTTTTTTCTTATTATATTTACCCTAACTGTAAGCTAGAATATTTTTCGAAGAACATATTCTTCATTAAATTATTTGTAAAATTCCTAATTATACATCAAGTCGCAAAACTTTGTGGAATTTAGAAAATCCAAATAATACCATTATTCTGATTTATCTAAATGATTCCACCTTAAATAAATAAAAATTTGTAATAGCGCAATAGATGGCAGAATCGGCAAAATCGCGTTGATTGCTTTTGTAATTTCGGAAGTGTGAACGCTATGATTGAATTTCTAGCACAGGGGCATTGCACAAGATTGAATTTGTAGTTTCAAGTTCAAGTCGCAGATTTCGTGACTGTGAATGAGCCTTGAATATTTCAATAGCTAGTTACAAACCTACTATTATTAAGTTAATCAGAGGTTATAAAACATTCAAATTATGAGTACGTACTTGAGAGGGATGAAAGTTTAAGCAGGAATAATGACTACTACTAATTATTATTAATATACGAGCCTCAGGGTACCTATTCTATAACTTTTCACGACTTATCACCCTCTTGGGGTGATATATTAATGACGTCATATGACCTTCCACCGTTGAAGCATCTGAAGGTACTCGTCTAGTAACTTTCACTTTCTTAAGTTTCTGGTTATATTTATTTATGTTGGTACACTATAGCTTGGAAATTTGTTAGATTTAATAATTATTCATATTTTACAGCATTTATCAATGAGAATTAAAATCTGACTGCATAATATTGAATATTACAGTTATTAAAATTTAACCTACTACATTTTTAACGTAAATAAGATTTCAAATTAATATTTGTTTCAAATTATTATGTATTTTCATCTTATGATGGGTTTATGCACAAGAATTTTGTGTACTTTAGCCCACAACTAAAAATCAGATCCATTTAAAAATAAAATATGAAACATCATAACCTCGAACGTCAAAGTATCACCGGTGATAAGTTTCTACCACCATCTCTTTGCCGGGTGATACGAGGTGATACAATTTCACTAAGTATGACGTCACATAGCCATAGTTCGGCAGAAGCGCCGCAAGACGGCAGCCCAAAATATATCACCCTGTTTGCGTATCACCGGTGATAAAAGTTATAGAATAGGGGCCCAGGCTCGATAGTTTAACATTTAAATAGCTAACTACTAATTATTTCTGAATGAACCAGAAGTCCTAAAACATTCAAATTGCGAGTACGTACTCAGGAGGGAGGTATGTTTATGCAAAATTGATATCAACTATTAATTGTTATTGATGTAAGAGTACGAGCTACAGGCTCGATAATTAAACATTTAAATAGCTAATTACAAATTAATTATTTCTGACTGAACCAGAAGTCCTAAGACATTTATATTGTGAGTACGTACTTAGGAGGGATGTATAGTCTTGCAAAAATATTATCAACAATTAATTGTTATTGATGTACGATCTACAGGCTTGTGAATTGAACATTTTAATAGCTAGTCACAAATTTATTATTTTTGAGTTGACCAGAGATTCTGAAACATTTAAATTGTGAGTACGTACTTATGATATAAAAAAAAATATTAACTACAAATTAATATTGGTGTACGAGGCTGAAGAATTGAATATTTCAATAGACGGATACAAATTTATAATTTCTGAGTGAATCAAAGGTTCGAAAATATTCAAATTGTTAATACGTACTTAGGAGGCATGTATTCTAATCTAAAATTAATATCAACTATCAATGGTTATTAATGTACGAGCTACAGGCTTGAGGATTATATATTAAATAACTAGTTACAGATTTATTATTTCTGAGTGAACCAGAAATTCTAAAATATTCAAATGGTAAATACGTATTTAGGAGGGATATATATTTATGCAGAAATAATATCAACTACTAATTGTTATTGGTGTACGAGTTACAGGTATGAGAATTGAATATTTGGAGTTAGTTACAAACTTATTATTTCTGAGTTAATCAGAAGTTCTAAAAGATTCAAATTTTGGATACATATTTAGGAGGGACGAAATTTTAAGTGAGAATGATATTAATTTCTAATTCTTATTGGTGTACGAGCTACAGGCATGAAAATTGAATATTTCAGTAGCCACAACAAATTTTCCACATCATACCGCTCAAAACAAACTTATTGTCTATGAGTAAGCCAGAGGTACTAAAAAGTTAAAATTGTGAGTATGTACTCAAATGGAAAAAGACATTTTGGGGCACTTGTACATTAAAAAAACTTGCTTTCAGTCGCTTATTTTCCAACTATTTTACGTGCCTTAAATTCAATTTGTATCTTAATATACTATTGGAGCCAACTATCTTCTTGATTGCTGTGTTATATTATATATTAATTTTATTGTGAAAATGATTAAAGAAATGCTGAAATATATTATACTACTGATTCTAATATTTAATCCCACAAGCAGCCGATTGTGCTCGTTTTAGCAAAAACAAAAATGACTCTAATTAGTTCGTGGTCTGTCAAGCCGAGACCCGGATGTTTCCGCCTAATTACACGAGTACGGTTGCCAACTAAGCGTCATCTCGAGAAGTCGGAATCTTCATGGCATCACTGAAGAACAATATCCACACATAACGTGTGAATATTGTTTGTTCAGTGATCCCACCAAAACCCGGACCGTCGCCGACAAAACGCGCGTTCCATACATTTCCCGTAACGACACCGGCATATAGTCTAAGAATTCCGTCTGCTCCGTCGTTTAGGAGGGGGGTGTTCCTAGAGCTATATGGTCGTGTACCGAATAAAAAATCCAACGTTGGCCCAAGTAACGGCACAAGGACATTAAAAATTACAAAAACAAAAAAAACCAAGACAATTATTTAATATCTAAAAGAAAAAGCAAAACGGATATTCAAAACGGAATAAATACGCCCGAGAGCAGAGTGCCCAAGACTATGAAGCGCGAATTTAAAATCCCAATTTAATCCAAAATAATTTTGATCTCTACGTTAACACGATTTTGTACAAAACCCAAATACATTTACAGCATTTTCGAAACTACTCAAGAAACCGAAGTAAGAAACGCGAGATAGAAGCACAAGATATAACACAGCAATTTACATAATGGCTTACATATACTTATAACATACTAAACAGCTGTATTATAAAAGCTTATTCCGTTACATTTTTTTTATGAATGAAATGTTTGAATGGTCAGTTATTAATTGACGAACTGTATTTAGAATACACTTATGAGCCAGCTTATGTTATAAAGTCCATTGATAAAATATTTGCTGGAGAAACTGCAATTCCAATTGCGAATTTCTTGAAGACCCTGCAAAAGTTTGGTATCTCAGCGACAGGTCTCCTAATTTGTCCAAATATGCCGCTACTGCTGTCCATCCAAAACTCTTGATGAATTTTGATGTCCTTCAGGGAACTGCAGAAAAGATAAACTATTAATTCACTTTTATCATGTACATATTCAATAAATACATAAAATCAGTTCAGAAATGATATTTATTATTTATTTAATACTTGAATTTCTATTCGCAACAGCAGAAGAAGCAGCATAAACTTTTTTGAAAAACCAGTAGATTTATTTATTTATTTATCAGTAATCATGAGGTCATTTACAAAGTGTAATTTAACACCTTCTCTAGCTCGCAAGAATTTACAAACCATCACAGAAGCTAGAAATTTTAAAATAATCAGTGTAATAGGTATTATTTTAAAATCATATAACTCAGTTTGGACTAGCACAAAAACAAATTTAAAATTTAATTGCCACATATATTATGTAATAATGAAATACAAATTATGAAATGACAGGGCTAAATTTGAAATTTGCGTTGGTTACAATCATAACGAACTTGTGTTTGAAAAATATTAAATGTATTTTCAAAAATGTTGATGCCATCTGTAATACGGCACAAAAAAGAAAGAATGATTGTTGGAAAATAATATTTAATTGTTAAAATGGACGTCCACTAGTCCAGATATATTTTTATTAATTGGATCAATTTTAATGTGTAGAAATTCACGAAAAGATGAATAATATAAAATTATTCATTTAAAAGTTGAGAAACATTTCACTTGAATTTACCTCTTGATAAACTTGACTGCAATAATTTCAAATGTTGATTACTGAAAAATAATCTCAAAACTTGTGTTTGTTGTTATTTGACTTACAAATCCGTAAATAAATGCAAGAATTATGCTAAGGAAATTTGTGCCTTTTTGTAGAATATAATTTTACTGGATATCATCATTTATAATTTAAACAAATATTTCATATGCATGAGTCAGTTTATTTGTAATCCAAAACAGGCTTAAATGCATTTATAAAGACGTGTAAAGGGGATTGAGTAATTCAAGTGGATGGAGTAGAAACAATTCAGACAATTTTTACACTCACGATCATGTGAATAAAAAAATTATTACCGCGTTAAAACTAGAATTTTAACAAGCGAATAATAAGGACTATATTTTACGATATAAAATTCAGAGCAAGCCAAATTTAAAATATCATAAGCGTCAAAAAAATAAGAGTTTCATTCAACTAATTGGATTATGGGCTACTTTATGTAATTATTGATTTCAATAGGAATATTTTTGTACAAACATCGCATATTTTTAATAACAAAATTTAAAACTCCCAAAATGAGTTTATTTAAATTATTGTTGTTCTTGACTAAAGGCTGAAATTGATCTTTCAAACTGTTTAAAATATTGATCGCACAGAAAGATCTGTTCACACCCAGGAATAGGTAGAAAGTCGCTATTATCTGCGCTTCGTACAAAATAGAAACCTTCCAACACAACTAATGAGCCCTTTACACATTCTTACCTCAAAATATCGTTTCCTCAACGCTTTCATTGGTACTACAATTATTATTATTATTATCAACCGTTTTTTCAGTAACACAAATTCAATTTATCATTTATAAGCCGAAAAGGCGGTTCAAGTCTGAATTTTTATTTTTATTTATTATTAAATGTCCGTTACATGGTTTTAACTTTTTGATGTTACGACAATACTTTATTTTCACAATAAAATCAATCAGAATCATTGATCTAGCTCGAGAATCATTAACTATTAGCAAACCAGTTTGAATTTTGTTCACAAATTAATAAAAGAAGAAAGAATTGAATATGAATAACTTTATCTAGTACTGAATTATAAACTCACCATTCTTGTTATTCCATATGTTGTCCTTTTCTGTGATTCCATCGTTGCTTTAGTACTTCAGAAACTTGATGTCACCTTGTGTAAACCGATAGTTTATTACTGTCATCCTTGCGAGATTACATTTCATTCGGAGCGTTCTGAAATACAGACAAATAATTTTAAATATAACTGAAAAACATAAGACTTATTAGATGAGGACTGGAATTGAGTAACAAATATTCTTATCTAAATAAAATATATACCTATGAATTTTGCATGATCTTTTTCATTTCCAACTTTGATAATTCATGTGATTTGACTTTGATCTTAGTATTCTCAAATTTGAAACAAAAATCATCAATTTCTTGGAATATTCATTTTATTATGAAAGTTTATTAACATAATTCAATTTAAATCCAAGTTACGACTAGACTGACTAGCGGCGTTATATAACCAAACAAAAAAATTCTTGGAATTTGCTTTTTAAACATATTTAACAATAAAATATAGATTTTGAAACACAGAAACTTGTTATTAATTGCCATTATTTGCTCTCATTTATATCTACTATTACAAAATATGCCAAAATTTATTTCAGTATAGTATTCAAATAATTGTTAGAATTTAGAATTATTGTGAGAAACCAATTACCATTTCCGTTGATGCGCAGAATTTTCGCTCCAGATTCACTTTTCTTCTGTTCTTCTCAGCTTTTGGGAAATGGGATGCAACAATGTTCTGGAACCTCAGATCATCTCTTTGAATTCATTTTGGTGGCAGCTGCTGATTCAAATTCATGTACAATGACTGCGACTCCAGTTAACCAAGTGTTAATGCATTTTCATCTCTTTCACAGCGGTAGATTTCTTCAAACAACTTTGGCTTTGACAAACCTCATGAAGAATTTAATATAAAAAGATTGCTGTAAAAGAAATTTAAATCAATACTTAAATGAACACTCTGATAGCTTAAAATATGAAAATTCACACTGATCTTGTACTATTTTAAAGCAATAAATTACCTTTTTCTACATTTTGTGTCTTGTTTGAAAAATAATTATGTAACACAAACGCAAACACGATGAATGGATGAATGTCTATCTATAGTATATTTACTGACTTTCATGTCATTTTTACTGAATTTACAACAATGCCGAAATATCTGATAATTGATAGTATAGATAAATTTCATTAGAAAATAATTCTCTTTCAACAACACCAACCAACACGTACACGATGCTACGTCGGCGACAGCCATTTTAAACTGTTTTAAACAATGACGTATTAACAGTAGACCCAGCACGCAGCATTTGTTTTGATGCAGGAGTAAACAGTGAGGTGAGGAGGGTAAACATCGTTGTATCGCAGGTTGCGTTTTTCATTTGAAAAAATATCGATTGTGAGATGTGGGAAAAATCTAGTTTATTTTTTATTTTGAATCAATTAATATATTATTACATCTATTTTAACAAATATATATATACAGTACAGAATATAGGCGCGCACTTCTCAAACATAAATAAAAGTAGGCAAACCGCATAGCAAGCATGTTTACTCCCTTCGCTTCTCAGAACCCCTCACCTTGTAAGTGCTAACATCACAACAAACTGTGGACTGCCATAGGACGCGCTGGGTCTAGTTTAATAATACGTCATTGGTTTTAAACTTAACAAAAATGTTGCCAACCATGCAAATGTTTGATTCACTCGCATTATTTTTTTTATCAATTATATGAATTATAAGTGAAGCATTCGCTAAATTTAGAAATAACATATCGATCAATAGGAATAGTTTGAATTATTATCCTTTTTTCACAATTTGAAGTTAAACAATTAAATTCGACTTTTGTGAAAAATCTCTATGAGCTGCTCAGTATTTTGAATAAATAATTTTAAATTTCAATTGTCATCATTCATAATAAATAAAGGGATTAAGTAACAGCCTCTGTATTGAATAAATATACAACATTCAAGTAGTTCCGTATTTCAGTCACAATAAATATTTTGTTTGACACCTAATACAACCAAGGACCAAATATACCTAGACAAATCATTGCCTCTATTTCCCTATTGAATGTTTTGATTCCGGCTGGCCAGAAAGAGACAACTAGAGAGAGAGTAATGCATAGTCTGCTTCGAAGTTTGTCGGAAGATGTCACCATAGTTCATCTGTCACATTTGTTTGTTTACGTATTTTCGGTTTTGTTTTTCTTCTTTAGATGTTCGATAGTTTTATAGTTTTTTAAACAATTCTTTTATTTTAAACCTGCCTTTTTCAAGTAAGTATAACTAATCAAGTATGCAAATATTCAATTTGTAACTTTTAAGCTTGATTTATAGATTATATAACCTGTACTTGTAAAAATGAATTATAAATTAAATGCTTAGTTGTCCCAGATATCAATAACAGTTACCTTTCTTGATGGAATAAATTATCCTATTTCGTATTACGAGTAGCGCTATTCAACACTAAAAAAATCCTTTGTTTCATCATACTATGTTATGTAAATCATAAATCATGCTTCTGGGGTATCTTTATGATTTTTTTTTTTGATAAATACTTCTCATTTTGTTCGTTCTGCAGATAAGGAGAACGAATGAAGTATGTGTAATTCACAATTATATTAATCATTATGTATGTTTTAGGGCAACTTCCCTTTTTGAGTGAACATATTTTTTGGGCTTGCAATATAGTTCGAACTTGTTCAGTTTATCGCTGTAATTCACAGTTCGTGAATGGAGGACAAGTATCTTTTCATATGTACGAATACAGACAGTTAAATTTTAAGTGTCACATTATTATTATCATGTGATTTATAGATTTCCTTCGACTTCGACGTAGCGCTAGACGATACATCAGTATTAAACGTGACAAAAAGAACCATCACCGTCAACCAAAATAGAGAGGATATGTCAAATGAAACATTAGACATGAGCCATACATACTTTTCTCCAGAAGCATGGAATTTGACATGTTTCTCAGACAATGTTGTTACGTACAAGGCTGGATTTGTAGTTAAAAAAATTAAGAATATTATTGTTTGTGGAATTTGTTTGAATGCACTGGAAAGTGATTCTGTAGATAGCAATAATTTCAAATTACAAATTCGTAAAACATATGGCAATTTGCAACAGGCTTCTACTTTTGTAATAAATGTGTGTAGAGTTGCGGAAAAGTGTATGCGATATGCAAAAATCAGCGGAAGTATTTTTAAAACAAACATTAAAAAACAATTAATCAATACTACGCTGAGAAATTTGCCTCATGGAATTTTAGACGCCTTACATGATCACATGCTGGATCAAGAACCGCTGAGCAATCATGGAATTCAATTGATTAATTTAATTTTAGATATTTATTTTGAAATAAGAATCCATCATGAGACTAAGATAAATTTAGAAAATTCTACAAGTAGAATAAGAAGTATGTATACTAAAACAATATTATTTAAAAATCAGTAGAATAAAACACAAATGCTGAGCAAAAATAAACTGCAAATTAAAACAAATTTGTAAACTCTATCTCTAATAAAAAAATTTACTTATTGTCTATTTGTATTTACTGATGATATAATGTCTGTAGATAATACTTTCATTCTTGCTTCAAAATTTAATGGCTGGTACCACGAGCTCTGTTTTTGGCGATACTAGGAGCCTTGTGTCAAGATGTGTTTTAACGCAATTAGAATTTTCCCAAATACTTTAGGAAATGAACTTCAGATGCAAATTACAGAAAACACATATGTCTACAAAATTTATTTGAATATTTTCTATTAAAATAGCTTGAAATATTTATATTGCCTTAAAACTCTTCCTAAAATAACACTGCTAGTATAGCCAAAAACAGAGCTTGTGGTACCAGCCATGTTTAAGTTCTTAAAATTATATGTTGACTTAATAGGTATGTACTCCTCCAAATAATAACGTATTACGGCCTGGTTGCATGAATGTTCAACAACTAAAGAGTTCTTTAAAAATGAACAATATCAAGTCGAATATATTTGTCAAATAAGTTGCTAAGCATTGGTGTCAAAACTTCGATTTGATATTGTTCATTTTTGATGAGCTGTTTAGCTAATGAACGTTCATACAACTGGGCAATGTTTTTGTTTTGTTCTTTTGCTTGCTACGTTAAACTTATCTTTTTTGTCTGATATTAGGCTATGTACATTACCCATTTTAACTTTTGAGGTAGCCTTATTGGAGACCTACTATAATTGTGTACATTAATATAATTGTTCGCAATTCCATTAGATCATTATATTTTGCACCTCTGCAATTATGCTGACAACTGATTCAAGCTGGTATGTCTATTAAATTTAAGAATTATTTGCATTTATTAATACTTTTTTGATAACGCAGATAAATCACAGAGCCTGCAAAATAAATATAAGGAAGAATGAATAACGTCAATTACATCTTGCAATAAAACATTCAATTGAATTTAATTCATCGCAATTGGATTTTTCTGATTAATGCAAAAATTGAAAATAAATAATGAAGTAATGCTCAACACTGATGTTTACTCAGAACACACGGACGGTGCTAAAATTATTGAAGTTTATAATTCATCGATAAAATTTTAATTTTTATAAAAATGGTACATATAACAATATTTATACATTCATCAGAAATATTGAAAATACTTTAAAATTTCATTACAAAAACTTGAGTACAGGTGGTGACATCTAGAGGTGAACGCAAGAACAGACTCTGTCTATCTCTTTTTCTAGATGTCTCTTTCCGTCCAGCCAAAAACAAAACAAAAGCTTTGAAGTTTTGTCTAGGTATACGTTGTCCTTGAATACAACTGACAGCTATGTTTTAACTACGTATTTGTTGTTTGTAGATTCAAAAATATATGTTTATATTCAATAATATTGTATAATTTGATACGAATAATATTAAAAGAGCCATAAATTCTTTTAATATTTAACAAAATGACAGCCCTGCAGGTTAATAAATGAACTAAATTTAGCTCTGAAATCTTGCTCGTATACGTCTATTCTTGCAGAGGTCTTATCTATGTGTTATTGAAATTTAGTTCTAAATATGGCCCCCACAGGCAGTGACGCACGTCTCTACTTTCAGTTCGTAATCTCTTAGTCCTTGCAATATATTTGTCTATGGCTGTATTAAAAACTAATTTATTTATTTGAAACGTAAAGGAAGCACTTTTCAGATGTTTTAATGGAATAGTAAATTTCCTTAATATAAATATCTATTTGTGCAATATTTTTCAGCAGTTAGTGAGGCAACGTAATTATGACAAGTGACGAGTCGGAACTTTTATTTCACATTTGTATGTTTAAAGTAATAAATGTTAGTTTTATATAATATAAATAAAAACTGCGTTTATTAAAAACACATGCAATTGCTATGTAATTGAATAAGTAATGGTCCCTGGACGCGCTCATAACAGATATTTTCTTTGAAAATCTTATATCCCGAACTCTGGAATGTTTGTTGCCCTAAAATCGAAATATACTCAATTTTAATAAACGCTAAACGTGGTACTATGTCTTGATTATACATTATATTGAGCAAAAGAGATTCGCAAAAATGTCTCTGACACTCACTTGAAGATCTTTTCGTAAAATATATAATTTAAAAGCTCAACAGGCAAAACTAATTTATGGAGCACTAGATTGAAATTTTTGGCGATTTAAAAAAAAAAAACATTACCAGGGCGGTCATAACAATTTTTGTTATTATACAGAAACAAGATTTAAGAAATATACATTTATACAAAAATCCTAACAAGAATTCAAATAATCATGAAGCTGACTCCTGAAGAACGAAAGCGTTTGAAACAAGAAAAAAAGCTTGCCAAAAAACTTGAGTTGGAAAGAAGTAAACGACAAGTTAAAAGAGTAATTATTCCAATAATTGAAATACAGAATTAATATTGAAAGCTTTTTTAATAGGATTATTTAGAAAGAGAAAGGAAATATGGCGAATTGAATCGAAAAAAGCTAGAACGATTATTGAAACGGCAGCAAATGGAGATTACAGTGCCATATTTGAAACAAGAATTTGATGTATTGAATAATAACCCAATTTTACTACTCTTTAATACGATCTTTTTAGTTTGCAGTAAATCAGATAGAAATAATGATAGATATCAAAGATTTTCAAATTAGTTTGTTATTAGATGAACTAAACGATTTTGAGGAACTGCACAGAATGAATTTTAGCAAATCTACTGAAAATACCGAGCACATTTTAGGTAGAATAATGATAGATATCAAAGATCAAATATGATATTACTTTTACCGATATCGACCTTTTTAGATACTTATGATCTTAGATTGGACGAATTGAGAAAGAATTATTTAACTGAATACAATATTTTCCTGAAAGAATCTCAAATAAAAAAACTAAAAGATACTACGAAGATAGATATTGATCAAAATTATTTAAAAACTATTATTTTTCATTTGGAACATGATGCAACAGAATTTGATACATTTAGCCTTATTCAAAATATTTCTAAATTAGAGGAAACGCGACACGAAGTAATATTTTTTTTATGTTCCCGACACATTCTAATATTTTATTTCAGAATGCTACTAAAACTCAAGTTTTGACCTCAAAAAAAGAAGAAAAATTCGAAAATATTTGGAAACAATACAAGCAAGTATTGAAGAATCATTTAAAAGATGAAGCTAAAATGAACAAACACTGCTTGCCTTTGTGGGACAGCATTAATTTCAATGGAATTATAATTAAACAACAATTTTTGCAAATATACGAACTAAAAGTATTAATAAAATAATTTAATTTGTAGATATACAAATTGTTCATTTTCAGAAAAATAAATATAGATTAAAAGATCGGCAAATAAATAATAAAGAGGATACAGATAATTATATCCAATTTAGAAGGGAAGAAAGAAACTATTTTAAGGAGCAATTTAATTATTTGAAACATTGTTATGATTCTGACCGCAATTTCGACCAGAAGCATTTGACTTTTCTTGTACTTACTAGCAATGCTTGTATTAAGGTAAATTTTAAAAAAAGAATCAACTTAAATATACATTGAAAAAATTTAGAATCTAGAACACCAAGCCAAAAATTCTGAAGCAGTTATGAAGATGTATTCTGTCATCAAAAAATTAGAAACACAACATGAAAAAATATTACCTTTTCCTAAAGAAGCACCAATTATTCTCGAAAAATTTAGAGCAGCACATGATGCTCAATATATCATCAAAAATGAGGTAAAATTACAACCATTTTGGTTAAAATGTGGCCAAAGTGACAGCCTTCGTCATTCAATACATGAAGAAAGTAAATATTTAAGAGAAGAAAACTCCTATCTTAAAAAGGTTCTTAATAAATACTGTGCAGCGATGAAAAACTCTTGCTTAAGTCCCTACAAAAGAAAATTTAAAAAAGGTTAATAGAATGTAATATTTATAAGTTAATAAATATTTTAACAAACTTTTTTTGTTGTTGTTACTAACATTTATTAAAAAATATCTACAAAAATCAGGCCTTAAATATCTGGTTCATAGTCGGAATCATATTCGTACGGAATTTCGACGTTTTCATCCAAAGCTTTTAGCGTAACTTTGTTGTATAGAGCTGATAGATTAACCACTGAATACGCAGATTTTTTCAAAAAATAATCAATACTTTCTTTTAATTTCTGATACGCTCCATCGATCTTAGGATCCATTGTTTCTGAAAATAAGAAACCTTCAACAAACAATAACATTAAAACTGTAAATTCAAACCGCCATTTTATGAAACAATTTATTAAACTCAATGGCTGGTACCACAAGCTCTGTTTTTGGCTATACTAGCAGTGTTATTTTAAGAAGAGTTTTAAGGCAATATAAATATTTAAAGCTATTTTAAAGGAAAATATTCAAATAAATTTTGTAGACATATGTGTTTTCCGTAATTTGTATCTGAAGATTATTTTCTAAAGTATTTGGGAAAATTCTAATTGCGTTAAAGCACATCTTGACACAACGCTCTTAGTAGCGCCAAAAACAGAGCTCGTGGTACCAGCCAATATTGTACTAGTATAAACTATCCATAAAAAAATAAATATCATTATTTAATTAATTGAACATTTTGGAAAAATAATATTCGAAGTAGGAAAAAACTTTTCAAAACTCATTTTTAATAAATATGTTTGATTGACAATAAGTTCTGTATAATAAATAATTAGAAACACAATGTTTTAACAGCAAAATGCTGTCTTTTTCAAGTGAAAAAAATCTACAAAAATATAATATTATTTAATATTTATCGAAATTTGAGTAGTTTGCTGATCCGACGGCGGAATCGCACTTTCAGTACGAATTTTGATCTAGTTACTGATCCTACAGGGTCAGATCCTCAATTATAAATTAGAAATATGAGTAAGTTCTATGCAGGGCCTCATTTAGAATTCAAGCCGCTCCTAAACTAATATAAGCTTGACACATTTGATTATTTCCCTTTTGCCGAGAAAATTTAAACAAAAAACACTTGTTGAATGTATCCAACCGTTCTCATAGCACTTTACGTCCCCAAATTTCAGCCTATTTAGCCTATCAGGCCCTAATTGAAATTTATATTGTCATCTTACTCAATTTTCATCAAATTTAATGCCAATTTGTTTTTTACATCAGTCATAAAATTAAGGACGTTACGACTTGTGAGCACCGCTGCTGGCTCAAAAAAGCACTGTCAAGTTGAAAGTACTTTTTAAATACAGATCAAATTTATTTGAAGCTTTTTTAAATAAATTTAATAGAAGCGCAACGAGTGTAACTTCTTTAACATCCACTGAGACGTCATAACGCTGGATTTAAGTAGTTTCCTCAACGATTAATACGAAATGTATATTGAGTTTAAGATGATACAATTTCTACCTCACATTTAAGGTACGTTCTACTAGGCGACCGCAACGCTCATGTCGCCTCATTCCACAAGACGATTGCGGTATTTGCATTCAAGATCAATACGTCATTAATCGCGATCGCTTCAAGCTCGCAATTGAAAGGTGGGTCGAAGCGATCATTACGTTCATTTTTTCAGAAATCACCAAGAAATTTGAAAATTTAATTAATTGAAAAGGTGTCTTTTCAATTTGTACTTTCGATTCCAAATTATAACGATTTATTCGAATTTTTTTATTTATATATATAGTCAAAATGTAACGAAATCGCAACTCAATTATAGTAGATGCTCGTGAAAGCAAATAATTATGTGAAAAACCTCATTTGTGCTAGAAAACGGTTGTTAGTCAAACCCGATCACGAAAGCCAAAATTTAATAGTTGCGCATTAAAAACCGCCTGTGAAGCTTAAAATTAGACCGACAACACCACATCATATCTGCTTTGTCATAATTAAGTCTTTCAATAACTTGAGGATCGAGAAAACAAGAACAGTCACAAATGTTTGCATTAAAGACAGTTGATGGCATATTGTGGCCTCGCCCGCTATTGAGCTATACAATGTGCAACTCAAAAGTTATGCAACATTGCGTACCTACAGTAGTTTGAATTTTTGATCCATTTTCAGCACTATATTCTTAAAGTTGCGAATTCATTGCACGAAGTGCTTCAGCTCAATCTCTAAAGATCACCATAGTTAGCAGCTCAAAATAATATCTACTTAAATTCAACTGTCGTTGGTGAAACTCGTCCTAAATTTAGACCAAACATAATTGCAAATGGGATCAGTAAATAATCAAAATTCATACTTCCGCCGTCGCATCCTGCAAAGCAAGAATTTCACTTACTTTTATCAAGTCTGCTAGTATCGCAAAGATGTTTGTAAAAACAAATTTGTTCATACAAATCGCCCTCCGAATATTTCCTGTACATAAGTCCAGCTTTACACAGATTACAAATGGGGTACTTCCCCTGAAATTTAAGCGGAACTGCACTTGTTTCATGTGGACAGCACGGATCTTCACATATTAGAGTTTTATCATAATATTTTTGCACATAATCCTTGATATTCATAACTAATTTATTTTCTATTGAATATAAATACTCAATGGGTTGAATGTTGCATTTGATATTGACGCATTTTTCTAACCATAAGCTACCGTCGGTCCCTTGTAAACTAGTAACTACATTTGGTTGTTTGCAGTCTAAGCAAACGAACTCAAAGGAATTCGAATGTTTGAATTTCTTCACTGGAGCGCTGATATTTTCGTTTTGTGTTTCTGCTGGTTTAGGTCTGGCTCTTTTAAACGCCGTCGGATCTATTCCTAAATATTCGGCGATTTGGAAGGAATCTAATCCTTCTAATGGCTCACAAAGGCGTGAGACAACGGGATGAATTTGTTGAGACAAATAATAGTTTATATCAATTTTTAAATCATCAGAACGTTTGAATTCTTCGATATGGTATGCTCTTTGAGTCGAGGCGTTATTAGTACCATCCTCACAAATGACATAAGATACTGTATCGCCTTGTCCTATCGGTTTCCCGCCCTTTTTGTTGTAACGCAAGGCAACCAAAACATGTGAGAGCGGAACTTTGTCCGTGTACATACTAGGATTTTTTGTTAGTTGTTTTGTTATTACTAATAAAGAAACAGGCACTTTTCCTTCTCTTAATTCATTAGCTATTTTGCCCAAAACTCCTTGTATATTTTCAATACGTTCATCTGCCGATTGTTCACTCAAAATGTGGTTCAAAACCATTTTTCCTACTTCTGAAGCTAACATAGACCAATCGCGTCTGACAATATCTAGCCCTTTATGTTCTTGTTGCAAAATAATCTCACCTTTTTTGTTCTTACTGACCGTTACAGCCGCGTATTTCTTCTTTTTTAATAGGAGCATATATTTAAATACTCCATCTATATCTAATTCGACTTGTCTGTACGATTTATTAACAGCTTGTTTTATATTATGGCCAATTTTGAACACTTGATCGAAATCCACGATGTTAGTATTAATCATAATACTATCAGTATCCCCGTAAACGACTTCGTAACCCATACTTTGGACCAAATCTCTTGTGTGCATCAAAATATCCCGCCCTTTCATGGTTACTAACGAAGCCAGATGTTTGGCGTAAAATCTGGAATTCTGGAAGCCCAAACAGCCGTACATACTGTTAGCAGTAAGCTTTAAAGCGAGCTGTCGAATATTATACTGCATTCTTAAATCATTTGAGATATCAGAGTTCGCCATTAATTTTTTAACTTCTCTTCTAGATTCGACAAGCTTTCTAATTTCAGTCGGTAGGATTCCGGGTTCGGGACTGACACTTGACAGCATAAATTCGGCATCTAAATTAGCTTGCATTGTTGTGAAACAAATATTGTATTCTTGTATAATGCTTGGGTATAACGAATTGAAATCCATGAGGAGGATTAACCGGTCGTAGAAACCAACTTTTGGGTCGAGGACTAGACCACCTAAATATGTGGGCTTTTTTCTGGCAGAAGCCGTCGGATTTTTATTTTCATTATTTTCCGTGTTCATTTTAGTAAATAATTTATCGGGACAGATATAATTCTTTTCAGTGAAAGCGTGGAGCAATAAAAATTCGTTTCTTTGGGCTCTTCCTCCTTGCAATGTTTTTGACAAAACATTACCAGCAATGTTTGTTATTTGCAAAGCTAGAGGCATAACATTTAATTCGTACATCATTTTAGTAATATAGCCAGCGTCTTGCATCGTCATAGAAACTAATTTCAATATAAAAGCGGAATCATTAAACATTCTCATAATATCCGTCGATTCTAGAACAGGCCGTTCCCCTTCTTTCAATTTAAGGACAGTTTGGCAAAGACTATCTAAATCATAACTTCTTGACTTTATTAATTCTTTCGCCGATATTTTCAAATCACAAACTAAACGTCCAATCATTAAATCTTTGCGTTGTTTTGGAATTATTGTCCTTCTTAGTCTACCAAATCGCGACCACTGTGTCGTTTTCAATTTATCAATCCGCTCACAAAGAGAATTCAGATGAAAATCGGTCAAATCATGTCCAACTACTAAATCTGCATCTATTATAGCAAAACGGTTCAGAAATATGTTTAGTAAAGCTTTTTCTGAATCACATTTTTCAACTTCAGTTCCTTTATATTGTTTTATAGCGGTGGTTATATCCAAAGGTAATGTTTGTTTCGACGGTTTTGAAAACACTAAAAAAAATCAAACTGTAATAGTTTAGGCCACAATTTATGAGTACTTACCGCAAAAGTGTTGCTGAAACGGTGGATTCGGCGACTGTTTATCAACATGATATTTATTATGAACCAAACATCCAATCATAACAATTTCATTTTCTTTTGCGTTTGAACCTACTACAGTACGCATACTCAAAGTTGCAACAACTAAAGGAGGAGGCGACATCTTATTTTCGGGTATTATAGCATCTGCAGGGTTGTTGCAACTAATTTCGAACTTACACCAACTTAAAGGGTTCTTAACTGGTTGAGGATTATTAATTTCCAACCAGCAAGGACCTTTTATTTTCCTTTCAAGCAAGAATATTTCCAGAAAACTTGTATTGGTGCCAAATATTCGAGAAAAGGTCTTGCCGCTTGTTCTACTGTCCATAGACTGGCCCTAGAAAATAAATTAGCTAAAACGCACTATTCATAATGAACAAAGCATGGGTTGTATCCTTAACAGGTAATTGAATATGTCATCCCTAATTATTTTTACAGGCTCAGCTGTAATGCAAAGAGCAGTACGAGCGAATGCGAAAAGTCATAAATTAAGTAAAGAGTTACACCAGCTCACAAAAAATTAGAAACTATCGCACAGGCTGGCAAAATAAGATGGTAATAAATATTAAATATCTTGAATATTTACATGGCAAAATATAGCTAACGTTAATTATGAACAATGGATAGATAGAATTCATCAAAGTAACATTTCCCCTAAACTAATGGCAATCAAAATCAAATAACAGGAATTGTACAAAGTTGAATAAAAATCAATCAAAACGTAAAACTTAATAACATGTAATAGACGACCGTCGCGTTGCACTACACAGCTCGAAATCATGTTACTGTAACGAAATTAAGTCTATAAATTAGTCATTTTGGCTTTAATGGTGCTTAGAATTATTGTGGAAATATTTTACATCAAGAAATAGAAGCGAATATATTTGTTTTCTAGAAAATTGCTGGTACCTTCTAGCGCTTTCTAGAAAAGCCTGGACGTTTGCGAGAAAAACGTAGTGGGGAGAGACCCATGGTATATATCAGTGGCTGACTCAACGAGGAGCATTATTGATTTTGGCTCAGAGACCTTATAATATGGACTGCTAGTGGTTGAAATAAATTGTGTTATTTAAAATAAATCAATATTGACATAAATAATTAAAGTTGAATTATAGTGTAGTGTAATAATCTTTAGTTTAAATTAGAATTATTTATTAGAAATAGTGTTAGTTATCTAATTTATTATTTTAATAAATCATAAAAATAAATGGTAATATTCAATAACTTTTGCTCCCTAAATTAAAATAAATAACGTTACATTACTTATAGGAGCGCTCCTCAAATAAGTCATTAGTTCTACTGACTTTTCTTGATAGAAGAAGACAGGTATTCGACATGTAGATATATATCACATATTTTCGTGCTGTTTAGTGGCTTCAGAACAATTTCGTTTTCACGTCATAAAACATGTATACAAGTACTTACCGTATATCTGACTTCCAAATAGTCGGACTGCACAGGAACATCAGGACTAAAAGCATATTTTTTACTGACTTTCCGAGACCTGAACTGTTGTAACTGCATTTTTTCTGCTATATTTTCATTAAATTCTTTGTAAACATCAACCATTTTAACTGGCGTATCAGTTTCTTTGAATGCGTCGTCGCAAACCTAAAATGAATACTAAAATTTTATGCATGCTGAGAAATATTTCAATTACTTACGAAAGGTCTGGGAAGGAGATATATTTTCCGTTCTATATTCCGGATGATTACGCAGCAACTAGCAAATGATTTAGCGGTTTCTACATAAGTTTTTCCAAATAAAAACACAGTTCCTGGCTGTCTTAAATTATCCTCGAAAGCATCCCACCAGTAAAACCTAAATACCTGAAAATTAAAAATAATAACTAGCCTAAAACGCAAAAAAAAAAAAATGAAAACTCACATCTTCTTCTCCACTTTTCACTAAAGGTATCTGACTACCATCAATTTTATTTTTCACTTTAATCTCCTCTGCGATCCGAGCTCGGGTACTTTCCGTATTATCAAAATCAAATTGAGCATCCCACATATCTAAATCTTCAACTAACAACTCTTCTGCTTTATTTTCAACTTTTTCATCTTCCGCTTTCATTTCGATGTCCTTTTCAGTGACTGGTTCTTCAAAATTTGAAAATATTTCGTCGCCGAAATCCATATCATTAGATTTATTAATTTCTAGTGCATCATTTTTTGTATCTTCTTTTATTTCTGCAATATCCTCTTGTACACATAAGTCCTCTATTATACTATCTTCAACAATTTCAATCGGTTTTTGTACTATGTTTCTCATTTTTACTTTAACTGGTTTTGGAACAGTGAAACTCTTCATGTAATTTTTAGCAATTTGTTCTTCAGAATTATCCAAACACAATTTTTCCTTTAAAACAGGTTTTTTGATAATACTGTCATCCATTCCTGACAGAACATCTGATAGAATATCATCCTGGTCTAAATTAACTACCTGCGAAATATAATAAAAAAAAGTTAAAATAATAATATTTCCTCTATCTTGAATTTTGTGGCCAGTTTCATTGCTGTTTCATAAATTTAGAGTGTCGTACCAATTAATTGCATATTTCAAAGTGACAGCTGCCATTGTCACAATGATAGATGGCGATTATATGAAATTACGATATTTTATTCCACAATGATTATAAGTGATTCCAAACTTGGCATAATCTGGTCAAGTTATAGAAAAACAATTCACAATCGAAAAAAAATTTTCTTTTAGATTTTTATTAAACCTATTTCCCAAATAACTTGTGAAAAACCAATTGACAATCATTTAAATATCATTTTTGACCCTTTTACTATAATCATTGCCGCAGGAGCTTTAATTTGATACTAAAACAGATAGAATCAAATTATTTATTTAAAAGAAAAAAAAATGACGAACATTTGCTTGTGATGTCAAAATATGAGTAATAATGATTCTAATTTCATAATATGATTTTCATTATTTCATTTGTCCGCATGTTTCAGGAATATATAATTAATTTTATAACAATTCAAATTTTAATAATAACAAATGAACCGCTAATAATATTGAAAAATGTATCGGGTGAATGTTGTTCCAAATAATTTAATAGTCCAGTCAAAATAGACATTCACCCTTGCATAAATTCCCAAGAAGCTGAAAATTGGCATGAACGTCACGGATAATATTATAATAAAGTTGTAAAAAATCCCCAACGATCCCGCGTGTGCAAAAACTTTTATGCGAGGTCAAAGTTCGAAAAAACGGATTTTTTTAATTTTCTAGCGGAACGATCAGTTTTATGATATAATTAGTTCAAACACAAATTGTAAATCTTTCAATTCTCTACAAAAATTGTCCTCTCTTTTTTTTCTCTAAGATCCACCATTTCTGAGAAAAGCCATTCTTAAGTTATATTCTCCATAATATGCACACGTTTCCACGCTACCTACGAGTAAGTGTACTTGGCGCGTATTTTTCAATGTGGTTTTCCCGGAAGACCTACTTACGATCTTCTTATTAAAGTTTAATATAAAATTAGGTCTTCTTATTTAACTTCTTCTTCATCCTCATCCTCCTGAGTTGACGTAAATTGTTCAAATAGCGATACAACAGTTGTTTTATCGTTGATGTAAGGATTATCTTCTGTTGAAGATTCAGTATTTGAACGCGACTGGCTTTGACAGCTGGTGCATGCTGGTGAAAAAAGTCAGCTTACTTTTTTGTAGCCGCATTTCAAATTACATCCCTTCCTGCAGTTATAAAAAATAGTATTAAGGAGCTTTTAATTTTCTGGTGCAGGTGGAAGTAGAGTGTGGATTAATTCCAATATATTATTAATTAGACTCTGGGATCTAGGTCTTGACTATTTTGGGCTTGGCTATACTGTACCGATGAGTACTAATAAGGACGAAACATATGTCTACAGTTGCATCCCCGATCTAAGATGATGGTGGCTTCAGCCCCGACTCTTAAGTTTGAAATTTCTATGGAAAACAATTCTTTTTTAGAATTATCCATTTTTTGAATGTTCCATAGCATTTCACATATTTCACTTTTTTTTTTGTGTGAAATTTTATTTATATTATTTCTTGTTTATATTAATAATTAGCTTCCAACCCCATTCTTCTGGGTCCAGTTGATTTCCAAGCTACACTTGAATTTGCTAATATACTTGATAAAAATGTTGATGAGCAGAATCCGAGATTGGAGGAAGACAAGCTAATTGAACACGTTTTTATTACGTGTATGTTTTGCAAAATATACGTATCGTAATTTATCTATGCAAATAATTTAAAATAAGTAATAGACGGACACTGCTACGTTAACAATTAAACAGCAGACAGATGCTGCTTAAGGCCACATGGTCACATAAAATGAGGGACTGGGTTTCTTTCCATTTCATATTCTCAGAATTATTATTCAATATTAATGTACAAGTACTAGTTACGCGAACCAACAGTTTGACCTATATTATACGTCCATAATGTACATAGGCAGCGTAGTCATGCATATTATTAGAAATATAACTCTAGAATGGCTTTTTCTCAGAAATGGCAAGTCTTAGGAAAAAAAGGGTAGAGACAATTTTTGTAGAAAATTGAAAGATCTACAATTCTTATGCCAACTACTTTTATAATAAAATCAACCGTTTAACTTAAAAACCCAGAAAACCCATTTTTGTGAGCTTTGACCTCGTATAAAATTTTTTGCACAAATGGGATCGATGGGGACTTTTTACAACTTCATTATAATTGTATTTCTAACGTTCATGTCGATTTTCAGCTTCTTGGGAATTTATGCAAGGGTACCCCTATTTTTAAGGCTAAATTGACTGGACTATAAGGATCAATTTCAGTTATTTCATATTTTATGATAAATACTGCCGTTTATAAAATAATCGCAAAAAAGTAAAAAGTGCGATTAATAAAATGTTGGTACCACTGGTTTATAAAAGCTCATTCAAGAACTTTTGATAAAAAGCTTGAATATGAATTTTCAATCGAAAATTCGTACGCGTTCTCATGTTATCGTGCTTCCAGAACAGACAGACCAATTTTTTTTATTATGTATATGCAAACAAGTCGGGAAAATAAAAAGTAAAACTTACTTCTTTCTTTTTTTCCGGCATATTTGATAACATTGCTTGAATATTGCCTTTCCCTGCATGTTTTGAAATATTTTTCTTTCGTTTCCGGTTCTCAGTAGACCTGGAAGCAGTCGCAATGGACTCAGAATCCAAATCATCATCGAAAATCTCTCTGCCGTCTTCAACGTAACCTGAGCCATCTAAAAATATAATAAAAATAACCTGTAGACAGTGTTTTGTTCCGAAACAATTGAAGTAACACTCTAATTAAGTTGAGTAATTTCAGCTTACCATCGTCAACAATCCAATCATCTTCCTGTCTGCCAAGAACGCTTTTTGAGTATTCCCGTTCATCAACAACCTCGTAAACGTTTTCTACATCAGATATTTCATATTTATGCTTCGAGCCTTTTCCTTTCAATTGTTTTAAGCGTTCGAAAGCAGCAGATTTGTTGTGGTTAGTTTTCTGACGTTTGGCTCTCGGCTCATTTTTAGCTGAAATATACTTATTTAACATTCTGTAATTATTTCTTTACGATTTAACTTACTTTCCGCACTATCCATTGTTTTTAGTTACTGTAAAATTATAGAATTATTAACAAATACAAGCCGCATAACCACAAAGTTCTTTACAACACAAAACTAAACATAAATTTGGCGCTAAAATTGAAGCTAACCTCAACAGTTGCTCACGTCACGCATTTTGAAAATAGCGGTAAAAACAACAGCATTTGAAAAATTAATAACGTGTTTTTTTTGTTACAATAGATATTTAAGATACAAGTGTGAAAAGTTATTCTTTAATGCACGATCGACTTTGTTAAGAATACGAGCGAAGTGAATATCTCTGAAAGTTCCATGAGTGCAAGACTTTTTACACAAGTGTCTTGCATATCTTCGATCGTCCTAATTTCCGTATAATAGTCAATTAAGATAATTTTTTTATTAATGTCATTTTGACGGCTACTATTGGTAAATGTGGAAACGAAATTATGAATTGAACTGTTTCCATTGAAGTTGACATAAATGTTCTTGGATATTCGAATTAAAATATCAAATTTCAAATATCCAAAAGTGATTTTAGTGTTGAGTTTCAAAATATTTTGTTCTTGCAGATGTTGAAAATACTGATAATCGGAACTGATGGACTCTCACTAAAATCATGCATTAAAACTTTTATTGCACAGTTTTTTATAAAAGCGTACTTTTTACATTGTAAATAATGTAAAAACCGTAAATTTTGTACGATCGTAGATAAAATGATTTTATGTAACAAAAATTAATTGAAATACTTGAATTAAATGATATATTAATGAAATTAGTGTATGATACCAGCTGTTGAAGGCAGCATTCTCCAGTTTATGACGAATAATAACTTGATACATTTAAATAACAATTTAGTGAAAATATTTATGCACGCAAAATAAAATGGCGTATTAATTTGGAAATATTTTTGTAGAATAAATAAACAATTCTGAATATTATAATCAAAACTAAATATGTTTTATATAATTAATTCATACATTCAAAATACTTTTAAATATTAAGGTAGTATTAAATAAATATGAAGCAAAATATTGACAAATTCATTAAATTTAAGGAGAAAACAATTGAATAAAATATAATGTGGGTTTATAAAGTTTTTAGCGTTGTTTAATTTTGTCGGGGCATTTGTACAATAGAATTTCTGCGTTTGTACAATAGAATACAGTGCCGCCTAGCAGAGTTATCAACTAATCTATTGAATTTATAAACGAAAATCAATTGAACTAAACTTAATGTGAGTTTATATAGACCTGAATACAATTTAGCGTCGTACAATTTTGTCGGGGCGTTTATACAATAGAATGCAGTTCCGCCCAGCAGATTCATTAGCAAATTCATTAAATTTATAAACAAAAATAATTTAATAAAACATAATATGGGTTTATTTAGATCTAAATACAATTTAGCTTCGTGCAATTTTGTCGGGATGTTTGTACAATAGAATGCAGTTCCGTCCAGCAGATTTATCAAAAAATTCACTGAATCTATTAACAAAAAACAATGTGGTTTTATATATACTGTCAGGATTGGTACACCAATTTCAGTCATATAATTTGGTACAACAGAATCTCTGCGTTTACAATGGCGGGATATTTGATGTAAGCAAGATGAGTTTCTAATATTTGGACTTTTCATGGTTGTAGCTAAATATTTTGAACATGAATCAAAGCTAAAAGCAGTGTAAGACGGTAGCCCATGCGTTGCCCCGTTTATGTGCAAATAGTTATAAATCTATAGACAAATATTTAAGGTATATTTTTATTCAGTAGTAATTCTTTATGCTCGTCACAGCAATAATACAATACTACTAGAACATACTTATAAATGCATTAAAAAGTATTTTAATAAACTTCGTGATAAAGTCACGAAGCAACGGAGCATTTTGCCATCCCTTGTTAACTTGCACGAGTCATATTGTTTCACACAATCGCGCAGACGTCAAAAACATAATAAATTCACACATTAGCGACATTCCTATGATCCGCGGAATGTGTTAAACAATACATCTCCGACGATCAATCAAAGAAACATATCTTTATACAGTTGCAGTCACAGCTCCATAGGTGTATAATAATAAATTATTTCAGAGACGAGAGCGTAAAATACATCACAATAGTGTTCCACTCAATTTGTTCCTAGTTAAATATTAATTAATGACAATAATAATTACTATATAAATAAATTGTTATTGTTCCATAAGCTAAGATTTATTCACATTTAACCTAATCGCAGTAGGTCTCGTTCGTTAACGACTGCAATGCTACAACAACAATCACAATACCTTTGCATCGCACTAAAAACTTGCATTTTAAATAACTATACGTACTATAAGATCGTTAATATCACAGTCGTTATTGAAATTAGAATACTCTTAGCAATCTTTGTAAAATTATAATAACAAAACCAGCTGTAACTGCAACCAGCTTGCGTTTTTATTGAGTCCATCACAATGACATGAAGGGGGCGACTCAACACGCCGGGTTGCACAACAGATTGGGTATTTACTATACGGGACAGCAAAATATTTTATATAAACATCAGGGGTAGATTTATTCGTATAAAAAACACAATTTTTTCCTAGCCGGAAGAAGATTGGCTGAATTTTGCATTCCCAAAAAATAGCAACTTATTTCAATTGAACCATTCAAAACATCAAGCCAAATTTAATTTAAGCGAGATTCTGATCTTTAAATGCCTCTGCGCATCCTTTGAAAAGTACATGTATGGTTCAAACGGTGTCAAATTCTAAACTTTATTGGAGGCTTCCATTGCGGCGCAAAAATCAGTCGTAAATTATTTCGGACATGAAACTAATTGTGGCTTTTTATACTACTCAGGATCATTGATAAACGTATCCAAAATTGTATTTGTACATAGATTAGGCACTTGTTAGTCAATTTATGGGTTTTCGGGGAAAACTGTTTGGAAGGATTACAGTATTTATTATTAATCGTTAGAGGGCCTAAAATGAATCATGAACATGCGCACCCGCTTTTTCAGACTGGTATTTATTTTCCTTAATACGCAAAAAAGCACGATAATTCACAGTATTACATGAAGCAACCGAATTATTCATTAGGCGTGTCTCAATTCTGCACTGATTGAATGCTTAGGAGAGTCTGAGACCACTAACTACGTGCCTAATGAATAATCCGACCTTGAGTCAAATTTAAAGACCAGAAACATGGCCCGCCCTTCTGTCTATTTGATACACTAAGCACGTTTCTAAAGACTTCTCTTCCACTAAAGGGCCCAAGGTGTCTCATTTAGTCACCAATTGTATCTAGAAATGCCTTGAAGTTGAAGACCACTAGAGCCGAAGGCTCCTAAGCACTGCTCAGGGTTGCCATTAAATACTGGGTTTAGGGGCCACATTTCTCAATTCGTCACTTATTAAATAGGAACCCTGAGCTAATGATAATCTAGAAATGCTTCAATAACCGAAAAGAAGCTTAGGAGTCAAATCGTATGTTTAGAAACAAAGCCCCGACTGTTCCGGACTCTAATATTTTCACATGCTTTAATATTGTTTCTATCCATTTGAAAAGTCGCGCTTCATTTTTTTCTTTTCTTTCGATACACCATTGGTACAATTTTCTTTTTAATCATAAACGGCGTTTGAATCTTCAAAAAGACATGCAGTACCAAAGAGCTAAGCAAACTGAAAGCGCATTTAAGGAAGTAATAATAAATAATAAATCTTGTAATATTTTGTATAACAGTTTGTCCCAAAAACCTATCAAATTGATTAATAATTGTCCAATTAATGTACAAATAAAATCAGGGATACCTTTTTCGATGTCTCTGTATATTTTTTTAGAGGTACACTCACATGGTTCATCCTACACGCGCGCGGGTTTTTTTTCACTGGGCGTGTCGTGAAACTGACAGGAAGAAAGAGTCCTAAACATTATCATGTATCAATTGTATATCTAAATAGTGGTTAGATGTCGTTTGACACCCAGCCCTACGATGATTTATAATTGTAAACATTGTAAACACTTGGATTTGAAAATGGCTTGTCGCTCACTTGACATCGCGCTACTAATATGAACAGACAAGAGCAAAATTGGAGGGAGTACGCAAATAAAATAAGTTCGTTTGAAAAAAAAAAAGACAAAACTGAATCAGCACAATCGCCTCACACTCACTAATAAATAACTGAGTAACACTACTAATTGGTCAGAAGGATATTCAGTTCAATTTTCATTTCAAAATTCTACACAAAAAATATAAATTGCGCATTCATGTAAAAAAGACTAAAATCCATAAATAATGATAACTATGTAGTAAAGAGATTGGCAACAATGCCACAGTGTTGCAAAACTGCTTTGGGTTGAAGAGAGGTGTTGTGCTGAAGGCGGGGAAGGAGGCGGAAGAGATTTCACCACCAATCATCTCGGGTTCCGCCCCCGTTGTTGCCGCCACCATTGGAGTAGTTTCCTCCATAGTTACCTCCTCTGTCGTTGCCATAATAAGCACCTAGAAAAAAAGAAAAAAACAACCACATAAAGAAATAGCACCATTTGACAATGTAGCTGACTTATTAGCGGCATTAATTGGTTTACAACACTAACAGAACTCTGTTCTTAAAACACGATTAGATATAATTTACATGCTGTAATAATGAGACTTTAAATTGTGAGGCACATGGAGAAACCAACTTTCTTTTACAGATACTTTAGCAATTTAGTGACCTCTAATATTAATTTTTTTTGTGAAGTTCATTGCGAAATACATTCTACTTTGAAATAAGGCGTTATTTTTTCTCTTACCTCCACCACTGGAGTATCCGCCGCCGAAATTACCCTGCCGTCCGCGTCCGCCACCTCCGCCTCCTCCTGATTGTTGACGGAAATCACGGGCACCAAAATTGCTGCCTCCTCCTCCGCCGTACCGGCCTTTTCCTCCACGTCGTCCTGAACTAGGCATTCTGCCATCGCTGGACACGCTTTCCAACCAATTGGGATATTCTTGTTTGGCTTCGATTAACAGGTCCAATAGAGCTGTTGCTAAATTACGGTTACGGTCATTGAAGAATGACGTTGCCAAACCTACGTACAAAAAAGGGAAAAATTAGGACAACTTCAAATAAAGATTGATATTTCTTACCTAAATTGCCCATGCGTCCAGTTCTACCAATACGATGGACATATTCTTCAACATCGGATGGTAGATCAAAATTTATCACATGTTTGACATGTGGAATATCCAGTCCTCGGGCAGCAACAGCTGTAGCAACCAAAATCGGGGTATTGCCCGACCGGAACTGTCTAAGAGCATCTTCTCTTTCTCGTTGAGTCCTGTCTCCGTGAATAGAGGTCACAGGATATCCTTCACAATGAAGGAACTCCTCTAGGGAATCGGCGCCTTTTTTTGTCTCTACAAAGACAAGGGTCAAGCTTTCTGCTGAAGGAGTGGAGAGATGAGCAGCGTTCAATAAATCAAGAAGAAAGGAACGTTTATCGTGTTCTTCCACCCAAAATACTTTCTGAGTTATATTTTCGGACGTGGAGCCAACTCGGCCTACCGCTAAAAATATGTAGTTGTCCAGGAAGTCACGGGCTAACATCTAACATAAATATCAATTGTTATAAGATGCTAATGTAAAAATTAAATAAGTTTTACCTGAATTGGTGAGGGGAAGGTGGCGCTAAACATAAGAGTTTGCCGTTCGCCAGTTCGGGGCATGGATTCCTTTTCCACAATCCTTCTAATTTGGGGCTCGAAGCCCATATCAAGCATTCTGTCGGCTTCATCAAGCACAAGGAACTTGCAATAATCTAAACCTATTTTTCCACGGTCCATCATATCAAGTAAACGACCTGGAGTAGCTACCAGCAAATGGCAGCCTCGGTCCAGATCGCGCATTTGGTCGCCAATGTTGGCGCCTCCGTAACTACAATTTATATACAAAACAAATGTTGTAGGAATCGAGAACAGAGGAACCGAAAAAATTTTAATGCCGAGAAACATAGCTCCGTCTTTTTTGTTTAGTAGGAAAAAAAATAGTGCTGATATGTGCTTTTTTCGCAACTTTCATCATCTAAAGTGAATTACGTCCAGAAAGTCATTTTTTCTAATTTGAAGAGTTTTGCAGCAAGTAACTGAGATTTATGTGCAGAGGCATATCATGGTATTTTTGGCTAGATGTGGACGCTTAGTCTGGATATCATCATTCAATAATTGGTCTAGAAGTGAAGCGTAATTTAATTTAACTAGGAACTAATAAAAATTTCTAAATATTTTGGAGGGCTACAGAACCAAATTCACACACAAACACACCGTTCGGGAATTCCGTTTATAATAGTGACAGAAATTTTGTTGCCATACAAATAAATATTGCATTCATTAACATTCACACTAGTCACAAAAATTAAAGGATATTAACAAAATCCTAAATTTTTAGGTAATTTTCGGAAGGCTATAACTTGGAGAGAAATGGTTTCTGAGCGAATATAAGACGTCGCGGACCTCACAAATATAAGCCGCAGGCCGTGATTTGGACAGCCCTGTCCTAAACTAATAACCGTACAATAATAAATGAAACACTAATAGGCAGTTTACATACTCCAATTAATTTCAAAACCAGATTCAACCCTCTATTTCAGATTTCTAAATCTTACCAGTATCCATCTATCTAGGCCTAAGTTTCCTCAAAATTTATATCCGTGCCAAGATATTATCTGTCAGTCCGCGCACATTTAAGACAGCATCATCCCCAATACTCGACCACGTTTAAATTCAGTAGCCCATATTTTTACCGTCGAAAGTGAAATCTAATTCTTTTCTATGACCGCCTACATTAAATCTTTTGATACAGAGTACTTTATTACAGTGCGAACTTCAATTTTGAAAATGTCAATTAAGAACACATGACTGAAACTTCGCAGCACGTCAGCTGATCTGATAAATATGAGTCATTCGGTTATACTTGGGCTATCTCTGCGTCCGGCTGAAAATCTTCCAAACGACCTTCATGTATGAAATATTCAGCTTCAACATTTTTTCTCCGTATAAAGAGTCCGAGTTATTTACTCTCCGGTCTGCCTGGAAGTAAAAGTACTGTGACCATACATTTTTTGTTTTTCTCAAGTCGAATTTTCGTATACGGCTGCCGCAGTATTTAATTTCACCAATCGTGTTGAAATTTGGTGTACGGGCATTTCATCGTGATTCGACTGTGCTTGATACCGGTCCACCGAAACGCTCTCATGTACCATACTAATTATTTAATTTGCCGCATAGTTTTTATAATATTAAAGGTACTGACTTGAAATTTGGTATACAGAGGAAATTCCTTGGAAGTTGATATCCTGCATTTTTTTTAATTTCTTGAATCAGAGTATCCTCAAAAAATGTCATATTGCTGGAAAATACTGAGCACGCCCATTTTAAAATTTCTGTACGTTTTCCTGCGTTAATAAATTTTTCCATTCTTTGAAATCATTTCATCAGACTGTTTTTTTTTTTTTTTGTAGTTCATCGAGAGATAGCTGATCTTCAGCAACCGCAGTTGATTATTATAAGGAGCACAAAAAAAAAATGTTGGAGGCAAGATCTGGAATTACGGTGGTAGAACGATCAATTAAGACTACCGATTCATGTAAAAAAAATGTTTACAGCTGTTGTGCCAAGCTGTTTATTGTGGTCTAACAAAAATCCACGCAAGCCAAATTTTTCGAGGAATTCAAGGAGGCAAATCAATCAGTGCTTTAATTTTTTTTCTTTGCCTTTTTACTGCGAATAACTTTTCTTGACATTCCCTTTTTCTCAAATTTACTTATATCCAAACAGTTGATTGTTGTTTTGTCTCGGGATCGTAATTATATATCCTTCGTCATCTGTGACAATATTAAATGCGTGCTTTAAAGATCCTTCACTGATGTTTTCAAACAGAAATCTGCACTTATGTGCAAAATTCTTGCCAGCTTCCTTACAGCCAGATTTTCATGTGAAATGATGATACATTGCCGAATTCTTCTTGAATGTTTTCTTAGTCAGATTTTCGAGACACTGCAGAATCTTTCAGGTCTTGGTTCATCTTCCAGCATAATTTTCCACGTTTAAATTCACCAGTAACTAAATGTAGATAATGAAGGAAACTAGAAACTTTCAATATAATATACAGAAAAACCCTCATATTGACGAAATTGATTTAGAATTTGGCATATAAAATCCCACTTTTCCTAAAGATTTAGATGCTGCGGTTTCATGAGACCTTTTTTCAGTATTTCTTGAAGAGATTCCGGGGATGTCTTAGGGCAAAGCATGCCTGTTTTTTTCATATTCCTGGCACATAACTACGAAATAATTTTTTTTCAATTGCGGGACTATGTTTCTATTTTAATTTTTTTCTGGTATTTCTCTTTAGAAACGGCAACAAATTGAAAAATGTCGCATTGTAAAAGAAATGCTTGACCTACTTTGATTAGGATTTTTTTATCACTGTGCCACAATTATTAAGAGGCGAACAACTGAATTACTTATTAAAAATAATTACGAAATTTTTATCGCCCACTGAAATCCTCTTTGCTGTCTTATCATTATTATTATTATTATTATTTAGTATGAATGGTAAATGGTGAACTTACACAACGCAAGGGCGCAGCTTGGAGCGATAGGAAAACTTCTTAGTTTCGTCATAAATTTGGGTGGCCAGTTCTCTAGTGGGTGCGAGCACTAGGCCCATGGGGTACTGCTTTCGACGGTAGGAACGGCCGTTATTAACATGAACGGGTCCACGTTCATACATCTGATTCATAATCGGTACAAGAAAAGCTGCTGTCTTCCCAGATCCGGTCTGGGCGCATGCCATTACATCTCGACGCGATATTATAATAGGAATTGCATACTTCTGAACCGGAGTCGGTTTATCGTATCGAGCTAAAGATATATTAGTGCGGATTAGCTCCGTCAACTGTACTTCATCAAACTGAAACAATTAATAAAAACGTAGAAGAAAAAAGTAGGCGTGAAATAAAATGGCACTCACAGTGGTGATGTGTGGAGGTACTTGATCCCCAGTCGCCTCAACGGGAATGTCCTCATATTTGCTAAAATTGATGCCAGTGTTGCCGGCACCGAAGAGTTCCAACTCAATCCTTTCGTCGCGAGCTGTCGGTACAGTCCAGTCGGTCTCACTTCCTCGAGATCCTCCACGGTTGGAATCATTCCACCGGCCTCCGCCACTGGTGTATGCTGCTGGTTTCTCTGGCTCTTGCCAGCGGTCGTTGCGTGGAAGGTCCCGCTCGCGTTCCCGATCAGGGTAGCGGCTACCGCCGCCGCGTCCCCAATCGCGATCGCGTTCTCTGTCATCCCGACCTCCTCTTTCTTCTACTACTTCGCCGTTCTGGAAGGTATCACGCTTATTTCGTGTATTAAAATTGCTATAATCAGCCTGACGATCAGTTGTTCGGGAATCACGACCTCCACGATTGTATCCTCCGCTTCTGGCAGATCCTCCTCTTGATTCACCACCGCGATCTCTTTCGCGGTCGTCGAAGCTGCTGCTTTCTGTATTACTAAGGTTTCCTTTGTTACGTAAATGCGGTGGCACGTAACGCCCGCTAGCGCTACGCTCCTGCAAGTCCAGACCAGCAAACTATAACACAAACACACTTCTGTTTACCACAAAAAAATGGGTTCCACAAAAATTTTCCACTACATTTTTAACCTAATTTTATGCTTAGTGATAGAAATATGACTCGAATATCAAATTTTGCTTCATTTCTTCAATCAGGTGAATGACATGTGCCGCCATTGTGGTAGGATCATATAAAAATATTAATTTTCCAGTTATCATAAAATATCTTAAAAATATGATTGGAAAGTGTCTAATAGCTCAATGTCATTCTAACAGCAAATGACAACATGCAACATTTGACGTATATAATCGATCAATAGTGAAAGCCTCAGAGATCTCCATTGAGAAAGGTTTCCGGGATTCAGAAGATAATTTACACACGTTCAAAGAAATAACAGCTCACCTGCTGCTCTAGACCTGATCCATTGTGGTTGGGTACATTACTCATATTACTACACAGCAATACCAAATATTAGAACTTTTCACGTTAAAAAGTTCTTCAATCAAAAATTAAACGCGTCCTATGTAATAGTACAAAGGGCATTGACTGACAATTTCACAGACGAGCACTGACTGAAAGTTCAATATGGAGAACACTTGTTTAGTTGATGCTTTGAACTACAGAGGCGCTACTGCCAAAAGTATTTCGTAAATAATTATAAAATGAATGCAACACAAAAAATTTATGAAATGAATTTAAGGATTAATGTCACTTTCATTATTTCAAAATAAAAACAATGTAATATGATCACCTATATTTACAAAAAAAAACAATATTCTAAATAAGATGACAAGCAGTGTTGCCAACTACAGTGAAAATAATAATGAAGGGTGTATAAATAGAAACTTTATTATAAATTCACAGTAAACATTATATTTGCATATTGAAATGTGTAACAAAAAAATAATTGTTGAAATATCCACAAAATACAAACCATTTTATGGCAAATACAATGTAAACTGCCTCCTGCCACTTTACAAGTCTAATCTTCTTTTTTACTGTCAGTTTTGCCACCACGAATACGACCGGTTCTACGGGCAGCAATGAGACCAACTTTGCGACCGGCAGATGTTCCTCGCTTAACAGTAGAAGCTTTACCAATATGCTGGTGATTACCACCACCATGAGGATGCTCAACTGGATTCATAGCAACACCACGAACTTTAGGCCAGCAGTTACGCTTAGCCTTGTATTTATGGTACGCGCGACCAGCTTTCAGAATAGGTTTGTCGATACGACCACCACCCGCAACAATACCTTGAAAAAAAGACAATCAAAAACAGGCTACTACACAAAAAAAAAAAAAAATTGTAATAAAATTCGTCAGAAAGAGCCTCTAGTTGGATAAATCCTCAGAAACTTGTCAGAAAACTAGAAATCATCATGTTTTGAACAATCTTATAATTTTTGTTTTTCTACTTACCAACCATAGCTCTGTTGTTGGATGGAATGACTTTTTTGGCTCCCGACGGAAGCTTAACACGAGTTTTTTTCGTGTCTGGATTGTGGGCAATAACAGTCGCATAATTACCGGAAGCGCGGGCCAATCGGCCACGGTCGCCAGTTTTTTCTTCCAAATTACAGACGATAGTACCTTCCGGCATCGTACCAACCGGCATTACATTACCTGAAATAAATACTTAATTACTAATTCCTAATCATAAGTTTATATCACTTACCAATTTGTAGGTTAGCCTTCTTGCCGCAATATAAAAACTGCCCAGTGTACATTCCTTCCGGAGCAATGAATAATTCTTTGCGGGTTTGGAATTTGTACGGATCCCTGAAGTTTACAACGGCAAGAGGAGCTCCACGTCCAGGATCATGGATGATATCTTTAACAACACCTTTGATATAACCATGTCTTTCCGCATAATCCAAAGATCTCAGTTTTGGTGCTCCCTTCCTCCTTTTAGTGTGGGATTTGAAGACGGATCCCGCACCTTTACGCTGAGCACGAATAACACGTCCCATTCTGACGGACTGCAACAAAAATATTGGTTAGGATGTCACTCACAGAAACATGTATCCAAAAATATCAACATATTAATACAAAATGTTTAAAACATAACATTATAAAATTAATAATACAAACCGATTGTTTGTTACAATAAAAATAATTTAAGATATGTTTATAATTCTAACAGATAATACATACCGCACGAACACTGCAAACGTAAAAGAACTTCTTATTTTTCTTCGTGTGGTTGTGTTGCAGCGCTACTTGCGATTTTTTGCGGAACTACACATAAACGCGGATTGTACAAATTATTTATTACCTACTAAAGGATAAGCTATCACTATGATTAAAATTGAATTATTTTGTAATGATACCCACAATTGGACGGAAAAATAAAAAAAATGTTTGACTTTCGTAAAAGTTGATGAAGGTTTCGATACGACTTCGTCTTCTTCAGGAACCAGGTTGTGAACGTAAACAAATTGCAGAACAAAAGCAATATAAGTCAAGTGATATTACATTTTTGTCTTTACCAAAATATCAAATTGAATCAAAGTAAACAGCAAGAAAAACCGCCTAACCTTGTCAGCGGGTATTTCTTGTTGTTTATTAGATTTTTCAAGCAAAACTTGTTATAAATTGCTTTGCACAACGAAACTTATTTAAAACGTTCTTTAGTACAAAATAGATGGTAACACGGTCGGAATTAGCGCAAATTTAAATATTATCGTTGCATAAAAAGAGCGATTGTATTTAAATTACAAAACAAGTGCAATATGCACTCATTGAAGTAGAGTCCGGAATAAGAGAACGGAATTTATCAAATTTTGAAGGAAAACTTTTTTTAAATTGGGTTGTATAACAAAACTTTAGGATGGGAATCGAAACATTACAAAATAAACAATTTTAATCAAATTACAAAATAAGCTTGAAGTTGAAGTTAAAATGACATTTGTCTTGCATGTTGCGCTTGTTTTTAATTGTTCACAATCACAGGTATCCTTTAAAAATAAATATATTTAAATATATAAAAACTTTATTAACACCAATAACAAAATTAACAATGGTATAAAAATATGTCAAGAATCAAAACCTGAAAACTCCCTTGAAAAATAATATTAAATTATAATAATTTTTAGTCCTTCTTGGGTCCAAGCATCTTCTTTCTTTGATGAATCATATGAAGGTACATTTGAGGGAACACTGAGAAAGTACGATAATTAATAACTAATTAAGAGACAATAGACGATAAATACTTACAAGGAATGTACAGCAACATTATGAAAATTAACAAATGGCGATAATGAAAAGAAAAATTGAAAATATTTGGTAGTTGTGTAGTCCACATATTTGTTTCTCCAACCTCATTTTGAGCACCATAGAAACAAAGTAGTTCACCAGTGACTCCAATAGGATATAATATGTAGAAAGTTGTATACCTGATTTTAATAAATAAATTAAGCAACAAAAACTTCTACTATCAATTACAATTACCTCAACCAGACTAGCAAATGTGGCATCATTTTTACAATATTTAATGCGTAATACAGATATCTAATGATTTCTGTTATTGACCAGGCTAGTAGAGCCAGGGGTAGACCAAGTCCAGCTCTCCCTTGTAAAGTGGGCATAAGTACCCCACAGACTACCATTACTCGTGAAAAAACTTGAAATGTTGTTATTATAGGATTCGATGGCACAAGTTTCGTAGCTGCATGAAAAATTTCCAGCACAGCAGCATTTTGGAAAATAATAAGGGTGCACTTTACTGTATCGTAAAGAGGCTCAGTCTGTGAATTTACATTCAAGTAATATTTTATAATTTGATATAAGAGATACGACCATCTATGGAATTGAATAAATCAATAAAAAAAATATTACAAATAATATTTTACTTACCCTAAAACTTGTAAGAAATTATATCCAAATAAATATGCTTTTATTAGATACGAAGGCTCTTTTTTACTACTAACAGTTTTAGTATCTTTACTATCTTTCTTTTGAGCCATCTTTCCAATTTCAAATGACTCTGCAATTTACTGTATTTTAAATTAAAATTGCTGAATTATCAAAAACTTGGCCTACCTCTTTACTTTGACCCCGCTCGTAAACTAAACACCCCACTCCAAAACATGGTACACTCAGGTGTAAAGTTTACATACCAAATGTAAAATACGCGGTAAAATGTGAATTCAAATGATTAAATATCAAAAATAACGCGAAATTTGAAATGGTTGATCTTTTAGCAATGTGTTCGATGCAAACTTTCTTATTATAAATCAATTAAATATTATATTGTCACGAATGTGAAATATTTTAAGTAATTACTTCACATAATTATTTATTCAAATTCGCCATAATTGTAATCCTTAGTTAGTACTGACCAAGTCGATGTTCAATTGTTGGACGTGATTGACAGTTTACGGTTACTAGATGTTCGGAGGTTGCCAGGCATCAACTGTAAGACAATTGAATGTTGGCTCAGTGTTGGATTAGGTATATAAGAGCGTGAGCTAGGAGAGTCAGTCATTCAGTAAGAGTAACTGTGAGCGATATTGTGTTCATACGAGTTCATAAATCAATTAAATATTATATTGTCACGAATGTGAAATATTTTAAGTAATTACTTCACATAATTATTTATTCAAATTCGCCATAATTGTAATCCTTAGTTAGTACTGACCAAGTCGATGTTCAATTGTTGGACGTGATTGACAGTTTACGGTTACTAGATGTTCGGAGGTTGCCAGGCATCAACTGTAAGACAATTGAATGTTGGCTCAGTGTTGGATTAGGTATATAAGAGCGTGAGCTAGGAGAGTCAGTCATTCAGTAAGAGTAACTGTGAGCGATATTGTGTTCATACGAGTTCATAAAATAAATATTAGTACTGCAACCTATGATTATACATTATTTACAATAAAATTTGTGACAATATGTTTGAGAAAAAAGTAAAAGATGTTAAGGAAACCAATTTCTTGAAGCCTTTTCAGTTTCTTGTGATAAAATAACATACTTTAATCGCGAAAACTCTCATTTCAAGATTTTGATGGAAATATCCGTTTTGTGCATCCTTGAATTCATTTTAACTTTTTGGCTTTGACATCAGTAGCTACGTTTGTATGTATGTATAAACGTAACTCACTTATCTCAAAACTTGTTGAACGTATAATGTTGAAATTTTGTATTTAAGACTGGTTTAAGGTCCAGTTGTGCATCTTGCATTTTTGCTTGAATCCAGGATATTAAAATTCAGTATTTGAAATGGCTGTAGCATCTAAATGGTTATCTTCAATTAGCCGAAAGTGCACTTTACATAACAGTATTTTTCGCATACATTCAAAACAATTAGCCACAGAATATTGAAATTTCGTATTAATCGCTTGTATAACATTTATTTGTACACCTCGTATTATGATTGAGATCGGCTGAACCGGAAGTGCAGTTTATTAAAGATTTTCGAATTTTTCACATAAATCCAGAACGATCAGCAGTAAAATTTAGTATTTAGAGCAACTGTAGCATTCAAATGATAACTTTACATTTTCATAACAATCGACTGAGCCGGAAGTGCACTTTTCTTGATAGTTTTTTGTTATTTTTTGCATGGATCCAAAGTTCATTGCGATTTTAATCATAATTTACAGATTTATGAATTTATTTAAATTTTTCACAGAATTGCAACATTATTGGGCGTTAAAAGTGCAAACAAAAAAATTATTGCAGCTTTCTTCTTGAGAATCGTAAAAGTCTACATTGTAGTATTAATTTAGAAAGATTAGAGGCTTGGGGAAATACGTAAATGGTATTAAAAACAACGACAATATTATAAATTATTATTTACTTAAAATAGATTTTAATACATTTTTTAGTTTTTCGTACTGAGATGTAGAATGCAATTTATTTATTAAAAGTTCTAATTGCTGCCCGCCTGATAGGAATCCTCTTAAATTATGTAAATTTGAGCTTTGTAACCTGTGGTCAGTAATTCTATCTTGACTATAATTATAAGTCCGAATTTTTTCGTTTCTATAATTAGACTTCACTTGTGATTTTCTCGTAGCTTCACTTTCAGCCATTTGGCTGTTCAACTGTTGTTCATACATCATAGCTTTTAGCCTCTGCATTGCGGTCTCCCGATTCTTCATTTGGGATCTATCTACTTGGCATTCAACCGCAAGTCCAGTTGGTAGATGGACAATTCTTACCGCACTATCAGTGGTATTCACATGTTGTCCTCCTGCTCCGCTAGCTCTTTTAGTTTCAATTCGTAAATCGCTATTATTTATTTTTATATCTATATCTCTTGGTTGTGGTAAAGCTACCACTGATACTGTGCTGGTATGCACTCTACCAGCCCTTTCTGTGGTTGGTATTCTTTGTACCCTATGAACTCCTGCTTCGTATTTAAAATACCGGAAGACTTCATCTCCGTTAATTAAAATACTAGCATGTCGAAGACCGCCAATATCTGTTGTATCAAAATCTGCAATGTTGTATGACCAACCTTTGTATTCAGAGAAGCTGATGTACATGTCGAAAAGTTCTTGAGCAAATAACATTGCTTCCTGCCCTCCAACACCTGCATTTATTTCCAAAACAATTGCATTGCATTGATCTTGTGGATCCTGCGGAGTTAATGCTTCCAATAAATCTTGTTCAATTGTTTTTATTTTTTCCTCAAATGTTTGTTTTTCTTCCAAAGCTAGCTTCTTCATTTCATCATCATTTTCATTTAATAGGTCATTTAGATTGGTTATCTGTTCTAATACATTTTTTCGTTTTTCGATAATTTGAATAAATAATAGCTCTTTCAAACGATTCTCTTTACTTGTATCCAAATTTTTTCTTTCGGTAATATGCTTGTACTCTATTTCAAGATTTTTAATATAATTTTGCAGACCTGTTTTATCAATATTGTTAATAGTACAGTATTTATGAAAGGGAATAATCCGTTTTTTATAGTTATTCAACAATTTTAGCGACAGTAATTTATTTGTACGGCAAAACATCATAAAAGAGGTTAAATTACTTCCATTTGTATCAGACGTGTGGTTTACAAGAATTAGAGACAAGAAAATTCGGATTAATTTATAGAACTAATTACACTGATCTCAAAATCGTTTGTTTCTTTGTCGATTGGGTACCTACTTTTAACAATAGTTAATTAGAGATGAGACTTTGACAAAATTTTGCATAAGTGTAGAAAAATTACCACTCAATAATTTGGTTATTACAAAAAAGGACCAGCTCACGTGTGGATAATCCAGAAATAATCCAGAAAATATTAATTTTGTTTTTCGTTTGTTCTCAAGTTGGCAATATTCTTTATGCATATGTTACCATTCAAATAATTACTCTCTTTGGAAGGAAAAAATATATAAAACAATTTTGCTTATAATAAATTTTTCTTATAAAATTAATTGTAAAAATGATTTTTGGCAATATGATCAAATTTCATGAAAATGAACTATTTATTTATATTCAAGTCGCCAACTTCGAAAAATATAATTAATACGCAAAGCAAGTGAAAGATGAGATTTATTTTGACTGGAATATGAAGTGTATAGACTGAAATTTCCGGTAACACGTTCGTAATTCCAATCTGATATTTTATCATCATTTTCCCTATTTATTACGAATATTTTAAAAGATTGGGAAATGTGCCAACTTCAGACAATTATATTGACATATGACAACAATTCAAGTTAACCTATTTTTTTGACATATTTTATGTGAAAAATTGTTTGTACTATCAAAATATTTCAAGTAAACCACATTAGGTAATGTGCATATAAAAGTCCAATGTTTGAGATATCAAAAATAAAATGCTATTAGATCCCGTTATATCGACTCGTACTACCTGAAATTTTGCTGATGTGTCGAACTAAATTACGGTGATAACGACAAATAATTATAAATGAAAATGGAAACTATACGTAACAGAAAAAGTAAAGTTAAATCAAAACATATAACGCAAGATGAAGACAAAGTTTTAGAAGATAATATGGAAAATTTAATTCATAATGAGTCTGAGAATGAAGAGACAAGTGGGGAAGAGTTACAAAATGAAAAACGACTGTTTAGAATTAATTTTGAAATAGATATTATTTCAGTAACATTATTTGTTTTGGGTATTCTAACTAGAATGTACAAACTGGAGGAACCCAGGCATGTAGTGTAAGTATTATAAATAATGACTAATAATAAATATCTTAATAAATTTTGTACTAGTTTCGATGAATTACACTATGGAAAATACGTATCATTATATATGAAACGTACATTTTTCTTTGATTCTCATCCACCATTGGGAAAGCAGCTAATAGCAGGGGCTGCTTACTTAGCTGGCTTCGACGGCAATTTCAAATTCGAACGAATTGGAAGTGCATATTCTGATTCTGTTCCTTTGTTTGCTCTTCGATTTATCCCTGCATTTTGCGGAAGCTTGTTAATGCCTACGGCATACCATTTGATGCTTGAAATGGGCTTGTCTCAATGGACGTCTCTTTTAGCAGGATTTTTGTTACTTTGCGATAATGCTTTGTTGTCACAATCAAGGTTTGTTTTGATGGAATCCATGTTATTATTGTTTTCTTTATTTGGGATTTTGTGTATATTGAAATTCAGACATTATCACTCCAAATTGTATAGTTTTTATTGGTGGTTTTGGTTAGTGTTGGCATTTGTTTCGTTGACTTGTGCTTTGTGTGTTAAGTACGCCGGATTTTATTCTTTTTGCTTGGGACTTGCAATTTTGGGGCGAGATTATTGGAAACTTTTGTCAGATAATAGAATTTCAGATAGATCTTTATTTTTGCGATTTATCGGTAAAGGAATTGTTGTTATTACCGTTCCTATTGCTGTTTATTTAGGAATATTTTATTTACATTTAAATATATTGAGAAATGCTGGTCCTCATGATAGCATAATGACAAGTGCATTTCAAGCATCTCTTGAAGGAGGCCTAGCTTCTATCACAAAAGGGCAGCCATTATTAGTCGCTCACGGATCACAAATTACGCTAAGGTATATTCTGATAACTAATTACCGAGATAAAAAATAATTTGCTAGATAATTATAGACATACTCATGGCCGTACTTGCTGGTTACATTCACACCCACATGTCTATCCAATTCGTTACCCCGACAAAAGAGGGTCCAGCCATCAACAGCAAGTCACTTGCTATAGTTTCAAAGACGTTAATAACTGGTGGATTGTTAAAAGACCCTCCAAAAACGATTTAGTAGTTGAACAACCGGTTGATGCAATAAAACATGGCGATATTATCCAACTAGTGCATGGAATAACCAGCCGGGCTCTCAATTCGCATGATGTAGCTGCCCCTATGTCACCGCAAAGCCAAGAAGTTTCCTGTTACATCGATTATAATGTTTCCATGCCCGCGCAGAATTTATGGCGTATTGAAATAATGAATAGAGAATTAAATGGTGACGCTTGGCACACAATTCAATCTCAAATAAGATTAATACATGTCAATTCAAGCCAGGCCCTTAAATTTAGCGGAAGGCAACTCCCCGATTGGGGATTTAATCAACACGAAGTTGTTACTGATAGAATTTTAAATCAAGATGATACTGTTTGGAATGTTGAGGAGCATAGATACACAAAAAGTGATGATCAGAAAGAAAGAGAACGAGATTTAGTTAATGCTGAAATGATCCCAACTGCTGCTACTAGTCTATCTTTTTGGGAAAAATTACTGGAATTGCAGTATAAAATGTTGATAACTGCTACGGAAAATGTTCAGAATCATATGTATAGCAGCGAACCACTAGAATGGCCTTTATTATCAAGAGGGATCGCCTATTGGGTTTCCAGTAAGAGTAATGTATGTTAAAATAATTCTCGTTACGTAACCCCTCCTAAAAATATTTTTTTCAGGCTCAAGTTCATCTGCTCGGCAATTTAGTAATATGGTATTCAGCTACCGCAAGTCTACTTATTTATTGCGTCTTATTAGTTTTTTATTTATTAAGACGACGGAGACAATGTTTTGATTTAGATCAAAACAGTTGGGAAAAATTTATGTTAATAGGTGAAGTATTTTTAACAGGATATGTTTTTCATTATATTCCATATTTTTTTGTGGAGCGAACCTTATTTTTACATCATTATCTACCTGCATTTACGTATAAAATATTATTAACTGCTGCATTGATAGAACATATCTATTTTTTGGTACGTAAGGTATTAAAAATGCAATTTTTATCGAATATTTATATATTTGCTGTTGTTGGATGGTTGGCGACTGTTTTTTACGTATTTAAAAAGTTTACCGTATTGTGTTACGGCACTACTGCTCTATCTACAAGTGATATTTTAAATTTAAGATGGAAAGAGACATGGGATTTTATTGTTCATAAAAATTGAAACCTTTTTTGGCGAGCGGGACGCTTAGTAATAGCAATATGTGACTACGTATAATTAATTTATCCAGAATTTTATACTTTAACATGTTTATTTCGCTGTAGCGCGGCAATTATTAATATTCAAAATATTATCAATAAAATAACACTTTTTGGCCCAGTAGCGAATAATCAATTTTTTTCTGTAAAGTTTCAAATACAATCTCAAAAATTGAGGGACAAAATATCGAATTTCGAATAACCATCTTTTGGAAATTAGAATATGATATATAACTAATATTTCTGCCAAGTTTCAGCTCTTTATTTTGAGTATGAAAAAATATACGCGACTGGAAAGTGGATGACACAAATATATACATATATATGGTTTGGTTACAGTCATCTATGTGCCTCCATATGCCTGTCGCGGTGTCCGACGTACACCAAGAACAATCACTTAATAACCTAGAACTAAAACTTTGCAGTTCGTTTATTTATTATATTATTTTACTTCACCACCGTATTGGACAATTTGTAGATTGAAAATAATTCCAGGTTCGTATTCAGCTACCCCTAGAATTCCAAATAACTTGAATCTTGACGTTCACTTTGGTTTTCGGGTCATTTTAGAGATGTTCCGCTCGCCTCAATAATTTGAAATTATTAATGTAAGAAATGTTATTTGATGAATATAGTATTAAATTTGGAGATTATGGCCCGAATTCATGAATGTCAATTAGAAAATCTTAAATCTATCTTTATGTGAATTTTTCACTCTATTATTGATTTGAAATGTATAGAAAATGATTTTCAGAGCTTCCCTAAAAAATTTCACGCCCAGAAGGGTTTCTTAAACAGTCAATTTGAGTTCGTAAATTCGGGCCTACATATATATAAAAGAGATTATTTTAAAAATTGACTGAAAAAGACATTCGCAAATTTTATTGTAAATAATATTTGTATATATCAAATGGTATATGGTTGAATAATAAGGAAATGTATATTTTTTACATATGTTTTATTTGAAAAAGAGATTAAATACAATTATATTTTAATCCGTAATAATTCCTTAAGTTTAGCTTGAAGTATCCATAGCACTGTCGTCAATTCGACGAACATGTTCCTCAATATCAATGTTGGCAGTTTTGGTGGTCAAAACTGCTGTAGCTCCCCTCGGATAACGGTACGAGTTCTGACGAACTCCTTTTTTATTAGCCTCATCATAAGTCCTCAAATAATTAACATGTCTTTTCTTAATGACGCAAATGTCAACATTAGACCCAGAACCTAAATCGTTGAAAATGCCCGCCAATATAGCATTTTTCACAAGTTGTATCCCTTCTTGTTCCTCCATATTCTCACGGAAACCATTTTCAAAAACTGCCATGGCAGCTAAAGTACCAGAGCCCATAGCAGTAAAAGGTAATTTATCGGTTGAGCCATGAGGATAAATGCTGTATAAATGAGCACCGAAACTGTCGACACCTCCCAAAACTAAAGCGGCGCCGATATGTCCTTGGTAGCGGAAAAGCATTTGTTTCAACATTTGGTTAGCGGTGCTGACAGGGACAACCCGACCGGTGTATAGACGATGTAGTTCTAGCTGCGAGGCTATTAATTTAGTTGTCATTTCGGTATCGGCGGCTGTGCCGGCACCACAACAACTTCAACACAAAAAAAATTATACCACAATCTCTGCCGTTATTATATGCATACTTACTACATATTTCCGGCTAAATAATGGATCTTGGAGCAATTCTTATCAGATACAGTTGTATCCTCGGTAGCTCTGGTGTCAGCCCCTAAGATAATTCCATCTTTGAACACCAACCCGACAATTGTGGTACCAGTCTTGGTAGCTTTTGGTAAAGGTAATCCTTTATTAGTAAGAATTGCATTTCTGAAAGTTAGGTTAACATGAGATGACATCGCAGAAATATTGAATTGTAATGAAAAACTTTTTCTAAGATCGTATGTAAAGCTTAAATTTATTATTTCAGAATTAATGAAAATACCTGCTACAGTTCTCGAAGGAAAATCCTGGAGATGGAATTTCTGGAGCTAATACAGACGACATATTTATTTCTTGATTTGAAAGTCACTTGTTACCATCCATCTAGTGGGCATTTTTCAAACTTCATTACATGCATCTATCTGGTGGCAAAATGAGAACTACTCAAAATTGTATTACGCTTGAAAAGCCATTTGAGCTAACATTATTTTAATCGGTTGTTATTTGTAATCAGTGAGCTTTTGTTGAATTTTTTATTTCACATTTTTATTCACTACTTCATTATATGTATATTGATCAAAATCAGTCCAAATTTTATTCGTGAATAGGCTTTTTTCTTTATTGTAAGCTCAGATTTTATATAATTTATCATAAATACATTAGAAATACTAGTTAGCGATAATATTTTTTTTAAATCCACAGTATTGTCACAAATTTCAATATGAATAATTTATTAAAACAGGTTACTAGAGGCGGCTCTAGCCTACATGAACTGTTTTAATCAGCATTTATTTAAATTGAAGAGTTATTTGCACGGTTCAAGTAAGTATATGTTATATCTATTCTCTCGAATATATTATGAAAATTAGTTATTATTTCTGTGCAGAAAGGAATTATCTACCCGCATCTCTAGTTGCCGATAGTAGCTGAAATATGTCTTCCTCGGTCGGCGTAGATATTTTGTAAGATTTAATAATTCTCATATGTCCACTAACTTCTCCTATTTTGCCTTGGAGAACTTTTCACGCAGGCTTTACCCCCGTTACGGATACTTTTTCTTTTTGTAATTTCTCATCTTCTACAGCGAATAAAATAGCAGCAAAATGTCTACAAGCCTCGCCAAGACCTGCATCGCATCTACAATGACTGCAAAGAACTTCTCCTTCTGGCCGAGCTATAATCCAAGGCTATAGAGGTTTTTCATTGAGTCGTTGAGAATGCATCATCTCAGACACAAAGGCTGGTACCACGAGCTCTGTTTTTGGCGCTACTAAGAGCGTTGTGTCAAGATGTGTTTTAACGCAATTAGAATTTTCCCAAATACTTTAGAAAATAATCTTCAGATACAAATTACGGAAAACACATATGTCTACAAAATTTATTTGAATATTTTCCTTTAAAATAGCTTGAAATATTTATATTGCCTCAAAACGCTTCTTAAAATAACACTGCTAGTATAGCCGAAAACAGAGCTTGTGGTACCAGCCAAATTGTTTAAAAATTAGTATGTACAAAAATATTAATGCTTTACTTATTAATTCATAGTTATATTTGAATAAATTTGAGTGACCATTGTAGTCGCATAACGTACTGCTTTATTTCTATTTGCTGGGCATAGCGTTTTGATTGAAGCTATAAAGGATTGGAAAATATATCTTTTTCAATAATATTTCAAGATTTTATGCGTAAAATTTTTTGTTGTATAACTATTAATAATAAATGTTGAGTGCATACAACTCACCTTTCCAAAAATCAATATATTTTCTTTAAACTTTTTCACCAATAAATCTCGCACCCATCCGCATGACACATATTTATAGACTTCTAAACTCTTGAAAACTCTAAATTCTTGATGTGTATAGAAACTTCTTGTTAGAACTAAATATTAAAAAATTTCATCTTGTAATATTTGTTCCAGTTACCGTGAAAAACTGGATAAATCACTATTATAAGGATCGACATCTTCAAATTGATTAATTTTATTCAAATAACGAGCTCTCACGTCACTACTTGAAGATTCAAAATATTCTAGACGGTAACAGGAAATAAAACCCCCGGGAAATAATACTCCAGAAAAAAAGCCCCGGAAAAAAAACCCCAGGAAAAAAAACCCCCAGGAAAAAAAAAACCCCGGAAAAAAAGCCCCATGTGATAAAAACCGAAGAAAGTTTATGTAACGAATATTATAAATTAGGAATTCTTAGGAATTAATTACAGAATAAACAATCGACCGAAATCAGTTTCTCTTCATTATCTAGTGACTTCTGGAAACTTTTCTGAACGGCTATGGGGATGAAAATAACCGTATTCCGATGTAGAGTTTCAATAACACAAATATAATATTCAAAACAAGATGATTTACATTCCATACATAAATGTCAAAATTACAACAATACACATATTTTTATATATTACAAAAGACTGCTACATGGCGACTAGATCATCATCGCTTTGCTTGGCACTGGGAAGAGGGACATATTCGTTGTACCGCTCTGGTTTTGGTACGTTCATTCCAACACTCCCCCTCGGGATAACGAACGGTGAGTCCTAATCTGCACATGAAAAACTTATGTTTAGGTCCATACAAACCCTTAGTTAAGATGTCCGCCACCATGGCCTCGGTAGGAACGTGGTGAAAAGTAATAACGCCTTCACGTAGGACTTCACGAACGAAATGAAATCTTATATCGATGTGCTTGCTACGAGCGTGATAAGTCGGATTCTTAGCAAGTTTCAATGCTCCTTGATTGTCGTTGTATATGGGAATACTCTCTCTGATATTCATCCCCAATTCATTAAGGAATTTGCGCAGGTAGATGGCTTCTTTGGACGCATCAGAGAAACCCATGTATTCAGCCTCATTAGACGAGAGAGTCACTGATTTTTGTTTTCTTGAATCCCATGTGATAGCACCTGCGCCCCATAGGAAACACGTACCAGTGTAAGATTTGCGATCTGAAATATTTCCGCCCCAATCAGCGTCTACATATCCAGTTAAATTACTCTCTTCAGAGGTGTATTTCAGTCTCACTTCAGATGTACCTTTCAAATATCGCAGTACGCGTTTAGCAACAATCCAATGGGATTTGTCATAGCAATTGTTAAATTGCCCCAAGAAACTACATACGTAACTTAAATCTGGCCGAGTGGCAGTAGCCAGATAATTCAAAGCACCGACTAATTCTCGGTATGGTAATTTTCTGTCTTCTTCAGAGATATCTTCTCCAGATTTCGTTAATTTGATACTTGGATCAAGTGGGGTTGCAACGGGATTACAATCAGTCATGTTAAATTTCTTCAACAATTCTTTGATGTAGCCCTTTTGACTTAAACTTATTTCGTTTTCTTCTCTGTGAAATTCGATTCCCAAGAAATACTTTATTTCACCCAAATCTCGGACTTCAAAATTACTTGATAATTGTTTTCCGACTTTGGAAATTAATTCATCGCTGTCTGAGATTAGTAGAATATCATCGACGTAAGTAACTATAAATGCTTGTGCTCCCCCTCGCTCAAGCTTGTACACGCAAGGGTCAGCATTCAATGGATTTGCGCCGATTTCTTTTATTGAATTATCAAGTTTCTTATGCCAACTTCTTCCAGCTTGTTTCAGTCCGTATAAGGCTTTCTTGAGAAGTAAAACTTGGTTGTTTGAATCCAAACTCTTCAACAACTCATTTGCCTTCTCTACGATCTTCTTGTCGACATTTTGAACCTGGATTATTCGTCTTAAAGCTTCTCTCATGAATTTCGGAGGTTCCTAAATATTCTTTCTTCCAAATCGCCATTGAGATACGCTGTAGAAACGTCAAATTGTCTAATCTTCATACCCATTCTAATTGCATTGGCTGTAATTATTCTTATGGAACTGAGTCTCGCAACAGGTGAGAAAGTTTCTTTAAAATGCACGCCAGGCCTTTGCAAGAAACCTTGAGCTACAAGTCGAGCTTTTCTTCGTTGAATTGATCCGTCTGGATTCAATTTATTACGTAGTACGATACGACTGCCTATGATTGTTTCGTTCTTCGGACGCTTGATGATTTGCCAAGTATCTTTCTTGAGAACTGAAGCCACTTCTTCTGCTATAGCGTCTAGCCATTCTTCGGTGTCGTCGCTTGACATAGCTTTGTTTATCGGCACTTCCGATAAGAAACTGTAACTAATTTCATAATCTTCAATGACTTCTTGTGCATTTTCTTCAGCTGGTTCTTGACGGACTATATATTCTTTTCTTGGTCTACCTCTTTGACCATCTCGAATAATTCTAGGTCTTCCCCTAGCTCTTACCATTTCTGGCTCTGCGTTTTCTTCGATGACTTCTGGAACGTCTTCAGGGTCGTCATCTTCTAAGATCGTATCGTTACGTACTTCGATATCAACATATTTCTGCTGAGGTTCGTTTTCAAATACTGATTTTTCAGGCATGAATTCTTCGTAGCTGCTTGGTTCTAGTTTTTCATCTTCTAAAAATTTCACGTCTCTACTTATTTCTATTTTCTTTTCCTGAGGAATCCAAACTCGGTAGCCCTTCGAATTATCAGAATATCCCATTAGTAGTCCTTCTTTCGATCGAGATTCAAATTTTCCTTTGTTTATTTTCAAATCGAGACAATGTAGTTTGCATCCAAATTCTCTAAGGTAATTAACATTGGGTATCTTTTCATGCCACAGCTCGTATGGTGTTTTTCCATTCAAGCTCACGGTCGGACATCTATTTCTTAGATGATTTGCCGTATTTATTGCTTCTGCCCAGAAACTTTTAGGTAAGTTAGCTTGAATTAAGAGACATCGAGCCATTTCGATTAAAGTTCTATTCTTCCTTTCAGAAAGACCGTTCTGTTCCGGGTGATAAGGAATGGAGAGTCTTCGTGTGATTCCTGGTTTTTCCAAAAAATCGTCAAATTCTTTGTTTAAATATTCTGTTCCATTGTCGCTTTGCAGATACTTGATTCTGGTGTTTTTGATATTTTCAAGTTTCAACTTTACTTCTCGAAATGTTTCGAGCACTTCGCTTTTGGATTTTATAAATCGTACTTCGCACCATCTGGTTGCTTCATCAATGAAAGTGACAAAGTATCTTGATTTTCCGTGTGATTCAGTTCGCATCGGACCGCAAACGTCCGTGTGAACAATCTCGAGTGGTTTCAAATCTTTGGGTTCACTCCTGGAAAATGATGCTCTTGTCAGTTTTCCTTTCAAACATGTTTCGCATTGAATTATTGGATCGTTTTCATTCAATTTCAAACCACAGAGTCTCTTGTTGGCATATGCTGCTTTCAGATCTTTGATGTTCAGATGACCCATTCTTTTATGCCATACTTCAATAGATGACTTTACGTTGTTGATGAATGAGACGGTTTCGGATTCATGTTTTTCACGTATAAAATATAAATTTCCTATACGTTCAGCGCTCATTCTGACTGTTCCTTCACTGTCTAGAATTTCTGCTTCCTGCTGTTTGAACAGTACATTAAATCCTTTATCAGTTATTTTTGATACTGACATCAAATTCGTTCGAAGTTCTGGTACGAGCAATGTGTCTTTCAATGAAATCTTCGGATTTTTGGGATCCTCGTAGTATATTTGAGCTGTTCCTCTGGCAAGAACTTCCGTTGTGGTCTCGTTTGCCATGTTGACGGTACCTGTTCTCTCTGTACTTACATCGACGAGTACACTGCTGTCTTTACAAAGATGAGAGGTTGCCCCACTGTCGAGACACCATCTTGAATTCTCTTCATTTTGAGCATGCAATGCTTCATTTGCATAGAAAGTAAGATCTTCCGCATTTTTTGCTGAATCTTTCTTTTTCAGGAAACAATCGGCTGCCTTGTGTCCTACTGTCCGACATTTGTGACATCGGAATTTGAATTGTTCGTTGGTGGACTTTTCGTTTTTCGATTTTTCGTCTACTCGATTCGGCTTTTTGAACTGAAATCGTTTTTTGTAATTATTTATTGAATACATTGCATTCTGACCTGTATTCCTTGTTTCATTCAGTCGAGCTTCATATTCTTCAGTTATTTTGATACGAAGAACATCTGGTGTAGGTAATGTATCGCGTGACTCTATTGCACATCTAAAATTCTCGAATTTTTCTGGAAGACTATATAACAGCATAACAGAGAGTAAATCGTTGTCAATTTTCACGTTCATCTCTTCGAGTTTATCTACTACGTCAAAGAAGTTATTCAGGTGTTCCTTCATGTTGCCACCGTTTTCCATTCGTTGAAGAATAAGTGTTTTCAGCAATGTTGCTTTACGAGCAGGCCCCTGGGATTGATATACATTTTCTAATTTCAGCCACATATCTCGTGCAGTATCGCAATTTTTTATTTGTTTCAGCTCTGAAGGAGATATGGACAATATAATATCTGATTTCGCCTTTCTATCGGCTATCGCCCATGCATCTATAACTGATTGATTATTTCCGGTTGCTTCTGGTTTTGTTATTTCACCATTCACATAACCGTATGCGTCATTTTTTATTAAAATCGCTTGCATTTGCAGCTTCCACGTATCATAATTGGAATTATTCAACGGTTCGATTCGTAATATACTGGAACTCATTTTGTTTTTGCTTGTGTACACGTAATTTAGTTCAAAATTTGATGTCTTTTGAAACCATACGCACAAAACTACTACACACAGTTGTTAGTCAGAATAATCTTCACTTTAGCTGGGCCCATAACCTGAACGGCTATGGGGATGAAAATAACCGTATTCCGATGTAGAGTTTCAATAACACAAATATAATATTCAAAACAAGATGATTTACATTCCATACATAAATGTCAAAATTACAACAATACACATATTTTTATATATTACAAAAGACTGCTACATGGCGACTAGATCATCATCGCTTTGCTTGGCACTGGGAAGAGGGACATATTCGTTGTACCGCTCTGGTTTTGGTACATTCATTCCAACATTTTCAAAAGACAAAAATATTCTTGAGATCGTCTCTTAAACATGCACAAAAATTAAATGTGTGTAAATGTTTTACTCCACTATATTATTATTGACACTAATAGATAAATAAAACTGAAGTCACTATATTTATGTCAGTATTACATTATACATCCTGCGTTATATAGAATTGTTGTTTATAACTCGGGGCTTTATTATCAAACATAATGAAAACACCCTAAAGCCCTGTTCAGACGTGGACTCACAGAGGACTCACTTCAGAATTTGAGTCTTAAAAAGAAGAAAAAAAAATTAAGTCGCTTGTCAAATAGAGGCGCCGCTATTTTCAGTCTTGCAAAGTGGGCGTTGTCGTTTCCTCATCTCATTGATAACTTCATGGTAATCTATGTCTTTGGCTTTTATTGTTTTTTGCATCATTTAATTCTTTTTATCGTATTTGGAATGTGCAAAAGGCAGAAAAGTATAGCAAATACATTTCTTTCTTTAATTATTGCTGATTCGGAAACGAGTTTGAGAACAATACAAAATAAAGGATATGTAGAGAGAGTCTTTATTCACTATAAAAGAACTAAGAACAGAATATTCACAGTCTTTCAAGAATTTTATTAGTAGTATTCAAACTCTAATCATTCAGAAACAGTTTTCATCATAATATAAATAGAATAATCTTCTCAATAATTCAATATGAATTCTTTTTGAATAATCTATTACAAAAGTACCAATGAAATAAATCAAATTTTAAAGGGTTTTATTTTAGAAGTGGAAGAAGAGATACATTTTGACGCAACAAACAAGCTATACGTGTGAAAGGCCAAGACTCAAAAATATTTTGTTGCTTCAAAAAACTTCTTCTTCTTAAGACTCAAATTCTGAAGTGAATCCACGTCTGAACAGGGCGTTTTATATACCTAATTTATAATATTCGCTACATAAACTTTCTTCAGTTTTTTTTCCTGGGAGTTTTTTTCCGGGGTTTTATTTCCTAGATTCTATTTAGACATGTTTATTTCTCAAAAATCGCAAATTAACCAAATTAGTTAGAGAAAATGTTTTGGCCCAAACACTTTTTAAATTTATCGTCATTTCGACTATGAATACTTCTGTTCAGAGATCCCCTTAATAAACTCTCAAATATGTATGTATTTGATTTTGTATTAGTCATGTAGATATAATTCTTCTTTCAGTAAATACATATCTTACACAATGCTAAAAAAATCGACTTTCTTTTTAGTCTAAAATTGATACTTTTCTACATAATCTTTTTAATGTCCGCAAAAATTTTAAATTGCGTTACGCAACCAGATGATTATGGGGAATAATCTCAATTATTCATTCGCATAATCGGATAAGAAGTTAAACACGCGAATCAAATAATTGATTCTAAGTTTGAAGCAACCACAGCAACAAAAATAAGTTCAGACACAAAGCAATAGATGAAAAAAACTGCTGAAATACTACAATATTTAGGAAGTAAAATTAAGCCATTGAAAACGCTTTAAGAGCAGAAATGGATTTAGGTTTAACCTATAAAATCCCAGACCGTAACGCCAAAATTGAAAAAAAAATTGACGTGGACTCCTCTTAGGATTGTACAAATTTTTGCTCTCGCGAATTGTCAATGCCGGATTACTTGAGCTCTCCAAGCAAAATATTTTAACCTGGCTACTCAATTCTCATTTTAAATAATTTTTCTCTTGTGTGGAAACAAAATAATTATTGAAAACGCAATATTAACCCAGAACCCCACAAATTACCTCAGAGAGCTCAAAATTTCTTTTTAATTAATGCCGAATAGCATCAAATTCAAATAAGTTTAATTCCTTAAGCAAGTATCAAATAAGGCACCGAAATTGATTAATAAAAAATAATCCGGCATTGATAATATGGACAAATATTTCATTTAATTACATACCATTTTTCCTACCTTTAAAAATAGTATAATCCGGCACACAATATTTCATTTAATTACATATCATTTATCCTACCTTTAAAAATAGTTTTCACCCTATACCTGAAAGAAACAATTCCACATATTCATGATCAAAACTATGCCCCATGTCCCCCCATATTTCGTCGTTATTGAGAGTTGTTTCAACCCTCTTACAGAATATAAAATACATGTCACTTATAAACTAAAGCATTGAATACAGAACATCTACGTAAAAGGAATATCAAATATAAAATACATGTCATTTTGAGTGCAAGGGGTGTACGCAACCGCCTAAATCTAGGTACCTACAGCCCTGCATCTCACAAACTGAAACGTAATTTATGTCATTTTATCAATTAGAAAATAGAATCCACATCTGAATCATCTTATCTTCGGTTGAGCTTGGGTTTCATTCGTTTCAGTAGGTGCAAGTGGGAATTTCCTGCAGGACGGCAATAGACTGTTGTTTGTGGACGACTTGCGTTATTGCGGATGTTGTAATATACTAAAAAAAAGTCAAAAAAACAATGATTTTGTTTCCAAATTGATTTATAGAAATAATAGAACTACTGGTACTAACCCATTTTGTCTCAGAAGTAAATTTCAGTCACAGAGTAACTTCTGAAGTGAGTTCATTACTTGCATCCATTTGACTTCACAAGATGTTGTTCAGATGCAAGAAGCATCTTCTAAAACTCATGCACTCAAAGTTCCATTGTTCCACAAAAAATAATTTCCAGTTCTAACATTCATTCTAATGCAATGCAGTCCTTCTAGTTGATGATTGAACTCAGCTTGTAGAACTCACAGCTATTTGATCACGCGTGAAGCAAGTTTCTTGTACGATCTTCTTGATGTGACTCCATCTTCTGGATTCGTCGAAGACCACCACAAAAGGAACAAAGTGAAGAGACTATTGCTGAAATCATTCCAACTATAGTCTATGAACTCTGTGTTCATTAAAATACATGCACTCGCAGTTATTTTTTTTTTAAGATCGACTAAGACCATCTACTGAAGGTGAATGAGCTTAGATTATCTTAAAATTCAAATGAATTAAGTTTATTTACTTTACTATGGTAACAGTTGCCACCTGTTATCATAGCAAGTAAACATTGCAATAATCTATTCTACTATGAAAATGATACAAAAAAATTACAGACCTCAAAAGAATTCATCAGAAATGATTTCCTACCCATCCTCCTGCAGAGAAATTCTCTTGGGGGAAAACATTCTTTATTATTTTTCGTCTTGTACGATCTCCTTGATGTGACTCCATCTTCTGGATTCGTCGAAGACCACCACAAAAGGAACACAGTGAAGAGACTATTGCTGTAATCATTCCAACTACAGTCTATGAAATCTGTGTTCATTAAAATACATGCACCCACAGTTATTTTTTCTTAGAAATCGACTAACTCCATTCATTGAAGGTGAACGAGCTTGGATTATCTTAAAATTCAAATGAATTAAGTTTATTTACTTTACTATGGTAACAGTTGCCACCTGTTATCATAGCAAGTAAACATTGCAATAATCTATTCTACTATGAAAATGATACAAAAAAATTACAGACCTCAAAAGAATTCTTCAGAAATGATTTCCTACCCTGGAATCCATCCTCCTGCAGTAAAATCCTCTTGAGGGAGAGCATTTCTCATTGTCTTTCGTATTGTACGGTCTCCTTGATGTGACTCCATCTTCTGGATTCGTCGAAGAACACCACAAAAGGAACACAGTGAAGAGACTATTGCTGAAATCATTCCAACTATAATATATGAACTCTGTGTTCATTAAAATACATGCACCCACAGTTTTTTTTTTTAAGATCGACTGAGTCCATTCTCTGAAGGTGAATGAGCTTAGAGTATCTTAAAATTCAAATGAATTAAGTTTATTTACTTTACTATGGTAACAGTTGCCACCTGTTATCATAGCAAGTAAACATTGCAATAATCTATTCTACTATGAAAATGATACAAAAAAATTACAGACCTCAAAAGAATTCATCAGAAATGATTTCCTACCCTGGAATCCATCCTCCTGCAGTGAAATCCTCTTGGGGGAAAGCATTCTTCATTGTTTTTCGTCTTGTACGATCTCCTTGATGTGACTCCATCTTCTGGATTCGTTAAAGACCACCACAAAATGAACACAGTGAAGAGACTATTGCTGAAATCATTCCAACTATAATATATGAACTCTGTTCATTAAAATACATGCACCCACAGTTATTTTTTTTTAAGATCGACTAAGTCCATTCACTGAATGTGAATGAGCTTAGAGTATCTTAAAATTCAAATGAATTAAGTTTATTTACTATGGTAACAGTTACCACCTGTTATCATAGCAAATAAACATTGCAATAATCTATTCTACTATGAAAATGATACAAAAAAATTACAGACCTCAAAAGAATTCATCAGATATGATTTCCTACCCTGGAATCCATCCTCCTGCAGTGAAATCCTCTTGGGGGAAAGCATTCTTCATTGTTTTTTGTCTTGTACGATCTCCTTGATGTGACTCCATCTTCTGGATTCGTTAAAGACCACCACAAAATGAACACAGTGAAGAGACTATTGCTGAAATCATTCCATGCACTCGCAGTTATTTTTTTTTAAGATCGACTAAGTCCATTCACTGAAGGTGAATGAGCTTAGATTATCTTAAAATTCAAAATAATTAAGTTTATTCACTATGGTTACAGTCGCCACCTGTTACCATAGCAAGTAGACATTGCAATATTCAATTCTACCTAATGAATAAATAAAAATATCAGGAAAATATTTGTACCACCTGTCCATCACCTCCATATAGAAACATGCGCTTGAAATTGTTGTTCTTCAATAATATATATAGTTATATTAAAAGAAACTGAATCAAAAAAATTCAAATTTACAGTTCACACAGCCTCAGAGAATACAACTTAATATGACTGCGCAATATCAACTCAATTCAAAAATGCGCACTTTCAAGTATCTCAAGTATTTATGCATTCTCAAATGTAGTCTGAATTCATTAGTTATCGCAAATAAATCTATAAATGATCCCAAACCATTTCAAAAACTGGAAATTCTTCAAAATTTACAAAGCAGAAGCTAAAAATCAGCAATTATTCTAATTGTTTGTTTACGAGACCAGGGAGTACCAGGTACCAGGGAGTAACAGGTACGAAGGGTGACGAAATTAACCGAACGCTACCAACCATAAACAAATATTATATTATACCTATATCTTATTTATCTAACTCAAAATAATAAAAGAACTAAAAATTTCAGCTTCTTATATATCATAATCATACACAAATATTTTAATACTGAAAATAACCAAATGATGAATCAAATAATAATTCATATTGAAGATGCTACCGTCGCAATTTTTCAAATCCGGTATTAAATTGTTTGATTCCACCATTAACTAACTATATTCTTCCAATATATTCCAAATAATTATCTCTTCACATACTCTAAACACCCAAAAACTAATAAAAATACTTAAATCGAACATAAATAATTTCTTCCTATTAACAATAATTGTTTTTGTTGTTTACAGGGTTGTTTATATGGCGATGAGACCCGAGCGCGTCCGACAATTATCGATAAATTTAAACTTTATTATTATTTATTTTAATGCAAGAGTGAGGAGTATTTGTTGTTATTTTGTCAAAAATCTTATACAATTCTCTTAAATCTGGTACATTCAAGCAAAATATTTGTTTAGTTAAATAAATAAATCATACTTCACGAAACAGCAAATTCGTTTTACATCATTTATGGAAATTAATTGATTATTTATTGATATCTATTGCCACCCAATATTCTATTTTTCGTTAATATATGTACAATGTTTGGTTCTTTTTAGACTAGTGGTTCAGTGATGTATCAATAGATCTTTTCCTAAGATAATTGACATTTTAAAATTATATTAGTCATGGAACACTTTAAATATATGCAAATACAAATGAAGAAATTATAGATTAAAAATATAGAATGTCCGATTTTTTATTCGAAACCCCAGTTGTCGTTACACTAACATCTGAAATATGCAGTATCGGATTGAGACACCTTAGGTTATCTAGGCAGTATTCAATGAGGTCCCTGAGCTGTTTTGAATATATGAAATGCTTGGAGACTCGTGATTTTCTTTCTTTCGTCCACTGTTGAAGTGTTGAGCCATCAGTTGTAAGCTGGTAGGTTGCAAAACTGTATAATCTTAAATAATTCAGAGAACAAATGAACATTATCAAAGCAAATAATCCTAGCTTATAAATTGGAAAATACAACTCAACTAAAGAACACTGAGTTCACCCTTCATGACAAGAAGTAGCTCAAAATTCTTGCCTCTTCGCCAATACATCTACTTTTATTATTCGAGCCTAGTTTTTCAATAAATTATTAAGCAAATTCAAGCCCTGTCTTTCAAACACTTGAATGATTTTATTTATGTAACTATTGTCACTAGTACCCTCGTTTATAATTGAACAAAATGTTTTGTAATAAACAAAAACATATACGTACTTTTTAAACAATTTGACTTCAAAATATTAATACCAACAACCTAGGAATAGTTGATAATCAAAATTTGATTTGAAACACTTCTATAATCGAATTCAAATTGTAATCTACAAAAATAAACAATTAATATTAAAAAATTATTGGTAAAATCCTATAATACGAGGATTTCTATCAAAGCACACACAGTTAGAAGATGGTGTTATAGTGCAGGCTCCCATGACAAAAAAGCTACCCCATCGAACACCTCAAAATTATAAATTGAGAATGGCTGAAAAACATGTAAGAAACAGGTTACGCTCGCCAGACTATTAAAAATTTGTTAATTACTACTTCTTATGAATTTTTGAAATTATTTTAAAAAAATGTTTTTTTTTTCGAAACACCTGTTTGAGATTTATACAATTTGTAGTAAGTAATGAACTATTTTTGAAAATTTTTTTTTAATTAACTTCTGGCAGACCTCTTGTTATGAATAAAATTTTTTACAAAAATAATACCTCTTTGGTTTTTTTTTTTAAATAAAGTTTAAGATCTCTTCTATCTATCACAACTTGCCTGACTGACAATTTTCGTTAGCAAATTTCTGACAAACCGTTTGTTAAAATCAATTTTTTTTTATGAAAGTGCACATAATAACACTTCCTCGATTTTTTTGTTACATATAGTTTAAGATTGTTTCTATCTATTAAACCTTGTCTGCCTGACTATTTTTGTTGATTAATACCTCTAATATTGACCAGGGTCCATGCCGTAGAGTCTACGGAGTAGACACATTGACTCTATGGCAATTCCCTCCACTATTAGTAGTCTATCATTCAGTTTATGATTGGTACCAATACCAGCAGGGGTAGGCAAATATTTTTAAGCACGGACCAAAATTCTAATTTCAGAAAATTCTTCGGGCCGGCAGAGACACCGCGTACATATACCATTATTAAAATTAAGTGAAACATGTTCTTATAATATATATGCATTGTAATGTAAATGGAATCAGAAAAATATTAAAATGATGTTTTGACGCGGCCGTTGTGAAAGCTTATTTTTATGAAACAGGTTCGATGCTTAAAAATGAAGTCTGACATAGTAAAAACCAATATTTTGTTGAAAAACGTATTCGAGTATAGGTATGTAAGGGATCTACATTATTGTTTTAGAACTGCAGAATCAAAAGTTTTCAATTAGCAACGATTATAACTCATTTTTTTAAAAGAAAAATGTGGTCGCTGCACTTAAAATATTAAGTCTGACATAGTAGATAACATCTTTTGGCTGACAGACCAATCTGTATGCATAAAATAAATGTCAAACTTTCTTTCAGAAAAAAATTAAAGTGGTGTTTTGACATGGCTTTTGAAAAAGTTTATATTTTTGCTGTCACGGCGCTTAAATATTGAATCTGACATGGTAAAAAATATTTTTTCAATGACAGGCAGTTTTTTATATGCAGAGGACATCCCAAACTTCAGTTGTTTGTTTGTTGATTCAAGCTTTTAAATTGTCACGCATTTCATTGAACCAACAAAATTAGTTATTAGTGTGTTCAAAATTTAAAGAAATATACATGACAATTGGCAGATAAATTTAAGATCGCAGCGCCGCAGCGGATATTTTTGAACTAACTAAGTTAGGATAAACTTGAAGTTTACATGTATTTAAATGGGATTTTTACGATTTTTAAAGATAAAAATAGTGAATATGAAATAAAGATTTACTTTTTCATGGATATTTTTCAAAAGTATATTGTTCGTAAGTACCAGGCAAGTGAATTATTCCATCTGTTTATTTATATTTAATTCATATTTTTAAATTGAACTTAACCTTTAATTTCTAGATGATGATATTGAAACTTCAAGAATATTTTGATGCAAATGTCAGTCACGTTGTGTAAATGAGGGTGAAGAGCTAGTAAATGCTTGACATTATATTATTCTGTCGAAAATTAAATGATGATAGTGACAAGAGAGTATTTTTGCATGGTCTTGCATATAAACATCAAAAGTGCTTGAGAATCCGTATGAAATTGAAGGAGAATTGAATTGTAATGAATATGATGCCTTGGAGATTGAGAATATGAGTTGTTCTTGCAAAGCAGAAAACAGCGACAGTTGCAAGCATATGACTGCAGTTTTTTTTATTGTGTACCATGTGTTGAAAAGTTCAAGTGGCTCGAGAATGCCTTTTAATTTTGTTAAATAAACATTAGATTAGTACTTATTAGTTGCACTGTTTGTTATTTCAAAAAATCTATCAATTATTTGAAGATAATTTGTATTTGTAAAGTATACCTGGATAAATATGAAAGAATCCAGACAAAAATATTCACCAGTTGCAATATCTGAAATGTCCTGCATGAAAGAAAAAATTTTGAAAAACTCTAAAACTTTGGATTCTATCTTCTTTTTCAATTTAAAAGTAAAAAGTACAACAAAACGAAATAACAACCTTATTATATCAACTGTCAGAAAGCGAATGCGTAGGCTATGGGCTTCATCAGTCATTACTACTACACATAATCCTCCATGGTAAATTTTTGTATTTGAAATTTCAATCAATTTACACAATATTTTTTGATGAATTTTTGCTAAAATCATTCAGAATTATTATCTCATATATGTTTTTTATAAATATTAATTAAATAACCGAATATAGAATATGATTTATTGATTTGATTATAAGCTCATGTATATTATATATGTAGCCCGCCAAATCTATCCTAACATCACTAGTTTGAAATTCTGCCACCAGATAGAGTATCGCTTATGTTTATTTGCCAATATTAATTTCCAAATACATTAACAAAATTTAAACGAGAAACGTGCTAGATGCTGCCATCTAACAGATTTAATGTAAATCTATTCAAAAACTTCAAAAATTACATCAAAATAAAAATTAGACCAAATCGCAAAACAAGTTAGTCTAACCCTAACAAAATTAAATACTGAGTAAATAATTTCAAGACAACTTGTTTGTCAAATGCCAAATACAGCCAATATACTCATTTATACGAACAAGTCCTCTCAAACGTGCTAGGTGCTGCCGTCTTACAGCATTAATGTAATAAATAAAATTGCAAAATGATCGACTCTGACCCTAACAGAATCAAATACTGAATAAATAATTTCATGACAACTTATTTCCCAAATGTCAGATACAGCCAATATACTCATTTTTATTAACAAGACCTCTGAAACGTGCTAGGTGCTGCCATCTTACAGTCAACCTTCCAACCGCCTCTTATTAAATATAATAAAATATTAAAAATACTTACAATTATCCATCAAGTGACATACGTTTTCCTTTGAATCCACCATTTAATCATAGAAAGCTACGATATCCATAAATTATGCACATTAAACACCAAAAGTTAAACTTCTCACAAAGTAAATTTATAACATATTTTTAACACACAAAAATGATATGTCCACACGAAATAACAATCACAATCTATCAAATATTATACGAATTGACTGATTCGATGAGAATTAACACGTATTATCAACTTTATTCATTAAAAACTGTTCATGTAATGTGGACTGATTCTAAGCGATAAAAACTGTAAACAAGAACAAATGAATTACGATTTTGAATAGGCGGGATGAAAATATAAGTTTGTTAATAATGTTTATTGAATTCTAGTAATAATTGAATGATCTAAAATCAATTTAAAACTGAATTCTGTACACTTCGAATGAAAATATAAGTGATACAAATCTATTTTTATATAGTAGTTTACTGATTAGCTGTAAGATGGCAGCATCTAGCACGTTTCAAAGCTGTTATTAAAAAATAGCGCCTTTTTAGCACTTTTGCTCAAGTTAAAATATATATTACTCATTTTGTATGTCTAATACGATAATTTGAATTATAAAAAGTGCAGAAAGTGCTTATACAAATAATTTAATCAAGGATTTTTTAACTGCTAAAATATTACAATATTTAGGAAGTAAAATGAGGCCATTGAAAACGCTTTAAGAGCAGAAATGGATTTAGGTTTAACCTATAAAATCCCAGACCGTAACGCCAAAATTGAAAAAAAAATTGGCGTGGACTCCCCTTAGGGTTGTACAAATTTTTGCTCTCGCGAATTGTCAGTGCCGGATTACTTGAGCTCTCTAGGCAAAATATTTTAACCTGGCTACTCAATTATCATTTTAAATAATTTTTCTCTTGTGTGGAAACAAAATAATTATTGAAAACGCAATATTAACCCAGAACCCCACAAATTACCTCAGAGAGCTCAAAATTTCTTTTTAATTAATGCCGAATAGCATCAAATTCAAATAAGTTTAATTCCTTAAGCAAGTATCAAATAAGGCACCGAAATTGATTAATAAAAAATAATCCGGCATTGATAATATGGACAAATATTTCATTTAATTACATACCATTTTTCCTACCTTTAAAAATAGTATAATCCGGCACACAATATTTCATTTAATTACATATCATTTATCCTACCTTTAAAAATAGTTTTCACCCTATACCTGAAAGAAACAATTCCACATATTCATATACAAAACTATGCCCCATGTCCCCCCATATTTCGTCGTTATTGAGAGTTGTTTCAACCCTCTTACAGAATATAAAATACATGTCACTTATAAACTAAAGCATTGAATACAGAACATCTACGTAAAAGAAATATCAAATATAAAATACATGTCATTTTGAGTGCAAGGGGCGTACGCAACTGCCTAAATCTAGGTACCTACATATCTTTAATAATATAATAGCATTAGTGGTGTATGTAATCAAAATCAATAAATTTGAATGAAGCCTCTATATCCACTTTTTGCACCCCGGCGCAGAATATGTTTAGAACAGCCCTACTAAAACGTAATTTATACGTCATTTTATAAATAAGAAAGTAGAATCCACATCCAAATCATCCTATCTTCGATTGAGCTTGGGTTTAATTCGTTTCAGTAGATGCAAGTATGGGAATTTCCTGATGCAGGACGGCGATAGACTGTTGTTTGTGGACGACTTGAATTATTGCGAATATTGGCAAATACTAGAAAAAATTAATGAAACCATGATTTTGTTTCCAAATTAATTTTTAGAAATAAAAGAACTATTGGTACTAACCCATTTTGTCTCAGAAGTAAATTTCAGTCTCAGGGTAACTTTTTATAACTTCTAAAGTCAGTTCATTATTTGCATCCATTTTACTTCAAAAGATGTTGTTCAGATTCTAGAAGCATCTTCTGTAACTCATTCACTCAAAGTTCCACTGTTCCACAAAAAATAGTTTCCAATTCTAACATTCATCTTATTGCAATGCAGTCCTCCTAGTTGATGGTTGAACTCAACTTGTAGAACTGGCAACCATTTGATCATGTGTGTCTTCATCTTCTAGATTCGTTCTAATGTGAACCTCTTGGGGAAGAATATTCTTCATTGTTTTTCGTCTTGTACGATCTCCTTGATGTAACTCCATCTTCTGGATTCGTTGAAGATCACCACAAAATGAACACAGTGAAGAGACTATTGCTGAAATCATTCCAACTATAATATATGAACACTGTGTTCATTAAAATACATGCACCCACCGTTATTTTTTTTTAAGATCGACTAAGTCCATTCACTGAAGGTGAATGAGCTTAGATTATCTTAAAATTCAAATGAATTAAGTTTATTTACTATGGTAACAGTTGCCACCTGTTATCATAGCAAGTAAACATTGCAAGAAATCTATTCTACTATGAAAATGATACAAAAAAATTACAGACCTCAAAAGAATTCATCAGAAATAATTTCCTACCTTGGAATCCATCCTCCTGCAGTGAAGTCCTCTTGGGAAAAAGCATTCTTCTTTGTTTTTCGTCTTGTACGATCTCCTTGATGTAACTCCATCTTCTGGATTCGTTGAAGATCACCACAAAATGAACACAGTGAAGAGACTATTGCTGAAATCATTCCAACTATAATATATGAACTCTGTGTTCATTAAAATACATGCACCCACAGTTATTTTTTTTTAAGATCGACTAAGTCCATTCACTGAAGGTGAATGAGCTTAGATTATCTTAAAATTCAAATGAATTAAGTTTATTTACTATGGTAACAGTTGCCACCTGTTATCATAGCAAGTAAACATTGCAAGAAATCTATTCTACTACGAAAATGATACAAAAAAATTACAGACCTCAAAAGAATTCATCAGAAATAATTTCCTACCCTGGAATCCATCCTCCTGCAGTGAAGTCCTCTTGGGAAAAAGCATTCTTCTTTGTTTTTCGTCTTGTACGATCTCCTTGATGTAGCTCCATCTTCTGGATTCGTTGAAGATCACCACAAAATGAACACAGTGAAGAGACTATTGCTGAAATCATTCCAACTATAATATATGAACTCTGTGTTCATTGAAATACATGCACCCACAGTTATTTTTTTTTAAGATCGACTAAGTCCATTCACTGAAGGTGAATGAGCTTAGATTATCCTCAAATTCAAATGAATTAAGTTTATTTACTATGGTAACAGTTGCCACCTGTTATCATAGCAAGTAAACATTGCAAGAAATCTATTCTTCTATGAAAATGATACAAAAAAATAACAGACCTCAAAAGAATTCATCAGAAATAATTTCCTACCTTGGAATCCATCCTCCTGCAGTGAAGTCCTCTTGGGAAAAAGCATTCTTCTTTGTTTTTCGTCTGGTACGATCTCCTTGATGTAACTCCATCTTCTGGATTCGTTGAAGATCACCACAAAATGAACACAGTGAAGAGACTATTGCTGAAATCATTCCAACTATAATATATGAACTCTGTGTTCATTAAAATACATGCACCCACAGTTATTTTTTTTTAAGATCGACTAAGTCCATTCACTGAAGGTGAATGAGCTTAGATTATCTTAAAATTCAAATGAATTAGGTTTATTTACTATGGTAACAGTTGCCACCTGTTATCATAGCAAGTAAACATTGCAAGAATTCTATTCTACTACGAAAATGATACAAAAAAATTACAGACCTCAAAAGAATTCATCAGAAATAATTTCCTACCCTGGAATCCATCCTCCTGCAGTGAAGTCCTCTTGGGAAAAAGCACTCTTCTTTGTTTTTCGTCTTGTACGATCTCCTTGATGTAGCTCCATCTTCTGGATTCGTTGAAGATCACCACAAAATGAACACAGTGAAGAGACTATTGCTGAAATCATTCCAACTATAATATATGAACTCTGTGTTCATTAAAATACATGCACCCACAGTTATTTTTTTTTAAGATCGACTAAGTCCATTCACTGAAGGTGAATGAGCTTAGATTATCTTAAAATTCAAATGAATTAAGTTTATTTACTATGGTAACAGTTGCAACCTGTTATCATAGCAAGTAAACATTGCAAGAAATCTATTCTACTACGAAAATGATACAAAAAAATTACAGACCTCAAAAGAATTCATCAGAAATAATTTCCTACCCTGGAATCCATCCTCCTGCAGTGAAGTCCTCTTGGGAAAAAGCATTCTTCTTTGTTTTTCGTCTTGTACGATCTCCTTGATGTAGCTCCATCTTCTGGATTCGTTGAAGATCACCACAAAATGAACACAGTGAAGAGACTATTGCTGAAATCATTCCAACTATAATATATGAACTCTGTGTTCATTAAAATACATGCACCCACAGTTTTTTTTTTTTAAGATCGACTAAGTCCATTCACTGAAGGTGAATGAGCTTAGATTATCCTCAAATTCAAATGAATTAAGTTTATTTACTATGGTAACAGTTGCCACCTGTTATCATAGCAAGTAAACATTGCAAGAAATCTATTCTTCTATGAAAATGATACAAAAAAATTACAGACCTCAAAAGAATTCATCAGAAATAATTTCCTACCCTGGAATCCATCCTCCTGCAGTGAAGTCCTCTTGGGAAAAAGCATTCTTCTTTGTTTTTCGTCTTGTACGATCTCCTTGATGTAGCTCCATCTTCTGGATTCGTTGAAGATCACCACAAAATGAACACAGTGGAGAGACTATTGCTGAAATCATTCCAACTATAATATATGAACTCTGTGTTCATTAAAATACATGCACCCACAGTTATTTTTTTTTAAGATCGACTAAGTCCATTCACTGAAGGTGAATGAGCTTAGATTATCCTCAAATTCAAATGAATTAAGTTTATTTACTATGGTAACAGTTGCCACCTGTTATCATAGCAAGTAAACATTGCAAGAAATCTATTCTTCTATGAAAATGATACAAAAAAATTACAGACCTCAAAAGAATTCATCAGAAATAATTTCCTACCTTGGAATCCATCCTCCTGCAGTGAAGTCCTCTTGGGAAAAAGCATTCTTCTTTGTTTTTCGTCTTGTACGATCTCCTTGATGTAACTCCATCTTTTGGATTCGTTGAAGATCACCACAAAATGAACACAGTGAAGAGACTATTGCTGAAATCATTCCAACTATAATATATGAACACTGTGTTCATTAAAATACATGCACCCACAGTTATTTTTTTTTAAGATCGACTAAGTCCATTCACTGAAGGTGAATGAGCTTAGATTATCCTCAAATTCAAATGAATTAAGTTTATTTACTATGGTAACAGTTGCCACCTGTTATCATAGCAAGTAAACATTGCAAGAAATCTATTCTTCTATGAAAATGATACAAAAAAATTACAGACCTCAAAAGAATTCATCAGAAATAATTTCCTACCCTGGAATCCATCCTCCTGCAGTGAAGTCCTCTTGGGAAAAAGCATTCTTCTTTGTTTTTCGTCTTGTACGATCTCCTTGATGTAACTCCATCTTTTGGATTCGTTGAAGATCACCACAAAATGAACACAGTGAAGAGACTATTGCTGAAATCATTCCAACTATAATATATGAACACTGTGTTCATTAAAATACATGCACCCACAGTTATTTTTTTTTAAGATCGACTAAGTCCATTCACTGAAGGTGAATGAGCTTAGATTATCCTCAAATTCAAATGAATTAAGTTTATTTACTATGGTAACAGTTGCCACCTGTTATCATAGCAAGTAAACATTGCAAGAAATCTATTCTTCTATGAAAATGATACAAAAAAATTACAGACCTCAAAAGAATTCATCAGAAATAATTTCCTACCCTGGAATCCATCCTCCTGCAGTGAAGTCCTCTTGGGAAAAAGCATTCTTCTTTGTTTTTCGTCTTGTACGATCTCCTTGATGTAGCTCCATCTTCTGGATTCGTTGAAGATCACCACAAAATGAACACAGTGAAGAGACTATTGCTGAAATCATTCCAACTATAATATATGAACTCTGTGTTCATTAAAATACATGCACCCACAGTTATTTTTTTTTAAGATCGACTAAGTCCATTCACTGAAGGTGAATGAGCTTAGATTATCTTAAAATTCAAATGAATTAAGTTTATTTACTATGGTAACAGTTGCCACCTGTTATCATAGCAAGTAAACATTGCAAGAAATCTATTCTACTACGAAAATGATACAAAAAAATTACAGACCTCAAAAGAATTCATCAGAAATAATTTCCTACCCTGGAATCCATCCTCCTGCAGTGAAGTCCTCTTGGGAAAAAGCATTCTTCTTTGTTTTTCGTCTTGTACGATCTCCTTGATGTAGCTCCATCTTCTGGATTCGTTGAAGATCACCACAAAATGAACACAGTGAAGAGACTATTGCTGAAATCATTCCAACTATAATATATGAACTCTGTGTTCATTAAAATACATGCACCCACAGTTATTTTTTTTTAAGATCGACTAAGTCCATTCACTAAAGGTGAATGAGCTTAGATTATCTTAAAATTCAAATGAATTAAGTTTATTTACTATGGTAACAGTTGCCACCTGTTATCATAGCAAGTAAACATTGCAAAAAATCTATTCTACTATGAAAATGATACAAAAAAATTACAGACTTCAAAAGAATTCATCAGAAATAATTTCCTACCCTGGAAACCATCCTCCTGCAGTGAAGTCCTCTTGGGAAAAAGCATTCTTCTTTGTTTTTCGTCTTGTACGATCTCCTTGATGTAACTCCATCTTCTGGATTCGTTGAAGATCACCACAAAATGAACACAGTGAAGAGACTATTGCTGAAATCATTCCAACTATAATATATGAACTCTGTGTTCATTAAAATACATGCACCCACAGTTATTTTTTTTTAAGATCGACTAAGTCCATTCACTGAAGGTGAATGAGCTTAGATTATCTTAAAATTCAAATGAATTGAGTTTATTTACTATGGTAACAGTTGCCACCTGTTATCATAGCAAGTAAACATTGCAAAAAATCTATTCTACTATGAAAATGATACAAAAAAATTACAGACTTCAAAAGAATTCCTCAGAAATAATTTCCTACCCTGGAATCCATCCTCCTGCAGTGAAGTCCTCTTGGGAAAAAGCATTCTTCTTTGTTTTTCGTCTTGTACGATCTCCTTGATGTAACTCCATCTTCTGGATTCGTTGAAGATCACCACAAAATGAACACAGTGAAGGGACTATTGCTGAAATCATTCCAACTATAATATATGAACTCTGTGTTCATCAAAATACATGCACCCACAGTTATTTTTTTTTAAGATCGACTAAGTCCATTCACTGAAGGTGAATGAGCTTAGATTATCTTAAAATTCAAATGAATTAAGTTTATTTACTATGGTAACAGTTGCCACCTGTTATCATAGCAAGTAAACATTGCAAAAAATCTATTCTACTATGAAAATGATACAAAAAAATTACAGACTTCAAAAGAATTCATCAGAAATAATTTCCTACCCTGGAAACCATCCTCCTGCAGTGAAGTCCTCTTGGGAAAAAGCATTCTTCTTTGTTTTTCGTCTTGTACGATCTCCTTGATGTAACTCCATCTTCTGGATTCGTTGAAGATCACCACAAAATGAACACAGTGAAGGGACTATTGCTGAAATCATTCCAACTATAATATATGAACTCTGTGTTCATCAAAATACATGCACCCACAGTTATTTTTTTTTAAGATCGACTAAGTCCATTCACTGAAGGTGAATGAGCTTAGATTATCTTAAAATTCAAATGAATTAAGTTTATTTACTATGGTAACAGTTGCCACCTGTTATCATAGCAAGTAAACATTGCAAGAAATCTATTCTACTACGAAAATGATACAAAAAAATTACAGACCTCAAAAGAATTCATCAGAAATAATTTCCTACCCTGGAATCCATCCTCCTGCAGTGAAGTCCTCTTGGGAAAAAGCATTCTTCTTTGTTTTTCGTCTTGTACGATCTCCTTGATGTAGCTCCATCTTCTGGATTCGTTGAAGATCACCACAAAATGAACACAGTGAAGAGACTATTGCTGAAATCATTCCAACTATAATATATGAACTCTGTGTTCATTAAAATACATGCACCCACAGTTATTTTTTTTTAAGATCGACTAAGTCCATTCACTGAAGGTGAATGAGCTTAGATTATCTTAAAATTCAAATGAATTGAGTTTATTTACTATGGTAACAGTTGCCACCTGTTATCATAGCAAGTAAACATTGCAAAAAATCTATTCTACTATGAAAATGATACAAAAAAATTACAGACTTCAAAAGAATTCCTAAGAAATAATTTCCTACCCTGGAATCCATCCTCCTGCAGTGAAGTCCTCTTGGGAAAAAGCATTCTTCTTTGTTTTTCGTCTTGTACGATCTCCTTGATGTAACTCCATCTTCTGGATTCGTTGAAGATCACCACAAAATGAACACAGTAAAGAGACTATTGCGGAAATCATTCCAACTATAATATATGAACTCTGTGTTCATTAAAATACATGCACCCACAGTTATTTTTTTTTAAGATCGACTAAGTCCATTCACTGAAGGTGAATGAGCTTAGATTATCTTAAAATTCAAATGAATTAAGTTTATTTACTATGGTAACAGTTGCCACCTGTTATCATAGCAAGTAAACATTGCAAAAAATCTATTCTACTATGAAAATGATACAGAAAAATTACAGACTTCAAAAGAATTCCTCAGAAATAATTTTCTACCCTGGAATCCATCCTCCTGCAGTGAAGTCCTCTTGGGAAAAAGCATTCTTCTTTGTTTTTTGTCTTGTACGATCTCCTTGATGTAACTCCATCTTCTGGATTCGTTGAAGATCACCACAAAATGAACACAGTGAAGAGACTATTGCTGAAATCATTCCAACTATAATATATGAACTCTGTGTTCATTAAAATACATGCACCCACAGTTATTTTTTTTTAAGATCGACTAAGTCCATTCACTGAAGGTGAATGAGCTTAGATTATCTTAAAATTCAAATGAATTGAGTTTATTTACTATGGTAACAGTTGCCACCTGTTATCATAGCAAGTAAACATTGCAAAAAATCTATTCTACTATGAAAATGATACAAAAAAATTACAGACTTCAAAAGAATTCAGCAGAAATAATTTCCTACCCTGGAAACCATCCTCGTGCAGTGAAGTCCTCTTGGGAAAAAGCATTCTTCTTTGTTTTTCGTCTTGTACGATCTCCTTGATGTAACTCCATCTTCTGGATTCGTTGAAGATCACCACAAAATGAACACAGTGAAGAGACTATTGCTGAAATCATTCCAACTATAATATATGAACTCTGTGTTCATTAAAATACATGCACCCACAGTTATTTTTTTTTAAGATCGACTAAGTCCATTCACTGAAGGTGAATGAGCTTAGATTATCTTAAAATGCAAATGAATTAAGTTTATTTACTATGGTAACAGTTGCCACCTGTTATCATAGCAAGTAAACATTGCAAAAAATCTATTCTACTATGAAAATGATACAAAAAAATTACAGACTTCAAAAGAATTCCTCAGAAATAATTTCCTACCCTGGAAACCATCTTCCTGCAGTGAAGTCCTCTTGGGAAAAAGCATTCTTCTTTGTTTTTCGTCTTGTACGATCTCCTTGATGTAACTCCATCTTCTGGATTCGTTGAAGATCACCACAAAATGAACACAGTGAAGAGACTATTGCTGAAATCATTCCAACTATAATATATGAACTCTGTGTTCATTAAAATACATGCACCCACAGTTATTTTTTTTTAAGATCGACTAAGTCCATTCACTGAAGGTGAATGAGCTTAGATTATCTTAAAATTCAAATGAATTGAGTTTATTTACTATGGTAACAGTTGCCACCTGTTATCATAGCAAGTAAACATTGCAAAAAATCTATTCTACTATGAAAATGATACAAAAAAATTACAGACTTCAAAAGAATTCCTAAGAAATAATTTCCTACCCTGGAATCCATCCTCCTGCAGTGAAGTCCTCTTGGGAAAAAGCATTCTTCTTTGTTTTTCGTCTTGTACGATCTCCTTGATGTAACTCCATCTTCTGGATTCGTTGAAGATCACCACAAAATGAACACAGTAAAGAGACTATTGCGGAAATCATTCCAACTATAATATATGAACTCTGTGTTCATTAAAATACATGCACCCACAGTTATTTTTTTTTAAGATCGACTAAGTCCATTCACTGAAGGTGAATGAGCTTAGATTATCTTAAAATTCAAATGAATTAAGTTTATTTACTATGGTAACAGTTGCCACCTGTTATCATAGCAAGTAAACATTGCAAAAAATCTATTCTACTATGAAAATGATACAGAAAAATTACAGACTTCAAAAGAATTCCTCAGAAATAATTTTCTACCCTGGAATCCATCCTCCTGCAGTGAAGTCCTCTTGGGAAAAAGCATTCTTCTTTGTTTTTTGTCTTGTACGATCTCCTTGATGTAACTCCATCTTCTGGATTCGTTGAAGATCACCACAAAATGAACACAGTGAAGAGACTATTGCTGAAATCATTCCAACTATAATATATGAACTCTGTGTTCAATCAAATACATGCACCCACAGTTATTTTTTTTTAAGATCGACTAAGTCCATTCACTGAAGGTGAATGAGCTTAGATTATCTTAAAATTCAAATGAATTGAGTTTATTTACTATGGTAACAGTTGCCACCTGTTATCATAGCAAGTAAACATTGCAAAAAATCTATTCTACTATGAAAATGATACAAAAAAATTACAGACTTCAGAAGAATTCAGCAGAAATAATTTCCTACCCTGGAAACCATCCTCCTGCAGTGAAGTCCTCTTGGGAAAAAGCATTCTTCTTTGTTTTTTGTCTTGTACGATCTCCTTGATGTAACTCCATCTTCTGGATTCGTTGAAGATCACCACAAAATGAACACAGTGAAGAGACTATTGCTGAAATCATTCCAACTATAATATATGAACTCTGTGTTCATTAAAATACATGCACCCACAGTTATTTTTTTTTAAGATCGACTAAGTCCATTCACTGAAGGTGAATGAGCTTAGATTATCTTAAAATGCAAATGAATTAAGTTTATTTACTATGGTAACAGTTGCCACCTGTTATCATAGCAAGTAAACATTGCAAAAAATCTATTCTACTATGAAAATGATACAAAAAAATTACAGACTTCAAAAGAATTCATCAGAAATAATTTCCTACCCTGGAATCCATCCTCCTGCAGTGAAGTCCTCTTGGGAAAAAGCATTCTTCTTTGTTTTTCGTCTTGTACGATCTCCTTGATGTAACTCCATCTTCTGGATTCGTTGAAGATCACCACAAAATGAACACAGTGAAGAGACTATTGCTGAAATCATTCCAACTATAATATATGAACTCTGTGTTCATTAAAATACATGCACCCACAGTTATTTTTTTTTAAGATCGACTAAGTCCATTCACTGAAGGTGAATGAGCTTAGATTATCTTAAAATGCAAATGAATTAAGTTTATTTACTATGGTAACAGTTGCCACCTGTTATCATAGCAAGTAAACATTGCAAAAAATCTATTCTACTATGAAAATGATACAAAAAAATTACAGACTTCAAAAGAATTCCTCAGAAATAATTTCCTACCCTGGAAACCATCCTCCTGCAGTGAAGTCCTCTTGGGAAAAAGCATTCTTCTTTGTTTTTCGTCTTGTACGATCTCCTTGATGTAACTCCATCTTCTGGATTCGTTGAAGATCACCACAAAATGAACACAGTGAAGAGACTATTGCTGAAATCATTCCAACTATAATATATGAACTCTGTGTTCATTAAAATACATGCACCCACAGTTATTTTTTTTTAAGATCGACTAAGTCCATTCACTGAAGGTGAATGAGCTTAGATTATCTTAAAATTCAAATGAATTAAGTTTATTTACTATGGTAACAGTTGCCACCTGTTATCATAGCAAGTAAACATTGCAAAAAATCTATTCTACTATGAAAATGATACAGAAAAATTACAGACTTCAAAAGAATTCCTCAGAAATAATTTTCTACCCTGGAATCCATCCTCCTGCAGTGAAGTCCTCTTGGGAAAAAGCATTCTTCTTTGTTTTTCGTCTTGTACGATCTCCTTGATGTAACTCCATCTTCTGGATTCGTTGAAGATCACCACAAAATGAACACAGTGAAGAGACTATTGCTGAAATCATTCCAACTATAATATATGAACTCTGTGTTCATTAAAATACATGCACCCACAGTTATTTTTTTTTAAGATCGACTAAGTCCATTCACTGAAGGTGAATGAGCTTAGATTATCTTAAAATGCAAATGAATTAAGTTTATTTACTATGGTAACAGTTGCCACCTGTTATCATAGCAAGTAAACATTGCAAAAAATCTATTCTACTATGAAAATGATACAAAAAAATTACAGACTTCAAAAGAATTCATCAGAAATAATTTCCTACCCTGGAATCCATCCTCCTGCAGTGAAGTCCTCTTGGGAAAAAGCATTCTTCTTTGTTTTTCGTCTTGTACGATCTCCTTGATGTAACTCCATCTTCTGGATTCGTTGAAGATCACCACAAAATGAACACAGTGAAGAGACTATTGCTGAAATCATTCCAACTATAATATATGAACTCTGTGTTCATTAAAATACATGCACCCACAGTTATTTTTTTTTAAGATCGACTAAGTCCATTCACTGAAGGTGAATGAGCTTAGATTATCTTAAAATGCAAATGAATTAAGTTTATTTACTATGGTAACAGTTGCCACCTGTTATCATAGCAAGTAAACATTGCAAAAAATCTATTCTACTATGAAAATGATACAAAAAAATTACAGACTTCAAAAGAATTCCTCAGAAATAATTTCCTACCCTGGAAACCATCTTCCTGCAGTGAAGTCCTCTTGGGAAAAAGCATTCTTCTTTGTTTTTTGTCTTGTACGATCTCCTTGATGTAACTCCATCTTCTGGATTCGTTGAAGATCACCACAAAATGAACACAGTGAAGAGACTATTGCTGAAATCATTCCAACTATAATATATGAACTCTGTGTTCATTAAAATACATGCACCCACAGTTATTTTTTTTTAAGATCGACTAAGTCCATTCACTGAAGGTGAATGAGCTTAGATTATCTTAAAATTCAAATGAATTGAGTTTATTTACTATGGTAACAGTTGCCACCTGTTATCATAGCAAGTAAACATTGCAAAAAATCTATTCTACTATGAAAATGATACAAAAAAATTACAGACTTCAAAAGAATTCATCAGAAATAATTTCCTACCCTGGAATCCATCCTCCTGCAGTGAAGTCCTCTTGGGAAAAAGCATTCTTCTTTGTTTTTCGTCTTGTACGATCTCCTTGATGTAACTCCATCTTCTGGATTCGTTGAAGATCACCACAAAATGAACACAGTGAAGAGACTATTGCTGAAATCATTCCAACTATAATATATGAACTCTGTGTTCATTAAAATACATGCACCCACAGTTATTTTTTTTTAAGATCGACTAAGTCCATTCACTGAAGGTGAATGAGCTTAGATTATCTTAAAATTCAAATGAATTGAGTTTATTTACTATGGTAACAGTTGCCACCTGTTATCATAGCAAGTAAACATTGCAAAAAATCTATTCTACTATGAAAATGATACAAAAAAATTACAGACTTCAAAAGAATTCATCAGAAATAATTTCCTACCCTGGAAACCATCCTCGTGCAGTGAAGTCCTCTTGGGAAAAAGCATTCTTCTTTGTTTTTCGTCTTGTACGATCTCCTTGATGTAACTCCATCTTCTGGATTCGTTGAAGATCACCACAAAATGAACACAGTGAAGAGACTATTGCTGAAATCATTCCAACTATAATATATGAACTCTGTGTTCATTAAAATACATGCACCCACAGTTATTTTTTTTCAAGATCGACTAAGTCCATTCACTGAAGGTGAATGAGCTTAGATTATCTTAAAATGCAAATGAATTAAGTTTATTTACTATGGTAACAGTTGCCACCTGTTATCATAGCAAGTAAACATTGCAAAAAATCTATTCTACTATGAAAATGATACAAAAAAATTACAGACTTCAAAAGAATTCCTCAGAAATAATTTCCTACCCTGGAAACCATCTTCCTGCAGTGAAGTCCTCTTGGGAAAAAGCATTCTTCTTTGTTTTTCGTCTTGTACGATCTCCTTGATGTAACTCCATCTTCTGGATTCGTTGAAGATCACCACAAAATGAACACAGTGAAGAGACTATTGCTGAAATCATTCCAACTATAATATATGAACTCTGTGTTCATTAAAATACATGCACCCACAGTTATTTTTTTTTAAGATCGACTAAGTCCATTCACTGAAGGTGAATGAGCTTAGATTATCTTAAAATGCAAATGAATTAAGTTTATTTACTATGGTAACAGTTGCCACCTGTTATCATAGCAAGTAAACATTGCAAAAAATCTATTCTACTATGAAAATGATACAAAAAAATTACAGACTTCAAAAGAATTCCTCAGAAATAATTTCCTACCCTGGAAACCATCCTCCTGCAGTGAAGTCCTCTTGGGAAAAAGCATTCTTCTTTGTTTTTCGTCTTGTACGATCTCCTTGATGTAACTCCATCTTCTGGATTCGTTGAAGATCACCACAAAATGAACACAGTGAAGAGACTATTGCTGAAATCATTCCAACTATAATATATGAACTCTGTGTTCATTAAAATACATGCACCCACAGTTATTTTTTTTTAAGATCGACTAAGTCCATTCACTGAAGGTGAATGAGCTTAGATTATCTTAAAATTCAAATGAATTGAGTTTATTTACTATGGTAACAGTTGCCACCTGTTATCATAGCAAGTAAACATTGCAAAAAATCTATTCTACTATGAAAATGATACAAAAAAATTACAGACTTCAAAAGAATTCAGCAGAAATAATTTCCTACCCTGGAAACCATCCTCGTGCAGTGAAGTCCTCTTGGGAAAAAGCATTCTTCTTTGTTTTTCGTCTTGTACGATCTCCTTGATGTAACTCCATCTTCTGGATTCGTTGAAGATCACCACAAAATGAACACAGTGAAGAGACTATTGCTGAAATCATTCCAACTATAATATATGAACTCTGTGTTCATTAAAATACATGCACCCACAGTTATTTTTTTTTAAGATCGACTAAGTCCATTCACTGAAGGTGAATGAGCTTAGATTATCTTAAAATGCAAATGAATTAAGTTTATTTACTATGGTAACAGTTGCCACCTGTTATCATAGCAAGTAAACATTGCAAAAAATCTATTCTACTATGAAAATGATACAAAAAAATTACAGACTTCAAAAGAATTCCTCAGAAATAATTTCCTACCCTGGAAACCATCCTCCTGCAGTGAAGTCCTCTTGGGAAAAAGCATTCTTCTTTGTTTTTCGTCTTGTACGATCTCCTTGATGTAACTCCATCTTCTGGATTCGTTGAAGATCACCACAAAATGAACACAGTGAAGAGACTATTGCTGAAATCATTCCAACTATAATATATGAACTCTGTGTTCATTAAAATACATGCACCCACAGTTATTTTTTTTTAAGATCGACTAAGTCCATTCACTGAAGGTGAATGAGCTTAGATTATCTTAAAATGCAAATGAATTAAGTTTATTTACTATGGTAACAGTTGCCACCTGTTATCATAGCAAGTAAACATTGCAAAAAATCTATTCTACTATGAAAATGATACAAAAAAATTACAGACTTCAAAAGAATTCATCAGAAATAATTTCCTACCCTGGAATCCATCCTCCTGCAGTGAAGTCCTCTAGGGAAAAAGCATTCTTCTTTGTTTTTCGTCTTGTACGATCTCCTTGATGTAACTCCATCTTCTGGATTCGTTGAAGATCACCACAAAATGAACACAGTGAAGAGACTATTGCTGAAATCATTCCAACTATAATATATGAACTCTGTGTTCATTAAAATACATGCACCCACAGTTATTTTTTTTTAAGATCGACTAAGTCCATTCACTGAAGGTGAATGAGCTTAGATTATCTTAAAATGCAAATGAATTAAGTTTATTTACTATGGTAACAGTTGCCACCTGTTATCATAGCAAGTAAACATTGCAAAAAATCTATTCTACTATGAAAATGATACAAAAAAATTACAGACTTCAAAAGAATTCATCAGAAATAATTTCCTACCCTGGAATCCATCCTCCTGCAGTGAAGTCCTCTTGGGAAAAAGCATTCTTCTTTGTTTTTCGTCTTGTACGATCTCCTTGATGTAACTCCATCTTCTGGATTCGTTGAAGATCACCACAAAATGAACACAGTGAAGAGACTATTGCTGAAATCATTCCAACTATAATATATGAACTCTGTGTTCATTAAAATACATGCACCCACAGTTATTTTTTTTTAAGATCGACTAAGTCCATTCACTGAAGGTGAATGAGCTTAGATTATCTTAAAATGCAAATGAATTAAGTTTATTTACTATGGTAACAGTTGCCACCTGTTATCATAGCAAGTAAACATTGCAAAAAATCTATTCTACTATGAAAATGATACAAAAAAATTACAGACTTCAAAAGAATTCCTCAGAAATAATTTCCTACCCTGGAAACCATCTTCCTGCAGTGAAGTCCTCTTGGGAAAAAGCATTCTTCTTTGTTTTTCGTCTTGTACGATCTCCTTGATGTAACTCCATCTTCTGGATTCGTTGAAGATCACCACAAAATGAACACAGTGAAGAGACTATTGCTGAAATCATTCCAACTATAATATATGAACTCTGTGTTCATTAAAATACATGCACCCACAGTTATTTTTTTTTAAGATCGACTAAGTCCATTCACTGAAGGTGAATGAGCTTAGATTATCTTAAAATTCAAATGAATTGAGTTTATTTACTATGGTAACAGTTGCCACCTGTTATCATAGCAAGTAAACATTGCAAAAAATCTATTCTACTATGAAAATGATACAAAAAAATTACAGACTTCAAAAGAATTCCTAAGAAATAATTTCCTACCCTGGAATCCATCCTCCTGCAGTGAAGTCCTCTTGGGAAAAAGCATTCTTCTTTGTTTTTCGTCTTGTACGATCTCCTTGATGTAACTCCATCTTCTGGATTCGTTGAAGATCACCACAAAATGAACACAGTGAAGAGACTATTGCTGAAATCATTCCAACTATAATATATGAACTCTGTGTTCATTAAAATACATGCACCCACAGTTATTTTTTTTTAAGATCGACTAAGTCCATTCACTGAAGGTGAATGAGCTTAGATTATCTTAAAATGCAAATGAATTAAGTTTATTTACTATGGTAACAGTTGCCACCTGTTATCATAGCAAGTAAACATTGCAAAAAATCTATTCTACTATGAAAATGATACAAAAAAATTACAGACTTCAAAAGAATTCCTCAGAAATAATTTCCTACCCTGGAAACCATCTTCCTGCAGTGAAGTCCTCTTGAAAAAAAGCATTCTTCTTTGTTTTTTGTCTTGTACGATCTCCTTGATGTAACTCCATCTTCTGGATTCGTTGAAGATCACCACAAAATGAACACAGTGAAGAGACTATTGCTGAAATCATTCCAACTATAATATATGAACTCTGTGTTCATTAAAATACATGCACCCACAGTTATTTTTTTTTAAGATCGACTAAGTCCATTCACTGAAGGTGAATGAGCTTAGATTATCTTAAAATTCAAATGAATTGAGTTTATTTACTATGGTAACAGTTGCCACCTGTTATCATAGCAAGTAAACATTGCAAAAAATCTATTCTACTATGAAAATGATACAAAAAAATTACAGACTTCAAAAGAATTCATCAGAAATAATTTCCTACCCTGGAATCCATCCTCCTGCAGTGAAGTCCTCTTGGGAAAAAGCATTCTTCTTTGTTTTTCGTCTTGTACGATCTCCTTGATGTAACTCCATCTTCTGGATTCGTTGAAGATCACCACAAAATGAACACAGTGAAGAGACTATTGCTGAAATCATTCCAACTATAATATATGAACTCTGTGTTCATTAAAATACATGCACCCACAGTTATTTTTTTTTAAGATCGACTAAGTCCATTCACTGAAGGTGAATGAGCTTAGATTATCTTAAAATTCAAATGAATTGAGTTTATTTACTATGGTAACAGTTGCCACCTGTTATCATAGCAAGTAAACATTGCAAAAAATCTATTCTACTATGAAAATGATACAAAAAAATTACAGACTTCAAAAGAATTCATCAGAAATAATTTCCTACCCTGGAATCCATCCTCCTGCAGTGAAGTCCTCTTGGGAAAAAGCATTCTTCTTTGTTTTTCGTCTTGTACGATCTCCTTGATGTAACTCCATCTTCTGGATTCGTTGAAGATCACCACAAAATGAACACAGTGAAGAGACTATTGCTGAAATCATTCCAACTATAATATATGAACTCTGTGTTCATTAAAATACATGCACCCACAGTTATTTTTTTTTAAGATCGACTAAGTCCATTCACTGAAGGTGAATGAGCTTAGATTATCTTAAAATGCAAATGAATTAAGTTTATTTACTATGGTAACAGTTGCCACCTGTTATCATAGCAAGTAAACATTGCAAAAAATCTATTCTACTATGAAAATGATACAAAAAAATTACAGACTTCAAAAGAATTCCTCAGAAATAATTTCCTACCCTGGAAACCATCTTCCTGCAGTGAAGTCCTCTTGGGAAAAAGCATTCTTCTTTGTTTTTTGTCTTGTACGATCTCCTTGATGTAACTCCATCTTCTGGATTCGTTAAAGATCACCACAAAATGAACACAGTGAAGAGACTATTGCTGAAATCATTCCAACTATAATATATGAACTCTGTGTTCATTAAAATACATGCACCCACAGTTATTTTTTTTTAAGATCGACTAAGTCCATTCACTGAAGGTGAATGAGCTTAGATTATCTTAAAATTCAAATGAATTGAGTTTATTTACTATGGTAACAGTTGCCACCTGTTATCATAGCAAGTAAACATTGCAAAAAATCTATTCTACTATGAAAATGATACAAAAAAATTACAGACTTCAAAAGAATTCATCAGAAATAATTTCCTACCCTGGAAACCATCCTCGTGCAGTGAAGTCCTCTTGGGAAAAAGCATTCTTCTTTGTTTTTCGTCTTGTACGATCTCCTTGATGTAACTCCATCTTCTGGATTCGTTGAAGATCACCACAAAATGAACACAGTGAAGAGACTATTGCTGAAATCATTCCAACTATAATATATGAACTCTGTGTTCATTAAAATACATGCACCCACAGTTATTTTTTTTTAAGATCGACTAAGTCCATTCACTGAAGGTGAATGAGCTTAGATTATCTTAAAATGCAAATGAATTAAGTTTATTTACTATGGTAACAGTTGCCACCTGTTATCATAGCAAGTAAACATTGCAAAAAATCTATTCTACTATGAAAATGATACAAAAAAATTACAGACTTCAAAAGAATTCCTCAGAAATAATTTCCTACCCTGGAAACCATCTTCCTGCAGTGAAGTCCTCTTGGGAAAAAGCATTCTTCTTTGTTTTTCGTCTTGTACGATCTCCTTGATGTAACTCCATCTTCTGGATTCGTTGAAGATCACCACAAAATGAACACAGTGAAGAGACTATTGCTGAAATCATTCCAACTATAATATATGAACTCTGTGTTCATTAAAATACATGCACCCACAGTTATTTTTTTTTAAGATCGACTAAGTCCATTCACTGAAGGTGAATGAGCTTAGATTATCTTAAAATTCAAATGAATTGAGTTTATTTACTATGGTAACAGTTGCCACCTGTTATCATAGCAAGTAAACATTGCAAAAAATCTATTCTACTATGAAAATGATACAAAAAAATTACAGACTTCAAAAGAATTCCTAAGAAATAATTTCCTACCCTGGAATCCATCCTCCTGCAGTGAAGTCCTCTTGGGAAAAAGCATTCTTCTTTGTTTTTCGTCTTGTACGATCTCCTTGATGTAACTCCATCTTCTGGATTCGTTGAAGATCACCACAAAATGAACACAGTAAAGAGACTATTGCGGAAATCATTCCAACTATAATATATGAACTCTGTGTTCATTAAAATACATGCACCCACAGTTATTTTTTTTTAAGATCGACTAAGTCCATTCACTGAAGGTGAATGAGCTTAGATTATCTTAAAATTCAAATGAATTAAGTTTATTTACTATGGTAACAGTTGCCACCTGTTATCATAGCAAGTAAACATTGCAAAAAATCTATTCTACTATGAAAATGATACAAAAAAATTACAGACTTCAAAAGAATTCCTCAGAAATAATTTCCTACCCTGGAAACCATCTTCCTGCAGTGAAGTCCTCTTGGGAAAAAGCATTCTTCTTTGTTTTTCGTCTTGTACGATCTCCTTGATGTAACTCCATCTTCTGGATTCGTTGAAGATCACCACAAAATGAACACAGTGAAGAGACTATTGCTGAAATCATTCCAACTATAATATATGAACTCTGTGTTCATTAAAATACATGCACCCACAGTTATTTTTTTTTAAGATCGACTAAGTCCATTCACTGAAGGTGAATGAGCTTAGATTATCTTAAAATTCAAATGAATTGAGTTTATTTACTATGGTAACAGTTGCCACCTGTTATCATAGCAAGTAAACATTGCAAAAAATCTATTCTACTATGAAAATGATACAAAAAAATTACAGACTTCAAAAGAATTCATCAGAAATAATTTCCTACCCTGGAATCCATCCTCCTGCAGTGAAGTCCTCTTGGGAAAAAGCATTCTTCTTTGTTTTTCGTCTTGTACGATCTCCTTGATGTAACTCCATCTTCTGGATTCGTTGAAGATCACCACAAAATGAACACAGTGAAGAGACTATTGCTGAAATCATTCCAACTATAATATATGAACTCTGTGTTCATTAAAATACATGCACCCACAGTTATTTTTTTTTAAGATCGACTAAGTCCATTCACTGAAGGTGAATGAGCTTAGATTATCTTAAAATGCAAATGAATTAAGTTTATTTACTATGGTAACAGTTGCCACCTGTTATCATAGCAAGTAAACATTGCAAAAAATCTATTCTACTATGAAAATGATACAAAAAAATTACAGACTTCAAAAGAATTCCTCAGAAATAATTTCCTACCCTGGAAACCATCCTCCTGCAGTGAAGTCCTCTTGGGAAAAAGCATTCTTCTTTGTTTTTCGTCTTGTACGATCTCCTTGATGTAACTCCATCTTCTGGATTCGTTGAAGATCACCACAAAATGAACACAGTGAAGAGACTATTGCTGAAATCATTCCAACTATAATATATGAACTCTGTGTTCATTAAAATACATGAACCCACAGTTATTTTTTTTTAAGATCGACTAAGTCCATTCACTGAAGGTGAATGAGCTTAGATTATCTTAAAATGCAAATGAATTAAGTTTATTTACTATGGTAACAGTTGCCACCTGTTATCATAGCAAGTAAACATTGCAAAAAATCTATTCTACTATGAAAATGATGCAAAAAAATTACAGACTTCAAAAGAATTCCTCAGAAATAATTTCCTACCCTGGAAACCATCCTCCTGCAGTGAAGTCCTCTTGGGAAAAAGCATTCTTCTTTGTTTTTCGTCTTGTACGATCTCCTTGATGTAACTCCATCTTCTGGATTCGTTGAAGATCACCACAAAATGAACACAGTGAAGAGACTATTGCTGAAATCATTCCAACTATAATATATGAACTCTGTGTTCATTAAAATACATGCACCCACAGTTATTTTTTTTTAAGATCGACTAAGTCCATTCACTGAAGGTGAATGAGCTTAGATTATCTTAAAATGCAAATGAATTAAGTTTATTTACTATGGTAACAGTTGCCACCTGTTATCATAGCAAGTAAACATTGCAAAAAATCTATTCTACTATGAAAATGATACAAAAAAATTACAGACTTCAAAAGAATTCCTCAGAAATAATTTCCTACCCTGGAATCCATCCTCCTGCAGTGAAGTCCTCTTGGGAAAAAGCATTCTTCTTTGTTTTTCGTCTTGTACGATCTCCTTGATGTAACTCCATCTTCTGGATTCGTTGAAGATCACCACAAAATGAACACAGTGAAGAGACTATTGCTGAAATCATTCCAACTATAATATATGAACTCTGTGTTCATTAAAATACATGCACCCACAGTTATTTTTTTTTAAGATCGACTAAGTCCATTCACTGAAGGTGAATGAGCTTAGATTATCTTAAAATGCAAATGAATTAAGTTTATTTACTATGGTAACAGTTGGCACCTGTTATCATAGCAAGTAAACATTGCAAAAAATCTATTCTACTATGAAAATGATACAAAAAAATTACAGACTTCAAAAGAATTCCTCAGAAATAATTTCCTACCCTGGAAACCATCCTCCTGCAGTGAAGTCCTCTTGGGAAAAAGCATTCTTCTTTGTTTTTCGTCTTGTACGATCTCCTTGATGTAACTCCATCTTCTGGATTCGTTGAAGATCACCACAAAATGAACACAGTGAAGAGACTATTGCTGAAATCATTCCAACTATAATATATGAACTCTGTGTTCATTAAAATACATGAACCCACAGTTATTTTTTTTTAAGATCGACTAAGTCCATTCACTGAAGGTGAATGAGCTTAGATTATCTTAAAATGCAAATGAATTAAGTTTATTTACTATGGTAACAGTTGCCACCTGTTATCATAGCAAGTAAACATTGCAAAAAATCTATTCTACTATGAAAATGATGCAAAAAAATTACAGACTTCAAAAGAATTCCTCAGAAATAATTTCCTACCCTGGAAACCATCCTCCTGCAGTGAAGTCCTCTTGGGAAAAAGCATTCTTCTTTGTTTTTCGTCTTGTACGATCTCCTTGATGTAACTCCATCTTCTGGATTCGTTGAAGATCACCACAAAATGAACACAGTGAAGAGACTATTGCTGAAATCATTCCAACTATAATATATGAACTCTGTGTTCATTAAAATACATGCACCCACAGTTATTTTTTTTTAAGATCGACTAAGTCCATTCACTGAAGGTGAATGAGCTTAGATTATCTTAAAATGCAAATGAATTAAGTTTATTTACTATGGTAACAGTTGCCACCTGTTATCATAGCAAGTAAACATTGCAAAAAATCTATTCTACTATGAAAATGATACAAAAAAATTACAGACTTCAAAAGAATTCCTCAGAAATAATTTCCTACCCTGGAATCCATCCTCCTGCAGTGAAGTCCTCTTGGGAAAAAGCATTCTTCTTTGTTTTTCGTCTTGTACGATCTCCTTGATGTAACTCCATCTTCTGGATTCGTTGAAGATCACCACAAAATGAACACAGTGAAGAGACTATTGCTGAAATCATTCCAACTATAATATATGAACTCTGTGTTCATTAAAATACATGCACCCACAGTTATTTTTTTTTAAGATCGACTAAGTCCATTCACTGAAGGTGAATGAGCTTAGATTATCTTAAAATGCAAATGAATTAAGTTTATTTACTATGGTAACAGTTGCCACCTGTTATCATAGCAAGTAAACATTGCAAAAAATCTATTCTACTATGAAAATGATACAAAAAAATTACAGACTTCAAAAGAATTCCTCAGAAATAATTTCCTACCCTGGAAACCATCCTCCTGCAGTGAAGTCCTCTTGGGAAAAAGCATTCTTCTTTGTTTTTCGTCTTGTACGATCTCCTTGATGTAACTCCATCTTCTGGATTCGTTGAAGATCACCACAAAATGAACACAGTGAAGAGACTATTGCTGAAATCATTCCAACTATAATATATGAACTCTGTGTTCATTAAAATACATGCACCCACAGTTATTTTTTTTTAAGATCGACTAAGTCCATTCACTGAAGGTGAATGAGCTTAGATTATCTTAAAATGCAAATGAATTAAGTTAATTTACTATGGTAACAGTTGCCACCTGTTATCATAGCAAGTAAACATTGCAAAAAATCTATTCTACTATGAAAATGATACAAAAAAATTACAGACTTCAAAAGAATTCCTCAGAAATAATTTCCTACCCTGGAAACCATCCTCCTGCAGTGAAGTCCTCTTGGGAAAAAGCATTTTTCTTTGTTTTTCGTCTTGTACGATCTCCTTGATGTAACTCCATCTTCTTGATTCGTTGAAGATCACCACAAAATGAACACAGTGAAGAGACTATTGCTGAAATCATTCCAACTATAATATATGAACTCTGTGTTCATTAAAATACATGCACCCACAGTTATTTTTTTTTAAGATCGACTAAGTCCATTCACTGAAGGTGAATGAGCTTAGATTATCTTAAAATGCAAATGAATTAAGTTTATTTACTATGGTAACAGTTGCCACCTGTTATCATAGCAAGTAAACATTGCAAAAAATCTATTCTACTATGAAAATGATACAAAAAAATTACAGACTTCAAAAGAATTCCTCAGAAATAATTTCCTACCCTGGAAACCATCCTCCTGCAGTGAAGTCCTCTTGGGAAAAAGCATTCTTCTTTGTTTTTCGTCTTGTACGATCTCCTTGATGTAACTCCATCTTCTGGATTCGTTGAAGATCACCACAAAATGAACACAGTGAAGAGACTATTGCTGAAATCATTCCAACTATAATATATGAACTCTGTGTTCATTAAAATACATGAACCCACAGTTATTTTTTTTTAAGATCGACTAAGTCCATTCACTGAAGGTGAATGAGCTTAGATTATCTTAAAATTCAAATGAATTAAGTTTATTTACTATGGTAACAGTTGCCACCTGTTATCATAGCAAGTAAACATTGCAAGAAATCTATTCTTCTATGAAAATGATACAAAAAAATTACAGACCTCAAAAGAATTCATCAGAAATAATTTCCTACCTTGGAATCCATCCTCCTGCAGTGAAGTCCTCTTGGGAAAAAGCATTCTTCTTTGTTTTTCGTCTTGTACGATCTCCTTGATGTAACTCCATCTTCTGGATTCGTTGAAGATCACCACAAAATGAACACAGTGAAGAGACTATTGCTGAAATCATTCCAACTATAATATATGAACTCTGTGTTCATTAAAATACATGCACCCACAGTTATTTTTTTTTAAGATCGACTAAGTCCATTCACTGAAGGTGAATGAGCTTAGATTATCTTAAAATGCAAATGAATTAAGTTTATTTACTATGGTAACAGTTGCCACCTGTTATCATAGCAAGTAAACATTGCAAAAAATCTATTCTACTATGAAAATGATACAAAAAAATTACAGACTTCAAAAGAATTCCTCAGAAATAATTTCCTACCCTGGAAACCATCCTCCTGCAGTGAAGTCCTCTTGGGAAAAAGCATTTTTCTTTGTTTTTCGTCTTGTACGATCTCCTTGATGTAACTCCATCTTCTGGATTCGTTGAAGATCACCACAAAATGAACACAGTGAAGAGACTATTGCTGAAATCATTCCAACTATAATATATGAACTCTGTGTTCATTAAAATACATGCACCCACAGTTATTTTTTTTTAAGATCGACTAAGTCCATTCACTGAAGGTGAATGAGCTTAGATTATCTTAAAATGCAAATGAATTAAGTTTATTTACTATGGTAACAGTTGCCACCTGTTATCATAGCAAGTAAACATTGCAAAAAATCTATTCTACTATGAAAATGATACAAAAAAATTACAGACTTCAAAAGAATTCCTCAGAAATAATTTCCTACCCTGGAAACCATCCTCCTGCAGTGAAGTCCTCTTGGGAAAAAGCATTCTTCTTTGTTTTTCGTCTTGTACGATCTCCTTGATGTAACTCCATCTTCTGGATTCGTTGAAGATCACCACAAAATGAACACAGTGAAGAGACTATTGCTGAAATCATTCCAACTATAATATATGAACTCTGTGTTCATTAAAATACATGCACCCACAGTTATTTTTTTTTAAGATCGACTAAGTCCATTCACTGAAGGTGAATGAGCTTAGATTATCTTAAAATGCAAATGAATTAAGTTTATTTACTATGGTAACAGTTGGCACCTGTTATCATAGCAAGTAAACATTGCAAAAAATCTATTCTACTATGAAAATGATACAAAAAAATTACAGACTTCAAAAGAATTCCTCAGAAATAATTTCCTACCCTGGAAACCATCCTCCTGCAGTGAAGTCCTCTTGGGAAAAAGCATTCTTCTTTGTTTTTCGTCTTGTACGATCTCCTTGATGTAACTCCATCTTCTGGATTCGTTGAAGATCACCACAAAATGAACACAGTGAAGAGACTATTGCTGAAATCATTCCAACTATAATATATGAACTCTGTGTTCATTAAAATACATGAACCCACAGTTATTTTTTTTTAAGATCGACTAAGTCCATTCACTGAAGGTGAATGAGCTTAGATTATCTTAAAATTCAAATGAATTAAGTTTATTTACTATGGTAACAGTTGCCACCTGTTATCATAGCAAGTAAACATTGCAAGAAATCTATTCTTCTATGAAAATGATACAAAAAAATTACAGACCTCAAAAGAATTCATCAGAAATAATTTCCTACCTTGGAATTCATCCTCCTGCAGTGAAGTCCTCTTGGGAAAAAGCATTCTTCTTTGTTTTTCGTCTTGTACGATCTCCTTGATGTAACTCCATCTTCTGGATTCGTTGAAGATCACCACAAAATGAACACAGTGAAGAGACTATTGCTGAAATCATTCCAACTATAATATATGAACTCTGTGTTCATTAAAATACATGCACCCACAGTTATTTTTTTTTAAGATCGACTAAGTCCATTCACTGAAGGTGAATGAGCTTAGATTATCTTAAAATGCAAATGAATTAAGTTAATTTACTATGGTAACAGTTGCCACCTGTTATCATAGCAAGTAAACATTGCAAAAAATCTATTCTACTATGAAAATGATACAAAAAAATTACAGACTTCAAAAGAATTCCTCAGAAATAATTTCCTACCCTGGAAACCATCCTCCTGCAGTGAAGTCCTCTTGGGAAAAAGCATTTTTCTTTGTTTTTCGTCTTGTACGATCTCCTTGATGTAACTCCATCTTCTTGATTCGTTGAAGATCACCACAAAATGAACACAGTGAAGAGACTATTGCTGAAATCATTCCAACTATAATATATGAACTCTGTGTTCATTAAAATACATGCACCCACAGTTATTTTTTTTTAAGATCGACTAAGTCCATTCACTGAAGGTGAATGAGCTTAGATTATCTTAAAATGCAAATGAATTAAGTTTATTTACTATGGTAACAGTTGCCACCTGTTATCATAGCAAGTAAACATTGCAAAAAATCTATTCTACTATGAAAATGATACAAAAAAATTACAGACTTCAAAAGAATTCATCAGAAATAATTTCCTACCCTGGAATCCATCCTCCTGCAGTGAAGTCCTCTTGGGAAAAAGCATTCTTCTTTGTTTTTCGTCTTGTACGATCTCCTTGATGTAACTCCATCTTCTGGATTCGTTGAAGATCACCACAAAATGAACACAGTGAAGAGACTATTGCTGAACTCATTCCAACTATAATATATGAACTCTGTGTTCATTAAAATACATGCACCCACAGTTATTTTTTTTTAAGATCGACTAAGTCCATTCACTGAAGGTGAATGAGCTTAGATTATCTTAAAATGCAAATGAATTAAGTTTATTTACTATGGTAACAGTTGCCACCTGTTATCATAGCAAGTAAACATTGCAAAAAATCTATTCTACTATGAAAATGATACAAAAAAATTACAGACTTCAAAAGAATTCCTCAGAAATAATTTCCTACCCTGGAAACCATCCTCCTGCAGTGAAGTCCTCTTGGGAAAAAGCATTCTTCTTTGTTTTTCGTCTTGTACGATCTCCTTGATGTAACTCCATCTTCTGGATTCGTTGAAGATCACCACAAAATGAACACAGTGAAGAGACTATTGCTGAAATCATTCCAACTATAATATATGAACTCTGTGTTCATTAAAATACATGCACCCAAAGTTATTTTTTTTTAAGATCGACTAAGTCCATTCACTGAAGGTGAATGAGCTTAGATTATCTTAAAATGCAAATGAATTAAGTTTATTTACTATGGTAACAGTTGCCACCTGTTATCATAGCAAGTAAACATTGCAAAAAATCTATTCTACTATGAAAATGATACAAAAAAATTACAGACTTCAAAAGAATTCCTCAGAAATAATTTCCTACCCTGGAAACCATCCTCCTGCAGTGAAGTCCTCTTGGGAAAAAGCATTCTTCTTTGTTTTTCGTCTTGTACGATCTCCTTGATGTAACTCCATCTTCTGGATTCGTTGAAGATCACCACAAAATGAACACAGTGAAGAGACTATTGCTGAAATCATTCCAACTATAATATATGAACTCTGTGTTCATTAAAATACATGCACCCACAGTTATTTTTTTTTAAGATCGACTAAGTCCATTCACTGAAGGTGAATGAGCTTAGATTATCTTAAAATGCAAATGAATTAAGTTTATTTACTATGGTAACAGTTGCCACCTGTTATCATAGCAAGTAAACATTGCAAAAAATCTATTCTACTATGAAAATGATACAAAAAAATTACAGACTTCAAAAGAATTCCTCAGAAATAATTTCCTACCCTGGGAACCATCCTCCTGCAGTGAAGTCCTCTTGGGAAAAAGCATTCTTCTTTGTTTTTCGTCTTGTACGATCTCCTTGATGTAACTCCATCTTCTGGATTCGTTGAAGATCACCACAAAATGAACACAGTGAAGAGACTATTGCTGAAATCATTCCAACTATAATATATGAACTCTGTGTTCATTAAAATACATGCACCCACAGTTATTTTTTTTTAAGATCGACTAAGTCCATTCACTGAAGGTGAATGAGCTTAGATTATCTTAAAATGCAAATGAATTAAGTTTATTTACTATGGTAACAGTTGCCACCTGTTATCATAGCAAGTAAACATTGCAAAAAATCTATTCTACTATGAAAATGATACAAAAAAATTACAGACTTCAAAAGAATTCCTCAGAAATAATTTCCTACCCTGGAAACCATCCTCCTGCAGTGAAGTCCTCTTGGGAAAAAGCATTCTTCTTTGTTTTTCGTCTTGTACGATCTCCTTGATGTAACTCCATCTTCTGGATTCGTTGAAGATCACCACAAAATGAACACAGTGAAGAGACTATTGCTGAAATCATTCCAACTATAATATATGAACTCTGTGTTCATTAAAATACATGCACCCACAGTTATTTTTTTTTAAGATCGACTAAGTCCATTCACTGAAGGTGAATGAGCTTAGATTATCTTAAAATGCAAATGAATTAAGTTTATTTACTATGGTAACAGTTGCCACCTGTTATCATAGCAAGTAAACATTGCAAAAAATCTATTCTACTATGAAAATGATACAAAAAAATTACAGACTTCAAAAGAATTCATCAGAAATAATTTCCTACCCTGGAATCCATCCTCCTGCAGTGAAGTCCTCTAGGGAAAAAGCATTCTTCTTTGTTTTTCGTCTTGTACGATCTCCTTGATGTAACTCCATCTTCTGGATTCGTTGAAGATCACCACAAAATGAACACAGTGAAGAGACTATTGCTGAAATCATTCCAACTATAATATATGAACTCTGTGTTCATTAAAATACATGCACCCACAGTTATTTTTTTTTAAGATCGACTAAGTCCATTCACTGAAGGTGAATGAGCTTAGATTATCTTAAAATGCAAATGAATTAAGTTTATTTACTATGGTAACAGTTGGCACCTGTTATCATAGCAAGTAAACATTGCAAAAAATCTATTCTACTATGAAAATGATACAAAAAAATTACAGACTTCAAAAGAATTCCTCAGAAATAATTTCCTACCCTGGAAACCATCCTCCTGCAGTGAAGTCCTCTTGGGAAAAAGCATTCTTCTTTGTTTTTCGTCTTGTACGATCTCCTTGATGTAACTCCATCTTCTGGATTTGTTGAAGATCACCACAAAATGAACACAGTGAAGAGACTATTGCTGAAATCATTCCAACTATAATATATGAACTCTGTGTTCATTAAAATACATGCACCCACAGTTATTTTTTTTTAAGATCGACTAAGTCCATTCACTGAAGGTGAATGAGCTTAGATTATCTTAAAATGCAAATGAATTAAGTTTATTTACTACGGTAACAGTTGCCACCTGTTATCATAGCAAGTAAACATTGCAAAAAATCTATTCTACTATGAAAATGATACAAAAAAATTACAGACTTCAAAAGAATTCCTCAGAAATAATTTCCTACCCTGGAAACCATCCTCCTGCAGTGAAGTCCTCTTGGGAAAAAGCATTCTTCTTTGTTTTTCGTCTTGTACGATCTCCTTGATGTAACTCCATATTCTGGATTCGTTGAAGATCACCACAAAATGAACACAGTGAAGAGACTATTGCTGAAATCATTCCAACTATAATATATGAACTCTGTGTTCATTAAAATACATGCACCCACAGTTATTTTTTTTTAAGATCGACTAAGTCCATTCACTGAAGGTGAATGAGCTTAGATTATCTTAAAATGCAGATGAATTAAGTTTATTTACTATGGTAACAGTTGCCACCTGTTATCATAGCAAGTAAACATTGCAAAAAATCTATTCTACTATGAAAATGATACAAAAAAATTACAGACTTCAAAAGAATTCCTCAGAAATAATTTCCTACCCTGGAAACCATCCTCCTGCAGTGAAGTCCTCTTGGGAAAAAGCATTCTTCTTTGTTTTTCGTCTTGTACGATCTCCTTGATGTAACTCCATCTTCTGGATTCGTTGAAGATCACCACAAAATGAACACAGTGAAGAGACTATTGCTGAAATCATTCCAACTATAATATATGAACTCTGTGTTCATTAAAATACATGCACCCACAGTTATTTTTTTTTAAGATCGACTAAGTCCATTCACTGAAGGTGAATGAGCTTAGATTATCTTAAAATGCAAATGAATTAAGTTTATTTACTATGGTAACAGTTGCCACCTGTTATCATAGCAAGTAAACATTGCAAAAAATCTATTCTACTATGAAAATGATACAAAAAAATTACAGACTTCAAAAGAATTCATCAGAAATAATTTCCTACCCTGGAATCCATCCTCCTGCAGTGAAGTCCTCTAGGGAAAAAGCATTCTTCTTTGTTTTTCGTCTTGTACGATCTCCTTGATGTAACTCCATCTTCTGGATTCGTTGAAGATCACCACAAAATGAACACAGTGAAGAGACTATTGCTGAAATCATTCCAACTATAATATATGAACTCTGTGTTCATTAAAATACATGCACCCACAGTTATTTTTTTTTAAGATCGACTAAGTCCATTCACTGAAGGTGAATGAGCTTAGATTATCTTAAAATGCAAATGAATTAAGTTTATTTACTATGGTAACAGTTGGCACCTGTTATCATAGCAAGTAAACATTGCAAAAAATCTATTCTACTATGAAAATGATACAAAAAAATTACAGACTTCAAAAGAATTCCTCAGAAATAATTTCCTACCCTGGAAACCATCCTCCTGCAGTGAAGTCCTCTTGGGAAAAAGCATTCTTCTTTGTTTTTCGTCTTGTACGATCTCCTTGATGTAACTCCATCTTCTGGATTTGTTGAAGATCACCACAAAATGAACACAGTGAAGAGACTATTGCTGAAATCATTCCAACTATAATATATGAACTCTGTGTTCATTAAAATACATGCACCCACAGTTATTTTTTTTTAAGATCGACTAAGTCCATTCACTGAAGGTGAATGAGCTTAGATTATCTTAAAATGCAAATGAATTAAGTTTATTTACTACGGTAACAGTTGCCACCTGTTATCATAGCAAGTAAACATTGCAAAAAATCTATTCTACTATGAAAATGATACAAAAAAATTACAGACTTCAAAAGAATTCCTCAGAAATAATTTCCTACCCTGGAAACCATCCTCCTGCAGTGAAGTCCTCTTGGGAAAAAGCATTCTTCTTTGTTTTTCGTCTTGTACGATCTCCTTGATGTAACTCCATCTTCTGGATTCGTTGAAGATCACCACAAAATGAACACAGTGAAGAGACTATTGCTGAAATCATTCCAACTATAATATATGAACTCTGTGTTCATTAAAATACATGCACCCACAGTTATTTTTTTTTAAGATCGACTAAGTCCATTCACTGAAGGTGAATGAGCTTAGATTATCTTAAAATGCAAATGAATTAAGTTTATTTACTATGGTAACAGTTGCCACCTGTTATCATAGCAAGTAAACATTGCAAAAAATCTATTCTACTATGAAAATGATACAAAAAAATTACAGACTTCAAAAGAATTCCTCAGAAATAATTTCCTACCCTGGAAACCATCCTCCTGCAGTGAAGTCCTCTTGGGAAAAAGCATTCTTCTTTGTTTTTCGTCTTGTACGATCTCCTTGATGTAACTCCATCTTCTGGATTCGTTGAAGATCACCACAAAATGAACACAGTGAAGAGACTATTGCTGAAATCATTCCAACTATAATATATGAACTCTGTGTTCATTAAAATACATGCACCCACAGTTATTTTTTTTTAAGATCGACTAAGTCCATTCACTGAAGGTGAATGAGCTTAGATTATCTTAAAATTCAAATGAATTAAGTTTATTTACTATGGTAACAGTTGCCACCTGTTATCATAGCAAGTAAACATTGCAAAAAATCTATTCTACTATGAAAATGATACAAAAAAATTACAGACTTCAAAAGAATTCATCAGAAATAATTTCCTACCCTGGAATCCATCCTCCTGCAGTGAAGTCCTCTTGGGAAAAAGCATTCTTCTTTGTTTTTCGTCTTGTACGATCTCCTTGATGTAACTCCATCTTCTGGATTCGTTGAAGATCACCACAAAATGAACACAGTGAAGAGACTATTGCTGAAATCATTCCAACTATAATATATGAACTCTGTGTTCATTAAAATACATGCACCCACAGTTATTTTTTTTTAAGATCGACTAAGTCCATTCACTGAAGGTGAATGAGCTTAGATTATCTTAAAATTCAAATGAATTAAGTTTATTTACTATGGTAACAGTTGCCACCTGTTATCATAGCAAGTAAACATTGCAAAAAATCTATTCTACTATGAAAATGATACAAAAAAATTACAGACTTCAAAAGAATTCATCAGAAATAATTTCCTACCCTGGAATCCATCCTCCTGCAGTGAAGTCCTCTTGGGAAAAAGCATTCTTCTTTGTTTTTCGTCTTGTACGATCTCCTTGATGTAACTCCATCTTCTGGATTCGTTGAAGATCACCACAAAATGAACACAGTGAAGAGACTATTGCTGAAATCATTCCAACTATAATATATGAACTCTGTGTTCATTAAAATACATGCACCCACAGTTATTTTTTTTTAAGATCGACTAAGTCCATTCACTGAAGGTGAATGAGCTTAGATTATCTTAAAATTCAAATGAATTAAGTTTATTTACTATGGTAACAGTTGCCACCTGTTATCATAGCAAGTAAACATTGCAAGAAATCTATTCTACTATGAAAATGATACAAAAAAATTACAGACCTCAAAAGAATTCATCAGAAATAATTTCCTACCCTGAAATCCATCCTCCTGCAGTGAAATCCTCTTGGGAAAAAGCATTCTTCTTTGTTTTTCGTCTTGTACGATCTCCTTGATGTAGCTCCATCTTCTGGATTCGTTGAAGATCACCACAAAATGAACACAGTGAAGAGACTATTGCTGAAATCATTCCAACTATAATATATAAACTCTGTGTTCATTGAAATACATGCACCCACAGTTATTTTTTTTTAAGATCGACTAAGTCCATTCACTGAAGGTGAATGAGCTTAGATTATCTTAAAATTCAAATGAATTAAGTTTATTTACTATGGTAACAGTTGCCACCTGTTATCATAGCAAGTAAACATTGCAAAAAATCTATTCTACTATGAAAATGATACAAAAAAATTACAGACTTCAAAAGAATTCCTCAGAAATAATTTCCTACCCTGGAAACCATCCTCCTGCAGTGAAGTCCTCTTGGGAAAAAGCATTCTTCTTTGTTTTTCGTCTTGTACGATCTCCTTGATGTAACTCCATCTTCTGGATTCGTTGAAGATCACCACAAAATGAACACAGTGAAGAGACTATTGCTGAAATCATTCCAACTATAATATATGAACTCTGTGTTCATTAAAATACATGCACCCACAGTTATTTTTTTTTAAGATCGACTAAGTCCATTCACTGAAGGTGAATGAGCTTAGATTATCTTAAAATTCAAATGAATTAAGTTTATTTACTATGGTAACAGTTGCCACCTGTTATCATAGCAAGTAAACATTGCAAGAAATCTATTCTACTATGAAAATGATACAAAAAAATTACAGACTTCAAAAGAATTCCTCAGAAATAATTTCCTACCCTGGAATCCATCCTCCTGTAGTGAAGTCCTCTTGGGAAAAAGCATTCTTCTTTGTTTTTCGTCTTGTACGATCTCCTTGATGTAACTCCATATTCTGGATTCGTTGAAGATCACCACAAAATGAACACAGTGAAGAGACTATTGCTGAAATCATTCCAACTATAATATATGAACTCTGTGTTCATTAAAATACATGCACCCACAGTTATTTTTTTTTAAGATCGACTAAGTCCATTCACTGAAGGTGAATGAGCTTAGATTATCTTAAAATGCAGATGAATTAAGTTTATTTACTATGGTAACAGTTGCCACCTGTTATCATAGCAAGTAAACATTGCAAAAAATCTATTCTACTATGAAAATGATACAAAAAAATTACAGACTTCAAAAGAATTCCTCAGAAATAATTTCCTACCCTGGAAACCATCCTCCTGCAGTGAAGTCCTCTTGGGAAAAAGCATTCTTCTTTGTTTTTCGTCTTGTACGATCTCCTTGATGTAACTCCATCTTCTGGATTCGTTGAAGATCACCACAAAATGAACACAGTGAAGAGACTATTGCTGAAATCATTCCAACTATAATATATGAACTCTGTGTTCATTAAAATACATGCACCCACAGTTATTTTTTTTTAAGATCGACTAAGTCCATTCACTGAAGGTGAATGAGCTTAGATTATCTTAAAATGCAAATGAATTAAGTTTATTTACTATGGTAACAGTTGCCACCTGTTATCATAGCAAGTAAACATTGCAAAAAATCTATTCTACTATGAAAATGATACAAAAAAATTACAGACTTCAAAAGAATTCATCAGAAATAATTTCCTACCCTGGAATCCATCCTCCTGCAGTGAAGTCCTCTAGGGAAAAAGCATTCTTCTTTGTTTTTCGTCTTGTACGATCTCCTTGATGTAACTCCATCTTCTGGATTCGTTGAAGATCACCACAAAATGAACACAGTGAAGAGACTATTGCTGAAATCATTCCAACTATAATATATGAACTCTGTGTTCATTAAAATACATGCACCCACAGTTATTTTTTTTTAAGATCGACTAAGTCCATTCACTGAAGGTGAATGAGCTTAGATTATCTTAAAATGCAAATGAATTAAGTTTATTTACTATGGTAACAGTTGGCACCTGTTATCATAGCAAGTAAACATTGCAAAAAATCTATTCTACTATGAAAATGATACAAAAAAATTACAGACTTCAAAAGAATTCCTCAGAAATAATTTCCTACCCTGGAAACCATCCTCCTGCAGTGAAGTCCTCTTGGGAAAAAGCATTCTTCTTTGTTTTTCGTCTTGTACGATCTCCTTGATGTAACTCCATCTTCTGGATTTGTTGAAGATCACCACAAAATGAACACAGTGAAGAGACTATTGCTGAAATCATTCCAACTATAATATATGAACTCTGTGTTCATTAAAATACATGCACCCACAGTTATTTTTTTTTAAGATCGACTAAGTCCATTCACTGAAGGTGAATGAGCTTAGATTATCTTAAAATGCAAATGAATTAAGTTTATTTACTACGGTAACAGTTGCCACCTGTTATCATAGCAAGTAAACATTGCAAAAAATCTATTCTACTATGAAAATGATACAAAAAAATTACAGACTTCAAAAGAATTCCTCAGAAATAATTTCCTACCCTGGAAACCATCCTCCTGCAGTGAAGTCCTCTTGGGAAAAAGCATTCTTCTTTGTTTTTCGTCTTGTACGATCTCCTTGATGTAACTCCATCTTCTGGATTCGTTGAAGATCACCACAAAATGAACACAGTGAAGAGACTATTGCTGAAATCATTCCAACTATAATATATGAACTCTGTGTTCATTAAAATACATGCACCCACAGTTATTTTTTTTTAAGATCGACTAAGTCCATTCACTGAAGGTGAATGAGCTTAGATTATCTTAAAATGCAAATGAATTAAGTTTATTTACTATGGTAACAGTTGCCACCTGTTATCATAGCAAGTAAACATTGCAAAAAATCTATTCTACTATGAAAATGATACAAAAAAATTACAGACTTCAAAAGAATTCATCAGAAATAATTTCCTACCCTGGAATCCATCCTCCTGCAGTGAAGTCCTCTAGGGAAAAAGCATTCTTCTTTGTTTTTCGTCTTGTACGATCTCCTTGATGTAACTCCATCTTCTGGATTCGTTGAAGATCACCACAAAATGAACACAGTGAAGAGACTATTGCTGAAATCATTCCAACTATAATATATGAACTCTGTGTTCATTAAAATACATGCACCCACAGTTATTTTTTTTTAAGATCGACTAAGTCCATTCACTGAAGGTGAATGAGCTTAGATTATCTTAAAATGCAAATGAATTAAGTTTATTTACTATGGTAACAGTTGGCACCTGTTATCATAGCAAGTAAACATTGCAAAAAATCTATTCTACTATGAAAATGATACAAAAAAATTACAGACTTCAAAAGAATTCCTCAGAAATAATTTCCTACCCTGGAAACCATCCTCCTGCAGTGAAGTCCTCTTGGGAAAAAGCATTCTTCTTTGTTTTTCGTCTTGTACGATCTCCTTGATGTAACTCCATCTTCTGGATTTGTTGAAGATCACCACAAAATGAACACAGTGAAGAGACTATTGCTGAAATCATTCCAACTATAATATATGAACTCTGTGTTCATTAAAATACATGCACCCACAGTTATTTTTTTTTAAGATCGACTAAGTCCATTCACTGAAGGTGAATGAGCTTAGATTATCTTAAAATGCAAATGAATTAAGTTTATTTACTACGGTAACAGTTGCCACCTGTTATCATAGCAAGTAAACATTGCAAAAAATCTATTCTACTATGAAAATGATACAAAAAAATTACAGACTTCAAAAGAATTCCTCAGAAATAATTTCCTACCCTGGAAACCATCCTCCTGCAGTGAAGTCCTCTTGGGAAAAAGCATTCTTCTTTGTTTTTCGTCTTGTACGATCTCCTTGATGTAACTCCATCTTCTGGATTCGTTGAAGATCACCACAAAATGAACACAGTGAAGAGACTATTGCTGAAATCATTCCAACTATAATATATGAACTCTGTGTTCATTAAAATACATGCACCCACAGTTATTTTTTTTTAAGATCGACTAAGTCCATTCACTGAAGGTGAATGAGCTTAGATTATCTTAAAATGCAAATGAATTAAGTTTATTTACTATGGTAACAGTTGCCACCTGTTATCATAGCAAGTAAACATTGCAAAAAATCTATTCTACTATGAAAATGATACAAAAAAATTACAGACTTCAAAAGAATTCCTCAGAAATAATTTCCTACCCTGGAAACCATCCTCCTGCAGTGAAGTCCTCTTGGGAAAAAGCATTCTTCTTTGTTTTTCGTCTTGTACGATCTCCTTGATGTAACTCCATCTTCTGGATTCGTTGAAGATCACCACAAAATGAACACAGTGAAGAGACTATTGCTGAAATCATTCCAACTATAATATATGAACTCTGTGTTCATTAAAATACATGCACCCACAGTTATTTTTTTTTAAGATCGACTAAGTCCATTCACTGAAGGTGAATGAGCTTAGATTATCTTAAAATTCAAATGAATTAAGTTTATTTACTATGGTAACAGTTGCCACCTGTTATCATAGCAAGTAAACATTGCAAAAAATCTATTCTACTATGAAAATGATACAAAAAAATTACAGACTTCAAAAGAATTCATCAGAAATAATTTCCTACCCTGGAATCCATCCTCCTGCAGTGAAGTCCTCTTGGGAAAAAGCATTCTTCTTTGTTTTTCGTCTTGTACGATCTCCTTGATGTAACTCCATCTTCTGGATTCGTTGAAGATCACCACAAAATGAACACAGTGAAGAGACTATTGCTGAAATCATTCCAACTATAATATATGAACTCTGTGTTCATTAAAATACATGCACCCACAGTTATTTTTTTTTAAGATCGACTAAGTCCATTCACTGAAGGTGAATGAGCTTAGATTATCTTAAAATTCAAATGAATTAAGTTTATTTACTATGGTAACAGTTGCCACCTGTTATCATAGCAAGTAAACATTGCAAAAAATCTATTCTACTATGAAAATGATACAAAAAAATTACAGACTTCAAAAGAATTCATCAGAAATAATTTCCTACCCTGGAATCCATCCTCCTGCAGTGAAGTCCTCTTGGGAAAAAGCATTCTTCTTTGTTTTTCGTCTTGTACGATCTCCTTGATGTAACTCCATCTTCTGGATTCGTTGAAGATCACCACAAAATGAACACAGTGAAGAGACTATTGCTGAAATCATTCCAACTATAATATATGAACTCTGTGTTCATTAAAATACATGCACCCACAGTTATTTTTTTTTAAGATCGACTAAGTCCATTCACTGAAGGTGAATGAGCTTAGATTATCTTAAAATTCAAATGAATTAAGTTTATTTACTATGGTAACAGTTGCCACCTGTTATCATAGCAAGTAAACATTGCAAGAAATCTATTCTACTATGAAAATGATACAAAAAAATTACAGACCTCAAAAGAATTCATCAGAAATAATTTCCTACCCTGAAATCCATCCTCCTGCAGTGAAATCCTCTTGGGAAAAAGCATTCTTCTTTGTTTTTCGTCTTGTACGATCTCCTTGATGTAGCTCCATCTTCTGGATTCGTTGAAGATCACCACAAAATGAACACAGTGAAGAGACTATTGCTGAAATCATTCCAACTATAATATATAAACTCTGTGTTCATTGAAATACATGCACCCACAGTTATTTTTTTTTAAGATCGACTAAGTCCATTCACTGAAGGTGAATGAGCTTAGATTATCTTAAAATTCAAATGAATTAAGTTTATTTACTATGGTAACAGTTGCCACCTGTTATCATAGCAAGTAAACATTGCAAAAAATCTATTCTACTATGAAAATGATACAAAAAAATTACAGACTTCAAAAGAATTCCTCAGAAATAATTTCCTACCCTGGAAACCATCCTCCTGCAGTGAAGTCCTCTTGGGAAAAAGCATTCTTCTTTGTTTTTCGTCTTGTACGATCTCCTTGATGTAACTCCATCTTCTGGATTCGTTGAAGATCACCACAAAATGAACACAGTGAAGAGACTATTGCTGAAATCATTCCAACTATAATATATGAACTCTGTGTTCATTAAAATACATGCACCCACAGTTATTTTTTTTTAAGATCGACTAAGTCCATTCACTGAAGGTGAATGAGCTTAGATTATCTTAAAATTCAAATGAATTAAGTTTATTTACTATGGTAACAGTTGCCACCTGTTATCATAGCAAGTAAACATTGCAAGAAATCTATTCTACTATGAAAATGATACAAAAAAATTACAGACCTCAAAAGAATTCATCAGAAATAATTTCCTACCCTGAAATCCATCCTCCTGCAGTGAAATCCTCTTGGGAAAAAGCATTCTTCTTTGTTTTTCGTCTTGTACGATCTCCTTGATGTAGCTCCATCTTCTGGATTCGTTGAAGATCACCACAAAATGAACACAGTGAAGAGACTATTGCTGAAATCATTCCAACTATAATATATAAACTCTGTGTTCATTGAAATACATGCACCCACAGTTATTTTTTTTTAAGATCGACTAAGTCCATTCACTGAAGGTGAATGAGCTTAGATTATCTTAAAATTCAAATGAATTAAGTTTATTTACTATGGTAACAGTTGCCACCTGTTATCATAGCAAGTAAACATTGCAAAAAATCTATTCTACTATGAAAATGATACAAAAAAATTACAGACTTCAAAAGAATTCCTCAGAAATAATTTCCTACCCTGGAAACCATCCTCCTGCAGTGAAGTCCTCTTGGGAAAAAGCATTCTTCTTTGTTTTTCGTCTTGTACGATCTCCTTGATGTAACTCCATCTTCTGGATTCGTTGAAGATCACCACAAAATGAACACAGTGAAGAGACTATTGCTGAAATCATTCCAACTATAATATATGAACTCTGTGTTCATTAAAATACATGCACCCACAGTTATTTTTTTTTGAGATCGACTAAGTCCATTCACTGAAGGTGAATGAGCTTAGATTATCTTAAAATTCAAATGAATTAAGTTTATTTACTATGGTAACAGTTGCCACCTGTTATCATAGCAAGTAAACATTGCAAAAAATCTATTCTACTATGAAAATGATACAAAAAAATTACAGACTTCAAAAGAATTCATCAGAAATAATTTCCTACCCTGGAATCCATCCTCCTGCAGTGAAGTCCTCTTGGGAAAAAGCATTCTTCTTTGTTTTTCGTCTTGTACGATCTCCTTGATGTAACTCCATCTTCTGGATTCGTTGAAGATCACCACAAAATGAACACAGTGAAGAGACTATTGCTGAAATCATTCCAACTATAATATATGAACTCTGTGTTCATTAAAATACATGCACCCACAGTTATTTTTTTTTAAGATCGACTAAGTCCATTCACTGAAGGTGAATGAGCTTAGATTATCTTAAAATTCAAATGAATTAAGTTTATTTACTATGGTAACAGTTGCCACCTGTTATCATAGCAAGTAAACATTGCAAAAAATCTATTCTACTATGAAAATGATACAAAAAAATTACAGACTTCAAAAGAATTCATCAGAAATAATTTCCTACCCTGGAATCCATCCTCCTGCAGTGAAGTCCTCTTGGGAAAAAGCATTCTTCTTTGTTTTTCGTCTTGTACGATCTCCTTGATGTAACTCCATCTTCTGGATTCGTTGAAGATCACCACAAAATGAACACAGTGAAGAGACTATTGCTGAAATCATTCCAACTATAATATATGAACTCTGTGTTCATTAAAATACATGCACCCACAGTTATTTTTTTTTAAGATCGACTAAGTCCATTCACTGAAGGTGAATGAGCTTAGATTATCTTAAAATTCAAATGAATTAAGTTTATTTACTATGGTAACAGTTGCCACCTGTTATCATAGCAAGTAAACATTGCAAAAAATCTATTCTACTATGAAAATGATACAAAAAAATTACAGACTTCAAAAGAATTCATCAGAAATAATTTCCTACCCTGGAATCCATCCTCCTGCAGTGAAGTCCTCTTGGGAAAAAGCATTCTTCTTTGTTTTTCGTCTTGTACGATCTCCTTGATGTAACTCCATCTTCTGGATTCGTTGAAGATCACCACAAAATGAACACAGTGAAGAGACTATTGCTGAAATCATTCCAACTATAATATATGAACTCTGTGTTCATTAAAATACATGCACCCACAGTTATTTTTTTTTAAGATCGACTAAGTCCATTCACTGAAGGTGAATGAGCTTAGATTATCTTAAAATTCAAATGAATTGAGTTTATTTACTATGGTAACAGTTGCCACCTGTTATCATAGCAAGTAAACATTGCAAAAAATCTATTCTACTATGAAAATGATACAAAAAAATTACAGACTTCAAAAGAATTCATCAGAAATAATTTCCTACCCTGGAATCCATCCTCCTGCAGTGAAGTCCTCTTGGGAAAAAGCATTCTTCTTTGTTTTTCGTCTTGTACGATCTCCTTGATGTAACTCCATCTTCTGGATTCGTTGAAGATCACCACAAAATGAACACAGTGAAGAGACTATTGCTGAAATCATTCCAACTATAATATATGAACTCTGTGTTCATTAAAATACATGCACCCACAGTTATTTTTTTTTAAGATTGACTAAGTCCATTCACTGAAGGTGAATGAGCTTAGATTATCTTAAAATTCAAATGAATTAAGTTTATTTACTATGGTAACAGTTGCCACCTGTTATCATAGCAAGTAAACATTGCAAAAAATCTATTCTACTATGAAAATGATACAAAAAAATTACAGACTTCAAAAGAATTCCTCAGAAATAATTTCCTACCCTGGAAACCATCCTCCTGCAGTGAAGTCCTCTTGGGAAAAAGCATTCTTCTTTGTTTTTCGTCTTGTACGATCTCCTTGATGTAACTCCATCTTCTGGATTCGTTGAAGATCACCACAAAATGAACACAGTGAAGAGACTATTGCTGAAATCATTCCAACTATAATATATGAACTCTGTGTTCATTAAAATACATGCACCCACAGTTATTTTTTTTTAAGATCGACTAAGTCCATTCACTGAAGGTGAATGAGCTTAGATTATCTTAAAATTCAAATGAATTAAGTTTATTTACTATGGTAACAGTTGCCACCTGTTATCATAGCAAGTAAACATTGCAAAAAATCTATTCTACTATGAAAATGATACAAAAAAATTACAGACTTCAAAAGAATTCATCAGAAATAATTTCCTACCCTGGAATCCATCCTCCTGCAGTGAAGTCCTCTTGGGAAAAAGCATTCTTCTTTGTTTTTCGTCTTGTACGATCTCCTTGATGTAACTCCATCTTCTGGATTCGTTGAAGATCACCACAAAATGAACACAGTGAAGAGACTATTGCTGAAATCATTCCAACTATAATGTATGAACTCTGTGTTCATTAAAATACATGCACCCACAGTTATTTTTTTTTAAGATCGACTAAGTCCATTCACTGAAGGTGAATGAGCTTAGATTATCTTAAAATTCAAATGAATTAAGTTTATTTACTATGGTAACAGTTGCCACCTGTTATCATAGCAAGTAAACATTGCAAAAAATCTATTCTACTATGAAAATGATACAAAAAAATTACAGACTTCAAAAGAATTCATCAGAAATAATTTCCTACCCTGGAATCCATCCTCCTGCAGTGAAGTCCTCTTGGGAAAAAGCATTCTTCTTTGTTTTTCGTCTTGTACGATCTCCTTGATGTAACTCCATCTTCTGGATTCGTTGAAGATCACCACAAAATGAACACAGTGAAGAGACTATTGCTGAAATCATTCCAACTATAATATATGAACTCTGTGTTCATTAAAATACATGCACCCACAGTTATTTTTTTTTAAGATCGACTAAGTCCATTCACTGAAGGTGAATGAGCTTAGATTATTTAAAAATTCAAATGAATTAAGTTTATTTACTATGGTAACAGTTGCCACCTGTTATCATAGCAAGTAAACATTGCAAAAAATCTATTCTACTATGGAAATGATACAAAAAAATTACAGACTTCAAAAGAATTCATCAGAAATAATTTCCTACCCTGGAATCCATCCTCCTGCAGTGAAGTCCTCTTGGGAAAAAGCATTCTTCTTTGTTTTTCGTCTTGTACGATCTCCTTGATGTAACTCCATCTTCTGGATTCGTTGAAGATCACCACAAAATGAACACAGTGAAGAGACTATTGCTGAAATCATTCCAACTATAATATATGAACTCTGTGTTCATTAAAATACATGCACCCACAGTTATTTTTTTTTAAGATCGACTAAGTCCATTCACTGAAGGTGAATGAGCTTAGATTATCTTAAAATTCAAATGAATTAAGTTTATTTACTATGGTAACAGTTGCCACCTGTTATCATAGCAAGTAAACATTGCAAAAAATCTATTCTACTATGAAAATGATACAAAAAAATTACAGACTTCAAAAGAATTCATCAGAAATAATTTCCTACCCTGGAATCCATCCTCCTGCAGTGAAGTCCTCTTGGGAAAAAGCATTCTTCTTTGTTTTTCGTCTTGTACGATCTCCTTGATGTAACTCCATCTTCTGGATTCGTTGAAGATCACCACAAAATGAACACAGTGAAGAGACTATTGCTGAAATCATTCCAACTATAATATATGAACTCTGTGTTCATTAAAATACATGCACCCACAGTTATTTTTTTTTAAGATCGACTAAGTCCATTCACTGAAGGTGAATGAGCTTAGATTATCTTAAAATTCAAATGAATTAAGTTTATTTACTATGGTAACAGTTGCCACCTGTTATCATAGCAAGTAAACATTGCAAAAAATCTATTCTACTATGAAAATGATACAAAAAAATTACAGACTTCAAAAGAATTCATCAGAAATAATTTCCTACCCTGGAATCCATCCTCCTGCAGTGAAGTCCTCTTGGGAAAAAGCATTCTTCTTTGTTTTTCGTCTTGTACGATCTCCTTGATGTAACTCCATCTTCTGGATTCGTTGAAGATCACCACAAAATGAACACAGTGAAGAGACTATTGCTGAAATCATTCCAACTATAATATATGAACTCTGTGTTCATTAAAATACATGCACCCACAGTTATTTTTTTTTAAGATCGACTAAGTCCATTCACTGAAGGTGAATGAGCTTAGATTATCTTAAAATTCAAATGAATTAAGTTTATTTACTATGGTAACAGTTGCCACCTGTTATCATAGCAAGTAAACATTGCAAGAAATCTATTCTACTATGAAAATGATACAAAAAAATTACAGACCTCAAAAGAATTCATCAGAAATAATTTCCTACCCTGAAATCCATCCTCCTGCAGTGAAATCCTCTTGGGAAAAAGCATTCTTCTTTGTTTTTCGTCTTGTACGATCTCCTTGATGTAGCTCCATCTTCTGGATTCGTTGAAGATCACCACAAAATGAACACAGTGAAGAGACTATTGCTGAAATCATTCCAACTATAATATATGAACTCTGTGTTCATTGAAATACATGCACCCACAGTTATTTTTTTTTAAGATCGACTAAGTCCATTCACTGAAGGTGAATGAGCTTAGATTATCTTAAAATTCAAATGAATTAAGTTTATTTACTATGGTAACAGTTGCCACCTGTTATCATAGCAAGTAAACATTGCAAAAAATCTATTCTACTATGAAAATGATACAAAAAAATTACAGACTTCAAAAGAATTCATCAGAAATAATTTCCTACCCTGGAATCCATCCTCCTGCAGTGAAGTCCTCTTGGGAAAAAGCATTCTTCTTTGTTTTTCGTCTTGTACGATCTCCTTGATGTAACTCCATCTTCTGGATTCGTTGAAGATCACCACAAGATGAACACAGTGAAGAGACTATTGCTGAAATCATTCCAACTATAATATATGAACTCTGTGTTCATTAAAATACATGCACCCACAGTTATTTTTTTTTAAGATCGACTAAGTCCATTCACTGAAGGTGAATGAGCTTAGATTATCTTAAAATTCAAATGAATTAAGTTTATTTACTATGGTAACAGTTGCCACCTGTTATCATAGCAAGTAAACATTGCAAAAAATCTATTCTACTATGAAAATGATACAAAAAAATTACAGACTTCAAAAGAATTCATCAGAAATAATTTCCTACCCTGGAATCCATCCTCCTGCAGTGAAGTCCTCTTGGGAAAAAGCATTCTTCTTTGTTTTTCGTCTTGTACGATCTCCTTGATGTAACTCCATCTTCTGGATTCGTTGAAGATCACCACAAAATGAACACAGTGAAGAGACTATTGCTGAAATCATTCCAACTATAATATATGAACTCTGTGTTCATTAAAATACATGCACCCACAGTTATTTTTTTTTAAGATCGACTAAGTCCATTCACTGAAGGTGAATGAGCTTAGATTATCTTAAAATGCAAATGAATTAAGTTTATTTACTATGGTAACAGTTGCCACCTGTTATCATAGCAAGTAAACATTGCAAAAAATCTATTCTACTATGAAAATGATACAAAAAAATTACAGACTTCAAAAGAATTCATCAGAAATAATTTCCTACCCTGGAATCCATCCTCCTGCAGTGAAGTCCTCTTGGGAAAAAGCATTCTTCTTTGTTTTTCGTCTTGTACGATCTCCTTGATGTAACTCCATCTTCTGGATTCGTTGAAGATCACCACAAAATGAACACAGTGAAGAGACTATTGCTGAAATCATTCCAACTATAATATATGAACTCTGTGTTCATTAAAATACATGCACCCACAGTTATTTTTTTTTAAGATCGACTAAGTCCATTCACTGAAGGTGAATGAGCTTAGATTATCTTAAAATTCAAATGAATTGAGTTTATTTACTATGGTAACAGTTGCCACCTGTTATCATAGCAAGTAAACATTGCAAAAAATCTATTCTACTATGAAAATGATACAGAAAAATTACAGACTTCAAAAGAATTCCTCAGAAATAATTTTCTACCCTGGAATCCATCCTCCTGCAGTGAAGTCCTCTTGGGAAAAAGCATTCTTCTTTGTTTTTCGTCTTGTACGATCTCCTTGATGTAACTCCATCTTCTGGATTCGTTGAAGATCACCACAAAATGAACACAGTGAAGAGACTATTGCTGAAATCATTCCAACTATAATATATGAACTCTGTGTTCATTAAAATACATGCACCCACAGTTATTTTTTTTTAAGATCGACTAAGTCCATTCACTGAAGGTGAATGAGCTTAGATTATCCTAAAATTCAAATGAATTAAGTTTATTTACTATGGTAACAGTTGCCACCTGTTATCATAGCAAGTAAACATTGCAAAAAATCTATTCTACTATGAAAATGATACAAAAAAATTACAGACTTCAAAAGAATTCATCAGAAATAATTTCCTACCCTGGAATCCATCCTCCTGCAGTGAAGTCCTCTTGGGAAAAAGCATTCTTCTTTGTTTTTCGTCTTGTACGATCTCCTTGATGTAACTCCATCTTCTGGATTCGTTGAAGATCACCACAAAATGAACACAGTGAAGAGACTATTGCTGAAATCATTCCAACTATAATATATGAACTCTGTGTTCATTAAAATACATGCACCCACAGTTATTTTTTTTTAAGATCGACTAAGTCCATTCACTGAAGGTGAATGAGCTTAGATTATCTTAAAATGCAAATGAATTAAGTTTATTTACTATGGTAACAGTTGCCACCTGTTATCATAGCAAGTAAACATTGCAAAAAATCTATTCTACTATGAAAATGATACAAAAAAATTACAGACTTCAAAAGAATTCATCAGAAATAATTTCCTACCCTGGAATCCATCCTCCTGCAGTGAAGTCCTCTTGGGAAAAAGCATTCTTCTTTGTTTTTCGTCTTGTACGATCTCCTTGATGTAACTCCATCTTCTGGATTCGTTGAAGATCACCACAAAATGAACACAGTGAAGAGACTATTGCTGAAATCATTCCAACTATAATGTATGAACTCTGTGTTCATTAAAATACATGCACCCACAGTTATTTTTTTTTAAGATCGACTGAGTCCATTCACTGAAGGTGAATGAGCTTAGATTATCTTAAAATTCAAATGAATTAAGTTTATTTACTATGGTAACAGTTGCCACCTGTTATCATAGCAAGTAAACATTGCAAAAAATCTATTCTACTATGAAAATGATACAAAAAAATTACAGACTTCAAAAGAATTCATCAGAAATAATTTCCTACCCTGGAATCCATCCTCCTGCAGTGAAGTCCTCTTGGGAAAAAGCATTCTTCTTTGTTTTTCGTCTTGTACGATCTCCTTGATGTAACTCCATCTTCTGGATTCGTTGAAGATCACCACAAAATGAACACAGTGAAGAGACTATTGCTGAAATCATTCCAACTATAATATATGAACTCTGTGTTCATTAAAATACATGCACCCACAGTTATTTTTTTTTAAGATCGACTAAGTCCATTCACTGAAGGTGAATGAGCTTAGATTATCTTAAAATTCAAATGAATTAAGTTTATTTACTATGGTAACAGTTGCCACTTGTTATCATAGCAAGTAAACATTGCAAAAAATCTATTCTACTATGAAAATGATACAAAAAAATTACAGACTTCAAAAGAATTCATCAGAAATAATTTCCTACCCTGGAATCCATCCTCCTGCAGTGAAGTCCTCTTGGGAAAAAGCATTCTTCTTTGTTTTTCGTCTTGTACGATCTCCTTGATGTAACTCCATCTTCTGGATTCGTTGAAGATCACCACAAAATGAACACAGTGAAGAGACTATTGCTGAAATCATTCCAACTATAATATATGAACTCTGTGTTCATTAAAATACATGCACCCACAGTTATTTTTTTTTAAGATCGACTAAGTCCATTCACTGAAGGTGAATGAGCTTAGATTATCTTAAAATTCAAATGAATTGAGTTTATTTACTATGGTAACAGTTGCCACCTGTTATCATAGCAGATAAACATTGCAAGAAATCTATTCTACTATGAAAATGATACAAAAAAATTACAGACCTCAAAAGAATTCATCAGAAATAATTTCCTACCCTGGAATCTATCCTCCTGCAGTGAAGTCCTCTTGGGAAAAAGCATTCTTCTTTGTTTTTCGTCTTGTACGATCTCCTTGATGTAACTCCATATTCTGGATTCGTTGAAGATCACCACAAAATGAACACAGTGAAGAGACTATTGCTGATATCATTCCAACTATAATATATGAACTCTGTGTTCATTGAAATACATGCACCCACAGTTATTTTTTTTTAAGATCGACTAAGTCCATTCACTGAATGTGAATGAGCTTAGATTATCTTAAAATGCAAATGAATTAAGTTTATTTACTATGGTAACAGTTGCCACCTGTTATCATAGCAAGTAAACATTGCAAAAAATCTATTCTACTATGAAAATGATACAGAAAAATTACAGACTTCAAAAGAATTCCTCAGAAATAATTTCCTACCCTGGAATCCATCCTCCTGCAGTGAAGTCCTCTTGGGAAAAAGCATTCTTCTTTGTTTTTCGTCTTGTACGATCTCCTTGATGTAACTCCATCTTCTGGATTCGTTGAAGATCACCACAAAATGAACACAGTGAAGAGACTATTGCTGAAATCATTCCAACTATAATATATGAACTCTGTGTTCATTAAAATACATGCACCCACAGTTATTTTTTTTTAAGATCGACTAAGTCCATTCACTGAAGGTGAATGAGCTTAGATTATCTTAAAATTCAAATGAATTAAGTTTATTTACTATGGTAACAGTTGCCACCTGTTATCATAGCAAGTAAACATTGCAAGAAATCTATTCTACTATGAAAATGATACAAAAAAATTACAGACCTCAAAAGAATTCATCAGAAATTATTTCCTACCCTGGAATCCATCCTCCTGCAGTGAAGTCCTCTTGGGAAAAAGCATTCTTCTTTGTTTTTCGTCTTGTACGATCTCCTTGATGTAACTCCATATTCTGGATTCGTTGAAGATCACCACAAAATGAACACAGTGAAGAGACTATTGCTGAAATCATTCCAACTATAATATATGAACTCTGTGTTCATTAAAATACATGCACCCACAGTTATTTTTTTTTAAGATCGACTAAGTCCATTCACTGAAGGTGAATGAGCTTAGATTATCTTAAAATTCAAATGAATTGAGTTTATTTACTATGGTAACAGTTGCCACCTGTTATCATAGCAGATAAACATTGCAAGAAATCTATTCTACTATGAAAATGATACAAAAAAATTACAGACCTCAAAAGAATTCATCAGAAATAATTTCCTACCCTGGAATCCATCCTCCTGTAGTGAAGTCCTCTTGGGAAAAAGCATTCTTCTTTGTTTTTCGTCTTGTACGATCTCCTTGATGTAACTCCATCTTCTGGATTCGTTAAAGATCACCACAAAATGAACACAGTGAAGAGACTATTGCTGAAATCATTCCAACTATAATATATGAACTCTGTGTTCATTAAAATACATGCACCCACAGTTATTTTTTTTTAAGATCGACTAAGTCCATTCACTGAAGGTGAATGAGCTTAGATTATCTTAAAATTCAAATGAATTGAGTTTATTTACTATGGTAACAGTTGCCACCTGTTATCATAGCAGATAAACATTGCAAGAAATCTATTCTACTATGAAAATGATACAAAAAAATTACAGACCTCAAAAGAATTCATCAGAAATAATTTCCTACCCTGGAATCCATCCTCCTGTAGTGAAGTCCTCTTGGGAAAAAGCATTCTTCTTTGTTTTTCGTCTTGTACGATCTCCTTGATGTAACTCCATCTTCTGGATTCGTTAAAGATCACCACAAAATGAACACAGTGAAGAGACTATTGCTGAAATCATTCCAACTATAATATATGAACTCTGTGTTCATTAAAATACATGCACCCACAGTTATTTTTTTTTAAGATCGACTAAGTCCATTCACTGAAGGTGAATGAGCTTAGATTATCTTAAAATTCAAATGAATTGAGTTTATTTACTATGGTAACAGTTGCCACCTGTTATCATAGCAGATAAACATTGCAAGAAATCTATTCTACTATGAAAATGATACAAAAAAATTACAGACCTCAAAAGAATTCATCAGAAATAATTTCCTACCCTGGAATCCATCCTCCTGTAGTGAAGTCCTCTTGGGAAAAAGCATTCTTCTTTGTTTTTCGTCTTGTACGATCTCCTTGATGTAACTCCATATTCTGGATTCGTTGAAGATCACCACAAAATGAACACAGTGAAGAGACTATTGCTGGAATCATTCCAACTATAATATATGAACTCTGTGTTCATTAAAATACATGCACCCACAGTTATTTTTTTTTAAGATCGACTAAGTCCATTCACTGAAGGTGAATGAGCTTAGATTATCTTAAAATTCAAATGAATTGAGTTTATTTACTATGGTAACAGTTGCCACCTGTTATCATAGCAGATAAACATTGCAAGAAATCTATTCTACTATGAAAATGATACAAAAAAATTACAGACCTCAAAAGAATTCATCAGAAATAATTTCCTACCCTGGAATCCATCCTCCTGCAGTGAAGCCCTCTTGGGAAAAAGCATTCTTCTTTGTTTTTCGTCTTGTACGATCTCCTTGATGTAACTCCATATTCTGGATTCGTTGAAGATCACCACAAAATGAACACAGTGAAGAGACTATTGCTGAAATCATTCCAACTATAATATATGAACTCTGTGTTCATTAAAATACATGCACCCACAGTTATTTTTTTTTAAGATCGACTAAGTCCATTCACTGAAGGTGAATGAGCTTAGATTATCTTAAAATTCAAATGAATTAAGTTTATTTACTATGGTAACAGTTGCCACCTGTTATCATAGTAAGTAAACATTGCAAGAAATCTATTCTACTATGAAAATGATACAAAAAAATTACAGACCTCAAAAGAATTCATCAGAAATAATTTCCTACCCTGGAATCCATCCTCCTGCAGTGGAGTCCTCTTGGGAAAAAGCATTCTTCTTTGTTTTTCGTCTTGTACGATCTCCTTGATGTAACTCCATATTCTGGATTCGTTGAAGATCACCACAAAATGAACACAGTGAAGAGACTATTGCTGAAATCATTCCAACTATAATATATGAACTCTGTGTTCATTAAAATACATGCACCCACAGTTATTTTTTTTTAAGATCGACTAAGTCCATTCACTGAAGGTGAATGAGCTTAGATTATCTTAAAATTCAAATGAATTGAGTTTATTTACTATGGTAACAGTTGCCACCTGTTATCATAGCAAGTAAACATTGCAAGAAATCTATTCTACTATGAAAATGATACAAAAAAATTACAGACCTCAAAAGAATTCATCAGAAATAATTTCCTACCCTGGAATCCATCCTCCTGCAGTGAAGTCCTCTTGGGAAAAAGCATTCTTCTTTGTTTTTCGTCTTGTACGATCTCCTTGATGTAACTCCATCTTCTGGATTCGTTGAAGATCACCACAAAATGAACACAGTGAAGAGACTATTGCTGAAATCATTCCAACTATAATATATGAACTCTGTGTTCATTAAAATACATGCACCCACAGTTATTTTTTTTTAAGATCGACTAAGTCCATTCACTGAAGGTGAATGAGCTTAGATTATCTTAAAATTCAAATGAATTGAGTTTATTTACTATGGTAACAGTTGCCACCTGTTATCATAGCAGATAAACATTGCAAGAAATCTATTCTACTATGAAAATGATACAAAAAAATTACAGACCTCAAAAGAATTCATCAGAAATAATTTCCTACCCTGGAATCCATCCTCCTGTAGTGAAGTCCTCTTGGGAAAAAGCATTCTTCTTTGTTTTTCGTCTTGTACGATCTCCTTGATGTAACTCCATCTTCTGGATTCGTTAAAGATCACCACAAAATGAACACAGTGAAGAGACTATTGCTGAAATCATTCCAACTATAATATATGAACTCTGTGTTCATTAAAATACATGCACCCACAGTTATTTTTTTTTAAGATCGACTAAGTCCATTCACTGAAGGTGAATGAGCTTAGATTATCTTAAAATTCAAATGAATTGAGTTTATTTACTATGGTAACAGTTGCCACCTGTTATCATAGCAAGTAAACATTGCAAGAAATCTATTCTACTATGAAAATGATACAAAAAAATTACAGACCTCAAAAGAATTCATCAGAAATAATTTCCTACCCTGGAATCCATCCTCCTGTAGTGAAGTCCTCTTGGGAAAAAGCATTCTTCTTTGTTTTTCGTCTTGTACGATCTCCTTGATGTAACTCCATCTTCTGGATTCGTTGAAGATCACCACAAAATGAACACAGTGAAGAGACTATTGCTGAAATCATTCCAACTATAATATATGAACTCTGTGTTCATTAAAATACATGCACCCACAGTTATTTTTTTTTAAGATCGACTAAGTCCATTCACTGAAGGTGAATGAGCTTAGATTATCTTAAAATTCAAATGAATTGAGTTTATTTACTATGGTAACAGTTGCCACCTGTTATCATAGCAGATAAACATTGCAAGAAATCTATTCTACTATGAAAATGATACAAAAAAATTACAGACCTCAAAAGAATTCATCAGAAATAATTTCCTACCCTGGAATCCATCCTCCTGTAGTGAAGTCCTCTTGGGAAAAAGCATTCTTCTTTGTTTTTCGTCTTGTACGATCTCCTTGATGTAACTCCATCTTCTGGATTCGTTGAAGATCACCACAAAATGAACACAGTGAAGAGACTATTGCTGAAATCATTCCAACTATAATATATGAACTCTGTGTTCATTAAAATACATGCACCCACAGTTATTTTTTTTTAAGATCGACTAAGTCCATTCACTGAAGGTGAATGAGCTTAGATTATCTTAAAATTCAAATGAATTGAGTTTATTTACTATGGTAACAGTTGCCACCTGTTATCATAGCAGATAAACATTGCAAGAAATCTATTCTACTATGAAAATGATACAAAAAAATTACAGACCTCAAAAGAATTCATCAGAAATAATTTCCTACCCTGGAATCCATCCTCCTGTAGTGAAGTCCTCTTGGGAAAAAGCATTCTTCTTTGTTTTTCGTCTTGTACGATCTCCTTGATGTAACTCCATATTCTGGATTCGTTGAAGATCACCACAAAATGAACACAGTGAAGAGACTATTGCTGAAATCATTCCAACTATAATATATGAACTCTGTGTTCATTAAAATACATGCACCCACAGTTATTTTTTTTTAAGATCGACTAAGTCCATTCACTGAAGGTGAATGAGCTTAGATTATCTTAAAATTCAAATGAATTGAGTTTATTTACTATGGTAACAGTTGCCACCTGTTATCATAGCAGATAAACATTGCAAGAAATCTATTCTACTATGAAAATGATACAAAAAAATTACAGACCTCAAAAGAATTCATCAGAAATAATTTCCTACCCTGGAATCCATCCTCCTGTAGTGAAGTCCTCTTGGGAAAAAGCATTCTTCTTTGTTTTTCGTCTTGTACGATCTCCTTGATGTAACTCCATATTCTGGATTCGTTGAAGATCACCACAAAATGAACACAGTGAAGAGACTATTGCTGAAATCATTCCAACTATAATATATGAACTCTGTGTTCATTAAAATACATGCACCCACAGTTATTTTTTTTTAAGATCGACTAAGTCCATTCACTGAAGGTGAATGAGCTTAGATTATGTTAAAATTCAAATGAATTAAGTTTATTTACTATGGTAACAGTGGCCACCTGTTATCATAGCAAGTAAACATTGCAAGAAATCTATTCTACTATGAAAATGATACAAAAAAATTACAGACCTCAAAAGAATTCATCAGAAATAATTTCCTACCCTGGAATCCATCCTCCTGTAGTGAAGTCCTCTTGGGAAAAAGCATTCTTCTTTGTTTTTCGTCTTGTACGATCTCCTTGATGTAACTCCATATTCTGGATTCGTTGAAGATCACCACAAAATGAACACAGTGAAGAGACTATTGCTGAAATCATTCCAACTATAATATATGAACTCTGTGTTCATTAAAATACATGCACCCACAGTTATTTTTTTTTAAGATCGACTAAGTCCATTCACTGAAGGTGAATGAGCTTAGATTATCTTAAAATTCAAATGAATTGAGTTTATTTACTATGGTAACAGTTGCCACCTGTTATCATAGCAGATAAACATTGCAAGAAATCTATTCTACTATGAAAATGATACAAAAAAATTACAGACCTCAAAAGAATTCATCAGAAATAATTTCCTACCCTGGAATCCATCCTCCTGTAGTGAAGTCCTCTTGGGAAAAAGCATTCTTCTTTGTTTTTCGTCTTGTACGATCTCCTTGATGTAACTCCATATTCTGGATTCGTTGAAGATCACCACAAAATGAACACAGTGAAGAGACTATTGCTGAAATCATTCCAACTATAATATATGAACTCTGTGTTCATTAAAATACATGCACCCACAGTTATTTTTTTTTAAGATCGACTAAGTCCATTCACTGAAGGTGAATGAGCTTAGATTATCTTGAAATTCAAATGAATTGAGTTTATTTACTATGGTAACAGTTGCCACCTGTTATCATAGCAGATAAACATTGCAAGAAATCTATTCTACTATGAAAATGATACAAAAAAATTACAGACCTCAAAAGAATTCATCAGAAATAATTTCCTACCCTGGAATCCATCCTCCTGTAGTGAAGTCCTCTTGGGAAAAAGCATTCTTCTTTGTTTTTCGTCTTGTACGATCTCCTTGATGTAACTCCATCTCCTGGATTCGTTGAAGATCACCACAAAATGAACACAGTGAAGAGACTATTGCTGAAATCATTCCAACTATAATATATGAACTCTGTGTTCATTAAAATACATGCACCCACAGTTATTTTTTTTTAAGATCGACTAAGTCCATTCACTGAAGGTGAATGAGCTTAGATTATCTTAAAATTCAAATGAATTGAGTTTATTTACTATGGTAACAGTTGCCACCTGTTATCATAGCAGATAAACATTGCAAGAAATCTATTCTACTATGAAAATGATACAAAAAAATTACAGACCTCAAAAGAATTCATCAGAAATAATTTCCTACCCTGGAATCCATCCTCCTGTAGTGAAGTCCTCTTGGGAAAAAGCATTCTTCTTTGTTTTTCGTCTTGTACGATCTCCTTGATGTAACTCCATATTCTGGATTCGTTGAAGATCACCACAAAATGAACACAGTGAAGAGACTATTGCTGAAATCATTCCAACTATAATATATGAACTCTGTGTTCATTAAAATACATGCACCCACAGTTATTTTTTTTTAAGATCGACTAAGTCCATTCACTGAAGGTGAATGAGCTTAGATTATCTTAAAATTCAAATGAATTGAGTTTATTTACTATGGTAACAGTTGCCACCTGTTATCATAGCAGATAAACATTGCAAGAAATCTATTCTACTATGAAAATGATACAAAAAAATTACAGACCTCAAAAGAATTCATCAGAAATAATTTCCTACCCTGGAATCCATCCTCCTGTAGTGAAGTCCTCTTGGGAAAAAGCATTCTTCTTTGTTTTTCGTCTTGTACGATCTCCTTGATGTAACTCCATCTCCTGGATTCGTTGAAGATCACCACAAAATGAACACAGTGAAGAGACTATTGCTGAAATCATTCCAACTATAATATATGAACTCTGTGTTCATTAAAATACATGCACCCACAGTTATTTTTTTTTAAGATCGACTAAGTCCATTCACTGAAGGTGAATGAGCTTAGATTATCTTAAAATTCAAATGAATTGAGTTTATTTACTATGGTAACAGTTGCCACCTGTTATCATAGCAGATAAACATTGCAAGAAATCTATTCTACTATGAAAATGATACAAAAAAATTACAGACCTCAAAAGAATTCATCAGAAATAATTTCCTACCCTGGAATCCATCCTCCTGTAGTGAAGTCCTCTTGGGAAAAAGCATTCTTCTTTGTTTTTCGTCTTGTACGATCTCCTTGATGTAACTCCATATTCTGGATTCGTTGAAGATCACCACAAAATGAACACAGTGAAGAGACTATTGCTGAAATCATTCCAACTATAATATATGAACTCTGTGTTCATTAAAATACATGCACCCACAGTTATTTTTTTTTAAGATCGACTAAGTCCATTCACTGAAGGTGAATGAGCTTAGATTATCTTAAAATTCAAATGAATTGAGTTTATTTACTATGGTAACAGTTGCCACCTGTTATCATAGCAGATAAACATTGCAAGAAATCTATTCTACTATGAAAATGATACAAAAAAATTACAGACCTCAAAAGAATTCATCAGAAATAATTTCCTACCCTGGAATCCATCCTCCTGTAGTGAAGTCCTCTTGGGAAAAAGCATTCTTCTTTGTTTTTCGTCTTGTACGATCTTCTTGATGTAACTCCATATTCTGGATTCGTTGAAGATCACCACAAAATGAACACAGTGAAGAGACTATTGCTGAAATCATTCCAACTATAATATATGAACTCTGTGTTCATTAAAATACATGCACCCACAGTTATTTTTTTTTAAGATCGACTAAGTCCATTCACTGAAGGTGAATGAGCTTAGATTATCTTAAAATTCAAATGAATTGAGTTTATTTACTATGGTAACAGTTGCCACCTGTTATCACAGCAGATAAACATTGCAAGAAATCTATTCTACTATGAAAATGATACAAAAAAATTACAGACCTCAAAAGAATTCATCAGAAATAATTTCCTACCCTGGAATCCATCCTCCTGTAGTGAAGTCCTCTTGGGAAAAAGCATTCTTCTTTGTTTTTCGTCTTGTACGATCTCCTTGATGTAACTCCATCTTCTGGATTCGTTAAAGATCACCACAAAATGAACACAGTGAAGAGACTATTGCTGAAATCATTCCAACTATAATATATGAACTCTGTGTTCATTAAAATACATGCACCCACAGTTATTTTTTTTTAAGATCGACTAAGTCCATTCACTGAAGGTGAATGAGCTTAGATTATCTTAAAATTCAAATGAATTGAGTTTATTTACTATGGTAACAGTTGCCACCTGTTATCATAGCAGATAAACATTGCAAGAAATCTATTCTACTATGAAAATGATACAAAAAAATTACAGACCTCAAAAGAATTCATCAGAAATAATTTCCTACCCTGGAATCCATCCTCCTGTAGTGAAGTCCTCTTGGGAAAAAGCATTCTTCTTTGTTTTTCGTCTTGTACGATCTCCTTGATGTAACTCCATCTCCTGGATTCGTTAAAGATCACCACAAAATGAACACAGTGAAGAGACTATTGCTGAAATCATTCCAACTATAATATATGAACACTGTGTTCATTAAAATACATGCACCCACAGTTATTTTTTTTTAAGATCGACTAAGTCCATTCACTGAAGGTGAATGAGCTTAGATTATCTTAAAATTCAAATGAATTGAGTTTATTTACTATGGTAACAGTTGCCACCTGTTATCATAGCAGATAAACATTGCAAGAAATCTATTCTACTATGAGAATGATACAAAAAAATTACAGACCTCAAAAGAATTCATCAGAAATAATTTCCTACCCTGGAATCCATCCTCCTGTAGTGAAGTCCTCTTGGGAAAAAGCATTCTTCTTTGTTTTTCGTCTTGTACGATCTCCTTGATGTAACTCCATATTCTGGATTCGTTGAAGATCACCACAAAATGAACACAGTGAAGAGACTATTGCTGAAATCATTCCAACTATAATATATGAACTCTGTGTTCATTAAAATACATGCACCCACAGTTATTTTTTTTTAAGATCGACTAAGTCCATTCACTGAAGGTGAATGAGCTTAGATTATCTTAAAATTCAAATGAATTGAGTTTATTTACTATGGTAACAGTTGCCACCTGTTATCATAGCAGATAAACATTGCAAGAAATCTATTCTACTATGAAAATGATACAAAAAAATTACAGACCTCAAAAGAATTCATCAGAAATAATTTCCTACCCTGGAATCCATCCTCCTGTAGTGAAGTCCTCTTGGGAAAAAGCATTCTTCTTTGTTTTTCGTCTTGTACGATCTCCTTGATGTAACTCCATATTCTGGATTCGTTGAAGATCACCACAAAATGAACACAGTGAAGAGACTATTGCTGAAATCATTCCAACTATAATATATGAACTCTGTGTTCATTAAAATACATGCACCCACAGTTATTTTTTTTTAAGATCGACTAAGTCCATTCACTGAAGGTGAATGAGCTTAGATTATCTTAAAATTCAAATGAATTAAGTTTATTTACTATGGTAACAGTTGCCACCTGTTATCATAGCAGATAAACATTGCAAGAAATCTATTCTACTATGAAAATGATACAAAAAAATTACAGACCTCAAAAGAATTCATCAGAAATAATTTCCTACCCTGGAATCCATCCTCCTGTAGTGAAGTCCTCTTGGGAAAAAGCATTCTTCTTTGTTTTTCGTCTTGTACGATCTCCTTGATGTAACTCCATCTCCTGGATTCGTTGAAGATCACCACAAAATGAACACAGTGAAGAGACTATTGCTGAAATCATTCCAACTATAATATATGAACTCTGTGTTCATTAAAATACATGCACCCACAGTTATTTTTTTTTAAGATCGACTAAGTCCATTCACTGAAGGTGAATGAGCTTAGATTATCTTAAAATTCAAATGAATTGAGTTTATTTACTATGGTAACAGTTGCCACCTGTTATCATAGCAGATAAACATTGCAAGAAATCTATTCTACTATGAAAATGATACAAAAAAATTACAGACCTCAAAAGAATTCATCAGAAATAATTTCCTACCCTGGAATCCATCCTCCTGTAGTGAAGTCCTCTTGGGAAAAAGCATTCTTCTTTGTTTTTCGTCTTGTACGATCTCCTTGATGTAACTCCATCTCCTGGATTCGTTAAAGATCACCACAAAATGAACACAGTGAAGAGACTATTGCTGAAATCATTCCAACTATAATATATGAACTCTGTGTTCATTAAAATACATGCACCCACAGTTATTTTTTTTTAAGATCGACTAAGTCCATTCACTGAAGGTGAATGAGCTTAGATTATCTTAAAATTCAAATGAATTGAGTTTATTTACTATGGTAACAGTTGCCACCTGTTATCATAGCAGATAAACATTGCAAGAAATCTATTCTACTATGAAAATGATACAAAAAAATTACAGACCTCAAAAGAATTCATCAGAAATAATTTCCTACCCTGGAATCCATCCTCCTGTAGTGAAGTCCTCTTGGGAAAAAGCATTCTTCTTTGTTTTTCGTCTTGTACGATCTCCTTGATGTAACTCCATATTCTGGATTCGTTGAAGATCACCACAAAATGAACACAGTGAAGAGACTATTGCTGGAATCATTCCAACTATAATATATGAACTCTGTGTTCATTAAAATACATGCACCCACAGTTATTTTTTTTTAAGATCGACTAAGTCCATTCACTGAAGGTGAATGAGCTTAGATTATCTTAAAATTCAAATGAATTGAGTTTATTTACTATGGTAACAGTTGCCACCTGTTATCACAGCAGATAAACATTGCAAGAAATCTATTCTACTATGAAAATGATACAAAAAAATTACAGACCTCAAAAGAATTCATCAGAAATAATTTCCTACCCTGGAATCCATCCTCCTGTAGTGAAGTCCTCTTGGGAAAAAGCATTCTTCTTTGTTTTTCGTCTTGTACGATCTCCTTGATGTAACTCCATCTTCTGGATTCGTTAAAGATCACCACAAAATGAACACAGTGAAGAGACTATTGCTGAAATCATTCCAACTATAATATATGAACTCTGTGTTCATTAAAATACATGCACCCACAGTTATTTTTTTTTAAGATCGACTAAGTCCATTCACTGAAGGTGAATGAGCTTAGATTATCTTAAAATTCAAATGAATTGAGTTTATTTACTATGGTAACAGTTGCCACCTGTTATCATAGCAGATAAACATTGCAAGAAATCTATTCTACTATGAAAATGATACAAAAAAATTACAGACCTCAAAAGAATTCATCAGAAATAATTTCCTACCCTGGAATCCATCCTCCTGTAGTGAAGTCCTCTTGGGAAAAAGCATTCTTCTTTGTTTTTCGTCTTGTACGATCTCCTTGATGTAACTCCATCTCCTGGATTCGTTAAAGATCACCACAAAATGAACACAGTGAAGAGACTATTGCTGAAATCATTCCAACTATAATATATGAACTCTGTGTTCATTAAAATACATGCACCCACAGTTATTTTTTTTTAAGATCGACTAAGTCCATTCACTGAAGGTGAATGAGCTTAGATTATCTTAAAATTCAAATGAATTGAGTTTATTTACTATGGTAACAGTTGCCACCTGTTATCATAGCAGATAAACATTGCAAGAAATCTATTCTACTATGAAAATGATACAAAAAAATTACAGACCTCAAAAGAATTCATCAGAAATAATTTCCTACCCTGGAATCCATCCTCCTGTAGTGAAGTCCTCTTGGGAAAAAGCATTCTTCTTTGTTTTTCGTCTTGTACGATCTCCTTGATGTAACTCCATATTCTGGATTCGTTGAAGATCACCACAAAATGAACACAGTGAAGAGACTATTGCTGGAATCATTCCAACTATAATATATGAACTCTGTGTTCATTAAAATACATGCACCCACAGTTATTTTTTTTTAAGATCGACTAAGTCCATTCACTGAAGGTGAATGAGCTTAGATTATCTTAAAATTCAAATGAATTGAGTTTATTTACTATGGTAACAGTTGCCACCTGTTATCACAGCAGATAAACATTGCAAGAAATCTATTCTACTATGAAAATGATACAAAAAAATTACAGACCTCAAAAGAATTCATCAGAAATAATTTCCTACCCTGGAATCCATCCTCCTGTAGTGAAGTCCTCTTGGGAAAAAGCATTCTTCTTTGTTTTTCGTCTTGTACGATCTCCTTGATGTAACTCCATCTTCTGGATTCGTTAAAGATCACCACAAAATGAACACAGTGAAGAGACTATTGCTGAAATCATTCCAACTATAATATATGAACTCTGTGTTCATTAAAATACATGCACCCACAGTTATTTTTTTTTAAGATCGACTAAGTCCATTCACTGAAGGTGAATGAGCTTAGATTATCTTAAAATTCAAATGAATTGAGTTTATTTACTATGGTAACAGTTGCCACCTGTTATCATAGCAGATAAACATTGCAAGAAATCTATTCTACTATGAAAATGATACAAAAAAATTACAGACCTCAAAAGAATTCATCAGAAATAATTTCCTACCCTGGAATCCATCCTCCTGTAGTGAAGTCCTCTTGGAAAAAAGCATTCTTCTTTGTTTTTCGTCTTGTACGATCTCCTTGATGTAACTCCATATTCTGGATTCGTTGAAGATCACCACAAAATGAACACAGTGAAGAGACTATTGCTGAAATCATTCCAACTATAATATATGAACTCTGTGTTCATTAAAATACATGCACCCACAGTTATTTTTTTTTAAGATCGACTAAGTCCATTCACTGAAGGTGAATGAGCTTAGATTATCTTAAAATTCAAATGAATTGAGTTTATTTACTATGGTAACAGTTGCCACCTGTTATCATAGCAGATAAACATTGCAAGAAATCTATTCTACTATGAAAATGATACAAAAAAATTACAGACCTCAAAAGAATTCATCAGAAATAATTTCCTACCCTGGAATCCATCCTCCTGTAGTGAAGTCCTCTTGGGAAAAAGCATTCTTCTTTGTTTTTCGTCTTGTACGATCTCCTTGATGTAACTCCATATTCTGGATTCGTTGAAGATCACCACAAAATGAACACAGTGAAGAGACTATTGCTGAAATCATTCCAACTATAATATATGAACTCTGTGTTCATTAAAATACATGCACCCACAGTTATTTTTTTTTAAGATCGACTAAGTCCATTCACTGAAGGTGAATGAGCTTAGATTATCTTAAAATTCAAATGAATTGAGTTTATTTACTATGGTAACAGTGGCCACCTGTTATCATAGCAAGTAAACATTGCAAGAAATCTATTCTACTATGAAAATGATACAAAAAAATTACAGACCTCAAAAGAATTCATCAGAAATAATTTCCTACCCTGGAATCCATCCTCCTGCAGTGAAGTCCTCTTGGGAAAAAGCATTCTTCTTTGTTTTTCGTCTTGTACGATCTCCTTGATGTAGCTCCATCTTCTGGATTCGTTGAAGATCACCACAAAATGAACACAGTGAAGAGACTATTGCTGAAATCATTCCAACTATAATATATGAACTCTGTGTTCATTAAAATACATGCACCCACAGTTATTTTTTTTTAAGATCGACTAAGTCCATTCACTGAAGGTGAATGAGCTTAGATTATCTTAAAATTCAAATGAATTGAGTTTATTTACTATGGTAACAGTTGCCACCTGTTATCACAGCAGATAAACATTGCAAGAAATCTATTCTACTATGAAAATGATACAAAAAAATTACAGACCTCAAAAGAATTCATCAGAAATAATTTCCTACCCTGGAATCCATCCTCCTGTAGTGAAGTCCTCTTGGGAAAAAGCATTCTTCTTTGTTTTTCGTCTTGTACGATCTCCTTGATGTAACTCCATCTTCTGGATTCGTTAAAGATCACCACAAAATGAACACAGTGAAGAGACTATTGCTGAAATCATTCCAACTATAATATATGAACTCTGTGTTCATTAAAATACATGCACCCACAGTTATTTTTTTTTAAGATCGACTAAGTCCATTCACTGAAGGTGAATGAGCTTAGATTATCTTAAAATTCAAATGAATTGAGTTTATTTACTATGGTAACAGTTGCCACCTGTTATCATAGCAGATAAACATTGCAAGAAATCTATTCTACTATGAAAATGATACAAAAAAATTACAGACCTCAAAAGAATTCATCAGAAATAATTTCCTACCCTGGAATCCATCCTCCTGTAGTGAAGTCCTCTTGGGAAAAAGCATTCTTCTTTGTTTTTCGTCTTGTACGATCTCCTTGATGTAACTCCATCTCCTGGATTCGTTAAAGATCACCACAAAATGAACACAGTGAAGAGACTATTGCTGAAATCATTCCAACTATAATATATGAACTCTGTGTTCATTAAAATACATGCACCCACAGTTATTTTTTTTTAAGATCGACTAAGTCCATTCACTGAAGGTGAATGAGCTTAGATTATCTTAAAATTCAAATGAATTGAGTTTATTTACTATGGTAACAGTTGCCACCTGTTATCATAGCAGATAAACATTGCAAGAAATCTATTCTACTATGAAAATGATACAAAAAAATTACAGACCTCAAAAGAATTCATCAGAAATAATTTCCTACCCTGGAATCCATCCTCCTGTAGTGAAGTCCTCTTGGGAAAAAGCATTCTTCTTTGTTTTTCGTCTTGTACGATCTCCTTGATGTAACTCCATCTTCTGGATTCGTTAAAGATCACCACAAAATGAACACAGTGAAGAGACTATTGCTGAAATCATTCCAACTATAATATATGAACTCTGTGTTCATTAAAATACATGCACCCACAGTTATTTTTTTTTAAGATCGACTAAGTCCATTCACTGAAGGTGAATGAGCTTAGATTATCTTAAAATTCAAATGAATTAAGTTTATTTACTATGGTAACAGTTGCCACCTGTTATCATAGCAAGTAAACATTGCAAGAAATCTATTCTACTATGAAAATGATACAAAAAAATTACAGACCTCAAAAGAATTCATCAGAAATAATTTCCTACCCTGGAATCCATCCTCCTGCAGTGAAGTCCTCTTGGGAAAAAGCATTCTTCTTTGTTTTTCGTCTTGTACGATCTCCTTGATGTAACTCCATATTCTGGATTCGTTAAAGATCACCACAAAATGAACACAGTGAAGAGACTATTGCTGAAATCATTCCAACTATAATATATGAACTCTGTGTTCATTAAAATACATGCACCCACAGTTATTTTTTTTTAAGATCGACTAAGTCCATTCACTGAAGGTGAATGAGCTTAGATTATCTTAAAATTCAAATGAATTAAGTTTATTTACTATGGTAACAGTGGCCACCTGTTATCATAGCAAGTAAACATTGCAAGAAATCTATTCTACTATGAAAATGATACAAAAAAATTACAGACCTCAAAAGAATTCATCAGAAATAATTTCCTACCCTGGAATCCATCCTCCTGTAGTGAAGTCCTCTTGGGAAAAAGCATTCTTCTTTGTTTTTCGTCTTGTACGATCTCCTTGATGTAACTCCATCTTCTGGATTCGTTAAAGATCACCACAAAATGAACACAGTGAAGAGACTATTGCTGAAATCATTCCAACTATAATATATGAACTCTGTGTTCATTAAAATACATGCACCCACAGTTATTTTTTTTTAAGATCGACTAAGTCCATTCACTGAAGGTGAATGAGCTTAGATTATCTTAAAATTCAAATGAATTGAGTTTATTTACTATGGTAACAGTTGCCACCTGTTATCATAGCAAGTAAACATTGCAAGAAATCTATTCTACTATGAAAATGATACAAAAAAATTACAGACTTCAAAAGAATTCATCAGAAATAATTTCCTACCCTGGAATCCATCCTCCTGCAGTGAAGTCCTCTTGGGAAAAAGCATTCTTCTTTGTTTTTCGTCTTGTACGATCTCCTTGATGTAACTCCATCTTCTGGATTCGTTGAAGATCACCACAAAATGAACACAGTGAAGAGACTATAGCTGAAATCATTCCAACAATAATATATGAACTCTGTGTTCATTAAAATACATGCACCCACAGTTATTTTTTTTTAAGATCGACTAAGTCCATTCACTGAAGGTGAATGAGCTTAGATTATCTTAAAATTCAAATGAATCAAGTTTATTTACTATGGTAACAGTGGCCACCTGTTATCATAGCAAGTAAACATTGCAAGAAATCTATTCTACTATGAAAATGATACAAAAAAATTACAGACCTCAAAAGAATTCATCAGAAATAATTTCCTACCCTGGAATCCATCCTCCTGCAGTGAAGTCCTCTTGGGAAAAAGCATTCTTCTTTGTTTTTCGTCTTGTACGATCTCCTTGATGTAGCTCCATCTTCTGGATTCGTTGAAGATCACCACAAAATGAACACAGTGAAGAGACTTTTGCTGAAATCATTCCAACTATAATATATGAACTCTGTGTTCATTAAAATACATGCACCCACAGTTATTTTTTTTTAAGATCGACTAAGTCCATTCACTGAAGGTGAATGAGCTTAGATTATCTTAAAATTCAAATGAATTAAGTTTATTTACTATGGTAACAGTGGCCACCTGTTATCATAGCAAGTAGACATTGCAAGAAATCTATTCTACTATGAAAATGATACAAAAAAATTACAGACCTCAAAAGAATTCATCAGAAATAATTTCCTACCCTGGAATCCATCCTCCTGCAGTGAAGTCCTCTTGGGAAAAAGCATTCTTCTCTGTTTTTCGTCTTGTACGATCTCCTTGATGTAGCTCCATCTTCTGGATTCGTTGAAGATCACCACAAAATGAACACAGTGAAGAGACTATTGCTGAAATCATTCCAACTATAATATATGAACTCTGTGTTCATTAAAATACATGCACCCACAGTTATTTTTTTTTAAGATCGACTAAGTCCATTCACTGAAGGTGAATGAGCTTAGATTATCTTAAAATTCAAATGAATTAAGTTTATTTACTATGGTAACAGTGGCCACCTGTTATCATAGCAAGTAAACATTGCAAGAAATCTATTCTACTATGAAAATGATACAAAAAAATTACAGACCTCAAAAGAATTCATCAGAAATAATTTCCTACCCTGGAATCCATCCTCCTGCAGTGAAGTCCTCTTGGGAAAAAGCATTCTTCTTTGTTTTTCGTCTTGTACGATCTCCTTGATGTAACTCCATATTCTGGATTCGTTGAAGATCACCACAAAATGAACACAGTGAAGAGACTATTGCTGAAATCATTCCAACTATAATATATGAACTCTGTGTTCATTAAAATACATGCACCCACAGTTATTTTTTTTTAAGATCGACTAAGTCCATTCACTGAAGGTGAATGAGCTTAGATTATGTTAAAATTCAAATGAATTAAGTTTATTTACTATGGTAACAGTGGCCACCTGTTATCATAGCAAGTAAACATTGCAAGAAATCTATTCTACTATGAAAATGATACAAAAAAATTACAGACCTCAAAAGAATTCATCAGAAATAATTTCCTACCCTGGAATCCATCCTCCTGCAGTGAAGTCCTCTTGGGAAAAAGCATTCTTCTTTGTTTTTCGTCTTATACGATCTCCTTGATGTAACTCCATCTTCTGGATTCGTTGAAGATCACCACAAAATGAACACAGTGAAGAGACTTTTGCTGAAATCATTCCAACTATAATATATGAACTCTGTGTTCATTAAAATACATGCACCCACAGTTATTTTTTTTTAAGATCGACTAAGTCCATTCACTGAAGGTGAATGAGCTTAGATTATCTTAAAATTCAAATGAATTAAGTTTATTTACTATGGTAACAGTTGCCACCTGTTATCATAGCGAGTAAACATTGCAAGAAATCTATTCTACTATGAAAATGATACAAAAAAATTACAGACCTCAAAAGAATTCATCAGAAATAATTTCCTACCCTGGAATCCATCCTCCTGCAGTGGAGTCCTCTTGAGAAAAAGCATTCTTCTTTGTTTTTCGTCTTGTACGATCTCCTTGATGTAGCTCCATCTTCTGGATTCGTTGAAGATCACCACAAAATGAACACAGTGAAGAGACTATTACTGAAATCATTCCAACTATAATATATGAACTCTGTGTTCATTAAAATACATGCACCCACAGTTATTTTTTTTTAAGATCGACTAAGTCCATTCACTGAAGGTGAATGAGCTTAGATTATCTTAAAATTCAAATGAATTAAGTTTATTTACTATGGTAACAGTGGCCACCTGTTATCATAGCAAGTAAACATTGCAAGAAATCTATTCTACTATGAAAATGATACAAAAAAATTACAGACCTCAAAAGAATTCATCAGAAATAATTTCCTACCCTGGAATCCATCCTCCTGCAGTGAAGTCCTCTTGGGAAAAAAAATTCTTCTATGTTTTTCGTCTAGTACGATCTCCTTGATGTAGCTCCATCTTCTGGATTCGTTGAAGATCACCACAAAATGAACACAGTGAAGAGACTTTTGCTGAAATCATTCCAACTATAATATATGAACTCTGTGTTCATTAAAATACATGCACCCACAGTTATTTTTTTTTAAGATCGACTAAGTCCATTCACTGAAGGTGAATGAGCTTAGATTATCTTAAAATTCAAATGAATTAAGTTTATTTACTATGGTAACAGTGGCCACCTGTTATCATAGCAAGTAAACATTGCAAGAAATCTATTCTACTATGAAAATGATACAAAAAAATTACAGACCTCAAAAGAATTCATCAGAAATAATTTCCTACCCTGGAATCCATCCTCCTGCAGTGAAGTCCTCTTGGGAAAAAGCATTCTTCTTTGTTTTTCGTCTTGTACGATCTCCTTGATGTAACTCCATCTTCTGGATTCGTTGAAGATCACCACAAAATGAACACAGTGAAGAGACTATTGCTGAAATCATTCCAACTATAATATATGAACTCTGTGTTCATTAAAATACATGCACCCACAGTTATTTTTTTTTAAGATCGACTAAGTCCATTCACTGAAGGTGAATGAGCTTAGATTATGTTAAAATTCAAATGAATTAAGTTTATTTACTATGGTAACAGTGGCCACCTGTTATCATAGCAAGTAAACATTGCAAGAAATCTATTCTACTATGAAAATGATACAAAAAAATTACAGACCTCAAAAGAATTCATCAGAAATAATTTCCTACCCTGGAATCCATCCTCCTGTAGTGAAGTCCTCTTGGGAAAAAGCATTCTTCTTTGTTTTTCGTCTTGTACGATCTCCTTGATGTAGCTCCATCTTCTGGATTCGTTGAAGATCACCACAAAATGAACACAGTGAAGAGACTTTTGCTGAAATCATTCCAACTTTAATATATGAACTCTGTGTTCATTAAAATACATGCACCCACAGTTATTTTTTTTTAAGATCGACTAAGTCCATTCACTGAAGGTGAATGAGCTTAGATTATCTTAAAATTCAAATGAATTAAGTTTATTTACTATGGTAACAGTGGCCACCTGTTATCATAGCAAGTAAACATTGCAAGAAATCTATTCTACTATGAAAATGATACAAAAAAATTACAGACCTCAAAAGAATTCATCAGAAATAATTTCCTACCCTGGAATCCATCCTCCTGCAGTGAAGTCCTCTTGGGAAAAAGCATTCTTCTTTGTTTTTCGTCTTGTACGATCTCCTTGATGTAGCTCCATCTTCTGGATTCGTTGAAGATCACCACAAAATGAACACAGTGAAGAGACTTTTGCTGAAATCATTCCAACTTTAATATATGAACTCTGTGTTCATTAAAATACATGCACCCACAGTTATTTTTTTTTAAGATCGACTAAGTCCATTCACTGAAGGTGAATGAGCTTAGATTATCTTAAAATTCAAATGAATTAAGTTTATTTACTATGGTAACAGTGGCCACCTGTTATCATAGCAAGTAAACATTGCAAGAAATCTATTCTACTATGAAAATGATACAAAAAAATTACAGACCTCAAAAGAATTCATCAGAAATAATTTCCTACCCTGGAATCCATCCTCCTGCAGTGAAGTCCTCTTGGGAAAAAGCATTCTTCTTTGTTTTTCGTCTTGTACGATCTCCTTGATGTAGCTCCATCTTCTGGATTCGTTGAAGATCACCACAAAATGAACACAGTGAAGAGACTATTGCTGAAATCATTCCAACTATAATATATGAACTCTGTGTTCATTAAAATACATGCACCCACAGTTATTTTTTTTTAAGATCGACTAAGTCCATTCACTGAAGGTGAATGAGCTTAGATTATCTTAAAATTCAAATGAATTAAGTTTATTTACTATGGTAACAGTGGCCACCTGTTATCATAGCAAGTAAACATTGCAAGAAATCTATTCTACTATGAAAATGATACAAAAAAATTACAGACCTCAAAAGAATTCATCAGAAATAATTTCCTACCCTGGAATCCATCCTCCTGCAGTGAAGTCCTCTTGGGAAAAAAAATTCTTCTATGTTTTTCGTCTAGTACGATCTCCTTGATGTAGCTCCATCTTCTGGATTCGTTGAAGATCACCACAAAATGAACACAGTGAAGAGACTTTTGCTGAAATCATTCCAACTATAATATATGAACTCTGTGTTCATTAAAATACATGCACCCACAGTTATTTTTTTTTAAGATCGACTAAGTCCATTCACTGAAGGTGAATGAGCTTAGATTATCTTAAAATTCAAATGAATTAAGTTTATTTACTATGGTAACAGTGGCCACCTGTTATCATAGCAAGTAAACATTGCAAGAAATCTATTCTACTATGAAAATGATACAAAAAAATTACAGACCTCAAAAGAATTCATCAGAAATAATTTCCTACCCTGGAATCCATCCTCCTGCAGTGAAGTCCTCTTGGGAAAAAGCATTCTTCTTTGTTTTTCGTCTTGTACGATCTCCTTGATGTAACTCCATCTTCTGGATTCGTTGAAGATCACCACAAAATGAACACAGTGAAGAGACTATTGCTGAAATCATTCCAACTATAATATATGAACTCTGTGCTCATTAAAATACATGCACCCACAGTTATTTTTTTTTAAGATCGACTAAGTCCATTCACTGAAGGTGAATGAGCTTAGATTATCTTAAAATTCAAACGAATTAAGTTTATTTACTATGGTAACAGTTGCCACCTGTTATCATAGCAAGTAAACATTGCAAGAAATCTATTCTACTATGAAAATGATACAAAAAAATTACAGACCTCAAAAGAATTCATCAGAAATAATCTCCTACCCTGGAATCCATCCTCCTGCAGTGAAGTCCTCTAGGGAAAAAGCATTCTTCTTTGTTTTTCGACTTGTACGATCTCCTTGATGTAACTCCATCTTCTGGATTCGTTGAAGATCACCACAAAATGAACACAGTGAAGAGACTATTGCTGAAATCATTCCAACTATAATATATGAACTCTGTGTTCATTAAAATACATGCACCCACAGTTATTTTTTTTTAAGATCGACTAAGTCCATTCACTGAAGGTGAATGAGCTTAGATTATCTTAAAATTCAAATGAATTAAGTTTATTTACTATGGTAACAGTGGCCACCTGTTATCATAGCAAGTAAACATTGCAAGAAATCTATTCTACTATGAAAATGATACAAAAAAATTACAGACCTCAAAAGAATTCATCAGAAATAATTTCCTACCCTGGAATCCATCCTCCTGCAGTGAAGTCCTCTTGGGAAAAAGCATTCTTCTTTGTTTTTCGTCTTGTACGATCTCCTTGATGTAGCTCCATCTTCTGGATTCGTTGAAGATCACCACAAAATGAACACAGTGAAGAGACTATTGCTGAAATCATTCCAACTATAATATATGAACTCTGTGTTCATTAAAATACATGCACCCACAGTTATTTTTTTTTAAGATCGACTAAGTCCATTCACTGAAGGTGAATGAGCTTAGATTATCTTAAAATTCAAATGAATTAAGTTTATTTACTATGGTAACAGTGGCCACCTGTTATCATAGCAAGTAAACATTGCAAGAAATCTATTCTACTATGAAAATGATACAAAAAAATTACAGACCTCAAAAGAATTCATCAGAAATAATTTCCTACCCTGGAATCCATCCTCCTGCAGTGAAGTCCTCTTGGGAAAAAGCATTCTTCTTTGTTTTTCGTCTTGTACGATCTCCTTGATGTAGCTCCATCTTCTGGATTCGTTGAAGATCACCACAAAATGAACACAGTGAAGAGACTATTGCTGAAATCATTCCAACTATAATATATGAACTCTGTGTTCATTAAAATACATGCACCCACAGTTATTTTTTTTTAAGATCGACTAAGTCCATTCACTGAAGGTGAATGAGCTTAGATTATCTTAAAATTCAAATGAATTAAGTTTATTTACTATGGTAACAGTGGCCACCTGTTATCATAGCAAGTAAACATTGCAAGAAATCTATTCTACTATGAAAATGATACAAAAAAATTACAGACCTCAAAAGAATTCATCAGAAATAATTTCCTACCCTGGAATCCATCCTCCTGCAGTGAAGTCCTCTTGGGAAAAAGCATTCTTCTTTGTTTTTCGTCTTGTACGATCTCCTTGATGTAGCTCCATCTTCTGGATTCGTTGAAGATCACCACAAAATGAACACAGTGAAGAGACTATTGCTGAAATCATTCCAACTATAATATATGAACTCTGTGTTCATTAAAATACATGCACCCACAGTTATTTTTTTTTAAGATCGACTAAGTCCATTCACTGAAGGTGAATGAGCTTAGATTATCTTAAAATTCAAATGAATTAAGTTTATTTACTATGGTAACAGTGGCCACCTGTTATCATAGCAAGTAAACATTGCAAGAAATCTATTCTACTATGAAAATGATACAAAAAAATTACAGACCTCAAAAGAATTCATCAGAAATAATTTCCTACCCTGGAATCCATCCTCCTGCAGTGAAGTCCTCTTGGGAAAAAGCATTCTTCTTTGTTTTTCGTCTTGTACGATCTCCTTGATGTAGCTCCATCTTCTGGATTCGTTGAAGATCACCACAAAATGAACACAGTGAAGAGACTATTGCTGAAATCATTCCAACTATAATATATGAACTCTGTGTTCATTAAAATACATGCACCCACAGTTATTTTTTTTTAAGATCGACTAAGTCCATTCACTGAAGGTGAATGAGCTTAGATTATCTTAAAATTCAAATGAATTAAGTTTATTTACTATGGTAACAGTGGCCACCTGTTATCATAGCAAGTAAACATTGCAAGAAATCTATTCTACTATGAAAATGATACAAAAAAATTACAGACCTCAAAAGAATTCATCAGAAATAATTTCCTACCCTGGAATCCATCCTCCTGCAGTGAAGTCCTCTTGGGAAAAAGCATTCTTCTTTGTTTTTCGTCTTGTACGATCTCCTTGATGTAGCTCCATCTTCTGGATTCGTTGAAGATCACCACAAAATGAACACAGTGAAGAGACTATTGCTGAAATCATTCCAACTATAATATATGAACTCTGTGTTCATTAAAATACATGCACCCACAGTTATTTTTTTTTAAGATCGACTAAGTCCATTCACTGAAGGTGAATGAGCTTAGATTATCTTAAAATTCAAATGAATTAAGTTTATTTACTATGGTAACAGTGGCCACCTGTTATCATAGCAAGTAAACATTGCAAGAAATCTATTCTACTATGAAAATGATACAAAAAAATTACAGACCTCAAAAGAATTCATCAGAAATAATTTCCTACCCTGGAATCCATCCTCCTGCAGTGAAGTCCTCTTGGGAAAAAGCATTCTTCTTTGTTTTTCGTCTTGTACGATCTCCTTGATGTAGCTCCATCTTCTGGATTCGTTGAAGATCACCACAAAATGAACACAGTGAAGAGACTTTTGCTGAAATCATTCCAACTATAATATATGAACTCTGTGTTCATTAAAATACATGCACCCACAGTTATTTTTTTTTAAGATCGACTAAGTCCATTCACTGAAGGTGAATGAGCTTAGATTATCTTAAAATTCAAATGAATTAAGTTTATTTACTATGGTAACAGTGGCCACCTGTTATCATAGCAAGTAAACATTGCAAGAAATCTATTCTACTATGAAAATGATACAAAAAAATTACAGACCTCAAAAGAATTCATCAGAAATAATTTCCTACCCTGGAATCCATCCTCCTGCAGTGAAGTCCTCTTGGGAAAAAGCATTCTTCTTTGTTTTTCGTCTTGTACGATCTCCTTGATGTAGCTCCATCTTCTGGATTCGTTGAAGATCACCACAAAATGAACACAGTGAAGAGACTATTGCTGAAATCATTCCAACTATAATATATGAACTCTGTGTTCATTAAAATACATGCACCCACAGTTATTTTTTTTTAAGATCGACTAAGTCCATTCACTGAAGGTGAATGAGCTTAGATTATCTTAAAATTCAAATGAATTAAGTTTATTTACTATGGTAACAGTGGCCACCTGTTATCATAGCAAGTAAACATTGCAAGAAATCTATTCTACTATGAAAATGATACAAAAAAATTACAGACCTCAAAAGAATTCATCAGAAATAATTTCCTACCCTGGAATCCATCCTCCTGCAGTGAAGTCCTCTTGGGAAAAAGCATTCTTCTTTGTTTTTCGTCTTGTACGATCTCCTTGATGTAGCTCCATCTTCTGGATTCGTTGAAGATCACCACAAAATGAACACAGTGAAGAGACTTTTGCTGAAATCATTCCAACTATAATATATGAACTCTGTGTTCATTAAAATACATGCACCCACAGTTATTTTTTTTTAAGATCGACTAAGTCCATTCACTGAAGGTGAATGAGCTTAGATTATCTTAAAATTCAAATGAATTAAGTTTATTTACTATGGTAACAGTGGCCACCTGTTATCATAGCAAGTAAACATTGCAAGAAATCTATTCTACTATGAAAATGATACAAAAAAATTACAGACCTCAAAAGAATTCATCAGAAATAATTTCCTACCCTGGAATCCATCCTCCTGCAGTGAAGTCCTCTTGGGAAAAAGCATTCTTCTTTGTTTTTCGTCTTGTACGATCTCCTTGATGTAGCTCCATCTTCTGGATTCGTTGAAGATCACCACAAAATGAACACAGTGAAGAGACTATTGCTGAAATCATTCCAACTATAATATATGAACTCTGTGTTCATTAAAATACATGCACCCACAGTTATTTTTTTTTAAGATCGACTAAGTCCATTCACTGAAGGTGAATGAGCTTAGATTATCTTAAAATTCAAATGAATTAAGTTTATTTACTATGGTAACAGTGGCCACCTGTTATCATAGCAAGTAAACATTGCAAGAAATCTATTCTACTATGAAAATGATACAAAAAAATTACAGACCTCAAAAGAATTCATCAGAAATAATTTCCTACCCTGGAATCCATCCTCCTGCAGTGAAGTCCTCTTGGGAAAAAGCATTCTTCTTTGTTTTTCGTCTTGTACGATCTCCTTGATGTAGCTCCATCTTCTGGATTCGTTGAAGATCACCACAAAATGAACACAGTGAAGAGACTATTGCTGAAATCATTCCAACTATAATATATGAACTCTGTGTTCATTAAAATACATGCACCCACAGTTATTTTTTTTTAAGATCGACTAAGTCCATTCACTGAAGGTGAATGAGCTTAGATTATCTTAAAATTCAAATGAATTAAGTTTATTTACTATGGTAACAGTGGCCACCTGTTATCATAGCAAGTAAACATTGCAAGAAATCTATTCTACTATGAAAATGATACAAAAAAATTACAGACCTCAAAAGAATTCATCAGAAATAATTTCCTACCCTGGAATCCATCCTCCTGCAGTGAAGTCCTCTTGGGAAAAAGCATTCTTCTTTGTTTTTCGTCTTGTACGATCTCCTTGATGTAGCTCCATCTTCTGGATTCGTTGAAGATCACCACAAAATGAACACAGTGAAGAGACTTTTGCTGAAATCATTCCAACTATAATATATGAACTCTGTGTTCATTAAAATACATGCACCCACAGTTATTTTTTTTTAAGATCGACTAAGTCCATTCACTGAAGGTGAATGAGCTTAGATTATCTTAAAATTCAAATGAATTAAGTTTATTTACTATGGTAACAGTGGCCACCTGTTATCATAGCAAGTAAACATTGCAAGAAATCTATTCTACTATGAAAATGATACAAAAAAATTACAGACCTCAAAAGAATTCATCAGAAATAATTTCCTACCCTGGAATCCATCCTCCTGCAGTGAAGTCCTCTTGGGAAAAAGCATTCTTCTTTGTTTTTCGTCTTGTACGATCTCCTTGATGTAGCTCCATCTTCTGGATTCGTTGAAGATCACCACAAAATGAACACAGTGAAGAGACTATTGCTGAAATCATTCCAACTATAATATATGAACTCTGTGTTCATTAAAATACATGCACCCACAGTTATTTTTTTTTAAGATCGACTAAGTCCATTCACTGAAGGTGAATGAGCTTAGATTATCTTAAAATTCAAATGAATTAAGTTTATTTACTATGGTAACAGTGGCCACCTGTTATCATAGCAAGTAAACATTGCAAGAAATCTATTCTACTATGAAAATGATACAAAAAAATTACAGACCTCAAAAGAATTCATCAGAAATAATTTCCTACCCTGGAATCCATCCTCCTGCAGTGAAGTCCTCTTGGGAAAAAGCATTCTTCTTTGTTTTTCGTCTTGTACGATCTCCTTGATGTAGCTCCATCTTCTGGATTCGTTGAAGATCACCACAAAATGAACACAGTGAAGAGACTATTGCTGAAATCATTCCAACTATAATATATGAACTCTGTGTTCATTAAAATACATGCACCCACAGTTATTTTTTTTTAAGATCGACTAAGTCCATTCACTGAAGGTGAATGAGCTTAGATTATCTTAAAATTCAAATGAATTAAGTTTATTTACTATGGTAACAGTGGCCACCTGTTATCATAGCAAGTAAACATTGCAAGAAATCTATTCTACTATGAAAATGATACAAAAAAATTACAGACCTCAAAAGAATTCATCAGAAATAATTTCCTACCCTGGAATCCATCCTCCTGCAGTGAAGTCCTCTTGGGAAAAAGCATTCTTCTTTGTTTTTCGTCTTGTACGATCTCCTTGATGTAGCTCCATCTTCTGGATTCGTTGAAGATCACCACAAAATGAACACAGTGAAGAGACTATTGCTGAAATCATTCCAACTATAATATATGAACTCTGTGTTCATTAAAATACATGCACCCACAGTTATTTTTTTTTAAGATCGACTAAGTCCATTCACTGAAGGTGAATGAGCTTAGATTATCTTAAAATTCAAATGAATTAAGTTTATTTACTATGGTAACAGTGGCCACCTGTTATCATAGCAAGTAAACATTGCAAGAAATCTATTCTACTATGAAAATGATACAAAAAAATTACAGACCTCAAAAGAATTCATCAGAAATAATTTCCTACCCTGGAATCCATCCTCCTGCAGTGAAGTCCTCTTGGGAAAAAGCATTCTTCTTTGTTTTTCGTCTTGTACGATCTCCTTGATGTAGCTCCATCTTCTGGATTCGTTGAAGATCACCACAAAATGAACACAGTGAAGAGACTATTGCTGAAATCATTCCAACTATAATATATGAACTCTGTGTTCATTAAAATACATGCACCCACAGTTATTTTTTTTTAAGATCGACTAAGTCCATTCACTGAAGGTGAATGAGCTTAGATTATCTTAAAATTCAAATGAATTAAGTTTATTTACTATGGTAACAGTGGCCACCTGTTATCATAGCAAGTAAACATTGCAAGAAATCTATTCTACTATGAAAATGATACAAAAAAATTACAGACCTCAAAAGAATTCATCAGAAATAATTTCCTACCCTGGAATCCATCCTCCTGCAGTGAAGTCCTCTTGGGAAAAAGCATTCTTCTTTGTTTTTCGTCTTGTACGATCTCCTTGATGTAGCTCCATCTTCTGGATTCGTTGAAGATCACCACAAAATGAACACAGTGAAGAGACTATTGCTGAAATCATTCCAACTATAATATATGAACTCTGTGTTCATTAAAATACATGCACCCACAGTTATTTTTTTTTAAGATCGACTAAGTCCATTCACTGAAGGTGAATGAGCTTAGATTATCTTAAAATTCAAATGAATTAAGTTTATTTACTATGGTAACAGTGGCCACCTGTTATCATAGCAAGTAAACATTGCAAGAAATCTATTCTACTATGAAAATGATACAAAAAAATTACAGACCTCAAAAGAATTCATCAGAAATAATTTCCTACCCTGGAATCCATCCTCCTGCAGTGAAGTCCTCTTGGGAAAAAGCATTCTTCTTTGTTTTTCGACTTGTACGATCTCCTTGATGTAGCTCCATCTTCTGGATTCGTTGAAGATCACCACAAAATGAACACAGTGAAGAGACTTTTGCTGAAATCATTCCAACTTTAATATATGAACTCTGTGTTCATTAAAATACATGCACCCACAGTTATTTTTCTTTAAGATCGACTAAGTCCATTCACTGAAGGTGAATGAGCTTAGATTATCTTAAAATTCAAATGAATTAAGTTTATTTACTATGGTAACAGTTGCCACCTGTTATCATAGCGAGTAAACATTGCAAGAAATCTATTCTACTATGAAAATGATACAAAAAAATTACAGACCTCAAAAGAATTCATCAGAAATAATTTCCTACCCTGGAATCCATCCTCCTGCAGTGAAGTCCTCTTGGGAAAAAGCATTCTTCTTTGTTTTTCGACTTGTACGATCTCCTTGATGTAGCTCCATCTTCTGGATTCGTTGAAGATCACCACAAAATGAACACAGTGAAGAGACTTTTGCTGAAATCATTCCAACTTTAATATATGAACTCTGTGTTCATTAAAATACATGCACCCACAGTTATTTTTCTTTAAGATCGACTAAGTCCATTCACTGAAGGTGAATGAGCTTAGATTATCTTAAAATTCAAATGAATTAAGTTTATTTACTATGGTAACAGTTGCCACCTGTTATCATAGCGAGTAAACATTGCAAGAAATCTATTCTACTATGAAAATGATACAAAAAAATTACAGACCTCAAAAGAATTCATCAGAAATAATTTCCTACCCTGGAATCCATCCTCCTGCAGTGAAGTCCTCTTGGGAAAAAGCATTCTTCTTTGTTTTTCGTCTTGTACGATCTCCTTGATGTAACTCCATCTTCTGGATTCGTTGAAGATCACCACAAAATGAACACAGTGAAGAGACTATTGCTGAAATCATTCCAACTATAATATATGAACTCTGTGTTCATTAAAATACATGCACCCACAGTTATTTTTTTTTAAGATCGACTAAGTCCATTCACTGAAGGTGAATGAGCTTAGATTATCTTAAAATTCAAATGAATTAAGTTTATTTACTATGGTAACAGTTGCCACCTGTTATCATAGCAAGTAAACATTGCAAGAAATCTATTCTACTATGAAAATGATACAAAAAAATTACAGACCTCAAAAGAATTCATCAGAAATAATTTCCTACCCTGGAATCCATCCTCCTGCAGTGAAGTCCTCTTGGGAAAAAGCATTCTTCTTTGTTTTTCGACTTGTACGATTTCCTTGATGTAGCTCCATCTTCTGGATTCGTTGAAGATCACCACAAAATGAACACAGTGAAGAGACTTTTGCTGAAATCATTCCAACTTTAATATATGAACTCTGTGTTCATTAAAATACATGCACCCACAGTTATTTTTTTTTAAGATCGACTAAGTCCATTCACTGAAGGTGAATGAGCTTAGATTATCTTAAAATTCAAATGAATTAAGTTTATTTACTATGGTAACAGTTGCCACCTGTTATCATAGCGAGTAAACATTGCAAGAAATCTATTCTACTATGAAAATGATACAAAAAAATTACAGACCTCAAAAGAATTTATCAGAAATAATTTCCTACCCTGGAATCCATCCTCCTGCAGTGAAGTCCTCTTGGGAAAAAGCATTCTTCTTTGTTTTTCGTCTTGTACGATCTCCTTGATGTAACTCCATCTTCTGGATTCGTTGAAGATCACCACAAAATGAACACAGTGAAGAGACTATTGCTGAAATCATTCCAACTATAATATATGAACTCTGTGTTCATTAAAATACATGCACCCACAGTTATTTTTTTTTAAGATCGACTAAGTCCATTCACTGAAGGTGAATGAGCTTAGATTATCTTAAAATTCAAATGAATTAAGTTTATTTACTATGGTAACAGTGGCCACCTGTTATCATAGCAAGTAAACATTGCAAGAAATCTATTCTACTATGAAAATGATACAAAAAAATTACAGACCTCAAAAGAATTCATCAGAAATAATTTCCTACCCTGGAATCCATCCTCCTGCAGTGAAGTCCTCTGGGGAAAAAGCATTCTTCTTTGTTTTTCGACTTGTACGATCTCCTTGATGTAACTCCATCTTCTGGATTCGTTGAAGATCACCACAAAATGAACAGAGTGAAGAGACTATTGCTGAAATCATTCCAACTATAATATGGGAACTCTGTGTTCATTAAAATACATGCACCCACAGTTACGTCACTGAAGGTGAATGAGCTTAGATTATCTTAAAATTCAAATAAATCAAGTTTATTTACTATGGTAACAGTTGCCACCCGTTATCATAGCAAGTAAACATTGCAAGAAATCTATTCTACTATGAAAATGATACAAAAAAATTACAGACCTCAAAAGAATTCATCAGAAATAATTTCCTACCCTGGAATCCATCCTCCTGCAGTGAAGTCCTCTAGGGAAAAAGCATTCTTCTTTGTTTTTCGACTTGTACGATCTCCTTGATGTAACTCCATCTTCTGGATTCGTTGAAGATCACCACAAAATGAACAGAGTGAAGAGACTATTGCTGAAATCATTCCAACTATAATATGGGAACTCTGTGTTCATTAAAATACATGCACCCACAGTTACGTCACTGAAGGTGAATGAGCTTAGATTATCTTAAAATTCAAATAAATCAAGTTTATTTACTATGGTAACAGTTGCCACCCGTTATCATAGCAAGTAAACATTGCAAGAAATCTATTCTACTATGAAAATGATACAAAAAAATTACAGACCTCAAAAGAATTCATCAGAAATAATTTCCTACCCTGGAATCCATCCTCCTGCAGTGAAGTCCTCTAGGGAAAAAGCATTCTTCTTTGTTTTTCGACTTGTACGATCTCCTTGATGTAACTCCATCTTCTGGATTCGTTGAAGATCACCACAAAATGAACAGAGTGAAGAGACTATTGCTGAAATCATTCCAACTATAATATGGGAACTCTGTGTTCATTAAAATACATGCACCCACAGTTACGTCACTGAAGGTGAATGAGCTTAGATTATCTTAAAATTCAAATAAATCAAGTTTATTTACTATGGTAACAGTTGCCACCCGTTATCATAGCAAGTAAACATTGCAAGAAATCTATTCTACTATGAAAATGATACAAAAAAATTACAGACCTCAAAAGAATTCATCAGAAATAATTTCCTACCCTGGAATCCATCCTCCTGCAGTGAAGTCCTCTAGGGAAAAAGCATTCTTCTTTGTTTTTCGACTTGTACGATCTCCTTGATGTAACTCCATCTTCTGGATTCGTTGAAGATCACCACAAAATGAACAGAGTGAAGAGACTATTGCTGAAATCATTCCAACTATAATATGGGAACTCTGTGTTCATTAAAATACATGCACCCACAGTTACGTCACTGAAGGTGAATGAGCTTAGATTATCTTAAAATTCAAATAAATCAAGTTTATTTACTATGGTAACAGTTGCCACCCGTTATCATAGCAAGTAAACATTGCAAGAAATCTATTCTACTATGAAAATGATACAAAAAAATTACAGACCTCAAAAGAATTCATCAGAAATAATTTCCTACCCTGGAATCCATCCTCCTGCAGTGAAGTCCTCTAGGGAAAAAGCATTCTTCTTTGTTTTTCGACTTGTACGATCTCCTTGATGTAACTCCATCTTCTGGATTCGTTGAAGATCACCACAAAATGAACAGAGTGAAGAGACTATTGCTGAAATCATTCCAACTATAATATGGGAACTCTGTGTTCATTAAAATACATGCACCCACAGTTACGTCACTGAAGGTGAATGAGCTTAGATTATCTTAAAATTCAAATAAATCAAGTTTATTTACTATGGTAACAGTTGCCACCCGTTATCATAGCAAGTAAACATTGCAAGAAATCTATTCTACTATGAAAATGATACAAAAAAATTACAGACCTCAAAAGAATTCATCAGAAATAATTTCCTACCCTGGAATCCATCCTCCTGCAGTGAAGTCCTCTAGGGAAAAAGCATTCTTCTTTGTTTTTCGACTTGTACGATCTCCTTGATGTAACTCCATCTTCTGGATTCGTTGAAGATCACCACAAAATGAACAGAGTGAAGAGACTATTGCTGAAATCATTCCAACTATAATATGGGAACTCTGTGTTCATTAAAATACATGCACCCACAGTTACGTCACTGAAGGTGAATGAGCTTAGATTATCTTAAAATTCAAATAAATCAAGTTTATTTACTATGGTAACAGTTGCCACCCGTTATCATAGCAAGTAAACATTGCAAGAAATCTATTCTACTATGAAAATGATACAAAAAAATTACAGACCTCAAAAGAATTCATCAGAAATAATTTCCTACCCTGGAATCCATCCTCCTGCAGTGAAGTCCTCTAGGGAAAAAGCATTCTTCTTTGTTTTTCGACTTGTACGATCTCCTTGATGTAACTCCATCTTCTGGATTCGTTGAAGATCACCACAAAATGAACAGAGTGAAGAGACTATTGCTGAAATCATTCCAACTATAATATGGGAACTCTGTGTTCATTAAAATACATGCACCCACAGTTACGTCACTGAAGGTGAATGAGCTTAGATTATCTTAAAATTCAAATAAATCAAGTTTATTTACTATGGTAACAGTTGCCACCCGTTATCATAGCAAGTAAACATTGCAAGAAATCTATTCTACTATGAAAATGATACAAAAAAATTACAGACCTCAAAAGAATTCATCAGAAATAATTTCCTACCCTGGAATCCATCCTCCTGCAGTGAAGTCCTCTAGGGAAAAAGCATTCTTCTTTGTTTTTCGACTTGTACGATCTCCTTGATGTAACTCCATCTTCTGGATTCGTTGAAGATCACCACAAAATGAACAGAGTGAAGAGACTATTGCTGAAATCATTCCAACTATAATATGGGAACTCTGTGTTCATTAAAATACATGCACCCACAGTTACGTCACTGAAGGTGAATGAGCTTAGATTATCTTAAAATTCAAATAAATCAAGTTTATTTACTATGGTAACAGTTGCCACCCGTTATCATAGCAAGTAAACATTGCAAGAAATCTATTCTACTATGAAAATGATACAAAAAAATTACAGACCTCAAAAGAATTCATCAGAAATAAATTCCTACCCTGGAATCCATCCTCCTGCAGTGAAGTCCTCTAGGGAAAAAGCATTCTTCTTTGTTTTTCGACTTGTACGATCTCCTTGATGTAACTCCATCTTCTGGATTCGTTGAAGATCACCACAAAATGAACAGAGTGAAGAGACTATTGCTGAAATCATTCCAACTATAATATGGGAACTCTGTGTTCATTAAAATACATGCACCCACAGTTACGTCACTGAAGGTGAATGAGCTTAGATTATCTTAAAATTCAAATAAATCAAGTTTATTTACTATGGTAACAGTTGCCACCCGTTATCATAGCAAGTAAACATTGCAAGAAATCTATTCTACTATGAAAATGATACAAAAAAATTACAGACCTCAAAAGAATTCATCAGAAATAATTTCCTACCCTGGAATCCATCCTCCTGCAGTGAAGTCCTCTAGGGAAAAAGCATTCTTCTTTGTTTTTCGACTTGTACGATCTCCTTGATGTAACTCCATCTTCTGGATTCGTTGAAGATCACCACAAAATGAACAGAGTGAAGAGACTATTGCTGAAATCATTCCAACTATAATATGGGAACTCTGTGTTCATTAAAATACATGCACCCACAGTTACGTCACTGAAGGTGAATGAGCTTAGATTATCTTAAAATTCAAATAAATCAAGTTTATTTACTATGGTAACAGTTGCCACCCGTTATCATAGCAAGTAAACATTGCAAGAAATCTATTCTACTATGAAAATGATACAAAAAAATTACAGACCTCAAAAGAATTCATCAGAAATAATTTCCTACCCTGGAATCCATCCTCCTGCAGTGAAGTCCTCTAGGGAAAAAGCATTCTTCTTTGTTTTTCGACTTGTACGATCTCCTTGATGTAACTCCATCTTCTGGATTCGTTGAAGATCACCACAAAATGAACAGAGTGAAGAGACTATTGCTGAAATCATTCCAACTATAATATGGGAACTCTGTGTTCATTAAAATACATGCACCCACAGTTACGTCACTGAAGGTGAATGAGCTTAGATTATCTTAAAATTCAAATAAATCAAGTTTATTTACTATGGTAACAGTTGCCACCCGTTATCATAGCAAGTAAACATTGCAAGAAATCTATTCTACTATGAAAATGATACAAAAAAATTACAGACCTCAAAAGAATTCATCAGAAATAATTTCCTACCCTGGAATCCATCCTCCTGCAGTGAAGTCCTCTAGGGAAAAAGCATTCTTCTTTGTTTTTCGACTTGTACGATCTCCTTGATGTAACTCCATCTTCTGGATTCGTTGAAGATCACCACAAAATGAACAGAGTGAAGAGACTATTGCTGAAATCATTCCAACTATAATATGGGAACTCTGTGTTCATTAAAATACATGCACCCACAGTTACGTCACTGAAGGTGAATGAGCTTAGATTATCTTAAAATTCAAATAAATCAAGTTTATTTACTATGGTAACAGTTGCCACCCGTTATCATAGCAAGTAAACATTGCAAGAAATCTATTCTACTATGAAAATGATACAAAAAAATTACAGACCTCAAAAGAATTCATCAGAAATAAATTCCTACCCTGGAATCCATCCTCCTGCAGTGAAGTCCTCTAGGGAAAAAGCATTCTTCTTTGTTTTTCGACTTGTACGATCTCCTTGATGTAACTCCATCTTCTGGATTCGTTGAAGATCACCACAAAATGAACAGAGTGAAGAGACTATTGCTGAAATCATTCCAACTATAATATGGGAACTCTGTGTTCATTAAAATACATGCACCCACAGTTACGTCACTGAAGGTGAATGAGCTTAGATTATCTTAAAATTCAAATAAATCAAGTTTATTTACTATGGTAACAGTTGCCACCCGTTATCATAGCAAGTAAACATTGCAAGAAATCTATTCTACTATGAAAATGATACAAAAAAATTACAGACCTCAAAAGAATTCATCAGAAATAATTTCCTACCCTGGAATCCATCCTCCTGCAGTGAAGTCCTCTAGGGAAAAAGCATTCTTCTTTGTTTTTCGACTTGTACGATCTCCTTGATGTAACTCCATCTTCTGGATTCGTTGAAGATCACCACAAAATGAACAGAGTGAAGAGACTATTGCTGAAATCATTCCAACTATAATATGGGAACTCTGTGTTCATTAAAATACATGCACCCACAGTTACGTCACTGAAGGTGAATGAGCTTAGATTATCTTAAAATTCAAATAAATCAAGTTTATTTACTATGGTAACAGTTGCCACCCGTTATCATAGCAAGTAAACATTGCAAGAAATCTATTCTACTATGAAAATGATACAAAAAAATTACAGACCTCAAAAGAATTCATCAGAAATAATTTCCTACCCTGGAATCCATCCTCCTGCAGTGAAGTCCTCTAGGGAAAAAGCATTCTTCTTTGTTTTTCGACTTGTACGATCTCCTTGATGTAACTCCATCTTCTGGATTCGTTGAAGATCACCACAAAATGAACAGAGTGAAGAGACTATTGCTGAAATCATTCCAACTATAATATGGGAACTCTGTGTTCATTAAAATACATGCACCCACAGTTACGTCACTGAAGGTGAATGAGCTTAGATTATCTTAAAATTCAAATAAATCAAGTTTATTTACTATGGTAACAGTTGCCACCCGTTATCATAGCAAGTAAACATTGCAAGAAATCTATTCTACTATGAAAATGATACAAAAAAATTACAGACCTCAAAAGAATTCATCAGAAATAATTTCCTACCCTGGAATCCATCCTCCTGCAGTGAAGTCCTCTAGGGAAAAAGCATTCTTCTTTGTTTTTCGACTTGTACGATCTCCTTGATGTAACTCCATCTTCTGGATTCGTTGAAGATCACCACAAAATGAACAGAGTGAAGAGACTATTGCTGAAATCATTCCAACTATAATATGGGAACTCTGTGTTCATTAAAATACATGCACCCACAGTTACGTCACTGAAGGTGAATGAGCTTAGATTATCTTAAAATTCAAATAAATCAAGTTTATTTACTATGGTAACAGTTGCCACCCGTTATCATAGCAAGTAAACATTGCAAGAAATCTATTCTACTATGAAAATGATACAAAAAAATTACAGACCTCAAAAGAATTCATCAGAAATAAATTCCTACCCTGGAATCCATCCTCCTGCAGTGAAGTCCTCTAGGGAAAAAGCATTCTTCTTTGTTTTTCGACTTGTACGATCTCCTTGATGTAACTCCATCTTCTGGATTCGTTGAAGATCACCACAAAATGAACAGAGTGAAGAGACTATTGCTGAAATCATTCCAACTATAATATGGGAACTCTGTGTTCATTAAAATACATGCACCCACAGTTACGTCACTGAAGGTGAATGAGCTTAGATTATCTTAAAATTCAAATAAATCAAGTTTATTTACTATGGTAACAGTTGCCACCCGTTATCATAGCAAGTAAACATTGCAAGAAATCTATTCTACTATGAAAATGATACAAAAAAATTACAGACCTCAAAAGAATTCATCAGAAATAATTTCCTACCCTGGAATCCATCCTCCTGCAGTGAAGTCCTCTAGGGAAAAAGCATTCTTCTTTGTTTTTCGACTTGTACGATCTCCTTGATGTAACTCCATCTTCTGGATTCGTTAAAGATCACCACAAAATGAACAGAGTGAAGAGACTATTGCTGAAATCATTCCAACTATAATATGGGAACTCTGTGTTCATTAAAATACATGCACCCACAGTTACGTCACTGAAGGTGAATGAGCTTAGATTATCTTAAAATTCAAATAAATCAAGTTTATTTACTATGGTAACAGTTGCCACCCGTTATCATAGCAAGTAAACATTGCAAGAAATCTATTCTACTATGAAAATGATACAAAAAAATTACAGACCTCAAAAGAATTCATCAGAAATAATTTCCTACCCTGGAATCCATCCTCCTGCAGTGAAGTCCTCTAGGGAAAAAGCATTCTTCTTTGTTTTTCGACTTGTACGATCTCCTTGATGTAACTCCATCTTCTGGATTCGTTGAAGATCACCACAAAATGAACAGAGTGAAGAGACTATTGCTGAAATCATTCCAACTATAATATGGGAACTCTGTGTTCATTAAAATACATGCACCCACAGTTACGTCACTGAAGGTGAATGAGCTTAGATTATCTTAAAATTCAAATAAATCAAGTTTATTTACTATGGTAACAGTTGCCACCCGTTATCATAGCAAGTAAACATTGCAAGAAATCTATTCTACTATGAAAATGATACAAAAAAATTACAGACCTCAAAAGAATTCATCAGAAATAATTTCCTACCCTGGAATCCATTCTCCTGCAGTGAAGTCCTCTAGGGAAAAAGCATTCTTCTTTGTTTTTCGTCTTGTACGATCTCCTTGATGTAACTCCATCTTCTGGATTTGTTGAAGATCACCACAAAATGAACAGAGTGAAGAGACTATTGCTGAAATCATTCCAACTATAATATGGGAACTCTGTGTTCATTAAAATACATGCACCCACAGTTACGTCACTGAAGGTGAATGAGCTTAGATTATCTTAAAATTCAAATAAATCAAGTTTATTTACTATGGTAACAGTTGCCACCCGTTATCATAGCAAGTAAACATTGCAAGAAATCTATTCTACTATGAAAATGATACAAAAAAATTACAGACCTCAAAAGAATTCATCAGAAATAATTTCCTACCCTGGAATCCATCCTCCTGCAGTGAAGTCCTCTAGGGAAAAAGCATTCTTCTTTGTTTTTCGACTTGTACGATCTCCTTGATGTAACTCCATCTTCTGGATTCGTTGAAGATCACCACAAAATGAACAGAGTGAAGAGACTATTGCTGAAATCATTCCAACTATAATATGGGAACTCTGTGTTCATTAAAATACATGCACCCACAGTTACGTCACTGAAGGTGAATGAGCTTAGATTATCTTAAAATTCAAATAAATCAAGTTTATTTACTATGGTAACAGTTGCCACCCGTTATCATAGCAAGTAAACATTGCAAGAAATCTATTCTACTATGAAAATGATACAAAAAAATTACAGACCTCAAAAGAATTCATCAGAAATAATTTCCTACCCTGGAATCCATCCTCCTGCAGTGAAGTCCTCTAGGGAAAAAGCATTCTTCTTTGTTTTTCGACTTGTACGATCTCCTTGATGTAACTCCATCTTCTGGATTCGTTGAAGATCACCACAAAATGAACAGAGTGAAGAGACTATTGCTGAAATCATTCCAACTATAATATGGGAACTCTGTGTTCATTAAAATACATGCACCCACAGTTACGTCACTGAAGGTGAATGAGCTTAGATTATCTTAAAATTCAAATAAATCAAGTTTATTTACTATGGTAACAGTTGCCACCCGTTATCATAGCAAGTAAACATTGCAAGAAATCTATTCTACTATGAAAATGATACAAAAAAATTACAGACCTCAAAAGAATTCATCAGAAATAATTTCCTACCCTGGAATCCATTCTCCTGCAGTGAAGTCCTCTAGGGAAAAAGCATTCTTCTTTGTTTTTCGTCTTGTACGATCTCCTTGATGTAACTCCATCTTCTGGATTTGTTGAAGATCACCACAAAATGAACAGAGTGAAGAGACTATTGCTGAAATCATTCCACCTATAATATAGGAACTCTGTGTTCATTAAAATACATGCACCCACAGTTACGTCACTGAAGGTGAATGAGCTTAGATTATCTTAAAATTCAAATAAATCAAGTTTATTTACTATGGTAACAGTTGCCACCCGTTATCATAGCAAGTAAACATTGCAAGAAATCTATTCTACTATGAAAATGATACAAAAAAATTACAGACCTCAAAAGAATTCATCAGAAATAATTTCCTACCCTGGAATCCATCCTCCTGCAGTGAAGTCCTCTAGGGAAAAAGCATTCTTCTTTGTTTTTCGACTTGTACGATCTCCTTGATGTAACTCCATCTTCTGGATTCGTTGAAGATCACCACAAAATGAACAGAGTGAAGAGACTATTGCTGAAATCATTCCAACTATAATATGGGAACTCTGTGTTCATTAAAATACATGCACCCACAGTTACGTCACTGAAGGTGAATGAGCTTAGATTATCTTAAAATTCAAATAAATCAAGTTTATTTACTATGGTAACAGTTGCCACCCGTTATCATAGCAAGTAAACATTGCAAGAAATCTATTCTACTATGAAAATGATACAAAAAAATTACAGACCTCAAAAGAATTCATCAGAAATAATTTCCTACCCTGGAATCCATCCTCCTGCAGTGAAGTCCTCTAGGGAAAAAGCATTCTTCTTTGTTTTTCGACTTGTACGATCTCCTTGATGTAACTCCATCTTCTGGATTCGTTGAAGATCACCACAAAATGAACAGAGTGAAGAGACTATTGCTGAAATCATTCCAACTATAATATGGGAACTCTGTGTTCATTAAAATACATGCACCCACAGTTACGTCACTGAAGGTGAATGAGCTTAGATTATCTTAAAATTCAAATAAATCAAGTTTATTTACTATGGTAACAGTTGCCACCCGTTATCATAGCAAGTAAACATTGCAAGAAATCTATTCTACTATGAAAATGATACAAAAAAATTACAGACCTCAAAAGAATTCATCAGAAATAATTTCCTACCCTGGAATCCATTCTCCTGCAGTGAAGTCCTCTAGGGAAAAAGCATTCTTCTTTGTTTTTCGTCTTGTACGATCTCCTTGATGTAACTCCATCTTCTGGATTTGTTGAAGATCACCACAAAATGAACAGAGTGAAGAGACTATTGCTGAAATCATTCCACCTATAATATAGGAACTCTGTGTTCATTAAAATACATGCACCCACAGTTACGTCACTGAAGGTGAATGAGCTTAGATTATCTTAAAATTCAAATAAATCAAGTTTATTTACTATGGTAACAGTTGCCACCCGTTATCATAGCAAGTAAACATTGCAAGAAATCTATTCTACTATGAAAATGATACAAAAAAATTACAGACCTCAAAAGAATTCATCAGAAATAATTTCCTACCCTGGAATCCATTCTCCTGCAGTGAAGTCCTCTAGGGAAAAAGCATTCTTCTTTGTTTTTCGACTTGTACGATCTCCTTGATGTAACTCCATCTTCTGGATTCGTTGAAGATCACCACAAAATGAACAGAGTGAAGAGACTATTGCTGAAATCATTCCAACTATAATATGGGAACTCTGTGTTCATTAAAATACATGCACCCACAGTTACGTCACTGAAGGTGAATGAGCTTAGATTATCTTAAAATTCAAATAAATCAAGTTTATTTACTATGGTAACAGTTGCCACCCGTTATCATAGCAAGTAAACATTGCAAGAAATCTATTCTACTATGAAAATGATACAAAAAAATTACAGACCTCAAAAGAATTCATCAGAAATAATTTCCTACCCTGGAATCCATTCTCCTGCAGTGAAGTCCTCTAGGGAAAAAGCATTCCTCTTTGTTTTTCGTCTTGTACGATCTCCTTGATGTAACTCCATCTTCTGGATTTGTTGAAGATCACCACAAAATGAACAGAGTGAAGAGACTATTGCTGAAATCATTCCACCTATAATATAGGAACTCTGTGTTCATTAAAATACATGCACCCACAGTTACGTCACTGGAGGTGAATGAGCTTAGATTATCTTAAAATTCAAATAAATCAAGTTTATTTACTATGGTAACAGTTGCCACCCGTTATCATAGCAAGTAAACATTGCAAGAAATCTATTCTACTATGAAAATGATACAAAAAAATTACAGACCTCAAAAGAATTCATCAGAAATAATTTCCTACCCTGGAATCCATCCTCCTGCAGTGAAGTCCTCTAGGGAAAAAGCATTCTTCTTTGTTTTTCGACTTGTACAATCTCCTTGATGTAACTCCATCTTCTGGATTTGTTGAAGATCACCACAAAATGAACAGAGTGAAGAGACTATTGCTGAAATCATTCCACCTATAATATAGGAACTCTGTGTTCATTAAAATACATGCACCCACAGTTACGTCACTGAAGGTGAATGAGCTTAGATTATCTTAAAATTCAAATAAATCAAGTTTATTTACTATGGTAACAGTTGCCACCCGTTATCATAGCAAGTAAACATTGCAAGAAATCTATTCTACTATGAAAATGATACAAAAAAATTACAGACCTCAAAAGAATTCATCAGAAATAATTTCCTACCCTGGAATCCATCCTCCTGCAGTGAAGTCCTCTAGGGAAAAAGCATTCTTCTTTGTTTTTCGACTTGTACAATCTCCTTGATGTAACTCCATCTTCTGGATTTGTTGAAGATCACCACAAAATGAACAGAGTGAAGAGACTATCGCTGAAATCATTCCACCTATAATATAGGAACTCTGTGTTCATTAAAATACATGCACCCACAGTTACGTCACTGAAGGTGAATGAGCTTAGATTATCTTAAAATTCAAATAAATCAAGTTTATTTACTATGGTAACAGTTGCCACCCGTTATCATAGCAAGTAAACATTGCAAGAAATCTATTCTACTATGAAAATGATACAAAAAAATTACAGACCTCAAAAGAATTCATCAGAAATAATTTCCTACCCTGGAATCCATCCTCCTGCAGTGAAGTCCTCTAGGGAAAAAGCATTCTTCTTTGTTTTTCGACTTGTACAATCTCCTTGATGTAACTCCATCTTCTGGATTTGTTGAAGATCACCACAAAATGAACAGAGTGAAGAGACTATTGCTGAAATCATTCCAACTATAATATGGGAACTCTGTGTTCATTAAAATACATGCACCCACAGTTACGTCACTGAAGGTGAATGAGCTTAGATTATCTTAAAATTCAAATAAATCAAGTTTATTTACTATGGTAACAGTTGCCACCCGTTATCATAGCAAGTAAACATTGCAAGAAATCTATTCTACTATGAAAATGATACAAAAAAATTACAGACCTCAAAAGAATTCATCAGAAATAATTTCCTACCCTGGAATCCATCCTCCTGCAGTGAAGTCCTCTAGGGAAAAAGCATTCTTCTTTGTTTTTCGTCTTGTACGATCTCCTTGATGTAACTCCATCTTCTGGATTTGTTGAAGATCACCACAAAATGAACAGAGTGAAGAGACTATTGCTGAAATCATTCCACCTATAATATAGGAACTCTGTGTTCATTAAAATACATGCACCCACAGTTACGTCACTGAAGGTGAATGAGCTTAGATTATCTTAAAGTTCAAATAAATCAAGTTGATTTACTATGGTAACAGTTGCCACCCGTTATCATAGCAAGTAAACATTGCAAGAAATCTATTCTACTATGAAAATGATACAAAAAAATTACAGACCTCAAAAGAATTCATCAGAAATAATTTCCTACCCTGGAATCCATCCTCCTGCAGTGAAGTCCTCTAGGGAAAAAGCATTCTTCTTTGTTTTTCGTCTTGTACGATCTCCTTGATGTAACTCCATCTTCTGGATTCGTTGAAGATCACCACAAAATGAACAGAGTGAAGAGACTATTGCTGAAATCATTCCAACTATAATATGGGAACTCTGTGTTCATTAAAATACATGCACCCACAGTTACGTCACTGAAGGTGAATGAGCTTAGATTATCTTAAAATTCAAATAAATCAAGTTTATTTACTATGGTAACAGTTGCCACCCGTTATCATAGCAAGTAAACATTGCAAGAAATCTATTCTACTATGAAAATGATACAAAAAAATTACAGACCTCAAAAGAATTCATCAGAAATAATTTCCTACCCTGGAATCCATTCTCCTGCAGTGAAGTCCTCTAGGGAAAAAGCATTCTTCTTTGTTTTTCGTCTTGTACGATCTCCTTGATGTAACTCCATCTTCTGGATTTGTTGAAGATCACCACAAAATGAACAGAGTGAAGAGACTATTGCTGAAATCATTCCACCTATAATATAGGAACTCTGTGTTCATTAAAATACATGCACCCACAGTTACGTCACTGAAGGTGAATGAGCTTAGATTATCTTAAAATTCAAATAAATCAAGTTTATTTACTATGGTAACAGTTGCCACCCGTTATCATAGCAAGTAAACATTGCAAGAAATCTATTCTACTATGAAAATGATACAAAAAAATTACAGACCTCAAAAGAATTCATCAGAAATAATTTCCTACCCTGGAATCCATTCTCCTGCAGTGAAGTCCTCTAGGGAAAAAGCATTCTTCTTTGTTTTTCGTCTTGTACGATCTCCTTGATGTAACTCCATCTTCTGGATTTGTTGAAGATCACCACAAAATGAACAGAGTGAAGAGACTATTGCTGAAATCATTCCACCTATAATATAGGAACTCTGTGTTCATTAAAATACATGCACCCACAGTTACGTCACTGAAGGTGAATGAGCTTAGATTATCTTAAAATTCAAATAAATCAAGTTTATTTACTATGGTAACAGTTGCCACCCGTTATCATAGCAAGTAAACATTGCAAGAAATCTATTCTACTATGAAAATGATACAAAAAAATTACAGACCTCAAAAGAATTCATCAGAAATAATTTCCTACCCTGGAATCCATCCTCCTGCAGTGAAGTCCTCTAGGGAAAAAGCATTCTTCTTTGTTTTTCGACTTGTACGATCTCCTTGATGTAACTCCATCTTCTGGATTCGTTGAAGATCACCACAAAATGAACAGAGTGAAGAGACTATTGCTGAAATCATTCCAACTATAATATGGGAACTCTGTGTTCATTAAAATACATGCACCCACAGTTACGTCACTGAAGGTGAATGAGCTTAGATTATCTTAAAGTTCAAATAAATCAAGTTGATTTACTATGGTAACAGTTGCCACCCGTTATCATAGCAAGTAAACATTGCAAGAAATCTATTCTACTATGAAAATGATACAAAAAAATTACAGACCTCAAAAGAATTCATCAGAAATAATTTCCTACCCTGGAATCCATCCTCCTGCAGTGAAGTCCTCTAGGGAAAAAGCATTCTTCTTTGTTTTTCGTCTTGTACGATCTCCTTGATGTAACTCCATCTTCTGGATTCGTTGAAGATCACCACAAAATGAACACAGTGAAGAGACTATTGCTGAAATCATTCCAACTATAATATATGAACTCTGTGTTCATTAAAATACATGCACCCACAGTTATTTTTTTTTAAGATCGACTAAGTCCATTCACTGAAGGTGAATGAGCTTAGATTATCTTAAAATTCAAATGAATTAAGTTTATTTACTATGGTAACAGTGGCCACCTGTTATCATAGCAAGTAAACATTGCAAGAAATCTATTCTACTATGAAAATGATACAAAAAAATTACAGACCTCAAAAGAATTCATCAGAAATAATTTCCTACCCTGGAATCCATCCTCCTGCAGTGAAGTCCTCATGGGAAAAAGCATTCTTCTTTGTTTTTCGTCTTGTACGATCTCCTTGATGTAGCTCCATCTTCTGGATTCGTTGAAGATCACCACAAAATGAACACAGTGAAGAGACTTTTGCTGAAATCATTCCAACTATAATATATGAACTCTGTGTTCATTAAAATACATGCACCCACAGTTATTTTTTTTTAAGATCGACTAAGTCCATTCACTGAAGGTGAATGAGCTTAGATTATCTTAAAATTCAAATGAATTAAGTTTATTTACTATGGTAACAGTGGCCACCTGTTATCATAGCAAGTAAACATTGCAAGAAATCTATTCTACTATGAAAATGATACAAAAAAATTACAGACCTCAAAAGAATTCATCAGAAATAATTTCCTACCCTGGAATCCATCCTCCTGCAGTGAAGTCCTCTAGGGAAAAAGCATTCTTCTTTGTTTTTCGACTTGTACAATCTCCTTGATGTAACTCCATCTTCTGGATTTGTTGAAGATCACCACAAAATGAACAGAGTGAAGAGACTATTGCTGAAATCATTCCAACTATAATATGGGAACTCTGTGTTCATTAAAATACATGCACCCACAGTTACGTCACTGAAGGTGAATGAGCTTAGATTATCTTAAAATTCAAATAAATCAAGTTTATTTACTATGGTAACAGTTGCCACCCGTTATCATAGCAAGTAAACATTGCAAGAAATCTATTCTACTATGAAAATGATACAAAAAAATTACAGACCTCAAAAGAATTCATCAGAAATAATTTCCTACCCTGGAATCCATCCTCCTGCAGTGAAGTCCTCTAGGGAAAAAGCATTCTTCTTTGTTTTTCGTCTTGTACGATCTCCTTGATGTAACTCCATCTTCTGGATTTGTTGAAGATCACCACAAAATGAACAGAGTGAAGAGACTATTGCTGAAATCATTCCACCTATAATATAGGAACTCTGTGTTCATTAAAATACATGCACCCACAGTTACGTCACTGAAGGTGAATGAGCTTAGATTATCTTAAAGTTCAAATAAATCAAGTTGATTTACTATGGTAACAGTTGCCACCCGTTATCATAGCAAGTAAACATTGCAAGAAATCTATTCTACTATGAAAATGATACAAAAAAATTACAGACCTCAAAAGAATTCATCAGAAATAATTTCCTACCCTGGAATCCATCCTCCTGCAGTGAAGTCCTCTAGGGAAAAAGCATTCTTCTTTGTTTTTCGTCTTGTACGATCTCCTTGATGTAACTCCATCTTCTGGATTCGTTGAAGATCACCACAAAATGAACAGAGTGAAGAGACTATTGCTGAAATCATTCCAACTATAATATGGGAACTCTGTGTTCATTAAAATACATGCACCCACAGTTACGTCACTGAAGGTGAATGAGCTTAGATTATCTTAAAATTCAAATAAATCAAGTTTATTTACTATGGTAACAGTTGCCACCCGTTATCATAGCAAGTAAACATTGCAAGAAATCTATTCTACTATGAAAATGATACAAAAAAATTACAGACCTCAAAAGAATTCATCAGAAATAATTTCCTACCCTGGAATCCATTCTCCTGCAGTGAAGTCCTCTAGGGAAAAAGCATTCTTCTTTGTTTTTCGTCTTGTACGATCTCCTTGATGTAACTCCATCTTCTGGATTTGTTGAAGATCACCACAAAATGAACAGAGTGAAGAGACTATTGCTGAAATCATTCCACCTATAATATAGGAACTCTGTGTTCATTAAAATACATGCACCCACAGTTACGTCACTGAAGGTGAATGAGCTTAGATTATCTTAAAATTCAAATAAATCAAGTTTATTTACTATGGTAACAGTTGCCACCCGTTATCATAGCAAGTAAACATTGCAAGAAATCTATTCTACTATGAAAATGATACAAAAAAATTACAGACCTCAAAAGAATTCATCAGAAATAATTTCCTACCCTGGAATCCATCCTCCTGCAGTGAAGTCCTCTAGGGAAAAAGCATTCTTCTTTGTTTTTCGACTTGTACGATCTCCTTGATGTAACTCCATCTTCTGGATTCGTTGAAGATCACCACAAAATGAACAGAGTGAAGAGACTATTGCTGAAATCATTCCAACTATAATATGGGAACTCTGTGTTCATTAAAATACATGCACCCACAGTTACGTCACTGAAGGTGAATGAGCTTAGATTATCTTAAAATTCAAATAAATCAAGTTTATTTACTATGGTAACAGTTGCCACCCGTTATCATAGCAAGTAAACATTGCAAGAAATCTATTCTACTATGAAAATGATACAAAAAAATTACAGACCTCAAAAGAATTCATCAGAAATAATTTCCTACCCTGGAATCCATCCTCCTGCAGTGAAGTCCTCTAGGGAAAAAGCATTCTTCTTTGTTTTTCGACTTGTACGATCTCCTTGATGTAACTCCATCTTCTGGATTCGTTGAAGATCACCACAAAATGAACAGAGTGAAGAGACTATTGCTGAAATCATTCCAACTATAATATGGGAACTCTGTGTTCATTAAAATACATGCACCCACAGTTACGTCACTGAAGGTGAATGAGCTTAGATTATCTTAAAATTCAAATAAATCAAGTTTATTTACTATGGTAACAGTTGCCACCCGTTATCATAGCAAGTAAACATTGCAAGAAATCTATTCTACTATGAAAATGATACAAAAAAATTACAGACCTCAAAAGAATTCATCAGAAATAATTTCCTACCCTGGAATCCATCCTCCTGCAGTGAAGTCCTCTAGGGAAAAAGCATTCTTCTTTGTTTTTCGACTTGTACGATCTCCTTGATGTAACTCCATCTTCTGGATTCGTTGAAGATCACCACAAAATGAACAGAGTGAAGAGACTATTGCTGAAATCATTCCAACTATAATATGGGAACTCTGTGTTCATTAAAATACATGCACCCACAGTTACGTCACTGAAGGTGAATGAGCTTAGATTATCTTAAAATTCAAATAAATCAAGTTTATTTACTATGGTAACAGTTGCCACCCGTTATCATAGCAAGTAAACATTGCAAGAAATCTATTCTACTATGAAAATGATACAAAAAAATTACAGACCTCAAAAGAATTCATCAGAAATAATTTCCTACCCTGGAATCCATTCTCCTGCAGTGAAGTCCTCTAGGGAAAAAGCATTCTTCTTTGTTTTTCGTCTTGTACGATCTCCTTGATGTAACTCCATCTTCTGGATTTGTTGAAGATCACCACAAAATGAACAGAGTGAAGAGACTATTGCTGAAATCATTCCACCTATAATATAGGAACTCTGTGTTCATTAAAATACATGCACCCACAGTTACGTCACTGAAGGTGAATGAGCTTAGATTATCTTAAAATTCAAATAAATCAAGTTTATTTACTATGGTAACAGTTGCCACCCGTTATCATAGCAAGTAAACATTGCAAGAAATCTATTCTACTATGAAAATGATACAAAAAAATTACAGACCTCAAAAGAATTCATCAGAAATAATTTCCTACCCTGGAATCCATTCTCCTGCAGTGAAGTCCTCTAGGGAAAAAGCATTCTTCTTTGTTTTTCGTCTTGTACGATCTCCTTGATGTAACTCCATCTTCTGGATTTGTTGAAGATCACCACAAAATGAACAGAGTGAAGAGACTATTGCTGAAATCATTCCACCTATAATATAGGAACTCTGTGTTCATTAAAATACATGCACCCACAGTTACGTCACTGAAGGTGAATGAGCTTAGATTATCTTAAAATTCAAATAAATCAAGTTTATTTACTATGGTAACAGTTGCCACCCGTTATCATAGCAAGTAAACATTGCAAGAAATCTATTCTACTATGAAAATGATACAAAAAAATTACAGACCTCAAAAGAATTCATCAGAAATAATTTCCTACCCTGGAATCCATCCTCCTGCAGTGAAGTCCTCTAGGGAAAAAGCATTCTTCTTTGTTTTTCGACTTGTACGATCTCCTTGATGTAACTCCATCTTCTGGATTCGTTGAAGATCACCACAAAATGAACAGAGTGAAGAGACTATTGCTGAAATCATTCCAACTATAATATGGGAACTCTGTGTTCATTAAAATACATGCACCCACAGTTACGTCACTGAAGGTGAATGAGCTTAGATTATCTTAAAATTCAAATAAATCAAGTTTATTTACTATGGTAACAGTTGCCACCCGTTATCATAGCAAGTAAACATTGCAAGAAATCTATTCTACTATGAAAATGATACAAAAAAATTACAGACCTCAAAAGAATTCATCAGAAATAATTTCCTACCCTGGAATCCATTCTCCTGCAGTGAAGTCCTCTAGGGAAAAAGCATTCTTCTTTGTTTTTCGTCTTGTACGATCTCCTTGATGTAACTCCATCTTCTGGATTTGTTGAAGATCACCACAAAATGAACAGAGTGAAGAGACTATTGCTGAAATCATTCCACCTATAATATAGGAACTCTGTGTTCATTAAAATACATGCACCCACAGTTACGTCACTGAAGGTGAATGAGCTTAGATTATCTTAAAATTCAAATAAATCAAGTTTATTTACTATGGTAACAGTTGCCACCCGTTATCATAGCAAGTAAACATTGCAAGAAATCTATTCTACTATGAAAATGATACAAAAAAATTACAGACCTCAAAAGAATTCATCAGAAATAATTTCCTACCCTGGAATCCATCCTCCTGCAGTGAAGTCCTCTAGGGAAAAAGCATTCTTCTTTGTTTTTCGACTTGTACGATCTCCTTGATGTAACTCCATCTTCTGGATTCGTTGAAGATCACCACAAAATGAACAGAGTGAAGAGACTATTGCTGAAATCATTCCAACTATAATATGGGAACTCTGTGTTCATTAAAATACATGCACCCACAGTTACGTCACTGAAGGTGAATGAGCTTAGATTATCTTAAAGTTCAAATAAATCAAGTTGATTTACTATGGTAACAGTTGCCACCCGTTATCATAGCAAGTAAACATTGCAAGAAATCTATTCTACTATGAAAATGATACAAAAAAATTACAGACCTCAAAAGAATTCATCAGAAATAATTTCCTACCCTGGAATCCATCCTCCTGCAGTGAAGTCCTCTAGGGAAAAAGCATTCTTCTTTGTTTTTCGACTTGTACGATCTCCTTGATGTAACTCCATCTTCTGGATTCGTTGAAGATCACCACAAAATGAACAGAGTGAAGAGACTATTGCTGAAATCATTCCAACTATAATATGGGAACTCTGTGTTCATTAAAATACATGCACCCACAGTTACGTCACTGAAGGTGAATGAGCTTAGATTATCTTAAAATTCAAATAAATCAAGTTTATTTACTATGGTAACAGTTGCCACCCGTTATCATAGCAAGTAAACATTGCAAGAAATCTATTCTACTATGAAAATGATACAAAAAAATTACAGACCTCAAAAGAATTCATCAGAAATAATTTCCTACCCTGGAATCCATCCTCCTGCAGTGAAGTCCTCTAGGGAAAAAGCATTCTTCTTTGTTTTTCGACTTGTACGATCTCCTTGATGTAACTCCATCTTCTGGATTCGTTGAAGATCACCACAAAATGAACAGAGTGAAGAGACTATTGCTGAAATCATTCCAACTATAATATGGGAACTCTGTGTTCATTAAAATACATGCACCCACAGTTACGTCACTGAAGGTGAATGAGCTTAGATTATCTTAAAATTCAAATAAATCAAGTTTATTTACTATGGTAACAGTTGCCACCCGTTATCATAGCAAGTAAACATTGCAAGAAATCTATTCTACTATGAAAATGATACAAAAAAATTACAGACCTCAAAAGAATTCATCAGAAATAATTTCCTACCCTGGAATCCATCCTCCTGCAGTGAAGTCCTCTAGGGAAAAAGCATTCTTCTTTGTTTTTCGACTTGTACGATCTCCTTGATGTAACTCCATCTTCTGGATTCGTTGAAGATCACCACAAAATAAACAGAGTGAAGAGACTATTGCTGAAATCATTCCAACTATAATATGGGAACTCTGTGTTCATTAAAATACATGCACCCACAGTTACGTCACTGAAGGTGAATGAGCTTAGATTATCTTAAAATTCAAATAAATCAAGTTTATTTACTATGGTAACAGTTGCCACCCGTTATCATAGCAAGTAAACATTGCAAGAAATCTATTCTACTATGAAAATGATACAAAAAAATTACAGACCTCAAAAGAATTCATCAGAAATAATTTCCTACCCTGGAATCCATCCTCCTGCAGTGAAGTCCTCTAGGGAAAAAGCATTCTTCTTTGTTTTTCGACTTGTACGATCTCCTTGATGTAACTCCATCTTCTGGATTCGTTGAAGATCACCACAAAATGAACAGAGTGAAGAGACTATTGCTGAAATCATTCCAACTATAATATGGGAACTCTGTGTTCATTAAAATACATGCACCCACAGTTACGTCACTGAAGGTGAATGAGCTTAGATTATCTTAAAATTCAAATAAATCAAGTTTATTTACTATGGTAACAGTTGCCACCCGTTATCATAGCAAGTAAACATTGCAAGAAATCTATTCTACTATGAAAATGATACAAAAAAATTACAGACCTCAAAAGAATTCATCAGAAATAATTTCCTACCCTGGAATCCATTCTCCTGCAGTGAAGTCCTCTAGGGAAAAAGCATTCTTCTTTGTTTTTCGTCTTGTACGATCTCCTTGATGTAACTCCATCTTCTGGATTTGTTGAAGATCACCACAAAATGAACAGAGTGAAGAGACTATTGCTGAAATCATTCCAACTATAATATGGGAACTCTGTGTTCATTAAAATACATGCACCCACAGTTACGTCACTGAAGGTGAATGAGCTTAGATTATCTTAAAATTCAAATAAATCAAGTTTATTTACTATGGTAACAGTTGCCACCCGTTATCATAGCAAGTAAACATTGCAAGAAATCTATTCTACTATGAAAATGATACAAAAAAATTACAGACCTCAAAAGAATTCATCAGAAATAATTTCCTACCCTGGAATCCATCCTCCTGCAGTGAAGTCCTCTAGGGAAAAAGCATTCTTCTTTGTTTTTCGACTTGTACGATCTCCTTGATGTAACTCCATCTTCTGGATTCGTTGAAGATCACCACAAAATGAACAGAGTGAAGAGACTATTGCTGAAATCATTCCAACTATAATATGGGAACTCTGTGTTCATTAAAATACATGCACCCACAGTTACGTCACTGAAGGTGAATGAGCTTAGATTATCTTAAAATTCAAATAAATCAAGTTTATTTACTATGGTAACAGTTGCCACCCGTTATCATAGCAAGTAAACATTGCAAGAAATCTATTCTACTATGAAAATGATACAAAAAAATTACAGACCTCAAAAGAATTCATCAGAAATAATTTCCTACCCTGGAATCCATCCTCCTGCAGTGAAGTCCTCTAGGGAAAAAGCATTCTTCTTTGTTTTTCGACTTGTACGATCTCCTTGATGTAACTCCATCTTCTGGATTCGTTGAAGATCACCACAAAATGAACAGAGTGAAGAGACTATTGCTGAAATCATTCCAACTATAATATGGGAACTCTGTGTTCATTAAAATACATGCACCCACAGTTACGTCACTGAAGGTGAATGAGCTTAGATTATCTTAAAATTCAAATAAATCAAGTTTATTTACTATGGTAACAGTTGCCACCCGTTATCATAGCAAGTAAACATTGCAAGAAATCTATTCTACTATGAAAATGATACAAAAAAATTACAGACCTCAAAAGAATTCATCAGAAATAATTTCCTACCCTGGAATCCATCCTCCTGCAGTGAAGTCCTCTAGGGAAAAAGCATTCTTCTTTGTTTTTCGACTTGTACGATCTCCTTGATGTAACTCCATCTTCTGGATTCGTTGAAGATCACCACAAAATAAACAGAGTGAAGAGACTATTGCTGAAATCATTCCAACTATAATATGGGAACTCTGTGTTCATTAAAATACATGCACCCACAGTTACGTCACTGAAGGTGAATGAGCTTAGATTATCTTAAAATTCAAATAAATCAAGTTTATTTACTATGGTAACAGTTGCCACCCGTTATCATAGCAAGTAAACATTGCAAGAAATCTATTCTACTATGAAAATGATACAAAAAAATTACAGACCTCAAAAGAATTCATCAGAAATAATTTCCTACCCTGGAATCCATCCTCCTGCAGTGAAGTCCTCTAGGGAAAAAGCATTCTTCTTTGTTTTTCGACTTGTACGATCTCCTTGATGTAACTCCATCTTCTGGATTCGTTGAAGATCACCACAAAATGAACAGAGTGAAGAGACTATTGCTGAAATCATTCCAACTATAATATGGGAACTCTGTGTTCATTAAAATACATGCACCCACAGTTACGTCACTGAAGGTGAATGAGCTTAGATTATCTTAAAATTCAAATAAATCAAGTTTATTTACTATGGTAACAGTTGCCACCCGTTATCATAGCAAGTAAACATTGCAAGAAATCTATTCTACTATGAAAATGATACAAAAAAATTACAGACCTCAAAAGAATTCATCAGAAATAATTTCCTACCCTGGAATCCATTCTCCTGCAGTGAAGTCCTCTAGGGAAAAAGCATTCTTCTTTGTTTTTCGTCTTGTACGATCTCCTTGATGTAACTCCATCTTCTGGATTTGTTGAAGATCACCACAAAATGAACAGAGTGAAGAGACTATTGCTGAAATCATTCCACCTATAATATAGGAACTCTGTGTTCATTAAAATACATGCACCCACAGTTACGTCACTGAAGGTGAATGAGCTTAGATTATCTTAAAATTCAAATAAATCAAGTTTATTTACTATGGTAACAGTTGCCACCCGTTATCATAGCAAGTAAACATTGCAAGAAATCTATTCTACTATGAAAATGATACAAAAAAATTACAGACCTCAAAAGAATTCATCAGAAATAATTTCCTACCCTGGAATCCATCCTCCTGCAGTGAAGTCCTCTAGGGAAAAAGCATTCTTCTTTGTTTTTCGACTTGTACGATCTCCTTGATGTAACTCCATCTTCTGGATTCGTTGAAGATCACCACAAAATGAACAGAGTGAAGAGACTATTGCTGAAATCATTCCAACTATAATATGGGAACTCTGTGTTCATTAAAATACATGCACCCACAGTTACGTCACTGAAGGTGAATGAGCTTAGATTATCTTAAAATTCAAATAAATCAAGTTTATTTACTATGGTAACAGTTGCCACCCGTTATCATAGCAAGTAAACATTGCAAGAAATCTATTCTACTATGAAAATGATACAAAAAAATTACAGACCTCAAAAGAATTCATCAGAAATAATTTCCTACCCTGGAATCCATCCTCCTGCAGTGAAGTCCTCTAGGGAAAAAGCATTCTTCTTTGTTTTTCGACTTGTACGATCTCCTTGATGTAACTCCATCTTCTGGATTCGTTGAAGATCACCACAAAATGAACAGAGTGAAGAGACTATTGCTGAAATCATTCCAACTATAATATGGGAACTCTGTGTTCATTAAAATACATGCACCCACAGTTACGTCACTGAAGGTGAATGAGCTTAGATTATCTTAAAATTCAAATAAATCAAGTTTATTTACTATGGTAACAGTTGCCACCCGTTATCATAGCAAGTAAACATTGCAAGAAATCTATTCTACTATGAAAATGATACAAAAAAATTACAGACCTCAAAAGAATTCATCAGAAATAATTTCCTACCCTGGAATCCATCCTCCTGCAGTGAAGTCCTCTAGGGAAAAAGCATTCTTCTTTGTTTTTCGACTTGTACGATCTCCTTGATGTAACTCCATCTTCTGGATTCGTTGAAGATCACCACAAAATGAACAGAGTGAAGAGACTATTGCTGAAATCATTCCAACTATAATATGGGAACTCTGTGTTCATTAAAATACATGCACCCACAGTTACGTCACTGAAGGTGAATGAGCTTAGATTATCTTAAAATTCAAATAAATCAAGTTTATTTACTATGGTAACAGTTGCCACCCGTTATCATAGCAAGTAAACATTGCAAGAAATCTATTCTACTATGAAAATGATACAAAAAAATTACAGACCTCAAAAGAATTCATCAGAAATAATTTCCTACCCTGGAATCCATCCTCCTGCAGTGAAGTCCTCTAGGGAAAAAGCATTCTTCTTTGTTTTTCGACTTGTACGATCTCCTTGATGTAACTCCATCTTCTGGATTCGTTGAAGATCACCACAAAATGAACAGAGTGAAGAGACTATTGCTGAAATCATTCCAACTATAATATGGGAACTCTGTGTTCATTAAAATACATGCACCCACAGTTACGTCACTGAAGGTGAATGAGCTTAGATTATCTTAAAATTCAAATAAATCAAGTTTATTTACTATGGTAACAGTTGCCACCCGTTATCATAGCAAGTAAACATTGCAAGAAATCTATTCTACTATGAAAATGATACAAAAAAATTACAGACCTCAAAAGAATTCATCAGAAATAATTTCCTACCCTGGAATCCATCCTCCTGCAGTGAAGTCCTCTAGGGAAAAAGCATTCTTCTTTGTTTTTCGACTTGTACGATCTCCTTGATGTAACTCCATCTTCTGGATTCGTTGAAGATCACCACAAAATGAACAGAGTGAAGAGACTATTGCTGAAATCATTCCAACTATAATATGGGAACTCTGTGTTCATTAAAATACATGCACCCACAGTTACGTCACTGAAGGTGAATGAGCTTAGATTATCTTAAAATTCAAATAAATCAAGTTTATTTACTATGGTAACAGTTGCCACCCGTTATCATAGCAAGTAAACATTGCAAGAAATCTATTCTACTATGAAAATGATACAAAAAAATTACAGACCTCAAAAGAATTCATCAGAAATAATTTCCTACCCTGGAATCCATCCTCCTGCAGTGAAGTCCTCTAGGGAAAAAGCATTCTTCTTTGTTTTTCGACTTGTACGATCTCCTTGATGTAACTCCATCTTCTGGATTCGTTGAAGATCACCACAAAATGAACAGAGTGAAGAGACTATTGCTGAAATCATTCCAACTATAATATGGGAACTCTGTGTTCATTAAAATACATGCACCCACAGTTACGTCACTGAAGGTGAATGAGCTTAGATTATCTTAAAATTCAAATAAATCAAGTTTATTTACTATGGTAACAGTTGCCACCCGTTATCATAGCAAGTAAACATTGCAAGAAATCTATTCTACTATGAAAATGATACAAAAAAATTACAGACCTCAAAAGAATTCATCAGAAATAATTTCCTACCCTGGAATCCATCCTCCTGCAGTGAAGTCCTCTAGGGAAAAAGCATTCTTCTTTGTTTTTCGACTTGTACGATCTCCTTGATGTAACTCCATCTTCTGGATTCGTTGAAGATCACCACAAAATGAACAGAGTGAAGAGACTATTGCTGAAATCATTCCAACTATAATATGGGAACTCTGTGTTCATTAAAATACATGCACCCACAGTTACGTCACTGAAGGTGAATGAGCTTAGATTATCTTAAAATTCAAATAAATCAAGTTTATTTACTATGGTAACAGTTGCCACCCGTTATCATAGCAAGTAAACATTGCAAGAAATCTATTCTACTATGAAAATGATACAAAAAAATTACAGACCTCAAAAGAATTCATCAGAAATAATTTCCTACCCTGGAATCCATCCTCCTGCAGTGAAGTCCTCTAGGGAAAAAGCATTCTTCTTTGTTTTTCGACTTGTACGATCTCCTTGATGTAACTCCATCTTCTGGATTCGTTGAAGATCACCACAAAATGAACAGAGTGAAGAGACTATTGCTGAAATCATTCCAACTATAATATGGGAACTCTGTGTTCATTAAAATACATGCACCCACAGTTACGTCACTGAAGGTGAATGAGCTTAGATTATCTTAAAATTCAAATAAATCAAGTTTATTTACTATGGTAACAGTTGCCACCCGTTATCATAGCAAGTAAACATTGCAAGAAATCTATTCTACTATGAAAATGATACAAAAAAATTACAGACCTCAAAAGAATTCATCAGAAATAATTTCCTACCCTGGAATCCATTCTCCTGCAGTGAAGTCCTCTAGGGAAAAAGCATTCTTCTTTGTTTTTCGTCTTGTACGATCTCCTTGATGTAACTCCATCTTCTGGATTTGTTGAAGATCACCACAAAATGAACAGAGTGAAGAGACTATTGCTGAAATCATTCCAACTATAATATGGGAACTCTGTGTTCATTAAAATACATGCACCCACAGTTACGTCACTGAAGGTGAATGAGCTTAGATTATCTTAAAATTCAAATAAATCAAGTTTATTTACTATGGTAACAGTTGCCACCCGTTATCATAGCAAGTAAACATTGCAAGAAATCTATTCTACTATGAAAATGATACAAAAAAATTACAGACCTCAAAAGAATTCATCAGAAATAATTTCCTACCCTGGAATCCATTCTCCTGCAGTGAAGTCCTCTAGGGAAAAAGCATTCTTCTTTGTTTTTCGTCTTGTACGATCTCCTTGATGTAACTCCATCTTCTGGATTTGTTGAAGATCACCACAAAATGAACAGAGTGAAGAGACTATTGCTGAAATCATTCCAACTTTAATATGGGAACTCTGTGTTCATTAAAATACATGCACCCACAGTTACGTCACTGAAGGTGAATGAGCTTAGATTATCTTAAAATTCAAATAAATCAAGTTTATTTACTATGGTAACAGTTGCCACCCGTTATCATAGCAAGTAAACATTGCAAGAAATCTATTCTACTATGAAAATGATACAAAAAAATTACAGACCTCAAAAGAATTCATCAGAAATAATTTCCTACCCTGGAATCCATTCTCCTGCAGTGAAGTCCTCTAGGGAAAAAGCATTCTTCTTTGTTTTTCGTCTTGTACGATCTCCTTGATGTAACTCCATCTTCTGGATTTGTTGAAGATCACCACAAAATGAACAGAGTGAAGAGACTATTGCTGAAATCATTCCAACTATAATATGGGAACTCTGTGTTCATTAAAATACATGCACCCACAGTTACGTCACTGAAGGTGAATGAGCTTAGATTATCTTAAAATTCAAATAAATCAAGTTTATTTACTATGGTAACAGTTGCCACCCGTTATCATAGCAAGTAAACATTGCAAGAAATCTATTCTACTATGAAAATGATACAAAAAAATTACAGACCTCAAAAGAATTCATCAGAAATAATTTCCTACCCTGGAATCCATTCTCCTGCAGTGAAGTCCTCTAGGGAAAAAGCATTCTTCTTTGTTTTTCGTTTTGTACGATCTCCTTGATGTAACTCCATCTTCTGGATTTGTTGAAGATCACCACAAAATGAACAGAGTGAAGAGACTATTGCTGAAATCATTCCAACTATAATATGGGAACTCTGTGTTCATTAAAATACATGCACCCACAGTTACGTCACTGAAGGTGAATGAGCTTAGATTATCTTAAAATTCAAATAAATCAAGTTTATTTACTATGGTAACAGTTGCCACCCGTTATCATAGCAAGTAAACATTGCAAGAAATCTATTCTACTATGAAAATGATACAAAAAAATTACAGACCTCAAAAGAATTCATCAGAAATAATTTCCTACCCTGGAATCCATTCTCCTGCAGTGAAGTCCTCTAGGGAAAAAGCATTCTTCTTTGTTTTTCGTCTTGTACGATCTCCTTGATGTAACTCCATCTTCTGGATTTGTTGAAGATCACCACAAAATGAACAGAGTGAAGAGACTATTGCTGAAATCATTCCAACTATAATATGGGAACTCTGTGTTCATTAAAATACATGCACCCACAGTTACGTCACTGAAGGTGAATGAGCTTAGATTATCTTAAAATTCAAATAAATCAAGTTTATTTACTATGGTAACAGTTGCCACCCGTTATCATAGCAAGTAAACATTGCAAGAAATCTATTCTACTATGAAAATGATACAAAAAAATTACAGACCTCAAAAGAATTCATCAGAAATAATTTCCTACCCTGGAATCCATTCTCCTGCAGTGAAGTCCTCTAGGGAAAAAGCATTCTTCTTTGTTTTTCGTCTTGTACGATCTCCTTGATGTAACTCCATCTTCTGGATTTGTTGAAGATCACCACAAAATGAACAGAGTGAAGAGACTATTGCTGAAATCATTCCAACTTTAATATGGGAACTCTGTGTTCATTAAAATACATGCACCCACAGTTACGTCACTGAAGGTGAATGAGCTTAGATTATCTTAAAATTCAAATAAATCAAGTTTATTTACTATGGTAACAGTTGCCACCCGTTATCATAGCAAGTAAACATTGCAAGAAATCTATTCTACTATGAAAATGATACAAAAAAATTACAGACCTCAAAAGAATTCATCAGAAATAATTTCCTACCCTGGAATCCATCCTCCTGCAGTGAAGTCCTCTAGGGAAAAAGCATTCTTCTTTGTTTTTCGACTTGTACGATCTCCTTGATGTAACTCCATCTTCTGGATTCGTTGAAGATCACCACAAAATGAACAGAGTGAAGAGACTATTGCTGAAATCATTCCAACTATAATATGGGAACTCTGTGTTCATTAAAATACATGCACCCACAGTTACGTCACTGAAGGTGAATGAGCTTAGATTATCTTAAAATTCAAATAAATCAAGTTTATTTACTATGGTAACAGTTGCCACCCGTTATCATAGCAAGTAAACATTGCAAGAAATCTATTCTACTATGAAAATGATACAAAAAAATTACAGACCTCAAAAGAATTCATCAGAAATAATTTCCTACCCTGGAATCCATCCTCCTGCAGTGAAGTCCTCTAGGGAAAAAGCATTCTTCTTTGTTTTTCGACTTGTACGATCTCCTTGATGTAACTCCATCTTCTGGATTCGTTGAAGATCACCACAAAATGAACAGAGTGAAGAGACTATTGCTGAAATCATTCCAACTATAATATGGGAACTCTGTGTTCATTAAAATACATGCACCCACAGTTACGTCACTGAAGGTGAATGAGCTTAGATTATCTTAAAATTCAAATAAATCAAGTTTATTTACTATGGTAACAGTTGCCACCCGTTATCATAGCAAGTAAACATTGCAAGAAATCTATTCTACTATGAAAATGATACAAAAAAATTACAGACCTCAAAAGAATTCATCAGAAATAATTTCCTACCCTGGAATCCATCCTCCTGCAGTGAAGTCCTCTAGGGAAAAAGCATTCTTCTTTGTTTTTCGACTTGTACGATCTCCTTGATGTAACTCCATCTTCTGGATTCGTTGAAGATCACCACAAAATGAACAGAGTGAAGAGACTATTGCTGAAATCATTCCAACTATAATATGGGAACTCTGTGTTCATTAAAATACATGCACCCACAGTTACGTCACTGAAGGTGAATGAGCTTAGATTATCTTAAAATTCAAATAAATCAAGTTTATTTACTATGGTAACAGTTGCCACCCGTTATCATAGCAAGTAAACATTGCAAGAAATCTATTCTACTATGAAAATGATACAAAAAAATTACAGACCTCAAAAGAATTCATCAGAAATAATTTCCTACCCTGGAATCCATCCTCCTGCAGTGAAGTCCTCTAGGGAAAAAGCATTCTTCTTTGTTTTTCGACTTGTACGATCTCCTTGATGTAACTCCATCTTCTGGATTCGTTGAAGATCACCACAAAATGAACAGAGTGAAGAGACTATTGCTGAAATCATTCCAACTATAATATGGGAACTCTGTGTTCATTAAAATACATGCACCCACAGTTACGTCACTGAAGGTGAATGAGCTTAGATTATCTTAAAATTCAAATAAATCAAGTTTATTTACTATGGTAACAGTTGCCACCCGTTATCATAGCAAGTAAACATTGCAAGAAATCTATTCTACTATGAAAATGATACAAAAAAATTACAGACCTCAAAAGAATTCATCAGAAATAATTTCCTACCCTGGAATCCATCCTCCTGCAGTGAAGTCCTCTAGGGAAAAAGCATTCTTCTTTGTTTTTCGACTTGTACGATCTCCTTGATGTAACTCCATCTTCTGGATTCGTTGAAGATCACCACAAAATGAACAGAGTGAAGAGACTATTGCTGAAATCATTCCAACTATAATATGGGAACTCTGTGTTCATTAAAATACATGCACCCACAGTTACGTCACTGAAGGTGAATGAGCTTAGATTATCTTAAAATTCAAATAAATCAAGTTTATTTACTATGGTAACAGTTGCCACCCGTTATCATAGCAAGTAAACATTGCAAGAAATCTATTCTACTATGAAAATGATACAAAAAAATTACAGACCTCAAAAGAATTCATCAGAAATAATTTCCTACCCTGGAATCCATTCTCCTGCAGTGAAGTCCTCTAGGGAAAAAGCATTCTTCTTTGTTTTTCGTCTTGTACGATCTCCTTGATGTAACTCCATCTTCTGGATTTGTTGAAGATCACCACAAAATGAACAGAGTGAAGAGACTATTGCTGAAATCATTCCACCTATAATATAGGAACTCTGTGTTCATTAAAATACATGCACCCACAGTTACGTCACTGAAGGTGAATGAGCTTAGATTATCTTAAAATTCAAATAAATCAAGTTTATTTACTATGGTAACAGTTGCCACCCGTTATCATAGCAAGTAAACATTGCAAGAAATCTATTCTACTATGAAAATGATACAAAAAAATTACAGACCTCAAAAGAATTCATCAGAAATAATTTCCTACCCTGGAATCCATCCTCCTGCAGTGAAGTCCTCTAGGGAAAAAGCATTCTTCTTTGTTTTTCGACTTGTACGATCTCCTTGATGTAACTCCATCTTCTGGATTCGTTGAAGATCACCACAAAATGAACAGAGTGAAGAGACTATTGCTGAAATCATTCCAACTATAATATGGGAACTCTGTGTTCATTAAAATACATGCACCCACAGTTACGTCACTGAAGGTGAATGAGCTTAGATTATCTTAAAATTCAAATAAATCAAGTTTATTTACTATGGTAACAGTTGCCACCCGTTATCATAGCAAGTAAACATTGCAAGAAATCTATTCTACTATGAAAATGATACAAAAAAATTACAGACCTCAAAAGAATTCATCAGAAATAATTTCCTACCCTGGAATCCATCCTCCTGCAGTGAAGTCCTCTAGGGAAAAAGCATTCTTCTTTGTTTTTCGACTTGTACGATCTCCTTGATGTAACTCCATCTTCTGGATTCGTTGAAGATCACCACAAAATGAACAGAGTGAAGAGACTATTGCTGAAATCATTCCAACTATAATATGGGAACTTTGTGTTCATTAAAATACATGCACCCACAGTTACGTCACTGAAGGTGAATGAGCTTAGATTATCTTAAAATTCAAATAAATCAAGTTTATTTACTATGGTAACAGTTGCCACCCGTTATCATAGCAAGTAAACATTGCAAGAAATCTATTCTACTATGAAAATGATACAAAAAAATTACAGACCTCAAAAGAATTCATCAGAAATAATTTCCTACCCTGGAATCCATCCTCCTGCAGTGAAGTCCTCTAGGGAAAAAGCATTCTTCTTTGTTTTTCGACTTGTACGATCTCCTTGATGTAACTCCATCTTCTGGATTCGTTGAAGATCACCACAAAATGAACAGAGTGAAGAGACTATTGCTGAAATCATTCCAACTATAATATGGGAACTCTGTGTTCATTAAAATACATGCACCCACAGTTACGTCACTGAAGGTGAATGAGCTTAGATTATCTTAAAATTCAAATAAATCAAGTTTATTTACTATGGTAACAGTTGCCACCCGTTATCATAGCAAGTAAACATTGCAAGAAATCTATTCTACTATGAAAATGATACAAAAAAATTACAGACCTCAAAAGAATTCATCAGAAATAATTTCCTACCCTGGAATCCATTCTCCTGCAGTGAAGTCCTCTAGGGAAAAAGCATTCTTCTTTGTTTTTCGTCTTGTACGATCTCCTTGATGTAACTCCATCTTCTGGATTTGTTGAAGATCACCACAAAATGAACAGAGTGAAGAGACTATTGCTGAAATCATTCCACCTATAATATAGGAACTCTGTGTTCATTAAAATACATGCACCCACAGTTACGTCACTGAAGGTGAATGAGCTTAGATTATCTTAAAATTCAAATAAATCAAGTTTATTTACTATGGTAACAGTTGCCACCCGTTATCATAGCAAGTAAACATTGCAAGAAATCTATTCTACTATGAAAATGATACAAAAAAATTACAGACCTCAAAAGAATTCATCAGAAATAATTTCCTACCCTGGAATCCATCCTCCTGCAGTGAAGTCCTCTAGGGAAAAAGCATTCTTCTTTGTTTTTCGACTTGTACGATCTCCTTGATGTAACTCCATCTTCTGGATTCGTTGAAGATCACCACAAAATGAACAGAGTGAAGAGACTATTGCTGAAATCATTCCAACTATAATATGGGAACTCTGTGTTCATTAAAATACATGCACCCACAGTTACGTCACTGAAGGTGAATGAGCTTAGATTATCTTAAAATTCAAATAAATCAAGTTTATTTACTATGGTAACAGTTGCCACCCGTTATCATAGCAAGTAAACATTGCAAGAAATCTATTCTACTATGAAAATGATACAAAAAAATTACAGACCTCAAAAGAATTCATCAGAAATAATTTCCTACCCTGGAATCCATTCTCCTGCAGTGAAGTCCTCTAGGGAAAAAGCATTCTTCTTTGTTTTTCGTCTTGTACGATCTCCTTGATGTAACTCCATCTTCTGGATTTGTTGAAGATCACCACAAAATGAACAGAGTGAAGAGACTATTGCTGAAATCATTCCACCTATAATATAGGAACTCTGTGTTCATTAAAATACATGCACCCACAGTTACGTCACTGAAGGTGAATGAGCTTAGATTATCTTAAAATTCAAATAAATCAAGTTTATTTACTATGGTAACAGTTGCCACCCGTTATCATAGCAAGTAAACATTGCAAGAAATCTATTCTACTATGAAAATGATACAAAAAAATTACAGACCTCAAAAGAATTCATCAGAAATAATTTCCTACCCTGGAATCCATCCTCCTGCAGTGAAGTCCTCTAGGGAAAAAGCATTCTTCTTTGTTTTTCGACTTGTACGATCTCCTTGATGTAACTCCATCTTCTGGATTCGTTGAAGATCACCACAAAATGAACAGAGTGAAGAGACTATTGCTGAAATCATTCCAACTATAATATGGGAACTCTGTGTTCATTAAAATACATGCACCCACAGTTACGTCACTGAAGGTGAATGAGCTTAGATTATCTTAAAATTCAAATAAATCAAGTTTATTTACTATGGTAACAGTTGCTACCCGTTATCATAGCAAGTAAACATTGCAAGAAATCTATTCTACTATGAAAATGATACAAAAAAATTACAGACCTCAAAAGAATTCATCAGAAATAATTTCCTACCCTGGAATCCATCCTCCTGCAGTGAAGTCCTCTAGGGAAAAAGCATTCTTCTTAGTTTTTCGACTTGTACGATCTCCTTGATGTAACTCCATCTTCTGGATTCGTTGAAGATCACCACAAAATGAACAGAGTGAAGAGACTATTGCTGAAATCATTCCAACTATAATATGGGAACTCTGTGTTCATTAAAATACATGCACCCACAGTTACGTCACTGAAGGTGAATGAGCTTAGATTATCTTAAAATTCAAATAAATCAAGTTTATTTACTATGGTAACAGTTGCCACCCGTTATCATAGCAAGTAAACATTGCAAGAAATCTATTCTACTATGAAAATGATACAAAAAAATTACAGACCTCAAAAGAATTCATCAGAAATAATTTCCTACCCTGGAATCCATCCTCCTGCAGTGAAGTCCTCTAGGGAAAAAGCATTCTTCTTTGTTTTTCGACTTGTACGATCTCCTTGATGTAACTCCATCTTCTGGATTCGTTGAAGATCACCACAAAATGAACAGAGTGAAGAGACTATTGCTGAAATCATTCCAACTATAATATGGGAACTCTGTGTTCATTAAAATACATGCACCCACAGTTACGTCACTGAAGGTGAATGAGCTTAGATTATCTTAAAATTCAAATAAATCAAGTTTATTTACTATGGTAACAGTTGCCACCCGTTATCATAGCAAGTAAACATTGCAAGAAATCTATTCTACTATGAAAATGATACAAAAAAATTACAGACCTCAAAAGAATTCATCAGAAATAATTTCCTACCCTGGAATCCATCCTCCTGCAGTGAAGTCCTCTAGGGAAAAAGCATTCTTCTTAGTTTTTCGACTTGTACGATCTCCTTGATGTAACTCCATCTTCTGGATTCGTTGAAGATCACCACAAAATGAACAGAGTGAAGAGACTATTGCTGAAATCATTCCAACTATAATATGGGAACTCTGTGTTCATTAAAATACATGCACCCACAGTTACGTCACTGAAGGTGAATGAGCTTAGATTATCTTAAAATTCAAATAAATCAAGTTTATTTACTATGGTAACAGTTGCCACCCGTTATCATAGCAAGTAAACATTGCAAGAAATCTATTCTACTATGAAAATGATACAAAAAAATTACAGACCTCAAAAGAATTCATCAGAAATAATTTCCTACCCTGGAATCCATCCTCCTGCAGTGAAGTCCTCTAGGGAAAAAGCATTCTTCTTTGTTTTTCGACTTGTACGATCTCCTTGATGTAACTCCATCTTCTGGATTCGTTGAAGATCACCACAAAATGAACAGAGTGAAGAGACTATTGCTGAAATCATTCCAACTATAATATGGGAACTCTGTGTTCATTAAAATACATGCACCCACAGTTACGTCACTGAAGGTGAATGAGCTTAGATTATCTTAAAATTCAAATAAATCAAGTTTATTTACTATGGTAACAGTTGCCACCCGTTATCATAGCAAGTAAACATTGCAAGAAATCTATTCTACTATGAAAATGATACAAAAAAATTACAGACCTCAAAAGAATTCATCAGAAATAATTTCCTACCCTGGAATCCATCCTCCTGCAGTGAAGTCCTCTAGGGAAAAAGCATTCTTCTTTGTTTTTCGACTTGTACGATCTCCTTGATGTAACTCCATCTTCTGGATTCGTTGAAGATCACCACAAAATGAACAGAGTGAAGAGACTATTGCTGAAATCATTCCAACTATAATATGGGAACTCTGTGTTCATTAAAATACATGCACCCACAGTTACGTCACTGAAGGTGAATGAGCTTAGATTATCTTAAAATTCAAATAAATCAAGTTTATTTACTATGGTAACAGTTGCCACCCGTTATCATAGCAAGTAAACATTGCAAGAAATCTATTCTACTATGAAAATGATACAAAAAAATTACAGACCTCAAAAGAATTCATCAGAAATAATTTCCTACCCTGGAATCCATCCTCCTGCAGTGAAGTCCTCTAGGGAAAAAGCATTCTTCTTTGTTTTTCGACTTGTACGATCTCCTTGATGTAACTCCATCTTCTGGATTCGTTGAAGATCACCACAAAATGAACAGAGTGAAGAGACTATTGCTGAAATCATTCCAACTATAATATGGGAACTCTGTGTTCATTAAAATACATGCACCCACAGTTACGTCACTGAAGGTGAATGAGCTTAGATTATCTTAAAATTCAAATAAATCAAGTTTATTTACTATGGTAACAGTTGCCACCCGTTATCATAGCAAGTAAACATTGCAAGAAATCTATTCTACTATGAAAATGATACAAAAAAATTACAGACCTCAAAAGAATTCATCAGAAATAATTTCCTACCCTGGAATCCATTCTCCTGCAGTGAAGTCCTCTAGGGAAAAAGCATTCTTCTTTGTTTTTCGTCTTGTACGATCTCCTTGATGTAACTCCATCTTCTGGATTTGTTGAAGATCACCACAAAATGAACAGAGTGAAGAGACTATTGCTGAAATCATTCCACCTATAATATAGGAACTCTGTGTTCATTAAAATACATGCACCCACAGTTACGTCACTGAAGGTGAATGAGCTTAGATTATCTTAAAATTCAAATAAATCAAGTTTATTTACTATGGTAACAGTTGCCACCCGTTATCATAGCAAGTAAACATTGCAAGAAATCTATTCTACTATGAAAATGATACAAAAAAATTACAGACCTCAAAAGAATTCATCAGAAATAATTTCCTACCCTGGAATCCATCCTCCTGCAGTGAAGTCCTCTAGGGAAAAAGCATTCTTCTTTGTTTTTCGACTTGTACGATCTCCTTGATGTAACTCCATCTTCTGGATTCGTTGAAGATCACCACAAAATGAACAGAGTGAAGAGACTATTGCTGAAATCATTCCAACTATAATATGGGAACTCTGTGTTCATTAAAATACATGCACCCACAGTTACGTCACTGAAGGTGAATGAGCTTAGATTATCTTAAAATTCAAATAAATCAAGTTTATTTACTATGGTAACAGTTGCCACCCGTTATCATAGCAAGTAAACATTGCAAGAAATCTATTCTACTATGAAAATGATACAAAAAAATTACAGACCTCAAAAGAATTCATCAGAAATAATTTCCTACCCTGGAATCCATCCTCCTGCAGTGAAGTCCTCTAGGGAAAAAGCATTCTTCTTTGTTTTTCGACTTGTACGATCTCCTTGATGTAACTCCATCTTCTGGATTCGTTGAAGATCACCACAAAATGAACAGAGTGAAGAGACTATTGCTGAAATCATTCCAACTATAATATGGGAACTCTGTGTTCATTAAAATACATGCACCCACAGTTACGTCACTGAAGGTGAATGAGCTTAGATTATCTTAAAATTCAAATAAATCAAGTTTATTTACTATGGTAACAGTTGCCACCCGTTATCATAGCAAGTAAACATTGCAAGAAATCTATTCTACTATGAAAATGATACAAAAAAATTACAGACCTCAAAAGAATTCATCAGAAATAATTTCCTACCCTGGAATCCATCCTCCTGCAGTGAAGTCCTCTAGGGAAAAAGCATTCTTCTTTGTTTTTCGACTTGTACGATCTCCTTGATGTAACTCCATCTTCTGGATTCGTTGAAGATCACCACAAAATGAACAGAGTGAAGAGACTATTGCTGAAATCATTCCAACTATAATATGGGAACTCTGTGTTCATTAAAATACATGCACCCACAGTTACGTCACTGAAGGTGAATGAGCTTAGATTATCTTAAAATTCAAATAAATCAAGTTTATTTACTATGGTAACAGTTGCTACCCGTTATCATAGCAAGTAAACATTGCAAGAAATCTATTCTACTATGAAAATGATACAAAAAAATTACAGACCTCAAAAGAATTCATCAGAAATAATTTCCTACCCTGGAATCCATCCTCCTGCAGTGAAGTCCTCTAGGGAAAAAGCATTCTTCTTAGTTTTTCGACTTGTACGATCTCCTTGATGTAACTCCATCTTCTGGATTCGTTGAAGATCACCACAAAATGAACAGAGTGAAGAGACTATTGCTGAAATCATTCCAACTATAATATGGGAACTCTGTGTTCATTAAAATACATGCACCCACAGTTACGTCACTGAAGGTGAATGAGCTTAGATTATCTTAAAATTCAAATAAATCAAGTTTATTTACTATGGTAACAGTTGCCACCCGTTATCATAGCAAGTAAACATTGCAAGAAATCTATTCTACTATGAAAATGATACAAAAAAATTACAGACCTCAAAAGAATTCATCAGAAATAATTTCCTACCCTGGAATCCATTCTCCTGCAGTGAAGTCCTCTAGGGAAAAAGCATTCTTCTTTGTTTTTCGTCTTGTACGATCTCCTTGATGTAACTCCATCTTCTGGATTTGTTGAAGATCACCACAAAATGAACAGAGTGAAGAGACTATTGCTGAAATCATTCCACCTATAATATAGGAACTCTGTGTTCATTAAAATACATGCACCCACAGTTACGTCACTGAAGGTGAATGAGCTTAGATTATCTTAAAATTCAAATAAATCAAGTTTATTTACTATGGTAACAGTTGCCACCCGTTATCATAGCAAGTAAACATTGCAAGAAATCTATTCTACTATGAAAATGATACAAAAAAATTACAGACCTCAAAAGAATTCATCAGAAATAATTTCCTACCCTGGAATCCATCCTCCTGCAGTGAAGTCCTCTAGGGAAAAAGCATTCTTCTTTGTTTTTCGACTTGTACGATCTCCTTGATGTAACTCCATCTTCTGGATTCGTTGAAGATCACCACAAAATGAACAGAGTGAAGAGACTATTGCTGAAATCATTCCAACTATAATATGGGAACTCTGTGTTCATTAAAATACATGCACCCACAGTTACGTCACTGAAGGTGAATGAGCTTAGATTATCTTAAAATTCAAATAAATCAAGTTTATTTACTATGGTAACAGTTGCCACCCGTTATCATAGCAAGTAAACATTGCAAGAAATCTATTCTACTATGAAAATGATACAAAAAAATTACAGACCTCAAAAGAATTCATCAGAAATAATTTCCTACCCTGGAATCCATCCTCCTGCAGTGAAGTCCTCTAGGGAAAAAGCATTCTTCTTTGTTTTTCGACTTGTACGATCTCCTTGATGTAACTCCATCTTCTGGATTCGTTGAAGATCACCACAAAATGAACAGAGTGAAGAGACTATTGCTGAAATCATTCCAACTATAATATGGGAACTCTGTGTTCATTAAAATACATGCACCCACAGTTACGTCACTGAAGGTGAATGAGCTTAGATTATCTTAAAATTCAAATAAATCAAGTTTATTTACTATGGTAACAGTTGCCACCCGTTATCATAGCAAGTAAACATTGCAAGAAATCTATTCTACTATGAAAATGATACAAAAAAATTACAGACCTCAAAAGAATTCATCAGAAATAATTTCCTACCCTGGAATCCATCCTCCTGCAGTGAAGTCCTCTAGGGAAAAAGCATTCTTCTTTGTTTTTCGACTTGTACGATCTCCTTGATGTAACTCCATCTTCTGGATTCGTTGAAGATCACCACAAAATGAACAGAGTGAAGAGACTATTGCTGAAATCATTCCAACTATAATATGGGAACTCTGTGTTCATTAAAATACATGCACCCACAGTTACGTCACTGAAGGTGAATGAGCTTAGATTATCTTAAAATTCAAATAAATCAAGTTTATTTACTATGGTAACAGTTGCCACCCGTTATCATAGCAAGTAAACATTGCAAGAAATCTATTCTACTATGAAAATGATACAAAAAAATTACAGACCTCAAAAGAATTCATCAGAAATAATTTCCTACCCTGGAATCCATTCTCCTGCAGTGAAGTCCTCTAGGGAAAAAGCATTCTTCTTTGTTTTTCGTCTTGTACGATCTCCTTGATGTAACTCCATCTTCTGGATTTGTTGAAGATCACCACAAAATGAACAGAGTGAAGAGACTATTGCTGAAATCATTCCACCTATAATATAGGAACTCTGTGTTCATTAAAATACATGCACCCACAGTTACGTCACTGAAGGTGAATGAGCTTAGATTATCTTAAAATTCAAATAAATCAAGTTTATTTACTATGGTAACAGTTGCCACCCGTTATCATAGCAAGTAAACATTGCAAAAAATCTATTCTACTATGAAAATGATACAAAAAAATTACAGACCTCAAAAGAATTCATCAGAAATAATTTCCTACCCTGGAATCCATCCTCCTGCAGTGAAGTCCTCTAGGGAAAAAGCATTCTTCTTTGTTTTTCGACTTGTACGATCTCCTTGATGTAACTCCATCTTCTGGATTCGTTGAAGATCACCACAAAATGAACAGAGTGAAGAGACTATTGCTGAAATCATTCCAACTATAATATGGGAACTCTGTGTTCATTAAAATACATGCACCCACAGTTACGTCACTGAAGGTGAATGAGCTTAGATTATCTTAAAATTCAAATAAATCAAGTTTATTTACTATGGTAACAGTTGCTACCCGTTATCATAGCAAGTAAACATTGCAAGAAATCTATTCTACTATGAAAATGATACAAAAAAATTACAGACCTCAAAAGAATTCATCAGAAATAATTTCCTACCCTGGAATCCATCCTCCTGCAGTGAAGTCCTCTAGGGAAAAAGCATTCTTCTTAGTTTTTCGACTTGTACGATCTCCTTGATGTAACTCCATCTTCTGGATTCGTTGAAGATCACCACAAAATGAACAGAGTGAAGAGACTATTGCTGAAATCATTCCAACTATAATATGGGAACTCTGTGTTCATTAAAATACATGCACCCACAGTTACGTCACTGAAGGTGAATGAGCTTAGATTATCTTAAAATTCAAATAAATCAAGTTTATTTACTATGGTAACAGTTGCCACCCGTTATCATAGCAAGTAAACATTGCAAGAAATCTATTCTACTATGAAAATGATACAAAAAAATTACAGACCTCAAAAGAATTCATCAGAAATAATTTCCTACCCTGGAATCCATCCTCCTGCAGTGAAGTCCTCTAGGGAAAAAGCATTCTTCTTTGTTTTTCGACTTGTACGATCTCCTTGATGTAACTCCATCTTCTGGATTCGTTGAAGATCACCACAAAATGAACAGAGTGAAGAGACTATTGCTGAAATCATTCCAACTATAATATGGGAACTCTGTGTTCATTAAAATACATGCACCCACAGTTACGTCACTGAAGGTGAATGAGCTTAGATTATCTTAAAATTCAAATAAATCAAGTTTATTTACTATGGTAACAGTTGCCACCCGTTATCATAGCAAGTAAACATTGCAAGAAATCTATTCTACTATGAAAATGATACAAAAAAATTACAGACCTCAAAAGAATTCATCAGAAATAATTTCCTACCCTGGAATCCATCCTCCTGCAGTGAAGTCCTCTAGGGAAAAAGCATTCTTCTTAGTTTTTCGACTTGTACGATCTCCTTGATGTAACTCCATCTTCTGGATTCGTTGAAGATCACCACAAAATGAACAGAGTGAAGAGACTATTGCTGAAATCATTCCAACTATAATATGGGAACTCTGTGTTCATTAAAATACATGCACCCACAGTTACGTCACTGAAGGTGAATGAGCTTAGATTATCTTAAAATTCAAATAAATCAAGTTTATTCACTATGGTAACAGTTGCCACCCGTTATCATAGCAAGTAAACATTGCAAGAAATCTATTCTACTATGAAAATGATACAAAAAAATTACAGACCTCAAAAGAATTCATCAGAAATAATTTCCTACCCTGGAATCCATTCTCCTGCAGTGAAGTCCTCTAGGGAAAAAGCATTCTTCTTTGTTTTTCGTCTTGTACGATCTCCTTGATGTAACTCCATCTTCTGGATTTGTTGAAGATCACCACAAAATGAACAGAGTGAAGAGACTATTGCTGAAATCATTCCACCTATAATATAGGAACTCTGTGTTCATTAAAATACATGCACCCACAGTTACGTCACTGAAGGTGAATGAGCTTAGATTATCTTAAAATTCAAATAAATCAAGTTTATTTACTATGGTAACAGTTGCCACCCGTTATCATAGCAAGTAAACATTGCAAGAAATCTATTCTACTATGAAAATGATACAAAAAAATTACAGACCTCAAAAGAATTCATCAGAAATAATTTCCTACCCTGGAATCCATCCTCCTGCAGTGAAGTCCTCTAGGGAAAAAGCATTCTTCTTTGTTTTTCGTCTTGTACGATCTCCTTGATGTAACTCCATCTTCTGGATTCGTTGAAGATCACCACAAAATGAACAGAGTGAAGAGACTATTGCTGAAATCATTCCAACTATAATATGGGAACTCTGTGTTCATTAAAATACATGCACCCACAGTTACGTCACTGAAGGTGAATGAGCTTAGATTATCTTAAAATTCAAATAAATCAAGTTTATTTACTATGGTAACAGTTGCCACCCGTTATCATAGCAAGTAAACATTGCAAGAAATCTATTCTACTATGAAAATGATACAAAAAAATTACAGACCTCAAAAGAATTCATCAGAAATAATTTCCTACCCTGGAATCCATTCTCCTGCAGTGAAGTCCTCTAGGGAAAAAGCATTCTTCTTTGTTTTTCGTCTTGTACGATCTCCTTGATGTAACTCCATCTTCTGGATTTGTTGAAGATCACCACAAAATGAACAGAGTGAAGAGACTATTGCTGAAATCATTCCACCTATAATATAGGAACTCTGTGTTCATTAAAATACATGCACCCACAGTTACGTCACTGAAGGTGAATGAGCTTAGATTATCTTAAAATTCAAATAAATCAAGTTTATTTACTATGGTAACAGTTGCCACCCGTTATCATAGCAAGTAAACATTGCAAGAAATCTATTCTACTATGAAAATGATACAAAAAAATTACAGACCTCAAAAGAATTCATCAGAAATAATTTCCTACCCTGGAATCCATCCTCCTGCAGTGAAGTCCTCTAGGGAAAAAGCATTCTTCTTTGTTTTTCGACTTGTACGATCTCCTTGATGTAACTCCATCTTCTGGATTCGTTGAAGATCACCACAAAATGAACAGAGTGAAGAGACTATTGCTGAAATCATTCCAACTATAATATGGGAACTCTGTGTTCATTAAAATACATGCACCCACAGTTACGTCACTGAAGGTGAATGAGCTTAGATTATCTTAAAATTCAAATAAATCAAGTTTATTTACTATGGTAACAGTTGCCACCCGTTATCATAGCAAGTAAACATTGCAAGAAATCTATTCTACTATGAAAATGATACAAAAAAATTACAGACCTCAAAAGAATTCATCAGAAATAATTTCCTACCCTGGAATCCATCCTCCTGCAGTGAAGTCCTCTAGGGAAAAAGCATTCTTCTTTGTTTTTCGACTTGTACGATCTCCTTGATGTAACTCCATCTTCTGGATTCGTTGAAGATCACCACAAAATGAACAGAGTGAAGAGACTATTGCTGAAATCATTCCAACTATAATATGGGAACTCTGTGTTCATTAAAATACATGCACCCACAGTTACGTCACTGAAGGTGAATGAGCTTAGATTATCTTAAAATTCAAATAAATCAAGTTTATTTACTATGGTAACAGTTGCCACCCGTTATCATAGCAAGTAAACATTGCAAGAAATCTATTCTACTATGAAAATGATACAAAAAAATTACAGACCTCAAAAGAATTCATCAGAAATAATTTCCTACCCTGGAATCCATCCTCCTGCAGTGAAGTCCTCTAGGGAAAAAGCATTCTTCTTTGTTTTTCGACTTGTACGATCTCCTTGATGTAACTCCATCTTCTGGATTCGTTGAAGATCACCACAAAATGAACAGAGTGAAGAGACTATTGCTGAAATCATTCCAACTATAATATGGGAACTCTGTGTTCATTAAAATACATGCACCCACAGTTACGTCACTGAAGGTGAATGAGCTTAGATTATCTTAAAATTCAAATAAATCAAGTTTATTTACTATGGTAACAGTTGCCACCCGTTATCATAGCAAGTAAACATTGCAAGAAATCTATTCTACTATGAAAATGATACAAAAAAATTACAGACCTCAAAAGAATTCATCAGAAATAATTTCCTACCCTGGAATCCATTCTCCTGCAGTGAAGTCCTCTAGGGAAAAAGCATTCTTCTTTGTTTTTCGTCTTGTACGATCTCCTTGATGTAACTCCATCTTCTGGATTTGTTGAAGATCACCACAAAATGAACAGAGTGAAGAGACTATTGCTGAAATCATTCCACCTATAATATAGGAACTCTGTGTTCATTAAAATACATGCACCCACAGTTACGTCACTGAAGGTGAATGAGCTTAGATTATCTTAAAATTCAAATAAATCAAGTTTATTTACTATGGTAACAGTTGCCACCCGTTATCATAGCAAGTAAACATTGCAAGAAATCTATTCTACTATGAAAATGATACAAAAAAATTACAGACCTCAAAAGAATTCATCAGAAATAATTTCCTACCCTGGAATCCATCCTCCTGCAGTGAAGTCCTCTAGGGAAAAAGCATTCTTCTTTGTTTTTCGACTTGTACGATCTCCTTGATGTAACTCCATCTTCTGGATTCGTTGAAGATCACCACAAAATGAACAGAGTGAAGAGACTATTGCTGAAATCATTCCAACTATAATATGGGAACTCTGTGTTCATTAAAATACATGCACCCACAGTTACGTCACTGAAGGTGAATGAGCTTAGATTATCTTAAAATTCAAATAAATCAAGTTTATTTACTATGGTAACAGTTGCCACCCGTTATCATAGCAAGTAAACATTGCAAGAAATCTATTCTACTATGAAAATGATACAAAAAAATTACAGACCTCAAAAGAATTCATCAGAAATAATTTCCTACCCTGGAATCCATTCTCCTGCAGTGAAGTCCTCTAGGGAAAAAGCATTCTTCTTTGTTTTTCGTCTTGTACGATCTCCTTGATGTAACTCCATCTTCTGGATTTGTTGAAGATCACCACAAAATGAACAGAGTGAAGAGACTATTGCTGAAATCATTCCACCTATAATATAGGAACTCTGTGTTCATTAAAATACATGCACCCACAGTTACGTCACTGAAGGTGAATGAGCTTAGATTATCTTAAAATTCAAATAAATCAAGTTTATTTACTATGGTAACAGTTGCCACCCGTTATCATAGCAAGTAAACATTGCAAGAAATCTATTCTACTATGAAAATGATACAAAAAAATTACAGACCTCAAAAGAATTCATCAGAAATAATTTCCTACCCTGGAATCCATCCTCCTGCAGTGAAGTCCTCTAGGGAAAAAGCATTCTTCTTTGTTTTTCGACTTGTACGATCTCCTTGATGTAACTCCATCTTCTGGATTCGTTGAAGATCACCACAAAATGAACAGAGTGAAGAGACTATTGCTGAAATCATTCCAACTATAATATGGGAACTCTGTGTTCATTAAAATACATGCACCCACAGTTACGTCACTGAAGGTGAATGAGCTTAGATTATCTTAAAATTCAAATAAATCAAGTTTATTTACTATGGTAACAGTTGCTACCCGTTATCATAGCAAGTAAACATTGCAAGAAATCTATTCTACTATGAAAATGATACAAAAAAATTACAGACCTCAAAAGAATTCATCAGAAATAATTTCCTACCCTGGAATCCATCCTCCTGCAGTGAAGTCCTCTAGGGAAAAAGCATTCTTCTTAGTTTTTCGACTTGTACGATCTCCTTGATGTAACTCCATCTTCTGGATTCGTTGAAGATCACCACAAAATGAACAGAGTGAAGAGACTATTGCTGAAATCATTCCAACTATAATATGGGAACTCTGTGTTCATTAAAATACATGCACCCACAGTTACGTCACTGAAGGTGAATGAGCTTAGATTATCTTAAAATTCAAATAAATCAAGTTTATTTACTATGGTAACAGTTGCCACCCGTTATCATAGCAAGTAAACATTGCAAGAAATCTATTCTACTATGAAAATGATACAAAAAAATTACAGACCTCAAAAGAATTCATCAGAAATAATTTCCTACCCTGGAATCCATCCTCCTGCAGTGAAGTCCTCTAGGGAAAAAGCATTCTTCTTTGTTTTTCGACTTGTACGATCTCCTTGATGTAACTCCATCTTCTGGATTCGTTGAAGATCACCACAAAATGAACAGAGTGAAGAGACTATTGCTGAAATCATTCCAACTATAATATGGGAACTCTGTGTTCATTAAAATACATGCACCCACAGTTACGTCACTGAAGGTGAATGAGCTTAGATTATCTTAAAATTCAAATAAATCAAGTTTATTTACTATGGTAACAGTTGCCACCCGTTATCATAGCAAGTAAACATTGCAAGAAATCTATTCTACTATGAAAATGATACAAAAAAATTACAGACCTCAAAAGAATTCATCAGAAATAATTTCCTACCCTGGAATCCATCCTCCTGCAGTGAAGTCCTCTAGGGAAAAAGCATTCTTCTTAGTTTTTCGACTTGTACGATCTCCTTGATGTAACTCCATCTTCTGGATTCGTTGAAGATCACCACAAAATGAACAGAGTGAAGAGACTATTGCTGAAATCATTCCAACTATAATATGGGAACTCTGTGTTCATTAAAATACATGCACCCACAGTTACGTCACTGAAGGTGAATGAGCTTAGATTATCTTAAAATTCAAATAAATCAAGTTTATTTACTATGGTAACAGTTGCCACCCGTTATCATAGCAAGTAAACATTGCAAGAAATCTATTCTACTATGAAAATGATACAAAAAAATTACAGACCTCAAAAGAATTCATCAGAAATAATTTCCTACCCTGGAATCCATTCTCCTGCAGTGAAGTCCTCTAGGGAAAAAGCATTCTTCTTTGTTTTTCGTCTTGTACGATCTCCTTGATGTAACTCCATCTTCTGGATTTGTTGAAGATCACCACAAAATGAACAGAGTGAAGAGACTATTGCTGAAATCATTTCACCTATAATATAGGAACTCTGTGTTCATTAAAATACATGCACCCACAGTTACGTCACTGAAGGTGAATGAGCTTAGATTATCTTAAAATTCAAATAAATCAAGTTTATTTACTATGGTAACAGTTGCCACCCGTTATCATAGCAAGTAAACATTGCAAGAAATCTATTCTACTATGAAAATGATACAAAAAAATTACAGACCTCAAAAGAATTCATCAGAAATAATTTCCTACCCTGGAATCCATCCTCCTGCAGTGAAGTCCTCTAGGGAAAAAGCATTCTTCTTTGTTTTTCGTCTTGTACGATCTCCTTGATGTAACTCCATCTTCTGGATTCGTTGAAGATCACCACAAAATGAACAGAGTGAAGAGACTATTGCTGAAATCATTCCAACTATAATATGGGAACTCTGTGTTCATTAAAATACATGCACCCACAGTTACGTCACTGAAGGTGAATGAGCTTAGATTATCTTAAAATTCAAATAAATCAAGTTTATTTACTATGGTAACAGTTGCCACCCGTTATCATAGCAAGTAAACATTGCAAGAAATCTATTCTACTATGAAAATGATACAAAAAAATTACAGACCTCAAAAGAATTCATCAGAAATAATTTCCTACCCTGGAATCCATTCTCCTGCAGTGAAGTCCTCTAGGGAAAAAGCATTCTTCTTTGTTTTTCGTCTTGTACGATCTCCTTGATGTAACTCCATCTTCTGGATTTGTTGAAGATCACCACAAAATGAACAGAGTGAAGAGACTATTGCTGAAATCATTCCACCTATAATATAGGAACTCTGTGTTCATTAAAATACATGCACCCACAGTTACGTCACTGAAGGTGAATGAGCTTAGATTATCTTAAAATTCAAATAAATCAAGTTGATTTACTATGGTAACAGTTGCCACCCGTTATCATAGCAAGTAAACATTGCAAGAAATCTATTCTACTATGAAAATGATACAAAAAAATTACAGACCTCAAAAGAATTCATCAGAAATAATTTCCTACCCTGGAATCCATCCTCCTGCAGTGAAGTCCTCTAGGGAAAAAGCATTCTTCTTTGTTTTTCGACTTGTACGATCTTTTTGATGTAACTCCATCTTCTGGATTCGTTGAAGATCACCACAAAATGAACAGAGTGAAGAGACTATTGCTGAAATCATTCCAACTATAATATATGAACTCTGTGTTCATTAAAATACATGCACCCACAGTTATTTTTCTTTAAGATCGACTAAGTCCATTCACTGAAGGTGGATGAGCTTAGATTATCTTAAAATTCAAATGAATTAAGTTTATTTACTATGGTGACAGTTGCCACCTGTTATCATAGCAAGTAAACATTGCAATAATCTATTCTACTATGAAAATGATATAAAAAAATTACAGACCTCAGAAGAATTCATCAGAAATGATTTCCTACCCTGGAATCCATCCTCCTGCAGTGAAATCCTCTTGGGGGGGAAGCATTCTTCATTGTTTTTCGTCTTGTACGATCTCCTTGGTGTAACTCCATCTTCTGGATTCGTTGAAGACCACCACAAAATGAACACAGTGAAGAGACTATTGCTGAAATCATTCCAACTATAATATATGAAATCTGTGTTCATTAAAATACATGCACCCACAGTTATTTTTTTTTAAGATCGACTAAGTCCATTCACTGAAGGTGGATGAGCTTAGATTATCTTAAAATTCAAATGAATTAAGTTTATTTACTATGGTAACAGTTGCCACCTGTTATCATAGCAAGTAAACATTGCAATAATCTATTCTACTATGAAAATGATATAAAAAAATTACAGACCTCAAAAGAATTCATCAGAAATGATTTCCTACCCTGGAATCCATCCTCCTGCAGTGAAATCCTCTTGGGGGGGAAGCATTCTTCATTGTTTTTCGTTTTGTACGATCTCCTTGGTGTAACTCCATCTTCTGGATTCGTTGAAGACCACCACAAAATGAACACAGTGAAGAGACTATTGCTGAAATCATTCCAACTATAATATATGAACTCTGTGTTCATCAAAATACATGCACCCACAGTTATTTTTCTTTAAGATCGACTAAGTCCATTCACTGAAGATGGATGAGCTTAGATTATCTTAAAATTCAAATGAATTAAGTTTATTTACTATGGTGACAGTTGCCACCTGTTATCATAGCAAGTAAACATTGCAATAATCTATTCTACTATGAAAATGATATAAAAAAATTACAGACCTCAAAAGAATTCATCAGAAATGATTTCCTACCCTGGAATCCATCCTCCTGCAGTGAAATCCTCTTGGGGGGGAAGCATTCTTCATTGTTTTTCGTCTTGTACGATCTCCTTGGTGTAACTCCATCTTCTGGATTCGTTGAAGACCACCACAAAATGAACACAGTGAAGAGACTATTGCTGAAATCATTCCAACTATAATATATGAACTCTGTGTTCATTAAAATACATGCACCTACAGTTATTTTTTTTTAAGATCGACTAAGTCCATTCACTGAAGGTGGATGAGCTTAGATTATCTTAAAATTCAAATGAATTAAGTTTATTTACTATGGTGACAGTTGCCACCTGTTATCATAGCAAGTAAACATTGCAATAATCTATTCTACTATGAAAATGATATAAAAAAATTACAGACCTCAAAAGAATTCATCAGAAATGATTTCCTACCCTGGAATCCATCCTCCTGCAGTGAAATCCTCTTGGGGGGAAGCATTCTTCATTGTTTTTCGTCTTGTACGATCTCCTTGGTGTAACTCCATCTTCTGGATTCGTTGAAGACCACCACAAAATGAACACAGTGAAGAGACTATTGCTGAAATCATTCCAACTATAATATATGAACTCTGTGTTCATTAAAATACATGCACCCACATTTATTTTTTTTTAAGATCGACTAAGTCCATTCACTGAAGGTGAATGAGCTTAGATTATCTTAAAATTCAAATGAATTAAGTTTATTTACTATGGTAACAGTTGCCACCTGTTATCATAGCAAGTAAATATTGCGATATTCTATTCTACCTAATGAATAAATAAAAATATCAGGAAAATATTTGTATCACCTGTCCATCACCTCCATATAGAAACATGCGCTTGAAATTGTTGTTCTCCAATAATATATATAGTTATATTAAATGGAACTGAATCAAAAAAATTCAAATTTACATTCCACACATCCTCAGAGAATACAACTTAATATGACTGCGCAATATCAACTCATTTCAAAAATGCGCACTTTATTTCAAGTATCTCAAGTATTTATGCATTCTTAAATGTAGTCTGAATTCATTAGTTATCGCAAACAAATCTATAAATGATCCCAAATCATTCCAAAACACTAAAAATTCTTCAAAATTTAAAAAGCAGAAGCTAAAAATCAACAAATCTTCCAATTGTTTGTTTATAGGTATCAGTGAGTACCAGGTACCCTCAGGGAGTAACAGATACGAAGGGTGACGAAATTAACCGAACGCTACCAACCATAAATAAATATTATATTATACCTATATCTTATTTATCTAGCTCAAAATAATAAAAGAACTAAAAATTTCAGCTTTTAATATATTATAATCATACACAAACATTTCAATACTGAAAATAACCAAATGATGAATCAAATAATAATAAGTACTTATCTATTCATGTTGAAGATGCTACCGTCGCAATTTTTCAAATCCGGTATTAAATTGTTTGATTCCACCATTAACTAACTATATTCTTCCAATATATTCCAAATAATTATCTTTTCACATATTCTAAACTCCCAAAAACTAATAAAAATACTTAAATCGAACACAAATAATTTCTTCCTATTAATAATAATTGTTTTTGTTGTTTACAGGGTTGTTAATATGGCGATGAGACCCGAGCGCGTCCGACAATTATCGATAAATTTAAACTTTATTATTATTTATTTTAATGCAAGAGCGAGGAGTATTTGTTGTTATTTTGTCAAAAATCCTATACAATTCTCTTAAATCTGGTACATTCAAGCAAAATATTTGTTTAGTTAAATAAATAAATCATACTTTACGAAACAGCAAATTCGTTTTACATCATTTATGGAAATTAATTGATTATTTATTGATATCTATTGCCACCCAATATTATATTTTTCGTTAATATATGTCTAATGACTGGTTCTTTTTAGACTAGTGGTTCAGTGATGTATCAATAGATCTTTTCCTAAGATAATTGACATTTTAAAATTATATTAGTCATGGAACACTTTAAATAAATGCAAATACGAATGGAGAAATTATAGATTAAAAATATAGAGTGTCCGATTTTAGTTATTCACGAGTATTATTCAAATACTTTTCGCACTTACTTTTCGAGCTTTTTTTATTCGAAACTCCAGTTGTCGTTACACTAACATCTGAAATATGCAGTATCGGATTGAGACACCTTAGTTTATATAGATAGTATTCAATGAGGTCCCTGAGCTGTTTTGAATATATGAAATGCTTGGAGACTCGTGATTTTCTTTCTTTCGTCCACTGTTGAAGTGTTGAGCCATCAGTTGTAAGCTGGTAGGTTGCAAAACTGTATAATCTTAAATAATTCAGAGAACAAATGAACATTATCAAAGCAAATAATCCTAGCTAAAAAATTGGAAAATACAGAACACTGAGTTCACCCTTCATGAAACGAAGTAGCTCAAAATTCTTGCCTCTTCGCCAATACATCTACTTTTATTATTACGAGCCTAGTTTTTCAATAAATTATTAAGCAAATTCAAGCCCTGTCTTTCAAACACTTGAATGATTTTATTTATGTAACTATTGTCACTAGTACCCTCGTTTATAATTGAACAAAATGTTTTGTAATAAACAAAAACATATACGTACTTTTTAAACAATTTGACTTCAAAATATTAATACCAACAACCTAGGAATAGTTGATAATCAAAATTTGATTTAAAACACTTCTATAATCGAATTCAAATTGTAATCTACAAAAATAAACAATTAATATTAAAAAATTATTGGTAAAATCCTATAATACGAGGATTTCTATCAAAGCACACACAGTTAGAAGATGGTGTTATAGTGCAGGCTCCCATGACAAAAAAGCTACCCCATCGAACACCTCAAAATTATAAATTGAGAATGGCTGAAAAACATGTAAGAAACAGGTTACGCTCGCCAGACTATTAAAAATTTGTTAATTACTACTTCTTATGAATTTTTGAAATTATTTTAAAAAAATGTTTTTTTTTTCGAAACACCTGTTTGAGATTTATACAATTTGTAGTAAGTAATGAACTATTTTTGAAAATTTTTTTTTAATTAACTTCTGGCAGACCTCTTGTTATGAATAAAATTTTTTACAAAAATAATACCTCTTTGGTTTTTTTTTTAAAATAAAGTTTAAGATCTCTTCTATCTATCACAACTTGCCTGACTGACAATTTTCGTTAGCAAATTTCTGACAGACCGTTTGTTAAAATCAATTTTTTTTTATGAAAGTGCACATAATAACACTTCCTCGATTTTTTTGTTACATATAGTTTAAGATTGTTTCTATCTATTAAACCTTGTCTGCCTGACTATTTTTGTTGATTAATACCTCTAATATTGACCAGGGTCCATGCCGTAGAGTCTACGGAGAAGACACATTGACTCTATGGCAGTTCCCTCCACTATTAGTAGTCTATCATTCAGTTTATGATTGGTACCAATACCAGCAGGGGTAGGCAAATATTTTTAAGCACGGACCAAAATTCTAATATCAGGGAATTCTTCGGTCCGGCAGAGACACCGCGTACATATACCATTATTAAAATTAAGTGAAACTTGTTCTTATAATATATTTGTATTGTAATGTAAATGGAATCAGAAAAATATTAAAATGATGTTTTGACGCGGCCGTTGTGAAAGCTTATTTTTATGAAACAAGTTCGATGCTTAAAAATGAAGTCTGACATAGTAAAAACCAATATTTTGTTAAAAAACATATTCGAGTATATGTAAGGGATCTACATTATTGTTTTAGAACTGCAGAATCAAGAGTTTTCCATTAGCAACGATTATAACTCACTTTTTTAATTGAAAAATGTGTTCGCTGCACTTAAAATATTAAGTCTGACATAGTAGATAACATCTTTTCGCTGACAGACCAATCTGTATGCATAAAATAAATGTCAAACTTTCTTTCAGAAATAAATTAAAGTGGTGTTTTGACATGGCTTTTGAAAAAGTTTATATTTTTGCTGTCACGGCGATTAAATATTGAATCTGACATGGTAAAAAATATTTTTTCAATGACAGGCAGTTTTTTATATGCAGAGGACATCCCAAACTTCAGTTGTTTGTTTGTTGATTTAAGCTTTTAAATTGTCACGCATTTCATTGAACCAACAAAATTAGTTATTAGTGTGTTCAAAATTTAAAGAAATATACATGACAATATTAATTTCCAAATACATTAACAAAATTTAAACGAGAAACGTGCTAGATGCTGCCATCTTACAGATTTAATGTAAATCTATTCAAAAACTTTTCAAAAATTACATCAAAATAAAAATTAGACCAAATCGCAAAACAATAGTCCAACCCTAACAAAATTAAATACTGAGTAAATAATTTCAAGACAACTTGTTTGTCAAATGCCAAATACAGCCAATATACTCATTTATACGAACAAGTCCTCTCAAACGTGCTAGGTGCCGCCGTCTTACAGCATTAATGTTATCTATTCAAGGAGCTTGTGCAAATTACACCTCAATAAATAAAATGAATCAAATTGCAAAATAATCGAGTCTAACCCTAACAGAATCAAATACTGAATAAATAATCTTGAAACAACTTATTTCCCAAATGTCAGATACAGCCAATATACTCATTTTTATTAACAAGACCGCTCAAACGTGCTATGTGCTGCCATTTTACAGTCAACCTTCCAACCGGCCTCTTATTAAATATAATAAAATATTAAAAATACTTACAATTATTCATCAAGTGACATACGTATTCCTTTGAATTCACTATTCAATCATAGAAAGCTATGATATCCATAAATTATGCACAACTAACACCAAAAGTTAAACTTCCCACAAAGTAAATTTATAACATATTTTTAACTCATAACAATGATATGTCCACACGAAATAACAATCACAATCTATCAAATATTATACGAATTGACTGATTCAATAAGAATTAACACGTATTATCAACTTTATTCATTAAAAACTGTTCATGTAATGTGGACTGATTCCAAGCGATAAAAACTGTCAACAAGAACAAATGAATTATGATTTTGAATAGGCGGGATGAAAATATATGTTTATCAAATTCTAGAATAATTGATTAATCTAAAATCAATTTAAAACTGAATTATGTTTAATTCAAATGAACATATAAGTGATATAAATTTATTTTTATATTGTAGTTTACTGGTTAGCTGTAAGATGGCAGCATCTAGCACGTTTCAAAGCCGTCATTAAAAAATAGCGCCTTTTTAGCACTTTTGCTCAAGTTAAAATATATGTTACTCATTTTGTATGTCTAATACGATAATTTGAATCATAAAAAGTGCAGAAAGTGCTCATACAAATAATTTAATATATTTAATCTATAACCAGTCGCTGGTGGAAAAGAGGATAGATATATATTATATAAGAATTATATTCAATTAAACCCTTGAACTCCCTAAATATTCTTAAAAAATTAGTCCAGTTATTAGTTTGCATTTCGCTACACAGGTGGCACCACATAGCTCGTTTTGAATAATGGAAACTAAATAATTTTTTTTGGCCAAACGGCTGATTTTATCAAAAAAATTGTGAAGTACTTTTAATTTTATTTTTTGATGTCTACCAGATAAGCATATTATTTTTTACTGTACTTCATTTATTAATTATTCAAGAAATAATTATAACAAAATTAATGTTTTATTGAAGGATTTATTTTATTATTCATACAATGAATGATTTTTATGATGACTTACACCCTTTGGACAAACGATAAAAGGGTTTTCAATTTTTTAAAAACTTGCATTGCGGGTTGCCCGCCTATTTACTTATATTTAAATTTGAATTTACAAATATAATAATTGAATATTATTTATTTTTGACTAAAAAGAAATACAGATTTTTAAAATAAATAAAATAAATTTAACTTAGTGAGAAAGGTTTTATTTGGTAATTTTAAAATAAGTTACAAAACAAGGACCATTTTAAGCCTAACTATTTCTGAAAATAATAAAAATAGGTCCTAGAAATTAAACGACTGTAAGTTATGTGGAAATGAGTTTATTTTGGGAATTAGGAAAGGGTACAAAGGTTCAAAGATTAATTGTTGATTACTCGATGCTGTTGTCTTGTTGGAAATCTTGCCCGCAATGCTGTTGCGTTGTTTTAAGCCTTGTTCGCCCCCAGGCAATGACTAAGGGGAAAGAGATGAACTCTTCTCCGGGAATTCTTCCTTTGGGCCTAGGAAAACCCCAGCGAAACCTAGACCAGAGAAGTGGCTTCTTCGCTCACTGCAACTGAAACAACAAGATAATTATTACAAATCGGAAGATCTAAAAACAAATTGAATTCACTTGAATTTTGCAAGCGGCGGGCTAAATTAATCAGTTGACTTCTTTAAAGTTGAGTTGAATCTGGGGCCTGGAACAGTTGGTACTGATGTGGTGATCTGCTGCAGTTACTGGAGGACTTCTTGGGTGGCTGCTGGGCTCTGGTTCTGCTGCTGCTGAAGGACTTCTTGGAAAATTATTGGGCTCTGGTTCTGCTGCTGTTGGAAGATTTCTTTGACGGCTGTTGGGATTTTGTTCTGCTGCTGCTGGAAGATTTCTTGGATGACTGCTGGGCTCTGATTCTGTTGCTGGCTTCTAATTTTGTTGCTGCGCTCTAATTTTGCTGATGGGCTCTGATCTTACTGCTGGGCTCTGGCTCTGCTGCTGGGCTCTTATTCTGCTTCTGCGGTCTGATTCTACTGCTGGGCTCTGGTTCCACTGCTGGATGATCTAAAAACATAAAAAATACAAATAAATTAATAAATTGAAGATAAGTAATTTACGTGTTCAGTAGTAGTTAAAAACAGTTACAGAATGAGTAATATTATATTACCTTGCTGATGATGCGGTGATGTTATGAAGATCTACGGCCGGCGACCTGAAACAGAAACTTAAAACAAATTTTGGTGAATCACATTCAACAAAGCAAATATTGAGAGTTGATTTAGGCTGCCGGGCTCATCCTCAGCTCCTCCCACGATGTCCATTCCCTCGTTGTCCTCCTCATCAGCTGGGCTCATCCTCAGCAAATGATCTGAAAAAACACAAATTAATTAGGAATCTGCGAAAAAGCAATACAAGACAGCTGAAAGAAAAATAGATTAGAACCTGAAAATTAAAGTTTATTAGTCAACTTACGTCCTTTTCTTGATTTGTTGGAGGTGGTAATGATGAAATGAAGAAGCTAAAAGGGAACTTTTTTTGATTAGTTGCATACATTCAACATTCGTTCAACATTCAAACGTGTTTTGTGTGTTGGTTTGTTTGTTGCGCGCCTATTTAACGGATCCAATTTTTTGTTTGAAGAGCTAGCTACGCAATGAGTGACTGCTGCCATACTACTTCGCGATTTAATTTTTAAAATGCTCGGATATATTATGCTACTGTTTGATTCTACTTTACTACCCCAATGAGTGCCTGAGCGCTCAAACACCCAAGCACCGGTGTGCTCGTCGTTTGCAAAAAAAAAATACGTTGTTTGAATATGTGGCCAATGCATATTCCGAGGCCCGCGGTACCGCCTAATTACGCGATATGGTAACCTTAAGTATCGGTCTCAGCTAATGTTGTTTCTTGAACTTAATCAAGGACCCCCGCCAGCTACCATATTTTCCGACTTCCGATAGGTACATATCGAGAGTATGCCGTTACTCCCCAGTTAGTTCGCTCGTTCGCCCTAGAACTCATTGCAAACCCACGCGGTGGTGTTCACCAGGGGGGGTGCCTCTCGTAGCGGTACCTACGTGTGCACCGATTCCCACGTTGGACCTTTCATTACAGGCCTTTGCAAAAAAAACCAAGACATTTTATTTATTTATTACAGAATAAAAGCAAATACTAACATCGCAAAATACATGCACCTAGCGCACACGCAATTGCGGAACCAAAATCCCAATTTACATATTTAAATACACAAAATTTTTATCTCTACGTTAATAAGCAAAATTCACAACCCCAAATATACCACAGAGCACTGTTAAAATAGTTTTCATACGCAGTTTACGAGAGCAACGACGACACAAATGCAGCTTCTACGAAGGCTGCGACAGCAGTGAACCACACGAAACAAAACAGCAATCTTCAGAAATAAATTATACGAGTTAAGAAGTATACTACGTTTTCCAATGTATTAAAAAGAGATAGATATGCTAAAAGGAACTAGTATTATCAAAAATAAAACCGAAGTTCTAACGTGTTGCAACCATTAATTAGTACTTGATTGAATTAACTTGCTTCGACGAAATAATTGAAAAAGAATCTTTAAAATAAAAATTTGAAAATATTGAAATAAAATTATTTAAAATATAGTAAAATTGTTGTAAATACAATAAATTATTATCAATAATAATTGTTTAAACATTATAAGGAATAATAAATCAGAATCTGAAAAAAAAATTTTGAGCAGTTTTTTTAGTGCAGAAATATTGCAAGATATTTATTAAATATTGTATTAATATTATTATAAACAAATATAAAACATGGAAATTGTTATTATTCAAATAACAAATTTAAATATAAATATAGTATAGCTACAATGAGTTAAAAAGAGATAGAAATATTTCTTCTACGTCACACACCAGACAAGCTGAAACAATCAAAACTATTATTTATATTAAGTTTGGTACTGCATTTAAAAAAAAATACAAAATATTAATATTTCATTTCAAATACTCAACGTATTGTAAAAATTAATTCACAAATTAAATTTGAATATTTATTTATCTATATTCAGACGCGGCTCTAGCCTACTTACAACAGGGTTGCAAAGATATATAAATTGTGCCCCCCCCCTACCTCTCTCTCTTCATCGTACTTTTCTTTTTTATAGATTTCAATCCTAATCCACAATTCACAATTTCAATCGCAATCCACAATTTGAATCCCAATCCACAATTTCAATCCCAATTCATAATCCACAATCCACAAATTGAATCCCAATTCACAATACACATTCCTCAATTAGAATCCACAATATCAATCTCAATCCGCAATCCACAATCCACAAGTTCAATCCCAATACACAATTTCAATCCCAACCTACAATCCACAATTTTAATCTTAATTCGAATTAAAAATCCACAATCACAATCCCAATCCAGAATACACAATTTTAATCCCAATCCTAATTCACAACCCACAATTTCAATCCCAATCCAAAATCCACAATCCACAATCCCAATCAAAAATCCACAATCCTAATCCCAATCCCAATCCAAAATCTAGAAACCCAGTCCCAATCCAAAATCCACAATCCCAATCCGAATCTAAAATCCACAATGCCCGATCCTAATCAAAAATCCAAAATACACAATTGCCAATCCAAAATCCACAATTTCAATCCCAATCCACAATCCACAAATTTAATCCCAATTCATAATCCACAATCCTCAATTAGATTTAGAATGCACAATATCAATCTCATGGAAAAACACGCTTTGTGACACTTTTATTCCGAAAAATTGTACAATCTGAGAGCGCAAACATTTTAGTTTCCCAAATTACTTGCCATAACATATGTTAAGCCTAAAATCCATCCTTTTTCTAATTTCCCTAATAGTTTTTATTAGCAACAAAAATTACCGATGGGGACAGCACAAGAAGGGTTGTTTTAAAATATTGTACAACAAGTTTTGTGAATTTCTGTACATATTTTTGAATAATTTTATTCATAAATTGTGATTGGAAAATACGAAAATTTGTCAGAATTTCGATGTTTTCATCATATTATTGAAAATAAAATTACACACAAGTGAGAAAATATAGCATTTTGTTCCAATATATCAATTAAAAACATTAAAATTGAAATAAAATCACTAAAATCAGAGATATCACACATTATTATTATTATTATTATTATTATTAATAATAATAATTATTACCAAAGAAGACAGAACGAGTGCATTCAAAGTTTAGTTTTGCTTATAACCAATAGATGGCTACAGGTTTTTTTTTTTTTTGCAAAAGTAGCGGTAGAAAAAAATGTACAGTGTTACCAAAGCCAAAAAGATATGTGAATTGATTTGAAAGTTTGACGCATGCGCTTTTGCATTTTAAACATACGCTTGACACAAAGTTGTTGGAATGATTTCAACTTTACTTTTATGTTATTTCTTACATTGTTCTTGTGTTACATTCATTGTAAGGTCTAAAATATCCAGAAAATCATAACATAATCTTATACTTCAAATGTTCAAAACAGTAATTTACAGAATAACAACAGGAATACGGATAAGTTAAAGAGAATATATTTGATGATCTAATTTTATAGTATCAAATATAAAACTATTTTATTTCATTTTAACTGAATAAAAGTTGAAGAACTATTGCTATTTTAAAGTTTTAATAAATGGTTCAAGAAAGTTATATAAACGGTTTACAAGCGCATGCTTGGAATATTTAAACGTCATGTTAGGAGAAAGCTGAAGCTGTCAGAGCGAGTATCACTCAGCATTATTGTAAAACTGACTTAAAGGAAGTGGTTTAGATAAAGCGTACGGCTCCAAAGTATAAATTCTATTTAATGCAAATAAATAATACAATAATTATCATAGTTTGACAAATTTTCAAGTAGTATTGTTGAAGTTTTGTTATGTGAACATGCGCGCGCATCATTACATATTTTGTGAATTTTACTGTTATGTTTTGTGTGTTAATTAATTCTTCTAATATATATTTTATTGAAAAAGTTACAATAAGTGCAACAATATAACATTTTAATAAATAGCAACGTGATACCTAATTGTTAAAAAAAAGTTGTTAAAATAAATGGAGAAAACTGTAAAAAAAGTTGTTTCCATATGAGTGCATGTTTTTATGTTAAGAATATTGTGATTTAAGCCAATAATAACTAAAATATGGTGTAATGTGGCACAGGACAATAATTACACAAGAACTGAAACTTTTTACTGAGTTCCACATTTCGAGAACGACGAAGAGTGGGAAAACTTCATCATGCCGAGAAAAAAATGAACTCAGATGCAGATAGCTTGGTCAGTAAATATTTTTACTCGTATCTACTTTATTATAAACGTTTTGTAATGTTCATATTTTGTATTCGGAACAATATGTTTACTGTACACTCTGAGAAAAATAGAAAATTATTTTGCACGAGTACAGAGGACGGAGAAAGTTAGTTTAAGAGGTTAAAAATACATTTGTTACAGAAAATCAATCATTGATCGCGATTTTATAGATCTAACGCAATTTAAGCATATTTTAACAGTCCGCGAAATTTTATCTATTTTCTATCAGTAAAATTATGACGTATTTGTTATTGATTATCAATTTAAATCCGCTCAAAAATGGGAATTTTGACATCATCCCTACATGACGTAAAAAATGACATCATCATATATCAGCCGCAAAAAAAGAAAAATTAAAATATCTGGAATTTTTTCTTTTTGTTATTTTATCTCAATATGACGTCTCCAGATTCAGATGACGTCATGTGTAATTTTATTGTTGAACGTGGGAAACTATTGCTGAATTTTTTACGGACGATAGATTTAATAGCTTTTATGCAACTCAAATTGTGGGTTTTTCTTCTTTCATAACTATTATTTGAAAAAGAAAAAGAGAAAATTCATCATATTTGTTAGCTCAGAATCTTTTCAGGTTTTTTCATCCCTTTTTGATTGCTTCGTTCGCTTAAAGGTTAGGGTTCAAGGCAAACGATCGTGAAGTGAATAGAACTTTTTGCAGCTGTGAAAATACTTAATTGAGCGAAATACTTTTCAACGAGAAACAAAAATAAAGTATGGAATAAGTATTAAGAAATCAAGAGAACATAATCAAACAAAATCTCCACGTGTATATTATCAATTCAAACAAAATACGCATTGCAATTGTTATCTGTTGATAAACAGAAACAAAAACCGGAAATGTATCTACCAATTGATCCCAGTCAAGGCTTCAGAAACACCCAGCAAATGGATATTGTTGAGATTGTATTGGTAAAATTAAATTTCACCTAAATTCATGTCTACAATTTATTGTACTTCACTTGCCAGGAATAATTTAGGAACGGAGTTTGTAATCCCAAACAATTCGATGAAAAAGAAATGAATGGAACTTTATGTTTATTTGTAGAAATTGGAATGAGTTTGTCTGTTTTAACGGATAATTTAAAGGCAGTTTGATTGTTGAGCGTAAATATTATTCTTATAGGTCAGTTACTGGAGTAAAGTAGAAGAAATAGTTTATTGGTTTTTGTCGACTCATCTGAAAACAGTTTTAATTTTGGCTGTTTTTTTAATTACAGGAAAATCAATAATATATTTTTCTCTTTATTTGCAAAACAAAGTTGGTGATGAATTTACTATCGCAAACAAGTAAACAAATCCTTACAATTTTACGCTTGAAAAAACATTGTTTTTTCCAAATTGATGCGGTAAAATTGTTCTCGTTATATCAAAATATGATATCTTGACAAACAATTGAAAAATATTCGTTCCTGAAAATATTGACAGTTGAAGTGCATCAATCCAATTGGATACTTAGGAGGGTTCTATTTACCAAAATATGCTTTCCTTAATAGTATACTAATATTTTTTGAGTAGTGTATGGATGAGCAACCAATTTATCGGAAATAAGGCTATTTTAACTAAATATTGTATAATATATGAAAAATTGCTGCTCTTCCTTATCATTCAAATGCTGTCATTATTTTTCATTAAAATTACATTTTTACTCCATATCGTAACACAATCGCAGAAAACATTATTCAGAGGCTTTTGAAAGATTCACTAATTCATGAGTTCTCCTCTTTAGAATCTTTTCGTTTGAATTTTTTATTTCGGTTCACCGATCCTCCATTTCTTCAGGGAATCGTAATCGAATTTTTGGTTGATTTCCAATCTTGTTTTACGGTTGAACTACGAAAGTAAATAAAAATGACTCCACTTTTATAGGCGTCTTCTATTCAATTATTAAAATTTATCTTCCAAGTTAAAGAAGGTTCAATTTTGAACGATTCGTTCTCTCAAATAATATTTATATGTTAGTGTAGCAAATGCCAACCTTGAATTCCACTGGAATAATTTATTACACACATAACTGGTTATAATTTTACGATTTTATAGACTTTATCGGAAACTGAACTCGCTGTGTAAATAACAGGAAAATGTATGAGAGTAAATATTAATTTAATGAATATTTAAACTAGATCAGATAATTCTCAATCGTTATTTACTTCAATTCGGTGTTAGAAGGAATGTAATATTAAAAATTTGATAAGTAAATTTTATTTACATCCAATTTGTTACTACAAATATTGATAATCGTTTAGTCAATAACGTAAATAACTGAAAAAAATCTATTTAACAATCTTCTGTCGTAAGTTTTTTGAAGAATTTTAGATTGGTACATTTGTTTGCGTTTGACAATTGACATTTGATGTTTTTGGCTTACAAATGCTTTTTTTTTATTTTATTCAAATACTAGAATAGAGAAAATTATTCTTATTTATTTAATTGGCCACAATTTTCTTGGCAAGTGCATTACAACAGAACAAAAAAATTTCTTCTAAAGAATTCTTACAAAAAGTATCCTTGGTATGTGCTTGAACGGTTACTTCAGCTGAAGCATTTGTTGATAAAATAAAATTCTAATGCATCCTTTCCTTACCAGTATTATAATTAATAAAATTGTTTCCGTTTCGAGCGGTAATTCTACTAAAACTCTAAAAGCTTTTAAGTTGTTTACCGAGAGATTTTAAATAATTAATGTTCTGTTTGTCTTCCACCGGACTGAAATCAATGGAAGAAAAATTACTCTTTTTTATGTTCCACTGTTGAATCTGACAGAATTCCATAAAAAAGTGTTGATTGGAACAGTTCTTTTATTTATCATTTTTTAATTTAATTACTAGAATAATTTCACCAATTAATTACTTCTCTATCTTTTCACAAGAAATCATTCTAAAATTATTTATTTTCAATATTTTTATCAGTTCGTGTGAATAATGACATAACAAAACCACTAAATTCGATTTATCAGCAAACACACGTCATTAATGATATCCTGATATTTTGGCTACTATAAATCATTGACGTCATACATATAAAAAAACAATAGTTATTTACGCAAATTGCATCCTACTACATAGATAAGAAACTTTAAAATTGCGATGGGCAGGTTTGAATTCATATATATTAAACTGTTTATAATTCTGATCAAATTTCGACACGTATGCTCAATATTTTGCTTAAAGTTTTTTGAACTTCAGTATTTACACTCGCCCCTGGCGTCAATTTTTATCAAATGTTCTCCGTACTAGTAACCATAATTCATGTTTAATTGAGCTCTTATTGTAAAAAGATATCGCTAATATAAATTTATACGATATACAATCAAAAACATAAATTGGTACCAGGCACGACTGGAATGTTCGTCATAAAATGAAGCTCAAATTGGATAGAAAAATTAATATATGTTGATTTTTTTCTTGCAATATCTGACAGAAAAATATGCATGTGAGTTATTAAATCAAAACTATTTTTGAAATTCTCGGGAGAAATATTTGAAGTATTTACGAACTCTATTTATATATTTTAGCATTATAAAACCTTCTAAATTTAAAACTAATCTCATATTTACGAAAAACATAAACAAACCAAAAATATCTTTATTAGAATTTATTTTTAGCTACTTTGGAATTTATTGAGCATTTTATTCAATTTGATGAAGTATGTCTATTACCACATTGTCCATTAATCAATTTGACTAATATTTTCAACATCAACAGTCAAATTGATCAATTTGATGAATTCTGTTGATAGGTATCTACTTTGCCCAATTTTTAAATTTGATCAGATGGTTTTTAAAATCATTTCGACAAAGTAGCTCTCAAGTAACTGTAGTCCAAGAGGTGGTTTTGACCTTTTGACAGCATATTAATTAATTTGATGAAGTGCTCTTAAAATCCACACTAATTTAATAATTATTTTGACAAGATGGTTTTTAATAACAACCAACCAGAAGGCAGTGTGAGCCGCACATTGTTCAAAATTATCAATTTGATGTGGTGCTTTAACAGTCACATTGTCCAGTTCCTTAATTTGACCAGGTGGGTTTTGAAGCTAATTCGTTTATTTTATAAATTTGATGGAACAGCTTTCAAGAGCACCTTGGCCAGTCAATAAATTTTATTATGTGATTCTTAAAAACATTATATTTGGGCTGTCAATTAGTAGTATTTTAAGAGCGACAAATTTGAGAGCTCGATGCGAAGCGGAGTGCCTTTAATGTCGTATGTACTTTAAAGGCACTTATATACGTACATCATACGCTATTTTTTATTATACCTGCATTACAGTGGCGTGCGGTGACTTTCTGTGATAGGTGTGCACAGACGGTGGTGAGAAAGGGGATATATACATGGCCAACAATACAGCTTATTCTTCTCGCAACAACCATCAATCTATTTAAATTTTTCATATACTTTAGTTTGGAAAGGTCGCACGGACTGCTGGCCTTTAATTTTTATATTTTGAGTGAGTTTTATGTCTGGCGTTGGTCTTGTTTTCATAATTTCATTTTTCGTTTCGACATCACGACGTGAAAAAGGATTTTCCAGTAGATCACAAATTATACATCCATTTTCAGTTGTCATTCTACAAATGATAATTTCACAAGAATAAATTATTTAAGAAAAGTATAAAATAAGTGTTTACCTAATATTGTTGTCTTAAATAACAAATAACAATATTTCAACTATTTTATAACAAACTTATAGAGGGCGTTTGAAAAAGAACACAGCTACACGTTGAATATTCAGCTCCAGGTGCAGAAAGTTTGCCTGCACCCAGCGAGAGAGAACGAGCGATAGGAGATCGCTAATTTCGGTATGCTTTTTCTCTGTCAGACTCTATTCCTTCACTTTTGTAATACTGACTATGCTAAACAGACCTCGCTCGGCGTGCAGGCGAGAAATCTGCACCTCAAGCGTCGACATTCGTTTCAAATATATAGCAGAGTGGCCTGCGAGGCGCGCCCGTATTTCTGGTTGCATAAATAGATAAAATACGCTCTTTTTCTGATTTTATAATGAAAAGTTGTGAAACAAAATGATGTATTCAATAAACCATTATATTGATTTTATTTACGTAATTTTTAATATTTTCATAGGCTGTGCAGGGCACACCCTGCACATATGGACTGCACGCCACTGCTGCATCATAATATCATAAAATAAAGCTGGAATTTTCATCATTTCTACATTAATTTATTTTATCAAGTAAACTGTTTTGTATAAAATATTGTTGCTATGGTGCTATTTGGATACTGTTCTTGTTTTTCATATTTTTTGTTCATTACTTCCCCGACCTATATAATAATTGATGAAATTATTTTTTTATAGTTCGAGATTTTGATGAATTTTTACGATTTGAACTCTACTAATTCCAAAAAACATAATTAAAAAAAAAATGTCTATCTGGAAGCGATAACATGAATTTTCGACTGAAATTTCATGTTTAAGCTTTTTATCAAAAAGTTAGTTCAAGTTCGCGAATGTTTTTTTTCAACCAGTGTTACCAACATTTTACTGATGAGACTTCTTAGTGTTTTGAGTTTATTTTATAAACGGTAGTATTTATCATCAATATAAAAATAACTGAAATTGATCCTTGAATAATTTGGAACAATATTTACCTGAAATATTCTTCAAAATTATTAGCGGTTCATTTGCTATAATTAAAATTTTAATTATTATAAAATTCGTAATATTTTTTTGAAACATGCGAAGAAAATTATTTGAAATTAGAATTATTATTATTAATATTTGAACATCACATGCAAACGTTCATCAATTGTTTTTTCAAAATAAGTAATTTGGTTCCATCGTGTTTGGTATCAAATTGAAGCTCCTGCGGAAATAATTCTAGTAGAAGTGCCAAAAATGATATATAAACAATTGTCAATTGTTTTTACAAGCTATTTAAATGATGTCTAGTTTGGTATCAATTCAAACACCTCGGAGAGACAAATTTAGTATGTAGAAATCTAAAATAATTAATTTTTTAGGCGATCGTACCAAAAAGGTACTTTTATGGCCTCTTTTGCGGCCGTGAAGTTTCACTTTTTGGGACTGATCTGTAAAATTTTATTTTTTGGGACTGATATGTCAAGAAATACTTCATAAACACTTCATACCTACCTATATGGGCAGCTTAATGAACTTTTTAATGAACAATTTTAGCCGAAATACATATTATATTCTTCCGTCATCTTCTGTAGTTCTTGCAATTCAAGAAATAAATACGCATTTTTTATAAATGTCAACTTGATAGAAGACAATAAAATAAAACAATTTCAACGGCAGCTAAGATTTACAATTGCAATGTCTTAGAAATAAATAGATGAAATTATGTCATTTTGAATTAATTCCTAATGATCGCCTAAAAAACGCAGTGTGCACCTCGGCCTACAGTTCTTTTTTGGTCTCACCTGAATTGCAGCTTCAGCTACGCTTCGGCCGCAAACAACAGATTCGACCAAAAAAGATAAACTTTACGGCCTTGATACACAAATAACTATTTTCATTGTCAATTTTTTTTTTACTACTCAACCAGATTATGCCAAGTTTGGGATCAACTAAAGTAGAGGTCTCCAAACTTTGAGGCCTAAGGGCCACACTGATTCCTCCACTAACTGCCAAAACTTCAATTCGCCTTTAAATAAAAATATATGATTATTATTTTGTATGATTTACTCACATCATAAATTTGATGCAAAAAACCGAAATGTTATCAGTTCTTGAAAAGTCAAACGATGTCTATCACAAGAAATATGAGAAATAATGTGGATGCAAAACAAAAACTAAAAAACTATGAATTAATTTTTAATGCTTGCTCATATGATGGAAATTTTAACACTGATTTGCATAATTAACTATATTTGCTTTTATGTATTGTATATTCCCGTATAAATTATCAACTCTTTGGTGTATACATAAAAAATTGCAAGCAATGTTAAAAATTATGAATAGTATCAATCTAACATCCTCTTATAAATTGCGTGCGTTTATGAAGAGACTTAACAAAGTTAAAGAAAAATTGTATTTATGCTCCTGATACTTATTTGTTTTAGAAGGCATTTAATTATGGTAATTTTTGTAGAATTGTTATAAATAATCGTTCTTCAGGTTGTTTCTATTTGTGGCTTGTTTGGTTCATGCAGAAAATATAAAATGTCTGATTTAAGTCATTAGGATTAACACATTTGGCCGATGTCTGTTTCTTGTAGCTTTTATAAGGATATCGAGCATTTCAATGGCGAATAATGGCATGACGGTTAATTAATTGAAATGTCAAAAGTAGATTGTATATCTTCTGCGGTAGCTATTGATTACATCTAAAAGTCTGCCGGTAATAATGTTTCAAAATGTATTCCTGCAGTTGTCAATATTCTCACTGTGTATTCATAGATTTGTGGTCTGCTGTAGTCTATCGTATTCCGACCCGAAACCGTTTCTATGGCGCGGAAAGGCTTGTGGCTTGGCGATTCTCGAGTCGTATTTGATTTAGAGTAGTAGGTACAGTATTCTAAATGTAAAGATATGGTAATAATGATAATTTTTTATTTACCGGGAAACTATCCTATACAAATTCTTAATATATTTTAATAGCTTATATATTTCAAATTAAAATTTGCATACAGTAAATATATCAAAGAGACATATACAAACATTCGAACGCACGACCCCTGTAGTCAAACAGCAGAGATTGCTTGAACGCTGTCGAAGCACGCTTGACCATCGATACGGCTAATATTCTATATTTAAAGATGTTGAAAAATTAATTCGGACAGTGATGACGAGGAAATAGCGTGTGCTCTCGCAAAAAAAGTTCAGAAAAAAACCGACAATACATTGGAAAGACCGAGTCACCCCGAACCGACTCAGGTTACTTCGAGTAATAACGAGTCTTTGCGATCCCTCGACGATGTGAGGCTCGCCAAGCCACAGACCGTGGGAACAAGACTTTAGAATGACTGAAAATAAGTGTTCAAATATCAGACAATAATAATTGTACCTCTAATATTTATCTTAAATAAATATATTATTAAGTTCATTTACTTATATTTACTATACTGCAATATGTTTACTTGTGTATTTACTTAAAATATTTCATAATTCATTGACAATGTATCACACATTACAGCTTATTGCCTACAAAATTGAAGAACTAAACAAACACGTGACACGATCAGGAATAATAATAACGCGCTTGCGCAGAAACGAATAATATGACACCGAAGGAAATATGTATGATATAAATGATAGAAAATTCATCATTTCATATGAATAATAATTGAAGTAAATAGTAAATTACTATTGTTTGATATTTTCGTTGATAGTTGCAAATAATTTGACGTCATCGACATCTATTGTTGCTTAGCAACTTTAAAGCACTAGAATTTTTACTTACTTGTACAAAGTACAAGGAAGTATTGTGAAACCGACAAAATTCACCTATCGAGATTTTGATGGAAATATCCGTTTTGAGCATCCCTGAATTCATTTTGATTATTTTCGGCTTGATGTCGGTACGTATGTGCGTGCGTTCGTAACTCACCAATCTCAAAACTGGTTGAACGTATAATGCTGAAATTTTGTATTCAAGACTGGTATAGGGTCTAGTTGTGCACCTCGCATTATGGTTCCAATCGTCTAAACCGGAAATGCACTTTACTTGAAACTTTTTTCGAATTTTTCTAATAAATCCAGAATGATCAACCGTAGAATGTTGAACTTGATGTTGTATCAGAATGGTTATCTGCTATTTTTGTATGAATCGTCCAAGCCAGAAGTGCACTTTACTTGAAACTTTTTTAATTTTCTTGCATAAATCTAGAATGATCAGCCATAGCATATTGAAATTTAGTGTTTGAGCTTGTTGTAGCATCAAAATAGTTATCTACTATTTTTGTATCAATCGGCTGAGCCGGAAGTGCAGTTTATAAGTATAACAGACATTCAGAATTTGCCGTATAAAACAGTCAGTTTAATTGAAATGATAAGGTAGGCAATGATAATCTGTTGTCAATTTTTTGATTTTGTTTGACATTTTACATGTCAAAATATTATTAAATTATAATCTGGAGTGACAGAAAACTTTATTGAATAAATTTGTGTATATATCAAATGATGTACAAGTAAGTCACGTGATGTTCACGTCAGATTTTTTAATAAGTGATCATGATGCGGGTATAATTAAAAAAATATCGCTACTTTATTGTAACACTATTAATTTTTTGGACGATATTTTTAATTATATATTCACATAATTGTGGCTTAATATCCGTAATAGTGTGTCAAATCTCCTCCTTAAGCACAGGAAATGTTGTTGGGCTATTAGCATAGACGTGAGACTCCACAAAAGTCAAAAAAATAGTTCACACGGTGTCTATCGCCGTACATCGACCGCTATTGAAATATTGAGATGAAAATTATACTGTGGAATCAAATAATTTTTATTCAAAATATTTCCACAATATTTAAATGGATTTTAAGGCAAGTATTTTTTTATTATAATAATTACGTATTGATATTGATGTATTAAAATGTGTATTTCCATTTTTGTTCCTATCAATTCATAGTCAACAACCGTATAATTTTTGAGCTATGTCACAAGAGTTCCCTGTCCTCGAATTTCATTATTGCTGTTTCAAAGTATAAGAAACCAAGCGACCGTACTTCCGGAATGGTTTTTTCATTCCCTTACCTACAAAGGGAGGAAGTGTAATCATGACATTTTGTCGATAAGCTTACGAAGTCTTAGCAGGGGACCTTTCGGAGTTAAGAGTACTTGAAGGGCTCATCTTCAAAACGTCAAAGTGTTTACTTATGGAGCTAAGGGTATATGGAAGCAGTTTCTTACAGCTCAAGAAAGCACGAAAATGATCTGTACCAAAAAATTATATTACATGTCAAATGAGTAGAAAAGTTATCAAAACTGAATTGAGGATGCATACACTTCGGAAATGTCAATGGTACATGAACATCATTCATCATCAGAAAACCCTAGCTAATAACATCAATAATTAAAGTTGGTGTAGGGCTACCTAACAAACTCAGTTACCCTGTAATCGAATCATCCCTAATTAGGAAGTAGCCAATCAGAATTTGCGTCCCTCGTCATCAAATCACTAGATGGTTCAGTAATAACAATCAGTATGTAATCAATTGAGAATGCATACGTTTTGCACTAAAAATACGTATGCAATTAAGATTGGCTGCATCAGAAATCAAGTTACTCCGTAAATCTAATTCTGTAAGCAATGTACGTAGTTTGCGCGCATGCTCCGCAATAATCTGATAAATTACAACATGAAAAGCATGCTTTCAGCGCTACAGGATCGCAGTTTGCTTAGTACAATTGATACGGACGGAACTCTAAATATATTCCGTCAGTTTTATTCAGCTAGCGCATATATATTGATCGTAAAGCATACGATTCTCTTCTGTTTTCGGTGTCGGTTCATTTGCCCGCTAGTATTTTGTTCTTCAGCTGTTATTTTTTTATAACCTTAGCAGCAATTTTGTTTTGCAAACAAAATATTTTTCATTTGTTCGTGTAGTGTTTTATCAACAAGTGTTTCTTCTTTATCAACAATGAAAGTCGCGTAAAATATTTAAAGAGTTTCTTGCAAAATCTGTAAAATAAATAAATGTTGTTACCTACCAGTCAACCTGGTACCCCGTTCCAGCATGATTTTTATCAAAGTGTCACGGACAAAACTAAATTCCTAGTTGCAAAATGTGCGAATAGGACTCAAAGCCCTAGTAAATCAAGGGATTCTTCTCCCTCGAAAGGAAAATTCAGACTCTGTCCTTGCAAAGGACCTCCTAGACCTAACGGGAAAAAAACATTGACGAGGTGGTACGTCAAGGTAAGCTGCTGAAAAAAATTGATACTAATTTGTAATAAAAAAATGAATAAACTATTTGTATTAATCACACTTTGGGTTGATCGAATATTTTTGTTTATTATAAACTTATATTTACCCTGTGAATAACTCTAAAATCACGTAATGAATTTTAAAATGTAAACAAAATTCTATTTTAAAAGCCTGTTCAATTATACTTTTGATTATATTGTCGGAAAATCATTTTAAAATTTAATATTATGATAGTCATTTATTTTTGTGGCCAGAAAGACGGTCCTTCCATTTTACTACTAATCCAACGGAGAGATCGAAACGCTAATCTTCAAGTACTAATTTCAATGGTCCAATAAATTGCTCTAAAATTGAAATCGACGATCGTCATTTCTTTTTATGATCAGAAATACGATCCTGCCACTTTATTGCGAATTCAACTGAGTAAATCGGAATGAGTCCTCAAATACCAATTTGAATGGCTCAAAAATAATTTTAAAATTGAATTTGGCGGTCGTCAAATGTTTGTGTGGCATTCAACAGAGAGGTTGTAATGCTTATATTCAAATACTTATTTTAAAGGCTCAATAAATTGTTTTAAAATAAAATTCGACAATTGTCATTTCTTTTTGTGGCCAGAAAGAGGGTCCTGCCACTTTATTGCAAATTCAACTGAGTAAATCAAAATACTAGACCTCAAATACCAATTTTAATGGCTCAAAAAATATTTTAAAATTGAATTTGCAGTCGTCATTTGTTTTTGTGGCCAGAAAGGCGGCCGAGCCGTGCCATTTAACTGTAGTAGATTTCGGTCATCCTAATAAGAATTTCAATCCATTTGGAAATTTAGTTTTGTTGATAATGTCCTCGCACAAAGTCTTTCGAATTCAAAAATTTTGATAAATGCCATTTGTTATTGAGACCAAAATGTGGTCCATCCATTTTAATGCGAAGCCGGAGCAGATTTTGATTTGGTTTTGTAAACAAAAAGGCGGTCAAATGTGAAACTAACGAAGCTGGTCAAAACGCTAGTCCATAAATAATATTTTAATACCTCAAAAAATGATTCCGAAATTGGATTTGACGATTGTCATTTGTTTCTGTGGTCAGCAAGATGGTCCTGTTATTTCACTGCAAAGAAAATAGTGTTGATCGAAGCTCTAGTCAGCAGATATTAATTTAAAGCTCCTGATTATTGAATTTATCTTGAATTACTATTTTTAAAAAATTTTTAGCTATCAATTTGAAGCTAAAACAGAATCTGATCATACTCTATTCGTATTCTAATTCGTCGGAAATCTACTTTTACATGATCATTTTGGCTCAAAAAATTATTTCTAAATTGAATTTGATGATCGTCATTTGTTTTTGTGACTAGATAGGTCCTACCTTTTTGGTCCACAAATACTAAATCTAAATAATGTTAAAATTATATTTGCTGATCATCATTTGGTTTTGAGGCCTGTCTAGGGTTAGGGCTGCCAGATGTCCGGCTTTCTACAGTTGTGTTCGGTTAAATATTTACGTGTCCGTTCTGACCGGTTTTTGTTGGGTTTTTGGACTGAACCAAGCTTTTATGGCAAAATGTTTGGCCTATTACATGGCCGAATCCGGATTTTTTATTTTAGGGCCTGGCAATCTTAGTCCTGCCACTTAAATTTGAAGCCAACGGATCAATGGATTCTAAATTTTATGGCCTAAAAATGATTTTAATGTTGAGCTTGATGACCGTTATTTTCTTTTGAAAACAGAAAGGCTGTCCTGCCACTTCAATGCGAAGTCAACAGAGCTGGTCGAAGTGCTAGTCAACAAATAGAAATTTATTTTGAGTAAATATCCTTTAAAAAAATCCTTAGCTGCCAATTTGGAGGTAAAACAGTCTCTGTCCCTTTGGTTGTTATCATAAAAAATTCAATCCTTTTGAATATTCTACTTCGTCGGGAGTCCTCTTTTACGAGGTTCTTCTTTCAAATTCATGCAAAACCTACAACTTTTATCGCTCTACAAATGTCCAGTTAGGAAATAAAATTTGAAAAGGAAGAAATAAAATTGTGATGGGATTATTTCTTTCTGGATAAGGAAGAGGATGTTGAAATTTATCCAGATTAGTTGGTATCTATTAAAACAGTCCAATAAATTTTATGGCGAGAGGAAGATTAGCAGATAATTATATAGTGCCAATCAGAAATGATAGGTTAACACTTATATTTCCTGGCTCGAAGCACAATGCAGAGTTTATTTTCACTGCGTAACATTATTTGGTATTTTTTTTAACAGCTAACTTTTTAATGTTTTGAATTGTGACGTTTAAAAAATTTTAGGTTAGAATAAAATTTTCAGCTCTTAACTTGGTGAATTTCTAAGAATTAAATTCTTATTGAAGAACCTTGATATTGACTAAAGCTTTTCTTTGAAATTACCACTCGTAATGATTGAAAATCTACAAGAATGTTAATTCGAAATTTAATTTTCTCTAGTTGAATAGTTGGGATAAGAGAGATCTGATTAAGGAATTCAATTCATTCTTAGTGTATTACCCAGCGAAATTCATAACAATTTCAAGTTTCACCGCGGTTCTCGCGTTCTAGAGAAATGCTGAAAGATCTGAGAAGAGTTAAATTAAAGTGAAGATATTTTTCACACATTCAAATGAAAAGGAAAGGTCTGAATACATGATTATATTTCTGATTAATAAATATAATAACTATAATGGTTATGCGATTTTGTTTTCTCCACATGTTTTTGTTTCTATAGCAATAATAGTTTGATGAACTCTGAAATCGAGAGACTCCTTTGATTCTTGAGTAACGGGAATAAATTAAAGAGTACTTTGTGAAAATTATGCTACTTATAAGGCTTGCTACTGGAAGCAATCTGTCAGCTTGTCTTTTGTTGAAATTCTTGCGGTTAATAAAAACAAAATATCTAATTATTACTTGATATATACCCTTGAAGAGGAATTGCTAGTAGAACAACCAATAAAAATTGTTAATGATTGTACACATAATCCACGAACTGAATTTGGTAGCATTTCGTGATTTAGGCTACCTTTTATTAGTTTTCTCATGACAGACATTTTTATTTCGGTCTTTCACAGTTCAACATCCACCGCAACATTTTTGAGCGCAAAAGAAGATGAAAAGTCAACTTGATCTAAAAAAGAAAATGACAAATTAAGCAAGACAAATGGTAACTAATTATGTCTTTCCAACAAAATAAAACTATTAAAACCTCGATTAAAACATTAAAATAATTTATTCAAATTTTTACAAAGCACTTTAAAAATATTTTAGATAGCAACAATTATTATCTCTTATCTCAATTAATCTAAATGCGAGATTATACTTTAACAATGAGAACTTTAACTAGTCTTCTATTAAGATTTCGAAACTAAAGTGATTTACATCTTCATTAATATTTTTTTAAAGTAAAACTGTATTCATAATAAAATAATTTATATAAAAAATATGAGTCAATTAAAACATTATGACAGAAGGTCAAGTACGTAGATGTTCCCGGAAAAGCTTGCGTCTACTTTTGGCCTTACATGGACCCCGAAAAATTTATCGCCGGATTGTAACCGAGGATGAAATCTAGATTTACTAGCATGATCCTGGAAGCAAAATGCAGTCCACGATCATCTCGAGGATCATCAGGACCCAAAACGGACTGCTCTGTTAAAAAAGTTATAGCCACCGTTTTTTGGGATGACGTGGGAGTAGTCCTGGTTGATTTACTGAAAAGACAGCTTTTAAGAGGGTACTCAAAAAATTGAAACAGGAATTGATAAAAAATAATAAGTAAGCTTCAAAAGGAGTTCTTTTCCTCCATGTAAACCGGCACATTTTGCTTGAAGAACAAAAGAAAATATCAAACTTGGAAGAGGCCCTAAGTGAAGTAGAAGCTTTCGTAAAAAAGTGGTTTAAAAGTAAGATGTCATTTATTATTATAAATACCCAAAAATTGATAAATACCAGCAGTGGCAGAGCCCTCGATCACTGAGAAGCTTCACGGCTGAAAGGCTCATGTAACAAAATAGTTATCTAGGACCTCTAAAAGCTGAATTATATATAGTTTCACTAATCCGGACTAGATGAGACCGAAAGTCTGGCTTAAACGAAATTTACTGTATAATGCACAAGTAAAATATTTTAGTGATTTTTTCCCATTAATACACTTTTGGAGATATAAGCAAAACTAAACATCTTCGTGATTATTAGTCATAATCTATTTATCGTACAGTACTACAAAAATCACCACAGAAGCCAATTGAATTGTAAATCAAATCCTTTCCTTGAATTTATTTTTGTACTTATCGCTCGGATAGTTTAATTTTTACAGTTTACTTTTTAATTATTAATAACAATATTACTTTGTTATCGATCCATCGTCTCACAATAATTCATCTCTTATTTAAAAATTGAATTTATATTCGTCCGGATATTTAGAACTCTACTGTACTAAAAAAACAATATAAACTAAGTCTGGTTGATTCATCTTTCACAAAAGCCAAAATTAATTTATTTTAACGTTGATCTGGCGCGAAAACTGTATGAAGAAAAGCTTATGAAAATTTGTATATAAATGCTCTAAATTGGGTTTCATCCTCCTATTAAAGAAAAAAAAAACAAATCTGGTCCTTGAAAATCGAGAATATTATCAAATTTGAGTGAAGAAGCACAGATTCTTATGGAAATGTGTACACTTTTTTTTCATTCCTAAATTGAAAAAATATAGCTCTAATAAAGTGAATTAAATAAAAAAATAATATAATATAGTTTGAGCGATGAAGAATCATCAAATTTTAAAGCGATCCTGCCGATTAACTAATCGAAAATTGTAAAAACGCAAAATGTAACAATTCGATTCAAGAAACTTGACAACATTGCTTACGTAGGAAATATGGAGTAAGAGGGACAGCGATAGTAAAAGTCTTACAAAATTATTTGCTATTCTAAATTTTTAATCTAAAATGCACACTTAAGTAATTAATGACATTTCGACATAAATATTTTGACGTTAGCATTATATTTGAGCATATTCAAAATTCATAATAAAACTAAATCTCATGCTAATTCTCCTTCGTTGGTAAATTTTGAGAATTTTCAGAAAAACTTAAGAATTACTAATATTTGAAGTTTTGTAAGTACATATATACACTTTTTATTATGTAACTGTACAATACAGTGATTTCAACTTCTGCCGCAACCCTTGTTCTATAAATTGTCTTGCGTCGTCGTCATGAGTACAGTTGTCTTGCTCCAATTTATCACATGTCCGGCACAAAGCAAACATTAAATTCGCAAGAACCTAAATTCCTAATTCAAATAAAACAATAGTATTTTTCTCTTTATCAGATTTCCTCATTCATAGATCTTATGAAAAATTTTCCCCTCTTGTTGGTAACACCCAAAAACATAGCTTCCAGCTATCAGAATCATACATCTGCCCACGATTTCAGCAAAAATAAATTAAATTACATGATATATGTTATCGGTGCGCGAAAACACGATAAAGTTATAAATCTCGTAAGTAGTAACGAATGAAGTACTAAATCGTGAGGAAAGATCAGATAAAATGTTACAGGATAAAGTTGACCGGATTTGAACTCGGACTACGACAGGATAGTGGGTTAGCACGCCAGGATCAATAGAGTAGTACACAAGAGCTTTGGATGTTTGTCAACAGATTTTGTGAGGTGTAAAAGCAATTTTAAAGCTTCAAAAAATGTCTCATAGATGGCAATAACTTCAATACCTTTCTCATTTTTTTTTTTTCTTTCGTTCTATTTCGAAACTGCTCCACTCAAGCAGGTCTTTAAATATAGAACTCTAGTGAATTATTTCCGCTTTCAGTTAGTAAATAATTAAATAAATGCTGCATTTAAAAGACATAATACCAATAAGCACGTAGTAAATGTATCATAATACACTTTAACAAATCGTAAATATCATTCAACGCGTTAGCAGACAGTTTATTGAATTAAATAAATTGTTCCATTTAGGATTGAATAAGGATGTTGAATGTAGAACAGATTCGAGCTAATAAAAGCTTTAATACCTGCTTTAAAAATGCCAATGTCTTGAACAAATTTAGTATTTCTCTACAATTAACAGTTCTCCGGAAATTGAGTCACAAGTGAGTAAAAAACAAAGAGGAAAATCTTGTTATGTAGTAAATTAGGATAATTAAGAAAATATTTCTCTTTGTTCTTAAAATACTTAGAATATTATAATATATCAAATTATATTAGCTGTAATAATATAAATGACATCAAGTAAAAAAATTGTGCATACAGCATTTTAAAATATGAGTTAATCATTTTTCAAATTCAGCTATATTTTTATGCTGTCTTTGAAAAACATATTTTATATTCAATTAGAAATTAATTTAATTTTCAATTTGACGCCTTACTTTTTGTTTTGTTATGGTGACAAATCAGGTAATCACTGATTCATACGCTGCCTAATAACACTTTCATGTACATGTCAAACAAAAGAAGATGAAACATACAAACAACGGAAACTCATTGAAAAAATTCCACAAAGGAACATAACTTTAAAGTGCAATACACAAAAAGACCAAAATCCAAGAAAAATACTTCAATAGTCTTATGTGAAACGAACCGGACGAAAGACAATGCTGGGAAGATATAGAAGCACGAGAAATGACACTAACTTGATATTTGCTATTTGATGTTATTTTGCGAAAACAAATGAATTATAGTACAGAAACAACTAAATATGGAAAATAAATTTCTAGTTTGATTTAAAATTTTGAGGTTATTGGTTTCAATTTGGATTGAGCGACTTTCGCTTTATCGTTTTAAAAATAATTAGATGTTACTTTCGCTCATTTCGAATTGATATTAACATCAATACATTTGGTTTGATTAATTCATGACAGGAAAAATTTACTGCAAATCATTCCTTTATTCATACATTTTTTTTCTTCAAAGATAAGAGCAGCAATATTTTTGCTACTAGACAGGCAATTTACTTTTAAAATTAGAAAATGTCAGCTTCCGAAAGAGCTCTTAAATTGTTCCATCTTCTCTAATGGATTTTCAAATTGTTCCAATTATTCAAATAAAAGAAATCCTTGGAAAAGGTGAAGAACAATTATGAAACCAACTATCTTAATTGAAATAATAGTAGTTTTCAATGTTTCTTACGATGAGTCACTCAAAAGATAACGAATGTGTCATATATGTTATATAGCTCTGTAGTTATCAGCATTTTGGAATTATTCGTATTGAACTCATTTTTTATCGGTATGTTTCATTTCTTACTGAATTTTGTATTAAATTGTAGACAAAATAGAAATGACTGTTTCCAGAACTTGACCTAAATAAAATTCAAACATCGTAGGTTTAAAATCCTTAAAAAGTTGAAAAGAATGAAAAGTTTAAAAGGAACTGTCGTATCCATCAAAAATGTGATGTGGTGCTATATTTTCTAGGTTATAAAGGATCTCTTTGCTTTTATCCTTGTCATATAAACATCTGAAAACATGAAAAGAAAATAAAACAAATGACATAAGCAATAAAATCTACACACATATCTTGGTTACCATGTTACTACCTCTGGAGACATCTCTTGTTATTTCAGAGACAAAAGAGGCAATTCAGTTTCTCAAAACAAGATCTTTTGTTTCTTGTTAGACGAAAGTGAAATGACATGTATTATTTCTCGAGGTAACAGTCTGAAGCCCACTTATGAAAATTCTTTGAGAGCTTCTCAAGTTTAATACTCTTCTTTTTTTCAAAATTGCTTATTTTACAGAAAAATCATTTTGTATGCACAGTACAAACTGTATGTATAAATTAATTTTACTGATAGCCCCGGAAAAAGTCTTTTTTGCATATAGCTCGGAAATAAAACCAATTAGAAACCTTCCTTTTTGGTTTAATTAAAATGGAACTTTATGAAGGCATTAAATCATTCCTCTGCTGAAATAAATCCGAATAACTTGCTAATGGGCAAATCGATGACGCTAATGAATCCCTCGTGAAATATGACTCATTAGTTTACTCCTATTCCATTTTCTGGAGTTCTCCACCAACGTAACCCGTGGGCCCACCTGCCGTCCTGATTCTCTCAAGAATACATGGTTTCTTCAATTTATTATACCCCATACACTCCAGGCGCAGTTAATGAAATTTTAACTTCATTATTTCGTTGGTTAAATTGAAATTCTAACAGAGCCAAGCAATAAAATATCCAGTGGTACAAAAACTCACAGTAGACGTTGAGTATAACCGAATGTTGTAGCTTATGTTTATTTCCTGAACAATTAAATTTATATCTAATATGGAAATGTACTTTTTTGATCTTTCGAGGAAATGTCGAAATAAAAAATTTGTATTTCTATCAGTAAACGCTAAAATTAGCCATGCTTCATCAGAAATCTGAATATAAACAAAAACAGCCCAAGTTAAAATGTAATCAAGGAAAAACCTTGTTTTTTTTCTCTTGATGGAAACAAATGAACTAATAACATTAAAACATTAAATAGATTTCCCAGAGCTACAGTCATATTATGTAAGCCATTAAAGTTGTGTGTGCTATTTTATAAATAGAATTTAATAGCATGAATATCTGTAATTAATAAAACATTAATTGGTTCAAAGGAAACTTTACGACTGAAAACTAAAAATTGCAACTGTTAATAAATAATCATAAAGCTTGTCGTCTTGGGAGGCCGTGATACAGTAATTCTTACCTCATTAGCTGTCATTTTTGAACATTTCAATATCCAAATATAAAGTTAGCTTTGAAGGACTGTTTATGTCTGTTTTTTGTGGAGTACTTCCAACTGTTTGGTAAACATGTTGTTGCGGAATCAATCATCGAGACTTGTAGTTACATTTAGAAAACTTAGAAATTTGTTGGTTTATATTTGAATTAATTTATGTTTGTGTTTTTCCAGCAGCCCACTTGGAGGCTGTGGGGTGAAGAGCGGGCAGATGGTGCCGTCTACACAGTTTACCTGAAGAAGGTGCGATACCATCGACCTACCAGGAGTCTTTCATCCTCTGTTAGTGTAAGAATAACATTCTATTTAATTTTAAAAAAATGGATGCAGTTAATTTTTCTTTATTGATAAAAAATAAGGATAAATGATAAAATGAAATACTTACGTATATCTTTATCATGATATGTAAGTCGTTCTTAGAGGTGTTTTAGCTGAAACAGACCCATTAAACTGCACTCTAGGTTTCTAAAAGGCTCTAATGCTTGTATCACTTGACCTGTTCCGCAATCAAAAACTTTTGTTCTATTGCAAAGAAAAAATTGCATTTGTCGCACATAAAAATGTGATAATACCACTACTAAATTCATTTGTAGCTCACTCCAACATTCAATACTCAGTGTATAAATAGTTCCAGAATTATATCAGAAGCTTATTGTTCAACTTCTATTCGCAACAGCGAATGTATTTTCAGATTTACTTTCATAAATGTATAATTCAGCTTGGGCACGTTTCAAATTAAATGAGAAAATCGCAAGCATTACGTGGTATATTATCGATCTGAATAACTTTCAAGAACAGATTTTTTATTATGATCATTTGGGATAGGTCAGGATGGTATAATATTTGGAAAAAGTAATAAAATCTACAAACATTTCGTTCAAAGATAATAGTTATTTATACAACAAGTGAATTAAACCACTGTTTATTTGCGAGAAGAAAGTTCAAAATCACGAGCGCGTTTAGCGCGAGTGGTTTAATTCTTTGAGCAAATAAAGAGGATTAATTCATGTGTTTGTAAACATAATTTTATTCAATTTTGGGTAAATTTCCGGAACATGAAACTGAGGAGCAAAATTCAAAATAATAAAATTGCAGTTGCAAGAGAGCTTCGTTGGTATCGCGACGAGTGTTTGTTTTTAAAAAATTCGGGAGTGTGACTGTCAGTAAACTGTCAGTTTTGTGAATTTTGAATTGAAGCGTTATAATAGTGAAAAGTATTGTCTGAAATAATGGAAGAAAGTGATTAGAACAATATTCTTGTCCCCGATACCATTTTGAACGAAGCAGCCGCAGCAGTTGGGAAAATTATTCCTCAGAAATCGAAATCTTTTTATGAAAAGGAATTCCAACAGTGATTTAAATTTTTTTCTCCAACACTGTTTTGGAATTTGCATATTCCATAACCAAAAATTATGTTGGAACGAATGACATTCCAAAAAATCGTTTAGAATGATTCCGTATGCCGTTCAGAATGATTCCGTAAGTCTTTAGAATCATTTCGACGAATCAGAAGCTGTTAGTTTGGCTACTACCATGGTTACTTCCTAACAATTCAAGTATTCATATCTGGATTTGACGTTTGACATTTAATAATTTTTTAAGTTTCCTCTGAAATATTGGTTAGTTTTTAAAACCTTGTTAGAGAAAGTATAGTCTACAACATTTTTGGAATGGCGTATTCCACACTCGCGAACCGTAATCCTCGCCTTCGGCTCAGTTTACAAACTTTTCGGTCGTTCAGAATATAGGCCATTCCAATACTTATTGTAGAATATACTATTAAATCACTAATAATTCATATTAAATCACTAGTGAATAAAGACTCACTTATGACTGTTGCTATGGATTTAATAATGTAGCTTCAAAACGTCAAAATTGAATAATAGTATATTCTACAATAAGTATTGGAATGGCCTATATTCTGTACGAGCGAAAAGTTTGTAAACCGAGCCGAAGGCGAGGATTACGGTTCGCGAGTGTGGAATACGCCATTCCAAACATGTTGTAGACTATACTTTCTCTAACAAGGTTTTGGAAACTCACCAATATTTCAGAGGAAACTTAAAAAATTATTAAATGTCAAACGTCAAATCCAGATATGAATACTTGAATTGTTAGGAAGTAACCATGGTAGTAGCCAAACTAACAGCTTCTGATTCGTCGAAATGATTCAAAAGGCTTACAGAATCATTCTGAACGGCATACGGAATCATTCTAAACGATTTTTTGGAATGTCATTCGTTCCAACTTAATTTTTGGTTATGGAATATGCAAATTCCAAAACAGTGTTGGAGAAAATAATTTATGTATTTATTCATGAAAAAAATATCTAAAAATAAAATAATTGGATAAACAATTTGTCATAACAAAATTATGTTGCTAGAATTAAATTGGAAAAATACGTGAAATCAAATAGAGCATCGAGCTCAATCCCAAATAGCAAAAAATATTTTAGAATTATTGTTACATGTACCAGAAATAATAAATGTTTCAGGAATAATAAATGTAGAGACATGAAGGATTGCTTTATCAGGAATTGATTTTAACCCCATTTAATTTTACCCTTTTTTTTGTGAAATTTATTACAATAAATTAGCTTTTTCCATACATTAGAAGTATATGTTTTTATTGAATCAATGACAGACAACATTATCTGCCAGTGCCATTAACAAATCATCTCAGCGTTCAACATTGTTCAACATAATGTTTCTGCCAATTTTTAATATTTTGCACAATTTTTTCCATCATTTTGACATTATCAGGTGCTAAAAGTAGCTACTAACAGTAAATTATTGCAGCAAAATTGAAACTAGTTACATATGTGGCTGAAGTTATAGCTAGATTTTTGTTAATTTTTTCATCTCCTTCTGTCATATATATCGCATGAGCGGCTGACTGAATATAACACGTACAATAAAATTGCTACATCGATCATTTGAAAATATAATATATACGCGAGTATATCGTGATTTAAGCCATATATATGAAAGAAAAAAATTGGTTTTAAATTCCAAGTCACCGAAATTCGCGTTTGATGGTAAATGTATTTGAAAAAAATCAGCAGAAGAATGTTGTTGCTTCACTCTACCTCTGAATAATTTTTGATATTGAAGTGTGAAAAGCAGCAAAATATCCCGCCGATTTTTTATTACGTAAAAAGCATTTTCCATCTCAATACAAAGTACGTGATATACAAATGGTTTTCTAATCTGATCCAGACGTTACTATTTTACATTGAGATATAAATTGATTTCTATTAATAAATGCTATTTGCAATATTGGCATGTGATTCTGACGTTTGAAAGGAAAGAAATCGTATTGTTAAAGATGCTGTGACTTAATACAATATTTTTACTATTAACCACAAGTATTCAGTATTTTAAGTAGAGTAAATATTTTTGGCTCATTTAGAACCACAAATTATGATAGTAAAAAATTCAAAGAAACGTTATCCTAATCGCATTATACAAATTTGGTCAAATTCCAAAATTAAATTACTCTATCGCATGTATGTACAATGACGTATAACTATAAATTTTTAGTTTTGACGTAATACGAATATCAATTATTTTTTTCTTAGTATCAATTGTTTTTGCTAGTAGGCGGAGCATGGCATTGATGTTTGTTTTGTTTACTTCTATGACGTATACTACACTTACAATTCACGTCAAGAAAAACAATTGTATGTACTGCATCATTTTAAACAATCTATGATTAGATATTGACGTGCAGACGTAAATGGATGCAGAATTTGAAGAATGTCGCGTAAATCTAAATACATCGCGAAAAACATGTATCCTAAATATATATTTCTCCTACAGTTTTAGTTTTTATTTCATTTCAAATTTAATAATGATCTATATATAGATATATTGATCAATTTATCAATAACTGTATCATTTCTAATTTAGTAATTGACTAATTAGTTAATAGAATTATAACGTGAAATAGTCAATTAACTCGAAGAAATGAACTGAATTTTGAGGCTATTATAACAGAACTAGTAAAAGTAAAACCACATATTTAATTGACCTGAAAAATAGAAACTGTTTTGTTTGACAAACAAGAATAATCATTTCATACTTGAAGAAAAAAGTGCTCTAAATTCTTGAACAATCCTTATACTTTGTACCTCAAACTATTCTCGTACAAAGCAAACAATTTCGTCTGTATTCTTGTCAGAAATAGTAAAATTCCTTTCAAAAATAAAATGCAGCTCACAACGTCTTGATAAATGTACAGCGATATCTAAAACTGTCACTTCTAAAGCTCAAAGCACTTTACCTCGAACATTTCTCAGGTCAAAATAACTTGAGAACGGAGGTCACAGGTAATTTGTCTTTGGTTATTTGCTATATGTTCACCAAAAAATTGGGTTAAATAATAACTTTCATTTTTTATTAACGCACTGGTGGCCAAGCAAGAAAAAATACTGTTAAAAATATTTTTTTAAAAACAGTACATTATTTTAAAGTAGAATATTGTGTCAACGTTTTCTTCGAATGTACTTGTCAAATAATTGTGTAAGATGATTCATAATTCATCATTGCAAGTAGGCGTAGGTATGCTGAAATAATGCTATTGATTTTCCTTCCTTGGAAACTTAATTTCATTTGGGAAATATTCTGGAGTTTATGGAAATCATGACTCCTAGTTGCTTTCTAGAATCACAATAATTATTGATTTAGGTAAATCATTCGGAGACTAATAATAGATGAAATTTGTTCTTGAAGTATCAAGGGCAATTTTTTATGGTATTTTAGTAATTTTATAAATTTTATTTTGTTTTTTCAGGACTCAGACGACGAAATTTCTCATCTAGAATGGGAGACTGTGCGAGTGCGGTTTGTGAAAGGCGGAACCCTTCGCCGACTAGTCGAAGCTTTAGCCACCGACGATGGAGAATTAGAAACCACTTACATCAATGTATTCCTTGCAACATATCGCAGCTTTTCCACAGCACGGCAAGTTTTGAGCCTCCTTCTGCAAAGATACACCGAGCTTTCGCAGGGAAATGGAGCCCGACCTGACAATGCTGAACAACACAGAAAGTAATTTTTTGAAGCTGCTATTTGAAGACACCTATTGATTTTATTATTTGCAGAACTTTAATATCTGCGCTTCACGTATGGCTGGATAGTTATCCAGACGATTTCCGGGAACCGCCAACCAATCCCACTTTGACCCAATTGCTACAGTTCTGCCAACAACATCTTCCTGGAACAGAATTGGAAGCCAAGGCTCGTCATCGCCTGGATAAATATAATCGGGAGCCACGTAGTGATCCTCTACTTACAAATACTTCCATTGGAAGCACCTTAGCTTTAAGGCAAGCCTCAGTTATGGCTGGGTGGCGGTCGTACCATCTACCTGATGTGCCAGTCAAGCATTTTGCTGAACAGCTAACTAGGATGGATGTGGTGAGTTATATATTCATGATCTATGATCTAGAAACTCTTTTTTCCTTCTCTCTCAGAAACATTTGATTTCGGATCTAACATTAATCGAGTAACCAATTTTTACTACGAAAATCTCTTGCTTTCCTCTCATTTTATTTTTGATAATATCTTTCTTTCTGATAGTATTATTCTTTGTTTCCCCTTTCTTCCTTATTGGGTATACCCTATCTTGTTCCTGAAGGCATCTTCATTCTTTATTTTGCTTCAATCCTTCCTTCAGTTAGTTTATATTTTTCTTCAAGCTTTTGAAATCAAAATTTCAACCAAATCAAATTGCATGTTGAAATTGATATGTAACTTACGTGTTTTATATATTATTTATTTATTTGTTCCAGGAATTATTCAAGAAGCTAGTCCCTCACCAGTGTCTTGGCGCAGTTTGGTCCCGGCGAGACAAAAGCCGGTCCCACGATGCTGCCACAGTCTTAGCAACAGTTAACCAATTCAATGCAGTTTCTTTTCGTGTTATATCCTCAATCCTCGTCGATTCAGACCTAAAACCAGTTGATCGAGCTCGAATTATCTCCTGTTGGATCGACATAGCTCAAGAATTAAGAATTCTTAAAAACTTCTCGTCTCTAAAAGCAATAATATCCGGTTTGCAAAGTAATCCCATTTATAGACTTCAGAAAATCTGGGTGCAAGTCTCCAAAGAAAAAATAGAATTATTTGAAGAATTGGCGCGAATATTTAGTGAAGATAACAATCAATGGGCCCAAAGGGAATTGCTTATGAGGGAAGGAACCGCGAAGTTTGCAGATACGGTGGGTGAAAATGATAAGCAGTTGCAAAAAGTATTCCAAAGACAAAATAATCAGACTTCTAATATTTCATTTGGGACCATTCCTTATTTAGGGACTTTTCTAACAGATCTAACAATGATAGATACTGCCATTCCTGATACGATAGGTGACGGCCTAATCAATTTTGATAAACGTAGAAAAGAATTTGAAGTTTTAGCTCAAATAAAATTACTTCAAGGTGCAGCCAATGCATACCATTTACCTCAGGACTCAGTATTCGATAGATGGTTCGATTCAATTTTAGTTTTAGATGATAGAGACGCTTATAAACTCAGTTGTCAGATAGAACCACCGGGAAACAACACAAACACTCAGAAACAAAAAAAGAAAAACAACAATGGACACAAGAAGAATGATTCAATAGCCAGCACATCTAGCAGCAACAGTAGTCAATTTTATTACGAAGTCGACAGTGTACCTAGTTCTCCTCACAACAGCTTAGATCGTAAATTATCGCCATCTCAAATGTCAAATTCAAGTTCTAGTTCATCTCTGCCATCTTTGGACAATTCTTTGAACAGTTCACACTCAGGTAGTGCTAACAATAAACTTTTGGTGCCACAATTAATGACCGGAACTTTAAGCCCGAGTCATTCACAGAAAAGCAGTCCAGATTTTTACATCATCAAAGTGACTTATGAAACTGATAGTGTGGAAACAGAAGGAATTGTTTTGTACAAAAGTATCATGTTAAGCAATAATGAAAGAACTCCTCAAGTAATAAGAAACGCGATGTTGAAGCTCGGTTTGGAGGGCAATCCGGAACTGTATACCTTGGCTCAAGTTTTACCTGATAAGGGTAAGTTTCTTTATTGATAAATCTTGTACATTTTACGGCTTACCATGATGAAAATGCTTCATTTCAGTACTAATAATGATAATACTTGATTTCTATGATTTTTCATAATAGAATCGCTTCATTTATCATGATAAAATGCTCAATTTTTTTGTTAATTATTTTTAAAAATGCTTCAATTATCACAATATTATTGAATTTAATTGGAATTTAGTGCACGACAGTTATATTTTGAAACAAAAGTGTAATAAATGAGTGTTTATTGGAGATATCCTATAAAATACTTGAAAATATTGTTTTTCTTCTCTTTTCCTTGAAGCAGTTATTTAAACAGTTGCAATTAAAATTTATTCAAGGTTAATATGATTTTTTAATTTGTTTTCCAGAAATGGTTCTTCCACCCAATGCAAATGTGTACTACGCAGTTAACACAGCTTTCAATTTGAACTTCATTCTTCGTCCAAAGAAGTCTCAAGAAACTGAAGGTCCTAGTAAAAACTCCAAAAACAAGAATAAATAATAATAGCAACTAATTTTATTAATATATCAATTAAAAATATTGATTTTGTACTCATTGATGTTAATATTTGAATACTCAATTTTAGTTTTAATATTTTCTTTTTACCATGACTGTAAAATAGAAGTCCAGCAATAACAAAATTTTAAATCGTGTGACAATTTCAACATCTGTGATAAAATTGCACTCTTTATGGTCACACAATTTAGCAAGAAAAATACAATCAGTAAGAAAATTGACCAATTATGTATATAAGAATTTAATTTACATTTCTAGCATATTATTTTTTAACATAGACCAAAAATTGATTTCAGCTTAGTTCAATTTATTTACAATTCCGCCATATTGGCGTTTGTTTGTTGTCAAAAGAAATAATTGAAGATCTAGTGCAATGTGCAAAACAGTATTTACTGTTTTGATTGAATGTTCGTAGCAGTGATATTATTTGTGGATCAAAATTATAGAATGGTTGTATTATAAAGTAGATTGTCGATAAGAACAAAGAAATAGACCATATTTGTGATGTACAATGTATTTATTTTATATGTTTTTATGAGTAGTACTTAAATAGAATATTGAATATTATATTTATAATAGAATTTGTATGTATTTATAAACATTTAGTGAAATAACAAAATTTTAAACAAATTTGCTTTGACTAAAAATTCAATTTTATTTAAACTTTTATAGGAAAAGTGGAATAATTAATTTTCATGAGGGAAGATGCTTAAAGCCGTAACTTGAAGGACTTGAAGGTATGTGTATTTTGTTTAAAACTTTATGCTGTAAAAGTATATCTCCAGGTTAATGATGAATTTTGTATTTTCGAAAAATCCAAAAATATCATTAGGGTAGCAGAACTGGGGAACATTGAGATTTACCACAGAACCACACATTTATCCTATTCCTATCAGTACATATTTTATTTCTGAATTTTGTGAATGCTTCGGTTATAATTTATATGTATAAAAATAATGTGAGTGATAAAACATTTGCATGGTTGGCAACATTTTTATTAAGTTAAGATGGCTGTCGCTGTCATAACGTCGTGTACGTCAGGGAGTACCGTGTACGTGTTGGTCGGCTGTTGTGATAGAAAAGAATATTTAAATGAAATATCATCAGATACTTCGAAATAGTTTTATATTTCATTAAAAATGACATAAAAGTCAATAAATGTGCTGTAGATGGACGCATTCATCGTGTGTGCATTTGTGTTACATAATTATTTTTCAAACAAGACAAGAAATGTAAAGAAGGTAATTTTTATATTATAAGGTAACAATCAGTGTGTTTATGTAAGTATTTGAAATATTTTTACAGCAATCTTTTTATATGAATTTCTTCAAGAGGCCTGTCAAAGAAAACTACAACATTCCTCACTTAGTTTGAAGAAGGGAAGAAACATACCGCTGTGAAAAAGATGAAAATGCAATTAGGCGCGTGCACGTGACGTCACGGACATTTAAAAATGTCAGCCTGGTGGACCAACAAACGTTCTGTCATATGGAACACATTTAATAATACCTCAATTTTAGTGCTGTTGTTGGTTGTTTTTAGAAAAGTGAGGCTGTACAAGATTTATCTTTTCGTGGATTTACTTCAGATAAAAACTTTGGAGGAAGAATTATTCCTCTAGTCATTAAAAAACAAGGAAAATGCTCTAAAAAGGAGTGATTTAACTGACACCAAAATTAAGTAAAGCCGTACCTAACAGGCACTTTGTTGCAGGTATTTTATCTATTTGAATCTGATATTTAATATTTCAAGTGAATTTAAGGTAATATTTGAAATTTATGGCTGCATAAAGTAGATAAAGTATCTGAAATTGAGACAGATTTTATAGGTTAGAAGTAAAACAACAGGATAAACAAATTGTTCAACCTGAGTATAAGTTATGTCTTGTTGTATAAACTGAAATTTTTGTATAATATCCTTTCAACAAATATTAGCATGATCCTAATTTAACCTAACTATTATACTATATATTTGTAAAATCGCTAAAAACTTAAACCGTAGAATTATTTCTAAATTATAGACAAACTAGCCTTTTGGACGATAGAGATAATCCTGATTGAGGACTGTTTTTAAATATACGCAAAGCTGCAGGATTCTGCTTTGTGCAAGTTAGTAAATTGGAATTCTAAATTTTTTTCCAACATTTCAAGCAAATAGCTTAACAGCAAAATGAATGACAATCAATAATAATTACTTGGAATAGAAAATTCAATTTGAACTGTCTTAAAAGATGTTTAATTAAAAAACAAATAAATCATTCGTTTATTACAGACTTCTATAAATATTTTTGAAGATTAGGTTAGTGTTCATAATTTGAAGTTTCATGTAAGCTTTTAAAAGTTGTAACATATTCTAGTTGTATTCAGCTTCCTTCATAAGCTAAATAATCTTTAGTAATTACCATGGAAATGTCTTATTTCTTTCATCTCCACCACATATGGATCTTCATAGATAATAAACGAGATATTTTCTACAAATACCTATGTTTTATATTGTCTGACAGAGGATAATAATCATCGATTAATCGAGATATTATGCTAAAAATAATTTTTAAAACAAAATTTCACTAAATAAACATTAAATTCACAATACGCCAACCAAGCACAATGGTTTCAAATGCAATGTTTTGGTTTGTTGGTCCACCAGGCTGGCGGGTTGCATAGATTCGACCACGTGATGCACGCGCCTAATAACAAATGAAGTCGCAGCTTCATCAGCAAGCATCAGGAATTTGTAATGAGCTCGCAGTGCCACAAGTTGAAAACTTGATTTGAAGTCTGTACGGCCGAAACAGCCTTCATTGTACATGAATTTGAAACAGCCGCTGTCGACAAAATGAATTTAAAGTGATGATTTGAGGTTCCAGAACATTGTTACATCCTGTTCCCCAAAAGTGGAGAACAGAAGAAAAGTGAATGTGGAGTGAAAATTCTGGGCATCAACGGAAATAGTAGCAGAAAAAAACTTGAGGTAATTATTCCATTGATTTACAATTATTCTAAATTGCTTGATTCTGACTATTATTTTAATTATACTAAAATAAATTGTGGCAAATTTTGAAGTGGTAGAGATAAATGAGAGCAAATAATGACAATTAATAACAAATCTCTGTGTTTCAAAATTTGAATTTTTATTGTTACATATAATTGAGAAGCAAATTCAAAGAATTTCTGGGTCTCGTTACATAGCACTATAATCAGTCTATTTTCAACTTGAATTTCAAATGAACTATCTAAATAGACGTTCAGAACACTACAAATATTTCAACAGTTTATCCAGTAAAATTATATTCTTCAAAAAGTCACGAATTTCTTTGCATAATTTTTTACTTATTTTTGAATTTGTATGTCAAATAACAACACAAAGTTTTAAGATTCTAGTTATAAACAATTAAGATTATTGCAGTCAAGTTGAATAAGATGTGAATTTAAGTAAAATGTTATATTCACTTTGAATTGCGTGTTCCATTAAGTTTGAAGTGATAATTATTTGATTCAAATTGCAAATGAACTCTTCCATCATGTTATATCACGCAATAGCATTGTTTTATTCTGCCATCTACTTTGTCAACGTATGTTATACGTAGATATTTCTAAACAACAAAAAATACGATCAAAAGGTGTTTATTTCATTAAATAATTCAAAATTTGTGTGAACATTCATATTTTAAGTTAATAAATGTGTGTTCATATAAGTATAGACTGAATTTCTTCCACAGTTATCTTTGTATACTACTTCCTTCAAATACGTCTTTTGAAGAAGCCAGCAAGAACGTTCATTATTTAGTTATACTACAAGCGGCATTACAGCGTTTTCAGCAAATATCGAATCATCAGAATCTAATTGGGATCATAATGCGAACTAGCAGTATTCCTTCGACTTTTAAACTTGATTTGGAGTCCAAAAGATGTAAGCATTTTGTTTTATTTCTCTAATAATGTACTCTAGTACTTGAAAAATAATTTTACTTATGCACTCACAGAAATCTTGAAACATTCTTTGGTCATGGATTTGAGTCAATCGCCTATTGGATCAATATAGATTGGATTGAGAGTGTGCCAGCCTTTGCATTCTGTTTCCGAGAAACCTTCCCATCTCAGAGCTTAAGAGTAAGTTGATTCCTATTTTTCCCTGATTGATTAATAATTGCTTTTATTATGAATATAAATTTGGTATTGTGATTATTCCAATTTATCAGATCATAAGTACATAAAATGTTTAGTATTATACTGATTAATAATGGTGTTTTATTTAGAGAATAAAGTATACAGAAGTCCAAAAAATATCTATATTTGCGATGTTAGTCAACTTTTGAATGGATAATTCTATATTCACCTTTTCGAGAATTTTCACACATTAAAGTGTGTCCAATTGACAAAAATATATTTGGACCATCAGACATATATTTTAATACTAAAATATTGTTTTCCATTAGATTATTTTTAGAGTAACCAACGCAAACTTCAAATCTAGTTTTGTCATTTCATAGTTTGTAATTAATTATTATGTGATATATGCGTGATAGCTAGATTTTAAAGTTATACCTTTGTGCTAGTCCAGACCGAATCATAAGATTTGAAATATATCTATTACCTTAAAAAGAGTGTTGTTCCTGGACTCGTGATGGTTTGAAAATTCATGTAAACCAGAGGTGGTGTCAAATTACACTTTATAAATGACCCCATGAATACTGATAGATACAATAACATTTTTCGAAGACTGAACGAATTCATTTGAATAATATCTATTGTTTCTTCAGGAAAGTTTATGCTACTTTTTCTGCTGTTGCGGATAGAAATTTAAGTATTGAATGTTGCAGAAGAGTAGTAAATTTTTTTTTAGTACAGCTGGCATGTCATTAATGTAAATAATAAATATAATTCATGAAATGATTTTATTTATTGAATATATATTTGAAGAGTAGTACACTTTTTTTTTAGTACAGCTGGCATGTCATTAATGTAAATAATAAATATAATTCATGAAATGATTTTATTTATTGAATATATATATATATATATATTTGATAACTTGAACAACTTTTAAATGATGAAAGTAAATTCATAGTTTTATCTTTTCCGCAGCTTCCTGAAGGATATCAAATTTCATCAGAGTTTCGGATGGACAGCAATAGCGGAATATTTGGACAAATTAGGAGACCTGTTGCTGTGATGGATAATAAATGCAATTATACTTGGTTGCAGTGGCTTCAAGAAATTCGCAAGTGGAATGGCAGTTTCTCCAGCAAATACCTTAACTATGGACTTCGTAACATGAGCTGCCTTATAAGTGTATTCTAAATACATTCCGTTAATTAGGAACTGAATATTCAAATATTCCATTTCTACTAATGTTCTTTTTTCCTGCAAATATTTTTTTGAATTAATTAAAATAATACGAATACGTATTCATAACAAAAATGTAACGGAAAAAGTTTTTATAATTCAGCTTTTCAGTATGTTATAAGTATATGTAAGCCATTATGTAAATTGCTGTGTTATATCTTGTGCTTCTATCTCGCGTTTCTCACTTCGGTTTTTTGAGTATTCTCGAAAATGCTGTAAATATATTTGGGTTTTGTTTAAAATCGTGTTGTAGAGATCAAAATTATTCTGAATTAAATTGGGATTTTAAATTCGCGCATCATAGTCTTGGGCACTCTGCTCTCGGGCGTATTTATTCCGTTTTGAATATCCGTTTTGCTTTTTCTTTTAGATATTAAATAATTGTTTTTGTTCTTTTTTTTTTTTTTTTTTGTTTTTGTAACTTTTAATGTCCTTGTGCCGTTACTTGGGCCAACGTTGGATTTTTTATTTGGTACACGACCATATAGCTCTGAGAACACCCCCCTCCTAAACGACGGTGCATACGGAATTCGTAGACTATATGCCGGTGTCGTTACGAAAAATGTATGGATCGCGCGTTTTGTCGGCGACGGTCCGGGTCTTGGTGGGATGCCATGAAGATTTCGACTTCTCGAGATGACGCTTAGTCGGCAACCGTACTCGTGTAATTAGGCGACCATCTGGGTCTCGGCTTGACAGACCACGAATTAATTAGAGTCATTTTTACTTTTGCTAAAACAAGCACAATCGGCTGCTTATGAGGTTAAATATTAGAATCAGTAGTATAATATATTTCAGCATTTCTTTAATCAATTTCACAATAAAATTAATACTTAATATAACACAGCAATCAAGAAAATAGCCAGCTTTGGTAGGATTTCAAGATACAAATTTCATAAAATCTGCTTTCAAGGCACGCGAAACAGTTTTAAAATGGGCGACTGAAAGCGAATTTTTTAATGTACAAATGCCCTGAAATATCATTTTCTATTTGAATACGTACTCACAATTTTAGTACCTCAGATTTACTCATAACGTGAATACAGTTTTTTATTGTTTGAGTGCTATAATGTAAAAAATTTGTTGTGGCTACTGAAATATTTAATTCTCAGTCCTGTGGCACATACACCGATAAGAATTAGTAGTTAATCTCATTTTGACATGAATTTTCATCTCTCCTAAATACGTACTCAAAACTTGATCGCTTTAACCTCTGCTTAACTCAGAAATGATAAATTTGTAATTAGCTACTGAAATATTCAATTCTCAACCCGTACATCAATAAAAATTGGTAGTTATCAGGGAGTTTTTGCAAGCCTCCGCTGTTGATACGATAACGCTAACGTAAAAAACTATTTCTTCGGAAAGTGCTTGCTGAATAATGCTAGCTTGAATTACAGTATACTCACAAGAGACTTCAAGGATTAGCAGACATCAATAACGTTACAATGAACAAATTTGTCAATTTCAGTACGGATGCACATAGGAAATAGTTTTTGACATTAGCGTTGACGTTTCATTAGCGGTAGCTTGCAAAAACTCTCTAATATTACTTTTGCACACGTCTATATCCCTCCTAAGTACGTACCTACAGTTTGAATTTTTTAGAACCTCTGGTTCACTCAGTAATAATAAATTTGTAACTAACTATTCAAATATTCACTTCTCAAGCCTGTAGCTCGTACACTTACAACAATTGCTAGTTAATATTACTTCTGCATAAACATACATCCCTCCTAAATATGTACATACAATTTGAATATTCTAGAACCTCTGATTCATTTAGAAATAAGTTTATAACTAGCTATTCAAATATTTTCTTCCCAAGCCTGTAAATCGTACACCAATAACAATTGGTACTTAGTATTACTTCTGCATAAACATACAGCTCTCCTAAGTACGTATTCACAATTTGAATGTTTTAGAAATTCTGATTCACCCAGAAATAATAAATTTATAACTAGCTATTAAAAGATTTAATCCTACAACCTGTAGCTCGTACACTAATAATAATTAGTAGTTGTCATTATTACTGCATAAACTATCATCCCTCCGAAGTACGTACTCATTTGGATGTTTTAGAGCTCTTGGTTAACTCAAAAATTATAAATTTGTAACTAGCTATTGATACATTCATTCCTCAAGCCTGTAACTCGTACACCAATAACAATGGGTAGTTAATATTATTTGTGCATAAACATATTATATCCCCTCTAAGTACGTATTCACAGTTTGAATGTTTAAAGACTTGTGGTTCACTTAGAAATGATGAATTTGTAATTTGCTATCAAAATATTTATTCGTCAAGAGTGTAGCACGTACACCAATAACATTTAATAGTTGATATTATTTCTGCATAAGCATACATCCCTCCCAAGTACGTACTTACAATTTGAATGTTTCAGAGCCTCTGATTTACTCAGAAATTATAAATAGGTAATTAGCTATTGAAATATTTGATTATCAAGACTGTAGCTCGTACACCAATAACAATTAGAAGTTTTCACTATTCCTCTTAAGTACGTACTCACAATTTGAATGTTTTATTACCTCAGTTTAACTTAATAATAATAAATTTGTAACTAGTTATTCAAATACTCACTTCTCAAGCCTGTAACTCGCTTACCAATAACCATTGCTAGTTAATATTATTTATGCATAAGCCTACATTTCTCCTAAGTACGTATCTACAATTTGAATGTCTTGGAACCGCTGGTTCACTCAGAAATAATAAATTTTTAGTTAGATATTTAAATATTTAATTGTCAAGCCTGTAGCTCGTGCACCAATAACAATTGGTATTAGTTAATAATATTTGTGCACAAGCTTACAACCTCTTAAATATGTACCTAAAATTTGAATGTTCTAGAATCTCTGGTTCACTTAGAAATATCTTGCATTGATGTAATATATTTGTAATTTATTTAATTCAATTGTTTATATCTCTTGCGCACAAATAACGATTGTTTTTATTTATAAACTATATTATATTGTACTATAATAATGGATATTATTGTAATTCTAAATATTATTGTATACAATTTATTTATGCACAAATAAGAGCTGTGGTTACACTTTCTATTTATTCTTATTTAATTAGAAATATAAATGTTGGTGTATTTTATATTGATAGAAATAAATTTATTAGTGAAAATAACGACTTTTTATTTATAAAAATTGTCTATTCGGCAAAATTCGATTAAAATAATTCAATTTCACGTATGTAGTTCAAAAAATTGTCACCAGGGGGCAGCATCTGTCAATAACACCAATTAGCAATCATCTCCTGGATAATGAATGAAAAACATCGCTTTGTACTGGATTTTGTGTGACCGAAAAATCCAAATTTTGTATTAGGGTAGCAGGAACCTAAAGAGATCTCTTAAAGGATTAATTAGCGGTTTTCTCGAAAACTAAGGACTTAAGGGACAAATGCTTCAAATAAAAGTTACATAACTTTCAACGCCCTGCAAAATTTATTTGAAAGATTTTTCTATAAGGTCTATAGTTTCTGAGAAACGATATGCTACTATCCTTAATTTGAGGGTTGGAAGAAAATTCTATTCATCTTTTCGATAGCCCTTTCAAAGCTGCGTACGACTATGTAATTTAATTTTCCTCAAGGGCTATAGTTCAGGAGTAAATCAAGAAAAACACTTTTCGAAAACTCATTCTTTCAGAAATTTGTATTAAAAACTTGAAATTTGTATTATGATAGCAGAAACTTTAGGAGCAAATCCAAGAGATTACAAAAAGTGTTTTTCTTGATTTACTTCTGAACTATAGGCCTTACGGAAAATTTAATTACATCATCGTACGCAGTTTTGAAAGGGCTATCAAAAAAATGAATAAAATCTTTTTCCAACCCTTGAATTAAGGGTAGTAGCATATCGTTTCTCGAAAACTATAAGCATTATAGAAAATTCTTTCAAATAAATCTTGTAGGGCGTTGAAAATGATGTAACTTTTATTTGAAACATTTGTCCCCTACGCCCTTGGTTTTCGAGAAAATCGCTAATTAGTCTCTTAAGAGATCTCTTCCAATTCCTGCTACCTTAATACAAATTTTGGATTTTTCGATCACACAAAATTCAGATTAACGCGATGTTTTTCATCAAACATGAGATGATTGCTAATTGGTCTTATTGACAGATGCTGCTCCCTTGTGGCAGCTTTTTGAACTATATACGTGTGATTGAATGATTATTGACTCAAATGATTTATTTGATTTAAAAAAGCTTTTTTATCATAAAAGAGATGATTAATAATTATTCTTATTGATTGCAACATTTGGAACTAAATACGTATAGTTAAAGTAAATTATCCTGAAAGGAATAAGGAAAAGGATTATCATTGAAAACACATTTTATATATTAAAAAGATATATTTTATCTTCTAAAACACGAAATGCACAATTAATATTATATTTACTACATTTTTAAGGCCTATTTATACATTTTAGAAATAAATTTTTCTAGAAAATAGAACATTACAAAATATTTTGTTTATAATATTAACATTCAAACTAATAAAAATATATGAATTATTTATAACAAAACAATTTTATGTTCTACTCTACACCTTAAAATTCAATTGAATGGTTCTAAAACATTTTAAAAAAACAATATAAATTCGGGAAAATAATTATTAGGTGATTAGAAAAGAGGAAAAGGAGGAAAAAGGAAAATGGAAGGTTTTGTTGAACCGTGATTCGCCTCCAGGCAATTGCTTAGGGGAAAGAGACGAATCCTTCTACGGAAATTCTTCCTTTGACGCCTAGGGAAATCGCAGCAAAACCTAGGCACAGAAGTGGCTCCGACAGCTGTAAAATACAGAAAAATGAAATTAGAATTAGAATAAGAAAACACTCAATTTTTAGTTTGAATAAAAATAATTATTCTGAATTTTCTCAGTTTCAAATGGAATAAAGGAATTATACTTACTTTAGTTTGGAAAGTTGTGAGTCAAATCTATTTTTTGAAGATGCTGCTTCTGATGCGTGAACTGCTCCAGGTGTCTGGAGGCTCGAAGTTTCATCCTCTGCAACTATCCTACTGATATCCTCTGCGATGTTGATCCTCTTTAGCCGCTTGGCTCATCCTCAGCAAATGATTACGTCCTGTCGATAATTGTGCTGTTGGAGATGATGAGTGATGATGATGATGATGAACTGAAAATAAGTACTCACAGTAAATGCAGGATATAAAACAAGCTGTATGGAAATAAATTCAAGAAATAAAAGCAACAAATATACTCGCATATAACCTGAATGGATAGTTAAAAATTCAAATCTTCGAATTGCAGAAATCTATATATGATAAATGATAAACGACTGACAAATGATGCCAGTAACAGATAGCAAAGTGTGATTTTTATACTGATTTGAATTTGGTTCGTTTTTTGCTTAAATTGTAGTTCCATTAGAGCCCTTGGATCGTTATTAACTGAAATGAACTATAGCTATGCGTATAGTTGACGAAATATTAATATGTAATTATAAATTCAAGTATATTTTCACTTATTTTGAAAAAAAAAATCTGTGAAATGAATGGCTCTCCTGATTTTTAAAAAAATAAAATTATAGTGGTAGCATTTAGAAAATTTCGTCATTCGAATCCCAAATTATAAGACGTATTCGTCATTTAATTTTAAGACAAGATGTAAATAATAAACATTCGTATTTTCAAATTCATTCTAAATTTAAACTCGAGCGCTGCATGTTTCCTGTTTTGTAGAAGTCACGTAAGTGTCATTTTACGTACATTGATACACAAACATACATATATGTTTTTTTATAAAATAATATATACAGTATTTACTTTCAGTATTTATCAAAATTAAAGTGTAATATGCTGGATCAATTTTATTAAAAAAATAAAAACATGTCTTCAATGCCTTTAAGATGTTTCTCAAGAGGTTTAATCAATTTTCAACGATCGTTTACTACAAGAAATTATCAATATTCTACTGCTCTTCGTCGGACTAAATTTCAGACTTTGATAAAACCTCAGTTGGTTCCAGAATCAAAATATGTTGTGAGGTTATTTTCAAAAAATGAAATTATGCACAAATCTCAACATACGTCGGAAGAAAAGACTGATTGTAAAGTTGAAGAAACTAATCAAGATGATCCAAAGCCAGGCCTTTTTAAGAGATTCAAGCAGATGTATAGAGATTATTGGTACGTCATGGTTCCAGTACATTTAATTACATCTGCTGGTTGGTTCGGAGGATTTTACTATATGGCAAAAAGGTAAACTATAATTTATTTACTATTTAACCTCTTTATGACATATTTTTTATAGTGGAGTCGACGTAGTAGCTTTATTACAAACTATAGGATTCAGTGAAACTTTTACGAACCCTTTAAAAGATTCTAGTATGGGCTACTTAGCAATATCATATGCCCTGTATAAGATAGCTACTCCTATTCGCTATACAGTCACACTGGGTGGTACCACATTATCAATAAAATATTTAAAAGAATTGGGTTACATAAAACCAGTTCCTAGTAAGGATCAATTGAAAGAAATGTATAAAGAACGAAGAGACCAGTTTAAAGATACTATTCAGGAGACAAGAGAAGAATTACGTCAACGTAAAGATCAGTTAAAAGAACGAAAAGATAATATTATTGGCGATTATGCTAACTTCAAAAAGGAATTAAAAGATATAAAAACTCAGTAAGGCCGATTTATACTTGATATATTCTTAATAAACTTAAATTTTCTTCTAGAAATATCCAAAAAGTTGTACCACAACCGCACGTAAAAAAACACTAATATATTTGCAACTTACTTGATATAATGGAATTGAGATCCAAAACTTTTTACTCCCATTTATGGTCTCTGCAAAAAATTATGACTGTACATAATAAATATTAAACATTTTACAATTATTTATACATGTAATTTGTTTTTTGTTACTGACAATAAATATATTATACTTAAACACAATATTATGTCTACATCTATAATAAGCACATTATTTGTGATTGTTATATACGTTGAATTTTTATTTAATATTACCTTTGATTTTCTGTTACGAGGGTTGTCTCAGTTAAGTATCCCAACTAACAAAAAACAGAAAATTATCACTCCTTTCCGATTTATTACCGCCTCAATAAATCTCGAAATAATTTCAACTGATGTTAAGCAATTATATGAACCAAATGGCTCTCAAATTTTTGAAAACAAGCGCACAACTATGGAACGTTTTCTGTAGATTTCTTTATATCAGTACCTACTGGTGTTGATACCACGTAAGTGTATGATTATCAATTAGCAACTTTCTGCTTGATGAATGTGAACCAACATTAATTTATAGATAAAACCTGAAGATCGCAATTCTAGTCAAACTGTCTAAGCCCGGTTCCCACGATGCAGAACTAAACGAGCCCACACTGGGCGATCTTTCAGCTGTCTGTAAATTTAGCGTTGCATCCGTTCACCTTTTCCCAATATCCCAATTATAAAAAAATCGGTGACTGGCCAGGTTTGATAAAAAAAAATTGAAAGAAGTTATTTCTCGTTGCATAATGCGTTACAACATTTTAAAAATGTATTTCAAAGTGTAACGTATTATGCGACGAATAGTATATTCCGATACAAGTGCGGAATGAAGATCATTCAATGTGAATGTGAATAATTCAGCCACGAGACGAAGCATGGAATGATCGATCCGCACGAGTGACGGATGTTATTTTTTCTACAATCAAAGGTGTCCGCAAAATATCTTTAACCAAAATATGCCGTTTTCTGAGAAAGAATTTGCTTCATTGATCTTATTCCAATTCATCAAACGTTGAAAATTAAATCATATTGACTCCATTTTGAAGAGAAATGATAAGAAAAAAAACCCCTATTCCGCACACTACAGCGTATTGAATGGGATTCCTATAGTGACTGCAGAAAAATAACTGTTTTCGGTTTTCCTAAAGCTTTTAAACTCATCGAAACAATTCTCTCCCTGAGGAAGCTCAAGACATTGTGCAAAATAATAGAATTAAATTAAATTGACTTTAGTAATTTGAATTGTGTGTTTTGTTAATTTTCATTAATTTTAGATAAATTGGTAAAACAAAAACCTGGCCACATTCACCAAATGCATACTCAATTTTATTTTTATCTTACTAGTCGGTGTGAATACTCTTCGCATTTCTACTAACGATGAAAGTCGTCATTCATCAGCTTTTTTCTTTCAAGTTTTGAGTATTCAGTGCACAAAATGAAATAAATGACTGTTTATTTAGCCACTTAGAAGTGGCACCGCATCACATTTTTCTACTTTAAGAAGTGTGCACAATCCATCATCTTGAAAAAGGTTTGAATTCAGTTCTTCCGTTTTTTTTTTTTGTTGGAAATCAAATTTACTACAGTTTTTATTCACAGTATTTCGATTTTCTAAACAATTAAACATTATACAAAGAAACATTGAGTAAATTTTTTTTCTATAGGTATGAAAATATAAACGGTAAAAGTCGAGTTTGGGGTCAGTTTTAACAATGAACAATATCTGATTTTGCGGTGCTGTACAGGCTTAAATAAGAATTAGAATTGAACTACAAATACATGAAACTATTCCTTGAAGATTGTATTAGATAATACCAACAGGATTTTTAACGCAGGAGCAACAGGAAATGAGAAAGCGGAAACACTAAATTGAAAATAGCGAAGTGCGCACATCCTCCTGAAAGTGTAAAAATGTGCTCTAAGTGACTAAATTAAAATTTTTGGGAAGAAAGATTCCCCATTTACTGGACTACTAGTTGACATGAATTTCAAAATTATCACGCAGGCCGGAAACAATTTTTTTTCTAAGATGTTAATATGATGGATTTCTACTTCAGTTCTTATGATTCGACTTTTAAAATAGACGTCCAGTTGCATATCATGAAGTAGAATAGTCTGCAAGAGACATTCAAGAGTTGCGTGCTATTCTCCTGAAAGTTAAAATCATTTTTGCTCCTAATGATTGTTGAGCATTTGTTGACACAAAAACTTATTAAGGCGGTGATAAGCCGTAAAGGCGATGTAACGCAGCGGTAATTTTCCGAAAACGAACTACTTCAAAAAACATGTTTCCACTTTATTCCATTTTTTTTTAATTGAGCTAGAACTAGAGGTGAAAATACGGATCCATATTTTTGATAGTTGGCTTTACCGTACTGAGACAGATCTCGCATATCAAATAACAATTGTATAATAGAAGATCGAAGATATTTAATACAGATATTATTACTAATTATTTATTGATCACAAAATTTGATGTTTATATCAATGGCCATAAATTTAATCATTACGTAGGATGATACTGAGAAGCAAAACTGATTTCCCATTTAAACTTCGCCCAGCTTTTCAGTTCGCCCAATTTTTAAAAATATATAACTCAATAGTTGTTTATCACAGCAACATATTAAAGAAATATTTAAAGTTAAAATTACAAAATTCGTTGAAGCACAACTCAAAAATTATCATCATCAAGTTTGATTCATTAAAAATATATCTTAGAATGTTTTTTTTGTATACCATGTCAAAAATTTCAGGAATAAAAAATGAATATTTTAAACATCAATACCTATTTTTACTTTAACCGGTGTATTGATACGATGCTGGAACAGGATTTAAGTGTCTTGGGGAATCCGACAAACGTTGAATATGACAACTTCGACACATTAGATGACCGTCTAATGGGTAACAACGTTTGTCTGGTTCGTCGGTCAATTGCATGCCACATTCTTCGCAAATGTAACAATCGACGTGGAAATCTTTGTCCATTGAAACTACGCGGACGGTTTCTTCTGTACCCTCGACCGGTGTTATTCCTTAAAAAGAAATAACAAATTAATTTTCGGGTAATTAAATTCGTGCAAAAAGGATTTATCATTTATACCAACCTTTTCCACAAGAAGCACATTTTGGCGCAAACATTCGATGATAATCGTTAACACAGTATATTTTATTATCAACATCCACAGTAAATGGAACACCGTCTAAACATTCATTGCAGACACAGCATCGGAAACAGCCTGGATGATACGCTTTACCCATTGCTTGCAGAATCTAAGACAGACAAATCTTTCATTAGGAACCATGCTTTTAAAAGCAGTTATTTACAAACCATTTCCATAATAAGATGACCACAAATGGCACACTTCTCAGCAGTTTGCTGAAAGCCCGAATACTGCAAAAATTTAAACGTTTAAGTATAAAATTAAAATTCAAACGTATTCTATACGATTTCAAACATCAACCTTCAACTATATAATGAAAATTTGAACGTTTGAGTATACGAAAAAAGTTAAAATGTAGTATATGAAATATTTTAATGTATATAGTTGAAAATTTAAACGTATATTTTCTCAAAAAGATTCGTCAGGTATTAATAAAATATTAAAAACTCAAAATAAAAATAAAATAAAACTTACTACAGTAGAACCTCGATTATCCGAACATTGGTCACTTGGTACGTCGGTAATCTGGACGAATTTCTAGAAAATTATTCTGAAGTTATTGACCAACGTCTATTGACAACTTGGAATATTTTTTATTTGTAATTATTGTAAACAGTAGACTGATTTATAAAATTTATTCGATTTTCCAGATCAACTTCAACCTGAATAATCGATGTTCTACTGTTAGGTTAAAACGATACTTGCTATGTTAAATTAAATTTAAAAAATAAATAGTAAATTATATTTTTTTTAAATTGTTGGTTTTACCTAAAGAAATTTTAGATGAATTTAGACAACGCTGGTAGTTTAACTTACAAGATAATCTTCTTCACAATAAACTCTGCCATGGACATTGTAGAAAGCTTTTCCTCGAAGTGCCCGGCCGCAGGAGCAGCAGATGAAACAATTTGTGTGGTATAGATTTCCCATGGCTTGGCATGCTTGACCAGCGCCTGTCACTTTTTCGCCACAAGTGTGACATATACCTAAACAAAAAAAAAGTGATCATCATTCTTTTATCGAATAAGAGCGTTAAAATTATAAAAACGTTTGGTCATATTAAAAGTTGATTAGAATTTTAGTTGTACGAACAAATTTTGTCTCTAATATTGTATAAATTCAATTGTTTCACTCGAGGTTTTAATGGGGACAACAAACTTGATTTCCAATACTCAGCTCTGAAATAATGAATTCAAGTTACTTTGATAAATGTCAAATTGAGAGTTTTATTTGAAATTTCCTTTTACAAACTAAAAATAATTTATTTATAGTTCAATAGTTTTCTCTGTACTGGACTAAGGTTTTGTTCGTGCTACGACCGAAGTATCCAATTAAGTGAAGGATGTGCTGTCAAATTCATCTTAATCGGAAACGCGGCAGAAACCCCGACAAACGATAATATTTTCAGGTTTGTGGCCGCGCCTCTGGTTAAGACTGTGAGTAGCAGTGGAATAATTACAACTTTTCTTTGTTTGAAGTAGCCTGTTTTTGGTACTAATTTCAATTGTTATATGTACCAGAAATAATAAATATCTCAGGAATAATAAATAGATAAATGTGGAATCATTTATTATTGTTTCTTTTAATTGCCAGCCCCTACTGTCTTATATACCGCATGAGCGGCAGATTGAACGTGGAACAGGTACAATAAAATTGCTACATCAACCATTCGAAAATACAAAAACTGTAATAATTTCTCAATCACGCGAGTATACCGTGATTCTAACCGTGAATATAAAAGAAAAAAAAAATAGTTTTAAATTTCAAGTTACTAACATCTGCGCGTGATAACGTAAATAAATTTATTTCGACCTGACGGTCGCCATTTTCGGTTAAGTCGTTCGATTAATGCCGTTTTTATACAAATTTAGCGAGATTTAGCGTAATATCATAATAAAAATAAGGTAGATTCGAGAGTTGACCGGGTTTCTTGATATAAATATATGTCACCGCGAGTTTACCAGTGAATATAACCAACATGACCAATCATACCTCATACGTCCTGGAAAATCTTATTTTTATTAAAAGTATTGGTAACAATTATTATACAAAAAAATGCTTGATTTCGAGACGATGCGGAGCGAAGTATGACAATTCTACGAATCCTAAATCATTTTGTTGTACGAATGAAACATAATATTCTTTCGCCACCCACTGAATCTACGACTGTTGCTAGAACAATTCAAACTAAAACAACATGGCTTGATTTTTTTTTGCTTCAGAACTAAAAACAAAACAATATACGAAGTGATCAAACACAATAATTCTATTTAGCGATTATTGCAACTCGAGCATACTCGCTTATGTGCTGAAATTTTATTTATTTGCGTAACAGATAATCTTTTTTGGTCGGATCTGTTGTTTGTGACCGAAACGTCAGTTGAGGCTGCAATTCAGATGAGACCAAAAAAATACTTTTGGCTAAGATGCTCATGATGTTATTTAGACGACATCTCAATTGTAAATTTTGGTTGCTATTGAATTTCTTTTATTGTTATATTTAAGAAAACTGCGTATTTATTTCTACAATTCATTCCAGTTGAGAACAGTCCTATGCTTCTTATGGTACTACGATTTAAGCCTTCTCATTGATCAAAATACGATCTAATTTTACTTTAGCACAAGAATCATACTTGGCTATCTGTCAGTTGCATCATTTGTCAGTCGTTCATCAATTATTATCAAAAATAGATTTGTGCAGTTCGAAGATTCAAATTTGTATTTATTCAGGTAATTTGGAAATATATTTTTTGCTTTTATTTCTTGAATTTATTTCCAGACAGTTTGTTTTATATGCTGCATTTTTTGTGACTGAATCGTCTTTGCATTTCGGCCAATCAGAAGGCTTGAATCGTGATCTCATAAGAAGCATTGGACCGTTCATAGCTGAAATGAACTGTAGATTTGCAAGAACTAGAGAAGTTGACTGAAAAATACAATATGCATCTCGACACAAATTATTTCTTAAAGAGTTTATCAAATTGTCCATATAGGTATGTAAAAAGTGTTAACGAAGTAAATTTGATAGATGTGCACAAAAAAACGTTATAGCGGTAAAAGGGGCCATAAAATCATCTCTTTCGTAATGAACGCCTGAATAATATACTTTGATATTTCTAATTTTATTTTAGGCTAAATGAATTTAAATTTGCTTGTGGTCACATATGATTAAAATTCAAAACAATATTTAAATATTGGGAATTAAGTATTGTTATTTTACATTACTATTGTTATTTCTTGGAAACCAGTTGTTATATCAATCATAGTTTGTGTCGAACGCAAGAAAATTATAATTTTTATTGTTTTAATCACAGTAATTTGAATATTTGTTCTACAAGAATTTCCTATTAAAATATATGTTCAGAAAACATTAAATTGCGCAAAAAATTCCAGTATTTTTTTTAACTTATTTGGTAATTGCTGAATAATATGTATATATTATTACTGAGGTCCTGATATGTTAGAAATAATGTTATAGGTGTTAAAAGTTATTATTTGAGCGAATACGGAAATAATTAACTTTGCTATAAAAATAATAATGACGCGTTATTTCTCAATTCCTGGAGTTATTTTATTATATTTGCAATATGCAACACTCTGGATGATTCTAACAATTAAAATAGTGAGCTTCGAAAACAAAACACACCATGCAATGAAAACAAAAGCATGCTTCACTTACAATACTCAATCGGAAAGGTACAGCTATAGTTTGTGCTTCTGTTTTGTGTCATTATTCGCAAATACTAAACCGTCCTAAAGGCAAAGTAGCCTATTCCTTGTTCAAATGTCAACTCTGGTACAGCACGTTCGAAAATTCGCATCGATAATACTGATATGAAAAAAAATTATGTGAATATTTACTTCCAAGAAGGTTTATGACTGAAAATGTCACGCGGTAATAAGAAAAAATGTAGATTTCGTAAACAGAAATAGACGGACTACTTGAACAGTTTAATAATAGATGTATCAGAGCATTGCGCTATTGTGTATGACCGGTTGTAAGGGGACAAATATTTTACCAGTTTTTTAATTCCAAACACGGGATATATTTCGACACTATTACTAAAGTTATTGTTTAACCTTTAATTGAGTACAAGACATAAATCTAAGTGAAGCAATTTCTCAACGAAATCGTGACTGATATTACCTCATTGAATATTATGACAAATTATCGCATCACATGTTAAAATTATACAATAATCGAGTGTGAATACAATCATATGCATATTTATTTAATTTGTATTCATAATGAATTATTTAAAACGTCCTTATCCAATTTAAGTACTGAGGTACATTGTCATTTAAATTTTTTATATAACTTATAATTATAAATATGAATAACTCACCAAAATATTCTCCTTCCTCTTCTTGTTTTTCCATTTCCTCCTCTAATTGTCTGGTCATTTCTTCTATTTTCCTTTCAGCTTCAGTAGGTCCTCTAGGTCTCGGAGGAGTTACATTATACGGCAATAATGTTTTCCCGCTAACTCCTTTTAATTTTCCGCTGGTGATGCTTGTATTGCTCGTTGTACTTGGTGTGGGGCTAGGCGATTTAGGTGGGATAATATTTTTCGGGGCTTCTTTTTGAGGACTTTTCGGCGTACCTGCAATGCCGGAGGTTGCACCGTGGGCATAACTTGTTGATAAAGAAGTCAGAATTGGTGTATTCGTTGATAAAGTCTGAGCAATATTGCCGGTCATGCAAACATAATCGGAACCGTTGATTTCTTCCAATTGTTGCGGAGTGAAATTGCGAGTTAAGGGAGATTTTGGTGGCTGATGGATTGGTTGTTGAATTTCATGGACTTGATGAATTGGTTGCTGTTGAATTTGATGCACGGGTTGTTGTTGCATTTGATGTACAGGAGAAGTATGATAATAAGGTTTAGAGGAGTTTGTAGGTTTAACTGGCGGTATTACAGGTTGCATTACCGTATAATGGGATTTACTAGGTGATGATAAGTTATGTTGGAGGCTGTGATAAGGACTACCATGAAAAGTGTTAGTTTTATTAGTGTAAGGAGGAACTGCTTGATTACTAGCCACTTGAGGACCTGGTTGTGCACCTCCAGTCTTATGACCCAATTCCTGAAGATTTTCATAAACTGGACTTTGCTCAGCATCACGAGAATTTTGCTTATTGCCAGTCGGAACTTGAGGTTGCGCTTTCCTAAAACTAGACTCATAACTTCCATCCATCCTATTAGGAATTTGATGATAATAAGGAGGCGTACTCCTGTTTCCATAATAATCAATATTTTCATAAACCGGTTGATTCTTCAAAGCGGTATAGTCGCCAAAATTTCCGGCTATACTGGCCCGTGGGCTGGCCGAATGTTGTGATGAGCCACTGAGTGATTGTGTAGGACTTGGAGGACCTCTTACTTGGGGCTTCGCGCATTGTACGTAAATATCGGTACCGTTATAGCCGGTAGCTGTGTCCGACACGACCTTTTGTGATGCGATGCTCTCTACTTGTTTCGGTGTAGCAAACTTTGATGCTGCTATGATGTTGTTTCTTTCATAGATCTTGTAATCTGTGGATGTAGGTTTTTGAGGGGCTGGGGTCGTTCCTTCAATTGCGAAACTTTCGATAGCTCCTAGGGATCTTTTATTGTACGCTGGGTCACTTTTATTTATGATTCTGCCGTAAGGAGATTCTCCATCTCCAGACGCACTTGCAGAACCATTTAGTGACATATACTGCATTTTGTGAATATAAGTTTGATCCATTTTTATTTTACACAACGCGCAGACGAACAATAACAAAAAACACTGATGAGATTTATGGATATTTTGTACTAAACATCATTAAAATACTATACTTTTAAACGTTCTTAGCAGATAGATTAATTTAAACATTATTATTGTCTTTTAAATCACAAAGTACACTTGTGCTACCAAAAAAATTTAGTTGGAAGACAATCAGCCAACGAAGTCAACTTTGGATAATCAGAATCTGACTGACGCATTACTTACATCTGTTTGTATGTGACCCACATGTTAGACAAAGAGGTAATATGAATCACTACTACCTTGAGCTCTAACTAAAAAAAAATCAGTTTCTAAAGCTCCTGCAATAATAGTAACAACTTTCCTCTTAAAAATAATAATTCAACATTTATTTTAATTATTTGTTATTAAATACTAATTAAATTAAATAAACCCAGGTTCAGTACGTTTGTCTTTGATAGGACAGTACTAAGAAAATAGTTGAGAAATACGACACAGCAAGAAGCAGAATACAAGCTATCTCTGTTTTTCGTGTAGCGCTCTTCTTCTACGGCAATAACTGCGCATGTCACACAATTTGTTAAACAAGGATGTGTATAACAATTTCAATACTTTAGAAAGAGAAAGCTATATGCGTTAAAATTTGTCTAACAAAGTCTGTGTGTGGTTGCCATTCCAAAATATTTGGACGTCACTGGATGAGTATATTACTAGGCAACCAAATATCCGATATTGCCTGCAATTTGCCTATTCAGGCGAACGAATAATTATTATTCAAAGAAATAAATATTACAAATATTTTTTTAAATAAATGTGGGGAATAAGGTGATATACTTTGCACAAATAATGCATAATATTTATCATGAACGTGGTAAGCAAAAGGGACGTAATGCGTCGAACATTTAAATAATTTTTAATAAAAATATAATGTGCACACTAGTAATTTGTGCCAAAGGCACAGAATATGAATGAAGACCAATTTTATTAATATACAGGTGAGCCTTTTACATAAATTTAACCATGTTTACAGCAAAAAATCAATAAAGTATTAATACTGCATTAGCATGAATTTTTAATACGCTTATTTGAATATTTTTGATTTAGTTAATCGGGCTCTTCATGTTATCTATGATACCATGGCCGGGCCCGGTGGTATTCAAAATATCATGTCCACGGGATAACGCTAGGATAGTCCGAAAGATAATTCAAAGCAAATGGGTACCAATTCTAGAAAAGTACAAAGTCAGTATACCTTTAGAATGTCCCTTTCACCCACAAAGGGACATTTTTGGTCCCCAACAAGCAGCCAAACAGCAGCACCGTCCTTCCCAATGGACTTGTGGATTTTGTGGTAAATCCTTTTTTGAAGAAAAGTTTTTAGACATGCATTTCGACAATCGGCACAAAAGTAAAGTTAATATGGTAAGAGTTACCATAATTTTTTGCTATGAAAAAATAATGATTATATTTTAAGGCTGAAGATGCTGTATGTCTATCAGATTATTGTGATATAATGCGTTGTAATGTACTAGTAACACAAGACGCAAAAGTAGTATTTCCTGATAGTAGTGACGTAAACACAGACATCGAAATTTGGCAAGAAGCGACCGCTTATCGGACTGCTTTAGCTACTTCAGGACCTAGAGAAGTGGCACGCTATAGCGTTAGAGAAGGTAGTTACGTACAAAAACAAACACCTGCCACTTCGCCTCCACAACCAGAAAAGCCAATTAAACTTTGCGAAAAAACTGAAGCGCCTGAACCAACTGAAAATAGTAAGACAAAAAAAAAATCTAATCAAAATCAACAAATTTTATTTTATAGGCGAAGAAACTTCTTCGGGAGATGATAAATCTCAAAATGGAAGCTCACCTTGCCAGAGTGATTTAGTTGATGCAGCTTTACCAGCAGCAGATTATAAACAACAAAGAATTTTAGAACTACAAAAATTGAAAGCTAATTGCAAACCTGATGAGCTACAAAAATTAAAAACACGGTGCGAAATATTAGTGCGCGATTGTATAGCCAGCCTTCTCATCCAATTGTCAATTAACGATTTCAAAGAAGTTGAAGGTATGTAAACGTAGATTTCAAATATTTCATTTTCAATTTTGAAAACATCGATTGGAAATATTTTATTTGCCGTGTGGCTGTTGGTGACATTGAAAATTATATTTTAATAAATATATTGCATTTGTAAAAAAACATTTTGAATAAGTAAAAAACTTTCTCCTGTGCTGAATATTCAAGGATTGGGGTGCTGGAGTTTTTGGATAAATAAATTAGTAAAATAAAAACTTAAAATTCTGTGCTGAGACTAGCGGAGTTCAATACAGAAAAAAATAACAGAACAGAGTAAATTTGTTTGCCAAGAAACAAAGTTATCCATTTTAAAGAATGCATTTTTTTCCGTATCGAATTCGGTAAATCTCGGTACAAAATTTTGAGGTTTGATTTTACTAATTTATTCACCTGAAAATTTCAACACCCCAATTCTTTAATATCTATTTTTGTTTTCCAAAGCCTTTCTATCTTTTTACCATACAAAACACAATCTATTTGTTAATATTATACATTTAAAAAAAAATTAAAATGTTGATATTGGCTAACATTTTCATAAACAGATGACTATTCACGCTCAACATTTTTTTTCAAATATTTTCTCAATGAATTACTCAATTATTTTACAGTACTGAAAGAAAATTCAAGTGAATAATTATACATATGTACCTAAAAACGCCTTAATCTGAATTTATGAAAAAGTTATCTTATAGGAAACATTATTCAATTGTTACAGATGAATTGAATAAGGCAGTTTGTTGGTACCTGACTTGTGATAGATATTGGGAAGATTCTCAAACGGAGGCCCGAATATTTCCCTGGGGATTGCTCTTTGTAATAGTAATGGTTTTATCTCTAGGAATTTGTATGTGTTACTATATCATTTGGGTACTATATGAGTGAGTTTAAATCAAAAATATACTATAATATATACCTGCTTTTAAACAAAAATGAAATCTTACATGTTTGTAGTTCTGATGACATAAGTGTGACTAGTGCAAGTGTGACGGACACTTCTACACCCTCTCCGGCACACACATTACGTGGGCAAAGCAGTACGGCGTCGAATAGTTTGGATGCGCCCCATCAGCAAGTTTACACAGAAGATTATTATACGGCGTCCGATAAAGAGCAAAACGAACATTATATTTATGTAACGTATCCACCTGACCTTAAACGAAGACTGCTGGAGAGGTAAGCATATTAATAATTAATAAATAGTTTAGTTTGCTAGATAATTAGTCAAATTGATTATTTTCTGTGTAGTTGTTATAACAGAACAACTCGTTTATGAGAAGTAGCACCCAAATAGATGCAGTACAAGGAACTCTTGGCCAAATTAGTTAAAATGGAGATAGACAACACCAACTGAATAGTTTCAAAAAATTAGTTCCGGTTTATGAACATACGGGGTTTACCGTATAGCTTATTTTATTTGTAGTAAAGGCTGAATCTATGTGTTCATGAATCAGGAATGCCGCACTCCCACTTGATAGTTTAAATTTTAGACATGAAGATTTTATATAAGGAGTACAATATCTGTACGTAAAATTCGTCCGCTAGCTACATCCAAAAAATATTTCTGAAATAATAGAAACGCTTGCTTTAGAACGTCCACTGTTGCTCGTACTGTATATACTCTTCAATCTCAATCCATCAATTTACGATTGCTCGCACAATATCGTGCTCAAGACACTTCAATAATATTTCAAATTGACTGTTTGCCTCCTAGGATTCCGTTCTCGATGCACAATACCTCGAAAAAATTAACATTGTCGTCACAGCCCGAATAAGCAGTTTTTGGGGCATTTGAAGTCAGTGTTCTTTCTGGTCGTCTGACAAAAATATTGGATTAAATTTCATATGCTCAATACAACAATAAGAGCTTAAATTCAGTTCCCTATTAGCCAGTAGTGTCCGACCGAATCTTCTGCTTCGGCCAAAAAAGCAAAAATCAGCCGCCGAAAACGGACGATATTGTAGAAACGCGCGCGAGTAGTATGCCGAAAATGCCGAGGGCAGAGGTAGCTGCAGGATTGTTTCGGAAGGCAATTCATTCCAATAAAGAGTTTACCAATAAGAATGGTAAACAAAATTAACTTAATCCAAATGTTTTTTACCATTTGAAAGTTCTATCGATAGCACTTATGTTTCGAACAATACATCATTCAAATATCTGCCGCGACTACGAATGCAGGAGCGTATTCATTAAGCTCAATCTCGGTCACTTTTTGGAATAAATCAGCATTAATTTCCCGAATGCAGAGCTGTATGTTAGTTTTTAAATCTTCTACTATATGTGGTTTGTTCGCATAGACCAATGGCTACATGTAACCCCATTAAAAATAATCTAATAGAATTAAATCGCAGTTCAATTCTTCTTGAGTTTCTCGTATCACGAGAAATCAATATTTCAGGAAAATTTTCTTCTAATAAGTTGATGGTTTCCATTTCTCCCAACTGAAGGAAAAAACTAATCTCACTGCCAACAATGACTCTCACAAAAGCAATGTTGTCTTGATTTCTTGCATTTCGTCGTCGCTGTGGTGTTTTTTTTTTATCGTATAAGAGTAAATTCACTTCCAAAGTTTTTCACAAAATGAATATTCATAGCTCAGTGTAAATATGCTGGCTTTGTAATCCGAAGGTCGCGGGCTCGAATCCCACCAACGGCGACGAACAAAAATTCAGTAAGATTTTTACTGAATAAAATATACTCCGTGGTATAATCTCCGCAAAAACTAAGAGTACCTGTAGCTTGACGACTGGTAACCACATCCTACGGCTGAAGAAATATCAATTTACCGAGTGCACTATAAGTGTCTGTCAAACCTGCAACCGGTAAAAGGCGTGATTGATATTTATTTTAGGAGAATAATTTCTTCCAAAATTCTCATGTAACGAGCGACAAGTTTGGACAAAAGATTATTCGCCCAAAATCTAGCCTTGAGTCGGACACTACTTGCAAGTCGACTAACAGAGGCCACTAAATCGCGATGTTTTCGTTGGTTATTGACGTTGAAGGTCTGCCAGATCAGTTAAAAACTTTTAATCGCTTAAGGCCCGGTTTCACCAAAGTCAGTTAAATTTATCTAGAGGTTATTTTGAGTTAGTAACTATAGTTACAATTGTATCAATAATAGTTTCCGTATAAAATATCCTTTGGATAAATTTAACTGGCGTTGGTGAAACTCGCCCTTAGACGTTATTTTCCGAATGCCGTTTTCACGGTCATATGTCTCCGGTTTTGGAAACAAAATTTTCGAAAAAAAATCGAAAACATCTTTTACCAGACTGTCACTCTTTGCTAAGCAAAAATTCTGCGCTGATATTTCTAGAAAATTTGAAGTACAAACAAGCTTTCATTTTTACATGCGCAGAAAATTTCGACTCCTATCTTAAAATTTTCCAATCACACCTCGTATAGTGATTCATGATTTGTCTATTTATATTCTGCTTCACAAATGTCAAAGATGAGAGTATCAGGTGATGATTTTTGCATCAAGAAATTTTTTGGAAATGGTTTTAAGAGTTCCTGTAGATATCAGATTCCTTATATATTTTCTTCATGATTTTAGATAATACGATTTATAAATTTTAAAATCGCTTCAGTGCTTTTAAAATTTTGATATTATCATCCGACTTTACTCAATTTGTATCGCACTCATTTTGAATAATACTTCTTTAATAATTAAAAAAATGTATTTGAAGAATATTTTTACTAGTCTCTCAGTAGATGAATCCTGTAGTATTATTATTATTATAGTTATGCATTTCAATGTCAGTTATTATAATAGTAGTATTCCATTTTTAGTTGAGAAATAAAATTTATTGAGAAATAAAATTGTCTTTCTATTCATTCAATCATTATTTCACACATAAATGTAAAGATGATTTACAATAATGATCAATATTAACACAATTTTGTTGAGTGTTTTTGATTATTACAAGTTATTTATTCATAAATAAATTGACACAATGTCAGTGCATGTGAAGAATTATCGACAGTTGTAGATCTTTTAATTTCCATTGTGATCGCGCGTCATTATATTGGACGTATATTCATTCTGGTTTCCAGCCAATGAAAGGATTGTAGTCGTCAACACACAATAATACCGGAAATAGTAAAGAAGTTCTCAAACTGTTCCTCCTGGATTGCAGGTGGGTCAGGCAAGCCTGACCAAAAAAATACAACTTAGAGCTTGGATCCTGAAGTCCTATAAAAAAACTGTTAACACATTCACACACACATTCACTCAAAAATGTTTTTCATTCATTTACACCTAAAACATTAAGCGTCTGCTGTGAAAACGATGTAAACGAAAAATGAAGGGATTGGGATACCGGACAGGTACCATGCGGGCGAAATACTAAACTTAAATGGACTATTTTACAAGAGAACTTAAAAAAAATCTCCTACTAATTTGGAAAAATGATGATACGGATACCCATCCTTGATATTGAAAGAAGTAAAAGGTTAAAAGGCAAAAATAACCGACCATTTTCTACAAGATGAGTTGCATGAACGCCTCATAACTGGAGTTGTTGCGTTGCTCGAAGGCAGTTTCTACACGATATTCACAGACGTTCATGAATTTTTTTATTAATCGCCATCGTAGCGCGATGACCGTCGTCTGGCGCGCGGTGCCCCTCTCCCAAAATCACGTTCCATTCGACGTGATTCTTCCATACGGCGCTTATGTTCTGCCATACGTTGCAATCGCTGTTGTTGCTTTTTAGCGATCTGGGAACAAGACAATAAAATATTCACAATGACAATAAATACAATACAAAGTGATCCAAAATGACAGTCCGTGTCGCTTCATTCTAATTATGTTTAGGGATAAAGGAATGATGAAAAGGTGGGATGAGAAAAAAAAAAACAAGGAATCACTGAGTGCAGATTGGCTGTGAAATAATAGTTATTTACATTACAAGATGCGAAAGTAAACTTTTTTGTGTGAGGTGGTATTTGAATGGCCGAGGTGAAGCCGAGGCCGTTCAAAACCTCCGAACACCTGAAAGAGCTTTCGCATCGTGTGATGTATTCAATTTTTTCTGCTACTGTTCTATACAGATATTAATATTTAATAATTATTATTATATTTGAAATGTCATGGAGGCTGTTTTACCTGTCTAAAATTATCCATAGCAACGGTTTATTTACAATGTTATCTGTCATCAGCGCCTGTCAAAGACTTTGAATTTCAATAATTTAGTGAAAGATTGCATTTGATCGATTCAATATGTTAACAGAAAATGAAAATGGTATTCAAAAGGCAACTAACAATGCATGTGCCTCACTTCTTGCGGATAAATCCAAAGAAAGGTACAATCAAACATACAGCATGTTTTCTAAATGGCTTGCTGATAAAAAGTTACTCGAATTGACGAAAATGTAATGCTTCGGGTGCCGATATTTTGGATTTAAAGAGCCGATGGAAGTATCCTTCGTAAAGTAATGAAATTGAAATTTCTACAAAGGTGTTACATGAAATTCACATTAATATTTCCTCCAATAAAGAATCAGTGACAAATATGAATTTTGACGTAATTCAAAATGATAAAAATCTCCCAATACAAAGTGAAGAAATTAATAATTCAAATAATATTCCTACCACGACTTTTTCCAATTGTTCAAATTGCATAATTACTTAAAACCAATAAATAGATAAAATTAAATTAAATAGATTGGATAAAATCATATTATTGTTATAAACTACTTATTTATTTGAATAAATTATGAAATTTTCAATATATTTGCATTTTTTCAAACTTTTACTTTTTTGTCCTGGCCCCGAAAGTATTACTTTCGTAGCTAGCAACGCATAGCAACGAGGTAACACGAAGGTTTGCTTTCGTTATCGTTCGAGTTGCCAGGGCTACAAAGCTCACTTATTTATACAGTAGCAGAAAAAAGTTCTTTTCATAATACCTACATTGAAACAACGCGTTTCAACGCCTGTTTTGTCAGTCGAAACAAGGCAATTTCAGACAAATGCGAGTGTAGCCGGACAGAAATAAGCCTGTTTCTGCCCTAGGGGAGAAACAAGCTTGTTTCTGCCCGCTGAGATTTGTTTCTCACATCGTTTTATCCCTGGCAGAATCGCATTTGTTCATTGTCAATCTCCAAGAGAAAATCATATAACCTTAGTTAATCTGACAGTTGTTGTATTCGTAACGGTACATTAAATTAAAAAGAGGAATAGTTTCCAGAAAAAAAGGTATTAATACGATAATTTTAAGTACATCAAAATATCTTGTTGATAAAGCACAAGCAGCTACTCTCGATTTGCTACCTGCAAAATCAAAAGAAAAATATCTACTTTGTGATGTCAAATTTGTAATATGGAAAGTTTCAATGCAGGTATTATGAAAAATACAGTGTGTGGCACGGGACAAAACACGATTTCAGCCGAGGGTGATTCCAGCCCTCGCTTCGCTCGGGCAAGCAACTCTCACCCTCAGCTGAAATCGTCTTGTTTCGTCCCTAGCCACACAATATACTATTTTTAACACGCTTTTATTAGGTTCACTTATATGCAAAGAGATCTTTCAAATTTTCATTTACTTTCAGACGTCTCAATAATTTGAAATTTTGCAAACGTATTAATAAGATAAATTTGATATTTTTTAATGTACACATACAGTTTTATGTAAAAATTAAGGGTTATTACTGCGGTGCTTTGCAGAATTGAAATTTAAAAATTGTTGCACAGAACAAGTAACAATTAAGTAATTAAATTTATAGTTTACCATACCACCCATTTTAGGGTAGAAATTATTTACCTCAATATATCGTGAGTTACAATAGTATATTGTGTGGCTAGGGACGAAACAAGACGATTTCAGCTGAGGGTGAGCGTTGCTTGCCCGAGCGAAGCGAGGGCCGGCATCACCCTCGGCTGAAATCGTGTTTTGTCCCGTGCCACACACTGTATTTTTCATAATACCTGCATTGAAACTTTCCACATTACAAATTTGTCATGACAAAGTAAATATTTTTCTTTTGATTTTGCAGGTAACAAGTCGAGAGTAGCTGCTTGTGCTTCATCAATAAGATGTTGTAGTGTATTTAAAATTGTCGTATTAATACTTTTCTTCTTGAAACTAATCATCTTTTTAATTTAATTTACAGTTCCGAATACAACAACTGTCAAATTAACTAAGGTTATATGATTTTCATTTAGAGAAAGACAATGAACAAATGCGACTCTGCCAGGGATAAAGCGATGTAAAAAATTAATTCAGTGGGCAGAAACAAGCTTGTTTCTCCCCTCGGGCAGAAACAAGCCTGTTCTTGCCCGGCTACACTCGCATTTGTCTACAATTGTCTTGTTTCGACTGACAAAACAGGCGTTGAAACGCGTTGTTTCAATGCAGGTATTATGAAAAAGATATTGAAATGCGCTTTACGATATTAGTATCAGAATGTGAATCAAACTTTTGTTATGATAATCAATGTAGATCAGTACATGACCTCCCGTTAAACATTTTCTTAAATCTGGGGTTCATTTCTAATTCGTAGAGACAACTTCTTGATATCATTTTATATACTGTCGACATATACCACCTAGTGGACCATTAGAGAAGAGACCGGATCAAGCCAGTTTCTTCAGTATCCAAGTCCCTATAAATGTGACTAACTGTCATGACGTTATTGACATAGAGACTGCGATCTGTCTCCAAGCTATCTCTATAAATTAGAATAGGGCATTTAGGAGGTTAATGAACCAAATATATTTTTAATCTAAAAAGTGAAAATAACTGAAAAAACTAAAAGAAACACATTTTTTCAATAATGCACTAAAAATGACAAAACAATGTAATTTAGGTACTTCTTAATTTTCAATGACTGTGCGAAAAGGGTTATTTTTGACAATCATTGAAAATTAAACAGTTGATTACATTATTTTGTCCTTTTTTAGTGCGTTACTGACAAAATCTCACTAATGGCGGGAATGTCTGATTCCTGACTCAAGGATCATTAATAATTTTATATTTAGGGAGCTGGTGGCAGAAATTTTTTATATGATTTTGTTGTGTGAATGAAATTGAAAATTGTGAAGAGATAATAAAAAAATCGATCAAGTAAAAATTTATTTCATGCCTCAGTTATTTGTATGATGTGCTATCCCGAATTAAATTAATAAAAAAACACCTTATTTCCAAATTTTATCTAATAGTGTCAATAGTCTCCAAATAAAATAACTGTGACATACGAACAGATGGACAGGACGAAATTATAAGGGTTCCATTTTTGCCATTTGGCTACGGAACCCTAAAAACCAGAAACTATTTAAGTCATTGGGGCCGTTTCTGAGTTGTCTATTGACAGTCAATTAGAGATGCAATTAGTCACTTATTTTAGAAGTTACTTGTTAATATTATACTGATATAAATGTAGTCGGCTGAATGAAACGCTTCTTCCCAAAATTTGATGCATTTTCTTTCTTTATTTTATTGTTTTTACTATGGCGTTATCTTAATTTATTCCAGTTTTTGTTTAAGTAGCGCTTGAACAAGAGGTGGAAACATGGATCTATGTATGTGTCTGCATTTATTAACAAAAGATGAGAAAATTCACAAAGTAAAGAAACAATAAAGCAGACTTCAGTCATCTGAATTTTCAAATATGGAGTGAAAAATAACGCTTTAATATTATTTTATTGTGTCATCCACTTTGCAGAAAACTTTCTTTATTTGTAAAACGCGTTAAAAATTTCTGCTATTCTGATTTTTCATCGGCTTACGATTTTTTATAATTTTGCAAATGTAAACCAATAAAAAATATTATTTTAAATAAATTCATCGAGAATATTATTGAAAAACAATGTAAGAGAAATAATTTTTCTCCATCATAGAAATATTTGATCTATTTTTATTAATTGATTCATAACTTTTTTTATTACTTCTTCCTTCAACCATTCACAATAACTAAAATGAATTCATATTTTCATTATATACTCTCATGAGTTAAATCTTTTCATGCTTTTATCCTATAGGGATTTAAAGTTGTGCTATCAGCGCGCCTGTGAGTAAAATTCAAAGCTCGAGAAGAGATACTGCGCGAGGTTATTGCATTGTGTACAAGTGGAAATAAAGTGATTTACGAAGAATTTGCTGTATTTAAAAGTTGTACATCAATAGAAATTATAATGTTACACATAAATAATTCAATGAATAATAACGGAATGACGAAGGATGTAAGATTTTCCTTGATAGAATATTTTCGATGTATTAAAATTAAAATTCCAGAGTAGTTTTCATAGGTGCAGAAGTTTTTAATGCTGGACGCATAATAATTTGTGGCACTTCACGTGACAACTCAGATTTGAATATAAAATTGTATGGTTTATGTTTGCAAACTTCTGCTTCTAAAATTTGCCACCAGACTGCGTAGCGCTTAGCTGGAAATCTCTATATTAATACTTCTGCTTACACGTTTTTTAGGAGAAAATTTAAATATATGAAAAAATCAGCATCGCAGTCAGTAATAAAACTTATAAAAATATAAATAACAACTTATTTTGACAAACAATACGATAATTTATTATTTCTCATTTTGAAATTTTTTTTGGGAAAACTGGGAATAATTCTGAAAATCAGCAATGTATGTGGCAGCCAATGTTCTTTTTTTTTTCTACTTTTGGATATAAGAACTAACAAATCAAATCAATGCGAAGTACAATAAAATGACTCAATAGCACCTTTTTTTCTGCAAATTAACAATTTTATTAAAGAGTCAGAGACATGAGCTTTGAACCACTTTTTTTTTATTTTTAGTGTCGATTAACGAATAATTTTGGAGCAAAGGTTGAAACAATAAATTAATAATAGCTTTTTTTTTTTTGGAAATTTAAAATTAACTTTTTTTTAAAACTCAGCAGCAACCAAGCTCAAAAGCTGCTTTAATCGGTCAGTTATGTTATATTAATGTCTTCAGTACATATTATTGTTAGCTATAATAAAATCATATATCCGTATTAGTCACCAGTTCCAGTGAACCAAACTAAATTAAACGGCTTATCAAAATATATTCGCTGATAATTCCATTTAAAAAATCAAAAGAAAATCGGAATTATCTAATGTAAGCTGCAGAATTATTTTTTGACGGATAATCAATTTGGATCAGTAATGCATATTATTAAGCTATATAAATGTATTAAACAATAAATATTATGTTGCAATCAAAGGTTAATTTTTTTGTTGAATGATATTTTGTAGTTATTTTTTAGCATAATTGTCCATAAGTAGCAAAATCATCCTATAGACAACATAAATGATAGAAATTTTTATCATTTGATTTCACGCCATCAAATAATGTCACTGAATTCATGTCACGTCAACAAAATCAAAGAAGTAACAAAACTTGTCAACTAGTACGATATTACACTATAAACTTACACGCCGCAACTGTATCCAATCTGTGTGTAAGAAATTTCACTGTATTTTTTCCAATGAGTGAAATTATAATTATGAATACAATATAATTATGTATAAGACAGAACGATGGTAAAAATTATGCTTCCTTGCATGTAACTAGATTTTTCTCAAACTTATGATGTGAAACCTTTTGTTAAAAATTTCTAGTCACACCAAAAATCAATACTATAATTTTAAAGTTTATCGACAAAAACCGACAGTCGAAATATTGCTGTCTCATTCTATTTAATAATTGCAATCAATATAAAAAAGACCTGTACATGTCCTATCATTTTTTATTGTTTTTTTTTTTTTTAAAATAAATAAGCGAAGTTGATGCCGAAATTCAATAACTAAAAGTGCTCAACAAAAATCAATTATTAAGTCTTTTCTACAGTGAAAAAATGTTTATTTCTCTTACTTGTTCGGGAGAAAGGGGCAGCCAATATATACTTGGTGTTGATTTAGTTTTGTGGAATAAATCGTCCATCATTTTAACTTCCGGTTCTTCTTTTTTCTTTTTTCGAGGACTGACATGATCACCTAAATACATTTATAATTTAAATAAGGTTTAAAATTATTAATAATATTTTCACCATTTGATGGCGATTCAGTTCTAGGTGGCCGCTTCTTTTCATTCCTATCCGAGCGACTATGATTTCGATCCCGACTACGGGAACGATCTCGATGGTCCTGTGGGACTTTACCCACATCCCATTCCCGGATAGGGGCAGCTGCTTTAGTTTTTTCCCATCTATCATTCTCTACTGGATCTTCCTTTTTATATTCGGAAATCTAAAAACAAATTGTTATTTAAATACTCACTATAATAATGGCGATTTAACGAAACTTATACTTAATTTTTATTATTTACCTTTTCTATAACTTTTTCAGGGACAGGTTTCGGCGCAGGAGGCTCCGCAATAGCATTTTTAGCTGCAGTCATAGATTCCTGTGTTCCAAAATCTATGATTAATTTTTTACCATTCCCTATCGGCCACTGAACGCCATGTAAGGCATTTCTTGTAGCTTCAGCCTCACTGAAATACCAAAATACCAATAAAAATCCTCAATACATTCTTTAAAAAACTTACTCTTCTGTTTCATATTGCACATAACATTTAGATTTAATTTTATCAGTCCAGAAACCATCTTCAACAATTTTTCCAGTTCTAGATAATAATTCTTGCAGTTGTTTTACCGTAAACGGCCGAACTAGATTCGTAATATATAAAATGGGAGAGGTCGGATTTTTAGCTGGACTCGGAGGAGGCTGCAGCTTGCTTGCCTCGTCATTAACAATTGATATTTTTCTATTTAATCCAATATTCGAGACTTCCTTTTCCAAATCGTCTTCTTTTGGCGAAGAAGGTATTGTTACCTCCCGTTCTTTTCTAATAGGTTTTGATTCTTTAGGTTCTTCAATCTCTAATTTAACATCGTCATTATTGAGCATTACTAGGGAAGGACAAAAAGAAGTAATAACATGGGAAGTTATTGCTGGAAGCTCTTTTAAAGGAGCTTTATATTTTCCCCAATTTCTTTTGCGAATTATCCTTTCAGGCGAGCCTTCCATTCTTTCTTCAGTGAAGGACTTTACTTCAGAGGAATCCTCTTCCATTTTTTCTTCAGTACAGGTTTTGATTTCAGAGGAATCCTCTTCAATTTTTTCTCCAGTTTTGATTTCGGTGGTATCTTCTATTTTACCTTCAGTAGAGGACTTATCTTCAGAAATTTCATTTATTTGTTCTTCAGCCTTATTTTCATCTTTTTTATTAATCTGTTCTTCAGGTTTATCGTCAACTGAAGTTTTATTAATAGTCTCATCATTTTTTGGTTCTTCTTTTAATTTTTCTGATTCAGTTTCTTCCATTTTATCTTCCTTAACTCCTTCTGTCAAGTCTTTATTTGTACTTATATCAGGACTTTTAGTTTCTTCTGCTTCAACTTCAGACGTTATTTTGGAATTTGTTTCAATCAATTCTTCTTTTTGTAATTCAGGTATTTCATTTTTTTGTACTTCTATTTCGGAGGGTATAACTTCTGTTTTTCCAGAAGGCTGTTCAGAATTTTCTTCAATTGTTTTACTTGGCTGTTTTTCATCAGATTCTTCCGTTGCTACTTGTTTCACCTCAGTTTCTTCCGATGTAGATTGTTTTTCATCAGTTTCTGCCGGTATTGGTTGTTTTTCAACTATTTCTTCCGACTTTTGTTGTTTTTCGTCAGATACTTCTGATATTTGCTGCTTTTCTTCGGCTGTATTTTGTGTCTCAGCAGATTTATTAGTACTGTCCTTTTCAGAAGATTCTGCCGTATCTGCTGCACTTTGTGCAATTATTTCTATATTTGAAGTATTGTTCAATTCTTCTGAAAGTGTTTCTTGTTCAACAACACCAATTAATTGTTTAGAAATGATATTTGCTTGAATTTCAGCTTCATCCTGCATTTTTTCTGCCGTGTCGGATTCGACATTTGCCTGCACTTTTTCTGCTAAGTCGGATTCGACATTTTCCTTCACTTTTTCTGTTGCTTCAGGTTCAACAATTTTCTTTTCTTCAGATTCCGAAGAACCTTCTACTGCTTCTATTGAAACATGAGCAACAATTTCTTTTTGATTGTCAATTACTTTTTCGTTGTTTTGATCTTCGACAATTTTTTCGTCTTTAACATCTTTTTCTTTGTTTCCTTGATTTTCAACACTTTTTTCTTCGATAACTCGATCTCCATCACTTTTATCATGTTCTTGAGGTTCATCTTTGTCCTTTTTAATTGCTGCAGATTCTTGCCCCATATCCTGCTCAATTTTAGACTCAATTAGACTCTCGCCTGCTAGTTTTTCAGTTCGAGAGTCCTGAATACATTCCTCATTTTCAGATTCTTGAGTGGTTTGTGAACTATCTAACTTACCTTTTCCCATTATGACTTCATTTGTTTCCTTAACTATCATTAAACATTCGTCCTTTTCAGCTTCTTCAATAACTGAATTATCCAATGAGGATCCTTCTGTGACTTGTGCAGGACTGCTTTTTCGTGTTTTTCTTTTATGAGGTTTTTCTTCTGGTGTTAGTGAAGCATCATCTGATTGACTGGAAGCTTTACCTCTTCGTCTTCTAGGAGATTTTTCAATTCGTTCCGGTGTTGTAGGAGGTCTCTGTAGACAAATTTTCAGTTTTTGGATTTCACCACTTGGTGCTTCAGTAGTCTTTACTTTCCAAATTGGCTGCTCTTCTTTTTTGTCTTCATCAGAATTCGATCGACTTTCTGATACTTTTGGTACAACCGGCGGTATAACTTCGGGAGGTGGAGTTTCTGGTACTGCCGGTTTTAAGGGCGCGTCATCAGAATCTTCACTACTTGAACGTGAAGTTGACCTTTTACGTCTTCGAGAAGAACGACGAGATTTTTTAGCTGTGGTTTCAGCAGATTTTTTATCAGGTGTACTCTTCGATTTATTTCTCTCACTCTTGCGCCTCATTTTTCACTAAAAAAATGACACAATTCCAACATACAGACAACCGACGCCATCATGTGCATTATAAAACTATACTGATTATAAGTTAATATAATTCGAAATGTTAGATTGAATATATCAACGTTAAACTTACAGAACTATATGAATTATATTTGCAGAAATATATCCTACAAATTAAAACGACAACTGATTCAAATGAAATAATTATTACGCAGAGGTTAGCACACATCAACACGAAGCGTATAATATTTTACTGTCGCCATTTGTTTAGCAGGTTTACCAACAGCCGCCTCAAGTACCAGCTAAAATATCCCTAATACTCTTGTCACTGTCAATTCTAAAAATAGGTTATAAATATTAACGCTGTAAATATAAATGAAAGTGATGTTTTGTTGCTTAAGAGGCTGCTTAGATGGATTGGGTTTCGCACCCACAGTTCAACACATTCAAAGAGAAAATCCTATTCAATTAGACACTGCTTATATGGGTATATGTCTAATATAAAAAACGTATGTTAGCCAAATTTTGACGTTTTTTCCTTTCAGGATATGAAGTTGTCATTGTAAAAGGTGGACAAAGGGTATGTGGTTCAGGAGGAGCATTAGGAAATGCTCCTTTAGTGCAATCAAAGTCATATTTTGAAGTTAAAATTCAACAAGGAGGATCTTGGGCTATTGGATTAGCGACGCGGCAAACTAATTTAAGTTTAACCCAAGGTATTTTTTCAAATATGCCTACATAAAAAGAAAAATAATATTCTATGTAAATAGGTGGTATGGACGAATATTCGTGGGCTCTTTGCAGCGACAATGCTATACGTAATAATAAACAGGAATTGTACAGGTTAAACAGCTCAAATTCAAATAATACTGAAAATCAGGCTTGTGAAGGGGATATCGTCGGCGTATCATATGACCATATCCAGTTAAAATTCTATATAAACGGAAAAGAACTAGAATGTCCTGTTACAAATGTAAAAGGGACCGTTTATCCTGCGTTATTTGGTATTTTAATAATACTAGTAAGCGGTGCAAATTAATTTTCTAGTTGTTTTTAGTGGATGATGGGGCCATACTAGATATAATATTGGAAAACTTCAATTATCCAACACCTTCTGGATTCGAGAAAATTATGTTAGAACAATCTCTCCTCTGAAATATTTTTATATAAAAACTCTGAAATCTCACGGAGGGATTTATTTAATTATACACCTCTTTAAACATAAATGACTTCTTGTACCAAAATTTATTGCATTTTAATATAAAATATTTTATTTTGTTCTACAAAATAGCTACTAACTAGTTTTATACTTTTAGTATTGCGTTAATTTAATAGTATTGTTTAGAGAAATGGTGTAATTATTTAATAATAAACTAATTTATTCTTTTTTAATTCTTGCGTTATTAATAATTTTTTTTTAGTTCTTAATTTAAAATTGTTCCGTGCATCAGAACATAAATAAGTACTTTTAAAATAAATGTTGTAAATAAAATCAGTCATTACGTCGTTTTTTATAGAATAAACTTAAGACTAAAATAAGTTCTCTTAACATTGAATACACAACAACTAACTGATTAATATGGCAGCAACATATTTTACGTGGTATGAATAATACTCATTTGCATCATTAAGAAATGAATATTCTAAAGAGTAATATAGAGATATAGTTAAAAAGAGCATGCTAAAATGCGTCAGAGATTAAAATTCACAAAGTGAAACAATGTAACGGAGAGGTACAAAATTATACAACAATAACATTATAATATCTTTGGCAAATCATGAAAACAACATCGCAATACGAGATTTCACCCTAATACTAACGATATGATTCGTATACTTATATAAATATCTACCGCATGCATTCCGGGTTTTGTGATGTCTTTTACGTACAATCATCGACTAAAACACATCTTCGACAATTCGTCATCTAAATTATTGTGATTATAATTTACAGTGAACCTAAAGCGGGTTTCATACGTGAACAGCTATCGGCAATCAATTTACTATTTTTCTAATTACGAAAGTGAGAAAATATTTCTTTTATTTAGTTTTATTTTCGTATAACAATCTTAAATGTAGAAATACATGAGTTATTTCAAGCGACCTTCAAATATTTTTTTCCATTTCAGTTCAGGGACTCAAGAAACTATTCATCTTTAAGGTCTAAAAACTATTTTTGAAACCCATAGAATTGGAAAGAATTATAATTTTGACGGAAATTGGAAATAAAAAATAATATACCATTGTACTTTTTTTGCATTGCCTTATCTGCCATCCGAACAAAGCTGTTTTTTTTTACTTGTTAATTTTAATTAGCGAATAATTTTCTTTTTTATATACATTAAATAAAATGGAAATGTCTGTGATTTCAAAATAAATGCAAAAATTTAAGTGGGAACTGCTATTTAAACGATGTCTAATTATAAATTAACGTTTTTAGAATTTTTGTCTGTAAATTTGTCCGAAACGACTTAATAGATTTCAATGAAAATTTCAGGAATTAAAACAAGAGATTTAACTGAAGTTTTCGTGTATGTTTCATTTCGATATCTTGCAGGGTTCAAAAGATATAAATATTTGTATGTTTAGTTTTTGCGCCAGTCATAGACTGCAGTGTCCATGTAATTATGAAAATGATAAAAAGTATGCGCATGCATATGATGGGAAGAAGGAAATACTTTCTGCCTCATGGTAAAGTGAGCGAACTTAATGTATCATTAGCGCGAGCGATTTGATGATGTGCAGTTCTGTTACAGAATCCAGTTACTCTCTTCATGTCCGGTTCAATAAAAGGTAGAGTAATTTACTTCCAGAGCAAATGAAATTTGCTCTATTAGATGACAGTCGATTATTTGACAGCAATGATTCTGATATCATAAGGAAACTCAAATTGATCAGAATTTGTTGAATTAAATAAATTTATCTATATGCTAGCTCATTGTTATTCAATTGTCAAACATTTGAATGCTAGTTTATTGTTGGAAAAGAGTATATAAAGCCTGTGGGCTGTGACGGCTTGCGATTTTGATATTTTGCGACGAATCGTAAAGTGAAAAATTGTACTGTAACCTGTAATATTTTATCACAATAAAATTTGTGACAATACTGACAACTTTATCAAACTGCCAGACTTTCTATTCCGCAATTCTTCATTGAAACATATAAATTAAGTTAATGTTGTCAAACTAACAAATTTCTCAACACGTATCAGTAATAAATTGTCGATAGCCCTACTCATGTGATAATCCCTTAACATGGTATCTCAAAATCTAAATCTAAAGCTTATTTGTGACGAATTAAAGTCTAACACATAAATGCGAAACACGAATTGTCGAAGACGATCTAGTATTTCCGAGTTTGGGATTACGTTATAAAATAAAAATCACTAAACGCTATTCGGGGTGGTATCTTCGAGTAAATTGTCCCAATCGAACCCTGTCACACCTGGCTTGGTGGGAAGCTCTCCCAAGTGCTCAAACCGAGCATGGAAGTCACTATCCCGTGATTTGAGCTTCTCAAATCGTTGGAACAATAATTTCTTAGCAAAACTGTAAAGTTCGATGTCTAACGAGTTTAGATGGCTCACTTTAGCTGCCTGCTCAGTTGTCAAAGTTGACATAGTCAGACTTGAAACAGTTGCATTGTTCTGTTCAAAAGGTATTGCAAAACGAAGATTAAAAGTTTCTTCAAAAATATATTGAGATATTTTTTGGTATTCGGTTAAGCCGAAGTAAGCCATTGAGGCTAAATTTCGCTTAGCACTAGCGAGAAGGACTCGATCTCGCTCAGTTTGAGGCATGTAAGAGTTATTGTAGCAGCCTACGAGTTCCAAATCAGCTAGCATTCTTGTTTGTCGATTAGCTGCCAAATTAGACGAACAATCAGCGAATTCGTCTAATTTCACCCCATACCAGGATGAATCAGTATAACAAGGAGGTAATTCTTGAGCAGTAGGTATTCGACCTTTACACATATGTCGCGATCCTTTCCATGTTGCTCCTCTTTGGACGTGACGGTATTCTGATAAATACCTAGCGACTGGTTCTCGTAATAAGGAGATGTAAAAGTATCTCCTTTTCGCTTCATGCCCTTCTAGTTGATCTAGAACGCCATCTACACAATTAGTCAGTTCGGTCCAATCGGCATGGAGACCACAACGCCAGCCTGTTGTGTATCGACTAAACAACCAATTTTGGTCGCTGTGAGGTCGGAAACAAAAGCATCTTTTTCGACGCTTTTGGCATGTACAAGGACGTTTTAAATCTAAATCGTGTACTAGGTGTCGCCCGAAGGATGTGCCACCTAATATAAACAACTAATTAGGCTTTATTCTACTAAATAATAAAAATAAATATACCTGTTTTTTGAATATGTAAAAAGACCATCACATCATGTGCGTCTATATCAAACGAAAAATCGTCATGTAAAACTTCTTCATAGCTGAGCCCTGCTTTAGCGTTAACCCACCCACTTGGCAGTGGTTTTCCAAGGCTATCAGGTTGATATGATATAACAGACTCTCGGTTTGAAAGTGCGCAGACCTACCAGTAAAATATTATTGGCTGTATAAATTAATATCCTTTTATAATTACCTGGTCTGGACAGAAGTATCCAAATCCTATGATTCCGGAAACCGCCAGGAATATACATATAATAATAACACTCCTAAGTTTGGAGCGCGGTTCCATCTGTTTAATTTCATAAATACCGTTTGGAAGGAGCAGCGCAAAGTCACTGTCAATAACTTGAACAGAAACACTGCGCTTTAGGTCCTTCATTATTTATTCCATTATATCACGAACATGGATGCTATTATTATTTATACAATGGTCATGGTATGGAAACTATCTGTCAAAGAACAGTAAACATTTAAAGCTTTTACATTTCACTAACGCCATTTGCTTTCTTGTTTTGTTTGACTGCTCTTTCTGTGCTTCCTTTTTTCCCCACTACATTCACCTTCGGATAAAACTAGGCAATTTACAAAAAAAATATATTTCAATAATTATATTGTATACATAAAAATATAGTTCAATTTAAATTCCAATCAGGTTCAATTAAAAATTCTTCAATATTAATTTTTGGTTTCGGTTTTTCATATTGCCACGGCGGTAAGTTCAAAAATATACCTAAATGATGTAATTGTATTACTGATTCGATCTAATTTCAATTGAATACCTGAACCACACGGTAATAAATTCAAAACATTACAGTAAAATAATCCATGTACTAAAAATTTGACCAAAACATTTAAATTCTTTCGACGTCGCCTCTTGAATTTTGGCTCAATAATTACTGTTTCTTGGGATTTTAATTTATTTGAAGATTTTAAATATTCCTTTTGATATTCATTTACTAACGCATTTAATTTTTCTCTTGATGCGTTAGCTTCTTTATTTAAATCCATTATTAAAATATTTACAAATTTGAAAATACGAAACAAATTTTGTTTTTTCCAAATTGACATTTCTGACAATTTTTCTATGCTACCGTGTAAAGTGGGCTATACTTTTCAGCCTGCCTGATTCCAGCTTATGTTGATAGCTGTCAGTTACGTAATTTTGACATATCGTGATATGTGGTTTTAGAGCCGTTTTTGCGGTATGTATAACACCAGGAATTTGTATAAATTAAGTCGTTGGTTGCCAGTATCTAAAAAAGTGTTTAAGCAAGATCAAATTAAATTTCATTTAACAGGTGCTTTATTATTTTGAATGACCTACATGTCCTAAATAGGAAACGGGTGTTCAATTAGGTGTATTATTCAGATAATTTTTTTTTTTATAGCCAGTATCAAAATGGCTGATAAAGAAGATTTAAAGAAAAAATTGACGCCTATGCAGTACCACGTTACCCAAGAAAGAGGCACAGAAAAACCATTTACAGGTGAGAAAAAAATATTTTCAAACTTCATTTATTAATTTTGTATTTATAGGGTGCTATAACAAGACCTACGATAGTGGTACTTACGTTTGTATTGTCTGCGAGCAACCCTTATTCAGCTCCGATACAAAATACGATAGTGGCTGCGGATGGCCAGCTTTTAATGATGTTTTGGAGCAAGGAAAAGTTAAATTAAGCAAAGATACTAGTACTGGTGAGTCTACTATAGTTGTTTGTGATATTTTTAGTACGCAATTATCAGTTTATTCTATTTAATTTGTAACTGTCGTTATAAAAATTATCGGGAGATTTTTGACCTATAGACCTTTCAGATAAACGATGAAAATAATAAATACTGATTCATTCAAAATTTTATTCAAATAAATGTTATTGCTATTTGCACCAGAAGTGATTTTTGCACGCTATACTTAGTTTTAATGACAAAGTCCTTTTCAAATCCCCCAACCTATTTATTTCCTTTGTTCTGTCTGTTTTGTGTTGTGTGATCTAACAATTCTCAAAATTTGCAACTAATCGTAATGCATGTAGTTTGTCTGTGGTTTTCCGTCCGTTTGAATCATTTTCTGTGGGATGCTAATTTTACTGTTTTCTTTTTCCTTCTCCTTGATAAAATCCTTGGGCGTATGCGTTTAAATTTTCATAATGGGTTCCTGGGTGTGCCCTTCTCGGTGTGCTTCATGTGAATGGTTCTTCCTATCCCTTTAAAACACCTAATAGTCGGCGGAAACCTCTTACTACTCATTACACGGCCAGGAATGGTAAGGACCGAGGTCTCCTGCTCCAAATGCAACGCCCATCTTGGCCATGTGTTCGGTGATGGCCCCAAACCGACTGGAAAGCGATTCTGCATCAATTCTGCTTCGATTAATTTCATCCCAAATGAAAAGCCTTCAGAAAGCTAGAAGCCACTCAACTGATTCCAATAATTCTCAATTTATTTTGTTGTAAACTGATAGTCATTTATTTGTTGTCATTTTATCAAATGTTTAATGTTTTGTTTCAAATGTAAAATTTTAACTTGTACTTATTTCATAGGTCTAATTAATGATTTTTCATATTTTATATACTGTACTTGAACTGATTGAGAACCAAATATTCTATCAACGGAAAATTGTTATAAAATAGAACATATTTTTCTAATTATAATATACTGTAGTTCATTTTGTTATCTTCCCTTACCTTTTCTATATTTTTTATAGTATTGATTCGTGCAGCTGCTGTTTGGGTTGCTGTAGATTGATGGATTGTGGTTGGTCTTCATGGTTAATTTGTATATGAATGTGTTATTTTGATATTACTTTAGGAGAAATTAAAAACAATTGAATAAAATTGCGAGAAGAATAAAACGAAACTGATAACAAAATTGAAACAAATAAATGGATTTTTGTACTTGGTTGTAAGATTTTAGTAGCGTTAGGGACGTTAATACGAAATGTGTTTCTTTCAAAAGATACATAAGTATTTACAACGGAGTACTGCACCTGCTTATTAATGTATGGTTGTGAAAACTGGTTTACAGTAACAGAAACAAAACTGTTGTTGCAACTTCGACTTCATCCTTTGAAGTGAATCTACATCCAGACAGCACTTTCTCCAAGTTTGGAAGCGGAAATAATCGCTCGATGTCGAATCTAGTGAATACGACGAATGTGGAAGCAGTGTGAAGCGTAGCTCATGGAGTTTTACAGCAATAACCTGAGAATTGTGTGCAGGAACATTATCGTAGTCTTTTCGGCCAGATGTGGATGGACCTTTAGCCTGGATAGAATCTTTCAGCTCAGAAAACCGTAACCATTTTTGGTTTTTTGGTACATTTTTAGCTTCATACATCTATTTTTTTTGACTGTTTTCGTATCTGGCGTGTAATGATGCATCTAGGTTTTATCTACTGTTATAAACTAATAAAGAAACGCAATGGAATTGTGTTTATATAAGTTTAAACACACGAATGCATTTTTAGTCGACCATTAATAAACATAGCATCCGCCGGCAGAAAATTGAAGAAAACTATTTTTTAATGTCCGTCAGTAAACTTTTTTCAAATATTAAAGCTCGTTAGCTCTATTCGATTGTCAAATGCAAGTGATTGAAGCCTGACGCATACGAGCCAATTTTTCAAGCAATTTTGTTTGCTTAATTTGCCGCAAGTTGTCCTGCGTTCTAGGCCGCTTTGATGCTCGGCGTGTCACTTGTTTTCGCAGCACACGAAGCAAGCTACGCGACTTCTTGGGATGCTGGAACGTGAATTTATTTATCACAAATATGGTCGTTGCCGAAAATAACAGTCGGAGATTTTGATGTTTTTTTCCGTCGCTTTTTGATCGCATCCGAAACTTTGTTGAAAGCAACTGTTCGCAAATATTTGTTATGATAATTCGGCAACCTTATCGCGTGAAGGTACGACGAGCACAAGTCTTGAAAGATTGGCTCGTGTGCAGCACACCATCTGACCTATTATATCTGACAAATATCAATATAATTCGGTCATATTTGGGCCACCTATGTGTTCGACAGAGATCGCTGCAAACGACACTTATATTTGTGTGTGGACTAGAAGGGACCGAATACGGAATAAATTGGAGTATAAATAATGTAATATTGGAAAAATGTGTTGAAATTAAATGAATGAGCCAATGACAGATTTTTTTGAAAATATGTTGGTGAAATTGAAAATTAAAGATTGTGTTGACGTCTTTCGTGTAAGCGAATGGATATGATCATTGGTTTGTTGTGTGAGGGTGAGGAAAGAATTAATACGAACTTGGATGAAGCAAAAGAGGTATTTTTGGATAGTGATGTTGCATAAAGAATTATTGCTGGTTTAATGTCAAATGGAGAAGGCGTGATCTATAATCACTGATCTCTATAATAACACTGGATTGGATTTAGGCCGCAGAGATACGTCCCCAATTGAGCGTCGCCATCTTGGCAAAAACTGAGGTTTTGTGACAGATCAATACCGCGTTGGGCGGTGATATTTAAAATTTAGCTGTTTGGTTTGACGGTATTTTATTAATCAAATATGATGATCGAGTGCATGTTTTGCGGAAAGAAACCCGATTCATCAAGAAATTTGACACTGCACAAGTAATTACAACGAAATAACCTGAAGTAACTGTCATTATGACTGAAATAAGTAAAGATTACTTATTTTTATTGCTATGCTATGATGTGAATATTTTCAAGATTTCCATCCGATGAACAATCGTTCTAAAAATGGCTCGAACAAATGGGTTTGCCAAACTTAGAAATAGCAAATAACATGAGGTTATGTTCTCAACATTTTTTTGCGTCCACGCTAAAACAAAATAAAAGATACACGACTCTGGAAAATGATGCTGTTCCGACTATTTTCAACGAACTATACAAAAACTATTGCGTTAACTGCAAAACAAAAAAAAAAAAATGTTCAAATAGTCACACAATTCTCAATACGATTTATTTATTGTTTAGATTTATAACAAAAATCGTAAAACTATTCAATGAATTTAATAATTCAGAGCTAAAATGTTTAAAAAATAGTTAAAATACTGATACTAAAAAGTTAGAAAATATTTTGAACTATTAATGAATATTTTTAAATATTTTAACTATTATAACAATTTTTAAATACTTTTAACTATTATTGATTATTAATCTGTGCATATTGACGTATATTGAAAATAATTTCATCATCCAACTTGTATTGTGCTTCGAATCTCATCGAGTATCTCCTTTAAGTATTTTGAATTTGCCGCCGAATCGTGTCACAAAAACTCAGTTTTACTGTCAAGGTCGCCGTTCAACCGGGGCCGCTTTCAAATGCCAAAATACGGCCTAAACCCAATCCAGTGTTATATAGAGATCAGTTTCTATAATGTATACAGTATACAGGTGATAACAGCGCCATTATTTTTGTTATTATTAAAGATACAATAAAACACTGAGCAACAAAGCTGTACGAGACCAAAGGGGACATTTGATTATCGAAAATAATATTTTTTTAAGCCAGTGTCTCTTAAAATACAGTACAAGGTTATATTTTCTTTAAATGGAACGCCATATTTAAAATTATACGACTCGATAGTAATTTTTTTTTCCTGAATGAACTTTTTATATCCTTATATAATGAGAAAACTGAGAAAAATGCGGTTGAATTTGAAATAAATTTTATTAATATTAGTGTACAGTAGGCTGTGGATAAAAAAAAATGTTTTTCAGAATTAAATCATAATTAATAGTTTCATGAATAGTTTTTTTTTGGTTTAAATTCTGTATACAATTTATTTATGTTTTGACTCTAACCGAAAGTCTTCATCAGAAATAATGTCACAAAAATTATTATTATTATACTTGCCTTGTTCATTTTTGTATCATTGTTTCTGATGATGACTTTCGGATAGAGTCGAAACGTCAAAAATATAAATAAATATACAGAATTTAAACCAAAAAAAACCTATTAAAACAATTAACAAAATCTAGCAGCTGTCAAATAATTTGTTCAACTAATGGCCGGTTTTATAAAAGATCGAGAAAATTTACTTCTAGAATAAATTTATTTTATCGTATATATCGCAAGGGATTGTAATTTTAACAGTCAATTTTGATTCATGTTGCAATTTTGTGCAAATCTATAAGTTTTACAGATCTATAAATTCATAACAAACTAATAAAAACACATAAATTTTTGTTGATTAATGTCAATGGCTGGTACCACGAGCTCTGTTTTTGGTGCTACTAAGAGCGTTGTGTCAAGATGTGTTTTAACGCAATTAGAATTTTCCCAAATACTTTAGAAAATACAAATTACGGAAAACACATATGTCTACAAAATTTATTTGAATATTTTCCTTTAAAATAGCTTGAAATATTTATATTGCCTTAAAACTCTTCTTAAAATAACACTGCTAGTATAGCCAAAAACAGAGCTTGTGGTACCAGCCAATTTGTTCATAAGGATGACAAGTTCGTTGCGATTTTGTTCATAATTTACAGATTTATGAATTTACAAAACTTAAAGATATTTGCACAGAATTGCAACATCAAATTTGTTTAATTTATGGTGAAAGCAATACAAGTTTGCAATATTTTCGTATATAATATCACAAGGGACTGTAATTTTATCAATAAATTTTTCTTGAAAACATTGATTACCTAGCAACATCGTGAGAGTCATCTGTCCGATTGAATCACGAGAGCGTAGCTCGAAGAATTTCATCTGAGCAGATGACTCGAAGGATATTGCTTAAAGGTAATCAATGTTTGAAAGAAAAATTTATGATAAAACTAAAGTCGCGAGTGGTATTTGTGGAGAATATTTCTCGAATGAAATTGCTACTATAAGTATCTATTAAATAATGTTAGTTGCAACTACTAACCTTTTTTATTGAAAAATGCACTAAATTGTCTCCATATACTCTTGTATTTTTAGACTTTTTGTTTCCAATTTCATTACTTTCGGTGAAAAATGCATTTCCAAAACGATTAAATTTTGACATTTCCGAGAACTGATTGTTTGTTCATATTAGAACTATGTATTGTTTCTCCATGACAAAAGCAATTTATCGCGGTAGTTCGCTTGCCAACGGGAATTTACCGAGGTAACGAGAATTTATCGCGATAAATTCCCGTTGGTAAGGAATTTATTATTATAATTGTCATTGTAACTATGCAAAATTTGTCAGTATAATTGACATGAGTGAAATAATCAAAAAAATAATGATTTTCTAAAACAAATTTTTGTGAGCCGATGAGTTGAAATTAGCAAACAATGATCTAAAATTCTAAATAATAGAGATAATGATGTGTGGACAGTAGAAAATCCGTATTTATTTAAAGAAATTAGTTATCAACGAAGATAGAGTTTTAATGTATGGATTGGAATGCGGGGGATAAAATTATTGGACCTTACTTTTTTGAAGAGAATTTAAATGGAACACATTATTTTTTTTTTGGAAAATGGATAAGTGTATTTATTGGAGAATTTACAATTAAATGAAAAATGAAATATGTGATTTTAGCAATGTGCAGTGCCGGCTCATAATATTCGTTGAGTGTATGAACGGTGCCACGAAATATTTGATAATCGCTGGATAACTACAAATGGATCATGCGAATGGCTCGCTCGTTCTCCAGTCTTAACACCATTAGATTTTTTTCTATGGGGATATCTCACAGATACAATATAGTCTACACCAGTTAAACGAAACAAAATATGATTGATCGAGCTAGAGCAGCTTGCGCTGCTTTAACGCAAGAAATCATTAACAAAGCTACTTCTATAGCAATTCTCAATTGTGCGGAATTATGTTTAAAAAATAATGGCAGTCAAATATTATAAGGTACCAATTAACAATTATTTATTTCCAAACAATAATTTATACGGTCTTAAGTCTTTACTTTTTCATCCATAGCCTACACTAATTTTATTAATAAGATTTACTTCAATTTCAATTATTCTTATTTTTCTCAGTATTTTTATTATGTAACGATATCAAATGTTTATTTGGTTGAATTAAAAAAAAAAAACTTTGTACTGTAACTGGAGAGCCAGTGGCTTAAAAAATATTGTCTTCTATAATCAGATGTTCTCCTTGGTCTCGTACAACTTTGTTATTTAGTGCTTTGTTGTATTTTTAATAATAAAAAGAAAATAATGAAACTGGCTCGTTTCGATGAACTAGTTGGAAAGTGAGTAAGTTTCGCCGGTATGTCTTCAAGTGAAATGAGATGTGTGAAAGGAAGTAGGTCTGTTTTGCAATATTGTTATTAAAAATGATTTAATTCGTACAGCGCACTGAACAAGTCGATACAATATCTCAACAATTGCTTTAGCTGTCATATCGCACCACCCATATTCATATATAATATGTATATCGTTATATTACTAGTGCAAAAATACTATTAACTAATTAATTCACATACTCGCTGCCAACATTCGTTCACAAAAGTATAATTAATATATTTTTCCATGATTTGAAGAGCGCTATCTGCAAATCCGATTCTATGGGTTATTGAATTGAACAAAAAATGGTAAAAGAAGCCACAAAAAGTACATTCGTTCCAATTATCTCACAGGAAACGGACACTTCTACAACAAATCAGTTTCGCATTTTCGGAGCGTTTAGAAAAATATAAACGATCTAAATATATCTACCAACAAAATGCAATTGTTTCCAAATAAATTCCTTTCCTTTAAAAATACAGCTGAATTACAAACAAAATTTATTCCGTACTATAATCACAATATAACTAATTAGGAATAAAATTTGTTTTATACTGAAAGCAGCTGTTGATAATATACGTATATATAATAATAAGCAACGAAATTTAATAAAATATTCGTTCAAGCGCAAAAATAGGAGAAAAAATTGTAGTTTCTGAGTTTTTATTAATTTGGCAAGTCAGAATTACGAAATTTCACCTATTTGATACATACCGGATCACAGCTTAACCGTTCAGTCTCTTATAATAAATTCACACAGTAAATAAACAGAAACTAAGCCTTTTCCCACATTTTGCGCAAGCAAATCACACAAATTAACATTAAATAATACTATTAAATAACAAATACCAAAAGATATTATGTTAAAATGCTCATAAATATAAATAAATAAAAATTTCGTAATCCAGTATACGCTCTAGAACTCTTAATATATAATATATATTTTCTTTAACATCTACTTTTGTAGCTACGCAAATATATACCTCATTACATTATTCTTTTTTTTAAATGCCATTGTAATGAGTTATTGTAGTGAAATTAGGCACACTTCTCATTATTTCTGTCAGTTCTTGTCGCCGGAACGTTGAAAATTCGACGTGGATTATTATTATTTATATTCTCTCACAAAATTGAAAATGTACAGTCCGTTAAGGTCATCCCCTGAGAGGATTTTTTGCCTAACGCTAGTGACCCTTAGTAGCCTCTTTGGCAGCTATGATTAAAGGAGTCAGGCTGGCTAAAGGTCGCGCCATCTTTAGAAATGGATGCTGTATCAACAAACCATTATTAATATTTTCCTTAAAATACAAAATACATTGCATCTAGGTTCCAATATAACATTGACATGAAATTTTTTCTATGGTAATTGATAAATTGAGACGTTTCTTCAAATAAAATTTAATACAGGCAATCTTATTTGATAAAATCTATTTGTAATTGTTTTTAAAACGTCGGAATGATAAAAATATGAAGCTGAAAAGTTTCATTGAAATCTAGATGCACTGTCTGGGATAAGAAAAAAAAAAATAGAAAAAAAAGAGGGATTCAAGGAAAGGTATATCATGGTTTGTTGAAACAAAAATAAAACGAAAAACGAATAAAATTACTCACTTTGAGGAGATCTCTTGCTGAAGCTCTTCTATCGACATCTACAGCAAGACACTGGTCCAGGAAGTCTTGGAACGCTGGTGACAACTTCTCTTTATCTTTAATATCCGGTTTACCGTTCGTGGCGATAAGATACAAGGCCCTGAGTGGATTTTCATTTAGGTAAGGTGGCTCCCCTTCTATCATTTCGATGGCCATAATTCCCAGGGACCAAACATCGACCTAATATTAAAATTGATGTAATGAGACTGAGACACATATTAAAAATTATTTTAAGTTACTTTAGGTCCATATTGTTTCCTTGTAACTACTTCGGGGGCCATCCAATATGGCGTACCAACCATTGTTGTGCGCTTAGATTGTTCTGGACTTATTTGCGCGCAGAAACCGAAATCAGCTGCAGAAAAAAAAATATTAGTTTTAAATAACAGCTCTGGAGATGATTTGACTTACTCAATTTGACTGATCCGTCAAGGCCTAGTAAAATATTATCAGACTTGATATCCCTATGGATAACTTGATTACAATGTAGGAACTCCAAAGCTTGTAACACTTCCCGGCATACTGCAGCTATTTGACCCTCATCCATACAAGTTTCAGTAACCACATCAGTCAATGAACCTCCGGGTAAATATTCCATCACTACCCAAAGTTCCTATAAACCCAAATCATGAAAAACCACCAAATATAACTTTTTAAAATGTATACCTCAGAAACCAAATAGCTATCTAAGTAGTTGACTACATTTCCATGTTTGTTTTCTCTCATAACAAGAATTTCATTGATAATTAATTCTTTTTTCGGTTGCTGGGAGAGGTTCATTTGTTTTATGGCTACTTCCATACCGGTGGATGTTTCTATTGCTGTATACACAGTTCCAGAGGCACTGAAAGTAAAAACATCATTATAAAATTGTACTTGGGTGTATTGTGTCACAAATTAATATTACAATGAAAAAATTCAATATTGTCACAAATATGAAATATCTTAAGTTTGTTTTTGTTTTGTATTGTAACTACGATTTAAGTTAGCATTCGCGAACAATCTACAAAATGTTCAATTATCAGACATTTAAATGCTAGCTCATTGTTGCAAGATGTTCAATTGTCAGATATTTGAATGCTAGCTAATTGTTGGCTGGTGAGAGGAAGAATAATCAAACAATGAAAGAGTAAAGTGAAAAACTGTACTGTACTGTTACTGACGTAACCAATTACAAACACAAAATTATATGTACGTACTCATAATCATTTCGTGCATCATAAAATTGAAAGTACAGGGACACAGAAAGTTCTAAATTATAACCTAGAGTGAAATCCGAAAAAACACTTTGAATAAGTAAAAAACTTGGTTCTATCTTGACATATATTTACGCTCATCACTAATTCACTGATTCCGTAAAGCTCTAAGATAGTTATATAGACATAAATCAGTTACAGCAACAAATTATTACAGCAGTCTATATCTGTGGCTCAGAGGTAGAGCGTTGGTCTATGGTTCGACAGGTTTCAAGTTCGAATCGCGTTCGGCTGAAGTTATAATTGTCATATATTTTTTCTTTTATACAGATAACCATTTCATCAATATTACTTACCTAAAGCATCATCATTTAAATTTAAGTTATTTTATGTTAATTATTATGTGCTATGCATATCTTCTATTTGACTGACGATCTATCATTTTTCAACGGGCGCCTCTGGCGCCTTGCAAACTCCTAGTGTTGAATATTAAAGGAATGAAGTGTTGGAATTTGTAGGTAAATAAATTAGTGAAATCAAATCTCAAAATTCTGTGCTGATGCTTGCGGAATTCGATTAAGAAAAAAATAACCCAGAAACGAAATACGTTATTTGACAGTAAGTTTACATTTTCATCCGCAATTCTTAAATATAGTTTGAAAGTTTGACATCACAAAAAATAATTTGCCATGGAAAATTATTGTAGTGGTCTCTGGTGGTAGAAAATGAAAACTGTCTATGGAAAGCCATATTTATATTTTGGAACTATCCAAAAATTTAATAACCTCATTAATATTTATAATGTCCGACTAGTTTATTATCGTTGTCATAATAACTCCAATTTCAGAGTAATCACTTAACTAATAATACCCGAGGGCATTATGTTTCAAAATAATGCCCTCGGACATTATTTTTAAAAATAACGAACAAGTTTTCTAGTTACAGCAAGTAACTAGATTAATTTCTCTGACAGAAATCACAATGACAGGACATACATTGTTAAAAATTTTGATTGAAATACAACAAAAGTCAGAAATTAAATACTGAAGGCACCACGGGAGTTGAACAGACAATAATGCCTACGGTCATCGTACACACCTCGGGTCAGAGGCCCTCGGAAAGAACATTGTTGACCTCAGGCATTATTGTCCTTTTAACACTCTTGATACCTTAATTACTATTTCGAAATGTTTATTACCCATTAAAAATAATTTTTTGCCCGTTTGCACTATTTCTGTTTAAAATTGACTTGTTGTAGAGAACTTTTATTTTCAATCTGCTAGAATCAATTCCCATGGCGAATATTTCGAGGAAGCTATACGTATAACATGAGAAATAGCGAGGTAAGAATGTTTTTAAGGACGTTGAGCCGCAACAGCATTATCAAAAAGTAAAGTAATTACAGAAAGTGTAAGACAAGTTGATATAGATGCTTGTTATTTTTATCAGAATTTTTTCAAGAAACATAGATATTTCAGTCTTGTTGATGGCGCGTTTTCCAACTCCGTCCCCTCTAAACAAAATGTCCAAATTTTATTAGTATAACGTGGACTATAAGAGCTACGATTTCAGTTAAATTAAATGAACACTTTTGAGGGGTCACCTCAAAGATGTTTTTGTTTTCTCAATATCTGCCAAAAATCACGTGATAATGATAAAAAAATCTCATTTATCAAAAAAGTTTAAAACAATTGAATAACCAGGAGAATTTTACGGATAAAAACGTTTGTAATTTCAATTTACTCGAGAGTGGCATACACAGATTTTTTTTCAAGTCAAGTTACTGAATTGGCGCCATATTTGATTTATTCTGCAGAAATATGTTCAATTTCTATCTTCCCAATAATGTGAATTCTTCTTTTCGCATTTTAAGTTCCCGAACAGAATAATATATTGTTGGTATCGGAGGACTTGCAAGGCACTAGGGTACTCAATTTCATAGTTCTTTGTCGCTTTGAAAGTAGGTATAGTTTTTCTTTTTTAAAAAATGACTTTTAAATCCCTCCATGAACACTAATCGCTGCTACTGTATAAAATTCTTGGTTTCAAGCAAATATATGCTCTTCGTAGATTACAAAAAACATGTAGGAAAGATGAAAATTGCTTGAAAATTATTCAAGTACAGGCAGGGTTTATTGGATTGTACCCTCATAAACACGACCGTAGTTACTCAATAAAATAGGTACTCATCTTGTGCTTCTAATCCTTAGATCATAAATAATATTATTTATGATCTAAGTTCTAATCTTAGCTTAGCAACGCATGCACAATATTGAACTGTGCAACAGGAAATATTTAGTGCGGAATGTACAGGTTAGTATTAAATTTATGTATGAATATTGGCAGAAATATTGCACATTATTTTCCAATAAATCAAATATGTAATTAATCAGTAGGTTTCCACGACCAACCGTGAGATACTACTGTCAGCACATTAACAATTTTTACTGTGCACGTACCTTAGTCAAATATGTGGTTCTTTTTAATGCTGCAGCGTGTTCAATCTCAGATTTTAATATGTTATACATATTAATAACAAGTAGAAGTACTAGCAGAGAGTTCAGGTTTCGAAATATCCAATTCTTCTTCTTCTTCACAAACACTTGCATCTAACCACGGCCTGAACATTTTATTTCCGAACGTAGAATAAAAGCCATAAAATGACAAAATTAAGCTAGCATGTATATTGCTGCCCTAGATAATCTAAATTGAAATAGTAGCCCCAACTTAAGTACTTAGTTGACCAAAATTGTTATTTCTCAGTAACGATACCAATTATAAAAATTCTGCACTATTTTAATCCGATCTATGTAATTAGCAATTATTAAAAGCAATTACTACTCTCGACAACAATTAATTGGAAACCTCATCGATATGAGGTAGCACTACTTCAAAGTACAGATAGAAGAATAAAAATTATACGGTAATACTGTCCTGTAATACGTTTTACTGAGTAACTACGGTCGTGTTTATGAGGGTACAATCCAATAAACCCTATCTGTACTTGAATAATTTTCAAGCAATTTTCATTTTTCCTACATATTTTTTGTAATCTGCAAAAAGCATATATTTGCTTGAAACCAATATAATAGTAGTGATTACTGTTTATGGAGGGATTTAAAAGAAATTTTTCAAATGAAAGATGGATAAACTACATATCTGCAGTCTCAATAGTCGACGATGCCGCACGTGTCAGGATTTCTCTGCGCGCATTCGTAGTCGAACTTCCCTGGGTATTCTCAATTCATTTTTGCATTTTATTCTTGGTATGTCTATTCTAGCGCTGCTTATGCGATCTTGATGAAACAAAAGTTGACCGATAGCGTCTCTCAAGATCCTTCAAATGATTTGTCACTTGTTGTAGTATCACCAATAGTTTTCAAGATTTTAATTTCAAAAGCAAACTTCCTTTGACGAAATCGCATGCTCATTTAGAATGACTCACATCAATTATTATTAACAAACTTTATACAATATTAGCGCAGATTTAGATTATCGAATGACAATGTCAAAAAATATTGATATATTTTAGAAGTATTTAACTAATCAGTTTTTTATAATAGGTCTCAAAAAGTAATATATTGTCTCTCTTTACTTTTAGATGATTAAACATGGCACACTCCGATTTATTAACATTACAAAGCTTGTTCTAAGTACAGACCTGTGTTTAAGTAAAATAAATAATTAAGTATTGGATTCAAACAGAAATGTGACAACAATGAACCATCAATGCATTTTTAAAAATAAGCTTTTATCAGTTACAGATAAATTTGCTGATAAAAATTTATTTAACTAATGATATAGACAATTTGAAAATTAGTCAAGATGGATGATCCCGTCAAGTAAGTTTCTCAAATGTTATATTTATCAATTATATTGATTTGAATAATTTTAGGAGGGCTGAAGAAAAAAATGAATATGGGAATCGTTTCTATAATCAAAAACAATATGCAAATGCGATTAAAGCATATACAGAAGCAATTAAAATATGTCCTCAAATAGCAAAATATTACGGGAATCGATCACAATGTCACATTATGTGTAATGATTTTGTTAAAGCTTTAGGAGACGCAAGACAAACTATTGAATTAGATAGAGGCAACAGAAAGGGGTACTTTCGAATTGGGAAGTGCTGTTTTGTGAATGGGAATATGAGGTATGCAGAGCATATTTTATCAAGAGCCAAAGGAATTTTTCCTGAGGACAAAGAAATGTTAGCTATGTATGAAAATGTGAAATATGTTCAAGAAAATATTGACCAATTTGATATTAAAATGAATAATGAACAATATGAAGAGGCTTTAATCTGTATTAATAAATGTCTTGAGAAAGCTCCAAATTGTGTTAAATATATAACGAATAAAGGTAAATGTTTAATTTACTTAGAAAAATATGAAGAAGCTGAAGAATTAGCAGATAATGTTTTAAAATACAAACCTATAGATGAAGATGCTCAATTTATCAAAACAAAAGTTAAAATCAATCAAGTAGATTCTGAAGTAGCGCTTCAACTGTCAAGAGAATTGAAAAAAAAATTGCCGGACCATTTTGGAACAAATAAACTTTACAGAACTACATCTATGCTACACAACAACAATTTGGAAATTCAAAAAGCCTTAAAAATTGAAAAATATTGTTTAGCACACGAACTTTTAACCAAAACAATAAAAACAGACAGAACTAGAAAATATTTCAACAAAAAACTATACAAACAAAAAATTGAAATAGCTGGGAGAGATCCAAAACTTTATTGGAAAGGAATAGAAGATTGTACGAATTATTTGGATATATACGGAATGGATAGAGAAGTTTTAAAATCTAGAGCTCAATATAATAGCTATTTACAAGAATATGAAGACGCAGTAGATGACTACAAACAACTTTTGAAGATAGATAATACTCCAGATAATAAAATAAAATTAAAAGAAGCAGAAAAGTTATTAGCACTCCAACTTAAAAGTGAATATAAAATTTTAAAAATCAGGGAAAAGGCCACAGCCAACGAAATTAGAAATGCAGCAAAAGAATTATTAATACATTATCATCCAGACAAAAATCCTAAAGCCACACCTGAACGAAAAAAGAAGTTGGAAGAGAAATTAATCCGGGTACGACGAGCAAAAGACCGACTTTTAAGCAATAAGTAGTGAAGTTATTGTATTTCATTTTTAAATAAATTTATAATAATGTAAATCTTATCTATTTTGATAAAATATTCTGTGAGTCCCTACCTGTTATCAATTAGTAGAACAAAATGGCAGAAGCGTTTGAGTAAGTAATAATATTATTTTAGTTTTATATATTAATATAATTTTGAAATTACCGCGATATAAAATTGGGTCAATAGCACCAACTTTGAATTAGCTATCAAAAACCTAACCTCAAAACTGAATAAGTAACTGTCACAACGCCCTTGTTTGTGAATTTCATTTGTTTTTAAACGTACTATTATTTATGGAAGCTTGTCGTGTTTTTAGAGAAGCGGGAAGACTCTTCGAAAGAAATCAATATGAATACGCAATATTTCTGCTGTCAGATATCATCAATACAGATTATCGGACATCGGAGGCCCTATGCAAGCGCGCTATGTGTTATATGAGCCTGAATCGTTTTAAAGAAGCCAGCGAAGATTTAGAAAAAGCAATTGAAGCAGATCGAACATTAGTAAGTGCATACGTCAAACAATCTAAGTGTTATCTTGCCACCGGAGAATTTGATAATGCAATGGTGGCATTGACAAATCTAACCCAATTAGATCCGGAAAGCACTTTTGCAAAATGCGAGTTAGACAAAATGAAAGAACTAAAAGATCAAGACAAAAAAGCTAAGAAGTTATATGAAGAAAAAAACTACGAAGAAGTTATTAAAATAATGGATGAGTGTTTGGAAAAAGCCGAAATTTGTGTTAGGTTCCAATTAATGAAAGCTGAATGTTTGGTTTATCTTGGAAAGCATGAATCTGCATTAGGAATAGTAAATGATGTTTTATTTAGTCACAAAGATGATGTGGAAGCAGTTGCTATTCGAGCTATGAATCTTTTATATCAAGAAAAATACAGTTTAGGATTAGCTGAGCTAAGAGAAATCGTATCTACATCGCCGAAGGCATCAGATTTATACAAAATGTACAGAAAAATATCAGAAAAAAGAAAAAGTGCTGATATGGCTCTAGAAAAAAAAGATTTGGATAGAGCCAAAATATTATACCAACAAATTTTAGATATTGATAACAAAAATATTAAGCAAAATAAAAATATTCATCTGAAAATCGCGGAAATATCCTTAATACAAGAATTATATGACGACGCTATTGAAGCAAGTTCCTTAGCTTTAGAAATAGATAGCAAAATGGCCAAGGCACTTCAAATCCGCGGAGACGCAAACTTTGAAACTCAAGAATATGATTTAGCTATTGAAGATTACAATGATTTAATCAAATTAGAAAACAATGAATTTCACAAACAAAAATTGAGAGAAATCCAATTGAAACACCGATTTGAAGTCAATAATTATTCTATACTTGGGATTACGAGAGATACTCCGGCGCCAGAAATTAAAAAAGCGTATCGTAAATTGGCAATTATTTACCATCCCGATAAAAATCAGGATAAATCTAAATATGCACAACATAGGTGTAAGGTTAAAATTGCTAAAATTAACCAAGCTTATAATGAACTACAGAAAATTCATAAATGTTAGATCAATTATTAATTTATATATTGTAAGAATTAAATAAATGTACTTATTCCGAGAGATTTGAAATTTATTACCATTTTTTTTATTTCTATATCACACATAAGCCCCAAAAACGATCTCAGTATATTTTAATCAAAAGTTTGCTCACTTCTACAGTCTAATAAATGAATTTTGATTATTTGATAAAATAAATATTCATTGCGACAATAGGCAGAATTCAGTTCCCTTCATTAGCTAAAGAAGCTTCAGTAGTTCGCATAGAAACGTCTTCTATCTTTTTCTCAACGAGTTCAACATATATTTGTCTTTATGATAATTTGATGTAGTGGCGGGAGCTGAGCTCGGCCCAATAACTTTTTTAGGGTCTCATATTTTTCGAAATTATACGTAGGAAAAATTCAAAAATCGACATTGTATTTATTTTATTTTATGTATAGAGTGATCAATAATATGTATTTGCAATTTTAAGAACTTTATATTCTAGAGAAGTAATTTAATTAAATTTTTAATGTCAACACATTCAAGATTGTCTGACAGGTGACAGGCAAAAGTCACTTGAAGGTCACTATCTCGAGCAGCCGGCAAAGAAAAAATCAGAATAAAGCGGTACGGACAATCATTTTTGATCAATCTGTATATATCAGCCCAGCTGATTTACCATTTTTATTATTATTTTTTAAGTGAATTTTTCATTCTCTAATGACCGTTTGCGAGAAGAAAGAAAGACAGAAATAGTATATTTCTTATTGGCGATAAGTTTTTTATTTTTTTATTTTGTAATTTGTGATGCATTTCAAATGGTAGAAAGGTATTTCAAAGAGTTAAATATTTTTTATGAAATACAAGAAAAATACCCATCCAATTAATATATCATGGAAAGGTTGAATGTTTTAATTTCAGTATTGATAATAACGTTAAAAATACTTTATTAAAATGGAATTAACGGAAGATAATATAACTGGATCTAAATTGAATTTGCAAAAGTACAAGACCATCTTGTCCGGGCTTGCATGGCGTGCTTTACCTGTTCCAGGTTATAAAAATGATCTTGAACTTTTGCAAATTTAAATCTTACTTCAGGTACATCATCTTCCGTTAATTCAAATCTAATAATAGTAGATTGTTTGACAAGTAGAGAAAAGTGAGAGTTTACTAGCGAGTGTAAATATTTCAATTGAATTAGATTTACACGAGCAAAATAATATCGCTTTTTTGTATACTTGATGGAAAACATCAGATTTAATATATAGAAATCAGTAAAGAAAAGTGCCAGTCTTCCAATTAGCAACAAAAAATTACAAACAAAAAACGCACTATGACACGCTCCCAAATTACAGCTTTGACCTAATCAAGAAAAAATTACAGGTTAAACATAGAAGAAAACAAAAATTTTCTCGATTTCGTCGGAAACAAATGAAAAGTCGCTTCTTTAGCTGCGTCCAGAATTTCGCGAGAATCTTTGGTTTCTGACGTTTCTGACATAGTTATTTTTGATTCTAGATTGCAAAATGTCACTTTTGCATTCGAGAATTAAAAAAATTTGCAATCATGTATCAAACAACGTTTTTTCGAAAACCATGTCTCAAAATTATTAAAAATGTAAGAAGAAAATTTTGACATTTCGAATCAATCAATGTCACTTTAAATGTTGCTATGATACCAATATTCAAAAATTTTTTTTCGAAAACTACTTCGCAGCCAGTGTGCGAAATATTTAGATATACTGTATTGGTATCATACATGATTGCGAAATTCTTTTGCATTCTCGAATGCAAAAGTGATATTTCGCTATCTGGAATCAAAAATTACTATTTAATATTGTTTATTTGTTACTATCCTTTTGCTTGGCAGTTGTTAAAACCGTTACTACGTTTTTGCAAGAACATAGCCTTGATTAGTATTTCTGTAGAAAATTATTTCTATTCTTGGCGTCTTCCACTCAGTTTTTCCATCAGGTATACAGAAAAATTGCATGTTCAACACGTAAGAAAAGCGATATTTCTTTGTTCGTATAAATTTGTTAGTTACTTTTTGTTGCTAATAAGAAAATTGACACTTTTCTTTACTGATTTCTACATATTAAATCTGATGTTTTCCATCAAGTATACAAAACAGCGATATTACTTTGCTCGTGTAAATTTAATTCACTCGCTCGTTACTCTCGCTCGTGAAATGGAACATTTACACTCGCTAATAAGCTCTTACTTTTTTTACGTGTTGCCACGAATAGAAATAATTCTCTACAGAAATACTAATCAAGATTGTGTTCTTGCAAAAACGTATTAACAGTTTTGACAACTGCCAAGCAAAATGACGTTACTGGCAAAATTTGCTGTCATTTGGGCGCGTGTCATAGTGCATTTTTTGTTTGTTATTTTTTGTTGCCAATTAGAAAAGTGTTGCTAGTTGGAAAACAGGCACTTTACTGATTTCTACATATTAAACCTGATGTTTTCCATCAAGTATACAAAAAAGTATTTTTAACGGTACTTGGGTACTGTCAAAGGGAAAATTAAAATATTTGTACCCCCCGACTGGTGTTGGCTCTGGCCGATCTTTTTAAAATCTTCCGAGAAAAATGAATAGCTAATTTATTAATTTCTAAACTAATGTCTTTGCTTTTGTTCGGTTTAGTAAACATTCTGTAAATATTTTTAAATGTGTTATATCTACGTGAGTATTAACAGTTTGGTGTATTATATTCATGAGCAAGTATTCTGTGAGGCATTTCAATTGGTGGAAAAGTATTTAAAAAAATTAAATATTCTTCATCACATTTGAAATAATTACCCATAGATTAATATAATATAGAAAGGTTAGTGTAGCAATGAATTTCAAAATAAATATCTCTACCTGATTTAAAAAAAATCAATTGGCATTTGAATATCAAGATTAGATCAAGATTCTGGTCCGTCTGATATAGAACGACATCTCATCTTCAGAAATCGCATTAAATATACATCTAGAAATTCTGTAAGGAGTGTTTGTGACAAGAATGTCGTAGAGAACGAAAATTTTGTAGCAGTCAAACAAATTTCTATCACTTATAAATAGTGATTTAAAAAAATACGCATCTATCAAAAATTAACGGCGTTAAAAGTGCAAAATTTATAAAGTGCTAAAACTGTCAATAAGGGAGCAAAAAAATTGGAGTACTTAAATAGCAGAAATGATTTGTAATATGAATAACATCGGTATAGTCCAGTCAAGTTAGTCCTAAAAATACGAGTGCCCTTGCATAAATTCCCAAGAAGCTGAAAATTGGCATGAATGTTAGGGATACCATTATGATGAAGTTGTGAAAAGTCCCCATCGATCCCATGTGTGCAAAATATTTTATGCGAGGTCAAAGTTCGTAGAAATGGGTTTTTCAAATTGCTCAACGAAATTGTCAGTTTTATGATCGAAATAGCTTAGCCAAAAATTATAGATCTTCCAATTCTCTACAAAAATGGTTCTCACACTTTTTTCACAAGATTTGCCATTTCTGAGAAAAAAACATTCTAAAGTTATTTTTTCAATAATATGCATGACTACGCTGCCTATGTACATTATAGACGTATAATATGAATAAAACTATTAGTCTGCGTGACTAGTACTCGTACATTAATATTGAATGATAATTCTAAAGATATGAAATGAAAAAGAGACCTAGTCTCTCATTTTATGTGGCCATGTAGCCTTAAGCAACATTTGTCTTCTGTTCAATTGTCAACGTGGCAGTGTTCGCCTGTTACTTACTTTAAATTACTTGCATAGATAAGTTGCATTACTTAGCTTTTGCAAAACATACTCGTAATAAAAAAAGTGTTCAATTAGCTTCTCTTCCTCCAACCTTGGATTCTGCTCATCAACATATTTATCGAGTATATTACCAGGTTCAATTGTGGCTTGATAATGAACTGGACTCAGAATAATGGGGTTGGAAGCTAATTAATGATGTATTGGAACCAATCGACCCTCTACTCCCCCCTGCACCAGAATAGCTCCTCATTACTATTTTTTCTAGATGCAAAAAGGGATGTAATTCGAAATGCGGCAGCAAAAAGATAGGCTTACTTTGTTCACCAGCATGCACCAGCTGTGAAGGCCAGTCGTGTTCAAATGCTGAATCTCCAACAGAAGATGATCCTTACATCAACGACGGAGCAACTGATGTATCGCTGTTTGAACAGTTTATGTCAACTCAGGAAGATGAAGAAAAAGAAGAAGCAGTTGAATAACAAGACTTAATATTATATTGAACTTCAATATAAAGACCGTGGAATAGGACTATCGGAGAAACCACGACGAAAATTACGCACCAAGTACACTACTTCATAGGTGGCGTGGAAGCGTGTGCATATTATAGAGAATATAACTTTAGACTGGCTTTTTCTCAGAAATGGCGAATCTTGGCGAAAAAAGTGTTAAGACCATTTTTGTAGAGAATTGGGAGATCTATAATTTCTGTTCAAGCTATTTCTATCATAAAACTGACAATTTCGCTAAAAAACTTGAAAATCCGTTTCTACGAACTTTGACCTCGTATAAAATTTTTTGCACACATGGGATCGATGGGGACTTTTCACAACTTCATCATAATGGTATCACTAACGTTCATGCCAATTTTCAGCTTCTTGGGAATTTATGCAAGGGTGAATGTCTATTTTGACTGGACTAGTAGTTTTTGACTGACGCATATTTTCATTTAATTTATAATATTATGATGTTTTGCAACACTTTAAAAGAAAATGTTAAATTTCTTTCAATTTTTTTGGCTTGTTTAGAAATAAAATAAGACGTCTTTCACATATAATCTTCTTCTCATGCAGTGCTTGCTTATAAATTTTAAGGTGTACGTGAAAGCAATTTGGTCTTTCCATCGCCGAATAATAACAACAACTGTTGTAATAATTATTACCGTACTATTCAATTAGAGTTTCGTGATGAACAATAAAAAATTACTTACCCTTGTCCGATTTTTTCCATTTTCGTGTACTTCCTGTTGGGATCACCGACAGACACTATCGTCCTTAGTTTCTCTAGAATCTCTTCATCAGTCATTTTTTTCTTACGTTTATCAGAGGCGGCACGGGACATTTCAGGGCCGGCTTGGTTCTTGTTTTTATCAAGAAGGGGTGCTCCCTGGATATTGGTGTTCACATTTGCAGCAGTATTATGCGTTTGGGCACAATGTGAAGGACTCAAACTGTGAGTTGGTGTATGATGACTTGTATTGGTGTTTTGGATGTCGTCCAGAGGTTTTGTATACTGAAAAATACAACCCTGATAATTAAGGATATCTATCTACGCCAATATAAAATAATTGATGTTACGCGACAGATTCAAAATTCAAGACAATTTGGATTCAAAAGGTTAAATTAAAGAAATAAAAACGGCCTTATGAGAATTGTTTTCGGCATAAAAAAAATCTGCAGTGGCCTCCATAGAGCTTCCCTGACCATGAACTTCATGGCCAGTTTCATTGCTGTTTCATTAGAGTGTCGTACCAATTAATTGAATATTTCAAAGTGACAGCTGTCATTATCAAAGTGACAGATGGCGATTATATGAAATTTCTATTTTATTTTACAATGGCCATATCTTTTATGCCCAGTTGCTTTAATTGATCCCAAACTTGGTATAATCTGGTAATTAACAATCGACAAAATTATTCATTCTAGATTATCTCCCCGACAATTTTAAATTGATATTAAACTAGACATCATTTAAATGATGATAAGAAAACAAATGGCAATCATTTATTTTACAATTACTTATGTAAAAAAAAACAATTGATGAACGTTTGCATGTAATGTCGGACAAGTAAAAATCAGATATACATCAAAATATGCCAAATATTGAAAGATTAAACAAAAATATTAGGAGAGTTTTTATTTAAAAATAATTAGAATAATCATCAATTAAAGAAGCATCTTTCCCGTCTGACTTTGAAGTTAAGTGAAAAGTCACAAGGATTAGCTAATAATCTAGTCGTATTTTTCGAGCAAAGGAACCAGTGGAATTTATAATTTGGTGCACTGTATGCAATGGTAATTTATTTTGACCAGTGTGTTCTCACAGCAGCTCCCTTAATCACTTTTTAAGGGTCTTCTACAGCCTGTATTTATGAGTGAAGTGGACATGAAAGATACGCAGTAATATCCAAGGTGTATTTCTAAATTTGTGACTGTCGCAAGTGTTTCAGGTAAAAACTTATTTTATAAGTTTAAAGTTTGGATATGCTTACAATGGATTTGGTGCGTTCGGGTCTGCTGGCAACAGGCGGAGGTGGAGCTTCATCTTCAAGTTCTGAACTAACGGCATGAGAGCTGGACATATTATTGTAGGAATGCGGGACCCCACATTCTGGTTCTGTAGGCGTAGTACTACTTGGACTTGAACTAGATACTCTGCTTAGGGAAGAACCTAAAACACAAAGTTTAATTAACATTTTCAAGTAAATAAAAAATATTTCATACCTGAGTGTGTCGCAGTAGGGGCCTTAGTCATATATTTGGAGCTAGCTGGTTCCTTAACACTATTATCATACCAGTTTAGAACATCTAAAACAGCCTGTGGATTGGACTTTTGCTCCTGTTTACTAATGTTGGAGGACATTAAAAGACGCGCCCATGCTTCTGGCATACCCTATATACAAAATGTTTATTTACAAGGAAGAATTATATACAAAATTAATAAATAAATAAATAAACTTGTGAATGTGATTCTCTAAACTAATCTAATTGCAACTAAGGGAAATAACATGCATTACTTACTTTCAGGGGCAGCTTGTAACAAAATTTTCATAAATTAATGAAAAAAACAAGCACCTACTTTATCGAATCATCGACCCACTGAAATGACTTTTATACTAACCGTGAATTCACCGGTAACTGCATCAAAACCAACATGGACCGTGTGCTCAAAATTAGTGGGGTAGGAAATATTTGGCTTGTCAGAACTATGAAGAGTTGATGTTTTGTTGCTTTTTATTTTCGATTTTAAGGTTTTCTTCTTGCGTTCAGCATCATCCGGTTCTTTGGGTAGAGGACGATCGACGGCGATGGAACTATCCGTCCTGTCGGTGCCCCGATTCGATGTTAGGCGAACCGGAGGAGCTGGAGGCTTCTCTTCATCAGATGACATTTTTCACTGCAAGATAATAATTTCTGATATCAAGTTGTACTAATTCAATAGGTCATCTGTAAAATAATTGGGTAATAACAAATGATAACAAACAAATGCATGTAGGATCTTATAATAAACTGTCAAATTTCGTGTGAGGTTCATTTGTCAATATATTTAACCAAAAGTAGTATTATTACTATTAGTAGTAATTTATAATATTAATAATTTTTGCATGGGCGCGTCAGTATGCGTCAGCGAAGTTAAAAAGAAATGCAATGTTGAGCCAGACAATCGGCACCAAGTACAATAGAAAAATACCTGTATTTAAAAATCACCCGCAAAAATAAATTGAAACATACACACAAATACACTTAAATGAACAGAAAATAACACCGAAAATGAATCACTTATTCAAATAATTCTATAAAATCCATATCAAATGTGCCGATAACAGCCATAACCACCATTGTCCGAGCCTCATGCCACTCAAGCAAACACGTACGTTTTATAGTACTATCTCTTTTTATTGCGTATACCATACATTTGAAACAAGGAAAACAAATTTTTAGATTAGATAAAAATAATAGCAATAACACACGACAATAATGCGTATAAACAACCGTCAAAATACGGTAGAATTTATTTGGACGACTGTAAGAAAGTGATCAACAGCTGGCAGCACTGCATTACTAGCGAAAAAAGGGATACCAACACTAATGATATTTTATTTGTTAACTTGACGTACGCAATAAAACTTCAATAAATATTTCAAGGCAATACTCAATTAAAAAAACTGGATTTAGTGTATCTTTCACCAAAGTAGAATACTAAGATGAAGAAAAAGGTAAGCTAATTTGTAACCTCAATTAGTCAAAACTGTCAATTGTTTTATTATCGGACTTTGTCGTCACCGCCCCAAATTTCTTTAAAAATGTTTTTTTTTTTAATTTCAGGTTTTATTAATGGGAAAAAGTGGCTCAGGAAAGACGAGTATGAGGTCTATAATATTTGCAAATTATATTGCACGAGATACTCGCAGATTAGGAGCTACAAGTTAGTAATATTAAAAAAAAAATGGTTCAGTATTCAAGAATTATATTTTCAGTTGATGTTGAGCACTCCCACGTTAGATTCTTAGGGAATCTGGTGCTCAATCTTTGGGACTGCGGTGGGCAAGAAGCATTCATGGAAAATTATTTCGCATCACAACGTGACAACATTTTCCGTAACGTAGAAGTTTTAATTTATGTCTTTGATGTAGAAAGTCGCGAATTAGATAAAGATATGCATTATTATCAATCTTGCCTGGAAGCCATACTACAAAATTCACCGGAAGCCAAGATATTTTGTTTAGTTCATAAGATGGATCTAGTTGCCGAAGATCAAAGGGATATCATTTTTAAAACACGGGAGGAGGATTTAAAACGTTTATCCAAACCTTTGGAATGTACAGCGTTTAGGACTTCAATATGGGATGAAACTTTATATAGGGCATGGTCTAGTATTGTTTATATGTTGATTCCGAATGTTAAAGCCCTGGAAAATAGCTTACAACAATTTGCAAATATTGTTGACGCCGATGAAGTTTTATTATTCGAAAGAGCAACGTTTTTAGTTATTTCGCATTGTCAACGAAAACCACATCGAGATAGCCACCGTTTCGAAAAGGTATATTTTTAATACTATTGTCAATTTTATTCGTGAAATTTGATTTTATTTTCAGGTATCCAATATTATAAAACAATTTAAGTTGTCATGTTCGAAATTAGCTGCCCAATTTCAGTCAATGGAAGTGCGGAATTCCGCTTTTGCAGCTTATATTGATATTTTTACTAGCAATACGTATGTAATGGTCTGCATGTCTGATCCGCAGATTCCATCAGAAGTAACATTAATAAATATTAGAAACGCTAGGAAACATTTCGAAAGACTTGAAAAAGTATCAAGTGCCAGAATGTTGAACTAAGAATCTTATTTCCATTGTTATTTTTTTATTGTAAATATATTTAATCATTTTTGAAACTATCTACTAAATTGTATATGCTTATTTGTTCTGTATAAATAAAAATATTTTATTACAAACTGTGTTCTGTAAGATAACGAATACGATTAGTGCGTGAACCTTGAGTTCATGAAATGAATAAAATGGAGGGGGGAAGTCCTAGAAAGTTTTTGTCAATTCAATGACGAATTCAATCAAAAAATGGACCTAATACTGAAAGGTATCATGTCATACCGTCGAGTTGGCTTAAAAACAATGGTTAAACAATTTCAACAAGTTCGTGACAATCCAACGGTAAGATCTATTTGCGTCATAAAAATATTATTCATAAAACGTGACGTCAGCGAAGCAAAACAAAAATAATCTCCATAATATAATTTTTTCTAGCCACAAGCAGTATTTTTTACTTGTATGGACAGCAGAATGATTCCGACAAGATTTACAGACACGAACGTTGGAGATATGTTCATAGGTAAATAAACATTTGAAAGTTTTCAAGCGCGCGAAAATTCAAAACTAAATATTTCAGTTCGAAATGCCGGGAATGTAATCCCACATTCGCAACATTTTCTCGACGAATTAACAACAAACGAGCCCGCGGCTTTGGAATTAGGTTGCATAGTGAACGATATAAGGCATATAATAGTCTGTGGACATAGCGATTGCAAGGCAATGAACTTATTATTCAAATTACAAGACACAGAATTCGCTTCGCAGGTAACTAGAACAAAAAAATAATTTCACAATAATTAATAATTATTTTAATAGAATAACCGAAGAATATCTCCATTAAGAGCGTGGTTATGCACCCATGCAAGCACAAGCTTAGAAAAATTTCAACAATTAAGATTAACAAATTATCAACAGCCGCTCATTTTTCAAGCCGAAACTCCGATGCGAAAATTTGTTGCTTATATTGATCCTGATGATAATTTTGCTATTGAGGATAAGTTATCACAAATAAATACTTTGCAACAGTTACAGAATGTTGCTAGTTATGGTTTTTTAAAGAAACGATTGGAACAGCACGAGTTACACATTCATGCACTTTGGTTCGATATTTATACGGGTGAAATTTATTATTTTAGTCGACAAGCCAAAAGATTTTTACAAATAAGTGAGGATAATATTGAGACGCTGCTAGAAGAGGTTGAAGCATATTATACTTGAGTTCGCACAACTTGAAAAAAATCTGTGATATCAACCAGCTTTTGAAGTTTTGTATTAATTTTACAGCATTTAAAATTATACTTTTTAATGATAAGCCTTGATGCAGATGTATTAGACTTTCTAATCAACATTTTATAATTAAATCATGCATATTTTATTGTATCCTCATATGAACAATGTTTTGAGAAATTTACTAGGCAAACAAAGTTCCAAATTTCAGAGCTTAATTTTTTATTGTAGTAAACTTCAAGCAACTTATTTTGGAAATGTTTTCATTGGATATAATCATCTTTTTCTGTTAACATCGCACAAATTCGTTGAACTAGTTTATAAAGTTCAGTTGGTCTGGCATTCTTTTTCCTAGAAAAGTTAGTTTTCAAACTTGTAATAAAAATATGATGCCTCCATTGGAACAATAAACAATTGATTAACAAAATGATTGGCCGAAATGCGGAAACGATTCACTCTCTCTCATCAAATGCAGGATTCAAAACAAGCTTGCTGGAAATGCATTTAAAAAATAAAAGCAACAAATATATGCACATATTACCTGAATAGATAAAAATTTAAATCTTCGAACTGCACAAATCTATTTATGATAATTAACGGAAGACTGATAAATAATGCAATTGTCAGACAGCCAAGTGCGATTTTCGTGCTAATGTGAAATTGGTTCGCATTTTGGTCAATGAGAAGGCTTTAATCTTAATCACATAAGAGCCCTTGGACCGTTCTTAACTAAAATGAACTATAATGTTTTTGTCATTCAGCACATTTCTTAAGCTTCGGTCATTGTAAAATAAGGCAAGATAATTTGTTTTTAAAAACATGCTCTTTTATCCTTTTTTAATGCCAAAAATCGTGGCTTATTTTACAATTTCAGATCCAAAATTTTTTGGTACATTAAAGTAGAAGTCTTTCACTTTATGATCCACTTGGAGCGGACTCAAAATTATTGTTCATACATTTTACTTGCAATTAACTAAGCCAAAAGCGCAGTTTACTTCAAAGATTTTCAGATATTTTGCTGGGAAGTTTGAATTTCTCAGAATTTATGATCCACATTTTTTATCCAACTATCAAAAAATTGTCAACACTGCTACAACGGCTAGACGTAGAATTTTGTAATTTTGTATTTAGGACTATTGTAGCATCTGAATAATCCCTCGAATTATGGTTGCAATCGATTCCGCCTAATGTCAATTTCAGTGTCAACTGTCAATAAGTGTACAAGTAAGTCACATGGGCTGGTACCACAAGCTCTGTTTTTGGCTATACTAGCAGTGTTATTTTAAGAAGAGTTTATGGCAATATAAATATTTCAAGTTATTTTAATGGAAAATATTCTAATAAATTTTGTAGACATATGAGTTTTCTGTAATTTGTATCTGAATTTTCTTTTCTAAAGTATTTGGGAAAATTTTAATTGCGTTAAAACACATCTTGACACAACGCTCTTAGTAGCGCCAAAAACAGAGCTCGTGGTATCAGCCATGATGTCCACATCAGATTTTTCAACTTTATTTCTCGACTCATCTTGAATGTTTTTCGACCTGAAGCTTAGTAAATGACAAAACACAAATTGTGCACGTTTTATGCTCAATTGTTTATTGTTCCTATGGAGGAATTACTCATATTTCCAGAATAAAAAACCATTATATCAAAATGTGGCGTCCAATTGCTGGTTTAACGCCTTACAAATTTACAAAAATTTGATTCAATTTTATTCCACATAATTATCTCGATTTTTTTCATCCTTATTCCGAAAGTCCTGAAACAGAAGAAGCTCGAAGCATTTTTTTATTGTATCACAATTTTCAATAAATTATACATTAATAATGATACTTTTTCAGCAGTACGGAAAGTTGTTGTATTTTCACAAATAAAAAAAATGCTATTTTGTTAAATGTGATTTTGCAATGACAATTAAGAATTTTGATGTTCTTGACATTGATAGTTCAGCACAATAAACTTCACTTTACCTGATGGTTAATCTTTCTCTGTCAATCTGAGAGCTCCTCCTGGACATGAAAGGAATTGTCACTTTAAATTTGGAAAATACTGATTTTTAGAATAGTTTTGTTGTTTCTTCGCCAACAAATAGTCTTCTCCTGTTCTTGTGACAGATGAAACAAACCCGATGGAATTCTGGTGCCCTTCTGTAAGATATCAAGAATCAAATTATTTATTATATTGCTTTGTATTATTTATTTTGATTTCCTGACGGATATATCTTCATTATGAGTCCACGGCTTCCTGGACGACCGCCTGGGATGTCTTACCCTAGATACAGGCCTGGGGAGAAATTTTATGGACAATTTATCCATTTTACTCAATAACTACTTCAATGACACTTTAATCTTGATTTATCTCGGAAATCCGACCAGTTTTTAATTTTACTGCAATATTTCTGGATAATGAAAGTATATTTTCCTCTGTTTGCTGAAATAAATCAAGTTTTCAGCATATCTAATGGTCATATGGATAATGAATATGAAATCTTGAATATATTTATCTGGATAATGGTTTTTTACGCTTCATTCTGCCAGAAAATTTATTTTGCAACACTTTCAATCAAACTGCAATAATTTTTGATTTATATTGGTCCAATTGATGAGTGTGAGGTTCACAAATTGTATTTATTGTATTTTCTTCATTATTCGATGTTTAATTACTTCCACAGTCTACATATTAATAGATTGAAATTAGCATAAATTGGTCTTTGAAGGTCCTTAATTTCATAAAAATGTCTAGGAATAAAGCAAGTCTTCTTCATAAATTTTTAAGTAATGTATTTTCATGCTCCGTTTATTAGAAAATTGACGATTCAATTGATAAATATTTATTTCTGCAGCACTTTTAATTCCAGATGTGATATTCAAGTATCCTAATTTATTTTGATCCAATTCATATAGGGATTTAAAGTTATGCTATCAGCGCCACTGTGAGTAGAATTCGAAGTTCGAAAAGAGACATTGCGCGAGGCTATTGCATGGTGCACTATTGAAAATAAAGTGATTCACGAAGAATTTTTCTGATAAATAATTCAATGAATAATAGCGGAATGACGAAAGATCTGAGATTCTCCTTAATAGAATATTTCTGATATATTAAAATTAAAATTCCTCAGGAGTTTATGAAAGAGAAGATGTTTTTAATGCTGGACACATAATTATTTGTGGCACTTCACGTAACAATCCAGATCTAATTATAAAATTGTATGGTTTATGTTTGCAAATTTCTGCGTTACAGTCACCACCACCCAAAAATGAAGAAATACTTTCATAAAAGGACTCACTTTTTTCCAATTTTGAAAGAATCAATTCATACTTTTTTTCTACTTATAAATTCAAAATCATTAAATTTATTCTTTAGTTTAACTTTACTCTCCGGTTTAGGAAATAGGAAAAAACTTAAGCTTGAGTCCCGCTTTTTTTAAGAACTACAGCCAGGTACGCAATAGTTGACATCATTATTCAAATCAAATGGTCAAGTAATAAAGCTTAAATTCTTAATAAATTCAGTTGAAAGAGATAAAAGCATGTAACTGACGTTTTACGAATATCTCTTACTGAGCTTCTAAAATTTGCCACCAGACTGCGTAGCACTTAGCTGGAAATCCCTATATGTGAAGCGCATAAGTGAAATTTGTTTAATTACTTGTAAATATCTTTGGGGTCAACATATTAATAGTACGAAATTAATATAAAAAAGAAAAATGTATGTAGGTTTTTTTTTTTTTGAGTGATCCAAGACGTATCTATATTTATCTATTTAAACAAGTAGGACATTTCGGGCAACAATTTACCCATCATCAGCTCACTGTGACAGTCGTTCGTCAAATAAAAATGTTAGTTTCGTTCTTTTAGACAGAAAAAAAGGAACAATTTTTTATGGGCTGCCATTTATAGGGACAATACAGCTGTGTTAATGCATATTGAAAAATGGATTTTAATTAGGAACAAAAAATAGTTTTTTTGATCAGCTTTTTACAGTCTGCCACTTTTACGAACATAAGGCAAGTTTCCAAAATCAGCTAATAGCTTATTGTATAAAATTGTTCCGTATTACGCAATAAATTTACGTGACGGTATGTCTGACAATAGTTTGTTTTACGTTCAAAAAAATGACAAACTGTAAAAATTTATTTAAAGAAGCTATTTTTTTGTTGCTAATTAAAACCAAATTTTTCAATATGCAATTGTACCTAATGGGGATTTTTTAATGCAAACATATTGAGCTTATAAGTATCTATCCTATAAATGGCAGCCTGTAAAAAATTGTTCTTTTTTTTCTGTCACGAGCGCTTGGTCTACAGGTGAGAGTTACATTTTTCATGATGTACTTTTATATATGAATCTATTCAGTTACAACAATGTGATGCTAAAAATCCAAGTAAATGAATTACCGACTTATTGTACACAATTTGAGCCGATGATGGGTGAATTGCTGCCCGAAACGTCCTAAAAGATCTGTTCAGAAAAAAACAAAATTAATTTCTTTAAACTTAATCATTAATTTTACAGATTATTGGTCCTAGTCTCCTTCAAAATACTTCCCTCCCCTATTCACACATTTTTCCCAGCAGTGTTCACATTTCCCGAAGTAGATCTAAATAGCTTCCTTTGAAATGGATTTTAATAGACTGAAAACGGCATCCTTTCAGTACTGATTCCAATTTCGGAAATAAGAAAAATCTCAAAGAATCGACATTGACATAATACCATCTTATCTTGAGCCCTCAATCCTTGTCATCTTGATCTGGATTTTACTTTAATGGAAGAATAATCTATGGTGGTACCACTTTGAATTGACATTGACATAATCTTGAACTCCTAATCCTTGAAATTTTGATCCAGATCTTATTTCTTTAAAAAAATAGCCTGATTTGGTCCCTATCATGTCCCTATTATAAGTTCTAATCGGGAACATATCCAGTTTTCATGATAAATTTACTATAATTATCAAGTCAATTAGTTGTGGTTGTACCATCACAGGTCTGGCGACTAAGGTTGATTTTTGGCACACAACTGACAAATTGACAATACTGAATGTGCAGGTGTATTACTTTGTCCATTTTTGCGATTTTTTTTCACTTAACCGTTGTAAAACGGCTTGATTTTATCTTTAGGTAAGAATTCAAAATGTAAAATTCCATTAAAGTCGAAAAAACAGTGAACATCACTTTGAAATTGGATTGAGACTGATGTGCGAATCTTTTACCAACATATCGATGATTGAACTTTTGTCTCAATGTCGTAAGAAACGTTTCTATTTCAAGAAAAATTTCAAGTTGTATCGTTGCTCCAAAAAATTACACGTTTCAAAAATTGCTACCAACACTTAAATGACCCGATCACAAAAATTTAATATGATATCAACAAACCAAGAACACGTGGTTACAGCTGAGGTTTATTCAATTCATTGCTATCAACCGCTTATCAAATATCTCCATTGGCCCGTAATTCAAAATGTTCGTTTTTTCTCTGAACAAATCTCGTATAATATAACATATTATGTTTAAATAAATAGTTGGAATGTCTTGGATCACTGAAGGCCTACATTTCCTTTCTATACATGAAATTAGCATTTTGGAACTGCTTTTTCCGTAAATATTTCAAATCCAATATCTTTGTATCAAAGCTCGTATATTTATTAAATATATTTAATGGATTTTATTCAACGAGATTTGTAATATGATTCTAATATTTAAATAAATAAAAATTAAAAAACAGTTTTTATTATACAATTTGTGTCTGTCTTTTTTTTCCAACTGTAAATTATTTTTCTATTTTTAAATTTCGTGGAAGCGTACATGTTTTAAATATTAATTAATGTCTTGAAACAATGATTGTTGTGATATGTTTTAACATAAAATAGAATAAAAACATAATAATATAATTGATGGTTTATTGATTCAGCTATCAACATAGACGCCCACTGATCGGATCAATCCAATTATCTAGGGTGTTACAGCTTTCGTTGTATTTAAGGCTCCATTAAGCCCTCGATACAAATTGCCTCTGCTGTCCACAATAGAACAATACACAGTACGATAATAGTAGGCACACACAGGCAGTCAAAAACAAGCGAGTGACTTTTTAAAAAACACTCCAACTTCAACAAACATTCGTAAAGTTAAATAAAGGGGTGCGCAGCATGTATGCGCACCTTCGTACTCTACTACAAACTGCCGAGAAACAACTGCAAAATATACATATAAAAACAAGTTCATGATAAAAGTCTTTGTGAAAATTATTAGTTACAAATGCCAATTTGTTGATAGTTTTTATTTTGTTTTGAATTAATTATGTTTTCCATTTGCGAGTAGAGTTTTGATTCAGTTCTCACTGCACACACCAAGTTAAAAACTGATTGAATCAGTCACTAGCACTTCTATTCTTAAAGGAAAGGGAGGAAGGTGATCCAACAAACATTTCTTGAGCCCCCAGGTCCAAGAGAATCAAACAAACACTTCATTTAATTAATTCGCCTACGAGTTCCTCCGTCCACATTACTTAAAATGTTTATACATTTTTTATTTAGAAAAAACGTTCACTTGCGGTAAAAACTGTTAAAAACTTAAATAAATCACTGCACAATTTGAATTAGAATTGAGTTTATCGTGTCGACAGGTAGAGTACTATGTGCTCCAAATTTGAATTAAAGTTGTCCAACTCGCTTCACTCTGAACGCTGGCTCACTTGGTTTGACTCCAATCACAATTTGCGACTAAATTGAGAAAATTGATGAACGGGTGGTTTGGGCACACAAAGAGACTTGGTTTGATTGACCGACGAGAAGAATTACAGATACACACAGATGAGATAGTAGTACAGTCAGTCTGGGCTAGGGGGTTGATACGTCTCAGCTGCACGATCCGAAAAGTGGGCTACTCTAATTATATTTTTAAGATTTTCTTCATTTTCTGTTTATATTACAACTATAATTTATATAATTATATATAATCCATATACCAGATGTAGTATTATGATTCCTTTTTTAAAATTAATATTTTTTAATTAATATTCTTCATTTTTTTTAATAAATCCCAAAAAGACACATAAAAATTAATCAGCAAATTATAACGTCAACAACACATTCCGAATGATGCTGCTATTTTCGGCTCTCCATTTAATGGTATATTGGTTGACTTCCACTTAAATCACAACACAATTTCATTAACAAAACAGTTCAAATCGTTGGTCGTAATCTGATCAAATCTCAGTTCTAATCCACAGCCAAGATCTTCCGGATTCTCCAAAATTGGGATAGAAAACATGATTCATTCAAACATTCCATACTGAACAACTCAATTCAACAGTATGGATAACAAATTTCATCTAGGTTGCGTTTTCCAGCATCATGTTTGGAAAACATTCTGTTATTCTGTGTTGTTGTATTAGGATCATACTAATTATTAATAAAAAATAAAAACAAGCATTATAGATCATCAATGTTATATGGGATAGAGGCGTAACGACGTGGTTCGTTTCTTGATAATTCATTAGTGATTATAATTAGAGTTTCACATTTATTTAGGTCATGTTTCTTCCACCTCGTCCTCTACCGCGGTTGTTATCGCCACGTTCCTGAAAATTAAAATTATAAACGTCAATCAGCAAAAATTCTACTATATATTTTAAAGCCCCTATGAAAATGGTGTAAAATTTCGACAATTTGTTCCTGAATTTCTCTTCTTGTTCTTCGCCATTATATGGTAATAATTTTGTTTCCTGTTTCCATATGAAGAGACACCTGCGCAAACTACTAATTGCCATTAAGAGATGCATAGATGATGCCAGCAGCTCAGCTCAAGTAGCCTTAGGTTTCTATCTATGTAACGGAATCATTCAAATTTTCACCCATTGCCAGATTATTGAATAATTCGAAATTTTAGGTTAGAAATTATTTATCTTAATATCTCGTGAGTTATAGAAGATATTGACATTCGGTCTTCGATATTAGTATCAGAATGAATTATACTTTTGTTATGATAACCAATTTAGGTCAGTACATGACTTCCCGTTAATTATTTTCTTAAAGCTGACATTTGGGAGGCTAATGCAGTAAATACTAAAAAATGACAAAATATTGGCTGGTACCACGAGCTCTGTTTTTGGCTCTACTAGGAGCTTTGTGTCAAGAACTGTTTTAGGGCAATTAAAATTTTCTTGATCTCCTTAAAAAATAATTTTCAGGTCCACGTTACGGAAAATAAATTTATCAACAATATTTCACGTTTAATATTGCTATTAAAAATTCTGGAACATTTATTTAGCTTGAAACTCTTTTTAAAACAACACTCTTAGTATAGCCAAAAACGGAGCTTGTGGTATCAGCCAATGTAATTTACTTCTTAATATTCAAGGACTATGCTACGTGAAAGGCGCTTTTAGGTTACGGTTCTTTGAAAAAACGCCCCACGCTTTTTGACACATTCATTGAATATTAAGTAAATTATATTATTTTGTTCTTTTTAGTGCGTATTTAAGTTTTTAAAACTATCTATTTTCTAAGAATTGTCACAAACTGCGAAAATACACGCCAGAATAGTCGCGCATGGGTTCATGTAGATGGGAAAAGTCCAGTAATAACTAAGAAGCAACAAGCCATAAAAAAAAATCAGTACTGCTGGATGATGCACTGAAAGATGTTTATCAATCGTGTCCCAGACTAAAGGATTACGAGCCCCGTTCCAGTGGTTGCCCAAATTAAAGGTCGGCGAGGTCCTGTGCGCAAGGTTTTATAAAGTGAATTTTAAAGCTGCTGTATTGTGTGTATGTTCTATATTTTATACGACAAAATGCAAATAACAAGTGAAATGCATCAATATAGGATGAAAATATGCATTTCAGGCTACTTCCATTCAAATACCTCTGGGTTTTCAGGTTTTCAAAAAAATGAATCTATTATTTTTGATACAGAGTACATATAAAATAAATAAGTAAATATTGTAACGGAGAGAATTTTTGTTTAACTATTATTTTTCCCCTTGTCGTCGTAAAATTCTCTTCACAAATAACCTTCATTTGTTAGTTCAGTTAACTAGCAGTGAACCGTAACATTATTTCAGTTTCGCCGTCAAGCTTGTAAATTAAAGAATAGATCTGAAATCTAATTATCTAGACATAATTCAAAGTTTCATATTTGCCGGAATATATTTTGAGATCATTTAAATGATTAATTTTTCTCTTCTTTCTCATAAAACTCTTCAAACAAATTTATGAACAATTAATTCAAATAAACTTTACCAGATAGTGCCACGAAGTAATTGCTAAAACAGTTCTCTCCAAAATGTGAATTGAAATTTAAATTTGAAAAGTAAGTTACAGACTAGTGGCTAATTAAATTTGCACACTGTAATTCATTGTTTCAGGTGAACATAATAAATAACATAAATAACTAAGCTAGAAAAACTCTGAAAAAGCCTTTAGCTCTACGAGTCTTTGATCAACGTATGAATTTAATGAATAAGAAATTCTTGAGCCCCCTGGCCAAGGTGCCATCGTGCACTGCTTCAGGGTTCATACTAACGGGAGCCCTATCAAAAAATAACAGCTCAGAACAAAATTTTGATGACTATGCTTTGAATTACCTCGAATAGCTACGAGGCAAAGTAATTCAGATGTGGTAGAAGTTCTCAAGCTTTCGCAAGGAAATTTTGGCTCGTGAAATTTTTCCATCCTCAGCTCTATAATCAAATAAATTTCACGTTAAATCGTTCCTTCCGTTATTAAAAAAATTTCCAAAACTTTTTCAGTTCCCATAATGTTAATATTGATTTATTGACATCGATTATTAATTAATTGTATTTTTCCCAAAATATTTCACTAAACTGGTCCATACAAAAGTTCAAACTCAACAAATAAATAATAAATACGAATAAATACATTTTATCTAATTCCGTTTTGAAAAGTCAAGTTTTACATCAATTTCTGACGTTATGAAACGTTCCATTTTTCATAACTGTCCTGCAACAGTTGCGTAAAGTAGTTACGTAATGACTTTACATAACTGGCCATGTTTCAGAGCTAATCAATTATACTTATCTGCGTACAATTAAAAGAATGATTTATTATTTACAATATGCAGCATTGGCAGAGTCTTTCATATCAAACGATACAATAACACTCAGGATATCACTGCTTGAATACATTTTTAAAAATTATTTTGACGTTTTGTGAAAATTCGATATTTGTTTATTTCAGTGCACTTTTGTTTCTGTAGTAAAAATAGATGGTCATGAATCACAGTCATCTAAATTTTGTGATGTAACGTGAGAGATGTGCTCATTCAAAAATATAGATAAAATTATTCTGACGGAATTAGATAAAATTTTGTACAGAATACGTTATGAAAAGTCATATTGTTTGACTCACGTAATTTGCAAGACTCGCTGCGCTCGTTTTGGCAAATATTACGTTTCGTCAAACAATATGGCACTTTTCATAACTAATTACGTAATAGTTATTTACATAATTAGTTATGAAAAGTGCCATATTGTTTGACGAAACGTAATATTTGCCAAAACGAGCATAGCGAGTTTTGCAAATTACGTGAGTCAAACAATATGGCTTTTCATAACGTATTCTGTACAAAATTTTATCTAATTCTGTCAAAATAATTTTATTTATATTTTTGAATGATAACATCTCTCACGTTACATCAAAAAATTCAGATGACTGTGATTCATGACCATCTATTGTTACTACAGAAACAAGAGTGCACTGAATTAAACAAATATCGAATTTTCACAAAACGTCAAAATAATTTTTAAAAATGTGCTCAAGCAGTAATATCCTGAGTGGTATAATACCCTTTGATATTAAAGACTCTGCCAATACTGCATACTGTGAATAATAAATCTTTCTTTTAATTGTACGCAGATAAGTATAATTGATTAGCTCTGAAACATGGCCAGTTACGTAAAGTCATTACGTAACTACTTTATGCTACTTTACGCAACTGTTGCATGGCAGTTATGAAAAATGGGACGTTGCATAACGTTAGAAATTGATGTAAAGTTTGACTTTTCAAAACGGAATTAGATAAATAACTATGACTACTCCATTCGTAGTATTTATAACAAGGTTAACAATGCTAAATCGCCATAGAAACGGTGCATATCAGTGAGTATTTGGACGTGTAGAAATACCATCGGGTATTACACTAATGGTCAAAGTGAGTATTTCACTCAAAGATGTGGATACCTCCAATTTGTGCTTTCTTCGTAATATTTTTCTGAATATCTTCATCAATTTTATTTTCGGATCTATCATCAAACTTTTTTGAACTAGTTTCCATATCAAAACGCAATTCATTTCTCTATTATTCGTCAAAGAAAATGTAAGAAATTCTAATTTTTCAGTTTGACAGAAGTTTGTTTACTCGTTCCTATGAAAATTGCGTGACTTGTTACTAGATTCATAGAAAACTAATTTGCAAAAATGGTTTGACTCCTGGAATAGTCCTCCATATACCATTTGTAGTTGAAGTATTATAGACTATTTTTGTGGTGCAATCACTCATGTTTATTGTGCTTGTGAATACCACTCGTGCTGCACACTCGTGGTATTCAAACGCAAGCACAATAAACATTCGTGATAGCACCACAAAAATAATCGATAATACTTAAACTACTTATGGTATAATAAATTATAATTTTCGATAAAACTCTTATTTGTTGTTGGTTTGATTCAGTCCCAAAATATAGTTTGATTGATAACAAAAAAAATGGGATTGCTTGCTTTATTGTCCAAATCAACAGAAATAATTAAATTGATTAATTTTATTTAGTCTGATGTGATGATTTGATTATTATTGGTTCCTTCCTATGGCGTACATGTCCTTTTTAGGACAGGATTATCCAATTTTTCGAAACTTTCTGATTTATAGTATTCCTGAAGGAACCCTTGTTAATTGGGATAGAATGAATTCTATTGAATTTGAAATCAAGCGGTGATCGCATTTATGTATTTTTGTACGGGAAACTCCGGACATTATTTCTTAAATGATAATTCTCCGCAAAACATTTCAAAAATTTCTCATGTTCTAGGTATTCATAGGGATTCTGTAACCAAGCGTTAATTCACGTCGAGCGTTATCGTGAACTTCTCCCGTTTTGTCATTTTCGTATTCTGAACCTGAACGTTGATTCAAGTTCACGCCGATAGTCGACGTTAAATCACGCTAGCCAATCGACAGCGTTAAGTGTTACGTTTTCAGGTTATTTATATAAGAATAGTAGAAATATCGAATTACTTCTACAAAATAAGTCAAAGAAACAACATTCAGCGATAAAGATGAGCAAATTCGACATTGGTCTCACATAACAAGATCAAACTTTCAAGAATTAAAAAATTTCCTCAGATTCAAGATTTGAATAATTATTCCATGACCAAATTTGCAAAACCAAGAAGTATTCCAAATTTTTCAGTGCGAGTTTGAAAGTAGCTTCATGTTTTAAACTTTAAAGTATCTATCACTTCTATTTGAATCGTGAACACGCCAGTGTAAATTATCGTTCAACTTTCACGTTTACATTTCAGAATACCATCTTAACGTTAGGGCGTGAAAACTATTGACGTTAAGTAACGCTGGCGTGACTTAACGCTCGGTTCTAGAATCCCTATCAATACCCGTGAATTGCTTGTACTTTCTAGAGGCGTACTCGTAGAAAATATGAATAGATTCCCTGCGGAGTACCTTTATTTTCTACGGAATATCAGTATTTCCTCTGGAATACCTCAAACATATACCCCATAATACGAGGGATGTTCGAAAAATAAGACTACTACTGCTCTCATGAGCGGAAAAATTTTTTCTCCAACACTGTTTTGGAATTTGCATATTCCATAACCAAAAATTATATTGGAACGAATGACATTCCAAAAAATCGTTTAGAATGATTCCGTATGCCGTTCAGAATGATTCCGTAAGCCTTTTGAATCATTTCGACGAATCAGAAGCTGTTAGTTTGGCTACTACCATGGTTACTTCCTAACAATTCAAGTATTCATATCTGGATTTGACGTTTGACATTTAATAATTTTTTAAGTTTCCTCTGAAATATTGGTGAGTTTCCAAAACCTTGTTAGAGAAAGTATAGTCTACAACATGTTTGGAATGGCGTATTCCACACTCGCGAACCGTAATCCTCGCCTTCGGCTCGGTTTACAAACTTTTCGCTCGTTCAGAATACATGCCATTCCAATACTTATTGTAGAATATACTATTATTCAATGCTGAAAACGAGATATTGTTGACCTCAGTGCAAAACTGTAGCCGTGGCGTTAGTTTCTGTGCAACAAGTCCATCAAATCTCCCTTGCGGTCATTCGCTTCCTTTTCGCGGAAGAAATAGCACCTTCACGATTTTTTTTCTCGCATTAAAAACGTGTACGGCAAAGGTGCAATAAACGAACTAACGTGTACAATGTACAAGTGGTGTCGTTATTTTTCAGAAGGGAAAACATGTGTTCATGACGAACAGACAAGAAGACTTTGGTCCGAGCTTTGTTCCGTATTCTCACTTCTTAAAAGTGCGCTACTTGAGCAAAAATTTCGAATACTCTTACTTTCTGTACTTCCTCGTACCTTAGCATTGACCCTCTTGAGTCAAATTTGTTTCTTGTTATTTCATTTCTTATATATTCGCAGGGTTGGAAAAAGTTGGGATAATCAAAATTTCCTGACTTTTTTAGGATTTCAGGCTGAATGCAAAATTTTTTTAGATCCTTTATCACAATGACGGCAACAAAATTTCATATTCCCAATAACAAAACTGAGAAAAATAATGTTTCTCACTTTCACTCGAGCAATGGTAAAATTATATAAAATTTAGTCTACCCGCAGTCGAGGGTGTCTCTTCAATTGGAAATATAGTAACAGATGTTATTTTAAATATCAATTTCCACACAAATGTTTCTAGAAAAACATTTAATAAAAAAGATTACTTTTTAAAATAGTAACAAACAGCATTTGTAATTATGTTAAATAAACACAATGCATGACGTCATTGTCTGCCTTATAAAGTCATATTGTGTGTTGATAAAAATGATGATGCAACGCAAATAAATGACAAACCTTGTGATGCGAGCCACCACCGCCATGATGATGTCCAGAATCATTATTCCGATGTTGTGAACGATGACCGTCATCGCGATCACGGTCGCGATCTCCGCGATCATGATTGCGATTCCCGCCAGAACGTTGCTGCTGCGGCGGCTGCTGCTGTTGATGATGATGCTGCTCCGTCGTGGGTATCTTACGACTATCTTCTTCCTCTTGCCGTTTCTCGTAGTGGATGAAGTCGTCGAAGATAGACGTTGAGTGCCTGTAGGTGTGGATAATGCGTAAAACCTGCAATCCTTTGCTATGAGGCACCTCTTGCGTATCACGCGAGTTCGTCACCGGCTTATTCTCATTGTTCTCTAAACGTATATGCCGTAACTGTACGTTCGGAACGTCCTTCACATAAATCCAACGCACACGAAACTGTCCTTTCCACTTGTCTTGAGACCACACTGAACTATTACAGTTGTAGTCGACGGCGGAGACCATCTGCGCCATACCGCAGAAATGTCCCGACCCATTCACAGAGAAAAACAAATAAACACAACCATTTGCTTCCTTTTCACGCTCTCGGAATGCCTGATCGAGTCGCTTATTGCCGTGTTCCGTACTACACCAAATTTCGTATTTAATGCTGCGATGAATGTCGTCCTCCGAATACGATTTGATGACAAAAAATCGAGCATTAGGCGCGGATAAATCAAAGTCCGGAGGATTGTAATTGTTCTTTACGCGTAGTTCATCGAGTACAGGGTGGCTGGGTGCAGGGGGCATCATGGCGGGACCGGGCATTAGTTGTTGGGCAGCGGTTGCGGCATTTGGTACCATGCCTGGTACGTGCGGCATGCCAACTCCGATACCTCCTCCTGGCTGCGGCATACTGACGGCAGCGAGTTGATGTTGTCCAAGCAGCATAGGGTTACCGGTCGTGTTAGGCTGCTGGGCACCCGTTGTCGGCATGTAGTTCGGTGTGGGGATATGCTGCGTAGCTGGTTGGGGTAGAGATGGTCGCGTAGGTAGTTGACCGGTTCCCGGTTGCGACTGACTTCTCATTGGAGCTGTCCACGGTGGGCGAATGTTCAAATTAGGTGCCAGACTCTTTGGTGGAGCGCTATTTACTACGGGTAGCTGAGGAGGGGTGTTTTTATTGGTATCCCAAGTACCGATATCCATATTATGTTTGCCAGGAATCATTGGTCCTAATAATCAAAGAAAATTACCACACTGCCCTAATTCACATTAAGATAATTATACCTGGAGGCATTCCTGGTCCCTTCTTTTTCAGTCCTGAATTCTGTACAGTCACCTGAGGCTTAGCTGGCTGACTAGCTATGCTAGCCCAGGTTAATTTTTTTGGTTGGACACTCAGACTATCTTTAGATTGGTCCGATGTTGAAGCTTTTAAATCTAAATTTTGCATGCCTTGCTCCACAGACTTGAGGGCCAGATTTGTGTCTTGCATAGTCTGTGGAGTGGCATACATATTCTGAGTGTCTGCTCTGTAATAATCATCGTAATGAGCCTTGCGCTGTTGGTTGAGCTGTGTGCCCCACGTCGAGTAATCTCCGTTGCCGTGAAAATAATTGAAAGTTGACGGCTGACCAAAAGCGGTCGTGGAAAATGTTGTTGACGGTCCGAACATGCCTTGAGAAACATTCCAAATGAACTTTCATGAATTTATTTGTCAAGATCATAATTTACCGTCCATTGAATACGAATCGTGAGCATATCCTCCTAAGAACGTCATGTCTGTGCCATTCGACCACGTTCCATCTCCTACTCCATACGCTTGATAAGGAAAGGTTCCTCCACTGCCGTAATAACCTAATCAAACAATTAAATAAAACGTTCCAGGCCCTTAATTATCAGAGAGACATACCTGCTGCAGTACTCATGCCGTACAAATCTGTCGCACTGGAAATAGGAGCAGTGGCTCCGTAAGGTGTGTGAGACGCAGTTCCTTGCTGTTGTTGCTGTTGCGAGCGCCATGATTCAAAGTCCTCAGAGCCCCCTGCTCCTTCGCCTACTCCTAACTGCTCTTTGGGGCCATTGGACACTACCCACACACGTCAAAATTCATTTAAAAAAATTGCAATTATTTTATACTACTGTTTACATACTGATAAGATTACAATTACAAAACAAAGAATGTTAAATGATTAAAATTTACGTTGTGAAATATTTTATTACTACCGATCATAATTACAATTATGCGCAAGGATTTAACAATTTAGCTATTAATTTAGATGTTTTAAAAAGCGTCTACATTCATCGCTGTACATGTATATGCATTTGACAATACGGTGCTTAATCGTTGTCACGAAATTTGATGCAGCAGAAGTCTATTCAATAATTTGGACAATAATAACGGATGTCTCTAATGACAGCTATATATACGTCATATTTCTTATGTTATGTTGTCAATTACATCTGTATTACAAATAAAAATCTGAGATGTATTAAGACATGCAGAGTAACACATAATAGGAAATAATTTTTGTACCTTGATTTCCTTGTCCTTTCATCCGCTACGACGAGATCACCATGAAAGAAGAAAACAGTAAGCTCAGTATTATTTTTCCACTTTTCCCAAAGTAAATAATGTGCAATGATACACTAAATTGTTTATAAAAATATATTTCAATTAATACCTGATCTGACACGCCTGCTGACATTGACCAGTCTTTTCACTATAACACGCACTAAGAACTCACTTTGTCACTATTTCACTAAATAATAACACCCTTATAAACACTATAAACAACACAGTAAATCCAGTACTATTAAAAATAATAGAAATTTCCTATTATTTTTCCTAACAAAGTTCTCAAAAGTCCAACAATGGCGTTCATCAACCTGCGCTTCGAGTGCGTTCACTTTACACTCAACGACATAATTTCTTCTTCTTCACTGAACACATCCTATTTTAAAAATAGTAGAGAAACTGGATGAAAATAAATCACAAAAATTGAATATTCAGTTTATTTTATACAAATTATAAATAATAAGTATTAAAATAATGTATTTGTACATATAAACAAAAATTTAAAACTAAAAATGGTCTATTTTTTCACAGCTTGAAGTAAATAGAAATTATTGAATTTGATATAATTATTAGAAACGTACGGTATAAAAAACGATCTAAATAATCTATGTGACTTTTCAGTATTTAAAAACGGCAAGACTTTTACATGTTTCCACTTATTAATTTGTTTTGCATAATTCGGTTCTAATTCTGTTTCGTTATCAGTCTCCAAATCTAACATAAAATGACATTTCGATATATCAAAATACAGACTAGGTTCCGCTTTATTTTGGTCATTAAAATGTTTATGAATAATTTCTGTTCCATTATCAAATTCTGAATACGGTGCAGGCAAAATTCCTTTAAATTCAGACTGTATAAAACGTATATTCCAATTTTTATTTGGTAGGAAAAATGAACTCGGAAAGCGGTACCAGTCTTTACCTACACACACATTCACAGATAAATCACTTGGTATATTTTCCTCCGCTGAAAATTTATTTAATTCCATCATTAAATCTAGCGGAGCGTGATAATTTTTATACAGAGCTAATATACGAGAAATACCTGAAACATTTGAAAATAAAAATGGATTTCATATCGTTTTTTTCCACATACCTAATAAAGATGATATGACAATTGTGATTAAAGTTATATATACACTGTAGTCTAAATAGTGACTACCAGAAGATGGACTTTTCACAAAACAGCACAATCTGAACCACAATTTTTGTAATACATCAATTGTTATCGCGCCACATAAGCATATAAACGGATAAATTGGAAATAGAAATCTAAAAAAAATATAATTATATTAAACGCACTTTCATAGAACAAGTAATAATTTACCGTTCTTCTTTATGAGGCTGGAATAAAAATACAGCAAGCCATAGTATAAAAGGTGCTAAAGAGACTACATGAGGCAAACTTAATGTACTAGAACTTTTAGCCGGTACAAATAGATAATTTAATATTAATGCCAGTGGTGAAAGTAACGCTAGTATCTGAAAAATATTATATTGAGTACTATAAGAAATATTGGGTGGAATTCCGACAACCATCAACTTTCAATTGACTTTAATTTTTTTTTGCAGTTGATTAAATAATATTATTAATTGCCTTCAAGTTGGCACTCCCACATTTTAACAAAATATTTCAGTTCAAATGTTTTGCACCAAAGTGACAGCTGTCAGAAAATGAATAATATCAATATTTCATTTTTTACAAATCTGTCACATCAAATTCTGTGTATACTGACGTTTTTTCTACATAAATTTATCATTTAGATGTTTGTTTCTACATTTTTTAAGCACTGTAATCACACTTTTCAACATTTTTTCTTTTTTATAGCATCAAAAAAAATTTACCTAGAATTCCACGTGTCAGCAACTTTGATATATTATTGTGCATTTTATAAACTATCTATATCCAATTTTTCATCAACTTAGAGAAATCTTAGAGCTCAACGTCTCTATTGCTTGTACTGAATCATTGGGAAGAAAAAGCACTTGTGTGGAGCACAGTTGGAATAAAATTTTTTTCTTAATCATTAGAGATCTAATTTTTTCCTGACTTTCCAGAGAGCCTCTCGATTTTCCTGACTTCTTTGAGATTTCCTGACTTTCTCTGATTTTTCAAAAAGTGGACATCCTGTTAAAAATATCATTTATTTTCTTTAAGTTGGCATCCCTACATTTTGACATTTCAAATCTTTTCATTTTATTTTGCCCCACAGTGACAGCTGTCAGAAAATAACAAAAAATATCGACATTATATTTTTCATGAATCTGTCACATCAAATTCTGTGTAAAATGACGTTTCTTTACATAAATTTATCATTCACATTTTTTACGCACTGTAGTCACACAAGCATTTTTTCGTGTTCCCAAGCCTTAAAAAAACATGCGTAGTTGATTTCCTGACTCAAACTTAACTTGAGATTTCTTTGACGATATGTGCAAGATCATTAAGAGAACAAAAAAAATTGAATGTCTGCAAAATTTTCAAGTCAATCGAAGGTTGGGGTTTTCGGAAATAATCTGTAATATTTTATTACATACCCAAATTATGTTAAAATTCAAGATTCCATTGATAATATAATAAGAAAATGGTTCAGTTCCATATAATTCTGGTCCTGCCCCACCCAGAACATTGTAGCTAACGATATTCCAAGGCGCAATAACCAATTTTCCATAATATGACGAATCTATAGCAATCATTGGTCCCAATATAACTACTGCAGATACTAAAGCCCACCAAAAAAATGATTTATACATTTTTTTCAAAATAAGCATGTCAAATGCTATTGGTACTCCCAACAAAGCCGCAAAAGGCCATCCTGCGAAAAATGTATAATAGAAAGATGAATTGGAGGATAAAATGGACTTACCCAATAAAGAGGCTATAGCAATAAAAAATATTGCAAGAGAATATCTGGTTTGCCACCAGGCAGCACATGCTGCCGAAACTGCATACATTGCCCATGATGACGGCAGTAAAGCAGTGCTTGAAATAAACATTCCAGCAGAAAACAGTTGAAATGCTAACGATAGTCGCCCAATATGTATACCGAACTCTTTACAGACAGCCCTAAATAAAACTACGTTAAATTCCTACATCAAAATTATTTTTACGTACATACTTATAGAAATAAACTTCTGCGAAAGCGCATAATAATCCGAGCAAACAACGTATAAAATAAAAAATTAGTAAGGGATTAGGCTGCAAGATTTTATGGTATATATAAGCCGGCGTAGCATGTAATAGCAAATAAGTATAAGAGCGTAATGCATATTCAGGACTGTATTCCCAAGTCTGTAGCCCTTTTCCAAAAACTAGAATAAATACTCTTAGTACCCGATTAATAAATATTTTTATAATTAATACTCAAGTAATGCATAGGTTCCCAGTAGTTAAAAGTTTCATCGCAATCCGTAACGTGAGACCAAATCGCTGCACAAAATCTAGCCGACAACAAAGCTTTAAAAGCTGTATCTCCTCCAGGAAAAATTAAACCTCCACTTTCTGGCTCCTGTTTTCTGAAATTGAAAAAAGTCAACATAACCTTAAATAATATAACAAACGCTTACTTAATTTGAACCGTTTTCCGTGGTTCTTTTTTTGGCTCCCTTTTAGTATTTTGTAAAGAGTTTTGTCTTAATCGTACAGATGGAGGATTTCGGCCCATATTTACAACGCTTTCATTCAAAACTACCTACTATTTTACAACCAATCCATATTGATTACGTACTTATCAGTAAATTAGGTTAGAATTGATTTTTATCTCACAGCAACTAGCTTCAATATTTTGCATGTTTGCAATATTTATAAATAAACAAAATAGAAAAACCATGTTACATTTTTAATTATTAATTACAGATTATCTCTACAATAACAATATTTTCGTAAATGATGGTATCTATTTTCTACACATCTAGCCTGACTTCCGTATCTATTTATTCTACTTATAGCATACATACTAATTTCGAATCTGTTTTCATTTTTGAAATAAAAAATACTGGCTTCAAATAATCCATCACCCGGTTCCAGTTGCACTTTAATTTGATATATATTACTGCCATATTTCTTATTCTCTGTAAAAACGGGCATTAAGTTATCCTCATTTACACTACCCTTAAAATTGAGCAATTTATCATTGGGTGATAGTTCAGTAGCCCAAAATATTTTTTTTAGAGATAGTTTTTCACAAAGATGGCGGTAGGGCTTTGTATACTTGTTTAATTTATCCACAAAAGCTGCAGTAAGTCTGGGAATGATAGGCGAATCTGCAGGAACTGAGTGCCAAATTAGGCAGGAGCACCAGTGGGGCTCTATTTGAGCATGCTTACAATTTCGCTCAGGCGAAATCTGTGAACACAAATAAATTAAATATTAATGTATTTAAAATTATAAATGATGGACAAACCTGGCTGAATAATGACAAAGATCTTTGATTCAAATCTGCAGCACCAGTATAACTAAAATTTAGTATATCTTTCAATGTAGCATGAATATCATACGGAGTTGTTAATACATAAGTATTTTTAATGAAATTATTGTAAGCTTCTTTATATTTTATTTTGAAAGATTGAGGAAAAGAGAAGGAGAAAAATGGCAATCTTTCCTCCAGTTTTCCTTGAGTTGTGTTCCGTATAGATACAAATCTGAAAGAAATATTTTTTCAAATTATAAGTAGCTGCCAAATCCTGTGGCATAAAAATTCTAAATCAAAAAAATCACTATAATTCATGGAGTGAAATTAATGTGCTGAAGTTAAATTAAACATTTGAATTACCTGGGCCCATGATCAGCCATTATGATCAAAATAGTATCATTTAAGTATCCTCCATCTTTTGAATTCATCAAAAACCCCAAAAAGTCATCATCAGCTGCCCCTATTAAATTATAAGATTCATGTGACAATTCTCCATGGAAACCAAAAAGAAATTTTGGTTTTTCTTTATATACTACAAAAAACTGATAGGCAATTACTTATTCGTTCAATATTATGATGAATATATTACATCTTTTACGAGATTCATCATAATTTCATGCCTGGGAATTGATCCATAACAATAATTTGGGTATTTTTTGAAATTTGGTAATGCAGCAGTATAATAAGGTCGCATGTAATGATCCGTTGGTTGATCCTATGCAAAATACAAATTTAAATATATATATAACGTTACATCAGTATGATTACCTTAAATCCATTAAGTACAAAAGTAAATGTACCCATATTAATCATATCTTCAAAATATCCTGTAACATATCCATATTTCCTAAAATCTTTCCAAATAAAAGGATAGACATCAACATTTGCAGATCCAGCAATTCTTCTTCGGGTATCGGGTAATTCCAATTCAGCATGCCCTGTCAGTATTGGTATTAAAGCTTGTCTAGTTCCATCGCCAACAATATTATAACTAAAATTTCAAATATTTCGTTTAAACGAAGCTTGAAAATAATATAATCTTACCCTTCCAATATCTGAGCTCCCAATACTTCTACTAAATATTTAAAACTTTTTGGAAGTTTCCGAATAAAAGTATTCCGCGATATTGAATCAAAACCAAACATCAGTATATTATAACGAAGTGCTTCCGACGGTAAATGAGACCATCCAATACGTTCCGTAATTTCTGGATCTTGTCTTATTCCTGTTAATATGGATTCCCATGTTTTATACGTATAAGAAGAGTTGCAAAATACTTTCACCTGTAGCGACAAAAATTTAAAAATATTCGTTTCACATATATACCCAAAAAAAAACTTCTCAATGTATGGAAAAAAGCTGTGAAATTAAATGGAGCTAATTTCAGTTCCTGATAAAGCAATTTCTAAATAGTACAAGCAATCATTTATGTAGATATTCATTTTTTCTACATTGGAGGAGCTTTTTGAGTCAGGATTTTACATACAACATCGCTATCACGTAAAGTGAACGAAGTGTCTGTAACTGTGAAATTACGACCATTTTCTACATGAAATTCATCCTTTCGCATCAAATAGGTGTAGGTGCAAGTTATAGATCTGTACTGTTCCTTGGCTGTTTTTGAAACTTTACACAACGAACCCTAAAAAACTATTATTCACAAAATCGATAATTACTTGTATTTTTTTTATACCTCTACTTCAATCCAATCCGGCTCAACTGAACTACAGTCAATTGGAGGAACATTCGCAACTAATTTCATTATTTCTGATGTATATACGGGGAGAACTGGCAGCTTACATGTTTCATTTCCTACATATGATCTAATACCTTCATTAATTTTGGTTCTATAACAAAATTAACTGGATTTCTGCTATGATCTTTTCCGGAAAGTACTTACAACATTATTTTCCTGTCCATTTCAAGTACTTGCGAGCTTCTACTGTTCAACCAGAGTATGTATAAAATTGTTGTTATTGCAGCCCCCAAAAATAATTTTCGGTAAATTAGCATTTTCAAACCGTGTACCTGAAAATTTAAATAACCAAAGGAGGGGCTTATTGATTATTGTTTAATTTTAGTGTTGCAGAATTAGGAACTGGAAGGCTTTATTAAACGTCAAATATTCAAGTACTTGAGAATAGAAAGTAGCCTGCTCGTTTGATTCTCAAAAAATAATCATTTATGAACGCGTTAATTACTTATTAAATATTTATTATTGAACGATTTATAAACTCACCTTTACATCAATATTAGCAGCAACAATATTGTCAATTTCAAAACATAACGACATCAAATAATTTTGATCAACCAGATGCATTGCCTAGCAACACTATCAAGTTTTTATTTTATTAGATTCTGCCGGTATTACATAAAATCGGCATTGTCATATTCCCATATCATCTTGAACTCCCAATCCTTGTCATCATTATCTAGATCTTATTTTTATAGAAGGATAATTTGATTTATTCCCTGTTTTTGACAATAACTATCAAATCAATGTCAATATTAAGTCGTTGTAGTTCCACCAGTTTGGGATCAGAGCTGGGCAAAGTACTCGTGAAAAGTACTTCAAGTACAAGTACCAAATACTTGAGTGCTTGTAAAAGTACTTGAAGTACAAGTACTCTTTTAATCTGCCAAGTACTTGAAAGTATCAAGTACTGTCAAAAGCACTTGACAATTTGGGTGCAAGTACTTCTTTAGTTTTTTGGTACTTGCAAATATTAAGTACTGTTGTAAATACTCAGTAAGTACTTCTATATTACAGAATTAGGCCAAATTATTCGTGAAAAGTACTTCAAGTACAAGTACTAAGGCCCAGTATTTCAGTGTTCGGATTACGAAAACTGTAGATTAATTTTCATAGCTACGATTGTAAAGACAATTGTTACCATAGTAATTAAGCTTCGTTTAGGTAATCTATAGATTAAACTGAGCCTGAAATACTGGGCCTAAGTACTTGAATGTTTGTAAAAGTACTTGAAATACAAATTTCAAGGTACTGCTAGTTTCAATGAACTATACATGTTTTTCAGAATTATATCATAACAAATAGATTTTTTGGATTAAATTCTGTATATTTATTTTTATTTTTTGACGCTTCGACTTTTTATCCAAAAATCTTCATCAGAAAGAAATCTGGTATCAATTTTTTCTGATGAAGATTTTCGGATAGAAAGTCGAAACGTTAAAAAATTAAAATAGATATACAGAATTTAATCCGAAAAAATCTATTCATCACTTCTAGTTTATCATATATTTGTCGTACCTATCACTTCCGTTGCTTATTCGAAATAATTAAAAAAAAAACGATCATTCGAACTCAAATGAAATTGTAACTTGAAATTAGCATAAAATTATTAGATATTTGCATTTGATATATTGAAGAAGATATCTACCCATCACACCGTAACACTGATAAAGATTGGATATTTATCACAAACGTCAAGTAAAACAGATTAAAATTTGTCTATTTTGCATAGAGAGAAAGTACTTTAGGTACATTAAAAGTATTTTGAGTACTTTAAAATTACTTCAAGTACATTTAAAATACTTCAAGTACCTAAAATACTCCAAGTACTTTTCATTGTACTTCAAGTAACATTTTCGAGTAACAAGTACCAAGTAAATAGAAAGAAAGTACTTGGAACAGTACAAAGTACCGAAAATAATAAGTACTTCAAGTACAGTACTTGAAGTACTTGCAGGTGTAATCAAGTATTTTTTGTGCAAGTACTGCCCAACTCTGTTTGGGATGAATCATTTTCACAAAGTCAAAAGCGTTATTGTCCATATTTTGATGTCTGGTGTCTCCGCTTCTCCTGATACAATTTTGAAAATATTGACCTAATTCCTTCACTAATCGGTAGCTTATTAAAAAGCAACAGGCAATGCCACAACACCAGGAAAGGAGAATTGAAGTCCTTACTTGATTTCATGGCAATGAACGACCAGTTGCACCGCTGTCTCTTAAATTTTAAATGTCGCTTAAACTGAACAATAACGCATTTACTCTCAAAAGTCAAATGTGACATAAATATTGTTATCATTACCCCGATTCGATATTTTTTGTTTAAATAATTCAATTGATGAATATGCAGGAAAGTAAAGGGTGATGGGAGGTACATAAGAGCACTGAAATCGTTCGCAAATTCCCGAAACGACGACTGCTGGGCCTCGATTCTTGAAACCATACGAAAGTTTTCGTGTACGGAAATATTCGAGCGGTGACTTCCGTATACGACCAGTCGCCTACGCATGAGTGGTATTTTCTATGGTGGTATTCTTGACTGGTGATAGAAACTTTGCTACGAAGTTTCGTATGCGAATTACAAAAATAACAGAGGCAAACGAACGCAGCTTCTTTCAACCAATGAAATTGTGTTATTAATATGAATTTTGTTTTGGTTTTGAATATCTACTTTTGTTGATTAATTTAATTAACTATCACTTTAGTTTCAAATGTATAATGGCAAAACTAGCTGGTAATGTTATTATTGAAAAAAAAAATATATTATTGAATTTGTGAGAAATGACTCACAGATATATTCAGAAGAATTCTCAAAAGATTTTACATATAAAGATTCGCAAATGTTGTGCTGTTAAAACCTATAAATTAATTTTTTCCAAACGTCACAAAAGTGACATGTTATATATCTCTGTTGCCAAGGTAAAAGTGTCACTTTATCTGATTAGGCAGATAAAATACTAACTTTTGTTTACTTTATGTGTCTAATCACATGAAGTAAAAAAATCCAATATTTCAACAAAATAGTCTAGTGATATTTATTGTGAATGTACAGTTATTGGAAATAAGGTTTTGAAATAAACCATTTGCACTCACTTCAGCTGGGAGATTATTATTATTAGCTAATGATGACACGGATTACACTTTTAATTTCGTTTTCAATTTATAACGTAACCATGACAAAATTATATTCGGTATTATGATTTGACTTGATCTTAGAACTAATTGCATCGCACTTAAAATCAATATATCAACTTCTTGTGTTACAAATTTAGGTACTCATTTAAAAAAAAAAGTATATATTATTCGGAGCAAAAATGGCCTAATGTACTTCGGTTACTGCGAACATTAGCATATAAAGCCTAATTTTTACTCCTAATAATATAATCTACTATTATATTCTAAATAATGATATTGAAGTTTGCAATATTCAAACAAACTACATCAGTTCTAACATCTACAGCTGAAGTTCTGTTTGGTGGAGCAAATGTAAAACAACATTTTTTGGAAGTCGAAAGAACTTCATAAATTGATTCTCATTCACAGAAAATGCATCTAGCTGTTTAAAAACTCTTCTTTTTACACCGTCATAATTTTCAACTTTGTCTAATATGTTAATTGAGTCTAACTGTCTAAATTTGACGTATTTAAAAACTAATCTCCTCCAATCTGTTACAAATTTCGCATACGAATGTCAACTTTCGAAGGGTGTTTACCGTGCGATGTAATTGCGCACGAAATTTGCGTACACGACACCTACTTTTAACTTCAAGAATACCATTGTGCAGTTCGTATGCGTATCTCACATACTTTCGCATACGAAAAATTTCAAGAATTAGCTGGATTGTTGTGACACGCATACACAGAGGTGTGTCCACCGCTTGTAATTGCCAATCAAAATATTTACTGATCTGTCTGATGAAAATGCGCTGTATAGTATTTCATGAATACAATTTTAATCTTTTTTTTTAGGCTTATACATTTCGTTCAGCGCTGCTCTAAATTGTAGATTCAACTCCGTAAAATAGGTATTTATTTTCGCAATCACATCTTCGTTTAACTAAAATCGTATTGCTACCACCCATTTTATCATATAGAGAATCAGGAAGAAATCCAATGGAAGTAAATCTATAAGTAAATGGGTTGCGAAACGAGTTGGAACTCCAACTCCATCAATTTCGGATCCATAACTGCAGATAAATGCGCTATTGTGCTTGTGCTCCCGCGAATAGCTATCAGGCAGATTTATTTGCGCCTTTTTCCAAAAATCAACAATCTTTAGAGTTTGTGCTATCCTTGTAGCGATCAGCTACGTAAGAAAGTCTAATGCCGCCTAGGAGGGGAGTAATCACTGATCAGTTAGATTACTCTACGCCAAATGGTTCCTTTTAAAATATTAGAAATTATGTTTTTATTAATTTAATAGTGTAATTATCACTAGTTTACAGTTTATCTGTTGCCGGAAAAATTTTAGCTGTTGCTGAGTAAATATGCTATCCTTATTTGAAATATGTAAGCATAATTTTTCTATCAGCTCTAGTTTTTGAGTTTCAGCTATGTACGTTTAAAACAGAAAAAAACATGTATTTACGTAGAAAAAAATCATTAAAAAATTAAATTAACCATCGAGTTCTGAAAAACTTTACTTTAGAGCACTTCTCTTAAGTGTAGACTTAGGAAAATAGCGTATCAAAGACCAGCAATAGTCAGACATTATCCCAGAAACCTTGATAACGTTCTTCCATCACATGTAAATCCTGATGCTCACGCTTTCCTTGCTCCTCGCTCATATCTCCTAAATTTTCCGAAAACCTGTCCAGATGACTATGGAGAAAATGGAGTTTTATTCCCAAATTGCACCCCATATTTTTTAATTATAAAAGTAGGTCTTCAACAAGTTCAATATAATTTTCTGATTTCGTATTTCCGAGAAAGTTTTGCATCACAGAGACAAACGCTTTCAAAGCCCTTAATTCAAGCTCAGTCATAGAATTTATGGATTAAGTATCTTTCGTGAGTTGTCTAATTTGGGGGCCATCATAAATACCTGCTCTAATCTTTTCAACAGTGAGCTGAGAATTTTTTTTGCAAACGTAAGAAAAGCAGTCCCCATCTCTATCTAGTGATTTAACAAACTGATTTATGATGCGCAGTTTTATATGCAATGGTGGTAGAATGATTTTGTAACTTGGATACTGCCATTTAGTTCGATTTTTAGCGTTTATGCCGTTTATGTTCACACTATAAAATAACAGTCATCGAGATGATCTCGGGGTTCTCGCCAAATGGTTGGTGTTCCAAATTTAAAAGCACTTCTTTTAGCACTTTTCCATTATCTTGAATATTCAACACACGATTTACAGACACAATCAGGAGCCCAAGATTTGTCATTTTTATCCAAGAGCATCCCAAAATACAGAAAATAGGTGTTTTCAACCAACTCTGATATAACTTTTCTACAATCCTTGAACACATATTCTCCGCATATGTAGCAAAAATGATTTGGATTGTTTGAACAACGTCTCCTTGAACTACTCATGTCACAAAAACTCCAGATATTAATCTTAACACTGTGAAATAAGCACGTTATCGACTAATAAATACGTAGGAATGATAAAAATCAAAAACAAAGGAACTAGAGCTGTACAAGAATTTTTTAAGTCATCTTTGACAAAAATAAGTCATAAGTGAACATTATCAACCATAAAATTCACAGCAACAGACAAGTAGTTGAATTTTAACCAGTGTATCAATGAATTATATTTTCCCAAAATGTTTCAATGTACTGACTCATATAAAAGTCCAAGCTAAACAACTGAATGATTAATTTTCGGAATTAACCGCTGGCGCCCGAGGTCCCGTAGAAAGTTGGTAAAATATTGGGATTTCTTCTAATTGTTTTCAATATTTGTGATTGATGAAAAATCCGTTCAAATATTAAAAGTTCAGTTTTCAAGTACTAGTATAGTTGCTAACAAAGGAGTGACCCTTTTCAATTATTAATTGCTTGTTCTACTGTGGCAATTGACAAACACGTTGAAGTTTGATGTGTATGTAGCTTGATGTGATCATTTTTTGATCTGTTAATTGAAGTGAGTGCTGGATCTTCTTAAATTAAATGTTTCATTGATTTTCCTTTCGTGCTTTCGTGTTTATCTAATCTTATATTGTTTCAATCGATTGGTGAAGAAATACATGAACAAATGAAATATGTTGATTGTAAGGTGAATCAAACAATGATTAGTTTATTTAAACATTTAATAGCACACGATTTGTTCATAAAAATCCGAGTATATTTCACATCTAATTTACAATATTACAAAAGAAAAATAAATTAAAAAGATAGAAAAATAGAGATAGCAGCTCAAGCGTTAGTAAAAATATATACATATAATTTATAGTATATAAATAAAATTGCTGCGAGATAAATAACTAAGTATTTGTGTGTTGTCCAACTTACAAACTGTCCTTACAGTAACAATATTTTCGTAGATGATGAAACTTATTTTCTATACATCTAGCTTGTTTTCCATACATATTAATTCTACTTATATCATCCATACTAATTTGCCACCCATTTTCTCCTTTCAAATTGCTAATACTAACTTCGAATAGAGAGTCGCCTGGTTCTAATTGTACTTTAATTTGATACATATTTTTGTTAACTTTCATTTTCGATGATAAATCAGCTACAAATCCATCCAAATCAGCATTTTTCTTAAAACTCACCAATTTATCATTAGGTATTAATTCAGTAGCCCAGAAAATTTGTTTTAGCGACAATTTTTCGCATAAGTTTCTGTAAGGTTCTGTGTAATCGTTTAATTTATCTACGAATACCGCAGCAAGCTTGGGAATGATTGGCGAATCGGGTGGTATTTCATGCCAATCCAGGCAGGCGCACCAATGGGGCTCTATGTAAGCATCACTACAACTACGCTTTTTCGATATCTATAGAAAAAATAGATTGGCCATTAGTGCAGAAAGAGATTTAATTTTTTTTATAAGCAATTTATACACAAGCAAAAAAAGTCTAATTATTTGTTTTGTATTTTTATTCTACTCGAATAATTTTTCAATTCACCCAAAGCAGTAATAAAGCTAGCACAAAAAATAGATTAGGTTCCCCATTAGAAGCTGTACAACTATACGAGTTTGGACCAGAGATTGTTTATTTTTGTATACATTTTTTAATATTCTATAATAAAAATGATGCAAAAAATATTTTTTTAAATTTTGCAGCGTCCAGGCAAACCGTGGGTTATGCACTGTACTATCGATAATTGTTGATTTATTCTAGGATTGATCGATTCAATTGACTTGCTATTAAAAATGTAGTAATTGACTGCAACATGGAAATACCCGCGGTAGCTCTGTGCTGTGATTTTTTTTTTGTATTTTAAGAATCAATTCATTTATTAGTAGCAGTGAAAAATATGGGAAATATAAAAATCAGTATACTTTCTTATTTTCAGAAAAATTTATCAAATTATAAAATACGAAAGAAATGTTTGTACTCTACCAGCAGCTACTAATAAAAGTTTTTAATATAAATTAAAAAAAAATGTATGAGTTGTACAAACCTGATTAAATAATGATAGAGATCTTTGTGTTAAGTCTGCAGCACCTTGCTCCCCAAAATTCAGAATATTCTTGAATGTTCCATGAATATCAAAAGGAGTGATTAATACTTGTTTATTATTAACAAAATTATTGTAAGCTTCTTTGTGTTTTGTTTTAAAGGATTGAGGAAAAGTGAAAGAGAAAAATGGCAATCTCTCTTCCAGTTTTCCTTGTATTGTATTTCGTATGGCAGCAAACCTAAAACAAATATTTATAAAACCAATTTTATTGAATTATTAAATTACCTGTGGCCATGATCCGCCATTGCGATTAAAATGGTATCTTTTAAGTACCCTTCATCATTGAGATTCATTAAAAAAGCTAAAAAGTCATCATCAGCTGCCCCTATTAAATTATAAGAATCGTGTGATAATTCTCCATGAAAACCAAACATAAATTTTGGTTTATCTTTATATGTTAAGAAAAACTGAAAAATAAACAATTATTCATTTGATTTGTTCATTATTATAACATTACATTTTTGACGTAATTCATCATAATTTTATGCCTGGGTATTGAACCATAACAATAATTTGGATAATGGCCAAAATTTGGTGTTGTAGCAACATAATAGGGCCGCATGTAATGATCCGTAGGTGGGTCCTATAAAAAATCGAATTCAAAATAAATCTAAATCACCTTTTAAAAAAAATACCTTAAAACCGTTAAGTCTATAAGTAAATGTTCCGTACTGACACACATCTTCCAAAAATCCGGTGACGTAACCATATTTCCTAAAATCCTTCCAAATAAAAGGGTAGACATCAACATTTGCAGACCCAGCAATTCTTTTCCTGGCATCCGGTAATTCTAATTCAGTCTTTCCTGTTAGAATAGGTATTAGGGCTTGTGGGGTGCCATCCCCAATAATATTGTAACTAAAATGTAAAATTTGTTTATGGGATTACTTCAAGTAAAAGAGGAATACAGTAGCGGTTTTTGCAGTGATGAAATTTTGTATTTTGTACACTCTGAATGAGAGAAACCAAAATCAGAACAAATATTAATATTTAGAAATATAGCTTCGCCATTTTTGGTTTAGAAGAGAAAATTGTGCTGATGATGTACTCAAAGTTCGTACATCACTCGTACGCATTTCTGGATTTGATCGTTCCGCTAACGCATCCTTAAGCATGCGCAATCGACTGGCGACTATTGCAAGCCCTTCCATAAACTTTCGTAGACCCTACTATTTTAATTATATGAAATATTGAGCTTTATTCATTTTTCTATCTCTGAGAATACGCAACTTTTTTTTCTACATTTTCGGCACATAACTTCTTGAAAGAAAATATAGGTGGGCACTGTTTGGATTGCTATTTGGTCCTGTCACTATCTTCTTGACTTTGTGGCACAGGCTTTCCGCTGGAAATCCATCGTTTGGACTGTTCTTTGGTATCAGACGTGTAATGGTGTATCGAGAGTGACGAAATAATGCCTAAAGTTCTGTGTGGAGACTTTCCGCTGGACTTTCATGTATTGAAAGTGTCCAAACGGCTCTAAAAATCCTGTAAATTTCATAGAAACAGGTGCAAATTATCCGACGACGACGATCAAAGCGTGATGGAACGGAGTTTAATTAACTATCAAGTATAAATAAGAGCGCTCAGCGTTCATTTAGAGATTCACTTGAATACAATGTGTCGACTGTCTTGTCCACTAGTTTAGGTCCAGAAAGCATAGCGAGCAGTAATCTATGGATCGACTTGACTAGATGTGCTCAGATATATTTGTCCGTATTCCCACCTTGAAATCGCACTACTTCAGCAAAAATTTTAATAAAAGGAGATAACGTTATATGATGAAACATGAGATGATAAGAGAAAGTGCATAAATTTTTAGGAAGTAGCGCTTTTTTAAGAGATGAGAATATGGACCATTGAATCTCCAAGCCTGCGTCTATTCAATATTAGTTTGATTTAACCGAAAAAGACTTTGCATGCCACTCAATCGCATATTAAAATCAAGTCTCGTTCGTATTTATGTCTTCGGCATAATAAAACCCAGTTTTTGAATCCCTTCTTCATTGAACTGCCCAGTCGTTTAGGTATTTTTACAAGAGCTAAACAGGAGAAAATCTACACCTAGCGTCACATTAAGCGTAGTGTACAAAGAGTATAAAAAAAAATCACTTGAATCAATTTTTGCTCATCTCCGATATGCTGTTTATTCACACAAGTAGGCAGTTTCAATTCCTCTTCCCAACAACACAGGTTTATCTCGCTCGTCACTCTCTCTTCTGCTAAACGTTTTCCTTAGTTTCGAATATATTTGCTTGTCTCCGATCACAGAAAGCACTTAAGCTTCGCTTTCCAATCGCGCAGGTCACCTATCGCAATGATACTTAAATTCCTCTCACTTGTCACTCCCATGAAGCTCTCCCTTTTGCTTGGCGTTTTCTCAGTTTCTAATATATTTTCTTGTCTCCGATTACACGAAGCAATTTAATTCTGGTTTCCAAACGCCTCATTTTCACCTAGCGTAATCCGTAATGGCAGTTTAATTTCTCTCCGTCTTCTGTCTGACGTTTTCCCCAGTTTCGAACATATTTGCTTGTCTCCGATATGCCTCTTCTTCACACAAAGCAGTTTAAATCCGCTTCTCAACGCCACAGGTTCATGTATCGAAGTCACAAGTCAAATTTCTCTCGCTCGCCGCTCCCGGAAAGCCCTCGATTGCTCGATATTAGACTTTGGTAGCTTTTTAGAATCCTCACGAGCTGCTTGATGTTTTTCTCAATTTCGAACGTATATGCTTGTCTTAAATCATATAAAGCAGTTGAACTCCGCTATCCAACGCCATAAGTTCATCCATCGCAGTGACAGTCAAATTTTCTTTCTGATTTTGCTTCTGCTTGACGTTTTCCTCAGTTTCGTGCATATATGCTTGTCTTCGATCACATAAAGCAGTTTAACTCCGCTACCCAACCGCCACAGGTTCATATATCGAAGTGACAGTCAAATTTCTCTTAGTCGTCGCTTTTTAGAATCGCCATGAGCTGCATTTTCCTCTGCTTGAGGTTTTCTTCAGTTTCGAACATATTTACTCGTCTCCGACCACACAAAGCAGTTTAAGTCTGCTTCCCAACGCCACAGGTTCATCTATCGCAGTGAAAATCAAATTTCTTTAAGTTGTCGATTTTTAGAATCGCCATCCCTCTTCTGCTTGACGATTTTCTCAGTTTTGAACGTATTTGCAATTCATTTTCACAATGAAACTGATTTTGACGATTCTTTTTTTCTTCTTAGGTTGAAATATGTAACCTTTCAAATGGCATCCTAACGAACTTTTTATCTCGTCACGTTCTAAAAATATACTGATTTCAAAATCTAAGTGAAACTTCATAAAAAAATTCCCGTTTTTCATAAAATAAGATTCTTCGCAACTTTTTACATGATTTTTGTATCATTATTACCCAACTGTCCAGTTATCTTTTTTACTTGTGCAACCAACAAAACTCACATATCGAGATTTTGATGGATATATCCGTTTTGAGCATCCCTGAGTCCTTTTTGACTATTTTCGGCTTGATGTCGGTACGTATGTTCGTTCGTGCGTTCGTAACTCGCAAATCTCAAAACTGGTTGAACGTATAATGTTGAAATTTTGTATTTAAGACTGGTATAGGGCCTAGTTGTGCACCTCACATTATGGTTCCAATCGTCTGTACCGGAAGTGCACTTTACTTGAAACTTTTTTCGATTTTTTCTAATAAATCCAGAATGATCAACCGTAGGATGTTGAAATTCAGAATTTGAACTTGATGTTGTATCAGAATGGTTATCTGCTATTTTTGTAAGAATCGGCCAGGCCAGAAGTGCACTTTACTTGAAACTTTTTTTGAATTTTTTGCTTAAATATAGAATGATCCGCCACAGCACATTGAAATTTCGTATAAAGAGCTTCTATAACATCTTATTGTACATCTTGCATTATGATTGCGATCGGCTAAGCCGGAAGTGCACTTTACGTGAAACTTTTTTTAAATTTTCCGCAAAAATTCAGAATGATCAGCCATAGGATACTGGAATTTAGCATTTGAAATTGCTGTAGCATCTTAATGGTCATCTTCTATTTTTGTAACAATCGGCTGAGCCGGAAGTGCACTTCATATGACAGACTTTCTGAATTTTCCGCATGAATTCTAAACAATCAGTCGTAGAATATTCAAATTTTGTATCAGGCACTTTTATTATATCTAGTTGTACACCTTGCATTATGATTGCTATCGACTAAGCCGGAAGAGCACTTTATTCGAAACATTTTTTGAATTTTCCGCATAAATCCAAAACGATTGAACGTAGATTATTAGAATTCAGTATTTAGGACGATTATACTGTCTAGATGCTCATATCCTATTTTTATCGAGATCCACCGAGCCGGAAGTGCACTTTATTTGACAGTCTTTTGGAATTTTTCGCATAAATTCGAAACGATCAGGTGTAGAATATTGAAATTTGGTATTTCAGTCTGCTGTAGCATCTGAATGATTGCCTACTATTTTCATAACAATAGACTGAACCGGAAGTACACTTCAGTAGGAATTTATTTTTTTATTTTGCGTTTAAAATCTGATGTGTTGGTAGTCGTAGAATTTTGGAAATCAGTATTTAGGAATATTGTAGTATAAGAATAATGGCCTACTGTTTCCATAGCAACCGACTTGGCTGAAGGCGCATTTTACTTAACAGATTTTTAGAATCTCTTGAGTAAATCCAAAACGATTAACTGTGGAACGATGAGATTTTGTGTTTGATTGTTTGATTATACATATCCAATGATATATACGATCAAACACAAAATCACATCGTATTATATATATAAATAAATATATTTATATATATATATATATATATATATATATATATATATATATATATATATATATATATATATCTATATATATATATATATATCCAATGATGTACAAGTAAGTCACGTGATGTTCACGTCAGATTTTTTTGTTTGAGTAAAGATTGAAATTTGATCTAGAGCCATTAGTGGCCAATTGATGAATATGCAGGGAAGTAAAGGGTGATGGGATGCACATAACAGCGCTAAAATCGTTCGCAAATTTTCGAAACGACGACTGGATCGTTGTGACACGAGTACACACATGACAATAGACTGAACCGGAAGTGCACTTCAGTAGAAATTTATTTTTTAATTTTGTGCATAAATTCAGATCTGTTGGTAGTCGTAGAATTTTGGAAATCAGTATTTAGGAATGTTGTAGTATAAGAATAATGGCCTACTATTTCCATAGCAACCGACTTGGCTGAAAGCGCATTTTACTTGACAGATTCTTAGAATCTCTTGGGTAAATCCAAAACGATTAACTGTGAAACGATGAGATTTTGTGTTTGATTATATATACCCAATGAAATATATGATCAAACACAAAATCACATCGTATTATATATGTATATATATATATATATATATATATATATATATATATATATATATATATATATATATATATATATCCAATGATGTACGAGTAAGTCACGTGATGTTCACGTCAGATTTTTTTATTTATTTAATATGCTGCTTTATCAATACACTGTGACTTTATTGGTTGTTTCCTTTCTTTATCAATTACAAAGTATGTCTGAAAAAAATGTAAAATATTACTGTCATAGTTGTCGAGGTCGAAATGCATTAATCTTCTCAATATTTATAATCGGAGGAAGTATATTATGTCCAAAGTGACATGTAGTACTAGATAATAATCCGTAGAATGATTATATATCGCTATAAATAATACAACGAACAATGATATTGACTTCGCGACAAATACCTTGTAATGCAGAATGAACTCGCCCTGAATGTCTGCCACTCCATTGTACGACTGCCGAGTGCGGTCGAAGCCTGCCAAGATCGCTCGAAGTGGCGACTGACAAATTTCGTTACATCGGTTTTACTGCTCATTCTTGAAAGTTTCACTTCAAAAATGGCGAATTATATTTCATGGTGTCAAATATTACAGCGCACTGCATCAAACTACTACCATTCAAAAAAGTTATCTTACCCTTCTAATACATCAGCTTTCAATACTTCTGTTAAATACTTATAACTTTTTGGGAGTTTCCGAATGAAAGTATTACGCGATAATGAATCAAAACCAAACATTAATACATTATAGCGAAGTGCTTCTGGTGGTAAATAAGACCATCCTGTACGTTCAGTAATTTCCGGATCTTGTCTTATTCCTGTTAATATAGACTGCCAACTTTTGTAAGTATAAGAAGATTTGCAAAAAACCTGAACCTACAACGGCAGTAAAATAATTTAGAATATTAATATTTTTATTATTTTACGTACAACATCGCTATCGCGTAGTGTGAATGATATGTCGGTAACTGTGAAATTACGGCCATTTTGTGAATGAAATTCATCTATTCGCATCAAGTAGGTGTATGTGCATGTTATGGATATGTGGCGTTTCCTAGCTACTTTTGATATTTTACACTCCGAACCCTAAAGAGTAAAAAAACTTATTTACAAGCCAATTTCAACATCTTGCTTGATTTATTGTACCTCTACTATGATCCAGTCAGGTTCTACTGAACTACAGTCAATCGGTGGCACATCTTTAAAAAATGCCATTACATCTGATGAATTTACGGGAAGTAAAGGCATTTTACATGACTCACTTCCAACATTAGATTCAATCAATTTATTTATTAGGGCTCTGAAACAATAACATTAGTATTTTGTTCCTTCATCTCCTGTCAATACTTACAACTGAGTTTTTCTATCTATATCTACCTGCGAACTTCTACTATAAAACAAAAGAATGTACAAAATTGTTACTACAGCTGCACCCAAAAATAATCTTCGGTAATATAACATTTTCCGGATCGGAATTGTATCTGTAAATGAATAAAATGTACCTTCGACTATCTATATCATTATATGTTCCCCGAGGCCTTTTAACAATCAATTGATAAGCCAATCTCAGCAAAACAATATTATCAATTTTTATAGCATAAACATTAACATCAAGTTATTTTACAGCCAAATATTAAATGTTTGTTATGAATATAAATAAATATTAATAACCAAATTTCTATTTTATTGTGTATCAGAACAGATAAATAATTAATTAATCAGTATTATTTACATTTTTTTTTCATTGAGATGACTGTTGATATTTATTCACACTGAACGAATTAGATTCTTAGTATATTTAATCCTTGTCATGAATTAGTAATTGATCACATGATTTGAGTATTAAAAATTTAAATTAATTTTAGATGTCTAAATAGTTGTTAGGAATATTGACAGTTCATAACGAACAAAGGTACACGCCTCCTTTAGCAACTGAAATCACACCCCACCGAAATATTTGGCGCTGTTCCACAAATATTGAAACCGACACCGGTTACGGTAAATGCGCGCGCGATTGGCGGGAAAATATTTAAAAACGCACCAATCAGATAGTTGCCACCTTTCTGTAGAGTGCGTTCCTTTTTACTGGATGTTTGCAAATGTTCATACACGTACATATATGAATTACCTATTCGGGCTCAAATAAAAAAAAGTGAAATGCAGTAAACAGTCGGAATTTCGAAAATTTAAGCCTTACTTTCCAAACAATCAATATTTTCATGAAGTTGCGATTATTTACGAAACCAGAATTATATAATAAGAAATATCCCGACTGATTGGTTTAACATTTGCGTAAGATTTTCCCAAAATTTTCTACCCTTGTACCAATGAGGGATGCATGCCAATTATTTCTTCTTATTGGCATGTAATTAGGGAGTTTAGCATTTATTTTTCCTCAAGCTCGAGCCTTTTGGGTTTCTGCGAATTGCATGCCTTTCAGTATTAGGTTTTAAATTACTTTTAATTATTTCACGTTAGAAAGGCTTACAAAATGTAGCCACAAGAAATACAATAAAAGAAAAATACATAATTGGAGTGCACTATGATTGAAAAGTGTGCATCGATCAATAATCTTTTTACTTTTCTAACCAAGGTGTAAATTTTCAACCCTTAAAGCCACATTCGCACCTCTATCATAATCATAATCATAAGTCTTAAGTCGTAACCTTGAGAGTTTGACATACGCGAAAACATTGGAGCGTTTCCTGCTCTTGTCATAATCATAGTCATAAGTCGTAAGTAAGTCGCAATCATAAATAGAAAGAGATGGATATATGTAGCGCTAATTCATTTCATGGAATCGTTGTTAGTTTCACTTCTGTTATTTGCTTTTGTCATAGAAAGAAAGGTTATAGATATAAAAATATGAATAGAAATCAAATTATCAAATACGACACCAAGCAAACAAAAACCAAGATGTCAAAATCAACATGAAGTTAAATTCAGTGGCCTAGAAATCACTACTAATCACGCTATTTTCTCAAATAAATTAAAATAATATTGTTTTAAACATTTCTGGATATTTTACAGCTTTTAAAGTAATTCTATATGAAATATGATTTATTTCATATGTGTTATTCCATATTTTAAAGAGATATGGTATGTTCACATACAATTGAGTATATTTTATACATGCATTCATTATTTATTATTTGTTATTCAACATATTATTTTTTTCCTTAGCAAAGTAGTATTATTTCTATACAACAGTAAAATTTAATTATTAATCATTTTGAATATATTTCACTACTTTTCAAATTTAGTTGTGAATAAAATATTATGATTATGATAAGAGCTGGAAACGGTCGGACTTCCTTACGACTATGATTATGATTACGACTATGATTATGATAGACGTGGGAATGTGGCATTAGTGCTACTTCGCAGATTACTCAACAGATTGCTTCACATAGCTCAAATGAAGTAACTGAAATTAATTTGATTTTTTTCTGACCATACGACTGGATTAATCGATAAATGGTATGAGACAAATCTTATTCTGTATTTATTTATTTATAGAAAAGACTAATTTATTTCTGTAAGTTCCGCCATTTATTGTGAAACTACGAGATTTTTAGACTCAAATTAAAAAGAAATTTCGAATTTCTGAAAATTTGAGCCAGTTTCCAAATAATTCATATTTTTGCGATTATCTACGAAGCCTGAGCTCTAATCGAAAAAATTTTATGAAAGATTCTATCTGATTTTTTTAAATAATAAGATTTTATTTGAAACTGGGTTTTGATTGGCTCCCAGCTCTGAGATATCAATATTTGATTTTTGTATAGAATATTTGTTTTATCTCATAGTTGACTCAACAGATGACTCCACGTAATTCAAATGGCTCAATTAGAACTAAGATATTTTTTTTCTGACCGAACGACTGGATGAATAAAAAAATGGTATTAGACAAATTTTATTCTGCATTCATTCATCTACAGAAGAGGCTAATTTATTTTTGTAATTTTTGGCATTTATTGTGAAACTTACGGCAATTTCAATTTGATTATGAGTCTGTGTAGGCTCAAATAGGAGATATTTTGAATGCAGTGCTAATATTTTTTGACAGTAAAATTTCAGCCTTAGTTTCCAAATAATTCATATTTTTGTGAAGCTGCGATTATCTAACGAAACCAAAGCTCTAACCAAAAAAAGTTTTATAAAGACACTACTTCATTTCAAAAATTTAAGAGAACCTTATTTGAAACAGATTTTGATTTAGCAGCCTTTTAGTTGGATTTTGCAATACAATATTTGGCTCAATTCATAAACGACTCAAAAAATGGCTCTACGTAGCTCAAATGGAGCCTTGAAAAATTTTTTTTTTTCTGGCTGAACGACTGTATGAGTATAAAAATTATTTTGAGTAGATTTTATTCTGTATTTATTTATTAGCAAGACAAAAAAATAATCACATCTAACAAATACGGCATTATATAATCTGTGATAAAAAAGTGAAATGCGGGAAGCAAATGTTTATACAATTTTGCTAAATTAATATAGTTTTTAGAACGGACCCAATTTACCGTAATTTTTAATTCTATATTTCGTCCATTCAATACAATATTGGCTAGCCATCCAAAGGTTATGATATCTGTGCCCTTTCGCAAATTATTGAAATTTAAAATATTTTCAAGCAGCGCCATCCTACTAAGTGCGCAGGTCCAGCGCGAAATATAACTTATTCTCATTATGCGAAAAAGATAACTTTTATTCCAATAAAATTTATTTATTTGTTTGAATTTTTCATTAGTTGTATAAATTTTCTAAAACCAATGATGAAATATATACATGCAATAACAAAACAATATACCCCGTAAACAATAAATTGTTGTCTGGGAGGCATCCCAAATCCAATATTATCATTTACAACAATCAAGGTCAACAATGTCTGCAGCGCAAGTGCTACAAATGTATTTAAACCAAATACAAGTCCATAAGTATCATCCGAAATATGTTTAGACACTTCTGAACTTGCTGCAGTGACCATATATTGGTAAACTATATTAAAAAGAACGTAGCAACCATAACTAACAAAAATTGAGTTAGTTTTTGAAGTTATTATTAAAACAATTCCAATTAAAAGAGAGCTAAAAGTCAGCATTAGTTCCCTGATAGGTTCCCAGTTAGTTTTAAGATAGCCTGCAAGTAATGCTCCCAAAATACTCAAAACCATAGACAAGGCTTCTATAGCACCGTTGTAAATACCGGCATCATCTATTTTCAAAATTACTGACCAGAGGGGTTGCATGTAACTTTGAATTTGTATGAAAATACTGGTTGCCATTGCCCACCAAATGGACCATTTTAAAACGTACGGTTTCGAGTAGGAAATTTTAAAATGCTGCCACATTAATTTGAAGGCCTCTTTATTTTTAGTTTTACGTGATTTGTCAATAAAAGATTCTTGATTAAAGTAGATACTTTTACTGACTGAAGGCAGGATGAAAGCCCATAACATTGCTCCAATTTGTGCTAAAAAGCAAAACTGTAAGATTTAGGTAAATTTTTATAGATTTAGGCTTTAAAAATACCAGAAAGAGTTATATAATTCAATTGATGATAGTCCATTACATTAAATGAGATTAATATTTGGCCTAAAATTCCGGAAATGCATCGTCCAGCAAGAATAGCAGCTCTTGCATGTCCAGTTACTTGTTGATAATATTCCTTTGGAACTTTGGCATACATGTAAGTGAAATATGCCACTTCGGCGGCATTATATACACCATAAATCGCCTAAAATATTTATATCAGTTAATTTATTCACTTGTATGTATTATTACTAACTTCTAAAGTTTTTAATGCTGCCAAACTGGTAGTCCACAATAACATGGACCAAATAATAATACCACATATACCCAAAACTACTAATAAGGGTTTGTATCGACATAAATCTGTTATTAAAAATATAAAAACTAAAAATGACAAGTAACTGTATGAAATTATTGGGTATATCTCTTGATTAACTTGATCTTCGGTAACATTTCTCCATCTTCCAATCAAAAATACGAAAATAAATGGGTCTGATGGCTTAAACTCTTTTAAAAACCCAAATACACACACGCAAATTGATAATTTCCACCATTTGTTGCAAATATAATTGAGAAACATACTGAATTATAGCTATTTTTATGGTAAACAATAAAAATGTATTATGAGCTAAACCTGTTTTATTTCATCGTAAAATATACAATTTTAGGATATAAAAGTATCACAGTATTGTCCTACGTTGTAGCTCCTTCTGGGTTCTTAAAACATTGGCTGAAACTCCGAATTTTTTTACGCTCTCCATTTGCCAAATGGTAAAATGCGCAAAAACAAAAAACAGTTCGGAATTCCATCCAAATAATAAATTAAAGTACTAGGAATTGTGCAGAATTGGACGCAAAAATAATCAGATCCTAAATTTTAATGCAACATTTTTCACGCGAGTTGTTGTTCTCTGCGAACTCTACTCCAACTAATTAAACCAAAAACTATATAAATTACAGCGATCATCATAAAATAACCGCCGTAGACTAAATACTGATGCCTAGGTTTTAAACCAAGTCCTACATCTTCAACAACAACAATCATCAAAATTGTTTGTAAACAAAGAGCTATAAAAGTATTGAATCCGAAAACTAAACCACAAGTATCTTCCGGAATATCTTTAGCTACCTCGGCACTAACAATCGTAATAATAAAATGGTATAAACTTCCGAAAACAATATAACAACAGTAAGCAATAAAAACATAATTAGTTTGAGAAGCAATAAATAAAGTAGCACCTTCAATAATCGAACAAACAGTCAACAATAATTCCCCTTTTAGTTTCCAGTCGGTGGTTAAGCTTCCAGCTAATAACGCTGCCAGAGTTCCAGCTAAAGTTAAGAGAGCTTCAACAGCGCCGTTGTACACAGCCTCGTTTCTATTCGGTTCAATTTGAGTCCAAAGTGGTTGCATGTACGACTGGACTTGGATAAAGCCACACGTAGCCATAGCCCACCAAAGGGACCATTTTATAACACGGATATTTGTGTAAGATGTGGTGAAGTGTTCACATAATAACCTAAAAGCTCGATGAACTTTTCTTGTACGCTTCAAAGGTGTTGTTTCGTTGTCGTCTTTATTAAAATATATACTTTGAGTCACGTTTGGGAGGAATAGGGCCCAAATTGTAGCAAAAATTTGAGCTAAAAAACAATTAAAAAAATTTATTTTATTTGGTACTTATTTGTAAACAGTCATTTATTAATCTTAATGTCCGATTAGTTTATTATTGCTGTCATAATAATACTGATTTCAGGGTAACTACTTAATAAATAATACACTTGGGCATTACTTTGAAAAATAACAAGCAAGAATATCACGTTTCCTAGTTACAGCAAGTAGCTAGAGTAATTTTTCTGACAGAAATCACAATGACAGAACATACAAAATTGCTAAAAATTTTGACTGAAATAGTGCATTGGTCGGACATTAAACATTGAAGGTACCACGGGAGTTGAACGGATGATAATGCCTACGGTCAACGTACAAACCTCAGGCCAAAGTACCTCGGAATGTACACTGTTGACCTCAGGCATTATTGTCTTTTAATAACCTTGATACCTTAATTACTATTACAAGCCACTAAATTGTAAAATTTTTACAATAGTTGCAATGTTTAAAAATAAAAACATGAGGAAATAATCATAATTTGTCCAATAAAATTAGACCTTCACTTCAAAAAAAAAGAACGGGCCAAATTTCTTTATCTTGATGTCCTAATGAGATGAGTTTTTCGTCATTATTTCGATATTTATTAATTTGTCGGGATTGTTTTTTTGATCTACGCCAAAGTTTGTGTTAAGAGAAATTGAGATTTGCTCGATTTTAAACGACTAACAGACGGCAATGTCAATTGATGTACCTAAATTGACACACGGTCATTCTCATAATTAATTTGCAAGGTTTGAGCTATCATTTACAATTCTTTTTAAATTCAAAAACAAGACGTGAAAAACGTGTGCGACTGTGACATCCTGACAAAATTGACGACCTATGTGATAGGACATACAATTTTCCTCCAATGGGTTATCCTAAATTTTCTAATAGGGCTTGAAAAAATGAAAGAATTGGTGAAAATGGGATTAAAAAAATCTTGAATTCAAACTTTTTCCCTGACGTGCTTAAGAGTATTATGTCAACCAAAATTACAGTTACAGTTCGTAGCTACATTTCCTTTCCATGCATAAGTCTGTGAAATTTAAAGACTAAAATGTTACTGAATAACATTCGAAAAATAGAAATAGCATCTATTTCAATTTTTTCGATACATTCTTATCAGAATTATAAGCACATCAATTTATAATGCAACAATATTTTTTATGAGTAAGATCAAATCTTCTGAAAATTTGTTCACATATGAAACTTACAGTTTGAGAGACAAAAAGGCTTTCGCACGTCATCAAGAGGTTTTGTTAATATTGAATCGTCTTTTTAATCAAAACAAAGTAATATTTATGGCCAGTTGCACCGCTGTCCCTTAAATTTTAAGTGTCGCTAAATTGAACACAGTTTCCCCCTCTAAATCTGGCGCCTACGACCACATACGCTCATATCACATGCGCTCAAATATTCTGTTTAATTGTGTAAAAGTCGTGATATTTATTATAAATAACTTGTGTACTAAAATATTTACGTCTTTCTGTATTTTTTTGCTTCAAATAATTTTGTCCTACATTTTCTTGCTACCTTCCTACCATGAACCTGTTTCACATCGGTTTCCTTCAAAGTTATTATTTATAATACCTATTTACACTCGTTCTGGATGTTTGATAGGATCAACATATCATCGCAATTTCGATCCCCTTTTACCTTCCACTCATTAAAATTTTCTCAACTTTTGTATGCAAGCCCATTTTCGAGAACAACACCATATTTGCTTGGATTTATTGTAAATCATTACTAACTGATGTTTTCATACGGGGTAACAGGATAGTGAGACATTTTTCCACCCCAATTTTTTCACTGAATGAATTTTACACTGTTTATTTTTTCCACTGAATGAATTTTCCACTATATATTCTTACTACCAAAAATATTTTCCAGTATATTTCTACCACTGACTTATTTACAAGTCTTGATTACATTTCCGAAGTTCTACGTCAAGCGGTCAAGCCTGCTCAGAGTGGGCGAAGCCCGCTTGTAGTTGATTGCAAAGCACCGCCTCTTGAAAACAAAAATCACTATTTTAGTGCGACTGATACAATGCGCATATTGCATTACATAATATCGCATATGGGATACGCCATCACTTAAGATTCCACGCTGAGCTTGGTCAGAGCGGCCGAAGCCCGCCTGTTAGTTGGGTGCTTTAAGCATCACCAGTTGAAAACAAAAACTGCTGTTAAAAAGTCACACAGTGCGCCTATTGCATTACAAAATTATTTCCTCTTCAGAATTTAGATATCAGTGTTTGACAGTTTGACAGGCGACAATTTATTATTGATTTTCGAAAAAAATGGAATTGATGGTGCAAAAATAATGGAAGAAGAATTAGTAGATAAAAATACACTGGAAAAAATGGAATGAAAAAAGTGTCCTATATTCATAAAATCAAAAATTCATTTGCCTAGGTCTCACAATTTTTTTTTTGAAAATTCATACCTTCACATTCAAGAATAAAAGAATGAATAAAAGATATTAGAAAAATGATTCTGCCTTGTATCAATTAAGTTACTTAACCATCGCTCTCCCCTCCCTGCACCCTGGAAATTTTGGCTATGAGCCTGGCTTCTAAAGTTGATATAAAGATTCAAATTTTGCCCCCAATAATATTGCTGAAATCCCGCCACTGATTGAACAATATCGTATCAAGGCTCAAAAGTCAAATGTGAAATGAACATTGCTGTCATTTATTCGATTCGATATATTTTGTAGCTAGAGCGGTGCAACTGACCATTAATATCAATTTTCGTTGCTTACACCTATTATATATCTCATACTTTCTTATTGTCATGAAGGTTTTTCAAAACAAATGTGTGCGATATACTGTAAAAATAAATTAATGTTCAATAGATTCCAGCATCGAGAAATAATTAATTAATCAATTACAACAGCCCACATGACTTTTTTGACAATTTCAATCCAGTAATCGATAAAATATGAGTGTGTGGGATGGTATAAAAAATGTTTTCAGTGCTTTGGAATCATAGAATAGTTGTTGCTCATCAAGAAGTTGTTCATTAATTAATTACAACAGCCCACATGACTCGTTTGATAATTTCAATTCAGTTAATACAGTAATCGATAAAATATGAGTCTGTGGGATAGTGTAAAAATGTTTCCAATGCTTTGAAATAGTAAACTAGTTGTAGCGCATCAAGAAGTTGTTTGTTAATTATTTACAAGAGCCCACATAATTTTTTTTGGCAAATTCAAAACTCTCTGGAGTAGATTATATTATAATCGAAAGCATACGAGTATGTGGGATGGTATGAAAAATGTTTCCAGTACTTTGCAGTGGCACAATAAGTGCTGGGCTTCCAGATATAATTTCTTAATCAATTACAACAGCTTACATTATTTTTACACTATTCCACAAATTTTTATTCTCAACGTTTCAGTTTGAAGCAGAGCGCCATTCTAAAGAGGGAAATAATCCTTAAGGGCTGATTTTAAAGAGTCTCTACTAATTTATTGTAACTAATTAATTTGGAAGAATTGTTGAACCTACTTACTGCTTATTTAAAATCTCATTAGGTGAAATGTAGCTTCAAGCTGAATCACACCTTAATTCCCGGGAAACGACAACAGCAAAAAAAAAAAAAGTTTCAGGTTGTAATTGTAAAAAATATGTGAAAATGTTGGAGTATTTTTTTGTGTGGGCCATTTGCTTTTTTTGGCATAGCAGTTCCGCTCGCCTAGTTTGATTAATTATCAAAATGGTTTATTAAAAAAAAAACCATGTTTGTAGAGAATTTTATAAGCTTTAATTTTGTTGATAACTATTTTTTTTTAAAGTAATTGACATCAAGATAATGACGGAAAACTAAAATTTCATCTCCTAAAAAAACACATAGTTCGAATCAAGGGTATTTTTTGAGATTAGGACATCAAATAAAGTGTCAAAAAATTATTATCTTGCAAGATTTATGGAATGGGCAACAATTTTTCAGAAACTAACTGGATTTGTTATAAATTAAAATAAATTTACAAGTGAATAATGAATTTAAGTGAAATAATAGTTCTTACTGCTTCAAGGGACTCAGTTCCTTTTATCAGCAGTAAAAAATGTTTTATATTATCAACATACCAGCGAAAGTTAGGTAATTTAACCCCCGAAAATCCATAAACTCAAATGATATAAGAATTTGACCAACGATCCCCGAAAGAAACCTTCCGGTAAGAATAGCTGCCCTTGCATACCCTGTAACTTTTTGGTAGTTTTCGTAAGGGACTTTGGCGTAGATATAAGTATAATAGGCGATTTCTGTTGCCATATAAGTTCCGTAAAATACCTGAAACATTTCATTGTTAGATGCGTAAAATTATTAGGGTAAATAACTTACTTCAACGATTTGTAATTCCCATAACGTTTTTGTCCATAACAGCATTGCCCAAATTATAATACCGGAACAGCCCAAAAGAATAATTAAAGGCTTATATCGCAACAAATCGGTAATAAGGAACACAACAATTAACTGAGAGAGGTAACTATAAGTTGCTACTGGGTAAACTTTTTGATTTACTTCCACATCCGTGATATTCCTCCATGGTCCGATAAGAAATTCGTATACGAAATGTTCCGACGGGCGGAAATCTTTAAAAAATCCAAAGACGCAAAGTAACAATGATATTTTAAGCCAGATTTCCATTTTATTTCCAATCACTCTATATTCACTCATGTAGTATTTAATACTGATATTATAAATACAATAATGCCGGAATTGTTACCACTTAGTTAAATTTGCACTGATTAGGTTTTATTTAACATCAATTTAAAGTATTACGTGACAGGATTTGTTTAAATGCAGCATTTGAGGTTATATTTGTAATTTAATATTGTCATCCGATAAATTATATTTAAAAAACAAATTAATAATTACTCAACTGATTCTATACTTCGCTTTGTATGGAATCAGTTTTGTATTATTAAATAAGTTGACAAATCTTACGCAATAGCGCACTGATCCGTCACATGTCGACCGAAAATTTTAATTTAGTTTTTCCTTGAAGTAAAAAGTGCTAAAAAACTTGATTAAGTACCGTGCAAAGGCATAAATAAAATGAACTGTAGAATGCCTCATAAATATCTGCAATAAATTATAGAATATTTTTGTTATAATTCAAAATTGACCTTGGTAGAAAAAACAACAATAAAAGTAATAAATTAACTGCCAATTGAATATTTAATCTTGTGAATCTAATGCAGTAGATTTAGATATGCAGTAATAAGTAAAAGTAATCCAAAAATTATTTATTTTTCCTTAAATAAACATCAATTACACAAATTTATCATTAAATAAATATTGTACAAAATATTAGACAACTAAATTGGTATTTTTTCAAGTCTTCAAGTTATATAGTTATTTCCGATTTCGGTGAATGTGTACGACAAAAAAAATGATAGTAGGACCAAATAAGCACACAATGCAAAAGGAAACTCTTATAATATTTAATTGCTATCTATTAAAACAAACTCTGATACTAGATTAATAAAATACAGTAGTAATTTAAATTGTAATATACGCATGAATATTAATTTTGAGATTTCAGTCCACTTTAACAACACTGTAAATTTTACGTATGAACCAAAAGCATGCGAAGAAGCCAATAGTTCCCGTGAGCAAATTGAACAAAAATACCATAATTAAAGTATAACCAAAATAGAGAAAAGTTGAAGCAGCATCTGCAATCGATAATTTCGTAACGAAATAATGACAGCAATAGAAGAATAAATAAACCGCTGTAAAACCGGAAGTTAGATACGATCGCCACCACCAATGATAGTCTTCAGCACATAAATGGAAATAACACAAGAGAATCGTCGTTTCTGAGCAAGTTATAACGAGGATAATAAAAACAAGAAAGAGAAAACCAAACATGTAATACATTTGAGATGACCATAATGAATTCAAAATGAAGAATAATTGGATGAAAATACATCCAAATGGTAATACTCCACCCATTATTATTCCAGGAAGGGGTTGAGTATAAATAGTTTGGTCGGGAATCAGTCGCGGAATTTGATTTGTACGTACGGGATGCTCCAGAGCCTGAAAAATGAATATCATTAGTAGACCATTCTTTTCTTCAACATTTACTATGTACAATTTTCTCGGGACACTTGGTAGATATTATTTTTTCTAGGTGTTTTAAGCGTTAAAATCAAAATTTTGCATTAAAATATTAGATTTTACAAATTTTACCAATTTTGTAATGTAATGTATGTACTGTACATAACATCCGCAGTCTGCTCTTGGGAGAAATGTAAAATAAGAACTAAACGATCCTCAATGAACTTTTATTTCGCCATGTTTGCGAATTTGCATTGTATTTTTTTTAAATAGGGTAGTTGGTAAATTTCGTTTTTTTGGCTCCTCCTTGATGGCGCCCAGGGCACGTGTCCTGTCTACCCCACTTGACCTTATATATTATCTATCTATGTAACGGAATTTTTCAAAATAATTTTCACCTATTTCCAGACATTTGAATTTTGTATCAGTTGCAGTTCTGCACAAGTATTAAGAATCAATGACAAAACAATAATTTGATGTTTTTTGATTCACACACCTAGTTTATTACGGCTGAACTAAGCATAATTGAAATTACCTGGCGTTCGGAAAGCTATTGCATCAAATTTTTAGGGAGTTTTTATTTTTCAATAACTGATAGATATTGAATTGTTAATTAGTGTACAGCGCGTAATCTCCTGTCAGTCAATAACTAAACTTCTGAATTTGATATTTAATAATATGTAAGTAGTGGAAAATAAGGGAATCTAGTCAATTATATGATTTTTTTTCATTTCTAACTCTACAGTTTCGGCTACGCTACATCTTAAACAACTTCAGAAGCGAAAGGAGTTATTTAGTTTAAATTTGAATTTATGCATGTATTTTAAACTAAAAAATTCCTTTCGCTCCTGAAGATGGCTAAGGTGTAGCCGAGACTGTAGAATTAGAAAAGAAAAAAATTATATAATTGACTGAATTCCCTTATTTTCACTACTTACATTCATTAATCTAGTCTAGTGAATATATAATGAAACACAAAATCTCATTGTTTCACAGCTAATCGTTTTATGCCTGTATTACACGATACAATTTATTGGTCAATTCTTTTCAAAAGTTGACCTTCAATTTATTGTTGTGTGTAATATGTCCAAAATTTCCACAATTTTTTCTTGATCAATAATTGACCAAGTTATTTTTGAAAGAGAACTGCCTCTATTTTTCACTAATATTCTGGGGTATTCTAGGGAGATTTTGTCGTTGCCAACATTACTCCTAATAGTTATTTCGCGTCAAATGGTAATCTTAGTGTTGACAAAGTATTAATATAATTTTATATACAGTTGCCCTCAGTATATTAATTTTTTGTCATCTCTACTATCTCACTTTCTCTCTAACCACACTTTTTGAAGTTACGTCAAAAATTATAAGTTGGTAGTTCTGATTTTTATTGATGAAAACTTGTATCGTGTAATATGGTACGAAATATTTTTGAGCTCGACAAAAATAGCAGATAACCATTCAGATACAACATCAAGCTTAATACGAAATTTCAATATTCTACGACTGATTGTTTTGAATTTATGCGGAAAATTCGAAAAGACTGTGCCCAGCCGGTTGGTACAAAAATAGGAGATGACTATTAAAATACTACAAAAATTTCAAATACTGAATTCCAGCATCTCAATGGCTAATAATTCTGGATTTATGCGGAAAATTCAAAAAAAGCTTCAAGTAAAGTGCACCTCCGGTACAGACGATTGCAACCATTATCGTTTTCATTGTGGTGTCGCAGGCGCGGCAAGTGTGTTAAGCGTGGTACGAGATTTGTGCTTTCTATTTTCTATTTTCACGGTGGCGTGAGAGGCGTGGCAACTGACAAATGCGTATTGGTATGAAAGTTGTAGTTTGCGCGAGCTCGCATTTATAAATTACAAATAACAAAGTTAATATAGTCTATAAAATTAAGCAGAGGAGGCACGTCATCAAAACATTACAAAATGAAAAGAACCTGTCGTAATGACAACGTAATGTTTATGTTTGGAAAAACAGAGAAAATAAATGCAATTTTTTGCATACTATAAGAAAAGTATATTTTAATTTAATTAACAATTATTTTATACTCAAATTTAATGTTTCCAACAAAATTTCATTCATCTACAATACTTGTTGTTTATTTCTTTATCATACGTTGGTACTATGAAGTTTGACTACGTTTACATTCTCATTCGTTGCATTCGTTTTCGACATTTCAGTGCGATCAACACGTGTTTACTTTGTTCTTTTTGGTTAGAATATTATTTACTAGATCAAATAAATTAGCTTTGCACGTTTTTGCAAATATGCAACCCACATTATATTTTTAAAGATTAAATTGGTATAGCATATAAACGTAGTAATTACGTGACGTCATTATCTAGTTACAAACTTTGATGACGTGCCTCCTCTGCCTAATTTTATAGACTATACATCAAATTTGAACATTTTTCGTAAATATGACGACCACAACGCGGCGCAGACGTATAGCTTTCTTATATTTTACTTCGATTTTAGGATTAATATCTCATCAAAATCCATTTCACTGACTATATAAAATAAGCACACGTGGATGTGAACAAGATAAAGTTTATCTTTTCATATTTTGACGGCTTATTTGATAAACCATCAAAATATGAGAAGATTTACGCATGCGCGGAGGCGAGTGTGGTACAAAAGTTGAATATTTCCAACCTCTGACACCACGCTTCCAACACTGCGGTCCCAAGACCACGGTACGGTGAAATTCAAAATCCGGCAATCCTATTGCCTCAATTTCTCGTACTTAAAATGCGAGGTGCAAATTAACGCCATCTACCAGTTTTAAATACGAAATTTCAGCATAATATGTTCGACGGATTTTGAGATTTGCGACATCCGCACATACGTACCGACATCAAGCCGAAAATAGTCATTATGGATAAAGAAATATTCGCTGTTTTCTATGGCTCTGACCAAAAGAAAAACAAATGTCAAAACCTCAAATGTTGGTGTAACTGATAATAATCAGAAGTGCGCATGCGTTTCCGAATCTAGACAAAACTCGATTAGAAAAATAGAGCCAGATATATTTTTCTATGACATATTTAAGTGCGAGAATCGAACGCAAATTTCTGAATTACATTATGCTAGAATTAGCTAGAAGCTCCTCGACTGAAATCTAGCCGAAAAAAGTATATTATTCAAGCTTATTAATATGCCATATATGTACATGGTTTTATCGGTCTACAGCACATTGTCTTACAGTTTTTGCTCAAATTATTTGTATTGAAATTTGAATAATATCCTCGTAAAATAATATATTTGTGTGCAATTCAAATGCAATCAATATTAAATTGGATTTAGTCAATAACAAATATTTGAGCGTTGATTGCTAAAGATGCCTCATGAGACCTACATCTCTAACGTGAGTTCTGTTGCCTTATGTCCTGTTCAGATGTTGACATTTCGAATACACACTTGAGAATTTGAATCTCAAGAAGAAGTACAATGTGTATCGAATCAATTAAAAACAGTTACTTATCATATTGAAAATAGAATATTTTTCTTAATCATGCAATGTGAATTCTATTTGAGTAATCTAGTATAAAAGTGCCAATAGAATAAATAAATTTTCCAGTGATTTTATTCTAAAAGCGAAAGAAGAGCTACATTTGGAAGCAACAAGCTACACTTGTGAGCGGCTAAAATACAAATAAAATATTGTTGCTTCAAAAAACTTCTTCTCAAGATTCTAATTCCCAAGTGTGTTTTTCAAGTGTCCACGTCTGAACAGAGTTTTATAATATTACCATATTAAAAATTATAAAAAAAGAAAAAAACTTGAAAAAATATTACTCACTCTTTTTCTAAATCCGAAGTATGCACCTATAAACGTCAAAGGTACAGAAACGCCAAACCAGAGTGCTAATAACGCTACAAGTGTTGTAAATGGTACAGCAGCTGAGCTGCCTTCGCCCCAAAGAACTAAATTCATCACAAAAAATAATCCAAATACAACTCTAAAAAAATAAGATATTAGTATTTATTTATATTTTTCCACATTCGAATTCTTACCCTGGACACAGCATGGAAGTGAGCAATACATTAGATTTCCATTTTTCTCCCCCGAAACTCTTGTAGATTCTCGCGGAAACATATCCAGCAGGAGTGCCCAAAAGTACAAACAGGACCATAGCACAAGTCATCAGCGCTCCTCGATTTGCAGGGCTCAAAAATCCGAGGCAAGCAAATGCGAGGGTTACAAGAGTCATGCAGAAAACTTGAACGCCTGAACCCAAAAGAACGGATAAAAGCATTCCTTTTCGTGGAGGACGAAAAACATCTCCGTGGACAAGCTTCCAGCCGAATTCTTCTTGGGCATCCTCTCCGCACTCTATTTGATTATAACGTGCTATATCTTTGTGTAGAGTCCGAAGTAGGATCATTGCAACCATACCGGATAGGAATAAGACAATTACAAGAGAATTTAAGATACTGAACCATTGAATATTTGTATGGGGCATGGATTCTAGGATGTAATCCCAGCGAGAGGACCATTTAATAGTGTTATCCTGTTTGTATATAACTGAGTATGTATAAGTGACATTTAAATAATCTTTATCGAAATTTTGATCTTCTGGTATTTCCATGTGTTCTTTGCCATTACAATTGATCTCCTTGTTTCCATGTAATATGCTTTTTGGTTGAACTTTAACAGATATAATTCTGCCTCCATTTTCACCGAACTTCCCGCCCCATTCCTCTTTTTCGCCGCTGTGGTAAGTGATTGTGAGATCAACATGATTTACTAGATAATAAGTATTTGGTTTGTTGAAATTCTCTCCCGATAAACCACAGGTGTAGCTATTAGGCTTCCTGGCGTAGCATCCCATTGGGAATCCAATACTACAATATTGTCTATCATCATCAACAGTATAACACCAAGTAACTGGCATATTATCAACTATCCAGTGATGTTGGTAGTTTAGACTCATGCCTCTGCGAAGCATGGATAACTTTCTTTTATCATCGGCATTCCCTTTTTTATAAATTTTACTACATACTTTTTGACATGTTTTATTTCGTAAAAATTCTAATTCGTATGGTGACGGTCTAATACGTTCGCCAAAAACTACTTGTCCCAGATTTTCAACTGGAGATTTTGATTCGTCTCCTTCACAGAAATCGAAGTGGTGATATTCGTAAGGTATTACAGATTCTTCCGTGTTTAACCGATTCACAAATAATTTAACTTCATTCTAAAATTAATCAAGATTTTAAGCGAACATACTGAGACAACTCAATCATACTTACTTTACATGTAGCAGATCCGTCTTCCTTTTTACAATAATTTACGGGGGCTAATCCTGGTAAATAAAAAGGCTGCACAAAGGCAACGTAACTTGCTAACAAAAATAATAAAACAGTCTTCATTTTAATACACTTTTAATTATCACTATTTGGAATTATATCATATCGAAAAAACTCAAATTAATATCAATTTTATATTGCAACAAATTGTGCAGTTTTTGGTGGATACGTTTACAAAAAAAACGTCACTAGCGGCGTAAATAAGATAAAAATTTCAAGGTAATGTCATACTGACAAAATGATCTTCACATTTTAACACGTATACACTCAATCAACTTCTTTCGTTTACTCTCAATTTAACAGTAATATTGAGTATTATTAGTATTGATGTTATCAATTATATATTATTTTAGTTTTACCTAATATTTCAATAATTTCTTGACTTTTATTGTACGGAAATTAACCTAAAATCAAACAAAACGGAAATAGGTACTATCTGTCATTGATTAAGCCACAGAGCTCTAGTGGAGTTTATATTCAAGTGGAGAGTCCTACCAATTAAACTAGATGGCAGCGCAAGTATCATTTATCGAGCTTCCTTCAATTTACAAATACTGCATGCCATGCAACACTTTATTTACTTGCTTATTTGTATTTAATAAATATTTTACTATACATATTTGAATAAATAATAGCGCATCACATACATTCTTAATTTTTTTACTTTTCCCAAAGGTCGAATAATTTCATTTTCATAGCATTAATTGTAATAATTCTGACGAATGAAGTTTTCGGCAATTGAAGGAGCGGAAATAGGTAAATTACGGCAGCATTACTCACAGATAATAATAAAAAAAAAATTTCAGACTCACAATTATCGCATTTTATGAAGTTGAAAATTTCAGTCATTAATTTGGTTCCAAGCCGGTTAAGATCCTGCAACAAAAAAAAAAAAAATAATAATAAAAAACTAAATTCAAGTTCAGAAAACTGTCTTTCGAGTTATCTAATTTGATTTTGTGCAAATTATTCTATAAGGAAAGATATTTTATTTAAATATGCAGGTTTATAAATAATTGGGCGTTTACAGTGAAAAATAGTGCAATATTAATGGCTCAACAGAATGGGATGAATTTTAATATAAATAACATTTTTAACAAATTGAATAATTATTAAGTAGTTTAGTTCTTAAATGAATGGAAATGATAATAATCGTGATTTCACTCATTATAGTTATTCTCTTTTAAATTTTTTATTAATCACCAAATATGTTAAAATACAGCTATTAACCATATCCTAAAGTCACATTCCCACCTGTATCATAATCATAATCATAAGTCTTAAGTCGTAACCTTGAAAGTTTGACATACGCGAAAACATTGGAGCGTTTCCTGCTCTTGTCTTAATCATAGTCATAAGTCGTAATCATAAAAGTTTGGCGCGCCCATAAGTCTTAATTCACAATGGGCGTAAGCATAAGAAGTACATAACATAGTTCTTATGAAAATCATACGCGTGTTCACAATGAGCATAGTATAAAAAATATTTTCATTGCTTTTAGTTTTGTTTTTTATATGAAAGCTCTTAGTCTAGGGCATCACTTTTGTTTCTGCACATGTTTGCAATTAAATGTCTTTTTGGAAGACGAAATTCGTTTAGTACTGTTATTAAAACAAAGATTATAAATATTCCTAACTACAAAAACAAGTTTATTATCATTCATTAGACACATCTACTGTCTGCGTCTGTAAAAATATATTGGACATGCGCATTAAGAAAATATATGCGTAAGAAATACGTAAAGTTGAGATGATTTCAACTTTGTTATGCAGCTTTTATGCACTACGTAAGCATAAGAAATACGTAAGAGTATTGTGAACACGGCCATAAGAATCGCACATGTTTAACTTTATGTCTTATGCATTTCTTATGCTTACGCTCATTGTGAATTATGCCTAAGAAGAGCAAATTTTTGCTTACAGCAAAATAGCAGTGGCGGATTGTGAGTTTTGAAAGAGAGTGGGCACAAAAAGAACTTTTAAAATATTTTGCACACAATTAACTTCCACTGGCTCCATCATTGACTTAGAATTCAAAACGCGACAAAAATTACGAAAACAAATAAACAAACACTGGTATAGAGTATAATAGATACTGAAAAACACGCTGTTCGCTGCCTCAAGTCTAGCATATAATCGTGTGTTGTGAAGATAACCGAATTGACTCAATTGTTCTAGCTGAGTGAGATTTTCTGGCCACATGCGATTTTATATTAATAATAAACCAGACTCAAATTTAGCCGTACTTTTAAACGAATCTAATCACACGTGTGACATCAACAACTCAAAAGTCCTTCATATCGTAGACAAAATAACTTTTTTCCATTTGATGCAAAAAATTCCAATGTCAAAAATACATAAAAAAATAGAATGTTTTATTTTGATATATACATATTTATATGTTTTTGTAATAATGTAGGTATGTACAGACAATTTATAAATAAGTCTTTTTTAATAATCTTTTTTTTTCTGAAGTTTCATTAAGTATTATTTGCAGTATTATTTTTAATACAAATTAATTTTAAAATAAAATATAGAGACTCATAAAACCAAATCTTGCAGGTAGATCGTGGCTTTATTTAAAAATTGACAGTGCCGAGTTCGTGTGCGCCCCGCGCTAATCGGATTAGCATTGATGCCGAGTTCGAGTACGCCCAGCTCGACGCGGTACTTGACCTACGGAAAGAAGATTTGACTGTTTGAGTGAACTGAATGTTTGATACCAATATACCATCTTCATAATATGATCGTGTAACGGTATAAGACCAAAATAAAATAATGCACTCAATGGTTCTTTCCAATTTTCAGGGCGGTTGGGTGGGCACGTGCCCTCGTTCCATTTAGAACCAGCCGCCACTGCAAAACGGAGGGCATTTCAATCAACTTCTGCAGTAAATAATGTTTCATCAGAATAACAATAACATAATATTGATATTAGAATCCTCATTTATTGTTTCAAATCGAGATGCAAGAAACTAAGACAACATTGATGCTGTGAGAGCCAGTGTTGCCAGTGAACGATAAAATATATGAGTTGTGGATGATCACTTCATTTTTTTGCTCCAGCTGATCCCTGTTTGGGTAGCAAACGTCAAAGTGACATTTCGTAAGCCTTGTTTAGCTCTTTGTTTGTTTACTTAATTTTTATGCTACTGGCATTTATTAGTGTTTTTGACGTTTATTTGTGTGCATATTGTGACTTTTGGACTATTTCTTTTATTGTTACGTGTATTGTGTTAGTTTTAGCTCTAAATGTTGACTTTTATAGGTAGATATGAAGATAAGCCCCATTGTTTGTAAATGAGTTGTGACTGCTGTATTATTTTAATTATTTTCATGCGTATTGTGTCAGTTTCAGCTTTAACAGACCATTTCTCGAAACAATTTAAATAAATTCACAGTTTTGAGTTCATTTGTTTAATCGTAATTTTGACATGTTGTCTATCAAAACTTATAGACTATTTCTCCTGCCTGTTTCACAACACCAGGCAAACTTTCGAAATAAAAGATATCATTCTTTTAAAAAATATTCAGCTGATAGACACTAAAACTATGAACCAAGCGCTTAACAACGAACCAAACTGAAAGTAAACAAATATCTGGCAGTTTGACATTTGTTTTCCAAACAGGGATTAGCTGTAGCAAAAAGTCACGAGATCGGCCCCAATCCATTGATACGTAGTCTAAGTTGGAAGAAATGGATTTGGATGGTATGCTCTTCCAGGGGTAATTCTAATTCATTGTTTCACATTAATTATTTCTTTAAAATCTATTACATATTTCTACAAAGTCGTTGACACAAACATTATTTAGATAAAAATTCATCTCATTGTGCTGTTGAACCAATAATATTATATTATTTTTCGGTGTAGACGTCCAGTTATATTGTAAGTCAATCATATCCTCAAGAGCAAAAAATATAGGCGGCTTTGTTACAAGATATAAGTAGCTTAGTTTTCAATGTACTTAGTTCTAATTAGGTTATAGATTTATCAGAGTTCAGTATATGGAAAATATATAATTACGAGGAATTCGATCCCTGGATGAAAAATTTATTTCCAAAATTAAAAAAAAATATGAGTTGGTGTGCAGCAGGTTTTATGTTCATCACATCGAAAGTGGAGAGAGAAATTTCCAGTATCTTAGCTGGCTTTCAACTTCTTCTTTGGTATTATTACTCTTGGATAGTTTTAGCCTCCTCTATGAGATTCCTTCATGTTTTCCTATCCTCCGCCTTTTTCCTCCAGTTTATTATCTTCAAATATTTTATAATTTTAAGGGTGTTGTCGAATCATTCTGTTCTTGTCCGACATTTTAGTCTTTGTTTATGGAGATATTGGTTTTTTTTTTTATCTTCCATTATTCGGATGACATGACCTATCCATCTCAAGCTTGTAATTTTTTGATGAAGTGTACTATGCCCATATCGTCGTATATTTCTTGTAGTTCAGCATTTGTTCTTATTCTCTACATTACATCTCGGTCTTGGATGGATCCATATATACACCTCAGAATTTTGCTTTCAAACATTTACAGTAGATGTCCAAGTTTCGGTTGCATATGTCACTACGGATCTGATCATAGTTTTATAAATTTTTAATCGAAATTTTGCTTCTTTTTAGTATTTAGTATTTCCTATCGAATGTAGTTATTGGTGTTTATTTCTGACCCAAGATACACAAATCTTTCAACACTGTCAAAGTCCAGGTTGGATGTGCCTTGTGCTGTATGCTTTTCTCGTGTCGTAGTGAGAATTTTGATTTTTATTCATTTACCATTAAACTCATTACATCTGCTGCATTTCTGAGGTTTCCAAAAGGTTCTGTAAGGTCCTCTAAGTTTATACTTAGAAGGATTATGTCATTCGCGTTTGGTAGAATCTGGTATGTGTTTGTAAATATTTTATTCTGACTTCTGATATCTACTCTTTTGATTATTTTTTCTAGCGCGATGCTGAAGAGCAAAGGCGCAAGCGCATCTGCTTGTCTTACTCCTTTGTTGGTGTTAAAGAGTTTGGACACCTCTGTTTATATCCTTATCTTTCCAATAGTATTTTCTAAGCAGTTGACTTAGCTCTACCAGTTTTATTTTAACCTAGTTGTAGAGCATTGCTTCTCATATATTTTTTCTATTATTGCTGTCATATTCTGTTTTAAAATCAATATACAATTGGTATATAGTGATATCATATTTTCTAAAGTTTGTCTTATATATAGAAAAGGTCGGTAGTTGTTTTTTCCTTGTGAAATTCACATTGATATTCTCTGTTTATTTCCTTCATATTGTAATGTTTATTGCTTTTGTAAGAATTGTTTATAATTAAATGAAAATCACTATTAATAATTTAAAATAAAGTAAAAGCTTTATTCTTCCGCTATATAATTTATTTATCAGTTACTACTATTAAACAAAGCCGCAGATATTTATTTTTAACCATTTATTTATTTATTACACTGACCAGTCACTATTTCACTATTTTATTGTTCACAGTTCACTGTTCATTGTTTTTCTGTCCGTCAGTCAGGTCGTTTTCTCATATACAGGTGGAATGCGAAATTGGAAACACCTTTTTTCTCGGAAGTTATTGTAGATACCAAAAAATTGTTCAAATAAAATTTTTGTACTTTTAATAAGCTAACTAAATCTGTGTGGATTTGGTGAAAAAAAAATAATTCTCGTAGATATTGCCATATTTGTACTTTCTTCAAATAGAATCCCCTGTATATTATTGCACTAATGAATAGAAAATAATTTTTGCTTTGAAAAAGCTCAAGGGTTCTTACTTGCTAAACTTGATAGTTTTTGAGATATTAACGAAAATATCTAAATGTTGCTTCACAAAATCAAGTGTGCGCTTAGAACTAAATTTTTTGACAGTTGAGTTATTTTGTGTTGTATTTGCGTTAAAAAAAATTGTGTTGTATACACATCATTGATATTTTTGTGTCAATAATATTACTGTTAAGTACGCGAGGATTACACAACGTTTATATTTTTTAAATTTAAATATTTTTGCGCGCTCAGACATTTGCACATCATCAAGAACGGAATGCATAGTTCAATTACTATTAAAAACAATGTACAAAATAAACAATTTTATTATCACAGTAGAACATAAAGAAGTACGGAATAAATGTTATCGAACTACACAAAATGTTCAAAATTTCCACCGTTTTCTCGGACACATAAATAAAGTCTTTTCAATAAATTTTGTTTTATATTAACTGTATTCAATTCAACAACAGCTTGTCTTATTCGGTTTTTCAGTTCATCAAGTGTAGCAACGGACATTACATAAATTTTGCTCCCCATAGAAAAAAATCTAAAGGCGATAGATCCGGAGATCTTGCGGGTCACGATGTAGGGCCTCTGTTGCCAATCCAGGAATTTGGAAATTGTTGATTCAAATACGCAGTTACATCCAATGAATTATGCGGAGGTGCACCATCTTGCTGGAATATCATTCTGCGTCTAACTGCCAATGGTATATCATCCAGATAATCTTGAAATTCATTTTGCAGAAAATTTAAGTATCTCTGTGATGTCAAAATGCCCTCATAAAAATATGGACCCAAAATAGTGTTGTTTATCATACCGCACCATACGTTAATTGAAAAGCGTATTTGAAAATTTGAAATACATGTTTGACGTGGATTCGTTTCTACTGATTGCCAATAATGTGAATTATGTCTATTTAGTATTCCATTGTTAGAGAAATTTGTTTCATCTGACCATAAAATTGTATCTAAAAAATTAGGCTCTGCAATATTTTCCAGTATTAAGTAATTACAAAATTGTAATCTTTTCACATCATCGCCAGGATGAAGATGATGAATTTTGTAGATTTTATAGGCTTTGTACTTATGCTTTTTCAGAATCTTAAGAACCTTTGTATGTGTGGTATTTATTTCCAATGCAGCTCCTCTTATTGAATTTTTAGGGTATACATTGAAATATGCCAATACATCAACTTCTAAATTTTCATCTACTATCTTACGTGTTTTGTAATTTCTTGAAACTTGAACTTGAAACACCCAGTCCTACGCAGCTTCCTCTCTAATTTGTCAGCTTGTCTCGAATTATTATTTGATAGATAAAAACATTTTATCATATCTAACTTCTCATTGATTGAATAATCTGCCATTATTAACACCAAATAATAATAGTATGTTTGCAACACAATTTTTTATAGCGCAAATACAATACAAAATAACTCAACTGTCAACAAATTTTGTTCTCAAGGCACACTTGATTTTGAGAACAGCATTTAGATATTTTCGTTAATATCTCAAAAACTATCAAGTTTAGCAGGTATGAACCCTGAAACTTTTTTACAGCAAAAAATATTTTCTATTTACTAGTGTAATAATATACAGGATATTCCATTTGAAGAAAGTAAAAATATGACAATATATACGAGAATAAATTTTTTTTTTACTAAATTCACACAGATTTATTTAGCTTATTGGAAGATCTAGAAACTTTATTTGAACAATTTTTCGGTATCTATAATAACTTCCGAAAAAAAGGTGTTTCCAATTTCGCATTCCACCCCATATACAGATTTCTGTTTCTCGAGATGTTCTCGATTAGTCTGGAATATTACTGAAACTTTCCACCGTGCGGGGCGATGTGGTGCGGTGCGGTGCGGCACAACGAGGACAAAAGGCCCCGTCCAGACATGGCCAGATTCAGACCTTATTTCATTTTTACGAATTTTTACATTTTACGTTACAATATTCTGTTCCAATCTGTTATACATTAAACGTGATAGGATTTTGCAACATTTACTTAGGAGGTTGATGCCTCTGTAGTTATCTAGTGTATAGGGCAAATGACGGCGATGTTCCATTCATGCTATATTGTGCATATGATGTTGTGGAATGCTTCCAGAGTCATGTCAGTTGCTTTTAAATTTTCAGCCTCTATATTGTTACTTCCTGTAGCTTTGTTAATTTTTAATTTGTTTATAGCTTCCTGTTCTTCTACCATTGTTGTTAGTTTCGCCACTATCATTCTCGATATTACTTGAGATAAGGAAGTTTTCAAGGTGTGTTTACCATGGATTTAATACTTTTTGCTTATCGCTAATGATATTGTCTCTGTTTCTAATCATTGTCGTTGTGGACCTTGAGGAGCATTTTGTTTGTTTCATTCTTTCATATAGCTCTCGCAATTTGTTTGCATTGTGTGCTACTTCTATATCCTCTAAGTTGTTACGAATGAATTCTCTTTTCTGTTGTCTGCAAATTCTGTATGCAACTGTACATTTCTCTCATTAGCTTAGCTCTGTGCTCCCGGTTCTTCTTTGTTGTACCTTTTCCAAGCCTCATTGTTTTCTTTAACCGCCTTCTTATATGGTTCTTCTATGCTGGGTCCATTTTCTCTTTTCTCTTGTTCTTCTATTTCTAATGTTTCTCTCCTTTACGATGTCTTCCTTTTTTAGCTTTTCGCATCTAGTTTTACTGCCTTATAGGTTTATCGTTTCAGCATTGGTTTGTTACAGCTATTTTAACTTTGATGTTAGCTTTCATTAAGTAGTGGTCTGGGTCCATGTTTGCATCTCTGTAACTTCTAACATCGGTTGTATTCGATGCGTGTTTTGCGGTTACAATTACGTGGTCTATACGATATCCGCGCAATACTAATTCTTGAGAACGTGGTTCTGACTTATATCAGCAGGCTCTCAACAGTTGAACATTCATTCTGTTTTATTTTTAAAAAGGACACTTTTTCGCGCTGGCCAAATGTTTAACCGCTATTAATGGGGTCAAGCTTAAAAAAAAAACAAATATTCAAATTGCAGAATGACAACAATATTTTACTCATGTGAATATAATGAAATCAATTTAATTCATTGAATTCATGTCCTAATAAAAATCTGATGTGGCCACACAGTACTTTTCCAACCGTACATTTCATGGCTAGTTTCATCGCTATTTCAGAAATTTAGAGTGTCGCATCAAACAATTACATATTTCAAATTGACGGCTGTCGTTGTCAAAGTGACAGCTGTCATTGTTAAAGTGACAGATGGCGGCTATATTTTAGTCCTTACATAAAATAAGTATTTTTGAAAATAAAGAGCCCTTTTATAGATTTTCAGAGTCTTTAATTCACTGGAACATAAAGTTTCGATATTTGAGCGCCGGAAATGTAATTTAAAGATGGTAGCGTGGATTACACTTATTATTTATTCTTGATATCAACCAAGTTTATTTTCCGAGAGCTTAAAATTGATACCAAACTAAACATTATTTAAATAATTTGTAGAAGAAACAATTGACAATCGTTTAACACTTCTACTAAAATTATCTCCGCAAGAGCTTTCATTTGATACCAAACACGAGCCAAATTGCTTATTTCAAAAAAACAATTGACGAACGTTTGCATGTGATATCCAAATATGAGTGATAATAATTCTAATTTCACATTATGTTTCTCATTATTTCTTGGCTTCAGAAAACGAATTTCATAATAATTCAAATTTTAAAAATAACAAATTACTTAATCGCTGATAATTTAAAAAAATGTTTCAGGTGCTGTGTCAAATTATTTGAGGATCAATTTTAGTTATTTCATATTTTATGATAGATAGGTAATACTGTCTATAAAATAAATGCAAACAATTAAAAAGTTCCAAATATAAAGTTTTGGTATTACTGGTTGAAAAAAGCTTATCAACAAACTTAAACCTAGCTTTTCGATGAAAAACTTGAATATAAAGTTTCAGTCGAAAATTCGTACGCGATCTCAAGTTATTGTGCTTCCAGACATACCGTTTTTTTAAATTGTTTTTTGGTTTCCATAGGGTCTAAAACGTAGATCCATCAAAATCTCGAACTGTCAAAAAATCACATTACAATACTTCTCCTATTATATAGGTCGGGGAAGTACAAAACTAAAACAGGAAGTATCCCCCCACAGCAGACAACCAATGTGCAACCTGCATACTTTGGTGCCTTATCCAACATTTTAGGGTCTCTAGATGCTCCATAATCGCAATGCCACGAAGTTTGTAATTTGCTGCTCCCCTCTCTTTCTCATTATTGGGCATACAGGAACTATGTCACTTAACTATGAATAAATAAAATATTTATTTATTAAAACAAAATATATGAACAATGAAATGCATAAAAATAACAAATATCTTTTTATAAAAGCCTATCTGCATGTTTACAGCATTACAGCAATGTGGAATGTTTTTTAGCTCCGCCCATTTAAGTGCGTAGCCAATAGCAAATAAATTTTCAACCGCGAATTTTGAATACATTGCTAAGAGCCAATATGTAAAAATTTGGTTTAAGGGGGGATTAAAATATTTTTTGAAGTATATTTTTGCTGTATAAAAATGAGAAGAATTATAAGATGATGTATTTGTTCTAATTTGCTTTCTTGTACAATTTTAAGAATATATTATATGATTGATAAGGTGGAATATTTTTTTTGCGAATTCTGTTTTCTCCCTTCCCACAGGAGGCAGTGAACCATTCCTGCCGGGACTAGAGCATAAGACTGGGAGAGGGCAGGATAGGGGTTCGGGACAACAAGGACGTCGCAGGAGAGCCGGCGTGGTCCATCGCGCTCCGTAGCTCAGCAGTCCTGCGAGTCCAGCAGTGCGGGAACATCTGCACATGATGCTGCGTGTACCGCGTGAATTGTGCGTGAACGTGAGCGTGTCGTGACGAGTTGCTAGGACACGTTTTAGTGAAGAATTGATTGTAATGAGCGGGAACGATGCAAAGATGTACAAAACTTGAAATAATATGGATGTAAAAAGTGTTTTTTGATGATGAACACAATGATTCTGGTTTATTTATTTTGTTGTACTTGAAGGTACTTCGACTTGCTAGTTATAATTAATTTAATTTAATTTTAATGTAGCTTTTATCTTGTTTTGAGTGCGAATGGGATTTTTTTTTGATCATGCATAATTTTATAAATCAGTTTGCAAAATTTATATGTTGATTTTCGTGCATTTCAATTGAATAGCAATCGATACACTTCGGAAAAAAGATGCCGGCTGATTTGAATACATAGAAATGTATGAAAACATATGAATAATTTTTTTGATTATCATTCAATTTGATATTTTGACAAAAATTTGAATATTGTTGTTAATCCTATCAGTTATATTTATTGATATAAAAAATTGCTTATGGTGACAGTTTGATTTTTTTCTTCCCTTATCCTGCTCCACGAGTTGTTAAATATTTTAGTTTTAGTATAAGTAATATTTTTAATATATTTCTGATATTTGGCTGCCCAGTTCCAGCTGTGTAGGAGTAAGTATCAGTGTCATTAAATTTCGATTAATTATTTATTTAAACTTTTGAATGGTGCATGTATTTATCTATTTTTGTAAATAGATTCTTTGGCTTATTTTCCCCGGTCACTTGTGGCCCTGCACACGTGTGCAGCCGCCATATGTTCAGTTGGGGGCGGTGGCGTCGAATGGGGGCTAGTGGAACGCATGCGTGGGGCCCTGGTTCGGTTGGTGCTTGTAACGCGGCGCGGGATCGATGTGGGTTCCGGTAGCTAGCCGACGCCATCACCACCGAAACTGACTGTCATGTCGATAGGGATGCTGTCTGCTGCTTAGCAACAACCAAACAAATCAAATTGTTTGGAGACATTTTTGGTAGCAGCAGCAGATTATCTCCAATCTTTTTCTCTTTCTGAAAGCTGGATTACAGCTGAAGTAGTTATTAATTTATTTTTACCTGATATTTATTCGTATTCATGCTCTCCTGATACACAAAAAAAACATAACCTCAGACTTCAATGCTCTTTCTTATTTCTCCTATTTTATTATTTTATTTATTATTTGGTTGGCTCATATTTTTGCTCTGTTTTGGATGATTTCATTTCCGGAATGGTGAGAAACATAGCCATATCATTTTATGCTTATGTAAGTATAGACCAGAATCCAATATCATATTTCGAAATAAAAGTACCCTTCGTCACATTTTTGGCTTCGCCAATATTTTGTCTTATTTCATTGTCATTTCCTTTATGTCTTCTTTTCATATTAGGTTTTTCTCGCACAAAATTCTTCCCTTCTTTTTATTTTGAATATTTTTTGTTCAACAAATTGGTTCTTGCTGAATTTCTTATATATTATATTACTTTGATCAAAACGAAATATTACCATTTATCTTTTTCAAACTGTTACCGAGAATCCAAATGGAGGTTATAGGAACATATATCAAATAAAATTTGCATAAAAATATTTGGATACACGCTTCAGGTTGTCAAACATTTTGAGCTGCTGATTTCTTTGAAGTTTTGACAGTTTATCATCATAAAAGACAGCTCAAGCTGCGTCACTTTATTGTCAATTCTTCTGACTGTGATTTCAAATAAAATACGGAAATTTAAATAAGAACTGCTATTTGAATGATGCTGAATTATAAAAGACCGTTACTAGAATTTTTGTCTGTCTATCAGTCTGAAAGTTTGTCTCGAATAGACTCCAAAACGGCTGAACAGATTTCAATGAAAATTTCAGAGATAAAAACAGAAATTTCAACTTAAATTTTCGTGTATGTTCCAATCTTGTAGGGTTCAGAACATATGTACATAAATATTTGTATGCATAGGTTTGTAGGGTCAGCGTAACTGTGGAAATGATAAAAATGTTTTAATGCAGATTGAAGGACCCAAATATGGATTAGGAAAAAAAATTTTTTAGGTATTGAAGTCCACTTAATTTTATTCAAGTTACTATTCAATTTTTGGACGTTTCGGATGTGCACCCATCCATCTTCAGCGTTCTACAAAGATTTAATGATCCATGAAACAATATTAAATGAGATGATGATGAAAAATGATAAAACATGTGCAACAAATGATAAAAAGTATGAGCATGCATAAGGTGGGGAAAGAGGGAATACTTTTTGCCACATCGTAAAGTATCATTTGCGCGAGCGACCTGATGATTTGCAGTTCTGTTACACAATTCAGTTGTTCCCTTTAATGACTTTAATTTTCAGAAATAATTATTGTTATCAATGATATCACTATTCACTCATTCTTTATGATTATTTATGCCGATTAGGGTAAACCACGTAGACGAAGTCGCAGTCACTGGCTAATTGATTTCTTTGCGAGTTCAATTGATTCATAAGTGCACTTACTTTCTTCATTCAAAAATTATTTTTTGCAGTTGGTAACGACTGTTGTCATATTCTGACGCAGCGTCTTACATAAATATATATGAAAAAAAATAAATTAATCATGTGAATTATTAAATTCTTTTCGGACATTTCTCTTGCTAGCAAGACGTATTGCTCCACTCCACACCATTTAAATTTCGGTCCAAAAAGAGGTGCTCAATACATTCTTCCCAATTGTCTCGGGCTCAACTTAGTTCCCTCAGGTGCGCGCAACGCAATTGGGTACTATTAAGATATGCTAACCAATCATTATTTATTAAAAAATCTGCTCAGGCCACACTACCCCGACAATGAATTATATTGCCAGTTTTATTACTATTTCATAAATTTAGAGTGTCGTATCAATTAATTGCATATTTTAAAGAGATAGTTAATTTTACAATGGCCATAGATTTTATGTCCAGTTGCTTTAGTTGATGCCAAACTTGGAATAATCTGGTGAAATTGTAAAAAAACAGTTACCAATCTGGAAAAAAATATCTATTTTAGATTTTCACTAAGCTCATCTCTCCGAGAGCTTTAAATTGATACCAAACTAGACATCATTTAAATAACTTGTAGAAAAAAACAATTGATAATAATTTAAATATAATTTTTGACATTTTTACTAGAATTATTTCCCCAGGAGTTCTAATGTGATACCAAACACGATAGAACTAAACTGCCATCTTTTAGTGTTAGGTCGATTAGCGTTTACAGCTGTGAGTTCGATGCCCTTCTTAATTAAAACGCCAATCAAACACTCAAAATATATGCATGATATTCCTTTACAATTAATTTACAGAACAGTGGGGTACAAATATGATTGAAAGCTTAGAAGGTTGACTTCAGTATTGTTGTTATATGCTCACGTACAGGTATATTTCAGATACAGTAAGCTAAGATCTCAATGTATTGTCAAAATACTAATACTCTTCCAGTTTTAAACGACGTAGTGGCATGGTAGGATCAATTCGTTATATTTATAAGTGATTTAAAAGCATTACTGAGACACAAAGACAATACAGCTGAATTGTTTAGTGCCATGAATGTGTCATTGGGGCGTAATCCCTTGTACAATTTACACAAGTTTACCAACGACTTATTTTAATTGACATTTGTTATTGTTTCAGCGAATATCGTACATCTAGATTCAAACAAAGGCGAGTAATGAAATTAGTGGAAAGATTTAACGAACTTTAATTTGATATCCAGGAAGTTTATAAGAAAAAGTTATCAAGAAATATTGTTATGCTTGGCAAATTCTGTTACTGGCTAAGATTATTGTACTTATTTCTGTTAATAAGATCCTGTACAATGAAATATTCATTTATTATACCATAAGTAGTTGAAGTATTATCGATTATTTTTGTGGTACTATCACGAATGTTTATTGTGCTTGCGTTTGAATACCACGAGTGTGCAGCGCGAGTGGTATTCACAAGCACAATAAACATGAGTGATTGCACCACAAAAATAGTCTATAATAGTTAAACTACAAATGGTATATGGAGGACTATTCCAGGAGTCAAACCATTTTTTCAAATTAGTTTTCTATGAATCTAGTAAGAACTCACGTAATTTTCATAGGAACGAGTAAACAAATTTCTGTCAAACTGAAAAATTAAAATTTCTTGCATTTTCTTTGACGAATAATAGAGAAATATATTGCGTCTTGATATGGAATCTAGTTCAGAAAGGTTTGGTGATAGATCAGAAGATAAAATTGATGAAGATATTCAGAAAAATATTCCATTAAATACGAAGAAAGCACAAATTGGAGTTATCCACATTTTTGAGTAAAATACTCACTCTGACCACTAGTGTAATACCCGATGGTATTTCTACACGTCCAAATACCCACTGATATGCACCGTTTCTATGGCGATTTAGCATTGTTAACCTTGTTATAAATACTACGAATGGAATAGTGACAGTAATTATTTTCCTGTCAATTGTCAACTGTCAGAACTCGTTCATTGTTGCAGAATGTATTTGTTACGATTGGTCCGTTGGCTGTCTGGTGACGCTCTAATTGGCTTAGAATTGCACGAGAAAGTAGTGACGCGAAAAGTGACAGGAAGCGATTTTACTGTGTGCGATAGTTTATAAGATAAAAATACACTGTAACCTGAATAAAGTTATTAAGTCACAATAAATTTGTAGCAATATTATTGTTTTGACTTTATAACTGAATTTGGAAAGTAAATAAATAAATAATTAGTTACAATTCTGAATCGTGTCAGTGTTTCAGAGAGGTTTACATGAATATTTACTTACTTCAAGTTGTTTGTACAGAAGCAGCTGTGACAGATGCTCGTGAATTTTCAACAATTGAGAATAAGACTTTGATATTCAAATTATTTGGACTGCTTGAGTTTACTTTGCTTATCTTTATTTGCTTCACGTTTCTATTTGTTACTAAATTTGCAATTGATTTTTTTTTGGGTTTACAAAACATATCAACTGTTTTGATTAGCTCAACAAATCTGTTTGTATTCCATATTTCGATAATATCCACAAACAAATGTTTGTATTGCAATATTTAGAGAACACAATCGTTAAATTCAACATTCGAAATAGAACGCAATTTTTTTTCTTATGTCTTGATGTTGTGACTTATTGGAAAAAATTTGATGAAAAAGGAGTTGCATTTTTCAAATGCACTAAAAAGTAAAAAGTAATTCTAGTACAAGTTACCAGCCTAAAACTGATAACGTGGGACGCATTAGATTCAATGAGATATGAGAAATCTATAATGATGCGCTCCACGTTTTCAGTTTTAGGCTGGTAGCGGTACCAAAATTATTTTCTATTTTTTATTTGGAAAACTTTCTTTTGATAATATTTTTTTCCTACATTTTCGTCTTGTCTCTTTTTTCATATGACATATGAATGTTAATAAAAAGTTGAATCGGTGACTGATTGCAATGTCTTGGCAAATGGCGTGAAAATGGAAAAAGTGGATTAGTCTAGTCAACAAGTCGAAAAACGTGTTAATTCTTGCTACTGCGAATTAAAATACGTACAATAGCTCGTTGAGCTAGTTATGACATCTAGAAAAATATGCAAAAATTTCAAAACCGCTCATAAACAATCAAAAAAGTTATAGGCGATTGAAGATTCCAAAGACAAGGGATTTACTTTTTTGAAAATTACTCGAAAGCTTTTGGTGCTAGAGGAATTTTACAATTAGATTCTTGAAGAGAAGGAAATTTCCAAGAAAAATGTTGACTTCCAGAACTTGATCTCCATTGTTAATACTTTTTATTTGATGTTGAAAATAGGGTTCCGCGCGGTGAGCGCAGTGCAGTTACGCTGCCTTGAAACAGACCGCTAATTACAATAGTTATTTAAGTATTAAGGTCAGTAAGTACAGTTTTCCGATTGAGAATAATATTTTGGAGGCCGAGCCTTGGCGAGGTTTCCAAATATTTTACAAAATCGGTACTGTACTTATTGACCGTAATGCTTACAAATTTTTTTGCACGATTAGAAGATCCAATATATGTGTCCGAATTTTTTTTTTCAAATTAAATTACTACTGATGGTTGTTTATTCTCTGTCAGCTGTCAAGTTTGACATTTTATTCTGTATAAAAATAAATGAATATTTTTTTGTGAAAATTCACAATTTTTTACTTACCGCCTTTGCCCATGGGCGGTAAGTCAGTATAACCATAGTAACCACAGTTTGCTGGTAAAATCAACATACCACCTCAAATAGAGGGCCGGTTAACACATGAAAACGCCTAATCGTGCAAAAAAACTATTTTTAGACGTATAAGAAAATAAAGAATGCTGGAAAAAATATAAATATATTCTACATATTTTCCGGTGATATTTTTTTCTTCCAAGTATCTGAATGGCAGTGATTTGGTCAAATCTTTTATTTGAAATTTAATACAAGTGTAAAAATAGTTTTTGTAATTAGCGGCCTGTTTCAAGGCAGCGTAATGGCACTGCACTTACCGCGCGGAGCCCTATTTTCAACATCAGATAAAAAGTGTTAACAATGGAGGTCAAGTTCCGGAAGTCAACATTTTTTGTAGGTAATCTCCTCCTCTTTATGAATCTGGTTGTAAAATTCTACTGAAACCAATTAGCCCAGTTGTTAGAGACAAATTCAAACCAAAATCTCTCATAAAATGTGATATCGCTGAAACTAGGTCTCTAGGTACTTTTTTGGGTGTAGAAAACGATAAAAAATCTTTGCTGCTCTAAAGTGTATGCTAAGTTCATAATCTCGAAAATTTTTATATCGAAAAAAATAATAAAGTTTGATAAAAATTATATGAATATTCTTTGTGAATGAGAACCCAGGGTTTTTTTGGGATGCTGATTAATAATTTGATATAAGATTTTCAAAATTGGAAATGGCGGATACAATATGTCGGCAATTTAGAACGTACCAAAAATTTTCAATCTCTATATTTTAAAATTCAATTTATATATTTTGAAAGTGTGAACAGCTGATATGAACATGGTTTTTTGCTGACTAAGATCATTATATATTAATGGAGTAAAAATTAAAATGGTGTATTCAATATGGAGGTTTTTAAAATGAGTGAAAATTTGTCAATAAATGAACAAAAGAATAAGATGTATTTCAAAAAATAATTGAAAAATTGATAAAAATTCTGTTTCAAATTTGTATTTACTGTCTTCTTATTTTTTAACATAACAAACATCTTCAACATCGCTGTCATGCTCTAGCACTGAAATTTTAGGTGAATTTCTACAAACATCACCTGTTAAACAAGAACCACGTATTGCAGAAGTCAGTAAGTTTGTTGAGTTACAATTACAAGCTCTCCCACATCTTTTTTTGCAATAATTGCAAAACATCAAATCCAAAAGAGATTTCGAAGTTGGCAGTTTTGTCAGCTCAACTTCAAGTTGCAGGAATAAGAATAAGCAAAGAACATGCATTTTCTTATATATTTCTTATATTGAAGATTACTCAAACATATCAAGTTGTGTCGATTTCTGAATTATTACACATTATAAAGTGTATTTTCAACTTCATTTAAAAAAACAGACGTTATAATTTCTGATTCATATAAATTATTAAAAGCCGCTTTGAAAATGAAAACGATGTCGAATGAATGCTACGAAAGAAAATTATTATTTTAAAACATGAGTTTGTAACGCTCCTGAGTTCCCCAATCCAAAAACTCCCAGTAGGTTCCCAATCCTAAAACTTCCAGTAGGCGGTGGCACCCCATATCATCTGCGAGAGGGTGGCGTACAAAAAAACAATAGTCGAATGCCTGTCACTAAAAAGTGTAATTTTAATGTTGTAATACTTCAGTTTTGTCTTTATTAAATAGCATTTTCCGTTTTGACATACATATGATATCTACTGTTCATTTTTTGCTGTTGTAGTCGATTCTCCATTAAACGTAATTAAATAATTTGTAAATGTAAATTCAGTGTTTATGTTGTTACAAGTTTTATTAAACAGAGACAAAGACAAAAAGTGAAAGTATAGTAATGATGAATGTACAAGAATTTGATTTTTTTCATGCGTCTATTGATATATATCTTCAATTTTATAAAAGTAAGTGAGAGTTTTAGAAATTTTTACTTCCGGTCGAATTTTCTATGAGAGAAAACAAAAATTATTGAAAACTAATGTCTTTCTCAGAAAGCTTAGAGTCTCCACTTTGAGATGCTTCTTGTTTTTTGTTTTGCATATATTTTAGATAAAGAAACTTTACTTTTTCCTCAAACGCCTCGCTTGAATATTTGTATTCAGCGGCTTGGCACACGGGAAGTTTTCGAGTTCGCTGTCTTATTTTCAATAATTTTTTATATTGATGCAAATTTTTTTTTCATAAAACTTATAATATAATTTAAGTAGAATTTCCTGCTCTTTCAGGTGGCACTATTAGTTTTTCGATTTTTTTATTTTATTTTTCGAGATATAGGGGAAAAACAAAATTTTCGATTTTGTTTTCGAGATTATGAATTTAGCATACACTTTAGAGCTGCAAAGATTACTCTATCTTTTTCTACACCCAAAAAACTATCAACGAGCCTAATTTTAGTTATATCACATTTTATGAGAGGCCAAAATCTCTGACAACTGGACTAAATAGTTTTCGAGTAATTTTCAGAAAAGTAGACCTCTTTTCTCTAGAATATTCAATTATTTATAACTTTTGCAATTGTTTATCTGTGGGTTTGAAATTTTTGCACATTTTTCTAGACGTCATAACGATTTTAACGATCTATCGCACGTATTTAAATTCGCAGTAGCAAGAATTAACACGTTTTTCAGCTTGTTGACTAGATTAGATGAGTTTGTATATGAGTAGAGTGATGGAAGAATTGATCAGGAGATTGAAAGAAGAGTAATTGCTGATTGTAAGATTTTGGGTGCTTTCGAAACGTTTGTACGGAATGTGAATGTTTCACGGGATGCAAGATTGAGTGTATATACTTGTACCTGCATTGATACAAAAGCATAAACGGAGAGTGACCGCTGTGGAAATGAGATTTTTGCGTGGTATTTGTGGGTGTACTAGAAAGGATCGAATGCAGAATAAATTGGTTTATAAAGAACGTGATACTGGAAAACATATGGTCGAGAGTTTTGACATTAATCAATTATGTTGGTTTGGGCATGTGGAACGAATGTCGAATAAAAGATTTTTGAAAAAAATTCATGTTGATGAAATTAAAAGTGGATGGTTGCGTGTGCGGTCTGTATGTTGGTTTGTTGCGTGTCCCAAGTCCTAGATCCCACTGTCACCATGAGCTAACAAAGCGCGCAACCTACCCGTTATACGTCACTAAATACACTTGTCTGCGTATTATATTTATATTCATAGGAGTTGAGCGTGCTACCAATAACTGAATATTGTATTGTCATCGGGAACTGAGCTTTCCTGAATGTCTGAACGAGCCAACTAGCTGAAAAGTGGCTAAAATTTCGATTATAAGATTATAGACATACAGACAGACAAGAAAGCGAGTCAATATTGCGTTGTCATCCAGATCTAAGTTATATTTAAAGTTTTACGTCTCTTGCTCACCGGGAAATTTGCTTAAAACCGATTGCAAAATTTGTATCGAATAGACAAAAAGACAGACCAGGAAGCGAGTTGATAAAAATGTAGTAAAAATGGCAATAATGATTGTGCATTCAGCAGATAAATTAAGCTATGATGATATACTTGATGTATTACCATGACATTTAAAGTAAGCAGTCTGATTGATAACGTTATCAGTATGAATGGGATTAATCAGTTTTCGTATTGATTTTTAACCCTCTGTGTACTGATCATCAGTTTTTATTCATGATTTCACTTCGCCAGCTGTTTTTGAGGCTAAATATTACCGACCGTAATGTGATCAAATTTATAAATTAATTGCAAGTATATAAGGGATCAGTTTCAAAGTTTAGATTATGCCAAGATTAATTTCAAGATTTATTTTGTTTAATAGAAACTGACAGGAAATTAAACCAGGTCTTGCCTATATTTTATCTAAGAAACCAAGATAAATCTGTTGGATTAAAATTGTTATGTACGTATGCTATATTTTTAATTCTCTTTTTGGATTAGAAGAATTTTTAATTAAAATCTCGTTGGAGGAAATTATATTGGACGTTGCAAATTTTCTTTACTTTGTGTTTCTCGCTTCTTAAGAAATAGTTTCATTTCGCTCGCTCTCCAGTTCTTCGCTTATATTTTAAAAACTAGAAATATTCGTTCTCTTTGCTTAACAGGTACATCCCTTCTTAATGCAGTGTTCGGTACGTCCGTTTCGGAGATAAACATTTTGTTGACTGCTCAAAAAGGTGTGCATGTGGTGAATTGGATTGTAAAGATGACGATGCGCTTTAGTCGATGATGACGTTGGTGTGGTGGTGATGTCCACCGCCAAGAGGCTGGTGCAGAGCTTGCGTGGGCGTAAGCAGTCGCAGCACGAGCCAGCGTCGGTGGCCAGCAGGCTGGTGGGCCCCGGTTGCGCCGGCGGCGGCTACGGCAGCCACGCCGGCTACGGACCCGCCCACGAGCTCGATGAAATCGCTGTGGTCTCCAGCAACGCGGACCCCTGCCATGTCAAATACGGCAGCGGACCGCTCGGACTCTCGACTATCAACGGACCCAGATATGTACCGGGTAAGTTGAGAAAAAATATCACCATTTATAACACTGAACGAAAGAAATGCTCGAGCAAGTAAAAATATCTATCACTTTATTTTTAATGGAAGAGGGACCTTTGCAATAATTTATCGCTCTAGTTAAAGTAAAATAAGCGAAATACATTGAGAAGGGAGACGTTTTTTTTTGAAAATAGTTTATATTCATGGTACTAGTATGAATATGGGCCTGTAAAAAGATGTTTGGCCACCTTACTAAACTAATAATATTTTCTTAAAGTTAGTTTTTTTAATAGCTAGTTTATGTTTAAGGAAGAAGTCATCTTTGCAATGACTTATATTACTCAATTCAGCCTAATGCTAGGTGCTACTGTGCTACTAGAAGATTATAAACAAACGTTTGGATTCAGCTATTTTCTAAATAAGGAAGATGATTTTCCTGAAAATAATTGTTACTGAACGGCCGGTTTATTTTAAGGAAATAATCATCTTTTGCTTTGACTTATTTGGCTCAGTTCAGCCTGAGATGACACACCAAGTTAGGTGTTAATGGAAGCTCCTACATAGCCTTTCAAAATGAGATAGAGTAATAAATTCAATAATAAAAATAATATTAATAGTTTTTCAAGCTTGTTTGAAGTGGAACATCATCCGGATCAATGATTTTAGCACGAAATTTGAAATGATGATTCTTATATAAATATGTTTAATGAATATTTTCTTATGATAAATTAACATAGTTTTTAGTGGTGTGTATATAAAAAATTTGATAATTTGTCAAAATTTCATTATGTCCACAATAAATCCGTATAAAATTAGCATGCAAATCTCATATCTCAGACACTTTTATCACTACTCATCTGGAAAAAATATATACACTAGGCATTACATTTGTAGTTATCATAAAAACTTTCATGAAAATTGAACTTGACAATTTCGAGAACAAAAAAAAATTAGTGCTGAAAATATCAATTTCTCGATGCTCGGGCCACATCTACGCCTAATGCCATTAATTTAGGCGTTATCTAACAATAAACACATTGTCAATGACAATATATCAATTGTCACATAATGACTTGATTAATGACATTAGACGTAAGTGTGGCCCTGCATTATGCTGGGGCCACACTTACGTATAGTGTCATTAATTAAGGCGTTAGTCAATAATGAACACATTGTCAATGACAATATGTCAATTGTCACATAACGCCTTACTTAACGGCATTAGACATTAGTGTGGCCCCTGCATTAGACAAAATTTGGTAGACCCATAGATGACATTATTTCTCAGAGTGCTATGCAAAAATTATTGAGTTTTAATGATTAATATTTCGTTAATAACACACAGAAGACAAGTATAAAGGAGAAAAATACAATGAAAATAAGAGTAGATAAGTTAAAGGAAAAGGAAACAAGAGAGAAGTACGAAGAAGACATAAGAGAACTTATAAACAGCACATCGAGACCAAATTTGAATAACGTAGAAGAAATGTGGAGTACATTTAAATATATATTAGAAGAGGCAGCAAAAAGAGCGTGCGGAGTGATCAGAAAAACAGGCTACAACAAGCAAACACACTGGTGGAATGAAGAAGTTAGAGAAGAAGTTAAAAAGAAGAAGCAGAAATGGAAAATATTCCTCAAAACAAAAGAAAAAAACGAAAGAAGTTATCAAAATTTCTAAGGCAAAATCTTGGGAACAGTTTGGAAATAAGTTGGAAGATAATTTTATAGAAAATAAAAAATTATTCTATAACACTTTGAAAAACAACAAAAAGGGAAACCAAAGTGCATTAAGATAGCTATATGACAAACAAGGGAATATTTTGAAAGAAAACGAGGAAATAATAGGAAGATGGAAAGAACACTTCGAGGAATTGCTGGAAGAAAAACACTCTAACAAAGACAATGAAGAAGAGGAGATCCAGCAATGCGGGAACATCAACAAGCACAGAAGAACAGAGAATATAACAGAAGAAGAGATGAAACTAGCATTAAATAGGCTAAGAAACGGAAAAGCTCCGGGACACGATGGAGTAAGACCAGAACAACCTAAACACATGGGGCCAGCAGGAGAGCAAATACTATTTAGTGATGCTAAATAGAATCTGGACAATAGGAAAAATCCCTAAAGATTGGGAAAAGGCAGTGATTTTCCCCATTCATAAAAAAGGAGACAATAGAAATTGTAACAATTACAGAGGGATATCACTAATATGCACGACAGCCAAAGTATATGAAGCCATACTAGAAAAGAAACTAAGACAAGAGGTGGAATCAAAAATGGAAAGGTCACAAAGCGGATTCAGGAAAGGACATTGCACACAAGACCACATATACACAAATAGGAGGCTTATAGAAAAAACTCTGATACAAGAAAGCAAGCTCTATATCTTTCGTTTGTCGATCTAGAAAAAGCTTTTGACCGAGTACCACGGAAACAAAGGTGAAAAATATTGGAAGAAAGACAAGAGATTAATAATAATAATAATGATAAAAATAATAATAATAACACTTTTTGCGCACTTCTAGAAGTATATATTCATCAAAACTTATATATATTTAAATAATTAATTTTTTATGACATAGGTCACTTTGGGCTCAAAATTCTTAATAATTTGGGCATTTCTCTCATGTCCTTCTACATTTTTTTTATTCCATATCGGAATTTACAAGTTCAATTTTGACAAAAGTAATTATATTCCGTGGACAAATATTTCTTAGTGATAACATATTTTTTTTAATGCATTAATGCAGATTGAAGGACTCAAATATGGATTAAGTAAAAAATTTTTTTAGGTATTGCAGTCCACTTAATTTTATTCATGTTACTATTAAATTTCGGACGTTTCGGATGTGCACCCATCCATCTTCAACATTCTACAATGATTTTTATGATACATGAAACAATATTAAATGGGATGATAATGAAAAAATGATGAAACATGTGCCACAATATTTACCTTATAAAAGTATTACAATCCTATAACATTGTTGTATACAGCATAGTTGTGAAGATTAACCTCCAATCTTTATTGGAATACAATATGAAAATAACAGTTGACTCAAAAATCACAAAAAAATGGAAGAATCATCTAGATGATGAAAGCGCATTTTTGACAGCTCATGAATGCTTGTTACTTCAGAGATTTCGCAAACTACCATCTCTCACAGTTACTGAGCTTGAAATCAAGCAGTTTGGACAGACCTACGAAACAGCAGCTTCCATTTAATACTAGTTTCAAGTTGACTATTTGATAGGTACATAATTTATGCATGCACAAACTCAAAAATGTTACTGAGCTTGAAATCAAGCAGTTTGGGCAGACTTACGAAACAGCAGCTTCCATTTAATACTAGTTTCAAGCTGACTATTTGATAGGTACATAATTTATGCATGTACAAACTCAAAAATACCTTTTAATCTTCATTGTTTAGTTATTGACTGACGGGAGGTCAAGTGCTATACCTTAAAATGCTAATTTGATCTTCATCAAAGCTTTATAAAAAAATATACCAAAAGTAAACAAATTTTCATCCAATAATAATAATTCATTCTAATAAGCTTCAAATTCGCGTCAAACAAGTCATTGAATGAATCCCGGACAGATTTGACAACTGTACATAATAATAGTGACACGCGCGGCGAAAATTGTAACTAAATTTTTATCTACTTTAATAAATTTTAATTGCCATATCCCTAGTGTCATATATATCTATGGGCATTGTTTCACTTGAAATAAGTAATTGAATAATTTAATCTTCCACAATCACTGAGCTTGAATTAAAGCAATTTGTGCAAACCTACCAAACAGCAGCTTTTATTCAGTACCAGTTTCAAGTCTGTGAATAGTATAGTTGCTGAGAACTCAGCGTCACGCCAGCCAGCCAGCCAGCCAGCCAGCCAGCCAGCCAGCCAGCCAGCCAGCCAGCCAGCCGGCCAATCAGACAGCCAAAGTGAATATAATAGCGCTTTTTTCAAAAAAATGCGCTAAAAATGTGTGATTGTAACTTTGAGGCTACCACCAACCAAGGTGGCTGGTGATAGAATGACAAAATATGGTAACAAGGAAACAAATACCACTACATGAAAGCCTACATATTAACCTCAATCGCGCGAAATGCATTAATTACCAAACTGACGCTAGACACAATTTGAGATACGCGCAAAATTTTTTAGTGTGTATGCGTGATCTGTAGTGGTTTTTATTTCCTTTTTACCATATTTTGTCATTCTATCAACAGCCACCTTGGTTAGTGGTAGCCTCAAAGTTACGTTCACACATTTTTTGTGATTTTTGAGTCAACTATTATTTTCATATTGTATTTCAATAAATATTGGAAGTTAATCTTCACAACTATGCTGTATACAACAATGTTATAGCATTGTAATACTTCTATAAGGTAAATATTGTGGCACATGTTTCATCATTTTTTCATTATCATCCCATTTAATATTGTTTCATGTATCATAAAAATCATTGTAGAATGCTGAAGATGGATGGGTGCACATCTGAAACGTCCGAAATTTAATAGTAACATGAATAAAATTAAGTGGACTGCAATACCTAAAAAATTTTTTTACTTAAACATATTTTTTTGAGAATAGTGAAAATTATAGTCCTGAAAAGTTTTTTCCTCCATGAATTTTTTTTTTTGATCAAATAAAGAAACATTAAATGTTCAAAAAAAGTATTTTTATTATTATTATTTAAAAATTATGAGCAATGTTTTACAATATTTTTCGGAGATTCAGCGGCAGTATTCGCTCCGTGCACAACTCGAAATCCGACTGCAGCGTTACCCGTGGCAGTTTTTGTAACGCTTCGTTTTGGACAAACTTAATTAACAAAATGTTAAGAAATAAGTAGGAAAATTATTAATGTTTATGCATTTTTAATAGTTAAATATATAGTTTTACTTTGTACGGATCGAGTACGGATTTAGAAAAACAGATGTAGTTCGTAAAACACTGCCTCGCATTAATTTTTGATTATCAAATCCATCCAGTTCCTCAATCCTTTTCACATGAGACTGCCAACATTTTCCATTTAACAATTTTTTGAGGTTCAAATTCTACATTAAAAGTAATTGGCTGAAAATCGGTTCTTATGACTTGGTTCATTCTGGAATGTCAAATCAGTTATTTAGTTTGAGCACTAAAGATATATAAATATTGACTCAAAACATCATTATAAACGAAAACAATAAACTTTTAGAACTTTTATCTTGCGTTTACATATATTATTTTGCTACCTTTTCCATGAAATTACCATTTGTAATGTCACATCGTGTGCTATTGTATACAACGTTTTGTTATAATTCAATCCATGAGAGGCGCTACCTGTCACTTGTGCACGGAGCGAGTATTTCAAAATAATTATCTGGGAAAATATTTTTTTATTTCTTCTAGTGGTGTGAATATGACTTTCTTACTAGTAGATTTGTTCTGCGGTGCTATCTAGTATCAGTATCGGCATGTTGTATAACAGCTGTCAATGGCTTTTCAGCCTAACTAAATTAATTTTATCATTTATTTATTTATTAGATGACAAACAGCCTATGGCTGTTTATAGTAATGAAAACCATTTTGAATATCTGCTTCTAACTGTATTTTTTTGATAAAATGTCGTCTATGTACATCATATTCGAAGTGACTAATGATCCGACTACCGGAGGAATAATATATCTTCATTTGTTCGGTTATTTTATTTGCGTGCAAAACAATAGTCTATATTTCATCCGCCATTCAATTAAATGTTAGTGGGAATAGTTTTTCGTGATAAAATCAATTCTCTAAAAGTCGTCCCGTGTATATTTGACAGAAATTAATCGATTATCGATCTTTTTAGAACTTATTTGAATACATGCAAAGGTAAATTGATAGAATGAACTTATTTATCTGATTTTCAATTTTTCAAAAAACGTCGATCTGTCATATTCCTGTTTACATTCAAATAATCATGTAATTCAATGTAATTCATGAATTCAGTCGAAAAAACTATCAAAATGGAAATGGTTTTATTGCAGAAAAATTTGGATATCACAATTGATAAATCACCAAAATTGAAAAAAATCATAGGTTGTGATTATTGTTATAGTATAATTTGAAATATAATATAATTTTAAGACACTTGACATTGTTCTCATGATTTTCTGACTTGAAAGTAATTTTGAATTTCTATAATATATGTATTCTTATTAATTTATTGCACGATTGGGCGTTTTCATGTGTTTACCGGCCCTCTATTTAAGGTGGTATGTTGATTTTAAAGGCAAACTAAGGTGACTATGGTTATGCTGACTTACCGCCCATGGGCAAGGGCGGTAAGTAAAAAATTGTGGATTTTCACAAAAAAATATTAATTTATTTATCTTTATTTATAATTGAAAATTCAAAATAAAATGTCAAACTTGACAGCTGACAGCAAATAAACAATAATCAGTTAAAATCAATTTGAAAAATAAAATTGGGATCAATATTTTGGATCGATCCAATCGTGCAAAAAATTTTGTACGCACCACGGTCAATAAGTACGGTACCGATTTCGTATAATATTTGGAAACCTCGCCAAGGCTCGGCCTCCAAACTATTATTCTCAATCGGTAAACTGTACTTACTGATCTTAATTCTTAAATAACTATTATGATGTTCAAAGACTTTCCAATTATATTTTATCTACTTTGGATACTCCAAAGTGTATATAGTTAGTGAAAAAATTAACAAAGCATGGTTCAAGAGAATTTCGGAAATGTATGATGTAACCTTTGAGGGTATACCATATTTATTAATTCAGAATTGGACAGTTGATAATACATTTTTTTAGCCGGATGAATAAAAATATATTATTTTTCCGATTACCGGGAAAGTTTAAAAAAATATTTTCATCCTGTCGCCGGACGAATAGATTCAGCCTATAATATTTTGGTACTCTATCTGGCTTCACATATTTAAATATCAATCTTTCAAGAACCGAAAAAATTGGTTTCAATCATAGTTTTATCGATCTTGTCTACTTCTAATGCAGGGGCCACACTTATGTCTAATGCCGTTAAGTAAGACGTTATGTGACAATTGACGTATTGTCATTGACAATGTGTTCATTATTGAATAACGCCTCAATTGATGACATTAGACGTAAATGTGGCCCCAGCATAAGAAGAATGCTTCGGATTTCAAGAAATTTGTCGAACATGACTTACAATGTTACAGTAAGTTCATTGGATAAATACATTAAAAATTAGATTTAAATCTAATTCTGTAGAACTTATCTCTTTTAGGTTTCTAAATGCTACTTCAGATGGAGGTGTACAGATGAGAATTTGAAGTTACCAATGTTGTATAAAGTGACAATGCATTTTATTTATGTCCCTCAATTATTATTAAGATCCGTCGTTCTACAAGTAACAATACTCGATTCGAATCTGAATTACTCTCAATTTTCAGCGATGACGCTCATTTTAATCTTGATGGCTTCGTTAATCGTGAGAATTGTCGCATTTGGAATTTAGAAAATCCACGAGTGATTGTTGGGGAACAGATGCATCCACAACGTGTCACTGTTTGGTGCATATTTTGGGCTGGAGGCATCATCGGACCATTCTTTATCAAAGAAACAACTGATCAGGCAGAAACATCTAATGGTGCTCGCTATCGCGACATGATAATCAAGTATTTTGTGCCTACATTATAAGGTATAAATGTGAACGATATAAAGTTTTGAAAATTGAATGTTGTATCAACGAAATTCTGTCACATTTAGTATGTAAAACGGCCATGGAAATTTCTACAAAAATCTGTGTGTGCCAACAAAACCGTGGAGGCAATTTGCTTTATATGATATTCCATACATATGAATGACCGGACTGGATTTTTTTTATCGAGCTCGTGATTTTTTTCTGCAGTTTCTTCTTTTTTTAATTTTTGTTTCCTAAATTGAGATTCAGAAAGTGTTTTTTTTTTCCATCAAGAAATACAAGAAATGAATAGATTAAAAGCAAAACAAAAACTAAATTATTGAATATACCTAGAAATATATTAAGCTCTATTAGTCCAAGAGCTGACGACAAATTTAGGGAACGTATTTTAGGCAAGTTGAAACAACAAGAAAATAATATTTTATTAATTGGTGAATCTAGAATCTTGCGTCTGGCAGAGGTTTGGCGGTTATTTCGCTATTGTGCAACTTATGACATTTGCAAAAAAATGAATCAAAAAAATATGTTTTAGGCAACTTGAAATTTTTCTCATCTTTAATTTTAGCATCTAATTAACCCAAAAATAAAAACCCCAGACTATTTTGAGGGTTTTAAAGTACAACCTGACCCCCATGAATATATACAATAATCATATCTCAAAAATATACTTCAGGCATTCTGAAATTTTTATAGCATGTTCATTACATAATAATAAAAATTATGTGTAAATCAACAGACGAATTGAACGGTTTTCAATGATTCCCTGACGCGAATAAAGATTTAAAATGAGTGTGACGTAAAAGTCTCTTGTGTAGCCATAAGTGCGAGAGATAGTTTTTCAAGAGCTACCGAAAGCTAACAAGGACCTGGCTCCTCGGGCTGTGATTGGTTGCTAAGAGATCATGTGACTCGAGTTTACCGTATAGATCGGACTCTACCTATACAATAAAGTATTTTGGAGAGGTGAAATTTTTCAGAAAAATCAACAAATATAGAATGAATTGGGAATCATTTTTTTAATAAAAATGAATCATAAGAATCTCTTGGGAAAGAAGACTTTTCAATTAAAATATTTTGTATCTTAACTTCACTTGAAACTTTTTTTGAATTTTCTGCATAAATCCAGAATGGTTAGTCGTAGGATACTGAAATTCAGTATTTGAAATTGCTGTAGCATTTTAATAGTCATCTTCTATTTTTGTTCCAATCGGCTAAGCCGGGAGTGCGTTTATATAACAGACTTTTCGAATTTTCCGCATAAATTCAAAGCAATCAGTCGTAGAATATTGCAATTCCGTTTCAGGCATTTCTATAACATTTAGTTATGCACCTCGTATTATGATTGCAATCGTCTGTACCGGAAATGCAGCACTTTGCTCGATTTTTTTTTTGAATTTTCCGCATGAATCCAGAACGTAGAGTGTCGGAGTTTAGTATTTAAGACGATTTTACCGTCTGAATGCTCATATCCTATTTTCATTGAGATCGACTAAGCCTGAAGTGCACTTTACCTGATAGCCTTTTAGAATTCCTCGCATAAATTCGAAATGATTAGCCGTAGAGTATTGAAATTTTGTATTTTAGTCTGCTGTAGCATCTGAATGATTGCCTACTATTCTCATAACAGTCGACTCTACCAGATGCGCACTTCATCTGAATTTTATTTCTTATTTTGCGCATAAATTCAATTCTGTCAGCCGTAGAGTCTTGGAAATCAGTATTCAGGAATATTGTAGCATAAGAATGATGATCTTCTGTTTCCAAAGCAAAAAAAAATTCAGAATGCCTAAAGTATATTTTTGAGATATTATTATTAAATTTATTCATGGGGGTCAGGTTGTACTATAAAACCCTCAAAATAGTCTGGGGTTTTTATTTTTGGGTTAATTAGATGCTAAAATTGAAGATGAGAAAAATTTCAAGTTGCCTAAAACATATTTTTTTGATTTATTTTTTTGCAAATGTTATAGTTTGCACAGTAGCGAAATAACCGCCAACCCTCTGCCAGACGCAAGGTTCTAGATTCACCAATTAATAAAATAATAGTTTCTTGTTGTTTCAACTTGCCTAAAATACGTTCTCCAAATTCGTCATCAGCTCTCCGACTATATTATTGTATCTATGGATATGTGCAAAATGTACATAGCACGTATTACAACAGTTGTACTATACTATACTATACAGTGTGTAATTTCATAGCAAAAATATTGACTTACTTCAAGTACACACCGATTAACAGGTCAGTAATTCACAAATTTTAAATGACTAAGTCAAAGAGTACAACTCAATATTTCTTTTTAACACATTCAACAGTAAGACAACGAATAAACCATCTCCAAATATTGATATGAATGGTAAATTTAAATATAATGGTATGATTGGTAGAAGTACTAAAATTTCAGAATAAAACAGTTATCTATCCTTACCTAAATAAATAGCAAAACTATTCTTAGTATCTATGATAGCTACTCAAGTATTATGAATTAAAATAAAAAGATCGTATACTTATTGGCAAATCCCTACTTTATGACTTCACTAGAAAATCTTGCTCAGCAAAATTATCTTTAAATAAGAATTATTGGGTATTTTTTGACTGCATGTTGATGTGGATCATTAAAGGATTTTATTTAAAACAAACCGTAAACCAATATGATAAAATTTGCAATTTAACGTATGGTATGTGATAAACAGATTACAACAGATTAGCGTGATCCTGATAATATTCGTTAGCTCGGCACGTTTTTATTAGCAAGGCGGTAACAACTTACCTGCATTGAAAGATGCTCACAATGCCTTATTTTAAATACTTTTATGTTCAAAATTATTTTATTAGCCCTAATAAAATATATATGTCTGGAGCCCCCCTAAGGATACGGCGCCAGGGTGCCGTGTACCCCTTGCATTGCATTGATTCAGGTCATACATTCAATTTTGATGAAACTAGTATTATTCATGATGAAGTAAACTTAAATAAAAGACTTACATTAGAAATGTTGTATATAAAACAGGACAAACAAAATATTAATGAAAAGACAGATACTATAGCGCTTAGCACGATTTACAACAATATCCTTCAGATCTAGGCTCATGTTCTTTTTGATTTTTGTTTATATTTTTGACACCTTGTGTGATGCACAATTTTAATTGATTGACACCACAATTGACAAATTTCTACCAGTGTCAATATGTATTTTTTTAACAATGCGTGCACGCACGATTTTTAACATGCAGTTAGCCAACGCCTTCCATAGATGTCGGGTGTGGCAAAGGACAAGAGAAAATTTCTCTTTTTTCCGCTTTTTAATAGTAATATCAATTTGAACAAATGTATAACTTCAATTTTTTTAAACAATAATTTGACATTCATAAACACATAATTAGTAATAAAATAAAATTGTAACGCTTTTGAGGATGGCTAAGGTGCAGCCGAAACTGTAAAGCAGAAAAGAAATAAAATTAAATTGACTGAAATCCCAAGAATACATCACTCACATTATAAAGAAGTATATCAAAATTTTTCTAGACTTGAGTTCGCGCAGCTTTTTCCATAAGAAAAGTATGTGTAGAACAATGGGCACGTAAATAGCCAGAAATGCTGTGTTCAAATTGGGGAAATTATACTACTGGAATAACCGTCAATATCTTAACGATTATGCTGTGTCTGACATATATAATATGACAACCGTGATTAAATCGTAGAGGATCAATATATTTGAACCATGATTTATTTATTCGTACCCTCTTGCGAGTATTCCTTCAAGGGACATGTCAGTTCAACGAAGGAATCAGCTTTGGATGGCTGACACAACTCCACTTAACTTAAATTAAGCTACGTGTAAGATTTGAAGTAGCTTTTTATTAGACATCCAGAGTTAAATCTTTCAGGTTATAGTTCATATTCAGAAGTTGGCAACGATGGAAGCTTTCCTATTCACTGCGAGCTCTACCATTTTAGCTGCTAGCAGCGAGTCTTTTTGTAAACGGTGAGATCATTTCTACATACTAGAAGCTTTCTCAAAATCGTGTTCTGAATAAAGGTCAAAGTGTTCCTTCCATCTAAAGGGCAAGAGGTTTTGGTCAAATAAGACATTTATTGTGAACCTATTCAGTTTTTCTGATCTATCAATACTTACATAATACGTCGGAAATGAGGATTTTCCTTTTCTGCAGTCTCTATCCTTTTGCTTTCTCCAATTCTCTTCTCACTGCTTTATCCTTAGCATTCATATGGTTCTTGATGATCCACCAACTGTCAAAGCAATTTGTCGTTTAAATTGAGTGTGATCACAAATAATTTTCCTGAGCGTCTACAACGGCGTTTAAACTGCTCTAGAAATTAATTTCTCGTGATGCGCGATGCAAATATATACAGCGGGATGAGAAATTCAGCGGTTTTGCTTTTGCTGGCTTTGTTATTTCTTATTTGTCACAGGGCTGGCTGTGAGGAACACTTGAGAATCATTGCGAAATTTAAAAAATGTTATGAGCATCAAGAGAGACAAAATAGAAGATAGATATTTCAAGTGGATTTTTTTTTGTTTGGCTGGGATTTTAATCTTATCTGCAGATACAAAGGAGAATAGAAAAGTGGAAAAGACAAGGTGAGAAAGTGACAAAGGAAATAAATAAAAGAGAGGTTAGTAAATAAAAGAAAGGTTAGGCAGGAGTCATTCCGAAAAGGATCAAAGTGGAGGGTTTGACAAGCAAAGGTAGTTTCGAGACAAAGATACAAGATTTTCTAAAAGTTTAGAGTTTTAAAGATAAATTGTAATATTTTTCGGGAGTTAGAATAAATCAGAAAGCTAATATTTTGATTGTGACGAATTTCAGTCAGCCTAAGTAATTTCCGTACGTTATATGTTAAATCTTCTTTAGAATATACATCTTGGAAACATTTACAAGTAGAGTAACCTTTTGTTAAAAATTTCTAGTATAGTAAAAATTACTTTTCGACTTGTCAGTCAAGAATTCTACTCTTTTAGCCATACTATCCAGTAGTCAGATTACAAGAATTGTTCCGCAAGAACCGATTGGTGCCTAAGCAACCGTCTGCAGCTCCGACGCTGACGCCAAGTGCGTCACATGCCGTAGGAAAAATATATTTCAGTTATTTTATGAGAATTTCTTGTAACAATGAGAAAACATCCAAGTTATTAATGGAAATTAATGACGTACCTATTCTAATAGGAGCAAAGAATGTTTGAGTTGTTAGTCTTCTCTGTCTCCTAACGAGTTCTATGTCTTCATTACTAAGTAACACTTTATCTTCCGAACATAAGAAATTCCTCGCTACAAAAGCACATTTTATCTTAAATGAATAGAATCGGAATGAAGTATATTAAAACCATTAACTGCGAATGTAGTCCACATCCATAATTATTATTTATTTTCCCTGGGCTGATTTATAACTGAAATTAGCATACTTTCAACATCGATATGTTCGGATGCATAATTAATTGACAAATAATTTGATAGTATTTATGTGTGGATGGAGCGATAATTCACTAACAACTAGCGCCACAAAATATGAAGCATAATTAGAAATTCTTACACAGTTGTCTTTAAATTCAATTGTAAATAATTCTTGCTTGTATCTAATCGAATAAAGTAGAAAGAGTAGCCTTTTTTGTGGATACATACGACATTTATCCGTTTATGTCCTCCGTCTGGAAACCGGGTTCATGAACTTTTGAATGCGAGACGGGTATCTGAATTTCATGACCACTACTCTGGACAGAGATTTAAAGTCAAGTACAGTTTAAACGATGGAAATTTAGTCCCAACATTTCAATATTATATCTGTATTAGGTATTTGGATTCGTAGACTGATTGGAGCAACAGGCTCTAGAAGTACAAACAGGAAGATTATATACAAGTGCACAAGTGAAGCAAAGTGCACGAGTGAACCTCAATAATAAATAGCATGCCTTGTAACAACCAATTCTGCTGTGAGGACTAGCATTTCCATATATTCCATGCCATGTACATAATACATACACGCGCTCATACACACTGTACATGCACATATTTTGTTAGCGCACATGCACACATCTACAAAAATAACAATCTCCTTAATCTATACATCTATACAGATAATTAAAATAAAAGTGTCTGTAATTTCGAAATAAATGCAAAAATTTAAGTGATGCCCAATTATAAAAGACCGTGTTTGTGTCTGTCTTAAAATTTGCCTCGAATAGACTCCGAAATGGCTCAACAGATTTGCACGATTATTTCACTCATGTCAATTATACTGACAAATTCTGCATAGTTACAATAACATTTAGGCCCGAGATATCCACCTTCTATTAAATTGTCTGCACAATTGTTACTATATTTATTATTCAACAAATAAATTTATTAGGAGGTGGATATCTCTGGCCTTATAATAACAAATCGCTTGCCATGGAGAAACAATATACAGTTTTAATATAAACAAACAATCGGTTCTCGAAAATGTCAAACTTCAATCGTTTTGGAAATGCATTTCTTGAGGAAATTTGTAATGAAATCGGGAACAAGAAGTCTGTAAATACAAAAAAAAATGTCAAAAAAGTATATGGAGATAATTTAGTGCATTTTGCAATAAAAATGGTTGGTAGTTGCAGCCAACATGATTTAATAAGTACTTATAATAGCAATTTCATTCGAGAAATATTCTCCATAAATACCACTCGCGACTTTAATTTTATTATAAATCTTTCTTTCAAACATTGTTCAGCTTCAAGCAACATCCTTCGAGTCATCTGCTCAGATTAAACCCTCGAGCTACGCTCTCGTGATTCAATCTGACTCTCACAATGTTGCTAGGTGAAAAACGTTTTCAATAAAAATTTATTGATAAAATTACAGTCTCTTGTGATATTAAATACAAAAATTTTGGGGATTAAAACAGAAGATTTAACTTAAATTTTAGTATATTTTCCATTTCGATATCTTCCGGGGTTCAGAAGGTATAAATATAAATATTAGTAGAGCTAATACAGCAATCTAGCGGATATTAAGACCAACATGCCGCGCCAAAGCAAGATTGAGTGAAAAACTCTCAGGGATTGACTGCTCAATTTCATTTGAGCTATTCTGGCACTGATGTCTATATTACGAGTATAGTCGACGTTTGATTTTTTGCGTCTCAATTTTCGATTTAATTTACAAATAAAGGCAAGACACTATTTCAATTGAATTACGTATATTTAACGTGACCATTTATTTTTTTTGTCAAAGCGGGACGTCCCCTGCGGAATTATGTGAGAAAAAAGAAGGCATAACAATACTAATACAAAATAATCAATGTACTAATAATAAGTAAGTTGCTGAGTTGACGTGACTTCTAGGCAGTATTTTTGTATTTTTTGGTTGAACAAATTTTAAAATATCGGGTCTGCCAGTGTACAAATTATTTGTGAATTAAATTATTGTTTGGCAGAGCCGGGACTAGGGTATTGGCGAATCATGAAGTTGCGCCCCTATTTTTGTGTAGAGAAATATTATGAATATGAGGCAAAAAAAATTCAATACAAAAAAAATGAATCAAAAATCGATCTCATAATACAAAAAAAAAGCTGCTGTGGCCACACAGTACTTCCCCGACCATAAAGTTCCTGGCCAGTTTCATCACTATTTCAGAAATTCAGAGTGTCGCATCAATTGATTGCATATTTCAAAGTGGCAGCTGTCATTGTCGAAGTGACATCTGTCATTGTCAAAGTGACAGCTGTCAATGTCAAAGGGATAACTATCAATGGTAGAATGACAGATGGCAGTTATATTTTAGTCCTACTTAAAATAAGTATTTATGAGAATAAATAGTCCTTTTCTAGATTTTCGGAGTCTTAAGTTCATTGGAACATACAGTTTTGACATTTGATCGCCGGAAGTGTAATTTAAAGATGGTAACGTGAATTCCACTAATTAATATTCATTCTTGATATCTACTAATTTTATCTTCCTGAGAGCTTTAAATTAATACCAAACTAGATATCATTTGAATAATTTGTAGAAGAAACAATAATTGATGATCGTTTTAATATTCTCTTTGACATTTGCACTACAATTACATATCTCCGCAAGAGATTTAATTTGATACCAAACACGATAGAGCTTAATTATCTAATTTAAAAGAACAATTGACGAACGTTTGCATGTGATGTCCGAATATGAGTAATAATAATTCTGATCTCACACTATGATTCTCATTATTTCTTTGCTTCAGAAAAACATAACGAATTTCATAAAAATTCAAATTTTAATAATATTAAATGGACCACTGATAATTTCCAAAAATGTTTCAGATAAATGTTGTGCCAAATTGTTCGAGGATCAATTCTAGTGATTTTGTATTCTATGATAAATACTACCGTTTCTAAAATAAACGCAAAAAGCTAAAAAGTTCCGTCAATAAAGTTTAGATACCACTGGTTGAAAAAAGCTCATCTACGAACTTGATCTTAGCTTTTTGAAGAAAAACTTGGCAGGGGCCACCTTCGCTACGCCCTAGTTCCGGCTCTGTTGTTTGGTCTGTTTGCGAAAGCTGGGGACAGCGGGATGGACAGCCTGAAAGCGGGACTGTTCCGCCTAAAGCGGGACGTATGGTCACTTTATGTATAATACTTTTGGTTGATCGTGGCGATAATTTTGGAAATTGTGTGCTCCTAGATAAAGAAATCCAAGAGTGTATTTTAGTCATGTCTAAAAGAGAAAAGAAAAATTGTCTTATCAATTACTGCGAGTGCAAAGAAATGAAGAAGACAACGGGAAAATGGATGTGATCAAGAGAGAGAGACATCATATTTCTAAGAGAAAGACAATTGAATCGATCAATTCTAGAATAAGATAACAAAAATATCGATAGTGCGTGGATCAGCCTACGGTTTTCCCGAGTGCTGTAGTCAATTTATATTTTTTCCTATAGATTTCGAACTATATGCGGGCGAAGCTCCAGTTAATTGTTAGTTTGTAATAAAATAATTTTCATGTTTGTTGATATATATTTCTGTGTAGAAGTTTCTTCTTTTTTCTTTGTACCTATAAAATTGTGACGAAGCTAGTTTCTCCTGTTCATTCCTAAAAAGTGTAAATTTCCAGAAACATTTATAATATTTTTGTGAAACATTTCTGGAGCTCGCTACAAACAATAATGGGTTGATTCAATTAGTGGAAGAAGACAAATTAACTTACGTGATTCACTTTACTGAGTGTCAAAGTGTAAATTGAGTATTAGAAAACTATTGATGCCATAATTAAGTGTTCTAAATGAGTTAGGGACAGTTTCACCAAAGCCAGTTAAATTTATCCAGAGGTTATATTATACGAAAACTATTGTTGACACAATTGTAACTATAGTTACTAACTCAAAATAACCTCTAGATAAATTTAACAGACTTTGGTGAAACCGGGCCTTATAGTTGTAATTATTGAACATCTGTCCAATTTCATAACTTTTATTCATAGAGGAGTTACTGCGCAGTAGCTTTTGTATTAAAGATGGCGCTAATGCTTGTAAGTTATACTTCTGTAAAAAGAGGTGGCGCTGGTAGCATTTGTTAGTACTACAATCGTGAAGTCTCGGTAGATGCAAATGGCAGGCTTGAATTTTGAAATTAAATTTAAGTAAAAACCACTTTTGATTTTAAATTCTGTATATTTATTTGAAACTGCGACTTTTCGATCCTTTGTTTCAGAAAACAATGTATCATTGTTTTCTGAAAAATATCCTTGGTCAAAGGATCGAAACGTCAAAGTTTCAAATAAATATACAGAATTTAAAATCAAAAGTTGTTTTTATTGAATAAAACTCTGAAAAATGTATAGATTATTGAATTTAAGTGTTGCAATAGTACTTTAGTTATACATTCTTCACTTTTATGAGTCTGTGGTGTCATATGATGGAAGCACCACTTTGTGAGCACTACATTATCCAATTTAACCGAGACGCTTGAACTTAAATTATATCTTTCAGATTGATTCTTCTTCTTCTAAATGTGAACTGGTCGTTTATGTTGTTGGGTTTGAATTAATACCTTCCCTGAAGCACTTGTTCAGCAACGGAATCAACCAGAGACAAGAATAAGCTGTTCTATCGCTTTTCTAAATTATTTCCAGAATAATTAAATTTATTCAACCGCCATCTCTCTTGAGAAGTAATTTCTGTATTGAATAATTTTCTTGATAGTCAATATGTTATAAGTAATGTTTTGTTTATGTCTTCACCTTCTTTTTACAATATTTGAATTAAATTCATAAAACTCATTCTGTGGTTTCATTTCGGGTCAAATATTTTCAACTTTTAGCACCAGACTCCTTGAGATTAAAAGTTTCAATGTTTTGCTTCTTTTTGAATAAAAAGACCCTGGCGTCCAAGTATATATAATGAAAAGTAAGTAAGTGAGGTAGAAATCGAATATTCATTAATTTTTAAAAGTAAAGATTAAATGATTTAGTAAATGTACGATCTTTCATTATAAATGTTGTGGTTTTTATAAATTAATTTTCATAATTTATTATTTCATTACAAAATATCAAATTTTAAATCTTGTATAAACTTTCTAGTGCATGTATCCTTTCACGTCTTCCTCCTAAAATTTATTACTCTATTTTTCAACTAACTAATGGGTCAACACATCTGCAAACCATCTATTTTTTTTTTGTTTCCGCTACTTACATTGCTAGTCTTGAACTCTTTTTAAAGAAAGTTCATCTGTACAGCTCTCATTGAGTACTTTTCCGTTCCATTTTTGTTCTAAGATGTGAATAAACGTCAAAAACAAACTATATTTTTCATTATCTACAATACATCCTCTTTCTACTAATCAACTACTTCACTGCAGTTAACAATTGAGTGCGTTAAAGTAGTATTATATAGTGCGATAGCTTCGTTCGAGAAACGACCGCGAAGCGGGAGTTTTTCATTAGCTAGATTGTTGTAGAATACATAACGCCAGAGATTTGTATTTAATTTTCTGGTGGGCAATGTGAACATGCCATAATAGAATACGTTGATTTCAAGGTTAAGATCTGGAGGAATTGTGTTGCAGTCACTTGACGTTCGCAATAGTTTCCAGTTATAAAGAAAATAATAGACATTTCTTTATTTTCTATGTTTATTACTTCAAATAATCTGTCAAGTAACATTTTGTTGCATGAATTTCTTCATTTTATATTTATTTAATTATTTGGATGTTTGTAGAAAGCCAGTGTTTTCCGATTTTTTTACGCGCTGTAACTAAACTTTGAAAAAACCAAGTTACTCGTCGCGTAGCAATTGTAACAAGTGTTTTACAGTTCAGAATACCCCAAAAAAATTATTTTCGTTAAAAAGGGTCTGTGCTTTTTGTCCTGCGCATCTGTGTTGCCGCCTTGAATAATTCATAATCAACTTCATCTTGCGCCACATCAATTCATGCTACAATTTATACACCATAATACAACACTATCAATTAATTAAGTCTCCAAACTTTAATGGAAACTCTGCAAAGATTAGAACCGCGATTTTAATTTTCCTGCAACCACGCCCAGTGCGGCAATGGGCAATTGTTTCCACTGTTTGGTATTCAAGTGACATCACTGCTAAAGGTTGACCACTGACCAGGTCCTCGGGGATACTTTTTCTTAATTAATTGTTGATTTTTCTTTCTCTTTTGCACCTGAGCAGCCAAGTGGGAAAAAAAGAGGAAAAGGCGTGACGCTGGTGGAATGGGACTGTTTGTATTTTGTTAACGGCTGCGTTGTTGTGCAGTGGATTGTATCCGATTCTTATTTGCTTTTTTTTGTAGATTTCCAGGCGGGTTGATAGAATAATGCAACAAAGGTCATGAATATTTTGACGCAGGAGGGAAAAATTTAGTTTCGATATTTCGATTTAATTATCTCATTTTAACAGGAAGGGAAATTATTCAATGAGCAAATATTCCTAACCATTTCTAACCTTATGTGGGACTCAATCGATATCTCTGACATTTGCATTGTGAAAAGACTGTTCCGATGAGCAACTAGATTAATTGACTTGTTTCCAGAATTATTGCGATGACTTGTTTCAAATGAATCGAAAAATTCTTGAAATTAAATGTCACTTGTTTGAATGTGTTCAAATTGCTTGAAAAACAAGATTGACAGCTCCTTCCCTCCGTACTGACGATCGTAATCTAACATCATCCGAAATCCCTTCTAGCAGAAATCTTTTCAGTGTTCAAGTCTGCTGTTTCCACTCTGTCATTTCAAATCCCAATTTGGTATACAGTCTTTGCTTCGTAGCTTTGAAACCTTGCCTGCTGATGACGTAGCTGCAAGTCAGTAGTGAGTTTGTGACATCCAGATGTAAACAGTCAATACCTTTCGCAAGAGACAAGAAAGTACGCTACTGTCAACGTTTTCATGTGAACGGCACATCAATCAAATTTTGAGTGCCGTTTCGTGGAATAGCTGGGTAAACTACTCGGCTTCAAATGGAAATGGATTTATTGTGCATTTCCGAGAGTGATTTTGCTTATTGACACTTCTGTCATCATTAGTTTAATGAACAGTGCTTCTCTTTCTCTAGGGATTATAAGTTCGCTCCATTTCCCAATGAATTATATTTGATTTTTCCAATTTTATTATGACATAAATTCAAGTCAATCGGAAGGGTCTAGCTTTGCGAAAAGTTTTTGAGGTTAGGGCCAGCAAGCAGCAGTATAAAGTCAACTTGGGATCAAATTTTGTAATTAAATAATTACTTTGCGCTCCCTTTCGGTATTCCACAGAAATTGCTTACTTAAACAACAACATCTTAAGCGCATTTAGTAACAGAAATAGTTGGAAAATTCGCCTCTGGGGCTCAATTTCACCGTCTTAGTCGTGGTATGTGAATCGTGCGCAAGCGCATGCTTCCAGCGACGCATCCAGACGAGAAGTTATGCCCGGAACCCGGAACCACGTGCCAATATCTTCACTTCAACCAGGAGTGGATTCAAAAGGGAACACTTGTCTCCATATTTTTTTCTTGACTTGACTCATCTTCAAAATCATTTGAATCAGAATGATTAAAGAAAAACTTGAATTTATTCATACTTTGTCCATTAATTATTTTAATATCTCAAGTTTCAATGAGTGGTGGTCAGATTTCAGTGCTTCAGTCAATCCCTATCGGTTTTTCTGTTACGTCACTGTGTGCCTTGCTTCCAAACTTATTTATCGAGTCGAGTGAACCGAAATAAATAATTTATCGTCACGGAAAATAAACTCCGTAGGATATGAAACTCACGCGGCGAAGTTTTGCCCTTTCATATTGCTGTAAAAATTGCAGTATTTTTCACAATGGAATTTGTTAGTTGAAATTATATCAAACTTCGTCATACTTTGAATAAATGATGTGAGTTTACCGTTAAAAATTTTCTTGTCTATTTTTCGTTGAAGTATCACAAAATTTTTAAAGGTAGCGAGTTACCCTGCACTTTTTTTTATAGTTGGCCACTTGTTGATGATTTAGTGCACTCTTCTCGATAGTCTCGGGCTCAAGTCTGGCTCCAAAGGCGCGAGCAACATTTGGTCGGGCTTCAATGCCATATTTTAGAAACCGTTGGATACTGGGCTCCTGCCCATTATTATTTAATAGTTGATCAGCATCTAAATATTCAACTTGTGTTGCAATATTTATGTTCTAATACATAATTTCTTAAGAGGGATGTTATTCTGAATCAATTTGTAATTTTCATTAGCTTTTTCTTTTTCCGTGTTGTTCGCAGCTAGCTCACAGAATTATGGATAAAAAGTCCAATACAGTTCTCTGGAAAGTATTTTCGCGAATTTCGGAGAAAAAATTACCATAAATATGAGCGCAAATCGATAGCCAACTTGTAATTTTTATCTTTCAGGCATGATGTTAGATTTTGCAGAAACTTCAATTTGGTTCCAAATGTTTGTTATTCGCTTTCGTACATTTTTAATTAACGTCGCTTTCTGTTACAAAGGGTTCGATGACGTCAAACGCCCAGGGCCGCATTCACATAATTTTGTAGTCTCTTTGAACACACAAACAGCGACCAAGTTAGAACATCAGCTTTTGAATTTTTCATTTGTCTTTCCGTGTGATGCTACGCTGTTGAATCGTTACTCATTTATTTTCCCGAAAATGTTTTATTTTGTTTATTTCTCAAACCTTTAGATGACTGTGAATATCACGTTATAAGTTAGGTTTTTGAGCAAATGATTCATGTGGTACGGTTCAAAGTAATTTGTTAACAATGCCATTAGCTGTTACTGTTTCAAGAAATGTTATGCAAGAGCTTTGAAATTACCCGTATCAACAACAACTGTATTCTATTTCATGTCAATGTTTCAAAACAGCTCAATTGTCTGACAAATTCAGTCGGAGATTCTCTTTGCAGGTAAGGTATTAGGTTTCGACAAAGAGAAACTCTAATTATACCGGTTTCAATGTAAAGCGCTACTGTACAATCACTAGATAAGTTATGATTGCCTGTCATTGCTTTCTGCTTTGATCGTATGTAATACCGCATTCAACATACTGGAAACTAAGAAATCTAAGATATCTGGGTAAACAAACCAGAATTTAATTGAACTTATTTTCGAATATCTAACCTCTAAATCCATCGTGGGATATTACGCCCCTTAATGGCATTTGTAGGTTGGTAATGGGTTGAAGTCTAAGCTTAAATGTTCCTAGTTTCATCTCCTTACCTTCATACCTTCATAATAACCCTCTGAGCAGGTATTTGGTAAGTGTTAAAGGCCCACAGAGATTCTACGAAGTTACCAACATTGAAGCTCACTAATTATTGCTCAAACTGTTTAACAAGAAAGTTGCTTAATCTCTTCTCATCTTAACCATATTCGGAAGCAGCATTCTACAATGTAGGATTTTTTTTTTCAGACAATTGTATTTCACTTTTATTCAATTAAAATTGTTATTGCTTGAATCTTGCGGCTACTCCATTGAATTTGAAAAACAGTTCATTCAGATTGTCTTTGCAGAAATGTCACATCACAAAGTAAGTTTCACTACTACTACAAGTTAATCGCTAGTTACTTTTGACATTATGAAGCTGGCATTTCAATTACCAACGCCTTCAGTGAAATGTTCCTAAACTTTGTACACCGATCAAACATTCTATTCAGGAATGAACAATCAATATGGTGCCATTCCAATCTGTCTTCAATTATTTGAAAAAATTTAATTTAGAAATTATTATTTTGTAAAATGTACTAAAAAACAATAGTTTGAAAAAACTAAACTACCTGCCCTAAAATCGACAAAATTATGTGATTTACTTCTTAATAACCAATGACCATGCCAAAAACGCGTGGGGCACTTTGTTGAAATTATTTAAAAGTACAATTTTTTCAAAGAACCAGAGGCGGCTCTAGTCTACTTACCGCCCGGGTACAAAGATAGATGAATTGCAAAAACAGAAAAAACTGTACTCTTGGAAACGGCTTTTAATTCTCCCAATCATAAATTTCAATTGGCTTGTATTCGGAGCAGCCTTTCAATCTTAATTTACTAAATTTTAATGATTACAAAGAAAATGTATGTTCTACGATAACTGCATTAGGAGAATATTCTCCTCAAGAGGAGACAGTCCAAAGAGAGTAGCGGTGATTGCATGAGAGAAAAAATCAGATGTGGACATCACGTGACTTACTTGTACATCATTGGATATATATAATAAAGCACAACATCTCATCATTACACGGCTATTCGGTTGCTATGGAAACAGTATGTCATCATCCTTATGTCACAACATTCCTAAATACTGATTTCCAGGATTCTACGGCTAACAGTTCTGAATTTATGCGCAAAATTCCAAGATCCTCAAGTATAGTGCACTTTCGACTCGGTCGATCTCAATGAAAATAGGATATGAGCATCTAGACAGTACTATCATCTTAAATACAGTATTCTAATATTCTACGTTCAATCGTTTTGGATTCATGCGGAAAATTAAAAAATGTTTCGAGTAAACTGCACTCCCGGCTTAGCCGATCACAATCATAATGCAAGTTGTACAACTAGATGCTATAAAAGTGCTTAATACGAGATCTCAATATTCTGCGACTGATTATTTTATATTTATGAGAAAAATTCGAAAAGTCTGTAATATGAAGTGCACTTCCGGCTTCGTCGATTGGGACGGAAATAGGAGATGATCATTTGGATGCTACAGCAATTTCAAATACTGAATTCCAGTTTTCTACGGCTAATCATTCTAGATTTATGCGGAAAATTCAAAAACAGTATCAGGTAAAGTGCACTTCCAGTACAGACGATTGCAATCATAATGCAAGGTGCACATCAAGATCCTAGATCCTATACCAGTCTTTTATACAAAATTTCAGCATTATACGTTTGACGAATTCTGAGATTTACGAGTTACGCATATACACACATACATACGTACATACGTACCGACATCAAGCCAAAAATAGTCGAAATGGATTTAGGGATGCTCAAAACCAGGGCCGGATTTAAGCAGGGGTATTTATGGGCAACTGCCCAGGGCGACAAATATTTGAGGGCGGCAAATTTTGAAGAAAATATTTGAAATTGCTTGATTATTTAAAGATTTGTTGCTAAGATATCATTCTAATTTTAGAACAGCAAAAGCTGAATCAAGTAGTTGTCTCAGAAAGAGCTTCTAAAAATTTAAACATAGGTTTTATGTGCACAGTTCAGATTAGTAACCGTCTGGACCATATTTGGTGAACTCATGTAAGGGATGGAAACTTAGACTTGCATCTAATTTTTACGCAGGATATTTTATTTGCACTTTTTTTTCCAAATGAATTACTAGTCACTGATAGATGTTTCAATCTATGGAAGCTGTCAAAATATTACTTTGAGTTACTGAGGTCCAACGCCACGCCAAAAATTATTTGTTTAAGTCCAAAGTGAACTGAATAATCTCTCTCGTTATATGCAATCGTCTCGTCGTGTAATTTTTGGAAGAACAGTGTTTATTGTTTGAAACAGAATAATATATGGCGTATTAAAATTAACTATAATAATCAGAAAATATTGAGCGAGCCTGTATATAAAACAAGAACGGTCGAAAAATTACAAAAAGAAAAGGCAGTGTTTAAGGTAACTCGCAAATTGGATTCTTTTTTTGAAGAAAAACAAATTGATAAAAAATACGTTGATAACACAAATGTAAATAATTCTAATTCTGAATATTAAGGTAGGTACCAAAGCTTTTTTCAATGTTTTGTTTGTGTAAAATTGCAATTTTCGATCAAGCTAAACTGTTGATGTACTACTTTACCTCCTATTCCAATGAAATTTGCTGAAGAGATTTGTTTTAGCACTACTATTATGGGAAATAATAATTATTGACTGTCAGATCAGCTGACCTTGAAAATCCTATTTATTAATTTAAATAATTGAAAATGCAGTGTGTGTTTTTCTTTTCAACCGGCGGTGCTTTTCATCCAACTAGCGGGTGAGCTCCACCCGCTCTGATCAAGCTCGACGTGGAGTCTTGAACCCGAAACAATGATGGCCGATCAAATCCAACATGGTGTTTACTGCACCCTTTATCATTGTCCCGGATTCAAGATTTCACGTCAAGCTTGTTCTGAGCGGGCGAAGTCTGTCTGTTAGTTGGGTGCAAGGCAACGCCAGTTGAAAATAAATTCCAAGATAACAGTTCACTAGGGAATTGCTAGTATCGCACACACACACAGACATACACAATGTATACATGTCATATTAATATAAATGATGAAATACAATTTCCAAGGTGAACTAAGTCTGATCGCCAATAATTATTATTCTTTCCATATTTGTAATGCTAAAACTAATCTTTTCACCAAGTATCGAAATTGGACGTGAAGTGGTACATCGACAGTTAGACCTTTAATCAATGTATTTTTCACTAGTTGGGTATAATTTTTACAATTTGAATATGAAGTTCAGATTATTTCGAATATATACAAAGCGTAATGAGAAAAAAATAGGGGAAGAAATGAATGACAAGTGGGGGGTGGCAGTCTCACTAGTGCCCAGGGGCGGCAAGAAGGGTAAATCCGACCCTGCTCAAAACGGATATCAAAATCTCGACATGTGAATGTTGTCGGTTTCACAATATTTCCATTCAGATGACCATTCTGATACAACATCAAGTTGTATACTGAATTTCAACATCCTACGGTTGATCATTCTGGATTTATTGGAAAAATTCGAAAAAAGTTTCAAGTAAAGTGCACTTCCGGTGCAGACGATTGGAACCATAATGCGAGTTGCACAACTAGACCCTATACCAGTCTTAAATACAAAATTTCAACATTATACGTTCAACCAGTTTTGAGATTTGCGAGTTACGCACGCATGAACGAACGAACATACGTACCGACATCAAGCCAAAAATAGTCAAAATGGATTCAGGGATGCTCAAAATGGACATTTCCATCAAAATCTCGATAGGTGAATTTTGTCGGTTTCACAATACTTTCTTGTACTTAGTACAAGTGAGTAAAAAGCGTGGGGCACTTTGTTGAAATTATTTAAAAGTACAATTTTCACCTACTTACCCCCGGGTGCAAAGATAGATGAATTGCAAAAACAGAAAAATCTGAACACAAGGAAACGACTTTTAATTAAATCATAAAATTCAATTTGCTTGTATTCGAAATAGCCTTTCAATCATAATTTATTAAATTTGAATAATTACAAAGAAAACGCATGTCCTACGATAACTGCATTAGGAAAATATTCTTCTCAAGAGGAAACAGTCCGAAGAGAGAAACGCTGATTGCAAGAGAGAGAAGATAGGAGCCTTATTTTTGTCTCTCTTTTCCACGCATATTTTTTAAAGACGTAATTGGCTGGTCAGCTAAGAGTGGGAATTGATGCTTGCGAATGTCTGACTGCTTATGTGGCATTGAAGAAGGATGAAAAGAGGCCTTTCTCTTTCTGTTTGTGCTGTTTCCATTTACATGCACTCCCATGTCTCTTCTACTCTATGGAAATAACAGACTTGATAACAGAGTAGAATACTCAGACAAGCAGGCTCTGAATTGAAAAACATGACCTTCTGAATGTAATATAATGGTGCGAGTGAGATAGCTAGATTAGGCCAAACTATTTGCGTTAAAAATACAGAGATGAGACCATTTTGCTGAAAGATTTTAAAAATTTCTGATAAATATGTTTTATTGGGCAAAAGTTCTGTATTTGAATGATTGGAAACACAACGTTTCAACAGCAAAGTGCTGCCTTTTTTTATAATACATCATACATTTTCTCACTTGGTTTTCGTGGTATTTATGCACTGAATGATCGTTTTTCGGCACAGAGAATACTACATATTTCATTACATGTCTTGAAACCACTATCAAAGTTAGTTATAAAGCATTTTTGGGCAAGTTCCCCTTTTTTTCCACAAAATTCAATATTCAAAACAATGTCTTATAAATTACTTCAACACAAGATAGATATAGGCCTATTCTGGTTGTCTCTCTCTAATAATATAACATCTCTGAGCCCAGCTCAATAAAACACTGAAGACAGGGAATTGTTTAGGAGTGCTTATATTAAAGTTGGGGAGCAGGCGCTGGGCGGGCTCAAATTATTTGGAGCCCTAATTTGAAATTCAAATGATTACATTCACAGTTTCCTCAATCTATTTGTAGAGTGTATTTCACGATCTGGAAAATTAGGTAACTAATTGAAACAGAATTATTATTTGTTCCAAAAAAAAAACATGTTTGCTATTCTCATACCGATTTGTTCAACGGTTAAAAAAAAAAACCATTGTGAAATATTGCGGCTGTAATGCGGTGGTACCCAATTTGCATTGTAAGATCTAAGATGTCATCATGTAGCTTTATTCAATATAATAACTTTTACACCCACAAAATTTTTTTTTGGGTATGTATGTCACAACTTTTTTATGTTATGAAACAACTTTTAGCATAACGAAGTTGGTATTTTATCGTCAACTCCTCCAGTAAATTCCATTCCTGTATAAGCGATCAATTCATGGTGACATCCGTCAGACACACCTCTATAAAAAAACTTCCTTGCCTATTTTTACCTCAATGTATTACTACGCCTGCGTTTCCCACAGTGCGTGTTCAATCGGGGTCGTCCTTGACCGGAAGCTCAACAGGTATGGATATAAACACGGGTGCGGCGGAGGCGAAATGGTTGTGGATGCCATTGGCGCAGGGGTCAACATTGTCACGAAGAGAAAGAAGACAATCAAGTTATATTTAGCTAAAAGGGTGATAAAAAGTAATATGATCGTACTTAACACGTGATTACAGAGTCTTTGCTTTCTAGCGGGCTAAGGATTGTAAAGTATAAAGCAATTTTTATTTCACATAAAAAGCACATATCTTTAGTGGTTGTTTTATCATACATTGTGACGTCACTTGTTTTTGAAGTGAAACTTCTTAGTGTTGAGGGTAATTTTAACATTTATTGAATTTCTCTAGTGAAGCATTTCAAATATGTTATCAGCATGCTATATTTTCCTATAACTTAGTTAATAAACTATTTCAAGGTATGTCTAACATTTCCTGCAGGAGGTGAAAACAGATTTCCCAGTGGGGTTGCCGAACATCGCTAACTGAGGGGTTATACAACAAATTCAATTTTGTTCTATAATTAACTTGTTATCAATGGCTTTTTGGTGGATAACTTTGACGAATGATGTTTCTAAATTTAATCACATGTTGTTATGGTAACCAGTATGACGACAGAGATAAGTAGGGTATTGATTTGAGTATTTGATAGAGAACCATTTTGTAAATAATGTATTAGAAATCAATATTGCTCCTTGGCAGAAATATATAGATAACTAGAATTGATTTTATAAATATGAAGCTAACATTGGCCATTTTATTTGTTCATTTCTTACTCATTTTAATCACTTGAATAGAGGGATTATTGAGTTTTTTAAAAAATAATATAGAATATTTTAATCCAATAGTCGAATGAAGGCCATTTTTTTTTGCTGTTTTTCGCCATATTATGTTGTAACAAAAATTCGCAGGAACAGAACTCGTCAAGTGTAACAATTTTTCTTGATAAACTTTTCCTGCAAACTGTCTGGACATCCAGTTGAAGATTATTAAAGTTCTGTCAAAAATTTCACTGTGCGCCTATATCCGATCAAAATGTTTGACATTTGTTGAAAGAATGTTAGCTGTCGATTAGAATAGGCATTTTGTAACTTTGAACCATCGTAGTCATATTTTGGACTTTGGGTAATACAATGATATCTTAGCTTACCTCGATAAATCCTTTTTTTGCATATTCTGTAAGATAGGTTGAATTTGTCTCTGATATCAGCCATTTGGTCTATAACTCATATTTATCTGATATCTATGTTCCATTGTCGAGTAAATTGATTTCTATTGAGGAATTTAACGTATTTTTCCAACAAATTTAATTATCTATATAAGTTCATTGCACTCCATAGATTACAGCTGAAGAAAAGAGTCATAATCTGTTGTGCAATCTATGAGCGGTTAATGAACTAACTGTTATTCTCAAACATTAAGATAAAATCATTTGACGACCTAATGAAAATGCTGTGGAATATTGAATGAAATTCAATTCTAAAATGATGAATTTAGTGAATTTAATTGAAAATATTGCCACAATTCTGGATATAATATTCTTATAGAACAGGAAACACAAAGTTCGACGAGCTCTTATTACTGGTTGAATTTAATGTATTCATTTATGTTACATCGTGTGTAATACAATGTCACAATATATGTTTTAATATAATTACAATGTTTGTAAATTATTTCGTAAGTCTCTAGAGGTCCTTACTATTCTTTTAAAGTCAGTGATTTCATAACTTGATGCCATAATGAGTCATGTAACAGTCAAATTATAAGCCAAGTTTAATATTCTGACACTCGTGAAGAGAAATGAGCTGCGGTTTTGAAACAGGATTCCTCTTCATCCTAAATACAAATATTAACCCTTCAACCCTTTTTTCCAGGCAACAAAAACTGATTTGACACTTATCGTATGGCTGCAATGACCTTGATCTTTAACGGACAACTGACGTGAAAATTAGATTAGAATCATGGAATGAAAACGACTTTTGATTTTAAATTCTGTATATTTATTTGAAAGTTTGACGTTTCGATCTTTTGGCCAAGGATCTTCTTCAGAAAACAATGATACAAAATACAACAAGGCAAGTAACTAGATACTAAAAATATACAGTATCTAGTTACTTGCCTTGTTTTATTTTGTATCATTGTTTTCTGAAGACGATCCTTTGTCAAAGGATCGAAACGTCAAAGTTTCAAATGAATATATAGAATTTAAAATCAAAAGTAGTTTTTATTCGATAAAATTTTGAAAGATGTATAGATGATTAGAATCATTGACTTCAGATGCGTGGATGGTATATTAAAACAGAGTAAAACCGTATTGAACGGACGAAACTGCAGTTGGCTACGCATTTGAGAGATTGAGTATTCAGATACCGAAACATAAGGAGAATGGAAAAAATAATGACAAGTAGGAGTAGATAAAAAGGATCGTCAGATTGGAATTTGAAGTACCTCTATCTGTCAGATTCGTAGCAAATTTCAGTTTCGTATATTAACTACGGTTTTACGAAAGCGCTGAAGGGCCACAGGAAAAAATGTTTAAATCTTGAAATTTCAACTTTTTTCTTGAAATTTCAACTTTTATGCGACAGCGCTGTTTCTCTTGCAGCCTCGCGTGCAGCTTTCTATTTAGGAATGCGCACAAAAGTCAAATACCGCGCCGCTGGAACTGTGAAGCGCACAGTTTCATGTAAAGATTTTGAATATTTTTCGTGAACTGAAATATGGGTATCGACATTCAGCTTGAGGATTATATTGTACAAGTATAAAGAAATTCTTAAAGAAAAGAGGACTCATTATGTTTAATGATATTGATAATATCAAGTGGAAATCAGGGTGCTTCAGTTCCACAGTGCCTATGCGCAAGCCGTCACTGGTACTCACAATATTTCTCAAACTTAATAATAGTAATAAGCTCATAATCAGATCAACTGCCAAATGTTTTATTCCGCAGATTGATGATCATGTGATCTCTCTCAAGCGTGATGAAGATCTCATACTAAAATAAGGAGACAGAGTATTTAAAAATTAAAATTTCAAGAAAAAAGTTGAAATTTCACCTTTTTAAGAGTTGAAATTTCAAGAATAAAGTTGAAATCATTTTAAAAGTTTAAATTTCAAGAAAATAGTTGAAGTTTCAAGATCAAAATATTTTTTCCTTGGCCCTTCAGCGCTTTCGTACGGTTTAGCCTAAAATAGTGAGGAAGAAAATGTTTCGTCACAAATATAGAAATACAAATAAATGTAGAACTAGAATGTATTTCATAAAACTGAAGCAAATGTTGGTAATTTTTCATTCAGTGGCCCGATGGAGATTAATGAATAATTTATGCTTTATTCCTCCATTTGAATATTGAATAAAAATTTGTGTTATCTAATTCTATTTTATTATCTGCCAAGTAGTTTGAACTTTATTTATTGTTTTTAATTAATATGGTAATGTTTCATCGAGCGGTGAGCATTTGGATTGATAATTTAGAATTTCTTGATTTTAAATTAACACTAGTTTGGAATTTCTCATCAAACTGAGAATAATCAGAACAAGGGTTGAAGTTATTTTGATTAAGAATTTGAAATCGGTATCGCGATTCTTGGATTTCACTTATGACTAAGCGATGTTTGCTCATTTATTATTTTACATTTTTACTTACTTGTACTAAGTACAAGAAAGTATTGTGAAACCGACAGAATTCACCTATCAAGATTTTGATGGAAATATCTGTTTTGAGCATCCCTGAATCCATTTTGACTATTTACGGCTTGATGTCGGTACGTATGTTCGTTCGTGCGTTCGTAACTCGCAAATCTCAAAAATGGTTGAACGTATAATGTTGAAATTTTGTATTTAAAGGTAAAGGTAAAGGGTTTAGTTGTGCACCTCGTATTATGGTTCCAATTGTCTGTACCGAAAGTGCACTTTACTTGAAACTTTTTTCGAATTTTTCTAATAAATCCAGAATGATCAACCGTAGAATGTTGAAATTCAGTATTTGAACTTGATGTTGTATCAGAATGGTTATCTGCTATTTTTGTATGAATCGGCCGAGCCAAAAATGCACTTTACTTGAAACTTTTTTAATTTTTTGCATAAATCTAGAATGATTAGCCATAGCATATTGAAATTTAGTGTTTGAACATGTTGTAGCATCAAAATAGTTATCTACTACTTTTGTATTAATCGGCTGAGCCGGAAGTGCAGTTTATATGTATAACAGACATTCAAAATTTACCGTATAAAACAATCAGTTTAATTGAAATGATAAGGTAGGCAATGATAATCTGTTGTCAATTTTTTGATTTTGTTTGACATTGTACATGTCAAAGTATTATTAAAATTATATTAATTATAATCTGAAGTGACATAAAACTTTATAGAATACATTTGTGTATATATCAAATGATGTACAAGTGAGTAATTAAATAATGATTTCTGATTTGTCCCACCAGCTCGTGAAATTATTTTAAGGTCTTTGCAATCATATGAAAGTTGTCAAATCAGTTTTATTATCTTGGAAATGGGGTCTGACAAGTTAATATTGTATTTGTGTAGGTGGAGAGAGATCCCGTTTGAATTCCGTTGTTTTATATCTCTCCACGGCTTGTTATCTGGTGACAGATCCTGTTTTAGAATATTAAATGTTACCCCATAATCCGACTGATACACTTTTGAACTGCACTTGACACTCCCGAAAGCCAGAAAATTGTAAACTGTGGAATCACAACACAACCTCAGTTAATATGATGAGTGGGAACCCCTAGGAACTTTTTTGTAATAAAGTATGATAATCTGACTTCTATTTAAATACAAATTGTAGCATCGTCCTATGTTCTAGGATTTGTATTGCACTCAAGAAAGCATGAATGATGCTAGAATAATCTATTTTACAAAGCATATCAATAATTTTGACTAATCGGTCAATTTAAGATTGATCAACTTTCGAGTATATAAGTAGCCGTGTTCCATGCTCACTGGGCACACAAAATCGGCTGCATTCAAAGTGCGGTGAATCTACTGTCCTCAATTTAGGATACGACTGCACAGTCCGCCACTTTCCGTTCCTGACTTTCTAAGTTCGCTGTAGCCAACATGGAACATTTTTAATCCAATAGTCAGAATAAATTAGAATTTCCAATGTTGACTTGATGTTTTTATAGAATAGAATTAATATAGATCTTGAATTAGTTTTACAAATCTGAAGCCAACATTGAATTGAATTGGAATTTATTGCATATATTTATTTAATTCTTTTTTAAGTAGTAATATTTTTATTTATTGATTCTTCTATTCAAGTGATGCTTCATCAAGAGGTAAGCGTGTGAATTAATAATTTGGATTCCAATAAAATTGAAAATTCAACACAACAGAGTGACATTTCTGTAATTAACGATTTACAATCGTTTTAAAGGATAGTTTTCCAATCATTCGCATTTACATTGATGGATATTGGATTTTTGTTTTATCAAATAACACAGTTTGTTGTTATATTAACAGAGTACACTAAATAGATACCAGGCTCTCAGCAAATTGAAGAGATGTACTAGGAATCAACTTTTCTAGTTAAATGAATATCGACGGTGAGGAGCACTAAAATTTATGGCTTCATGTCAATTACGGGATTGCCTTGCATCCTGTCGACTTCTCTTGGATGACTTATCGTGAGTGTTCAAGAAGAGCCGTATGTAGATCTGAATTTATCACCACATTTCTCATGTTTTTGCTCTGTTACTCTCTTTCTCATGCGCCGCAAAATTTAATTTTCTTTGCAGGATATTCAAGTATCGTCAGTTCAAGAATTTTCATCAAAACCTTATTTGTATTTTTCCAATAAAGTACCTGCTGGGAAATTTCGTTAATACTTTTCGCGGTTCAAATATTCATATTTTATACCTTCCACAACATATTTCTAAAATCTTCCGGATTGAAGCTCAGTGCTTTTATTCGATTCTGTTCACAGATGTAGAAATATATCTTGTTGAGTGGTTACGAACTGACGTGTAAAAATTTCAATACAACGTTTAGGAAAATTTCCTGATGTTTATTTAAGCGAAAAGAAAAATATTTCAAGTGAAATACGTAGTTTGAGTGTTAGCAGGCCAATGCACTACAATGTTAGAGACCCATAAAGATCTTAGTTGGCTTCCAGCCAGTTACAAACTCAGTTCGATCCTATGCTACCAGAATCTGCAACAACCACGCACAATTTGCTCATCCCTCCGTTTGATCCTCCACTAACGCTAGAGTAGTATCCGAGCTGTTAATTCGGAATCCAAGAGATGGCGTCAATGCGTAGTACCGCATACAGCCGCACTAGAGCAGCGTCGCAGTGGAAACCCGCACGAGTATACTACTAATGATTTAAAAATATTACTTCGTTTTGAACTATATTGCAAAGTTGGAATACTCATTTTGAAAGATGAACTGAGTAAGAAAAGTTCTTATTTTCTATGCTTCAAACTTTTAATACTCAATTATATAAGTTTGAAGTTTGATAGTTCAGCTTAACTTATTTCATAGCTCAAGGAAAACGTTGATGTACGCACTAAGTCATAAGTTGAGTTGACAGCTTGTTGCTTTCTGGATTATCCAAGTAATTATATTAATTTAATCGTAAGGTATATTTAGCAGAATACTTAGTGCATATTACACGTGTAAGCTACAGGGACAAACTTCAACTTCAATTTCTAACGTTGTTACAACTTCGTTACTTGATACATCCTCGTTCTACCAACATGACATTGAATTTTTAAATGAAATTCTCCATATTAACACACAATTTGGATGTTTATTGTGATGAATTATACTCTGTGTATATCGATTTCTGCCGTAATTTTTCATTTAATGGCCGAGTACATTGTATATTTGGCATTGATTTTCTTTTGTGATATAAAATAATATGTATCTTTGTTGCCTAAAAGATATTTGATGGTTCTTTGTTTTCATTATATTCATGTAACGCCTCAATCTACTCTAGTGATTTTTGTGTTATTACGAAGCAATCATCCACATATCGTTTACAACACAATTTTCTTAGTGAGATCCTGCGGAATAGCCCTCTCTAAAAAAAAAGTTGAGGACCAATTCTTTGTTTATTCTATGAACTTTTCGGTAGTTAGTTTCCTTATTATTTAATCTTTAGCAATGGAAAATTCTCGCTATAATAATCCATGAATATAGATCTATAAATCCATAAGAAACTGATGAAAATGCATGCAGTTTTATTGATCAATATCAATTCCTTCATAAAATGTCAAGTTCATCCCGATTTTACGGATTAATGAATGTATAAGATTTGAAGCTTAACACAGAATAAGAAAATTGCAACATTCAATACAAAATGAAAAAAATGACAGTCGTATGACTTACTGACGTATTGTTATTAATATCATTTTGTGATTTTTCGTGTGAATAATCTTCTTTAGTTTATTACGTGCTATCAGTTCTATTGCTTATCAACTTTCTTCTTGCTTTTCGTCTCCAGATTTATATTTTTGATTTTACAGTAATTTTAGAGCTTGATATTTGCGTGTGTCTGTGCTGTAACAAACAGTGACATACACAATAGTTTTATGGCCAACACAACTGACTGATATGCGTCAAGGACGTGGTGATGCCAGATTGTATGGAAATTTCTCGAAGTTTCGAAAGCCGTAGCCGTGGATATAGTGTAACAGAAATAAGTACATTAATTTTAACCTGTAATAGATCTCGTCAAGCATAACATTTTTTCTCAATAACTTTTTTCTGTAAATCCACTGGATATCAAAGTTCTGTCAAAATTTTCAAAGTGCGCTTATGGTTCAAACTGAATGTTTCTCATTTGTTGGAAGAATGACAGCTGTCGATTGAAAGTATTTTGCAACTTTGAACCTTCGTAGTCTTGTTAATCATTTATTTGAAACTGAAAGAAAATTAGTATTTTGGCAATACATTGGAATTCACTCACCTCGATAATCCTATTTTTGCATGTGTTGAAAGATTGAATTTGTCTCTGAAAACAACAATTTGGTCTATTAGTCGTATTTATATGTCATTGTTAATAAATGTCATTTTTATTTAGAGATTTCACATATATTTTCAAATAGTAAATTTCTTAAGTTCATTGCACTTGAATCAGCTGATTTGAATAGTCTCAATATAGCCAAATATGTGCCAGACTGTGCTGCCATCTATTAGCATCTCAAAAAGTAGTTGCTGCTCTCAACTTACTTCATTATCGTTGATTCTCAAACATAAAGAGAAAATCATTCTACGATTTATTCAAAATAATCGGTGGAATATTAAGTGAAATGCAATTCTAAAATAATTAATTTATTGAATAATTCAACTAAAAATATTGCCGCAAAAAAATTGTAGAAGCTTATTCTTCATCAAAAAACATAACCTACAAATGTATCAAACTGAATTAGGTAATTGATTTTAAATATTTTCTTAGATATAAGATACAATATTTTATATGTTCAGCAGATCAATTCACGGAGCATACTTCATTTAAACGACCTGAGTGTGAAGTTTGTAATGATATGAGAAAAAACTGATATACAGGTGTTTCATTTATAAATTAATGTATTTTAGTCAACTCATCTACTGTTTTACGTTTCAGATAAACGATAAGATCTAAATATCTCATAGTATTGTAAAAGTGCACAATATTTTGATTCAATTTTAAGTGAAAAATGACAATTCGGAAATCGTTCCAAATAAATTCGCTGAGCTTATCCTAAACTGCCTGCGAGATCATAGACAGAAAAGCTAGACATTTTCATTGTAACTGCTACTGGATCCGATAATTATGCATCTGAACGACTCATTAAATTATAGCGGATAAAAAATGATAAAAAAAGATGAAAATTCGGGAAAAAGTTATTAAGAAAAATTGTTATGCCTGACGAGTCAAATTGGACAATAAGGAATTATTTCAGCGTCGATTATAAGTAGAAACATTAATTGGTGAATTTTTTTAGTAAAATTGTTGTAACCTCAGGTAAAAATAAATTATCAACTCACAAACGAGTTTTATTTTCAGTGCTTATGTTTAGATTGGATAGCGTTGCAAAAAGATTTTCAAATGATTCGCCTAGAATAACATACGAATTGAGACTTTTGGCTTGGCTTTTGATATAAAATCATGTGGATATGAATTTAATGCATCCGGTATATTTTGCTACGATACAATCTCATTTTTCTTCTATAGATTCAATCGCAAGCTGTTGGAATATATTCGAAAACACTTATGGAACTTCAAGTGAAAAACTAACACACATCCTGCAATTAATTTCAAATATTCAACGTACTTCATAAAGTCTTATGAGTTTTCAATACAGAATATGTGCTGATTTGTATTGTAACGAAGAAAGTCTCTACAGGCTAGACTTTCGTAGTAGACGTAGTGATGTCTGGTAGAATTTCTGGAAGCTCACTAGAACTTTGTAGTGATTTCGAGATACTCTAGGCGGGACATTGAAAAAACCCGGTTAAGGTTGAGCCAGAGCATTAATGTAGTTCAGATATGGAGCGAGTAAGATTTAAGATAAAGAAGCATACTAACGATATGAACAAATAGCAGATAGTGTAATTGTATAAATAATAAAAATGTGCAGTGATAGTGTTTAGTTTAGCGTTGATTATAAGTAGAAGTATTTTTTAGTACGTTTCTAGTTATATTTCTGTATACTTAAGTGAAAATAAATATAATTGAACCACAAACGAGTTGAGTTTCGTTAAGTATGTCTTTCTTAGAGGGATATGTTCTTTGACAATATATTTGTATTCAACAGAACAAAATTAATTAAAAAATATAATTTGAACTAGGCATTTATTTACTGAAAATAATAAAGATTCTAATAATGCTACAAGTAATTGCAGTGACTTTGAGGTTTGATCATTGCGCAGCATATGCACAGGGCAAATTCTTTAATTTACTTGCGTTCGCAAAAAATAAAAGCAGAATATATGTTACATGTTTCTCGACTTTCAAAATTCTTACCTATTTTAATAACAAAAACTGTTTACTACGTTACAAATATTTCGCGTTTGTTAAGTTTGCTTTCGATACTCTGCAATCAAAGCAAAATTTGCTATGAGTGCTCGGGCACAGCAATAGCAAGAATACTCGTAAAAATCTGTTTGTATGATAGTTTACATCTGTATTTCTAAAGAGACTGAATTAAAGTGGGTAGAGTGCAATTATTTTGTACGATGATAATATAGAATAAACGTTCGAGTGGGGTAATAAAAATTTGGTGGCAGCTTTTGGGGATAATTTTTTTCAAGAGCCACGATTAGCAGGTGGTTACGTAAATTTAAACGTGGACGGTATCACCTGAAATATTGAAAGAGACCTTGGAGACCTGAATCAGATATCGGAATGTAATAGATACGAAAATTAAATACAGTCTAGATATTGAATCCATTACAGTAAATTATATCTTGCATCAGCAACTATTTGTAAAAGAGCAAGCAACAAGGTAAACTCCAAATTTATTGAACCTGGAGCAAAAAATGCTCGAGTGGTGCAAATTCAAGCTGCGTAAATTGAATCAAAGGACATTTGGAAAGGTGTATGATATTATTGGGTTTGATGAATCTTTGATCTACAATTGTCATCTTAAAACTGAAAAATCCGCAGTTCGGATAATTGGAAATGAAAGTTCACAAAAGTGGTACGTAAGAAAAACTCAATCAAGAAGATGATTCTTGCATTTTTCAGAAATAATGGCCATTTGCAATACTTCCTCTTGAGGATCAGAAAACTATATCTACAGATTAGTACACTGAAATTGGTTTCTTCAAAGTCTTCAATAAATTGCATGAAGAGCGGTCAGACCGACTTGCGTGGAATTTTGTAATATCATGATAACGCGACCCTGCACACAGCCACAAAAAATTTTTTCTACGATCACTATAGAAAACAACATATTTCTCATACAAAACACAACTAGAAAGCTCACAATTTCACATAACTGTGCGAAAAGTCGTGAGAAATGATTTTTCACACCAGTTTGACTAACTTATATATTGATGATTCATTCTGAATATTCTTTAAATGATATATATGATATATTTAGCTAGATTATTGATAAATATCTCGGACTTGATATAAATCTCTGTTTGCTCTTTTATAAGCCACATTTATATAACAGAATTGCACTAAGTTCTGTTAGAATTATTTTCTTATTCTTGTAATATATATTTTGAAGGTTGGCAACACTACGAATCACAACTGTCAAATTGAAGCAGACAACACACGTTCCATCACATTCTGTTGAAATCGAGAGATTATGTATGTAATTATTGTATCATAACTTAAATTAGATATCCACAAATATCATTACTGCAGTTGGAAAATGGTTAGTGACGAAAATTTAGAAAACACGCTACACGAGATCACAGAAAACTCTAACTAATGAACCAATCAGAAGGTCGCTTGGTGAGAGTGGGCCAATCAGATACAGTCTTTCCGTAGTTTGCAACAATTAGATTACACAACAATGAAATGTCAATTAACTGATAGAAAATATATCAATAATGTTCCAAATCATAGCTAAAATTAATGTCACAATAAATAAGCAGAGCAAACAATTAAAATGCCTAAATTATTTTACATTTGTGAAAATAGCTTTAAAATCTCAGTTAAACGAATGATTTACCTACATATTTCATAAAAGACTGTGATCGTAGAAAAAGTATAGTGTACAACACGTATAGAATCACCTATTTCACACTTGTGTGATTCCAGCACTCGACTCCGTCTCGTGCTGAAAATTACACACCTCGTGTGGTACAGGTAATTTTCTATACTTGTTGTACAATATACTATTATTACATAAATCGAGATTGCAACTACAGTTCTAATCTCACCCCAAATGATTATTTCTTGTAGCCAAACCTTGAAGAATCATGCGTGGTGGGAGATTTCCCGACGCAAACTCAACCGTTACAGAATTTTAGATACTTTTGCAGAAGCTTCCGAGAAACAATTGCTTGTTTTAAGGAACCAATAGGTAGATGTATTCCGGTCAGGGCAATTTTGTTCTATAGTATTACATTTTATTCTCTCTGTAATTCTTTTTGTGAATGTTCAAATTAATAGAAATTTGACACTGCGGGTGATTAATACATTTTTCTCGTGATATTTATTTTCCCTTATAAATTATCCACATGTCAAAGTGACAATGTAATTTATTGTTTTATTTTTGCGCATAGCCAAGCAAATGTATTACAGATAGTGCTGTAAAAATTTCAGTGCAATTTTGACGCAGTAGGTAATAAGATTAAACTAGAAAATAATATCATTATGTGATGACAAGCTATTATTATTGTGCGCAGTTTTAATACCCGTGGGAAGAAGAGGAACATAAGTATAACATTCAGTATACCACATAAATATCTGATCTATATTGTTACGTATCTCTGTTTACCTCAGGTTATATTTTACATATTTTACACGTAATGTTATTGAAAAGATATTTATACGAATCGAAGAGCGAACCAGTTTTAAATCGAAAAGAAAATTGAGTCAATTCCATGAACTTGGAAAGTAGCAATGCGACTAGAATTTTCAAGTAAACATACATTTATTGCTGTTAAAATTTCGCATATTTGATTAAAAACTAAAGATAGACATGATATAAAATAATAAGGATACTACGAATAGGTGTTGACGTACTGTGATTCCAGTCTAATGCTCTGAATGTCAACGTGAAGAAAATCAAGCAAGCACGGGTAAGCGGCGAGTGTTCTCTCTTAATTTCCCTACGCCCACAGTAGAAGTTCTTGTGTCCACTCATACCTAAGTGGTGTGGTCCCTTCCACTAGCGCTTCATTGCCAGTACTTGGAGGCTAGAATGATAGGATTTTTATCCCAGTGGATGTTATTTTTATCTGAAATTCACCTGAAATTTGAGAGGGCTAATGCAACTAGTTATCCATCAAAACACAACCAGAATACAGTGCTGCATACAATGAAGACCCGAGTGATCGGTTCTTTGTGCAAATTTAGGTCAAATTCTTGGTACCTGGGTGTTATTAGACAGTGGGAGTTAATTACCATCCATTGAAGCATATTAACCGTAGCTTTCCTATTATCCACTCCAAATGTGAACGTGTTGCTAAAGCAATGCATGCATATAGAGCTCAAATTGATTGACCGTGAAGCACGATTTTGAGTTCGATCTATAACTTGAGATATATGAGGTTGAAAATAATAATTTCAAGTATTTACCAAGTGTTCAGAGCAAAGAATCTTGGGTATTGGGTCTTAGAGATATGTATTATATCATCCACTGTAGAACCACCTACAGCGGGTAACTAATTAGTATCATAGCCCACAATTATTTGTGAGGTCACTGCAACGTGATTCTCTGAGACTTACACTAATGACAAAGTGTTATGGAGATGCTCCTCACCAACATTTGAACTTGTTTATCGAACTAAAGACCTTTTTGCAAAATCTAGGACATCAGAGAGTCGTTTTTCTTCATAACTATCTACCAATGATTCCAGAGTATTGACTAACACAATTGATATCAAACTCAGACAATAATTCTTTGAGACGTACAGCCCTCTGAGCAACGCAACGGTCTTTATATTAGCAATGAAGTGTCGTACTCCAAGTGTTATGGAGATACTCCTTACCAGCGTTTGAACTAGCTCATCGCACTGTAGATCTCGTGGCAAAATCTAGGCCATAAGAGAGTCGTTTTCCTTCACTATCATCTACCAATGTTTCAAGAGTATTGACTAACACAATTGATATCAAACTCAGACAGTATGTAATTCTTTGAGACCTACAGCCCTTTCAGTAACGCAACTATCTTTACACTAGCGACGAAGTGACGTACTCCAAGTGTTATGGAGATGCTCCTCTTCAGCGTTTGAACTAGCTCATCGAACTGTAGATCTCTTGGCAAAATCTAGGCCATCAGAGAGCCGTTTTCCTTCACTACCATCTACCAATGATTTGAGAGTATTGACCAACACAATTGAAATCAAAGGCAGATAGTACGTCATCTGCTTCTGAGAATCTCTCGATCACAGCATCTCAATAGCTGATTTTAAGGAGATGAAAGATGATGACATTTTGAGTCTATTGGCGAGAAATGCAATGATCTGGTGGCCTAGGACCTCATTAATGCTACTTCAGTATAACTAGATTAGTACGAGGTGTAGTGGAAAAGTTTTAAAATAGGGGAATTCATTGCTCAATACAAGAGGATGGATTTTTCTGCGCATGTTACAATGAAAGCTTGTTTTATCCTTCAAATGCTCTAGGAATATTCTACGGAATTATTGTTCAGTAAAGAGTGACAGTCTGATAAGTACAAACGTGATTTTAGTTCTCAGCAAGTTAATCGATTGTGTAAAATTTAGTTCTGAAATCGGAAAATCAGCTTCAGAGACTTATTCTACTGGGGGGATGAATTTCTGGGCCGATTAGATACTTTTATATAGTTAAATTAATTCAAAACGCGGATCACTCAATGATGATCTGGCAGATATTCAACTTCAATGAGCAACGCAACTGTCTTTACATTAGCGACGAAGTGACATACTCCAAGTGTTATGGAGTTGCTTCTCACCAACGTTTAAACTCGCTCATCGAACAGTAGACCTCAGGTTATCAGAGAGTCGTTTTCCTTTAATTCCAGAGTATTGATTAACACAATTTGTACCAAAACTCAGACAGTACGTGATTTTTTGAGACCTACAGTCCTGTGAGCGACGCAACTGTCTTTACACTAGCGACGAAATGACGTACTCCAAGTGTTATGGAGATGCTCCTCACCAACGTTTGAACTTGCTCATCGAATTGTAGATCTCTTGGTGACATCTAGGCCATCAGAGAGCCGTTTTTGTTCACTACCATCTACCAATTGATATCAAAGACTAGTCTTTTCCCATTCCACGAGGTTTTGAGACATCAAACTTTTGTAAGATGACAGATGAAACTTTAAGACCATTGTCGAGAAATGCAATGAGCTAGCAGCCTAGTGTCATTAATATTACTTTAGTAACTATATTAGTACGAGGTGTGGTGGAGAAGTTTCAAGATAGAAGTCTCCATTGCTCAATACAAGGGAATGGGTATTCCTGCCTATGTTAAAATGATACTAAGAATATTTAACGGAATTATAGCTCAAAGAGAGTGACAAACCGAAAAGGCGCGATTTCGGCTCTCATTGAATTTATCAACTGTGCAAAATTTAGTTATGAAACCAGAAAATCAGCTCCGGTGACTTATGACTTCTATTAGGGGATGAATTTCTGAGCCGATTAGATGCTTTTATCAGGTTGAATAAATTTAGAACGGCCGCGTATCAGTCGATGATGATCAGGCAGATATTCAAATTCAATCAGCACTGAAAATATTGCGGAAATTCACGATTTGACTCTCTGACCGTCAATTCACATTTAAGGGAAAGTTTGATGAACTGAACTCAAGTTTCAACACGGTATAGTCAATTTTAATGCATCCATTTGATTGAAAATAGTTGTCGGACGAGCAGAAAGAGTAACGATTCCAAGTGCCTCAAGAGATGTTTAATTAGGTTGACAACAACTCAGATTTGTTAAACAGAGTTATAACAGGTGACGAATCGTGTGTTTATGGGTAAGAAAAGAGCTCGTCAAAGACGATCGAATCTGAAGACAATATTGTTGGTTCATCTTGACTCGATAATTTATGAATCGTGAATAAAGATCGATCAAAAATACTGTCCCAGAATTCAACTTGTTTGTGGGCTTAGTAATAGTATATTACATCTGAGGTGGAAAGTTTTTTATTACAGCCGAGAGCTTATTATATGACCGAGAGGCGAAGCCTCGAGGATCAGATATAGCTCGAGGCTGATATGAAATTCTCACCGAAGTATGTATACAATTTTATTCACAATCATTCCTAGTTTTCCGGGAGATAATTGATCCAATTTCGTTCTTTTTTCAACAAATTAAATTGATGTAGTAGTCTATGAAAACAAGAATGTTTTGAAAAATTAAATTAATTTGACATTTGTTGGATTTATGATTTATACATCAAGTTATTTATACGTGTATCCATTGAAATTGTGATAAGTGCAGATATCAATAAGTTATAACAGCAAAATGGAGCTATACACTTGCCCCGAATCGAACGAAAGTGCTACGGATGTAAGTTCATAGCGATTTTGTTGATAATTTACAAATTGATGAATTCATAAGACATAGATTTACACAGAATTGCAACATAAATCCGCTTCTTTTCATTATTACTTCTTTTATTTGAATCATTGGATGATATGATCGGTATATCTGACAGTACGGATTATTTTACTCCAACAAAGATTTATAACTGATGCTAGGCAACCCTGCATGAACATTTTCCACCCAAGAGATAGAAATATCGCTTCCGACCCGTGAGATAGTCATTACAGTTGGAAATTACATACTTCCCAACCTCCAAAAGATTAGAAATTGCCATATTACTATATTGATTGTGAATAAACTTATTTTCACTCAAGGCAACTATAATATAAGTAAGAATATCTAATTATTAGTTATTTATACAACAAGTGAATTAAACCACTGTTTATTTGCGAGAAGAAAGTTCAAAATCACGAGCGCGATCAGCGCGAGTGGTTTAATTCTTTGAGCAAATAAAGAGGTTTAATTCACGTGTTTGTATACATAATTTTATTCAATTTTGCGTAAATTTCTGGAACATGAAACTGAGGAACAAAATTCAAAAAAATTAAATTGCAGTTGCAAGGAAGCTTCGTTGATATCGCGACGAGTGTTTGTTTTTCAAACATTCGGAAGTGTGACTGTCAGTAAACTGTCAGTTTTGTGAATTTTGAATTGAAACGTTATAATTGTGAAAAGTATTGTCTGAAATGATGGAAGAAAGTGATTAAAACAATGTTCTCGTCCCCGATACCATTTTGAACGAAGCAGCCGCTGCATTTGGGAAAATTATTCCTCAGAAATAGAAATATTTTTATGAAAAGGTATTCCAACAGTGATTTAAATTTTTTTAAATCACTAATAATTCGTTTTAAATCACTAGTGAATAAAGATTTACTTATGACTGTTGCTATGGATTTAATAATGTAGCTTTAAAACGTCAAAATTGAATAAAAGTATTTATACGACGCCAAACTAGACGCCCTCACTAGATTCATTTATTATTCACACAGTAACACTGTCTGCTATTTATTTTAATTGCTTTTTAATTATCTCAACTGTGTCGCTATTTATTTTCAATCTTACTCGCTCTGGCTCGACTGAGTCCGGGTTTTTATATCTCGGCTTAGAGTTTCTCGAAGTCTCTAGAAGCTTTCAGTGGGTTTCTAGAAACTCCACCAGATGTGTTACGATGGAAGTCTAGCATGTAAGTGTTTTGTTCGTTACAATACTTTAGAAGTGCCCTTGAGCGCCTGTAGGCGAGTTTGGGGGCGATAATGCACCGGCTCATTGTGCGTTCTCAATCAGGGAATTATTGACAAAACTCCAATTTACTGTGCTTTTGCAACTACTCTATTCTCCTGATGTAGCTCTTGACAAGTTTCTTTCCTGGATTGGAAATTTTGCTGGAAGAAGAGCGATTTGACTCCATTGAAGACATCCAGACAATAAAGAAAATTTTCAGGAATGCTTACTTGAAAGAAAGATCGTTGGAGTCGATGTGTTCGGTTACCAGGAGACAATTTTGTGAAGGATACATCCCTGTCTATATTCTGAAATTACAAGCTCAGTCTTATAATGCTTCAATTACTCCTCGTATGAATATATATTTGAATTCATGTGGAACAACTGAGTTAGAAATGCTACAATCAAAATTCGTAATAGATTCACAAGGCAGGAAAATGAAGCTGCAAAACATCAAAGAAAGTCGATGCGTGATAGACTAAGCGATTCTAAAAAAGAGAACTTTTCGACACATTCCGAGCTGATGCGATGGAGAATAGTCAAAATTTGATCGAAAAATTGTAATGAATATTTGTAATAAGCTAACATGAGCAGGGATGAATTGTGCTCGTTCAACAACTTTTTCATGGAGTTACATGAAGTTATTTATGATATAGCACCCTTACAAACTTCAAGTTGATGTTCAATCCCGAGTCAGAATTTTGCGCAAATATAGCGATTTTGTTGTGTATAAACTTTTCTTATAAAACAAGAACAATATTCAGGGCGAAGTTTTCAGTAGAATAATTTCGCGAAGTTTATAATTGGGCTACTTCATTCCAATTTTAATAAATACTGTTTGATTAAGATATAACAATATTTGTTTGAGTTTTTGTTCTTTGAATATGTTGAAATCTTGTGGAAGTTTTTTAAAGATTGAGAAAAAGCGTCTGACTGTAAAAATACTGCAGTAAGAACCAGCGCAAATATACTACTTGCAGTTGGTGCACCATTTTATGATTTATTTTTAAACTAAGTTTGCTTCACAACTTTAAAGTTAAAAATAATGATTTATGAAGAAGAACATTAGATATGAAATTCTGACGGCGTATTCAAACTCAGCAGAATAAAAGATGATAAAGTTATAGCCGTTTTGATCTGTAAAAATGATATCATATATACTTTAAAGTTTTAATTCACAATTATCCAACTTTGGAGTTTAATACCTCAGCATAACTTATTTTATAACTCGAGCAGAATATTATAACTTCAGACGACGACCGTTTTTCATCTTCTCAAATTATTTAATAATTATCTCTTTGTTACTCAAATGTGTTCCGTAGAATTATTAAATATTCCAATCCAATATTTTGACTATAAAATTCTCTCGTGAAAATTGTGCCGATGCAATGACTATATATCATAAAAGATATGGAATGGTCCCTAACAAAGTCGATTGTGTTTTATGTAGGTTATTCTGCAGTATAAGTCACTGGTTTTGCCTTAAATTTATGACCAGGTCATAATAACTAAACGCAGGAAGCAGCCGTATTCATATGCTGTATTTTATGATATGATGGAAATTTGCTTGCGGTTGCTAGGTTCAGATAAAACTGGAAGACTATAGAATGCAAAATATATCGATTTAACGATTATCGACTTGACATTCATGATAATAATATTTATCTAATTCCGTTTTGAAAAGTCAAACTTTACATCAATTCCTGACGTTATGCAACGTCCCATTTTTCATAACTGCAATGCAACAGTTGCGTAAAGTAGCATAAAGTAGTTACGTAATGACTTTACGTAACTGGTCATATTTCAGAGCTAATCAATTATACTTATCTGCGTACAATTAAAAGAAAGATTTATTATTCACAGTATGCAGCATTGGCAGAGTCTTTAATATCAAAGAGTACTATATCACTCAGGATATTACTACTTGAGCACATTTGAAAAAATTATTTTGACGTTTTGTGAAAATTCGATATTTGTTTATTTCAGTGCACTCTTGTTTCTGTAGTAACAATAGATGGTCAGGAATCACAGTCATCTGAATTTGGTGATGTGACGTGAGAGATGTTGCCATTGAAAAATATAGTTAAAATTATTCTGACGGAATTAGATAAAATTTTGTACAGAATACGTTATGAAAAGCCATATTGTTTGACTCACGTAATTTGCAAAACTCGCTTCGCTCGTTTTGGCAAATATTACGTTTCGTCAAACAATATGGCACTTTTCATAACTAATTATGTAAATAACTATTACAAAGTGCAGATATGTATAAAATAAAACATTAGGCAGATTTTGTAGGCTAAAATTTTCGTGAAAATGCTCGGAGAAACTTAAAACTCCTGACATTATCGATAAATAACTGTCAAGTAATATTCAAGATCAAGTCCAACAACTTACTGACCAAACGGTCATACTTGCTTTGAGCAGCGCTCAAAACGGACAAGACCAAAATTTCCCCAATATGATAAGAAGTACAATACCATGAATCATCAAGCCGAAAAGTAAATTAGCAAAGCGAGATAAAGTATTAATGGGTCAAGATTTGATATAAAAAAAATAATTGGACAAATTATATTTCCAGCAAGTGCTGCCACTTAGATAAACTGCGGATGTCAATAGAACTGAGCAAGAGTTATATAGATCTGTGTTAAAATGTGAGTATTAACTTAACGAAAGAGACGATGAATGTGGAGAAGTGGAGGTAGAGTTTCCCTCTTCCATTTGTCGTGAGAAAATACTTTAGCACAACATTATCTTAAGCTCCCTATAATTTCCAGGCGGGAACAAGATAAATATTTTTATAAACTGTTTGATAAAAAGATCTGTTATAAGAATATTTGCTTAGAGTCATTGCACAAACATTTATGAGTCTCTTGCTTCACAGGAACTTAACAAATGTAGAAGCACGTCTAATGCTATGAAATATGTTCTCCAAATTTTTTCTTCTCTTTGTCGTGGACCGTGATTCACAGTCACTGGTGATTCTTATTTATCTGTGCTTTATACGGCGCAGTCCGCAGTCGAAAATCGCAGAGCCCCTCCGGGAATAGGACACAAAGTCAGGAGAGAAACAAAGAAGAATATATGAGCAGGGGAGAAAAAGAAAAGGAGGGACGATATAAGGCAGCGATTCTCAATCTGTGAGCGGAGACATTTGCTTGGTCCCTCAAGACTTGCAACGGAGCAATAACAGACGTGAACTGAGAGTTTAAAATAGTACATGTACTATTTTTTTGGCATACCATACAGAACAATAACATTTTTGTTTCTTTTGCTATAAATCTATCAAGAAACTTTTCTAAGAAATGCAATTTTCCAGGATAATTGGAAGAAAACGGTCAAAAGTTAGTTAAAAGGAAAAGAAACGTTTCTAAGCGTACAGTAGATTTTCAACTGTAATTATCTTAGAACTTAATTGTTCGTAAAAGGTCCACGTCTACTTTGATTCAACAAAGGGTGAGTTAATTGAATTAAGGTTGTTGAGAAGGAAATCAAAGTATATGAGAATTTATTCAAATTTTTACACTATATTATTTGTTTAGTGAAGAATACTCTGGCAAAGTTTGAACTCAATCTTGTTTCTAGTTATCGAGATAAAAAATGTCAAAGTTGCTGTTCGGTGACATGTTATTACATTGCGTTAATGCACGCGACGTGTTTCACATTGATTTATACGTCATTATCTCAACTACCTGAAATGACAACATTACAAAAAATCGTCAAAATATCTACGAAAGTCTTATAAACATGTGTACCAAGTTTCAAAAAAGTTTTGTTTATAGTTTCAGAGAAAATTGAATTATTACTCAAAAAAATTGTACAAAAGCTACTAGAATTTAGTAAGTTATCATACGCTTGGCAACGTCGCCGCATGAGATGAAATGGGAAGAGTGTGTGTGATTAGAATAAACAAGATTTTTTTTTCATTTCCCTGACTTGACGGTACACTGATTGAGTAACCCATTTATTCTTCCATCGATATTATTTTTTTGATGTAGATTCATCATCAATAAGTTTGTTTGGTTATGAAATGCAGTACCACTACTAAACGTCAGATGTCAAAAATATTTCCGAAAGTCTACAGCGTTGCGGACTATACATATCATATTGTAGCTTTGTTAAAATATGAAAAATGAATATCTCAACGGATGGAAGCTCTTTAAAAGAATAGAATAAGGAACCAAATTATTCAAAATCATGTATTTTCAACCGAAAACAAACATTTCCATTAGTTTTAATCATTGAAATTTTGTTTATTTGAAGTTGGCAATGAATGTTTATCCTATGTATTTAGCATAGAGCAGGGTTTCCACCACAGCTTGGCCCCACTCTCTTCTTAACAACCTTAATAATCAAATTAGCCTGAGAATTGCATTCAAAGAATTGTAGATCAGGGAGGTATTATCATATTATTGTTCTTGCAAGGCATCTTTGTTTTATTCCTTGTCATAAAAATGAGATGGTCGCGAGTATTAATCGTAGATTTTCGTAAAGCAATTACTGCTAGAGATGTACCTACGTAGAGGGATTAAAAAATAATCTATTTTTAAAATAGAAATGCTAAGTAGGTACGTGAAGCTACGAATTGGGAAATTAGTCCTTGGTTTAGACATTTGTCTTAGCGATTGCACGTTAAATGTGACTGGTTGCAGTAAAATAACAAAATTAAATTTGGAACATTATAGAATTTTTAGTGAAGGAAGGAAATGGATCACATGTTATCAATAAACGTACGAGATTACTTCACCTTCCTATATATAAAAATATTGGGCTGAACAATTCAAGTGGGACTGTACATCCATTAAAGATGATACGCGCAGTGGAAGCAATCACGCCAAAAATCGTGACGAAAGTGGAGAAGCTTGTCATTGAGGACCGTCGATTGAAAACTTCTCAATCAGCTACAGAATGTGGCATTCCAGGAGCATCAGCTCTGACAATCCTACACGAACATTTGATGATGACTGAGATTAGTGCAAGATGAGTGCCAAAAATGCTGACGTTTTTGCAGAAGCAAAGTCGTGTTTTGACTCAAATGAAGCAGTGTTTTTGGACTAAATTTTTGCACTCAGTCGTCCACCGGGCCCATAAGACGATAACAGGGAAGTAATAATTTGAAGACAGCCGGCGAGGGAAGTTCAGCTAAAATCGTAACGACTGATGAAACTTGGATTCACCATGAGGATTCGAAGACGAAACAAGAGTCCAGGCAGTTGGAGCACAAAAATTCTCCGCCACCGGAAAGGCGATGACCATAATTTTCTGGAATATGGAAGGTGCTTTTGATTGATTATCTTTTCTACCAGGAGACGATAACAGGGAAGTATAATGCTGAGAATTTGAAGATTTTGAAGATAGAAGTCTTGAACAACCAGAGGAGCAAGTTCAAGCATTGGGTACTACTGCTTCACGCCAATGGCCCTCTTTACAAGTCGAGAATTGCAGCAGTTGGTGTATTTGACTGTGGGTTCCCGGAGCTTACCAATCCCTCTTGCTAGGACAGTTAAATAGCTACTTATACAATAAGTAAGAAGAAGTAACTTTTTTCAATATTAGGTGTGAGATTTTTAATCGAGACGAAGTCGAGATTAAAAAACAAGCCGTTGTACCTTTTTTTTACTACTATTTCAAAAAATGGAAGAATCATCTACATGATGAAAGCGCATTTTTAACAGCTCATGAATGCTTGCTACTCCAAAGATTTCGCAAATTATCATCTCTCACAGTTACTGAGCTTGAAATCAAGCAGTTTGGGCAAACTTACGAAACAGCAGTTTCCATTTAGTACTAGTTTCAAGTTGACTATTTGATAGGTACATAATTTATGTATGTACAAACTCAAAAATACCTTTTAATCTTCATTGTTTAGTTATAAACTGACGGGAGGTCAAGTGCTGTTCCTTAAAATAATAATTTGATCTTTATCAAAGCTATATAAAAAAAAATACACCAAAAGTAAACGAATTTTCATCCAATAATAATAATTCATTCTAATAAGCTTCAAATTCCCATCAAACAAGTCATCGAATGAATCCCTGACAGATTTGACAACTGTACATAATAATAGTGACACCCGCGGCGAGAGTTGTAACTAAATTTTTATCTACTTTATTAAATTTTAGTTGCCATATCCCTAATGTCATATATATGTATGGGCATTGTTTCACTTGAAGCAAGTAATTGAATAATTTAATCTTCCACAATCACTGAGCTTGAATTAAAGCAATTTGTGCAAACCTACGAAACAGCAGCTTTCATTTAGTACCAGTTTCAAGTTTGTAAATAGTATAGTTGCTGAGAACTCAGCGTCACGCCAGCCAGCCAGCCAGCCAGGCAGCCAAAGTGAATATAATAGCGCTTTTTTCCAGAAAATGCTCTAAAAAGCATTTTGAATTTGAAATTGACATGTTTTGTTTCATGTCATTTTCACGTTTTAGAAAATCAAGCGAATCGTTATTTAGCGTATCCTAGATACTGCTTTATTTATTTAAAAGAACCGCTTTGTTCATTTAATGTCTGCCTAGTTTATTATTGTTGCCATAACAATACTGATTCCAGGGCAATTACGTAAGAAATAATGTCCAAGGGCATCATTTTGAAAAATAACATACAAGAATATCATGTTCTCTAGTTACAGCAAGTAACTAGAGTAATTTCTCTGACAGAAATCACAATGACAGGACATACATTAGTACAATAGTCAGATATTAAACATTGAAGGTACCACAGGAGTTGATCGGACAATAATGCCTACGGTTTAATATCTGACCAATGTACTATTCCAATCAAATTTTTTAGCAATGTATGTCCTGTCATTGTGATTTCTGTCAGAGAAATTACAATGATAGGACATACATTGGTCAAGATATTAAAAATTGAAGGCACCACGAGAGTTGAAGTGACAATAATGCCTACGGTCAACGTACACATCTCGAGCCCTCGGCCCTCGGAAAGTATACCATTGACGTCAGGCATTATTGTCCTTTTAACATCCTTGATACTACACTATGCATATTGATAAGTGAAGAAAATTATCAAAATCATTAATTAAAATGTCTGATATCTCTGAATTATCAGAATCTTTGGATGTATGTAAATGAGTTAGTAGCGTTAGTATTTCAATCGTTGTTGCCTGTGAAATCGAAAGAAAAATATGAAAATACCTATCAATAATTCAAAAATTGGTGAACCTACTGAAAAAAAAATGAAGGTGATAAATGAAAAAGTTTTGCTAGCATATTTTGAAGAAAACTCTAGTAGTTCCAAAATCTTTTTATTGTGGAGTGTATTCAATTTCAAAAGCAACTCTATCAATGAAAGAAAGTATTGGTATAAAGAAATATATTGGTTTAATTGCTTCCATTATAAGAAATTCGACAAGATATCAAGTCAAAAAACCAGTGTATTGACGAAATTAGAATTAGAATTTTTTTTTCAAAGAAGTAGATGATACAATTTATTTGATGATGAGGGTATTTAAATTTATTTTAATAATAATTAGAAATTTTCCTTATTCTTTTAGGTAGTGTTGATTATTGGAATTAGCGGAGCTCGCCCACGAGAAGAAATAACTTTTTCATAATACCTGCATTGAAACAACGCGTTTCAACGCCTGTTTTGTCAGTCGAAACAAGACAATTGCAGACAAATGCGAGTGTAGCCGGGCAGGAACAGGCTTGTTTCTGCCCGAGGGGAGAAACAAGCTTGTTTCTGTCCGCTGAATTAATTTTTCACATCGTTTTATCCCTGGCAGAGTCGCATTTGTTCATAGTCAATCTCCAAATGAAAATCATATAACCTTAGTTAATTTGACAGTTGTTGTACTCGGAACTGCAAATTAAATTAAAAAGACGATTAGTTTCAAGAAAAAAAGTATTAATACGATAATTTTAAGTACACCACAACATCTTATTGATAAAGCACAAGCAGCTACTCTCGTCTTGTCACCTGCAAAATCAAAAGAAAAATATTTTCTTTGTTATGACAAATTTGTAATGTGGAAAGTTTCAATGCAGGTATTATGAAAAATACAGTGTGTGGCACGGGACAAAACACGATTTCAGCCGGGAGTGATGCCGGCCCTCGCTTCGCTCGGGCAAGCAACGCTCACCCTCAGCTGAAATCGTCTTGTTTCGTCCCTAGCCACACAATATACTATTCTTCAATTTGCAAACATTAAATATGAGGGATCATTTTTACTGATTGAGGTTCCTAACACAAAAATCAACATATGAAGATAATTTAGTATTTCAAGAGGAAACTTTGAAAATAGGATCCAATTGAAATATTTTAAAAATATGCCACTTTTTGCCCATCATCAATTGAAAATATTCGATCTCTTCTTCGTGTCGAAATGAAAAGTGTACTAAACAATTTGTAGGAATAAATACCATTGCAAGCATACCCAAAAAATAGCAGAATTTTTAAATTTGCCAAATTTAGCAAGCTACACCGGGTATTGCTCTAGAAGATCGTCTGCTATAATAATAGCAGATGCAGGAGCAGATAGAACCGCTCTCCATCCACAGAGGATGAAAATCATAACTTTGCAGAAGAAGATATATTGAGAGTAGGGCTGCCAACATTTCTTTGACGAAATATAGTATTTTTCAAAATAAGCTATAAACAGTGGTGTAGTGGGGCTAGAACAGGCCGGGACGGTGTTTCGGTATTTTTTAGGGAAGCCGAAACGCATTCCGGTACTCTTTTTCAGGAAATATTGCTTTTTTTTAATATCTTTCTACACTTACGCGAAAGGATCGCGAGTCACTCCCGCATGTATAATTTATGATTCTCGCCGAAAAACCAAATATAAAAAGGAGCGAAAAACCAAATATAGAACAGTCAACCCGCAAGCTCCCCCGCCCCTCGCTACATCGAGGCATTCTGATACTTCTTTTTTTGGGACTACACCACTGGCTATAAAAACACTTCAAAAAAATATAGTATTTTATGGAACGAGCAAAAAAAAAAGATAATGATGTATTTATCACCTATTTATTTTCATAAAATAGTATATTGTGTGACTAGGGACGAGACAAAACGATTTCAGCTGAAGCTGAGTGTTGCTTTATGCTGGCATCATCCTCGGCTGAAATCATGGTTTGTCCCGTGCCACACACTGTATTTTTCATAATACCTGCATTAGAACTTTCCATATTACAAATTTGTCATAAAAAAGTGAATATTTTTCTTTTAATTTTGCAGGTAACAAGTCGAGAGTAGTTACTTGTGCTTTATCAATAAGATAATGTGATGTACTTGAAATTGTCATATTGATACTTTTTTTCTTGGAATTAATCGTCTTTTTAATTTAATTAACAGTTTATTACAATACAAAAACTGCCAAATTAACTGAGATTATATGATTTTCATTTAGAGATTGACAATGAACTAATGCGACTCTGTCAGGGATAAAACGATGTAAGAAACAAATTCAGCGGGCAGAAACAAGCTTGTTTCTCCCCTGGGGCAGAAACACACTTATTTCTGCCCGGTTACACTCGCATTTGTCTGAAATTGTCTTGTTCCGACTGATAAAACAGGCGTTGAAGTGCCTTGTTTCAATTCAGGTATTATGAAAACTATACTTTCTTGTGCTTTTTGCATTTTTATACAATTTTTCATCTAAAATAAAGGTATCATATGCTTTATTTTATTTAGTTTTTGAATGAATGTTAATCAAAAGTTGAAATGATGTTCGGGTACATGCTATGGCATCACTGCATCAGTCAAAAGATAATGTAAAGCGGCGTTCATAAACTTTCAAGACGAGAAATTTGTTTGTTGGATTTCGGTGTTGAAAATATAGTGTTTTCGCGTACTATATATTTCTTCAACAGTATATAGTACGTAGACTCAAAATATAGTACAATACTATGTATTATAGTACGGTTGGCAACCCTAATTGAGAGCTCTGTAATAATGAAACTTCAAAGGGCGTCAGAAATTTTAGATCAAAAAGATATAATTAATATATTGTGACGTGCGAGAGAAGGGGAAGCTCGTAAAGACGACATAGTATGGGGAGGAGCTTCTTGTCGTCGCTTACGCCGCGCCGCGTCGCAGCACATCACCCCTCCCAATAGAAGCCTCTAGTGTTATTCTAGAAATGGAAAAAGTCGAAAAATAGAAACATTCGAGAAATCAATATTTCTCTATATAAGGCCAAGCGAAAGACAGTAGGAAAAAAATAGTAATAAGAGTAGTACTGGTGAAATAAATATCGAACAGTGAACAGTGTATATAAATAGTGGAATATAAATATCTGTGACCTTGTTTAAGTTAGAATTAAGTGACAAATAAATAAATATAGTGTTATTAGTGACATAAGAAGAATAAAACTATCATTTCAGTTCAAATTATTAAATAGTGACTTTTATTTAATCACAAACTAGATTTCGTCGAGCAATAAACATAACAATATGTAATGTTTTCAGAATATAAAAATATTACAGTTGATTTTCACACTTTTCCAAACTCTTGTAGAAAAATGGTTTTTTTGATGTAAACAATTTTATAGCAAACCTAGCATACCAACAGTTGAAGTGAATGTTTGAGAGTAGAATATAAGGAATAGCCTCAACAAAAGTTTTCAGAATTTTTTTTAAACAATGTTTAAATATTACAATTTGCAATTTGGACTTCGCGCTTATCTCGAAGACTATCAGAGTAATCATTATATCTAAATAATAATTTGTAGAGAATGGTGAAGCTTTTGAGATAAAATTCAAATTTGCTTGATCGGAGCTATTTTCATTGAGAAAAACGTGAAAACTTCTGAGAAATGGTCATTTGTTAAAAATTCATAGCTTAGACTATTTGACGTTTGCAGTATTGTTTTTCCACGAAAAAGTAGTAAGTATTAGGCACAATAAGTAAATGAAAAAAGGATTCTGTTTGACTAATAATTTTTGCACAATTGTAATGAAAATATTGTGATAATTGATTTTGCATAGATCATTCTATCTGTCTCGATTAACGTATGTTAAAATTCACTACAGATTATCAAAGTTTGAAATTCAAAGAAAAATATGAAAATTTCACTCTTTTGTTTTAACGATTCGAATTTTTTTCCTGATGAAAACGAAGTTCTTCGAGCCAAATGAAGCAAGTCTATCTGCTCAGGAGGAGACTTATTGAAAAACAATAAATAAAATTTCTTTCATTCGTTACCATAACCTGAATACTGTGGTTTGATCTTCTTAACTTGAACAGAATCTTGTATAAACATATTTAAAGGCAGCTTAGGTTGCATTTCCCATTCAAGAACTACCTACGAAGTTTTAAACTTTGAGAACCTCGTATTATATATAGCGACAACCACTCACAATAATCCGCAACATCATATTTCATTTCAAAAATGATCTATCCTCTACGAAATTTCTAATACCTCTTTTCATTGTCGTCTCAGAATTACTTTCTACAAAACAACGATTGAGGAACACTGCATTAAAGACCGTTCATATATCACCAGCAACTGGCGAGTCATCTAGCGGTAACGGTGGTGAGTAAAAGCGCGCGGTACAAATGCCAAGTTTCAGAACAAATCGTGCTGAATTCTTTGCTAGCATCTCTGCGGTTAATTGCCTGAAGAAATGATTAGGTGCGAACATATATCGTGCGTGATTTCGGGATGTGGAAACATTTATTAAATGAATGAAGAAATGAAAGAATAGCGGAAGATGGAGTGGGAGAGACACCTTGATGGATTAAAGATTAAATACGTTCCACAGCTTATACAAGAGAGATTATTATTGAAAATTACAGTGGAATTTGTGATAAGCAACAACGTCATTGGTTCTATAATGGAATGTTTCATTGCGTTGGTATCGCTGATTGAGAAACGGTGATAATTAACGAGAGAATGATGACACAGTTTGAAGGTATGTTATTGTAATTCCATTAATGAATTGCAGACTATTTTAACTCAATTATTCTGTTCCAAATTGAATATGGAGTTGATCACTAACTGATCGAAGGGCTCGATAATTTCTCTAACGTGAAGTTGTTGGTGTACGAACTCACCTTTTACTGTCATATTATAGTATATAAAATAGATTCATAATGTCTGAAGAATACTTTTAACATTGCAAGGCTTCAAAAAGAATTTTGTTGTATTCATTTTATGTTTAATCGTCTATGATAGATTCTACAAAGGAATTTATCTTTTTGTTTTTTTCTTAAAATTGCGGGGGAATATTATATCTGGGATAAATGTACTTCCAGAATAAAAGCTACAAGGAAAATATAAAACTATGCACAAATTCTTGGAAGTATTCTTTTTTAATAAAGTTGGAAAGTTTCGCAATATTTGAATTTTCAACAGCATGTTAATTAAAAAGTTCATGATATTTTGTACGTTTTTGTTATCTCAGACAATTTTTTTGCATCTAAAGTCATATTGCCATAAAGCATCTGTCTGAAGTAGTTCATCTAACCAAATTATCTTTTATTCCACGAAAATCAGTATTTTTCAAAAAATTATTATCTGTGTAACACAGGGCCAGTGATTGTATCCAAATTTTGCTTCATGTAGATACAGTGAAAGTCATTGTGCGCCTATAGTTCGAACTTAATGTTTGACTTATGCTGGAAGAATGATAGCTTTCGATTAAAATGAATATTTTGTGACTTTGAACGATCGTGGAATATTTTTATTTTTGTAATACATTGAGATTTTGGCTTATCCCTGGTTACTCTATTTTTACATATTCTCTAAAATAGGTTAAATTGGTCTCTGAGGTCAACCATTTGGTCCATTAGTCATTTCTATATCTCACTGTTAAGTAAATTGATTTCTGCTTGAAGATTTCACGTATTTTTTCAGATAGTACAAATTGGATTGTCCACACAAGTTCATTATACTTTCACAGATAATAGCTAAGGAAAACAATCGAAATCTGTGCTGCCATTTATGAAAGATGAATGAATTTACTGTTATTCTCAAACATTGAGAGAAAATCATTCAACGATTTATTTGAAGAAAATGGTGAAATATTTAATGAAATTCAATTCTAAAATGATGAATTTAGTAAATTTAATTGAATTTATTGCCAGAATACTGGAGCATTTATTCTTTTATATATTTATTTCAAAGCCTTAGCTTGTACCTATAATTTAATAAAATGATTCATCAGGGAAATAACATAACAATAAGCAATAAGACAGTTGGCAGTTCAATGATAAAAAAGAGAATTAGAAATTAACCAGAGGAGAGATCTATTCACTGAACTTAAGGATTCAATATCAATTTCCGGATCAGAGCTATGTTGTATGCAAAATTAATTGTAAGGATTGTTCTTCTATACATATCTTCGATGGACAAACATGAAGGCTTTTAAAGGCAAGAATCATTTCTCATAAGAGTGATTGTGATAATATCAACAAAATTAACTGCTGTGCACTTTTATTTCAAACAAATAGAACTAAAAATTGTCCTAACTCAATATCAACGATTGTTTCTGGAAATGCATCACATAAATTTTCGTGACAATACACCTAATGAATTTCCAATTCGATTCTTTTGTTATTCCAAAAAATTAATTCACTATTAATTTATTTTATGTTGTAGAATTTGAAAAGCCGATAGGAAGTTAATTTGGTAGGAGAATAAAGGAGACTAGCTTTAAGAAAAACGTTATAATTTGGAAAAAACGACGACGACGTTTCAGACATTGTTTTTGGCCATCATCAAGTCAGCTAGGTGAACATTAAAGTGAAATTATGAAAAAAAAGTTAACCACCTTAATTAGTTACATAGTTTCAAAATAAAAGATTAAAAAACAACATCGTGGAGTCAAAGCTCCCACGAGTCAAAACAGACTCAAACATGTCTGTTTTGACTCGTGGGAGCTTTGATCCCACGATGTTGGTTTTTGATCTTTTATTTTGAAACGATGTAACTAATTAAGGTGGTTAACTTCTTTTTTATAATTTCACTTCAATGTTCACCCAGCTGACTTGATAATTGCCAAAAACAATCGAAACGTCGTCGTCGTTTTTTCCAAATTATAACGTTTTTTTTTAAAGCCAGTCTCCTTTATTCTCCTACCAAATTATTAATTTATTTCTCAACATTCCATTTTTTAGTGTCACATATTCAACTCCCCATCCTTCTTTATTTCTTTATGACTCAATATTCATTTTTTAGTGTCACATATTCAATTCCTCATCCTTCTTTATGACTTATATTTATGTATTTCTGTTTTCTCTCATTGATTTTTTCTGATTCTTTCGTTTGGTTGACTTTCTACAATAATTAAAATTTAAATCTCTCCTTTTTTGTGACTTATTATTGAGTTACTGTATTGTTTCACGTATGTTTAACTGTCTTATTGTATATGATGAAGTCTGAAATTATAGGTGAGAGCTAGGGCTTTGAAATAAATGAAAATTTCCATATTTACCAAAGGTTTATTATAAATATTATCTGAAGGATAAAAAGAAGTATCAAATTGGGATGTATATTGTTCAATAAATATGAGTATTTCTGAAAAAATTATTCATGTTGTCAGTATCTGTATATAGCACAGATCAGCGTTTGCACCCAAGTTTTGCTTCAAGTATGAGATCTTGAAATGTGTAACATACGAAATCCAATATTAATAGATTTATCGTATATAATATCAAAAGAGACCGTGATTTTGTCAAAAAAAAATCTTGAAAGCATTGTTTACTTAGGAACATCTTAAGAGTCATCTGTCCGATTAAATCACAAGAGCGTAAATATGATAAATAGCTTCTTTAATTTTTGTATTCTAATATATTTTTATGGTTTTTTGATGTCTGTAAAAAAAATGTTGACCCTCGGAAAGTACACTGTTGATCTCAGGCATTATTGTCTTTTTAGCACCCTTGATGTCTTAATTACTATAATGTCCGACTAGTTTATTATTGCTGTCATAATAACATTGTTTATTCACAATCATTATAGTAATATGGCAATTCCTAACCTTTTGGAGGTTGGAAAGTATGTAATTTCCAACTGCAATGAGTATCTCACGGGTCGGAAGCGATACTTCCATCTTTTGGAGGGGAAATGTTTATGCAGGGTTGCCTAGCATCAGTCATAAATCTTTGTTGGAGTAAAATAATCCGTGCTGTCAGAAATACCGATCACATTATCTAATGATTCAAATAAAACAAATAATATTGAAAAGAAGTGGATTAATGTTGCAATTCTGTGTAAATCTATGTCTTATAAATCCATCAATTTATAAATTATGAACAAAATCGCAATAAACTTACATCCGTAGCACTTTCGTTCGATTCGGGGCAACCGTATAGCTCCATTTCACTGTTATAACTTATTGATATCTGCACTAATCACAATTTCAATGGATACACGTATAAATAGCTTGATGTATGAATCATAAATCCAACAAATGTCAAATTAGTTAAATTTTCCAAAGCATTCTTGTTTTCATAGACTACTACATCAATTTAATTTGTTGAAATAAGAACGCAATTGGATCAATTATTTCTCGAAAAACTGGGGATAATTGTGAATAAAATAGTATACATATTTCGGTGAGAATTTCATATCAGCCTCGAGCTATATCTGATCCTCGAGGCTTCGCCTCTCGGTCATATAATAAGCTCTCGGCTGTAATGAAATACTTTCCACCTCAGATGTAATATATTATTTCAGGGTAGTTATACGTAACAAATAATACCCGAAGGCATTATGTTTATTTTTAAAATAACAAACAAGTTGCCTAGTTACAGCAAGTAACTAGAGTAATTTCTCTGACAGAAATCACAATGACAGGACAATACCAAAAATTTTGATTGAAATACAACAGAAATCGGACATTAAATATTGAAAGCAACACGGGAGTTGAATAGACAATGATGCCTACGGTCAACGTACACACCTCGGGCCAGAGGTCCTCGGAAAGTACACTGTTGACCTCAGGCATAATTGTCCTTTTAAGACCCTTGATACATTAATAACTATTTTATCCGACTCTACGGGTATAATAATCATCGTCTAGAACTGCGCAACTTTGAGAATCTGACTGAGTTATGAGACTTGGCGTCATGATGATCCTTCTTCTTCTTACTAGTCAGTGTACTATCAGATTGTGAGTATTTTATAATTAATCTTTCGGAGTTCATTGGCAGATTTCTTTTTAAATCAGTATTTAAATCGATGTGGGAGTTTAGCCACGAACTTTGTTAAAATCTGAGAGTTTTATGAATTCGCTTCATTGGCAGTCCTCACTTGAAACATTATTACAAATTTTGGAGTTGACTGAATTAATTCTCTTCATCATATAAACTTGTGATTAATTCTGATTGTTTTGACTTTTGATCCAGATAGACTAAGAGTTTCTGGGCTTGATAGTAAATCTCTATGCAATTATTGTAACGATTTTGGATATTTGAAATGGATCTCATAAGTGTAACTTATGTCGTAGCTTCACACAGTGATTAATTTTTCATTGCAGCTCCGCACAGGCTTTTCACGTCAAAGTAAGATATGATCCATTTTTACTTACTTGTAAATACATATTGTGGAACCGAGAAAATTCATATTTCCAGATGTTGATGGAAATATCTGTTTCAAACATCTCTGAATCCATTTTGACTATTTTCGACTTGTTGTCGGTATGTGTGCGTTCGTAACTCTCAAATCTCAAAGCCCGTCAAACGTATAATATTGAAATTTTGGGAGTATTGGAGTTCCTCCACTTTTACCTGTTTTAATCCTCGACCGTAAGGTCGGAAGGATAATCCCATAGCTGAGTTCCTCCACATTCACTTTTAATCCTAATACCATTTGTGTTTTGTTTGCTACCAGTTAAAAAGCTCTCACAGAAAAATGTTTGGAACTTAATTTGGTTTTCGATCCACAGCAAATGGTTATTTATTTTGAAAGTGCAATTCATAATGCTATTCGCAAGGTATGACCGAGTGTTAAAATCATTGGGCACAGATTTCATTCAGGACAAGCTTGGCTCCGGAAAATTCAAGCAAGTGTATAAACAACATAATTCTTTGGCAGCCAATGTTTAAAACAATTTTTTGGTATCCAGTTTTTAAGTCCAGAGAAAGTAGGCGATTTCTTCGTATCGGGAATATTTGGCAATATTCGTTTGAATGATTCCAAATTAATACAATTTTGTGATTATGTGTCAGAAAGTTATATTAGTGAAGAAGCTCGGTTTCCTCCCGAAATATAGGCCTAAGCTGATGGTTCTATGTACACAAACTCGTATCTAATGTTTCGTAAGCCAAATACGTTGTAAATAAAATATCCCTGTACAGAATGATATATGATGCGTTATCATTTATGACCTGAACATACCCTCCAAGTTTCCAGAATTGTTTTAATCCCTGCGGTTATCGGTGGTGGAGCAACTCAGCTATGAGATTATAGCTACCTGAGGTCTGGTGGAGCAACTCCGCTATGCCCGAAATTTTGTATTTAAGACTGTTCTAAGGTCTAGAATTATGGTTGCAATCGTCTGTACCGGAAGTGCACTTTACTTGAAATTTTTTCTGAATTTTCCGCATAAATCCAGAATGATCTGCCGTAGGATATTGAAATTCAGTATTTGAAATTGCTGTAGCATCCAAATGGTTATCTTTTATATTTGTACCAATCGGCTAAGCCGGAAGTGTACTTTATATAACAAATTTTCCGACTTTGCCACATAAATTCAAAACAATCAGTCGTAGAATATTGAAATTTCGCATTAAGCACTTCTATAACATCTAGTTATACATCTTGCATTATTATTGCGATCGGCTAAGCCAAAAGTGCACTTTACTTGAATTTTTTTTTAATTTTCCGCATAAATCCAAAACATTCAAACATAGAAGGTTCTAATTCAGTATTTGAGACGATTAGTACTGTCTAAATGCTTATATTCTATTTTCATTGAGATCGACTGAGCCGGAATTACACTTTACTTGACACTCTTTTGGAATTTTTTTGTAGAGTATTGATAATTGGTATTTCAGTCTGATGTAGATTGCCTACTATTTTCATAACAATAGATTGAACCGGAAGTGCACTTCTGTTGGAATTTATTTTTCAATTTTGCGCATAAATTCGAAACTGTTAGGCGTAGAGTCTTGGAAATCAGTACTTAGGAATGTTGTAGCATAAGAATGATGAGCTACTATAGCCATAGCAACCGACTAGACTGAAAGCGCATTTTACTTGACAGATTTTTGAAATCTTTTGGATAAATCCAAAACGATTAGCCTTGGATTGATGAGATTTTGTATTTGAATATATATATATATATATATATATATATATATATATATATATATATATATATATATATATATATATATATATATATATATATATAATTTTGGCTAAATTGAATCAAATATTACTCATTTGAAATTTACCAAGCTTTCGATTTTAATGTTTAAATCTTCATCAGGGTAATTACTTTTGAGAATTTATAATAGAATTCCATCTCTGATAAATTTAGAATATTTTGAGTTTTCATTTTGTAAGATATTATCACAGTTCAATACATGTTTAAAACATTTTTAAAGATAAATAAAATGAAACGTTTCTTGTGCAAGTTCTTGCAACACACGTGAAAACGAAACACACGTGTGTTGCAAGAACTTGCACAAGAAACGTTTCATTTTATTTATCTTTAAAAATGTTTTAAAAATGTATTGAACTGTGATAATATCTTACAAAATGAAAACTCAAAATATTCTAAATTTATCAGAGATGGAATTCTATTATAATTACCCTGATGAAGATTTAAACATTAAAATCGAAAGCTTGGTAAATTTCAAATGAGTAATATTTGATTCAATTTAGCCAAAATTCAAGACTGCTTAAACTCGTTACATATTTGTTTTCTTAACTAATCGACCAGTCGCGATTACCTTAAACTATATATATATATATATATATATATATATATATATATATATATATATATATATATATATATATATATATATATATATATATATATATATATATATATATCTATATCTAATGATGTACAAGTAAGTCCACGTCAGATTAATACTCACTTGTAAGTACATATTGTGAAACCGACAAAACTCGCATTTCGAAATTTTGAAGGAAATATCCGTTTTGAGCAATCCTGAATCCATCGACTGAGCCGGAAGTGCACTTCACTTGACAGTCTTTCAGAATTTTTCGCATAAATTCGAAACGATCGGCCATAGAGTATTGGAATTTAGTATATCAGTTTACTGCAGCATCTTAATGATTGCTTATCTTAATATATATTTACGCTCATCACTGATTCATTGATTCTGTGACGCTCTAAGATAGATAAAGAGATATATCTCAGTTACAGCAATAAAATGTCAGAGCAGTGTATGAGGTAGAGCGTTTGACTACTACTCGATAGGTACCATGTTTAAATCGCATTTGGGTGCAAAAATTTTTTGTATTTTTTTTCCGTTATTCAGGTTACTATTTCATCAATATTATTCTCCCAAATCATCATCATTTACATTTAAGGTATTTTATGTTATGTGCTAAACATATCTTCTATTTTCATATGAATCTGCGATATTTCGTGTTATGATGGAGGTACTTGGCAAGAGTACTGTCACTTTAAACAATAATTGTTGTGATATTACAATTTTTAAATTGATTTTTGAATTCAAATAATTGTGAATTGTGAACTTTAACTGTTATTAGTTTAAACGTTTTTGAATCCATATTACACCTTGAACGTTTTATTGTGGAACAAATACGATCAGATTGACAGCGTAAGATAATATCAAAAAATTTACAATTCTTGCATTTCTGTTGATGTTTGAAATCTTGACATATATTCACGCTCATCACTGATTGACTAACTCCAAAACTTTTTCATCAACATTTCTCACCCAAAGCATCATCATTTATGTACATTTAAGGTATTTTATTTTAGTGATGTGCTGAACATATTTTCCATTTGACTGACGACCCGTCACCTTTCAACGGGCGCCTAGTGCGCCTTGCATATTACTAGTTACTCTCATAACAATAGACCGAACCGGAAGTGCATTTCAGTTGGATTTTTTTTTTAATTTTTCGCATAAATTCAGAGCCGTAGAATCTTGGGAATCAGTATCTAAGAAGGTTATAGCATAATAATGATGACTTACTGTTTTCATAGTAACTGATTGAGCTGAAAGCGCACTTTACTTGACAGATTTTTAGAATTTTTTGGATAAATCTAAAACGATTAACCGTGGAACGATGGAGTTTCATGTTCGATTATCGTATTATTATATGCAAAAAATATATCCGATGGTGTACAAGTAAGTCACGTGATGTCCACGCCAGATTTTCATTTGAATTGTGTGATTTATTCTAATATTCATTACCAGTTTTCGTATAACTCTTTGAACACTGAACCCACCATGCAACCCTTCCTTGATAAGATATAACATTTGACAGTATGCTGATCATTCGACAGTCACCTGATGTATACTTCAAAATTGCATCAAATGGCAAGCTCGGAATGGTGTGATATTAAATTGCAAATAATTTATAGATCTCTAGACAAATCTACGGAGTTCCTTGTAGATATCAGCTGATATAGCTGATTGTAATATATAAATCAGTATATCAGTTTCATCTGCCGTATGAGATGCGTATCGAGTTGATTCTCAATTAGAAACATCTTTTGCAAGTAATCATACCAAGTGTCAGCTGTATTGGTTTACTACTCTGCACTTAGTCGTGCAGGTCGAATGGTTTCCACTAAATGGACGAGAAGATTTTGAATAAAATAGTGGCAGACTTTTATAGGCTAAAATCCGTATTACGTTTGATTAGGAATCTCCATACATATCGTCATCAGGCTCTAGCATACTATGGCTGGTGCACCGGACAGCTTTTAAAAAAGGAACTGTGTTTATAAAACGCGGCAGTACAGTCATTCTACACGAGTCCAGTGTACCTCTAGATGTTAATTTACTTTATAATTCTAGTATGAGTTTCGCGCACGGAGTTAAATCAATCTTGTGACACCGAGAGCATCTCTACATGGTTTCCAAGCGATGTAGTCCAAAATATCTCCAGTGTAAATTTGTGCTCAATTTCGATACACCTCTAGCCTGTTATTCACACCAAGCTCTATAATAACGATTCGGGGAAGAAAACAGGGCTGTAATGAGAAAATCGTGGCTGAACATAGGGCCAAGCTTCTCTTGAAGCCTACTAATTAACACTTGAACATCAGCTCTAATTGGAAAAATCTCCATGGCAATGGCGACAGTTCAAACAAGCAGAATTTAATCAGTAATTTCAATTAATTTATTTAATTGAATTAGATGCTTGATCAGATAGAATGAGTTAGAATATATTGCGCATGTTGATAATAATAATCTGATTACTGCATTGAGGGACTTAGGAAAACAACAGTATTTGATATTCTATTGAATATGCACTATTATGTTTATTAGAAGCGGATGTAGCAATTGTTGCCATTTACATTATATCAATATTAGTTCAATAATTTAGCTCCAGTTTTGAACAGAGCATATGATCGAATACAATTCATTCAATAATGGATATGCCATTGTGTGAGACGAAAATGTTTGACGTTTGGGTTTATGAGCTACATTTTCAAAAGGTCGTTAAGAAATGGCACTGAGTGCAATAAATATCTGATTCTAATATAATACATTTTGTTAATGAAAGAATTTTGAATGAAAATTATTAGATTGATTATTCTTTGCTGAAAAACAAATGATTGTAGTACATTAGTATAATGAAACATGCATTAAAAAACGATTTTTTGAAGTAATTACAGTTTCGTGTTATGATTTTTAAACAAGGTTGGAAACAAAAAAAAACCTTCAGGTAATTAAAATATAAATATAGTTCACTTTTCATTCAAAACAGAAACGCTCTTGTAATTCTAGATTCCGAAATGAACGAAGCTAATATTCACTTGGAATTGGATATGGCATGCTAGAATTGTGCCCGGTACTTTGACGAATCCTGGAGAAATGTTTTCAATTGTACTGGATGCTGAATGATGGATTACAGAGATGGAATTTGATGCAAGTGAAATGTTAGTATTTAGAATAAGATCCTTGTACGTTATTAAATGCACTAACCATCAATAATTATGAATTCCGCAATATTTGTATTTATAATCCTTGTTGATAAGCGATGATACTTCCAAAAATTCACTCAGAATACGAGTCCACGTGATTCTAGGTTTCTTTTATATTTTCAAGATCACTTATATTATATATATATATATATATATATATATATATATATATATATATATATATATATATATATATATATATATATATATATATATATATATATATATATATATATATATATATATATATATATATATATATATATATATTATATATTTACGACTGAAATTTGAACTAAGTATTTTTCAAGGTTTTATCAATGAATCAAGAATAATACAAAGTTTCAACGAAATTTCGTGGCTAAACGATGAATTAAAAAAAAAGCCACAAGGATTTACGAGTACTTGCATACAATCGCAAACGATGTATCAGCTCAAATCTTAAACCATATATAGCAGCTGGCAGTAGATACTGTTTTGCGTCGGACACCATTTTAAAATCAAGACTCCTAACAAAAAAATCTAAATTAGTTCTATATAAAATTAATATTCGACCTATAGTGACATACGGATGTGAAAAACGAGGACTTACTAATACGCTTCGAACGTAGGGTACTACGAAAAATCTTTGGACCAATATGATGAAAGTATAAAGAAATAGAAGTCTCGGATGAACCATAATCGATGCAATGCAACTCTATGAGACTCTTGATATTAAAGAATAGAAAAACAAAGAATTAGATGGTTGAGACATCTACAGCATATTTCTGAAAATAGATTGGTAAAGAAGACGTATACACTTTCTCCCCATGGACGAAGAAGGGACAGGCTCCGGCTAAGATGAGAAGACGACATCCTAGGAGATCTGGGAAATCTTAAAGTGCAAAACTGGACTCAAATAGCAAAAGATAAACAAAAGTGGAGAGATATTGTTGAGGAAGCCGAATGTTTGATTGATTGATTGCATACAGAGCCCAGTCAAATTAGGGCTTCACCTCGAAATGAGAGATAATAAGCTGGAAACCTGTACAAACCTTCATTTTGGCATTCTAAAAGCTATCTTAAAAGTCTCATGAAATCTTGTGTCTGCGTCTTGAGTTATTCAAGGTCAAAGGTTGCAAAAATCGGTTTTTTGCAAATATCTTGATTTCTACGGCTCCAATAATATTGCCATACATCACAAATATTGTGGAGTATAAAATTTGCAATAAATTTTGTCTCGAACATTTTTCCATGCGCTCAACCGTTTTTGAAATAGAGTGCGGAGAACACGTAGTGCTCAGCCATGCAGGGTCAGCAATGACTTCCGGTGGCTCTTACAAAGTCAGTAAATCACTGAAATTATAAGTGATTCGTATTATTTATTGGATAATACATTATATTTAATAACATTTCCTATATAGGGTATTCAATTTAAGTGACGCACCTTTGCTGTCTCGGGCAGTATAAGAGCTGCAAAGTTGGTTAAATTAGCAAACAATTTCTATTTTATATGACTATTTTAATAAACGAGACAAATTTTTTTTTTTTAGATCAGTGGCTCTTGAAATACGGGCTGCAGCTTTTTTATTTCAAAAGTTTATCTATTTTTTCATTTACTTATTCGATTCAGTATTTTTTTCTGAATTTATTTATTTATTTAGCTCCAAAAGTTATAAGTATAATACAAAAGAAAATACAAGTAAATCCTATAGAGGTATAAAAACACCTGTGCGTAGGTATGGAAAAACTTGAAAAACTAACTTACTTCCTAGAATAATAACAAAAAGGTCCATAGTAAATAAACCAACCCGAAACTTGACTAAAAAAAATTTTCAAGTTTCAACAGACGTATACTTTAGAAAAAAATTGAAGAAAAAAAACTTAATAATAAATAAAGATTATATAATAAAGGAATTTAAGTATTATATTTTGAATATTTGACAAGATCTATTTTTTTAATTTTGACTTCCCAAGTTTAACATTACATAATGTTTTAAGATCATTAGGAAGTCTATTGTAAATATTAATTGCTTCAATGTAGCTATTTTTACTGCCCACAGCTTTGTATATCTGAGGCAGTAATATGCTTTTATTTCTTGTAACACTGTTTGAGTTATTGTACTGATTTTTCAGATCATAGTAATGGAAAGTAAGTGATTCTAGAGCAAAAATTTGATCTAGATTTCAAGGTCTTTTATCAGTTGAAAATTCATTTTTAGAAACAATCTTTAACAATTTTGTTTGAAGTCTTTGTAACATGCTTTTAATAGATGGAAAGCAGCCTCCCCATGCAATAATTCCGTAGGTAATTATTCCATGGAAGAAAGCATAATAAATCATTAGTAGAGTTTCTGTCCTCATAATTTTAGAGGCTTTATGAAACATAGAAACTAGATATTTTGTTTTATTTATATTATAGTGAATGTGGCTTTCCCATATCATTCTGTAGTCAAAGAATAACCCAAGATATTTAGTAGATTCAACTTTTTTGATATTAATATTATTTTTTCAAAAATTTTGGCAAAGCTAGATATCCGAAAAATTGGTTTTAATTGGAGATTATATGGCAGTTTTTAGATTTAAATATAGGTTTAATATCAGCACACTTGAGGGCATTAGGCCAGATCACGCCTATGCAATTCCCTATCTCAACTGTGTAGCAAAAGTGAAGCCAAAAATGTAATATTGTTAGAGAGAGAAAGTAACTGAGAGATGGGTTGAGGTGGGCCCATGTTTGTATGGAGTTAAATGGCTAGATTCGGTTAATTTAGTATTTTCATGTGAAAATTTATTGTATTGTGATACTGGGTACAGAGCATGTGAAGAGAATTTTTTTTATGCACCCAAAGATGATATTTTATTAAATAAGTGGCGAGGATTTCTTAAAAGAATGCTCGTCTGGAGATGTAAAAGTGAGAAGAAATTACTTTAAAATTATATCAAAATTAAAGGTTATATCAATGTTTCAAATTATTGAACGTATCTAATTTAAAATTTAATGAAAAATTCAACTTCAAGAAAATTTCTTATCAATGAAGAATATAAATATTTCTATTTATGTTTTGAAATCAATAGAGATGTGATAATTGTTTACAAATCCACCGTACAGTATAGTATGGAATTGTTCAATTATGTGACAAATATATTATTACAGATACCGTTCAAATATTTCCGACTGAAAGAAAATGCATGACCGAGTATTTTTCCAAATTGCCCGAAATACTTGAGCGTCTCTAAAAAAACAAGGAAATCTCTTATAAAACAGGATATTAAAATGTAGATAGAATTCATCTTCCAATTATTCGATTCAAATAATTTTTAATTTTTAGTAGAAGACACATAAAAGCTAGAAATAAATTTAAATCCAAAGCAAAACTTGGATTCAGAGGACTTGTAAGAATATTTTCGATTTGAAAATTATATCCATCGAAGAAAAACCAATTTTTATCAATGAGATGTTGGGGACAAAATGCTTTGTTCTCAGAAAGGAATATAAAAATGAACGGAATTTTCCCATAAATATCACGGATGTACGCAATTTAGGAAATTTTTGCTAAGTTTTCTGTTAATATTTTCTTCTGGTATATAAGAAATTGTTAGTGTATATTTTCTCAATTTCCATAAAATTTTTATGTATCTGTTATTCATAATTAGAAAACTCTTATCAAAAGAAACGTTTATAAAACATGTTTCATAATAGTACACTTTTTCATTGCAGATTTTAATAAATAGAAATGCTAATTTTCTTCTACTTTTGCCTTTCATTTGATGAATAATAAAGTATTTAACGTAATAAAAATATTGAATTTATCTGAAAATTGTTTTTTATTGTAAAAAAATTAAAATATAATCTCATTTCTGTATATGAAGCATGCAAAGCTGGGCCCGCTCTCGCTATCTCTCGTACGTCTGCCGTATTACATTTTAGGCTTCATGTTTTCCAACTGAGTGTCCGCTCCTCTATTATTCTCCTTTGTGGGCCAGATTGATTTTTCAATACTAAAATTAATTATATGTACCAAGGGAACTACTAAATAATGAGATAATTTCTTGATAGTTTTCAAATGAATATTGTCAACCCCACCATTTTTCATTCTTATTTTATCTATAACAGTGGATACTTCATAAGTATCAGTAGGTGAGATAAAAATGATCTTAGGGTTTATTTTCGGTAACACGAGGGTAGAGTTAGAACGTTTTTTAATTTTATCACAAAGTTCAGATCCAATATTACAAAAGTACGAGTTCATCAAATTAGATATGGTTTTAGGATCGTAAGTTTTTATATTTTGAGCATTGAAAATATAGGTGATATCATCTTTTTTTTTTGTCTTATTACCCAGCATATTGTTTATTACATTCCATGGATTTCTTGGGTTGCTACTATTTGAATCAATTATATCACGATATTTGCTTTGCTATTTTAATAACATTATCTAAGATTTCAATATAATTTTTGTACTCACTCTTGATAGTACTATTATCAGGATTTGATTTACACATTTGGTATGGCATCTCTTTTCTATTACATGAGATTAAAATTGCTGATGTAATCCAGTTACTCCTAGGAGTAGATTTAGTTTTATTTTTAGATTTTTTTTATTTTCTTATGCGATATCAATAGTATTATGAATTAGACTGATGAGTTAGTTAGTAGCCTTATTTGGGTCGAGCATCAATAATATTGAATAATAATTCTGACTAGCAGCTATTCTATTCAATCTGTTGTAATTAATAGGGACAGAAGGATGCGTATCAAATAAATTCAATGATATATTATTTTTATATCATTCCATGATAAAAACATGGGAAAAACGCAATTGAGTATTATGAAAATTTAATTTGAATCTGATTGATACAAGAGTGCTATGGAAGAAAGCGATTGAAGATTTTGTTTCATATTAATTGTTGTTTGCTGTCAAAATTAATTTTCAGCTCTTTATGTCGAGTAGAAAAAGAAATATGCTGCTTGAAAATTTGCTATTAGTTATGGACATATTAAAATTCTACGATGACGGGATGGTTACGGTCATTCATACTTGTTTATACGTTTGCTGCGGTTGCACACGCCTCGTGTGGTATTCAGCGTGAGCCAGACGCGCGCCCGAAATCAACTCTAAACTTTCACGAAGCATAACTTTTTTTTCAATGAAGACACAGGAGCTGGAATTTCTACAAATTTCCCTCATATATCTTATATTAATACTCCCTAGACAGTTATTTCGTCACAAAATTCTAGTGACTCTATATGAGGACTCGTAAAATCTTACGAAAATATTTTGGAAAACCCGCCAGTCAATCAGAAAATGATTCAGAAACTTCAGACGGATTGTGTGTTGTTCTCAATTTCTTTTAAAATTCAGGGTATAATTCTCAAAGCGAAATATTACTAATTTATCAGAAGTACAGTGAATTAAGCATGAAAACAAGATATACGACTTGAGAGTTCAGTGTTGGTTATAGCTATAGGGTACGCTGAATACCGTGGCCGTTGTGTATAGATTCCACGATGATAGGGTGGATTAGGTCATTCACGTATCTCTATATGCCTGTCACGGTATTCAGCGTAGAAGCTTAACACTAATAGTGGTATGCACAGTCGTTCGCCGGCGATCTGCCAGCGTTCCGCCGGTGAATACTTCGTAAGCACGTTAGAGAAACGCCAGATATTGTGCTGGCGAATCGTCGGCGAACGACTGTGCATACCGCTGTGAGCTTTCTAGACGCATATCTTCTTTTCTGTTGGAAACACAGACCTAAAATTTCGTAAAAAAGCCTTTTTTTACATAGTCACTATAGAATGATATTTATTCCACACGCTGTAGCGTGCAGAATAAGGGTCATCCCGCACGCTCAGAGGTTCATAAGGAAGCCATGTGGCATCGCGAGAAAACTGTTTCATTGCTGTCATAATTTTATTTCTTCCTATTTTTCTTATCATTCCTCTTCAAAATGGAGTCAATAAGAATAATTTTATCAACGTTTGATGGATTGGAATAAAATCAGTGAAGCGAATTCTTTCTCAGAAAACGGCATATTTTGGTTATAGATATTTCCGCGAACATCTTTGACTGTAGAAAAAATCGCACCCGTCACTCGTGCGGATCGCTCATTCCATGCTCATGTGAATTCTGCCAGTCGACTTCGTCTCGTGACTGAATTATTTACATTTGCATGGAATGATCCCCATTCCGCACTTGCATCGGAATATACTATTTTCTACAGTCACTATAGAATGATACCCATTCCACACGCTGTAGCGTGCGGTATAGGGGTCATTCCGCACGCTCTGAGGTTCCTAAGAAAGCCGCGTGGCGTCGCGATAAAACTGTTTCATTACTGTCATAATTTTAATTCTTTTTGGTTTTCTTATCATTCCTCTTCAAAATGGAATCAGTATGTGTAATTTTATCAACATTTGATGAATTGGAATAAGATCAATGAAGCAAATTCTCTTTCAGAAAACGGTATATTTTGGTTATAGATTTTCACGCCGATACCTTTGACTGTAGAAAAAATAACATCCGGCACTCGTGCGGATCGATCATATCATGCTCATGTGAATTCTGCCACTCGACTTCGTCTCGTGGCTGAATTATTCACATTCGCATGGAATGATCTCCATTCCGCACTTGTATCGGAATATACTATTATATATCATATTCTAATATCCGCTAGGCCAGGGGTCGGCAACCTTTTTCGGACGGCGGGCTCATTTTCACAATAAAAATTTTTATGCGGGCCGCATATTGAAATGTAAATGTAACTTGAATAGTGCTTTTATATCATATACGAATATAAATATTATTAAAAATCAATATTGGTGCTTTGACAGGCCGCGCAAAAAGTGGCAAAGGGCCGCAGGTTGCCGATCCCTGCACTAGGCGATTACTGAAAATTGGGAGCTTCATCACACAATTTTTGCAATTGTAGGTAGAGACTCGCAAACCTTAAGGACATTTTTTGGAAATTCGTCGTCATCGGAAATTGTTGTTAATATTTTGAAGAACAATGTACTGCTACTAATTACTAGATATATATAGCGACCTAAACATTTGCACCGCCGTCACTTAAATTTTAGGAGTCGCTTAACTGAGTAATATTGTATCAAAACTCAAAAATCAAATATGACATAAACATTGTTGTAATTATTTCAATGCAATACTTTATGTTTGATTGGAACTTGAAATTTAAGCTAGTTTCAGGTGCGCATGTTTGACGCACGCTGATTATCGCGAGAGTAGTATAAAATATTCTGCGATGACGAGGTGATTACAATTACTTATTAAGGGCGCCTGCAACGGTATTCAGCATGCGCCAGGCACGCCCGAATTCAACACTAAGCCTTCAAGGCGCAAATCTTTTTCATATCGAACAGACAGAGCAGGAATATTGTATTTCAGTGCCTTTACGGCGGTTATTCGAAATTCAGAATTTCGGCATACAAAATGCTGACAAATTAGATTCTGCTTATGGTCAAAATTTCCAATCAAAATAATAATAATTGTCGGAGATATGATAGATAAGATCAGTATTTGGTAAGTTTTGGGCCTTTTTAGGCCTGACCTATGCCGCCAATTAAGTTATGCTCTCCTAATACTAATATAACTTCCAAATAATCCTTTAAGTTTGACTCCTTGTGAAAATTTTAATTGACTTCTGTCTAAACTGAACTTGGGAATCTCTCATTGTAAGTTTCCCAACAATTAATTAGGGTTAAAATTTTCTTTGAAGATGCTTCAAGTGATCCGCTCGATATACTCAAGGATGCTTAATACCCCAAAACTTTATTAAAACAGAAATCTCTCAATTCCAATTAGACAACAAGCTACTTCATCCTGTAGAGTGAGATAAAATCGCCAGAAGAAGCGATTACTATAAAAAAGATATAAGGAGAACTAAACGATAATTTCAGAAAAGAAAGTTTGAGTAAAATAGTTTGAATTTTCATATCATAAAAGAAAATAGTTACGAATAAAAAAAAATAAATTATATGTGCAGTAAAGTTTGAACATGTCCATTCTGATGGATGAATAATAAAAGTATTGTATTTCACTCCATAATCCAAGCTGATAATGAAAATATAATATAAATCATGGCATGATATTTCATAACATTTGAAATAAATTGTAACATGAGCAGAATTTTCAATATTGTAATTTTAAACTTTCCGATTTACTATTTATGTACGTGTATATCAAACACGAAACACAATCTGATTGTATAATATATATCATATATATTTTTATGTAAAGCTTTCCTGTTACGAATGATTATCTCTTTTCATAGTAGTTGTAAATAAAGTGGAAAATTATCTTCCTTCTTTGTTTTCTATCTTTATTATCTCCAATTGTTTTTTTATAATTTCCGTCATTCTTTTTCAATTCCTTAGTAATGAATTTTCGTGTAAAAAGATCGCGAACTAAGCAACCGTTTTCATTTCTTGAACAAGTAACGATACAATAAAAACTTAATATTTAGTTCGCGGGAGTGTATTGTGTAGGATACAAAAGTTTCCACAAAGGACGATGCCATTATCAGCACGGGGTGGCCAGCACACGCAATGTAGCTGCCATACGTTAAACGTGACTGGAATTGAACATGAAAGTATATGTGGATTCAATTCTATTTGTAATTATTGAGGGCTGTTCAGTTCTACGTATTAAATTGTTAGTGGTAGGGGAGTTCTTTTTTGTGTGCAATTATTGAAAAATATATTGAAAACAAGGGAAGCATTGATTATGATGAAAGATACTACGGTTACAACGAAAAAAATTATGAATACTTTGATCACAACAAGAGAAGTCTTGATTACAACAATAGAGGCATTGATTATAACAAGGGATGCATTGATTACAATAGATAGCATATTGACTAAAAAGATGGATACCCTGATTACAACAGTAGATATCTTAATAACAACAAATGATTCCTCAAATACAACTTAATTACAACAAAGAATACCTCAATTACAATTGAGAATATCTCGACTACGACAAAAGTGACTCCAATTACCATGAAGAAAACAGAACAGAACAAAACAGCAAAGAATATCTTGATTACAACAAAAGAAACTCTATTACAATAAGGAAGAAATTAATTCCAAATATAACAAGAGAGGTATTGATTACAATAATACAGACATTGACTACACCAGAAAATATCTTGATTATGATGATGAATACCTAAATTACAACAGAAGATACCTTCATTGCAAAAATAAATAGATATTATGTTAGGATCTAGATAGAACATATCCTGATTACAACAAACGGAATATTAGATAATGACAATAAAATCAACAAAGTATAGCTTGATTACAACAATATTTTTTCAATAACAAGTATGAGTATTTTTTGTTGACTACAAGGAAGGTATCGATTACAATAGAAATTATCTCGATTATAACAAAGGATATCTTGATTACAACAGAAACAAAAGAAATAATCTACAATTAGAGCTATTGCAGAGGATACCATTAATACGTGATTACAGTAAAGGATACCGAGATTACGAAGCGGTATACTTGCTCACAAAAAAAATAAAGAAAAATAAAATAAAATAAAATATATCTTGATTTCAATGGTTACACCTTAATTACAACGGAGAAGAATAATTTTGTCCGTATATACCTCGATTATAATAAGAGAGACATTGATTACAATAAGGGAAAAATTGATTATTACTGTTGTACCTTTTTTTTGACGAAGGGACATTAATGTCCTCAAGGCATTTCAGGTACCAACTCATATTATTTTATTAGTGCACACTATACTATCCTTTAACAATTATTAAATAAACATGAATTTTAATTAAATTTGTAATTTGATCGATGATGGAGCTCGAACTTTGTTGTTCGATGGTTGAGTGAATACTGCCTTATTTCAATTTACAAGGAGCTTCAGGTGGACCACTGAAACCGGAGATGACTCTCCAGGAGAACGGCTGAAAGCCTGAACCCCAGATAGATATACTACACTACACATCCAAAATACAGCGTAGCTCTCAACATTTGAAATACCTTGAATACCATAAGGGATATTCTGATTGCAACAAAGGCTATCGTGATTTCCAGCATGAATAACTGGATTACGATAAAATTGATCTAGATTTCAGCAAAAACAAAAACTTTGAAAACAATTAATAATAGTTATAGAAAAAGATATCCAGATTGCAATGGAAGGTATCTTGATTGCATGGAGGGATTCGTTAAATACAACTAGAAATAATCGCTATCAGGAAAACATTGACAACGTCAGAAGTGTCCTTGATTACGAAAAAAGGGACAACAAAGCAAATCCCAAAGGGAGAATCAGATTATAATAACGAGTTTCGACTACAAGAAGCGATTTGTTGGATACAACTAGAGTTTTCAACAAAAGAAAATGTAACTACTACAAGAAACACCTTGATTACGACAAAGGTGACCTTGATTACAACATAAGAAATGAGACTTTGATCCAAATGGAGATCTGGTTCAAAACAGTGAAGGTTGCGATTATAATTATGAATACCTTGTTATAAGAAGGAATAAATTGATTACAACAGCAGATAATCAGATCACAACGAAGGATACGTTGATAACCACAATGATTATTCTGATTACAACAAGAATACCTTGATTATGGCAAAGGTGCCCTTGATTATACTAACGGAAACTTGAGAACGATGAAAAAAGTCGTAATCATGATAAGGGAGACTATAATCACAATTAGGAACATTTTAATAATAAATACCTAGATTATATGAAGGAAGACATTAGTTACAACAGCAAATACCTTGGTTACAAATGAATAAACTGTAATAAAATTGAAGTAAAAGATACCTTGATTAGAAGAAGAATTTGTAGAATATAACTAGAGATACCTTGATAACTATAATGGATACTATGATTTCAACAAGGAATACTTTGATTACTATTAGTAATGCCTTGATTACAGTGAAATTGTCCTTAGTCATACCAACAGAAACCTTGAGAACGACGAAGGGCATCGTGATTATAACAAAGGAGACTATGACTACAATATATCAATAAATATCTATATTACATAGAAGAAGACATTGATTATAACAACAAATACTTTCATTACAAAGGAAGATACGTTGAATGAAGTAAAGGATTGGTTAAATACAACTAGATATGCCTTGATTACTACAATGGATATTCTGAGAACAAGAGATACTAGGGGTATCTCGATTACAGTAAATTTGTCCTTAATCATACTAACAGAAACCTTGAAAACGACGAAGGAAATTGTGATAATGGCAAATAATAATAATAATATATTTATTTCAAATACCAACAATACATTGTATAGAAAAAGTTAATAACATAAGCATAAAAATGCGGAAGTATAAAAGATGAAAGATCAGTTGGACGTAACATTGAGGGATTCATTTACCCTATAAAAGTCAATTTGTAGTGAATATTATTTCCGATTATTCAAAAGAAAAAAAAATCCCAATATTTTGATCAGACTATGATTTCAATATAGATTACAAGGTCAATCAGTTGATTACAACAACAATTACCTTGATTACAAAGGAAGATAGGTTGATTGAAGTGTAAGATACCTTGATTAGAATAAGAATTTGTTGAATACAACTAAATACCTTGATTACTACAATGGATATTCTGATTACAATAAGGAATACCACAGCTACTACTAGGAATACATTGAATACGACAAAGGCGTCCTTAAGAACGGCGAGAGATATCGTGTTTATAACAAAGCAAACTATGATTACAATATAATAATGAACTCCTAGATTACATAAAGGAAGGGAACGATACAACGACGAATACCTTGTTTACAAAATAAGATACGTTAGTTGAAGTGGAAGATACCTTGATAAGAAGAAGGATTTGTTTAATGCAACCAGAGATACCTTAATAACCACAATGGGTAATTAATAATACAGTCTTAAAGTAAAGTATATATTGATAATGATAAAAATCTTTTTACCTTGAACAAGTTTGAAAAACTAAATTTTGAGAAATAAGATCTTATCATCAGTGAAACACTTCATCTCCGGCGGAAAGCATATCTCCAGATGTAATTCTGAGCCTACGTGGTGGAGAGAATATCTCTGGAGACTGCAGCCTCCTGTTGATGTGTTTCACCTAGAGCTCAGTTCTTGAAATACTTATTTAGTTAAACTTGTTAAACGTTGAAAAGTTCCAATTATTTTTGCATATAACCACAGTGAATACTCTGATTATAATAAGGGATACCTCGATTACTATTTTGATTACAATTGGGAATACCTTGATTACGATAAAGATGTCCTTGATTATACTAACAGAAACCCCGAGAACGAGGAGATAAATTGTGATTATAAGAAAGCAGATGATTACAATATAATTGTAAATACCCAAGCTAGGCATTGGAACAACAAAAGCCTTGATTACAAAGGAAGATACATTGATTGAAATGGGAGATATCTAGATTTATTGTATACAATTAGAGATATCTTGATTACAACAATGGATACTCTGATTAAAATGAGGTATACCTTGATTACAATAGATATCTCGATCGTTATAAGGAAATCCCCGATTCGGAAAACCTTAACCTTAATTATACTAACAGAAACCTTCGAAACTAAAGGAGATCGTAATTATAACAAAGGAGACTGATTACAATGAAGAAGACTAGGTTTACAAGAAAGGAGAATAATGTTATAATAATAAATACTTTGAAAACAACATTTAAAACCTTGAATATATTATGGAAACAAACACGTGGAGTAAATTATTCAGTATTAAAGAAATGAAAACACAATTTGAAAAGAAACAATTCAGAAATCTGGTTTTGTTACAAAAAATTATAGTTCCAGCGATTACAGTCTAAAAAGATTGCTGATTTAAACTATGTGAATACGAGATCTGGCAATAATAGCTCAGTGATTATTTCAGCGCAATAGGGAATATGCATTAAATAATTTAAATTTGGTTCAAATATTTTTCTTCCGAATTTATATTGTCCGGACTTTTGTGCTAAACCATCATTTTGGTATTTAATATCTTTTTAATTACTCAAAATTAATAAATAAAAATGCAAACTGAGCGCGGGAAATTCAAAGTTCCAAAACGCAACACCATTGATTAAAAAGAAATGTGACGTCAGATACTACTAACACTGCTTACATTTGTATGGCATTGCAGGCTTTTGATTAGAAAACATAGTAATAACGTGTGTGTTGTGAATTCATTTATTGTTTAAGTGTAATTTTAGCATCCTAGTGAGATTGTAAATCATTTAAGACAGTGGTTTTGTAAAAGCACAATCGGATAATCTGTCAAGAATAGATCTATTCATGATGTCGTCTTATTTCTTTCAAATCCAAATTTTACGTCCGCTGAAATAAAAAGAGTGAACACTGCAAAGTAATTATTCAATAATAACACATTATGTACGCCATTTTGATAAATACAATCCGAAATATGATGAGCAGTAAACGAAGCCGCATGCTGAATTTTATTGCTAATAGTTATTTAAGTATTAAGATCAGTAAGTACAGTTTACCGATTGAGAATAATAGTTTGGAGGCCGAGCTCTGGCGAGGTTTCCAAATATTATACGAAATCGGTACTGTACTTATTGACCGTGATGCTTACAAAATTTTTGCACGATTGGAAAATCCAAAATATGGATCCAAATTCTCTTTTTCAAATTGAATTACTATTGACTATTGTTCATTCGCTGTCAGCTGTCAAGTTTGACATCTTATTGTGAATGTTCAATTACAAATAATAATAATGATGAAAACGTGAATATTTTTTTGTGAAAATCTATAATTTTTTACTTACCGCCTCTACTCATGGGCGGTAAGTAAGCATAACCATAGTAACCACAGTTTGCTGGTAAAATCAACATATCACCTCGAATAGAGGGCCGGTAAACACATGAAAACGCCCAATCGTGCAAGAAACTAATTACATTTAGAGTACGTTCCACTTAATGACCGCAACGCTCATGCTCACGACCGCGGTTTTTGCTGTTCCACTAACTCATGGTCGATGTGGCTGGTGCTTCAAGTGGAACGATGCGAGTGTCCGTTAAATGTCAAATAAACTGACAATTTTTGGTTAGAATCGAAAAGTAAATTATAAATAAGATTTATCTACGACGGTGCGCTAATAGGTGATTCGTCCATTCATTTGCGTGTCATTATGAATTTCATAATGACACGCATTTTTATAAGAGAAATAATAAAAATAGAAATTCTATCAAATTTCAAGTTTCTTTTATCATGAATAACTATCAATACACACACATTAATTCATGTTTTATAAAAATTTACGACAAGATCAGGGACAAGATTTTCACAATTGGATATGTTTATTTTCTTTAAACCTTTGATAGCTGTCAAACAAACAAATAGTTGACATAACAATGAATAAAATGCAAATTGATCAAGCTATAAATTTTACACTAAATGCTTTTCGAGTGTCAAACATGAATAAAAAATTCCAATTCAGCAGCAATACACGTTTGATATAGCTAGTGTAACGAGACTTGAGTGATAAAAACACTCGGCTAATCGCCTCGTGATTTAACATCACACACGTTTCATTACAACGGCTATATCAAACTTGTATCATTAATATCTATAAACTGACCTGTAGCAATATGCCTGTGTGAATTAATTGCTCTTGAATAATAAATAATGATAATGAGAGACCATGAAATTATCTGTTATATGACAAATGGAAAATCTTGAATCAATTGACATAGCTTGGAGTCGAAAGTACAAATTAGAAAGGCATCTTCTTATTTAATTTAAACTTCTTGGCGATTTATTCAAAAATGTACGCAACGGCCGCTACGACCCACCTTTAAATCGCGGGCGTAGGGAGCTTGAAGTAGTCGAGATCAATGACGTCATCTATGACGTATTTATCATGAACGCCAAGACCGCGATCGTCTTGTGGATCGATTATTGAGGGGACTTTAGCGTTGCGGCAGTCTAGTGGAACGTACCCATATGTTGTGCATGATCTGTCAAGTTTATTATGACCTTACATCATTTCTTACGTATTTTAAAACCTGTCTGGATTGGAAAAAATACTTTATCAGGTACATTTCTGATAGTATTTTGCATTCAGGCACAATACTTATGAACTGACTTTTGACCTTTTTTAATGCTGAAATAAGTTGAGAATGAAAACACCTGTAGTAAACAATGGACTGTAATGTCACTGGACATGTTATTTGACGTCATCCATAGAGCGCGCGAAAATGGCGACGTTTAAACAGCTCAAAATTATTCTCAATTTTAAATATTCTTTAAAACATGATTACAGCACTTTTAAACATAATTTATATTTTTTACTATGTTATAACGATGTAATCAGTGAATTGAAAATATTAAAAAAATTCATGAATATTCCCTATTGCATGAAAATAGCAATGAGTTTTACTCAAGAAATATATTACTTTATTTCTAAATTCACCAACAAAATATTTTAATAACCATTTCATCGTCTCTGAAAATATTAACTGGAAAATGAAAAGATGTAATTAATAATTTATATGTAAATATGAAATCGAATTTAATTGGATAATTCGATCATAACATTGAATATTCATAATTCAAAAACTACGTGACATTTATTCATTCAATATTTATTACTTTAAACCTCAAAACAATTTTAATTGGTAGATTTTTTTGCCAAATATTGTTTGACAAGTATCATTATTGATTATTATTGTATTTATAACAGCGCACATAAAATTCGGATTGATAAGGACTTTGGAATCAACAAATGTACGAGTGCTTGAAAATAATTCTGTAATTTGTTTTTTGAGGAATTTCTTTCTGTGATCACTATTTGAATACATGAGAACGCTAGAGCGCAGGGGCAGTAAAATTTTGTTGCCTAAATTTGGATTTGCTGTGAGTTCATGCTGACAACGTATGTAAACAAGCATTCTGACATTTGAACAACAATATTTAACGTCACAATGTTAGCGTTCACACTTTAGTACTATAAATTACTATTTTTTTCGGCACTTGACAATTTTCTTCGGAAATTTCTGCAAGTGATTGAAAAGTGGAGTAAGATTTATATTCTCCTCTTTTATAGTCGCTAAGCGTTAGAACTTCAATGGAATGCTTGTTAAAGAACCCGAAATTGCTGCAACATAAATGTGAACGTGAACGTGGCTGTGGTAATTGGCAAATCCAAGGAAACGACATTTCTTTGTAAAAACAAGCAAGCCAATATGTGAGAAACTTCTTCGAATGCAATTTCCTTTGTATCTTATTGTTGAAGGCTCTTGAAACGATAAAAGGATAACCATAACTCGTTTGTTGTATGAAAGTCTTGAAGAGGTCTTAAAATAGAAACAAATCAGTGTTATAGTGGAGTTCCGAAATGGATTGCAATCTTTCAGTAGTTGATGGTATGAGGGTGCCGCTATAATTATTAAAACTAAAAGAGTTATAATACATAAATAAATCAATAATGTAAAGCTTGGTGTGACTCTTGATTCGAATGATTATTATTTGATAGTCTCTCGCGTACGGATGGATAAATGTTGGCGAATGAGAGTGAAAGATTCTGATTAGGTCCAATTCACTTGCAAATAGCGATGTTAAAATATCTCTTGTTGAAAAGTTGGATGAATTTCTACCAGAATGTGAGCCTAATTTTGATTGCAATATGAATGATGTTTGGGTGATTCAAATATACTATTTGTGGAGATGAGCAAAGCGAATAACAAAATGGTGCTCTGTGGTTTTCTCGATTTTAGAAAAGCGTAGCTTTTCTCTTTTCTTCGGGAGCTCTGCAGGTAACTTGGGCAACTACGCGTGATAAATGGATTGTATCAGAAAACAGATAACAATTCAAAGAACTTCGAAGTACTAAAACTTTGTTTAGCAGGAAAAATTGCGAACAGAATCGAAGGTAACCGATCTAAACGACATAACAAAAAGTTTCTGCGGCGATATGTAGAATTTTCCTCCAAAGATTTACTTTTGTATTGTGAGAATCTGACTTTTACTCCATACTCCTACTTCAGACTCCTCCAAAAGATAGAAAATTTTAAGCAAATATACTCTCTGAGGTATTGAATATTTAAGTAGCTTCGTTCAAGAGAGCTGGCAACCCAATCGGTTGGTGATGACGTTCACGGTTAGCTGACTGCAAGTGTGGGGATAAAATTTCCAAAGCAGGAAGGAATCATTTACATATTAACGGTTTTAATTACAGGGTAGGAGCTTAAGTGTCGAAAATGGGGAATTAATTTTATTGACTATTTAGCAGTCATTAACTGATAAAATATACATCCACACATTTACCTTCAATTTAATTGCAGCAATACTAAATTGTGAGCAATATAAGTAATTTCAATTGATAGAGGATTAACGTTCGAGCAGTCAACGAAATTCATGCTGCGGATAAATTGTTGTAGGGAAATCGGAATGTAGCACATAGGGAAATTCAGCGGAATCTAGGAATTGGAGTCATTACAGTAGACGTGGGAAGAGGTTGATTCAACATTTGTAGACCCCAGCACAAAAACATGCCTGAGTGGTGCAAATTCATGTCCCATAAATTTGACCGAGGGTCAAAGCGGGGTGACGAATTTGGAATCTAAATTTATGACCCAAAACAAACAACAGTCAGTGATTTGGTTCTTTGAAGATTAAAATGATCCTATAAAAGTAGTATGCGGAAAATGCCTCAGCAAAAAAATTGCTGCTTTCTCTAAAAAGAGTGGTGCGGTTCCAATAACTCTTCTTGAGGATCACAAAAAACTTTAACTACAGATTTGTGCACGAAAATCTGTCTGTCTAAAGTCTTCAATTAATTACGTGAAGAGTGGCCAAAGAGTGAATTGTTTGGTGTTTGGTTGCACCAACAATTAAATATGACCCCACACACAGCTGCAATATATTTTTTTTACTTGAATTGAGTATGCAACTAAGTTTAGTTTTTGTGTCGGTGATAACATAGTTGTTTATGTGTTTAACCATAATCCTAACTTTGGAGAATCATTTTGTATATTCAAATGGTCCATAAAACATAATGTGTAGACATTACCTGTTTGAAATAGCATTATGATGGTCGTATCTTGGGCAGTTTCATTCCATTGCTATCAAATGCTGGAATTTTTCTATTATATCAACATGGCAACAAAAAGTTGGTGTTACGGAAATAGGACTGTCCATTCTAGGCCATTTCTGGAAAATTGAATGTAATACATTCAATCAACCGATATTTTTACGTAACTCAAGGCTTCAACTGAATGCCACAGCTATTAATTCAGAGCGGCGGGAGCTTGCATTGAAGTCAGAAACAGCCATGTGAGCTCTATAAACTGAAACAGCGTGCAATGTATTTGCAACTTGGTGTGAACGACATGACATGTTTTTTTTTGTACCACTTTCAGGATTTTAAATGCCGCTGGTGCTGTAATGATTCTACATGACAAAAAGTAGCTGTCAGTATGATGTGTCAATGTTAATATCTTCCTTGTTTTTGTGAAAAATTATTATAAAAGATGTAAAATCAAGAAAATATATCGACATTGATAATGTTGTATAGACGAAAATAAATCTTTATCAAGTGTAATAAATTCACACGAAGCAAGTCTCGAGTATTGCCACTACAAATATATTAGCTGTCGCTGTCATGTTATCAAATATCCTGAGAATATTTGATCGTGTAAAATGCAGCTGTGAATTGTTAAACATGACAAGAAATACATGTAATATTACATGTAAAATTGAATGTAAAAATATGACCGTGTAAAGTAAGCATAAAACACACTGTTTCAAATATTATTTGTCTGTCTGTTTGTTTGGTTGACTTAATGTCCAAAATGCCTGAATAGATTAAGTTGAAACTTTCTACAATTGTTATGAGTACTTGTATAAAAACTTCTTATATCATTTTATCAATGTATAATAAATGACACATGAGTCGTACTCAAAAATTTATGAAATAGTATCATCAACGTACAATGAGTGACGCACGAGTCGTATTCATACATTCGCGTATCGTTCATCAAATTGAGTCAAGACTTTATACAGTTATTGTTGGTACTTGCTTGAAAACTACCGACTTATTGATATTAATGTGCAATAGGTGGCGTGCGAGCGTATCGAATAGCTGTCTGTTCGTGTATCGTTCATCCAACTGAATTGAAAATTGCGTAAACGTTCCTAACATAGTACCATCAAAGTACGACTCGCGCTAGGGTGTAAATATTTCTTTTGATTAATATCACAATAAGTATAGAAAATTCGTCTTCATGTTGTTCTAAATTCGTTTATCTGAATACTAATTTTTTGAATGACGATTCGCAGATCTGACCGCTGGACCTGAAACTTCGAAGCTTTGACCCTGTATTTATATAATGATATAGAGAATCATTGAAAAAGAGTTTTTTGAAACTTCAGACTTTTCATTACGTTTGTATTCTCTACGACTATTATTAAATTTTTAGGAGAAAGTCAATTAGATGTATTAGTCCAAGATCCCAGACCCGCCAGACCTAACTTATTTTCTGAGAAACAAAATTTGTGGTTAGAATAGTATTAGTCAGTACTTTGATCATACGCATATTTGCTAGTTTGTGCCGACGGCCAATTTATAGATACCAGGTGTTATAGATACATCAAGGCAATATTCACTTTTCTTGAAGTCTGAGTGCTGATTTTTATGTATATTCTAGGGAATATTGTTGGAAATTTATAATCAACACTGCCCGGCACTTCTCATCGGCAGTAATTCCTGCTAAACGCTTTAAAGCTCGCAAAAGAATATCGTTATCTCACTTATAGTCTGAGTCCTAATTTTCATATATAGTACTAGTGAGCAATTTCAAGACTTTTTATAAATAGCCAGACCAAGGAAGAATTGGATGCCCATAGATACTTCACTTACTATCAAGCCTACAAATAGTGACCTCGCGCTTTTACTCACAGCGATATCTTAGATGTGTCTGGGTGATGTTTAGCCCTACGATTAATCTAGCTGTTAACAAAAAGTATTGAAATTGTACCCTGAGTGTCATATATAAAAATTAACACTCAAACTATAAGCAATATCACGTTATTCGTTGTGAGCTTTAAAGAGTAGCAGAAATTATCACCGATGGAAAGTGTCTAGCAGTGTTGATTATCAATTTTTAACAATATTCTCTGAAACATACCTCAAAATCAGCACTCAAGACCTTAAGAAAAGTGAGTAATGTCTTAACGTACCGCTAGCACCTCGTATCTGTAAATTGGCCGTCGCCACAAACTAGCTAGTATGCGTATGATCAAAGTACATGCTAACACTACTCTATTCCACACATTTTGTTTCTCAGAAGATAAGTAAGGTCTGGCCGGCCTGGGATCTTGCTCTATATTAACATTAGGATAAAACTAAAAAAATAACTTAACCACAGGACTTCCGGTTACCACAGACTACATTCAATTCTTATTACTTGTTTTAATTGATTTAAAAACATTTCTGCGGAAAGATCCTGCGTTTTTTCGGATGATGAAGTCAATTTTAATATTTCCAAGAGAAAGACAATTGCTAGTATTGTAAAGAGGAAAGGTTTGTATTTTGTTTGTAGTGAATAAACTGAAAAGCTACTGGACCGATTTTAGAAGTTCTTTCACCAGTATATTCTTATATTATCACTGAGTAACTTAGGCTTTACTAGACAAGTTTACAAAAAGTGGTGCACGAACCACATTTGTTCCTTCGAGCACAGTTCATTCGATTGGGTTGAAACTGTCTTTAGTTGTTGGTGGCACTTTCGTTAAAGTTTTTACTATAGTATAGTCAACATTCATCAAGTGATGCATGAGCCGTATTTGCTCGTTTCATTAAAACCTACTACATTTATTTTAGGTACTTTTAAGAGAGTTATCATTATAGTATCATTAGCATACATAGAGTGGCGCACGAGCCGTATTTGTTTATTCGCGAATCGTTCATCCGATCGAGTTGAAATTGTCTATAGTTGTTGTTGGCTCTTTTGCAAAGGTTTTTATTAAAGTACCAATAACATATATTGAGTAGCACGTGAGCCCTATTTGTTCGTCCGCGCATAGCTCATTCGATTGGTGTCAAAACTTATTATAGTTGTTGTCGGCTCTCTCGTTAAGGCTTTTGTTATAGTACCATTAACATATATTGAGTAGCGCGTGAGCCGTATTTGTTCGTTTGCACGTCTTACATTCGATTGAGTTGGAGCTTTGTATAGTTGTTGTTGGCACTTACATAAAAGTTTTGATATAGTATTACCAACATGAAATAAGTGACGCACAAGCGGTATTTGTCCGTTCGAGCATCGTTCATCCGATTTGTTGTTTGTGCCGACAGTTGAGGTTATGTTTTAATTATTATTGTGTTACTTAAGCATCAATTGTGATATTATTCTCAATAATTATCTTATATTGTCAAACTATGCTCTAAAAAATCTACCAAAAATGTTGATAAATGTTCCCCCGTGCGAAGCCGACGCGGGCTGCTAGTCCTAAGATAAAACAACAAAAAATATCGAAAGCACAGGGCTATCGCTGGCTATATCTGCGGTTAGCCCGAATTTTGCACAGATTTATTATTTATTTTTTCAATGACTTCAAAAAGTCATGTCTTGATCAAATTACTAAATCACGTATACAAAAACTTCAAAATTCATGTTTACGCTTTGTGACAGGTATTCCTAGGAGACATCATATTTCACATGCATTTTCTAAATTGCGATGGCTTATGATGGAAGATCGACAGAAACTACATTTTGCTTGTTTCATTCATAAAACTGTGAGAACTACCATACCTCCATATTTGTATTTAAAGTTACCGTTTCCAAATAGATCGCAATCATGCAATAGGTACTTCAATATACCGAAGCACAAGTCTAATATTTTCAAAAGATCTTTTTAATATAACTCTGCAAAACTATATAATTCTATAGATAATAGATATAAGCACTTGACATTACTCAGATTTAAGAAAGAATATAAAATGCATTTATTACATGGTAGACTAAATTAGTTCAGGTAAATTTACAAATTAGTTCTGTTTTGATTTTAATATTTTGTCAGATTATTTCAGATGTTTCAAACTATTGTCATACAAGTAATATTCTATACTATAAAACAAATAACCTGTAACAGTTTTTTGGATATTTTGTTTATTTTATCATAATATTTCAAATTTTCGAAGTTATACTCATATAATATTCTATATTGTAAAACCAATGGACTGTAACATAATTTTTGAATATTTTGTTTCTCACCATATTATTCCAAATATCTCATAGTTATTTCTCTATTTCTTTATAATATTCTCATATAATATTCTATATTGTAAAACAAATGCACTATAATATGCTGTGACTATTTTGTTCATCTCATGATATTATTTCAAATATTCCATAGTTTCGTAGTTATTCTCATGTAATCAAAGAATTTTATATGATATTCTATATTGTAAAACAAATGAACTATAATATTTATTGAATATTTTATTTCCTAATGTATAATATTATTTCGAATGTTTCAAAATTTCCTAATGTATAATATTATTTCAAATGTATCAAAATTATGTTATTGATTATCTATAATGTAAAAATAATGGACTGTGTCATTTTTTGAATTATTTTGTATAATGTTATCGAGGTTAAATGGAAGAGCAGCGATCAGCTGAACTTTGCCTCAATAAAAAGTTCATTATTATTATTATTATATGAGGATGGATCCACGGGTGACAACTAGCTTAGATATAAATCAGATTATTCTATAGTATTTCAAAAAATCCCTGGATGTCTTCACTGTACTTTAATATATTTACTGAGACTGAAAGTCAGTGATTCAATATTTCGCATTGCTCACGCTCTTTGACAGGTGCAAAAATCCTGAGAAATATAATAGATGATAATGCAAGCTTTCTGGCTTCTTGAAGTGTCAAATGCAGTTTCAAAGAATATCAGTCAGATTATGGGACAGCGTTTAGTATTCTAAAACAAGCCCTAAAGATAAATAAAACATGTATTCAAAATGAGAGTTCTCTTCACTCATAATGAATCTAAGTACAATATTAGCTTGTTAAGCCAATTTTTTAGGTGATACAACAGATTAGACAGCTATCATGCAATTGTAAAGCTGGCGAGACAAGTGAAACAGTCCTGTAGATAGTTTTTAAATTTTTTTGCTGCTTAACATGCAACTTCCGCGATTTTAAGTCCAACAGCAGGACAGGCCACAAGATGCCGACAATTGCTTGATTTTCTCAGCAGACATTGATCCTCAACTTATCTTGAGACTTAATGACAACAAAACCCAAAAGTGAAAATTGAAACTCAGTATGCAATTAATTGGCAATTTCAAGTGAACAAATTCATTGTCACCCTTTTGAAATTTTGAATTCTGCTGAAGTTTTGCTGACAGATTTGTAACGCGCAATTTTAAATCCACAACTGGTAAGGCTACAAGATGTCTTCAATTACCAAATTGATTATTGTTCTTGTTTTTCAAGTTATCATGAAGTTCAATGAGGTAGAAAGTGTTTAGTACGCTCGCTACGTCCGCTCTGCTATAATTTTGAGGTCTCTTGATCTTTGCTTTGAAATATTAGATTAGTTACACTGATGAATCTATTTGTTGATTGTTTTCATAGAATCATAATAATAAAATGAGAATATCAGAGAGATTCATTTGTGTTGGAGCTTCCGTGCAATGAGCCACAACTGTCGGCGAAATAAACTGGAAATTATCAGGCCTAGTCTAACGCTTATCTTCTCAGTTCTAACATACACATCCATACATGAAGATCAATATTATTTCGGAAGCATTTGTGTATTTAGCGGAGCAAATATTGTGATAGAAATTGCCTGTAGCAGACGGGGAATTCGACCCCTACGATGAAGGCAACACCTATTTCCGTCAGTGGGGGGTTGCGTAATATGGAAGAAGTAATTTGGGAGGTGGTGCGGAAAGATCTCAAATCTATTCTTCACTGTAATGTATCTCTTTGTGATGATTGTCACGGATTTTCCACGATATGAAAGATTGCGTGATACAGTTTATAAATCCAAATAGAATTATTTACAACACATAATAACAAGAATTGGAAGAAATAATGATGACCGATTGTGCAATTCTCCACTATATAACTTTTTTAATTGTATCATTATTTCAACTTATTTATTTGTTAGTCATACATTTACTCAAACACAATAAAAGTTTTGCAACGTAATTCTTCAATCTGTAGCTTTCATCCCAGATGAACTCTATATGAAAGTAAAGAGAAGAAGTATATATATTTTCAGATGAAGGGGAAAGATCATTGTTGGTTAACACGTGTTGATGTCATCCACACTTGGCATTTGATGCGATGTGGTCTTGTTTGAGTTCCTCGTGCTTTTGTTTCTGTGGTAATAGAGTTAAGAGCTACAAGCTGATGACAGTTGCAGAAAACATTTGAAAGACAAGATAGGACGATTTGGAAGTTGTTTGAGACAGAATAGTTTCAATCAGACATATGGAAATAGTAAAAACCACTAGTTCAGAAAATACTACCAAAAAATTAGATAGTTTTCGATCACTTTTAAAGTATCTCTTTCTAGCCTGAATACATTTTGAACTATTTGGAACTAGCAGCATATTCGGTTTTCGGAAGCTTCTCAAAAAGCCTCTGAAATTCTGTAACCGCTGAGTTTACGTTGGGATATCTTCTACAACGTATGTTTTTTTTTGCATTCATCTCTTTTCAAATTAAATTTGTCTATTTGTGAGTTTTGGCGCAACAATTAGAGCGTATCAATGTGAAATGCTTACAAACAACATCGGATAAACAAAAATGCAATTATTGGCGATACCCTCATGTTCTATGGGAACAGACAAACTGTGCAACCCAATTTGTTTGTTTTCTAATTGAGTACCTGCATATAAATAAAAAGAAAACAACAACAAATCCCAATGCAGTCAAGCACAAAATGTACATTTCATTTGTACCTGTACGCAATTCAACAGCTTGCACTAGAAGTGACATAGTGTGCCGTTGATTTGAATTGATGTACTTTCCGTATTTACTACATGAGCAAATGTTAATCTTGCATCGTAGATTCGGAGAGAATGCTTTATCTTCGAATAGTCAACATGAATAAGTTTGAAACAATGTTGTACTCCAATGAACTTTGTTAATTTATTGAGAGTAGGTTGAATGGAGCCGGAATGAAATTGTGTGCACTCGTGAATTTAATTATTGTAAAAGTACGGGATTGAAAAGAGTGGACTAATATTTGTTTGGGACGTTTTTTACATTTCCCTTTAACTGATATTTTCCATTAAAAGTCTGAATGATATTTTTAAATTAATTTTACTCGACTGATCCTTTTTATAACATTGTATCATAATATAAGTAAATTGAATGTTAGGTCCATCCTCGGGCATGTTCTGATCAATTTTAAAACATTTCTATTCGCTGAAAACAGTTTCAAAGTGGATTTCGCAAAGAGAAAGCCTTCTAAATTCGATAAGGGTCAGTCCAAAGTGAATGGAGAACAAGACCGTCCCCGAAAAAATCCCAGATGCTCACTTGTTGTGCGTTAGAAGCTGTCACATTTTAGAACAAATGAGTTTACAGACAAGCAACAGGGGATACAAATACAAGTTAGTTTCCAATCTGCAGGAGTGTTCGAAGTTTGTAACGCACCTTTTGTGTTGCTGTAGTCTAGAAAGGGTCGAATTATTTGAGACTGGAATTGATGGTAGTGTAATCTATTTCGGATAACAAACAAGTGAATTACGTATTTTTTGCGTTGTAGAAGGACTGCAACACGAATTAAGCGATCATTTGGAAGGATTGGAGTTTGAATAGATCTGTGTGCATCCACTACAAGTTTATTTCTACATATAAATGCCCTTATTGTACAAACATCTCTCTAGCTATTTTCTATAGAAAATGGTATCTACGAGAGCTTTTGCTTCATTTGAATCCTCCACGGGTTTCCCTTCAAGTCTGACTTGAATTTTGGGATGAAAATTGGCAGATGAGTCACATTTGGACTATAATGGCAGAAGTGACATAAGATTTTCCTTGTTCTGCGAGTGAAATGTGCAGAAGCATTATCAGGATGAAAAAGAGCTCCTTTATGAAACTGATGTAATTCCTGTCTCAATTTTCGTAATAGAAACCTGTGATCGTCTTCCAATTTTTCAAAAAGTCAATCGAAAAGAAAACAGTGGCCATAACTTTCTCAACAGAATGCTCCGGTTTGCATTTTTGAGGTCCGAAATTGCAATGTGGTCTGGTAAATCCAAGTTAATCCAGGTTTCATCCCGAGTTACGATTTGACAGGGAAATTTGTCGGGAATCGTCTGGAACTTGTTTAAAATGACTACTGCTACGATTACTCTTTGAAATTCATGAAATACTCACAGCACTTCAGGCGTCCTATGGGCAAAAAATTTTACCAATCCCAGACGGTCAGTTAAAATTGATTGGGCTGATCCGTAAGTAATGCCAGCTTTTTCAGCAACTTCATCTACTGAAACTTCTCTATTTTTGTCCAGCAAAGTCCGTACGTGAACAATGATTGTTTATTTAGGTCGACGGTCTTCCTTCTTGGTTGTCGTCTTCAGCATCATCTCCGCTTTCTTTGAGACTGCCCGTCCATTAGGAGCGGAAAGCTACAAACTGCAAAATGACTAATTCGGGCGGATGATATTCATACAAAATCATGCGTCCATTGCTGCAATATTTACCCAGAATTCGTACAGACGATATGACATTGGTACTCGGAGATGATTTATGTGATGATTCCGATAAAAAATTCATAGCATTGGAATTAGCACCTCTAATACTACAATTTTTCTAGTTTTCGAATTAGAAAAGGTACATTTTCTACAGCCTTGGAAAATTTTCTTCTGAATTTGAAAAATTCAACAATTTTTAGGGACGATTTCATCAGAAGAGCGATAAATTGTTACATTACCGTAACGTGCAAAGGTGTCATAACTCATAAAAATAAAATAAACCCTAAACTCGACTCTGTCTAGGCGGAGCCTTTCAACTCTTCGTGTCGCGCCGCTCTACACAGTCGAACACTTCTAGCAACTTGCTCGAATGACGTAGAACATTTTAAGAAATATGAACATCCAAATACTGAGTGGTAGTGAATATCAAGAGCTTGATTAGCTAAGAGCGAAATGTAATAAATAAATAATTTGTTGCAAATGAATTTTAGTTGCTTTGTAGTTGAAGTTTACTAGTAGTAAGTAAGAAATAAATTGTAAAGTGTTTGTCTTAGTGTTGTATCAAAGAATAAATTTTTTATTTTCTATCATTCATTAAATAATAACTTTTATTTCTATAAAAATTAATTTCTTCAAGAGCAATAAACACTACATTACGATAAATGTGATTAAAAAATCATTCCACCTAATTTTTGTCTGTTTTGTTGCGCACTGAATGGGATCGGTTCGCACTTTGCAGCTGTATGCACGAGCATTGACGAACGATGCGAGCCCAGTGGACACAGTCTTTGTTTAAACCTCACGTTTGGATCATTTGTGCGAATTCGGACGAGCTCGATCCCAATGGACAGGAAGCCCAAATGAAGCATTGTTTCCATAAAGAGCTATCAAGGATTAAAAAATAACAGAGCTCCGTCCTAGTTTAGTGAAAAGCTTGATGTTATCATCTTACTTAAAAATTTTATTTCCTGTAGAGCGTCAAAAATTGATAATCTCTGAATGTATGGGAGAATTCGAGGAGCTTTTCAATATAAACACCTATCTATTGAAATAGAATGTGTGTTTTAGAGATTGCGGGACTCAATTTTATGAATTAATTATACGAACAAATTCATAATTTTAAGGCATATAAATAAATATCTATGTTTATTCATCACAAATATGCAGTAAGCCTATTTCCTGGGGTATATAAATTGAATCAAATTATTTAAGAGCATTTCTGCTTACGGTCGAAATTAACTTCTCAAACAAGCAACCTAGTAAAACCATGAATAACCATACCACATTTGAATAAAGATTGTTGTTATTACAAAGTTACTCAGGCCAACAGAGTTGGCAATATCACAACAGAATAATTGAATTTCCGCACACTGAGAGACAGTATTTGAAGCTTAGGAAGCGGAAAATTAGAATCCAGTTTGATCCTACATTGACCTACGAGTAGCAATATTCAAAAGAAAGTAGAGTAATTATGAATTTATGAAGAAATTTATGGAAGAAATGCATAACACTAAACAATAGCTACACAATTATTTGCCAAAATTATAAATCGTTTGAATCCCAACACTCTATTGCTCTTAAAAGGCAGTGAGAGGTGCTACCTGACAGTTCAAGTGTTTGGTATTTGTGAAAATTTTAGTTATATCCAATAGTGACTCCACTATTTTCATTTTACAGCCCAAGTAATTAAATCAATGATTACTGTCTCGCCAGCTGGTAAAATAAACTTAAGATCTTTGTTACTACTGGAAGGTGTCAAAACCATGTCATTATCTGGAAAATAGATTTATCAAGCTAATATTATACTTAGAATCAATCAGATCACACGTGCCTCGTGAAAAGAGCATCTGCTTACAGCGCTGTTCCTTTTTGCTTTTGTTCACGACCCACTAATTAAAAGCAGATCATGAGCTGACTCTCCACTGGTCTACTTATCTTTAACTACTTAAAAATTAAAATCACTCAATAACAGGCATCATATGTCGTTCTTTCGTCCGTCCACTCGATAATGTAACAATCTAAGTTCGGGAGATTTCATGTTTCAAATTCCAGTTATAAGCTCAAACCCTTCAACCCTATTTTGAATTGAAGAAAAAAGTTACTTGATAATAGGCATCATATGTCGTCCTTTCGTCCATCTACTCGATAATGTAACAATCTACTATATTCAGTATCTAAGAGGTCTCATGTTTTGAATTCCAGACCGTAGGTTATAAACTCGAACCCTCCAACCCCATTTTGATCATAGATGAGAGAGACATCCACCAGCAACATCTACATCGTTCCGAAACCTTCCGAAGTGGGACCGGTCATTTGAATTCAATTTAATTTATATTGTATCGATTTTGGACGTCCCAAGAGGACCGTGCCAAGTTGGACGAACGAAATTGGAGAGAAGTTGATTCCCCGATGAATTTAATTGTTGTTTTTGTCGAAAGTTTTGGATTTTGGGATGTTGCTATGGGAGGGCGTGAATACTTTAAGCCGAATTTATATTGTAAGCCATTTTTTAGGAGTGAAATATATATGTGGGGGATTTGAATATTCATAAGACATAAGAGGAAATAAAATGAGAGGGCGTCACTCAATATATTCGATGCTGAGTATATGTGGTTAGATGTTGGCAATAATATATTTTCCTATATAAACTACAACTACTAATTCTTAAACTATGAGTGCTGATAATATGACCTTTTACTACCGAATAATTTCATTAAAATTCCTCGCAAGTAGTACAATCTCCTTAGCACAAATTAAAATCTTTAAAAAATATCGCGTCATGACTTCAACGTAGAATAAATTTCACTTAAAATGGCGAGTAGCACTGAAACCTTTTAAAATTTAAAGTAATTTAAGGGCTGGCAAAGCTTTCAAACTGTTCGAAGGTATTTTCAGGTAGTTTATATTTGAAAGGAAATCCCTGTTTAATCACGGTAATCTAGCGGTAGAAGAAATCTGAGTCCGGGTGATTTATTTTTGTTGCTGGATTAGAAAGCGGTGATGACAATAGAGTGTAAGAAGAAGAATGCCATTTGTAGCTCACTTCTCAAGTTATTTACTGGGATTTAAAGATGCGAGAAACTTTGTAAGTAGCAAAGTGCCATCATATTTATTGAAAATTTCAAACAGCGATTGAGAAATAAAACGAACGATGGAATCAATACCGAATTGACCGATGTTTATGGGTTGCTACCTTCGATTTCAACAAATAAATATTGAACAGTTGAATTGAAACACAGTCGTAAGAGAATTTTCGTTTTTTAAGCGTCCAGTCAGTCCAAAATAGATCGCCATATTTTGCATGAATATATAGAAATAAAGAAGGTCTCTGTCAAATTGTTCTCAGTCGACAAGAAACGATGGTGATCTGATCATTTTGAAGCAGTTTATCCGCAACAACGACTTTTTGCCTTTTTGCTTCACCGACCTATAATATAATAGAAGTATTGAAATCGTGATTTATTGATAGTTCGAGATTATAATGAATTTTCACGTTTTGGACCCTACTGAACCCGAAAAATTTAATTTAAAAAAGTCGGTCTGTCCGTCTGTTTGAAAGCACAATAACTTGAGAACGTGTATGTATTTTTGACTGAAATTTTGTATTCAAATTTTTCATCAAAAAGCCAGATTCAGGTTCGTAGATGAACTTTTTTTCAATCAGTGGTACCAAAAATTCAATCAGGGCCGTCTTTAATCTATTGGAGGCCCTGGGTACATTAGGATAATGGGGCCCCTATGACCTTGACGGAGCACTATTTTGTTGAAATAAACACCTACCCTAAATTGAGCATAGACTACTGAAAAATTGGATGAATTCCAATCACAATCTCATCAGCCCTGATAGGCTTTCTCACAAACACTCCACTTATGGACAGTTCAGCATCCATTTTGCCCTGAACCACTAGCGAGAATAGCGACGAAAACAAGTATATTTCATTCCTTCGCTCTTATTGCTTGTAGCAGCGCTCATTGTCGCGTTGCTCTCCTTTCCAGTTCTCACTATGCGATGTTCTATTAAAATGCGTGTGTTTGTATTCGTCGCTCTTCTCTTCCTACTTATCGTCGCTCGTATCGCCGCTTCACTATGCGGTTAGTCTTCAATCGGCTAAAGACTGATTTATGATAGATTTAATTTACAAATTTAGATTCTGTCAGTTATAAATACAACCAATTGTAGACATTGGTTGACATGCCAGAAATCAAAAATTGACAGCTGTCACAGATAGTATTCAAATCATAAATATGGTGAAACAGTATCTATATTAATATGATAAAAGTAAATGATCAAACCAAAACTTGATCATTTGTGCAAATAAAACAATTTTGACGATGTTATGGCCACTTAAAAAGTCAATTCTAGGTTATATTTCAAAAAATTAACCAGAATGAGGATTTGAAACTATGAATCCAAATTTCTAGATGTAAATTCCTAGATTAAATCCATCATAAATCGGCCTGAAGGCGGGTTTATGATGGATTTAATTTACAAATTTAGATTTGCTCAATTAAAAATCCAGCCAATCGTAGACAATGGTTGACATATCAGAAATGTCAAATTGACAACTGTCATAGAACAGATATTTAAATCATGAATATGGTGTAACAGCACGCATATTTATATGATAAAAGTAATAAATCAAACAGAAACTCAATCATTTGTGCAAATAAAACAACTCTGCCGATATAAAATAGTTAATATTGGGTTATATTTCAAAAAATGAACGAGAATGAGAATCTAAAACTATGAATTCAAATTTCTCAATGTGAATCACATAATTAAATCCATCATCTCAGAAACCAGCCTTTACGTTCAGTTTTATGTCGCTATAGAAAATCTGCCAGCAAAGAATATCGGTTATTTTTTGGTGATCTGGTAGAAGTTAGGGGGCCCTTATCGATCGCGGGTCCCTGGGCACGTGCCCAGAGTTTCCAGTGGGAAAGAGGGGTCTGACTTTTATGATAGAATTTTTTAGTTTTTTGCGTTCATTTTATAAACGGTGATATTTATCATGAAATATGAAATGGATAAAATTAGTCCTCGAATAATTTGACATAACATTCACCTGAAACATTTTTCAAATCATAAGCGGTTCATTTGTTATTATCAAAATTTCAATTATTATAAAGTCTGTTATATTTTTCTGAACCAAAGAAACGATGAGAATCATAAAGTGGAGTAAGAGTTATTATCACTCATATTTTGGCATCACATGTAAACGTTCGTCAATTGTTTTTTTGAAATGAGTAATTTGGCTCTATCGTGTTTGGTATCAAATTAAAGCTCTTGTAGAGATAATTCTAATAAAAGTGTCAAAGAGGATATTTCAACGATTTTCATTTTTTTCTCTCACAAATCATTTAAATAATGTCTAGTTTGGTATCAATTTTATCAAAAAGAAATAATAAAGTAGTGGAATCCACGTTACCATCCTCAAATTACACTTCCGGCAATCAAATGTTGAAACTGTATGTTCCAATGAATTAAAGACTCCGTAAATCTAGAAGAGGACTCTATGATCCGTATTCCCACCTCTTGGATTCGCACTACTTCAGCAAGAATTTTAATAAAAGGAGATAGCGCTATATGATGCAACATGAGATGGTAAGAGAAAGTGCATCAATTTTTAAGAAGTAGCGCTATTTTAAGAGGTGAGAATATGGACCTATATTTTCTAAAATACTTATTTTATGTAAGGACTGAATATAACCGCCATCTGTAACTTAAACAATGACAGCTGTCATTTTGACAATGATGGCAGTCATTTTGACAATGACAGCTGTCACTAAGATAATAACAACTTTCACTTTGAAATATGTAATTAATTGATGCGATGCATGAAGTTTATGGTCGAGGGAGTACTGTGCACAGCGGATTTTTTGTTTGGTGATAGCGTGATTTGCCTGAAACTTCAAGTTACTTGAACCCTTGTGATGTCCAAGGTAGGACCGATGTTTGTTCAGAAGTCAAAGGTTTAGCAGTGCTTCTAGAAAGAACTTCATGCAGCAAAACTACCTGTGCGGGAAACATCGTCCGCTTCACACGGATTTATTACAACACCAAGAAACAATAATAAAATTGTACAATTCCTGAAGAATCAAGCCAAAGAAGACCAAGTGAGTCTGTCGATTGATAAGGTCATTGCCGCAGTTTTTTGGGATACACACGGTTTCATTTTCATCGACTACGTGAAAAAACGTATATGCAGAGTTGTTGGATTAATTTGACGCCGATTTGTATAGAACGCAGCTGCCATTTGGCGAAGAAGAAAATGCTTCTCTACTAGGATAATCCACCATAACCATACTTTCAAGATTTGGCCTTCTCCTATTTTTACTTGAAGAAATAGTTCGATGGTAATAGATTTTGTTCGAATGAGGAGATCATCGCCAAAACAGGGATGCATCTTGAGGTTTTGGAGAAATTTTATAATTCGAAGGGCATCAAACAATTGGAGAATCGTTGGACGAAGTATATCAGATTAAAAAGCCTATGTCGAGAGATGAATTGAATTTTGCCGAGAAAGTTGTGGTTCCTCACTCTACAACCGTTTTTTGGAAATTAATTGAGTCGTTGGAACAAACTTTCCAAATAAATCACGTCGATATTTTTGTCGCAGTATTCGCAAATTAAAATACAGTGTATATAAATATTTCTGATTTAATGTTTGCTCACCCCCTACACTCTAATTGAGCTTTAGCTTGTCTGGTTTGTATCAAATAATAATGATTGTAATCAATCCACTAGGGGAGGTTCATGGATGGTAAGAATACTCTCTATTAGGTCCTTAACATGTAATAAAGCCTTTGAATACTTACCAGCAAACGTGAAGAACGTTGATGTTATCCTTGATAACTCCATACACTGAAACAAAAAAGAAAAAACCACATTAGATCTATGGCAAACAAATGCTTTTCCATCTTATATAGACTTGCCTATTGATAACAACGTAATTATAATATTAAAATATCGGACTGAATTTTCCTCGAGCTAGCTAGATCATGGAGAAAGTAGAAATAATCGAGTGCATATCAGGTCACAAAAGAAGAATTTGAATATGTCTACCGCGTCGATTTTATTGTGTTCTCGATACCGTTCAACTCGTTAAAAGAAGTTTTATAGGTATCGTTGTATTGCTGGCAAAGCACTTTTTCCGATAAAGCACGATCATTGCATTTTATGCTGTTTTTTGACCAGTACCGATCAAGAGCGAATTGAGCCTTATCAATGTTGCAGTTGAATCTTAAATAACTCCAGTATAAAAAACCTGGTACAAATGTTTCCTGAACAAGATATTGAGATCTTGAGTAGAGCTATTGAATGATATTAAAACGAGTTTTTCAGCGCAATGGGGTTAGAAAATGTACGATGCGGAAGCTTTCGGCCGAATTCGACATGAAATGGTTTAGTTGATTTCGAAGTCAGAACATATAGTGCCAAAAAATTTCAAGTCAATGGTCTAAATAAAACATGATATATGAAACAGATGGTTGGACATACAAGTCGTTAGGGAGCTTTGTTCATGATTCTAGATGTAACAAAAAATGCCTAAGTATAATCAGGGATCATTCATATACGAATGAATGATCCCTGGTATAATGAAACAAAACATTGTTGACTTATATTGAATTGAACTAGATGCATTACATCTTACATCTTATCCTAGTTTTCTACGACTACGACTGTTCCTTTCCATCCACAAGCGATATGAATATCTTTCCCATTTCGAATGATTCACCTATAAATCTTCTAAATCCAATGCTATCGACTTTAAATTCTATATTCTCCTGCCACAGTTGCAGACGTGAAATCGTAGCGTTAAAAGTGGCAACAAGCTTCAGAGTTCCACATTATAAATCACCTGGTAGACGTGCGATCCACAACCAAGAAACGGATTCTCGTAAAGGTGAAAAGGAGAGAACTCTGAAACTATGACTGCGTGAGTGAGGCTTTACATTTGCATCGCAGATCTCCACGGAAACGAAAGCAAAAGGAAGGCGACAAACTGAGATAATTACAGCCAGGAAGATAGGGAGGATTTCTACGAAATTATGGACTGAATCGTGACGCTAGAATGACATAGGGTGATAAATGATGCGTGTTTACAGAAGGGGTAATAATTGTGTGCAGATAAGCCTAGATTTATCTGATCCATCAGTCACAAGATCACACACACCCGTTAAATATTATATCTAGAAAGGACAAAGTTAATTTCATCTGATTATTTAGAAATGTAGGCTCGAAAACTCTGCGCCTGAAATTTATTCGGAAATAGAACTTTTGGAAAGTAATCTCCTTGTTCGAAAGCACTGAATTCTAAAAATAGATGCCGTTAGATGCACTACTTTAGCTCGTGCATTTTTTTGATCCGGATCCAACAAATGATCCCACCGTGTTACCAGTTTCTTCACAAGTAGCTGCTGGTGTGAAATATTATCTACTGCAGCAAATTCAATGCCTAGACTAGATTTTCCGCAGCACGAATGTTTCTGTCATTACAGCTCTCTGTTCATCTTTCTTTTAACACCGTTTATGTTAAAATTCACGGCACCACCTGTTAGCCGTGGGTTTTGAAGGACAATTATTCCCAAAAGCTGCCACCAAATCTCGCTGACTGCTCGTAGAAAATCATGTCACGATTGAGCACTACTTATTGGATGTTAAAATAATCAAAGCCAGACTTGTGAATATTGAAAATTTGTCACTTTGTCCTCCTCAATTTAATATTTTGATTAATATTTTTAGAGCAGTCATCGTAGCTCAATAATTCCTTTTCCTCCATTAAAAAGGATCATACCGTAATAATTACGAAATCTGTCTCGTAAGTGCCCTACTTATAGCTGTAACAGTAAATAGTGTTAGTTTTGATCAATATCGACATCGTCTCCTTGAAGATACATGTCTTTGGAAGTCACAACCGTCTTTCAGCAATCCTTCTACTTTCAGAAGCACTCCTATCAATTTTAATCAATTACCAACTGCTGCCTCGCCGCATTTATTTTATTTGTTCTGAAATCTTCAAGTCTTCTATTTTTGATTCATCTCCAAGAAAGGAGGAGGTTCTCAATTCGTCGATATTTTTCTTTATGTATATTCAGCAACAATTCTTTACCACGTGGACCGACTTCAATGATTCTTTCTTTGTTAGAAACAGGGTACTTCAATCGTGGTCTCATATCAATTCAAATAATTTTGATTAATATATGTTTAGCAATAATTTCTTATAAGGACTGATTTCGACTATCCTTTTCACTTACTTGTACTAAGTACAAGGAAGTATTGTGAAACCGACAAAATTCACCTATCGAGATTTTGATGCAAATATCCGTTTTGAGCATCCCTGAATCCATTTTGACTATTTTTGGCTTGATGTCGGTACGTATATTCGTGCGTTCGTGCGTGCGTGCGTAACTCGCAAATCCCAAAACTGGTTGAGCATATAATGTTGAAATTTTGTATTTAAGACTGGTATAGGGTCTTGTTGTGTACCTCGCATTATGGTTTCAATCGTCTGTACCGGAAGTGCACTTTACTTGAAATTTTTTCCAAATTTTTCTGATAAATCCAGAATGATCAACCGTAGGATGTTGAAATTCAGTATTTGAACTTGATGTTGTATCAGAATGGTTATCTGCTATTTTATATGAATGGGCCAAGCCAGAAGTGCACTTTACTTGGAACTTTTTTCGAATTTTTTTGCATAAATATAGAGTGATCCGCCATAGCATGTTGAAATTTAGTGTTTGAACTTGTTGTAGCATTAAATAGTTACCTACTATTTTTGTATCAATCGGCTGAGCCGGAAGTGCAGTTTATTAGTATAACAGATATTCAGAATTTGCCGTACAGGCTACGTGCATGAAGTCTACTAACGCCTCTAGCGGGCAATGGAGAACGACTGAACTCCATTTTATCATTGTTTTATACCTGTAATTTTTTAACTGTACTAATATTATTTAATTTAGCTGTGTGCGTATAATATAACTTGCATAGCATAAAAGCTACGTTGAAATTATTTATTTTGAGTAATTTTTTGTTCAATTATAACGTACCTATTATGGAGAAAACGTCTTAATTCGTCCAAATTGACAGGATAACCTCAAATTATGACGCCGATGATGTTGCAGATCGGGTTTGTATTTATCAAACACTGTATCTCTTTTACTGAGGAAGCATTGAAGAAAAGCGTGAAATTAGTTTTGCCATATTAAACATGTTGAATAATATGTTGCTGACGATATGACCAACAAAATTATTGCGAAGTGCATCTGACAGACTTCTATCACTGAAACATCTTACAAATTAACTGGGTACATGAAATCTATGCAACTATATTTCACTTGAATCATCCTTAACACAACAGCCTGAAACAGAACAAACGTTTTCCTATGTTTTATATGCAATTATTTACACTTTTAAACTACAATGCTCAATGACAGCTCAATGACGTATTCTGAGAAATGGAGTTCGATGTTTACAATTGTGCTCACTATGAGCGCTCGCATCGATATTTGTTCAAACTCCACCCCCTTGCACATAGTCCATGGAACAATCAGTTTAATTGAAAAGATGAGATAGGCAATGATAATCAGTTGTCAACTTTTTGATTTTGTTTGACATTTTTCATGTCAAAATATTATTAAAATTATTTTAATTATAATCTGGAATGACAGAAAATTTTATTGGATAAATTTGTGTATATGTCAAATGATGTACAAGTAAGTCACTTTACTTACTTGTACAAAATACAAGGAAGTATTATGAAACCAACCTAATTCATATCTCGAGATTTTGATGTTTATATCCGTTTTAAGCATCCCTAAATCCTATTTGACTATTTTCGGTTTGATATCGGTGCATTTGTGCGTATGTGCGAAACATTTTTGAAATTTCTGCATAAATTCAAAACGATTGAACGTAGAATTTTAGAGTTCAGTATTTGAGACGATAATACCCTTGAGATGCTCATATCTTATTTTCATTGAGATCGACTGAGCCGAAAGTGCAATTTACTTGACAGTCTTTCAGATTTTTTCGCATAAATTCGAAACGATTGACTGTAAAGTATTGATATTTAATACTTCAATCTGCTGCAGCATCTGAATGATTGCCTTTTATTTTCATAATAATAGACTAAACCGGAAGTGCACTTCAGTATAATTTTTTTTTTAATTTTGCGCATAAATTAAGAACTGTTGGGCGTAGAATCTTGGAAATCAGTATTCAGGAATGTTGTAGCATAAGAACGATGATCTACTGTTTCCATAGCAGCCGATTACGCCGAAAGCGCAATTTACTTGACAGATTTTCTGAATTTTTTGGATTAATCCACAACGGTTATCGTATTATTGTATGGAAAATATATACAATGATGTACAATTGAGTCACATGATATTCACGTCAGGTTTTTTATTGAAATGAAGGTTCTATAACAATATGAAGAAAAAATTGTACCTTGAAGGATGAAATGATAATTTAAGTGTTTATGTTACACGATATCCTCGCTGATTGAGAGCCAATTTAGATGATTTTTTTTCTTAGATAGGGGATCCAATATGAATTTTAAGAGAAAATTTTACATCCAAAGGTGAAATTATGCTTTTTTATTGAAGGTTGGCCTCATTTGAATTTGAAGATAAATCTCCACCCCTTAAGATTGGATAGAGGTGGAAAAATAGGGAGTTAAATTCTATATTGGACTCTATGACTAGGTTTCTTCAAAGGGTATGATTCCTTAGAAACCAACTAAGTGCTAAAGATTTTTAGTGTTACCGGTATTATCAATAGAATGTAACAGATAAAGGCATATATAGTAAAATTAAACGCCAAAAAAACACTTCATACTGCCAAAAATAGTAAATGATCACGAAAATTGAAACTTCAGTTCAATGTGAAATGACAAGCAAAAATTTCACATCTTGCTGTCTCATTGAAGCAAATAACTCCACACTAATCAAAGTTAACCCAAAAATAAAAATGTCATCTAAATATTCACGTTATTTTCTTTAAAGCTGAATTACTCAAGGTGAATGATTTTTTAGGCTTGCTCGCTAAGCTTGCGCTCTCGAAAAACATCCCTGAAAATAACCCAATTCAATGGTGCGCGACTCTAGGACAGAACTTTGCCCAAAACAGCCAAGAAGTATACAGTGAACTCCTCATGTTAGGTCGAAATTCAGTTTATAAATAAGTGTTCATATGTAACAATGGATGTGAGAGAGCTCCTTACGCTCGGGCTTTCGACAAATATCGCTGAATTGAGCTGCGCGTGCCTTGGGACAAAACTTGAGCCCGAGACAGTCGAGAAGGGTGCACTGAACTCTTCATGTTAGACCAAAATCCAGAATTGCACAGCGCAATCATTTACTACATTTTATCTTTGTTTCGTTTTTAGATTTGATGATCATTCACTATATTTGGTCTTCGTTTCGTTTTTTTTTTTTCAGGTATTTAATGTATTATTTAGTAGGAGAGTTTTTATGGTCTCAAAGTATTTCTGGTGGTCATAATATTTGATCCCATAAATAAATAGTTTTGAATCTTCTATGATTCTCGACACCCTGGAGTCGGCTCCAATGTAGAAAGTAAAATCTCTCTTATTTTCACATTTCAAATATTTGGCTCATGTGAACAAACGAGAGATGCACTATATCCTTTAATTTCTACATTGGAACCGACTCCAAGGTGTCGAAAGTCGTTAAAGATTCAAATATATTTTCCTTTATTTTTGGTGGTTTATGTTGAGGTTGGTTTTTAGTAACAGATTTTATTAAACCATTTTGCAATTTTGGGAATAACCAAGAGTCGTATGGAGCTGTATGGCAACTGATGGAATAGATAATTCCTGTATCTCACCAAATATTACCACACAAATTGTAATGGATAAGCAACTACATTGTTGCGATGTGGTATCAGCAAATTAGGCCGTTTTCTTCTCACCGCTTTTGGTAATTGCTTCAGAGCTTTGAGGTGGTACTGTTTGTTCACTTTTCAATATTTTCGTGATGGAAGGTCTAAATTGTCTCAAGGTCATAGATTCATTAGAGTACACTTTTTGAATCATAGCATTATTACTCAGGCAAATTTAATGCGCTGATTTATTGTAAACTGCGATATAAACGAAATTCGACATTCACAAAATAGCTTGCCATTGCTTACAGTGTCATATCGTTTGATGTAGGAAACACGCAAAGGTTCCCTGTAAATTGTGAATAGGTCTAGTTCAAAGTCGGATGATTCGAGCTAGATACCTGGTACAATATGCCAACGGCGCCCGAGTACAAAATCAGAAATTCTGCGACACAAAGTGTTACACTTGTTATAAAGACTCAGGATCCAATTGATTAGGTAATTTGAAAAAAAAGGAATATCTTAACTAAGTCTCAAGGAAGGAGCAGATTGAAATTCTTGTTGCAAGGTTTCTATGCTCGTCATCAATATTATATTCTATCAAAAATAAACAAAGTAGACTTAAATATCAATGCTTCAACATGTACTATTGGATTGCTTAATTGAAATTTAGCTTCCAATTATAAAATAACGAAGCAATTTACAATTTTTTAAAGGTGAGCCATTTAAAATATACAACAAAAGGAACTCAATTCCCGAACTTGAATCCAAATTTAATAACACGCCGTGGAAGCGACAGTAGAAATATATCCGAAGAATTTCAAGTGAAATTGTTCTCGAATGAAATTCACGCGTAGAAAAAATCAGATCGGACGGTATCATTTGTCTGTTTGATTGGCGCCATTATTTGAGTGGTCTGATATAGAATTGCTACTGGGTTTTTGCGTAACAGAATTTCGAATGATCTGCAAGTTGAAGAGGGATGGCAACTATTGTTGGGAACTGATAAATGGTATGTCAGTTTTTTGTTAGGATGCGGGAGCAGCTAAAAATGTCATAACTCTTATTTTTTCATGAAGTAATATTTCCGTCAGCTCTGTCATGTACACACCTTAAAAGTTTGACGATTAAACACGGGAAAAAGGGGAGTTAATTTCACGCTTCATATTCAAAGCTGATATTAGGCAATATGAACCTGATATTAAAAACAGTTACAGTAACCGAAATGAGTATTTCGAGAATATTATAGCTGAAGGAATCACCGCATTTGGTTATGAAAAAGCATCAGCTTTTATCGCTTATAACACTGTTTGATTAGGATTTTATTATCGCAGAATATATTTGCTAAGCTGTGCTATTAGCATAACAATGCGTACACCGCAAAGCTGTCAAACGAACACATAAACTAAAAGACTCACGTCTCCAGTTTTTTTTTAATCATGCTAATAATCAAAAGAAACTTTGTACAATATTCTGCAGGAATGGCAAATGGTGGACTACCATTTCTTTGATTTGAGAAAGTTCTGTAGTGGAATAGCGAATGTTCAGTTATGCAGAAGAATCTTTGTGAATTTATATTGTAAGATTTAAATATCGTATGACATAAAAATGCATGAATGATTTTATCGTAGTTATAAAGGAGCAACTGATTTCAATAAGTTTTATTATTGCGCTTTCCAATGAAATGACCTTTTACTTGAAAAAATAATTTTACATTATTTCATTTTCAACTTTTTCACTTGTATAAAGTACAAGGAAGTATTGTGAAATCGACAAACTTCACATTTCGAGATTTTGATGGAAATATCCGTTTTGATCATTCCTAAATCCAAATTGACTATTTTTGGCTTGATCTCGGTACGTATGTCTCAGCGTACGTATGTTCGTCACTCGCAAGAATGAGAACCCGTCAAACGTATGATGCTGAAATTTTGTATTTAAGACTGGCATGTGCACCTCAAATTATGGTTGCAATCGTCTGTACCGGAAGTTCAATATACTTGAAATTTTTTCGAATTTTCCGCATAAATCCAGAATGATTAGTCGTAGGATACTGAAATTGGGTATTTGAGATTTTTGAAGCATCTAAATGTTTATCTTTTATTTTTGTACTAATCGGCTGAGCCGGAAGTCCACTTTATATAACTGATTTTTCGAATTTTTCGCATCAATTCAAAACAACCAGTCGTAGAAAATTGAAATTATGATTGGAATCGTCTGTACTGGAAGTGCATTTTACTCTAAACATTTCTTGAATTTTCCGCCTAAATCCAAAACGATTGAACTTAGAATGTTAGAATTTAGTATTTAAGACAAAAATATCGTATATCCTATTTTTATTGAGGTCGATTGAGCCGGAAGTGCATTTTACTTGACAATCTTTTAGAATTTTCTGCAAAAATTCGAAACGATTGGCTGTAAAGTATTGGTATTTACTATTTCAATCTGCTATATCATCTGAATGATTGCCTTCCATTCTATTAACAATAGTCTGAACCGGAAGAGCACTCCAGTTGTTTTTTTTTTTTTTTTATTTTGCGCTTAAATTCGAGGCCGATAGACCCAGAGTCTTGGAAATCAGTATTTAGAAAGTCTAGCATGAGAGTGATGACCTACTGTTCCATAGCAACCGACTAGGCCAAAAGCGCACTTTACTTGACAGTTTTTTTGGATTTTTTGGATAAATTCAAATTGATTAGTCGCAGAACGATGGAATTTCATGTTTGATTATCGTATTATTACATGCAAAAAATATATTCAATGATGTACAAGTATGTCACGTATAATAACGTAGGCAATGATAGCAAACATAGTATCGGTTATCAAATCAATATTTTTTTAAAGTTCATGTGACCATTCGAAACTTTGAGCTGTTGCGGACTGCATGCCTTCCAGTTCAAGGCTTTCAATCCCTTTTAGCTATTTTAAGTTGCAAAGACATGCAATAAGATGACACGGAAAAACACAATTTAAAAAAATATATATGTAATTGGTAATACACTTTGGCCGGCAAGCGTGCCAGAAATCTGTTTATTTTTCTTATCAAGAGGTAAATTATCAACCTTCAAAAAAGGCATGCAGTATGAAATCAGAGAGTTCCACCCAAGGATAACATATACTCTAGATTAATCATCCCATATCTTTTTACATTATTTGTTTTGAAGCCGGCAGGACAGAAAGAGAGGTATAAGGATAGAGATATGTTTGATCTACTTCAAATATTTGTCACACGATGTCACTAGGATCATCTGTCAGTTGAAATCACTATAAACAATAAATATTGGGGTAAAAATATGCATCATCATTCAGTTAGATAGTAGGTATAACTATAACATAAACTTGTGCAGTGTATTGGTGTAAGTGCCAATATGTGAAAGATGGATCAGTATCTTTGCACGTACATGTACATAAATTTGAATAATTTAATAAAGGGTTAATATTAATTTAATATACTCGTGAAAAACGTATTTGATAAAATGTTTATGTAGCTGACATCTAGTGAGACAATACTGAAGTAGATCAAACATATCTCTATCTTTGTACTTCTCTTTCTGTCCTGCCGGCTTCAAAACAAACAGCTACTTGCTTTGTCTAGAATATATGCTGTTCTTGGTCCCACCTGTCACCAGCTTCCAATCTTAATATACATATATCAATTCAAAGCTGTAATATACATAGCAATCTACAAAATCGAAAAGATGAGTCGAGAATTCTGATATTGAACAGTTGCTACCTTAATAGCTATTATTCATCGAACATAAAATATTGATACTAATAGACCTAATTTTTTGATTAAAGCAGAATTTAATATCGTTATTTTCTGATGAAATATATTTTGTAAGATAACAATATGATGAGTATAATTTCTCTAACCTTGTTTTAGAAGATCCTATCGCTCTCCTTTGGTATTTTCTTGTAGATAAACAGCAAAATCGACAACACAAAAAATGTTAATATGTCGAAAACACAATTTGATGATGAAAACACACATATTTTTGTTCATAAACACTTATAAAGTACATTCTCACTGTAAATTTCCACTTATACTGAATGTTTTAATATATTGGGATGAACTAACTTGTTCAAACCATTAAACCGAGAAATTCCTGATTATTTTGCCTGCGGCTCTCAAAATATATGACCAAAAATTTTAATACATGATAATATATAATAAGTATCATAAAATACGAATAATAAAAGGTGGTGGTTAAGGGCTCCGTACTGTGAATGTGAATTTGAGAGTGCTTTAGATTTCGAGTTGATTTTATGATGAATTTGATTCTGATCTATTATCTAGGCTCCATATGCGGTACGAATATTCTTTTCACTTGTACAAATTAAAAATAAGTATTGTGGAGCTGACAAGATTCACATTTCTAAATTTTGATGGAAATATTCATTTTGATCCGACGATCATGGGAAAATTCAAGACTGCCAGAAAGTTGACACCATCACTTTCCTTGTTGACATGTGAGAAGATGACTTAAGTTTTTGTTTTTTTTTTTCATGCGTTTCATCGGTATTTTTTATTACGATACGCTGGACAACCGGAAGTGTATCTAATTCACACTCATCGTGAGGGCAACGGAAGAAATGACGTGGTTTGACTTCGAATCCCTTCCAGGAAATGTCCAATATTGGGCATAACGCTCTTTATTACTGCATGATTTCTGCTTTGGTCCCTGGTTCAAATAGGGAGCACATGCAATGTTAGAATAGAACTGTACTTTAAGGAGATTCATAGGATACGAAGGGGAAAGGTAACGCTTTATTCGAAGAAATAGCCTTTTTCAAACTGAGATGAATTTTTACTCAAATAGTTGTAGGATTATTTCTAAAATTGATTAATAGAATTACTTGTGGAGCACCAAAGGAAAGAAGTACATGCTGTGTTTTAGTAGAACGTGGTGTGTTGTCAAATATACGTACTTAGTAAGTGAAATAGACCAAATTCTATGAATATCATTCAGTTCTTCGTGATTGGGATCTATTTTTCAGCAGAATAGGCTATGTGCAAGGAGGCGGAGTTTGAACAAATATCGATGCGAGCGCTCATGATGAGCACCATTGTAACCATTGAACTCCATTTCTCAGAATACGTCAATGAGCTGTCATTGAGCATTGTAGTTTAAAAGTGAAAATAATTGCATATAAAACATGGAAAAACGTTTCTTCTGTTCCAGGCTGTTGTGTTAAGGATGATTCAAGTGAAATATAGTTTCATAGATTTCATGTACCCAGTTATAACATAAAAAAAACGAGTGAAGTGAATCAAAGCGGTAAATAGAGTATCATCTGTTTTTCATTATTAATCTATATAACAAAAATGTTTGTAACTCAATTGTGAGTGGCATACTCTCAACAAAAACTAATTCCAAATGAGTATCCGTGATTTGACGACTGGTATTCGCACTCTTCGGCTCGGGAGATATCAATCAATCTACAAAGTGCACTATAATTTGAATTATTTAATGCATAATTCCTATAGGCTATGTGCAAAGGGATTGAGTTTGAACAAATATCGATGCGAGCGCTCATGATGAGCACCATTGTAAGCATCGAACTCCATTTCTCAGAATACGTCATTGACCATTGTATTTTGAAAGTGAGAATAATTGCATATAAAACATAGGAAAACGCTTGTTCTGTTTCAGGCTGTTGTGTTAAGGATGATTGAAATGAAATATAGTTTCATAGATTTCATGTACGCAGTTATAACATAAAAAAACAAGTGAAGTGGATCAAAGAGGTAAATAGAGTATTATCTGTTTTCCATTATTAATCTATATAACAAAGATGTTTGTAATTCAATTGTGAAATTAGAAATATTCATTATCGATTTGGGATTCATGAATTTACCTTTATCTCTAATTTGTAAGATGTTTCAGTGATAGAAGTTTGACAGATGCACTTCGCAATAATTTTGTTGTTAACATTGTCAGCAGCATATTCTTCAACATGTTTAATATGGCAAAACTAATTTCACGCTTTTCTTCAATGCTTTCTCGGTAAAAGGGATACAGTGTTTGATAAATACAAACCTGATCTGTAAGATCATCGGCGTCCTAATTTGAGGTTATCCTGACAATGTGGATGAATTAAGACGTTTCCGCTATAATAGGTACGTTATAATTGAAGAAAAAAATACTCAAAATGAATAATTTCGACGTCCCTTTTATGCTATGAAAGTTATATTATACGCACACAACTGAATTAAATAATATTAGTACATTTAGAAAATTATAGGTATGAAACAATGATAAAATGGAGTTCAGTCGTTCTCCATTGCCCGCTAGAGGCGCTAGTAGACTTCATGCACGTAGCCTATAGATCCGAGTGCATCAGAAAACAAGAAGCACGTGCAATGTCTTGATGAAAACGTAGATTGTTAGAATGGTTCAAAATTCGGATAAAACTACATAAATAAGTAGAGCAGACCAGACTGTATCGATGTAAACTAATTCTTGGTGCAGCACTAGTGGCTTGGATGTCTTAAAGCAGAAGGAACATGCGTGAGGTTTCAATGAGATGTACAGGAATAGTATATTCTTCAACAAGTATTGGAATGGTTCTAATTCAACACGAGCGAAAGGTTTGTAATCATAGCCAAAGGCGAGGATTGGAATACGCCATTCCAATACATGTTGTAGACTATACTTTCTTCTACAAGGCTTTGGAAACTTATCAATATTTTAGAAGAAACTCTGAAAATTATGATACGTCAAACGTAAAGCCAGAAAAGAATATTTGAATTGTCAAGACGTTACAAAAATATTTTCTTTAACACTGTTTTAACACATTCCACACATCGCGTCGTGTAAGAATAATATTCTGTAACCGTGTAGAATCATTTCGACGAATCAGAAACTGTTATTTTGGTAACTATGGTTACGTCTCAACAATTCAGATTTTCTTCAACACTGTTTTGAAATTCACATATTCCATAACCAAAAATTATGTTGGAATAGGTGACATACCACGCGTCGCGTCGTGTAAGAATATTATTCTGTAACCATGTAGAATCATTTCAACGAATCAGAAACTGTTATTTCGGTAAATATGGTTACGTATCAACAATTCAGATATTCTTTTCTGGCTTTACGTTTGACGTATCATAATTTTCAGAGTTTCTTCTGAAATATTGGTGTGTTTTCAAAACCTTGTTAAAGAAAGTATAGTCTACAACATGTATTGGAATAAACCGTAATCTTCGCCTTCGGCTCGAATTACAAACCTTTCGCTCGTGTGGAATTAGGGCCATTCCAATACTTGTTGTAGAATATACTATTCTAGCAATATTGGCCCAGGCGCCTCAAAAGACAAGAAACGCATACAATGTCTTGATTAAACGTACGTAGAATGTTGGAATGGAGTCGAATTAGAATATAAGTATATGAATAGGTAGACCAGACCAAACTTCATGGATGTAAACTAATTCTATGTGCAGCAGTAGTGGCCTAGACGTTTTAAAACAGAATGAATATGTGTGTTGTGTGAGAGTTCAATGTGTACGTGAAAAAGTAGAATAGATCAAACTTTGTGACTGTAAACTAAATCTTGGTGCAGCAGCTCTGGGCGTACTATAAAAATATTTATCCAATTAATAATCAATAGAAAGAGGTTGTGTGAGTTCATTTTAAGTACTAAGTTCGAGTCTGCAGTAATCAGAACCATTTCACTAAGTATAAGTCTGTGTTTAGGAACTCGTTTTCTATTTATTCATCTATCCGTTCTTGATTATCTTTTGATATTTGTACTAATAAATATTTTGAAGAATACCCTCGCTTCTTAATATTCTATTCCGCTAGCTATCCAGCTCATTATTCAGCAATTGCTATGCTGCTGTTGGGCCCCGAGTACCAATAAGCATATCCGCGTCGGGAAGTCAAGTGGTCTCAAAATGAATACATCAAATCATATGAAAAAAATGAACCTCAAAACAAGTGAAACTTACGATCTTCAAAGAAAATATATTAGAAATGTGTGCCCTAATGGTATTATCAAGTTTTTGATAATCGGCGTCTGAGAGCGCGAAAAATCGTGTGAAACATGCAAACATTTATTACATTGTAATATATTTGATCTCCATGTCAAAAAGTTACAAAAATATGAATTCCTCTGACAAATTTCGCAATTTCGTCCCTTAAGCACCCAGCTGTAATAATTCTTGAGCTTTAATATCAGCGTGATTCATCATCCATTCTGCTACTTTGGCTGGAATGACCACATCCTGTCACTTATCTCATCGCACTATTCGCTTTTGATATTTCCAGAACAAATGCCGCGCATCGCTCACAATGCACAATGCAGTTATGCTTACAGCTTGACTGCAGCTGCATAGATTCACTCCCCGACCGCAGACATTGAAGTTCAGAATGATTTCAGTCGATCGGCTTTACAATTCAATAACGCTGTGTTGAACTGTTTAATTCATAGGATTAGGCATCAACGCGCTTAGATTAAGCCGATAGAACTGTACATGGAATTCGAGAGGGTCTAATTGGATTTTGCTTATTTTACATTTAATATAGCCTGTTACTGAAATATTTTACAAAAATTGATAGACTGTTAATGGAGTTATCGTAGGATTGAAAATCATTACGAATTTTGGAAGGATATGAGTGGAAATATATGTGGAAGATGATCATGTTGATGATGATTATTTTGTTTTCAGGTGTGATACGGACGTGTGGTGGGCCCGGGATGGTGGACGAGCACATGGGAGGCAGTCAGGGGCATCTCGACGCTGGGTCCCCCGTGCTAAGCGTCACGCAAACACGGGGCAGTGTCGAAAGTGTCCGTCCACACAAGACCATGTCCGGGACCAACCTTATAGGTGAGTTTCCTGCACTTAATCAAATTGAATTATATTCTCATAAAATGGCGCAGTCGGTAACTTGATAAATTGATTTTTTAATACTCTCTCCTTTAAATTAACATCCGCAAAATTTTGCGTTGGTTTAATGAGTCTTTCTGCTCCATTGGGCATGTATTAGTGGGCCAGGTTATAAATCTTGGTTGAACGGTGACGCAGCAAGCGGTGAAAGTGGGAACAAGTGAAGGCGACTGCGACGCTATGCGGGTGTTTATTGTATCACCATTAGTCAGCGGTTGTGGTGGTATTAGAGCAGGAACGACACTTTAAAGTACGTGGTCTGCGGCATGCGGTGCCTGATACATAATACCCAAGAAATTTTAATTGGAAAAAGGAAAATAAACATAAATAAGTTATTATTTTCATGAGCAACCGCACGATGAGTGCAGAAATGATTTGTTGTTGTTTCTTTTTATTTTAGAAATGGTGAGTGCGACTCTAGGTCTGCCCAAACGCTCACAACGTCCACCTTACTCCGCCTATGCATCTCGAAGTGGTACTTTGGGCAGTAGCCACAGTCATGGCGACGTACTGGGCGCTCAAGTGGCGTACGAGGGTGCTACAACAGTATCTTCAGCAGCCAGTGAGCTGGATCTATCGAGAAAAGCACGCTCGCGACATCTGCGCTCAAGATTAAAATTACCAACGTCCGTAGCGTTAGCATCAAGTGGCGAAGCCCCTCTGCTGGGCCCTTGGCAGGGCACAGCGCCGGGATCAGCAGCGGGGACTAACCCTCCCAGCACGAATCATCTTAATTCAACTAGTAGTTGCTTTGGAACGGAAAGGTAAGGTGCTAGGACATACATATCAAAATTTCACTTGCACCCCTCTAATTATTGCTTTTGTACAAATCGGAAACTTTTCCAAAGCATAAAATTATGAGTTTTCTAATTGAATTCGTGACAACCATGGACATTTTGGAATGCTTTTCTTGTATTACAATCCATATAATTTAGTTGAATACTTCAAGAGTTAGGAAGATGCGAAACCTTCCATAATTGGACCTTATTCAATATAATTCGGATATACCAAAAAGTTGCGGGCCAAGAAACTCCTACCTCGCGCTAATGAAGCTTTGTAATTCTTGCAAATCCAATAAATGAAAAATGTCTTTCTCAGTCTGTCCCAAACGGCAATGCCTTACAGTTTGCTTGTTAATAAAATTTCTGTATCGACAAAATTGTATTATTCATATCCATTTGTTCAAAATGAAAAATTTGTGAACAAATATTTCAGTTTGTTTTGTTCACGAAAACATTTGGGACTTCGTAAATTGTATGCGGTTTGGTATGAATATCCATTCGTGTTCATTAATATTTAATAATCAATTTCTAATACTAATTTTATCTTTCGGAAGCCGGTCAGCATATGATGTTATTGGATGTGGCTTTGATGAATGATCTATAACATTCAAAATTCGGTAAACGTATTCATCAATGAAACACTTCATTGTTACTTTCTTCTTCATATTTTTTAATCCTTGAAGATTGAAGCTCCTTTAAACCGCATCTCTTCTTTTTATTTTCTGGACTCCTTCAATTATTATGTTAACAACTTTCTGTTCTGGCAATGGTTCTATCTGAGCTAACCTAATCTTTGTGACTTTATCACCCCGATTATGATCACCATACAGATTATTTACATCACTATTTGACATTCTTTCTTTCCATCATAGATTTCCCTTAGTAATACCTTTCTTTTCGATACAGCGAACTGTTCATCATCACTTTTATACAGGGTTTATAAGTTATGTCTTTCAATAGAAACAAACTTTCACCAAAGTGACTCTGAAAATCTGGTACCTCAAAAAATGATGATGTTATGGAGAATCAGATGAGCCATCTTGTCCATCAGAGTCTAGTGTATAATAACAGGCATTGAGCAATCTCGTTTTTCTCCAACCACTCGCACTTAACGCTCAAAATGCTAGCCAATGTTAAGTCAGAGATTGGTGATGTCTGTCTGATACTTGTAATCTAATAGACGGCCCGTACTTCGAGGAACGTTGATAATTTAATATTGATGTCTATCAATGGTGCTGTCCTTACTATTGGTATATAAATTGATAATAATATTGGGAAATGCATGAATTGTAAAATAGAGCAACAAACTCGATGTCAGAAGTGAGAAAACGTCCTCATTACAATTACAATGTATATTCTACAACTCTTGCTCTGTCTCAACATTTTCCAAATCGATTAAGTGGCTGTATTTCCAAATACGGCTCCGTATCAAAGTAAACAATATTAATTCGCATCCGTAAACAGAGTTACAATTTCATTTGGTAATCGTATATGGCCCGCACAATGCTTTTGCGCTAATGCCAACCCAATTTTGCCAACATGCCGCATTTATTTCCTCCCCGGAGTTAGTGCGAGTCCGGGGAAAGCAAAATCAGCCACAAAACGCAATGTACGAGTAATTTCCGCTAAAAATTATCAATTCGCGTACATGAGCGGAAAAAGTAATCAGCGATATGATTTTAACGTGTGATTTTGTACAGCAGGTACGGTTTCCGACGCAGTGACTCCTATCACCAGCGATTTCGAACCGGGGCGCCCAACTGGTCGTTTGTGTTCGATCCTGCAGGGAGGCTGTGCTACTATTGGTCTATGGTTGTTTCCCTTGCCTTTCTCTACAATTTTTGGGTGATAATCTATAGGTTCGCTTTCCAAGAAATCAATGGTGAGTTTCTTACTATATATTAATACTATGCTGATACCTCTATCACTATAAGGGCTGGTTCTGTTGTGCGCAAGCCCTTGACATTTGAACAGAACTCTCTGACAGCTTCGTGGTTAACAGAGAGCTTCGATGCGCAGTCGCGCTTTCACCGTTAGCTAATAAAATCTTGTACAAACTAGAACTAGCCCCACAGCGATAGATGTACTTTATGTACTATTGGCAAATGGAGCCAATAATAGAATTTAATACAATGATCCGATATTGTAGGACCGGAAGCATTTCTATCAGGTGCCTATAGCACCGAAAATTTGTCCTACAGGGCCAAATCTTGTGTTGCAAGCAAATAAAAATAATTGGTGTTCCAAAGTTTAGACCTACAATATGCAATCTTTTCGGTTTCATCACAAAAATATTCTCATGTTTCTAATAATCCATAAAACTGTATTTCATGTTTTAAACTTTAAAGGAACTTGAACTAGTAAATAAATTGATGTGAATCTGAAATTTGCATACGGTACAATAAATTACTGTGACAATACAGAATTTGCAGACTATAAAACAAAAATTGGTTCAGCATATAGACCCAAAAATTTCAGTTTTCAGCGCTATCGGATTGTATGAATTCGATTAGGTCAAATTTCCTACATTTGACTTTTTTGGCGTGTTCTTACGATCAAAATCTACCAAGCTACAGCTTTTCTAAGCTCCCTTATTTATCCAATACTATTTTGTTGATAACTTTCGAAAGATTCTTTGCATTAAATAATGTTTTGAATTAAAACTATGAAGCTTTCAAGTCTCTACAATTTGTTTCATTTGAGCAACATCATACGCAGTGGCGGATCTATACATTATACAGTTAGGATCCGCGAACTGGGTGTTTTACCATAGAATGAAGAAGTTTGCTCTTCCGTTGAATGTATACTAAAAGGGAAGAGGGAAAAGTCATTAGAAAATATCTTGTAGATTCATTTCTGCAGGACATCAGAAAACTGTCTTACAGATTATCTGTTTTATTTCTGTAAGACTGCGAGATTAAAAAAACTTTAATCCCAGAATTTGCCGACCCTGAAATCTACCGCCCTAGACTCAAGCCTGTTTAGCCTGCTGGTAAATCCGCCATTGATCGTACGACTGAAATTGGCTGAAAAATAAGCAAGAGAGTTCAAACCCAGAAAATATCATTATTGTCATTTTTCGCAATTGAACGAAAGGTCAACATTCTGGAAAAATGTTTGCTTCGGCATATAGTTCAAAGTACACTCAAAAATTGTACAAATTACTTAGAGGTGATTCAAATGTAAAAAATCGTGTTTGTTGCAAATAACTCAAAGGGATCAGATTTTGGCTGAAACTATAGTTCAGGGAATTGGGAATTGAAACAAACAAAAAGGTCAAACTTCAGAAGAAATACCCTGAAAGCTGAATTTTTGCATGAAGCATTATTTTGTGGTTTTAAATTACATCCCAAATATCCTCGCCGATGTATGCGCCGCTAAAAATGTTGCGCGGGGCTTAAGGTCAAGATGAACGGTCTTTCGCAAAAATCTCACTAACGGTAGCTTTTATCGAAAAAATAGTAGTCATCAAATTTGTAGCTTAGAAAATTGCCTAGCAAAAACATTTAAGTATTTTTTCGTCAGACCAACGATTCAAATAGTTCTGACGTTTATTTTTCTCATGATACATGCCTTCCTTTCCACACTACTTTCAAGGGAAAGTACAAGATGCCTTTTTTTTAAAGTGGTGTCCTCACGTTTATTTGTGATTGAAAAAATTCAGCTTGCCCTTATTCTTTCACTATGCAATGTCTTTATTTCCCATATTACTAGTACTTTTTCCTGAAAATTATATATAATTCCTTCACGACTGAAATTGACCAAGTTACAGCTCTTCTAAGCGTCCTCATTTTACAATATTTTCAAGGTAGCAGCATTTTTATGCTGGTTTCTCAATAACTTTTAAAACGTACTTTGAATCAAATAATGTTTCAGATAAAAATTGTAGGACCCTTAATTCATTAGAAATGGTTGTTTTGAGCAACTTTGGATGACTGGAAATGAATGAATTCACAGTAGAATACGAAAAGGAGTCCATATCCAGAAAATAGCTGGTCATTTTTCATATTGATTATATTTTTGAATATAGAAAAATTAGGGGAAACGTGAAGCTACAGAGAAATATTTGTTGAAGTTGAAGAAACTGCGCTTCCGAGGGTCACAACTTTTTTAGAGAGGGTTTCAACCATTTTGATTATATAACACGAGCTATAATTATCAGAATATTGAATATTTTATTTTAAATTAATCATTCTAACAGGAAGGAAGATTATACAAAGAATGAACGAATAGGCAACCAAAATAAGCGAAAAAGTTAATGACAATGATTAAATACAAAATTGAATACTAAAATTTCAAGCTAGAAGAGAGATTAAGGAATTTTTTTTTTTCAATTAACTACGCTCAAATAAGTTAAAGGAATCTGTATAAACTTTAGGAGCAAGAGAAATATTGAAAAGGGTACACATTTTCCAAATGGGAGATTGCATTTAATAATTTGTTCTAACTTTAGAACAATTAAAAGGTCATCTTATTTCTGGAAGAGATCCGGGGAATGTTGAAGGAAAGTTTACCTGAAAAATTACAATCGTTTACAGTATTGTTGACTAATTTGTATAAGAATAAACAAGATTTTCTGCGATTATATAGATAGATCAAATTAATCTCGTTCAACAAGTCAAAATTAGGATTAACATTGTATTTTTTCTTAAAATAGCAAAATTTAACAAACCGTTTTTTATGTTTAGCGATGTATTTGCTGTAAATTGGATTCCAAACTTGTAGACAGTATTCTAATTTTGATTTCTAATAAAAAATGTCAATTTATTTCGATAAAGAAGCATAGCTATTTTAAGTAATATTGAAATGCTGTAACTTCTGTTCAAAATAAGATACAAGAAGAACGTGCAAATAAAAAGGGGAGGTTCAATTTGATTTTTATAATTTTTCTTCATCGTGATGATATTTTGAATAATTCTCTAAAAACTAGCCAGAAGAACGATTTCAGATAAATTTTAGATCATGGATTAATTTTAAGCCTCAGTACAGAAGAAGATGAAATTTTTTGGGTTTCGTATATACAGAGTGTAACAAATAAACGAGCTACCTCGAATAACTTCTATGTTGTTGAAGATGCAATAAAATACCACAATACAATCTTACGCGGGACCAAGAGGGACATTCAATTATGGAAGAGAATATTTTTTTACACCTGTGGTTCCCAAGCTACAGCACAAAATTATATTTATTTAAATCAGATACTAGATATTTCTTGGTCTCTTTTGATAGAATTTTTTTTTTCGATTCAACCATAATATTGGTTTCATATCCTAACATAATGAAATTATTGAGTAAAACGCTATTGAAATTTAAATAAATTTTATTTTCATAGTTATTTTTAAGTAGGCTATGAATAATTGAGCTACATAAATACATTAAATTATTTGTTAATGACTTCATAAATATTGTTCTAGCTGATTTTCACCTCTTTCTGAACATAATTCAAATCCTTTCAAAACTGGTTCAAAAGTAGCATTATTTATTTCTTTCGGTGTTAAAGTAGCACACGCATCTCTTATGCGATCCATCAAATTTTCTTTATTGTTATTGGTGTGGAGTACACTTTATAGCAATTTGCAACAATAGGAGTTACGCATTAGATAATTCAAATTGACAGATAGCAGATTTTTGTTTTTATAGCCTACTGAGAAATAACTATTAAAATAAATATTTTTATCATATAAGGATACAAAGCGAACAAATTGTTGAATTCGGAAAAAAAAATACTTCATCAAATGGATCTAAAATATTCAGCATCTCATTTAAAAAAATGTAACTGCTTCAAAAAAAATACTCTCTCTCATAACTGGGTATCCCGTTTGGTCCTGCATAAGATTGTATTGTACCATAGTATTATATTGTATCTTCGAGAAAATAGAATTTGTTCGAAGTAGCTCGTTATACTTGATTAATATTAATGAAAAATCAATTCTACTGCTTGACTTGATACAATTATTTTTCTATTCATTATAATTGTCTGAATTTAACGTAATTTGGGAGGGTAAGGACTTACCATAATATTATTATTCAGGAAAGGACGTTGCACACAAAACCACATATACACAATTAGGAGGCTTATAGAAAAGACTGATACAAGAAAGCAAGCTATATATTACATTTGTCGATCTAGAAAAAGCTTTTGACCGAGTACCACGGAAACAGATGGGGAAAATATTGGGAGAAAGACAAATGAACATAGAACTACTAAACACCATAAAAAGCGTGTACAGGAAAACAACAAATTACATAAGAACGGGTAACGAAACATCAGAAGAATTCAACACCACGCAGAGTTTAAGACAAGGAGGAGCATTAAGCCCATTATTATTTATTGTTTTCTAAGATAATATAATGAAGCAAATAAAAGATAAAACGAAAAAAGTAGACATTGGACATTACCAGTTGAACGTAACTAAAATAGCAGAGTGTGCATTTGCAAACGATCTAGCAGTCCTAGCTAAGAATGAGGAAGATATGAAATATAATTTAAATGTATGGAACGAGGAATTGAGAAAACACAGCATGAACATAAATGTCAAAAAACAAAAGTAGTGGTGATATCGAAAGAGGACATAATAACCAATATACAGCTAAACGGATGCGAAATAGAACAAGTAGAAGACTGTACATATCTAGGAGTAACAATAAATAATAAAGGAAGTATGGAACCAGAAATCAACAAAATAATACAAACAGCTAGCAGAAACTACTATGCACTCAACAAAGCGGTACCAGAAAATAAGCAAGTATCCAAGAATACAAAAATTACACTATACAAAACTATATACCGACCAGCTTTAATATACGGAAGTGAGTCGTGGATACTCGAGCAGAGACTGAAAAGTAAAGTACAAGCATCAGAAATGCGATACTTAAGAAGAGTTGAAGGAGTTACTAGGATAGACAGAATAAGAAACGAGCGAATAAGAGATAATCTAGGAATAGAGAGCAAACATAAGACCATAGAAAAGACACAAGTTTCATGGTATGGTCACTTAGTCAGAATACCAGAGCAGGATCAGACGAAGCAAGTTTGGAACGCAAGAACCACAAGAAAGAAAAAAAGAAGAAGACCAAAGAAGACCTGTGAAAAAAACATAAATGGAATTCTCGACAAAAACAACATCAGCTGGCAAGAAGCAAAGAGAATAGCACAAAATAGACAAGAGTGGAAAGAACTGATCAATAATTTGAAGTAAAAATAATTACAATCTAGACACCCGAAAGGGTATAAATAGATTTAAAAAGATTAATAATAATAATAATAATATTATTTCATAATTGAAACTGATTTTTGAGCACATGGTTATATGAAATTGAAAAATGGAATATAACTTCGTATTGGTCGCTTGAAATGTAATGAAAAAGTTTATACACAATTTTTCCATTAGACCTGAAAAAGATTACTTATTCTTGAGAAATCACTTTTCCATCTATTTCTCTCGTAACTTAATCAATTTTTACCGTAATAAGACGTCAAAACATTCAAATTAGAGGGAATACATTTTTTTGCAATTTTTGTTCAACATATTCTTCAATACAAGGTACCGTTCAAAAATTATTGAGAAAAACAAGTGGCAAGATGTTGCTTTTCCCAAATGGGTGGAAAATAGAGATGCTTGGAGGGATGTTAGTCGGTCATGAGGAGTAGTACTGCCACAAAACAAGACAAAATGAGATTTGAGATTGACAAAACAATCTTCGTAGTGAGTCTTATCTTGAACAAGAAGAGTCTTGATAAGACTCTTATCTATGAGCTACTAACCACCTATTTTGGAATTTTTGTATTCCGGAGTATTATAGAATTATAAAGTAGTGGACGGCAACTCAAGCCGTTTTCAAAGAAAGATTTAGATCACAATAGACATTATTTTCAGAAAGATATTTTTTTCTAGAGGTAATACTGAGTACCTAATTCTCTAAAAAAATAATAACACGGAAATAGTTCAAAGGAAATTATCTTATAATCCCACAAAGGCGTTTGTCTAATAGCAGCAAGCTGAGCAACTGTTGATGTACCGATATTTTATCTATTTGATTTTAAGCCTGTCTTCGGCTTGGAGCAGCAATAAATTATTGACGAAAAAGCCTTCAATTTCTCAAACTATATGCTAAAATACATATTTCCATTCTTCCGCTAATTTTTGTACAAATGAAAATGTAATTCACTGTTCTAATAGTGAAGATGCGTTTTCTTACAGATCTAAGTTTTCCGTTGAAGTTCACTGTGAAGGTGCAGACAAATAAATTCTCCAGCGGCCGTTAAAGTTGCAAATGTAATATGTGGGATGCGCAAAGTGCAGGCTTAAATATTTAACTTCACGTACTACATAACTACCTGATACCGCTTTCAAATTGTTCCATAGCAGTCATTATCCATGCAATGCAAATAGCATGTCGGTATCCGGGCCATTAGAAACTACATTACTCATATTTAGTTCAAAAATTTGCCACTGCCGTGTGTTATCAATGTCATGGCTGCCTCTGACGGAAAGCTTAACTAATTTGATAGTAAAGTTGTAACGAGTGATAGTAGAAGGTATTTTCTCTGTGAAGTTATTATTATTTTCAGTGATTATATCTTGTTTTTGTGTCTATATATGTTTTTTAAAGCTTGCTAAATATAATTTTTCGATTTTTTATCAACGCTGAAATGTTGCTACATGAATTCAAATAAATATGATTGGGTTCACCTCGTTTAAATTTACTTGGATATTATGGTCTAAAAATATCAGCTCACCCACGTATTTCGGACGCAAATTTAAAATTTTACGAAGTGTAATTTAAAATGACGAATTCATCATATCAATGTTATTCGTGTTCATACATAATCTATATAACACTTTTGTGCGACGGAATGTCACAATGACAATGTCGCACAACCGCATGAAGCTTTTGTCTTTTTGATTTGAACGGTTTGCAGCCACAAATGCAACGCTTTATCGAATTGGGGTTCCAGCTCCGCTTCTCGTCAATAAATTGTTATTTGTTCACGAATCACACGGAAACCAGTATTGGTTGCTGTTCTTGATTAGCAGCAACACCCAGCGCGTAGCCTAAATGAACGATGATATTTTTCAGCCACTAAAACTGAATATAAAATGATATGAATGGATGTTGAATATGAAAATATAAAATTATATAGCTTGCTCATGATATTATATTACAGTATAATAAATGTTGTTATTACCTGAGCCATTATAGTCGAAATGGCGCAGTCGGTACGATCTAGTGTTTATAGGGATTTTAAAATTACATTTGGCAACAGTTCGTGATAATTAACTAACAAAATAAGAGTTTTAATGGTATTTTGTGTGTGTAGATGAGACTCTGCTGGTATGGTTCTGCCTGGACTACTTCTCGGACTTCCTATATCTGGTGGACATCATGTTTCACTTCCGAACGGGCTATCTGGAAGACGGAGTTCTTCAGACGGACTCAACAAAGCTCCGGCAACATTACATGAACTCTACGACGTTTTACATCGACTGTTTGTGTCTCCTTCCACTAGATTTCCTCTACCTCTCCATTGGATTTAACTCCATCTTACGTTCGTTTCGTTTGGTGAAAATCTACCGGTTCTGGGCTTTCATGGACAGGACAGAAAGGCATACGAATTATCCGAACTTGTTTCGTTCCACGAGTTTGATTCATTACCTTCTTGTGATTTTTCACTGGAATGGGTGTTTGTATCACATTATTTATAAAAATAACGGGTTCGGATCTAAAAATTGGGTGTTTAATGATTCTGAAAGTTCGGATGTTGTGAAACAATATTTGCAGAGTTACTATTGGTGCACTTTAGCACTGACTACTATTGGAGATCTTCCTAGGCCGAGAAGTAAAGGAGAGTATCTTTTTGTGATTCTACAGCTTCTGTTCGGGCTGTTGTTATTTGCCACTGTTCTGGGACATGTGGCGAACATTGTTACTTCTGTCTCCGCAGCAAGAAAAGAGTTCCAGGGTGAGTTCTCTTCCAGTTTTCACTTAGATTTTATTTATTTATATGTTGTTTGTTCGTTGGGTTTACAAGCATTTGGATATCATTCATATTAACTGAATAAAGTATTGAAAACAAAAGGAAAATTTGTTTCTACGATTATTGATGATAAATAATTCAGTACGTATCCCAAAAAATATTTTGAAACCATCAACTGTATATATTTTAAACTTTATCCTTTGTATGTTCTTTGTGTCATTGTTCTAGAAGACAATTAAAGTTACAATTGGGTGAAACGGTCTTACGTCACCTAATACTGAGATTTAGGAGAAAATCAATTCGTAGAAACAAATCCTCCGAGTTGAGAATTAACCCCTGTGTATCGTGTGTCGCTTCTTTGACTATCCTATTCATTCTTCTATCGAAGACAGTCATCGTAATGTTTTCCCGAACAGGTTTAAAGGATTACAATTTAATTTCGATTTAAATGCATCGATGTGCATTGTGCATGCGAACTAGGTAGATTTTACCACACTGAGATTTGCGGGCAACAGCGGTGCATCAAAGACTCTTTGTAATGCAATTCCAGATTGTTTCGTTTTACAAGGAAATAAACCACATCAATGTGGAAAAGATAACATAGAAAATTGAGTATATACTATATGAGTGATGCAGTGTTAAGCTTATATTGTTACTATTATTAGTTATAATTTATGATCTTGATTATTTTAAAAATTACATAGTAAGGAGCAGAATGATTATCATCTGATTACCTTTGGAATTCTTCCACATGTGAATTGTCATGTGCCACTCTACTAATATTCAATTGTCTAGTTCTGTTAATAAATATCATCAATGAATCAAATAATTATTATATTTACTGTGGCTTGTCTCTTTTCTTGAATTTTAATTTCAACGTCAACTATGCATTTATATAATTATATATCATACCTTCGCAATAAATCGTATTTGAAGTTATTCATATTTTGAGTTGATTATAAGTATGTGGAGTCTTCCTTGTTCCGATCATGGGCAATACGAAGGTAACTAGATGATAATCATTTTGTTCTACACTGTAGATGATTTTATTAACATCAACATCTCGTGAGATAGTGGAGGAGAACGTTTATAAAAAGTATTTTGGAAGACATTTTTAAGGTAGATTTAGGTGAAGAATACTCATAAATGTCCATGATTTTGCCAGCTTCCTCCAGATCTTGATGAATTTCATCTTAATCTCAAGTAGTCATCCAAAAATTGTTCCTAACCTCTCCTGTAGAAATTAATATTCAACTCAATTTAAAATGAATTTTTCTCCTGAAATGAATTGGTAGAAATTCACGGCACAACTGTTCAAATGAAATAAATCAGTGAAAGAAGCACAATCGAGTGAAATAAGAAGGCTTTTAAGCAGGTGGTAAAATTTTTACACCAAATCTCGGATTTGTGCCAGGTCTCAAGGCGGTGTGCTGCGAATAAATTCTCAGTATCAGGATCGTTTTAAACATGTATTGCTGGACTACTCTACGGAGAGATCAATAACTAGGTATAAGGATTTTCACAATGAGAGAGTTACCTAGTTTTGTTTTATTCATGAATCGTTAGTACTTACTTCATGTCTCATAAATTATTCTGAACGGTTGCCAACCAATCGTCGCAAACTTAATGGACTGATAGGAGTACAATGATCATATTTCAAAAGTTTCATGTTTCATATATTTATCACAGAGAATATACCTTGATGAATATTATATTTCTGCTATATTACTGCAATTCTGGGAATAAGACAAGAAGAGGTTGAATTCAGAACATTTAACAAATGACAGCCATTTTCATCATCTATCTTTCAAATTTTTCACCCCATACCGAGCCGAAACGAAACTTCAAGCTAATATAGCGATTAACAGGACGATTTGCATTAAGATTGCCCTACTAAATTTATATAGTGACATTTTTCGGTTTTTTGTCTATATCTCGAAAATGGTCAGACGAAGCTACAAAAACATCATATACAAAATTTAAGGGAATCAAATTTCCTATAACAATGTTTGTATCAATTTTCCATATCTCTAATAGTGTAGGAGATACAAGCTCGCCAAAATTTGGGAAAAAAATAAGTATACCAAGTGCCTCAATGTTGTTCAGTTCAAATGGATCAAACGAAGCAGTGAGATAGTTTGATTAAAATACTTGAACGATCAGGTACTGATTTTGATTGCCAATTACTTAAGAGGTATACAACACAGGGCAGAGCAACGTAACGAGCTACCTCGAATAACTTCCATGTTATTGAAGATACAATAAAATACTATGGAACAATCTTATGCAGGACTAAGAGGGACAGTCAATTATGGAACGAAAATATTTTTTCATACCAATGGCTCCAAAGCTACAACACAAAATTATATTTTTTCAAATGAGATGCTATAAATTTTTTAATTCGTTTCGATAGAATATTTTTTTTTTAATTCAACCATGTACTCGTTTTTCACACTTATAAAATGAGAATATTCAGAAAAATGCGATCAGAATTTGAATAAATTTAATTTTCATATAGCTATTTCTCAGTAGGCTATGAACAATTGAGCTATATAGATACATTAAATTATGTGTTAATAACTTTATAAATAGTGTTATAGCTGATTTCCATCTCTTTCTAAACGTAATTCAAATCTTTTCAAGACTGATTCAAAAGAAGCATTATTAATTTCTTCCAGTGTTAGAGTGGCACACGCATTTCTCACGCGATCCATCAAATTCTCGTGTGTTGTATCTGGTGTAAAGTACAATTTGAAGCAATTTGCAACAATAGGCTACGTGCATAAAATCTTCTAGCGCCTCTAGCGGGCAATGCAGAACGATTGAACTCCCATTTTATCATTGTTTCATACCAATAATTTCTTAAATGTACTAATATTATTTAATTCTGCTGTGTGCGTATAATATAATTTGCATAGCATAAAAGGTACGTTGAAATTATTTATTTTGAGTATTTTTTTCTTCAATTATAACGTACCTATTATAGAGAAAACGTCTTAATTCGTCAAAATTGACAGGATAACCTCAAATTATGACGCCGATGATCTTGCGAATCGGGTTTGTATGTATCAAATATTGTATCCCGTTTACCGAGGAAGCATTGAAGAAAAGCGTGAAATTAGTTTTGCCATATTAAACATGTTGAAGAATATGTTGCTGACAATATTAACAACAAAATTATCGCGAAGTGCATCTGGTGAGCTTCTATCACTGAAACACCTCACAAATTAGAGATAAAGGTAAATTCATGAATGCCAAATCGATGATGAATTTTTCTAATTTCACAATTGGATTACAAACATCTTTGTTATAGAGATTAATAATGAAAGACAGATAATACTCTTTTACCTCTTTGATTCACTTCACTCGTTTTTTTATGTTATAACTGAGTACATGAAATCTATGAAACTATACTTCACTTCAATCATCCTAAACACAACAGCCTGAAACAGAACAAGCGTTTTCCTATGTTTTATATGCAATTATTTTCACTTTTGAACTACAATGGTCAATGACGTATTCTGAAAAATGAAGTTCGATGCTCACAGTGGTGCTCACCATGAGCGCTGGCATCGATATTTGTTCAAACTTCGCCCCCTTGCACATAGCCTATAGGAATTGTACCTATAGGAATTATGCATTAAATAACTCAAATTGACTGATGGCAGATTTTATTTTTCGTAGTCTACTGAAAAGTAACTATGAAAATAAATTTATTATATTTCAATCGCATTTTTCTTAACATTTTTATCATGTGAGGGAATAAATCGAATACATGGTTGGATTCAGAAAAAAAAGCTATATCAAATAGATTCAAAACATATCTAGCATCTCATTTAAAAAAATGTAACTTTGAGTTGTAACTTGAGAACCACTATATAGCATTTTTCCAGTGAAATGGGAATCACATAATAAAATATTGTGTTACACAATCTCGTGTTATATAGGATTTTTTTCTAAAAAGAAATGAAATATCAATCACGCATTTTACCCGAAACGAGTGTGGCAGACACTTATAGTGCACTTTGTAGATTGATTGATATCTCCCGAGCCGAAGAGTGCGAATACCAGTCGTCAAATTACGGATACTCATTTGAAATTAGTTTTTGTGGAGAGTACGCCACAGAGTATATTAAAATTCAGTTGAAATCCTACTGACTTTTTGTCCGTTGGTGGGATTCGAGCCCGCAACCTTCGGATTACAAAGCCAAAATATTGACCAATATTTTTTCAAAATTTAATATATTTTTTCAATTGAAAATGCAATTATCTACAATTTCTTCTGTCAGAATTTCCGTCTCAAATGAACGATAAGGTGAATAAAAGGAAAGTTTATAGAAAAATCTTGACGTTAATTTATTCTCTGGAAATTGGGAGTTAATAGATACGGAAACATTGAGTGAATACATTCTTGTAGGAAATTTGATGTTTTTCAATTTTGTATATGATATTTTTGACGCTATGATCGACTGATCTCGAGATATAAGCTGAAAGCTGAAAGATGGGACATTTTTCCTCCCTTCTTACTTGCTAAACCTTACAGGTTCCAGGATTTGCAGTATTTTTTTCCTTCAACCAATCTAAACGAAGTCCTAAAGTCAATTCTTCTCTTTCCGACATTTCTGTCTACTACTCCATTATTGACTGGGCCATACACGTATCTTCCTTTAGTTTTCCGAAATATAAAAAATCAAAACTGGTTTTCTCATTTTATCAAAATTTGAAGAGTTGAGGCTAGTTTTCATCAAGATTTTATGTATCGAAAGACAATCATCTGCCCTCTAGTACCTCTACAAGTCACTACAAAAATGAGAAAGACAAAGTGGCAGGCCATACTATTAATTTATTATTTATAGAGTCGAAAAAGAAATAAAATTGATTTTTATCTGCTTATGAATGTGAATATGCCGAGAAGCAGTACATGTTCACAGCAGGCTGACATGTACTCGAATTAACTCTAGGGATGCCAACTAATTCCTTATCTTAATGATATGATGCTTTGACGACCGTTCTCGAGATATGAGCTAAAAACTGAGAGAATTTGCATTATTTCTATCTTCCATGAGCAATATAAAAAGAAAATATCAAGAAATTCGACTGAGTTCCCATAATTTAATACCTATACACAATATGAATAAAGTCCTGAAGTCAATTCTTATCTTTCCGACATTCTGTCTACTACTTCTCCATTGACTGGGCCATAGACGTACCCTCCTTTAGTTTCTCGAAATACAGAATACTGAAATTGACTTTCCCATTTTATGAAAATTTGAAGAGTCAAGGTTGAATTTCATGAAGATTTTTTGTATCGGAAGACAATCTGCTAAATAGAGTTACAAAAACTCAGAAATAAAATCAATTTCGATTTGTTTATGTGAGTGAATTTGCCGAAAAGCAACACATATTTACAGCAGACTGATACGTACTCATATTAACTCTAGATGTGGCAACTTTTTTTCTGAATCTTTGATTTGACATGCTATGAGCATAGTTAGTGAACAAAAAAAAATGTATATTCAATGGATTATTTATAATTTTAATCAAGATTTAGTGAGACATTTCCATTTTTTTGAATATTGCCGGCCATTCGACTTTTGGTATGTGCTTTCATGTTGAAATCTGTACCGGTTGTGGAGAAGCTCCTGCCTTCTGATCAGTTTTTTGTAAGGCCATATTAAAGCTCGTGTATTGTATGAACAAAAAAAGCCGATGATATTAATGCTAAATTTTCTTCGTTCACAACTGCAGCAACGCATTTTGATTCAATTTATTACAGGCGGACTTTTAAATGTAACAAATAGCTACCGCAGAGGATTTACAATCTTGGCGTTTCAATTTATTAACAGCCATGCCACTACTCGTCATTAAAGTGGCCGATGTCCATCTTAAAACGTGACCTGTAATTCTCACAATCTAGGAGATTTAGGAAACGAGCTACAAGAAACGTAAATTTTCTTCATTTCAGAAATGAGCTCATTTTTATGATCGCTTATTGGAGACAGTGGAAAATCCTCTCCAATATGTTAAATACATAGAGGCTTTTCATTTGTAAATTCTAGACTATCATCTTTATGTGCTTGTTATTTAGCCCAAAAGCAATTTCGGGATTTATTAGAGTAGAATTTATTACTTCCGCTGAAAAATTTAGTGATCCATAATCTTTTGTATGTATGTAAAAAACTGTGATTTATGCATCAACAGTAGATAATAATTTGGTATGGAACTATATTGAAATGTAAATTTGGTTTTTATATGCAATCCGTTCGATTGTTCGAAATTCCTTGTTGCGCACAATAGAATTTTAATATAGTTTATTTCAGATTCATACACTGCTATAATAGAAAATCATTTTGAAGGTTTAATTGTTTTTATTAGGTCAAATAATTTGATGATAGATATTTTCGATTTATAAATTAAAAGTATCCATTATGAATGAATGGATGATGAGAGTGAATCGGACTTTTGTATATAAAAAGCGATAGTCAATTTCATCATCCTATTCCTCCCATCCTCTCTAAATGATTCCTTGAGCTTAATCAAAGGAGCGACACATTAATACACAGCTAAATTTTCGCATTAATTATTTTCAATATGGTTCCATGGCCTGAAGTAATAAAATTTTTGTGTACTGTTTGGCAGACAACTCGGCAATATGTGAGTAGGAAATTTCAGATCTTCGTCTAAACCTTACCCCGAGTACCTCACCGTATTTCATATGTTTCATTCTTCATAGTTGTTTTGTTTGTATCAATCTGATTCTTTCAGAAATTCACCAAGAGGGGAAAATTGGTACAAGATTGTGGATGAATTAAAATATTGGGACTCAAGATTGGCTTGGTGAATTCAATTTAAAAATCCATCATATACTGTTGATATGTTCTATTGCTGTGACGGCTTGTATTGTTGTGCGCATGCTCCTGATCCTGAGAACTCATGTTTCTTGCTGTTAACAGCTGCGCTGTTCGGGATCTCGAGCATGCGCAAGCCAGCAATCACCCTAATGGCGATAGTCATATGTTATGTTGAAATGAAGACAAATATCAGCAGTATGTGTTGCATATGCAAATGAATTTCAGCAAGAAGACTATGTAAAAATTGTTGCGTATATTACTAATGAAAATAACCCAATAAATAATGATTATTTCTAATCATGAAGATCTCTTGGTGAATTTCATAAAATTAATTGTTTTTTGTGTTTTGTTGCGATCGCCGTATGTTAGCTGTGGTTGGCGCTTTTTTTCTGATATTTCCAATTCTTTTCATCAATATTTTATTACGATTGTGGTATTTTAGATGATTGCTTTTGTTTTATGAGTTGAATAAACTCGTTTCTTGTTTGGTCAGTCCACATTAGGTACTGTAAGTTTTGATGTAAAAGTTATTAAGGTATCTAGTGTGGATATAATTACCAAGAATATCTTCATTTGGAGGCATGGTGTTGACCCTAAGCAACATTACCATTGAAATTTTCTGTTTGTCCTGCAACATATTAAACCGTTTTTCATCAATTATAGATACTTTGTAATCCACAGCATGAGCTTTATAATTAAAATTTAGTTTAATATTAAAATATTAATTGAAATTTTACATATGTGATTAAAACGATATTTAAAAGTAAGCTGATTTACCATTTTGTCATGAATATTTACATGCTTGCTAGGAGCTTATTGAATTTTTAAAACTATCAAAACTCAATGCTCACATATTATTCATGTACATGATATACTGTTGTATTGATTCGAGGTAAATATCAGAAGTACAATCACTATTGTCTTATATTTAAATATCAGCTGATTAGAGTTGTTTATTTCCAATCATTTTAACATTACTAAATTAACAGTACTAACTGATGGTTTTATAGTCAAATTTTTCCTGTTTACTACTGTTGCAATGCGTTTTGATTTATTTGATTACCGGCGGTCTAGCAGCTACCGCAAAAAATTCCAACCTACTTGGCGTTTCAATTCAGCAACTGTCATGCCTCTATTCGCCTTTAAAGTGGCTGATGTATTTCTGACAGTCTAGAAGATTTTAGAAACGATCTACAAGAAACGGACATCGGCCAAATGTGTTGAGCTCCAACGAATAGTTTGATACAAACATCTATTGCAATGTACATTTTTTGGATGGAAGAAAATATTTTTCCAAATCATTCAACATACGGTATTCCAATATGAATCATGTGAAAATAAATTGTCAATAATGCTACATTAGTTTCCATTTGTACTTCAACGTATATTGCTCGATATAAACTAGATACAAGATCGTCAGCAAGAAAATAAAGAGAATATAAAGACATGGCAGGCGGTGAAAGGAAAACCTTGTTCACATGTTATCAAGCACAACCAGAATTGAAATAGTAGGACTAGCTGTGTTTACTTTACGGTGATCCCAAAGACCACAAGATAATAAATATTTTCATTTTCCTTCCAAGCAACAGTTGTGTTATCACAACGGTAATAAGGAAGCATAAATGATATGAGTCCTTGCGACCTTATTTATTTCAAATAATGTCTAGACATGTACATAGGTAGATATCAATACCAAACTTCCGGGATTATCAATCTGTATTATGTTATGAAGGAAATGATTGGCGCAGCTAATGAAGCAGAAAATACAAATGGAATTATAACTTTTACTAGGTACACATCAAAATAAGAGTAACTAAGGGACGTCTGATATACCTCTCGCAAAATTATAGTGAGTTGACTTATAGGCAGGGCATCATTAGTACAAGACTATCCCAATATAAAACAGGTAGAAAAACAGATCGAGATATCTTATATATCCTGTCATTTTGAGGATGTAGCACTTTTGTTAAATGTGCAGTTTTTTATCGGAAAGTCCTCGCATTCTTCTTCTAAAGTATGATACATATCTAAAATTATTTCTTTTGTCGATTTCTTTTGCACATTTCAGTTGCTTCGTCTTCATTTAGAACTTCAGTTTCTTCAATCCAAGCTCCCCACATTTTAGTAAATACATCTATACAGTAACAATGATAAATTTGGACTAACTTTAATTTTGTTTACACTAATTCAAAAACAGATATTTGAAGGTATTACATCTAACATTTCAAAGAAAAACTATTTAATACAGGCCTTTCCAGAACGATGGAAGAAACCATGCTGAGCCTGGTCAAACCCCCCGATAGGAAGTCAGGCGGTTCTACTATAATTTTTCACGAAGTATACGAATAAATCGCTGATACTTGCAGCCAACCATATTTATTATGTGTTCTGCTGCAACGGTGTTGCGCCATGTCTTGAACAGAATAACCAACGTTCGAGAGACAAATTTAAAGTTTATCATTGCCTACCTTATCATTTCAATTAAACTGATTGTTCTATACGGAAAATTCTGAATGTCTGCTATACATATAAACTGCACTTCCGGCTCAGCCGATTGATACAAAAATAGTAGGTCACTATTTTGATGCTACAAGTTCAAACACTAAATCTCAATATGCTATGGCTAATCATTCTAGATTTATGCAAAAAATTTGAAAAAAGTTTCAAGTAAAGTGCACTTCTGGCCTGGCCGATTTTTACAAAAATATCAGATAACTATTCTGATACAACATCAAGTTCAAATACTGAATTTCAATATTTTACGGTTGATCATTCTGGATTTATTAGAAAAATTCGAAAAAAATCTTGAGTAAAGTGCACTTCCGGTACAGACGATTGGAACTATAATGCGAGGTGCACAACTAGATACTATACCAGTCTTAAATACAAAAATTCTAACTTTATGCATGTACTATAAATAAATAATTCTATTTATTATTGGCAACAATTTAAAGTAAACATATCCACGTTATCACAACTAGTATTCTGTATATCTTTAGTATCTAGTTACTTGCCTTGTTTTATTTTTGTATCGATTGCTTTCTGAAGAAGATCCTTGGTTCAAGGATCGAAACGTCAAAGTTTCAAATTAAATATACAGAATTTAAAATCAATAGTATATTACAATACAAGTGAAGAATGTATAGATTATTAAACATACTTGCTCAAAGTGCAATTAGTCTGGTGAAATTAGCCCTAAAAATAGAAGTATCCTTGCATAAATTCCAAAGAAGCTGAAAATTGACATAAACGTTAGGGATACTATTATAATAAAGTTGTGAAAAGTACCCATCAATCCCGTATGTGCAAACAATTTTATGCGTGGTCAAAGCTTGCAAAAATGGGGTTTTTTATTTTTTTTAGCGAAACAGTTAGTTTTAGGGAAAAAGAATCAAAAAAAAGTTTTAGATCTTTCAATTCTCTACAAAAATTATCTTCACACTTTTTTCCTTGAGATTCGCCATTTTTAAAAAATAGCCGTTCTAAAGTTACATTCTCCATAATATGCACACGTTTTCCCACCATCTATGAGGCATGAGGTGCTGTACTTGGCATGTACTTTTTTAACCTGGCCTCCGTAATAGGCTCACTTCACGGTCTTTTTATTGATGTTTAATATACTTAATATTAGGTCTTTTCATTCAACTTCTTCTTCTTCTTCTCTTTCTTTACCTTTTCCATCTTCATCTTCCCGAGTTGACGTAAATTGTTCAAACTGCGATACATCAGTTGTTTCATCGTTGATGTAAGGATCATCTGTCGGAGATCAGTACCTATCTAAACACGACTGACATTGACAGCTGGTGCATTCTGGTGAACAAAATAAGTTCACTTTTTTGCAGCCGCATTTCGAATTACATCTCTTTTTTCAGTTGCGAAAAATAGTAGGTGGAAGAAGAGTGTGAGTTGGAAAAGCTCCTCAATACTATTTTTTGCAACTACAAAAAGGAATGTAATTCGAAAAGCGGCTGCAAAAAAGTAGATCAACTTGTTCATCAGCATGTACCAGCTGTCAAGGTCAGTCGTGTTTAATACGGAATCTCCAACAGAAGATGATCCTCACATCAATGACGAAACAACTAATGTATCGCTGTTTGGACAATTTACGGCAACTCAGGAAGATGAAGATAAAAAGAAGAAGGTGCAGGGAGAAAAGAAGAAGAAAAAGTTGAATAAGATCTAAAATTATATTAAACTTCAATAAAAAAACCGTGAAGTAGGCCCGCCGGAGAGACCACGTTAAAAAATATGCGCCAAGTACAGTACCTCGTAGGAGGCGTGAAAATGTGTGCTTATTATGGAAAATATAACTTTAGAATGACTCTTTCTCAGAAATGGTTAATCTTAGGAAAAAAAGTGTGAGAACTATTTTTGTAGAGAATTACAAGATCTACAATTTTTATCTTAGCTATTTTTATCATAAACCCAACTGTTTTGCTAGAAAAATCTAAAAAACGCAATTTTGCGAATTTTGATCTTGCATAAAACTTTTTGCACATGGGATCGATAGGAACTTCTCACAACCTCATTATAATGATATCCCTAACGTTCATAACAATTTTCAGCTTCTTGGGAGTTTATGCAAGGATGAATGTCTATTTTGACTGAACTAAATAGTGGAAATACAACACAAGCATAGTTATTCTAATGCAGCTCGAAATTTTGCAGCACAACAATATAAGTCTTGGCGTCTTGATGCAAAGTCGGAGCATCACTGATTTGAATCATAACCTAAAAATTGATCAATTTGAAGAACTAAAACATTTGCATTAATCTAAAAAATATATAATAATCTATCCTTGATCAAGAGATCAAAACGTCAAAGGTACAAATAAAATATTTGGAATTTAAAATCAAAAATAGTTTTTCATGTAAAAAATGTATATTATAATTTTCTTTTTTAAATTTGATCCGTGCTCCCGGCAGTCTACGCCTATGCCGACATCAAGCCAAAAGTAGTCAAAATGGATTCAGGGATGCTCAAAACGGATATTCCCATCAAAATTTCGATAGGTGAATTTTGTCGGTTTCACAATACTTGTAGTACCAGAACGTAAAAGAGTAGCGGAACAAGGATAAGTCAAGATATGATAGAAAAGTATTTCAAAGTGGCAGAGACGACAATTATTTACTTGAAGCTTCAAAAACAGAGCCTGGAATAGACGGAGGAAAACGGGCAGAAATGAAGTTCCATGAAGAATAATTCTTGTCAAAATGAGGCAATTTTTTTTATTGCCTTACAATATAATATTGTGGGATCTTATAAGGCCAAAAGTCTAATTATTAGTCAGTATTCATACCAATTCCTGAAATAAATTATCAGCGTGGTTTTCAGACGACCTGATGATGAGAGACGACCCAAAAGAGGACTATTAATGAAGCAATACGAGGAAGATTCAAAAGTAATCTACTTCCATAGTAGAGATAATCAATACGCGACTCAGCCGATTGGTGCAAATCCGACGTGTCGAGTAACTAGTCCTTGGTTCAGTCGCTCATCATTCGTTTTAGTGGCGCAGACACTATTGCAGTAGAATGGAAAATTTGAGTTTGAAACACCGTTCTGTCATAGAATTTCTAGTGAAAGAAGGAGATGTGCCAAAGATTATCAATGAAGGTATTAGAGCAATTTGAGGAGATGCTTCATCTTCCTATTACATTCGAAAATATTGAGCTAAGCATTTCAAGTTCTTAAAGACCGTCTGAAGTAGCTATGCCAGAAATCTTTAGGATCGTGGATTGAAAACCTCTCAATTAGCTACAGAATGTTGCATTTTAGGAGCATTGGCTCTGAGAATCATGCATGAACATTTGATGATGATTAAGCAAAGTGCAATAATGCTGACAGTTTTTCAGAGGTAAAACCGTTTTCTGATTTCATTAACGGGTGATGAAACATGGATTTGCTATTGGGACTCGAAGGCAGAACCGGTAAGATGATAACCACTATTTTCTGGGATATGGAAGGTGTGCCTTTGATTGATTATCTTCTCTACAGGGAGACGATAACTGGAAAGTACTATACTGAGGCTTTGAAAAATTTAAAAATAGTAATTCTGGACAACCGGCGGAGAGAGTACAGGCATCGGATGCTGCTGCTCTACGATAATGCCCCTATTTACAAGTCAGGCATTGAATTAGCTGCTGTACTTGACTGTGGATTTCAGGAACTTGACCATTCTGTTTACAGTCTAGACCTTGCCCTCAGCGACTTTATTTATTTCGATATTCGAAAGAGCTTCTACAAGGAAGTAAATTTCAACCAATGTCATGTGTGCAGGACTATTTTCTGAAGGTATCCAAATCCTTCCAAACAAGTGGAGCAAGTAAATCAATTTAGGAGAAGGTTAAATTAAAGAACAATAAGTAAAATTTTCTTTTATATCTAGGGAGATGAGTTTTAAATAATCTCTCGTACGTTCGCTACGGTATTTTAAGGTACTGCATTGCGGTACTGATAGCAATCCATAGGCGTCGTCCACAGATATAGGTATTAACGCGTAAAAAATACATAAGCTATATAATTATTAGTGGAAAACGTAAATAACGTTTTTTTATTCAACTGTTAGGCGATACTTCATATTTGCAGCTTCTGAACGTCACATTCAAGGTTATCCACCACAAATTTGTAAACTTCTAAAGAAATATGGTGAAAGAATAATGTACGGGAAACAGTCAAGGACCATAAATTTTTCAAATTCAGATATTAAACTTTGAAAAGAAGGCAGAGAGTGTACTGCTTTATGTTTGAAATGCAAACGTTCTATGAGAAACATTGAACTTCACAAAAATAATTGCTTTAGTTTTTGTTAATACATAATTTACGTCAAAATTTTGGGTAATCATTCAATGTAAGAAAAGTGTTTTTTAGGTTTTAAAAATTCGTCGTGTATGTCCTATATGGAATTATTGTACTATTATTGTTTCATTATTCTGTAAATTTACGGCCAGCGGTGTTGCTCCATATGTTTAGTAAAGCAACTTCTGGAAAAAGTGTGCCATGATCTCCAAACGCCCTGATAGTGAGAAATTGATAAGTATTTGGAATGATATCTTAGTGAGAATTATTGTTTGAACTCATCAAAATGACAAGAGATTTTTTGGCTAAATCCTGTCAGCGAGATCTAACCACCTCAATACGGCCATCAATATTGACATCAATATTGACACCTGTTCTGTCATCATCCAAATTTTCAATATTATCTTTTGGAGTTGACTTGAAACACTGTATTACTAGCTATATCATCTGAATATGGAGAGAATGTTGCAAATATAAATAGGATTTAGCGGAGATTATTTGCGGTGAGGACTGATATTTTTTGTGCAGAAAATGCCAGTTCGAATTCTCCGATTTAATAAAAACAAGGCAGCATCATCCCTCGAGAGGGTAAATCCTCTTTGACTGGAGACCGTGTGATTTCCCTTGACGCTCTGTTGCATGTTTTTATACTTATTACAGAATTGCCAACATTTAAGTTTTGTATTACTCTACCTCTTGAGACTACGAAAACTCACTATAATTTATACTAAGGTCTCGCAGAAAGAAAATAAAAATGTGGTAAAGCGACATTGGACATTACGAGAGAAGTTTGAGAAGTTGTTTCTGAAGTTTGGATTGTTGAAGTTTTGATGTAGTTGGTTATTTCCAAATCTAATACAATTTCCTACCTGTGCGACACAAATATGCTATGGAATCACTTTATTGCCGGTGCTGTAGCACACTGCGAAGCATGTTTGGAATTCTCAGTGAGACGCTAATAATTTATTTGAAAATATGAAACAACTCCTGTGATTACTTTGGAATTCTGTGCAATTTCATTACTTAATGCCAAGAGAAATGTTAAAGATATAAAAATAATGGAAAAATCGTGACTCTCAGTCTCTACCATATCTTTCAGGATAGTCTCTGTGAGTAACAAAACGATTATACTGCATATTTCTAAGACGTATCTCTTATATTTACTTGTTCTGGTTCCTCGCAACTTTTTCCTGATGTTCAAGAAGAAATTACAACTAAAAAACCGTCGTTTTGAAACGATTAGGAGATTCTTATCGATCCGAGAAAGGTTATTGACATACTCACACTGGAGTACTTGCAGGGATGCGTGAAATTATCGGGAAGACGCTGAAATTTATGTAAATGCCACGGTTTCTAATCATGGAGCAGTTAGGACTCTTTTGTAGAACTTATTCTACTACAACCAGGTGCAGCTTGTTGTATTCGCCTAGAATCAAGTGTTTCTGTTACCAGTCGATAGCAACAAGATCTTTTTGTCGGTTTCTGTTGACTGAAATTTTTTTTTTCCAGATTTTTCAGTTTTTATATTGTTATTTTTCAGTGTCTGCAAAATAAATTGTTGTCACAACTTTCATCCTATTATTTGGAGTAAATTTACATCTAGAAAGCTTAATTCCAAGTTTGCGATAATGAACTCACTGAGTGCCAAATCCGGTGCGCATGTGTAGACACTTCGAAGCGTAGATCATGAAGTTTTACAGCAACAACCTGAGACTTAGGCAGGGTATTATTGTGGTCTTTTTGACCGGATGCCAATGTTTAGCATTCATCATTTGGTCCAGTATTGAAGTGTAATACTTGCCGGATAGTCTTGCCTTTGTCCAGGTTGTCCATAAGCAACACTCCAAGAGAATCACAAGAATCTCAGATTACTTCTTTTGGCGCACTTCCACCTGCATCCGTCCAAATTTTTGACTGCTCCTGAGGCAAGGAAAGACGCCATCAGTATCAAATTGCTGTCGTCTTTCGTGAATCCTTATCAAATAACTACTGTTACATTTTCATTTAGTTGCGTCATTTGGTCAGTGTTTGGCAGTCAATAAAAGCAAACAAAATTTGCATTTTCACAAAAATGAATAATAGTGACTATTCCATTCGTAGTATTTATAACAAGGTTAACAATGCTAAATCGCCATAGAAACGGTGCATATCAGTGGGTATTTGGACGTGTAGAAATACCATCGGGTAGTGGTCAGAGTGAATATTTTACTCAAAGATGCTTATTGTGCTTGTGAATACCACTCGTGCTGCACACTCGTGGTATTCAAACGCAAGCACAATAAACATTCGTGATAGCACCACAAAAATAATCGATAATACTTCAACTACTTATGGTATAATAAATGAATATTTTTGAAAGGAAACAAATGGTGAAATAAACTCTAAGTTGGACGATGTTTATGAGAACAGTGCACCTCCGAATTAAATACTGGATTTGAACCGGCCGTAAGAGTATTTTTGATAACGAGCGTCCAGGCCGTTCAAAAAGAATAACCTCGTCAGAAATGGTCGATAAAATCCATAAATTGACAATCAAAGACCGACGAATTATTAAACTAAAGATAGCTGAGACAACGAACATTTCAATCAAATGAGTGTTAAACATTTTGCACGAGTTTTCTGCAATAGAGAGCTCTCTTCCAGATGTGTTTCTGCGACAGCAAATAGTCTAATCGTTCTGAAGCAATTTATTCGTATTATGATTGACTTTTGCTCTGTTTGGTAGTCGTGGAAGAGATGTTTATTTATTTATTTGATTCATTTGCCCAACAGTTTTATACCATTTAGAGGACAAAATACAAAACAACTTTATAATATACAATACAAAGTATAGTAGCAACAACTTAATCATACAAATAATTCATTATATACAATACAAAATAGTGATAAAGAAATTATAATAATAATAATAGAAAGAATTTGATGCACTTTGAAAATATTGTACACTAAAGTAAGCTATCAATATTATACATTATTTTATGTGGTGGAATTGAGAAAATGTCAAATTCATTTTGATATTCATTAGCATTTTTGCACATAATGTAGACTGGAAATTTGGTCATTAAAATTGTTCTTGCTTGAGTATTAATGTTCTGTAGCAGAAATTGACTATCAAAGTTGCCCTGAATCAATTTTGTGAGAAATACAATGGATTGGCATTCTCTACGGTGACTAAGTGATTGAAAATTAAATCTGCCGAGCAAAATATTGTAATCGGTGCCCCTCTCAGGATAAATCCCATCACATTTGTGAACAAGATGTTTTAAAAATCTTTTTTGCACTTTGTCAATGTTTTGAATGCAATTATTATAAATGGGATACCACACCAATGATCCGTATTCTAATTTAGAACGAACAATAGAATTATATAAAATATTAATTGTGTGATGGCCGGTTTTATAAAAGACCAAGTAAATTTACTCTCAAAATAAATTTTTTCGCCAACTGTCAAAAAACATGATATTTTTGTATTGTTATGGATACGCAAAGTTCGTGATTTTTTCACTAGTAAAAAAATGAGACATAATTTTTCACTAGTGGAACAATAAATTCTAGTTTTGCACACCTAATCTAATATAATTCAGTTTAGTAATGCTACAAGGATAGAAACAAACAGGTATTTAACAAAAAAGAAATATGAATTTGTACACAAAACTACTTATTTTTCACTATAAAAATTAATTGTCGACAGTTCTTTATTCATCAAACAACAATTGCGCATTCTATTGGTTATAATACCCAGGTGATTGAAAATTACTTTTATTTAATACTTTTTTCCTAAATTTTACTGAATAAAACAATAATTATAGTTGATCTATTATTTTTTAACAGTTGACGAAAAAATATTGTGTGTATTTCGTGCGCGAAGTGATTGTATTTTTTGTTGCGCTTTCGAATGAATTTGTTACCTCGACCTTACGGTCTCGGTTAAAATTGATATTTTCACGCGCAACAGAAAAAACAATCACTTCGCACACTTGATACAAAAATAATTATATTCTACCTAACAAATTCTAATCGTTTTGAATTTCTTCATGACAACAGAATCATTGCTGTCAAAAAATCGACTGTCATTTAACAGAGTAAATTTTATTTACTCTGGAAGTAAATTACTCTGCCCTTTATAAAACTGGACATTATATCATGGAATTGCTTAGTGTTCCTAAAAATGAATCCAAGAAGTCTATAAGCGTCATTAATCATCTGTTTTATATGAGGGGATAGTGTAAAAGATGGATTAAATAGTATGCCTAGATCTTTTATTTGTACTTTCCTTTCCAGTACGCAACCATTTACCTCATAATGAAATATAATCGGAATTTCTGTCCTGTGATATGACACCACTTTACATTCATTAATATTCAATTTCAAGTTATTAGTGGAGCACCAATCATTCACTTTTGTTATTTGTATTCGAAGTGAATTGCAGTCAGAAATGTTTTCTATGCAAGAGTGAATTTTCTAGTCATCTGCAAAGAAAAGATGATTTTGCTGCATTAATAATAATAAATAGAAATGGGACAAGAACAGAGCCCTGTGGAACACCTGATGTCGGAACGAAGAATTCGGAGCTGAAGCCATTGTATCTAATGAATTACTTTCTATCAAATCCATTACAAAATATTAGAGACCAGAAACAGTCAAAATAGTGGACTGTTCCTGGAGAATCGAATCCGGAGGAGGCCAAGGTGGATCTGCTGGCCAGCATGATCATAAACCACAGTTTTTTGGGATGCGCACGTAATAGTGACCAAGACAATGCATGAATCGTGCAACGAATTGGTTCTTCACTTACCTTATTCTCCGGATTTTTCATCCCAAACTTGAAGAAATGGCTCAGTGGTGAGGGAGTTAGGTCGATTGAAGAGTTCATCGCTAAAAAAGAGGCCTATATAATAGACAAGAAATCGTATTGTTTGAAGAATATCGAAAAATCAGAGAATCATTGGATGAAGTGTATAAGATTAAAATGGGATTATGTTGAAGAATAGATTGAGTTTCAAGTGGAAAGCCAAGATTTCCTGTCTAGGCTGACTACTTTTTAAGTGTCCCTTACATCTGGCGATTACTTCTAGATGTGGACTATCGACTGCGCCAATCGAGCCACTAATTTGCTTGTAACTTAAGCAAAGCTTATTCTATGAGTTTATAATTACAATTCTGAGAATATGAAGTGAATAAAAGTATTTACAATTGCCTTCGGTTTGTGCCGTCTCATAGAAAGATACTAACATATTCTCGTGAAATTCACGCCTACCTTATGATGCGAAAAGTATAACCAATTTCAAACTTGCGGTTATAATAAATACTGTACGTTCCTCTTCAATTATTAATGCTCTTAATTATAAAACGTCAAGCATGAGAGAAGATGCCGGCTCTCAAAATTTAGATTACAAAACAAACACATCTTGTTCTGTAAGATGAAATTAGCATTGGTAAGATAAAATGATCCGATTAGAAGTTTTCCTCGCCGTGTGACAGAATGGTTTAGTCTGATAGTAGTAAGTTTGAGGACATCAGCTCAAGTTATGCAATGTGATCGCAAGAGCGCGTTCACTCCGAAGTCCTTATTCTGAGTTTCCGGAAAGGGAACCAGATTTAGTGGCTCACTTGATATACTGCGGAACTAACAATTTAGCACCACAAGTAATAGCTTCTCATCGATTTATTCACATACATTCGCTGAGAAATTTTGTGTTTATATTAAAATTGATGATTGAACATTGGATCAAATCAGATTATATTTCAATTACACAGATTTTTATCTCTGAATCATTAATCTGAAACGTGCTTTATCTATCTAAAGGTCAAACAGCGTCAGCGTCAATACTCATCGATTATTCCATTTGCCACAATAATAAAAGGATAAAATAAACTGCTCCATTGTTTCATACATATTGAACAACAAAAAAGCAAAAAATTGCTCGAGGTAGAACAGAATAGTCAACAAGCCGATTCATTCGGGAAGGTAACGTCTAAGGAACAAAAGCAACATGACTGGGGGATTAATGGATAGTGCAACTAGTTCAGCTGTAGTGCTTTTGTATTATTGTTATAAATACCGGTATTACTTCTGAGCATCTCGCAATGGTAGTTTCAACTTTAGCACCTGAGATCCAGCAATCATTTCTCATCTTAAGACCAAAGATATGAATCAAGTTTTGTTCAAAACTCTTCCGAATTTAATTTGTAACGATTCTGCATCGTCCCAGCGATAGGAAAAATAATTTTATATCTTCCAGCACGCAGTTAAATTGGCGCAGTCGGTAGGATTATATTTGTAACGACACGAACTGAATTAAATCTTATTATAACATTTCACATTCAGGTTTTCATCCTGAACTACAGGAAGAAATGTTCAAATAGTCCGTAATTCAGATGTTATAGATTTCTAAGCCAGATTTAGCTATATCCAGTTATTTTTGGAAAGATATATTCTCACCACGTTTGATATAATTCCTTTCATAATCACGATATAAAATCAAGACCTCCATTTTAATTTCTGTTGATGAGTGGACACTTCTAGCAGCGCTAGGTCCCATGGGACGTTCTTTTAATCACGCCTGTCTCCGTTCTTTCCAAGACCTTTGCACTTAGCTCTACGACAACTCGTAGTCCGTTTCCTCATACCGTTCGTCATGACACACCGAGAAATATTGGATTTTTTCCCGGCAGGATGAAAAGAGATTAAATGTAGAAAGATGTCGTGAAAATAATTACGTTCGAGGTGTGGGCGACTGGGAGATAGTCGACAATTTCATGATGAACGAAAAGTATAACAGTAATTTGAAATGGACGCTTACAATATTATTTTATAAATTTTTCCATGGAGATCTAATGTAGCACATCAAAATCAAATGTTATTATTGGATGCAATTCATCAATCCACGACATTTTGAAGTTATAACTCAGTCCCGCCAATATGGAAATGCAGTTTCTACACTGCCACTATATTTGATGTACATAGAACGCAATGAATAAGTTATTATTTGGTTATGGACCTGATTTTCCACTTTATACCTAATACAAATTTAATGAGGAATTGAATGAACGAAATAGACAATGAACTAAATGGAAATCTGCGTTATTATTTCAATTGATTGGCTGAAATAATATTGGCAGAGTTAATGGAATAATAAAATATGCCCAGCTTGTCGCTACTTTCTTTGATGCTTATTTTCTTATTCATGTTGCCGTAACAATAATTTGCTGAAATTGTCTAAAGTGCGAACTATTTTATGAAATATTTTCAATGTTATCTTTTTTTCTAAGCTCCTTAATTTCGTACAACCCTGCTTTAGTTTTTCAAGAAGAACTTCAGAAATAGATAAACATTACCACAATGACCACTCATTTTGAAATAGTATTTCCTCCACTAGCCAATTATTTATAAGAATGAAAATAGTAGTCCCTTAATTGGTGTATGGTAAAGAAGTACATGAAACTGAGGTATTACCTCTGTCAGTTCTAGAGCCTCAAATCCAAAGAATTCGACTAGTACATTGTTGTGATGAAAAAGGACTTCTTTGTCGAACGGTCCAATACTGGCGAAGAAGATGTACTCTTGGCCATAGAATTGATGAGCATATATTCCTTGTGAATTACGAAGGCAGTCGTCTTAAACTTCTTGATCGGAGGCATAACCCTCTCTACCTTTAATGCGATTTCCTTGCAGCATCAAGCAAATGCTTAGTCAAGATACTCACAGCACTAACAGTCCCACATTATCTCACTCTTCCATTATCCATCTATAAAACGTAGAGTCTGAAAGGAAAGGGACTTATTTGTGAGCCTCTGTGGATGATTCTTTTACAAAAGGGTGTTCGAAAAATTCATTTATTAAATGACTGTATTCCTGTGAATCCTAAAGACAGTTGCCATTGACATAACCTACTTGGCTAAAGGCATGTCTCTCACTTTCTTCAATGCGGTTTCCTTGCTCACAATCCTTTGTTTGGAATATTTCTTGGTGTCAGGCGTGTTGTGATGTATTCAAAATATCATGAAAATATTTAGTGGAGATGCCAGGGTGTGGATGATTAAAATCATTTGATTAAAATCAAGATTTTGGTCAAGTGATTTTTTCAAAAAAAATCATTGATTTTAATAAAAAAGAAATATTTTCCTTCAAACAAAAACACCACAATAGAAAATAAAATAAACTACTTATCATAAGAAAATTAGAAACAGCAAACACAAATATTTTATCAAAATTATACTATAAAAAATAAATTAAATTATTGCATGAAAGATTCTAACTTGGAATTTAAAATAAGAAACTGTGTGAGGTTTTCAAACATGCTTCGACCTGAAATCCCTGGAACACTTGACGCAGTTTCCATGTCAATTTAAAATTAAATCAGTATTTGAGGTACTTATGCAACGAAACGGTTCAAATAATTACTAAAAGTATTGAAAATACTATCTAAGTAGTACTTTAAAAGTTAAAACTGAAAAAAAACAAGAAATCATGATTTTTTAATAATAACCGTGTTTTTTGATATTTTTTTTTGAACATGTTCTTTTTTACAGCCTGAAGGATATTCATCTCCTCTACCTCCACTATTCTATTATTCATCAATAAATCATGAAGTCTAAATAAGAAAGGATCTCTTTGTAGATCATTGTAGACAATGTACTTGAAGCTTCGTGTGAAACTGTCTAATAACAATAAAAAACATAAACCTGTTATAATTTCATCTCTGGCACTCTGGCCATATAATTGATGAGTATATTCCTTTTAAATCTCAAAGGCAATCGCTAAAACCTTCTAGGCCAAAGGTGTAGTACTCACTTTCTTCAATAAGACTTTTTTTCTGATAATAATCTGTTTGTAATATTCTCTGATGCCAGGCGTGTATCCAAAATATAATGCTATTGTTTGGATAGTCAAATAGGGATTGAGATTATGCACCTATCATGATATAATAAAGGAGTCACCATAATTTCTTGACAAAAGGAAGGATTCTCTCTTTTGTAATATGGTTTCCTTGCTGGCAGTCCTTTGTTTAGAATGTTCTCTGATGTCAGGCTTATAAGGGCATATATTAATTTGAGATGACTGTAATAGTTGTAATCTCATATTCTCTCACTCTCCTATCATTGATCTCTAAATTATGGATCATATAGATTATAGTATAAGGGAGCAAGAAAACTCAGCGCTACTTTGAAAACTATTCAGAAGCTGTTCTTTATCGTCTAATTAAGTAATTTTGTTCACTTGATTTGCAGCAAGTTTTCTTGCACTCTGAGCTGCTTTGAGCTGCGCTTGGTGTAACACTAGTTTTCGCTGCACACGAACCAAGCTGCGCCATTTATTGTGACATTAGAACGTGGACTTGCTTATAACAAATATGGATGTTGCCAAAAATCATCGTCGGAGAATAGCTTGTGAATTAATCAGAACGCGGGTAGAAAAAAAAGTGGAAGAATCATCTAGATGATTAAAGCGCATTTTTGACAGCTTATGAATGCTTGTTACTGCAGAGATCTCGCAAATTACCATCTCTCACAATTACTGAGCTTGAAATCAAGCAGTTTGGGCAAACTTACGAAACAGCCGCTTCCATTTAGTACCAATTTCAAGTTGACTATTTGATAAGTACATAATTTATGCATGTACAAACTCAAAAATACCTTTTAATCTTCATTATTTAGTTATTGACTGACGGGAGATCAAGTGCTGTACTTTCAAATGATAATTTGATCTTTATCGAAGCTATATAAAAAAAATACTCCAAAAGTAAACAAATTTTCATTCAATAATAATAATTCATTCTAATAAGCTTCAAATTCGCGTCAAACAAGTCATGAATCCCGGACAGATCTGACAACTGTACATAATAATAGTGACAACCGCGGCGAAAGTTGTAACTAAATATCTACTTTAATAAATTTTAGTTGTCATATCCTTAATGTCATATATATCTATGGGCATTGTTTCACTTGAAACAAGTAATTGAATAATTTAATCTTCCACAATCACTGAGCTTGAATTATAGCAATTTATGCAAACCTACGAAACAGCAGCTTTCATTCAGTACCAGTTCCAAGTCTGTAAATAGTATAGTTGCTGAGAACTCAGCGTCACGCCAGCCAGCCAGCCAGCCAGCCAGCCAGCCAGCCAGCCAGACAGTCAAAGTGAATATAATAGCGCTTTTTTCCAAAAAATGCGCTAAAAATGTAGAGAACTATGTTCAAGAGAATAGCTACTGAAAGGTCTTTAAGGCTGCGGTGTTCTTGACATACACTGAGAAAGCTAAATTGCGCCATTCAAGTGGTTAATCGATTGCGATATATTTTTGAGATGAAAAGTAGATCTTATGAACGCAAAAGATGACTACTCTTGGTACAGATTATTTTTTACAAACAATTATAGTTCAAAGATGAAAATACATCTCCTAACCTCAAAATTTTGACGTTGACCTTACCACATCAAGTTTTTGTGGATACCATTCAAATTGCTCATGTACAACTTGCATTACTATCCTTACTACTTTGTCTACATTTGGAGCATATTTGCAATGCATCAATTGATCTAAATGGTATCTCCAAGCCATGTTTCCAATAAATTCTTCACAATAAATTGTTTCATTGTTTGACTGAGCTCGCTGCATCGTCTAGTTGATTGTGGGAAGATCAAATTATTGATTATAAATAACCGAATATGCAAATCTTCAGAGTCACTATTCCTCAAAATCTAATAAAATACAAGTCAGTGTGGCGTGGTAAATGCGACATAAAGCTGATGTTGATGTAGTCACGAGATTTTGATACCCGTTCTGATTGATCATGGATAACAGCAGTCGCGTGGCAAGCACAGCATCAAGCAACGGACTAAGTTTCCAGCATCGGAGCTAGCGTGGCAGCCAGCGAACAAAATTGCTTGAAAAATTGTCTCGTGTGCGGTGCGCTTAAGTCATTGCTCCATATTCTATTCTTATTTCTAAAATAACCGCGTCCTCATCGTGTTCCCTCCTATCAACAAGAGAATATATCTCTGGAAACTTTCTTGGGGTCTTCTGAAACGATTCACGTTTTACAAGTAATGTTTGATCAGTGGACAAAGTTCTATTTCATCTAGCTTTCAGGAGACACATGATTTCTTGATGTGTCCTTCTTCACAAGATACTAGTAACTGAATAACTAATCTTGATACAAGTCAGTAGTGCCATCTCTCTGACAGTATATGCACGTTACATTCTTTTCGCTACTTCTATATATCTTTTTCAAAAATAGACTCCGTTTCATTTGATCGCAAATTCATGTCCACTATCAAAGTTTCATTTTAAAAATTACAATGGCTTTATATACTTCCATCTTCTCAGTCCTACAATATGTTATAGAACTAACAATCCATTCGAGCAGTTTCTTTTTCAACATTTATCAGCTGTCATTTTCCCCGTCAATCTTCCCCATCCTTCCCGAACAATAGCACATTTCTACAATAGTATTCTCCGTCACCATCTCTAGAGCATTGCTGTCAAAAGCAGTCTGTAACTTCCGTCATCCAATTGACCGTTGTGGGCGCTAAAATCGAATTTAAAACTACAACACTTGTCGATGCTAGTCGACAAGTTGAACAGTGAAGAGTCGTCGAGGTTCTGTTAGATGTTTTATTTAGTTGGAGTGGCAAACCAGTAGATTGGAATCTTTTTATGTGCGTGGGAAAGCAAATGTGTTCTCAAAGATTCTTTGTTAAATTTTCGGCCTTGTGGTCATAAAATTCTAACGAATTTTTGCATAAAGATAAAAAATATCTTCAGGGAAATTTACAGCAATCTGGCGCTACAATCGGAGAAGGTTTGACCCTCATAAAGTGGGAGTGGGATTGAATAACAATAAACAATATTTTAACGACTACCATACAAAATTGGTTGCTAAAGATTTCATTCACTTCCTGCCAAAACTCATAATTTATGAATTGAAGTACTACACATAACAATGCCTGTGATTGCTGCTACGAAATTTCAGAGTTTGTACCAATGAAACTGATCGGAACGCTTATTCCATATTTTGTGATATTTTTCTGTTCAACAAGACAGAAGGCCGAGAAAAGTTGAATACATACTTAAAAATTTTATGTTATGTTTATCGTTGGCAGAATACTAGTGTTTAAGGATAAAACATGATTAAGGGCATTCTCCAGCACCGTTAATATCCATAATGGCCATTACCATTTCAAATGTGGGCTGCGAGAAGAGCATAACTTTCAATGTGCCATGAAATTTCACCGCGGTCAAAATAAACAATATCGTTTATTATATTCATAAGCACGCATGAAACATGAAAACATAAAAGTTAAAGTATGCGTAAACAGTTTTCCCCAGGGAAAATATTTTTATTCGAACCTCGCAAACAAGCCTTATCTATTACGTGTGTGTTCTTTTCACTGACATCTCCAACCCTATCTGTTTTGCATACAATAACGTTCAGTTTGGGTATCGAGGGAGAGATGATCTTTGAAGGAATTTTATAATAACACTGATGATGTCGAATAAAAATAAATGATTTGTCCATGATATTTTGAAGTCAGCTGCTCCCATTTCGTTATCTAAGATGATAGTCCAGTAAGTTTGATGACCCAATCTACCGAATAAATGGTACTGGGTTTTTTCAATTGTCAAATTATGGTGCTTCAGGAGATATCGAAGCCAAAGATCGAAACGCCCGTTTTTGACCAGTTTTTCGCAAATATCTCATTTTCTTGGAGCATTTGAAATCATGAGTAAAAATTAAGTACACATATTTTTCTACAGAAAAGATAGTAGGTACGACTTATTTGCGTATCTATAACCGTAAACGAAATACCGCGTGTACAAGGTGCACCGACGCAATCATGCATTTTTTTCCACATCACCCCTGAGTACCTATTCTATAATTTTTCACTACATTTCACCCTCTTGGGGGTGATATATTAATGACGTCATATCTCCTCCACCGTTTGAGCATCTGAAGGTACTCGTCTAGTAACTTTCACTCACTTAAGTTTCTGTTTATATTTATTTATGTTGGTAGGTTGGTACACTATTGGCAAATAAACATAAGGGATACTCTATCTGGTGGCAGAATTTCAAACTAGTAACGTTAGGATAGATTTGGCGGGCTACATATATGTATAATATATATATTATACATGAGCTTATAATCAAATCAATAAATCATATTCCATATTCGGTTATTTAATTAGTATTCATGAAAAACATATATGAGATAATAATTCTGAATGATTTTAGCAAAAATTCATGAGAAAATATTATGTTTATCGATTGAAATTTCAAATACAAAAATTTACCATGGAGGATTAAGTGTAGTAGTAATGACTGATAAAGCCATAGCCTACGCATTCGCTGTCTGACAGTTGATATGTTAAGGTTGCTATTTCTTTTTGTTGTGCTTTTTACTTATAAATTGAAAAAGAAGATAGAATCCAAAGTATTAGAGTTTTTCAAAATCTTTTCTTACATGCAGGACATTTCAGATATTGCAACTGATGAATATTTTTGTTTGGAGTGTGTCTATTCATCCAGGTATACTTTACAAATACAAATTATCTTCAATTCATTGAAAGATTTTTTGAAACAACAAAGAGTCCAACTAATAAGTACTAATCTAATGTTTATTTAACAAAATTTAAAGGCATTCTCGCGCCACTTCAACTCTTCAACACATGGTACACAATAAAAAAACTGCAGATCTATGCTTACAACTGTCGCTGTTTTCTGCTTTGCAAGAACAAGTCATATTCTCAATCTTCAAGGCATCATATTCAGTACAATCAAATTCTTTTTTAATTTCATACGGAGTCTCAAGCACTTTTGATGTTTGTATGCAAAGAGCATGCAAAAATACTGTCTTGTCACTATCATATAATTTTCGACAGAATAAAATATGTCCAGCATTTACTAGCACTTCACCCCCATTTACACAGCGTGACATGACATTTGCATCAAAATATTCCTGAAGTTTCAATATAATTATCTAGAAATTAAAACTTAAGTTCAATTTAAAAATATGAATTAAATATAAATAAACAGATGGAATAATTCACTTGCCTGGTACTTACGAACAATATACTTTTAAAAAATATCCATGAAAAAGCAAATCTTTAATTCATATCCACGATTATTATCTTTAAAAATCGTAACAAGCCCATTTAAATACATGTAAACTTCAAGTTTATCCTAACTCAGTTAGTTCAAAAATATCCGCTGCAGCGCTGCGATCTTAAATTTATTTGCCAATAGTTTGAAAATCCGTCAGATATAATAATTATTCATATTTTCAATATTCTACAGCATTTGTCAATGAGAATTAAGATATGGCTACATAAAATTAATTACTATAGTTATTAAAATTTGACCTACTGCATTATCAACGTAAATAAGCCTTCAAATTGATATCAGTTTTAAATTATTATGAATTCTCATCTTATGGTGGGTTTATGCACAAGAATTTTGTATACTTTAGCCCACAACTAAAAATCAAATCCATTTCAAAATAAAATATGAAACACCATAACCTCAAACGTCAAAACATACCGGTGATAAGATTCTATCACCACTTCTCTGCTGGCTGATACGAGATGATACATATTTCACTAAGTATGACGTCATATAGCTTAGTTCGGCAGAACCGCCGCAAGACGATAGCCCAAAATATATCACCCTGATTGCGTATCACCGGTGATATAATTATAGAATAGGGGCCCAAGGGTAGAATGCACGGCGTGTTTCATTCCTGAATAGTATCCCCAATAGTCCAAGAGCCCGCTCGGAAATACTACCTTGAACCGTTAGACGATTCTTACGTACTCTAAACAATTCGTCGTGAAAACATTACCCTTAAAAGTCAACGGTGCCACTTTTATTTCTGCCAGAAGCAATTAATATTAATTATTTATTATGTGAATTTAACGCACAAACCACCTTTTTATGTTAGACACTTGAAAATTACACTGGAACATGTATTTTTTTGTGTAAAACAAAAAAAACTCACGGTGCCGAATCTCATTTTGCCACAACCCCCGGCACCGTGGCTTCAAAGTGGTTGGAAATATCGATAAAGTACCTTTTTCTGTTAGACGGAAGAGTCCTATACAAAAATTGTAGCCAGAGACTTGACGAATTCAAAGAACTAACGGTGCCGACTCTCATGTTGCCAGAAGTACTCGGCACCGTGGATCAAAGCGGTTGCTCGCGCGGTCTATTTTCAGTCTGAATAAAATTTGCATAAATCCTCAACGATCAATTGTGAAATCGTAAAATTTAGTATTAAAAGCAGTCAAGTGATAACTTTATATCTTTTTAGCCTTGCATTCTAGCCCTGTGGTGGTGCGGAAAAGATTGCATGATAGCGCATCGGTGCACGTTGTACGCGGAATCTCATTTACGATTATATATACGCAAATAAGTCATACAATCTTTTTTCTAGAGAAAAATGTATACTTTATTTTTACTCCTGGCCTCAAATGCATTACGACCGTCAGAAAATGAGATATTTGCGAAAAGCTGGTCAAAAATAGAGTTTTTGAACTTTGGCCTTCGATATCTTCTGAAGCACCATGATTTGACAATATGATTTTTGCATATTCATTGCACATGCCAAAACGAAGGTATTACGGTAAAAAAAGAAACCAGTACCATTTATTCGGTAGATAAAATCTAAATTAAGTGGACTATGAATTACTGGTTTGTTGTTAAATTTAAAACAGATCAGAACAAAAAAGTACAAATCTCAATTGTATCTAGTGCTAAGTCTTGAAAGTTTTGAGCAGTCAACTAATATGCTTGTGTAAGAAATAATGATATATATATAAAGATGATCAAATTTTTTATCATTCGTATTAGGGATATTTTACCCATTGTATGTGGCAACACCATTACCGGCATAAATACGCAGTACATGCGCAATACCGACAGGATATTGTAGCATCGATTATACTAGCTTCCATATAGCTGGACCACTAATACTGTTCATCTCACTGTAATGTTTATTGCTTGAAGAAATAGTTTATAATTAAATAAAAGTCACTATTTGATAATTTAGAATGAAATAAAATTTTTATTTTTCTGGATATCACTAACAACAGTATATTATTTATTTATCACTTGATACTAACTTAAACAAAGTCGCAGATATTTATATTTAACTATTTATATCTATTGATTACTTCACTGTTTGATATTCACTACTCTAGATTCACCATTACACTACTCTCTACACTGTCGTTTGCCTGCCTTTATATTAGAAATATCCATCTCTCGAATGTTCTACCACATTTCTGGAATATTGCTAGAGGCTTCCATCAGGAGAGGTGATGTGATGCGGCGCGGCGCAACGTAACGAGGACGAAAGGCTCCGACCATGCAAGGTCACCTTTACGAGCTTCCACACTCTCGCACGTTACATCACGTTGGACGAGAGCTACGTGAGCAACAAACGGATCTTGGCTGATTTACCCATCACATGGTACAACACCGTTGCCAAAATAAATGCGGGTGGCTGTCAGACTGCTAAGATGTGTGCACCATTGGCATTAATATCCCAGGTTGTTGAAAATAGCAACACTTTGAAAATTAAAAATCATATCAAACGCAGACTCAGCGTAAACAAACAAAATTTATAAAACTCAATAACAGATAAGCTCATCATTTGATAGAAACTTTCAGCTACTCAAAAATACTGAAATGGATGTTATAATTACAGATTAAAGTTGGGTTTTCAAAGGAAACACTGCACTTCACTAGATAACAACTGTATCAGTCAGAAATTGACTTCAAAGTGATAAAATGTGTTTGCAGTACAAGTGTCTCTTGTAACTGGATACTATTAGGTACAATAAGAGAATTTACTGAAAGTTCAATAATTTTTGGGTTATATTGGCAGAACAGGCTGTATTGAGAGGTCCACATTTCATTTTACAAATGTCATATCTTCTGGGTGCAAAATGAGTATTTCAAGCTATCGAAAAAAATTTACAGTCTGTTGAATATTAGTAGTTTTCGTAATATTCGTTATGAAGTTCGAACCCTTTTTATATTCTGACAGCATTTCAACCTTTTTACCTCAATGTCACTGTTGCATGCCGGTAAAAATTCATATCGCATGTGGGTAATCCTCCAAAAAAGCAATTCCATTTTGTTGAACGTGGCAAACGCTTAAAATACAGTAATCCGAAACTGCATAGAAGCTTGAATACGGTCTGGTGGGTATTATGGTGCACTGCATTATCGATCAATGCTGAGACATTCGGTACATTTGCGGTGAGCCAATATATAGCGGACACTAAACGGCCCTTCAAAATGTCAGTTGTCTATATATGATGAAGAGGGTGATATAGAGATAATTCAAGGGGTAATTTATAGTGGGACATCAAATGAATCGTTGCGAGTACCATTATGTTAAATCGGAAAATTATTGGAGTATGCTTGCATAAAAAAATAACCTTCATGATTCCATTATCAATGACCGGATTAGTGTATGGTATAGTTTGTTTGTAATATTGTAGGTATTATTTCGTCTTTTTTGGATACTTCTTCTCAAAATGCTTCCTCCGCCTCTATTTTTGGTCGAGTGCATACATAAGAACCTACTTCTTGTCCGCTTGACTTCAAATGATAGTTCTCGGACAAAGAGGACGAGCTGGCGAACAGCAGATCCTCCTCAAAGATTGATCGACGAGTTTCGCGATTGTTAACATGAAAAGTTCCTGTTGTGTGGGTGTCACTATCACCGTTATGTCTTCCCTGCTATTCTGAGTGGAGCTGACATCTAAAAGGCTATTTATTTTTATCTCTGCAGAAGTTTTTGTGAATGCCGGAAGTGGTGCTGTTGTAATAGTAACTTTTGTTGGACTGCAAAAAATGTTAACGTTAAGAAGTTGCTTACAACTCATTGCGCTCCATAATGATCCATTAAAATTAATTTCTTACGGCGGTTGTTCTGAAAATGGGGAGTAGCGAACTATGAGAGGAAAAAACAAAAAATGCAAGAACATTCATTAAAAGTCCATTCGTTTGGCAGTTAATTCATGCATTTTTAAGAAGATTAAGAGGTGGACAGATTGACCAATTTTCACTATACAGAATTATTTTGTACAATAGTGAATTTGATGGCAATTGTCTTTCAAAATATACAGTTGATAAATAGTTTCGTCAATTCGAACGTAAACGGTGCCATCTGAAAGATGAACAGATACCTGGTGAGCCTGCATTAGCCGTTGTGAGGAAATTTCGGAGGAAAGGTTGTAATATAACACACAGGAAGATCCAGCGTAGACTAGGCATTGGATTCGATGCAGTAGATAATATTTCACATCAGCAGTAGCGTGTGAAGAAGCTGATAACATGATAGATAGAGTAAGATGAGATGATAGGCTTGTAGAGAACCAGACCCCACAGTATACGACTATTACTATATGTATTTTACTGCAGATAGAAATGAACTACACAGGATGTAACAGCAATAAGCATACAAATTTCTATCAGTGATAACTTGTTGAGTATAACAATTTTTCGTTATAACTTCTTCCTGTAAGCCACCTGGATATCCAGCTATAATTCATTAAAATTTTGTAGAGAAATTTCACTGTGAATTTATGGTTCGATCTGAATGTTTGACATTTGTTCGAAGAATGACAGCAGTCGATTAAAATAAGTACTTTGTGACTTTGAATAATTGTAGTCATGTCAATAATTTATTTGAAACTGAAAGAATATTTGTATTCTGACATCAGACTGAGAACGTAGCTATACCTTTGTAATTTTATTTTTTGCAAAAAGCTCAAATTTTAAAAAATACCTTCCTCAGATGAATCATTTGGTCTATTATTGCTTACAAATTAGGGTATCTGCACAAATTCCTTGTATTTTTACAGATAACAGCAGAAGAAACAGTCAAATCTCTGCTGCTATCTATAAACGGTGAATAAACTAATTGTTATTCTCAAACATCAAATAAAAAATTTACAACGATTCATTTGGAGAAAACGATGAAATATTGAAAAAAAATCAATTTTAAAATAAATGATTGTGAATTTAATTAAAAATATTGCCACAATTCTGGAAGCTTCTTTTCTTATTGAAACATTATATGACCCACAAATGTAATCAAACTACCTCAGTAATTTAATTTCTGCATATTCCGTAAGACAGGCTGAATTTGCTGAAAAAGGTCTCTGAGAACAACCATTCGGTCTGTTAATCATATTTATATTTCACTGTCAAGTAAATTGATTCCCATTTAGGAATTTGACATATTTTTCAAATAGCTAGTACACAAATTAGGTTGTATGCACAAGTTCATTATACTTTCACAGATGACAGGTGAGAAAAACAGTCAAAATCTGTGTTGTAATCTATAAACGGTGAATAAACGATCTGTTATTCTCAGACATTGAGAGAAAATCATTGAATGATCCATTCATGGAAAACAATGGAATATTGAATGAAATTCTATTTTAAATTAATGAATTGAGAGAAATTAATTGAAAGTATTGCCACAATTCTGGAAGCTTCTATCCTAATAGAACATCAAAGACATATGACCTACAATTATAATCAAATTGAATGTTCATTTATTATATTATAAGTAGTTGAAGTATTATCAATTATTTTTGTGGTGCTATCACGAATGTTTATTGTGCTTGTGTTTGAATACCACGAGTGTGCAGCACAAGTGGTATTCACAAGCACAATAAACATGAGTAATTGCACCACAAAAATAGTCCATAATACTTCAACTACAAATGGTATATTGAGGACTATTCCAGGAGTCAAACCATTTTTCAAATTAGTTTCCTATGAATCAAGTAAAAAGTCACTAATTTCCAAAGGAACGAGTGAACAAACTTCTGTCAAATTGAAGAATTAGAATTTCTTGTATTTTCTTTAACGAATAATAAAGAAATAAATTGCGTTCTGATATGCAAACTAGTTCAAAAAGTTTTGATGATAGATCAGACGATGAAATTGATAAAAATATTCAGAAAAATATACTATTGAATACGAAGAAAGCACGAGATTATAAATTGGAGGCATCCACATATTTGAGTAAAATACTTACTTTGACCACTAGTGTAATACCCGATGGTATTTCTACGCGTCCAAATACCCACTGATATGCACCGTTTCTATGGCGATTTAGCATTGTTATCCTTGTTATAAATACTACGAATGGAATAGTCTGGCATATTATATGCAATATTTCGTATGTACTATTTGTGAAGCAGATCAATTTACGAGGCTCACATTATTGAAACGATTCGAATGTGAAGTTTGTAATAAGAATGAGAAAAAACGTATAATTTCATATTGGTACACATTCACTTTCATACCAGATGCTTAATTTATAAATTTATTTATTTCAGATATTTCATCTGCTGTTTGGCGTTTCAAAAAAACAATAAATTCTGTATACCTCATAATATTTTCATCGTTATGTATGAGTAGACAAGATTTTGACATGTGATACATTAGCCTAACAATTCGGAAAGCGTTCTAATTGAATTTGCATGACTAATTAGAGCGTTTTCCTAAACTTCATCATATGGTTGCATGCCTACGAAATCGCTATCAGCAACAGCAGACTTGTTCACAATTTCAAACTTTTCCGGTAACTATCAGTTGATTTTTTTTTACAGAATTTATTTAAAGGAGTTAACGACTCACATATGTCAAAATCAATTATTCTGTTATTATTCCTATAGTCCAGTCAATTTATGTTTTATCTACCAAATAATTGGTATTTTTTTTTTTTGCGAAAATATCTTCGTTTGGCATGTACAATGAGTGTTTTATCACACGTTATTCTAAAGTGAAATCGAATAGAGGAATGGGTCACTTGAATAATTTGTGATATTTGATGAACCTAATTAAATTTTTATCAATATTTATTTTAACTAAACAACGATACAATTGAATACTTTTGCTTGAATAGCTTGATTGAAAGGTATAAAGATAAATTAAAGGTGAATTGCTTGAACGGTAAGGTGCTCGGCGAGCTTGATAGATAACTACAACTATCCTCCAAAAAACTAGACATAAAATTACAAAACAAATAAATATTGGAAGGGAAATGCTAAAGATGATTGGAGAATTTGGAGGAAGTGGGGGCTGTTTGAAATTTTGGGTGTTTTGGTTCACAGAAGAAAAAACTGCCCGATGAGGGATTTTTTCAGTAGGGACAAACTCAACGGGCGAGCGGAGTGTGAACATCACACATACATTATACAATAAATTATCCACTTCTAAGCAAAACATCTTGAAACCCTAGATTTGACATCACTGGTGTTCAATGTCATTGACTCTAAACATAAATGTGGAGTGGATACTTTCAGTGTACCTAAACATGATCTAATTACTAAACAATGAGTGTGCAAAAATAATATTATTAAATCATGGTGCTTCGGGCGATATCGCAGGCCAAGAATAAAAAACCCCGATTTTGACCAGTTCTTCGCAAATATCTCATTTTTTATCGGTCGTAGAGCATTTGAGGTCTGGAGTAAATACGGAATATGAACTTTTCTCTACAAAAAAAAAATATATGACCTATTTGAGTATATATAACCGTAAATGAAATATCGCGCGTACAATGTGCACCGACGTGCAATCATGCATTCTTTTTTGCACCACCACTGGGCTAGAATGCAAGACTAAAAATATATAAAGTTATCATTTGATTGCTACAATTGCTTTAAATACTGAATTTTAAGATTCTACAGTTGATCATTCTGGATTTATCCGAAAAATTCGAAAAACTATCTTGTAAATTGCACTTCTAGCTCAGCTGATCGCAATCATAATGCGAGGTGTACAGCTAGATGTTATAAAAGTGCTTCATACAAAATTTCAATATTCTACGCCTGATTATTTTGAATTTATATATAAAGTGCACTTTCAGTTCAGTCGTTTGACATAAAATAAAAGATAACTATCAAGATGCTATAATTTCAAATATCCAATTTCAGCATCCTACGGCTAGCCGTCTTGGATTTATGCAAAAAATTCAAAAAATGTTTCAAGTGAAGTGCACTTCTGTTACAGATGCTTGTAACTATAATGCGAGGTGCCTAACTAGACCTTAGACCAGTCTCAAATGGTTAACTTCAACATTATACATTCGACGGACTTTGAGATTTGCGAGTTACATACATACATACGAAGACACGTACCGACGTCAAGCCAAAAGTTGTCAAAATGGATTCAAGAATGCCCAAAACGGATAATTTTATCAAAATATGTATATAAATGTATCACAACTTTGCAACCAAGTAAGATATTCGAAATATTATTTTATATCGATATATTAGCTATACTTTCCATTAAAAATGTTGGGTCGCACATTTTACGCGTGATATCTCGTTAGCGGTTATAGATACTTAAATGAATCACACAATCTTTTTTGTAGAGAAGAGTGTGTACTCAATTTTTACTAATGACCTCAAATGCTCTACGACCGTTGGAAAAAAGGACATTTGCGAAAAACTGGTCAAAAACGGGGTTTTTTGAAATTGACTGGAACGATTCGTTAAATTATGGCGAGGAGATAAGAATGCTGAATAAAAACAATGATTCCTCCCGCATATGTAGTATAAGTGTCACTTCACAAACTGTAAACTGTCAATAAAGTCGTACTTTTAAAGTCAATCGGCAAAAAAATATTTTATTATCCAGAAGTGTACTTTTCGTGCTTCTTTCTTAGCAAAATCTTTTACACAAGCGACAGAATCAATATGTATGTCATGTTCAATTACCAGGATAGCTAAATTTGATAGTCTCAACGTGGACATCATGGCCGATCTGAGATAATTTTTATTAACTTTAGTTTAGAGAAGTTTCTTTTGCAACTGAAATTACTAATAGTCGGAAAGCCGACTGCATCTTATCTTCCCTGATCGGCCAAATTGTGTATGAATCGATTGGGGATATGGTAGTCAATAGGGTGCCAGACTTTATAGGTCTTGGATCCTGTCTTGAGTCTCAAAGAAAAGGATATTTTCGATCCATTTTTTCGGAGTCACCTTCCCTGATAGAATTCACGATTGAAACTAGTGCCAATCGATAGCGATGGTCAAATACTTTGAGAAAAAACTAGAGTACTACCATTGACCTGTCCGGGAGGGCGTCAGCCAGCTCTGAGTGTGACCTGTTTCCGTATTCAACTTCCCTGATATTTTTTTTCCTGGATCAAGGAAGTTAATCCCGAAAAAACTGACCGGAAACAGCTTTTTTTCCGACACTTAGGACGAAACCCTGGATTCCTAGAGTCTGGTACTCTATTGACTACTATATTTTCGATCAATTCATATACAATTTGGCCGTTAGTCCGATGAGGGAAAATAAGATGGGGTCGGTTTCTAGACTATAATGGCATAGTTTAAAAAAAAATCTCAACGGTATGACAATTTTTGGTAAGCCATCTTCAAGTTTGGAGAAGCTTGATATAAGTTAGGTTCGTCCGCACCCAATGCAAGCGCTTAAAAGGCATATTTTTACGCTGTTGGAATCTTTCTCGAATTTCAGCAGTTATTTTGTCTATTTGAGGAACCATTGTTCGCCTCAAGTCATCTTTACTTCTGTCGCCAAATTTATGGTTCCTCCTGCTTGTCATCCAAAGTTATAAGTCATTTGTAGCTTCTTATGAAAGTAGAATCATCACGAAAATATAGAAACACTTCACGCTATAAAAAAAAAACCTATAAAATTTACAATTTTCTTATTATCCTGATGATCCTGGATGGATATTAGGACAAAGTTGTAAGATTATTGTATGGTTATCGATCCCTAATGCAAACTCTCAAGTAAAATAATCGTCTCCAACTTGGTAATAATAATGTCCAAAGATTTCGTAAGTTACAGATCAAGCTGAAAATCCCGATGCTTGCCGCCGCCCCCTTTCGTATGCAACCTGAGGCCATGGCCCCCTTTGCCCCTCCCACGCTACGCCACTGCATTTTTGTTGCACCCTGAATTCTCCAAGCTAGACCTCAGACTGGTGGACTGATTAACTCTTCTTTCCCGCTGTATTATGTACCTACTTCTATATAATGGTACATAAAAACATTTCTGGAATAGTTCTATGATGAAAAGAGATGCAATTTTCTCATAGAATCGCCCTTGATGTCCAAATCACTCATACGAGAATGAAAGAGTCTTCTGGGCTGTATTACTACTACTACTAATACAAATAGTTATTATTAATAGAGTTATAGAACTATATATACTCAAGTTACAGAAAAGTGGATATTTTGAAAATTCCCAATATGCACTTCCTCCATTCGCCCCATTATTCCTAATATCTCAATTTCTTTCCCTTATCAAAAACATCCTTTAGAGCTCTATAAGGAACACAACCAATTCACCTTATCTCTTCCTGTAATTCGCAACCTTTATTCATAGTACCAACTATAACCTATGAAACTAGTTCTAGTTCCATTTTCTGCCGTGAGGCTTACGTGGGCGTTGAGACTCGCTTATCGAATAGAAAGTACAGCTCCTCATGAAACGAGAGCGGAACTCATAAAATCCCACATCTTAAAGACAAGAACTTTAGTAATACTTCAATGATGAGAGAGCTGATAATGTCTACTCGATGAATAAAAGGTTTTCAACAGATTGCAAGAGTACTTTGGGGAGAAGTGTTATCAAAAATTTGTTGAAGTTTTGCTTGTGCTGATGATATTATCTGAAATCAAGAGTCAACAGAAATGTGCATCTCGTTCAGCACCTCACGATGGAGAAGTTTGGCAAATCGATTATAGCGCGACGAATTTTGATAAATTGCAGATCATGTTTTTTCTTCATTCAGTGCACATATAGGGGAAGCACAAGCGTTGCAGAATATGAAGTGTTTCACCAGTTAAGCCCAAAATGTTTACTGAAATATGATTTGATTAAAATTTTTTATTACCACTGTACCAGGATTCGAAGTATTTGTGACAATAACTGAGCTTATACCTTTGAAAATGATTCAATCTAATTATCTATTATGAATTGATTTCACATATATGATGAAGCAATACTTCGAATTTGATAACACAGCTAGTGAGACACTCTGTATATTGTCCACGTGATTTCTGTGCAGGGTAATTAACTTGTTCATCTCAAGACTTTCGAATGCTTGAGAGACTTTCAGAGTTTCAGTATTTAATCGAAACTATAAAGTTGTGGAGGTATAAAAATCTGAAGGACTTGCTCCCAGTGTTTGTTTATTCCCAGAGGTCACGTCCGGAGACTGTTTAACCTGACTTTCTTTGAATACGAAGCAAGTTCAAAACAACTTGAATTGAAAACAGCCGGGTGCTGTTTTCTACATGTTTACGTTTTAAAAGTCGACCAAATCTCTTGTCGTACTTTGTTTTCTGCAAGGAATGCTGCTCGCTAGTGATTTGTGGGTTTACAAGTCTGTTGATCCACAATTCTCTGCGCGGGGTTATTTGTTTGATCGTTGTTATTGATTGTTTTTCGTCTGGAGTTGTTGACATGCGTTACATTTTGTTGATGTTTACTAAAATCTTTGTGCGGAAACTGTGGTTGTTTGAAATTTGAGGCTGAAGTTCAATGTTTGATACAGCTATATTTGCAACAAATAAATTGAGGAACAAAAGTGGAAAATCAAATCAACACGCAATTTTGAAACTCCTCCTGAAAAAGAGTAGAGTATTTTCGTTGCTCTGCAATTTAATATAAAATTCTGCTTAATGGTGTATTTTCCCCTTCATTTAGCAGGCAATGAATGTATTATGCACATATTTCAAATTATTACAGACAGGGAAAGCAAAAAAATTATTTAATAAAGGAAAATATCCAGCGGAGTTATAGTAGACGAGAGAATTATAATTCATGGAATTTATTTTTAAACTATTTATTAGCTCCAATTTAATTTTATGTGAGCAGCGCAGTCGTCCTATGAATACAAAAGAATGTACAGACTTTATTTCTAGACAACTAGAATACTAATTAACTGTTTAAAAATAAATTCAACTTTTCGTAACTCCACAATATAAATTGTTAACCTAAAATCTACCGAACTTAACGCTCAAGCACGTAACCATTTTCAAATCTGCTCCAACAAATTTACTAAGTGATAACAGAAATTAAAAACTTCGAAGGATCATGCTGACAAAAGTTTGAGATCAGTATCATTGTTTTATGACCTTACCGTCATTACTATGTGACCGACTACAAATTCCCTATCGAGTAGTTGCGAGAATAACCACAAGAGACTGTTATCGCCCAGTGTCTTCCGGTTTTGTTGACTTGCGAAATCAGCGCTCTGAGATTGTACGGTTATTATGCAAAATAGTCTCAAGGTGGGCTTTCAAGAACGTATTTTCTTCTCTCATTTCGAAAATGATGCTCGGAATAAGAAGTTGTTTTCTATTATGAACATTTCAATTATGTTCATTTGTTTTTATGGAATGAAGTAGGCGTGCCAGCAAGAACCCACTGTCTGATAGCCCACGTGCCAAAATTCTGATCTAAATTGCTATGGCTGATGCAATATTCCCAATACATATCAACAAAAATCGTAGTTAAGTCGTGTATATTGATCGTGTGACGGCGGTGATTGTTAATAACCGCATGTATTTTGTGTTATTGCGGCAACGGTGTTGTTCCCAGAGTGGATAAATTATTTAACCTGCGTGTGTCGCAGGCATCGGTACGGCATTACGATACTGATAGTCATCCATAGGTAAAGTCTAACGTGAGATAAACAGTGCTAGTAACTTAGCTACCTGGAAGTACATCCAGTGCTACATTATTCTGTCGGTGTTGCGCGAGAATATGTGCATGCCAACTGCATGTACTGTGTGTTATTGCGAGCGACGAGGTTGTTCCAAGAGTGGGTGAATCGACCAACTCGTGTTTGACGCGGACATCGATGTTTACTTTAGTAGTGGTAGCTATCTATTCGGTGAACTCAACGGTCTATCTGTTAGCCAGATATCCTATCCAATCTCTGAGGCAGATGTATCATTTTATATTCGTTCTAGTTATCTAAACTGAGCCTGAAATGATCCGATGGCGGAGAATTGATGTGTGTGACTCTCTGATGACATCGCACAGAGCATTGTGGCTCAAACTCATATTATTTTCAGGAGCATGCGGCTTAATTACGCCACAATACCTGACCAGCCCCTAACTCCTGACAGTAAGGCCACCAACAGCTCATCAGCCAAACTTAAGTTTTAACACTTTCTGGTTATGTTAGGTTATAAGTTAGGTATTGCCATTATTACTGGATTTACTCAATTATGATTAGACTAGTTATGGAACACAACAGAATTGATAGGATACACTGAGCAAAATGCAAAGCTTAACCTATTCAGAAATGAAGGGTGGTATGCCTGTAACACCGACGGCAGTGATTGAAAGCTGCTAGTCTACCTTCACTATACCCAGTTATAAAATCGAGAGCATTTGGCATCGCATAAAGAACGAGAATTTTTTTAAAAAGAAGAAAATGCTGAAGAAGACAATAAAATTTTTACGGAGATGGGCAAGCATCCCATTCAACAGATGGTGCCCCTGACCAAAATAATATTGAACACCCTATTAACAAAACTCACAGGATTGAATTCTTGCAAGGGATGATTCGGTGCAAGAAATAATTCGGTAAATAGGAAAAAAATTGTCATTCATACGGACGGTTCCAAAACCATCAAAAGGACTGGGACACGACCAGTCGGTTGAATTCAGGATAAATGCGACAGTATTTCAATTAGTACATAGCTACATAACACCAAAGAAGAACTATGTCAATAGGATAATCTTCATGGTTACAGATAGCCAGGTCGCTTTAAAAGCATATGAATTTGTAAAATAGTCTGGATTTGTCGTGGACTGTATCCATAACTCAATACTTCAGGATACAATAGATTAGAGTTAATATGAGTATCAGGGTATTCCGATATTGGAAAAAACCAAATAACTGATTAGCCAAGGATATGACAACTACCTTTTATTGGGCCAAAACTTGGTTGCGGTATTTCTTTAGGAAGAATCGAATAGGAGATCAAAACATTGCTTCAGTAATGGCATAAGATCTATTGGACAAAATCACCAGGTCTGAGATAAGCAAGGCTGTATCTAGATAAACCATCTAGAAAGAGGACAGATAGTTCACTCTCTACGAGAAAAAAAAAATGTTAGACTAATGACAGGGCTTATAGGATACAAAGTGCAATAAATGAAGATCAACATACATTGGGAGCCAATATGAAGAGGTTGTGGAGAAGACATTCACTTCCAACTGACATGGTCTTCTAGGAACATTTGAGGATTCAAAAAATTTAGATCTAAAGAAATCCCTCAACAGACTTCTATCAGAGGAACTAATACAGAGGGTACGATGGCCAAAAGGCTGCACCTCTTGTCTAATCATTCAAAAAACAATAGCTATCTTCATCATTACTCTCAGTAAAAAGTAAAAGTTGTATAATAGCATCCACCTGAGTAACCGACCAAATAACAATTGATGAACATCATGGGTGCTATTAGTCTGCATGTAAACACCACCATAACATAGGCATAAAGTATGTTTTTTAATTTTATATCACGCTTATTTTCTGTAGAACAATAGTTCAAAAGTAAGACATATTCTAATCCAGTAAGCCCACCGATGTTCAAGGTACAACTTGAAGAATACAAAGAGGTTGTCTCCAAGTGAATAACATCACGAGCAGCTCCAGAAACAAGTTAAAGGAATAGTTCAAAAACTGTTCAGCGCTTCAATGAAGACATTCAAAAACTGTTAGTTCAATAGAGCTATTCGTTAATCTGTTACTTCTGATTTACCCAACCTGTATCTTTCAAGCTATACCTTAGACATTGATAGGATAGTAGGCTTACCGTACTTTCCTACTGGACTGGAAACAAAGGATGTGATGAATTGCAACAACTGAAACCTCGAATAGTGTATGAATATAATAAAGATAGTCAAAAAGCACCCCAATAATTAGAAGTGCAGGATTAAGTTCAAAAGCAAGACGGAGTCAGGATCAAATTCATACTAAGTATAGCTTCAAATAGCCATGGTAATAATCATATGCTTACTTGATTGAATATTTCAAATTTTTGGGATACTTGGATCAATTTAGAGAATTTTGAATTGTGGGATATTTTCCACCCAGGTGAAACAGAACAATCTATTATTTTTACCATGCAATTCTTCCGTCTCAGAGCTATTCGAGGCTTCATGTCGAACCATTTTACTCCTAGTGGTGGACTTGCTTCCTGGTCCGAGAACCTCTACTAACTTTATATTTAATTGTAGGTTTTTGGTTGTGTCTGCAAACTCATTCTGAATCTCATGAAGTGTTTCCGTACATACTGCCTCCAGTTGTACTGAGCATTTATCGCCCATTAAATCGGCCATTTTTCCATCTGGACATCCTGTAGTACCAGATTCAACGATATATTTCGTTAATATTGAATTGTAAACCAACTTGCCTGTCAATAGTGTTAAAGTCCATCTCCGAGAGATGTGCAACTTTAGACCAAATGAACAAAGGAACAACTGAATCCAACCATTCGTTTGCTCTCGTTATTTTAATTATTATTGTCATACCCTGTGTTCCATAACATATTTATTGCCATGCCGTTGTGGAACAAAGTAAAGTGGTACAATATTTATTTTATTATTTTGTTTGCTTGAGCTATTTCATTGTATAAAGAAAAGATCGAACTTCATAAGTTACGGGTCAACAGAGATATTTAGTGATATGCGGTTGGCGGCATTGAGATGCACATGGATTCAGATGTAACCGCGTGTTTTTGGACTGTTGATATCAGATATATTTACTGTGATTTTTCTATTTGAGAGCGGTGCGATATTTGAAATGTACTTTTTTGAAGCAACAATGCAACATAAAATGTTTCGCACTCCCGGGAGTAAAAGACGAATTTAATCCCTCATTTCAGGGACTTAAGTTTGAGTTCAGTCCCTAGGAATCTCAAGTTATCAATAATCTCAAGGGACTAGAGTAAAATAAACAAATTTTTCTATGACAACTAAATAATCAAAGTACTTACCTAAATGTCAAATTGAATTTTTGTCATTATAATTCAAATCTTTATTATTGATGATTTATATTAGCATTATCACAATTGACACAATTTTGCAAATGCATCGTACTGATGCTCGTAAATTTGATAGATTTTTGGGAAAATAATTTTACAGTTACCTCTTGTGTAACCGTATCAATATCAAATTTCTCAATCATCTTTTTGACAGCAAGTTCATTTATTTAACAACTGTTTTAGCCAGCCTTGTTACTATGGTGAATTTAGTCAACATTTTTGGCTCAAGTTTGTTGTTGTCAAAATTATAAGATTAATTAATCTGCTTTTAGACTATTGTGATTCAATATAATACGGTTGTGCGAAAAATAGCGTAGATAACACATGACTTAAGTGCTTGATTTAATCCTGAGGGTGAAGTTTATTGCACGAGACGGAGTCGAGGGCAATACTCACCTCGTTATATACTATTCTTCAAAACTAGAAAATAATTTCACAAAAATGTGTTAATGAAACTGAGACAAAAGTTCAATCATCACAATGGGTTGGAAAAGATCTCCAAAAACCGCAAAAAAGCAATCTTTATTCAATGGAATTGTGCTCTTTGAGTTCTTGTCTTAAGGTGAGGCAGTAAACCGTGCATACTTTCAAGCAGTTTTACAATGGTTAGCTACATAGAAAATTCACAAAAAGAGACCAGACTTGGTACAACATCGAGTCGACATTGACATATTTCCATCTCGTCTTGAATTCCCAATCTTTGTCATCATTATCTACATCTAATTTTTACAGAAGGATAAACTTATCTAGTCCCTGTCATAAATACTGATCGGAAACATGTCCAAATTGCATCATAAATTGCCAATAAAAATCAAGTCAGTCCTAATGTCAAGTCGTTGTAGTTCTTCTCATGATTTGTCGCGAGAGATCTCATAGTTTTTGCACCATGACAATGCGTTTACACACTCGGCTTTGTTAATTCATCAGTTTTGTGCTAAAAATCTGATGACTGACCTCCTTCATTATCCTTAATGTCCAAACCTGACTATACCTTTTCTTGTTTTCGAAATTGAAATCAGAGAGCTGAGGGAAGGCCTTTTTCGGACTGTTGACGACATTAAAGCAAATTCATCATAGACCTAAAAAACCATCTCAGAGGAAGCTATCTAGGATTACGTTGGGCAATGGAAACACCGCTGGGTTAAAGTGTGTAAATAGGGTAGGAAGACATATGTTTCGTCCTTATTAGGGTTCTTAAGTACAGTATAGCCAAGCCCAAGATAGTTAAGACTTGGATCCCAGAGTCTATGAACTCATTGCAATAAATGGTCCACAGCAGTAGAAACTACAAACAATACCAACTAAGATAAAGAAGATATCACACAAAAAAAATTGTGAAATGTGTGAAGTGCTATGAAACATTCAAACTTCATATGTTTCGAATTTAGCTGCAATAAAGCTATCATATTTCTAATATTAAATTTGAATATAGATATCCCACATTGAAATTATGGTGAATTTGTTGATTAATCCAAATTATAACCCATTAAAAATTTATGCCTGCTTCATAAAATCAGAATGCAGTTGAAACTTTTAATTTTCTCATATTCATGTCTAGTAAAACCGTTTATGTATTATGAATTTACATTTTATAGGTTGAATTAGCAATAAAAATTTTATGTCGAAGGCAATTGTTGCTTTTACTATATTATCAATTTGAAATACAATGTAGTTGTGGAATGAGATAGGTGCTTCATCGTTTCCAAATGAATTGGAATTCAAAAGTTTAGTATTCTTCCAAATATATTCAAATCAATTCAACCATAGAATTATGTTGAAAGTTTTATCATCCTACATTGAATACTCAAAATGGACTTTTTGCAAAACAGTTTTATGTATTTTTGAAGTCGGCGACCTCAAAGTACCTTATTTTGAAACTATTCCCCAGGAAAACTATTTTACTTTACGAAGTTATTTTGCTGCACCTGCTGTGAAAACAGCATTTGGTAAGATTGCTTCGAAAAGTTTGGCATAAATTTTAAGCATATTAGACGAAAGAGTAGATGAACTCTTAAAATTTATCTGAAATATATAAGGGAATATATTGACGAATCAATATATAGTGGGAAATGATATCAGTGGTTGGACTGTGATAGAATTTGTGAAGGCATCCATAATATTTATTCCTTTCTGGAAAACAATACGGACGAATCGGGAGGAAGGAAGAATAACACTTCTAAAGTAGTTCTCAAGAATCTTTATGTTTATCTTGGAAACAAGTGAAAATTAATTTGCCAAATGAATACTCCGATGTTCCGGATAGAGGAGACGATGAAACAAAAACGGAAGTCGTTCTAACTACGATGATGTAGTTTACAAGTCATAAACTCGAGGGACACTCATTGTCTGATTTACAGCTTCTACAATCGAAATTAATATTATTACCACGATAAAATTATGACAGAAATTTCGGTTATAGAAAAAGTTGTGGACTTGTTTTAATGGAGCATTATAATAATGACAATATTTGTTATCCTTTGGATGTCCAATTAAACGGCCTGAATTTCCAAATGAAATCTTTAATTCAAGTTATTAATTAACGATCCAATTGATATTATAAGTTTCCCATGTAATTGCGGAGATGCTAGGTTTGCTTTGCTTGGTAATGTTCAAGTGTTTATCCACTTAACAGAAAAGAGATGGATGATATAATCGAGATATACCGAGAGAAAATTCTGTGAAATGAACTACGAGATTCAGTAGAAGATGAACTAGAAGAAATTAATTCCACTAAAATGATTTTAACTTGGGAAAATACTCCAGCTACAGTGGAAAATTGTATAGAGAAGTAATTGGATATAGAAAAAGCAAACTATGATTCATGGTTTTGAATAAATCAACAAAACGATTTAAATAGAAATTATCAAATATGGTAACAAGATGTGGCAGACACTGCGCAGCAAGTCTGGAAACTTGAAATTTCTTAGACGTCGACGCTACGCTCTCAACTCTACGCTGCGGTGTGGAGTCACAATGATAAGACGATTTTATTGGTTAGTTTCTCAAGGCAACAAAGATAAATGGGATTTGAGAGTATGTACAAAAAATGTCATTCTGTGGCTGTATTGATATGAATGTTTCTATTATTTAATGTTGCTCCGTGTAGCTATCAATTCAGCAGAAATTACTGTAAAAGAAAATACAAATCAAATATGATAACAATATTTTTGTATCACGTTCATCCATCAGTCCAACCTAGTCTATTAGCCTACCAATATTTAAAGGTACAGCTTGGGGAATATAAGTAGGATGTCTCATCAGTTTCAAAGGTGACAAAAAAAGTGCAAAACAGTTTGATTTGTAGTAGCACAATTGATAATCCTATATATCATCACTTTCAAGTATGATAATAAAACTTTGTACTCTGATATTGCCTGAATGAATAATTTGAGGTGCAAGGTTTTTGAAATCAACTCTAATTCTCCTATGGGGCAACTGTTAAAAATTACCTCTAAACCCAATTACCACATTGTAAATCCTCGAACACTAACACAATATCAGATTTAACCCAACGGAGTACAATGTGAACGAATAACTGATGAAGTCGGAATCGCGAGTTGCGTGTTGGGTAACTGAGCCGTGCAGCAGGCTATTCCGATTAAAACATGGAAGAATTTATGAGGTTTTAATCCCTCTGGAACCTATTTTGTCTCTCTTCCCTGTGCTAATTCCAGAAAACCACATTGTATATATTGGAAATTTACATCTGATATTAATTCTGCGATAAATGTTACGTCAATAACAACTGCGCATTTATTAATAATCTAACTAGCTTTAAAAAAAGGAGTGATCACAACATTGTATCAAAATGTTGTTTATTTTCGTAGTACTTTAAAAATAACTATCAGTACTTTTTAACAAAACTTTTCACCAAGTTTTTATTCTTTGACATAAAAACGAAACTCTAAAGTTTAGTATACACGAATTTTTTGTGCATAAAAACTTTTAGCCTTCAATAAACCTGCGGTTTATTAGCGCACTGCGCAAGCTATCAATGATTAACGTATAATAAACATTTCCTAAGCCGTGAAATTGCCTGTACATGTGGCACACGAGCTGCATCATTAAATGATCCTAATGAATGCCAAAGAGATTATTGGTAACAATTTATGTTATAGTACCAATAATTGTAATTGGTAATACTAGGATACAATGACGAAGTGGCTTGACTATAAGTAATCTATTATCTATTAACATGTGGTCACAACAATTCTGAATCAAACAATCCCTAAATATATTTTAGTTTGCGCTGTCACTATGTTCTCGACCCGCATATTCAAGAGTCCAAATCAGTTTATCACAGACATCGAAACATCATTAGAATGAATAAGAGGATCTGATTTCAACACAAAATTTCAAACTTTATGTTTAAATAAAGGAATGATATTGACCGAATTCATGCACGGATCTTGGTACAAATGAACATTATCTAGTTGTGTCGTTGTGTTCCACTAGATGAATTTTAGTGAATGAGAGTGAAAGGATCTGGTAGAGTGTTTTACTTGGAGCTTAATATTGGAGAATCTTTTGTTGGAACTTTACATGAATTTCTATCAGAATATGTTTCGATTGCAATATGCATTATGTCTGGACGAGATACGGTCAAATATTTTTGTGGTGAATATCGACTGAAGGAAATGAGCGATTGCAAAGAAATTTTTAAGTGTTAGTGTAAAGAGTGTAGTCAGAGGAGGTAAGATGCATTTTGATGAACCAGTGAGTGGAAAGTTAACGTATCATTTTTGTACGAACAGGAGTCTGTTTTGGTTGTGTCAAAAGATTGAAAAGTGGGAACGTTAGAAGAATGCGACTGGTGAACGTTACGGATTGGATCTAGTGTGAGGTAAAAATTGTATGAATATTTCAGAAGTTTGTATGATAATCTGAATGCTGATAATGTTTGGATAACAAATGTGAGTGAATATTAGTTAATCTGATTGCAATATTGATGAAAGTGATGTGATGAATTATTTTTTTTAAAGAATCTGAAGGTGATTTAGATGGTTTAAAGAATGAAATGTTAAAGTGAGGATGTGGAGGATTGTTTGAATAGTTCTGTTTAAGACGTGTGGCTCTTGATGATTGGAAAAAGGCTATTATTTGTTCTTCATTTGTAAAACCGTTCTAGTAGATGTACCAATTCTCGAATAATCATTAAGTGTGGTAATAAAGCTGTTAAGGTAGAGCCCCTGCGACAGTCTCAGCCAAAAGTTACATATCGTCTGCATATTGAAACGGCTGATAATTCGTTCGAATCGTAATCATTAACTTTGTAAAGCCTGTATATACGTACTCGGTACCAGTATATATATGATAGATATCATTTGCTTTCGTAAAATTCATTCTAAAAGTCCTTCTGGTTCTGATCTAACATTGCGAGTAAACTTTTTGACGGAACTATCCAGGCTATGCCTCAACACAGTGAAAAGATTGCCTATACAGACGACGCATTCTTATGTGTGCGTGCTAGAACGACGATCGTGGCAACGTTCCATTTTCCACCTTCGCTCGTTCACTTGCAAAATACATCCTATGCAGCCTAAACCAAGAAGTCTAGAAGAGAAACGCTGCTAGGCTGCGCGGCGCAACCACCAGATTGATCGATTTGCTGAATCTCTTTATTGCCTCATCTCCCCCACTATCGTTGAGCCTTCTGTATTCTAGACTTCTTGGACTAAGCCTCAGTACTTCTTGAAATTATATCTGTCGAACTAGATGATCAATCAACTTGATTTTTTTTTGCAATATCCATGATTTCCTGTTCTAGCTTCTCCTTGTTTTTCATAAATTTCCTAATTTTAGTTCTAACGGTAGAATTGATAATGTGCTGTTTGTCTATGCATGGTCCATATGCTACATGTTAATTGAGTCAACTTCAATTATATATATCTCGGAATCGGGATAATGAAACCTGTTCAAATTTCATAGAGATGTTGTTCACATGTTGAAAAATACGTACGCCAAATTTGAACAATTTTCCAATCCAACCATCTCGTGGGGCAGCTAACTCAAGAAAAATTTTATTCCATAAGGTGTGTGCCTTACCGATTTCTATAATAAGTGGATGTGTGAGGAAGGTGTGATCAATATTTTCCTTTGAATGATAGTAGAAGAGTCACTGAATCTTGTAATAGCTGTATTTACCTTGCGCCATTCCTGCTGTTAGCTATAGCCTATGTAGCAATATAAGTTTCAATCTGCTGGCTTCCTGAAGATAGTATTAATGTATTTTCGGATGGTCTCCGATAGTAGCGGTCTTAAATCTTCTAAATCTACAGTTCATAGTCCTCTGAAGAATTTCCGTGCACTTATATGCAAATCGTGAGCCTCCGGAGGATAAGATTAGCCTCTGAATAGTCCAAGATCTCAGACCCGCCAGACTTTACTTATTTTCTGAGAAACTAAATGTGTGAAATAGAGTAGTGTTAGTATGTACTTTGATCATACGCATACTTGCTAGCTTGGACCGACGGCCAATTTACACATACTATGTACTAGATGTACGTTGAAACATTATTCACTTTTCTTCAAGTCTAAGTGCTGGTTTTTAAGTATGGTCTAGAGAATATTGTTAAAAAATGATAATTAACACTGCTAGACTTTTCAAATCGGTGGTAATTCCTTCTAGACGCTTTAAAGCTTGCAAAAAATAACATAATCGTACTTATAGTCTAATTATTTTTATATATGATAATCAGATGACAATTCAATACTTTTTATAAACAACCAGACCAAGATAGAGTTGGATGCTCATAGATACTTCGCTAATATCAAGCGTATATATGATAACCTCGCGCTCATACTCATAACGATATTTTAATTGTGTTTGGGGGGTGTTTGGCCCCTACGATTGGTCTGGCTGCTTACAAAAAGTATTGAAATTGTTCCGTTAGTATCATATATGAAAATTAGGACCTATGCTAAGATTACGTCATTTTGTGAGAGTTTCAAAGTGTCTGGCAGAAATTACCACCGATGGAAAATATCTGTAGCACCCGGTACTTTTAAATTGACCGTTTGCTCAAGCTAGTAAGTATGCGTATGATCAAAGTACATATTAATACCATTCTATGCCTCACATTTTGTTTCTCAGAAAATAGGTAACGTCTGGCGGGCCTGGGATCTTGCTCTAGAAGTAGACATGCGACAGTTCTGAAAACTATTCAGAACATGAAATTGACCTCAGTCAGTTACAGTTTCTAGATCATCACAAGATTCAAACTTGTACGACTTTCAGTCTCCTTGAACAATTCTCATACTTTTCGGATGGTTCATGAACTTATTTTTAGTATCTCACACAAAAGCTGCAGCTATTGTACTGCTTTATCATCAAAAACCGTCTATAATTTTATATTTGACAACCATATCCTGTTTAATAAAACCTACTATTTTCACACCTCGATACTCTATTCCTTCATTTGACATCAGAAGCTTGGTTCTAATGATAACAAAAAGAATATTATGTTCAGAAATCAAGAAATATTTTAGACCTGAGTGTATAACAACAAAATTGTGAGTTGATTCGTGCCCACTTGGTAATACTTCTTGAAATAGAGAAAAGTGACCAGTCCAGTTCTTACTGTCTGCTGATGCAGACAACTTTGTTGCAACTTCTGAAATACACTCAAATAGATGAAGCTAAAGTTTTGATAGACCTTTCATCATAAAATAGGATTATCAACCATAAAATAATAATAAAAATTTCAGAGTGGGTTGTAGATTTTCGAATCAGAAATGAACTTTCCATGTTTTATGTGAAGACTATAACTTATTATTTAAAAACACACGTAGTTCTGAATTATCGATGAAATGTGTTTAAGTTCCCGTAAAATTAATTAGGAAAAAAGTTGTATGAAGGGAGCACATTATATATTTACTACCAATGTTGAAGATCGCACCATCCTTCTTAATCCATCCATCATAAAGTCAAGAACTGTCCGCTATATTGTCAAGATTTATATCCAGCACATCAAAATCAAAAAGTCAATTTTTCTCACGTCACAACCGTCTTTATAATTGGGTACTGAAGCTATTCGTCTCTCCTGAAGAGCAATCAAGTAGCGGAAGAATAAAATGAGGAACAAGAGGCGAGAAAAATAGACAATCAATTCCATGGCCACAGCCATCAGCTTTAGATGACAAGAGAAAGCGGAGTGCTCGCTTTTTACCTATTTATCAGATGATCTTCCAGTGCTTAAAAGGTGATCCCTGGTGCACTATTTGCTGTAATTCATTAACGGCTAAGTATGATGCTAGAGCTTCACTCCTGGCTAATGTAATCTGGTTTAGACAAAAAAGGTAATTTAGCAAATTAAGGCATTCGACTTGCCGAGATCAGATTCACAAGGAGCTACAGCGACTCTACTTCAGACGTTTTTATCAACAAATTGAGATCTTGCTCTTATTTTGATTCGTTTGCATTTTATTTTGAATCTTGAATTTTCGAGCTGATGAATTCTGCATCCACTTCTTGTTGTACGCTGCTAATAAGACTGCTGATCTGAAAGTCTTTTACATCATATCAGGATAACGTCCTTACCACAGAGATGACATCCATGTCTCACATGGGAGTCGAACTATTATTCCAGCATTTGTAATGTGGATATGCTGTTGTTTCATATAAATCAGCATTCTTGATGATATTTGATCCAATTTGGTGAAGATACACGGTAAATCATGAGTCAGCCCTTGATTGTTAACATAATATCACTAATGAGCAGAATTGTAAGACTAAACCATGCCCTCGGGACGTGAAAGACTGCACACTGTTATTCATTTAGCATTAGGATACCTACTGTTTTGTTTTTAGCAAAAGATAATTACCATGCTCAGTTATCCTGAGTTTCAGAATGTATGCTTTTGAAGATGGCATACTTTGGAATGATTTAAATACGGTACTCTCACCGGACTAGCATTCCATCACTGTTACCTTAAAGACTGCATTTAGATGAGACTGCTTATCTGGAAGTTTTTTATGTCATAGCAGGACAAATATATTACCACAAAGGTAGCACCTATGTCTGAAGTGGGAGACGAGCTGGTAGCCCCATTATTGGCAATGTGAATATGTTGCTGCTTTATACACGACAGCTGATAAAATCAATATTTGGATAATATTTTTGATACATAAACCTGGATTATTCACTTCATATCAAGTAATGAGCAGCATCCTCAAATATCAGAATATAATTTTAAGAATGAACCATGCTCCCTGAACATAAGACGCACACTATTCTTACTTTTGGATTTCAACATACTTCGAATGTGAATGAAATGTTCCAAACTTCGATTAAGAATCTATTTTACTATATGTGGCATACTTTAGCAAGACGGAACATTTTAAAATGGTCCTTCGAGCCGGACTAGCATACCTCAAAGACCAATTACGACAAGACTGATCTTCTAGATTCATATCCAAATAGGACTCTCATGACAGATGTAACATTATGTCGTAAATGGCAATCGAATTCAAACCTGCAGCATTGAAAATGAGAATATGCTATTGGCTTAGAAAATTAGCAGATATTTGATTTGTTTTCATGAAGATACATGGCAAACTATAATCAATTCTAGATTATCTACATTCTCTAGCCTTTTAGGACCATAATTTTTCATGATGATATTATCAGTAATTATTCAAAGCTACAGATGAGTCCATTTGATCAATTGATAAAATGTAGCGATCCAGTTCAATATCGGTAATAATATACCCTATAAAACAATTAATCATTATCATATTAATTAAAATAACTATCCTTGTGTAGAGCAGGATAATTAATTCACATCCAGAGTTATTAATTTCATCGTGACTAGCATCTATAAAACGATTTGAATTTGTGAATGTATCTCCTTCCAAAATTTAAGCCGCATCAGCGTTCAAAATATTCATGGGAGATATTAAATTCGCATGACAGGACAATTAGAGTTCCCGAAAAACAATATCAAAATATCTGTAGGAAGCAAAACACATAAAATTCGAACTGAAGAGAAAAGCAATAAAAGAATGAAGGCGACATAGATTGGAAACAATGCGCAAGATGGTGAGCGGAATTTTGCCATTGATAGACGAACTTAGGCGTACGTGAGGAAAGGGAGGAGTGAGACACATTCCCTCCTAGGAACCGGAAAAGGCGGCTTTTTATCGTTTCTCGCTAGTGCTGACATCTATCGGCCATTGCCACAGACATCTTATTCCTTCGAAGGGACTTGTCAGCAGGTTTTAACTTAGGTATTTCTCGAGTGAATTGAAATTTGTTGGAAAATTTTTTACAAATTGAGGAAGGAATAACGCTTAGCAACCTCAGACTTGACGGCACTGTTTTCTGCGGATGTATTTAAAAGAAACACTCGAAGTAATCGAGCAGGTCAGTAGAAACTCCAAAATAAAGACATGGGATATTTTTTAGATGCCTATTTCTCAAACACAAGAATAACAATCATAAAAGGTGGACACAAACGTGAGACTGTATGAATCCTGGTAGGAGCGCTGAACTGGCTTTGTTCGAACGTTCCAGCTTAGGGAAACTGTTCCATATGAATTCTGTCTCCAAAGTATTCGATTTCGAATTAAACCTATCTTTCTGAGTGTACTATTGTCATCCGAAGGTTCTTACAGTTTGAAGATGTCTCTCAACAAACGGCATGACGTAAAAGTAGCTCAGTCAGCCGAGACACGCTGTGTAAATATCAAATCTTGTAATATGTGAATAAAGAGTATGCATTGTGCCAAAAAATCTTGTTTGGAGGCTGTTGTTACGATTCAAAAAGTGTATGGTAATGGAGACTCTGACATAAAAGCCCAGAACATTTCAATGGAAAACAGCTGGAGAGCAACGAGCCGAGGAAGCGCATTCAACTCAAAACACTATCAAAGCAATGCTTATTGTTATTTTTTCTTTGGATCGAAATGTGTTTTGGAAATTGGAAATGCTTCGAATGATCTGAAAGTGAACAGAGAACGATGCTCTTGAGCGGTCATATAACGCCCAATTTTCGAGTACTCCATGAGGACAATGCATCTATGTATCCGGCACAATGACCCGTAGTCAGAACGCGGTTTTAAACCCAGGCCTGAGTCTATCCTATATGTAACCATGACGACGTTTAAAAATCGATTAGGTTACAACATGTTGTCATGATTATGTATAAGCCAGTCCTAGAATCGGATTTAAAACTGCGTTCTGACTAAGGGCCAATATTACAAAAGATCTTTAGGTCGCAGTGATACAGGCGGTTGGACGCACAAGCCCTTCACTAATAAGAAATAAAAAAACGGGCCAATATGTTTAGGGATTTTGAATGATTCACAGAATCATTCGACTACTTGACTATCGACGACTTTGGGCAATCCCCTGAATCGGTAAATATTACAAAAGAAGGGAGGTAAATGAAATTTGACAAGACGTAGTTGTTGGTAATTGCACGAAGTGAACATAAAGAGTACTTCTAGAAGTGACAGAATTCCAAAGGGATGTACCTTCAAGGAAACAATGACAAAATTACCTTCAGTTTTACCTTTAAGTCGAATACCTCCCAAACAGACCACATATGTTTGTGAATCTTGGAATCTGTTTCCAGATACATGCGAATAAATTTCCGTCATTTATTTATTCAATATATTCAAGGCATTAGTAAAACGATATAGTGAGTCATTCAAATTTAAGTCACCGGTTCGAAGAAATTGGATCTACCCTCTCTGAAACATATTACCCAAGAAGAACCTTAGTCTCCACGGATATAAAATTCCTTTCCTAGGTCTAAGTCCTTCGTCTCGTTTCGTTTAAAATACAATACACACGCACCCCCTATCAGATGATTGATTCGGTCGCAGATTCCAGATGCGAAACGTTCTTATCCGCAGTGCGCGTTTCGAATATCTGTCTCTCCTCCTCGCTATTTTTCCTTGTTTACATTTCGTACGCGTTTTCAACCAATGGTGCGAAGGAAATTTGTACTCTACTATTCCAAAAGAATTCTTTTGCGTGGAATCCCTTGTCACAAAAATTTCCATTTGACGTATGGGACGTACTTATTACACAACCTCAAAATATGAAGCTACGTGGCAGTTGGGTAAGCAAAGGGTGGGAATAAATTGATGTGCTTTGAAAATATACACTGATTTTTTTGTGAAAATTGATACAGAAAAAGCTTATGGTTATTGGAGTGACGGAATTTCTTTGACACAAAGTGGATGAAGTGCTTGAAATGTAAAAAAGCGTTCCCGACTCTAATAAATAAAATAATATTTCAACTGAAATCACTGTATTCCAGTTACCTGTATGTTTTCGACATCTCTCGCTGTTGATTTCTTGTTTTATTTTTCGAAAAGCACATGTCGATACTAAGGAGTTTCACAGGAGCTGCATCAGAAAAAAAAGGTGCCCGAGATCACTAAGCTTCAGCTCAGCAGAGTAATCATGTTTCAATCGATGTGAAGCTATGTCAAACATGTTCAAAATTAACTTACTTCAAAATTAATCTTCCAAAAGTATCCAATGATAGTTCAAAATTAATTTCAAACTTTACAACTCCAAGATGATGTCTTCCAAATAAGTTCCGTTTTTGTGAAAGCATTACTTCAACTTACATGCTCTATAAAAGCTGACAAATTTAGGTAAGAATTCCATCAGTCTCTTAACAGATTCAACCTTCTGGAAAATTCCGAATCTTGTAGTTCCGTTGGTAATATCCGACTCTATTCATCTCATATGTTCGTCAACTCATCAAGAAGTTGTGATGACAAAAGACAGTATATATATACATGCAAGACAAAAGATTGTAAGCTGTCTTTCAAAAGATATGCATACATGAGAGCTAGAAAAGGAGAGATGCTTTATAAGCAACATAAATAGATGAATATACGAGAAAACACAGAAATATTGAGGTAATTTGAAAACTTTCAGGAAATTCAAGATAAGCTTTGTAAAGACCAAAGATTATTAGAAACAAAATAAAATAAATATAGAATGTTCCTCTGTGGTTTCAGTATCTATTAAAAGATGATAAAAATAAAAATAACCTGCTGAATTCTTGTTAGAGACCGATACAACAGAAAGGACAATCCAGTAAAGGATGAAAGAACTTCCTTTTTCTTGTTACGGTACCTATCCTGTTGGATTAATATTACATGGACCAATTGGACCTCAGAGCTCGAACGTTACGAGCTCTCCGGATGTACAATCCTACTAGGACATTTCTCATTTAGGGATTATTACCTATTATTGTTTTACCCTTTTTGGAAGGGATATATGAAATGACGTGCAATTTAGTTCGTATTCTATCCTTCCTTTCTTAGTACCAACTTATTTTTGTTGAAATGAAGATATGCGCAGTAAAGAAGTTATTGATATGATAATAATACACTGGAGCGCAGTGAGTTCTGGGAGCATTATTTATATAAAAAAAAAACTAAGTTTACATAAGTCTTACAATCGTTTCCAAGTCGTGTGAGATTCATAAGGTAGACAAATAAAGCTGACATAAGACATCAAAATATTGGTTGATAACATGACTGCGGTATTAACGATTCGACTGCTAGATTCAACAAAAAAAAATGAAAAAAGGTGACGGAAAGTGGTCTAAAAGTATTATTGGATGTCCGTGTGATTGTAGACAGATAGATGATCATCCTCGTTTATGTAAGAAAATGGCAACGCCATACGTTGAAACTGATATTGAACAGTTGCACAGCGTGAAAAAAACACATCAGTATTTTCAATCTTCTTAAACGTCATTGAGTCTCACGATAACTTGAGGATCCAAAAAAGAAGAATAGTCGTCAATGTCTGTGGTGAAAGTTTAGTGTGCCAGCGAAACTATGTTTGTCCAAATTCTTGATCCATTTACAGATCACGAAATTGTAGCAATAAGCTCAAATAAAGCCATATTAAGTTCTCCACTTAAAATATGTGAGTTCATTGCACGCTTTGCTCCGGTCTAGGAGTCGTGATGATAATAATAATAATGAATTGTCGATAATAGATGTAATGATATATAAGAAAACTTATATTTGCTTGATGGTTGGTGGTCTTGTCGTCAGGAGTAAAGGGCTGGTCAGATGTTAGGACGTAATTAGACCAAATTTTCCTGAAAGTAATATGAGTTTGAGCTACAATGCTCCATGAGATGTTATCAGAGAGTCACACATATCAATTTTTCGCCATCGGAGCATTTCAGGTTTAATTTAGACAAGTAGAACGGATATAAAAATGATACACCTGCCTCAGAGATTGGATAGGATATCTGGTTAACAGTTCACCGAATAGATAACGACCAGTACTACAGTGAACACCGATGTCCGCGACATATGCGAGTTGGTCGATTTACCCACTCTTGGAACAGCACTGTTGCCGCTATAATACAAAGTACATGCGGTTCGCAACAATCACTGCCGTCACATGGTCAAGGTGTGAGCACCGATGACATTGGTACCTCGTGTAACTAAGAATACCAACACTTCAAAGGAAAAGGTCATACCGTACACACACTTAGCGTAGCGTCACCACATGTGACGCTAAATATACCAAACTCATAAAACTCAATGACAGATAAACTCACCAATTGGTAGAAGTTCTCAGCCACTTCACAACACTGAATTGAATAATATAATTGAGCAAGTTGAAGAATAATAAAAGCTCAAGAATAAACGGAATAACATCAGAGATATACAAAAATGCAGGAGACGAAGTAATCCAGTGTATTATGGAAATAATAGAGGATATATGGCGGATTGAACGTATGCCTGAGAGATGGAAGGAAGCAGTGATATGCCCGATTTATAAAAAGGAGGACAGACTGAAATGCGAGAATTACAAGGGTATAGCACTATTAGACGTGCACTGAAAAAACATCATAATCATTAGAAATATATTTATATATTTGGAGGTTTAGTATTAATATTCAATATATTATATTTGCAGTTATTATGAACATGTACTCTTGAATATGTCAAATCATTCCCGTAAATTCACACTATATTTACGCAAGAACAATTTCCCGAAAATATATATAAGTTTGAAATGCCAGAAAATCTTTTAAATTCACTGGAAATACAAATTGATATTTGGCTGTAATATTTCAGGCAAATAATTCAATCATTTCATATTTTGTTAGTAATATATTAGGATATTCAAGCGGAGCCTGATGTATTTCTGGCAAATATACATATATTTTGTATACATTCACCATATTCATCACAAAGCAACAGTTAGTTACATGTAAATATACTATATTAGAGGTAAACATTTTTGAAGAAACATGATCACACTGGTTTGTTATTGGTTGTACGTTGGTAGGCGTTTGGCTTTGTCATTCTGTGGTCAATCTATCCATGATAAGTGCAGGGTATAGTTCACGTGTAGTTGGCATCAGAAGTATTTACGCACTTAATATAAATTATGGTATCAAATACTTATTGTTCAATATTAGTATTCACATGAATATGTAAGATATGTTGAGAGAATGGGGTATGGAGAACCTTATTGCAACTTTTGAAGGTAAGTTGTTTATTATATTTTAAAAATGAATTTTAAAATAAATTTTCAGCAGTAATGTGATATAGGAACTCAGCATCTTGAGATAGAAATCGTATTTGTTTTTATCATAAGTACATTCATTACAAACTATAAAGCTAGTAGTTTCTTGTTCAGTTCAAATTTCGTGCTCCTGTGTTGATATTATCTAATTATTTATAAAAAAATTACATTTATCTGCAGAGAATGGTGTGTTCTCAGATATTCTGGAAGATTTAACGGATAAAATGATTGAGAAATTAATTCCAAAAATCGGACAACAAGTTTTGTTAAAAAAAAAATAAAGGATTATATTGAGGTAATTTTTACAGAGTTTGTAAATAATGTACAAATAAATTTGGAGCAGTATAATTCATTATAACGCTGGTTAAATGACACTCTTTATTTACAACTACAGCTACATATATCAAACATACGATTCTTATGTATAAATGTTTGTAATTTTTTCAGACGAACAAAAAAATTGAAGTAGTTCCATCAGCACTAACCATACAAGATATTTTTATAATTAATCCGTCTGCAACCGCCAATAATGATTCGTGGTCAGATATTTCGGCTTTAACTTCATCTACACCAATAGTCTGTGAACGCCACACGTGCTTATTTAGGCAATATTATAAACTAAATTTATAAGATTAGGTTGAGTATGGATAAGCCTTTTTTTATAATAAATATTTTTTTGTTAGGTACTTGTAAGATAAAATTAATTTTTCATTATAATAAAAAAACTACACTTTGAACAAATATATGCTTATTTATTATTGAACGCCTGACCTAATTATTATATTAAATATATCATATATTATCAAACAATATATAGTGAATTTATATCAAGAATATATTAAATTTATACCAAATCGGAATATTTTTGATGAAAATATAGGTATATTTCGTATAAATATGGTAATAAAATCAAAATGAATACAACATGTTCTTGCGAATTATATTAAATTTATGTGGAATGAACAGATATATTTCTGAGCAATTCGTGTATAGTTCCATGAAATAAATTAATCAAATATACCACATCGTAACAACAAATCCTACATATATTTCGCCGTATCCAAATTCAGTATATATTATACATAAGTATACAAGATTTACTATAATTATATTGTTTTCTCAGTGTGGCGTACAAAATTTTAGCTGGATGTTTAAAAATTGAATACAAAAACAAGCGTACAATACCCTAGGAGAATATCAAGCTGGTTTCAGACCAAACAGATCAACTACGAATCAAATATTTGCACTGAAACAAACTATAGTGAATAGTTATGAGCACAATCTAAGCCTGCAAATGTTGTTCATAGATTTCAAACAAACATATGACACAATAAATGAACATAAACTGTATGAAGCACTCGCAGAACTAGGAATACTCAAAAAAACTATAAGATTAATTAAGATGATCCATAAAGAGACAAAATTCAGAATTCTGGTGGATAAAGAAACATCAGAGAGCTTCGATGTAAACAGAGGACTAAGGCAAGGAGACCCAGTATCACCCGTCCTATTCAACTTGGTGGGTTATAAGGAAAAGCAGAATCTACACAAGAAGAACCATTCGTCAACTGAAACACCAATTTTTAGCGTTTGCAGACTACATAATGTTAATAACTAGAACAAAAACAAAACTAAAGGAAGTATTCAAACGTTCAGTCCAAACGGCGGAAGCAATGGGATTAAAAGTAAACGAGGATAAAACCAAATACATGGAGATAGAGTCGAATCATCAAGAAACACAAGAAGACTTTCTTAAAATAATGGTTGGAGGAGGTAAAACTTACGCATTCGGGAAAGTTAAAAACTTTGTTTACTTGGGTGTTACGGTAACAAATAACAATAGCGAAGAGCGGGATATTATAACACGGATAACAAAAGGAAACAGAAGTGCGGGAGCTATGGGGAACTATTAAAATCAAAAAGTGTGTCAAGAAGGGCAAAAAAGCGGTTGTATAAAACCATTATAAGACCAGTAGTACTGTACGGTAGTGAAATGTGAGTGCTAAACAAGACTATGCAAAATAAACTAGAAGTGTGGGAGAGACAGATTCTGAGAAAGATTTATGGTGATAAAAAAAAGGTGATGTGTGGTTAAGACGAACTAATACCGAGCTTATGGAACTCTATAGTGAGCCTGGAATAGTGGAAGTGGCTGAAGCACAAAGTGGCTAGGGCATGTGCTCAGACTACCAGAGGACAGAGTAGTAAGAAAGATGTTAGACGGAGGTGTTGTGAAAAAGAAAAGAAGGGGAAGACGAAAGGAGAGGTGGTATGACGCGGTAAAAAAGAACTTAGAGACACTAGGGATAACGAACTTTAAGCGAATAGCACAGGACCGTAAAAAATGGCGAAAAATTGTAACAGAAGCCATATATATATAGGCTCAGATAATTAACGTAAGCAATGCACCACACAGATAATTGAACGCTCAAAGTTCGATTTTAAAGTGGTGCACATAATGTCTGCAGCATACGCTTCCTGTTAGGCTTAACCTTGAAAGCGATTAGGGTTGTTCATTCGAAACTAGATTTTATGTATACTACGGTTTTTGACTCATATGGGTGTAGCAGAGTGTGTCGAGAATGTATTCTCATTCTGAAGACAAAGAAATGGGTCAGGCCATATGGTGAATTTTTAACTAATGAATGTTTCTTTTAAAAGCAAAAATATATTTGTAAATTATTGTATTTAAAAATTACAAAAGATCACTTAGTATACGCTTCACATCGAAGATCAGCTATATGTTCAGGAAAAATCTCATTGAGAAGGAAATTGCAATTCTTTCTTAACGACAAAACTTGTGCATTATTCGAATATTCCGTTTGAGGAGTAGAGGGTAGTGGCTCAGATTCCACGCAGGATTGCAGCAATCGGCGTGGGATAACGAGGGGAATCAGTCACGTTATGCACACAGTAAAACTAGCATAGCTCGAGGTTATGATATGATACATAATCCGTCAAGATTTTATTGAAATTGCTACTAGTTTTTCGTAGAGATTATGATAACCGACTTTTTATGGCCTGAAGCTAGAAAGATTAATCATGAAGACGTTAACTCTCACCAAGACAGTGCAACTTTCCGTATATCCAACGATATACTAGCTCTTTTGGCGACGAGATACCCTGATCTCATTGTCTCTGCCAGAGGAGACGTTGATCTTCCTCTGGGCATATGTGATAAAAAAGATGTACTTAAAAAATCTACAGATTATTCTAAACGAAAGAAGATTATAATTGCTAAAATACAGCAATAATTATGCAAGAATATCCTGAAATTTTTTCAGAAGCCCACTATTCGTGACTTATAGCTCAGGTTATTTATTACAGGTTGCATTCCATCCAGCTCGAATGACCAACGTTGAGTGTTGGATACTGAGACAACTACAGATCTCTGCTGAGCATTTCTACCGCAAACTATTATAGACCACACTATCGACGTGTAAACTTATGTTGTTTCCAAAGCTTATGTGTAATTTGAGATCAATCAGAAATAGACTCATAAAATTGCGGTTAATTTATGGAGTAACTGAGTAAAATCATGAGCAAAGTCCGACAGGATCGATTTTTATGCGGCTTAATTCGATGCAGAGAGAAACAAAAGTATTGTATACATTGTTTCAAAGTCTGGAGATAAAGACCTCCACCAAATCACATAACAAAATCATTCGACATCAATACTAGACTGCAGTACGTGTTTGGAGGACCAAGTAGCTCTCCATGTCCTGCTTCTTTAGTGTACTATCCTCCCTCACTATTCTTGTGAAGTCGGTGGGCTTAACTGTGTCTAAAGGGCTGCAAGACAAATGGATTTACTACCCAAGGGCTTTTGGTTGAGTCACAACATCGTGAAATCATTATGAGGTGCTCGAGGGCTAAGAGTTTTTTCTGAGACAAGACTAAGATTATCTTGGCTGAGTGATACATATGTACGTGATGTCACCTGGGATGTTGGAAGGATCGTGGCACCCAAAGTGATTTTTCTTCTAGTTTTTGTCAAATTGCAATCCTACAAAATTGAATATATTTTTAATAAGATAAAGGATGGATGAATTCCATATTAATGGACGGGGTTTCTGGGAAGGCGGATATATAGATGCTTAAAGCTAGAAGTATAAATTTCTCTGTCATCATAAAATCCATGTCCGTCGAAATATGCGTTTAAAACTCTTCCACAAGATCATCAATAAAAACTGGTCGATGTTTCCCAGATTAACGGCTCCGCAGAACTTTATCGACAAACATGTTTGATTCATTTATTACCACTAAACTTTCTTGAGTTCGTGTCATGCGAAACGAATGTGAAGTTGAGCTACATATCCCGATCTACTGATGCATAAAGCTTCATTCTTCCTGCTCCACTCCAAGAATTAAACGTTATATCATCTTCCGTTTCTAGATCATTTTTCACATTTACGTCGGGAGTTTTCACTGAGATAAAATCAGTCGCATTGAAGAGCGAAATTTAGTTTTTGTTTATTTGTAAACAAAATTTGTTTGCGAGAATGCCTCGCTTTTGGAACAATGGATTATTCAGAATGGTTTGTTTTAGGTTGTGTTATCATTTTGCGTTTACTGAATCACTGATGAATCAAAGGGAGAGGCTCAACAAAATTGGAATGAATATAGCTTTTTATTCACATCCTTTCAAATTTCAGAATACAAAAATATCGTTGGAGGCTATTACATAGTAGAGCAAGTAAATTTCATGTCAAGAACCACCATATTCTTGGAGTTGATGCATAATTGAAGCTGCTGTACCTCAACAGCCATACGGAACTTCAAAACTGCATAACCGCAGGTTGTATTGAAGTTTGAACAAGAAAGCAACTTTTGCAAGAGCTTATAACACTTATGAAATTAACAATAGCTCAGAACTTTGTTATTCGAATTCTATAACATCAAATTTGTTCTAGAATAATTCATGGATACTTCTTCGACGAAACAATCTTCAATTACAGATTAGAGTATCGTTCATCACTACTCACCTACTTCAACTTTTAGTGAGCAGTTCAGTTTATATTTATTCCAGGCGACACCGTTCACGTTTGAATTCACGAAATCATATGTTAATTGTGAATTTTGATGGATAATCATACCCAGAATGTGTCTTTAAATCTTCATGACTCTGTTCGATTATTAAATCTTTCTTATATTCACAAAATGGTTCGGGGTAAGTACTTTCAAAATGTTGAACAAGCAATGTAACGGAACTGAACTGTGGAAAATGGGATTTTCAAAAATCACTAGAACCAGAAATATTCACAAGAAGCATCAGCCATATATAGACTTACATCATATGTATCAATTGATTCCAATAATTCCAAGAACATCACTGCTTTATGGTCTCCCAAAAATACACAAAGAATGTTTTCCAGTTGAACGAATTGTTCCATATATTCACCTACTTTCACTCTGGCTCAAGAGTTTTTGAGGGCGCTCTGGTATCTTTTGATGTTGCAAATTTATATACCCAAACAGAAAATACAATAAATATTATGATGGAACAATCAAATTGGTCAGACGTAATGAGCGAGAGTTTTTACATTCTATTAAATCCAAATTTCTTCATTCTCATAAATAAATTCTGCGAGCACAAAGATAATTTGGCCATTGGTTCAGTTCTCTCTTGTACCTGGCTGAAGTCTTTATGGAGCATTTCGAACCGGAAATGCTTCAAAAACTTTCGGATTATTGCCTAAATGTCAGATTCTGTTCCGCAATCTAGAATCAAAAATAACTATTTTATTTGATGATTTGTCCGTAAAGATGTGAATTAGAAATATAAAATACTTTCAACAATAATTTACACATAGATAAACAGAAATTTATACGTTTTAGTTTTTTTTCCATGAAATATTAATTGTAGAATCATAAACCGGAAGTTTGGCCATCTTTTATAGAGAAGATATCTATAGCTGTAAATTTTAGATATTCATATTAAAAAGTTTCCGCTGAATGTTAACGAATATTGTAAAATTAATTTTAATTAGCAACAAGAAGTAGCTTCTTTGAAAAACATTTCACAGTCTGCCATTTTTTCGAACGGAAGGCAAGTTTGCAAAATCGACTGAAAGTTTATCGGCAGATGGTCTACGTGAGTCCAACGGTAAATTATATTCAGGAAACTTATGAATTTATTGTGTAACTCGAAAAAAAATTCCACAATAAGGCTTGAATCGATTTTAGAAATTTGCCTTACATTCTAGAAAATGGCAAACTGTAACAAGTTGTTCAAATAAGTTATTTCTTGCTGCTAATTAAAATCCATTTTTTAATATGCATTTTCACCTAGCGGGGATTATTAAATGCAAATGTCTTCAGCTTACAACTATAAGTATTTATCTTGTCAATGGCAGCGTGTATAAAATTGTTCTTATTTTCTGTCACGAGTGCCCAGTCTATCAAAAAAAGGTTGCAAAACTACAATATGGACATTACATTCAAGCTAATTACTAACTTCAAGTAAGAAATTTGCAAAAAAAAAAATACGGGACAGCACCACTACACTTATCTGGTGTTTACAAATTCAACTGTTATAAATATAAAAGTAATTATGCCTGTAAAACAGGTAGAAAGTTCATTATAAGAATGAAATTGAATGAAAATACCCCAAGTTCTATCAACCACATTCTTGACACAAGTCACGAATTTTTTATTGGCCCATCGTACAAAATAAAGAACTCTTGATTTTCTGAAGAGTCCAGAAACCTATTGGCTCCAATAATCCCCTCTGTCCAGTTGGTAACCAAAAATTGGTCAATACCGGACAGTAAGAAGAATCAGGAGAACAATGTGAATAAAGAAAAGTGTTTCCTTTTCTTATTAATTTTTCACATTTTGGGCTCACCAATATTAATTAAGAATAAGAGATATTTTGACGTTGATCCTGTGATTACTATTCTTGTAAAATTTTATAACTCTTTACAGGTACAACTAACAATGTTTACACGGGAGGAAATTCAAAACTAATCAAACTATATATGAAAGAAAAATCTTGGTCAAAATGATGTCCTCTCCTTAGTTGATACACTAGCTGCACTTTGTTGGATGGGCTTCGTCGTGGAGCACCAGCACTCCATGGCTGAACTCTCCTCGGCGGTTGTCTGGGTTTGCTGTCTTCAAAATCTCCAAAACCTTAGCATAATACTTTCCTGTTATCATTTTCTTGTGGGAAGATAAAAATCAAGAGCACACCTTCCATATCCCGAAAAATTATGGTCACACCTTTCCGTCGAACGACTAAATGCAAATTTTTTTCGATGGTGGAAGACCTTATTGCTTTCACTGTATGTACTCTTGTTTCATTCTCAGGTTCCAATGATGAACCCATGTTTCAAAACTTGTTACGATTACAGCCAAAAAAACTACTACCTTCATTGGACTGACATTCTTGGCACCCATCATCAAATGTTTGTGCATGATTCTGGGAAGTGATGCATCTGATAAGTCAAATTCTGTAGTTAAATGTAAGGCTTCCAGTCGATGGTCCTCAAGGATAAGCTTCTCCACTTTTGTCACGATTTCTCGCGTGGTCTTCCATTGCGTGAGCCATTTTCAATGAATATACGTCTTCATTTGAATTGTTTAACGATATTTCATGACATAATAGGAATGCAGAAAACAAAGAAATGTTAGAAAAAAATTCTACCGCAAGGCTAAAATGGATATCAATAAAAAAAAATGAAGATAAAAACGAATACCATCTAAAATTAGAAATAGAGAGTGCTCCCTTCCAAAAAATGGATCTAGAAAGCTCCGCTTAGGAGTGGCGAAACTCCACAAAGAGTGCTAATATATAATAGGAACATGAAGTGTCCTTTTACACTGCTTTCATATCGTACGTTCATTGATAACTTTTGGTCTATTTCCTTTATTCATTCCAAATTTTATGACGAAGCGATGTGTCTAACACAAATTTCCCATTTTATTGCAAGTATCTACTTAAACTAAAACGACTGAATCAAGGACTTATTGCCCGTCACTATTTAAATAGATTTTTTTTTAATATCTCTTCGTACATCGCATAGAATAATGCATCCATGACGGAACTAATAAATTAAAGTATATCCAGAGAACGCCTCAAACTTTTTTGTTCCCTGTGGATATCAAGTAGGTTTTTCTGAGTTGTAATGTATAAAATTCTTGCCTTTTGAATACATTATGATACAGTGCAGTTTAATCTTCTTTTCATCTGTTCATTTTGTTGTTATTATCATCAGAGCTCTTGATTATTCATGAATAATTCACGTTATAATGGTTCTTTTTGTCTCTAGAAGATATATTAATTTGCAGTTTCTTAATCCTAGTATAGAATGTAATAAATTTACTTCAACTACATTTAGTACTTAGTTAGATTAAGATCCTAAGAGAGCTTATATTGTTGGTCGAGTAACGTCGTTACATTCTTGCTTTATCAGTGAGGTTAAAAACACATTTGTTCAACAGAACATTCGGTATTTGTTTCGTACAAATATTTCGCACATAGTTTGAAAGTTCTGTCGGGAAATTTTGTAATTCCTGACAGTTGTTTGACCGTTAAGCAAACGAAATCACAATTTGTAGAAGCATTACTCCACTTGCTACATTTCCTGGCATTTGCTAAAAGCAATAAAATTCCTTCTAGACGAAATTAAATATTTAACTTGACTGCATCAATTTCATACCACTCTCATGAATCTGAAGATGGATAGTGAATCCAAATACCAAACATCTGTTTTCAAAAAATTTGCATAGTGAAATTGATTCTTTTTTTTGCTTACGGTAAGATTTGAGCTAATGTACAATATTTGGAGAGTCATGTGAAAAGGACAAGAACTTGATGAACTTCATATTTCCGAACTATTCTCAATGATTCAAGTATAATAAACTACTTTTAACATTTCCAAATTAACTCCATCTGCCCAAAACCACAGTCCCCCAGCTCCGTCCCTGGAAACAATAACCGCTAGGCTTGTAGGAAACATTATCCCTCTATACGTGACGTATAGCGGGGCGGTTATGAGTTGCTCTCTACCCGGCTCGAAGGACCAACGATGGGTAGTTATGGATACTTTGGCAACTACAAACCCAACTGCTGTGCATTGTTCCGTTGTTTTAGCCACGCTGTCATGACCTACTCATGATGAGGCTGGGATTATGTGGACACGAAGAAAATTTGTTTGTTATTGAACTAGTTGGTTTCATGGATGTTATTTACTACAGAGGTTCGGAATTTATCTCGTTTAAAGTTAGATTAGTGGTTGAGTTTTATTGATTTTGTTTTGTGATTAATGTTATGGCCAGCTTTAATGTAGAACTTTTTGGATGTAACCAAGCTCAATAATTTTTCGGAGCGAATGCGTGGGATATATTTATTATCCCAATTTCCTGGGAATCAGTTTATATACATTTGTTATCAAAGATTATAAAATTACGTACAGCAGAGAACGTAATCTTAACAGAATTACTAGACAACATGATTTAACTTTGTTAGTTTGTCAAATGAATGACCCAATGAACATCTTATACAGCTCACTTTTAATCAGTTCAAAATCTGTCTTCAAGATTAAAATATTTGTCTGTAAAATACTGTGCCAGGTAACTCGTACTGGTCAAACTGGGCCATGCAGTGCTCCACTTGAAAGCCGGATGGCGAGCGACTGAACCAAAGACTGTAAGAACCTGTTCCTGGAAATGTTCTATCTATTTCTAGAGCAATTTTGATGAAACCAACCGATATTTGAACTTTTGTCTTTTCTTTCTGCTATCTTTTATATCATTAGACGTTGGTTTTGAATTTTTGAGACCAACGAACGTTTAGTTTCAAAGCTACTAAATCTGTTCTTATATTGGAGCATTATCAGCCATTATTTTTGAGCAGCTGTGCAGTTTTAACAAGAACTGTGCATCTCGAAAGATATTCTCGTACCATAATCCTAGTTCCACTATCTTAGCTCCGACAAATTGTATCCGGTTGCTTAGCAACTTATTAAGCGCTTGCGCAGCCGTAAACGCTTCCCGCTTGATATTTATTTCTCCAACGCTGCCCTTGCAGATTTTTTTAGTAAGTAATGTACCAAATTTGTATGCAAATTTGGGTTATTACGAAAAAGAAACATTTATTCAGCTACAGTAGCTATGCGGAGTTCCTGCTTACTATTAATATTTAATCCAAATTGTGGCCAGGTTAAATTTGTTTCTAAATTATTGATTCGAATTTCGGCTGGGTTTATGTTCCAGTGGTGCGTTTAATAAGCATTTTTATTTACAGTGGCTTGTAACTTGATGACGCGGACGACGGCAAAGTAGTAATTAGGCTTTCAGAACGTACGCGAAAGTCCAAAGCGCGCTCTGAAACGATGATAAAGGGATTCATACTTTGTGCATGATTAATATTTGTGAGTAATATTACAGTTGACCAAAAAAGTATCTTATATCTAGCTATTATCCTTAGAACGGTCAACTAATTAGCAGATCACAGACTGGACCAACATGACAAAACAATGTTCTAATTAGATAATTGTACTAGTTCCACTTAATTAATCAGGAATTGGTGATAATTTGATGACTATTCTGGAGAAACAGCAGTGTATTATAATTTACATCGAATCAATTGAATATATGTAGAATTGATTTATTACATTGGGTAAGTCCATCCGAGACATAGTTCAACTTTGAACCATAGCTATCCATTTGCGTCTACTATTGTCAAATAATAGTAATTTATGCAACAAGAGTGTAAAGTTGAGCATTACGGATAAGTATTTGGTGCTGAGGCTTGCCGAATCACTAAAATTATTGACCGACTGTCATTTTACTTATGTACACTCGTATTGCGTATGAAATTTATTCTACGGCACTCAATTTCCACATTTTGACAATTTAAGCACACATCAAGAGAGCCAAAAGCACAAAGTGATATTCAGATTCAACAAATATCAAAACAATCAGTGAGAGATGCTACAAACATGAACTCGAAGAAATTTGACTCCTACGCATTTAAACAGTGGTAAAATTGAGACGCGAAAAAGCCTCACTTATTATATTATGTTCACAATTTAGAGGAAACTTTCTCGAATTCTGGTCACCAAACGGTATGCTTTTGTGTGAATGTCGAAAAATCTTGTTTGAAAATCAATATTATGATTTAAATATTGTATGACAACGAATATATAACTCTGAGACGGCGGCCCAAAATTTTTTTAGAGGGCAGTCGAAGAGCAAGAAGCCAAGGAAGTAGTGTTGCCACGAGACTCAAGACCAGTCTTGGTCTCGCCTCGTCTCGCTTGAAGAAATCGAGACCGAGACGAGACCAGAGTAGAGTCTCGGCGAGAGTTTCGCTAGACTCTCAACAATATTTGTATTAGAATCAGTTAAAATTTATCTTCAAATCAAATCCAATAAACTTCTTCCGAAAGCAATCTTATAGAGCAAGTAAATAAATACCCACAAACTGCAGTAAATAGTTGAATTGAGCTTTCGATTCAGACAATAATTTTTCATACCGCTCTTTCAGAATATTTACTTCATATCACAATATTTTTTCGTCAATTGTTTTTCAAAGTAAGTCATTTGGCTCTAGTTTGGTATCAAATGGAAGCTCCTGCGAGAATAATTCTAGTAGAAGTGTGGAGTTGTTAATTGTTTTTGGACAAATTATTCAACTGATATCTAGTTTGGTATCAATCTAAAGCTCTCGCAGACGCTTCATTTTCAAAAATACTTATTTTAAGTAGGTACTTAAATATAACCACCATCCGCCACTCTAACAATGACGACCGTCAATTTCACAATAACAACTGTCACTTTGACAATGACAGCTGTCATTTTGAAATATGCAATCGTCTAATGCGACACTCTGTCTAAATCTATGAAGCAGCGATGAAACCAGGCATGAAATTTATAGTTGGGGCAGTATTGTGTGGCCGCAGCAGATTTTATATGATAATTCCACTCCAATATAAAGTAAGCCCTATATAAAAAACAATTTTATCGTTTTGACAGCGGATAAAAAGAAAGGTAACTTTTTGCAAGTGATAAAACCTTATTTACTTTTCTCCTAGCAACCAAATAGAAACACTCACTATATTTATGTCATTTGCATTATTTGTCCATGCTTAAACTTCAAAATAAACAGAATTTGGAACATTTCTGGAGAAAATATAAAAGAAAATATTAAGTGAAGTGTGTCTATGAATACAAAAAACAATAAATCATGTATCTCGAGACAATTCATCGTATTTTGTGGAAACCAGAATTATGTATTAGAAAGAGGTACAATGGTATGTCAAATTTAAAATATTTTGCTAGATTGGACTTAGAGTATGCAAAGAATTGATGGAGAAAATTATAAAGAATACGTAGTGGAATATGTCAAATAAAACGATGTATGATAATAATTGGACTCTTAATAATTGCACATTTAAATAAACTTTTTCATAGATAGAATGACGTTAAATTATCTCGCCGAATTACACTCTAGCATTTTATTTTCCTTGGGATAAATTTCAGTTTGACAACTCAACTTTGTGACCTGACAACAATTTGACTCGAAAACTGTTCAAAAAATAAAATCACCTCACCTACGGTGTTGTGATTTTATTAGAACAGTTTTCTTGTCAAATTGCTAGATAACAAGGTTTCGTGAAAACAGAAATTTATCCAGCAAAATAAGAAACTCTTGTGTAATTACTGTTGATAAGATTGTGCAACAGTGACGAATCCCAATATTAGCACAACACAATTAATTTTACAAAAAATTATCGACTTAATGGAATAAAATATTATCATACTGATTGATTTTCACTGGAAATACGTTACACAAAAAGACTCCTATAAGATTCATAGTTATATTCCTGCATCCCATCTAATTTCATTCAAAATAATATCAGATACGGCTGGACTGGGTCATAAGAAGAGAAAATTTCAGTCATTTGAACCATATAGCTCGTTATTCACAGTCAATAACATAACCTCATTTGAATATTTGGTTTTTCTTCATTCAATTCTAAATTTGTTGACTTACACATCGCAAACAATGCGTAAACTGAGCATGTAGGCATCTCAGATCTACCATCAAGTCATATGAACGCTTTCGTAACCTGAATTTAGTTTATATGAATTTATATTGAGAATCGTAGAAGAAATATCACGTGGCGTGAAACACATGTGCGAACTAGCAATATAAAATTCGAAAAACATTTCTTGTAACTCAGCGTTTCTTGACTTGAAATATATAGTCCCAACCTCGTCTTAATGCTTGAGTTCACACATTTGTTGCATAAAACTATTACCTGTTCATTATTTCGAATCCTCGTGGCTCCAGGAGATAGGAGACAACTTGGAGATAGATCGCAGTTTCTATGACAATGTTGTTATGTCATATTCACATTCATAGGGACTGCGAGAGTGTGTGAAGGCTCGTAAAAGTAACCTTGATGGGCAGAGCCTTTCGTCCTAGCTGTTTAGCGTCGTACCGCACCACATCACCGCGCCGATGGAAGCCGTTTGCAATATTCCAGAAATGTGGTAGAACATTCGAGAAATGGATATTTCTATATATATAAACGCAAGCAAACGATTTGAGAGTAGTGTAATGGTGAATCTAGAGCAGTGAATATCAAACAGTGAAGTGATCAGTGTATATGAATAGCTAAAAATAAATATCTGCGGCTTTGCTTAAGTTAGTATTAATTGATAAATAAATAATGTAGTGTTGTTAGTGATATCCAGAAGAATGAAACTTTTATTTCATTTTAAATTATCAAATAGTGACTTTTATTTTAATTACAAGTAATTTTCCAAGCAATAAACATTACAATATGATCAACAACTTTATACTGACAGTTAGTTGAGAACGATGTTTGAAATCAGATTTAATTCATGTTTAATCATTCTCCTGATTTATTATTAATTATAACTGACTTGACCCTATCTCTTACTTCTGTAAGACTGTCTTCAACGATGATGACATTGAATCACTTCTCTAATTGTCCGATAGATGATACATGTGTCAAGAGTCTGTAAAATGACGTCAAAAGACAGTCTTCACAAATTAGAATTAAGCCCCAGAGCGACTGTTGATATTGCAAATTCGACGTAGGCTGTACGCTAACTTTATCCAACACGCATGTGCGTTGTATGTGATCACGTGATCATAGCTCCCAGAACTGCTCAGCAAGATGAGAATAATTGTGTAATGCGTGAAATTTGAAAGACATATTATTTGTAGCGTAGTGTTCTTGTGGTTCTTAACGATTGTGAAATGAGTCAGAAGCTCACGTCTGAAGACATAACTTTGCGCACCAAACACACGAATACATATTTTTGGTAGAATTCACAGCAAATCATAATCAGGTAGAACGAATTGATTTTCGCATATAAGAATATGTAATTTTGAAAAATCATGGCAAGATCGAGACAAGACTGAGCTAGGCGAGATCACCACGAGACCGAGACGAGATTCATTGAAGTCTCGTCTCGTGGCAACACTAAGGTCATGCTTACTATTTCTTTCAAAAGGTTTCACGCCGAAGTGCTGAAGTGATTACGTAAACACTCAATAATGGCAACAAATCTGATTTCGTCAAAATTTGTTTGGTGTTTTCTGGTAAAATACGGGATCCTTCAATTATAAAATAAGTTGCCAAACAGCTCGTTACGACTTTAAGCTATCCTTTAAATCGAAAAATTTTCAAAGGGGAAAGATTCGAAGATCCAGAGGAGATGCGGCAAAGTAGTTGCTAGCAATTGTTCGAAATTAATCAAAGTTGATCTAAGAAGTGTATCCACAAGGCTGTGACTTCCAGAAGGATATATTTTCAAGAAAATGTCAGCATACATCAAATTTAGCAGTACATCCTGCTACTGCTTAAAGATCTCTATTTGAGAAATTCACGTCAGCTTGAAATTTTTTGCTCATAAAATTCAGGGCAATGTTTCTCCCGTATCTAACCTAACGTCGTGTATTTTTATCTTAGCTTCACATTGTGACGATCCCATCGTATTTTATTTGTTATTTTAAGAGTAACTAAAGGGCACAGTTCAATGTCGCCCCAAAGGAAGTATAAAGAGACCCTTTATCGTGAAGACCGCATCACTGCTGCGCCGGACGTAAAACACTACTGACATCTTATTTTTTTCGTTGAATTATTGTTAAGTCAAGACTAAAATATTATACCGCAGTGATGATTCTGTGAAATATAGCAGAGGAGAAATAGGAGACAGGCTTGAAGGGTGAAAAAAGATAATAAAGTGCTCAAAAAGAAATGTCGAAATTTGAGGGGACCAACTATCTTGTTCCTAAGAAAAATGATGCTAAAGTAGAATTCTAATATACTGCGTTTGATGAGAGAATACTTCAGAAGTTATTGGAAAACAATAGGATTTTTCAGAGCTGTATTGAACTACGAGACATGCGGAAAGAAGGGCTAGAGCGGTCACGCAAAAGAGAAAGAGAGAATTGAAAGGGAAGACCAGGCCTGTAAAAGTTAGTATTACGCGTGCACAACTCCCATAATATTGAAGATATTTCCTTGAAATTTGGTATACAAAGTTACTTTCGTTGAAATGCTTTGACTCCGTGAAATATATCAAGTAGCCAAAGAAGTAAACAGCGAGACGAAATTTTGAAACATGACCTCACAAAATGGGACACAGTTCACTCCAAATTCATGGGTTGAAAGCATAACCAACGATCTGTTGCACAGCATACATTTTTCTATCCTGAATAACTTATAACAACTCTTAAAAATGTACCGCGACACAAGTGGAAAACTTGGGAAATACGTCTCGTGCAAGAGTTTGTATATCATACATTAAACATGAATCCAAAATGAAAAAAGTTATGAAATTTGTTTCAATTACCTGATTCGAAAGAAAGTTGAATTGCAGGATCTGAAATATATCCCCAGAAAAGCTACAAGAGAAGGAAATAAATCCGGGGAGAATGATTTTTATTGTACACATAAAATGCTAGCTGTTAACAGTTCTTGTAAATACAACCCAATCCATACTTGAATTAAAAACATGTTTAAATATTTTTCGCAAGATTACTGTACCTCATTTCATATTCTGTCAGAGGATATAAATTTTTCTTGAAATATCGAGGAGCATTGCTTAAAAACCATCTAAGTTATTCTGGCATCTTGTTTTATCGTCCTTTGAAGGATAAACTCTCAGGTTACTGCAATATCCTTGAATTGTGTCTTCATTACTTGACTAAAGGAAGGGGAGTAGCAAAATTCCGCATTGTGCGTTCGAAGAAAAGAAACGAAAATTAGATTTCCATTTAAGGGTCACAATTTAAGCGAGAGGATTCTATTAAATCCTGGAAATAGATGCCACGTTATGTAGATTTTAATCCGTACTTTGCAAGTAAATTAGGCTATATAGAAACCTGAAAAAAGAGAATGGTTTTGTAGGCCGAATCAGTGAGAGCTCTCAAATATTATAAAGAGCTTAGCGCGAATATAGCGGCAATTAATGCACAATAACGTATTTCAAAGAGGATTAATCTAGAACTAAACGCAAAATGGAGATCAATTATTGAAATTTATGGTCTGCGTAATTTTTTATTGGTAGTTCATTCACTGGAAATTATTATCGTGTAGAGCGCAGTAAGCGTCAATTTCACAAAAAGCGTTTCCTAATTGCATTTGAAACAGTTTGAAACATCCGCTCGACAACTACAGCCTGAATATGGCTATGCTCCTATATACTTTTTCAAATTCTGCGTACCTTTCAATTGACAACGTTTCCATCGCTCCCAGCTGGCTCAAATTATGTTCCCAATATTTGATAGACCTAACAACAATACCGACTGCCTGTACCACTTCGTATACCGAATGCGGTATTGTTTGAACACTACTCACATACATGAAAACGTTGTTATTTGAGCAAAATAGGTCAAAGTTTGTGATGTCGACAAATAGAAACCTCTTTGTATACTAGATCCACTTTTATAATTGGTATCTGATAATCACATATCACAGTCATGTAAACTATCAGTTAATTGATCTCCAAATAGAGTTACAGTACAGTATTACTATTTATATAAGTATTTTAACACCAAATTGAGCATAATTCAGTCGAGGGATTGATATATACTCTCCAAAATTCAAGCCTCGATACAACAGAATCCAGTCAAGGATTGAAACATCTTCGAGTGACCATCTTTCATCCAGCGTTTTTTTATATGACGATTTTTATCATCCTCATTACCTGCCACAAATTATATTTCGAATATTCGAATGTACCAATACTCTCAGTCGTCTGTACCACCTCGTATACTAGATACGATATAAATCACGAACAGCTTTCTGTTATCCGGAATATGTAGAACAAAAATAGAAATTTTCCGGGTGCCGTCAATTAAAAACCACTTTGTATACTTGATCACGTTTTGTATACCTCTCAAGGATATATATATGCATTTGATTCTAGCTGATTATGTCAAGAAATGGTTGGATATTATTAGGGAGTGAATCCCACTTCGTATACCATCAATCGATAGGTATTTCTTATTATATACCTAAGTACAAACATAATCAAATCAAATTCAAATATTTTTTGATGTGATATACTATAATATTCACATCAGCTATTTAGCTCCAACGTCAGCAAAACTCAGCTGAAGAATTGAAATGTATTCTCAATTATTATTCCAATCGAGATATCAAAACATCCTAACAATTCAAACTTGATTACGATCGGCCTCCTTGAAAGACGACACTTTTATTCTCTTCAATTGGCAGAAATCATACTACAAATATTTGATAGGAATAACGGCTCTAGCCGCCGGTACCATTTCATATACCAGATGCAATATTGTTCAGATATGGCTCACATACGTATACGCGCTGATATCCAAATGATGGAGGGCAAGATTAGAAAGTCCGTGGATGTCGACAAGAGCAAATACAGTACTTCCCCGACCATGAATTTCATGGCCAGTTTTATCGCTGTTTCAGAAATTTAGAATGTTGCATCAATTAATTCCATCAAGTAAAAGTTGTTATTGTCAAAGTGATAGCTGTCATTGTCAAAGTGACAACTGTCATTATCAATGTGACAACTGTCGTTGTCAAAGTGACAGATAGCGGTTATTTTTTAATCCTGACATATAATAAGTATTTTTGGAAATGAAGAATTCTTTTCTGGATTTCCGGGGTCTTCAATTCTCGACATTTGATCGCCAGAAATGTTTTTTGAAGATGGTAACGTGGATTCCACTACTTAATTATTTATTTTTGATATCTACTAAGCCTAACTCTCCAAAAACTTAAAATTCAAATGATTTGTGAAAGAAACTATTGACAATCGTTTAAATATTCTCCTTGACACTTCTACTAGAATTATTTTCACAAGAGCTTTAATTTGATACCAAACACGTTAATGCCAAATTACTTATTTTCAAATAAACAATTAACGAACGTTTGCATGTGATGCCAAAGTATAAGTGATAATAATTCTAACTTCACATTATGATTCTTATTATTTCTTTGGTTCAGAAAATTTAACAAATTTTATAATAATTTCTATTTTAATAATAACAAATGAACTGCTATTCGTTTTGGAAAATGATTTTTGTGAATACTGTGCCAAATCATTCAAGGATCAGTTTTAGTAATTTCATATCTTATAATAAACACTACCGTTCATGAAATAAACGCAAAAAACTAAAAATTCCAATCAATAGTTTTGGTACCACTAGTTGAAAAGAGCCCATCTACAAACTTAAACATACCTTTTGATGAAAAGCCTAAATATGAAATTCCAGTCAAAAATTCGTACAAGTTATCGTGGTTTCAGACAGGTCGACAAACCGACAAACTGCCTCTTTCAAAATTATGTTTTTCAGTTCAGTAGGGTCTAAAATGTGAAAATTCATTAGAATCTTGAAATGTCAAAAAATTACGATTATAATAATTTTCCTATTATATTATAGATTGGAGAAGTAAAAATTTCTCTGTATACTTGATCCAGTTTTGTATATCTTCCAATGAACACCCGTACAATAACTTGAATGAAAATAAATACATTGAATATCAATTTCTCCTTTCAACCGCTACGGGTGCGGTAGACATTCATAGTGCACTCGGTACTATAACTTGAACTTATTATTCCGGCAGCTAATTGTATATCACAGTAGAATAGTGAATCTCACTTCGTATACTATCAGTTGATCAAAATCCTGTGAACACACAGTAATCTGATCGATTTCAAATAGATTTCAAATACAGCCTACTAATTATATTCAGTCGAACGGAGGATGAGTACCGCCTCGTATACTGTTTCCTGATCAATTCACTCCTTGTTTGAGTATTTAGATCAAAATGCAAGAAAATCTTATTCCAGAGGAGAAATATTATGTTGGAAAACACATACCACTCCGTATAATAGATTTATTGAGAAATATTGATGTATTATCGTCAGGAAATGAATATCATTTTGTTATATTAGTAATGTATGTATACCTATTACATGTGAAATAACCCACGCTATATAAGACGACTCAGGTCACTGTATGTTTGATGATGTTCACAAAAAAATAACCACTTCGTATAACACACCGACATGATTATATACTCTGTAAATTGAGTTGGCATGCGGTCATCGAATTTGTAATAAAATCGACAAGTTACAAAGTTTGTATACCTACTTCTTTTTGAATCATTAGAATACTGATCGACTGACGGGATACTTGATAACAAAACCTTGACAGAGTTAGCTCGAATTATATAACAGACACTCATTGAGAGGTGAACAAAACTGAATCAAGTAAACAAAATAGTTTTTACTTCGACACTCACAAACTTTCTACTCTTGTTCTACATACTCCGGGTAACAGGGAACCGTTCATGAACAACACCGTATTTAGTATACAAAATGGTACACATGACTGAGATTATTAGTATTTCGAATATTCGAAACATGTTTTCTGCCATTTAGTAAAGATGAAGGGTCGTCACTGACTTTGAAGAGGGTTTACTGAAGGATAGCCATATTATAGCTTGAATTGTTGAGGTATTGCTTCAATCCTCGATTGTATTCTGTTGTATTACAGCTTGAATTTTTGAGAGGATAATATCAATCCCTCGACTAAATTCTGTTTAATTTTGTGTAGAAATACTGATGTAAATAGCAGAATTGTACCAAAATTTCAGCAAGAAAGTAATAGTATATGAAATGGAATTGACTATAAGTGGAAGAATCTATGCTGAACGATTCAGGTCAGAATATAACTGGTGTGACAGGAAGATGAAATTTCATGTATAACACATGTTCCAGTAAACCAATGATATAATTACACATGATGTTGACTTTCAGCAGAAAAATATTTCAAGCTATGTAAGATGATAAAGATTACGGAATAAGCATATACTGATGCCAACAAAAAGATAACCACTTTGTATACTCACAAAACGTGATGCTTTCTACCACCGAAATTATACATGCTGTAAATCAAACTTGCATTTGTCAGAAAAAACATAATTTTGCTCTCGTATAGTCAACAGCAAGTGAATAACAATTTGTATACTTTTAATGGTGCTGTATACTACATTTGGAAGAATGTATGTAGAACAACAAAGAAAAAAAGGAAATCATGTGTAGATTTTTCCATTGTCGAAAAGTTGGTACCATTTTGTATACTTTCAGTAGTGCATATTACATGCAAAAAGATAACCCCTTTGGTTACAGCACAGAGTGCAGTGTTCCACCAAAATAAGTACGCATGATATGAACCAAATTTATGTCCGTTGAAGAGAGGTTTAGATGTCAAGAAGTGGATATCACTTTGTTCATCTCAAAACATAGATGCCCTCACTATATTTCAAGTAGATTGAAGAATAACACATACTTCACAAAAACTAATATCCATATTGAAATGAACGTCAGTCATCTTATCACTGTCAAAAAGCAAGCCTTACTTTGTATACTTGAAGTAACACGGTATACTACTCATACAAGTATACTTCTGCGATAAAAACTATGTATTGATGTCAAAAATTGGAAACCACTTTATATATCATGAAATGTGGGTATCCACGCTATATTTCCAGCAGACGTCAATCAAAGATACTACCACCTTGTATACTAAACATGACAGAAATCATCATTATCAATACTGTAACTGGAATAATTATTAGTCGATATATCACTGTCAAGGAGCGATAGTGGCTTTGTATATTAGAAGCGGTATATAAATATACATGCTATAATTCCAACAATTGCAAATAAAGGTCAACTCTATATTAAAAAAGACGAAACATTTATACCGTATTGATATTAAATATTGTTCGTAAAAAATAATATTGAGTCACCTTGAAGAATAAGGTCCAGAAAATTTAATCTAGCTCTACAACAATGCATTCAGCACACTTTTTGTCGGGTCCAAGATTGTACAAATCGCACCACGTGGGTTTAATGGATGAATGTGAATTGGAGTTCCACTGCAAGTGCTCCACTGCGGAAAGTTGTTACCGAGGCCAACTTTGTCACCAAGTTAATTGTCAGCCGATTCAACGGCTGTTTAAAGTTAAACGGGCGCAAAGTTTTCATGCAGTGGCCAATACTAGATGGAGTTTCATCCATTCAATTGGCAATGTAGGAATCTTGAGTGGAAGTTGGGAGAAAATAAAATAAGATTGCATTTTGGCAACTGCTTAAAGGTGTTGAAGACATTATGGAGAATTATAACACTTTTCAATGAAAAAACAATTTTTGACCATAAAGAGACGATTATAAAGATTTGTTTCAAGGAGCTTATGAATCATGGAACGTTTTGTAAAACAAGCTTCTAATTTGATGAAGAATTTTCATTATCTCGTTTTCGGAGCGTATTATGTTCTCAAAAATATCCTGCTTTACTCACAAACGATGCTCATAATTGCATTGTTTATTCTCCATTTGTAAGTTTTCATTTCTCTGTTGTCATTTGTAAAGATGAAATGAAAATATAATATAATTTGGAAGAAACTTTTTAATTACTTTTTATTTCTTCTTCAATCTTCAAAGCATTTTAACTTGAAGAGACGCCATTAGAAGGAAGTGAATCTGCTGCTTGAATGACTAATCTAGTATCGAGATTAGTGTGAGAAGTGTTGTTATCCTGTTAGTTTTAGTTGTTCTAAAGAGCAACTGGAAAATTAACAATTCAATATATGGAGTGTTAATTCCATAGAATATTTTTTCTGCTATAGACTAGATGATTGCCTTCAAATAAAAGTATTTGTCCTCTTCCCACTGAAATACTCGGTTTTCAGTGGTAAGGGTCGCTCATGCATAACCCAATTTTCCGACTCTTCCACCATTTGATTTTCTGCTCTTTTGGAGAGTACTTCTCACCCATCGAACATTAGACAAGACGAGATGTCATCACAGCCACAATTCCATATCTCGTACGTTACGTTAAACGTGTTATTTGTGCTTAAAATAGCGGAATTCTCTTCGTGACGTTGCGATCAATATCACAGGTCGCGGCTAAAAATAGCTTCGTCCTACATTTAGCGGGGTGGGAAGGAGCAGAGTGCAGCACGGCGCCAAACGTACGCGATGCCGGCGGTGGTTGAAAGGATGCTGACGGTGGTGGAGGATGTCACTCTAGAGATGATGAAGGACAAGAATGGAGAGAGGTTACGTGGTCCGATGACCTCCAAACGAAATTCAAACATTAAGTGACACTTAAATAGAGAATCCTATTCAGAGTCCAAAAATTAATCCTTATTACAAAAATTACTGTTCGACTAATGAAAAGTGGGCAATGCACATATTCAAGATAAGCAGTACTATCTTAAAATGTACCAGAATTAATTTATTTATACTACTTACAAGTATAATATTATCTGGAGATGAACCACTGAAACGACTTTATTTAGTGATAAATTCAATTCCCGTAATTTGTCGACGATTGATACAGATGACTCAGAAAACCGTTGTACATTTAGTGTACAAAGAAAACGTGATCAGTTGTGAGCTCTATTCACCCTGCTGTTAAAGCACTTTGAACAACACACAAAAAACGTTCTAGCACACGAGAACAGTGTTATTTTGTTGGTCACGTTGCTAGATAAGCCATTGCAATAGTATATGAGATCACGTCTCGAATTACCACATTGCACTCTTCTTTTTGAGTATGAATTATCAGAGATTCAAATACGAGAAATGACACATACCTTAATTCTGATATACATGAATGGAACTAATGGAAGGGATCATTATTTGACATTTGGCATGATATTGGAAGTTGATTTTATGATATAATATACTTCCATCAGTCTTATTTTATGTAACACATCAGTGAATAATATTTATTGAAAATATGCTAGTAGGGTAATCAAGATTTTAAAAGAATCATCTACATATCTATTTTTTGAAATGGCACAATTTGAACAATCCTTATTTCTTGACATGATGCATACTGAAAAATGGGGCATCAATATTCAACTTCTCGCTGATTAAAGTTCCAAATTTTGATATAGAAGTAACGCCGGAAGCTTAATACAAAATTTTGTACGCATCTTTGGATTTTGAACAATTTGACCTTGCATAATTATGGCCATAAAATAAACTGGAGAGCAGAAAATAGCATAAAACCGATTTCATACGTCGATTCACTATGTCTATCTTTAAGAGGCATCTATCGAGAATATTTATTTGCTACCGACTACGCCGATTGCACCTGTATATCAGCTTATGAGATTTCTGCTACTTATCTGTTTCCATACACTACCAGATAAAAGAAACTGCTTCGTGAGAGACTCAGGAATCTTCATGGATATATTTATGGATTATTCGACTTCAAAAACCGGAAACTTTTGTCACTTGGTCAGTTTTGATCTTGAAAATCAACAAGTTCCAAATGAATCGTTATACACGTTATCAGAAAGAAACTCGAAGAACACGTACACTAATAGACAGAATTACACTTATATCAACGGAATCTTCAAAATATTGCAACACTTTCAATTCAAAAACAGTTAATTCGTACAAGGTGACTGACGACACCTTCCTTATAGACACAAGATAATATCACGCTACAAGGCTTCCTGAATCAACTCAATAACAATACTCTGACAGTAAATTTCACAATGGAAGCTGAAACCAGCGTCTCTTGACGTCAATGTCAAAAAAAAAACTAATCAGGACTTCATATGACAGCCGTTAAATTATGCACCATAGCTGCAGAATTTGAAATAATATCAACAATAATCTGGTTCCGAAAAGTCTGTAATTGATAGCTAAGCTAATGAAAAGACACCGAAATAGGAACACCAATTGAAGAAAGGAAAAAATACTCGCAGATCCACTTCTTAGCTTCCCATACATGATAGGAATATTGGTCGGATTGCGAAGAAATTCAACATATGCACAGTTTCCAATTCTATCAGAATATCAAGAAGAACTAGACTAAAACAAAATAGGCGAAAAGACGAAATATGGTTTTGCGGCTCATGCCTGCACATGGCATTTTTTAGCATAACTAATATCCAAGCTGGGATATCCAAAGCGCGTCAGCTTAGTCAATTGGAACTTCAAGAAGTGAAACCGTCATAATTCATTACACATCTAGTATTTTTTTGCTCACAATCCAAGTATCGAAAATAAATAATTTCTGTTTAGATTTATTCAAGATCTTGCATCCCCTGAAAGTTATCAAAAACCCTATTGACAGGAAGTTGATAATTATTATTACCATGCTAACAGGCAAAAATTATAATTGGAGATCATGGATGTTGTTGGTATTCTTTCATTTCATTGTTATAATGTCCAATCGACATTTGGAAGAAATTTGTACAATACAATTTTTCTTCATAGTGTTTGCTTTTGCTGTGAACGTGATAGTACAGAAATTATAAAAAATATAACGTAATATCAATAAATAAAATAAGACATGTAAGCCATGTTCGTAATATTAAGCCCGACGCACACGAAGTAATTTTTCAAGCAATTTTGGTCCGCTGCTAGGTGCTGGGCTTGCTACGAGACTTGTTTTAAAAGATAGATCCGATGGCATTTTCATACTTGCTCCGCTGCTGGCTGTTATCCATGGCCAATCAGAACGGACATCGAAATCACGTGACTACATCAGCTTTATGTCGCATTTACCATATTTGGTTTTTCATAATTAATCATTTGATCCTGACGATCTCTCTAGTTTTTAGCTCATTTTCTACAAATAACTAGACGATGCAGCGAGCTCAATCAAATAATGGAAACACTCTACTGTAGGGAATTAGTTGAAAACATTGCTTGCAGATACAATTCAAATCAATTGTGGTAAGGATAATAATTCAAGTTGTACATATAGCATTTTAAATGGTACCCCCAATAACTTGAAGTGGTAAAGTCGACGTGATGGTGAGTGGTAAGGTGTTGCAGCTCTAAACCGTGAAATCTGACTACTTAAGTGATAACCGGTAGGTACCATTTGCGATTGTAAAACAAAAACAGCTTTTGAGGTTAGGAAATGTATTTCAATCTTAATTGAAGTATATTTGTTTGTAAAAAAATTTAATACAAAAAATAGTTTTTAAACTAATAGTCCATATCAATAATGGTCATCTTTTATGTGTACATAAAATCCGAGAAAACTAAATTGCATCACTCAAGCGGTTAGAAGTATAAGTGGTGAAGTCTTATCATTTAAGTGTTAAAACTTGAATGGTTAAACTCAAGTGGAGAAAATCGAAGTTGTAAGTCGATTGAAACATATTTTCAAGATGAAAAATAGTTTCTAAACTAATGGTCCATATCAATAATGGTCATCTTTTGTGTACATAAAATCTACTTTTCATCTTGAAAATATATTGCAATCGACTTACAACTTCGATTTTCTCCACTTGAGTTCAACCATTCAAGTTTTAACACTTAAATGATAAGACTCCACCACTTATACTTCTAACCACTTGAGTAATGCAATTTTGTTTTCTCAGTGTAATTTGTCGAACATGTGAAGAACTCCGCGGCCTTAAAACCCTTCCAACAGCCACTCTGTGGAACACAGTTCTCTCTATTTTCTTCTGCCCGCATTCTTATTAATTTGCTAGCTATAACTGCTCTTCTCCGACGATTACATATTTCCGGAAACATCCATATTAATAATAAGCTAGAAGCTAGTCCACGTTCTAGAGTCACAGTAAGTGAAGCAGCTTGCTTTGTGTGCTCCGGAAACGAGTGCAGCTCAAAGCGGCACAGAGTCCAGAAAGACTTGCGGCAAATTAATTGAACAAAATTCCTTTGAAAATTGTCTAGTGTGCGGCGGGCTTTAGTTTACTGTAAATTTTGTCGCAATTGCAAACTTTGTTTGAAGAATCTATAAAATAGTTTAGATACATCCATGTAAATTTAAAAAGTCTAGTAATGGAGTACTTCGGTGCATTTGTTACAAAAGCACGGACACTAAACAACCGCCATCATTGACACGGATAAAGTTGGCTGCACGAAGCTACGCCCTGGGCCTTGTCCTTGCTTTCGTCGAGTGCAGCCAGCTTCACCCTGGACAATAATGATAGTCGTTAGGTCTTTGTAGCATAATATACTATTCTATATCTACAGAAACTTAAATAATTCTAGAATAGCTAAGTAAAAACTTAAGTAAAGTTTGATCAAAACTCGGGTATGAAAGTTGCGTTATAGAATCTAAAGTTAATTCGTTCAGTATACGCTGCCTTTAGTGAACTTCCAGTCACTGCTTAGCCTGGTCCCTTATTGTTCAACATCTTCATAAATGAACTATAAGTTATTTTCCTGTCACGTTCTTGCTTACATTGATGACATTAATTATTCTCAAGAATTTCATCACCTAAATATACTCACATCCTACAAAAGAAAATATAAATACTGAAGTACCAATAACTAGCTCAAATAGAATTTAGATACATGCTGTGTTGTCACTTATAGTCCGTAAAACAGGGCTTTTATAATCTTGACACGTTTTTAATGTCGGACTGAAAGAACGCCTTGCAAAATTTATTGGACAAAATGATTAAATTTTAGGAAAAATGTAACTTAATACGTCTTAAAAATCTCAAACTAGCGGTAATGAGTTTTCATACCAACATACTTATGACAAGTGCGGTCTGTCGGACTCACCGCTAGCCCCAATATTTATGTCGGACAATATTATTTTTCATTTTATACTCAACAAATCTTTCAATTAGTGTAAAGATCAATATGACGGTAATACTTTTTAAAGGCTTCATGAAATTGACGTGTTTAATAAACACTCGCTGAAAAACGCCCCCAAATCAAGAATTTTGCCACATGTAAAAGCTGCCGGACTCATCACAATGAAGCCATTCACAAAGTTTCAAGTGAGCGGTAATAAACGAAAAAATCAAGTCTGTCTGTCTCATGGACTATTACTGTCTTCGATTTTCGTAAGTAGAATATCAGTACCAAATGGATGGACAAAATTTGGTCCAAAATAAGCTAGTCAGAGATTTGGGAATAATTTTCCCTCATAACTTCAATTTCTCGGAACAAAACAGTAGTCTATGCATCTCTTCTCAAAATTTTATATCTCCTATCAGTTGTCAATATATCAAAAGAACCTGCATCATTTGGTACTTTCAGGATGCATATCTATAATTTAACCTTGATAAATTCTATCCCATTAGCGCAATTGATCAAGAAAACCATATTTTACCACATTCCATATTATCTTTAGCAGATAGAAGATTGTTCATATCTGCAAGGTTTCTGTGGATGCTAATCCACGGTTAATATAAATGCACCATATTTATTATCATGCATTCTGTTCTCAGTTCCACGAATAATATCTTGAGCTTCTCGGACTTTTTATCTACCAGCGGCACGATCAGATATTCTGCTCAATTCACCAGTCTCTGTCATTTGCCGATGTGCGGATAGTATATATGAGTTTTTTTTATTTTCAATCATGCAAATTAACCACATACATATTTGTTTTGTTTTGTATATATACTCTATTATATTTGTCCTGTAATTGTGAAACTGTTGGGTGAAAAATATATTATTATTATTACCATTATCATTGTTATTATTATTATTTCAGCAAGAATTCGCTGCACTCTCGAATCTCACTGAATAAATCGAGTCCAGACAAATAGATTCATCAAGCAATAGAGTCAGTCTATCAATTCAGACTGAGTTTATGTTTTCATCTTTTCATTATTTTCCGTTAATAGATAAAATTCTGAAAGATACTCAAGCATTGTTAGTGAATAATTTGATCTAGTAAAGGCGCCCAAGTTCACAACCGTCAGTTAAAATGGCCGATAAAAGCGTGACAGTATTAAGATCTTAGTTCATGATTATTTAATAACAATTAGAAATTGTACCAAATTAAGTATTGTGTATTCAATCTGAAATATAAAAGTCAATGGAAGTTTGAAGTACATCTTCACGAAACGTCTGAGGGACACAAAAAAACAATTTAGAAGGATATTAGAGAAGTAACCAAGCAACCAACATTTCATTTAGTAATAAAGAGGCGAATCGAACAAAAAAACAACTTCTCTCATGAATGCTGCAGAAATTTGAAAAGATCCTCCACATAAAAGAATTTTTTTCCAGGAACATTTCCATGAAAAGTAAAATGCGCATCAATTCCATAAAAAGGTTTTTACAACACGAAAATAGTTTTCAAATTGTATGTAGCTTTGTGGCAGAACCATGCGTAATAATAACAATTCAACTCCACCGCGAAAATTCCAACAAACTAAAATTCCTGGTTTTATTGCCGAGGTAGAGTCTTCTAGAAATTCTAATAAGTGAATGTTTGAGCAATATTATTACAGATGGAGTTCAAAATGTTTCATAACCTCGAAAATTGCCAAAAATTATCTATTTACTCCTCGTTCTCTCTTCTGTCCGCATTGCAGTAGCCCGCGGTGTGCTGACGCTAAGCCGCGTCGTCCGTTGAATAAGTTAACAATGAGCGCGAAATCAGAGCCGGTGAAATGGCGCAATTCTTGTGGCACGTGGGTTGGTGAATTATACATTAAGACGGCTAGGCTCGGAACAGCTTTGGCAGTGAAGACATGGAATACTTAATTATACATAGGTGACTGTGATGATAGTGGTTTATCTAGCGGTTCACCGCGGTATCATTACTATATTGGGTAACTTACTGGAAATTGTGGGATTGGGTATCTATGACATTGCGGTCAAAAGGGGTATAGTCACACCAAAAGTTCTTCAACTCTAATTTTATAGCAGTCTGATACATTATCAGCAAATTATCATACGCATACATTTTTGCTGAAATATTCATGAAAATTTATTTTATTATTCTGAAAACTACTGCAGAATATGTACTGAACTTAATGAGCAGTACTGCTATTTATCAAACTAACTGCTGTCTATACATAAACAGAAAAAAGTAACATTTTCTGTGGGAATATTCAAATGTTTCAGATGAGCTGGCGCAGTCGGTCGGGCATCCATGCAAATTTTCTCTTCGGAATCTGATCTAAATTATAGTTTAGGCTCTAAAAATGCTAATTAAATATTTAAATGATGTATTATGGTCATTAATAAATAGACAAAATAATAATGGTATTTATTTATTTTAGCTTATTCCGTCAAAAATATGAATTTAAAATGATTAATGACTCACTTAAAAAAGTTTTAATGTCAGGATAAGCTTGCTGAAACTCAGATGGTACATCGAATTGATAAAAAGTAATTGGACATTGAAAAATTACTCTTCATAATTCAATTTACCGTCGATATTTGCAACATAAACCGCTGTACAATGAATTATTCCGTACATGAAACAACAATTATTGTTATTTACGATTTACGGAAGTATCAGTCATGGGCCATTCGCTTCTGTTGTTATTTCCTTTTTTTGAAGTAAAATTCCATGCAGATAATAAATGGACTTTATTTTTGCAGCATTAACAAATTGTAGTCTTGCTCGGATGAGTCGAATGCAGCAATTTTACGCGGCAATTAATATTCTATGTAATAAATAAATTTTAGTGGTTCAGGAATACAAATCCTCTATTCGTGAATCACATAAATTAGTTAAGAGATTTCGCTTATCTCTCATATACGGGAACATCGTAAATTCATGCACAAACTAACTCTTACTTGTGCAGCAATACAACTTCATCCCTATCTAATAATAGCAGCTACATATTGTCACAAATGTGAAATATTTTAAGTAATTAGTTCACATTGTCATTCGTTCGAATTCACTATTTAGCTAATAATTTATTGTAACTGCAATCCCAGTTAGCATTAACCAAATCGATGTTCAATTGTCGGACATGATTGACAGCCTATGACTACTAGATGTCAGTGATTCAGTAAGAGTAACTGTGAGCGATATTGTGTTCATACAAGTTTGTAAAATAAATATTTAAACTGTAACCGGTAAAAAGAAATTATTCACAATAAAATTTGTGACAATATGAAGAAGCTAGCAACACGATGGATTCCACATTTGTTGACCACGAACAGAAAAACGCCTAAGTGGTGCAATGTTATGCTCCACAAATTTGACAGAGAAGAATCTAAGGAGTTGAATAATATCATAGGTGACAAATCTTGGCTTTACAATAATGACCTCCAAACCTAAGAAAATAAAAACAAAAAAAGTACACAGTAAGCTCAAAGAAGAAAATTATTGCTCCTTTCTTCAGAAATAAACGTCAAGGTACAGTAATTTCTCTTGAGGACTATACAACCATAACTGCAGATTGGTATATAAAAGTCTGTATTTCAGAATTACATGAAAACCGATCAAAGACTGGTGTGCGTGGCATTTTGTTGCAGCATTATCTAAAGGAGCTTTCGAAAGCCAAATATGCTGCCTGCTTCAAGAAACGATTCCAAAGATCAGATTAGACTATTCAGGCCAGAAAGGATCTCTTATCTCGTTAAAAATCTTGAATTTTCTTGGTACTTGCTATTTTAGAGGAGTCGTTGTATAACTGCAAGACTTCAAAGTGCCTGTAACGCGTGAGCCAAATCTGGACTAAGAGCTGATTTCAAAATCATTTTCAAATCAATAATAAAGCAGGTCTTGTGCCCTAAGTGTTTTCAAACAATTTATTTATGTGTTCAGAATACACAAAAATGAATTCGCAAAGGAATGCAAAGAGATACTTTTCTTACTTCCTGACTTACTCTGTAATCAAAAATTTCATGGGTCTGCTTATAATTGATCAGAAAGTACAAGGTTCTGTCATTCAAACGTTCATGACATTATTCATAACCGGGATTTAAATTATTATAGGTTGAAGTGACGGGGAATTAGCCAATAAACTAGGTTTCGATTTGTATAGTCCATTTAATTCATCAATAATGACACAAAAAATGAATAAATTGATATTATTGTCAACAAAATGAGACATTCACACCGAATTAGTTTGACTCGAAATTGTGTAATCGGTCCGATGAGTCTTTGGAACAGTTGTAAAATTTAGTAAGGAATATCACATTTTACATCATGTATAACAACATAATGTCACAAATTTATTATGATCCAATAACCTCAACAAAAATTGCAGTGCAATTTCACTTAAAATATTGTCGCACAATGTAAATTCTGCTCCAGAATCGCTTATTTTCGCTTTACCACCACTACTTGGCTTTTTTACTATTTCCCCATGTAGATTTATATAGGCTACGTGCATGAAGTCTACTAGCGCCTCTAGCGGGCAATAGAGAACGATTGAACTCCATTTTATCATTGTTTCATACCTATATTTTTTCAAATGTACTAATATTTTTTAATTCAGCTAAGTGCGTATAATATAACTTGCATAGCATAAAAGGTACGTTGAAATTATTTATTTTGAGTATTTTTTTCTTCAATTATAACGTACCTATTATAGAGAAAACGTCTTAATTCGTCCAAATTGACAGCATAACCTTAAATTATGACGTCGATGATCTTGCAGATCGGGTTTGTATTTATCAAACACTGTATCCCTTTTATCGAGGAAGCATTGAAGGAAAGCGTAAAATTAATTTTGCCATATTAAACATGTTGAAGAATATGTTGCTGACAATATTAACAACAAAATTATTGCGAAGTGCATCTGACCAACTTCTATCACTGAAACATCTTACAAATTAGAGATGAAGGTAGATTCTTGAATCCCAAATCGATGATGAATATTTCTAATTTTACAATTGAATTACAAACAAATTTGTTATATAGATTAGTAATGCAAGACAGACAATACTCTATTTATCGCTTTGATTCACTTCACTCATTTTTTTATGTTATAACTGGGTACATGAAATCTATGAAATTATATTTCACTTGAATCGTCCTTAACACAACAACCTGAAACAGAACAAACGTTTTCCCATGTTTTATATGCAATTATTTTCACTTTTAAACTACAATGCTCAATGACAGCTCAATGACGTATTCTGAGAAATGGAGTTCGATGTTTACAATTGTGCTCACCATGAGCGCTCGCTTCGATATTTGTTCAAACTCCGCCCCCTTGCACATAGCCTATAGTACTAGTAGATGTTCCGAAATATTCTAACCAATCAGTGCGTCGTTAGACAGGCAACTGACCAATTGGACATAATTTCTCTCCTCTACGTAAAAATTATATTCTGTACCAATGAATTATCATTCGAATGTCCAACAACTTTGACAATGACAGCTGTTATTTTGAAATGTGCAATTGATTGATGCGACATTCTAAATCTATGAAACAGTGATGAAACCGGCCATGAAATTTATGGATCGAGGAAGTACTGTGTGGCCGCAGCAGATTTTATATGATAAGATTGCTCAACTAGTTTCATTCAAAATTATATCATGTTGGGCTGGATTGGGCCATAGGAAGAGAAAATTAATACTATTCTTTCATAAATTTCAATAATTTAAACACTAGAGCTCGTAATCTACAGTCAATAACATAACCTCATTTGAAAATTTGGTTTTTAGCGCATTTTTCCGAAAAAAGCGCTATTATATTCACTTTGGCTGGCTGGCTGGCTGGCTGGCGTGACGCTGAGATCTCAGCAACTATACTATTTACAGACTTGAAACTGGTACTAAATAAAAGCTGCTGTTTCGTAGGCTTGCACAAATTGCTTTAATCCAAGCTCAGTGATTGTGGAAAATTGAATTATTCAATTACTTGTTTCAAGTGGAACAATGTCCATAGATATCTATGACATTAGGGATATGGCAACTAAAATTTATTAAAGTAGATAAAAATTTAGTTACAACTTTCGCCGCGCGTGTCACTATTATTATGTACAGTTGTCAAATCTGTCCGGGATTCATTCAATGACTTGTTTGACGCGAATTTGAAGCTTATTAGAATGAATTATTATTATTGAATGAAAATTTGTTCACTTTTGGTGTATTTTTTTTTATATAGCTTTGATAAAGATCAAATTATCATTTTAAGCTACAGCACTTGACCTCCTGTCAGTCAATAACAAAACAATGAAGATTAAAAGGTATTTTTGAGTTTTTACATGTATAAATTATGTACCTATTAAATAGTCAACTTGAAACTAGTACTAAATGGAAGCTGCTGTTTCGTAAGTTTGCCCAAACTGCTTGATTTCAAGCTCAGTAATTGTAAGAGATGGTAATTTGCGAAATCTCTGAAGTAACAAGCATTCATGAGCTGTCAAAAATGCGCTTCCATCATCTAGATGATTCTTCCATTTTTTTTCATCTACCCCTGACTTTCACATCGCAAACAATGCGTAAACTAAGCTTGTAGGCATTTCAGCTCTATCATCAATTCATACGAACGCTTTCGTAACCTGAATTCAGTTTATATTGTCACAAAAGTAAAATATTTAAAGAAATTAGTTCACATTATTATTTATTTGAATTCGCTATTTAGCCAATAATTTATTGTTACTGTTATCATAGTTAGTATTGATCAATAAGTCGATGTTCAATTGTCGGACGTGATTGACAGCCTATGGTTACTAGATATTCGGTGGTTGTAAGGCATCAAGTGTTAGACATTTAATTGTTGGATTAGGGGTATATAAAGAGCGTGAGCTAGGAGGGAGGTCATTCAGCAAGAGTACGCGATCACGGGATCATAACTCCCAGAGTTGCCCAGCAAAGTGGAAATAATTGTATAATGCGCGAAATTTAAAAGACACATTTTTTGTATCGTAGTGTTTTTGTTGTTCTTAACGATTGTGAACTGAGCCAGAAGCTCACGTTTATGGGTTTATGACCAAGTTATGAAACATAACTTTGCGCATCAAACCCACAAATACATATTTTTGGTAGAATTCATTGCAAATAATAATCAGGTGTTCCACCGCATACAAAAATATGTAATTTTGAAAAATCATGGCAAGACTCTCGTCGAGACTCGAGACCGAGACAAGACTGACCTACTCGGGACCAGGGCGAGACCGAGACGAGACTGAGCTAGGCGAGAGAAACGGGAGACCGAGACGAGCCCCACTGAAGTCTCGCCTCGTCTCGTCTCGTCTCGTCTCGTCTTGTGGCAACACTGCCTGTGACAATGCAGTGAGTGGCCAGGGCACATTTTGGCGTATTTTATTGAATTTTGAACAGTTTCATTTATGTTTATCAAACCTTGTTTTTGGATATATTTCATTCTGTACTGTCTGCTGTGCATCACAATGATTACATTGTATTTTGTAGATTGAACTAACTTCTAAATTTGTATCTGTTTCATCTTTTATTTTGGAGAATAAATTTTCTACGGTTTTATACTGTTTAAAACAAATGTCAGCCTCCTGATTATTTTTAGCGCATTTTTTATAAAAAAAAAGCGCTATTATATTCACTTTGGCTGTCTGGCTGGCTGGCTGGCTGGCTGGCGTGACGCTGAGTTCTCAGCAACTATACTATTTGCAGACTTGAAACTGGTACTAAATAAAAGCTGCTGTTTCGTAGGTTTGCACAAATTGCTTTAATTCAAGCTCAGTGATTGTGGAAGATTAAATTATTCAATTACTTATTTCAAGTGAAACAATGCCCATAGATATATATGACATTAGGGATATGGCAACTAAAATTTATTAAAGTAGATAAAAATTTAGTTACAACTTTCGCCGCGGGTGTCACTATTATTATGTACAGTTGTCAAATCTGTCCGGGATTCATTCAATGACTTGTTTGACGCGAATTTGAAGCTTATTAGAATGAATTATTATTATTGGATGAAAATTTGTTTACTTTTGGTGTACTTTTTTATATAGCTTTGATAAAGATCAAATTATTATTTTTTGTAACACGTATACCGAAAGTACCCTATTACTGAGCTGACTTCTGCTCCGAAAGTTCTCAATTCCAAACCATGATAACAATTTTCATTAATTCTCTGTTGACTGGGAATTAATGGATATTTTTTCCCGCTGGGTAAAAATGAAATTGTAGATTATGGATCATGGATGCGTTGGATTTTTTTATTTCATTGAAATATGTCAAATTGATATTTGAAAGAAATTTGTATTAAAGAATGTGTTCGTTATAGTATGTGCATTCATTGTGAACGGGATAGCACAGAAAATGAGAAGAATACCAATCAATAAAATAAATCATGTAAGTTATGTTTCATTGTTTACTGTAATGTGATTGAATTTGCAAAACTCTGTTTGTCAAATCGATAAGATAGTTTCGATACATCCAAATTTATTTAAAAAATTTAGTAATGGGGATACTTGGGTGCACTTGTTACAAAAAGTATCGTATGCTACACGGACTCTGAACGACTGTCATTATTGTCACGGATAAATTTGGCTGCACGGAGCTACGCCTTGGGCTTTGTCCTCGTCTTCGCCTCGTGCTTCGCCCTCGCCTTCGCCTCGTACTTCGCCCTCGTCTTCACCGAATGCAGCCAAATTTATCCTGGACAAAAATGACAGTCGTTCGGTCCTTGTAGCATAATATACTATTAAGGTACAGCACTTGTCCTCCCGTCAGTCAATAACTAAACAATGAAGATTAAAAGGTATTTTTGAGTTTGTACATGCATAAATTATGTACCTATCAAATAGTCAACTTGAAACTAGTACTAAATGGAAGATGCTGTTTCGTAAGTTTGCCCAAACTGCTTGATTTCAAGCTCAGTAATTGTGAGAGATGGTAATTTGCGAAATCTCTGAAGTAACAAGCATTCATGAGCTGTCAAAAATGCGCTTTCATCATCTAGATGATTCTTCCATTTTTTAATATCCGCTTGATTCTATTACTAACTCAATCTATGCACGGAATTGTGAAATACTTCTGTGTAGAAGGATTTTTTTTATTCTTGTCAATATCATTTGAGCTTTGTAATAATTGATGATTCAATTTGTAGGACCGTTCGTAATGCTCAATAGTGTAGCCGGAATTGTGGAGTTGTGCAGTCAGCTAAATCGTCCAAATTTGAGTAAACATCCCAATATTCAATTAGTTTTTCTCACGTCGTGATCATTGGTTGGCTAATAACTCATAAATTGGTTCAAATAATTTCAAAGAAGTATGTTGATGTGGCGAGAGCTTGTGAAGAACTGGTTGAAACTATAAATGTGAACTTGAATCTGATTTTTTTCTCTCTCACCAATTTAATTCGTAAAATTATGCAAATACAGATGAGCTCGGGCCAATAATGCAAGTTGAACGGCGCCTGCTACATGTTCCACAAATATATTTCACGAAGAATCCAAGAATAGCAAAACACAATTGATATCACAGTGAAAACCATGTCTCGTACTTTGTACACAACCAAATTGATTGATATATGAAGAGCATATTCACAACAATCAAATATTGAATCTGATATTCATCCCTGTTTCTTTAGATTTATTCAATCCTTTGAGCTTCGGATTTGTAATCCCACATCATCTTCGCAGCTACACTGAAATCCTACTTATTCTGATTCTCCACCCTGAAAACTTACAACTAGTTTAAAAAAGAGCTAGAATGAAAAGGAACCAAAACTATTATAAACAGTTTAGGGACCGAAAAGAGCCAAGAAAAACATTTTAGTACATATGTTAAAATGACAGAACGGCTAGAAAACGGCACTTACTTTTATCCTTGGGATAACATCAACACAAGGTATGCTTCAGAATTCATAGCTTAAACTGCACCCTCCTTTTAACCTGCAAGTAAACAAAAATAATGTATCAAATAACGAGTTCTACTTTCTTACAGTGCTAGTTCTGATATTGAAGGCTATTTTCAAAAACATTAAATCATCAGGTGATACCGGAGGTGAGCTAACAATTGTAAATATTGAATATCAGAAAATATTTTATTTGAAGCGGAATTTATTATGATTCGTCGGAGATAATTTTCAAAAAGGATCAAATTTCAGATGCAAATATCATATAACGTCAGACGGCAGGCTATCAACTTACAATTATGAATATTGAGTAATAGAATATATATTATTCTCTGATAAATAATGTACATAAGTGAAAATGGAACGGTCTTGGAAGATAAGTCTTCTCTCTTCTTCTATTTCTACTTTAAACAAAAACACAATCACATATGATCCCTATCATCCAGCCCGTTTGACATTATCAGACTGAGCAGTTTCATACTCATAACACACATACACATCCCAAAACCATAAAACTTTTATGCGGGAATCACAGACATCTAAGAATAATTAATTGGTTCAGGAAATATAATATAGTTGAACAATTATTCCAACAGTCGGTGCATATAAAGTTTATTGTTTTCAATATTCTACTTGCGATAATACACATGAGATTAAGTTGAAAGCAAAAAAATAATGAATATGGAGTGGAAATATATGGAATTCTTGCAAGACGATGGAAATTGCTGAAGTGCATTAGATGTGTTTTTTTTCCTAAATCAAATTGGCGAATAAAACCTCAGTCCTCCATTATATATTTATTCTGTTCTCAATTGTATCCTATTAATGAGAAATATTATTTTCAAAGCGTGTATCATGGAACACTAACACTTTTTTTATAATCCTTTATATTTATTACATTACATGATACAATTCTTGTTTTACTATCGTCAACCTTTTTTATGTAACTGCCACGTCAACCCTTTTAGGTTTAACTTTGTCCAAGCTATAACACAAATAATGAATTGCAAATTGCTGTGAAAGATATTGAGATGAATTGCTCCATGGAAATAAATGTCTAAATAGGGTTTATTGTGTTAGCATGTATTTGAATGGAAACGGCAAACTAATGACGATAAATTGAGCTCATATTTTCACCTGTTGTTAACCTTAAACAATGTGGGCATATGACATTTATCAGACTTATAGTTTTGTCATATTACAATACTGAATCATGTGATAATGTGTGCGTGTATATTTTTAGAACGTAGAATCATCATACTAATGCTTTATAGATTCAAATAACAATATGAAAATGACTGTTTGCTAAAAGTAAATTATTCAATGAAACTGGAGATATGTTGCTATATCTTGATATTCTATGCGGAGCTGATACATAATACCGGCATATTTTGTGCTTAATGAAATTAGTTCAGTATAGTAACCAAAGATAACATTTGTGTTACAATTGCATGCCATGTTATATGATATTACGTAGGTAATTCAAGAGATTGCATTTACTTGCAATAATTAATGATATATCTGACGAATCGTAGTATGTGTATGACGAAATAGGTTTTCTGACAAATAAATGGTAGTATAAGTGGGTGGATTCTAGTATTATTATGAGCTACTATATAAGAAGTATGACTGAACAGATTTAACATCACTAAAGAAACATTGGAATACATTTTCAATCAAGGAGGTTATTCTAAACGTATTTTTCGTCTTGTTTCAAGAATGGATATTTCTTAATATTATACTGGAATTCTTCTCCACTATCGCTATATCCAATCCAACGCTTAAGCTCAGCGTTGATGTCTATCCTTTTCCTTCCTTTTTAGTTATGTTATGGTACAATTCTATCAAAGTTTTTAAAGACTGTCACCGATAAAAATCAATGAGAAGTCTGTAATTTTCATTTTTTAATCAGTGTTTGCAAAATTATTATATAGTACAAATTAGTATAGCAATGCTGCTATTCAATATGAATAAAATATTTGTTTTGAAACAAGTATTGTTATCGTGATTTTTTGACAGTTTGATATAATGATGAATCTCCGCGTTTTAGACCCTACCGAACCTGGAAAACATAATTTTAAAAAAAATTGATCGGTTTGTCGGTTTGTTTGTTTGTCCGAAAGCACGATAACTTGAGAACGCCTGCAAATTTCAGACTAAAATTTTATATTCGAGTTCTCTTATCAAAAAGCTAGATTTAAATTTGTAAATGAGCTTAATTCAACTAGTGGTACCAAAACTTGATAAATTAAACTTTTCAGTTCTTTGCGTTCATCATAAGATTCAAAATGACCTCAAATTAATCCTAGAATAATTTGACACAACATTTACCTGAAATTTGGTTCTAAGCTCCTGCAGGAATAATTCTATTAGAAGTGCCAAAAAGGATATTCAAACAATCGTCAATTGTTTTTACCCAAGTAATTTTATTGATGTCAAGTTTGATATCAATCTGAAGATTTCGGAGAGATAGGCTTCATAGAAATATGAAATAAATAATCAGTGGAATGTTACCATTTTCAAATCAAATTTCTGGCGATTGAACAATTTAGAAACTTTTTGTATGCAGCCAGACCAATCGTAGGGACCAAACATCCTCCAGACACGAATAAAATGTTGTTAAGTATGAGCGCGAAGTTATTATTTGTACGCTTGATATTAAGCGAAGTATCTATGAGCACCCAACTCTCCCTCGGTCTGGTTTTTTTAAAAAGTATTGTAGTTGTTTCTCTGAGTATCATATATAAAAATTAGGACTGAGATATCAAGTGAGATTATGCTATTTTTTTGCAAGCTTCAAAGCGTCTAGCAGGAATTACCGCCGATGGGAAGTGTCTGGCTTGTTATCATCAATTTTCAACAATTTTTTCTAGAATATACATGAAAATCAGCACTTAGACTTTAAGAAAAGTGAGTAATATCTAGCACATGGTATCTGTAAATTGGCCGTCAGCCTGAGCTAGCAAGTATGCGTATGATGAAAGTACATACTAACACTATTCTATTCCACTTTTTTTTTTCTAAGAAAATAAGTAACGTCTGGCGGGTCTGGGATCTTGGACTATTAAAACCCTTAAATTCATGTTGTTGCTCTTTGGCATCATACCGATTATTATTCGACTGGAACGCACGAAATGGCAAATTTCGCACTGCTGCATGGCGTGTATGTTTGTCTACATGTGGTATATTTGAAGAGAATCTTACTGGGTGATGTTAAAATGTTATTTTTGTTTTGTTACCGATCGGCAACACTATGCATTCTCTCTATTTCATCTCATGTTTATTCTGGAATGTTATCGATTGGCTACATCATGCATTTATGAGTGGTATCTTACGGATATATGAGCAAAAATAAACCACTAACCGAGCAGGACCTTGCGTCCTATTGGGAGAATTTCTCGTGTCTGAGTGATGACGGATATGATGTAAGCGATGCAGACAGTTTGGGGGACTATTCTTTCATACCAGAGATTGATAGTGATGATGATTCCAACCATGATGAAAGTAACGCAACAAAAGAAATGGAAGAAGTCGTCCAGCAGTTCGATGATTATGACGATTTGCCATTATCGACCTTTTTGCCTGCCAAACAGAAGAAGGTGCAGGTGAACTCACTAAAAAAAGACATTGACTGGAAATCAAAGTTTTTGGAGTTGAATGAGGATCAGTTACGCTTTCATGGGGATACTGAGTTGTCTGCTGAAATAATGTCATTAGAAACTCCTTCACAGTTCTTCTCATTCTTTTTCTCAGAAGAACTGATAGCAAAGATTACTGAAGAAACCAACTTATATTCAGTGCAAACTAAGCCTGAGAGACCAACTTTTTTTAAAGAGAACGAAATGAAGAATTACTTTTGCATCACTATTTATACATCTCTGATACATATTCCCAACAAGAGATCATTTTGGAGTGAAAAATTGAAATTTGCACCTATCGCAGATGTGATGCCAGTGAACAAATTTGAAAATATACGTCAGTTTATTCATTTCAACAACAATGCTACCTTCATTCCTCGTGATAAGCCTGGACATGATAGGCTTTATAAGATCAGACCCCTTGTTGACTACTTGAACAAAAGATTTTCTTAAGTGGCTTTAGAGCAATGTGTTAGCATTGATGAACAAATGTACTTAACAAAAGTGAGACATTATATGAAGCAATATATGCCAATGAAGCCTTATAAATGGGGCTTCAAGTTTTTTGTGATGTCAGGCCATTCGGATTTTGCCTATGAATTCGAAATTTATACCGGTGAACAGAAATATGATCAACCTGATGATGAACCTGACCTTGGAGTTACTTCCAATTGGGTTCTACGCTTAGCCAGAATCATCCCTCGCCAAAAGAATTACAGATTATATCACGACAATTACTATACATCCTTGCAGCTAATGGCATATTTGGCCAAAGAGGGAATTCTTTCTCTGGACACAATACGACGAAACAGAACACCAAATTGCAAATTGCTAATGGAAGCTGCTATGAAGAAAGTGGATCGTGGGACAAGCTTCGAGTTGGTTGCTTCAGTGGACGGCGTTGACATTTCTACTGTTGTGTGGGAAGATAATGAATATGTAACTCTAGCGTCATTCTTTCCAGGAAAAAAACCCACCTCGAAAGTGAAACGGTTCGATCGCAAAGAGAAAAAACTGTCGATGCTGAGTGCCCATTCATTGTTTCCGAGTATAACCGACATATGGAGGGCGTTGATTTGCTGGACAGTTTCATGGGAAGTCGCAAATGGTACATACGTATACTCTATCATCTTCTGGATTCGAGCTTGGTAAATGCCTGGCTATTCTACAAGCGAGTGCTCTCGAAAAAACAGCCTGGCTGCAAAGTAAAAAACCAAACTCAATTTAGAGCAGAAGTTGATTATAATTTATGCAATTTGAGAGCGTCCTCTAGCAAACGCGGTCGTCCAAGTAGCAGCCTGGAGGACGAATTGGAAGAAAAAAGAAAAAGAGGTCCAATGAAGCACCTGCCGCCGATGGAAGTTCGTACTGATCAAATGGGACACTGGCTAGTCCTTCAAGAAGCCAAAATGAGGTGCAAATATCCAAAATGTAAAGGTCTTACGCACACCTAATGCGAAAAATGCGGTGCAGATCTTTGTTTAAATAAGAAAAACAATTGTTTCAAAAACTTCCATATGTAAGCTCCTTATCTTGTAATTCATGCTGTTGCCGTTTGGCAACAAACAGTTTTTTGTGAAAATAAAGTAAAAAGCATGATTCTGATTTTTCTTTTCTCTATTTTTCCCGGATTGAGATCAATGTAAAGTACTGCATCCATAATATTTGGGACTAAAAAAAAAAGTCATGCATTCATAGTAATTAAGGTATCAAGGGTGCTAAAAGGACAATAATGCCTGAGGTCAACAATGTACTTCCCGAGGGCCTCTGGCCCGAGGTGTGTACGTTAACCGTAGGCATTATTGTCTGTTTAACTCCCGTGGTGCCTTCAATGTTTAATGTCCGATTTTTATTGTATTTCAATCAAAATTTTTAGCAATTTGACAGAAATTACTCTAGTTACTTGCTGTAACTAGGAAACTTGTTTATTATAATGCCCTAGGGTATTATTTGTTGAATAATTACTCTGAAATCAGTGTTATTATGACAACAATAATAATCTAGTCGGACATTGGGGGTTTTAACACAACACGAATATTTTCATCATAATATCCAATGCAAGCCTTCCTGGTTTACTATCCACCTTTAAATTCACGAAGCCACCCAGCAACCATAGATTTTGGAGGACAATCATCCCTAAAAGTTACTATCAAATATAGATGACTGCTCGAACGTTAAGCTACATTCACAGCTACTCTGGACTCTGCTTAATTTGCAATCGAATTCCAAATTACGCAGGGTTAGAATTCGTAGTACTCACAACCACTTTCAAGATTGCTTGAAGCTTAGTAATGCCATCTATGAAAACAAACACAAAATAGTGCAAGTATTAAATACTCTCTGCTTTAATGAAGGAAAAAACTTTTCAGAACTCATTTTATAAATAAATATGTTTTATTGGGTATAAGTTCTGTAATTTATTGGAAACACAACGTTTCAACAGCAAAGTGCTGTCTTTTTCAAGTGAAAAGAAATATAAATTTGCTGTTGAAACGTTGTGTTTCTAATAAATTACAGAACTTATACCCAATAAAACATATTTACTCTCTGCTTTATTTCGTCTAAGAAAATAGATTTTCAAATTTAAAGGTTATGCGGCTAATGAAGAGTATTTTAAGTAAGGTTTCTATTATATTTTAAATATCAAAAACAAATATCGAATAAATACATCAGCGCCAGCGCCTCTAGCGCGAAAAGTACGTGAAATGCAGTGCGCATGTCAATTCACTAGACCCGAAGTGAAAGCTTGCACATTGCAAACATTACAATTTGAATATGCTTAGTTATACAAGCGTAGTTAACCCAAGTGAAAATTAAATATGATAGGAGAGAAATATTGGGCTATAAGAAACTTCAGAAGTAATCCTTTTCATAATGTTTTATTAGACATAAAGTCAACCGGTTTCGACTCTTCAGAAAGTCATATGCTTAGCTTTAAAATTGCATGAAATTGTGTCATGTCCAAATTCAATAATTGTGAATGTACTTTGAACCCTCTTTCATAATAGTTCAAAATCATTGCAAGATTGCACACTACTTCCATGATGTTGAACAATCAATGCAAGATCTGTGCATATTGAAAATTCATCATTTCACTTTAATTCAATTTGAAAATCCAGATTTGAACCATCAAACAAATAGACTTTTGTCAGATGTTCTTGCTTGTGTTATGCAAAGCTCCACCAATTCAGATAAATTATTATTGCATAATTCGAACAATGTTCCATAGTCCCTCCAGGCTAATTCCGCATGAATTTCATAATATGATGAAGAGGCTTCAACCTCAAAGCATGAATACTCTGAAATGGTGACCTCTTTTGTATTGTAATACCTGTAACAATCGATGTTTATGCAAATTAACTATGAAAATATTCACAGTGAGCGAAATCATTTTCAGTTGAAAGAAACAATATAGAATTTCACGAGCATGCAAACAGGGCTCCTCATTGCGTAGTGTCTAATTCTGCATGTTATTGTTCTCGAAGCATATTCAGTTGCTTGCTAACTGAAGCAAACGTGCTTCAAATTACTAAACTAGAATTCACAATTTCACCGTTGTTCATCACTAAATTAAAGCGTTCGTTATTGTTTGGAATAACATTTTGTATTTTAATGAGACAAATGAATAAAAATTTACTCTTTCGCTAAAACCTGTATGTTATTTTTGTCTTCTTCTGCGTATTTGATTCATATTAGCAGTAGTCTTTGATGGACAATACAATCTAGTTAGTATTTCAAATAAATATTAGTAGTATATATTCACCAATATGAGCACAGCTCTTTCGACCGCGGTATATTTTTGCGCAGCGTCTTGCCATAAAAGATGTTTGCGTGAACTTGAATTCAGCTAGGTTCCTGCTAAGTGAACAAACTTGCATAAGTAATTTTTATATGATATAGTTCATCAATAATAATATATTTTTTCGAATATTAAGTACAATACTGATATTGATTAATACGTTATAGGTGACAGGCATTTGGAAAATGATTGCATTTATAAGTATTTATTCAATTATATCTCGTGTATCCACGTTCTTCTATTTCCCACTTGATGAGAAATGCTTCATCAACAAAATATTATTACTGGCTGAATACATTTCTTGCAGTAAAACGCTGCGCGTAAGTGGACGTAAGCCGTAAAAACTGGCATAGAACTATCGAAAGGCAACAATTTATATTTCTGATCTGTCTGAATTCACTGAATTAGAATTTACTTCTCCAGAGCAATATTTAGTGTGTATATTCAATTTGAAATTTGTCTTCGAATTTTCAGAAACAATTTCGCAATAATTAGCTGCAATTATCATCACATTCCCAGTGCTCTGTTTCCACTTAGTTCTATATTGCCTCTAGGTTGGTAACATGCGACTGATGTTATGTTGGCACTTCTAAAACACACAGACGCAAAGTCACACGGACACGACATGACACTTGAGTGCACCACTCCATTCTTAACACTCAAACTTCGCTTGGTTTACGTTCGCACCTTATTTAAAGTTGTGACGTCAAACGTGGCATCTTGCCGTTAAGTTCATTAGGTTATGAGCAAGTATGCACCGGGTGGAACAGAATTTCTTGGGATTCAACAAAAAATTTCAAATTCATCCCAAGAAAAAATATTCCCGGCCATCAGATAGCAATCATTGCCATATATCTGGAGGTGATGAAAATTTTATTATAGAAGTGAAACGTGCTCGATTATACAAAGTGCGCAATGCAGATTTTTCAGGTTTAGTGCAAATTTGTGTTAATTGGAAAAAAATCTGGCAGACACTAATTTCGAACGTAAAAAGGTTTTATACTTTTTTTACTAGTCGCATAATTAAATATTTAAGTTGTAAAACGAACTTAGTGCAAAATACTGATTCGATTACGAATTCTTAAACAGATTTAAATTTCCTTTCCCAACGAAATACGCTTCAGTTGCTCACGAAACATTCAATCAGAACAATTTATTCAAGTTTTTTTTTGTATTACATTCAAAGCAACCTTAAAGTGTTTTGTAATACAAGTAAAATAAATGCTAAAAAACTCTTTCTAGTTAGCAGACTCAAATATTCATTAGCTGAATTTATTAGCAAAAACATGAAATCTGATATTACAAGGATTATTATGCAACAAATGTCCAATGATTTCATGTAATTATGAAAAAGGGTTAACGCCCGAGCAAAGTTATCTAAAGTTGGTGGTAACTTTTGTCTGCTAAAATCCACTATTGGCAGGTGGTTCCAACATTTCAAATGTGGACGGTGTCATCTGGAAGAAGAACAGAGATCAGAAAGATCTGCATTGACAGTTAATATCGAGAACATTTGTGCTGCGGAAAAATTGCTAGAGGAAATTCGAATGTAATTCAGCAAATAAAACTTGACTTCAGCAGCAATACTTTGTGTCTCAAGTATTCGTTTTCATAGTACTTTTTCGCAAATAAAAAGCCTCCGGATGAATACCATGCCACATTATTACACAGTGAAAAATTTGATATAAAATAGTTTATTTATTCAATCCATCACGGTGTAATATTCCTCTAATTACATGTGCTGTGATTGCATGAGCTAACGTACGCACCTCACATGCAAGAGAAAGTAGGCGAGTTGTAGATTCGATTCTCGACGGAACCAAAAGTAATTTATTTTTTTATTTACTCAAATTTGTGCAAAATTTTACTCCCAGTTATGTTCTATCATAATGAATGGAATTAATAGGCTTTTTCGATTCGAAATAAAAGAATATTCCACTGAAAAAGGAAGAACAAAATAGAGTAATGAGTTAAATAAACAATAAATTGAGAAAGTTACAGTAAGTGCTCAAAATGAGAACAATTTTCTGCCAGATAATAACCTAATCTATCATAAAATGCCCTTCGAACTTTACTCCATTGCCGAGGTATAATAACTACTCATTACTCTACAATTTTTTGTTTTAATTCTACTAAATTGTTGAATTCTCTCGCATGTTTATAGATATTGAATTTTAAATGACCCCACAAAAATAAATCTGATGGGCTCAAGTCAGAAAACCTTGGCTGCCATCCAATTGGTCCTTCCCTACCAATCCATGAGTTGGGAAATACTATGTTCAAATAGTCTTGAACAATTCGCGTCGAAAAAGCTGGATAGCCATCATGTTGATAGATTATTTCAACATTTCCCGCAGCTTCTGCAATTTTTGGACCTATGCTACATATTTTGTAGTAAATCAAGATATTTCTCGCTGGACAAATTTCCATCAATAACATAAGGTCCAATAATATGCTGACCCAAAATTCCAGCCTATAGGCTACTAGCACCTCTGGCGAGCAATGGAGAACGATTGAACTTCCATTTTATCTTATAATATAACTTGCATAGCATAAATGGTACATTGAAATTATTTATTTTGAGTATTTTCTTCTTCAATTATAACGGACCAATTAGAGAAAACGTCTTAATTCGTCCAAATTGTCAGGCTAACCTGAAATCATGACGCCGATGATCTTGCGGATCGGATTTGTATGTATCAAACACTGTATCCCTTTCACTGAAGAAGCATTGAAAAAAAGCGTGAAATTAGTTTTAAACATGTTGAAGAATATGTTGCTGACAATATTAACAACAAAGTTATTGCGAAGTGCATCCGACAAACTTATATCACTGAAACACCTTACAAATTAGAGATAGAGATAAATTCATGAATCCCAAATCGATGATTAATTTTTCTAATTTCACAATTGAATTGCAAACATCTTTGTTATATAGATTAATGATGAAAGATAGATAATACTCTATTTATCGCTTTGATCCACTCCACCCATTTTTTTATGTTATAACTGCGTACATGAAATCTATGAAACTATATTCCACTTGAATCATCTTTAATACAACAGCCTGAAACAGAACAAGCGTTTTCCTAAGTTTTATATGCAATTATTTCCACTTTTAAACTACAATGCTCGATGACGTATTCTGAGAAATAGAGTTCGATGCTCACAATGGTGCTCAGCATGAGCGCTCGCATCGAAATTTGTTTAAGCTCTGCCCCCTTGCACAAAGCCTATACATTTAATTTTTTAGGAATTTGCGTACGCGCAAATTTGAAGGTGGGGATTTGTTCTTGACCATATTCGATCAACTAGTTACTCATCCTTTAGTCCAGAATTTGCTCCAAAAGATCTTTTCTTCTCTTTAACCTCAGAAAAAAACGATAGTAGAAGATTTTCCGTTCATTGGTTATAATCCCAAGTTTGCACACTTTATCAAAACATAATTTGAAATAAACTGATTGCACCTCTTAGCTCGAATTAAACTTAGTTGGAAAATATATCGCAGCGAAGCTGCTGCCGATCAGAAATGCCAACTTTTGACTCGCAACTTCCTAAGGATACGTGATGATGTCCAACTATTTTATTTATGTACATCTTCGAGTTCAAAGTGGATCTGGATTACTATCTATCAATAAGTTATAATATAAAGAGTATCATGTGGCGAATGTCCAAGAAAATATTGAATATTCATGAACTTTGATGTAGGACAACTTTGATATCTACCAGAATATAATAAATTTTACTTTGTGGTACTTAAGATCTATACTTGGGTGTAATCCATAAAAAAAAACTACTTTTACATGAAATTAATTATTCACATATTGTCCTATTTCAGAATACAGAATATATAATACCCTCATCATATTCCAAACCCATGAACCCTAAATATCCAAGATTATCATCATCATTAATTTTACTACAAAATAATAAATATTATCTTTCCACTTGGAAAGACAATTTCAGAGTAATCCGCCTTCCAGAGCTTAAATTTCACTCCAGAAAATAGTAGTTCCGATAAATATGTTCCTTCTAGCCAGCTGGCTTTTATCCAGAATACATAAATATTTACAGAACAAAAAATGTCGTCCAACATTAGCAACAAAATTCAAGAGGATAAACAAAACGAACGACATAAGGTCAAAAGTTCAAAAGATTAATCGCCTTGTGATATAATTGAAACTCTGGGATATTTGAAGAAATAATTATTTACTTGTACATGATATTCTGTGCAGACCATTTTCCTGGCTTCATTCATTAAAATATAACATTGATATTTAAACAGAAATATGTATGTAGATCAAAATCTATTCAACAAATTGAGAGATTGTAAGGGCTGGTTTATGATGGATTTAATTTAGGAATTAACATTTAAAAATTCAGATTCAGAAATATAAAATACATATTAACCTATGTACTAGTTTAATTTTCATTTGAAATATTAATTTCTGAATCTAGATCTTCAATCCAATCAATCTCAAATAAATACCGATTGTCCGAGTGAAATTGTCAAACTATCACCTGTCAGATATAATAAATGGATCATCAAACGTAATAAAATATGATGAATCTATACTGACAATAAGATAAAATTCACTTATCTTGTCAAATATTTCATTTGTGAATAATATGTGGTCGACTATATTTAGAAAATTCAAATTCATCATAAATCATAACAAAATTCACGAATTATAAATCTAAATTTCTAAATGTAAATTCCTAAATTAAATACATTGTAAACCAGCCTTCAATCAAATAGTTATTGTTCTCAAATTTTCATGTAAAAATTGAACTTGTTTTGGTTGCTGTTATTGAACACACATCAATGATTATATATTTAGTTTCTTCTATGAATAAATATTAGACTCGTAATCTATATGAAAGTTCGACCCAAAAAGAAGGAAATGATGAACATTCTCCAATTGTCTCGGGCTTGAATCAGTTATTACAGGCGCGCATAGTATTCGATACTATTTAGAGATGTTCATCTACTATTACCCATTAAAAAATTCACTGCTTTAGTAAATGAGTTGTTGGTATTTTTTATAGCATTCACAGCTGTGAGTTCAATGACCTTTCTAATCAAAGCATCTATTAAACAGTCAAAATATTACGTGATATTCAATTAGAATAATAATTAATTCACATGACAGTGAGGTAGAAATATGACTAATAGCTTAAAGGGTTGACAGCAATGTTGCTGTTTACAGGTCACTTGCCTACGTGCAGATATAAGCATATTTCAGATACAGTAAGCTAAGGTCTGAATTTATTGCCAAAATAATAGTACACTTCCACTTTCAAATGAATTAGTGTCATGGCAGGATCATTTCGTTACAGTTATAAGAGGTATAATAGCATTATTGAAACACTAAGACACACCAAATGAATATTTTAGTGTCATGAATATGTACAACTTACACAACTTCACCTATGACCCTGCAAAGTAACAAATTACTTATTTCAATCAGCATTTGTCATTTTTCATAAATGTCAAACATTGAGTTTCAAGCATAGGAGGATAATATAATTTGTGACTAAACTTCAATGAATTTTAACTCGATATCCAAAAAGTTCAGAAGTAAGACTTATTGAAAGTTATAGTCATACTTGACAAATTCTGTTATTGTTGATAATCAATGTACTTATAATTGTTACACCTAGGTTCTAGGCTCGCACAACGGAATTTGTTTTACTGCAGCATTACAAAGCTCTTGTCCCCATAAAAGAAATGATAATCATTTATGATGCCATTTATAGGTAATTTAAACACGTGCTCCTCCATCACCATAAATTTTTATAGCTTTTGATATTCAATTTAAGTATCCGTCTTTATTTATAACTTGCTGGAGATTTTATAATGGCAATACAAGGAAAACTTAGAATATAAAGCTGAAATTTATCTCATCCTACACAAGACCAATTCCCATCAATTGTAGGAGGATGAACTAAATTCAAAATTAGCTAATTGTGCAAAAGCATGAAGTTGATTTGTAAGCATCTTGATAAGTTTTTCATGATCATACAATGTTGTAAGTATCATCCAGATATAATGAAAACGCAAGATTATCTACATTATCAAATTACCGCAAAAAATCTGGGTTAATTTATCACATAATTACAAAAGTAGGAAGTAACGAAGTAATGAGAATGAGACCTGATTAATGCTGTTTATCGCATGTTCAATTACATTATCACATTACTTTCTTTGTTGTCAGAGATTACTGCTAAAGATAAGGAAAGACAAATGGTCTATCAGAATTATAACTTCCTTTTCGGTTACGAAATATAATACAAAGATTCTTATACAGGTTGTAATAAACCAACCAGATTATAATTCCCTGTCTATTTTTCACTCTAGGCCGCTCAGTATTTTTCTTAATAGAGTTAGGAAGCTAATGAAAATAAATCAATTATTAAATTAAATGTGATATGATCAGCTTCATACCTCCAATAAGAAATTTGAGTTTCTTAGAGTCCTGGTGACCGGTTTTATATATTTAAACAAATATGTCTCTTATGTTCCTCAAGGCAAGTAGCTACAGTACGTCCAATCTGACCAATACAGACCTTGCAGCCTCGACAGAGTTTCCCTGTGGATTGTAGTGAGATTGTATCTATGACATTACCAACCAAACCCTTGATTCTTTTTGACGACTTGAAAGCAGTTTGAATATCATAACGATAACTCTCCTTATCCTACTTGCAGCATTCGCTATAAAAGTCTTCTTGAAGATGAAGCTCTTCTAATGTCATGACTGAAATAGACAACCATACTGAAAACACTTGTTCCAATTTCTCGTTAGCTCTGCTGTGAAATTATTTTGATGTACCAAATCTTTGCTCTGGATAATGGTTCGAATCAAATTATTTAATATCTGTCATCCGTGTGTCCAGGAAGCAAATATATCAACAACATATCATTCCTCAACCAATAGGCTTCTCAAGTGCTTTCTACGATTTGTAGAATGAATTATTGAAAATGAAAAAGCACGATACCAAACATTGTTTGAAAAATTCAACGAAGTCACTAGGGGGATATTCCTGTGAAAAAGAGTGTTCTAAATTGGTACTTTCATGAAAAGAAAAGAGCAATCGAAGCTTACCAACAAATCAGTGTTAGTCAAAGTTAGTGATCAATATGATTCAGAGAATTGTTTGGAACTCTCAACATACGAAGAATTTTTCAGAACTAGATATGCAGGCCTCAAAAAGACATTTCCCTCATAGTGCATAAAAACTCTAGAACAACATAATCTTGTAGCACTAAATTTTTGACAATTTTTGGGGATAATGTCGATCAATTCAATAATTTGGTAGCTGGTAGTCTAATAATGTTAAAGCTTCATCTCCATCTTGCTAATAGTGATGTTCACAAATAAACTTTTGTAGCAATAATAGGAGGCCCAATGTCACCAGTGATGGCAAATCTGATAATAGTCTTGATCCTGGAGCTATAACAGGGCATTCAATTGAGGTTCTGTTCATTAAAAAATATTGGATATAATTGTTTGTGCTGACTGGAATGGTGAATGTTAGTGTTGATTTATTAGGGAGTTTTTGCAAGCCTCTGCTATTGAAACGATAACGCTAACGTAAAAAATTATGTTTCTGGGAAATGTTTGCTCAGTAATGCTAGTTTAAATTACAGAGTACTCACAAGAAACTTCAAGCATTAGCAGACACCAATAACGTTACAATGAACATATTTGTCAATTTCAGTACGGATGCACAAAGGAAATCGTTTTTGACATTAGCGTTGACGTTTCGCAAAAACTCTCTATTAAGAGAATGCAGTCAAATTTTGACATTTTCTCTCTCTTCTTCTCTACAGTTTCGGCTACCTTAGCCATGGTAAGTAGCTTTCATGATTAACGGTTGCTACAATGACAAAAAAAAAACTGTTTCGTTTTTGCTCCTGAAGATGGTTAAGTTGTAACTGAAACTGGAGAAAAGGGAAGAAAGAGAATAAGAAAATACGACTGCAATACATCAAAAACTTAATACATACATGAAAATAATATGTTGGCAATTTGAGTACAGTAGTCTCTAAATCATAAATTAATTAAATTTTGACCACTTCAATAGTTCACAATAAAAACTGAGGTGAACCATTGTTCACTTTTCCTTGATATATTTCTGATTGGAGATGATGACATCATAAAATCTGAGTATAGTTCAAGAATTTCTAGACCCGATTGAGAAAACGTAGAATTTCACAGCAATTTTTTTTATTTTTCTTTATAATCTCCTTGCAGCTCAAAACATTTAGTCTCTTGATGCTTTAGCCCAGTCAAATCGGGGTTTCGTCTCGGAATGAGAGATAATAAGCTGGAAACTTGTACAAAACCTCATTTTAGCATTCTACCAGTTGTCTCAAAAGTTTAATTAAATCTCGTGTCTGCGTCTTAAGTTACTCAAGATCAAAAGTCGCAAAAATCAGTTTTTTTGCAAATATCTCGGTTTTTATGGCTCTAATAATGTTTACATCTATCACAAAAATTGCAGAGCATGAAATTTGCAATAAATTTTGTGTTAAACATTTTTTCATGCACTCAACCGTTTTTGAAATACAGCGCGGAGAATGCGCTGCGCTCAGCCATGTATACTAGTCAAAAGTGAGTTCCTGTGGATAATACTTCGTACAAAGTCAGTAAATCATTGGAATATTCTTAATTACGAATGATTCATATTATTTAATGGTCAATGCATTATTTAATTACATTTCACATAATGTAATAATATTTTTTCAATAATAATCCTACTTTGAGTAATTAGAAACCCATCAAATGGAATATTTACAGTATATTTTGATTTATTATTAATGCTGTTAACATGGATTACACAGAATCAAGGCAAGCTTGCCCATTACACTGGCCACAAGCTAAAGTACATTGCAACCCTGGTTTTCTGCACCCGCAGCGTGCACTACAACTATTCTTACAGTTTCAAAATATTTTTTTCAGTAATTAATTTGGAGTCGATGATAATATTGTTGTCACTGGTTTCAGAAATTCATTTTGCAGCACCCAACCCCATTCTTGCATTATAGTATGTAGGGCTGAGCGCTGTGCGTTCTCTGCGCTCTATTTCAAAAATTGTCGAACGCATGAAAAAATGTTCAAGACAAAATTTGTTGCAAATTCCTTGCTCCACAATTCTTGTGATAAATGTCAACATTATAGTTTAGAATTTATGCGGAAAATTCAAAAAGTCTGTCATATAAAGTGCACTTCCGGCTCAGCCGATTGTTACAAAAATAGAAGATGACCATTTGGATGCTACAGCAATTTCAAATGCTAAATTCCAGTATCCTATGGCTAAATTTATTCTGAATTTATGCGGAAAATTAAAAAAAACTTTCAAGTAAAGTGCACTTCCGGTTTAGCCGATCGCAATCATAATGCAAGATGTACAATAAGATGTTATAGAAGTTCTTTATACGAAATTTCAATATGCTATGGCGGATTATTCTATATTTATGCAAAAAATTCAAAAATGTTTCAAGTAAAGTGCACTTCTGGCCTGGCCGATTCTCACATAAATAGCAGATAACTACTCTGATACAATATTAACTCCAAATACTGAATTTCAGCATCCCACGATTGATCATTCTGGATTTATTAGAGAAATTCGAAAAAAGTCTCGAGTAAAGTGCACTTCCGTTACAGACGATTGGAACCGTAGTGCGAGGTGCACAACTAGACCCTATACCAGTCTTAAATACAAAATTTCAACATTATACGTTCAACCAGTTTTGAGATTTGCGAGTTACGCACGCACGCACGAACATACGTACCGACATCAAGCCAAAAATAGTCAAAATGGATTCAGGGATGCTCAAAACGGATATTTCCATCAAAATCTCGATAGGTGAATTTTTTCGGTTTCACAATACTTACTTGTTACTTTGTGCAAGTAAGTAAAAATATGGCTGGGAATCAAATCTAGAGCATACAGAGCATATGGAAGCACTTGGAATCCAAGTTTTGCCGCAACAATGCGGGTTGTGCATAGATGCATTATCATGGTGGAAAAACATCTTTTTTTTTCTCCAAATGTGCACGTTTAATTTTGGTTTTATCATTCAATTCGTCCAATAATGAAGAGTTGTAGGCCCCAAAGCTAGATCTGCCCTTCTCTTCAATAATCAATGAGAAGCTCGGAATAGCGTTGCTTCGAATTTTCCGGAAGATGGAACTATTTTGGCTTTTTTAGGCGCATTTTCTCCTACCCCAATCAATTGTTTGGACACATTCTTTGTCTCTGGCGTGTAGTGATGTAATGAAATGTTGTAGAAACTCAATGGGATTGTGTTCAAATGAGTCTAAACATTCTTTAGAAATATCAAAAGAAATAGACGCAGTATCCAGCGAGCAGTCAGCTTCCTCATACCCAAAGCTTTACGTAAAATGTGGTGGACGCGGTCTATCAAGATTTTTACAGCCTCTACAATTTCTCGAATCTTCAGTCGACGATCTTCTTGCATGGAATTATAGATTTTCGCGACGATATCGTCGGCTACGACATTTTTGGGCGTCTCGTGCGTTTATCATCCTGGATGGATGTACGGCCACATTTCAATTCAGCCATCTATTTTTTAATATAGTCGAAAATGAAGGAGCAGATTCTTCTAATGTAAAATCCAACTCAATTTTAACTCTGTCGATCTTAAGCCTTGCAAAACAAAGTACTTGATCATAGCAGGAGCTTCAATTTTATCCATTCCATAAGACAGACAAAAATCGTTCACTGCCATAAAAATCTACCGAACACATAAATCTGAAACTTTCCACAGCATCATCTGAAGGTTTTACCCAATTAATATAATAACATCATGGTCACACTAGAAATATGTATGTTTTCAGCCGAAAACTTTGCAAATTACCCTTGTATTTCATTATCCTCTACATGGATGTTCCATGTTCCAAATGACAATGATAAGATTAACATTTGCCTCACACAGCACAAGACAGTAGATAATAGATAAAAGCTCCAGATCAAATTAAATCTATAAGATACCATGTAAGGGCTGCTATGCAAATCAAATTCAACATTTAAATTACGGCTTGATGGGCTAGGATGCAATAGTGAAAAAACTGATACAAATACTCCTAAATGCGTTTCGGTAGCTCACTGTATCAATACTGGACATTCCTTCATTTTTTATGAGACTCGTATTCTGTGCAATGAATCGAAATTGAATAATAGACTAACCCTTGAAATGTTATATATGAATTCACATGAAACTGATACTTTTAGTCTTAGCACTATATAAAATAACATTTTTGAATGATTCTCTGTTGCTTATTTGTTTATTATCTGACGTGGACATCACGTGACTTACTTGTACATCATTAGATATATATAATCAAACACAACATCTCATCATTCCACGGCTAGTCGGTTGCTATGGAAACAGTATGTCATCATTCTTATGTCACATTCTTAAATATTTCAGGACTCTACGGCTAACAGTTCTGAATTTAGGCGCGAAATTCCAAGATCGTCAAGTATAATGCACTTTCGACTCAGTCGATCTCAATGAGAATAGGATATAAGCATCCAGACAGTACTATCATCTTGAATACTGTATTCTAATATTCTACGTTCAATTGTTTTGGATTTATGCGGAAAATTAAAAAATGTTTCGAGTGAACTGTACTCCTGGCTTAGCCGATCACAATCATAATGCAAGGTGTACAACTAGATGCTATGAAAGTGCTTGATACGAAATCTCAATATTCTGCGACTGATTATTTTAAATTCATGAGAAAAATTCGAAAAGTCTGTAATATGAAGTGCACTTCCGGCTTAGTCGATTGTGACGAAAATAGGAGATGATCATTTGGATGCAACAGCAATTTCAAATACTGAATTCCAGTATCCTACGGCTAATTATTCTAGATTTATGCAAAAAATTCAAAAAAAGTATCAGGTAAAGTGCACTTCCAGTACAGACGATTGAAACCATAATGCGAGGTGCACATCAAGTTCCTAGATCCTGTACCAGTCTTTTATACAAAATTTCAGCATGATACGTTTGTCGAATTCTGAGATTCGCGAGTTACGCACATACACACATACATACGTACATACGTACCGACATCAAGCCAAAAATAGTCAAAATGGATTTAGGGATGCTCAAAACAGATATATCCATCAAAATCTCGTAATGTGAATTTTGTCGGTTTCACAATATTTCCTTGTACTTTTAGACCGTCAGATAGTCGTAGATTTGAGTGCCTCATTTTGTTTTTCATGCCTTCAAGAGGTTCGATAAGTATGTATATTTGGAGTTCAATAATGCTGAAATTAAAGCTGAACCGCGTGACCAGCATAATGAAAATTAATTTTAAATTTGTATGAAAAAGCGTGTTCTGATCCAATTTTGTCGCTTTTGTCATACTTACGAAATTAAATTTAGGGAAAAATATGTTGACATGTAAAATGTCAAACAAAATTGAGAAATTGGCAACAGATTATCATTTCAATTAAATTGATTGTTTTATACGGCAAATTCTGAATGTCTGTTATACTCATAAACTGCACTTCCGGCTTGGCCGATTGATACAAAAATAGTAGATAACTATTTCAAACACTAAATTTTAATATGCTATGACCGATCATTATAGATTTGTGGAAGAAATTTGAAAAAAGTTTCAAGTAAAGTGCACTTTTGGCTTCGCCGATTTATACAAAAATAGCAGATGACCATTCTGATACAACAGTTCAAATACTGAATTTCAACATCCTACGGTTGATCAATCTGGATTTATTAGAAAAATTTTCATTTATTATACCATAAGTAGTTGAAGTATTATCGATTATTTTTGTGGTGCTATCACGAATGTTTATTGTGCTTGCGTTTGAATACCACGAGTGTGCAACACGAGTGGTATTCACAAGCACAATTAACATGAGTGATTGCACCACAAAAATAGTCTATAATACTTTAACTACAAATGGTATATGGAGGACTATTCCAGGAGTCAAACAATTTTTTCAAATTAGTTTTCTGTGAATCTAGTAACAACTCACGTAATTTTCATAGGAACGAGTAAACAAACTTCTGTCAAACTGAAAAATTAGAATTTCTTGCATTTTCTTTGACGAATAATAGCGAAATATATTGCGACTTGATATGGAATCTAGTTCAGAAAGGTTCAGAAGATGAAATTGATGAAGATATTCAGAAAAATATTCCATTAAATACGAAGAAAGCACAAATTGGAGTTATCCACATCTTTGAGTAAAATACTCACTTGGACCACTAGTGTAATACCCGATGGTATTTCTACACGTCCAAATACCCACTGATATGCACCGTTTCTATGGCGATTTAGCATTGTTAACCTTGTTATAAATACTACGAATGGAATAGTCATGTGTAGTGCACTCCCGGTACAGACGATTGGAACCATAATGCGAGGTGCACAACTAGACCCTACACCAGTCTTAAAACTCTTAAATACAAAATTTCAACATTATACGTTCAACCAGTTTTGAGATTTGCGAGTTACGCACGTACGCACGCACGAACATACGTACCGACATCAAGCCAAAAATAGTCAAAATGGATTCAGGGATGCTCAAAACGGATATTTCCATCAAAATCTCGATAGGAGAATTTTGTCGGTTTCGCAATACGTTCTTGTACTTAGTACAAGTAAGTAAAAATGTCCTCTAGTATTACTCAGAACATAAAATTGTAGCACATCTGAGGATGGTCCAGGTGTGAGCGAAACTGTTGAGCTAGAAGATGAATTAAATAAATACTTATCGTATAATTTCCTATCCATTATAACTATGGATTCTGTTTTATCCATTGATGATACCAAAATATCTTCATTATCTCTTCTTTTTTAAAACTTATATAATTATTTTTGTATAATAGATTCAATGATACAAGATATATGCTAGTAGTTAGGCGAATGAATAGTATTTTAGTGTAAAGTTGATAATAATTCATATGACAAATTAAAATAGAAGTACTTTAAATTCAGATGAAACTAATATAATCGATAATTAATATGAAATATATTAAAATGTATGTCCAGCTTTTGCACCGCTCCTAATTTATATGGTCTATCATCACAAAGTAATTTATTGCTCAGCATCTATTTCATGGCAGCAATTTTTTGAAACACGAATCGATGATGAAGATAAACATATTTTTTTCCACAATTTACTTGAAATTGCTGTATATAATTCATTCTTCCTCCCGAATTTTCGTCTTTCATCATACAATATTTACTTTGTATTACACAAAATTGCATTTCATATTCCTTTACGGTATTATTATTATGTTCTTCATTCTCGATCATCTTTATAGCCCTGAAATGCTTCCACTTCTCATTAAAATCACACACAAATTGTCATTTTACAATACGAATTTCATTTTGAATACAAATTTTTCTTGTTGATGGCCTCCTCTTCTATTACATATAAATTTATGAATTGTTTGTTCTGCATTCACATCATATCTTGCGAAATATGTTTATTTCACATTTCTAATACTGAAATAATTCCATATATCTAGTTATTCTTATTTTAAGGAAAACCCTTGCATGTGGCGTTTTGCGAAAATACCTAATCAAATGAAACTTTTTTTATTCATTCTCCCTTTTGTTCATCAATGAAAAAATCAATAAATTCCTGCTGGTATCTTCAATTTAACAAATTGATTGTGTTTCAAGTTTTGCTGCTATACCCTCAATTTTTTCGATTACTAATAACTCTTCCCTCTGATTACAGCGAAACTGGACGGCGTAAAAACCTATATGCGCATGCGCCGTGTACCCAACCACCTGCAGGTCAAGGTCATCAAATGGTTCGACTACCTGTGGCTGACACAAAAGTGTTCCGATGAGGAGAAGGCGGTATCCTGTCTCCCTGACAAGCTCAAGGCGGAGATCGCCATCAACGTGCACTTAGATACGCTTAAAAGAGTCGAAATCTTTCAGAACACAGAGGCTGGCTTCCTTTGTGAACTGGTGCTTAGGCTCAGACCAGTGCTGTTCTCACCGGGGGATTACATCTGCAGGAAAGGTATATAAAATATAATTTCAATATCCTATCTCTTATTATTATCTGATAATGGCGCAGTATGTAGGATGATATTAAAGGTACTCCAATTATAAAGGCAAAGCATCGCTTTTTGTTCTGTATAATTTTGCTGATAGAAGTCCAAAGTAAATATTCCTTTGACGTGGAATAAAATTCTTCCTAACGATTTGTTAATTAGGGAGCTTCGTATACGATGACATCTTGCCAAGCGTTTTTTAATAATTCCAGTTTTTATTACATTTTATTTCTCGTTTCATAAAAATTCTCATTTTAAACAGCGTCTGTTAAGTTAACTCTATTACGTTCTGCACTTCTATCTCATTTTCATGCTAGCGCATTAATTCTCTCACCCTTTTTTTCCTTATTACTTCATAAATCACCGCCCTCAAATTCATTTCTCAACATCTTTCTCTCCCCTTTTGTTTTCGCTTTCTTCACGCGTTCGTCCGACAAAAATTGCTTACGAAGCCGGCAAAAAGGAGGAAATACTGACGGACGCTAATGCCTCACCTGGATTATTTTGCTCTTTACTTTCGGTTCCACGAATCTTAACCAACTTCATTATGGTGAACTTGAAGAATATATGCGCTGTTTTTCAGTGCTTCAATTTATTACCTTCAATAAGCACACTTGGAAACATGCAACAGTTCCTGAAATTATTTGACTCATTTCATTTCTCATAGAATTAGCTTCAATAATATTACGAGCTAAAAGTTGAAATCCCTTCATAATTGCCTGTGTCATTTATTATTTGAGTGGAGGAGAGCTTTATCTCTGTCGTTTTCTCATTATCTTATTCGCCTGTCAATTATAATTACTAATGACTCATATTTTGATCTATCAGAAGCATGTCAATAATTTTAGACCTAGAAAGAGCAAAATTCAGTCACCCTTCAAATAAAAAGCAAATCTCGCTTTCTTACAATTTTAGTCCAGTCGCTAGATCAAAATAAAGAACAAAATCTGAATAAGTAGTATACTCTCGTCAATTCAGGTACAGTATTTTTGGCTGTAAATCAGTTGTGTACATCTTTTCGCTATGGGGAAGTAGATGCAAACTCAAATCCAAAATGTGAAATTATCAAGACGTTGATTCGTGACTACGTGAATATCTATCACATTACCCTCAAAATCACTTCATTGTCGATATCTATATAATATCATGTGATAAAGGTGTAAACCTAGCGATCACGAACTCAATAGCTGCAATAGCATCAACCATCAACTAAATAGTTGTCGCATTACATTAACGTCATTGCTTCTCGTGGCACACAAACTTTGCACATCACTTCACATAGCAATTAGAAAGCGTAATCATGACTGCGCTATAACCTCACTTCTCTTGCACACTGGTTAACGTAAATCCAACCTGCCGCGATAATTCTGAGCGCGTTCTAGTTTTAGTTTTAGATGAAAGCAAATACCTGTCGACGTTTAATTAGATGTAGTTCTTGTTTACTGCTTTTAAAGGGAAGCGAAGGCTTTGTGAAATTTGATAAGCAAAGAAAGAGTTTTGTTTCTCTCCTTTTTCTTTAAACATATTTTCAATTGGCGGGCTTTTCAAAAACTCACAGATTGATTAACTCAAAATAAATAACAAATCATTTGGAGGCGTTTTCATTGAAAACTAAATAAATAAATTCATGTTTGTATAACCTACATTTCATTATTCGTCCGATTAAATCAATAAAGGGCAGTATTTAAATGTGAATTCTTTTAGCCTGCGTTTTTCGTGTGTGTTTCCCCAAACCAATAGATCATATAAGACATAGCAAGTTTTATAGCTGATGCCTCCTCACTTTCTTAGCTCCCAGGACATAAAAACAAAAGTTCAGAAAAGAAATGAAAAGGAAAACAACAACCACGCTGCCAACTTTATCAACTTAACGTCCCTACATAAATATCCCAACAACTGTACTATTAATACACACAATAAATTAACCGAATTACATTTCGACCCCTCGGCGTTTATTTGTCGAACTAACAATTCACATACGTCATAAATGGAATAAACTTTGCAGCACGTTGACACAGGAGCCATATTTTGCCATCTGATGGTGTACTGTGGAAGTACGCAACTCATGCACTACACATTTGGTGAATAGATGCTTTAAATTTTGGATACTATTAAAATGAAATTTATATTATGAAATCTTGTTTTCATTCAAAAAAAAGCATAATGTTCAATCGAATTTTGGTAAATTGTATTGAATTCTGAAACGTTTTTCTGTTTTATTTCAGGTGAAGTCGGAAAAGAAATGTATATTGTAAATCGTGGTCGGCTTCAAGTAGTGGCTGATAATGGAAGAACAGTGCTGGCAACTTTAAAAGCGGGTAGTTACTTCGGAGAAATCTCCATCTTGAACATGGGCACAGCAGGTAAACGACTTGGTAAATATCCAATTGCGGGGCGCGCTGCGGTTTTGAATATTATAATTAATTTTTACATATATTTCTATACATTAATCACTTTTAAAACTTTTTAAACTTGTGGCACTATAAACGACGTGCATGGGTAGCTTTTTTTTATATACGTATTATCCGTTCTACAAAGGAAATTTTGGAGCTAAAACTCCAAATAGTGCGCATGCTTATCTTAAGATAGAATAATGAACAACGTGGAGCACGCTGCACAGGCAACTTTACTTGCTTCCAATATACTTTCTATTCAGATTGCACGTACAAAAACTGAACATGTGTACAACTCATGACTCAGACCCAAAACTAACAACAATAACTTCTATTTCATACTTTTTTTCATGTTTTAAATAATATTATAAACAAAATTGACTTATTGCTAGGCTTAACCAAGCGTTTTATTGTTCATTGAAGTGCAGATTTGAACTATCAGAGCATGAAATATTACTTCGAATATAATCGAACAAAAATTCTACTATATCAAAATTTATATACATAATTTTCAATACATATTATTGAAAGTGTCATTCAACTGATTTCCACAATTAATAATCCATGTTCATAATTTGTATTCACAGCAATAAAATGCCTTTAGAAATATAAATTAATTTTTATAGAGATACGCACAATAATCTGGTTGGTAGTTCGAATAAAACCAGACAATTGAAGTATAAGAATTATAGTAAAGAGTCATGGACAAGATTTGATAATACGAATATTTGATTCAAGATTTGTTAAGCTGAATAAACGTTTTTTCATTCCTAGTAGATTTTCAAATAGAAACTCACCAATAATTCAGAATATAGATGAAATACATTTCAAGATAAAAAAGCATTTCACAACACGCATACATCAAACGGATATTCATATGTGTGGATCGCATCATCCAGTTCTACATGAACATCACAGTTTGGTTGGTAGATTGTATGAATCTTGATAGTTAAACCATTATGTATTTGATTTGAATCAATATTTCTTAGTATGAAAACTGAATTTATGCCAAATATTTTCAACAGATAATAAGATGCTATGTGATCATAAACAACAAATATACAAAACTCTGTTCCATATGGACATTTTAATCAATAATTGAAGTATGATGGAATACTATTATAACTCATGATTTGGAAAAATATTCATTTGGATCAGAATTTGTTATAATAAAATACAGTACATATAGGGGACAAAATCAAACCAAATAGTATGGCACGCCACTTTGCTATTCAATAGCAACGATCTATTCGAGTTAAATTCAAACCATACATTTTTATTTTTTGCAAGATCATTTTGATTCATGAATTTTTATGATTGAACTAATATTATATACATAATGGAAACTCAAAATTATTATAATCTTGCATGATAATTTTAGTGCAACGGATGCTTGAGATTCAAATAAAATTATGTACATAATTGAAATTCAGAACTATCAACTATTATTACCTTGCAAGATAATTCCAATGGTTTCAACTTTTATTCTCTGAATCGAATTGAAATAATGTACTTAATTTTAATTCAATAAATCAAAATTATCTTATCAATATTATAATAACTCTGAATCTCCATTATGTACATAATTTCAATTCAATAATAAAAATTCAATGAATTGAAATTATTTTGTAAGATAATAATGATTCTGAATTACCATTATGTACATAATTCAAATTCAATCATAAAAATTCAATACATTAAAATTATCTTGCAAGTCATCAGTCATAAAAACTCACTGTATCAGAATTATCTTGCAAGATAATGATAATTTCGAATTTCCATTGTGTACATAGTTCCAATTCAATCATAAAAATTCAATGATTCAAAATTATCCTACAAGATAATGATAATTCTGAATTTACATTATGTACATAATTTTAATTCAATTATAAAAATTCATGGAAGCAAAATTATCCTGTAAGATAATACTTATTCCGAATTTCCATTACGTTCATAATTTTGATTCAATCATAAAAATTCAATGCATTAGAATTATCTCGCAAGATGATGATAATCCTGAATCTCCATTATGTACATAATTTTAATTCAATCATAAAAATTTAATGAATTGAAATGATCTTGCAAGATAACAAGAATGTACAGTTAAAGTTCAACTAGAATAAATTGGTGCTATCGAGTAGCAAAGCGGTATGCCATCAAATAGAGTCAAACTGAAATCTTGCAAGTTTGAAATGAATTCTATTTGATAGTTCTCATACACAACATCTGCATGACGAATTTACAGCCTTATGTCAATGAAGCTCATGTTCGTTATTCGCATTTGTGATGATTGAATACAGCTAAAGCTACAAATGAGCCTACACATCACACGCATAATCATCAAAATGATATTCTGTGTAGTGAATATATTCTCCATTATTATTATTATTATTATTTGATCATTATTATCATCATTATTATATGCGTAAACTACATTATCTAATTCTACATGAACATTATTATTTGGTAGAATAAAACTTAGTAGTATAAATTTACCAATATAAACACAGCACATTTGGATGGCGTCTGTTTTTACACTGTGTAGCGTCGTATGCGCAAAATCAAATCCAAAATTATTCAGCATCTTTTTGATCTCTGTCAAATGAGCAGTGAGGGAATGTGAATAAGTGCTTTTTTCACGATAATATCCAATGTATAAATAATAATGCGATATTTTAGAAGAATAAGTGTCAATTTTACCATGATGCAGTTAGATCATCATATTCTAAAGAATTGAAAATTATAGCAAATTCAAAGGAGTCATTCAATTTATGCATTTTATTTTTATACTAATGTACTTAATATAGGATGAGTATCTGCAATAACAACAATTTTCATACTTTTGTAATATTAGTTGCATTATACTCCACGATGGTCCAAAATAACAAAATTTTTAATTTGGATTTCCAATCAACTCAATCATTGATTGATGCTTCAATACTTGGTGGTCATTCTCCCTGGAAATTCTGTTGTACTAATTTGAATGATAGCAAATATAAGGACCAATAAACCTATGAACATATCACCGCAACATTCGAAAGATTTCAATGAAGATTGTAATTTTTATAGACAGAAAAATTCCTTTGAATACTTTTCATTATAATTGCATCATAATCATTGATTAAAAGACTATCCCTCAATTAGAGCAGTCCTGTGCTTAATAGCTGCTTTGCAACAATAGATATCAATTCATGATGAATGTCATATTATCCATACGTACCTTAGTGACATATTATCTATTTTTGTGTTATCACGTCATTATTTTGGCTGACTGCGCCACGTGTTTACTTCAAGTTTTTAGGTTATAAGTTGAAATATGCTATACGTTGTATATATATATATATATATATATATATATATATATATATATATATATATATATATATATATATATATATATATATATATATATATATATATATATATATATTTATATAACTGGTGCACATATTGCAGTACAATAATTAGGGATGAATCAACTTGATATTATGATTATTCAAAGTACAATCATCTCGATGGAAATTGGTGGAAAGATTTGTTTTAGCATCACAAATATAGAAAAGATCATTTTACGTCGAGCTTGTTCAGAGCGGATATAGCCCGCGCGTTAGTTGGGTGCGAAGCACCGCCAGTTAAAAACAAAAATCATTGTTATAGTGCCACTGACAAAATTTCATTCCATCAGAGAATCGCTAGTATCGCACACACACATGCACAATGTATACATATTATAATAATATAAATTGGTAAATACGATTTTCTATGTCAACCGAGTGTGATCGCCAATAGTTAATATTCTTTTCGTATTTATAATGACAAAACAAATCCTTTCACCAAGTTTAATCGAAATCGGAGGTGAAGTTGTGCATCGACAGTTTGACCTTTGATATTTAAGGTTGAAACCTTAACTACACTGGATCCTCCAACAACTTTACAAACCTTTGATATTTGAACAACAGCTGATTGGAGCTGCTCATTTTCACTCACTTTAACATTGACTGTATGAACAGTACGAGCTGACGATGTTGAAACCAAATTATCTTCGTTTATAACACCTAGTTTACTGCCGGTGGACTCTTCAATGTAACCAGTGCCTACCGCAGAAAATTTTCAACCAGCTTGGAGTTAAATTGATCAATAGTAATACCACTAATAGCTATTTAAGTGGGAGATTGAGAAACGAACTATAAAAAACGGACCAGGGTGGAATATGTTGATAACAAAGACTTGTCTAATGCTTTTGGCGTTGGCATATTTTTAAAACAATCTATCGGTGTGTATATATTTTGCGGAAACTTTTGAATTACAACAGCTGACAATTATGAACACATAAGATCAAGTGATATGATCAAGAATGCGCGTACACGCATAATACCAATTTACAAAACAGCTGTAATTTAAAAGTTTTTCATATTTTTTCATGACCAAAACAAAGTCTCACGTTTTTTGTTCTCATAATTGTTATCATTTTTTCTACCATGAGGATTTCGGTCCTCAAAATACATATGTACAACTCACTTAACAACTAAATTATATTCTATTGAAAATAAGATCAGTATCTGAATAGTACCAAGGCAACAATATAACGTCATACAATACTGTATACTTGATAAAATAAACTGAAGTTGAAATGCTGATACATTCCAGCTTTATTTTATAAAATTATGATGCATGTATAACAAAAAATTGCATATGATGCACATGTATAAGTGCCCTTAAAGCACTTACAACATTAAAAGCACTCTGCTTCGCGTCGTGTCCTCGAAAAATATCACAGAGTGGAAAGTTTTTGTCTGAGAATGAGATTAACGATGTAATTCATCATTATTTTGAAGGTATACCATAGGAAGGATGGAAGGTCATAATTGTTCAAAAATTTTAAAAAAATTCAAGTGATATAATAACAGTACATATGCTCCCATTTCAAATTAAAATGTGTCAAACACAGAAATTGAATTTTTCAGTGTGCGAAAGAGATATTAATTTTTTTGCCGTGGTTGAGTTAATTAAATATTGAATTTGAAAAAAGAATAGATTTTAATTGAAGAGGAAGATAAGAATATAGAAGCTGCTGAATTGAGCTCATTGATGATGTGTATTTATAAAGGGTCAGATTCGTCCGTAAAACAGAGAGAGATGGAAGAAACGAATTTCCGCAACGCGGTTTTCTAACAACACATGTACACATATAAACATCGGAGAATCACGACCAAATCAGAACCGTATTAACAGAAAAAAATTCCCAACAAAGAAAGAAACGGATGCCAAAGAGAATAACCAATACAAAGCAGTACAAATAATCTGTCAGAAATTCAAATGAATCTGTCTTCTTTTTCTTCTAATAATTACTATTGTGGCGCCATCTCCACGTACGAGCATTAATTTTCCACACGACCCTGTTTCAGTCACATGCAGATGCTTCTAAAGTCGACGTAGCACAGCTAAATACTCATATAAATTCAAAACCAATACACAATATCTCTGAAAAGCTGAATCCCTGCCTAATACAGTACTGCGACTGACAAGAGTGTTTGGGCATTAGGGGTTGGCTACTCGCCAACGCCTCGTGGGGATTTGAGGATGTTGGCAGCCCTGCTATGAAAAAAAATCGTTTCTTGTAGAGTGTGTTGGTACCACGACAACATAAATAAAAGAGACGAATTCAATTTTTCAGCGGCGGATTGTTTCATATTTCATACTGCTATATTAAAGTTATTTATGTATGAGTGTATGTTGTATGTATGCGATGACGTGTTTGAAAAGCCGAGTGAAATTGCGCACAAGGATTCCTTTTGATATATTGATATACAATTTATTTATCTAATAAAAAATTGCACATTCAAAGTATTTAGCACTTAAAAAAAAAATATATGCAAGATTATAACTTTTGTCAATCAATATCTCGATTGAAAGTGAGGGTTTCAAATCTGCATGAACAATAATTATACTCTTGCATGTACCATTCACTGTCCAATTTTAAAATTCCGCATTTTTCTGTATTGACTTCTCTTTTATATTAGAACTATCCAAGTTTATGATTCGGGCTATGTTTCACAGTCGAATCTTTTGATGATGTTGCAGGCAACCGAAGAACAGCGAGTGTACGTTCAGTGGGCTATAGCGACCTTTTTGTCCTTAGTAAAAAGGACATGTGGGATGTCCTCAAAGAATACCCTGCCGCACGAGTTAGATTAGAAGCCATAGCTGTCAAGAGATTGGAGAAGTACAAAAGGGCGCCCCTCGAGAAAGGTATTTATATTTTTATTCCTGTATTATCTCCTAAATTTATAGCACACAGCACTTTTTTGTTTTATTTATTAATGTTTGAAATTAGGCTAGCAAAGTCACCTCTTGAATGACCCAAACGTCGAGATCGAGGATACTTTCATGCTCTCGGGATCGCTGATTTTTCAAGGATATTTCAAAGCACTTATGTTTGCCTTTCTATTCAAATGAAGTTTTTTGGTTGGAGACTTTCGTATTTTTAGCAGAAAAGCAAGTTTTCTCCTTGTTCGTAAAAAAGGACTGCATCGCGATTCAAATTTGCGTCGTTAGTGCGTGATCTCTTTTTTGGAGAACTCATGAAATGTAAAATCATCAAGTTCTGTGGGTTATTCGTAAGTTTGTTCTGTTGGCGATTCCACCAGTTTTTTTTCTGTTGAGAGAATACAAAAGTTTATTCCTAGTAGTAGCGATTCGCCGGTTTGAACACAACATTTCTTTCTGTTTCTGACGTTTTAACCGATCTGCAGATACTTTTCTCAGGAGAAAAGCATGCGTAGAAATATATCCAGGAAGAATTTATGCCAACAAAATTTCTGCTAAATGATGAAATAAATTCCGGCAGTTCATATTAATATATTGTGGAAATCTTTGTGCTTAGGACCACCGATGACTCCTAGGGTTAATGTCCTCAGTCACCACGATTCATCGATGCCGAGCAGCTGAAAATGTGTTATTCATTATCAAACTGTTGTTGTTCCAACTGAAAAAGTGTTGGAGAAAGTCAGTTCAATCAGTTCTTCAAATAAAACTGATTTTGAGAATTTTTTTTACTATTCAAGTATTATTCTTAATGAGTATTTTCTTAATTATGAATCCAACCAATCGTAGACATTGGTTGACATGTCAGAAATTCCAAATTGACAACTACCACAGAAGAAAATTTCAAATCATGAATATGGTGAAACAGCACCCTTATTTATATGATAAAAGTAATGACTTAAACCGAAACTCAATCATTTGTGCAAATGAAACAATTTTGGCGATGTAAACTGAAAAAAAAAGTTAATTTCAGATTATATTTCAAAAAATGAACGAGAATGAGGATCTAAAACTATGAATCTAAATTTGTAAACGTAAATTCCTAAATTAAATCCATCATAAACTCATTTGGGCTAGACAGAAGCTGGAATAAACTTATTGTTAATATTATGGTTTCTGAACTTCTTTAACTTGATTCCGGGAATTTTGGCTGTAATTTCATCCGTCATGTAAACGTGCCTAGAATAGATTGGTCAAAATTTTAGTGGGGTTAGATCATACATATGTAAGCTTCACTCTACCTTTATAATAGGGAAAGTATTGGAATCGTGATTTTTGATAATGTGAGATCTTGATGAATCTTCACGTCTTAGACTCTACTGAACCCAAACAACATAATTCAAAAAAAAGTTGGTCTGTCGGTCTGTCGGTCAGAGAGTACGATAACTTGAGAACGCGTACTACTTTTCGACTAACTTATATTCAAGTTTTCTATCAAAAAGCTAGTTTTAAGCTTGTGGTTGAGCTTTTTTCAACCAGTGCTACCAAAACTTTATTTATGGAACTTTTTAGTTCTTTGCGTTCATTCTACATATAAACGGTAATATTTATCATGAAATATGAAATAACTCAAATAGATGCTAGAATAACTTGGCTCAACATTTACCTGAAATACATTTCAAAATTATCAGCGGTTCATTTGTTATCATCAAAAATTCATTACATTTTTCTGAAACAAAGAAATAATGAAAATCATAATGTGATATTAGAATCATTATCACTCATATTTGGACATCACATGCAAACAATCGTCAATTGTTTCATCAAATAAGTAATTTGATTCTATCGTGTTTGGTACAGGGTGTAGATGATTAAAATCATTTGATTCAAATCATGATTAAAATCAAGATTTCAATCAAGTGATTTTTCCAAAAAAAAATTATTGATTTTAGTCGAAAACAAAATATTTTCTTTTAAAGAAAAATACCACATTGGAAAATGAAATAAATTTCTTATCAAAAGAAAAATAGAAACAGGAAACATACTTATTTGATCAAAAATAGAAAATTATACTAGAAAATAAAAAATAAATTAAATTATGGCACAAAAAATTGTATAAAGAAACTGTGTAAGTTCTACAGCAAACTTCGACCTGAAATCCCTGAAACACTTTTTTTCATGTAAATTTGAAATTAAATCAGTATTAAAGGCAGTTATGCAACGAAATGGTTCAAATAATCACTAAAAGTATTGAAAATACTATCTAAATACTATTATTGTTTCATTTGTTATTATAAGATCCGTTGTGTTTCTCTAAAGGAAAAAAATAATGAGATTATAATGAAATATGCAGTTTATTGATAGTGATGAAACTAGTCATGAAATTCATGGTCGGGGAAGTAATGTGGTGGTCACAGCAGATTTTTACTTACTTACTAAGTACAAGAAAGTATTGTGAAACTGACAAAATTCATCTATCGAGATTTTGATGGAAATATCCGTTTTGAGCATCCCTGAATCCATTTTGACTATTTTCGTAAGTGCGTTCGTGCGTTCGTTCGTAGCTCGCAAATCTCAAAACTGCGGTTGAACGTATAATGTTAAAATTTTGTATTTGAAACTGGTATAGGGTCTACTTGTGCAACTCGCATTATGGTTCCAATCGTCTGTACCGGGAGTGCACTTTACTTGACAGTCTTTTGGAATTTTTCGCATAAATTCGAAACGATCAGGTGTAGAATATTGAAGTTTGGTATTTCAGTCTGCTGTAGCATCTGCATGATTGCCTACTATTTTCATAACAATAGACTGAACTGGAGGTGCACTTCAGAAGGAATTTATTTTTATCATAAATATTTACAAAATTATTATTCAATAAGTCACAGAGCGCTTTTTTAAATGTTTGCAACTGTACAAGTGCTATAATCTATTTTACTCAAAAAATATTCTTCGAGTGGTAATTAAAGGCTGGTTTATGTTGGATTTAATTCACAAATTTTGATTTTCTCAATCATAAATCTAGCCAATCGTAGACATTGCTTGACATGTCAGAAACTCCAAATTAAGAACTGTCATAGAAAAGATGTTCAAATCATGAAAATGATGAGAAAGTACTCATATATATTGATAAAAGTAATAAATAAGACCGAAATTCAATCATTTGTGCAAATAAAACAATTTTAGCGATATAAAATGACTATTCAAAAAGTCAACTCTAGGTTATATTTCAAATATGAACGAGAATGAGGATCTAAAACTATGAATCTAAATTTCTAAATGTAAATTCCTAAATTAAATCCATCATAAACCAGCTTACCTCCCAAGTGTCGCTGTTTTGAATGCGGACAAATGTATTTATCACAATTTTCTTATTTTATGTAATTTATTTCGCGTGTGAATTAATTATAATTAACAAATCCATGTGAACAAAGCGTTCCATTTATTTGCTCCAATTGTTATGCATTATTACCGCATGGAATTAGCTTTATTACATTAGCACGTACACAATTAATTATCCGTGAAACAAAATTGATTTAGCGAAGCCATAGAAGTGAATAATGTGAGTTGCTCACACTTTACACTTTATAAATTATACATTGGGCTGGTTGTAACTGCAAGAAAAATATTCAGCTGTAAGACTTTCTTCCATTTTATCAGCAATGTACATGAATCGTTTTCATGATAATCTTCATTCCATTAAATGATTAGATTTTCAATTGTTTATTGCTCAAAGTTCAGAAATTATAAAGAGTCCTGTTGTGACTAAAATGCGTAAGAGAAAATATGAACGCTCCCACTAGTGATCACGAAAAACATGCGCTTGTGTAAAGATTGACAAGTTTCCCTGCTGACAGCAAAGATGCTCTGTGCGCGGTTAAATTGTTCTTCCACTTTTCAACCTTTACACAAGCGTATGTACCAAAATAAATACTACCTAAGTGCAGAAAGCCATATGCTTGGGCACTTCTTTAATTTTGATAACGTTAAAATCATTGACGAAGTGCGGAAAAACAATAGAGACTACCGTATGAAACTTTTTATATAAATTTGAACAATAACAGCACCGTCCATTGTCAGACAGATCATGATATGAAATTCGCCAACTTAACGAATTAACTAGCACAAATGAGTTAAAGTTCATCCATCCACATATTAATAAGTACTTGGTCCAATATTATCAAATGACATTTAATATTCATCACCAGAATAAATAATACTTAAATGGTAGCAATGCTCTGAAAATTTACTTTATGTGAAGAACTAATTGAATCAACCTTCGCAAAAACTTTTCCGGGTGGAACAACAACAATGTGATAGAAAAACATGTTTTTATCTGCTCGGGACTCGCTAATCTGGATACTTGAGGACATTGACTAAAGAAAAGGTCGGTGGTCTTGGGCATGTGGTATCAGGTGTCGCTGAAGAAGATGCCCTCAAAATGAACCGCAAACCAGAAAAATGACTTTTAGAGGGAGACAAACGAAACGAATCACATTCATTAACCACGTAAATCGTTGCTCCAACAAATAATACACAGAGCTTAATGATTTTAAAATCTTTGAATCCTCCAAGAGGGAACTGCGCACTACGATAGAAATAAGAAGTGTGGAACACAGTTAGGTCGCGATGTGGCCTATATTAAGCTAGTAAACAAAGAAGATGCATGTCCCTTATGAGTAATTTCGAATCAAAAGAAAGTACTGAAGATTATTCTTAATTAAGTGAAAAAGGATAAAAGGAAGACAATCAAAAATGTTCCACGGTGAACTTAAAAACGTAAGCTGCATAAATTCAATAGGATCTTATCAATATTGAGTTACTCATCGAGTATAAACAATTGAAACATGGATTTTGCATGGTAGGAGGCCAGAAATTTAAAAGTGTAACATAGTGGCAACACATTGAAGTAGTAAAGCGATGGAATTTGCTGAAAATCTTTATTATTCGTAACGCTTAGACGTTTAGTACAAAACCATGAAAGCTCTATCCAATTTTATTCTCCCTGAATGTCATTCCTTCACTCTTTATTGCAAACTTAAATTGCATTGCGGATTCAAAGCCCTCCCTAACTTCCTCTAAAGTAATTTTACTTTTGTATTACGTTTCGTCACCAAGAAAATGTCTAGTCGGATGTAAATATCCTTATATTCTAACTATTGCCCTACATGTGCTATTCTATTGTTTCGGGCTAGTACTGTCAATAAAACAAAGTAATTCACGTGAAGTTGCGTTAATAAAATTTGCCGAACTCAAAGTAATAAAGTCTGTTTGTTAATTTCGAGGTTGTATTTGTTTTAAATTGTCTAGAATGTCGTTAAAAACGCCCTCGCATGTTGTATATGAACCATAAAACAGTAGCTCTTGAATTAATCTGAATCAAGAGGTAGAATACGAGGACTGTTCTGAATATAGCCGTCGAAAGTCCATCCGTCTGACAGTTTATATCTGCATTTTCAAAACTATTAAATTTATGTGGATAAATTCTAATATATATTTATAAGTTTGGGAAGAAGTGGTGCTCAACCATACCATGAGGTGGTCCCATCAATTCAAACGTGAACAGTCATCTGAATGATTAATGACTTAACAGATCTGCAACAGCTGTTAGTGCTGAAAACATTCGTGCTGCGGAAAAATTGCTGGACGGAAATTGAAATGTATTCACTTTTTCTAGAACAGCTCCTGTAATACATTCTTAAATCAATTTCATATTGAATTTATTTGTTTCAATCAATTACACATTATTGTACATTGTATTTTATTAACTACCAGGCGATAAATGTAAATATAAAGTACTATTTCAAAATCTCAAAAAAAAAATTATTAGGACTTGAATTTGCATTTGAAAAATGACATGCATCTCTGCCTGTTGATCTGTACGCACTACCATTATTTTTGTATGATTGCATAACTTTCAGAGAAAAGTCTTATTGTTTTTCAATACGATTTATTGTAGATTGACTTTTATAATCACTTTTCAACAGCAACAAATTTTCGAGATTGGTTTCTGTAAGTAATAGTGGATCATTCGGAAAAAACTCTAATTCTGAAGCTCACAACTCACCCGCATTTTTTTTGTAATTGCGTCAATTCAAAATATTCATCTGCTAGGAAATGGTATATTTTTTTTTTTTTTTCAAGAAAAACTAAGAAAATTCTTAATCGTACTGCGTGATCATCATCGAATCCCGATGATACTACAGAGAAAGAAAGAAAGCTAAAGATAACAAAAATCAAAAATAAAACAAACCCAATAAAATTACAGGACCTTCACAAAGCAGAACAGCCTCAAATAGCTCGTTAGTGTCATAATTTTGATTAAAAAATTCTGTATAAATGGTAATAAATGAACTGATATAAAAATATATCAAATAATTGTACAACGAAAATGTCCAAACTGTAATCAAAAAATCATATTGGTGGATTGTGGGCTTATGTAGCTGAAATCGTTCAGAATTAAGACTAGTCCTACTGTGTTAAAAACAATAGATTAAAACATGAGAAAATTTTGATTTTAAATTCTGTATATTTATTGGAAACTTTGACGTTTCGATCCTTTGACCAAGGATCTTTTTCAGAAAACAATGATACAAAATAAAACAAGGCAAGTAACTAGATACTAAAAATATATAGAATACTAGACGTGATAACGTGGGTATCACACCTAAACAAAAAGAATATAATCCTCTGGCATTCACCCAAGGCTTGAGGAAAACCACGTGAAAACCCCAAACAGAGGAATATGTCCTACCTGGTACAGCTCCGCTCACAAAATACACGACATTTCAACAAGACAGCGTAGCGCTATTCTTTGCTATTGGTTTGGCTCACAACTGCAGTGTCAAATAGTCTTCAGTGTATTTTCTAATCCAAAATATACACAGAACGACACAAACTGAAACAGTCATTATATATGTGTGTTATTGATCACAGAAAGCCAAACATTTGATAATTCAAAACCATCAGTATGGTTAAAGTTATTTGGATGTTCAAGTATCTCAATTGCTTCTCTGATCAATCTACCATGAATCGATGAGCATCTTGCGACTATTCTTGTTTCTTCAAACTTGATGTCATGCAAAAACTCGATGGTATGATCAGCTACAGAAGATTTATTTGGTTGGTTTAATCTTATGCATCTCCTATGTTCAGCAATGCGAGTGTTCACAGTTCGGCCCGTCTGTCCAACGTAAACTTTCCCACAGGTACAAGGACTCTCATAAATATCCGAAGGTTGTAGGGGAATCACGTACTTTACAGGTCTTTAGGTGTGATATCCACGTTGTCACATCTAGTATTCTGTATATTCTTAGTATCTAGTTACTAGTAGCAAGTAGCCTTGTTTTATTTTGTATCATTGTTTTCTGAAGAAGATCTTTGGTCAAAGGATCGAAACGTCAAAGTTTCCAATAAATATACAGAATTTAAAATCAAAAGTCGTTTTTATCAAATAAAATTCTGAAAAATGTATAGATTATGAGAAAATTATTTGTGAATTAGACTATTAGACACCAATATAGAGAGTATGTAGCCGTGAATTATAAGGAATGAGGATCAGTCGTACTATTGTAAAAAAATAGGTTATTATTCACCAAAATCAATATCAATAGCTAATGCTGAATAAATAACCCATTATTATTATTATTATCATAATTATAACAGAAGACAAATATTTCTAAATACACACCAATATATCCTACCGACTGCACTAATTCAATGGTTTTGATGGAATGTAAATATAGCTGAAAATAGCCAAGAATGAAGATTAGTTATACAATCGTGAGAGAATAGATCATTTTTAATCAAAATAGAGGAAAAATATTTGTAATTTAGACACCAATATATTCTACCGACTGCGCTAATTAGTTCAACCGGTATCACAAATAAGAGTGCTAGAATATTCAATTTTGCTAACCACTATCAGAATAGTACCCGAGTAATTTTTTATTACATTATTCGTTATAATTAAGAAATGTAGAATTTTATTATCACTTTTATGTATAAATATGACGCGGGGTGTATATCTCTGGTTTTACCAACGATTAAATAGATGGGGGTAACTTTCGTACTCACTATTTTATAACTAATTAAAGTTGTTATTGCCTTATTGGAGTTCTTAATTTGAAAGAAAGCGAGAGGAAATTTTTTGGAAAATATTCGATGTTGAATTATGAGTCAATAGTTCATTAGTAACGTATTTAAATCTGAGATTGCTCGAGTATAACATTAATCGAATTGATTTCAGCACAAATGAGACAGATTGATCATTCATTCAATTCAATTCAATAATGTCGTCATATAAAATCAGTTCATATCAAGATATTAATTTTTAGAATCCTGAAACTCAAGGTATCTATTTCAATTAACAGAGATAACTTGGAAACAATTCGCGGTATCCATGTCGATGACATCATGAGGTAGTTATATCTATAGGGACTTCAATATTGTATATTGGTGCAGACGATATAATCAACTAATTTATGTTAGTATCATTAAATATTACTCATGATGGTTAAAAAAATCATGTATCTAGTGCACGAAATTATACTTTGGTGCTTGAGAATAAAAGTTTTTCGTCGAAGCGGTAGCCGAAACCAAAATCATCCGAAAGCTCCAAAGAATTTGCGTGCACGAGTTGGATACAACATTTTTCCTATAGACGTCTAAAAAATGAATAAAAAAATATCAATATCATATTAAAATACAAAAATTAGTGGAGTATTTCGTGCACGTTGTCAAGATAGAAATCAGTGCACGAAATATTTCGTGCCCGTTGTCATCATAAACAACTTCAATGCGACATTTCGCATACTAATATTGATGTACAAATGTCATCATTTTTTGACGTCAGTAGAAAAAAATCTATTATTTTTGAGTGATAATCAAATGACAAAAATCTGGCATAAATTTAAAGAGACTGACTTGATACTGTCTCTTATTTTTTCGAAATTATCTACAACGACAATGCAATTAAAGCACTTCTGAAGTTGTCTCCCAGGTGATACATGTGTTGAGTATTAAAAAGCTGTCTCTACGAATTAGAATAGAACTACAAATACAACCATTTCTCGATAATGATATATCATGTGGCAATTTCTATTCAGTACAGTCCAAACCTTCCGAACTTAAATCAAAGTGATTAATAAAGAGAAATCTGACCTAAAGGTTCAACAGGAAATATATCAATGATTTTATCTTCTGTTTCCTACTATCTCCGCCTGATTCTAAATTATAATCCTAGAGAACTGTTCAGTATTTAGTATGCGTCCTATGCGTCTGACATATTAACGATTCCTATAATATGGACCCGGCTTATTTATGATGTAAGGGCGTCACGTTCTGATAAATAAACCAAAAGATCTTGCAAAATCAGCTGATGCTCTTGATAGGGACATTTTGATAAGCAGTAAAAATTCAACTTACCGATTACTTGATATCCGGACTATTAGCATGTGATGAATCATCTGTAATATAATAAATGAATATAAAATTAAGGTTTATCAATATGACTTAATATTAAAGTATAGAAAATGTTTTATTCAAAATCTAAAGTTCAAGATGTGATATCAGAAAGGACAGAGCTTTCGATATAGGAGCAATAATGAAATATTCAGAAGAGTGACTTCACACTTACTCGACTTGGAAGTAGATTTGTATTGGTGAATGTATTGTTCAGAACCTTCGAGACTAACTCCAGACTCTGCAATAAATTTTCGTAAGCTCTAGTGAGGATAGCGTAAGCATAAAATCAAATAATTTAAACCCTGGCTAACATGCTTTGATCTGGCTGAAAAGTACGGTATGGAGCGGAAGTTACCGAATTGGATTTTCGTGCGGTAAATTATTAATTCAGCAATACTGTCACATCCGACTTTTTTTTAATGCTATAAGATTCGCAGTGAGATGAAATGCTCGCTTTTCTGATAAGAGTATTTTTTTGACGAGATTAACTGAAGTATCGGTAATCATAACTCACATCGTCCCCTGTACTTGCGCATTTCGCTTCGCTTGTGCGCTCGTGTACAATCGTTCTATGTCTTAATGGCAAGTGACAGCATTATTTCAAATATATTTTTATGAAAGAATTATTTAATTTATACGCTTTATGAATCTACGAATCTAGACACAAAAGTTTCGCAATGAGATAACATGACTACCTTTGTGACAACATAAATATGTTGACAAATTCAACACCAATAACTAATTTGAGTATCAACTATCTCATGACACGTAATACATTGTATCATATTGATTCGCTTGTAAGTTTGTAAGCAGATATGCTGTGACAGTTTCAGACCACAAGGCGAAGAGTTGATTGTCAATCAGATGTCCACGCCGTAATAACGGAATGTAAACTGGATATATTTGCTATACATGTGATAGATTGACCTAATTCTTTCTGTTAACACCCCCTGTCAATATAATTATCTTTGTCCTATACTTATCAAACAAGCAAAAAGAGCACAGGTCCTTGAACTGTTCATATGTAAAATTTAAATTAACCTGTTCCATGTACACACGCCGTAGATTCAGATCACCTTGTTCAAATAATACTATAAAATTTGGTTCTTCGCGCATAAGTTGCTTGGGATAATCTATTTCTGTAATGACCCATATCAAAATATTATTTGATTACATTTTGATTAGGCAGCATCGTCAATAATATGAAGAAAACGAAGTGTGGGAATTCAGTCAAAAGTTTTATTTTTATTCTACTCTACAGTTTTGGGTCCCATCTGGACCATCTTCAGGAGTGAATAAAATTAATGTGTGTGTGTCAACATCTGTATGTGGTAATAAGTTAAATAAAAGTCGGTATAATAAAAATAAGGAAATAATCATGTTCTCGGTCACAAATTTTAAAATAAATTATTTGAAATACACCGACTTTTATTTAATTTATTACCACACACAGATGTTAACACACCCACACACATTAATTTTATTCACTCCTGAAGATGGTCCAGGTGGGACCAAAACTGTAGAGTAGAGTAAAAATAATACTCTTGACTGAATTCCCACACTTCGTTTCCTTCATATCATCTAACAGTCAGCATCATCCACTACTTCCATCGTCAATAATGTTAATACAAAATTACATTCCGTTTCATCAGGTTGTCTAATAATTTCTGTGTTCTCATAATATACATGGTATCCAATTTCTTCAATCGATTCCAATAACATTCTCATGTACTTACATTTATTTCGGTTGGAATAATGATTTTAACAAATATGAACATTCAAGAAACAAAATTTATTCTTATGCTCTAATAGTGCTTTTATAATATGTCTCATCTCTCCTGTCCTATATCGACTAGCTGTAATGCACGAAATTACATTTGGCTGTAATGTGATACGACGTCATTCTGCAATAGTGTTATTGAAATCCCGATTTTTCACCTAAGTATTACAATTTTGATTTTCAGTTTCCATGATAGTTTGAATTTAGCTTAAAACATGACACTAAGGCCCGATTGTACAATTTAAGCGTATCTACAGTTTAGCTAAACCGAACTTATTTACTAATTTTCTGCGGGACAAACCCAGTGCCGTGCAAGGGGGAGGGCGCTTGCCGAAAAACCAAATATAAGAAAACGCGAAAAACCAAATAAGTATAAAAAAGTCAACTCGCAAGCCCCCCTCCTCCCGTCCCCGCTGCATCATGGCGTTCCGGTACTTCTTTTTTTGGGACTACACCACTGTAGATAGACCTATTCCAAATAATCATCATGAAAACATTGAGAAAAACGTCTTTTGTTTCAAGTGCGAAAATGGAAAATCATAAAAAAATCTTACGTGGAAATCACGAGACTTACTTTTACGTCATTGGATACATTTTTTTTATATGATAATACGATAATAAAACACAAAATTCCATCGCTCAACGGCTAATCGTTTTGGATTTATCAAAAAAAAAAAAAAAAATCTGTCAAGTAAAGTGCGCTTTCGGTCTAGTCGGTTGCTATAGAAACAGTAGGTTATCATTCTTATACTACAACATTCCTAAATACTGATTTGCAAGATTTTACGCCCAACAACTCTGAATTTATGCGCAAAATTTAAAAAAAAATCTAACGGAAGTGCACTTCCGGTTCAGTATATTATTATGAGAATGATAGGCAATCATTCAGATACTACAGCAGACTGAAATGCTAAATTTCAATACTCTAAAGCCGAACGTTTCAAATTCCAAAAGACTGTCAAGTAAAGTGCATTTCTGGCTCAGTCGGTCTCAATAAAAATAGGATATGAGCATTTAGATGGTACTATCATCCTAAAGACTGAATTCTAACATACTATGTTTAATCGTTTTGTATTCTTACGAAAATTCAAAAAATGTTTTGAGTAAAGTGCACTTCCGGTACAGATGATTGCAATCTTAATAAGAGGTGTACAATTAGATTTTATAGAAGTGCTTAATACGGAATTTCAATATTCTACGACTGATTGTTTGGAATTTATGCGGAAAATTCGAAAAGTCTGTTATATTAAACGCACTTCCGGCTCAATCGACTGGTACAAAAATTAAAGGTAATCATTTAGATGCTACAGCAATCTCAAATACTGAATTTCAGTATCCTACGGCTGATCATTCTAGATTTATGCAAAAAATTCAAAAAAAATTTCAAGTAAAGTGTATTTCCGGTACAAACGATTGCAACCATAATGCGAGGTGCATAATTAGACCCTAGGCCAGTCTTAAATACAAAATTTCAACATTATACGTTCATCGGATTTTGAGATTTGCGAGTTACGAACGCACATACATACATACGTATACCTACACCAAGCTGAAAATAGTCAAAAAGGATTCAGGGATGCTCAAAGCGGATATTTTCATCAAAATCCCGACATGTGAATTTTGTCGGTCTCACTTTTACTTTGTACAAGTCAAAATCAAATATACACAGGGCTTGACTCACTTGTACATCTTTTAACTGAATAATCAACAATTGGCTTTCACATTGACATAAGGTAAAATTGAATGCAACCAATATTTGAGGTGATCATTTGGATGTTACAATTCATTAAAACGCTGGAACAGTCTCAAATACTAAATTTTACCATTTTACCGTCAATAGTTTCGAATTCATGCAAAAAATTAAAAAGATTGTCAAATAAAGCTTACATCCGGCACAGTAGATTGCTATGAAAATATAAGGTTATGATTTCTACAATTGCTCTAAATACTGAATTTCATGATTCAACAATTGATCGTTCTGGATTTATGCGAAAAATTCGAAAAACTGTTTTTAAGCTGCACTTTCGTTCAGCCGATCGCTATCATAATGCGAGGTGTACAGCTAGATTTTATAGAAGAGTTTAATACGAAATTTCAATATTCTACTGCTGATTGATTCGAATTTATGCAGAAAAATCGAAAAGACTATTATATAAAGTGCACTTCTGGTTCAACCGATTAGTAGGTACAAAAATAAAAGATACCCATTAAGATGCTACAACAATTTAAAACTCTGAATTCCAACATCCTACTGCTAATCGTTTTGGATTTATGCTAAAAATTCAAAAAAAGCTTTTAGTAAAGTGGACTTCTGGTACAGACGATTGCAACCTTAATACGAGGTGCACAACTGGACCCTGGACTAGTCTCAAATACAAAATTTCAACATTATACGTTCGATGGGTTTTGAAATTACGTACATACATACATAGGTACACATGTTCTGACGTCAATCCGAAAATAGTCAAAATGGATTCAAGGATGCTTAAAACGGATATTTCCATCAAAATCTGGCAATGTAAATTTTGTCGTTTTCACAATACTTGTACTTGTATAAGTAAGTAAAAATCCATAAATTTCATACTTCATGTCTATCAAAATTAATATTGATATATTGAGTGTAAATTGTAAGAGCTCTAATCAGAGGCGGCTCTAACCTACTCAGCGCCGGGGTGCGAAGATAAATGAATTGCGCCCCCCTCCCCCAGTGTATTTTTTTTTTCTACATAAATTAGGAAAAAAGGAATTAGAGAGGAACAGTTCAACACAAATTACAATATTCTACAAAAATTTTTTCACAATATCAATGATAAGAGTTACAGACATGAGCAAAAATTGAAACCACAATATACATAATTCCTCATTCAGTTATTAAACTCTACCTCCCTTGATTTTCTGGCAGCAAATTCTTTCACAATTTCACATACATCTATGTCGATATCGTTCTCTAAACTAATAATTGCTAAATTTGAAAGTCAGTACATTTTTTAACGCTTTCTCCTTTTTCCAATTTTCGCTTTCTGGATTGATTTCCAGAAAGTTTTTTCCTTCCATCGGCCATCTACATACTACAAATAAATAGATTAAAAACGAGACAAAATTTTATTATTCAATGTATCAAAATATTTTTTTGCTAAGCTTAGCGAGTACATAGAATGCTGGATTTTCCGAATTCCAAAATTGTACATATATTAATCAGATTATTTTTTCTCCTGTCGCACTTCAGCATTAAATCGTCAAAAATTGTTTCATTTTTAGTGTGTAGTTTCATAGAAAAAAAAATATATCGACTTACCTCAAGTAAACTCCAATTCACAGTCACAGGCCAGAAAGTCACAAATATTGAATCACTGAAGTCACAGAGTATAAGTGATATTTCGTTTCAACTCATTCAAAATCAAGACAACAAATGAACCATTTGCAAATATTAATGTGAAAGATAAATTTAAATTCATAGAAAAATTGAAATTTCAGAATGAAACAGTTACTTATCCACCTCGAAGGCACCTCTTTTGTCAAATCAACTGTTAAGTTCTTGGAAGTGAAAATGAAATTCTGAGAAGGATATCAATTGCGAAAAAATATTTCTTGTTAGAATTTGGACCGAAGTCAAAATAAATTGTGTTTGAATAGTGTATAAGGGTTATTAATTTTTCTCCTAATTCGTGGTAAATCAAAATAGGTGGAGTATATATTTTGCCTTATAATTAATTTTGACTTTTAGTCATTTTTCAAAATTTTCATGTTCAAAATTATTTTATTAGTCCTAATAAAATATTTTTTAGGCGATCATAATAAAAAAGGTGTTTTTATGACCCCTTTTGCGGCCGTGAAGTTTCACTTTCTGGGACTGATTTGTTAAATTTTACTTTTTGGGACTGATCTGTCAAATATTACTTTTTGGGACTGATCTGTCAAAAAATATTTCATAAACACTTTATATTTACCTATATGGGCAGCTTGATGGACTCTTTAAGAAACAGTTTTCGCTTAAATAGTACATATATTCTTCAGTCAACCTCTGTATTTCTTGCAATTCAAAAAATAAATACGCATTTTTTGTTAAATGTCAACTTGATAGAAGACAATAAAATAAAACAATTTCAACGGCAACTAAGATTTACAATTGCAATGTTTCAGAAATAAATAGATAAAATGATGTGATTTTGAATTATTTCGTAATGATCGCCTAAAAAACGTTGTGTGCACCTCGGCCTACAGTTCTTTTTTGGTCTCACCTGAATTGCAGCCTCAGCTACGCTTCGGCCGCAAACAACAGACTCGACCAAAAAAGTTAACCTTTACGGCCTTGATACACAAATAACTATTGTTGATGAAATTAGTATTCAGAGAAAAATAATTATTTCCGGGGTCCAGCTGCCGCCCTCAAGGCCTTCGCGCCGGGGTGCCGTGCACCCCTTGCACTCCCGCTCGAGGACGCCCCTGGCTCTAATGGGTGATTCATTTGGAGGTACTTTTTTCAAAATTAATTTTATCAGGTTTTTCTTATCATTATACTAAAGAGTAGATCTCTACATTTATTATTTTGAGGTTATTTCTTTCAAATCTTGGCCCTAACTATGGCTAACATGGTCCATTCTGAAGTTCCAATTTTCGATGAAGTGTCCGAGTATTTCGAGTGGTATTTGGCGAATAACGCAAGTGATGCTAACTTCCAATTCTTCAACCGTTGCAGGCTTATCTATGTACACTTTGTACTTTAAATAGTCTCAAAGAAAAATTATGGAGAGTGATATCATACGATCAAGGCGGCCAATCATCCGAATTGTTCTCGCAATAAAGCCAAGATTTCATGGGCTGTGGGGCAAGTAGCACCGTCTTGTTGGTACTAAATGTCCTCGAGATTACGAGTTTCAATTTAGGGCAGCAAATAATCCGTTATCATGGCGCGATACAGGCGTCATCGACAGTTACGTTCTGGTCGGCTATTCTCAGCTACCGCCGCTATATTTTGTTCCCCATGTGCTGGATGTGGTCTATTGGGTCGCGTATTATCCAATAATGAAAATTGGGCTCCAGACTTTTCGATGGCATAGCAAATTGGGCGTTCGGTATGCTGAGTATGTGGCCCATAAGTAGCTCTAAGTACACGAAACACATTTGTCGTAGAACACTGATTTTCGTAATACAGTTGAATGATTTTTAGGGATTGTACCAGGCTTAGTTTTCCACGATGAAATGTCAAACAATACTGAACAAAAATACAATGACAAGTTGTCATGATTCACGCGTCATCAGTAGAAAAATCCATTACGAGAAAAGTACCTCTGACTCTCTGAGTGAATCACCTTTTATTCGATAATTCAATTAGACTTGCGGAGAAACATTGACTTTCAACATTGATGAAATACGTAATCCCATCTTACAATGAGATCTATATACTTTACCTTGAAACAGTTTACTCCATGTTGAGAAAAAAATTCTCACAATCATATGAAAACAAATACCTAGTCACAATTATTACATTATTATTTTTATAGATTATGAAACGATTTATATTTTCACTATACATTTGCTGACAAGGTCTTATTACAATATAATAAGGCGAATCTGGAGCACTTTGATGGATATTCCAGATCCAGTAAACTAGTAAAGTCAGATTTTAGCGATAATTTTACTGCCTAATTGAATAATTATTTGATATCCCAAATTATTTATGCCAGTTATCAATTCTTAGTGAAAATGATGCATGAAGTATAATCCATTCACCTTTTTTTAAGCCAAAGTACTCAGTTGTATCATATCCATTTATTCATAGAACGTCCAACGATTCCAACCTTCATTTTTATTAAAAGCATGAAAAATATTTTTTCAATGTTAACAAATATTTTTCTCTCCAGCCGCGATAGGTCGCAGCCGAAGTACCCCAGGGCTAGTAGAATCCAGGGGTAAGATCCCTCTGGAAGACATGTGGGTATCGCCCCAAATACCATTCAGCACAGCGAGTTTAAGCGCCAGTGTGTTCTGCAGTCCGGGGCTTCTGGCAAGAGTCCCGGGTGCAGCTTCCAGTGGGCCTCCCACTGCTGCGGCTACAGCTCCGCATTCACCTGTTGGAAGTGTTACATCTAGTGGAAGAAGCTCAAGGTCACATGGTTTACATCAGCAGCCACCAGCACCAACCAGACCAGGTATACTTCATTAGCTATAACTTTCTCAACAATAAAACATGTACAGAATCTACGATAAAATCCTCAAAAGATATTGGAATGGATAAAAAGGACGCTCGATGATTAAATGGATACATATAATTGGTAGTACATTAGTTAGTATAGCGACAGCTTAAAAATTCACGTTTTAATTCTCTCTTTATATTCTCATCTCAACAGTGTCACATTTCGAAGACATAAAATTTTTTCGTTACGTCCTCCAGTTTAATATAAAATTCAGCAGAAATTTCCACTTGGATACAGAGTTTTAATTAACCATCTGAAGAGCATAATTGTTCATCATGGCATGACGTCAGATCGTGCTCCACACATCAAAAACTGAATTAGCGCCTAGCCTGCATACATGGGCGTGTGAGTAGGTGGAGGATAGGGGTGAAAGGAGTAATTAAATTGCGACGGGCTAGGATGGGCTAGCACCGTGAAGTTAGTTACAATTCAATTGTCATATTAAATGTCTTACTTCATTATATACGTGCCAGTGGTTTTGCTTCTAGTTGGATAAACAGATGTCAGAAATATCTGCACAAATAACATCAGATACTTCTGCATCTATTTATTTGAGTACATACTTTATTTGCAATTAATTAAATAGCAGCGAACATCACTAATTAGTGGGAATTTTGTGTCGGGCAATATTTATCATTATAATTCAATATAATTTAATATTGATCGAGCTTAGTAAATTATCAAAAAAAAAGGTTCACATCATTAAATATCGAATACACACTGTTGGTGGCACCGGTCTAGATGCATTGCAGGATTGAGATATCGTTTTATATATTATTTTAATACAGTTCATACAAAAACTTTTATGGTCAAAAATAGAGCAGTATATAATTTTATTTCGTCATATCTCCTTTTCAAATCACATTCAGATTTATTTCAAATATTTAGAACATAATAATCTATTACGATCTTCAGTCAAGTTTACATTTTAATTTCGCTGATAGCCTCAGTTTAATTAGTGGCAGCACTTGCCTGTTCTGAGCATTCGGAACGCTATCACCGGATGGGATAAAAGTGAAAAATGGTTGTTGTGATTGGAAAACCATCTTGTGTATTACGTTTAGTTGAGAGAAGGCAGATATTTGATTTTCTGCCGGATTTTTTTCCAGATCATTTCCACAACATTTTTCACCACACTGGAAGCCGCACACCACCTCAGTCTTTTAATTCTCCATTTTTGGTTCTTAATTCACTTTCTAGTCTCATTACGAACCTTTTGTTCTTGTTTTTGATACGTGATTACCGCACTTCCTGCTGGAAGCTTATTTGGGAGCTTTGAATTCATCTGCACTGAGGCTTGGCGCTGCTTTCGGTCCTCGAAAGTATCTTGTGCGGACGATATTATTGTTAGAGGCTGCTCCAGACGTTAGCCAAAACTAGTGTCACTATATTTCAACCACAATCCGAATTAACAAGCTGACTCTGACAGACTATTTTATTAATAAATCTATACATTTTTCAGAATTTTATTGAGTAAAAACGACTGTATATTTATTTGGAACTTTGACGTTTCGATCCTTTGACCAAGGATCTTCTTCAGAAAACAATGATAGAAAATAAAACAAGGCAAGTAACTAGATACTAAAAATATACAGAATTCTAGATGTGATAACGTGGATATCACATCTAAACAAAAAGAATAAAATCCTCTGGCATTCACCCAAGGCTTGAGGAAAACCACGTGAACACCCCAAACGGAGGAATACGTTCTTCTTTGTACAACTCCGCACACATCCCAAATCACTAAATACACGACATTTCAACAGGATAGCGTAGCGCTACTCTATGCTTTTGGTTTGGCCCACAACTGCAGTGTCAAATAGTCTTCAGTGTACTTTATAATCCAAAATATACTCAGAACTACACCAAGTAAGACATAGTCATTATATATGTGTGTTATTGATTACAGAAAGCCAAATATTTGATAATTCAAATCAAGACATCAGTATGGTTGAAGTTATTTGGATGTTTGAGTATCTCAATTGCTTCTCTGACCAATCTACCATGAATCGATGAGCATCTTGCGACTATTCTTGTTTCTTCAAACTTGATGTCATGCAAAAACTCGATGGCATGATCAGCTACAGAAGATTTATATGGTTGGTTTAATCTTATGCATCTCCTATGTTCAGCAATGCGAGTGTTCACTGTTCGGCCCGTCTGTCCAACGTAGACTTTCCCACAGGTACAAGGGATCTTATAAATGCCCGAAGATTGTAGGGGAATCACGTCCTTCACAGGTCTCGTGAACTGCTTGATTTTCATTACCGGAGCGAAGGAAACATTGAAAATATATCTTGACAAGATCCTTCCGATCTTCTCTGAAACATGGCTTTGTTACGTAGATGATGTTTTTGTCATTTGGCTCCATGGTCGTGATAGTTTGAATGGTTTTTAGAATCAATTGAATAATATTCATGAAAATATCAAGATCAAGATCAAGAAAAGATCGGAAGGATCTTGTCAAGATATAATTTCAAAGTTTTCTTCGCTCCGGTAATGAAAATCAAGCAGTTCATGAGACCTGTGAAGGACGTGATTCCCCTACAATCTTCGAGCATTTATAAGATCCCTTGTACCTGTGGGAAAATCTACGTTGGACAGACGGGCCGAACTGTGAACGTTGCTGAACATAGAAGATGCATAAGATTAAACCAACCAAATAAATCTCCTGTAGCTGATCATGCCATCGAGTTTTTGCATGACATCAAGTTTGAAGAAACAAGAATAGTCGCAAGATGCTCATCGATTCATGGTAGGTTGGTCAGAGAAGCAATTGAGATACTAAACATCCAAATAACTTTAACCATACTGATGGTTTTGAATTATCAAATGTTTGACTTTCTGTAATCAATAACACACATATATTATAATGACTACTTTTTTTACTAGCATTTTTATTTATTAAAACCAATGTTTTACTTGCTGTAGTTCTTGTGTGTATTTTGGATTATAAAGTACACTGAAAACTATTTGACACTGCAGTTGTGGGCCAAACCAATAGCAAAGAGTAGCGCTACGCTGTCTTGTTGAAATGTCGTGTATTTTGTGATTTGGGATGTGTGCCTAGCTGTACCAAGTAGGACATATTCCTCTGTTTAAGGTTTTCACGTGGTTTTCCTCAAGCCTTGGATGAATGTCAGAGGATTTTATTATTTTTGTTTAGGTGTGATATCCACGTTATCACATCTAGTATTCTGTATATTTTTAGTAGCTTTGCGTGCGTCATATGCAAAAATAAGATTATATTTCAACTATTTTCAATAAAATATAATTGCCAAATAGATTTCTTATTTTCATTACGTTAAATACTACATTATTCATTAAATGGAAGCCAAAGTAAAAGAAAATTAGCATTTTTATTTATTAAAACCTGCAATGAATTAGTACATTATGATGAAATATGTTTTATAACCGTTTCTTTGGACGCGAGTTTCCTGATTATGAATTATAATATGCACATAAATAATTTGATGAATATTTTATATTACAATGGGCGTGATAAAATTGGAAAAATATACACAAACAATTTCTTATTCACTAGAAAAAAGGTAGAACTAGAAAATGCTGCTCTGCAAAAATTTTTTGTTTGTTGAACATGAACGAAAAATTTAACAAAAATATACATCCACGATCTCACAGAAAGTAACAGTTTTTGAGCTAAATTCTGGTGTAAAAAAAAGTTATTGAATTAAACTGCGCAATAAAAGTTTTATTATTTGACTCTATTCTATCAGTAATTACTTTAAACATAATTTTTATTACTCATGCAGGATAAGTACTATTTTGCACATATTTCTCCAGGCGGTAAATGGCTCTTTGGCTTTTGCGTGCGCCAAGTATAATTTACCGCCCAAAAAACAAGAGCAAAATAGTGTTTACCCGCATTCGTAATAAAAAATAGTATCTGCAACTCGTGCGGTGTTGTCAGTTGCCCACTTGAGCTCTCGTGGGTAATTGAGAACTTATTGCACTTGTTGCATAATATACAATTGTTAATTTCAATTTTTCGGAAGTAGTACAGGAGAAATAAAAAAACTATTCTAATATGTCACAGGACTAACAAGAACACTTGCTTCGCTCACTTTTGACAATTGCATTCTCAATAACTTTTTTAGGCGATCATGACAAAAAAGGTGTTTTTATGGCCCCTTTTGCGGCCGTGAAGTTTCACTTTTTGGGACTGATCTGTCAAATTTTACTTTTTGGGACTGATCTGTCAAATATTACTTTTTTGGGACTGATCTGTCAAAAAATATTTCATAAACACTTTATATTTACCTATATGGGCAGCTTGATGAACTCTTTAAGAAACAGTTTTTGCTTAAATAGTACATATATTCTTCCAACAACCTCTGTAGTTCTTGCAATTCAAAAAATAAATACGCATTTTTTGTTAAATGTCAGCTTGATAGAAGACAATAAAATAAAACAATTTCAACGGCAACTAAGATTTACAATTGCAATATCTTAGAAATAAATAGATAAAATGATGTTATTTTGAATTATTTCGTAATAATCGCCTAAAAAACGTTGTGTGCACCTCGGCCTACAGTTCTTTTTTGGTCTCACCTGAATTGCAGCCTCAGCTACGCTTCGGCCGCAAACAACAGATTCGACCAAAAAAGATAACCTTTACGGCCTTGATACACAAATAACTATTATATATTGATGAAAAGTGAAAAAATTGATGTTACAATTCTGTGTGAATCTATAAGTTTTATGAATTAATAAATTTATTGACAAAAAGTTTCCTCGAAGTTGAATATTTTAGTAAAAGTCTAGGTTAGATACGTTTAATAATTTAAAGCATTGATATAACCTTTCAATTTCTAACATAGAATTATCAGTAGATCTGCTATTATAATTTTAAAATAATTTCTACTCACTTCTACATCTCTAGACGACCATTCTTTTATAATATCCTCCTAATCTGTAATTTCCAATGTTCTATTCTGTCGTGTTATGTTCTTGCGCCACTTATTTAATAAAATATCATTTTTGGGAACAGAAAAAAAAAAAAATTTCTCTTTACAAGTTCTGTACCTACTATTACAATTAGGCGCAAAACATTTTCTTTCTATTTTACAATATATTTCCACATGAAAATACTAAATAGAGCGAAACTCGCCATTTACTTCCATACAAACATAGGCCCGCCTCTACCTATCTCTCAGTTACCTTCTCTATCTAACAATATTACAATTTTGGCTTCACTTTTGCTGTACAGTTGAGATAGGGAATTGCATAGGCGTGGTTTGAACAAACCTACAAAATCGTGAAACTCTCAAATTTTGACACATGACCGACAAAACGCTGCTATTGGCCAAAAGCCGCTATGACGTCATCACGCATGCTGGCGATCGGGAGTCAGTATATAAGAGATAGGAACCGTGAATTAATTAGATTTAGAAAGAATCAGGCGCAAAATGAATTCTGGTGGATACATAAATGGATATTCAGATTATTTTCAAGAGGTTTATGAGTTATTGGCTGTCAACTTTTTCTCGAAAAGTAAGTTTTCGGCGCAGCTGAAACGAGTGGTGTTATAAGCCAGATATTAATCTTTATTATGATTCCTTCTTTAAACAATAAACGTCTATTTTTGTGTACATAGTGTAGTAAAATACTGTTTTAGTAATTTATTAATTTGAACACGTTATAATTACTAAATGAAACGTCTTTGTGAATATCCAGTGTTAACCTATAAAAGTTTTGTTGATTTGTCACGTCAATGTTTATTTTTTTGTTGAAATTTGGAGAACATCATTTTTTGATTGTGTACATTTGCATTAGTGTCATGTTACTAGAGATTAACCTAACATTCCAAATGCATACAAAATAATGAATAACAATAATTCTTGATTTATGTCAAGTTCATTTTCTTTTACTTGTTTGAAAGTTTTATATAGTTAAACGTTTTCTTGCAGTGATTATTTTTATTAAAGCCGAAGCTTTCTCTTGCTGGCTCCATTGTAAGCAGTGGCCAATGCTTCAGCTGAGCGCAACATGCGTAGTGACGTCGCAACATGGCGCTTTTTCGTAACCTTTTCAAACGTCGTTCATTTTAATGTCGTGTATTTCAATCACACCTATTTTCTTTAACAAAAAAATCAGTATTATTGATTTTATTTTCTTCTTGCTCAGGACTCGTTGAACTGGGTGAAGCAAAATATTGCTCAAAGCTTTGACGGTATATTCGAACAAAAATTGGTTATTAACACAAATTTGCAAATCAGATTTTATATAGTCATATATTTGCTTATTTAAACAAAATATGTTCATAATCGCGAAACATTATTGATTTTGTGCCGTTTTGATAGTATAATTGAATTGAATTACTCGTCATTTAATTATTTACCACGAATTTTATGTTTTGTCCTACTACATTTATTCACTCTTGCTTTAAAAATACAACAATGTTTGTTTTGGACAAGTTCACAGTTTTGATCACCCGCTGCAAATTAATGCAAAGCTGGAATACAATCATTAAAATCATTTATCGAACTCTTTTGTGGCTAAATTACTAATTTAATTGGATTTTGAATTTAAAAAAAAATATGGCAACATATTTATTTCAATTTGAGGTTAATAATACTGCAATTTCTTGCTATCCTGCTACAATAAATAAAAAATCTCTGGATGTAGGCTATTATATTGGAAGATACGATTCTATTTCAGTGAGAAAATGAAAAACAATGTATATCAGTGCACATAAAAAACCGCTGCGTTGGAGTTTCCGCTAAAGTTAATTTAGAATCACATATTACACTTTTTTTGTATCACATCCATTCCTAAAAATATTTACGACGTTATTAATTTTCCAGTTGATAGTTACACCCTTCGTACTCGCAATTTCTCGTGATTTAGTTCTCGTAAAACGAAGTTTGCCCATTTGAGTTCTGGAGATCTTTGAATGGTTTCAAAGAGATGTTTTAATGAATTTTGCTTTGATATAATTGAATTAATTCTGCATTTAGCTTTCAAACAGCTTCACATTGAGAAGAAAGCAGTATCTAACCTACAATTCTGAAGTAACATTTTTTTGTAATGGCCGCTAAGCGGGAAATTCAAACAAATGTCAAAATCATTTCACAAAATTAAAATCCTTCTTTTAATATTCAAATTTGAATTGTATATGTTCCATAAGTGAAATTGTCAAAGTTTTGATTATTAGATTTGTTCCACAAAAGCACAAAGTTAGTTTGTGTGAGTGTGATTATCATTTCGTTATGCCGTGTACCCATAGAATATACGAAGTTCAGATACAGGTATATATATAAAGCATAATATTTCAAACATTCTGTGCTTAGTTATAAACTTTGTCTCCATCCATTGAAAACTGCTTTTTCTCTCATATTCATTCGCCTCCAGGAATTTAAAATTCGTTTTTTGTCACAAAAGTCTGTGTACGTGACATATACATGCCGCTTTGTATTAGGACAAACCACGTGCCATCAAAGTGTGCTGCTAAAACGACGTAGAAGTAAAACGCACGACTTTTGACATTTGAATATTAGGAATTTTTTTTAGAAATGTTTCTGTGAGAAAAAATTGGTCAAAAAGTTTTGATCATTTTGTACAATAGAATACAAGCTTCGAATAAAAATTTCTTCCTTTAACCTCATTAAAAATAATTCCACACAATTACCCTCGTAATCAAATATAATTTAAATTTTTTCCAACTAATTTGGGGTTAAATTTTCCTCTTAACGAAATATATGTATAATGTAATTAATTTGACTCCCAAGAGAATAACGGTGGTCATAATTATTCGCTTAATTGCAGAATATTTCATCACATTCTACGTATTTCAATACGTAATATTTTGTTTTGTTGGAAATATGTTCTGAAAGCTTCATATATAATTTCATAACCAACTTGTACTTTTATATTTGAACTAATGGGCAACATGCTTCTCTGATTTGACTCTATAACACACTAGGCATTACATTTGTCCTATTTAATTCTGCTTATTCAGCACGTAAGCAAGCACCCGGTATTAATTTCGTTCCTTGTCGGCAAGTGTCACCGCTTTTGAATAAATGGTGTTTGCTTTTGCTATCTGCTTACCACCTGCTGTGTGGACAGCAGGACATTATGCAAGCAGGAACATCCTGCTGGTCATCCTCAACTCTGTCGATGACAGTTGAAATACTGCGGTGCCTCTTAGCAATTATTCTAATAAACAGAAGCGCTTTGAAGGCAGGAATATTAATCAGAGAGAGTGTGTGGCTTCGCATAATGAATTACGGTAGATAATAAGAAAAATAGGAATGAAAAATTATTTTATTTATTTCGGCGAAAAAATTTGATTAATTATGTAAATCATGTAAAGGCATGCAAGTGTACATCACATTTTTGTCAAGCAAAGGATTAAATAAACTGAATGATCTTCCAAGAACTTCAAATGCAGTAAAAATTAAAAGTTCATAAATAACTGGCTCAATCTATACACCACTAGTAGAATAAGGAGCTATCAAAAATACTTTGAACAAAGTTTTCATTGATAAGTTTTCTATTTCTCAATATCTGCAACTTCTACTTTCTGAGAATTGATGAAATAAGAAACCAGTCTGTCAGACGAAGAAATCATGGTTATTTAGTTCTCTCACTCTCATCTTTCCTTTATTTCAGTATCGAATCAGTTGTAATCCTGGGTGCAAACTCAGGATCATATGAGATTAACCGGCGGGAAGGAATCATGCCGCTATAATCCAAAACCCATTGCTTGCGGGATCACTAACATTGAGTTCCGATTAGTAATTTGTCAGTGCATCGCTCAGTACTAAATGTGGTTAAACACCCTTGTCTCGTTATATGCAATGCGGATATTGCATACTGGATGTACTCACTGGATTATATCGGAATTTCCATGTACTGTAATTAACAATATACAGCCGCAAGGCTACCGCTGTTACTCTTATTTGTAATTAATTGTCTTAAAGATGAAGTTTCTAGTGCAAAGTAACTTTCTGTAAATATAATATCTTTTTTCCAAAAATCTTGAAACATATCGGTAATTGCATTTTATTTAAATATTTCAGCCGCAGTCTCATCCAGTGATACTTTGCACACTACTCAGCCAATCTATAAAAGTAGTAGTATATCTTCGTCGGTTTAAACACAGCCCTTTCGACTATGTTACTGTTTTGCGCATATTTGCACCATGAGAGGCGTACGCGCAAGCTCAAATCCAACCACTTTTAGCCTGTTTTCTGTTGAGTGAGAAAACAAAAATATGATATTCCAAATACCAAATACTACGACGGACAAAGTATTTCTTTCTATAGATCGGTTCTAACATATCCTTAATGAGTATATTCAAGATAATTTTTTGAATTTTAATGGGTATGCAGCAGATATTTTGTCGCACTATCACACTTATAGACAGAGAGCCGGTAATACTGTCAGGTATGTGATCATTGCTATGGACCGTACCCACATGAAACAAAAGTTTATAGTTGCCTGTAAACTAAATGGATAGGCTGCCTCGATTTCTATTGCCGGAAGGGTGTTTAATAAGTTAATGTTCTTTCAAATTTTTGACATATTATCAATGAATAAGTACATTATCGTGTAGAAAGTAACCATCATATGCAATTGGCATAGGGTTGTCACCGCCTATGTTGCCAGTACCTATTGGTAGCCGAGCATAAGTAATCCCTATTTTTTCGTTATCAGCATGTTATCGTTCTTAAAGGTGAAAATTTGAAGATATGTAACCTGACAAGATACATATGGTTGCCTCAATTTTGATTGCCGGAAATGGTGACAACCGTCGTCAAAAGACGCGCGCGCGCGACACTTTTTATAATTTGCACGCGAGTCATTTTCAGCACGATTCGAATTATTTACGACAATTCTTTTCATCTGGAAATATCGAATGTAAATGTTGTTACCAGTAGTAAGAACTCAATGAGTTACACCATTCCAAATGAATGAATTTAGGAAGGTGAATTCAAATTCAAATGAAATTTTTGTCCAATTCTGTAACTTTTTGTTTCGTAAAACAATTATTACTCAGATGGTACTGAAGTTTAATATTACTCCACTTCATATTTTGTTTGTTGAATGTGAATTTTCTCAGATAAATAGTCGATAATTCAGTCTATCCCTTAACTCTGCTTGAAATTGGAAGTCGAGAGTAGAAGAAATCTGAATTATATTGAATTCACAGAAATAGATTATATTTATACTACTACTAGTACTACTACTACTATTATTACTAGTAACTACTGTTACTTCTGACTTTTTCCGGATCACGTCGAACGTTCTGAAACGTGGAGTGATAATATACGTGCGCTCGTCTTTTGACGACGGCTGCCACCATTTCCGGCAATCAAAATTGAGGCAACTGTATGTATCTTGTCAGGTAACGTATTCAAAAAGATATCTTCAAATTTTCACCTTTAGGAATGATAAAATGCTGATAACGAAAAAATAGGGGTTACTTATGCTTGGTAACATGTGGGGTGGCAACTCTATGCTAATTGCATATGATGGTTATCCTCTACACGACAATGTACTTTTTTTTGTAACGCTTATTCATTGATGATATGTCAAAAATTTGAAAGAACATTAACTTGTTGAACACCCTTCCGGCAATAGAAATCGAGGCAACCTATCCATTTGGTTTACAGGCAACTGTTTCATGTGGGTACGATCCATAGCAACGATCACATACCCGACAGTATTACCGGCTCTTGGACTATTATGTGTTCTGCACATAATTCAAAAATAAATTATTTCACTGGCCAACAATTTACGACTTTATAACATTTTCCAAAAATATTGGTGTCAATTTCAATATATTTGATTCCATATATCATACTAAATCTTCCTTGGCAGCTCTAGTTTTTGAGATATTTAAATTCTCCAAATTCATTGACATTTAGGAAGTAAATTTTTTTTCCTGTTTTACCTAGCACATCTGTTAATTTAATAGTGAATATTACAATGACTACGGAGAGGAGACCTTGTACGAACGATCCAGATAGTTTAGTTTTATTTGTGGTGAATATACCTTAATACAGTATCGTAAATATATTACAAATAAGAAAAACCTTTGGACTCCAAGAATGCGGCCATCGAGAGAGTCACTAGTTATTGATAATCAAAATGTGATATATCCCCATTCAGTGAATCGAGATCGAATTATATTACCACCGCTTCATAATAAACTCGGCATTAGGAAACAATTTATCAAGGTCCTTAATAAAGATGGTGAATGTTCTGCTTACCTATCAAATCTCCTGAGCTAAGTGCAGAAAAATTGAAAGTAGGTATTCTCGATAGTCCACAAATTAGACTGTTGATCAGAAATCCAAAAATTTTGTTGAATACATAGAAGCTTGAAAAGAGGACATGGAAATAATTCGTTTTTAAAATCCAAAAAGTCAGAAAACTATTTACAATTGGTACAAGACATGTTATCAAATCTGAGAGATTTTGGGTGTAACAAGAACATTGAAGTTCATCATTTATATTCTCATTTGGATCGATTTCCTAAAACTCTTGGAGATTTTAATGAAGAACAGGATGAAAGATTTCATCAAGATACGAGTTATGGAAGAACGGTACCAAGGATGATGGGACACGTATATGATGGCATATTATTGCTGGAATCTTTGTCGAGACCTTGAGCAAGCTCCTTATTCCAGAAAGTCTTATAAAAGACAATATTGTATGGATTCAAATCAACTTAAGTGTGTAAAAGTGTACATTTTCGTAAGAATTTATAGCCTGTATGTAATTCAAAAACAAGAGCTGCTAGAAGAAACTAGTGTTCGTTTCGGAATCAACACCCTCAATTTAACCAAAAACGATCAACAGAATTCTGAAAAATTTTTCTGTGTTGACCAGTGTTTTTAGTCAACAAACCAATTTCGTGAAATTAACATTTGCAAAGTATCAGATTGAAAAAATGCGGTATAAGTTTTGTCGAACAATATTGTTCATGTTTTTCCATTTATGATCTTACAATTAAATCATAAAAGAAAATAATGTTAATTGTCTAGAATAAATCATAGAATTGATGTCTTTTCCGGGTGTTTGATGAAAAATGCAGCAGTTCTGAAGATTTTCGCTTATAAAAAAAGTTGTCGAACTCATCAGAATAAAGCTGCTCAAGAAGTTCCAGAGAAGTGTTAATGATTAAATTGAAATATCTTTGTGTTCCAATAATGCTTTTATACCACTTGTAACTGTAACGAAATGATCCTTCTGTATCACTTATACATTTAAAATTTGAAGAATATTCGTATTGCGGTAATACATCAAGTTCTTAGTTTACCATATTTGAAATACATTTATTCCTGCATTTGGATAGATGAAATTGGATTTTGGCAAATAACAGCATTGAAGTGAGCCCTCTGAGCTATAATTCATATTTATAGCTCACTGTCATGTCAACCTTTTTTTTGTAAGGGAATATCGCACATGTAATACTTCAAGTATTTGATAAACGCTTTGATTAAAAGGATCTCTGAGCTCAACAGCTGTAAACGTTAACAACAGCAGATCCAAGGAGGGGCTAAGGGACTCAACCCCTCCTCCTGCTCCAAGTATCCTACTTTTCTTATTCCATACTATATACAAGGTGTAACAGAAATAAGCACATTAATTTTAACCAGTGATATTTCTCGTCAAGCCTAACAATTTTTCTTAGTAACTTTTTCCAGAATTCTCATCTTTTCTCAGCATTTTTTATCCCCTATAATTTAACGAGTCGTTCAGGTGCATAGTTATCGGATCCAGTAGCAGTTGCAATAGAACAATAATTGATTTTGACATATATGAGTTATCAATTCCTTCAAATAAATTCTGGAATAAAACAGATTATAAATTATTAATTCTGCGCATGATTTCACGGGCAGTTTAGGATTAGCTTAGCAAATTTATTTGGAACGATCTCCGAATTGTCATTTTTCACTAAACATTGAGTTATTGTGGTAATGCTAATGTATTTAATGTCAAAATATTATGCACTTATACATTATGATGAGAATATCATGGGATAATTAGAACCTAACGTTTATCTGAAATGTAAAACTCAATGAAATACATCAATTTATAAATGAAGCACCTGTGTATTAGTTTTTCTCATATTATTACAAGCTTCACACTTCACACTCAGGTCGTTTCAATAAAGTATGCCCCGTGAATTGATCTGTTGAATAAATAAAATATTGTATCATATATTTCAGAAAATATTTAAAATCAATTACCAAATTCAGTTTGATACATTTATAGGTTATATTTTCTGTTCTTCAAGAATAGAATCTTCAAAATTTCATGTAGCAATATTTCTATTGAATTATTCAGTGAATTAATTAACTTAGAATTACATTCCATTTAATATTCTACCGTTTTCTTTAAATAAATCGTTGAATGATTTTCTCTTCATGTTTCTGATCTGTTTCTGATGAAGTAAGTTGGGTACAGCAACTACTTTTTGAACTGCTTGTAGATGGCAGCACAGTCTGACACTCCTGACACAGTGACACAGTTTCAGATAATTCAAATCAGCTGATTCAAGTGAAATGAACTTATGTTTAAGAAATGTACTATCCGAAAAATATACGTGAAATCTCTAAATAGAAATCAAACTTCTTAAAAATGACATATAAATACGACTAAAAGACCAAATTGTTGATTACAGAGACAAATTTAGTCTCTCTTCCAACATATGCCAAAATAGAATTATCGAGGTGAGCGAATATCAATGTATTGCCAAGATACTAATATTTTATCAGTTTCAAATAAATGATTGACAAGACTACGATGGCTCAAAGTTGCAAAATACTCCTTTTAATCGACAGCTGTCATTCTTCCAACAAATGAGAAACATTCAGTTTGAACCATAGACGCACTATGAAATTTTTGACAAAACTTTGATGAATTTTTACTCTATATCCAGAGGATTTACGGAAAAAAGCTATTAAGAAAAATTGTTATGCTTGACAAATTGCATTATAGGTTAAAATTAATGTACTTATTTCTGTTACATCCTATATAATACAGTTTTTATCAGTTATCCTTACTTAATCCATTTCAAGTAGATATAGTACATATGTTTTCAAATATTTTTCTTTAAGAACTTGTCTATGTTGACGAGTTACAATTCGCGCGCCAATCATTCGAGAATTGAGATGCAGTCACACATCCCGTGATCACCGCTATCCGCTTTTTAGGTCTTCGTAGTAGAATGGTAAAAACAAAATTTTGTAATGTTCGTCTGTCATATGTCATTTTACTGAGAGACAATATACTATATAGATAAAATTTGGAAGGAGGATGTTTTTTATGAACCACTATATAATGGTGTAGTGAAATCACGGAAACAACAATTAAATCGCTCATTTCAAAAATTAGATAAATCATAATAAATAGGACTTCTGGTTTAAATTCTGTATATTTATTGATATTTTGACGTTTCAACTTTTCATCCGAAAGTCTTCATCAGAAACGATAATACAAAAAGAAATAAGGCAAGTATCTAGATAGTTAAAAATATATATAATACTACATACATATATGTGAAAACGTGAGCTCCACATTTAGTGCAGAAAGGACAAAATTCCTCTGGCGTTCACCCAAGGTCTGAGAAAAATCACGTAAAAAAAAAACCCCGAACAGAGGAATCAATAATATGAGTCTTAACAATTATTATAGTGAGAAAGGATATAATTAATATAACACACTAGGACGATATCCCTTTTTTGCAAATGCACACAGTTCTAAGATCTAAACATGTCAATTTTTTTTTATTAAAAGAAGTGAGTTTGAATAATGTACATGAATGTAACAGAAATAAGTATCAACACAAATATTTCACAAATCAGGGAGCTGAAACGTTAAAATATCAATGAATGTATAAAATTTGAACCAAAAAATCCTATCTATTATGATTTAATTTTGTAAAATATGTATAGATCATTACATAAGTCACATTTTTTCAAGTCTTAATTATATTTCATATATACTGGAGTATTTACACGTGCACTGTAAAAATCATATAAGGACGTTCTTTTATCACGAAATATTGAACTGAGGAAGAGTGTTCAGAATATGTGGAATCTGATGAAGAATATGATTATGTGCCACATTCAAATCCCTAAATTCCAGTTGAATGAGCTCAAATAATTTTTAAACCACTTTACTATCCTTAAAAAGTTTAGAAAGTAAATATATTCGATCCATCTGTTTTTTTAAATATTATCATCATTTTCTTGCAAAAACAACACAAGTCAAATTTCCTATTGCGGTTTTGTCAGACCATTGTAAGATACTTTCAAAATAACTTGACTGTATACATATATATAGTCCTTTTCATAGTTGAAAATTTTTTGTGCGCATGCCTCGACATCCGCCATGTTTTTCGGGCACTTTATACGTAGATAAGCCGTTAATACTATGTTTTCAATGTAAGTTTTCAAAAAACTCATATTTTTGAATTCGTCATATCTCTGGCTACAATTTTTGCAAAGGACTTTTCCGTCTAATAGAAAAAGGTACTTTATCGATATTTTCAACCACTTTGAAGCCACGGTGCAAGGTGTTGTGGCAAAATGAGACTCGGCCTGTCAATATTATTTGATTATTATTATTTATTATTTTCATTGATAAGGTGTCGCTGCCGAGCGAGCGATGCTGCTTTCGTTGAAAATAAGCAGCTGTGCTCGCGAAGCGAGCTCGGCCTGTTAATTTTATTTGATTATTATTATTTAATTTTTCTTATTGATAAACTGTCGCTGCCGAGCGAGCGATGCTACTTTCGCGAAGCGAGCTTGGCCGCTAATATTATTTGATTATTAATAATATTATCAATATTATCATTTTATTTTTTTTTTATCATTTATATTTTTTTAAAGATTGAGTTGAATTTTTTTTTTGCGTTTTCCCAAATATCTTTATCGCAGGCAATGGCTTGTTCACCGTGTATTGTGTGTAAACGTGAGAATAGACATAATATGCGTGTATTATGTGAAGATGGAGGGAGGGGCGAAGAGAGTGTCCATGTCTACCTATAACACCTAAAAAATAATTAAAATATTTATATAAATTAACAAAAAAAAAGGAATAATTTATTTATATTTTTCCCAAATATCTTTATCGCAAGCAATGGAGCGTTGACCAATATTGTGTGTATATTGAAAATTGATGTATAATATGCATGTGAAATAAGTTAGGCTGAACGGGTAAAGTGTGTGTTTATAACTACTAATATTACTTTTGAAACAATAATAATTTTTATAAAAATTAAAAAAAAAAGAGAAGAGAAAAAATATTCTGTATTTTCCCAAATATCTTCATCGCAAGCAATGGCTTGTTGACCGTATTATGTGTATATTGAAAATATACATATAATTATAATGCATGTGAGTAAAAGTGAAGGTGTATAGGTAAAGAGTGTTGTTTATGACTACTTATATTACATTTGAGACAATTATAATTTACATGATAGTTAAAAAAAAAAGCCAAAAATTTTTTTTTGTATTTTCCCAAATATCTCTATCACAACCAATGGTTTGATGAACGTATTGTGTGTAAACTGGAAATATATGTTTTCATATACTATTTGACGATGTAAAATTCCTATTGAGATATGTTTATATCGTCAAATCATTATGAATTCAATTTGACGATGTCTAACGATTCAAGATAGCATTTCCGAGCGGGCTTTTGGACTAAGAGAGAAGTCTCAAAATTACTTTTTATTTGAATCAATAGTTGGTGAGATATGCGCTTCTCAAGTCGTAAAAAGTATGTCCCCTCCCTTTCTTTTCAATCATACGGTGCAAATTCTAAGAAATTTTTTTTGAATAAGATATGTCATGTAGTTCTTGAAATATGGGGATATTTTTGGTTACACACTATTTTTTGGACTCAGTGACCGCAGAAATAATTTTATTTTTCGCAATGTTCTCAAGAAATACTTCGAAACGGTGAACGTTCTCCTCCATTACGGAATATTTCAATGTGCGTGATCCGACATGCACTTGGCCGATTTGTTTAATGTTTCAGTGTTTACCCTCAGCTGGGTCGAGCCCCCGCCACTGCAATTTAGGTAAACTAACAGTTAAAAGATGGTGGTAACAGCGATTCAATGAAATTTTATACGTAGCACAAGAACAGTCATTTTTTGTCACAAAAAATGGTAGGTCAGCATCCTGAAATAATGCCAAATTGCGCCTATGAGGGCAAATTTGAACCCAAGACAATTAAAAAGGGTGCATTAAACACCTCTTTCTGGGCCAGATTTTAAAATGTTTGCTTGAGAGCTACTGCTTGCAACAGTATGAGATTTGCGCAAGCATTCAAGAGCAATGTGCTTGAGTTTGTTTTTTTTAGCACATTTTCAAATAAAATATAATACTACTTTTACGTCAGAATATATTCAGCTATGGCCAACTGCGACAAAAAATTTAAACTAAAGAATCATATATTAACAGATACATCTCATATGTTAAATCTTTTACTTAACAGAAAACTATCAGAAAAAAAGTTGAAACTGATTGGTTTTGAGCTCGCGCATGCACCTCTCATGACAAAAGTATGCGCAGAGTAGTAAAAAACTGTATCAGAATTGGTAAAAATCCTCTACTTACTGATGTAATATAATATGAGTTTATATTAATAGAATTCAAGGAATAAGCATTGGAAGACGTTCATATCCGCGTAAAATATTATTTAAATTTTTTGAAGTTATCTATAAACGGCAGCTCGTGGCTATTTTATTGTCCCCTTTATCATTTAAATATCAGTAACACTTCGCGACGGAAAAAAATACCAAACGAAAGTCACCAATCTTATTTCTTTGTTATCAAACAGACTATTACTTTGAATCTAAATCAAATCAATAAATCATGGACAATAATCAAAGCAATCCAATTATTTAACTATCAGCTATCATCAATTTTAAAAAGGGTTTCTAGGACGCCTGTGGAATAATTCCGCAAATGATTTATTTATTTGCAGAATATGGACTTTTATATGATGACTCTTATTGATGCCTCTATTAATCAATACAAACATCATGGAAACTGAATGTCAGGATTTCTAATTTCTAATAAAAAACTCAGAGAACTGGAGAATTTTTTACCCAACTCTTTTGACGTTGATTAAAGGGTCGCAGAGGTACTAGCTTTTTTAGAGTTTTTCTGGCTCAGTTATTAACCATGTTAATCCGAAACGACGAATTGCGGTGCGCAAATTTTATCTGTTACTATTCTATAATCTAATTTTCAACTTTAAACTTCAGTTCATATTTTAGTGGCAGTAATACTTAATGAATTTTCAGCAGTCATCTCGTGGCGCTACCTAGTGAGAATTAGTTAAACTCATTCGTTGCAAATTTGTTTGTAGAGTTTTATTAGAAAAAAGAGAAAAGAATAATAATTTAGATAATCTCAAAATTCAATCCGTCATATATGAAACTCCTAATTATGGTTAGTTAATTATGTCTAACACAATATTGTTATTAGCTTTCAACTATATCCTCGATTCACAGAATAAACGGTAGTCATATGCATTTTGTTGATTCCACGTATTCTATTTACGGTTATGAAATATCTGAGAGAATAGGAAATTTTCCAATACTTCAACTGAAAATTCTTTTATAAGTATGCATTGTTTTACTGACCAAAGAGAAACAATTCTCTTTGAAACACAAATCGAAATATGTATAAGCATATAACTTATTTCTGGTAGAGCGAATCAAAGGTTAAATTGCCACTTCAATTTTACGTTCAATACAAAACAGAAATATAAAATAATATCCGATTCTAACCACGTTTCTTTATAATGTGTTTCCAGCAACAGCGATGCATTGCGACAGCATGACGCAGTTGGTGCAGTCCGAAGACGCAACACCCCTGCTGGGCTCCCATGAAGTTCTAGAAGCTGAAATTAAACGTCTCCGCGAACGCCTCCACACCGTGGAAACTGAAAACATCGCTATGAGTGAAAAACTCAACCAGCAGCAATGGGAGCTCGAACACCGATTAGCAGAAATAGAAATGCAAATTTGCGGAGGGAGTAGCACATCAAGCCTCGAAGACAATGAAAGAAACAGAGAAAGCATCATTTAACAACAAAATGTGCTGCCTTACAACATACTGAACGCGCATGCGCACGCTTTTGTTCAGTACATAGTGTAAGCGCGGCAAATTTGAATCGTGAACAAACTCAAGTTACCGAACACTGTGTAGTTCACCAGTTCACGCCCAAAGACTGTTTAGTGAAATTTAAAACCCGAGTCAAGTATTTATTGATTCACTGAATGAACTGACTGCCAAATTTTTATTTTAGAGTTACGAACCACAACAAAAGCATCTAATAAATCATTTACAATTGATTAGTCGATTGATAACCGATAACAAGAGCTTCGAATTACGGTAGTTTGAATTTGGTGATCAGCGCGCCTCGAAAATCGGTACAATAATTATGATTAATGCATGCAGAGTATTTAGGAGAGATGGTGAGTACTGTTCTGGAAACTGACAAATTGCCCGCTAACTACGATTTTAATTAGACTAAAACATTGTTAGAATTCAAGAATTAACAGACATTCTCATTATCCCAAACCTTAATTAAATTGTTCACTCATATTTCAAATAAAAAATTTAATACTTAAAAAAGTAAATTTTATTCCGTTTCACGAACAACATTAATAGACCTTTCATATGACTGGTTGACTAGTTGCCCCACCTCTTATTAAAATTTACATATAAATTCATGCTTCTCCTCGAGACTCTTGACAATTGCAGAAGTTGATCAGTATAGCCAGTTCTCCCTTCAGACTTACACACTTCATCCAACATTGTTCCAGTCTATTGATCCCTTACGAATAATAGGATTAGTCCAACTTTGTAAGATATAAATTCTGGTATAAGTATTCATATTGGAGAATTGAGAACCAAATCTGAAAAGTAGAAAGGATGCGGATGACCATAATAAAATGAGCAGGCGCATTGTAACTCTCAGTGACGAAACAGCACCTAAAATTCTATAGATTCCACCGAAACAATAGCAACTCATGAAACATGTCAAATGATTTAGATTTCGGTCAACTGTGAGCCATCGGGGGACCCATGTTACTTGCAGCTTTCGCACGTCCAAATTCTAGTTCAAAAAGCTTTAATTTTGTATCATCCATCACGGATTTTATTAATGATTCCTGAAGTAGTCTCGACAGGATGTTCAAAATTTTAAAAACCACTTATAAACCGTTCTGATCGGAAGTACAGATTCACCATATTGTTTAAGCTCCGTTTCAGTCTCCTGGGACAATTTATCTTCCATGAAATAATATTTTTCTACAGTCACTATAGAATGATACCCATTCCACACGCTGTAGCGTGCGGAATAGGGGTCATTCCGCACGCTCAGGGAATCCTAAGAAAACCGCGTGGCGTCGCAAAAAAACTGTTTCATTACTGTCATAATTTTAATTCTCCTTGATTTTCTTTTCATTCCTCTTCAGAATGGAGTCAATATGAGTAATTTTATCAACATTTGATGAACTGGAATGAGATCAATGAAGCAAATTCTTTCTCAGAAAACGGTATATTTTGAGTATAGATATTCACGCGGACACCTTTGACTGTAGAAAAAATAACATCCGTCACTCGTGCGAATCGATCATACCATGCTCATGTGAATTCTGCCACTCGACTTCGTCTCGTGGCTGAATTATTCACATTCGCATGGAATGATCTCCATTCCGCACTTGTATCGGAATATACTATTCATTAACACACGCAATTCTCTTTCAACATTTTTTTGACAATCCCTCGACTTTCATGATTCAAACAATGTGTCGAAGATCTCATAGATAAAGCATTAACTGTGCTGCGCAATTGTTTCATGCGAAGGGAAAACTTTCATGGTTAAGAAAAATAGACGCTTTTCACGCCTATCCGGCGTGTTGTATAGTTCACAATATTTAAGATATTCACCTGAAAGAGCAGCACAGTTGCCGCCCCTTCTTAGCTACTCCACTAATACATTGTAAAATAGAAAAAAGTGACAGCAAACGTCTCTGTCTTCTACTTCCTGTCATTCAGACAAATGCAGCCCGCACTACAACTGTGGGTGCCACGCCCATTAACCTTTTCATCAAATTTTCCCGATAACTGGATACGTACTCATAAGCAGCACAATTGCCCCCCCCCCCCCCCTTAGCTACGCCACTAATATATTATAAAATAAAGGAAAGTGACTAGAAACGTTTCTGTCTTTTACTTCCTCTCATACAGACAACTGCAACCCGCACTACAACCGTGGGTACCACGCCCATTATAGTTCCCACTTCACAACAAACCTTTCAATAAAATTCACCCGATAACTGGATATGTACTGATGAAACATTAATAAGCATCATTTTTCATTCTTATTCATTGCAAAGACAAATCCTAATATTATTCATTCCAGCCTCAGAGATCATGCGAATCAAGATTCTTGTTCATAATATCAGGACCTGAATTTAATATTTGTATAAGAACCTTTGCTACCGGTGAAACCAATATAGGTTACGAACTGAATCCTATCAGCTGGTAACCGAATCGGTAATATTTAACCCGGGATTACAAACAACATCCGGAATAATTTATTATCGGTCATTATCTTGGGTGACAGGCTATTGCCGACATCCTAGTGTATTTACTGGAGGTAAATTTAATGTTCCTTCAGATATCTACTCCAATTTCGTTTAACCTAGATATCCTAATATTCTTTTGTTTGTTTCCAGACAGACTTGCCATTCTTTCCATAAAATCTGATTGTCGCTTAACCTTGAATTATCGTTTTTGTTCGTTTTTGATTGGGAGGAAAGTTCATTATTTGTCAGTGCGACACAAGCATGCAGGGACCAAACTACAAAATTCTAGAAAAAAAACTACTTACGAGCTGACAGAATTCTTACAACTGGTAGATGCCCTATCTTCATCGAATTTTAGTTCAATCACAAAAAGAACTGAAATTTATACGAATCTACTACCATTTCAATTGAATTTTTCGAATTTAACCTCCAAATTTGCCGCAATTTGTAAATAAAACCCAAGTCGGGAAATTTTCGGGCATTTTGGTCTAGTTAATAAAAATCAAGGACACGACTCAATCATCCCGATTTTGATTTGGGAACTGCCACCATATTAATCTAATACTATCGCCCCAATACCTCACTTTAAAAATTATTTCCAATATTCCTTCCAAAAAAAAATCTGCTTCGAATTATTGATAAATCGTTTTGTACATAAACTATCATACCATTTTAAAATATTTAAGTAAATACAACTATATATATTGTTAACTTATTCAGAAGACCAAACTGGTGTCAAATGTATTTGTTCAAGCGACTGGACGATTGCCTAAATGTTATATTGTTGTGTATTTTTTTATATTAATTTTGAGAGTTTAGATAATATGTTGCGTCCAAAATATTTATTTTTATCATACAGAATGATTCAAAAACATTTTTACAAATTAATAATATTATTGCTAAAACGTTTTGCATCACTCTGTATAAATTATAATATTTTAATATTGTTAAACTATGTAATTGTTTCAAAAAATAGCGTTTATATATGTTAATATTTTAAGTAATTAACAAAAATCTTATGATAACAGAATATGTAAGCTCATATCAAATGGCTGTATTTCGAGTATCTTTCAAGAATGTGAACATGGTGACGAATGGCAAACAAAGGTACATTTTTTAAGTTTATATGATTTTTATTTCATTGTAATTTTGACACATTTCGTTGATGTATTACAGAAATTTGATGTAAATCATTCTATTAGGCTACCGACACAGCTGTTTAAAAGCGACTCGCGCGTTACCTAGCGGTTCAAAGTGTAATGTCTTTGCACATACCGCCATTTAAAATTAAACAAATTAAAATGTTACTGAGCACTTTGTTTCGAACTGCTTTTAAGGTAATTTTAATCACCAGTCATATCAGTAATTCCGCAAAAAAAAGTATTCCAAAGGGCAAATTGACAAATGTACATAATATACAAAAATAAAAATCTGCTTTTCCGACCATAAACTTCATGGCCAGTTTCATCGCTGTTTCATAAATTTAGAGTGTCGGATCAATTAATTGCAAACCCGTAGAGCCAAATTGATTATTTTGAAAAAATAATTGAAAAATGTTTGCGTGTGGTGTCCAAGTTATGAGTGTTAATAATTCTAATTTTATATTATGATTCTCATTACTTCTTACCTAATTTTATGATAATTCAAATTTTAATAATAACAAATGAACCGCTGATAATTTTAAGAAATGATTTAGGTGAATGTTATGCCAAATTATTCGAGGGTCAATTTTAGTCATTTCATATTTCATAATAAATACTACCGTTTATAGAATAAACGCAAAAAACTAAAAATTTCCATCAATAAAGTTTAGGTACCACTGATTGCAAAAAGCTCATCTACGATCTTGAACCTAGTTTTTCTATAAAAAACTTAAATATAAAATTTCAGTCCAAAATTCGTACGCGTACTCAAGTTATCGTGCTTTCAAACTGACAGACCTACTTTTTTTAAATTATGTTTTTTGGGTTCAATAGGGTCTAAAACGTGAAGATCCATCAAATTCTCGAATTATCAAAAAATCGCGATTACAATACTTATTCTATCACAAAGGCAAAGTAAAGAGAAGTAATAAGATTATTAAAATAGTTTTTTTCTTGAATATTGTAACACTGCGTCAAAGACAAAAGTAGTTCATTTTGGTATTTCAACAAGTTGCCATGGCAACTGTACAAAAAGCATTAATCTATTTTTTGAATCTTTAATTTCAATTCAAATACTCAGAAAAAAATAGTTATTACTGGCTTTGTCATTTCTAATTTATAATACAAAAAAACCGGTTTTTTTTGCTTGTGCTGTCAAAATAATTGGTAGGTGGGAGTCTAGACAACGTGGAATTTCCGCTATAATTTTTTGATAACTTCACTTCTCTTATGGGAAAAATTATACATGAGTGAAAAATTCAATGAAATTAAAAGTGTTTTCGAAGATGAGCTGTCAATTTGTCTTTGTTTAGAAATTTATTATGAAAAGCGCCGCTAAAGGCGCTACGAATGTTGTGTCGGTAGCCTGTTATTGTAATTATTATAATTTATTGTAGAAGCATCACAGACTTTTCTTCGAAATAAGAGAGCAAATATGTTGGAAATTAGAAGTCACTCATTAAAATATATTCAACTAAAATTCGGTGGAAAAAAAAATTAATTGTACCTTTGCCTTACGTTTGACATATAATCATCAACGTCTTCTCATGGTAATTAAAAATCTCAATACTTCAAAGGAATTTGTTGATTTTGTTCAATAAAAAATTCTAGATGTTATAATTAAACTTTTTAATGAGATCCATTTAGCAAACAAATATTTTTCATCAAGAAAAATTCTGTATTCTAACAAATATTGGGAAAGATACTCGGAAATTATTGACAGCTCGGGGCTAAATAAAAATCTTAATTTTCAAGTTTGAAAAATTAATGAAGATTCTTCGTTGGTAATTTCGCAGAATAGTAAAAATGTATTATTTGAAATGTTGACGTAGGTAGAACTGAGCATTTAGTCCCGAGAACACTGATATCGACTAAATATAATAGAGTTCAATTTTCCTCACGAAATTAATTAAGTGTAGTTATACCTAATCGAACATCTGAAATTTGCTAATTCATTTTGAAACTAAGTAGAAGCGATTTATAATTGTTATAGCTATTTCCTTGAAATAAAACAAATCCATTATAATTCACAGGCAGTAACCTATGCAAAGTACCCGAAAATCCAAATATCTGTAAAATGTTTCCTGGAGCATGTATTATTGCCCTCAGATATGGAACCAAAGTTCTTATTGCCTAGTATTTCTAGTGATTACAAAGGATTGGCAGTCTGCATGTTATAAATTATGAATTGAAAACATAAATTAATCGATAAAACAAAAAACAAAATTATTGGTGATTCAAATAGCTCGCCAAGTAACATTTTATTTAATCTAAACGGTGATTAGTTTTTTGTAATTAATGTCTTTTTTATCAATGATATATCTATCTAAAACTCTCCAATTATTTAATTCAAGGTTAAAACTTCATTTCATAATTCATAACTATTAAAAATGTCAAAAACTTTGTGACCACTTGTATTTAACTCTTGTGCTATACTTGTTTGATGATCCTATGAGATTATGTAAATATAACCTGTAAAAGAGTTACGCTTAATACTAGACATACAGAAGAACTCATTTTGAATATTCTGAAGGTGACTCAGGTACCCAATGTAAATAATATATAAATAAATTAATAGCATTACTAAATTATAGCATTGTTTAAAGATTTTGAAATACATATAAATAAATAAAACTCACCTTGAATTCTCAGCAATGTTACTTTAACTGGAACTTTATGTTCTCTAAAACAGCACTTTAACTAAGGCACACTATTTAAATATCAACCAATAAATTTAAATCATTGTATACAATAGACAATTCATATAAATATTATTTGAGAAGAAGAATAGTAATTTATGCAACAAGAGTGTAAGCTAAAACATTATTGCATTAAAGATTTTTTCTACGGCCCTATAAATAGAAACTGGTCGGAAACACAACACAGTATTTTATGATATTTAGGTCCAAATTTATGAATGAAACTCAGGATTTTCTAAGGCAATAACTTTGTAATTAACTTGACATATGAATCGGTGCCAGATTAATTCGCAGAAAAACAAAATTTAGCTTACTTTTCTTAACTTCCACGCGTTTATATATCGGTGGTGTAATAGTATATTGTGTAACATGTTTTATAAATATCTCTTCAATCACGAGCAAAGTAAATTTTTCGAGCAACGCGTGTCTCAAATGTTTATGAAACAAGTTACACACAATTTTTTCTATAAATGCAAATTGAAACAACACAAGTCAAATTGAAGAAGGTATTCTGGAGAAAATGTCAAAAATGATCGAAGCAAGCTTCAGCCCGTGTTTAATAGGCCTGTACCAACTTCAGATCGTGCTCAATATGACTGAAACCGCGGGTTTGGTAAGATGTGTTTAAGAATGCCAAATTAGTAATATCATGCTAAAATTTATGTGATGTATCAAATAGTATAAGACTGCGGTGTAATTTTTTCAGAATTTAATTCTAACGTCTTTCCAAAAAATTAAAACATAGAACTATATTTTTATATATGACGCAGGTGACAAGACAAAACACAGTAAAAAAAAAAAATTGTAATAATACAATACAATCACACAAATATTGAAAAAAAATCTGCTGTAGCCAACACAGTACTTCATCAACCATGAATTTTATGGCCAGTTTTATAAATTTAGAGTGTCGTATCAATATCAATTCATTGCATTATTTGCAAGTAAGAGCTGTCATTATAAAAGTGACACATGGTGGTTATATGAAATTACTATTTTATTTTGCTTCTTTCTAATGGTGGTTATATGAAATTACTATTTTATTTTGCAATGGCCGCTTTAATTGATCTAAAACTTGCCATAATCTGATTAAGTTACAAAAAAAAACAATTGACCATCGAAAAAATTATTTATTTTAGATTTCTACTGAGTTTATCTCCCTGAGAGCTTTAAATTGATACCAAACTAGACATTATTTAAATAAATTGTAAAAAAAGCTGACAATCGTTTAAACTTAAATATCATTTTTGATACTTTAACTAGAAAAAAAAGCAAAAGCTTTAATTTGATACCAAAAACGACAGAACCAAATTATTTTTAAAAAAAATTGACGAACATTTGCATCTGATTTCCAAATATAAGTAATAATAATTCTAATTTCACATTATTGTTTCCATTATTCCGTTTCTTCGCATATTTCAGAAAAATACAACTAATTTTATTATAATTAAAATTTTAATAATGATAAATGAACCGCTAATAATTTCAAAAATATTCCCGGTAAATATTTTTCCAAATTATTCAAGGATCAGATTCATTTATATTTTATAATAAATACTGCCGTTTATAAAATACATGCAAGAAACTAGTAGGAAGTTCCATCATCAAAATGTTGGTACCATTGATTGAACAAAGCTCATTCACAAATTTGAAAGTAGTTTTTTGATAAAAAGTTTGAATATGGAATTTCAGTCGAAAATTCGTAGGCGTTCTCAGACAGACCGACCGACTTTTTTTAAAGTGATGTTCTTTGGGTTTAGTAGGGTCTAATGTGAAGACTCATCAAAATCTCGAATTGTCAAAAAATCACGATCACAATATATCCCCTCTTATACACTCACAGACAAAAATATAGCATTATTTTTTAAGTCATTATTATTTTCAAAGAATTTATCTGTTGTACTCTTTGAGTGTTTTAACTATACTAATATTTGTTTGAGAGATAAAAAACTTAGACGTGGCTTTTGTAGCCAAATAAGTGACTAATGCCCGATTTCATGACCAAGAGTTAAATTAACCTGGGTTTAAATGACGGGGAGTTAACCAATAAAATGGGTCTAATTTAATTTATTTTATTTGATTGGCCAATGATGACACAAAAAATGCTGAAACTGATATTGTTACCAAGGAAATGAGCCATTTAAACCAGATTAATTTAACTCGAGATCATGGAATCGGCCATAAAAGTCATATTTTTTCAAATAAATTATGGGCAGACTGTACTAACATTTTCACAGTGTGATTTGGCGATTAATAGCGTATGCTCTTTTGTTTGTTGTTATCTGGATGACACTCCGAATGCTCTATTCCTTGTTTCTGAAGTTTCGATTAGAGAGATGTCCCATTTAAGCGAGTTAGATTCAATAATGTTAAGCTTTCTGAAAAAATTATTAACCAAAATCAGGCTATTTTATTAATTCATCTACGAATCTGTTGGAAAACTTCAATATGTAATTTATTCAACTATAATTCACTCATAATACTCCAGTTGAATAATCAAAATATATACAGAATTTAAACCAAAAAATCTTATGTATTAGAAGAAAAAATTATGACTTAAAAAAAATATGCAATATTTTTGTCCGTGAGTTTATATAGGTCGAGGAAGTAAATAAAAATCCAAACCGTTTGGCAGGAATAAATGAAAATTGTAGAATAATTTTAGAACTGCTTCCATATCTTCGTTTATCCAAGCAAAGAAGTGCGGCAACGTCGCGAACTATAAACATTCTAAAACTCGCTCTGTGACTAAGGCCCGGTGTTTTCATGTCCGAATAACTTTATTCCCTGGATAATAACTATGGTGAAAATTATTGCAACAGTTGTTGCTGTGGATATTATTCACCGAATAAAGTTATTCATAGGTGGAAAGATCGGGCCTTAATCATGTCAAAAACAAGTAATAGAATTATAATAGTATATTCTACAAATATTGAAATGGCCTACATATATTCCAAACAAGCAAAAAGTTTGTAATCCGAGCCGAAGGAATACGTCATTCCAAACATGTTGTAAACTATACTTCCTCTAACAAGATTTTGGAAATTCATCAGGAATTCAGAAGAAATTTTTAAAATTTGAAGCATCAAATGCAAAGCCAGAAATGAATATCTGGATTAAGAGTTAACCAAAGTTACCAAATTAACAGCTTCTTATTCGTCGAAAATGATGATCGAATGATTTTAAACAATATACGCAATAATTCTAAATGATGCGTTGGAATGTCACTTGCTCCAACATGGTTTATATTTATCTACAGCAATTCGTAAAGTAAGGCCTTTTCGCGTCTCAGTTTTACCATTATTTAAATATTTATAGCATCTCTCAATTATCTGTTGAATATTTATCAAGTCTAGATGTCAACTTATGCTCTAGGCTTCCTTGCTGTGTGCTTAATAATTGTCAAAATGTGGAAGTTGAGGGCCGTAGAAAAATCTTTTTAATTGATTCATTCATATTTAATGAACGGCAAAATTAATTCAACAGTTGGTTAAGCTAATTTAGTTTATTATACATATGGATAATCTTCCCTTATCGGCTGTCCCTCAAAACCGTAGTCATCCTCTTTAAGATGTTACATAGTGCTATCGAAAATCAGTTCCGCAAATACCATTTTAATTACTGTTATAGAAAAACAAAAGGAATTGCGAGAAATGTCTAGTTTACGCATGTAAAAACGATGCGTAAACAACTTGGTTTTTAGTTTATTTTAAGTACATCTCAACTACCTAGGAAATTATAGTTCAAACAATAAATGTTCATTTAAATAAGTAAATCTAAAGTGGCACAGAAAAAAAAATTAATGAATTTTCAACTAAACATAACCTCTTGGACAGATTTCTTTACGCAACTCATCAACATAAACATATTTTACTGCATAAAAACTAAATTTCATTCGGTTACTTAATCGGTGCAAGTCGACACCTATAACGGATCCTGTGCTATATTCGTTTTTAATCTTTGAAATTAAAAATAAAACGTATTTGAAGAACTATACTTGAACTACAATTGAAAGCAATTTTTTTGAATATGCGACCAGTTTCAAGCGTCCTGCATAATATAATTTAAAATTGATTTTATTAATAATAGAATAGAGAACAAACTTTTTGCTTAGTAATATCACCAAAATTCTTTGTATACGATGAAATAAGTACCAAACATATGAATTGAATGTTAAAAACACAATTTAAATGATTTAAATTTACTGTTTTGCACTAATGATTATTATTAATAATGTTTTCAGGAAGCACTGACACAAAACAAACACTTTCATCGCCATTTAATGAGCAAGACTAATAGTTCAACCAATCTGAACAGGATTATACCAAATTCGCCTTCCGATAAATTCTTTAATATAATTGATCTAAGCGGCTAAATTCAAAATTATGAATTTAATATGAATGGAGATCAAAATTAAAAAAAAAAAAAAAAAAATAGGAAACTACGTCAAACTTAATTACATTGATATCATTATGGATTAACTCGGCTTATTCACTGCCCAGGAAAAAATATTGGGGCCGCCAAAGAAGTTTTCACTTCAAAAAAAAGCAGTGAAATTCGTTTTACTTATACTATTTATTTAAAATAATTATAATGTATTATGTACAAATTAAAGTCACAAATTGATAAATAATCTGAAATAATAGAGATCTGAAAATTAAAAAATTAAAATTCGAGAATAAAAATGTGTAAAAGAGAGCTGGTTCGGTTATAATCTTTTAAGAACTGTTACACTGAGCGAGGAACACTTCATTTTTCGTGTAGGCTGCACGGACATTGGGGCGACTAGAGCTTCGCCCGATGCTTCATTGCCCGAGTCTGTTGTGTTACCCAGCTCCTGGTAAAAGTTAGGTCAAAATGCATAAAAAAATTATACCTTGAAAATAAATTTAACGCAAAACAAACTCATTGAAAAATAAAAACTATAAATCAATTCGAATACTGATTAACATAAAAACGTTTGTACAGAGACAATGCTCCGCTATTTTTTAATTAGAAGAAAATATGTGCTGTAGCTTCAGTCGCTTCGCTAGCGCGACTCCCTAAAGCAAACCCATCTTCCATAATCTCCCGTATTCTTTACTATTTTTAAATTTGAGATAATAAGAAATATCAAGCCTTATAATTTTTTCTATTTCTTTAGAGAGTCGGGAGATATTTTTCCATATTCTCGGCACATTATTATTCTTTCCAAAAAAATCATAAATGGCGGTGTTCAATTATTGGAATTATAATCCAGATAATGGAATTTTTATTCAATATATTCAGGGATCTAAAAATTCATGGGATTGATGATTGAGAGAAAAGTCTTTATTTTTCAAAAAGTTTGTTTTTGAGGTAAGTAAAACAGTGTTTAGGAACAGGTTCTAAAAATTTAACATCTTTCCTTTTTGCATATTTATTTCTTCCAAAAGAAATTTACATCTACAAATTTAATACAAATTTTGATTCTGAAGGAACAGATGTAAATTTAGAGTTTAACAAATTACAAATATATGAAACATAGCCCTAAATTACGCCTCAAGTTACAAAAAGTAATTTATCGTTGATGTAAGTAGCAGAAACGTACCGAAAATATCAATAATAATAAAAAAAATTGTAAAAAACGTATAAAAATTACCGTTCAAAAATAATTTAGTGATTATCCACTAAGAAAAGCCCGAAAAAACCAAAAAATTCTTCAAAAATTAAAAAAAAATCAAATGAGAGCACTTACATTGATGTTATTATAAGAAGCGAGTCGCATGTTAGCGAGTTGGGAGGCTGGAGTAATGTTTGTGGAGCTGCCAAAAGGTGACATCATTGTGGACATGGCACGTTTTAGTTTGGACGGAGTTTTGTTAAAGCTGAATGCCCGGCCCACTTTGATTCGAGTTCTTGTTGCAAATTTGAAAGCTTTTGATAAGGTTCCCATGGTTACGTCGCTTGTGTCGATGTCTAGTTGATGAGGTTCGAGGTAGGCTAAGAATTTTTCCTACAAATCGAATAAAACATCAAAATTTGAAAATATAAAAAATTGAGAAATACTCACCGCATCAGCGCTGTAGGCAGTATTGGCTATATGCCTACACAAAGTTTTCAAAAATGCTGATTTATCTACATCATCTTCAGTCAATGTGAAAGAAAATAATTTTTCTTTGAGTTCTTGGTGATCTCGTGTCACAAGCGCAAACACTTTTTGGCAATCGTCTGTTTCCCGAATGTCAATCACTCTTTTTATTGTGTTTAGTGCCATCATACAAACATGTTTATAAGGTTTAGCACTCGCTTTACCCGAATGGAAACCGTTTACCGTATTAGGACTTTTAAGGGTATTAAATGATTTTGATCGCTTTTTTACAACTTCTAACTGATCGGTGAATAGAAAAAGAACTAAAGGGTTTCCTCGGCCGCTTAAGCCGTCGGAAAGCTCGGTGACCTCGCAGCGAGTGATGAAACTTCGATGAGATGAGACCAAATCGGGCTACAACAAAAAAATCCATTCAAATTGATATTTAATGAATTGAATACAGTGAGGATAGGACAGGAATACGGATAGGCCAAAAAGAGTAGAGATTAATGCTGTCAAGAATCGACAGGATGTTGGCATCAGGTATCCGATTAGTTCTAAAACTCGGATACTTAATACACGGGTAGTTCCGAATATCGACTTCGGATACTGAAACCAATACTCTAATTCGGTTACCGCTACTAAAATTAATACTTATACATGAATGGATGAATGAAAGAACCAATACTCTAGTAGTACATGCTAGAGTTACTAGGTTTTCGGTATTCTAATGTTTTGCCAGACTGAAAAATTAAAAGAAAACTGGATAATGAAGCGTCCGGTATTTTCTAAAATTTTATTTACGGTAGCAAATGCAATCGTTTGGCTATACTCTTCCCGCGTGACATGATTGCAGGCTGCTGCGTGTTTCTGTAGATCCACTACCTCCTGTCCTTCCGACGTAATTTGATTAACAAAACTGGAACGTGGTCAATGTAAACGAATTCAAATATCTGTATCGTTGATTCAATTTTTTTTTCGCAAATTAACCTTTGGAACCGAAAAAAACACATCCGATCAAATTTTGGAGTAAATCATACTTGAATACACCTTCGGTGTGAAAGAGGTAGTGAATATAATTACGAATTAAATGTTAAATTTCTATAGGAAATGTGCGGAAACTACAGATGACAGCACAATAGCCAATAGAAGCGGCACAGCGCGAATAAAAAAATAAGCTTTCCGCATGTCTCAATGTAGACATTATTTTACTTTAATCCGATGTCTAAAATTATAAAATTATGGGTTTTGGCCAATAAACAATGATCGACAGTGAGGCCAGAATACATTGAAAGGCCAAAAGCTCTTCGAATCGGGGCATGTTACCGATGTTACAGAAAAAGTTCGACAAGAAGAGCAGTGATAACCGGCAGAATTATTGCTCAAACAAAGATTTCAAATGTACAGAGTGATCAATAATGACTGTCTGTCACGTGACTAGCAAAAGTTCGCATTATGATTAAAACTATCTTCAGGGAATAAAGTTAGTATAAATTTATTTATTTTGATAACTACGTTACCGACATTTCAAGAACACAGTGGCGTATATTTTGCATATTTTATGACGGATTTATCCATAATTGATTCAAAAAACAAGGAAGTAAGTGAATAGCTGTATTATTGAATTATTATTGAAAATTTATTATTATTCTACCAAATTATCAGATTAGAATAGTGTTTTCAGAGGAAATGTCATCTGTCACTTGAAGCTCACTATCTCAAGCAGGCGGCAAAGAAAAAATCAGAACAAGGCGGCACGGACAATCATTTTTGATCACTCTCTATCTTCTCATTTCTATTTCATTACAAAATTATCTATTTTTACGGTTTAAATATGAGCCGCTAGATGACACAGCTTTCGCCATGCACGTTCTCTATAAAATTGAAGATAAGAACTATCCGGAAAATGTAAATTTTAATTTGGTAAGAAATAAATAATCAACAATTTTTAAAAATTATTAAAAATTCCCGATCTGTGAAGGAAATTTCTGGTTTTTACCCAGTTTTCTCTCAAATCGTTTCAAGTTTCCGTTATCTTTCTCGGTTTCTAGATCAGCTGGCCATCCTGTAAGAAGGATTCGATTTCAAATATGAAGTTTTGATTCTTATTGAGGAACACTTAGTTTCGGTTCGAATCGAATATCGACTACTTTCGATCCAAACTAAATACCGTCCAGTTACAATCAGGTACCAAATAGTTCAGATTACGAAATCAATAACCAAGTATTTACAAATCTAAAATAATCGGATACCGAAATCGAATCAAACCGTTTTTGGCTCCTAGCAATAGTAGAAATAGGCCAGGAGGATTGAAGATGGGCCAAAAACAATAGTGACAAGCCAAAAAAAGAAATAGATTGGAAGGAGTGAAGACGGGCCGAGAATGGAAATGTGCTGAAATAATTTAGGGATTCCTTGAATGTGGAGGTAGGTCCGGAAAAATAGAAGTAGATCAGGAGAGGAAATAAGTGGGAAATGGAATGCGCCAGACGAATTTAGGGATTTCCTGAACGTCTATAAGCCAGAATTAGGAGTAGGTCAGGAGTAAGGATAGGCTAAAAAGAATAGAAATATATCAGAATGAGGGAATCGATCGGTAGGACTGAGGACGGGCCGAGAGTGGGGTTGTCACAGAAGAATTAAGGGATTCCCTGAGTGTGAAGATAGGCCAGAAGAACCAAAATTAGATCAAGAGTGAGGACGGGCCGGAAGTGAGGATGTGCCAAAAGAATTTAATCCAGAAGTGGGTAGATCAGGTGTGGATATAGGTCAAAATGAGTGAAAGTAAGTCAAAAAGTAAATGAATTAAGGTGTAAGCTCACCGGGCAATTATCAATTTCGTTAAAAATATCAAACATAACGCGTTGTCCTTCCGTTTTCCGTTTATCTTCATTAATATGTGTCATAACTTCTTTAATTGCGGATAAGGCTTTATCTAATGCCGCATTATCTGGATTGCTTTTGACAGTATGCTTCAAAATATCTACAAAACAAAAACTATAGAATTATAACAAAAAATAAGTGTGTTATACCTACCATTTAATAAAAGGCTAATGCTAGGTAATCGTTGTACAGGTCTAATTAATAAATCTTGTAGAGATTGTCTTCCACATTCGGGTCTAGTTTGGCAGACTTTGAGAAAGGCATGAAACCGAGGTTTATTTTGATCACATTGCATCAACATTTCTTTCATTGTTTCGAAAAAATTTACAAATGGTGGATATGCTTTTAATAAGTCGTTTGAATACTTTAAAAAAATGTTTCCTGAAACAAAGGAACTCAACTGTTTTATAAGATTACAAGAAAAGTCTGCAAGTTGGCAGAGCTGACTTTGTACTTGATATTACAAAAATAGCCGCAGTTCGTGATTAAAGTTTTTTTTTTTGGGGCTTCTATGATATGAATAAATTATTTTATTGAGATTTGCTCGCACAATGTCAATTCTTCCCTCACAACACAAAAACTTGACTCACCTATGGACGTATCTTCCGACCAATGAGCGGAGGCCCACCGTAATTCTTCCAGCATTTTACTATGAGTTTCATAAATAGGCGGTAAATTACCAAAAATAATTTTTAATTCTGTATTATTTAATAATGCCTCTGATTCGGGCATATCCTCTAAATGGCTCTTGAACATCTTAAATAATCCAAGAAGAAATCAACAACAATTTTGACGAGAACATTTCTTATTGCAATCTCTCACATTTCAAATTTTTCTTATCAGTAAAGCATAAACTAACAACTTACCGTCATGATAGTGTGTAAAATATTAACATAATTCGATTCAGTCTGTATTAATTCCAAGAAAACTTGTTGTCGAGGGCTGAGATTCTTCCTGGGCGTTTCTGCCACGGCAGCTTCAGCCTGGTCGAGCAAGGCCTTATCTGGACTAGCTGTGCAGTCCAGAAATGAACCAGACACGCTAAGAAGTCCTGCATCGCTGACGGAAGACCGCCGTTTGTGAATGGCAGGAGAATCATTTCGAACTAAAGACGATAGTGTCTCGTGTAACCGTTTTCTTTTTCGACGACTTGAGCCGCTTGGGGTAGCTGCGTGGGAGTCCCTACGGCCTGGGGAGACCACGCACTCGAGATACTGAAATATGAACAATTTCTCTTTTAAAATTTGAAAAAAAAAAAGTATTTGCGTTTTTAGTTTGTGTTCCGATAATCTCCAACCTCCAATAGGCTTAAAAATTTGTAGAAACATTTAAATATGCTCACAAAAGCACTTCAAATGGATTTTTTAGAATCTTACGTATGATCTTGCACTTGGCCGTAATTCATACATCGCTCGCACTGCTTCTCTGGCTCTGAACTATGAATAACGCAAAATTTGCGTTTGGAGTTGCCAAAAAACGTTTAGATCATTTCATTTGCAGTAATGTGAAATATATGAAAAAATATTAAAATAAATCGAAAATTGAAGGTTTTTGAAACCCAACTGAATATCCCGGAGAATAACCCGGAAAATATTCTCTAATAGCCGCTAACTATGTTCATAAATTATTATTTAATTATTATATTTCAAGTTTATGAACAAATGTCACTAAATAAAGAATAAAAGAAACATTAGATTTAAAGTATTTGAAATTGAAACAAAAAACAAAACGTAATTGAAATACGTTTGCAGTTATCCAATTCCCGCATTTTTCATCAACAACACATGTATTTAAATCCACATGTACAAATTTTATCACAAAAAAAGATAATAAACTAAATAAAATTGCTTAAAATGTTTTACCCCGTTTGAATTTGTATCAAAAACATAAACATTTGATCGTCTTATTATAATAAACATTATTTATCTGTTACCTTCTGCAGTCAATACTATACTAACGTGCAAAACATTTAGACTTTCTGTCAGATTCAAAACTCGCACAAACGGTTATTATTACATAATATTTGTTTTTAAAATGGTTGAAAAGGGATTTTTTTTGTACTTACATCGTCAAAAAGGTAGTCTTTCTCATCAACACACGCGACATTTTGTACAGATGTCCAAAACCACTCTGCTTTGACCAGCAAAGCCTTGGAAGGTCCATCCGGCCTTTCATGAACAGAACTTTCATCGACAACCTATCAAAATTCAACAAAATAAAAACGTGCTTCTCAGCATTTTTATACTGGGTGGTACACAACTAGAGCCCAAATCATATCAAATATTTTTGTGAACTTACCAATTCATGCAGAATAATAATTTTACTAAACCGTGACAACATTATTTGGATTTAAAAAAGTAACCCAATTATTTCTATATGTGTATTTACTGTATTAGCATTTGTGCTTGGCTCTTATTTTTAATAAAAATAAAGCAGATAGGGGCTCTAGCAAAAAAGCAACATTCACAACTAGACCAAACAATGTTATTGTGCACAAAAAGTGTTTAAAATGATACAAAGTATTTCTCACGGTTATTTAAAGCTAGTACAGTATTTATTTAATACATTCTTAGATAGTGCATTCAAAAAATGAATATACAAGGTGCCCAACAGGACAGATACCAGTAAAAATATAAGTGGAAGTTCATTTCATTTGATTTCAAAATCAAACAAATGAAGTATTGCTCTCATTAATGGCGCTACTTTACGTGTAATAGTATGGCCGCCGTATGAATGATTTGACAGGTAACAGTTTAACAAGAAAATCAACTGTCACCAACCAATGAATTACGAAACAATCCGAGTAACCCTTACCAGGTGCCCGGTAGGACAGTTCCCAATTGTAATGTTTTTTCGAATGAAAAATTTAAAAAGAAACCGAACAATGCCACGTCCTGTATTTTCTGAAATATTAACGAAATTAAATTTTCTAATAGCCTTACAGCGAGAAATAAAATCGTTCGACTATACTTTACACTTCTTCCGCGTCATACGATTGCAAATTGATGTCATAACTTCTATTCTTCCGGCGTAGTTTAAGTAGGGGTAACTCGTATTTTGACTATGCATATGTGTGCCAGAAAAGCGAGAAGTACTTTGTAGATGAGTATTTGACGAATTTACTTGTTTATTTCAATTCATTTTCCCTACTTTCTGTTATTCCGGCAAAAAAATATGACATGTGCCACTGAAAGATGCATGCCAATTTTTTTGTTTTTTTGGGTGAAACTTTCATTTTTTTCATTGGCATGCAATTTAAAAAAAAAGGAATTTCACATGTTTTTTTTTACAAGTTAACGCGACCGTTCGAGCTTTTTGGGCTGTTGCGAATTGCATGCCTTTCAGTACTAAGCTTTAAAACACTGTCAACTATTTCACGTTATAAAGGCATGCAAAATGTTGTCACGGAAAAACCCAATTTTCTTTTAAGCCCGTATGAAACGCTCAATTTTTTCGTACAATTTTTATGTGAATGTTTTGTGATCAATTTTTCTGTACTCTTTTATGAATTAAATCATTGAAAGCAAGAAATCCTGTATGCATGCGTACTTTATTTTTATTTTCTGAGAATCATACCGATAAGCTGTAGCTGTCAAACATTTAATGTCAAAAATGGGTTATGTGGAGGAAATTAATATCCTGGCTGTAGTTCTCGCAGTTGCAGCTACCAATTTAACTATGAAAAATTTACGAAACATTCTGTAAACATTAATTCAGCAATCTTAGATAATTTCTGAACGAATTTATATTAACAATTCTTCATTCAACATTGTTAAAGTACCATCGTTCGCTTCTCTATATCGTGGCCGGCTTCTGCTCTATTTATTTTCTTTTTTTTTTGTACTGATTTTGTTTTAAATGATACAAATGTATTTTCTATCTCTGGCTACCATTGACAACGCATTGCAATATAGTGCGCATACTATCTGCGCAATTAATTGACGAAAACATTGAACAAAATAGGGAGAGTTCTATCATTTCATTGAACGAAAAATTGAGTAAATCATTGAACATTTTTTCACAAACAAAACATTGAACTGAAAAATGTACGAAAAAATTGAGCGTGCCATACGGGCTTCAAATATAATTGGAGTTTGCACTATGACCGGAGAGCGTGCGTCCGTCAATAAACTTTTCATCTTTCTTACCAAGAGGTAAATTTTCAACCCTCAAGAAGCCATGCGGTATATCAGCGGCTCTCCGGCAATACTTTGTCTGCCCTTGCTGAACCGTAAATTGAAAAACTTCATTTTTTATGTCAATAAGCGGAGCATTTTTTTACGCGCTTTTATTGGTTTGGCCTGTGTGAATCTATGTAACGGAATCTTTCAAATTATTTTTTTTTGTCTTTTGACTTTAAAAGTACAGCTTTATTGACAGTTTACAGTCTGTAAAGTGACACTTTTACTACCTAGGCAGTAAAAGTGTCGTTCCCACAACAACAGACGCATAAAAACTTGGCAACCGATTAACATGTGAATGGCAACATAATTTGATAGCGATGACATTTTTCAAAAATATTGAAATTAATCAAATTTAAACAATCGGCAAAAAAATTATGAGTTCATTCACGCGGCTACGTCTCGTCAGTCCATCTTCTATTTTTTTGCCTAGTGAAACAAATAACTATTCTTCCAGTTCCAGACGTCTAAATAATTTGAAATTTTGCACATGTATTCAGAACCGATGACAACATAATAATTTGAAATTTTTTTATTCGCACATCCAATTTTGAATAAAATTGAAGATTATTACTGCTGAGCTTTGTATAATTGAAATTTGAAAATTGTTGCACAGAATAAGTAACATGTCAGTAATTAAATTTCATAGTTTACATTTTACCATGTCACCCATTTTAGGGTAGAGACTATTAAACTCAATATCTCGTGAATTACAGAAGATATCGACATGCGGTCTTTGATATTAGTATCAAAATGAATTAAACTTTTATCAGTACGTGATCTCTCGTTAATCATTTTCTTGAGCCTGACATTTTGAAATTGCACTAAATTTTTAGGGAGTATTTTTTTATAACTTCGAAATGGATCCAATTATTATTTTACGATAGATACAACACATGAACTCCCGTCAGTCAATAATTGAATTAGCATGGATCAAAAGATCCTTTTGAGTTTGTTCTACATATATTAAATGACATGTTGAAGTTATTTTAAAAGTAAAAAGTAAAAGAATTAAATAGTTTTAAGAACTCTACGGTGCATTAAATGCTGCATTTTGACTCTTTTTTGAAGCAAAGGAAAATGCACCGTGCCATACAAGAAATCAGAGTGCACAGCACAAAATTTTTTGTGTGATAAATTTCATTTCTATCTGCATCAAAAAAGAATCAAAATGCAAAGAAGAATGCAGCGTCTAATGGAGTGTGTCAGACGCACTAAAAAGGAGAAAATAATTCACTTCTTTATGTTCAATATTCAATAACAAAAAGTGTGGAGCGCTTTTTGACTACGATCCTTTGGAAAAATTGTACTTTTAATTAATTTCGACAAAGCGGCTCACACATTAAAAAGTGAATTACATTATTTTGTACTTCTTAATGCAGATAAAAGCTTGTTTTTTAATTTTTTTTCAAATATTTATTTTTTAAGTTTACGATGAAAAAAACATTGGTGGTAGCTCATTTGATACACCTTGTATATTCGCAGATATGCGGTATGATCAACTTTATCTTAATGAAAGTAATTAAACAAATACTTGCAATAAAAATCTCTGACATGAAATTTCAGGTATGCAAAGAATTTTAATATAAGAAAACACTGTGCAATAAAATGATATTTTAAACACAATTTATGACAATTTTGTTGGATTTCTTTGGTAAATAAAAAGTTAATACAAATATTTTGAATAAAAAATACAATTTTATTGGAATATATCGTAATTTTTCTGAAAGTGAGGTTACTAATCATTTTTTTTATAGGTATTTGGAATACTTTTAATCTACCAAAGACATTTTTCGAAATGGATAATGATGAAGAGTTAGTACCCGAATGCTACTAGTAGAGAGTCCGCAGCTGTCTGGTCCAGCAACTTCACAGCTCGAAGGGATCGGAACAGAGGGAGAAGCTTGTTCTTGACCAACAAACCCAGGAGTTGTTTTAATACTTTCACAAACGGAAACATCTACGTCATCTATTGAACAATTTTGATCAGATTCGGAAATATGTTTCAGGGAACTCTTTTCCGAAATAAAAGATTTGCGAAAACCTTTTTTGAAGAAACTTTTGTGTTTTGGAGTCGCGAATAAGCTAATAGAAGAGGGACTTTTAAAGTGTTTATCGCTGTTTTTTATATTTGAGGATTGGTTTGTGGTAGTTGCGGGTACCACATGAGGAGTGGATGTTTGATCCGAATTAAAACTTTGATTTAAAGATTCTGCTGTGTCAGCAAAAGATTCGTCTAGTTTTTTATCGGAAATGGCTGCTGTTGCAACAGATCTTCGTCGAGAAAATAAATTAACAGGTGTCTTTAATAATTCTTTGAATTTACGTTTCCTAGGTGTGTCAAAACCTATAAAACTTGAATTTCGTCGACGTTTGAACGAAAAATCGCATTCGGATTGGTCAGGAGAAGGACGACGTCGTTTCTGCGGCGATTCTTGAATTGTATTTAATAGCGCAGGAGACAATTTTGACATTATTTCAGACATCTTTTCGATTTTATTCATGTCTAATTGTGTAGGAGATTCGCGTCGTTTTTTCTGGGGAGATTCTTCGATGGTATCTAATAAATTGGGGGAAAATTTAGAAATAAAGTCAATATTTTCGAAATTTTCTGTGCTAGTACTGGGTTGTTGTGTCGAAGATTCAACCGGTTGAGGAGAAGAGGTACAAGGGTATTTTTCGGCTTCTTGAAATAGGGAGGAAGCTGGTGAAGATACTGGAGGTGAATTGGGATTTGTGCGTGGCGATAGAACAGTGTACGTCTCTCCTTTTTCCATTACCTGAAAACCATTAGAGCCAAGCACCGTAAATTCGTTGTTAAAACACAGGGTGATCAACAGCTCATGCAATGCCCAAGAACAATTGAAATTTACATAACAAATAATAGCAATCGGAATACATTTACATGAAAAGATAGCTTTAATAAAATACAACACAGTTAAATTTACAACATGGAGCAGCTAAACAGCTTCCTTACACCAAACATCAACAAAAATAATGACATTATTATTATCAAGATACAATTTCATATATGCTCTCCAGCTCAGGAGTTCCAGTACTTTGGTCAGTGATTTAATTTAAAACTGTGCCTAAGGAACTCAATAAAACCTGAGCCTAGAAGCTCCATTAAATACTGTTTCTAGGGCCCCAATTTGGCACGCTACATATGTATCTACTGCTAACTTTACGGACCCCAGTAAAACGTCTTTTATCCGAATGGATTTGGACCAGAAATCGTCGTCCGAATGCGAGAAAATAAAAAACCGAACAACATAAAACCTTACAAATTTTTCATTAGTGATAAGGAATGCGACAATTTTGTGCGAGAATGGGAGGTAGCGTCTTAAACAAAAAACAGTCTGAAAGTAACCACGGAAAAAAAAGAAACTCGAGCTCATTGACTGTTGGCAGCACTAAGACTTGACTTGCAATTTAACTATTTATTTTTTATAGTATATTATGCTACAAGGACCGAACGACCGTCATTATTGTCTAGGGTGAAGTTGACTGCATTCGCCGAAGGCATATAAAAGTAATAGTACACATTAAAGCGCCCAAATAGAAATTAAAATTTATTACAGCTCAATGGAAGCGAGATAGTTTTGTATCTTGACATCACAAAGTGAAGGAAAATTAAACAAATAAACATCAATCGCGCCTTTTACCCCATACGGATGTGGTACACTATTTTAGTGCAAATAGATTGATTGATATTTTCTGAACTGAGGAGTGCGGCTTTCATACGGATATTCCAAGCACCAGTCGTTCTTAAGTTGAAGAAAATAACAAATAGTTGATACATATTTTTTAATACGAAAAAATAATTTTGGGAGAATCGTTTAGCTGCTACAACTGTAAATAACTGTGCTCTATTAAATTCCGACTTTTTTACTATATAAACTATGTGAAAGTGCATTGCAGGAAGTGTTCATAAGCCAATCAGATACCAGGTAATGATTGTTTGGAAAAATGTACGATAATTCATTCAAAAATTAATATATTCACTTACCACATGTGTACAAGAAGGATCCTCTAAGTTGGTTACTGTTCCCCCATTGGCCTCCAAGACCTCGTACATGTGTTTTGTTTCCTCGGGGGAAAATCCGACGAAACATACTCGTGCACCAAAGAAAGGTTTCAATTTGTGGGCTGTCTATAAACAAAAACAAATTGATTGTATATCTTTTCCACAAATTATTTCATTGTTTAGAAATACCAAATTATACTTACTAATAAACATTTTCCATTTTTTTTTTTTTTTTTTGAGAAGCACAAAATAATTATGTTAGTAATATAATAAATAAAAAACAAGACTTGTTAGACAATGTTTTATATTTTTACCAACTTACTGTTAATTCTTCCGTGGTAGCAGACAAAGTTACGTCTCTCCGTTCATTCCAGCAGGCAGTAACCCAAGATTTTCCCATCACAGGTACTTTAAAAGTAGTGGCGTATTGGTATTTATCACCCCCGCAGTAATTTGCAATTAGATGCGTAACTTTAGCTACCATATCTTTTCGTATAGATCCTCCCATGTGGTGAATTAAGGGTATTAATTGTGTCTAGGAATAATTTTTAATTAGAGAATAAATTCGGTGGACATTGTACTAGGAGGTAAAGCATTCTTGGACGGGAAAGTGTATTTGAAGCTCCGAAAGCTCAAATTTCCAACTGATTTTATAAAACTATAAAATAAACGCTTCCAGCTGCAGGAAAAATTAAATACTTTGAAACGGAAGATTTGCACTTGCTTTTCGAGAAATAAGCAAGGGATTCATAATGGAGATCTCGGAAGCATCGCAAGTGGATTTCCGATGATAAAATTGCAAGACCGTTAAATGACGACCTAATTCGTAAAGATAGACTTGTAAATAAACAGAGCTACAGTCTAAATCTGAATGGATGGCAACACGTAAATTATATATTTCAAATGAGGGCGGAATCTGTCTAATGAATAGTCCGGTACTGATTTTGGTTGATACTATCATCGGTAATAACAAATCTTTCCAAAAACATTTCTGGATCAGTTTGTAGAGGAGCAGAAAGTTGGATTGTCTCAAATTTAGGAAACTAGCTCGCAGAAAAATTTGAACTCGTCCACAACTTCTACTATTTCTTGGACCTTGATTCGTCGATTTTTCATGACCATAATATAGATTTATTAGTAACAGTGCAGGGTCATTTTCAAAGCTTTACTTCCCTCGTTTGAAATCAGCTACGTAATTTTTGACAGCACAAGATGTTCCCACAAATTTTGCCTTCTTCATAAATTAGCTTTGGGGTTTCACCTTTTTCATGCAAATATTTAACCGCAGCACAGTGCTCAGCTTTTTCCATTTATGTTTTTTATAATGCTACTCTCTATACGCTAGCTGTGTAACTCTAGTGGCGGCATTACGTGGACTTTTTGTGAAATAACGTTTAAATTAACTCAAATGTATGATTTGAATCTGATTGATATTATTATATTTATTAATTTCGTAGTTTAAGTCACAAAAAGAAAAAAATGGAGTTAATTGTTATCTCGTTGGATGTTATGAATTTCCTAATAAAATTTGGAAGCAAATGCGTTGAAAACACTAAATATTTGCAGTACATTCCACTTAGTGGCCAACAATCCTGTTTTTGAACAAATTTTCAAAATTACAGGAAGTTGCGAGTTTTCGGAGCTTCAAATGATCTTTTCTGTTTATTTTTGAAGATAATACTATTAAATGACTAAGTATTAGAATGGACTTCCACTTCAGAATGCTTTACCCTTTAGATATAAACATACCAGATCTTCCTTTTTCCGGAATCCAGTGAAACACACAACAACTCCAGCCATAGCCATATTGTACAAAGGTCTAGTGTTTTGTGGTAATTTTTCTTTTTTTGCTGCAAGTTGCTGCAGCGCTATAGAACCTAATACTCGATGTGGTGCCTTCTGCAATTCCTTAATATTACAATTTTCGAAATCATCTAACACAAATATTGTTGTGCAGGTGATATCGCTTATATATTCCGAGCCTGTCTCCGATGTTAAAACAGGCACACCAAATGTTTGTGCTATTCGACAAGTGACCGGGTCTTCTTTCGCCTTCCCGACAAGACATATTCGCTTGTCTAAAGGCAAAGGTATCGCTAGAATCAAACAATAAAGCCCTTTATAGTTATGGATAAAAATAACGATATTACTAATAATAATGGTATTTCAAATTCCCGCCTTCCTTTTACGAGAAGTGAATAATAACAATTTACTAAAAATAGTAAAGTCAATGAATAAAAACATGCGAAATGTCATGTTTATATTAATTAAAGGTCAATTAATACTGTCAGTTATATGAAATAATATAATGGAAAATGACAAAACTGCTTTCCTAATAATGATTTAAAATAATTTTAAAGAAATCATTCGTTATATATAACATAAATATAAAACAGGGATGTGAATGCACTCAAATGACATTTGTCACGGCGTAATTTTGTACAATCGTTTTTTGCAAAAGGTTAGGTTAGGCCAAAAGAATCTCAGCAAAGCGTACATGAAATGTGACAACACCCTAAAATTATACCAGACATAAGAATACAAATCTTCTTACATTCGTTTTTTACTCCTTCTTCGCTAGTTGAATCGCTACCTGTCGTTATTTGTTTTTGAACGTTAGGTACGTCCATTTTGAAGATGCTTCTTGGTTACAACATCGAACTATATGATTTCTCTTAAAAACATACACTAAAAATCGTAAAATTTATTTTTAAATACACTCACAAATACACTTTACACCATCACGAGCTTTATTACTCTAAAATAATACGTTTACACTTATCTCTACATTTTTCGTTGTTTTGTCTACTGTACGAACGTTTGAAGTCAGTTGGCTCAGAAATACTGTGTTGTGATTGGTGGAAAATGCACGATATTAACCGGTGACACGCTCTACGCAACTCCGCATTCACCGCGATATAAAAGTGGGAATTTCGAGTAAATTATATTGAACTTACCTGGGTGAATCATCAGTCCACGTGTTTAGTTGACACTGAAATGTCAATTTTTTTAAAATTCAAATCTGAGCAACGGTTATTTTATTAAATTAATCAAAATCAATTATTCAATTTAACTGTAGTTATTTTAAGTACACAGGAAAATCGTCATTTTCATCACTTGTTAATATAAAAAAATGAAATAAATGACAAACTAATTTAAGTACAGGAAGTAATTATGAAGCCAACAATAAAAATAAGAATTGATCTGAATAGTTCAGCAATATCAGAGTTTTTGGAGTACTTTTTTTTTTTACGAATGAAAAGGGATAAATATATTTTCCTGAAAAATAGCTATCATAATTGTAGCTTATAATACTCTATAAGATTTCGATTTTTTTTTAATGGAATAGAGGGAAAATGATGAGGTTGCTTCAGTTTTTTTCTAAATTTGTTCAATGGTGAAAATATCCGCTATCTTCTTTTGTTTTCGAGCTATGGCGAAAAATTGAATCGTCCGATTTCTCATTTTACAACTGAAAATAGAATTTTTTTTATATTATTCAGAGACTTTTTTGGGTAGAATCGATTTATCAAATCAGTTTTTTCGGGGTAGCCGAAAGCAAAAACGGGATCACAGTCATTTTACCTGGAGACACTATTCAAATTCATGTACATATAACAGTTTAGATAAAAATCTACAGAAATTTTCTTTAAACTGAACTGTCAGTGGTGACCAGGGTTGTGACATTTCTCAAAAACTCCCCAAAAATTTCATTATAAAGAATAAAAGTAAAAGATAGGGACACATTGATCAATGCAAATTTTCGCACGCACATCTGTATTATAAGTATCTAAGCGTACAGTCACGCGAGCTCAGTGCTTTTTTCCCATTCCAAAAAGGGCCCAACTTGCCTAGAGTTTTCACATCAAAAATCGGGTAGTTTCATTGCTGTTTCATAATATTAGAGTGTCGTATTAATTGATTGCATATTTCAAAGTGACACAGGGTGGTTATATAAAATAATTATTTTATTTTACAATGGCCGTAAGTCTCATGTTCAGTTGCTTTTGTTGATCCCCAATATGGAATAATCAAGTTGAGTTGTAGAAAAGAAAATTAACAATCGGAAAAATCATATTTATTTAAGATTTCTATTACTCTTATCTCTCCGAGAGCTTTAAATTGATACCAAACTAGACAAAATTTAAACAACTTGTAAAAAAACAATTGACAATCGCTCAAATATCATTTTTGATACTTTTACTAGAATTATTTCCGCAGAAGCTTTGATTTGATACCAAACACGATATAACCAGATTATTTATTTATACTAAAGAGAAGTAACAATATTTCTTTTTTCACATTATGACATTTCAGTATTCTAGTTGTTCGAATGTTTCAGAAAAATATAACCAATTTTATGATAATCCAGATTTTATAAATAATAAATGGACCGCTAATATTTTTGAAAAATATTTCAGGTAAATGTGGTTCCAAATTATTCAATTATTTTATGATAAATTCTACCATTTATAAAATATACGTAAGAAACTTATGGTGTCGTATTTTATTAGAACAGTTTTCTTGTCAAATTGCAACCATGAAATTAAGAACCATTTCAAAAATTTTTTTGAAAATTGTCTTTGATTGATCCTTATAAGCCTCCTTAAACTGATTCAGAAATTTATCCAGCAAAATAAAAAGCTCTTGTGTGATTACTGTTATTTCACTCATGTCAATTATATTGATAAATTTTGCATAGTTACAGTGACAATAAAACGCTTGCCAACGGGAATTTACCGCTGTAAATTCACAAGACCATTTTATCGCGATAAATTGCCTTTGCCATGGAGAAACAATACAAAGTTTCAATATAAGCAAACAATCAGTTTTTGAAAATGTTAAAATTCAATCGTTTTGGAAATGCATTTTTCGCGGAAATTTATAATGAAATTGGAAATGAGAAATCTGAAAATACAAAAAAAAATGTCAAAAGAGTATATGAAGACGAATGAGTACATTTTGTAATAAAAAAGTTTACTAATGGCAGCCAACATCCTTTAAGTCAGGATGTTGCTGAGAAAAATATGTTTACAAGAAAAATTTATTGATAAAATTACAGTCTCTTGTGATATTATATTCAATAATACGTGTTAATTCTCATGGAATTAATTAATTCGTATAATATTTGATAGATTGTGATTGTTATTCCATGTGGACACATCATTTTTGTGTCTTAAAAATATGATATAAATTTATTTTGTGGAAAGTTTAACTTCTGGTGTTTAATGTGCATAATTTATGGATATCGTAGCTTTGTGTGATCAAAAAGTGAATTCAAAGGAATACGTCTGTCACTTGATGAATAATTGTATGTATTATTTATATTTTATTATATTTAATAAGAAGCCGGTTGGAAGGTTGACTGTAAGATGGAAGCACCTAGCACGTTTTAGAGGTATTGTTCATAAAAATGAGTTTATTGCCTGAATCTGACATTTAACAAATAAGTTGTCTTGAAATTATTCACTCGATATTCAATTTTATTAGGGTTAGACTAAATTATTTTGCGATTTGGTCTAGTTTTTATTTTGATGTAATTTTTAAAAGATTTTTGAATAGATTTACTTCAAATTTGTAAGATGGCAGCATGTAGCACGTTTCTCATTTAATTTGGAAATAAATATTGTTATCTATATTTCTTTTCATTTTGAACAACTAATTACTAATTTTGTTCTTTTTTAAAATTATTTAAAGTAAACAAGCATTTTCTTGTCTATTTTATTGAAAATATTGCACAGCACAACATTATATAATAAAAATAACCAATACTAAACAATAATTACTATAATTAGACCTTTTTCTAACACTTGGTCCAACTGAAACCATATCATCATAAGCCGTCTCAGCAGTAGCTTGTATCAAATAAATAATTTATTAAATGCTATTGCCCTCTTTTTGTAATCTCCTAACAAGACGTCCATCCTTTTGATATTGCTCAATTAGGAACCAAAACAGATTCCTCATTCCTTGGAAAAGTTGGACGAAAGCATTGGGCCAAATCCACCCAGCGAACTTGGAAGTTGATGCTTTTTAATACCTTGGACCTTGCAGACATTCGTGAAATGCAAAAGACAATTATTTACCGACTCCTAGAAGACCATGGCGATGCGAAAGCATTTTCAAACAAAGTTCGGAGCAATTTAGTTGACCCAAACCCATTAAAAGCCCGGAAAATGGTCCATGAGTCATATCGACTCGCTTTTCTTGGTAATCTGAACTATTTGGAACTTAATATAATAACAAATAAATTATTTTGAATGTTTTAGTGAGTTATTAGGATATATTTGAAATAAACGGGCAGACTGTCTTCACAATAAATTAGTCTGGATCAGCTTTGTAACCTTATCTTCTTATTCCCCCCTTGTTCTTCTTCCAAAAGAATCAATAAATTATCGGAAACCAATTTGTGGGCCTATTTCTTCACCTCAACTTCATTTTCGACCACTACGGTCGTCACAGGTGGTTGTTGAATCGGTGTAGCAGCCGTGATGACGTAGATGGAGCCCCATCTTCATTTATTTGATTAATATTACCAGATAACTCATTAACAAAACAAGTGAGTAAAATTTATACTTAATACAATAATCAAAATAGCTACTTGTTAAATTATTTCTTAATCGGAGGCTCAATTAAAATAAACTCAAGTCCACTACAGTAACGTAATTCTTTTTTAAATCCACTGACAGGGAAGAATGAAGGAGGATCCTTAAGGATTGGCGTGTGGTTAACAACGTTGAGAGCTCCCAGACTATTATTAGAACCAGATGTTTCGTCGACTTCGGTGGTCGACATCTTCAGTGGTTACGTAGTCGAAAACGTATGGTTCTGCTTCAAGATCTTATCGGCGACAGCCCATCAACCTGGATTCTTTTATTAATTTTATTGACTCCGGCCATGAAAGCCTTTGTTCTTATATTATTATTCGTTTCTGACAGATAAATGAAGTAAATGCGGGGTCGTTCCGGATATAAAATGTGTGACGTATTGGCGTCGCCGTCCGAGCTGTAGGCGCCAATCGGTTCTTGCGGAACAGCTGCTGGAATTTGATTGCTGGATAGCTTAGCGAGAAGCTTAGGGTTCATGACAGACAAGTCTTAAGGTAATTGTTAATAAATATTTGGAAGGAGTCCGATTTTTTAAGTGAGAACTTCTATAGGCACATTGAGCAATTCTTGAATTCTTATAAGTTCGCATTACCGACATGCATTAGGTCACATAATTATTTATTTGAATTCGCTGAAACTGTAATCATAGTTAATATTGACAAGGTCGATGTTCAATTGTCGGACATGATTGACAGGATGTTCGGTGGTAGCCAGGCAACAACTGTTAGACAATTGAATGTTGGTCCATTGTCGGCTCAGATATATTAGAACGCGAGCTAGAAGAGGGAGTCATTCAGTCAGTGATTCAGTACGAGTAACTGTGCGCGATATTGTGAACATACGAGTTTGTAAAGTGAAGATTTACACTGTATCCTGTGTTACTAAATTATCCACAATAAAATTTGTAACAATATTATATTCTATTCCAGGTTGACTTCGTCAAAAATGCCCGATTGATATGTATTTTTGGATATTAGAAGCTATCTTAAAGATCACATAATAAGCGTTGTTTGACACCTCACCGCAGAAACAACTGACAGTTGTTTCTGCACTGTAGACGGAACATGTTGTCTCTGACAGCTTTTTTGTTTTGCTTCCTATCTCTCAGGCACTGATGAAGGTATAATATATACTGAAACGTTTGCAATAAAGGAGATGACCTAATTATTTATCCTCTTTGTTATCCACAATCCGACGACTTTAATACAATATTGGTATTATTGTCCGACATAATATCTGCTGCATATTCATAAAAAATTCAAAAAACTTATTTCGAAAATTCTCACTAATATGTTGAAATCAATTTCTCCAATGTAATACCATAGGAGGTAGAAAAAATATTCGTCTTCTACCTAGCAATAGTCTCTATACCTACGCTTTCCATCTTTTTCATACTTGAAACATATCTGCAAGTGTCATCGAGATTGGTGATTCGGACCCTATGTGATCTCGTTATAAGTTCATAAATATACTTCACTTCATTTGAATATATATTTTAGATTTTATTACACTCAGATAATAATGAGGATGAGGATGACAGTAGCACTACTGAAGGCAATCAATTTTTTGCTATAGCTTGAAAACAAAAGAAGATAGCAGAATACTGTATCAACCAATGAACAAATCTCAAAAAAAGAGCTCCTTACAACCTAGTTTTCTTCTATCTAATCATCTTAGTTTCTGGTTTCGAAGACCTCTTACTGACAAGTAATTTGATTAATTCGGCTTCCATTTAATTGTATGAAGCTTTCTTGAACAGAATTTTTTTCTTATATTCTTTCCGAAAAATCAATAAATATCGAGATAATGACGAAAAACTCATCCTCTTTCATCCCCCTAAAAAATCTAGGGTTTGAATAAAGGGTAATTTCTAGGATCTTATTAAGACATTTCCAGAATTTTTTCGTAATTTAGTCCATTTCAAGCCTTAATTTTTGGAAGAAAAAAAGTTTTTATTAACAATGTTTCTTTATTTTAAATTATATAACAGTATATATAATTTCAAAAGTTATACAGCTACACATCGGGAATAAATATTAAATAAATAATGTTTCCGTCATATATCTCATTTTTCATAAGAACGGTCAAAATTATACTATTGAATACAATGTATATGTAAAAAACATAGTTGTAGAAATATCACTATTTATTAAATTATCTTTGTGGTGTTATCATTTGAGAGGGCTTCGACCCTTTCAGTCACCAATCTCACATCATCTTCCGAACTAGATTAAATCAACAAGTAATAAAACCCCATATCATCACAAAAATTTTTAATCAGTAGTCAAAAATTATTTGCAGTAAAAAACAATAATTTTGCAGTCGATATATTAACACGAAAAAAGCAAAATAGATATCACTTGTTGCAGGAACCATAATTCTATCAACAGAAGATGTTAGAAACTAGTTTTGGTTTGGTCCCCAAAAAATTAAAGGCTTCTATTTTGAAGTTTGACCATCTTCATCATCTGAAAATTCATCAGAATAATATTTGTTATTAAAATGTTTACGACTAGATGAGGGCGAACTTGCAGCACTGAGAGACGGGGATTCGTATCTCGGTGTCTTTCTCGGAGGTGGTAAAGCATCTTCAAAAATATCATTTTCACTATTTAAAGATTGTGAAGATGAATTTGGCGAACCGTTAAGTTTTGGTGAACTTGGAGGGCTGAGGGCTTGCATTAATCGTCCTTTAGATTCATTCCAAATGTGTGATAATCTTCCTTCTCGTCCGAAAAGTAGCAAAAATGCATCAATAAAATCCCTAGATTTTTCTTCCCATTTTTGTATCATATCTACTCTTTTTTCTCCTATATTTTCCATAACTCGTTTGCCTTTATCTTTTAATTCATCCATTTTATTCTGCAAACGGAATTTCTTTTCGTTTAGAAAACCAACATTTAATTCTTTGGCTGAATAGCCTCTTGCGAGATTCCTTCTGACGTAGATGTCATAATCCCGAACGATTCTTGCTACGATGTCGGATGTGGACACGCCTTCGGTTCTTTCTGTGGCTACGAACATACCTTTTGCTTTTAAGGGCGCATACAGGTCATCTCCATCATCTGTGAGATATGGAGCTTCATCATGAGCCACAAAATCGATTTTATTATTTTCGAGGAATTCATCATCGAGTTCCCACGGGGCGTCTCGGACTATTTCGTCAACGTAGCGACAATGTCGGACTGCTTCATAACGCTCATCTTCGTTCATGACAGTTCTGCCTTTTCGGGTGTGCGTTAATGAGTCGCTGCAGACTAAAATAGAAGAAAAAACTTGAGAATGCTTCAATAGTTTAGGAATTAATTTTATAATATACAATAGGATTGCCATTTTCAAATTTTATAAAAAAATGTGTCTGATATTAGTCTTAATGTAAGGAATTTTACTGGTCAACTTGTTACGTGATTTCAATACTTGTTTACAGTCTTTTATTCTTCAACTTTACATAGGACTAATAAAAAAAAAATTACGTTTCAAGATCTGACAAAAAATATTATTCAAGTCAGGGTAACAAAAAATTTATTAATTCAGTCCATAGCCTATAATAAGACATTAATTCAGCTTAAAACGTGTTATTAGCCTATTCCGGTTTAAAATTAGACAGCAATTATTGATGAAAACAATAATTAAAAATGTTTCAGTAACTGTAAGGCATACGCGTAGCCAATGAAGTCATAATGTGCTAATGATTAATGAGTCAATGTCTAATGTCTCCAGAAAAAAAATGATAATTACAAAAATTGACGTCACTACATAAAACAAGAGTCACACAACAAATAATAACTCATAAAATTACATTAGAATTGCAGGATTCAAGGATCAACATTTCGGCCTCCTTTACTCTCTTGTTTTATTGACAAATGAATATCAACTTACCTCCGACAATAAGATAAACGTTTGGGAATAAATTTTTGGCTTGCATGAGCTGTCTGGCATGTCCTTGATGGAAGAGGTCATAAATACCATCCGCATAGACTCGGACAGGTCGTGGGGCATGTCCGCTCTTTGCGATTTTGTAGGTTATTCTTTGGGAATAATCACACAACTCACGTTCTCTGACAGCAGCAGGTTCATCGCTGAACGGCGCCTCTTTGCAGATGGACTGTAATAAAGAAAAAATTATAATTAATATTTATCTGACCTTCAGAAATTAATGAGTTAAATTAACGGTTGATCAAGCAAAAAACGGAAAATAGGTTCACTAGTACAAAAACAAAATGGAAATTACGTAATTGTAAACAACTGTTTTTTTCATTAAGTATTTATTTGTGATTAGATACCATTTAGCAAATACTAAAATCAACTCACTTGTTGACTAAAAGAGATTCTAGGACAATTCATAATATATTACTGCCTTCATTTACACCTCAATTTTAAAGTTTAAGGTCACAAAAGTAGCAATGCTGAAAAATTTAAACAGTTGTTGCAAACAGCAATAAAAAATTATGTTTTTTCTATTACTCAATTTTTATGAAGACAAATGTTTTCTATTTATAGAAAAACTTATTATTCCGTGCAATTCAATTATTAAACAGGATGTATAATTTATGAGAACGTTTCCAAACAGTTGCTTGAGGAATGTTTAATTGTTTTAGAAGCAGAAAATTATTTGTCGATTTTGGAAGTCATTGTTTTCAAATTGGATTTTAAATTGTTTTTTATTTGAAAATGATGATAAAAAAGTATGGATCGGACTATTATTTTTCCAATAAAAGTCATTGAAAAATTAGTTTTATTTAACAATTAGTATTTTATTATCAGGCAATCAAGAATATAATTTATTTGGCAATAGTATTTTCAGTTATCTTTCATTGACGTTATCAAAATAATAAAAATTTCAAGTCATTGACTATCAATTAGAAGAAGACTAAACAACACATAATTTCAAACATTGAAGTATATCAATGTTTTGTTTTTGAATAATAAAAAATATGTTATCTTTATACACCAAAAACATTATCTAAATTACAAGACATTAAACTGTAATGGAAAAGTTGTCTTCTAAAACAAATATATACATTTTGACATTACTTAAGTACTGATTTTGTTATACATATTAAATATTTGCACCCTTTAGTGCTGAATTTTGTTATTCAATTTTTGGCAAGATGTATGCTTCGTTATTCATTTGATTAAAAAAAAAAAGAAAACAATTTTTCATTTCAGATGTTCCCAAAATAAAAAAAAAATTGAATTGACACTTGGTTATCGCCGCACCCACTACGTCAAAAGTAGAAGGGGAAATTTCTTATAAACAAAAGCTGTTAATTAAGAATAGATAAGATTGATTGATTTTTCGTGGAAATTGAAAAAAAAAAATAGCGGCCAAATGCGAGAGTTCCATACCGCAGTACAATATTTAACATATATTTTTCAAAAATAGTTTAATAAATAAAAACGCCGAATAACACATGTTTCTTATAGGGAATGCCTCTGAAATAATTAGCCTTATTTTATTTTTATTATTTGTTGTTATAGTAATACATCTTTGTGACACATGGACGGAAAGACAGCGAAGTCTTAGTAGTGGTATCCGTTTGGCACCCTTTGGTTACGGAGCCCCAATAAGCGAAAATTTTGGAATTACGATAGTAATGAGAAAAAAAATTGAATTGACTGTTGACGCCACACCCTCTACATCAAAAGTAGAAGGGGAAATTCCCCATGAACAACAGCTGTATGCTTGAAAATAAATTTAATAATTTTTTGTGCGAAAATAGTTAAAAAAATTAGCGAGAAATTTGTAATTACGATAGAGTAAATAAATTTAGCAATTTTTAATTACTCACATGCAGCTACTTTCTCTTTGTAATTGTGTAAATCAGCGCGGCTTGTGGCAGGTTTCGAAATTACTACTGTCAAAAAATTTTTCGGACTTAATTTCACCTTTTTTGCAGCTATTTTCACTTTTTTACTTACTTGTACAAAGTAAAAGTATTGTGAAACCGACAAAATTCACATTTCGAGATTTTGATGGAAATATCCGTTTTAAGCATCCCTGAATCTATTTTGACTATTTTCAGCCTGATGCCGTCACGTTTGTGCGTTTGTAACTGCAAATCTCAAAATCAATCGAACGCATAATGTTGAAATTTTGTATTTAAGACTGGTCTAGGGTCTAGTTGAGCACCTCGAATTATGATTGCAATCGTCGGTATCGAAAGTGCACTTTACTCGAAACATTTTTTCAATTTTTTGCATATTTCCAAAATGATTGAACGTAGAATGTTAGAATTCAGTATTAAAGACGATTGTACCATCTAGATGCTCATATCCTATTTTCATTGAGATCGAATAAGCCGAAAATGCACTTTATTTGAAATGACTTTTAGAATATTTCGCATAAATTCGAAACGATCGGTCGTAGAGTATTGAAATTTAGTATCTCAATCTGCTGTAGCATGATACTATTCTCATAACAATAGACTGAACCGGAAGTGCAGTTTAGTTAATTTTTTTCAATTTTGCGCGTGAATTCAGAACTGTTAGCGCACTTTACTTGACAGATATTTAGAATTTTTTGGATAAATCCAAAATGATTTGCCGTGAAAAGATGAGATTTTGTATTTGATTATCGTATGCAAAAATATATCCAATGATGTCCCCATCAGATTTCTCTATTTTATTGTTCATCGGAAAATGTAATCTGATTTTATATACTATTTTTATAGTTTTTTCAGTTCTTCTCGGTTAATAATGTGCCGCTTCATTAATTTTGGAAGCGTAAAATTAAAAATACCGGCCTATCTGCTTTTAAACATTTACTTCAGGAAAAATTCAAAAAATTGAGAATGGGACATGTACTATAAACCATATGTCAAATTAGGGCACAGTTGTTGTCTGGTTTATCTGCAGTTGACAAATTTTAATCTGTAGGTTTGTAGATTACTACATTTGTTTATAACAGTCACCACAAAAAAAATTGTAGAAAATTTTATAGCCCACAAAATTTATAAAAACTCTCTCGAAAAGTTAATATATATTAAAATGATGATGAAACGCTGAAATTTATACTTTTTTATTCCTTAAAAAAATATTTTGTTGTTTATTCAAAAAGCTAACCTCACTTGGCCCACTTCAAGCCCTGAGAGCTAATTTTAGAATAGCATTGTTGTTTACACGGGCATTCCTAATACGTAATAATTTATTTTGAAAATTATCTAATATATTCAAAAGGCAATAGAAAATATTGATAATTTTAAAATTAATATTTCATTTCTAATGTCAACTTTTTACTCTAAAATCACTCCAATTGTAACACAACCCTATTTCATCAAATTCAAAAAAGAACAATATCGAATCGAATTTTTGACAGCAATGCATAACAACCCATATGGTGATTAAATTTGATTCGATGTTGTTCATTCTCATGGATGATTGAAATTGAATTTCTGCAACCGGGTAGAACAGGGACAATTCAAAAAATATTTTATTTTAAAATAAAAATTCTACAAAACACTATTAGTCAAGCGTTTCTAAAAGAAGTCTTTGCTTAAAGATTGCATGAATTGTTAGTAGAATGAATAAATAGGTTGCAACTGCATGCAAAATTTCACCCAATACATGAGAAAAATAATAATTAGGTACTTACAGGTTGGAAAGCAAAATCGTGGGTGCGTTTTGTACCGAAAAGACGTGTTGAAGGCATCTTGGCTGCTGTCAGATAAAGAGTGGTGTGACACTGCTCAATATCTGACCGCATGACGCTCATTCACGGATTTATATTATCAAAAATTATCAATGTTTAGGGTCAAGGGTTCAACAGAACGTAAAATTTGCTTGCATTAGCCACAACGTTCCACAACACACTAAAATTATCAGCAATTTTTGATAACATCCCCGCACCTTTTTGATAATATTTACCATGGTGAAGGAAGGAACTCCGTTGACGCGTTCGAAAGGAATGTGTTCCCGATTGAGGACAGACGGCTGATCTTCTGAATAACTTCTTGTTCTTTTACGGGACATGGTGGTAGCCATCTGGACTTATACTCCAGAGCATGCGACTCGGTACTGAAATTAATTATTTGCAGTGAAATTTCTTTTACGTTCTAAATATAGCAGTAGAAAGGAAATATTTCGGAAACCGATTGGCATTAAGGTCAGGATTCGAATGACTAGACATGCAGATAAGATCAGACTCTCCTGACGGAAACTTTAGACTGCTCATGAGACACTGCTTAGAAAATTGATGATGCAATTGCAGATTTGAAATAATATTCACAACATGCTACACTGTCACACCCGGCAACTTATTAAATAAATTATAATGAATAGTGCAAAAATTTAATAATACTTATATGGTCATATATTTGACACGAAAACCATGCAAATTAACAGGTTATAATTAATAATTTACACTTTCTGAAGTACCAAATCACGGCAACTTCAAACATATGATTAAGGTAGTATTAATGAACAATAACAAAGCTAGGTACATTTTTACTCTGTCCTATTCTTTCTATAAACCTCGTCTAATTCTACGATGGGATTGGTTACCTACTCATCGTACGACTTTACTAATATATCGCGACATTGGATAGTGGTACATCGTCACGCCACGTCAAAAACACAACGTTGGAAGTTGCACTTTTTGATGGTGCTCAAAACTTATTTCCGCCAACTGTCATTTATATATAAAATAAAATTTCGAATATGAATTATTAATACAAAAATGTCAGGTATTCAATAAATAGAAAGCAAGTTATATGGAATTTTCACTTTAAATTATTTAAAGCTGCATTCGTAAAGTACACGCCCACTTTGGATGCACGTGCATATTGTAACCAAAATGGCTGACAGTACTAACCTCACTCGAGACCAAAAAGAATTTCTGGACGAATGCTTGACAGAATTTGCAAACAGATTCACGGACGAAGAGGAAGAATACAAAAAGTCCTTTGAGCGAGGTATTCCAAATCCTCCAATTGTATGTCCGTGGTATGGAAGACCAAGATTGACAGCTGTACGTTCCGGGCACAGAAATTACCAAGGACGATATGACCGGAATCAATACGGATCTCGGGATCGTGATACAAGATATGATCGGCAACGTGATAGTTATAATAATAATCGTTTCAGACCGTATTAATTTCACAAATCATTAAATAACAATTGAATTTGTCAACTTTCAATTTTAGTGTGAAGTTGGCTGTTAGCAAAGCTATCTTTTAAATTGGTTCAAAAATAAGTGACGTATTTTTATAAGCAGATAATTAATTGAGTATTTGTAATACTGTGAAATAAAACATAAAAACTACTTGGAGTATTAATGCAAGACAAGTAGCGCTTCCAATGCACTAGCGGATTTCTGTGAAAACACTTTTGTTTTGATTGTAAAACGAAATTAAATTCTGTTATTGTAATTTAATAAAATACACTCAATTAAATTATTATTAATTATTTCCATGTCTACCGAATCTTACCGATGGCATTATGATTATTCAAGAATATTGTGGGACGCAGGATTCAATTTTGATAATCAAAAATCCTTAAAAACATTCGATCGAAATTGCATAGGTGTGCATTCCACTCAAAAAGTTAACGTCAATATTCTTTGTGTAGCTGTTTTAGATATTGAGCGAATAATACGTGAAAGAGATATAAGAATTGTTGAGCATCACATTCAAAATATTTTAGAATATTCGCTAGACGTTGAAGAGGCGCGAATTTTGGATCCTACTTTTGTTAAGATTTTCAGGTTGAGCCAACTGGCAGTGGAATATTTAAATTCCTGCAAGCAATATTTAGATTCTACCACTGATACTTTAAAAAAAGAATTGCAGAAAGCCAGCGAGGTAAGTAATTTTACTCAAAAAAATTAATGTGGTTCTAATTTTTCTGTTTTCAAGGAAAATGATGATTTGAAGCATAATATTGTACAATATGAGCTTGAACTTAGTAAATTGAGGAAAAAAGTTAAAGATTTGAAGTCGTCTTTATACATTCACCAAAAATACCATCCACCTGAAACACAAGCTAGAATCGGAAGATTTCGGTGTAATTTGTGCAAAAAAGGATTCCTCAACGCGGAGTACTTGAAAAAACATTTGCTAAAACGTCATCCAGATAGTACTGAACTTCAGCATTTCGATACTAAGTTAGGAAATACTGAAGAAGATTCTGAAAACTCCAATCCCAAATATAAAGCAGAGACTGAGAAACTAGAAATGGAAATAAAAGCATTAAAAGAGAAGTTAAATAATACTGAAAGATTTTTCCACAATGCAGGTGATATTTCTTCTACTGATCAAGAAGAAGCTAAGGGAAAAACGGAAGAATATTATACATACGTTAGTAAGTTGCATGACCAATTCGAACTTTTAAAAAGTCAAATAGAATCGGAAATGCAGGTATTAAAATCACAAAAATTTGAACATGATAAATATGAAGAACTTTTCGAAAAACTTTTCACTAAATTAGCCGAAAAAAAAGATACAGAACCAAGCACTTCAAAAATAGTTGAAACTATATTATCACCTAAAACAGTAAACACAGAAGCAACGCAAACGAATGAAACACTGGAAAAAGATTCACAGCAAACTATAAAAACAAATGAAATTCCTGAACAAGAAATACAAACAACAGAAATTATTCCAGAATCTCAAAGTCGTGACTCAATTGACGTTGATAAATTAAAGCAAGACATGGAGAGAGAATTGGACAAAAGAGCCAAGGAAAATATTGACAAATTAGGACAACAAATATCGGATAATATAGCAAATACTTTTGATGTTCTTCAAAACAGATTGGAAACGTTTTGGGGTAAGCTTCAAGAAATTGAAGCTAATCGTCAGGAAGAACAAAAAATAATTACCACTAAAAAAGAAATAATAACTGTTTCTCCTAAAAAACCAACCCAAACTCTCCAAAAAGTTGATCTCAGAGATTCACCACAAAAATTTATACCCAAACCAGCAAAAAGAATACAAATTTCGCCAGTTAAAAAAATCGCCGAAATTACCAAAGAAATAATAAAAGTACAAGAAGAAATCAAAAAGCAAGAAAATATTACTACATCAGAATCCGATTCTGAAACAGAAAGCAGCAGACAAGATAAAATAGAAGAAATACCATCAGTATTTAATTCCGTCCAAAAAAATGATAAACTTGCGCGGAACTTAATAGCAGAGTTAAAAACTAAGGTTGAGGAACGAAATGCTGTAAATGAACATAAAAAATCACCTGAAAAACCTACTAAACCAGCACCAACCGTAAAACAAATTTATTCGAAAAATTTGAAAAACGAATCGAGTTCTGAGTCCGAAAGTATTTCAGAAACAGAATCCGAATCGGAAACGGAAAGTCCAATGATTATAAAACCTTCCAAGACAACTGTTTCTTCAAAAAGGCCTACTACAAATACTACAGAGGGTGCTAGATCATCTGGTACCGGAATTTCTACACTACAAAATAGGTCTATCACAAGGTAACTACCATATTATACCATCAAAAATATAATTTTTTAAATTCGTTGATCATATATAATTTATCTTACTGTACTGATAGTTATCTTAGCGTATACAGTGTACTGCCGGTAGTACTCAATAATATACTGAATCCTGCAGTAAACAATATATTAGTCGTACTACCCTGAAGTATACGGATGATATTACCTTGAAGTGCCTGTACGGTATAAAATAATTGAGTTTTGCAGGGGCGGACCATGAATTTGTGGGGCCCTGACCCTACTTGATTAATCAAATTTGTCATTTTTTTAAAAACCTGTTTTCTATAATGATTTGTATGGTATACGAAAAAGATAAGGACAATATATTTTATTCATTCAATATGAGTTTAATACGTTGGTGATCCCTTATTCGAATTTTCATATATTTGATAGTGGTCAAGGGATCATGGAAAAAACCTCATATTGAACGTTTCGGCGCCGAAACAGCCCACCATCATCAGCTAAAGAATAATGCAATTTTTTTACATAATGTTGAAAAACAGTAGTTAAACAATAATATACAAATTAATTTGGTTAAAATTGCATTATTCTTCAGCTGATGATGGCAGGTTGTTTCCGCGCCGAAACATCCAATTAAACTTGAAGTATTTTTTCCCTTATAAGTTTTTTTCTTCAATCTTATGATGAAATTTAGTTATTTTTTAAAATTTGCAATATTGTCTGTTTTCTTCAATGGGGACCTAGGCTGCAGCCCAAAAAGCCTATATATAGATCCGGCTCTGGAGTTTTGGCCAAACTGTAGTTAAATTTGATCAGTATCTTTTTCTATGCCATACTATTCTAAAGTATACAATAGGTATACTACTGATACTGCACTATACAGTTCTGTATATTGTAGTGTGCTAGTTTTATCGAGCAGTATATCGTATTCTGATCAGTAGTGTAGTGGTAAATATATTTATCAAATTATAAGGAGAATCCTAAATATAAGATCACCTAGAATGCCTACAATAACCAATGAGTATAATTAGGATGTATCTAAGCTCAATGAATAACGTTGAGTCTTCAGGAATTCATTGAATGATATGGATAATTATAGGAAATAGAAAGTAAAGAAATGTGGCAAACCAAACGCGTTCCCGCACCACTACATCACTGATAAGCCCTATTACAAAAAAAATATCACACAATATTTAATGAAAAAAATAAATGTGACTTTTTTGGAATATTTTTTTATTTGAGGCAGAAAAAATAATAACGCAAATATCTATTTATTTCGAAACTAGTGCAGTACTGTGGAATTTATTAATGCCTCCACAAAAGTTTCGATATAAGCGTTCGTTTAGCCAAAAATAAATAAATCAATTTTTCATGTATTCAAAACGAACTACATAGTGCCACCTCTGTAGCGAAATGTCAACTAATAGCTGGACTTTAATTTAAAAGAATTTTGCATACTGATATCTCAGAATCAAAGGTCATAATCAAAAAAATGTTTGAAATAAACCAATATTATTTTTTGAAATAATGTTGAGTGTTTCATATACATTTTTACAATTGGGGCTCCGGTTTTATAGATAATCGTTAATTTATAAAATAATTAATAACTTTGGAATTATGAATCCACATTTCCACCTGTATCATAATCATAGTCATAAGTCCTAATTCACAATGGGCGTAAGCATAAGAAGTACATAAGAAATAGATAAGACATAAAGCTGAACATGTGCAATTCTTATGGCCGTATTCACAATGCTGTTACGTATTTCTTATGCTTACGTAGTGCATAAGAAAGTTGAAATCATCTCAACTTTACGTATTTCTCACGCATATATTTTCTTAATGCGCATGTCCATTATATTTTTACAGACACAGAAGTAAATGTGTCAAATGAATGAAAATAAACTTGTTTTTGTGGTTAGGAATATTTATAATCTTTGTTTTAGTAACAATACTAAACGAATTTTGTCTTCCAAAAAAGACATTTAATTGCAAACATGTGCAGAAACAAAAGTAATGCCCTAAACTAAGATCTTTAATATAAACAACAAAACCAAAAGCAATGAAAAATATTTTCAAAAAATCTGAAAAATAGGAGTCTTTAAAAAAGCTGTTTTGATAAAATAATCGAATCAAAACAAAAATAAAGCAAAGCGTTATTTAGGACAAGTGATTTAAATTGTGACAGATACTAAAAACTAAAAGTACCTATATTTTAAAACCAATATCCCTATAAAATAATTTTTATGCTTTGCTTATGCTATGCTCATTGTGAACACGCATAAGATTTTCATAAGAATGATGTTATGTACTTCTTATGCTACGCCCATTGTGAATTATGGCTGAGCGTTCGTTTAACCAAAAATAAATAAATTAATGTTTCATGTATTCCAAACGAACTACATAGTGCCACCTCTGTAGCGAAATGTCAACTAATAGCTGGACTTTAATTTAAAGAATTTTGCATACTGATATCTCAGAATCAAAGTTCTTAATCAAAAAAATGTTTCAAATAAACCCATATTATTTTTTGAAATAATGTTGAGTGTTTCATATACATTTTTACGATTGGGGTTCCGGTTTTATAGATAATCGTTAATTCAAAAAAGTAATAATAACTTTGGAATTATAAAGCCACATTCCCACCTCTATCATAATCATAGTCATAAGTCTTATGTCGTAACCTTGAGAGTTTGACTTACGCGAAAACATAAGAGCGTTTCCTGCTCTTGCCGTAATCATAGTTATAAGTGTAAGTTTTGAGTCGCAATCATAAAAGTTTGGCGCTGCCAAACTTTTGTCGTAAGCATAAATAGCAAGAGATGGATACATGTAGCGCTATTTCATTTCATGAAATCGTTGTTGATTTCACTACTGTTATTTACTTTTGTCATAGAAAGAAAGATTATAGATGTAAAAATGTAAATAGAAAGCAATCAAAAACCAAGATGTCAAAATCAACATGAAGTTGATGAATTCAGTGGCCTAGAAATCACTACTTATCACGATATTTTCTCAAATAAATTTTAATAATAACGTTGTGTTTCAAATTATATAATACAGAACTGATTATCCAATGAAACATAATTATTTATAAAATAATATTGTTCTAAATATTTCTGGATATTTTACAGCTTTTAAAGTAATTCTGTATGAAATATGATTTATTTCATATATGTTACTACATATTTTGAAGATTCATGGTATGTTCACATACAACTGAGTACATTTTATGTATGCATTTATTATTTATTATTTGTTATTTAACATATTATTTTTTTCCTCAGCAAAGTAGTATTATTTATACAACAGTAAAATTTTATTATTAATTATTTTGAATATATTTCACTACTTTTTAGATTTAGTTGTGAACAAAGTATTATACTTATGACAAGAGCTGGAAACGGTTGGATTTCCTTACGACTCTGATTATCTGAGGTGGGAATATGGCTTAATAAGCCGCATTGGAAAACAAATTATCACACAATATTTAGTTTCAAAAATAAATATGACTTTATTTGTAACATCTTTTGAATTGGGCTATGGTTGGGTCAAAAAAAAGGGTAACGCGAATACCTAATTATTTCGAAACAAGTTTAGTACTGCAAAATTCAATAATATTCATCTGATAGATAATTAAAAACTAAAATTAAAATTATTCTACAAAATTTTTGATACAAGCAGCCGTTTAGTCAAAAAATAGTTATTTTTGTATTAAGTGTGCGAAGTGATTGTTTTTTTTTTGAGAATGAGAATGTCAATTTTAACCGAGACCGTAAGGTCGAGGTAACAAATTCACTCGAAAGCGCAACAAAATACAATCACTTCGCACACGAAATACAAACAATATTTTTTCGCCAAATGTCAAAAAATGATAGATCAACAATAATTATTGTTTTATTCAGTAAAATGTAGGAAAAAAATACAAACTATAATTAATTTGCAGTCACCTGGGTATTGTAACTAAAAGTATGCGCAATTGTTGTTTGATAAATAAAGAACTGTCAACAATTAATTTTTACATTCAAAAATAAGTAGTTTTGTGTACAAATTCATATTTCTTTTTTGTTAAATACCTGTTTGTTTTTATCCATTATTAAACTGATTTATATTAGATTATGTGTTCAAAAATAGAATTTATTTTTTCACTAGTGAAAAAATATGTTCATTTTTTCACTAGTGAAAAAGTATGTTTCATTTTTTTACTAGTGAAAAAATCACGAACTTTGCGTATCCATAACAATATAAAAAATATCATGTTTTTTTGACAGTTGGCGAAAAAAATATATTAACTTTTCATGCATTCCAAACGAGCTACGTGGTATCAGCTCTGCAGCGAAATGTAAACCAACAACTGGACTTTGCCAAACATTCATTGAAAAAAGTTCATTCATTGATTTCTCATAAACGTTGAATGTTTTATATACATTTTTGCGATTTGGGCTCTGGTTTTATAAATAATCGCTAAATCATAAAAGTAATAATAACTTTAGAACTGTAAGCCCTACAATGCGATTGCCGGCATTATTTTACAATGTACGATAAAATCCTGAAATAAAGAATATATAGGGTAGACGGTATACTACAGATTATGAACTCGAGTACAGAGAAAAATATGGTATGCTACGGTATAACTCTCAATGATATACTGCCAGTAATACTTCAGCCTACTATTAGTACAATCCTGAAGATACGGCTTGATATCAGTACAACTAGTATAGAGTATTTTATTGGTACAATTTTAAGGTTCACAGTATATTATCGGTGCAATCCTGGGATATACGGTGTACTATCAGAACAGCCCTAAGGTATACATTATACTATTGGTACAACCCTATAGTATACAGTATACTATAGGCATTGTCCTAGAGTATACAGTATAGTACAAAAACGGAGTACTACTCTAGGATAATTGAATGCATATCAGTATACGGTCTAGCTACAATCGTTTACGGATACTGGAATAATTGTTTCTGAGAATTTCTATAGGAATATAACACAAGTACTAATATTTTTTTTAATGTTTCAGCCTGGAAAACGCCTTGAGAATGAATCCAGAGATATTAATACAATTACGCAGCGATATGATCGGTATAGTGGCAAATCGATTAAAAGATTTAGGCATAGATCCAGAATGGAGCAGAATTCCAGATAAAACATACAAACAAAAAGCTGAAATTGTGACTCATCATCGGAATATGGCGGTCAAGGTAATTTCATGATCAGCGAAGCAATTTATGTATGTTATCAAAAATAAATAACATATTTATTTACATTTCCTATATTGGAATTTAAATCTTATCATGAAAGATATAAATTTTTGACATTTTTTTGACCTATCGAAAATCATACGATAATTTCATGAAAAATTTATGATCATATTTTTTTCTTCTAATATGTAATAATTTTTCTTTCGCAATTTCAGAATGTCAAATCATTTTTGGATATTCGGAAAGGTATTATCAATAATTTAGAAAGCCAAATCAAAGAATTGAAAGATAAAGAGCCCAAAGACTACACTACATTAGAACAAAAACCGTCTCGATTCAAAAATTTGCTTCAAAACGTTAGAAATAAAGCCAAATCAATAATAAATTACGAGAGACCTACAACCCCATCTGCTCCGGTGTACAAATTATCAGTTCATAGACACCACAGCGCACCAGCAATTAAACAATCACAGAACGAAAAAAAAACAACTAGATCCAAACACACAGTAGTTAGAAATCAAAAGCCGAAACAATTGGCGAAAACAATGTATGATACCGATTCTGAAGCAGATTCAGCACCACAGGAATACAAAAGACTAACGCCAATTAAGAGCGAAGTAACAAAATCTGATTCCAGTTTGGATGTGGTAGATATTTCCGATAATATTCCAGAAAATGTTCCCAAAAATTTAGCTCAGTCCGTGGATAGTGTTTTAGAAATGAAAAGGGAGCTAGCTTTACAGTTACAAAAAGAATTGACTGCACAAATTAGGCAAACAGAAAACAAGTCAAACTCTTTAGAAACAGTTGAAAACAGAGATGAAGTTGTTGAAACTCATACAAACATAATTCAAGAAGTTGAAGATATCTCATCATCGGATTTAGAAACGAATGAAACAAAAGATGAGGAGAAAATCCAAAAAGGTGTGCTAAAAAATATAACGTCCACTAATATTGTGAAAAAAAAGGTTTTGTTCGATTTGCATTCAGATGCTAAAACATCTGAAACAAATGACGAACAGAAAATTGAAACAAAACCAGAGAGAGCGCCACCTATCAAAAAAACAATTGTCAGAGCTAACCCTTTATTTAAAACAAATGACTGGAATAGTTCTTCCAGTCTAGAAAGCTTAGAGGATATTAAAAACGTGCCCAAACAAACTTTTGTAAAAGCTCAAAGTGATACAATAAGCACAAAAGCTGTTATAAACGTCTCCACCAAGCAGAATAAAGCTCAAGATGACATATCGGATTGGGAGATCAGTGATATAAATTGAAAATGCGTACATACTTGATTTCCTATTAAATTGATATATTTTGTTTTGTTTTTTGTCTATTTTACCATTAATTGTACACGTGAAATGAAATAAAATAGTATGAATGAGTGATAATATTTATCTCTAGTGTCAATTTTTACTTAATAAAGATCAGTTTTGGTTTGGGAGCTGCGTCTTAATTTTATTACGTTGTAATAGCTAATAAAATTTGTATTTGAAATCAAGATAATGTGGCGCTTTCAAAGATGTGCAAATTCAATTGTTTCAAAACGATATTTAAATACAATTAATTTAAAACGTGATTCCAATTTAGTTATTTCTGAAGAGGTTATGTATGCTTTGGAAAATAAAGCGCCAATAGTTGCATTAGAATCTACTATAATTACTCACGGGATGCCATATCCGGAAAACATTAAATGTGCTTTAGACGTTGAAAAAGAAGTTAGAAGACAGGTATTTAAATTGACATTTTCTTTTCAAAACAACACTTTAGTTCTACATTTTTTCGATAGGGCGCCATTCCTGCCACAATTGCAATTTTAGGCGGGAAGGTTAACGTCGGTTTGAATCACGACCAAATTTCTTATTTAGCGGACACTAATTCCATCAAAGCTATCAAAACTTCAAGACGTGACTTTCCGTATGTTTTAAGTCAGAAATTAAATGGTGGAACAACCGTATCCGGCACTATTATTGTTGCAGAGAAGGTTGGCATACCTGTATTTGTCACTGGCGGTAAGTTTATGAAAATTTGTAATAATACAGTACTAATTTGTTTTGAATTAGGAATTGGTGGCGTTCACAGACAAGGAGAAAATACGTTAGATGTTTCCGCAGATTTAACTGAGCTAGGTCGTAGCTCGATTGCAGTTGTTTCTAGCGGAATTAAATCTATATTGGATATACCACGCACTCTAGAGTATTTGGTAAGTGCGCATTCCAAAAAAATTGCCTAATTTGGCATATGTGCATTTTAATCAACCACCTATACTCAAATTTTCATCGAGTCATAAAAAATTTGGAGCTCAAGGACGTAGTGGCTGGAAATAATTCTTTTTGATAATAATTTTATTTATTTCTTAAAGGAAACCCAAGGAGTATTTGTAGCAACATTCGGTGAAACAACAAATTTTCCTGCTTTTTACTCTCGCACAAGTGGGGTCCACGCTCCGTACAATATAAATACACCCAGACAAGCTGCGGAAATTATAGGCGCATCTTTAACGCTTGGTATGAAATCTGGAATGTTGTTTGCGGTACCTGTCCCAAAAGAAGCAGCTCTTGATGAAGGGCCCCTGCAAGGAGCCATCGAACAAGCACTAAAAGAAGCTGAAAAACAAGGGATTTCAGGCAAGAATGTCACACCTTTTCTTTTGAGTGCTGTCTCCAAAATAACTCAAGGAAAATCCCTGCAAACAAGTATCCTTTTTGAAAAAACAAAAAAAAAAATGTAACACAATTCTAGAAATATATATTTTTTTGACTATTCTAACATAGATATTGCACTTGTAAAAAATAACGCTAAAATTGGTGCACAAATAGCAGTAGAACTGAGCAAATATATGATGAAAGGATTGGTGGAAGAGAAAGAAACTACATTTGTATCATCAAAGGATGTTTCTCCAGTAAGTACTCTTGTAGAAAAATGATAAAACGTATAAAATACAATTATAGAACTAGTTTGAGTTAATATTAAAATTGGTTTTCTCCTCTTATGCTATTTTATATATTTTTGACACATTTTGAAAATATTTTGCTAATACTCATTTGAACTACGTTGAGTACATACATATTATACAGAGTGTAATGGAAATAAGTACGATAAATTTAACCAGTAATAAGACTCGCCGAGAGCAACAATATTTCTTAACAACATTTTTTCGAAAACTTTTTTTTTAAATACTCTACTGCCTCCTCCATAAATTTTCGACTCGACTTTAGAACTTTCTACTCATTCCAAAATAGAGCATTTTTTGTACTTGTTAAACAAATAACTGTTTATATCAATCAAATATCCAATAATTTTTTGTTCAAATCATTACCACCTTACATGACTTATTTTAATGTTTGATGTTTTCACATTTTCTGTGCTATCACGTTTACAGTAAATGCAAATACTATAACGAACAAATCTTATAATACAAATTTTTTGCAAATGTCAATTGGACTGGCCGTGAGGTATTAATCTATATATTAATACGTGGAGAGAAATCTTTGATCTCATTTTTAAGAATATAATGCGCACGAAGGAATATGATATTTGGCATAAATTTTATATGGGGAAGGAATGCAGAAAGCTGAATTATATACAGGTGTCCCATTTTAATTTTCCGCTGAAAACGATATTATTTTTTGTTGGAATATGTCGAAAAATATACACCGAATGGAAAAATGTCTGACATCTTATTCTCAGTCCTCCCGGGGAAGGGAGGGGAGTAAGAAAATTACGTTAAAATATTAAATAAGAATCAATATTGTTATTTTAGATTCGGAAAGTGGCAAATACTCAGTTAATTTTAACTTAAATCGCTAGAGATGGAGGGTTAAATCAAATATCGTTCAAACTTGAAAATTTAATGTTTTCTGTCGAATTTTGACCACTGGGCGGCCACTAATATTCATTAATGCCCTGTCAACAGGGAATTATTGTTAATTGTTTGTATGGTTTGGAATTGACAACTTTTGAAGCAGAATTAAGTTCAGTAATAGGGGGCCATCCATAAATTACGTCACGCGAATTGCATAATTTTTTGACGTCAACCCCCGTCCTTGTCACAGCTGTTCACATTTGTGAGAGTCCTCCCTCCCTAGTGTAACGTTTCATATTTTGCAATTTTACACCCGAAAAACAGATAAAGCTGGGAATATTTTTAAGTTTTTCGTTATTGTTCAAATTTCGTGTTTTAATATTTAGATATATTAGATTTTAAAATATGACATCACGAAATTTATAGTTTTCAAGTTATTTGTGGAAATCTGATTTTTTGAAGTTGATTCACCATTTTCCAAATTTTTCCAACATTCTACGTGATAGCAACTTTGATATATTGTACATCCTATCGACTATCTATACCCAAATCTTTATCAGGTCAGAAAAAATTTGGAGATAAAGTCTCATTTGCTTGTAGTTCGTGAGACAGGGCATAAATTTTTCGTTGATTACCGCTTACTTGAAACTTCGTGAGTGATTTCATTGTGATGAGTCTGACAGCTTTAACATTTGACGAAATTTTTGATTTGGGGGCGTTTTGCAGCGAGAGCTAATTGAACATGTCAATTTCATGAAGTCTTGAAAATGTATTACCGTCATATTGATGTTTACATTAATCGAAAGATTTTTTGATTATAAAATGAAAAATATTATTGTCCGACATGAATATTGGGGGCCAGCGGTGAGTCCGACAAGCCGCACTTGTCACAAGTACGTTGGTATGAAAACGGATTACCGCTAGTCTGAGACTTTGAGGACGTGTTCAATTATTTTTTTTCTAAGATTTGGTCATTTTGTCCGACAAATTTTCGGGAGCGTTTTCTCAGTCCGACACTAAAAACATGTCAGGATTATAACAGCTCCTTCATCAATGACCGCTTGTCGGACCAAAACAGTCATAATTTGAAAACATATTATCTGTCCAAAAAACACATTGTCCGACAGAAATATTGGTTCTTATCGTCAGTCCGACAAGAAAACGCTCGCACATATATAACTCAGTTTTTGACGTATTTAATATCAAGAGATAAGTAATGTACGTTGTTTATAAGCTAGTAATGGATAATTCATTAACAAAATAATCGACAAAAAGTAAAGTAGAAAATAGAAAAAGAAATATATTATTATGTCGCTAAGTTGGAACGTTACTCACTTTAATCTTCCATCTCCGGGGGCTCCTAGCAGAATTAAATTGGTATTCGATGCTCCATTCGAATCTAAAATAAGGATTAGTGGTTCCCATTCAAGATTTCAAAGTGACTTTCTCCTCCGACTATAGGAAGAGAAGAGGAATCTTTGAAATTTTTCTTCAGCCATTCTCTCATACGGTGCATATTTCTCCAGATATACTTCAAATATGCCATATCTCACATTCTCCACACAGACTTCAACTAAGCCAAGTTTCACATCACCTCGTGTGCGCAGTACAATGTTTCCTCTTCACGTCGTAAAATTGAAGTGGGACACCTGTATACACTTTCAGCTTTCTGCACTCGATCATATTAACTTCAAGTATGCCAAATATCAAATTTTTTCGTGCGTGCAATATGCTTGAAAAGGAATACAAAGCTTTCTCTTCACGTATTAATATATACATTAATATAGAACACTTATATATAATTTTCGCTTTCTGCACATCTTCTCCATATAAATTTTGAGTATGCCAAATCTCACACTCCTCCGTGCATGCAATATGCTCTAAAAGAGGTCGAAAGTTAGCTCTTAACGTATTAATATATAGATATCACAGTTGATGGAGAATTTGAATGATATTTGAGGTGATTATCACAGTATACTGACTTTATAGCACACATTTGATTCCAAAATAATATTAATATACTGATGGACAAGCCTTTTTTTTATTATTCATAATCAATAATCATACTGACTTGATATGCATTTCATATATCTATATGTCTATGAACGCAGCTACATTCATACAACATATTTTTGATTTTCTGAAGTATTGCCCCACTTAAATTGTCGGACATGTATACAGTAACGTTCTAGACACTATTTGAATGGAAAATAAAAAACATAGAGATGAGCGGTCATTGATGAAGGAACTGTTATAATCCTGACACGTTTTCAGTGTCGGACTGAGAAAACGCTCCAGAAAATTTGTCGGATAAAATGACCAAATCTTAGAAAAAAAAAAAATTTAACCCATCCTCTAAATCTCAGACTAGCGGTAATCCGTTTTCATACCAACGTACTTTTGACAAGTGCGGCTTGTCGGACTCACCGCTGGCCCCCAATATTCATGTCGGACAATATTATTTTTCATTTTATAATTAAAAAATCTTTCGATTAGTGTAAACATCAATATGACGGTAATACATTTTCAAGACTTCATGAAATTGACATGTTCAATTAGCTCTCGCTGAAAAACGCTCCCAAATCAAGAATTTCGTCAAATGTGAAAGCTGTCGGACTCATCACAATAAAATCACTCATGAAGTTTCAAGTGAGCGATAATCAACGAAAAATGTATGCCCTGTCTCACGGGCTATTGTTCTAATTCCATTAGAATATAAATTAATTTACAGAACAGTGGGATATAGATATAAATAATAGACTAATGGCGAGTTGCACCGCTGTCTCTTGAATCCAAATTTTTCTTTCAATTGAACAATATCATATTAAGACTCACAAGTCAAATGCGATCATTATTCCGATTCGATATTTTTAGTTTAGTGAAACTTAAAATTTAAGCTAGAGCGGTGTGAAGCCATTAGTATCGTTGTTTGCTAAATTTAACCTCGTGGCTTGTATTTCGCTGTGTGTATGTGTGTCAGAAGCGCGAGAAGATCAAGTACATTGTAGGTTAGTATTTGATGAATTAAATTGTTTATTTCGATTGATTCGTCAATTAAATTTAATGGATTGATTGTTCAGTGTCATTTTCAGTGTCCCACCTGTCTATTTTTTTTTTCGATAATGTATTGCCAAAATGCTGATACTTTTCCAGTTTTGAAATAATCATTTTGTTAAAATTATAAGTGGTACAAAAGCATAATTGATACACAAATATTATTTGGTGTCATGAATGTTAATATGACGTAATCCCATGTACAACTACAACCTTTCAAAATTACAAATTACTCATTTTATCTCACATTTATCATTTTTTCGGCAAATGTCTAACATTCAGATTCAACCATAGGCGGGTAATGAAATTTGTAAGAAAGCTTTGATCAATTTTAACTTGGTATCTAGAACGTTTACATGAGAAATATTTATTTATATTTGATGAGTTCTGTTACTCGTCGAAATTTATGTACTCATTCTGTTACGTTCTGTATATAATTTGAACAAGAAAATAATTAAGGATGTGTGATATAACAATTAAAATTTTAGGTTATAATAGGAGGCTGCGTACTGGACTGCTGCGCCAAAATTCAAGACCAAGGAATAAAGGTAGGAATTTTTAAATTATTAAGTAAATTTCGAATAAAATCATATTGGATTTGTTTCTTCCTCGTCGTAGTCGATAAAAAAATCAGAAAAAATTAACAATACATTTGTATTTATTAAATTTCAATAGTTATATACAACTTTAGGGTATCGAGTACAGTTTGAATGGTTCAACATAATTATATAGCATCTAACAGAATAATTAACTCTAATATGAATATACATTTTTCTATATGCCCTCATAGAAAATCACATTTGTGTTACGCACCAATAGGATTTTCCAAACAGCACTGCATTTGTAATCTCAGGAAGCATGTACGTTTCAGTAGAGACAATAACATCAAAGATACCTTCACTATTATCTGAACGTACGGAAATATTATTTGGTGCTTGAAGTATCAAAATATTTTTATCGTCTCTTCTGATTATTCAAAACAGCGTTTAGGAAAAAATTGGTCTTTTGCATCTTATAATTCGAATTATCGATATGAACAGGTTTAATTCACAATTTTAGCAACTTAGTTTTATATAGGACCTGCCTATCATGAATTAGTAATTATTTTATAGATTACAGAGTTAGTTATGACGATGACTAGTTATTTATTGTTAAAAAGTTGCCGACCTGTTTATGCTTCAGTAGAGTATAGAAAATAAATGAGTTACACCAAATTTGTAGAAGCTTGTTCAATTCTCTGCCGCAAAATTTTAGGTTATGTAACCTGCGCGGATATCTGACCGTTAGCTAACTTTCTATGGTAGCTAACTTCGTTTATATTATTTTATTTATTTCCAACACTTTAATGTTTAATTTATTAACTGTTAGAAAAATAACGTAACACCAACGTTTTCACTTAGAACTATTTGGTGACTTTTTAAACATTTATAGGATGAATTTTACACTTCAATAATGATCCATGAAGTTAATATCAGAATTTTAACATGTATGACAGCAATGTATTTAAAATTACAAAACAATTTCAGTATTAAAATATTTCATTTATAAAACTTACTTGTAATTAGGGTTACCAGTGTACAGTTCGGCATTTTAATGTTTTGCTCAGTTGAAAAATGAGAAGAAAACGGGATAATGAAGTGTGGTTTTCTGCGTCGCACGATTCCAGTTGATGCGTGTTTCTGTAGACTGCTTACTTCCTGTTCTTCTAGCATAATTTAAGTGCTCGTATTTAGGTAATGTGTTCGTGTGTCAGTGTGTATCAGAAGCGCGAGAAGATAAGTCGTTCAAGTATCTTGTAGTTGATGCCCCACCTCCTGTTCTCCCAGCGTAATTTAAGTGCGCGCGGTTCGTATTGCTGTGTGTATGTGTGTCAGAAGCGCGAGACGGCGATAAGTCAACACAACTGGTAACCCTACTTGTAATGTGAAAGGTCGAATGACTTGCTGTTTTTTGACGACTGTCTGAATTTTTGAGGCAATCTATTTCTGCAAACAATATTGTACCAAATGAGTGAGTTATAAAAGTTGAATTGAAGAAAAGGAGTCGCCAAAAAACAGATGAAATAAATGGTCATGTGCGATATAACGGCCAGCAATGCAAGAACACGCGACAAATCATTTCCTAGAAAGAATCCAATGAAGACGAAACTATGAACATCTATTTAAAGCCAGTAAACTAACGTTAAACGTTTGGGTAAAACACGATAGGCCGAACAATAGGTACACAATCAACGAATTACATTTTACTAATGGTTGAAATGTCACCGTCTTCTATTAGGTAAGCTGATTCAGTGTGAGGTTCAGATGAACTACTGCGAGTACCATTTTATGTTTTAGTTAAATTTGTGCTTATTATAGTACACTTTAATATATTTAGATAAATAATTTATATGCACGCACTCTCGATTTTATTATCCATGGTTTCGTTTAGTCTCGCTGCGTTTGCGTTACGTTGGTAGTGATCAAGCCGATCGTGGTCGTTGCAGAAATCATCCGGTAGACGAGAAAATAAGTAAAGTTTTGTTTGCAGTTTAGTTCAGTTAGTTTTCGAACAACAAAGTACAATTTTAAAAGTTTATAACAGTATTAGTAGGGTAGCATAGTTGCACACTCCCTTAGTACGAGGCACTATTTTAAATAAGCTCATATAAATATTAGAATTTAGCGGTTTTTATGTATATAATATATAGTTAATATTTTTGCATCACTTTTTTATTTAAGTTATAATAAATCGTTGGAGTATTTCTTTTTTTTACTGGAAGTACTAGCTTCCATGTTTAATGGAAAAGCGACAGTGGACAATGGGAAAACTAGCATTTCACTTTCCATACTATCTAAGCATTTAAAAATTAACTCTTTATTATTTTATTAGTTCCAGTTTTCGCGTTAACTTGGGAAGAATTTTCACTTGAATACACTCTATTGATTTAAAGCTAGGTCAACTTGACTTGGTACAATTTTGAGATTTAAACACTTCTCTAATATAGTTGCGGTGATGTTGTGACTGTCATGTAATTGGTGATTCCGCTACGATATGATAATGTAGTCTATTCTAGTCACTGCACCATATCACAATTCATTCTCGCAAAGACGGAAGCCTATCCAAATATTGTGTCCTAATACTGCACTTGAATAAGAGGTTATAAATAAATAAGGCAGCTCTAAAACTGCTGATCAACTATATAAGAGATTCAGGAGTACTTAGCAGTGGTGGTTCCACGGGGGGGTTCCTAGATAGCCTCAACAAGAAGAGTCGGGCAACTGGACTTTGCTCTGACGCCGTGGCCTGCGCTTGAAAATCTCTTCCAGCGGCGTTGCCAACGGCCCCTTCTTGGCCCGGTTGAAGCGACCCCGACTGAAGAGGTTCTCCAGGTGATACTTTAGTCAGATGTTCTGCGAGATGGACGAATCTGGCATACTCATCCGACCAGAGCGCAGTTGCAATGTCGTCGCTTGGCCCCCATTTCCACTGGTGCCCTGGACCTGCTCCCGGAATTCGTGGAGCTCGTAGTTGTTGTTCCCGTTTGGGTTTTTTAAATGGCTCTGGGCTGGTGGTGACGATGTTACTTCTTCCACCAAGAGGGCACAGTGGGAGTTCGTATCTGAATCTGCAGCCGCATCCCCTACATTTAGAAAATTATTAACTTTACTTAACTTGACCTGAACATTTGCGCAACTAACTAACATGTCCGGGGGAAGATCACGAATCACTGCCCCTAACATGATAAAACTGGGAAGATTTCTTGTTGAGTTATTAATTAATTTACTGCACGTGAACAAATTGATAGAGCTATGATTGGTTATTTTAATCTGTGGCATGACAATCCTCAAGCGACATCAGCAAGACTTCTTATGTTACCAGGACTACAATCTTACGATGAACCATAAACACCGGCCGGAAATCGAACCAGGGACTCTTGGATTCGTACGTTACAATGAACAAAGCACTGAGCCACTGGCCTGATTGTTTATTATGATTCAAATATCAAATAATTGGCAACTTGCTCCGAAATTTTGAATTCAGAGGAGAGCCTTTTCAACATACACCAGTAGTAGTTCAATTTACAGCAAGAAAATGTGGTTTTTCACTTAGAAATGTTGAGATAGTTTTGCACCACATCTAGAAGAGTTCTGTTTGTTCGTTACAATCAAAATTGCTGAAGCGAGTGATAATAGAGCAAGATCGCAGGCTCGCCAGATGTTATTTATCTTCTGAGAAACATAATATGTGGTGTAGTGTTAATAAGTACTTTGATCGTATGCAAACTTGCTGGCTTGGGCCGGCGGCCAATTTGCAGATACCAGGTGCTAGAAGTATGTTAAAACATTACTTACTTTTTTAAAGTATGAGTAACATGATCTTACTTATAGTCTAAGTCCTCATTTTTATATATGATACTCAGGGAATAATTTCAATACATTTTGTGAACAGCCAGACCAATCGTAAGAGACAAACATCTTCCAGACAAAATTAATATGGCCCAACACTCACGAGAGAATATGAAGCGAGGTCTCCCAAATAGTTCTACATATTAGATGTCGTAAAGAAAAAGGGCCAATCAACGTAACGTTTAAAACAGAAGTGAAAAAAGAACTAAAAGCAGGACAAAGGACAAAAATGTCGAACTGAACACTTTAAGTCCGGAAAACTGTGGATCTTGATGACATATTCCAAGAATTAAAAAAACATCTAGAAAAACTGCAGAAGAAAGGCATGAGCAATTCCTTTCAGGTATGGTTAACGCAAGACGAATCCCAGAACCAGATAAGCTCAAATACTTGCTATCTTGGAGCCCAACGTGGACTCAGCTAGCTACCGTCCCATAGCACTCCTAAGTATCTTTAACAATTGATAGATAAATTAATATATGGTGAATACACAAAACTATAGATGGTGTTACCCAATCAAACCGAAACTCAGCTACTATAAGCAGATATTTGTCCTAACACCATACATCGAATCAGGGTACCAAAAGAGCGAAAAAATCGGTGACTTACTTCAAATTCATCTTAGGAGGAGTGATTAGCAAAATATTTACTTATATATACAAGTATAACACTCCCAGAAATTCTGATACGTCGATAATATCGCTGTAACATTCAAAGCAAGTATCTCGAGAAAGACGAATAAATTTGAACAATCCAGCTAGAAAATTGGATAGATTGATACCTTAATCCAAAAATATTGGAGTTTGCGCTGTTCATATTACCATTGCCTATCAAAAAGAGAGCTGATCGTCCAGTTTTGCGAAAAAGGATCAAACACAACATCATACTGAATGTCTTGGCATCTTAGTAGACAAACACTTGGAGACAACTGGACAAAACTCATAATTAGATAAGGCTGCCACTTTCCTACAATTACTGACCTGGAGACAGTCGAGCGGGGAGTAGGACTTATCTTCCTTTCCGCCGAATTGAGGATGACCAAATCTTTATTTAATTTGGAAGGAGAATAAAGGAAACTGACTTTAAGAAAAAACGTTATAATTTGGAAAACACGACGACGACGTTTCGGCGATTGTTTTCAGCCATTTTCAGGTCTACAAAATTATACATGTGATAATAAGCAAAGTATACAATTTAAAGTATAAGTAACTTACCAGCTAGGTGAACATTGAGGTGATATTATAAAAATGTCAAAGCAACTTAATTAGTTACATAGTTTCCAAAATAAGAGATTTAAAAAACACAACATGGTAGGAGTCAAAGCTCCCGCGAGTCAAACAAGACTGAAGTTAATTGGTAAAAGTTACAAAAAGATGACTGCTACAGACCTCTGTACAGTAAAATTGGAACCTACAAAATTTGAAGGTCACAATTGTCAGAAAGGAAAACAACCAATAACCTAAGAAAAAAGTTTTATACATTTTTTGTAAACAGAGCCGGAATTCAAGAAATCAGTTTTTTGGTTTAAAGTATTATCTATAGAATTTAAGCAGCAAGACTCAAGGAACAAGCGCTTATTATCACATGTATAATTTTGTAGACTTGAAAATGGCTAAAAACAATGGCCGAAACGTCGTCGTCGTGTTTTCCAAATTATAACGTTTTTTCTTGAAGCCAGTTTCCTTTATTCTCCTACCAAATTAACTTACTATCGGCTTTTTAAATTCCACAACACAAATCTTTATTTGTAAAAGAAATATATGAATAACAATATTATGATATCAAGTGCTCGAATAGGATCGCAATATCGATTAACTGATCAAAATTACAGCTAGAAGTTTCTCAAATTCGTACCACGTCTCAATTTAATTCAAAGCCTTTTTGTAGACAGTCACTGCTTTTGTTCCCGATTTGATCCTATTATAGTCGGGGAACCAGACTTTATAAATCTAAGATTCTGTCCTAAATGTCGAGAAAAAAGCTGTTTCCGGTAAATTTTTTCGAAGTTAGCTTCCCTGATAGGAATTACAATTGAAACTAGTAACAAACGATAGCTGAAGTCAAAATTAGGGTGCTACCTCCTAAATTTAACCAATTTTCGTATTCATTCTCTGATTGAACTTATGACTGTTGTTTTTTTTCATCTGTCCCGAACAGGACAGCAGGTGGCACTCTGATTTGTCTTAAGATACTTGACCTTTGCTATCGATTGCTCTATCAAGAAAGCTTACCCCGAAAAAATTGACCAGAAATGGTATTTTTTTCGATACTTAGGACAGGATCCTAGATTTTTGAAGTTTGGCATCATATTGACCACTATATTCCCGATCGATCCATATACAATTTGCCCTTAACTCCGATTAGGGGAGATAAGGTGCAGTCGGCTCCTGGGCTATCAGCTGAATTGAGTTTACTCAGAGCACTAAGCTAAGTTTCTCGTTTAATGACAACATAACATCGTGCACTTCAGATATCATCACTTTTAGTTGTTCTAGGGTAAAACAGTCCGCGTCATCATTAACGTAAAGTGGTGCATAAAATACAACTAGTTCTCAGGTGAAGTTTGGCATAAATAAAGGGCTCTCATCTCTAGAAAAAGTCGGGAAAACAGTTTTCAATCGTAAATCCGGAGATTTTAACGTTAATTCAGAGACCGGCGATAGAGTTCGAAAATCTGAAGATCCGGAGAGGTGGCAATCCTATAGCTAGAATCATCATAATGAAATATATCGGGGGACAATATGGGAAGCAGACACACTAGTCTCTCCTGTGGTATAGTATTTTGGTACCATATTAAGAATCTTTGTCTACTCCAATACCTCACGAACATAGCCTTGTCCGACCTACGACATCAACAAGCTACTATCCGTGAATGGAATAAATTGCATAATCTAAAATAACCAAGTATTTGACCAATCCGCAATATGATAGATAACCCACCGGGTCGCAATTCAATCTGATTAAATTTGAATATTAAAGAAGGTGAAGAACAAATGTCACATGATTTTGATAATAATAACAAGAACCCAACTGTCCCTTCGCAGCAATGTAAATGCTGAGAAAAAGCATGATGCACTCGTAACCACATTAGAACTTGGTGTGCAAGATGTTGTATTGATAGGGCATCCTTAATAGGATATATGCTCATTGGATACCTGCCTAGAATGTAAACGGTTGATAAGAAAACAACAAACAATTCCTTATGCATATTTGACGATAATAAATTGGAAAGTTCTTGAGAAGATTTGTAACGGTAGATCCATGAACAAAATAACACGCTGATTATACACCACGTGGGTGCACCATCAAGTGCCGATATGCTGAAAGTCTCATAAGGGAAATTCGAGCAACGAGGATAACTGAGACGATGTTCAAAGGAATAAAGTGTAAGGGGCAGGGTGTCCTCACACTAAATTCCTAGAGATGATTAATATTCAATTCGCAGGTTCCGGAATCCTTATCTCTAGATTTGGTTGTTAGGGAATACGGTTCCAAGAAATCAAAGGAAAATAGAGGCAGTCATATTTGGAGCCATCGGCATACCAAATGTGCGAGAGCTATTCTAAAAATAGTTACTAACAGACTGTAAAAGGAATAGACAAAGAACAACATCAATAAGAAGTCCATTTGTTCCACAGTTTTTACTTATATTTTCAAAAAGATGGATTCAGGGGAGCAGGATATTGATTGATCAAAATCATGGAATCGCTGCGAATTGCTTGTCATGCAAGATTTTATACGATTCTGAAAGGGAGTTAATGTGCAAGCAGAGTCGTCCAAATTTGAAGGCAGCATTTAGATATAAAGTATTTTAAAATTTACACGTAGCAGGTGGTTTCGTGAATTTAAATGTGTTACCCTCAAAATTTGAAGACATCTGTTCTCTACTCTGTTGGAAGTAGTAATTTGTGAGCTTCCCTCGTATCCAGATCCAAGAGCAAAGCAACACATCCATTAATCTGTCTACATTACCCTACGACTACAGAAAAGACTGAGCAATTGTATCTACGTCTGTAAAATGTAAGCTCTGCAGTGTAACATGTCACATACCCCGAAATCCTCCTCATCTTCCGGCGAGTCGAGTGTGTGAGAAAATATAATGTGTCTCGTGTCTCAACAAGCAGTTCGTGGCCATGGACTTTATCATCATCATTATCATCAATCACATTGTGTACTACCTAAACAGTTTGCTCAAGTTCGGAGTTGTACCTGGGAAGAGCTTCGCGCGACAAGTCTCCTGCAGACTGCGTTGATGGTACTCCAGGTTCTCTGCGCTGAGGAAGGCGCGCGTTGCTGATGTCGGCCGGGGGTGTGGAGGTGGAGAAGGGGGCTGCTCTGGAGGCTCCTTCACCAGCAAGCTTTCTCGCTCGCTTTCCGTGCTTTCGTAGCTTGGCTTGTGGAGTGTGCTAGTTCTGGTTGAGTCGCATCCAGCACCACCAGGAACCTAACAAAAAAATTACTTTCCACATCTGGATTAGTTATCAACACTATTTCTTACCGAACCGTTAACACTTGCAGTGTTGATAAGTATTGTGTGCGAAGGGCTACTCATTCCAAGATTTTGACTGGAACCATTATCCATACTGATTATTGAAGGTCTGGACTCCATTTCTGCTTGGAGTATCTTGATTTTTTGTATCATCTCCCTTATTTCATATCTTAGAATACCTAAGAAACATAGCTTCAAAAAAGCTATCACACAATATCCGAGAATAAATAATATATCCGCCGTTTGTCGAAGATAAAGCTGTAACTTTTCTTCACATCCGGTTGGATGGACCTCTTGGCAGACGTTTCGATGTGTGTGTTCTTTGGACGTTGGTTCTGATGCATTTCCTACAATAATTACTGGAGTTTTCAATAAGAAATTTTTTTGGGTATGCGATGGCTTACCGGTTCTCTCTTCTGTAATGCCAGTACAGCAGCTGACTGGAACAATGTAAGCTGGATTCGCTGGAGATGATTCCGTACCAGGTCCAGTAGTAGTTTCTTCGATCCATGCTAACATTTGGGCGCCCGTTCGATTCAAATGACCATAATCCATTGCGCTGGATACTCCACAACAAGCAAAATCCATCTGTAGTCGATCCCACAGAGCAGTCACTTCGTTGTTGTATCCATATTCTGTATGGAGCCGGAAGCGCAAATTTGGTTTGAGTTCTTGACAGATTTTGTCGAAGCGGAACATCCAAAAGATGCCTATGACTACATCGCCAAAGAGGAGAATAAGCAGCATAAGCCAGTAGACGTTAAGCAGGCGTTCACTGAGGCGAAGCGCGCCGATGCAACCGATCACCTGGAAAACACATTTGACGATAATATCCTGTGTGTCTTGGGATGTGTAAGCAAACAGCGAATCGATCAGTGAACAGTTCGACGCTCATCGAAGCGATTACTAGTGGAATGTGATGGAAAATGTGAGACGTTCGATAGTTTTTCGCATTCGATCATGCCTCCATGCTAGTCACGCTTACACAACTACAAATCGCGTAGCGTTCACACAATCGATAACCGATGGATCGCGCTAAAGTTGACGTCCATTATAATATTATCTGACCGTTTGAGCAAGAAATCGAATCGTGCTTAAATGAAACATCCACTAACTGTTCGTAAGAATCTATAACGAATTGATTGTTCAAACAGACATTACTTTTTCCGATAGACGTAAAGAATCGACAATTGATGGTATCTCGAAAATCAATGATTCGCCCAAATGTCTGACACTCCTAGGATCGATTTCAGGAATGCTGATAATCGACGAATCGTGGTAATGTTAAATGTCAACATTGGGATCGGTGGTCAAGAAATACCGCAACGTCGTTTGATCGATTGCGAGAGAATCGACAATCGAATTATCTGTCACTGTTCAACTCGCTGTTGCTGTTTGTGTGAGGTCTTACCTGTAGTACACCAGATTGAGTGGCAAGTGCCAAATAAGCGTAAAGGAAGCTGGGCTGATACATAGTAAGATTGGGTATAAGGTAGCGGCGATAATCGGTGACGAGCACGCGACCAGCTACGGCGCAGAAAGCCAACACGCTTAGAAACAGAACAGCATTGCACGTGTAGATCCATATGCGGTAGTAGCGCATAGCTCTGGCGTTGCAGCTCGTGAGGATCTGGTCCAAGGTATCTTGGCGGGGCACGGCTCTGCGCTGGTCCTCGACGGTCCCGGCGGTCACCTTCCGGAGCGGCATTCGGCGGAGCTCTCGGTCTCTCGTTCGTGTTCGGCCCGCCTTGAAACGCTCACGTAGCGTGCACTCTTCGTGCCCCAAAGGCTCACCTACACAAACCCAACAAACATATGAAAAAAAAGAATTCATAATAACAAAGTGAGCTCAGTAACATAAATCTGAAAATCTAACGTGAACATCACGTGAGTTACTTGTACATATATATATATATATATATATATATATATATATATATATATATATATATATATATATATATATATATATATATATATATATATATATATATATATATATATATATATATATATATATATATATATATATATATATATATATATATATATATATATATATATATATATATATATATATATATATATATACAGGGTGTATCACGGAAAGTGGAACATAGGCGTTTAACATGGGAAATCAGTTTTTCTGTGCGCATTGCTCCCCAAATTATCTTAGACAAACAATTTCAAATGGATATTGTAGAGCAAAATTTCTGTACCGACTTAATAAGAAAAAAAATCATTTAGGCTACTTCATGATAGCAGAAATAAAATATGAATATTCACGGAATTGCATTTAATAGTATTAGCTATGAAATTATAAATAAGAGACGAACAAAAGCGTAACGTTTAATACGTCAGTGTCAGAATGATGATTGTCAAAAAAGATATCTCCCGTAGGTAGTGAATATCAATTTTCTAAATGAAAATCTAATAAAAATGATGGTGAATAATGAGTGGTTTAATTTGATTTATTGTTTAAGATTGATGAAATAAAATAAAGTAACACTAACAATTAAATAATGCAACAAATTAAATCCAATATGAACTACAACTCAAAATATTCTTAAATTCTCAAATTATAATAATGTTCAAACAATCCTCCATTTTATGCTAAACAATAACCCAATCTATTGTAGAAACTTTGCCGAACGTTACTTAATTGCCTGTTATTTATTTTTTGACATTCTTGTGTTATAGCATATTTAAGTTCTTCTATACTCTGGTATCTTCTTTTATAAACATTAGTTTTCAAATGACCCCAGAGGAAAAAATCGCACGGATTTAAATCAGGCGACCGTGCTGGCCAGTTAATTGGTCCTCTTCGTCCTATCCAGCTTCCAGGAAATGTTTGATTTAGATATTCCACAATTTCTGTTGTACTATGTGCAGGGCAGCCATCATGTTGAAACCACACATTTTCTTCATTTGTTTCGACAATTTCTGGTCCAACTATATTCATTAATAAATTCAAATACGACTCCGAATTTATTCTTGTAATAAAGAACGGGCCTATTATTTGATGTCCTAAAATTCCTGCCCATACATTTACAGTTTGTCGATATTGTGTCCGGGACTGTATAACGTTATGTGGATTATTCTTGGACCAGTACCGGTAATTATGACCATTGGGTTCGCCATTCATGGTAAATGTGCATTCATCTGAGCATAAAATATTCCTTAAGAAGTCTCTATCATAATTTGACTTCTCCATCATTATTTCACAGAATGATGCACGCACTTCAAAATCTCGTTCCAAAAGATGTTGATGATTTAGAAATTTGAAAGGAAAGTATTTGTTTCTTAAGAATTCTATGAACTGTCATAAAATGTATATTCAGTTCCCTGGAAATTTCTCTTACACTCATTGTATGTTCTAGTTCTATCAAAGCAAGAACATTTTCTTCATTTTCATTGTAGTTCTCGATATTTTGTTACTCTTTCTTGAAATTGAGTGTATACCTGTCTTCTCAAACTTGGCAATGAATCGTTGAATGGTAGACATCCCCGGAATATCATGATTTCGCCAAAGAGTACTAATATATTCACGAATTTGCCGTAAACTATTGCCAGAATAATACCATTTAATTATTTGTAGATTTTCTTCATTTGAATAGTTATTCATTTTTGAGAATAACTTTTATATCGATCTTTTATTACAATATTACAATTTGTCAAAATGAATAATTATAATTTGACGTATAAAGCATTATGCTTTTATTCGTCTCTTATTTCTGATTCCATGGCTTATACGATTAGCTGTAATTCTGTGAATTTTCAAATTCTATTTCTGCTGTTATAAGGCTGCCAAAATATTTTTTTTTATTGATTCGGATGCAGAAATTTCTGTTTTACTATATCCATTTCAAACTTTTTGTCTGAAATAATTAGGAGAGCAATGCGCAGGGAAAAACTGATTTCCCATGTTAAACGCCAATGTTTCACTTTCCGTGATACACCCTATATATATATATATATATATATATATATATATATATATATATATATATATATATATATATATATATATATATATATATATATATATATATATATATATATATATATATATATATATATATATAATACGATGTGATTTTGTGTTTGATCCTATATATCATTGGATATGTATAATTAAACACAAAATCTCATCGTTCCATAGTTAATCGTTTTGGATTCACCCAAAAGATTCTAAGAATCTGTCAAGTAAAATGCGCTTTCAGCCAAGTCGATTGCTATGGAAACAGTAGGCCATTATTCTTATACTACAGCATTCCTAAATACTGATCTCCAAAATTCTACAATAACCAACAGATTTGATTTTATGCGCAAAATTAAAAAATAAAATCTACTGAAGTACATTTCCGGTTCAGTCTATTGTTATGAAAATAGTAGACAAACATTCAGATGCTACAGCAGACTGAAATACCAAATTTCAATATTCTACAACTGATCGTTTCGAATTTATGCGAAAAATTCCAAAAGACTGTCAAGTAAAGTGCACTTCCGGCTCGGTGAATCTCAATAAAAATAGGATATGAGCATCTAGACGGTATAATCGTCCTAAATACTGAATTCTAACAATCTACGTTCAATCGTTTTGGATTTATGCGGAAAATTCGAGAAATGTTTCGAATAAAGTGCTCTTCCGGCTTAGTCGATAGCAATCATAATGCAAGGTATACAACTAGATATAATAAAAGTGCCTAATACAGAGTTTAAATATTCTACGACTGATTGTTTGGAATTTATGCGGAAAATTCAAAAAATCTGTCATATAAAGTGCACTTCCGGCTCAGCCGATTGTTACAAAAATAGAAGATGACCATTGGGTTGCTACAGCAATTTCAAATGCTAGATTCCAGTATCCTATGGCGGATCATTCTGAATTCATGCGGAAAATTAAAAAAAAGTTTCAAGTAAAGCGCACTTCCGATACAGACGCTTGGAACCATAATGCGAGGTGCGCAACTAGATCCTATACCAGTCTTAAATACAAAATTTCAACATTATGCGTTCAACCAGTTTTGAGATTTGCGAGTTACGCACGCACGAACATACGCACCGACATCAAGCCAAGAATAGTCAAAATGGATTCAGGGATGTTCAAAACGGATATTGCTATCAAAATCTCGATAAGTGAATTTTGTCGGTTGTACTTGGTACAAATAAATAAAAAGCTATCATTTTATCCCAAACAAAGACAATTTGGATTGTAATGGTTACCAAAATAGTCAAAAAGAGGAAGTACACTACAACGGTGATCACAGTCCAACAACCCAGAAAATCATCATCTCTTCTCCAAACAAATATATTTCGACTGCAATGGTTACTGAAGCAACTTTAAAGAAGGATCAGGAATAATTCTAAAGAATCAGAAAAAGAAAACAAGAGACGAATGTGATAAGATACATCACAATTGATTTTGACTTGAGCTGTATTGGTTGGAAAATACGTGAGCAAGGGTAGAGTTTGGTTGAATAAAAGACCTAAAACGGGAGGAAGTAAGCACAACAAAATTAGAATTGAGAGGACGTAAATACGAAAACGCATGGATTGAAATACCTAGATTGGAATAAAAATAGAAAGGGCATCTGCTCGAATCTGCGTCTGCATCTGCGTGTATGAGGACATAAATATAGATAATAACTTGATTGGCGCTATCGGTAATCCCCGAAAAAGCTTCATTACAGAATGGAATAGATAGACATGATGAAAGGTAATGAAGAGCTCATCTAAGAACTAGATTGGATGGGATGGTTCTTTTAAAAGGGTGTTTTATGACCCATCAAACTGTGACTAACATTAAAAGTCAGTATACTTTGCTTCTAATCAAACAATTCAATCGAACGATCCCAATTTGGAATCTAAAACAATTGGAAGGAACTACTTCGTGTTGTGGAGCAATTAAAACTTTGGCAGGATTAATACTTTCTCTTGAGTGTACACAACATCATTTGAGGACATTCACTTTGATATCAAAGGCTGGCTTTTCGCTTTTCGCTGTCACAAGACTTTGACAAACATTGACATTGACCAAGTTTCCCGTTGTCCTATATCGGCGTCCTTGGAGAAAGTTTATTGTCTTATCTGGGATCAAACGTAAAGGACCAAGAATTCATAAGCACGTAGACCAGAAAACAATCTTAAGAACAAAATTTCATTTATGAAGTTCATAATGAAGGGCGTACAAATAGAATATGAAGTGATATTGATTATAATTCGGATGAAAATAATAAATTCACTCAATTTTCATTTATTATACCATAAGTAGTTGAAGTATTATCGATTAATTTTGTGGGGCTATCTCGAATGTTTATTGTGCTTGCGTTTGAATACCACGAGTGTGCAGCACGAGTGGTATTCACAAGTACAATAAACATAAGTGATTGCACCACAAAAATAGTCTATAATACTTTAACTACAAATGGTATATGGAGGACTATTCCAGGAGTCAAACCATTTTTTCAAATTAGTTTTCTATGAATCTAGTAACAACTCACGTTATTTTCATAGGAACGAGTAAACAAACTTCTATCAAACTAAAAATTTAGAATTTCTTGCATTTTCTTTGACGAATAATAGAGAAATATATTGCGACTTGATATGAAATCTAGTTCACAAAGGTTTGGTGATAGATCAGAAGATAAAATTGATGAAGATATTTAGAAAAATATTCCATTAAATACCAAGAAAGCACAAGTTGGAGATATCCACATCTTTGAGTAAAATACTCACTCTGATCACTAGTGTAATACCCGATGGTATTTCTACACATCCAAATACCCACTGATATGCACCGTTTCCATGGCGATTTAGCATTGTTAGTCTTGTTATAAATACTACGAATGGAATAGTCAACATTGTTCTTGAATTTCGTCCGAACATAATTTATATTGCAATAATATAAGTTGATATTCTAATGGGAATTCATTCAACTTTGCAACATCGTCATTTAAAAATAAATTGAACTCCATCAGAGCCTTTCACTCTCTTTCGCCAACATTTATTTCACCGATAGGCATCTAAGGAAGTAGATAATTTGATTATGGATGACTAATCTGACCACAATCAGGCATTTGGCTCTTTGAGAATAAAAGTCTACAAAAGTGGTGTACAAGAAGCTCAAACAAGAAAATGGTTGCTGCTTTCCTTAGAAACAGTGATTCAGTTGCAATAAATCCTCTTGAGGATTATAAAACTGTAACTGCAGATTGGTGTACGAAGTCTCCCGAAAGTCTTCAATAAATTTCGTGAAGAGCAGTAAAAGATCGGTTTGCAGAGCATTTTGTTGTAGTTAATCCAACCCTGTATAGAGCTGCGGTAATTTCAAATTTCACTTGAATCGAGGGTGCAACTGATAACCTATCCATCCAACAGTCCAGGGCCTCGATTCTCGAAGCTATGCGTTCGCATTCGCATACGTTTCCAAACGTTTGGGGTCTAAACGTATACGTTTAAAAATTTCTATGCTCCACTGCTATTCATTTGCAGCATTCGCACAATTGCGTTGGCAATACCATCAAATGCTGCCATTGTGTTTGTGTATCAATATTTGTGACACACTCAAAATGACATTTCAAGCTAGCCAAACGAATGAAGATTGCAGTGAACGAGTGGTTATTACCCAACCGTGTCAAACGCACGAAAGTCCTACGTTTAGAAACGTATACGTTCACCAAACGCACACTCGAGAATACCAACTAAAGAATTTCATGCGTTTCGACGTTACAAACGTATACGCTTTGATTCGAGAATAGAGGCCCAGATCTGTCCTTAGATGTTTTTATTTTCATGTATATGATTAAAGAAAGTAATAAGACTTTCAATAAACTATTCTCACCAGATTTGTTATCACATGAAAATTGAGTTTTCATTGAAACGATGATGACGTTATTAATGAAAATGAGGACAATTCAGGTGATTTAAAATTGAAAATAGCTCTAATAGGCAGCATTCCATTCAATAATGGCTAAAAGTGCCAACAATTCCAGTGGGAAATAGCGAGTGGCATAGTTTTCCGGTAAAGGTCAAACTCATGTAAATAGTTTCACGCTATTCCAGTATTTTGCAGACGGATCTTTTTTGTATCGATTAAATAAGTGGATTGAAAAGTTCTTTTGAGGGATAGGTATACAGCAATGGGAATGAAATTTTTATTTACTCGTTGAATTATTTATCGCGAAAAATTTGACGAACTGTCTATTACGGGCTGAACAGTTATCTACAAAATTATTCGTTTGAATAATTTGAAATTTTGCACACTTATGAAGAACAGATTACAATTCAATAATTTGATATTATTTTATTCACACAACCAACTTTGGTTGATAATTAAGGTAAATTGTTGAACTGTGCATAATTGGAACTTGAAAATAGTTGCACAGAACAAGCAACATGTCAATAATTTGGATTTTATAGTTGAAATTTTACTACACCATCCATTTCAGGATAGAAACTATTTATCTCGATCAGTTTAGGTCAGTACATGACTTCGTGTCAATCATTTTCTTGAACATGATGTTCAGAAGATTATTTCACCAAATATTCTAGAAGTTTCTTTTTGGAACACGTACACCGAATGTATCCCATTACTAAACTGATTTGTGCTTTGAAAGTTCTTAAATCCAAACCACAGAATAATAAATAAAATAATAAGTCAAAAGCAAACTTTCGATCCCTTTTTAAGCATATTGAATGCATGGAGGAAGGTGAGATTTGGCATACTCAAAGTTTGTATGGAGAAGATGTGCAGAAAGCGAAAATTATATACAGGTGTCCCATTTTAATCTATATATTAATACGTGAAACATTTGTCCCCTTTTTTAAGCATATTGCACGCGCGAAAGAATGTGAGATTGGGCATACTTAAAGTATGAAACTTGACTTACTTGAAGACTGCGTGGAGAAGAAAATGCAGGAAACTGAAATTATATACAGGCTGTCCTATTTTAATTTCACATGAGGAGAAAACTTTGTACTGCGCGCATGATGGAATGTGAGATTTCAACTGAATTGTAGTTCATAATTGCAGTCTGGGTGGAGATGGGAGTGCAGAAAGCTGAAATTATATACGGGTTGTCCCATTCAGATTTTTTAGAAAAAAAACTTTCTAACGCGCACGAAGGAAAGTGAGCTTTGGCATACTTGGAGTTCATGAGGAGAAGAAGTGCTGGGAGCTAAAATTATATACACGGTTTCATATTTAAATTCTACGTGGAGAGAGAACTTTGTTTCGTGCGCATAAAAAAATGTGAGATTTTACATACTTGAAGTTCATGTGGAGGAGAAGTGCAGAAAGCTTAAATCATATACAGGATGCTCAGTTCTAATTTACCGCTAAAAAAATATTATTTTTTGCTGGAATATATCGAGAAATATATGCACTGAATGAGAAAATGGCTGAAGATTAATTTTAATGATTTTTTTCCCTTGGGTTGGGAGGAGAAAGTCACTCTAAAATCTTGAATGGAAACAACTTATCCCAATTTAAGATTCGGATGGAGCGCCGAATACCAAGTTAATTTTACCTGGAACCCCTGGGGATGGAAAAATTAACTCAATAACGTTCAAACACAGAAAATGTGGAAATGGAAAACATAATGAAATATCAATCAATAGAATAAGTCGACTGTCATTATTGACACGGATGAATTTGGCTGCATAAAGCTACACTTTGAGCTTCGCCGCGCGCTTTGTCCTTGCCTTCGTCGAGTGCAACCAACTTCGCCCTGAACAATAATGACGGTCGTTCGGTTCTTGTAGCATAATATACTATTATGTTACACGAGCACTGAAAGTACCATGGAGCTCCTCGACCCTAAGACTATGATATGACAGATGACAGTTTTATCAACAACATGTAAAAGCGATTGATAAGCAAAACTTCTGATTTCTGGAAGATAAATATATTTATCGGTTATATCGATTATCGGTTGATGATCTGGCAAAAACTAGGAGGCCCTATGGATCGCAGTGTCCTGGAAAATGCTCTATTATTTGACTGAGTTATACTAATTATTATTAATTCCTTGCTGAGAAAGAAAAAATGATAATTGTGGATTTTGGACGCTGTTATTACTTTTTCATTTCATTGTTATATGTCAAATTGATATTTGGAAAGAAATGGTATTGCGGGATATATTCATTATAGTGTTTGCATTTGCTGTGAACGTGATAACATAAACAAAATGTGGAGAACATAATGTAATACCTCTCAATGAAATAAGTTATGTAAGCTGTGTTTGTATTTTTCTAATTTAATTTCGACAAAGAGTCCTACGCTTTTTGGCATAGTCATTGAACATGAAGAAGTGAATTACATATTTTTGCATTCAAGATTCTCAATTCTGTTTTACATTTTGAGAGAGTTTTTCAGAATTCAAATATTTCTTACCGCAACTTTGCTGTTTGACGTTGTTGTTGAGGCTGTAGAATGGTTTTTGTCGTTCGGGCGATCTGATGGTCATCACAGGCTGAATTTTATCTCCGGGACTCTGGTGCAAACCCCCCTCGTTCAGTCTAACACCACACCGGTCGCGCCCTCCGTTTCCACTCTTATCAATTTATATATTCAAGTATACAAGAAACTGTTTCTCATATTGGCCGAGAGGTTGATTTTTTTGGGCATATCGCCCCTGAAGATTTTATCTAGGACTATTTAAAGCTTCTTGAAGGCATTAAGAAGGTAGAAAACTGATGTTTTCCAGATGAGGGTGGCTGTTTTTTGCATTACTTTTCTTTCATATCGATTGCCTCACTTAACTTGGACTGGAAAGCGACGAACCCTGAAACAGAATTGACGGTATTGGTTCAAGTCAAATTGCATTTGTGTTTTACTGGTGATCGTTTATTGGATGCGATTTGGAAAAAAAGGGATTTATACCACTAAGGATAGCAATCTAAGATAGGATTATTACATCTGTTGTCCTTTTGTGCGTCAGAAACTGATTTAAATATTTCAAGATTTAATGGTCAAAGTTATATAGAGACATTTCATTTTATGTCGCGCATCATGCATCATCCACAATAGCATTCTACCGAAGTCTTGCTTAGTCGACAGAAACACAAAAACTTTCCGAAAAATGTCGGTTCGAATGAATAGATTATCGGAAAATATTGCTAATATGCCAATGTTTGATATGCGAATAGCGCGGTCATGAAAAGTTTTGGCTTTGTTGAAGTTCTGATGGGAAATTAATCTGTCAAAAGATGGAAGTTTCCAGAGAGGATCTAAGTTTTGTCTTAATGTCCTCAAAAGAAGGAAGAGTCTATAGAATAATCGATGAGGACGGTACATAAAAAGATCATGAATAATACATTATCCCAGGATTTAAAAACAATATGACAATGAAAAGAGTGCGTAGTTTATGAGATAATACAATTTCCGCCCAACCAAATTTAAAATACTTCTTATATCAGATCTTTACACAAAAGTTTTTACAAGAACTGCTATGAAATAGTGAACACCTGAGTACACCAAATATGCAGCATATTCGGTTTCGGCGGCTCCTCATAGAACCTCTTGAGATTCTGTAACAGCTAATACAATTCACGGAACCATCTGCGAACCGCGGATTTTGAAGGACAATTATCCCCAAAAGCTGTCACCAAATTGTGATGACCACTCGATGTCACCCTCCTCTATAATCGTTTAAAATCGTTGTCGACTTGTCACTCAGCCCACCTTAATTCAAACTTGTTGAAAATGCAGACATAAACTGCGAAACGGATGGACTTTTAACTGATGTCCTTGTTTTTGTTGCTTACTGCACCTTTCCAATGAAAATTGGTCCCTTTCTGGACCACTCCACCTCTTCTCAAGAACCCTCAAGCAATTCATATTTGGGTGTTTTCATTTAGAGCCCAGTAGTCCTTGCAAAGACGCACAGAAATTCAGCGTATGTCACAAACATCCAACCATCTAGTCCTCCACTTCATAACTTCCCGTTCAGAACTGTTAGAGCTCGTGAGATGAATTCATAATTCAAACTAAAGAAGAAAGCTCGGAGATTTCGTTCCGCTAACTTCACCCTTTTAAACCATGAATAATTGAGGATCAAGTTGGCATGATAGCAGTTGTTGATACATTCATCCGCTTAAAGAACGTTTGGAGAGTCTGGTTCAGCATAATGAATACTTATTGAACGGCTAAGTGAAGTTCACATCCTTGAGATTTTGACAGCTATACGAGGGTTGCGCTGATAATAGTGAATAACGGACCGTGGAAGCGGGAAACAACAAGAAGAAGAACATCGGTCAAAAGTCCATTCGTTTGAAATTTATAACTGTATCGATTACTCAGCATACGTACGATTATAAAAAGGGTTAACGTTCAAGTAGAGTTATCGAATTTTGATGACAGCTTCTGGAGATAACTGTCCTACAAAATTCATGGTGCTTTGTGAATTTGAACGTGGACGGTGTCACCTAGAAAATGATCAGAGACTTGCGAGGTCCCATTACTGCGGGAATACTGTTGAAGAGAAATCGGAATGTAACACTCAGATATTGGATCCGCTGCAGTGGATAATATTTTATATAGCAGCTATGTGTGAAGATGCTGACAACAAGGTGAATTCCTACTTTGTTGGAAACCCACGAAGGCTGGTGCAAGTTTATGTTCAGTAAAGATAAGAATTGAAAGATAATAAATGATGACATCGAATGAATGCAAAGATGGAAAGAGTTAGAAGAAAATTATAATAGCAGCCGAGAATCAGAAAACGAAGATATACAAGAAAACACAATAGTAAGAGAAGGGCTAGAAAATATGTCAGAAGAAGAAATGGAAGCTGTGTTGAAGAAAATGAGTAACGGTAATGCATTCGGACACAAATTAAAACAGAACAACTGAAATATATTGGAGACGAAGGAAAGCAAATATTACTAGAAATGTTAAATCAAATTTGGAGAATAGGTACAATATCAAAAGACTGGGAAAAAGCCGTGATCTTCTCCATATATAAGGAAAGAAACAATAGAGACTGTAATAATTACAGAAGTATCTCACTGCACTGCGGCTAAGTTATATGAAGCAATATTAGAAAATAGACTAAGACGAACAACAGATGCATCAATGGAGAAAGCCCAGAGTGGATTCTACACAAGACCACATATTCACGTTGAGAAAATTAATAGAAGAAACAATGAAACAATACAAGAAATTATTCTTAGCATTTATAGATCTTGAAAAAGCCTTCGAGAGAATACCGCGTATAAAGATGTGGGAATACTGGAAGAAAGAAATGTGAGCAAACAACCACTGAAAGCAATACAAAGTGTATACAAAACAACATCCAACTATATAAGAGGAGGAAACAAGTGCTCGGAGGAATTCACAACTACGCAAGGGCTAAAGAGAAACACTAAGCTCATTGCTTTTCATCATTGTCTTGGACAGTATTATGAAGAACGTAAAGAACAAAACAAAGAAAGTGTACATAGGACTACACAATCTAATTAGGACGACTATTTCAGAATGCGCCTTCGCAGATGATCTCGCAATACTTGCTAAAAATGAAGAAGACTTACAGCACAAAATCAATATATGGAAAGAGGAATTAAGCAAACACAAAATGAATATTAATGTGGAAAAAACAAAAATCATGGTAATTTCAAGAGAAGACACAAAAGAAGAAATAAAAATAAATGTAGAAGCATTCATATATTTAGGCTCAACACTGAACAGCAGAGGTAGTATAGAGAACGAGATAAATAACAGAATGCTGGCAGCTAATAGAAGTTACCACGCATTAAATAAAGTCATTTTGAGTAGCAGGCAAGTATTGAAGAACAAAAATGATACTATATATGTAAATCAATTTATAGACCAATATTAATATACGGAAGCAAAACATGGACAATGAATCAAAAAAACAAAAAGCAAGATACAAGCAGCAGAAATGAGATATTTAAGAAAAGTAGGAGTTACAAGACTAGAGCTCGGTTTACAGTACATTTTTAAAATCTGAATTAAATTAACATCGAGTTTAATTTATTCATGCAATTAATTTTCTGTCGGTTTACAGAAACAAAATCAACGCGATTAAATGTTCGATTGAGTAATTCAAAATTAATAAATTAATCACGAAGGTTGATAACATATTTGAATACAGAACTAACTTCATGCTTATGTTATATGAATTGACAACTGTCAGGTTGAATAATTTTCAGACTTGTACGATTGCGCAGAGCGATGAAAGTGTTGAGGACGTAATAGAACTAAAAAATAATTGACAGAAAGAGAAAAAGGAAATGCAGCTTATATTTTAGCAGAGTATGTATATTTTCCATGAGCAAATGATGGTTCTATTTTATATTGCATCGGTTACATTTTCATTCTCTTGAATTATTGCAATTGCTGTTTTTATTCATCCACTATAAATCGTTACGGTGATTTCTCACAGTTCCCTTTTTTCTATAGACTCAGATCTATGCTTGAAAATAAAATCACAGATGGAGCGTCTTTGAAAGGGAAAGTGAAAGTTTGGGATATCGCGTTTAAAAAATTCTGCAGTATTTTAGGCTCCCAGGAGCTCAAAGCAGTTTGAACTCAAACAATGGTACTCAATTAATTTTTTATCACGTGAATGTGTGCAGTCTATAAAAAAATTTCTTGTGGTATGGTCAATAAATAAATGTCTCAAGCAGATTGGGTCTATATTGAGGCAGTACGAATTGGCAGCTCGTCATTAATGATCATATTGTTGTATTAGGCAACGCGCAACAAGCAACAATAGATTTTGAATTTTAGTTTAGAACTCCTTTCAATATTGTTTTCAGTCGTCTTATGCGAATTGTTATATGCTTCTTCTGCTACGGTTCGTGGATTTAGTCAAGACGTGTGAATGAAAGAACGACAAATAAATTCACTTGATAGAAAATCTTCTCCATAATATCCATCCTCTAGATCAGCACATAAAACAGTCATTGAAAATACTGCTATTATGCACACTTCCAGGCCATATAAATTCTATTCTGTATTTTTAGATCTACATCACATACAGCTTGTACATTCATTGCAAAAATATTTTCGATCTATGAAAATCTTCACTCCAGGACCACCAGCAAATCTTATTTTTATGTGAATGCAATCTGTTGCTACTGTTACACCAGGTACTCTTCGAATCCTACAGAAACCTAATTTCACAACTTAAACCTCTTCTGGAGTAGGCATTTTCACATATTAAGGCTCTAGTTGTACTACTTTACGCACTGCATGTTTTATAATATTACGAGCAGTAGATTTATGCACTGCAAAGGAATCGCTTTATAATTGCTGAAAGCACTGGAAGCTTGAAATTGTATCGTAATTAAAGTTTAATGAGCTGAAATACATTTTATTTGTGTGGTAAGTTTTATTTCAGCACCAATTAAATATCGCAACAACAAAATGCTGCGTTTTTCGAAACAAAATCTGAGTTTGAAATTCTTATTGTCAAGAAGTTCTCTTAGAGATCTTACCTAGGAGCTTTTTTCACTTACTTCATCATCAGAAGATGATAATAATGATATATAATAACATAAAAATTATTTATATCCAATTTTTTATTCATATTTTATCAATTTTCGAGTACCATACAAATATGTCATAAAGAAAGTGACATCATTTGTCAATTTGCAAAAGATAATCGGGGGAAATATTACGTTTAACTTAATTCTGAATTGAAGTTGAGGATAATCACGATTAACTCCTAATTGAGGTTCTATAAACTCATTCAATGTTTAATTTTGACTTTAATGTAATTTAATCGTGAATTAATTTAATTGCGATGAAATTATAGTTTTGTTTTTAATCAAGGTGGAATGACGTCAAAAAATTAAATTAATTCTGAATTAAATATTTAATCCCGATTAGATATTTGATTTGCTTTCTATAAACCGGCCCTAGATAGAATAAGAAATAAGCATATCAGAGCAACTCTACAAACAGAAAGTATACAAACTATCATAGAAAAGAAACAACTAGCATGGTATGGACATTAAATAAGAATTTCAGAAGATAGTCAAACAAAAAGGGTGTGGAATGCCAGAGTATCAAACAAGAACAGGACACAAAGACCTGAAAAACATTGGAAAAGAGTATAGAAGAAAGACTAAACAAAAACAACGTTGATTGGCAGGAAGGGAGAAAAATAGCAAAGCATAGAAAGGAGTGGAAAGAATTAATAAATACATTGAAATAACAAAGACGAATCAAATACTATCTCGACACACGAAAGGGCATTAAGAGCTTTAAAAAGATTATGAGCGAGGGACATCCATAGAAGTGCATATTTATTGATGAATTTTGCATCTACAATAACGATCCGGAAACCAAACAATAGCCAGTACCTCAGACCTTTGAAAAAAAAAATTGAAGAATCATCTTGATGATGGAAGCGCATTTTTGACAGCTCATGAATGCTTATTACTTCAGAGATTTAGCAAATTACCATCTTCCACAATCACTAAGCTTGAAATCAAGCAGTTTAGGCAAACCTACCAAACAGCAGCATCATTTAGTACCAGTTTCAAGTTGACTATTTGATAGATACATAATTTGTGCACGTACAAACTCAAAAATAGCTTTTGATCTTTATTAGTTAGTTATTGACTGACAGGATATCATGTACTGTACCTTCAAATAATAATTTGATCTTCATTAAAGCTATATATAAAAAATCCCTGAAAATTACCTCCAAAGCTACAGATTCAAGAAAATAAGTGACGGGTGGTCATGTACTGGCCTAAATTGATCGTAAGAAGAAAAGTTGAACTTATTCTAATACTAATAACATCGGAAACCGTATATCAATATCTTGTGTAACTCGCGAGATATTGAAATAGACAGTTTCTATCCTAAAATAGGTATTAACCTATATCGGTTCGAAATTTCGGGTATAAAATTCAATTACTGATATGTTGCTCATTCTGTGCAGCAGTTTTCAGATTTCAACTATGAATAGTTCAGCAGTAATTATCTTTTCAATTTTTGTTTCAATTTTTACCCAAAACTGGGTGTATGAATAAGAAAATCCAGCAGTTTGTGCAAACCTACAAATCAGCATCTTTCATTTAGTACCTGCTTATAGTCTGTAAGTGCTGTAGTTGCTGAGATCTCAGCGTCACGCCAGCTAGCCAGCCAGATAGCCAAAGTGCATATAATAGCGTATTTTTAGCGCATTTTTTGGAAAAATGGAAGAATCATCTAGATGATGAAAGCGCATTTTTGATAGCTCATGAATGCTTGTTACTTCAGAGATTTCGCAAATTACCATCTCTCACAATTACTGAGCTTGAAATCAAGCAGTTTGGGCGAACTTACGAAACAGCAGCTTCCATTTAGTACTAGTTTCAAGTTGACTATTTGATAGATACATAATTTATGCATGTACAAACTCAAAAATACCTTTTAATCTTCATTATTTGGTTATTGACTGACGAGAGGTCAAGTGCTGTAACTTAAAATGATAATTTGATCTTTATCAAAGCTATATAAGAAAAAATACACCAAAAGTGAACAAATTTTTATCCAATAATAATAATTCATTCTAATAAGCTTCAAATTCGCTTCAAACAAGTCATTGAATGAATCCCGGACAGATTTGACAACTGTACATAATAATAGTGACACCTGTGGCGAAAGTTGTAACTAAATTTTTATCTACTTCAATAAATTTTAGTTGCCACATCCTTAATGTCATATATATCTATGGGCATTGTTTCACTTGGAACAATTAATTGAATAATTCAACCTTCCACAATCACTGAGCTTGAATGAAAACAATTTGTGCAAGCCTACGAAATAGCAGCTTTTATTTAGTACCAGTTTCAAGTCTGTAAATAGTATAGTTGCTGAGAACTCAGCTTCACGCCAGCCAGCCAGCCAGCCAGCCAGCCAGATAGCCAAAGTGAATGTAATAGCGCTTTTTTCCAAAAAATGCGCTAAAAAAGCGCTATTATATTCACTTTGGCTGTCTGGCTGGCTGGCTGGCTGGTGTGACGCTGAGTTGTCAGCAACTATACTATTTACAGACTTGAAACTGGTACTAAATGAAAGCTGCTGTTTCGTAGGTTTGCACAAATTGCTTTAATTCAAGCTCAGTGATTGTGGAAGAATAAATTATTCAATTACTTGTTTCAAGTGAAACTATGCCCATAGATATATATGACATTAGGGATATGACAACAAAAATTTATTAAAGTAGATAAAAATTTAGTTACAACTTTTGCCGCAGGTATCACTATTATTATGTACAGTTGTCAAATCTGTCCGAGATTCATTCAATGACTTGTTTGACGCGAATTTGAAGCTGATTAGAATGAAATATTATTATTGGATGGAAATTTGTTTACTTTTGGTGTATTTTTTTTATATAGTTTTGATAAAGATCAAATTATCATTTTAAGGTACAGCACTTGACCTCCCGTCAGTCAATAACTAAACAATGAAGATTAAAAGGTATTTTTGAGTTTGTACATACATAAATTATGTACCTATCAAATAGTCAACTTGAAACTAGTACTAAATGGAAGCTGCTGTTTTGTAAGTTTGCCCAAACTGCTTGATTTCAAGCTCGTTATTGTGAGAGATTGTAATTTGCGAAATCTCTGAAGTAACAAGCATTCATGAGCTGTCAAAAATGCGCTTTCATCATCTAGATGATTCTTCAATTTTTTTTGTAGAAATGCGCTAAAAATAAGTTCACAAAAGTAGTGCTCAAGAAAAAAGTCACTGCTTTCTTCGAAAAAATTGGTTCAGTTGCAGTCATTCCTCTGGAGGATCATAATTTTTTCAACTGCAAATTAGTCTCTTTGAAGTCTCCCAATGTTCATCAAAAATGGATATGTCGCCTGTTCCGAGAAATGGTTCCAAAGAATGGAAGAAAGTATTAAGTTTACAATTAACTGCGTTGAGAAGCAACTCAAAAACCGTCTAGTTTTCTTGGTACTCACTATTTTCAAAACAGCTCTCGTATTTATAATTTTACTGGATTTTAGAACCAATAAGTTAATGATTTGGATTTTTGATTATTTACAGCTTCTGTGCCTTTTATCTGATACTTAAACTCCTCCATTACTTGTTTATATTGTTACGGAAGACTCGTGAAACCATTTAACTGAAATATGTACTTTGTTAATTGCAAGAAAGGCGAATCCTATCGTTTTTCATTGCAATTAAGCATCTGGCAAGAAAATAATTCCCGAATTATTTCTTTGTAAGGAGAAGTTGATTTTACAAAGATGATATCGAAATTTATCTCTCTGAGAGCCGTTATTGTGTAAACTTAGTTAATTACTGAAAAATTAACAAAGAGAACTGATAATTCCTTAAAATTGCGCTTGTGGTTTTTGCGCTAAGATGACGATGAGGCAGAAATAAACAGTGAATGGCTCCTTTTGTGCATAATGAAGGAAATTTATGTCAATTGCCGACCTAATTGAATTTTCTTCTGCTAAACTAATTTTGATCCTGAAAGAAGAGTTTTTCGACTTAATTCAATTTAATGAACAAGAAAGAATCTCATTGAGTTACTTCCAGAACTCAGATTGATGAGAAGTCATCATTTTTATTGGAAATATCTGTCTCTCTCGTCTCCTATTTTTGCCTCACTCGCTATTACAGTCAAAGGAGATAATTTTATAAACGTGTGGGATCAATGTCAAGCTAGTGAATTATTTACAAAAGGGTCCGAAAATTGCGACTCCTTCAAATAACTTGGTAGTTTCGAGAGGAAAGAGCTGAGACTTCCCTCGGGACCGAGAGTATATCCCCAACTCTCTTACTGTGATGTTTCCGGCGCTCGTTTGCTATACTGATAAAAAGACGGGAATTCAGAATTGTCACGTGGCAGTACTTGGATTTATTGCGATATTCAATTCAAAAAGAGAATTGCAAAAGCGAACAATGTAAGATCACGAAAAAGGACTTTTTATAACAAGGACAGAAATACGGTCAATACTCACCTCATTACTAAATTTGTTACTAGCTCTATTATTCTACCGATTGCGCCAATTTCGAGCTTCACATTTCATATTCATGCATTTTTATTCAGCTGATCTTTAATTTGATTTTTACTTGAAACCAACTCATGGATATGATTAAAAACACCAATTTATATCCGAAGGACTCCAACCACCGCTATCAAATTCCGATATGGATGAAATTATCCCATATTGATTTGTTCCCTATAAATTTTTCATCTGCTTATTCATAATGTATTGGCCAGAACGTTAACGGATTTGGGTCATCTATCCACATTGATAAATGAATTCATTTTGAGTATCATTTTGAACAAAATATAAAATGATAGATGCGATATCTGCCAGTTGATAATACCTTGCTGAATAGGAGGGATTCTCAGAGATCAAGCTGAATTTTCCACACTCAATTAGTTTTACACAATGTGCCATTTGTATCCAGCGAAATACCACCTTTAGAAATGAATATTTGACTCTTGCTGAGTTATTGTAAGTCATTGTTATAGTTTTATATTCTTGGAAGGATTTGGATGAAAAATTACATTATTTGCAGACGTCGAAGTAAAATTTCGAAAGGTACAGTATTTTTATTGAGTTCAAAAGGTGACCTCTGGACAGCACTTCTAAAAACTGCATTAAGACACAGCTACATTGATCCGTTTTTTCCAGAGCTAAAAACAATAAATAAGATTTTATTGACAAAGTACTTATCATTGTGCTGGACTGTTCAGAAGAGAATAAAAATATTTAAAGTGCCCTGATAGAGCTACGATTGTAATTTGAAGAAAATGAAAATTTATCAACCAACACTACCACGGTCGTATTGGTAAATAAAAAACAATGAGTAGTTTGGCAAAAAAGCAATAAAAGTCCTTGTGGATATTCAAGGTTTCAAGGGTAATTCAATTATTTAGAAATATACATCAAAAGAATAAGAAAAAAAATCAATATATGTAATAATTTCTGTTCCTATCGTTGAATACAGGAAATCCAGTGGGCTTATCTCAGTTTGCTCACTTTCTCCCATATATGTGTGCATTGCGAAATGTTTATTATAAAAAATGAGCTTGACTTGGTTGGTAGTCGTGGAAGAAGCCAATAAATCGTTCCATAATGAACAGATATTACTTATGATGATCAAAACGTTTTGATTGACAGAGGACCCTACCGACTGCGCCAGTTTCTATGAGTCTCTGTACTAGCTTCAATTTCAGAAAATTTTTCGAACTAGGGCACTTTCTAAACGTGAAAGAAACGACGAAATATTCACAGAATGATTTGGAATTGACTGGATACAATATTCAACAGGAAATTTGAAGGGCTTATCATATTTTGGTCACTTCTTTTTATATTTGTGTGCATTACGATATGTTAAGTTATTTTGACATGATTGGTGTTAATATAATAGAGAAGCTCCTCAAATCGTTCCATAATGAATCGAATGAATTGATGAATTGGCTTGACGTGATTGGTAATAATTGAGAAGGTTTTCAAATCGTTCCATAATGAGCAGATATTATTTCTGATGGTGCAAGAAGATGTTTATCATAACTCAATAGATTTTATGCTGTGCTATATATACTGGCAGATTGATAGTGTACTCTACCGATTGCGCCAGTTCCTAAGAATGCAGCATATCGTGATTCGTGTTCGTAGTATCGGAGTTTTGAAGCCCAAAAAGTTGACTTGAGATATACTTCAGCCAGCTCTGCCAAGCTGTTATCTCTATCTCTCGTATCAAGTCTTTCACGAAGGTCTTGAAGAATTTGAGGAAGTTGGTACTTTTTTGAACCAAGCAGTCACTATCGTAGCTTTTATTCCAGAAAACTGTATAAACCAGGACACCGTCACGGAAACATCCTGTACAGCTTGAGAAATTTACGTCAAGGAAATAAGAAAAAAGATCAATTTGAAATTAATTGTTCGCGGATTTTGTACAGTATCTAACGTTGAAAAAAGAGGATTCAGTGAGTCCATCCTCTTTTGCTCATCCAAGTCTAGATTTATGTGCATTACAAAATGTTTTTGTTATTGAAAATTGGCTAAATGTGATTGATAATAACAGAAAAAACTTAAAGAAGGCGTTCGATCGGGTTCGACTAGAAGACGTAAAAAGCCTTTTAACTGAGAAGGGTGTTCCAGCTCAGATAATAAAACTAATCGAAGATTCAAGTTTAAACACAAAAACAAAAATACACTCTGGAGAGCACCCAACTGAAGAAATATCCTGTACAACAGGTATAAGATAGGGAGACTCCTTGAGCCCAGTGCTTTTCAATATAGTGATGGATGGAATAATCAAAAGCTTCAATAAACTGCGCGGATATAAGTTGGGAAACCATTAGCTAAAAATACTATACTACGCAGATGATCTAGTACTCATGGCACAGTCAGAAGACGACCTGCAAAGATTGTAACGAAAATTCACCAATACAACATATTATTTGGAAATATCAACAGACAAGACCAAGTGCATGGTCATCAGCAAAGAACCGACAACTTGCAGATGACAATATTATCGAACAGGTATCATACTTCACCTATCTTGGCATGGAAATAACAAGTGATCCAAGGCTAAACGAGGAAGTTAGGCGACAATAGTAAGGCCAATACTAACCTATGTCGCTGAAACAAGGGCAAATACATCAAGAACTAATCAGATAATTAAAAGTACTGAGATGAACACTTTGAGAACCATATGTGGGAAAACTAGATCAGATAGAGTAAAGAATCAGACTATCAGAGAAGAATGTGAAATCTTAGATGTAAAAAAATTCATAAAAGCAAGAAGGAAATATTGGATGAACCATGTCTCTAGAACAGATGACTCAAGGCTAATAAAAATTGTATATGGTTCAATACTTTGGGGAAGAAGAGATCCGAAGATACTACCAAAAAGATGGGCTGAAAGCTGAATGACCTCATCAGTAAAAACCTTATGAATATAAAAATTATGGTGTGAAGAAAAACAAGGCTGTAGCCTTACAATTAAAGAAAAAGAAGAAGACAAAGAAGAAAAACTACTTCTGATGATGCAAGAATATGTTCATAATTAGTCAATAAACTTTATAATGTGCTATACAGACCGGCAGGTTGATAGTGCACCCTACCGACTTCGCCAATTATTTTGAGTCCAGCATATCGTGCTCCAACCGTAGCACTCTCTGTCTGCTCATAGTGTTGGACTCTGAAAGCGAACAATTTTGACTTGATGCATACTTCGGCCAGGTCTGCCGAGCCTTTATCTATGTATCTCATAGTGACTTTCTAAGAAATTTGTACTTTTGTGAACCAAGTAGTTACTTTATTAGCTTTAACTTCAGAAAACTGTTCAAACCAAGGCACGGTCACGGAAACATCGTGCACAGCTTCAAAAGTATACGTCAAGGGAATTAGAAAAAAGAAGCTTTAAAAGAATAATTTGGAATCAATTGTTCACGGACTTTGTACAATATTCAACAATGAGAAAAAGACAATCAGTGGGCTCATCTTATTTTGCTTATCTTAGTCTATATGAGTGTGTTCTACGTTACATTTCATTTTTGTTATAATAACAAAAATCATCACATTGTTTCTTATGAACAGATGTTACTTCTGATGATGCAAGAACATGTCCATAATTAGTCAATGAACTTTATAATGTGCTATATCGTCCGACAGATTGATGTTCTACCCTACCGACTGCGCCAGTTCCTACGAGTGGTGGATATTGTGATCCAACCGTAGTACCCTCTGCCTGTTCGTAGTGTCAGACTCTGGAAGTAAACAATGTTGACTTGAGGCATATTTTAGCCAGGTCTACCAAGCTTTTATCTCTATATCTCGTAGTGAGTCTTCTACAGAATTCTGGAAGAGCTGGGCTGGGAGAAATTAGTAGTTTGTGAACCAAACAGTCACTGTACTAGCTTTAGCTCCAGAAAACTGTACAAATCAGAGCACGGTCACGGAGACATCATGCACAGCTTCAAAAATATACGTCAAAGGAAAGACAGAAAAGAAACAGAATAATTTGAGACCAATTGTTCGTCGATTTTGTGCAATATCTAGCATTGGGAACACACAATTCAGTGGGTTCATTTTTTTTTACTCATCCAAGTCTAGATTTTTGTGCATTACGAAATTTATTTTTATTGAAGACACTGGTCAACACAGACAATTTTTCCAGAATTCTGTTGATCGTTTTTGGTTGAATTGAGGGTGCTGATTTCGAAACTAGCACTAGTTTTTTTCTAGCAGCTCTTGTTTTTGAATTACATACAGGCTATAAATTCTTACGGAAATGTATACTTTTACACACTCAAGTTCATTTGAATCCATACAATATTGTCTTATAGGACTTTCTGGAATAAGGAGCTTGCTCAAGGTCCCGACAAAGATTCCAGCAATAATATGCCATCATATAAGTGTCCCATCGGTATCGTTCTTCCATAACTCGTATCTTGATAAAATCTTTCATCCTGTTTCTCACTAAAATCTCCAAGAGTTTTAGGAAATCGATCCAAATGAGAATGTAAATGATGAAATTCAATGTTCTTGTTACACCCAAAAATTCTCAGATTTGACAACATTTCCTGTACCAATTGTAAATACTTTTCTGACTTTTTGGATTTTAAAAACGAATTATTTCTATGTCCTCTTTTCGAGCTCATATGTGCTCAACAAAATTTTGGATTTCTGATCGACAGTCTAATTTGTGGATCTAGTATACCTAATTCCAATTTTTCTGCACTTAGCCAAGGAGATTTGATGAGTAAGCAGAACATTCACCATGTTTGTTAAGGGCCTTGATAGATTGTTTCATAATGCCGAGTTTATTATGAAGCGGTGGTAATATAATTTGATCTCGATTCACTGAATGTGGATTCATCACATTTTGATTACCAGTAACTAGTGACTCTCTTGATGACCGCATTCTTGGAGTCCAAAGGTTTTTTTATTTGTAATATATTTACGATACTGTATTAAGGTATATTCACCACAAATAAAACAAAAACTGTCTGGATCGTTCGTACAAGGTCTCCTCTCCGTAGTCATTGTAATGTTCACTATTAAATTAACAGATGTGCTAGGTAAAGCAGGAAAAAAATCTACTTCCTAAATGTTAATGAATGTGAAGAATTTGAATATCTCAAGAACTAGAGCTGCCAAGGAAGATTCAATATGATATATGGAATCACCACTTCAGAATACATTGAAATTGACACCAATATTTTTGTAAAATTTTATAAAGTCGTAAATTGTTGACCAGTGAAATTGGTTGAATGTGGTTGATAATAACAGAAAAAACCTTCACTTTGTTACTTCATAATAAGCTATACAGATCAGCAGATTGATAGTGTACCCTACCGACTGCGCCAGTTTCTGTCAATGCAGCATATTGTGATTCAACCGTACCTACAGCACTTTCTGTCTGTTCGTAGTATCGGATTCTAGAAGCGAAAAAAGTTGACTTTAGACATTTATCTGCCAAACTTTTATTGAGTCTTTCAAGAAGTTCTTGAAGAGCTTGGAGAAATTGGTACTTTCATGATCAAAGCAGTTGCCGTACTTTGTACATTGCTTCAAAAATATGCTTCGTAAGAATAAGGAAAAATGTATTTGAAATTAATTATTCCTATTGTCGACTTGTTACAATTTTACTGGGCTTATCCTGTTTTGATTCCTTCTTTTCATAAATTTGTGCACAATAAAACGTTTCTCCAAATCGGTCTAATGTGATTGGTGATAATAGAAAAATCGTCATATAATGAACAAATATTACTTCTGATGCAAAAAACTGCTCATTATTAGTCAATTAATTTTATGTTGTGTTATGTAGATTGATAATGCGTGGCTTCTTCAGTCCGATGAAGGGAAACCAATAAAGTATTCGAGAATGCAAATGATGTACAATACATTATGCCGATCAAAAGAAGATGGCAATATCTGTGAAGGCAAACACCTGAGAAAGTTTAGGGTTGCTTCTAGATATGTGCACTCGGTGCACACTGAACACCGCAGCAGTCGTATAGAGACTTGTGTATGATCAGCATTAATAATTCAAAAATCGCTTTAAACTTTTTCGTTTCTGTTGATTTATTGGAGCTTCTGCGATTGTTTATGAAATTGACCACAATATTTTTATTATCAAGATAATTCGATTCTTGATAGCTACATTACAAGGTTCTGGATTCTATCTAACCAATTCCCAATTTATCTTGCAATATTTCCACTGCAATTGCGCCATCGTTGATACGTTTCTTCCGCTTGATGTGTTGTAAATTCATGGCTTGTCCAGCATTTCCAATTCCCACATGCTAAGCCCCATAATCCCAATAACCTAGTGATCAATACTATCAAGATGAGAAGCCGTGAAGCTTCGACTTTTGCTGTTGCCTCGAACCTACATATATTGTAGTTTGTTTTCCCCGATGGGCCACTCGGAGTATCTCATGGTCAGCAAGAAAAGGAGAACGGAAGTTTGGAAAGGGTAAGAAAAAGAGGAAAGATAAAGGAGAGTATTAATGGAAGAGGAAGAAGAATGGTTGTCAATATTGGATACTACCGCTGTAAATCTTGCTGACCTTTGAATGTTTGACATTTGATTGAACCGGAAGAAGATATAGAGGATGTACATTCGCTCACTGAAGCTGGGAGAAAATTACTTGAAATAATATTTATCCATTCATTAATTTCAAATTAATGAAAAGTGTCAGGATGGATTATTACTAAATTTATCGCCTCAAAACGTCTAATTGGAAAAGGAAATTTAAGTAATTGTTCTATTGCTATGCTCCTCAAATCGTAATATGTCTCCTCGCACGACTTTCCACCAGGAGATACAGCTTCATTACTCTAAAATCTTTGTGGCTTTAAATTCAAGGTATCAAACAACATTCATAAATCAAATGTGTGATTCACAGTTTGTGAGGAACAGTCTAGAATAAACATGCCAATGTTTTCGTGCATCCAAATTTCATCTCTATTCATATTAGTACTTTTTGAAATAATTGCTTCCATATAATTTCAACTATAGTTGTTGGCTTTGTTCTGCTACAATTTGGTGAAATATTACGTGGTAATAAAGTTTCTAAGCGTTTGGTTGCATTTGAAGTGAGCCATTAATTAAAACAACGTTCGAAAGTGCATTGTTGCTACGTACTACATTTTGACACCAACAAGAACAACGTTCATGTCTACTATGTTGTTCTAAATGTGTTATTTAGTACAAAGAGCTCATAAAATTTGTCAAGTACCGTTAAGTTTCTAAAATAGTCTGTTTCTGAAATGATTGCATCCCTCCTCTGCAACAATCTAATGAATACAAAAATCTGACGTGAACATCACGTGAATTACTTGTACATCATTTGATATATGCACAAATTTATTCAATAATGTTTTCTGTCACTTCAGATTAAAATTAATAAAATTTCAATAATATTTTGACATGTACAATGTCAAACTAAATCAAAAAATCTGACGTGGACATCACGTGACTTACTTGTACATCATTGGATATTTATATATAATCGAACACAACATCTCATCATTCCACGGTTAGTCGGTTGCTATGTCATCATTCTCAAGCTACAACATTCCTAAATACTGATTTCCAGGATTCTACGATTCTAATTAGTACGAAATCTCAATATTAGCGACTGATTGTTTTAAATTTATGAGAAAAATTTGAAAAGTCTGTAATATGAAGTGCACTTCCGGCTTAGTCGATTGGGACGAAAATAGGAGACGATCATTTGAATGCTAAAGCAATTTCAAATACTGAATTCCAGTATCCTACGGCTAATCATTCTAGATTTATGCGGAAAATTCCAAAAATGTATCAGGTAAAGTGCACTTCCAGTACAGACGATTGCAACCATAATGCGAGGTGCACATCAAGATCCTAGATTCTATTGGGAGCGTGCGAAGCCATGGAAGGAGAAGTGAAATCGTCGCTAGCGCTAGCAGCGGAGAATTCAGACAATTCGGGAGGCTCTTTTGTATATTTCTAATATAAGAAACGCACGTATTGGCTGCAGTTTTCCAAGAAAACAAATAAAATGAGCAATCGGTATTGCATTATTGTGAATTGCAAAAATACTGGAAAAAACAACGAATGTAAATTTTATTAATTTTTCGTTGCAAAATGGAAAGTAAATCAAAGAAATAAATGGATAGCTGCAGTAAGAAGGAAAAGATACGTACTGCCATAATCTTTATTTCTGTGATAGAAATAACATTGAAAATAGCAGACTCCAGAGAGGTCACAGGTGCTTATGGACCATTGATTATTATTCTCAAAAGTAATAAAAAAATTGGCATTTTTGGCGCTTAACATTTTCTCATATATATTTTTTCCAATTTTTCTTCTTTAGACTTTGGGATTATTGTTTTAACACCAAAAAATTGTCTTATATCTGTATATCATTGAATAATAGATTCATGCATGAATCTAGTTCAAGAAAATTTATTAATGACTTTTAATTAAGTGTAAATGGATCGCTTTGGTATCTTGAATCACATGAAAATATTTGAGCGAGACAAAAAATCTGAAGAGGAGTCATGTCCTACCTATGTTTCTACAATATTCCTTTCAAATTACAAATCTTCAAAAGTTAGTGGAAGTTCAACTTTAAGCAGGAGAATGAATATATGCAAATAATATAATATTATTATTCAATTGTCCATCAGTATCAATGGCATGAGGAGTTATAATCAACGACAAATAATTTAGCATTGATTAAGGAGAAAAATAAACCTCGAAATGAACAAAATCTACCAAGTGAAAGCAATAGTAATCATATAAGTCCATCAATAGGATTTATTAGTATTTTAAACATCTCGAGGATATTTTGAAGCCCACCTATACTTTAATCAATTTTGGACATTTCGAATTTGTCAATTTGATTTCACAAATATGTAACAATTCATATTGCAATTCTGTGAAAATTCATTAATTCTACAGATCCATAAATCCATTGCGATTTTGTTCTTAATTTATAAATCTACGAGTTTTACTGATTTATAACTTGACACAGAACTGCAACATTAGTTAAGGAATGACTATTTTATTCATTCTATACGTTTTCATTCCATGTTATTATTTTATGATCGTTATTAAATATTATGACATTACTCAACCAAACTTTTGTTGAGTTTCAATCTATTTTTTCATTCATCATACTTACTTCAATGTCAGCCGAACTCATGAGAAACGTATTATAATAATGAATAAAACTTTTTACTTGCTTAGAATATCCGTATATACTTTTATTGATACCATAATATAACATTTTATTTCGTTAGATCACAATGTACATATACGCCAAATATCCTCCTTTAGTTCATACATCATATGGCGCTGCTGTCGCACACTGAGCGAATACCAGTCTTTTATACAAAATTTCAGCATTATACGTTTGACGAATTCTGAGATTTGTGAGTTACGCAAATACACACATACATACGTACCGACATCAAGCCAAAAATAGTCAAAATGGATTCAGGGATGCTCAAAACGGATATATCCATCAAAATCTCGATATGTAAATTTTGTCGGTTTCACAATATTTCCTTGTACTTTTAGACCATCAGATAGTCGTAGATTTCAGTGCCTCATTTTGTTTTTCATGCCTTCAAAAGGTTTGATAAGTATGCATATTTAGAGTTCAATATTGCTTAAATTAAAGCTGGACTGTGTGACCAACATAATGAAAATTAATTTCAAATTTGTATGAAAAAGCATGTTCTGATCCAATTTTGTCGCTTTTATCATGCTTACGAAATGAAATTTAGGGAAAAATATTCTGAAATGTAAAATGTCAAACAAAATTAAAAATTGACAACAGATTATCATTGCCTACCTTATCATTTCAATTAAACTGATTGTTTTATACGGCAAATTCTGAATGTCTGTTATACTCATAAACTGCACTTCCGGCTTGGCCGATTGTTACAAAAATAGTAGATAACTATTTTGATGCTACAAGTTCAAACACTAAATTCAAAAAAAGTTTCGAGTAAAGTGCACTTCTGGCTTGGCCGATTCATACAAAAATAGCAGATAACCATTCTGATACAACATCAAGTTCAAATACTGAATTTCAACATTCTACGGTTGATCATTCTAGATTTATTAGAAAAATTCGAAAAAAGTTCCAAGTAAAGTGTACTTCCGGTACAGACGATTGGAACCATAATGCGAGGTGCACAACTAGACCCTATACCAGTCTTAAATACAAAATTTCAACATTATACATTTTACCAGTTTTAAGATTTGCGAGTTACGCACGAACGAACGCACGAACATACGTACCGACATAAGCCGAAAATAGTCAAAATGGATTCAGAAATGCTTAAAACGGATATTCCCATTAAAATCTCGATAGGTGAATTTTGTCGGTTTCACAATACTTGTACTTTGTACAAGTAAATGAAAATCAGCTCCAATTTTCTGGATTTTGGGAGTCTAAACTTTCAAAGTAGGGCTATCTTAGGAAATATCTTAAAGCTCATACATATAATTTTTGAACAAAATCTGAATACTGATCTATTTGTTACCGACTGTGCCAATTTCTATTAGTAAAGCACATCGACAAACTCTTATCTCTGTCAGTCTTATAGTCTTCTACGGAGTTCTTGAGGAACAATATTGGTTAATACTTTTGTGAACAGAGCAATACTAGCTTTAATGTCAATTAACGGTTCGAACTAGGGCAGTAAATGAACTGTACTACCTCTCGCCAGAAAATTGTTCGGACCAGAGCAGTCGATAAACTGTTCAAGAGAACTATTCAGACTAGGACAATCAACGAACTGTACTTCAATTTCCATAAGCAATTTTGTTATCAGAATTACACAAAATGAGGTTGGGATATATTATTTCCATTTTCCTCAACGATATCGATATAATTAGGCTGAATAGCTTAAAATTCGTTAGGAGACCTACCGACTGCGCCAGTTTCTATAAGAAGCACCATCTGTCTGTCCACAGTATCAGTTTATGAAGGCGAAATAAGTTGATTTAAGATACATTGTAGTCTCTGTATCTAGTTTTGAGGTTTCTACGGATTTTTTGAAGAACTTGGATGAATTAGTATGTACTTCTATGAACCAAGCAGTCACTGTACTAGCTTTAACTTCAAAGGAATGTTTGAACCAGGATAATAAAAGAGCTGTACTTACTCTAAATGAGCTATACTTGCTTTAAACGAGCTATATTAGCTTTTACTCCGGCATCCATATGATTTTAAATGATATTAATATAATTGAGCTAAATAACTTGAAATTCGTTAGGTGTTCTACCGATTGCGCCAATTTCTATAATTGGAGCATATAATTAGATAATATGATCCTAATTTCACACAATGAAATTTGTGAGGTACCAACTGCCCCAATTCCTACGTGTGGAATATATTTTTTCTGCTACTGTACAAATAAGTGAGCTTTGTAGCCCTGGTAACTCGAACGATAACGAAAGCAAACCTTCGTGTTACCTCGTTGCTATGCGTTGCTAGCTGCGAAAGTAATACTTTCGGGGCCAGGACAAAAAAGTAAAAGTTTGAAAAAATGCAAATATATTGGAAATTTCATTATTTATTCAAATAAATAAGTAGTTTATAACAATAATATGATTTTATCCAATCTATTCAATTTAATTTTATCTATTTATTGGTTTTAAGTAATTATGCAATTTGAACAATTGGAAATATTCAATTTCATTACTTTACGAAGAATACTTCCATCCGCTCTTCAAATCCAAAATATCGACCCCCGGAGGTTTTGAACGGCCTCGGCTTCACCTCGGCCATTCAAATACCACCTCACACAAAAAAGTATGCTTTCACATCTTGTAATGTAAATAACTATTACGATCATATTATCACAATTTCACAAAATGAAGTTAAAATATATTGTCTCCATTATTATGAACGACATCAAATGTAACTTGATTATGTGAAAATGACTGAAGAAATTTTATATTGAATTTATTGATTGAGTAAATAACATTAAGTAATAAATTGCATGTAAGTATCATGAATATAATTTTCAATCTTCAAGATTTGTGTGGTTATGTGTTTCTGGAAATCAATTAAGGGAACATGATATTGCTTTTCTACTGTTACTGTTCTATATCTTGGGAAACAATAAAATCAGTGATTATTGCAGTAAGACCATTAAAATTACACCCATAAAACGCCTCAGTGTCTCAGAAGTTCTATTCCGCTGATTGCAGTAAAATAGTTTGCTAATACCCCTACCTCGTGGAAATTTTACGATGCTAGGATTACCGTTAAGTACAAAGAGAGTCCAACTGTTCGAATGGTTCCAAGGTACCGAGTAAATAAAAAACAAACGAATAAATGGCACTTGTTAAAAGCATTCTCGCATAATTTACAAAGCATTACTAAAAGTGTTTGTAGATGAAGCGAGAGTTGAGGAATAAAATTGTAATTGCACAAAAAGAGGATTACATGACCGATAATGCAAGCTTTAAAACTTTATTAGATTGATACTTTGTATCCAGGATGTCTTACGACCAACAAACTCAATATTCCGGGGATTATCAACTGGAGGTTGATGAATTTTCCTAATCTATCAGCTACTCAAATACTGAATCAGCTACTAATTAACCTAGTTTAAAATGATAAACATCATAAATTAGGTTCACTATGTTCTATTATACTTAAACTCTAATCTTCTATCACGGGGACTTTTACGATGTTGCATTATTTATCGTGTACCAGACTAGATGCATTTTAACGCTGTTTTAGTATCAATGGAATAGCGTGCATCTCAATATCACGAACGATGCAAGAGGAAATAAACTGGAAAGAGATTACTATTTTATATTCAAGCTGATATATTAGACGGAGCGAATTTTGGATTTCATGATGACTAGGAACAGAATTAGATGCAGACAGAAACGAAGATGGGGAACATGGTCGCACTCATGATGATGACGCATAAATAGTGAACTCCAAATGTGTTGCCCTGGCAACTATTTTATGTTATATATTTTCCTCTGATTATTGAATTTCATATGATTGTTCATAACTTTGAGCTTTGGATGCCTCATAGTCGACGGTTGATTGCTCGGGCACCGATTTCAGCAAATAAAGTAGCCAGATTGTTCAGTCGGATGAAGACAACGTAAACGGTAACATAGTTTCACTCAAGATGAAACATAACAGAAGGTCGAATCGCTTTACAAGGATTGAAGAAGTCAGTGGACTGTCCCATTGAAGCACAGGGAAACTGTTAGTACTAGGGCAACCCGCAAACTATATCAGGTCTAACTTTATGGACTACGACAATCAACAAACTACTGTACTAGATCCAACAGATGATTATATTTGGAACAAGATAGTTATTGATCTGTGCTATCGTGGCTAACATTTGATTGATAAAACTATTTCGCTCAGATTGTCTTTTCGTTACTACTTGACGGTCTGAAACTACGGATTCTATACGCTAAGCTTGTTGGTCCATATCGTTCTGGTAACTGGTTCCCATGTATGACTCTTCCAGATTCTCGGTAGTTTCAGCCCTTCATCTCAATTGTAGATTTTTGGATTTCTTTAGATTTCTATAGCCTCTATAGAGTCTAGACCATTTTCTCTCTCATCAGCATCTTAGTCTTGTGCATTTCAAACGTATGTCTCATCTCTGGTGTATGTTCTGTAATCTTTGATTGGCTCATGTCATTTCTGTGGCTGGTTCCTTAGAATCATCCGTTTCCAGATTCTTGATGGATTCTGCTCTTCATCTGTGTTGTGGTTCTTTGAATTTTTCTGGGTCTCTATTATCTCTTAGTAGAGTCTAGGCCATTTCTTCTCTCACCAACAACTTTGCGTTATACAATTCTTTGATGTGATTCATATCTGGCTTGTTATGCAATCGCTTTTTGATCTTTGTCGTTTCTGTGGCTGGTTCTTAAGAATGATCCTTTTCAGATTCTCGTTGAATTCTGCTCTTCATCTCTGCTGTAGTTCTCTGAATGTTTCTGAGTTTCTATTATCTCATTTGTGTAGTCCATCTCTGGCCTATTCTTGATAAATTCTGCCCTTTATCTGTCTTTTAGTTTTGGAGTTTTTCTGGGTTTTTATTGTTTGTTTGTAGACTCCATTTTTTCTCACCATTTTTTTCTCACCAATACCTTGACTTAATTAATTTCTCTTCGTCTGGCCTATCTCTGGGTTGCTCTGCAATCGCTGATTTATTCTTGTCGTTCCGGTAGATAGATTCTGCCTTTCATCTCGATTGTAGTTCTCTGGTTAGTTTTGGGTTTCTGTTGTCTCTTTCAGTGACACCTTGATGCTTTCTTATTTCTGTTCCGTCTTTAGCCTGTTCTGCAGCCGCACTTTGATCTATGACGTTCTAGTAACTGGTTCTTACGGATAACCCATTTCCATATTATTGGTAGCATTAGCCTGACACCCAATTGTAGTTCTTTGAATTGTTTCAGGTTTCTATTGCCTGTTTGTAAAATGTAGGCCATTTTATTTTTCACCAGCAGCTTGGTCTTGTCCAATTCTATCGTATGTTTCGTATCTAGCCTGTTAATTTCTCCCAGTATTTATGTTTCAGACTATTGTTATGCTTCTTCAATCTTGTAATGACGTTTCTCTCTATTCTATGCAGACTATGCAGACATGATGGTTATCCGTATTGCTGAAGACAGTCTCGATAACCTGCTTTACTAATACTTCTTTCTGTACAGAGTAGATTAATCAACCCGCTGAAATAAAGAACGTTTCATTGGGTTCATTCAAGCGAAAATTAAAAATTTATTGTAATTCCCACAAAATTTAAATTTAATAACTAATTATTATTCAATAAAATTATCAATATGTAAATATTTTCTATGTAATCGTCTACATTCATGAAAAAATGTACTGCAAGTTATGTTATTATGGGTTGGATGGAAGAGCAGCCTTGGCTGAATCCAACCTTTGGCGTAGATGTCAATAAATATTATTATTATTATTAATTGATGAAGTACTCACCCTTGTTTCTAGGATTAGTTCTTTCATTAGAAACACACTCGATCTTCCTATTGGAAAGCTTTTCTTGAGTGGTTGAGCTCTTCATCCAGGTTTTCCGATTTGTTGTTGATTGTAGCACGGTACACCAGTATTAATGGAACAATGTTCCTGTGCTGGATTTTGATGAAATGCCACGTTTAAGTACCTTTCTATGTACGTGTATTTTCTGTGTACTCAATGTCCTCTTTCGTCCTGAAATATAAAGAAACGGTAGCCTTGCATTCTTCTTCAGCTTCATGATGAAGTTGATATCTGAGTGCAAACCACATAAGGTTGGATAACAAAATTGTCATCGAAGTATCAGAACCATCATTTAGATGTCAGAGCAAAGAGTTCCATGTAGATGTACGGTCGTGTTGAGTCTTTCACGTAGTTCTAGAGGACTCAATGCGAGGTACATAGATGAAAACCAAGGTCCGTGGACTATACAGGTTACCTCAATCAGTTAGCTTGTGGGTATCGCTGAGCGGTGTACAGGGGGAGTACTACGTCACTGCTAGCCCTGTCTGAACACAACGACCTTTTTTACTCTTTATCTTGCTTCAGCGTTTGTCGTGTGATGTAATATAAATTCGAATCGAATTTTGGTAGTGTTTTGCTTAGTATCACTTACCTACTTTTCGCCACGTTCTTTAGATTTTTATTTTGCTAAACACTACGTTTTTGTAAACGTTGGTATATATCTGAAATGTTCATTTTTCGAGAACTGTCATCAAAAGTGAGCATTTACAAGGAAACTAAGAACATGAGAAATGGTTATTTTGTTTACAGGACGCGAAATCTTTTGCAGTCAGGATGCGAAGTATTATAAACTGTATTGGTATCATAGCAACATTGGAAGTGACATTGATTGATTTTTGTTTTTACATTTCCATCAATTTTGAGACCTGGTTTTCGAGAGAACATTGTTAGATTCATGATTGCGAAATTATTTTGCGTTCTCGAATAATTTTTTGGTGAGCGTAGCGAATGAGAAAAATCTTTTATTCTCGAATGCAAAAGTGTCATTTCGCAATCTGGAACTGTTGGAGTCTCGCTCTTCAAATCCTTTGTTATTTTTTTCTAATGTGCATTTTTTCTAAACCCAAATTTATCATCTCTTGAAATAAAGGTGAGATACATTTAAGGTTTTGTTTTTGACGCATAAATAACGTCTATATTTTTTCTGATTATTTCCAAATAATCTAATATTTCAGCAAAATAATTCAGTAATATTCATTACAGTTATTGAAAAATTGGGTTTTGAAATAAACAATTCGCACTCACTTCGCCTAGGAGATTATTAATAACAGCTGATGATGAAACAGATGATACTTTTAATTTCTTTTCTAATTTAAATTTGTGTTTGTTCATATCGTTACAATGTCATAATTGTATTAGGTATTATGATTCAGCTTGATCTTAGAGCTAATTGCATCGCACTAAAAATCAATATATCAACTTCATGTGTCACAATTTAGGTACTAGTTTGAAGGAAAAAAAGTATATATCATTCGGAGCAAAAATGGCTTTATGTGATTCGATTACTTTGGCTGCCGAATGTAATGAGGTAGTCAAACTGCAAATTCCAGCACATAAAGCCTAATTTTTGCTCCTTATAATATGATCTACTATTTAGGCAGTTTATAATGTCGTGCCTAGAAGTCAGTAATTCTTTCATTATAAAAATAGTTTCTGTTTTTGATAAAATAAGAACAAATTTGTCAAAAAAAGAAAGAATACTGCTGTAGCAATGCAAAGACAGCGGTGGGCGCGGCCTTGCAGGGCTAGCGGTGACGTATTCTCGACTAACCAATTGAAGCAGAGTTGGCCCATTGAGGTAACTTGTATAGTTTACGGACCTTGGATGAAAACTGGACAGGCCTACCTAAAGTTTGTTTCAAGTCAACATTTTTCGCTTCCAGAGTCCGATATTTTGAGCAGATAAAGAGTGCTATGGTTGGATCAGGATATACTCCACTCATATGAAGTGGCGCAGTCGGTACGGAACAATACATAAAAAATTTCGTCGATCAATTATCAACATCTTTATGCATTATTAGAAATAACATCTATTCTCAATGGACGATTTAATGGCTTTTTCTATTATAACGAATCACGTCAAGTCAGTTTTTGATAACAAAAGTTTCGCAGTGTTCACAATACGGAAAAGAGTGTACAATGCAAGATGAACCCATAAGGTTTCTCTCACATACAGAGACCGATATTATGAGCGGACAGAGGTTACTGCGGTTGAGTGATCAAATACTCCTCAGGGAAAGTAGCGCAATTGGTAGGGTACTATAACTTGGTCACCGCTTATAGAGCAATTTTAGCTGGTACTTTGATGAACGAATCAGTCACTGTTTAACTCTTTCTGCAGAAAACAGATCGGACTAGCTCTACCTCCAGAAAACTACTTGAATGTTCATCGCCGTTTGTGAACGAAGTAGTCGTTGTACTCTATTCAAACCAGGATAATCAACGAACTGTTCTAGTTCTAACTGCAGAAAACTGCTCAGACCAGGACAGCTAGCTTACTGTATTAGCTTCAGCTAAAGAAAGATGGTCGTATTAAGCAGTTGAGGAGCTCTATTTGCTACAGCTCAGACTTTTATGCACATTTTGCGAACTGACTTATCCTACTAATATTCATTTTTCTTTTTTTTTTTTTGATAAAAGACTGAATCTAGATTCAACGTATTCAATTGCCTACTTGATTGGTTCGCGAACAAATCAATGCTTGGTTTAAAAACAACTTTTGATTTTAAATGCTGTATATTTATTTGAAACTTTGAAATTTCGATCCTTTGACCAAGGATCTTCTTCAGAAAACTATGATACAAAATAAAACAAGGCAAGTAACTAGATACTAAAAATATACAGAATACTAGATGTGTTAACGTGGATATCACACCTAAACAAAAAGAATAAAATCCTCTGGCATTCACCCGAAGCTTGAGGAAAACCACGTGAAAACCCCAAACAGAGAAATATGCCGAACTTGGAACAGCTCCGCACACATCCCAAATCACAAAATACACGACATTTCAACAAGACAGCGTAGCGCTACTCCTTGCTATTAGTTTGGCTCACAACTGCAGTGTCAAATATTCTTCAGTGTACTTTATAATCCAAAATATATACATAACTACACCAACCAAAACATAGTCATTATACATTTGATAATTCTGTTATCAATAACACACATATATAATGACTATGTTTTAGTTGGTGTAGTTCTGTGTATATTTTGGATTATAAAGTACACTGGAGACTATTTGACACTGCAGTTGTGAGCCAAACCAATAGCAAAGAGTAGCGCTACGCTGTCTTGTTGAAATGCCGTGTATTTTGTGATTTGGGATGTGTGCGGAGCTGTACAATGTAGGTCATATTCCTCTGTTTGAGGTTTTTACGTGGTTTTCCTCAAGCCTTGGGTAAATGCCAGAGGATTTTATCCTTTTTGTTTAGGTGTGATATCCACGTTATCACATCTAGTATTTTGTATATTTTTAGTATCTGGTTACTTGCCTTGTTCTATTTTGTATTATTGTTTTCTGAAGAAGATCCTAGGTCAAAAGATCGAAACGTCAAACATCAAAATTTTGAAGAATGTGTAGATTATTAATGCTTGTTTTCTTGATCGTTTGGAGGAAATTCTGGTTTGCTGCTGCTTTTGAAGCTCCTGTACCTACATTTCAGTTTTAAGTACATTGGCTCATTATAAAGAGAGCTCAATTTAGCAAATTAATACACTCTTCTAGTTCGTTAGTCCGAAACTCGAAAACGGGATGATCAAATACTACTAGCTGTTCCCTATTGATTCATAGTTTCCTGGTTTATATCTAGAACTGAGGCATTGTTCAAACGAACGTCTCAAGCTGGTGTGCCCGTAACAAGATACTCAGTTTTGGACTAGATCGTTCGCAAACTACACATTACTACATTTTGTGGTCTTTTGTGAAGAATTCAGTTTGCTGAAAATTATTTTGGTCTCAACAGAAATTAGGTAATAGTTCCAAAAATTGTTCAGAACTTGACGGATGATTGAGCGAACTTCTGGGACTTTGTTCCCATACAATTTCAGCAAGAACTGAAGGCATTGCACACTTTTCGACTACAAGAACCACCCAGCACTGAGGATGATACTAAATTTCATATACATACGTTGAATATGTATTTGATAGACTTACAGTAGTGTTTCATAAGTATGCAAAATTTGTTTATCAATATCATCGTTGCAACTTTTGATGCCCCGGAGTGTTAGGTACTATAAGAAGTACCCTTCAAGTGATTATTAAACAACACAAGCTAGACACGGATGAAACAATGTCACAACCAACTTGATACGATCCGCAGCACCTCCTATCCAACATTCTGATTCATAACTTTATATACTTTGTATCATATCTAAACTCCACTGTCCTATAACATCAGTCTATCCCTGTTGAATATGCATCAGCTATAAAACACGCTATTGAGCGTGAAAATCTGCCCGGTTTAGTGTGAGCCAATTTTAGGCTATCTCTTCTAGTGAAAAGCCATACATCCGGAGGGATCATGCACCCATGTCGTCCTAAACACATTCACAGGCTTAGTAAGATATCACTAACCGATATCGATGTGGCAGGACCAACCTAGCGAAGTAAATTTTTGTTTGCGGAGAAAACTTAATCTGGGAATATTTCTCTGGCGGGATTGAAGACGACTGCAGCTTTAGTGGCTTGAGAACTTGATTGAAATTAATGCTAGGGGCTGTCTCAGTGTATTGATTTTTACAATAGCGAATATATTTTTGTACAGAGTCGGCAGTTTATCATAAAAATATTCATGGAGAATTGACACAATGCTGTGATAATTTAAAGAGTTGTTCATAACCGCTTAAGCTCATTTCACTAGAACGTTTACTTGTATAAATTTAAAAAATGATTTATGAGATCATCAGATTTACCACAGCAGGAACCAGTACCATGATGGATGACTCCGGAGTAGCACTTCCGTTTAACAATATGTAACTGTCAAACAGCAGTGGTTCTTTTAAATGCCATTTACGAATTGTAGCTTTTATTTTTCATCGCAGGAATCAATATCCTATTACAACGACTGCGGTGTACCTGTTCTCCAGGTTTGAAAGCTTCGGACTTGACTGATGCAGGTGCCCATCTAGCTTTGACAGGGATTAATAAAATAATTTAATTTTAAAGCTGAAAATCAGATTTCTGACGTAGATGGATCGCACATCGCACGAAATTACAGATTAATTTCGATACTTCCATTTTGTTCCGTATTGTATCAATATTTCAATTTGTAGAAGCGTTAATACTTTTAAAAGCTTTTATGTATGTTTTCATGGTCGTAAATATTCGCACCATCTTCCAACAATAAGTTTTGTTCTTGGTCATAAAATTGTTTGCATGATCACATCAAAAACACCCGTTCTCTTGTTTTGAATGTTCTTTTCACATGTGTAGGTTAGCAGTCCTGCAAACACGCAAACATACGTATAGCAATGACGTAAATGACACGTGCAGTATCTTTTTTACGACATCACAATCATTTAGACGTGATGTGTGTGTTGACCACCCGTTTTATTCAAATGTGTTTTTAACGTTTACGTAATACTCTAGATTATTTCGCTATCGTCATTATCTGTTATTGTTAAGGAAAATCAATATTGATGCGTATTTTCATCTGTTACTGAATTTTGATGAATTAGTCTCAATCTGGAATCATGTTATTATTTATTTTTGGTAGTATAATGAAACAGCTTCGATATCAATTCCCAAGTGGATAATAATCATTGTTTGAACCTCTGTTTGATCAAAAAGGAGCTCTCGGTTGTACCATTTTTGTATTTTTTCTACCGCACGTTTCGTCGTGTTCATCCAAATTTCCGGCGAGTTTGTGCTCGCCTATTTTTTATATCAGGTGAATTGTTATTATGTTCCAGGTTCATTATTCATTTTTGAATCCTTGTATTTTTATTGGTCGAAAATTTACAAGTCTTCAGCGCTGTAGTGTATATTCTCCAAATTAAAATGTATGCTACGCTTCGAAGACAATATTTTTTATACTTACTGCCTTCCTGAAGAATTATTCTGTTGGTTATTCACCAAAGAAATCTGCTGTATTTTCAAAGGAACATTTGATAAAGTTCTTCGTGAATGCGCCAGATGATGAATATGCACTCATGATGGTGAATAGTTTCAAATCCCAGACAGCAAAGAAATATTCCAAGAATAAGCAGAGAATATTTCTTCCGAATATTCAGCTATTGTTGGAATATCCTATGTTTATCGGTATATATTTGTGGAATATTGATAGAATATTCCCATGTCCCGATATTGCATATCCTATAAATATCTCAGGAATCATCCTGAAATATGCTACGGATATATAATGTTATATTCCTGGAATAATCTATGAATCTCTATAAAGTAAATGTTCAATATATGCTAAGAATATTATAGGGATAATTGAAATCATATTCTTGGAATATTCTGGGCTGGTTTATGACCATATTGAAGCTATATTTTTTTGGGAAATAAAATCATATCTGTGACAATTGATAGGAAATATTTATTCTTATATAAGTACAATTGAGAAAAAAAAATCACACTCATAAAACTCACAAAAATGTAAAAATACATTGCGTATTGCATTTAACTTCCAGAGTTGAAGAAATATATATGACATGAAAAAAATAAAACCATATTTGCGATAACAACAAGATAGAAATGTAGTTATACATTATATAATCTATTGATTTCTAATTTTCATATGTTCAGGAGCCTGCTTAGCCGTTTGGCAATTTTTAATTCAATTTGTTTCCCTGTGACATTTCTGGCGGTATGGTTCTTTTTGGCAGATTCCTAAATGAGAAATCATTTGAAACAGATAATATTAATTATGATAAAACAATGCTTTACCAATAATTGCAGTAGTCAATTTGAATTTTTTGTTCTCTTTATAGCCCTGCCAACTATATCCAGTGGCTAATTCATTCGCAAGAATTCTTGTCATCACTCTTTTTATTAATTTTTCCACATTTTCCTGTTTAATTTGAGCCATCGGATACCTGGAAACACATTCATTCTGTATATTTACAGGGTTTCATACAAATACCAAGTGAAATAAATAAATATTCATTCAAGAGAAAGAAATAATATTAATGTTCATTTAACAAATCTTTATTTGTTGGTTCAATCAATAGCCAAAATGAAAATGAAATAGAATACTCACATTTTTCAAAACCAATCCTCACACAAACAAAGAAATTTCCGATACCATGTGGCTGCGATAAATACGACACGGTGACTCACATCTTTATAACTCAACTGTAAAACTTTCACTAAAATCGGCAGAGCATTGTAATAACTTTGTGCATCTTCTACAGGTCAAGATTTAACAAAAATATTTCATACGTACCAAAACATTTTATAATATCACGTCATGAATGTAGTGTCTGAAAATTTTATGCATTCATTTATCATTATTCATTTATTTTCTTCTACTGCGTGAATGAGATACTCCACTACTATCAAAATTTGATAAACTTGCATGAAAATATGAAAATATTGGATAAATAATAGATATAAGTAATAAAAATATATTGAATATTGCTTTGTTCTAATGAAAGGTCGATTTAATACTTATATGACGTCATAATGACGTCCAAAAGTCTATCATTTTTCTCAAACAGTGGGCTCCATAGCTGTACAAATTCATAAAAAAATTGATCTTATTCATGGAAAAAATATGTTGCGTTATAATTTGATGTACTTATGAATCAAAGGGAATGTATGGGAAAAGTTGACATATATATCATTTCTATTTATCGAATGCCATTTAGAAACATTTTGACAAACCTCCAAATTTCACCGGCGCAAAGAGAGAAAACTTGTTTCAAACTACTGAATATTGTTTGGTCGAAAGAAGAGTGATTTTGACAAGTAAATTTGTTAAATTAATAATTTGTCTAGCTCGCGATCTAACTAGAAATATTAAAAATAATTACGCCACCTATTTCACTTTACGTCAATATTCTCAAAATGTTTGATGATGAATAAGACTACCGTTTGAGTGACAATAGACCTTTGGACGCCATGGAAAATTTCCAAACCTAAAAATAGTATATTGTGTGGCTAGGGACGAAACAAGACGATTTCAGTTGAGGGTGAAAGTTGCTTGCCCGAGCGAAGCGAGGGCTGGCATCACCCTCAGCTGAAATCGTGTTTTGTCCCGTACCACACACTGTATTTTTCATAATACCTGCATTGAAACTTTCCATATTACAAATTTGACATAACAAAGTAAATATTTTTCTTTTGATTTTGCAGGTAACAATTCGAGAATAGCTGCTTGTGCTTCATCAATAAGATATTGTGATGTACTTAAAATTATCGTATTAATACTTTTTTTTTTTTAAACTAATCCTCTTTTTAATTTAATTTACAGTTACGAATACAACAACTGTCAAATTAACTGAGGTTATATGATTTTCTCTTAGAGATTGACAATGAACAAATGCGACTCTGCCAGGGATGAAACGATGTGAGAAACAAATTCAGCGGACAGAAACAAGCTTGTTTCTCCCCTTTCTCGCATTTGTCTGAAATTGCCTTGTTTCGACTGACAAAACAGGCGTTGAAACGCGTTGTTTCAATGCAGGTATTATGAAAAAAATATTTCTAAATTGCTACGAGCCTCTTTTGATTCGCATTTTCAAAATACTTCCATTTAGTCATGTCTCAAACTACTCTGATCCATTTGAAAATTTTATGTGTCAATGATTTAGGTCGGATTTAGGCTAATATTCAATTAATTATTTAAGTCATATTCCAATGATCAAGTGAAAAAATACATGCATATTTAAATTAGATAGATGTGAAATTTTCCTGTCTTAAATTATTTTGAATTAAGAAATTAAGCTTTTGCAGAAATGAAAGAATTAAAGTCTAGACAAAAGACTTTGGGAGCATAAAAAAATTTTTTGAGTATTTTTGTATGCTCCCAATAATTCACTAGACAAAAATGTTGAATTCATTCCATTTATTTTTTTTTTTCTCCGACGAGAAATGTACATAAAGTACGGAAATAAAAGTTAGATATAATTTTTCTTATGAAATTTCACGATAATTGAGATCTGTTTTTATATTGGGTTTGTTGAAATCTAAATTCTTGTTTTGGTTACAATTGAAGTCGTTCATCTTTTTCATCCTAACCTGTTATAACACAATCATAAATGTCTCCATTGGCCTCACCACCAACAATCGTTTTCAGTTATGAATAAAGTTTATAAAGCTGAGCAAAATTGAATATAACATGAATATCTATCATATAATCTACTAAGAATATACAAAATGTGATAATCTTTGAATATTTGTATCAAATATTCTAGGAATAATTTAGATAGACTATTCTCAGATGATCCATAGTATATAGGAATATGCTATATATATTAATTATGAATATTCCAAGAATAAGCAAAATAGGATATTTCCAGAAGATTTATAGGCTGTTGGAGTATACCATGTATATTTCGAATATCCAGGGCATTCACATGACAACTAGAGAATATTCTCAGGACGTTATTGCTATCTGGGATCGGCATCAGAATTTTTTCTTAAAAAATGTCATTTTCAAGTTGTTGCAATTTTTACTTACTTGTCCAAAGTAACAAGTAAGTATTGTGAAACCGACAAGACTCACCTATCGAGATTTTGATGGAAATATCCGTTTTTAGTATCCCTGAATCCATTTTGACTATTTTTGGCTTGATGTCGGTACGTATGTTCGTGCGTACGTGCGTAACTCGCAAATCTCAATACTGGTTGATCGTATGATGTTGGAATTTTGTATTTAAGACTGGTATAGGGTCTAGTTGTGCACCTCGCATTATGATCTGTACCGGAAATGCACTTTACTTGAAACTTTTTTCGAATTTCTCTAATAAATCCAGAATGATCAACCGTAGGATGTTGAAATTCAGAATTTGAACTTGATGTTGTATCAGAATCGTTATCTGCTAATTTTGTAGAAATCGACCAGACCAGAAGTGCACTTTACTTGAAACTTTTTTTGAATTTTTTGCATAAATATAGAATGATCCTCCATAACATATTGAAATTTCGTATAAAGAACTTCTATAACATCTTATTGTACATCTTGCATTATGATTGCGATCGGCTAAGCCGGAAGTGCCCTTCACTTGAGACTTTTTTTCAATTTTCCGCATAAATCCAGAATGATGTGCCGGAAGTGCACTTTATATCACAGACTTTTTGAATTTTTTGCATACATTCTAAACAATCAGTCATAGAATATTTAAATTTTGTATTAGGCACTCTTATAATATCTAGTTGTACGCCTTGCATCATGATTGCTATCGACCAAGCCGGAAGAGCACTTTATTCGAAACATTTTTTGAATTTTCCACATAAATCCAAAACGATTGAACGTAGATTGTTAGAATTCAGTATTTAGGACGATTATACCGTCTAGATGCACATGCCCTATTGCTAATGAGATCCACAGATAAATTCGAAACGATCAGGTGAAGAATATTGAAATTTAGTATTTCAGTCTGCTGTAGCATCTGAATGATTGCCTACTATTTTCATAACAGTAGACTGAATCGGAAGTGCCCTTCAGTAGGAATTTATTTTTTAATTCTGCGCATAAATTCAGATCTGTTGGTAGCCGTAGAATTTTGGAAATCAGTATTAAGGGATGTTGTAGTATAAGAATAATGGCCTACTGTTTCCATAGCAACCGACTTGGCTGAAAGCGCATTTTACTTGACATATTCTTAGAATCTCTTGGGTAAATCCAAAACGATTAACTGTGGAACGATGAGATTTTGTGTTTGATTATGTATATCCAATGATATATATAATCAAACACAAAATCACGTCGTATTATATATATATATATATATATATATATATATATATATATATCCAATGATGTACAAGTATTCACGTGATGTTCACGTCAGATTTTTGATTAAGTTATTTGAGACTTGTCGGTAGTGTTTCATCAAGACAAGATTTCTTGTCTTGATGATCATTTCTTGTCTTGTCTTGATTTTCAAGACAAGAAAATAAAAATTTCTTGTCTTGATTCTCAAGATAAGAAAATAAAAATTTCTTGTCTTGCCTATTTCTTGGTGACGCATTTCTTGTCTTGTTTCAAGAATTCTTGATATTTCTTGATCTTGACATTTAGGAGGAATCCTCTTTCTCTATTGCTTTATCCAATCCGAATACTCAGTTTAGCGTTAGTGTCTACCCTTTATTCTCTCTGTCAGTTATGTTATAAATCGATTCTAGCAACGTTTTCCAAGATTGCCATCAATAGAAATAAATGGAAAGTCTGTCATTTTCCTGTTTTAATCAGTATTTGCCATTTTTATTTGTTATATGATATAGCAATGTTGCTAAGAGTTGACAACTTTCTTGGGGAATCTACCTTCACATTTCTCCTTTACATGAACGATTCAATCACCGAAAACTGACGACTTATACTTTCGATATGTATCAAATATTTATTTTGAAAATCATAGTCACAGATACTTTCTACTTCCCCGACCTATATATAATAGAGAAAGTATTGGAATTGTGATTTTTTTGATAATTCGAGACTCTGATGAATTTTTACATTTTAGACCCCACTGAACCCAAAAAACATAAGTTTTAATGAAATCGGTCGATCTGTCTGTCTGAAAATATAATAATTTGAGAACCCGTATTCAAAAGCTAAGTTTAAATTTGTAAATGAGCTTTTTCAACAAGAAAATTCAGAAAAAGACTCCTCATTTTAAAAAAATATTTATATTGTAAGGACTAAAATATAGCCGCCATCTGTCACCATAACAATGACAGCTGTTATTTTGACAATGACAGCTGTCACTTCGATAATGTCATATGTCACTTTGAAAATTACGCTGTCACTTTGACAATGACGTTGTCACTTAGAACTGTTAGTTTGACAATGACAAATATCACTTTAAAGTTGGTATGTCACTCCTAAAATCATGAAACAGTGCTGAAACTGGCCTTGAAATTTATTGTCTGGAAAAAACTCTAATGGTCACAGCAGATTTTAATATTTCAACAATAGATTAAAGAATATGCAGATTTGGAAAATTAATTGTCAAGATATCAAGATTACTTGACAAGAAGTCTTGATTCTTGATAGTATTTTCTTGTATTGTCTCGAAAAATGAAAAATACTTGTTTTGGTCTTGTCTTGATTTCAAGACATGTATAGGGATTCTAGAACCAAGCGTTAAGTCACGCCAGCGTTACTTAACGTCAATAGTTTTCACGCCCTAACGTTAAGATGGTATGCTGAAATGTCAACGTGAAAGTTGAACGTTAATTTACACTGACTTTAGATTAACGCTAGCGTCAAATAATTCATTCCAAATTCTATGAAATGCGTGAAATTCAGCCAATCAAATTACAAGAAATTGAACAATTTGTTGTCATATTTCATTTTGACATTTCATACTTTTCAATCTTCTGGATGAAAAATGTATTGTGTGATCTGGTTATTATGAAGAAAATAGAGGAGAGAAAGGATTGTTATTCAATTTCGTAATTATTGAGGAGACTATTTGACATATTCATTTATCCAATAAATGCCTTAAGGTTGTTAAGAAGAGGAGTGGGGTCAAGCTATGGTGGCAACCCTGCTCTATGCTAACTACATAGGATAAACATTTATTGCCAACTCCAAATAAACAAAATTTCAATGATTAAAACTGATGGAAATGTTTGTTTTCGGTTGAAAATGCATGATTTTGAGTGATTTGGTTCCTTATTCTATTCTTTTAAAGAGCTTCCATCTGGTGAAATATTCTTTTTTCATATTTTAACAAAGCTACAATATGATATGTATAGCGCGCAACGCTGTAGACTTTCAAAAGTATTTTTGACATCTGACGTTTAGTAGTGATACTGCGTTGCATAATCAAACAAACTTATTGATGATAAATCTACATCAAAAAAATAATACCGATGGAAGAATAAATGGGTTACTCAATCAGTGTACCGTCAAGTCAGGGAAATCTTGTTTATTCTAATCACACACACTCTTCCTATTGCATCTCATGCGGCGACGTTGCCAAGCGTATGATAACTTGCTAAATTTCAGTAGCTTTTGTACAATTTTTTTGAATAATAATTCAATTTTCTCTGGAACTACAAACAAGACTTCTTTGAAACTTGGTACACATGTTTATAAGACTTTCGTAGATATTTTGACGATTTTTTGTAATGTTGACATTTCAGGTAGTCGAGATAATGACGTATAAATCAATGTGAAACACGTCGCGTGCATTTACGCAATGTAATAACATGTCACTGAACAGCAACTTTGACATTTTTTATCTCGATAACTAGAAACAAGATTGAGTTCAAACTTCGCCAGAATATTCTTCACTAAACGAATAATATACTGTAAAAATTTGAATAGATTCTCATATACTTTGATTTCCTTCTCAACAACCTTAAAAAACTATTTCCAATTTATATAAAATGTTACACAAGCTTCCAAACTGTAGATCATTTTTTTGCAGCATATATTCCAGCATCTTTTCATAAATGAGAATAGTAGAGTAAAAAAGCAAGACATATATCAAGAACGCGATAGTGTCTGCTGATTTTCCAGTAATGGTACAAATAGAAGCTCAACTAAATCTTGATTTGATGTTTGTACTAGAAAACTAGATCAACAAAAGTTGAGTTCATCGGTTATAAAAATTAACTTGAAATAGACAAAGCGTTCCATTCTGATGAAGCTGTTAATGAAAATAGTATTACCTATGTATTTATATGTGCAGGGAATTGATTTTAGTGAGACCATAACAGAGCAAAGAAAAATTAAAGTTGGAAGATTTTGAATTTTTATTTCAACAATCAATCTCTTACTGATTACAACAGTGCATATCTTAGTTGGAAAGTAAAATCTTATTATAATAACAAAAAGACTAGAATCAACGGAGTGAGGAATATACGTTAAGATATCTACATTTGAAATTTTTATTTCAACAATCAACCTCTTGATGACGTCAATAAACATCTAAATTGACAAATAAGATTTCATTCTTATTTTATTGAGACTCCAGACATATCTGCACGTTGACAAATTTAGTTGTCTTCCTAGAATATATACTGTTCAATTTATGAGATAGACTCATATAGTTATCTGATCTTTTTTCACGATTCAAATAGAAGTGATTAAAATATCGAACTATTTTCAAACTCGCACTGAAAAATTTGGAATACTTCTTCATTTCGCAAATTTGGTCTTGGAGTAATTATTCAAATATTGAGCTTGAGGAATTTTTTTAATTCTTGAAAGTTTGATCTTGTTATGTGAGACCAATGTCGAATTTGCTCATCTTTATCGCTAAATGTTGTTTCTTTAACTTATTTTGTAGAAGTAGTTGGATATTTCTACTATTCTTATATAAATAATCTGAAAATGTAACACTTAACGCTGTCAAATGGCTAGCGTGACTTAACGTCGACTATCGGCGTGAACTTGAATCAACGTTCAGGTTCAGAATACGAAAATGACAAAACGGGAGTTAAGTTCACGTTAACGCTCGACGTGAATTAACGCTTGGTTACAGAATCCCTACTATTATCAAGATCATTTCTTGATTCTTGTGAAACACTACTTGTGAGTTCCATGATGTATGTATTAAAGATGTAAAAGTATGAAGCTCTGTTATAGTCGTTTATATTAAAGATAAAAAAACACACATGGATAGAACATTCACGATTTTGGATGATGGTGACGATGGCGTGGTGGATTACATTAATAACATTGAAAAAGATATGAATTCAAGACCTTGAATTGTAAAAATTATGAATTTCTTTTTATTTTATAATTCTGGAAAATGTACACTTTATTCCATTAGAACTGATATATTTGGACGAATTCCTGGACTTATTGCCAGGTATTTAGACATTTCTAATGCTGTCATGTGTACGAGTCACACTTTTCGGAGAAAATTCGCTACAATCAAATGGCAATAATGGGCTACTTCACTGCCGATGTCTCTTAATTTAATGCCGATTTTTCTTATATTAATGCCGATTTTTGAGCACTCTAATGACGATTTCAAAAGAATGAATATTTTTTTGATATTAATTTATTCCGTTGTCATGATGGTTTTGACACTTTTGTGCCATAATGTATAAAATAATGATGCTAGTCGACTAAAAATAAACTCGTAAACTATTTATAAGACATTGAATGATGATAAATAAATTAATTATCCAATAGTATCTAATAAAATATGTGTTTCCTTGTATATAACTTTTTTTATTAGTCATTTAAATACCTCATTCTCATTGAGTATTTCTGGCAGTTTTTTTTTTTCATTGGAATTGGGCTGGATAACACCAAAATAGAAAATTGAGAAATATTCTTCTAATTCTTTCTGAATATATGAGACGATGAAATCGGTACTCAAAAATAAAGTTGAGTTTCTTCGAATGATTGTCCTGTTTCCAGCAGAATACAAATATTAGTATCATGAAAAAACAGCTGGATTTACTCAAAAAAAAAGACTTCCAAAGATAAAAACTTTGCTCCACAAAAGTTTTGCTTTTCAGTTCAATAATGTAATCCGTCAATATTCAATAACTCTCGGCAAAAAATCTGAAACCTACAGAAATACATATGAAAGTGCCTTCTTTCAACGAATGCCAGTTTCTCTATCTATAAAATATTAGGTTTGACAGATCAGTGTATTGTGCTGACCACCTTTTTCGTCTGAATGTAGAAACTCGAACGTTAGCGGAATATTAAATAGAGCATGTATGCTTTCAGCAAGAGTTGAAAAGATACGGACAACTGAATTATATATTCATTTGACATGTGTGGGATTTCAACAAGATTTTTTCATTGAATTCATACCGTAAATCTTTGTGAATTTTAATTTTTTTTTTGTGGGAGTGCTGTTCAGATTTAATCCTTCCAGTTGGATTATTTAGACAAGTGTTGAAATTAAGCCGGATATAAAAGCATATTTCATTGCAGAATGTAAACAGGGATAATACAAACATTATCAGCAGAAAACTTGGTTGAACAAAAAGTTACTGAATTATGCTGGACTTGAGTTCCTATAATAAATCGACGCGCAAAAGCAGACTATAACCGGAAATGCCGTGTTTCTTAGGTGGATATATACTACTACTACCATTTAATTTAATCTTTATTTGGTGTACTCAACTGTTAGTCAGATATCTTATCCAACTTTTGGAGGCAATGTATAATTTTTAAATTCGATCCAGGTTATCTAGACCATAACTAAAACGCCTCAAAGGCGAGAAATCATGTGTGAGTAGATAAATAATAAGGCTCATATTTCAAGATGGCTGTCGTTGCTTTGGCTCAGAGTGTGCATGGTCACGCTGAACCAGTAGCCTTGTTGCTTATCACTTATGCATCATATTTACAAAATAATTCAGTTTGATTGGGCCATGAGTTGATTTCTTACTGCTAGCAGCGTCCCCAGGTTTCTGTTCTCATTGATAAATAATTATTTCCATTTTAAAACGTTAAGCTCAGCAATAAATTCCTCAAAAATTATCATTGTTAGCTTCTCCAGAAATTTTGGATTTCTTGACTACTGTATCTCTGGGGAGTAATATTTCAATATAGTGTCTTCATTTACGTCTGCACGAAAGCGTTACTATCTCATACTGTCCACACTATATCACGTGTTCTAGGAGTAGGGAACAGGAAATAACATATTCCCTCGGGTTCTGGTAGGAATGTTAACAATGCAGCACGTACGGAGAAGGCTTCGTACATGATTCTCATGAGTTGTAGAATAGATTCAAGCATGGGAACAGATTCAAATAGAAATGATTCAAATTTAAAAAGATGCGAATAAACTTGAACGAAACGTAGCTTAAAATTTTTTTCCTACGGTTGATCTAATAAACTATCATCACTTGAATCACGTATTAATTGGACAACTCTTTATCATTAGTGGAACATTTATTAGAGAATGTAAGTAAGAAATGTACTTGCTGTATTGATTATATTATTTATACACAAGGTTACTTTTTAAGTCTTAAAAATAGACTTCTTAAATATTTCATTGGAAAAGGATCGATCTAAAACCTGATATGAACTTCAAACAGAGAAACTTGAGCGGTTTCCAATCGCAATCGCGTGATACTAGAACTGAAAATTAAAGTGGACAATACTAACATAGTAAACATAGATGATGAATCTATATCTAATTTTAAACCACGTATTATTTCCTCGAAGAATTCTCCTTCTTTATTGAAGCATTTCCTGTGAGTTCCCTCCGATAAAGGCGTTCGCAAACATTCTCATTTTATGTAAAAAGGATAAAACGAAAAATTGTCGTGGACTGAAACATTTAAACTCGTCTGTTTGCTCTTCCCTTATAGCTAAACTTAACTGTACTACAAGGATAGTAGAGTATCGAATGTTGCTTGCTGGACAATGTGTTGTTTGTGCATCTAGGGTGACTGCGCTTTTCATTGTTTCCGCGGGATCAAATGGAGGGAAAAGGAACTGAAATAAAAGACACTAAATAAGGAATAAATAGCTTTTATAGTTGGATTCCTCAGTGTTATGGCTTTGTTATTTTTGTCTGTTGCTGATTGGAGGAGAAAGAGTTTTTTAAATGCTTGTTTCAATGAGAACTGTAAATGGAAGTGCGTGAGCTTGTTGACACAGCCAACAACACATACAACCTTATTTCATATTTTATCTAACTTCTTAACAATAATTGAGGAGTAGTTCTATTCTTGATGAGTGAAGCGTAAACTTGTTAACATTGCATGTATGACAAACTATCTTGTTCACATCATACTAAAACCTTCTATAATAAAAATGAAGTTAATTCGAAAGAGAAGTCCCATTTGGCATTTACATATATTAGATACATAGACTGTTAATGTTGGGATTATGAACTCGAATCCTGTTTGAAACCAGAATAATTTCCTGTTCCTGTTAGCAGGAAGCTCAATAGATCTATTATTGAATGCAGAAAGCAAATAAATTATGAGAACCTGATACAAGACTATGGTTATTCACTTCTGTCTTTGGATTATTTATTGAAGAAGAATACATTGCCATTATCTGTTAGACAGACCAAAAAGTCCCAATTTAACGTTTAGTCCGTGAGACAGGCCATACATTTTTCGTTGATTACCGCTCACTTGAAACTTCGTGAGTGACTTCATTTTGATGAGTCCGACAGCTTTCACATTTGACGAAATTCTTGATTTGGGGGTGTTTTTCAGCGAGGGCTGATTGAACACGTCAATTTCATGAAGCCTTAAAAATGTATCACCGTCATATTGATGTTTACACTAATCGGAAAATTTTTTGATCATAAAATGAAAAATAATATTGTCCGACATGAGTATTGGAGGCCAGCGGTGAGTCCGACAAGCCGCACTTGTCACAAGTACGTTGGTATGAAAACGGATTACCGCCAGTCTGAGACTTTGAGGACGTGTTCAATTATTTCTTTTCTAAAATTGGGTCATTTTGTTCGACAAATTTTCGAGGTGTTTTCTCAGCCCGACACTAAAAACGTGTCAGGATTATAACAGCTCCTTCATCAATGACCGCTTGTCGGACCAAAACAGTCATAATTTGAAAACAAATTATCTGTCCAAAAAACATATTGTCCGACAGAAATATTGGTCCTTATCGTCAGTCCGACAAGAAAACGCTTGCACATATATAACTGAGTTCTTGACGTATTTAATATCATGCGATAAGTAATGGACGTTGTTTATGAGCTAGTAATGAATAATTCATCAACAAAATAATTGAAAAAAAGTAAAGTAGGAAATGGAAAAAGAAATATATTATTATGTCGCTAAGTTAGAACGTTATTAACTTTATTCTTCCGTCCCCGGGGGTTCCAAGTAGAATTAAATTGGTATTCGATGCTTCATCCAAATCTAAAATTGAGATTAGTGGTTCCCATTCAATATTTTAAAGTGACTTTCTCTCCCAACTATAGGAAGGGAAAAGAAATCATTGAAATTTTTCTCCAGCCATTTTCCAATTCGATGCATATCTCTCCAGATATACTCCAAATATGCCAAATCTCACATTCTCTTCACAGACTTCAACTAAGCCAAGTTTCACATCACCTCGTGTGCGTGGTACAAAATTTTCTCTTCACGTCGTAAAATCAAAATGGGACATCTGTATATACTTTCAGCTTTCTGCACTCGATCATATAAACTTCAAGTATGCAAAATATCAAATGTTTTCGTGCGTGCAATATCCTTGAAAAGGGATACAAAGTTTCCTCTTCACGTATTGATATATATAGACCGCGGTACAGAACCCCTTTCTCCGGATTATTAACACTCTTTTGAAACTTTGTGAGTGGCCTCATTTTGATGAGTCCGACAACTTTTTTATTTGCGAAAATCTTTGAAACTGCTGCATTTTCCATCGAACAGCCTAAAAAGACGCCGATTCTATGATTTATTCTTGATCAATAACATCACTCTCTTTTATAGTTTAATCGTAAGATAATAATAGCAAAAACACACACAATACTTTGTCCGACAAAAATATTGCGGCGTTCGGCGTAGCCCCCATCTCCAACATGTCAAAATTACAAGTTTTGTTAGATTATTAACACTCTGTTGGAATTCTCAGTACTATCAAATAAACATTAGTGAAGTTGAGTGATGATATTGTCCGATAAAATTTCTGCTGCATATTTTCAGTCCGAAGCTCTGAAAATGTCAATTCTATGAGTTTGGTTTGCTGATTAACACTTGTCGGACAAAAATTATATATAGAGGTGGGTATATTTCTTGATCAAACAACATATTGTCCGACGAAAATAGTGCGCCGTTTTGCCAGTCCGAAAATAAAAAGATAAGAAGTAGCGTTTTCTGTGTTTGTATGCGCACAATATTGAATGGTACATTCAATATTCTGCGCATACAACCAAATTTGGACATCCATTTGTGAGATCAAAAAATAATATTCTCTAGATTTCTATGTCTTTATTTATATATAACTTGGTCCACAGTGATTTTTCATTCGCAAAATTTTTTTCTCATATTTTCTCCACAATATAGAAGAACATGAAAAAAAGGAATTGAAGAAATATATTGATGTGAAACAAGAAACATAAAAACATGCTCAGAAAAAATTGTTTCAACATTAGAAAACCAATCGAAATGCTATTTTCCATACGATTCTAAAATATTGGTATCTCAAAAATTGGGTCCGAATCACCAATCTCGATGACACTTGCAGATATGTTTCAAATATGAAAAAGATAGAAAGCGTAAGTATAGAGATTATTGCCAGGTAGAAGAAGATTATTCTTTCTACCTTCTATGGTATTACATTGGTGAATATCACGGTTCTTATCTTTAGAAATCGATTTCAAAATATCATTAGTGAGAATTTGCGAAATAAGTTTTTTGAATTTTTTATGAATATGCAGCAGATATTTTGTCGGACAATTATACCAATGTTTTCTGTACATCATTCCAAAGGGAAAAATATTTGAAATAAATGAATGTTATTCAGCAAACCAAACTCATAGAATTGACATTTTCAGAGCTTCGGACTGAAAATATGCAGCAGAAATTTTATCGGACAATATCATCACTCAACTTCACTAATGTTTATTTGATAGTACTGAGAATTCCAACAGAGTGTTAATAATCTAACAAAACTTGTAATTTTGACATGTTGGAGATGGGGGCTACGCCGAACGCCGCAATATTTTTGTCGGACAAAGTATTGTGTGTGTTTTTGCTATTATTATCTTACGATTAAACTATAAAAGAGAGTGATGTTATTGATCAAGTGTAAATCATAGAATCGACGTCTTTTTAGGCTGTTCGATGGAAAATGCAGCAGTTTCAAAGATTTTCGCAAATAAAAAAGTTGTCGGACTCATCAAAATGAGGCCACTCACAAAGTTTCAAAAGAGTGTTAATAATCCGGAGAAAGGGGTTCTGTACCGCGGTCTAATAGATTAAAATGGGACACCTGTGAATGATATTCGCTTTCTGCACATCTTTTTCATATAAATTTTGAGTATACCAAATCTCTCATTCCTCCGTGCATGCAATATGCTTGAAAAGAGGTCGAAAGTTGACGAATTAATAGAGAGATATCACAGTTGAAGGTAAATTTGAAGGATATTTGAGGTGATTATCACTGTTTACTGACTTCATATCACACATTTGATTCCAAAATAATATTAATATATTGGTGCACAAGCCTTGTTTTTATTATTTTCAATCAATAATCATACTGACATGATATGCATTTCATATGTGTATATGCCTATGAACGCAGCCGCATTCATACCACATATTTTTGCTTTTTATGAAGTATTGCTCCACTTAAATTGTCGGACATGTATACAGTAATGTTCTAGACACTATTTGAATGAAAAATAAAAAACATAGGCATGAGCGGTCATTGATGAAGGAACTGTTATAATCCTGACACGTTTACAGCGTCGGACTAAGAAAACGCCCCCGAAAATTTGTCGGACAAAATGACCAAATTTTAGAAAAAAATATTTGAAAACGTCCTCAAAGTCTCAGACTAGCGGTAATCCGTTTTCATATCAACGTACTTGTGACAAATGCGACTTGTCGGACTCATCGCTGGCCTCCAATACTCATGTCGGACAATATTATTTTTCATTTTATAATCAAAAAATCTTTCGATTAGTGTAAACATCAATATGACGGTAATAAATTCTAAAGGCTTCATGAAATTGACATGTTCAATCAGCCCTCGCTGAAAAACGCCCCCAAATCAAGAATTTCGTCAAATGTGAAAGCTGTCGGACTCATCACAACGAAGTCACTCATGAAGTTTCAAATGAGCGGTAATCAACAAAAAATTTATGCCCTGTCTCACGGACTAGTTCACATCTTATGCAGAAAAAAATATACCAAGGTTTTTAAAAGGTGGCTGTGCAGTCCAACATTAAGATTGCAAAAAATATTACGTGAATACCAAGTGCTTGCATTCTAGGCTCAAAGATAAAGATGCTCTTGTTGTGAGCAGAGATATCGTGTCTACGGTTAAAAGTATTACATGGATGAAATATATCAACCTTCACATAAGCAAATGTATCATCTTAAGTACCACAGTAAGTCCAGAAACCCAACAAAAAATCCTAACATCCAAGTTGATACAGCATTTGTAAATACTGGAATTGTTGACAAGAGGTAAATATCAATTTAAATATTTTAAGTGATGAGTGCTGTACGATAATCCAATAAATATTGGTACTGTGGTTTACAGAGATGATAAATTTTTGTTCATGAATCGATTTAGACATCACAGATGGTGGTGTTGAGCAAATGATGATGAAATTAGTGTTAGCCAAACTGCTGATGCTATCAGTAATGATAATGATGATTATGATGATACGAATACTCATTGAAATGATATGAATGAAAGGCTGAGAAGTCCAGTCGATGATGCTCATCTAATCTAATTCAGTAGGAGGCAAAAAATCCAATTCCATCATTAATATTTTTGAAGGGTACAAAATATTCTACGTATTTTCAAAGATATGTATTTCAAATATTTAAAATCCATTTCCTTCGCTTCCTATTAAAGTAGCAAATCCCAGAAGTCAACTTATTTTTATAAATAAATCGATAGTAACCAAATCCAGATCCAATCTTATCCACCCGCATGGTTCTATCTGAGATATCTTCCCATGTTTGTCATATGCTAGCAGCGTGATATATATTCCTGATAGACGCACGTGGAAATCTGTCCTAACATTGATCGCGTCTCGCCCAATGTTCGCAACACTTCACTCTGAGAGATGTGACAGATTTGTTTCTCGCTTCCGCGCTGCGTGTGTTGATGCTGCGATGTTTTTTATGGTGTGAAGTAGTTTGTTTAAGGAAATTTTTGAAGTGGATGAACAAATGCGAAGCGGAGATTGCTCTGGGAGAAACAAAATAGTCGCGAATGCGTTTAAGAGATAAGCAGAGATAGATTTTTGTAGCGCAGAATCCTTTTACACAAAAAAAAATATTTCAGAATATGTTATTCCAATACAGAATGACTACAGTCAATTAAGGGATATATGTTCTTTTGAGAATTCGTGATGGAAGTGTAATTGATATTCCTTTTTCCAAAACGCGTTGTGCTGAAAAGTTGTAGTCAACTCTAGTGGAGTAACAATTAAAGGATGATATTATAGTTATCCGAAAGTACACTGGACTTTTGAAATGATGGATATTTATTTCTCCATAACGTGTTTCAAACAACAGCCAGTTGTATTAACTGTGATAAAGCAGCAATAAAAATGTAATATAGGGTGTCCTAGAAGGACTATAGAAATGCTGCCTGGAAGCATACTGGCCCTTTCTAGAATGATGAAAATTATTCTTGTAAAAACATACTGTAACGAATTTAAGTCTATAAATTAGTCATGTCGGCTTTACTGGTGCTTTCTAGCGCTTTCTAGAAAAGCCTGGACGTTTGCGGGAAAAACGTAGTGGGTAGAGTCCCACGGTATATATCAGTGGCTGACTCAAAGAGGATTATTATTGATTTTGGCTCAGAGACCTTATAATATGGACTGCTAGTGGTTGAAATAAATTGTGTTATTTGAGATAAATCAATATTGACATGAATAATTGAAGTTAAGTTATGGTGTAGTGTGATAATCTTTAGTTTAAATTAGAATTATTCATTAGAAATAGTGTTAGTTATCTAATTTATTATTTTGATAAATCATAGAAATAAATAGTAGTGTTTAGTAACTTTTGCTCCAGCATTCACAGTATACTGTAGTAGAAGAGCAGTGATAGAATAGCACATGGAAACCTGGGAGATGCCGTCCAGAAATATATTTGACCTTTCAAGAATATCGAACATTAGTCCCGCCAGAGCACGTTGTGAACAACAAACGTTTTTGTAATGATGAACTTGAGTCTTGGCAGAACACACTGCGAGCAATTACCAGTCTACGAAAGAGCCGTAGTAAACTGTAATGAATCACCAATGAAACAGTGATATACCAGAAACATTGAACGAAATATTTTGTAATTCCTATCAAAGCATCCTGTGAAAAACAGTTAGCTAGAAAGGGGAGGTAGTTAGTTGTTATAGAACTGCAATAATAAATTAGTGTAGCCAGCTGGAGACGTAGTTACTGTCCAGCATGAGATGAAGAAAATTTGACTTGCTAAAGTGTATGTTGAACTGTCAGCTGTAGAAAACATAGATAAATATAGTAGAACAGCACTTGGTTAATAATATAGTTTACTTTGAGGAAACCTGGAGGATGGCGTTCATAAGCAAACTATACCTCTCTAAAATGATTAACATAAACCTTAGCAAAGCACACTGCGAGCAATAGTTAATCCATAGAAGAGCCGTAGTAAATTGTGCTACAGTGTTTTATGATTTATATCAAAGCACGCTATGAACAATAGTAAATTGGAGGAGGAGAGTGTAGACAATTGTAATCGAACTGCAATAATAAATTTGTCGAGCTAGTCGTGGTATCTGTCCAGCAGCACACTGGACCTTTCTGGGATGAAGAAAATTTGACTGCTAAAGCTTATGGTGAACTGTCAGCTGTGAGAAATCATGGGTAAGTGTAGTAGAACAGCACTGGATTATTAATATAGCCTATTTTAAAAAAATAGTGACGATGACATGCAGAAATGATGAACATGAACCTTGGCAACGCACATTGCGAGAAATCGTCAGTCTATAAAAAAGAGAGAGTGATTTATGGAACGATCCGAAAGCTATCCTCCAGAAGTATTGGACCTTCCTAGAATGTCTTATAACTCCTATCAAAGCACGCTGTGAAGAACAGTAACTTGTAGGGGAGGTGTAATCAATTGTAACAGAATTGCAATCATAAGGTAGGATCTTGAAATGCCGTCCAGAAGCACACTGAATCTTTCTAAAATGAAGAAAATCTGACTTACTAAGGTGTAATATAGATTGTCAGTTGTAGAAAGGAGACGTTGCTACGCAGTGGATAACGCTACAAATGGATATGAAGCATACAATCCAGCAGAAAACGAATGCTTTCTAGAATATTGAACATTAGCCTTGCCAAAGGACTTTAAAAGTAACGTTAGTCTACAGAAGGGCTATAATAACTGTTAGACCAGGAGATGGTGACAGTTTCGATTTTATACTGCATGCTTTTTCGAGGGGGTGAAAATTCATCCCTCATAAGAAAGATAAAAAGATTATTGATCGATGCACGTTTTCCGATGACAGAGCAAACTTCAATTATATTTTTAAAAATTATTGGGCTATAACAACATTTTGCATGCGTTCGTAACGTGAAATAGTTCAAAGTGATTTAATATCCAGTACTGAGAAGCATACAACTCGCAACTGATCTAAACTCTAACGGTCGCGTGAACTTATAATGGGCATGCATCTCTTGTTGGTAAAAGGATAGCGGATTATATAATAAGAGAGATCCCGGCAAATTGGTTTTACATTTGCGCAAGATTTCTCCAAAACGAGGGATGTATGCCAATTTTTTCACAAGGGTTTTATGGCTGGAACTTTCATTCTTTTGATTGGCATGCAATTTGAAAATACGGAATTTCATATTTTTTTTTACAAGCTCGTGCAACCGTTCGAATTTTTGATCGGTTGCGAATTGCATGCCTCTCAATACTAGGATTCAAACTACTTTTAACTATTTCTGTTACAAAAGCATGCTTCAGTGAATAATCTTTTTATCTTTCTTATCAAGAGGTGAATTTTCGACCTTCAAAAAGACATGCGGTATAAAATCGAAGAGACTAACTGTCACCATCTCCCTGTCTATGTAAGAGAACAGCAATGCAGGAGTAGTGTACGGAAAAATCTGGAATTTATCGTCCAGAAATACATTTTGTCTAATTTTGTAACATAATTCTTACTGAAGTAAACTGGTTGTGAACAACAGTAAATTGCAGGATGAAGACAATTTGACTTTTCAAAGCATACAGCATACAGTAAGTCCTCAGTATAGTCTGGTATAGAGGATTTGGAAGATGCAGTCTGGAAGCACACGAGTTTTTTCTGCAAAGATGAACACTAGCTTTGCTAAAGTACACTGTGAGCAATAGTCAATTCAGAAAAGGGCCGTGGTAAACTGTTAAGCCCACCGCACACGAAGCAATTTTCCATGCAATTTTGTTCATTTAATTTGCAGCAAGTTTCCTTGCGCTCTGGCCCTCTTTGAGCTGCGCTTGGTGTGAAACTTATTTTCGCAGCACACGATGCAAACTGCGCCACTTCTCCTGACTCTAGAACGTAATCTTGGTAGACTTGCTTATTAAAAATATGGATGTTGCCGGAAATAATCATTTAAGGAGAGCAGGAGCATTTGCTGCAGTTATAGCTTGCGAATTGATTATAATTACGAGACTGAGAAGAAAGAAAAAAAAACCTTCCTCAAGCGAGTGATTTTTGAGGAGAAGTTCTCAACATGTTGTTCGACAATCTTATCGCGTACAGGCACGACTCATTCTTATATGCTTCAATAAGAGCTTCCACTTCTGCTCTTTCCTATTTCACTCCTTTTCCAATAGCCATAATTTCTACTGATTTGTATTTCAAAACACCACAAAAAACAATGCAGCGCAGCGTGCTGATGCAACATACAATTCAGTGATGTAAGTAGTCACGTGATTTCGTTGCCCGTTTCTATCTTGTATAAGAAGTCTCGTAGCAAGTCTAGCATCCAACATCGGAGCAAGCATGGCAGCCAGCGCGACAGCCTACGCGGCTCCAAGTGAACAAAATTGCTTGAAAAATTGCACCGTGGGCGGCGGGCTTAATGAAGCAGCAATTGAGAAGTAGTTGATAGCGTCGCGGATGACACATAGATTATGGGCATCTGGAACTGAAAGAGAACGACACTAGGCAGCGGAAAATAAAGATAAATATTAGTGGAAGCCAAGGCTCGATTTGGGTTGTAGTGCTATCGGACAGAGAGAACATAATTCCTATTAAAGCTACAGAAGGATTTTGGGGATACCGTTCAGAAGCACACTTTTTCCTTCATGTTTGACTTGCTAAAGCGTATTTTAAACTGTCAGTTGTAGAGGCTACTTATTTCGAACAGCAGTCGACAAATAGTTTAATCTGCTTTAGAGGAATACGAAGAATTTCGTCCAGGAGCACACTGAACCTCTCTCGAAAAATGAATATTAGCCTTTGCCAAAGCATACCGTGAAAAACAATCAGTCTGTGAAAAAGCTGCAATGAACTGTAATTAAACAGAAATGCTAAAGTAATGTACGGAAGGACTCGGAAAACACCGTCTTGAAGTATTGTGCCTTCCTAGAATGTTGAACATAATTTTTATCAAGTAACAGTGAAATCAATAACATTTGGAAACTGTTGTAGAACTTTGGAAGAATTTCGAAGCTAACGTCAAGAAGAATGAAAAAAATTTTACTTACTTAAGCGAACTATGAACTGTCAGTTGTAGAAAGGGATCGTGCCTAAATATTGTAAAACAACAGTGGATGAATCAAATAGTATCTGAATAATCTTGCCCAAAAGCACACTAATGTTGATATATATTAGCCTTGCCAGAACATTATAAGTTAGCCTCTAAGAGACCCGTAGTAGAATGATGACGGAAGCGTAGTTTATTGGAGGAACCAGAAGATACCGTCCAGAAGAACCTTGAAGTTTTCTAGATTGTTGAAATCTTAAAGCACGCTGTGAACAACAGTAACTTGTAGGAATGAGGTGTTGTCAACTGTTGTAAAACTGCAGTAATAAATTGGCACAACTAGTCACGTAATGATCTTGGAGATACTGTTCAGACAAGATGTTTTTAGAAGTTTGTTACGGTAGTCTTTTCGTCTGATAATTCTGACAAAGAGCATCAAATAAGATGAATTCAAATTCCATTCGGATTGAGGTACTTGGAATTTCTTTCATTTTAATTTCATTAAACTATTTAACTGAACAAAATTTTTGTTATGGAATTACCTCAAAATTTCGCTCGCTAAATTCAATGCTTTGCGTTCAGAATAAAACTGTCAGTAAACAGAAGAAATATTTTACGAACGGCATAGGACATAAAATAATCTACTTATCTCACTTTTCTATTATGCTTCTTTCAACACTGAGATTTTCCCGTTGAATGATTTCTTTGTGCCGAGTGCCATTGTTTCCTATGGTCTTGTACTTCCGGGAGTTAGCACTTTTAGAGAAACTCTCTTTAGGTCTCTAATTACGCTGGAAAAGAGTTCTTTTGAGGTATAGAGTACTTGGAATACTGGTAATAGCAAATTGGATTATTGAGCTGGTCCTTTGAAAGTTGTGATAATAACGTTTCAAGGATTTGAGAGGATTAAGATACATAGTTAATCTTTCTTATGCATCTGTCTGGCACAAAATTCTGTCTGCAATTGTAATTCTGTCCTATCAAGAGTAAATTGATAGCATCTGTAATCGATCTAATCCACGAAATCCACTAAATAACTCTCTCAAAATTTGATGTACCCTTCTTGATATAATCAGACCTATCTTTGTGTAAACAAATCAATTAACACACACTGAATTAACACAAGGAGCTAGATGGTGGTATCTTAATTACGAGGGTCAATCAGGTCGGATTTTCCGGTTGACCTCTCACAGGATACCCCTACTAGAACTTCCTGTAACCTTTGAAATGATTAGAGATCACTCGTATAGAACAAGCTGCTAAATGTTGTTTTGCCTGTTATGATAAAGCTCATTCATAGTCGAAATACTGTGTATTATATTAAGAGTTATAGAAAATTCAATAATTAATAACAATAATAATTTATTTGTAGATTCAAACGAATAATTCAAGACCAACTCGTTTTCTGTGCTTCACATAGACTTATTTTACTCATTTCCACTTAACCTTCTCATAATGTAGATCTATAAAAAGGATATATGACTGTAGATGCTTGATAAAAGTAACTCATGTGTGTACTGTCTATGTTTACCGTATTGATTGTATGTTCCGTGTAGTTAGGTTGACCTCTTCAAATGAACGCAAACAGAAATGGATAAAGAAGAAAATTGTGTTAGTTGTTTTATTTGCTTCACAAAAGTTTTAAATTACATTGCTTGAGATTGAAGTTAGAAGAACTGGAACTGTAACATATCACCTTTGACATAAATAAATCTTTGTAGGTTAGAAAAATCATTGGCACAATAATTTATGGTGGTAAAATCGTATTCAAGTTGCTCCCAACATTTTGGATTTTACTTGTGTTCCAATTCATTTCAAAACAGCATCAGCATGAATTCGACTTATAAAATAGTTATTTTTGTATTAAGTGTGCGAAGTGATTGTTTTTTTTGTTGCGCGTGAGAATGTCAATTTTAACCGAAACCTAAAGGTCGAGGTAACAAATTCATTCGAAAGCGCAACAAAATACAATCACTTTGCACATGAAATACAAACAATATTTTTTCGCCAAATGTCAAAAAATAGTAGATCAACAATAATTATTGTTTTATTCAGTAAAATGTAGGAGAAAAGTACAAACTATAATTAATTTGCAGTCACCTGGGTATTGTAACCAAAAGTATGCGCAGTTGTTGTTTGATAAATAAAGAACTGTCAACAATTAATTTTTATATTCAAATAAAAGTAGTTTTGTGTACAAATTCATATTTTTTTTTTTGTTAAATACCCGTTTGTTTCTATCCTTGTAGCATTATTAGAGTGATTTATATTAGATTAGGTGTGCAAAAATACTAGTGAAAAATTTACCAACTTTGCGTATCCATAACAATGCAAAAATATCATGTTTTTTTGACAGTTGGCGAAAAAGGATATTTTTTTTACAAGTAAGAATGTTCCAAAAAATGTCAGCGATTTTTTTAATGATTTCTCTCGGAAAATATGCTCTCACTTTGTAAGCATTTATGTCTAGCTCTGCAAAAATAGCATTTCACTTCTACTTCGCTCATTCAGAGACAAGACAGATTTAGCGAATTTATTCCGTCGTCTAGAGATAAAATGAAAAACCCTAGCGTGAATGCGGTGAAAATGTACAAAGGAAATTAGAAGAATCCAACACAAAATGCTCAATGTTCGTGGAATATGCTAAGTATTTGAATCGAGGATGCTGTGAACTATTAATTTTCTCGTAATTGTTCTGCTACTTTGTTGTGGTAAAGCTATTGCGCACGTTTTTGAAATGCTTTTAGAATTATATTAGATTAATTTGTAACTTTGAAGAGTTGGATAGTGCTTTTTACATTTATGGAAATTATATTTTATGTCATGAAATTTTCTATTACATCGTCGAGAAAATATTGATTTATCAAACTATCTTTGCTAATGTGTCATCCTAGCTGAACAATGGATGAATACTCTTCGTCAAACAAAACTCGATACAATCTAGCAGAGACAGCCGTCGTTGCTAAGATAAACATCTTGTTTTTGCTTTGTATCGTCATATTCATATTGTTAATTTAATAAAAGCAAGTCAAATGGAAACCTCACCGTCGTCAATAGAAACTCAAATGTGTCTTTGTTCAAACTTCACTAAGTTTGAGTTTCGAGGATACAAAATGTTTCACTTCCAATTGGATATCGAATCGTATCTTGTCGTTCTGAATTATAGCTTCCGTCGGGAATTTTAAAGTACATGAAAATAAAAAATAACGATGTATTCGCTTCGAAAGATCAAGAAGGCTATTGGATTTAATAGCGAATGTAGGGAAAGTTTCCATCCGGCATTTATTCAGATTTTTATCTGTTCTAATATCAGCTGTATCCCAAAACAGAGAAGATATATATTATTTCAATTTTCATTTTTTGTTTGCTGTTTTATTTTTAATTTTATGGTAAATATTGTGACGTTCATGGAAAAATTAAATTTCAAACATCTCACTGCAGCTATATCACTAAAAAAAGGATATTAGAAAGAAGAATGATGAGAAAGCGTAAAAAAACTAGAAAAATATTACAAGAAAAATGGTTAAGCCGGGAAGACAAAGGATGAGGTTCTTTGCATATGCCACGTAGAGAACTTCTGCTTAAAGATCCAAATGCATATAAAAATTATCTACGAATATATTAAATAACCACAAAACTATGAATGTGCGCACTGCGCATGCTCACAGTCAAATTGGCTAAGAATAGAGCGTGTTCTATTCTTTCAACACATTTCTGAGCCCATCCAATATTTCAAACAATTTTCTGTATGATACTAACCAACTTAAATTGTACCAAAAATCGTAAAAAATTTTGTCCGACTTTTAGTGACCGTCGTCTGAGGATGAAATCCTTCCGGAACAACCATTCGTCAGATTTTTCATGAATATTTGGGGATGAATAATTCAGCGAGAGCAATAACGTGATGACTGCGCAAAATCATTCTTGGCACTGTGCGTAACGAGTTCTGAAGATGTTTTAGATCCAATTGTAACAGAAGATGAAACAAAGGCTTTGTACTATGATCCCCTTTCAAAAATACGATAAACCATCTAGTGGACTGGTGGCTCCAAAATTACACGAGTGAACGAATGAGGCCTTCAGACCCACACTTCGAATATATACAAAAAAAAACTCTGTGTAATATTTTAACTATTTTTTTGGTTTCGTGTAAACTATGGTTTCGATCTTTCAACATAAGTCAATAGTTACAAAAAAAGATGAGGGACTTTGTCAGATTAATGAGAAAAAATATGTCATTTGAAACATTTTTATTCAAAATCGTTTCTCAAGAAATTCTAAACTATAAAAATAGAAAAAGAAATGATATGTATACTACGGTGGTCCTTAAATATTTTTTTCTCGATTTTTAGCTCCCAGCCCATGAATCGAAAGCTTAAGATAATAAAAAAATTTTGGTCAAGTTCCATCGAAAAATATCAATAATAACTCGTGCCCCAAGATGGTCAAATTTTAATTGGGAATTAACGTGGGTTTGACCTATACTTGCGGCTATCACAATGAATGACTGTTAGTTCTCACTATTTTGACCCCAACATGACTTATGTAAGGGATTCAACTTGGCTGAATCCGAAACTGATGGTAAAAAAGTATTACGACACATAACAACTGTCAAAAATGCTGTTATTTTGGGAAAAATACTCGTTTTCACCAATTTTAAGGTTTTTTCAACTCTTCAGGTTTTTGAGGTTGCTGGATATGAATATGGCGTTAAACAAAGAACAATAAACTAGAAATGTTCTTGCATAACAACAAATTTGTGGATTGAATGGGAAATTTTAGAACAATGCTGTATAGAACATTTTCATTTTTTGCAGATATTTCAGAACAGATACAAAAAATTGTCAAAATAACGATTTTCCATAAGAGTTGCTCCTTTTCACAGTAAAAGTTGAAAAAACCATATGATGAAAACGAGTATATTTTCCACAATGACAGCATTTTTGACAGATATCATGTGTCGTGATACTTTTTTTTACCGTCAGATTCGGATCCAAATCCCTTACATAAATCATGTTGGGGTTAAAATAGTGAGAACTAACAGAGTTATACGCTGTGATACACGCAAGTATGTAGAGCCCATGTTGATTCCCATTTAAAATTTGACCGTTTTTGGGCACGGATTAATATCAATATTTTCCAATGAAACTTGGCCGAAATTTCTATTTTTATTATAAGCTTCTGATTCATGGGCTGGGAGCAAATGAATTCGGAAATTTTTTTTTTAAGGACCAGCCTAAAGTAAACGTACTATTTGTACTATTTTACTGGGAAACGTGAGTAGGAATATTTAAAATAGACTGGACACAAAACAAGGCTCTATGAAGAAGTTGATCAGTGAGAATAAATTATTTTCTGCGCTTTCACGGCAAAATAACTGTATGCAGAAATGCATTTTTTTGTGGTATTATTAGAATCATTGAATATTACACAAAAACGAGATAAGATAAGGGGAACTCCATTTTGCACATAATATCACTTGGAAGAAAGAAAATCTACTAAACTTCGTAGTAGAAAATAAAAGAAATACAGCTATAATCAAATCACACTAGAATATGAAAAAAATTTGACGTGAACATCACGTGACTTACTTGTACATCATTGGATATATATATATATATATATATATATATATATATATATATATATATATATATATATATATATATATATATCCAATGATGTACAAGTAAGTCACGTGGGTAAATCCTAATCGATTAACTGTGGAACGATGAGATTTTATGTTTGATTATATATATATCCGATGATATATATATATATATATACCGGGTGTTTCAGACCACCCGTACCACTGAAATATCTCGTGAAATGCTGAACGGATTGAAAAAAGAGAAAATATGTGTAAAATGATTTCTAAGATTCTATTAAATAGAAGCAAAATCAAGTCCACCCCCTCACCCCTTGAGGGTAGAGAGGGTGCAACTTCCAAATTTTAAATGGCAATCCCTACTTTTAAATGCAGATTTGGATTCTCAACTGAAAAATATGAAGTTTTTGTCTGAAACTTTTCTCCATGTTCCTGACAAATGGCGCTGTAATCGCAAAGATTAGTTATTTTTCGTAATTACTTCAACGGCTTATCTTAGAAATTATTCCACACGTATTTTTTCTTTTATTAATCCGTTCAGCATTTCGCGAAATATTTGGGTGATACGAGTGGTCTGAATCACCCGGTATATATATATATATATATATATATATATATATATATATATATATATATATATATATATATATATCATTGGATATATATAATCAAACATAAAATCTCATCGTTCCACAGTTAATCGATTAGGATTTACCCAAGAGATTCTAAGAATCTGTCAAGTAAAATGCGCTTTCAGCCAAGTCGGTTGCTATGGAAACAGTAGGCCATTATTCTCATACTACAACATTCCTAAATACTGATTTTCAAAATTCTACGACTACCAACAGATCTGATTTTATGCGCAAAATTAGAAAATAAATTCCTACTGAAGTGCACTTCCGGTTCAGTCTATTGTTATGAAAATGGTGGGCAATTATTCAGATGCTACAGCAGACTGGAATACCAAATTTCAATATTCTACACCTGATCGTTCCGAATTTATGCCAAAAATTTCAAAAGACTGTCAAGTAAAGTGCACTTTCGGCTTGGTGGATCTTGATAGAAATAGGATATGAGCATCTAGATGGTATAATCATCCTAAATACTGAATTCTAACAATCTACGTTCAATCGTTCTGGATTTATGCGGAAAATTCTAAAAATGTTCTGAATAAAGTGCTCTTTCGGCTCAGTCGATAGCAATCATAATGCAAGGTGTATAACTAGATATTATAAAAGTGTCTAATACGAAATTTGAATATTCTATGACTGATTGTTTAGAACTTACGCGGAAAATTCAAAAAGTCTGTCAAATAAAGTGCACTTCCGGCTCAGCCGATTGTTACAAAAATAGAAGATGACAATTAAGATGCTACAGCAATTTCAAATGCTAAATGCCAGTATCCTACGGCTGATCATTCTGGATTTATTCGGAAAATTAAGAAAAAGTTTCAAGTAAAGTGCACTTTGTACAAGTACGTAAAAACTGCTGAAAAATTGATAATAATGCAAATTTGATTCTTAATTAAAATGTTACATCAACAAATAGGTGAGCCCTATCAGGAAATTCAATTTTTTCCTAGAGTAACTATAAGATACTCTTAAAATTCAGGTTTTGATATTCGTTAGAAGTACATATATTTTTTCTTAAAAAAACTGGATTAATATTTATGTATTGAATGGATTCACAGGCTCCACTCGTCCGCTGAAGGGTTAATGGAATGACGGAGACCAAAAAGTATTAGAATCGAAAAAAATAATAGTAATTATCTGACATTGCAAGGAAATATTGTTATTGGGTTTTAAAGAACGTAACACTACTATGTGATATATTGTGCTACCCTTTTAACTACTCTCAAGCAGAAAGTTTGTGAGCAACGTCGAGGAATATTCAGTAAAAGTGTATGCCTGCATCACGACAATACATCTGTGCACACGCACACGGCGAGAGTAGTGCAATTGACGATTGAAGATCTTGGCTTCAAATAGCTGGATTATCCGCCTATATTTCGAATATTTCTCCTTTAGATTATTATTTATTTCGTGACCTGAAAAAAGATTTACAAGGACGCCGTTTTAACACCGATGATGAGATGAAAGTTGCTATGATCGACTATTTTGACTCCAAGGAAACGACTTATTATTACAAAGGCATAGAGATACCTATGTATAAGTTTGTTGAAATATGTCCTTTTTTATACTCAAGTCAAGAATTTTTGGCGCTCTCTAATATTTATTGGAGTTCCAATCTTTGGTTTATCATATTATGTTTCAAAATATTACCTGCTAGTAAATCAGATTTGATGGTTTCATTGTTAGGATTATAGAATTAATAAGAGGCTATTAGGCTGCTTGGCACTTTTTTACTTATAAGTATTTTGCTAGTGTGACAATTATGTTGGAAAACTCTTGAATCGAAAGATTTTGAGGCAGCGTTTCAGGAGCGTACTGAACCTTATGACAAAGTGCTACCCTTTTTTGTCAAGATTTTGTGTCAAACCTTCAGACATTTGAATCAGATTGAAACCATTATCAACCTTCATCAACAATGATAGTAAATCTCTTCAATCTATAAGCAATTTACTGCCGCATAATTTTGATTTAGCTGTCATCACCGATGTCGGAGATATCTACAATTCTGGCAATATGACCTTCAAGGTTCAAGATGATCACTTGACTCAATGACAATTCTATAATGTATAAATTATTTATTTGCCAATTCTGATTAGCCTTATGTAATCAATACTTTGAGTTCCACCATTTTTAAAATCACGATTGAGGGGAGATAATCACGGGTTGACCTAACTATTCAATAATGGCTAGCTATGAAGGTTAATCAGTGTTTAATGTAAAATAAACTCAAATATGGCTATGCTTTACATTATCATGGAGCCGAAGTTAAGTGAGCTTTTCAATTCAGCCAATCAGAGTTGACGTTGCAAAAGAAGGGTGTGATTAGCTAATGATTGAAGCCTCGATTAATAAACAATCATGATTATTTGATCAAGTATTTGATCAGAATTGGTGTAATCAGTCCTGGGACTGTATCTACTGAAATCCGTATCTTCTGTCGTAAGGGGCTCTATTCTTAAAATTTCCGTATGGGAAACTGCGCAAGATCCGCATGCGATCTCTATACCGATATTCTTGAATTCCTTATAAATTTACACATATGAAAATCTTATGCGGTTCTCCATCGCATGGTTACTTGGTATGCGAAAAATAGTTCCGTATAATATATTCGTTATTTTAGCCCCACATTTTTGTTGTAAACCGCATGCGGAAATTACTGTGCGTTTTCCCTATGCGTCATGCACGACTTCAAGAATCGAGCTTCAGCGCTGTGACCACCGTTTAGCACTGTGAGGCTGATGTAACAGCCCATCGAGTTTTTCCCACCGAGTGCGTGTGCTGGTTAAAGCCGTTTCCACGTTTTATTCAACATTACAGAGACCTTGCCGTTTCTGTTAGGTACCCGGCACTTAACATCCAGTAGTTGTACCACTGTTGGTGTCCGAGTTTCGATTGCAACTCCGTCGAGACGCCAAAATAATGACCTGTTCAAACAGGTAAACAGCAGACTAAGTCAGTAACAGACGTAGTAAATCAGCAATTAGTGATATTTTGAGAAGAGTTTTAAGGAAAACACAGTGTAGAACAGTATCATTAAAAATGAAGGCATTAGTGTAAAAAGGAAGAGCGGTAGAGAATAATAATTTATTACGACCAATGATAAACAAGAGGTAGTGAATTCTACTTTTCTTTTTAACTTCCGTACCAACATTTAATCTCGGCAAAATTTATTATATGCTGCAACTTGACGAAATAACAAAGTTCAAGGTTTGAAAGTTTCTTTAATATTCTGAGCACAAAGATATACACGTCGACTCTATCTTTTTTGAAGTTTTCTTTCTTATAAACAACTAGATTTTTTTCCGGAGGAGATTTAATATTGTTCTCGTACGACCCGTGATGTTTACTTCTGTGTCTTTGGGCTACTTTGTTGCAGCAAGCACAGATCGTAATAAAATAGATGGGATGCTCCAGTCCCTTGATGTACGCTGGATGGAACTTTACTGCCAAATATATTTTCATCATCATTTTGCTATTTCGATATCTTCAATAATTCCTTTTTTCTCATTTTTATAATTTCAAATATATGGCGAGCTTGAAGAAAATTTATGATTCAAATAATATTAGCCCCATTTTATGGTTCTCTACACCCTCATCCTTAAAAAACCCAATGAAATTTATTTCCCGGAATTAACAAAACCAAGTCATGCTGCAAACATCCAGAACATTAAATTAAAAATTTCCATTTTAAGAATCGTGCAGTGAGCAATTTGTCCTAGCAGATTCTGTTTTAATATCGTTAAGCCGTTTGGTATACCCTGCACTAAGTCTCGTAGGCTGCGTAATCACGAAAACAAATAAAATTAGAGGTTATATGCGCTATGATTTGTGCAAGAAGGTGGAGTGAGGTTTTGTTTTCTGGAATTGCTTTTGGAAAATTACCTCCTGAGCTTATTACCTCTGGAATTTATTAGTTTTTTGCTTTTTTGTATTTTCGCTATCTGAACAATTCTGTCATAACAACATGTGTCAATTTAAAATAATGAATATGTATTTTTCGATTCATGTATGCATAGAGGAAATGAAGCTCTCTGTTTCGAATATTTTATAATACTCACCAGATTTTAATTCCTATTGATTATACTTTGGCTCGCGAATTCATTTGATCTGAAACAGAATAAATAAAATTATATAACTTTAAAATTTTATAGTGTAGTTTACATGTATGAAAATAATGGTTTCAAATGTAGACTGTTTTGTATGACGTCATACTGTTGCCATAATATGGATACTCTTCTTGTTTTTTATGTCTATTGTGATTGAAAAGATGAATTTTGAAGGCAGAATTTCTCCAGAAATTATAAATTTAGTACAACAAGCTGAAATACGATCATTTCCTGAGAAGCCAAAGATGGTTCTTACAAGAAATATTAGAAATTAATGATAAGGATGCAAAACGAAAACTTGAGAAACTTGAATGAATCTTTGAAACTTGCTTAGATGATGGAAATGGCAATACTGATTAGTTTGCATAATTAACTATTTCTTTCATACAATCTTGATATTATTTTAACGTAATTTCGTTCGTGAGTTAATAATTTATTTTCACATCGAGTTAAACTTACATAACTAAAATTATGCACTATCTAATATTTCTATTTATACTCGGAGTTGAAATTACACAACTAATACTACACTCATTCTATCATTTGAACAACAGCACTGTCTCCCATTCATTTCCACGGTTTCTTATTTATTTCTAACTGTTTCTTTATTTATTTTCTACTCTTCTCATTTATTTCCACTGGTTCATTTCATCTAGTTCACTTCTGCGCGCTCAGTAACCAACCTATCAACCATCATTACTTCTACGCGCTCCGGCTATTACTCTAATTCTGTCCTTCCTTACTGTCTAGTTTGATTCTGTTCCTGGTTTATATATTCACCGCTACGGCTGTCGAATCTTCGAAAAATGCCCATTCTGTTTGACGTCACCACATATCAGTCAGTTGCGTTGGCCAGACAACAACTCTTTTGCGTATATTATCTGTTAAATTTGTGTGTCGAAATGGGAGTCTACTCTGTAGGGGCGATGTTACAGTATGAATCATCAACCTTAAAATTGCAAGCAATGTTCAAAATTAACAAGGAGAGTAATTAAAAATTCTTTGTTTTTGAAGAAACTTAAGAAAACAAACGAAACTGAAAAATTTCCGGTTTTTGCAGAATAACAGATACATAAATTTTGAAGGTATTGAATCGTAATAATTTATGCAGAATTATTATAATTAATCGTTCTCCACATTGTTCCTTTATGTGACTTGTATGGCTCATGCAGAAGATATGAAATGTATGATATACGTATATCTGATATCAGTATTAAAGAGGGTTCTGCTATATTCATTAATATTCGTCAATCAAAAACTGAATAAGGTCGGCAATTTCTCATTATTGACAAATTCCGTAATGCTGTATTTTGAATTATTTGAAAGATGTAGACACCAATAGGATGTTATTCAAATATGCCAACGGTAAATGCTTAAAAAAAGTAATTGGGATTAACACATTTGGCCGAAGTCAGTTTCTTTAGGTCTTTTCTTATTGAATTGTGCGTTCCAGTGTCTTAATATCGGTTCATAGACCTTCTTCGAGGGTTTGGGGGATGTTATGTTGTATTCGTTGTTGAGTGTATTTGGGGCCATAGTAATAGGATGTAGTAGGAGAGTATTTATTTTGGTTATTTCAGCAGTCGTAAGAATGAGTAGGCAGATACTTCTTCACACACTAGACGAGAAATGGGAAGTCTGGTACTCTGAAATTGAGGAGGTATAGTGGCTAAGCATCAAAGGCGGTGAAAAAAAATTAAATTTTATATATTTTAGCAGTTCTGGATTTTTGATATATCAAAATTGAAAGGATTTTATACACAAAAAAATTATTGCCAGACCAAATTCTTGGGACCTAATGGTTGCAAGACAGTTATGCAACATTTTACTTAAAAATATTTTTGGTGACATTCCACTTCTTTTATTAAGTTTTTATTTTACTATTATTTATAACAAGTAGTCCCTGTATCAATTTTCAGACCTCTAGCATCAAAATTTGCGGAAGTCTCATACAAATTTCCTTCCCCTAGTTTAGGGCATTGGGGGATGAAAGCTCCAATTTTTTGAATATTTTTGTTTTTTGTGTATTAATACTAGCTCACATACCAAATTTCAGCATTCTAGGACTTCAGAAAGTAACCTAAGAATTCTGATGATCAAAAGCGAGCGAGTCAGTGACGAAATCGGGTTTTTTTCAGATATCAATAAAATTTAACGTATAAGAACTATGCAATTGAAACTTTGTGGCTGGTACCACGAGCTCTATTTTTGGCGATACTAGGAGCATTGTGCCAAGATGTGTTTTGACGCAATTAAATTTTTTTCTAAATATTTTAGAAAACAATCTTCAGATGCAAATTACGGAAAACACATATTTCTACAAAATTTATTTGAATCTACATAGCTAGTATAGCCTAAAACAGAGCTTGTGGTACCAGCCAATATGTTTAATAAGTCCACTATTGACATCATATCCCGAGAATTTTGTTTATCTGGTATAATCCAAACTCAAGTTATGAGGGTTCAAAAAAAACGACGAAACTCTTCGAGAAAGGTAGGTCGTGCTGTTGCGCTTTGCTTGGCTTGTCTTGGCGGGGGCACTACCGTGCCTCCAGATATGGTGGTATAGGTAGGCAGGGTAAGGGGTGGGTTGTTGACTGATTCCTACGTCAGAATGAAACTAGGTACCATAATACCATAAATAATGTTGAAAAATAAAAGATATTTAGCGAAAATCGCCATTTTTGATGTTTTTTTAGATTTTCAGGAATGTATTCAGATGTATTCTCAATTATACTAGAAAATCAGCTCTGTTGAAATAATGAGAATGAAATTTTTTCTATTCAACTTCAAGGTAGTCTGGCAACCATCAGGTCCCGAGAATTTGGTCTGGCAATAATTTTTATGTGTTTAAAATCCCTTCGAATATAATGTAACGTTATTTATTTTAATTTAGGGAGCAAAAGTTACTAATCACTACTATTTATTTTTAAGAATTATTAAAATAATAAATTAGATAACTAATACTATTTCTAATAAATAACTCTAATTTAAACTGAAGATTATTACACTACACTATAACTTAACTTCAATTATTTATGTCAATATTGATTTATTTTGAATAACACAATTTAATTCAATCACTACCAGTCCATATTATAAGGTCTTTGAGCCAAAATCAATAATCCTCTTCGTTGAATCAGCCACATATATATACCGTGGGTCTCTCCCCACTACGTTTTTCCCGCAAACGTCCAGGCTTTTCTAGAAAACGCTAGAAGGTACCAGAAATTTTCTAGAAAACAAACATATTCGCTTCTATTTCTGGATGTAAAATATTTCCACAATAATTCTGAGCACCAGTAAAGCTAAAATGACTAATTTATAGACTTAAATTTGTTACAATAATATATCAAAAAACCAGAACTGCTGATTTTCACCTTCTTTGATGCTTAGGGATTGATACACCTCTCAGTGTCGGACCTTCCTTCCAACTCTTCTCCAGTGTATCGAGAAGGATTTGCCTGCTCATTCTTAGTAGATACGTTGCCAATTCTTAGTCTAATGTGTTCTACTAAGATTTGGATATTGCATGTGCTGCATATTTCTGGTTGAGTTTTTTGCATTGTATGTTTGTATGTTAGATTTGAATATCCTATTCGTAGTTTTGTGATTTTTGTTTGGTCTGCTCTGTGTTCCAGATTTTTTTATTTCTCTGTGGTTGGTTTTATGGTTCTCAACTTGTTGCCTGCCGTGTTTGTCCATATATCGTCCCATTGTTTTTCTGCTTCGGTTTTTCCAATTTTTATTATATCATGCACTGGAATAGGAATATGTGCTATTTGTTCCTGTGTCGCTTCTTTTGTAGCTTTGTCTACTTCTTCATTTCCTGGTTTTGGAAATAAGCAGATATCCATATTATTTTTATTTGGTTGTCCTTGCTGGTATCGTGTATTAGGTTTTGAGCTTTTTTTATTGTCGTTTATTTGCTCTATAGATTTTGAGCTTGTTATATGACGTTCAGTGCATCAGTAATTATTGAATATTCTTCTTACTGCTTTTCGCTGTTCTTGATGCTTTCAGAGCATTGTGGATGCTGTGTGTTTCTGCTGTGTAGGAGCTTGTCTCGTTCGGCAGGCAAATTCTTTTTGTTCTTGTCATCAGTATATATTTTATGTGCGTTGTGGTATTGATCAATTATTTCGCTGTATTTTTATCTGAGTATTATGAGTGGTGTGTTGGCTTTACTGGATTCGGTCAGTATCAGTATGAGGTTTGATATTATTTTTCTTAATGGTGGGATGACATTTTCATAGTGTTTTTTCAGATTAAAGTCAAGGAGATTGATTTGAAGAGATATCAATGTTCTGCTTATTTTCTGTTGGAGAGGGTTGTAGGACAGTAGGGATGTGCGATTTTGAGTTTTTTTGAATATTTGCTTGTAAACCGGATTTCTGGGGTTCTTTGCTAGTTTTAAAATATAGGACAGGGAGAGCTGATTTCTACGATTTTCTAAGGGCATGATACCAAATTCACAGAGCATGCTTTTCGCTGGGCTGGTTCTATAGGGTGCCTATTGCTAGACGGATTCTTGTATTTTGAATTGGTTTAAGTGTTTTTAGGTTATTGTTGCTACATTTATATTTAAAAAGCAATCATTCACAACTATTTCACTTCATCCACATTTATGGACTTATTCATACAAACTCTTTTATTCTTCCTACAAGAAACTTCTCACGCAACGAACTAATGAGCATATCCATCCACTCACACACAGGCCGTCCACCTGTTTTTTCACTTTTGGTTTATATCGGCATCTGTTTTGTTTAGTAATGCAAATTAAATTATAATATCTAAATTTGAATTACTACTTACATTATTCCATGAAATAAATTTTATATTATTAAATAAATTTTACAAAGGAATTCATAAGGAAATCATACTAATTACAATGGTGCATTACTAACGACATAAAACAAAACAAACTATATCTCAATAACTTGTCCTTGAGATAGTCATATATTTGTTTGTCCGATAAAATCTAATCCTGAAAATATGTATTGGAATACATTTGTAATAACAGACATTAAATTGATTACCATCAGTTTTGTTTCCTTATATGCTTAACCCAAATCTGAATTGAATATCTAAATTATCGAGTAAAGTGTAATGAAGCATTTCTTCATGACCTTTAGCCTTTGTTACAAAGCTGTGATTGTAGTGGTAATATAAAAAAAAAAATGTGCACTGTTATTTCATTTGGAATTGAATGATGATAATGGAAGAATGATATTGTGGAAAGTGAAATTGTGATAGTGACTATTTTTGTTGTAAATTCTATTATTTATTTCAAATAAACACTTGGAAAAACATTTCAATGTATTTCAATATAAATGTATTTTTATTTAAATGATCTGAATTGGTTTGCATGTCATGCAGTAGAATATTATTTCTATAAATAGTAGTAGAACAAATCATCAGTATGTTCAAAATCTCACACTTTGGTAATCAATCATAACAATTTTCCGTTAAAAAATCAATTAAAATCATATTTGGAATAAGTAATTGTGTTTTAATAATGTGGTTCAGGTTGTTAAAAAGCTGCTGAGTTGGATTATTAACTATTGGAAGTGCGTTTGCTTGCTGGCATTGCAAATTATACCACCTTATATCTTTGGGATATCTAATGAAAAATCTTCCGCTTCTAACAGTTACATATTATAGTTTCTGTGATTGAGAGTTTCAGTGAGCAAATAAATTGTGAGAAATATACACAAAATCAAATAGATGATGACGACAAATAAATATTTCTCATGCAAATTCACTACTTGTAATATAAGTGGCTCCCAAAACCTCTATATTCGTATTTTCTATTCAAGTTCCTATTCTTGCAAGTTTATATTTTCCACAGATGCAGTCTTCTTGTTCCTTTCTTGTATTTGCATATTTATATCTGGCATCATGCCAAGAGAGAAATACACCACAGCTCCACTTTTGACTATCAAAATCTTGATCTTCGTTCATGTTTTTTTCATCAATTAAATATTAATTAGGCTCTTTCCACTTGAAAACAATTAGGGAACTTTTTAATTGTTATATCTCTGTTTTATATTTGATGTTTTTAATTTGTTCAAGTATTATTTGTGGGTGTAAACTCAGCGACGAAAAGATAATTGAGAATAATCTAATAATGTGGTGGCGAAGTGTTGAGTATATTTTTATTATCCAAATGAATAAATAATTTTTTCTATGTTATTGATGTCGGTTTAGATTATTATATTCTGTTTTTATGTTTCGTAGCTTTATTCATAATTTGAAAACAGAATTTCAGGTGCAACAATAATGTCTATTATTTGAGATATAAATTGTATATGTGAGTTGCATAAATTAGTTTGTGCTCTCCGAACTTATATATTTTGATATTCCCACAATAATACCAGGAACTTCTGAAAGTTTTGTATAATTGTATACAGAATATATATTATGAACATGTGGCTTGTGAAAGTTCTAGTCTCCACAGAAATGAATAGCAAAAATATGATGGAGACAATATCAAATATCATTTGAAACTCAGATCCGAATGCATTCAATAATTGGAGTTATTTGATAATGAAGATAATGCTGTTAAGTGAAATAATTGAGATATCAATTGTGCAAGTAATGGAAAAAAACCTTAAAACAACGGCTACCACAAAAAAATGTGAAATCAGTGTTGGGAGACAAGTAGAACAAGAAAAAAACTAGATAAAATTAAGTCATGACAAAAAACTGATCAAAAATAATAGTAAATGAATACTCACAATTTCAAACACAAACGCTATAGAACGAAATACAGACAAGAATAAAAACTCTGTCAAAGATGGAAAATGAATTTTAAAACTTAGCTGGAAACAAAAAATCGAATTAAAATCTTTTGTAAATAAAGAGATATGAGAATCATAATATGAACAACCTGAAAACGAAAACTTTGTCTCGCGAGCTGTTCGTCTTCTCCAAAAGATGTCAAAGCCATGTTTTCACCTGAAAAATAGAGTTCTTCAAGTTGATATTGTACTTAAAATCAGTCAAATAAAACGTGGATATCTGTTATGTTATTACTGCAGTGTTTTTATTTTTGTGCCTTTTCACAACTCGCTAATTGATAGCCGATCTCGAGTTGAATTATATTCAACTTTTTGCCGGCAATGTTTTTAAACCACATTTGGCGAGTGGAAAAACTATAGTTTACAAAAAATTTTGCTCGGCACTCTCAATTAAATTCATTTAGTGTAGACTTTCTTCAGTCGATCTCTGGTTTGCTACTTGATCAGGAATTTGCTGCCTAATATTGTACGACTCCAATCTACTGTGTCCGAATTCAGAGCACTTTCGTATTCATTTGTGGTGCTTTTGTCATTTCATATTTTTGATGTGTTTTGTGTCAATAAAATTTTGGAGAAACAGTACCCCCTCCACTGTAGCTATCCAGCCATTCAGATTATATTTCGGAAGCTGACCCAGGAAAGGCACTTGAGTTCACCGGTCGCCAACTCTAAAGGCAGAAGCGTCACAACATTTACCGATTTGATCACAGCCCTTTGGGCTGGAATTTGCTTTTACAAGTACTGCACAGCTTTGGTTCATAAGTATGTGCTAGGGTTTGGAGAGTCTCGACAATTTCAATGGACTCGAGACGATCCAAGATCAGTCTCGGGATGTCCTGGAACTTCGAGACTTCCCAGAATAAAATTAGGATCGAGTTAATTTTTGGCGAGATTTATCTATGAAAAAAGAAATTTTAGTAAAAATCGACATTTATTGAACACAAAATCGAGTATTCACATTAATAATTAACTACCCGTTCTATTTGACTCTAAAACAACAATAAACAGGGATATCAAGTAATTATTCGTTAAGCTAATAAATGGCGCCTTCAATGACATAGTGCAGAAAACTAATCAAGTTTATTATGGCTTTTTGAAAATAGAATTATTATAGTATAATTTCAACAACCGTGTCTCAAATCTTGACTCGAAAGTCTCGGGATCCGAGACAACTAAATTAACAAAAAGTCCCGGGACTTCGAGACACGAGACCCCGGAACCAAAACCCTAGTATGTGCAAACTAAAGTGCGGCCAGTGCCAACTTTTTTCAGTTCAAGTAAGATATTTTTCAAACTATGATTATTTGAAGTGCAACAGACAGTTTTGTTTACAACCTTGCTTCTTATTGTGAGAGGAAGTGACTGCAACTATCTTAGAGCTAGCCCACTGGGGTTATAATTCTCTTACTATTTGAATAACTCACGATAAAATTATTTGAGTCTTTACGTTTCCTTAGTAGCAATGAGAAAGAAAAATGCAAGACTGGAGTGGATGAAAAATATCAGAATAGAAAACAGGAAAGAATACAAAAAAATAGAAAGGAATGTGGTAAAATTCTAAAAGAAAGCAATAGTGATTAGAAAGATGATAGAATAACAGATATTGAAAAACATATTGCGAATATAAACTTGAAGCAGTTCTATGAAAAAATAAACGAACGAAAAAGAACATACGAATCAAAAATTTACAGCTTAAAAGACAGAAAGGGCAACAAAACGGAGAACAATGAACAATATGGGAGAACTGCTGACAGAACCACAACAAAACGTAAAAATTACAACACAATATGAAACTGCAGATGAAGGGTTATTAGAAATAGAAAAAGTCAGGTAAATAATAGTTAGCAGACAAAACTGGAAGACATCGGGCAATGATGGAATAAATACAGATCTGATAAAATATGGGGGAATAAAATGCATGAATACAATATGCTTATACTGAAAGTATGGAGAGCAGAGCAAATGCCAAAAGAATGAGACCGAGGACAAATATTTATAATCCATAAAGAAGGAGATCAACAAGCATGCAAAAATTATAGAGATGTAACTATTAAAAACGACATATGAAATTATGTCGACATGAATACAAAAGAAAGTCCAAGAAGAAACAGAAAACATTAAAAAAAAAGCATTAGTGCAGGTTTATTTAAAGCAGATCAACAACAGATGCAATACGTACAGTTAAATAGTTAATAGAAAGAGCACATGCATTAAAACTAAATATAGACTTATTATTCATTGAAATAGAGAAACTAATGGCAGCCCTAGAGGAATTTGGAATAACAACAAGACTGAGAAGATTGATCCTGATGACATTAAGTGAAACAACAAGCACAATTACAACACTAAAAGAAGAAACGCAGGAATTAGAAATAAACAAAAGAGTAAGACAGCAATTCTGTTCAACAAAGCGTTAGAGTATGTGATGAGTGAATGAAACAAATAAACACTCAGATCAAGAGGCGGACAAATAATAGCAAACGCGAACGATATAATATGAACAACAAAAAATAGGAGAATATTGGAGGGAATGGTGAAAGAAATAGTGTAAGAAGGAAATACAGGGTGGGGCAGAAAAACCTATCCGATTTCAAATCCCTTTTTCTCAGAAGAGGGGGCAGGTAGAGTAGTGGGGTAAAAACCGTTAGAAAGCCGATTTTATGCCATTTGTCAGTAGTCAACATGCCTTGGTCTGGTGAACATCGTGCTTTTGTTATTGAGCGGTTTATCGAATGCGACGGTTCGATAATTGCTACACAACCTTTGTGGTGCCGTTAACAGGCAGAATTTTCGATATTGGAGTGACGAAAATCCTCGAGAAATCCATCAGGAACCCCTCCATAGCCCAAAAGTGACTGTGTGGTGTGCTCTTTCCCGCCTAGGCGTCTGGGGGCCTTACTTTTTTGAAGAAAATGGGCAAACCGTAACGGTCAACAGCGAGCGCTAATGTTTCATGCTGGAAAATTTTCTTAGACCCAAAATGGAAGAAAATGGCGTGGAAAATGTGTGGTTTCAACAGGATGGTGCAACCGCCCACACATCGCGACGATCAATGGACATTCTCAGGGAACTGTTTTCCGGTCGCCTCATTTCCCTGAGAGGTGATCTTGGCTGGCCGCCGCGCTCACCGGATCTCACTCCATGTGACTTCTTCCTTTGGGGTTACCTCAAATCAAAGGTTTACCAGCATCGACCAAGGACCCTTCTTGCTTTACGAAGGGAAATTGCTCGGGCAATTGAAGAAATTCCTGTGGAAATGACGGTGAAAGTCATGGAAAGCTACCGCGAGCGCCTAAATCAGTGTTTCCGCTCCCAAGGACGACATTTGAGTGATGTGCTTTTCAAAACTTAAATTTAAAAATGGCATAAAATTTGCGATATGTTAATAAAAAAATTTTTTTGACAAGTTGACTGGTTTTAATTTTATATCGTTTTGAAATCGGATAGGTTTTTCTGCCCCACCCTGTAGAAATAATTCAAAAATTAATGGGAACAAAACAAGAATAATAAAACTAGAGAGAAAATTTGGAGGTTAAAATATAAATAAAGGTAACCTTCAGTATGAAGTAATAAATAGGTTTAAATACCTAGAAATTTTGTTATCCAATGAAGAACACAGGGAAACAGAAATTCAAGAGAAGATATTGGTAGTGAATAGAGCCTACCACGCTAATAAAAATTACCAAAAGATAGAAGCTTCACAAAGAAAACAAAAAAGGAGTATATAGAATAATAATCAGATCGATCATAGTGTACACCGCAGAAAAAATGACAATGACAGAAAAAGATTAGGAAGAATTGCGAATAGTGGAACGAAAAATAGTGAGAACCATATTAAAATTGATAAAAAAGGCAGAAAACAAATACATAATCATAATGAACAATATAATAGATCAAGAAATGCAAGGAAAAAATATAGTAAAAGAAATAAAACAATGGAGGATGAAACGGCTTAGACACATATGGAGAAAAAGAGTAGAAGACACTGAAAGGACAATTGTACAACGGGAACCAAGCGGGAAGAGAAAAAGAAATAGACTCGAGTTCAAATGGCTGCAAGAAGTAGAAGCAGACCTGACTAAAGCAGAAATAGAGAACTGGGAGGAAAAAACAGGATAGGAAGATATAGAAACAAGTAAGTCAAACAAATTACAACAAGGTTATAGACCGCGGTACAGACCCTCTTTCTCCGGATTATTAACACTCTTTTGAAACTTTGTGAATGACCTCATTTTGATGAGTCCGACAACTTTTTTATCTGCGAAAATCTTTGAAACTGCTGCATTTTCCATCGAACAGCCTAAAAAGACGTCGATTCTATGATTTATTCTTGATCAATAACATCACTCTCTCTTATAGTTTAATCGTAAGATAATAATAGCAAAAACATATACAATACTTTGTCCGACAAAAATATTGCGGAGTTCGGCGTAACCCCCATCTCCAACATGTCAAAATTACAAGTTTTGTTAGATTATTAACACTCTGTTGGAATTCTCAGTACTATCAAATAAACATTAGTGAAGTTGAGTGATAGAATTGACATTTTCAGAGCTTCGGACTGAAAATATGCAGCAGAAATTTTATCGGACAGTATCACCAATATTTTTGTCGGACAAAGTATTGTGTGTGTTTTTGCTATTATTATCTTACGATTAAACTATAAAAGAGAGTGATGTTATTGATCAAGAATAAATCATAGAATCGACGTCTTTTTAGGCTGTTCGATGGAAAAAGCAGCAGTTTCAAAGATTTTCGCAGATAAAAAAGTTGTCGGACTCATCAAAATGAGGCCACTCACAAAGTTTCAAAGGAGTGTAATAATCCGGAGAAAGGGGTTCTGTACCGCGGTCTATTATGTAATAAAGGATCTAGAAAACTTCAAAAAATGTCGCAACCGAACTGGGTGTGTTTAAGTATATATCTATGGTTCCTTATTTGGTCAACATCTGACCTGAACTTGAACAGGCAGAAACTGACTGGATTTGAGTTCGTGCATACTTCTATTATAGCCCAAAGCTGCGCAGAAACTATAAAACAGCTTTGAAACCCAAAGTGCTGTTAAAACTGGTGAGTATATACAATTTGTTTTTATCAGCAAATATAAAATAATGACAATTAATGAATGAAGTGAGCAGCGAACGTAAACATGACAGCAACGGAATAATTCTGATTTAGGCGATACGGAAGGTGCGAAGATTCGAACTCTGAAGTGAGCTGGTTTTGAGACTACAGATTCCAATCCTATGTCTTCAAAGCTCCGGTAGGTATTTTTATACCCATGCTTAGAATTCTGGCGGTGAATATTACGGGATACATTCAATTTACAAATTTGCAGAAATATGACCTTGACCGACTGAAATCACAGCGCTAGATGACCTGGCTCTGAATGGAATATATTTTGAGTGAAACTAAATTGGAAGAGGAAAATTAACGTGCTCTATCATAATTGCGCTCCTCGTTACCTCAAAAAGAGTTCATGTAACACTCTGCACTCTCTAAATACCGCTGAAATGTAGTATCTCACAAAGAGACCATATGAATAGCTCTATTCAATTTAAAGTAAAATCTGTGTTAAGACCTTAACAAAAGAAACATCTGCCGGCGACAAATGTCAAAGGCACTATTGCAGATGTAAGCCATTCTGCGCACAGCGGAAGCGGAAGTCAATATTCATATAAAATGTGCCGTGGTTGAATGTATTTCACCGGCGCAGAGCCAAGAAAAATCTTCAAGCTAAAATGAATATTAGGTTGAGTACATGATGATGATGATGATGAAGTGGTTGAATAATGTGCCTTCATTATTGGCTACGACGCGTCATGTGACATATCAACCAGCCTGAACACTAAATTAGCTTTTAATAAGTTTGCGGACATAAATTTTCGTATCCTGTCTCACTGGTTGTTGGATTTTTGACGTCTTTGTGTATTTCTTCACCTGGTTTAGCATTTGGAACAACTTTTGAACTTTAAGTTGTGTAAATACACCGTACGACGCGCTATGTAAATATATAATCAGTTGATGCAACTAAAATTGGATTTCGTCGCTTCCGAGAGACAAGGTGAAGAATTTGTCCATATAGTGTAATCTTAACAAAACGTCGTACTATATTATAGAATAAAAGATTTTATGCCATACAAAGCGTCTTTCAGTAAATATAAGTTTGAGATATGACTGTCTCAGTATTTAACCTCCCTCTTTTCCTATTCCTTTAATTAGTTCCTTATGTAATTACCGCATTCGCAATTCTTTTTGGTGATGGAAGTATAAATATTGAATTATCACTCTTAGAAATGAATTTTCTTGGGATTATATATGAATAATTCGTTATTCCTCCCACGTTGGCAAGCTACTTGGGTTATGTTCCCTTCGGTGTCACAGTTCGTAAACCTTAAAAACCCTGAACCTTTCTAACCAGGCGGTAAATAGCTTGGAGGTCGGAGGGCGCTATTTTAGGTAATTTTCTTCAACGGATATTTAAGCAGGGATACAAAAGGGTTTTCGGATGGATTGCACATTCGGTATATCATGGTGCATGTACTTTATTGTCGATTAGCGCGCTAGCCTCGAGTTTTGACAATTGTAATTATGAGCTTTTTGGCTGGAGTATATATAATTCTCTATTTAATTTGATGTTTCTCCTGCAATTATTGAAAAAAAGCATGTTGCTCTGAAAGACGATATATAATTATACTTTTTTGAATATTTATTATGACCTACATTTGCAATCCGTCCCTCAATCTATTCCTTTGGAGAATGGATATGGCATTTTCCGTTTTCAATCACAGTCTATCATATGAAATAATAGATTCAGTAATTCGTCTCACAAAAGTCAATAAAGAAGAAATCAGAGTTATTTAATGGCAGGTTTACTGTTCCCAAGTTTATGTGAGTTTTTCGTTCAAGAAACTCAATGGAATATAGTGGAAGTTATTTCCGCATCGTAAATAGTGGCCGGTAATTTGAAATTTTCGGTTGACCGTCCATTTTGATTTGAGAAATCGTTGTTTTCTTATGATTCTTTTTGGAGTTTCCTTCTACAATCTCTGCTAACAGGAGATTGCTGCACGTGAGCAACATTTTGGATCGATGGACTTTATTGGAGACAAATTTTATAGAAGAGATCAGACAGTACTTACTATGTTTTCCAATAGGAATGCTAAATTACATTACTTTTTGATAAGTCTAAATTTTTCTAATTCAATCAGCAAAATTGAGAGAAAAAATATCTTATTTGTAGTCCCAAATGCCGACGAAAACAGTTCCTCCAATTGGAATTTAAGTTGTTTGAGTGCTGACGTCATCACTGGCGTTGAGACGAATGAAATCGCGAACACGGTGCGTGTGTTTCCCACGGGATCTTCCACTCCATTCCAGGAGAACAAGTGGAGTTTGTCCCAGGATGCGCGTTATCATTTGCTGGACCCACAATTGTGTGACATTAAATGGGACTGCTGAGGGAATTATTCATTTTGAGTTTCCTTGATGTCATGAGGGTTTTTAATTGGTTGGAACAACTTTGCAGATTCAAGAACTTCATTATTTTGTCGATAAGTTTTCTATACAGGTTTGGAGTATTGTTTCACAGATCCAAACATCGTGGAGTAGAGGAAGTCTAGCCTTTGACGCGCTAATTCTTCAACTCTTCGTCTAACCTCAAGTATGATGTAAGACACGAGAATATCCGTCCCTAAAGTCTTTGATTGATAGTTAAGAATTATTAAGGACAGCTGCGTCATTAGCACGCCTCTTGAAAAGAAAATTCAGATTATCCTGCCTCAAGTTCGTTTATTACTGACAAAAATGATTGTAGAACGAAGATGGAATATTTATCGCACAAGTTTTTGAAAACTTACTTTTAAATGTTTGGTAACAAAATGGAACATTGTTGAAGTTTTATGTGTTATTGGAATGTGTTGAGGATGAAATGTGTTTGACCTGACCTCGTTTACATTTAACCCCCAGGGAAAAGGTCAACGGAAATACTGTTATAGTTATCTTTTGTTCCCTGGTACAATAGCGAGGATTTTGTCATTAAAATGGTGACAAAATACCAGATTATAGCGCGTTATTATTTAACGCCATATTGATGAACTTCATACGAGAAGAATACAAAGTAGACCACATGGAAATGCGATAGAAAAATATTTGAAAGAAACATTGATATGTCTTCCGGAAAAAATCATGGTAAGTGGAACAAACATTGCATATTCTCCATTTAAAATGATAAATTTCCATAAAAAAGTCATCAGATCTTGCAGCAGCAGCCTGTCCGTTCTTATCTCCTCGCTACATTTCCGCAAGCAGCTGAATATCGAAATACTGACGCTGATATAGATCCGCAGATGCTGGAAGAGTAAAGCCGAGCTTCTAACCTTGAAATGCTTAACTTATTTGATAAATGTAAATGAAAGCCATTTTGTGACGGGGTTTAAAGTTGGATCTTGTGGTTAAGGGCGAATGCTGAACTAAATGTTTTGGTATTTCAACCATTCTGGCTCTATTTCAGTAGTTGGGCAACTTTAAACGTTATGTCCTCTTTAATCCGCTTTTGTGCATTGTGGCCTCGAAGTGGAGCACATTTGCGTATAATTTCAGAAACCATGAAATTGGGCGAATGAGTTAGTTCCTCTGTTTTAGTAATAAAATAACGAATAGAAGGCTTTTGGAAGCTTCCGTTCATCTAGTTTTTCACACTAATGCAACAATCATAGGTTCATTATTTTAAAACTAAAGTATTTTTTCATTCATGAATGAGTGATTCTAAGGGGCTTCTTTGCATCTGCACTGCTTCAGTAGTATGTATTCACTGATATGAACCCAGTTCTGTCCGCTAAGCTAATGTTTTGCGCAGCTTTGTGCCATAAGAGATTTGTAACTCATACTCAACCAGTTCCTGCTGACTAGGGGAACTTATACGATTATTTCTTCTTCAATTTCAATTATCTAAGAGCATAAATTTCACATTCAACGAGGTCTCCCAAGAATTTATATATAGTGATGTCAACGATGTCACTCCAATAATATTTCTTCATCAAAAAATGTCGGCGCCAAACATCGAACATAACAATACTCTCCACACAACACGGCAAAAAATGCATTAACTCTGTCAGCAGATGATCTTTGGAACAAAATACACGTCATGATATTTTATTTGTGGCTTGATGAGGAAAAAACCAAACTGGACCTCGTTGTATTTAACGAGCGCTCGGTTTTGTCGACGGGGTATCTACAGTTACTTCATATTGCTTCTTATGAGGAGTGAATTAACTTATGGAGCTATTAATGTCGACCGCAATAAACGTGATGATAATATTCATGAGGAATATCCTATGAGCTGCGTTTTGTCGAGTTAACTATTATAATATTAATAGAGAATACTCAACTTGGATCAATTTTTCAGTATGCATCATTTGTAGAGGATTTCTGGAAGCTTTCGTCTCTCATTAATTTCCTCTCCTGATCCGACATTTTATGAATATAAAATTGGAGACGCTCAACAAAACAAAGGGAAACAACATCAAAACAGTTTGGCACACATCAAAGTTTTAATTAACGCAAATTAAACACACAGTGCGTCAGCTCTGACTCTTCTTCCCGGAGGCGATTCGGCGTGGCTCGTTACCAGGGATACGGGTGCAGAGATACTGTAGGGACCTCGGAATACCACGAAGCCAACGTTAATTTGTGCAATTTGTGCGTCATTACGACATGCCGAACGACAGACGAAAGCTTATAGAAAATATATTGAAGGAAGATTCAGAGAATTATACAACTTTGGCTGGGAATTTTTTATTTGGATATCTGAGGTGACAGCATTTTTAAATTGCACTGCATGGCACCATGTTGCTAGCTTCTTCACACGTAGCTGCTGTTATGAAATATTATTTTCTGCAGCTTTCTATGTATTACATTTCGATTTCCCTTCAGCAATTTTTCGTAACACGATTGTTTTCTAGAGAAAACATGGACGGTGTCACTCAAAATGAACTGGGACTTAAGATATTAACAGCTAATGCGAATCTCTCAGTTCTCTGTTCGTTATAAGTGACACCGTCCATGTTCAAATTCATGGAAACATCGGCCAATCATAAACTTCGGAGAACAATAATTATTTTCGAAAGCTGTCACCAAATTTTGATGACTATTTGAATTTCAAGCCTCTTTTATAATCGTGCAAAATTATTATACTAAAAGTAGTTCTATCCACCTTAGTTAACGAATTTGACAGGTTACCATTATTCTGTTGTTTTCAGTTTTACTTACTCAATCCTAAAGCCTAACTACCTTTCAAGATGTAGTAAGACTGGTGGTTGTTACTTTTCTCGTTAATTCTGCTTATTCTTCTTTTGGTATCCGCTTCCATTCCTCGTTCTATTTTTTCTCTCATTTTGCTTAAGGGGCCTGCTTCTTTCCCTTTACGTCTTCTCTTTTCCAATTTTTTCTCCATTTCTTCTTTCCATATTTTCCTGGGTCTTCCTCTCTGCTTCGTTTCTGCTGTTCTTGCTTCGTACACTTTTCTTGTTGTTCTTACCAGCTTAATTGTGCCTCCTGTGTCATGTTTTCTATCGGTTTTACACGCAGTGTCTCTCTATATTCCTGCGTTGTCTTTCAGTTGTTGTCCAGGTTTCTGATCCGTATGTTAGGATAGGCACAGCTACTTTTTTGTATACTTTTGTTTTGATTTCCTTTGGTATTTCTTTATCTGTTAGTATGGTGCTCTTCAACGCGTTAAATAGTCTACCTGTGGCCCTTGTTCTTTTCCTTATTTCTTCATCTAGTTTTTCGTTATAGGCCAGTATTGTTCCTAGATACTTGAACTTTTTGACTTGTTCTAGAGTTTCTTCTACTATCAAGATTGTATGATTTTCTTCGTTTCTGCTTATGACCACCGACTTGGTTTTATTGTGGTTTATCTTCATGTTTATTTTTTCTAGGTGTGCTCCAAATACTTTCACATTCTTGCTTAGTGTGTCTTCGTTTTCTCCTATTACTATTATGTCGTCTGCATAACATGTCTCTAGTCTCTGTTACTTTCACGTTTTCCATTATCCACTTTCCTATTACGTATTCTTTTACTTACTTTTTTGCTTTTTTTATTGCTTTGTCGATCACTAGTGTTTTGTAGTTTCGAACATATCTGATATTTCATTCTTTGTCCTTATGTAATTTTTTGGTCTTTTTGTATAAGCTTTGTATATCTCTTATTATGCTAGTATCTACTTCTCTTTCTCCTAGCGTCTTCCATATATCTTTCCTATCTATTCTGTCGAAGGCCTTTTCTAGGTCTATGAAGCATAGGTGTACCTTGTCTTCTTGTTTTATTGTTTTCTCGCTCACTTATCTCATTATACTTATTGCATCGTTGACTCCTCTATTAGATCTGAAGCCATATTGGTTATCTTCCAGCGATTTTTCTACTTGGATCTTCAGTTTATTCTCTAATATTCTTGGGAACACTTTGACTGCTGCACTTAGGAGTGTTACTCCACGGTAATTTTGGCAATCCTTTATGTCACCTTTACCTAATTTTTATGACTCTATTTGAACTTCAAGTCTCTTTTATAATGGTACAAAATCATTACATGAAAAGTAGTTCCTGGCTCTTCCATGATGTTGAAATCAATGTCAGGCTTGTTGATATTGAAAATCTGCCATTCTGTCCATTACCATTATTCTGTTGTTTTCTATTTTAATGGCTTGTTACTCACTATTTTCGGAGTAGCCCTCGTATATGGTGGCTTCATAATAACTTAGTCTGATACACTCGCAGTTTTAGGAGTTACCTATGTGGTGAAGTGTTATGAAGCATCGTGTACCACATCTTCTCTTTTTTCACATAAAAGATTAGTACAAGTTTAACAGTGACATGAACGGATAGTGCTGTATGCTTTTCCGAGCCTTATCAAACTTGTGTTTAAAAAAGCTTATTTCCTACTCAAATGGAAAAGGGCTTAAATGGTGTGTATAAGGAGTCCTCATACTCCTGTACCATAGTGTTGTGAGTGAAAGAATTCGAAGAAGAGGCCATAAAATACATTTGACAAGACGACCGATCATTGGAACTGCTCCTAATATAAACTCTTGCTCTCTTCAAGAAGAAATTTTGAATAATAGCCCTCTGACGATCAAGAGGATATCAGCAAGATTTGCCATTGAAGATCGTTTCCACATGAATGAAACGGATGCCAAATAACGGTCCGGAAAGAAGATATTCAGTGCGTGATGCTTAGGCTATTATGCAGTGTTATGAGCCAGAAAATAAACGCGATCTGAGAAAAAGTTTTGAATGATAGCCCTTTGAAAATGAAGAAGATGTGGCTTCCCAAATTACTATTAATCCTGCCATTAAGAACCATTTTTAGATGAGCAAAATAACTACTAGATGGTTACCCAAACTTCTGTAAATGGTATGAGAAGAGGGAAAGCATCATTTTGACACTAACTTGATCAAGAGGTCCTATATGTTTTCCAAAAGTATCGAAGCGTTATCAAACTTCTGTCTAAGGAGGGATTTATCTAATTGAAATAAGAAAAAGTTTGAATGGTGTGTATAAGGAATCCTCGTACTCCTGCTCCATAGTGTTGCGAGCGAAGGATTTCAAAGAAAGGGACCATCAAAGATATTGGACACGACGACCGATCATTCAAAGTATTCATATTACAAACTCTTGTTCTTCTCAGAAACAACATTTGGAATAATAACTATTCGAAGCTTGAGAGGATATCAGCAAAATTTGGGCTTTCAATAACTGCTCGTCTTACCAATGAAGATCATTTTGACATGAGTGAAGTAGATGGCAACCACTGTCAATGGTACAAAAAAAAATGTCTATTAAGCGGTGCTTAGGCTATTATGCTGCATTACGATTCGGAAAACAAACGCAATCTAGAAAAAATTTTAAGCGGTTGCCCTTTGAAGATCAAGAAGATACTAGCGAGATATGGGCTTTCAAAAAGTACTGTTCATATTGCCATTGAGAACCATTCTCAGAGGAGCAAAATGAGTAACAGATGATTATCTATACTTTTGTAAATGGTATGAAAAGAGGAAATTCTTAGATATTTGTTGTGAAGACCTCGAAAGATAATTGAATATTTGATGATTTGTAATGAGATAATCCGAAAACGTGATACCGTTGTAAACGCAGAATACCATGCTGCCTTTATTCATGAATTTTTGCACATGATAGAAGAAAAATACAGAAGGAATCATGGTCCTCTTCACATTGCTGCTGTTGTAAAGATTGCAATTTGTGAATGAGGGCTTACTGAAATTAACCATCTCCTGTATAGTCCAGACATGGCCTTGTTTGATAATCTTCCATCCCTATATTCAAAGCAGTGCTTTCCATATATTTCCAAATGGTATAAAAGGGAAAGGGGTAAGAAAGACCCCAAAAGGAGATCGAACGTTGTGATTTGTAATGAGACTACCGAATGGTAGATCATGAGAAATGTAATTTCGTTGTAAGCGTGGAATACCATTTTGCCCATATTCTTAAATTGTTGCACATGATAAAAGAAAAATGCAGAGGAAATCACTGAAGCTGACCATCTCCTATATAGTACAGACATAGCTTCATTTGATCATCCATCCCCAAATTTGAAGCGAGGCTCTCCATATATCCTCAAATGGTATAAGAAAGGGAAAGGGTACAATATGCTTCGAAATTCTCATACCTCTTTCGTGATAAAACATCGTAAGGAGATCGAACTTTGTGATTTGTAATGAGACTACCGGATAGCAGATTTTGAGAAACATCATACCGTTGTAAGCTCAAAATACCATGCTGCCATTGTTCATGCAGAGGAAACCACGATTCTGTTAGCATTGCTGCTGTTGCAAGGACCACAATTCTTGAATTAGGGTTCACTGAAGTTGACTATCTCCTGTATAGTCCAGATATGACACCGTTCGATTATTCTCTATCCCCAAATTTGGAGCAGGGCTTCTCATATATTTCCATGAAAGTATAATCATCCACAGATGCTTCAAGTGCGTTCATATGAAAAGAGACATGTTAATTATTTCTTGATCAGCTTAATTCATTCTGGGAATGCATCAGATTCACGGCGGATTTATGTATGTACATTGCAATGGATTAAACAACTTTTCTCACTGAAAATTACCACAAGCATCCAATTGGATGACCTGTTCCACTGACAAGGACTTATAGATAACTCTAGAGTAACTCAATCTGGACTGCTCTTTGAGATAAGTCGATTGAGGTTCAATCTAGTTCTGGAATTAGGATATTAATGGCCAATTTCTTGCTATGTGGTTCTACGTGAAGTTGAACAATGCTTAGCAACATGCAAAAGCAGATTAGATGAAATTGGGTTGGATTATCAAAACTGACAAATAGAGGTATTTAGGGCAGGAGACTGGGAAAATTGATAATGAATGTCTAGAAGATGGAATTTTATATGACGGAGGTACGACCACAAACCCAAAGCTAGCAGCAAAAAGGTTCATGACTTTGATACGTTATGCGGGAAATATGAGCTATGCCTCCGTCATTGTCATGGAATAAATTGATTTATCTTAAAAAACTTTAAATATATTTTGGCTTTTTCATGATATAAATTTGAAGTTTCTATATAATTCGTAAACACTTACGAATGGCTGATATAAGATATTCATGCTGTTTGGAGTTGCTATGTACAGACGTTCAAGTTACACCATTACCGTTTTTGCTTTTACCTGGAAGTAGCGTAATTCTGAAGTCCCAGAAGCAACTTTTTGCGAAAATGTATCACGAAACTACTCTGCAGATTCATGTTTCCAACAATTATGCAGGTAAATGCGAAAACTGAAGCAAATTATACATAACGGTGCAATTAGAATCAGAATGACACTAACAAACCTTCTACAATTTCTCTCACGCAATTCAGTGATTTCTATAACAACTCATAATTGAATATTCAATAGCAGATCAAATTCAAGTACTAATAAATCCTTTCATAAACCAAGTTTTGCTGCAATTAATTTTCCGCATTTCCCGATACTAACTTGTTTCGGAAACTAAGAGGTCGATATTTGAAATATCTCCGGAAGTCGTAAATTATGGCGGATGTTGCTCAGTACAAAACAACGTCCGACCATTAACGATGTTTTACTGTTTTTAGGGATTAATTTTTACTTAATACACCTCCAGAAAACATAAAGTTACTCTCACTTTATATTTAAGTGTTGTGGAATACACCTAATAGCCTTTTATGAAATACAACTCACGTCCTTCCCTAAAGGTGTATTTATTTGGAAGAAAAAAATAATAATTACGATAGCTATATGGTGATATATCTTGCGGAACTCATAAAGTTCATGCTCATTACTTCGTACAATATTAATATTGTAACAGTTTTTATTACAGTCGTCCATGAACCATGAAAACTCATTTTGTAAGAATATGTAACTATTTTCTACGTATCAATTCGGAAAGTGGACCAGATGAATTATTGAATTCTTCTTTTCTGTACTCTATTGGAACATCAGGCGGATTGTCGTACAAAATGCTTCACTCATAGGAACTGGCGCAGTCGGTAGGATATCCAATCCCATGTTATTTAGCTCAATCATTTTGGACCGGAGTCTTTCTTGAATCGGATTTTGTTCGAAATTTATATGTAAGAGCCCCGGAACATTCCCTAGGCTGTCAAAAAATTAAATCTGAATTTTTCCAGTTTATCAAAACTTCCTTGTACCTCTGTTAATCACCAGAAAATATATTTTAATATCGGCTATGTCAATCCTGCTAATATAAATCATTCAACGTTAATAAACTCCATCTCAATAAAGGTCAATTATGCCAAAACTGCATTCAATTCATAACAATTAGCAACAAACACATTGCAAACAATTCTGCTACATACGTTCTCTACTAGTCCCTGATCTGCGATGGTCATTACTGTTCCACTGGCCAAATTGTGGACATTTGCATAATTGGCCAATGGACAATGCGCACAGGCCAAGAGAAGCATATATTCCTCATGAATGGCTCTGATGGAGTTTCGGACAGACTGCTGTGCAGATCGCAACGATCGACAATCGTGATTGTCGTTAATAATTTACAGAGAGGGATTAAGCGAGTTTTGGGTAATCTTGCGTGATGATTAAATGGTAGATAACTGTAAATTGGACTTGGGATCAAAAATAAATTTATATTATAACAAAATTTTCATGTACCACATGAGATATTTGGTTTTTTGAAGTTGCTTGTAGTCAGTATTCGTGTGCGAACATAGGAGTAAAGTTACGCATCCCAATAAAGAGTACGCCTTGTGAGCACGACTTGAATATTAGAGCTCCTGAATCTTAAATTTGAACCTTCATGAAAAATTCAGCTGTTCAATTAATTATTCAAATACAATTTTGTTGTGAGACATAAAAAACATGAAATGGAAGTGTTATACGGGTATAAAAATCATATATACAATTGATTTTTCGTATAACAGGGTCAGAGTAATAATTATTGAATTTCATTCTATCTTTGTATGTCATTTGTTGAATGTAATATCAATATTGGAATCCGTTTGATTATTTCCAAATGTTAATTGAAATGGAACTCCAAACACATTTTGTGAATTAATATAAATAGCACAGACTACTATGTAAATATCACTATTCTATAAATTTAAATTTCCAATTTACAAAGTACCCCTATAGGAACCATTATAATATTCAGGCATGTAAAACTCCAAATTATTGCGTTTGGTACATGTGTTTGATTTGCATTTAATTTAATCACCCAATTGTTCCAAATGAGATCATTTAAACCGAATAAATTGTTCAAAGTAATTTAATTGTTATAAATAAATTGCTTTTGTTTGAGACCTGTTGAACACAATTTGTATTTAATGATATAATTTTCGGAATTAAATATTGTACATGATTTTTGTTCAATTTTGAATTTTATTGGAATATTGAACGAATAAATAATAAATGAAATATTGTTTATTTCTACAACATTTTGAATTATATCGAATAATTCAAAAACTTGTACGTATAGCACGGTCTCGTACAAACCAGTCAGCGCAAACAAATTCGGTGCTATAATTTGTATAATATTCAGTAGTGCGGTTTTTTCCAACGTACATCTTACTTCTGAACTCACTCGTAAATCATGTGTGAAATTTCATTGATAAAGTGAGGACAAATATGAAAAATATATATATTTTTTTAAATGAGTGTGTGTTGAAGTGCATTAGTAGCAGAAATTCGATTGCGAGCGCATATTGCTGGTAATCAAACAATATGTAATAATGAACTATGAACTTGAACTGATGCTAAGACATTGCAACTGATCTGGAAGGTAAGAACCCAATAAAAATATCTGAGTGAAATATTAAAAAACATTAATGAAATTATCAATTCTTGAGTTTTATATCTCCTGCAAACAAAAAAACTATATATTTTGATAAATGTGAGTTGTGAACTTCTTCAGATGGATAATTATTACAACAGGTGATAACCTTTAAATATGACTACATTCACGAATAGCGATTAACCAAGCAGATTTATGTGGAGCACTTCTACATACAAAATCATTGTGGTTTATGAACTTATTGCTTTCTTATAATGCAAAATATTACAGGGAATAATTAATTCACTAACGATGACATTGAGTTTGATTACATTTGTAAGGGATGTATTTTCTGTTCTATCAGAAGCTTTGAGAATTGTGGTAGTATTTTCAATCGAATTCATCAAATTAATCATTTTAGAAATGTTTTCTATTTAATATTCCACCGTTTTCTTTAACTAAATCGTTGAATTATTCTCTTTCATTGCTTGGGAATAACGTCGTGAGTTCATTTAAAGTTCTGATTGTTGTGAAAAATGTAATATTCGAATAAATATGTAAAGTCCATGAATAAAACTCGGTTGTGGCTATTACAGTACTTCCCTGACCATAAATTTCACAGCCAGTTTCATCGCTGTGTCATAAATTTCTAATATCGCATCAATGAATTGCGTATTACAGAGTAACAGCTATCATTGTCAAAGAGACAGTTGCCATTATCAAAGTGACAGCTGTTATTGTTAAAGTAACATGTGCTGGTTTTATTTTAGTTCTTACATAAAATAAGTATTTTTGAAAATGGAGAGTTCACCTAAATTTTCGGAGTCTCCAATTTATTAGAACATACAGTTCAGAAACAATTTTTCCAATAAAAAATGTTCTTTATTTCTTACTATAGTCTCGAAAATATGTGTACAAAACTACATGATGATCGTTTGAGTAGTTTACGCGTGAAAGACTAACAAAGCAACATACAAACTCACATTCACATTTACAATATTAGTTAGGATTCTTATTACATACGGAACATCAGATGGCATTGAATTTCCCAACAAATGATCGAAATTATTTTTAATGATCTATACATACTTTCAGAATTATATCATAATAAATAGACTTTTTTGGTTTTAATTCTGTATATTTAATTTTATTTTTGACGTTTCGACTCTCTAACCGAAAGTCTTCATCAGAAAAAATGATACAAAAATAAACAAGGCAAGAAGGTATCTAGATAATTAGAAATTAAAAATTGAAAATATACAGATAACTAGATGTGAATACGTGGATTCCACATTTAGTGCAAAAAGAACAAAATTCCTCTGGCATTTACCCAAAGTCTGAGGAAAAACCACGTAAAAACCTCAACAGAGGAATCAACGATATGAGTCTTGACAATTATTAAAGAGAAAAAGATTCAATTGACATAACACATTAGGACGATGTCCCGTTTCTGCAACGCACACAGTTCCAAGGTCCAAGCATGTCATAAAAAAATTTTTAACAGAAAAACTGAGTTTCAATAATCTACATCTACATGAATATAACAAAAACAAGTGTCAAGGCAAATATTTCACAAATCAGGAATAACTATTACAAATGAATAAAATAATATGAGTCTTGACAATTATTATAGTCAAAAATGTATGAATTAATATAATATACAAGGACGATGTCCCGTTCTTGCGGACGCACACAGTTCCAAAGTCCAAACATGTCATACAAATTTTTTTTACAAAACTGAGTTACAATTATGTACATGAACGTAATAAAAATAATAATCAAGACAACTATTTTACAATTTATGTATGTCTATTATTGATTATTGGAAGCCAAACATTTGCCAACTCAAAACCATCAGTATGGTTGAAATTATTCGGATCTTTAATTATTTCAATCGCTTCCCTGACCAATCTACCATGAATGGATGAGCATCTTGCAATTACTCTTGTTTCTTCGAACTTGATGTCGTGCAAAAACTCAATGGCATGATCAGCAACCGAAGACTTATCTGGGTGATTGAGTCTTATGCATCTTCTATGCTCAGCAATGCGAGTATTCACAGTTCGGCCTGTCTGTCCCACGTAGACTTTCCCACAGGTACAGGGGATCTTATAAATACCCGAAGATTGTAAAGGGATCATGTCCTTGACAGATCTCAAAAACTGCTTGATTTTCGTGACAGGAGCGAAGGAAACTTTAAAATTATGTCGAGATATTTATATTCTAAACAATTCAATTTTTAAAAATTCAAGTGTGAGTTCACACGCGGTAAAAGTAAAATTTTGTATTCTGGTTCTAACGCAATCTGAGGATGCAGCGAGCACCATGACATCGAGTATGCTGTAGTCTCTTTTCGTTTCATAAAATCCAATTCACACTGTCCCAAACGAAGTTTTACTTCAAAATTCAATATTTTATATCAATCAGTCAAGTGTCCTAAATATGTGTACAAAATTTCAAGATGATCGGTTGTGTAGTTTACGCGTGAAACAAACTAACAAACAAACAAACACACTCACATTCGCATATATAATATTAGTTAGGATTTTTACTAAGCTTATCTCCCCGAGAGCTTCGGATTAATAGTAGACTAGATATAATTTGAATAACTAAAAAGCAATTGAAAAACACAGGAACTTTAATTTGATATCAAACACGATAGAACCAAATTACCTATATTGGGAAAATAATTAACGAACATTTGCATATGATGTTCAAATTGGTCGAAAAAAGTTCATTCACGAACTTAAACTTAGCTTTGTAATAAAAAACTCGAATATAAAATTTCAATCGGAAATTCGTACGCGTTCTCATGTTATCGTGCTTTCAAATAACCAGACTGTCAGACCGACCAACTTTTTTTGAAATAATTATTTTTGGGTTCAGTAAGGTCTGAAACGTGAAGATTAATCAGGATCTCGAGCTGTCCAAGAATCACGATTATAATATTTCCTCCTATATATAGGCAGAAGAAGTAAAAATCGATTTATTTGACAATGAGACATAAACATGACTAATTACATAGTTGATGCTAGATCTGTTGCTCAGCAAATGTAACCCAGCTTGCAAAATATTTAAAATAATTTCGAAGGTAAGCTAGGATCTCAATGTATTGCTAAAATAATAATATTCTTCCAGTTTTAAACAAAACATTTTAATTACACTAATAGCATTATTGAGGTACGAGTGTAATTGCACAAAGAAATTTAATGCATAACATAAAATTTCTCATCTACGACCGCTAAAAATTGCAAACTTAATTGTTTAATTTGACAGCTGTCATTATTTCAACAAATGTCGAACATGCAGACTGAACCATAAATAGCCCAGTCAAATTAGGGTTTCACCTCGGCATGACAGATAATAAGCTGGAAATTTGTATAAACCTTTATTTTGGCATTGTAAAAGTTGTCTTTAAAGTCTCTTGAAATCTCGTGTTTGCGTTAAAGTCATGCAAGGTCAAAGTTCGCAAGATCGTTTTTTTTTGCAAGTATTTCGGTTTCTATGGCTCCAATAATGTTGATATTTATTACAAAAATAAAATAAAATTCGCAACAAATTTTGTCTTCAACATTTTTTCATGCGCTCAACCGTTTTAGAAATAGAGCGCGGAGAACGCGCAGTGCTCAACCATAGATACTGTGAAGCAAGCTCAACCGTGAGTTCCGGTGGACAATACCTCGTACAAAGTCAATAAATCACTCAAAAATCCTCAATTATGAATGATTGGTATTATTTATTCGTCAATACATTATATTTAATAACATTTTACAAAATAATATATTTTTCAATAATACTCCTACTTTGTTTAATTACAAATTCAAGTGAAATACTTATAGTATATCATAATTCAATATTAATGCTGTTAATATTGTAGCAAATTTAAGCCTATAAATTAGTCATTTCGGCTTTACTGGTGCTTATAATTATTGTGGAGTTATTTTACATCAAGAAATAGAAGCGAATATATTTGGTTTCCAGAAAATTGCTGGTACCTTCTACCATCTTCTAGAAAAGCCTGGACGTTTGCGGGAAAAATGTAGTGGGGAGAGACCGACGGTATATATTCGCTGACTCAGCGAAGAGCATTATTGATTATGGTCAGAGACCTTATAGCATGGACTGCTGGTGGTGGGAATAAATTGTGTTGTTTAAAATAAATCAATATTGACATAAATAATCAAAGTTAAGTTATAGTGTAGTGTGATAATCTTTAGTTTAAATTAGAATTAGTTATCAAAAATTGTGTTAGTTATCTAGTTTATTATTTTAATAAATCATAGAAATAAATAGTAGTGTTTATTAACTTTTGCTCGCTAAATTAAAATAAATAACGTTACAATATGGATAACACAGCATTGAGGCACCCGCAGCGTCCACAACAAACCATTCTTACAATTGCAAAATATTTGGCCGTATTCTGGCACACAATCATTAACTTATTATCGATCGATGAGATTTTTGACACATAGAAACAATTGTAACAAGCGAATATTCAGAATTTTTGTCAGTGCTACCTACGTCCATTGGCTGAAATAGATAATGATCGATAAAAATTTATCGATTGAGTTACAGAATAGCCCCAACTGTTTTCAGTAATTATCTAGAGCCGATAGTAATATTTTTGTCATTGATTCAAGAACTTCATTTTGCAGCACTCAATCCCATTCTTGCATTACAGTATGTATGGCTGAGCGCTGCGTATTCTCCGCGCTCTATTCCAAAAACGGTTGAGCGCATGAAAACATGTTAAAGATAAAATTTGTTGCAAATTTTATGCTTTACAATTTTTGTAATGGACGTCAACGTAATTGGAGCCATAAAAACCGAGATACTTGCAAAAAACTGATATTTGCGACCTTTGACCTTGGATAACTCAAGACGCAGACACAACATTTTATGAGACTTTTGAGACAACTTTCAGAATGCCAAAATGAATATTTGTACTAGTTTCCAGCTTATTATCTCTCATTCCAAGGTGGAAACCTAATTTGACTGGGCTAAAAGAGGTAATTTTATTTTAGATGAAATGAATATTTACTTGATATCTTGGAGGTTCACAACAAAATTAGCGTACTTTTTGTAATGCGGCATAAATACTAAAAATTTCATATTTTAGAGGAATCGTTTTGATATTTTTATTTGACTTTAACTAGATGCACAAACCTTTGGCATAAAAATATTGAGATAATGGCCAGCTTGCCCAACGAATATAATGTAAAGCCCGTATTACACGGAGCAGAATTTAATATTGAAATATACTTATAAATCTGTATGAAATATTATGTATCGTATCATACAAGAAAAGTTCACAGAAAATTATGTACAGAATTTGATACAGAAATAGTTAGAGCATGCTCTATTTTCTTACAGAATTTTATATCAAAACTGCGCACGAGAGCTGCGCAGTGATTTTCATGTGACATTTCAGATGAGTTTGAGTTGAGATTGAGGTTATATATTGTAACTTGATAGAGTTTGTTTCTTTTTAGAAATGTGTTGGTCCCACGAACAAGTCACAGAGCTTATAAACTCTTATAAAGATTACCCTTGTTTGCATGTAGTGAAAAGCAAAGAGTACAAGAACAAACATGCTAGATTATCTGCATTGACAGAAATTGAGAATAAATTCAAGCAAAAGTTCTTGATTCAACATATTTAAAACGCCGCGACCTGCATTTCTCCGTTGTCCATAGTTGTTTATTTCCAGTTTTTTTCTTACTCTCCAATTTTTTCAAAATTATAATTAACGTCGCAGCAGACAATAATAGACTTTCTTCGAAATTCTCCTCCATTTTCATGAAAGTAGTAGTAAGGACGCATGCGCTACAGATGAATTATATTCATAAATCTGTCTGTGTGTCATACACAAAAATTATCACATAAAATTCTGTATTGAATTTTATGTACAAATTTCCATACATAAAATTATATATACATTTTTATATTAAATTCCACACCGTGTAATATGGGCTTAATAGACAAATTATCAAATACTTTCCAGGAAAAAGTGAATTTAGATCAAATGTATGTCTGGAATAATATTCGAATAATAACAGTACAGCATGAAACTAAATAAGTATCATCCCCGAATTTTGTGTATTCATATCTCGCTCCAATTCCATATGAATTTTGAAACAAAAAAATCATCAGCTGCTCCACAAAGTCATTAATAATCTGAATTTAATTCTACACGTCATTCCAAACAGGGTATGAAAAATTAGTGCGTAATTGTTGACGATTAAATAAATGCTGTTAATTGACAATGATTGTTTGGTGAAATTGTTTCGTTTTTCTGTGGAAGAAAGGAAATATTTGATGTCATGAATTCATGTTTGTCTTTTTGGGATTTGCTTGGTGAATCAACAAAATATTGGGTTATTTGATTGGAGTTATCATATGTGCTTATTTCCTAAAATCTCAGTATAAATTTGAATCATGTCATCTTGCCGATACGTTCAACATAACGTACTTCTATTAGTGTGAGGAATAGTGCTGACTTGCGCACGCTGTACCACTTGAAGAGTTAGTTTAGCTTAGAATCTTCAAAATAGTCAAAAACTAATACGTATGTGTAGCAAAATATAAAAACTAGATTGAAAATACTTGATGTTTAGCATAAGTGAAAGGCAAATAAGTGACAAATTTCTTCTCAAAGGAGCTCCTGATTCTCTGACTGTTTCCAGAAATGAAAAAAACATTTTAGGTGCACTTATTCATTCCAAATTGATATCTTTTTCATCTGGTCATGTATCTTAATATCCTTCTGACTGTGCCAATTTCAATAACATGATTAAGTTTGCAAAAACTTGTGGAGACTCCCGTTTCTGATGGATTATCTCTTTTCTTTGGGTAAAAGTGTTTCAAGCACATAAATGTCAGCAGCGAGTTTTTTATTGGGATAAATTTTTCCACTCAAGAGTACATGAAAACTTTGCCGTGTAGTACAGTATATTAATTAAAAATTTAAAATGTTACATAATTTCATACACTAATGATTAATGGTCCCGGAGTGTTTTTTCAGCCGCCCTGAGAACTAATTACTCTGAATGAAGCATGTATCTTGAACTTTTTTTCATAAAACATGAAACAAAACAAAACACTCTATTTACTGAGACAAAACACTAACGTAAATCAACAACTTGCATAACCTTCAAGATTCCAGCTTGAAACAATTCCAACCTCCATTCACTAAAACCATACAAGTTTCGCAATTGTTTCCATTCATTTGTTCTCACATTCATCTTCTTGTCTTAGTTGGAAATTCCCTTTCACCTTGCTCATCTTCACATTGCAAGGGTTGGAGATAATGGTGGAGAATGTGAGGTAATTCTATGTATTAAGTAAGGGCGTGGTTTGGAATAAGAGGTGTTAAATTAGGGTACAGTTCTTTTCCCTTATTATTTTATTAGTCAAGTTCCTTAAGTAAAAGAATCACTTTAAAATGCTAAAGCTGTGCAAAGTAATGTATTTCAAATTGAATAGACCCACCAACATTGTCTGAATCGACTTTTTTATCGAACAGTCTATTAAATGAGAAAAAAACACGTTCCTCCTAACTTCAGAATGAATTTTGTTTGGCAGTTTCCAACAAACTTGAATTTAATATCATAATACGACCGCGAGTTTCATCCTCATCAAAAAGCGCTTGACTGCTTTGATCATTAGTTCATTTTGCTTGTCTGGAACACTTTCATGAAAAGATGAGATATTTGCTGCAAAATTAGATGAATTTGTTGATGATAACGTTTGTCATATGTTTAATGAGATAGTAATAAACTGAATGAATTGGAAAACAAAATAATCATGGATAATTTAGATCTTTTCAATAAAAATGGCGCAGTCGGTAGAATTGATGGATAAATATTGCAAACACGCGTACAGAAAATAATAACTCCAGAACTGGCATCAAATTAGAACTTTTCCCAAGTTAAGAACTCTCCCTTCATCTTATTTTGAGTTTACCGGAAAAATATCGAATAATCATCCCCCAAATTCGATTACGAATTCAAATTCAAATTGAGGAAGTTTTCGTTTTCGCGTGGCTCGTCTTAGATTGAAACAGCCAATCACTGAAAAGCATTCGAAGTTGAAACGAAGTAATTTTCCAGTCGACAATGCAGTCGTCTTACTGATCGATAAAGAAGGAAATGATTACACCCTAACGAGGTCAATTCCGGTTCCTGACGATTTGACAGCGTCCACAGGTTCACAAAAGACGAAAATCCTATCCATTTTATGTTATACTATACTTTATTTGAATAAAATTGGTCACATGCAAGTTTGATCGTCGTGAATCAAATACTGAACCTTCAAATTACGAATGAAGCATTGAAGTCAGCAACTTGACAATAATTGAGGAGGAAAACAAATTTAAAGGTTAGGATGACAAATGGATGTAATCACCAAAACTTTCGTGCGAAGAAGTAATAACAATGCAAAGAAACATCCACAATCTTCTGCCTAACGAGGTCGTTGAGAAATTGTGAATTATTTGCAATTTTGATTGCCGACATTTCGCCTCTCCTCAAACTGTTCATTGATTCAGAAGTAATAAAATGTAGATTCCTACTGTATATTTTATCTTTTAAAAAGTAATGTCTTCTAGAAAGCAAATATGAACACGCAGAGTTTAAATTATTTTCAACTTGGAATTACTAGCAATTCAAAACATAAAAAACGCAGTTTCCTCAGCAAGTTCTGTACTGTAATGTTAATTAAACTTTCCAGGAGTCAGATATACAACAGCAAGAGAATTTTCAAATTTTAATACATTAAAAAGAACGACAAACTTTCTGCAACCATAAAAAATATTGTGGGGCAAGAAGTCGCAGGAAACTGCAGACTCTCAACCTCTAGCAGTCCAGACAAAATAGACATTCCAGTTTGCATTAATTCCCAACAAGCTGGATTTTTCTATAGGTTCTAAACAAGTCATAAAAAATGCTATATCAAAAGTTCCCATCACTCCTGCTTGTGTGTTATTTCTTATCCGATGTCAAATGTCACAAATCTTCATTTTTGTGTATATCTCTGAAACGGCGAGAGCCACTGAAAATAGACAATGGAAAGTTTGTAGATCGTTAAATTTTCTATAAAAAAGGTGCCGATACTTTTTTCTCTACCATACACTGTTCTCGAATTATCGCGTTGTGTACTCGGTGCTTTTTTTAACGTGGTTTTCTCAGTAGGATTACTCGACAATGTATTGCGATCCAGGAAATTTGAAGGAACAATATTTTGTCAATATAATAAAAATTATGGCAGCAAGAAAACTACATTATTCATCATAAAATTCTACATGATCACTCAATTCTTTCTCTTCGCTCTCTTCTTGCTCAATTTGTGTTGACTACTCCAAGCAGAGAGGTATATCAGTTATATCCTCATCGATTCCGAAAGAATCTTCATTTGTTGCATTTGATTTAATATTAGTGCAAGAGTGGCCTTGACAATTGGCACAGACTGGTGAACAAAGCAATCCAACTTTTCTGCACCCACAATTGTTTGTGCATCCTTTCTTGCAATTACAAAAAATTGTATCCAGCAGTTTCTCTGGAGCAGGTGAAAGTAAAGTCTGGATTGGCTCCAAACTATTATTCATCAATTTCCAATCTCAGTCTTCAGGATTCAGTTCATTGCTGAGCCACACTTGCACTTGGTAGAACACACGAAACAAGTTTTGATAAGCAGAAGCAGATGTTAGAGGAAGACAAGATAACAGCACTCTTTTATTCCACCTTCAGTCAAAGATTCACTGCAAATGAAGCAAACTTTTGACATTTTCATAAAATTTTGTAACGGCACAGTATATAATAAAAATGCCATCTACAAACACGTCTATTCAATAGCAAAAACTATTGATGTTACTGAAGGCCAACCGAATAATGGAATTAAGGACGTTGTCTCACTTAATCGTATATTTTCCACCTAAACTATTCGAGTGCATGAATCAGAAAAACTAATATTTAATTTTTTTTCAAGCGATGCGTACGGGCCACATATGAATGCGTATTCGTAATTTATAGGTTTGAAATCGCGATAACTAGAGAACGGTGCTTCGTGGGGAAAAAATATTGATACTTTTTTTGTAGAGAATTTTACGTTCTACCAATTTTTTCTCACCTATTTTTTTTGGTAGCTCTCAACATTTCAGAGATATATGCAGAAAAACAAGAATGCGTGACCATTGACCTTGGATAAAAAACAACGCACAAGCGGGATCGATGGGACCTTTCGATATAGCATTGGTTATGCCGTATTCAAGACCTGTACAAAATCTCAGCTTGTTGGGAATTAATGCAAACGCAGCACTTTTTTTCGTCTATTTTGTCTGAGTCATTGTCGTTTACACAGGTCTATAAATTTGAGACTATTTCCTATATGAGAAGTGAGTCCGCTAAGTGTCGAATGTCGCATAGTACCAAAAATCGTCACAAGTAGCGCATGAGTCGAGGGATATTCTCTAGCGAGTGTCATTGTGTATTATGTAAAATTTGAATTGAATATTGCATTGAAAATATGCGATTATTTTCAATCGAAATCTTTGTTTGGTGGGACTTAAAATTTGAAAGATTTAGCGCCTAATAGTACTACTCGATACACCATGCAGCAGTATGGACCGGGATGAGGGAGCTTGGAATACCAGAAAAATTGATTAGGCTGACAAAAGAGACTATAAGAGATATAAGATACAAGGTCAAAGTAGGACGTAACAAATCTGAACCTTTTGGTTCTAACATTGGATTAAAACAGGGAGACGCTCCATCGTCAACGCTTTTCAATATTGTCCTGGATGGTGTCATTAAAAAGAGTGTTGAAAATAGTGAAGCATATCTGCTTCGGAATAGGTACCAAATACTGGGCTATGCCGATGACATAGCGATAATCTCCACGGATCAAAATAAGGTCATGGAAATATTTGAGAGCATTGAAATAAAAGCGAGAAAAGTAGGGCTAGAAATAAACAGAGATGAAACCAAATACTTACTTCAAAGTCGAGATACAAATACTAACAAGAAGAGGGCCACAGAAAAATTAAATATAAACGGAAGTGATGATTTCAAGTACCTAGGATCCATCGTTAATGACATAACGGAAGAAATAGACAACCATAAAGTAGCGGCTAACAGAGCCTACCACAATCTACAAAATATACTAAAATCAAAACTGATAAACAGAAAAATCAAGTTTAGGATATATAAGACAATTATTGGTCCAATTTTAACTTACGGCTGTGAAACATGGACTTTAACTAGCATGATACTAAACAAACTGGCAATATTCGAGAGGAGAGTACTGAGGAGAATAATAGGCCCAGTTAAAGAAGGAGACTTGTGGCGAACAAGAATGAATATGGAACTGTACGAAGAGTATCAAGACACAGGTGTAATTAGTATCGTGAAAAATCATAGAATCAGATGGAAAGGACATGTGGAAAGGATGAGTGGAGAGGACTCAGTAAGCAGGAACTTTAACAGCAGGCCGGGGACGACCAGGCCAAGAGGAAGACCGAGAACCAGATATGTGGATAATGTGTTCAAAGACTTACAAAAGCTGGGAATAAAGAACTGGAGGAGAGTTGCAAAGGACCGAAAAAAATGGAGGCAAATAGTTGAGGAGGTGAAGACCAACTTAAGGGGATATCAAGCCTTGAAAGAAGAAGAAGTGCCTAATAGTATCAACATACTCAGACCCATGCGCCACCTGGTAGTGGAGGAAATAACTACAGGTCTACGTAAAAGACTCGAGTCGAACGATAGTGTTTCCAGACTTGTATATACGACCGTGATCTGAGTTACAGATGGAACCATTTAAACTGCTTTTGTATACAAGCTTCAAATGATATCCTCAATATTATGGAAGTTATGTGGAAAAACAGTTGGGGCTCAACTTGATTGTCATGTACCGTTTTCACAACACATTAAGTGGAAACGTTGTACATATTAGTAGGCGATCCCAATTTTCTTTGGAGGATAAGTGCCGTTGAAATTTACATGTTCTTGAACAACTGTTGCCCGCATTCGTCATTGCCGTCGTCTTCTAGAAGCTAGTGATTGGTAGCAGGACAGAAGTATCGTCATCGTCGTCGTATCTATAGTTAACATGGGTAATGTAGGCTGCGGTGATGGTTTCGTAATTGATTACAATTTCGATGAATTTGAAGCACGATCATAATATTATTGGTATTGAGGGCAGGGGCAGTAGAAAACTGTGCGGTACCCTGATGGATTAAATTGTGTGTAGCTACATTCACGCCGCAGAATAAACTGGCTTCTAAAGAAAAACTGTGTCATTCCAATCAATTGAAGTTTAAGAACTGTACTACCTCACAAAGCTATGAAAAAGCAACATCAAAGCTTAATATTCAATTCAAATGTGGTATGAAGAAGCAACCTTCCCGTGAAAATAAATAATTCCTTGGGGAAACATAGCCACAACGTGTAAAAGTACAGGGAGTTGAGTTATGTGTTACGTATGTCGTTGATTGTACAGTCATAATGTTTCATAAACACACATAATTGTACCTCAGTACACAAACATTCAGATTAACACTGCATGTTTCTGACTCAGCTATAACCTTTTATCACAAGTTAAGGGTCGTAACCCTTAGATCTCGCACCCTCATGTCGTGTCATTGTTTATTCAGTTTACGTGTAAGGGAACGCGAAACGGCATGCGAAAAACACAGAGGGGTTAGAGGGATAGCACAATAAAAAAAAATTATACACTCAAAATATGAAACCCCTCACCTCTGGTTATTATTTAAATTTGGTTAGTACAACGCTGTTTGTCATATTTATTAGTAAACATAAAATATTGAAGCTATTTTAATATGAATACCGATTTATTATATATTTTCAATTTGCAAAATTCGAACCCACAATTTATATCCCAGTAAATAAAATGTCTCATAAACATCGTCCTAGTTCAACATTCAAATCATAAATTCAACCATTGGAATTAAGCCCATATATCTTACCGTTACGTTGCTACCTAATATATAAATAAATGTATATTGGTATTGACTAATATATTCAAGGAATCAAAGACAATTTATATTCTTATATCAATAACATAAATAAGCAAATAATTTGTGGTATACGTTGCCTGCACAACTGTTTTAATACGATCTGCGCGCTGCCTAGCAGCCTGCTGTTTATTAAATGTGCGCATGCTTCGATGACAAGCCGGAGTATATGAGTTCATTGTGGAAAGCGCCGTTAGATGCGCTACGAACGTTGTATTACAATCACTACTCACTAAGTTCTTTTGTAAATATTACTTTGATAACGATATTGTATATAAAACTTCTGTAGTTCAGGTCAGCATGGATGTTCTCGAAAGTTTTTATCAAGTTAAAAATAATTGGTAGTGACTATAGCAATAAGGATGATTTAGAACGCAGTTCATATAAACGCAGTCATAGTGACATCTTTAGAAGCTAGCTCTGACGACTATCTCTTCTCTAAAGGTTCTCTAAAGGTTAAGGGTGGTAAAATAGTACGTGCGTTGAAAATCAGTGCTCCTTATATCCGGAGCTGAATCCGAAACGATGTTCAATTGTAGTTTTATCCTCCAGCGTGTTGTGGTATCACTGAGGAAAATATAAATTGAATACACTCCAAGACAATAAACTCTTTCACGTTATTTGTACCAGAGCGCACAGAATAAGAGAAAGAAATCAATAATCTTGAAACGATTGTTTGGAATATAACATTTCTATTGAACACTGATTGAGGAATTGCGCTCACTTGATTACATAATGAATACAGTTTCATTTGGCAGATTAATTTAGTTATTATTATTGATGATAATAGTTTTGCATGTAAAAGGTGCAAGTCAAAAGTTTGTGTACGTTATTTTTCCATATCCATATTTTCCAGATCAACCGCTTTTGATACTATACCTACCTATCTGTTGGCAACATATGCTCCGCGAACATGTGTGAAAGAATACATAGAACACCAATAAAGACATTCAAACACGAAATTTAAAGAGGTGCAAAAATAGATGGATGATGAATATGAAGGAATCATGATCATTCTAAATAAAAATCACTTTAATGTGGGAGAGATGTGAACTCTGCCGTAAGCAGTAGCTCTGAAACAAAAGTCACTCCATTGAAAAGTTGAGCTTAGAAAGAGGTGTTTAATGCACTTCTTCCAATAGTTTCACGCTCAAATTTGTTTTAATCACGTGACTTACTTGTACATTATTTGACGATAATCGAACTTTCATAATGCCACGGCTGATCATTTTGGATTTGTCAAAAAAAAAATCCAAATATCTGTTGAGTAAAGTGCACTGTCGGCCCAGTCGGTTGCTTTGTAGGTCATCATTCTCATGCTACAATATTCCTAAATTCTGATTTCCAAGATTTTACTGCTAGCAGCTCTAAATTTATATAATATATATTATAAGAATAGTAGGCAGTCATTCAGTTGCTATAGTAGACTGAAATACTAAATTTCAATACTCTACAGCCGATCGTGTCGCATTAATGCGAAAAAGTTCGAAAGATTGTCAAGTAAAATGCACTTCCGACTTGGTCAATTTCAACGAAAAAAGGATATGAGCATCTAGACCAGGGGTGAGCAAATACATTTAAACGCGGACCAAAATTTTAATTTCAGAAAATCCTTCGGGCCGGAAGAAACACCGCGTTCATATATAATTACTATAATAAGGTGTAGCATGTTCAATATGTTTATAATCTTATATTTATTGTAATGTTGGTAAAATCATTAAAAACAAAGATTAAAACATAATTTGTTATTATTTTATAATATCTAATGTGAGACATGACAGCTGGAACATAATTTGTAAAATGTAAATCGTGTGAAGGAGGGAATTTGGTTTAGACGGTACTATCTACTTAAATACTGCATTCTAATCATTCTAATATTCTACATTTAATTGTTTCGTGTTTATGCGAGAAATTCAAAAAATATTTTGAGTAAAATGCACTTCCGGCACAGATAGACCGTCAGATAGTCGTAGATTTGAGTGCCCTATTTTGTTTACGAAATGAAATTTGGGGAAAAAAGAGTCAGCGAAAAACGATAGGCAGAAGTGATCCACTTGGTCGAGGGTTTGGAATGAGGGCTCGATTGTGCGAAAAAATATCAATTGTTCACGTTCTTCTCGTTTCTGCCGTTTGGCCATATGAAAGTTGATATCATGAATATCTGTAGAAACGAATGGCATAACATTCAAATTTTCGTAAGATGTTTGCGTACATATCTTGACTTGGTCATTCGAAAAACTTATGCCATTCGTTTCTACGAGATTCTCATGATATCAATTTTCATACGGCTGAACGGCAGAAACGAGAAGAACGTGAACAATTGATAGAATTTTTTTGCACAATCGAGCCCTCATTCCAAACCTTTGGCCAAGTGGATCACTTCTGCCTATCATTTTTCGCTGACTCTTTTGTCCCTAAATTTCATTTCGTAAGCATGGCAGAAACGAGATAATTGGATCAGAACATATTTTTTTCTATAAAAATTCAAAATTAATTTTCATTATGTTGGCCACACGGTCCAGCTTTGATTTTGGCATTATTATACTCAAAAATATACATACTTATCAAAACTCTTGAAGACAGAGAAAACAAAATGGGGCACTCAAATCTGCGACTATCTGATGGTTCATTTTGTAAGTTTATGTAGCTTTTTAGTAGCGGATCTAGGGGGCCGCGCAATTCATTCGAGAATTGAGATGCAGCTACGCATTCTGCTGCCAACGCCACACACTTTTTAAATGTTTTATGCCCGTACTTATAGTCAATATTTCGCTCGATCTCAGACTTGAGAATTGCTCAAGTATGCGAATATTACCAATAGTCGTTACTTGGCTATGGAGTAATACTTCGCGTTTGCTTTACTCCGGCTTCACTTGAGTCTACTACAAGGCCTCCTTGAGTCGTGCTCAAGTATTCCTGTCAGTTATTTTTGACATTTGTATTTCCAACATAGATATTATGCCAAGAGGTATACATACTTACTGAAACTTACTTTTCCAATTAGTCCAGTCAGCATGTCGAAAAATAGGGGGAGATTAGTAAAAAATGCGAACTTGATGAAACTTTGATGTGTTGTTTCTGATAACCCAATAGTGTTATTTCCATGTTTTCCGACCAAAATTTCGCAAAGCAATTTTCAGGGGGATGAAAAAACACGAAATTTTGGCACTTTTTTCAGTTTTTGTCCTGTAACTTTTTCTCCTTTATTCCTACACCTTAGATTTTCAAGTTTAATTTCGTAGAACATTAAATTTCCGATAAGTTAGATTTGTGAAACTTGTTTGTAGAACCACTAAGTTCCAAGATATAGCACTTCAAAAAAAAAATTTTCTTGAAAACCCAAAATAACATCATGGTACTATGTTATCTAGTTCCATTTTGACGCAGAAATCAATCAACAACTCACTCCCTATCCTGTCTACCTACGCCACCATATCTGGGGGCACGGTAGTGCTTTCGCCAAGACGAGCCAAGGGAAGCGCAAGAGCCACTACCTACCTTTTCTCGAAGAGCTTTGTCGTTTTTTTGAGCCCTCATAAATTGGGCTTGGATCATACTAGATAAGATATGATGTCAATAGTGGACTTATTGAAAATATACAGTTTCAATTGCATAATTCTTATATTTCAAATTTTATTGATATCTAAAAAAAAAAACGGTTTTGTCACTGACTCGCTCACTGATAATTATCAAGAATCTTAGGTTACTTCCTAAAGTCCTAGAATGCTTTAATTTGGTATGTAAGCTAGTATTAGTACACAAACAACAATAAAACTCGAAAACTTGGAGCTTTTACCCCTTAACCTCTCAAACTAGGGGATGGAAGTTTGTATGAGACTGCCGCAAATTTTGTTGCTAGAGGTCTGAAAATTGATGAAGGAACTCCTTGTTATGAATAAAAATAAAATAAAAACTAACAAAAAGAGGTAGAATCCCATCAAAAACATTTTCATGTAAAATGTTGCCAAGACGAGACTATATGGCTCACACTGTCAAAAAGTTATCAGATTTCATATAGAGTCAAGCTTCTAACTCTACAAGCTCTAAACCTTAGTCAAAATATATGACTTGGCCATTTCGATACATTCACATGGGGCGCGGCCTCGATCTCGGCACCAAACTACCTGGATCTTTAATCCCCCTACTCAAACTTGGCACTATACTATGGGTGAATGACTGAATAGTTCTGCCTGAGGGAGATTCTCTGGACATTTGCGATTTTATATCAATAATAAACCAGACTTAAATTGGACAAAGTTTATTTTGGCCAAATATAAGAAATTTAGTGTACTCTTCTCGGCTGTCTCGGGCATAAGTTCTGGCCTATAGGCGCACGCAGCGCAATTCAGTAAGAGCGCGAATGTCTATAATCATTGTTAGCCTCGTTAATAGCCTACGTTCATTGTTATAGACATGAGTGATTTGAAAGTTGAACTCATTTATAAAATGAAATCTTGCAGAATCATCGTGGGTTTATTCAAAGTGACAATGCCAAGTTCATGTACGCCCGGCTGATCGGTTTAGCATCGGTGCCGATTTCATGTATTTGGTGCCAAATTCTTGTTCGCCCCACATAGACAAAAGTCAAAAAATGTATTCACTGTTCATTACTTTTCTGTTATACAATAGTTCTTGTAGTTCCCTATTGAATGAGTGGTGGATAGACGGATAAATGAGGAAGAGGGTTTGATTGATCGATTAATTGATTAATTTCTATGTCAGAATGGATCTAAGTACCATAATACTATAAATAATATTGAAAATAAAAGATATTTAGCGAAAACTCTAATTTTGGATGTTTTCTTAGATTTTCAGGAATTTTTCACTTCTTGAAATGCTGTATCTTGGGGCTTAGTGGGTCTACAAACAAAACTGAAAAAGGTGCCAAAATTTCGTGGTTTTCTCCTCCCCCTGAAAATTGCTCCGCGAAATTTTGTTCGGAAAACATGTAAATAACACTATTGGGTTTCAAAAGCATCATACCAAAGTTTCATCAAGTTCGAATGTTTTCCGACCCCAAAGTACAAGTCGACTGGACTAAATCAAATTGTCCAAAAACAGATCAAATTCAGTAGACAAACTAGGAATATTTCGCAAATACTGTCATGAACGTCAAACATGTCAATCAAATATATGTCAAAAATAAGAAATCTCAAACTTCGCAAAGAATTCACGAAGACTATAGGATAGATTATCAAGTATGTATCTAAGGTGACTTCGCCTCGTCTTGACCAAGCAATACTCAAGAATGAGATTGATTTTCGACTATAAGTACGGTCATTAGTGTTTTCTTACTGATCTCCACATACAGGTGCTCAAAAAATGAAATCCACGAATTGAAGGGTAGATAAAACATCCCAAAACAATAAAAAAAGTTCATATAAACGTATATCCGGAAATACCCAGTTTTACAGTTACAGCTTTCAACATTACAATAAAATCGTACTGGCAGTTTACAATAGAGAACAATCGAAAATAGTCTTTCGTTTTTCCTCATTTGTCATAATTATGGTTATTGTTTGTTACAAACACAATATAATCATAAATAATTTCACTTTTTCCGAACTAGCAGATATGCATTCAATATTCCGTCGTACTCACGGTGATTCAGTAGAAGCTAGCTGTTTGTACAAGGAAAATTGTCCAAATAGAAGGATACGAAAAAGAGGATTCTTCATGTCAATTGACCGTCGCATATGAGAATTTAGGCGCTTCAAAATTCATTCCGGTGATAGACGAAGACCTAGAACTGTTTTAACACTCCAGATGGAAGAAGATATTTTGAAAAGCGCATATCAAGATCCTTTAATATGCAGTGGAGGAATTTCTTCTTACGTGTCCATAATTCGCAAATATGAAATATCCTACATGAGGAACGATTGCATTCCTATCATGTTCAGTAAGTTCAGAATTTAATGCCAAATGATTTATGGAATAACAAATTCTCACAGCAAGCATCTTTGGTCGAAGGAAAATCCTCCAGTTCTTACTTACTTGTACCAAGTACAAGAAAGTATTGTGAAACCGACAGAATTAATTTATCGAGATTTTGATGGAAATATCCGTTTTGAGCATCCCTGAATCCATTTTGACTATTTTCGGCTTGACGTCAGTACGTATGTTCGTGCATGCGTTCGTGCGTAACTTGCAAATCTCAAAACTGGTTGAACGTATAATGTTGAAATTTTGTATTTGAGACTGGCATAGGCTCTAATTGTGCACCTCGCATTATGGTTCCAATCGTCTGTACCGGAAGTGCACTTTACTTGAAACTTTTTTCGAATTTTTCCAATAAATCTAGAATGCTCAACCGTAGAATGTTGAAATTCAGTATTTGAACTTGATGTTGAATCAAAATAGTTATCTGCTATTTTTGTATGAATTGGCCAAGCCAGAAGTGCACTTTACTTGAAACTTTTTTTGAATTTTTTGCATAAATCTAGAATGATCAGCCATAGCACATTGAAATTTAGTGTTTGAATTTGTTGTAGCATCAAAATAGTTATCTACTATTTTTATCTCAATCGGCTGAGCCGGAAGTGCAGTTTATATGTATAACAGACAGTCAGAATTTGCCGTATAAAACAATGAGTTCAATTTAAATAATAAGGTAGGCAATAATAATCTGTTGTCAATTTTTGATTTTGTTTGACATTGTACATGTCAAAATATTATTAAAATTATATTAATTATAATCTGAAGTGACAGAAAACTTTATTGAATTAATTTGTATATATATCAAATGATGTACAAGTAAGTCACGTGATGTTCACGTCAGATTGTTTTCCAAAGTAAGCATAAAAATAATTTCAATCTGAGTGATGAATTGTTGGTGATGAACTTATTTCTTGTTCGAAAGGTTAAATGAAAACATTAATACATATTTTCTAGAGAATGTGTTGCCAGAATTATTGGAAAATACTCCACTAACCTTAAGATGAAGAATGTGGTTCATGCAGGGCCACATTTCGCTTGAAATGTGAGGCAATTTTTAAATATACGAGGTCTCCTAGGTCACCTAATTTGAACTCTCTGGATTTTTATTGTTGGGGTCATCTAAAAAGTCTAGTTTATTCAGTACCAGCAAAAATTAGAATGTTGTAGGTATTGTAGTTGAATGTCCAGGTTTAACTCATTTTGCTTCAACTGCATTCCATTAAAAGGTTCCATGCCATTTTCATCAAAACATATATCTAATAATAACTTTAAATTAAACATAGCAGTATGTGGATATGAAAAGTTCTGATCTCATTACAATTTGTTTGCTTCAAATTCATATTGTGAACTTCGTGATGTGAGGTACATGCCTCACTAGCTCTCAAAAACAGTTCTGCTGTTTTGCGGTGATCGCTTGGCTGCTACTGCCTATGCTTGTGCTTGTTGCCACGCTTGATCTAGTAACCTATTTTTATATCTACTAGCCGTCATTTTCACGAACAATTTTTTTCAGAAATTCATTCGCGAATCTTCTCAAGTCTCCACGACACATTTATAAATTTATTTTTGGCACTGCGCAAATAAAATTTTGAAGAAACTAGATTTCCCAAAAGTAGGTGATCCTTAACGGTTCTGGAACACGCGATGTGAGTCGTGTCACCGCCTGGTGCCAAAACTTGCAAGCAATTGAGGTTTGTTATTAGTACGGCATTTTATATTCATGAGTTCATTGTCTGGGATAGCTGCTATTAAAAATATTACTTTGTAAATACATTCTGACGATTAAAAATCTTGTAATTATCATATTTGCATGATAAGGTATAATTTCGTGTTCTAATTATTGCTTCGGGAGCAGACAGACAAGTATGTCGACTATTATGGGCTAATATTGATCTTTTAATATCTGTGAGCTACGTTATCACGAACCACGAATGACATTTAAAGTTGCCACATATTTTCACGCAGATAACAAATATTTACTGTATAGTATCTCTTCCTTATTTTGTCTGCCTTCGACCTCGCATGTAAAATGAGCATAGATCAAGTGAGCCAACATGTAAAACAAAACACAGCGCACTGGAATATAGCCAGCTTAGATTTATACACCACTGCATAGAGCAATCAGTTTGAAAGCCCATATTTATGCTTTCTTTAAATGTTGAAAGACAGTTTAACAATACTTTCATCATTTTTATTGCTTCCTTTAAGTTACACGAAAATATAAACATATGGAGAAATAAATTTTATGAATAGCAAATTGAAAGCAAAATTGGATTCGCTGAAATTACAAATCGAAAAGTATATATGTGATTCAGTGATGCGCAGTTGTTATTTCAACTATCCATGTTTGCTTCTCACAAAACGAAAGAATGGAATACAAAGAACTCTGAAATTGTTTGATATAACGTCGTTCATAAATTCCATCGTTATTTTCACGCGTTCATTCGCTTGTCCGCGAGTTTCAACGGTTTCCACATACTTCATATCTTTCGTATATTTATGGCAATAGTTCCTTAACTAATGAGAAATTCCAAGAGAAAAGCATATCATAAATTTGATTATTAAATTGGGCGAACCCATGAAAAGTTCTTTTCATTTTAGTAACTCAGTTTTACTGTTTCCAGCAATTCCTAACATTAAATTCTGTTCGGAGCTTGAACAGGGAAAGTATTTTGATAAAATCATTAATCACGAAGTTAATATAGCTATTTATAACAAAAGATTGACGGATGGACGGCAGTATTAATCACAAAGTGGAATCATTTTATAATTAGAATTGATCACTAAATCATTTTGATTGAATTGCAATGTATCATACTCTATAATTTGAAATATTTTATGAGAATTTAGAACAGTCTGCAAGGTCATGAGTAGTTTTGTTTATATAACCTCTTGCAGCGCAGTAGTTTGCTTTAAAGCCATGAGGGAATGATTGTACAGCGTGTTGTTGAGTTTACAATATTTCAAATAATCCTTACACCAAAAAATTGTAGAGTGGACAACACGTCGTACCATAGAGGAAAATGCCAGCTCTCACTTTTGACGAATGCAGCCCACAGTACAATCGTGGGTGCTACGCTCATTCCGATTCCTACTACTATACAACAAATACCACCATACATCGTCAATGCGCAATATTGTGTATCCTACAATTGCTTTTAATTTTCCAACTTCTTTATCGTAGATAACGCACATGATATAACTTTTTTTCTCGAAAAATTATATTTTAACATGTGAAAATCAAAAATTGTCTTTTCGAATTCACTCAATTCTGTTGACTCCCAGTGATTTTGAGCGTTCACTAATCAAAAATTCAAGTGACAAATACCAAACTCAAAAACAATATAAATCTTGCGAAGTCATAAATATTTCACACAACACTCCAATAAACCAAATACCAGCGTCATAACTTTTACGAGATACTCTTCACTATAAAAACTGAGCCGTCACTTCAAATGTCCTCTTGTCGCTTGTTTACGAGTGCTAATTTCTCCACGTAAATAAAACATTTCGAATAAATTCACATCCAGTATAATAACACCAAACGCAATTCAGATAAAAGAATGTAGAGAGTATACTTGTTTATTCCATTTAGGAAGAATTAGAGGATATTGACTGGATAAATTATTATTCTAATGGTTGTGCTGATAACGTTGCAATGTGAAAGTAACCAAAAGAATCGTAGTATTCTTGTGACTCCACACGGCAGCGTAGGATTGAGATTGTGATATTTAAGACTAAAACATTTAAATGCAGCTTGCCGCGGCATTTGGACTGCGGACATAAGCTTTTACTGTTTGAGCAAACAGGAGGCACGTTTGATACCATCTTTATATTAGGATCGTGTAATGGTGTAGGGCAAAAATAAAATAATGCACTAAATTGTGAATTTCTTTCCATTTCTCCGGGCGGTTGAGTGGCACGTGCTCTTGTGCTCTTTAGAACCAGCCGCCACTGAAACATTTCAAGCTCTAAGACCATAATAAAAGCATAATATAACTGAAGGTCTGAGATGACTTCATGGTACCATAATTGATATTTAATTCGTCGATTTGCAACATTTTCGTATAGCCAAATACAATATCCATGAGAATACAATGACAAACACAAATTCCAAAACACTAACACTTGAAATATTGCCACAAAACTATGCTTACATTGGGCACTACGTTAATAACATTACTATAAATCTTGACTAGTGTCCCACTAAAGATCAGTTTGTTAACCTAAGCCGAGACTGAAAGCAATGATTGACTTTTGTTGTCATCTTCAGTTGAAGCTGAAACAGATGTTTGGCTTATGTCATAATGTTCAGTCACAGCTGAAGTCGAAGCCAGAAATACAACTGAATTATATTGCTTACTATAAACAACATAAGGAAATTATAAGCCATTCGCTATCATACCCCGTGCTCCGTCACTACGTATCAGCTTGAATTGTCGTCGCACCTATCGAGTACCAGTACCTATCATTTCGTTCATTCACGTAATTCACTTGGATGGACGCCACCTTCAGCTTTGGTCAGACCTTCGACTCTTCTTTCGCCAAAGCTGAATGTGCAGTCGAAAATGTCTTTTTCGACCTGAGGTGGCCGTCGAAACTTGGTTCAAAGCTTTTGGGTAGCCCAATTTTTCGGGAGGAATCTCTCAAAATCTTCACATATACTCTTCTTTCTGATTTTAGTTTCATCCAAAACTGCTCCATTCTGTTGATCCCTATAGAATAATGTTACTATTATTACTTTTCTGGATGAAATTTGATTTCCGATAGTTATTTCTTCATAGGGGATACAACTAATAATTCCAGAAGCTACAACTTTAACAATTGAGTAACCACAACTTTGAAGTAGTGAGCTGATGCATTCTCGTAATAAAAGAGGACTTTTTGTAGTTCAATCGTAAACAATTTTCATGTTGGTCAACTCCCAAAAAATTGTGACAGTTGGCTGTTTTAGTGTTAACGGCTAGTAGCTCGTAAATCATTCCCCATGAATCAACTTTTTGACAAACATTGATGTAGATTAATTATTTTGCCCTAATAGGGAAATATTTCAAAGAAACTAAATCTAGAAAAATAGAGATGTGAAATGAGCTGAGACGTCAACTTGATCAATTTTGAAGCCACAGCTAGAAAGAAGTGAATTGGTGCTTCGTCTTGATGAAAGTGGATTCATGGTAGACATTTTTCTTGAAAGGGTGGTTCCCAAAACTCTAATAATGATAAATTGTGCCAAAAATTGTGACTGCAGATCAACTAAAAATACTTGAAGGGATCGTTGGGTCAGTAAATTCTACTACTAACGATGGCACATACTGTTTTTGCTGAAAAAGCGTCAAGCCGTAGATAAATCGCAAAATGTCCTTCAAGGAATTTTTGGGGGACGGCGGTTCTCCAGGTTTAGTAGATATATGTTTTTCTAACAGATCGAGTTGGTAGATATTCAAAGGAAAATAGAGACTTGACTTCGCTTTTCATAAAAGACTCTGCCACTGAAAGCTTGGGCCTAGCGAGCCTCTTGCTTTCTTATGCCTGGAGCAAGACCTTCATTAGATTGCAACCTTTTGCTACGACACATACAAAGAGGGTTCTCTATCTTGAACTTCATTGGGACCTACCAGACCCAGCAGGATCATTTTTCGGTTGGTCATTATGGATGAGGCCCCGTTTTATTGCTGCGTGAAGACTTTGCTGAGGGGTGCTATTTTGACTCGCATAACTAATAGGATGTTGATAGTATTCTGCCGCTATCAGTAGATTCAACTAAGGCTTCTTGTCCATTGGAAGCGGGAAACTACAGATAGTTGTGAATATGAGTTTGTTTGGATTCGCACAAACGATCAAAACGTGTGATTTAGAGGGCAGCTGCGTCCACTGAGCCCGTATCGTTTGTCAATGCTTTTGTATAAAACTGCGAGGTGCAAACCGATCCCATTACTCCCGAATGAATTACACTGTGCAAAACCAAGAAAAACAATCAAGATACAGTGATTTTTCAATCACATTTAGCGTAATGTAACAACTGATGAAATTATCTCTAAAAAATTGTTGAACTCTTTAAGTTTGTGTGTGTTTTTTCTAATTCGGAAATAGGAAAAATTGTGTTCATCGTCGACTTAAAGATGTCGCCACAAATGAGAAAATTCACCAAAATTCTTTCTTTCAGTATATGGTTGACCCAAATTTTCTGTTTCCTCCGATATCGTCTGTGTGATGTATTTCGAAGTATCAAATATGATAATTCCAGGGCTACAAATTCTTCAACAAAGTCACAGTCGGTACGGACTCTGGGTAACTACTGTATCAATGGACGATGGATACTTACACGATCTCGTACGAATGGCGTTTCGCAGTTTGCAGCTTTTCGCTTTCAATGGACGGGAAGCCTCATAGATGCAGTAGCGTATTAGTGGGCCAATTTGTGCAGGTGCTGTCTGTAGTGCTGAAAGGTGGACCGCGCTGGTTTTAATAGGCCTTGAGGTTTGGTAGTATCTGCTTTCCCTTAAGGTTAGGTACTGAGGAAGTACATCAAGTAATAAACTTTTGTGGCGAGACTTATCAGAATCCTTTCTGTCTGGTACTTCATGTGGTCCTCTCGGTTAGTCATTATGGCCAGTGGGCCGTTTTATTGATGCGCTAAGGTTTCTATAGACAAATGCTATCTCATATAGCAAGTGGATCTAATTCTCGCTTTCATTCTAGTGAAGAGACGCCTGGTTGCATACAAATAGGCCTGTCCAGTAGCTTTCTACCTGTATAGCAATGTTTATCTTCATTCCTATTCAATAGCTCCCTGGAGAGACACAATCCAAAGTCAGGCTAGGATCAGAAGATTGGGGGTTTAGGCAATCTACCGATCTGTAATTGTTACATTTTTTTATTAAACTACGTCCGAAGTCCAGTAAATCCATTACTCCTTTGGGAATCACTCGATTTTCTTGATTTAAACGAACACCAATCACAGAAACTTGACCTAATTTAATCTTGAAACATATCAGTGATGCATTTTGACTACACAGGAATTTTTTGAACTTTTTTCTATGATGTAGATCTCATTTCGAAATAGTTTCATTCCTCATGTGATATCATCAATTCTGCTATAAATATTTTCAAGAATAATAGCTATTCTAAATAGATGAACGTCAATTTTAATAATAATACGTGTGACCCAAATAATGTCATATGAAATGATTTATTGCGAAAATATAACAACCTTTCGAACATTGTAAGAATATTTATTGGGTTCGTGCATGTATACAATATCCCAAGATTATATTAAACTTCATCTCCGACAAAAACGGCAAGCAGAATTTTGTTTAGAATTTTATTTATATGACGCACCTTCAACTAAACCAATTCCAGTCTAAAATATAGCTCCATCCACTTTTTGTGAGCAAGTTCAAGATTCGAAGCTGTTGACGGTATTCTAAATTGTATAATGTTCAACGGATCGAGCAAAACGAAGTGATAAGATTTTATCTGAATCGTCGGATCGACCAAAAAGATGTGGTTGTGTGTAAAGCATGCTTAGAGGCATTTAGAAGTATTTAGAATGGAAATAGTCTCTGGAACGTGAAAGAGAGAACGTTTCAGATGATACAGAATACATCAGCAGGGAATTTTGAATGAGAAGGGAAACTGTGTGCGGGATTCATTGGATATCTAAATTACAGCTGTATTCGAATAGTTTTATCGGTAAGATCAAGACTTAAGTAGGATTTAAAATATTTAATAACAAGCACCATCAATTAGACTGTAAAATTTGAGGAAGTGAAACGCAATGAATCTGTATGTCTTAGAACGTTGGAAAAGCTGTATTTTCTGAATAAATGTGCTTTTATTGGAGCTCTGCAATTATAGCTGTTAATAATGACATCCAAAATATTGTAAATGATATATAATAATTCATAAACCAAATGATGATAACATTAAATGTTTAACGTGAATACAAAACTTTATTATCGTTCTCCTTTATTATAAACTTTATTATAACAACTGTACATTATTATTGTAAACAAAGATGAATCCAGGAAGATATATGAATAACATTAAACTTTGATAACACTAATAACTGTATGTAAGAGCAAAGTTTATAATCAGCAGTTCCGTTATTATCAAACATACCATCAACACTTCCTCAATGTGGCAATGAAACAAGGCATCACAATACTTCGCACCATCTACTTTAAATACAGTTCTTCGTTTTGTTCATTTGTGAATTGGAGTCAAATCGGAATCTAACATTCAAATAAACCCTTCCAGATCAATCAGGACACTATTCCATTTCTCTTTTCTGCATCATTGATTCAATTACGAAGATTTCATTTCCTACGGTCACTCCGGACGTTTCTGGTCGTACAGACCCTGATGTGGTTACACGTAGTCCAACTCAACTATTTGTCAAGTGACCGCTAGAATGTGGTTAGCAATAGCTTACATTTCATACATCAAAAGTCACTAGACTGTAAGCAGGGTGCATTATTAAATTGGGATATGTTATGAGGGAATGAATATTTTCTTTGAGGTAATTTATACACATGTTTGTTGTGACCACGGTTGTAGGGTATAAGCACTTTATACTTTTGGACGAGGGATTGAAGCCACTTAGGGAGAGAGTACTTGCGTTATCACTTTTCTTCCCTGATAATCAAATAAATCTTTTCGCTCTTGAAGGTGGGCGAAGAAGTGAGCAAAACTGTAGAGTACGAAAGAAAGAAAAATCAAAATATTGATTGCATTCCCTCAATTACTTAATACCTACGTTCACCATTAGCAATTATATCCATTTAGGTTGAAAATTTATCATCATTGTATTCAGCAACCTTGAAAACATAAAGCAACCTGAATCAAGAATAGTAACACGTGGTCATTTATTGCTGTTTTCTAGCGATTTTTTTTGGAAGTCCCGTTCGTCCAGAAGCTGTCCTTTAGTTGAGCATTATTGGATTTATTTTTTGTTGCTCTTTTCTTGTCACGGAACTAATTAGTGAACGTATGGTCCTTGATTGTAGCTTCGAAATTCTCACGAGGCCTAGATTTTAGGGTTTATCTGAATTGAAGTAACAGGATGAATAAAACAGTAAACGTATTAGAAGTACCAGGCAATATAATCATTTTTAGCTGTTTTATCTTTCATCTTATTGTAATTGAATCGTTGTAATGTCGAAATATGGTATCACGGTACCTTTCCAGGTATTTCAACAGTTCAGCAATATATTTGAAGCTCTATACTACAAGATAAAGTATTTGGAAGAACAAGAGAGCAACTTGAAGAATATGGAGTGAGAGCCAGCGCCTGCCAGGCACACGGTAAAGTATAAAGGCTGAAATTTTGTGTATTTATTTTCACTATTATAGGTAAAAACGTTCGGAAGCAACGGATATTGACTATCTGTGACTTATATGGATATCAGGTGGTAAAGGTGTGCAATAACCTGACTTACTCACGTTAAAGTATAAAGTCTGGGGTTCATATATTATGTTGAAATAACTATTTTAAGTCAAGATTTAAGAAGCCAGATCCATTCGAAGGGCCCAATACTCCCACAGAGTCGATATAAGATCAAATATACCGAACAAGCGTTGCCCATATAGATGAATATATGTAGTAAAAGAGTAATAGTGAGGACTTTTAGATGAATTAGTCAAGTTGAAAAATAGTCAAATTCAAATTTACATATACTTGATGTTCTTTTTTAACTTGAAACAACTGAATATCACGAAATTCTACGGATAAAATGTTCAATATGAAAAGTAATGGATGTGTAGATAAGTAGATGATCCAGGTGAGGTTGAAACTGTAGAGAGGAAACGATATAAATTAAATCAATTGACTGAATTTCTCTAACTCACATTCATTATGAAAAGTAATATTTTGAAGAGAGACATCTGTCTGTGCCAAAACTAGCTACTTTAACCCCTTCAAATGAGTGAAGCGGGGAGCAACTTTGAAATCTTGAAAAGGAACCTTTATTTCTCAGTACAGTTCAATCGCAAAAAAATGTGATTTTTTGTAGTTGAAAGCTCTAATGGGAGGTTGCAGATGGGACTCTTCCATTTCTATTGCAGATTTGGATTTATCATTGGGGGTGCTCTATTTTGGTTTTTTTTTTGATTTCGCAGAATTCTTCCATCGTACCTCGCGCGACGGCCGAGTGATTTCTCTCTCTTTTATCTCAAAATGGAAAAAATGTTCCTAGGTATGTTTTGGCGGGGAATCCGAATCTACGATGAAAAACAGAGGTTCCTATTTAAGAATTCAAAGTTGTCCCACGCACTACCCTTCTGGGGAGGAGATGGGAATGTCTAAATTTAGCACAGGCGGATGTCCCATTTCAGAATATTACTTTTTATATTGCATATTTTTCAAGATATGCAGTTGCCTCAAGCTAAAAAAAACACTCGGTATATATAAATGTGAATTTGACTATTTTCCAACTTGACTAATCTATCTAAAAGTACTAACTAATACTCTTTCAAATATATTCTTGTATATGGGCCACGCTTGTTCGGTTTATTCGACCCTATGCCGACTCTGTGGGGGTGTAAGACCCTTCGGATGGGCCTGGCTTCTTAAACCTTGACAAGAAATAGTTTTTTGAACATAATATATAAATCCCAGACTTCATACTTCAACGTGAGAATGTCAGGTTACATCACACCTCTATTACCTGATACCTGTACAACTCACCGTTAGTCTAGATTCGTAGCTCTCGGACGTTCTTACTTATAGTAGTGAGAATACACACACAAAATTTCAGCCTTTTTACTTTGACGTATGTCTGGCAGGCTCTGGCTCTCAGTCTAAAGCCAAACATTCATATTACGATATCCTTGAGTGGAGATGCAAACACCATTTCAGGAGAAATAATCATTAAGAAGGGCTGATGTAAACCATCAATGATTCAAATATTTTCTTCCGATTGAAGCCATATGTGCTATTGAGACTATCTGTGGTGAAAATTTGGTTGATGTGGCATAACTGGTTCAGCAGGATATTCAGCAAAAAAAAATGTATTCCGCAACACCATTATTTTTACTTACTTGTACTGAGTACAAGAAAGTATTATGAAACCGACAAAATTTATCTATAGAGATTTTGATGGAAATATCCGTTTTGAGCATCCCTGGATCCATTTTTATTATTTTTGGCTTGATGTCGGTACGTATGTTGGTGCGTGCGTTCGTGCGTAACTCGCAAATCTCAAAACTGGTTGAACGTATAATGTTGAAATTTTGTATTTAAGACTGGTATAGGGTCTAGTTGTACACCTCGCATTATGGTTCCAATCGTCTGAATTTTTCTAATAAATCCAGAATGATCAACCGTAATGTTGAAATTCAGTATTTGAACTTGATATGTTGTATCAGAATGGTTTATCTGCTATTTTTGTATGAATTGGCCAAGCCAAAAGTGCACTTTACTTGAAACTTTTCTTATTTTTTGCATAAATCTAGAATGATCAGCCATATCATATTGAAATTTGGTGTTTGAACTTCTTGTAGCAATAAAATAGTTATCTAATATTTTTGTATCAATCGGCCAAGCCAAAAGTGCAGAATTTGCGGTATGAAACAATCAGTTTAATTGAAATGATAAGGTAGGCAATAATATAATCTGTTGTCAATTTTTGAATTTTGTTTGACATTTTACATGTCAAAATATTTTTCTCTAAATTTCATTTCGTGAGCATGACAAAAGAGACAAAATTGGATCAGAATATGCTTTTTCATACAAATTTAAAATTAATTTTCATTATGTTGGTCACACGGTCTAGCTTTAATTTCAGCATTATTGAACTCCAAATATACATACTTATCAAACCTCTTGAAGACATGAAAAACAAAATAAGGCACGGAAATCTACGACTATCTGACGGTCTAAAAGTACAAGGTGATATTGTGGAACCGACAAAATTCACATATCGAGATTTTGATGGATATATCCGTTTTGAGCATCCCTGAATCCATTTTAACTATTTTTGGCTTAATGCCGGTACGTATGTACGTATGTATGTGTGTATGTGCGTAACTCGCAAATCTCAGAATTCATCAAACGTATAATGTTGAAATTTTGTATAAAAGACTGTTATAGGATCTAGGATCTTGATGTGCACCTCGAATTATTATTGCAATCGTCTGTATGGGAAGCGCACTTTAGCCGATACTTTTTTTGAATTTTCCGCATAAATCTAGAATGATTAGCCGTAGGACACTGGAATTCAGTATTCGAAATTACTATAGCACCCAAATGATCATCTCCTATTTTCGCCTCAATCGACTAAGCCGGAAGTGCACTGCATATTACAGACTTTTCGAATTTTTCTCATAAATTTAAAATAATCAGTCGCAGAATATTGAAATTTTGTATTAAGCACTATCATACCATCTAGTTGTACACCTTGCATTATGATTACGATCGGCTAAGTCGGGAGTGCAGTTTATTCGAAATATTTATTAATTTTCCGCATAAATCCAAAACAATCGAACGTAGAATTTAAGAATACAGTATTCAAGATGATAGTACTGTCTAGATGTTCATATCCTATTTTCATTGAGATCGACTGAGTCGAAAGTGCACTATACTTGACGATCTTGGAGTTTTGCGCATAAATTCGGAACTGTTAGCCGTAGAATCCTGGAAATCAGTATTTAGGAATGTTGTAGCAAAAGAATGATGACCTACTGTTTCCATAGTAACCGATTAGGCGTGGAATGATGAGATGTTGTGTTTGATTATATAGATATCCAATGATGTACAAGTAAGTCACGTGGTGTCCACGTCAGATTTTTCATGGTTATTCTCAATTAAAAATATTTAGGATATGATGATAATTGACAGTATGTGAAATATGGCTGAGGAGCAATTCCTAGTTTAGAAGAAATTTTTAAGAAAACCCTCCGTTTACTCTGCTCTCCTCGTTGCAAAAATATATCAATTTTAACATTCTACTTTCTTGGCTTTTATCAACGAGAGAGAAAAGAGTCATTTTGATGTCCCTTCAGACAATCAAGACAGTTCCCAAATTTAAGTTAGTTTGTTAGTTTATGTAGACCTGTAATCCTTCACGAAAGCAGCGGAAACGTTCGATTGATAGAATCAGGTTTGATCCCTGGTCGAATATAAAGTCGTTATAAATTTGATTGGCTCAAAAATCTTCCATGTTGTGTTTCTCTTTACTGACATCAATAAGTACCTGTATTTTGTATTTGATGGCTCAGCGAGTAGTTGGGAGAGACAAGTACTGGACCAGCAACAGCAGCAAATCATAAATTTAAGTTTATGGGTGTTCAACGAGTTGCATAGGCGTACACAACATTTTCATCGTCTTATGATAATGATGTATAATAGAAGTCTCAAGACGAAGAATGTATACGGAAATTATAGCCTTGAACAAGTTTTAAGAAAACTAAATATATATTTCGAGAACTGGAGGTCTATCCTAATTCGAGTTGACGACTTTGAAGCCGCCATATTTAGCGAGTACGATACGTTTGCCCTCTACTCAACTATTAAGAAAATAGGTGTATGACGTCACTTGAGGCGACCAGTCGCCAAGAAAATGGCGTTCGTTGGCGACTGCTACGAGGAAGTTGAGAAGTATTATGGCTGTAGTCGCTTACTATTTTCGCATGTGCGAATAGATGCAGGACGAAAATATAAGAATGTTCAAATGTATAAACAACGCACCGGTACTATTTTGTGGCCCTTTGTGAGTCATTTTTTCAAGCTCCTTGAAGAAAGGCAGTAGAAAGTTATACTCATTGTTTTGGTTCTCATTGTTGTATTAGGCTGGACAAACAAAACTCAAAATGCCAACATAATATTGTAGTCAGTTCCATCTAATACCAACTCAGAAGACAAAGTTCCCCATACATGTTTTTATTCTGTAACGTCATTGCTTTGGCGATTTTTGCCAGTCGCCTAGCGGTCGCTCAGAATTAGAATAGGTCTCCTGAGTTTTCATCATCATTACCATATAGGCTGCTCTTCGCCACAGGTGATGTGTACAGTAATATTCCTCATCCTACGTGGTGGAGAGAAAAGCTGCAGCTTGTTGTTTATGTGTTCCATCTAGCTAGCTACTGATGATGAGAGCTTAATTCTCGAAACTCGTGTCTTGTTTTTTTAAACTTGTTTAAGTTTGAGGGATTCCTATTATTTTTGTATATTCTTGATGATGGGTGTAAATCAGATGTACACCTCTGGATGAATTTTATTGTCATGAACGTAGAGACGATGAAAACATCCCGTACGCTTATGCTAAACACCCATAAAATCTAATTCTTTTTTTTTTTGCTGTTGCTGGTCTACTACATATCCTTCGGAACCCACGCAGTTTGAAATATCAGTCTACGGAATCGCACAGCATCATATATGTTTGCCAGAAATGCATGGAAGATAGGATTGATTGTTTTATTGATTCGACCGAGATTGTGGTTTGAATCGGTTCATCGGAAGACCGACAAAAATTGCAAAATTTAATTGGAATGCAATTAATTACTTCAAGGGAACATCATAAATTTAGTCATCTGCGTTACGTTTTTTGTCAATATGCGAAATTTGGTTCATATTAGTTAGTTGGCTTCAAAATGGATTTGAGGAAAAAATTGGACATTCGCCTCGATATATCCTTCTTGTTGACATTTTGAAGTCCTTCCAACAAGCACTGCATCTCCAGTAAGACTCACGCGATAAGATAACGAAACAGCAGTAAATACATCAGTTCCAGAATGATACCGTGGCGAAAAGCGGAGCAATTTCCCCGATATGGGAAGAAATGTAAACTTCCCGCCGGAAACGACGTGTAATGAGCTTTGTTTCCGTTTGAAATATGGGCTCATTACTCGCGAAACCTACTACGCATTGTGGTGCATGAAGAGTTAACATGAAATGACCTCGTAAAGAAGGTGATTAAATAAATGGATGGAGATGAATATTAGAGGAGGAGAATTGTTATCTTAAATGTTTTTTGGAGGTATTCTAAGATGAAGTAAATGATGCTCCACTTTTAGTCAGTTATTTGATTTCATTCCCAGAGGAATACAATAGAATTGTCTACTTGCTCATGAATATACTTTTTTGTAGAAAAAAATCTTTTAACTCAATTTTCTCTAAGTTGGGTCTTTAATCACCCGATTACGAGTTTTTGTATCGTTCAACTAATTAACGAAGACACTAAGTTCATTCCAACCTCAATAGATTACGGATGTTCCGTAAAAGAACGTCTAATGAAATAATTTGAATTTCCGCACGTCCGCGTATCGATTGGAATAAAGGCACGAACGGAAAGACGATGTTTTTTTATTCCTCAAGCGACAAGTTTCTTAGATCAAAACAGTTGAAAGTTAAAAGACGAGAACAGGGTTCATCAATAGTGACGCAAACCAGACATGAGAAACATCTTAAACAAAAACTTCGGAGAGATCTCAAAATAGGAAAACTTCCTGACGATAACTTTGTAGTCGACTTTTTTTATGAATAACTGAGGACTTCCTATTCGTTTATGCTTCGATATAAATCCGATGGAAATATTCAAATGAATAACAAGGATGTTCGTACCCGGTCCAAAACTGACCCCAATGATAATCTGAAACGGAGCAAAGTACTAATGAAGTTGAGATAAGAAAAACAAATTAGGGTAAGAAGGATGATGATAACGTTAATTTGGAGAAGATGGACCAAGGCTATTGGTAGGAAGAACAGGAAGTTCCATAATAGTTCAGAAGCTAGTGATTATTCGCTCTCGTTACTAAGCAAGAGAAGCATTCTCCTTTGAGGAATTCAATAACAAACTGCCTCTCAGCAGACGACGCGACGTTGCAAAGAATTTTGAGATTCTGAAGTTTTGAGATACTGGAAGTTTGAGATTTTTAGTCTGAACGGTGGCCTATGTAGCAAAATCCTTGCTATTCACTTGCTAAATAGTTAGTTTATCATCATCCCCTCTTTATGACTCGACTTTTGAGATCATGGTATGTTAATGAGGTAATTAAAAATTTGCGCGCAGTTTCCGGAAAAAGGGGAGACACGCTAGCTGAAAAATCGGAGCCAGCCTTATGTGTTTAGTGACAAATTCTAGTGTAGCTAATTAATATCGCTTTAATTATCCAATTCTTCTTTGATACGCGCTGTAAACACGTGCTATGGAGGAAACTTTGACGTTACGTGCGGTCATAGTACACACGATAGTGGCTTACTCTCACTGCAAGTACGATCAGTCAAGTTAAAGTTGGCATTCAAACTCTATCAATGACTGGAGATAATTCAACTTACAATACATTCACGTCATCGTTTGGAATGAAAATTTATATATTCTCTCATAGTATTTATTGTGGAAATTGAAAGAAAATCTTTGGTCATGTAACAAGGGACTGTAATTTTATCAATAAATTTTTCTTTCAAACATTTTTCACCTTTAAGCAACATCTTTCGAGTCATCTGCTCAGATTAAAACCTCCAGCTTCACTCTTGCGATTAAATCTGATAGATGACTCTCACAATGTTGCTAGGTAAAAAATATTGTCAAGATAAATTTATTGATGAAATTACAGTCCCTTGTGATATTATATACGAAAAATTCTGAAAGACTGTCAAGTGAAGTGCATTTCCGGCTTAGTCGATCCATGAAAATAGGATATGAGTATTTAGATGATAATGTAGTTTCAAATACTGAATTCTAATATTCTTCGTTCAACAGTTTTCGATTTATGCGAAAAATTCAGAAAATGTTTCTCGTAAAATGCATTTCCAGTGCAGACGATTGCAATCATAATGCGAAGTTTACAACTAGGTATTATACAATTGCTTTATACGAAATTCCAATATTCTACGACTGATTGTTTGGAATTTATGCGGCAAATTCGAAAAGTCTGTTATATAAAGTGCACTTCCGGCTAAGCCGATTGGTACAGAAATATAAGAAAACCATTTAGATGCTACAGCAATCTCAAATACTGAATTCCAGTATCCTACGGTTGATCATTCTAAATTTATGCGGAAAATTCAAAAAAAGTTGTGAGTAAAATGCACTTTCGGTACAGACGATTGCAACCATAATGCGAAGTACACAACTGGACCCTAGAACAGTCTTAAATACAAAATTTCAACACTATACATTTGACAGGTTTTGAGACTTGCGAGTTACGAACGCACATACACACATACATACGCACCGACGTCAAGCCGAAAATAGTCTAAATGGATTAGGGAATGCTCAAAACGGATATTTCCATCAACATCTTGAAATAAGGAGTTTGTCAGTCTCACAATACTTGTACTTAGTATAATAAGTAAAAACAATTGAGAATGGTATCACTTCTTATAATAAGACATCCTATCCCTAAAAAAGAAAATTGTTGGTAGATTTACTCAAGCTGCAATTATATACTTCTAACGTCAAAACTCAAGGCTGTTTCGTTAATCACAGTACAATATGAAATGGAAGATTGAGCTTTGCAGACTTCGAAAATGACCGTCTGTCAACTCAAATAAGCTATCATTGCCGTCTGTCAGCCCTTTGAAAATCGCATAAATTAATTTTTACCATGAAATGAGGACAATCATACCGATATCTCCTTCAAAAAAAGTCTAATTCCATCATTGTAATATAAAAGTCAATTTTTGCTCGAATTCAACTTCATACTCATACGCACGTACGGTATCTCAAGATCAATATTCAATTAGTTTTGAGTGATTCCGTGCTAGCATCAAATTTTTGTATCAATCTTATTCTTACTGATAATATTGTTTTCATAATACCTGCATTGAAACAACGCGTTTCAACGCCTGTTTTGTCAGTCGAAACAAGACAATTGCAGACAAATGCGAGTGTAGCTTGTTTCTCCCCTCGGGCAGAAACAAGCCTGTTCCTACCCGCTCAATCAATATTTTACATCGTTTTATCCCTGGCAGAGTCACATTTGTTCATTGTCAATCTCTAAATGAAAATCATATAACCTTAGTTAATTTGACAGTTGTTGTATTCGGAACTGTAAATTAAATTAAAAAAACGCTTAGTTTCAAGAAAAAAAGTATTAATACGACAATTTTAAGTACACCACAACATCTTATTGATGAAGCACAAGCAGCTACTCTCGATTTGCTACCTGCAAAATCGAAAGAAAAATATTCACTTTGTTATGACAAATTTGTAATGTGGAAAGTTTCAATGCAGGTATTATGAAAAATACAGTGTGTGGCACGGGACAAAACACGATTTCAGCCGAGGGTGATGCCGGCCCTCGCTTCGCTCGGGCAAACAACGCTCATCCTCAACTGAAATCGTCTTGTTTCGTCCCTAGCCACACAATATACTATTTCTTGATGCAACTCTGTTGCAATCACTAGCCATTCAAGATTGGGAGCTGGCGACTACTGACAAGTAGGGTTCTCCGATTTTATGCCGCATACCTTTTTTTTAAGAGGGATAATTCATCCCTTGGTAACAAAAGTAAAACTGTTAGTGACCGATGCACGCTTTTCGTAGCAAATTCCAATTAACTAGGTATATTTAAAATAATTATATTTTTCTGTAACATCATATTGCATGCCTTTGTAACGTATAATAGTAAAAAGTGATTTAAAGTTAGTACTTGATTTGCATGCTAATGAAAAGAATGAAAGTTTCAGTTATAAGACCCTTGTGAAAAAATTGGCATGCTTCTTTTCACAGAAGTAGAATCAATAAGCCGTGATCACTCTTACGTTAACGAAGGATGCATGCCAATTCTTTAACAATGGCTTTATATCTGAAGTTCAAATTTTTTTCATTGGTCTGCAATTTGAAAACACCGATATTAATATTTTTTTTACAAATTCACGTGACTATTCAAGTCTTTTGAGACTTTGCGAATTGCATGCTTTTCAGTACCAGGCTTTAAATCACTTTCAACTATTTTATGTTAAAAGGTATGCAATATGATGTCAATTAAAAAAAAATCGATTGAAGTTTGCACTATACCGGAAAGCATACATTTGTCAATTACCGTTTTATCTTTTTTATCAAGGGGTAAATCATCAACTGACAAAAAGGCATGCAGTATAAAAGTCCATCTGTCACCAGCTCCCGGTCTATTTACAGTTTTGCGAGTGTAGAAGGCGAGATAGCAAGAAAGTAGCGTAATGAGGCAGAATCAAATATCATCCCCTCTTTTCAGAATGAGAAACAACTGATAATCTAGGCAGATTTTTGTATTTCTTGTCCCAGAGAGGGAGCAATTTTGTATCTAAAATTGACTATAATCCAGCTAGGTACAGAAAAACCTGACGAGTTCGAATAATTGATAATAAACTAGGCAACTATTTTCTATAGATCTATGGAAGTTTATTGAATTTCTATTTTTAAAAAAATTGTCAATTTACGCGAAGACGCGCCTGAAGAAGACGTTGAATATTCACTTCATGCAAGCAATTAGTTATCTGTCTTCATGTACTCATCATTTTTAAAACTTCCTTATATTAGTAATTTAGATGCAGGAACTTTTTGACATTGATTTATATGATGGAAATTTGTTATGAAAGATGATGTTGGCACTACATTATAATTTGAAAGACAGAAGAGACTTATTATTCCGCTCGTAAAAAGAAGACATTCTTTATTTTTGAATAGACTTGAGTGATATATGATACTTGAAGCTAGGGGATGGAATGATATCTAATACATCATTATTTGTCAAAAAAATTTTAATCTTCGAAACACACAATAAGACAAATTGTAGGTTACCACATCTAATACGAAAACATTTTTAGTGACATTCATAGCAATATTGATCCTCCCTCTTCAATTATCAAAGAGTTATGTAATATTCCCGAAGACAATATTTCCGGAGAAGTAAGTGGAGAATATAATTTCGGGAATTATTGATATTAAATTTATGCAGGGGAGCAATAGAACGCGAAGCTAATACTTCACGGAATTTAATTTAATTTTTGATGAGACTGAAATTTTCTCCGTGAAGTTTCTGAGGAATTAATGCAGCGTGAATTTTATTCATAAGCTATGAAATTCTGCGTACTTCAAATAGCATTTGGAAGGAGATGATTATTAAGAATATAATTGGCAGCTAGTAAATCGTTTTATTTGATTGTTCATGTTGCACATTATCACAAAACATGCGATTTCATATCCACTATTTTTACTTTTTTTAACAAGTGCATTGAAAGTATCCTATCAGTGAATTGTTCTAAATTTCGAAAGCCATCAATTGAGAACCATGGGAACAATTGTTATTGTGAATCATGGATGCCAATTATTGTTGTCTGTCAAGTTGACATTTGGAAACAAAATCATACTATGGGATGGATTTGTTATAGTGTTTGCATTTTCTGTAAACGTGATAGCACAGAAATAAATGCATTCTCCAAATATTTGTAATTTGGAATATATGAGTGTACTTATATCATGATAATATTGATTAACTACGCATATATGCTACCCACTCAGCAAAAATTTGGTTTGAATTGAAAGAGGCTACGTCTCAATGAATCTGAATCCGCGCGTACTTCTCTAATGGATCAAAAATTGTACAGAACCAGGAAAAACCTGTTTTCAGTCCAAATTGACAAATGTATACTTCTAATGTTCAGTTCTCTGTATGCCTATGAATCATGTTTCAATTGCTAATTCACAACAATTCATTAGCTCCAGCCCGGAATTCCATATCTAATTTTGTGATATATTAATGGAATTGTGGGTAGGTACATACATATATAGATAGGTGTACTATTGTTCTCGCGTTAGGTTGTCGGATATCTACTAGCATATTCATAAATCAGAATGGCGTGATAGTGGGCGTTGGCAACACCACTCAGAACATTGAAGGAGGTAGACGATGTATAATCCTAAAATTGATTGTCATCTGCACATGGAGCTCACGTACAGAGACATTTTTCTGGCAGCACGTGACATAAAAATGCTTCCAAGAAAAACTTTATCCATGAAGAGTTTTTTGTTTTGTCTAAGGCTCCAGTCTGGTAGATTACGCTTCCACAACTACAATTTGAAGAATTTTGGCAAAGATTTCAAGTACGAAATGAAATTTCCATATGTCTTTTCGTCTTGCGATCAAGAAAACATAGACATATCATAACAATAATGCTTCTATCCCATTTATAACTAAAAAAATTATTTGAAATTGGGAAATTTTCAGTATCACGGCAATTACTGTCTCTGAAATTCTTGTTTTATTTCTGATGAACAAGTGAGGTTGAATTTGCTGAACAAATTCACTGAAATGAGCCCTGTACTATCAGTCATACTTCATTGACATGTACATTAATTTCTATCTGCCCTCGTTGGCACTTATTTAGATTGTGTACTTTTTTGACCATTTAAAATCAATTTGTACACGAAGGTCTTGCAGTCTCATGGTTTGTGCAGACAATGCAGAAAAAAATCTATCATTGGAATGCTTATGTAACTCAGGTATATTTGCAATTAAATATTATTGCATATGTGAGTCATAAATGCTCTCAAATAAGATTACTACGCAATCTCTTTGAACGCTCCCAAATAGCTCCTAATGCTCCCTAGTAATTCTAATTTCAGTGAGTTAAATAACATTGCCATTATTCTGCATTTGAGCAGCTCAAGCGTCGTCGTAGCTCGTCGTGCTGATGAATAGCTATTCAATGTTGATGTGATGAGAATATGTTGGAACCAAGTTCGAATGGAAAGCAGAGGAAGCGAATGGAAGTATATGGAGAGTATGTACTTCCGGTTATTGTTGTCTTGATGTTGTACAAGGCTCATATGGCACACAGTTTATCTTTTATGCATGTAGTGTATTACGAAGTCAGAAATGTGTACCAGTGTCCAGGCTTTAAACATGTGCTGAATTGTCTTCTATATACTATTAGCATATAAAAATATTTCCGAAAATAGCACATTTTGCCTTCTCTAAGAACCAAACTGGAAACTTAAGAATGTATGTATGTTCAAGGACCTTAATCCGCTCATGAATATTTCAAATATTTCAAGGATCTCGGACAATTGCTACGCGTTGTGGTCCGAGCGCAGGTAAAAATACCTTTCTTAGAAAATGGCTTTTAAATATTCATCAAGAATTATTTCGGAGACTGGAAATGAATTTTCGGAAGTGGGTAGTTTCATTTAGACGAATCACCTTCGATTAAATAGGATACAGGACTTGTATGTTACTAGGTTACAACCAAATGTGTATTCATACCATATCTCGAGTAGGTATTTCATTGGGACAATCGGATGCCATATTATTACCACCTCACTTTATATTTTGCATCACACTTATCATTTTAATCCCATGAATTTGAGGAAAAAGAGAAAATTGAATATAAAATAGTTTGTTTAATTCATCACGGTGCAATGTTCCTTTAATTACATGTTCTGTGAATGCACGGTGGCTAAGTACGCGCTTCACATGCAAGAGAAGGAAGGCTAGTTTCGGGGGAGCTGTGGATTCGATTCCCGACAAAATCAAAAACACTTCTATTTTTTTATTCATTCAAATTTTGTGCAAAATTTGATTTTCTTACACTTTTTCATAATAATTCCTCTTTTCAATCAGCTTTAAGAACCGATATATCATCATTGTTTGAAGCGTCAAAATTGATACGCTAAGTAGAAATGGCCGTGTCAGTATTATCAAAATATATTATGGAGAATGGAGTTCGCGCGATATCTCACAATATTTCAATAATATTGATAATGGTTGGTTTCCATCTACAGAAATGGTACGCAAAATTATTCAGAAATTTGAAAGTACTGCCTGCTCTGCTCCACACCATTCAGGTAGAGGAATTATCAATAGAAGATGGAAATGCAGGAGTAGAAGAAAATGTTTCAGCCATGATCTCCTTAGATCAGCATATTAGTGTGAAATTGTTGTCTTTCAAAACAGGCTATATTGAAACAAAAATTCATTGAATTTTGAAGAAGCATAAATATCGTTGCTACAAAATTTGATCTCATCAAACACTGGAGACAGGCGATGAAAAAAAAATAATAATTTGTGAGAATTTATTTGAGAACGCTAATCGAAACATGAATTTATTAGTTGTAATCTGTTCCACCGATGAAACTACATTCAGACTGAATTCTGAATCCAGTGTGCGAAATGACCGAATATGGTCAAGAACAAATCCTCATCTTCAAAATTTACCTCGTACGCAATTACCTCAAAAATTGGATGTATGGGCTGGAATTTTGGGTCAGCCTATTATTGGATCTTTTTTTATTGATGGAAATTTGTCCAGCGAGAAATATCTTGATATACTAGAAAATAGCATAGGTCAAAAAATTGCAATAGTTGCAGATAATGTTGAAATAATTTATCAATATGACGGCTGTCCAGCTCATTCGACTCGAATTGTTCAGGACTATTTGAACTCATGGATTAATACGAGAGGACCAACTGGGTGGCCACCAAGGTCTCCTGACTTGAACCCGTTGGTTTTTTTTGTGGGGACATTTAAAATTCAATATCTATGGACATGGAAGGGAATTCAACAATTTATAAGAATTAAAACAGAAATTGTGGAGGGATGCGAAAATATTACACCTCGGCAATGAAGTAATATTCGAAGGGCATTTTGTTATAGATTCAGTTATTGTCTGGCAGAAAATGGTTTACATTTCGAACATTTACTGTAACTTTATTCAACTCATCACCTTATTCCGTTAACTTTTTTTTCGATGGAATATTCTTTTATTTCTGATCAAAAGAGGCTATTCATTCCATTTATTATAATAGAACATGTATGAAAATATAATTGTGCACAAAATTTGAGTGAATATAAAAATAAAATACTCTTGATTTCATTGGGAATTGAATCCACAATTCGCCCACCTTCTCTTGCATGTGAAGCGCGTACGTTAGCCATCATTCGATCACAGCACATGTAATTACAAATTAGAGGAACATTACACCGTGATGGATTAAACAAACTATTTCATATTCAATTTTCTCTTTTTTTTTGGAATTTATGGGATTAAAATGATAAATGTGACGCAAAATAAGATAGAGGGATGAATACACTACCATACTGTACATGGCATGGTATTCTTTCGGAGACTTTTTATTTGCGAATAACTGATTTCTCATATTAGAGTCCTATGACAACGAATACTTGCAACACACAGTATAGTCTGCCTTTGATGCTGTATCTGTTGTGCTGTATCTGGCAATATCTTAATAATATTAGATAGCCTGAAACCTTAGATAAGTGCCCCACAATAATTTTCACAATGTGTTGAAACCCCCACCGCAGGAGATCGCGAAATTTTGTGCATGCAACATGACAGAAGAACGCACGGCTGATTTACGTCGACGCGCTGCAACTAGTAAAAACATTTTGGTATTGTTTTAAGATGATTGAAGGGTCCACCTAATTTTTTCTCATACATTCGTAACTTATTCATCGATTAATTTCAAAACATACTATATAGATTCTTTGAAAGGTCAGTATGACTATTTCAAAATTACAATCTTTCCTGATTGAAATTTTAAAATATGTTCATAGAAGATTTGAACTTTAACTTGAAAAATTAAATTTGGAGATATGTGGCATGACGTAGTCCTTCAAAATTCATGTTTCTTGATTCGTAGTAATTCCAAGAAATTAATAAGATGAAAATAGAGGAAAAAGTCGGAGGTGGAGTGCAGCTTTCAACGTATTGATTAAAAGTATTGTAAAAATGCGTTAAAAAATCCTAGAGAAAATTTAATATCTCTTTAGGCTCGAACAAATTCCTTCAAATATTGTGGACAAATTTGTCTAGAACTGAACTCAAAGTTCCAATCACAATTAAGATCTTCAACGTAATAATAAGTAGTCAAAAAGTCACAGCCTCCATCCTTGGTTTGACAATACGTCACACCCATTTTGAACAGCTATCAGAACATGTCAGCCAGATCAAATATGACCAAACTTTGATTGAATCAGACCTCCACACAATCCAATAGATTTATCAAATAGAAAAAAGTGTTATTAACAATTTTATATTATCTCAATAATTCTCAAGGATGAATTGCATATCGGCAAGTGCTGCCATTAGAATACAATGCTGAATTATTATTGAACTATTTCATATGAATATGATGATCTAATTTGGACCGAAATAGTATTTGCTGATTTTGTTTGTACTTCCTTCCTCATGACAAAAGAAAACACTGCTTTATCGAAGCTCCATAAAAAATGTCATCTATTCTATATCTCTCCATGCCATGTATAAACACAATCTTCATTATAGACTAGAGGCCTGTAACAGAAAAACTGCCAATTTGAGTATTAGTAACTTTTTGATTTTTTAGTTGATTGAGGCCATTTCCAAGTTTCACTTTACAGTGTCCTGTATTTCTTATTCTAAATATCGTAGTGATATTCTTGTATATAAGAGTTTCACATCCAGCCAAAAGTATTTTTTTTATGTATCCTGGTGATACTCTTATCCTCAAGTGTAACGAAATCCAAATTGACGTCCTTCATACTGCATGAAAGTTTCTGTCAGATGTTTCACCGTCTGTCTTCTCCCTGGAATATCTACAACTTGGAAAGTTCACATGAATGTAACTTATGACATTTGTGCCGTATTCTGAATACATAACGACTGTGCACTTTGTAAGAAATATTTAAAAGCCTGTAAGTAGATGCAAATCGCGTCATCCTTGAAAATTCATCTTCATTATATTTGCAACTAAGAAAAATGAAGGCGTTCTTTCATGAAGTTCTTAACTTGTTCATAAATATACACAGTTCCAGCTAAAACTTTGTAGGAGAATATTTTATTTAAATTATATTTTCATTTAAAACTTACTCGTAGACGTGTTGGTATTATCGTCCTCGTAAGCCACTACCCAAACAATATTCTTTTTCAATTACATTTTCATATAATACTTATTATACGGGCTTGGAGGATTAGACGACAATCACCCAGATCAATTTTAAAGCATTTTTTCCGGAAACATTATTCAGTCATCGCACGTAGGTTTGTTGGTTCTGTCGTTCTTATAATCTGCAAGCGGGACAGTACTCATTTTAATTTGTGACTGTCATTGTCAGGCTTGGATCCTCTTGCATAGTTTTCACAATAACCTAACAGAAAAAAAATTGTTGTAGTGGTATTGGAGATTTGGTGATGAAAAATTAAGTATGGGTATTTTAGATCACAAATAAAGAGCGTAATCACGTATGCCTCTTCAGTCGTCTTTTGGGTATTATTGAAATGCTGGGCAAGGTATTCTCTTCGGCCAAACTATCTGATGAACATATGTCAATGTGTTGGAATTCATGAGATTCCGAGTATAAACCACTCTAATTTCACAATTAATCACTCGATATGAATATTTAATGTTGAAACCCAAAGAGCATGATAAGATCTATTAGATGAGACCAAAACGAGCGTTCTGGCTCAGCGGAATTAGAAATTATATAGCGCGGAAGTTCCTGGACGTGATGAATTTGATACACTTCGTACAGCGCCAGGCGTTACGTCTGGAAACCATCATTTTGAATTCTTCAATCGTATGACTGTAGGGAGATATAGTTGGTTTTTGTCTACCCACAATAGTTCCAGAGATATTTTGTCTGATCTGGAAAGACTAGGACGACGTACGGTACTGCAGGTACCAGCCATATTTATAGTGCAATAGGGGCATTCAGAAGGGCTCAATGAACCCAATGTATTCAACGCAAATTGAAAGCCAAGAATCGGTTTTTCAGACCTTTATCTTAGATAAAGCAGCAGCTGTGGAGTGTGTGTCGTTATTGTTGGCACTCATCAGAACTGCCAAGCAGAACTGTTTGCCCCAAAAATAACTAAGCTCGTTGTATAACATCTTCGACCATTTTGTCTCAATCTACGGCTTTTTCATTCAGATCCTTCTACTATTTCGCCAACTTTCCTTAATACTTATTGCCTGGTCACAGCTTAATTGTCTCAACTCCTCTTCAATGAAGTCCCGGTAATGCATCACCTCATTGTAACTGTAACCGTGAGGATTTTAAGCCTCTCTTATTTTTGCGGACAGCTGGCGGGCCGCCAAATAGCCGCCACTAATATCACCCACACATTCTTCCTCTTCTTTGTCTCTTTATAGTTTACTCCTAAGCCGGCGTGATCAATCATGCGAGACAAGTAAATACGACAATCTCTGGATATGCAAATGCGATTAAATGGATAGGATGTCAGCTACATCTACTGTTTCCTCAGACAACTACTGCTATGTTTTAAAGACTCGTTGTGTTTTGCTGGAGATTGAGTTTCATTCGTTTAATCGACTGTAATATAGTGGAGAAGATATCTGAGGAATCTCTTATTTCATTTGGAGTAATGAAATACTTCAGTTTTTCAATATATCAAGCAATCAATTCATAGAGCTGTTAGTTTATCGTGAATTTCAGCTAACTTGGCATTCAATCAATCTTGGATTAGTAATTAGAAATCATTATCATTTTTGTATACAAACGCTGTTTTTAGTCGTTATTCTAGTCCTTTTCTATAGAAAAAGATGTCCTTGTTTTTGAACCACCTTTTTATGGTCTTTTCTTCAAGTATGATCTAATTTTGAGCATAGAAATAATCAGACAGGGCCAGATCTTGGCTATAAGAGAGATGACACAAAATTTTCCTTGATTCTGGAGCAAAATGTGGAGGACCATTATTAAGATGAAAAGAAGGCCTTACAGAAAACCAAACGAAACTATTCCCTAGCAATCTCGGAGAACAGTGACCATAAAATTTCTAACAGAGCAGTACTTTTTGAATGTGTCCGACGATCCTCGTGGTAGCCATTCCTTAAACTGTTTATCGTTTCCAGAGTCATGCTGGCGAATCCAGGTTCCATCCCTGATTCACATCTGAATTTTCTCTGAATCTGTCTGGATCTCTTTTAAAAGATAAACACTGCGTCCTCTCTTTGAATTTCGCACAACGCATTAGGCAACAAATTCCAAACGGTCAGTTAGAGTCTATAGGGCTGATACACATGGAATGCCAACTCTTTCAGCAACTTCATGTACTGTTTTGTCCAACAAAGCCCGGACGCGAGCAATGATATTGATAATTGAGCTTGACATTCTTTTCAGTCGCTTTATCCACTCATAAGCTGCAGTCTTTCTTAAAGCATTGTCCCATGGGTATTTTTTAAAGATTCGAGGATCATAGATGAGCTCAATCTCAGTTCAACGATGAACTCACTGTCAATCCGCTGCTCAGAATTATAGAACAAAAAATTGATAATTTTCAAATGTACAAAAGTACCACTAGACGTACATAAGCCAGATATACAATTGGTTCCTCTTACAGCTCACACAAGAAAAACGGAGCTTTCTTGATAACTTTTTGATGTACCCTCGTACATTCTGACCTATCGAACAACGAGAATAAATTCTTCATATTTCCTATTTTCTTTTACTTTCATACTTGGAAGCTCTATGTTAGTAGTAAATATTCACCAATATGAGTATAGCATTTTTAACTGGAGTTTGCTTTTGGGCTCTATTCGGCATCTTTTTGATCAAACAAGTTTTTTGCCAAGTGGGGAAGCGTATGTAAGTATTTTTTCCTGCAATTTCAATTCTGTCAGACCAGAAGGATTTATATCAGCGCAATGAAAAAAAACTCAACTAGAACTTTTTAATATCATCCAGTTTTGTAGTAAACTCAGTTCCATCTAGCTACATGTTGGTGCATATGAATGGCAGCGCTCCCATCTGATATATTTAAGCGGAACTAAACTATGGAAGATATGTTCTTCACGTGCATTGGCATTAGTATTCTGCAACCGCAGCAGTTTAAATTGGGATTAATGTAAGAAGATTTTAACCTTCACAAATAGATTATCGAACTAGTATTGATCCAAATTCAGCTTAGAAATAAGAACTTCAATCTATAAGAAAATAATAACAACCCAAGTTTTAGAGTTGAATAATCTTTTTTCGCGTTTAAGTCCAACTGGAAGAAATTAAGAAAATTAGCTCCATTTCAGAAAAGTTCTCGCCACTTGTTCAGCATATAATATAAATTGCAATCTTGTGAACTAGAAGTGCTATCACCACAATTAATGGAACACTAAATTCGCAAAGAGCGGGACAGAATTGTCACTTTGTTAACTCAGAATTAAAAGCAAAGACCACGCCAAGAGATATTGGTTAGTGTTGTAATTTCAAGTTCACTTGTTTTTATTGAGGTTAGATAAAAACAGTTGGGCTGCTCCTCCACTTGTTGACCAACTTACAAAGTTAGGGAATAAATATAATTAAGTTTTTATCTGAAACCTGTAACTTTGTTTAGTTCAAACTTCTGACTTTTCCATCGTATTATTTTCAAATTTTGTTGCGTACACAGGAATCAACTTCGAGGCAGGAAATGTCTTCATAACAAGATAGGAATACAGCAAACAAAAGTTGAATTCAAAACAGATCTCCCTGCAGATAAAATCTGTAATTGAATTATACTTTGTCAGAATCTCGAATTTACTCGCTTTAATCATAACATTTTTCAATATTTAATTTGCCTTAATGGGGCAGTATTATTTTTTTCTTGTACTTGACATGGTGATATAATAAAAAGCCCAATGAAAACCTCATAATCTTGTCAACAGATTCAATTCCCTCCTCATAAAATAAAATTTGTCTGCGTGAAAATCGAGTGGCACTGTAATTTTTCCATTTCCCAAATTGCAGTAAAACATTTAACTGCCATATATATCCCTAAAATCCCTAGCTGGAAATTGCGACACCAAACCTACCAACACGGTAACATTAACACGGAAACAAGCTTCACTTCCGCTGCGCTGGCAACGTTGGAAAAATCTGACTATGAAATTTACATTGTAGAATTTGTGTGACATTGCAACGTTCATGGCTGTCTGGTGGCACAAATATCACGAATAGCAAGAGTTGTTGCCAAGCTGTATCGCCTAGACATCCGCGAAGATAGAACACTACCAGAACGTGTTTCGCGAGTATCAAGTCCAGGAAGAATCAATAATTATTGTGACAAGTACATAAATCCGTCAAGAATGTTACACAATAACAAGATAAATTGTCATATTGGAACTCGGAATCTGGATATACACTGAGCCCTTCGACTATCAGAAAATAAGTGATCCTAAAATCGTTAGAGTATTTTGTTCTCTCATAATTCTTGGAACGCTGCTTTGTTTGTTAGATATAGGGTGATGAAGCTCTCAGAACTTAATAGTTTCGTCTTCCAGCACTATGGTCGATGTTTGCACGAAAGCAAGGATTGGAAAAGGCAACTTAACTTGCCACAGATAGCAAACTGCCAAACCAGTTGCAGTACGCTGCCGAGTATGTTCTTCTCAGATATGGCAACACAAATTGGACTCTACTGACTATGCAGACTAATATTAATATTCGAGCTGCGATTGCCACGCAATTCACCCACCGGAGTGACGAAGCACCCCTAGGCAGTATTCTCCTGTAAAAGCGCTTTTCGTAATGGTCGACCTGAGTGCAGTTTATGTCTGGCAGTCCTCATGAATAACACATAGAAAACTCTTGTTACTGATTGGGGTTTTGCTACCCAGGCAAAAGTTTCACCAACTTCTAAGGTTGAGGGATCGCCACGTTCTGACTTTCTCCAGTCAATTTTTTGATTCCCAGCCCTCGGTTTTTTAGTTGAGTACTATTATAAGAAGGCATCCTGACTTACTTTGCATATTAACTCATCACGCATCTGGAGAGTGACATAGGCCACATCTATACACATTACTCAATTATCTGTTTTGCCACGTATCCGGAAAATTCACCGCCCACAATTCACTGCGGAGAGTTCATCGCGGAAAGTTCACCGTCCACAATTCACCGCACACACAATTTACCGCACGCAGAATTCATCGCACACACAATTTAAAATCACGTTAAACATAAAATAGCGGAAAAAAGAGAAATTTTCTCTTGTCAATTGCCACAACCGACATCTATGGAAGACGCTGACTAAATGCGTGCCAAAAATTACGCGTTTTCAAAAAATACAAATTGGCACAGGTAGAATCTAGTCAATTGTAAAGTCAATCAATTAAAAATGAATCTAAGCATATGCATCACGCAAAGCGTCAAAAATATAAACAAAAATCAAGAAAGGTAACATAAACCTAGGTTTGAAGTATATTGTTATAAATTCTGCTACGCGCTCTAGTATCTATATTTTCATTAATATCTTATTTGTCCTGTTCTATATACAACATTTCCAATGTAAGTCTTCTATTTCAGCTAATTTCATCATGCATAATACTAGTTCCATCAAAATTGAATGTATCTATGTCCTGTTTTTACTATTTTGTTTGTGTTCATCAAACCTTGTTTTTGAAGTCTTTTCTGTGTACTGTGCATCACAATCATTGCATGGTATTTTGTTGTTTTTATCAGTTTTATCATTTTTGATAATAAATTGCCTACTGTTTTGTACTGTTTAAAATAAATTTCAATTTCCTCCTTATCCTAAAATACTCATTTAATCATGTAACAAACGCTTTCAATGAACGGAATTGTAAAGTATTTATCTGTCAAAAAATTTTTCTTATTTCTGTCATTGTCACTTACATTAGATAAATGATTCATGATTTGATTCTTGACACTGTTGATAATGCCAAACGAATATTCATTGGAACGAAGTAAGTTAGTTACTGTGCTGCTAACTTCGGTATGATACTTTTCAGAGGTCAATTTAAGAACCCTGCTAACAACATTGAAAAGTTGACTTTGGAATGATTCGATTGGAAACTTAGGTATCTGATACTTGCTGAGAGCTTTTTGTACCATTTGGTGATAATGTGGCCACATTCTTCTTCAATCAGTAACATTCAAGATAAGGTAGGCTGTTTCTAACCTCTGTTTCTACTGTGAATTGTATGTGAGCATCAAAGCTATTGAAAATATTCACAATCTTGTGACAATTGACAAGAGAAAATTACTATTTTTTTCTTCCGGTTTTTTATGTTCAAAATAATTCAATTCTACCAACAATAATTTTTTTGTGAGTATTTTTTATACCCACATCACACATATTAGTAATAAAATGAATAAAATTGTAGCGCTTTTAAGGATGGCTGAGGTGCAGTCGAAACTATCATGCATTTGCAAAGGCGTGCCTACCAAAAATATCAACAGAAGATAAGTTTCTTAGATCTGGTCGGTCTTCACAAATTATCAGAAAGAAAACCCTCTGGTTGATGAGAGTTTCGCTACTTGATTGGGGTCGAGTAACGCAGGTATAAATGTCCCTACTAAAGCTCTTAGGAGAGAGTGACACTAATTCTCCGGCGCTTAATCAAGTACTCACTTTTCAGCCTTATATGGAACCTCTGGTGGAATCCCACATCCCACTATCCCACTATCGCACCTCTTGCACCAAGCTACATACATTCATACAAATCAATCAACCCACTCATCCAATTACATTCCTCACCCGTCGATGACTTCCTGTATCTTCCTACACACATTGATACATGGCCTACCTACACTATTGACTTACTCCACCGTTCGGAAGTTCCACACACGAACTTCTTGGCTCGTTTATGAATCTCCACACTTCCTGACAACTCATCCAACACACACTCTCTATCCACCATTACTTGAATCGCTAATACCCCTATGCAACCTACATTCACACAAAACATGCAGTCTCTTTATCCATTGAAGAAGCGTGAACTATCGATTTTGATGGCCTCGGCAGACAATGAATGGAATCCACCTCGACTAATCTAAAGATCTTGATATGTACATTCATACTGAAATTTATACTTCAAACATATATTTCTTATTGTCTTCAAGAAAAATGTATCAAGTAGGTACTTCTCACCGATGAATATTTTCGATGGTATCAGAATAGTGTTATTTTTAAAATAATAGAGAAGTGTTTACAACACATTATTTGGTAATAGAGTTGCAAATTTATTGATGAATACGAAACTTCAATGTTAGAGTGACGCAATGTCTTGATGAAGAAGACACTGCGTCATTGAATACTCGATGTATCAAATTCGTTACTCCTTAATCAACTCTAAAACCTGATAGGCATCTTATAAATATTTTTTATTGCTTAATTATCGCCCTAAATATAGTTCTTAGTTGGTTGTCCCTTGTCCAATGGAGCAGGCTTAGCCATCACCTTATACAATGTCTTACATACTTTCGCAAAGATTCTCACAATTAATTTCCATCCTATTCATTCATTATTTATATTTGAACTACAGATTTCCCGTTATTCCAATTCATTATATATTCTATTATTATTATGTCTTACCGAAAATAGCGTCCATTATGCGCTCATTGAATAATTTACTATCATATTATAAATCATATGTTACTTTCAATCTCATAATTGGATGAAATATGATCATAATATGCTTGAATCGCGTTTTCATGTTGATACTTAAGGTATTATGTCAGACCTATTATGAAATTTATTAATAAATTTGTCGTTCATTTTACGAGGAGAAAATAAACTGATGATTTAATCTTATAAAATTGTAGACGAAGCTGATGTTATAACAGTACTTAACTTGAAGCTTAAAATCTGTTGTGTATTAAACATTATATTAATATTAGTAGAAGCATGGAAAATTGTTTGTAAACACGTTTTATGAGAAAATAAATTTTCTCAACGTTTTGAGAATATTGTTGAGTAATCAACCAAGAATAACAAAAACATAGTTATTTTCACTATTATCTTAATCACCATTAGCATTACTACTGACGAAACAATAAGTGATGAAATAAAAGGTATGAAATACATATATTCATCATCATTTCAATCATGGAGTGTCATCATTGACCACCACAAGACAAAACAGAAAGAGAAGACTATATGTTAATCAACCAGAATGAACATTATATCGATCATCATTCTTCTTAATGTCTTTTTGTTAAAACAGGAGCCTTTGAGAAATTCCTCGCAAGATTCTTATATCCCTTTAAGCTTTGTTCTTCACCAATGATCACGCCTTGGGCATATCAGATAGAGAAGTAATCTGTAACATTAGACATAACGTCTTCGCGAATCATTAGTTTTCTTGACTCGAATAGCAACGCCGAAACATTTCACTTCACGAAACCATACCTACTTCAATTCAATCATCTTTCATCAATATTATCTTCCGGAAAACTCTCCATCTGAGCTTTGACCTTTATAATCAGGTTTTTCTGACGTCATATTATTTGCATTCAGTTATGACCTATCCTGGATGGAAGCTTTTCATTTGCGCTTTTGTGTCCAACAGGAAAGCTCAGAGAGGATATATCATTTTGCTGTATGTGAACCAGTTTCCATTGAATCAATAAAATCGCAGATAGGTTATCTTATGAACGAAGCTTGAATTATTGAATATGGAGATTTGGCAATTATATTTCTCATGAACTAATATTGATCTTGTGAGTTTTTGTTGAAGAGAGAAAATATCCGAAAATTATTATAGAAAATATTCTGTGAGTTACATATTTATAGAATCAGAAATAATAGTTATTTTATAACATTTATGAAAGATAGGGAGATCCAAATAGGAGCTACATTCGCAAGTTTTAATTATGATGAGCATTGTTACTATCAAATTCCAATATTCTTCTTTGTCAAATATTAGCTTTACCATGTTTCTCTTGTTCTGTAATTCGTTGTCCAATAATAGTATAACAGATACCAGAATATTCTACTACCACTAAGTGGCATACCTCCTTACGAGAGAAGAGGGAAAATCTCTACAAGACACATGAAACCCTTCAAGTCTCGAGTTTAAGAGAAGTGTTGGATTTCTATTCGCTCGTTATGGGGACCAGACATGAGTTACATTCGCAAGGATTTAGTTACGATGACCAAAGTTATCATCGAATTCCAATATTCTTCTTTGCTGAATACTGGCTTTACCATGTTTTTTTCTGTAATACGTTTTCCAGCAATAATATGACAGATATATTATTCCTTAATCTCCATTATCAGTCATTGAAGTAATGACTTTTATGACTATTGACTACCAATATCCTTCTTTGTCAATCATCAACTTCACCATGTTTCCTTTCATAATACATCATCCAACTTCTGTTCAATGCTATATATAACAATAGGAGGGTCCCAGTATATTCTAGTTCTATCAAGTAACTTTTTGTTTTCACGTGGAAAGGAGGCCAATCTTTCACAAGACACTGAGCCCTTCGAGCTTGAGGGTTGTGTAAAATTTGAACCAACTGAAATATTCACTATCCAACCCAAATACTTCAAGAATCAGACCTAGCTAATACTTTTAGAATGTCACTTGTCGTATTCATTCATTCATTTTCTCTACCTTTAAGCCCGTATGACAGACACGCTCCATTTTTTCGTACATTTTTCAGTTCAATGTTTTGTTTGTGAAAAAATTGACTGTTGCAAACAGGTTGAAATGTTCTATGATTTATTCAATTTTTCATTCAATGAAATAATAGAACTCGCCCTATTTTATTCAATGTTTTCGTCAATTAATTGCGCAGATAATATGCGCACTATATTGCATTACGCTGTCAATGGTAGCCAGAAATAAAAAATACATTCGTATCATTTAAAACAAAATCAATGCAAAAAAAAAAATAAAAAGTGCAGCATAAACTGGCTACAACATAAAGAAGCAAACGATGGTATTTTAACAATGTTGAATGAAAAATTGTTAATATAAATTCGTTCAGAAATTATCTAAGATTGCCAAATGATTGTTTCCAGAATTTTTCATAATTAAATTGGTAGCTGCACCTGCCAGAACTAGAACCAGGTTATCAATTTCTTCCTCATAACCCATTTTTGACATTAAATGTTTGACAGCTACAGCCTGTCGGCATGATTCTCAGAAAATAAAAATAAAGTACGCATGCGCATGCAACAAAAAATTGAGATACGTTGCATACAGGATTTCTTGCTTTCAAAGATTAAGTTCATAAAAGAATACAGAAAAATTGATAACAGAACATTGACATGAAAATTGTACGAAAAAATTGAGCGTGTCATACGAGCTTTAGTCTCACTTTCAGACATATAATTGATGATCATTGTTACAACTGCCTTCCAACATTTCTTACATCGTCTCATTTCAGTTCAATGTTACTTTTAATTATAAGAAAAGTACCGGAATACTCTATTACTTCCAAGTAAACTTTCTTCACGTGGCAAAGATAAAAATCTTCCACAAGTCACACAAAACATTCCAAGATTCAGGATAGTATCAGATTTGTATCAATGAGAAATCTTATAGCATTCAGCCCTCTAAATATTAGAAATCAGTCCAATCTATTACTTTTAGAATGTCAGTCGTATTTTTTTATCTACTTATCAGTGATCATAGTAACTATTGTCTCTCAGTATTTGTTCTTGTCGACCATTTGCTTCGCCTTATGTGTATCTGTAGAAAATTGACACTGATACTCCCAAAACAAAAATTGTCACTCCGTAATCCTAATCTCCGATTTTTAACAGCTAAATATTATTCATTGTTGCATTCATGTAAGTCAGAGAATTAATTGAATTTCCAATTTTTACTTACTTGTACTGAGTACAAGAAAGTATTGTGAAACCGACCAGATTCACCTATCGAGATTTTGATGGAAATGTCCGTTTTGAGCATCCCTGAATCCATTTTGACTATTTTTGGTTTATGTCGGTACGAATGTTCGTGCGTGCGTGCGTAACTCGCAAATCTCAAAACTGGCTGAACGTATAATGTTGAAATTTTGTATTTGAGACTGGTATACGGTCTAGTTGGGCACCTCGCATTATTGTTCCAATCGTCTGTACCGGAAGTGCATTTTACTGGAAACTTTTTTCGAATTTTTCTAATAAATCCAGAATGATCAACTGTAGGATGTTGAAATTCACTATTTGAACTTGATGTTGTATCAGAATGGTGATATGCTATTTTTGTATGAATCGGTCAAGCCAGAAGTGCAGTTTACTTGAAACCTTTTCTCAATTTTCTCCATAAATCTAGAATTATCAGCCGTAGCATTTTGAAATTAAGTGTTTGAACTTGTTGTAGCATCAAAATAGTTATCTACTATTTTTGTATCAATCGGCCAAGCCGGAAGTGCAGTTTATGAGTATAAGGACATTCAGAATTTGCCATATAAAACAATCAGTTTCATTGAAATGATGAGATAGGCAATGATAATCTGTAGTCAATTTTTTAATTTTGTTTGACATTTTACATTTCAAAATATTTTTCCCTAAATTTCATTTCGTAAGCATGACAAAAGCAAAAGAATTGGATCAGAAGATGCTTTTTCATACAAATTTAAAATAAATTTTTATTATGTTGGTCATACGGTCCAGCTTTAATTTCAGCATTATTGAACTCTAAATATACACACTTATCAAACTTCTTGAAGGGATGGAAAACAAAATGAGGCACTGGAATCTACGACTATCTGACGGTCTAATAGTACAAGGAAATATTGTGAAACCGACAAAATTCACATATCGAGATTTTGATGGATATATCCGTTTTGAGCATCCCTGAATCCATTTTGACTATTTTGGCTTGATGTCGGTACATATGTACGTATGTTTGTGTGTATGTGCGTAGCTCGCAAATCTCAGAATTCATCAAACGTATAATGCCAAAATTTTGTATAAAAGACTGGTATAGGATGTAGGATCTTGAAGTGCGCCTCGCATTATAGTTGCAATCGTCTGTACTGGAAGTGCACTCTACCTGATACTGTTTTTGAATTCTCCGCATAAATCTAGAATGATTAGCTGTAGGATACTGGAATCCAGTATTTGAAATTACTGTAGCATCCAAATGATCATCTCCTATTTTCGTCCCAACCGACTAAGCCGGAAGTGCACTTCATATTACAGACTTTTCGAAGTTTTCTCATAAATTTACAATAATTAGTCGCAGAATATTAAGATTTCGTATTAAGCATTTTCATAGCATCTAGTTGTACACCTTGCATTATGATTGTAATCGGCTAAATCCGAAACGATTGAACGTAGAATATTAGAATACAGTATTCAAGATGCTGGTACTGTTTAGATGCTCATATCCTATTTTCATTGAGATCGACTGAGTCGAAAGTGGACTATACTTGACGATCTTGAAGCTTTGCGCATAAATTCAGAACTGTTAGCCGTAGAATCCTGGCAATCAGTATTTAGGAATGTTGTAGCTCAAGAATGATGACATACTGTTTGCATAGCAACCGACTAGCCGTGAAATAATGAGATGTTGTGTTTGATTATATATATCCAATGATATACAAGTAAATCACGTGATGTCCACGTTAGATTTTTGGTTACCATGTAAGGTTGCAGAACATTAAAATTTAAGACAATGAGATGGTAACAGTTGAAGCTATCCGACTTCACACCACATGCCTCTTTTGAAAATTCACCCTATGTACGTTTTTTGGTCATAGTGCTAACTCCAATCACATATATATTTTTCTAATTGACCCTTTCCGTGCTTGCCTTTGTTAATTGAAATAGTTGAAAGTGATCCACACCCTATTACTGAAAGGTATGCAATTCGCAACAGCTTAAAACGCTAAAACAATCACGTGAACTTGTGAAAGAAAAATTCAATTTTGTGTTTCCGAACTATATTCCAATAAAAAAATGGGGGTTTTAACCATAAGATCCTTGTGAAAAAATTGACATGCATGGCACAAGGGTGAGATCTTGCACAGATGTAATACTAATAATTTCCCACCCTGGTGCCAACGAGGGATGCATGCCGATAGTTTAGAAAGGTTTTATGATTTAAACTTCAATTCTTCTAATTGGCATATAATTTGGGAGCACGGAATTTCACATTTGGTCTTACAAGTTCACTCGACCATTCGAGCCTTTTAAGATGTTGAGAACTGCATGTCTTTTAGTACTAGGCTTCAAATCACTTTCAACTGTTTCATGATTCAAAGACATGAGCTTGCACTTCGACCGTAAAGCGTACATCAGTTAATAATCTTTCAATCTTTTTTAATCGAGGAGTAAATTCTCAACCTTCAAAAAAGCATGAATTATAAAATCGGAAAACCTCTACTGTCACCATTTCCCGATCTATTATGCGTCAGGACGTATTCTACTGGCAAAATCGGAATAATTGTTCATGTTACCTTTGGGTAATTCAATAAATGTGTATTTGTGAATGTACATTCATGAATATAGTATCAGCGGGTGATTTTTCATTGTTGCAGCTCAGTCTCTGATTGCTCAAGATCGTTATGGCTCTAGTATCAGAGATTTAATGAGAAATTACTAGGCTCATGAATATTTTGCTAGCGTGGCAATTGAAATTATTGATTCATTCAGTATGATGTTGAATACCAGAATTGGCACAGTCATACTACTAGCAGGCGCTACGCAATGTACAACTAACTGGCTACAGTAGTATCAATAGCTGGTTCTGGTATGATTCAGTCAAACCTAGCTCATCTCGAATATCACTACCACTTGAATCATATTCAATTGAATTCTTGTTGTTGACATTTCATATGTAATTCTACTCATAAATAAGATTCAATATGAATCTAATAGCCTAGTAATGGAGACTGCGAATATGGAGTTAATATAAGAGATTCATTTTGTTATTTCATGACTGCCTTTATGAGAATCTTTATTGATACTTCTGTAGATATTGAAATCGAACAGTTGATGATATGAAAAATGGAATTTTATTAGGAGAAGCTACTTTTATAGATTTTGTATGACTCTAATAAGGTAAGAATCCATACGAAAGTTATAACGTATATTATGATGCATCATCTTTATTAACCCATGACAAGATTAAATAAAACTCGTGCACCTGAAAATTCATTCCATAATCCTCTGAAATTATTCTGATTCGTTCAATTCTATTCACCTTTTCTCGTTTCGTGGTTCATATTTCGAATTATTGATCAATTGTTTCCGTTTAGACTGTTTTTAATTCAATTCTCCCAACTTTATCCACTTTGTTTTCGTTTTGTTTGTCGCTGCATGTAAATCAATTCTATTCGTAAAGGATTTTCACCTGTCATCCATTCCATTACAAAACGGAAACGGGTCGCAGTTATTATTGATTATGTTATGCCCAACATTCATGACTTTTGAAATTAAAATCGTGATATAGAAAATGAGATTCTGAATTACCAAAAGGATTATTTAATATTCAGTTCAGCCTTTTAATACTTACAATAATCTAATCTGAATCAGAAATAATAATTGTGCGGTCCGACTCATTTCCATCAATACAGGAATCGTGCCGTTGCTTAGCAACAATTTCAACAAAATTCGATTCCATTGTCAATGTACACGTTTCTCCATCTGTTCGATTGTCATTTCGTGATTGTACGGAGTCCAGAAGTTTTTACGAAGGACACAGGTTGCTAGATATAAGAAAAAGATTGGGAAAAACATCAGACCAGTTTCTTCAGTTGAAGAGTTATTTCTATGCAATTCTGAATTTTTATCCTAGTTGTATTTCGACTATCATGAGGATCGCTTGAACCTATGGAGGCTAATTGATTTATTGCCCATCATGATCTCTATTCTTCTCTCCTAATTTGGTGTTTAATAAATACATATGAATATTTGACCATATTGAACTCCTTTTTGTTATTGAATATTAGATGAAATGAGATGAATATCAACTATTTCAAAGTATAGTCTTCTGTATGCTGTAAAAAAGTATGAGATAACTCTTTCACATCCCTTAGAACAAAATTCTAAGAGATGAAAATATCGAGCATCCCAACTCATCTTTCAAGCTTTAATAGCTACCTTTTTGTTGTGGTCTCACGAAGAAGCCTTGTGCACTTTCAATCAGAACTTCCTAAAGAGATTACTCTAAAAATGAATTCTTCCTCTTGTAAGTTCTCCGTCTTCACCACCGAACAAAGGTGGACTTCACGAACCTAAATTGCATTTCCGTGGTTCAACTTACACATGGTGAATTAGTTAGTGTGTTTTCTACTCCTTTTGCTTGTAACTTACAAGAAAGGATGTTCCTGGATCAGTTTAATCTTTGTTGCAGTGAGACGACGATGTATGTGGTCTTGCGAAGCATTGGGCTTAGGACGATAAGTCTGGTGCTTTCAAGAGCTATTAATGATGTACGACAAGATAAGGAGATATTAACACAAGGATTTATTTGGTGTACTGGATATGCTTTAATGTCGGTGCTCAATGGACCATTATGTGAGAACTGAACATCGTGCAGGTCGGAGAATTATAGTATCGTCAAGTGTTGATGCTGCACATCGAAGCGATGCACGATTTCTGATCAATAAATACAATAAGATACAATGTAATATGACTGACATATAGAATAACTCCAATTTCTCCTGAAATATTTGAAAAGGATTGTCAGAAAATATGGGACAGCAATTAAATATAATCCATAATTAAGTGTGGCAAAATTCGTGATACTTATGGGATAAATTATATTTACTTTAGAAATTTTGAGGTTTCGATTAACAAGATAGTTTTTGAAATGATATTATAAGAAAATTCTGATTTGAATATCGGTTTTCACACGTGTTCCGATGTTGAGATAAATAAATAATTAACCAAGAAAAACATAAAGAATAATGGAGTAATGGAACAAATAAAATGTATGTATTTATTTTCATCATAACCTTCTACAGCATCACCATTATTACCAGTTGCATTATCACAAACAACACCAAAGAACCATAGAAACCAATTACTAATGAGAAAAATGCGTCTTACAAAAACTAATAAAAGTGACGAAAGGCAAACAAAAATACACCGAAGTAAATAAAATACTATATTATGCTACAAGAACAGAAATTCTGTCATTACTGTCCAGGATGAAGCTGGCTGCACTCGACGGAGGCCCAAGGACTAGATTCGTGCAGTCAATTTCATCCGTGTCAATGATTATGATCGTTGAGTGTCTGTGTTGCATTCAATATTTTTTGGAACAGGTGCCCCAAAGTATCCCACTACTGAGCTTTTTGAATTTTGGATGTATTGAAACTATATTATCGATTTTACAAATAAATTTATGCAATTTCATACTACGCAACATTACTTACATGACTTATTTTATTGATTGAAATTACATTTTGTTCTCACATTTTCTGTGCTTTCACATTTACAGCAAATTCAGGCACTATGTATAATGAACACATCTCATAATACAATTATTTTTCAAATGTCAATTTGACATATAGTAATAAACTCAAAAAATACCACAATTATAATTTTACCCTCTCAGTAGGCAAATAATATTCATTAATTCCCTGTTGACAGAGAATTGATGATTATTGTTGCTAGGGCTTGGAATTATGAACTTTCATGTAGTGTTCAATTCGAGATTATCTGCACATTGATATTGATTTATATTACAAATCATATCTGTTATAGTTTTAAGTGAATTTTTTGTTAAGTCCGTACACTGCATCATATTTTTACTTCTTACACCGGTAGTTTTTGAGAGACGTATTTTTTTCTATCAATATCTATATGAGATAGAAATTTGTCTGCAGCTTCAACGTGTTCTCTCAAAATACTTTAACACCGATTGAATTACATCACAAAATATCTGCTCATGAATATAATATACTAAACTGTTGTCAAATTTTACGTAGATGTAACACATTTGATAAAATTTAACAGAATGCTTCGAAATCGGACTGTCAAAAGCAGAGACATTTGTTTGGAACTTAATCGCTACAATTTCCAACCTTCCCATGATATATTCATTCAAGGGTAATTTCATGATAAATATCTATATAATCATTTGAAACACTTTTTCACCAATTGGAATACATCACAAATTACTTGCCCACAAATATTATATACTAAGAGCCGAGATTTCCACCTCCTAATAAATTTTTTTGGTGAATGATAACTATGGTAACAATTGTGCAGACAATTGTTGCCATAATTATTATCCACAAAATAAATTTATTGGGAGATGGATATCTCGGGCCTTAATTATCAGTAAAATTCATGTAGATGTGACAAATTTGATAAAATTAACAAAAATGTACTAGAAACCGAACTGTCAAGAGTGTAATTTCTCAGAGACTCTTTGAAAAATAAGAATAAAATATTATCTAATGAAACAAATTAAATTGAATGTTTTCGTCTCTCTCTAGCTAAGTTCAAACAAATGGACTTTAGAAAAAGTAAAAGAGTTATACACTCTTACAGATTTTGATAACTCTACAAGTTTACTCTCAATCTCAAAACTCGTAAGGTCGCATAAAAAGTTTCACATTAGAAATTTAAAAAATGGAAGAATCATCTAGATGATGAAAGCGCATTTTTGACAGCTCATGAATGCTTGTTACTTAAGAGATTTCGCAAATTACCATTACCATCTCTCATAATTTCTGAGCTTGAAATAAAGCAGTTTGAGCAAACTTACGAAAAAGTAGCTTCCATTTAGTACTTGTTTCAAGTTGACTATTTGATAGGTACATAATTTATGCATGTACAAACTAAAAAATACCTTTTAATCTTCATTGTTTAGTTATTGACTAACGGGAGGTACCTTAAAATGATAATTTGATCTTTATCAAAGCTATATAAAAAATACACCAAAAGTAAACAAATTCTCAACCAATAATAATAATTTATTCTAATCAGCTTCAAATTCGCGTCAAACAAGTCATTGAATGAATTCCGGACAGATTTGACAAATGTACATAATAATAGTGACACCCGCGGCTAATTGTAACTAAATTTTTATCTACTTTAATGAATTTTAGTTGCAATATCCCTAATGTCATAAATATCTGTAGGCATTGTTTCACTTGAAACAAGTAATTGAATAATTTAATCTTCCACAATCACTGAGCTTGAATTAAAGCAATTTGTGCAAACCTACGAAACAGTAGCTTTTATTTAGTATCAGTTGTAAGTCTGTAAATAGTATAGTTGCTAAGAATTCAGCGTCACGCCAGCCAGCCAGCCAGACAGACAAAGTGAACATAATAGCGCTTTTTTTCAAAAAATGCCCTAAAAATCTGACGTGGACATCACGTAACCTACTTGTACATCATTGGATATATTTTTTGCATATAATAATATGATAATCAAACCCAAATTCTATTGTTCCATGACTAATCGTTTCAATACTCTACAGCCGATCGTTTTTATGCAAAAAATTCCAAAAAACTGTTACGTGAAGTGCACTTCTGGCTCAGTCGATCCCAATGAAAATAAGATAAGGGCATCTAGACGGAACTATCGTCTTGAATACTGAATTCTATCATTCTACGTTCAATCGTTCTGAATTTATGCGGAAAATTCGAAAAATATTTTGAGTAGAATGTACTTCCTACTTAGCCGATCGCAATCATAATGCAAGGTGTACATCTAGATGTTATATAAGTATTTGATATGAAATTTCAATTTTCTATGACTAATTGTTTCGAATTTATGCGGAAAATTCTAAATATCTTTTATATAAAGTATACTTCTGGCTCAGCCGATTGGTACAAAAATAGAAGGTGGCCATTGAAATGCTACAGCAATTTCAAATACTAAAAAAAGTATCCTACGGCTGATCATTCTGGATTTAAGAGGAAAATTAAATAAAAAATTCAAGTAAAGTGCACTTTTGGTACATACGATTGCAACCATAATACGAGGTGCACATCAAGACCCTATACCAGTCTTAAATACAATATCTCAGCGTTATACGTTTGACGGATTTTGAGATTTGCGAGTTACACACATACGTACGCATATACATACGTACCGACATCAAGCCGAAAGTAGTCAAAATGGATTCAGGGATACTCAAAACGGATATATCCATCAAAATCTCGATATGTAAATTTTGTCGGCTTCACAATAATGTACACATTAAAGGTACGTTCCACTAGGCGAACGCAACGCCCATGTCGCCTAAATAATCATTCTACAGGATCATAGATGACGTTATTAATTGCAACCGCTTCAAGCTCACAATGCCTACAATTGAAAGGTGGATCGAAGGGGTCGTTAAGTTAATTTTTGCAGGAACCGCCAAGAAATTTGAATTAATTGAAAATGTGTCTTTTCAATTTGTTCGATTCCAAATTATGTCAATTTATTGAAAAAAATTATTTGTCAATATGATTCGAAGGTCCCTAATACTTATTATCTTATTATTTATCATTTATAAAAGATAATTCACACAGGCATATTGGATTCGTTCAATTCATATATTCATTTTGCTGCAAATTAGTTCAATGGTTAATTTTTTGATCTTGACCACGAATTGTCAGTTTATTTAATACTCATATAGCAAACACTCGCATCGTTTCTCTTGAGCAATTCGTTGCGATCGCTTAGTGGAACGTACTTTAAGACTGCATCGCACAGAGCTGGACTGTCTAGTACAAAAAATTAATATTGGTTTTATTTCCAATATTCAACAATTTTTGCTATTGATTACTTTTCTTGTTACTATTACATTATTAGATGTACTCAACAATAAAATAAAATAAATAATTCTATATTAAATACCATATTTGTAAAACGATTTGATTTTTAAAATAATGCTGCAATAATCACTTTCTGATTTAGCTTTTTATCTCACAATAGATACTCGTATTAGGATCGTAGTAATGTACAGCGAGAATAAATTCAATTGGAAAAAAACACCTGTACATATTACAATGAGAGTATAATCTTCGTCAATGCCTTCCCTGGAAATTAAAAGCTGTCTGATGAACATTTGCAGTAACTGTTATATATATCGTATTTATTTTTTTAACGGAAGGGCGTTCAATAGTTTTATGACGATCCTCCGACCATTATCACAGCATCATCATTGATATCACCAAAATAGACGAGACAAAAACAAATTTCAAATTTTAATTTTTGTTGAGCAATTGGGCGTTTCAAATTTGAATCTCCTTGAAAATTTACTTTTAAAATCACAATTTAGAACAGAAAGACAATTTTTGATTGTATGTATAAAATGTTTTGAGTGTAATAAAGGATCACAAATATTATTAAATACATTGGATAATTAATGGCTTTATTAAGCTCTGTTTAACAGAAATTAATAACTAGTTAATCCAGCCTACAAGCAAATGGGCGAAAATTATGATATACAATGAAATACAATTTATTAATGGAATTAATTCATTGTAGCATTATAATAATTGAAATATTCATGGGAAGAATAAAGTGAATAGTTGAATTACCACATTATTGGTAGTAAATATTGGAGTTGTACCACAACAAGCTTTGTGAAATTGATAATAACAATAGCAACAAAATGTGGTATACCGTTGTATTCGATACAAAAGCGAATAAACAAAATCTTATATAAAGGTTTTCAAAGAACCATTATTCAAATTTTCAATTGTTCTATTCACTTAACTTCAACAAATGGACTTAGAACTCAATGATCAATGAAATACCCAAAGGACAAAAAAAAATATTCATTCAGCATTACAAAATAAATTTCAATAATCTTTGGTACCATTTTGATTTGTCTAATATCTAGTTCTCCTGTATTTGTCGAATCATTTTGGAAGAGTTCTCAACGAAGAAATTACCCTCTATTGCTTTTAATGTGAAATCTTTGATCCTTCAAATAATACTCTTCGTTATTATTTTTTGACATGAATGTAATATCTCCTATATCTTTCTTTTCTTCCAATTATTTCATGTTATATTAACCTAATTTTGCCTTCAAATGAAATTTGCTGACTCAGCCTGTAACTGCTATATCCTTCATCCTCTTTTTCTCGAGTTTGCTACAATTTTATCTCTTTCTTTACTTTGTAAGACACCTCGTTCGATACTAGACACAAAGATCAGACAACTTTGCCCTTTGTTATGTAAAATGTCGCACTGCAATTTTTACAATCCCGAGTCTTGTTCCTAGAACTCATATTTCCATAATGTTGCAAAATTTTGAATACATTAACATTTCTATTCCTATTTATTGTATATTGTAGGGAAAATTATTCAGGTTGGGTGATACTCATAGTACTAGCTTGTTGTCTTATAAAAATATATTGATATACTACTATTTATGTGTTAGCTCGTAATATAGATCCAACTTTTCATAAATTGTATTAGAAAAGTTTCTCCACAATCAACTTAAGAGCAATGCCAATAAAAATCATTCCTGAAACTCCTTATCCGATACATTAATTCAGTTAGAAGAGTTATTGTCGCGTTGGAAACAGATTAACCAGGTACATTCTAAGTTTTATAAGTTGATAAAACTATTATCCTGGAACATTCCCGATAAGTACCTTCGTCAGAATTAATTATGGCAAGCATCCTAACAGAAAACTTTGCGATTGGTTCATTATATTTCTCATTTCAACAAAAAAATCCTGTAACGGAAGTACGTCAGGATGAAAAATATCTCTCCTTTAACAAAAAAGATTATCAATCATTTTCACTTATCCCCTGATGTAATTAATCCTAATCCAATGTAAACAGGATTTCATTTTCTAGTTGATGTAATACACAATCAAACGAATAAACATCACTTGTCACTTTTCATCCTGGAGTCCTGAATTCGACTAATTCCTGAATAATGAGAACGCTGCCATTAATTATCAAGCCCAATTAAGGAACTCACGTGTTCCGGTCCTAGGAGAATTCGTTTCCGAAAGGAAGATAGAGTTTTAGAAATGGGCTAATATTACGTCAAATTTATTGGAACTGAATTGGATTTTTGGGGGTTTCAATGTTTCTGATTCTTTTTTCTGTTACAGGTAGGAAAACACCATTCATACAAAAATCAGTTAGTCGAATAACAACAGAAAGTAGTAAGTACAACCCTTTTTCATCTTTTGAAATAAAGCACTCAACTTTGTTCATAATTCGCTACAATTTCAATTCTGAGAGCTGTATGTTGATCCAAATAACATTCCTGGAATCCGAACACAGAAACAAGAGTCAAAATCAATGAAAACAGAAATTCTAAATTGCGAAAAATGTTTTACGTTTCTCAGAAACAAAAATAAAAAATGTTAAATTGAGTTGGCGGAGCTCCAAAAAGTGTCTACATGAATTTTGTAATACATACATACCAATTTTCGCTTAAAGGGTTTTATATTATTTTTTAATTTGATTAAATCATCCGCAAACATTAAAATTCAAACATAAGAATTTTATTCGAGCGACATAAATTTTTCATGACAAGAAATATGCTATCTCGTTTGAGATTACACTCAATTTATATGTTATATATTTTGTTTATTGTCCCTGTCTCGAGGTCAGTATCCTTGTTTTCTGCAAACATCGAAATAGTCCTTTTTGTTTTCTACAGAAGCAAAGCAGTAACAACAACTACCATTTTTAAGCAAGAAAGTCCTAAAAAATAGCCCCTTATTATCATGATCCCAATATCAAAATCTGACACCGCATATTTATAGATTCCTTCTACAAATAATTCCGCTTCGACACATTGAAAAGATTCAATCAGAATTCAATATTGAATTCTATATCAGATACTGAAATTACATCCTTTCAAAAATATTTCCATTCGCAGCACCGCAGCAAGCGTGAAAATTCACAATTCTACAGCGGACGGATTTTCAGAAGACATTCTAGAGATGATATCTCACCAATTCGAATTTATGTTAATGTGATGCTTTATTTTGAAGGAAATATGCAAATGCATGAGATTGATAATCAAATACTTTTTTTGCAAATAACAGATATATCTTCTTGTTATTCATGAACAATGTCATATTGAATTTACTCCAAGTCATCAAATTCTGAGTTAGTTTGAATGCAAAAGTTACAATTTAGTTATATGCGTTTTAGAATATTGTCGTGGTGTTTTCAGTTTGATAATATAACTTATATGTAGCTATGTAAAATTTTTGATACAATACATCAATATGTTGCTCTATACACTGAGAAAACTGAGTGGTAAGAATAGCAGTTTTAGTGGTATGGGTAGCAGTTCTAGTGGTATTCCTAACAACTTGAAGTGGTGAGTTGTGAAGCTTTACAACTCAAATGGTGAAATCTTACCACTTAAGTGGCGAACAGTACCACTTATAAAACCTCAAATATCAAAGTTTTGAAGATGAAATGTATTCTCATCTTTATTGGGCTATATCCGTCTGTACAAAATTTGAATATTTTTTATCTTACAATTGTGTTGTCTTTTACTATTTGGGTTTTCAACCATCTGAGTGGTGCAGTTTAGTTTTCTCAGTGTATCATATTTTTTCAAATAATCATACTAATATATAAAAGAGAATTCATCGATCAATTCTATTTGTTCAATGATAAATCATCAAAACTGTGATGCTCCAATAACTAATATGATTCAAATCTTAGTTTATTCTCAGAATAAAAGAGAAATTATGGTTTTATTATGAAACTTTTAATATAACAAATGTATGGATTGTATTCAAGTTCTCTAGTACATGCACATGATTCGGTGTGATATGTTTCCTGTTATTGAAATATATAAAACACATTTCTATGTATAAATTCAATTTGCTTCCTGAGAAATTATCGAAATAATGATATTTCTATACCTAACGAATATAACAGCAATCTTCTTTTTTCGGAATGAAGTAGGAATGAAGATGAAACTTCCGATATAACAGAAAGTATCGATTGTATTAAAGTTTTCCGATACATGGATATGTCTTTGTGTAATATGCTCTTTCATATTCAATCACAAAAATACATGAATACTCTTATAAAATCAATTTGTTCAGCAAAAAATAATCAAAAAAACTCAAATCTAGTTTATTTTTTGTAGAATGTTTAAATTACGGTGTTTCTTGTAGATATTCATTTAAGTCTTATAATTTCCATCAAAAAATATAAGAGTAATATTCTTATAACTACCTTCTATGGGTGAAGATGATGTTTATCCGATAATCTATATATTGATACGTAAAGAGAAAACTTGTACCCCTTTTTAACTAAGCATATTGCGCACATAAAGGAATGTGAGATTTGGCATACTTGAAGTTTTATATGGAGGAGAAATGCAGAAAGCTAAAATTATATACAGGTGTCTCATTTTAATTGACCGCTGGAAACGATATTATTTTTTCCAAGAATATCATGAAAAATATGCACCGAATGGAAAAATGTCTGACATCTAATTCTAACTCCCCAAAGGGCAGAGGAGGAAGAAGTTATGTTGAAACCTTAAATGGGAACTACTATTTTTAGTTCAGATTCTGATATTAAGATAATTTTACCTGAAACCGCTGGAGACGGAAAACAAAATTGAATAATATTCAAACTTGAGGATTTAATGAATTTTGGCTACTGGGCGACCACTAGTTTCGATAAATAAACATTAAAATGTTGTTTCTATGACTGATACTCTGGCTCTGTCTCGATGGGATTAGCACAGCTAATGAAAATATGTTTTTAGCTTAATTTAGCCTGCGATTGAAGCTTTTTTTATATGGAGGTTTCGATTGGCAAGACATTTACTGGATGCCCACTTTGAAGGCTAAATTTTGTTTTCCAACATCAAATCTTCCACAAATTTATCCGTATTACAGGCGGAATCATCTTTTCCAAAAATACATCCGGCATTTTTCGAGCGCATCTATCCAATTTGTGGCCTTAAATATTTTCAAAGAACATTAATGTATCTATCGGCCCTCATTATATCGGTTACAGAATAAGATTATGGCTTCCTTTAGTTGATATGGATCCTCAAATAATCACGGGAATAATTATAGCGATAGATTTCTTCTCGATTCCTTACGACATTGTTCCGGCTATCTCCCACGCAAACTTCAAATATAATTCCATCTAACAGCGTCATTTCGTTGTATGAGAATTGAGAATCCGTCATTTCAGACTATGAAATGACAGAACTTTCGATACAGTCGATTCTTATGAAAATAGTAGACAATCATTCAGATGCCACAGCAGACTTAAATACTAAATTTCAATACTCTACGGCTGATCGTTTCGAATTTATGCAAGGAATTCTAAAAGACCGTCAAGCAAAGTGCACTTTCGGCTCAGTCGATCTCGATGAAAATAAGACATGAGCATTAAGATGGTACAATCGTCTTGAATACTGAATTCCAACATTCTACGTTCAACCGTTTTGGATTTATGCGGAAAACTCTAAAAATGTTTCGAATAAAGTGCGCTTCCAATACAGACGATTGCAATTATAATGCGAGGTGCACAACTAGATCTCACACAAGTGCTTGATACAAAATTTCAATAATATACGACTGATGGTTCTGAATTTATGCGGAAAATTCGGGAAGTCTGTTATATAAAGTGCACTTCCGGCTAAGCCGATTGATACAAAAATAGGAGATGACCATTAAAATGCTACAGCAATTTCAAATACTATATTTTAGTATCCTACGGCTGATCATTCTTGATTTATGCGGAAAATCCAAAAATTCAAACCATAATGCGAAGTGCACATCAAAATCCTGTACCAGTCTTTGAAGACCGTATGACACAATGCATAATTTCTCTCAAAATTATGTATATTTTTGTGCTTCAAAATTCTGATCAAAAAAATGTACAGTGGCATACATCAAAATACTTTCAAAAAAATGTTCAAAAAGTTGTACAAAAAAATGTAGGACTCGCTCTATATTCTTACAAATTTTGCTTCAAAATGTGCGTAATATGAATGTGCATCGGCATAAATAGAGATTTTCATTTGTCTGACATTTTATGCCCAAATATGAATTGTTGTTGTGAGAGTTATGATTATTTTAGAAATATCGTGCTTCGGATATGAAATCATAATTTTAATTGTGGAATTTGATTTCATCCATTTTGATATTTTTATGCAATCTGACAGTTGTCACGTGAAGTAGCTTATGCGCAGATACGTGAACATTCAAAATGTGCGCAATATGATTGTGTACTAGCATAAATATACATTCTAGACAGCTACTTTTTCCATGTACATTGTTGGTTTGAGATATTATTATTTTCAACAATCACTATTATCGACGAAATCAATAATAATTTGAATTTATGCTCCACAAATCTTCTTTCATCCATCTTAATACTTTTGTTCAATCTAAAAGATGTCATGTGAAGTAGCATGTGTGCAGATGAGTGAACAGATTAATGTACAAAATTTTGTAGTAGTGACATACAGACCTTCAAAATAATGTTCAAAAAATTGTAAAAATTTCTGTTAGAAATTTTGGTCAAAATTATGAACATCATTTTGAGAGAAATTATGCATCGTGTCATACGGCCTTAACACAAAATTTCAGCATTATACGTTTGACGGGTTTTGAAATAGGCGAGTTACATACATACGTACCGACATCAAGTCGAAAATAGTTAAAATAGATTCAGATATGCTCAAAACGAATATATCCATCAAAATCTCGATATGAGAATTTTGTCAGTTTTACAATACTTCCTTGTACTTTGTACAAGTAAGTGAAAATGAAAAAATTCCAATAATTTGCAAAAAGAAATATATAGATAAATTTCGTTCAAAAACATATCTTTATTGGCTCTGCCAATTCCACTGAGGTAGGGCTCGTATTCTGAATACGTATATAAACCCACATCTAACTATCAAACTCTAATATAATGGACGAAACACGTGTCTACGGTTGCTGCTCAGAATGATGGTGTGAAAACCGATTCCTGAATTTGTATTTTTTGTGAAACCTATCAGGTTTTGATTTTTTAATTTATCTAATATAATATTCCTCCTTGAAATCTTCTGAGCGTACTGAACGTACTACTAAAATTTTGAGTGCTAATGTTTCAGATTGATTTTAAACTGTTGTGGTGCTTGTATTTCGATAATGTAACTCATAAGTGGTTACAATGTTCCCATCTTGTCAATTTTGATTTCAACCTAACCAAGATGTAACTATGAAATAAATATGTATGTTTTGGAAAAAATCCAAGTTGGATGTGCTCGTCTCGCTCGCTCGGCAATTTACGGTTCTTTCAGGTAGTTATATTGCTCATAACTTGTCAATTTGAATCTTTACCTAATCGACATGTAACCTCTTGAAGAAAAAGATTGTGGTAATAATAATATTATCACCAATATACTCATGCTTCTCATTGCTGATATGATTTTATGTATGATAAAAGATGAAAGAAATTGTGTCTCTGTATCATATATATTCTAAATACAATTTTTCACATGAAAAACGTCAAGAGAAATTGTATTTTTATGACTGGAATAATTCAAATCATATTTCTTTCATCAGTAAAAATGAAAAATGTTATTTTTAGATTTGAAGGTGAGAGAAAATAATATTACAGAATTCGTTATAGGTGTCGACCTGCACCGATCAAATAACCAAACGAAATTAATTTTTTATGCAATAAAATATGTTAACAAAAGTAACATTGATGAGTTGCTCAAAGAAATCTGTTCAAGATTATGTTTAATTGAAAATCCGATAATTGTTTTTGTTCCATATATTTTCTGATCTTGTGAACAAAAAAAAATAATACTAATTGAAAGTATAAAGCCTATAGAATATGCAAATATAGGGTTGCATACCTAGAAAACGGTAGGCAACTCTACGTTTGCATATTCTATAGGCTTCATAGTTTCAATTAGTATTGAATTTTTTTGGTTAGAGGATCAGTGAAGAAATTGAAACGAAAAATTACTTATTGTATTTTCAATTGAACATAAGCCTGTACAGATTTCTTCAGGCAATTCATAAACGTTACTTTTGTTAACATATTTTATTTCATAAGAAATAAATTTTATCAAATTACTTGATCGGTGCAGTTTGGCACCTATGATCACTCTTGAACTATAACTTGGATATAATTTTTGAATTTATAATTCAGAAACAGTTTTCAGAGTGAGATAAATTTTCCACCAATTCAAATTAATGATAATGAGGATACTATGCAAATTTGGGAGATTGATGATTAAATACTTTTTTTGCGAATAACAAATTAATCTTCTTTTTATTCACGAATAGCTGCCATTTGAAATCTAGTACAGACCATCAAATATTGATGTTATACCTCCTAAACATTCATTGAGTGTACTGAACTTTCTATTACTTATAAGTTTAAATGCAAAAGTTCTACATAAGTTACATGCTTTTTGTCCGAAACTGTTTTTGTGGTGTTTTCAGTTCGATAATGTAACTTACATGTAGTTATGTGAAACTTTTGATAGGGCAAAAAGTATAGATTATATTCAAGTTTTCCAGTACATGAATACGTCTTGCTGTATTATGTTTTCTCATATTCAATCATAAAAATATAAGAGTACATGAATATGTCTTGCTGTATTATGTTCTTTTATATTTGATCATAAGAGAAAATATTTTTGTATGTAAATTTAATTGGTTCAATTATGAAATGATGTTTTTAATAAAATCTTAATATCATTTTCCATCCAAAATGATGTGATTATATTGGAAAGATCATTGAAATATAATGTTTACTTGACATTCAGAAATACGAGGAAAATGTTCATATGAGGATGATGATGATAATGGTATTACCACTAATTCAATTTCTTTGGAAGAAAAAGTTAGAAATTGTGTTGAAACCTAAATACAATTTCTTACATGAAAAAAGTTGAAAAAATACAGGAATAAGTGCTTCCATATCATGGCTTACAATTTGCATTACATTCTGTTTGTTATGAAAGATGAATAATGTTCTCATGACTTATTTGAATCAATTTCTTTTGTGGAACGAAAATGAGAATGATATTTTTCCCATGTATAATCATAATCTAATCTTCTTCTGATATTTGGACTCTCAAATTATTATTTTATTTTGAAGACGAATTATTTTTGCATTGATTTATCAATGATAAGGTCCTCAACATACAAAAGAAAGCCACGATATCATTCGGACATAAATAGACCTGTCGCCTGCAATGTCCTGCATCTTATTATCCTTTAAGGATTCCTATCTCAATGTCGTGTATTTGTCTTAGTAGTTGGTTGTGAAACCCAGAATCAGAACGACCGTTTCGCAGTTCTTATCACTTATATAATTTGTCAACGCTTGCTTATCTCGCCTTGTTAAACCATTGTTCCACATTCAGCTTTTTAGTACTTTGGTTTCGACAACTAATTTAGGACATGGTTGCTTGAATTGAGTGTACGGGTATCACACAGAAAAAGTGGATATCGTGAAGCCATTTGTGTTGAATTGGCTGGATTTCAGTATTTATGCAATCATTGCTTGTATAAGTGTTTGTAATTGTATTTTAATGACTTCACTATGAGAAAAAGGTTTTATTAAAATAAATCTATTTGAAGAATTGGTTTTTATTGTTTATAGTGGCTACAAAATTAGTTTATTGATTTGTACATACAGCATTGATTTTTCTAGCTTTGTTTGTATCAAATATAATTTCATGGAAATAATATCTAAGAATAGTCCACAAATAAATGAACAAAATTAATTCTCAGGCTATTGTAACATTAATATGTTTGGTTGGAACAATTTTGCTGGTGCATTAATTTTCATATCCTTCTATATTTTTTACTCAACAATTTTTCTCTCTGCATTTAATTTATTCCTAACAATTTAATTTTCCTAGCGTTTCAATTTTCTTTCTAATTATTCAATCAAATTCTCTAAGTATGTATAGTAATTCCAACAATTTTCAGTTCATAATTTTCTTGCTTATGTTTCATGATGAATATTAATAGGATGCAAAATATTGCATGAATGACTGCATTACCATTACAATACATACATAGTTCATGAACCATTATAGTACTCCGTGTTATACAACTATCAATTTTATCCTAGATATTAATAGGTTGGAATTCTTCAAATAAGTTGAATAGTTTACAAACAATTGGAATTGTTTCACCAAGTGTCATCAGCTATAATATATTCAAGTCATTGATGATCAGGAGTTTTCAAAAGTACTTTGCTTGGTAACAGACTGACGCTGGCAGTTATGTTGATTTTAATCTATTTAAAAGTCATTTTCTTCTACTTGAGGTAGTTCAGGATCATCCTCGATACAGGCGATGATGTTCACTTGGTTTTCAAGGTTATTATAAACTCCATTACGATAAGAGAACAATTCAAATGTGAATAATTCTTTTCTATTCCATTTCTGTCATAAAAATGGCTCCAATATATAATTTTGTTATCTGAATATGAATAATAACGCTACTATCTGAGTCTCCATTATAATCTTCTTTTGTTTTATTTTGTTAGTTTTGTTCTCAAATTATGTATGTGGTTAAATTGGCTTCCTGCACGGCTTGTTAGTTCACGTCTCGCTTGTTAGCATCGAAACCACGGGGAGAATTTCAAATTAATCGATTGTGTGTCACAAAAATACGTTGTTTTTATATTCTACCTGAAACTTAATGACTGGAATAATTTATACCACATCATTTTCGAACCATTTAACAATAGACCATATTCAGTTCACTCAATTTAGCGATTTTTATACATTATTTATCATAGTAAATAAATATAAAACCAATTTCCGTTGCTTGGAACGAGGTTTGTATGATATAAGATAAGACAATCATCTTCCATCTGAATTGTGAAACTCAAATATTGACTGATCCTTCAAAAAGGTCTGCTCCTTTCAACCTAAATATTAAAGAACTGGCGATCAAATTCGCGCTAACATCAAAGAAATGTTCGGAGCCAATCTCACCGTCTGGCAATCATAATCGCGGCTTTCCGCGGGCCACACGCACCAATTTTTTATTTGAGAAATTGCCGTGACCTACGAATAGCTTAAGTGCAAAAGAGATTTAAGCGCCACAAGCGGATGTGATCGAAAGCAGAACACTGTTACGGATTAAACGGAAGTGGAAGGTCCTGTTTCCGATACTTTTTCTGATACCCTTTTTTTGATTTTCCATTATTTTCTCACTTCAAATGAACTATGTAAAAAGCCATCAGCGGTATCTGTCATTGATCAGTCAATGCCCAAATCAGTCAATTCACACCGCACTAAACTACCTTTAGTTTTAATAAATATTAGCTCATATTTATACATAAAAGAGTATTGGTTGGAATAAAATAAGTGTAATTGATTCCATTATCAATAATGAAAAAAAGAAAAGTATTGTTGATTCAAGAGTGAAGTGTCCTGTGTACAGTGGATTAGATGTTGGCGAATGAGAGTGAAAGGTTCTGATGGAATGAAGAAGTGGAAATAAAGTGAGGGCACTTGAAATTTTTAAGAGTTTAAGATTTCTATGGTTCTGTACGTAATGAATGTTTGATGGAATACAAGGAGTTGAATGAATGTTCTAAGGGAGTGATTAGAGAAAGTAAGATGCGTTTTTATCAATCAGTGAACGGAGAATTGACGAATGATTTTTAATACAAGCAGAAGATTGTATTAGTTAAATGCAAGAACATTGTAATTGAGAATTTTAGAAGAGTTCGACTGGTAAATTGTTATGGAATGAATCTGGTATTAAGTCAAGATGCTGTAAATATTTTAGAAGCTCATATAGTATTAATACTTCAGAAACAAATGTGGGTAGGAATGTATTTATTACTAATCAAGGTTACTTCATTATCTATTTACTAAGAATATTAAACAAGTATTTCTTGACATCAGTATTTTTGGCGTGAACTAACAGCGCAACTAACAGTTGCCTGCTAGAATTCGGTGTTCATTAAACGCAGAGGTGGCTCCACATACCTTCAAATTCCAATTTTGAATCCAATGTCACGAATTTGGATGAGTGATGGTATATTTATCTCAATCTACTTTATTTCATTATGAATGTTGTTTGTTCTTACGATTCGATTAATTATATCGCTTCAATTCTCATATTTTTAATATAATATATGATTTTGTCCCACAGCACTATTGATTTTATGAATAAATATATTTCAATACTAATTTTAATCTTATCAATAATAAATTTCATATCCCAATTTAGATTCTTAGTCCAACAAAAAAAATCTCAGCCTCTAGATCCCGAAAATTTTAAATACGTCTCTGATTTTATAGAATCCAACGTCGCCAAATAGGATATATCGTTCTTTTTCAAGTATAGTCCACAGATATTTTTGAGCATTTTTTTATTATTTAGATTGAAACAAAACTGCACACCAGAATACTTTTTAAATGTTTTGATATATTCTGCGAGAACTGATTTATATAAATTACAAATTTTTGTATTTTTATCTTCAGCAGCTTTGCTTGAATTTTAATGAAATAGTCCTTTCCGATGATTTTTTCCACATCCTAACTAATATTATAAATGCGAATGTGAGTTCGTTTGATTGTTTGTTAGTTTGCTACGGTTTCACGCGTGAACTACTCAACCGATCATCATGAAATTTTGTAAACATATTTAGGACACTTAATTGGTTAATATAGAATATTGAATTTTGAAGTGAAACTTTATTTGGGACGTTTATGGAACAAAAAAGTGTAACGAAAAGGAGACTGCTCGCGTTCTAGAAACAGAATGTGACTACAGCGCATCCATCGTCACGGTGCTCTCTGCATCCTCAGAATGCACGTGCTCCAAAAACCAGAATACTATGTTTCACTTCTACCGCGTATGAGCTCACACTCGAATTTTTCCTAATTTAATTGTTCAAAATATAAATAAAATAATTTTGATCATTTGTTGGGTACTTATACACAAATAGTGTTCATTTATGATTTCTCTAAAACGTTTGGTACCTTCAACAGTAGGCCGCTTCACGAGCAAGACAAGATCGGTTATCTGTTAATTCACAATGTGCGTAAGCATAAAGAGTACGTAAAAACATAAACGTAAGAAATTATGTACGTTCACAGTGGTCGTAATGTAAAATATCAAAATGAAGTGGTTTTTTTCATTTTACGTTAGTACAAATTATTGTGTTGGTTTCTCTGATTGTCATTTTCCAATATTCTGTTGATTTCGATTTTGTTTCGTGTTTATTGTTTTTGTCAACAACTTGGAGTTTAGTTTGTTTTGTTTTATTGTATGATGTCTGAAAAAGATCTTGCGATGGTTTCATTATTATTGAAACTGCATTATAAGAGTAGCCAACGAGAGAAATATTAAGACAAGGAAGAAATTGTTGTTTTTCTTTATTAATAATTCTACATCAGTCATATTTAAAGCACGTTTCGATCCAGGGTGTTGTCAACTGTCAGATGAAAACATGTGTTTAAAGTTGACGCATGCGCTATAAGTTGTTTCGTACGTAAACATAACATAAAGTTTGGTTTATCTCAACTTCACATTTTCATTACGTAGCTCTTATGTCAATACATAAACGTAAGAAATACGAAAGAGTATTGTGATCACGGATATTGGAATATAGTAGTTCAACTTTACGTTTATGTTTACGGTTACGTACTCCTTGCGTTTACGCACATTGTAAATTTTATATACGGGTTGAGCCGAGGTAACTGCTTCCAATATTATAAAGGCGGAAGTTTGTGAGGATAGATGTTTATTACTCCTTCACGTATAAATTACTAAACGGATTTTGATGAAACTTTACAATGTTATAGTTTATACATCAGAATAGCACATAGGCTATAATAGACAGAGACAGTAGTGGATTTACCAGCAGGATGAATAGGCTCAAGCCTAGGGCGACACATTTCAGGGGCGGCAAATTCAGGGACCGTTTTTTCTTTTTAGCTGTCTTACAGAAATATTTTTAATTTCTTGCAGTAAGAAGTCTACAAAGCATCTCTCTGATGACTCAACCCTTTCATTGTACATTCAACGGTACTACAAACTTCTATAGGCATTCTGGAGTAAAACACTCAAGAAATAACAATTGTAGAGGTAAGGGCGGCAAAAATTTAACAGCCTATACTTGGACAATGTATAAATCCGCCACTGGACAAAGATTTTGTATAAATTGTCAACCACTGAGGCCCAGATTGAAAGTTGATCTTGCTATACAGACGATACTGCTTGTATAGGCGATTTTGTCATCTCGCTGCAAAGTCTAGGGTTTAGACTGCGTAGCAGGTCAGAACGCTTGTTTTAAATAATTCGAATAATTATTCGGGAGCTAGACGTCCATTATTCCAAAATACTTCAAACCGATAGTGATTTTGATGATGGTGTATGAATTGATGCATTAAAAGAATAGAAAGGCCTTGTGTTAGATGCTTTAACGAATGAAATGTTAAAGTATGGAGTTGAATAAGTGTTTGAATTTCAAAGTTGTGGGGCTTCGGATGATCTTTATCTAAAGGCAGAGGCAGTTCGAATGAATGTACCAATTTTTGAGCTTGTTAGGAGTTAGGTTATCATTCCGTCGAATATCATTGAATTCTAGTTACTTGTATACTGTGAAAAATTTTGTCCTGTTCTTTAGAAGAAACACATGTTTGTTTGATCCAGATTTTCACCTACGTTGTAACATCTCCTGGCGTTACAGTCCTTCAAGAGCACAGTTTTATTCTCGCTGGAGTTGCCATTCATGTTCTTCTTTCGCTGCATTTTTTCTAGATAACCTAGCACCTGATATATGAAATTAAGTCCAGCTTCGCGGATATAACGTCTATTGTTTTATTGTTCGTCCTGATTTTTCATAGATTCTTATTTTCTTGAGCTCGCGCTTCGAAAATGTGAAAAATATGACAATGCATGCTCTTCATAAATATTAGTCATTCTCTCATTAATATCCTCAGATCCATTGATCACGTTCTCATGTTCCAATAGAATTTCAGTCATTTTTAGTTGGATAATATTTTGTAAAAATGTTCGTTTCTCATTTTTTTCACAACTACGTAGGTTAGAAAAAAATCTTCCTGTATGTTATTGTACTACTTGCCTTTGTCAGAATACCCGTCATTACGAAGATACGCAGTCTCTGACGTCATTATGAACATCATATTATGATAAAGTACCTGATATGCATAATGTGATATCATGAATTCATAACTTGGTGGCTGTAAATTATTTTTTATGGTGTATAAATTACATTCAACACGAAAATTGTGGAAGAAGAAGAATAGCAGTGATAAAGAGTACCTCAAAAAGCAAATCAAACTTTTAAAAATATCTAAAACGGACAAAGATCAGAAACAATGTTGAAAGAGGTAAAATCATTGAGGCATGCATTGGTTTTTCTAAAAAGCAACACAGTTTGATTTTTAGAATATTTGCTTGTGTATCAACCTCCTTTGAAGTATAGTAAACTCTGGAGAAGTCAAGCGAAAAGAAACAATGGAGTATAAAAACGTGCGACGTCGACAGCCAATGACGCGTGAAGAATGTCATCCTGCAAGGCCAGTAGAGGGTGGAATTTTTCATTGTGTTTCCGTTTTTTCGTAGAGATGATTTTTCTCGAAAACGTCACAAGGACATGAATGAAATTCTTCAGAAATAACAAGACTTGAATTTATTATTGACATACCATAATGCAGAAATGAGGGTATCTATAAATAAAAAGGCACAGATATTGAAGATTCATGAATTATCATACGATGAATTGATCGCCGAAAAAATGATGGTAGAAAATAGGACAATGTCAAACTTACTCCAATTATTATGCATCGTATTTCAACCCTAGATGCTGTATTCAAATAAAGAAAATGCAGTGACATTCTCACTTCAACATAATAAGCTCTTCTCCTCTGAATGTCACTTCACCGACAACAGAATCAACTCCCACGATCCCAACTTCTATCTCCACATCTATGAAGGCAACATCGTTGACTTCATGAGGCGACGTTGAGTTATCTCAATATCTTGCGATATCTCAAACCCGCGTGCATTCCGTTCACGTCTGTTCCTCCCTATCGATGGTTTGTGATTTGTGATTTGTTCTCGTTTTCGCCTTGGATAACCTTGCTTTACTCCACTTCGTAAGTTTCGTAAAGGCAATCGCGGTAACGAGAAGTCTGATGCTGCGATGAGCCGCGTGGGAATTGTTTTGGGGTGAATACTTAGTTGCTAAGATACAAATTATTGACTTGAGATTTGTTTCATGTGAAAAATTCTACTGGAAAAGGATCAATTTCATATTGGTTGAGTAACAACCTATGATGTAATAACTTCTGAGGAAATTTGGCAGGTGATACTACAAATAGTGTTTTTTTGAATTTTAATGGTTGTAGGCTGACTCTCTACACTTGTACTTTGAAAAAAAAAATCTTAAACTGAACCAAACTACGCTGCACATGTACGTAAATCCAAACTTGAGCCTGAAACTATCAAAAAAAGTCAATAAACATATTTCAGAATTACTGCACATGACAGCATATGCAGGCACCGCGCATGCGCTCAAAATATTATATTCAAGCCTAATTTTGGTGGTACGAAAAGGTATACATATAAAACTAACCAAGTTGATAATAAGATACTTTTGGTCTTTAGGAAGCTGAAAAAGATTATTGGTTGGTCAACCAGGGGACTTTTGTTTGTTTTGTTCAAACCACTTGTGTCAGTAAGATGCTATCAGGAAGTCTCGCATATCAGATCTTCGCAATCAGGAGGTTTCAGTTCAAATTGAGATAGTTCAATATGGAAATCAAAAAAGTACACCTCTACTTTTCTTCAAATGAAGAAGTAATAGAATTGCTATAACCAGTGAAACGAGTTAGTTGCTCGGGCAGCATATGGGACAACACCGTTGTTTCATTTGGTACCATATGTGCTAATTCTCTGTTGACCAAGTCACTTACATTGACAACTACGGAGGACTATAAACCTTAGTGAGGTACCGTTACCTCCCGCATGGAACAGCACCGTTGGCCAACAAATATTTGATGCAGTTCGCTTGCTCGCTATACTGAAGTACCGCTGACACTTGCTCTAGGAGTACGTTGAAATTATTACCAGTATATAATGAACATCAGCAATCGGTTGGTTGCTTTCTCTAACACACGAGGTAATACCTAATGACGCAGCACTACCGAAAAACGTAAACTTGTTACTTTTCTCAACACATGGAACAACACCATTATCCACAAAAACATATATTTGATGAGGTTCGCTACAAGCACCGCTGATATTGAATCTAAGTATGCGTTGGCTGTATTATCGAATAAGAGACTACCAGTAGGAGAGATGTAATTTTAGTTTTGCTTACTGGCTTATAAATGGCGCCACAAATCAAATATCGACAAAAATTTCAACCTGCATATTATCTCAACAAGAATACCTCGCCAAGCCAGTCTCTGTTTTTGGTGATGAAGTGCCGCATCAGTCGACAGTTTCTCGGTGGTATGGAGGAATCAAATGTGGATGAATAAGTCCTAGCGACGAGCCGAAGACAAGCCTCTCAAAAATGGTAGTCACTCAGGATACGTCAATGTCGTGCGCAAGTTAATCAACGAAGATCGAAATGTAATATATCGCAAAATTGAGGCATTAAAGGTCTTATTTATAAAAATTTGCATGAAGAATTGTGTGTAAAAAAATCAGTTTTCCGTTTAATTTATCATGTTTTAATCGGAGAATAGAAAGAAGCTAGGGTCAATTGGTGTCAAGAAACTTGAGGTCGATTCAACGCAGGCAACTCTAAAAACGTGTCCAACATTTACTCATATGAACTGCTTGGGTGTTTCAAAGTGAAGAAAATCTGACAAAAGTCATCCGTTCTCGAAATGTGTCCAGAAAGATGCTCGCGACATTTGTCTCAAAAGCAATCCCTCTGCAAGATTGGTATACAACCATTTCTTTCCTGAAAGTAATTACTGAGCTTCGAAAAACCAACCTTGAACGACGAATCCTCAATTACCAAGACGATGCAAGTTTGCACACAGTTCGCAAGACTTGAATTTTTAGAGCAGCAAAATGTCGAATGGTTAGACCACCCTCCTCACAGTCTCTACCAAAGTCCTAAAAACCGAAAACGAACTACCTGGACTCTCGAGACCTTTGTGAAATTACACCGCCGACAAATGTAGATTGGTTACATATCCCTAAACATGGAACAATGTAGCTGCCTATAAAAACAATAGTAGATGCGCTGGGCCACAAGCTTCACCAGCATTTGATTAAGATATCGACTGGCATTATTACTAAATAAGAAGCTATCAGTATCATAGTAGATATCGTAACCAGTTGATTGCTTTCTCCAATACACGTAAAGTAACTGGCTGGCATTTCGTATTTCCTCGCAACACTAGCAGACTAATGTAGCACCAGTGGCATTAGCACCATGATAGTTAAGTTCGTCTACTGTTGGATAACATCCACAAATGGCTATTGATACTTTAGTAACATACCGCTGCTTGCTTTCTCCCAACACATGAGTAGGTATCCTGTAATCTATACATTTTTCAGAATTAGATTCAATAAAAACGACTTTTGATTTTAAACTCTGTATATTTATTGAAAACTTTTGAAGTTTCGATCCTTTGACCAAGGATCTTCTTCAGAAAACAATGATACAAAATAAAACAAGGCAAGTAACTAGATACTAAAAATATACAGAATACTAGATGTGATAACGTGGATATTACACCTAAACAAAAAAAAAAAAATCCTCTGGCATTCACCCAAGGCTCGAGGAAAACCACGTGAAAACCACAAACAGAGGAATATGACCTACTTAGTACAGCTCCGCACACATCCCAAATCACAAAATACACGACATTTCAACAAGACAGCGTAGCGCTACTCTTTGCTGTTGGTTTGGCTTACAGCTGTAGTGTCAAATAGTCTTCAGTGTATTTTATAATCCAAAATATAGACAGAACTACACCAACTAAAACATAGTCATTATATATGTGTGTTATTGATTACAAAAAGCCAAACATTAGATAATCCAAAACCATCAGTATGGTTAAAGTTATTTGGATGTTTAAGTATCTCAATTGCTTCTCTGACCAATCTACCATGAATCGATTAGCATCTTGCGACTATTCTTGTTTCTTAAAACTTGATGTCATGCAAAAACTCGATGGCATGATCAGCTACAGAAGATTCATTTGGATGGTTTGATCTTATGCATCTTCTATGTTCAGCAATGCGAGTGTTCACAGTTCATCCCGTCTGTCCAACGTAGACTTTCCCACAGGTACAAGAGATCTTATAAATGCCCGAAGATTGTAGGGGAATCACGTCCTTTACAGGTCTTATGAACTGCTTGATTTTCGCTACCGGAGCGAAGGAAACTTTTGAATTATATCTTGATAAGATCCTTCCGATCTTCTCTGAAACATTGCTCACATAAGGTGAAGAAACAAAATTTTTACTCACGCTTATATCTTCAACAGTAGTATTGGTAGACTTGGGTCTGTCTTAGGCAATATCTAAGGTAGAGGCAAGTTCAATAAACCTGTCTGCTGATTTGCAAACATCTGGTCATACGTGAGTACATAGAGTGGGCCAAAAATGATGCCAATTTTTTTTTTCTTCAGTTCCCATGAAAATATGTTTCAGGATGATGGAAGCAAAATTCTAGTAAGGTTTGAGCTCTTAATATTGATATTTAGAAGTGCCTCTTCGTGATTCTTGATTTCCCATTTGAATAACACGGGAAATAGTATATTACATCTGAGGTGGAGAGTATTTCATTACAACCGAGAGCATATTATATGACCGAGAGGCGAAGCCTCGAGGATCATATATAGCTCGAGGCTGATATGAAATCCTCACCAAAGTATGTATACTATTTTATCCACAATCATCTCTAATTTTCCGAGAAATAATTAATCCAATTTCGTTCTTTTTTTCAACAAAGTAAATTGATGTAGTAGTCTACGAAAACAAAAATCTTTTGAAAAATTTAAATAATTTGACATTTATACGTGTATCCATTGAAATCTTGATAAGTACAGTTATCAATAAGTTATAACAGTGAAATGGAGCTATACACTTGCCCCGAATCGAACGAAAGTGCTACGTATGTGAGTTCATTGCGATTTTGTTCATAATTTACAAATTTATGAACTTTTAAGACATAGATTCACACAGAATAGCAACATAAATATGCTTCTTTCCAATAATCATTGTTTTATTTGGATCATTAGATTATATGATCGGTATTTCTGACAGCACGGATTATTTTACTTCAACAAATATTTATGACTGATACTAGGCAAACCCATAAACATTTTTCACCCAAGAGATGGAAGTGTCGCTTCCGATCCGTGAGCCAGTTATTGCAATTGGAAATTACATACTCCCCAACCTCCAAAAGGTTAGGCATTACCATATTACCATAATGATTGTGAATAAAATTTTTTTTCAATTTGGAATATTATTGCGTTTTAACGAATAAGCGTGCTGTATGAATCAATACATATTCTTGTTGGAAATTGAACGATCTCCAAGAATCGCAATTATAAAACATCATATTTTTCGTGAAGTAATCATCTTGAACGATATTTTCACGGTAACTAAAGAAAAAAATATAATTATTTTTGACCCAACCTCGGTACAATCAATACTTTTGCAGACCATCGACTTTTATTCTTCAACCTATACCTTGGACAACAACAATTGAATACAACCGACAACACTTGATTGAAGTGTACGTTCCCATTTTTACTCTACCCTTGAATAAGCATGAAATATGGACAAGTTACTAATAATGTTATATTTTTTTTTGAGAACTGTAACCTGAAAGACATAATGTCTACTACTAAAAAGTATTGAATAACATTTCATACAGTTTGTGCTATTACATTGACCTTTAAAATCCGTATGGTTCTATCGCTGCATTCTGTATACTTAACTCTCAACAATATTCGTTATGTTATCTGCATTGCTAGCTCTAAAACGAGGATTAGTTTAGTGAAGTAAACTTCCTGTGTACCTAAACTCCATTAAGTGACTTCTACTTATCCGACCAATTTGCTTCAAGTTTTGCACACAATAAGTAAGATAACATCTTGTATAAGTATAAGTATATCTTGCTGATAAGTACGTCGTGAGCAGGTAGCTAGAAAAATGTCGGGAAGGAGTCTGCTGTAATCGACTTGTCACTTTGGATTATGTAGCACGATATTACGAATCTCAAGAGAGTATTTACAAGAAATAAACGAGAAAATAGTGAGAATATTGAATTGGCTATAGTAGTTTTCTACCAAAAGTTCTAAGCCAGCACTTGCAACTGAAGTTCGCTTTCGCACAGCTTAACATTATGCAGCATCTTTACACTCAAGCAAGTTTTCTGCCAACAACTGAATTCACCAGCTAGATGTTATTATAATGTGCAAACTCCGATCCTTGATTAATTAAGCCTCATCAGTTTTGAATAGCTAATGTAATATTTTGCTTGCAGCAGATGCAGCGCATGATGAGCTTGCTTTGATTGGTAATGCTACCACATTATCCCGAGGACCTGAATTAATGAATCAAAATCAGATTTCTAACATAATAATGGAGCTTCCACATGCATCTAAAATATCCTTGTGTAAATATTCATGAAATCGTTACATTTTTCCAAGTCTTATATTAGCATTTTGAAGTACCGTGAACAGAATCCCGGATATTGTATAATATAGAGGCGATAACGCAAAAAATGTACAAGAAAGATATTTCGTGACGTCACAGGTCAGGTTCATGTGACTTGCGTGACAGCGCTGAGCTACAGCTTTTAGAAAAATTAAATTATCATTTAACAAGAAATGTGTGGTGCGGGGCACGATTCTTTAGGAATAAATGTGCTTTTGTTGGAGAATTGCACTCGAAGCTTTTGTGCTTTTATAATGCTTTGAACGAGCTTGATAATAAAGAAAAAATGAGGTTGAACGGCAGTTTTTCTCTCACCATTTGCTTCTATGGAATACATATTGTGGTTGAAGGGATAAACTTTGCAAAAAATCTTTTTGAATATTTCTCAAAAATAAATAAAAATCATCTAGTTTTGATGAAATAGTCCTTCATGCATTATTTGAATTGATTACAGTCCAAATCAAATTGAGTCTTTCAATCTAAATTTCGAAGGAAGAAAATCCTTCCGGACTGTTCAATTTCGTTTATAATTAATAAAGAATCTGGATTCCAATCATCCGTACTTTGAAATTCAGTGCAATATTGCGGAAACAAATCTCTCATGAGCCAGCCTGGAATTCTCGCACGCTGTAAAGGCCAAAAGGGCTCTAACTCTGCAGAATGTGCCTCAATATGTCGGTCGCCGTTAAATTAAATGCCAAGTCGGACATAAATGAAGAAATAGTATGAGTCGGACGGATGAACGAAAAAATCGTTACCGGAAAAATTGGCAAGGGCGTGTCTTATATCATGACGGGCTTTATCACCATTTATTTGATCTATCGACTAGCCAGGGATCTAAAGATATTTATCATCAATTTTGAGTATAAGGATCATTTAAAAGCCTGCAATTCTAGTAGTAGTAGTATGACTCCACCGGTTCTAGACCGAAACTCTAATTCCTGCTACTACAGATTATTCGGTATCGCGAAATGACTTTTATATGCGAACATATTCATGAGAACCCTTCTTTAAATTGTAACAAAACAAAACAATTCAGAAGAACCAACAAAAGATGAAAACAACTATATGAATAATGACTGTTTCCCTGAGCAACAGTTTGCAACTTACGAAGACGGCAGGATTAATCACCTTCTAAAACTTATGATTGATTGTTTTTGTTGAGACGTTGACTTTTTGCACGCGAATCAGCTGTTTAGGTAAAAAATGTTTGTGATTTTATCCGTAGAAAACATGTTACATATATTATTTTATCCCTGAAAAGCATCTATAGGTTGTTTTGCAGGTTCCGGTATACCGGTATTGCGGAGAATTTGATTCGTGGAATATTGTGATGGATTTTGTGGAAATGATAGATTCTTGGAACAGGAAATATATTTATTGGAAATTTCAATACAGAATGATGGGACACTGTTATTGGTTTGACTTTCAATCTGCTCACGAAAGTACATATTCCAAATTCAAAATTATTCACAAAATCATTGTTGAAATAATCTGTGAACTTTCTGAAGAATATACAATAAGATATATAATTAAAACTTGGGCGTTTGTATTTTTTTCTGCCTGATTCTGCTTGCGTAGATTACGTCGTTGCTAAGCAACAGTTCAAACTGTGTCCTTTGTTTTTATGTGTTCATGTCTCTTGAGCGTGTTTAGTGACGCAAAGTGTGAAATGAAAGAAAGAATCGTACAAAATACAGCCTATTCCTACCTTTTCTGACCATAAAAACCTGAGCAATCACTTGGATGAAATGCTTACTTCAAGATTCGGATCTATCAGTTCAAAATTAAATAAAGAATTTCGTACTGAAAGCCTCAGAATTATCAAATTGAAAACATCTTATTCAAATCAACACTTGTATGCCGCAGATAGCTGAATTGCCCAACTAGTTATCAAGAACAGTTTTGTAAACTAGCTTGGGAGTAATAGAAGCTTAATTCCATTTCCCGGAAGCGACATTTGTTTCCCACAATTGCCGCCGCACGAATTGCTGAAATTTCCAGTTACATATCAGCAGCAGAAGGTTCAATGCACGTTAAGTTTTGACTTCATTCATATTCACGAAGAGATTTGATAGTCGTCTGTGTTGAACTAGTCCCTAGCTAATTTAGACGGTAATCCCTTTGGGAGATAATCTCATGGCTTATTTGCACCTTATCAAGAGCGTATCGCTTGATAGGTTCGATCGATTAAATTCTAATTTACTTATAAACCCCCACACTGTAGTCTTGTATCTCTCTTTGTGAATAAATAACTTCATTATATCTTCCGGGAAACAACAACAATTTTGAAATTATTCCGTCATACAGAACTGATTTAAATTACGAAGTTTTACCTTGGCTGAGTACTTTGTAGAGAATTATTTTCAGAATCATAGCCATAAGAAGCAAGAAATGTTTATTAGAATTTTGTAATGAGCTTCTCTTATATTCTAGAATATGATCAATTTCAAAGAGGGCAATTATTTGGAGCACTTCCTGAACTGGCATCTTTCACATACAAAATTATTGTGGCTAACGTATTTCATATTGCAATCTTATCTACTCATACTAAATGATGAAAACATTGCAAGGAATTCAGGTCTTATTTCTTTTTTAAAACATAAAACAGAAGACTAAGAACCTGACGACTGTCAAATAAATCAATTTATTAATGGAACACCTGAAAATACTTCTTTTTACTTACTTGTACAAAGTAAAAGTAAGTATTGTGGAACCGACAAAATTCACATATCAAGATTATGATGGATATATCCGTTTGGAGCATCCCTGAATCAATTTTGACTATTTTCGGCTTGTTGTCGGTACGTATGTGCGTTCGTAACTCGCAAATCTCAAAACTTGCTAAACGTATAATGATAATTTTGTATTCAAGAGTGGTATATGGTCTTGATGTGACCCTGTATTATGATTGCAATCGTCTGTACCGGAAGTGCACTTTACTCGGGACATTTTTTGAATTTTCCGCATAAATCCAAAACGATTGAACGTAGAAAGCTAGGATTCAGTATTTAAGATGATAGATGCTCATATCGTATTTTTATTGAGATCGACTAAGCCGGAAGTGCACTTTACTCAACAATATTTCTAAATTTTTCGCATCATTCCGAAACGATTGGCTGTAAAATACTGATATTTAATATTTCAGTCTGCTGTAGTATCTGAATGATTGCCTCTAATTCACATGATGATTGACTGAACTGGAAGTTCACTTTTTTTTTAATTTTGCGCATAAATTCAAAACTGTTGGCCGCAGAATCTTGGAAATCAGTATTTAGGAATGTTGTAGCATGAGAATAATGACCTACTGATTCCAAAGCAAGCGAGTGGACCGAAAGCGCCCTTTACTTGACAGATTTTAGAATTTTTTTGATAAATCCAAAATGATTAGCCGTGGAACAATGGAATTTTGTGTTTCATTATCGTATTATTATATGCAAAAAATATATCCAATTATGTATTAGTACGTCACGTGATAGTGCAGGCTCCCACGACAAAAAAGCTACCCCATCGAACACCTTAAAATTATAAATTGAGAATGGCTGAAAAATATGTAAGAAACATTGTCAACTATTATTTTTTATGAATTTTTGAAATCAGCTAGAAAAAAATGTTTTTTTTTTCAATTTATACAATTTGTAGTAAGTAATGAATTATTTTTGAAAAATATTGTCTGACCTACAATTTTTATCAATTAACTTCAGACAGACCTCTTGTAATGAATAATGTTTTTCACAAAAATGCACTTCATAACACCTCTTTGGTTTTTTTTTTTTCAAAATAAATTTTGAGTTCTCTTCTATGTATCACAACTTGTCTGACTGACAATTTTCGTTAATTAATTTCTGGCAGACCGTTTGTTAAAATCAATTTTTCTAATGAAAGTGCACTTATTAACACCTTCTCGATTTTTTTTTTTACATATAGTTTAAGGTTGTTTCTATCTATTAAACCTTGTCTGCCTGACAATTTTTGTTAATTAATTCTTCTAATATTGACCAGGGTCCATGCCGTAGAGTCTACGGAGTAGACACATTGACTCTATGGCAACCCCCTCCGCTATTAGTAGTCTATCATTCATTTACGATTAGTACCAATACCAGCAGGGGTGGCAAATATTTTTAAGCACGGACCAAAATTCCAATTTCAGGAAATCCTTCGGGCCGGCAGGGACACCGCGTACATATACCATTATTAGAATTAAGTGTAACATGTTCTTATAATTATATATGTATTGTAATGTAAATGAAATCAGAAAAAAATTAAAATGATGTTTTGACTCGGCCGTTGTGAAAGCTTATTTTTATAAAACAGGTTCGATGCTTAAAAATGAAGTCTAACATAGTAGAAACCAATAATTTGTTGAAAAACGTTTTCGAGTATATGAAAGGGATCTACATTATTGTTTTAGAATTGCAGAATCAAAAGTTTTCAATTAGCAACGATTATAACTCATTTTTTTTATTGAAATATGTAGTCGCTGCACTTAAAATATTAAGTCTGACATAGTAGATAACATCTTTTCGCTGACAGACCAATCTGTATGCATAAAATGAATGTCTAACTTTCTTTAAGAAAAAAATTAAGGTGGTGTTTTGACAAGGCCCTTGAAAAAGTTTGTTTTGCTGTCACGGCGCTTAAAAATTGAATCTGACATGACAAAAAACAATTTTTTTAAGACAGGCAATTTTTTATAGGCAGAGGACATCCCAAACTTCGGATTTTTTTTTTTAACAAGGTATTTAGAGATGCCAATGATTGATCCTGATGTATTGATGCTGCGCATTCAAAATTAGGTCTTACAAATTAATGAACAAAAATTGTCAGTCCGACAAGTTATTATAGATAGAAGAGATCTCAAACTTTATTTTGAAAAAAAAAACCAAAGAGGTGTTATGAAGTGCATTTTTGTAAAAAACATTATTCATAACAAGAAGTCTGTCTGAAGTAAATTAACAAAAATTGTCGGTTAGACAATTTTTTTCAAAAATAGTTCATTACTTACAGCAAATTGTATAAATTAAAAAAAAAAAAACATTTTTTTCTAGCTGATTTCAAAAATTCATAAAAAATAATAGTTGACAAATTTTTACTAGTCTGGCGAGCGTAACATGTTTCTTACATGTTTTTCAGCCATTCTCAATTTATAATTTTGAGGTGTTCGATGAAGTAGCTTTTTTGTCATGGGAGCCTGCACTATGATGACCATGTCAGATTTATTTTATTGTGTTGATACATTCTTCCTGTTTTCTGTATCTATAACAAACTTTCAATTTGGGCTATTTTAATAATGAGTGCTTCCAGAACCTGCCAGCTGCCTTGCAAAACTCTGTGATGCATTATTCAAAATGATAGCAGTTACAATACCTGCCGTCAAAACTAATATCACGTAGCTTTATCATAATTATGCATCTATTATTTTAGGAAACAATTAATTCACTTGACAAGTTTTTCTTCATTATATTTGTAGATATGTTTTTGCTGTCAAAAATTGTCGGATTTGTGACAACATTGTTAATCAAATGCACAAAATTCATTTTATGAAAAAAAAATTATATGATTCTCCAAAGTTTCTTTTGAATAAATCGATGTTTGGACCGAAATAGCATCGTTAGTTTATTTAGCGCTTACAGATTTCAGAATTCATTAAAAGGAACACAGCCATAGGCTTATGACATTGTTCCATTCAGAACATTCAACTTTATAAAATTAAACCATCATCGACTGGACTGGACCCGTTATAGGTGTCGATCTGCACGGATCAAGTAACCAAATGAAATTTATTTCATATGAAAAAAATATCCTAGCAAAAGTAACGTTGATGAGTTGCATAAAAAAATCAATCCAATGAAGGAAAAAACTTTTCAGAACTCATTTTATTGATAAATATGTTTTATTGGGTAATCAGTTCTGTATTAATTAATTTGAAACACAACGTTTCGACAGCAAAGTGCTGCCTTTTTCAAGTGTAAAGAAATATGTAAAAAATTAAATAAATTGTCAAGACAACAAAAATAAAAGTACGAATAGTAACTAGATTAGTTTAAAATATTAACTCCTAGGATCGTAGAGCTCTGCTTGTGGTTGATGATTCAATATCCTCAGATCTTCAGGAGATAATAATGAAGATCCAAATAGGGAAAATTGTCAACTCTTAGGTTCTTCTAGGTCAATCTACTCTTTTTGGTTTGGCGCATAACTGAACCATCCACAGATCTTCTGGAGGTGGTGATGAAGTAACTCTTGCAAGTAGATTCGTAGATAAAAATAATAACTTGAAATTATGAACAAATGGTTGATAGCCATGATCGATGTAGTTCATAACCGGTATTCAAATTCAAATTATTCGGTGATTTTCTATTTCAATTGCTTCTGTTATAAGCCTCTTGAACCAATTGTTCTCTTTAGCCAGAATCTTCGTTTTCTTGAAGTATCAAGATTCCTAGTCAATGTGGCAAAGTATATATTGGACAAATCAAGAGGATTGTAGAAACAAAATTGAAAGAGCATTCTCGTCATGTATGATTGAACCATCCAGAAAAATATGCAGTGGCTGAGCGCTATTCAAGAATTACATGGCATTGACTTCATGTTTGATCAAAAATCCAATATTTGATCTAATTTTTTTCCCATAGCTTCACCGGTCTTAGAACTAGAAAAATTTAACACTAGTTGAAAGTATAAATATGTAAACATGGCTGCTCACTTTTTTCTGATCAAGGCTATATAGTTGCCAGGCTTAAGAGGTACAGTAAAAGGTAAGCAACTCTATGTTTGCATATTCTATAGGCTTTATACTTCCAATTAGTGCTCAATTTTTTTGGTTACAAGATCGGTGAAGATATGGAAAACTAATAATTATTGAATTTTTGATCAAACATAACCGTAAACAGATTTATTTGAGCAACTCATCAACGTTACTTTTGTGAACATATTTTATTTGATTGAATACCCTCCAATCCTCAGCTATATTTTTTCTAATTTTCAATAAGCTCACAAATATGCAATGTGTGGCCGAAATTATGTGAGAATCTACTCTAATTCATCGAGACAGTCTTTTGATGTCATTTCAGAAACACTCGACACATGTACCACCCAGCGAATAGATGCAGGAATGATTTCATGACGTCATCTTTGCAGATAGTCTTCTAAACGGAAGAGACTGGGTCGAGACAATCTCTTTAATATGATGCAATTTTTTTTGACTGATGTCTACGTTGACTGTTGAGTGGTAAAGTGAGAATAATCGTGGCATGTTATTTGACATCATTTGAAGCTTTTACATTGCATTATAAGAGCCTATTCATTAAAAATATGTATCGTGACTATGAATATTCATTGGTATATAATCCTGATAATACATAAAACAGATACATTTTCATATTGATATTGGAAAATATTGAAGATATAATTCAGTGGTTTTCTGTTTTCATCTGCTAGATCAGTGATAGTATAAATTAAATTTGATATTAATGTTGACATTTACTCATAACCAACATAAGTTTGTAGATCATATCGTCTGCGCCAACACACAATATGAAAGTCCCTATAAATGTAACTATGTCATGATGTCATCGACAAAGAGACTGCAACCTGTTTCCAAACTGTCTCTATGAATTAAAATATGGGTCCTGAGTAGTGATCATGATTATGCAAAATACTATGGTCCATATTCTCACTATTTTTAAGAACTTATGCACTTTCTTTCACCATCTCATGTTTTATCAAATAGCTCCATCTTCTCTTATTAAAATTTTTACTGAAGTAGGGCTCACTTGAGAGGTGAGAATATGAATTAATGTTTTTTTCCAAAAAAAAATATTACCTAGTTGTACTTTTGCATTCTACTATAATAGTATTGACGACAAAAGAATGGAGAAAAAACGAGAGGCAGCTGCATCTTGCTTAGAAATTTATAAAAAAAAAAATAGAAATTTGATCATCGGAAGAATATAAAGGCTTAACCAGAGGGATGAATCTCTAGAGCCTACGTAGAGAATCAGTTGACGATGACGTGCTTAACTCCAATTTCATTATCATGAGATATGAACGTTATGTGGACGATTGCATAGTGATAACTCCATTTGATAAAATTGATCTTTTATTTGAAACATTTGATAATTTTAATCACAGAAGTGTTTTTATGATAGAACAAACAATGAGTAATACATCACTTTGAAATCGGAAAATCACAAAATTATATCAGAAATCTATAGCATTGGGTAGATACTTGAATTTCTATCCATAAACCTACAAAAAAGTTGGTCTTCAGTACCTTTTTTCTTCTGATCCTGTTCATCCGAATAAGAATTATAATAATATATCCTACAGCAAGTATTGGAATTGCCCTCATTCCAAACGGTTCGAAATTGTAGAATACACCATTTCAAATATGTTGTAGACCATACTTTCTCTAACAAGATTTTGGATCCTCACTAATATTTCAGAAGAAACTCTTAAAATTATGAAAAGTCAAACGCAAAGCCAGAAATGAATACCCAAATTTTTAGAAAGTAATCACTAACCAAACTAATGACTTCTAAATTGTCGAAAATTATGATTGAATGATTTTGAACGGCATACAGAATTATTCTAAACGGTATGTTGAAGTGTCACTTGTTCCAACAAAATTTTTGGAAATGGAATACGCAAATTCTAAAACAATGTTAGAGAAACATATTTCTGACAGTTTGGTACAGAATAGTTATCATGACCAAAAAACCAGAAGGCTGTACTTGCAAGAGCCACAAATGAACAACTCGAAAATCATATTCTGTGAAATTAAAGTAGCTACCATTAATTGAGCCTTTATCAGATTTTGGTTCAGTAAAATGAAAGATTGGTTAATAATAAATATCGTAAGAATGTGATTCATACAATCGATTGCAACAGCTGCGATAAATAATCCATGGATGGAATCTGCCAACATTTATCTGAAACGGTTTTGGCGCAATTATTATTAGAGTATACTCAACACAGATTATGGTGTCCCAATCAAATTCTACATGAAACAGGTCATAATTTTAATTTCAAGAACGTCCAGATATATGAATATAAATATTTCTAGACTCTTACCTAAACAAATAATAATCCAGATCTCATATGAAAACTGTGCTTGTGAGTAAATGGAACTTATAAAATTGAATGAGCAAAAATATCTTACTGCTTTAACTTTATGATAATTTTGCATGCCACCAGAATAACAACTTGATTTATCCCACATATAATATTCAATGATTGTAACTTGAATCTGCATTAAATTCCAAGAAAACTTTTATCATTCGCTGGTTTCAATTCCCATCTGGCCCATCTCATTATAAAATATTTTATTCCACGAGTGTTTTTCCCTCATATTTATTTTTATCGCACATTATCAGCCGTGCTCTGAATTATGGAACAACATGTGTGGAAAGATAATGCGCACGCTCAGTTTGCATATTAATTGTGCTACCAGGGTTCACTTTAGCCAACTGTGTAGCTATTTACTTTTTGTCCCCGTACTTTCATTGTATGAAAACACTCGAAGTATTGAGTTTGAACGGTTAACAACTTCACAGCGATATAAGCCATTTTGCTCTATTTCTGGTACAATAGAATGAACTCATTCAAGAGCTGATGCCAACATCATATCGAATTTCTAATGTTATCAAATGTGTATTATAATTTGCATAATCAAACAGTTTTTGGAAATGAGATTGTGGTAATGTCGGCCTCGATTATATATTTAGGTCAAAACGGTTTTGTTTGCTTGCAAACAACGATGAAAACGTCTACGTTTAAAATACTATTGTTGACATTTTAATCCATATTAAGATAAGCACTGTTACCAAATCAGTTCACATTTTATTTAGTCTCCCTAAGATTAGATACCTCTTAAAATGATTTTTTTCAAAATTTTGTAGTAGATGTGGAAGCAATTTCAAAATAACTACACAAGGTAAACTTCCAATTTTAGACTCAACTTTCATGTATGTGCTGGCAAAAAAATCTAAACATAGCTGATCACAACAGCGACACACAACTCGTTTTGCTTGGATCGGCCGCAGACGTGACGGATGACAGGTTGAACCCATTCACTTCCTAAAAAAGAAATGTGCATAATAAGCGTAAGGAAATTTTTATTTTAATAAATGAATCTTTCAAGATGTGAACTCCACCAATTCTGATCTTAGAAGCTTTCAACTAATTCTAGAAAGTCTAATCTAATCTTAAAAAGTCTTAAATAGACTTTTTTGATTTTAATTCTGTATATTTTATTTTATTTTTAACGTTTCGACTCTCTAACCGAGCGTCTTCATCAGAAAAAATGATACAAAAATAAACAAGGCAAGAAGGTATCTAGATAATTAGATATTAAAAATTGAAAATATACAGATAACTAGATGTGAATACGTGGATTCCACATTTAGTGCAAAAAGAACAAAATTCCTCCGGCATTTACCCAAAGTCTGAGGAAAAACCACGTAAAAACCTCAACAGAGGAATCAACGATATGAGTCTTGACAATTATTAAAGAGAAAGATTTAATTGATATAACACATTAGGACGATGTCCCGTTTCTGCAACGCACACAGTTCCAAGGTCCAAACATGTCATAAAAATTTTTTCAACAGAAAAACTGAATTTCAATAATCTACATCTACATGAATATAACAAAACAAGTGTCAAGACAAATATTTCACAAATCAGGAATAACTATTACAAATGAATAAAATAATATGAGTCTTGACAATTATTATAGTCAAAAATGAATGAATTAATATAACATACAAGGACGATGTCCCGATGAACGGGACATCGTCCTTGTATGTTATATTAATTCATTCATTTTTGACTATAATAATTGTCAAGACTCATATTATTTTATTCATTTGTAATAGTTATTCCTGATTTGTGAAATATTTGTCTTGACACTTGTTTTGTTATATTCATGTAGATGTAGATTATTGAAATTCAGTTTTTCTGTTGAAAAAATTTTTATGACATGTTTGGACCTTGGAACTGTGTGCGTTGCAGAAACGGGACATCGTCCTAATGTGTTATATCAATTAAATCTTTCTCTTTAATAATTGTCAAGACTCATATCGTTGATTCCTCTGTTGAGGTTTTTACGTGGTTTTTCCTCAGACTTTGGGTAAATGCCGGAGGAATTTTGTTCTTTTTGCACTAAATGTGGAATCCACGTATTCACATCTAGTTATCTGTATATTTTCAATTTTTAATATCTAATTATCTAGATACCTTCTTGCCTTGTTTATTTTTGTATCATTTTTTCTGATGAAGACGCTCGGTTAGAGAGTCGAAACGTTAAAAATAAAATAAAATATACAGAATTAAAATCAAAAAAGTCTATTTATTATGATATAATTCTGAAAGAATGTATAGATCATTAAAAAGTCTTCTTATAATCATTAAACTTAACCTCAGCCATCAATAGCAGGGTACATTGGTACATTAAAAGACCATTCGTGTATGCTCACTATAAAAACAAGATAGCAAACTCGACAAACTTTCCTTTTCATCTCTAACAAAAAGAAACATCTCATTGTTATTTTCAATGAACTCTCTCCTTCATTCATCTCTTATCCCTACGTTTTTCAGTCATTATATATTCTTATAGATAGGCATTTAGCAGCATTGAAAAAACTCCTCCATCTCTCGGCTATAAAAGTAAGATAAGATGGAATATATTTAGCTCCTTGAGGAAAATTTTCAGCAGACAGGAGTTGAAAAAACTTTATGAGATGGACAATACCGTCTTCGTTTCATGAATTTCTCATGGACACATCTGAGAGTTGACTTGGATGAGTTTTGTAACAGATGAAAAATTTATGAGTTGTCCAATGGAACAAAACGAACTTGTATCATTCAATTAAAGTAATTCATATCGAAAAACTTTGATTGTTAGTAGTTTATAACTTCAGGAATCAATTTGAAATACCCACGTGTTATTAACATCAAATTTAAACTCGAATATCAAGAAGAATCCTTGAACAATATTTAATCTCAAGAAGTGCGCTTACCAAATATGCGTCTGCTCTCAGAACCTGGGGAAGAGGAATTTTCACGTACCTGTAACAATATAAAACATGTTTAACATATTGAAATTTCAATTCTGCTACATATATTATACAAGAGAACCTTGTGATGTAAAATAGTCTATTATATGTTGTCGATGTAATCGTTGATGTTTTCAACGTTACAATATCTAGAATAGGATCAATAGCCGAGCACAATCCTAAAATATCTTAGATCGGTCAACGCGTCTATTCGTTACAGCGCGTCGACGTGAATTAGTCGCGAGTGTTTATGCCACGTCGCTTGTATAAAGCTCGAATCCTGCCCTTAGTAGGAATTACAATACTTTTTGCAAAATACAGTGACAGCATTCAAGTATACTTCCGAATATTATAAAGATATTACTTGTATCATTTGTAGTTTGCTTTGATGCAAACTTTTTGGTATGTACAGACTCATAGAGTGAGACATAGCCCTGCAAATTCCCTTTAATAATTTTGAAGCCATTGAAAACAGCAAAGATTGTGTAAAGGATAGAAAGGTCCAAAGAATCTACCGAAATAGCTCTCAAAGCTGTGCTCGGCACGGGTGGTGAAATTAATATCGCAGAGACACGACGTGATACCTCAATTAATAAGTCCTCGTAGACGTGAACTTTACCAATTCTGATCCTTTCATCTGATTCAAGTCGCTGTAAAATGGTTCTAGAAACTTTCAAGCAGTTTTAACTAATCTAAAATACTTCTCAATAGCTCCTAAGCTTTTAACTCATTCTCAATACTTGTGGTTTATTCTAGGAACTTTTAATCAATTCTAGTAACTATTAACTCGTTCCTGAATTTATAGATTTCCAAATAATCTAAGAAATTTTCCTCTGATTTCTTTGAGCCTCTAATGAAGCCAAATAACTATTAGCTGAATTTGGAAACATTTTACCCACTCAGAAAACCTCTACACACATTTTTCAGCTTTTCACTTATTTTAAACACTTGTGGCTTATCCTAGGGAACATTTAATGCTAATTCTTGTAGCTATTTACTGGTTCTAGAAATTTCTCATCAACTCCAGAATCTTTCTTATGATCTTATAGAACTTCAACCAATTCTACGAGTTTCCTGCTATTCTTGAGGCTCGCTAACCATTTCTAGGAATGTCTCTAAAATATCTCTGAGATTCCTAATTATCTTAAGTACTCGTAATTGATCCCAGGAATTAATGATTGATTTTAGTAAATTTTGAAATGGCTCTAGAGACTTTTTTCAATTCTAGAAACTGCCTCCTGATCTCAGAACCCTCCAACCTTCAGTAGAAACTCCCCTGCAAATTCTCCGAGCTGCTGGCTTATGATCAAGCATTAATGACTGACCCTAAAATAGGAGAGCTAGTAAATCATCCGAGTAACCCGATTCCCACCAGGCTAAAAAAAATTCAAATCATGTTCTATTAGCAGTCAATTAAGAAAGCGCAATTCTGGCAGACATCTCGTGGTTGCGTCATTATCTCTTTAGATCTTTGAAAATGTCAATCATTATTATTTTTTAATTCCACTCCCACAAGGCTACTATTCTAATGTGTTGTAATTTACATATGTTTGAGTATAAAAAAAGGACAACCTATTTTGAGGATTAGTTCATAGCCTGCTCCCAGAAGGCCAAAATTTTGAAAGCATATTCTTTCCATAGTGTCAAAAGTGTATTCTGGCAGTTGCAAGTGTCTGCTAGAAGAGTATGGTGGCGCTCAACGTGTTATATACTCGTCTGGCAGGCACTAGGAACCGCCAAAATAGGGTGGCTGTTCACACATATTTTTTAAACTATTCAAAGAATATGCCCTCAAAATTTCAGCCTTGTGGGAGCAGGCTACGAATTATTATCCCGATGACAGCTTTGCTGTCGTCTGCCACATACTTGCAACCATTAAAATAGGCTGTCAATTTTTTTTCACACTCAAACATATCAAAATTACTATATATTAAATTGTAGTCTTATATGGGAGTAGGATTTAAAAATAATAATGATTGACATTTTCAAAGATTCAAAGAAATGATGACGTAACCACGAGATGCCTGCCAGAACGGTACTTTCTTAATTAAAAATTTCAAAAATTTCTAGCCTTGTCAGATGGTTCTCTAGCTCTTAGACTACTAAGAGCTTTCAGTTAACACTAGTATTCACAAACTGGCTCTAGAAACTCCTCACCAACTTTAGAAGCTTTCCCCTGATCTTCAAAACTTCTTATCTATTCTAGAAGCTTTCCTACAAATTCTATGCACTTTTGACTTATTCTAAACACTTGAAACTGATCTTAGGAGCTCATGGCTAGTTCTAGTATCTACTCAAAATTTCCAACCAATTCTAGAAACTTTCCTAAAATTCATTCAAGCTTCTCACTGATTCTAGAATCTTTTTACTTTATTGGAACGCAATTATCAGGTTATCAGAGTAATTCTGCTAATGTAGAATATGGGAGACATCTAATCAGTATGTAGAGCATAATGCGTGCGTTGTATCACATTCCTCTTGTGTATATGACTCCCACTACTTAGTGATTGATACTCTTGTGTCACAAGGTCATATTGAAAAGGGGTGATCGCTCACAGCCACCCTAATATCAAATTTAACTCAATTTGTGCGTAACCTAACAAAGTAATTCACTTAACCTATCGATATTGCATGAATAATCAACCAGGAAAATATTAATCAGGTACAGTGCTTTACTTAAGAACTCATTTAAAAAATATCCTCATACTCATAACTAAGTGTGTTGGAGTAATGAAATCATGATGGATACTATATTTGCTAAATTTCTCAACTGTAATATCACACTGTCAAATATTTTGCTGGATGTGTAAGTCAACTACGAGTTGACATCAGTAAATGCAGCCCTCCTGTTTTAGTACGCCTACAAAGTGCTCGCACGTTCTTCTTAGCTGTTAGTCTCGTACACCTTTGACCTAAATCTGTTCTAATTAAGATCAAGTTACTGCTTCCAACGTTTCAACCTCGCTAGGCGAAGCACGAACTCCAGGTAGATACAATTATATTTCAGGATTTGCATCGTCAGCTGAATGATAACGACGTAAATAAAAATATGAAGCAAGAAAGAAATGAGTTGTGTGATCTTACTGGCTCCAGTTCATTATAACTTTTTATATTTATTTAGCTAATTATTGTTAGCTCTTGCCCTTGAACATTCTAGGAATTAAACATTTCTGGCTGAGTTTGAACCGGCTCTTCTTACTACTAGTGCTCAAAAATACAAAATTATCCAAAAGATGTAACAGAATATATTTAAATATGCAACTCACAGATATTTAAATCATTTCTCATCCACTTTTTTAAATACGTGAGTGTCTTTCAGGCATAATATTCTGTACATACATAGATGTAGTGCTGAACATCAGTGTAAGAGCGTGTTGGAACATCATTGTCCACCTTGAATCACAAAGAATGATATTCATTTCGTACGTGGTGATTCCAGCTTGTTCTGAGAGAATTTACTGCGTAGGAGTCATTCAATATTTCATTTGATGACTACAATTCGGGGCAACAATGGCAATAAGGATACAACGCAGAGAAAGAAAAAATCATTATAAGAGAGGCTGCTATCAAAGCATTTCTTAACTTTCCAAAAAAAAAATATTTATATATGTTCTCTTCTTAGTTGTCTTCTTTTTCTATTACATACTTTGGAGATGACCTGTCCATCACCATTTTCATCTCTTGATTGTTTTGTCGTTATTTTTATATGACTCTAAGAACCGTATGTAAGAATACGAACAGCGCACTGGTTGCAGACACCCATTTTTAAATTCATTAGTATTAGATTTCAGTAGCTACCTCTTCTCCATTGATGTGAGCTCTTCTTTTGTACTTGATATGTGGATGACAGCATAAGCGAATCGTGAATTCATCATCTACGATTTGATGTAATGATACTATTATTTTCTGGTATTTATTCCAATTGTCTCTTGGCACTTTATGTTGATCCGAAAGACTTTTTAAACAGCACCTGGGATATTTCTTTGATCTAATCATCAGAAATGTGAGATGTAAACCTGTGCTCCTCAATTTTGTATTACTTTTTGTTGAATTATGACCATTAAACTGTTCTATATTGCTTCATGTATTATCTAACATTATCTGCATTGAGTTTGATATTTTCTACTTACTGTATCAAATAATTGTGATCCTTACAGCTCAGTACTGCCTGATTATAATAATAAATAAAGTCACTTCGTCTTATACCGAACCAAGTACTAATGAATATCTCTAGTACGGCCTTTCTATCTTCTGTAATGTGTGACTTCATCAAGTCAAAAAAGTTAGCACCCCCAATTTACGCAAAATAAAAAAAAAGTAGCCTATAATTTAGGACTAATTAAGGACTAACTTGTACCCAAAAAATTAGAATTTGTACCCACGCACTTTGGCCATAAAATCAATTTGAATAGTGGGGGTGCCAGCTTGAGCTAAAGCTGGCACCCCCACATTGACCAAACGAAAAAAAAGTCAGCTCACTATAACGAACTAATTTAGGACTAATATGTACCCAACAGGATTTTTTGAAAAAAATAATATTTTTATAATAAATTGATTTTTTTTGCAATTGCGCTACGTGAAATTCTGAACAAGATTTAAAAAATACTTAATAAAAGTTTGAAAATCTCAATCTCAAAGTCAAGACAAATTAGTCATAACAAAATTTTTGCTATAAAAAAATTATTTATGTTGAAAATAAATTATTTTGAAATTGCGCTGCGCGGAGTTCATGCCGTTATAACCAAATAATTTTAAGGTAGGGGAAACTTGAGAAACTTGATTTGGAATTAAGGTCTAATTTATACCCACGTAGATTTTGTTATAAACAATTTATTTTTTCTGAGAATCAATTATTTTCGAATTGCGCTGCGCAAAGTTGAAAGCAATTCTAGGCAAACTATTTAAGAGCAAAGAAGACTTAAGAAAACTCAAATTTGAATTAAGGACTAATTTGAACCCACAAAGATTTTGTTATAAACTAATTATTTCTGCTGAAAATCAACTATTATCGAATTGCGCTGCGCAAAGTTGAAAGCAATTTCAGGCAAACTATTTAAAAGCAAAAAAGACTTGAAAAAACTCAAATTTGAATTAAGGACTAATTTGTACCCACAAAGATTTTGTTATAAATTAATTATTTCTGCTGAAAATCAACTATTTTCGAATTGCGCTGCGCAAAGTTGAAAGCAATTTCAGGCAAACTATTCAAGAGCAAAGAAGACTTGAGAAAACTCAAACTTGAATTAAGGACTAATTTGTACCCACAAAGATTTTGTTATAAACTAATTATTTTTGCTGGAAATCAATGATTTTCGAATTGCGCTGCGCAAAGTTGAAAGCAATTTCAGGCAAACTATTTAAGAGCAAAGAAGACTTGAGAAAACTCAAATTTGAATCAGGGACTAATTTGTACCCACAAAGATTTTGATATGAATTAATTATTTCTGCTGAAAATCAACTTCGTGGGTACAAATTAGTCCCTAATTCAAATCTGAATTTTCTCAAGTCTTCTTTGCTCTCAAATAGTTTGCCTGAAATTGCTTTCAACTTTGCGCAGCGCAATTCGAAAAAAGTTGATTTTCAGCAGAAATAATTAGTTTATAACAAAATCTTTGTGGGTATAAATTAGTCCTTAATTCAAATTCGAGTTTTCTCAAGTCTTCTTTGCTCTTAAATAGTTTGCCTGAAATTGCTTTCAACTTTGCGCAGCACAATTCGAAAATAGTTGATTTTCAGCAGAAATAATTAGTTTATAACAAAATCTTTGTGGGTATAAATCAGTCCTTAATTCAAATTTGAGTTTTCTCAAGTCTTCTTTGCTCTTAAATAGTTTGCCTGAAATTGCTTGCAACTTTGCGCAGCGCAATTCGAAAATAATTGATTTTCAGCAGAAATAATCAATTTATAACAAAATCTTTGTGGGTACAAATTAGTCCTTAATTCAAATTTGAGTTTTCTCAAGTCTTCTTTGCTCTCAAATAGTTTGCCTGACATTGCTTTCAACTTTGCGCAGAGCAATTCGAAAATAGTTGATTTCCAGCAGTAATAATTAGTTTATAACAAAATCTTTGTGAGTATAAATTAGTCCTTAATTCAAATTTAAGTTTTCTCAAGTCTTCTTTGCTCTTAAATAGTTTGCCTGAAATTGCATTCAACTTTGCGCAGTGCAATTCGAAAATAGTTGATTTTCAGCAGAAATAATTAGTTTATAACGAAATCTTTGTGAGTATAAATTAGTCCTTAATTCAAATTTGAGTTCTCTCAAGTCTTCTTTGCTCTTAAATAGTTTGCCTGAAATTGCTTTCAACTTTGCGCAGCGCAATTCGAAAATAGTTGATTCTCAGCAGAAATAATTAGTTTATAACAAAATCTTTGTGGGTACAAATTAGTCCTTAATTCAAATTTGAGTTTTCTCAAGTCTTCTTTGCTCTTAAATAGTTTGCCTAGAATTGCTTTCAACTTTGCGCAGCGCAATTCGAAAATAATTGATTTCGAGCAATAATAATTAGTTTATAACAAAATCTTTGTGGGTACAAATTAGTCCTTAATTCAGATCTGAGTTTTCTCAAGTCTCCTTTGCTCTCGAATAGTTTGCCTTTAAATTGCTTTCAACTTTGCGCAGCGCAATTCGAAAATATTTTATTCCCAGCAAAAATAAATTGTTTATAACAAAATCTACGTGGGTACAAATTAGACCTTAATTCCAAATCAAGTTTCTCAAGTTTCCCCTACCTTAAAATTATTTGGTTATAACGGCATGAACTCCACGCAGCGCAATTTCAAAATAATTGATTTTCAACATAAATAATTTTTTTATAGCAAAAATTTTGTTATGACCAATTAGTCTTGATTTTGAGATTGAGATTTTTAAACTTTTACCGGTCCTGAAAGTATTTTTTAAATCTTGTTCAGAATTTCACGTAGCGCAATTGCAAAAAAATCAATTTGTTATAAAAATATTATTTTTTTCAAAAAATCCTGTTGGGTACAAATTAGTCCTAAATTAGTTCGTTATAGTAAGCTAATTTTTTTTTCGTTTGGTCAATGTGGGGGTGCCAGCTTTATCTCAAGCTGGCACCTCCACTATTCAAATTGATTTTATGGCCAAAGTGCGTGGGTACAAATTCTAATTTTTTGGGTACAAATTAGTCCTTAATTAGTCCTAAATTATAGGCTACTTTTTTTTTATTTTGCGTAAAGTGGGGGTGCTAACTTTTTTGACGTGACTTCATCTCCATTATCAGCGAATGTCATCTACAGATCTATTCATGTCTCACACAAATTCATTGCTGTTGTCGTCATCTTTTTATCATTTTCAATATCATTGAGTACTAATCGTACAGGTAACTTGTAGAACTCAACCAACTTTACTTCAAAATACTATTCTTTATCTTCATAAGCCCTTATCCTTTTTTTGCTCAAAGCCAAGCATCTTCCAGCATCGTATAATTTGTCTTGTTCATCTTTATATCACCCATTTCATGTTCAATTATCACAATATCATTCCTCCTAACTCTAATTACCAAATAATTGTTATTTGTTTTGATGAAGGAAACGATGTGTGGGTATTCAGTCAAAGAGTTTTTTATTGCTTCTATCCTACTCTACAGTTTCAGTCCCACTTTGACCATCTTCAGGAGTAATACTTTTGTACAACAGTGTGAAAATTGGAGACAAATTGACAAAGTGAACTGAAAAGTGTAATTGGATATAATTAGTGTTTGTGTTGGATTCTTAAATCGTTGAAACTCTTACTGTTTTCGATAATTGCAATGCACATATTCAGTTAACTGTAAGATTGAGATGAAAAATTGTTTGCCGTTTCTTGATGTGTCAGTAATTACAGACAATGATGGTAATATTACAACTAAATGGTATAAAAAGCCTTCCGCTAGCACTAGGTACCTCAATTTCAGATCATCAAGCATCATTCACGGCATAAGAAATCAAATCAACTACATTTTACATGCTAGCATGGCAAATGTCAACAAAGCACCTTTGACAGATAAGTACTTCACCATTCCGTACATAGATTGAGCAAGTGGTAATATCAGAAGTTTTCAGAGACAAAAAACTTGTTTCAAGCAACACAAGACAGTGGACAATTTATTCTCTGAAATTAAAGACAAAACCGATATAAACATGAGATCTAATTTGATTTACAAGATTCTACGAAATGATTGCACGGCACATCACACGGGACAAACAAAGCGGTATTTGAAAACACGTTTGGATGATCAAAAACGCAATTGTAATAATGCCAAAAAAGATGGTGCCAAATATGCGTTGATTAGTTACTATATCAACACCAAATATTCTTTTAATTTTGCAAATACACGCATCTCACATAATCAAGCTATTCTGAACAAAAAGCTTACACCTAAAATGTTATATGTAAAACAAGATAAGAATAATATCAATGAGAAAACTGATACTCCAGCCTTAAGCACCATTTATAATAACATTTCGAAATGATTTATAATATTTTTCTTTTTTTTCTGTGGTTTACATCCCATGACATCTTGATGTAATTCTTTTCTATTGGTTGACTTCATCAATTGACTGTTAGTGACCTGTGCGATTTTGCTTTTCCGCATTACGCGGGCACGCACATTCTTTAACAAGTACTTAATCTTGGGCCTCAATAACGGTCAATTATTGCCATGCATAGTATTTTATATTTTTTTTTTAATTTAAAACATGCTTGTTTTTCTCATTTTTATCACATTGGTTTTACATGATATATTGTCACACAACAGATGTTAACACACAAACACTAATTCTATTGTAAGTACACTTTTTAGTTCACTTTGTCAATTTGTCTTTCATTTTCAAGCTGCTGTACAAATGTAGTACTCCTGAAGATGGTCCAGATGAAACCGAAACAATAGAGTAGGATAGAAGCAATAAAAAACTCTTCAACTGAGCTCCCACGCATCGTTTCCTTTATTTGAAATAACAGTCAGCCCCATCCACTACATCTATTATTTGTTTTAATAATATTAATCTCAGTATTTCTGATTTTAGAAACAAACTTTTTCCTAAAAAATGTTTGTACTATTTCATAGCTGCTTGATATCATCTTCGATTTTAATTTCTCTATCATTTTGTGTTTTTTTTTCTTCCTATTTCTAATTCTAAATTATATATATTCTTCTGGTTCTCCTAACTGTTATTGTTTATTTTTTGCAATTTTACTCGTGGCTCCTATATCGAAAATTTACTCTACTTCTATGAATTTGTTCAATTTATTCCTGTTTTTCTTATTTTTTTCTCCATGTATTGTTTGGATGTAGTGTGTGTGTGAGTGAATTGAAGAGCAAATGTTTTTGTGAAGATCATAAATGAGTGAGCAAAGCCGGAAGTGGATAATTTGGTTGTTAAAGGGATGAAAAGTGTGTAAAAAGCTTAGTTTTCCCATCGTCAACAGTTCACACCTTTAGTTATGAGCATCAAAACCTCAATTCTTTCAGTTGTAGTCATTTGTGTCTGAAATTCCTTATAAAATTTACAAAATGACTGTAAGATAGTTCAGTATACAAATGGCGTGAATAACAATAGCACTTACTGAAAATACATCTACAATGAGTGCAGATTTTTTTCCAGCAATTGATTTGAAAAGTAGAGATTATGTAATAGGATTGATCAACTTAAGCTTTCTGATGCTTGGTTGCATGAACGTTCATCAACTTAACATTCCTTCAAAAATGAACAATATCAAATCGAATTTTTGACAGCAATGCTAAGCAATCGATTGGACAAATATATTCGATTTGATGTGGTTCATTTTTGGAGAACTCTCTAGTTGATGCACGTTCTTGAAACCAGGTCTAAGAATCATAGCTTGAATTTTGATTAGAGTTTCGTTCATATTGTCACAAATTTCATTCAGAATAATTTATTTACACAGGTTAGTGCCAGTTTTTATTTTATATACTCATATGTTCACAATATCACTCACTGTTACTCAAACTGAATCACTCAATGACTGACTGACTCCTCTCCTAGCTTACGCCCTTATATACCTAAGCCGACAATGGGCCAACATTCAATTGGTCGACCTTGTCAATACTAACTAGGATTACAGTTACAGCGAATTCAAATAAATAATTATGTGACCTATTTACTACAAATATCTCATATTTGTGACAATATTATCTGAGTCTGCGCATACTTCTCTTATGGGAGAATAATGCGCAGAACCAGTTTCCAGCCTAAAGTGCTGTCCTGAAGTCGGCGAAAATATACTACTATTTGTTTTGGTAGTCCCTTTAATCTTATTTAATATATCCTAACACCAAATATCCAGTAATCCAAATTATTCAAAGATGACCAGAAATAAAAACCATCGACTTCCCGCTCAGACTTTTCCATCCAGGAATTCACTGAATGTAGCATCCAATGCTGAGAACCCATTGATCTTATCAGGGAGAGCATGAAGCTGAACAGACTTCCAACGAATATATTTCACCAAACGCGAAGGTAACTCAGTGTAGTGAAAAATAAAGAAGAGAATGAGATTCACAGAATGAATGGTCTCCAATTTGTGAACATTGTCGAGATGGTCAATTAAACCGACCTTTTGAACTGCGGGTCATATCATCCCTAAGATAAAGATTCTTTGCGATTCATTCTCTTTTTTCAAATAGATTTTCATAGAATGACAATGAATCTGTTTACTTGTCACAGTTATGCAATGCATGTATAATTTTTTGCATGCAAAATAACATTGCATTTCTCTTCCAATTGTTCCACTTCAGTGAATCCAACATTCAAATATTCGTTCCATTTATTTTGTAATATGCCAATAAAATAAAGTAAAGTGTTTGTTCGAGCAGCAGCACAAAATTTATGTCAAGTGCGGTTGCAACTCCATTCATTCGTATGAAAATGAACCACCAGTATCCTCTATGAATGTAGCAGCGGTTGTGGACATCACTACAAGTTTATTTATGAGTCTGTGAATACTTCCAGACACACAAAAACGTCTGTTTCAGTAAATTTCTCACCAAGCTTCCCTCTTTTGCTGCAGACACAAGGTGGAGCTATTATGTTGACACTATAATGAATGTCATACTTCCGCCGTGGAATTAATATCAACACAGAAAGCGCGGCTATTTCAAAACATTGAGGCAATAAATTTTCGCCGTGTTGAATGAAATGGAAAATGGATGGTTTCTTTTCAGTTTTTCTTGCGACGAGGGAATGTTTCTTTTACATTACAACGGGAAGGAATGAAAATGTGTCATTCATATTCCTTGCACTTCACAGCACCCTCCAATTTGTATGATACAACAAATATTTTTCATTTTATCATCCGAATTCTGTAAATTCGTGGCGTTTGCTACCGGCACTTCCAAAGTAATGAGTCAAAGCCTCTGGGAGTGATATATCTTTGCGTATCATGACAGCTTTTTGTAGCCGAATTCTGATCATGTGATATATCGTAAACCATTGCTACCCATACCCAATTTGCTCCCAGACTAGCTTGTGTTAAATCGATGTTCTGATGATGTAATTCCCATGCAAATATTCCAAAAAAAATCACGGCAATTTTTCCATTTCATCGATAACATCAAAAGAAGTTAAATAACGAGAACAAAAAAGTATTGGAGGTCTTCCACTTGTTCAGATGATTTGAATTTTGGCAATTATTTCTACTTAAACTTGACATAGAGGCTGATTCAGTAATCAATAGCGACATTATCATAATTCAAATCTACAAATATAAATACAGATGCATCATATATCCAAAGTCTCATTCTGTAGGCCTGCATGTAAAAAAAATTGCGTTACAGTATTTACTTTTCTGGCAAACTTTGAGTGATATATGCGATATATTTATACCATTATATAGCTTGAGATTTCAACTAAATTTCCCTAATATACTTTTGACGCATACCACGGAAAGGGTGGGTACATGTGACGTGACACAAGAACGCACGACTAATGCACGTCGATCTGCTGTAACGAGTAAACACGTTGACTGATTCCAGAATATTTCTGTATTGTTTTTAGAACGTTGTGAAATTTTTTGTTCGTTTCTTTCCACGCCTATATCAACGACGCAGCAACCATATTTATTTTCCACAGAACGACACACTACCTCAGCTATTTCCTGATCTTTCGAACAATTCTTTTCAATGAAATATCTATAATATACTAAAAGCAAACTGACAGTTTCTTATGTTGGTTGTTTTTATGTGCTTATGTCTCGGAACGCTCACTCTTTACCACTAATCAGTTATTACAGTACATTATGGATGGATGAAACCGATGATATATCCACGTAAATAATCCTTTTTCACAAATATTACAGAATAATAATAAGAAAAACTTGAATAATTGGGGCTATTCTGTAACTCAATCGATAAATTTTTATCGATCATTATCTATTTCAGCCAATGAACGTAGGTAGCACTGAATAAAATTCTGAATATTCACTTGTTACAATTGTTTCTATTTGTCAAAAATCTTATCAATCGATTATAAGTTAATGATTGTGTTACAGAATACGGTCAAATGTCTTATCTTATTGTTTGTAAAAAGGATATTGTTCTTCATTGAATAATGAACTCCAAATTCGCAATTGTAAGGATGTATTATAGCAAGAGAACAGCCCACATTCAACACGTGATTGAATTATTACATCTTGAATTAATGACGAGTAATTAAGCAACAAATTCAACCGCTATTCATAACAATAGCAGCTTCAGTTATTCATAATCCTCTGACTTCCTTGCCCACGAAAAATCTAATTATTAATCATGTTTACAAGAACAGACAACAGAGTATCATACAATATTGGGTGTTATAAATATATGAAGATTCGGAGTACTAATATTAATAGATTTAGTTGCGGGTTTTGGACCAGGCAATATATTCCTGTGAATTTTTCTCAATTCTATTCAATTTTCCTAATAGCTATTCAAGATAGCACAAAGCAGTAAGCAGAGTTATTCAGACATTGTTTCAAACTGTTATTTTCAAAAGGGCTCTCTTCAGTCTGAGCCCTGGAATTAGTGCACGGTGGCATCGTACTTCCCACCTATTTAACTATTGTTTTACCGGTATTAGCCAACAAAATAATCCACATAATGTTATAGAGTCTCAGACATAATATCGACAAACTGTAAATGTATGTGCAGGTATTTTAGGAGATGAAATCATTGGCTAGTTCTTCATTACAAGAATAAATTCGGGGTCATATTTCAAGTTTTTGATGAATGGTGTTGGGCCAGAAATTGCAGAAATCAATTAAGAAAATGTTTGGTTCCTGCATGATGACTACTCAGCACATAATACAAGTGAAATCATGGAATATCTAAACCAAGCATTTCCTGAAAGTGATTTTTTGACAGTTTGAGATTTTGATGGATATTCACTTCATCAAGAAGCTAGGTTCAAGTTCGTAGATAAGCTTTTTTCAATCAATGGTATCAAGACTTTATTGATGGAGCTTCTTAGTTTTTACATTTATTTCATAAACGGAAGTATCCATCATTGAATATGAAATAACGTAAATTGATCCTCGGATAATTTGGTACAACATTCACCCAAAACATTTTTCAAAATTATCAGCAGTTCATTCGTTATTATTAAAATTTGAATTATTATAAAGTTCTTTTTCATAAAAAAGAAGACCATCAGGGACCCGATGTTAATATGTGTTTATTTTTTTACAATAAAGGACGTTTCGGACTGAATTTGTGCATCTTCAGATGCAAGTACAATTGTTTCACAATTTGTCATACATAAGTAAAAATTATTAACTTCTTACCAAAAGGTGTTAACAGAATTCAAATAAATGGTTTACAAACAAATTACAAATTGTAGTGATGTATTAAAATTAAAACAAGAATTGATCTGAAAAGATCAAAGGGTCTAAAAATGGCCTGATTACACCATTGTTTGAAGAAGACTGACGAAAATGGAAAAAACTACTAAGCAGTGGAATAGAAAAATAGAAAGTTACTAAATGTGTTTTTTGAAATTCCCGAAGAAGTTTGAGGCGAACTTCATGTTATTTTTAAAGTCTGTCTACATTTGCTGTTATATTTATGCTTTGTTGCATACAGCAAGTGTAGGAACATTTACCATAGTGCACTGACTAAACATACTGTAGAGACAGGACATATATTTGATTTTGACAATGCTCGGATCTTGGACAAAGTTCAGAGAAAACAACATAGACTTCTGTATGAAACATTATATATCAATTTGAACAATCAATGTACCGTTAACTGTCAGACAGACTTCAAAAATAACATGAAGTTCGCCTCAAACTTCTTGGGGAATTTCAAGAAACACATTTAGTAACTTTCTATTTTTTTATTCCACTACTTAGTAGGTTTTTCCATTTTCGTCAATCTTCTTCAAACAATGGCGTAATCAGGCCATTTTTAGACCCTTTGGTCTTCTCAGATCAATTTTTGTTTTAATTTTAATACATCACTACAATTTGTAGTTTATTTGTAAACCATTCATTAAAATTCTGTCAACACCTGTTGGTAAGAAGTTAATAATTTTTACTTATGTATGAAATATTGTAAAACAATTGTACTTGCAGCTGAAGATGGACAAATTAAGTCCGAAACGTTCTTTATTGTAAAAAAATAAACACATATTAACATCGGATCCCTGATGGCCCCCTTTTTCATGAAACTCTAATTTTTGGATTCCTAAAACTTCTTGTATTATAAAGTTCGTAATATTTATCTAAACTAGAGGAATAATCAGAATCATAATGTGAGATTAGAATTATTATCACTCATATTTGGATATCACATGCTAACGTTCGTCATTTGTTAAAATAGGTAATTTGGCTCTATCGTGTTTGGTATCGAATTAAAGCTCTTGCTGGGACAATTCTAGTAGAAGTGACAAAGAGGATATTCGAACGATTGTCAATTGTTTCTTTCAAATTCAAATGATGTCTAGTTCAGTTTCAATTCACTCGGGAAGATAAGCTTTGTAGATATAAAAAAAAAAAAAACTGTGAAATCCACGTTAGCATCTTTCAATTACATTTTTGGTGATCGAATGTCGAAACGGTACGTTCCAATGAATTCAAGACCTCAAAAATCTAGAAAAGGACTTTTAATTTTCAAAAATATTTATTTTATGTAAGGACTAAAATATAACCTCTATCTGCCACTTTAACAATGACAGCTGTCACTTTGACAATAACAGCTGTCTCTTTGACAATGACAGCTGTCTCTTTGACAATGACAGCTGTCACTTTGACAATGCTAGCTGTCACTTTGAAATATGCGATTACTTGATGCGACACTAAATTTCTGAAACAGCGATGAAACTGTCCATGGAATTTAAGGTCGGGGAAGTACAGAATCATTTAAAAACTAATATATAAATAAAAACTGGTATCGACTGTAAATAATTGATGTAATAAAGTTTATTGGGTATTCAGTCTTCGTTTTTCAAAATTCTAATTCATTTTATCAACCCAAGCTTTCACCAACAATTTTTCGCAGACAGACAAATTAAAAAATAAATAAAATAGATAAACTGCAGCTTACAGAAAATTTAGAAAAATTAACATCAGAAACAATTGGACAAGAGAAAAAAACCCGATAAAAACTGTTATAAGTCGTCAAAAAAGATGGAGGAACGAATAAATGACATTGATGAAAATATATGTGGAAATATATGTGAATGAATAGATAAATAGATAAATAATCAACAAAGAATAAATTCTGTGAAATCGAGAATATAAGAACGGAGTGTCATGAATATGAAGACTTGATAATATTTGAATAAAATGAACTTGAGCTTTGGGTATCTGCTTTTAATTGAGAGTGTTGTAATAGCAATTCATATGATACTGTCACAAATTTTATTACAAATTCCTAATCAATAAACACTGGTTACAGTGTAAATCTTTACTTCACAAACTCGTATGTTCACAATATCACGCACAGTTACTCGTACTGAATCACTAAATGAATGAATTTCTCTCCTAGCTTACGCTCTTATTTATCTAAGCCGACAATGGGCCAACATTCAATTGTTTAATAGTTGTTTCCTGGCAACCACTAAACATCTAGTGACCATAGCCTGCTATTCTGCCAATCATGTCCGACAATTGAACATCGACCCTGTCAATACTAACTAGGATTACAGTTACAGCGAATTCAAATGAATAATTATGTGGCCCAATTACTACAAATATTTCAAACTTATGACAAACGTTCGATATAACTGTCACATCTGTCAAGAATTTCAACATTATCAAAATCTGAATGATGATTGGCGAAGCACAGCAGTTGACTTCATTAAGATTATTACAATCGCTCTTATGGGATTTAATTCTTGACTTCAAAAGTCTACAAGTCTGTCCAATATAAATTGAAGAACAGTCTTTACAATTGATTTCATGAATAATATTACTTTGATCATTGATAGATGTGGAATCTTTAAGTTTAGTGTATAGACTTCTGATAATAAGGTAATATTTCTTAAATGGTATTATAGAATGATCATTTTTGAGAATTTTTTTAATTTTATCAGATAAAAGGGAAATATACAGTGAAGATCAATAAATGACATTATTTGAAGCAAAAAAAATTGTTGGTGAAAGCTTGGATTGATGAAATAAATCAGAATTTTTAAAAACAAAGACTGAATATACAATAAACTTTATTAGTACATTAGGTAAATATTGGATATGAAACATTGGATGGATCATTACTCTATTTATGGATACATCAATACTTGTACTAGCTATGCTAATTTGTTGAATGAATAATATAATAACATTAGATTATTCACTCGTTGGAAAAACCAATAGTAATTCAGTTAACGTTTTCCCAAATACAATGATGAATTTCCACTTGAAGTTAGTGATAAAATTCTACAAATTCCACTTCAGAATTAATCCTAGGACCATAATCCTAATATATATATATATATATATATATAGTGGCTTGGACACCCCAGGTGGGGTTGCGCCGCTTCTTCTGAAGCTCTCTAGATCCTTTATTTGAGGGGGATCAGTCCTCATCGCCTTGTTCTAAATATTCTGACATATTTCTCTCCATGTCTTCCTATTTTCTGTTTTCTCCTTCCATTTCTTTATTCCTGCTTTACCCAGGTCTGCTTCTACCTCTTGTAGCCATTTCGACCTGGGTCTGCCTCTTCTTCTGTTTCCGCCTGGTTCCCATTGTAAAATTGCCCTTACGGTGTCTTCTTCCCTTTTTCTCCATATGTGTCCTAACCATTTCGTCCTCTGTTGTTTTATTTTCCTTACTATATCTTCTCCTTGCAGCTCTTGTTCTATTTCATGGTTCATTAATATTCTATATTCGTTTTCTGTCGTTTTTACTAATCCTGTAATAGTTCTTACTATTTTTCTTTCTACTATTCGTAAATCTTCTTCATCTTTTTTGGTCATTGTCATTGTTTCTGCCGCGTACATTATTATTGGTCTGATTATTGTTCTATAAACTTTTAATTTTGTTTTCTTTGTTAGGTTTTTATCCTTAAGTAATTTTTTATTTGCGTAAAAGGCTCTGTTCGCTGTTAATATCTTCTCTTGGATTTCTGTTTTCCTGTCTCCATTATTTGAAAGCATAATGCCTAAGTATTTGAATTTATTAACCTCCTCAAACTGCAGGCTACCTATTTTTATATTTCTACTTCCTGATTTTTTTCCTATCCTCATTATTTTAGTTTTGTTCTCATTGATTTTTAGACCCATTTTGTTTCCTTCTGTTACTATTTCTTCGACCATTTCTTTCAATATTTTCCTATTTTTTGTTGCCAATACTATATCGTCTGCGTATGCTATTATTTGTCCGCCTTTAGTTCTGAGTGTTCCTTTGTTCAAGTTCCTCATCACATATTCTAACGCTATGTTGAACAGAGTTGCTGATAGTGTATCTCCTTGTCTTACTCCTTTGTTTATTTCGAATTCCTGAGTTTCTCCTTTTTGTGTTTTAATTGTGGTTGTTGTTCCACTTAATGTCATCAAGATCAATCGTCTTAGTTTAGCTGTTATCCCAAATTCTTCTAGGGCTTTCATAAGTTTTTCTCTTTTGATCGAGTCAAACGCTTGTTTGAAATCAATGAATAATAAGTCTATGTTCATTTTATATTCACGTGCTTTTTCTATTATCTGTTTAACTGTATGTATAGCGTCTGTTGTTGATCTGCCTTGCGTGAATCCGCACTGATGCTGTCCTATTATGTTTTCTGTTTCTTTCTGGACTCTCTTTTGTATTAGTGTTGACATTATTTTATATGTCGTGTTCAGTAGCGTTATACCTCTATAATTTTCGCATGTTTGTTGGTCTCCTTTTTTGTGAATTGTGATTATTTGTCCTCTTTCCCAATCCTTTGGCATTTTTTCTGTTCTCCACACCTTCATTATAAGTTTATATATATATTCATGTAGTTCATCTCCTCCATATTTTATTAGTTCTGTGTTTATTCCATCTTTGCCTGGAGTCTTCCCATTTCGCCTGCTTCTTATTATTTCTCTGACTTCTTCTTCTGTTGGTTCTTCTGATACTCCTTCGTCCGCAATTTCATCTTGTGTTGTAATATCCACGTTTTGTTGCGGGTCTGTTAGCAGGGTTTTGAAGTATTCTACCCATGTTTTCTTATATTGCTCATCGTTTTCTGTTTTGTTGCCCTTTGCGTCTTTTATACAGTAGACTTTTGGTTTGTATGTTCTTTTTTGTTCATTTATTTTTTTATAGAATTGTTTTGAGTTTCTATTCATACTTTCTTTTTCAATATCTGTTATTTTATCGTCTATCCAATCTCTCTTGTTTTTTCTTAGAATTTTACAACATTTCTTCCTCATTTTTTTATAATCTTCTCTGTCTTCTATCCTATTTGTTTTCATCCACTTCAGTCTTGCATTTTTCTTTTTTAATACTATTTCTTGGCACTCTTTGTTGAACCATGTTTTTTTATTTTCTTGTTTTTCTTCTCCTATCCATTTTTTTGCAGCTTGGTTTATACAGTTTTGTATCTTATGCCACTTATTCTCTACATTGTCTTCTTCTTCATATTTTTCTTTGATGTGCTTCTCTATTTCTTCTTCGTACTTCTTCCTTGTGTCTTCATTGCTAAGTTTTTCTATGTCCCATTTAGTTTTCTTGCTTCTGTCCTTCTGATTTCTTCTTACTTTCTGTTTAAGACTTGCTATTACCATAAAGTGGTCTGAATCCGCGCATGCTCCTCTGTATGATCTTACATCTGTTATATCTGATTGTTTTCTTCCTGTGATTAGTACGTGGTCTATTTGTGTCTGGGTTACTTGGTCTGGCGATACCCAAGTTATTTTATGTATTTTTGGATGTTTATGTTTGGTACTACTTATAATCATGTTGTTTCTTGCCGCTATATCACATAGTCTTTGACCGTTGTCATTTGTGTTTTCATGTATTGTATATTTTCCTGCTACCTGCTTTATATGATCTTCTTTTCCTATTTGAGCGTTGAAATCTCCTAATAGTAATAGGGTGTCTTCTTTTGGTATTTTTTCTAATTCCTCTTCTAATTTTTCATAGAATTTTTCTTTTATTTCTGTCTTTGCGTTTTCTGTTGGTGCGTATACGTTTATTATTGACAACTTGAAAGGAGTTGTTAACATCAGAAACAATTGGACAAGAGAAGAAAACCCGATAAAAACTGTTATAAATCGTCAAAAAAGATGGAGGAACGAATAAATGACATTGATGAAAATATATGTGGAAATATATGTGAATGAATAGATAAATAGATAAATAATCAACAAAGAATAAATTCTGTGAAATCGAGAATATAAGAACGGAGTGTCATGAATATGAAGACTTGATAATATTTGAATAAAATGAACTTGAGCTTTGGGTATCTGCTTTTAATTGAGAGTGTTGTAATAGCAATTCATATGATACTGTCACAAATTTTATTACAAATTCCTAATCATTAAACACTGGTTACAGTGTAAATCTTTACTTCACAAACTCGTATGTTCACAATATCACGCACAGTTACTCGTACTGAATCACTAAATGAATGAATTTCTCTCCTAGCTTACGCTCTTATTTATCTAAGCCGACAATGGGCCAACATTCAATTGTTTAATAGTTGTTTCCTGGCAACCACCAAACATCTAGTGACCATAGCCTGCTATTCTGCCAATCATGTCCGACAATTCAACATCGACCCTGTCAATACTAACTAGGATTACAGTTACAGCGAATTCAAATGAATAATTATGTGGCCCAATTACTACAAATATTTCATACTTATGACAAACGTTCGATATAACTGTCACATCTGTCAAGAATTTCAACATTATCAAAATCTGAATGATGGTTGGTTTTGTTAGTATGGATTGGTAAAGCACAGCAGTTGACTTCATTAAGATTATTACAATCGCTCTCATGGGATTTAATTCTTGACTTCTAAAGTCTACACGTCTGTCCAATATAAATTGAAGAACAGTCTTTACAATTGATTTCATGAATAATATTACTTTGATCATTGATAGATGTGGAATCTTCAAGTTTAGTGTATAGACTTCTGATAATAAGGTAATATTTCTTAAATGGTATTATAGAATGATCATTCTTGAGAAATTTTTTTATTTTATCAGATAAAAGGGAAGTATACAGTGAAGATCAATAAATAAATGACATTATTTGAGGCAAAAAAAATTGTTGGTGAAAGCTTGGATTGATTAAATAAATTAGAATTTTGAAAAACAAAGACTGAATATACAATAAACTTTATTAGTACATTAGGTAAATATTGGATATGAAACATTGGATGGATCATTACTCTATTTATGGATACATCAATACTTGTACTAGCTATGCTAATTTGTTGAATGAATAATATAATAACATTAGATTATTCACTCGTTGGAAAAACCAATAGTAATTCAGTTAACGTTTTCCTAAATACAATGATGAATTTCCACTTCAAGTTAGTGATAAAATTCTACAAATTCCACTTCAGAATTAATCCTGGGACCATAATCCTAATAGCAGACCTAATACCGTCACGTCACATACATTTAAACCCTAGATCTCCGCCTGACCGGATACGTGAAGACGAGAGTCGGAAGTAGGTATCCTGAGTTGCACAACTGATGACATGGAGGAGACTTTTGGTAACGGATCATAACACTTACTTTAATATGGGTTTAAGACGATTAGATGGATGAATTTTAGAGGTCCATTGTTATTCAACTTAAATATTTTATTATAATGCTTTTTGGGTAGTTGACTTTCAAATTATTTCGAGAAGGACGAAATGACATTGCGAAGGACGAGGCCACGTAAGCCACTCCCTTTTCAGCAAAGACAAGCGTATTATTTTACTGTTGAATAATTAAACATTACATATGACAGTGATTTTCGAACAATTATGTCTGAAGACCTTGACAGGTCGGCCCTGCATTGTCTGGTAGTCTATCATTACTATGCTGAACTAATAAGTGATATTATCAGTCCATTGATAATTTTCATGTGTATAAATGCGAAATACAATAGAATTTACAGGAAAGTGGACATTAAAATATATTTGTCTAGAACTCACAATTGAATCTACTACTACTAGCATTCGGAATCCTCATATAATCAAAATACCCAATATTGTGTTACATTGTTTTCTTTCAAACATTATTATTATTCAGAATTTTCGCGGAACTTAGATCACAGGAATGTGAATAGCTGGAAAGCAGCTATTGTTATAAATAACTGTTGATACTTGTTGCTGAATTATTCGTGCCTAAATAAAGATGTAATAATTAAATTACATGTTGACTGTGAGTTGTTCTCTTGCCATATTACTTCCCGAAAATTGTGAACTTTGAAGTTTATTAACTTAATTATGAACAGTATCTTGTTTACAAACAATTAAGCAAGAAATTGTTTTTCTTAGACACTCCCCTGAATAGATAGGTACATGAGAGAGGATAATGCATTATCAGGACAGTGATAAAGACTAGTAGATTAAATTGGAGGTTCTGGAACACTTGCACGTGAAACGCAACCAGCATTACAAACTGTTAGTTTTTGTTTTTTTTTTTATTTATATCTACATGTAAATACGAACACATGATATATATGTTCTTCATCAAGATGTGTGTGCAACTATAGAATTTGTATGCATTGATAACATCCACACGAAATTCCACCATTGAATGAAATTTTAATATGAAGCTCATTAAACTTTTCTGTCGACTGAACCCCACACTAAAAGTTCCCATTTTAATTGTTTCCAAACGACACAGACATTTACAGCAGCTGTAAAAATACTCTTGTTTTCTCTATCAACAACTGATGTTGATAATTATTGCACGCGAGACCTCGTTGTCCATTTTGGGGTAAATGCGCATTTTACTAAATTTGGCACGCGATCGCAATTTCATTCGAATATAAAGGACGTTTAACTGGATGGTGAATGTAATTAACTTTACATGCTGGTCGTCAGAAGAATGCTCAAAGAAATGAACATTGCATTCTGGATGTAATTTAAAGTTTAGAATTAAGTTGGATATGAATTTTGAACGAAAATCTTATCAAGAAATGCCTTTGTATTTTTGCACGAAAAGATTTAACCATTGTTTTATTTTTCAGAGATTATTCATGAACAGAATTCAACCAACTATAATAATTCTAATTTTTTATAATATATACAACAAACTAAAAGCAATACCAATACTAATAAAACATCATTTATTGATCGGAATATGGCAAATTATTATCTCAATTTGCGCGAATATCACCCTTTTGTATTATCAAATAAAATCAGCATCTTTCCATAATGGGAATGAATGACTTTCTACTCCATTACACCAGCGTCGATATCTTTTTTCGTCTCATCATTCATCAGTCTTGTTCAAGGTGGTAAAACATTTCAGGCTCTTGTCGGGTGGACAAGAACCGACGGCAGGAGCAAGCAACCGTATTATCGGAGGATTAATCGCTCCGGAATTGATCCGAGCCTTGATCAAGGAGGAAAGCAAATTGAGATGATTACAATGAAAGTGAAGACCTTGTAGGAGGGTTAAAATTTGCAATTTGTGAAGATTAATTCACAGATGGAGTGAAGTAATTAAAAGAGCAAGAGAAAGTTGGTTGCAATAATAGTACTGCTGGCAAAGTATTTTCAAGATCAATGCTTATTTTAGGAAAGATCTAAACTTATTGAAAAGATAAAAAGAAGTTACTCATGTAATTGATGGCCAAGCTGTGACCTTGGAAAAATCTTGGACAAATGGAAACAATCTTCAAGTTTGATCATTTTGGATTGGTATAAATTATTTTACTTGAAAGAGTTCATAGACCTTAGCATCGTTTCTCACGACCGTAAAAAAGCTAATGTTCGTTCTAGGCAAATTTTGAGCCTGAAAGGTTGACCATCTAAAGGTTACCATCAGATATATTGAACGTGTAATAACCGGCTTTGCGTGTCAACAAAAAAAAACTGTTCCAATCTACTACTGATAAATATATAGAAAGTAATAATTTCCGACCTTGACATCATGATATTGGCATCATGGTTCTTATTAATACATCAGTCGATCAATTCTCGGTCGTGTGATATTAATAAAGCAAGAGTTAATGAATTAACTAGTCGGTGTATCACGAGAAAGAGGACGAGACATTGATCTCCAGTAGATGTACAGAACTACAGAGTATCCATAAACGTTAGGTTCTTGGACCGGGCGTTCGTGACAGGAAAAATTGGATAATTCTCTACAAGCTTCCATTTATACAGAAGATACTTACAACTGTAAGCTCATAATATTTGCATTTAAAACTAACCGCGTGTTAATGCATATTGCAAAATGGATTTTAATCAGCAACATAAAATAGCTTCTATGAACAACTTTACGAGATATTGGTGAAAATATCCGTTCTGAGCATCCCTTAATCCATTTTGACTATTTTCAGCTTGATGTCGGTACGTATGCATGTGTGTATGTGCGTTCGTAGCTCGCAAATCTCGGAACCTGTCTAACGTATTATGTTAAAATTTTGTATTCAAGACTAGTCGGGGGTCTAGTTACGCACCTCGCTTTATGGTTGCAATCGTCTGTACCGGTAGTCCATTTTACTTGACACTTTTTTTGAATTTTTCTCATAAATCCAGAAAGGTAAGCCGTAGGATACTAAAATTCAGTATTTGAGATTGCTGTAGTATCTACATAGTTACTTTTTATTTTTATACCAATCGGCTGAGCCGAAAGTGCACTTTATACAAAAGACTTTTCAAATTTTCCACATAAATTCAAAACAGTCAGTCGTGGAACATTGTAATTTCGTATTAAGCACTTCTATAACATCTAGTTGTATACCTTACAATCTTTACATTATGATTGCAATCGTCTGTACCGGAAGTTCATTTTATACCTAAAGCATTTTATGAACTTTCCGCATAAATCCAAAACGATTGAACGTAGAATGTTATAATTCAGTATTTAAGACGATAGTACCGTATAGATGCTCATATCCTATTTTTATTGAGATCCACCGAGCCGGAAGTGCACTTTTCTTGACAATATTTTGGAATTTTTCGCATAAACTCGGAACGATCGGCAGTAGAGTATTAAAATTTAGTATTTCAGTCTGCTGTAGCATCTGAATGATTACCCTACTGTTCTCATAACAATAGATTGAACCAGAAGTTCATTTCAGTTGGATTTTTTTTTAATTTTGCGCATAAATTTGAAATTGTTGGCCGTAGAATCTTGGAAATCAGTATTTAGGAATGTTGTAACATAAAAATGTTTCCTAAGCAACTGACTAGGCCGAAAGCGCACTTTACTCGACAGATTTTTAGAATTTTTTGGATAAATCCAAAATTATTAGCCGTAGAACGATGGCATTTTGTGTTTGATTATCGTATTATTATTTGCAAAAAATATATCCAATGATGTACAAGTAAGTCACGTGATGTCCACATAAGAGTTTTACAATTAGTTTCCTAGTCGATTTTGCGAGCTTGCCTTACGTTCAAAAAAATTGAAGGATCATTTTGATGATGAAAGCGCATTTTTGACAGCTTATGAATGCTTGTAACTTCAGAGATTTCGCAAATTACCATCTCCCACAATCACTGAGCTTGAAATCAAGCAGTTTAAGTAAACCTACGAAACAGCAGCTTTCATTTTCTACCAGTTTCAAGTTGACTATTTGATAGATATATAATTTGAGCACGTACAAACTCAAAAATACCTTTTAATCTTTATTAGTTAGTTATTGACTGAGGTCATGTGCTGTACCTTGAAATAATAATTTGATCTTCATCAAAGCTATATAAAAAAAATCCCTGAAAATGACTTCCAAAGCTACAGATTGAAGAAAATAAGTAACGGGTGGTCATGTACTGGCCTAAATTGATCGTAAGAACGAAAGTCAAACTTATTGTTTAATAACATCGGAAACCGCATGTCAATATATTGTATAACTCGCGAAATATTGAAATAAATAGTTTCTACCCTAAAATGGGTACTAATCTATATCGGTTCGAAATTTCGGGTATAAAATTCAATTACTGATAAGTTGCTCATTTTGTGCAGCAATTTTCAGATTTCAACTATGGATAGTTCAGCAGTAATTACCTTTTCAATTTTTGATTCAATTTTTACTCAAAACTGGGTGAATGAATAAGAAAACCTAGCAGTTCATGCAAATCTACAAATCAGCATCTTTTATTTAGTACCTGTTTAAAGTCTGTAAGTGCTGTGGTTGCTGAGATCTCAGCGTCACGCCAGCCAGCCAGCCAGCCAAAGTGCATATAATAGCGTATTTTTTTTGTAAAAAGTTATCCAAAATAGTTATTTCTGATTCTAGATTGCGAAATGTTTCTTTTGCATTCGAGAATAAAAGATTTTTTTGTGAGCGCAGCGAACAAAAAAATTATTCGAATTATGGAAAAAAGCTATTTTTTGTTGTTAAATCAAATAATTTTTTCAATATGCAATAACACCTAGCGGGAATTTTTGAATACAAATATTTTAAGCTTTTAGTTGTAGGGATATATTTTTTAAATGGCTGTCTGAAAAAATTGTGCCTTTTTCTCTATCATAAGCGCCGTTTATCTGTTGGTACGAGTATTTTGGGTGCCACTTCTGTTATCCTACCTAAATCATACTAACTCAAACGGCTGGGTAACTAATAGAGGAGTAGTGTAGAAGTATTGTCAAGTTTTTTTTATGACGATAACACACCAAAATTGCATTTAACAAGCAACGCAAAATAAATAGGACAAAAACATAGGCAGAGAAATAGCCGGGTTAACGTGAACTTGCCGGGATTAGGTTCTAAATTGATATCAGTGACAGCGAAATTTCACCAGACGCGGGCTAACGTAAATAGACTGGAATTAGAGTTGCCAGGTCTTAGAACCAAATAGTCGGACAGACCAGACAATTCAGCTGGACATTTGGGTAAAAAAAGTCTTACACCCTTAATTTTTTGTCTTAGTATTAATACAACCAAAAAAAATAATTATGTATAATCAGACTTTTTTAATCATTTGCCAGAAAATCTTTTTAAATTCTAACGAAATAACAAAAAATTGAATGAATCAGTCTCTTTATTATTAATCGTTCATTACTTTTACTACTATTGCAATGTGCAATGGTAAACAAAATTATTCAAAACACCAATTAACTTAATTAGCTTTAAAGTAACTGAAACAAAAATAATTAATTTTCTGGTTGACAGGCATCTTCTTTAAAAGCTCATTTACATGTCAAATGCATTGGATGAAATTCCACAACCAACATTTTAGCTATAGTGTCTACATTTGTGATCTGTTGCGTTTTTTGCACATTTTTTATCTACTGAAGAAAAATCTCTTTCAAAACTTACGTTATAACCCGAAATAGAAAAATAATAGCAACAAAATGATTCTGGAGAGCAATCTGGATTACTCGTTGATCTAAAATAGGCTACAGCTTCTAAAAATCATTGTCCCAATTTTATTGGTCAAAACATTCAATGATGAAAAATTGAGATGAGGGATTTCAGTCAAAAAAAATAATTTATGTGATCTATAGGTGATTAGAAAATTTTTACAGAATTCCCTCATCTCAATTTTTCATCATTGAACTTACCAGTCAGCTACATCCGACACATCTGCGTCAACTTCAATGATGTTTTGTGCTAGAATAATTATATTTTCTGTAACTTCACTCCATTTAGAAAGGTATTTTAATGTCATCCTATTAAAATGACTTGTCTTTGCACAAGTTTCCAGTCTAAGATCGTAAATAGTTTAATGCAATAATGTACATGTTTTTGATATTTTCTTTGGACGCAGTAATTTGTTCAGAGTTTTCAATATTCTCATCGAATAAAGGCCACAATTGACAAAAGTTTTGTTCAATCTTTATCTCACAACAGATTTCCAAAATCTCATTTACGAAAACATGAGTCTTCTTCGCCAAGGACGTGATGACGTCTGACCCACAATTTCTGGAAACTTCGAGAAACCATAAACACGAGACTAAATCGAGCGAAGAATAATTGTTAGTAGTTTGGATACGGAGCACGCGAAAGTGAAAATAAATAAGTGAAACAGTGGAAATGGATAAGAAGAAGTGGAAATGAATAGCTGTGTAAATAATAGATGAATGTAGTGTTAACGTCTATATTAGCGTCGGTTATAAGTAGAATATTTAGTAGTGGATATTTTCAGTTAAATTTTATTGGCCTTGAGTAAAAATTCACGAACGAATAACGTTTCATTATACTATTATTCAAGTAATGATATGGTTTTAACACCTTCAACTAGCTGCAAAGATTGTAACCAAAAAAATAGTAGAACAGCAATCACATCGTCACACTTTGTAGTAATTCATTATTATAACTGATTAACAAAAAAAAAACCACATGAATTCCAAAAATTCATTATATACTTTGGTACGATTCAAAGAAAAATCTCGGAATATTTTGCAATATAAAGTAAAACAGATTTTGGTACAAACAATTTTCATGAATATAACGTCATAAAATTTTTACACCTCATGAAAAATATGTGTGTAAATATTAAGTAATTTTAATTTTATGAACATACGTGGTACTTACGAATTCTAATGATTATGTGTAGGTATGTTGACTGCCTTCTATGGATGGTGAAAAGAGAGAATTACCAATGTTAAAGCACTGGAGATACGCAGCTACTGACAGTTCAGAAATAAATTTTTAGATGGGAAAACAGCACTCAACTATGTGTACTACTCTCATAAAACATAGTTTTGCTATTTTATAACTTCTAACTTGAAGGAATATAAATATTATCTTAGAATACTTTATGATAGAGTAGAGATCGTGGAAACAGTGCAAGCAGCTCAGACAGGAGAAGCACTTTAAATGGCTGTTCGATCATCGGTCTAAATGTAAATTTTAGATTTTAGATACTATGTATTAGCAACAATAACAAACGAATACAGATTTTTGATAATCTGATAATTATTAGAGCTAATAAAAGCAAGTAGCAAGTAGTAGGTATATTTTGAGGATTTGCGCACACTAAGGTCAAGTCCATTGACCTTCAGTTAACCTTGGATGTTCAATACTGTTGTTTCGTGCACAAAAAAATCGATTGATAAAACTTTACAAGCTTTTATCGAGCCTTGAATGTGAAACTCTTGCAATTTTTAAATATCACAATTAGAAATAACACTTTAAGAAAGAAGAAAATAATGTGTGCTTCCATTCCATCTTTGTTCAAACCACTGCTCACAAAGCTTGAATGTTATTTCCTCAAACGAATACAAAGATATCAAATCTCGTCCCTAATGCCTTTCCGGATTTGAAGTCAAGTTGTTGAAGCAGTCGCCCTTCTATCGTAAACCCTCATTCTCATTTCACTGGAGACCGCGTGAAAATATATTTTTATCTCTTCTGTTCGAGCTTTTTCTGTTGTTGTTATCGGGGTAAATATTTTTGTTACATTTCTTGGTGATAGCGAAAGTGAAAATATGAAACTTACCATAAGCTGTATGTCCATTGAGCATAAAAAAAATATACCCACGCGCCTGCCTCAAACTTCAACAATAGAAATGTAAATGCTTGAATATTATCTAGACTTCACTTCCATAACACCTATTTCTGGGCTTGAACTTCCCCCCGAACCAAACAATTCAATGAAATCACTAACAACAACTTCAAAATAAGCTTTTGTTTAGTGTGCTCAAAGCAAAATTTATGAGAAATGCAAATAGGTACATTATCAACAAGAAGTTTTATTATTTCAACTTGTTGCTTGGGTACAGATTCAATTCCAATTAGGTGTAACTAATTATGATTTCCAAGGGGTTAGTTACTGCTCGATTAATACAGGAAGGGTGATACGAGTAATATGATATAAGGGATTAGTTATTTCAGGGTTGTATTGTTATTGGTATGAATTTCTAGCATTGTGTTGAGTTCATTATATTGAATTGATGATTAAGTATCTTACATCTGATGTCTTCATCATAATAACAAATAATAATCGCAATTGTAAATATTATCAATAATTATTAAATAGCTTTGTAATATTGCGAACCTGATTTTCGTTCAAGTTGCGCCAAAAAAAATTATATATCGATTAGCTCAAAACCTGATATTACAAAATAAATGTCCTACATTAAATAAATGTGTGTGTTTTTGTGCTTAAATGCGATTTGAAAAGCATGCAATTATAGAAAAATCAATGCAATTATATTACAGGATAAGGTCATATAGTCACATTGATTGGACGATATAAAAATAATGTCAAAACACATTTATTTCAAATTGCATACAATGTGAATATTGCTTTATGAAATTGTGGTATTCAAAAAGATTTTATTGCTACTATTTGAGTTAATATGTTAGAAATTTGGTTGGTTGATCAATCCTGCTCCTGTCCATTTCGTACGAACTCATGGATTATGGATAAGGATTCTTTCAGTTTCTCAAAGTGTAAGATTCTGAAGATTAGGGGCTAATTAGAAAGAACTGCGTCTTCGTGTGCGAAAGGCAAAAGAAGTATATGAATCATTTAGCTCTGCTACCAGACAAGTAGAATTTAGTGCGCAGCTTTTATCTTCCATCGCGAACTCAAGTCGGAAAGAATATTTCGGAATCTTATTTATTGCGCGTGACGTCCTCCATTTGCATAACATTTTCATAAAGTCGTTTCTTTGAGAAAGTTACAATTTTCCAAGATGCGCCCGTTTGTTCCATATCATTTTATGACAGGGAGTTTGCTTTTTTGTTCTTTCAAAAGAATACGTAATAAAATATGTTTCATTTTCATCATACTTCGTTGCAAAGAATAATTCGCCACTTCTCAGAATGCTCTAATATTGTCCTCAACACGGTATCAGCCATTCAATATACAAGTACTTATACTGCTTCTCAGGCATATCATACAATGAGTATTTTGTGTGAATGCCCCTACAAAAACAAAAATAATCCTTCAAGTGCTCTCCACATACTCCTAGATATGTCTACAGGGATTTGCTCACCAAGTGATGTTATGCACACGGTTCAACGAGTTTCTACATACCAGTTGACATAGTTACCCCAAGCAACGCTAGTCAAAAGTTCAGATTTTGGAAGAGGAGTTTCTTCATATGGTCGAACTAATTCAGGCGAAACTATAAGATAAATGAGTAATTTTAATTAACGCTTGGCTGCCTTATAGTAGACGGTTGGTTATTCGAAACACCCGAAAGGATTTGGAACAGTATTATAGGATGGAAGGATAAACACAAGAATAATTAAATGCTAAAAGCATGTGATTATAGACAGCAGTACAAAGTATGAAAATCCTTGTAAAAAGGAGGTAAAAAATTTCTCAAAGCAAAACAGTCAAAAACTTCACAGCATCTTGTCAACTGATAAGCATCATCAATACTGTGCAAGATAAGATCTCCCCATATCCACATACATTCGTAGTTAGGTACTACCTCAAGCAGCAGCACAAACCGATAGTTCTAGAATTTGAAGGAGGCACATTAAAATTCGACTGATATTCATTCAAAGAATCGTAAGCAAATATCTTCTTTCGTGGTTGATAGCTAATTTGACAGCTGCGTAGACCAAGCAATAAGTTAAAGGCCAGAAGGTTAAATTTCATTCATAGAAGCATTCGTCAATGACTTGACACTCCAAAGAAAGCCACACAAGTTGGAATATTTTGTCTTTCATCCAAAAATAGAATCATCTCGCTTGATACTATACTGTGCAAATTAATTGGAACAAAGTGAAAAAATCGCTTTCTTCAAAAGTCCATGCCTCCATCCGTTCCATTCCCCCACCACACACTTTTCACGTACTTCTTCCATCAGAAATGGCCTTCTGCAAACACCCTGGCACTGAGTTCACTAGGCAAATGCAAATTTTCTCGAGTTCATCATCGTGTAAACACACCTGAACAGCATCACTCATCATGCGTTCCTCTGTCATACAATGCTTTCCATCCAAATGCCTCATCACAAAACTTCACAAGCCCTCAATGGGATACAACTTAGGTGAATCTTCAGGCCAATCTAGCACCTTGGTTCTATCCTCAAGCGTAAAAGCCTTCAGTAGTCCCAAACTGTGACAAGAGGCCAAGTCGCGCTGAAATGTCTTGTCGAAGGCTCGCACGAATAAAACCGTCCCACCGAGTAATATTCTGATTTATTCAGTCGAATTCATCATGCCTTGATCAGGAACTAAACTTCTAGCGCTATTCGTCGTGAAAATCCCCTTCAGCGGGTGTTTCACATCAAAATATTATGCCGCAGGATCGTTGCACATGCGAACCCTCGACTGGACATCCCAATACGACCCGGTCCCTGGACACAATTCAAAACTGGTAAAGGCCTCTATGCTGGAAAACCAAATCAAAGTTTCTGATTGGGCTAGGAATTGACCCAATCTAAATTCCATCGAGAACCTATGGAATATTGTGACAAAGCGACCAAGCAAAACGGATTGTACCACAGAAAAACGCATGACAGATAGTGCTACTCAAATGCGTTTATTTAATGATAAACTTGAAAAATAATGCACCATTATAGCGGAGGCAACACCAAACCTCTACAGGAAGTCATCTCCACCAAGAAAAGACACACGTCATACTGAAAAATGCACTGCAGACCTACGAAACCAACAAAAGCACAGTTCTCTGGAAGAAGCACTTCTTCTCATCCTGTCCCAATTAATTTGCACAGTATAGTAGCTATCCAAACCACCGCAAGACAAAATTTCTCTACATGGTCAACTTTTACCTCAAGCAGTGCAAATCAATGGGTCCAGAGTTCGGAGAAAAGGCAGAGTGAGAACTGAATTATATTAAAACCATGCGGAGCTAAACAGGGAATCAAAACAATACAACTCTAATGGTTCAGAATTTGAAGAAGCAGTCGTAGCGAAGCCCAATTGCATCAAATTCACGGAAGCTTTCTGTCATTTGACAGCCACTCGAAATGTCGTAAGACACAACAAATAGTTTTGTTCTTTTCTCTTTTTCAAAAGTTACTATGACATATGGAAGGTAGGTATTGAGTAAATGATGTATACTTTGTTGAAATGTTTTTATTTCAAGTTACGTGGTGCGATCGATTTCGGTTATATAGCCATCATCAGGCATTCGCTGAAAGTACATAATTGCGTGAAGATATTTTTTATATAAAAATTAAATATGAAAATTTTTGAAAATGTTAACAATTTTTCAATATAAGATATAAAAATATAGAAATATAACAACATGTAATGTATATAAGTATATAATAAAATGAAGTGTATGTGACGCTGCGTCGAAAGATAAATAAGGAATTGAATATTATTAATATTGAATTTTCCATGAAAAATCTAAATATTAATTATGTTGTTGAAACAGAAATAAATAGTAAATGGAGGAAATAAATATTTAAAATTTAAATATTAAATATAAAATTGAATACTATTTTGAATTGAAAATAAAAAGATCAAAATGTGCTCGATTGAGGTTAGGTTTGTGCACCCCACAGCAATAATATCGGAATATAAGTATTAAACAATATTTTAGTCAAAATTTAGTAATTATTAAAAATACTTACTGTCATTATTTAGTTAAGAAAAGCCATCAGGACTAATTTAGTGGTAAAATTTGAAAAAGTTTCACAACCCATGTTGTTTGGTCAAGAGAATGAAATATACTGCCAGTTATGAAATTATCTCGTTTCCGTTTTAGGAAGATGTAGGATTATGGCTAAAAAGGAAGGCGGGAAAAGTTGGTGGTTTGTATTGAGGTCTTGAGATATTAGAAAAATGATAGAAGTGTCATTCTAACATTTATTTGAATGGTGGTAGTTTTAAAAATATATGATTGTGATTAGTAAATTCTGTAATTTCGTTTAGTAAAGTGTTATCTGTTAGGATGTTATGTCTGATTTCGAATTCTTCTAGTAAAAGTAAATTTGTAAATTTTGTTTCATGATGTAGTAATTCTAAGTGATTTGTGTCTGTCGTATGATTTTGTGTTTTTAGATGTGTGCCCATTGCAGATGGTGGATTATTTTTTATATGTTCTTTAAAACGTGTATGAATGCTTCTGGAAGTTAGTCCTATGTAGCTTTTATTGCAGTCGTTACATGAAATTTGATATATACCTGATTTATTTAATTTTGAATTTTTCGGTTTATTGTTCTACAGTAGTTTTTCTATAGTAGGGTGTGATTTGTTGGTCAGAGTAAAATTGAGTTTATGAGCGATTTTATTTAGAGGATTTTGTATATAATTATGATATGGAAGGGAAATGAAAGTTTCAAATTTTTTATGGTTAGGATATATTTGTTTTATGAGTCTTAATTGTTTCTTTTTATTGTAGATGTTTAACATGTAATTAATTTTAAAGTTATTATTTTTACCAATATCAATTATAGTTTTTAATTCGTTATTGAAATTATCTTCAGAAAGTGGCATAGAAAAAAGTCTGTTGAACAAGAAGTCGAAGCTAGTTTGTTTTATTTTTGGTGCGTGTGATGAATTAAAGGGGATGATTATGTCTGTGCTTGTAGGTTTTCTGTAAATGTTATATGTTATATTTTGATCGGATCTATGTAAGGTTAAATCTAGGAAGTTGAGTTCATTATTTTGTTCAATTTCTAACGTAAATTTAATTTTGGATAAATTATTGATTTTGGGAAGGAAGATATTTAATTCTGCTATGTGACCCATCCAAAAACACAAAATATCGTCGACGTAACGTCGCCACATTAAAATATTAGAGCTTTCTTCGAGTTGCATTATTTGTGTTTCTAAAAAATCTATGAATATATTTGATAATGCACCTGGTATTGGGCTGCCCATTGGAAGACCATCTTTGAATTTGTAATAGGTGTTGTTGAATTGGAAGAAATTCTGATCAGTAACTGTATTAAATAATTGTGATAAGTTTAAGATGTCTAAGTTGGTTAAATTGTATTTTTGTTTTACTGTGTTATTGTTGTGTAATTGATTTTCTAGTAGTGTAAGGGTTTCTTTTACTGGAATATTGGTGTATAAATTAACTATGTCAAATGATGTTATGATGAAACTTCTATCATTGTTGTATAGTGTATTGTCTATTTCTGAAATTAATTTTAAAGAGTTATGTATTGTGAAAGGTGATTTATATTCAAATTTGTTAATTAAAATGCTATTTAAAGATTTAGCTAATTTGTGGGCTGGAGAGCCGATGGAAGAGGTAATTGGTCTAATTGTTTTATCTGGTTTATGTAGTTTTATAAGACTGTATAGGATAGGTGTGTTAGGATTTCTTTCTATTATGGTAAACGATTTTATATTAAATTTATTTAAAGTTGTTATACTGTTATTGATTTCTTTTCTAAAGTGTGAGGCATATTTAGGTAAAGGATTTATTTTTAATTTAGATATTTCATTCTCATCAAAAAAATTAAAAGTTTTCTGATTGTAATCTTTTGTTTCTAAAATAACTAGAGCTGCATTTTTGTCGCCTTTTGTGATTGTTAATTTATTGTTTGTAATTTTTTCTTTTATAGATTTTATGCAAGCATTTATAGTTTTTGAAAAGTTTGAAATATTCCGGTTATTATTGTTCTGAAGTGCACTCACCTGATTCTTTGATATATTATTTAAAGCTGTTCCTATTTCTGGTAATATTTGATTGAAGTTGTGATGCGATTGGAGTTGTGCTTCTAGATCTATGGCGATTTTATGCAGATGAGGAGTTGATGGTGGTGGAGCAAATTTGTGGCCGAGGTTTAGTGTATCTTGTTCTTGTTTGGTAAAAGTTATGTTGGTTAAATTTGACATGACCATTTTCCTACGGTACTTAATTGTAATGAGATAAACCGAGAACACTCACATAACCTAGAACAACACAAATCAAATAATCAAGAAGAAGTCGTAGTGAAAACTAATCGATAATCACCTAATTGGCGTAATTCGAAGCAATATGTTATGAAAACGGAACTCTAAAAAAGACGAATCATGAGGTCAAAATTTTGAAGGAGTCATGATAAAGACTAATTGATGGTCACTCAATTGGTATAACTAAGATCCCCTTAAGTAAGCAACACAAGACCAACAATATGTTATGGAAATGGTATTTTGAAAAGGACAAATAGGAAGGTCAAAATTTTGAAGAAGGAGTTGTGGTAAAGACCAATTGATGGTCACCCAATTGGTATAAACAAGTTTGCCTCAAGTAGCTTATAGTATTAAAGAGTAACACAAGATAGATAATATGTTATGGAAATGGAATTCTGGAAAGATCAGAAGCATCAATTTTGAAAGAAACTTCTTCTCCTCATCAGAAGCAGTGCATATCAAGGATTCTCAACGAAAGCAGCACAAAGCAATTTTTTCACGTGCCTGATTGTTATCCGAAGCAGAAACCAACGGATCCAGCCCAAGTGAGGCAAAACAAGAACATCCAGGTGACTAAAAATGACCCGAAATAGCAAATACCAATAGTTTGAGAGCTCGAAGAATTCAAAGATTAGGATTCTAGGGAGGTCTGGAGATCTAATTTCGAATGAGATTCCGTCGTCTACGGAAGCATTACCACAAATAATGATGATGTCAATAAGTTCATCTTGACCTTAAGAGACGCAAGACAAGAATCTATCACGTATATGTCACTTAGTGGTTACTTGGAAGAACACAAACCTATGGGTCCCAAATTTGAGGAAAGAATCAAAGCGGGGTTCCGTCAACTACTTGAAGACAATAGATTCAGCACAAACCAACGGTTCCAGAGCTTTGAACAGAAGTCGTAGCAAAACTTGAATGATGAAAAAGAGGCCTATTGTTATTCAAAGCAGCACGTAGCAGACAATACTTTAAAGAAATGGTATTCTGAAAAAGGCAAGAGGTTTAATACCGAAAGAAGCTTCGCCAAGACGACGGAAGCATTCTCGCAACAAATAACCAGTAGAAATAGCGGAAGGCAACATTTACTTATGATGATTATCCGGAACAGCGTAAACTAATAGATTCAGAATTTGGAAAAGAAGTTGTAGCGAGATCCGAATGATAGTCAACCTGAGGGGAGCAAAATAAGATTTTCCTACGTGGCTGAATAATTTTAAGGAAGATAACTCTGTAATAAATGAAGAGCCTTCATCAAGTCCACGGGAGCATCCGCACAACTAATACGGATTGGATGCAGTGCAAGACAAGGTTACCCTACGACAGTTACTTGCACCAACGCAAAGTGATTGGCCTAGAATTTAGGATATGAGTCTATCTATCTGGAGTGATCCAAAATAGGAATTCCTCACTAGGCTGATACTTATGTAATATAGAGAAGTGCAGACCAACAAACCTAAAATTTGAAAGAAGAGTCAAAATGAAGGTTGCGCAGAACAGGATAGCTACTTGAAATCAATAAACCCACAATTTGTAGAATTTAATTGATGGTCTCCGGGAACTGGCACAAGACAAGATTGCTCTATATGGAGGAGACAGCGTAATCCGATGGAGCCAAAATTTGGACAAGGAATCGTGGTAAAAGATAGCCTTTCGACAAGTTGATGACATTGCTCAAACGACTGATGTCTGTTCAAAGAAACACAGTTAGAAAATGAGGTCAGGAAATAGAATATTCATGGAAGTATTCTCTCAACTTATAGCCACCCAAGGTAGCGCACATTAAGTGTACCTAGGACCTAGGCCAAAGTTCACGACCATAGCAAGATTATTGCCAGAGGTTGTTAGATTCTTGTAGTTGAAAGATATAGTTATCCATTATTATTCCTAAAAATGTTCTTAAGGCTGTATTCGAACAACGCAAGCTGTTCATGTCAATCTCATATGGTTTTGCAGACTCTTCTCAATAATAATATTATTTCTAACTCAGACTTGAATGTTTATAGAGGTCCAGAACCAGATTCATAATACATCAGAACAGGATCTTTCAATAATTCAGTTCTCCTAAAAGATATCTTGTTATTAATACTTTATCACATAGTTTAAAGGTTGGTTGGTTTTCCGAGCTAACAAACCAACTTCAAATCATTAAAATTTCAGTACACTTCTAGCGGATAACCTTTTCACAGCAAACTTTTCTTGTCGTGAAAATATTTTTGCTTCAAAGCAAATGAATAGATATTTCCAGACATATAACTCACAATATCTTATTCATGCCATAAAGTAGTGAGTTAGAGCTGGAGGTAGCATTACACCAACAGATGTTGTTGAAACATTTTTTTATGGATATAAATCCATATATTACAATCGACAAAACGAATTTATAAGGGAGGCTATTTCAGCGCAGCTGATACCGGATTTCATGACGGTATAAAGTTCCGAAACTGTCTAGCTGGATCCCTAACATATTGAAATTCGTATTAGGGTAGTAAAGATTTTGCAAAGTCTTCAAGAATGAATTTGCTGCTCCAATGATTTTCATGGAGATAATAAGAGGAGCATTTTGATTTTCTATCAAATTTTTGTGATACTTTGTACGATAAGGAATATTTTTCTGCTGGAGGTTTAAGGATTGAGTTATATTTTACTCTTGCAAGGATGATTTACGTACTAAGACGTACTTCGTTGTCATCTTCTTGCTGCGGTATATTTTATTTCTCCACTTTTTATGTTGAGCACTGCGAGCTTATTTAGCGAGTGACACTGTAATAATTTTTCATGGATATAAAAGTCGTTTGATAGCGCACCTTATAAAAAATATATACCAGAAGATTAAGGGTAATGTCCACCTAATTTAGCACCATATATTTTCTCGCATCTGGCAATTCTTTCCATTCATTCATATTATTATATTGAAGCATTGAAGTCTATCAGGTCCTTCCATCAAAATATATGTTTGTGAACCGAATTAGATCTTATTATATGTATACAAAAGAAATTACACTTCATATATTGAGCTGCTCATTATAGGGGACATCAATTTACTCCACCTCCGCACATGTTTGCCTACACGTTGATAAATTTCTGTTTGCATTTGATCAAGGGCTGTTTATTCATGAGTGTTTGTTCTGTGAAATATTTCATTTATGTTGTAGGCAACAAAATTATATCAGGATGATAATAATTATTGCTTAGAAATGATGAACGATGCAGGCCAATTCCAATCATAGTAACAAACACTTAAATCTGAAATTATATATATTGTTTATCTAATTTATTATTAATTACAAATTTAATCACTTAAATTTTACCATTCAAGTCTTACAAATCAAGTGGTAAGAACAGTAAGACTTTACCACTTACACTTGTAATCACTCGAGCTATGCAATTTAGTTCCCTTAGTGTAGTACGTCGAACAAATTAAGAGCTCTATAGCCTTAAAATCCTTTCAGCAGCCATTCTCTTGACTATGGTTTTCTCTTTTTAGCGCATTTTTTTGAAAAAAGCGCTATTATATTCACTTTGGCTGGCTGGCTGGCTGGATGGCTGGATGGGTGGCTGGCTGGCTGGCTGGCTGGATGGCGGGCTGGCTGGCTGGCGTGACGCTGAGTTCTCAGCAACTATACTATTTACAGACTTGAAACTGGTACTAAATAAAAGCTGCTATTTCGTAGGTTTGCACAAATTGCTTTAATTCAAGCTCAGTGATTGTGGAAGATTAAATTATTCAATTACTTGTTTCAAGTGAAACAATGCCCATAAATATATATGACATTAGGGATATGGCAACTTAAGTTTATTAAAGTAGATAAAAATTTAGTTACAACTTTCGCCGCGGGTGTCACTATCATTATGTACAGTTGTCAAATCTGTCATGGATTCATTCAATGACTTGTTTGACGCGAATTTGAAGCTTATTAGAATGAATTATTATTATTATGAAAATTTGTTTACTTTTGGTGTATTTTTTTATATAGCTTTGATAAAGATCAAATTATCATTTCAAGGTACAGCACTTGACCTCCCGTCAGTCAATAACCAAACAATGAAGATTAAAAGGTATTTTTGAGTTTCTACATGCATAAATTATGTACCTATCAAATAGTCAACTTGAAACTAGTATTAAATGGAAGCTTCTGTTTCGTAAATTTGCCCAAACTGCTTGATTTCAAGCTCAGTAATTGTGAGAGATGATAATTTGCGAAATCTCTGAAGTAACAAGCATTCATGAGCTGTCAAAAATGCGCTTTCATCATCTAGATGATTCTTCCATTTTTTTCTACTGCCTGCATTCTAATTAATTTGCAAGCTCTAACTTCTCTTCTCCGTAAGTTATTTTCGGCTACATCCATATTTGTGATAAACAAGTTCATATTCTAGTATCCCAATAAGCCGCACAGCTTGCTTCTTGTGCGGCGAAAGCAAGCGTTGCGCCAAGCATTGCTCAAAGCGGCCCAGAGCGCAATGCATCTTGCAGCAAATTAAGCGAACAAAATTGCTTGAAAAATCGGCTCGTGTGTAACAGGGATCCAAGTTACCATAATTTGCAAAAGTAGCCAAGTCCAATTCCATCATGTTTCCGGAAGTATCTGTCGCACTTTTGAAAGTTGAATTACTCTAACTCATAACCATCTGAAGCACCCACTTTTCTGATTCATTATTCCCAGCAACACAAAGTAACGGGTGCAGAATAGCGAGAACTGAATGATAGCCAACATAACCGAGACGAAATAGAATCTCCAACGTAGCTAAGAGTGGCCCGAAACCATACAAAAATCTGAAGGAATTGAGGCAAAGGGAAGAATATTCTTCCAGGAGAACCTTGCAGAGTAACCGCGCTCCTTTTTGCTTCGCCAAAGTGTGCATTCGTTACAGGAGTAAAGCAGGGTGACGAACTATCTTCTACTATTTTCAACTTAGCTCTAAATGATGCCCTTGACAAGGTTGCGCATGAAAGTACCATTTTCATAAAATCGAATCAAATATGTGAGTACGCAGACGATGTAGTTATCATCACTGAAAGAAAGCAAAACATGATAGAAATATGAGTGGAGATAAAAAAACATACGAAGATGAAAGGTTTCAATATAAATGAGAATAAAAAAAAAAACATGAGAGTTTCGACAATAAGTGAGAGAAGGGAACTCGAAAACTTAGAGATAGGAGAGAAGACCTTCGAGGAGTACGCAGCTTCTACTACCTTGGAATAAAGATAGCGAACGACGCTAGTATGAGCCCGGAAATAAAAAAAGAATATCAACAGAAAATCGGGCACACTTTCTTCACAGAAAGTTATTTACAAGTCGATTTATATCAAGAAGCTCAAATAAGAAAATTTATACTACGTTGATACAACCAACGATAACATAAGGATGCGAAACTTGGATGCTGAATACGGTAGACATGAATAGACTGAGGATTCTCGAAAAAAGAATATCCAGAAAAAGATATGGACCAATAAAAGAAGGAGAACTACGGAGAGCTCGAAATAACATGGAATTGGAAGAGATAATTGGAGGAAAAGACATACAAAGAGGGAAACTACACTCACGAAGAAGAAAGGATAGACCTAGAAGAAAATGGAAAGATGCAGTAGAGGAGGATCTGAGAAAAATTGGCGTGAAAAGATGGAGTACCAAAGCAAAAGATAGAGAGAAATGAAAGCGAATTGTGCAGGAAGTCAACGCCCATCCCGGCGGGCTGTAGAGCTAACAAAGAAGAAGAGGGAGAAGAAAGTGTGCATGAACTCATTAGCCTTAAAGGTACATCCTTTTTTAACAATCCTTCTACGTTTTGAAACACTCCTTATATTATGATGTCAAATTTGAGGTGACTCAAAGATCAATCAAAGGCAATTTTCCCAAAAAATTGAAAATGGTCCTTTATTTCATGGCGAATTTTAATTGGATGTTTCGAAAGAATAATTATTATATATCATCAGTACTTTATTAATATTGTTTGGAAAACTGCCTTTAATTAATTCTGAAGCCTCCTCAAATTTGACATCATAATCTAATTTAAGGATCCACAACGTTCATAAAAAATAATTCAACTCCTTATATTAATTTCTGGATATTCAAACCTTTCTTCTTCCCAAGATATTTTTCGATTAGGGAAAGATTTCATATTGCATTAGAAATCGCCAACGAAATTTTGATGAATGGGCAGGAGCGTCATCGTGACATCCAGTTGCCACTGCATTACGAAGTCGTATAACACTTTTTGTTGAAGCATGTTCATGACAAAAAGACAACTGCTGGTCAAATAAAAACAGTAAGCATTGCCTTAATGTTGCTCTGACTCTGGTGCGCTTCCTTGGTTCGTTGTTCTTCAGGTGTCTTTTACTGACAGGGTCTAGGCTTTTGTTTCAGAGTCAAAAATTCATTGCCATACATTTTCACATGTCCTGAAGATATTTTTTAACCAAGATAATCGATTAAATTCTTCATGAGAAAAACTGATCAATAACAATACTGTAGTAATCATATGGAATTATCAAGAAAAAATAAAACTACGTCCTCATTTTCATTCGAAAAAGCACAAACAACAAAATTACCCTCATGCAATGGTGAGCTTATAAATTTTAAATCAAACATTAGCTCATGGAAAATAGGATCATTGGGTGCACTCGACTCCACTAAAGCTGCTATAAATTTTCTTATCTGACTTTTATATGCATTTGGTTTAATGAAATGCATTCCTTTATCGAGAAAGTCATATACGCGGTGCTATATTAACACTCAGAAAAAACTCAAGAATTGCATTTAATCTTGCTACATTTCATTATTGGTCTTTTCCAGAATAATAATAAGATATGACTGGCAAGTATCACAAGTTTTAATCACTCTCTTTAATAAATCAAGCAAATGTTGTTAAATATAATCACTTCAACGTGATTTAAACATCAAATGGTTTTATTCCCAATATCGATTCCATATATCAAAATTGCCATTGGAATTATACATATATTTATATATTGTTTTTGATTCATGATGTATTTCATCACCCACAAAATTATGTATTGAAATTTGGTACCACATCATACTAAATTCACTGATATAATTTTCAATACATGCACTACCTAATTTATACGTTCCAAACTCTGTCGTTCAGTCTCTATAATAAATAACATCTCTACGTGCAATTTATTTCCAACTGCAGTTCCAATAAGCTACTGGGACCAAACATAAAATATTGACAAATGAGCCTGCAAACGACTCTTCACAAAAACATAATTTATTTATAACAGGAAAATATAAATCAGTAAATTACACCCTGTGAGAATTCTGAGCGTGAAATATTTATCATTTTCCATTATCGGCTATTAAAAACATATTTAATAAATCATCTTCGTATAAATAATATAATATGACCTCAATTATTGTATGTCAACAAATATCAATTGTTTTTTGACAGATATTCAATTGTTGGTTGGATTAACTAACCTGGTGATAAATTGTTGAGAGAAACAGCTGTTATCGGTAGTATTGTCTAATATGCACGTGTAATACATATTCAGTTCGTACGTGTAATTCAATTACCATGCTGCACTTTATCTTATCAGCATAGAGTTATTGACATCATTGGAAATTAACAATTACGGGTATTGACAAGATCGCAACAAATTCTTCAAATAATTCTCAGCCCAGTATTGCACCTTAAAATATATTTCAATGGATCTATATTCAAAACAAACATGTTTTGATCTATTTTTTATGAACTGTGATTAGTAGGTGTGTGTGACGATTCTGGACCAGATATGAATAAAATGCAAAACACAATGCATCTTTTCCACATTATAATACATCAAATTTTTGTAGCTATGACAGGCGAAAAGGTAACTACAAAAATATCAAGCTCATTTCTCAGAAAAAAAATAAATAATTCAGCAAATATCGGAATGCTAGGTTGCAAAAACAGTGTCAGACAGCAGAAATGCCTCTTCCAGTACAAGTTTTTATAGTTTAAAGTTGCTCAGAAAGATAAAAATTGGAAAATACTGCACGAAATGGCAATGAAATAAAAAATAGACAACACTTTTCAATAATTTCATGTTTCACTTGCGATATGTCCCGCAATTATCAATATTTTCATTTGAAATTTGGGCCATATATTCTTCAAGGTATCATCAACAGCAAATATAGTCATAGTTTATACGCCAAATGAAGATGAAATAGTAAATTGTGTGGCTAAGAACGAAACAAGACGATTTCAGCTGAGGGTGAGTGTTGCCGGCATCATCCTTGGCTGAAATCGTGTTTTGTCCCGTGCCACACACTGTATTTTTCATCATACATGCATTGAAACTTTCCATATTACAAATTTTACATAACAAAGTAAATATTTTTCTTTTGATTCTGCAGGTGAAAAGTCGAGAGAAGCTGCTTGTGCTTTATCAATAAGATGTTGTGGTGTACTTGAAATTATCATATTATTACTTTTTTTTCTTGAAACTAATCCTGTTTTTAACTCAATTTACAGTTACGAACTGTGAAATTAACTGGAGTTATATGATTTTAATTTAGAGATTGACAATGAACAAATGCGACTCTGTCAGAGATAAAACGATGTGAGAAACAAATTCAGCGGCCAGAAACAAGCTTGTTTCTCCCCTAGGGCAGAAACAGGTTTGTTTCTGCTTGGCTACACTCGCATTTGTTTGAAATTGTCTTGTTTCGACTAACAAAACAGGCGTTGAAATGCGTTGTTTCAATGCAGGTATTAAGTGAATAAAATTTTGGGATACTCTACTGTTAGAATTTGAAAAACTAGAAGAGCCTATATACATGCTAAGGGATAGAATACAAGAGTGGGCAACACAAATAAAGAATCAAAAGAAATAATAGGAACACATGGAGAACTGACCAAAAATAATAATGGTAACAAATTTATGGACTTCTGCATAATAAATGGACTCATAATTCTAAACACTATATTCAAACATAAAGGCCCGTAGTCAGAAGGTGGTTTTAAACCCAGGTCTGAGTCTATCTTATATATAACCATGACGACGTTTTAAAATCGATTAGGATATAGCACTGTCGTGACATGTTGTCGTGGTTATGCATAAGCCAGACTCAGAACCGGGTTCAAAACCGCGTCCTGATTACGGGCCAAAGAGATTCATAGATACACCCGAGAAGTAACAAGCAGGAATAAAAAGACACTAAAAGATTATTTTATAACTAATAGCACCCAAAGGAAAAATTTCAATGATGTAAGAGTAAAAAAAGGGAACAAAATTGGAAGTGGCCATTACCTACTAATAGCAAGAATTGAAAAAAAAAAACTTGAAATAAAGCAGAATTCAACTATGAATTTTAATAAAATTGAAAAATTGAGAATAGAGAGATTAAAAGACATGAGAGGAAAGTATATGTTTCAGGAAATTGTTAGAGATCTAGTTAATAATATACCAAAACCAGACATGAACGATATAGAAGAAATACGGAGAACTTTATAACATATAATAAAGGAGACAACGAAGCAAGCTTGCGGAATGTATAGAAATATGAGAAACAACAAACAAACCCATTGGTGAAATGAAGAAGTCAAAGCAGAAGTTGAAAAGAAGAAGCAGAAATGGAAGAAATTTCTAAACACGAAGAGAGAAGAAGATTTGGAACAGTATATAACACAAAGAGAAAAAGTTATTGATAATTCAAAAGCAAGAACTTGGGAGAAGTTCGAAAAAATACTGGAAGATAACTACAAAGATTAAACACAAAAATGAAAACCAAACAGTACTAAAATAACTAGAAGATAGACATGGAGATATATTGAAAGAAAATAAAAAAGTTGTACAGAGATGAAAAGAATATTTATCAGATTTGCTTGGAGAAAGACAGACTATAAATTAAAATGAAAAAGAGGAAAACCAGCAAGGAAAAAGCACTATATAGGAAAATGAGACAGAAGACAACAGAGGAGGGAATTAAAATAGTACTTAAAAAACTGAGAAACAGCAAGGCGCCGTTGCAACTTAAATATATGGCTGCACAAGGAGAACAGATGCTGCTTGAGATGCTTAATAGGACTTGTGAAATTGGAAAATCCCCAAAGATTGATAAAAGGCGATGATATTTCTCATCCATAAAAAGGAGACAGTAGGAATTGTAACAATTACAGAGGGGTGTCACTACAGCTATAATATACAAATCTATAATAGAAAACAAGCTTAGACAAGAAGAGTATTCAACAATGAAGAGAGCACAAAGCGCGTTTAGAAGAGTACACTATACGCAAGATCACATACACACAATCAGAAAGCTCATAGAAAAAACTATGAACCAGGAGAACAAAATACATAACATTTATTGATCTGAAAAAGGACTCGATAGAATACCACCAAAGCATAATGTGGATAGTATTAAGAGGAAGACTGGATAACGAAAAACTAATAAAAACAATGAAAAGTATGTACAGGAAGACATCAAATTACATAAATATCAGAAATTAAACATTAGAAGAGTTTTCCACAATGCAAGGACTAAGATAATTAGGTGCATTAAGTCCGTTGCTATTCATAATATTCTTCGATAGTACTATCAAGAAAATAAGGGATAGAACAAAAAAAAAATGGATATTGGTTAGCATAGGCTGACAATAACAACAATAGGTGAATGTGCTTTCGCAGATGATCTAGCAATTCCTGCTAAGAACGACAAAGACATGTAACACAGTATAAATATATGAAACGATGAACTAAAGAAGCATAATATGATTATAAATGTAGATAAAACAAAAACAATGATGATAGCAAAAGAAGATACAATAACTGACATGAAAATAAATGGAAAGGAAATAAATAAGTAGATACATTCACATATCTGAGGATAACAATTGACAACAAAAGAAGCATGGCTCAAGAAATCATAGAAGAATATTAGCAGCCAATAGAAACTTGCATATAATAAAAACAGCGGAAATGAGATACTTGAGATGAGTAGGAGTGACAAGGATGGATAGAATAGAAATCATTAAATAAGGAAAAATCTGGAAATAGAAAACAGACATAACACTATAGACAAGAAGCAAGTGGCATGTACGGCCACTTGATAAGAATGGCAGAAGAGCGACAAACAAAACAAGTATGGAACACAAAGATCACAAAGAAGAAAAAGAGAGGAAGATCTAGAAAAACATGGGAGGACAATGGAGAGAACTTATAAAAAGTCTGTACTAAAATCAATCTAATCGCGACGCCCGCAAAGATATAAAGCAGATTTAAAAAGATTAATAATCATTATTATTATAAACTTGATAAGAGTAGGTTGAAGATTTCTAATAATTTTTTGATCGAGTGACATGTTTCCGAAATTCACGAGTCCCTAGCTCATTCAAAAAATTCATTCGAAATATGAGAGTGCATAATCAGATTTTGATCGAATTCATTGACAACCCATAAATTATGGATAGATTGTTGACATTCCTTTATTCGAAACAACTTTTGATCTAGAACTTCGTGAGTAGTAGTATCGTGTGAAGGTTCTGGACCAGATATGGACGAAACGTAACAAAACATCTATCCCGTAACGTGCAATACATCGTGATGCTTCAAATCTCCGTAACAATAACCTATTGTCAATATACTCCCCTCTAATGAGAGTTAGCCTTGATTTGCTGACTATAATGAAACTCTATCAGGAAACCCCTGTAAAACAACTTGAATCAAAATCAATATAACAGTTTAGCGAATGTGACAATACCATGAATTTAACGAACTATGACGAAACTTGATATCGGAGAACACAATAACCTTTTACCCAAATAATGAAGCCGAAAATAATTCAAGCTTTAGTCTTTGTCGAATTTTGTAGAGAATTGTGCTGACTCAACGGCACCACTAATTGTTCCTGCTAACAGTCCATATTTCAAATTGTATAGCTGCAAATTGAGCCTGCTGAAAAATGAGTCATGACTTAATTGAGTTCCATGCACTAAAATCAATTCAATATTAGTAAAAATGCTACATGCACAGAATTTAAATGGTGGTGAAAATTGCTGGATCCTCACAAAGCCAGCATCCGACGATTCGTAATTCCAGCTATTCATTATTTTATTTCTCTCGAGAGTCGAGTTTCGTTTCCATTTGTTACTCTTTTTTCATGAGTCAAAGAAAAAAACTTCGGCAAAAAAGTGTCAGATAGAAGAATGAACGCCTTCTTAGATATTTTTTGTGAGTTTCCATTTTACCGGAAAATCTCCGCCACTTGTTTTGCGATTTCCAGAAATTGTTACATGGAGTGTTCATTAGAAATTGTGAGAATCGGGGGACATTGGACTAAGGGAAATTGTCCGGAAAATTTAATGATAAATTTCGAATGAAATGAGCAGGAATCCATTAAATTTATTGTGGCTAATCGCTGAATTGAATTTTGATTCTGAGAATTACAGGATTGCGAGAAGATTTTTATCCAATAATTTCAAAATATCTGCTTCATTTCAAGCTTCTATGATAGAATAAAAATAAACTCGTTTCTGTAGCTCCTATTGATTCAATTAAATTAATTTCCATTCCGAATTCATTATCGTGGAGCAATTAGCTCCACAATCAAGATCCCTTTTAAAACTTTACAAACAAACTAAATGAACTGGGTGGAAGTGCTGGATAACGAGGTTTTAAACTATAATTCTAAATGAAAAACTTGCGGTATTTGCTCAAATATTCATTAGGCTTTAAAAGAAACTCGGGCTTTGAAATTTATCAAAAATTTTATTCATGTTCAACGAATTTATCAGATTGAAAGAAGAATAAACTTCTATCAACAGTAACAAAAAACAAGACTGATTATATCGTCGGCCTGGTTATGGAAGCCTTGAGAGTGAAACAATATAAAAATATCTTGATCGGTCGACGCGTCCACTCGTTACAGCAGTCGCGCGTTCTTGTGTTATATCGCATGCACATAGTCTTCGCCCTCCCAAATCATCCAATTTCAGAAATATCTTCAGTCCACTTTTGGCCATTTTTGGGCTATACACGAAATGACGTTCGAAATACGTAGACCTATCGATTGAGCACATAAAACCTAAGTTCAGCTAGCAAAAGGTATTTTACACGACCTGAAAATGAAGGCTGATCGCAGAAACACTCTTAGTCCGTGACTTGCATGCATCTCGCTCATGTCATGAATCTGTGGATGAAAATGAAAGAGTTTGGATCTTTTGGAGGGAAATTTCGGAGTGGCCGACAGTTGCAAGGGACTAAAATTGAGTGATTTGAATGAAGATTTAGTTGAAGTCACGTATAGCGTCATAAGTTCATTTCGTGCAGAAAGCACTTGAAACTTTCTGTACATTATTTGTCTGGAGCTATGGTGCTGATAAGAAAAAGTTATTCCAAGGTCATATGAAAAATAATTAGGGAAGTTGATTAATTTATGCTAATTATCTCTGAATCAGTCATCTGTGACTTGAATTGCTTCGGAAACCAGTGATTCATTTATACCTCATAGAGAGGAATACGATTTGCAGCATGTTATTTCATTAAAATTAAGGCTACTCGCTACCTAGACTGTCCTTGAGATTTTTACTATCATAGTATAACTGTCAGATGCTGACCGTGAGCGGATCAATGCAATAAAATGCCATAAACAAGGGTTGTCGAATATTTACAATTGGACTCCAGAATTTAAATATTCTAACATAGCAGTTTGAAGCTGTTTTTAGAATATACATCGGGTTGGGCATAGAACACAAAATTATTTGCGAAATAATTTTTTTGATTTCCGGATTATTTAGTTCATTAGATTTTTAGTAGGTTTCTTGACAAAATTTAATCAAGAAAATACAAAAATTTTATCGGTTGTTGAATCAAGAATATATATTATTTAGGCCCAGTTGTACAGTCTAAGCCTATCCAAAGTTTAGTAAAACCAAGTTTAATTTCTATGGTTACAATTATTTCAGCAATTGTAACCATAGAAATTAAACTTGGTTTTACTAAACTTTGGATAAGCTTAGACTATACAACTGGACCATAGTCACAAATTTTTATTGAGGCTAAATAACTTTTCACAGGTTTTAGTGGAGAAAAAACAAAAGATTATATTTGATTATTTTTTGTCAAATATACAAAACTTATACTCTACAAAACATATTTGAGTTCTCTTTTATTTTACAGTTTGTCGTCAAGTTGGATCATGATTACATTATTTCATATTTGCGAAAATATTCAATTTTATGTGATTCATAGACCAAAATTCAACAAAATTTTATTTCTCAATATCGGTTATTCAAACATATATTTCTCGAAGAGGCATTTTTCGGAGTCTTCTTGAATCAATTGATTCAGGTAAAAGACATTGCATGTAGAACGAATTCAATTTCTCTTCCATTCTTAATTTCCAAAATTTTTCATCAGATTTTATATACTCCGCTTTGAGTTTTCCAGACCCTGTCCAATCTCCTAAAATATACTCACTTTTTTTAGTGATATGTAGTTGGCCTTGAATCTGGAAGTACCAATCATGATTTTTATTATCATTAGCATTCCGTCTTGATTTTTCTTCCAGAATAATATTTTCTTCTGTTCTACAACTTGCTCTGGTGTTAATCCTAATTTAAATGCAGAATAGGGACACTTAATTTCAATTATTCTGTCGTCGGTCACACCATCTGGAGAAGCACCTAGGAGATATGTTTCAGAGTCGATGAAAAGGCCACAAGGTTTTACAGACTCAAGATTCTCCTGTTCCTCCAATTCTTTCCTAGCGACATCTTCATATCTTCTTCCATGATCCAATGCTTTCGCACTGATATTTGCCGATTTGTAAAGTATATACTCTACCAGCTTGGCACTATTTGTTCCACTTCTTCTTTTGCACACTCTAGCAAAATTAGAAGCTGTGAGCAGTTTTCTTCTTTCTTCAATCCATCTCAGAATTATATTGAAACCTTGTTTGTTCTTCAATTTCATTTATTTTTTCATCGCTTTTTTTAATTTTTCCAAAAATTCTGATCGTATAACAGAATACATATCATCTGATATATCTGGTTTCTGGCAGTTATCACCATAATCAGAGTCATCATTTTCAAAACTATTGAATAAAAAAGTTTAAAAATGACAATATCGTAGGAATATTCAGAAAACAAAAAACGAATAGTTGCACACATTTCTTCAAATTGAGTAATACTGTTAATTCATACAATCTATTGAATATGAATACTGTTTGACATACGTAAAAACGAAAGCAGAATAGACAAAAATTGAACAATTAACAAAAATTTGCAAATTATTTGAATTGTACGTTTTACTAAAAGATAAAATCAGAATTTATAGTGAGATTCTGAAATCCGTATTCTTATATCTTGAAGCAGTGTTTCTCTTTTAAATATCTCCACATAACGCAATCTTTATCTGTTACAATTTTTGTGCAGAGAGCGCCTAGATAAGAGATGAGAATATGGACATAAGTTTATCAATAAATCTTACAGATTTATAAATAATGGATAGAAACTCATCTTTTGTAATTTTTATACAAGGGTGACATAATTACTTTGATTTTGTTCATAATCTATACCTTACATACTTACATAGATCTATCAGATTAATTGATTTGCTAAGAGCCTCACTATCAGAATAATAATATAACTGATGTATGAAAAAATATGTACTTACCGCTTCAAAAAAAAAGCAAACTTTCACTTTCACAATTTGGAATAAAACACAATAATACAACTTGACAATACGAAAATTGAACAAGAAGTAATTCATATCTTTAGAAATGATCAATATATACGTAATTTCCTGATTGTCGGGGATGAAATTTCAAAAAAAATACCCTGGGAAATACCTAATAATAATTTTGTTGCACAGATGTTATTATGCCCATTGCATTTAAATTTAATCCATTGAAGGGTACTGGGACCACTATATTGTAAATCATCTCTAGGTAGAAATTTATGATTCTTGTGGCCATAGTTTACAGCACACTTTAAATCATCCAGAGTTCAGAAAATTTTAATATCAAAATCTTGGCGAACGTGTAGCTCAATTATTTATGAAAATTTTTGAACGCGGTTTTCACTAAACTCATTTTGATAGCATGCTCTACAGATCGGTCGAAGCAAATTTCTATTTTTTCAGTGGTAAACTCGAAATAATCGTACCATGTTTATTTCGCAATATTATTTTCTGTTTTATTATGACCAGGATAATTAAAACGTGATTTTGCTTCGACCGTTTTGTAGAGCGATTGATCAAGATTCCATACGTGCAATCGGTTTTTCAATATCTCTTCGCATATTTGAGATATTTGTTCGCTACTTAACATTGATTTCCCCATAAGACCGATAGGTAGCGAGTACCCTTAAGGACTTCCATATTAAAACTTGTCTTCTACAACAGCGTAACCGTATGTCTACAGTATCCACCATCATCCTTGTATTGACCAAGATGTGACTCTCATAAAACTCAGACCTTTGTTCCGCAATTTTACGACCAAGAACAAATTTCATTCTTGTAGAAAAATGGAAGAATCATCTGGATGATGGAAGCGCATTTTTGACAGCTCATGAATGCTTGTTACTTCAGAGATTTCTCAAATTACCATCTCTCACAATTACTGAGCTTGGAATCAAGGAGTTTGGACAAACTTACGAACCAGCAGCTTCCATTTAGTACTAGTTTCAAGTTGACTATTTGATAGGTACATAATTTATGCATGTACAAACTCAAAAATATCTTTTAATCTTCATTGTTTAGTTATTGACTGACGGGAGATCGGGTGCTGTACCTTAAAATGATAATTTGATCTTCTTCAAAGCTATATAAAAGAAATACACCAAAAGTAAACAAATTTTTATCCAATAATAATAATTCATTCTAATAAGCTTCAAATTCGCGTCAAACAAGTCATTGAATGAAGCCCGGACAGATTTGACAACTGTACATAATAATAGTGACACCCGCGGCGAAAGTTGCAACTAAATTTTTATCTACTTTAATAAATTCTAGTTGCCATATCCCTAATGTCATATATACCTATGGACATTGTTTCACTTGACACAAGTAATTGAATAATTTGATCTTCTACAATCACTGAGCTTGAATTAAAGCAATTTGTGCAAACCTACGAAATAGCAGCTTTTATTTAGTACCAGTTTCAACTCTGTAAATAGTATAGTTGCTGAGATCTCAGCGTCACGCCAGCCAGCCAGCCAGCCAGCCAGCCAGCCAGCCAGCCAGCCAGCCAGCCAAAGTGAATATAATAGCGCTTTTTTCTGAAAAATGCGCTAACAATAGATGGATACAAATTGAATATCATACATAAATTCACATTTTATAGCTTTAGGAAAGAAAAAATTAATTCATTGACTGAATTCACTGATTCTTCTATTTACATTCACTATTCCAATCAGCTTTTACAATATTATCTAATAAATTCTTATATTACTTGGGGCTATAGATACCCAACACCAACATTTTCAAAAAAAATTGTCTATTATCATTTTAATAATAACTGAAACATAGTTTTGAAGTTCCAATGGTTTCATATTCATTTAAAATTTTCTTATTTTCAAATGGACACACAATAACACAAATATCTTGCAGAAATCACCAGAATAAGTGTTGTTCAATAAATATATAATAGACAACTTCACAATAAGTGGCGCACAAACTGTATTTGTTCCTTCGAGCACCGTTCATTCGATTGAATCGAAACTTTTTATAGTTGTTGGTAGCACTTTCGTGGAGGTTATTATTATAGTACCATCAACATATATTAAGTGTCGCACGAACTGTATTTGTGAAGGTTTTTATTAACGAACCATTAACATACATGGAACGTATTTGTTCGTTCGCATATCGTTCATCCGGTTGAGTTGAAACTTACTATAGTTGTTTTTGGCACTTTCGTGAGGATTCTTATTGTATACATACAATGAGTGGCGCACAAGCTATGCTTATTCGTTCGTGCATCGTTGATCCGATTGAATTTAAACTTACTATCGTTGTTGCTGGTTCTTTTGTGAAGGTTCTTATTATTGTACCATCAACATACATTAAGTATCGCACGAGACATATTTGTTTGTTCGCGAGATAGTGTCACCAATTAATGAGATAAACAATATGAAAATAGTATCTGGTGATTTTAAACATTATAAATCTATTAACACCGTCTGCAACATTGAAGATGCACTATCCCTAAAAATTTTCAAACTCTCTTAATCCTTCTGGCTCGGCACCACACATCCTGAAATTGAAAGTAGGTATTTCGATTATGCTATTGAGAAATTTAAGCCTTTTCAGTATGTGTTTAGGCACAAAACTTTTGATAAAGGAATTACGGAACAATTCAATTAATTCTTTTATCAGAAGCAACGGATTTTTCTATATCTTGTAAAAGCTTACAGTTTCCAGTAATGATAGGCATCAATCTAAAAGAAGAGTGTTTCTCCCATGGACAATAGTATCGAATAGGATCTTCTAAAAACCAATATTGCTGCCACTAACGAATAGCACTACTAACATAGTGTACAGTGATGTTTCAAGATGAGTCTTTCTATCCCTCATTCTTCTTCTCACGTAGTAGCGTCATCGCAGTATACAGAGATAAGTTACGTTTATGTAAAGATTTTTATCCCAAAATGGTAAATATAAATAAATGTCTACTCGTGCGAAACCGGCACGGCACGAGCTGCTAGTGAGTAATATGTCAAAAATATATTTTGTCATGTAAGTAAACAAAATCTGGGAATTCAGTCGAATTTATCTATTTCTTCTTTCCTAACTCGACTGTTTCGGCTACACCTCAGCCATCTTCAACAGCGAAAAGAATTTTTGAGAAAAATCTAAAACATTTAAAAAATTTAACAGTTAAACTCGCCGCACACGAAGCAATTTTCTATGCAATTTTGTCCACTTAATTTGCAGCAAGTTTTCTTGTGCTCTTGCACTGGGCCGCTTTGAGCTGCACTTAGTGTGACACTTATTTTCGCATCACACAATGCAAGCTGCGCCACTCATTCTGACTCTAGAACGTAGACTTGGTAGATTTGTTAATTACAAATATGGATGTTGCCGGAAATACTCGTCGGAGGAGAGCAGGAGCATTTGCTGCACTTATAGCTTGCGAATGAACGAGACAGAGAAAAAAGAAAAAAAACTTTGGTCAAGAGAGTGACTTTTGAGAAGAAATCAAGGCCGCAGAGTTTTCAGCATGTTGTTTGACGAGATAGTAGGGTGTATACCAAACCTGAAAAATCTGGAAATATCATGGAACTTAGATAAGCTGGAATCGTCAGGGAATTTCTGATATTTGTCTGGAAAAAATAAACTATAGGATATTTATGCATTATTACTCATAAAAGTGCATTTTCACTCTTTAAGATACGGGGGCCACTGTGCAAATCTATAAGTCTTCCATATCTATGAATTCATAAGGATATCAAGTTCTTTGTAATTTTGTTTTTAATTCACAGATTTATAAGGTTCACACAGAATTGCAACATTGTGATTATATGTAAACTTGTATCAAACTTTTGCTTTTACGATCTGGAATTTGATTGAAAATAACCTGGAAAACCTGGAAGTCAGGGAATTTCCATTTAATTTTTTGGTAGCCAGCGCGGCTCCAAGTGAACAAAATTATTTGAAAAATTGCATCGTGTGCGGCGAGCTTTAGATGTATAAAAGTGAAAAGAAGCAAATTTTATTTTGTCTTATGCCGCAACCGATTATTATGGACGCTACTGACTAAATCCTTTTGAACATCAAACTGTTAAATTTTTCAACTATTTTATATTAATCTCCAAAATTCTTCTTGCTCTTGAAGATGGCTAAGGTGTAGCCGAAATAGTCGAGCTAGGAAAAAACAATAAATAAATTTGACTGAATGCTCAGATTTTGTTTACTTACATTCACTATTCCAGACAGCTTCAACAATATTATCCAATATTTTGTTATGTTCGTGGACATTACTGCTGTGTTTACTGTTGGTCAGGAAATCGTGATTCTCAAGATGCAATTCATTGAAAAAATCACTTCCAACTTCCAAGTGTTTATTCTATGGGAAAACGTAGAAGATATCATACAGAACTAGTAATTGTAATAAAACATTTGTAATCGTTTTATTTTTAGCGCATTTTTCCGAAAAAAGCGCTATTATATTCACTTTGGCTGGCTGGCTGGCTGGCTGGCTGGCTGGCGTGACGCTGAGATCTCAGCAACTATACTATTTACAGACTTGAAACTAGTACTAAATAAAAGCTGCTGTTTCGTAGGCTTGCACAAATTGCTTTAATTCAAGCTCAGTGATTGTGGAAAATTGAATTATTCAATTACTTGTTCCAAGTGAAACAATGTCCATAGATATCTATGACATTAGGGATATGGCAACTAAAATTTATTAAAGTAGATAAAAATTTAGTTACAACTTTCGCTTTCACTATTATTATGTACAGTTGTCAAATCTGTCCGGGATTCATTCAATGACTTGTTTGACGCGAATTTGAAGCTTATTAGAATGAATTATTATTATTGGATGAAAATTTGTTCACTTTTGGTGTATTTTTTTTCATATAGCTTTGATAAAGATCAAATTATCATTTTAAGCTACAGCACTTGACCTCCTGTCAGTCAATAACTAAACAATGAAGATTAAAAGGTATTTTTGAGTTTGTACATGTATAAATTATGTACCTATTAAATAGTCAACTTGAAACTAGTACTAAATGGAAGCTGCTGTTTCGTAAGTTTGCCCAAACTGCTTGATTTCAAGCTCAGTAATTGTAAGAGATGGTAATTTGCGAAATCTCGAAGTAACAAGCATTCATGAGCTGTCAAAAATGCGCTTCCATCATCTAGATGATTCTTGCATTTTTTCTATAAACGTTAAAAGTGATATATTTGTCATTCAGTAATTGATTTTATCCTTAAAAATTCATAATAACTATTTTTGTAATTTGTAGAAAAACCTAATGTGATGAAGAGAAAATACGGATACTTCTATATTCAAGACATGCAAAATATAAAAAATCTGACGTGGACATCACGTGACTTTCTTGTACATCATTGGATATATATATATATATATATATATATATATATATATATATATAATGAAACACAACATCTCATCAATCCACGGCTAGCCGGTTGCTATGGAATCAGTAGGTCATCATTCTTATCCTACAACATTCCTAAATACTGATTTCCAGGATTCAACGGCTAACAGTTCTGAATTTATGCGCAAAACTCCAAGATCGTCAAGAATAGTGCACTTTCGACTCAGTCGAACTCAATGAAAATAGGATATGAGCATCTAGACAGTACTATCATCTTGAATACTGTATTCTAATATTCTACGTTCAATCGTTTTGGATTTATAAGGAAAATTTAAAAATCGGCCTAGCCGATCACAATCATAATGCAAGGTGTACAACTAGATGCTATAAAAGTGCTTAATACGAAATCTCAATATCCTGCGACTGATTATTTTAAATTTATGAGAAAAACTCTAAAAGTCTGTAATATGAAGTGCACTTCCGGCATAGTCGATTGGGACGAAAATAGGAGATGATCATTTGAATGCTACAGCAATTTCAAATACTGAATTCCAATATCCTACGGCTAATCATTCTAGATTTATGCGGAAAATTCAAAAAAAGTATCAGGCAAAGTGCACTTCCAGTACAGACAATCGCAGCCATAATGCGAGGTGCACATCAAGATCCCAGATCCTATACCAATCTTTTTATACAAAATTTTAGCATTATACGTTCGACGTATTCTGAGATTTGCGGGTTACGCACATACACACATACATACGTACATACGTACCGACATCAAGCCAAAAATAGTCAAAATGGATTCAGGGATGCTCAAAACGGATATTCTCATCAAAATCTCGATAGGTGAATTTTATCGGTTTCACAATACTTTCTTGTAAGTAAGTAAAAAATGGAAGAATCATCTAGATGATGAAAGTGCATTTTTGACAGCTCATGAATGCTTGTTACCTCAGAGATTTCGCAAATTACCATCCCTCACAATTACTGAGCTTGAAATCAAGCAGTTTTGGCAAACTCACGAAACAGCAGCTTCCATTTAGTACTAGTTTCAAGTTGACAGTGTGATAGGTACATAATTTATGCATGCACAAACTCAAAAATACCTTTTATTCTTCATTGTTTAGTTATTGACTGACAGGAGGTCAAGTGCTGTACCTTAAAATTAAAATTTGCTCTTTATCAAAGCTATATAAAAAAAAAAAAATACACCAAAATTAAACAAACTTTCAACCAATAATAGTGATTCATTCTAATGCAGGGGCCACACTTATGTCTAATGCCGTTAAGTAAGGTGTTATGTGACAATTGACATATTGTCAATGACAATATGTTGATTATGGAATAACGCCTAAATTAATGACATTAGACGTAAATGTGGCCCCAGCATAATAACCTTCAAATTTGCGTCAAACAAGTCATTGAATGAATCTCGGACAGATTTGACAACTGTACATAATAATAGTGACACCGGCGGCTAAAATTGTAACTAAATTTTTATCTACTTTAATAAATTTTAGTTGCCATATCTCTGTCATATATATCCATGGGCATTGTTTCACTTGAAACAAGTAATTGAATAATTTAATCTTCCACAATCACTGAGCTTGAATTAAAGGAATTTGTGCAAACCTACGAAACAGTAGCCTTTATTTAGTACCAGTTTCAAGTCTGTAAATAGTATAGCGTCACGCCAGCCAGACAGCCAGACAGCCAAAGTGAATATAATAGCGCTTTTTTTGGAAAAATGCGCTAAAAACAGCTATCAAAATGGAAAACGATGATCAGAAATTTTTTATATGTTATTGGCCTATGGCAATTAACGAACAAACAATAAAGAAAAGATTTATGTTGACGAGTTGTATTACTCCTTAAATTTGATGTTCCTATTTATTTCGATTACACCTGTACATGATGTTTATATATTTTCAAATATAATTTGAATATTCGCGCAATATTATTGATGTTTATTATTGGAAAACCATGAATTGAAGGAAGAAACATAACAATAAGACCATGAGAAATGTTTATAGTCACATTCGGATTTTGTATTCACTATAAAAAATTGTGTGTATAGTATGCACGAATCGATATTACCATGAACAAGGATTTTATAGTTCTATGTTATCGATGTTAGTACGGCAAACAAGCACGCACTACAAAAATAAACAATTGACAATGTACGCAAAAAAACAATCGCTCTTTTTTTCTGTGTATGGTCCAATGCATCATTTGTTGAGTACATAAAGCATGTTTATCCATTTGTTCAAAATGATTTGAACTATTTTGCCAGAGAAAAATCATGGAGGATTATATAAAGGGGAAAGATAACAAAATATGATGAATCTTTTCCAGTTCTTTATTTGATTGAAGAAATTTACTACTGAGCAAAAAGTAAAATCACTGTAAACCAACTTTCTTCTGCTAAACATTTTTCTGCTCCGTTAAGAAACACGAAACTCGAACAGTAATTAAAATTTAATCAGAAATTGTAAGTTGAAAGTAATTTAATATAAATTATTGAAGGAAATATATAAACGATCTCAATGAAATAAAACGCGGAGCGGTGCTGCTAATTTTATTAAATCTACTATTTGCTTTGTCAAATCAATTAAATCTTGCGTTACTTTCAATGTCAAGACAAATACGCAGAACCGTGAATCAACGACGAAATAAGAGATTTTGCTTGATATTTCTCCATATTTTATCATCATCAAAAATTTATTTGGTGTACTGTACAGTTCCATACTTTCTCAATCTCAATATTATCAATTTTGATGGAAATATGATTTGAATGTTGAATTTTGATATATGCTTCACAAGCATCATTAACGTCTAAGAGAATAAATATAGTCAACGATACAATCACAATGCTAATGATACAAAAAATGTATGATGAATTAATCGGAAGCTACAATAATAAAATATTCATACAAATATATGCATTATGATTACACATTGATCATTCATCAAATACTCACGTGAATATTGTGTAATGTATTCAAATCTATCATCATTACATGAATTGCAATCATAAAACATATGTAAAGAATATTTATTCATATTTATGTGAATATATATACTTTCGATCAGTTAATATTTACATATCATAATTTTTTCATGAACACAATATTGTTGATGAAATACAAGAATAGAAATAATATATCAAAATACAAAACATTATTCGATAATAACATAATAAAATTCAAACGACTTACTCGTCAGTTGCGTTTATCGTAGCGTTAATAGTATGAAGTAGCTATTTTTGGAGCACCCAATAAGCGCTTTGGAAAGCAGAAATATCCAGAAAGAAAACTGACAATAATGTCATAACCTAGATAGAATTTCCGGAAGGTAATCTGGGTTTGACAATATTAATTGACTTCCGTTGAAAATCAATAACTGATAATAATAATAATATATGCAGGAAAAGAAGACATAGAAAACATTGAAGGAAGACCAAAATAGGATCAAAGCATGAATTATCATCGAAAATATATGATACTATTTCAATTGATATTCCAGCGTCTTTGGTAATTTATAAAAAAGCATCAACTGCTGAAAGATTATTTTTTCAAAGGATTTGAGTAATTAAATTCAACAGTTGTCAATATTGTCCGGTTTCTTTTCAAACTTGTATTCCCAACATGAAAAAACACTCATAAATTCAATCATTTTTAAAATGAAATTCATACCATCATCTTCCACTTAACATTAATCATAACAGAATATGAAACTCTCAACGGAATTTATTTCTTCCAGTTATTCATTTAGAAATAACTGTTTCCACAAAGCATGAGATATTTCGGGCTGCTGGACCTTGCGCTAAATTTAATTTACTCGACATAACAGCAAAAATGTCATGTGGGTAAGAATCCTTCCAGTGGTCTAATACAGTTACATTGAATCAAAGTTTTAACAGCAGACATACAAGAGAATGTCATTGTTGCGCTGCCCATCCAAGCTTATGGTTGACGTCGAGTATTCCATCTTCTAGCTAACTTTTAGTTTATTTCTATTAATGTCATATCCAGGGGTCTAAAGCATAAATAAGAATTGCATTTTAATTTCACCGCGCAACCTACTCCCAAATACTGATTCAACAATTAATATTTCCACTATAAATGTGCTGGCTTAGATTTGTAACAAAAGAATGGGAAAGCTTCGTTGGTCCGAAATAAGGAGTCGACTCGATTCAAGCACGAATGAATTCATCTCAATATTCAATTAGCAAACCAATTCCGGTAACAGAATCAATGCAAGGACTTCTAGCGCCCTTCTACAATCTACAAAATTGAGAAACTTCCCTTTTCCAATAATTTAAGAAGGAGAAATGTAAAAGGCGTGATTGATTATTTTCTCTCATAGGTATATCGAGCAGTAGTATATTTTCGACGATTCGGGGACAGCACGCTGGAAACCGTTTCTGCGCAGCTTTCCTCGTTGAGAGAAATACGCGCGAACTTTAATCGAGCATATTTCAATACAGTTTCAACTTGGCATGTTTTTTGTCCGGTAAAAGGTATCTGAATGATTTTTTACCTTAAATTCTTTTCTTAAATTTGATGTTATTGACACGCTTCCACAATAATGCAACTGACATACTTTTTTGACATATTTTTACAACATTACATTCTTAATACACTAATTCTTCACATAAATCCAATTTTCACAGCAGTCGCTTGTGTAATAACGCTCAGAATTCAATCCGCTACATCAAAAAAGTACAAGTACTGCATTATAAATATTAATCGTGCGTTCTTGAAACGAATAATATGTGCGAACGTTTTTAACGCACCCAAAACTGAATAACAAGTACCTTTCTTCCAATACCTCTATCAATTCACCAACACACGGCAAGGAGCGGTATTTGAATATCAAAAAGAACTGAATTGAATATGGTAAAAGCCTATCAACGGTGCGATTTTTATTGTGGGCCCAAATTCAGTTGAATACCTAATTGTTCACAATGTATTCCTTCTTATCCTGAAATGGATATAATCGTAATGCACCAATATTTCTCAATTCCCTTAATGACCTCTGATTTATTAAGATTCAGCAATAGGTTCTACTCAAATCATTTCCCTCCTCAGTAAAGTTCGTTCTTAGTCTGGTCCCTTAACACTGGCATAGCGTGCTTAACCGTGCGACTATATTCAATAATTGGCGCAATCGGCAGGTTTACAATTCAGTAGTGTAAATAATTTAAAGAAGAAATTTTTCAGAACTCATCTCCAATAAATATATTTTGTTGGGAATAAATTTTGTATGAAAATAATTAGAAATACAGATGTCGTTCTCAAATGAAAAAAAAGTGTATTGATTGTCACAAATATGAAATATTTTAAGTCATTAGTTCATATTATCATACATTTGGATTCGCTATTTATTCAATAATTCATTGTAATTGTAATCCTAGTTAGCATTGACCAACAATCTAGTCGATGTTCAATTGTCGGACGTGATTGACAGCCTATAGTTACTAGATGTTCAGTGGTTGTCAGGCATTTGAATGCTGGTTCATTGTTGTTCAGCTGTCAGACATTTTAATGTTTTTCCATTGTTGGAGTAGGATATATAAGGCACGTAAGCTAGCGAGTGAGTCAGTCATTCAGTAAGAATAACTGTAAGTGATTTTGTCATTGTGAGTGTAACCTGTCATAATAAATCATTCACAATAAAATTTGTGACAAATTAATAGATAAATAAGTCATCAAGATAGCAAACATATGTAAATATAGTAACTAGATAAATATAATATATTAACTCCTAGGATCGAAGAGCTCAACTTTCGGTTTGGCTTATAATTCCATTGTCTTCAGGAGATACAAATAGAGGTCTAAATTGGGTAATTGTCAACTCTTAGTGGTTCTAGATCAATCTGGATCTACTCTTTTTGGTTTGGCCGCAAAACTGAACCATCCACAGATTTCCAGGATCAAGCTCATAATCAGTATTCAAATTGAAATTATTTGATGACTTTTTTCTCTATTGCTTCTGTTATTCACCTTTTGAACATGCAACATAGAAACATCTTTAGTATCAAGATTTAAGAAAATAACTGTCTTCCTCTTCTGGATATTTTCCTGAAGGAACCAGATAAACTCATTCACTCAATATACAGGATGTAACTGAACCTTTTTAACAAAATTTGATGGTATATAGTATTGGACGTACTGATCATGAATCAAAAAGAACTTCGCTCAAATTCGAAAATTGGAAAATGGCTTCAATAAAATGAACAGTTTTGGGCCACTGAGTTAATAATTTCTTTTAGAATTACAATATTTCTCGTAACCATTACCCAACAACTAATCACAAATTAAATAGATATCGCATAAATCATAAATGGATCAAATAATTTTCTATTAATTTCTGTCGGCAAAAGTTTACAAGTTTGTAACGTAAAACAGTGTTTGATACTGCATTTATTGAATTAAAAAAAAAATGGAAATGGATATAGCATTTAGTAATTTAGAACTAACTGATATGATGATAGTATACGTAGAAGTGGGGCAAAACGAGAGAGCAGCGCAGCGTTTGTATGCAGAACGATATCCCGACAGACGGCATCCCAGTCATCGAATGTTTGTGAGACTACTACAGCGTCTTCGTTATACAGGATCACTTCAACCTAATCCTGGTAGAGATGGAGGACGTCGAAGGTACCAACAAAATTTTGAAAATGTTTTATCGGATATAATTGATGTCGATCCTACAATTAGTGCTTGCCAAATTTCACGCAACTTGGGACAAGAAGTTTCTGAAAACACTTTATGTTGAACTTCCATTATCTTTATTGAAAATTAAAATAAATATAATTACCACAACGTTTCGATAGTTTTTAATCTACTATCGTCATCAGGTGAAACTGATAATAAGAAGTTTCTCATATGACTGGGTGGAAAATTCTTCGAAACTTAAGTTACCATCCGTTCCATTACCAGAGAGTTCAAAATCTGATGCAACGTGACCACCTCGAGCGAGGAAATTTCTGCCAATGGCTTCTTCACCAACATGCTGAAGACCAAAATTTCACATTATATATAATATTTTTCGATGAGTCCTTATTCACTCGAGATGATATTTATAATTTCCACAATTCATATTACTGACCTGCGCGTATGAATGGTAACGAGTACTTGGGGTTGTTACAAAACACTCTACCAGAATTGTTAGAGGACATTCCGCTAGATGTTCGGCAGCATGCATGGTTTCTCCATGACGGTGCACCTCCGCACTACAGCAGATTTGTGAGAGAGCATTTAGATACTGCATACGAAGGTCGTTGAATAGGGCGTGGTGGTCCTGTACCACGGCCTCCGAGATCACCAGATCTTCACCCTCTTAATTTTTATTTTTGGGTTAATTTAAAGTCATTAGCTTATGATAACCAAGATGTGCCACAAAGTATTAAAGAACTGCAACAGCGTATTGAAAATAGTGCAGAAATAATAAAAGAACACAATTACCTCCGTCAAGCTTGAACCGTTAACCTCATTCAACGTGCTGCATTGAGTGTTGCTGTAAACGGCGACAATTTTGAGCATTTTTTATAAATTTTTAATCTTCCAATTCTTTTCTTTTCTAATATCTTGTTTAGTACAAATTTTATTTAATCTGCAGTTGATAGAAATATTCTTATTTAATTAATTTAATTGCTTTACTGATAGTAAATTACACATGTGAATATTGTGTAACATAGTTTTTTATTTATTTACCAGCGGTACTCAGAATGCTATATTTTTGTAAACTACTGCTGGTTTTACGAATTTCAGCAAAATTCTTTTTGATTCATGATCAGTACGTCCAATACTATATACCATCAAGTTTTGTTACAAAGGTTCAGTTACACCCTGTATAAAAAAACTGATTCATACAAATTAATAATGAAATGAGTCTTCAAAGCACTTTCCGGCTAAAAAATGTTGTACCATAAAAACTTTATATCAGAGAGTCTCTTCTCTTTATCATCCAAGTAAACTTTCTGATGAAATCAAACTCCTAGATGATGTTTCCTTGAAGAATGTTTATAATAAAACGCAGATTAAGAGAGCTCTTAGACAGGAAAATTCAACGTCTCCTCTTCAAGATCTGAATAATAAAATAGTATATTACGATACAAGTGCGGAATGAAGATCATTCCATGCGAATGTGAATAGTTCAGCCACAAGACGAAGTCGAGTGGCAGAATTCACATGAACATGGAATAATCGATCCGCACGAGTGACGGATGTTATTTTTTCTACAGTCAAAGGTGTCCGTGAGAATATCTATAACCAAAATATGCTGTTTTCTGAGAAATAATTTCCTTCATTGATCTTATTCCAATTCATCAAATGTTGGTAAAATTACTCGTGTTGACTTCATTTTGAAGAGGAATGATAAGAGAATCAAAAAGAAATAAAATTATGACAGCGATGGAACAGTTTTTTCGCGACGCGACGCGGCTTTGCTAGGAACCTCTGAGCGTGCGGAATTACCCCTATACCGCACGGTACAGCGTGTGGAATGGGTAGCATTCTATAGTGACTGCAGAAAAAAAAATTGTTACGTTGCCTTGCGTAGTTAATATAACAGGTAAAATTGGAAGACTTTTACATAAAAACCTTATACACTTCCAGTACAAAAATTTGAGATCTTCTTAATAATGTTAAAGACAGATTTCCTCTACACTACAGTATCCAATTATTCACAAGATTTCTTATTGTCAGTGTGGCAAAGTATATATTGGAAAAACTAAGAGGACTGTAGAAGCAAGATTGAAAAAACATTCTCCTCATATAAATTTGAACCACTCGGAAAAGTCTGCGATTGCTGAACACGCTATTCAAGAATTACATGGAATTGACTTAAAGAGTACAGACCTTCTAGCAAAAGAAAATAATTGATTCAAGAGGTTAATAAGACAAACAATAGAGATAAAATAAAATCACCAAATTATTTTCAATTTGAATACTAGGTTACCAATCATTAGTTCATAATTTCGAATTATTCTTGTCTACGAATCTACTACTTGAGAGATACGTTATAACCACCTCTTGAATATCTATGAATGGTTTTGTTGTGCACCTAACCAAAAAGAGTAGGGCCAGATTGACCCAGAACCACTAGATGTTGACAGTCTCCCAATTTGGACCTCTATTTTCATATCCGAAAGACCTGTGGACAATATATTCATAAGCCAAAACATTAGGTCTCGCGATTACTCGGAAATCGGGAGAAACCTATAGTGAAATTTTGGCAATTGAACGTATCTTGTGAACCTCACCCGTTGTTGGGTTTGAAATTGTGTCAATTAAAAAACACACAACAAATCTACCTATGGAAATACTGTCGTACAAGTTTCTGATGCATTCTCAGCAGCAATTGCATTCAAAACATCAATAGTGTCGCAATGAGAACAATAAAGCCATGACAAATTGTCCACTTAAAGTTGTGAAGTCATTACACGCTGTGCTTAAGTTTGGGACTTTGAGTTCACTTTATTAAAACTGTCTTGTTGGAATGAAGTATCAACATATCAAAAGAAAGAATCCTAAATAATTATTTGTATTGACAAAACATACGTCAGGCTAATATATAAAAAAAAAATATATAGCAAATAAAACTCTGTCTCCAAACGTCTTTATGTTTAACAACTTCAGTTTATTCACTTCTTTGTGCCGCTTGGTAACCGATGTTCAACTGGACTCCAAAGTTAGTCAATTTCACAGTCGAGAAACGAAAAGAAATGCACTTTAAAAATAAATTTATAAACATTTCCGAAAACTTTGAGAACATAGACGATAAATTTCACTACCCTTTTATTTCACCGGATGCCAAAATTCCTCCCTGTAATCAACCAAGGCATGTTTTGATTGTGAATCCGTTTAAGCGTTCAACCGTTCGAGTTGGGGAAAGGCATGTCGACAAATCGTCACAGAGCTACAGGACATGTGGTCAGACTCAAAGGGAAACTTCAATAACCTGGACTCTGGTTTAATTATTCAGGAATTATCCAGGGAGAGTTGAGAGACCGCAAGCAAACAGGCAGACTCGGACGATGAATACAGCAATTTCAAATACGTATTATTGAAGTTGAACTTTTGTCAAGACAATGGAATTCACTCTCATATTACATTTTTGAGTAAAAATGCATACAATTGCATACCACGACAAGATTTCCATGCTTCTATCAACCAAGATCAGTACAACAAATGACGTTATTCTTGGACTTGACGCACTTTCGTGTAAGTAGCTATGAATATTTTCAAATCAATATATCTCTGAAACGTGTCGATATAAGAGGTTTGTTCGAGTGTCATCTGAAAATTTGTTCAAAAGGCTCAGAAAAAGGGAACTTCGGTGCACTTGTTACAAAAAGTATCGTAAGCAACACGATCACTGAACGACTGCACAAAGCTACACCTTGTGCTGCACCCTCGTTTTGGCCGAAAGCAACCAACCTCATTCTGGACAATAATTTTTTATATGAAAAGTTTTTTGTCAGATTCTCTACATTTTTTGAGAGGAACCAATTTGAATATGTCTACAAGATTCATGATTGATAAAAATAGATGATACTTAAGTCTACAAATTACTATACTATAAAAACTACTTTATTAGATTCTAATTTCACGGTATTATTTCCATTTGCCGCCACGTTGGGAAATGCGTTTTATGTCTCCTAAAATTCAAATTAACCCAAATGCGGTTCATCCATCTTCGCACCCGTAATTCCCATCAACGTCGTGAGTTAACTATGCTTATAACCCTCAAGGTATGCACTATATTGGCAACTCCAGAGAAATATTATTGTTAGATTACCCACCCTTAGTTTATTAATTAAGGTTAGGATACAATTGCAAATATTTACGATTGCTGATATTATCAGAATCAAATTTCAAATATTTATTTGAAAAGTAGGTTACCAAAGCAGTATTGTTTGTTTCAATTCAGTTTTTCTCGTTATTTTGACATTTAGAGTAAAATGGATAAGCAGTAAAACACTAAGAAAATTTATCTTTATTTTTCTTATTCAGGCTGTGAAACAGAGTGACGCAGACGAATCGATTGTGTCAACTTAGGTGAAATAAAATGAATTTATATTCATTTACTTTTTAAATTCAAATATAAACAAAGCTTTGTAAAAAGCATTTACAAACAAATTAATAAAACTCTGTACTTTATGTTTGACAGCTGAACCCCGATATTATTACAAACAAATGAATAAAACATAAAACAACGAATAGCGAGTTACTATGTCAACAAAAACATTTCGTTTGGAATAGGAAATTTGCGCAGCAAGTTTTTGGATGTTAATGGAATCAAATATTGAAAAAATAAGTTGAAATTCAGAGAACATAACCATTTTTCAATTTACAGTCTCATTTCTCCACAAAGGAAAACTTTTCTGTATTAAATTGTTTGCTCTTTGCTCTACTTTGTAATATTACTTGTTTTATTTTCGAAGTCTATATTTCATGCTAATTCTGGCACCCTCAATTTTCGATGTGGTCGTGTTTACAAACGGCGATACAGCTTGAAGATTAAGTGAACAAAGCACACGACCGTAAATTGTTCTCAGCGTAAAAACTGCATTCTCTGCAAATAAGCACATCTTGATAACCAAAATTTAAGTACCATTGCGTGCGAGAACAAATCTTACGGTTTGAAGCAAATTTTGCCATAAATAGTAATTACCGCAAATCCTCCCCATAATTGAAACATATTTCACAGTATATGCATGCAGGGTAGCTATTATTCTCCACCGCGGGGTGAAAGGGAACATCTGCGGTACTGTAGGAGTGCATCAAGGTGCATGACCGCAAGCTAGGGGGCATGCACCGAGGGAAGCCACCCTCCAGTACACTATCTTGGGGGGCATCGAACTATGAAGGGTTGCACGCGAAAACCGAATTGAAGGGGTAGCTTGAAAGCTTGAAAAGTAGGAAATTGAAGATCAATTTTGCATAATGGAAGTAGGTGACTTGGAAATTAATGGACTGCAGGGTGGTAACCTCCTTTTAATATCCATATTCTTATTTCAATCGATCATCGATACCCTCGTTTCAAGTGGAAGAGTTCCACTGTGCGTCTATTGCGACATTTGTCGACGGAAATAAGTATTTTGTACCTTGGAACCATCAAAATCATGTCAATCATTCATTTAGAACTGAAAGAGTATTTGCATTTTGACAATAAAATTAACTCGGTAATTATATTTTTGGATATTAATCATATTTATATCTCACGGTCAAGTAAATTGATTTCTACTTAAGGATTCACTTTGTTCTCAGCAACTACAGCACTTATAGATTTTAAACTGGTACTAAATGGAACGTATGTTTGCCCAAACTGCTTGATTTTAAGCTTAGTGATTGTGGAAGATAGTAATTTGCGAAATCTTTGAACTAACAAACATTCGTGAAATTCCAAAAATTCGTTTTGATCATCAAAATGATTTTTTTTCAGATAGCTAGTACATTTTTCTCAAATTAGATTGTCTATTCAAGTTAACTGCACTTTCACAGATAAAAGCAGAGGAAAACAGTATAAAAGCTGTAAATAAACTAACTGTTATTTTTAAACATAATGAGAAAATCGTTTAACGATTTTCTTAAAGAAAACTGTGGAATATTGCATCAAATCTAATTAAAATAATAAAATCTAGTGAATTTAATTGAAAATATTGCCATTATTCTGAAAGCTTACATTCTTTTAGAACAGAAAATACACAACCTACAAATGTAATCAAAACCAAATTAGGTGTGTGAATAATTTGCTATTCGAAATATCAGACGCAATATTGCAAACGTTTATTTGTTCAGCAGATCAATTTACGAGGCACGCATTGATGAAATAACCCGATTGTAAAGTCTGTAATAACATTTTAAAAAAATTAATGCACATGCACCTTCCTATTAGGTGCTTAATTTATAATTTTTATTTTTAATGAAAGATTACAGTACGGAAAGGTAGACATTTTCTCAGATTCAAGCTTTTGTGATAATTATTCATTGATTTTAGAATTTATTTGAAAGAGTTGACAACTCAAATGTCAGAATCAATTGTTCCATTTTTATTGCTAGTAGATCCAATAACTATTCTTAAAACGCTAAAAAAAAAAATCGAAAAAAAATTATTAAGGAATATTGTTGCTCTCGAATAGTTCTACCACCACTCACCAGGTAAATTTAATGTATTTATTTCTCTTGCACCTGTATATCTATATGTAATTCATTTTAGCCAAATGACAATTTGTCAATTAACATTCCAAAACAATTACAAAAAATTAGAACTCTACTGTCCACTCTCAAAATTGAATATTGAATCATTTGAATATCTGTCACATGATAACACAATTATTAATTGCAATATAAGTGGTATTGTCATTTCCATTCAACAAACTTTGATATCTAGATTTTTAAATATTGCATGATAATTATCTGTTGATTACAACCTGGAGATTGATTAACATGCATATGCTCCATCAATCAATGATCATTCAAAGTACATTATCGCACTGAAAAACATTTTATACTTTAGATAAATTTTGGATTGTTGGATTGCACTTACTTTAAATATACTAATTTGTTATGAAATCTCGAACCAAGGACTAAATAATGTTCACTTAAGCTAGCACGATGTACACAAGTTGTCAAGTGTCTTGAAAATAATTGCCACTCTATGCAGGGCACCAAATAATAAATTTTATTGATTTCTTTTTAAAATTTTGTTACGCCCGGTTTGGGGGATACAGAGCAAGGTGCGGTGTAGCACGGCTACTCTAGTGAAGACGAAAGTGGTTGGAGGTGTCTCCTGAAAGAGACGATTCCTGGATAAAATTATGGACTCTGTTAGTCGAAAATTAACAATAACTCTAACGCTGATTAACAGACTCTCGGAAATAGACGGTACGAGGTTTCAGCTATACTGAATAAAGTTCTAATAATTGCTTTACCATGAGATATATTCGCTGTTATGTTTGATACCAAGTACCTTAAATGTATAGTCTCAATAATGACGTTGAATAACTAACACGTACGCCTGAAATAATATTTGACGTGTTCGTGAATCAACGCATAAATAAAAACAGGGCTACAATACTGTTGTGTCACAATAGTGACAGAAGAAATGTTTACGGAGTAATATACACTTTTATTTGTTCAAATTTTTTATTTGAAGCCTCAGTTTATAATTATCCGTGCTTTTTTGTTTTTAGAAAAGTCGTCATTACTCCTCTCTTTTGAGAAATATTTGAGAAATACAAAAATTTTCAGCTTATGCTTCCGGTTCTCTAAAACATTTGTTTTTATAATTATTCTCTATTTTATCTAATAACAAAATGGCGTCCGATCAAAAATTTCAAAACAAGATATTTTAAAAACCAATAGATCGATTTTTGAAAATAAAACATATACAAAATCTTTAAACTATCTACTTATAATATTTTCCTAAAACATTTTTTTAATATGTCTAAAGAAAGTTTCTATTCAATTTGAATTACAAGATAAATTTTAACATACTGCAACAATCATTTGAAACAAATTAGGCTTGCAAACAAACAAACAAGAAAAATGAAACAATGAACAATGAAACTAAACTTTATTTTTAAAATGGCCACCATTGGCAGTAACATGAGCCCGGCAGCGTGTTTTAATATTAAAAGAGACACTTGCTAATGCTGCCTGCTTGTTTTCTATATCTTCTACTGAAGCTACTATTCTAATTTGTTGTTTACTAGTGTCTCATATACAGAGATCTTCATCTGACCCTAGAAAAAGAATTCTAGGGGACTTAGGTCGGAGCTCTGAGCTGGCCACCTAACAGGACCTCCTCTTCCAATCCACTTTTTTAAATATTCTCTATTCAGTAGTACTATGACTTCTCGGGTTGTATGAGCTGGTGCTCCATCTTGTTGAAATCAAAGTCTTCGTCAGATGTTTAGCGGTAAGTCATCAAGAAGCTCTGGCAAAACGTTATTTAAGAAAGTTAAATATTTTTCACCATTCAATCGGTTCAGGAGAATATAGGGTCCAATAAGATACTTCCTACGATTCCAGCTCATATATTTACTGAAAAACGTCGTTGATGCACACGAAAAAATGTTGCGTGGGGATTTTCATCACACTATAGGTGATTATTGCGAGAATACAATTCACCATCCCTTGTGAAACAAGCTTCGTCTGTAAATAAGATAAACTTTCAAAAACGCCTTTGAAGATTGTAACGTTCAAGAAACCAACGACAAAACAACAATCTTGACTGGAAGTCTTCAGGTTTCAAAGTTTGCACTTTTTGTCTTAAAAATTAATGGAGACCTTGTTCCTACAGAACTTGCCAAACTGTCACGTGATTTACATTTAATCTATTTGCTTGCTATTACTTTTGGGCTCGTCGATTGCTCATCTTCAATAATATTAAAAACAGCTTGTTCAAATGCAGGGGTTCAACGGAATTATTGGAATTCCCACCGATTATTGGGGGAAAACTTCCAATCTCTGACAAACTAAAACTAAACTAAAAATGCAGCATCTATAACTATAAAATACTATTGCCTGAGGTGTTGTGCGGCTTTCAGAATCGTGGAAAATATAAGCCTTGAAAAACTATAAAGAAAATCAAATACCTTCTCCCAAATCCCTTTAAAATATAAGCTAAATTGTCTAGCGTCAATCTTTTTACCTATTCGGTGAAGGACAGACACTCCTGAAACGCGTCTTCAAAGCTCAGAATAAGCAAATGCTACCACCAATCACACTGCGGTTATCTGCGAAAATAATATGTGAACAAACGGATGACAGATCGTGACTAAAAGTCAAAATATATTCAAAATAAATTAAAACTATATAGAAATAAATAATAATGTGACCCCCGTCCTTTCTTTTATTATTTTTAGCCCTTGACGTCAAAAAGGTTGCCGACCTATGATCTACAGTTACAAGAAATTATTAAAAGATTCCTAAATTGCTCTAAGAACGCTGCCACCATAGCGTGCTCAACAATCATATCATTATTCTCATGAATACAATTTTGTGTGCTCTTTTCTTTCATATAACAACAATAATCTCAGTAAATATTGATTTGTCAAATTAGTTTGCATCAGATAATTTGGAAATAGAGTTGCAAACTATTGTTAAAAATAATAAATATGTCAATAGAGATGTCGCAGATCATTTCTTTGTGGTGTATTTACGTGAATAGTGCACCACATTCTCAATTCTGTTTACTCACGCTATTTGTAACTACCAGCGCTGCCATATTTTACGACAGCTGTAAAGGAAAGAGTATAATGTCTTCTCATAATATATCTTTCACAGAATAATTTTGATAGCACCGAAGATAACAAAGTACTCAGAATGTAAAACTAGGCGACATAAAACTACGAGAAAGATTAATGTGGAGAACTAATAAAAGCTGATAATTAAGTGTAGGGACACACAATTTCAGTTATTACGTGCATTACATTTTAATTAGCTTGGCAGAGGGTTGTGGTTCCCATTGCTTCCCAGTTTCCAGCGAAACTCGTGGACTTAAATAGCCCCAAGCTTCTTAATATTGATCGACTCGTCTCCATTATTAACCCTTTATCGGGCAAAGCGAGAATACTTGTACGAAAAATTTTGTACTTTTAATACTGTCTCTGGGTGACTTAAATATGCTATTGCAGGTTCCAGCGGGGCTCTAATTAGCATCAATTAGGAGTTTGATAATGTAGCCATGTGGTAACATTGCACGATAAAGGAATGAGTAGAATAATAATAATAATAAAAAAAAATGCATTTATTTATAATTTCATTTTTAAATATTTTTAGAGGCTTATATTTTATTTTAAGCGCTGAAAAATCTCTCCTACATAAAACTCAGGCGTTTACAACGCATATATTTAAGAGGTTAGTAAATATTGGATAATACCAATGTCGGCTCTACTGGGTGATCTATACAGTCCAATGAGAGCATTAGCATTAGCCTCCCATATGTTTATTATAATTTACAATAATTATATGCTGCCGAAGATAATCTTTCTTCTCTTGTTTTGTTTTGTTTTACTTTTTTACGTTACTTGTTAGTTCACTTGAATCATTTATTACATTTTTTTTCGCACTGTCAATTGAGTATTTTTTTTCTATCAGCGGAAGTATCGAATTAGTATTGGATTTGGAGGGAGAATAAATTTTCTGCCTCCATAAAATGTCACAGGACTTAGTCCTTCAAGATACAACGTAACTGGAATTATAATAATGAAAATTCTATATTATGTGTAACTCTATCGGGCAATGTAGCTATATGGTAACATATATTTTATATAGACTGCCTACGCTGTACTTTCTTACATAGTCCCCTGTACAGTATACAGAATTACACTTTCATATCTGCATTATTGCGTATATTGAAAGAATAAAGGAAAGAAACAATATTACTGATAATATAAGTTATTTATCTTTTTGCTGCAAGTCGTATTTCAGTTCTCTGGGAAACGCAGGTACAAAAACACCGATTATAAAATTCAATTCATTGCGCAGAATCCGAAGAAGTCCCCCTACCAGAATAGTGGATTGTAACCATACGGTAGCATTATTCTCTTTGCTGTAGAACTACAGATACCAGAGTTACAAACATTTGAAAATGATGTTACCATATGGTTACAAATCCCGATAAAGGGTTAATTCGTAGTGGCATGACTTTTAAAAAATAAACTCGATTCTAATTAAATCACAACCTGAACCTAAACATCGAACTCTGTTCAACGAAGCAATTATTTTCTGATTTTTGGAATATCTGGTCCAATTTTTTCCCCTCTAATTGCATCATCTGTTAAGAATTATATTTCAAAAATAACGAGGATTCAACTCCACAATAATTTTCTGTTGGCTGTTTGAAACATTTTCCTCGCTTTTCCATACGCTTGCCGCAAATATGCCCTCAGATTCAAGTCTGTGTTTATTATTTTTAAAATATTCGAGAAGTTTCCAGTACATTATCTAATGAAGTGTGAAATACTCGTTTTACATTTCCAAAAGAGAAAAATGAATTACAGAATGAAATATTGGCATCCTATTCAGTTTAGTTCATTGAATTATTCGATTTGAAGCGACGTTTATTGGATTACACGTATAAATAATATTTCTATATGATCATTGCGATATTTTCCAATGATTTTGAAACATTCAATATATATAATGCGTCCTAAATAGAGTAGTATAACATGGATATATTTCTTATTATTAAATGTGGTCGAAAAATAATTCAATGGAATGGTTTACAAATTATTTCAAAAGAACTGAGAATTGCTAATTTCTGAAATCTCAAATTTCTCCGTTATTATGAAAAAAAAATTAAAAAGTTTCAGATGAAAGTTACTTACTTTAATGAGGCAAACTTAAAAATAATGTCAAAGTAAAATTCAAGATACCGGTCTCCGAGATACGAATAGTAACTTTCTTATTTTAAATAGATGTCATATTGGATTATTACATTATTGATTAGATTTTTTCTCCCTAACACTGTTTTGGAATTCGCGTATTCCATAAGCAAAAATTATGTTGGAACAAGTGATAATCCGACACAATGTTTATAATAATTCCGTATGACATTTAGAATCATTCAATCATAATTTTCGACGAAACAGAAGCTGTTAGTTTGGTTATCATGGTTACTTCCTAACAATTCAGGTATTCATTTCTGGTTTTGTGTCTGATGTTTCATAGTTTTTAAAGCTTCTTCTGAAATATTGGTGTTTTCAAAATCTTGTTAGAGAAAATATAGTCCACAACATGTTTGGAATGTCTTGTTCCACACTCACGAACTAATTTTTCGCTCGTTTAGAATAAGGGCTATTCTAATACTTATTGTAGAATATACTACAGTATAAAAACGACTTTTGATTTTAAATTCTGTATATTTATTTGAAACTCTGACGTTTCGATCCTTTGACCAAGGATCTTCTTCAGAAGAAGATCTTTGGTCAAAAGATCGAAACGTTAAAGTTTCAAATAAATAATAATAATAATAATAACATTTATTTAAACTGCACAATAAACAGATAAGAATCCAGTTACATATTCACAGTCGCTTTTATTCAATAAAATTCTGAAAAATGTATAGATTATTAAACACAGTATCATTAGTAAAGTCAGTAAATTATAATAAATGTTCAAAGTGCTGGTCGTTTTGAGTTATATACAATCAACACCGCTTTGCAACACTGTTAGTAATTTTTCGCAATGTATTGCAATTAACACCGTTAAAAGCCGGTACCATTCCTTGACGTTCTTCATCTGCATCATTATAATGGCAATTACTGCCACTGACTTTACTTTTTATAGTGTCGTACAAATAAAAGTCCAGAGGCGTTAAGTCTACTGATCTGGCTGACCACTGATTAAACGTATTAATAGCAATTATTCCATTATCAAAAAGATCATCCAAATATCTGACAAAATCTCTATAATTGTGCGCAGGAGCGCCATTCTGCCGATAGCATATTTGAAGTTTTTGTGCCAAAGCTACATAATCTAGTAAATATTCAATTTATGTTTGAGGAATTTCCATATAATGTTGCCTTACTAAGATTCCATTAAAAATTATTTTCCAATATGTCACAAAAAGCCAAAACGAACTTAATTCCATTGTGGAATCACTGTGTGAATTTTCCTGTGCCCAAAATGGTTTATTATGGCCATTGAATAACCCACAATTAGAGAAGTAGGATTCGTCTGTCCATTAAACATGACATAAAATCATCATTTTCTGCAATTTTGTTCAGAAACCATCAACAAAATGCTGTTCTTCGGATACTTTCATTTGGTCGTAAAGTCTGTGCAACCTGTAATTTATAGGGGTAAAAATTTCGCGAGTCGAAATATATATATAACAAAAATAATTATATTAATTCCAACCAATAATAAAGTTCCTCAAGTATAACAATTTTCTCCACAATATTTTTCTATAAATCTTTTTGAAATGTCTCCAGCCAAAATTCAGCAGAATTTCATTAAAAAATATACAATCACCGTCTATAACTGAATTTATGTATGCTTTATAATTATTGAATTACAGTTAAATTAGATTTGCTGAACGTGTCTGAGATCAACCATGTAATCTATTAGTCATATCTCATTGTTCAGTAAATTGATTTTATAGTATAAGATTTCTCACAACAACCAGATTGTCTACAAGCTCATCATACTGTAATGTTTATTGCTTTTAGAGAATTGTTTATTATCAAAATAAAAATCACTATTTGATAAATAAAAAAAATTAAAGTTTTATTCTTCGTTGTAAGACTAAAACAAACACTATACAATTTATTTCTCACTCACTATTATTAAACCTCAACTACAAAGCCACCAATATTTATTTTCAATAACTTGTTTATTTATTACACTTCGCATTTAGTTGAACACGCACTAAATATTCACTCTATTTCTCTCTGACGCCAGGTTGTTCGCCCTTATATATCCAATATCCATACATCTAGAAATTTCTACATCATTCTAGTAAGCTACGAGAATGTTGCTTGTACAGACAAGCCCAGACAACAGAGACGGATTCAGAGTCTATTTTGTTTTTTAAAATTATGACACTTTCGCACGTTACAATACTTTCATAGATCACAGCTGAGAAGTCAAAATTTGTGCTGTCATCTGTAAACGTTAAATAAACTTGGGATATAATCCCCAAACATTAAGAAAAAAATATTCTACTATTTATTTGAATAAATCTGTAGAATATAATGAATTTTGTGAAACATAAAACACATAACCAACAAATATAATCAAACTAAATTTAGAAATTGAATTAATTATTTTCTGGAATATTAGATGCATTATTACGAACATTTTACTTGCTCTGCAAATCAATCCAGCTTGATCGGATTATTGGAAAACTACGTGGAATATAGTATCATGACAGCCGACGAGCTACGAAGGCATACATTATTGGAACGATCTAAATGTGAATTATGTAATAAATATGAGAAAAAAACCTATGAATTTATTTATAGATTCACCTTTATCAGAAAAAAGAACTATTATCAGTTTCTTCATATATAAATTGATTTATTTGACATTTAACTCAGGTTCCTGAATTTCCCACTGTTTCGCGTTTTAGCTCTAAATACCTTGCAATATCGTCATCATTTTGTATGCATAGATAGGATTTTAACACCCAACACAATTATTTTACTGTGGAAGATGACAATTCGAAAAGTGCTACACATTAATCTGCTGAGCTACAGCATTCATAAAGGCAGTCATTTTCACAGGTTTCAAATTTTGTAATAATTATTGCACGATTTATGTCAAAATTCATTTGAAGAAGTTGACCAACTCACATTTATCATAATCAATTGCTCTATTGTTATTGCTCCTGGATTAAATAATTTTTGGTAACACCTGCACCAAAAATACTCTTTTATTGAACTGAATTCTGCTTCAAAGTCGTCAGTTCCAAACCAAAAAAAAAAAAAACAATCAATATAAATTTCCTGTTGACAGAGAATTAATGATTATTTCCCTGCCGAGAGGGAAAAAATTATAATTGTGGATCATGGATGCTGTTGGTACCCTTCATTTTATTGTTATGTTAAATTGATATTTGTATATATTTATGTGTGCGTTCTAGTGTTTGCGTTTGCTGTGAACGTGATAGTATAGAAAATGGTCAAAACATGAAGTAATATCAATTATAATAATTCAGTAAGGGGCACTTGACTGAAAAAGTATCGTATGCTACACGAACACTGATTGACACGAATGAAAGTTGGCTGCACGAAGCTACGCCTTGGGTTTCGACCTCTTCTTCGTCTAGTGCACCTAAAAGACACGTTAATTTATGGAGGAAAGGATAAAAATAAAAAAAATGAGATTTCAAAAGAGAGCTATTAAGAAATATTGTTACTCTCTATGAGTTTTATCACTAGTTGAATTAATTGTACTTATATCTGTTACACCCTGAATAATTTTCATTCCTATTTGATATATTATTGTGCCCACTACCTAAAAAACTAAATGGGCGTCAATACAGATATTATTTTCAATAATGTCTAAGACAGATTTAGGATTGATGTACACAAAAATATAATTGAATACTATTTGTGATATTCACTGTATTAGAATGTTCACCTTCGAAAATTATTGATATTACTGATATAAAATGAAGAAAGCTATATAGAAAGGGATTCAGCTTTCTCATCATAAATTATTCAGAACAATACTGGATATAAATATTTCCAAAAGTTTCTCAAACCCCTAAAATATTTAATACTCTTATCGTAAAAATATCAATTTCATATTAAATATTAAAGAGGACTTACCGTTTTTAAAAATGTGTTGTAACATACGTCGTTTACTTTTTCTGGACGATTCAACTGTTTTTAATAATTTCGCCATGCATTTGTTTCATGAAAATGTCTTACAGGGCCTCACTAGAATTTTATTAAACACTCATCAATACTTTTTAAACATGAAAATGCAATTTGTATATTATTCACAGAGCAATAAGAAGAATTTTTTCATACAATTATTTATTATTAGCAAATTTCATGTTCCAAATATAATTCAATATTTATTCTTCCTAAATACATAATGGATTAATCAAAAATTTCATATAAAACGTAATATTGATGTAATTTATTATGTTATGTCCGAAATATGTAATGTAAAATTTTGGATCTACAGTGCATCATATTTTAATCTATTCATTTTAATCAGAAGTTTAATTTGTTTTACTAGTACAGCTAGCTCCAAACATGCAATGTTGCCAACATTAATGAAATTAAAAACATCGAGCGACCATGTAATAAATTAGTTATTTTTGTTGTAAAACAAAAATAATCTGTGAATTAAAATATAGAATATATGCGAAATATTTTTGACTTTTTCATCCACCTAAACACAAGACGCCCACGCAATTTTTCACCCACATAATTCCTTCCGGAAATCTTACATTCAACATTCTCAATGTAAGTAATTTATTTCCACTCTTTGAATCACATTTTTCATACGCCAATTTATTCTACATTTAATCTTTTTTGGTACACCCACACATACATCACAAAAAAATCTCAGTATATTCGTTCATGCTTCTGTAAACACGCCCAGTACTACCATACATCAATGAGCAGGCACACGTATTCAGTTATAAACGTCCCTGACACAATCAAAATTTTCAATTTTCCCATCGCTTGACGTTACACTCTCAGAAATACAAACTCATTTACTTGTTCTCAATTCACGCCATTCATCAAAAATTGCAATCAGTCACCGTTTTACTCTTCTTATACATCAAAACTTTACATTCATCAACATTCAAAATAAGATGCAGATCCTTCCCAGTTTCATGCATTCTATCAATCATTCTATTCTACTGTTTTTCACTTTCAACTGAAACAACAACATCATCTGCATACGTAGATTATATTTATATGTAATATGAAATGGAACTACAAATATGAATTCATCAGAATAGATTTTTCTGCCAAAATTTAGAATTTGGGTTTTGTTCATTCATTATTTTTTGTTTGAATTTTTTTTTATCTCATCTAAATGAGTATTCTCAGTGGAAACTATTAAATGAATCCCGGCTCTCGAACCGGCGTTAATTAACTAATGAATACAATTAAATAGCATCCAATAAGATCGTCGCTAATAGCATTTCCATGTTCAATTATCAGCTGCACCAATTTACTCCAGCCTTTATCTCCACTAACACTAAATCACGAAAAATCCATCATGTGATCACCTTTTCATCCCATCACAGAACTCGTGGTTGAGTAGTGGATTGTTATAGTCATTGGTTGTGTTTGTTGTCGGTGAGATGTCGCCACGGTCGACACAACGCCGAACGACGTGCTAATCTGACGGACGCGCACGGTAGACTAACGTTGACCGGGGTGGGGTAGGCTAGGATACGCCCATCTACCCCTATGTACCCTCAAGGGGGACACGGCGCGAGCGCGCGTTGAACAACTCACCCCGTTCGAGAGGGTTGTCTGTTACAGACATCCCCTTTAGAAACTTAACTGTCCTTACATTTCTTTCTTCCCCTCACTAAACCAATTTAATTTATTTTTCATTAATTTTCCACAAGAAATACATAATTATTTATGATGTTTAGCCTCTAAACAAAATCCAATATGGAGTTCAAGGTTATGTGCGCAAAAATTAACTGCGCAGGTGTCTGTAAGAAGCATTAATAGCATCGCAATTAAATTCATTACTGGCAACACTCCAAACATTCAAATATTGCTGGTTGCCAGTTACGGTACGCAGCAGTCAACTGTTTCAGACTGTGAGCTTCTCCACATAATTATGACGTCACGGCAGACACTGTTTCCATGACAACGGCGCGCACACAGCCGGCACGCCGTTCGGCCATTGCAACCGACGCTGGAGTGGCAGTGGACAGCTGATCGAGAAACAGTCCCCTTATGAATAGTTAGTGGACCTTCGTCCATGTTTCTACATTAATTATCAGGAAATTATTATCAACATCCCAAATAATCAATTATAAATAATAAAGCAGAATATCAAATTGATCTTTCATCCAGAAATTGTTTAATTTCCTGTTGTCATACTGATTGTTATTCTTGAAACAAAAAATAGTATAGCCATCTGTTATTACAATTTTCAACTAAAGCTCAAAATAATCATTAAATTAAATACAGCTCTCAAATTTGAATTGTAGCAATTTTTGTTAGTTAATAATTTATTTTGTATTTTATTTCAGTTGGACGGCTCCCTCCACTACACAAAATTCAGTTTATCAGCTGGTGGAGTTGGGCGAAATATCTGCGAAGCACTTCAAAAACTTGGCGCCAAACCATCATTACTTTCGGCGGTCGGTAATGATGGTCACGGCATGTTCTTACGCTCTCTATTGGAGCCTTCGAGTACTAAACATGTGGAAGTTGTCCCTGGCTCAACGACTGCGCAATGTACTGTTGTTCTCGATTCAAAAGGAGAATGCAAGATTTTGCTTGGACAAATGGACATTCATAAACAGATAACACCAGATTTGGTGAGTTAAATTTTATTGATGTATAAATATAGTTCATTTCATTGAAGTATATAACTCTAATAAATATTAGGCATGGTAATCACAATTGTGCATAAGCCGGTCCCTTCTGACAAGTGAATTACTTTATATTTTAAACACTTTCAGTTGTTATCGCAGTCTTTTCGTAATTTATTTGTACAAAGTGCAAAGTGAATATATGTATAATTCCGCGTATAAAAATTATAACCTTATAAAAATATTTTGTGTCGCTTGTTTTTGCATAGAATCTTATAAGCAGAAAATTAGTTTTGCAGCTTATTAGTTCAAGATATTTGTGGCTTTCTGGTTCTTAATAACTAGAATCAAAGATGCTCACAAAAAGTGTATAATATTAAAATGTAGTAGCAAAGATTTGTTTTCAAACAAAATTCAAAAAATACAGCAAAAATATAGCTGAGTTTTCGAGAACCCTAAGCCTCCCATTGACTTAAAAATTTGTAGAAACATTCAAATAAGTTGAGAAAAGGAAATACTTCAAGTATATTTGGGCTACCCAAATTTTTTATCATACTACTACATCGTTTTTTTTTTGTATCATCCTTATGGTGTTGCGCATGTCGTAGGCTTGTTGCAGTTTGTGCATTGCTCACGCGGCGTTGGAGGGTACATTAAATATTAGTGAAGCTATAAAAGATGGACGTGCAATTGCCACCAATTTCGCGTGATTATAGGAGTCGCATCTGAGCCAACAACGTCGTACGAGCGATGCACATCATTACAGCAATCAATTATCCGCTTGAAGTCCCAAAAATTGTTCAACGAGTTTTTATCTGGAGTTAATAAGTCAATCAGTGGCGGGCTCTCGAAACTCCAGCCGGAAATAAACTTATAACTAATTTAAATACAATAGCAAAATCATATAAATTATTCTATGATTTAACTCTTCTTCCCGTGTAATAAGTTAAATACAACCGTCTTTTTACACAAAAACTGTTGAAATTCATTTTTAATTCTCTAATATATCTGTTCGTAATATAATAGAAAATCAAACATGAAATCATCAACATTTGGTACATAATCAACTATTTCTAAACTAATTTATTATACCTCAGTCTCAATCTTTTGTTTTTGTTTTAGATTAAGACTCAACAGGAGCTGTTGAAACGGAGTCCCTTAATCGTGGTAGACGGTAATCTTCCGGTCGAAACTCTGGATTGCGTGCTAGAAATTGCAGAGAAATATCGGAAACCAGGTACGTGCAAAGCGAGAAAATATAAGAACAGAAACAAGACATAAAAATAAGATAATATATTTCACACTTACAAATAAAATACATAAATACTCGCATTTAATGAGAGTTAATGATATAAATTTGGACGGATGGACTTTTAAGCTAAACAGAAATAATAATAAACAGAAAAGTGCTGAGGTGCTTTACATGTAGCCGTTACGGCTGTGAGGGTTAGGGTGCATCTGCATGATCAAATTTCTAGACTCACGCCTTAATTCATAGCTCTGGCGAGTTTCTTTATACAAGAACATTGCAGCAAATGCGTGGAAGAAGAAAGATAAGCACGCAAATCCATACGACCAGCTTAGGTAATTGAAGTTTGGATACTGCAGCCAGTCTCTCCTGAAATGACTTCCTCCGAAAATCGCTACAGCGAAGAACAGAAACACCGCTGTAAAAAAAAAAAACAATTATATTAATATAATTGAAATACTAACAGCATAATACAAAGATTCATCAAAATTGATTACAAAATTGTACTAGACAAATTTTAGATACAGTAGAATCTCTACCCGGACCTCTATTATCCGGATTCTCTATTATCCGGACGTGGACGAATGATTTTTCTGCCTCACATCATTTGCGCGAGCGACCTGATGATGTGCAGTTCTGTTACAGAAAACAGTTGCTCTCTTTAATGATAATAATTTTTAGAAATAATGACCTAATATGTGCAACAGTCGAAAATCTAATTTACTGCCTAAATTCTTAACTTTGATACGCCTCAGCTGTGAAACAGCCTATGCAGTAAATTTGTTCATACAGAAAAAGAATTACTTAATCAACAAGAGTTGTTTACTACAGATAGAAAATTAAATCATCTGCGGAAGCAGCGCTGTAAATTTGATAACTATTTGATTAGCAAAGAGTTGCCCACTTCCAGAAAAAAATATGTGAAGTAGTTCACAGAGTATGCACATTTGAAGTGAAACTTCTCCAATTATGGAAGAAACCTTTCTTAATACTGTGAGGCTAAATTATTCATTTTAAGAAAATCTACAACCGTTGTAAGAAAATGTTTTCTAATAAGTAGGAAAGTGGAGAGTTGCACGGTTTTGTTCTCTGATGAAGCAAGTCTTCGCGGTGTCAACTAAGGTACCTCTAGAAAATGTTTAAAACTACTAAATATTAATTTGAAACAAAATCAGCTCAAATAATTAGGCATTGAATTCCGTAGGGAATACATATTTCTGAATTCCTAAGTAAAAATTTTGAATAAAACTGGCAATTCCTGGGATTTTGAAATCGATTCCTGGCGCTGCACATCATTTTTTTATTTATTGTTCTATTCAAGGTCGAATTATCAAATTATCCATACTCTATTGAGATTTTACTATTTAACAGTAGATTACAATTTGAAATTGAATACTTGAGGATCTACAATCCATCATTTATTGATAAAAATTATTTCAACTTCCCACAATAAAGAAATAATTCAAATTTACTTCAAAAGATTATTTTATAATTGTAAATTTGCTCTCCTGGATCAAAATTTACGACTGTACTGCATATATAAACACGTCACAGTTTATATTTCGCGCCAATTCGTATCATGTAATCGTTGTTCCAATTTCACTCCTCAATTTTCGGTACATAAACCGATTCAAAAGTAGTTTTATTTCAAGACAGATGAAGAATCATAAACAGTTGAAACTCACATGCAGTTGCGTTAGCAACAAAATTGATTGCGGATAAAATCCATTCATATTGTAAGACAAACTCCAATGGCCAACGACAAACTTGCATGGCAATAATAACTTGAGAAGCAAAACTCAGGATGAATGCTAAAGTCACAAAGGTTTGCACTGCCATCAACCATCCAGGAAGAAGCCATTCTCTGATAATGTAATATTCCTAAAAAACATATGAATTAAGCAATGAATCATACTTCAATTATCTATATATTTACATGGCTAAATATGTAGTGACATCCGTTGAATAATTGATAGAATTGATTGTACGGATAGTGGAATTGATAGAAACAATATTCCCACAATCCCATATTCTTGAAATTGGAAAAAGTCTCATGGAATGATTGGACCCAATAGGGACTAAAAATGAGGACATTTAAAACACATATCATCTGAATAAGTAATTAACTTACCTTGCAAACGCGATCAAAAGAAACAGGCCTGCTATGTACGTTAAAATCCCCCCAAAAAACAAATCATCTGTAATAAATAAATAAATAATAGGGTGTGGTTATAATCATTGTTTAAAATATCTTACTTGAAACTTTCGGATAATCATTTTTCTCTAATGTCGTCATTTTATTGATATTTGTTTCACTTCTGGATCAAAATAAACATAACAATAACGTTTCGTTCAACAGTACTCGTTTTTGCAAATGAAACGTAAACAAAATGTGTTTGCGTTACAGCGCCATATTGGAATAAGCCCCCTTTCTTCTTCTATGATTTTAGTATGCTTAGCTACCTGTTAATGTTCCAACCAAGGCCTGTGAGATAGCATTCTTTACCACGCCCAAATGTGTCATTCTTCAATTGTTTTACACAATTTTCACTTGTTTCATATAGCTTTCAAATGTTTGAAAAAAACAACAGAATTACTAAAACTGTTTATTGTTGATTCATAATAACATTCATGTAAATATATAAAATTATGAACATATAAGAACATTATTCTTAACATCATTATCTTAATTAAGGCAGCTTTTAGACCCAAATCGGGGAGTTACTCGATCTTAAAGTTAGACTTATTCTATTTTAGAGTACTATAAATAAATGTACGTTCGTTAAAAGTGTAAGACGAGATAAAAACTTTTTTTAAAGTATTTTGTACAATGTGGACGGATATAAACACAAAAATGGAAGATATTCACGCTTTGCTCTCGTGTTCCAGTTCAAATCTTGTTTGAGATTCTTTTAAAAGCCTTCTTTTTCTTGTTTGTATATTGGCGTCCACGAAAAACAGAACTGAGGCAATTAATAAACTCACTACACCAATTGCAGCAAGGATAAAAGACCAACCAAAGAAGTTGTTATCATGACCAGGCATCCAACCTTCTTGATTTGCACAAGCCGCGAATACTATTACGCCAATACCTCCGCAAATTCCGCCAACGAGCAACGTAAAAGCTATCGCTTTAATCAGAATGATGAACCTCTTTTGATCGGGGCCGCAGAATAAGAAGTACATCAGGACCATTATTCCTCCTACCAGCACTGATATAAAAGCCAGGGTGAAGAAGAACTGAGTGGCCACTATAAAGCCTGTAAAAAACAACTTAGGAAAAAATGTGTCAAATTAAATGTCGTCAACATACCTGGTATTAAATACCCCCTAATTTGATCATACCCCGTCGTAAAAGGATCATAAATCCACCTGCATCCAACGAAAAATCTTCCTTGATACGCATCTTGCTGTCTATCTTCCAACGATCGAAAACAGTGGGTCCATAATCCAAATCGATTCAGTTTCGCCCCAGTTATTCTGTAATCTGACACCAGCCAACTTGGGGTAGCAAAGGCAATGGCTACGAATAATAAACCAAGTAAAAAAAACCCTATTCCAATGTTGCCCGATAGTGACCTTTTCTTCATTTCTACTGAAAAGATAACAAAAGTGAGAAATTGATAAGGATAGGTATTAACAGCAAAAAAAAACTGGTCTCCTATATGTCTAGCCTAAATAGATAATAATAGTTCGGAACTAGTATTTACTACTAAAGGAAGATAACTTATCAATTTTACTACGCCAATTTATCAAAATATTTACCTTGCATTTTGTATTAATGAAATTCAGATATCTCAATTGGCAGTCATGTGTCTAACTAAAATCATAAACTACTTGATTCTTCTTTTCTACAAACAAAACAATTTCTGATGATTTCATGAGATATCCTTAGAAAACAGCAATTATTTAAATGCATGATTCACTTTTCACAATGAATGTACACAAACATCTTACCTAGAAACCAAAATCACAACTGATTGGGCGAGTATTGTTTATCCTACTTTCTAACAAATTTCGTTGTTATGAGGCAACATGAAAACATGAAGATGAGGCACACCCTTAAATAATCACATCAGTTATTTTTCACATACGTTGCTTGAACAAAACTAACTAGAATATGAAATGCTTTTTTCTTCACCTGCATATGCTTCTTTCTCCCTCTACTAGCATACGTTGATGACCAGTGGCTGCCAAAAGTTGGCGGGAAAACTTAATACACAATTGAGAAAAGAGCCATTTATTTCCAATTAAGAAATCTTACATACCAATCACAGATATATAAATTTGAACATTATATATATCAAGAATAACTTCAAAGTAAATAAGTGATTGATTCTAAACTAAAAACAAGCCTCTTAATCAATGAAAGGGTGAAAATAATTATTATGTTAAAGCAGTAGCAATATTGTCACAAATTTAATGTGATTCAATTATCCAGTTACAGTAAATTTCATATTTGACAGATTGTCGCGTAATGTAATTTCGCACCGTAATCGCTTGTTCTCGCTTTACCACCATTCTGGCCAATTAGAGCGTCACAAGATAGATAGCGGACCAATCGGATACATTTTGCCTTCACTACACAATAATCACATTTTGCGACAGTCAACAATCATTCAAATGTCTAACAACTGACCAAAACATTTCTTAGAATGCTTCCAATGCCAACTTAGATAAATAATAAAACAAATATCAGTGCAAACAAGTATATGACTTGAGATATTTTATGTTTGTAACAATATTAATCACTCTTTTAATTAATGGAGTATTTGTAGATGAATACGAAAATACAAATATAATAAAATGTTATAGGAAATAATAAAAGAAGGGAGGAAAATACAGGATTAAAATTAGAAAAAAAGTACAAGAAAATATAATAAAAATTGAGGAATTTGAATAAGAAGAAATAATAGAAGAAATGCTAGAGGAATTAATGAAAGGAGGGAAAAATTATCTACAAATTACCCAAAAGAAATCCAAAATCATGATATTTGGGAAAAGAGTAGAAGGGAATATAATAAAAATGAAAGAATAAGACGAAAGGTTGTTTTGAAAAACTTAAACATATGTTTTTTGAATCAACCTTTCGTCTTATCAACCATTATATACTACCATGGAGCAATTTATTCTAAAAATGAAAGAATTTGGATAAGAAGAAATGCTAGAGAAAAAGTGACAGTGAGGAGAGAAAATAGAATTATAAATAAGCCAAAAAAAGTTCAAAATGATGATATTTAGGAAAAAATAAGTCCATAATCATGATATTTAGGAAAAGAGTAGAAAGAAGTATAATAAAAATGAAAGAATAGGATAAGAAGAAATGCTAGAGAAAAAATAACAGTGAGGAGAAAAAATAGAGTTACACATAAGACAAAAAAAGTTAAAAATGATAATATTTAGGAAAAAAGTAGGAATAGCTAGAATAGAAATAAAAGAATTCGAATAAGTAGAAATAAAATTATATGGAGGAAAGAAATAATAAACCAAATGATGTCCAGAATGATGATATTAAGGGGAAAGTAGAAGAAAATACATTAAAAATAGAAGAATTTGAACAAGAAGAAATGATAGAAGGGGTAGTAGACAAAATAATTACGGGCGAAAAGAAAAAAGATTACAAATAAGCCAAAAATGTCTCAAATTATTCTTAGAAAGAGAATTGTGAAAAATATATTAAAAATAGAAGAATTTGAATACGAATAAGTGGATAAATTCAAATATCTAGAACTATTATTGATAAACCAAAAAGTCATGGAAACAGAAATATAAAAAAGAATTAGTGCAGCAAACAAAGCCTTTAACGCCAAAAGAAAATCAGTAGAGAGAAGAACAACTAAAATTACAGCACTGTACATAACAGAAACAATGACAGTAACGAAATAATTGTGAAAGTGAAAACTTCTGTGGCAATCGTTAAAAAAATGATATTGATATTATTATGGATGATATAGACGGATCAAAAATATAGTATAGTTGTAGAGAAACTAAAAAAAAAAAAATCCTCATTCGACTGGACCCGGCTCTCCCGAGGCCTAGGTGTATACCCAAACGTGACGCACAGCAGGTCGACTGAGTCACTGCCCAGAAAAAAAGTACATATGGTGGTCCTAAGAAAGTTTCCACTTCAAAAAGAATAAATAACATGTCGCTTCCGTTCTACTTTTTAATAGATAGTATAGGATTGAAGCAGACTGAAACTAGGATGCTAGTAGCTCTAAATATCAGTCAGAGTTTAAACCTAGTGTCGTGCTGCGACCCATTTTGTTCCTATTCCAATGCCCTATCGATTTCCAAAAACAGTTTTCCGATAGAAATCATCCTGCGACCAGAAAAACTTGCAGAGCACACAGACAATAACTTATTTCCAGGAAATAATTTTAAAAAGTGGATGAACCAGAGAAAACCGTGAAATCGCTTCCAGCCATTTAATTTCTATTGCAATGTCCTGTAGAATGGCAAAAAAAAATTTCGATAGAAGCTACTCTGCAACCAGGAAAACTTCTAGAGTACACAGAGAAAAACTATTTTGTTTTTCAGAAAATGTGTCGACTTGATATATTATATAGTTTTAATATATTATAATTTGTTCCAATAAATGGTCAATAATTGTCACTAATGTGGCTACATGATATATGGTCAATAACCGTCTCCAATGTTGCGACATGATATATTACTTGTATCTTTGAATAAGGCTAAACGGGCGCCCCCGATCTTGGCACCAAACTACCTGGATCTTAAATCCCTTACTCGAACTCGGCACTATACTATGGATTAGGACTAATGACTTTATCGTTCTATCTGAGTGAGATTCTCTGGACACATATGATTTTATATTAATAATTTAACCGTACATTTGGACACTCGTTCATAAACTGGATTTCGACCCAACATGAGGAGTTCAGTACACCCTTCTCAGATGTCTCGGACTCAAATTCTGTCCCACAAGCGCGCGCAGCGCAATTCGGTAATATTCAGGGATGTTTTTCAGAAGCGCGAACGTAGCGAGCTAGTTCAAAATCGTTGTTATAGATTTTATTCCAACCCAACGTGAGTGATTTCTATGTAAGTTGTATTCACTTATAAAACCAAATCTTGCAGGATGATTGTGGGCTCATTTAAAATTGACAGAGCCGAGTTCATGTGAGCCCTGCGCTAATCGGCTTAGCATTGGTGCCGAGTTCATGTCCTTGGTGCCGAATTCGTGTACGCTCGGGTAAACATAGCCGGCCATGACGTGACGCTTATCTCTGCTTGCTCGGATCTGAGTCAATTCACGCCACAAGCCTGATGGATAAGTCTAAACTCATTCACTGTCCAAAGATAATGTCTTTAATTCAATAACTGAACGGAAAAGACATAATGAGGAAAATTAAATAACACAGAATAAAATGACTCGGACATGTATGTATGAAGAGCTAATGAACAAGATCCAATGAAAGCAGCGCTACAATGGAACCCTAGGAGCAAAAAAAAAGGAGAAGACCACGAACCTTGTTACATGGAAACAGAAAAAAACTTGTGATCATCGAGAACTATAAATTGGAAATTTCGAACGGAAAATATAGCCAAAAATATTTAAACCCAAGTAAACAATTCATTTGGATATAGGATAAGGCAAGAAAAAAATATGGACATTAGTAACGAATATAGAACACAAAATGCATGCAGTTTCAAAACTGTATCCCAGAACGGTTCATGAACTGGACATGAATAACTCGAGTCAATTTCGATTATTCCGGGGTCATTAGGTCATCACAACAATAAATCTTTCACCTACTTTTAATGTTCCTGGATCAATACGCTCATTTCCGCTTCTTTCCACAGCCAGTCTATTTTCTGATATTTTAAAAGCTGTTACATTAATTGAACGCGTCACTGACTCCTGTGTGGCGTCTTTTAATCGTCGTAGGTGTGGAAAATAATTACTCTTATTGTCTTATTATGGTAATTCCTCAACGTTACGTTGCACAATATGCGCATGCATGAAGTATTGAAAATAACAAGAAAAACAATTGTTTTGTAACAAATTATACTTGATGAATGGGTGCTTTGTGGAATTATTCACATGCACATGTGATAAGGTCTTGGCAGATACAGCAAGGTCAGAGTTTATAGGATATGTGAAAATGGCAAAAATACACAATAATGTTACAAAATCGAATATAAATATATTCATTATAAAATTAAGCATTACAATGGACGGTCTGAAACACTAACTACAGGCGTAAAAAATATACAATTATAATTCTTATAATTACTTATCATACAAAGTGCTACCCAAAAACTTTGGGAATTCAACCGTAAACAGAAAATTATCGTCTCCTTGAACGTAATTTTCTTTTGTATATATACAATGATATTTTGTTCTAAATACGACTCTTTGATTTGATCATTACTTTAAATACACTTTTGATTTTATATACAGCGATTCCAACTTGCTCTCCTTAAATATTTTCGATCAGTGTCTTCGAATAGGATACAATGTTAAATATTTTTCAAAATATTTCAATTCCTGGAAGCCCAATTGCATGCAATCTGATCTTGAAATTTGAATTTCATCCATAATTTCGTTTTCAGCAATAGAAAATAGTTTGAAATATCGTAGTAAGGATGTAAAAACACTCCAGTGTTTCTGAAAGTCATTAAACATAAAAAAATGATGAGATGTAGGCGTAATAGCAACTTAATTTAGAGACTATCCAGCATTGCACGAAACTAGGGAACGTGAAATCAATGATTCTTTCGAATTTTTGATAAATACTTTGAAGCAGTGCCCTTGAGAATGGAACAGTGTTGAATTTTTTTATGATTTTATGATCCCTGGAAATCTAAAGTTTAAGCAATTTGATCGTCAACTCCTAATCTTGTTGAAACAAGGAGAATTCATCCAAAAAATCGTTATCCAGCTAATAAGTTGATGTCAAAATACTGCAATGTTTTTAAAAGTCAAGAATCATAAAAAATGATCGATGAGACTCAGACACAATCCCAACTGAATCGAGAGGACAACAAGTCATGCATGAAACTATAGGAAAGTTGAATCGATGATTCATTCGATTATTAATTTATTTTGAAACAGTACTGGAATGAAAGTTTTCTATGATTTTATGATCTCTGGAAGTCTAAAAGTGAATGCAACTATATCCTGAATTTCTTATCTTGCCAAAATGACGAAATCTTACTTGTAACCGTAATTTCAATTCAAAAAAAATGTTATCTGCTGAATAAAATTTTTTTGGAAGTAATGTATTAAAACTTTGGATAGATGTAACGCTTCAAATCATGAGAAACTTTCTGGAATAGAGTCTTCTAACCATTAAACCATTATATAAGTTTCCGAAGCAAACCCTTTGGGTATGTGTGAAGAGATGTACACTATTTGACAGTGGCAAGCATAGGCTGTTAAAATTTATCGTCCTAACTTTGGTTGGAGGCCGTGAACTGCGTGTTTTACCATAGAATAAGAAGTTTGCAATATCGTAAAATGTACAATGAAAGGGAAGAGGGAAAAATCATCTTATAGACTTCTTTCTGAAAACGTCAGAAAACTGTCCAAAAGAATTTTTTTCTGATTTCTGTAAGACGGATGAATGAAAGAACAATTTGCCGCCCCTAAAATTTGTCGCACCTAAAATCTACCGCCCTAAGCTCAAGCGTACTCGGCTTGCTGGTAAATCCGCCACTGTTTTTTGATCCTCAGAAGTTTCAAGTATGTACAATTTGGTCTTGAACTTTTTAGCGAACAGGGAGCAGTTGAAAAAACATGTTACGATGAATAAAAAAATACTGTAATTTTTCTGGAACTCAACAATAATTTAAAAATGATCTGTAATCGCAACTTATTATAGAAAAGATCCAAGTATGCATGAAACAATGGCAGACCCTTTAAATGATCTATTCGATCTTGTTTTACCAGCAGTTTACCAGTCAGGTGAAAATGACCAAATATGGCTCATAATTTCATTACAGAGAACGGGACTCTGTTATGAATTAATAAGAAGATATTTTTCGAAGCCGGAAACAATTGAGATCTAAATACAGTCGCAACTCAAACTGGAAACATTCAGATATAGATTGAACCATGAGAAACATTCGGAAATCGGTTATTCTTCTAAACCATTTCGTGAATCCTTCAGAGCAGTTTTTAGTGGTTGAACAACGATGTATGTATTCAGTTTTTAAAACAGATGCGCGTAACATTCGACATCTTAATAAACTAGCAACTGAAAACAGGCCTTAGAGCCTTAGACTGTTCTCAGTTGATCACATCAAATTTCAAGTCAATTTACCATGAAAGCTTCACATGTCTCCGATTAGAATTTATCGTAGATTCTTGACCGGGATCAAATCAGCGGTGGAACTACAACGACTTGACATTGACATTGACTTGATTTTCACTGTCAATTTACGAGGCAAGTTGGGCATGTTTTCAGTTATTATTCATCAAAGGGATATGACAGGGACTAGATCAGATTATTCTTCTGAAAAAATAAGATCCAGATCAGGATGACAAGGATTTGGAGATCAAGACAAAATCGGAATATGTCAATGTCGACTCGATGTGGTACCAGCTCAGGGCTGGAACTACAACGACTTGACATTGACATCTACTTGATTTCTACTGTCAATTTGCCATGCAAGTTGGACATGTGTCCAGTTAATATTTATCATAGATCTTATTTTAATAGAAGGAAAACCTGACCTAGACCCTATCATGTCCCTATCACAAATATTAACTGGAAACATGTACAATTTGTGTGGCACATTGACATTGACTTGATTTCTACTGTCAATTCTCCATGCAAGTTGGACATATGTCCAGTTAATATTTATCATAGATCTTAGTTTAATAGAAGGATAACCTGACCTTATCCCTATCATGTCCCTATTACAAATATTAACTGGAAATATGTTTAATTTGTGTGGCACATTAACAGTAAAAATCAAGTCAATGTCAATGTCAAGTCGTTGTGGTTCCACCACAGATTATCTTTCTATAAAAATAAGATCTGGATCAAGATGACACGGATTAGGGGCTCAAGACAAGATGGGATTATATCAATATCGATTCGGTGTGGATCCCAATAACATTGCAACTCATTCTATAAAGCTTCCAGGTATGCATGAAACTGTAACAAATTGTCTAGAATCGATTATTCTTTGGACCATTTTGTATTATCTTTAAAATAGATCCTTGATCTCACGATGTGGTTGTCGAAATTTTTTCGAATGAATCGCCGACTTTCCAACCCTAATTTCATGTTGGTTAATAATAGAAAGCTATTTCTAGGAATCGAGAATAATTGAAAAATGATAGATAAGATACAAGCATAATTGAAACTCAAATTTGATGACTTCTAAGAATGACTGGAATTATTGAAAACATGCTAGAATCGCTCACTACGTAATTTTTTTTTGGCAAAATGTCTTCAAGTTTTGGGTAGCTTGCATATCAACAATAAGATGCACAAAGGACGGATTCCGGAATACAAAATTGTGCTTTACGTAAAGACTGTTCATAAGGCGTGTCATAATAATACAGTATCTAAAATACATTTTTTAAGATTTGATACTAACGGCACTTATACCTTAAATAGACTTTAAACAACAATAAACATCTTGTACATACTCAGTTCTATTTGGAATAACTATTTAAATATCTGTATGAGAGCTCTTTCGAGTTTCCATACTATATTGGGACGGAGTTGGTTGCTGTTCTCTCAGTCTTCTGTATTTGATTCTTCTGGCTTCAACTAGATAAAGAGTTCCGGCGGGGAATAAGATTAATGATCCTAAAACTCCTAGTGCGTAAGACCAGGATAGGTCGTTGTGTTCCCAATTAGGCATCCAATCTCTTCTATCGCCGTTGACTCCAAAGATCAAGATAGCAATGAGACCACATAATCCTAAAAGAATAATTAATTGAAATCGTAAAAACATACAAATCATCACAGTATCAAAACAGTTATCAATGTAAGTAAGCACAACAAAATAACCAAAAACAAATCTAACATAACAAAAATATTAGATAAGATTTTGAACTCTTTAGTATAAAAATAGGCTATCAAATTGTTAAGAGAAGCAATAATTCACACACGCAAAATATAAGTTTTACATTTGTATCCTGGACGAAGTTTTAATCAATTTCTTTTCCTTTTACTATCGTGGGACCGTTGCTATCATTTTTGTTGTCAATATTCACAATAATATGCTGATAAAAAGTATTTCATGATAATATAAGAGTTTATTTTGATCTTAACCTCAAATGATTGTTCAGATTAGATAAATGCATGACTCATCTGATGATTTTATAGATTGTTATCTTATAAAATATTTGGATAATTTACCTGCTAAAATGAGATCTGACCCAGTTGTCAAAAGTAACAACAAATATTTGTCGTGATGCTTGCTGCAGAAGCAGTACATCCATGTTAAAAAGAGAGCTGATAAACATAATGTTAGGCACAATGTGAAGAAGAATTGGGTTGCAACAAAAAATCCAGGCAGGAGAAAATCATAAATAATATAATATTCCTCTTCGAAGACCCACCAACAACCCGTGAATTTCACTTCGTAACTAAAACAAAAACATATTAGCCTTTCACAATAAAAAACAATAGACAGTACTCACAAATGTCTATTGTCTTCAAATCCTCGAAAACAAACTTCCCACAAGCCTAAAAAACACAAAAACAAATGAAAATCTATCAAAACAGTTTCATTACCGCAGGAATGCACCACTCCCACTTGATCCATAAACAAAACATGAATGTAACTTACCTATTTTCTCGAATTTTGGATCTTGTAAGTGTCCATCAGTGACTAGCCAATATGGTGTGCAAAAAGCTAATATTATAAAAAAGGCTGCAACTATCGTCAATATTATTGCACAAAGGCCTGTCTTCGTTTTCGTCGCCATGTTTAAATAGGTGATCACCACTTGTTGATTTCTTACGCATTGTGTGTACCATGGCCAGTTGGATCTCGAATTAGACTGGAGTGACTAATCCATAACGGTCAGAACGGCTGCCTGAATGATCGATACTAATGATTAGTGCTATTATAATAATGATAATCTTTTAACAGCATCAATTATTAAATTGCTCATTTCCTTTCAAATTACATAAACATTATTTGAAAGCAAAAAATATAATTCTGTATTTGATTTAGTAGTTGAGATTTTTATCAAATACGACGCAAGAATCTATCCACTACCATAACATCGACACACGTACAAGTACTTGATTACATACACTCGATCTTACATCCCTTGAAATATATTCATTCCACGCAAAAATTCCTGAAGCATCCAAAATCTTACAACCAGCAGATGGTATTCTTCTTTCCCAGATATACATAGTAATTCACTTGTTCCAGTCTCACACATTTACAAAAACATTGCAATCAGTCACTGCTTCACTTATCTCAAACAACAAAATTTTACATCATCTACAACGCGGGCACTACAACCCTGTTTCACACAATCTACAATCATTCCTATACATTCCTACATTACCAGACAAGTATTTAATACCTAAAAATTTCATGTGAGCTGTCTTTATTTCTGCAACCGCTTCTTTCAATTCCTGATTCTACCATGTATTCTTCGGTCGGTAAACTAATTCACCACAAACATTTTTTGCACATTCAAGAACAATGTTCTTTAATATCGCCCATACATAATTTATATTGCTATCAAAATTACACTCATATTCTAGAAGAGATTAATTTATCAAATCCTTTTACTCTCATTCGCCAACATTTATTCAACCATATGTAGGTTTAACCTAACAGTGATCATTCGTATGAAGATTCGCACCACGCTCCACTCTCGTATCAATTTTTATACTTTTCAATCATTCATCATTCATGATAATAGTATGCGCGAAACGGAGTGCCTTTATTATCGTAAGTTCTTCGACGGCACGTGTATCATGCTATTTTTTGTGCATTTTTACAAAAAAAATACGCTATTATATGCACCTTGGCTGTCTGGCTGGCTGGCGTGACGCTGTTCTCAGCAACTACAGCACTTACAGACTTGAAACTGTTACTTAATGAAAGTTGCTGTTTTGTAGGTTTGCACAAATTGCTTAACTTCTTCAATCATGCACCCAGTTTTGGGTAAGAATAAGAAAATATAATAAATATTGAAAAGGTAATTACTGCTGAACTATGCGTAATAACAATCTGAAAGTTGCTGCACAGAATGAATGACATGTTTGTATTTGAATTCTGTACTATAAATTTCGAACTGGTATGAATAAGTACCCATTTTAGGGTATAGGAACTATTTATCTCAATATCTCGCGAGTTTCGCAATATATTAACATGCAGTTTTCGGTGTTAGTATGAGAATGAATTGAATTTTAGTTTTTATGATCAATTTAGACCAGTACATAACCACCCGTTACTATTTTTTTTTTTAATTTATGGTTTTGATGGTAATCTCACCCAATTTCCATGCAGGAATTTTTTTTCAAATAACTTTGATGAAGAACAATTTATTTTTTATAGTACGTGACCTCCCGTCAGTCAATTACTAAAAAATAAAGATTAAAAGGTTTTTTTGAGTTTGTACGGGCACAAGTTATCTATAAAATAATCACTTCTTGAAACTGGTATAAATTAAAGCTGTTGTTTCGCAAGTTTACCCAAACTGGTTGATTTTAAGCTCAGTGATTGTGGGGGATAGTAATTCGTGAAATCTCTGAACTAACAAACATTCATTAGCTGCAAAAAATGCGCTTTGATCATGATGATGATTTTTAAATTTATTATTACACCTGCATCATAATTAAAATAAGACTGGAATGTAACAGTATTTCGATTTTAATTCATTTTATCGTGTATGACGTCATATCGTGGCCATGGTGCTATTTGGATACTGTTCTTGTTTAACATAATGTTAACACTAATTTACAAAATTCAACTTCTTAACTGTTGCTGTGAATTTTATGGTTGATAATGTTCACTTATGACTTGTTTTTCTCAAAAATGACTGAAAATTTTTTTGTGCAGATCCAGTTCTTTTGTTTTTGATTTTTATCATTCCTGCGTATTTATTCGTCGATAACGTGCTTATTTCACTGTGTTAAGATTGATATCTGGAGTTTTTGTGACATGAGTAGTTAAAGGAGACGTTGTTTAAACAATCCAAATCATTTTTGCTACATATGCGGAGAATATGTGTTCAAGGATTGTAGAAAAGTTTATCAGAGTTGGTTGAAAACATCTATTTTCTGTATTTTGGGAGGCTCTTGAATAAAAATGACAAATCTTGGGCTCCTGATTGTGTTTGTAAATCGTTTGTTAAATGTTCAAAATTATGGGAAAGTTGTTAAGAGAAGTGCTTTCAAATTCAGAACAGCAATCATTTGGCAAGAACCCCGAAATCATCTCGATGATTGTTATTTTGTAGTCTGAATGTAAACGGCATAAACGCTAAAAATCGAGCTAAATGGCAGTATCCAAGTTACAAAATCACTCTACCACCATCGCATATGAAACTGCGCATCATAAATCAGTTTATTAAATCACTAGATAGAGACGGGGACTACTTTTCTTACGTTTGCAAAAAAAATCCTCAGCTCACTATTGAAAAGATAAGAGCAGGTATTTTTGACTTTTGATTTTAAATTAGACAGCTTACGAAAGATACATAATTCAAAAATTCTCTGACTGAGCTTGAATTAAGGCCTTTGACAGCTTTTGTCTCTGTGATCGGAAATACGAAATCAGAAAATTATATTGAACTTATTGAAGACCTATTTTTACAATTAAAAAATATGAGGTGCAATATGAGCATTGAACTCCACTTTCTCCATAGTCACCTGGACAGGTTTCCGGAAAATTTAGGAGATATGAGCGAAGAGCAAGTAAAGCGTAAGCATCAGGATTTACACGTGATGGAAGAACGTTATCAAGGTTTCTGGGATGATGTCTGATCATTGATGGTCTCTGATACGCTATTTTCCCAAGTCTACATATAAGAGAAGAGCTCTAAAGCAAATTTTTCAGAACTCAATGATTAATTTAATTTTTTAATGAATCTTTTTCATGTAAATACGTGTTTTTTCTGTTTTAAACGCATGTAGCTGAAACTCAAAAACTAGAGCTGATAAAAAAATTCTGCTTACATATTTAAAATGGATAACATATTTACTCAGCAACAGCTAAAATTTTTCCGGCTACAGATGTACTGTAAACTAGTGTAATTATTGTGATTAAAAAATGGATTGAACTGAAATGAATACATTAAATTTAACCAGTAAGATAACTCGTCGAAAACAACAGTATTTCTTTATAATTTTCTTCCAAATTTTCAATTTTTTAGCAATTTTAATCCATCTTTCCTTCTTCCACTCGTGACTCTTGGGTTCATAGCATTGCTTATCTTATAATCACATTATTAAATATTTGATCATGTGTTTCTAACCTTGTTCATTGACATATAAATACAAATTATAATATTTCCATGGATAATTTTATAATACATCTTAAAATTGTTATTCAAATGTTAGAAACAAGTTAATTATAATTTTCTTCCTAACAAAACGTCATTTCAAAATTGAGTTAACAGCAAGTCAATTACTTTTATACAACTGGCTTGCCAATAAACTTTTTGTTGATTTCGCAAACTTGCCTTACGTTCGAAAATATGCCAGATTTTTAAAAGTTGTTCAAAGAAACTATTTTCTGTTGCCAATTTAAATCAATTTTTCAATATGCATTAATATCTAGCGGGGATTTTAAACTGGTATAAGTATCTTCCCTATAAATGACAGTTTGTAAAAAAATATTTTTTCTTCAGTCACGAGCGCTCGGTTTAATAATTCAGATGCTTCCATAAGTATCTGATCCAATAGCAGTAACAATAGAACGTATTTTACATTATTCTTTAAAAAATCGATTATAATGATGATTATCACGAAAGTGTAAGCCTATGATAAATATCGCAGGCATGCAACCATATCATCAAGTTGAGGAAAATGCTCTAATTAGTCCAGCAAATTTATTAAAATTAATTTCCGAATTGTGATTTTTCACTATAAATGAAATTTCATGTCAAAATCTTGTCTACTCATACTTTATGATGTATTCATGAGGTATTTAGAACTTATTGTTTTTGTGAAACGCAAAACAGTAGATGAGATGAATGAAATAAATTAATTAAGCATCTGTGTACTTGTTTGTTTCTTATTTTATTACAAACTTCTCATTCAGGTCGTTTCAATAATGTGTGCCTCGTAAATTGAGCTGCTAAATGAATAAAACGTACGCAATATTTCAAAAAAACATTATTTCACTTAACAAATTTAGTTTGATTATATTTTTAGGTTATATGCTTTTTGTTCTATGTATAAGAAAAGAAGTTTCCAGAATTGTTGTGATATTTTTAATTAAATTCACCAGATTCATCATTTTAGAATTGAATTTCATTCAATATTCCACTGTTTTCTTTAAATAAATTGTTGCACGATTTTCTCTTAATGTTTAATCAGTCAATCCATGCACCGCTCATAGATGGCAGCACAGATTTTGACTGCTTTCAGATTGTTTTCCTCAGCTGTTATCTATGAAAGTACAATGAATTTGTGCTGACAATAACTACCTAAAGTATCTGAAATCTCTATATAGAAATCAATTGACCTGACAATGAGAAAGAGATATGACTAATAGATCAAATAGTTGATCTCAGAAATAAATTTAATCTATCGTAGAAAATATGCAAAAATAGAGTTATAGAGGTGAGCTAAGATCTCAATGTATTGTCGAAATACCAAAACTTTTTCAGTTTTAAATGAATGATTGGCATGACTTTATTCATTTTAATGGACATCTGTCATTCTTCCAACAATATAGGTGTAAAAGAATTTAATTCAAGTTACTAACAGGGTGATGAATAACAATACTTATATATTAATATGTTTACAGTATTTTACGAACCAACGGATGTTCCAGTAGCAGCCAGGCCGTTCCATTCTCAATATTTCAAAAGCTTAAAATACATAACTCCAAATTTAATCGAATTGCGTGCTATAGTAAATTTCCTGAATCTCAAAGTTTCCTCCAACTATCCAGACGTCGTCTCCGAAGCTTCTGAGTTAGGAAAACTAGTTTGTCAATATATAGATAACGTAATTGTAACTTTAGGTCCATTAGGATTATTAATAATTAGACGAGGGTCCGCAAATGATCCTCTATTTGGTTTTGAAAATAAAAATTTGGACATTGAAGCTAGGCACTATAAAGCAGTTGAAATTAAACAATTGGTAAATGTGAATGGAGCCGGCGATTGTTTTGCCAGTGGGCTTATTGCAGCTATGATGTCAGGATGCCCGGAAAATGTTTGTATTTCTGTTGGATTTACTGCTGCCAAAATGGCTTTACAGAGCAAATGTCCTGTGCCTTTAAATCTATTTGATAAGACCCATAAATGTTGGAAAGAGGAAGCTCCGTACATTAAATTATAATGTTGATTTTAACACACTTTTTAAAACAATTTTATATTAAGATAATGTTTACACTATATATTTTACTTTTTAACAAGCATTTGATATTATTATTAATAGGTTTTTATAAAATGTATATTGTATTTCAATAAAAAATATAATAAACAAACACACAGCACTCAACTTCCCAAAACTTCAGGGCGAGTCTTTCGTTACTATGACAACAAGTTGCTATGTAAAACTGTCATGTCTTTATGACATTTTTAGTACAGTTGAATTGATATGGCAGGCTTACCCAAATTACCTGGCTTAGCATTTTCAGATCCAACTGTAAGTCTAAAAAATAATTTAAACTAGTAATCATAGTCTAATATTACAGATAAACAAATTTCATGTTTCGCAAACTTTCGAATATGTTAATGGTTATGCCATACCTAAAATAGAATTTTGTGGAACTGGAGGAAGAGAACTAGATGCCCAGTCAGTTGCTTTCCTCAAAAATCAAGATCCTATTAAATTTGATCCTTCTTTGACGTATGGAAGAACTAGAGGACCTACGATACCTCAATTCATTCCACATTTTGTACACTACGACAAAAAATGTCTTACTTTCAAGGCTTTTTTTAAACAGTCAGTTTGTGAATCTCCTGATGAGCATTATAGGATTAGACCAGTCAATATTATATACTTTTTGGAAGATGATACCATTACTGTCATGGAACCCTTCGTTCGAGTAAGTACTGTTTGTGAAACCTTTAAATATCAATAGATCTCAAGTTTTCCAAGAACATCTTAAGAATAAGCAGGGATTAGGAATGAACGAAATTAGTCTTAGCTTATTTAGGGTGTAGATTTACATTTTAACAGGTATATGTTTATGTATATTAGAATTAATATTCAAATCTGAACAGAATTGCGGATTCCTACAAGGAAGATTGATTCGACGAGGTAAAATTCCTAAATATGACGAAACTGGAGTTTATTGGCACTGGAAGGATTTGAATGTTGGACAGGACTATTGCTTCCATGGAATTGTGTTTCATACTGTTGATACTGATGGATATACACGGGTAAATGATCTTTTTAAAAATTGTAAAGTAGACATAGCAATTGATTATTGGATCAGAAAGTTGACAAATTAGTAAATAGTTAGAAGATGATAATCCCTTGTTGAGAAAATTGATGTAAAGTTCAAAATAATAATTAGACGTCTTTTTATTCATTCTAATTTTATTACCAAAGCAAGTTTTTTTCTGATAAGCTACCAGTTTCGACAATTTAATTGCCTTTATAATTATATCTCCTAGTGATCGCCCAGTGGTCGAAATTCGACCGTTATTGATTATATTGCTAAGTTTGAACGTTATTGAATTCACTTCTGCATCTCCGGAGGTTTCAGATAAAATTAACTTGGTATTTGACGCTCTATCCGAATCTGAAATAAAAAAAGGTTATTCTCATTCAAGATTTTAGAGTGATTTTCTTCCTACTCCCGGAGGAGGGGAAAATCGTTGTGCTTTTACCTGAGACAATTTTTATTCGGTGCATATTTCTCAATATAATCCAGTAAAAAATCATATCGTTTTCAGCAGTAAAATGAAATGGGACAGCCTGTATATAATTTTAGTTTTCTACACTCCTCCTCCATATGAGCTTCAAGTATGTCAAATCTAACATTCCCCCGTGAGCGCAATACAAATTTTTTCTTCATGTGAAATTAAAATGGGACATTTGTATATAATTTAAGCTTTCTGCACTCCTTCACATAAAATTCAAGTATGCCAAATCTCACATTCCTTTGGGCGCGCGCTAGAAAGTTTTCTTTTCAAGTGAATCTAAAATAGAACAGCCTGTATATAATTTTAGCTTTCTGCATTCCTTCTCCTTTCTCCATATAAACTTCAAGTATGCCAAATCTCATTTTCCATCGTGCGCGCGGTACATAGTTTTTTCTTCACGTAAAATTAAAATGGGACACCTGTATATAACTTTAGCAATCTGCACTTCTTCGTATCAACTTCATGCCATGTCTAATACTCCTTCGTACGTGCAGTACAAAGTTTTCTCTTCACGTAAAATAAAAATGGGACACCTGTTTAAAATTCTAGGTTTCTGCACTCCTTTTCCATATAAACTTCAAGTATGCCAAATCTCACATTCCTTTGTGCACGCGTTACAAATGTTTCTCATCACGTGAACCTAAAATGGGATACATATATAATTTTAGCTTTCTGCACTCCTTCATATAAACTTCTAGTATGTCAAATCGCACATCTCTTTGTGCGCGCAATATGCTTAAAAAGGGATACAAAATTTTCTGTTGATATATTGAAATATAGAATCAATCAGGGACACCCTGTATATAATTTTTGTTTTCTGCACACCTCCTCCATATAAACTTCAAGTTTGCCAAATCTCACATTTCTTTGTGCATGCAATATGCTTAAAAAGGTGTACAAAGTTTTCTCTTTCCGTATCAATATACAATTGAAATGGGACATTATGTATATAATTCTCGCTTTCTGCACACCTTTTCTATATAAACTTCAAATATGCCAAATTTCACATTTCTTCATGCATGCAATATGCTTCACGTATTAATTGTGTGACAAATGTGAAATATTCTAAGTCATGAGTTCATATTATTATTCATTTGAATTCGCTATTTATTCAATAATCTATCTTTTTACAATCTAGTACATGTTCAATTGTCGAACGTGAGTAACAGCCTATGGCTACTAGATGTTCGGTGGTTGTCAGGAATTTGAATTCTGGTTTATTGTTGTTCAACTGTCAGACATTTGAATGTTCGCCCATTGTTGGATTAGGGTACATAAAGAGCGTGAGCTAGGAGAGAGTCAGTCATCCAATAAGAGTAATTGTCTGCAATTTTATCATTGTAAGCGTTTGTAGAATAAATATTTGCACTGTAACCTGTGTTCATAAATTATTCACAATAAAATTTGTGACAATATAGGTATAGATACTGGTCCGAAGAAAGTAATTAATTAAATTGGCGAAACCGGTTGCTTTGTAAATGAATAAGAGTAAAGGAGAAGACGTCTAATTATTATTTTAACCTTTAATAATTAGTGTATCGTATTTAAATTGAACAATAAGAGTCTTTACCCGTTTTTTATTGCCCGTAAATAAAAACTATCCAAATAAAAATTATGAAAGATAACATTTTCACAAGGTAAAATGCGCTATTATACGCGTTTTGATATCTTGTGTCCGATGTCTCCGCTTCTTCTGCTGCAATTTTCGCTAATCGATAGCTTATCGAAAATAGCAGGAACAGAAAAATCAATTTGGGTAATGGTAATTGACGATTCAATAGCCATGGCACTTGCAGGGATGTGAGGGGTAATGGCAGATATATGAGTAAGTATCGTACCGTCGAATGTCCGCTTCGCACCCAACTAATGAGCAGGTTTCGCCTGTTCTGACCAATTTCGAAGTGCCATGCTCAATGTTTATAATATAAACCGTGGATCTTGTCTCCTATCGGCGGTGCTTCGCACCTAGCTAACGGGCGGGCTTCGCCAGCTTTGTCCAAGCTCGTCGAACTTTGCTCATTGTTTATTGAACGGCTAGTAATCATTTCTTCCAACGGACATTCACACAAAGCAGTAGTTGGAATAAACAACTTCGTTTATTTTGAATCCAATGCTTGAATACAGAAAAATTGTGCTTGGAATTTTTCACGGATGTCGAAAATTAAAATCTTATCGAGAAGGGCATACTTAGTGTCTTCAAAAGTCAATCTCAAATCTTATTTCAAATGGATTTTATTTTTTTATTAAATTTGGTTGGATTAGGGATATTTCAATAATCAACTGCTATGTTTTAATATTTTAAATAAATATGTTTTATTGGGTTTAAGTTCTGTAATTTATTAGAAACACAACGTTTCAACAGCAAAGTGCTGTCTTTTTCAAGTGAAAAGAAATAAATATTATATATTTATTTCTTTTCACTTGAAAAAGGCAGCACTTTGCTGTTGAAACGTTGTGTTTCTAATAAATTACAGAACTTAAACCCAATAAAACATATTTATTTAAAAATGAGTTCTGAAAAGTTTTTTCCTTCATTTTAATATTTTATTCAAAGTTTGTACTCTTCATTAATAAATAAATAGGAATACATGGCCAGCCAAGGTATAGTAATGAATCCTACTGAAGATATGCCTCCCGATCCTTATATACAAATGAGGGAACTTAAGGTTGCACCTCAAACAAGAATAACTCCTCTGTGTGATGACAAACTTAGACGATTCTTGGAATACGATGGAAAAATATTGAAGTAATATCAAAAATTGATCTCTAAGCAGAAAAATACTTAAAATAATTTTAAATTAATAGGTTTAACGCGGTTTGGGATAATCGAGATTCCGAATACGGCGAATTAAAAGAATACGTAGTCTTGTACTTTTTAAGCGACGATACAGTTTCAGTAAAGGAGGTACATACGGAAAATGACGGTTGTGATCCATGTCCTTTACTTCTACGGAAGACGAAACTCCCTAAAAACTGGACAGATCGCCCGGTTACCTTTCCTTCAGTATATTTAGAGTTGTCTGACTCAGAAGTGACGGAATTTTACCAACCAAAAGATTTTCTTGTCGGCCAGACAATTTTTATTTTAGGGCGCAGGTTTTTACTATATGATTGTGATAAATTCACGAGAAGTTATTACCAAAATGTGTTGCGTATAACACAAGGCCCACCAATTGTAGTGCAAGAAAAGAAAAAAGACACTTTTGGGAAAGTAAGGATTGTGGTATTTTTTGTTTCGTTATGCTTATTAAATTTTGTTTTGTGTTAAGTGCATGCCTCCGCATGGAGAATTAGGTCTTGGTACTTTGGAAGATTCTTTGCAGAACTGTTTCATGAGCGTTCCAACCCGCCCCAAGAAAGATGAAGTCCGGATTATTAACAATGCAAATAAATATTTGCGATATTCCATGGAAATGGACTGGGTTCATCCGGAAGACAGTATCCGCAAATTTCTTCTATTATATTCTTTAGCTCTTGGAACTTGTCAGATTTATGAACCTCCCATTCGTAATTCCGGAATATTGGGAGGGAAATTCCTAAAGGATATGCTACTAGAAAAACCTGGATCCCATCCTATTAATCCGGAATATTACACCCCTGCTGATTTTTATATCGGGGCTATAATTCATGTTTATTCTCATAGATTCAGGATAACAGGGGCCGATTTGAATGTTTATAGATATATGCAAGCTAATCCTGAGAAGTTTCCGCCTGAAGTTATGGATAATATAAGGAATTATATGTTTAATGAAGGGTTCCTTAAAGAGGATCTTGAGGTATTTGAATATCCACTATTGCCCAGCATATGTGCGAATGTTGTGCAAGAATATTAGTGCTTGAATAGAATCAGGAATGTATCGAATATATTTTCTGATTGCTAGTTGAGATGCTTGCTGCTTAAAAAGTGACATCTGTGAGTCAAACGCTTCAATTTTTTTTACTACTTCTCGTACATACGCGCCCAAAGATCGAAATCAGGAGAAATAATAATTGCTGATGGTCACCCAGTGATCAAAATTCGACCGAAATTCATGAAACTTCAAGTTTGAACATTATTTAATTTAACCTTCCATCCCCAAGGCTCACATAAAATTTACTTAGTGTTCGACACTATCCGAATCATAAATAAAAATAGTGGTTCCCATTTAAAATTTTAACGTGACTTCCTCTCCCATGGAGTGAAATTAGATGTCAGACATTTTTTCATTCGGTATAAATTTTCCAGGGAAAAATATTATCGTTTTCAGCGGTAAATTAAAGTGGGACACCTGTATATAATTTTAGCTTTCTGCACTCCTCCATATAAACTTTGAGTATGCCAAATCTCACACTCCTTCGTACGTGCAATATGCTTAAAAAGGAACACAAAGCTTATTCTCTTCACGTATTAATATATAGATTACGCGTTATAAAAAAATGAACATCAAAACTAGGAATTGAATGAATTAGCGTTTCATGGCTTAGGTCATATTTTCAATCAAATCCAATTTAATTTTTTATTGATTATGAAACGACAAGTTTTGATAATTTAATAAGGGTCTCCTGACTTTGAGTTTCTTCCAAGCATTTCTTATATTTTACTAGCTCAAAAGACCCAGCATGTTTGAATTCGGCATTGCTTATTATACAAAATTGGTTATTATTGCAAACAATTGAAATAAACTTTTTGTATCAACAGGATAACGTGAAAGAAAACGCAGAAATACAACGAAAGAAAGACATAGATGCAATCGGCAAAGAGCTAAAAGAAATAAAAACTGAAAGACAGAAATGCATGGAAAGAATTGAAGAAAACCTTGCGGCAGCGGCATCTCAATTCGAGTCACAAAAAACTGAAACAGACCAATTAAATATGGTGCTAGATACCCAAAAACAACCCTATGACCACGAAATATGTGAATATGGAATTAAAGATGTCAGTAAAGAATGCCCGTATCCGGTCCGTATTGGCGATAAACCATTAGAAGAGAAACTTCCATGCCCGGAAAGTGGTGAATCTTATGCTGTCAAATATCCAAAAACAAAAGAACAGGAATTGCAGGAATATTATGATGACGTTTTAAGGCGACATGAGGAAGCGTGTCTCAAAGCGGCAGAATATAAAAAGTACCATGAATGTTTACCCGGAACTGTGTCGACTAATTATGACCCAGAATTGGGTAAAAAAATAATTATTAGTAAAGAAAATAGACCTCAGCCGCATAAAGACAGCCCGTGTGTCAAGAAAACCGTAAGGTTTATAGAACCAAAAGATAAATGTGAACAAATGAAAGACGATATTTGTAATTTGAATATCCCCAAAACAACTTGTGAATGTACGGATTATAAGCCGTGTTAGTGCAAAATTAATTTATTTTATAAATATACAATATATACTTTTAGGAATGCCTTTAAGCTACATACACAATAACCAAAATTATTACCAATATTGTTACTAACATCCCTCCTACTAGAATTAATTTATCTTCACCCACTCTCCGCTCAATTAACCGCATTGTTGCGTTACTAAGCCCCAAAGTATTAGCCATATCGACTATTCGTCTATGAGCCCCTTTTAATGTCTCTCTTTGTCCTCTTAACGAATCTAATATGGAACTTCCGGATAAAATCATGTCATCCACTCCTCGATTTGCATTGTATAATGAATTTTGGTGTTGTATTGAGTAATCTATATTAATGGTCGTATTATCTGGATTAGGTGCGAATCTTCTATTGAGTAATTGTTCCCTTTCGTTCAGTTCTGCTGTTTTCCGAAACTGTTTTTGTTGCCAGGACCGTAAAGCTGCCTAAATAAAATATTAGAATATTTTTTGTATATATTTGTAAATTACTCACTTGTAAGTGCCTATTGTCGTATTTTAGTTGATCACATCTCATTTTGTAGTTCTGGCGTTGAGCGACCGGAACTTTGAATAAATATATGTCCAATTTATCACAATTACTGAAAATATATCATTTTTGTTAGGTTACTAATAAATATGTAATTTTCAAATATTACTTGCTGACTTCGCTGATTTTTGTTTGAATGTCATTTTCGATAGTCTTAGCTTCACCCGGGTTTTGTTCTAATCTTTGGAAACATTCTTGAATTTCTTGTATTAATCTATTTGTTGTGTGATAAAGTGTTTCCATCGTTAACCGGTGACGTTGCTCTTAAATGTCACTGGATACTTGCATTACTCGATAGATGTAGCTGCTAGTTTCTGGAGGGAAATTTTAAAAAGTTTTTTCAAACGATGTGCATGCTCATTGAACACTTTTTTAATGTACAATACTGTACAATATTCTTTATACATTTACTTCCCATAATCAAATTATGTGTATTGAAACTCAAATTTATTCCTGCAGTACCCAGAAATTTATAATAAAATCATTTTTATTTTACTAAAATTAGAAATATGAACATTTGAATTAAAAACTTGAATTTAGATGTAATATATAATCGGCTCCATCTAATTTTTTATTTACCAGCAATCATTTTTTTAAAGTATATGAGTATTTTTTACGTGAACTATATTTGACTACAGCACATCTAACAACTGTCTGCTGTGTGTTACGTGTTTATCTACACAGAGATGGACTTACATACTACCAAGTTTCAATTATAAATCTACTGTCTTTAATTCGAATGCATTATGGCATATTTATTCTACTTATTTATAAATTTTGTTGATTCTTTATTTCTTATGTTTTTATATAATAGTGTTTCTCATTCAATACTACTCCATAAATGAATATACTTCTACTTAATAATGAATTTCATACCGCAATTTGAAGATATTTAAGTTGAACAAAAAATGGGGCGCCTCTGATAACCCTAGGCTCCGAAAAACTTTCAAACGCCCTTGATTCGTTTAAATTAAGGTATCGTTGGATTTGTCTCGCAACCCAAGTGTTCTAGGATAGATGACGTCAGAATAAATATCAAAATGGCGAATTTTTTTCTAATTAATCGAATAATGCCCGGTTTTATAAAGGGCAGAATAATTTATTTCCATAGTAAATAAAATTTATTCTAATAGATGACAGTCGATTATTTGACAGCAATGATTTTGTTGTCATAAGAAAATACAAACTGATTAGAATTTGTTTGATAAAATAAATTTACTTTAGGAGAATATTAAAAGGTGGTGACTTACCAACCAAATATATTTTAATATAAATTTTGATCCAAGTAATCAGAATATGAATAAAATAATTCAAATTTGTCAACATTTCTCCACATGGGCGCCGCAAGGATTACTTTCAGGGAGGTGCATCTGCATCTTCACATTACATTATTATAAGCTAGGGTTAAATCACAATTTTTTTCATTTAAACAAAAATCTGACGTGACCCACTTGTACATCATTGGATATATTTTTGCATATAATAAACACAAAATCGCATCTTCCCACGGCTAATTATTTTGAATTGATCTAAAAAATTCAAAAAATTTGTCGAGTAAAGAGCGCTTTCGGCCCAGTCGGTTGCTAGTAGGTCATCATTCTTATACTACAACATTCCTAATTACTGATTTCCTAGATTATATCACAATGAAATTAAGGGATTTTGCATGGTAACGAGGTATATCGCGATTATATTCTCTCCTAACTCGATATACCACAGTAGCTTTTGAAAAAATAATAAAAAATATAACAATTAATAAATTTCACGGTTTGTGAAATAATCTTTGCAAATACACCTCAAGATTCGGTGTATTATCGCATATACCTTGAATTTAACTCAAATACTTTTTGTCTTGAGGACAAAAGACAAAAAGAATATTCGTGAAATTCTTCGGTATATCGATAATACACCTCTCTATCGGTATATTACCGTTGATTATATGGCTAATAGTTCCGAATTTATACGCGAAATTAAAAAAAAATTCAACTGAAGTCCACTTCCGGTACAATCGATTGTTATGACTTATGAGAATAGCAGGCAATCATTCTGTTGATACAGCAGACTGAAATACTAAATTTCAATACGTTACAGCCGATCGTTTCGAATTTATGCGAGGAATTCTAAAAGACTGTCAAGTAAAGTACTCTTCCGCTCAGTCGATTTTAATGATAATAGGATATAAGCATTTAAATGGTACAGTCGTCTTAAATACTGAGTTCCAACAAAAAATTCAAAAAAAATTCCGAGTAAAGTGCACTTCCGGTACAGACGATTGCAATCATAATACGAGGTGCACCAACTAGATGTTACAGAAATGCTACTCTACGACTGATTGTTTTGAATTTATGCAGAAAATTTTAAAAGACTGTCAAGTATCTAAAGTCGATTGGTACAAAAATAAAAGATGACCATTTAGATGGGCATTGGCAAAAGCCAGCCCGCGGACCCGACCCTTCTGATTGTTATAGGTACTCCGACCCGTCAGCACTTGTGCACGTAGCATGTACAAAATTTTCTTTCAAAAAAATTACACAAGATTTGAACTGTCGCTAGTTGTTTATAGCCAAAACCAAAATTCTTGCTTTATATACGACAAATAATTAAATAAATGAATCATCCACAATCACTGAGCTTGAATTAAAGCAATTTGAGCAAACCAACGAAACAGCAGCTTTTATTTAGTACCAGTTTCATGTCTGTACATAGTATAGTTGCTGAGAGATCTCAGCGTCACACCAGCCAGTCAGCCAGCCAAGCATCCAAAGTGAATATAATAGCGCTTTTTTCAAACATTAAATTTCAATATGCTATGGCTAATCATTCTGGATTTATGCGGAGAATTCGAAAAAAGTTTCAAGTAAAGTGCACTTCTGGCTCAGCCGATTTATACCAAAATAGCAGATAACCATTCTGGTTCAACTACTGAATTTCAACATCCTACAGTTGATCATTCTGGATTTATTAGAAAAATTCGAAAAAAATTCAAGTAAAGTGCACTTCCGGTACAGACGATTGAAACCATAATGCGAGGTCAACCACTAGACTCTATAACAGTCTTAAATACAAAATTTCAACATTATACGTTCAACCAATTTTGAGATTTGCGAGTTACGAACGAAGGCACATACGTACCGACATCAAGCCGAAAATAGTCAAAATGGATTCAGAGATTCTCAAAACGGATATTTCCATTAAAATCTCGATAGATAAATTTTGTCGGTTGCACAATAGTTCCTTATACTTAGTACAAGTGAGTAAAAACCATAGTCCCATAAGAACCCTTGGACTGTTCTTAACTGAAATGAACTGTAAAACTTATAGTTTCTGGGAAATTATATGTACATCCCTTAATATAAGAGCTGGAAGAATATTGCAAATATATTAATTAGCAATAACTCGAAAACTAGAAGTTTGAGAACAAATATTTCGAATAAAAATTACATAACTTTTAATTTCCAACAAGATTAAAATCTAAAAAAAATTTAGAACTATAGTTTTTGAGAAACAAAGTGTTACTACTCTCAATTTAAAATTTGGAAGAAAATTTGATTCATGTTTTTGATAGCCCTTTTAATTTAATTTTTTCAAGGGTTATAGTTCAAAAATAAATCAAAAAAGACACTTTCCAAAATTCTTGGAGTATATTTCTCAATTTTTGTAAGACTTTCATGAATTTCATTCGAAAGGGTGTTTTACCCCATGAAAAATGTATTTTTGTCTGTAAAATAATAATATGAGAATAAAATTTCTATTATTTCTGGGGAATGAATCATTACAAAATCTTAATAGTATATTGTACAACAAGTATAGAAAATTACCTATTTCACACGAGGTGTGTAATTTTCAGCACGAGACGGAGTCGAGTGCTGGAATCACACAAGTGTGAAATAGGTGATTCTATACGTGTTGTACACTATACTTTTTCTACGATCACAATTTTCAATGAAATATGTAGGTAAATCATTCGTATAACTGAGATTTTAAATCTATTTTCACAAATATAAAATAATTTAGGCATTTTAATTGTTTGCTCTGCTTATTTATTGTGATATTAATTTTAGTTATGATTTGAAACATTATTGATATATTTTCTATCAGTTGATTGATATTTCATTGTTGTGTAATCTAATTGTTGCAAACTACGGAAAGATTGTATCTGATTGGCTCCCTCTCACCAGGCGACCTTCTGATTGGTTCATTAGTTAGAGTTTTCTGTGATCTGGGGTAGCGTGTTTTCTAAATTTTCGTCACTAACCATTTTCCAACCGCAGTAATGATATTTGTGGATATCTAATTTTGGTTATGATACAATAATTACATACATAATTTCTCGATTTCAACAGAATGTGATGGAACGTTTGTCTGCTTCAATTTGACAGTTGTGATTCGTAGTGTTGCCAACCTTCGGAATATATATTAAAAGAATAAGAAAATAATTCCAACAGAACTTGACGCAATTTTGCTATTTAAATGTGGCTTATAAAAGAGCAAACAGAGATTTATATCAAGTCCGTGATATTTATCAATAATCTTGCTAAATATATCATTTATATCACCTAAAGAATATTCAGAATGAATTATTAATATGGAAGTTGGTCAAACTGGTGTGAGAAATGATTTCTCACGACTTTTCGCACAGTTGTGTGAAATTGTAAGTTTTCTAGTTGTGTTTTGTATGAGAAATATGTTGTTTTCTATAGTGATCGTAGAAAAAAGATATTTCACTTTCAAAAAATTATTTTCAAATTGATTTGACTCCCTTCATTTTATATTAGGAAACGATAAAATTGAAAAATGAATAATATTGCTAAATATTAAGAACGGGAGGTCATGTATTGGCTTTTTTTGTTTTAAAAGTACATCTGTATACAAATTTATTGATTAAAACATTCTTGTCTCATTTGGTTTTATTAAGTAGCGAAGTTTCAACTTGCTTGGCTGCAGGTGTTCAGGCCAGCGTACAGTGCATTGTATGGCATTGTTGCTTTAAAATTCGTACTGTTCGGATGTACGTCGCGGGACTCGTTAACAAATCGTTGATTTAAAGTACTTTAAAAGTGTTCAAGTGTTATATTTGGGGTTTTAAATATTGCTTATTAACGTAGAGATCAAAATTTTGTATATTTAAATAGGTAAATTGGGATTTTTGTTCCGCATTGCGTGTACGTTAGGTGCATGTATTTGCGATGTTAGTCTTTGCTTTTATTATGTAATAAATAAATAAAATGTCTTGGATTTTTTTGCAAAGGCCTGTAATGAAAGGTCCAACGTGGGAATCGGTGCACACGTAGGTACCGCTACGAGAGGCACCCCCCCTGGTGAACACCACCGCGTGAGTTTGCAATGAGTTCTAGGGCGAACGAGCGAACTAACTAGGGAGTAACGGCATACTCTCGATATGTACCTATCGGAAGTCGGAAAATATGGTAGCTGGCGGGGGTCCTTGATTAAATTCAAGAAACAACATTAGCTGAGACCGATACTTAAGGTTACCATATCGCGTAATTAGGCGGTATCGCGGGCCTCGGAATATGCATTGGCCACGTATTCAAACAACGTATTTTTTTTTTTTGCAAACGACGAGCACACCGGTGCTTGGGTGTCTGAGCGCTCAGGCACTCATTGGGGTAGTAAAGTAGAGTCAATATCAGTAGCATAATATAACCGAACACTTTTAAATTATCTCGCGAAATTAGAAAGCAACAATCACTCGCCGCGTAGCTCTTCGAACACTTACCAAAACACACAACACGATTGAATGTTGAACGAATGTTGAACGTATGTGACTAATAAAAATTCCCTTTCAGCTTCTTCAATTCATCATTACCACCTCCAACAAATTAACAAAAGGACGTAAGTTGACTAATAAACTTTGCTTTTCAGGTACTAATCAATTTTTTTTCAGTTATTTTGTATTGATTTTTCGCAAATTTCTAATTAATTTGTATTTTTTCAGATCATTTGCAGAAGATGAGCCCAGCTGACGAGGTGGACATCGAGGGAATGGACATCGTGGGAATGGACATCGTGGGAGGAGCTGAGGATGAGTCCAGCAGCCAAAATAAACTCTCAATATTTGTTTTGTTGAATATGATTCACCAAAATTTGTTTTAAGTTTCTGTTTCAGGTTGGCGGTCATCAATCGTCCCATCATCAACTAGGTAATATAATATTGCTCATTATATGACTGTTTTCAACTACGCTAAAATTATTTGTCTAATATTTGAATTTATAATTTAAATTTAGAGTCCAGGAGATAGCAGCTTGCAGCAGCAGTAACAATCAGACTTCAGAGAACCTCGTAGATGTCCAAGAGAGCCCAGCAGCAGAACCAGAACCCAGCAACTGTCCAAGAAGTCCTCCATTAGCTGCAGGAAATACAAAATACAAAGCCCAGCAGCAGAATCTTTCAAATAAGTCAACAGATTCATTTTTGCCGCGGAATTAGAGCCCAGCAATAAGATTAGAGCCCAGCAATAGAATCAGAGCCCAGCAGCCATCCAAAAAGTCTTCCAGCAGCAGCAGAATCAAAGCCCAATAACCTTCCAAGAAGTCCTCCAGCAGCAGCAGAACCAGAGCCCAACAGCCGTCCAAGAAGTCCTCCAGTAACTGCAGAAGATCAACACATCAGTAGCAACTGTTCCAGGCCCCAGATTCAACTCAACTTCAAAGAAGTCAACTGATTAATTTTGTCCGCCGCTTGCAAAGTTCAAGTGAGTTCAATCTGTTTTTAAATTTTCCGACTTGTAATAATTATTTGTTGTTTCAGTTGCACCGAGCGAAGAAGCCACTTCTCTGGTCTAGGTTTCGCTGGGGTTTTCCTAGGCCCAAAGGGAGAATTCTCGGAGAAGAGTTCGTCTCTTTCCCCTTAGTCATTGCCTGGGGGCGAACAAGGCTTACAACAACGCAACAGCATCGCGAACAAGACTTTCAACAACACAGCAGCATCGAGTATTCAACAATAAATTTTCGAACCTTTGTACCCTTTCCTAATTTCCAAAATGAACTCATTCCCACAAAATTTACAGTCTTATTTATTTCAAAAACCTATTTTTATTGTTTTCAGGAGTAGTTAGGAAAATAAATGTATTGTTAAATAGTTTGCAAAATAAATTAAATTCAATAATAACTCGTATTTTCTATTTTTGATGTAAATACAATTTGTGTTGTTAAAATGTAAATATATTATCAAAATCAAGTTTATATTTTCATTTTTTCATTCAATCTATTAAAAAATAATTTTTTTCCCTGTCAGGAGTAAGGTTCAAAAATTTCCCGCAAGAGGCAGCATCTGTCAATGAGTGCTACCAAAAATTTATTTTCAAATATATTTATTTTTGCCATTGCAATCGCTCAAAAATATCATTTTTAATTGGAATAAGATACTCGAATTACTCTGGTATAAACAAATATGCCAAATAGTTGCTATTTTCTGCCATTTGAAAAATTCAATTCTAAAACGTGCTAGGTGCTGCCATCTCTGACAAGCAATGGAAACTAATATGTATTCAGATATATTCGTGTTGACTTAAATAAAAAGGAATTTTCCCAGCTAATTTAATGATTTATAAATTATTTTTGATCGATAATATACTCTTCATTGAATTCTAATAAGAATAATTGGTATATATTAATTATTCAAATAGCGATTCAAGAGTTATTTAGATAAATACAATGCCGGCAAGCGACGCGTCGCTCGTCGGTCAAGTCTGATTGAGCTCCCGGTAAGAGGTATGCAATAGAATAAGTGGTGTTGACTTGCCAATCAAATATATTTTTATATACATTTTCAATCAAATACAAAATCTTATCTTTTCGCGGCTAATCGTTTTAAATTCAAAAAAAACTCTGTCAAGTAGAATGCGTAATTCCGGGAACCTTTTTGAAAACTTGTATCTCCTAAATCATGGAATAATATACTAAACGTTAGAAGAAAGCTCAGATAGGACTATTTATTTTTAAATCATTTGCAGTACTTCATTAACAAACCCTGGTAGTTTAGGGGTTAAATGTTTGCAACAACTTTGGGAGCTTATATCCTTTGAAATAAAAATAGTGAAATAGTGAAATGAACGGTAATCTAAACCAATTTAATGGCATTTATGACAAAATTAATTGCTGCTTCTAGTTTTCAACTCCCTCCTGTCTATATAGAGGCTTTCATAAAGCAATAACTTTGAAAGCTGATATCTCTTAAAATAGTAACCGTATAGTAATGAACCAAAGATTGATGGAAAGCTTACTTTAACCCTTGATCTTTCAACCCCGATAGTATAGGGGATTGACAGCTAATATCTTCTAAGATAATAATCGTATAATATTGAACAACAAAATTTTGAAGAGCCAATGTAGTGCTATTCACCATGAAACCAGTTTTAATTCTTGATAATTCAACCCTGGTATTATAAGGGGTTGAATGATGCAACGAGAGCTTCAATCTCCTGAAATATTAACCGCAGAACGATGAACCAAACGTTGAAATTCATTTTGAAATCAGTTGCAACCCTGGTATTATAGGGGGTTGGATGTTGGCAAAAACTTTGAAAGCTTGTATCTCCGGAAATAAAAATCGTAGATTAATATAATAAACGTTGATTTGAATGTCATGTGGCATGCCGTTAATATCCCAACCAGGGAGTACCGGGAGAGAGCACTCAATGTTAAAAATTATGCGCATGTAAATAGTTGCGCCCCTTGCTACCTGAGGTCTCTGATAGCTATGTTACCATGGCTCCCAATCAATGACGTCATTGCTCCCAATCAAAATTTATTTTTTGAGGTTAAGTACTATAAATTGAAAGACGTCAATATTTTTTTCAAACATAAATACATATATTATAAATGTTTGTACATGTAAACCAATCTCATTGACAAGATATATATACAAATATCAGGTTTTGAGATATAAAGTTACTTTATGCATAAAGTGTGATCCAATTGTAATGAACAAATTCGCAGTTATAAAGTTCATTTAAAATTTCTATTAAAAACGTTACAAATCAATAACTTTGTATAATGTATTTTTGTAAAATATCTTCACTAACTGCGTGGATCATACCTTAAAATAAAATCACTTTTTACAGTATCGCAATACATTGAATAGGTACCAAACTCAAAATTAAATAAAGTCATTTCATGCATTAGGTTTGACCCAGCTCTGTAGTTATTTGGTAAATTAGTAATTTGAACTAAAAAGCCATGAATCAATTACTTTAAAGTGTCTATTTTCAAAAAATGTTTTTTTAATTACTGTGAGTCATACTTCATGTTGAAATTACTTTTTACAGTATTTCAACTCCATTGTGAACAGGACTAAAGAAATACTGTATACAAATGTTCAGAAGAATTTGAAGTTATTCTAATACACAATATCAAAATCAATAGCCATATTCTCAAAGGAGTTCATACTAACCAACAATTCTGGATTAGTGAATTCTCTTCTATTTTAATTCAATCTTGAATCACTTATGGTGATATGACGGCAGTAGATATGAACTAGAATGAGTTTTAATAACAAAACTGAAAATATTAGCACCAAAATCACTAATCCAAGATTGTAGACTAGTTCAAATGATTTTGAGATGTGATTAATTGAAGAAATCAATGGAAAAAATAGAAAAATATTTTAGAAGTATTATTATAGAATAATCACTGAATTCTTCAAATATACTTTGAGCTAAAGTGACATTTTGCATAGTTTTCACTTCACCTGAACATAAATTCATCTTACTGTCTAAACTGAGTCAATTTTACTGTATTTGAGATTGTTTCTCCACAAATATTTGTTTTTTCTTCATTCCACTTATTGAAGCTTCTTCGGCTGTCTGAATTATAAAGTAATATCAAGACTGAAGAATATTACTTCTTGGTTCCATATGATATAGAAATATTGGAGCATGTTCCATTACAAATAATAATTTTCAGTTCTAGCACCGTGTAAATATTGCAGCTGAAAAATTTTCATCCATCCCAAATGCTTCTTGTTTACTATTCGAAATTCCAGGTATTTGTGAGGTCCAGAAAATCATCTAGTCCAATATTTGTTATTATGCTCGAACTACATCATGTGTGTATTAATGCATTTGCACTAATAGAAACTCCAGGCCGCGGAATGGAACCAGTGGAGACGTACCTAGAATAATTATGATTTATAATAAATTAACAGAAAAATATTAAACAGACTTACAATTTACTTGCGGTACTTGCTTTTCAAAGTCTTTCTGTAACGTTCAACTGCAAGTCGTTGTATGGGATCCAAAACAGCTAGAGGACGGCTGTCTTGTCCAGTTAAGTATCTATTTGTTCCCTTACACCAAACAAAAATAGAGAACTTAACGGTGAACAAAACAAACGTCCTCGAAATATCGTGGATCCCACAAGTTAGTCTTGTTAAGTCAGTATTAGAAGTCACGAAGTCCACAGTCCGTTTCAGTACACGTCTTTCATGTCCAAGTCGAGGTAAAAGTCCAAAAGTCTTATCCATGACTACTTTTACATAATACATGAACATAGTTCTAGGTCTTGTCAGTCCGTTCACAGTCAGTTCTTGTCGTTGTATCAGGTCATGTTCCGGTAAGGTCTCAGTAGATAGTAAAAGTCCAGTGCAAGTGTCACACAATCTAGCGTCTGTCAGTTGAAAATTTGGAAAATTTCTTTTTTTGTTGGTGCCGAAAATCTTATCATCGGTTGACCAGCGTAAAGAAAACAATCCGGCACGCAACAACATTTCTTCGAAATTGACATCTACAAAAATTATGAACATCATTTATATTATATTATCATTATATAGTATCAAATTTGCATTGTACTCACCACAATTTTATGTATGAATCATAGAAATGAGAGCTTACCTTTTTTAATCGATTCACAATCTCAAAATTATAAAAAATAAATAGCAATAACGCAAGTAAAACTCTTAATTATCTGTATTGACAATTATAAACAATTTTATTTACTTAAATCGGCATTTGCTCAAATTTTTTCAATGGTAACTAAGATTCAAGATTCAAATAAAATTGAAAAATAGTTGCGCTCCTTCCCGCAAGATGGTAGTAGCTATGCGCCAAATTCTTCCATTTGAGTGATCTCTCCCGGTACTCCCTGATCCCAACCCTAGCCAATATAGGGAGTTAAATGAAGCAATAACTCTAAAAGCTGATATCTTTTGAACTAATAATCGTATAATGATGAAACAAACGTTATTAGGGAGGTTATTTATTACAATTTATTATGAAACGAGTGCAACCCTTCATTTTTCAATCCATTTTCGAGTTTTCTGCATAAATCCAAAACGATTGAACGTAGATTATTAGAATTCAATATTTTTATAATAAATACTTCTTGAATCACTATCTGAATAATAAATATATACCAATTATTCTTATCAGAATTCAATAAAGAGTATATTATCGATCAAAAATCAATTATAACTCATTAAATAAGCTCTGAAAATTCATTTCTATTTATGTCAACACCAATATATCTGAATACATATTAGTTTGCATCGCTTGTCAAAGATGACAGCACCTAGCACGTTTTAGAATAGAATTTTTCAAATAGCAGAAAATAGCAACTATTTGGCATATTTGTTTATACCAGAGTAATTCAAGTATCTTATTCCAATTCAAATTGATATTGTTGAGTGATTGCAATAGCAAAAATAAATCTATTTAAAAATAAGTTTTTGGTAACACTCATCGACAGATGCTGCCTCTTGCGAGGAATTTTTGAACCTTACTCCTGACTCACTGAAAGAAATTATTTTTCAATAGATTGAATGAAAAAATTAAAATATAAACTTGATTTTAATAACATATTTACATTTTAACAATACAAATTGAATTTTTAATTATATTTACATCAAAAACAAAAAATACGAGTTATTATTGAATTTAATTTATTTTGCAAACTATTTAACAATACATTTATTTTCCTAACTACTCCTGAAAACAATAAAAATAGGTTTTTGAAATAAATAAGACTCTAAATTTTGTGGGAATGAGTTTATTTTGGAAATTAGGAAAAGGTACAAAGGTTCGAAGAATAATTGTTGAATACTCGATACTGCTGTGTTGTTGAAAGTCTTGTTCGCGATGCTGTTGCGTTGTTGTAAGCCTTGTTCGCCCCCAGGCAATGACTAAGGGGAAAGAGACGAACTCTTCTCCGAGAATTCTCCCTTTGGGCCTAGGAAAACCCCAGCGAAACCTAGACCAGAGAAGTGGCTTCTTCGCTCGGTGCAACTGAAACAACAAATAATTATTACAAGTCGGAAAATTTAAAAACAGATTGAACTCACTTGAACTTTGCAAGCGGCGGACAAAATTAATCAGTTGACTTCTTTGAAGTTGAGTTGAATCTGGGGCCTGGAACAGTTGCTACTGATGTGTTGATCTTCTGCAGTTACTGGAGGACTTCTTGGACGGCTGTTGGGCTCTGGTTCTGCTGGAGGACTTCTTGGAAGGTTATTGGGCTTTGGTTCTGCTGCTGCTGGAAGACTTTTTGAATGGCTGCTGGGCTCTGATTCTATTGCTGGGCTCTGATTTTGCTGCTGGGCTCTGATCTTACTGCTGGGCTCTGATTCCGCGGCAAAAATTAATCAGTTGACTTATTTGAAAGATTCTGCTGCTGGGCTTCGTATTTTGTATTTTGTATTTCCTGCAGCTACTGAAGGACTTCTTGGACAGTTGCTGGGTTCTGGTTCTGCTGCAGGGCTCTCTTGGACATCTACGAGGTTCTCTGAAGTCTGGTTGTTACTGCTGCTGCAAGCTGCTATCTCCTGGACTCTAAATTTAAATTATAAATTCAAATATTAGACAAATAATTTTAGCTTAGTTGAAAACAGTCATATAATGAGCAATATTATATTACCTAGTTAATGATGTGTTGATGATAGGACGATTGATGACCGCCAACCTGAAACAGAAACTTAAAACAAATTTTGGTGAATCATATTCAACAAAACAAATATTGAGAGTTGATTTTGGCTGCTGGACTCATCCTCAGCTCCTCCCACGATGTCCATTCCCTCGATGTCCACCTCATCAGCTGGGCTCATCCTCTGCAAATGATCTGAAAAAATACAAATTAATTAGAAATTTGCGAAAAATCAATACAAAATAACTGAAAAAAAATTGATTAGTACCTGAAAAGCAAAGTTTATTAGTCAACTTACGTCCTTTTGTTAATTTGTTGGAGGTGGTAATGATGAATTGAAGAAGCTGAAAGGGAATTTTTATTAGTCACATACGTTCAACATTCGTTCAACATTCAATCGTGTTGTGTGTTTTGGTAAGTGTTCGAAGAGCTACGCGGCGAGTGATTGTTGCTTTCTAATTTCGCGAGATAATTTAAAAGTGTTCGGTTATATTATGCTACTGATTGACTCTACTTTACAACCCCAATGAGTGCCTGAGCGCTCAGACACCCAAGCACCGGTGTGCTCGTCGTTTGCAAAAGAAAAAAAATACGTTGTTTGAATACGTGGCCAATGCATATTCCGAGGCCCGCGATACCGCCTAATTACGCGATATGGTAACCTTAAGTATCGGTCTCAGCTAATGTCGTTTCTTGAACTTAATCAAGGACCCCCGCCAGCTACCATATTTTCCCGACTTCCGATAGGTACATATCGAGAGTATGCCATTACTCCCTAATTAGATCGCTCGTTCGCCCTAGAACTCATTGCAACCCCACGCGGTGGTGTTCATCAGGGGGGGTGCCTCTCGTAGCGGTACCTACGTGTGCACCGATTCCCACGTTGGATTTTTCATTACAGGCCTTTGCAAAAAAATCCAAGACATTTTATTTATTTATTACATAATAAAAGCAAAGACTAACATCGCAAATACATGCACCTAACGTACACGCAATGCGGAACAAAAATCCCAATTTACCTATTTAAATATACAAAATTTTGATCTCTACGTTAATAAGCAATATTTAAAACCCCAAATATAACACTTGAACACTTTTAAAGTACTTTAAATCAACGATTTGTTAACAAGTCACGCGACGTACATCCGAACAGTACGAATTTTAAAGCAACAATGCCATACAATGCACTGTACGCTGGCCTGAACACCTGCAGCCAAGCAAGTTGAAACTTCGCTACTTAATAAAACCAAATGAGACAAGAATGTTTTAATCAATAAATTTGTATACAGATGTACTTTTAAAACAAAAAAAGCCAATACATGACCTCCCGTTCTTAATATTTAGCAATATTATTCATTTTTCAATTTTATCGTTTCCTAATATAAAATGAAGGGAGTCAAATCAATTTGAAAATAATTTTTTAAAAGTGAAATATCTTTTAAGATTTTGTAATGATTCATTCCCCAGAAATAATAGAAATTTTATTCTCATATTATTATTTTACGGACAAAAATACATTTTTCACGAGGTAAAACACCCTTTCGAATGAAATTCTTGAAAGTCTTGCAAAAATTGAAAAATATACTTCAAGAATTTTGGAAAGTGTCTTTTTTGATTTATTTTTGAACTATAACCCTTGAAAAAATTAAATTAAAAGGGCTATCAAAAACATGAATCAAATTTTCTTCCAAATTTCAAATTAAGAGTAGTAACATTTTGTTTCTCAAAAACTATAGTTCTAAATTTTTTTTTGGATTTGAATCTTGTTGGAAATTAAAAGTTATGTAAGTTTTATTCGAAATATTTGTCCCTAAACTTCTGGTTTTCGAGTTATTGCTAATTAATATATTTGCAATATTCTTCCAGCTCTTATATTAAGGGATGTACATATAATTTCCCAGAAACTATGAGTTTTACAGTTTATTTCAGTTAAGAACAGTCCAAGGGCTATTATGAGACTATGGTTTTTACTCACTTGTACTAAGTATAAGAAACTATTGTGCCTATTGTGCAACCGACAAAATTCATCTATCGAGATTTTGATGGAAATATCCGTTTTGAGAATCTCTGAATCCATTTTGACTATTTTCGGCTTGATGTCGGTACGTATGTGCGTTCGTTCGTAACTCGCAAATCTCAAAATTGGTTGAACGTATAATGCTGAAACTTTGTATTTAAGACTTTTATAGAGTCTAGTTGTGGACTTCGCATTATGGTTCCAATCGTCTGTACCAGAAGTGCACTTTACTTCAATTTTTTTCGAATTTTCCTAATAAATATATTATTAAAATTATATTAATTATAATCTGAAGTGACAGAAAACTTTATTAAATAAATTTGTGTATATATCAAATGATGTACAAGTAAGTCACGTGATGTTCACGTCAGATTTTTTTAATTTGGTGTAATCTTTGGTTTAATTTATTTTTAAATAAGTATTCAAAAAATATTCATTTTCATAATTTTATTTAGTAAAAACGGCTTTTGATTTCATATTCTGTATATTTATTGGAAACTTTGACGTTTCGATCCTTTGACCAAAGGATCGAAACGTCAAAGTTGTTTGTAATAAGTCATGCTTGTACGAAGCTTCACATTTTGAAATTTTAATGGAACTATCCATTTGAGCATCTCTGAATCCATTTTGACTATTTTTGGCTTGATGTCCAGAATCCACTTTATATAACAGATTTTCGAATTTATTGCATAAATTCAAAACAATCACTTGTAGAATATTGAAATTTCGTGTTAAAGGCTTCTATAACATCTACTTGTACACCTTGCATTATGATTGCGATCGGCTGAACTAAAAGTGCACTTTACCGAACAGTTTTTCAAAATTTATCGGAATCTATTGAAATGAGACTTTACACAGAGTTTCTCAAATTTTTTTTTGTCTAGTATGTAAATAAATTGGAAGAAAATTATCGTAAAAATTCTATTCTTTTATTCTGACGAATCTAAATATAATACATGACTTGTATGGCAATATAAGCAATCATACACCCTAAATATCTTATTAAATAAGTTCAAATAATATTTTACGAACAGCACAATTGAAAGCAATCATATTAAGCTCTCACAATGTATAATACAGACTGATTAAGAATGTAAAGAATCACAATAGGAAATAAAATGTATAACTCCAACATAAGCGCGAAAATAAATTTGTACAAAGGCAAAAACGAGGTTAAACTAATCATATTCACTGATACATATACATATAATAATTCTGCATGGTTAAATGCGTGGGTTGCACATTAACCAAAGGAGTGGAAATATTTGTGGCCACATTATTCCTGGTTGTATTTGTAATTTCAATCACATTTTGGGTAATAACTGGTTCCGGCTCAACGTAAGTCGTAGTGGTATTCTGAATTGTGTTACTGCTATCCTGGATGACCAGAACTTGACCACTCGGGGCAACTACTGTTCCAGGCGGGTTGCGGTGAGGCATACCCGTGGGGGGGATTGATTGGGGTTTGCGTGTTGTGACACTAGTGTTTATACCATGGCGTCGTTTCATATGTTTGTTGTAGTTGGGCCAATTCGTGAAGTGGTGCTGGCATTCTTGGCAGGAGTAGGGACGCTCGCCCGTATGTTGACGTCGATGCGTCTAAAAAAAAATAATAATATGTTGTTAATATATCTTTTTTATTTTCAGGTAAGTGAGTAATGCAGATACTATACTTACGGTAAGTACTCCTTTAAATCTAAAACATTTTCCGCAAAATTCACATGTAAAAGGCATAGCTCCGGTATGAATTCTATGGTGCTCTTTCAAAGTTCCTCTTTCGCGGAACTGTCTTCCGCAGACATCACATTGGTGTGGTTTTAAACCACTATGAACGCTGCCGTGTTTTTTCAGTCTCATCAATGTTTTAAAGCTAAAAAATACACAATACATTTTTTTCCACATATTTATATATACATATACAAGTGTAACAAGGCAACCGAATTCTAATTCCCGCCCTTTATTTTGCACCATATAATTTGTTCACCGCATAACCAACAGAGTGTTAGCAGCGAAGCGATATTTTTGGCTCAACAACTCAATGGAACAAATTTTAACCCGGCTGTTTTGTTACACACTGTGTAAAATCACGCCACTCCATCAGGTGAGATTATTTTATTGTATGACTACCACAGAATCATTCGAGAACAGAAATCAAATAAAGAAAAAAACCGGAATTTACAATTTTGACAACTAGTCACGTTTCTCGGTGGCGGAGGTGTTTAAAATTTTGAAGACGCTGTCGGTTTAGTTAGATAACTTCATTGTAGCCAAGTTAATTTGATTCCCAACTTGCGTGGGAAAAATAACGAGAATGAATACAGATCCAGCAAAGCTGTGAAAATTTCATGACTTGATTAAGACTCACGACCGCTACGTCCAGAAGTTGGCACTCTACTACTGTACTATCTCGTCGGGAGGAATAACTGCTCCTAAAATTGGTTCGAGCGAATGCAAAAATGCATTAATGTTCCTGGAGAATACTTCAAAAGACAATAAAGTCATTACAATCTAAATATTGTTTTCTTTCATTTTTATATACAAAACTAAAAAGACAGCCCTCATAAAACTCCGTGCCCCACGTGACTGCAAACATCGATCCAACAATCTACGAGCCTTGAAGGACGCTATACGTCCGAAAATAGGATGGCATACCGCGAGACATGCTTCAGAGAGTGTATTAATAACAAGGGCCATTATTTACAAGATAGCTTACTTAAAACTCCGAAAGCAATTTTTTTAGTATCTTTTAAATTTTTTATAAATTTTGCTTTGAAGTTAGCGTTGATTTCCTTCTTGATCCTGTATATCTGCGTTAGTATATGCTGATGATGTTGTTTTAGATCCAAGCAGCAAACTATCGAGAAATTATTGTTAGAATATTATGCAGATTATAAAATTGTACTAAAAGTTTGAAGAAATGGTGTGATTTACAGCAAAAATAATTGAAAAAGTATTCAAGAAATTTCCAGTAAATACTTTTTCAAGGATGAAATATTAGTTTTCTTACGCTTTTCCGCAAGTTTCGCAAGTGTACGGCCTAGCGGCGATATGTGTAAGCATATGATTATCTAGATTTCCTTTTTGTATAAAACTTTTTCCACATTGGTCACAAGTATAGTCCCTTATACCCGTATGAATCCTTTTATGTGCCATTAAATTCGGTTTAGTCCCAAATCTTTTCGGGCATTGATCACACGGGTATTTATTCTTAACCTCAACTGGTAGATGAGACCTCTCGTGAACATAAAGTGCACTTTGCATGCGGAAGGATTTTCCACAAGTGGTACAAACAAACGGACGAGAATCAAAATGTGTTGCTCGATGTGTTTCTAAAGATTTTCTGGTCGCGAAGAATTTAAAACAAGCATCACAGCTGAAAAATTACAAATTAAACTTGGTTTAATACTTAGGGACATCATCTTACCAAAATTTCAATTGTTGTCTATGGGTTCGTACATGAGTTATAAAACCATAATATTTAGTATAAATTTTAGGACAATCCACACATAAATATTTAGCTATTTGTTTATGAATTGACTGAAAATGGTTCCGTAAATCCATAACAGTATTTAATTTTTCATTACAATTTACACACATCCATGGGTAAGAATCCCAGCCCTCCATAGGAGCGCCAAGAATCAAACTACCGTCTTCATTCTTTTCGATATCATTAGCTGCCGACATTACTGAAATACTGTCTTCATCAGTTTCACCTGACGTTTCAACCACGGATTTTCTCCTTCCTCGACGACCCTAAAAATTTAATAAATTTAAAAAAAATATAACCTGAAAATGAAAGAGGTGAAAAAAAACATAAACCACTGTGAGCAGTTTGTACTTAAGAATATTTTTTTCAATATTTTTAATATATAAATAATTTAGTTGAGATTTGCCCAAAAAAAAGCCTTATTGCTATGATAGACCAGTCAAATTAGGGTTTCACCTCGGAATGAGAGATAATACGCCGGAAATTCGTACAATCCTTTATTTTAGCATTCTAGAAGTTGTCTCAAAAGTGTCCTGAAATTTCGTGTCTGCGTCTCAAGTTATTCAAGGACAAAAATCACAAAAATAGTTTTTTTTGTAAGTATCTCGGTTTCTATAGCTCCAATAATTTTGACATTCATTACAAAAATTGTAGAGCATAAAATTTGCAGCAAATTTTGTCTTCGACGTTTTTTCATGCACTCGACCGTTTTTGAAATAAAGCGTGGAAGAACGCGCAGTGCTCACACCCACACCCACCGCTAATTAGTTGTACGAGATCAACTATCGATTTCAAAATATGCTGGCTTACTAGGACTTTTTCATTTGCAACTCTATTTGTCGGACTAATACTACAATCTGCCTTGGCATTTTAAAGGTGAGATCACATTTTTATATTTTTTTTTATGAATTCTCTTCTACGATTTACATTTTTCATGACAAATAATGCCCAAAAAAAACATAGTCTACCCTATAAACTACTTGAATAAATTGAACATACTCCTATGAGCATTTCATAATTAACCATGCGGAGTATGGCTGTACCCCAATCGTATTTTTTGTTGTAACTTTAAGGAGAAAATTACTAACGTTCAAAATTTTTAATTCAAAATTAAATAATAACAAATGAACCGCTAGTATTTTTTAAATGTTTCAGGTAAATGTTGCTCCAAATTATTCAAGAATCAATTTCAGTTATTTTATATTTTATGATAAATACTACCGTTCATAAAATAAATGCAAGATACTAAAAAGTTCCATCAATAAAATGGTGGTACCACTGGTTGAAAAAAGTTTATTCACTAATTTGAAACTTGTTTTTTAATTAGAAGCTTGAATATGAAAATGGAACTGAAAATTCGTACGCGTTCTCAAGTTATCGTGCTTACACACGGACTGACTTTTAAAAATCTTATTTTTTTGAGTTTAGTAGGGTCTAAATCGCAGATTCATCAAAATGTCGAACTGTCAAAAAATCACGATCACAATACCTCCTCTTTATAAGTTGGGATTGCTAAAAATGCTCCTCTAATAATTTAATTTTGAGATACCACTGGTATTTAGAACTAAAAAGTACTGATTTTGACGTTTGTACTAATTTTTTTCAGTATTTTGTGAATCTCAATTTATAATGAAATGAAAATTTGTTGGAAGAAAAATTCTGGACATACTTTAGATGGCCGTCCAACTTTTCGCTTCATGCCATTCCTATGTTTAACTTCTTTTGTTTTTCTCCTGTTAGCATCAAATTCTTCGTCTTCAGCACTTAGTTGTTCGTGCTCCTCATTATCATCTTCAACTTCTGCTTCGGTTTCAAGTTCAGAATTTTCAGCTTCTAAAAATAAAATTATTATACATAGTTTACTTTTAGTAGCCACAAAATAATTCTCACTCAGTTTGGCTTGATTTGTTTCGTTGAGTATACACTCCACAAACTCAACAGGAGGCGGGTTATTTTCAGTTTTTTCTGATTTCATCACTGCAGGTATTAAAAGTGACTGAGTTTCATAACTTGCTCCTGTTCTTGAAATGATATCTTCATCCGAAAGGATTGTTCTCAAGGTATCTTGGGCTTGTTGTACCTTTAAGTTAAACTCCCAAGTTCGTTTAACCTTTTCACAACATTTATAACAAATGTTTTTTGGGAGTTTGTCGGTGGACGATATTTTAAGTTGGAAAAATTGTAATATTTTGTTATCCAATTCTTCTTTAATCCAGTACTCGTCTTTTATGCTTAAAAGATCATCTAAGGGTGTTATTTCGGCGCATAGACGACAAAAATCTTCTTCGCCCATTCCTAATTTACATAAATGTTGAAAATATTTCTTGTAGTCAAACTACTTTGAAATGTTTACCAATTATTTTAATTTGACAGTACACTACTACTCAAATTTATTTTTACAAGCGTACAGGCCATCTTCGCTTGAAAATGGCGGCCAATGTTTTTTATATAGAAATTTATTTTTTTAATTTGAGAATTTATAGTGAATTGAAATGGGAAACATGTTCTTAGGAAGATTTTTGAATGAGTATGATACAAATAAATATGAAATAAGAATGATTTATGAGAGAAGAACATGAATTGCAGGGATATTAATTGTTTCTGTATAGTTTTGAAATTTTTTTGAGGTTAGGATCAGATACAGCTGTTCAATTATTATGAATTTAGATTCAAAATATTTATCAGACTGATGTTTGATTGTTTAAATATTTGGTATGTAAATTGATGGTATTAAAATAATCAAAATTTAAATAAAAATATATTTTTCTTACGGGTCATGCGCAGAGTGCATTAATATTTTACGTCAGTACTAACGTGAACCAATGAAATTAAACCACGCTTTGACATTGCGTATACTTTTCTAAAATCCTATCTAACGATGAATTTATGTCAGAAGTTGAGAATTACTTAGAGGTTTTAAATATTAGTGCATTTACTTGGAGAAAATAGTTATATAATGGCATTTAGCGACGTAGATTATTTTTACAAAAGTGTTTTTCTAAATATGTCACCTCTTGTTTATTTATTATTAGCAGATTTATTTTTTAACGGTAAGAAAACATAACCTTTGTAATTAACAAAATTCATAATGATTTTCTTTTAGTATGCAAATCTGCAACGCCAGATGAAATCAATAAACATTTAGAATTAGGTCGCGAGTTTCTAGCAAGACGTCAATTATCAGATGCGTTAAATCATTATCACGCAGCTGTTGGTAAGATTTTCCTGAATGATTTTTGTCCGACCTAATTCAATTTAATTCCAGAGGGAGATCCTGGTAATTATTTAACGTACTTTAAACGAGGGACTGTTTATCTCGCTTTAGGAAAAGCGAAAAATGCATTAAGCGATTTGGATAAAGTTTTAGAACTAAAACCAGATTTTACAGCTGCAAGGCTTAGTAGGGGCAGTGTTCATTTAAAACAGGCCAATTTTGATCTTGCACAACTTGATTTTTACAACGTTGTAAGTATTTCTTACTGAACTAAAGTGACAGTTATTTTGTAACTCTTTTGTTTTTCTAGTTAACTGTTGATCCGTACAACGTGGAAGCTAATCATTTAATAAGTAAAATACAACCAGCAAGAGATGCGTTAATTAATGCTCAAGGATATTTTCAAGCTGGAGATTATTCATTTGCCGTCCAATTATTAACCGAAACATTAGAAACAAGCCCGTGGGCATCCGAAATTCGGGAATTGCGCGCTGAAGCCCATATTCAAAATGGTGACTATCTAGCAGCTGTTTCCGATTTACGTTCAACTAATCGCCTTCAATCTGACAACACTCAAGGATATTTTAAACTCGCGAAACTTTTATACGAACTCGGACACGCGACTGATTCTCTAAAAGAAATCCGGGAATGTCTTAAATTGGATCCAGACCAGAAAGACTGCTTCCCATTTTACAAAAAAGTTAAGAAAGTAGAAAAATTCTTATCGGAAGCCGAATCATTTAGGGATCAAAATGAATTTGTTAGTTGTATAGAATCCGCCGAAAAAGCGTTAAAAGTAGAAAATAAAGAAAATATGATAGTCTTTAGTGCTAAACAATTATTATGTACCTGTTATACGAAAGATGAGCAGTCAGAAAAAGCACTGGCGTCTTGTAAAGAAGCATTAGATATTGCCAAAGAACCTTCTGTTTTGTGTGATAGAGCTGAGGCTTATATTCAGGTAGAAATGTACGACGATGCCATTAGAGATTATAAAGAGGCACATCAAATAGATGAATCACTAAATCGAGCAAAAGAAGGTATTCAAAGGGCACAAAAACTACAACACCAAGCCGAAAAACGAGATTATTATAAAATATTAGGAGTTAAAAGATCGGCTTCCAAGCGCGAAATTATCAAAGCGTACAGAAAAGCAGCACAAAAATGGCATCCTGATAACTTCCAAGGTGATGAAAAGAAAAAAGCTGAGAAAAAATTTATTGACGTCGCGGCGGCAAAAGAAGTTTTAACGGATGATGAAAAACGGCAACAATTCGATGCTGGAGAAGATCCTCTAGACCCTGAACAAGGAAACAGAGGAGGTGGGGGCCACCCTTTCCACCAATTCCAGTATGGATCTCCGTTCCAATTCAAATTCCATTTTAACTGATGGAATACTGACTTTAGACTGTAACACAGATCAGTTCTACAACTGTTATCCAACTGTGATTATAAAAAAAATAAAAGCGAACTGATTTGCGTTCCCGTAAAACGTACCGGTTTTTATGTTCATATCGAAATGTACAGTTTTTGAGTGTATGAGTGTATGAATAATTCTGTAAATATTCTAACATTGTTAAAATAAATAATTTAACAATATTGTATTTTATAACTTTCATTATTGCCATTGTAAATTAATACAAATTAAATAATTGAGTTGATACTGCTATGTTTTTTTTCATAAAATAAATTTTTTATGCAGCAGTAAAATGTGAAGTTAAATATTTCGCGCGCTTTTGTTACGAGTAAACTAAACGCATCGACAAATCTTAGTGCTTTTTGTGTTACTACGAAGTATGAAGTTAGCTACAGTTCTTTCGGAAAGTAAACACGTAAGGTATGTATCAAAATTCGGTAGTAAATTCTTATATTTGATTTTTTATTAATTACGAATAATCATTTCACAAAATATTAACGTAGTATTAAAGTTCGAACTGTAAATATTAGATCAAATATAATTAATGCCCGAAATCAATTCAATAAATAGTGATGATGATGGAAATTCGTAGTGCGTTAACCTAACCAACATGTGAATGTTTTAGCGATGGCTGACAGCAGTAAACCCAAGACAGAGAAAAAGGCAGCGAAAGCTGCAGTTCCAGCTGGAGAACAAAAACCCAAATTGAAGAAACGTCCCTTCAAACGCCACGGACGTCTATATGCTAAAGCCATTTTCACCGGTTACAAAAGAGGGCTTCGTAATCAACATGAAAACACTGCCTTATTAAAAGTTGAAGGCTGTGCTGTTAAGGATGACAGTTGGTTTTATGTTGGCAAAAAATGTGTGTACGTTTACAAAGCCAAAAACAAGACTTGCGTGCCCGGTAAGCCCAAAAACAAGAAAACTAAGGTTAGGGCTATTTGGGGCAAAGTTACCCGGCCACATGGTTGTACAGGGGCCGTGAGAGCTAAATTCAAGAGGAATTTGCCAGCTAAAGCGATGGGACACCGTATTCGTATTGTAAGTATATTTTTTTCAAATAGATCTGATTCCGTTTTGTTTATGGAAAAATTGATTTGCATTTTTTTTCTGTGATGCTTTTTGACATTTGAAACCTGAAAATATATTTCATGTTGACAACTTGAACTGAGAACACCCTTATTTGTACTACATTATTGATAGTCTAATTAAAATGGTACTAATAAATTTATTAATCTGTTCCAGATGATGTACCCATCCAGGATATAATTTTTTTTTCATTGTAATATAATTTAATAAAAAATTATCAATAAAATATATTGATTTCTAGTTTATTAGTCATTATTTTATTATTTATTTAAAAATTATATACTTCAATTTACATTTTAGACGTCAATTTTTTAGTTCTCAGTACAATTTCTATGTTTGGGAGGTTTTAATACTAATAATTGAATATGTACGATTGAGGTTACGTTTTATGAATTCAATTTGAAAATATGTCAGTAAAACCATGAATATTGGGAAATATTATTTACCAAGGGAGAGTAGAAATTAGGACTGGAATAAATTAGTTATGGCTCATGTAGATAATTAATTAATGAATGCAGCTTGTTGTACTGTTTTTTTTTTCTTATTTGTATATCGACATTGAATTAGGATTGAAATGAATTTGTTTTGACGTACGTAAAAGATGAATCAACAGTTTTATTATATATTTTTCATCTTGATAGATTTTTTTTAATTAGGATTTAGGATTAGTATGGGGCTTTTAGGGCTGATATAGATCATATTTTTCATAAAAATGCCAATGGAATCATTGTTCCACGGTGAAAAAAGTTTGACATATTTGATGTACGGGCGCCGTCCCAGCAGAATTGGCCTCAAATTTATTGGTATTAACACTTTTTTCTATCCACTTGAATAACATTTATTCAACATTCGCATATTTTAAGCAACAAAGAAAATTTTCTAAGCATTTAGTTTCTTCATATTGTCAAAATACAAAAAATCTGCGAGATTTCAAATTTTCTTTCTGCGTTGCATCACCTTTTCGGCTATTCACCGTCTCGCAGTAGCGACCGGTGCAGGAGGGCGCTGGGGCGCCGCCCTCCTTGTCAAATTGTAAAATATTCATAATGACAAAAACAAATATCCCGCTAATCTAGCTTCACGAAATATTTATAAGAAAATAATAGAAAACTAATGGCTATACTCCTTTACTTGCATTGCGATAAATTCAATTCAACTTGCGAACTGTATGACAAGAATACGCTGAAATGGACTCTACATTTTCTGCCCAAGATTGATACGGTGGTCATGACAACCATCCCGCCAGAGGTCGTGGGAGAACTCGTGACATGTCTAACTCGTGGGCTCTATTTAGTCCGCCCTAGCAAATTGTGAGTGATATTTTGTGCGATTTTTATTATTTTTATTGGAAATTACGCCTGCATCCTCCCAGGTACATAAGTCACGAGTCGTCAATGTCGCCTTGATAGTGTAACGGATGTTTAGTAATAATCTAGGATAAAATTGCTTCTAGTTTTTTGGAATCGAGCAGTAAATATGAAAATTCTAATTTGTAGAGACAGCTTCTTGACGTCATTTTAGAGACTCTCGACACATGTACTATCTAGCGGAAGATTGGAGAAGTTATTTAATGTCGCCATTGTTGAAGACAGTCTTCCAGAAATAAGAGATAGGGTCAAGTCAGTTTTTAAGCTCGATATCATTTTTTGATATTTTTATGTCATCAGATTATCTACTGTGATTAATAATGAATTAGACAGAAATAATAATCATGAATTGAATTTGATTTCAGGTATCGTCCTTGTTGCCGGCATGAATTTGTAGATAAGATAACATACAATATTCAAATCCCTATAAATGTAACTATGTCATGACGTCAGTCACTTAGAGACTGCGACCTGTCTCCAAGCTGTCTCTATGAGTTATAATAGGGGCTCAGACTACTAGATGTCCATTTTAAAAGTGATAAATTGTTCTCTAATAGTCCTCCACGATTCCAGCTGCGGAATAAACTGAATTATCTTATTAATAAATATTTTTCGCATCTATTCAATTTACGGTTTCAAATCCTTTTGAAGTCGTTAATGTATTTATCTGCGTTCATGGTGACATCCAAAAAGGTGTAATAATTCAACACACCGGAAACAAAGCTCCTTCGACTCGGTATGAATCCACCAAAAAAAACATTTTTGTTGTTGGGATTCCGGGATTCGAGAAAAGCTCGTCCGGATGTTTCCATATTGTTTTAATTTTCGAGCTACATTATTTGAAAAATTGATTTTTGGCACCTGCCAACTTTTCCAACAAATCAAATGTCATCTATAAAACACATCAACCAATCGCATTCTTTACCTGCTCCGCTCCCACGGTAATATTCGAAATACCTGTTCACCTACGTGTTGCCTTTCCTAATCCTTCTAGGCTAATCACCAACCTACGGTTGTTACAATCTGACCAATCCTACACTGTTACAAAACTTGAACGTATGTCTTTTACTGTTGTAAACAGTCAGTTCAGAGAGTTTGACCGTGCGTATTGTTTGCTATATTTTACAGGTTCGTGCGTTTCACTAAATACTAGATTAATATTGTGAATGAAAACTCGTGTTTTTAGACGTTTTAAGTGATTTTTTAAGTTGAATGTGTGAAAAAGTTATCTATTTTGGTGTACTACTTTGATAAATTATAGTTTTGTGATAAAAAACAGTTGTTCAGTAAATAAAACAAAAAACTATCAGGGCTGTATTTGTTTTGTTTTGTATTATGTCGTGATTAAACAAATGAATAACTGGACAATTATTTCAACAATGAACTTTTATTTTTGTACATCTGCAATTGTTTATTGAAAACAATGGATCCAGGGAGAATTTAAACCGTAAGTTACATAATTTAACTGCTATTGTTTTGTTTTACACCTGAATAAAGCATTCCGGAAGTGCTACAGAATGTGCCTTCATAACCTGCATATTTTTACTCCTTTATTTTTCGATCGTACGGTGCCCTAATTTTATCTCGATTTTAAAGATACAGATAAATACTTGAAAAGACAGTTCTATGAACTGTTGAATAATTTTTATTTTAAAAGTACTTTTACTTTGTGCTTTCCTATATTAATAATAATTATTACTACACTAATTATGATTAAAAAACTAACCACAGACGTATAGTCAATAATTACTAATTAAATCGGGCCTACTTAAATCTAACTGTATTTTACTCATATGTTTGGTTTTAAACACAAAATTAATTCTATTTGAAACATATTTAAATTTAATGCCTTAAAATATATGTTGGCATCCGTTTACTATTTAACCATATAAGAAATAAATGCTATCTAAGTATGTTACTGCTTGAGTGAACTGTAAACAAAACACTGTAACACTTATTTGTTTACAGAGATGCATTTTTTTTTTTTAATTAGAAAAAAAGAAATACCTGACATAATAGCGAAAAATGAATGTAACTCGCAGGTGTTTTTAAAGAAAAATTATTTACTCCTTCCTTGAATGGTTTATGAAGTATATTGTTTTACTGTTAAAATTAGTAATAAATCTTTTCGATCAAAATTTGTGTATATTAGTTTACGGGACCTGCACATTCAAAGTGAAACTTTTTTAATAAATATTTTTTTTATTTGCTGTGTAAATATAAATTTATTATAGGATTTAAAGCAGAAATTACCGTTTTTACTTTGGGTCATAGTATTACGGACGTATTTGATCCTCAAATTTCGTTACACACATTAATTAGAAGAAAATTTTGTTTCAATAATTATATTTTTATGTTTGACAATATGTACCAAATGGAAATTGTATAACTGCGGTTGTATAACCTGCAAATTACTGTTGAAAATTAATTTTAACCTTTTACTATGATGATTGTCATTTGTTTATTTACAAATTATTTGAATGATGTCTACTTTGGTATCAATTTAAAACTCTCGGGGAGATAAACTCATTCATAATTCTTACTTATTTTTACGAATAATTGTAGAGCAGATTTGGTAAATTTTGTATATGTTTTGCATGACATACAAATAGTTCCAAGATGCTTCTGCTGGTACAGTGATCTTGGATGTGCTCAATATCTAAAACAGAAATTGCAAGTTCAAAAGTATGTGCTGTACATATAAGACCATTTTCGCCCAAATGTAACCTTCTAAAATAGTTATTTACAACCGAGTGCGTTAAAGCAAGATTTTACAGCGCTATAGTTTTATTTGAGAAACGACCGCGAAGTGGTAGTTTCTTAACAACTAGAGTTTTGTGAAATACTCAGCGCACATGATTTGTATTAAATTTTCTGGCAGACAAAATGTATTTCAATAAATTAATGAGAGGATTCAAAAATATTTAGTTTCATTCGGTTGATAACATCATATTTTGACATTTAAAGTTGCTTCAAAATAATAATTTCATTCTGCTTTGGTTGTAGTTAACTTTAATTACATATTTCTAGTTCTTTGGTGACAGTATTCGTTATGATTGTATCAGCACATAACCTCAACTGTTATTTATAAATTATGAACATTAAGGTTAAATTCGAGAAATTTAGATTTAGATCCTAATGAACCCAAAAAACATTGGTCCGTATTCCCACCTCTCTTAAAATCGAACTACTTCAGCAAATATTTTAATAAGAAGAGATAGCGCTATATGATGAGACATAAGATGGTAAGAGAAAGAGCATAAATTTTCAAGGAGTAGCGCTATTTTAAGAGATGGGAATATGGACGATAATTTTCAAAAAAGTTGGTCTGAAAGCACGATAACTTGAGAATGTGTAGGAATTTTTGGCTGAAATTTCATATTTGAGTCTTTGATCAAAACGTCCTTGAATGAGCTTTTCTTCAACCAGTGGTACCAAAACTTTTCTGATATAACTTTTTTTGTGTTTATTTTATAAACGGTAGTATTTATCATAAAATATGATATAATTAAAATTGATTCTCGAATAATTTGGCACAACAATGACTTGAAACATTTTTCAAAATTATCAGCGGTTCCCTTGTTATTATCAAAATTTGAATTACTATAAAATGCGTTAATTTTTCTGAAGCAAAGAAACGATGAGAATCATAATGTGAAATTATATAATTATTACTCATATTTGAACATCACGGACATCACATACAATACAAACGTTCATCAATTGTTTTTACGAAATAAGTAATTTGGTCCTATGGTGTATGGTATAAAATTAAAGCTTCTGCCGGCATAATTTAATTAGAAGTGTGAAAAAAGAATATTTAAACGATTGTCAATTGTTTTTTCACAAAGTATTTAAATGATGTCTAGTTTGACATCAATATAAAGCTCTCGGGCAGATAAAATTATTGAAAATGTGAAGTAAATATAATCAGTTACCATCTTTAAATTACAATCCCGGCGATTAAATGTCAAAATTGTATGTTTCAATGAATTAAAGACCTCAAAAGCCTGGAAAAGGATTCTTGGAAAAAACTGAAATATAACCGCCATCTGTCACTTTGACAATGAATGCTGTCGTTTTGACAATGACAAGTGTCATTTTTACAATTTGCAATTAATCCATGTGACACTCTACATTTATGAAACTGGTCGAGAAAGTACTGTAAGGTCACAGCAGATTTTTATTGTTAAGATTACAGTGACAGTTGCCAAGAGATTACAAAAAATATCGATAAACTCTTTTGCTATATTTAATTAAGTATATTGTATAAAGTGAAATTTGTTTATATGAATTTTTGTATTTTATATATAATTTATTATTCAGATGCTTGTGGAAGGCCAGTATTTTTCGTTTCGTATAAAAATCAAGCAATTGTAATGTTCATTTTGCAGTTCATGAAAGCAAAAATGTTATTGATTTATTTTCGTTGCTTTTTGTCGTTCATTCAGATTCATTGAATAACCTGAAAATTTTATAATTATGTTTACTGTTTGTATTAATTGTTATTTACATCACAGGCGCCAGCTATACTGATGTCTGTGAAAAGTGCTTGTTTTTCGCCCACTTGAATTAAATATCGAAAGCTCCTATGCTGAAAGTTTTCCATTACGTCAATTTCACTTGTTTAATTGATCAGTAATTAAAGAAATAATGTAGTAGTTAAGAAAAATCGAATAGGATGAAAATAACGATTTTGTAGTCTGACGTAACGAAAAATAGAACTTTTTACAAAGGTTGCATAGATGCCCTTGACGTTTAAGCTACTTATACACGGAAAATGAAAGTTAGCTATTTTTTACTAATTGCTAAATGAATAGAGCCACGTTTTTGCTTATTGTTAGTATAATTAACGCTAAGAATTCCGAACGGATTTTAACGTGGATAATTTGATTTTTTGTGCAGATATTCCGAAATTTTCCACTGTTTTCTTTTATATTATTAATGTTCAATTCCCATATCAAAATATTGGGCAACATGAGATAGAATAAAATATCCTAATAATTCTCAATAAGAACCATAAAAAATAAAAAAAACTTATGTTTATTTAATGTTGAAGTTTTTGCAATTGTTACTAATCAAAAACAATGACAGGTCTTGCGTAAATAGCCAACGATGATTTTTTCTGCAATGACAGAATAACATCGTATTTGGTGTTTTCATTTTATGGTATGGAATTCTAATGAAGCTTTTCTTACACAATAATTCATTTATCTTCAACCGTTAACCAATGATTATTTGCTAAACACTTTTACTTATTTGAAATATGCTTAAGTTTAGTTTAATGGCGCAGTACTAGAAAATTTTCTGCATTAATAGAATAAACTTCTAAGATTTAAATGCTATTCGTGATCAAACACATTCTCAGCTTATCTATATTATCGTTTTACTTTATTTTCATTTTTGAATCATCTTGATGATATCAGACATTATATGAATATCCACGTTAATCTTCATGGCTGGTTATGATAAATATGTGTGAACTTGAATAGTAAAAGCATATAACAATTGAATAACTAGTATTTTGTTTATTAAAAACCTTGGTATGTTGAAACAATTTCATAAACATTTATTGTGTTGATCATAAATCACGAAAAGTGGGATAAATTTTACATATTTTGTTTACAATATTCTAAAGAAAACAAATCAAAAATAGAAAAGAACTGTTGAAATATTTCGACTAACCAATAAACAAAATAAATTATATGAAAATCAAAATTATTTATTTTCAATCTTTGATTTGACGTTTTTTTTATATAAAAGGCACTCCGATACGTCCATTTTAAGATCCAACAACCAAATCAGGACTCACGGCCTTTGAGATGCTCTGCGTTTACTGGGAATTAATCCTTTGGTGCAGTTGATCATTTTTACTTTTACCTGGTTTTAAGCATTGGCGCAAATGTCTAATGCGATAAGAAATTTATATCTGATCTGGTGCAATTGGCAATCGTCCGTCTAGTAAGTAGACGCTTTTTCTAAAATGACATTCATTTTGGATCTGGCGTCCTTCATCGACAGCATTACCTGAAATAATTCCACTATTCCACTAACTTTCAACAGAATCTCGGGCACTAGTGGTTAATTCCGTAAATTTATAATTCAATCTTTTATAATACAGTGAAATATTTTGAAAAAATATAATTCATCAATGATTTACACTCTAATAAATCAATTCAAACATAATAGGAACGGCATGTGATTTTAGGAACCTTCAATTTTTCACTTTTATTTGAATGCTTCTTTCTAGAACAATTTCTCTTATTCTATTGACGTCCCGAAAAAATTCTCGCCAACACAAATACGTGGGTGTCCTAAACTCCCCGTGTCACCTTTGACCTCCGATGACCTCAGCCACTTGAGTTCGCAGATTCAATTATATGCATCAACGTACTTGGTTTCTTTTCTGTTCATTGCGTGCAGCAATTTTTTTCCTTTTCTTTCTGACACTGGAATAGGTCTCTAGATCTTTCCGGAGCTTGTTAAGATTGACACGTCACCGAAGAATGAATGAAAAGACTCGAAGAGTGCTTTTTTATGATGCTTGTTACTCAGCAAAAATGTGATACAATTCCAGACATTTAAATTTGGTGTATTTACTTTCAAGGACGAATTAAAAGTAATTTTTGCTTCTTCCAAAATTCATCTAATATCCTTTACAGTTTACCTTAGTAAAAACATTTGTCAAATTATCAGATGAAAATGTATGTTAAGGACATGGATATTATCTTTTATATCAAGTGTGTTTTGAATAATAAACTGTTTTATCTTCATTTTCATCTTTTGTCTGAGTACGCCGATATTTTATTGTTAAATAAAACAGCATCTGGCGAAAATTAATTTGATAGTAATAAATTATATCGTGCAAAACATTCACGTACGTAAATTGTGATAATGCAGTTGATAGTAAACAAAAAAGTAAATACTGAACTGATAACACTGCCCGAACAAGTTATACCAGGTAGTATGATAAAACACTGCCAGTTTTTTAATTTTCGCGCGAAAAATCATCATGCTTTAATTTTTTTTATATCCATATTGAATTCAAGTTTATCATGTTTAACTGCAATAAAGAAAACATTGCATTATCTAATTATAAATGTAAATGAATACATTTTTTTCTCCAAAAATGGTAATGGATAAAACCTACACATAATGTTGAAAACCTCAATATTTTTTATTTTTACATATTTTGAATAGTTCAATAGACATTTATAATTATGGGTATGCTAATTTAGTCAAGCTCACTGAATAGACCATTTTTTAAAATTCATATTTAGTAAAGGATCAGCAAACATAAAGTCTATAGAGCCGTTGTCTATAACTGTTCTCCTACACAGCTGTTTAATGTTTGATTTAACCGTTAAATATCAGATTTAAACAGAATTATAATTTACTATAACGTCACCTAAGCGAAACAAGATATTTACAAAGCAATAAGACCAAAAGAAAATCGTTAAATCGATCCATTTATTCCAAAAAGATGAATCGTGTTTAACCCTGTGAAGCGATCGGAACGCTAGTCAGATTCTTTCATGATTTTTACTTACTTGTACAAAGTAACAAGTAAGTATTGTGAAACCGACAAAATTCACCTATCGAGATTTTGATGGAAATATCCGTTTTGAGCATCCCTGAATCCATTTTGACTATTTTTGGCTTGATGTCGGTACGTATGTTCGTGCGTGCGTGCGTAACTCGCAAATCTCAAAACTGGTTGAACGTATAATGTTGAAATTTTGTATTTAAAACTTGTATAGGGTCTAGTTGTGCACCTCGCATTATGGTTCCAATCGTCTGTATCGGAAGTGCACTTTACTTGAAACTTTTTTCGAATTTTTCTAATAAATCCAGAATGATCAACCGTAGGATGTTTGAATTCAGTACTTGAACTTGATGTTGTATCAGAATGGTCATCTGCTATTTTTGTATGAATCGGCCAGGCCAGAAGTGCACTTTACTTGAAACTTTTTTTGAATTTTTTGCATAAATATAGAATGATCTGCCATAGCATATTGAAATTTCGTTTAAAGAACTTCTATAACATCTTATTGTACATCTTGCATTATGATTGCGATCGGCTAAACCGGAAGTGCACTCTACTTGAAACTTTTTTTTTCATTTTTCGCATAAGTTCAGAATGATCAGCCATAGGATACTGGAATTCAGCATTTGAAATTGCTGTAGCATCTAAATGGTCATCTTCTATTTTTGTAACAATCGGCTGAGCTGGAAGTGCACTTTATATGACAGACTTTTTGAATTTTCCGCATAAATTCTAATCAGTCGTTGAATATTTAAATTTTGTATTAGGCACTTTTATAATATCTAGTTGTACACCTTGCATTATGATTGCTATCGACTAAGCCGGAAGAGCACTTTATTCGAAACATTTTTTGAATTTTCCGCATAAATCCAAAACGATTGAACGTAGATTGTTAGAATTCAGTATTTAGGACGATTATACCGTCTAGATGCTCATATCCTATTTTTATTGAGATCCACTGAGCCGCAAGTGCTTTACTTGACAGTCTTTTGGAATTTTTCGCATAAATTCGAAACGATCAGGTGTAGAATATTGAAATTTGGTATTTCAGTCTACTGTAGCATCTGAATGATTGCCTACTATTTTCATAACAATAGACTGAATCAAAAGTGCACTTTAGTAGGAATTTATTTTTTAATTTTGCGCATAAATTCAGATCTGCTGGTAGTCGTAGAATTTTGGAAATCAGTATTTAGGAATGTTTTAGTAAAAGAATAATGGCCTATTGTTTCCATAGTAACCGACTTGGCTGAAAGCGCATTTTACTTGACAGATTCTTAAGAATCTCTTGGGTAAATCCAAAACGATTAACTGTGGAACGATGAGATTTTATGTTTGATTATATATATCCAATGATATATATATAATCAAACACAAAATCACATCGTAATATATATATATATATATATATATATATATATATATATATATATATATATATATATATATATATATATATATATATATATATATATATATATATATATATATCAAATGATGTACAAGTAAGTCACGTGATGTTCACGTCAGATTTTATTGATATAGTAATAGCGAGAAAAATTAAATTCGTTCTCTGTCTGCATACATTTTTATGTGCGTTATAGAAATGAGAGAATTTTTTTTTCCTGACTACAGTTCCGGTTACACCTTAGCCATCTCCAGGAGCGCTACAATTTGTAATGATTGTGATGCACAGTACGCAGGAAAATCTAAATGATGTTTAAAAACAAGACTTGACGAACATAAATGAAACGGTAAAAAATTGAATAAAAATAAGCCTAGATGTGCTCCAGTCACTCATTGCATTAATTCAGGACATAATTTCAATTTTGACGAAACTAGTATAATCCATAATGATGTCAACTTAAATGAAAGACTTTCATTGGAAATGTTGTATATAAAACAGGACAAACACAAGAATAATGAGAAGACTGATACTATATTTATACAATATACAACAATATTCTTCGAAATCTAGGTTCATGTTACTTTTCCTGATTGTTGGTTTTCTTTTTGACATCTTACGTGATGCATTTGTTCATATATAATTTTAATTGACTGACACGCAACTAACTAATTTTTACCTGTGTCAGTTTGTATTTTTTGGCAATGCGTGCACGCACGATTTTTAATATGCATTTAGTCAGCATCTTTCGTAGAAGTTGGTTGTGGCAATTGACAAATAAAAACGTTTTTTTCTCGCTTTTTTATAATGTTAACACTTTGGAAAATACATGTATAAATTCTAATTTATACAAAATGATACTGTTGTTAGTATTTCCGATATGCACAATATTTATATCTGTATTAGATTAACTAAAATTGTTGTGCTCCTGAAGATGGCTAAGGTGTAGCCGAAAGTAGAGAGTTAGAAAAGAAAACATTAAATAATTGACTGAATCCTCTCATTTCTATTACCCCCATTCACTATTCCAGTCAGCATCAACCATTTTATCCAATAAACTTTTATGATTTTTTTAAAAATTCGATGAATGTTTTGTATTGCAACGAGTAGACGCCGATTAAACGGTTGGCCAACGCAACTGACTGATATGCGTCAAGGACGTGGTGACATCTGATCGAATAGAAATTTTTGGAAGCTTCCGGGAAGCCGTAGCCCTGTATATATAAACCGGGAAATGAGTCGATTGGGCCAGTAAGGTCCAGTATTTCAGTGTTCGGATTACGAAAACTTTTCGTAGCAACGATCGGCGATTCCCAACTCGGCACATTTACAGGTAGTCTCTGCTAATGACTCCCCAACTCGGCACATACGAGTATTCCAGGTACCTGCAGCGATACCCAACTCGGCACACTTGCAGGTAGTTTCTGATAATAATGAAATGACTCAGGAATCTCTACGAAAGGAGAACTGGGCATTCTAATGTTTTTAAATATAACAAAATCAATTTTAAAGTTTCTCTTTTATTATCATACAAAATTTGACATATAATAATATAAAAGTATAAAATAAGTAGGTTGCATCATACAATAAAAATAAATAATTTATGTTGCTCTACAATCAGCAGTATTTTACCACGTTGGCTAGTTATCTCGCAAATTGATATCTTTGATTTTATTGATTGAACGGTTAGATTGATAATAGATAGCCACTAAACAAAACATTTTAATTTAAATTTTTCTTAGGTGTTAAGCCGATAATAGAGATTTCAGTCATTTCCCAGCTAGCCAGCACGTTCAAACTTTTAGGAAAGCTCAGTTTCTGATGAAAATACAATATTCAATTGTTTGTAGCACGCTTTAACTCCTGTGAATATAAATATAATACCGCGCAGGCACGTACTTAGTGGCATAAAGCTGGCAAGTTTCTTGCTTTGTTAGCTTATGGTGACAGTAGTATCAAGGATTTGTGACTGCCTCTAATAGCAAAACTGATGCATCAAGATGTAATAAATAACCATTTTAGAATATCGGCTTTTATTCAATAAAACTTTTACATACGCTTTGCTACAATTTGACATTAATGGAAAACAAATTGCGAAGCAAACATGATAATATATAATATTTCTCCCTTCATTTTATTTTTGACCGTAGTCTAGGAGATACCAAGATACGCTGGAGGCTTACGGATTCTGGTGGATCGACGGGGTTGAGATTATTCAATTTCTGGTTGCTGATTAATATCTTCAAGTTTCATCAGCATTAACTTCCGGCGCCAAACAAGTTTCTTCGATCTTCATAGATATCATGATTTTGTAATCATTATCTTCAGATTTCCCCACTTTTTCTACAGTGGTTAAAGCTATAATCGTCTAAATGCTTCAAAGAAACTGTATCTTCTCTGTCATCTGAGTGTTTTATAGTGGCGTATTCGGGATGGACAGAAACTAATTTTACTTCTTCGACAAGTGGGTCATACTTACTTTGACGAACATGTCTGTCATAAATTATTCCGATTCGATATTTTTAGTTTGAGTAAAGCTTAAAAATTTGAGCCAAAGCAGTGCAACTTGCCATAAAAATGTTGTTGACAACTCAATTTCATTAATTTTTTATTGCATATTATTAAATGTACTAAATTCACGTCAATTGTTGTACCTATTCAAGTTTTTGATCTTATAAGTTTTAATTGTAATACAATAAAATCGTTTCTTTTTTGTGTTCGTAAAAATAAAAACGAGTAAATTAATCAAGTTCTCATCTTAAAAAAGGGCTGAAACAGTACTTGGGAAGATGTTAATGAATTTATACATCTTCTGCCGTCATTATAATTAAAATCCAGTTATAATAAACAGTACTTTAAAGTTGTCTCTTTAATGTCTTCTACTATTTAGCAAGACTTTTAAACGAGATTTTAAATTACAAGTAATGTTACAAAGAGGTAATGAACTACAAAGTACTATAATTCAAGTGACTTAAAAATGTAATTTTTTTATTGCAATAATTTGTGCAAGATTTCACACATAATAATAATAATGATAATAGTTTTGATAAAAACTATTATTATTTCATCTTGTGCAATTTTTTTCTTTCAAACATATATGGCAGCTTTTCTTGATAACTGCAGGAAGCAGAAACCATGCAATAATGAAAGATCTTCATAGATAAAATAAATATGATTAGAGACAGTTTGCTTCCCCGAAAACTCAGTCAACGTTAAATGCACCTGCACCTCTTTCTTGCCGTTGGAATTGAAACACCTTCTGCCGCATTTTTAACCGTTATAACCCTAAAACTAATGCTACCTTGCCGTTCTCCAGATGTTGAAGTTAGATCGGAACATTTTGAAATCTTGCTGAAAGTGAACGGTCAAATCGAGTGAATTCTAATCGACGCCCTTTCAATTAAAGTAAAAGTTAAATTCCACAGTCATAATTTAGTATCTGAATTAAATTTACATAAACTCAATAAATATTGAAGTGCAAAATTAATTACAATGATTTCAATATGAACTCACAAAATTCAACATCTTTACGGATTTGATGTACAGATAAAAATTCAATACCTCTTTTTCAATATTTTTCTACATTTAAAAAAAAATTGACGCAGGTATATTAGATTCATTCCATTCATATATTCTTTTTGATGCAGGTACCAAGCTTAAATTTTTTTTGTTTTCACAGAAGAACTATTACATAATATTTTATTCATGCTTCTAATTTTTGCAGATATACACCCTGCCCCGCTGCCCTCATTTAAAAATTGAAACCCATTATTATTAGTAATAATTGAAATCAGAATTGGCTTTTTTCACAGTATTATTATTCTTGAATAATTTTCCATGAAATTCTTCTTGTAATTAACACATTGTAAAAATCCTATGTTGACTGTTTGATTTCCACATTTCAACTCAGCGACATATGTTATAAGGGCATTCACATTACCGTACGGTCAGTGTCATTTGTTATATCCAACTTCATAACTCTCCTATGATAACATGGCTACTTTGTTATAAATATATCTCACCTCAGGCAACTTTTATCGAAAACTTCATCAAATGAGCTCATAAAGGAAAATTTCGTAATGATGTTTTCAATTTCTATGATATTATGATTATTCTGATTATTATATTGTTTCTCCTGCTTCCATGAAATAATAATTGGCCGAATATTCTATAAATACACTGAGCTCAGATATTCAAATTTAAATTTAAATTTAATTTTTGTATGGCCAGAGCTTTTTTTTATTTCTTACACCCTAATAGTCCGTAAGACAGCGCATAAATTTTTCGTTGATTACCGCTCATTTGAAACTTTGCGAGAGGCTTCATTGTGATGAGTCCGACAACTTTTTCATTTATCAAAATTCTAGATTTGGGGGCGTTTTCCAGCGAGGGCTAATTAATTGAAAGAATATTACCGTAATACTGATCTTTACACTAATCCAAAGATTTTTTGATAATAAAATGAAGAAAAAATATTGTCCGACAAGAATATTGAAGCTACCGGTGAGTCCGACAAGCCGCACTTGTCATAAGTATGTTGGTACTTATGGTAAGTGTAAGTATGTTGGTACTTATGACAAGTCGGACTCACCGCTAGCACCAATATTCATGTCGGACAATATTTTTTTTTCATTTTATGATTAGAAAATCTTTCGATTAGTGTAAAGATCAGTATTACGGTAATATTCTTTCAATTAATCAGCCCTCGCTGGTAAACGCCCCCAAATCTAGAATTTTGCCAAATGAAAAAGTTGTCGAATTCATCACAATGAAGCCACTCACAAAGTTTCAAGTGAGCGGTAATCAACGAAAAATTCATGCGCTGTCTCACGGACTATAACTAAACTATTATCAGAATTTTCTTGCTCTGTAAAACGCTTTTTTTTTCGTAAAAAAAATTGTTTTGATGATTTTTCCTTGAAAAATTTGACAGTTTTCACTATTTTTTTCATCAGTAGATGGCGTACACTGATGAAGTTTTTTTTTGTATTTTTTGAATGATAATTCTAACTTGTCATCCAAAATTGATCTTGAGAAAAGTAAAACAATACAAATTTATGTATTTATGAACGCTTCGCTTACATCAACCTTAAAATTTCGATCGGTATTCATGAACTGTCATCATACTGTTAAAGTATGCAATTTGAAAGGTCGTTACTTCTTGAATATCAAATAATAAGTACCAAGCATCATTGCATTGTTTAATAACAATCAACTGATTCGAGCTTTATTAGTGAAAACTTCGATGCAGTAAATGACAGTACCTACAGTTTTTATAGTAAACTCTTATTTTTGTGCTATATTTTGGGATAAATTTTAATGCACCGTGTCAATCGATCCTTGGAAAATATTACAATAATTATAGTCTATTCCAGTTAGGAACAGTCCCAGAGTTCTTATGGAACTATGACTTGAGCCCTGCACCAATTTTACAGCAGCACAAAAATTGTAAAAATACAAACATGATTCTCAAAAGTAAAAAATATTTTCATAGATACAAATGTAAATCTTCGAACGCCACAAATTTATTTATGATGATTGATGCAAAAGTATGATTTTTGTGCTAATGTAAGACTTAAATCGTAGATCCATAAGAGCCCTCGAATTCTTCTTATCTGAAATAGACTATACTGTTAACAGTTGGAAAAAATATTTGTCCCGTGTAAAGCAATCTCTAAAAAAAAAAATAGAATGATTTAACAAAAGAACTCTAGCCAGATTTGTTTTTATAACTAAAGTCAAAATCAAGATGGTTTTTTGAATGATCTGCCAGTTCCTTTCGTAAAATAAAAGAAAAACGATTCTGTCAATTTTTTCCTCTTTGCCTGTTCATTTGGGCAGAGCACTTTGACTTTCAAGGATTCCTAAGCTAGTTATCATTTTTTGTGGTTTAGGCTAATAAAAAGTTGTTATAATTTATGTTGACATGTATATTAATTAATTTGTTTTTAAGTACCTATTTTATTATTCGAATTTTTTCTTTTTTTTTATATTTTTTGATGCTATTCTGAATTAAAAAATATGTTAGCGTTTGTTGGAGAATCTTTCGTAAATTGCGATGCTTTGACTTATATTGATTCAGAGCTCTAACCTCACTTTTGTTCAACGAATTTCGTTTCAAATATTTTTTGGTTCTTCTTCTTTTGCGTAATATTTTATTCAGATTTAATTAACCTTATTTCTGATAATATTTAAAATAGTATTTTGGCTTAAAAACATCTGGCCTCTTCTTAAAAAAAAAATGTATATTTTGTACTAAGTACAGAATTTTAAATATCCTACATGATTTTAAACTTTTGATGAATCGCACAGTTTTGATTGATTCATGTTGTTCGCCTGACACCAACGATTCACTTTTTCCTCCTTTCAACCTCGTAACCCTTATATAGAAAAGATAAAAATTAATATTTTCATCTTTCAACACTCGGAATTGACAATCCACAACACAAAAACCACGAATAAAAATTTTCTTCCACTCATATGCCCACTGTTTATTAAATGTACGTTTGATTCGATGATAAACTGGAGTATGTATATGTATTCATTATGGAAAGCGTCGCTAGAGGCGCTACGATCGTTATGACGGTAGCTTATGTTTCTTGCGTCTTTTTCAAATTTTGGTATATATCACAGTGCCAAGAATAGAAAGGAACATGATTTAAAATGTTCATAAAAGTCTCATATGTAAATGCAAGTCGTAAAACAATTGAGAAATAAAACAATTTGTTGCTTCTGTCATTTGAAAATAAGTCTGCGAATTACACAATATGTATTTCTGCGAAGATAAAGACGTGTGTAACATACAAATAAATTTTCTGAGATTTTCTCGCGATAGATTTAAAGATACTTAAACCTTAAATCATAGTATTCAGTTCACACAGCCGACTTTCTATCCAAGTTGCATATGAACAAGAAATGAAATAAAACTTACGATGATTTGAGAGAGAAAGTAGCATTTGTTTATATGTGAGAAAAAAGTTGAACGACCTATCGAACAAACTGTAAATGTTGATAAAATTTGCAATTCGTGGGTAGATTTTCGCCTGTGGATAGTTAACTCTGGTTTAGGCATCGAGTGACGTCATTTTCCATGTATGATCGTTGAGGTTACAGATTGACGTTTCACTTTCTGGGACCAGTTTGGTACAAAAAATAAAAAGAAAAACACACCAAACTTGAAACTTGAGTTCAAAGACATTTTTTAAGTGTAAATTTTTAATATTTGCTTGTTTTCAATAATACAAAAACTTGTGTATCACTTTGTGATTGATTTTACAAGGATCTAATGACCAATTATTTCTTCTATTGCAGAGTCATTTAGGTACTAGAGCAAATACAGCTCAAATCATATCTATTTCAATCGTTCAAATTAATTATATAATAAGGAGAATGCATTTCTAACAGTAATAAGTAATATTTCAAGATTAGGCCATTTACCTTACCGATTGTATAATCATGCGCCAATTCACTGACTTAGAACATAAATGTGGAACTTTGCAGTTATCAAAAATATTTTGAAATAAAATTACAGTTAATTTGTAATATTTTCATTTGGAACAGTATTTTGGGAATAAATTAATTTTAAAGCAACATATTTTACTTGAACTACTGTACTTTACTCATTCATCGTTATTGTTTACAACAAAATACAACGTTTTGCTCCATTTTCTTCCTATTGTACTCATTAATTTTTCCCGTCTAGCAATATAAGTAGTAAGGTTGACACCATAAGCAAATCATAGCTTGTTACATTTCAAAAGAAGTACCGTCCAATGCTGGGTATTAGTTAGTTAGAGACACCGTCATCAGATTCTCACATGATGTCACGTCAGATGTTCGAAGTACATGTAGAATAGTGGCTCCCAACCTTTCTTTAATCAGAGAAATACCGGGATCTGGACTCGCTCATGTAGTCCGGACTCTCTTGACTGAAAAAAAACAATTTCTTACAGGCTGTCATTTATAGGAAAGATACTTATAGCTGTAAGCTTAAGATATTTGCAATAAAAAATTCTTGCTAGATGTAAATGCATGTTGAAAAATAGATTTTAATCAATATCTTTAGCTTACAGCTGTAAGTATCTTCTTTATTAATGGCAGCCTATAAAAATTGTTCCCTATTTTCTGCCACGAACGTCCAGTCTAATACGAATCTCATTCCAAGCACAAAGCTTTGAAAGAGAAAAGTCTTGGAATCACTCCAATTTCCGACTTCATATCCAAATACAGCTCACTTCTTCAAGCATATGATGATTGTACACGTCGCAAAAATGTAACGTTACAGATTAGAAGCTTATTTTGCGGTGGTCCGCGGATCCGTGATTAGAAGCTTTGGATATACAATATCCTCTAACGCTGGTTATTGAGGTTTAGACATGATGTCACTCAATTTTGACGACTGTTGGGTGATGGGATGTAATTCGTGTTATCATGTGTCTGATGATATCTAGTTTTATGTTATAAGGCTCTATTATAATAGAGAGTGGCTCGTTCAAAAAGGGCTACGCTATTCAACAGGCTGTAAGCCTTAAAAAATCTGGTGTTCTGTTGACCCTTGAGAAGCAAAAAGAGTAAATCGACATCACTTATAGTTGAAGCTATGATATTTTTATCTGCTATGTTTGTGCAGGTGATTCAAAGAAAAGGGAAGCTGTAATACATATTATCACAGATTTATTGTGATTTTATAATTTGCTTACAGATTGCAATACACTTAATCCTTAATTGATTGTCGCACAATGTAATTTTGCGGCAAAATCGCTCGCTCTCTCTTTTCGTACCACTACTTGACTTTTCCTAGCTCCCCACGTGAGTTCCAAAACATTCAGAAGTGGGATCAATTTATCCTTACTACAAACAATCATTTTTTGCGGCAATGAACTATCATTTAAATGTCCAACAACTGAACAGAACATGTCAAATGTCAATTATCAGTGTAAAAAATGTAACTGGCTTGAAATATTTCATATTTGTGACAATTTAATTATGACCTAAATAATCAAATGAAATGATCTTGAGTTGGCAAATCTTACTAGATGATGTAAAATGAATTCGAGATTAGGAGATATCGCTATAAAAACAGTTGGAAGAGATCCTCTTCATGTATATATTTTTTATCTCAGCTAGTTTGTATATCCAAAAATTAATTGTCATATTTTATAATGCCGTTTTATGGGTGAAATGTCAAGTCTGTGCTATCCACTTTCTTAGTCACAATGGTCCTCTTGTTGACCACATGTTATCCACAAAAGCTAAGAATTTCATTATAGAGGATACAAGATCTGTTTAGAATAAAACTGAACTAAATTTTTTAAAGCTATTATTAGCCTTTGTCACTTTCAAAATACTCTCCTCCCTTTCCCAACGGAATTTGTAGGTCCCAAAGCAGAAATCCAGAAAGCTGGATATGTGTCTGATTGGAATTTATCATAGGAACTTAACAGATACCAAATCAGGTTACCCTTTTATAAAAACAAGATCCAGATCAAGATGACAAGGATTGATAACTAAAGATGAAATGGTATTATGTCAATGTCGATTCAATGTGGCTGCACCACTGAAATGGTTTTTAAAGTCTGTGTCGAATTTGCTTTGATGCTGAAAATAGTGTCCTTCCAGTTCTGATGCCAATTTCGGAAACAAAACAAAATCACAGGGAGTCAGATCTGGCGAGTAAGAATAATGAGATTTTTGGTACAAAGCTGACGAATTGACAAAGCTGAGTGTGCAAGCGCTTTAATATGGTGTAAAAACCATTAATTGTTCCGCCACAAGTTCAGTCTCTTTTTGCGAATTTTCTCGCAAAACCGTTGTAAAATAGCTTGAAAGTAAGCTTAGTTCACTGTTTAAAAAGCTCAATTCTATTAACGTCGAAAAAAAAAAGTGGGCATTACTTTGAAATTAGATCGAGACCGACATGCTTTTCTTGGGGTATAAAGTTTTCGTCAGTTTCACGTAAAATTTTACGTTAATTACACATTTCAAAAATCGCTACTAACACTTTAAACACGCACATTCAAATGATAATATCAAGAAAACTAAATCTGATTTTGACAATTCAAGAACATGTGATTACAGCTGAGATGCAATACAATGCTGCCAATCACTTATCAATAATCAATAAATATCTCCCACATGAATCCATGTCAATAGATTCTCAATATACATATTTGTTGGACTTTGTGACCTGCAGACGAGAATCTGATAATTCAACCGTCTGATGTTTCTCATCTGCGGTTGGACGGCATTTTAAATAACGTAAAATTTAAATATAGGACGTCATGGCCAATCTTGCCACCCTTACTATTATTATTATTATTATTATTATTATAGCCCTTTATTAACCCAAAAAAATATAAATTAGAAATATTATCGCATTGTATTTTACATATAACATTGGATTACGTCCTAGTTGGACCAAGGCCTCTCCTTTTCTCTTCCTTCTCAAACTCGAATGTTGCAAATTTCTTCAAATGTATGCCATTCTTCTCTATTCCTTCCTTTTGTTGCCCAGGCTGCTCCTGCTACTTTCTTAATATCATCTTCCCGGTGGACTTTCTGTCTTCCAACATTTCTTTTCTTATCTAGCGGTATCCATTCAGTGCTTGCTTTATCCCAACCTTCTTTATTTCTCGCTATATGTCCTGCCCAACTCCATTTTAAGGATTTTATTGTTTTTGTAATAGCTGCTATTTTTATTTTGGTATATATTTCCTCCAGTGATATTCTATCTTTCAATTTTATGTTAAGTATGCTTCTCATAATTTTGTTTTGGCAAATTCTCAGTTTTCTCATAGAGACTTCTGAGTGTGCCCATGTCTGGCATCCGTAAGTTAGAGTTGGACTAATGCATAAATCAAAAATTATTTTTCTCGTTGGCAGTGATATCTTAGCGTTCTTGAAAATTTCTTTCGAAGACCAGTATTTTTTCCAGGCTGCCTTTATTCTTGAATTTGTTTCTTTTTCTTTCTTTTCAAATGATATTATTTGTCTTAGATAGTCATTTGTGTACTCAACGTTCACATTGTCGACCATTATTGGTATTTTCTCCGTTGGTCATAATTCTTGTTTTGCTCTTATTTATGTTTAATTCTGCTGTGCTACTAATTTGTATTAATTAATTCAGCTATTAGATTCGTCAAGTATTTACTATTTATATTGAGCCCAAATTTCTTTTCTTCCCATTCGCATATCTTCAATATTCAAAAAGGCGTTAGACAAGGGAATCCCCTATCCCCGGATCTTTTTAATTGCGTATTATAAAGTAAAATAAATCAGTTACAATGGGAAGAAAAGAAATTTGAGCGCCCTTACTACTAACCGCTACAAACATACAATATTTTACTTCAATTTTATTACATTTACGGTAAAATACGATGTTCTACTTCAATTTTATTTCATTTCAACCATCAAATTTTGTTTTCACAGTAAAATACAATGTTCTGCATTAGTTTTTTCCTTTTATACTTTCCAATCTGGCCCTTCAAATTGAACACTTTGTTGTAACTCAATTTTGTTCATTGTACTGATAATTTTTTTCGTTCACAGAAAAACAAAATGTTTTACTATATATGCAATTTTATTCTATTGTATTCATAATTATTTATCGTAAGAAAATAATCCAGCAGCGGACACGAATTTGGAAAACATGAAGTCTTAAATGTAATGCGGAAGGTATGAGAGAGATAGCGAGATTAGGCCAAGCTACGTGTGCTACGAATGCAGAAATAAGAATATATTTTCATTTTATTTTTATTCAATAAAATACTATTTCCAGGAAGATTTGATATTTTCATTACGTCAAATACTTTGTTATTTATTGAATGGAAGGCAAAAGAAAGAGAATATTATGATTCCCATTCATTAAAATCTGAAATAAAATAATATATTATGAAACATTTTTTAGGCGATCATAACAAAAAAGGTGTTTCTATGGCTCCTTTTGCGGTCGTGAAGTTTCACTTTTTTGTACACATCTGTCAAATTTTACTTTTTGGGACTGATCTGTCAAACACTACTTTTTTGGGACTGAACTGTCAAAAACTACTCCATAAACATTTCATACTTACCTATATGGGCTGCTTGATGAACTCTTTAAGATACAGTTTTTGCCGAAATACATTTTATATTCCTCCGTCAACCTTAATAATTCGTGCAATTCAAGAAATTTATACGCATTTTTTACAAATGTCACTTTGATAGAAGACAATAAAATAAAACAATTTCAACGGCAACTAAGATTTACAATTGCGATTTTTTAGAAATAAATAGATAAAATTTTGTGGTTTTGAATTATTTCGTGATGATCGCCTAAAAAACGTTGTGTGTTCCTCGACCTACAGTTCTTTTTTGGTCTCACCTGAATTGCAGCCTCAGCTAGATAATCTTTACGGCCTTGATACACAAATAACTATTATAAACGTCTCTTTGGATATGAGTTCTTTAATTATGAATTATAATACATACTTATAAACAATTTTCTGAATATTTTATATTACAATTCATGTAATAAAATTGAAAAGATGAATACAAACAATCTCTTATTTAACAAAAGAAAAGTAAAAATGGAAAATGCTGCTATTTGTCAAAATTTTTATTTGTTGAAAATCAATGGAAAACGTAGCAAAAATATAATATACATTTATACACGATATGACAAAAAGTAGTAGCAGAAGTGGTGTGGAAAAGGGTTATAATAAATTGTGCAATAAAAGTTTCATTACCAGATTCTATCCTGTCAGTGAGGATATCAATATTTTCATGGATAAGAAGTTTTCTCGAAGTAGAATTTTTCACTTAAAACATTAGTTAGGTACGTTTAATAATTTGAAACATCGATATAACTTTACAATTTAACATGAAATTGTCAGTAATTCTGCTATTATAATTTTGAAATAATATCTACTTTGGTGACCATTCTTCTATAATATTCCTCTTTGTAGAATGTTTGTCACAAATAAAATCAGTTTTTCCTGTGTGGTATGATTTTGCGCCACTTATTTAACCAAATACCGTCTTTGGTTACAGAAAAAAGCTAATATTTTTTTTGCATGTTCTTCACCCACCATTGAAATTAGGCACAGAACATTTTCTGCCCATTTCACAAACTTATTTTAGAAGAAAATACCTAATGGAACGAAATTCATCATTTACCTCCACACAAACATGGGCCTAATCTAGCTATTTCTCACTTGCCGTCTCTCTCTAACAATATTACATTTTTGGCTTCTGTTTCACGACACAGTTAACATAATAAATTGCATAAACCTGGTTCAGAACAAAAACAAATATTTTACTTCAATTTTATTTTATTCTTGTCAATTTAACAAAACACAATCTTATACCACCATTTTTGTTTTATTGGGCCCACTAATTTTTTCGTTCAGAGCAAAGCATATTTTACTCTAATTTCATTTTATTGTACTCTCAGTAGAACACAATGTTTTACATCAATCCTATTATATTGTGCTCATAAATTCTTGTAATTCACAGCAAAATATAATTTTTGACCTCAATTTTATTCTATTGTACTTATTTATTTTCGTCCCGATGCAATTCTGAAAAAACACAGATTGTTTAGATTTATTCTATTTTACTGATCAATTCCAAACGTTCTCTTGTAACATTCTTGTAGCAACTGCAATTCAAAAAGAAAATTTGTATTGTTAAAGTTTAAGCTTTGATACAAAAGTCCGGAGTCCCATTTCCCCTCCTGCTATTTTTTTAGTCTTCCTACGTCCTAAACAAATAGTGATCACAATTTTCTTGCTCTGTAAAACGCAGTAGATTACATTTTATTTTCATGATAGGTAAAAAAATATTCCGTCATCCATTTGACATTGTTTTCAATGATGTTTTTCTTGAAAATTGATGGCGACTTGTGACATGGTAATTCTGATGTTTCACAATTTTTTTCGTCAAAAAATGACGTGCATCAATAAACTATTTTTTTTCTGGCATTATTTAAATGATAATTTTAGCCTGTCTGGATAACAATAGAAAAAGTTTACTAGCATGCGCAATTTTTACGTTTTGCTACAGAACAACAATTATTTGTCAAGTTTTGAGAAACACTTGCTGTTTGTAGAATAAATTTATTCAAATTTTTGTTACGAAACCTGCCGTAAATTAGTACTGACCATTCCCTATCCATTAATCTAAATCTAACAATGAAACTTATTACAAATGCTCGTGTCCTAAACGATTTAATGGCTGTGATAAATCGTAGATTGTTGTATATGCCCGTCAGGCGAGAATTCACCTTTAGGATTTTGGTGTAACCTCACATTTGATTTGTGAGCCGGAAAAAAGCCACGCGCCTCGTAAACGCAAAATCGTACAAGAAAACAAATGAAGTGATTGGCATTATACGTGCCTGTGTTTTTCATTGTGCAATCTTCATATCGTGTTATTGACATTTAAACAGTTGAAGCCACAACTACAGGTCTTAAAGGGCGTTGGTCAAGAGATAAGCAAATATTTGAAAGTTTGTTGGCCGAAAATAAAATTATATTTGAAGGCTGCAATCAATTGTATTATTTCAAAATATGTATCATTTAATTCCATCTATAAATTGGCAAATTTTAATGATATTAGTCAATTATTCTTTGCCGGAATGAATAACAATTCTTCCAATTACCATTGAAACAAGAGGAAGAGATTCAGTATTCATTGCTTGAATTGCTACTTTATGCCACACCTATTAAAAATAAACCTTGTTGATGATTTATTCAGGTGTAACAAAATAGCATCAACATTACATAAAACAATCAGAGAAAATATAAACAGATGAGAAAATAGATAATTTTAGACGAAATGATGCTTTGTTTCCAATTACATTAGATATTCAAAAGGAGATAATTTAAACGTGAATATAAAAATATTCAAGACGTAATCTTATAATGATAATAAAACAATTGAAATTATCATTACATTCTTTTAATCACTCATTTCTTTGATATAGTATTACTTGACATCATTTCTAAATTTAATTTAAACAATTATCAACAAAATTAAAGAAAAATTTTTCTCACACATTCGTATTTCGCGCCATTTATGATGCTGTTGAATACTTGCACTACCTCAATTTCTTTTGAATTCTTGAGACATTTTATTTCATTGTTTGTTCATTTTTAGCGCATTTTTCCGAAAAAAGCGCTATTATATTCACTTTGGCTGGCTGGCTGGCTGGTTGGCGTGACGCTGAGATCTCAGCAACTATACTATTTACAGACTTGAAACTGGTACTAAATAAAAGTTGCTGTTTCGTAGGCTTTCACAAATTGCTTTAATTCAAGCTCAGTGATTGTGGAAAATTGAATTATTCAATTACTTGTTTCAAGTGAAACAATGTCCATAGATATCTATGACATTAGGGATATGGCAACTAAAATTTATTAAAGTAGATAAAAATTCAGTTAGAAAATTTCGCCGCGGTTGTCACTATTATTATGTACAGTTGTCAAATCTGTCCGGGATTCATTCAATAACTTGTTTGACGCGAATTTGAAGCTTATTAGAATGAATTATTATTATTGGATGAAAATTTGTTCACTTTTGGTGTATTTTTTTTATATAGCTTTGATAAAGATCAAATTATCATTTTAAGCTACAGCACTTGACCTCCTGTCAGTCAATAACTAAACAATGAAGATTAAAAGGTATTTTTGAGTTTGTACATGCATAAATTATGTACCTATCAAATAGTCTACTTGAAGCTAGTACTAAATAGAAGCTGCTGTTTCGTTAGTTTACCCAGACTGCTTGATTTCAAGCTCAGTTATTGTGGGAGATGGAAATTTGCGGAATCTCTAAAGTAACAAGCATTCATGAGCTGTCAAAAATGCGCTTTCATCATTTAGATGATTCTTCCATTTTTTGGAAAAAAGCGCTATTATATTCACTTTGGCTGTCTGGCTGGCTGGCGTGACGCTGAGTTCTCAGCAACTATACTATTTACAGACTTGAAACTGGTACTAAATAAAAGCTGCTATTTCGTAGGTTTGCACAAATTGCTTCAATTCAAGCTCAGTGATTGTGGAAGATTAAATTATTCAATTACTTGTTTCAAGTGAAATAATGCTCATAGATATATATGACATTAGGGATATGGCAACTAAAATTTATCAAAGTAAATGAAAATTTAGTCACAACTTTCGCCGCGGGTGACACTATTATTATGTACAGTTGTCAAATCTGTCCGGGATTCATTCAATGACTTGTTTGACGCGAATTTAGAGCTTATTAGAATGAATTATTATTATTGGATGAAAATTTGTTTACTTTTGGTGTATTTTTTTCATATAGCTTTGATAAAGATCAAATTTTTATTTTAAGGTACAGCACTTGACCTCCCGTCAGTCAATAACTAAACAATGAAGATTAAAAAGTATTTTTGAGTTTGTACATGCATAAATTATGTACCTATCAAATAGTCAACTTTGGTCAACTTGAAACTAGTACTGAATGGAAGCTGCTGTTTCGTAAGTTTGCCCAAATTGCTTGATTTCAAGCTCAGTAATTGTGGGAGATGGTAATTTGCGAAATCTCTGAAGCAACAAGCATTCATGAGCTGTCAAAAATGCGCTTTCATCATCTAGATGATTCTTGAATTTTTTGTCATTGATCAAGTTTAAAATTTTGCGCATCAGAATTTTGTTTACTCAGAGGATGCCTCAAAAGTCAGAAACACTTTTTAATGTCTGTAATTTAATGGACACGAGCTGCAATTAAATGTACTGATTAATTTTTAATTACAACTTCTAATTGATTGATTAAATATAGCGAATTAAAATAATTTGGGGCCACCAAAATCTTGTCGTACATAATTTTCATAATTATTGAAAGTACTTCCATGAAAATTCATTTATGTAACAATCAAAACATAAGTAACAAGAGGCACGGGCTGGGAATTTAGACACGTGCCATATATCTAGTAAATCTTAAAACCATTTCTTGGATATTTAATGGCATAATAAGGTTGGTAGTTGACAGCTGATGACTGGCAGTCATACCAATGCCTGCTAACAAAATATCACCAAAAACCGTTCAAGCGTGAAGCTGTCACCAATATGTATTTTCCATCTTCAGACTTTCTAGCTTAGAAAATTCTCGTCACATTTCCAAATGAAAGTCATTCCAATCTTTATTGTCTGTTTTCCTCAATTAAAATTTTAAAAGTCTTGCCGTACACAGTGTTATTCTCTATAAAAAATATCCATACAATGCTATTAAAAACCAGAACCATGTTCATGCATTCATTTCGACTGAATGAGACACCTACTGCGTATCAATTAAAGGAACAACTTTCTTTACTATTTGTCTACATATTTTACCACTTAAATCAATTTCATATTGATTTATTGGTATCATACGTCAAATTCTATAGACAAGTTCTTTAGAAAGTAATAGAGTAGAAATAATTAAAAGCATTCATTTGACAGACTCCAAATTTAATACTACATATATAATTTAGTTCCAATCCTGTCCGATAGATGGCTGCAAAGTTTTAGCCTAAAACTTAGTAACGTTGCTGCAATAATAATTTGAATGTGAAGTTCATAAATGTCCAGTAAGTATCCAGAATAAAAATTTGCAGTCAGCATACTTTGTTTGCTTTTAAAAAATGTACGTGGATTCGCATGCGCTTCACGTTTCATGCACTTTTTCCACTAGGTGCGCTGTTGTCAAATATTTTAATTGTCACTTTTGAGGTTAAGGTGGTTACATATAAATAAATTCCTTGTATGTTTTAGAAATTGAATGTTAAAATTATAATAAATTTATAAATTAAATTGCAATTTCAAACAATTGTGAATCCTGCATACTTTTCTCTTCAACTGCGATTCAAACAAAGTTCAAAGTGGCTGTAAGTGTACCTTAAAGTCCACTATTAGATAATTTACTCTAGCAAAAACTAGTCACATGTTTTGCCACTCTATAAATCAATTATTTGGGCAGCCCACTTCCTTTTACATTTGAAATCTAATTGAATTTATAGTATTACAAATGTTTTTTGATACCGAAATATTTATATTAATTAATATTCGTCCTCTGATTGGTTTGAATATTGACTCATCCAAGGAAACATCAATGTCGGTTTCAAATTAACATTTTAATCATTCTTCATTTGTTTTTATTCTCAATAAAGCGTCATCAGTACGGAAACAAATGTTAAACATTTTCAAACAAATCTAATTCTCTGTTTCTTTCATGTTAACACGCAGGAGTTGTCATTGTATGAGCACATTTCTATATTTGCATGAATAACCACATAATTTAATCATAGTATGCTATTATCAAAAAGAAATTGAGCTATGGTATAGGAATGGTATGTTCAAGGATTGTAAATAATACGCAATTTATTTGTTTTATGAACTGTTAATGCTAAATCAACATGCTGTGGAATTTAAAATTTTTGAGGTTAGGAGTAGGGTTATGTACACATTACATAAAAAGGTGCCAATAGTTGAAAAATTATACACATCAACAAATGTCTCCGCATTTATTATTTCTGGTACATGTAACAATGATCCTGGAATATTTTGTGCTATTAGGAATTGCTTTATCAGGAATCGATTTGATTCCACAACTTGTTTATGTTGAATTTATCAATGTTTTTCCATGTATGCATATTTAACTACAATAAATCAGCTTTTATCCTACATTAGAAATATTTTTCTAGGACTGGGACTTCACTTCTTTTTCTTGAATAATTTTGTCAATCTATTACCTATATTTATCACGAAATTTAAAATAAGAACTACACCAATAATGACAACTTGATCTGCCATTATCGATATCATCTCAGCTTCTTTAATTAAACATGTTCGACATTGTTCAACTTATATTTCTGTTATTTTTTTAATGTTTGACAGTCACATTTTGTTTAGTTTGTTCCATCAGTTTGATATTTGTTTTCAAGTTCCTGTCAGGTGCTAAAAATTATTTCAATTCCATGTCAATAAGGTTCAGAATCGCGTTAAATAAGTCATTGAATATACTTCAAACAGACTGATAAGTAGTAGTGAATAATTATAGTGACATTTGGGTCAAACCTATGATTAGATTTCTGTTCACTTTTCTATCTTTACTTGTCAACTCCTACTGTCAATAAGGCTCACAATCGCATGAGCGACTGATTGAACGTGGAACACGTACAATAAAATTGCCATATCGACTATTTGTAAATAGGAAAATTATGACAATTTCCGACTCTCGCGGGTATTTTTTGATTTTAGCCTTGTATATGAAGGAAAGAACAATTTTAAACTCCAAGTCACCGACATCGAAAAATAATGTTTAGACCTGTTCTTATCTCACCATTCTCGATTCGGGTAATTCCAACGTTGTTGGTAGTAATAAGCTAGCTGTAGCGTACTTTTAAAATTCTGAAAAACCAAGCACAAAATATTATTGGATATACAAGTATTTCTATTTATTGTAATAGAGTTACCATTTTTATCATTGAATTATTATAATAAAATCATTCTTGTTTTTTTCCTCGAGTGACATTTATAATTTTTTTTGTCGTTCTACTTTTAGAGCTGTTTCAAACAATCCTTTAATTTTTTTTTTAGACATCCAAAAACACTCCATCGTTTTAGCTTTAATATCATTTTGATTAATTATTTTATTGCAGTAAATACGCCAGCCCAGTTCGATTTTGCGCTGCCCAAGCGCCGCCCTAGCGGCGCAATAGGTAAATTATCGGTGGAAGCGTTTAAAAACAAAGCCCGCGCAAGTAATAACAGATGATAATAATTAATTTCAAAATTTGATCCCATTCCACAGTTTTTGAATTAGTACCGTTTAATTATGTCGGTAATAATTAAATGTGGTTTCCAGAAAGTAGATTTAAGCATTTTTCGTGAAAAAAGTGTAAATAAAGGAAGAAAATTATATGAAAGTTTTCATATGAATGATGTTATGGAAGAAATAAGAAAGGATCAGCCATTCAGATTGATTACCGGAGTTGTTGTAAGGGAAACTCCTGGTACTCAAAAAAAACATGAAAATACGTACTCTCCAAAAGTTGAGGTAATCAGTGAAAAAATTCAATGAATTTTAATCTAAACAACTCTGTGTATCAATGAAATGAATAAGATAAAATGTGATAAATAAAAATTATATTGATGTGTAGGTGACTTCGGATAGATTCATCGTTAATACGGATTGCAATTGCAAAGGCGGGAAAGGAAATTGCAAACATGCAGCTGCAATTTGCAGCTGCGTCTATGTAAACGAGGAGAACACGCGATTAAAAACAGATCAACCAATGTTATGGAATCAACCGTCGAAATTAGTCCTGGAGAAGTATCATAAAGCATCCAGAATTGAAACGTTTTATGTACCAGCAACTGGAAAAAGACATGAAGAAGTTTATACGTTTAAGGACGTTAAAAATATTGACCCTGAGCATTTGTTTGAAAATTGTATACAGAATATTTTGGTGAAAAAGGAGTTGGAGCATGAAAATTTTAAAGAAAAGAGACTGGAGAGAAAAAGAGCAGAGGAAGAAAAATTGATAATGCTATTGAAAGAGTTGTATGATTTACAAAATCTTAGTTATGTGAATTACTGTCTTTTTAATCAGAAGGTCACCGGCGATTTGAAAATCACATTCAGTAGAGAAAAAACGCACCTGGAAAATGAATTTTATAAATCAAGTGTAGTTGTTGATAAGGATGAATGGTTTAAAATCTGCTTATTATCAACAGGGCAGTCACAAAGTTCAACTTGGTACAGGGAACGATTCATAAGAATTACAGCTAGCAGCAAAGCTCATAGGATAAAAACTAGAGTAGCTAACTTTGATAAATTAGCCGCAGATTTTTGTAAAGAAAAGAGTAACGCGTATTCCATTCCAGCATTGCGTTACGGTTTTGAGAAGGAAGAAGAAGCAAGAGCACGTTTTCAAAAAGTTACCAATTCAATTGTCTCTGAAGTAGGATTAATTATTTCATTAAAACAACCATATTTGGCTTGCAGTCCTGATGGCTTGGTTCACAGCGAGAATGGTTTCGAGTTGCTTGGAATTAAATGCCCTTACTCATGTCAGGATACATGCATAGCGAATCTCGAAGAAAGAATCGCATATGTGTCGTATTTGCAATTCGATGAAGATGGCAAAATACAATTAAAGAAAAGTGACAAGTATTATACTCAAATCCAAGTTTCCTTATACATACTTTGTATTTCGGTATGCCACTTGTTTGTTTACTCTCCGAAACAAGAAATTCATATCACCTTGCAAAAGGATGATCACTTTTTATCTGATTTGATTCCAAAAATAGAATTTTTCTATTTCAATCATTTTATTCAGCATATTTCATGCACTCAATGATTTCATTTGCTGAATACATTTTTTATTAATTTTGTCTCAATAAAAATTTCTAAACATTACCAATGAATAAATATTTATTCTCAATTATGTTAGTACATAATGTATAAGTCAATATCCAGTGGAATATGCTTAGATTGAATTATAGAATAATTATTTTTTTAACAAGTAGGCATAAAAAATGCTGAATTTCCATTTTGGGATAAGTAAGAAGACTCACAGCAATCTTACGAATTCTAAATTCGTATTTTTTATAGGTATTAAACATACATTTTTTTCTTCTATCGCACTTCATTATCAAATACGAACTATGTAACGTGATTTACTTTTTGTACTAGTCCAAAAAATCTATGATTTTTGTACAATTGCAACTTTTTGAAATATCAAAATGAACTACTTTTGAATGTAGTGTAGTGTTACAATACGGCGTCTTATTTAAGCGACAGAAGAAAAATAATATTTCCCAAGTAGGACTGTTACAGTATTTAAATTTCAATACAAGATACGTTGTGTTTCTAGAAAGTACATTTTATAAGTGTTATTTATTTCTGAATGATTATAATACAATTGTAACGTTATTTATTTTAATTCAGGGAGCAAAAGTTACTAAAGACTACTATTTATTTTTATGATTTATTAAAATAATAAATTAGATAACTGACACTATTTTTAATAACTTATTCTGATTTAAACTAAAGATTATTACACTACACTATAGCTCAACTTCAATTATTTATGTCAATATTGACTCATTTTAAATAACACAATTTATTACAATCACTAGCAGTCAAAATTATAAGTTCACTAAGCCAAAAATCAATAATCCTCTTTGTTAAGTCAGCGAATATATACCGTGAGTCTCTCCGAACTATGTTTTCCCGCAAATGTCCAGGTGTTTCTAGAGAACGCTAGAAGGTACCACCAATTTTCTAGAAAATAAATATATTCGCTTCTATTTCTTGATGTAAAATATTCCTACAAAAATTCTAAGCACCAGTAAAGCCGAAATGACTTATTTATAGACTTAAATTCGTTACACAATATTTGTGCTGACTTTATAATCGGGAGGTCATGGGCCCGAATCCTTCATTTGGACAAGCGTTATCTCCACGAAAACTGAGAATAACCGTGGCTTGACGACTGGTAGCCGCAATCCACGACTGAATATCAATCAATCCACCGAGTGCACTATAAATGTCTGCCACGCCCGTAGCGGATAAAAGGCAAGGTTGATATATTATTATTTATATAACATCAGCTTTCAACGAATAAGTGGTTCTTTATTGTTTGCGAGAATGCAAGCAACGTACATGATTTTGTCAATAAATGGTAATAATTTTATTTTAACATGGTCCAAGATTTTTAATAATCTAATTCGCTGAATGCTTCTCTCAACGTGGATGCGAACTGAAGCAATGAAGTACCCCTCTAAGACTTCATCGCGAGTAAATTGTAGATTCATTGCAAAAGGAGGAAGTACCAGAGTACATTTTCTTTTTACCAGTTCAGATCGAATTTGAGGAAATCCTTTATCAGCCATAATTTCATCTCCTGGTTCAACAAGTTCCAAAAAACCAGAATCGCTGACTATCTGACTATCACTGGAGCGTCCGCCATATCCTTTCGAGACGAATGATATATATCCGCCTGGTGTAATTGCAATTAAGTATTTTATGGTATATGCAGATTTGTATGAAGAGTAAAATAACGCTCGTTGCTCAACAGTTTCACACCGAAGCTCAGTGCAATCGATTATTGCACGACAGTTCGGATACGCTTTGAATGATTTTGGCGTGGTTTCTTTCACAGCTTCTTTGGATGGCCAAAAAATCCATGTTTTAGTAGCTATGTATAACGTTTCCAGAACTTCAAAAAATATATTTCGTGCTGTTTGTTTGCCTATTTGAAAAGAGCAGGCGATAGCTGTGAAAGGTACACCCAATTTCATTTTCATTAAAAAAAGAAGAAGTCTTTCTTCTCTGTTCAATACTTTATAAAATTTCGGTTGCCCAACTGCTCCTGGCTTCACAAAAGATAAGAGAATGTAAAATAAACTCCAAGTAATACCGCCAATATGCTTCATTTGGGCATCACTTGTAATATCAGCTAATCCTTGAAATCCATTTCTCATTTCTAAATCAGGGCCAACACGTACATTTTTCATGATTCTTGTTTCGGGAACTTCCATCTTAACAATCCTTACTTTCTGCTGTTGAGAATTATTTACAGGTATTGCAGTTTGTGTAGAAGCATCATTTGTCGATTCATTTTGCCAACAATACAGAACAGTTTCTTCTTGCCCTGTACAATCACAGTCAATTAAATCTGTTTGAATTGAGATTTCGCGACATTCAGGGGTCTTCAGTTCGGTTGGTATATTCGCATTTCCAGAAGGATGCTCATCATAAGGTTCATCATTCCCGTCTGAAATACTATTCTCTGTATTTTCTTCTTTTTGAGATATTTTCCTCTTGTTCCGATTTTCAACTCTTTCTGCTCGGGCTACTGCAGATTCTTTCAGAGACTTCCACGGAAAAATTGATGGATTGAAGGATTCTTTTCGGGGATCCTGGGATTTTGCTCCTCCAAAAAAATGGGCACTGCAAATTCTACTTTCTCTGTTCGGTTGCCAAGGCTGTCCTCCAAAACTGTTGAGCAGATATATTTTTTTAATTTCAAATCTTCAAATAATTAATATTTAGTAAACATTAATCAAGCACAGTTTCATTACAACTGATAGTTTTCAAGATTTATTTAATTCATTTAAATGTTCAATGCACTGGGTGAGAAGATAATAAATATTTCCAATTGTAGAATAATAATTATTGGTGTGTTATATTTTATATCTGAAATTGCGAATAATAAATCACACTAATAGTTCATGATTATGCATCTAATTATTATTTTAATTATTCAATTTTATTATCATATATTGTTTGTAACGGCTTGTACATATAAAGAGTTGTATAGAAACAATTCCATAATTTTCTTATACTCAACAAATTGTTCAAGCAGACGGTTTTTTGGAGCATACCTTCTGTTTTGCATTACATTTAATGTGAACTTAATCTTTTATAATTATTATATAATAATAATTTTTCTTTCATTTTTCAGCGCTTTTAATATAATTTAATAAAAATAACATAAATAAATATCAACCATGCCTTCAACCTGCTAGGGGTATGGTAGGCACTTATAGTGCACTCTGTAGATGATTGATATATTTCTATAGCAGTAGGGTGCGGTTACCAGCCGTCAAGCTACGGGTATTCTTAGTTTTTGTGGAGAGTACTTGTTTAAATTAAACCTATATAAATGTATGTCTAAGGCCCAGTATTTCAGTGTTCGGATTACGAAAACTGTGGATTAATTTTCGTAGCAACGATTGTGAAAGCAATTGTTACTATAGTAATTAAGCTTCGTTTAAGTAATCTATAGATTGAACTGAACCTGAAATACTGGACCTTATTCAATCGAATTTCCGATATTTTATAGATTGAAAATTACACTTTCATTAAACAAGGTTATTAAATCTACACAAATTTATTTATTTATTTGTAATGAATCTGCACTATTCAGTATTACTTTTCATGATTTAATTATATACTTACGGAGCTCGTCGTACACGTGTACTACACAATTTTTTTCGTTCAACTTCCCAGGCACGGTTTGGAAACGAATAAAATGTTAAATTAGGGTTCCGTTTTTCAGTATTGGGGCAATCGGGCACACAACACGCCCGACCATGTCCCTTATTTTGTTTTTCACTCATTTTATTTGCACAAAAGTTATAATAAAAGCTGATCTGAAGCTATTGCTCGTATAACCTGTCAAAATATACCACTGACAGTTTACGCTTCTCGCCAAATAGCGTCGCCTCGAGCGTTGTTGGTCTGGCGTATACTGCAGAGTAATATTTCTATTAAAAATTAAATAAATGACAAACATAACCTTATGTTAGATGTCAAAATCTGCCTTACCACAAAATTATTTCAGCTTCTCCAATCGAACATGTTCGACATCCTTAAAGGAATATTTCTGCCATTTTCTAATATCTGGCAGTCACATTTTGTACAATTTGTGTTATCAGTTTGACAATTATTATCAAGCTATTGTCAGATGCTAAAAATTTTCCTAATTCCATGTCAATAAGGCTCAAAATCTCATCCAACAGTTATTAAATATATTCCGAACAGACTGGCTAGTAGCAGTGATCAATGTAGGTAGATTGTAACCAGGACATGTGCAACCAAAATTATACTAGATTTTTGTTCACTCTTAATTGTTAGCCTCTACTATCATTTATATCTATATATTCAAAATTGTATGAGCGGCTGGGCGTACGCGAATTCGGCACCAAGGACATGAACTCGGCACCGATGCTAAGTTGATTAGCGCGGGGCGCACATGAACTCGGCACTGTCAATTTTAAATTAAATTTTGGTTTTATGAGTGAGTACAACTTTGGAATCACTCATGTTGGGCTGAATTACAATCATCTATTAGAATGATTGTAGGCTTGCTCACTACATTCGCGCTTTTGAAAAACTTCCCTGAATATCACCGAATTGCGCTGCGCGCGCTTGTGGGACAGAATTTGAGCCCAAGATAGCCGGGAAGGATGCATTAAGCTCCTTTTGTTGGGTCGAAATCCAGTCTATAAATGAGTGTTCAAATCGAGGTTCAAATGTACGGCTAAATTTGAGTCTTGCTTATTATTAATATAAAATCGCTTATATAAGAGAATGTCACTCAGGTAGTACGATTAAGTCATTAATGATAATCCATAGTATAGTGCCGAGTTCGAGTAGGAGATTGAAGATACAGGTAGTTTGGTGCCGAGATCGAGGCCGCCCGAGCGGCTGACTAAATGTAGAACATGTACAATAAAACTAATACATCGGCCATTTGAAAATTTGATAACGATAATGATTTCCTAATTGCGTGAATACAATAGAATAGAAGGAAAAAATTGATAAAATTAAGTTGCTCACATTATTTTCATTATAGAGATATTTGAATATCCTCTCCACCATTTATATATAAATTTCACATCATTGCAATTGCGAATAAGTTTATTCCTTCGTACTATCTACAAGACATGAAAACCTATGGTGAAAATGGAGCTTTAGACCACATTTAGAAATCAAAATTAGTTCTAGCTCTACGATTTAAGCTTCACGTTTTGGTTTTAATGACCTTGCAGCAGTTGGCATCCACAAATCTGGATTTGGTTTTAGTTTTGGCCCATAAGCGTTCGAAAATTTGCAATCTCCAAACTATGTTTTGGTTATACGTTTCATGTTTACAAATTGGCCAATCAGAGGGAAGCATGGAAGCACTGATGTAGCTATATATATGTATTTTTCTAGAATTATCAAACTAACAATGTCAGAGTATAGGCTATGATATTTTTTGTTATGTAGATACTCATATTTGTGTACTGTTGAAATAAATATTCCATCTGTCTCCATTTGAAATATTTTATTACAAATTGTAACATTCTGTTCAATTTATCTCATTTTTCCAAACCTTTCTATTACAAAATGTTTCTTCTTGTGGTTTATATTGATTCCAGTATCTAGTAGATCTGACATTTTGTTAAAGTGCGCGTATTTATCGATAAAGTAAAGTTATATTATTGGTTTTTTCACAATTTCTTAAATCTTCACAGGTCATTCTACACTACGTTACAAAACTGATTTGTGAATGCTACTTTCGTACCAAAAAAACACTAATTTCATTTATAAATGATAATATTTCTAGTTATAGGAGAACAATTGAATATATCCCGAGTAAATTAGCTAATAGCAGTGAATAATCGAAGCAAAATTGAATAAGTGACACCTGCGGCCAAAGTTATAACTGGATATCAGTGGCCAGCCTCTACTGTCATGTACATCTATGGGTCAATAAGGTAAAAAATCGCATAAGCGGCTGACTGAACGTGGAACAAGTACAATAAAATTGTTATATCGACTATTTGAAAATATAAACAAGATAATTTCCCAATAACGCTAGTATGCCGTGATTCACACCATATATATGAAAAATGTCACCGACATCCGCGTGTGATAACATGCATTTCGAAAAGAAAAAATCTATTCTTTCTAATCATTGTTCTGTATAACCCTCGGTCGGCTATTTTGGTTCAGTCTTTCGTTTGTGAGCAAAATATCATCAAACATTTGTGTGTATTAATAATAATAAAAATAAATTATTTTCGGGACTCTCCAAGTATATTGTTTTCCAACTCCAATACTTGGAATATCGTGTAGAAGTTTATATCCGCTTAAGAATTCGATTTGGTCTTATCTAATATTTCTATTCCGTAAGGAGCGATGTGAAGCTAGTCTATCAATAATTTATTATCTTCTCATGACCTCGATCGTGAATATTTCAAATATTTTTGAAGGTTTTATGTAGTTCCATGCTTCTATATATCTTTTCGTATATTGGTCTTGAGTAAGTAGGTTAGAGGTTATTTTAGAAGTGACACCACGAAGTAACGCATTATTGAATAGAGCTATAAAGTGTTTTAACGTCAAGACAGTCAAGAGAATTGATAGTTTAGTGTTTGGCGCTTTGAAACTTAGATGGAATGTATTTGTTGCGCAGTTTATGGAACATAACCTATAAATATTAACACGGTGTGTTGAGGAGTTAGATCATTTGTAGTACTGATATAAGTAACATATTTTATGTTGCTATCTATTTGTGTAGGCCTATATTTGATATAATGCAATAAATTTTGTTCTAGAAATAGAATTCGGTACTAAATTTTGTACAGGAAATATTGGATGATATGAATATCTGTGGTTGTGCTGTTTGTATTGTTTCATTATTATCGTTGGCAGAGTCTTGGGTGATAATAATGGAATTTTTCTGGTTATTACTAAATAAACAAATTTTATTTAAATTCAATTATTTTCCATTGGCAATTTATCTTCTAATAATTTAGTTTAAAATATTTTCCAACTAAACTTTACTCAGTACAAGGAAAAGCCATGAATATGGATGAATGAATTAAATATTGCAGGTATTTATGATTCATTGCAGTACGCATGAGTTCACGAATCAATTATATTTGCGTGTCTCCAAGGCATAAATAGTTCAGGCATTAATATGTAGTTGAATCACACCTAATCTACCCTAAAATGAGTTTATATAGACGGGGGAGATTTTCAGTTGTTCTTATTATGTAGGTACAACTGACGATGCTCTCATTGTGTAGCTAATATCACACTAATTCCAACTAATCTCACAGAATTCTCGAATGTCATTAACTCATTTCGTAATAAATAAACAAAAAATACATAATTTCAACTTTCACTATTTTGATTTAAATACTGCGATATTTGAACTTTTTCCTCATAATAGAATAAAACATCAAATTAATATTTTCCAGGAAACAGTGAAAGAAATGTTAAAGTTCAAGAGAGGGTCAAGTTTAATGCCTCCTTTCTAAGATAAATAATATTTTTCATTCAAATTTCTAATTGTTATAACTATGAGAACAAAATAAACAACAAAAGATAAAATTAAACAAATTATACTTGAGAAAAAATTCAGTTTCATTTGTTTTCATAATTTTCTGTCAAGTTTACGTGACTTTCATTTGATAAAACAAAAGAAATAATACACATTAGAACACATTGAACTATGAAGGACTTTAAGATGCTTGAAGATAAATTGATATCGTAAAGATTCGAACAAAAATAGATCTTAATTTGATTAGTTGCACTTACCGGAGATTTCAAAATAAATATCCTTGAGTATTCATACATTTGAATAAATATTTATTAATAATTAGTAATAACCGAGTAATAATGCAAAATATCATCAGTTTCATCTAGACATCAGAATATTACAAAAATATTCTATTAGAAACTTTTAATTACTTCGATTGCAATATTTTTATCTGTTCAGAAAAAAAATTGATTCAATTTGTTAAAACTTAATTATTAATTTTACAAATTACTTACCTCTTCTATTCACACACTTTCCCTAGCGATGTTTCTTTTTCCGAAGTAATCCTGAATGGCTTCTAAGTTCTGTGACAAATTTGCTTTGATATCAGCAATAATCTTGAAACGACGTACTTTCAGCAATGATTTCAATTCAAAACTACATATATTTATATTTGGTGTGATTGTGTGATCGAGTTTCTTCTTAAAACAAGTAGTCATCATTTCTCTCATAAAATTTCATTGCTTTATTATTATTATCTTGACATTTCTTATTAAAGAAACTGAAAGTTGAAGCTACTTTCCTTTTTGATGGTATTTAGTTTATTTTCTCAACAAACAATTGCAGAATCCTTTCAGACTCAAATATTGACACTCATTGCAAATATTCCCACATGTTTGGGTCTACAATTTTCTCAAAATGCTTTTTTTGTGAGTATGAGTTCCCGTTCGCCATGATCTTGTTATTTCATTACCATGGTTCCATAATTAAATTTTTTAGATTAGTTTACGTCATAATAAATAAATGTTGATAGTGACACATATACCTCAATTTTTTGCCTTTTTTTTCAGTAAATTGTTTGACCAGTTTTGATTCCATTTTTATTTGATTGTAATCTAAACCACATCATGTTTTGCTGAAGTTATCGTTTTGACAATTTAGTTTTGTACTTTTGTGGTTATGTTTTTCTATATTGTTGAATTCTTGAGTGGAATAATACTTGAAAAAAATATTTTAGCTATATCTGTTTACGTTAAAGTGGAAACAAAAAGAAAACCTAAAGCAACAAAATTTTTTTATCTAATTCTCAATTCTCAAGCTTAAAAATTGTAGGTACCTTTTTTTCAAGGGTATGCGTTGTGACGGAGTCAAAACATTTTAATTATTATTTTCTCCTTCACTTCCCTAAAAATGTCTTCAGCCAACTGGTTCTGGGAACGCTTCCTAATCCAACATCACCATTTATTTGTTTCTCGCCAAAAAATTATCCTCAATTCCAAAAATCACAATTCGTTTTCATTATGTTTCTTTTGATTCATTGGAGTGCCAATTATTATGAATTATATTTTCCCAAAATAATAAGGCTGTCAATTATTTTGACATTAAGTATGTTTACTTAAAAAGTTTTTTTGTACGGATATGCATTGTGACGAAGTGAATTTTCAAAACACTTTTTCTTTTATTTCTCTCTTCACTCAACTTATTCTGGGAACGCTTAAGTTAATCACCATCATTCATTTGTTTCCCGCCAAAAAATTCCAAAATTTCGTTTTAATTATGTTTGCATTGATTTATTGGAGTGACAATTTTATTTATAAATTATATTTGCCCAAAATGTTTCCCTGTTCTGGTCCATATAAAAGCTCAAGCTAAACACATAGAAAATTAACCCGCTGGCACCCAAGAAAAGGAAAACTCTATACAAATTGGTGATGATTGAAAGTTGGTTGAATAATGAAATTGTTCTTGATTATTTTCAATATTTGTGATGGATGAAAATTCCATTTTATTGGTTTAATTCACTTTGCAAATATTAGTTTGGTTAATAACATAGGAATAACATTTTGAGTAAATTTTTCTACTGTCGTAATCAACCAAAGTTGATTAAATTGAAGTTCATGCAGCCATGAGTGCTTGTTTGGTCATTGTTGTATCTGTTATTATTCTGAGTTGTTGATTACTTTTTCTGTTGTCGTAATCAACCAAAGTGTTTGAGTTGGAGTTCATGCAATCCTAAGTGATGGTTTGATTTATTGTTGGATTTGTCTAAAAATCGTCTTCCTTTTTGATTGTTGTTGATTGTTCTATTATCATTGAATTATTATATCAATAAAATTAGATGACTCCCATCATTTTCATAATAGAGATATTTGAATATCCTCTCTACGATTCGTGTATGAAAAGTTTCACAAGATATTTGTTTCTGATTTCACATCAGTGAAATTATTAATAAATGTATTTCATTGTGTTATCCACAAGGCAGAAGAATAAAAGCTGGAAATGGGGCTTTAGAGCTTTTATTATCATCATATTTTTATTTCTACAAGTACAATTGAACATTTTCCGAGTAGATTGACTTGTAGCAGTAGCAAAATTGAAATTAGTGACATCTATGAACAAAGTTATAACCAGATTCTTGTACATTTTGCAACTTTAATTGTCAGCCTCTACTGTCATATATATCTATGGGTCAATGAGGTTTAAAATCGTATGAGCGGCTGACTGAACGTGGAACACGTACAAAAAATGCTACATCGAGCATTTGAATATATAAAAACGATAGTAATTTCCCAATTATTTCATGTTTTGAACCTTGCATATGGAAAGGAAAAATTTGTTTTAAATTCCAAATCACCGATATTTCGAAAAAATAATATTTCAACTAGTTCTAAGTGGTGTATTGAACCGTTGGTCATCGTCTTCGGTTTGTTCGTTCATTCATCGCCGTTTTCAAGTAAATTTTAGCGAGATGTTAATAATAAATTAACTTAACTTAATTAAATGTCTCAAATCTATGAAATATGCTTATTAATTCATCCCGGATGAAATGAAAAATAAATTGCTTGTTTTCGCGCAAATCTATTTGCTTATTACACAAGACACTGTAAAAAGCATTCATCTGTTTATTTGCAAATCTACTTAAGCTTTTAAAAAACAATTAAAATCTGCTGCAAAAAAAATGGCATAGCCCATCCCTCCTAGCTTATTTTTCTCATCATAAGGAGCTGGGTTTCACTCTACGTATTGTGCTCCGAAACTACCGGTAGTTTAAGTCGGCTGTTGAGCATCGACTGTCAGTTGACTTCTCGAAGCTGTTGAGTAAGGTGCATAGAGTAACTCCTGCTACGGTCAAGGCCTACTCAAATCCGATCGACTTATTCTCCTGCTTGATTTTCAACTTTTCTCTGTTCGTTGTTTGTTTGTGACTGGATTTTGTTTTGAGTTTTGGTGGACTGTGAGAAACAATTGGGATTTTTGGAGAATTCAAAAATTGGTGAGTTAGAGGAATAAGAATTAATAGTATTTAGAATTATGATAGGAATTAGATTAATTTAAGAAAGGTTATAACATCTATGAAGAATTGTAAGTTTCTGATACTGTAATTGACACTATTTTGTAGGAATCTGAATAAAAAAATAAAAGCAGGTAAGCAGGAATGGATTATATTGAAAAAATTATATGAAAATGACTATGACCGACAACAAATCAAATGAATAATTGATAAATATGAAATTGTACTTATTAAAAGATTAAGAGATTATCAAAACTTGTTTATATAAAAAAAATGATCTGTCTGTTGCAAAGTGCGTCAGTATTGAATCAGATAAGATAAAAATTCATTGGATGATTGAATATTTTTCCGTATTCTGTTTTCCTATGTATTAAAGTTCAATTGATTATCAGGAATTAAAAAAATTCTTGTTTAATTGTGGCGGAAAATTAAACAACAAAACTACTGATAACTCCTGCGGTAAAAATACTTATATTTTGCGATATCTTTACTAAAGTAATACAGGAAAATTACTCAGTCAAATTATCTATTCAACTCATTAAAATATCAAGTTAAATTTTTAAATTGGTAATTTGAATGAATTATTTTATTTTTAGCACTTGAATGATAATATTGTTAAATTCACAAATGTTTCACACTATTAAACAACTGAATATTCAAATTTTTATATAATGTGGTTGATAGATCGATTTCCCAGGCGGCACTCAACTTTTTTGTTTGCCGGTAAGATTCACTTTCTCCCAACGATTTTTTGTTTATTTATATCCTCTCTGCCCAGATCAACTTTTCCAATCTAAAATTGTGGTTTAATTACCCGGAATATTTAAACCGTCAAAAATGATTATATTATCGGAAACCTAAAGCACAAATTTTTCAAATTGAAAAAGTAATTAAAAATTTAGCACAAACAAAATTTGTTTTATGATAATTTATATTTGTGAATGTAATAAAACATCAATTTGTTTATGTTTTGCTCCGATAAAATAAGGAAATAATAAATATGGAAACATCATAAATATATTTATATCGATGTAAAGTAGCACTACGTCGACTACGTCTTTTCCGGCAGTATATGGAATGAAATGATGAATTTGAAAGCTCATATCAACCAAACTAATAATCGTAAAATAATAAAATAAATGCTGATCAAAATTGTAGGTAGTACCCTTTATTATTTTACCTGTTTTCACCTTCATCATTCAGCCTTTCAAATATGGTAGCACAAAAACAAAAATTAGGTGAAATTCCATATTGCTTTGCCTAAATCCCGCTAAATCCACTAAAATTATAATTGTACTATAAAGAACCAAATACAATAATAAAAACAGCATATCTCATAAACTTCAATTAACAGATCCAAAACTGATCAAATCAGCCCAAATGGCTGCATAAACTTCAAACTTTTGCCAATAGCGATGACAGCGCAAACAAGTGAAAATTTCAAAAGTTATTTTTCTGTAGTAACTCAACTAGTTCTTGAAGAATGGATCAAATTGATTAAGGTGCTTGCTACAAAAGTCGACATTCGAGATATTTTAATTAAATTTGGATACAGTAAAGTTTAAGTGCTAATACACAACATATCAAAAAATAAGAATCACCTCTCTATTAGTTTGGTAGATATTTGGATCTTAAATCAATACTTTTTGGCTACTTTTGTACATGGTCCTATGGGACGACATAACACATTTACTGCTGTTTTGGTTATTGTCATTATAAACAGTGAAAGATATGAACAAAAAATTAAATAATTATAGAATGAATATTCACAATTATTTGATCAAAATTTTAAGAAAAGTTTCGGATTAGAAAAAAGGTATTTCAATATAAACTTCAGTTCAGGACAAAAAATCAATATTAAGCCCTGCCTCTCCATTCTCGATCTCTGTTTAGTTTCAACATTTCCCATAGCTCCGTCTCTCTTACACTTTATCCATAGCAGGATTGTCCGAATCAGATACGATCCCGGGACCAGCCCAATATAAATTACTTTAATAATAAGGAGTGTCACACAAACAAATACTTTAAACTTTTCAAGAAAAAATATAGGGATATTATTATTTTGTTTATTTATAATTTATTTTTTACAATTCTATCAATATGTACAGTCGATTGACGTTACATTTTGTAGGACAAGCAAGATAAAACGCAGACAAAACATAGTTCAGGAATTCCCCTAATAATTGTGACAGAAAACTTGCTATACCCATAAATATATCATTCATTTACATTTCTACTAGTCACAAGAATTAAGGATATTAAAAAAAATCGGAAATTTTTAGGTGATTTTTCGAAAGGCTGTAACTTGGAGAAAAATGGTCGTAGAGAGAAATAAAACGTTTCAGGCCGTACAGCGGTCCGCATGCGACCCGCAGGCCGTGCTTTGAACAATCCTGAACTACAGTATCGGTCTGCATTATTTTTTAGATGTTTCAAGCGTTTTACTAACAGATGGCAGTGTTTTCGTAGCAAATACCTTGATCAGGTGTTTTCATCAATCACAAATATAAGAAAAAATTGAGAATAATTCGATTATTTCACCAATTTACAAGGTATCCCGGGCGCCAGCAATTAATTCCACAAATGAATTGTTCAATTGTCTATAGCTGGACTTTTATATGAGCCAGTATAGTGAAATATTTTGGAATATATAATTAAATAACAATTGGCATTCTAATAAATCAATATAAACATATTGAAGACGGAAATTTAGTGAATGAACCTAAATTTTGGAAAAGGCAAAATAAATCTGAAAATAATTTGAGGATTTATTTAATTTACAAGCTCCACTGCTCCACAAGCATCATTTGGGTTGATGGTTGCTCAAAGCAGCATGAGCCAAGCTCCTTTTGAGTTAACTTACGGGACTTTTTTTCATATCTCCTAGTTTTAACTTGCTTCTTTTTCTAAGCTGGCCAAATTAAAATGGGGATTTTTTGATGGATTCTGCTTAAGCTTGAGTTTTATTATTATTAAACTTTTTCCGTCTAGATTTCTATTTCTAGTTCCATTTTAGTTTCGTTCGATTTTCTGATCTGATTCGTGGACACTGGACAATCACATAATTTTGCTTTTTCCGGGAAAAGTACAAGTTCGGCATATTTTTAAATAAAATACGACACAATATCATTTGAGGTTAGTACCTATATGGAAACTGAGACGACATTAGAAAAATTATAATAACTTATTTTTCGCACTCCCGGGAATAAAAGATGAATTTAATCCCTCATTTCACGGACTGAAGTTTAGGGATCTAAAATAATCAAAAATCTCAAGGGACAAAAGTAAAATTGACAAATTTTTCTATGACAACTGAATAATCAAAGTACGTACCTAAATGTCAAATTGAATTTTTTTATCAGAATTCAAACCTTTATTATTGATGATTTATATTAGCGTCATCGCAATTGACACACTTTTACAAATGCATCGTATTGTTGTTCGTGAATTTTCTAGATTTTTGGGAAAATAATTTCACAATTACCTCTTCCGCAGCCTTATCAATATCAAATTTCTCACACATCTTTTTGACAGCAAGCTTATTTATTTAACAACTGCTGTAGCCAACCTTGTTACTATGGTGAATTCACTCAACAATTTTGTATCAAGTTTATCGTTGTCAAAATTGACACATTAATTAATCTGTTTTTAGACTATTGTGATTCAATATAATACGGTAATGCGAAAAATAGCTTGGATAAGACATGACTATAAATGCCTTTAATCCCTCAGGTGAGTAATGCCCTCGACTTCGTTTTGTGCAATAAACTCTATCCTCAGAATTAAATCAAGCACTTAAGTCCCTCATTATATAATATACTACAGAGTGATCAATAATGATTGTCTGTCACGTGACTAGCAAAAGTTCGCATTATGATCAAAACTATCTTCATGGAATAAAGTTAGTATGAATTTATTTATTTTGATAACTATGTTACCGACATTTCAAGAACACAGTGGCGTATATTTTGCATATTTTGTGACGGATTTATCCATAATCTGATTCAAAAAACATGGAAGTTAGTGAATAGCTGTATTATTGAATGATTATTGGATATGTATTATTATTCTACCAAATTTTTAGGTTAAAATAGTGTTTTCAGAGGAACTGTCATCTGTCACTTGAAGCTCACTATCTCAAGCAGGCGGCAAAGAAAAAATCAGAACAAGGCGGCACGGACAATCATTTTTGATCACTCTGTATTATATGAAACAGGATATAATTCGTACAATTCTAAAGATTTAATCATACCTGGTAACCACTTCTTGGCCATTATGAAATAAATCACAAAACAAAGAAATATCCAATATGTTTTCTTTCGCTCTAACCAAAAGAAAATTAAGCTCGAATAGGCAAATAGAGCCAAATGTATTTTTCTTTGACATATTTAGGTGTGAAAATCGAACGGGATTTTCTGGTTTACATTATGTTAGAATTGGCTAGAAACTTCTCGAACGGAACTCGGACTGAAATCTAGACGAGAAAAATATAATGCAATTCAAGCTATAGTCTGAGTCCAACGGACCAGTGCACGACGACGTCTAGAATTCAAAATCACTTTATGGATACCATTCTTTTGACGATGAATTAATATTTATACAGATATTCTTCAAAGTTTTCTTGGTCCAGTTATTTCCTATGCTCAGTTAAAGTTGAGAATTAGGATTCGTACATTTCATTTATCATAGTCTGTGATTGACAATTCAATTTTCAAACTTCATTTTATATTTCTGTGATATTTTTTACAGTGGTACTGTCACCTATCGTTTTATGTCGTACTACTCGTCCACAAGTTTTTATGAAGAGTTCTATTAATAAAAGAAAAGAAAATAACCAAAAATTATTTTTTTCTACAGACCTTAAAAAATGATGACATTTGTACATCAATATGAGTATGCGAAACGTATTTCGTGCACGTCGACATGACAATTTTTGTACGTTAATATAATTTAAAATTTTTTTTTATAATTTTTTGACGTCTGTAGAAAAAATGTTGTATGCAACTCGTGCGCGAAATTTCTTTGGTGCATTCTCAAGCACTAAACTATAATTTCGTGCACTACATACATAAATAGCTATTAAAATTCATTCTATTAAATGTGTTTTTCTAATTATGGCCAAATTTGATTAATCTCGTATTACGATATTTTAAGAAATTATTTTTTTGACTTGCAAATAGAGTGCTACTATCGTGGTTGTCCGTTGTGTACTGGCAGATTATTTTGAAGAAAGTGGAGAGGGAATGGTTATTAAAGCGTCTTAAAAAAATTATGTCTTCGAAACTAAACAATTGACAGATGGGTTTTGAAAAGAAAAATAAGACCACAAAAAAAGTGCGCGGGAATGATGACTACTTTCTTCAAGTAATTTCTCTTCAAAATTATAAAACCTTAATTGCAGATTGGTATACAGAAGGCTTCAATAAATTGCATGAATAGTGGTCAAAGATTGATTTCCAAAGAATGAATTTGTTTAAATTAAAATTTCAATAGATATTCCATCAGATAATTCGTTTTTTTATCCTTAAAGTAGAACACTAAACCGAGGAAGTACGCTGATAATTTTATCCTTATCAAACCAGACATCCTGTTAGCTTAATTTGCTCTCTATTTTAATATTTTTATATGAACTCTGCCCGAGTATTTTTAGATCCGCTTATTCAAAAGTATAATCAAAAATATTTATCTTTAATATCGCGTTTTATTAAAGTAAACAAAAGAATATAAATATATTGTTGATTTTGTTTGATTCTGCAAACAATTAAATTATAATTGTATATTTGAATCATAGTTTATTATAGAATAGTGTGATTTATTCATAATTCCCAGAATATTTTTTTGATGTTTGTTAGAAATATGCACAATGGACATATAGTAATACAAAGTTTCGTTAATTACATTATTGTTTCACAAAATTATGTACAGACGTTTCTTATCAGAACTTATTTATCAATACATGTATTTGAGTAATTAAAAAAGAATTACTTTGATGTATTTATTATCTCAAAAATAATTACAAGTGATGTGGATATATCTGACACATGAGGAACATCACGTTATTGGAAACGCAAATTATTTTTTAAATATATCTTTGGGAGACACTTGTGATACAGCTCCATTTGTCGTTCAATCATTAGGCATTAATTTAAAGTGGCCTTGATATTTTGTCCCTCGTAATTTATTATAAGAATCAGTTGGTAATTATGCGAACACAATTCTTCCTCATTAGATTAGAAACAATACGTCTTATTCTATTTTGTTCATTAACTTGCAATCTTACAAGATTCAAATAAATACTAGTGAGTTTGAATCTTCAAATTTCTGGGCGAGAGTCACTACTGCACCGTTTGCTGCTTTCCGGTTCCTTCAATGTTCTATTTAATTTTAAAATATAGCCTTTCGGGTAAAAAGTTACAAAAAACTAATTTTACGGTCATCAGTTTATGCGTTTCATAAATTCACATAAATATTCCACCGTATTTCTGTAAATAATAAGATTTAAATAGTTGATTTAACAAGTAGAACATTTTACAATTGATTCTCATAAATATTTATAAATATAACTAAGCAAAAACAATTGTAATAACCGAACGAAATAATAACATTGATCTTCAACTGCAAAAATGTTTATAGTAATAAATTCAAAATTGAGTTTTCCTGATTGAATTTCTAGCAGCGCATGCTTTCCGCATTTTTCTTTAATTTTAATATAACTGTAAGAAACAAAACGGTACCTACATAATAAACACTGCAATTTAAAATTACACAAATCTATAGAACAAATACATTTCCGCAATGGCTTGACAATTGCTCTTATTGTAAGAGATTAACTCTTCAGACTTTACTGACATCTCTACTCAGAAGTCTGCGATGCATGAAAAACAAAACACTAACGCAAAGTAGAGAGAGATGATTAGATAGTAGAAATAGCGAAGGAGATGGACACAGAAACGGATTTAGAAGAAACAGAAAAGCTAATAGAAAGGCAAGGATTTATTCTTATTTTTTTCATCGATTTCGGCTTCTTAGGCCATCATCAAAAAAACTATAATGATTCTGTTTACCTCGAAAAGCAACAAAGTTATTCCTTCCTTAAAATATGTCCCAGGCTAGATTCTCCAGTCATTTCGAATGTCCAATCGGCTACTTCTGCGACACTTCGTTGGTGCTCGTCATAAAATGTTTTGTAACAGAGCGTTCGGAACGTTCTTCATACTTCATGTGCATGCGATGCGTTTAATTTTCAATGAATGCCTTCGTTTATTTCGTGATGAATACATGCTCTTTTCTGTTATTTACGGCTAATTTTTCGTTGAGGAGGGTTATTTCTAATCTTGTAGAAGAGAAAATTCTCTATTCGTTTTATATTAGACTTTTTCCCGTATGGTCAGTAGTTTCCAGTTTCAATCATCAAAGATTATTGCTCAGGAAGAAAATGATTGTTGCTTTTTCTGGAGTGGCCTAATTGCAGTAATTCCTTTTAAGGATTATAAAGCTATAACTGCAGATTGGCATAAGAAAGTTTATCCCCCCAAAAATCTTCAATAAATTGCCTGAGCAGCACCCAAAAACTGTCTTGTGCGATATTTTTATTTTTGGGCTCAAAAATGGTTTTGCCGGAATATCTCGTTTCCGGTTAACTTTTCGTTGGAAACAATCATTATCAATCTTGTAGAAAATGTAATTTATCACAACTTCCATATGAAACTTTTTTCCGTACAGTCAGTAGTCTCGGATCTACGGTCCCTTTAAAAATGCAGTAGCAAAAAATCCTTATATTGAAAAGACAATGTGAAAAAAGCTCTGTCAATTGTTATTTTCTTATGATGAAAATGTTTATTCAAGAATAATTTTGGGCTTACCGCTTCTGATTACGAACATATTTAAATGTCCAAAATCAAAGTCTAGAACATTCTTGCAGTTTCTCATTACTCTTATTTTCCTACGTAACTAATCGCACCGCTCGACCAGGGAGAACTCTCAAAGCTTTCTAGATGCGCGATTGTTTTTCATGGATCACTATGTGACACATTAAGCTCGTTAAAATGATGGTTTTAAAAGTTTATAGTCGATTTCGAAAGTTTTTCGCCATTCGCAGGACGATTTCAGGATTACAACTGCAATTTTTTGGCACATAGCGAACTTCAGATCATTAATAGTTCTCTGTAGATATTTTTATTAGTTTTTATACTAACATTCCGGCCCGCTGCGCGGAGCTATACAGCGAGATAGGTGGACCTTTCTGACAAAAAAACTTTCTTGATAAGATCAAGTTTTAGTATTTATATTTTTTTTTTTAGTACCTGAGGTGGTATTTCAAGATTTTTTTTATAATAATGAATATTGTTGTGCAATCTAAGCTCTCCAAAAATTTTACCTGCTCTAGAATTAGCATATCAAGTAAATATTGCTAAAAATATTTATTACGTCCCTGTATGCATCTAGCAAATGTTCGTCTCCATGGTAACTGCATCAGCGCCAAACAATAAATGAATGCGGAACAACTGACGAGCGCACACGTCGAACAAGCTGTAATATTAATCGATTATGAATTCATATCTAAGTTAGTGTTTTTGTTCTTTAGATCTACACGTAGAACAATAATCACAAATCATTTGTAACGCGCCATATCTCTAATCAAATAATTACTTTAAATAAATAAACACTGCTCAGGTAGATCGCAAAGATTACTGTTTAAATTTGCAGAATGATGTAGGGATTATTACAGCAAATAAGTAAATATTTGAATTTTTAGAAAAAAAATTGTTTTGCTCATCAGATTTATATGAGGAAGGGATATAAAATAAAAAATTATGATAAAAGGCAATTGATATTGAGACATAAAATGGTCCTTCATTACTAAACCACCAAAATATTGACGAGAACTTCAAAATTCGGGAGCTTATTCTAATGAAAACTACAATACTTTGTTTCGACTTCATTTAGTTTGATTTAAAAACAAGTGAAGCTGTGACCGAAATTATTGCTTAGAACATCAGAAAAAGTACCAGCAAGAGCTATTATTCTGATGGTGGTCCTTAATTAGAAGGAGTAGAGAACTCGAAGCAAGCTCAAGGAAGTAATAAAAGTATCGAATTTATTTCAATTGCGTTTCTGTTAAATCTTGAACTTATCTGCTCTTCAATCTTCTCGAATTCGGTCGTAAATCTCTTCTCCGCCACTGGTTGTCCTGCTCATAGATCCGTAACCATGGTTACGGAAACCATCCGCAGATATAAATTCATAATAAACAGGTGTGCATCGAGCAGCATGCGAGAGAGCGATGCAATATTGCAGGTGTTATGAAATATCGCAAAGCGGACATAGCACCGTGATATCTAATTGGACGCTAGCGTACCTCTGATCAAGCTAACTGTGACCACCGCACCCTGCACCACCCGCTGAGATGGACTTCGAGGAAGTGATTCAAAAAGTTTTCTCATTTTCCTAAGATGAAAGGATTTCACGCAGCATACCTCGGGTCGTAGAGATTAGAACAAGTATTGAAAATGAAAATGGAAACGCACCAACATTTTCTAAGAAATATACTTTCATCATAACGGAAATTGTCTTCTAACAGCATTCGATCCGATATTAACTATTGAGAAGCTCTGATCATAGATATGGGATCTATAAATTAGATATTGGATCAGCAAAATCAGTTTAATCACTTGATATATGGGTACAACAGTAAGAGTAAGATCAGTTACCATGGACAAAGAACGGAAGGATCGCGTGCTACCATAATAATCCACTTAATCCTACCAGTTTTCTTCTATTTTGTTGATACCAAGATAAACTATAAAGAAGAAAACCCACGTATAGAACTATTTATCTATAAAGTAGGAAATAATTGTTTAGATGACCGCAACTGACATATTGATATTTTACTCAAGGATTTAGGGCATTGAAATTAGATTAAGACCATTCAAAAAATATCCTTCTGCAACTTTTTTGCCTCTTAGCTAAAAAACTGAGATAGTACTTCCTCGGCAGTAGTCATGCTCATACAACATAAGCTTTTTTGAAGCGTCTATTCGGAAGAGACCTACCAAAAGTCTTGAAAAAATACAGTTACATAAGCATAAAATAATTCGTGGCTCAAAAAGTATAAAGGAATCGCCTTGAACACCAAATTTTAAATCAATTGCTTCAATATTATGAAAGTTATGCTGAAAATCAAAGAATCAGTGTGATGCCTGAGGGCCTTCCGGACTTCCGGTGTACCAATTCCAGTCACAATTTGATACGTCGAATCACGATGTCCATACTAAATTTCAATTCAAATGGTCAAATTTTGTGGCTGATATCGTAAAAGATATCCCGACTTCACTCTGATAATCGTCTTAGAGTACTCTAAAGTGGATACATATTCGTCGTTTTTAGACAAAAAAATTGAATACGTTCATAATACTTTCCTTTTCGGGCCTAAATCACGAAAAGTTATAATTTTTTAATCCACTTTCCAGAGACTACATGAAGCCTCTATCAAAGTTTTAGTTTTTAGCTGAAAAACAATTTATCCTAACGATCTTGCCACATCCGTCTCATTTGTTTTTTTTTTATAATTTCAATTATCCCTGAAAGTTCTTCAGTTCGATTCTGCCTATATCTTATCAATTGTCCAATAATCCCTGATTCCCAGGAGCAATTTTATTCTAAAAGAAACATTAAATTGATTGCCAATCTTCATTTCACCTGATCTTGCCTTATGCGACTCTTTTCTATTCTCCTAAGTAATATTGTTAGGTAATCCAGGCAGGGTCACGAAAAGGCTAGCTGCGCAGCTCGAAAACTCCGCACTTTTTGTATTTACTGCAACAAAATAATTGATCAGAATATTATAAAAGCTTCAATGGAAAAGGGATACAAGTTAACAAATAAATACAATTAAAGTATTTCCTGAAACAGCTCGAGAAGTAGAACGACGAAAAAAAAAATATGAATGAATGTCATTAAAAAACAAAAAATTAAATTATAACTATATCTGAATAATTATTGTGAAATGTATAATATTCGTAGACAAAAATGGTAACTCTATTACAATAGTGTTGATACCGGTGAAGGAAAGATTTATTTAATTTGTTAATCAGCAAAGGGTGCTGGAGGATCGAATATTCTGATCAGCTATCGGAGAAAACATGAAATAAGCAATGCTTCTGGCTGCTAACCGTGGTTATTTGTTAACGAGGAATTTGATACAATATTATTTTAAAACTCAAACGACAACACTTATTTGTTCAGTCGAGATATTCCGAATGGAATATAGTTAGTTTGTATTTGAAAACTCAAATGACAACACTTATTTGGAATTGCTGTTCAGACTCCGAGTGGAATATAATTAGTTCGCATTTGAGAGCTCAAACAACAACACTTATTTGGAAGTGCTGTTCAGTCTAGATATTTCTTTTCACATGTGAAAGGGAAAAGCTTTTAGCAGCTTTTAGCTGAATCAGATCGGACTCAGTTCGTCGAAAACTTTTTTGAAAAAGTTAGAGCTTAGTACAATTTAAGAGGGATTTGGTTTTAATTTGGCAAAAATTCTGGTAAATTGGTTATTCTTTGGAAGATACTGGTTATATAGAAAATTCCTGTATCCAGATCCTCGGACATAAAATACCGTTGCAATAAGTGGTGCAGACTTTGGGATTAACAAGGTAATAAATTTTATCCTTTTGACACAGCTAAGTCTTTCTCTTTTATAAAAAATATCAAAAGGGGACTTGCCCCATTTTCTATTTTCAATTTGAATTATAGTAATTAAGGTATTAAAGGTGTTAAAAGGACAATAATGCCAGAGGTCAACAGTGTACTTTCCGAGGGCCTCCGGCTCGAGGTGTGTACGTTGACCGTAGGCATTATTGTCTGTTCAACTCCCGTGGTGCCTTCAATGTTTAATGTCCGACTTTTGTTGTATTTCAATCCAAATTTTTAGTAATGTATGTCCTGATGTCATTTATGATTTATGTCAGAGAAATTACTTTTGTTACTTGCTGTTACTAGGCAACTTGTTTGTTATTTTTCAAAATAATGACCGCGGGTATTATATGTTACATAATTACCCTGAAATCAGTGTTATTATGAGATCAATAATAAACTAGACATTAAAATAATAATAATATAGTCCACTGAAATTGCTTAAAAGTTTTCTTTAATGAAAGCCTTACTAAATAGGAATCCTTGTATATCAACTGACAGTTCAAGAATATTTGGGCATATTTCCGGACAAATAGGTCCGGTTGTACAATCTAAGCTTATTTAAAGTTTAGTGGAACAGAGTATGTTTACTACAGTTACAATTACTGGAATAAACTTAATATAACTAAACTATAGATAAGCTCAGATTGTACAACCAGATCTTAAAAGTATTTCAGTTAGCTTATTACTATCAACAAGCTCACTCTTAAGGACGTTGGAATCAAGAGACCCAAATCGAAAATGACGGATTAGGAATAAGTTAAAATATTATTTTTTCAAAATTTATGTCAACACTTGCGAATGTCGGTGACTTTACTTTTAAAATCTATTTTCTCTTTTTATTTACATTGCTTAAATCATGGTATCCTCGCGTAGTTGGGAAGTTATCAAATGGTCGATATGGCAAAAATGCTATGAAATTCAATAAAAAAATCTATCGAATGAGCCCAAAAATATATAGCATCTCATTTGAAAAAATGTAACTTTGTGTTGTAGTTTGAGAGCCATTAGTTCAAAAAAATATTTTCTATCATAATTGGGTGTCCCCTTGGTCCTGTATAATATTGTCCTATAATATTTTATTGTATCTTTATTAACATAGAAGTTATTCGAGATAGCTCGTTTCGTTGTTGTATTGAATAACTTGTCTGATGCAATTTTGAGCCTTATTGACATGTAATTGAAATAATTTCTAGCCCCGGCAGTTACTTGATAACAAATGTCATACTGAGGGAACAAATTGTACAAAATGTGAATGCAAGACATTTAAAAATGGCAGAAATATCTGTTGAACAATGTCGAATATTTTTAATTGAATAAGCTGGTATGATTCTGTTCTGGCAGAATCATATCACGGTTATTGATCACATTTTTGTGAACTACTATTATTGGTGTTACATCAATTATAGCTCTCCCTATTAATTTCAAAATATTAATTATAAAATAATCAAATTCTCTATAAAAAAACTGTTTTCGATATATAAAAAAAAATATTTATTGTAGTTGAATGTGCATACATAAAAAACATGAAAAAGTCCAGATAAAAAAGCTTCGAAATCAAATGAAGCTCATTTTTTAATAAAAAATATTCCAAAATCATTTTTATATGTGCCAGGAATAAAAAATTGTCTCTGCATTTATTATTGCTGGTACATGCAAAAAATTATCCTGGTTTTGTTATCATTTATAGAAAAATAAAATTATCTTTGCGTAAGATTTTACTTCGTCATCTAAATTAGTTATATTAACAGCAGACCAAGTGTATCAAAGTGTTACATCTAATTTTGACTTCAGATGCTCTCAACAATAACTGATAATATCATAAACATTAATTTTCCATTCAAGAATTGTGAACGAGTGAAAGTAACCAAAAAGTTGTACTACAGTGTCTCAACACAATGCAAAGTATCATTCGAGACTTCCTAAAGATTTACATTTCCTCTTCTTGTCATATCCGGACCCCAACAACTTCTTTACTTGAAATTTTAGTTGAAATTTCTAAAAAACTGTTTAGATGCAGTTTTCCGTAACCTAAATGTCAAGTTAAAATCTTCCTTAACATGACTTTCTTATGTCAGTGTAAAGAATTCTCAAAAGACTTTTTTCACCTTCTATTGTCCCAAATTATTTCTGTTCTCATGTGTGTTCATTAACAGATCTAATTATGATCACCTGAGTCTTAAGTTCGTGTCACAATGTTATGGGGACTTAGTCTCAACCTTTTGACATTGTCATGATCTTCACGTTTTGTTTTGTTAGTGGAGAGGACAATAAAATTGTTTTCTTCCTGTTGAGAAGACCTGAGAATCTTAGACAGTTTTTTGAGAGAGACAAATTGTAAATGAATATTGTTTCTTCTAATAAAATAGCTAGCAGGATTCCGCTTTTCAAAAACACTTTTTGGGACCATCATTTATGTTCTGTTACCTAAATAAAATATAAACCAGTTTATTAGGAGCGTAATATTTGAGAACATTCTGCAATTCATTGCTTTTTTACTTTCGCTAAAAAAGCCGGACCATAGACCAATGTTTTTTTCTGGACGGACTTTACAAAATGTTGTGCAATAATTTTTCTGACATCTGCGAAATGCTACGAGCAATTTTATGATACAAGTTAATAAAAAATGGAATTTAAATTTTGATGGGTAAACCAGTAACAGGCAGGGCTTCAATTTTAGCCTAGGTATATAGAAGTTGTCCGGTTTCTCCAATATTGTTTTTTTTTTGGTCTTGGGTTTTATTTCTTGCATTTAGGAACATATTTTCCTCGTTATAAACAGTCACGTTTTTGGTATAATCCGTATCAGCTCGTAATGTTGATAAAATTAAAATGCACAAACCACTAGACAAGGTTGTTCACCCTAATTCTAATTATTGATCGTTGAATTCATTAACCTAATATTGAATAACATAACTTCCCTACAAGAAAACATTCTAAAACTTATCAAACTGTTCCTGCTCCGAACTTTGAAATTTGATATGAATCTGCATCCTTGACAATAACGAAATTAATCAAGCAAGTGTTTACTGTAATATGAGTCAACGTATACTTAGAATATCGAGTTAGCTTCGATTGATGCTCGAATTAGAATCTGGGGAACTGATTATTGATTTACTTCCACAAATTCAATTCATTGTGCTCAAACATAATATTTATTAATGGATACAACTAGAGATTTAGCAGAAACTACCAATCATATTTGATTTTTTACCAAATTTGACTGGACTACTTTTCAATAACCTTATCTTGATTTTCTTAAGCATGCGCAGTCATCGTTGTAGCGCTACGCCTGAAGATATTAAATTTGACATGTTATTATTTCAAGCAATAAAAAATGGGAATTCAAAGTTTGACGCATTAATTTTTATCCTCAAGACATTTACATGAGGAAAAAAATGTTATAAAACTCAACAGAATCGCCAAGCACTTAATTATATTATTTTGACACTTTTTTTATACAAAAGCAATTTTTTGCTCTTCAAAAAAATATCTAAACTTTCATCTTCGTTTAAAATATTAAATTTGACTGTACAAAAAGCACTAATGATGATAATTGCCATCTAAAAGAATCGTTTTGGTAAAAAATGCACTATTAATTTTCAAAATTGGGCATTACGCAATTCATCCAGGTATATTTTTTACAAATTTTGCACAAACAACAAACAATAAAGATGTAAATAATTTGCTTTGGCAAACAGATTTTTTTTTATTGAAGATAATTCAAAATTCATGTTATTTTCTTAAGATATTTTAAACATTTTTTTTATCTCTCATTTACAAGTTTTTATTATGGTTTAAAGTCTATTAGTTTTTATGAAATTCAAGCAATTTTTACGACTGAATTTTTTCTTGGCTAAAATTATTACTTTGGGCTCATCCCAAATAATTAACTTTTTCATCTTTTTTTACATTGTTGGCCGAGGGGTCACCTTAACAGAAATCAAATTATGTTATTATTCATTTCCCCTTTGTATTTATTGTCTTGTCAAGTGTTTATTTGTCTATTATCATATTGGTCATGGCAGCTGGTCATTTTTGACATAACGACGTGACAAGCATTTGGTCATGACCGTCAAATTGTCATACGTCATGAAAGGTGTAATCTTTCACATATGTTATGATGATTGCTACTAATTTAAATGATCTTTACTATAATTCTTAATGTAGCTTAATGGCAGAATGAAGTAGTTTTATATTCGGCAATAACAATTGAATTGTTTTATTCCTAATGTTTGCTACACAATAGATCTTGTAATACTGAAAGCATTATTAGATAATAACTTCAATTTCAGTTTGTTTTTTTTTCTATAGGATCAATTAATAATAATAAAAACGGAAAAACCCGCTTACTTCTTGAGGGTTGTCACATTTATTTTCAATAAATATTTTCAAGGCTCATATTTATTAAACTTTCGACGAATCTCGAGACCATTTTTGCACAAAATTTAATATGTTGAATTTTGTAGTTATATGATTGATGCAAACTTTCTTATAATAAATCAAAATTTGTATACATGGAGATCTTAGTTTACTTCTGAAATTATATTTTTGCATATTTTGTAAGTTAAGTTAGATTTGCTTAACAACGTCTCTAAGATCAACCATCACTGTTAAATAAATTAATATTTATCCAGATAGTAAATTTCTCACAACAATCAGATTGTCTACAACTTCATTGCACTTTCACTGATTACAACAGGGGAGTCAAAATCTGTGCTGCCGTCTGTGAGCGTTAAATGAACTAACGATATTATTCCTAAAAATTTAAAGAGAATTATCCAGCTATTTATTTAGAGAAAACGGTGAAATATTCAATCGGCAAAAATAATCTTCGGCCAAAAATCAGCGGTAGCGAGAGAAATTATTCGGTCAACTACTTATTTTAATAAAGAAATAAATAAAGAGTTTACCAATAAAATGGTACCCTTTCAAATGCAACAAAGACAAAAAAAGTTATTTTGACAGTTTGAGACGTTTTAGACCCTACTGAACTCAAAAACATAGTTTAAAAAAAAAAAAGCTGGTCTGTTGGTCTGTCTGTCTAGAAGCACGATAATTTGAGAACGTGTACGAATTTTCCACTGAAATTTCATATTTCAGCAAAATGCTAGGTTCAAGTTTGTAGATGAGCTTTTTTCAACCAGTAGCACCAAAACTTTATTGATAGAACTTTTTTGTTTTTTGCGTTTATTTTATAAACGATAGTATTTATCATAAAATAAGAAATGACTAAAATTGATCCTCGAATAATTTGGCACAACATTTACCTGTAACATTTTCCAAAATTTTCAGCGGCTCATTTGTTATTATTAAAATATGAGTTATTATAAAATTCGTTATATTTTTCTGAAATAAAGAAATAATGAGAATCATAATATGAAATTAGAATTATTATCACTCATATTTGGACATCACATGCAAACGTTCGTCAATTGTTTTTTTTTTTTTTTAATAAGTAATTTGGTTCTATCGTGTTTGGTATCAAATTAAAGCTCTTGCTGGGACAATTCTAGTAAAAGTGACAAAAAGGATATTTGAACGATTGTCAATTGTTTCTTTTACAAATTATTTAAATGATGTCTAGTTTGGTAACAATTTACTCGGGGAGATAAGCTTAGTAGAAATAATCAGTGGAATCCACGTTACGATCTTTAAATTACACTTTTGGGGATCAAATGTGGAAACTGTATGTTCGAATGAATTGAAGACCTCGAAAATATAGAAAAGGACTCTTTATTTTCAAGAATACTTATTTGGAATTTATTGGCGGGGAAGTACTGTGTGGCCACAGCAGTTTAATTTTTAGCGCATTTTTTGGATAAAAGCGCTATTATATTCACTTTGGCTATCTGACTGGCGTGACGCTGAGTTCTCTCAGCAACTATACTATTTACGGACTTGAAACTGGTACTAAATAAAAGCTGCTGTTTCGTAGGCTTGCACAAATTGCTTTAATTCAAGCTCAGTGATTGTGGAAGATTAAATTATTCAATTACTTGTTTCAAGTGAAATAATGCCCATATGTATGACATTAGGGATATGGCAACTGAAATTTATTAAAGTAGATAAAAATATAGTTACAACTTTAGCCGCGGGTGTCACTATATTATGTACAGTTGTCAAATCTGTCCGGGAATCATTCAATGACTTTTTTGACGCGAATTTAAAGCTTATTAGAATGTATTATTATTATTGACTGAAAATTTGTTCACTTTTGGTGTATTTTTTTTAATATAGCTTTGATAAAGATCAAATTATCATTTTAAGGTACAGCACTTGACCTCCCGTCAGTCAATAACTAAACAATGAAGATTAAAAGATATTTTTGAGTTTGTACCTGCATAAATTATGTACCTATCAAATAGTCAACTTGAAACTAGTACTAAACGGAAGCTGCTGCTTCGTAAGTTTGCCCAAACTGCTTGATTTCAAGCTCAGTAATTGTGAGAGATGGTAATTTGCGAAATCTCTAAAGTAACAAGCATTCATGAGCTGTCAAAAATGCGCTTTCATCATCCAGATGATTCTTCCATTTTTTAATTTGAAAGTTCAATCAATAGCGTGTGTATTTTAACAACTGATTATTTAAATGTCCTCTGCGACTAAAAATGCAATTTTCGAGCACTAGTGGAATAAAGCCGCATTAACTCCAGGAATGCAGCGCTGTATGTTAGTTTTAAAGTCCTCTTCTGGTTGTGATTTGTTCGTGTAGACCAATAGTTAGAAGTGACCCCATAAAAAATAATCTGATAGTGTTGAATCACAGCTTCTTGCAGGCCAAGCACCTAGTCGAAGTTGTTCAATTCTTATTTAGTTTCTCGTATCACGAAAAGTCAATGTTTCAGAAAACTTTCACCAAAAGAGTGACATGTGACACCGTGCTATTGGAATATTTCACCGCTCATTGGCAATACTGGCTATCACAGCAGCAGTGTCGTCTTGATTTCTTGCATTTCGTAGTCGCTGAGGTGTCACATTTATTACTTAAAAGTCTGTTCTATTCTAAAACTAATATGTTTCAAAAAAAGACAACTAAGTGACACCGCAATAAATTTTTTAGGACATATAGAATTTTCTGACGTTTTGTGGTTATGAATTGCTTTGATTTTAATGATTTTCAAATTGTTGAAACAGATTAGATTTGAAATTCTGTTGAAGATGTCTAGATTGAGAAATGACTGCCTTTATTTCTTCACTTAGTTCTACTTCTGTACAAAGACGGTACATCTTATGGTACGCTGATGTATTTTTAGAATCTAATAGTGGTAATTTTTTTTGCTTCTTGATGTGCAGTGTTGATTAACTTTAATTTACTTTAGATTACCTAAACGCACTGAGGTAATTACTAATAATAATCGCACTTCATTATCATCTTCTATTGTAAATCAGTCGTTATGAATAACCCTTTCAAGGACGAAAAAAACATCGCCAACAGGTGCAAGGTGCATCACTCATCTTCAAACAAACAACTGAACATCTAGAACAACAGCAGCGCGAACTTTTTTTCTTTATTTCTTCTTTATAAATCTCCACCGGTTATAATTTATGCTGTCTTGGACTGGCCTTCGGATTGCGTCATTAGAGTTGAATATCGAAGATGCCTGGTCTGTGCCCCAAAGATTCATAAGTTAATATTCATATCTCGTAGAGTTGAATGTAATACAGAGACATCCTTTCTGAACATCTATTTGTTACTTGGCTCAAAGAATTTAAAACTGTTAAATTATTTATTAATCTGCTATTAAAATATCGTTATTTTCTTATTATAATAAAATTGATAAGACTCTTGTTTATTGATAAAAGCTGTCATTCTCAGACAATAAAAGATTTTTTTTCAATTTTTGTTGGGTGATTTTTTATCAATTCTTACTGCGTAGAATTTTTGTAGATAATACAAATTTAAACTTTTCATTTTGCTTTTTAAGCTAAGCTGCATTTTGTAAAGCTGTCAAATTTCAAATATTTTGCACTGCGTTGGAGTAATATACGGACGGAATTGGCTCAAAATATTTTCTCACATTACAGCGAGTACAACCTAACAATTTGAATAAATGATAGTTTATTTTAAAAAATTCACCCACAATAAGTATCGAAAAGTTCTAAACTCATTAACGTAATAGAAACGAAGCTGTGAACTTGGTATACAATTATCAATTTACGTAATCTCTATAAAGAATTAGTAGAATGGCCCCATTACTCACACCTAAAAAAAACTTGAATCATTGAATAATTTTCTATTAATTTTCTAAATCGTCATAGTTCGCCTTGACAACCAAAACGAAAGTATGTTAGAAATTCATAATCCAGTTGATGAAATAATATATTATTCAAAATTACACGGAAATATAATTAGGAAACTAATATTACAACGATTAAATTTCGCTTAAAAAATTTTCAGGAAATAGTTTTGTTGTTATTGCTTCAAAATTAACAATGATTTTATCTTTGAAATAATAATAATAAAAATTAATGGAATAACTGCAGTTATGCATGCAGGAAAAACTATTTTCTAGTCTTGAAATGATTGGTAAATTAAGTATTGAGTAACCTTTAGTTTAAGCACGCTATATTCTTGTTAAAAAGTGACCTTAAAGATTATTTATTTGTTTTCCTGAATACTCTAATATTTGTAATAACAACAGTTTTTGATAGAAGTCTATCACATATTACATAGAAGGGTAGTATCAAGTTCGTTTTCAGTTGGTAGCATCTCTGAATAGTTAGCACACCGAATTTCAGCCACATTAGTTTATTTTCATAATACCTGCATTAAAACAACGCGTTTCAACGCCTGTTTTGTTAGTCGAAACAAGACAATTTCAGACAAATGCAAGTGTAGCCGGGCAGAAACAAGCCTGTTTCTGCCCGCTGAATTTGTTTTTTAAATAATTTTATCCCTGGCAGAGTCGCATTTGTTCATTGTCAATCTCTAAATGAAAATCATATAACCTCAGTTAATTTGACAGTTGTTGTATTCGTAACTGAAAATTGAATTGAAAAGACGATGGTTTCAAGAAAAAAAGTAATAATACGACAATTTCAAGTACATCACAACATCTTATCGATTAAGCACAAGCTATTACTCTCGACTTGTTACCTGCAAAATCAAAAGAAAAATATTCACTTTGTTATAGTACAGGACAAATTATTTTAGCATGGTTCTAGGAAATCCTCACAGTTAGGGGGCTATAAGCAGCTAATAAATTTTCTTTTTTCTGGGCTGTACTAAAATTATTTTGACTTTTATTTTAATATTAGCTTGAATTTAAAAAAAAGTTACAGTTTAAGTATTAATTCAAATTTTAAAATTGAAATGTATATAGAATAATTACCAAATACTTTTTTCTTACATCTAAATATTATGTTCTAGGAGAAATACAGAAATTTACTTGAAAGAAAAATATTCTTGATACCACCCTTTTTCACAGGTAAACAGACTACATGCTGTGCCGCGGTTTACCAAGCTATTAGCGAAGTAAACTCATGCTAAAATAAATTGACCTGTACTATATGACAAATTTGTAATATGGAAAATTTCAATGCATGTATTATGAAATATACAGTGTGCGGCACGGGAAAAAACACGATTTCAGCCGAGGGTGATGCCAGCCCTCACTTCGCTCGGGCAAGCAATACTCATCCTCAGCTGAAATCGTTTTTTTTTTGTCCCTAGCCACACAATATACTATACTCTGTGTGCGATTTCCACAAAATAGACTTTATGAAAGGCAAATCGCTTCAGAAAACTAAAAATAATCTTAATAAATATAATGGTGGGTACACCTTCGATTAGAACGGCTTATAAGTAGCTTCAAAATTTTTGGATGATCCATTTGGACACCCTGTTGATGCAACTGTTCTAGAATAGAATGATAAAATCCATGATAGAATAATAGAGATACGTGAGATTAGTGGTGCTGTGAGCATCTCATTTTGCACCAACTAAACATAAAAATAGGTTCGTCGCTTGCTCACAGTTGACCAAAAAGGTAATCACGTGACTCATTCTAGGACGTTTTGTACCTGCGTGAGATTACTGGTACTGTGGGTATCTCGATTGAAAGGCTATATAATAATTTGCACCAATTGAATATGAGAAAACTGTCCGCAAAATGGATTCGGCGCTTGCTCACAATTAACCAAAAAAATCTTGTGGATATAAAGTGCTTTATTTATACATCTTTGGATATATTTTTTTGCATATAATAATATGATAATCAGACAAAAAATTCCAACGTTCCACGGCTAATCTTTTTGTATTAAATTCTAAAAATCTGTCAAGTAAAGTACGCTTTCGGCCTAGTTGGGTGCTTTGCAAACAGTAGGTCATCATTTTTATGCTACAACATTCCTAAATACTGACTTCCAAGATTCTACAACTAACAGCTCCAAATTTATGCGCAAAATTGAAAAAAAAAAAATAATTGAAGAGCACTTTCGATTCAGTCGATTGGTTATGAGAATAGTAGGTATGCAATCATTTAGATGCTACAGCAGACTGAAATACTAAATTTCAATACTCTACAGCCGATCATTTCGAATTTATGCGAAAAATTCCAAAAGACTGTCAAGTAAAATGCACTTCCAGCTCAGTCGATATCAATGAAAAAAGGATTTGAGTATCTAGATGGCACTATCGTCTTAAATACTGAATTCTAACATTCTATTGTTTAACCATCGAATGAAAGTTGACTCCTTAATTATTTTATAGATGTGGTTTTCTTTCAAAAAATTTAGTTATTACTCGAATTGTGAATAAAACTGACCTTTACAAGTATCCATTGAAATACTGGACAAGGAATCTCCAGAAATATATCAACATGAATTTTCTCAATACCACTGGATTACTTCCGGCTCAGCCGATTAGTACAAAAATAGGAAATAACAATTAAGATGCTACAGCAATTTCAAAAAATGAATTTCAGTGTCCTACAGGCTTCAGCTAATCATTCTGGATTTATGCGGAAAATTCAAAAAAAGTTTCAAGTAAAGTGCACTTCCGGTATAGACGATTGTAACCCTGATGCGAGGTGCACAACTAGACCCTAGACCAGTCTTAAATACAAAATACGTTCGACGGGTTTTGAGATTTGTGAGTTATGAACGCACATACATACAAAGGTACCGACATCAAGCCGAAAATAGTCAAAATGGATTGAGGGATGCTCAAAACGGATATTTGATAACTAAAAATGGCTGACGGGAAAGATATTATTCAAACAAGGATGTAATTGTGGAAACGACTGCTATTTTACGGATTTGGATTAATTTTATTATTGAAAAGAAATCAACAAACTGGAGCAGCGTTGGAGGAAATTTATAAGCCTAGAAAGACTCAACATATAGGTTTCTCTCAAAAAATTAAATAATTCTAGTTAAGTTTATACTGGCCTCGACTTCGCCTCAACTTTGAAACACCAGCCGCGGCAATAAATCTGTTTCTTTACTGCCTAGTTAAACATCTATTTCTTCACTAATCTAATATTTATCATATTTCATTCATATTAAGTCAGTCAAGAACAAGGATAGTTACAAATTTGAATATTTTTCATTTGAAGACATGTAATTAGGGAAAACCACGAGATAATCTAAATTTTTATAAATGTTTCTATTCGATATACATTAATTTCATTATGTGATAGCTTTGGAGCACCATTTATCTTGAAATATTTTTTTAGAGTTGATGGAACTTTGAAAATTTTGTAAGAAAACATTTAACAATAGAAAAAAATATTTATTTCAGATTTTAATAAGTTACCTTCCCGAGAGCTTTAAATTGATACCAAACTAGACCTCATTTGAGTAACTTGTGATAAAAACAATTTACAATCGTTCAAATATCATTTTTATCATTGATATTAGAAATATTTACGCAGGATCTTTAGTTTGATACAAAAGATGATGAAAGTAAATTACTCATTTGAAAAAAAAAATGTATGTGATGTCCAAATATGAGTAATAATAATCCTAATTACATTATGATTTAGATTACTTCTTTTCTTCGCATGTTTCAGAAAAATATAAGAATTTTTATAATAACTCAAATTTTAATAATAACAAATGAACCGCTAATAATTTTGAAAAATTTCAATTATTTTATATTTTGTAATAAATACCACCGGTCATGAAATAAACGCAAGAAACTAAAAAGTTCCATCATAAAATGTTCCACCAGTTGCCAAAAACTTTTTCCCGAAATTAAAACTAACTTTTTGATAAGAAGCTTAAATATTAAATTTCAGTCAAAAATTTATTCACTTTCTTAAGTTATCGTGCTTCCAGCTAAATAGACCGCCAGACTTTTTTAAAAATTGTTTTTTGAATTTGGTAAGATATAACTAAATCGTCAAGATTAATAAAAATCTCGATCACAATACTTCACCTATTTAGGTTGAAAAAATAAAAATAGAAGTATATATATTCAATTAAATCAAATTCTTCTAGTAATGCATAAAATTTTATTTTGATATAGCATTAAAAAGATTTTTCATTAAGATTGCCCGCTTCCACTTTTACCCCCACTACTTCTTCGTGTGTTTGCCTGAACGCTGCCGCTGGCTCATAAGTTTGTCGTTCAACTCCGAAACATTCTATAAACTAGGCGAGAGCTGACCAATAGAATACAATTTTCCTCAATCACGCAACAGTTACATTACTCGACAATGTACACATGTCTAATAACAGACAGAAAATTTCTTTAGAATAATGCAAATAACAACTTGAATAAATATTAGTGTACAAGTAAGTAACTTGAAGTGATTCACATTTGTGACAATATTTTTGAGCTCTTAGTATGGTCAGCAGCCATAAAATACATTTATTTAGTTACCTGTTAATAGAGGGATTTTAGCCTTGAAAATTCATTACGATTTCTGACCCCTAAGATCAATTTCGATAAAATCAGCATAAAAACTAGTAATTTAATTATTTATTTTTGTGTTTCAGATAACATCGTCCGCTATACAATGATAACAAAAGAATAACCAGCAGGTCCCGCCAAAAATCGAATCATCAGCGACAAAAACAATCCTTGAAATTCATCCCAGTGTAATGCTAAACTAAAGTGAGTGTTTTGGTGATTTATTACTTCCAAAATGGCGGAAGATACTGACACCATGGATGGTGAAGTCATTCTCCCTGATCTAGCTGCTACATTGTCTAGGAAAAGGACCCCATCCGTAGAAGCCCTAAACTGTGAGATGCCGTGCAGAAGACCCCATCGAGAATTCGGGAGGAAGGCGATCAAAACTTTGTTCAATAGATTGAGATTGAGGAAATATGCAAGTGCTGATATTTCTACACCTGATCCTTCGTACAAGGTTGCTTATTTGGGGAATGTCGTCACTGGGTGGGCCAAAGGTAAAAAACAAATATTTTAAAAATATATTTAGTTGTCAAAACTGTGCGCACAGTTTTAATTTTACTCGAATCGGATAGTGAATATAGAAGTACAATATGGCAGACTAAGATGGCGACCGAATATCTAATATAACCTATAACCATCTCAGAAAAAACGCAATGAAATTGCTTGATGTTCAGTTTTGATATTACTACAAAGTAAACAAATTCGTAAAACCAATCTTATTTACCATAAAAAAAAATCATAAAATTAAATAAACAAAGTATTAATAATTTTATTTTATTTCTGAGTAATCGAAACTAACGTCGCAAAATTTTTATGGGGATAGTACAATGTTTAAAATCAAAAACTGATGTATTATGTATAAGTAAATGACGAACCAACTCAGAACATTAACACGTGCTTCAAAACAAAACATTAAATAGAAAGATGACTGAATTTTAATTTTATTCGAAATTTATGACTATTCTATTATCGCTTTTCAATAAATATTGTTTGACATATTGCAAAAATATTCATTAAAAATAACTTTCCATTAAATCTAATTAAAAATTTTGTAAATGTAATCTAATAGTTTGTCAAAACATTTCCTGCGTATAAAACAAGGAAAATGTAAAACACGATTCGAATGTTTATAAATACTTTGAAACAAGTGACTAATAATGTGGTTACACTCATACATTTCCATGCACGTAAAGTCATCTTTTGTGTTATTTTACAGAATGATTAAAAAGATATTATTTACTTTAAATTATTATATTTTAAAACTAGTTTTGAGATTAAAATAACTGGTTAGTAATTATTTTGAATGCTACGCTGAAACATCTGACGCAAGTCGTTTCCATCTTTTTAACATCCTCACAATCAAGAAGCAAAAGTTAAACAAATTAATAAAGAATTAGTACGTATATCTGATAATAACTTTATTAGTATGATACAAGTGTAAAATGATGACCTTTAAAGTATGCACAAGTTCGTAAGTGTTTTACAGGCATCATACCCTATTTTTATTCAGCATTTTATCAAGTAGATTGTTTTGTATGACGTCATATTGCTACCATGGTGCTATTTAGATACTGTTCTTGTTTTTCATAGTTATTGTGACTGGAAAAATATATTTTGAGAAAAAACATTCCTTAAAGTAATGGAGCTGTTATAATCCTGACACATTTTCAGTGTCGGACTGAGAAAACGCCCCCGAAAATCTGTCGGACAAAATAACCAAATTATAGAACTAAAATATTGAACACGTCCTCAAAGTCTCAGACTAGCGGTAATCCGTTTTCATACCAATGTACTTGTGACAAGTGCGGCTTGTGGGACTCACCGCTGGCCTCCAATATTCATGTCGGACAATATTATTTTTAATTTTATAATCAAAAAATCTTTAGATAAGTGTAAACATCAATATGACGATAATACATTTTTAAGGCTTCATGAAATTGACATGTTCAATTAGCCCTCACTGAAAAACGGCCCCAAATCAAGAATTTCGTCAAATGTGAAAGCTGTCGGACTCATCACAATGAAGTCACTCATGAAGTTTCAAGTGAGCGGTAATCAACGAAAGATTTATGCCCTGTCTCACAAACTAATATAAAATACAAAAATTTATGTGAAGAGGCAATTTTTTAGCCAATATTTACTGTGATAAATATACAAAAATAGTAATTTTTGTAACACGTTGCGCCGAAAGTACCCTATTACTGAATTGAATTCTACTTCAAAAGTTATCATTTCTAAACTGTGGGAACAATTATCATTCATTCCCTGTTCACAGGTAATTATTGAATATTAATTTCCTGTGGAGAGAAAAAATTTGTTTTATGAGATGTGTTCATTATAGTGTTTGCATTTGCTGTAAACGTGAAAGCACAGAAAATGTGAAAAATGTCATTCCATAAAATAAGTCATATTAATGAAGGAAAAAACTTTTCAGAAATCATTTTTTAATAAATATGTTTTATTTGGTAAAAAGTTCTGTATAAATTATTAGAAACACAACATTTCAACAGCAATGTGCTATCTTTTTCAAGTGTATAAATGTTTAATAAATAAACAAAAATACAAAATGTGACTAGATAAGCATAAAATATTAATTCCTAGGATCGTAGAGCTCTGCCTATGGTTTAGCTTATAATTCAATGTCCACAGGTCTTCAGGAGATAAAAATCAAGGTCTGAATAGGGAAATTGTCAACTCCTTGTGGTTCTAGGTCAATCTGGCCCTACTCTTTTTAGTTTGGTACATAACTGAACCATCTACAGATCGTCAGAAGGTGGTATTGAAGTAACTCTTGCAAATAAATTTGGCCTGGGACAAAAATGCGTATTTATTTCTAGATTTTAAGAAGCAGAGAGGCTATCGGAATAACATAATTTTGACAGATAGTATCAAAAAGTAAAATTTGACAGATGTATATAAAAATGTGAAGTTTTACGGCCGCAAAAGGGCCATAGAATTTTTTTTTTGTTATGATCGCCTAAAAAATTAATTTATCAATATTTTTTGTTAATTTCTGGAAGCCCTTACTAGCAATTTTGACAACTAGAAACTTGGCATAGTATAATAAATACCACCGGTCATAAAATAAACGCAAGAAACTAAAAATAAAATGTACCACTGATTAAAAAAAACTTTTCCACAAATTTAAAACTAACTTTTTGATAGTAAACTTGAGGTGCTTGCTACAAAAAGTGACATCTGAGAGATTCTCGGCCGCAAAAGGGCCATAGAATTATATTTTTTGTAATAATTTATCGATATTTTTTGTTAATTTCTGGTAGCCCTTACAATAACAATTTTGATAACTAGAAACTTAGATTTCTCAGATCATAACCTCAAAGTTCTCACTCACTTATTTATAAGAATATCCAAATACATGACAATTGGAGTTGATATTAAAACTGATATAACACAATAGGCCGAATTCTGCCTCTTGACTACCTAGTGAAGCTTCATCAAAATATTATAAATAAAGACGATTGTATGTTAGAATAAATGGATAAGAAAGAGTAATTAGTAAAGCTTCTCTTGCTAATGAAGAGAGCCGAATTCAATACAATATCACAAAAGGATTAGAAATACATGATTCAAATTATCAATAATCGAAGCAGTATGTAATTAATATAGGTGAGAACTAGTAATTTGGACAAACAATTTCAAAAAAATATGAAATGTCGGAATATTAAGAACTATATAATATTTTTTTATTTATTGGAATTTGTTTGTACAAGAAAATTGAGAACATTCAATATAAATCACGGGCGTTTATTTTTTTACAGCGCTGTAAAATACTACTTGAACGCACTGTTTTATAAATAACTATATTATATCATAAATTTATTTGCTCTCCAATATATTTCATAAAAAGCACTATTTTATTATTTAAAATAACTTTTTCTAAATATTGTAGTATTTTGAAGTTTTGATGTGCTCCATTTTTCGTAGAAGCCATTCTGTATACTGATGAGGTTAGAATTCACGTATAAGTAGCAGCAATTATTATTGAATATTGCAACAAAAGCTAGCCGCAAACAGTTGCAATAAATATGTAGGCACGTATAACCAAACCAAAAGTCGATGCTAATTTACTTATTGATTCATAAGTAACATATGAGTAACTTCGTAACTAATGCAATCGCTTTTACAGAGCCGGCGTAGGATTTTTTTAACATTTAATTGTAGCTAACAATGACATGTTGTTTTTTCAACTGTTATTAAAAGAACTAATTAATGTAGTAGCTACTGCTCCTTCTAAATTTTTTTCATTTCACAATATATTAACAAAAAAAACTGTTTCACAAAATTAAATGATTTTGGTGTTAAATCAATTTATTTTTAAATTTCGGTATGAACAAAAACAGCACCATCTTTCTCTACTTTCAAATGATTTCGCGCATTCCTCGATATCTCAAGACTGCTTTCTCCGTGAATTCCATTTCTTGACTTCCCGTACAAAGTTGGCTACGACAGCTTCCTGTACAGGTTTTTCAAATTAGCGAGAAACACCAACTATGCAGACATGTAAAATACTTTGGATAAGGATATATCAGTTTATTGTTTTGTGCAAATGAATGTTATGCGCATTTGAATGACCTCTGAAAAGTTTTTCAAATTTATAAGTAAAAATGAAGAAAAGTCGGCTATCTTCTGTCTCACATCTAGAGATGTGAAAATTTGCATAACTGTTAAGTACGAATTAGGCGCAAGAATGTAGCCCCATCATTGTCTAAACATTTGATAATAATTGTCATTGTTATTAATTCAGCATGTCGGAATTTAGTTCCGCTAAGGTGACGTAACAATATGACCTGCGAGCATTACTGCACTTAAAATAAGGTTAAGTAAGACCAACACAACAAAAGAATGTCTTAATAAGAAAGAAACTCTAATTATCAACATTTTACAGAAATACGAACAGACCTAAACTAAATTCTGACTGATTTATAAAGGAATTGAAAATTTTGGAAGAATAAAGTAAGAAAAATAGTCCTCAGGGTATGATTGGTCAGTACTTGTCATGTGGAAGGTACAAACCAATCAGGACACAGTAACTTAACCTAAAATATTTTAAAACTAATTGTAACTAAAGAAAAATTTATTGGTTCTGCTTTAATTCCTCTAAACTTGTGATTAATGTTTAAATAATTGAATAACTTCGTTGTTGAAAGTAGTACGCAACCAAAAACAATCAAATGCTCCAGGAACTTGTCTCTCTTCCTCCGTTGCTAAGTAATCTGTGTGTTTATACTTCAAAACAAATTAGTATCGTTTGCTTGATTTTCAAATAAGGTTAAAGTAAAACCAACACAACAAAAGAATGTCTTAACAGGAAAACTGATCTAGAGGGAGCCCTGATTATTATTTTAAATAATATTCAAATGATTTAAGGAAATAAAACTAAATTTCAGATGTATTCCAACTAATAATAGCGTTAGATTTCTGATATAATCTGAAAATTTTACCTAAACTTCTGATTGATGTTTTAATAATCAAATCACTGCTGTTGAAAGCAGTATAAAATAATGAAATACTTCTGCTCCTGTTGCTAAGTAATACATACGTTTATACTTCGAAACAAATTAGTATCCTTTATTTTGCCGATTCGTTGATTTCTGAACACCTGTTGCATTCCTAACTCCTTTTTATTAATCATGGTTTTATTGCATAATGTTGAAGTTATTAATAATTCAAAATTGTTTTTCTCGACCTTCTACCATCAAGAATTTATAGCTTTTTTTCTACAAATTGCTTGCATCTTTTGTTTAACAGTTGTTTGATGTGCAGTTATTAATATTCACTTGTTAATAAAACACTTGAAGTATGACACTTTTTTAATGTTATGCTCAAGAAGTTCATTTCGAATTTTTATCTTGGACACGCTGTATATGCCACAAAATTAAATGGAAAACCTCAAGAATCTACGAAATTCAAGCTGAACCGCCCAAGAACGTGATATAGTCGATTAGATTATTTTAAATAATAGCTTAGGCGGAGAATTTGTAGATAACTTTCGAATGATTTTTCTTTAAACTTTGAGAAAAAATATTTCCCGGCAGTACTACACTAAAATATTATTTACTGTTTAAATTTTTTATTTAAATACTAAAAAACACTGAAAAAACGAAACTTAATTCAGTGTTCAGGGAAAATGGCGCAGTCGGTATACTCATCTTTTCAAGTAATTCAAGTAATTTTCTATTTAATAATAATGGATTTGATAGTTTACTATAATATTTTATATTGTTGTGAAACTTTTCAACAATAAACTAAATGACAATTTATTGAGGTTATTTCAAAGTAATTTCATAAAATTGTATTTGGGCACGCAACAAAATAAATAAACTATAATTTGATGTCCATGAAAAGCATTAAAAACAATAAATAAAATATCCTGAATCATTCCACATTAGAAAGTAATCTAATAAATTGTTGGAATATTATTTAAATTGATGTATAACAGATAATACCACAAAAATGAATCATTCTCATCCTCGTTCAAATCCATCTAAACGAGGTCATTTTACAATCGCTTATACTCAATTATACTTTTCCTTTTCTGTTGTTTTTTTATCCTACAAAAAGAAAACTGAAAAATTGCCCATCTGAAGGAAGTCATACACTCTCTTTTGTTTTGCGAACCGGTTATTTGGTTAGCCAGTTGTTTGAGACTTGGGAGATATAATATGTGTCGCACATGCGCAGGCATTTCGTAATCACGCCTGCGTATATCTATTACTAAATTAGGTCCAAAGGTGTGAAGCTAATATGTTATCAAATGCTCGTTTGAATTAATTTTTAATTATAGAAATTTGTTAAATGGTGGAGACAGCCCTGCAAAGCAATCCGGAAATGATTGTGAGACGAATCCTGTTAGTACTTCTCGATCCATATGTTATGTACAAATCTATATAAGTAACTCATAAGAAATGCTGTTATATAAAATCAATCTTGACCGTTTTTACAGATATCATAGTATAAATAATTTATATCTCCATTACTTTTGTACTTTTTACCGGTTTCATAATTATTCCTCTTCATTTGAGCGTCGTTATTCAACTATTTCCGGAATAAAAACTAGTCTTTACCGCTTGAATTCACCATTAAATGTAATTTAACTATGATGATTAATAAATCAGTAATAATTCCATAGAAAGTTTATTTTTATTGCTAATAGAAAATGTGAATTGTTGAAGAAATAATTCCCCTTGGGAAAAATTATACGTTACGCCAATGAATTGCTTTTTTACTTGTAACATACTTAGGTATCAGTATTGGATACTAATGCATATACATTACATATGGTGTAATTGACAAAAGATATTGCAACAATGTATTTTCATTTTTATAAAAGGGATAAGAATTCTTTATTATCAACTTTCCAATTCTAAGAATCTGCACTCAAATTGCAATTATCTTTCATACTAATGGTTTCATTCACGTATTTCCGTTTTATACAAAGGATACATAAAAAGTGCACATCAAACTCTGTTCTATATTTAGTTTAGATACTTAGCATACCTTTGTAATTTAAATATTCAATACTAATACTTGATACATCTTTTATAGTTTACATGCATAATCAAGTATTTGATAAACCTTCAACATTTTACATTACATATCTATATGCTCAGTTGCACAAACATACATTAGTTAAGATTTTATTACTTAGCAACTTATTTGACGAATATATTCGATTTGATATTGTCCATTTTCAAAGACCTATTTCATTTAATAAACGTTCATGCAATCAGACCCTAATAAATTACCTAATTGATACATTCTTAGAAGTTTACATGCCGCATCAGGTACTTAAAACTCCTACTGAAGATTATATGCTCAATCAAATACCGATTTGATCTTCCTCCTTCAGTTTACATGTCTAATCAGGTGCTTGATACTTCTATTACAGTTTACATGCCAAATCAGGTACCTATTCAAATAATCTTTTACAGTTGACAGTTGAATTAGGTACTTGATGCACTTTCTACAGTTCGCGTACTTGATCAGTTACCAATCTAATTTATTTTCTATAGTTTACAAGCCTATCTAATTTATTTTCTATACTTTACATGCGGAATTAGGTACTTGGTACAGTTTCTACAGTTTACATGCTTAATCTGTCACCTATTTGATTTATTTTCTACAGTTTACATGCTGATTTAAGTACTTGATACTGCTATTACAATTTACATGCTTAATTAGGTACTTGTCTGATTCCCCTTCTACAATTTACATGCCTTCTCTGATACTTCATACACCTCTTATGGTCTACATATCTTTTTGATTAGCCTACTACAGTTTCCATACCGAATCAAGTATTTAAAACTTCTATCAATATGCTCAATCAGATATCAATTTGATTCACCTGCTACAGTTTACATGCCGAATTAGGCACTTATTTGTTTCACTTTATACAGTCTACATACAGAATTAGAAATCTATTTGATTCACTTTCTACAGTTTACATAAAGAATCATGTACTTAATACTTCTTCTACAATCTAAAAACTAAATCAGGTACTTGATAATTCTTTTGGTTTGCATGTATAATCAGGTACTTTACACACCTCATCTAAATATTCAGTACTTTATTTTAAAATTAACATATTTAATCCGGTTAATCTGCGATTTTTACAAACTTTGCAATTCTAACCTAGATATTCACAACTACTATTTTTCACAATTAACATATTTACTCTAGGTGTAAACTTTTATACAGTTTACATGCCTAATAAGGTATCTGATATAGTTTTACAGCCTAGACATCTAATCTTATTTGATCTATATTTTTATCGATTAGTTGATCAATTTACACAGTGAATGTGCTAGTCCAGATACTTGATATACCAATTCATAGTTTACATATCTCATCCAGTTACTTGACAATTTTCTCCTAATTTACAAACAAAATATTGGTTTTTTCATATTTGATCTAGGCGTTTAGTACATTTAGATACAGTTTATATGTCGACAGTTTACACGTCTAACTTAGGTAATTGGTATACATTTTCAAGTTTGCATCCATAATTAGGTACTTCATACAATTTAAACATTGATTTCAGGTACTTGATACATCAATGTATAGTTTACATATCTTATGCAACTTCTGGACAAATTTTATTGTTTACAAATGTAATCTAGTAATCTGCTGCCTATTATTTCCAATGTATATAATTAATATTTGTACTTGGTAACCCTGCATACAGTTTTAATATTCAATCACAATAATTGGAACACATTTTCCAATTTGTATATTTGTTCCAAATACCGGATTCAGCATTCTTGCAGTTTACATATCAAATCAGTCACCATATATACAATCAGTTTATTTGGTTCATCTTTACTGCAATTGACATATCTGATTCAGGTTCTTGGCTCGTTTCTTTTTTTTGCAGTTTACATTTCCAAACCTACATTTTTTCACAGTTTACATTTCCAAACCTACATTTTTTCACAGTTTACATATCTAATCCCATAGTTTACAAATCTAATTCAGTTACTTATTTGCTACTTCTCGTTTTACAATTCACGTATTTAATCGAAGTAATTGATGCACTTTTTTACAGTTTTAATATCTAGTACAAAAATCCGCTGTGGTGAGGTGAATATTGTGCCAAATCATTCAAGGATTAGTTTTACTATTTCATATTTTATGATAAATACTACCGTTTGCAAAATAAACGTAAAAAACTAAAAATTTCCATTTGTAAATTTTTAGTACCACTGGTTGGAAGAAGCTCATGTACGAACTTGAACCTAGCTTTTTGATGAAAAACTTATATATGAAATTTCAGTCGAAAATTCGTACACGTTCTCAAGTTATCGTGCTTACAAACAGACCGACAGACCAATTTTTTAAAATTATCTTTTCGGTTTCAGTAGTTTTTGAAACGTGAAGATTCATCAAAATCTCGAACTGTCAAAAAATCACGATTACAATATGTTCCCTTTATATTATAGGTCTGGGAAGTAAAAATTATCTTACATTTTTGAGTTTACTTATCTAATTCTAATTCAGATGCTTGACTCATTTTGTTTGGAGTTTACATGTCTAAATACTTAATTGTTACACTCTTTGGATAGTTTATATATCTACTCCAGGTACTTGGCTAGTTGTTTTTTGGAGTTTACATGTCTAAATACCTAATTGGCCGACACTTTAATTGATTTACATATCGTATACAGGCACTTGGCTTGATTTTTAGAGTCAACATGTCCAATTTATTTGAATAATTCACATTTTGAGCAATGTATATATTTAATTCAGTACCTAATTCATTTCTCTTGCAGTTTGCATGTTTACTTTATCAACTTGTTCCGTTTTTCATAGTTTACATATCTAATTCAAGTACTTGATAAGTCTTTTTTGCTGCTTATATGTCAAATTTACTTAGTCCTTCAATTGAACAGCTTACATATCTAATTTAATTAATTGCTTCACCATTTTAACAGTTTACATATCTAATTCAGGTATTTGTCTTGTCTTTTTAGCTGTTTATATGTTTAATCTACTTGGTTTTCCAATTGAATATCTTACATATCTAATTTAATTAATTGGTTCACCATTTTAACAGTTTACATATCTAATTTAGGTACATGTCTCGTCTTTTTTGCTGTTTACATGTCTAATCTGCTTGATACTTCAATTAAACAGCTTATATATCTAGTTTAATAATTATTTGGTGTACCATTTGAAGAGCTTACATATCTGATCCAGGTACTTGTATCGTTTTTTGTAGTTTACATATCTAATCCACTTACTTCATACACCTTTTAAGCAGTTTAAATATCTTAAGTAAGTACTTGGCTCTTAGATTAGAGTTTACATTTCTAAACACTTGATTGGCACACTCTTGAATAGTTTCCACTTCAGGTACATGGTTCGTTTTTGGAGTTGACATATCTAATGTATTTGAATGATACACCTTTTAAATAGTTTCTATATCGAATTCAGATACTTGGCTCGTGTTTTTTTGCAGTTTACATATCTAATCTACTTACTGCGTACACTTTTCAAACATTTTATTTATCTGAAGTACTTAGCTCGTCTTTTGCGGTTCACGTATCTGACTGATACACTATTTAATTCAGGTACTTGATTCATTGTTTAAAGTTTACATGCCTGAATACTTAATTGGTACACTTATGAATAGTTTAAATATCTGTTCCAGGTACTTGGTTCATTTTTTTGGATTTTTATATATAATGTACTTGAATGACTTACCTTTTATACAGTTTATATATCTAAATCAGATACTGGATTTATTTTTTGAAATTTTACAACCTATTCACTTCATGCACTTTTTAGACATTTAATATATCTCAAGTACTTAGCTCGTCTTGATACCGTGTGTGTTTACATATTTAATTTAAGTAATTGGCTTGTTTTCTGGAGTTTACATGTATAATCACTCAATGGGCACATTTTTTGATAGTTTACATACTAAATCAATATACGTATATTTTCTGCAGTTTACAGATCTAATTTATTCAATTGGTACAGCTTTTGAACAATTTACATAGCTTATTCAAGCACTGCGATCTTTCGTGTACACATCATTTTACAGTTTGTATTTTGGCGCCAATTTTGAATCTGTAAACTGTTTGTAGTTAATTTTTTATATAAATCATCATTTTGAAACATTTTTGCTCTTGAATTCGATTATTTGTCAAATCAAATATTATTATTGGTAGATAATTTTACAATACAGTAAATTATTCCTTTTATTAGTAAAATTGTGGAATTCTAGATCAAATTACGAACTATGAGATGATTACGAAGGAATGTAGATAACAAAACTTGATAAAATTCAACGACGCAAAGAAAAACTAATTAGTTTTGTCGTTATTATAAAATTATCTGATTAGTAAATTGTAGGAAGTAATTTTAATTGTTACCAAAGTGTGAAATTATATTATTGAACTACTGTAACAGTAAACTGACCAGCTACCATTGCAACAATTGCTGCATTTTGATTTCATTATAATGTAATCACACGATAATAACCTAGTGTGAATAATTATGATTTTTTTCATTCGTTTGCACATGAGATGTTAACACATCAACAGAACACTGAAAAACAATTTTTTATTATTTTTTCTAGAATTTCTTAGATTTGTCTTTTTTTTAAAACTTGTTTTGAATTTTTTGCTGTATTTTTTTTATTTTCAAATGAAATGTGTATGATTTACGTTTGGTTATCTAATTCTTGAAAAAAACTCAAATATATAAATTAAGCTAAATGATCATTATATATTTTTTTGAATTTTTGCGTTTCAAATTAATTTCTGCTAATTTTTTTGCCTTGAAGTATTGTAATTTGAAAAATAAGCACAAAAAATCTGAATCAAATAAATTAAACTTTCAGCAGACTATTAATTTTTATAACACGCAAAGAAAATTTGAGGTAATATATGATTCGATGAATTTTCCAATTTGTTTTAATGGAGCTTGCATACTTAATATCAATATGATTAATAATATTTGATATTGATTATATTGTGTTATGTAAACAAATTTATTTACGTGAATATGTTCAATAATGGTGTAAAATTACAGGTCCTGAAAGGATCTAGTCGACAATTACATAATTGTGGCTTAATTTCTAATGTAATTACTCTAGCCTCATGATAATTACTCTAAATTAAATTTCAATAAGTGAAAATCATTTTATTTACATTATTACGTCTACTGGATTTATAATTCATCATCATTCATAAGAATCTAATTATATATAATTATATTTATTATTTAAAATGTTTACCAACTGAATTTTTCTATTATCAATTACTTTTTTTATTCTTTTTTAATTCAAAAGAAGCTTCATCAAAGTGCATCAAAGTTACCTCACCACAGTTTCCTGTCAGTTTGCCGGAAACAAGATGGCGTTCGTGGTCACGTGTTCAGTCACGTTTCGCATAATTCTTCATGCTGTGACACGGTATATTAATTACAGTGCTACGCCTCTCCGCGCGATCCTCAATATTCTTGTGTCAAAGGCGGAAAAAATTAAATACACCTTGATATTTTTATTGGTTGCTAGGTTGCAAGTTCAAGGCCAATTGGATGCTATGTTTCAGAATATTCGATTTGGCTTTCCGCATTTCTTACGTAAGGATGCCTGTTTTTATGGAGATTTTAATGTCTGCTGCAATCTTCAATGAAAGTATGGATCGTTAAATTTATTTGAAATGTTTGTATTGGCGACATATTTCTCAGGGCTAACTGCTAAGGAGGATTTTTAAAATTTTTCCAATTGTGAAATAATAGAAATTTATTATGATTTACTGTATGATAAAACATTAATTTATGTACATTGATAGAATGAAAAATTATTATATGATATTTTTTATGCGTATGTTTTAATAGGAATATAATAATCAGTACATTAATTACAATTAACCATTATCTTAATATTTGATTGATTGATATTACTCTGAATGGAAAAACTTTTCAGAACTCATTTTAAATAAATACGTTTTATTGAGTATAACTTCTGTATAAATAATAATAAGGAACAGCAAAGTGCTGCCTTTTTCAAGTTTACACTGCTGCCATCTAACGAGATATATTATAATTACCAATTTGTCACATATTAACGTTAGGTCTTATTCAAAACTAATTATCTTTCTCTCATTATTCTTTCTGTGAATTGTAAAAAAATCGATAATAATTTATAGTATTAATAAAACTCCCAACAGGATTTGATTATAACAATGTCTAATATCTCAAGGAATCGTACCATCTTATTTCTCCGATAAATATTTATGCGGACATTTAATCCTAGATCAATTTTCTGATAACCTGTATGCATCATCATACTTTAAACCGAATTCTAATACAATGAGATTACTTGAAGTACGTGAGTGAAATTATCTAAAATGAATCACAGATTTGGAAAGTAGATATTCATTAGAACTGGTAGTTTCACCAAAAAGTTGAAGCCACTTTTAGTATATTTGATCCCAATATTTTGATGTGAAACATCTATAGACGCTTCTTGGCAGTATAAGTAGTTGAAGTATTATCGATTATTTTTGTGGTGCTATCACGAATGTTTATTGTGCTTGCGTTTGAATACCACGAGTGTGTAGCACGAGTGGTATTCACAAGCACAATAAACATGAGTATGGTATAATAAATGAGAAGACTGTGGAGAGAGCTTGTAATAAAAATGTCGTAGAGAATGAAAATTTTGTAGCAGTCGAAGATATTGAAGCTGCAAACACATTCCTTTCATTCATAGTGATTTAGAAAAAAATGTGTCAGTTAAAAACTAACAGCGTTAGAAATGGAACTTTTTATGGAGTGCAAAAATTGTCAACGAGAAAAAAGATAAATTCAAGTAAAGAAAATTTACTCAAACTATAACAGAAATGATTTGTTGTATAAATCAATAACAGATGCATATGCACTACATAATGATTTTTGATTTTTATTTATTAGAAATTTGAATATTCACTGAGATGTTTCACATCTGCCGGGCGTCCCATAACAACCAACAATTTTTTTAAATATTTTTTTTCAGATTTTCCAAATACAAAGATTGGATTACTTTTATATATTTTTCATGGGAAGCAGTCATGCGCTGCTGTTTCCTAAAACTTTATTTCTCTCTCCTTTTTGTCAAACTTCTAACCTATAAAAATATGCTGAAGTTTTGTATGCCAAATTTTAAAATCTGACGTGAACATCACGTGACTTACTTGTACATCATTTGATATATACACAAATTTATTTAATAAAGTTTTCTGTCACTCCAGATTATAATTAATATAATTTCAATAATATTTTGACATGTAAAATATCGAACAAAATTAAAAAATTGACAACAGATTATCATTGCCTATCTTATCATTTCAATTAAACTGATTGTTTTATATGGCAAATTCTGAATCTCTGTTATACTTATAAACTGCACTTCCGGCTCAGCCGATTGATACAAAAATAGTAGATAACTATTTTGATACTACAACAAGTTCAAACACTAAATTTCAATATGCTATGGCTGATCATTCTAGATTTATGCAAAAAAATTTAAAAAGTTTCAAGTAAAGTGCACTTCCGGCTTGGCCGATTCATACAAAAATAGCAGATAACCATTCAGATATAACATCAAGTCCAAATACTGAATATCAACATCCTATGATCGATCATACTGGATTTATTAGAAAAATTCGAAAAAAGTTTCAAGTAAAGTGCACTTCCGGTATAGACGATTGGAACCATAATGGGAGGTGCATAACCAGTTTTGAGATTTGCGAGTTACGCACGCACGAACGCACGCACGAACATATATGTACCGCCATCAAGCCAAAAATATTCAAATTGGATTCAGGGATGCTCAAAACGGATATTTCCATCAAAATCTCGATAGATGAATTTTGTCGGTTTCACAATACTTTCTTGTACTTAGTACAAGTAAGTAAAAATAGAAGAGGAACTTGCAAAAAGTATATAACGCAAGCGTGAGTAAAACATTCGGACAACTTATGGACATAATAACCTTTAAACTATTTCCAATTTACCCTCAATTCCAAAAAATGTCACTAGATGAAAGAAGTTCTTTGAATTGGTAATTATCTTAACTCTAAATGCGCGAAAATTCAAATATCTACTAAAAATCAAAACAATTATGGAACAAATAAAAAAAATTAAAAGAAAAAATTATGTACCATTTCAAAAGTAGTATAATGCTCAAACAAAATATTTAAGAATGTATTTGCAGAAAAAATAGAACAAACCACAGCAAAACTTTTATTGTCTAATAATTTTGTTATATTTTTAACATTCGCAATAAACAGCAAATTTTATTAGCTTTTTATGTTCCATAAAAAAATTTACAGTGTTTCAGTTTTATTTACAGACTATTCATTTGAATAGAATAGACATAGAAAATTAATGTTGCTATTACAAAATTGTTCCCTGCCACACTGTCCAATTTTTTATATTTAGAAATCGAGATACTCGTACGGATTTCGAAGCTAATTTATTTTTGTTATTATTAACATGAAGAAATGTTTGATGGTATTACGCTAGATCTTGCTAAAATTTGCTTAAAAACGAAGATGAACGTACAACCGAATCGAAAATGGGAACTGAGGAATATTATTTTTTCGAAATACATTTATTTGTCATTACGCGCGAATTTCGCTGAGTTAAAATTCAAGTTCAATTTTGCCCTTTCATACAAATAGTTTAAATTATGTTATACTCGCGTAATTGGCAAATTATTATTATTTTTTGGTCAATCTAGAAATTTTATTGTACGTGTTCCACTTTTAGTTAGCTGCGCATGATCCTTATATAGATATATATGACACTAATGACAATAAAGACTGACAATTATTGTTAGAAGGGTAAGCAAAAATCTATTTATAATTTTGCTCGCTGATGACATTTGTTCCAATTCTGCTACAATTATTCACTGCTACCAGCCAGTCTGTTCGAAACTTAATGAATTGTTTGATGCAATTTTCAACCTTATTGACATGGAATTTGAATGATTTTCAGCACTTGACAGTAACTTGATAATACATGTCGAACAATGTCGAACGTATTTAATTCAAGAAGCTGAGATGATTTTTGATTTTTGTAAATGGCTGATCATGTCGTTTGAGGTAAGGCTATGTCTGTCATATCTATATCCATTTTTAAACATCCCTTAATCCATTTTGACTATTTTTGACTTGAAGTCGGTACGTATGTATGTGTGTATGTGAGTTCGTAACTCGTAAATCTCAAAACCTTCAAATGTATAATGCTGAAATATTGTATTTAAGACTGATCTAGGGTCTAGTTGTGCACCTCGCATTATGGTTGCAATTGTCTGTACCGAAAGTGCAGTTCACTTGAAACTTTTTTTGAATTTTCCGCATAAATCCAGAATGATTAGCCGTAGGATACTGAAATTCAGCATTTGAGATTGCTGTAACATCTGAATAGTTATTTTTTTATTTTTGTACCAATCGGCTGAGTGGGAAGTGCACTTAATATAACAAACTTTTTGAATTTTTTGCATAAATCCCAAACAATTGATCGTAGAATGTTAGAATTGAGTATTCGAGACGATAGTACCGTCTTGATGCTCATATCCTATTTCCATTGAGATCGAGTGAGCCGGAAGTGCAATTTACTTGACAGTCTTTTGGAATTTTTCGTATAAATTCGAAACGATCGGCTGAAGAGTATTGAAATTTAGTATTTCAGTCTGCTGTAGCATCTGAATTATTGCCTACTATTCTCATAACGATCGACTGAACCGGAAGTGCACTTCAGTTGAATTTTCTCTAATTTTGCCGATAAATTCGGAATTGCTAGCCGTAGAATCTTGGAAATCAGTATTTAGGAATATTGTAGCATAAGAATGATGTCCTACTGCTTCCAGAAAGCCCACTTTATTTAAAAGATTTTTAGAATTTTTTGGATGAATCCAAAACGATTAGCCGTGGATTGTTCAGGTCAGATTTTTTTATATGGAATTTTTCCCTAATTTTCATGTATGCACAATTGAATTGCAATGAATTGGAGATGTATTTTTGGTGTCTATGTTAACAAGAACATGAAAAAATATTTTTATTTCATGGAATGCACAAAATTACAGAAATCATCTTAAATATGATTACATTGTTTCCAAAAACTAACAAAAAGTATTAAGAAATACTTAATCTCCAGTAAATCAGAAGAACCACTGACACGATTAAATTCTTGTATCTCAACATCAACAACATCAACAATTAGATAATTAGTGAGTCAACAGGATGTTTAGAATGTTGCAAGAGATAGGATACCAAAACATTGAAACTTTGTGCCTTGCTTTAGAGCCAACTTCATTGTTGAAATGCAAGGTGGAGTTCGTTCTGCTCGCACTTCATGAAGCATGTAATGGCCTAATCATGTCCCAGTGTAATTGCTACTACGTATGTAAGTATTACACGTGTTATGAATCCGTAAAGCGGACAGGAGACAGAAAAACTTAGTGAAGCTGTACTCAAAAGACATAGTACTTGATCAAGATCACACGCGAATAGATCAAAGGAAGCGCAATTTTGTTGCAATAAATAAAAATAATATTAATACATTTAAAAATGACAGATATGATACACACGTTTAATTTTGATATATTATTAACCTTCACGTTTAAATCATCTTGAAAACATGTGTAACTTATAATGAATACTATGATAAAATCGTCAAAATGACTATAAATAAAAGAAAATTGAGACAGGATAAAAACTATACTTAACTTTGAAGATATAGTATTAAAAATGATGACAAAATATTGAAACATGCTGTTTGATGAAATCGAAATCAGGGACGTACTGGTTGGGAGTCTTGGAGGCCATAATTCCAAATTGAAAAAAAAAGTAATAGAAAACCAACTTGAAGTCAGCTGCAACAGTGTTGCTAATCATATTAAACTTAGGATTTCCTTGATTATGAGAATGATTCTGCATTACAAGAATAGATCGTAATGTTAAAGAAAAAATTTGGATTATTTTCAGCTATGTTCTACAAAATGACGTCAATTCAGGAATCTTAAAAGTAGCTTCGATTTTACTTTATTTACGACCACGATTAATATTTAAAGAATGTTAATAGTACTAGCTCTAATCAGGACAGAAATTAAATGGCGTCCAACTGTGCGTAATACGAGGATAAATTCATATTATTCCATATTAATAACGGTTTGTGATAATTCAAATACCAGTTTTAGATATATTTCAAATATTATTAATTTGTTTTATGATGCGAGTATAAAAACAAATATGCAGATTGTGCGTGTAAGACGTAAATTCTGCGTAAATAATGGCGGCAAATACTAATCTTACCTAAGTTTATGGTTAGCTATAATTAAATATATAAAATATTAGCACATTTCCTTATAGTCCAGTAATTAAAGAAGCCTTTCGCATAACTTTGTTTGTGAAATAATAACAGGGACCTGCAGCACATTTAATAATTTTATTACACTAGAAAACTGTACTTCAGACCGTTTCATGTATCAAGTGTATTTTAATAGCTGTAGTGCTGAATAATTCTGGAATGTCACTACATACAGAGTAAAAAAAGGCTCCTGTCACTAAAAGTTAGATTAACATCATGACGTTCCTCCAAGTCTCAAATAAATTATTCATAATAAAAAGTGTTATTTCACTACATAAGTAATATAAAGCAAGAATATGCATATATGACCACAAAATCTTAATATTCATACAATTACCATAGAGATACATAAAAACAAAATTTCAGTTTTATAATTTGTATCACAAAAACAGCACTCAACAAACATGCAAAAAATCTGGATGACCTTGGCAAACACGTTCAGATAATAACCTCTGAAAATCTTATATTTGCATTTTTTGAATTCTGATTTCGAGCCTGAGCTTTTAACTCCACTTTCAAAATTATTTTATCGAGGAATAGACCTAGGTTGAATTCACTACAATACTACAAAATAAGTAGTGACAAGCAACTAATAAAATTCTATTTTTATTCATCAAAGTGTTGCCCAATGATAACATTTTAGGTTACAGCTTTTCTGAGGACTATTTTATCTTAGAACATTTTTTTCCATTAACTAAAATGTGTTAATGTCCTGCAATAAAAATCTTATTTATTTTATACGCAAAATCATGTTATGCTATGCAATTTTACCTGTCAAAATGTCAGCATACCTCAGTATGTTCAAGATTTTACAACTTTTTTGTGAGAACATTATATTGATAAACATTGAATTCTCTGATAACTTTGTTTGCGTAAATTCTAAATGCATTAACAAAAATTAGAAATTAATGTATTATTTCTTGATTCTCGAGCCGTTTAATCGTTCATACATTCGTGTATAATTTTTTTGCTTTTTATTCAAGATTTCTATTAAAATTTGTACGAATGTTTCACCCTAAAATACATTTCCAATCTATGACAAAAGTTAAATGGTTGTAGTAAAATGTGCATACATGGAAAAATATGAAGAAACTGTGGAATCTCTAATAACACAAAATATTCCAGGATCATTATTTCATATACGAGGAATAATAACTATCTCAAGATATTCCTGGTACATGTAACAATGGCCCTAAAAAATTTTGTGCTATTAGGAATTGTTTCATCAGATGATGAAATTAGATTCATTTGATTTCATAGCTTTTTTATGCGGAATTTTCTCATGAATGCATATTTTACTTCAGTAAATTAGTATTTTTTTCTTCATGTATTGGAGATGTTTTTTTGAAGTAGGAATTTAACTTTTTTTTCATAAATAATTTGGTTAATTTATTACAAGTATTTTGAAATTTAAAGTGACAACTAAAAATGGTAGCAGTTAGCAAAAATGTGATACTTCAAAAAACAAATAGCCTTGATGTGAACCAGTGGCGTAACTATAGGGCGGCAGGACTGGCAAAATGCCACGGGCCCCCGACCCAAGAGGGCCCCGGTCCTAGAGGATGACCTAAAATTCTTAACAAAACTATAATATTTTTCAAGTACTTGAAATTAATCTAAGTGGGACACAAGACACAACTAATAAAGACCATAATACAAATTCAACTAATCATTAAGATTTCAACGCATTCAAAACAAATTCAAATTCAATTTTAGAACGCATCCATTGGTTGCTTTATTTTTTGTCGAACAAAAACAATTCTGTTACATTGCAAATCAGATGAAAGAAATGAAGCTATTTCACTCAAGAAGAAGATCGAGAACTACAATTTTATTATGTTATTGGTTTGTCATTGCAAAATTCTGCTAACTATCGGTGCAGCCTCTAAAGCACTTCAGTCTAAAGCCTCCGATCTTTCAAGTGCTTCAAAACGTTTGAAAATTTGTCTAGAAGAATTGAAAAGGCATCGACATGAAACTGTAAATTTGAAAATGGAAGCAAATAGTGTAGCAGAAAAATGGTCTATCAACCCTGAATTTTTTTAAACTCGTCAGAGAAAGATAAAACGCCATTTTGACGAACTTTGCGAAGATGAGCGTCTCCAAGATCTGGAAAGTTATTCTAAGTGAACATATTTTATCGAGTATTGGACAACATCATTAATCAACTGAAGTCGCGTCTCCTTCCATGAATGAAATTGTTTCCAGTTCCAGTGTTTTGCAATCTGCCACTTTGCAAATTTCAAATGACACTGATCTATTAAAAAAGCTCTAGAATTTGTTGATATATATAAAAAAGACATGTCTGCATCATTTGCCAGAGAAATTCTCAGTTTTCGGTCCACTTTTAGAGACGAAATAGAAAAGTCTTCGTGTATTAGAGAACTTACTGATTTATTAATAATAATAAATCATTTTATGTCGTGCAGCTTTCCTGAAGTATGTACTGCATCAATGTTATTAGTTACAATTTCTGTGACTACAGCTAGTGCTGAACGATCATTTCAGAAACTAAAATTAATAAAAACTTATTCAAGAAACTCTATAGGACAAAACAGGTTACGTAATTTGGCAATTCTGTCTATTGAAAATTCTATGGCCTGATCTTCCGATCTTCAAACTCCGATGATGTTATAGATACTTTTGCGGAACAGAAAGCTCGGAAAAAAGACTTTTATTGATAAATATCTTATTAAAATTAAATTGTTATTCCATTGTAAATATGTATAAACATAATGTCTTGAAAATGAAATTTATTAGATATTTAACGATTTTTACTGGGAGGGCCTCGTCCAAAGAATTTGCCACGGGCCTCACATGGTATAGTTACGCCACTGATGTGAACAAAATTTAAAAATTATTATTGTTACAAATTATTTACTTGACCGGAAGTATATGTTTTAATAAATCAGTGACAAACATAACCTTATGTAATACGACATGATCTTTCATTAACGAAATTATCTCAGCTTCTGTGGTTAAACATGTTCGATATTGTTCAACAGATATTTCTGCCATTTTTTTAACGTTTTGCAGTCACATTTTGTAGAATTTGTTTCATCAGTTCGACATTTGTTACAAAGTAACTATCAGGTGCTGAAAATTTTAATTCAATGTCAATAAGGCTCAAAATCGCATCAAACAAGTCAATGAATATACCCCGAATAGACTAGCAAATAGCATGAATAATTATAGTGACATGTGCAGCCAAAGTTATAACTAAATTTTTGTGCACTTTTCTATTGTTGATTGTCAACCCCTATACTTATATATCTATGAGTCAATAAGGCTCAAAATCACATGGGAGACTGTCTAAGGTAGAAAACTTATAATAAAATTGTTACATCGACCATTTGAATATATGATAACGATAATAATTACGCAAGTATACCGTGATTTAAGCAATAACTATGGAAGAAAAAAAATTAGTTTTAAATTTCAAATCACCCACGTCCATCTTTGATGACATGAATAAATTAGGGCTATGCGAAATATTCGAAGTGACGAATAATTCAAACTGAATCAAACAATAATATCCAATTCGAATAAAATATAATTTTTTTTAAATAATTCAAAAATTCTTTTTCGGATAATTTGTTTTTTCGGCTTCCCTCTATTGGCAAATAAATTTAAGATCGCAGCGCCGCAGCGGATATTTTTGAACTAACCAAGTTAGGATAAACTTGAAGTTTACATGTATTTAAATGGGATTTTTACGATTTTTAAAGATAAAAATCGTGAATATGAAATAAAAATTTACTTTTTCATGGATATTTTTTAAAAGTATATTGTTCGTAAGTACCAGGCAAGTGAATTATTCCATCTGTTTATTTATATTTAATTCATATTTTTAAATTGAACTTAACCTTTAATTTCTAGATGATGATATTGAAACTTCAAGAATATTTTGATGCAAATGTCAGTCACGCTGTGTAAATGAGGGTGAAGAGCTAGTAAATGCTTGACATTTTATTATTCTGTCGAAAATTAAATGATGATAGTGACAAGAGAGTATTTTTGCATGCTCTTGCATATAAACATCAAAAGTGCTTGAGAATCCGTATGAAATTGAAGGAGAATTGAATTGTAATGAATATGATGCCTTGGAGATTGAGAATATGAGTTGTTCTTGCAAAGCAGAAAACAGCGACAGTTGCAAGCATATGACTGCAGTTTTTTTTATTGTGTACCATGTGTTGAAAAGTTGAAGTGGCTCGAGAATGCCTTTTAATTTTGTTAAATAAACATTAGATTAGTACTTATTAGTTGCACTGTTTGTTATTTCAAAAAAATCTATCAATTATTTGAAGATAATTTGTATTTGTGAAGTATACCTGGATAAATAGGAAAGAATCCAGACAAAAATATTCACCAGTTGCAATATCTGAAATGTCCTGCATGAAAGAAAAGATTTTGAAAAACTCTAAAACTTTGGATTCTATCTTCTTTTTCAATTTAAAAGTAAAAAGTACAACAAAACGAAATAACAACCTTATTATATCAACTGTCAGAAAGCGAATGCGTAGGCTATGGCTTCATCAGTCATTACTACTACACATAATCCTCCATGGTAAATTTTTGTATTTGAAATTTCAATCAATTTACACAATATTTTTTGATGAATTTTTGCTAAAATCATTCAGAATTATAATCTCACATATGTTTTTTATGAATACTAATTAAATAACCGAATATAGAATATGATTTATTGATTTGATTATAAGCTCATGTATATTATATATGTAGCCCGCCAAATCTATCCTAACATCACTAGTTTGAAATTCTGCCACCAGATAGAGTATCGCTTATGTTTATTTGCCAATACTCATTCTCGTAGTTATATTATTTTGTTCTTTATAGTTAATAGTTTCAATTTTTTAGTCAATACATCAATCCGTAACAATAAAATACACAATTAGGTTCAAACAGCATTTATCTATAATTAATAATCAATATAAAATTGAACGGTTTCCCAATAATTTTTAATCATTATAATTTATAACTATTATTCTAAGCGTAATATTTCATTGATTGAAAAAATAAATCAAAAATTAACATGAATTTCTGCATAGAAAAATTTAATATGATACTGATTTTGGTGGTTTTAAAATTGACGCGCAAATAGTTCTACACTCGTCTGTCCGAAAGTAGAAGATTAAACACACTTTTTATGCGAGAATAATTAAACAATAAGCGTTGAATTATAATCTATAACAGTATTCAGGGTGTGTAACAAAACGATTAACATAGAAGTTTAACAGGGAGTTTTCAAATTGTGCGGATATTGGCTCTCCTGTATATTTTAGAGCAAAAGTTAAATATATGTAGCATTAGATATTTAGAAAAAAAAAATATGACATTTCCGTCAAAAATCATATAGCCATGAAATAAAAAACGAATGGAACAAGCTTCCATTCTGACAGTTCAATTCCGTGGTAATATTATAAATTTTTTTTAGAAGCTACAGATATTCTACTCGATTTGTTATGAGTAAAAATTCATTTGAGACAACTTTTCATAATTGTTAATTGTTATAATAACACGGAGTTAAACTGTCAGAATGGGAGTTTGTTTCTTTCTTTGCTTATTTCCATAGCTATCTGATTTTTGACGAAAATGTCATATTTAATTTTCCAAATATCTATTGCTACAGATATTCTACCTCATCAAATGAAGACTTTCCATAAGTAAAAATTAATTTTAAACAACTTTTTATTCCTGTACTTTTGTTCTAACATATACAGGAGAGCCAATATCCGCACATTTTAAAAATCCTATGTTTCGCGTTTCGTTGCACATCCAGTATAAGTTTATGAACTATTAATTATTCACATGAAGTTAATTTCACTTGGTAATCATGTAAATCAGCGCGGTTTGTGACAGCTTTCAAAATCATTGCCTTAGACCAGAAGTATTTCTGGTCTAAGACCATTACCATGAAGAATGTACATAAGCAGTCCAATCTCTGCATGTTTATGTAAAATTCATCCGCATAATTTGAAAAAATAGTATTTGGTGCGCAAATTAGAGCAGGAAACTCCTGAAATAAAATAGCTATTGAAAATAGATTCAGTTTATATTTTATGGAAAAAATTAGATAATAAGCGAAACAGCTTCCAGTCATCTATTTGAAAATTGTCGCTTTTTGGAGCTTGACTTCTGCCAATACCATTATTGGCGACTAAAATATGTTCTCTTGAAAGACAGAATAAATTACTGGATTATGAGTTTGAAAACCAATCGTTTTCAACAGATAGGCTAGTACAACTTTTGTCCCTCGTAATTTTGGATGAAACTGCGGTCTACCTTACTCTTATCAAGTCAAGAATTAGTATTGCGCAGACAGCCCGTAGTCATATCTAGCATATAAGTCGATGGTTTCATGTTGGTAGTACTGATTGAAGTTGCTATACCTAGCATCTTGAAAACAAACTCGAAATTCCAGCAAAATCAATTTTTGTTTTATTTTCAGGTGAAGGATGTGTAGAAAAACCATTATCTACTTTATGGAAAAACTACACACAATCTTCCAGGCCTGATGTCAGAATGGAACTTACTGTAAGCGGTGGAGGTCTTAAAGCTCATACGAAAGACCATGGGCTGACAGAATATTGGGCAAACAGGATTACTTTTTGTGCTGCTCCGAAACAATTTCCAAGACTGTTCTGTTGGGTTTACAGGTAAGAATAAATATTTAATATAATTTTCAAAATTCAATCAAAACACAATTATGAATATTTTTCTCGTTGGAAACTAATTTTCTTTGTAATTATCTTGCTCTTGTTGCTTATGTAAAATCTTATATATAGCTTTTTAATTAATAACAAAGAAAACAGCAAATTAAAGAAAACTTAATTACTAGTAATCAAAGTCGCGCACAACAATTAAATTTTGACATTGGATGTTTTATTTCAGACATGAAGGCCGCCGTCTTCGTCATGAATTACGTTGCCACGCTGTCCTATGCTCAACTAATTCAATGGCAAAACAAATCGAGATCCAACTACGAACTAGTCTAAGTCAAGCTTTGGCCGAATTCAAAAAGGACAAAATTTCGCGCCAAAATGCCCGACTGTCTTTAGTCAACAGCGTTTACGAGAACCCTTCAATGCCTCGGAGAAAGATCATGCTAAGCACTGGATCAACGAATTATCGGCCTCCGCTAGAACGATCGAAATCTGCTCCGAAGTTAACAATGATAGAAGAAAATTTAGGAGAAGAAGATGAAGAGAATGAAGGAGAGTTTAGAGTAATGTCTGCTTTTAACAAAAGCCGTAATTTAAGGATTCTACGTCACTGTGATAGCACTTCCGCTTTAATTGATAAGAGACAAGCTTTACGACAACGGTTAGCAGAAACGTCCAACAACCGAATACCTAGTCCAATTCAAGATGGCAAACAATCCGAAATGACACATCGAAGCGAACGACTTGAATTTATAACAGAGTCCCTACTAGAAGAATCTGTTGATGAACGGAGCACTCGAATACTTGAAGAAATCGTTTCCGAAACATTAAGTTTAGCCCGAGAAGATCAAAATATAGATCTATCGTGGTTCCGAAGGGCTGAAATTCAATCAGACCTCATTCCTCTTGATAGTGATGAAGGTTCTCTATCAAGCGGATGCGAGTCAGCCAGCACGGTAACTTCTGAAGAAGATCACAAAAAGACTGAACCTGATTTCAAAGTTGGAGGAACAGTCCTGTCCCGAGTAACAAGTCTAGAAAGACTAACAAACTGTGCTGATGTAAGGAAGTATTGCCAACTGAAGCACAGTTTGAGAGTGACTCAAGAAGTGCCAGATACTGAAGAAGTATCTCTTATACCAGTTGGGGAAGCTCACGCAGATTTCAGTTCTTTGAAAGTATATAAAAAAAAGTCGGTGGAACTTGATAGGGGGTTTGATCATGTTGATGGAGGAGATCATGATAAAGATAGTGGCTCGGAGGGGGAAAATGATAGTGCTTGCAGCGACGAAAGCGGGTATTCAGAACTGATTGAAACGAATGAAACGGATAGTCCATCACCTATTTCGAAAATAGTAATGGTGTAGTTATTAAGTTTGTGATTATTTTAAAAGTATTTAATTAATATATCTGTTGAACGTCTATGTTCTTTGTGGTGTCAGTATGACGTTACCGATATTTTAATTCTAGTAGTTATGTCGATGATAGATCGGTTGCACTTTATGTGGTTATATTTGTACCTTATAACTTTCAATCAAATAAATAATTTGTTTGTTATGTCAAATTTTATGCTGTTATTGTTTAAATTAACCTGGGATCGCATGTGGAAATGTAGTTGGCAGGTGACAGGTGGCATGCATATGTTTAAATAGACTAGTGACTATAGTCTTGGGCTCTTATGGAACTAGGATTGAAGCCTTCTGATAAGCCGAAAGGCAAACACGATTAACAAACATTAGATGCACAATTTAAAATGAGCTTCCTGAAATTAAAATCAATAAATAAAAGCATCAAATATATTCACATATTATTTAAATAGATACTAACCATAATTTTCAGCATGAGAGAGAGTAATAAATCAGGCTGAAAAGATTAAATTTCGTAGATCAAACGATTATGTTCTCAGTAAATTTTCCGAGATCAGGTAACGTTACTTAAACAATTCATTGTTAAGATGTTGCTAACAGAATATAATCCGAAATTTAGTAAGTTACTCAATAATAAATTACGGAACTCTTCCTAAGTCATGTCATTAGAACGAAACGTTTATAGCAGTGTTTCTATTGTTCGGGAGGTGAGTTTCGTTCCAAGTATAAAGCGGTATTTTCTGACAATCCTAGTAAAGTTATATCTTATTTGTTTTGTAGAATTATTTGCCGCATATCTGACAATAATCCAATGCTACTCTTACAAACTTTGATTAATTACTCTCTCATTTCAAGCTTTAATTGATTCATAATAATTAATAAATATTTGACAGAAAGCTAAGTTTGATTTTTGTGCTAATTTAAGTTGGTTCACTTTTCGGTCAATCAGAAGTTTTAAAGTTTTAGCTCCATAAAAGTTTTGGACCCTTCTTAACTGGAATTAATTTTGAAACATACAATGTTCTGTCATCTTTTCTTAAATCGCTAAACTTTTTTTTATCACATAGATAAAATGGGAAATTTATTTATTTGCGAAAGCAAAGAATTTTCAACTATCTTGGTGATGTTTTATTCATCAATAGATCTAAATATAGTGGATTCTTCTTTTCTTTGAAAACAAAATTTCTGTAGAAAATTCACACCAAAATCTTATAAAATTTCCTACTATTTTTGCTATTCATGATATCGTATTCAAGAATTGAATGATGGAGGGTTGAAATTGGTTTTATAATGAATTGCTTTTTTCAGCGTCTGATTCATTGTTCTGCGATTGCTATTTTTTGAGATATCAGTTTTCAGAAAGTAATAGATTTTCGTTGCATCATTTAATCCCCTATACCGACTGGGTAGAAAGATGAAGGGTTGAATCTGATCTTATAATAGATGGTACTATATAAGCTTCCTATAAAAAATTTGTGAAAATTGATTTTTTAAGCAAATAGATTCGACATGTAATATTTTAATTGTGTTTGCTTTGCTTATAATTTCAAATTTATTTAAATTCATAGTTCAGATTTTTTCGTCGTGTGGCAGCACCTATCGGATTTATACGGTACATGGTAATTAATTGTTCTAACAAGTCACTGATCTCTAATATAACACTGGGTTGGGTTTAGACCGTATTTCTGGCATCTGAAAGCGGCCCCGGTTGAACGGCGGCCTTGACAGTAAAACTGAGGTTTTGTGTCACTATTCGGCGGCAAATTCAAAACACTTATAGAAGACACTCGATGAAATTCAAAGTATAATGCAAGTTAGATGATGAAATTCAAAGTATAATGCAAGTTAGATGATGAAATTATTCTTAATATACGTCAATATGAACATATTAATAATCAATAATAGTTAAAAGTATTTAAAAATTGTTATAATAGTTAAAATATTTAAAAATATTCATTAATAGCTCAAAATATTTGTTAACTTTTCAGTATCAGTATTTTAACTATTCTTTAAACATTTTAGCTCTGAATTATCAAATTCATTGAATAGTTTTACGATTTTTGTTATAAATCTAAACAATAAATAAATCGTAGAGAATTGTGTGACTATTTGAACATTTTTTTTTGGTGTTGCCGTTAACGCTATAGTTTTTGTATAGTTCGTTGAAAATAGTCGGAACAACATCATTTTCCAGAGTCGTGTATCTTTTCGCGGATGCAACAAAATTTTGAGAACATAACCTCATGTTTTTGGCTATTTCTAAGTTTGGCAAATCCATTTGTTCGAGTCATTTTTAGAACGATTGTTCATCGGATGGAAATCTTGAAAATATTCACATCATAGCATAGCAATAAAAATAAGTAATGTTCACTTATTTCAGTCATAACGACAATTACTTCAGGTTCATTTGTTGTACTTACTTGTGCAGTGTCAAATTTCTCAATGAATCGGGTTTCTTTCCGCAAAACATGCACTCGATCATCATGTTTGATAAATAAAATAACGACAAACCAAACAGCTAAATTTTAAATATCGCGGAACAACGCGGTATTGATCTGACACAAAACCTCAGTTTTTGCCAAGATGGCGACGCTCAATTGGGGCCGCATTCCAGCGGCCTAAATCCAATCCAGTGTTATATTAGAGATCAGTGTAAAAAGTTTATTACACCTTGAACCAGTGGCTCTAAAAGTGTGAAAGTGTAGCTACAGATTGAATAGTCTTAGGAGCCCAAGTGACAAGAGTAGGTATTTTCTATTTCTGTTAATGATTTATTGATCAATAGATCCCGAAGACACTAGAACTTTTTTTTTAAAAGATAAAAATTGAATTATACCTTAAGCCAGTGTCTCTGAAAATTTGAAACAATAGTTACTCATAGAGTAAAGGTAATGTTTTATTAATCAACGTATCCAAATATAATGGTTTTTTTCTGTTTTCGGAAGGCAAAAAATTGCAATTTCCAGTTTGCGGTCAATAATTTCTAAACATGGATCTATAAATTGCTGGTTTTGTGGTCAGATTTACCTATAGCTTTGTCTAAATGCTCACAAAATTCTTAGGGTACTGATATAGGTAAAAATGTATATGTTGTATTAAGAAAATATAGGTAAATTTAATTAGCAAATGATTTTCAATTTATTTTTAAACCATGTATGAAAATATCAATCAATTATTGATTTATAACCTTTCTCATTGAGAATAAATTGATATTTAGTATCCCGTAATTTTAACAATTTAAAACTCATGTGCTACGAAGCACTTGTACAAAAAGATACGAAAATCCAGTATATATCTCATTTGTTATTTGAAAATTAATGTATCTACTTTAATAAATCAATCAGATTGCCCCTAATTTTCCACCAGTAAATCATGAACTTTGCTTACCGATAAATTATTATTGGAAATAATTATTTCAGTTGAGGAATGAGGATGCATGTATTCGAATTTCTTGCAATAAAAAAAATTCTAATGAAAGACCTTCATTATTCTCCAAAAATAGTATGATTTTTTCTTGAAAAATTTTTCAATTAAAGCTCCAATTACAGAGATACATTTTCCATTTAATTTACGGGTTAGTTCCCGGAGTACTAAGAGATAGCAGCATGTAGCTCGTTTCGAGAAATCCAAAAAATCACTCTATTTTTGTAACTAAATCACAACAAATTTTAAATTTACTTCTAAATAGAGGCTTCTATCGAAAAATTGTGCATGAAGTACTCCCAGTATTTTTTAAAAATATGATGATGTTACTTTAATTTTTTTCTTCAGTTTATATACTCATTTTCGAGTGATTGTAAAATAATATCCTACGACAGTCAGGTTATCAGGTACTCAGAGTCGTGACTAGCAAAAGAGGCACTCGCCCAGGGACGGATTTATATATAGGCTTTTTGGGCTGCAGCCCAGAGCTCTGTGGATGTAAAGGGCCCGCAGCCCCCACTGAAGATAAGAGACAATATTGCGAATTAAAAAAAAAATTATGCCATGCAACTCGTCACGTTCGCAAACTCCGGTGGGGACCCAATCAGCCAAATGATATGGCATCTTCTCCTGGGCGCCAATGATCTAGCTACAACGTTGCAGGTATTAATAAATAAATCGAAAATAAGTAATACAGCAGGAAAAAATTTTAAACTAAAGTCTAACTATTTTCTGAATTTAGGTGGAATACTGCATGTATCACTTTTTGATTTTTTTATCAAAATTTGTGTGATTGTGTCATAACGAGAGCATTAATCAAAAGATGATACATGAAACATTCCAGCTAAATTTAAAAAACAGTATTACGTTAGTTGAAACTTATCTCGATTGTCGTACTCTTTTTTGAGTTATTAGTGCCTACATCTGTTCTTGGTCAATTATCAATTCAAGAAACAAATAAATTTTAGTGTTTTCAGGATCAATTGATCAATAAATTATTAACAGAGATAGTTAGAGAATCCCTGTTCTTGTCATTTGAGCTCCTTATTCTTTTCTAATTCAGATTTTCAGATCTACTAGTTTAAAGGATAATGAACTTTTTATTATAATTAATACCCACTGATTGTGTAAATCTGGCTTTATAAGATGCTCGAATCTAGTAGTCGACAGGTGCTGCCACACGACGAAAGAATCTGAACTACGAATTTAAATAAATTTGAAAATAAGCAAATCAAATATATTTTAAATATGAAGTTTTAAATTTATTAGCTCAAAAAATCCGTCTGTCAAATTAGGGCTGATTCTAATTGTTTGATTAGCTACCATAAATGAAGTTAGTTTTGCTCTAAAAATCAGTTTTATTTATCAAGTAGCTCGTTTTACGTTGAATAAATAAAACAAAATTAATGTTTTATTGAAGTATTTATTTTATCATTCATACAATAAATGGTTTTTATGATGATAGCACCCTTTGGGCAAACGAAAGAAAGGTTTTCAATTTTTTTAAAATTTGTATTGCGGGTTGCTTGCCTATTTACTTATATTTAAATTTGAATTTACAAATGTAATAATTGAATATTATATAATTTTGACTGAAAAAAAATACAGGTTTTTAAAATGGATGAAATACATTCAATTTTGTGGGGAAGGTTTTATTTGGTAATTTTAAAATAAGTTACAGAACAAGGACCATTTTAAGCCTAACTACGTCTGAAAATAATTAAAATAGGTTTAAAAATAAAGCGACTGTAAATTTTGGGAATGACTTTATTTTGGGAATTAGGAAAGGGTACAAAGGATCGAAGATTAATTGTTGATTACTCGATGCTGTTGTCTTGTTGGAAGTCTTGTCCGCGATGCTGTTGCGTTGTTTTAAGCCTTGTTCGCCCCCAGGCAATGACTAAGGGGAAAGAGACGAACTCTTCTCCGGGAATTCTCCCTTTGGGCCTAGGAAAACCCCAGCGAAACCTAGACCAGATAAGTGGCTTCTTCGTTCACTGCAACTGAAACAACAAAATAATTATTACAAGTCGGAAGATTTAAAAACAAATTGAACTCACTTGAACTTTGCAAGCGGCGGGCTGAACTAATCAGTTGACTTTTTTAAAAGTTGAGTTGAATCTGGGGTCTGGAACAGTTGCTACTGATGTGTTGATCTGCTGCAGTTATTGAAGGACTTCTTGGGCAGCTGTTGGGCTCTGGTTCTGCTGCTACTGGAAGACTTCTTGGAAGATTATTGGGCTCTGGTTCTGCTGCTGCTGGAAGATTTCTTTGACGGCTGTTGGGATTTTGTTCTGCTGCTACTGGAAGACTTCTTGGATGGCTGCTGGGCTTTGGTTCTGCTGATGGGCTTTGGTTCTCCTGCTGGGCTCTGATTCTATTGCTGGGCTCTGATTTTGCTGTTGGGCTCTTATTCTGCTGCTGGGTTCTAATTTTGTTGCTGCGCTCTAATTTTGCTGCTGGGCTCTGATCTTACTGCTGGGCTCTGGTTCTGTTGCTGGGCTCTTATTCTGCTTCTACGGTCTGATTCTGCTGCTGGGCTCTGATTCCGCTGCTGGATGATCTAAAAGTATAAAAAATACAAATAAATTAATAAATTGAAGATAAGTAATTTACGTGTTTAGCAGTAGTTAAAAACAGTTACATAATAAGTAATATTATATTACCTAGCTGATGATGCGGTGATGTTATGAAGATCTACGGCCGGCGACCTGAAATAGAAACTTAAAACAAATTTTGGTGAATCACATTCAACAAAACAAATATTGAGAGTTGATTTTGGCTGCTGGGCTCATCCTCAGCTCCTCCCACGATGTCCATTCCCTCGATGTCCATTCCCTCGTTGTCCACCTCATCAGCTGGGCTCATCCTCAGCAAATGATCTGAAAAAATACAAATTAATTAGGAATTTGCGAAAAAGCAATATAAAATAGCTGAAAGAAAAATAGATTAGAACCTGAAAATTAAAGTTTATTAGTCAACTTACGTCCTTTTCTTGATTTGTTGGAGGTGGTAATGATGAAATGAAGAAGCTGAAAGGGAACTTTTTTTGATTAGTTGCATACATTCAACATTCGTTCAACATTCAAACGTGTTTTGTGTGTTGGTTTGTTTGTTGCGCGCCTATTTAACGGATTCAATTTTTATTTGAAGAGCTACCTACGCGATGAGTGACTGCTGCCATATTACTACGCGATTTATTTTAACAGTGCTCAGATATATTATGCTACTGATTGACTCTACTTTACAACCCCAATGAGTGCCTGAGCGCTCAGACACCCAAGCACCGGTGTGCTCGTCGTTTGCAAAAAAAAATACGTTGTTTGAATACGTGGCCAATGCATATTCCGAGGCCCGCGATACCGCCTAATTACGCGATATGGTAACCTTAAGTATCGGTCTCAGCTAATGTTGTTTCTTGAACTTAATCAAGGACCCCCGCCAGCTACCATATTTTCCGACTTCCGATAGGTACATATCGAGAGTATGCCGTTACTCCCTAATTAGATCGCTCGTTCGCCCTAGAACTCATTGCAACCCCACGCGGTGGTGTTCATCAGGGGGGGTGCCTCTCGTAGCGGTACCTACGTGTGCACCGATTCCCACGTTGGACCTTTCATTACAGGCCTTTGCAAAAAAAACCAAGACATTTTATTTATTCATTACATAATAAAAGCAAAGACTAACATCGCAAAATACATGCACCTAGTGCACACGCAATTGCGGAACCAAAATCCCAATTTACATATTTAAATACACAAAATTTTGATCTCTACGTTAATAAGCAAAAAATTCACAACCCCAAATATACCACAGAGCACTGTTAAAATAGTTTTTATACGCAGTTTACGAGAGCAACGACGACACAAATGCAGCTTCTACGAAGGCTACGACAGCAGTGAACCACACGAAACGAAACAGCAAGCTTCAGAAATAAATTATACGAGTTAAGAAGTATACTACGTTTTCCAATGTGATAAAAAGAGATAGATATGCTAAAAGGAACTAGTATTATCAAAAATAAAACCGAAGTTCTTACGTGTTGCAACCATCAATTAGTACTTGATTGAATTAACTTGCTTCGACGAAGTAATTGAAAAAGAATCTTTAAAATAAAAATTTAAAAATATTGAAACAAAATTATTTAAAATATTGCAAAACTGTTGTAAATACAATAAATTATTATTAATAATAATTGTTTAAACATTATAACAAATAATAAAGCAGAATTTGAAAGAAAAAAAATTGAGACAGTTTTTTAGTGCAAAAATATTGCTGAATATTCATTAAATATTATTTTAATATTATTATAAACAAATATAAATTGTTATTATTCAAATAACAAATTCAAACATTAATACAGTATAGCTACAATGAGTTAAAAAGAGATAGAAATACTTCTTTTACGTCACACACCAGACAAGCTGAAACAATCGAAACAATTATCTCTGAGTTTGGTACTGCATATTAATAAAAAAAACAAAATTTTAAAATTATATTTCAAAAACTCAATATATTGTAAAAAATGATTCACGAATTATATTTGAATATTTATTTATCTATATCCAGAGGCGGCTCTAGCCTACCTACCGCCGGGGTCAAAGATATATAAATTGCGCCCTCCCTATCTCCCTCTCTTCATCGTACTTTTTTTTTATAGATTTCAATCCCAATTCACAATCCATAATTTTAATCGCAATCCACAATTTCAATCCCAATCCACAATCCACAAATTTAATTTCAATTCACAATCCACGATCCTCAATTAGAAACCACAATATCAATCTCAATCCGCAATCTACAATCCGTAATCCACAATTTTGATCCTAATCCACAATCCACAATTTTAATCCCAATCTCAATTAAAAATCCACAATCACAATCCCAATCCAAAATATATAATTTTAATACCAATCCCAATTCACAACCCACAATTTCAATCCCAATCCACAATCAACAATCCCAATCCAAAATCTATAGCCCCAATCCCAATTGAAAATCCACAATCCCAATCCCAATCAAAAATCCACAATCCCAATCTCAATCCCAATCCAAAATCCAAAGTCCAGAAACTCAATCCCAATCCAAAATCACAATCCCAATCCAAAATTCAGAAATCCAATCCAAAATCCTAATCCCAATCCAAAATCCACAATTCCTGATCCAAAATCCACAATTTTAATCCCAATCCAAAATAGAATGGTGGATCATGGATTGTGAATTGTTGATTGTGGATTAGCTCTAATAAAATATTTTGTTGAAGAAGCTGGTCTTATTTTTAGAGAATTATGTTCGGGGCCCAACTACCGCCTTCGAGGACATGGCGCCGGAGTGCCGTGCACCCCTTGCACCCCCGCTTGAGACGCCTTTGACCTAAGCATATTTATAAAAAATATTATTGATGAAAAATAAATTTACTTGGAATAAATATTTGTACTATCCAAAATTATTTTCTCCTTTAAAAATCCAATCAAAAATTCAGCTGTATCAAAAAATGTATAACATAAGAATATAAAGATTGGCTGCAAAAATTCTCTTGTACAAAGTTAAAAAATCTTTAATATGAACCATAAAAATAAGCAATCAAGCGAGTCAAATTCACAACTCAAGTGTTCCGGAACATAATTATAAAATTAAAATATTCCCGAGATTTTCTCAGAATTAATACAATTGCCAAATTTTATTTATTAAACAATTATTGGATCTACATCTAGTTAATTTCTAATTGATTCCCATTTTACCCTGAAAATTACTCCTTAAACTCCAATTTGACTTCATATTTCGCGTTTTTAGAGTGCTATTTGCAATTATACAAAGTTTAAAATAAGTCGAAATTGCTACATTCTGAGCAGATTTTGAGCATCAATAATCTTATGATTCTATTCAGGACCACAATATATGTGGTACACGAAATTTTGCGTTTTCAGAGAGCTTTCTGCAGTTATACAATCTCTTACGTAGCTCTGCATCTTTTCTGGCTGCATATTGCATAATAATGAACAAAAGCTCATAAAGGCAGATTTATTTTAAAATCAATTTTAATCCTTCTATTCCACCGCTCAAATACAGTTACATAAATTCTAATTATTCTGTCTGAATTTCAACCTTTAATTTTTCAACCCTGCCAGTGTAGGAGTTCAAATAATCAAATGGTTCAATAAAATGCGTGACAATTAAAAGCTTAAATCCCTAAAACTAATAATCGTAGAATAATGAACCGAATGCTGATAGGTGCACTCAGCCAATTTTTATTTATTTTTTGATGCGGAAGTTGAAATATGGAAATAAAATCTCGAATATATTTTCTCATGTTGCTTGCTGGGTTTATTATAAATAAACATTTTGTAGTCATTATTCATTTGCACTAAGACATGAAATCATAGAGTATATACAAAAGGATTGGTATAAATTTTCCTATATCATTTCCGTTTACATTTGCCAGGCCGGAACGCTACATCATAATATAACCTCAATTTTTAACAATTTCGGTTAGAGTATAATCCAGCGTTTACATTATATAGAAGTGTATTTGATTTATTAAATTTACGCTGCTGGTTTTTCTTCAGCTGCAACATTTGTTGTTCCAGATGTGGCTGAAGCTGTATCTTCGGCTGGTGGAGGTGCGCAAGACAAAGTTGGGAACTTTTGCATGAGTACGGCCCTGTATTTGGGATGGCTGAAACAAAAACAAAATAATTACAAACAAATTTTTGAATATAATAAATAATTTACCTAATGCCATAAACAATTGGATTGTATACAGCGTTAGCCTTCGCAAACAGAGATCCCCAGATAGTAGCCAACGGACTTATTTTCTTTCCTTCGAAGATACCTGCGAAGTTGATAATCAAATAAGGCGTCCATGCAAAGAACCATAAAGAAATGGTCATAAGAGCAATTTTTGCAAGTTTGCATTCGGCGCTAGTCTGGGCAGCTTCGGATGATCGAAGAGAAGCGACGTTCATCTTTTTTGCTTGATCCCTCATTGATTTTTCGTGAGCAGCCACAGCCTACATAAATTTAACCTTAAAAATTGTACATTAGGGTCCTGTTTTAAACTTTACCTGAACAATGAAGAAATAAGAATAAATAATGACTAAAAGCGGTAAGAAATAGACGAAAATAGAGTAAACCAAGATGTAGCTACGGCTGAGCCAGTCCTTGCTCAAATAATCGGTTCCACAAGCGGTCATATTTCCCTCGGGAACGTACCTGTCACATTTTTTTTTAATTTTATTAATATTAAAGGTCATTGTTAGTTTATTTTTACCTATTCCATCCAAAGAAGGGGAAAATGACCCAAACGATTGAGAAAGCCCATAAGGCAAGTATTTGTATCATAGCTCCCTTTTTGGTCAAAGGTTTTGCTGATAATCCCTTGACGATAACATTGTATCGGTCGACGGCAATCATAGTCATTGTCCAAATTGAGATACAACCGAAAAGGGAACCCGCCATACCGTACAACTCGCAGAATAAAGGCCCTAAATAATCAAAAATTAATTGCAGCCCTAAATTATATTTTTACAATTTACCTAGGACCCAAGTTTCATTATAACAATTGATAACCATAGCCGGGGACATGCATAACATCATAAAGAAATCAGAGAAAGCTAAATTGACGACTAACAAATTTGAGGGAGTCTTCAGGGATTTTGTTGAAGAGAAAATGTAGATAACCATTCCGTTTCCTGCAATACATAACGATATGTTAGTTTTAATATCACACGACTTTACTCTTATTTCTCTTCTAGGAAGAAGTCAGCTATTTGTCAAATTATGTGACATCTTGTCTTTTAATTTATTACCTGTAATGGAAATGAATCCAAGAACACCTATAACGAATCCTAACAAAGCGTGCCAAAGTGGATTCATTGGAGGGAATTGGTACCAATGGGCATCTACCATGTGGAGCATATCTGCTGGTACTTTGTCTACCACAGTGATGTTGCCAGTTAAGGCTCCTGAAATAACTCCCGTGCCCCAGGCTGCCATTTGGGGTTGTCCTACGAACGATACCATGATAGCTGATTATACCAGGGACTGGTTTCAACCTGAAAAGTGAGAAAAAAAAATATATCAAATAGTTGACGAACTCGTAAGATCAAAGTGTGACTTTTTTTATAGAATATAACAGAAAAACCAGTCACCATTATCGTCACAATATTACGGACATATTTGCATCTCAAGGCTTCTGATTTCGAGTTTTCATTGCTATAACTGATTTTTCAGATGGATATTTTCAGAATATACTTCACGTATTATTATTATTAAATCAAATGCGCCCCACGTTTTCAATTTTAGGCTGGTAGCTAGTCCCAAAATTATTTCTAGTCTTTAGTATAATTGAAAAACGGTGATTCAAAAAGTTTTTTGAATAATATTTTTTTACTGTAATTTTGAAAATTATTATTACAGATCACAAGTTGGAAACAAAATATTCAATTCCAAAATAATACAATAGTTTGTAGAGGTTGTATTTTACATAAAATGTATTCAAAAAGTATACTCACTATATCAAATAAAATGTTGGAAAGGAAGTACTGGAAGAAAATCGTCACCGAACTACTCCAGTCTGGATGGTTGCATTCGCAGAAACTTGATGAAGACGCCGATAAAAAGCGACTCGAAGTATCCCCTAAGGACTGCGTCTTTAAATAGTCAAGTTCTTCGATAATTTAATAAACGTAATCCTTATTAGAGGATTAGTGTTCTTTGGAATACAAGTCCAAGACGTTTCAGGGCTGTATTGTTTCTATATTACTTTCAGAGATTTTTATTCTACTCAAAAACGCTTAAAAATATTTCTTATTAATATTAATCAAAATAGACTATTTTAAAAGCAGCAGAAATTAATAAATAACTAATTGAAAAAAAAAGACAAGTATATCTCAATATTTAAAGGTTATGCCAAAAATCGAAATTAATTAAAAGTGCAGTCTTCTTAAAGAACCGTAGCCAAAAAGTGACCCACACTTTTCATTTTTCACCTTTTAGTCTAATAACTTTAATATATTATTTTATATTGATCAAAATCAAAAGGACATTCAAATCCTTATTGCTTGGTTATAGACTGATAGGAGAACATGTCTGTATCCTAAAATAATTATTTGATCTCAGTCAAATTAGTTAGAAAATTTGGTGCAATAACATTCCAAACGGCAGGTTTAAAAAAATGATTAACGGAAGGTCATGTACTGACCCTAATTGATTATTATAACAAAAGTTCAATTCATATTGATACAAATATCGAAGACCGCATTTCATTATCTTTTGAAACTCACGAGATATTGAGATAAATAGTTCCTACCCTAAGGATGGTATGGTAAAATGTAAATCACAAAATTCAATTATTAACATGTTGCTTGTTCTGTACAACTTTCAAATGCCTAAATAACCAAAATATTCGCCCAAAATTGGGTGTGAGTCAAAAAATACCAAATTATCATATTGCCATCGATTCTTTGTATATTCAAAATTTCAAATTATTCGGACATCTGCAAGTGGATGAAAATCAATTTGGAAAATTCCGTTACATACTTGATACATACAAACAGACATACAGATCAAGCTAATAAACGCAAGTTAAATTAAAAATAAGTAAAATAATGCATAAAACATTATATAATACCCCTAACGAATAAATAAATACAATAGAAATGTGTAGTATTTATTGCATATATTTTATATATTATACATAAATCTTCAGCAATCAGTATCACAAATAATTTTGATGTACGGTACTGTATTATTTCTGAGGCATAAGTTCACAAAGCTAATTACATTATTTTATTAAAACATATTCTTTAAGTATGTAGGGTAGTATTTCAAGTTGTACTTCAAGGTCAGTATCTAATAAGATTACAAAAAATAAAACTTTAATTGTATTAAAATCCGAAAAAAAAATCAGTAATTTCCAATTAAAAACGACTCAATACTCTTATGGGACTAGGATTTAAGCCTCTTCATCGGCTGAAATGCAAATACGGCTCATTCTCAAATATTAGAGAAAGTGATCACTATGACAACTTGTCATGGCAATCCATTCAGGGGGAGCACTTGTGAAAGACACTTTCACTCTTTATCCTATCTTTTGGATATTTTTGTAGAAGAGGCACAGAAGAGAGTAGAGTGGTCTGTGGAGAGTATCCTGTGGAAGAGGCAAATTAAGATCATTTTAGGACTGTACCCAATTTAGATTTTTCTTCTTTCCTTTAATTATGAGCGAAAAATTTCATTTTTTTTTGTTCTTCTATGATGTCAGCTAATATTAATACCTGTTTTTGTTTTCTAGCTCGGACGTATTTCAATACTTCTCATTTGTTTTATTCGAATACTTTCTTGAAATGTGTCTCAACTATTCCTCTGATTCCTCATTTAATTATTATTTTTTAGTATATCAGGAGCTTACACAAAAATTTAGACTATTTATGAATTAACATGCAAAAAGCGTAATCTAATTTAGGAAATGAAAGCAAATAACCTAAGTGGACACAAATTCGTATCATCAAATTGCACTCATTCATGATTGTTGAACGATAGTTGATAAAACTTAGGTCCAACTATCCATTGTCATTATTCATCTACATTACCGGCTAATATAGCAGATTTTATAATTGAAGAAACTAATGAGGAATTCCCATTTTGAGCGCCAAATTTAGTATTCATAAATTGGAAATTCTTAAAATATAGTGATTTATTATTTTTTTAAACATAAAATTGCATGTTTATGAATTTCAATTAAATACAAATCAGTATTGTGTTTCAAAATGATTGTTTTGATCCAGTAATTCAAATTACTTGCTGGATTAAATCCCATTCACAGCCTGAAATTCGGTGAAATTCGTCGAAATTCGTAAGCTTCGTATATGGGAAAACCGTAGTAAAGTTCACAGCGCTGAAATTTGGTGCATACAAATTCCACTTTGCCCAAACTTTGTAAGCTCCAAACTTTTCTTGTAATTTAGGTTGCATTCTACAAAAATAATGATGAAGAACATTTGTTTTGAATGAACTCGATTTCATTTAACATTTGATTATTTGTTTACGATTTTTGTTTGTGCTTAGATTTTATCTTTTTCAAATAAGTTATCTTGATTGGAGGCAGTACTTGAAGATTTCTAATTTTTAGTGCTTCCCACACGATAAAATACACGTCTGTCGTGTGTTATCAGGTGTGTTACTCTGCTGTTTATTGAAAAAAAAATACAATTCTTTATAATATCAACAAAATACACAAATTAGGCCTACAGTTGTCGCTAGTCACTGATTTTGGTGTCTAAATTTCAGGTAGAGTTTATACAAAAACTGACTTTTTGAAAAACCGGTTTTCGAATTCTAGATTTCCAAAAAACCGGTTTTAGCCGGTTTTCGAATGTTTTATTCGATTTATATAAAATAACAGAAATCAAAATCTATATCAGAGTCAAAAGTCAAAATATGAACAAAAAGTAAGGATTATACATTACTCACACAAAACAACGAAAACTTGAACAAAAATTCTGAATTACAATTACAAATAATATTTATATCTATCCCACTAATTTTTATTTTTCCTAAGAGAAAAGGATTTTGAAAAACATAAGATATCCAATGAACGGTGGCTAGGTCTTATTCTTGTTTTGGTCACAATATAGTGCCTGATATTGAAAATACTCGTTCACTAACTACTGAACTTGGTTTTATAGTTTTCAGGGTATCAAATAACAAATCTAAGTTATTGGTTCTTTTATTCGTTGTCTCAAATAATAAAAACTCAGCTTTCAAAGTCTTTGGATTTGCGAGTTTTTCTTCAGGATCTTCAAGAAACTTATGAATTGATTTTTTCATGGCTTCTTTCAAAAAAGCATTACTCTGATAAGTAGTTTCTTCTATTTGTTCTCCATCAGGATCGGTTTTCTTATAGGAATTTGCAATGTTGGAAAAATGTGCAGTCTGGCATAAAAGGAATAAAAAATCAAATAAAATAAATTTAAAAATATTTTCACATAATAATTTAAATTTTTTCAAACCGGTTTTCCTAATTGATAAATCGGTTTTCGAATGTGCCAGACTCATCTCAAAAACCGGTTTTTGAAAACCGGTTTTTGAAAACCGGGTTTGAAAAACCGTCAAACCCTAATTTCAGGCTGTGAATGGACAAATGTCAACAGTTGAAATTTCGTATTTGGAATTAACACCTTTTCGCGCTGTGAATTCCCGGGACACGAACAAATACCCGCATGTTGGCAACACTGTGTGACAAATAACCAAATGCGTTTCTTGTGCTATGTAAAATTGGTTCATATCTCAACAAATCAGACTTGAATCGTAATTCCATTAGAACCTGGAATAGGATATAATTAGCTGACAAACTGTCTTTTTTCCTTATTTATTTCTAGCTTTGGCAACAGTGATATATGTTTCGCGCTCGTCTTTTGCCTGTGTCATGCGCAGAAATTACATCCGCTTAAGCGAGGCAGAAGGAAGTGTCGTCGAACGCTACACGCTTAGCTTGGTTCGTCCATTTTGAACTGTTCTTTGTTGTGTGAAGCAGTCTATCGTGATTTTATTTTAAATTCTTTTAGAAATATCAGGTGAAAAATATTATTTTTGTATTATTTTATATGTACATGCTATATCTACATTTTGATGTAATTTTGCGACGTACTTTTATGTCAAACTTGAGATATTTTTGAGTGAACTTTATCATTGGATACCGGGTATTGATTCCATTTCGAACGGAGTGACTTTTAAATAAGTTACTTGGTGTAATAATAATAATACTTGAAATTATTTAAATTTATATTCCCATTTCAATTGATTAATAATTATTTATTTTATTAGGACAATGGCAGAAGCTGCAGCCGCACCTACACCAGTACCAGTTAGAGGAGGTAGAGGTGGAGGTGAAGGAGGTCGTGGTGGTCCACGAGGACGAGGAGGACCAGATGGAGGTCCACCAAGAGGTCGTGGTGGATTTGTACCCCGGTAAGAAAATTTGCATCCGCTATTTCAATCACTTGCAATCTTTATTGATTTCAATTAAGGTTGACATTTCGAATATATTATTCAATTTATATTTTGTATCCACTACTTAAAAATATTTATTATCACGAGCGTGGTTATTTTTATCTTTTGCGTATCTGTCAAGGTCATTAACCTTTACCTTGAAATTAGACATTTTTGATTTTTATCTTGGAAGAAAAATATCCAAACTCGACGTAATGAAATTTCAATTTAAATTATTTCTTGAATATTCGTATAGCGGTGGCGGCGGCGGTCGTCCAATGGGCAGAGGAGGCCCAATGGGTCGCGGCGGTATGATGATGCGCGGTCGTGGTGGTCCTCCAATGCGTGGAGGTCCTCGTGGCGGCGGAATGCGTGGCCGCGGTGGTTTTCCTCAATCAGGAGGTCCACCATCCGGTCCTGCCGGAGATAGTGCACCACCTCCATCCGGCAATCTTCAGCGATTGGGTGGTCCTCCTAGCCGTGGGGGTCCATCTGGCCCGCAACGTGGTGGACCTGGACGTGGCGGTCCCGGTGGTTTCCGAGGAAGAGGTATGATGCGTGGACGCGGTGACTTCAGCGGCCGTGGGGGAGATAGAGGCGGTCGTGGTGGTCCAAGAATGGATAGAGGAGGTCCACGAGGTGGCGGACGAGGGTTTGACGGAGGTCGAGGCCGCGGTGGTCCAGGTAGAGGCGGTGATAATCAAGGAAACAAACGAGGGGGAGCTCCGCTTCCAAGTGGAGGTAACAAAAGACCTCGATTCGATAATGCTCAATCCACAAATGGCTACGGTGCTCCACCACCAGGAGGGTCAGTTGTCTATTCCCGAAAATATAGCCAGAAATGTTCATTTTTTATTTATGTTTAGTCGATCGCAACAATACGGTGGCTCCCAATCAGGAGGTTTCTCAAATTCTTCTTCAGGCGGATATGGTTCACAAGGTTATGGTCAGGGTGGACAAGGCGGTGGCTACGGCAATCAGAATTACTCTGCACCTTACGGAGGCGCACAGTACGATTCGGGAGACTATTCCAATTCTGGCTATCCTTCGGGAGCGGCTGACACAAGAGGCAGTTATGGACAAGCCGGAGGTTATTCCGGGGCAGATTCCAGTTATCCTTCCCAGTACGGTGGCGCGGCTGCTGATTACTCTGGCTACAATTCAGCTGGAGGATACAGCAGTCAACAACAGTCTTCCTTTGACGATAACAGAGGTTATGCCAGCTCCGCACCATACGGTAAGTAATCATTAATCTATTTGGCTCATAATCAGTTATGCGAAATTGTCGTTTTACTGAAAACTCTTTTTTTTATTATTATTGTTGCCGAGATTATACTATGTGGTCAGATTGGTACCTCCCAATACGGCGGACTGATTTTGATTGGTTTTGTTGTTTTTTTCAGATGCACAAGGCTACGCTGGCGCCGCCAGTGGTGGTTATGGAAAACAGGATTATGGTAAGTTTTCCAGACGTTTTTAATCCAGATTTTACTTATTTACTACGCGAATATTTATTAGAACTATTTAACCAAACGAAAATATCGTGCGATCAGTATTATATACAATTTGTATAAAGAATTTATTTTTATTTTCGCAACAAATTTCATATACATATAAAAATTCATTTGTAAATGACCATTTTTTATATTTATAATTATGAAGCTCTATGAAAATTATTTTATTGGGGACAAACATTCGTCTATGTTTGTTTTATAATATAAGTTGTCCTTATTTGAAAGGTAAAATACAAAATGCAAAGAATTGAATGTGGAATGGAACGAAGATCATTTGACGTCTTATTTATTTGAGAAGACATTTTATGTTAAAATGTATGAAATTCCAGGCAGCTTAGCATGCTGGAAATATTGTAGTTTATATTAGGGAATTTTTAATTGATTAAGTGACCAAAAAATGTAATCCAATATTTCATTAGATTGTATCCATTGTCGATGATAAATAAACCAATTAAGAAAACAATTCACTGGGGCATTACGAAATTTATGATATTTATGTCCAAAAAAGCAGCTTCTTTCATCCGAATGAGTATTAATTCGGAACTGGCATTACCAACAATGTTTCAGGAGCAGGATATTCTAGGGAACCATACGCCGGTGGTCAGGCAAGGCGATTTTAAAACTTCTCATGTAATTTTAAGTAACTCTTAACTCAGTCTTATAGACCTCGTGAACAAACATCTTGTTTTAGCTATCACCACATTATAAAACAGCAATCGTTCAGTCCAACAATTATTTTTGTAGTTTAATAATTTTCTAGAATTAATTTTATTCGTAAATCAGTACATTTTATTAGAATTAATCAACTAAATCAAGCAAGTATTATTGTCAGCTGATTGTCATTATTGTGTTTGATTTCACAATTACGTAGTTTTATTAGACGTAATTAGAATTTCCTTCAAATTGTGAATAATAGCAATCTCAAATTTAAAAAGGATATTCTTTTGAATTGTATGTCATGTGACGATAAAACCGGAATGTACTAAAATAAATATAATTTTTATGTTTAATATTACGATAATTTTACAGTCTTTTCTTTGCTTGAATCCCAATAAGGCCTGACCGTCTATTAATCGATTATAAAGATTTTCAGAAAATACACAAACATTAATATGAAAATAATACTTTTCTGTTTAGGTTTCGAGTTACAAAATATCACAGATGATATATAAAGCAAATATTTAAATATATGAACATATTCTCACATGAATAATTGAAAGTATTTATGGATCTGTTTCTTCTAAGAACGATCGATATAATCGATTATTAATTGTTACAATCAATTCAAGCCTGAAACCCAACTCCTGAACATATTTTGTAAATAGTTGAAATATTTTTTTATAACTACGTACTTGAAACAATTGAACAAATCAACTTGTCTGTTTTAAAAGAAGTAAAGACAAATGAAGGTAACTGTAAGAGCTATTTTGTTTCAAACATGCATGAAAATAGAATGGGGTCCTACACCAATGTAGAAAATTGTTATTAATACTGAGAATAGATACTAAAAGATTATGATGAACGTGACGTCACAATATTGCGATCTCTTCCTACTATTTTGACATTCATGATTTGTTAGAATGTCAAATATTTTATTCCATATTCAATTAAAATATGTAATAAAAGCGTCAATGCCAACTACAGTCAAACCCAAATTTAAAAATACATTTATATATAATGTAATTTTATGTAGTCCGAAGCAAGAAGAGCATAAAAGGTATATTGAGTGAAGTAAATGGCCAATGGTAATGAAACAGGATTGTACTTTGGATTTATTTATTGAAAAACTAAAAGCACGATTAGATTAATAAGTTTAGTGCAATGAAATAGTTGAAATAATTTTCAAATGTCTAGTATCTAGGATAATTAAAATGATATGTAATAAATCAAAATATGATGAGATTGATGACAAAAAATTCAATATATTTCATTACGTTCTTCAGTTATTTCAAATTGATTTATACTAGAGATGCATCGATACGCACTTCTGTCGATACGATACCGCTGCGGGCAGTAAAGGTTTCAAAATGTGTGAAAAACTGTGGGATTTGGATTAGAAACAGGCGCTGATTACATAACTATGTATTTAGTCGAATAATGTTACAATTATAAATCACAACCACAAAATAATTGATTATTTATTTTATCACGCTCCGAAAACAACAACTAATAACAAGCAACTAGCTGAATGAAGTTAATCTATAAAACGCAGGATTTTCTGAGCTAAGATAAATTAAGCCGTGTTTACATGAACGAACTAAGCACGAGAATGGCACGGTTACACATTGATTATTGTTTGTATCGGTGTATCGGCTACTTAATATCGGCAAACTCACAGTATCGCCGATATATCGGTATCGGATGCATCCCTAGTTTATACAAAGCACAAGCATGCACACGTCAACTAGATACAAAAAAAAATGCCGAGATCATACCTGATACAAAGAAGAACATTTGAAGTGATTTCTATAACAATAATTATTCACTTACAATCGAAATATTTACTAGGATTTATTTGACTAACTAACCATAGAAATTAACATTTAGTAAAATATTCAAAATTATAGCTTAACTTGGATTTATAAATTTAACAAGAAATATCTTGACTTTTGCTATGAAATAAAATTTTATTTCTTGCAACTTTTCAACAACATAAGGACAAGAATACGGTTCGCAAAGTTGTAGAGACCAAGCTCGTCCTAAATAATCGTACGCAGGACAAGCATACAGCAAGTGATGAACATTATCTTTTTCATAGAGTTTACAAATAGTATTGATCTCATTTGGATTAATTTTGTATGCAATTAATTAATTAAGTAATTAGCATACAGTTTGATGAACGAAGCTGTGTGAGTACTGCTTAGCACCACTATTTATTGTAAGATTTCTATGAATTGGACAGAAATTAGAGTAATGAACACGCTTCAAATCTTGCAATCTTATCTGTTCTATATAAGTGACAAAGAATGCCAATTTAGTATTAACTAAATTAGCAGAGGTACATTTTCAGCTATGATTAAATCCCCAAAACCGATTTCTTCAAAAAATAATCTCACTTGCGTGAGCCATTTGTACTTAAAATTGTTATTCGAGCTTTTGTCCAAATTAAATAAACATTTGTAACAAATTTTAGGATGTCTGAAATTGGGCATTTTTCAAAATTTTATCATTTAACCTATGATAAGTTTCAGAACTTCAACTGATGTCATAGTTACGCCTACTTTTAAGCGAAAAATATAGTTTGGAGTAGTTTTTGGTAAATTCAATAACCTCTTATAAAAGCTGACATGCCTTCTTTGGATTTCGTTGAAGTATCTTAAATTTCAGATCTGCGTTCCATACAATAAAGTATAGTGCCCGTCAAGATATAAGAAACTCGCCTGACTTACTAATCGGTAGGAGTAACTTGTCCTAGTAAGGGGTGCAGTTAAAAATTTGAAGGGGTAGTATTAAGGAAGATTTTCAACCTATTTACTTTCAATATTTTATATTTTTATTTGTATAAACATGCAAGATGATTCTTCAAATGTACTTGGAAATTAATTTTTTATTACTCATGCGGGGTATATAGTATCTTGTCGCACATTTTTGCGGTTGCTAAAATACTAAATAAAATATTTCTGAGTAAGACCCTGTTCTATTTTACCTGTGCACCACAATAAAAAAAAATTTAGTGATAATCCTTTTGCTAAGTACCCGCTGGGAGGCTCGTTTTCTTATATCTTGACGCGCACTATACTGCTAATTACAGAGGTATAAAGTTTCATCTTGGTTTCTCAACTGCTGATTTTAAGTTTGATGCAATATTCAGAATAGCTCTGGTAGTAATACTGGCTTTAAATTTCACTTTTTGCGGCATCTGGATACAACGAAGAGCTCGACATTGAAATATCCAAGTATATATAATTATTAGTTGATTAAATGAAGGAAAAATTTTTTCAGAACTCATTTTTTCATAAATATGTTTTATTTGGAAAAGTTATGTATATAAAAATGATTAGAAACACAACGTTTCAACAGCAAAGTGCTGCCTTTTTCAAGTATAAAAGTATTATACTTGAAAAAGGCAGCGCTTTACTGTTGAAACGTTGTATTTCTAATCATTTTTATATACAGAACTTTTCCAAATAAAACATATTTATATAAAGTATAAAAGTATTATACTTGAAAAGGCAGCGCTTTGCTGTTGAAACGTTGTGTTTCTAATCATTTTTATATACAGAACTTTTCCAAATAAAACATATTTATTAGTTGATTTAATTACCTCATTTTTAAAAGTTGAAATTCGTTTACTTATTCGTACTATTTCAGAATTTTTGCGATAACAGTAAGAACATCATTCGAGCTATCTATATTCAGTCCACAGACTCCGTTTTCACAGAAAAATTATTCAAAAACCTACATTATCTTATCTAACGCTTCAGTGTAATTGCAATCGTTCAATTTAATTTTCGTGTTAGCATTTTTGTAAAATTCTGTTCATTCTCATCATTTTTTCGCTAATGCCCATATCATATCAAGCTTCAAAGTAAAACCTGTGAAACTTCGGGAGCCTAAGTTGTATCTGAATTGCTGCATTTAGAACAAATAAACTATCGATGCAAGGAGCCATAATTGCACACCTCCTTCTATAAATAAACGAGTAATTTAGGTTTTAGCTATAATGATAAAACTATTGATTTTCATAAATGTGAATCATCAACTACTTCAAATGAATTGTGACATTATAAATCTATCAATAATAATCACAAAAATTAAAATCTGAAAATATCTGCCTTCACGAATAGGAAGAAGCCCAGCAAATTTATATGTAGCCCTTTCCGCATTGTCTTCTTCCACATATATCAATTCCATGTTAAAATCTTGCTTACTTATACAAAATGATGAAGATATTGCAAGATATTCAGAACTTACTACTTTCATAAGATACAGAACAACAAATTGAGAGTCTAGAATTTTAAAAACCTAAAATAACTATCAAAAAAATCAATTTATAGATAGAGCATCTGATAATAGCGCTTTTTTTTAAATGCATAAAATTTATCATTTTAGAAATATTGTTTTCTTTAAATAAATCGTTGAATCATTTTCTCTTAATGTTTGGGGATAATATTTTTAGTTTATTCAACGTTCACAGATGGCAGCCCAAATTCTGACTTTCCAGCTGTAATTTCTGAAAGTGCAATGAACTTGTAGGCAATTTGATTGTTGTGAGAAATGTAAATCTGAAGAAATGAGTAAAATCCCGGATTAAAAATATGTTAATTGACAGTGAGATTCAAATATAACTAAAGATTACATGGTTCAATTTATGCCCAATTGCATCACCGTCACTTAACTTTAAGTAGAGTTTAATATCTATGGCAACTATTCTATTGACAACTGTTACTATGGTTATTATTCCTCCCTCAAAGTTAAGTGACGGTGGGGCAACTGGCCATTAAAGTCGTAAAAAAAAAAGATGCCATTAACTTGGCACTGCAGTATTGATACGTTTTCGATTCTGTATATAATTACATATTTTCAGTATCAGAAACAGCAGCACTATTGCTGTATATTTTTTAAGTCAAAATATTTGTTTTATCAGCTTGAAGAACAGTTTAATTATTGTTACGCGCCTGAAAATTTTGTCATATATATTTTGCAGTTTAGAATAACTCTAATCAGCTGACTGTTTTATACAACTAAAATTAGAGGTAATCTGGCATATTAGGTTTAGAATGAATAATTTGCCTTATGTCAAATATTTATTTGAAATCCATGTCAAGAGGGTTGTGAGAAAGAATATAATTCACCATCTTGGTGCGCCCGCCATATTAGATTTAAGTTGAAATTGAATTTTTAGGGGAGTATGTAAGTCTGTTGAATTTCATTGAAATCGTACTACAGAAAGTGCGTCAAAATCAATTTTCTAGATTTGTTTACATATAAGTGAAGCTAATAAACTTGTCATTATTGCAAATTTTGCAATAAAGGAAGAACAATCAAAATACGTAGCCATCACATTTATTTTTAAAATGATCTAGATTTATATAATAATAAAGAAAATGGTGAAGGACCCCATTGGAACTAATAGCGATATTATTTTGTTCTTCTTAAACAATTTCAGAAATCATCAAGTCGCTTTTTAGCGCGTTTATCCGTCGAATTAAACAGATATATTAATTGACACACGTTTTAAAAAACGCTGTGCTTTTAATTACAAAAATAAAACATTGTTGCCATTTTAACAACTTATGGCACCCATTGTTGCATAACAAGGAAACTGCTGGCCTCAAAAATTCTAGGTAAAGTATTTGTACAATTCAAATTACCTACCTATCTATTTTTTTATGAGAATATAGATGTTTTATACGTTTATTTTTCTATATTATATGGATGTACTTAACAATATTTTGAGTAATTTCAAAGTTATTTTATTTTTATTAATAAATAATTCACAGAAGCCCCAGATATTGTGCCTAAAATCATGTGTTTATATAAACAAGAATGAAGATGAAATATTTTCTTTATTTGTTGAGACAATTTTACGGCATTTTTTCCACAATATATTGTTTTTATTTGATATATAAGTATAAAAACGTTCACTTTAATAACAAAAGAAAAAGATGAAACTAAAACAGAAAAAGGAAACTGCTTAGAGGATGCAAGAATGTAGTCCTACAAAAAACAAAAAAAAACATTGGATACTAAATGAACAAAATATGAAATGGTAAATATTATATTCTATAAAAAATATGCTATAAAAATAGCTGAGCATTCATTAAGATACTTTTAACAAGTAGTTCAAATCAACTAACAATTTTTATAACTTTACTCAAAGTAGATTTGCAAATCTTTTAATTTAAACGTTCACAATTATACCAAAACTTCACCCCACTAATTTATTTTTGTGTATGCACAGGTATCACTTGAAGATTTTGACAACCACTGTGTTGAAATCTGCTCTTCAGATGTCATCCGATGATGCGTCATCAGGATCGAAAAGAACAAAGGGTTTATAAGTATTATTAATTTTTTTTTTCAGGGTATTGTTTTTCGAATTTGTAATGCAAATTTGAAAAACGATGAATGAAATATTTAAGTTGAATTTTTACGAGGGAATAATTTTTTTCAGAGTTGTACAGGAGACTGAATAAATATTTGAAATTTGAATTTTGTTTTATTTGACATTTATAAAACTGTTAATTATACACAATGATGAAATTATTGCTTAAGTGCATTTGGAATAATTGGTAGACTCGTGCGGGCGGATTAATTGATACTTATCTCATTTATTCATCATGCAAGAACATTGGCGTCACTAATCTAAGGCTCTCTCTAGAAAATAATTCTTGTTATGCCAATGATCAAATTCCGAAAAATGCAAATCTAAATTGGTTATTTCCGTTGTTACTACTCGGCAAGCCTCGTCACCAAATACTTACCCTTTTCATAATTAATATTTTACTGTTCCAAATTCTAATATTCACTTTTATTATCTAAATTCGAATTTCCCTCTTCAAAATCAAATTCGATATTTATTGAATGTACCCATCCAAAGTTTCGTCAGAACTTGCAATATCAATTAACTACTAATTAATCATGTGGCGTGCTTTTGTGAATATGTCGGTGTATTTTTAAGTGAAAAGAGTATAATCTTTTGGAATTAAACAGTGATTTTTGTATATTAAATGTTACAAATATGTGCTTGGTGCCTTGAACTGTTTATTGAAGTAAAATCTGGTTAGAAAATTGATCTGCAAAGGAGCATTTTGATATTGGACTTCAAAAAGAATCAGCCATTGTCGAGTCCCCTGTAATCAGGTTTGTTTGCCATTTCAACAGATTTTTAATATAAGTCAGAGTTATGGTGAAGATTAATATTTCAATAAAAAAATATTTATAATTGTCAAATTTTTGGTATGTCTTCAAAATAAACAAAAGTATGTTTCTAGCAATGATATATTTAGCGTGATCTAAATTTATTGTTTGTAATGCAAGCAAAATATTGGTTTAAAACATGTGTATCATATCGAGATTTTAGTGCAATTTAATAATTAAAGAAATATCAACAATTCTCTTGGTAATTTGATTACAAAATCAATATAAACCATTACTATAATAAATAAAAATCATGAAAAGGAATTATAACATTTTTTTGAAGTTGTATTTATTTTTAAAATTAACAGTAAACAAAATTTGGAAAACAAAACAAGACCTTGACCATAGAGCAAGAGTATTTTTACAGTTATAATCAAATTTTTAGACGACATATGCCGTTTTATCGTTGATTTAGCTTCATTTATTGACAGTCCTGAAATAATTAGCATACCGGGCGTTGTCTACATTTGTTATAAATTTGAATAGAATATCTTGTCATTTGATTACAATAGTTGTTTTAAAATTAAAACAAAAGTGTTGACATGATAGTTTTCAGGACAAAAACTATACACCCCAATCTTTTTAAATGAATTTTATTAGTGTATTTGCAATTTTCTAATGAATAAATGCCTTATGATATTTGTATGTCATACTATTTTTCCTATTTGGGCGATTGCTTATTGAACAATTATAAATATTCCACTTTTCATTAAAAAGATTGACTATAGTTCATTTCAGTTAAAAACGGTTCAAGGGTTCTTATAGCACTACGATTCTAGCCCTCTTGATTAGTCAAAATATTTGTATTTATTCAGATAATATGTGAATATATTAGTTGCCTTTATTTCTTAAATTAATTTCCAGACAGCTTGTTTTATATCCTGCATTTACTGTGTGTAAATTTGTTGACATTTCGAACAGTCAGAAATCTCAAATCGTAGCCCCATAAGAACCCTTGGACCGCTGTTAACTGGAATGAAATATAGGAATATTCCATTCAAAAATAGAGTTAACAGCATGTCAATTATTTTCATGCAAATGGCTCGAATAATTGCATTTCATTGCCCCTCTCCACTAAATGGAGAATTTCTTTTCATTAACGTCATTTTTTTTTTTTTTTTTTTCGATAGAATCACTATCTAGAAAGATTTCCTGAGAAGGTCGGGAGATTTATTAAGTATTTAACTACTTATTATCATTTTTCTGGAAAATCATGACTTGGAACTGTTTTTATGAAATGAGAAAATTAATTAAGACAAAAACATTGTAATGCTTATTCATGTCCGGTAAACAGTTTTTTTATATACTTGATGGAAAAAATCAGGTTTAATATGTAGAAATCAGTAAAGAAAAGTGCCAGTTTTCTAATTACCAACAAAAAATAACAAACAAAAACCGCACTATGACACGCGCCCAAATAACAGCTTTGCCTTAATTAAGAAAAAATTACAAGTTAAACATATAAGAAAACAAAAATTCTCTCGATTCCGCCGGAAACAAATGTAAAGTCGCTTCTTTAGCTGCATCCAGAATTTTGCGAGAATCTTTAGCTTCTAAAGTTTCTGACAGATTAATTTTTAATATTATTTATTTGTTACTATGCTTTTGCTTGGCAGATGGCAAAACCGTTACTAAGTTTTTGCAAGAACACAACCTTGATTAGTATTTCTGTAGAAAATTATTTCTATTCTTGGCGTCTTCCACTCAAGTTTTTCCATCAAGTATACAAAAAAATAGCATGTTCATTGTTCAACACGTAAAAAAAGCGATATTACTTTGCTCGTGTAAATTTAATTCGCTCGCTCGTTGCTCTCGCTCGTGAATTGAAACATTTACATTCGCTAGTAAACTCTCACTTTTCTATACTTTTCAAACAATCTACTATTAAATTCTTAAGATATTTTTCTATATATGATTTGATTATTCAAAATAATCTCTTTTCATAGTATTAACATTAATATTACCAATAATATCACAATAAATCTTATTTTAAAACTTCGACTCTACTCAACCTAATCCTCTAAAACTGAAGTAATCGGTTTTCAACTCTTGAAACATCGTTATGCTTATGAGTAATCTCTTTAAAATTAACTTAATAATTAGGGAACTGTTTTCCTGAGAAAAATGATCGGTTGTAGCAGAAACTAAAAAGTAATGAGTTTTTATTTTCAATTATCAGAAGCTAAATGATAAACTAATCTATAGGCTATGTGCAAGGGGGCGGAGTCTGAACAAATATCGATGCGAGCGCTCATAGTGAGCACCATTGTAAGCATCGAACTCCATTTCTCATTTTCTCAGAATATGTCATCGAGCATTGTAGTTTAAAAGTGAAAATAATTGCATATAAAACTTAGGAAAACGCTTGTTCTGTTTCAGGCTGTAGTGTTAAGGATGATTAAAGTGAAATATGGTTTCATAGATTTCATGTACGCAATTATAACATAAAAAAACGAGTGAAGTGGATCAAAGCGGTAAATAGAGGATTATCTGTCTTTCATTATTAATCTATATAATAAAGATGTTTGTTATTTAATTGTGAAATTAGAAAAATTCGTCATCGATTTTGGATTCATGAATTTACCTCTATCTCTAATAAGAAGTTTGTCGGATGCACTTCGCAATAATTTTGTTGTTAGTATTGTCCGCAACATATTCTTCAGCATGTTTAATATGGCAAAACTAATTTCACGCTTTTCTTCAATGCTTCTCCGGTAGAAGGGATACAGTGTTTGATACATACAAACCCGATCCGCAAGATCATTGGCGTCATAATCTGAGGTTATCCTGTCAATTTGGACGAATTAAGACGTTTTCTCTAATAGATACGTTATATAATACGCACACAGCTGAATTAAATAATATTAGGACATTTAAAAAATTATAGGTATGAAACAATGATAAAATAGTTCAATCGTTCTCCATTGCCCGCTAGAGGCGCTAGTAGATTTCATGCACGTAGCCTATACAGACAAATAAAATTGTCTGTCTGTGACTTCACAATAAAGACTTTTTTTCAATCACATATGGTTACTTGCAGAATAACAAAAGTCCAAAACCAAAACACGCATGTTGTAAATTTTTATCAATCTGTCTGTCTGTGTTTGTTTGTCCGGGCTAATATCCGGAACGTTGAATCGTTTGATTTGAAACTTTCTACAGTTGTTGTTGGTAATTGTGTCAATATTTCTGACATAGTATTATCAACATACTATAAATGACGCACGAGTCGTATTTGTTCTTTCGCGTATCGTTCATCCAATTGAGTTTAAACTTTGTACAATTGTTGGTAGATACTTGCGAGAAAATTTCTGACAGTATTATTACCGTTTAATAGGGGGCGCGCGAATCGTATCGGATAACTTTTCGTTCGCGCATCGTTAATTCAATTGAGCTAAAACTGACTTGATCCTGTCTCTTACTTCTAAAAGACTATCTTCAACAATGACGGCTGACGGCGTTGAATCACTTCTCCAATTGTCCGCTAGGTGATATATGTTTTGAGAATCTCTATAATGACATCTAGAAACTTTATGTACGAATTAGAATGAAATCTTAGGTTTGAGTTGTTTGGAAGTACTTTATGGAACTCAAACAAATTTTTATAAAGTACTCATTAAGATGTATTACAATCGCGGCAGTCGTAGCCAAAAGTTTCTGCAGTACCTTCAGTCAGTTAGGGAGTTAGGAATAGTAATTCATAAGTACTATGTCTAGCCAATCTTATTTTATTATTTTTTATTCTTCTTTCGCGGATTAAATACATGCGCTGTTGCCGGCTTGTAATTAGTATATTCCAAGCACTGATCTCTAATATAACACTGGATTGGGTTTAGACCGTATTCTGGCATCTGAAAGCGGCCCCGGTTGAACGGCGGCCTTGACAGTAAAACTGAGGTTTTGTGTCACTATTCGGCGGCAAATTCAAAACACTTATAGAAGACACTCGATGAAATTCAAAGTATAATGCAAGTTAGATGATGAAATTATTCTCAATATGCAATATGCACACATTAATAATCAATAATAGTTAAAAGTATTTAAAAATTGTTATAATTGTTAAAATATTTAAAAATATTCATTAATAGCTCAAAATATTTCTTAACTTTTTAGTATCAGTATTTTAACTATTTTTTAAACATTTTAGCTCTGAATTATCAAATTCATTGAATAGTTTTACGATTTTTGTTATAAATCTAAACAATAAATAAATCGTATTGAGAATTGTGTGACTATTTGAATATTTTTATTTGGTTTTGCAGTTAACGCTATAGTTTTTGTATAGTTCGTTGAAAATAGTCGGAACAACATCATTTTCCAGAGTCATGTATCTTTTCGTGAACGCAACAAAATTTTGAGAACATAACCTCATGTTTTTGGCTATTTCTAAGTTTGGCAAACCCATTTGTTCGAGCCATTTTTAGAACGATTGTTCATCGGATGGAAATCTTGAAAATATTCACATCATAGCATAGCAATAAAAATAAGTAATGTTTACTTATTTCAGTCATAACGACAGTTACTTCAGGTTCATTTGTTGTACTTACTTGTGCAGTATCAAATTTCTCGATGAATCGGGTTTCTTTCCGCAAAACATGCACTCGATGATCATGTTTGATAAATAAAATCCCGGCAAACCAAACAGCTAAATTTTAAATATCGCGGCACAACGCGGTATTGATCTGACACAAAACCTCAGTTTTTGCCAAGATGGCGACGCTCAATTGGGGCCGCATTCCAGCGGCCTAAATCCAATCCAGTGTTATATTAGAGATCAGTGATTCCAAGGAATACTGTGTATTCCTTTCATTAGAGTTTCCTATTTGGAATTATATATGTATGTAGGTAAAATTTTCGGTATCCCATAATAGTGCAAAATGCAAATGTATAAGAGTCTCAAAAACTAAATATTTGGAACTATATTGTATATGAATTTCATATTGCACCAATCGATGCAGATTTGTTTAAATATCAATCTGTGTCAATTTTGAAAACATTCCAAGAAAATGCATACTACCTTAAAAGTATGTAATTTTGGAATTATTGGTTTTGTCAAACTTGAAAAATGAATTTACTACTTGAAGCAATTAAGCAATGAGATTTATTTTGATTCTGGCACTTCTAGTAATACGTTCTTAATTCTAAATATCTTTGTGTTCTTGAAAATTACTTTAAAATATGGGCCACAAAAATAAATAGTAGATACATTATGGCTCATATTCTCATCTTGCTTATAAACCCAATTTTTATAAGAATGGGTGGGAGATAATGCTGTTGTGATTGGGATGAAATACAGAAAGACAACAACGATTCACACTGTTGTAAAACAACGCGCGTTCCCACTGCTGTCACTTTTTGACAGTAAATTAAATTATAATTAGTTTTTTGCTTCACCATTTTTAAAATCAATTAAATTCTTTACGTTTGCTAACATTGTTATTTTTGGTAATAACTTCCTGTTTCATTTTGTTGTTTATTTCATTTCGTTACCGTGGTTACTATAAGTCATGTCTTTTATTATGAAGTGTCATTTCAAATCAATTATGCTCGGTTGCATGAACGTTCATTAGCTAAACAGTTCTTCAAAAATGAACAATATCAAATCGAATTTTTGACAGCAATGCTAAGCAACTGATTTGACGAATATATTCGATTTGATATTGTTCATTTTTGAAGAACTCTTTAGTTAATGCACGTTCATGCAACCAGGCCTTAGCTTCCAAATACAATACATAAATTAGTTGTAATGTATAGTAGTTGACTCGTTTACAGTGTCTCGTGCTCATTTAATTTCAAAAAAATTGCCTTTATTATAGGATCATTAAATAATATATTGTAATTCTTTATTAAATCTATATTCACTGTATAAGTGTGCCAGCGGCGCAACAATAAAATCTTAGTACACAGTAAATATTTAATTACTTATCTGCTATTTGACCAAAAAAACAATTATTATATGATTTTTTAGTATTTTTGTTTTATTTTGATCAATTTTAAACTTATAAAATGCGTATTGAAGTGGGGAAAATCGCACCTTTTGGATACGCCACTGCATTTGTCCAATATTTGATTTCTTAACCAGTGGCGTAGCCGAAATTTTCGTTAGAAGGTGCAATTACAAAATATATATGGCAGCAAAATAATTAACAGCCAGTATATAATTCTATTAAGTGATTATTTAAACTAAAAATGAATGTGCTCACGAGGAAGGCACTTGCACTGTTTAGCTACGCTACTGTTACAGCCAAAGTTTAGCTTAGAATTTAAAACTTTTGTTCCATTTGCGTTTCTTGGCAGACGCATGCTTGGCGTGGGCTCATCTTGAATGATTTATAGTAGCTAGACAAAAAGATTTATTATTTTAATAATGAAATTATGCTTATCCGGGATATGCATGTGTCTCATTGTTGCTTCTAACTGTTCATTCCATTCCGTGATAAATCGTTGTGCAATCCGTGTTGGTATTTACTCCGTAGTAGATGGTCAAAGCTCAAACTGGTGTATGCATTGGTCGCCACACAGATGGAGCTGCAATCACGCCTGATTATGTAACACGAAATCTTATTGGTTAACAACAACTGACAGCGTATTTTTTTTTATAATTTTCTGCTTTATTGGTTAGAATTTCGGTTTTGACGAATTGAGCGGAGTTTGAAGTAGAGTTTAATTGAGCCATTTGTTTGACAACCAGAGTATAGTTAGCTTGTAGACCGGAGTCGTAATATCTTGTTTCCGGTGTTACGGTAACAATGACATGTGTCCAGTTGGACGGATAGACGGGAGACGGACGTTGATTGTCCGACGCAGACATAAACTGTGTAGGGAGCAGGGAAACATCCTTAGGGACACTGGGCGGAGGATTATAATCTGTAGCATAGTTTAATTGAAATTTAAATGATTACTTTAACAGCTGCATACCTACCTACATTAATATATTTGGATTTTCCATAGATAAATTGTTGTATATTGTCTTTAAATAATTAAATTAGGCAGTTTACACCAAACAGATACAACGCAGTAATAAATTTTAATTTTTTTATTAACTTGTACACGTGTGGGCGCACCTTTAAATATTATAAATAGTGTTTTACGTATCATTAGCAGTCTGAAATACTATTTTTCATGTACTTAAATTGTTTAACTACATTTTTATCTATATTTAATTTCATGCTAATTTGGAAGAAAGTCTTAATCGACAGGAGAGAGGGCAGTAAATTTTATTATACATTCAAATTTAGAAATTCAGTTGTGTTTCATATAAAAATTATTTATTTTATTCCGACAACGTTTAAAGATGGTATAAACGTTGATGACACTAATAAAAAATTTATTTTATTATCGTAAACCTGCTTTTAAATTATTTATATCGTAGATTTGAATAAAAATTTAAATGGATGAAATGCTCGGCAGTAAAATTTGATTTATTCTTTCGTTTTTCAAGAATCCGAAATTATTTTGAAATCCTATTAGATTTTAAGGTTATTTATTATATTTTTATATATTTCAATCTTCATTTACATGATTTCTTCATAAAAATAGTTTAATTAACATTTTTATCATCTGTACACTTCAATGCTTGAACTTTGCTGTCTCTGATTGAATTCATTTCATCAAATATTATTTTCATACTTTCTCGCATTCAAATTGAACATTCATCACATTTTCTTACTGGCCAAAAACGCCAATTGTAAATTTAATTTCATATAAAAAACAAATTAAATATTTGAGTGGCAACATGTCATACTTTCGATAAATTTTGCGAAAACAAATGCCAAACGTGGAAATAAAGATATGCTTGCCAGTAATTTACAACCTCACAATTAATTGAATTAGTAATATGACAGCTGTCAACGATGCTTAATTTTTTAGATGAGGGGACATTTCTTTTCAGTTTTATCTATCGGGTTGCCCGAAATGCATATGATGGAAATTCATTAATACCAACCACAGAAAATTTATTGATACATTAATTTGTTATAAACAATAATTTCAAATATTTACCGAACTGATATAAAAATAAATATTTACAGTATCAAAACAAATAATTCAATTGATCGTGCGCACACTGAGTTCAACAAAAATTGATTTTATAAATATTTTCCTTTTTGTCTCTCTCATTTTGTTATATTTCAGCATGGAAAACCTCCTGTTCCTAATTTCTTGAATTTCTATTCCCCACCAAAATGCATCCAGAATCCAGATGCATTTATCTCGCGAACCTCGCGCGCTGACTAAATTTCGTCAGTTTGCGACCAACCTTCTACGTAGAAGGTTGTAACCGGTGACGTTTTCATCGATTCTCGCGCGCAGAATACGTCGCAACAATCAACTGTTTGTTGGCATTATTGCGCGCCAAATTTGATTGTTGCAATCAACACGGGGTATTGTCGAGATATTTTGTGCAAGGTGTATTTTTGTAAAATTGTGGTTTTTAAAATGATGCCTACCTAGATCAGCCTATCCAAAAAAAAGATTAATTGGTAAGACAAATCAATTTTGGATGTAGTGTTTAAAATAAATTCTATTTCAGTTTTGCTTGTCAGCTATTCATCTAACCTATAATATATTAATTTGTAATGCTAACAAGAATACCTTAGAAATAGTAAAAGTAGAATAGGAGTGAGAGGGATGTCAACCCAGCACCTGCAAAACAAAATATTTGGGCAATACCTAAACAAAATTTATATTATATATTATTTTAATTTAAAATAGTGTAATAGCTTGCAGTTTTCATTCCATGCGGTAGGCTGCAATCGTAGCAGATAACCTAAAATAATGTATTTTCTGATTTTAATAATTTAGTCGTTAATATTTCTGACCACGTTTGGTGTTAGCCAAACTTATGGCTATCAGTGTAACATTATTGGAAAAAAAATGTATCTATTTGATCATAAATCACCATCCCCTTTGAAATTTGGATTGTTACGGCGGACCCCCTTTTGTGAGAGGAACTAATGTGATATTTGAATGGAAATGGTGACAGGGTAGTATTGAAATTTATTGTTGGATCAAGAGGGTAGTAGTTTAACTTGTAATTAATTTAAATTTGTTGAATACAGTCTCAACAAAATTCCAAAAATATCTTACCAGTCTATTAATATTAAGAGCAGGTTAGTTTTTTGTTATTTCGAATTTAAATGCATTAATTAATTAATTTCAGGTAAATATTTGTATGCGACTGTTCCAGTAGTTTTTATCAAACGTTGACCCTAAATTATATCATAAATTAAGTTCGTAAAGATAACATGTTCTCCTAATACTTTTAGCCGGTTTGCTTCCAGAAATACAAGTAGATATTTGAAAATTTGCTCGGAAGAACATCTAAAAAACTAGTTTCATTTAATTAGTTTTTTGTCCAGAAGATTTATATGTAATAAATTTCAATGTCAAATATTTTTAAAAACAAAACTCATTTTTTAGTACACTTTTCAACAGTATTTTTGCAGTTGAATATCAGAACAAATCATAATATAAATTTTGCAATATGCAAAATACAAATACAGAAAAATATATGTAGATTTGTTGAGGCCTTTGGGCACAATATTATATGAAGCCTCTAAGCTAATAAGAATATATGGATATTTCGGTACTGGAGAGATTAGCTATTTAAAGTGAAACCAGTACTAATTATCTTTGTCTTTGCAAATTTGCTCTAGAGTAAACCAGGTTTTTGGTATTATAAATGCGGTAAGAGGAGGTTGCGAGAAAGGCAGCATTTGTAATAATCTATTATCGATTTTATAGACAAATCATATAAATAACTCCTCGTATTAAAATCGAAATAATAATTCATTGGAACTGGTGTGATTTGAGGTTAGTTGAACATATGACAGTACGACGAAAAGTCATACTTACAACATAACATAAAACTGTAACATATTTTTTAGGCGATCATGACAAAAAAGGTGTTTTTATGGCTTCTTTTGCGGCCGTGAAGTTTCACTTTTTGGGACAGATCTGTCAAATTTTACTTTTTGGGACTGATCTGTCAAAAAATATTTCATAAACACTTTATATTTACCTATATGGGCAGCATGATGAACTCTTTAAGAAACAGTTTTCGCTTAAATAGTACATATATTATTCCGTCAACCTCTGTAGTTCTTGCAATTCAAAAAATAAATACGCATTTTTTGTTGAATGACAACTTGATAGAAGACAATAAAATAAAACAATTTCAACGGCAACTAAGATGTACAATTGCAATGTTTTAGAAATAAATAGATAAAATGATGTGATTTTGAATTATTTCGTAATGATCGCCTAAAAAACGTTGTGTGCACCTCGGCCTACAGTTCTTTTTTGGTCTCACCTGAATTGCAGCCTCAGCTACGCTTCGGCCGCAAACAACAGATTCGACCAAAAAAGATAACCTTTACGGCCTTGATACACAAATAACTATTATAGTCGACTAGCATCATAATGTTATGATTACGGCACAGAAAATCATGCATAATGTTATACATTATGGCACAAAAGTGCAAAAATCGTCATGACAGTGAAATAAATAAATACCAAAAATTATTAATTTTTATTAATTTTGACATAAATTGTACAAATTGTATTTCCAGATATTGTAATACCCGACAAAGAAGATGAACTTGTGGAAATAACAGAATCGTTTGTTGAAGAATATTAATTTATTCTTCGGACAATTTTGCTATTTGCTCTTATTTTCTCGCGATTCTGAATTACTTTTCCAATCATCGTATCTTTTAAAGTTGTGATATCAGCAGCACTATTTGCTAAAATTGTGTACATGGCAGCGTTAGGAATCTCCAGAACTTGGCAATAAGTCCAGGAATTCGTCCAAATGTATTGATTCCAATTGGATTACGTGCACATTTTCCAGAATTATAAAATAAAAGGAACTTCCTAATATTCACATATCATGATCTTGAATTCATATAATTTTTAATAATACTAATGTAAACCACGGCGTCACCATAATTCAAAATCGTGAATGTTCTATCCCTGTGTGTCTTTGTATTTTTAATATGAACGACTATAACGGAGTCTTCCACTTTTACATCATCAGTACCGAATAAGTACATAAATTATGGAACACACGTCGACAAGCTCCAAATAAACCAAAAATTGCAACAACCTAAAAATGACATTTTTTGAGAAAACAATCTAATGCCAATTTAAAAGCGTTTACCTTCATGAGTAAATATTTATCATCTGGCGCATTTACAAATAATTTTATCAATTGTTCCTTTAAAAATATTGCAGACTTCTCTGGTAAATAACCAACCGAACAATTCTTGAGAAAGGCAGAAGTTGAGAAAAATTCGTGAAGTCAATTTTGTCTTTGCCCCGTAGCATTCATTTTGATTTGGAGAATATACACCACAACGATGGAGACTTGTAAACTTTCGACTAATAATGTACAAGAATTTAAAAATATATAAAGAATCTAAAACTTCAACAATTCACCTGATCTAGAAAATAAGCGAGCACAACCGTTTCAGTATTTTTTCCTGTCAATTATTGCCAAAATTTGTCATATTTTTTCGTGTAGCTTACCTCAGATTTTTTTGGAATGAAGTCAATTCGGCTTTTGCAGCTTTTTTCAAAATTCCTTTATTCACTATCATATTCAGACATTGTTAGTGAAAAATTTGTGTAGAAATAATTGTTTTCACAATACCTACATTGAAACAACGCGTTTCAACGCCTGTATTGTCAGTCGAAACAAGACAATTTCAGACAAATGCAAGTGTAGTCGGGTAGAAACAAGCCTGTTTCTGCCATAGGGGAGAAACAAGCTTGTTTCCGCCCGCTGAATTTGTTTCTTATATTTTTATCCCTGGCAGAGTCGCATTTGTTCATTGTCAATTTCTCAATGAAAATCAAATAGCCTCAGTTAATTTGACAGTTGTTGTATTTGTAAAATTAAAAAGACGATTAGTTTAAAGAAAAAAAGTATTAATACGACAATTTCAAGTACACCACAACATCTTATTGATAAAGCAGAAGCAGCTACTCTCGACTAGTTACCTGCAAAATCAAAAGAAAAATATTTACTTTGTTATGACAAATTTGTAATATGGAAAGTTTCAATGCAGGTATTATGTTTCGCTCGGGCAAGCAACACTCACTCTCAGCTAAAATCGTCTTGTTTTGTCCCTTGCCACACAATATACCATTATAATAAACAACACCAAAGCATTAACTTGACATCAGTCGTCATAGAAACAAACGTCAAAATGACATATACCTGAATAATTAAAATTTTCAGCAATAAAATAAAATTAAATTTCTTAAAAAGACTACTATAAAATAGTATATGAAATTTGTCTATAATCCAGTATTATGGCATTTTGAACAATTTTGTGATAGCTAAAATTTAAGCAAATGTTACAATATCTCTCTCATAATTTTTCACTATAATAGTTATTTTTGATTCTAGATTGTAAAATATCACTTTTGCATTCGAGAATAAGAGATTTTTTGTGAGCGTAGTGAGTAGAAAAATAATTCCAGAATGCAAAAGAATTTCGCAATCATGACTCAAACAACGTTTTTTCGAAAACCATGTTTCAAAATTAATTAAATTGTAGAAAGGAAATTTTGACATTTCCAATCAATTAATGTCACTTTTAATGTTGCTATGATACCAATACAGTTACTTATCTAAATATTTCGCGTCTTGGCTGCGAAGTACTTCGCGTCCTGTAAACAAAACAATCATTTCGCATGTTTCTAGTTGCCTTGCAAATGTTCACTTTTGATGACAGTTTTTGAAATAGTTATTTATGTATCTAGTGCGCGAAATTATACTTTGGTGCTTGAGAATGAAAGTTTTTTGTCGAGGCGGTAGCCCGAGACACAAATCATTCAAAAGCTCCAAAGAAATTTCGTGCACGTGAGGCATACAACATTTTTTCTACAGACGTCTAAAAATTTAAAAAATACATTCAAATTATATTAAAATACAAAAATTAGTAGAATTCTTTTTCTTGACTTGAAACGCGTTGTTTCAAGTACTTTGTCCACGTTGTCAAAATAAAACCAGTGCACGAAATACTTCGTACCCGTTGTCATGATAACAACTCCAGTGCGACATTTCGCATATATTTTTTCTACAGACGTCAAAAAATCATGACATTTGTACATCAATATTAGTATACGAATTCTACTAATTTTTGTATTTTAATATGATTTGAATATATTTTTTTAGTTTTTTGACGTCTGTAGAAAAAATTTTATATGCTACACGTGCACGAAATTTCTTTGGAGCTTTCAAATGATTTGTGTCTCGGCTACCACCTCGACAAAAAACTTTCATTCTCAAGCACCAAAGTAGAATTTCGCGCACTAGATACATAAATAACTATTTTTATGGTAATTATCATTTTGCACATAAAAAACTAAAACATTATTTGAATGCCAATTTTATACGTTGACAGTAATTATATTTTAAATTATTGCGGATGAAATACCATTTTTTTTTAATGCACACTTCTAAAAATTTAGCTGATTTATCATAAGAAAGTTTGTATCAAATTTCAACAAACTTTACCATTTCAAATTTCGCACTAAAATTTTAGTTTTGAATAATCTTAAAAAGAATAAAATAAATAGTTTTTAAAAAAACACGCTTTTGTCAGTGACGCACTAAAAAGGACAAAATAATTTACTTCTTTATGTTCAATGTTAAGTGAATAAGTCGAAAAGCATAATTAAAAGTACAGATTTTTCAAAGAACCGAAACCGAAAAGTGCCTCCCATTTTTGGGAATTAACGTGAAGAAGTAAATTACATTATTTTGTCCTTTTTTGTACGTTATTGTCGGTTATTGTTAAAAGTGTGCTTTTTAATGTTTTAAATTATTTCTTACTTTTTACTCAATTTTAGTTAATTTCAACAAATAAAAGACTAAAATCAAAAAGATCTTTTAGTCCATATTGTTCAGTTGTTAACCATAAAATAATAATTTCATTCCTATCAAAGTTATAGAAAATATCTTCTGAAAATTGATTACCATAAAAAAATTTAATTCATTCTGATACTAATATCGGAGACCGCATGTCAATATTTTCTGTAACTCACAAGATATTGAGATAAATAGTTTCTACCTTAAAATGGGTGCAATGAAATTCAATTACTGCATTTGCTTATTCTGTGCAACAATTCTCAAATTCCGATTATGCATAGTTCAGTAGAAATAATTTTGATTTGTACCCAAAATTACGACAAAATTAGGAGTGTAATTCAAAAAAATCTAATTATTGTATTTTCATCGGTTTTTAATACATGTGCACATGTCTGTAGATGTATGAGAATTAATTTGATTTATTTTGTTACAATCGTAGCTAATAAAAATGGGAATATTATCAAACAAATATTGTATTTTTTGAAGTATTTTATTATTTCAATAATAACAAAAATGCAAATAAATGTTTAAAGAAACTTTCGCCTTTGATAACTTTGATAATTTTAAGAATACAACGCAAAATAAAGACAATTTGTTATTATTATGAAATACATAATATAATTAAGATATCAATATTGAAATTTTGTTTATTTCCTTTATTTATTAGAGATATAAAACATTTTTAACTGTCAAGGTCAAACATATTCGATATGAATTCAATAATTAAAATAATATCCTAATAATATTATTATTATGTCTGATATCGCTGATATCGGCAATTTATATAATTATTTGAATAGATCATTTACTGAAATTACTTATTGACAATAATTATTATCAAGTTATGAAATATGATCTAACAGTAGTGGCAAAAAAATTGCAAGAAAAACTACAAATTCACATAATAAGTAATTTGAAATGCAAATGAAGACAATTTAATTTAAAATTTCAGCTATAAAATTTATTACGATCATAAAATAGATTACTAGCATTTATAAATGACAAATAACCTCTTTTTCAGTGGTTAGGTATAGATTCTTAATGAATATTAGTGACGTTTTATCATTCAATACACAATTGAGATAATTGCACCAACTGTCACACATTAATCACTCTTCAATATTCTGAGAACAATTTTTATAAAGAATCGTGAATAATACATAAACGTTTGTTAAACCTAATAGTTAAAAATAATAGTTTTCCTCATCTCATTTTCCTTATACTTATCGCTGAATATACTGCTGATCGTGGCAAACAGTAGCAGACACCAGATGACCTCACAAGGGCGTTAGTATCGTTAGCAGTTCCTCAAACTTCAGGTTTAACGATGCTGTATTCTCTGGTATCTCGTGTTGAAGCATTATACAGAAATCATGTTTACTGGTTCAACTTGACTCCAAGAAATAACCTATAAGATTTGTGATAACTGCAGAAATGCAGTTACTACAGTAACATTAGTCGCAAAAGTCAACAAGGAAAGAAAAATTGTCTAGCTGAAGTTGTAAATTGAGGGAAAAAGAGAGATTGCAAAAAGATGTTTAAAAGTTATTCACAGATGTGAAAGAAAAAGTTTCGAACTCATTCTGCGGGACAAATTACAATGTGGTTTGCATTCAATTTGTTTTTCTGTTCAACTTTTGCAAACAAACTCGGATTTAGAGTATAAGGTTACCGACACAGCTGTTTAAAAGCGACCAGAGCGCTGCCTAGCGGTTCAAATTATAATATTTTTGTACATACATTTTAATGTTAATAAGCATATTGTTTCGAGCAGTCATTAAGGTAATTTTAATTAGCAGTTATGTCAACTTCGATTTGTTCCGGAACAAAAGTATCTCAAACGGCTACAACGGAGCGACAAATTTTCAAATGTCAAAAATGAAAATAGGAAAGACTAAGATCATTATGAATGAAAAAAAGTAGAAGAAAATCTAAAAACAGTGAGAATAACAAAATGGAAACAGAGAGCAGAAATGGATCTAGAAAGCTTCATTTATCAGCTGAGCTGAATCACCTTATATATATTATGGAAAGCGCCCCCGGAGGTGCTATAAACATTGTATTGGTAGCCTATTCAATTTGATCTTAGAGATTAGTTTCAAAATTTGCCGCCGCAGATCACTAGAATGAAGTTGGTTTGAACGTCATCGCGTATCGTGCTCCCAACAAAATTAATATAGTAATGCACCATAAATTTTTATTCGTTCTGAAAACTGTTCTTTCCGTTATTATCAATTTCTGATATTCTTTATTTACGATTACATAGAATTCCACTCAATGTAAGTGTTGCCTGCAGTTAATATTTCCAATTTCCAATGCCTTATATGGACAAATTGCCATCTAAGCTAAATATATTTGCTTACTTTTACGTTATTTTGATCAGGCAGTAAATTTGCTTGAAGACATAACATTTTCTTAGCTCCGTCTGTGTAGAGCTTGCTGTAATAATACAATAAATCAGAAGTAAAATCGCTGTATAGCAGTATTAATTGGCAAAATGACTAGTTGGATTTAACTTTATTAACTATTGTGAGTTTTTCACGGGGTCATTTCGTTTGACCTGAGATGAAGATTCCGGGTTTTAGTCTGCACAACAAATAATGTCAAAGACAACAACCTTATTAGATCTTCTGTTTATTATCTTTTATGCAATCACTCGTAAAATTCAGGTAAATAAATATTTCTTGGAGAAATAATAAAATATGACATTGTGGTTACCTGCAAATAAAAAAATCTAAAAACTTTTCCTATGTTCTGATATAAATGTTTACAACAAAACAACAAAATCTCTAATTACCATCCTCCATTTTCGCATTATCGCTCAATTCATCTGTGAAGTTCTATTAAGTATATGTCGATAACTAACGCTTTGCTAATTTGAATGCACAGAATGTCAAGTTCAAAACACACTCTTCTCAGTGAAGAGTGAAGATGAAGATGAAACGTTTACTTCTTCGGGCAATTATAAACAGAACCGTGAGAAATAAAAGAGTATTGCTAAGATGGAATCTATTTATACGAATTTGAATTATTGGGGATTATTATTCTTGATTAATGATGTTCCATAGTTTTGCTTTATTTGCGGTGATTATCTTTCAGTCCAATTATTCATTAGTGTTGGAAGAAAATAAATGAATTCAAGACGAAGAAAAGGTTTCATTCTTAATAATAATTTTTTCATAATACCTGCATTGAAACAACGCGTTTCAACGCCTGCTTTGTCAGTCGAAACTAGACAATTTCAGACAAATGCAAGTGTAGCCGGACAGAAACATGCTTGTTCTGCCCGCTGAATTTGTTTCTTACATCGTTTTATCCCTGGCAGAGTCGCATTTGTTCATTGTCAATCTCTAAATGAAAATCATATAACCTCAGTTAATTTGACAGTTGTTATATTCGTAACTGTAAATTAAATAAAAAAGACGATTAGTTTCAAGAAAAAAAGTATTAATACGACAATTTTAAGTACGCCACAACATCTTATTGATAAAGCTCAAGCAGCTACTCTCGATTTGTTACCTGTAAAATCAAAAGAAAAATATTTACTTTGTTATGACAAATTTGTAATATGGAAAGTTTTAATGCAGGTATTATGAAAAATACAGTGTGTGGCACGGGACAAAACACGATTTCAGCCGAGGGTGATGCCAGCCGTCGCTTCGCTCGGGCAAGCAACACTCACCCTCAGCTGAAATCGTCTTGTTTCGTCCCTAGTCACACAATATACTATTGGAAATATTTATTATTGTAATGTTGTCAGGGTTCGCTGCAAAGAAACACTTTTATATAAAAACAACTAGGAATTGAAGTTTATTTACTGAACAAAATACACTAATAACTAATAATAATTGCGCACTAATTTTTACTTCCCCGATCTATAATATAATAGGAGAAGTATCTATTGTAATTGTGATTTTTTGACAGTTCGAGATTTTGATGAAACTTCACGTTTTAGACCCTACTGAACACGAAAAACAATTTTAAAAAAAGTTGGTTTGTCGGTCTATGTGGAAGCACAATAACTTGAGAACGTTTTCGAATTTTCGACTAAAATTTTATATTTAAGTTTTTCATCAAAAAGCTAGTTTTAAGTTCGTAGATGAGCTTTTTCAACCAGTGGTCTTAAAACTTTACTGATGGATCTTTTTAGTGTTTTGCGTTTATTTTATAAACGGTAGTATTTATCATAAATTATGAGATAACTAAAATTAATCCTTGAATGACTTGGCACAATATTCACGAGAAACATTTCTCAAAATTATCAGCCGTTCATTTGTTATTATCAAAATTTAAATTATTATCTGAAGCAAAAAAATAATAAGAATCATTATGTGAAATGAGGATTATTATCACTCATATTTTGGCATCACATGCAAACGCGCGTCAATTGTTTACTAAAATAGGTATTTTGGCTCCATCGTCTTTGGTATCAAATTAAAGCTCTTGTGGAGATAATTTTAATAGAAGTGTCAAAAAGGATATTCAAACGATTGTCAATTGTTTCTTTCACAAATAATTTGAATGATGTCTACTTTAGTATCAATTTTAAGCTCTCTGGGAGATAAGCTTAGTAGATATCAAGAATAAATAATTAGTGGAATCCACGTTACCATCTTCAAATTACACTTTCGGTGATCAAATGTTGAAACTGTATGTTCCAATGGTCGGGGAAGTACTGTGTGGCCACATCAGATTTTTGTTTATGTCGTATTAAATGTATTTTGATCTGACGTCTTTACTATTTGACTGTTTGAATCACTCTAGTCTCTATGACTGAAAGACGTGGTGCCTTATATAGACCTTTGTTTACCTGCGGTGGCTTCAGAGTGTTCTATCTCATTTTGAGAGGTTGCTACAGCTTATCTCGAATGTTCTAGACGTTAATTAAGGAAATTCGGTACATTATCAAAGGTTGATACGACTGTACAACAACAAAAGAAAATTGAATAAAATCGGTTCTGTGCAAAATGACTGCCTGTCGCCATGAATGCAGTGCAAATTCTCTACGAGATTAATATATTTTGTCTTTTTTCTCCCTTGCACTCATGTATTTTTTATGAGCGCGAGCGAGAAGACCGATGATTCTTGCAGTTTTATCGAGAAATTTTCGTCGTCGGACGACTAGCATCATAATATTAGTAACTGTCACTCTTGATAATTCAATTTCGTAAACATTTTTGTTGCTTATATTGAATGTACTATATTTATGTGAATTTTAAGAATATTTTAGTGAATTTTATCCATGAGCAATTAAATTGTGATACATTTTAATTGGTTAATGCATTTTTATTGTTGGAAAGGTATTAGGAATAACTTATTTTTTTGACGTCTGCAAATATACTGTTCTGTTTGTAATAGAATTTTTGCAAAAGGCGATCGCAACGATTTGCTCACGACCGTATTTTTATCGCTCTACTTACATAGACTACGTTCCACTAGGCGAACGCAACGATTGGCTCATGACCGCCGTTTTTGCCGTTCCACTGACATGATGATTGCTGTGATTGGTGCTTCAAGTTGAACGATGCGATTTTCTGTTTAAAATCAAATAAACTGACAATTCGTGGTTAAGATCGGAGAGTGAATCATTGATAACATAGCAAATAAGATGTATGAATAGAATTATGAATTGGTAAGAGCTTTTTTAATAAAAAAAAACCATGAAATTCTTAATCACACTGTTCTCTAGTTTAATTAAGTAACCGGTTTCGATCACGTGGTGATCATCCTCAGATTACCGCAGGAGAGAACAATAAGATTACAGAAACTTCACAAAAGAAAACGGCGTCAAGTAGTTCGCTAGTGTCATGTTGGTGAAAAAATGTGTAAGAAAGCGGTAATAAAGCAATAAAAAAAATAGTTTGGGTCTTGTTGAACAGATTGGATATATCTTTTTATATCATTTCATATTTTTTTATTGCTTTATTACCGCTTTTTACACATTTTTCACTTACATGACACTAGCGGGCTACTTGACGCCAGTTTCTTTTGCGAAGTTCTTGTAATTTTATTGTTCTCTCCGGTAGTCTGAGCATGATCACTCAGTGATCGAAACCGGTTACTTAATCAAACTAAAGAACAGTGTGATTAAGAATTTTATGGTTTTTTTGATTAAAAAAGCCCTTTCCAATTCCTGATATCTATCACACTTGGGTTTTCCTATTCCCTTATTATGAATAGAATTAATACAATATGACTGTGAAAATTATCTATCATATTGTCAAATAGAAAGTCTTGAATTATTTGACATAATTTGGAACCAAAAGTACAAATTGGAAAGACACCTTTTCAATTAATTCAAATTTCTTGGTGATTTTTGCAAAAATGAAGCTTAAAATGGTTGCAATAAATGACGTCATCTATGACATATTGATCTTGAACGCAAAGAATACGATCGTCTTGTAGAACGATTATTGAGACGACATGAGTGGTGCGGTTGCCTAGTGGAATGTAGCCTGAGAGTACGTTCCACTAGGCGATCGCAACTATTAAGTCACGACCGCAGTTTTTGCCGTTCCATCAACATATGATTGCTGTGGCTGGTGCTTCAAGTAGTACGATGTGAGTTTCTGTTAAATGTCAAATAAACTGACGATTTGTGACTAACCCTTAGATGACTGTTGGTCCACAGTTAGATAATTGCTAGTAAATTTGGTCTTATGATATTTGCAGCCCTGGGACTCCATGTATGTGCCAAATGTAGTTTTTCTGAGGTTATATGATTTGTCATTTCAATTCATCTATCTCTGTTCAATAATAACCTAAGAAATGCTCTAGGATCACTGTGTCCCCCCTATTTATATTACCATGTAACATATAAACATTACATATAAAAATTTTGCCTCTTTGGTAGTAAATATTCTTAGATTTTGTACATGAAGATCATGAATGAAAGATTATGAAAGGTTTTTGCGGCAGAGACTGTAGCAAATGAAAAAATATCGAAAAAAATGGAGTACAGTAAAACCTAGATATAACGGGGGGAGGAGGTGTCCGTTATGTAAAAATAGGTTTAAGATAAATCAAAAAACTTTCTTTTGAAAATGTGTACACAGTAAACTGCATTTAGATATAAATAAAAAATACAAAACACAAACAAAATTCTATTTAATTGTCTTCAGACACTCGTGAAGTAACGTTGCTGTTTGATAGCGGCGGGCTTGCTTTCAGTAATCCTGCTTCGAAAAAGGAATCAAGTTTTGCTCACACTTTTGAAGTTTGCTGTTTTTTTATAATCAACTCTCTGAATTAAAAAAAAATAATATAATATAATTGAACTTCGTTATCTGACGAATAGTCAATGAATGTTATTAGGACCGGATTTTTTGTCCGTTATTTCCGAAGTTCGTTAAATAGAGGTCCGTTATATCGAGGTTTTACTGTAATTTTATTTTTCGTTTTCTTCTTACGAACTTTCAAAAAAGTTGAATGAATGACTTATTTTGGAGCTTGCAATTCTTATTTCTATCAGAAATAATTTAAGAAATTCATATATATTATTTTTATATTATATGCACGAAATAAACTCCTAGAGACATTAAATGCAGGAAGTAATATTGCATCTCGATGATACAATTGCACAAGATGTATTACATCTTTCAAGTGACTTCCTTCTAAAAGCTCATAGTGCTAATGTAAAAGATACATTACTAGGATACCAATGTGCAAGTAAGATGCAGTAGCTATCAATCATAACATTGTGATACCCCAACAAAACCATTTGTGCGCTTTATTGGGATGTTGTGGGAGTAATGAACCAAAATAAAATCCATGTTGGGAACATATTTGAAATATATGAGGCAGAATCTTCAGTTCTTGAATAATTGAATAAATTTAATACGAAAAGGAGCGTTCTAGTTACTTAACAGTTTGAATGTTTGTGAAACTGCGTTTAAAACTGAAGGTCACTATTGTCAAACATCGAAACATCAAACAACTTTTGTTTCATAATCGCGCGAATTACAAATCACTGTTTTTATAATAGAATTCGTTAGATGTTAAAATCAAGTTTATAAATATTATACCAGACATGTTTAATGTAATTATAGTAAGTATGCGTTCTTCGAATATATATCCGGAAAGAATTCGAAATCATGCAGTCATTTAAATACTTTATTGTATCATAAATGACATTTATAGATGATTTAAGATTATGAAACTCCAAGAAACACTTTTCTCACTAAATATAAAATGCAGAAAACCAGTAGACATTTCTTATCTTTTATTCGAACGTGCAAAAATGCTTTTCTGAAACATGAACCAAGATTATCTTTGCTTTTATAGTTTTATACTTCGGTGCTCTTTCATGGCAAGAATTTTAAACATCGATAACAATCAATGTAAAATTTATAAGTATATAAAACAGTAAAATTCGTATTAAATTCTTAGCTACCGATGAATATGCTTGAAATCAATAGATTTTAGTCCGAGATATTCGTTTCGAGTCGAATGTTATAAAATTGTTCAAATGTTTGCTTTTAACCTGAAACGGCAGACAGCTTCAATGGAGAAGTCTGATTCACACCAGAAAAAAAGCGTTTATTTACTGATGTGCTATTTTGAAACACTTTTGATATTACTTTATTAAAGGATTGAGTAACTAGAAATAGAAAATTTGCCTAAAGTTCCTACGAGCTTATTTCATTAGTTTATTTATAAACTAGGGCATTCTACCCTCATCTCTCTTGACCTAACCTCAAAGTGTATAGGAAACTCAGTTAATTCAAATTCCAACGACTTGTCGATCAAACATCGCCGTTCGTTGAATATTTACCCTCTAAATGTGGAGGGTGAGTGCCTGAATAATCAAGCAACGCTGTAATGCTTTTAATGTTGGGTATTTGATAATGTATAGACCATGTCAAACCGTTTACATATCGTAAAAATGAACAAATATTTTGTTTGGGTCACTTGATAATGAAAGCACTCAAAATACAGACGGGAAGTAAATACAGAATTTAGTAGACATTGGGGAGAATATTTTTGACTAACATTTTGAGAAGTTGCCATTAGTAATGAATACATAAAAAAGAATTGTGTTATCTTTCGTATTATATTTCATATCTTCTAACCTCAAACTTTCAAAATCGTTTAATTCTCTTGAGGAACTCTGCAAAGACTCTGCTTTTGCCAACATTCACATTTACTTCCCAAGTCTGCCAATTTCAAGGCAATTATCATAACTAAATAATATGTCAGAATGACGTAGATGTAGGAAATGAACAAACTGCAGCACTGTGAGATCACATTGCATGTTTTATTATACCTCCTGTGCAATTTCAACTAAATCCGGAAATACGTAATAGTTTATTTTAGAGCCTAACTATACAAACATGGCTTTAAATATAACTTTACTGAGATAATAATTATGGTTGAACCTGGACTAGTAAATTGAAATAACATTCTGTTATAATTACCTGCTGCAGTTTGTTCTGTGACAACACGAATCCATTTTGCTCAAATTATTCTATTGAGGTTATGTTTACGGATTTTCCACTTAATTCTTGTTTATGTCAATTATTATGATAGGACACTTTTCCAATTGGATTAATTCCTATTCTTTTGGAGATTGATGACCTTGGAGTTCTTGATAAACACCTGCCCCCTTTCCTCCAAAGACTGACTAATTTCAGTCTTCTTGACAACTTGCTCGTGCTGTAACCGACAGTGCACTTGACACGACAATTTGAATTTGCTTCAAGATCCTTATTTCCGCACCGTCAACATCTAATTTTTTTGCTCTCTCTCTCGGTGACTCCTGTGAAAGTCGTGAACCTCTTCACCTTGAGCTCTTCTTCGCTCTCTAACCACCTCACTTCTTTTGCCAATCTTGACGTTTTCGTAGCCGCCCCAATTTCATCAACCTTCCTTTCCGCATTGTCAATAAGTACTTCATTCTTCTGCTGTCTCTTGGTGACTTTTGGCGAATGTTGTCGTTCTCAGGAAGCTGTGTACGGTTCTATTTTCATGTTCTTCTTGCTTTTGGCAAAAATTGTCATCACATGGTACATTATCCACAAACCCTTTTGAAGTTGGACTTGTTTATATTCTTTTGAAGATTGATGAGTTTGGAGCTTTCGATGGAAGAATGCAACCAGACCTTCCTCCCCCAAGATTAGCTAATTTCAGTTTCTCGTCAATGTGTTCGTGCCACAATCGACAGTGCATTGGCATGACAATCTGCTTGAAGATAACATCCCTTTTCGCACTGCCAAAATCTTGTTTTCTGCTTTTTCTCGGTAACGGTATAAATCGATGACCTGTGAAAGTCGTCACCCGCCTCATCTCGAACTCTTCATCATCGTCCCGTTCCAGCCTCCTCATTTTCTTCGTCAATCTTGACGCTTTTGTGGTCGCCTCAATTTCAAGAGCTTTTCTGGCCAGATTCTGCAGAACACGAGTGATGTCATATCTTCCTTGGGTAGCTAAGTACATAGTTCCGTAGTAATTCTGTCATGTGGTCATCTCCGGAACGTTACTTTATCTCAGACGTCAAATAAACTTGAGAGAATAGTTAGGGCTGTCTTCCGGAGCCAGTACCAATGCTCTTTGCTTCTTCCTCCAGTTATTATTCTTTAAAATCAGTTCGAATTGCTCAAGCGTCGGTTACAGAGTGATATTAGTAGCAACTTTTCTTGGCGTGGATGTCGGAACACTTTCTATTCACAGAGCCGCACCATCACTATTCAGACTAAGACCCCTGCAGTGACAAATCAAATTTCTCCTCACTTTTTTCTCTTCGGGTTGCATATGTTCAGCTGCGGTTTATTTTTCTGATTCAGTCATATTCTTCTTCATGGATCACATCTGCTACTTTACAGTCATCTTCAACTGAGTAGCCATACCTTCGGTAGATTATTTCATTGCTTGCATTTCTTCAGCTCCGTAGAAGAGCTTGCGTGCCTCTGTTCAGGTTCCATCAGCAATTCCAGCTGATCTTGCATTTTACTGGTGGCCGTATTTCTCGTCGCGCCATTTGAAATAGTTTCAGACAGTTTTTCAACATAACTCTTCTTTAAGCGGCTTCAAAAAAGAAGGAGAATGCAGAATCCCCTCCCTTTTTGTCGAAATCTTTTTATGTATGCTCAGCGATAATTCTTCATCACGTGAACCGATTTCGATGTTTATTTTTTTATTGAGAATGGTATACCTCGAAGATGGTTTCCTGACGTGAAAATTCTACTCTTTTTAACGTTTGGATCCAAAATTAATTTAATTTGATTATCCATGATCCCAATTCTGACATCAATTTGTCATAAATTTATTGTGATTTATTAATTTATGTACAGGTTGCAGAACAAATTTTTTTGACAGAGGTCACATATTTCATTTTTTGCGCAAAATCGCTTGCTTTTAATTATACCACCCTCGTGTTCGCCCGTTTTCGCCTGAACACCGACTTATGTAGACTCATATTTGATACTCTTGAAAAATTCCATGATCTTAGCCAAACAGAGGTGTTATAGTTTGTCCATCTTTCATTTGAAAAATGACTTTTAAATCCCTCCATAAACATTAATAGCTGCTACTGTATAGAATTCTTGGTTTCAAGTAAATATATGCTCTTCGCAGATTGGAAAAAATATGTAGGAAAGATGAAAATTGCTTGAAAATTATTTAAATACCGACAGGGATTACTCTCATAAACACGACCGTAGTTACTCAGCAAAGACCGTATGACACGAAGCATAATTTCTCTCAAAATTATGAACAAAATTTATAACAAAAATTTTTACAATTTTTTGAACATTATTTTGAAGGCCTGTATGTCACTACTTCAAAATTTTGTACATTAATCTGTTCACGCATCTGCGCTACTTCACGTGACAACTGTCAGGTTGAACAAAAATATTAAGATGGACGAAAGAAGATTTGTGGAGCATAAATTTTAATTATTATTGATATTGTCGATAATAGTGATTGTTAAAAATAATAATATCTCAAACCAACAATGTACACAAAAAGTAACTGTTAAACAGATTAGAATGTATATTTATGCTAGTACGCATTCATATTGCGCACATTTTGAATGTTCACGCATCTGCGCACAAGCTACTTCACGTGACAACTGTCTGATTTAATAAAAATATAAATGAATGAAATGAAATTCCTCAATTAAAATTATGATTTCATCTCTGGAGCACGTTATTTCTAAAATAATCATAAATCTCACAACAACAACAATTCATATTTGAGCATAAAATGGCAAACAAATGAAAATATTTATTTATGCCAATGCGCATTCGTGTTGGGCACATTTTGAAGGAAAATTTGTAAGAATATGCAAATTTTCCTTCAAAATGTGCCCAACACGAATGCGCATTGACATAAATAAAGATTTTCATTTGTTTGACACTTTTTTGTACAATTTTTTGAACATTTTTTTAAAGGTATTTTGATGTATGCCACAGTACATTTTTTTGATCATAATTTTGAAACACAAAAATGTACATAATTTTGAGAGAAATTACACATCGTGTCATACGGCCTCAAGACGTATTACAAGACAGTATTATTGTATAATTTTCATTTTTCTATCGGTACTTTGTAGCAGTGCTACCTCATATCGGTGAGGTTTCCAGTAGTAGTAATCACTTTTAATCATTGCTAATTACTTAGATAATCCGTTAAGTTAAATCAGATTAAAATTGTGCTGAATTATTACTGAGAAATAACAATTTTGGCCATCCCAACAAAGTATTTAAGTTGAGAGGGAATATACCGTTTGAGCGCTGCGGTCAGTTTTGTCCTAATCCCATTTGAGCATTTTTCTCTTAATCCCTATCTACTATTTGAGCCAAGTTTATTACTTTAATCTTTTAGTCCCAAATAAATGTATTTCCTCTAAATGCCAAAAATTGTGAGTTAATATAATAAACGAACTTGGATAACAATTCATTTTATTTTATCATAAACAAATAACGACTGATAAAAGTTATATAGGTAGAAAAAATATAACATATTTACACTTTCTTACAACTAACACCTATCAATTCATTTTATTAAAAACTCGTCATCATTTACAAAAGTATATTTCTCTTCAAAGATTTATGTTGTTCATATAAATATGTAAAAGTAAACAAAAAATGATGAATGGATTTTTTTTTCTCATTATTCTTACGTGTTTGATTCATTTCGGCTATCTGCATTGTAGATTAGAGATTTTATATTTCAGTCACTATCTTTGTTTATGGTTTATCCATGTTCAAGTGGTACATAGGGATTACGGAAGACCTTGCTATACGGATTAAAAATTTGCCCAAGTTGAGATTACTCTTAGTTTTAATTCAATTTAGATTATTTAGTGCAGCAGTATACATGCTAGCTCTATTTTTTTATTTTGTGGTTTTTATTCTACGTTCAGTGGTAAAATGTTCAGGCCGTGGTTAGATGCAAGTGTTTGTGAAGAGGAAGAACAAGAAAACAGTGACAGTGACTGTGAAATATTGGATGTTTCGAAACCTGTTCTCTCTGCAAATACTTCTTGTGATGCTTTTAGTCTATATCTTCACGAATACGGACAACAAATTATTACTAATATGTATAACATATTAAAATCTGAGATTGGACACACTGCAGCATTTAAAAAGAATCACATATTTGATTAAGGATAGTCATGGAAACCTACTGATTAATTATATTTATTTTAGTGGAAAGTAATGTACATTATTTCTGCCAATATTTATTAATGAAAAAAAAACATTCCGCACCAAATATATCCTGTTGCACAGTTCAGTATTGTGCATGCGTTACTAAGCTAAAATTAGAAGAACAGATTAGTAGTTTACTGAGTAACTACGGTCGTGTTTATGAGGGTAATCCCTGTCTGTATTTGGATAATTTTCAAGCAATTTTCATCTTTCCTACATATTTTTTGTAATCGCGAAGAGCATATATTTGCATAAAACCAAGAATTCAATACAGTAGCAGCGAGTAGTGTTTATGGAGGGATTTAAAAGTCATTTTTTCAAATGAAAGATGGATATTCTATACCAAGCTGAAGCGGACCAATCGGATACAATATTTTCCTACTGAGCAACAATTAAATTACTCGACAGTGAACAGTCAATAATTTTTCTAATGACCGACATAAAATATCCCCAGGAAAAAGAAATAATTATTCAATTAAATATTACTATAAATAAGAAATATAAACAACTAAGTAACTTGAGATAATTTATATTATGTGACACTATTTCAACTGTTTTCTGAATTTACTCTCGTTATTTTTTCAATAAAATTAATTGGCGGCCATCAAGGACAGTTTTTGTATGATATGTAAATTGGCAACATTGATTCACGATAAACGATTGATTCAGTCATACCAATTTTCGATAATCTTGTCATTAAAACTAATTTATGAATTAAAGTCATTTTAATATTAATATGTTTTGAATAAATCATTTTAATATCAACCATTATGTAATATTTTAATCTTAATTACTATTTCTAAATATTTTGACAGTTCTGTCACCAATAACCTCAATTTAAATTCAATATTAAATCTTCAAATTCAGATAATATTATGTTTCAGCTAAATAGTTAAGTGTCAGCTGTCAATATCAATAAACTGTCTATTATTGTGACTGTCCCCATATTTGCAATATAATAAAGATACAAACGTATTTGATTACAGATATATCTAATTGAATTGACATTTGTGTACGGAAATATTGATCGATTGGCGAATATATTTAGCGCGAAAAAGGTCAAAGGTCAACTAAAATAAATGGTGTGATAGGAAATGCCTGTTATTATATTTCTGATGACTGCACACATTTATAAAATGTTCATCAATTCTAGGCAAACAATTTATATTAGATTTTACTGCGAATGAAAATAATCTAGGGAATTTTATATTGTTTGTCACCAATTTATTTCATTGTGTATTCAATGCAGTTTCTGTTTAAAGATGAATGACAAGCATGGATTATAAATCATGAGAGACATTTTCCCTTCTCGTTATAAATTCTCTTCACCGTCCTTGTCAAGGCCACGAAACTTACCTTCCCCCCATCACATCTGACAGCCGCAACCACAAAACTACCACCGAACGTAGCAACAACTTCTCTGCAAGAAGGCCCTTCAAGCAACCGTCTTCACATTGCTCAAGGGCTTCCAAGTCCCAGGGTCTGTATAATTGTGCTTCGACCACATACCTTAGACCTGTTCTAATTTTACTTTCACACGACTAACGGACTAACTGGCGACAGGGTGAGACTAGGGTGATTTTTGGATTGTATTGTCCTGATTTTTTGCCGGAGTGTGGCGACACAAAAGATTGCAGTTATCTGGGGGTGGAGAACATCTTGTTTTGATGAGTGAGGAGATGACTTACTTGAGGAGCATTCAAAGGAATTTATTTTTATCTCACCAGTGATACAGAAAAATATTTTAAACAAACCCAAAAAAGGATTAATTGTTGGTTAATCTTACTGTATTGAATTAAATATTCATTTTTGTTAATATACATAATTTGCTCTTTCCTGCTCTTTCAGAATATCGGTAGTAATTAAATTTAACGATACTTTCTTGGTTGTTTGACTCTCCCAAACTTTCGATATGTACCGATATGCTACGCCATATTGTTGGCAAAGCAAGCATTTGTTTTAGAATAATTCTAAATTAATTATAAATATTCGAATAACTACAGTTTTGTATCAAGTGCTAAATATTTTTTGTTTCACGTATGAGAACAAACAATGCCGTATAAAAAACGATACAAAAAACTTTAATTGTTACGTAGAAGAAATAAATACAAAAACAATACTTGATTTAATTCTTATCTGTAATGCAAAAACTTGAAGGTGTTGTCGGCAATAATGACTGTAATTATAAAAATTATTCGTTTCCAATTGCTGTAATTAACTAGCAATTGTTTGATGCGTAAATTGATGACATATTTTAGTGACGGCATTCAGAAAACGTTATGGAATAGAAGAAAATTTATTGGGCAATTATTGCATACCAGAATATATTTTTTTTCTTGGTATGTTCAACGGAAATAAATTATTTTATCATTATTAATCAGTTATAATATAAAAATTGCAATGCAAAAGGGCTCATTTAGAAAAATTTGAGTATTTTCTAAGTTTAAGCGATTTTTCTTGAATTTCTGACAAATTTCAGAGTACAAGTCAGAAATAAGGCGAAAATTTTAATTTTCTATTATTTCTGATATATTTGTTAGAATAATGGCCTGTTTTATGAAAGACTAATGACCGAATCTACAATCTTAATTAACTGAAATCAATAGAGAACATGTATTTCAATTCAAAATATAAAAATTGGCGCCAATTGAATTCAATAAGACGCGCCAAATATTCCATAATTTGAAGGCTGATATCCGAAACTAGGTTTAGTATTGAATTTCATTCTTCGTAATGAGATTTTTCATTTATTTAAATTTTGTTATTATTTTTTTTTTTGGCACTCCAGTTTTATAAAATTTTAATATTCTCTACCTGTTATAATATTGACAAAATATTCCAATAAAAACACTCATGGCAGTTTAAATATGCTGGCTTTGTAATTCAAAGATCGTGGGTTCGAATCCCAGTTCAGTATGATTTTCACTGTTTTATAAGATACTCTATGATGTATTCTCCTTAAAAATTAAGAATACCTGTGGTTTGACGATTGGTAACCGCACTCCACGGCTTGGAAAATATCACTTAATCTACTGATGTGCACTATAAGTGTCTGCCACACCCATGTTGAATAAAATGCGTGATTGATATTATTATTTTAATTTCAAATAAATTTTTCACGATGAAGTTATAGTCTGTGAGACAGGGCATACATTTTTCGTTGATTACCGCTCACATGAAACTTCGTGAGTGACTTCATTGTGATGAGTCCGACAGCTTTCACATTCGACGAAATTCTTGATTTGGGGGCGTTTTCCAGCGAGGGCTAATTGAACATGTCAATTCCATGAAGCCTTGAAAATGTATTACCGTCATATTGTTGTTTACACTAATCGAAAGATTTTTTGATTATAAAATGAAAAATAATATTGTCCGACATGAACATCAGGGACCAGCGGTGAGTCCGACAAGCCGCACTTGTCACAAATACGTTGGTATGAAAACGGATTACCGCTAGTCTGAGACTTTGAGGACGTGTTCAACTATTTTTTCTCTAAAATTTGGTCATTTTGTCCGACGAATTTTCGGGGGCGTTTTCTCAGTCCGATACTGTAAACGTGTCAGGATTATAACAGCTCCTTCATCAATGACCGCTTGTCGGACCAAAACAGTCATAATTTGAAAACATATTATTTGTCCAAAAAACATATTGTCCGACAGAAATATTGGTTCTTATCGTCAGTCTGACAAGAAAACGCTCGTACATATATAACTCAGTTTTTGACGTATGTTTATGAGCTAGTAATGAATAATTCATTAACAGAATAATTGAAAAAAGTAAAATACAAAATGGAAAAAGAAATATACTATCATGTCGCTAAGTTGGAACGTTACTCACTTTGATATTCCATCCCCGGGGGCTCCAAGTAGAATTGAATTGGTATTCGATGCTCCATCCGAATCTAAAATTAGGATTAGTGGTTCCTATTCAAGATTTTAAAGTGACTTTCTCCCCCGACTATAGAAAGGGAAGAGAAATCTTTGAAATCTTTCTTCAGCCATTTTCCCATTCGGTGCATATTTCTTCAGATATACTTCAAATATGCCATATCTCATATTCCTCTCACATACTTCAACTTAGTCAAGTTTCACATCACGTCGTGTGCGCGGTACAAATTTTTCTCTTCACGTCGTAAAATTATAATGGGAAACCCGTATATACTTTCAGCTTTCTGCACTCGATCATATGAACTTCAAGTATGCCAAATATCAAATTTTTTCGTGCATGCATTATGCTTGAAAAGGGATACGAAGCTTCCTCTTCACGTATTAATATATAGATTAAAATGGGACACCTGTATACAATTTTCACTTTCTGCACATCTTCTCCATATAAATTTTGAGTATGCCAAATCTCAAACTCCTCCGTGCATGCAATATGCTTAAAAAGAGGTCGAAAGTTTGCTCTTAACGTATTAATATATAGATATCACAATTGAAGGTGAATTTGAATGATATTTGAGGTGATAATCCCAGTATACTGATTTTATATCACACATTTGATATCAAAATAATATCAATATATTGGTACTCAAGCCTTTTTTAAATTATTTATAATCAATAATCATATTGTTGCTTCTTCTGAAACAATGCCCCACTTAAATTGTCGGACATGTATACAGAAATGTTCTAGACACTATTTGAATGTAAAATAAAAAACATAGGGATGAGCGATCATTGATGAAGGAGCTGCTATAATCCTGACACGTTCTCAGTGTCGGACTGAGATAAGGCCCCCGAAAATTTGTCGAGCAAAATGACCAAATTTTAGAAAAAATAATAATTGAACACGTCCTCAAAGTCTCAGACTAGCGGTAATCCGTTTTCATACCAACGTGCTTGTGACAAAAGTGGCTTGTCGGACTCACCGCTGGTCCCCAATATTCATGTCGGACAATATTATTTTTCATTTTATAATCAAAAAATCTTTCGATTAGTGTAAACAACAATATGACGGTAATAAATTTTCAAGGCTTCATGAAATTGACATGTTTAATTAGCCCTCGCTGACAAACGCCCCCAAATCAATGAAGTCACTCACGAAGTTTCAAGTGAGCGGTAATCAACTAAAAATGTATGCCCTGTCTCACGAACTATTAGAAAATCGAGACAAATTTGAAAAAAAATGTTTTGAAATATTTTGATGAAACTTGGTACACTCTAGCATACACAACATAAAAATTATTTCAATACGTCCAAAATGATTTGTAATACCGATCAAAATCGTTTCTATATAATTTTATTGATAATTATGAAAGGAAAAAATCCTCAAAGCACGTGGTTACCATTCTTTGACAAATTATAAATGTGTTAGTGCAGGTGCTACTTGTAAGTAAACAAGACGTCAACTGGTTTGCTGATTGCATTTGATATAATCGTGCTTGGTATCTTCGAATGGATATTGGAGCTCGTTTTCTATTATACTAATTGCATTTTAAAAATGAAAACGACACCAAAAATAGCTGCTACAGAATGATAGGTATATAATTCTTATTTTACTCACTGCAGCAGTCATATCATTTGCACTTATGACATCAATAAATTTGGAAATTTAAAATACTATGACGATATAGGTTTAATGAATTGAACAAACTTTAAAATTAGATAAGACTTTGGGAAAAAAAGGGTATCCACCATTTACAGAATCTTAAAATATTATTAAAAATAGTAAGCAACTTGTAATTTTTTCAAAAACTTGCATTTTATGCTGAAATTCGTTCAGCATTTCCTTATAAGAAAAAAAATTTGATTCAACTCAAAATATCATCAAAATATTGAAGCGCGGATCTTGAATTTTTTATTTACTTTGAATAAGAATACAATCAATTACATGTTAAAATTTCGACGGCTGGTGGTAATGCCAATTATAGAGGCATTGTTTATTGAAAATCTCTCATAAATATTTATTTTAAAACCTGCTTTCTTAAAGTAAAAACAAATTTATTTATTCTCATGTAAGGTAACAAATATCTTTTAAAAAACAAACACACGTTACCTACGAGTTTCAAGCAGGCATTGATTGACAGACAACCCTCCATTCGCTCCAAAAGCGAACAAACGAGAAACGCCAAACCAAATTAGGTAACAGTTGAACAGAACAGTTGAAGATCTATAAATGCAGCACGTGCAAATATCAAAAGAACATCGCGAAAAAATGAATTCTTGGGAATTTATTCGACTTCCTGTTTTGGAAGTATCTGTCAGCCTATGAGACTAATTGTAGGTTTATATGGACACTGAACGTGCTTGGGTTCAAAACTATTGGTTGTAAATATGTAGATTATAAATGGCTGATAGATTTAAAGGCGATTAGGAGTGATTTAAATTCTTGATCCAAAATGAGATAAAGGCCTTGGAAAATATTCAGGATTCATACATACAATTAACCAGATGTTCATTTTTTTATTGGATACTATGCGCCATTACAAGATAGTTACTTGACCGAATTCGCACTCATCACTGAAGAGTAAAAAATTGATTACACACTGTAACTACATTTGTTAGTGAAATAATTTTGAAGGATATTATTGGGAATAAAATATTAAATGATTCCTTAAATTGAATTGTCATTCATTCAAATTGTTAGGTTAGAACAATCTGTCAATCGTAGTCACTATCACAACGATGCGGCCAAGAAAAAATTAAACGAGGCGGCACAGAAAATATGAGGCAAAATTATTAAATTAAAATTGGCATTATTGCGTGCCGCAACAATATTACCAAATAACCATGAAATTATATGAAAAACGATAAAATTTGAAATTAAATTTGCATGTAAATTTGTTTCTGAGAAAAAAACTATCTTCGGAATAAATTGGCTGGAACCAATATTGCCAGCAGAAATACTTCTCTGGGAATTTCAGTCTTGGAGAAAGCAATCATTCACAATTCAGAGAGATAGAGTCATGCACGGCTGGCGCTTCTGACATCTTAATTTATCAAATCTAATTTACCAAATGATGTTTTTGGAGCAACCACCAAATTACTTTGCTCAACACGCAAAACTGAGTTTCTGCCAGTTTTCATTTACGAGAAGAAACACAATTTGGCACGTTATTATCAACAATGTAATATTATTTGATGTTTTTATCAGCATTATTAAACTCCTGAAATTGAGGGAGAATTTTTTCCAATCCACGTTTAGATTTAAGCCGAAAAATCCTCCCAAAGTGATTTAAATCCTTTCCATTACTTTTTTAATTCCCTGTTTGCGATTCGTACGCACATTCCCAAATTTATTCCATCCATGATCGGCGCCAGCATTTGGCTTATTTCCCACGGTGTTGAGCCAAGCGCCGGGCGCCGCAGAAACTTTTCTGGCGTCCAGACGATGTCAATATATGTCCGACTTGTCAACAGAAATGGCTAAACAGCTAATGAGAACGACGCAGTACCAATAGTGCAGAGTTAACTAAGTCTCGTAATTCCTAAAGCAAATCCGTATTGGGAGAAAGGAAATGCTTGTATGTGGTCAGTGTTACAAACTTAAGAGGACTTTGAGGTTGATTTATTCCATTTACAGATGTGAAATCCACAAACTATTCGCCCCCAAAAAAAATTTAAACTAGATTCGATTTCTAGAATTCTGTCCCTGATGACTAGTTAGATAGTCTCTTTTTAAGAATATTAAATGAGTTCTAAATTTAAGATGCAGTATACTAAATACTCCACCCTAATTTTTTCTGACTGGAACACGATTTTATATGCTTGATTTTTTTTTTGGTTACCAGCTAGAATCTACACTGGCCGTATGTTCCTCAAATTCTTCTGGCCACCCGTTCAGGCCAATGCAATCTGATGCGATCTGTTAAAGCTGCATTCACACGAAATACTTACGAGCTCAAATCGAGACATTTTCTTTTGATTCCTTCTTGGAAGTTTGTCTTGTATCACATCTATTCTCAGAGCTTTTTATTGTTGATTAAATTGCGACCAAACATAAATCTTGAAACTCGTGTTGTCCACAAAGATTTGTCTTTAGTACAGAAAGCAATCATTTCTAACACTGATATTGTGTGTTATGAAGCATATGTCAAGTTGACAATGAAATAATTAGTTTGGTAGCTATGATTTATGTCTTAATACTTTGGGGACTAGCATCTTCACTCTAAATGCACATATTTTGTTAGCACACATTCACACACTTACATTAAAAATACAGCATCCATGATCCACAATTAACATTTTTCTCCTCTCCGTAGGGGATTAATATTCATTAATTTTCTGGGAATTCATGATTATTGCTTGGTTTGGAATTGAGAATTTTCGAAGCAGAATTAAGTTTAGTAATATGGTACTTTCGGTGCAAGTGTTACAAAAAAAATGTTATCCTAAATCGTTTACTAATCAAGCAAACGAAGTAAATTGTTCGGAATTTCTTTCGAAGTAGTTCGTGTAAACTTGGCTCAAGAGCCCGCCCGCCTCGGGATTATTTCAAGATTATTTGTAAGTGTGAGCCCTTCCAATTAACAGCGATAAAATAAAGTTTCGTTGCTGCAAATTCCTTTACGTCCGATTCCAGACAACGAAATAGCTTAAACCTCTGCTGTTGTTAATGCCAGATATATCTGAAAGGCTTGAGATGACATTTATTTCTTGGTTTTACTTTTTTTGTGGAGTAAAAAGACATTCGCAGACTCCCTTTCGTTTGAACTCATCTTTTTTGGATGTATATTTAAATTGTTTTGTGTTTTGTTACTCTGTTTTCTGTTCGTAAGTTTTTTGTTTTATTTTTTGTTGTATGGATGTCTTGATTACTTTTTTATTGTTTCTCATTTGTCTTACATACCTATTAGTGTTTTGTTCATTTTTAGTAGTTTTCCACACTGTGTTACTCATTTAAAACTACTATTAAATTGTACTATCCTTTTTTTTTGTCAAAATATTTCTTGAATTATATTATTCAAAAATTCAAACATAACCCATAAATAAACACCATAAAATTCGGAAAAACTTTGAAATGTAACGGCACATTCTAGTTTAAATTTAGTAACATCCTAATTACTTTTAAAAGACCGACAGTTTAAAAGTTCTATTTCAGTAGCTAATGAACAGGGCAAAATCTTCACTCATCTCCAGTTCATTTGGATTTAACTGCGGGATTTTTGTTCTGTTTGGTTATCTCACCGGCTTTGCAAAACCCTCACTAGTTGCAATTAAACTCAAGCAGTTCGTAAATAGAAGACCGTGAATCCAACACATGTGAAGGCAAATACCGCGAGAGGAATCTCTTCTTTGTCTTTGTGATTATGGCTTTACAAGAGATGCTGTTAATTGCTCAAGATTAATTGCGAATAGGAATGGAAGTAACTATTGTAAACACTCAACGTGTTGCGTTGATTTATAGAGCACAAGTGTGCTACTAACACTTTCCAGCTGAAGATGACAGAATTCATAACCTCAAAAACTTAATTTTAAAGACACATCTATATCCGCTCTTAATTCATATTCAAAGTTATTTACAGCTACAAACTACATTTACAGCAATTCCGAGAAACATAACAAGGTGTATTATAATTCAAAACAAATAATGATTACCATATCACACAATTTAACATTTTATTTCCTGCTGTGCCATGAATATGCAACCGTGAAATAACATTAGATATAGCACTCAATTCTCAGTTGGCATAATACTCTCATGTGCTTTCATGTAGGCAGATTTGGTGATATAAATATTTTACGAGTGATTGTCTTCTGTGTGTTCTAGTAGCTGTACTTGAAGACTTTAACAGCTGCGGCAAAACTGACATTATAAAGATTAGACTAGAATAGATTCTATGGAGTATTAATAACTGCTAAAGAGCAAAGTATATTGACCATGACTCATTTAAAATAGGAAAATATCCGTGCAAAATGCAATCTGAAGTATTTAAGAACTAAACAGGTGTGGGATTTATGAAGTGATATATGGCGTCATCATAGAAATGTACCCTTGGCTCTAATAATAAGTCAATATATTTATTTTTTGTCCTATTTCTATTTATACGGGGATTGTTCGAAAAATGTTGAAACAAAAAACTGAAACTTGTGGGCTAGGGCATTATTGTGCTTTTTTTTGGCTTGCAAACATCCTCAAATTACTGGTACAATATCTGGGCACCAGTTGGTCAAAAACTAACATTGCACCTAAAATCGACTAACAGACTTATGGGAATGAACGGTCCAGGGTTTCAGCTACACTAAATAATCTCTAGGAACTGCTTTACTATGAGATATATTCGTAATTAAGGCCCTATAGGCTACGAGCATGAAGTCTACTTGCGCCTCCCGCGGGCAATGGAGAACGATTGAACTCCCATTTTATCATTGTTTCCTACCTATAATTTTTTAAATGTACTAATATTATTTGTGTGCGTATAATATAACTTGCATGGCGTAAAAGGTACGTTGAAATTATTTATTCTGAGTATTTTTTTCTTCAATTATAACGTACCTATTAGAGAAAACGTCTTAATTCGTCCAAATGGACAGGATAACCTCAAATTATGACGCCGATGATATTGCGAATCGGGTCTGTATGTATCAAACACTGTATCCCTTTTACCGAAGAAGCATTGAAGAAAAGCGTGAAATCAGTTTTGCCATATTAAACATGTTGAAGAATATGTTGCTGACAATATTAACAACAAAATTATTGCGAAGTGCATCCGACAAACTTCTATCACTGAAACACCTTACAAATTAGAGATAGAGGTAAATTCATGAATCCCAAATCGATGACGAATTTTTCTAATCTCACAATTGAATTACAAACCTCTTTGTAATATAGATAGATAATGAAAGACAGATAATACTCTGTTTACCGCTTTGATCCACTTTGCTCGTTTTGTTTATGTTATAACTGCGTACATGAAATCTATGAAACTATATTTCACTTGAATCATCCTAAACACAAAAGCCTGAAACACAACATGCGTTTTCCTAAGTTTTATATGCAATTATTTTCACTTTTAAACTACAATGCTCGATGACGTATTCTGAGAAATGGAGTTCGATGCTTACAATGGTGCTTACCATGAGCGCTCGCATCGATATTTGTTCAAACTCCCTCGGTCCCTTTGCACATAGTCTATAGAGTGTAAATAATTAATAAACAGTAAATGTGAGTAGGACGCACTTATGAACCAACGCAAAAATGTGAAAAAGGCTACAACACTTTTGTGCCATAATTATGACAAGAGAGGGATCCATGAGGCGGTAAATAATCATCTCAAGCATACAAACAAAATAATGAAATAATAAAACAATAAAATGGACTATAAGTATGGTCCTGCTTGTTGATGTAAGTTGTGGATGGAACACTGCCTTAGTGTTTCACAAGAATCAAGAAATAATCTTGATATTGTCTTGAAATCAAGACAAGATCAAGACAAAAAGTATTTCTTGTCAAGAAATCTTGATATCTTGACAATTGATTCTTCAAATCTGCATATTTATTAATCTATTATTGAAATATTGAAGTCTGCTTTGGACGTTACAGTTTTTCTCCGACAATAAATTTCATTGCCAGTTTCATCACTGTTTCATAAATTTAGGTGTGTCATACCAACTTTCTAAGTCACATTTGTCATTGCCAAACTGACAGTTTGAAATGACAGAGTCATTGTCAGAGGGACAGCGTCATTTTCAAAGTGAAAGCTCTCATTGTCGAAATAACAGCTGTCATTGTCAAAATGACAGCTGTCTTTGTTATGGTGACAGATGACGACTATATTTTAGTCCTTACTATATAATATATGAATAATCTCCCTTTGTATGAATATCTGGAATAAAAAATTTAGTAGGGCCCCTTAGTTAGAATTTGCTTATGAGCCACACAAATCTAGTTACGCCACTGGTTAGGCGTCAATAATGCAAACACGTGACTTAAATTCAAATGCGTAAAGATGTTTCATGCTTTAATAACAGGAGAAGTAAGCTGAAGAAACTATAAAAGCTTTTACCTGAAGTAGAGTGTGGCTTTCAGCGTGTTGAGAAAAAGTATCGTATATATAATCCGAAAAAACTAAATATATCTCTTTGGGAAATCTTCTGATAAATAATTATTCAGAGATGAACTTAAAAATCCTTGCACAATCAATGAATAACTTTCAAAAATGTAACACAGTACAAAAAATTTACAAACATGATTGAATTGTTCAACGTAATGAAAAGCGGCTAAAACTAGGGTTTTTCGATCCAGTCTAGCAAGTCTTAGATAGTCGGACTTGGGAGCTGTGAAGCAATGAAAATTGAGTTGATATATGGCATGCAGAAATATAAATCTGCAGCAGTGCCATCTACCATAATGCAGCCGAAGTGGCAGGTTTGAAGAAATACAGGCCAATGTAAAGTGACCTTTGAAAAAGTCTGTGAAAAAGTTGATGAATTTATAAAATCAAAACCTGATTGTTTCAAGAAATTATAAATTCAGGAGTAGATTTTCACACCATCATCCTGAATGGAACGAGAACTGTAGACACGTGCCTCGTCCTTATTTGAACTCTTGATAAGGCTGGCACCCAAACTTCGTCTGAAATCTGTACAATGTTAGCAAGCTTGTTTACCTTCAATCGGCGAACATTTAAAACAGCATCGTGGGTCTTTATGATGATTTCCTCGATTGTAATAATTTTTGGGCGTCCTCCCAGCCATATTTAAATTCAGCAGTGAAATAGTCCGATGGTGTTCAACTTCTCAACACAATGTACTTTAATTTTATCCATTTTCTGCTAAATGTCAAAATTTGTTAGCTCCACTCGATCACTTCTTCGCAGAACACCATTTGAAGGATTATACTAGCGTTATGTGTGTGCCAGGATGAGAACTTTCTGAACGATTCTCCGTATACGAAAGATTTTTTTAAATAACTTTCAAATAGATTTTGTGGTTGCTGGTTGTGAACTCTGCGGATTAAATTCAAAAATCATTCGCAAACTTGTGATATAAATAGCTATTTAATAAATTTAAATGTATTCCATACGGCAGAAAGCAGGCTGCGTGGAGAAAAACCTAGAGTAACACTTCAATTTTTTGTGAAAGTATGTGCATATAGGCGCACAACCGGGTGTCGCATAACTGGCGTAACATACCTACTAATGCATAAGGGGACGCCTTATTGTGAATTCCACTTCAAACTGTTTGTAATGTATAAAATTATTCATGAAATTCTCCACTTAAATATTAAAGAGGTGTAGGAGTTATTAAAACTGATTTATAACATGCAGATAAATCATTTAGTTATCTTCCACAAAGTCTAATAGACGGTGGTCGCCATAATTGACAAGTGGTTTGCATCCCGCCTCAGTTATTGTCTGCGGTTGATGGAGGCGCCACTATCGGAACCCTTAGAATTGATGATGCAATTCCGGCACCTTAACCACGCTTTTTACTCATTTCTTTAATGGACCAGCAATTTGGCAAAGAAATCGTTTACTATCTGTAGCTGTTCAGCGGGTGTTTTCACTCAGTTTAGAGTTAAATTGGTTTTTCTGGTCGTTTAACCGACTTTTGAAGGGTTACTGAAGTTTAAGTGGTAATTACTGTTCGGTTAGATCCGAGTTATTTTTAGTTCTTTTTCGTGATACGCCGAAACTAAAGTTCAGCATAAATGTTTTCGGATATTCTGGGAAATTATATACTAATTCAGCTTTAATTGGGAACATGGGAGAATGCAGAATATATTTATGCAAATTTTGAGTTAATGATTGGTTCATTCTATTTTTAAACTAATTTGCAACTGCTAAAAAATTACCATTAGAATTGAGGTGGCAACAATTGATCTAATTGCTTTTGTTGTTCAGCTTGACCAACTGCTAATACGAAAAATCACTAAAATTCGTTTTAAGACTGAAGGATTAATTTTGATACGTTATTTTATTTTGAAATGTGAAAATATCTCAACTATTTCGCGTGTCAACAAATTGTTAACATAAGTCAACCAAATTTACCTCCTAATTAAAATTATAATTCTTTACTAATCTTTCATCATGAATCACGTACGTCTGCGTGATGTCTCTCAACTTGTGTGGGGTTCATTTACACTGTCACGTACAATGTAAACTCGTTCCAACATTTCTGTCTCTTTCCCCGTAAAATAATAGTAAAAATAACCTCCTTACTGCATAAATAAGATCATTCTCAAGATGTAAACAAAAAGTCAACGTTGTTATTTGCTAGTGAGCGTTCTTTTAGTCTTGAACACAGCTGAAGACAGGAGTAAGTTCTTGGCATTTTAGTATCCTAGTTGATTGCCATCTTTTGGAGGGTTGTGGAACTATTTGACTGAGATAAATTGCGGAATGCGTTGCTGAAAAGATATTAATGGTACGCCAATCCAGAGTTGCTTACAGGCTGATTAATTCGGGCAATATTTTAGTGATATAAATATGTTTGGCTTGAGTACATTTATTTTCCTTCCGTGATTTGTTTTGCAAAAACAACAAGCTGAAGATAGGAAGAGCATATTTTTTCATGTGTATGTTACATATCAATTCGAATTAATTCTTACAGAATTCAGCAGACTTTAATTCTAAAAAATAACTTCAAAAGCTTCCGCAGAATATTTGAATGTCACCATGACATAACCTCAATGACTCTGCAAATATAGGGGAGCGAGGGGGAACTGGAGCCTACCAAGGGAAATAATGAGAAAACGAGACAGAAATTCAAAATTATCATTTATCTCCATTTTATATCAGTCTTTTGGTTACATAGCTATGAAATTACATCAATTTAAACTTAAGAATTCAACCGAAATTCACAATAATTGAAAATTCTCTGAAATATACATGTGGCTCTCATAACCATACGTGTCGGGTAATAAGATCCCAAAATAGACCTGATTTATAATAGGAAAAATCATTCTGACTTTGATGGTTTTCCATAAAAAAAGAAACAAAATGGAAAAACAAGAGTTCATAAAATAAGCAAACTTCCATAAAAAAAAGAAATATAGAATAAGACGAATATCCATAAAATGAACGAATGGTCTAGAAGAAATATATATCTAAATAATATACTTATGGATCTAAACAGAAGATACAAATGTAGACTTTTGGGTCATCACAGTCTGAGTACTTAGAATGAGCCCAATTTCCGTAGCTTATTTGTTTCTTTCGATCTTTTCTTATTTGATTTGCTCAGCTCTTTTTTTCTCGAATTTTTCTTCTTCTCCAATTTGTTTCCTTTTCTTCTCTTCGAGTACGTTTCTCATGGGCGTACGGGTGAGGATTTCTGAACATTGTTTGCTCCTGGTTGATTTTCTGGGTCTTGTGATAAACTCAATTCTTGAAGAAAACTCGAAAAACTTGTGGTTGACTGTTGGAGATATAGCGATTGAGAGATTTCTTCTTCTGGAGGTGGTTGTGCAAGCTTTGATTCTAGTGTAATAACAGTGGCTGTCATGTCGATGTGCAATAAAGTCTTCTTCAGAAAACACTGTCGGATCCATGGAATATATTCCTGTCGTCCTGAAGCCATTCTGATGAATGTAATTCATGGAGGGGTTATGAGAGCTATAGAAGGGCAATTGGAGCCATCCCGGCTCTAATTACCCACAAGTCCACTATTTGGAAGTTACAAAAATAACATAAGAAAAATCTCTCTCACTTGAATTCTTGAATTGATATAAAAAATATATGTATTTAGTAATAGAATGGTTTCAAGAGAAATAAAAAAAGTGATAATCAATGCTTACCGTGATGACAGAAATAAGTCTAGATATTACAAGCAGCGGACACAAAACACACTACCCCTACACACAGGTGTATGTGTATCGGTAAGCGGAAGGCGACGATCACTCGTTATAGCCGAACATTGATGGAAGATATTACGGACAGTTGCAAATGATTCCAACGTTCATAAGCACATATTTAGTTGTGGATCTTATTACCCGCCCGCTCCCATTACCCCTCGCTCCCCTACAAACTCAAATATTAATTCCGTTTCTTAGTAAATACGAAGTTAAATATTCAGTAGTTTCTTTGTAGCATCAAAGCAACTTTTAAGGACCAACATGTCATAACTTTGACAGCTTCTTACGAACATCAGAGTACCAGTATAGCTTTTATTACATATATATTTTTCCATAAAGACTAGTAAAGTCAATCGGCCAACAAAACTGCGAGTACAATTCTGCATTGCGTGATTCCACTCTTTACCGTCTTTCTCAAGATTTGAATCTAATTCAACATATTTGAAGCCATAAATAGAATCAAAAGACTCACATTTATGTGTGGCAGAATACCATGAATAGTTAATGATTCTATCTTTCGCCATTTTCTCTTAAAATGTTAATTAATTCGTTCCTGTGGCTGATTAGATCTTGCGGTTGATTTTTTTGTGGTTGGTAATTTGGATCATGTTCAAGGTTATGATGACGTTTTATTGAGTACGTATTTTATTATTTCTAGAGGTTCACTACTCACTACAGCTGCACATTCAAGTTTAAATAACGTATTAATTAAATATATGCACTGCTATCTCACAGTTAGACAAAATAGCAATTAAATATGTAATCGACGGGTGCGTTTTTTTGCCAACGTATTCCAGGGATTTTCAACAAGTGTCGATACCTGATCCTAATACGGAACTTTACGTGACAGCTTCAATGTAGCGAAATACCGCACGGAAAAAAATGAATTATACTAAATAAAGATTGATGTTCAATAAGCAGTGTTATGATCACTAATTATCTCACTTCTAAGCAATAATATCTTTGTTTTGACAATCAATTCACAATAATCATTGTTTAAATACTCAAATTTGAAGTTTATATGCGAATAACTGATATTATAAACATTAAAAATTACAATATGCTTGTTGAAAAAATGGAATTGTAATAATTATTGAGTAAAAACTCAATCTTTATTGTTTAGGAAGTAAAAATTTATAGTCTGAAAGCTAAAATATTCAAAGACAAATTATAAAATTTGTAAGTCAAACTGAACTTTTTAATATATTATATATAATGAAAATATACATGTACAGATCTAATATTTTATGTAGAATGAATATTAAGTTATACTATTTCAATATGGAATAATGAATTCTCAAGTGTATTTAATATTAAAAGAATGATTAAATTTTATCAATGAGCTCCATGAAAATCTATTTAAGTGAAATACTAAATTTTATATACAACACTAAATTCACTTTATACTTATTATAATCATCAGCTTGTGGAAAGTATATTTAGAGCTCAACAATTTTATCATTTGCATTATAATTTTTCATGTTTGAAACCTGATTCTCTGACCCTTTCCTCGAATGAGCTTAGAGCCCATAGCATTCCTAGTCTATTATTAGCTACAAGCTCCTAAAGTTTGCAGTGAAAGTGCCACCAAGTGAATTGATAAGTGGTTATCTCTAAGAAAAATTAACAGAGTAGGTAAGTGATGTATAGCATTAAAATATTAATTATTTATATTACTATCAATAAAGGTCCAGTTGCACAAAGCATTGTTAAGGTTAATCACATTTTCAAATACTTGATCACGTGTTCTTAGCCCTACTTGCCGACTTTTCAATATAAATTATATTTTTATCCATAATTCCACAAAAAATACAACTTGTATTCATAATTCAAATCATGGAGGTTACACAAAAAGTTCGAACTCCTAGGAACGAATTGACAAATTAAACCCCAAAAGTTAAACAAATTGAGATGTTGCTAATGGCCGATTAGTACGATGTAAGTTGCCATTTGCACGTAATGTTAGAAGTTCATGATCTTATAACATAATTTGTCCAAGAAAATTCAGTTAGATTGATATTATCCTGCAACAATAATGAAGTTTTTTATGAAAATGATCTGTGATTTGAGCTCCCGGAGTTTTATAGAAACTTTTTTAGAATTTGAATTATTTATTTATTGCTTTATCTATAATTTCAACAGTGTGTCAACTTATTTTCCTAATGTGAGATATCCGTTTTGTGTAATACTTGATTTATGCCATAATTATTCTATTTCTAGACTACACATATCACTGAAGAAGGCAACAATGTCAAAAATGTGAGCGAAACGTCGGTTTTTGTGTGAATAAAATTTCAAACTGTGACTGACTTCCAATCATCGTTTTCATTCATCACCCATCCAGTCGATCATCGCTTTGATATTATTTTGTAATAATAATTGTTTTCTATTTTAATTTTTTTACTTTACTTTTGTACTGAAAATGTAAGAGTATATTATTTTCTTAAATAAAAATTACTACTCTTGAAACAAAAGCTGTGAATATATTATTTATTTATTTTAGTTGACAAATCACTACTTACCGAACGAATTATTGAGCTTCATTATATAATATTTCATGTTTACAAAAATGCAGGGTAAGAAAAAAAATTAATCAATTTCTTAGAAATTCAATTATATGAATAATTGGTTCTTGGATTTTAATTCTGAGTATTTTTTTTTCATTTCAGTTTGACGTGTCGATCCTTCAACCGATAATCATCGTCAAAAACAATAATATAAAAATAAACAAAGCAAAAATCTGGATAGTAAAAGATCTACAGAAGCCTAGACATGAAAACGTGGACTCTACATTTACAACAAAAAGAATCAATAATCTCCTGCAATTCATCCAAGTTTTAAGTGAAACCATGTGAGAGTACCTCAAACAAAGGGAAAAATAATTCTAGCCACAATGATATTTGTCAAGACTAATATTATAGATTCCTCTGCTTGAGGTTCTCTAGTGTTGTTTTTCCTCAAACCTTGAATGAATGTCAGAAGTTTATTGTTCTTTTTGTCCTAGATGTATAATCTACGTTTTTTATCTGATCTGCTGTATATTTCTCATTATCTTGATACTTGCCGTGTTTCCTTCTTATCATCATTTTCTGATAGTGACTCTTTGTTAAAAGATCGAAATGTCAAACTGAAATGAAAATAAAATACAATATTGCATCCAAGAACCAATTATTAATAAAAAAAATATTTATTAATATTAAAAAAAAATGGAAATTCAAACTTCGATAAGTATATTGTATAAGTAAATATTTTACTGAAAGAGTTGCTAGTTTTTATTGTTTGAAATGACGAAATATTGAATCAAGATAGGAATATTTACTATTATATATATTCAAAAAATAATGTTGATACGTGAAATTCTATAAATGAGATAGGAGATTTTTAGTGTTTGAAACATTAAAATTTAAAGGCTGAGAGATATTATTTACCGTAGTCCCTGTTACATATTATATACTTCTATATGGAATTATATGTATCGGAATGGAAAATTTTATCATTTGAAACTTTAAAATTTGTATCTTGACTCAGTATTATTTTTCCTTAGAGATAATACATTTTAGTGGATCAAGGATATATTTTTCCACTTTTCACTTTGTAATAAGTGACAAATTTCGAGGCAGGTTCCGGGTTACTATTCAAAACATTAAAAACTAGTAGAAATCTTACTAAATGTTGACATTTACTTTTTTCCGTGCGGATACTCTACCACATCCTGTCAGGTGACGTGAAGATATCAGCAATATTGTAATAAGTTAACCTGTTCAACAAATTTCGACCCATCCCCAAGAAAATAATTACAATGTTTAAAAAAAGCTAATATATTTTAGTTAATTGTGTATACATACATGAAAAAATATGAAAGAATTCAACATGGAAAAGCTGTAAAATCGAATGTAGCTAATGCCAATTCCTGAGAAAATAATTTTCAATTGCAATAAATATTACAGATTCATTGTTATATGTACTAGGAATAAAAATTGTGCGTGTCAGTTCAGACGTGCGACTAGAGTTTAGTCCTTAAGAACGATTGTCTTGGAATATATACATATACAATAGACAAAAGCGAATCTGTTATAATATTGGAAGCATGCATATATTTTAATCCATATTTATTTATTGATTTGATAAAAGTATATTCTACAACAAGTATTGGAAAGGCGCTTATATCAGACGAGCGAAAAGTTTAACAAGATTTTCAAAACTTACCAAGAATTCAAAACAACAACTATAGAAAGTTTCAACTCAGTCGAATGAATGATGCACGAACGAACAATTAAGACTTCTGTGCATTGATAATACTATGTCAAATCTTTATGCAACAAGTATAGAAAGCTTCAACTCAATCGGATAAACGATGCCGGAACGAACAAATACGGCTCGTGCACCACTTAATGATACTATGTCAAAAACCTTTATACAAGTGCCAACAAGAGGTATAGGAAATTTTAACTCAATCGGATGAACGATACGCAAATGGACAAATACGGCTCCTGTTCTACTTCATGCACGTTGATTGTTCTATACTAAAAACCTTTACAAAAGTGCCAGCAACCACTGTGAAAAGTTTCAACTCGATTGGTCGAACGATATCTGAGTTTTGAGATTTTGAAGAAACATAACGACTTCACTTTTTGTTAACATAACGACTTCACTTTTTGTTAACACTTGATTTTGCTCCTCATCCTTCAATAAATGTCTTTACATTCATTATTTTTAAACATTTACCATTCCTGGTACATGTAATTACGACTCTGGAATAGCATTGTTTGATTTCATAGCTTTTTTATGCAGAAATTTTTCATATTATGCACATTCAACTACAACCAATCAGCTTTTTCCATACATCGGAGATGTATTTTGAAACTTAAAGTGAGAATTACAGTCATTGTAACATCAATAATGATAGTTTACTAAAATATCATACTCTATGAGTGTTTTTGTATTATTTTTACTACAAATAATTTTTTATTACTCATGCAGGATAAGTACTATTTTGCGCACGTTTTTCCGGGCGGTAAATGGCTCTTTGGCTTTTGAGTGCGCCAAGTATAATTTGAGTGCGACAAGTAAACTTGTCGCACGCAAACCATTTATCGCTTGGAAAAATAAGCGCAAAATAGTACTTATCCCGCATTCGTAATAAAAAATAGTATCTGCAACTCGTGCGGTGTTGTCAATTGCCCACTTGAGCGAATGAGCGCACTCACTTCGTTCGTGCGCCCAACTTCCCTCTCGTGGGCAATTGACAACTTATCGCACTTGTTGCACAATATACTATAACTGCACTGAAGCTCATGTTTTTATCAAATCAATGATGAACATAATTTTATTGCAAACGACATGTTTGCCAATAACAAAATCATCTCATCTTTTTTCATCAAACACGTTCGACATTATTCACCAAATATTTCTGTAATTTTTTAATGTTTTGTTATCACATTTCGTACAATTTGTTCCTTCAATTTGATATTTGTTATCAAATAATTGTCAGGAGCTGAAAATTATTTCAATTCCATGTCAATAAGGCTAAAAATCGCACCTAACAAGTCATTAAACATATCTCGAAAAGATTGGCTAGTAGCATCGGACAATTGTACCCAGAATGGAATTAATGACACTTGCGGCCAAAGTTATAAGAAGATTTTTCTTCACTTTTGAAGCTTTGATTGCCGGTCCCTACTGTCGTATATATCTATGGGTCAATAATGATCTTAACTCAACGTGAAACACGTGTAAAAAAATCGCTACCTCTATAATTTGAAAATATTGTCACAAATTTTATTATGAATAAATAATTATAACAGATTACAGTGCAAATATTTATTTCACAAACTCGTACGATCACAATTACTCTTTCTTACTGAATGATTCCTCTCTCGCTTGCTCACTCGCCTTATATACCCTATTCCAACACTGGGTCAATATTCAGATGTCTGACAGTTGAACAACAATGAACCAGCATTCAAATGTCTGACAACCGAACATCTAGTAACCATGGACTATCACTCACATGTCTGACAATTAAACACCAACTAGATTGCAGGTCAGTGCTAACTAGAATCACAATTACGATAAATTATTGAATAAAATAATAATTCAAATGAACATTAATTTGAACTAATATTCTAAGACTCTTAGCATTCGTGACGATTTAAAAATGATTACTTACCTAATCCTACAGCCTATCTACCTTGGACTGGGATTTGAGCTTTTCTTTATTATTGCTTCGTGATTTACCTTCTCCAGATGTCTTCACAGGATTTTCTGTCTTGATAACCTTTCAATTTCTATCGCCTTTCTTATGTCTTCATTCCAGGTTTATGCTAGTCTGCCTCTTTTTCTTTTTTCTATCACTCTACCTTGATATACTTGTTTGGCTATCCTCTCTTTTCCATTCTATGTAAGCAGCCTCTCCATCTTAATTATTGTTCTTTTTCTATTACTTATTTCACCGGTCTTACGTTCAAGATTATTCTGTACGTCTTCTGGTTTCTTTTTCTATTTGCCTAAGGAACCTCATCTCCACATTCCTTAATCTGTTGTGTATTTTTTCTGTAGTTGTCCACGATTCACATCCAAGATTACTACCTTTCCCATGACTTAAATTTTTGTCTGTAAAAAAATAGTTCTATCTTTAATTTTTTGGTTAAGGTTTCCATTTTCGTATATGGCTACTCCTAGATATTTGAAGACTTTCACTTGTTCTATAGTGGTGTTTTCTATTCTTATTTTATGTGCCTATCTTGTATTATCTATCATGATGCTTTTTGTTTTTTTCCTTGTTTGTTGTCATTGATCAAATTGATTTTGTGTTGTATATCTTCTTCGCTTTCTGCTAACTTAGTTGTGATATTTCTCCATTTTCCAATAGCCAACCTGATAAACTTCTAATTTGTTTCTAATTCGTTTCATTGCTTCGTCTAGATATATATTAAATAGCAAGGGGTTCAATATACAATCTTGTTTCAAACCTGTACTTGTTTCAAACATATCGGAGACGTTATTTCTGACTCTGAGGTAGTGTTTATTTTGTTCATAAAGCTTCTTTGCACTATTTATTATAGTACTGTCTACTCGTTTTGTTTATAGACTGTCATATATACCAATGGTTCAATAATGATCAAAATCGCATGAGTGGCTGACTGAATGTGGAGCACGTATAATAAAATTGCTACACCGACAATTTAAAAATATAAAAATGATAGCAATCTCATGATTATACAAGTATATCGTGATTTAGGCGATATATGTAAAAGAAAAATATTAATTTAAACTCCAAGTCACCGACATCCGTTCGTGTTGACAAAAATAAATGTATTCTGAAAAAATAATATTTCGACTCGTTTTAATTGGTGTATATAACCACCGATTACCGTTCTGGGTTCGCTGTTCTCTTGATGTCTAAATGACACCAATAAATACATAAATATGAGGAGCGCACCAAAAATTCAAAAATATTTTGACATGATTTTCAATCTTACTTTAAAAGCTTCAGTTTATTCTGAGCTATAAATTGTTCCAATGTTTTATAACTGTACTTGAAATATAACTTGAAGGGGAAATATTGTAATGAGCACTGATTTGTTCCAGCGCAGTGCTTTTGTACTTACGTCCATGTTTCTTTCGAATTAACGGATATTCTAAAGATTTATCAAATGTAATTGTAATGTTTTCTCCGTGATTTATCTTAGATTATAAATTTACGGTTCTTTCTCGAAGAAATCAGAAATTCTGCGATTATAACTTACTTCCTCCTTTTTGTGTTTGGTTATATTATTTATCTTTTGTTTTTGCATTCAAAAAAAATGTTTTTCTCCTCTTATTCTTATTTTCTTGACTTTTAATGAACATAAAATGGAATTCTCATTTATTTTATAGATTGTCCAGTTTCCATTTATGGTTTATTGTATTATCTTTCTTTAATATCCCATATTTACTGGTGTAAATCAGAAAGCTATTCTTAAAGGAGAATAGTTTGACCTTCAGCGAAATGAAATGACCCCAGGTCAAGAGTTCTAAGATCGTGAACTTCCGCAGGTTAATCTGACAGTTTAGACACGAATTTAACAGTTAGCACCAAGTTAACACCTACGAGGTACATCGTTTAGTTGGGTCTAATATCTTGAATGTGCAGCAACTGGAACTGATCATTCTTAGAGTTATTTAAAAATTATTATCCTGGCTCTTTGAATTTTTTTCTCTTATGCCTTAAGCTCCTAGTTACAGCTTAGCATCCTCCCTATTCTGAACTGTTTCTTATGGCTTTCGTCCAGTTTGTTCTTCTTGTGTCTCGCGACTTTATGTTTTTACGCGAATAAATAAATAAACCTCTAACTTTGACTTTTCTCCATCAATTTAATGGAAATTGAAAGAATTAAAGTCCAACGCGAACATGCTGTCATCGACGGATCTTTCATTCATTTCTCTCATGCAACTAATTTTATTGGTACAATCCAAGCGAAGGATGATAGAAAATATACGCTATTTTGATACGCCCAACTTCATCCAACGGGAATTCAGAGGGAATTAAAATCATCTAGTGCACGAGCACGAACATGATGTCGTCTACAGATCTTTCATGAATTTTTCCCATGCATGTAATTTTATTGGTGGGATTTTAACAGGAATACTATAATACTATCTTTCTGCCCTATCCGCACTTGTCCAAACAAATCACGTGTATCATTTTTATTTTTTTAATTTAATTTAAAATCAATTTTATCCATTCCAGCTATCTTCTCTTATTTTTAATAAGGTTTCTAGATAAATTATCGCCAAAAATTCGGGATCAGGTATTATTTACTTATTAACTGATTAGTTTTCTGTTTCATAATTTTTTGTCGGTGTGTATAGCCTCCAAGTTTCAATTTATTTCCTCTTAACCATGCGGTCTCTTCTATTTCTGATGTTAGATAGTAGGCTAGGGCATTTATGTAGTTAGCACGATTGATTATTATTACCCCATTATCAATAGTTGAATGGTGAATAAAAACGAATATACTTCTATTGCTATAGAATCAAATGAATAACTCTAATCACCTGTTTTGTGTCAAAAGCTATAACTTCAAATTCACTCATTAAAACTTTGAAGTGCATTTAATTCCTTTATAAATTACAATAATTGCTAAGCAACTGTCTACATTTACGTTAAGTTGAAAATACTTAATATTAAGTTCTTGCTGTGATTTCGTACGTAATTTACTCTTAATGCCTCATTATTTTACATCAAGTTGGCGTAAATATTACACACTTTTGCATGTAAAAATTATTACATTATTTTGATCATTATAATGTTGGTGATGCCTTCAGGTTTTTATTTAAGAACTTTTCCCGTCAGGTAGAAATAATTTGTGAAGATTTAAATGTTTGTTTAGTATGAAGTTGAAATTTCACACCTGGGGTCTCTCTAAAGGGTCTTTGTCCTTCAAGTGGCTAGAATATCCCTGTTGCACCTTAGTTACCTGTCTTTCACTTAATCTCCCTTTACTTCTTTGGAGTTGTGTATTTCATGTAAGTGATGGAAATACGTGAACTTGGTCTATTAATTTATTTTCTTCTGTTTCTAAAGTTTCGGCTACACCTTAACCATCTTCAAGAGCGCTACAAGTCTATACAGATAAATGAAATTGAATCGTCTTGAATCTTAAATGACCGTTTTTAGAATTTTTATCGGTAGGAAAGTTTGTCTCGAAAAGGCACCGAGACGGCTTGACAGATTTTGAAAAAAATTCCAGAGATTATAACAAGAATTCCAACTTAAATTTTCGTGTATGTTCTATTTAGATTTCTTGCAGGATTCAGAAGATATGAGTATACATATTTGTATGCTTCGGACCTGCGCAAGACATAGATTTGCAATATCAGCGTAACTATGGAAATGATAAGTATGCGTACGCATAATGTGGGATAAGAGAAAATATTTTGAAGTGAAATTTACGTACCATTTGCGCGAGCGACTTTATGATGTGCAATTCTGTAACAGAATCCAATTGCTCTTTTTAATAATTATAATTTTCAGAAATAATTATTGTTTGCAACGAGGTCATTATTTACTTATTCTTTACGAATATTTATTGCGATTATGATGATCCACGAAGACGAAGTCGCAGGCACTTGCTAATTTTGAATACATATATCCTGATTCTATGTATATAGTACAAAATAAAAAATTGTACAATTAACAATGCTTACAAAATAATTATTCATTTCAAATTTATACATGTACTTTCATTAATATTTGCTGCATAATATGCGAAAAAAAGTAGTTTACTTTTTGTCATTTGCCACAACCGACTATTAAGGGGACTGCTGACTAGGTGTGTGTTTAAAATCGTGCATGCACGCATTGCCGGAAAATTACAAATTGGCATATGCAGAAAATAGCCAAACAATAAAAATATACATCACGCAAAGATTTCCAAAAATGTAAACAACAAACTATCAGGAATGTAATGTAAAGCCTTAAGATCTTAAAGAGTATTGTTGTGGTGAATGCTATATAGCATAATCGATATTGTATTTGTTCAATTTCAAATACAACATTTCTAGCGTAAGTCTTTCTACTGTGGATGATAATATAATTGGTTTTAGGATGAGAAAAAGTAATAAATCAGTCCTTCAAAGATATTCCAGTGGCGCGCCAATAAGACTGTTTGCGCAGGGGTAGTTGAAAAAATTTATTTTGGTACATCAAACATTTTTTCAGAAGTCAGTTGAAGTTACTCAAACAATTATTAAGATGTTGCTACCAGAATATAATCCGAAATTTTGTAACTTACCAAATTATGACTATGTAATGATCCAGAAGGAATTTTTGGAATATTTATGGCAATGTTTCTTTTATTCGGAAAGTAAGTTTTGTTTCAAGTAGAAAGCGTGCGGCACTCTATGACCATCCTAGTAAAATTATATCTTATTCTTCTTGTGTAATTATTTGCCGCATAACTGTCAAAAATTCAATACTACTCTAACAAATTATGATTTATTATTCTCTCTCTCATTCTGGAACGAATTATAGTCGCGTCAAAATTGAAAGAGTGTCCTGTGTTACTGCAGTGAGTAACTAGAGCACATTTTAGCATTAAATAATCTTTTACTGCTACGATTATGTCCGCCCAGCCTTGTTTTATCTATAATTAAGTCTATTTTAGTTCCAAATTTTCCAATTTTATTTTTATTACTTGGCTGTCTTTTTGTCGGCATGGATTAACTTCTGGCTGCAGTCGTAACAATTTGTTAAATCCTCATAAAATTTGGAAATATTATGGTTTACAGGATTAAGACAGCTCAAAATGAAAATACGAATAAATTTATTTTAAGTCGCACATCTGGGAATAATTTTCATTTCTTGCTGTGTTCTTAACATATCTTTAGACTGTCTGAATGAATATCTTAAGAATTTTTACAGGAAGCAGTGGTAGATTTACCAGCAGGCTGACTAGGCTTGAGCCTAGGGCGGCAGATTTAATGGGCGGCAATTTTCAACTCAGAAATATGCCCGAAAACTATTTTTTGTGCAATTGGATTGCAAAAATAATCTAGGAATTGACAACTGAGAGATGAGGGCGGCAAAAATTTAACAGCCTCTACTTAGGAAATAAGTAAATCCGTCATTGATAGGAAGATATAAGTACCAACTGTACTACAAATGGACACTGAAAAATTATGAACTCAAATAGGTAGAAGAAGCGAGTTCCAGTATCGTTTTGACAGGCTGATGAAACTGCGTTGATTTTTTCAGGATTAGGTTCATTGCCCATCTACTGCTGAACTTGCAAATATGTCCACATATCTTAGAATTAATTTCAATTGCTTGAACTGACAGTTTCACGGCAGAACAAAATTCCTAATCGCTTGAATCATTCCAATATTTGATTGATTAAAATGGTTGCTACCAAAAAGTGACATCTGTGAGTTAAATGCTAATACCATGTTGAAAAAAAAATCGGGATCAGTACTTTAGATGAAATAAATGGAAGTGTGAAAGAAGAATTTGATTTGAAAACGCTCAAGGGGACGAAACAAGACAGCAAAATTAGTACGAATAAAATCTTCTGCGATATTAAATTTCTTTTATGCCTAGAGAACAAGATCATACGGGAGTAGTAAGTACGGCACTATACCGAGACTTGCATCTATTTCTGCGGATAACGAATTTCGGACTCTGATGACTATTTCAGGTTATTACTGTTCATGATGGTAATAAAATTGGCTACATCTCAAATCTCTGTCATATCTACTTCAAAACTTAGTTCTAAAACTAAATCCTCCTTCAGGCACAAATAATCGTGATCATATAATCTATTTCTTGTTCTAAACGTGCCTCACCTGCAGATATAAGACAGTTCCAATGTTAGGCTATTTTAATAGCTCTTTCGATTTGTACGCAATGTTATTGCTTCGATTCACTAGTTCTCTAGTGCGGCAAACGTGTTATAAATTAGAGGTGGTACTAATTGAAGTAGTTAATATTCTCTTCCAGAGAGGACACTAGTAATAAACATTAGGCAGGGTTTTCGTTTTGCACAATAAATCTTTCTATTGTTTTATCATTTTATTGTCATTCTTCGAAATGACATAAGATGTATTTTTCTTCAGGCTTATTTCATTTTCCAAATTCAGAGAAATCTCAGCTATCACGCCAGATCAGAAGGAATTCTTGATATAAAATGTTGGCATAGCGTCTGAATATGTAAAAGATTTACTGCAGAGATTAAAATGAGAAAGCTATTAAATTACAGTAAAATTTGATCGTTCTCCTGTCACTGAATTGTTTATGGAATATACAAATTGTATAATTGGAAAATTGCCAATAAAATAACTAAATTGAATAGCACCAGAATTTTTTGGAACACTTTAAATCACTTAATTTTTCAATAATATTTATTTACACCAAAACAGTTGCAGACAGCAAATCGATTGACAGTTGTAATTTAAAATCATCACAATGCATAATTTTCCACTTGAAATTTAATTCCTATTTAGGACAGTTGTTGTCATACCTTCTTCGTTTTTTATCTATGGGAACTGTAAAATATGTCGATTCGCAATTTATTTCCCATGCTACTCTGATTCTAAGAACATCATGGGCGGGTCTTCTACAAGAACCTGAGCCTGCGAAGCAGGTATTAAAGCACCCTGTACATATATAAAACTAAAGAACATACTAAGCTTCTGTATGCCACTTTAATGTTATTCATAAGAAATTTTATGAGGTTTTAGTGATGTTGGCAGTATTGTATTTGTATTTATGAAGCTTGTATGTCATTTTTAATTCTTGTTCTGGTCCATGTCTTGATTTTTTTACGAAGGGGTTTATGTTATGTGAAATTAATTGAAATTTTTAGTACGTATACCGTACTGCATTAATCACAAGTGTAATTACTTCGATTTTTACTGCGTATTTTTATTAGTAGTCCGTGAGAGGAATTGACATAAAAATTTTATTGTGTTGTGGACAAATTAAAAATTGCAATTGTTTTAACATTCCTTAATTGCCAATTTGATAATTAAATTATCTGTCCTCCATTAATTATTTGTCAAAATAATTAGATCGAGTATGTATCTTCAATAAAATAACCTCAATGTTCATTATGACAACAAAAAATGTCTACTGTGATTTTGCCGCAAAAAGTGGCGGCAAATTTAAAATGTCACTTCATTTTAAGTAAAATCAGAAATCAGGTAGATCATTATCCTGCTACAAAAAACGACTACTGGAAGATCTGTATTTTTTTTTTAATTGTTACTTTTGGGTGATGTTCCCTATTTGCGTGTAAATATTCCTTGAAATTATTATGCTGGCTTCTTCTCTAATAATTTATCTGTACAACAAAATATTTCCCATTTTCAACACAATATGAAATGTGTGGCTAGACCAAACATTTATCATCTGAATAGCTCCAACTTATAAATAAACTGAATTACAATGTGCTAGGAACAGAAGTAATACTTATAAATTATTGTTTTAGTGTTCAAACATTCTCTACGTGAATGGCCTGCAAGAAATCCAGAAGAATAAAAAATTATCTTTTTATGTACAACATTCCAGGAAAGAACGGAATGATAATGAAGCATTGTCATCTTTTGGGCGATAATTTTGGCTCGGAATAAATTTCATTATTTCTCCTCTGGGTTTTATTGAAATCGATTTGTCTCATTTGAAAGCAGATTTGATAATAGGTTCCTCGGAAAACGGTTTTGGTTGGGTAAATAAACCAAGAATTAAGGTCAATTTGCGCTGACAATTAACTATAAACATGTTGAATTATTACGTATGCAATTTGAATGTTGTAATAGGACAAATTGCAGATTGGTTTGATTGTATGCGTAATCCCGCAAAAGTGCAGTGACTTCTGTATTTCTCTGCAACAGCAGATGTAACTGCATATATAATTTTAGATTATTTTGCGGTGATATTTGACCCGATCTCTCCACATTTAATCTTTGGTCTCAAATTATTTTTACTTTTCTTGATACCAACACGTGCTCATATTCCAAATGTAAATATGATTCAATTCTCCACATTTTTTGAAAATTTTGATAGACATTCCCATTTTTGAAGCTTTGCTATCTTCCAAATTAGTATAATCGAACGTTGAACCAAATCTCAACAGAACTGATGCTTTTTCAAGTGAAAAAAAAAATATTAGAAAAAGTTTTTTCATTCAATGAAGGCAGCACTTTGCTGTTGAAACGTTGTGTTTCTAATTATTTTTGTACAAAACATGTTCCCAATAAATCATATTTATTAAAAATGAGTTCCGAATAGTTTTATCTTCCATTATTATAATAAAAATTGAAATTCATTATAATAAACAAAGACAACAAGATTTCGTGAATTAAATGAAACAATGTTATAATCCCTTACATTTAAGTATCATTTCTGGAGTTATTATTCACTTCAGTTTTCTACGAGCAATTAATTGAATAAATTCACATAATCCAATCACAAAGTAACTGAAAACTTTGTATAATTATCATCGTTGCATAATATCTTCAAGTCTGATTTTAATTTTGGAAATAAAAAATAATCAGACGGATATTCCTGTGTTATCAATTCAACTGGTTCTTGGAGAATAAACCAAATCAGTGAAACAGGTTTTTTATCAATCACTGATATTGAAAATAATTAAAATTCATTCCATTATTTCTCAAATTTCCCTCGGGGCCAGATCTTATTCATGAAGATTGCATGGTCTTTTTCATCAATTCCTGTTTCAATTTTCTGCGTATACACATACCCTACTGTTATCTATTGTTCTTTCAAAAAGTCAACTAAGACTACTTCTTCGGGGATATACCGTTTGAGCGGGCGGTCAGTTTTGTCCTAATCCCATAGGTCATTTGAGCATTTTGCTCTTAATTCCTATATACCGTTTGAGCCAACTTTATTACTTTAATCTTTTATTCTCAAATAAATGTATTTTCTCTAAATGCCAAAAATTGTAAGTTAATATAATAAACGAACTTGGATAGCAATTCATTTTTTTTTATCATAAACAAATAACGACTGATATAAACTATATAGGTAGAAAAAAAAAACACATTAGAAATATTTATACTTTCTTACAACTAACATACTTCATTTTACTGGAAATGGTCCAATTGGGATGTTTTTTTTTCCCATTATTCTTACGTGATTGATTCTTTTCGATTATCTGCATTGTACATTAAAGATTTTACATTTTATTTATTATCTTTGTTTATGGTTTATCCTATAATCTGTTAAGCTTCCGCCGTGTTCAAGTGGTACATAAGGATTACAGAAGACCTTGCTGTACGGATTAAAAATTTGACCGCCGCACAGTGTAGGAAAATCAAAATCCAGCGGGATTCAATGACCAGTGATACTAAATAAATATTTTGCTGATGAATGGTTACAATTTGTATTAAAATGATTAAATAAGTGGACACAAAGTGATGAAATCACTTCTATTAAGAGAATAACTATAAAAAATGAAATAGAAAAATACTTTTAAAATAATCAATTTCCGTTTCAACAATTTTTTACAAAATTGGCTCTTTGGAGGTGGATATGGAGAGTAATGCTAAAACTACCATATCATTATTTTCTCTTCCCCAGCATTTAAGCTCATTTGGATAGGTACCATGGAAGTACTGAAAAGATTTTCATTCAATAAACAATGAAAGTTCCTTTAAACCTGTTTTCATCTCATCGATAGAACTTAAAACCTCTTTCTTGAATAAGCATAGACGCCTGATGCTATGATCAACTAGCGACTGTAAATAACATCCAGCAGATGACTCTGTTACAATTTTTCCTTATAGATAGCATTGTTTCTTAGCATATTTTATCTGATCATATGACGGTTATAAATTTTTAGCTAATTTATTAACCTTCTGGCGTATTATTTCATATTGGTGAGTTGATAAATTGGCATCTATACTCATACCTAATGCTTCATCTGCAAATAAGGACACCGAATCACTGATCATCCTTTCACGAGCTCTTTGGATTGTTGTGTCTATTTGGTGAACCAATTGGCAATTCATTCATGATAGCAGTCTCTTTTACCCGCTTTGCGAAGATTTCTTCAGGGCTAGTCGATTCCAAAAAACTTCGAATTTTTAGCTTGTTAGTCTTATCACAACATTTTGCAAATCACTTTCGCGGCCTACCTGATTTAATAGAATAATAATAAGATAAGCTTTGTTGTGCGATAGTATGTTGCAAATTTATATTAACGTTCAACCAGTCTACGTTCTTATTTAAAAAACGTTCGTGATGTCGACAATTAACAATCCATTTTTGCTCCAATTTAAAACACAAGGTCTTTCATAAAGCTTTAATTTTTTTTTCGCAGCTTCATAAAACTCGATAAATTAGTATTTGATCTTTTAAAAAGCAGAAAATGACTTCAAAGCGCTCATTTTTTCCGTTAGAAATCCAAATATGAGTTTTCTCGTAATTTCGAAGAGCATTCTGAAAATTGAAGAAAATGTATGAATGTCGCGAAAATGCGCAAGAGATTGTGAATTTATCTGAAAGCCAAGACTCGATGCTATGATATGTATATGCTTTACCACTGGAATAATGCGGAATAACTAAACTTTAGCACAATTATATCCACAACTTCTTATAGAAAAAGTTAATTTTGCCTTCTGATTCGATAGATGTTTTTTTCACAAACTCATCATTATCAGTTTGATTGAATATTACTGCATTTACTTTGGTTGAAGATACAAGATTTACAATAAACAGAAGATAAAGCAATGTTGTAGGTAAAATCCCCCAGTAATCGGGTTAACAGTTTACGCGAATTTTCGCCGCGTCAAACGATCAAATTTATGTCAACATATTTCAATTTCTACTTTTTTCTAGGATACCTAAATTTTTTCCTAGTATGCAATTATTATGAGCAGTTTTCCAACTATAAATAGATATCATCGGTGCACGAATTGGTAAAAGTTGACATTTGAAATTAAATCCCGTTAGATTTTGATTTTCCCACACTGTGCGCCGTGCTCAAATGGTCTATGCCCACTTTTTCACTGTACAAGAAAACGGTAGTCTTAATTTTCCAGTAGAGCAATCCATTTTGTATCATTTAGAATGATCCTGATGATACTCGTGGTAACCTTCCGTTGGATTGAATTTTTTTGAATTAAATTCTGGTTTCATCCCCGGTTACGATCCGGCGATAAAATTTTTAAGATCTGTTTGGATCCTATTTGTACTTTGTACACTGTTCTAGGCACCCAACGGGTGGAGAGTTGGACAATTCTTAACAATCTGTTAGAATTGATTGAACTGATCCGTATGAAATGTCAAGACTTTCAGTAACTCGTGTACTGAAACTTTTTTATTTTCATCTAACATCTTTAAATCGCTTGATTTATTCTTCTTCAAAGCATTGCCCACATCAACAGTTATCAAGGATACAAGGGTTACAGATGAGCTCCATCCCACTTTAATGAGGAGCTTAATGTTGTTAACCCGCTGCTTAAAACACAACTTTTACAGATAAAAAATTTACAACTGAAGAGAGAATTGCATTTATTGTATCCTCCTAATGATTTATTAAATCTCAAGCATCAAAAATCATCCAGTAATTACTTGCCCCTTCAATATTTTTTGGATGGTTCATAAGTACATCATTTTTAAACTCAAATTAGTCAAATTTATCCAGCGTCCTCATTTTGTTCGTTCAGTCACCAAATTTAAACACTTTCGGCTTTCGATTCAAGTTTATTCCCCTCTAACCAGAATTTCGACTTCTTTTCTCTCTCCGTTCACATCTCGGCCTATTACAGTGAATTATGGTCTTGTGCAACGACGAACAACACAGATCGCGGTATTCGCGATGCAGTTTCGAGGTCTTTTGGGCGCTCAACACTTCACTGCATTTATATCTTCTCTATGCTTGTAGGTCAAAGAGAATTGCAATTGTGATTTGTAGAATGGCTTATAATGTGCTGAAGTAAACATGAAATCGTAATATATCACAAAATATATGAATTTTTGAGCAATATATATTTCTTATTTGTTCTGAATATATTGAAACATAAATTGCAGACTCTTCTTTGGATTGCGCATATTTCCACTGATGAAACAAAGCATGAAAATATCTATAATATTGTGATTATTTTACAAAAAAATAATACGTTTTGTTTAGTTTATTTATTTTGGAAAAATGGGCCCTGTAATCAAGTTTTAAGTGAGACACTAATTATATTGTTTCATCATAGCATTAACACGTATCTTCTCTTTTTGAGAGATATATTAGAATGTCCTATCAGTTCATTATTCAATTAACAATCCACTTGAACCTTAATTACAGTCTTACGTCACTACATGCTCTTTAATGTTGAAATCTTTTCTCACTAGGTATCACTAATGCATTTGTCTTCATAAAAATTCCCGTCTCGTATTTAATCACCCCGATTCGTTTCTATTTGACCTTATTACAAACAATATCGAATCGATTAGGTCGGCTGGCTCTATTCGTGTCTAGCAAACGTGATAATGACGATCTAATTTTAGGTTATAACAGTGGAATTGGAACGACAGAAATTTATATTTTAAACGCGTTCCGAACGGGAACTATTTCAAGGAAGGAAGTTATAAAAATACTCAAAACCTTAAAAGGAAAATTGTTTTTATGAGTCTGGTGGTTTATTTGCGCTCACCTTGCTCTAGAAACTTTTTAGCTCAATTATTGTCTCTCCTCACGAATGAAAATGACTTATTTTGCGTATCAAATGCAACCTTACAGCAAAATAATTATTTAACTTTCTCATAGTTAATTTGAGCTGTATGGCTTGTAGGTATCAATTCCCGCAAGCATTTTCAAACAAAACAAGCCTTAGTTTTGTATGCCTACTTATTTTTCCTTCCGCAAACATCAGTAACAGATCTTGAGCTATCAAGAAGGCGTTCATTGTGGTTCTAATTGCTGTTTTTAATTAATCAACATACGCTTAGTGATATTACATGCCCATTAGCTTAAGCACATATACTTTACTGCTTGCTGCTTGTAAATTGATGCTTTGTGTGAAAGTATAGATACATCGAGATGTAGTTACAATCTTACATTGAGAGCGTAACATCTTTGTCCTAGTTTGCACTATGATGATGATGATGATTCATGAATGCAATATTTTGTAAGCCAATTCATATTATAAATGACGATATTGTTGCAATTGACTTTCATATCTTTCAATAGATTTATTCTAAAATGAAACTTTAGTAAACACTTATTTATTTCAAACAAAATGGTTTTTATAAATAAAAGCTTCGGTCAGTTGGTGGTCATCTTCAGAGTAATACCAGCAAGACTATCTGACAAAGATATAATGTTATACGATGTCTTTTTTATGAATTGAAACCAAATTTAATATAATGTAACAAAAATTAATACTAAAGAAATAAATATACAATAAAAAAGGTACTTACACTTGGAAAACTAAAGAAAACTGCTTAAACGTAGTTTTCCATCGCATCACTTCATACCTTTATCCAATAGTCTCGCCAGTATTATTCTGGAGATTTCTACCAAGTGGTCGAAACCGGTCAGTAAATAAAACTTTATGAGATAAGTGTGAAGCGAATATTATTTTTAAAAGAAGTAGTGGATAATGCTGACTGTTAGATGATATGAAGAAAACGAAATGTGGGAGTTCAGTCAAGAGTTTTATTTTAATCTACTCTACAGTTTCGGTCCCACCTATTCACTCCTGAAGATGGTCCAGGTGGGACCGAAACTGTAGAGTAGATTAAAATAAAACTCTTGACTGAACTCCCACATTTCGTTTTCTTCATATTATTTTTAAAAACCATTTCCTTTTCTTATTCTTTTTTTCACACTTTGAACTATACAATTCTTCATAAATAGTATTTACTTACTTCCAACAACATTCAAATAAAGATTATATACTTAACTTCTTGCTTATTTGAAACTTATCCATTAGTTTGTATTTCGTCTTCTTTTAAAATACACTTACACATTTTAAAATTCATGTATTCACTTACCCAACTATGTTATTATAATAAAATAAATAATCATTAACTTACCTTGCAATGCAAATGTCAAAAAATTTACCAGTCGGTAATGCAGATCTCAAAATAACGGCTGAATCGAAGTACGTTTATTTGTATAATGCATCGTGAAAATATTGAATTCTACTGTGTTTATAAAATTTGACAGCCTATATTTATAAAAATAAATTATTTTTAATAAGAATGTCGACAAGAAATAGCTGCAATTATTTTTAATTCAAATGACAGCTGGTTAATTTTGGGGGAAATTGTTCCTGGCGGGTTTGGCACATTGTATTAGAGAATGATGACTTCCTGGCGCGTATTTTGAGCTATTTTAACTATGGAATTCAAACCATACTGACAATTTCGCATTCAAATACTGAAATATCAACATAAGATGAAACATTTCAACTGTCAACACTTAACACATACTTAAATAAACAGCGCGGCTTGATTTACATCGTGAAAGACACGCTGCTATTTTGATTCGTTGGTCATAACATAAAATATCACTTTACTTTCAAGTTTAAGAATCCAATTTGTTAATTTCCTACAAAATTTATTACTGCTAATCAATTTACTTTTTAAAAATGCTGGTGTCAATTTTCAATTCATGGATTGATTTTTGGTATTCGGTGACCGAGTGTAGACCAAATATTCCGCGGTTTGCGGTCAATTTCACAGCATCGCCAAATGAACTTGAATTGGTGATGAAACGAGTTGCTGGTTTTGCGGGAGGTTTAATTCGATGCGCTAAAACTGCCCGTCTGACCTCGATATGGTCCAAATTAATTAAAATCAGGTTGTCAGACTGGTCAGTGCTCAGTTACTGGATTTTGTAGCCTACTAGGATGGAAATTAATTGATATTTTGAATGAAAATTGCGGGATGAGTTATTGCTAGAAATACATGAATTTTTAAACAGTTTTTTTAGAAATATTAATAAGATTTGAGTTCATCATTACAATGGAAGAAATCGTTTAAGGAAAAAAGCATGAATAAATAAGAAAAATCTAATGAATAAATAAAAATTGTATTTGTATGAATGAATGAATGAGTTTTCCGGGAATTTTTAATGTGATACTTTATATATGTATATATTATCTAGTAGTTTTTATCTTTATACTTTCTTCCTGTAAGGCAACAAAATTTGAACTGTCAATAGGTTAGGTAATATTTTAAGAAACGTCAGCTGTTCAAATTGCATGAACAAATATTCTTGCAATTCTTGAAAAATGTCTAAATATTTTTAATGAATATGATTCTAAGAAGTGTTGCAGCTGAAAATATTATCTTCTAATTTATTTTTACAATTGATTAGTTTATTTTGAATAAAATTACGTCATTTAATTGCGTTTTATCTCAAAGCTTATTTGATGAGGTAATGTGAGAATTATACGTTGCAATAAAGTAAACAATTCAAAATCAGAAAAAAAAGGATTGTTATTATATTTATATAATAATCACTTGTTTTGCTTATAGATCTGATATTCCGGATGCAAAAAGTTTATATATTTGTTTAAATCACCCATAAAATCATTTAAATTCTCCCATAACGTTATCGGATGTAAATATATAAGGTTATTTCTCTGAAAAAGTAGTACCACGCCTGTACAAGTAAAGGCGTTATTGATGTTCATATTTTTCTCGATATTTTTGCGATTATTATTGATTGCAGTATAGGATATCATCAGCGTATATTCAAAGGGTGTACATATATCCCATTATTTATATATAAACTTGTTGCGTACAATGGTAACAATTTAAAAATTGTAGTGGGCTGTAATATTGTACATTCGAAGCGTAGTATATAGTATACATAATAAGGCGATTTTCTATTGTTGCAGGTGCAAAACCCACACACAAACGAATAAACGGACATCAATATGTGGTCGTAACTCCATTTAAATACTCGGATATAGAAGAAAATCAACCAACAATGTTGTAATATAAAAACCAAATTTTAAAATATTTATTCAGTATTTATGTTTAATTTATTCAAATCGTAATCTAATAGTAATTTATAAGCAAAAGTTTTAAATATAAACTTGTAAATGACCTTAATGATTTAAAATCATCGACGTATTTATTTCTCACTGTGATATGTATTTTGCGCGAGTATAAATTAGTGTTGATCAAAATGTTGGTTCGGTGGACGATAGTTATTAGTGCGTTTTTGGTTTTGGGGGTGGCGTGGTCTCTGGCAGGAAGTGCTGACATGTTTGGGCTGCCCCGGAAGTCAAGAAATAACCACAAAACTCCTGTGATACCTCTTCCGAGGGAACGGAAGCCAAATATCGTTCTCATTTTGACTGACGATCAAGACGTTGAGCTCGGTAAGTAAAAATCAAATTGAAATCTTATTAAATTATCTGAAAAAAAATTGAAAAAAGTATAGTCTCATACATTCATCAAGTTTGGCTATTATGCTATTAATTTCTACTCTTTTTTTTTGTAGCACTTGAACAATTAAATCATTCAATGAAGGAAAAAACTTTTCAGAACTCATTTTATAAATAAATATGTTTTATTGGGTATAAGTTCTGTAATTTATTAGAAACACAACGTTTCAACAGCAAAGTGCTGCCTTTTTCAAGTAAAAAGAAATATTTCTTTTCACTTGAAAAAGGCAGCACTTTGCTGTTGAAACGTTGTGTTTCTAATAAATTACAGAACTTATACCCAATAAAACATATTTATTTAAATCATTCAAATTTTCTGCCAAAGCATATTATAATGTAATGTAGGAGTTATTAAAGAGCTAAAATGGAAAAAAAATTCGCTAATCAAAAACTACCGGCGTAAGCAGTGAAACTTTTCATGTATCTGCACCTGCATTTGTTATTGATTTATATTACAAATCATCTCTGTTATAATAGTTTTGAGTAAATTTTTATTCACTTCAATGTATTTTTTTAATGTTCTTGTTAATAGTTTTTGCATTCAATTGCTATACAATGTCAAAGATTTCTATATTATATTAATCTATGGGTAACACTTTCAAATGTCATAAAAAATATTTAATTCTATAAAATACCTTTCCACTGATTGAAATGTATCATTACATACTTGCTCATTAATTTAATACATCAAACTGTTGTTAAAATTTACGTAGATGCAACATATTTAATAAAACCTATCAGAATGTTTCCGGAACCGAACTGTCCAAAGCAAAGACATTTGTTTAGAAATCAATTGTTACAATGTCCAATCTTTCTGTGTGATATATTAATCTATGGATAATTTTCGCAAAATCCATCACAAACTATACTTTCTCACTAATATGGTACAGTGAACTTTTGAAGTCCACATAGATATAACACATTTCATAAAATCAACAAAAATGTTTCAAACTGAACTGTCAAGAATGACATTTCCCAGAAATTTCTTTATAAAAAATTAGCATAAAAGATTATTACTAATAAGAAATATAAAATATTCCTCTCTCTCTCTCTCTCTCTCTCTCTCTCTTTCTCTCTCTATGTACTAGAAAACTAGTGTCCTATGTTCATTGGTTGAAATACATAATGACCAATAAAAACTTATCAATTAAGTTACATTCGTTAGTTGTTCGAGTTTATTCTCAATCTCAAAGCCCGAACAGCCTTATTCATAGTAACACACATAAAACCAGGTTTAATCTTGGCTTACTACACCTAGTTTAAACCAGTCAATTCATAAAGATTTTTAAACCAGTTCTAAACTAGGTCTAACAAAACTGAGTTTAAATCAGCAGATCCAAGAATTATGTCTCATAGGATTTGGTTTGTTTTGCATTGAGATTTGACAGTTATTATTCACTAAAATTATCATATTTTTTGTTGATTATATGAGTAAACGATCGATCCAGTACAACAAAATAAGATAAACGAATAAAAACTAATATCCACTTTGAAATGTATCAATAAATAATGAAAATAGAAAGTAGAAAATAGAGGGTGGAGCATGGAAAGAATTTCATACACAGTCGCTGCAAATATCCAGTTTCTGAAGATTAATAAACGGAATATTGATGAAGATATTGTTTATAACAGAACGAAAACTTGACCACCGATTGAGTTATAGAACAAAATCATCCGAAAAAAAAGAAGAAATAGATTATAGAGTCGGAGATGAAGACCCACACATATTTGACAATCATTCATATGATTTTAAGTGTGAAAACAGATCCTAATAGTTTTTAATATAACAATGATTACGATGCTTGTCTTAGTTACGAAACAGAAGATCATGTGACGGAATTTGATGGTTTATACTTTTTAATGTACTACTGATTATTCCATTATTATAATCAGTGAAAAATATTGTTAGCTTATTTGATTTAGTTTAATCCATAGCAATTGTTCGCTGATTTAATTGAGAACAGAGGAATATGATTATACTATCGTCGTGATTAACCAAACTTATAACTTCTTAAATTTGTGTACTGAAGTGATCTTTGTCGAATACTTTGTTGTATCCAAGGGAAAAGAGTCATTATCGTAGAATAGATGATGAATGATTTGTAGTTCTCGTAGCTATTATTTTGAGTATTATTCATGAATATAAATCATTATCTATCTCCGTTTCAATGAGTGCTTCAATCATTCTTACATTTGACTCATTTGAGACAAATTGTTAACCTGGAAAATATAGAATTTCCAAAAGTCAATGAAATATATCTGATCTTGTCAAGTATTAAATAATAATAGCTCAAATCAAGATCAACATGCAAATAATACACAACGATTTTCTACTTCTTGATATCTCGCAATTGTGCATATTTCATTCAAAGAGAGTGAATATGAAGTTTTTTAGGACATATTTTCCAGAATTCATTTTTCCTTCTTATGATTTTATTAAGAATATAACATAATTTAACACAGTGAATATTTGAAACATCCATAATCATCTTTACAGGATCCAAAAGAATAAATATACACTTTTATAATAACCTGTCACTTCAGTGTTCTTGATTTTTGACAGATAAGTTAGGTATAAAACATATTTAAACTAGGGTGCCAGTGGATTTAAATATTTAAACCTGGTTTACTTCTAAATCGCATTTATGAATAAGTGTTGAAACGAATCTAAAGATGAACCAAGTTTAAACCCAGTTATTCCAACTATGAATAAGGCTGGAAGTGTTTAAGTTTCACTTAAAAAATTGATGATAAACTGTTCCATTGTCGTAATCAACCATACTGTATTTGATTTGATAAGTTATTCAGTCTTGTGTGCTGATTTGACTAATAGCAAAAAAATTTCATTCCAAATTGATGATTTATTGTTCCATTGTCGTAATCAACCAAATTTTTTTTGATTTGGTTGTATACTGGTAATAATCAAAAGAAAGAAAGAGACATCATTGTGAAATAAAAGACGGATAAATCAAAATTCAAGTACAATCACTTCGAGTATTTTTTTTGACAGCGGAAAGCTGTAAACTGCATTTTGACGAATTCGGGCGAACGCCATTCGTACGAAATATCCATTGCAATATGTGATGATTTTATTAAGGAATTAGCATTGGAATTATCAACTTTGATACTTCGACGTATATCACAAAGATGATATTGGAGAAGATATAAAATGTGGGTCAATCATATTAATACTAATAGAAAGGAGCTTGATAAATTTTCTCATTTGTGGTGAGATCTACAAATCGACGATAGCTACCATTTTTTCTATTTTTGAATTAGAACTCGATTTCGCAACTTTTCGTAGCTTTCCGCTTCCAATTGACGGGAAGCCTTCGATTGGACAGCAACGGTATACACGTGCTTCGTCCTTGTTGGGACTCATCAGTGTTGTCAATCCAAACCACAAATATATTGGATGCCAGCAATGCTGGAAAAAATTATTGCCAATAAGTAGTTCGGCTTAAGATGATAGATTTGAAAATAATTGATCCTTCGAATCACAGTCCATTAGGTTCTTCAATAATCAAGAATAATTGGAGGTCGACATTTTTTGTCTCGTTTTTATTATAACTGTAATAAAGAATCTTCCTTTTTCTTGTTAAAATGTGAATCATTTCCTACAAATTAACTCAGTGTGTAAGAAGTGTTGAATTTACTGTCAATATAATTCCATATTCCGTTATATTCCATCAGTAGACCATTACTATGTATAAGCTTTTCAAATCTCCTTATTTATTCATTTCAGATTTAAATGAACTTAGCAGTTCTCACACTTTTATGTCCAATCTAAAATAAAATATTACGAAGTTACTTTCACGAAGCTTAATCCACATAAAACTATTCCAGTTCAATGAAAGTATATTTATAACTCCGATATTGTATTGTAAATATGCATGAGATTTCAATTTAAAATTGATACGGCTATTAACGGAATCAATTACAACCGATAAAAATGGCTATAGTTATTATTGGATCAGTTTTTCAATTCATTTGTCTTTTAAACGTTCAATTGGATTACCGGATTTCATTTTGCAATTTACTTTTGATTATTTTCAGGTTCTCTAAACTTCATGCCACGTACAATGCGCCTCCTTCGCGACCAAGGAGTCATCTTCCATCATGCTTACGTCACAACCCCAATGTGCTGTCCCTCTAGGTCCTCGTTGCTAACGGGGATGTACGTTCATAATCACCATGTCTTCACTAACAATGACAATTGTTCTTCAGCACAATGGCAGGCTACGCATGAAACTAGAAGTTTCGCGACGTATCTCAGCAATGCTGGGTATCGAACTGGTAAGTGTCATTAGCATTATTTAGCAAATATTAAATATTTCACACGAAATTTACAATAAATAGCAATTTAGGCCCCTATCCTCACCTCGTACACAAACAAAAATTGAAATAAATAAAGATAGTGCTATTGTTGAAACAACGAAATAAATGGTTAGGTTACGTGCATGAAGTCTACTAGCGCCTCTAGCGGGCAATGGAGAACGATTGAACTCCCATTTTATCATTGTTTCATACCTATAATTTTTTAAATGTACTAATATTTATTTAATTCAGCTGTGTGCGTATAATATAACTTGCATAGCACAAGAGGTTGAAATTATTTATTTCGAGTATTTTCTTCTTCAATTATAACGTACCTATTAGAGAAAACGTCTTAATTCGTCCAAATTGACAGGATAACCTCAAATTATGACGCCGATGATCTTGCGGATCGGGTTTGTATGTATCAAACACTATATCCCTTTTACCGAGGAAGCATTGAAGAAAAGCGTAAAATTAGTATTGCCATATTAAACATGTTGAAGAATATGTTGCTGACAATATTAACAACAAAATTATTGCGAAGTGCATTCGACAAACTTCTATCACTGAAACACCTTACAAATTAGAGATAGAGATAAATTCATGAATTCCAAATCGATGATGAGTTTTTCTAATTTCACAATTGAATTACAAACATCATTGTTATATAGATTAATAATGAAAGACACATAATACTCTATTTACCGCTTTGATCCACTTCGCTCGTTTTTTTTTATGGTATAACTGGGTACATGAAATCTATAAAACTATATTTCACTTGAATCATCCTTAACACAACAGCCTGAAACAGAACAAGCGTTTCCCTATGTTTTATATGCAATTATTTTCACTTTTAAACTACAATGCTCAATGACGTATTCTAAGAAATAGAGTTCAATGCTTACAATGGTGCTCATAATGAGCGCTCGCATCGATATTTGTTCAAACTCCGCCCCCTTGCACATAGCCTATACAGAGGATCAAATTTTGTAAATTCCAAGCAGTGATTGGCCATAAATATCATCCTGACGAATCAGTTCACACCGTTCTTGATAAACATCAAAAGTACTTAAATTAACTTTTACGTACTTTTAATGTCACAAACCATGAATTACTATCTCATATTTCAAACAATTAAAATGGGAACAATACTACTAAATTGCCAAACACATTAAATACTACATGATTTATATTTTCAAAGTTCATGAGAAAGGTAAACTACCATTTCCTCTAGTTCTAGATCTCGCAACAACCATAAATTCAAATGTTACAATACATTACGATTTTTGATCCCAAGATACCAGCGACTTTGTAAGCTAACGCCATATTTACAACTTCTAACCATATTTTAATATATTTACAAACTTTCTCGGCTTATTATTATGACACTAACATACGCCAACGGAAATCTCAGGTTGACATTTTACATTTCAACAAGCACAAATGGAATTAGGTTAACGATACATGGGAAATATTATTTTATACAGAAATGTTTCCTTATTGAAAATTACAAGTTTATATCTGATCGCGGATGTGTGGAGCAATTTAGAATATATATTTATTTTGATTGAAATATTTATTTCTTCATTTGACATTTACTCGTAGTTGGCTACTTTGTAGCAATGTTACCAACCACAAAAAATATGCTCTCACATTTTCATAAACCATTTATCATTTTTCCCAAGAGAAGTTCAAATTTTGTTATAAACCTTTTAACCCTGCAGTGATGGACATAACCACGTTTAATTTTATTTGTGAAGTTCCACGAAATTGCATTTTAATTCAGCTAACATCCGTAGTATTAGGTACTTTGCTGTGATGCAGCTGGCACTCTGGACATGCAACTAACTTAATTTTAAACTTTTATTAATTTTTTTTGTTATATATTTATTCAAATACATCTAAACAGAATTATTTCATTATAAAAATAGATCGAACGTCAAGGCCATAATTTGGGGCGTGATTAAAAGTATACCTGAGAGGTGTCGAAATCTATAATTTAAAAAACAGCTTACAGGTTCATTTTTTTTACTTTTTTACTTGTTTTCATCGTTATTTTTTGTACTCGTTTAATCATCCAAAAACAAGGTGGCTTAGGAAGGTTCCAAATTACTCTTTTTATTTTTCAATTTATAATTTGTGTGTGTGAAACAGAAAAAATTATGTTCACTATTTGATAACAAGTTTAAAATCAATTTTGTTAATTATAAATTAATAATTTTGTATTTATTTATGAAAACTGATTCAGATACATGATTTTGTAATTCAAAAACCATTAATATAGGTACATATACAGAAATAAATATCATATGAAATTCAATAATTTATCAGCAAGTCATGTTTTACTTAAAAAAAAAGTTGTGAATTGTAATAATTACCAACTTGAAAATATACCAATCTATTAAACAGCAAAAGGTAATATTTAACATTTAAATTGCTATATTTATCAACGTTTCAATTATAAATTTAAAAATATTTTAATTGATTTTACATCCAAATTAGAAACTACATTTTTATCTTTCAATACCCATTCATAAATCTCACGGACATTAATGTCTGTATTACTCTTTCAATTTACGAGTTACCAACTCAATTTTTCTCAGAAACAAATTCCCTGTTTCATTACTGTTCAACACGCAGATCTCAAGTCGGCATCCTAAAGTGTAATACGCTTGTTGTTCCTATTATGTACTTTTGTTTTTCTGATCTTCGGTGTTTTGAAGATGCAAGGCCGCCAGAACCAGGACTGTAATTTGCGTCGCCTTACTGCAGATGGTAATTACTTGCATTCTGGAGCAGAGGTGTACTGGAATTAATTCTAATAGCAACCTCTATTCATAGATGGCTCTGATCACGTGCACCTGCGCATAAGAAATAACGGGCAGTTTGAGGTTAAGTTTGGACAGTAAATTTATTTTCAATAAGCTTAAAGTTGACAAACTTCAGGGATTGTACTTTACTTTTTGGAGTTTGAGGAGCTGCTAGAAATATGTTCGCGCGCCACTGGTGATTCTGAATCCTCATAAATTTCGCGTGAAGCAAAGACATTATTTTTCACGTAAACAATGACGCTTTCGTTTTCGTGATTTCAAACAGAATGTTGTTGAAACGCTATTAATTTAATAACAGCTTTTGATGGATAACACGTGGTAATTTTTCAATTTTCTTGAAATATAAGTGAGAAATCATGTATCAATAATTATATAACATGCAAGATTATCTTTTGGCACATCACGACTTTCTCTATAATATTTTACACTGTTTTCCCTGTTTTGACTTTCTTTTACTTATAATTTTTTTTAATCTTATTGGTAATTCTCTCCTTAAATTTTTAGTTTGGTAACAGTTGGGTTGGACTAAAATGTCACCAAGATAAGTTTATTCACACCCGAAACAATAACATTTTGTTTTTAATATTCATTATATCAATTTTGACAAATAACTTCCTTAAAATTTTAGTTCATTGATAATTTCAATCAAGTAAACTTCCAGTATGCTAATGAGGAACGTGATCCTAGTTTTTCAATTGTTATCTGCCGCTTCAAAGCCCCACAAGGTGTTCTAAACGAACTATACGTGCCAGTATGTGGTTCTGAATGCACTCTAAAACCTAGTGTAGAAATATTTTGTCGCCTATAGCTTAGATGGAATCTTGAATTAATTTAGAGGTGATAAGAATTGCTTTGATGTACGACTTATTCTATTTGTAGTCTTATTTATTCAGGTGATCGTATTTAACGGAGAACAAGTATCTATTCTCAGTTAAGATCTTTTGTTGTTGCATTCAACGTTTTATGTTGGTCATTCTGGATTTGATTGGATTAATTCCTCGAACTATTTGTTATTTGAAATAATAATAGAATAAATATAAAACATTCAGTTAATTGCTAAACTCGTTTTACACCATACAAATATTTTATTTGTTTTTCTACCGTTGTCAACAAGACAAATCTCGACCCCTAAAAAAAAGGATCTCCAATGTTTTCTAGAAGCTAATTTAAATGTCCATACATAAGAAAATATGAAAAAATTCACATAAAAATGCTGTGAGATCAAATGAAGCTGATTCCAATTTCTGGTAAAACAATAGCACAGAATATTTCAGGATCATTTTTACCTGATACAAATAGTCCTGGAATATTTTGTAATATCAGAAATTGCTTTACCAAAAACATTTTGTACAATTTGTTACATCAATTTGAGATTTATTATCAAGTAAGTATCAGGTGCTAGAAATTATTCCAATTTCATGTCAATAAGGTTCAAAATTTTATCAGATAAGTCATTGAATATACGCCCAACAAACTGGCAAGTAGTAGTGAATAATAAATCGTAGCAAAATCACACGCGGTCAAAGTTATTACTAAATTTTTGTTTGCATTTCTATCTTTAATTGCCAGCACTTACTGTCATATATCTATAGGTCAATAAGGTTTTAAATCGCATGAGCGACTGACTGAACGTGGAACACTTACGATGAAATTGCTACATCGACTTTTTGAAAACAAGAGAACAATAATTTTTCAATTTCGCGATTTAAACCATGTATTTGGAAGAAAATGATCGGACGTGGGCATCACATAATTGGATATACAGAGTGTAACAGAAATAAGTACATTAATTTCAACCAGTGATAGAACCCGTCAAGCATAACAATTTTTCTTAATAACTTTTTTTCGAATTCTCATCTTTTTTCAGCATTTTTTAACCCCTATAATTTAACGAGTCGTTCAGGTGCATAGTTGTCGGATCCAGTAGCAGTTACAACCCTGGATACAACGAAACAATTGATTCCGACATATGTGAGCTATCAATTCCTTCAAATAAATGATATAAATTTTGGAAAAAATCGTCTAATTATTATTGTCACAAAAGTTAGAACTTGTGAAAATTTCAAGCTCTTCTATCTATTGATTTCGCAGGCAGAGTAGGATTAGCTCGACGAATTTATTTGGAACGATTTCCGAATTGTAATTTCTCACTAAAAATTGAATTATTGTGGTTATGCTCACGTATTTAATGTTAAAATATTGTGCACTTATACATTATGATGAGAATACTATGAGATATTGAGAACTTATCGTTTACCTGGAACGTAAAACACATGAAATGAATAAAATATATTAATTTATAAATGAAGCAGCTGTGAATTAGTTTTTTCTCATATTATTACAAACTTCACACTCAGGTCGTTTCAATGACGTATGGCTCGTAACTCGTGAATTGATCTGTTGGACAAATAGAATATTGTATCTCATATTTTAGAAAATATTTAAAATGAATTACCAAACTCAGTGTGATACATTTGTAGGTTAGGTTTTCTGTTTTTCAAGAATAAGCTCTTACAATTTTTGCGGGAATATTTTCAGTATTTCAGTTGAATTATTCATTAAATTAATTATTTTACAATTGCATTCCATTCAATATTTCACCGTTCACTCTAAATAAATCGTTATATGATTTTCTCTCTATGTTTGAGAGCCAGTAATAATGAAGTAAGTTGAGAGCAGCAACTACTTTTTGAGTTGATCGCAGATGGCAGCACAATCTGACCCATATTCCAACTGTATTCCAGCTGTACTCAGACTATCCAAATCAGCTGATTCAAGTGCAATGAACTTGTGCAGACAATCTAATGTTCAAGAAATGTACCAACTATTGGAAATATACGTGAAATTCCTAAATAGAAATGAAATTTCTCAACAATAACATATAAATACGACCAATATACCAAATTGTTGGTTTCAGAGTTAAATTTAATCTTTCTTGCTACATATGTAAAAATTGAACTATCGAGGTGAGCGAATATCGATGTATTATCAAAATACTGTTATTCTTTCAGTATCAAATGAATGATTGATAAGACTATGATGGCTTAAAGTTTCAAAATAATCATTTCAATCGACAGCTGTCATTCTTCCAACAAATGAGAAACATTCAGTTCTAACCATAGGCGCACTATGAAATTTTTACCAAACTTTGATGAATTTTCACTCGATATCCAGGAGACTTACTGAAAAAAGTTATCAAGAAAAATTGTTAGGCTTGAAGAGATCTATTACAGGTTAAAATTGATGTACTTATTTCTGTTACACCCTGTATAATAAACACAAAATCCCATCATTCCACGGCTTATCGTTTTGGATTTATCTAAAAGATTCTAAAAATCTTCCAAGTAAAGTGCGCTTTTAGTCTAGTCGGTTGCTATGGAAACATTAGGTCATCATTCTTATGCTACAACATTCCTAAATACTGATTTCTAAGATTCTACGGCTAACAGTTTTAAATTTATACGCAAAATTAAAAATTTAATTCCAACTGGAGTGCATTTCCGGTTCAGTCTATTGTTATTAAAATAGGAGACAATCACTCAGATGCTACAGCAGACTGAAATATACCAAATTTCGATACTCTACAGCCGATCGTTACAAAATTATGCGGAAAAATCCAGAGGATTATCAAGTACAGTGCTCTTCCGGCTCAGTCGATCTCATTGAAAATTGGATATGAGCATCTAGACTATACTATCGTCATGAATACTGATTTCTAATATTCTACGTTCAATCGTTTTGGTTTTATGCAGAAAATTCAAAAAATGTTTCGAGTAAACTGCACTTCCGGTTTAGCCGATTGCAATCATAATGCAAGATGTACAATTAGATGTTATAGAAGTACGAAAATAGAAGATGACCATTTGGATGCTACAGCAATTTCAAATACTGAATTTCAGTATCCTAAGGCTAATCATTCTGGATTTATGCGGACAATTCAAAAAAAGTTTGAAATAAAGTGCACTTCCGGTACAGACGATCTTGAATACAAAACTTCAGCATTATATGTTCGACAGGATTTGAGATTTGCGAGTTTCGCTCATACATACGTACCGACATCAAGACAAAAATAGTCAAAATGGATTCAGGGATACTCAAAACGGATATATCCATCAAAATCTCGATATGTGAATTTTGTCGGTTTCACAATACTTCCTTGTACTTTGAATGCTGGTATTGAAATACGGGAAATTCAGTCGAATATAATTTTTCATTTCTACTGTACAATTTTGGTCCTATGTGGACCATCCTCAGGAGTGAAAAGAATATCTGCCCAAAGCTACGTCTTGAGCTTCGCCCTCGTCTTCGCCTCGGATTTTGCCCTTGCCTTGACAAAGTGCAGCCAACTTCACCCTGGACAATAATGACAGTCGTTTGGTCCTTGTAGCATAATCTATCTTTGGTTGTTTCTGTCAGTCGTTCGCCGACTCTTCTTGTGATTATTTTAATTTTTTCCATTATCCTCATGAATGAAATGAGCTACATTCCAAATAATTCAAATTTCGACATGGGGGATAATAATTTGTTCCTTAAAGACCTGACTGGGTCTCTTGATGTCAATGTTTTCTATATTTTTGTGCATCTTTACCAACTTTAATTCAAATTTACTATATTCGTATGAATATAACAAATTTTATTGTAAAGATACGAAATGATTTATTTGTTAGAAGTGATTTTATTATAAATAATAATTATTTAGTTATGAATATTAATGAGGTGATTATATTTTGAATGAATAATAATACCCAATAAAATTTTACACGGTTTATTGACATTATTTATTGCTAGTGATTTAAAAATTTGCTATGAATTTTTTATCGTGTAAATTAATTAATTATTTAAAAGTAACGTGGGTATAATTTATTATAGCTCATGTTGCCATTGTGATTCTAAAAAGGGCAGCTTTTTTCAACAACTAGCTAATTTCAAAGTCTTACATCGAGCCTAAAATAAATATAGGTGCGTTATTGTACTACATGCAAATTTTGCTGTAGAATCTTATGCAACTATTGATAATATTTACTATGTTAAATGATTGTGGGTTTGATACTGCACTGTTGGCAATAATTACTGTAAAAATTTCAGTACAGTAGCAGCATTATACATTGAAGTGAGGTTAGCCAACTAACAGTGAAATATATTTGCGGCTGGCAACATTTGCTGTCATTGGCAGTCAGCACATTTTCAAATCAGAAGCATTTAGAAATATGAACAAGATTGTGTGAATCAAATAAGATGGAGTGGAAGAGTTGAGGAGAAGTAGAGGAGGAAGAATTAGGGGGAGGAGTACTACTAATCCACTTCTTCTCTTTCTTCTACTCCTCCACTACATCTTCAACTTTCCGACTCCTGTTCCATTAAGAACATCAAAATTATTGTTCAAATTTCAATTTTTTTCCAAAAACAGGTTAATATCTTCCAGCAAATTATAAGCCCATTTACTTCAAAATGCAAACAAATGTAGCATTACAAATGATGTCAAGAAATGGAAATCTCCTGAAGAATTTAGTTTTTGTGTCAATCATTCACGCAACTGCTCACAAGCCTTGTAAAAGGCATGTAAACACTGTTGTAACACTCACTACAAATGTTCGTTGTTAAAAAGATGCTTTGAATCCGGTTTGATGTTCCTCCGTCTAGTTTTTTCCTTCACTGATGATGATTATGCAGGATGGTTTACACTTTACGTTCAATGCCTTTTAGTTTTCTTAATTATAGTACTCGTTTAGAGTTACAGAATTTCAAATTTCATTTGCTTCAAATAAGAAAAAGAACTTGGTACTTACTTTTGCTTTTCATAGTTGCTGTATGAGTTAAGATACACAAAAAACATTGGAAATAATTTTCTTGAACTATTGTCGTTAAATATTAACAATAAAATTTTAGTATAACATAAATTTAATACGCAGAAAAATCTAGTAAATAATTGACTTTTCACTGACAGCTACATAAAATTAAATTTACTAGCATGTAATAGTTATTTAAATAATTAGTTATGAAAAGTGCCATATTGTTTGACGAAACGAAATATTTGCCAAAACGAGCGGAGCGAGTTTTGCAAATTACGTGAGTCAAACAATATGGCTTTTCATAACGTATTCTGTACAAAATTTTATCTAATTCCGTCAGAATAATTTTAACTGTATTTTTCAATGAGAACATCTCTCACGTCACATCACCAAATTCAGATGACTGTGATTCCTGACCATCTATTGTTACTACAGAAACAAGAGTTCACTGAAATAAACAAATATCGAATTTTCACAAAACGTCAAAATAATTTTTTTAAATGTGCTCAAGCAGTAATATCCTGAGTGATATAGTACCCTTTGATATTAAAGACTCTGCCAAAGCTGCATACTGTGAATAATAAATCTTTCTTTTAATTGTACGCAGATAAGTATAATTGATAAGCTCTGAAACATGGCCAGTTACGTAAAGTCATTACGTAACTACTTTATGCTACTTTACGCAACTGTTGCATTGCAGTTATGAAAAATGGGACGTTGCATAACGTCAGAAATTGATGTAAAGTATGACTTTTCAAAACGGAATTAGATAAAATTATATTATTATTAAAGCGAATAAAAATTTAGAATAACGATTGTATTTTTTTCTGATTAAACGTTGGGAAATTTGAAGGTTATGCAAGGAAGTGTCAGAAAATAACGTCATTCAAATTTGACGTTTAAGGTTAGGGAGCAATTTAATAGATAACCTATGGCAATAATAATAATATATACATTTCGACGTTGAACTTACTCTAACTTTGTATGGAAGTCAAATTGGAAAATGATTTAATGAAAGTAAAAATTCAGTACTTTTTTCTCGAATTCTCATTTGAAAAATGAGTACCGCAATTATTATGCTTGTCATTTTGATTTAAAGTGTGTGTAGGTAAGGTGATGCGTGATGCGCAGTTTTTTTCTAAGACCATATGGGCCCAAGTTCTGTGGGAAGCACCCACTTAACACCTACTAGGACCCCGGGCCAATCCGGTCCTGATATATCTGTCATTAATATCCCACGTGTACCCTACTTCAACTGATTCTATCAAATGTTGATGTGTTGACAAATACAGAATCTGTAGTAATTTTTTTCAGATTTGTTTGAATATTAATGATGCTATTTTATGTTAATGTGAAAGAAGAGGTTGTAAATCTGTCGTTGGGCTATTAAAAACAGACATTAATTTTTCTTAACGATTATGAGCCGAAAATTGTGATGTTTTTGGTTTCAAGATTCATCAAGTATCAAAAAGCATTTGATGGACACCAATAAAATTTGCACTTGAAACGCATCTCAAATTATTTTTAGGATTCTAAAGTAAAAGTATTAAATCAGCCTTTTTGCTGCCTGAGTGTCGGACTATGATGAGACAATGATTACAAAATGAATAACGTTATACTTCACATACTTTCATATTCAAATGTATTCTCAATCTATTTACTAATGTAACTACAAACGTCAAACACGAAAATTAACATTATTAATGATTTCAAAACAAACTCATATCACAAATCTAGAACAAAGTATTACAAAATAAAACAAAACTAAAGATTCATTATCATATGTGCTTATACAAAGCTATGCTAATGTGATTGTTAATTAAATTTTAATGTTTTATGAAGGTGTAACATCACTTCCGGTTGACTGGAGTGAACTGTGAAGCTTTTAAGATTGAATTTCCATCTGCAGTTCCCACACATAATATTAGTAACTCCTACGTATTACGTATTAGTTTTCTGAATGGAAAGTTCTTTACAACCTTCTTGGAAAAATATTACAAGCGATGAATTGAATTTTTTACGAGGAAATTACATTTCTAAAGAAAGTATTGAGCCCAAAATTTGAAAGAAATTGAATAATATTCAATTAAATTATTAGGAAATTAAACTACAAACATAGATTTTTTGAGGGAATACTACTTTAAACATAAAAACACTGGTCTTAATGAATATCTATCTAAACAAAAAAAAATAAAAATCATATTAATGTGTCGCATAGTTTAGTCAGCAGCTCAAAAAATCAACTAGAAATTAATTTCAGCTTCACCGGTTAGAAGCTATTTAGAAAATGGCAAATCAAACTGTAATCCTTCAAAATATCGTCTGACACTTTTGTTTCCTTTATTTGTTTTGAAACAAGACAAAGCCATTGTTTGTTCCTTGCGTTTCTTGATTGGCAAAAAAAATGTTGTTTATTGTTTATGCATTTTTATACTATAATAATTTTAATTAGCAATTATCATATATTTTTTATTTATTTTCAATTACATTCCTCTCGCGATTTATTGTTTTATCTGACAGACTTATATGTTATTACTTTAAATGAAGATTCTTCAAAGCTTCATAATTATATCCTGAGAAACTATCATACATACTCACAAAAACTAGAAATCTTTATTTATGTTTGAATGTCCGATGCTCGTTATTTCCCAGCTCTCAATTCCTCAATAATACCAATCATATGAATTTTCCCCTGCATACCATTATAATTAAAATATCTTTAATGGAATTTAGATTAAGATTTTTCACATTCCGATAATTTATTCCAAGTGATTGGTAAATAAATCGTAAAATCGATTTGTGTTGTTAGCTGCACCTGTGTTGAGATCTCAAGAGAAATTAAATTGTGTTCAACTTGTGCGTATGAAGTCGAGTGGCTGAACAGTTGATGTAAATAGAGAAATTAAGATTCAGAACATAAATCATAACAAGCCCATGATAAATGTTTTACTTGTTTTCATAGCTTTGTTATGAATTGCAAACAATGAAGCAAAATAAATATGCTTTAAATGACATCAGTCAACTTCTAAGGATCATAATTATGTATATTAGGTCCGAATTTGTGAATTTTAAGCTAATGTTTCCTTGAGATATGTCAGAGAATATATTAGGTTCGTTTTAAAATAAGAAGTTGATATAAAAAAGATTGACTAAGAAAGTTCTAACTTAAGGGATTTTAATGTTTATAAATTTGGAGCTTCATTGCTGCAGGACGTAATAGCCAAAAGTTTGTCAGAAATCAATTAATTAAAAAGAAATTTAACATGTAACTAAAATAGATTGTCTCCAAGCCGAGAAAAATCGACAATAAATAGGCACAACTGATGAGCATTATATAAAATTCATAGAAGACCCTCAAAGTTAGGGATGCCAAATTTTAATTTTAAAATTAATTTTTTTTGTTTGTATAATGTTATTAAACCTACTTTCCTTAAGAAATCAATTAGGAGTAAAATATGATCAAAATTTTGACCAATTACTGCACGGAAAACAAACTAAGTTTACACTAACAAAAAATGTGTGTGCTTGTTTGATATTCAATTGTGTGATCTTGGTTTTGCCACCGTGAACATTCGATGAACATGCAATACGATATTACTATTTTAATGCAACATGCACATTGTCTAGCGGTTCAAAATGTAATGATTTCATCATATATACATTTGAATACTGCCATTTAAAACCATATAAATTTCAACGTTATTGAGCATATTGTTTCGAGCTGTCATTAAGATAATTTTAATTAACAGTCATATCAGTAATTTTGACATGTGGATATCAAACCATAAATGTCGATTTGTTTCGGAAAAAAGTTTTTCAAAGGTCTACCGAGAAGCATCATATTTAAAAATGTCAAAATTAAAACTTCTTGAATATAACTCCTCTGCAATCAAAGGTTTTACAAATTATTTGCTCATGTATTACACTTAACTATTCATAAAAACCATGTAAAATCAGCACATTTCAAAAAATTTGATATTTGCTACGAAATTTGATTTAATTTACTTGCATTATTCGCCTGACAGCACCTATTCACTTTTTGTTCCTTTCAACCTCGTAACTCTTATTTGGAAAGAAATAAATATGAATATTTTCATCCTTCGACATTCAGTATTGACAATCCACAACACAATCATCACGAATAAATTAATTTTTTCTTCTTTTCACTCATTTCCTCACTGTTTATTGCTTCGATAACAAGATACAGTGTATTAATTGATTATGAATACCATAACATGAATTTGTTAATTAAGCTCTAAATTATAAGATTTCAGAACGTTGAATCTTTTATTTTTCGCTTGTAATTGTAAGTTACATTAAAATATAAATAATAATGAAAACTGCAAGTCTTGATATTTATCTGAGTCAAATAATGTCGTTTTATCTATTTTATAATGTAACTTAACTACTGAACTTTTACTTTTTTTTACTAAATCAAAGCTGACGATAATGAACGCTGTATGGCACCGAAACATCCTAATTTAAATAAACTTCAATGTATCTTTTATTATTGAATAATATTGTTGAAGCTGACTGGAATAGTGGTAAGTGAAATAATCTGCACAGTAAAAAATAATTGACACTATTATAACACTAGCTAGTGTACCATCAAGTCCACACTATATTTAGTGTTGGAAATAACACTACTTTTAGTGTGAATTTTCAGTATTATATTACACTATCTGTAGTGAAAGATATACACTAAAAATTAGTGTTGAATAAGTGTTATCTCTAGTGACAAAATGTAGTGTCAAACTAGTGTAAATGAGCAATATATAAAGTGTCAGAATGAGAATTTCTAGTGTTATTGTAGTGCTGGGTAGTGATATTTTACAGTGAAGATAGTGTTATGATATAGTGTAGATAAAAGTCTTTATAGTGTTACCGTTTCTCGAATATAGTGTTATTCAATCTGGTTGGAATCGTGTTTAATTCTAAGTATGAGTAAAATCCTATAATATGGAAAAATATTCTATTGGTATGAATAAAATGAAATATTTCTTTCTTGATATAAGTCAAACATATTTGAACGTTGAACTAAATCTAATTTGGCCCTTCTCCTGTCAAAAAAGGCTGACTAGTTGCTTTTGTTTTGACAACTTCAGCATTTCCAACATTCGCCTAATTGTAATAAAAGTTAATGCACCATTCAATTGGAATCTTGCCTACCTGAAAATTATCAATTACTTTCTTGATATGATTATATTTTCTCGTTTGTCGTTAGTATGTCCTTCAGCATTTGCTGGAAGCATAAGAAATAACTCAAATTATACTCTTGCTTCGATGTCCCAAACTGTAAATATATATGATATGAGTTTCTTTTCGTTTGAAAATGTGATGGTCAATTAGAAGACCATCGACTTGAATATGTTGAGTATTTGCTTAAAGTTTATTCAATTTTGGAACAATTGATGAAAATCTTATTCAATCTATGGAGAGATGAATAATAATTGATGATTTGAAATCAGAAAATTCACATTTTACTGGAAAAATACTAGAGCTGATAGCCTGCTTATTCGTTTTATGAGTACACAATTTTCTATTTTTATGTTATTTTGAACGCAACTGGCACATCAGATGAGAATATCTAAAATAATGAACGTAATTTACCAAAATTCTCGTACTCTTCGGAATTATCATTGTGAACTTTAACACAGAATATTTTCAAATTATATTTGAATTCAATAAACTCCATCATAACGAAACCTACTATTAATTGCAAACGTAGGAGGTAAGATAGGACTTCGAAGTACTCTGATAAACAATATGAAAGCAACTGTATATGATACGAAGTTACAAAACTCATCAGTGGCTAACACCAATTAAACACTACAGTCGTGTTATTTTAATACTACAGTCGTGTTACTCCAACACTACAGTCGTGTTACTTTAACACCACAGTCGTGTTACTATTGAATCTTCAACACTACAGTTTTATCTCCAACATTAGACTGGTGCTACCTCTTCAAATAACATTATTTTCTGTAACACTACACTTCATGATGTTATTTATATAACACTATATTCCATAGTGTAATTAAGACTTCTATCAGTGTTGAATTAGTGAAAATATCATTCTTAGAAAGTGTTAGAATTATACATTAGAAAATTAACACGGGTATTTTTTTTTACTGTGTAGGAATTCACTCAAGTTTATTCATTTTTTCCTTTCCTAGCTCGACAGTTTCGGCTACACCTCTTAGTTTTAGTGCTACAATTTCAAAAAACATATTGTTTGTATCTACTGCAATTAAAATCTGGTTACAATGTTATACTTACAAAACAATTTTGGAAGAAAAATATAAAAAATTAATTTAAAAGTCAGATTTATAAAAGTGAAGAAGAGCAATTTTCTTTTTGTCATATACCACAACCAACTATTATGGACGCTGCTGACTAAATGCGTGTTGATAATTGTGCGTACACGCATGATCAAAAATTGATGAAATTGATTCACGCCCTTACAACAATACAACGATTAGGGTCATTTAAAATAATTATAATAAATGAACTGTTCTGGATACTGACTTTGCAATTATTCTACTTGTTAATTGTAAATATTTCTAAAATATTGATAATTGGCATTACTCTGAATAAATTGCGGTCAAATACTTCATGTATGTATAATTCAGTCCTACCTTATTATAGGTATTCATATGAATATTACTATTACAAGTGATTTCAAAAAAAAATTCTTCTTGTCGGGCTTGATATAAACTTGATTAATTTCTCTTATCTGACCATTCTCACTCACGCTGCTATCAAAAACAATTTTTTAACCCTGTACACACGATTTTTTTTTGTGGTATTCTAAAAAAGATCCACTTTACGACTTCAGCTAGTTGTTATTCTATTTATGAATATCCTGAATACTCTCCACTCGTCCTAATTCAGACTTTTTTTATAATTTTGGTATCACTATCTTGACTGGTTTTTAATGTGAAGTATGCAGTAACTACTTTATCTGAGATAGCCAGTGCTCGTGACTTCGTCTGCGTGGATCATCAAAATTGGAATGAACAATCATAAGAATGAGAACAGAATTTTGCAAATGATACGTAGATTTTTCTTACTTTACGATGAGACAGAAATCATTTCCTCTTTCCTCACCTTATGCATGCGCATACTTTTTATCATTTTCACAGTTGCGCTGACACGAAGCATACAAATATTTATACTCATATCTTCTGAACTCTGCAAGATATCAAAATGAAACATACACGAAAATTGAAGTTGAAATTCCTGTTTAAATCCCTAAAATTTTCATTGAAATCTTTCGAGCCGTTTCGCCGTTTCGGAACTTATTCGAGACAAACAAAAATTCTAAAAACGGTCATTTATGATTGAACATTGTATAAATAGCAATTCTCACTCAAATTTTTGCATTTATTCTATAATCACAGACAGACACTTCAATTTTATTTATGAGTATAGATATAGATAGATGTATAGATTAATTCGAGCTGCCTACCAACATTACAATTTGAAGATGCGGAAATACAATATGAAATTAAATTTCAACCTTATCCCATTAATTGAAATTCACCATTGCTGATAATTATAAAATATTTAACACATTAGAGAACGTTCCCTAAATTATTGAAAATGGTTATTTTGCTTAGAAAGAAATAAGAAACGCAATTTTTAATAATTAAAAAGAAATTATATAATTAGTCTACATTTTTGTTTCTGATTTTTTTAGAATATTAGAAAAATGAAGATGAGATTTGAGAATATTTGAAGCTAATGTTAATCTTAGTATTCTTTGAATTTTATAACGCGGTATTTCACAGTTGAGAATACCGTAATGATTTGTTCGCCGTATCATATATTTGATGTATAGTAATTTTTCTCACCTTTTTTGCAATTGCCCATGAAATTGTCTTCTTCGGCTCTGTAGGAAATTGCCAACATAACAAAGCATAATTTATTATAGAGATACACAAATAAAAAAGTACATAGTAAAGACCTTAAATAATGTTCAATACGTCCTAAATTTCCTATACTACGGAATTTACATATTCTTAAGTATTAAAATTTGATATTATTTCCATTAGTCCTTAATATTGATAACATTTTTCATGCTTGATCTTCAATTTTTAATTGCATCGCCGAATACTAAATACTGTTTCTTGCAGTATAAATTATTTGTTACATAAGTTAATTCAACTAATAGATTTTAGAATAATATATTTTCATCATCTGCCCTAACCTCAAATTTTTTTGTTTATAGAGAAACAAATGAATATTATTGTTGTAATCAATAACAAAAGCAAGATGCAAATAAACAGGAAGAGATGACAGTTCATCCCACGTTCCAACATCTTCATTCCTTTGTTTGCAGATGTTCATTTGTTAACAGTGGCTAGGGCGTCATTTCTGAATATTATTATTGAAAACAAAATACTACGTTGCTGTGATAGAAATATTTTTAACACGCCAAGAGCTTTCCAATTCATTTCATTGTTTTGTTGGTATGCGTCCCGCCCAGTTATTTGAATTTGACAATTACTTTTACCTCTTTGGACTTGGTATGTAGACTGATTAGGTACTTGAAGAATGATGGTCTGAGTTTATAGCTGTAATAAGAATAAAGCGCGTTTCGTTGGAGATGTTAACAGCTTGTAATTAGTTTTAGTGATTCATCTCCAATGAAAAATTGTTGGTTGTGAACATTTACGAGTTACATTTAATATTTGGATGCTATTTGAAGCATCTTTCATGTGTATGCTTTCTAATAAAAATGTATCTATCACGAGCCTTGTAGTTCAAAATCAAAACTAATCCACTCCTGTAGGTCTAGATAATCTTGTGTGAGGTCAGTTTAGATCACCACACTGATCTACTCGCTGTTTGCTGCTGTGATCTCTTGTGCGATCATTCTCAATCTCGATACCAACGAAGCGTGCTCCTGATCTTATTTATGGACCAATTAAATGTAATGCGTTACATATTTTTTGAATTTTCCCTCTCGATTCGCCATTCGGAATTCTGTTGAGTTCCAATGTTCAAACGGTTCTTGTTTTTATATCTCCCGCCATTTGCCGGGTACTCACGTGACCGTGAGACAGTCGCAGTGCTGCCATCTCACGGGAAGATAGTTTTTGTTGCAATTGTTTTCAGAGATGACAAGCAATAAAAATTTAATGTCCAATTAAAGAAATTACAATTTGTAATTCATATTATGTTATTAATTGTATTGATATATTATAATTAATACATCTTGATATTATACTAATGAAATGATTAACATAATGAATCAAATTAATGTCTAATGAAATAATTTGATTACCAAATTGAAAAATAATGTGTTTTATTAAATCTTTAATCTTATTTATAAATTAACAACACTCATTTTTTTATGGATATATATTTTTTTTGGATATCTCTGGTTTGAATTTATTAGATTAGCTTTACATGATGCCGATTTAAATAATTTATACGGTTTCACCTATCAATAATAATAATCAGTACTCTTCATTTATTAATGCAGTAAATTTTTAACGAATTCCAATTACAATAATTTTTGCATAATGTTTAAATGCATGAGAACGGCTCTGCATGTAGAGTTACATTGTAATTTAAAACTTAAGAGATGATTATCATAACGCCATTTTGTTGATATCGAATTACTAATGTTCAAGTTGGCTACGCTTCCTTGATATTTAGATTAAGATTGTGGTAATAAGACATTGAACATCGGTTTCTAGAAAGGAAACGTCAATAAAGATATGAAATGTAGAAAGTTTAGCTTTTGTGGCACTAATTAATGCAGGAACCTGATAATTTAAATTCCAACAATTAGTAATATTGGTAATTTCATATTTGAATGCAGAAATATAATAGTTCTTACATACTTCAGCCCAGTTTATCTTGTAAATGATGTCAAGCTTCGTAGCGAAACTGTTAGTTCCTAGAATTAGTTTTCAGGAAGTTTATCCCCAGGGAATCAGCTGCACAAACTTTGATTAATAATTCTCAATATCTACAGATATACTCAACATGATTCCAAAATTATCTTTGATATATGTCCTTTCACATAACCTAAAAATAAATTATAACCTCTAGGCTATTTTTCCTGTTATATTCCGACTTTTTCTAATGGCCATCTCTGATTGTGATGGATACTATACTACCTTTATTAATAACTACAACAAAAATCAATCCATTTAGTAACTGAACTATCAGATAACAAATGAGTAAAGGATTTGTATTGTCAAAAAAGTATTTTATTGTGAGAGAAAGTGTTTAATCATGAAATATGTTGTTATGGTCGTCACTTTAATCAACTTTTTGAAAGTCATGGCTATTTAGGATCTTATTAGCTTACTGTAATACCCACAAAAATAGTAAATGGTAATTATAAAGACTTGATGTATCAGTAGGCTATGCTATAAGTGTAACGATATTACAGAGTAGAGAAGACAACCACAAAAAGATAACACTGATAGAAAGAGAGAGAAGGTAAAATACTCTTTTCTATCTCTCTTTTTCACGCAAATTGAGAGGCGTGAAAATTACTCATTATACCATCTTTATAAATCAATCAACCATATTGACGACCCTTATTGCTCAACACTAATTAACTTCCGTGTACGCACAATGAGCACTAAATCTTCCTTTAATTTCTATCTCCTAATCGCCCGCCTTAATCTCCTTGTCTTTTCCCCTTTGTATCGCATATGTGCCTTATACAATTATTTTTTTTTTCCTTGGACTTTTTTCACTTGGATTATTATAGGTTTTTAAAATTAGCAAATTTTTGAAGTAAAATTTTTATAGCTACTTTAGAATGAGCAGTTAAAACGATGTAACGGAATTAGTCGGTCGCCACTTCGGGCGATCTCGGCAAGCTTCGGCTACACTCGGTAGTTGTACAATGAAGGAACAGACATTCAGGGCGAGCTCATTCTGTACTATTGGTAACTGAAATTAACTCGTAGCCACCAAGCGGTTATAAGCGGAACTATATTGTAAAGTGGATTCAATCTTAATTCTCATATAATTGTATGTTATGTTACTGGTTTTGTTAGCAATATTTAGTGACTTTTTTGAAATTGTTTATATGAAATTTCATACTACAATAGTTCTTAATGGATTTGTTCAAATTAATTCAGTGAAAAACATTTGGCTTTCGACTTTATTGTTACATTATATAACCTCAAAATTAGTCTTTCTCAAGACTAGACTCTTCAAAATATAGAATTTAATCGAAGAATTGGTGATAAAAATTGTTGGGTTTATGGATGTCATTCCAAAATTAATCGAAATATGGATTTAAGTTTCCATAATTTTCGTAAAAAGTTAAAAAGTGTCTGTAGAAAATAAAGTTGGCAATTACGAATTAGTTGATAAACGAGCTGTGTGGATTAGAAAAATTTGTACAAGAAAAGCTGAGAGCTGGAATGTACAATACAAAAATATCGTAAATATTTCCCCATAATATTATTTTCTTTGAAGCTATGAATTTTATAACCTCACGCAGTCTTCCAGTTACAACTAAAAACCATGTTTAAATAAAATGATTTTGAAAGAAAAAGCTATATATTATAAAAAGAGAAAGTCAATATTTTCCCGCACAATTGGAATTGAATTAAATCATTTAATGAAATACGAATATTTCTTTAGTGGATATCAACGTATTTACATTGTAAACAGACTACAAACTTGCCGTAAGCCACTTTTGATCCGCCATTTTGTAAACACAGTGCTGCCGCCAACGGTAATTTCAGTTGCCAATAAGGAATGTGTTGCACCATTTTTCCCGAGTGTAAATATTCAGAAGATTCATTTATTTCGACCTCATTAAATATGACGATAATATTTTACATTCTTTCAGACATACTTTGTGATAGATACAGAAAAGAATCAATAATGTCACTTTTCAATAATAATACGAAGCAGCATATTTTGTGAGAAAAAATAGACTAGGCAGTTTCACTTTTATTGAAGACCCCGAGACATAAGTGTTTTTTTTTTATTTTTGTGTTTTTTTATCTATCCGCTCCTAAGCTTGTTCTACAGGATAGTGTATTTTTCTGAATGAATAAATAAATAAAGTCATGTTGCGGTAATCAGCTAGTAGACTAGGAGCTGGTGACAGGTGAGTATCTCCGATTTTATACCGCATGCCTTTTTGAGGGTTGATAATTTACCCCTTAATAAGAAATATGAAAATGTTATTGAGCAATGCACGCTTTCCGGTCATAGTTCAAATGCTTATTTATAGATCTAAAAAAATGGGTTTTTCTGTGACATCATATGGCAGCCTTTTCAACGTGAAATAATTAATATTAATCCAAAGCCAAGTACTGAAAGACATGCAATTCGCAACAGCCCAAGAGGCTCGAAGGGTCACGTGAACTTATATAAAAATATGTGAGATTTTTTATTTCCAAATTGCATGCTAATGAAAAGAATGAAAGTTTTAGTCACTTTTGTAAAAAAAATTGGCATGCATTCCTCGTTGGCGTTGGATTTGAAATTTCAGGAAAATCTTGTATAAATATTGAATCAATTAGCTGTGATTTTAAATTGCATGCAGTTTCTACTGAAGATAATTTGTTCAATGAATTGTCATTAAAAAAATTGGCATGCACCCCAGGATATACCAAAATGGAGGCATGTATTGCAGAGTTGAAAAAAAATTCGAAAATTTTCTTCATTTTATTTTGTATGCCATTGTGTATTTCATTTAAAATTTTATTTTTCAGGCAACACCAAAAATGGCATGCTTGTTACTCAGGTTCACCATTGATAAATTATGGAAAAAAGTTGACAAAAAATGCCCGGAAATTAATTATGTAAAATTAACTGTTATCATTCTGTGATTTATCCCAAATTTCAAACCGTTGCACCAACGAGGAAAGCATTCTAATTTTTTTTCAAGGGTTTGAAGACTAAAACTTTCATTCTTTCAATTGGCATGCAATCTGGAAATAAGAAATTTCACAATTTTTTTTACAAGTTCACGCGATCCTTCGAATCTCTTGGGCTGTTGCGAAATGCATGCGTTTCAGTATTGGGCTTTGGAGCAATATTAATTATTTCACGTTACAAAGGCATGTAAAATGATCTCATATCTATAATTGAAATTTTAAATTTGTACTATGACCGGAAGACGTGCATCGCTCAATAATATTTCTATCTTTCTTATCGAGGGGTGAATTATCATCCCTCAGAAAGGCATGCGGTATAAAATCGGAGAACCACACCGATATCCAGCTATAACCCGAAAACCTTCTACAATGTCCCTCCATTTATCGTTCTAGAGCACCCTGTTTTTCAATTGCAGATCATATCGTATTTACTTTAATGATTGATTGATTTTGATTAACTTTCTATCTCCGATAAGAAATACTGGGCGGCCTAGAGCTAATAATAGAGGGCGCTCAGAATTCGGGTGGTTTGATACACTTTGTTTAAGTAGCGTTCCGATCTGCTCCGCGGTTCTATATATCCTATTACAAGTGACAAGACAGTATCACCTTTCTAACAGAGCCCTAGTAGCCTTAAAACTCATGCACTTCTTTTTTTATTTTCGCGCACTTTTCCTCGCTTATGCTTTCATATAAACATGCTTGCGGTATGATTTTCTTCCTCTCTATCGTTGCTACATAATTCACGCGATTCACTTCGCTCGAGCGTTCATATTACCATGTCTACATTCCGATCTGGCTTACAATTAAGATAGAAGAAATGCTCCTCTGGCAATCTCTCCCAATAAATGATTTTTCCCATCTTCAATAATTGCTTTGAAACTTATGCACTTTATTTCGATTGTGCGTATACAGCATATTTTCTCTTCAGTCATTACTTTATGTGCATTCATACATCCTCCCTGCAGTCTAATTTCCTGTTCCATTAATTTTTTTCATATAACTCATAGAAAAGGAAAATTGGGACTGGCAGTCTTTTGGCAAAAGAACTGCTTTCCATAAATACTTATTTTATAAAACAAAAAATTGGAGAATCTTCTAAATGATGAAAGCGCATTTTTGACAGTTCTTGAATGCTTGTTACTTCAGAGATTCCGCAAATAACCATCTCCCAGAATTACTGAGCTTGAAATCAAGCAGTTTGGGAAAACTTACGAAACAGCAGCTTCCATTTAGTACTAGTTTCAAGTTGAATATTTGATAGGTACATAATTTATGCATGTACAAACTCAAAAATACCTTTTAATCTTTATTGCCTAGTTATTGACTGACGGGAGATCATGTGCTGTACCTTGAAATAATAATTTGATCTTTATCAAAGCTATATAAAAAATTACACCAAAAGTAGACAAATTTTCATCCAATAATAATAATTTATTCCAATAAGCTTCAAATTCACGTCAAACAAATCATTGAATGAATCCCGGACAGACTTGACAACTTTACATAATAGTAGTGACACGCACAGCTAAAGTTGTAACTAAATTTTCATCCACTTGAATAAACTTTGGTTGCCATATCCCTAATGTCATATATATCTATGGGCATTGTTTCACTTGAAACAAGTAATTGAATAATTTAATCTTCCACAATAACTGAGCTTGAATTAAAGCAATTTGTGCAAACCTACGAAACAGCAGCTTTCATTTAGTACCAGTTTCAAGTCTGTAAATAGTATAGTTGCTGAGAACTCAGCGTCACGCCAGCCAGCCAGCCAGCCAGACAGCCAAAGTGAATATAATAGCGCTTTTTTATAAAAAATGCGCTAAAAATATATTAACTAAAGGTTGGTCAACATATTTTAAACAAAAACATCCGTAGTTAATTCCTAAATTTGGAGTAGTAGGCAAATCTATGAGTTTCTTATTAGTGATTTATGTTTCAAATTTATGAAAAGATGCATATAAATCAACAAAAACGATGCTTTTCTTATGTCCTATTGATTTATAAAAGAAAAGAACGGGCCTGATTTGGCTATGAGATTATATATGAAGCCTACAATTTACTTCTCTTTTTCCAACTACTGTATGACGAAAATACCAAACAAAGCAAGGCGGTTAACGAAGCATTAACAAACCAACAAGCGCACGGTTTAACAGTCAGTAAATTACTCATAAAAACTCCATCATGTACATTGTTTCACTTCTGTAAACTTGGGTTTGTATGTTGTGTCTTTAACCAAACCTAACATACTCTGCTATTACATCTATTTACATTCCTCCTCACAGTGCAACTTTACAGAATTACATTATATTTACATCTCAAACGGACCAGGAATACTGAATGTAACAGTTAGTAAATGTTTGTCAATTTTCTCACAGGATGATGGACGTAACAATAGAAGGCTGTGTGACAGGCAAATGTTGTAAATTGTCGTTTGGAATTTTTGCATGATATGCCTGACATTTATCACTGCTTTTATTGTGAGCTGTCAGATATCAACAGCTTATATATTTTTAATAGAATGAAGTTTGCGCAATTGGTACAAAGGTAAACATTAAATTTTAATAACGGCGGGAATTTTATTTTATTAATTTATTATTATGGATGCATTTGTTTCCATATTCTGAAAGCTTAAAGGATGAAAATATTAAAATTATAACAACTAATTCATGCTTAATCCTTTCATCCCAGTAAAAATTAAATCTGTAAAAATATCCAAATCTTTTAATCCTGTTAAAAAGTTGTACATTATTTATGAGCAGTTTTGGGAATTCATTACGCTTCAATAAATTTTTGAAATAACGTACAAAAAGTTCTCCTTATTTTATTTACAAAAATATCACGTGCCAATTTTTTTACCATTTTTGAACTTTAGTACTTATAATTTATAAGTCATTCATCATAATTTAAGTCACGGTGGAGAAATTACTGTCCATAAATAACTCAAAACAAAGAAAACAAGGTCTTACGCTATTTTAGACGTTTGAAAGTCAACTAAAATAATAAAAATTCGTCACGAAGTGAACTCATCATTTTACGAGACATCACGGAACGAAGAGCGTGAAACTTCTCTATTTAGTCAAATAATTCGTGCAAGGAGATCCAGTAAATAAGAAGAGTACACAGCAGAATAAAAACGTTATGGATTAGATTATAGTGTGGGGAATTTAAACCAGTGGAACGGGTTTAGAATAACAAGAGATTTTAGCAAATGCGTTTGGGAAACATCTGCTTCCTCTTTGATATTCAAAAGGAAATTTTATTATACAGTAATGCTTGTTGTATTGCTAAATCCAGTTTATTCATTTCCTTATCCTAACATACATTTCAGCAAATATCTGAATTGATTTACTTATTTAGTACATTCATTATTAATTTGTTTAATCAGAATTGGGGTTAACTTTCCTGCCACAAGAAACGAAACGAAATGCGCGATTAGTGAGTTGTCACAAAGCTTTTGATTGGACAACTTATTAGATCATAGTATCAACGTAAAACAAGGACTTAATTTTCGCGCCAATTTCAAATACTGTATACAAATAAAAGAGGATTTGGACGTAAGAGATTCAATGTTAATTCACTTCAAGTTAGATATTAGAGGGTCGTATTTTAGTGATATTCAAAATTGAATTTCTAAGAGTCCCAAAGCTACAATCATTATTTCAAATGCTTAACAAGCTGAGGCGCTTAAAATGATTATTATTCAAGTACTTCACACAAATAAAGCCAACAAAGAATTCTATTCAGAGTGAATTAAACCACATCATTTTAAAACCTCCATTCATAGGATTCAAAAGAGATTAAATGCATAAACTTGATGTAAAAGAATTCACCTAACAGGTTCTGGACCCTCTTTACTGTACCATACACGACATCTCAGGAAAAAATTGGAGTTATAATTTGAGATATTTTTTACGGAAAAGATGTATTAATGTTTGTAGCTAGCTTGTCGTTTATACTAATAGAGGATTAGGATTTCCATAAATTCAACAGAGATATTTTTACCATCAAATAAAAAAGCAGAAGTACAATTGGATTTCTGACAGAGATATATTGTAGAATATATCATTCGGGAAAAAATTAATCGTTTAGAGCTGTTTAACCTAATATAGAAACAATCAATCACTACACATTTAAAAGATTTATTATCGATGAGAATACATTTTAAATCAATTCGAATATAAAAATAGGTTATATAACTGTCAAAAAATTCCCTCCTCAGCCATACTACTAGTTCTAATGTCGTAATCAACAAAACTATTTAATTCACAAAACACTAGTCAGTATGACGTTTCTTAAGCTAAGATTCACGTAAGAAATGTAAAACTGACTTCTTAAATGTAGAGTGGAAGTAATTTTTGAGTTATTTTTCAGGAAAGCTCTATAGACATCAGTATTTCAGTATTAAATTGAAAAAGAGTCGAAAGGGATTCCCAAGGAACTATAATAAATTCGGACCCTAATCTCTGGTTTGAATTGTAGAATTCTCTACTAAACTAATTTCTAGTGTCCTATTTCTTGCTAATTAGGAGTACTAAATTAAAGCTCAGCACTCCGGTCCTGTTCTCTTTATGCTCAATCTTTGAAGGCAACTGAGAGCTGCTTTCGCGCAAGAGAGCATCGAGTCAACGAGCCTCCTTAGGTCTCTTTTCCTCTTGGACATGCTGCCCCGTCTTTGATTGAGAGTTCACCGTTGTTCTGCAAACAATCCCGCTCAATTCTTTTTAGCCGTTGCGATTTTTTTATTCTCCAATGGCGTCTTCATTCCTCTTGTTCTTGAACTCTTGTCTTGCTCTTGTTTTCCGATGTTTTTTTGATCGGATTAATGGAATTAATTTTCGATACTGGATCTGGAAGTCAAGTCGTGGTCGGAGAATGTTGTTCAGATAATGATTATAGTTTAATCTTATTACTACTGGGCTATTTTTAATAATTGATCATTCAATTAGGGGATAAGGAAGAAGATTGGAGCTGAATAAATAATGTTCTTCTGTTTCAGTATCAGAATTGAGTAATTTTTTTGTATACTTGATGGAAAACATTAGGTTTAATATGTAGAAATCAGTAAAGAAAAGTGCCAGTTAGCAACACTTTACTAATTAGCAACAAGAAATAACAAACAAAAAAAGCACTATGACATGCGCCCAAATGACAGCTTCAACCTAATTAAGAAAAAATTACAGGTTAAACATACAAGAAAACAAAAATTCTCTCGATTTCGCCGGGAACAAATGTAAAGTCGCTTCTTTAGCTGCATCCAGAATTTCGCGAGAATCTTTAGCTTCTGACGTTTCTGACAAATTAATTTTTAATATTGTTTATTTGTTTCTATTATTTTGCTTGGCAGTTGTCAAAACAGTTACTACGTTTTTGCAAGAACACAACTTTGACTAGTATTTCTGTAGAAAATTATTTCTATTCTTTGCGTCTTCCACTCAAGTTTTTCCATCAAGTATACAAAAAAATAGCATGTTCAACACGTAAGAAAAGCGATATTATTTTGCTGGTGCAAATTTGATTCACTCACTCGTTGAAACATTTACACTCGCCAATAAACTCTCACTTTTTTCTACTTGTCAAACAATCTACTATTACCGCGAAAATTGATGATGAAGCTGTCAGAAGATTTTTGCTTTCATATAATACCAATTTGGTACTTGATTGAAACAGTTACATTGTTATTAACCTTGTATCTAAACATTGCCAGCTTGTATATAATTTAAATTATATGTCCTTGAAATAAGAACAATAAAATATGAAGTAGGGAAAAGTCTTCGATGTATTCTATATTTCGGCCCAAAAAAATCTCCAATGTATATAAAAAGCTTATTTTTGAAGTTGAATGTACATACATGAAAAAAATTCCACACAAGAAAGCTGTGAAATCGAATGGAGCAAATTTCAACAATCCTTTAGCACAGAATATTCCAGGATTATTGTTACATTTAGCAGGAATATGTCGCCGCATCAGTTATTCCTGGAACCCTATTCTCATTCATAGAGACAACTTGGAGACACAATAGTGGCGAGTAAGGACGATACTTGAAATCAAACTCAATTCATGATTATTCACTTTTCTAATTTAATATTCATCATAGTACTTAATTTTTTCCTATTGTTTCTATTTGATAACATACAAATGACAAAGAATCTCATCAAGGGGAAGAAACTGACTTGATCCTGTCTCTAACTTCTAGAAGACTGTCTTCAACGATGACGACTATCAAAGGATAAATTAAACAAAGCATAATTCAATATAACACTTGTAATAAACTCCAACTGAACACTACAATTAAACAATATTCATCTATAATTGATGTACAGGGGCCGCCGGTCTCAGAGTGTGGATCTCATGTATTCTGAAAATAAAATATACATAAGCAAACTACTTGCTTAGTTAGAAGAATCACATCCATACATAGGATATACATTCAATATTATAAAAACAAGATCACACCAGTACTACACACGGTAGTAGGTACTCATCAAAACATTCGCATACTCTGAAACCACCCACAGTGGCACCCGTCAAAGTATCTAGAAACAGTGCTCAACATTTTTCGAACCAAGTGCCTCCATGGTATGGATTGAAAGCCACGCTGAAACCCATCACTCCGCCCGCAAGTGGCAGGTGTTAGCGAAACGTTGGGCACCTCCTGATACATTAAGACACTAAAGTTTGCAGGCAGGGCACTGGTGACACGAGGCTAGCAAGTCGTGCTTCGTTGGCCACTGCTTGGTTGTCATTTCCCGTCAAAAACTCACACAGAGGACTTTCCTGGAGTTACTGCGGCGTACAAAAGGATAGCAGTCATACAACAACAAATAGGATAATTCGGGACACTAAAGTAAAAAACAACATCTCAGACGCTCTCTCAACCACCACACTGCATTCTCATTCAACTCACACACCTAGTAACTCAACTCACTGATTCAACTCACACCAACTCACTGATTCAACTTACTCTTAACTCTTCAAGATACATTTAAACACTCCTAAATAATAATACAAACTGAGGAAACAAATGATTGTCGAACCGCTTAAATAACTTACGTGTTGTTAACTCTCTGAAATATGTTAAAAATTATATGATTATTGATCTTGCGTAAAACCTATGAAAATATCCGTAACAAGACATTAAATCACTTCTCCAATTGTCCGCTAGGTGCTACTGTGTCAAAAGTCGTCTTTAAAATGATCTCAAGACACTGTCTACGAATTAGAATTGTACTCCTGGTACATTTTGTACTATAAGGTATTACTTTATCAGGAAATGGAATTAACTCCATCTGATTTCACTGATTTGTTTGTGTAGAAATCTTTAATATTGTTTCTTGTATGCACATTCAACTACAAATAGTTCGTTTTTTTTCTTACACTGAAGATATTTCATGTTCAGCATTGGTCTAAAGATATTTCTGCCATTTTTCAATATTTTTCAGTCATATTTTGTACAATTTATTTCATCAGTTTGAAATTTTTCATCATTGTGCTGAAAACTATTTGTATTCCATGTCAATACGGATCAAAATCGTATCAGACAAATCATTGAATAAACGTCGAACAGTTTCGCTGCTAGCAGTGAATAATTGTAGCGAAATTGAAACTGCTGACATCTGTGGTCAAAATTGTAATTAGATTTTTGTTCGCTTTTCCAACTTTAAATACTAGTTCTTATTGTTGTATACGAGTATAACTATGGGTCAATAAGGTGCAAAATCGCATGAGCGGCTGACTCAATATGGAATACGTACAACAAAACTATTACATTTTAATGCATAAAACCAATAATAATTTCTAAATTTCACGAATATGCCTTGATTTGAATCATTTAAATGAAAGGAAAAAAATTGTTGAATTGTTTCACAAAATTACAAATTCAGGAGTCGTTTTTTACGCTGTGGTCCTGGAAAGAGCAGCAACTGTGGATACATGTTCCGTAAAAAACGACTCTTAAATTTGTAATTTTGTGAGACAATCAGGTTTTGATTTTTAACAATTTATCAAATTATGTTTCACGGACATTTTCCGAAGGCCGACTTTACAGCAGTAAAAATGTTCATGTTAATAATAATAAAAATAAATTAGCTTCGAGACCCGACCTTGATTGCTATTATTGTTCGGGGTTACTTTAAATATTTTGTTTGTTTTTGAATTCTTTCTAAGAGAATTTATTCTGATTGCAGGTTACTTCGGCAAGTATCTGAACAAGTACAACGGATCGTACATTCCACCAGGCTGGCGCGAATGGGGCGGCCTCATCATGAACTCAAAGTACTACAATTATTCCATCAACATGAACGGCAAAAAGATCAAACATGGCTTTGACTACCACAAGGTAACGAAATACAACTTCACTATTTCATTTATTTTAATCTGAAATTTTGCTGATTATTCATACTGTAGGCCAACACTAGCATCCTAAATACATTTTAGTCAGTCTGAAAATTCGGAACCAATTGAGATTGGATGTGTAATTGACAGTTACAAATTGTAAAACAAACTGTGGGAAAGAATTTTGTAGGTCTGTTTTGTTTTAATTGATTCGTAAACAAATTTGAGCTAATCTTAGACATGCGTTAAATATTTTCTTGATAAATTGATTGATAAAATTCTTTAATCTAGTGATCCTACTCGTGATAGTTAATACTGTCAATTCAATATGACATTACATGTCAAAAACGTGAACTATTTACCGTAATTTTTAAATATATCATTTATACTATTATCTAGAATCATCAGTTTATTTATTATAAAAATTGTTGAACAGCTTTGACAGTTCAAGATTAAAGATACGGCGGTCTGATAAAATAACCTATATCTTGATCGTTCCGGATCAATGATTTAAGGGCGTTTTATTTTAAAATGATCGATTAGATAAAGAAGACTTTAATAAAACTATGATGACGAATATCTGAATTTATCTTGATAGAAGTTACAATAAGTAAAAGTCTTTTAATTAAGAAGTTGGAAGAATATTACATTAACCTTTGTAAAAAGACAATTGAAAACGGTCTGCAGATTTGTAATCAATGTGTTCTTCTTCTTCTGTATTTACTTTTTCATATCAGCAAACTGCCAACTGAAAATTGACATTAAAATTGGCTGAACTCTCAACTTTCATGGTAATGTAGAATAGAAGATAATTCTGAACTGAAAACGGTTCGCTGATTTTAATCGATGTTATCTACTTCAAACAGTTTTATATTTGAAAATTTTCCAATCAAGGTAAAAGCATATCAAATTTTATTTGGTTTCAAATCATATTCCTGGCAGCAGAACTCGTAAACTTTTAGGCCCTCTTGGATTGAAGCTGCTTTAACAAAAATTGGAATAAATAAATGAAGATTACACATTTTTGTTGACTCTTTCTTTTTATTTTTTTTCATACATTCATTGTATCCTTGTGTTAATCATCAAAATACTTCATAGTCATTGTCTTCTTACTCATATTTAACCCACAATTAGAGGTTATCTCACAAAAAGCTGGGAAACTTGACGAATAACAGACGAAATACCACTTTAATATTTCGTAGAACAACATTCACGGGCGTGCATGTGGGCAGCGGAAACAAAAGATTTAAATTACAATGCTTTTCTTGAAATTAGAATAATGGAATGATGTGTAGGCCCCGGAAAACGGGCGCCACTGATTAATCCCATTATTCCAGAATGTAAACGCTGTTTTTATATTGTAAACAAGAAAGTTTAAAACAGTTACAATTGTCGGGAGATAATAATATGTATTTTATGTAAATACAGTGTTGCATTTCTCTTAGAATCGAAAGAAATATAATAACAATATTTGTGCTTTACTTTTATCGCAAATAAGAAGTTAAATATCAAAAAGAAACTTGTAATTGTTTTGTTATATTGTTTCCTTTTGCTGTAACTATTATGCGCGCCTATGGAAAACATACCAGAGTTTTTTCTTAATATTATGCACAAAAATCATTCTCATTGATATGCAATTTTATGCTAATATAATTCGTTCAGTTTTGCATCCCACGAAGTTCCATTCTCAAATACATATCCATCAATTTCACTATTTTATACTCAGTTACTTGAAAGTTGAACAATATTTATTTTTAATATGTAATTGTTGGCTCAAAGCAAATGATATTTATCATAAAACCGGTGAGATTGTTTGGCCTGATAGGTAGGGGAAGACATATGACCAATCACAGCTCAGATCATCTTAAATCCTGAATACAGACTATTTGGAACTCGATAAAATAATTTGGCCTTGTTTTAACTCAATTTATAAATTACTTTTCGAATGAAAATAAATAATACTACCAAAAATTGTAGATGACCGCTTGTTACAGTTACTTGTGTTTGTCAAAAAACTTGTCGATCGATAGTAATTAATGCCTGTGCTACAGAATGGGTTGCGGGCTATCATGTGACTTTTTGTTCCAACCAATCCCAGTTTGGGTAGCAAACGTCAAAGTGACATTTCATAAGCATTGTTTACTCAATATTTGTTTGCTTGACTATTGTGTTACTGGTATTTATTAGCGTTTTTGACGTTTTTTTGTGTGTATATTGTGACTTTTGGACTATTTCTTTTATTGTTATGTGTATTGTGTTAGTTTTAGTTCTAAATTTTTATTTTTAAAGGTTATGTGAAGATAAGCCTCGTTGTTTGTGATGGTGCTGTGAATGCTGTATTATTTTTATTATTTGCATGTGTATTGTGTTAGTTCTAGCTTGCACAGCCCGTTTCTCGAAACAATTAAAGCTAGTTCACAGTTTTGAATTAATTAGTTTCATCCTAATTTTGATATTTTGTCCATCAAAACTTATGGAATATTCCTTCTGTCTGTTTCACATTACCAGGCAAACTTTCGAAATAAAAGGACATCATTCTTTTAGAAAATATTCAGCTGATAGACACTGAAACTATGAGCCACGTGTTTAACCTCGAACTGAAAGTAAACAAATAACTGTCACTTTGACGTATGTTACCCAGACTGGGATTGGCTGTAGCAAAAAAGTCACGTGACCGCCCCCTTGCTATATGATATAATATCCTCCTCAATGAATAGTATCACATTTCAAAGACTATAACAAATTCTTTACACGCTTCAAATTATTTCTGGAGAGGGAAATCATTTGACCAATCACAGCTTAGAAGATCTTAATTCATTACATATGGACTAGTGGAGCTTTACTAAATAATCAGAGCTGTCCTGTTTCTCAATCGATGCTAGTAACTAATTAATCCAATCCAAAAAATGCGAGGAAATATCGTTCTCGAATAATATAATATAATACACAAGTTATAATCCCGCAGTTTGGTAGGGAATGTCATTTGACCAACCACTGCAAAATATTGTCTTTCCTGGGAGATAGATGATGCAAATCAAGAATTACATGTTTTTTACAACCGTAATTAGAATGGCGTTTTTCAAACTGGTTTCCAAGGCGTTGATAACATTTTAAAAATATTTTGACAGACCTGTGGTTTCAGTCGTTTAAGGTGAAACATCACCCGGAAATACTAGCTATCTCTGTCTAGTCTAAGCTTGTTTTGGAGTAAGTGAGGCTTATGGAAGGTCAGTGATGACGGCGGGATACACAAGAATTCAAATTTGACATTTCAGAAGAAAAACATTTTATAGAGAAATTTACTGAAATTAATGCTCGCATATAAAATCATTTTTCAAAGACATAAGTTTTAATGAAATTATTCATAATGAGAATATGAAATTATGACATAAAAATGTCCCAAAATTCACGCAAGAACTAATTTTGATAGTAACATGTTTTAAATAACAAATTATGAGTTTTTTATTGAATCATAAAGAATAAGGTAAAATAAAGGGTTATCTAATTTTGATAGAAAACTGGTTTTAACTTGAAAATTATGAATTTTTTATTGAACCGTAAAGTATACAATACAAGGATTATGTATGGAATATTATATAGAGCAAATGATCTCCACGACTTACGACTTTGTTGGCACATACAGACTCCTGATCATCATGTCGCCTTAGCGAGCACCATTAAATGTTTTTGCCTAATGATCAGTTGTTTCTCCAAAGAAGATTTGCTCGATGCTACCTTCAGCCCAAAATGTTCAACTGTAACACCTATTACATTTTCATAGTTGTGTATTGCTACTTGCTCATGACTCTTACCCCATTCCGTAGCACTAGTAGATAGATTTCGAACATATGGTATGTTTTCTACTAGGGATCCGGCAGGCAGTTTTCGCTTACAGACTAGACCAAAATTTGAAACTGTTAGCCTATGTTTTCTTTAAAGTATTTACCCTTGATGTATTCACTAAGAAACTAATACTTGTAATTTATTTGAAGGTGAATATCTCGGGCCTTAGAGCAATGCAGATTCGGATCAAGTATTATTATTTGTAGAATGACAGATCCCAATAATAATTGATGGACTTAAATAAAATATTTTGTCGCTTTCTTGAGAAATATGATATTGATAACTTGAAATTCTCATTTGTACACTTCCAGCTATAGTAGTATTTAGAAATCTAAAAGAGATGAGTTTTACAAAATTAGATTTGAAGATTGATTTTTAATGTATTTATCCAATGAACTTACTGTAACATAAATCAGATTTGTCAAATATCCTGGAATCCGAACCATTTTTCTTACTAGTGTGACAAGATCGGTAAAACTACACACACAGCCAGAAGCAGATATTTAAAATGGTTTTTGTTACTAAAATCAGCCATAGGCTATTTATTCTCTAATGAATAAATACATGATAAAATTAAACTTTGACACTTGTCATGTAATACAAAATTTGGATACTAGATAGCGCCACAGAACAAATCAACTAGTAAAAAACCATATTCACACGAGTAAAAGAAGTGGAAAAGAAATTGAAGAATATTTTCCTAAATTATTATTTTGAAATATACAGCCGCTGAAACTCCGGAAAATATTGTAAAAAATTGCTCATAATTTTTAGATATAATAAATATATTTCTTTTTGTTCATTTGACGTTTCTTCATAACAAAATCTATGATTTGAACAAAAAAAAAATAATATCTGGAAAACTAGGAATCTCACGACTCTCAAAAAAATATATTATCTCCAAGAAATAATTGGCCATGGAATATAATTACTTTTGTCTTAATTAACCTTGCAGGGAATAAAAAAGTGTAAATGGATATCAGAGAAGTACCCAAAATATCGAGAATTTTGAGCCCAAAATCCAGTGACCGATGTCAAAAAAAATTAATTATTCAAATATGTATAATTTTTGAATACAAGACTTTGATTTTCCTCCAATTCTCAATACTTTTAGAAGTGCACAGAAAGGGTTATATACGGAATAATAATCAATAAAAATCGATAATTTTTGCACAGCACTCTGAACAATAATGTCATCTATAAGTCTACCAAATTTTGTCCCAAAAAACTGGATAATCTCTGAGAAATTAATATTTTCAGCACTAATTATTTTTTTTCTCAAAATTGTCAGGTTCAATATTCATGAAAATTTTTATATGATAACTGCAAGTATAGCGCCTAGTAAATATATTTTTTCCAGATAAGTTGTTATCAAAGTCTCTGAGATATAGGATTTGCATGCTAATTTTATACGTTAGCACTAATTTTATACGGATTTATTGCAGACATAATGAAACTTTGACAAATTATCTAATTTTTAATATACACGCCACTAAAAACTTTGTTAATTTATCATAAGAAAGTATTTATCAAACATATTGCTACAAGATTCATCAATTCAAATTTCGCGCTAAGATAGTACTTCCGAGTGATGTTTCACCTTAAAGCACTGCCTAAAGTTGGCATAGACATGGTGTAAAACCGGTTCCAATATTTCTCAAAATTGTCTCAATTTAAGTTTGTGGAAAAAGTATAGCATGTGACTTGTTCTATGAACTTTTTGGATCGCTCGTGGTTGAAAAACAAAGGTGTAGAGCTAAGCATTTTTTTTTTTTTTATTGTTACCTATGCTACTGTTTTATGGGATTAAATCTGGCTTTATATATGATAAGCTTTCTACTAATGTTCATTCAGGGATTATTAGTAAAGGGTTGAAACTGGATTTATAATTAATTGGCTCATATAAGTTATCTATCAGCATTCAGTTAAAGAAAGATTAGCTTTCAAAATGACAGATTTTCGTTGTATCATTTAACCCTCTGTAAACCCGAGAAAAGACATCAAAATTTGTGACTTAAGATATCAATGTTCATAATATATTCCACATAACACTACCTTAAGTCTGCTTTGTTATGAATGAACGAAAAACCATTGAATAAAATATTGCCCTCCAGTAGTGAATATTTTTTTTGTAACACATGCACCGAAAGTACCCTATTACTGAGCTGAATTCTGCTCCGAAAGTTCTCAATTCCAAACTATAGTAACAATTTTCATTAATTCTCACTATTCTCAGTTGACAGGGAATTAATGGATATTAATGTCCGCTGGGTAAAAATGAAAATTGTGGATCATGGATGCCGTTGGATTTTTTTATATCATTGGTATATGTCAAAGTAATATGTGAAAGAAATTTGTATTATAGGAGGTGTTTGTTATAGTGTGTGCATTAATTGTGAACGGGATAGCACAGAAAATATTAAAAGTATCAATCAATAAAATGACATGTAAGTTATGTTTCATTGAATTAGTTTACTGTAATGTGATCGCAATTGCAAAAATTTGTTTGTCAAACTGATAAGATAGTTTCAATGTATCTAAATTTATTTAAAAAGTTCAGTTATGGGGGTACTTCGGTGCACTTGTTACAAAAAGTATCGTATGCAACACGGACACTAAACAATTGTCATTATTGTCACGGACAAATTTGGCTGCACGATGATACGCCTTGAGCTTCGCCTCGTACTTTCGCCTTTGTCTTCACCGAGTGCAGATTTATCTTAGACAAAAATGACAGTCCTTCGGTCCTTGTTACACAATATACTATGTTTTTATTGTTATGTTGCACGTTGAAATAAAGCTTGGTAAAATGATTCTCTTACCAAAATGATATTCAGCAAATAATAATGGACCAACGAGATTTTCTATATAAATTGTGGACTTACGAGGTTTTATAACTAAGCCGACGATATATCCCGCGAATTATTTTGAATCGTAGCTAAAGAGATGGTTATAAAACATGTTATATAATATATAGTTCAACCATCGAATGAAATTTGACTCCATCCCTGTTTTGTTCTCCACTATCCTGTAAATATCAGTCATCCATATATTTCAAGTAAGTTATACTAATGTATTTACGAGAGTTCCTAATCCAGTATTTGAATGAGTGCATGCAAAAATTCTCGGAGCCTGAATTCTAATCTTTGCTAATCATTATGTCATAAAGTTTAGTGTTCTTTGAGATTTGAATAATAGCTAAATATTCTGAAAGAAAACCACATCTATAAAATAATTTAAGAGTCAACTTTCATTCGATGGTTAAACTATACTATTAGAAGCTTACAAATAATTCTGCACATTTTATTTTCTTGCCATTCGAGTTTTAAGGCTTATTAGATTAGGCGGGGGAAGTCAAATGACGAATCACAGTACAGATTATTTAAATATATATTGCACGGATTATTTAGAATCACTGAATTCTGAAGGACTTTGAGTCGCGATAGTTTTGTCAGAAAGTGAAATAATATAATAAATACTGGTATTCGGAGTAATCGTGACAACATTGCACCCAATTGTCATCTCTGTGCCTTGATCCCATGACGCGTGATTTGCGCCGTGCTCAAAGCTCGAGCTCGCAATCATTTATCGGTGAATTGTGCTCGAATTAAAGAAAATTCAACATATTTCGAGATTAGGCTTGTCGAGATGTAATGGTACAAGTTGACTGTATGAGCTATTTCTACTTTTATTCAAATCGTCATCCACCAACGACTTGCTATTTTAATATCTATTTTAAATGGATAATATATAGCTATTCTTCCATCTGTCCAACTTGCTACTGGCTTAAATAAGTTCAATTTAGTTTATACGGGTCAATACGTGCCCTGATTGGGCACCTTGAGAACTGAGATTTAGATAGAGCGCTTTTCAGTTCGCCTCCTCCTATATACAGTTCACGCGGTTGCTACAACTGTGATCCTTGCACACCGCAACCATTGATGATATTATCAGAACTAAACAGTCAATAATTTTTATGATGAGCATATCACACAGAAAGAGATTTGAACGTGGTTGATCCTACGCTACACTTGTTAAAACACGTAATTTTGATTTTTTTTTGTGGAACTTCTGAATAGTAATTTCGACTTACAGTAGGCTTATTGTGCAGGTATTAATGTCAACTATAAACAAGCTGATGAAAAAATTCTATGAATCAACTACCTTAGACAGTCTTGAAAAATTATTTTTTTAAGTGACTGCAAGTTATATTCTAGCAGTTCATTCGTTGTAGTATGCAGTCAGGAATTCGGATTAATGTATCGCAAGCATTGATATTCAATCTCAATATATACCGGGTGTTCGTAGATTGTGAGGAATGCGTGTTATCGCAGCTGCATGCACAACATTCAATTAAGTGCCTAACTAAAGTAGTAGACTTCAATTCCAGCGAAAATTATGATTAGACTTCTCTGCCAATCCTCATTTTTACCTTATTAATTGATATTAATTTTGCTCTTTTTATGCATATAGGTGGAGTCAACGGTAATCGAGAGTCATAAGTTATATCTTCATGCAAATTATCTTAAAATGAGTTCTCAATTATTAATAAGAAATTTTCTATATTTGAACTTTAATCCAATTTTACGCAGTCACGAAAACATAAAGTTCCAAATTAAATTTCGTCTAATTCGACCTCGTTTCACTCAAACGTAAAACTAACTTGTTTCTTTTACTGATCTTGCGAATTAACTTCAGAAGTTTTAATTCTTAAATTAAATCAAATAACCTCTCAGTCTCAGCTATTCTTTTCTTGAAACATTATTACTTGGAAGTGACTTTTTAAATATTTAAGGCAACATCTTTGTGCCAGAAATTTTATAACTTCAGCAACTTGTTTGCTGAGTGTCTTTGAACTTTTGTTTTCTTTAAGTTTCTCTTTGGTGTTTGATATTAATTCAAGTTTGTTTGTTACAGGATTATTATCCGGATTTGATTGTGAATGATTCAATCGCGTTTTTGAGGCAGAGTAAAAGAAACTCGCAACATAAGCCTGTTATGTTGACGATGAGCTTTCCAGCACCACATGGACCTGAAGACTCAGCTCCGCAGTACTCGCACCTTTTCTTTAATGTCACTACACATCAGTAAGTAATTTTGATTATATTTTTTAATTACCTTCCATCATATTTCTCACTCTGTATGACATGGTATTAGTTCAATTACAGCTTTGATTTGCGGAATTTTTATGCTAGTCATACACGAGCAAAGTGAAGTGCGTGAGTATGTTGGAATTGCACATAGGGTAATCATATCATATCATTAGTTATTTTTGTTCAAGCTTGTTATTTGACGGGCTGTATGGGCATGAGCAACTTCTAAAATACAATTTGAGAAAAATTATTATCAGGTTTGACTTTATAGTCTCCTAATGGTTCTTTCTGATAAATGATCTTCCGCAAAAACCATGTTATCGATATCGTTAGAAGCTGTAGCACCCAATATGATTATCAATCACTGAGATTTATCATCATCGCTATAAATTCTTATAGATTACAGATTATATCAAACGCAATTATCTAACTAACCAATTACTGTATATCTGAGATTAGTATCGCGTAGTTTTATACATACGACCATGTTCTCTACATGATGTCTTTTCAACGTTGCATATCATGAGCAATTAGACACATATAGCTTACCCCTACGAAGAAAACCTCATGTGTACATTAGAAGTAAATCAAATTTTATGAACATCAGTGTAAAACATAGCACGTTTAATTATAGATAGAGTAAAAGCTACCCTCCTAGAGAGAACTGGCAATGTAGAAATTAATTGGGTTCTGAATAAAAATAGAAAAGCCCAAGATTACAAACGTGTGAAAAATTTTAATCGATGAAGCATCGATTACAATTTTTATATTTCTGATGAAAAGAGTGGAAATGATATATTACTACGAAAAATTAATTATTATATAACCAGATTTTTAATTGATTCATTAGATTGTAATTAATTTCGACAAGATTAAATGTTGGACAGTTATTAAGAATGTTGCGTGAAATCTCTTTTTCCTGTAATTTTTCTCTTCCAATTATATCGTGGACAAGAAAGGCATTATTTTATTTATTTATTGCGGACAATTTTCTCGCCATGAAACATTCTCAGCCAATTCTCAATCCTGAGCAGCTCTATAATCCGTTCTCGTGGAAAATCGAATTGGATGGTTCGGTAGTTCAACAAATTGGCGACTGTCCAAAATGCTGAAAAAAGGTCCTGCAATAAATACAGTTGTTTTCTTTAAAAAATAACATCTTGATATGTTTCTGAACGTTGCAGTAAACTTGGAATTGGTCAACAAACCGTAAACATTGATTGTTTGTAGAAAAAGTTGCAAACATGTTTTTTGAAAAAGAAACAAAGTCTGAAGGACTTCCGAAAGTAGTACATAGTGTATTTTAATATAAATTCATTTTATTTTTCAATAGTTCAGGATCAATTTCTCCTTTTTATATCAATACAACCACCCGCTATCCTTCCTCAAGGTTGCAAGGCCGACGAGATTTCAATTGTTTCTTTGACGGAAATAAATAACTGTTCTTAATACGATTTCAACTAGATATAACACTGTAATATATAACCTCACAAGAGCATATACACAGCCTGCTACGATCGTGTAACACATGTCAGCTGGTTGGGTGAAAAAACGAAATGATAAACGAACCTTTGATTCTGATTTATTTAAGTTTGACAGGTGTTGTAAATAATGCCCAAGAAAACTGTAACTGGGACTTGTTACTCGCAGAAAAGTTACAAACCGATAAGGCTATAAAGATTATTTGACTTTTTTTAAAAAGAGATACAATTTAAAATGATAGGTTATAAGGGTGAAAAAAATTTAAAAGGCTCTTATTTACATTTGGCAAACAAAATAATAATGATATTTAATAATTTCTCATGAAAAACTGAAATGAAGAATAACCCCAGAAATGATACCCTAATGTGATGTTGTAGATGTAGAACAATAAGTTATATTCATTAATACTTATAATAATGGCACAAACAATTTTCCGTTTACAAGGAAGATAAATATCAACTGTTCCAACAATGATCAGCACATAGACTGTATACATTTCGGCTCAAATACTTTTGTTGAATATGACATTAGAACCAGCAATCAACAATTCATAATGTTGTTCCTTTATTATCAACCAAACCAGTATTTTGAAACTGAATTAAACAAAAATCCATTATTCATCAGCTTGTAACTATTATCAGTTTTCTCGGGCGCCAGTGGTTAATAAAGAAAATTAATCATTCAATTGTAGAGCTCGAATTCTTATATGGACCAGTATAATGAAAAATTTGGGGGAAAATATGATTAATCAATAATTGATGTCTCAATAAATCAATAAAAAATAAAAATATAATGGTTAATTTTAAGATATTATGAACTCTACAGTTTCAACAATACCTTAACCATCTTCAGGAGCAAAAATGACTAAGGTATAACCGAAACTGTAGAGTTGGAAAAAAAATCATCTTGATGATCGAAGCGCATTTTTGGCAGATTAATCTTAGTTTTTAACACAAATTTCAAACACAAAATTTTAACTTCAAGTGAATGGAACTGCAACTGTTAATTTAACGAGAGAAATAACATTCTATTGCAAATTCATTATTAAGCTGACTGCTCAATTTAGAAACAAGGAAATACACCAAAAGTAAACTTATTCCCATTTCATATTTTTTACAAATGCTGTTTACTATAATTATTGTAATAGGGTTCAGATTCGCATCAAATAAGTCGTTGAATATACTCCGGACAAACTGGATAACAACTACATAATTGTAGTGACACTGGCGGCTGAAGTTATAACTAAATTTTTATCCATTTCAATACACATTAGTTACTATGTCCCTAATGTCGTATATATCTATGGGCACTGTAAGGTTCATATTCGCATGAAACAAGTTATTGAATATACCTCACTTTCATTTAGCATCAGTTTCAAGTCTGTAAGTGCTGTAGTCGCTGAGAACTCAGCGTCCTGCCAGCCAGCCATGCAGCCAAAGTGAATACAATGCAATCGCGTTTTTTTTCTTTTATAAAAACGCGCTAAAAATTATTTTATCCAATAATTCATAATATCTTGAAATGAGCCATTTAATGTAGTGAAATCTAAATGATTACCACTTCAGACGGCACGAATTGAACTTCCTTACATAGCTGACACAATAGCCATTCGAAATAATTTACGCAGCTTGATAGCTATTCGTAATAGCGTAAGTCTTTAAGGATTATAGAGCTGAAAGTAATGAAAAACCTTTAAAATTTATTTTGAGAAAATTCACTGCCACCTTTAGCATTCCTCTGACTGATGGCTGCTCAAGGTAGGTCGAGCTAACAGCTCCTTGCGCGAGCTTAAGGATTTTTTTTTTTCACATTTCCTAGATTACTTTGCTTAATAGCTTTCTAGGATAGCACAAAACGGGACAGCCAAAATGTGGATCTAAGTGTTTAATACTAGACAGTACACGATGGTACTTCAGCCAAATAATTCAAGATTTGTTTTCATACGTAACTCTTTTGACGTTGAATAAAGAGTCGCAGAGGTAGTGGCTCTATCGGAGCTCTTTCGGACTAGTTATTTGCCATTTTCACCTAGAACGATGAATTATGGAATGCACATTTTATTTACCATTAGTCTGTAATTGTTTTTTTGAATGTAATCTACATTTCTTATTTCGGTGACAGGAAAACAGATTTTGAACAGTTATCTCGTGGTGACACCTGGCGGGATTAATTTGAACGAATCCTAATATAGAATTTTATGAAGGCGAAGGCAAGAGAGTTGAACTGAATTAGCTCTAAAATCCATTCCACCACTCATCTAACCCTGAATTATGGCTAAATTAAAGTACACAAAAACACCAAGCCTCTCCGTCCTATCGTTTCTGCGAATAATTCGCCAGCAGATAAACTGTCTCAATATTTAACTCGATTAATCAGTGATTTATATGAAGATGAGTACTACATTAGAAATTCATTTGAATTCCACGAGTCTATTTGTCAAGTGACCTCAGTTCTGAACTATGTTCTTATTTCATTAGATTTTATTCCTTTTATACACCAATATTTCGATTATGCTAGTACTTCAAGCTGTAGAGCAAAAATATGATATATGTCAACGTACCAACATAACACTGAACGAATTATCCAATTTAATTTCATTTTTTTTAAAAGTAGTTTCTTCAAGTTTAATGAAACATATTTTTGATGCGGCAATGGGGAGTTCGATATCCCCTGTTTTTGCAAATTTGCTTATGGGTCTGTTTCTGAATAAAGATTATGGCAAAACTGTCATTTGAAGTTTCGTTTATTAAGAAGTACGCTGATGACTTGATAACAGCTATGCCAAAATCTAAACTAAATTTTCAAGAGCTCAATATTCACATACAATTTTTCACAGCGGGAACTGAGCTTAACAACAGTCTACCTTAGATATGTTACTTGTTAGGGAAGAATACGGCAATATTGATACCAAAGAGTATAATATCCCTAAGCAAGTACTTGTGAATATTCACAAGTACTCAATTTGCATTAGATTATTTTGAAAATGTAGCGCTCCTGAGGATGGCTGAGGTGTAGCCGAAACTGTTAAGTTGGAAAAGAAAAAAATATATAATTGACTGAATTCCCTTATTTCCACTACTCACAGTCACTAATTTAGTCAGCTTCAACCATTGTATCCAAATTAATCATGTTTAACCCCATATTAGAATAAATTTTCAAATTTATTATTTGGTCCACATTTTTGGCGGGAAAAGTGAGCTGATATAACGGTTTTTGGTGGACGTTACCTGCTGTTTGTTGGTCATTTTTAGGAATAGGAGTGAAGTGTAGTAGCTACAAATTTTGAGCGATAAGTTAGTTGATCAAGATCAGAAAAATATTGGAAAAATTTTATTTGCGATCCTAGAATTTTTGATAACTGTTTATCGGAACAATGCTTTGAAGAAGATTGCAGTTCATGAGTGGATCAAGCGATTCAAATAAAGCAGTCGTTGTGTTAGAGACGACAATCGAGAAGGAAGACCATCAGTATCAATTAACAATCATTGCTCGTTTTGGATGGAAGAAGAATTCCAGCACTTGAAGTTACTGGAACAAATTTCATGCAGATCGATGTAAGATCCAGAGAGACCCCGAAAATTTTTATCGACGGTTCGTAACAGGGAATGAATCCTGAATTTAGCAGCATGATCTCATAAGCAAATATAGCCCAAGATCATGACTTTGAAAATTCAAAATACACTGTTCTATTAAAACAGTTATGGCCACCGTTAGTGGGAAAGTGAGGGGATAATCTTGATTGACTTTCGGAAAGGACAGACGATCATAGGCTCCTTTTACAAAGGTTTATCCAAAAATTTAAACAATAACTAAAAAAAAAAGTTTCATGAACAGGAACAAGAAAAATTCGGTGTCATCTTCCGTACAGTGCAGACCTGAGCTCGTCTGATTATTTTTTCTTATCAAAATTAAAATCAAACTTAACATGGAAACAGTGGTGTTCCTTAAGTGAAACAGGAGCTTTCAAAAACAAGGATACCTTTTTCTATAAGAAAAGACTGGAGAAATATTGGTACAATGACGGCGATTATGTGGCAAAATAATATTCATTATATTCTATAATGGTGGGTTCCGGAAAAATGTAATTATAACTTCAAGTGTTTCACAAAACCAACATATTTGATTACAGAGCAAGCCCATTTACACTTAACAGCTTCAAGTTAAGAAAACTCCATCAAATTTCCATACAAAACCCTTAAAACTTGTGTACACACCCCTTACAGCAATTAATTCCCTCAGTACACTACTAAAACGTAATGTAAAATGCAACGAAATTGCACAAAACTAATTATACGAAAACGCCGGCTTGTCGAGAACTCTCACTTAAGAGGGGAGAATCAGAATGTTCTAGGGCTGAATATCTGTGCTATTATCATAAAAGGGAAGATGCACCCTTCTGAAATATGGTAGCAATTATAACGCAGGAGCTGAAGGACACTAAATCGCTGTGATGGACATCTTTGTCAATAGCAGCTCAAAGGAATATCTATGATTTATATCACCTAACCCTGCTTCAAGAAAATAAATTCTTACAGCAATACATATTGGAAAAAACCTTACGACCTTTAAAAAAAGATAGCAGCACATGACATTCTTGACACTTCCACTTTGATTTACTCAAACGATATAATTATTACTAATTATGTGATCTATTTAAAGTGCTGTATAAACACATCTTTGTCTTCAGTATATAAGGCGTGAAGATTGATTAATTAATCAAAATAATTATCATTATTTGAAGACCTCTATCATTAGTTGCCTCACTATCTTAATCAGAATTTACTTATAACATAATTATAACTGAAATGAATATGAATATATTCTTATCTTACGGCTTTAAATTATTATTCTAGCTTATCCACTAAAATAGTTTACCAACAATTGTTCCTGACCAGAATAACGTAACAAAACGCAGGTTATTGATCACAGTTTCGCGTGGATTAGTTCGTCAGTTTGGAATAATTAATTAATCATATTGTAAAACTAGTGAATCATGAACAATAACTTCATTAAAATTGCTAAACATTTTTCTCTTGCGTGTTTTACACATCGCGTGAGAAAGAAACATATTTTTAAAATTTTCTCATGCGTCAACTTTGTTAGTTTTTGCAAGCAATGACGATTTGAAATTGATTAAGATCGTTGAGTTACTACATTTAAAAAATATGACTGCACATTCTTTGAGAATACAAATATAATTTACAATTTGTTCTAATGAATCTTCTTTATTAATGATTGATCTTTAGGTGCAACCTTTAGCTAGTTATCTCCCTTGTTGTGTAAGGTATCAAGTCGCAAAACATCTGAGCATTCGGTTCCCTACTAGACTGTCACTTGTCACGCTGTCTGCAAACTTGACAATCCTAACCACAGTAGAACTTCTGTTCCGCGGTGGTAGATGTTCTAGGTTAGGGCCCTTTGTTTAACTATTCATGTGACATTGAGGGAGAGGAAAAACTATTATCTATTTATACCACAACTGCTACTTTTTAGGCGAAGAATGTGACTTCCACACATGAATAACTTGCGTTACTGCAGCTATTCATCCGCCCTTTCAAGAATAGTTACGAAAGTGGTCCCTGCTAAAATAATTTTGTACGATAAATTTTTTTTATTTTTCTACGTAGTCTTCTTTTAGGCTTATACACTTCATCCAAACCGAATAATATATTAAAAGTTATTGAAGCGTATGCGTGAGACGACTGTTGTGACACAATTACGACAACAGAAGGGTTCACGGAGTGCTAAACATTTCTCTCAAGCAAATAAAATAATGGAATGATGAAACAATAAAATGGCTAATCTGCAAAATCATGCTTTGTTGATGCGGGTTGCAGATGGAGCACAGCGTCTCCAGTTTTGGATGGCGTCTGGAACGACCTTCAATAATAATCTCGTACAACTCAGTCTGAGGAACCCACAGCAGCGCCAAGCTTCCGTGCAGATAAATCCAAAACTCGCAAATAAAACTTCTAATGGGAAGTACGGTAATCACATGTCAAAAACATGAACAAAAGATTTGTAATCAAACCAGAAAATAAGTACGATGGAAACAAAAAGTCTGAAACAAGAATAAACTGAAAATATCATGGGTAAATTTAGGAATCAATGATGCAAACAAATTCACGTGTGAAATTATTTTTAATGCTTCAATAATAGAAGAAGCAAATTAATAACTATAAAAATCTATTACTTGAGGTGGGGTGCGGCTTTCAGCATGTTGAGAAAATGTATTGTGAAAATTATTTGGAATATCAGAGAAAAATCAAATATCTATTCAGGAAGTCTCCTAATAATTCCCATCAAATATTTGTCTGCAAGTTATCTCAGAGTTAAATTTGAATCCCCTGGCACAATTTGATGAACAAGCTCCAAAAAACATAATACAGAAGATTTCCAATCACAACCAAGATCTTCAACGTAATGATAAGCGATCAAAAAGTCTCAACTCTTCACTTGATTTACTTATTATACATCAGGATTTCCCAAACTATTTCCACGGAATATCAGTTTTCCGCTGAACCTTTATAAGTGTTCCGCGACAATTTTTCAATGTTTCCAAAGTATTTTTAGAGCACCCATATAACTTGATAACAATTTAAAAAAAAAAAAATTCCCAGCTTGCGGAAAAAAGCTTGGGAAATCCTGTATTACGTCACTACCGTTCTGAACTGTGCTCAGAACAGGCCTGCAAGATAAAATATCCTCAATCTTTCATAAAATCAAACAGTGTCACATAGTCCCATGAATTATCTGATCACAAAAAAGAAAAGGGTCTTCCTAAAAAAAATCATTATAACCTTTTTGTATCTCAACATGAAGTTTTTAACTTGTAATTGAACATCCAGTAAATAAAACTGTGACGCTGTGACGTCATAACGCATGTTGGCGATCAGGAGTCAGTGTACAAGAGATAGGAACCGTGAAATGATTCGACTGAGAATAGAATCAGACACAAAATGAGTTCTGATGGGTTTTTAAAGCAACATTTAGATAATTTGCCAGAGGTTCACGAGTTAATGATTGCCGCCTTTTTCTCGAAAAGTGAGTTTTTTATCGCAACTGACACTGGCACAGAGATAAATTTTTATTATAGTTTATTTTATTTTGACAGCACAACATCTATTTTTATGTACATAGTTTTAAATAGCAACTGAAACGGCTTAGAAAATTCAGTGTTAATCTATAAGTGTTCTATTGACATAGCATTTAAACCTGTCACATTAAAGACATTGGTAATAATGCAATATTTATTTGTTGAAATTTGGAGATTACCATTCAAATTGTATAAATTTACAATAGTGTCATGTCAGAAGAAACTAACCTAACATTTCAATTGCATACAAAATACTGAGTAACAATATATCTTGATGGATGTCGAGTTCATTTCCTGTTACTTGTTTGGAAGTTACATATAGTTAAACGTTTTCTTAGATTGCCACAGTACTTTAAAAACATGATAATTTCATTACGATGTCAGCTAATTTTATTAATCGTTTTTTGTCAATAATGTATTGAGAATATTTATTCACATTGAAATGGTCTTCACAACAATATAAAAGGGAAATCAAACAACATACTCGCGGTTCCACGTCGGATTTATTGTAGTTGTAGATAACCTCTTTTTTCGTATCTCGCTTGTTGGGACGTTTATAAACAACTTATTTGGTTCGCGATGACTGTTGCTATCACATCCAGGCCCAATATAATACTAATTTGCCGGTTTTTTTAAGAACCAGGGCTCTTTTTTTCTCTGGCTTAATTGTAAGCAATGCTACAGCTGAATGCCAACGTGCGTAGTGACGTCACAACAACATAACTGTTTTTCATGACGACCTTTTCAAACGTCGGCGTCGTTTATTTTAACATCATATTAGCCAATCACAACGATTGCCCTTAACAGAAAAATTAGTTTCAATAGACTCTATTTTCTGAAGATTCCAAAGTATTTTTAGGGCACCCATGTAACTTGAAAACAATTCTTTGGTAAAAATTCTCACCCTAAAAAAATAAGTGCTCCTTTGAATTTACCGGATTTGCAAAAAAAGCTTAGGCTACCCTGCGATACGTCACTACTATCATGAACTGCACCCAGAACAGGCTTGCAAGATAAAATATCTCCAATCTTTCATGAAATAAAACCGTCATACATTTTCTTATGAGTTATTATCAGATCGCATGAATAAATTAGTGGATCATAGTATGGAGTTATGGAGCAAGACCTGGGGTTCTATTCTAATTCATAGAGACAGTTTGGAAATAAGTCATAGTCTCTTTACCTAGCTACATTTATAGAGACTTGAATGTTATATGTTGATGCAAACAAAATGATCTACAAATTTAAGTTGGTAGCAATTATTCATTTTTCCAACTTATTATTGGTCATAGTAGTTAAATTTAATTCTACTATTTTTATATGATTTATTCAAACGTCAAAAACCGATTTCGAACTGAGGAAACTAATTTGACCATGTTTCTTATTTTTAGAAGACATTCTTAAACGATAATGACATTGAATCAGTTCGCTAATTGTCCGCTAGATGGTACATGTGTCGAGAGTTTCCAAAATGACGTCAAGAAACTGTCTCTACGAATAAGAATAGAGCCCCTGATGTTGAATTCTATGTAAATTCGCAAGGAAAAAATTAGAAAAGTTGTATGACGGAAAATGCTGCTTCTAAAATACGCTGCGGCTATCAGCGGAATTAAATAAGTAAACAAATGTAACCAAACCGCGGACATTTCGAGGCTAAAGATCACAGTATATTAAATGTTCTACACATTTAAAATAAATCAGAATATAATTCGAAAAAAATAATTTGAGCCAAAAATTATGGCCCGAATTCAGCTCCCTTCACTGCTTAATGAAGCTTTACTGAAATAGCATAAATAAAGGCAAAAGTATGTTGGAATAGATGTTTTCATATTTCGTCCAGTGATGAAACGATGCCTAAACTCCTTGGATTCCACTAAAGCAGCTACAAGCCATCCTTAAAACATGTCACACAATTTGATTTTTTGTAATAGTTCATTTACTTTTTCGTTCATCTAAAGGCTTAAATCTTTCGTAGTCAACAATTCATTGTTGATAAAATTTCCTCAACCCTTTTGGTTTGTGAATTTTTCGTCAATTTTAAAGCTTAAACTTTAGAGGAATGAGTGCTTCGTCATTCCACTCATCCCTACGCTACTGCATCTCGTTACAGCGACTGGCGGGCATCGAGTAGCTCTTCTACTCCACGTTCTTTGAATAATGAATGCACCGCGGCCGCATAATCGCCCGAATTCGGGTTAAGCGCCTACATTATTAAGCATTTTAATCTGCGAGCAGGCAGCGGGATAACTCGCCAAATATTCCGTTTTGTGGGAATTTTTACGGAATTGCTTGCTTAGAGATGGAAAATAATTGCGTAATTTTCGCAGAAAATTGAATACAAACCCAAAAGCAAAATACTAACTATTATTAAAGTCTTTTTCCTTAGGATTCTTTCTTGTTTCTCTAAAACAAACATTTCTTCCATTGTTTCCAATGATGTTTTGTATTAGGGTTTGACGGTTTTCCAAATCCGGTTTGCAAAAACCGGTTTTTAAGATAAATTTGACACATTCGAAAACCGGTTTTTCCAATTGAAAAACCGGTTTGAGAATATTTTTTTAATTTATTCTATTTGATTTGTTATTCCTTGTATGCCGGACGGCACATTCTTCCAACGTTGCAAATTCTTGTATGGAAACCGATCCTGATGAAGAACAAATAGAAGAAACTACTCATCAGAGTAATGCTTTTTTTGAAATAAGTCATGAAATAATCAATTCATAAGTTTCTTGAAGATTCTAAAGGAAAACTCACGAACCCAAAGACTCTGAAAGCTAAATTTTTATTATTTGAGGCAACGAATAAAACAACCAGAACTTAGATTTGTTATTTGATGCCTTGGAAACTATGAAACCAAGTTCAGTAGCTAGAGAACAAGTAGTTTCAGTATCAGATACTATTGTGTTCAAAACAAGAATAAGATTTAGTCACCGTTCAGTGGATGACTTGTTTTTCAAAATCCTATTTTCTTAGAAGAAATTACAGTTAGTGGAATAGATATAAATATTATTTGTGATTGTAGTTCAGAATTTTTGTTCAAGTTTTCGTTGTTTTGTGTGAGTAATGGATATCCCTTACTTTTTGTTCATATAATATTGACTTTTGACTTTGATATACATCTTGATTTTTGTTATTTTATATAAATCGAATAGAATTTTTTCTCCTACTTTATTCTTTATTTTTTTTCTGACAAACATTCGGAAACCGGCTAAAACCGGTTCTTTGGATATCTGAAATTCGAAAACCGGTTTTTGAAAAAGTCGGTTTTTGTATAAACCCTATTTTGTATTCAGTTGTTTTATAAATGCTAATTTTAGGCCTCCAGGGTTTTCAAGTACCAATTAGAGGGATCATCTCGCCATACGGTAAACGGGTGTATAAACTGATTAAACTGGAGAAATTAAAGTCCCTAGAGGTATTCTATTTACATACAACGCAGTGTAGATTTTTCTGTCAAGTAAAAATTCTCCAGACTTTTAGATTTATTTTTTGCCACATGCCACAATGTATATCAAATTGATTAAAAAAGCTCACTTTTTTGCAAACCAAGTGTTTAACGTAATGTCAAGTCCAAATCATAATTCAAATTTGCACGAGTAGTCACTTCGTAGAAAATCAGGCCAGTGCATATCAAGTACCACGCATTACGTGAGATTTATGACTATAAAATATTTTATTACGGTCCTGGTGGTCTTTCCACGTACGAAGTATGGATACGACCCAAAATATACTCGTAAATCACTTATTACGTTTATCTTTCCGGCGGCTTAATACCTTTTTGTGTTCTAATGCATTGCTCAAAAACAGAACTTCTAAATATAACCTCAAAAAAAAAAAAGTTGAGCCCGAATTAAAATTTGCAAGTTTATTGCCCAAAATAGAACTACAAAAATTCTTGCATGAAAGATGTGCACGCTTCAAAGAAATTTATTGCAGCAATTTGTAATTTTATAGTGACTTTTAGTGCATCAAATTGCTGCCATCTTTTTTGTAAAAATCACCAAAAGACAGTAGAAATTTCTGTTGAAACCAAACAAAATATTTAATCTTAAATCATTTGAGCAAATCGTTATTAAAACAAATAAAAACAATTTCCTGACAAATATCCAAATTTATTTTAAGTTGGTACGACTTCCGTCACTTGTCTTCAGTTGTCAAATTATGTTCAGCTCTGCCAGGCAAAGCAAAACTTCATGAATTATTACAAATTTATTGACTAATCATTAACCCAAAGCCTCGCTTTCCGAGAGCATTCAATTCTGTGAATTATTTAGCTCATTGTGTAAAATATACGAGCAAATTGTAACGTCTCCAAATCCTAACCTCACTTCTCTCCCGAGAAATGTCTGAAATGTCCGTTTGTACCACTTGAATAATAGATGTCGCTGGTGTTACGGAAATGTTGAAATTTATTGACACATCTTGGGCTGTATTATCTGTGGGAGAGAATTGTCAAAGCTCTCACATTTTTAGAATGAAATTTCTCTTTTATTTATTACTAAGCATGATTTAAATTAGTTGCAAAATGTATTTGTATGAGAAACAGTAAAACTCTTTCTTTTGTTTTGTTTTCTCCGAAACAAAATCTGTTAAAAGTAAAATTTGACTGTCGCGTGTAAAGATTATGTCAGGTGTCATAAAAACCAAAATAAATATGAAACAGCCCTTTTATTATTTATTTTATGATTCAAAAAGGTTAAAAAACACTATCCTTATCGCAAAAAAGTCGTTATCCATATTATCATCCTCATTTATAATTCAATTTCTCTTAGTATAGGTGCCAACTATTACTATATAAAACCATCATATAAAACGTCTTACAGTCGGGCGTAGTGTTTTGTATCGTCGCGACGCCGGTGTCGATTATCTGTCTCGGGTCGGTGACTTGCTGTCTTTGTCTAGCGAGGCGACGGTCTCATTATCTAGAGACTCTACAGTAGATATAGATATCACGCTTAATAAAGCACTGTGTTTTTCTGAGAGAATGGTCAGCGTAGATAACACTACTTTGCAAATGAATTACCTACATGCGAACGGAGATAATATTCAAATGTTTCAGACACTTTTTTGTTTTTACATAGATAAGTTCGTGCCGAGGTACCTTGACTTGTAGGTTAAGGATTGCAGAATATTCAATAGAATCAGTTTTAGTACCTAATTAATTTGTACAATATTCAAATTAAATAAATAACATACCTATTCAAATTTAATGTGGCAGCCGATTTGATAATTTAGCCGCTTTTTGAAAATAATATTATAGATTACCTAAATTACCCCAGATACATATGGTACTCGTCAATTTTGTTGTAATAAATTCTAAACTGCGCAAGTTGTCCGCGCACGCTATATTTCAACATGTCGAAAAATATCTTTCGCCACCTGACACGTCAATCATCACAATCTATTTTGCCACCGAAACATAAAACAAAGATTAAACTTGACAACATCATAAAATGGGATTAAATACAATTAATTTGGCCATAATTCAGAATTACGTATGTAATAGAATGGATTTTAGAGATCATTTTCAAGTACTCTCTTTTCTTTCCTTTATAAAACTCTCCACATAAATTTGTGAGGAATTAGTACGACGTCCGTCACTAAGCGGCAGCATGAGATAACTTTAAAAAAATGCATCTAGTTCTTCGATCACCGAATAATAAAATGAAGTTCAAAATCAAAAAGCCAATTACAGACTAATAGTAAATAAAATGTATGCATCGAAATTCACAACTTCAGGTGAGCATGGTCAATAAGTGGATCAAGAAAACTTCTAGAGAGCTACTACCTCTACGACCCTCTGTTCAACGTCAAAAAGAAGACATCCGAAAAGACATTTTGGAAACAGCGATTTAGACTGAGGAGAGTCATTGAATAAATGCAGGAAATATGATAACATTTTCCCCAAGTTGGCTCATAAATCCCTTGGTTCATACTCCTTCGAATAACCATCAACCCAGAGGATGATTGTGTCAGCAATGGAGCTTCTAAATTAAACAAATCTCCCGATCATTTACAGTTTTCTAGTTATTCAAGGCTTGTTCTATTACGAATAGCCATCAGCCGCGTAAATAACCTCATTTAGTGCTCTCGCGAATAACTATCAGGTAGCTTTATATGCGTCTTAACCAAAACTTCAGATCTATTTGGGTTCGCGTTACCCTTGTAGCTATCAGCCACATAAAGGAATCTAATTCGTGCCGCATAGATTAGATTTTACTGCAATCAGTGGTTACTTTTAAAATATTAAAAATCCGCTGTGGCCAGTACTGAGTACAGTACTTCCCCGACCATTTTCATGACCAGTTTCATCGCTGTTTCAGAAATTTAGAGTGTCGCATCAATTAATTGCATATTTCAAAGTGAAATCTGTCATTGTCAAAGTGACAGCTGTCATTGTCATAGTGACAGCTGTCATTGTTAAAGTGACAGATGGCGGTTATTTTTTAGTCCTTATATAAAATAAGTATTTTTTAAAATGAAGGGCCCTTTCGAGGTCTTTAATTCGTTGGAACATACAGTTTCGATATTTGATCGCTGAAAGGATAATTTGAAGATAGTAACGTGGATTCCATTGCTTAATTATTTATTTTTGATATCTACTAAGCTTATCTCCCCGAGAGCTTAAAATTGATACCAAACTAGACATCATTTAAATAATTTGTACAAGAAACAATTGACAATCGTTTAAATATCCTCTTTGATACTTCTACTAGAATTATCTCCACAAGAGCGTTAGTTTGATACCAAACACGATAGAGCCAAATTACTTATTTAAAAAAAAAACAGTTGACGAATGTTTGCCTGTGATGTCAGAATATGAGTGATAATAATTCTAACTCCACATTATGATTCTCATTAGTGTTGCCACGAGACGAGACGAGACGAGATTTCAGTGAGTCTCGTCTCGGTCTCGTGGTGGTCTCGCCTAGCTCAGTCTCGTCTCGGTCTCGCCATGATTTCTCAAAATTACATATTCCTACATGCGGGAATTAAGTTGTTCTACCTGATTATTATTTGCTATGAATTCTACCAAAAATAAATATTTGTGTGTTTGGTGCGCAAAGTCGCTTTGGGGTTTAATTCTAATTTGCAAAGATTGTCTTTTGAAATCATTTTACAAACTTTCGAAACATGTACCACCTATCGGACAATTAGAGAAGTGATTTAATGTCATCGTCTTTGAAGACAGTCTTACAGAAATAAGAAACAGGTTCCAGTCAGTTTCCTTATTTCGATGTCAGATTTGACATTCGTATGTCATAAAATAGTAACAATTTAATAAAATTATACTATTATATTCAATAATAGATCAGAATTATCAAACTTGAATTGAATTTGATTTCACCAACATACAATATTCAAGTCTCTATAAATGTAACTATGACATTATCATATTGACATAGATACTACGATCTGTCTACAAGCTGTCTCCATGAATTAGAATAGGACCTCTGGAGCCACGAGGGTTTTAGATAATTAAGAGGTAATAGTGTTATGCAACAAATCTGTACACTTAAACATTATGACGAGGTTAAGGTTAAATATTTCAAGTCAAGAATCGCTGAGTTACAAAAAATATTTTCTTCCATTATGTCGGTAATTTTTTGTGAAATTAAATATGTTGTGCTAGTATTGGGGCTTGCTCTCTCGTCCTGTTGCACAATCTTATTATATAAAATCTGCTGCGGCCGCACAGTACTTCCCCAACCAAAAATTTCATGGCTGGTTTCATCGCTGTCATTGTAAAAGTGACAGCTATCATTTTTAAGCGACGGCTGTCATTGTTAAAATGACGACAGGCGGTTATATTCAAGTCCCTACATTAAACTAGTATTTTTGAAAATGAATTCTTTTCTAGATTTTCGGAGTCTTTAATCCATTGGTACATACAATTTTGACATTTGATCACCGGAAATATAATATCATAACGTGGATTCCACTAAATATTTATTTTATATCCCTACGAAGCCTATCTCCTCGGGAACTCAAGATTGATACCAAACTAGACATCACTTAAATAACTTGTCAAAAAACAATTGTCAATCGTTTAAATATCCTATTTCACGCTTCTACTAGAATTATTCTTGCAGAGCTTTAGGTAATTTGATATCAAACATGATAGAACCAAATGACTTACTATAAAAAAAACAATCGACGAAAAAATATTGTTATATAGGCTAATTATGAAGTAAATATTCTGAAAGAGCGGTAGAAAAAATGTTTGTCTCAAGCGGACTCTTGTCTCGTCTCGGTCTCGACTTTTGGCTCGGGACCCATTCTATGGTCTTGTCTCGACTTTTTAAGGCGAGACGAGAGGAGACCGAGACTGGTCTCGAGTCTCGTGGCAACACTAATTCTCATTATTTCTTTGGTTCAGAAAAATATAACAAACTTTATAATAATTTAAATTTTGATAATAACAAATGAACCGCTGATAATTTCGAAAATCTTTTTGTGAATGATGTGCCAAATTATTCAAGGATTAATTTATTTCATATTTTATGATGAATACTACCGTTTATGAAATAAACGCAAAAAACTAAAAAGTGCCATCATTAAGGTTTTGGTACCACTGGTTGAAAAATCCAGCTTTTTGATGAAAAATTTAAATATAAAATTTCAGTCGAAAATTCGTACGCTTTCTCATATGACCGTGCTTCCACACAGACCGACAGACCGACTTTTTTTAAATTATGTTTTTCGGGTTTAGTAGGTTCTAAAACGTGAAGATTCATCAAAATCTCGAACTGTCAAAAAATTACGATTACAATACTTCCTCTATTATATTATAGATCAGGGAAGTAAAAATTATCCTCAGTTTCATAAATTAAATTCCGTTCTCATTATATTTGTATTAAATTATTAGAGTGCCAATTTTCAATAAATTATATTCCCTCCAAATGCTTCACTGTTCTGGCACACATTGAAGTCCAAAAACAAATAATCAATTTGCAGAATTAATCGTTGGCGCCCGAGAAAAATTTGTTTAATTGATTTGGTTCATTTTTTAAGTATTATTTGAGTTGATAACAAAAAAATAACCTTTTTGAATTGTTAATTGCTTGTTCTATAATGAATAATTTTTGGAATATTTGAGGAATATCTTACTGTTAGCTACTCTAGGTACTTGCAATAACACAAACGAATGTAACTGTGATTCAGAGAAGAAACGTAAATAAATTTGTCTGATAGCTACTCGGGGTAGCACAAGATTAGATCACGCCAGTTCCAGATTATTTACTAGGCATATTAGGTACGTGTCAAAGGATCTAGTCTGTAAGAGCCAACGACTTTAAGAATTTTTTAAGCATTTCAAAAATTCTTACCAACTTGAAGCCCAGTAGAAACTATGCATAGACTCTATTAAATATTATTCCTAAGGACTCCAAAGTCTTCTAATCCGGCACTGATTCCTGAAAGCGCAAAACTGAATGGGGTTGTCCAAAATGAAAATTTTTGAAAATCACATATTGCATATAAAAGTTTGGTGTTAATTGTTGATATAAATATAAAATTATCAATATTAAACTCGAAACATTGAAAATAAAATGTTCATTAAAACAAGCGCCATTCATGGCGTAACTATCATTACAGCTGTCCAGTTTTACAGTAGACCACTCAATTTCTGCTAATAATCAGTTGAGTGGGCATTTTTTTCATTCCCATCAATCGGTTTGTAGACGTTTGAATTGTATTAGGTCATGTTTATTATTTAAGTTTTGCTATACATATAAATGTCGATAGCGGTTCAATTTAGAAAATTTAGATGGGGGTAATTACAATTTTCTAACAATATTTTAATTCTTTAAATTGAATTATTTCTACAAAAATTGATGATGGTTGTAGTCTTTGTTTTGTTACCGCTGGTTTAGATCCCAGGTTCATTATAAATTTATAATTTACTGAGAGAAGAGCTGCTTATAAATATTTGATTTTTGCCATGACGAGAATAAATTTAATATGGAATTTATATTCAATTTTCGGCAACCAATCATCTTTCTTAAGGCAAAGTTTTGGAATTTTTATACTAAAAATAGAAACTGTCGAATACATAAAATATTTCGAAGGATAATATATTTTGCAAGGAAAGGTGAAAGTATCTCCATGAAACCATATTTATTTAACACTTAACGTTTCGTTTAAAGGTTTAAACTGTCTGAGAAGACGTTGTGAATTAGGGTCAATATAATGCAAGCAATAATAAAACCATTTAGAAAGTACTGCCTTGTCACACTGTGAAGATAATGTGAATAATTAACATTAGATCACTTGTTAGCAATAATGATAATCTGTATTTATAGAATAATTTTGTATTGTCAAAGTTGTGATACTTTAACACTTTAACCTCTTGAATGAGCCAAGGGCTAAGCTAAAATACCTGTAACGCTTCTTTGATTTTAGGTACCACAAACAATCTACTAATAAGTGTTACCAAAACAAAATCTCGGTTATCTTTATCTCTTCATCAATCAACAATCATTTCGACAACAGCTACTTTAGATATTAACGGACCATTAAATTTAATCAGGGTTTGATGCATTAAAAAAACCAAATTAATCTCCAGTTCCTTTCTGATTGATTTTGCAATCAGGACATTTTCTCCTCAGCTATTAATCTTACTTATTCCGGGATTTCATAACCTAGATCCAAGTAGGTTTCTGTGAAAACGTTTATCATCTTTTTGTCGATATATCGAACAAAAGGTATACGTAAAAGAGATTCAAAATCTTCTTTTCCGCGAATGCACTATAAATTGAAGTGCATTGTTATAAAAGAACGATTCTTTGGACATAAATTATATTCATTGAATGCTTTTACAATCTACGGAATAAGTGAATTCTAAACTATAAAATTCTAGATGCACTCCTTTTTACATCACTAAAATGAATTTGTTATACAGGTGCTGAGAAAAGTACTCACTTATATATATTTAGGAGCCATATTTTTTACGAAAAAAAAGCAAAAATTTTATTCCAGGCCACGGTATACTCGGATAATTCAGAAATTATTATTATATTATATTTTTAAATGGTCAATGTAATAGTTTTATTGTACGTGTTCTGTATTCAGTTAGCCACTCATGCGATTTTAAACCTTATTGATCCAAAGATATTTTATGACAGTTTTAAAGGACAATTAAAATTGGAAATGTGAACAGAAATCTAGTTATAACTTTGGCCACTAACGTCACTAGCTTCAGTCTTGTTCATAGTATATTCAATGACTTGTTTAATGCGATTTTGAGTCTTATTGACATGGAATTGAAATAATTTTTAGCACCTGTTAGCTACTCAATAACAAATATAAACTGATGGAATAAATTGTACAAGACAATAATTATATGCACATTTAGCTACAATAAATAGCTTTTTCATACATTGTAGATGTTTCCTTGTGATCTAGAGTACACATTAATTTTTTACAGAAGTCGATTTGGCACAATAAGTCCTAATTAATTTTTTGACGTTTAAGAAAGTATATAGTTACAAAATGTGTCTGCAAGATCCGATCCTATTATCTCATAATTCAATCCCATTCTCTAATCTATTATCATCTTGATATTCAGACAATGAGACAAGCATTTGAAAGATTTGTTCACAATAGAACACTCAGATGTAACGAGGAACATTCTGTTCACTTGTCGTCTTTTGTGACATGTGTGCTATACGCGCTGAGAATGTTACGACCGCAGAGAAGAGAATCATGTCGGGTAGAAAATGATAGATTCTGAATTATACATTATTTGGAGCAGACATCAGTGTCTTGAATGCCTCAGGAGCACAATGATGTAAGGAACGGAAAGCCTTTTTATGGCAGAGCAGCGACGATGCATTTGGGGGAATTTTATGGGGCTCTAGAATTTTATGAGCGAACAAAATGTAATTGGGAGATATATTTTGAATTAGTGTCTCACTAGAAATTGAATTATTGATGTAGTTTGGTGCAATATGAAACCCAAATTGTTCAATATCTAATGAAAATGTGTTTGTTTTGCAGTACTCCGGCCTATGATTACGCCCCGAACCCAGACAAGCAATGGATCCTCCAAGTGACCAACAAAATGCAGCCTATTCATCGCCAGTTCACTGATCTATTAATGACGAAACGACTCCAAACTTTACAATCTGTTGACGTTGCTGTTGAGCGAATTTACGAAGAGTTGAAAGCACTAGGAGAACTAGATAATACTTACATCATCTACACTTCAGATCATGGGTACCACTTAGGCCAATTTGGCTTAATAAAAGGGAAATCATTTCCGTTTGAGTTTGATGTCAAAGTTCCGTTTATTGTTAGAGGTCCAGGAATAGAACCAGGAATGTGAGTATAATAAATATTTTGAAAAGGCTTCATCAACTGAAATGACATAATTCTAGAATTATGCACAATTAATTCTTGTACTGGGTGTTCACAGAAAAATAAAACAGGACTCTAACGGGGAAATTCAAATTTGTAGCAGAAATATTGAAATAATAATTTTAAAAAGTTTTTTCGACCATCTAAAATTTATACTCGATGAGTAACATAATTTTTATAGACGGAATATTGAAAATATGTTTGCAGTGCGTGGAAAAATCACAAACTAAATAATGAATTAATGACTAATATACAAAAAACGGAAATATTGATATATTTCGTTATTTTCTGACAGCTGTCACATGGACAAAATAAAATCATTTGAACTAGAATATTTCAAATATGAAAAGTATAAGTGCCAACCCAAAGAAACTAAGTGATGTTTTTGAACATTTTTATTTATTTTTGATAATTCCACTCCAATATAAAGTAAGCCATATATAAAAAACAATTTTATCGTTTTGACAGCGGATAAAAAGGAAGGTAACTTTTTGCAAGTGATAAAACGTTGTTTACCTTTCTCCTAGCAACCAAATCAAAACACTCACTATATTTATGACATTTGCATAATTTGTCCATGCTTAAACTGCAATGAACTGCAAAATAAACAGAAATTGGAATATTTCCGAAGAGAATATTAAGAAAAGTTTGTCTATAAATACGAAAAACAATCAATTATGTATCTGGAGACAATTCATCGTATTTTGTAAAAACCAGAATTATGTATTAGAAAAAGGTACAACGGTATGTCAAATTCCAAATATTTTGCTAGATTGGACTTAAAGTCTGCGAAGAATTGATGGAGAAAATTATAAAGAATACGTATAGTGAAATTTGTCAAATGAAACGATGTATGATAATTGTACTCTCAATAATTGCACATTTAAATAAACTTTTTTATAAATAAAATGTCGTTAAATTATCTCGCCGAATTACACTCTAGCATTTTATTTTTCTTGGGATAAATTTCAGTTTGACAACTCAACCTCGTAACCTGACAGCAATTTGACTCGAAAACTGTTCAAAAAATAAAATCACTCCACCTACGGTGTCGTGATTTTATTAGAACAGTTTTCTTGTCAAATTGCTAGGTAACAAAGTTTCGTGAAAACAGAAATTTATCCAGCAAAATAAAAAGCTCTTGTGTAATTACTGTTGAAAATTAATTACACAAATCTCGTAAGTAAAAATAGTTCTTTTAGACCTTCGATTGTAAAAAATTATATCACGATGTAAAATATGTATTTATTATCTACAAGAAAAATTGATTATTTTATTTCAATTACAGCCGAAATGACATAGTTTTGAACATTGATTTGGCTCCAACTTTCCTGGATATTGCTGGAGTTGAGACTCCACCTCATATGGATGGACGTTCCATATTAAAACTGTTGACGCATAATCCAAGACATGGAAAACTAAACCGCGGACGAAAATTCAAATGGCCAGACACTTTTCTGATAGAAAGGTATTTATAAAATTGAATAATTATTATTATTACAAGTTGCATTACACTTTTTCACTTTACACAAAATCGCTAGCTATGACTTTTATTATTATCATGGGACTTTATATGCTCTTTCCAACAAGGAGAGAGCATTCAAATGTCTGACAACTGGATACCGCGCAACAATGAGCTAGCATTCAAATGCGTGACATTCGAACATTCCGCAACAATGAGCTAGCATTCAAATGTCTGACAATCGAAAATCTCGCAACAGTGAGCTAGCATTCAAATGTCTGACAATTTAACATTTTCTAGATTGTTTGCGAATGCTAGCTTAGATCTTAATTGCAAAAAATTATTGAATAAATAGCAAATTTAGATAAAAATTAATGCAAACTAATATCTTAAGATATCTCATATTAGTGACAATATTCTAAAATAATTCTTTTAGTTCTGGAAGAAGAGAAACTCCTGAACAAATAGCAGAAGCCAAACATCGAGCTCAAAAGTACCACCAAAGGTGGAACGCTTTAAAAAATACCTCTTCTACTACTCCCCCAAGTACAAGCTCAACAACTTCCGTAGGGCGTAATCTTCCAAGATTTGATGGAGTGCTGGATTCAGCTGAAGATGACATAATTATTGATGATGAAGATGAAGAGGATGAAGAGGAAGATACACCTGATGATGATGAAGAAAACAGTGATAAATTGGATGAAGATGAACAGGAAATATTTTCAAGTAAATACTCAAATATTTCTCGATGTAATTTCAGTTATTTTATTGAAAAAATATTGTTTTGCAGAACTTCAGTTGGACAACAGGGTAATCCCAGAACTCTTGCCCACAAACAAACACGAACGACTAGCCGTAGAATGCCAGCGTCCAGACATGCAAGTCCCTTGCAAAGCTGGACAAAAATGGCACTGCATCAACGATGCAGGACGTTGGAGGAAACACAAATGCAAGTTCCAAATCCAGTTGCCTCCACGTCCAACCAACAGCAAGAAATGTGCCTGCTTTACTCCAGCAGGTGTAGTTTACACCAGAATGAAAATTAATGCCAGTAAACCCAATGAACATCGAAGATTCCAACGACACAGCAGAAGAAAAACACGATCATTGGATGAAGATGAAGAAAATGAAGTAGGACCACTGAAAGAATTACTTGATAAACATCCAAGTGTTACACATTTAGGACCATTACCTTCTAGAAAGAAAAGGGACGCTCTGGAACACATGGAATCAGTTTTGAAAGATATTACGGATAAAATATCTGGATTGGAGGTAAAAATTTGTTGAAAGTTTCCAAGGCCTTTTTGATTTATTTCAAATAACTTGAAATTAAAAAAAAATCTGCCTTTTAATACAAGCTGTAGTCGTGTGCGAAAAAATGATTAATATTTATTTTTCAGAGAGCCAACGAAACATTTTCGGAAGAAACCTCCTTGAAGACCGGCCTTGATACCAATACGATCCAGGATGGGACACCCGGATGTACAGTCCTCCGCTCTGGATTGGTTAACTGTTCCACCGATGTTTATCACGATAGAAAAACGTGGCGCAAATCTAGAAACAAAATAGATGACGAAATACATCGCTTACGTCAAAAACTAGAAGATTTAAAAGAAATCCGAAGGCATTTGAAACAGAAAAGGCCTATTCCTGGTAGTGACGAAGAAGACAGCGAAGATTATAGTGATAACAGATCAAGTACAACTGAAAGCTACGACAATATTAACAATAATCTAAATTTAAACTCTTTTGTTTTTAATCCATTGTACAATTTGACTGATGTTTCTACAGTTGATAGTAATGGCTCAAGTGAAACAACTTCTCCCAAACCTAGAGGGAGAAATAGAAATAATAGACCCACTACAGATATTTCCCCAACTTCAAAAACAGTAATGCGACGGAAAAATAAATATCTTAATCCAAACGACACTGATTTATTTAATACTACATCTCGACCTTTAACCTTTACAAATCACCACAGACATTACCATCATAGAGTTCATAGTACCACCACAGAAATTCAAAACCCTGAAGTACCAACTACTGAATACTCAAACTCCCCAGAAATTTCTACCGAAAGTTTAAAAGTTAGACCAGCAACAGAAGACCCAAATAAGATTAATTATCATAGAGTTGGGCCAAGTTTAATAGATGTTACAATCACTAACGTACCAAAAATTAATGTTGCTCCTTTCCCTGAAGAAAATAGTCCTTATGAAGGTAATCAGCGCCTGCCGCCCCTTTCAATCGCTGATGAACAAAAGCATGTATGTTATTGCGAAGCTGATGAGGGAGTTAAACGTGACGAAAAAGAAGTTGAGCGGGAAACTAGACGAAGATTGAAAGAAGAGAGATTGAGGAAAAAGGAAAGGAAGCAACGAAGAAAAGCTAAATTGGAGAAGGAGTGTTTGGCTGAAAGGATGAACTGTTTTAGTCATGATAATGATCACTGGAGAACAGCGCCATTGTGGACGGCCGGTCCGTTTTGCTTTTGCATGAATGCTAATAATAATACTTATTCTTGTGTACGGACAATCAACGCTACGCACAATTTTCTTTACTGCGAATTCGTAACAGGATTGGTCACTTTTTACAATCTTCGAATAGGTAAATTTCTAACCTATTAAAAACTTGACTGAAAAACTACATTTGCGCGCGAAATTCAAATGAAATATTTGTTTCAGATCCATTTGAGACTCGAAATTTAGTGGCTACTCTTTCCCCTGAAGAAAGATCATTCTTACATGATCAGCTGATAACTCTTATTGCTTGCAAAGGCCGTTCCTGTACAGTAGGATTAAGTACTCACATAACTGCCACAATTCCACGAACTCCAATAGATAGATATAGCAAGAGCAAAAGAAAACTGGCTCCTCAAGATTCAAGTAAGTTTCATTTTGGTATGTAATTTAACAATCTAGTATTCGGTTGGGGGGCAAGTCATTTTAACCACCATTTGCTACAGTAAATCATTTTGAAGTCGTAACAAATATTCCAAGATTTGATGTTTATTAATTTTAATATTTAAAAAGGAAATAAAAAGTTCTCTAGCTTTTCTTATTGTTACTTTTCTTTTTAAATATAAATTTGGGTCCGTATTTATGAACCTCTTCTGGGATTTTTTTTTTATCATAAATCTTTTAAATAAATATAAAATATTTTTGTACGAAAGGGAGTCAAGAATTTTTTTTCTCGGTATATAAATACGGGCCTTTATGTCTAACAATTTTTGTTTCATGTTTAACTTATTGACTCTTGTAATAATAGATGTTTTATGTATTTTGTAATTGATTTAGTTTGAGCAAATGCAAATTTTGATCAATTTACTAAACTGTTTGTGTATGTTGTTTAACGGGCATGTTTTTGTAAGTAGTGGGTCGGCCTGGGCAATTTTCCGAGCCTCATCTTGCCCATTCTCGCAACAAATTACCAAAGTAAGTCATTCATCTCATTTTCGACCTCTTTTGTAGTGTAGATCTTTCTCATTTTCTCATTGCTTTGCCTGCTTGTTCTGTCTGTAATTTTTGATGACTTCTACCATTATCTTTACAATTTCAAGCTTTTTGTACTTTATTTTAGTTACACTTTTGTATTATTACTAATAAAAAATAATAACTTAAGACAATAAAAATATAAATTCTGTACTCAAGAATAGACAAAAAAAATGTTAATCAGAACACAATACCCCACAAACCTAGAGTACGATTTACAAGAGAAGCTACCCGTAAAAAGCACTGATTCCAAGTTTTGGTTCGCGCATGTTGTGGCTGTATCCCGCGTTGAATAAATTATAGTGAATGAGAGTGAAAGGTTTCGGTTTTTTCAGATCAAGATGTTGGAGAATTTTTTGTTGAAAAACTGGATGAACTTCTGCCGAATGTAAACCTAAATCTAATTGCAATATAAATGATGATTGGACAGTGCATGTGCAAAAGATAATTGTAGTGAATGTAGAGATTGAATAAATGTGACGAGTGGTTAAAGGAGGTAAAATTGGTTTAGATGAATCAGTGAGTGAAAAGTTAACAATTGACCTCAAAAGATTGATAGATGGGTTATGTTATTGTGGCTTCTTCTCCCGTAAATAATACTCTACCTTCTAACTGCGTAACCTTAGAATTTTGATCAAGTACACTTTTAAATCTATTAGCTGTGACAAGTATGAAGTTGAATGCAAGAATTCTATCAACAACTAGAAGTTGTAGTGTGCCGTTTAATCTATTCGTCAAATATTGATTACTTGGATTGAATAAAAATTAAAAAGAAAATTAATGTTTATCGCTTTTTTTGACAAATACAATCAAATTAAAAAATTATATTCTATAATGTTAGTATTGTTGTATAGTATATTCCAGTTAAGAACGATCCAAGGCTCTTATGGGACTACGATTTAAATTTTACTTTAGCACAAAAATTCCACTTGGCTATTTGTCGTCGTTCATCAAACGTCAATTTGTGCAGTTTGAAAATTCAAATTTGTATTTATTCAGGTAATATGTGAATTTATTTGTATACCGCAAGGCGGCAGCATCTGTCAATAAGACAAATTGGCAGGAATGTCATTTGTGACAAAAAAAAACACTGCTTTGTAATGACTTTTGTGTCTTCTAAAAATCCAAAAATGTTATTAGGAGAGCAGAATCGGTGAGGAAATTTGAATAGATAAATTAGCGATTATCTCAAGAATCAAAGGGTTTAGGGACAAATGTTTCAATTACAAGTTACACAAATTTTATGCCTTACAAGATTTATTGAAGAAAATTTTCTGTAGGACTTATAATTTTTTATAATTTAACTGTTGGGAAAAAATTCTTCTCCGTTTTGGAGAGCCCTTGTAAAGCTGCTTATGGTGATGTAACTTAATTCACCCTAAAATTTATAGTTCTGGAGTGCATTGAGAAAAACAATTTCCGGAACTACTTCACAAAAAAATACTTGTGATTAATTAATCTGTGTAGTTTGAAAATTCAAAGTATTTATTCAGGTAATATGTGAATATATTTTTATTCCTGAGTACCCTATATTCTATTATATTTTTGAATTCTTCTCTATTTTTTTAATGGGACTTTATTAAACAACTATGGTTTTATTTCAAACAGTTTCTGAATTAATTGCATTTTCAAAATTATTTTGACGGATGCATGCAGCTACTAAAAAACGGATATCTCGAATTCACTTCGTTGAAAAAATTTAATTTTATGAGTACGTGCTCACAATGAAATAAGGTTCTTCTTGATATCAATGATTATCATAAATATTATACAGATGTGTAGAAAAGTGACTTCAAAGTTTGAGAATTTATATGTTGAAGAACACAAATTTCTTAAATGGAAACCCCCATTTTGAACCACAACTTTAAATTCTACTGTAATAAACAAGACAAGTTTGTCATTAAAATTATGTATCTATTTCTGAAGCTTGCTTTTGCTAGATTTGAAGAGCTCTAAAAGCTCCATTTACGAACAATTCAAAGCTCTTACTAGACCACGATTTCAGCCCTCTGATTGGCCAAAATGCCTTCAGGATTCACTCATTAAATGCAGAATTTAAAAAAGCTTTCTGGATAAAAATTCAAGAAATGGAAGCAACAAATATTTCACAGATAACCAAGTACGATTTTTATACTAATGTAAAACTGGTTCGCATTTCGACCAACCACAAGATTCAGATTGCAATCCCATAAGAACCTTGGGCCGATAGTAGCTTGAATAGACTATAGTTAATTCATGTTTTTTTAACTTTATTTTGTGTTTAGTAGGTGGCGGCGGCGAAAATCCTGGTCGAAACCGTGGAGGCATATTGGCAGAGAAAGAAGGCGGAATCAGCAAGCAGCTCCTCGAGCCTACGAAGAATGGTACTAAAAGTTATCTCCATATCAGAAGCTAAGCTACGTGATTCTGCGCCGAGACAGCTAAAGTCTAATTGTAAACATATAATTAACGAAAAGTATTCAGAAATTGCATTTGTTTAACTAGTTTTTGGTGTTGACGTTCCTATGGATAAAGAATATTTCAATTTTTTCTACCTGCCATACCAAAGTTGACCGGAAGTTGAAATTAATGGCTGAAAATTGATCTAGTTGAAAACCTTTAAGCGCGTACAATAAAAATAACTAGAATTATTTTCAAATAATTTTTTACGTAGTTTATTTGACAGAGTTGATAGTTTGAGTACTTTTAAAATGATTTAATCTAAAAATTAAATGTGTGTTGTAATTCTGTTGATTCTCATTTAATATTTATTGAACGCGATGCTGGTTTTCAGCTTATTTATCAAAATATAAACTCCAAATGAAAATTAAATTGATTTATTAATTGCTATCAGAAGTAGATCACATTATGCGCTAATGAATAAAATTTCTGTGTAGTCTAATAATTGTACATGACTTTATATAGTTTTCTGTAGTTGATTTGTTTTACATATAAAGTAGTATTTTAATTCACTTGAAATTAGTATGGTATTATTAAATATTTGTGATATATTCGTAAAATTCGTTATGGATACAGTAAAGCAATAAAAATATTGACTCCTAGCTTGTAAGTAATTTGTATAAGTAACATTATTGTGTGTACAGACATTTAATTTATATTTCTAATATTTTATTTATACACTATCATTATCATAATAAATGTATGTAAGATCGCTGTAAAATAAATAGAAAATATCATAAATCATTTAAAAGACTTTTTCTGTAACCAAAATTAACATTATAATAATCCTTTATCCTTTAAAACATTAAAAGACGATTGAAATAAAAATTTATTCAATCACACGTACGTAGTTCCGAAATTCGCCACAAGAGAGCAGCATCTGTCAATAAGATATATAATAAAATATAAATTAGCGATTATCTCGAAAACCTAAGAGCTTAGAGATAAATGTTTCAGATAAAAGTTACATAACTTTCAACGTCCTACAAGATTTTCAAAAGAAAATTTCCTCTAGGGCTTATAGATTTTGAGAAACGATATGCTACTACCCTTAATTCAAGGGTTGAAAAAAAATTTTACCTACCTTTTTGATAGCCCTTTTAAAGCTGCGTGCGGTGACGAAACTAAATTTACCCTAAAACCTATAGTTTCGGAGTTAATCTAGAGAAACACTTTCCGAGAACTGCATCGCAAATAATCCCTTGATGTATTTTTGTGTCTTCGAAAAATTCAAATATATTACCAGGGTAGCAGAAACCGATAGAGCAATTTCAAAAGATAAATTAGCGATTATCTCGAGAACTAAAGGGTTTAAAGGCAAATGTTTCAGACAAAAGTTACATAACTTTCAATGCACTACAACATTTGTTATATAAAATTTTCTCTGCGACTCATAGTTTTTGAGAACCAATATGTTACTACCCTTAATTTGAGGGTTGGAACAAAATTGTACATACTTTTTTGATAGCCCTTTTGAAGCTGCGTATGGTGACAAAACTAAATTCACCCTAAAATCTATAGTTCCGGAGTTAATCAAGAAAAACACTTTTCGAAAACTGCGTCACAAACAATCGCTTGATGGATTTTTGCGTGTTCAAAAAATTCAAATATATTACCAGGGTAGCAGAAACCGATGGAGCAATTTCAAAATATAAATTAGCAATTATCTCGAGTACTAAAGGGTTTATGGACAAATGTTTTAAACAAAAGTTACATAACTTTCAATGTTCTACAACATTTGTTATAAAAAATTTTCTCTAGGGCATATAGTTTTTGAGAAGCGATATGCTACTACCCTTAATTTAAGGGTTGGAGAAAAACTTTATCTACTTTTTTGATAGCCATTTTATAGTTGCGTATGGTGACAAAACTAAATTCACCCTAAAATCTATAGTTCCGGAGTTAATCGAGAAAAACACTTTCCGAGAACTGCGTCACAAACAATCGCTTGCTGGATTTTTGTGCCTTCGAAAAATTCAAATATATTATCAGGATAGCAGAGATCGATGGAGCAATTTCAAAAGATAAATTAGCGATTATCTCGAGAATTAAAGGGTTAAGGGACAAATGTTTCAGACAAAAGTTACATAACTTTTAAAGTTCTACAACGTTTGTTGCAAGAAATTTTCTCTAGGGCTTATAGTTTTCGGGAAATTATATACTACTACCCTTAATTTAATAGTTAGGAAAAAAAATTTAACACCTTTTTGATAGCCCTTCTGAAGCTACGTATGGTGACGTTAGTAAATTTGCCCGAAAGTTCATAGTTTTCGAGTAAATCAAGAAAAACGCTTACCGAAAACCTCTGATGAAAAATTTTGTAAGTCGCTAATGCAGCACAGGAAGACAGATATTAAGGATTTATTTTTGACAAATTAGCAATTATCTTGGAAACTAGAGCAATTATGAAGAAATGATTGTATAGGTCTTACGTAACTTTTACTGCTCTACATTTTTTGTTTGAATAATTTTTCTCTGGGACTTATAGTTTCCGAGAAACAGTATACTACTACCCCTAATCTAAGGGGTGAAAAATTAATTTCTATACTATTAGATAGCTCTGTTGATTCTGTGTATATTTTATTTGAAACATTTGCCCCTAAGGACCTTATTTTCATAGTTATTAACGTTTTTTTCTTGGAAGAACTCCTTTGACCTCTGCTCTCCTAGTAATAATTTTGGATTTTTTGATGACGCAAAATTCATCACAAAGCTATTATTGTTCATCATGAAAGAGATGATTGCTAATTGATCTTATTGACAGGTGCTGCCCCCGTGCGGGAATATTCAAAACTACATACGTGTAATTGAATAATGTTTATTTTTTATGGTTTTATTTAATTTAAAATTGCTTTAAGACTCTGATTCCTGTAATACAAACTCAAAAGGGAAGAATAATACAGTAAAAACTAATTTTTAGGAAATTTATTAGCATTCCAATAACATACAATGTAAATTATTATTAATAAATATATGATAAATATTGATCAATAAATATTTCATGACATATATTTAATTCTAAAATATTTTGCTATTTTATCATGGAAAAATTAGCCCTAAGATAAATACAAGGAATTGATGATTTCTTAAGCCTACCTAAATACAATATTTCGAGAATTATTTTATTATAAATTTATAACAGAAAGCAAATTTAAAGGGCCTTAAGAATAATCAAAAATACAATTAATCTTTTGGTGAGGGTTTATTTGGGGAATTTTGACGAAGTTACAGGGCTAAGCAGAATTTTTAAGCCTTGTTCCGTCTCCTGGCGTTGATGTAGGGGGTAGAGACGATTCTTCCTTCCGGAATTTTTCTCAGCGTCTAGCAAAATCCCAGCAAAACCAAGACAAGAGGAGCGGTTCCTTCGCTGCCTCATTTGTAACAAAAAATAAAATATTACAATCAAATCCAGTAAAAAAGTAATATAAAGCTAAATAAATAGGGATCTCATTTAAGTTTTGCAAGCAGCGGATAAAACGAATTCAGTAGACTTTCTTGACATTTTTTTTCCAAAGTTCTTTGGAATCTGATAGCTGCTGGACTTACAGTTTGCTATCTCCGGAACTCTAAATTTGTATAATAAATACAAATGTAAGCCAAATCAATGACAACATTTTTAAAACAGTTATATAATAATATTACCTCTGGACGATCGAGGATCGGCGACCTGAAGCAGAATTTTTGGTAAATCATATTCAACCAAAGAAGTATTGAGAGTTGATTCCATCTTCTGACTGCTGTAGGAGCCAACTCTTTCGTAGCTCGATCCCTGTAGTATTTTGAATTTTTGAAAATACAAGGGAAACATTCTAATTGTAAAATATTATTTAGGGGATTATTACAGTTCAGTACAGATATATTCTGATTAATAATCATATCAAAGATTGTAATACAGGAAAAACTAAAATTAAAATACAATTATTATGAATTTAAAATATTTTTCTTTTTCAAACATTTATTCATCGGAGAATGAACTTTATTTTGAAACTGAAATATTTTCATTTAGGTAAAAATTATTCCAATTAATAATTGATTCAAAAATAAAACTTTAAATCCAATGACATCATTCATTTAAATAATGCACTATACATATTTATTACACATGAAATAAATTTATTGTGAGGTCCATGTCTGAAAAATAATTGTGATAGGTTTTGTGAATAAAACTATATAACAGTTTTGGGAACAAGGCTTATTTTGAAGAAGGTTAAATTGGAAAAAAGGTTCATTTTGAAGAATGTTAAAGTGTGTAAAAGGCATTTGTGAATCATATTTCGCCTCCAGGCAATGACTAAGGGGAAAGACACGAAATCTTCCTCAGGGAATTCTCCCTTCGCGTCTAGGGAAACCCCTGCAAAACCTAGACAGAGAAAGTGGCTTCTTCGCAACTGCAACTATAACAAAAAGAAACAATACATTAGAATCAACAATAAATGATAATTTTAATTGTAAAAAAATTAATAAACACGATATGAAATGAAATGTTTGAAATAAATAAATAATTCTTACTTAGGATTTGCTGGCTGCGGGCAAAATGGGAACAGTCGAAGTTCTTGGAACATTTTGAGCTTCTTTTACCATGGCTGCTTTTGAAGTTGCAAGTATCACGCTGGATGAGCTCTGCTACTGCTGTGTTGATTTTCTGCAACAGCTGGGTTGATCTTCAGCTGCTTGGCTGATTCTCTGCAACTGCTGATATGTTCTTCAGCTGCTGGGTGAACTGTAATAATTCAGAAAAGATTAGAAATTTACAATAGAGCATTTTTTGTATTAACTTGCGTCCTGATGTTATGATGATGACAATGACCTGAAAGAGAAACCTGAAAGAAAAGTTTGATTAGTTCCAACGATGGCAGCTCTCTCGGTGGCTGCTCCAACGATGGTAGCTCAGCTGGTGCTTGATGATTGTTGGGCTGCTGCTCGCTCTCTGCAACTGCTATGATACTCAAACTGCTGCTCCAGGTCCTAAAATTAATAAAAACACAGAAATATTAATACAATTGTAATTTAAACATCAGAAAATAATTAAATAGTATTTTTTAGTATTATTTTCTTCTATATGAATCCAATCAAAAATTCAGCTTTATTAAAAAATCTTTAACATACGAGTATAAAAATTCGCTGCAAAAATTCTGACCTGAAATATATTTTTTTTTGTATAAAATTCAGAAAAATCTTTAAATTAATTATTAAAAAAAAACAGTCAAGCGAGTCAAACTCACAAGTCAAGTGTACTGAAATATAATAATAAAATCATAATACTCCTGAGATTTGTTTCAGAAGTAATACAATTGCCAAGTTTTATTTATTAAATAATTATTGGATCCACATCTAATTCATTTCTATTTGATTCCCATTAGACCCTGAAAACTACTCCCTACACTCTAAATTACATTTTTTACGTAGATCTGGCTTCAAATAATGAACAAAACCCTGATAGAAACCTCATATAGTCAGATTTATTTTAAAATCAATTTCAATTCCTCTATTTCAACCTTAAGGGTTTTTTTTTATTTATTTTTTATTACATAAATTCAAATTATTTTTTCTGAATCTCAACAATTTCAACACTTAATTTTTCAACCCTGCTAGTATCGGATATTGAATGGTTCAATGAAATGCGTGACAATTTAAAAGCTTAAATCTCCTAAAATAATAATTGTAGAATAATAAACTAAATGCTGATAGTAAGCTTACGTAGTCCAATTTATTGTAAATTCAATTTCAATTTTTGACCTTCCAACTCTGCAGGTACAAGGGTTGAATGATGCAACGAAAATTTGTCACATTTTGAAAGCTTTCTTTTCCAAAAAGAAAAAAAAACGGCGGCTGTAATGAAATTTTACTGTACATAATTTCCAATTTAATTTTTTTTTATAAAATATGTATCTCATAATTTGCTACTTCTGCATTAATACAAGATCTTGCACCATTTCCGAGATTAACATAAAAAGTAAAGCAATATTATATTTTGGAGATGTCTATTTGGCAATTAGAAAAAGGTTCAACGGGGCATTCTTGATTATGTATTTTAAAAGTTTTATATTTTTTTATGATAAATTTTCTAGTTTTTACATTATATAGATCATGAGGATTTCTGTCCTTCTTATTTAATACCAAATTCTTTTGTAAGTACATTTTTTCTTCAATCTTGTAAATAGTTTTCGAAATATATCAAAATTATTTTAATATGTAGCACTCCTGAATATGAATGACATAGGTGGAGTCGAAACTGTAGAGAAGAAAGGAAAATTTTTTTGACTGAACTTCATTTTCTCGAATATCTTCATAATATATTTTTATATTTGATAACATATAAATCTATACACATTCAGTATTGTGGCCATCTGCAATTATTTTATTCAGGTTTGTACAGCTACCAATTTTCACAAGAATATAGTTCAAATAGATCTTACAAGATGGTAGCACATAGCACGTTTTGCAAACTTAGCATCTTTATCTTAATTTTAAAAGGATAAACTGAGAGATTTTGGAGGATTATTAATTATTAATAAGCTTTTGAAATATACGAATAAGTTGTAGTTACAGAAAAAAACAGAACCAGTGGCAATATTTCGAATAATACAAAGATTATTGCCACTAGAACAGTAGAACTCCATGCCTACAATCAAGCAGGAGATATCTGCGAGTTTAGATAAAATGGCTAGATAAAATAAAATACTGCAGATTGGTGAGCATTTTGAAATACTAGTCAATATTCTCAATATGTCCGTCAAAAAACATATCAATTTCAAATGGTAAGTGACAAGTATTAAGGTTTTTTTATATTTTAATGTGGAAATTCATTTACAAGTGACTTTTTAATGATATTTGGATTGACTTTATTTATTAATGTCGGTGTCATGTATCTCTGTACTTTATTGTATTTATGACTTTATTAGGCCCGGTCTTTCAACTTACGAATAACATTATTCGGTGGATAATATCCATAGCAACAAATGTTGCAATAATTGTTACCATAGTAATTATCCTGGGAATAAAGTTATTCGGAGATGGAAAGACCGAGCCAAATCCTTTAAATTTATTTAATAAAATGCGCCATCTACCGTCAACATCAACAGTGAGTGAATTTGACTTTCACGGTGTTGTTCTGACAGTTTAACAAGTATTTGTAGGTTAGACACGTGGGTCAATTTGAACATTTTATGTAAAAATGGGTAAAGTTAAGCGGCTCAAAGTCACTCAAAATGGCCCAAAAGTGGCTCTTGATAAACAAATTGAGGAATCAGACACAGTTAGGCCTAAAAATAGAAATAAAATTCGTGTAAGGAAGGATGAGGACGACAAAGTAAATACTGAAACTATTAATTATGTTTGGTGGGTAACACAATAATTTCTAATTTAATGTTGCAGTTTGTGGATTCAGAACTGTCTAAAAAAATTCTCTCAGCTGCTCGCCGTCAGCAACAAGAACTCGAAGAAGATGCGGATCCCACACCAGCCGAAGCTTATGCAGCTTCATCCAAAACAACAAAACTAGGATCTGAAAACTCTGATTCTGAAGCAGAAGATGAAGATCCTTGTGGACCAAATATGTTTTATGAAAATATTGAAATAAATGAAAACGACGAAAAAGCTTTGGAAATGTTCATGAGTAAAAATCCTGCACCGAGAAGAACTTTAGCTGACATGATTATGGAAAAAATAACAGAAAAACAGACTGAATTAGAAACACAATTTTCTGATGCAGGATCAATTCATACGCAAGATATTGACCCTCGAGTGAAGCAGATGTATGAAGGAGTAAAAGAGGTTTTGCAGAAATACAGGAGTGGAAAATTGCCAAAGGCTTTTAAAATTATCCCAAATTTAAGAAATTGGGAGCAGATTTTATATATTACTGATCCTCCGAGTTGGTCAGCAGCTGCCATGTATCAGGCTACTAGAATATTTGCATCAAATTTAAAGGAAAAAATGGCACAGAGGTTTTATAATCTTGTGCTCCTTCCTCGAATCAGAGACGATTTAGCAGAATACAAACGATTGAATTTCCATCTGTATCAGGCATTAAGAAAAGCGTTATTCAAACCTGGAGGATTCATGAAAGGACTATTGCTGCCTTTATTAGAGGTTATTTTTTAGTTAATTATTATAGTATTTACTGTAAAATCTTATTTTGCAGAGCGGAAATTGTACTCTAAGAGAAGCAATTATAGTTGGATCAGTAGTAGCCAAAAATTCGATACCAATATTACATTCATCTGCAGCTATATTAAAAATTGCGGAAATGGATTACACGGGAGCCAATTCAATATTTTTAAGAATATTTTTGGACAAAAAGTATGCCTTACCTTATCGAGTAGTAGACGCCGTTGTTTTCCACTTTTTACGGTGAGTAATTCAACTGTTTGTACTCAATTGTTTTATTATCTTCATTTGTTTAGATTCGAACGCGATTCCCGAGAACTTCCTGTTCTATGGCATCAAGCTCTTCTCACATTTGTTCAACGGTATAAATGCGATATATCTAGTGAACAACGCGATGCTCTTTTTGCTTTGTTGAAATCGCAGTCACATCACTCAATTACGCCGGAAATCAGACGCGAGCTGCAAAACGCGAAGTGCAGAGATGCTGAAGTTGGAGAACCAGCTATAAAAATGGAAAATTAATCTGTTTAGAACATTCTGTAAATATTCTTTCAATAAAGTATTGTTATTTTTCATAATTTTACCTGATTTGAATATCCAAACTGATGAAACAAACTATGTAAGCAGTACTTCAGAAAGTGATTTACGTGCGTGTATGTATAGATGTAGTGGAAGTGTAAGTTATTTCATTTCCCTGCGATGATTAGTGGTTACAGTAAGAGCTGTTATCTCATACAAGGCAGTTTAATTCAGCTTTTCGACGTCATAGATTCATCTATCCCATTGCAGGAAAATTTCCCTTTGCCGCCCTCAGTACTAATGATTATAATATAAAATCGTCACAGGACGCTCTCTCTTCTATTTCACATCTGCTCTAGTTTTCAACGTATTTGCAATTTTCAAAATTTAGCGAAATACATTTTTTTGTTCTTAAGTTCACGCAGTCTTTTTAGAATTTTTCAAACAACAATCGAACCAACTTACAATTTCAACGCGTTCCATCTATATAATAACTTGAAAATCTTTAGTTCGATTGATCAAATGTGACGTCAATAGTTCGATTGATCTATGCTGGTAGAAGCAGAGAATTGTCGTGTCGGGTAACTAGATATATTTCACTTGTTTCCATGCGGTGCTTAGGTCTATAGTACAATAACGTTGCAGCGTGAAGACGTTCCCACATCAAAATATTGTAATACAAAAAATAACAATAATGTAACTACTGGCAATACAAGAAAAGAAGTTCATAAATCATAACATATATATGCAAATAAGACTTTGCTTACAATATCGATAACTAAATTAAACAGTACTCCTTAAAACAGTCATAATTTGACACTAGTATTACAAATTCAAACAATTCACGACCTATTCAACCAAAAAATTGCTTTCAGTAGAAAGTAAGCAATTCCGAGTCCGTAAATAATTTTTTCTTTCTGTTGACGATTCAAGTTGTCAAGTTCGATGGCCATCACCCTGCGGTTTAATTTCGCCATCTGCCTGCGAAGATGTAGGACTTCTTCACCCGCTGATAATCCATCTCCACCCGATCCAATGGGTGGAGTAGATTCTCTGAAAATAAAAACAATTGAATACAGCTGAAAACTATTTTGATGGGAGCCTTACCTATGAACTAATCGCGTTTCTTTGTCGTTTATGTTGAACTTAGCCCTTGGCTTTACTACAGGAATAACGTCTTTTTGTTGATCTTCAAGTTTGTCATCGACCATTGGAAACTGATACTTATCTAATGTGATAACTCTGGGTGGCGTATGAACTCTTATGCTTTCCGGCTCTGTTGGCAATATGGAATTATCAAGCGTCATTTCATGAGGGGGTGCTCGTGTTCCTAGCGAACAAATAAAAAAAATGTGGACGAAATTATAATAGAATACTACTAAAAAAGCATTATAAAAATTACTCACCTATATGTTGATCTTGTCCAGCCACTAAAATTCGTTCCGGGACGTGCATGTTAATATTTGAATAATTATTTGACCAGTTTGAATTCAATCCATTTGGAATCTCACCATCGTATTCTCCCATACTGATCTTATTTGGTACCCTCATTTTTTTGTTTATATCTGCCCTAAAATTAGCTTCCGAGAGGTATGAATCTTCTGCTTCAATATATCTGGAAGGACTTGTATTTGATGACATTCTGTGAAAAAATTGAAAGTGTTAGCATCTAGATATAATCAATATTTATGTGGTTTTATTAATTATTAAGAACGCACTTCAAATCGATTCGTAGTTTTTATAACCGATGACACAATTCAAATGACAGCCGCTAGACTTACAAGACAGACATCTTTCTGACTTGTTAGGGAATTTTCGTGCGTGCTGGAATTATGTTGGCAAGCTTGGAGTGAAGGCAGCAAAACGTAGCATATAGCGAAGCAAACTTCGCGCCAATTCAAAATGTTAATTTAAAAAAAGAAAACTTATTTAAGTTGTATTTCCAATTCCTAAATGTTTTTAATTAATTTTAAAATAAGAAAAAAAAGTTTAATGTTGTTTAATTTATATGTGTACAGTTATATTTCTATAAGTAAGCATGTAAACAGAAATTTCAACGTATATATTTTATTAATAATAAAATATAAGTACGTGATGAAACAATATCCACATGAAATGTGATAAATTAGAATAATAAATCAAGTAGAAATTATGGTAGTCCATTTATTATTTTTTCCTTTCTCATAAAGCTACCTGACATCTTTAACTCATACAAATCACATTCTAGTCCAGAAGCAGAGGTCGGTGGTTCATATGTAAACATCGTTTCACTTCTGACCCTCTTAATTTATATGTAAACTAGACAAAACTGTGATAAATGCAGATGTAATCTGTTAGATGTCACAACGAATAAGACACGGCCGAGTTGACTAGTGATGCTCATTTGTCTTAGGCGCAAACAAACAAAACACGGATGAAATTTTGATTACGAATTGTAGGCACAGAAAAAAAAGCCACTAAAGCAAATTTAGACGGCTTTTTTTTGGAAATGGATTGAAAGTAATACAGTTTCATTTACCACCGATAAAAATAAATGACAATTCACTTATAAGAAAATTGACATAAATGTGGGGTTGCAATATACGGACCTCATGCTGACCTCGTAGTTCAGTGCCGTCCCTATAAAAAGAAAAAGGGGCATGTGTGAAATACTCACCAATTCATGCCGCCAAGTGCTGCCAAATTTGGTAATTTTAGACTGAAACAAAAAAAATATATATTAGCATAAACATACAATTATACTTAAAATTAATATCCCAATTTACAGAAAAATATTCAGAAGTCAAAAAGTATCATTTTACAAGAACAATTACCAATTAATATTTAGAAGTTTCAAGTTACACATTTTTTAAATTCCTTATTTTAAGAAAGAAAATATCTGTTGCTTCCATTATTAATTGACAGTCAAATATAACCTCACTTCCTGCAACAAAACCGATGTAACTTCTTCAACAAGATCTCATTACTTTCGTTAAATACCTTTACAGCTTGAAACACAATAACACTGACAGTAATAAATCAAACGTTTCTTGTAAATTGCAAACGACGCTTGGCGGTTATACAATTAACGACACTGTTAATAATGTTGTTAATAAAAAATACACCCTTTCCCTTCACCTGTACAAGCACGTGTTTAATATCGCGAACTTCGGTTGCTCGCTGCATGATGTCTTTGCCGTGATTCTTAATTTGTTGATAAACTTACACTAATTGTTGTAACTCTAATTTACGACTCGGGGTAAATTACAACATTGAGAGTACACTGTTGAAAAGAAGGAAAATTTGAAGAAAATCAAGCAACATTAGAAGGAAAAATTATCTTCTAAAATCAAATGAGTATTCATTTATTTTAATCAATAGAAAATCTAGCAAAAAATGTTATAAACTAATATTTTAATGTAAGATACAAAATAATATTGGGAGTAAAATTTACAGTGTATCTACAAAGTGATGCCATAAAATAATTAACAAAAATTTTTAATTCTTGCTAGGGCAACATATTTTAATATCAAGTTATTCTTACGACGGGTGGTACACCCCCTTCTGTTCTTAATGAAACGATATTCGGGTGCTCCGGTTGTATGTTTTAATAAGAGGGTTTCATGAAAGACGGTGTAGTATGTACCCCCTACTGTAAAGACAGAAAATTAAACTTGTCTTAGATATATTTACTGGATAGGAAGAAAATTTAGTTATACAAAAAACTGTTTTTGATTTTCATATTTTGTGATTCAAGTTCCAAATTCTACTAGTCGAAGTTTTCTATTTGAAACCCATATTACAAGACCTACGAAGAGATAGGTGATTCACCATTCTAATGTATTCACCATATTGAGTTAAGAATAATATAACATAGCTTATCGTATTCTACTCATTGAATCCTTTAATTTGATATCCATGGCAAGGGGGTTGTGAACAAATAAATGATTTGCCATCTTGAGGTGTCTGTCATATTGACTTTAAGATTATCATTATATAGCTTATCGCATTCTAATCGTTGCTCGTTGAATCCTTTTATTTGATACATATGTCAAGGAAATTGTAAAGAAATAAATGATCCGTCATCTTGACGGATCCGCCATATTTGTCTAGAAATGACTTCACTTAGCATGCCAAACTCTTCAATTTGATACGCATATTAAAGGGAGTTGATTAGAAAAAGATGCCTGCTAAATTAGATTTAAAATAATATTGCATAATATACTATATTGCACTGTTACAGGACTTATACATGTACGCAAAGTCTCAAAGTTTTAGCTGAAGTAGAGCCAGTCAAAATTTAGATTGCAAGATCTGCACTGGATAAAAGTTATTCGCCATCTTGGAACGTCAGCTGTTTTGGATTAGAACAATATTAGATTGCATTGTAAACATGTGTGCAAAAGTTCAAAGCTCTATCTGGATTAAAACCTGTCGAAATTTTGATTGCAGGATTTGTACCGGGACTAAGTGATCCATCATCTTCATCCGCCATATTGGATGTAGAATTTAAATATACTATATTGTATTTTCACCCGATTTATACATGTGTGCAAATATTTCAAAGCTCTAGCTCAATATTTTTTAAAATGATGGACTAAACAAATCAAAATCTGATATCTAACCTAATTTATAAGATACCATGTAATGATTGCGATGCATATTATGCAGAATAAACTAAACATTATTTTGAAACACGGTTGGATGAGCATAGACGCAATAGTAAAAAAATGAATAGATAGTCCAAAATGCGCGTTGGTAGGTCACTGCATCAACAAAAGAGATTTTTTCAATTTTGATGAGACACATATCCTACATGATGAAATTGACCTAAATAAAAGACTATTACTCGAAATGTTATAAATAAACTAAGATAAACAAAATATTAATGAAAAAACTGACACCTTGACCTTCAGCACTATAAACAGGGCGTAACAGAAATGGAATTATTAAATTTACGCAGTAATAGAACTCGTCGAGATTGACAATATTTCTGAATATTTTTTTTCCGAATTTTCAGTATTTTTTTTTTTGCATTTTGCTCTCCCCCTATAGTTTAAGGTGCATAATTATTGAGTCTATAGTGCATTTCAGAGAAGAACAGTCCAAGGGTTCTTATGATACTACGATTGAAGCCTTCTGATTGGCCGAAATGGGAACACGATTCACTCAATCAATGCAATTAACATATTACCTGTATAGATGCAGTATTAAATCTTCGAATTGCACAAATCTATTTATGATAATTGATGAACAACTGACAAATGATGCAACTGACAGATAGCCAAATGCGATTTTTGTGCTTTTGTGTAATTGGTTCGCAGTTTCGTCAATCAGAAGGTCTAAATCAATTTCCTATAAAAGCTATTGAACCGTTCTTAACTGAAATACTGAAATACATTATAGTAGCAGTTACAATTGAACAATTGTTTTTGACATATATTTATGTGAAATATCATCTGATCAATTCCTTCAAATAAACTCTGGAAAAAATAGATTAATAATAATTACAAAAGTTTGAGCCTTTCTTTTTCTGTCTACGATTTCGTAGGCAGTTCAGGATTAGCCCAACGAATTTATTTTGAACGATTTTCGAATTGTAATTTTTCACTAAAAATTAAATTATTGTGGTTATACTTAGGTATTCCATGTCAGAATCTTGTGTATTCATATATCTATATATTAATACGTGAAGAGAAAAGTTTCTCTCCCCTTTAAAGCATATTGCATGCACGAAGGAATATGAGATTTGACATACTTGAAGTTTATATGGAGGAGTGCAGGAAGCGAAAATTATATACAGGCTGTCCTATGTCAATTTATATATAAATATGTGAAGAGAAAACTTTGCACCCCTTTTTAAGCATATTGCATGTACAAAGCAATGTAAAATTTGGTATACTTGAAGTTTGGAGAAGGAGTGTAAAAAGCAAAAATTATATATAGAATGTCCCATTTCAATTATATATTAATACGTGAAGTGAAAAGTTTGCACCCCTTTTTAAGCATATTGCATGCACAAAGAAATGTACGATCTGGCATACTTGAAGTTTATATGGAGAAGGAGTGCAAGAAGCAAAAACTATGTACAAGCTGTCTCATTTTAATAATATATTAATACGTGAAAAGGAAACTTTGTACCCCGTTTTAAGCATATTCCATGCACGGAGAAATGTGTGATTTGGTATACTTATTAAGTTTATATGAAGAAGAAGTGCAGAAAGCGAAAATTATATACAGATGTCTTATTTTAATTTATATAATAATACGTGAAGAGAGAACTTTTTACTTCTTTTAAATCATATTGCTCGCACAAGATAATGTGAGATTAGGTATACTTGAAGTTTACATGAAGAAGGAATGCAGACAGCCACATTATGTAAGGGCTGTCTCATTTTAGTTTTATGTGAAGAATATTTTGTCCGTTGAAAGAGGAGTGCAGAAAGCTAAAATTATATACAAGGTATTTCATTTTAATGATCTATACATGTTTTCAGAATCATATTATAATAAATAGATTTTTTTTGCTTCTAACTCTGTGTATTTATTTTTATTTTGACGTTCTGACTTACGATCCGAGAGTCTTTTTCAGAAAAAATGATACAAAAATAAACAAGGCAAATAGGTATCTAGATAATTACAAATTGAAAAGAAAAATTCCTCTGGCATTCACCCAAAGTTTGAGGAAAAACCACGTAAAAACCTCAAACAGAGGAATCAACGATATGAGTCTTGACAATTATTATAGAGAAAAAAGATTTAATTAATATAACACATGAGAACGATTTTCCGTTTCTGCAACCCCCACAGTTCTAAGTTATTTTTGCACTAAATGTGGAACCCACATTTTCATATCTAGTAATCTATATATTTTCAATTTTTAATTTGTAATTATCTAGATACCTACTTGCCCTGTTTATTTTTGTATCATTTTTTCTGAAGAAGACTTTCGGATAGAAAGTCGAAGCGTCAAAATAAAAATAAATATACAGAATTAAAACCAAAAGAATCTATTTATTATTTCATTTTAATTTTACGTGAAGAGAAAACTTTGTACTGCGCCACGAAGGAATGTGAGACTTGACATACTTGAAGTTTATATGGAGAAGGAGTGCAGGAAGCTTAAATTAGATACAGGTGTCCTATTTTGATTTTACACGAGAATAAAACTTTGTAACACGCCCACGAAGAAATGTGAGATTTGGCATACTTGAAGTTCATATGAAGGAAGAGTGCAGATAGCTAAAATTATATACAGAATGTCTCATTATAAATTTAAGTGAAGAAGAAGCTTTGTAACGCGCGCACAAAGGAATATAAGATTTGGCATACTTGAAGTTTACATGGAGAAGTACAGAAACCTAAAATTATATACAGATGTCCTATTTTAATTTTACGTAAAGAGAAAGCTTTGTACTGGAAGGCACGAATGAATATGAGATTTGGCATACTTGAAGTTCATATATAGAAGTACAGAAAGCTAAAAATTATATACAGTGTGTTTCATTTAAATTTTATGTGAAGAGAAAACTTTGTACCGCGCTCACGAAGGAATGTGAGACTTGACATACTTACTTGAAGTTTATATGGAGAAGGAATGCAGAAAGCTAAAAGTATATACAGGTGTCCTTCTTCAATTTACCGCTGAAAACAATATTATTTTTTGCTGGAATATATCGAGAAATATGCACCGAATGAATAAATATCTGAAGTAAAAGAGTAACGGTTTTCTACCCTCTAAGATCTTAAACCACTATTTTTTATTTTAGATTCAGATAGAGCGTCGAATACCAACTTAATTTTACCTGAAACACCCAGGAATGGACAGTTAATTCCAATATAGCATTCAAACTCAGCAATATAATAAATGACGGTCGAATTTCGATCACTAGGCGACAACTAGTAATGATGAAAATACTATGAGGTATTCAGAACTTATTGTTTATCTGAAACGTAATATAGCACATGGAATAAATTAATTTATAAATGAAACATCTGTGTACTCGTTTTTTTTTTCATTTTATTACCTAATGTAAGCTCCGTGAATTGATCTGCATCTAATAATATAATATTTCAGAAAACATTTCAAATCACTTACCAAATTTAGTTTGATTACATTTGTAGGTTATGTTTTTGCTGGCCAATGGAAAAGTGATTTTACTCAAAGGGGGTACGATTTCAAAAACAATTGCCTATTTTGCGAAATTGGGGAATGAAACAAAAAACTAGAGTATCGTTGCCTAAAAGAAGACTGTTGACAAATAAAAATAGTTTTCTCCAAGAAATTAAGTACTTTTCATTTTTACACGGACTTCTCAAATCATCCTAGTGATATGTCATTACCGAATACCGGTAGAAATGATGTTTCAGGCACGGAGTACAACTATCCGAGATGTACACATACTGTGTTTCTAGAAAATAAGAAAAATGTGTCTAAAATGATCCCCCTGGGTAAAAGTACATACAAATTTTTCGGAAGTTACTTAAATTGAAATAGTCCATTATGATATTGGACAGTCAGTATAATAGTATATCCATCTGTACTAATTTATAAAAATATTTCTCTAGGTATTCTTAGATGTGTAGATCATTTTTAAATTTCAATAGGGTAAATTACCTAAAGAAGTCCTATGCGTACAATGTAATGTGTACAGAATATTTATAAAAAATATTTCCCACCTTGATAAATTTCACACTTACTATTCATTGTTCCAGAACCAGAACAAAACTAAAACAAATCGCACGAAGTATTTTGATTGATGCTCTTTTATGTCAGAAGGCATATGCTCATCAGTCAGAGAAAGAAACAACACTTGTCCATCAATAACAATGACAAAGATGAAATTCATTGGGTGTGGTTTCAATAGACATTGATTCATGGTGTCATTCCATGGTTCCGGTTCTTTAATATATAAACTGGTGTGCCCCATATAATTGCCGTGGTGCATTTCGAGATGGATATAAAATTAATGGTTGTAGAACTTTTTGTGGGGGAATTATTATTTAAAATATATTCCAAATATCACATTTTGTTCAAGAACAAGAATTTTGATGCCAAATAAAATATAATAAAATATAGTATATCAGTCCAAATAAAATATAAATATCAATCACGCCTTCTACTCGATACGGGTGTGGCAGACATTTATAGTGCACCACAAAACCAAGCGATCCCGTAGCTTAATGATTGGTAATCGCATCCTACAGCTGAGAAAATATGAATCAATCTACCAAGTACACTGTAAGTGTCTGGCATTCCCGTATCGGTTAAAAGGCGTGATTGATATATATAATATATTTTTTTTAATCTTCAATTTCAAGAAAGTGAAATTACTGTTTAGATTGAGGGAATATTAGGAGTGATCTCCGTGTTTGTTAATTTTGTATTCCCGAGTGGAAAATCATGCTATTCTTCCTAAATTTACTCCCGAATTCCTACCATATTTTCGAACTATTAATCACCAAATTGAGACAACCGCGCCTGAAAGTCTAGTCCAAGTTTATGATTTCGAGTTTTCCTAGAATCTGCAAGCGGCTCGTTTAAAACAATTTATCTAAAATCTAAGACAAGAGATGAACACCTGCATCGCTACATCACAAGAATTCGTGCAGATTTCCTGAATGTCTCTACCCAAATTCCTTTTCCGTGTTCTACGGATTTCATTAAGATTAGGATCTTTGTAAAGCGATACATTTTAGCAAATTATTCGCTTGATGAAACAGCTTCAAAATTTTAGGTAAGGTTCCATCAAAGAAATGTAAATCAGTCCGCAAACAGCAGATCCTGAATTGAAATTTAATGTTTAATTAAATGCACAAATCATAGTCTTATCGAATTAGATTCAGCCGATTAAATGATTGGTTTAGGGGTGACAATTAAATTTGGATCAAGCTAAATCTGATTAAATGGGGATTCAAAAAAGTAATATCACGCATGGTGAGTCACTACATAATCGTCTTCTTGAGGTTTTTTATTAATAAAATATTACAAATATTCCTACTTTATCACCAAATATAGTATTTTCAAATTTGACGCCGTATTTTCTGTAACCATTCTCCCACTGCTATATAAAATGTTTCAACAATAACAAATGAACACGATTTTTATGTGTTCCAATTTCCAGCGCCGCTAGGAAAACATTTATCGACTTCCATCAGTCTAATCTTCCACTAGGGACCAATAATCCTTCATTATTTATCACTTACCATCATTTACTTAACCTTATTTAATCCCCCTCACCCTTATTCTGTCGATATGATTGGACAATACATCAAACGATCGCTCTAAATTAAAAACTGCAACTAAGTTCTGCGCTTTGCCGTCACCAAACTTAATTAAATTATTTGGTGGATTTTTGTTTCGTTGTTTTGGGATTACTGACTCCGGCGACGGACTTTAGTAATATAGTTAGTGGGATTACGATGTGTTGACGTTGCTAGGGTGATTGAACAATTGAAGAGAGGAATAAGAGGGTGTGAATAATGAATGAAATATTTATATGATTTAAAACAGAAAAACTCCATGAAAAATGATGTTTAAAACATCGTTTTTCACTTGTTTCAAACACAATACATCCTTCAAAATCCTCCCTTTTGGTCAAAAGTGAAAAAAATTCACACGCCTAGATTTGGTGGTCGCCTTATTGTCTAGTTCGCCTTGGTATATAACCCGGGTGGGAATTCATTTCTCTCATAATTTATCACAAATCGTGGTTTGCAAGAGATATTTTGGCACCTGTGGCTTTTCACTGAATTCAGAAATATTTGTGGATATAAATGATGTATCTTTCTTAGAATTTTTTCATTTTGATGCGGCTCTTAAAATTCTATAGCGGTTTTGTAATAAAATAGGACAAGTTTATAGTTCCAGAAGGGATCGTTTTCTTGAAAACAACAATAAATGTCTGTTTTGAAATAATAAACTCGAAACGTGGACTGTTGAATCAAATATTTGAAATAATCATACTTATATGAGTTCACTTTATTTTCTAGAAGTATTATAGACAAGACACTATTGCTTCTTTTCGATAAAAAGAATGAATACAATAATATGAATCAACTGAAATTTACATTATTTCAATAGATTATCTAGTTTGACATCAATCAATATATTAATATACGTAAAGAGAAAACTCTCCGTCCCCTTTTTAGGCATTTTGCATGCACGAACGCAGATGGAGAAGGAGTACAGAAAGTGAAAATTATGGTCAGGGTGTTCCATTTCAATCTATATATTAATACGTGAAGAGAAAACTTTCCACCACTTTTTAAGCATATTGCATGCACGAAGAAATGTGAGATTTGACATACTTATGCCTGTATTACACGATTCAATTTCTTCATCAATAAATTCACGAAGTTTTATTTTGAATTTATTGAATCGTGTAATACGAGACACTTCGTGAATTTTTTCTTTATGAATAAATTCATGAATTTATTGACGAATTAAAACGTATTCTATTTTTCGACAACTTTCTAGGGAATTCTCGGCTTATTTCTTCACATTTTGTCCTTGCCAACCTTTGAATTTGACATTGTCTTTGTTACCTCCAATCTTTTTTGCGGTTAAGTTTGTTTGATTCTAAACTGTGTTGGTTCTTGAGCTTGTCGTGATTTTCATATTATAAAGTGGTATACAATTTCAGAAGAGATACTGTGAAAATTCTAATTTTATTGTACTTCTAATTCTACAGAAACTTGCAAGAAATACAATACAAAAATAAACGACAGTAAAATGACAACTGCTATTTAGGTTGGTACTATTTAATTCTTCACAATAAATTGATGGAAATCTTCATGAGTGTAAAAACGAACCAACATTTTTCTGCTTGACAATAAATTCACGAAGAAATTCAAGGACAACTTCATGAATATCTTCATGAATAAATTGAATCGTGTAATACAGTCATTAGACAGAGAATGAGTGCAGAAAGTGAAAATCATATATATGATGTTCCATTTTAATTATACAGGGTGTAACAGAAATAAGTATATTAATTTCAACCTGTACCTGTAATAGAACTCGTCAAGCATAACAGTTTTTCTTTATAATTTTTTCCTGTAATTTTTCTGGATATCTGGAAATTTACCAGAAGCTTTGTCAAAAATTTCATAGTGCGCCTATGGTTCGAACTCGAACTGAATGTTTCTCATTTGTTGGAAGAATGACAGCTGTCTATTGAAATGAGTTTTTTGCAACTTTAAACCATCGTAGTCTTGTCAATCATTCATTTAAAACTGAAAGAATATCAGTTTTTTGGCAATACATTGATATTTGCTCACCTCGATAGTTCTATTTTTGCATATTTCGAAAGAAATACTAAATTTGTCTCTGAAATCAACAATTTGGTCTATTAGTCGTATTTATATGTTATTGTTAAGAAATTTAATTTCTATCTGAGGATTTCAGATGTATTTTCAGATAGTACATTTCTTAAACATTAGATTGTCTGCTGTGAAACTGCTGATTTGATATTCTCTGAAATATAAGCTACAATATTTTATTTGTTCAGCAGATCAATTCACGGGGCATACTTTACTGAAACGACCTGAGTGTGAAGTTTTTAATAATATGAGAAAATATTAATACACAGGTGCTTCATTTATAAATTAATGTACCTATTAAATTCATCTCATCTGTTTTATGTTTCAAATTAAGTTCTAAATATTTCATAGTATTCTCATCATAATGTATAAGTGCACAATATTTTGATATTAAATACATCAGCATAACCACAATAATTCAATTTTTACAAAAAAAATTACAATTCGGAAATCGTTCCAAATAAAATCGCTGAGCTGATCCTAAATTGCCTAAGAAATCGTAAATAGAAAATCTAGACATTTTCACAGGTTTAAACTTTTGTGACAATAATATAAAAATAATCGATTTTTCCTAGAAATTATTTGAAAGAATTGATAACTCACATAAATGTCAAAATCAATTGTCCTATTGTAATTGCTACTAAATCCGATAATTATGCCTCTGAACGACTCGTTAAATTATAGGACATGAAAAAATGCTAAAAAAATGAGAATTTGGGAAAAATTATTAAGAAAAATTGTTATGCTTGATGAGTTCTATCACTGTTTAAAATTAATGTAGTAATTTCTGTTACACCCTGTAAAGCATATTGCGTGCATGGTGAAATGTGAGTTTTTACATACTTGAAGTTTATAGGGAGACGAAATGCAGAAAGCTAAAATTATATACTGAGTGTCCCATTTTAGTTTTACGTGAAGAAAAAACTTTATACCGCGCGCATGAAGGAATGTGAGATTTGGCATACTTGAAGTTTATATGTAGAAGGAGTGCAGAAATCAAGGACTATATACAGAATATCCAATTTCTATTTTACATGTAGAGAAAACCTTGTACCGCGCGCACGACTGCACGTGAGATTTGGCATACTTGAATTTCATATAGAGAATGAGTGCAGAAGGATGAAATCATATACAGAGTGTCCCATCTCAATCTATCGCTGAATACGATATTATTCTCCTCTGGAATATATCGAGAAATATGCACCGAATGAGAAAATGTCTCCTCTCCAAGGAGGAGTAGGATATCACTTTAAAATCTTTAATAAGAACCATTATTTTCTATCCCAGAGTCGAATAGAGCACTCGGGAATAGAAGATAAATTTAATAAGGTAAAAACTTGGCAATATAATGAATCATGGTCGAATTCCGACCACTGCGCGACATTAATACATGAAAAGAAAACTCTGTACCTCTTTTTAAACATATTGCGCGCATGAAGAAAAATATTTGGTATACTTGAAGTTTATATGGAGATGGAGTCCAGAAAGCTTAAATAATATACAGATACAAAAATTCTGGAACATTCATTTATTTGTTCCACAAAATTTCAATGTTTGTATTCTAATTGATCCACAGCATGAACTTTGTCACAATTAATTTGTGATATCTACTTTATTTACATGCCGTAACTGGCTTTATGCTCGATAGATGGCGCTGAATATAGTTTTTACTTCTGCAGTCCATCTATCCTCATGAGTTTAAACACTTTGGGATCCAAGCCCTGACTACCTTGGGTTCTTGGCTATACTGTACTGACGAGTCCTAATAAGAACGAAACACGTGTATACAGTTGCTCCCCGATCTGAGATTATGGTGTCAAAAACGGTTCTTATATTTGAAATTTTGTGAAAATGAATGTTTCGGAATTTTTGTATTCTAACTGTTCCGCAGCATAAACTTTGTCACAATTAATTTGTGACATCTACTTTATTTACATGCCGTAACTGGTTTTATGCTCGATAGATGGCGCTGCATATAGTTTCTTCTTCTGGAGTCCATCTATCCTTATGAGTTTAAACTCTTTTGGGGTCCAAGCTCTGACTATCTTGGGTTCTTGGCAATATTGTATTGACAAGTCCTAATAAGGACGAGACACGTGTATTCGCTATGTGCATCTGCTTGGAAGAGAAACACTGAACGACCGTGCGCGCTTAGCGGCGAAAGTTGGCATTTTTAGTGCACATGTACTGATATAAAATCAAAAGTCAAAAATGACAATTCATGAATGCTACATTATCATTTGTAATAATACATCGAAAAATAGTGATGCTAGCTTTTATTGTTTACCAAAATATATATAAGCATGAGTTTATTCAAAGAGAAAAGTGGATTTCCGTCGTAAGAAAGCCAAAGTACGTATCACAACCTTAATTGTACATTTATAATGTTCCAAAAAATTAGTGCGAACGCAATATGTAAATATAATTTTAGTATAAAGTAAATATGAGAATAATGAAATTCAATAATTTTTATGGTATTACAACTCGAATTTTGTTATTAAACTGATAAATTAAGACATATTTTTTAATTTTTTAGTGAATATACATACAGTTGGAATCCCACATCAAGATATCTAATTTGCAGTGCACATTTCATTGAGAATAAAAAGGCAGAAGAGAAACTGAGTCCAAATTTCGTACCTAGCCAATTTTCTTCTCATTGGAACCCAAAATTAAATGACGAAACAGTTCTGACAAGACACCAATGTTTCATTAAGCGTAGGCTACAGAGTACTTCATAATGGCTTCAAGTTCAAAAAATATTAAAAACTCAAGTTTGAATTCAAAAAGGGCTGCCAATACAGAAGTCTCAATGGATATAAGTTCAATAAATAATATATGTTCAATATATGAAAATGACTGTGACACAGCACATGACAATTTAATGATAGTTGATTTGAGTACCAAAAGCACAAGTGATGTAGAATGCCAAGCTGATATATTCTTGCTTATTGTGATAGTGTTGAAAAAATACTGTTTTGTAATAACATTATTAAAAAAGGTTTTAATACTTGTGAGCTTCTCCCTTTGGCACAATTTGAGGTTGAAAGCTGATAGTATGATTAATTTTTCAAAACCCGTTCTTGATATAGGATCCATACTTATTACGTTTATGATTAATTTTGATTTCAATTCACTTTTCACTAGCTGTCACATTTGACAGAACATATAAAAGTGGCAGTGGGTTCGCCGATCAATGCCGCTAGTTGTCACCACTTTGATGTTGCACATAGCGAATACAGTTGCTCCCCGATCTGAGATGATGGTTTTTAGATTTGAAATTTTGTAGAACAAATAAATGAATGTTTCAGAATTTTTGTATTCTAATTGTTCCACAGTATAAGCTTTGTCACAATTAATTTGTGACATCTACTTAATATAAAGATGTTCCATTTTAATTTTACGTAAAGAGAAAGCTTTGTACCGCGCGCACGAAGAAATGTGAGATTTGAAATACTTGAGATTTATATGGAGAAGGAGTACAGACAGCTGAAATTATATTGAGGATATCCTATTTTAATTTTACGTGAAGAGAAAAATTTGAACCGCGCGCACGAAGAAAGGTGAGATTAAACTGTTTTTGTAACATGTCACATTGTTTTCCTTTTTGGTCAACTATAAGCAATTGAGGAATCTATCTTGCAGGCAGCTTTCTCATGTTCAAATGTCTGTGCGAACACACAGCACTAGCAATCTCACGCACCTTCACTCTTCTATCACTTTTCTCAAGATAATGGATTTTATCAATGATTTCTGGAGTATTAAATAGGACATCCAGAACGTTAAACGTCACTTGTGTTTATATGGCCACTCTAATTATGAATTGTTCTAATAGAAGGTACAGACCGAACATTCATATGTATTTATTCTGAAAAATTAAAGTGGCTCGAACAGATCAGTGGAAGAGCAAAAATCTAAATCATAAGATTATAAAAAGGGGAAAGATAATCAGCTTCAATATCAACTTACGAAGTTGATAATTGATATACTCGGGCACCTTTTTTACGGATCAACTTTGAAAAAATATACAAGTAGACCAGTGGAAGGGCAGGGGCTCAAATTACAAGATCGTAGAGTATTCCGCACTGTTTTAAAGAATAAAAATTACAAATTTCAAAATCATAATCCGGGTAAGTTTTTGGGCTTCGGTCTCAACTTATTTGGGCAGCTCAAGCTGTACACTAGAACGTCTAGGCTCTGTGGAAATGAGCAATTTCATTTCAATATCATAATAATAAGGAATAAATTATTCTGAAGATTTTATCTAGACTAATAGACTTTCAAAATACCGTGATGGTACGCACCATTCAATATTAGATTAAAAATCTACCTGAGTCCAAATCTAACAGGTAGATTAATCAACAAAAATGACATTATTTTCTTATTGTATAATATTTGTATATATCACACTACAGCTTGTCAAAATCCTTTTATATTACAGGAAAAAAAAGACAAACGATTACCTACAACAATAACGAAAAAAGCAAAAAATGTCCCCTTGGCAAGGTGTATTAATAACAAAAGGAGCGACGGATATCTTCACACAGAAAAGAAAAGAATAACAGAAATATCGACTCACTTGATTTTGTATTAATAATAAATAATGAAGCATCTTGTACCTGTCCACACAGTCTCCGAATTCTCACAGATTTATCATTGGTGGCGAAAGTAATTTTACGTTTGGGGACATAAAAATGAAAACGCTTCAGAATTTACGACACCTAATAAAAATACAACTTGAAGAAACATTTCAAATAAAATGGAAAAGTTGGTATATAATGTTATTGAAGTGTGGTCATATGTTGGCTGCTTTAGATATTATATATAACTACGTCTATGTCTTTCCTGTTTCTATCTTTTTTCTTACATTTGTATTGGACACGCACAGGTACAATAATCCACCTGTCTCACTTCTATTGTCCTGGAAACAAATGAACTTTAGTGTAAGGAACAAATCGCAGCTCTTAGTGCCATGCGTCAACGCATGACGTCACAATATACCACGACGGTCAATTTTTATTATGCGTTACACGCAAAGTTGACTATGGATCTAAATAATAGACTCCACCCACAGAAACAATAGCAATGAATTGATTATTAGAAACAGTAGCTTGTAAACACGGAAAGTTTTCGTTATGAAAATTGGTCGTGTAGACGACACAACCTACCACAAAAATTGCACTTTGAAATCATTGGACACAGAAGATTTAGTTTGGAGGTTAGTCCAACCTACAATTATTTTAATAGTTTCTTCCAATTCAATAGCACAATTTGTCTATTTGATAGTCAACAACAAAATAGGCGAACAATAATAGAGCGATTTCTTGTTTGAATAACATTCGTTAGTAAAGAGGGTACTTGAGATCTTGAGATAGAAATTTCGATAGTAATCAGTGCTGCCATAATAGTAAGCTCATTTTGGTGACTACTTGTTTCCCCTATAAATGTTATCTAAATTGTATGAAGTACACTCACTTATTTGATTGCCAATTGTTCGAATTCCGCCCCACAAATGCTAGAGCAGTGATTATTAAACTCTGAAAATAGAATTTACTGAGAAGTTATGCATGAAGAAATAATTCAAAAGGAGATATTAATTTCTATTTCGTGTTTGGAAGATATTTAACTCGTTTTCAAGCATTTAATTTCTAAATCAAAAAAGTAAAAAACCTGATTTATTGTTGACAGTACCATATATCCACCACAACGTTATAAATTTGTGATAAAATTATTCAAAATTATTCAAGGCACAATCGGAATCACCGAAGAACAACAACAAAAAAAGGCAGAGAAAATAGAGGACCAAAGAGAATGACGCGCTCAGGTTGAAAAATGAAAACCGTAAAAAATATGACAAACAGTTTATTCCTTTTGTGTATGATATTTTTGAAATATATCTGGAGGCAGATCAGACGCGAGATAAGGGCGCCAAATACCCACTGGCGGCGAAGAGGGGAATGGAGAATGAGATACCTACGCCCATGATTTAAATGCAGCAAATATATAAATTTTTTGTGAATAATAAAAATTATGACAGATAACTTTTGGATTAAATATAGCTGACATTGATTGAGACACGTCACGTGACATTCCTTCTAATCAAAGCAATAACTTCCTGTCTAAGAAAACTGTTCTTATTTTTGTGAAATCTGCTAATTAATTTTTCTAGTGTTTCATTTCTAAATTTCAATCAATGTATTTGCTGCAATCAAAAGCTGGTACAGTGAACTGTTTGGGGCGTTTCAGGGACTCCGCCCCCAATCAGGGGCGCATTGTCATTATAATACGATGTCAGGTGAACGTGACAGCCGTTTGTTGGCCCCTTCACCTCTCTGGTGTCTGAACGCCGAGAAATATCGAATGGAATGGACACTGTAAGGAATTATTGATATTCTGAAATATGAAGCTTCGATATGTGCATTCAGAGAGATGACATTCTTAGTAAAATATTTTGAAGTTTGGAGATATAGAAATTATTATTTAAAATCTCGCGCCAACTGTTCTGCATTACTATACCACCATCTAGTTATTAACTCAAGAACAACAGAAATATTTGCAACCTAAATAATAATCACAAACTACTTATAAACAAAAAAAGTTACCATTTATGTTGCGAATCAATTTTTACGGTTGTTGAGCATCAAAGATGTTTGTTCAATTTTTGTGTTTTGTAAAGATTGGTATCTTGAAGGAGACGGCTGATTGGTTCCAAAAGGCAAAGATGTAATCTTTTTGTCAGTGTTTGGAAGGTTTGTATAGTAGGCTGTGATAGTGTTAGATACATTTTGCTCAATATTATCAGTGATATATCTGTACCACCCTTGTTGCTGATGATAATCTTATTGAATTGCTTTATTAAATAGTATAAGACTGGATATTGAAGTCAGGAGGTCAGCTGCAGGTTTGCTTCGCTGACAATCTATTCAATATATTAGAAAAAAATAAAAATTTGAAACTATTGAATCAAAATACACTCTTTTAGATCAAAAATTAAGAAACAAGTATTTTACTCAGCGTTCGTAGCGCCTCCAGCGGCACTCTTCATAATGAACTCATATACTCTCCGGCTTGTCATCCAAGCAAACAAACATTTAATAAACAATAGGAAAATGAGTGGTTAAAATTAAGGAAGGTCAACTCGTGGTAGTTGGATTGTGAATTGACAATCCCGAGTGTTGAAGGATAAAAATATTAATTTTTATCCCATTCCAAATAAAAATTACGATGTTGAAAAGAAGAAAAAATGGACCGTTGTTGTCGGATGAACAACGTTAGTGCATTGACAAAAAAAACAATTTGAGAGAATTTTTATTTTTATCATTTGTGAATTTGCTGCTCTGCTGTAATAACCAGCTGTAATACTTTTTTTCCTGAACAAATCGACATTTATATTTTGAAATCCACATGTTAGAATTACTTAATTGATTACCAAATAACATGAACTTGATGACGACTTGCAACACTGAAATTCGCAAAGTTTTAAAAGCATATATGAAAACATTACACTTTGAACCGTCAGACAGCGCGCGAGTCGTGTTAAAACATAAAACGACGTTATCATTGAAACTTTATGGAGTTCAAAAACGGTCAACAAGAAACTAAACAAAAATACATTGAGATGAAGAAAAATTTACTTGAAACTATATAACAGAAATGATTTTGTAATATAAATCAATAACAATGGGTAGATAAACACTCAGATGAGATATGCACTCCATAAACCGTTATAGTTTTTGACTGATACCTATTTTATTTTTTCTTAGATAGGATGTAACAGCGAAACGAGCTACTTCGAATAACTTCTATGTTATTGAAGATACAATAAAATACTATGGGACAATCTAATGCAGGACCAAGGGAGACACCCAATTATGGGAGAAAATCTTTTTTTACACCAATAGCTCTCAAGCTACAACACAAAGCTATATTTTTTCAAATGAGATGCTATTTATTTTTTGTTCCCTTTCGATAGAATATTTTCTTCTAAATTCTCATAGTTATTTTTCAGTAGGCTATGAGCAATTGAGCTACAAAAATACATTAAATTATTTGTTAATAACTCCATGAATAGTGTTCTAGCTGATTTCCATCTCTTTCTAAACATGACTCAAATTTTTTCAAAACTGATTTAAAAGTAGCATTATCAATTACTTTCGGTGTTAAAGTAGCACAAACATCTCTTACACGATCTATCAAATTTTCTTTTGTTGTTACTTTATAGCAATTTGCAACAATAGGAATTATGCAATTAATAATTCAAATTGACAGATACCAGATTTTGTTTTTCATAGCCTACTGAAAAATAGCTATGAAAATGAAGTTTATTTAAATTTCAATCGCATTTTTCCCAATATTTTTATCATGTAAGGTTATGAAACGAATATATGGTTGAATTCAGAAAAAACTCTATCGAATGGGTTTGAAAAATATATAGCATCTCATTCGACAAAATGTAGCTTTGTGCTGTAGGCTGAGAGCCACTGATTAAAAAAAAAAATCTTCCATAGTTCGGTGTCGCCCTTGGTCCTATATAAGATTAATGAAGGAAAAAACTTTTCAGAACTCATTTTATTATTCCTCAAGATCCAGTCATTTCCAAGTTTTATGGTCTCCCGAAAATTCATAAAAAAGATATTCCTCTGAGACCTATTGTCAATTCAATAGGCTCTACAACATATGGATTAGCCAAATATTTGGATGGTTTGTTGAAGCCGATGATAGGGAATATTAATGAATTTTTTAAATATTTTTAATTCACTGATTACATCGTTATAACATGGTAAAAAATAAAAATTATGTTTAAAAGTGCTGTAATCAAGTTTAAAAAAATATTTAAAATTGAGAATAATTTTGAGCTGTTTAAACGCCGCCATTTTCGCGCGCTCTATGGATGACGTCAAATAACATGTCCAGTGACATTACAATCCATTGTTTACTACAGGTGTTCTAATTTTCAACTTATTTCAGCATTAAAAATGGTCAAATGCAAAATACTATCATAAATGTATCTGATAAAGTCTTTTTTACAATCCAGACAGGATTTAAAATACGTAAGAAATGATGTAAGATTATCAGAAGAGATGAAGTGTCATAATAAACTTGACAGATCATGAATAACATTTGAGTACGTTCCACTAGACTGCCGCAACGCTCATGTCCCCTCAATAATCGTTCCACAAGACGATCGCGGTCTTGGCGTTCATGATAAATACGTCATAGATGACGTCATTGATCTCGACTACTTCAAGCTCAAGGTCGAAGCGGTCGTTGTGTTCATTTTTGAATAAATTGCCAAGAAGTTATAATTAAATAAGAAGATGCCTTTCAAATTGGACTTTCGATTCCAAGCAATGTCAATTGATTCAAGATTTTCCATTTGTCATATAACAGATAATTTCATGGTCTCTCATTATCATTATTTATTATTCAAGAGCGATTAATTTACACAGGCATATTGGATTTATTCCATTCACTATTCGTATATCCTTTTTGCTACAGGTTAGTTTAATCTTATTTATGATTTACTTTTCGATTCTAACCAAAAGTTGTCAGTTTATTTGACATTTAACGGACACTCGCATCGTTCCACTTGAAGCACCAGCCACATCGACCATGAGTTAGTGGAACAGCAAAAACCGCGGTCGTGAGAGTGAGCGTTGCGGTCATTAAGTGGAACGTACTCTAAATGTAATTAGTTTTAGCAATAAAATTCAGTGTATGTATGTGGCTTCGTTTACTGCTCATCATATTTCGGATTGTTTTTTTTTAAATAGCGTACATAATGTGTTATTATTGAATAATTACTTTGCAGTGTTCACTCTTTTTACTTCAGCGCACGTAAACTTGGATTTAAAGAAAATAAGACGACATTATAAATAGATCCATTCTTGACAGATTATCCGATTGTGCTTTTACAAAACCACTGTCTTAATGATTTATAATCTGACTAGGATGCTAAAATTACACTTAAATAATAAATAAATTTACAACACACACGTTATTACTATGTTTTCTAATCAAAAGCCTGCAATGCCATACAAATGTAAGCAGTATTAGTAGTATCTGACGGCACATTTCGTTTTAATCAATGGTGTTGCGTTTTGGAACTTTGAATTTCTCGCGCTTAATTTGCATTTTTATTTATTAATTTTGAGTAATTAAAAATACATTAAATACCAAAATGATGGTTTAGTACAAAAGTTCGGCCAATATAAATTCGGAAAAAAAATATTTGAACCAAATTTAATTTTCATGCATATTCCCTATTGGTCATACTGCATCATATGTCAAGGATTCCCGACATTTTGTGGATTTGATTAGTGATATGACATTGACAGATAATGACTCACTTGTCAGTTTTGAAGTTTCATCTTTATTCACGAAAGTACCTATCATCGATACTTTGAAATTATTAGATCATTTTTCAACTGATATTGTCAAGCTTTTCAAACATTGTTTGACTTCTTGTTTCTTCATCTTCAATGGCAATTTTTACAAGCAAATCGATGGTGTCGCCATGGGTTCCCCTATTTCTCCTTCTATCGCTAATTTTTACATGAAGAATTTTGAACAATAAGCTTTAAACACTGCTATGAAGAAACCTACTGTCTGGCTACGTTATGTTGATGATGTTTTTGCTATTAGGCCTTATGGTAGAGATGAATTGAATGTTTTTTTGCATCATCTAAACATGCAACATAGGAATATTAAATTCAGTATTGAGGTTGAAGAAAATAACTGTCTTCCTTTTCTGGACGTTTACCTGGAGAAACAAGATAATGGTAAACTTATCCCCTCTGTATATATCAATATTTATAAGAGTCATCAAATCTGCATCCTGCTCAAAAATTTTGTACTATTAAAACTTTATATCAGATAGCCTCTTCATTATGTCATCCAAGTAAAGTATCTGATGAAATCAAATTTTTAGATGATGTTCTCTTGAAGAATGGTTATAATAAAACACAGATCAAGAGAGCACTTAGACATAAGAATTTTACACCTCCTCTTCAAGATCCAAATAATAAGAAAATATTTGTTACGTTGCCTTACGTAGCTAATATGACAGATAAAATTGGAAGGCTTTTACATAAATATGACATAAAAACTTCATACACTTCCAGTTTAAAAATTCGAAATCTTATTGGTAATATTAAAGACAGATTACCTCTATAGTATCCAAGTATATACAAGATTCCTTGTCAATGTGGCAAAGTATTTATTGGACAAACCAAGAGGACTGTAGAAACAAGATTGAAAGAGAATTCTCGTCATATAAGATTGAACCATCCAAAAAAATCTGCAGTGGCTGAGCACGCTATTCAAGAATTACATGGCATTGACTTCAAGAATACGAAGCTTATGGCTAAAGAGAACAATTGATTCAAGAGGCTTATAAGAGAAGCAATTGAAATAAAGAAATCACCGAATAATTTGAATTTGAATACCGGTTTGGTTATGAACTTAATCGATCATGGCTATCAATCATTCGTTCATAATTTCAAGTTATTTTTATCTACGAATCTACTTGCAAGAGTTACTTCATCACCACCTCCTGAAGATATGTGGATGGTTCAGTTATGCGCCAAACCAAAAAGAATAGAGCCAGATTGACCTAGAACCACAAGGAGTTGACAATTTTCCCTATTTAGACTTTCGTTATTATCTCCTGAAGGCCTGTGGACATTGAATCATCAACCACAGGCAGAGCTCAACGATCCTAGGAGTTAATATTAATAACTAATCTAGTTACTATTTATATTTTTATTTTTGATGTCTTGACAATTTTGTTTATTTATTTTCATACTTCTTTACACTTGAACAAGGCAGCACTTTGCTGTCGAAACGTTGTGTATCAAATTAATTCATACAGAACTGATTGCTCAATAAAACATATTTACTGCATAAGATTGTTTAATACTATTTTATTGTATCTTCAACTACATAGAAGTTATTCGAGGTAGCTCGTTTCGCTGTTACACCCTGTAAATTTGATCTCTTTATAGTCTACTAAATATAAATCATCAATTCTCTGGTAAATAGGTATAAGTATGCAAAATTACAAGCAATGTTGAAAATTAGAGATAGTATTAATTCAACAACCTTTCACAAATTGTATGTGTATGAAGAGACTAAGGATACGAAGCTCAAAAGTCTTAGATTTTTAAAGAAGAAGAGTGACATAAAATTTTTATTCATGCTCCTGATGATACTTATTTGTTTTGTATATAAGGTATTAAAATATGTGGTTTGGATGGTAAATGTATGATTTACGTAATATCTGATATCAGTAGAAAGAGTTCTGTTATATTTATTAATATTCGTTCAACAAAAACTGAAAAAGATCGAAAATCACTTACAAAATATCTTCCTTAATGTACACACCGAAAGAGTGCCAAAAGCAAATGCATGAAAGTAGTCATTGGGATTAACATATTTGACCGATGTCCTTTTCTTGTAGTTCGTTTTTAAAACTTCCAGACTATGAAAAATACACTTTGAGGGATATTGGCTATTTTAATGGTATAAATAAAGGTTGATGAATTGAAACACAAAGTAGGTTAGAAAACTTTTGCGGTAGCTACTGGTTACATTAAATAGTTTACTGGTAATAAATAATTTTGCTACAACATCGTCACTTAGTACCTACTGTTAATACTAGTGTTTCACAAGACAAGAATTCTTGTCTTGCTCAGCAGTTTCTTGCTCTTGTCTTGCAGTGCAAGACAAGAAATGTATTGAGATCTTGTCTTGCACAATTCTTGTAACGCGATTTCTTGTCTTGCCTTGCAAGCCTCTTGCACATTTCTTGTCTTGCAAATTTATTTTGTATATTATATTTTAAATAGATGGCGGTACTAGATTTCTTGCTTTTTGTGCAAGATTCTTGCACAGCTCTTGCTTTTGCGGGGATTTACCAAGTTAACTCGTGGGTCCATGGTTGTATTGAGTATACCAATATTCTTTTGGATGAATTAGAGAAATGGGCATTTGAACTAGATACACAAAACAGAACATCAATTGATAAAATGATAAAACACTATAATAAAACAAAATGGATCTATTGCGTCTTCCTATTTTGGATCCAGCTCACAGAATCGGGCAAAACTTTGGAGGAAACTTCAATCAAGAAATTCGAAGACTTCTAAAAGTTGATATTTTGTCGATTATAATAGTAGTCAAAGTAATGAGGATGAGGAACAACTTGCAGTAACTTATTTTGACGACTATGATATTGACTTCACTTAGATATTCATCCAAAATCAGCTTGATACATCTACTTCGACGTCGTTGCAAGGCATAGACAAAAAAAATTAAGAGTAGAACTAAATCAATATTTTCTTCCAGAACAGTAAACGAAGACACTAATATTTTGGCTTTGTGTCCAGCTCATACTTCTATATTTCTTAATCTGTCTAAAATGGCTGAAGATTGTTTGAGTATTATCGCTACATCTGTGCCATCAGAACGACTTTTTTTCCAAGGCGACCTTAGTGATAAGAATGCACAGAAACTGTTTGAATCTTGATCTATTGGAAGTCTTCTGTGCCTGAACTCCTGGTCGAAGTTTTACAGAGAATAATATGCACGTTTTCATTTTTTCATTCTATCAATCTATAGAAGATTTTTTTATTCAAGGAAATGTTTTTGTAGAGAAAATTTATATTTTATATCTTATTACATTCCTACTCATGTACTTCTAAAGCAATAAGTATTCCATATGCTGTTTTTAATAAATACGCTTCTTTTAAAAAAATCTTATTTTTCGACTTGTCCTAGTTGACCCACCTTATTCATCACTAATGACGCGATACTCATTTTTCTCTGAAAACTCTAAAATCGGACTCATTGATATGCAGTTCTGGCAAGAATGTAAGAGAGGCAAGAAAATCTTGCATCTTCTTGCAAAATTCAATTCTTGTTTTTGTCTTGCAATGCAAGACAAGAAATTGAGACATTTCTTGTCTTGCATTTCTTGCACAAGACAAGACAAGAGCAAGAAAAATGCAAGACTCTTGTGAAACACTAGTTAATACATTAATACAGTCAATGTTAAAATGACTGAGAATAAACAGCTCCAATCGGCTGTATGTCACGAACTTTTTCTAAGGTCACTTTATAGTGTTCTATATCCCTTCAAACTTACCACTTCGGCTGCAATTTAATAGATGGCACTTCAGTAGATTTATATCTCTGCATGCTATGTATCAACCTCATTTCATTGTACTGCTGGCTTACAAGTCCGATCATCTGAGGTTTGTTAGACTGTATTCTGACTGTATTGAAAGAGTCTTGATAAGGACGAAGCGCGTGTCTACAGTTGCCACTCTATTCAGTATGATAATATGAAAATCGACTCTTGAATTTGTAATTTTGTGATCATTCAGTTTTCAAATATTTAGTAATCACGTGGCCGTAAGAAATCTCTAATTTTGATGAAAATAATGCAAAAATTCTATGATTATTGTTATTACAAATTTAATGTTGATAATTCAGCAACAATTTTTTATGTCTTCGATAATAATTAAGCCTATAAAGTTATAAACATAACCTCACACCTCGCTTATATGTTATATTCCGGAGCTTCCCCATCCATCCCGTTGGAGGCGAGCAGATGTTCCCGGCACGCATTGTTGTCTCGCACTGGGGGGCCATTGTTGTCCGTATCTCCCCTTCACGTCTCTACACAATCTATGATCGTCCTGTTTTGCGCCCGCGCTCAAGGAATTGGGCAATTTATTATTTTTTTCATCAAGAGCAACGCGGAAATGACGCATGGCGCATGGTTTGGTTTCCGCCATGTCGATATTTATCAATTTATTTGTTGGTTATTATTGAATGAGGGAAGAAACGATGAGTAAGAACCTCCATTGGAGATAATGGTCAGTTGTGTCAACTTAAATTGTAGAAGTAGCTCAAATTAACTAAAGTAGTAATAACAAGAGATATTAGGTATAATTTTAATTGTTCCAGTTGTTCAGAACTCAGGAATACCAATAACACTTTAAGTAATATCAACTGTAAGGTTTTGCACTGAGATGGCAGCACCACAATTTTGATATGCTCCACTCGTGTGTTAGTGTTTTTCTATAAAATTAACTGGAATGGTAATGAATAAGTCAAGAGAACGGCGAATGCATTAAACACAGTTTGTAACTTTGCCCTCATTAAATAATGTAATATAGTTAAGTTAATCCCCAATTAATTTCCACCGTCAATTATTTCACATATGCTATAAAATCAATCAAGTTCAAATCAATTCCTCAGGTAAATTGTAGGAATAAATTAAATAAATTCTAGTTTGTATTCCCTCCACCAAACATAACCTTCAAACAGACACATCAATTTTTCCGTCAAGAATCAGACTAATAATTACTCCGCGAACACCATATTTAGCCAAACTACAAATTCGTCCAAGAAGCACGAAGAAAATTACGACTCCTCATTGAAAAAATCAAATAAATAAAACATAAAAACCAGCGCTGCCTGACATGGTACAAATTGCCCAGTGAGCTCTCGGTGGGAGCGAAACAGCATTTTTGATTCGTTGGCCTCAGGGCAGGTAAATGTAAAATGACTTGTGATTGGTGAAGAGTGGATTAGCGGGGTATTGTCTTAGTGAGACTCCATGTTTGGTAGTCGTGGTTCTGGTGTAGATGGCACTGACGTGCAGCAATGTTTGGTATGTTAATTAGCGACCGGTATGAGAAGCATCTTTTAATATTGATTGGTATTTGACTAAACAAGAGGTAATGACTTCTTGAGAAATAATTGACATTTATCACCGAGAAAAATTATTATATTGACTGTGGAAGTTTTTTAAATTGAGCAGAAATAAAGATCGGTGTATTACAAAGAAGTAGTTGTCATTGGCAACAGCAATAACATAATGTATTTCTGTTTTTATGATCAACAAGAGGTGACTGCAGATTCTAATATTATTACTTTGATATCTTTACGTTATAGGGCAATTTCATTACAGTTTTTTGCATGTTGGTATAGAATACTAACACCTTTTGTGCAAACTTCAATAAACAAATGATTTTTGAAATACTCAAAGATACAGGTTATGTAGTTACGTAGTAGCTTTTTTCGCCGCTAGGAGCGATATTTAAGAAAATGGCTGTTGTCGATGAAATATCTCCTTCAAAAATACTTGTTCCGAGTATTTGAGTAAGCTTAAAACTTAAAATACTGCACTTTTTTAGTATTTGTAATCAGCTAAAACAAAACTAGGGTATTTCTGTCTTCATGAATACCAACTGTACCTACTTATCTTAATAGCACTAAATCTGAACTATATGTACTCCAAATTAAAGAGAGGTTAGCTTTGTATACCAAACGAAGCTAATGGAAAATTGAAAAAAAAACATATCAAAGAAAAGGAGTTGAAATAATTAAAAAAATTAGAAGATTCTAATCATCATAATCCAAAATGGAATAAGGCACATCTCTGTTTGAAAAATTCAATTAAATTTTGTGTTTGGAATTATAGCAAGTCATCAATATAATTAATGATATTATAATTCAGTCAATCATTAGTTCAAAATAATCTGGAACATCTATTAGTTGACTACAAAAAAATATAACATTGGAATATTTCAAATGTTTGAAAAAATGAAACAAAAAATATTCCTAATTTCACAGGGATAAGAGAAACAAGCTTCATCACATTTACTATTAGGAGAGCATATTTTGAAGGAAGAAATTGTTGAGATTATTAAGAGCCTATAAAATACTTTTCAGAAATAGTCTGTAAAGCCTCAAAGATAGTGTATATAATTCGACAATGATTGTTTGCAGATCATTACCTAACAAAACCTCGCACAAAGATCGCATATAATAGACAAATTTTGATCGATTTTATAGTCGGATGACCGCAACAGAATGATTGAGTGCTTCTTGATTTTGAAAAGGGTTGACGTACAATATAATACAACATAATCGTCTCTTTGTCTGATAATGTTTCATCTCTCTCCTACACACTCTCGTACAGTGGCCACCAAACATTGGATTATGGAGTTGGTGTTCGAGTTGTGGATAAAACAACTCTAATGTATTATAAAAGCTAAGAAAGCTGTGAAATCCAATGGAGCTAGTTCCAATTCCTGATAAAGCAATATCTGATAGCATAAATAAAATATTCCAGGATCTTCATTAAATGTACATAAATTATTCCTGGTACATGCAAAAATGTTCTGTGCTGGATTGCTTTATTGAGAATTGAAATAAGCTCTATTCAATTTCACAGGTTTTTTATGCAGAGCTTTCTCATATTTTTCATGTATGGACTTCCAGCTACTAGCTTTTTCCATACATTGGAGATGATTTTTGAGGCTGGTATTTCATTCCTTTTTTCATAGATAATTTAGTTAATTTATTACAAATTTTGTACAATTTGTTCCATCAGTTTGACATGTTTTTATTATTAAATAACTGTCCGATGCTTATTTCAATTCCATGTCAATAAGGCTCAAAATTGCATCAAACAAGTCATGAATATATCGCGAATAGACTGACTAGTAGCAGTGAATAATTGAAACAAGATTGGAACTAGTGCTCGCACGGCAAATTTATAACTAAATTTTTAATGATCTATACATGCATAGATTTTTTGGATTAAATTCTGTAAATTTCTCTTTATTTTTTGACGTTTAGACTCTCTTTCCAAAAAGGCAAGGTAGGTATCTAGAATCTAGATCTATATAGTATCATTTTCTCTGATGAAGACTTTCAGATAGAGAGTCAAAACGTCAAAAAATAAAAAGAAATATACAGACTAGATTTTTGTTCACTTTTCTAGCTTTAATTGCCAGCTCCTTCTGTCATATATACCAATTGGTGAATAAGGTTCAAAATCGCATGAGCGATTGTCTGAGCATGGAACAAGTATAATAAAATATCTACATCAACAATTTGAAAATATAAAAACGTTAATAATTTTCCAATTACATGAGTATACCACGATTTTAGACCATGTTTTTAATGAGAAAAAAATTATTTGAAACTTCAGGTCAGCTGCATATATAATATAAATTAATGTAAAATCAAGAAATAATATTTTCACCCGTTCTAATTAGCATATGAAATTCACGGTCTTCAATTTATTGTCGTTTTTAAGCAAATTCTAGCAAGATTTAGCATAATATTATCAAAAATTTGTTCATGTTTTCAATAATGCACATATAAATTAAAAATAGGTGTAGTAGTCCAAAATGTTTCTTTAATAAACTCGATGTATGCGTTGGGGACGGACGTTTCGGATGAGAATCCATCCATCTTCAGCCAAAAACTGCAAATAAGTATGAAAGATGAGTTGAAGATGGATGGATTCTCATCCAAAACGTTCTTAACGAATAGGTACATCAAATTTATTAAAATAAACATTTTTGACTACTACACCTATTTTTAATTGGAATCAATTTGCTCCAATATAATAATCTATATATTAATACGTGAAGAGAAAGCTTTCCATCCCCTTTTTAAGCATTTTGCATGCATGAAGAAATGTGAGATTTGGCATATTTATAAGGTTTATATGGAGAAGGGGTGTAGAAAGCAAAAATTATATACAGGCTGTCCCATTTTAATTTGTGAATAGAAAAATTGTTGCGCGCGCACGAAGAAATGTGGGATTTGACATATTTGAAGTTCGAATTTTTAATTAATTTTAATTTTAATTTTATGCTAGGAAAAAACTTTGTAATGCGCCTACGAAGGAAAGTTAGATTTGGCGTACTTGAAGTATGGTCGAATTTCGACCACTGGGCGTTCACTAGTATACATAAATTAGTATCGACTGGGTTTTTGATTCATATAACCCAACCAATTTTTTTCATACGATTTTGGCATTTGTTTGTGTTGAAGTTACTGGAAGTATGACATGATGGTGTATTCAGATGTTTCTCGAAAAACGAATGAAATAAATAAAATAAAATGAAAAATATGATACGAAAACAAGCATTTATTTTTATATATATAAAAATATGAACAATATACCAACGGAAGTACAATTCCAGTTTATATTTGTTTTCAGCAAAGTGCTTAGAGATTTCTTCTAAAGTTGATGAACGAAAAACATAAAAACTGCAATTTGAGGAAAAAAAACGTATAAGCAGAGACATCGAAATTTGGTGGCAGCCCAAGATTCATGATTGGAAGATGGTCTTGTGAATTTAAAAGATAAACAGAGACCTGTGAGGCCTGCTATAGCTGATGAAAATATTCGTGCTGCAGAAAATTTGCTGAAGAGAAGTTGGAACGTAAAAACATTAGAAAATTTTAGACATTGGATCCGCTACTCAAATAATATTTCACTTGAACAGCTACGTATGAAGAAATTGGCACATATGTTGACCTTAAAACAAAAAACCACACGAGTGGTGCTAATTCATTCTCCACTTTGACCGAAGGGCATCTAAGGAAATGTTTAATTCCATCACGGGCGACAAATCTGTAACTGCATATTGGTATAAGGAAGTATATCTCCCCAATGTCTTTAATAAATTGCGGGAAGAGTGTTCAAAGACTGGTTTAAGTAACATTTTGATGCATCATAATAACATAACCGAACATATAGACAGATCAGACATTACCCCAAATAAATTCTTTTTCAAAATGATCTTCCAGTTTTTGAATGATTGCCAAATGCACCAGTCCAGATATAAATTACTTATCACATTGGACATCTGCGTCAACGCTTAGAATCAGGTAAAAATAAAAATGACAAACTGCACCAAAGAAATGATTCCTAGTAACCGCAGAACGGACTTTTTCATTATCTGAATTGTAATCCACAAACCAATCAAATTTTCAGTTTTTTTTTTAAATTTTTCGTAGGGTGCTACTATGTGATTTATTTTTAATTATTGATAAGTTGTAAATGTGAACCTCAATGTTTTACTTTAGGTTTGTTTTATGTTGAGCTATATTCTTTTCTATGTTCCATGAATGAAGCACTTCATGTTCTGTTTTCATACTGTTGTACTGAATTATTTTTAACTGTGATATGATTGTACCTGAATAACGGTCAATTGCAGGGACTTTCGTTTGGCGAAAATGTCTATATTTTTGGGAAGGATCGAATTTATGAGCGGATTAAAAGCTTTTTATTGGTGCATATGGCATATTACTCAGTTTTCTTGGTATTACCATAGAATTTCTCATATTAGTGCTTGCATAATGAATTTTGTTTTCGAGCAAAAATTTCCTGGTTTTTCACTTTAATGTCCCGCTTTCCAAAATTTGATGATGATAACCGTCAAGTTTAAGGTTGGCCTGGTACAAAGACTGAATAAAGAAATGTTCAAGAGAGTTTGTATATAAATTCTCAAAATGGCACTTTACGACCCAATGAAAGGGAAAAGGAATCTGGTCGATGAGAATCGAGAGAAAAATTAACAAAGCTGAGTGAAAATGTATAGGATCTTATTAAGACAAGTGCATTTTTTTTGTCATATTTCAAAAATTATAGTGCCAGAAGGATAGAATATAAAATTAATATGATGTAGTTTGAGCGATGAAAAATCAATTCTCAAAAATTAGAAACGATCTTGTCGAAAATAGTAAAAGCGCGAAATGTAGCAATTTGATAGAAGAAACCTGGCAACATTGCTGACGTCGGAATTATGGAGTGAGAAGAATAGCGATAGTGACAAAGATAGCGATAGTGTCCACAATGCAGTGTAGCCGTGTTTTACACAAATTATTTACTACACGAATAATCGTATAAGTTGATATTTTTTTCAATCAAAATAGTAGTTGATGACATTTTAACAAATTTTGTAAAAATAAAATTCAAGAATTCAATTAGCTGCAGTTGGTAAAGCTTTAATGTTTAATACAAGACTCAAGTGTACTACAATAATAAAACTGAATTTCATGCCATGTCAACCTTAATATTGAAAAATCCTCAACGATACGTTTAGTAAAGAGGCACAGTTTTGGGATCACTGTTCCTGTACATAATAGTCGAACAATAAAGAATGTTTTCTTATGAGTTCGAACTGTTATCGTTGTATACAATGAATAGTATAAATTAGAATAGCCGAACGAGTTTCGTAACAGTGAAACTTAATTCGATCAGTTGTTATAAGTGGTTCAGGGCTTGTGTGGGTTACCGAAGAAACCACTAAATGGTTTTATTCTTGCTACAAATTACAAGTTTTGATGTGAACTAGAAGATTTTTCATTTATTAATGGTTATTTACAGTGCTACCAGTCACTGGAATGGACCAATAGAAATAGGAAAAAATGAAGAACATGGAATACTTACAATTCTGAAGTAACTGGTCTTGAAACATCTGAAACAGAAAGTTTATTTATTTATAATCATATTTCATCCCCACAATATTCGTTTTGTTTAAAAAGTATTTATTCCTGGATGTCACATCGTATATCGTGTAAACTTTGGCTTATAAATTACACATCCCTATGTTTTTTGTTTCATTTCGTTGTTTCGCTGTACCATGCCGCCTTGGAAGTATATTGGAGCATGGTCTGCTCCGATTTATTATTATATTTATTTATTGGATTAATTCGTATAACGTATGGGCAAACGTTCAGAAGTTTATAAATTATAACTGTGGCCAGCACGATATATTTGGAGATGTTTTTATGAAATAATGTTAGATGGCCAGCCACGTGAATTGTGGGGGACCTCCTGGTGTTAGAACCCTTAGTTTTTTCTCTGAGATTTCTTCCAATAAATACTTCATTAGCTACATTTTATTGAATGTTGAGTTTTTACTGACCCAACTTTTGAATGTCACTTTTTTCAGTAAAGTAAAACACTACTGGTACTGCACAACTTCCTATTGGTTATTGAGTAGTTGAAAACACAAAAAAATAGATCGATAATCTAACAATGAAAAGTAAATTTCTGAGAGATTGTTCGAGATTGTTTCATTGTTCAAACCTAATAGAAAATTTTCCAAACCAATGACTAGCAGAAATTTGACAGGCACAATAACCTAGCCAGGTAAAAAAAGAACATCCAGACAACGTTTTGTTTTCCGCGTTGCGTTTTTTCTTCATTTACAAGTTTCTGAAAATCTAGTGAGTTACTTGTTAACAAATGACATGTCAGTATTATGACGTAGCAATATGGCCGCCCATGAATCCACTTTGTCATGCGAAAAGTTATTTAAAATTCAATAAGTCTAAATGTATTTTTTGAGCTGCATTCTTCGCAGACATATTGGTCCACTTGCTCAAATAAATACTGGATAGTTATTTCCAACGGAAATTAGAGTAAAGTGGTTTGAATTTTGTTGGGGGATTCTACAATTATTTATAATATGATTTAGATATATGAGTTTACTTTTTTGTTGTTTATGATTATGAATGAAAATAAATTATAATTTAGCGAACAAACTAAGCTAGATAAATTGTAACTTAATAATAATTATGCAGCACTCATCCAAAATCAGTATTTTTTGTAGTTTCTTTCGTCAATATTCTTGTAACGTTGACTACTAGATCTGGTTGACTGTTCCGTGGCATCTTCCAACAAGATTAATGGCTACATCGATCTGATTCGATAAACTAATGAACTATTGTGTTTTAAATAACTCACTCGCTCTATACGCTGTTCTCTATAAGCTGAATCTGTTGTTGGCTGTATCCGAACCAAAATAATATAGAACAGAACTAAGGTATACACGAAGAATGGTTTTATGTATTAGATACTCTCGAAAAAAATATTTGAATGAGATGATTCGATTGTTATTTGAAGAGACATGCATAACCTCAAAATTATAATTTTTCAACTGAAATTAGAATTGTAAATAACACTTTGAACAAAGGAATGAAAACTCAGAAGTTTTGTGGTTGAATGACTAGAATCAATTCGTAGCTAACATCAATCCTATGATTAAATTTGTATAAACTGCTAAGGTAACTGAACTTGAAAGCTTATTTATGTAGTTGGATCACAAATAATATATACTTGACCTAGATGTCCAATCCTTCCAATTTATATTATTCTATGGGTCAGAATTTTTAAATGTTAAAATTAAACAGAATTAAGTTTGCACGATTATTGGAGTACTGTAAAGATGAAAAGCAGTTTTTTTTTGTATATTATTAATCGAAAATAAATACATACAATTTGATTTTTTTGAGGAAGATCTGACGTGTAGTTTTTGTGGAATAAATTTTTTCCTACTAAATATTCAACAAGTAGTCAATAGGAAATCACGTGTAAAATGCACATTTTTCATGTAATTCAACCACAATTGCTAGCAATAAAAATACAAAAACTGTTATTGATATTACCCAATTCTCGTATAGATCATGCAAAAACTATATTCTGATGTGCATTACTCCAAATTATCGAAAATATCTATCAGCACTTGATTTTGAATGACACGTCCCACTCGTGGACGTTTGGCAACGTCAGACGCAGTCCGGTCAGGGACGTATATAAGTTTTTCGAAGTCTACAAATTCAAGTTCAATAGCGACCTTACTTTTCGCTCAACGGAGAATCCTCAAATTGGGGTTCGAAATTCATTATACAAAAAAATAATATTGAAGTGTCTGTCTGTGATTTTACAATGAAGACTTTTTCTCATTCTCAATAGATTGTTTAAAGAATACTGTGTGTCTATTTGTTTGCTCGTGTTAAACTTGAAAACAACTAAATTGATTAAGTTGAAACATTTTTCTCCAACACTGTTTTGGAATATGCATATTCCATAACCAAAAATTATGTTGGAACGAATGAAATTCCAATAAATCGTTAAGAATGATTCTGTATGCCGTTTAGAATAATTTCGACGAGTAAGAAGCTGTTAGTTTGATTACTACCATGGTTACTCCCTAACAATTCAAATATTCATATCTAGTTTTATGTTTGATATTTAATAATTTTTTAAGTTTCTTGTGAAATATTGGTGAGTTTCCAAAACTTTGTTAGAGAAAGTATAGTCTACAATATGTTTGGAATGGCGTATTCCACACTTGCGAACCATAATCCTCGCCTTCGGCTCGGTTTACAAACTTTTCGCTCGTTTAGAATATAGACCATTCCAATACTTATTGTAGAATAGTATATTGTGTGGCTAGAGACGAAACAAGACTATTTCAGCTGAGGATGAGTGTTCCTTGCCCGAGCGAAGCGAGGGCTGGCATCAGCTTCGGCTGAAATCGTGTTTTGTCCCGTGCTACACATTGTATTTTTCATAATACCTGCATTGAAACTTTCCATATTACAAATTAGTCATAATAAAGTAAATATTTTTCTATTGATTTTGCAGGTAACAAGTCGAGAGTATAGCTGCATGTGCTTCATCAATAAGTTGTTGTAGTGTACTTGAAATTGTCGTATTAATAAATTTTTTCTTGAAACGAATCATCTTTTCAATTTAATTTACAGCTACGAATACAACAACTGTCAAATTTACTGAGGTTATATGATTTTCATTTAGAAATTGACAATGAACAAATGCGATTCTGCCAGGGATAAAACGATGTGAGAAGCAAATTCAGCGGGCAGAAATAAGCTTGTTCCTCCCTTAGGGCAGAAACAGACTTGTTTCTACTCTCGCATTTGTCTGAAATTGTCTTGTTTCGACTGATAAAACAGGCGTTGAATCGCGTTGTTTCAATGCAGGTATTACGAAATATACTATTCTGTGATTGTTGACACTTGCGTAGATATTTCTGGCATAGAGTATCAACGTACAATCAGTAGCGCACGAGTTGTATTATTCATTCATTCAATAAAGTTGCTGTTGAAATTTTGACATAAATAGATGGTGCGCAAATTGTATCGAATAACTGTTCGTTCGTGCATCGTCCATCCAATAGAGTTGAAACATCAATCAATTGTTGACGTTATTTGCGGGGAAATTTCTGACATAATATCATCAATGTACAGTCAGTGGCATATGAGTCGTATTTATTCATTCGTGCATCATCCATTCGATTCAGTTAAAGCATTGAACAATTGTAATGGCACTAGCATGAAGCTTTTTGATATAGTATCATTAACGTACAGTCAGTGGCACACGAGTCGTGTATGTTCGTTTGCGTATCCTTCATTTACCTAATTAAGTTGTTGATATTTGCAAGAAAGTTGCTGACATGGTAATATTAACATGCAATAGAAGGCGCGGAAGTCGTATCGGACAACTGTTCGTTCGCGCATCATCCATTTGATAGGATTAAAACTTGAAACAATTGTTGATAGCACTTATTCAAAAATTTCACGTACAGTCAGTGACGCACGAGTCGTATTTATCTGTTCGCATATCGTCCATTCGATTGAGTTAAAACATTGAACAGTTGTTGATGGCACTTGCGTGAAGATTTCTGATATAGTATTATCAACGTACCAGTCAGTGATACACGAGTTCTATTTGTTTGTTTGTGCATCTTTCATCCGATTGAATTCAAACTTTAAAACAGTTATTGATGGCTTAAGGTAAATATTTCTGACTATCAACATACGATAAGTGGGGCACAGGTCGTAATTATTCGTTCGTGTATCGTTTATCTAATTGAGTTGCTGTTGGTATTCACGTAAAAGTTTCTGACTTGATAATATTAACGTACAATAGGTGATCCACGAGTCGTATCGAATAACTGTTCGTTCACGCATCGTTCATTCGATTCAGTTGAAACTTTGAACAGTTGTTGTTGGCACTTGCATGGAAGTTCCTAATATACTACCATAAAAGTACGACTCGCGCAGCAGTGTAAATATTTCCTTCAGTGAATATCTTAATAAGTGGCTTAGAAAATTTATAGTTCAATTTCTTTGTCGCATTGTGGTTCCTAATTCGTTGGACCTGAAGTTTTAAAATGTTGACAATGCATTCCTATAATGACAGAGAGCCACCAAGAATAGATTTTTTGAAATTTCATCCCTAAGGAGCTAAAATAGAACACTCCAGTAGGTATGTTTATGTGAAGAATTGTATTCTCAGGAAGTATTATCATATTTTTATGAGAAAGTCAATTGGATCGGTTACCCTAAAATAAAACAACAAAAATTTCTATAGCACAGGGCTATCGCAAAGCTCGCGATTTGCCCCGGTGCTGCAGTCAATTTTTTTCCATTGATTTAAAAAAGTTACCCCGTGTGGTACCCGCGGTTTGCCCGGGCGTTGCAGTCAATTCTTATATATTTTCTTATTGATCTCAAAAATTGGCGCGGGTCATGCTCGGGATTCTTTCGGATACTGTAATCAATTATTATCAATTTTAAAGCAAATCAATCTGGTTTTATTAACCCTAAGATAAAACTGCTGACAGTGCCTACGGATAGTCCATTGATTTCAGAAAGTACATCTATATTCGGGCGAAGCCGCGGGTGACAGCTAGTTATCATTAATAATAATAATAATAATATTAAAACTCAAACTATTTTATTTATTCATGAAATAGTGTTGAATCGTTGAGTGACAATAAACATCATATATCATATGAAAAATAAGAAAATTAAGAAATATTATCAACAAAACTCTAAAAACAAATGAAATTTTTGGTAAAATAAAATTTATATACCATGAAGAATTCGAATTTGAGAAAATGGATTTAAAATTGAAACTTGGTGGTATGTAGATCCAACCCTGTTTGTACAGAGTTGTTGATGCGCTGTTGGAAGATATAATTCACATGAGATAATACTGAAGTCAAAAAACACTTATTTATTTATAGTTGAGTAACATTTTTATTCAGATTATTAATTTGCAAGTCCGCATTTTTTATTTTAGCAAAAAAAAAAAACTAGATTTCTTAATGATTGATTAGGTGGAAGGCATACAAGTTTATCTGCTTAGCAAATTGTATTCTGTCATCATATCTTATAAGAATATATATCGGATAATAATAATCCACAAAATTCGTTCTTTAATACAGGCTGCATTCAATGATATTTACGGAGACCTAAACATTTTTTTTGTTATTTGTTTAGGTTTCAGTTTGAAGGATGTGTTGTAGTACGGACAAATTTTTAATAAATCTCATGTTTTCTAAGAGGTCATCATCAACATAATAATAGCCTCTTCTCATCCATTGTGTAACACCCTGTGTAAAAATATCCTCACAATCCAATTACCTATTCTGATGTTATTAGAAACCCTCTTCTGCTCTGCATCCCTTACGTCTGCTATCTCTCTCATACTCACGGTTATTGATGACCGTTTCGATCAATGATTGATGGATCATCAGGCAGTGATATATAGATCTTCGGACGTGCGAGTTCTGACCGCCTGGTTTTGAACCAGGGCCATCCTCAAATGAGTGATGAATTAAAATGGACGTGGGGACAGCTGCTTTATAGAAGTTATGATTTTTTGTTGTTTTTAAGATAGTAGTTGTGGTTATGTTTTAGTTTGCCGGATGTGAGTTATGGCGCGAAAATTTTAAATATGACGTTGCGAGTTGGAGATTTATTATTGTAGAAAAATGAGTTATTATCTTTGATTTTTAATGAACCGCAAAATATGTAAATACTTTTTAGTATTCTCTTGACGTTATAGAGTATAGGTGACAACAAAATTAAATTGGTTATCGATTCATTAGCATAGAAGTAAACGATATCTGTTGTTTTACAAATGTACACAAGTAATGTTATCTTTATTTATGTAGGTTTGTAATGGTATCGATAATGCAGCTCATATATATTCAATATAAGTAATGCAAAATGTTCAACACCTACGTTTATGCAGCAGATACAGATGGTCAGTTATTCCCGAGGTTATTCCTGTCAAGCATAGCACTTTTAATTCGATAGATCTAGTTTTTATATTGGAAATAAAATTATAGATAGCACTAAATTAATCTAATGACAGTTACGTGTAGTATTTACGTCAGATAGCTGTCAAATATTGCCAACATTCAATCTAAAAGAAGATTAAAATTATATCTTAACATGAAATACTATATTGCGTATTTTTATCAGGCAGATCAAAATATTATTTTGATTGCAATTGCAAGCGGCGGGCACAAAATACAGTACCGTGCTTCACAAATTATAACCGAACATTTATGAACACAAAATTATTCTTTCGAGTAAATCTCAGAGAATCGTCGCGCTTCTCTTCACTTCACAGCTCTAAAATGCGCGTAGCTATTACTCATAAGAGCACACATTAGATAGACAATTTTCTCTTCACCTTCGCCCAAATGCGCGTAGCCCAAAGGCCTTTAGACTATCTGTACTTGGATGAAAATAGCGACAAACCAATATTTTAGGTTGAGTTATTAGAATCTCCAAGAGCTTAGGTCTGATTTAGGTAAAGCATACTTTGGAGAAAGGAAGCAAAGCTACGCGCGACGAATAAAAAAATATTTTTTGCACGATTGGGCGTTTTCATGTGTTTGCCGGCCCTCTATTTGAGGTGGTATGTTGATTTTACCAGCTAACTGTGGTGACTATGGTTATGCTTACTTATTTGTAAATGAATATTCAGAATAAAATGTCAAACTTGACAGTTGACAGCGAATAAACAATCATCAGTAGTAATTCAATTTGAGAGAGAAAATTCGGATCCATATTTTGGATCTTCCAATCGTGCAAAAATTTTTGTAAGCATCAGGATCAGTAAGTACAGTACCGATTTCGTATAATATTTGGAAACCTCGCCAAGGCTCGGCCTCCAAACTATTATTCTCAATCGGTAAACTGTACTTACTGACCTTAACAATTGAATAACTATTTCCGAAAGAATATCAAAGGATCGGTGTTTAGTTTCATCAAAGGTCATGTAGAGTTAGTAGAACGTCTTGTGGTTTCGTTCTTCAATGAGTAATCGAAGTGATTTACGCCTGCCGAAAAGAGAAATACTTTTGAACTCTTAGAGGGTTGCCGCGCTTCTTTTCGTTTGGCTTCACACACGGAACTGTCGAATTATTAGAACGTCTTGGAGTTTTGTTTTCATTTATGCAGCTTCGTTTTATTATTATTGTGCTCACTTTGGGGAAGCGAAGTGAAACTACGCGCACAACACGCGATGAGGAGAAATATACTTTCGAAAGCTGCGTTTCTCTTTGCCTCGCTTCTCCAAGATGCGCGCGTACGCATACAAGAACGTATTGGCCGCGCTTCGCTTTACTCAAGTGCGCGTAGCCTTAGGACTTCGCAGTGAGATGATTTACTGTTTCAAAACAGAAAATTATATATGAAACGTTGAACGTTGCATGATGTATTCTAGTTCTAAATTGAGCTTCAATTTCATAAACCGTACAAATTATTATTACACCGAGACTATTAGGTGAACAGCCTTGTTGAGGTACATACGACCGCACGAGCGAAGCGAACTGCGCGATTATAGATCAATAACTTAATAGTAGAGGATATCATAGCTTGTAATAAATTCGTTCTTTTAGAAAAATGGTCTGCGATGAAATAAAATATACGAAAGGAAGAAAGATGCACAATTTGTATTGCCTTCAGAAGAAACAATAAAGTAGAGCATGTTATGAGTACAGAGTAAAAACATTTGTGCCATTTGTTCCATTGCCAGAATTGCGTCATTGTTTTAGCTCATAAATTTAATCAAATATTCTTGGTACTTTCCATATATCATAGAATAAAGGTACACGGATATCGATGGTTATTATAGAAGTTGACAAATAGTTTATGAATTAAAAAGAACTATAGTGCATTCAAAGATCTAACAGCAACAACTAATTTTTTGACTCAAGACAATTCTTTCGATGCACTGGTTTTTGTTTCTTTTTTATCCTCCCTCAGCTTGCTAGCATTTCCCCAATTCTCGCGTGATTTACAGTGCGTGTCACAACATCTCACGCTACGCAGGGAGGGAGGGAGTGATTGTGGAGCAACGCACTAGTGCCGTCGGTATCGTCACGTCATGCCGCACTACATTGTCGCGGTCTCCATGACGACAGATCGCAGCAGGGGGGCGGGGCAATCGATACACCACCCCCACTAGACTTGGGGTTGCAGGGACGTCGCGATGCTACGATGATACGCGGTGGTGACAAAACACGATCATGGGAACGAAGACAGCAAAACATCCCTTGGGGTCAATAAAAACATTTCATTTAACGCATTTGGAGGTTGAATATTGTTAACGATACATTCAAGGAGACATAAGAATTAAAATTCGATTTCCGCTTGAAACTACACGAAATTCTTTCCTCATCTGATCACTCATTGCCCCACACATGATAAAACAAACTAAAATCAACTTTTAAACATTGCTTTATATAAACAAACTATTAAGCACTCACCTAGTGCTAGAGGTTCACCTGCTCCTTCCGTTCGATGTGTTCGATTCGACTGAGCTGTACAACGTAGACAGGTTACAAATTTAGAATTCTGGGCTAAAAATAAAATGGGAGTTTGAACCGACAACGAAAGAACGAGGAACTGGGTAACGCCAAAAGAGATTACGAAGAAGATTAAAAAGATAAGTATGCATTTATTTTATTGTCACAAAATTGTGATTCCATAACTTTACACAGGTTACAGTATACATTAAATTTAGAAATTATCGCGAAATGTGAAAATTGCAAGCTTTGACTACTTTCCCAGTTTAGTAATCAACGTGGATGAAGTCTGAATAAAATTCCTTACATATAAGAATCTTGTTAGGTGTATAGAAATATTTACATACTTAAAAATAACTGCAGATAATAATTTTGAGTCGTCTGGTTTTCATCTATCCACAAGTATGTTTTGGTCCAGGAGTTCCTAGTTTTTGATTTTATTTATTTTGGTTACAGATTCATGAAACACACGTGCTTCCCAAGTATTATAAGAGAATCAAGTTTTACTTCATTTTTTTACACTGTTGCATGCAATGTACGTATATGTAAAACAAGAACATTTTGTTTGAGGCATTTGTTTAACAAAAACTCGATTTGCAATTTGTAATTCATTTGTACAATGTAAATTACAATGCATAAAACCGTTAGTACACAATTACAGCCTCGCATCACAGCAGTAAGTCCAACTTGATCAATAACATCGCAAAAGAAATTCAAATTACTGTTTAATATTCACAGGTGCCGGTGCAACCAACAAAATTCTGTTAAATATTAAACACCCTGTAGAAAAATATCAACTCAATTAATTTTATCAAGTGATACTCATTTGTTCTTTGTTTTGTTTGTTTGCTAAGCGCGTCACGTTTTTGTTATTGATAGTGTTTTGTTTTGGGGCTAATATTGGTTATGCAGGTGTTGCCGAGGAAGTGATACATTGCGACAAATTGTTTTTGTAATATTATTCTTGGAGGTGATAATTTGTACATATTTTGAATCTATGGTTTTAAATGAATACGTGCAGACTTTTATGAGGCAGTTAATTGATTTATTCACTTTGATATCAAACGAGATATGAAGGAACTATAAAATCTTTCTTCCATTGCTACCTCGGGTATATTTTTATAGATAGAAGTAAATCTGCGCTACTGTTTTGAGCAAAATGTATGAATATTATAAGTTGAATGTTGTTAAGGTCATAATAAATTTATTGCAGCGGTTCATTATAAATTCATTCGATTTTATGAATGCTACATTTTTCTTTTATTAAATACTGCTCTGCTTCATGATATGGTATTTGAGGGTCAAAGGTTCATGGTGAAATTGAAAATAGAATGTGGCTTTCCAGGGATCCTATTCTAATTTGTATCGACAAGGCATTGTCTCTATGTCAATGACGTCATGGTATAGTTACATTTATAGAGACCTGAATATTATATGTTGGTGCAAAAATATGATTACAAATTTATGATGGTAACAAAAGTACAGTCGATGCTTGAATATTATATATATGTACTGACAATGTAAAACTGGCAGGCTCCGTTATATACATAGAACATTCACGATTTTGAATGATGATGACGCGGAGGATTACATTAGTATTATTAAAAATTATATGGATTTAGGACTAAGGAATGTGACAATCAAAGTTAAAAACTGAAAACTATGGAAAAAATAGTTGATCAAGCCAGGACCCACAAAGGATTGTAGTAGTACAGGAAGAAGAAGAAGAAGAAGGATGCCTAGAATGTTGACTTTATTAACTAATTGCTATAAAAAATTTAGTGATACTCAACATAAATAGAAAAAAGTTTTGAAAAAATCAGTGACGGTGAATTGAAGGTACATCCATCACTTGATCCAGAACCAAAAATATAAAGCATGGAAAGATGGTCTAAGGGCTCCATCCCTTGTTTAAAATTTGGGTCACTCCGTCTGCAGTCAAGTTTATGACGATAATTTCTATGGATTCTGGCAGATCATGAAGGTGCTGGTGATAAAAAAACACGATCCAAAAAAGATTCTGGAATAATTGGTGACGGTGGATTTAAGCTAGATCCACCACTTCATTTACAGCCAAAAGTACAAAGTATGAGATAATGGTTTAAGGATTTTTCCTCTCGTCGGAAATTTGGGTCATTTCATCTGCCTCCAAGATCATTACAATAATTCCTGTCAATTTTGGCGGTGTTCAATTTATTGATTACCTATCACGTTGACATATCATTTTATAGATCAATCGATTAACAAATATGGATTCGGAAAAGTTTTGTGACAGTGAGTTGGAGCTAAGTCCATCACTCTCTCAAGGTCAAAAGTGCAAACTTTTATATGATGATATAATAAGACTCTATATTAGTGCGAAATTTTGGGTAATTTTTTCTGCCGACATGATCATGGCGACAATTTTAGTGAGTTCTGATGGTTCTCCTTTACTTGATTATCTAGCACGTAGACATACCACCACAGGTAAATATTAGGTGAATTTTATAACAAAAATTCAAGGAGCAGTGAAGTTGTAGGTGATTAAGAAACACGTATTTAAAGAAGGTTTTTCAATTATTTGGAAAAGCCAAACATACAAAGTATAGAATGATGGTATTAGGGCTTTTCTTCTCGTCGGAAATTTTGGGCCACTTCTTCTGTCGACAAGATCATGGTAATATCCTCTAATAGTCTGAGAGATGGTGACATGTAGAGGTCTCCGATTTTATGTCGCATGCCTTTTTGAGGGTTGATAATTTACCCCTTGAAAAAAATATAAGAAAGTTATTAACCGATGCACGTTTTCCGATCATAGTGCAAGTTTTTTGGAAAGAAATTTGTTTTTCCGTGACAGCATTTTGCATGCCTTTGTGGCGTAGAATAGTTGAAATTAATTTAAAGCCAAGTACTGAAAATGCAATTTGTAGCAGCCCAAAAGACTCGAAAGGTCGCGCGAACTTGTAAAAAAAATGTCAAGTGCTTTGAAGTTGCTTGCCAATGAGCAAACTTAAGAGTTTCAGTGGTAAAACTCTTGTGAAAGAATTGGCTCGCATCCTTCGTTGGCATAAGATTAATCACGACCAATCGGTTTTACATTTGTGCAATGTTTTCCATAAATTTCTCACTTTTGTGCCGACGACGGATGCATACGAATTTTTACTTACTTGTACTAAGAACAAGGAAGTATTGTGAGACCGACAAAATTCACCTATTGAGATTTGGATGGAAATATCCGTTTTGAGCATTCCTGAATCCATTTTGACTATTTTCGGTTTGATGTCGGTACGTATGTGCGTGCGTTCGTAACTTGCAAATCTCAAAACTGGTTGAACGTATAATGTTGAAATTTTGTATTTGAGACTGGTATAGGATCTAGTTGTGCATCTCACATTATGATTTCAATCATCTGAATCGGAAGTTCACTTTACTTGAAACTTTCTTCGAATTTCTCTAATAAATCCAGAAAGATCAACCGTAGGATGTTGAAATTCAGTATTTGAATTTGATGTTGTATCAGAATGGTTATCTGCTATTTTTATATGAATCCGCCAAGCCAAAAGTGCACTTTACTTGAAACTTTTTTTAAATTTTTTGCATAAATCTAGAATGATCAGCCATAGCATATTGAAATTTTGTGTTTGAACTTGTTGTTAGCATCAAAATAGTTATCAATTATTTTTGTATCAATCGGCTGAGCCGGAAATGCAGCTTATAAGTATAACAGATATTCAGAATTTGCGGTATAAAACAATCAGTTTAGTTGAAACGAAAAGGTAGGCAATGATAATCTGTGGTCAATTTTTTAATTTTGTTTGACATTATCATGTGAAGATATTTTTTCCTAAATTTCATTTTCTAAGCATGGCAAAAGCGACAAAATTAGATCAGAAAATGCTTTTCATACAAATTTAAAATTAATTTTCATTATGTTGGTCACACGGTCCAGCTTTAATTTCAGCATTATTGAACTCCAAATATACGTACTTATCAAACGTCTTGAAGGCATGAAGAACAAAATGAGGCACTGAAATCTACGACTATCTGACGGTCTAAAAGTGCAAGGAAATATTGTGAAGCCGACAAAATTCACATATCGAGATTTTGATGGATATATCCGTTTTGAGCATCCCTGAATCCATTTTGACTATTTTTGGCTTAATGTCGGTACGTACGTACGTATGTATGTATGAATGTGCGTAACTCGCAAATCTCAGAATTCATCAAACGTATAATTCTGAAATTTTGTATAGAAAACTGGTATCTAGGATCTTGATGTGCACTTCGCATTATGGTTGCAATCGTCTGTACTGGAAGTGCACTTTACCTGATACTTTTTTTGAATTTTCCGCATAAATCTAGAATGATTTGCCGTAGGATACTGGAATTCAGTATTTGAAATTGCTGTAGCATCCAAATAATCATCTTCTATTCTAGTCCGAATCGACTAAGCCGGAAGTGCACTTCATATTACAGACTTTTCAAATTTTTCTCATTTTAAAATAATCATTCGTGGAATATTGAGATTTCGTATTAAGCACTTTCATAGCATCTAGCTGTACACCTTGCATTATAATTGTGATTGGCTAAGCCGGGAGTGCAGTTTACTCGAAACATTTTTTATTTTCCGCATAAATCCAAAACGATTGAACGTAGAATATTAGAATACAGTATTTAAGATGATAGTACTGTCTAGATGCTCAGTTCCTATTTTCATTGAGATCGACTGAGTCGAAAATGCATTATACTAGACGATCTTGGAATTTTGCGCATAAATTCAGAACTGTTAGCCGTAGAATCCTGGAAATTAATATTTTGCAGCATAAGAATGTTGTGTTTGATTGTATATATCCAATGATGTACAAGTAAGTCACGTGATGTCCACGTCAGATTTTTTCACAAGAGTTTTATGGCTAATGTAATTTGAAAATACGGAGTCTCACATTTTTTTTTACAAGTTTATGTGACCGTTCGAGCCTTTTGATCTGTTGCGAATTGCACGCCTTTTAGTATTAGGCTTTACATCATTTTCAAAATTTTTATGTCACAAAGGCATGCAAAATGTCACGGAAAAACCCAATTAAAAAAATATATATAATTAAAATTTACACTATGCCGGAAAGTGTGCACCGATCAGTAATCTTCTCATCTTTCCTATCAAGGCTCGGTTGCACAATCTCAGCTTAGCTTAGTTGAACTAAGTTTAATTTCTATGATTACAATTATTAAAACAATTATAACCATAGGAAATGAGCTCGGCTTAGATTGTAAAACTGGGCCTATGGGGTAAATTTTCAATCCTCAAAAAAGGATGCGTTATAAAATCGGAGAGCCACAACTGTCACCATCTCCTAGCCATTTTTATGAGCCGTATATTATTATCGTCGATATAAATTTGTTTGGAATTTGAGCAGCCATATTTTTACAATAATGAACCAACTCATGTCATGTACGAAATATATTTTTCATAATACCTGCATTGAAACAACGCGTTTCCACGGCTGTTTTGTCAGTCGAAACAAGACAATTGCAGACAAATGCGAGTGTAGCCGGACAGAAACAAGCTTGTTCCTGCCCGAGGGGAGAAACAAGCTTGTTTCTGTCCGCTGAATTAATTTTTTACATCGTTTTATCCCTGGCAGAGTCGCATTTGTTCATTGTCAACCTCTGAATGGAAATCATATAACCTTAGTTAATTTGACAGTTGTTGTATTCGGCACTGTAAATTAAATTAAAAAGACGATTAGTTTCAAGAAAAAAAATATTAATACGACAATTTCAAGTACACCACAACATCTTATTGATGAAGCACAAGCAGCTACACTCGACTTGTTATCTGCAAAATCAAAAGAAAAATATTTTCTTTGTTATGGCAAATTTGTAATGTGGAAAGTTTCAATGCAATTATTATGAAAAATACAGTGTGTGGCACGGGACAAAACACGATTTCAGCCGAGGGTGATGCCGGCCCTCGCTTCGCTCGGGCAAGCAACGCTCACCCTTGGCTGAAATCGTCTTGTTTCGTCCCTAGCCACACAATATACTATTTCTTCCATTTGATCTCCACTGAACATATAAGTATTCGACAATGGACTAACATAATCTAAATTAGCAAGGTTGTAAAGAAATGCGGAAAATAATCTTTTTAGAGCTTCTTTTCTGATTGAGTCAGATTCATTGGAAGATAATTCAAACTCTCAATATTTCAATATTATCAATTAAAATATTGTCAGGCATTATAAACTTCAATAGGAAATGATTATCATGAGATTTCAGATTGTGAGCAATCACAACTATTTTCCTGATTTCCTGATTGATGTGCAAGATAATATGATGTAGCAGGATTTTTTTATCAAAGGACTATCTTGAAAAACATATTGCAAAAATTTGACACATCGAAATCATTTTGTAGAATAATACTATCCTTCAGATCTGGCCTTAATGACTATTATTTATGCCATAAACTGATTGAACATTTACAGAAAACCAAAGTTATGACGACGAAAATGCAAATGCTGCTGTGAATGAGTGACTGATAGGATATGACCAGGCCCCCACAACTCTCATTGCCGGTCTACTATAAATGTGTCCGCTAACTGCGTCAAGCATGTGGACGTGAGAGGTGAGAGGAAATGTTTCAAGATGGCGGATATGTAGGGCCTAGTTGCCAATTGAAAAGCGTTTGATTTTAGTGTTTGTGTCGTTGAATACAGTCAGATTATAGTGAATAAATAATAATTTAATAAAGTGATAGCCGTGTGACAAATGAACATTTAATTAAAATGCCTGGAAAATGTTTTGTCCCGAATTGTAATTCTTGATATGAGAGTTGTAAGATAAAATATAGTGTTTTTAGAGCTCCACTTGACATGATAGACATTTGGGACAAATCAATTGAATAAAATTATGTATACAAACACGTGCATTGAACTTCTTTATTTGATCAAAGAATTAAAGCACTCGCGCTGAACGCGCTCGTGATTTTGAAATTTCTTCTCGCAAATAGACAGTGGTTTAATTCACTTGTATAAATAACTATTAAACTAGGTCCAGTTTCATAAATGAATTTAATTCTTATTCAAATTTACTCACAAAGTAAATTTGTATCAAGTCATTCAAATGAAATCTAAATTTTGACAATGTTAATGAATTAAGTATAAGATAATTTAAAATAACGTGTATTTGTTAAAAATAAATATAAGTGTCCTTAATACAGAAAAAACTATTACGTTGTGAAACATTATGTATAATATAGAAATATAATATTTTGAACTGAATCTAATTTTTGTTTAACTTATGTTTTCATGTTTCCTTTATTGAAAGTTCGAACAATTTTCTTGTAATTGGAAACATATCATCTATATGTATTCTTGAAGATTGAGCACATTGTTAATGTATTGTTCAAATATTTCTCAATCATTGTTAATCGCATGTGATCTCGGAATTCATCCAACTGAGTTTCTTGCATAGGTAATGATTAAATATTAAATATTACTCAATGCAACACTAATATAACAAGTATATCAATTTTTAATCAAAGTAAAATATATGCTGTAAACATTACATATACGGTTAACTTCAATATATAAATGATTTCGTAAAATTTTGTAAGTTTAGTGTAATTATACATTAAACACTGTTGTAAGACAGGCCTTACTGATGTAGGCGTCTCTAGCGGCGACAGCGCGAACTATAACCATCTCAGCGGACGCATTTTCGGGGCGAGTTAAGTTACCTACTATGTCTTGTACCGTGGATATGACACAAGCTTTTTTTTTAAGGACATTTAAGACCTTTGCCATCAGTATTCTTGTAGATAAAAATATCAATTGTTTTCGTCTTCAAAGTGACAATAATTCCTAAATCACCCATATGTGGCAATTTCAAAACTTTTCTTGTTTCAATTTTAGCACTCCTGCAAATTTTACAGCGTTCCAACAAGCTACGTTCAATAAGATAGCGCCGCATTCTATAACGATGCTTTGGTCATGTCACCAACAGTTGACAGAGTATCAACTCTCCCTACGCGAGGTCCTTCGCTGTGATTATTACAAGGGAGAACAGTGTATTTAGAAACCACTTGCTTCATTTACCGTGAAACGAGCCAAACTGCTATACACAACTTAGGACGTAGTTTAATTGATTTCCAACCTAAGTTTGGTGCTAAGATGATTTGTAATAAGAATGATTGAATAGATGAAAAGAAGCATCGTTAACAAAATAAAAATTTGGAGAGTAGCCGAGTAAGATAATCTTTTCTATGGAAATTCGTGACCTCTTAGCACCAGCTGGAAGTTCAGGATCAAATTTCTTCAAAAATTTATTAAAATGTCAGTGAACGTGTTAGAATATATTCCTTTAATGTCACCCATCTAAATTTTCCAGCACTAAATGATGAACTCAAATGTACTCTTTGCTTTAGTGAATGTCGCTTTCCATAATCTGAAATTTATTCTAGAGCAACCCTTCAAATATCAATAATACCATTGTATCATGAGGTTTAAGCGATTACAGTTCCCCGGGGTAAGTTTGCACCCCTTAACTCGGGGGTAATGATTCGGAATCAAGTATGTCCACGCGTTGTCACATAACACATTGTTGAGGGTGTCATCCCCCGAGCATTTGAACTTTTAATGTTGGATGTCTCTCAATATTTGATGGTGGTGGTGATTTCACGGTGTTTGAAGGGTATATTTATTGTTTTACAACACTGGAGTTTTAAGAATTTCCAACATATAGAATCGCTTAGAAATAATGAAAATCCGCATTAACGATATCACCTGAAGGATGAACCGATACCTGAGAGGCCTGTATTAATTTTTAGTGATGAAAACATCGAAATGTCAAATAAAGTGATACATTTTCATCTTGTATCTGTAATAGATTTACGATCCATTCATCAACATTCATCATTCAAACATCCAGTATTTCATAGCTAGTGAACACCATCAATAACTCAGGATTGTAAATAGTCTAAATCCAAATCAAGCATTTGAATGGCTACCAAATCCATCCTCCTCAAACAGACGAACATACACATGGATAAACAGACAGAAGCAGCTTATTGACTCTGTTTACATACGCAGCATGCATGGCTGTATTTGTGTAGGTTCACGTATGCTGGTGTGTCAGTAGCACGTGTCATGTTTGCGTGTGTCTGACAGGTCCGGGTGTCGCACCCGGAACCACCCAATTCATTAGCCAACGCACAATGCCACTGTACATGCGCGTAGAGATAGGTTAGTGAAGAGAATTTAAAAATATTAGGAACAAACATATTTAGGTTAAAGATAGTATATATTATATATTTTTCAAATTTAAAATGGGGTGAAAACTGTCAGCAATTTTTTTCCGCAGCGCAATCAATTAGGCAGATATCTCAGGTCTCTGTTCATCTTTCAGGTGACACCGTCCACGTTTTAGTTCACGGAGCATCTACCAATCGTGCGTTTCTGAAGGACAATTATCCCAAAAAACTGCCACCAAATTTGGATGACCCTGCTTGATTATTAATCCTCTTTTATGATCATACAAAATCATTACACTATTGCGCACTATTCTGTGATATTGATATTGAATAATGCAATGCCAGACTTGTCACTCTGCCCACCTCAATTTACACTATTTTTCATCAAACGAGTTGACTTTTGACGGGTATTCTTGCTTTTATCGTTTATCTATTCAAATTTAAAGTATTAATGGAGACATGACTAAAGTTGAGATTCACTAGCAATGGGTAATTTATTGATACTTGCGTACTTCGCTTAGCTCGTGCATTGACGTTAAGTGTTCTTCTTGTTTAATAATGTTTTCATTATTATCTGCATAGCATTTATGCAACTATGTTACCTTTGTTCATGAATACATATATACAGGGTAGTGTATTCTTGAGATGAAGCCGTATTAGTTGTCTTCGTCTAGTCTAATTTTGTTTTGGAGTAAATCAGGCTTAACGGCAAGTCAGTGATTATGGCGGGTTGGACAAGAATTTTAATTTGACATTTCAGAAGGAAAACACTCAAACACTAAAATTGATGCTCGCATACAAAATAAGTGTCAAAGATATCAATTTTAATGGAATTATTAAATAATGACAATATGAAATTATGATATAAAAATGTCTCAAAACTCATGCAAGAACTAATTTTGATAGAAAACATGTAAAAAAATTGAAAACTATGAGTTTTTATCAAATCATAAAGTATACAATACAAGGATTATCTAACTTTGATAGAAAATTGTTTTTAAATAAAAAATTATGAATTTTCTATTGAATCATAAAGTATATGTATGGAATATTACATGAACCAAATGGCCTCCACGGTTTTGTTGGCATATACGGACTCTTGTAGAAATTTCCATGGCCATTTTATATACATACTAAAAGTGACAGAATTACGTTGATATAGCACTCAATTTCCAAAACTATATGTCGTTCATATCCATACCTTATAAATGTAGGCACAAATAACCTGATTAACATGTCGCGATAACGAGCACCATTAAATGCTTTTGCCTGATCAGCTGTTTCTTCGGAGAAGAATGGTCCGATGATACCTCCAGCCCAAAATTTGCATCAAACAGTGACACTTTATGGATGCATTTGTTTCTCAACAATCAGTCGTGGATTTTCTGAATCCCAAATGCGACAATTCTCACGATTAACGAAGCCATCAAGATTAAAAGGAGCATCATCGCTGAAAATTGAGAGTAATGCAGATTCGAATCACGTATTATTATTTGTAGAATGGCAGATCCCAATAATAATTGATGGACATAAGTAAAATACTTTGTTGCTTTGTACAATTGCAGAATTATGATATTGATAGTTTTAAATTTTTATCTGTAAACTTCTAGCTATAGTAGCATTTAGAAATTTGAAAGAGATAAGTTTTACAAAATTAGATTTAAATTTAATTTTAGTTGTATTTGTCCAATGAACTTATTGTAATATTCAAATATCGTAGGTCAAATTTTTCAAATTTCTTGAAATTTGAACCATTCTTCTTACCAGTATGACAAGATCGGTAAAACTACTATTGAAACCAATTTTTCCGGTTCTTGCAAGATTGATATATGTGAAGCCAAATACAGTACCAAAATATCATTTATATAGATAATATTTGATCAAACACAGCCAAAAGCAGATATTCAAAATTGGTTTTGTTATAGACGATAAAATTAAGCAGAGGAGAGACGTCATCAGAATTTGTAACTAGATAATGACGTAACGTAATTACTACGTTTATATGCTATACCAAACTCGAATATCAATTACTATTTGTATTGAAAAATACAGATTTAATAAGCAACAAGGCTATAGGAATGATATTATAACCAGAAAGAACGAAGTAAACACATGATGATCGCACTGAAATGTTAAAAACAAATGCAACGAATAAGAATGTAAACGTAGGCAAACTTTATAGTACCAACGTGTGATAAAGAAATGAACTACAATTGTAAATAAATGAAATTTCGTTAAAAACGTTAAGTTCGAGTTTGAAACAATTGTAAATTTGAATAAAATATACTCTTCGTGTGGTATGCAAAAAATAACATTATTTTCTTCGTTTTTCCAAACATAAACGCCATTTGGTCATTACGACAATTTTTTTTCTGTTGTAATATTTTGATTACGTTTCCCCTCTGCTCAATTTTATCACCTATACTAAAATCAGCCATAAGGTATTAGTCATCTAATAAATAAATGATAGTATTAATTCAGTTGACTTAACAAGCCATTGACAGTTGTCATGTACCGTGACACGCTGATACTAGATAGCGCCACAAAACAAATCTACTAGTAAGAAATTTATATTCACACTACTAGAAGAAATAAAAAAATATTTTTTTAAATTATTATTTTGAAATATACTGCCGCTGAAATTCCAGGAAATAGTGTAATATTGCTCATAATTTTGAAATACCATAAATATATATTTTTTTGTCTATTTAATGTTTTTTATAACAAAATCTATGATTTGAACAAACAAAAATTAATTTCTCGAAAACTATAATTATCACTATTATCTCCAAGAAATATTTGGTCATGGCATTTAATTACTTTTACCAAAATTGAACTTGTAAATTTCGATATAGACTAAAAAAAAGTGTAAGAAGACATCAGAAAAGTACTTAAAATATCGAGAAATTTGAGCTCAAAATTCAGTGACCGATGAGAAAAAAAAAAATATTTAAATAACTTTTTGATGGATAAAATGGTTGAAGCTGACTGAATAAATGAAAGTGAGTAATACAAATATGGGAATTCAGTCAATTTTTTAATACTATTTCTTTTCTAATTTACAGTTTCGGCTGCACCACAGCCATCCTCAGAAGCGTTAACAATAATTCTTTTTGCTTCTGAGGATGGCTGAGGTGCAGCCAAAACTGTAAAGTAGAAAAGCAATGTTATCAAAATAATTTATTGAATTCTTATATTTGTATTTCTGACATAAATATTATACTTTTAGAAGTGCGCAAAAAGTGTTATTAATGGAATGTTAATTATTAAAAATCAATAATTTTTACACAGCACTGTGAGGAATGATGTCATGTATAAGTCTATCAAATTTTGTCCCAAAAAACTGGATAATCTCGGAGAAATTGGTATTTTTAGCAATACTTATTATTTTCTTGAAATTGTCAAGTTCAATTTTTATGAAAATTTTTATATAACTACAAATATAGTATCTAGTATATATATATATATATATATATATATATATATATATATATATATATATATATATATATATATATATATATATATATATATATATATATATATTTTTTCCCCAGATTAGTAGTAATGAGATATAAGATTTGCGTGAAATTTTATACGGATTTATTGCAGACATAATGAAACTTTGACACATCACTAAAAACTTTGTTAATTTATTATAAGAAAGTATTCATCAAAACATATTGCTACAAAATGCATAATTTCAATTTTCGCGCTAAAACAGTTGTTCAAGGTGATGTGTCACCTTAAGGAATATATACGATAAAATAAGAATTATGCAAAGTAATAATTTTTCCATAAAATTTTGATTTAAATCTCCCTAAATAGAAAATTCAGGAGTTTTAAAAAAATCATTAGATCAGGAGATGTTGGAACAATATAGTAGAGCTCCTGATTTTTCTGGAGACGTGGTAACACTGATACAGGAGTATCTGGCGAAGAAATTGCTGGTCGAATGTTGAACCTCATTTTGATTTTTATGTATGTGTGTACATATGTATGAATACATATAATTTATTGTTGGCACTAGAACTTTGCTGGGATGAATTTTAGAATTTCTCTGCTCTGAAGACTATTCCATATATTCGTTAGTTAGAGCTCCGCTGGTCAGAATAGATACTTGATTAATAGAACTCTGCATATCAAAACATAGAAGTTTTAATAGCATAAAGACTAGAGCTTCGCAGTGTAGATTGTTGTCGAAGCTGATCTTTGAGAATTGAGCATAGTAGAAGAAACATCAAAGACACCCCCTGAATGACAGCCCCCAAACATTTTTCTTTCCCGAAATAATGAAGATCAAACCGATCAAAACATTAACTTTGTCATCTGCAGACCTTCATCATAACACAATAATTACACTCTGTATAAATAAATCTCCCTCGCAAAAAATGCTATCTCTCCCTATCCTTTGGGTTATGATTCCAGGCGTACGCAAAAGCCCTTTGTACTGCGTTAGCTGCTGCTCGTGACGTATGAATATGAGATGCGAGGGCGCGTGTGCGTGAGAAATTGCTTTATATGTTTCGGAAGGAAGACGCACGAGGCGGGTGCACCGCCCCTCACAATGACGAAAAGAGGGCGAAGCGGCTACAAAAGACACAAGGTAGTATTGGCGCTCTGGACATGAAGACAGAGAGGTGAGAATAGTTTATTCAAACCAACAAGCATTTTTATTGTCTCTCCTTCATCCGTGCGATTTCCTGACGTCAAGAACATTAAAAATGTGGGATTGCAGTAAAAATACACAGACAATAAGTTTGCACATTGAGTCACACCACAATGCGTTCAACCCATAAATAAAACAAACATTCAGAGTTGCATTTCGGTGGATGTGACGCGTGCATTGCCACCCTAAAGTAATATAAAGGCGCCAGGACACGTGACAGTCAATGAGAGATTTTCAAATGTTTTATCCACCCTAGAGAGTAGTCACAGAAACAATTGATAATCAGGGAGATACTTTATGAATGAAGCGACCACAAACGGAATTGGAATTTATTTATTTATTATGATCTCATATTCAGTAAGAAATCGTGAATTCAGAATTTACTGCTTCCAAATGAAAAAGCCAACTAGATAGAATCATTTCGATGCTATCTTCAAAATAAAAGGCACACTTCTTTCAAGTCGCACTTCTGAAGCAAGAACGCGAGAAACCAAAATAGAAGCATGTGGAGAATTCACGATTGGAGAGTTTTTGTTGCAGTAACACCTCTGTCCTGTTCCGTGCGAAGGAATGCTGCGAGTATAAAGTCGTCGCGTCCGGCACCACGACTCCGACATTATCTTTAGGAACATCTTCTGGGGCCCTTTGTATGTTAATGTTAGCCATGAAGGGCAGAGATCACCAGGTCGACCAAGTAAATTGTTCTTGAGTTTCAACACAATAAAAATTTCAACTTACAGACTAGTTACAAGAACTATTCTGCAAATCGTTAGTACCAAGAAAATTAGAGAGTTCTTGAAAAAAATAACTTTATTTCTTTTCAAAGTATATTCGGTTTTTGGTAACTCCTCATAAAGTTTTCTTTTTAAGATTGGACAACAAGAAATCGTACAAAATCATTGCAGGATTGCGCAGCATTTCCAATCAATGCCGAACTTGCAAATAACAAAAATTTATGACTCGAAGATGCCTTCAACCCAATATTTGCAACAAACAGTGACTCGTTGTGAATGCATTTGTTTCTCAACAATCACTCGTGGATTTTCTGAATCCCAAATGCGACAATTCTCACGATTAATGAAGCCATCAAGATTAAAATGAGCGCCATCGCTGAAAATCATTTGATAATTGATGGACATAAATAAAATACTGTGTTGTTTCATACAGCTTCAGAAGTATGACACTGATAACTTCAAATTCTCATCTGTACACTTTCAGCTACAGTAGCGTTTAGAAACGTAAAAGAGATACGTTTATAAACGAATGGATTTTTGACGGCTGGTTGATTTTCGCTTTCTAAACCACTACTTACTGTTTTTAAAATAGTCCTTGTAATTTTTACATTGAAACATCAATTCCCAATTATCTTTCAATTAAACATTTAATGTTTCAAAATCTTGAGATCATTCTTTTTGTGGACACCAAAACAACATGAAATATACACGATTGTCGTTCGTTCTGCAACAGATTTGAACAGTGAACTGAGCATGTGATTCTGGTTGGACTTTGGTAGATATTTATGCAGTATTGTTTGTCAATCTGTCAGCCGTGTCTGTCTGTCGGTTGCTGGACCACCGGGTCGGCTGTCACCGTCAGATCATCCACCATGTACGACGAACATGCTATAGTGGTTACCAAAATTTAATGAAGCCACTATTATTAAGCTGAACTTCAATTCCGCTATTGGCATTTAGAGAGCAGAATTGTAATTAAAATGACAGTTTGCAGTCAATATAATATATAATTCACCATAAATTCATATAAATAAATGAAGTGAGTTAGTATTGTTTGATTAAAAAAAATCCTAATAAGGGCATAGTAATACGAGAATTTGAAGGAAGAAATACAAATAGTATAAGTAAAACCGTTTAAGCTGTTATTTGAAACAAAAGAACTCAACAATCGGAATGCCTCGATCCTTAAGTTCTTCTATTAGCAATTGAACAGCAGTGAACATCAATCCACGACACTTTTTCCTTGCTTTTGTTGTCTGTAACACGAATAAAAACGTCAAACACCAATTGCAATTCTATAGTTCACTTGTTAAAGTTCTGTATTAAAATGTAAGAAACCCATTTTAGAATGTTAGTGTGCAGAGCGCATCCTATCATCGAACAAAACCAACACGAATCGTTCGGCGTGACATTAGCAAATAAATTCGTCGTCTTCAAACATGGTCACGTTTAGCACCATCGGTGCAAAACTCAATTTTAATGTTCTCGTTAAAACATCGATAGAAAAACTTGTGATCGGTGCGATTGGACACTATAAATGGGCACAGAATTGGCACTTCCAATGTGGGAAAAATTGTTTGAAAACATCGGCAGCGATCGAGAGAGATCGCCACGCTTGCGTAGGATTTGTGCGTATGTTCAGCGTGTATACACAATGTAATGTGTCTTGTTTTACGATGTTTGCAGCACTGACTGCTCCGCCTAAATCAAACGGCTACGCACAAGCACAATTCAAAATAAAAGACAGCCTTGAAATACTAAATTATTTTTTCTTTTATTACATTACTGTTTATCGTATATCTTTGTAGTTTTATTCCTTTGTTTTAAGATATTTGGTGCTAAAAGAATACAATAAACAATTTTTGATGACACTATCATTCATTGCTTACACAAAATCTCAGCTCATCTCATCTCGAATTTGCGAGAATGAGTGCCGAATTGAGCCATTTTGCTCCTAGGTACATTATTTGAAGCTGATAAGACTAAATAAATTTCTTCTAAAGTCAAAGGTTCCTAAACACTTACCTAGTATACCCAATGAATAATCCAGCACTTTCCACCACTCAGAATTGACCCTACAGAGCAAAATCTTGTGCTCAAACCCAAACACAACGTGATTGTTACTTATGCTTCCTTCACGGTCTTTTTTTTTGTCTGAATTAATCATATTCATCAACAAACATTGGGCATAATTTATATCAACCGGTTAATTTGATATATTAATCACTAGCTAGTATTCGACCGAAGATCAGTATTTCAACCGAAGCTGGTGTTCGGCTGTCGCCATTATTCTCGACCAAAGCCGATGTCAAAGCCAAAGGAACAACTAGACTACTAAAGCCCGTAGGAGTTAAACGAACATATCTTTTCATATAATAGCTCGATTTTCTTGAATCGTACTTCATATAAAAGGTACAACATAATTATCTTTATAATATATTAGCTGACCCGGCGTACTTCGTAATGTCAAAGAATTGATAAATTCAGATTGCAAGTTACTTGAGTCTACCTTTTATATCAGGACCTTATAATTCGGACATGATAAGGACATGTCAAACTATGAAAAGATCTTCTTTTGTAGGAAATCAATCGAAATAGAAGATTTTTGTATTTGGCCGAGACCTTGCAGTTCCACTGAATGTCTTTTGAGTTTATATTACTGTTTTTTTTGTTGATTTATTAAGGATTATACATTAAATATATGAATCTCACATGTCATGCTTATTCAAGTGATCATATAGAAGTAATTATTATATTGGACATAATTTGCCTATTTGAATATGAACCTAACCAAAATGTAACAATGAAATGAATATGCATGTGCTGGTAATAATCCAAGTTTACCAAACTCACTTCATTCATATGGCGACTTACTATTGAGCGACGTCGCTTCGTTCGTACGGCTGCTTGCCTTTAACTGAGTTTGCAACGCTCGCACGGCGTCTTAACGTTGACCAATCTCGTTTCGCTCACACGACGTTCTACAGTTGACCGAGCTCACTTCGCTCGCACGGTAGCTTATAGTTAACCGAGCTTGTTTCACTCGCACGGCAGCTTGCCGTTAACTGAGCTCTTTTCGCTCGCACAGCAGCTTGGCATTGACAGAGCTCACTTCGTTTGCATGACGACTTATTTTTGACCAAGCTCGTTTCGCTCGCATGGCGAAAAAATCAGCCGATAGGACCTGAAGTTGCCAAATTCATTTTCAGGTCCTATCGGTTACTTGTATTTGTTCCACCCTGGGGCTGAATACGATAAATAAGTTCTCATGATATCATCAAAAAATTTGTTTTATACACAATGTATGAGAGAATGATATTTCTTCTTCCGATTTTTTAATACTTATTCTGCTATTCTGGACGGAGACAAATCCAAAAAATCAAAGATCATGAAAATGGTGTGAGTAACCCGACTTTGTTTTATATAATACTAATATCAATCTAATTTTCGATATTAATTTTGATGAAGTAATAATAATAGTTAATTATTATTTGTGTATTGAGTCATTCATTATACATTCTTTCCACCAAAGTAGAAAAATTCATTAAAAAAAAAACGCATTTATATATAGATTTTTTGTACCACGAACCGTCTCGTACTTCTCCAGAACTCTCTATCAAAGTTTCACCACAATCTGATCAATGGTTTCGGAACGCATAAGGTACAAACATGCAGACATTGATTTTTATTTATATAGATAGATAGAAGAAGATTTTTGTTACGAATATGTATTGTACACTAAATTTTTTAGCAAAAACTGTTAAAATATTGAATTGGAACCAAAATTTTCTTAAGTTGTCTGAAACACACTATAATGATGCAAAGTATTCCATGAGCTATTGAATGAAGAAAATAGAATTTTTTACACTATGATAAATATTATAATATTATTATGCCGATCAATCCTACGAGATCTGAGACCGCTGCACAGATTGAGGTTTCGAATCTGCCAGGATCCGGTAGCGAAACAAGGACTCATGTACTAGAGGCCTTTGTCTCTCCTATAAGGACGTTATGCTACAGATGATGATGATTATATATATGCTATACTTTGTAGATACTATAATAAAAAGCTTCATATTTCAATATTATTCGGTCAATAAATTAAGACTCAATATGCGTATCAGCTGAACGCACTTATAAAAATCCGCTGTGGCCAGCACAGTACTTCCCCGACCATAAATTTAGAGTGTTGCATCGATTAATTGCATATGATTATGGTCAGTTTCTAATAAATAATACTACTGCTCTAAGTGTGGACTCTTTAACATTATCTTTTTTTCAAAATAATAGTTTCTCCGCTGCAAGTAAAGAGCTCTTCAATTTTCAAACTGTGACCGAACAAAAAATTATCAACATTATTAGCAATCTTAAATCCAATGCAGTAGGTAGTGATGGAGTATCCCTAAAAATGATAAAATTGATTTTAAATAGTATCCCAGATTATTTATGCCATATCATTAATACTTCACTATTAGAGGGAGTATTTCCTGATCAATGGAAAATTGCCACAGTGAAACCAATATTAAAGACAAATAATCCTACTTCTTATGACGATTTAAGACCAATAAGTATACTTCCAGTGTTATCTAAGGTGCTAGAAAAAATATGTTCCGAACAAATGACAGCTTATCTCAATGTAAATAATATACTACCCTCCACTCAATCAGGATTTAGAGCAAATCATAGTACGAATACATGTTTACTGAATATTACTGATGAAATTATTGGTGGTATGGATTGTTCTAATGACACACTTTTAATACAAATAGATTTTTCAAAAGCATTTGATTTGATTAACCATAACATGCTTATTGCGAAATTGAAATATTATAAATTCTCAGATATTGCAATTAAATGGTGTCAGAGTTATTTGTCAAATAGATTATTCCAAGTTAGCATGACTAAAGATACAAATTTATATTCAAATTTCTTTTCTTCTACTGGAGGTGTTCCTCAAGGCTCTGTCCTTGGACCCTTATTTTTTATTATATATGTAGCAGATCTGCCTTCTAAAATGAAATTTGTTTCTGTGCATACGTATGCAGATGATACTCATCTAATTGCAACTTTTCCTAAATGTTCTGCAGTACTGGCTGCGTCTGCTATTAATGAGGACTTAGATAATCTGTATGAATGGGTAAGCAATAATGGCCTCAAGATAAATCCTAAAAAATCAAGTGTACTGAACTTCAGCAAACATCAAATAAATATACCTTTATTTTTGAATGGTACTGCTCTAGAATACAAAAGTGTCACCAAGTGTCTGAGGGTATTTCTCGACAACAAATTAAATTTCAGGGCTCACTTAAATTTTAAAATTAAATGCGCAAGGTTGAAATTGAGATTTCTATACCGATACAAATATCTCTTGTCTTGGGAAGTTAAATTGTATCTAGTAAATTCATTAATATTATCTCTTTTGAATTATTGCTCTTGTGTCTATGTTCCTAATTTATTTGCAGTTGATATTAATCGCATAACTCTTTTTGAAAACGCCTGCCTAAGATTCATTTATAACTTACGAAAATTTGATCATATCTCTGAATCCAGAAATAAAGCCAACTTTTTGCAGATAACAAATAAAATGAAAATGGCATATTTAACTTTGATACACAAAGTCTTTTCAACAAAATCTCCATACTACCTTCATGCAAAACTAATTTTCAAAAACACACCGTACAAGTTCCGTTTAAATAATCTACAAATTCCAAATTTCAGAACAACCAAATTTAAAGGCTCATTTTCATACATGGCACCTGCTCTTTATAATAGTTTACCCGCTGAAATAAAGAACGTTTCATTGGGTTCATTCAAGCGAAAATTAAAAATTTATTGTAATTCCCACAAAATTTAAATTTAATAACTAATTATTATTCAATAAAATTATCAATATGTAAATATTTTCTATGTAATCGTCTACATTCATGAAAAAATGTACTGCAAGTTATGTTATTATGGGTTGTATGGAAGAGCAGCCTTGGCTGAATCCAACCTTTGGCGTATATGTCAATAAATATTATTATTATTATTATTATTATTATTATTTCAAAGTGAAAGCTATCATTGTCAAAGTGACAGCTGCCATTGTCAAAGTGACAACTGTCATTGTCAAAGTGACTGATGGCGATTATTTTTCAGTATTTACATGTATTTGTATTTTTGAAAATGAAGAGCCCTTTTCTAGATTTTCGAGGTCTTTAATTCATTGGAACATACAGTTTCGACATATGATCGCCGGAAGTGTAATTTGAAGATGGTAACTTGGATGCCACTAATAATTTATTTTTGATATCTTCTAAGCTTATCTCTCCGAGAGCTCAAAATTAATACCAAATTAGACATCATTCATATGATTTGTGAAAAAAACAATTGACAATCGTTTAAATATCCTCTTTGATACCTCTACTGGAATTAAACGAACATTCACATGTGATGCCAAAATATGAGTGATAATAATTCTAACTCTACATTATGATTCTCATTATTTTTTTGGTTCAGAAAAATATAACGAATTTATAATAATTTTAATTTTGAGAATAACAAATGAACTGCTGATAATTTTGAAAATTGTTTTGTATGAATGCTGCACCAAATTATTCAAGGATTAGTTTTAGTTATTTCATATTTTATGATAAATATTACCGTTTATAAAATAAACGCAAGAACTAAAAAGTTCCATCAATAAAGTTTTGGTACCACTGGTTGAAAAAAAGCTCATCTACGAACTTGATCCTAGCTTTTTGATGAAAAACTTAAATATAAAATTTCAGTCGAAAATTCGTACGTGTTCTTAAGTTACCGTACTTCCAGACAGACCGACAGACCGACTTTTTTTAAAATTGTTTTTCAGGTTCAGTAGGGTCTAAAACGTGAAGATTTTGAAATCTTGAACTGTCAAAAGATCACGATTACAATACTTTCCCTATTATATTATAAGTCGAGGAATTAAAAATTTATCAAAATAGGATATTGTATATTGAACAATATACAAAATCATCTATATTAATAACTCCATACATTGAAAATATATAATAATTTCTGGAAGGCCGGCAATTAATTATTATAATGGCAATTAATACAATACATGTTAACGGGTGTAGCCAAAAAGATATTGTAATCAATTCCAGTAGCGACTCGTGACTTATGTACCTAGGAGGGCGCAGGGATGAAAGTTTAATGTTAAATAAAAATAAATAAATAATAAAAATAGCACAACTATTTGGTAGAGCGGAATAAGCACAGCTCAAGAACTAAGCATTATAAGTTCTCCCATTACCTCTATCGCAGTGGTTGCCAAGACGACAGCTGTATCGATATTGAGCAGAATATGTAGAATCCATTTCAACATATTTTCATGTCATATAGTTCGCAAGTTGAATTAAATTGAATGCAACAGAAGTAAAGAAGTATAGCCGTTCGTTTTCTATTGTTTAAAAAAAATATTTTGTAAAGCTAGATAATCGGGATATTTGTTTTCGTCACAACATTTTCATAATTAACGTCTGGAATATCCGAAATATCCATTTAGTCGAGAGATCACAAGTAAATCGAACGGTCGGAGACTAGACAAGTCAGGTTAAAATAAATTTGATGCGACATAAATATTCTAAAGAAATGAACATTATTTCTCAATTATTATCAAGTGTAAATAGTGCACGGGACAGCACCTTTTTTGTAAAATGATCAATACATACTTGAAACTTCGTGAGTGACTTCCTTTTGGCGAGCTTACCAAACTTTTTCTCAACGTCTTTTTTCTTAAGTGCTGCGTTTTCAAGTGAGCATTATCAAAATATGCCGAATACATGAGTTTTTCTATCTTGATGAATACACGCTTAGTTTTAATGCAATAATTTAATAAGAAATTCGACAAAAATACTTCACCAATGAGCTTGTCTACCACCGCGAATATGCCGTACTTAACTCTTACGTTTTTTAATACATACATAGCTCACTTTTGCTGAATCTTTGAATAATTATTATTGTTATCAAGTGGTCATAGAATCCGACAAATTTCCTGCTGCGTTGTTTCAGACTGATGCAGGGGCCACACTACTATTTAATGCCGTTAAGTAAGGCATTATGTAACAGTTGACATATTGTCATTAACAATGTGATCATTACTGAATAACGTCTTAATTAATGACATTATACGTAAGTGTGGCCCCAGCATGATAGTTTAAATATGACGTTATCACGAAATTATCATGATCACCCGAAAACGCAGCAATTTCGAAAAAATTCGTAGAGAGAAATTTTGGTAGACTCGCCAAAAGAAAGACACTCACGAAGCTTCAAGTATAAATTGATCATTCCACAAAAGGGTGCTGATTTTTATTTAGGAAATATGTATCTTTAAGAAATCAAAAAATGATAAATATTACCCACATAAATTCTATCGGATAAATTCGACAAATTTAATTTTAATTGAGAGTTTTCAGTTTTGTATATTTTATTTATTTTTGACGTTCCGATTCTCTACTCAAATTTTTGTTTCTTTAATTTATTTATTTCTATTTTTTTTTATGAAGACTTTTGGACAGAGAGTCGAAACGTCAAATAATAAAAAAAATATACAGAAATTGAATCAAAAGCCTTTTGAACTATGGATCAATTCTGGAAATTTAATCTTTATTACAGAATGCGGTTCCTTTCGGATGTTTTATGGATTATCTTTATAATTCAGTGAAATTAAAATTTGGAATTTGTTAAATACACAAATAATTGAGAATTCTATAAGTTTTCCAATTTTTTTCAATAAAGTTTGCCAATATTTTATTACCTTCAAACGCAACGGACTATGAATTTTACTCCGATAAGTGAGTGATACGTGAGGAAAATGAGCTAAAAGATTGTTTACAGGGTGATGCTGTTTCTTTGTAGCTAAATAGGTTAGGTTTAAAAGAGCACTTCGCTTCGCTCGTGCACAAAATTATCACGTGCCTTAGTATTTAAAGAACCGGTCGAGTGAACTTTTATTATGTTTACAAAGAAATATTTTTAATGATAACCAAAAAAATATTAAGACTGAGCTAAATGAGTAATTACATATTTCATTCAAAATACAGCAAGTCTGAATAAAATTAAGCTTGATCTACATTCAATTTAAAATTATAATTAGTAAGCTCCTGCAGTTGTAGCAAAAACTGTCCAACATTTAACATTACAGAAAAAAAATCTAATTAAATTTTGATTAATTCTCACTAAAAACTTTAATAGCAAATCTTACGAATCATAAAATTTGTTCACATTCTCAGAAATATGCTTTTACATTTATAATATTTAATAATTCATACTTCCAACATAAAAAATGTTCGCAGGAATTTCTTACAAAGCTCATTACCATAGGAACATCATTAATAATCTACAGCTTTCCGATAAAATTTTTGGCATCGATTGATTGATTTTTTTGCAGTAGTTAGACCAGGTTTCTCGTGATAAATTAATAAAGATTCATAAAAGTCGTTAAAATTTGAATCAGTAGGCTGTTGTGAGACAGTAGACACTCATCAACGAGAAAAATATATAAAGAAGAATGAAGAAAAGTAGTTTGAAAGAGATTAATTGAATGGATGAGAAAAAACATGATGCAGCTACTGGTAATGCTAGAATAAAAAATTGATATTAGGAAATAAAAGAAACTATAGCTGAAGTTGTTTCAGCATAACAAACAGAAAACATAAGACGGTAGAAACAAAAGAGTCGAGTGGTGGCGACGATGTTGCGAATTACGAGCACGAATGGTGATTTGATTCGGCGGTATCGTCAATCTGTCAACTGTGTAATACAAGCGATCTAAAGACTTGGCAACCATGTGACTGTCTATTTTATATTGGAGGAAAGAATTGTTTCAAACTGCAAAAATATGCAAAATTATTTTAATATCGTGTGAATTGCTTGAAAACACATCCAAAAGAAATCATTTTATACCATAATGTTCTTTTGGCTTCTGTGGAGGATTATTACGATTTTTACGTCATAAAAACTTGTGCCTCCTTCTCATTCATATCATGTCTGAAAGTGGCGAGAACACTGGAGCCTTCTTGATCATGTGAATATGATGTTAATCTGATAAGAGGAAAAAATGTCTTTATGAGTCTGTAATATGCTGGCGGTTTGCTTCTGAAGGGCTAGTTTTTGTCCAGAAATGAGAAGCACAGCGCATCGTGAATTTATTACAAGAAATTGCTTTTTAGTTGCTACATATGTGAAGAAAAGAAAAAAGTATTTTATTCGATGAGACTAAAAGATATTTGCTACATTTTTTTCTAAAACTTTGCTTACTTATGATGTTTTGAATATAGAGGAAGTTTAAAATTCGTCGAAAATCGGAAATATGAGGGTTGTTTAGGAAATACTGAATAGCGTGCCATGAAAGCGAAAATTAACAAAGGTAAGGACAGTTTATATCTGCATATTTAAAATAATTTAATTAAGCTGGACAGAGTGAAAAATTCACAAATCTGCCATTGATTATGCCACATCATAGAAATTGTGCGCCATAGTGTAATTATTTTGTATGATCATAAAAATGGGTTAACGTTTCAGCAGAACCATCGAAATTTGGTGGCAGCTTTTGGCTTTAATTGTTTTTCAAAATCCAAGTTGGCAGGTGGTTCCGTAAATTTATACATGAACGGTGTTGCTTGAAAGGTGAATAGACTTGAGAGGCATGCATTAACTGTTATTGATGAAAATATTCGTGCTGCGAAAAAATTGCTGACGGGAAATCGGAATGTAATCCATAAGGAAATTCAGGCATTAAATTCGCTGCAGTAGATAATTTTTAACGTCAGCAGCTACGTATGAAGATTGATTTAACATTTGTTGAACTACGTCGAGCATATTTAAAATAAACTCCTAAAAAATGTGAACCCTGTTCCTTATTCTTAAATGAAACTTGCTAGAAATGAGTAATATCTGTTACAGTATTTCTCATTTTGAAAAAATATTGCTTCGATGAAAAGCCTAGTGAAATGTGGAATAACCCCAATGGATCTTACGCACGGCGCGTGTATTTAATAAAAGCTGTGAACTGTGAACCCAGCGGGTGCTAAGTGTGTTTCTAGATCAAGCAAAGCAGCAGCTTTTAACGTAATTTCTACTCGAGACCACTACTTTGTAAGCAAGCGAGGTTAAGTGGTACAATAATGGTTTTGTTGACAGTACGCAGTTTTTTGATTTATTAAAAAGATTAAAAATAAGAAAGGACTAGGATAAATAGTGTAAATTCATTTACAAAACCGCACAAAAACATTTCATTGTATTTGGTTTGGAGAATCGCAGAATGCTCAGTATACGAGGATGGTTTGTGAAATCCGTGCAAAGCCAATTGAAAATTACATCAAATTTCAACCATTTTCATTATTCTGTCGTTTGGATCGTGCAAATCGAGCAATTGCCAGAAAATGAGCGAAATGACTTAGAAGACTAAAGAGAAGCCTAATAAACATTATGGTAAACATGCACCTTTGATTAAAATGGTTTATAATTGGTTTATGAGCCATATGAGCACAATTTACGTTGAATATTCTGGACGCCCTGTTGAGACAACTACTCCAGAAATTATGAATAAAATCCATGATCTGATGATGGGTGATAGAAGAGTGGAGGTGCGTGATATTGCAAGTGGTGTGGACGTTTTGAGTAAACGATAATATAGCTGTCTGCAAAATAGATCCCTAATGGCCGATTTCACGATCTCGAGTTGAATTAGTCCGGTTTAAAGAGCTCATTCCCTTGGTAACAACATCAATTTCTGCATTTCATCGATGCCCAATCAAGTTAATCAAATAAATCGAAAGCCTGTTTATTGGTTAACTCTCCGTCACTTTAACCCAAGTTAATTTAACTCGTGATCATGAAATCGGGCATTAATAAACTTAACCAGAAACGAAATCGTGTGAGGTTTTTCTAGAGATTTGATCACAATCCATAAGATTTGAGACCTCGTTGGATACATCAATACACACATGAGACCAGGAAGAAGGCCAAATAATGGGCTGCAAGCGGAGAGTTTGCACCAGAAAACGCGATGACTGTTCCTTCAATCGAAAAGGTTACAATGACCGTTTTTTGAGATTTGCAGTGTATAACCCTCGTTGAATATTCGGAAAGGGGTAGTTTTATTACAAGTCCATATTATGCACCGTTATCGGACCACGTGAAAACCGAGTTGCAAGATAAAAGTCCTTTTTTTCCACGGCAATCAGCAGCATTAGGATTGTGATTGCAAAATTTCGTTCCGCATTTTTCTACTCTCCTGATTTGGACTACTACATGTTCCCCAATGTGATAAAATAGCTGTCAAAGAAGAGATTTTACTCAAATGAAGGTATATGATTGAAGAAACGAATACCTATTATGTGAATTCAATTCGAAAAGGATCAGCAAACTGTTGCAGAATTGAACAAGAAGCCTAAAAAGGATATATGGGAGATTGAAGAAGTTCTATCTCAAAAAGAAATGTAGTTTCCAATTTTGCAGGTATTTTCAAATCATCCTGACATATGTAATTACAAAATTGATGGTGTTGAGGTTCTAAGTTGCTCTACGATTATCTTGTACCCAGATTTGTTTTCCTTGGACTACTACTGTCTCACAAAACTATGGATTAGTGAGGATGCTGCTTCTAAAAATTCATAGCTTCTGTTTTCAAATTGTGCAAAAGGAAACAAACATGTGTCAGAGTCGGCACTGCGGGAGCGACAGTGCTCCCGCTTCCTCGCAGCATCTTATGCGCGCATGCACTCAGAAGTCAAATACCACACCGCTGGAAATGTGAAGATTACAGTTCTATACAAAGATTTTTGTATCTTCTTCATGAACTGCAGATATTCAAGCTTGAGAATTATATTATGTGCAAGTATAAATCATCAATTATAGAAAAAGGAGCTCATATTGAATTTTATTGATAATATAAGAAAAATATAAAAAAAATCAGAAGATATTTTATAAAACATAGTAAAAAGAGGAACAAACAACATCTAAACAGCTACAAGATAAAAATGGAAAGATAAATCGATGATGTCATCGAAAGAATGCAAAGATGGAAATAGCATTTTCAACAACTTTTAGAAGAAAACATAAAAGCAGCCGATATAATCAGAAAACGAAGATATACAAGAAAATACAATAATAAGAGAAGATCTAGAATATATATCAAAAGAAGAGATGGAAGGAGGTTTGTTGAAGAAAATAAGTAACGGTAAAGCATCAGGACACGATAAAATTAAAACAGAACAACTGAAATACATTAGAGACGAAGGAAAGCAAATATTACAAGAAATGTTAAACCAAGTTTGGAAAATAGGAACAGTACCAAAAGACTAGGAAAAGCCGTGATCTCACCCTCATATAAGAAAGGAAACAGTAGAGACTGTGATAATTATAGAGGTATATCATTGCTTTGCACTGCGGCTAAGTTATATGAAATAATATTAGAAAATAAACTAAGACGAACAACAGATGCATCAATGGAGAAAATCCAAAGTGGATTCAAGAAAAATTACTCTACACAAGACCACATATTCACGTTGATAAAACTAATAGAAGAAACAATGAAACAGTACAAGAAACTGTTTATAACATTTGTAGATCTTGAAAAAGCTTTCGATAGAGTACAGCAGAAAAAAAAGTTGAAAATACTGGAAGAAAGAAATGTGAGCAAACATCTACTGAAAGCAATACAAAGTGTATACAAAACAACATCCAACTATATAAGAGCAGGAAACGAGTGCTCGGAGGAATTCATAACCACACAAGGGCTAAGACAAGGAGGAGCATTAAACCCATAACATCATTTTCTTGGACAGTATTATGAAGAAGGTAAAAAATAAAACAAAGAAAGTATGCATAGGGCACCACAATCTAATTAGGACGATTATCTCAGAATGCGCCTTCGCAGATGATCTCGCAATACTTGCTAAAAATGAAGAAGATTTACAGGATAACATTAATATATATGGAAAGAGGAATTAAGCAAACACAACATGACTATAAATGTCGAAAAAAAAAAAATCATAGTAATTTCAAGAGTAGATACAATAGTAGAAATAAAAATATGTGAAAGAGAAATAGAACGAGTAGAAGTATTAACATATTTATAGAGAACAAGATAAATAACAGAATATTGACAACTAATAGAAGTTACCACGTATTAAACAAAGTCATTCTGAGTAGCAGGTAATAATATCGAAGAGAACAAAAATGATACTATATAAATCAATTTATAGACCAATATTAATATACGGAAGCGAAACATGGACAATGTATCAAGAAACAAAAAGCAAGGTACGAGCAGCATAGATGAGATATTAAAGAAAAGTAGGAGCTACAAGACCAGATAGAATAAGAAATGAGCGTATCAGAGCAACTCTAGTATACAAACTACCATAGAAAAGAAACAACTAGGTATGGACATTTAATAAGAATGTCAGAAATAGTCAAACAAAAAGGACATGGAATGCCAGAGTATCAAACAAGAACAGGAAAGGAAGACCTCAGAAAACATGGAAAAAGAGTATAGAAGAAATACTAAACAAAAACAGGCTCACTTGGCAGGAGGGGATGAAAATAGCAGAATAAAGCGATTGATGATCAATATTATGAACGATGCTCCAAGAAATGCTAAGTTGGAAATCGGTTGTGGATGTATCGGCAGTTTTCTGATCAATACTTTTTTCGGTTTAGTTTTATTGTTCGTCGAAACGAATAAATTACAAAGAAAAAAGAATTCTTCCGTGACTCATTTTGACTTTTGATTTGTGGCCTTTTAATTCTCTGCACATAAAAACATCGCTGCGTTAAAAAATATGTTTGTGTCAGCGGTACCATGAATTTAAAATTAGCTGTCCTTTCTTGCGTAGGAGGAGAATCTGCACATTTTGATAGTTCAGTAATTTGTGCATCGAAATATGACAAACAGATGGATTTATTGCAAGATAATACACTTCTCCATTTCACCATTTACAAATATGATGAATTATTCAAAGATTTGCTATACGATGCAAGACACATTGGCAGCAATTTGCCCTGTTTAAATAAGTTTTAAAAGCTTATACAAGAACTTTGTAATGGGTTTTGACTTACTTCATTTTCAAAATAATCTGCATGAAACGATTATAAGAAAATCAAAAGTTCTGAGTTGAAAAAGCTATTAAGTTTGTTTTATCATTATTTTTTAATTTTATATCGTCGTGCATCTTGCTTTGATTTAGGAAATCAGGCAAAAAATTCATTTGGTTTTCCTCAGGGGGTCCATTTAATCAAAGGGACAATTTCTTATTAAAAGTTCGAGTTGAACTCTTATTAACCTATCATCAAATTGAAATCTTGTACAACCTAAAAAAAATTAAAGTCAATACATAATCATATTCCCATTTAGAATATAAAGGATGTATAGATTCTGAATTTTATTCTGTACAATATTAAAAAACTGGTTTACTTTTAGGCTTCTGCACTTCGTCTAATGCTTCTTCAGTTTGTTGATCTCTTCTGGATAATAGGATCGCTCCGATTCCACAAAAAAGACATTTGTTTCCGCAATCACATTCTCGTTTGAGTAAATTATTTTTCCTGTCAATCATATTTTCATATTAAGGATATCTAATTAGTAGTCCAAATGTCTTGAAGCATGTAATATTTTTACTTTGACAAGTTATGAATTCGACAGCGCGTGCTTCACTTGTTTAAAAATAAGGCATACCATTTGAGATAATTGTGTATGATATTTCTGGAGAATAATTGGAACTATCTTTCTTATATTCTAATTTTATTTTCAAAACGAAAGCAAAACAAATAATAACAAAATATCATGCAACTTGTACTTCAGAATGACACCTGTTCAGTTCTCATGTTACTCATCGCAGCTGTCATATCATTTGTATTTGTGACGACAGTTTTAATAAATCAGAAAAACTTTAAAACTATTAAGTTGAGGGAATCTTTCAAGTAAAAAAATATAATAAGACCATTGTTTGTCAGCTAGTGGATTGAACAGTGAATTTTTCAAACAGTGAAATGAGCAGGAATCCTATGATTTTGTTTATAAAACTTGGAAGATTCAAATGAGGTAATTTTTTTGGAATAAATTTCTAGGGGAGTATAATATTAATAATATATATCTGAAAAGTATTTGCTTGAGAAATAATAAAAAAAAAAGGAAGACAAAATTACCCTGCCTAATTCGAATTAGGGCTGTAAATCGATTGCTGGGAAAGCTAGTGCCAAAGTATCAGCATAATTTTAGTTAATATGTGTAATATTAATAACAAAAACATATTTTTGTATTATTTCTTTACAATTATTGATTGTATTGCTTACTAGAAAAAATTTAAAATGAACGACGGCCTTCCAATCATCTCAAGACAAAACAAATGAGGGTATACAAAGGAAACAAATGACAAAACAAAATTAAAACAACAGACTTACGTTACTGGAACGATAAAAGACGGAACACTCATTATTTTCTTCTTAAAACGCACTAAACTGTGTGAGATCGCACTAAATTTCAGCAATTTGCACATAAATTCGACAACCACTAACATTTTTCAATTGACGATCTCGGACGATACTATGCTGAACGTGTCCTGTTACGTATTAACAAATACGTTTACATTGGCATTCCGAACGATTTATAACCACCCATGGCCATTTCCAAACTTGATTGTTTATAATTTAAAACGATGTGCAAGCTAAACATTTTTCACATTTTATTTTGTTTACGCATTTCAACGTTTCTAACATCAATATATAAGTACGTAGCATTTGTTATATTGTGTGTAAAGATTGAATGCCATAATTTTTATTGTGTTATGTATTTCCAATTTGTTTCGAAAGTTATTATTTAAGGTCATAAAATTCTTGTGTGTAACACGGGTGTAAACAATTTTCGTGATTCTACAATCCCTTCTTCTCGGAATATGAGTAGTTCCAAAAGTCAGTACAAAAATGAAAAAACACTTATATTTCAATTAAGTCTGTCTTCAGGTTTTCACTTCCTTCAACGCTGCTCCAAATCGCTTTTCCGTCAGCCATTTTTTTTCATATTAGGGAACAGGTGATAATCCAGAAGAGTTAAATCTGGGGAGAAGAAGAGATATGGAACTCAAATTTCATTAAGTAATTTCGTGAATATAAGTCCAGCGGAGTGAGCTGATACGTTATCGTAATGAAAAAAGATTTTTTTTAAATTTCAATCTGGCTTTCAAGCGGTCCAATAACGATGCACAATATGTACCTGTAATAGTTTTATCATTTTCCAAATTGTCTGCGAGGACTACATTTTGCGAATCCCAAGACAGTCGTCATAATCTTTCCGGCCGAAATAACGGTCTTCGCATTTTCTCAAAGCTAACTTATAGTTTAGACTGTTCTTTGGTCTAAGGCATGGTTGTATACACTGGTCTGGAAACTCGAGGCTATTTCCTATATTATGAGAAGTGAGTCCGCTAAGTGTCGACTGTCGCGTAGTACCAAAAATCATCACGGGTGGCATATGAGTTAAGCGATGTTCTCTAGCGACTGTCATTATGTATTATTTAACATTTGAGTCAGATTTGAGTTAAATATTGCACTGAAAATATGCTGTTATTATCAACCTTAAATTTAAACGATTTAGCGTCTAATCGTATCGACATACTTAGATCCATGCGCCACCTGGTAGCGAGGAGAGTAGCTACAAGTCTGACGACACGTAAGAGACTGTAGTGGAATGATAGAGTTTCCAGACCTGTATATACGACCGTGGTTTCAGGCAACTTGTGCTTCAGAATAGCAGTTGAGTAGTTCTCATTTTACTCACCGTAGCAGCCACATCATTTGCATTCGTGACGATACCAATAAATCTGAGATATGGTGATGCAACCATGTTTAGTTCAAAGCAACGAAACGATGTCTGGAGTCAAAGCTCTGAAGATTCCGCTGTAACAACTGCAAACCGTCTTTGAAACACGTTCCATAATATCGTTTTTGGTCATATGTGCGTATTGTCTGATCGAACGTTCGGTCAGAAAAATTACCCCCAGCCACACCTTCGGCCTCGGCCAAAAATCAGGTGAAGGTTTGGCCGAAGTTAAAGCTTTTTATCAGTCGTGGAGAACGTACGATCTTGTTCGAACGCATGCGAGTTGCGTGCCGAGACTGCCGAGGACAGTGATAGTTAAGTCAATCCAATTTTTTTTTTCATTATTTGAAAGTTCTATTCATTTAAATGTCCTCCACGACTAAGAATGCAGGAGCGAATTCGTTGAATCCAATTTTCAGTTACTTTGTGGAATGAATGCAGCGCTGTATGTTAGTTTTCAAGTCCTCTACTGTCTGTAATTTATTCGCATCATAGATCATAGATCATTGACTACATGTAACCTCATGAAAAATAATCTAATAGTGTTAAATCGCAGCTTCTTGGAGGCCTAAGCATCTAGACGAAATTATTAAATTCTACTTGAGTTTCTCGCATCACGAGAAATCAATGTTCTAGAAATATTTTTTTTCCAATAAATCAATGATTTCACCAGAAAAGTGACGTAGTACCGTCCTGTTGGAAGAATATACCATTGAAATCCATTTTTTCACTTTGAGGCCTCAAAAAATCCTTTATCATCGTTTGATATCTTGGCTCTCACAGCAGCAATGTTGTCTTGATTTCTTGCATTTTGTCGTCGCTGGGTAACATACAAAAGATCGATTATTTCGAAAGAAATTTCAAATAAGAATGTGTAGATTCACCATAATATTTGCGAAGTAACACACGAAATTTTCTTTTACCCATTCTTTGGAACTTACTCGACTTGCACGATACAAACGAACGCTAAATACAAACAGCCCCCATGCAACTTGAACTTCGAAAATCACCTGAATGTACACATTTCGTTCTCCTAACTGCATATTCGAATGTTTTCGAAGTTCTTCTTGTATATCAATTGAATAAAGCTCCGACTATATTTTCAATAATAAATCTTCAGCAAAATATCATTTAGTATAATTTATGTTCTTGTTAAATTTGTTGCCGAAGATCACGTCACTTTGTGGGAACGCTTATCGAGCGATATGGTGGGAATATTACCGGACCTGCTCCAGGCGACAGTCGGATTCGAACCTTACACTTTGAGGTAGGTCAAGAAGAAGAAGAATGTGATGAGAACTCATTAGCAACATTAATTTAATTAAAAACCATGCACAGAATAAAATCGCACAACACTACAAAGCTCTCCAAATCGCAATTCAATATATAAAAATTAATTATTCTTTATTTTGAAGAAAGGGTATAAATAAAAGGCTTGAAGGTCCTGTTAGTGATGCTCATTTAATAACAGTATTAGAACATTTTAAGTGGAAAAATTCCACCAATAAAATAATTTAAATTTTAATAAGATCTAAAAGTTTCAATGAAATGAATATTAATGACAGGATTTTTAAGTCTTCGATTTGCATCCTAAAAACAGATGCCATCCCGGTTTTTTCAAACCTTTTTTCTTAAAAAATAACTCTTCTAATCTTGTAACTAATTCTAAGCCAATTACAAGCAGTTAAAAGATAAGAGGAGTTTAAAACTTTTGTAAAAAACGTCCTGATGTTGGGTCCAGATTAAAGCGATTGATCCGTGTACTATTTTAATTGAAAGCCGTGACGGCGCTGGCATTTTGCAAACCCATGTTAGAAGATAAGATCGACTGACCCTACGAGATGGAAGACACGTGTTTTCTACACCTGGATAGCCCAAAAATCCAGACAAAAAAAATTCAGATTGGATACTAATGGAAGAATGAAGAAGCTGAATTTATTAGAACTCTCAAAATAAGGATGAATTGTTATACTATTTGAAAATATTATTGGTTATTTTGTGTGCAAAGCTATAAAGAATGTATCCCTCACATTCCTAACCATCGGGAAGTCTCAGATGGTAATTAATGTGTTAAAGATGAAAATGGGTTCCCCTTTCTTTTTTTGTTTTGTTTCTGAGTCCATCTGACGTTTAGGTTTAGTTTAGATATGTGAGGAATGCGCGCAGGTTATAAATTAGTATTTATTTATGTTAATTTTTCGTACGACGAATTGTAAAAAATAAAATAAATATGTTATAGATAATAAATTTGGTTTATGTGTGTTGTTAAATATGTGTTTGTTAACGAAATTATGAAGATAATTGATAGTTGTTTAAAGGTTGCATTTGTTTCCAGCCGTGTGTTTTACGACAAAGATTTTTTTATTGTAGCTTGGATGTATAATAAACAATTGCTTTATGTCTTAACTAATATATTTAATATACTTAGGTGCATGAAATTCCTCAGTACGTTCACTTCAATTCCAGAATACTTTAATCTTAATTCAGTTTTCGCCTAGAAGTATACTACCACGTATACTTTTTTTTTAGACAAGATCTGAACTGTAGGGTCGATAGTTGCACTATAAACATTATAATACTATAGGTAAACCGTTTAAAAAATCAAAATCTGTTTGTTTCCTAAAGTTATAAATTCAGGATTCGATTTCAACATCATCATCCTGGATAAGGCAGCAACTGTAGACACGTGTTTCGTCCTTATTAGGACTTTTTAGTACAGTATAGCAAGCCTCAGATAGTCGGACTTGTGAATTGCGAATGAAGTCATGAAAATGAAGTTGCTACATGGGGTGCAGAGATATAAATCTACTACAGTGCCATCTACCATAGGTATGCGTATTTACTCAGATCGAAGCTACTAACACAAAGAAAAAAATTAATATATGATACTTATGCGACCTACAGTTACTTACGGTTCCGAACTTTGGACCATCACTAAGAAAGAAGAAAACGATTTACGGTATTTTGAAAGAAAAATCGTGAGGAGAACTCATGGAGTAAAACTGGAAAATGTCATGTGGAGAATAAGATACAACTTTGAAATAGAAGAATTGCTAAATAATGAAGACATGATAAAATTTACAAAGTCCCAAAGAATACACTGGCTAGGATCTATTGAAAAGATTGACGAAAAAACATTGGTAAAGAACGTAATGAAGACAAATCTACAAGGAGGAAAAGAGAGAGGAAATCCACGGAGAAGATGGAAAGTCCAGGTTGCAAAATATCTTGAAACGATGAGAGTAATGAACTGGAAAACGAAAGCTGCGAATAAGTTGGAATAAAGGCAAATTATCAACGAGGCCAAAACCCACACCAGACTGTAGCGCCATGAAGAAGTACAGGATTTACTCGTGATGCTGATGGAAAAGTAAAACAATATTTTAAATTCAATACGGCGTTGCAGATTCCATGAAGCCCAATATTTTCAACTTGGTATTGAGGATTCTGTGAAGCGAAGTCCAGCACGGGCAAGACTTTAAATCAACTTGCCGTTGGAGACTCAGTGAAGCAAATTCAATGCAAAATAACTCCAAATTTCGTTGCAGGAAATTACTACTCTCAGAACCTAGCAAGATACTTCAAACGTAGTGTCAAATCAAGAGTGATTTACATAATATCTGTGCTCAAAGCACCTGTATTTATACCCGGATTTGCAGTGATTTTTGCTCAAGTCTGTTCGATTCAGTAATTTGTAGAAAGTATTAACTTCGGCGCAGTGTTTTAGTTTTTCACAAAACCATTTTATAACAACTTTCAATTTAAATTATATCAAATAAATATATTACATTTATGGCGGTTAAATGTCAGCAATTTACTTTGTCGGCAATGTTGTACTTTATCTACGGAGTTAATTGTCAATAAGCGGTGAAATATCACAACATACAGGAATATTTTCTATACAGGTAAGTGAAATGTTATTATAAAGAGCAAAAGCTATGTCAGTTTCAGCTACAAAGCAAACATTACATTACATTATATAGAGTACGTTCCACTAGGCGATCGCAACGATGCGCTGCAGTTTCTGCCGTTCCACTAAAATATGATTGCTTTGATTGATGCTTTAAGTGGAATGATGCGAATGTCTGTTGAATGTCAAATAAACTGACATTCGCGGTTAAGATCAGAAAGTAAATAAATAATAAGATTAAGCCAATCTGCCTCAAAAAGGATATTATGTATGAATGGAATTAATCCAATATGCATATGTAAATTAATCTCTCATAAATAATAAATTATAGTAATGAGAGATCGTAGAATTATCTGTCATATTGAAGAATAAAAAGAAAACTTGAATCAATCGGTATAATTTGAAATCGAAGGTACAACTTGGAAAGATACATTTTCAATTAATTCAGATTTATTGGTGATTTATGCAAAAATAAACGCAACGACCACTTCGACCCACCTTCCAATCGCGGGCGTTATGAGCTTAAGGGGTCGCGATTAATGACATCATCTATGACGTGTTGATCTATGACGCAAAGACCGCGATCGTCTTGTGGAACGATTATTGAAGCGACATGAGCGTTGAGGTCGCCTAGTGCAACGTACCCATAGCCTCGCAAATCCACTTGTAAATGCCATAAAAATATGGGCTAAGAGAATCTGCATTATTTGGTGAGATTTCAAGTATTTATTAGGGTATTCTACTGGTTAATATTTCAGATTCAGGACTGAATTGATTTCCAAATTGATGAATGTGTCTACTTTGAAGTTTGAAATTACTTTAACAAGGAGTTTGAGACGGCATTCAGATATTCTACTCTGAGTTGACTGATATGAATTTACTTTTGATGAATGTTCTTGCTCTGGTTGTTTCTCGCTTTCAAGGATCCGCTACTCTCTATTTTCAGAACAGCCCTCGTATTATGATGTCTGTAGTCTCTTTCATTATTTGTTATGTCCGCCTGCTCCACTGAAAATAGTTTGCCCAACTAAATTACCATAGAGAGGGGATAAAAATTTATCATCTTCATAATTCTCCAATTACCATAAGTATATCATAAACCAAATTATTCAAATTCATTCACATTTAGTGTATCACTAAATAGACAGTAACAGATCTCCTATCACCGGTAAAATCTATGACAAATGTCCGTATTTCCAAAAGGCATAACCCTTCGTATATCCCCGTGTCATATCCAGCAATTAAAATTCTGAAGCTGTCGCCCATGCAGTTGACAAGCGCTCATTTAACAAGGAAGCATAAAATAATTCAGAAATTTTTCATTGACACTGGCTTCGTAACGAACATGTCCACATTTATAAACTCCATGGACTTTAAGAAAGAGGAGGATGAGAGATGGTGGTGGAAAGAGATGGGTGACATATTTATATTGCTTATAAATAACAAGCAAAGTAAACATTCTTTCCTGTTATATGAATATGCATGTCAATTGGGCATTTGTATGTGTTAAACTGTGTTGGAGAAATGGGATAGTATTAGGTATAGTTGTAGTTGTGAGTATATTAGAATGAAGCTTTAAGTATTTATGAACTAGATTGAAATTCTGATTAAAAGTTGTATGGTTTTCTTGGAAATTAATGTATATTTCTTAGAAGGTTCTTTTCTATATGTTTAATTGTAAAAGATGAGTTTCCAGTGGAATAAGAATGCGTCATAATCATATTATCTTATCAAGTTGCAAATCAAACAAAAAATATAGAGTATTTTGTCCTCTGCATTTTTTTTCTCAAAAGTTTTTCCCTCAACCATCTGGTATTCAAGAAAAATCGATTTGAAAATATTCCTGTAACGGCAGGAGCCGCTTAATAACGGCAGATGCGCCAATTCTTTTTTAGGCTGAAACAAGATATTACTCGAAATAAAAGCGAAACTCCTTCAAGTCCGCAGATAAATTCTCTTTTCCAACTTGTTTCTCCGCAATGAATATCTATCTACCTCTCGTTGCATATCCACTCATGTATTTATTATAATAAGATGGAAATCGTGGGGTCTCGAATTCCGCGTATTATTTATGGTTTCTGTAGCGTTTCAATTTAGTTACCACGGGTCCAGTGTCTCCTTGGTCGAAACTGGCATCAGGTTATGTGGGTTCGAGTTAGGAATGCAGCAAGACAGACTACGAGGGTTATTGCCGTATTGTTGTTGAATATATTATGAGGAACAACCCCTTTCTAACACGAAAAGGTTTTTATTTTAACATTTGGAATAATAAAATTTGAATTATGAACTAGTTTCTTTGTTATAGGAAAATCATCGATTCAATATTGATTCATATTCCAACATAACTATTTAACAATAGTTTGTCTGTTATTAAAGTGGTTTACCAGACGTCCAGTAGCGAAGGAATGCAGGGTTAACTCTTTAGCAAGATTATCTTAAAGTTTAATCTTAAGTGACATGAGCGAATGTTGCAATAATTTGTCATTTCATATTTCAGAATTTTTACGGTCGCCTCTTCGTTTATAAGACCCGCATCAAAAAATTATATCTCATTTTCGTTAGTAAATAACTCGCATTACATAAATAAATAAATAAAAATATAATAATTCAAATTTCCCATCAAAGCAAATTACAGTGTGATGTGAAAATGTAAATTATAATTAAATGTGAGAAAGCAAATCAGAGAGCAGTGTTAAAAGTTATTAGCAAGCTAAAATACAAATTTTCATGTAAATAGTATGAATAATTGGGCCTAGAAAATTCAAAAAGCTAATACTTCTGTGTCTCTTTTATCATCAAAAATACGTAATAAGATGAAAAATATTGCCATAGTCGGTTCAGATCCGCGCTATCGCCCGTAACTTATGCCAAAAGGCTCAGTCGCAAAAAAAAGTCCCATCAAAAATATTAGTCCCAAAACGTGATCAAATAATTGTTCTATTTTCTATCTTTGAAAAATAAGAATATACTTCAAGAATAATATGAGACCCCAAAAAGGGCGAATAGAACCTGAGATTATGAAGAGTGCATGTATATATTTAAAATCTGATATAACAGTATTATAAAAACAACTGCATACATAAGTATTCTTATATTCTTATTCAGGTTTTGGTTGTTATCAAAGGTGAGATCGGTGTTTAGGATCAAGTGGCATATCAAGTTGGCTGCGACACGAGACAGACGTCGACTCGGGCGCCACCCCACGGCGGTGGCATGCGACCCAACACACAAAACATATATAGGTACATACGTGTGATGAAGCGTCAAGTCGACTGAATCTAGACAACATTTTTTATTCTTTTCTCTTGTATCTTTATCTCCTATTTTAATCGGGAGTTTAATTCTTTCGGAACAGTATTGCTTTGGACAAGATTTGAACAAAAAATTACGCAAAAGTGAACATATTTTTAAGATTAGATGTAATTTGCAAACTGAAACGCATGTCAGACAGCTACAGTACTGTAAATTATTTTAGTCTTTCTAGCAACTTCTCTTCCTGATCTAATAATCAGATATCAACCAAATTTTGTACCATAATAATGCAAATAATTACTGCCCAAAATAAAATTGAGAGAAGAGCAAGAGTAACGAGAGAAGTCCGTGATGGATTTCTTACAGCAAGTACTTCTCCTGATCAACTATAAGTATCTTTATTGAATTTTGCACACTGATAACTACAATACTGCAAATGATTTTAGTATTCTATATTCTAGTATTTAGAATGGTATTCCTTTAGTAGAGCAACTATTCCTCATAGCCCACTGGTCGCATATTCACCAAATTTGGCACAATACTGCAAATAATTCTACTCACTAATGAAAATAAAATTAAATAAATATGTTTTATTGGGATATCAGTTCTGTATATTAATTAGAAACACAACGTTTCGACAGCAAAGTGCTGCCTTTTTCAAGTATAAAGAAATATGAAAATAAATAAACAAAATTGTCAAGACAACAAAAATAAAAGTACAAATAGTAACTAGATTAGTTTAAAATATATCAACTCCTAGGATCGTAGAGCTCTGCCTGTGGTTGATGATTCAATATCCACAGATCTTCAGGAGATAATAATGAAGGTCTAAATAGGGAAATTGTCAACTCCTTGTGGTTCTAGGTTAATCTGGCTCTACTCTGTTTGGTTTGGCGCATAACTAAATCATCCACAGATCTTCAGGAGGTGGTGATGAAGTAACTCTTGCAAGTAGATTCGTAGATACAAATAACTTGAAATTATGAACAAATAATTTGTAGCCATGATCGATTAAGTTCATATCCGCTGTTCAAATTCAAATTATTCGGTGATTTTTTAATTTCAATTGCTTCTCTTATAAGCCTCTTGAACCAATTGTTCTCTTTTTCTGGATGGTTCAATCTTATATGACGAGAATGCTCTTTCAATCTTGTTTCTACAGTCCTCTTGGTTTGTCCAATATATACTTTGCCACATTGATAAGGAATCTTGTATATACCTGGATACTGTAGAGGAAATCTGTCTTTAACATTACCAATAAGATTTCGACTTTTTAAACTGGAAGTGTATGAAGTTTTTATGTCATATTTATGTAAAAGCCTTCCAATTTTATCCGTTATATAAGCTACGTAAGGCAACGTAACAAATAATTTCTTATTATTTGGATTTGGAACAGGTGGCGAAGAATTCTTCTGTCTAAGTGCTTTCTTAATCTGTGTTCTATTATAACCATTCTTCAAGAAAACATCATCCAAAAATTTGATTTCATCAGATAGTTTACTTGGATGACATAATGAAGAGGCTCTTTGATATGAAGTTTTAATAGTACAAAATTCTTGAGCAGGATGGTGATTTGATGACTCATGTAAATATTGATTTGTATGGGTCGGCTTCCTATATACAGAATGGATAAGTTTACCATTATCTTGTTTCTCCAGGTAAACGTCCAGAAAAGGAAAACAGTTATTTTCTTCAATCTCAATAATGAATTTAATGTTCCTATGCTGCATGTTTAGATGATTCAAAAAAACATTCAATTTATTTCTACCATGAGGCCAAACAGCAAAGACATCATCAACGTAACGTAGCCAGACAGTAGGTTTCTTCATAGCAGTGTTTAAAGCTTTTTGTTCAAAATTCTCCATGTACAAAATTAGCGATAGAAGGAGAAATAGAGGAACCCATGGCGACACCATCAATTTGCTTGTAGAAATTACCATTAAAGATGAAGAAACAAGAAGTCAAACAATGTTTAAAAAGCTTGACAATATCAGATGTAAAATGATCTTTTAAAAATTTCAGAGTATTTATGATAGGTACTTTCGTTAATGAAGATAAAACGTCAAAACTGACAAGTAAATCATTATCTGTCAATGTCATATCAATAATCAAATCCACAAGATGTCGGGAATCCTTGACATATGATGAAGTATGACCAATCATCGGCTTCAACAAACCATCCAAATATTTGGCTAATCCATACGTTGCTGAGCCTATTGAATTGACAATAGGTCTAGAGGAACATCCTTTTTATGAATTTTCGGAAGACCATAAAACTTGGAAATGACAAGATCTTGGGAAATAAGCTCTTTCTGAATATCTTGAGGTAAAGAAGAAGCTTCTGGCTAAAGAGAACAATTGGTTAAAGAGGCTTATAAGAGAAGCAATTGAAATAAAAAAATCACCGAATAATTTGAATTTGAATACCGGATATGAACTTAATCGATCATGGCTACCAATCATTTGTTCATAATTTCAAGTTATTTGTATCTACGAATCTACTTGCAAGAGTTACTTCATCACCATCTCCTGAAGATCTGTGGATGGTTCAGTTATGCGCCAAACCAAAAAGAGTAGTGCCAGATTGACCTAGAACCACAAGGAGTTGACAATTTCCCTATTTAGACCTTTATTATTATCTCCTGAAGGCCTGTGAATATTGAATCATCAATCACAGGTAGAGCTCTACGATCCTAGGAGTTAATATATTTTAAACTAATCTAGTTACTATTTGTACTTTTATTTTTTGTCTTGACAATTTTGCTTATCTATTTTCATATTTTTTTACACTTGAAAAAGGCAGCACTTTGCTGTCGAAACGTTGTGTTCATAATTAATTTACAGAACTGATATCCCAATAAAACTTATTTATTTATAAAATAACTTCCGAAAAGTTTTTTCCCTCATTAAAAAAAAAGTAATTAAATTCTTGAGGAGAACAAATGTAATGAGTGGAGCTTCTTTTTAACAACTATTCATCGTATTCCACTGGTTGTATCTAAATCAAATTCTGCTCACTGTTAACTACAATATTGCAAATTGAAAATAAAATTTAAATTAGTCGCGGTCTTAAAAAAAAACGAGCATAACAAGTGTAGTTCCTTTCCAGCAACTATTCCTCCTAATTCATTGGTCGAAGCCCAACCATGCACACTGTTAACAACTGCAATATTGCAAAGGATTTCAGTTAAAATTATTATTAAAATAAATAACATTTTTGGAAGAAGTGAGCGTGAAAGGTAAGTGCCTTTACCGAAATTACTCCTCCTGATTAATTAGGTTCGCATTTCAATCAAATTTTGCATACTGCAATCGAAAATATAATTTAAATTAGTCGCGTTTTTGAGAAGAGCGAGCGTAACGAATGAAGTTCATTTCCAATAACTATTTCTTGTGATTCACTGGTCGCATTTCAAGCAGATTTGGCACTCTGACAAATATCATGCCGCAGGAAGTTTCCATCTATACATATGAATAAAATTGCAGTGTCTGTTCACAATAAAGACTTTTTCTTAATTTCATATGGTCTGTTTGTTTGTCTGGGCTAATTTTCGAAACAGCTGAATCGATCGAGTTGAAACTTTCTACGGTTGTTGTTGTATTAGGATTTAGTAAGTGGTGCACGAATCGTATTAGTTTGGTCGTGTATCGTTCATCTGATTGTGTTGAAGTTGAGTACATTTGTTGATGACACTTGTTTGAAGATTCTTTACATATTACTTCAACGTTCAATAAATGGCACAAAAATCGTATTTGTTCGTTCGCGTATCGTTCATCCAATAGAGTTGAAACTTTGAACAGTTGTTGTTGGTACTTGCATGAAAGTTTCTAACATAGTAATATTTACGTACAATGCCCCATGTGAGTCGTATCAGATAGCTGTTTGTTCGCGCATCGTTCATCCGACTTTGGACTCTCTTTGTTGGTACTTAACACAGTGTTTCGATGTAAATCTTTTTTTGATCGATCATTATTTCAGACTCTCTGATTGTATTAAAACCAAATTTGGCACACTTACATCTACAACGTCACAAAAAGGATAACAAAAAAAATGCCATCTCCAAGCAGAATTACTTCACATATTCTTTGTATAATTAATTTTTCTGAGCTACTATTGTATTTTACACTTTTGCCTACTGATAGCTATCATGCTATATTTGAGAAGCACGTTTTATTCCAATGTTTGACAACAATTAGAAAGATCTTCTTTTAACATAAATAGGACCAAATTTGTGTGTTGTATCTTTTTGTATTTTTTGTGATGCGCAAATAAAATATTGTTATGAATTCAGCAACTCGTTGCAGTAGCGTAATCTGGCTCCTTACAAATGTTCTCAGCATCTCCGTTATTTCCTCCGACAACCATAATCCAAACAAATTCGTATCATCTAAAATGATTCACTGAACGCCTAGCAATAATCTCCTTTCTTAAATCCACTCTGAGTCCTGTTTTCTAGTCCCACAACATATGAGCCCAGATTATTCAAGATTTAACTCCGCGCATGCGTTTAACACTGACAGTGGATGAATGAACGCTCATTGACTCAAACAAGTTTTCGTTTTTTAATATTTTCATGCTTTCCAAGTTGTTTATTTTGTTTTTGTTCGTAAGATATGTCACCATGAAGAAACAAAATTTAAGATCGGGTGTGGAATGCCCGATGTTAGGATGTTTCTGGCGCCGAACTGGGAAACCATGGTTAGGATATTTTACGCTATCTCCAAGAGATATCTTATTATTTAATGAAGAATTTTTTGGTGGTTCTACTGGCGCCAAACAGATGAAGGGTTATTAATTTGTATGTGTTTATCACGTAATTGGTCTTAGTTATTATTTATGGTCGATTCTTACCAGAAATCTTTTAATAATTGTACTTTTTTTGTAGATTCTTGATCTTTTGGAATCGGGTGTTGTTGCTGGACGAGTTGATAATTTATATTAAGTGAACGATTTCGTATTAATATTGCAAATATTGGTGGAAGGATACTAACCGCGTTACCGTATACTGATGATGTTGATTTGAGTGATATGAGTAATTGGGAATAATGATTGATTCAATATATGAAGTTGGAGATGGTTTGAATTTAAATTTGAATATTGATAAATACCCAACTAACAAATATGAAAATTTATTTCAATAGTTTACTCTCTTCAGAATCTAGGCTCTAAATCCTCTCTGTTAGTTGGCAGAACTGCGCAAGCAAATTGTGGTATGCTAGTATTTAGGTAGAGTTCGCTATGAATAATGTAGTACCGATGCACCCAGCGCTTGGAAATTACTAAAGGTGTTAGTAAATCATACACAGTTCAGAATGCACTCACTGCTTTCTGCATTGCAGTAATTGTCTTTAGACTAACGAGAGTAATTGTTGTAATGAACAAGATTTTTTTGAAGCATTGCTAATGAATTATAGCCTTTGGGAATGATTTAGTAGTTGCGTTATGTGAATAATGAATGAGGTTGGGATCTTAGAGTGGAGATGCATTTGAATAATCTAATTCATGTGATGAGATAAATGATAATGAAATTGAAAGGGTAGTATCTGTTGGTTTTAAGATTTTGGGTGCTTTAGCGATTACTTCTCCATTATTTTTATTATTCAAGATCTTTACCAGAAAATTGACTTATCTAGTAACTATTCTATTTCAGCTAATCAATTAAATCAAATGTATCTGATGGAGAGAGAGGACCTGATTTTCAAAAGAATAACATTCTATCCTCCCCACATTGTACTCACATAGATGTAAAAGAGGATTTCGACATATCCTTCAGCTATTTATAGCTTCAACTACAATTTCTTAATTAAAACTATCTTATTAATTAATCTATTTGCATATAATAGCTGTGTGTCTAACTGTTTCTCAACGCATGTTTCTCATCAAAAAAGCTGGAGATTTATCGTATGGTAATGCTTCCAATTTTTCACAGCATATTAAATGAGTACAAGAATGGAATTAGTAACAAGATTTGAAAAAAAAATTCTTACCTTTCAGTAGTTTACTTGGCAGCTGTCTTCAAAATTCATTTTGGTTGCTTCAGCAACGGCAGAACCAATCATCTGGAACAAAATTCATTAACTTTAAAAATTTTTTGAAGAAATTTCAATAAAACATAACTAAAGCTGAACAATGCTTTTGTAACAAAAGATAAGTTTGCATTTCTGCACACCATCAATAAATATTCTAGCAATGATTCTACGCTTCTATACATTCATTCTACAATTTAGTGAGGTTATGGCTTACAAGCCGAGGCAATATTGTGCACAAAATACACACGCAAGATGTCAGATGACCGCAAACAATATGTGAACCACTGAATACGAATACAACTACTGTAGCCTTATGCGATCCAGCATGCAGATCAACTCACCCATGTACGATTATTTTTTGTTGGAATGTTGGTGCATATATAAAGGTGCTGTTATACTGTTTGTTTTGTTTGGAAGTTACTGGACGGTTAAATCACGAATTATTTGAAGCATTTTTCGGGAGGAATTTGCTAAGAATAAAATATGAATGTTTACCGATAAGAAGCCATAAAATTGGTATTTAATATTGATACTTGCTGCCGAAAAGGAACAATGCAGTTCATATATTTGTTTTTCATGAAACTTTTTTGGCAGTTATTCTAGCTAAAATCAATAGGGGAGATCGAGAAGGGTTGTGATAATTTTTATTTCAACCAACATATCTCATTCTACATCTATGATCTGTATGAGTCTATGTAGCTTAATCCATACTGTTTGATAAACAATCATCAAAATTAATGAAAGTATCAAGATGTCTGCGAAAATTTACAAAAACAGAAGCTACTCCCTGTGTTACAGCTCTCCTAATACCGAGGTAAGTTGTGACAGATACCAAGGTAAGTTGTGACACCTATATATTTAGACTATTAAGTGAATGAAAAATACAATTATATTAGTATTCAAGGCACTGTATCCATTTATCTTTTGATATGCAATTGGAAAAGGGCTCAAGGCAACACAAGCAAAAACAATTATTCTTTACATCTTCTTCGTCTTCATTCTTTTCATCATCAACTTTGTTTTTCTTATAAGTCTTCTTCTTTATTTTTTCAGTCTTCTTCTTTTCGTCACTTGAAACACACTTTTTCACATTCTTTATCTTTCTACTGGCTTCTATGACAGCAATTTCATCTTAGGAAGATGTGTCAGAAAGCACAGCAGATTTGATCTTGCGTCCATTCGGTTGCCTTTTTTTTATTAGTGGAGCTTTTGGCAACGGTCTGAGTGATTCTGGCAAGATCACATTGGAAGTAGTGGCAAGAGAGCTACGGGCTGAAGACGTGGAGACAACGGGCTCCTTGGCGTTAATGCTTAGAGTAGATGAACTGCTGGAAGATGTCATGTTCTGATCTGTAGACATACTTGAAATGAGGTTTTTTTGCCTCTATATTAAATTCTCTGACAGCACAATGTCATCGTTTTCAACAATATCGATAGTTGGACTTGAAGTAATGATTCTCGTTTCTGGGTTTCCCTCAATTTCTGGATTGGGCAAAACACGATCAGTGACTTGACTAGGCAAGAAATAGCGACCTCTTCAAAGACCATAACACCATAAATTTCTGCACTAACCATACCTCCATAAGTCTTTCGATTATATATATTTTCGCATTCTGAGGCAAAGAAATAGAAATTCACCATGCAACATCACGCCACAAGACAAGGAAAAAACCTTGTCACAAAAATAAACAAAAATAGGAAAGCTGTGATAATAAGCTGTCACAACTCGCCTAGTTGCAAAAAATTGTGAACCGGTCAGAATAATAATTTGGAATTTTGAAACAAGATGCCAACACAAAGGAAAAACAATATCACGCTATGAAACTTGAAAAACTAAAGCATTTGAGAAAAAATATCATAACAATGTAAACATAATACGTAACGATATATAAGCAATCAAAATTCGTGATGGAAAACTTGCTTTTTGCAATTTTTAATATGTAGATGTCGTACATTCACAACCGCTTAAAGTGCACCATGTTGCGTCAAATAGCGCGTCTTAGAGATAACAAACGCGCATTGTTATCACTTCGCTGACGGCCATAGTTTCCGAGAAATCGACTATATCACAATTATCCCCTATCACAACTCTCCTAGATCTTCCTTACTTTGTTCTAAAAAATACGACGATTTCTTGAGTTTTTGTAGATTCAATAGTTCAAAGAGCTACATTAATTTATAATCTATTGCTTATAAAAATTAAATTATTCAATAAATCAGCTAAAAACCAATAGGATTCTATTTAAATAGTTACCCAATCGATTGAAAAAGCAAATGATAAAATCGGTCAAAATTTGCGACCTGTAACGTGTCCTAATACATACAGACTACTTAGACAAAACTCAGTGGATGAATATTTTTGATTCATAAAATGGAAAATAAAAATACTGAAGCAATCCCGAGTCAGCCATGTGATAGCCAGAGATCTTTTCAACTTTACCAAGCCATTACTGACAAGTGACAATAGTACGTTATCTTAGTTTGTATATATTATGTAAATTACATTTGGTTCTAGAGTCGTCGATCACAAATTAATAACATATTTACAGAAAATTGTTCATAAAAATTGTATAATTTAACCAACCATAAATAGGGTTCTATTTCAATAGTCAATCAATCGATATTTGATAAATTAAAGAATCAACAAAATCGGTCAAGATTTGTGACCTGTAGTGTGTCCTCATACTACAGATAAACTGAGACCAATAAACTAATGGATAAACACTATTGTACCACGTCATCACTGATAGGGTGTAATTTTAAATAGTATATAAATAGAAATAAAAGTGTTTTTCTACAGTCACTATAGAATTATACCTATATCACACGCTGTAGCGTGCGGAATAGGGGTTATTCCGCAAGCTTAGAAGTTCGTAGGAGGGCCGCGTGGCGTCGCGAAAAAACTGTAGCATAGCTGTCATAATTTCATTTCTCTTTATTTTATTATCATTCCTCTCCAAGAAAATATCAATATGAGTAATTTTATCAAAGTTTGATGAATTGGAATGAGATCAATGAAGCAAATTCTTTCTCAAAAAACTGCATATTTTGGCTATAAATATTTTCGCGAACACCTTTGACTGTAGAAAAAATAACATCCGTCACTCGTGCGAATCGATCATTCCGCACTTGTATCGGAATATACTATTTTCTAAAAAAATCATCAATAGGAATTGAACTGATGACAAATCATAATAGAAAATAATCAATTGACTGTATGGAAAGTTGCTAGAATCGGTCAAATATTGCGGTCTGTATCGTGTTTTCATACGTACAGACACCGAAGATCAAAACTAGTTGAGGAATAATTCAAATCCATAAAATAAAAAAAACTCGAGGGTGATCACGAGTTAAGGTCCTTATCAACTGCATCACATTATCTCTGACTATACTACGCAATCCAAATTAGTAAGTTACTCTTTTCTTACAGTCGTCGACCACGAAATAAGAGATATTTTTGTAGAAAATTATTTTACAATTTAATGCAAATCCATACGTCTTGCGCATATATAAATCCATAACAAACTGATAAAAACGCATCGACTTTTATTGATTTCAATTTGTGCATAAGAGTGACAAGATCATTGCGATTTTGTTTATAATTTGTGGATTTATGAATTTATAAGACTTAGGCTCAGTATTTCAGTCCATGGTTTACCTTAAACGTAGCTTAATTTCTATAGTAATGATTGTTAGAACAATTGTTACCAAGGTAGTTAAGCTCCGCTTGAGGTAAACCGATGACTGAAATACCGGGCCTTAGGGCCAGTTTCACCAAAGCCAGTTAAATTTATCCAGAGGTTATTTTATACGAAAACTATTGTTGATACAATTGTAACTGTAGTTACTAACTCAAAATAACCTCTAGATAAATTTAACTGACTTTGGTGAAACCGGGCCTTATAGATTTACACAAAATTGCAACATTAATCATAAAAAATAAAGTATTCAACAAATTACTTTGAAAATTTATAGGGTTTTATATCGATAGCTAGTTAATCGATTAAATGAAAAATTTGCCAATATCGGTGAAAAATTGCAACCATTAACGTGTCCCTAAACGTGCAGACCAACTAAGACTAAAACTAATATTTATTAATAAAATGAGCTCGGGTGCGGTCCAGAGATATCAATAAGATAATTAGAGCCCTTGTCAATCGCTTCAATCCATCACTGACAGTAGACTAACAATATGACGTAATCCTAATTTGTATATGAGTTACCTATGCTTATTGTCACAGTCGTCAATCGTGAAATAAGGAAATTTTTGTAGAAAATTATTCATAAACGTCTTTCTATCTATCATTTAAGCCAAGATGAAAATCAATAGGACTATTTTTTGATAATTATCCAATCAAAAAATTTCAAATTCAACAAAATCGGATAAGAATCGCGAACTGTAGCGTGTCCTAATACGTACAAATCAACGGACGCAGACGCATGTATGTTTTCAAAGACTTTAGGTCTAATAGTTTTACTTTTTAAGATTATTTGCTCACTACCCTGAAAATCATGACAAAATCTAGATTTTTGTTACTAAAATACGAAATATGAAATATATAAATTAATAACTTGAATTTAGTTGTTACTCAAGATCACTTTCAATCGAATTTATACCATAAATATTCACTAACAATAATAAATAAGTGTCACTTGAGTTCAGTATTTTTGGTGTGAAAAAAATTTGACAACAGCGCATCTGACAGCTATCTGCTAGAATTCAGGGTTTACCCAACGCAGGAATGGCTTTACAATATCTTCTAGTTTCAATTTGGAATCCACTGTTTCGAATTTGAATCTCTGACGGTATATTTACTTTGAATTAATATTTTTTCATTATAAATTTTGCTTCTTAATAATATCTCTTTATTTCCTATATTTTTAGCGCATTTTTCAGAAAAAAGCGCTATTATATTCACTTTGGCTGGCTGGCTGGCTGGCTGGCTGGCTGGCTGGCTGGCTGGCTGGCGTGACGCTGAGATCTCAGCAACTATACTATTTACAGAGTTGAAACTGGTACTAAATAAAAGCTGCTATTTCGTAGGTTTGCACAAATTGCTTTAATTCAAGCTCAGTGATTGTAGAAGATCAAATTATTCAATTACTTGTGTCAAGTGAAACAATATCCATAGGTATATATGACATTTGGGATATGGCAACTAGAATTTATTAAAGTAGATAAAAATTTAGTTGCAACTTTCGCCGCGGGTGTCACTATTATTATGTACAGTTGTCAAATCTGTCCGGGCTTCATTCAATGACTTGTTTGACGCGAATTTGAAGCTTATTAGAATGAATTATTATTATTGGATAAAAATTTGTTTACTTTTGGTGTATTTCTTTTATATAGCTTTGAAGAAGATCAAATTATCATATTAAGGTACAGCACCCGATCTCCCGTCAGTCAATAACTAAACAATGAAGATTAAAAGATATTTTTGAGTTTGTACATGCATAAATTATGTACCTATCAAATAGTCAACTTGAAACTAGTACTAAATGGAAGCTGCTGGTTCGTAAGTTTGTCCAAACTCCTTGATTCCAAGCTCAGTAATTGTGAGAGATGGTAATTTGAGAAATCTCTAAAGTAACAAGCATTCATGAGTTGTCAAAAATGCGCTTCCATCATCCAGATGATTCTTCCATTTTTTTATAATATTTAATGTTTGTCATTCAATAATATTTCATAAATGAATTCCAACTCTGATTTTAATGTTACTGATAATGAATTGCAAGTCCAATGTGAAGATTCTTAATTTATATGATCCTCATTGATTTTCAACTTTTAGGCCCCGAAAAACTCACATACATCCTGAATTGAGTGCACGCATCATCGCCAAATAGAATATGTCATTTGTTTTCATGTATGGATGTTGGAAATATCTGCGTACATTACATTATGAATCATTCAGACTGAAATATCCACAAAACTGCAGGTCAGAATACTTTTTCAATGTTAAACTTTATTTACGAGAATTGATTGATATAAATTACAGTTTTTTGTATTGATAAGTATAGTTGTAGTTGAATTTTAATAAGATAGATATTTTCGGTAAATATTCTCATTTAGTCTGTATTAAAAACCTCATTTTCAATCATTAATCTCTTAAAAATCCAACGTACAAATGTACAATACTCTTAAAAAAATTTAATTCAATGTATAAGATATCCAGAGACAATATATTACAATTTCTAATAATTGCTCTAAAGATTGAATAACCTTGAAGGAAATTTTTTTCTATCCAAAAGCGTTATTATAAGTTACTTCTATCGTAAAAACCCGATGCTAACGCACGTACGGGATGTCTTGAAGATTCACTTTTATGTTATTGAGTTTAATATGTTATTATCACAGTAGTTTCCAGAATCTTTGATCGATTTGACGGTATGTTTTTGAATTTGAAAATAAATTGATAATTACTTTATAACAAATAATTATTAGTGGAAAAAGAATATTGAAACAATCTAATATTCTTTAGAATTATCTATTTTGAGAAATTCTTGTTCGGTCGACGTTAGCACTATAGCAACAAGTCGGGCACTTGTTTAATAAACGCTATACATCATAGTGACTTATGATCACATAGTGTAGCGTCTAGCCATCCCAACCAAAGCATAGCCACATAACAACCATCTACGAGAATGTTGTTCTTCATGTTGTTTCTGTCGGCTGCTAGCGTGCCTCGAAAATTTTTCGATCGAACAAAAAAGCATCAAAAAATAAATGAGTGATGCCCCCCAGTACGCTTTATTTGTGTTTAGTTGAGAGAGGAGACGAGTCGTGTTGGTAATTGCACCAATGGAACGGCCTAATCGAAACGGTAGCGCGGCTTATTTACTGCTAAATGATTTAGAATTTTTCCCAGAATGCTCCCACAAATTGTCGCTCAGCGGCGATAAATTACCGATGCGGGAATAAATCGCGTAATAACTGCGCAGCGGGTGACAGGCGTACCAACTGCTGCGCGTGCGCACGACTACATTTCACCGTGTTACGTACTTTCCTAGACCACGAAAGTTTTCCCAATTTTTTCCCTCAACACAAAATATTTCAAAGAGAGTTTTTGTTTGACATCTACGAAGAATAAAGTAGGCATATAAAAACCAGACTAAATTTTTGATAAGAAAGTGTATTAGCTTCTTTGTGATGAGTTAACTGTTCGTCAGGCATTGTCTGAAGGCTGTCTGCTGCCGATTTGAGCGCTATGGTAGCGCTTCTAAATAACCAAAGCCCCCGCTGTTTCATCCTATAACCCCAACACACATCGTACCATACATCAACCCAAATTACATACACTTCACTTAAAATTTAAGTGGTAAACTTTATCTCAAAATAATTATTTGAATATAAAATATGAGAAATATGAAATATTTCATTTGTTTTACAGTTCGCGTGACCAACTATAACAAGCTTTTCAGCTCCCAAGCACAGCTTACAACTTTAAAAAAACAAAATCCATTCCAAAACAAAGAAAAAATTATTGCTCACAACATTTCTTTCACGACAACCTCCCACAAATCAAAATGGTGAACTGGCAAGTGTAACACGATAAATTCGAAACACCCGGTATAAATCAATATGATACAATTATCAGAAAGCACAATTAATAGAAGAAGAATATATCGAAAGAAGCAAGATAAAATTGGTAGCTTCAAGATCTTTTCAAAGAAGTGCATTATATTTCGAAAGACAAGTAAATCTTGTGTATCATAAATATGAACAAGAGCCGTGTAGTGTAGCTTACATAGCATTTTAATACTGCAATAGAAGAAAAAAGAGGCATATTCTATTCAAAAGATGATTTCGTCACACTTGTCTTCTTGTCTAGAATGAAATGGTCGGAGGACTAATAGACTATAATTTATTCTAGTATGTCATAAAAATTTGGATAAGAACTGCGTTTTCAATAATAGAACTGGAATATAGCATTTAAATGCCGGTATAGGAAAAAAAGAATATGCCGATCTATAGAGGTGATAAAGAATAGCGCTATATAGTGCACATGCTCTTGATTTCTGACAGATGTGCTCAAGTAAAATCCCATTAGATCCTTAAAAAAAGTCAAACAAAAATTTCAAATGCAGGAAACCTCGATCATCGTCTTGAAGCACTGTCGCTATGAGTCAATAAAATTTTAGGATCAATATCTTAAGGCGATTCTTAGGCCAGTATGTGTTAAAACCACAGAGATATTATAGCATAGGAGCGCATTTGAATGGATATATAACACTAATATAAAGAGATATGAAATAGAAGACCTTTCTCTATCTCTCTTCAATGTCGTATGCACATGATCTTTGGCGGAGACTTGAATTTGATTTGAAAATGTATATAATAAAGATGGAAAATTTGATTGTAAGAGATATGTCTGATAGTAGAAGCAATGTGGAAAGGTTTTAACTAGCTTAAAGTAATAAGCTATTGTGCATCTAACTCCATTTCTTCTTTTCTCAGTATTTATGTAAGATTGAAATGTAATTCTCGTACAAATAGTAAGAAGTTGTCTTTACTGTCATTATTATATATATTCTTGATTCAATTTCATATGCAGATGTACTGAGTACTATCTAGCAAGGCATGCGCATAGAAGAAGGAGATAGAAATAGATTACTTAACTCATCTCCCTTTCTATTGGCCTTTGTTTGCTTTCTTACACTACCCATAGTATTTATACAATCAAAACTCCAAAATATTGTCGCCATAATCTTGTTAGTGAAACATATATAGTCCAATTCCCTTTTATCGTTAAGTGTAGAGATTTTAGTCTTTATTCTCTATTCGTGCACAAACTTTGCGCACTGTTTCCTATTTTTTGCAGTCTGCTTGGCTTCCTTTCTTCTCCAGGAGTTTCTCTATGATGTTATCCTAGTTCTTTTTCGGTCTTCCTCGACTTCTCTTCAGTATATTTCTTGATGTTCAAGTCCTCTTTACAGGTCTACTTTCCTCCATCCTGACCAGGTGTCCCCATGCACCACCTCAGTTGTCTTTTCTCAATAAATTCTACTATAGGTTTCACTGAAAGTTCTGATCTTATATCTTGATTTCTTATTCTGTCCATTCTCGTTACTCCTTTTACCCTTCTCAAATATTTCATTTCTAATGTCTGGATTTTATTTTTGGTTCTTCTCGGTATAACCCACGACTCACAACCATATGTTAGAACTGATCTAAATATTGTATTGTAAATTGTTAATTCTGTCTTCCTGCTAATTTCTTTCTTACTTATTAAGCTGTTATTTATGCTGTTAGATAATTTCTCTATTTCATCTACTCTTTTGTTAATGTCTTCCATCTTTTGTTATTGTTACTCCTAAATATTCGAGTTTCTCTACTTGTTCTATGTTTCCATTATTTAGCTTGATAGATTTTTCTTCATTACCTATTATCATTACTTTTGTTTTCTTCACATTTATTGACATTCCGTGCATATTCAGTTTATTATTCCATATATTCAAATTTCTTTGCAGTTGTGCTTCGTTTCTTGCGAATATTATAACATCGTCCGCAAACGCGCATTCTCCAATTTCGATGTGTTGCATATTTCTGTGGCCTACTAATAGCTTCGTTGTTTCTTGCTTGCATTCTTTTATAATATCGTCCATGAACACTGTAAACAGAACCGGACTCATAACTCCTCCTTGGCGAAGGGCATTTTTCGTTTCAAATATTTCTGATTTTCGGTTTCTTTTAACAATATAGTTCAAATTTTTCTTATATAAACCTTTGATCGCATTCACACCTCTCTGTGTTAAACTGTTCCAGATTCTTTGTCTTTGCACTCTGTGGAATGCTTTTTCCAGATCTATGAAGGCCATGCATGCTTTACTTTTAGTCAATAAGGTTTTCTGGACTATATTAGTGGAATAAGTGATACAAAATTCCTTGTCTTGTACTGCTAGCCATTTGTAGCAGCAATTTCATCGTTGTAATGAAATGAGCTTCTTAGCAATGCTGCTTTAAGTCACAAATGAGAAAAGATTACCAAAGGCCAGCTCTGAAAAAGAGCAAGTTGTAGTTCATAATATCCATGGTGGACCACATATCTCCAATGGGACTCTCCAGGCTACGTGGCGGACATCATATTGTGCATCACCCCTCCCAATAGAAGCCTCTAGTGATATTCTAGAAATGGAAAAAGTCGAGAAATAGAAACATTCAAGAAATCAATATTTCTCTATATAAGGCCAAGCAAAAGACGTGAGGACAGTACAGTAGTAAGAGTAGTACTGGTGAAATAAATATCGAACAGTAAAGTGAACAGTGTATATAAATAGTGAAATATAAATATCTGTGATCTTGTTTAAATGAGAATTAAGTGACAAGTAAATAAATATAGTGTTATTAGTGACATAAGGAGAATAAAGCTTTTATTTCATTAAGATTATTAAATAGTGACTTTCATTTAATTACAAATTAGATCAAGCAATAAACATTACAATATTACTAGAGGAAAACTGCAGTCTGCGGTTGATGTGTTTCGCCAAATCATGAGAACTTAGCTCTAGAAATGAATATTTCTCTATTTTTCAAGACATGTTTAAGGTTAAGGAGATTTTATAGTTTTGTAAAGAATAGGAAAAGTCAACGTTGTGGGTGGCAGCCATCCTAAACTAGAGCGTATTTTGATGATAAAAATCCTCTCCATATTTTCTCCTTCATTGCTTTATGAGGTTTCGTTAAGAGATGCGCACAGTTTTGACCTGAGTTGACGTGCCCATGTGGCGGATATTCCATGAAAAATCTCCTCCAGTGCTCCTGTTTGCTAGAGATCTATACAAGAATTTGATGAAAATCCTCCTCGTCTTTTCTACTTTATTGTTCCACAAACTTTCGTTATAAATTGAGTACAATTTTGGCCTATGATGGAATGCCCACGTGGCAGATATTCCATGAGAAACCTCTTCAATATTCCAGCCATTGTGAGACAGAAAGTATTTTGGTGGAATGAATTCTCTCCACCTTTTCACCAATTTGTCTATAAACTTTTGTTTTACATACGATTAAACAATTTTGACCTGAGATGACTCATCCACGAGATGGTAAATCCATCCAGTGGAAAAAGTGACTCGAAATTTTCGGAGAGTGGAAAGCGCCATCCATATATTGTTGATACTCCATTTTGAGTGAAGCATCGTCTTGCAAACTGGACGCGGCCACGTGGTGTCTATACAAAAGTAATTCGTGGCTTTATTAGAATTTGTTATTATTAGTCAAACCTTTATTCTGTCTCAGTCTTTCAAGGGGATACTTCTTCGCGTTGGTGTTTGCGTCTAATATGTACATCGATGGGCCTTTTTTTGCTAGGCAAAAAGTTAATGTTGAACATGACGGACGTATAGGAGCATCGGGTTAGGAGCCCACACCTCTCTGATCGGATAATTATTACTCCGAACCGAGAAAAATATATGTATCTACGACGCCTTCTTGGCTCAAACGTTGATGTTAAATTATTTTATGGTTGTGGTTACCTTTCAATGCTATTTCTATGAAATGTCGTACAGTAATCTGCATCTATATTAAGCTAGGCATGCTAATGTTATTTTGGGATTTCCAAATAGAGTGCTAAGCTGGGTACCTGGAAGGAGCCTTATATAATAATGGGTTTCTTACAATTATATACTCTATAGCAGAATACATGAAGGTTACATTTATTCCATAGGAGAAACATTGAAAGATAACCACAATCATAAAATAATTTAAACGTCAACTTTTCGTACTGTACCTTATTGCTACGTCCTCGCCACATTGAGCCAAATGTTCTAACGTTATGTTGGTTCGACAGCCTACCAAATTCTAGTACAGCGTGCCCACGTTGCTCGTTATTCTGGCCCAAGATGAGCATGCGTATTTCTATGTGCCCAACAGAATGTAAGAGATATAAAGACATAGTCTTTTCGCAGTCTTTGCTCCGAGACTTTTTGTTTCAAAACAGGGAATTAGCGGTGTACTTGGTATGCAGTCATTCATATTTTGTATTATTGACTTCGGATCAAAGTGATGTACCCAGGATTCAACCAAATCAAATTAGCCTCAGCAATGAATATCTGTTCCTTTTTAGGTACTCGAGAAGCAAAAATATTTTTGGATTATTTCAATATTGCTTACTGTAGTGTCCCGTTTATCTTCTATAAACTCCATTATGCTCCTTCGATAATCGATTGTCATGCCGCCGACTAATCTTTTTTTTTTGTAAGACGACTGTGTGCTTTTGCACCTGGTGTCTGTTTTAATTTCAGTACTTTATTCAACGGCGGTGTGTTTTAGTTTCGATTAGAGGCCAATCACGAGTTCTGATGATAAAAGTCGAATAATTTCATAAGTAATGAATACTTGAAACTTTATTTGAAGTAATACCAACAACTGACAAGTCAATAATTTTGTGTTTGTGAGCTTTCGTATGCAGTTTTGGAACACTGAATCTTTTCATTCTAGAACACTGTACAAGAAGGTTTTTACTCTGGTGATAGAACAACCATATGTTTTTCTATTCTATTTGAATAACGTATCAAACCCAACCTTATAAATTGATAAAAATATTTTCCAGGCAGACACCATAACCTTATTTTGCGAAATATAAATGTCAACGTATATACTTTACTATTCTTCTGTCAAAGATAATCTTGATGTAGTGTCCTTTAGATTAGAATACACATAGATTGTCAATTTTTTATTTGTTGTGTGAATCAGCGATTGCTACGATAAGGTAAAATAATGCATCGGCATACGAAAGCAAAGTGTGAGATATTGTCCAGTCCAAGAGGCCATATCGACAGATCTTTCTGTCGAGATAGGCCAGGAGAAAAATACTTGGGACTTGCAACTTTAGCAGTGGATTGTGATACTTTTATAGATTGGCAGAACTGCAGAAAAACAAACTCAGTGCAAGAATAAGGAAATACTAATTCTTCCTTGCAGAAACTACAAATATATAATTAGATACGTACATAAAATCAACCACAATATATACACCATTAGAAGTATTCTGATCTTTGTACATTAATAGAATATTACTAAGAAACAAATGCCACTCAAAAATATCTCAATTGTAATACAGCATTCCTTCCGAAATTTGGGAACAGTTTTCTTGGGAAGCACCTGTTTCCTGTGCTTACAAGGACGGCCAATTCATTAATTATAAGTTCACAGTTCGAGCTGTACATATACAGACTCATACACCCACATAAAAATCCATACAAGTGCATTTATCGCACAAGGAAGACATATTTGCATGAGCCACCCGCACCTGTGGTGAGTTACATACATCGTTTGTTCGGCGCAATAAGCTCACGGCGAAACAACTGCATATCTACAAATAATTAAATAACGGAGCAGCAGTTGGATATGTGTGTGGTGTAAACTTCGATTAAGAGAATTATTTATTATACGCAAGGTGTGCAAATGTAGGAATGAAGAAAGAAGAAATGGGGTCGATTATAATTATTATGCCTGAAGAGATAGCAATATTAAAATTTTATTGGATTGTTATCCTTTTCTAATATAATAAGATCATTGATGAAACCAGAAGTGCATATTTCTCATCTTATATTCATGTGATGATGAGATAAGTTTACTTCAGTTAATAGCAACGAATAATCAATTGTTTATAAAAAATCAACAATCTAGATTTTTTTTCATGAAAATTAATAGGGTTTTATTATGATAGTTAACCAACGACAGAAAAAAAATCAGCATCGACCTAACGTGTCTTCATACGTACAGATCAATGGGTGGAGAATTATTACAGTTTTCAAAAGCAAATTTAGGTCATTATAAATATTTAAAAAAATAAATTTGCATCAACCTCCAGAGGAATGTCTCTTATTTCAATAAAGTTATATTGCAAGACGATTGTAAAATCGATTGACTTTTAGTTATTCTTATCGTCAAAATTCGAGGCTTACTCGCTAGTGCCCTGTGGTGGAGAAATAATGAAGTTTTATTTTTGAAACTTTGTTATAGAAATAAAGGGATGTTCTCAATCGCTTATTTGAAGAAAATATATCAAATAAATGACAATTGGAGCTAATAACTGAGCTAATATAGAGTACGTTCCACTAGGCGATCGCAACGATTTGGTCACGGCCGCAGTTTTTGCCGTTCCACTAACACATGATTGCTGTGGTTAGTGCTTCAATTGGAACGATGCAAGTATCTGTTAAATGTCAAATCAACTGAAAATTCGAGGTTGAGATCGAAAAGTAAATCACCAATAAAATTTAACTAAGCTTATAAGAGACCGTTAAATTATGTATCATATTGACAAATAAAAAATCTAGAATCAATCAACATGGTTTGAAACCGAAAGTACAAATTGGAAAGACACTTCCTCAATTAATTCAAATTTTTTGGTGATTTCTGCAAAAATGAACGGAACGACCGCGTCGAATCATCTTTTAATCGCGAGCATTGTGAGCTTGAATCGATCGCTATTAATGACATCATCTATGAGGTATTGATCTTGAATGCAAAGACCGGAATCGTCCTGTGAAACGATTATTGAAGCGACATGGGGATCGCCTAGTGGATATCGAATAAATTTGAAAATCAATGTATAAAGCTGTCAATTGAAAGGAGCTGTAAAATACTGTTCTATCGCACTCGATTGTAAATAACTATTTTGTCATTACATTGATCAATTCAACATTTAAATCAATTTTGTTACAGAAGAAACTGATAAATCCATTCTCGAATCTATTTAAATCCATTAAGATTTTTTAGAATAATTCAAACATTTTCGAGTTAAAGGACTATAGTATTTCCAAATACTTCAAAATGAATTTAAATCAAGCAGATTAATTTGACTTACTTAATAATTTTAAAAATCTGTGGCCAGCACAGTACTTCTCTAATCTTAAATTTTATGGTTAGTTATGTCTAGTTGCTTTGTTTATTCCAAACTAGGCATAATTTGGTTAAATTGTTAAAAACGATTAACAATCGAAAAAGTTATTTATTTTGATTTCTATTAGGCCGAGAGCTCTAATTTTATATTAAACTAGACATTTATTTGAATAACTTGTAGAAAAACAATTGACAATCGTTTGAATACCATTTTTGACATTTTAACTAGAATTATTCCAGCAGGAGATTTAATTTGATACAAAATACAATAAAACCAAATTATTATTTGGAAAAAAAATAAATAAAAACGTTTGCTATGATGTCCAAATAAAACTAATAATAATTTTCATTACTTCTTTTTTTCGCATGTTTCAAAAAATATAACGAATTTTATAATACTTAATTCAAATTTTCATGACAACTGCACTGCTGATAATTTTGAAAAATGGTTTAAGAAAATGTTGGTTCAAACTATTTAATGATCAATTTCAGTTATTTTTTTCTTGAGAAATACCACCGTTTATAAAATGAACGCAAGAAACTGAAAAGTTTCATCAATAAAAGGTTGGTACGACCGATTAAAAGAGCTCATTTACGAACTGAAAACTAACTTCTTGATAAAAAGCTCTAATATGAAATTTCAGTCAAAAATTCGTACGCGTTCTCAAGTTATCGTGCTTTCAGACAGACCGACTTACTTTAAATTGTTTTTTGAGTTAAGCAAGGTTTAAATCGTGAAGATTCATCAAAATCTCGAGCTGTCAGAAAATCACGATCACAATACTTCTATTATACATAATCGGGAAAGTAAGGAATATTTGTTGTTGCAGTTGTTCAATATTACATAGTTGTTTAGATGATACAGAGAGTACGTTCCACTAGGCGACTGCAACGGCCATGTCAACGCAATAATCGTTCTACAAGATAATTGCGGTCTTTAAGTTCAGGATCAATACGTCCTAGATGACATCATTAATCACGACAGCTTCAAGCTTACAACTTGACGCGATTGAAAGGTGGTTGCGTTAATTTTCGCAAAAATCACGAAGTAATTTGAATTAATTGAAAATTGTACTTTCGATTTTAAGCTACATCGATTGATTCAAGATTTTTTTAATTGTCAATAGACAGATAATTTCGTGGTCTCTCATTATCATCATCTATTATTTATGAGAGAATTTACACAGGCCTGTAGAAACCATTACATTAATTTATTTGTGTATTGTCAGTTTATCTGTCATTTTACAGACATTCGCATCGTTCCACTTGTAATTCCAATCACAGCAATCATATTTATGTGGAACGGCAAAAACCGCGGTCGCGGACAAATCGTTGCGGTCGCCTAGTGGAACGGAATAACAATTACCAAAAACAAAAGACTAGCTAATACGATATTGTAAGATACATGGTATCAAGATTAACTTATCATCATGTATTTTTCAATACCATATTTGTGTGTCATATTTGTTATTTTTCCTGAGGAAGGTGGCACTGTATCATCAAGAAGATTCAAATTTTCTTATTGATATTAAATAATTCTATAGCCAAATTAACTTTTCAAAGTGTTATTATTTTGATATCAAACAGTAATTGAAGATTAGCGAGCATAAATTCAAGCAACAAGCATGTACATATTTCAATAGTTACTTACTGTGGTTAAGGTAGAAAAATATATGAAACTGTATATTGAGAATATAAAAAAACCAAGAAGAATACTCAATTACAAATTGATCAATGGGCATGCTTCGTTCAATATTAACAAACGGAAATATTTGGAAAAAAAAATTCTTACAAATTATAACTGAGAGTAAAATAAAAAAAAATTAATGCGTTTCCAATAAAGATATAGTAAATTAATTCGACAAATATATTTTATTTTCGTGGAAATATCTCCATGTCATTTATACACAGTGTTTACATATACATTTAATATAATTTTATACAGAATATATTTACAATTCTCAATTCACATACTATATATAATATAGTAGCATTTAAATGAATTTTATTATATATCACACATGTTTTTTGTGTTATTATACAAGAGACAGTCTTTCAGGATTGTACAAACTTAAAACAAATAATATAACTATGAATTAATAGCAATTGTAGAAGAAGAAATCACTAAGAAAAAAAAAACTAATTGATATGGTTAATAAAAGATTAATAGCGGTATATAATAAAAATTGAGTAGATTTCAAGTATAAATTGGAGATTACAATGTGTATTACAAATCATACATAGAAATCGAAGTAGAAGAAATAAAAACCATTACATTAAAAAAAATTGAATAATCAAATTGATGTAATTTCAAATTCCATTTCGAAATGAAAATATTGAAGTCATTTGAAACAGATAGATAAAGAAGCAATCAGTTTAAATATTATTTAAAAACTGGAAAAAAAAATTAAATCAATTTTAAACACCAATCGAAAGTCATTTTGAATAATGTGCTTGATTTTTTACTTGAAAAAATAATAAAATTTGAGAATACATAATGATGTTAATGTCCCTATAATTCAAATTACGAAGGTAGTAAATAACCTCCCCGACTTCTTTCGTGTATAACACCATCCAAAAAGATATAACATGGTCATCTTGGGCCCAAGAACAAGTCGTGTAGATAAGTTTGGGCTTCATTTTTAATCATAAAAACATACAGCCATAACTTATTTATCATAATTCCTGCCGTGTTCAAGTTGACGTCACTCGTTTGTAGCCCAATCGTCTTTTTTCTCTTATTCACTTCTCAAACTTTTATTTATTCATTTTCTCGTTTACAATTTCTGTTTCACACGCTGTATGACCGGGAATAAATTTCATTTAGTTCTCTAGAATTTAATCAGTAAGTAGAGACTACAAAGAATATAAATTATTTTTCAGCAGAATGTTAGGAATTTTGTAAAAAATGTTGGTATGACTGGTCACGATTGTGTATTGTTGCAAAAGGAACAAAACACGGTTGTGACAAATGTATATGTTTCTAACAGAGGGAAAGTATTGATAAATAGCGCTAGGATAAAGAATGATACAATGCAAACGTTAAATATTTCCTACAGATGTATCATGAGCTATTGTTTTCAAGTACACAAGAAATTGTTTCATTGTTGGAAATTAGATTTATATTTATATTATTTTAAATGACTTATTTTCATTTGAAACCAATAAAATTGCATGTACACATCCTACAGAAAAGAAGCTGTACGAAAAATGTAATAAAGAAGCTATAAAAGCACCTACAGATTTATATGTCTTCAATGATTTCTATTCAAATAACTCCCAAAAACATTAGAATACTTCGAATTACTGCTTGAGTAATATGAGGCAAAGTGTAACAAGAAACAGCTCATTGTCATGTCTCGCACTTTTTGGATAGATATTCGATGTCCAATCAGAATATTTGTGTAGTTTGTACAATCCTGCTGTTACATATTTATTTGTACAAGTCTTGGTAATATTCACAATCCCCGGTCCGCTTTGGTAAATAATTAAAACAATAAATAAGTCCTTTTTAGTTAAGAACAAATTGGCGGTGAAAAGAAGCTCCTTAAAATTTTTTCGACAAATGAATTTATTTAAACACCTAATGAAAAGTATTTTTCTAAAAAGTGTGGAGCTTCTACCCCGTTCATACGGGCCCGGGGAAGTGATCTCAGTAAGCCGTCGCAGCTCCATGGTGCATCAAATGATGATTAAAATGATTCAAATGATTAACAGGCGAATGATCATTCGAAGGTGGAGTTGGCATACCTGTCGATTGACAGACATACCAATCCGAGAGGTTGGTACTCCCTGGCGCGGGTACACTCGTTGCGTCGTTAGCTACACTAATACTTCCCGCGCTAGAGGTGTTGGACTCATCGCCGTCACTATCATAATTCGGGGGGGACTTGCCCCCCGTTGATGAGCCGCCGCAACCGTGCACTTTCATATGTTTTCGCAATGAGGACGGGTGTGTGTACGACTTATCGCAGCCTGATACTCGACAGTTGTACGGTTTGTCGGAAGTGTGGACGTGGGAGTGCTTCTTCCGGTCCGAACTGTTGGCGAAACGTCGGTCACAGCCTTCATATTCACATTTAAAGGGCTTTTCACCTAAAAAAAAAAAAACAAATATTGAAAAAATACTAATCAAGTTGACAGCCAGGGTGAGATATGTAAGCGTTCATTATTCATATATCGAGAATGAGAAAATGTTTTGGGATGAAATAAGGTAGTGAGTTCCAAGTACCTTAGAATCCCAAGCTTAACTTGTTAGCTGAAAGGAGGCTAAAGCACGTCGCTCCAAAATCTCAGGTAAAAGTCACATAAATATAAAACAGTTGGTCGAGTTCTTCAACTGTCAAAGTCAATGCCCACTGCCGGCAAGAAGTAAAAAAGAAAACTGTAGTAAATTTCCTTTTTATATGTTTTTGTTAGTCTCAGGTCGGTTGCTGGTTCCATTATTCACAAATTTGGAAAGAATTCTATGAGGCGGACACAAATTGATGAACGGGGGAGACGAAGGTCTTCTCAGTAGTCTTAAGGACACTATTTAAAAACCTATACTTTATAGGATTCTCTCAACACAGCGCTTTGTCTAACTGCTTACTAATTTATGGATTTTTTAAAGCGCACTGAATTTTAAATGGACCACTGATCTTCCATAACTGTAGACTGCCCAACCATTATAAATCTCTGAGGTTTTTATACCCAATATTTGTCAACAGTTTTTAGAAGAATATATTTCGGGCAGATAAATTTAGTGTCTCCAATTAAGAAGATTTAGGAAATCAACTTTTCAGAATGAAGCAAAAAATAAGTAATTTAGATGTTGCTCTTATACCAACCAAAAAAATTTGTACAAAACATTGCTATATTCTTATGTCAGTAATTTTATTGTACAAAATTGTCAGTTAGATTTGTCAAACTCAATTTAATTAATTTACTTGATTAGAACTCCCAGATTTTTCCTTAGGATAACGTAAAATCATTATTATAACTACAAATGCAGATCCTGTGTTTCATATTCATAAATCTAAGTGATGCGATAGGTCTTCATTACATCGACAAATCAAGATAAAACTAGAAAAAAAATCTATTCCAATGATTAGTTAATCGATGCGAGGAAAATCATCGGGATCAGTCAAGGAGTTACGTATTGTATCGTGTCCTAATACATACAAATGCGATGATTTCACATTAGTAAGTCATAACAAATAATAATGCAATAGTTAATTGTTCATAAAATCAATAGTATTTGTCCACTTTACACGAACATATTTTTGCATACAATTATACAAGTACTTCTTGTCATATTTAATACTTTATATCAGCACTTTACATGATCAAATATTCTCAGAATATTTGATAGCATGACAGTGATATCTAATATATTTGTGATGACAATACTTTAGACTTCATTTGTATTTTTGTTTGGTGTAAATTTATTAGACACTTGATAAAGATTTGATTTTTGTCTAAACAGATTATCAATTTCGATGTATTTCTTTGATTTCACATCTTTTATAACAGTTTTTCACAAAAACAAGAAAGATATTACCATTGGCATATAGCACATTGACAGCTGCTTGAACCATAATAAAAATGAAGTTAAATGCTGATCGTGATTCACACAAGGCAGCAACTACGAACACTAAAGTCCCTAGATATCATCAAAATTTGACGAAAATGGCCTTGAAAAATTTGAGCATGCTTTATTCCAACTACTTTTACAACTTCGTATTGAACAATGCCATTTTGTAAATTTCTGTCGTTTTACATAGTCAAATATCATTGAACTAGAGGATTTTGTAAAATTACATGTATATTTATAACCGTGTAAAGTAGGCATAAGAAAAATATAAAAATCGGTCAAGATTTGCGACCTCCAGCGTGACCTCATACGTGAATGCGATAAGTTTACATTAGTGAATCATATCAATTAATCGTCCTATAATCAATTGTTCATAAAAACTGTACTATCCAATAAATCCCAATAAAAATTGATAAGATTTACAAGTGACAGTTATCCAACTGAAGGAAAATTATTACAGAAATCGTTCAGAAACTACGACCTGTATAGTGTATCCTTATACATACAGATTCGATAATTTTGCAACGAACAATTAATTGTTAATTAAAATTGTATCATTCTACAAAACACAATAAAAATTAATAGGGTTTATGGTGATCGGTAGATGATTAATTGACAGAAGGAGAATTTGCAAAATCATGATTTCTGACCTGTTGTGTATCCTCAAACGGAGTCTCATTCCATACTGCAGAGAACATTTTTAGACATGATAGGAATTCAAAAAGTTAGAAATTGTGTCATTTTTAGAGAAAGGTCTTCTCTTTTTGAGAAGCTTTTTTTGAAGTTAGATGCTTGTAAAATTACTCAAAATATAATAACATCAATCGTGAGAACTTAAGGCTGGCGCACTAGTCGATAGAACACACGTCATCGTGCAAAATATAATATTGAAAACTGACGAATATTTTGGATAGTATTTAGAAAAAAAATATTGGGCTAGGAGCTTGATTTTTCATACTGTATAAGTAAAAGTCTTTATATCTTTTTTTTTTATTGATCACCTCGAATCTAATGATAGTTATTTATGTATCTAGTGCGCGAAATTATATTTTGGTGCTTGAGAACGAAAGTGTTATTCGAGGCGGCAGCCGAGACACAAATCATTCAAAAGCATCAAAGAAATTGCGCGCACGAGTTGCATACCAAGGTCAGAAAATTATAACAAAAAAATTGACATCATATTAATACAAAAATGAGCGGAGTTGTTTATCATGCCAATGTGCACTTTGGCTAAATAATTCGTGCACGTTGATTTGATAAACCACTCCAATGCGGTATTTTCCATACTAATATTAATGTACAAATGTCATAATTTTTTGACGTCTGCAGAAAAATAAAAAATTTCAAACAATAATAATTACAAGATGCTCTTTACTTAAATTTACGATTAATAGCGTCACTCTTCTTTGCATCAAAAAACAGTTCACTTTTCCTTACTCCAAGACAACTCTCCTGCTACATTCTCATTCTATAATGCAATCTTAATCAGTATATAACTAACGCTAGTATCTTTTTATAGTCAAAAGAAAGTTTTGATAGAAAATTGCTGGTAGGATACCAGTCCTGTGGCTTTCACCAACGTCCATAATTCTGAAGAGATGACGCGACTATCGACTTACTAGTGAAATAGATTTAAGTAAAAGGCACTAATTTTTTGATAAAATTGTCAATAATTATGATCAAATAATTGTGGATAGCTCGCTACAACCGCACTTCTGAGAAACGTTCCTTCGTGCGTCTCTGGAACCGAACTTGAGCTCGAGACAACCAAGAAGAGTGCACTAACCTCGTTATATTGTGCCGAAATACATAAACGACCTGAGATTCGATTCTAATTGTTAGAGACCAATTCTTGACGTCATTTTAGAGATCATATCACATAGCGGACAATTTGAGAAGTAATTCAATGTCGTCATCGTTGAAGACAGTCTTCCAGAAATAAGAGACAGAATCAAGTCAGTTTCTTCACCTCGATGTCAGTTTCGGACTTGTGGATTTACACATTCATCGAGTATATGCTGTAAAAATTTTGCCGCCCTTACCTCTATAATTGTCAGTTTCAAGATTAATTTCACAATTCAACAATTTGATTGAAATTGCTCAAGAAATAGAGGGAAAAGTCATTGGAAAGATGTCTTGTGGACATCAGAAAATCGTTTATTTTTTTATTTATTTCTGTGAGAGGCTAAAAAAATCGGTCTTCAAATATGCTGCCTCTAAAATCTGCCGCCCCTAAGATCTGACGCTCTAGGCTCAAGCCTACTTAGCCTGCTGGTAAATCGGCCACTGATGTCATCAAATAGCAACAGTAGACCAAAATTTAACTATCATGATTAATAATAAATTATAAAAATGAATGATCATGCATTGAATTTGATTTCAAGCATCTTATATACTGTATTCAAGTCCCTATAGATGTAACTATGTCATGAGGACATTGACATAAAGACTGAGATTTATCTCCAAGCTGTCTCTACGAATTAGATTAGTTCCCCTAGACGCAGGAGCTATCTAATCGACAGAAGAAAGAATTACTAAAATCATTGCGGAATTGCGACCTGGTTTCCTCATACGTACAAACCATCGGACTCATATGCATATAGATTTTCAAAGGCGAATCCAAGTCGTGATAAATATTTGAAAATTAATTCAATTTGTTATCTAAAAAAGTCTTATTGTCTGATCAAAACTCTAGGCTGATGCGCTAGTCAATACACATCGCTATAAGGGATGTAAAACACATCATTTCTTTTAAGTACATAATAATTGCAACCTTCATAAAGAACATTGATATATCTTCTAAATGACAAACCATGCACCCTACTAAAATATTTTTTTCGAAAAGTTGGTAAAACTCGGCACGATATTGCTACAGTAAATATTGAAAGAAGTTGTGCAACAATCGATGCGCAGTTAAATTAGAGCAGCTCAAGACTTCGATGTCATCTCCTTCTAGTCGAAGGCTATCTAAATCATGATTACAAATAGCAGTTACAGTAACGTAAGTAGTTTAAAATCGTGTACAAAGAAAATTGTGTTTAAGCAACAAGTAGCAGAAAAAGGACGTTAAACGTGTTCAAAATGATCGAGAATAGGTACAATAAGATAGAGCAGGTCTTAATCAATACAAGTTTACAATGTAGTTCATGCCTATTTTTATCCAATTCTGCAATATAAAAATTGAAAAACAGAACACAAAGAGCGTATTGCGCAAGTATTTGATAAAGTTAGCGTTCAAGAATACGGCGTTCGCTCGAATTCTTGTTGATATTCGATAAAAATCCAATCAATCAAATATCTCTCACCTTGCAATAGAGCATCTCCAAAATCACACAGGAAATAAATTCAAAATTCAAAGGAATTCATCTCCTCGTCATTCGCAAATTTGAGAAATTGAAAAACCTGGAAGTTCTACGAATAACCATGATTAACGACGTGAGTGACACTCCATATAAAAGAAGATCTATGAGAGTAATGAACAGGCATTGTGAACCAGGCACACGATGCTTCCACAGAGAAATCGAGAAGGCTTCGCATTCTACCGCATTCGACAAACGAACAACGATGCGGATGAACGAAATGGATGTGTACGCTAACTGTATTGTTGGGTACTTGAATTTTGGGATGGGTGCTTGAATATACGGTTAGATGTGTGTGTGCTGGTATTTATTTGAGGGGTACTAACAAGGGAAGGTTTGCCCTTCGGTTGTTTCTAAATAGGGTAATGTAAAATGATATTTTAAGTAGCAAATATTTGATCCCAATTTCAATAATATTTTTCTTCAAAACCATTAAAACTGAACTTTCGAAAGCACACCAAAAATGGAGAGTGGATACTAAAAGCAACGTACTTTTCATATAGCTTTTGAATTGAATTATTCGGTTCTCCAAATTTTTCAATATTTTTCATGGTTTGAATTCGTCTTTAAAAAATCTTCCTTTAATCCATTTGTATGGGGCACGCTATAGATCGCAATGCTTAACTGATTTTAGTGTTTTTTCTTCTAATGATCGACTGACTGTCATAACAAAACCTTATTGATTTTCACTATGATTTGTAAGCAATTTTCTAGGATAGCTCCCTTCATCTATCATACGCTGTTCTCATAATTTCTATTTAATAATTGGTTTTGATCGCTGAATAATCATGATCAGACTACTGGTGGAAGAAACTAAAACAAAATTTTTAAAATTTTTTTGGATGTTTTGAAATTTTAGCACACGCGTATATTCTTTAAACCTTGTAAGTGAATTTCCGAACGGTTTCTCTACGTTGCTGGCTTCGCATGTGCCTCAGTTCAATCTATAAACACCAGATTGTACTGTCAGTTCATGTTAAGATTACGTATTACTGTTAGTGATAGGAGGACATAAAGAAGTGGCATACGCAATAGAAATATATGGCCAATAAAACTGACTGATATGCGTCAAGGACGTAGTGTCATCAGACCGAATGGAAATTTCTTGAAGATTCGAGAAGCAATAGCCGTGGATATATAATCCGGGAATTGAGTCGAATTGGACAATAGGAAATATAAAGTAATAGACGGAGCGTGCTATGTAAGAAGAAGAGAAAAGTGGTTGAAACAAATAATGAAACAGTGGCAAATAAAAATAGTAAAGCAGTGGAAATGCAGTATAGTATATGTGACTATTTTAGCTTCAGTTATAAGTAAAAACATTAATTTTTAGTCAAATTATCGTAGCCTCAGGGGAAAAAAAATTACTAACTCACGAACGAGTTTAATTTTTGTTACAATATTTTGTTTTGTAGCAAATATCTATATATTAATACGTTAAAAGAAAATTTTGTATCTCCTTTTTGAGCATATTGCATGCACGAAGGAATGTGATATTTGGCATGCTCAAAGTTTATATGGAAAAGGAGTGCAGTAAACAAAAAATATATACAGTTATCCCATTTTGATCTATATATTATGAAGAGAAAACTCTGTACCCCTTTTTAAGCATATCGCGCCCACAAAGGAACATAATATTTGGAACAATTGAAGTTTATATGAAAGAAGTGCAGAAAACTTGAATTATACAGCCCACACAAAGGAATGTGAGATTTGGCATACCTATAAAGTTTATATGAAATAGAAGTGCAGAAAGATAGAATTATATACAAGTTGTCCCATTGGGATTTCACGTGGCGGAAAAACTCTATATCGCATGTACGAAGGAATAATAGATTTGACATACTTGAAGTTAATATGGAGAAGTGCAGATAGCTAAAATTATATACAGGTGTCCCATTTTAATTTTACTTTGTACCGCGCGCACGGGGGGATGTGAGATTTGGTATACTTGCAGTTTATATGGAAAAGAAATGTGGAAAGCTAAAATTATATACAGGTTTTCCCATTTTAGCTTCACGTGTAAAAAAAACTTTGTAGCACGCATTCGAAGGAATGTGAGATTTGGCGTACTTGAAGTTTATATGGAAAAGAAGAGCAGAGAGCTCGAATTATATACAAGTGTCCCATTTTAATTTTACGTTAAGAATAAACCTTGTACCGCGACCACGAAGGAATGTGAGATTTGGCATACTTAAAATTCATAATTATAGCGGAGGAGTGCAAAAAGCTGAAGTTATATACAAGGTGTTCCATTTTAATTTTACGTGAAGATAAAACTTTTGTACTGCGCTTACGAAGGAATGTGAGATTTAACATATTTGAAGTTCAAATGAAGGAGTGCGGAGAGCTAAAAGTATATACAGGTTGTTCCATTTGCATTTACCGCTGATAAAGATATTATTTTTGCTGGAATATATCGAGAAATATGCACCGAATAATAAAATTTGAACATTTCCATTTCCTCCGGAAGGCAGGAAGGGACTCATTCTAAAATCTTATATGGGAACCACTATTTTTTATTTTAGATTCGAATAGAGCGTCGAATACCAAATTAATTTTACATGAAACCCCCGGGGATGAAGAGTTAAATTCAATAATGTTCAAATTTTTGAAATATAATCAATTACGGTCGAATTTAGACAACTGAATGACCACTAGTATTGTTTGGGAACTTTCAAATATCCATTATGATCCAAAGTTATTGGAAAATTACAGAAATATTCTAGTCTGTTCGGATGGGATACGCTACAGATCGTAAATTGCAACCAATTCCAATAATTTTTATAATTTTTATAATGACTGGTTGCATATTTTACTTTTCAGAAACAATTCATTATAACTTTATAATTGATTGAGAACAGGCTGAATGAATCATCGATAGCTAATGTAATACTAAATTGATGTAAATATTTTTTGTTCTGAGGCTTGTTCAATATGACGGAGAATATATTGATTATGGAAACTGAGGCGCCAGCCTCTAGTTTTAAAGGTAGACGTCATTTTAACTGAGAAAATTTTACATTGTGTCAACTTTTTATGTAGCATTTTGAATTGAAAAGATATTCCTAGGAAAAATAATACTATTACATTATTTATTATGAGCAGAATTTGCTTTTGAAATCTGACATCCGTCGCCTTTCGTTATTAAGTGCGTATGGGGCACGCTGTAAGTCGCAATTATTGACCGATTCTAGTAATTCTTTTTTCTGTCGATTGAGTGAATATTAGTACATAGTTCTATAAATTTTTATCTTGATGTGTCATGTACTCAAATTTTTATAAGCAATTGTTTTTTATTTTATTTTTTGTTATAATTAAATAATGTCAACTTGTAATATATTTCAAATATTCAAATATAGGGCTATATAATAAGAGTTTTCAAAATATCTGGATATACAGGTGAAAGGACAAGTTGTGTTGCAAGGAATAAACGTCACTGTAAGTAGGTGAATATCCTATCGAAAATTTCATATGATAAGTTGAATATCCTTAATGAGCTCTGTTTTATTTGAATGTTGTTCGAATATTTATAAATTCTGTAGCTTACAAGTGCTTACAACAGTCAACAGAATAAATTATTCCAGTTGTAAAGGTGTAATTTTCTCAAAAATGGTGTGATAAACGATGCTATTCCACCTCATTAATTCCAAAACTTAGCGTAGGTATACGAAGACATATTTCAAACAAAACCATAAACAAAATAACGATCAACATGATTGTCTTCTTCTTCTCACGAGTTGCATCTGCCAACTTAACATAATTACAAAACTGTCACGTAGCACATGCGCAGAACACGGATTGAAACTGAACTAAAACGAAACCTCTTTTAATCCGATCATCTCAGCTTAAGTAAGATATATTATGTCGTTCTGTTCTTCTCCTTGTCACCAGCAGAATACTCTGGATCTATCCTTGTTTCGAGCATAAAGTGAAATGAGAGAGAAAAAGGATAGAGGAGTTGGTGAATTGAAGTGATTTATCCGGTCTGTTTGACTTCGAATAATCCGAGTTTTCTGTTTTTTGTTCACGGGAGTCTAGTTGGGATAAATACATCTAAATAAACCCTGATTTATTTGTGAACTCCAGTGGGTTTATTTAGTTATAATGGTTGCGTGAGCAGAGCTCATGAGAGATTTATAACTCCAGAAGAATGTCATCTAATTCTATATTAGAATGATTGATTTCTAATCGATTTTTAGTGAGATTATTTGTTATTAGTTAAGAGTTATCAAAAACATTTTTCCTTTTAAAATTCATCAGTGTGAAATTCGTTCAATTGACAGCATTTCATTCTCCTATAATCCCATCCCCTTGCTATTTATCACCTCGTTGTTCAGGGTGACAAGTTTTATATTTTATTTTAGGTTAGAGCTATTGTATTGCCAGCCCTGCTTGCATTCTCTTGCCGCTTAGTTGGCTAACATGGCTGCTCTGAACACCATTGTTGCACAACTGCTGCTTTATACCCCTCAAAAATAAATATAAATAAATAAACTATAAAAGGGAGAGAGGAGACAGCGAGAGATCATTTTCTTATATTTCAAGACAATCAAAACGTATGTAATAAATTCCAATTTCTTCATTTGATTTGCCTACCATCCACTTCATCACAGAAGTAAATCATCTAGGTCTGCTTAAAGTTCAAAGGTCGCATTCCCCCCTCCCTTAAACACGCGAGGAATGCGCTCCCCGCAGGCCATTGTTCACAGGCTGTCACTTGAACCAGGGACCTCAGCTCGAGACCCAGGTCCATAGTCAACCCAATCCACTATGGTTCACAACAGCACCAAACAGAAGAAAAACAAAACAACAACGCTAGTATCGCTTGTAATTAGCTGGCAATGAGGCAAAGGAAGATGGTTTCAGTTTGGGAATGGACATGAAAGTGGCGTCGCGTGCGACTAGAATTTTGAAGATTCCACACATTCCGGAGAATGATACATGGATGTAGAATATAAAACACATTAAGACGAAAATTGTAATAAATTATATAAGAAGAAAAATGTACCTTGACATAATGGCAATATTTTTGTATTTTGCACTACGAGTGAAGCGAAGTGCGTAAGTAGTGTGCTTTGCAGTTATCAGAAGAGTTTTCACGAACTTGTTCTTTATGGGCATCAGTACTTTTGTTATCTTATTGCGCTATTCGAATCAATCAAACAAATCAAGTATAAAAAAAATGACTAGCTCAAAATAATTTATACGGATAAAGTCAGTTGGTCCGACACTGAACAAAAGAATGTGTACCAAGTCCCCATATTTCAGGGGTAAAGAATTTTAGTTTTATTAATGTTATTTGGTGTGACACGCGTCTGCTAGGTAACGTAAGATCTTATCATTTCTTTATGGTTCACATATCTCAAGATACCATATTTATATTCGCAGAGAATGCCATTTAAAAATGTAAACCCAACATTTCTACTTAATATTATTTGATCTTTAACTGCTCTTAAAACCACAAAAAAAAAACTAAGAGTTATCTTATACACATCTAAATTTGAAGAATATAAGCGTATAAATAAAACTAACAGGTAAAGAGGGACACACAAGGTACATATTTACAGACAGACACACATTCTATTGAAGTAATCTGTCCCATTCATCAGACTGTTGAGAGAAAGAAGCCGGATTCTCAACCTGGACCCGGATCGCTGTTACGAGATGTAATTGGATCCAGCGCTACTAAACCACGCTGCTACCGACAGGACAGGATTGTGAATACGGAGATTCATAATTAAAAAGCCTCATGGGACTAGTATATGACCTCCCTCACTCAGACATTAAACAAATTTTATTTTCGAGGATGTGTAAATTTTGTAATACAGTGGCTACTGTACTTAAAACACGAACGAGGCGAAATCCGCGGGCACTATATGACAACAGTATTAATATAAATCAATATTAGGGAAATGCACGAACGAAGCGAAGTGCGTAAGCAGTGCTTTTTTTGGCAAAAATTTACATTTTTATTGCTTGTTCTTAACCTGCGTAGTATGAAGTACAAAAAAACGAAACGGAATGCACTAGTAGTGCAATGTGAACAATAAGCATTTTTTTTGGGGATTTTTGTGGATATATTACATTTCAAAATTCACATCAGAGTCCGCAGTATTAAGTACTAGGATTAATTGCATGTCGGAATTATATTTTTTTCATCAGATGAAAGATCTCATATAAAATAAAAACGGATTTGAGTGCAAATCGAAATTATAAGAGCACAAAAAAGCAAAATGTATGAGGAGTGCAGTTAAAAAAGTCAGCAATTTTTTTACGGGAATTTACAGATGTATTTTCTTCGTTCGATACCGGGCTTTAATAATTGCGGGAGAAATAATCGAGACAAAATGACTGTGGAAAAAATATATGATATGATTTTCAGTTATTTTGCTTCGGCTATTTTAAAGTTCGCAGTTATTTTGTCGCGGTTATTTTATCGCGGTTATTTCGTTCGTTATTATGTCGCGGTTATTTTGTCGCGGGTATTCTGTTACGGCTATTTTGTCGCGGTTTTTATGTCACAGATATTATGTTGCGGTTATTATGTCACAGTTATTATGTCGCAGTTATTATGCCGTGGTTATTTTGTAGTGGTTATTTTGTCATGATCATTTTGTTGCGGTTTTTTGGCCTGCGTATATTCGTTACGCGATCTCCACTCTGGTATTTGGTATTTTATCGCGGTTATTTTGTCCGTTACTATATCGCAGTTATTATGTTGCGGCTATTTTGTCGCGGTTATTTTGTCCTACATATTTTGTCGGATTTATTTTGTCGAATTTATTCTGTAGGATTTATTTTGTCGGGATTATTCTGTCGCAGATATTTTGTCGCGGTTATTCTATCGCGGATATTCTGTCGCAGTCATTCTGTCACAGTTATTAAGTCGCAGATAGTGTGTCGCAGTTATTATGTCCCGCTAATTTTGTTGCGGTTATTTTGAAGTGGTTATTTTGTCGCGGTTTTTAGGGAAGCAGAAATTTGCTACGAAGCCTGGTATTTGGTATTTTATCGCAGTTATTTTGTCCGTTATTAGGTCGCAATTATGTCATCATATGAAATATCTGATATGAAATGAAAACGAATTCGAGTGCATATCAAAATTATAAGAGCACAAAAAAGGAAAAAATATAAGATTTCATATTCAGTTATTTTGTTTCGGCTATTTTAAAGTTCGCAGTTATTTTGCCACAGTTATTTTGTCGTAATTTTTTGTGTCGTGGTTATTTTATCACGGTTATTTTATCGCAGTTATTTTATCTCGGTTATTTTTCCGTTATTATGTCGCGGTTTTTTTGTGGCGGCTATTTTGTCGCGGTTATTTTGTTGCGGTTATTATGTCAGAGTTATCATGTTGCGGTTATTATGTCATAATTATTATGTTGTAGTTGTCACAGGTAGTATGTCGCAGTTATTATGTCACGCTTATTTTGTCAGGATTATTTCGTAGTGGTTATTTTGTCGCGTTTCTTTGGTCTGCGGATATTTGCTATGAGGCCTCTACTTTGGTGTTTGGTGTTTTATCGCGGTTATTTTGTGCGTTATTATGTCGCAGTCGCGGTAATTTTGTCGCAGTTATTTTGTCGCCGTTATTCTGTCGCGGTTATTCTGTCGCGGTTATTCTGTTGCGATTATTCTGTTGCGGTTATTCGGTCGCGGTTATTTTGTCGCTATTATTTTGTCGCGGCTCTTATGTCGCGGTTTTATATGTCATAATTATTATGTCGCAATTATTATGTCGCAGTTATTTAGTCTGCGAATATTTGTTACGCGGCCTTAACTTTGATATTTGCTATTTTATCGAAGTTATTCTGTCTGTTATTATGTCGCAGTTATTATATCGTGGTAATTTTGTCGCGCTCATTCTGTCGCGCTTATTTTGTCGGGCTCATTTTGTCGCGCTTATTTTTTTGTACTTATTTTGACACGATTATTTTGTCGTGCTTATTCTGTCGCACTTATTATGTTGCGGTTATTTCGTCGTGGTTATTGTATCGGGGTTATTTTGTCGTGGTTTATCGTTCTGCGGATATTTGTTACGAAACCTTCACTGTAGTATTGTATTTTTGCTTTAAAGAAAAGCGTGAGATGAAAAATAACAACGATATTCAATTACCAAGAAAGATTCTAGAGGTGCATAAAACGGAGTGCATAAGCAGTGCAGTTTGATTGATCAGCAATTTCTTCTGTGGAATTAATAATTAAAGTTAGACGTTATATTGTAGATGTTTATGTTTATATTGCTTGTTCTCAGTCTGAACTTGATAATGAATAAAAAGTAAGATTATGAAAGTACATGACCAAAGCGAAACGCTCAAGCAGTGCAACCTATTTTTTCGCGGAAATTTACAAATGAATTGCTTATAGGTATTATTCCTTTGCATTGGAAAATAAAGGATAAAAAATTACAACAGTATTGAGTACAAAACAAGATTGTGGGAGCGCACGAACGAAGCAGAATGCGTAAGCAATGCAATTCTTCGGTAGATGTTTGCGAATGTATTGCGTGTTGATGTTGTGAAAAATACAACATTTGGTATAAAAGACGAAATAGAGTTACGCGGAACTACGAGCGAAGCAGAGTGCGTAAGTAGTGCAATACTGTGAAAAATGATTTTTGCCCTGGAAACTAATATTACGGACAAAAAAATCAGGCGAAAGCACAAGTGAAGCGGAATGCGTGAGAAAGTATAATTTGTAATTTTTTGCGATATTTTTTGAAGAAGTTTCTAACGCACGAGTAACGTGAAGTCCGTGAATAGTGCATTTTATATGTCTAGCCAAGCAATTACAACAGATATTGAGCATAAGACAATAAACCAGAAAGCATTACGACCATCGGTACTGAAATGAAAATTAAGTCGGATGATGTATGAGCGCGAGCGAAACGGACTGCTAGGACTAAGTTTTGAAATGTAAAGTATGTTGCTCAAATAATATTTATATTAGTCTGAAAAATAAAGCAGCATAAGTAAAAAATACTGCAGTCTGATTGTAGAAAAAGGATTATGTAAAAGCACAGGCGAATTGATGTGCGCGATCAATGTAGAAATATAAAAAAACAGTAAAATTAAAGAAACGCTCCTAAAAATGACGTTAAAATTTTCTTTTACAGACGCAAGATTTTTCCGAGAATATCAAGGTGTCTGGTGTATGCGTGTGAAGCGCATTTAAATTTCAAATGCGATTTTGGCGGGTGTCGCATTGTTATTTTAAATAGGTCCGGCGTGTGTCTAATTAACGCCTGGTCGATGCGTACATAACGTGTCCGAATGTTCGTTTTTCCAGCGCGTAAGAAATTAGTAAACAATGTATTCTGGGAGGTTTGGGCGACACGACAAATGAACTGTCACATAGTAGAGCGCAACCTTCTTTTTTACAGAATAAGTTTAGAATTATTTAAATAATCTTACGATTAATTTTGATTAGAAAGATTAATTGTGCATTTTTTGAAGTTTAAAAGTAGATAAGCACGCCATTTTTACATCGATTTTTTTTGGCTCCCTCAAACGTCCAAGTATCGTATGCCCCTCTCTTTCTATTATAAGTGAAATAGAATGTTTATTGTTTCTCTACGTCATATTTCAAACTCAAGTTTTTATTTTTTGACTTCTTTACGATTTGATATGTCCAATACTTTTTTCAGTCGCATATAATTTTATTAACTTCTTCATTTCGGAAGCCTTAGGCCAAACATAAAATAAATTCAATATATACGGAGATCTTACGAGCATATAACAGTCTTAATTTCAAATTCTTTCGTTTTGATAAGGATCTAAACATCTATACTTAATATACCCACAATGCCAGTCACATATATTTTTTTATATGAGAGGCAGCAGTACAAAGTTGACCAAAGAAACATTGAAAGATATTGTTTTTATAGATGGTTGGTTGGATCTACTCTTTTAGAGCTTGGAATAACAAATAAAGAACAAAAACATTCAAAAACCAAAATGGCGTCTACTTCTAACCCTACTTTTATTTCTAGTAGTTTCCAATTCGATAAACTCGAAATTTTTACTCTTTTTCTCTCAAAATATCATTTGCTCATTCTTGTATTTTCCAGAAACAACAATTTTTTGTAGTTTGTGAAGATATTTTATTATTATTTCATGTTTCAAACTGCCAATATGACAATTCGTAAAACAACCATTGGATGTGGATCAAAACACTTCTAAAAAAAACTACTATATAATTCTACGTTGGTTAGTCAGGCATAACGAATAAAAATTTGGATTAGTCAAAACCATCATCTGTTATACAGACAGACATCTTTTCTCCAAGGATTTAAATTAGTTTCAGAGCACCATCGGAATGACTCAACCGTTTCGCTATCGCCTGTCACTTATATTCGAATTGTTTTTGTTTTGCTTACTACGAATGTTATATATATCGGTTGGTAATATTTGCGGAATTGCGCGATTGTTATGCAGAAGAAAGTAAAAGGTTAGATGTTGTTTTGTTTGTTTCGAACAGTTGCCGTAACTATAGCATGAAGGTGGTTAGATTAAATGACAAATGACGCAGAGCAGCATTTTTTTAATTATTGATTTCTCCTTCTCAGTATTATTGTATCATTTATCATGTCAACTAAATGACAAGGCAAAAGTGCCAAGATGTAATGGAAATATAATGGAACTAAATTATTCATTAGTTGGCAGTGACAATTTTTTTTTTAATGAATATGTAGGACTTACACTTCTTTTCTAATAAATTAGGTTAGGTCCATTTAGCTCGACTATTTTTCAAATACTTGGGTTAAATGACAAATATATCACCGCCCACTGCCTACCTCTCGAACGTATTTTAAAAATTTCGCTGAACTCACCAACAGAGCTATTAATTTTACCCCAGACAAAGAGAATTGATATTTTTTTCTTAAAGTTGAAAATCGTTGGTAAAACCAAATCAGCACACCATCTCGTATTTATAAAAGTGATGCGATAAGTTCACATTAATATCAAAAATAAATATGCAATAGTTAAATAATTGTCAATAAAACAATAGATCAAAAATAGATCCGGGCGTGAAGCCATGTCGATAGTTGAAAAATCGACGAAAAAGGAATTCATCACAATTAGTCAAAAATTGAGACTTGTGGCGTGTCCCATACATACAGATTTAAATCTATTCTTTTCAAAAACCTGTATTGCTAGTAAAATTTATATTACCCATCTTCAGTAGAGCTCCTTAGCCTACGTGGTAAAGAGTATATCACATTATATTATCTTTGCAAACTGTCATGGGAAAGGAACCAAATAATGTTTATGTTTTATTCTGTTGATAACAAGCGAAGGGGAAGATAATTATAATTGGAAGAATGAAAAATGATGAAGAAGAATAAAATTAATTATTTCAAGTAATTCTACAAAGAAATTTGGAAGTATAATGAAGATTAAATTAGGTGCTAATTATTTGAATGGATTTCAGACAGATAAGTAATTTGGAAATCACCTGAATTCATGAAGTAGAATTTGAATTATAGCCTCGAACATCTTAATGAGATATTCCTGAACACATTACGTTCCTACATATTTATATAGTTCTAATCGTGCAATTAATGATCTTTTGGTTTGACAATACACGATAAAAGTTGATGAAAAGAGTGTGAAAATAGTATAATGTGACAGACAAATAAACAAAGTAGTATAATTTGACCGCACGAGCGGGCTAAAGTGCGTGAGTACTTACTCAATGATAAATAATTTAATGTCTAGCTCAGAATGAATAAATGACAATGGTACAAAACAAAATTATCGGGTACCATCTAAAATGGATGTACCAAAATATTTTCAAACAAGGTCTTCTGCAGATCTACCAATAAAGCTTGCAATTTGTTAGGTGTAGTAGTTTAGTAGTTTTCAGATATCTGCAAGAAGAAATAAACCATACAACCACCAGTAGCCAAGAAAATATATCAAGTAATTCAGTGGCTTTTAACCTTTTCAAACCGCGACTCAAATTTGAGCAATATGTTCATATCGGGATTAAAAAAAAAAGTCAATTATTTTCTTCACCTCTTTTTCAGATCGTATTTAAAAATAGTTATTTTTGTATCTATTGCGCGAAATTATATGACTTTCATTCGCAGGCACCAAAGAAATCACGTACACGAGTTGCATAAAACATTTTCTTTGCAGATTACAAATAATGAAATAAAAAAATTACCCAAAATCGTATTGAAATACAAAAATTTGTGGAGCTGTTCATCATGACAACATGCAAGGTGTTATGATAAATTTAGTCCACAAAATACTTTGTGCACATCAATGCGACATTTCGCATTCTAATATTGATGTACAAATGTCATCAATTTTTGACGTCTGTAGAAAAAAAAATATTGTTCTCCTCGACCATACAAATAGTAATTCATGCAACAAGATCGTAAAGTTGAGCATTATAACATGAGGCCAAGTGTGAATATCAATGAAACCATTGGCCGAATGTCATACTGCTTGTTTACATTCGTATTGCATACAAAAAAAATTCTACGACACTATACTGCCATATTTTGACAATTTTTAAGTATACAGCAAAAGAGCCAAGAACACAAGTTGACATTCAGATTTATCTAATATCCAAACAAATGAATCAGTGAGAGGTGCTACAAAAAGAATTCACAGAATGTTTAACTTCTTTAAAATAAGAGCTCTGTTCGATGAATATTTTGTCAGTGCGGTGCAGGACAGTGTAGTTCTGCATGGTGTAACTAAGCGGATTAACCTCAGTCTGCAATATTTGAAATGATCAAAACAATTGCTTTGTTGATTAATTCATCAGAATCAGATGATCAATTTAGTTCAGACAGTGATAATGAGGTTGATAACTTGGAAATACTTAAAAAACGACAAGAAACTCAATAAAAATGATTTTGAAAAAGTAATTCTGGCATATATGAATAAGAAATTTATTAGACATTTTTGGTTAAATCGCCGATTAAATATGAATATGAATTATTTTTGCTAACTCTGTTTATCAAACTGATAGGAATAATCTGACGTTTATTTGCCCCCACCCTACTCTGCACTAACTACATCACCTCATGAGTCAGTTCAGAAAAGTGTGCAGTAGTTCTCTAATTTATCTCACCGAACAGTCTGGCCAAATTGCACGTTTTCATAAAAAGTCTTAGTGTTAAAAAGTGTACACTTGGTCAACCTAGTGCATGTCATCGAACAGAGCTAGTGACTGAGACGTGAAAAAGTCTTACTTTCTGCAAGGCCGTAGAAAAAATATTTTCACCTGTAATATTTATTTTTGGTTTTGGTTTTGATATTCATTATTTAGTTTTTCATCAACTGATTTCATTCGGCTCTGCGCGACCCAAGACATATGCTCCGCGACCCTTCTTTCGTTGAAATAATCAACGAGATTCATAAATAAAATCTGCAGCATACTTTAAAACAGCATCATCACATACGATGATACATCAAAAAGCTTCCGGAAAAGTTTAATATTTTTTTCTATATAATCGTCCTCAGCATCAGCGTTCAAACATTTCCTCAGCCGGTTTGATTTAGGTAATCCCGAAAGCTTGTTCTTTATTCAAGCTCTCCCACTGTTTACCCTTCTAGCCTGGTTTTAATTTTGGAGATAAAAAATAATTAGACAAACTAGATCTCTTTAAAGGAATGAGATCTCAAAAATTGCTTTTGGTCCTCAAGCGAAATGAGCAGGAACATCATCATGATGGAAAAGAATTTGTTGATAAAGCTTGCTTGATCTTTTTCTTATTAATAAATGTATAATTTTTTGAGTACATCCTCACAATAGGAAAGCTGTGATTGTCTTCTCTCTTTCAAAAAAGTTAACAAAGACTATTTTTCCAGAAAACGGTTAACATAATTTTTCTTTTTGAACTGCATTTAACTTTCGTAGACATGCTGGTAAATCCATATTTCATTCTCGATAAAAATTTGGCGATAAGTTTTTTGAGATTCGCCTGAATCTTTTTAAAAAAATTTATTGCAGCATCCACTCTTAGTTACGCTTAGGATAAACCGAAGACTTTACAACCAACCCTTAGAATTTTATAAAATTTGCACAACGTTTTAAGTATCCAACGAGCTTCTATCGGTCAGTTGGAAATAATTAAGCTGAAATTTAATTTTCATTCGTGCGCAAGCAATAATATCGCTGCTTGCAGCTTGTCGAGCTTCCTCCTTCTTGACGGACGCTTTTAACACAATCCTTGCTTCCTTTGAACCGCTTGATCCACTAATAGACTGCGGTCTTCCTTAAACTATGTCCTCACAAACAGTTACTAAGGATCCAAATATCGTAAATGAGCTACATCCTAGTTTAACGAGGAACTAAAGATTAACTCGGTGCTCAGAAATATGTCTTTCCATGTAGAGTCAAAAATTGACTATTTTTAAATGTTTTACAGTACCCCTAGACACTCTCACGGAAATGACAGTCTTTTCGGGAGCTTTTTGATATACTGTCGTATTAAAAATCTAAGAGCAATAAGAAATGAATCTTGGACTGTCCTCGACGATAGGGAACAAAATTTCCGTTGCAGCAAACTTGATTGAGGGTCGTATTTATAAGTTTAGAAATATTCAACAATTTATTGACGGCAATTACGATTGTACAGTTTCATATTTAAAATTCAAAATGGTCCTCATTCCATTCATTTGTCTTTTCAATATGGTGTATCGTCATAAAGCTCTTTGCAGACTCGAACAATAAGGGTTGGTTGTCACACATTGCATATGGATTCATAGCACACTCAAACTGCAACCCCTAAATCCGAACTGAGGGTGTTTAGCATTTAGCACCAGCTGAATCTAATGATGACAATAAATTCATTGTCATATGGACAAGAGCACTACGACTGACACAAATCAACTTGGAGTATGAAAATTTATGAAATCATATTCAAGCACAGAATTTCAAATAGGAGATATTCTGAAGGAACTGTATCTAAGGAAAAATCATATACTTTTCTTCTATGGTTATCTTCAAATCTTAGGCTGCAAGTAACAGTAATTCCTCCGAATAATTGTGAGAATTTAACCACCTAAATTGGTTTGTAGCCCACAACAGCTCAACAGTGCTGTTCTTCTTGAACAAAACGTTTTATTCAATAACAGGAGCACCTCGTAATGTACCCGGTAATGTGATACTCTGAGAACTGTTGTACGCACTGCGGTTTTCTGGTCCGCCTTCTGGAGTTCTTTGTGCCTGTATTGCCCTTATCCTACGCCCATGTAAGGATATGATGATACGGAGGATATATAGTATCTTTTAGGGTATTCTTTGACATTTATTGTACACATTGCGCAGTTTTGCTTTCATAAAAAGAACTGGTAAGCCAACGCGAGCAATTTTTGCACAAAAAACTGAGATTGGGATTTTTTTAAAGGAAAATGAGACTCATGAGGTAAGAAGTCCACCACGAAACAAAATTGTTGGGTATGTGAAAGACATTTTTATTTGATGGATGTTAAAGTGTTAAATTAAAAAAATCTAATTCAATCTTGCTTTCCAAATGAGATTTGGTAAAAAGTGTATCATATACAATAAGCAATGACCCATTCCTAATATCTCTTCCCTTTTATAATCTCCTATCATCAGATAATAGTCGGCCATGAAAACAAGATGGCGTGCGATTAAACAGCGTAACATCTGCCACTTTCGCATCCACTCCCCATCGAACTGAGAAAAAACACAAAATAACAACTGCCGGTCGCATCACAGCTCGACTCATGGCTAAGGCCGATTAGACAGACGCGACGAACGGGATTCGGGACAAACCAGGATAGGAAAGGAAAAGGGATTGGGACAGTAATCCGCCATTATCCTGCGCCGTCGCCGGACACGGTTGCTATGACAATGGGAGACACAACACAGAGAGTTTAAGGATTGTAAGACATTGAATGACAAGGATTCAGATATTCATTAGTGATTTTAAGCACATTAAAAAAAGCTCTGCTCTTATACATCAAATCACATATCGCGTGTCCACGGAACAACTCGAGTTATACAATTTTGCTAACAAGTTATCATCAATTTCACTTTGAATTTGAATATCCTTTCTGAACAGTCTTTTCATTTCTGTGCATTTTTTTTGTTCATCTACTGTTTGTTAATAATGCGTTTGATTTCTACAGCTGCTCTTTTGTCATATTGACACCGCTTCTGTTTTATCAAGTTTAAAATAAGGTTCTCTTTCATTTTATGTTATCAATTTTTAGAACAGAGTGAAAAAAAATTAATAAATTAATATTAACCAAGCGATAGAACCTCCTCAATTACTTTTTTTGTAATGTAATAGATTCATTTGAAATTCATTCAAGTTTTATCAAAAAATCATTACTTGCCTACATAATCTGAATGTTTGACATTTGCAGAAAAAATAACAAATATCAATTAGAATAATTAATTGGTGATTTTGAACGATCGTAATAATGTCATTTATTTATTTAAAACCGAAAGAACATTGAATTTTTTTCAATACCTTGAGATCTTGGCTAACCTCCGAAATTTCATTTTTGCATGCCTTGCAAGCTGAGTTAAATTTGCTGAACAATGTCTCTAAGATGAACCAAGTACTTTATTAGTCATATTTATCTCTCACTGTAAGGTAAATTGATTTTCATTTAGGGATATCACTGCGGTGACCATACGTTCTTTATTTAAGAGGACAGTCCTTTATTTTATTGCTCTGTCCTTTAACTTTATTTATTTTCGAAAATAGACATTTTGTACTTTATTCTGTGGAATTTTCTTTATGTCTCCCTGGATCTAACGTCCACGTCGAACAAATATTTTTATTGATGAGTAATATGTGGACGAATGATAAAATTCATGCAGTTAAAAGTGAGAGGCTTGTTTTATCGTCAAATATAACTTTCGAATTTACTTAATGAAAAAGGACTTTTTAAAGCGTGAACCGGTGCTATTGAAAAGATTACATTGTGTGTGAATTAACCAAGATTGTTTTGAAATGTTTATGTATACATTGTTGTATGTTACTATTTTCGTCATAAATGTTATAAGCTTATATTTTTTATAATGACATAAGATATAAATTTCATAGACAATATTTTAAGGTACACGTTTCCTGATGAACAAATAACCTAAAATGTCTTATGAAATGTGTATTTCATACTATTTTTCCTATTTGTGTTCATATATGTCAAAAAATAATAAATTTCCTATTTTATTTTGAAAGCATCGATAAAGAGTACGTTCCACTAGATGACCGCAACGCTCACGCTTACGACAGCGGTTTTTGCTGTTCCACTAACTCATAGTCGATGTGGCTAGTGCTACAAGTGGAATGATACGAGTGTCTGATTAATGTCAAATAAACAATAAATTTATGGTTAGAATTAGTTTCATAAGATTAAACTAATATGTAGCAGAAAGGATATAAGAATGGAATGAATTCAATATGCCTGTGTGAATTAATCGCTCTTAAATAATAAATAATGATAATGAGAGATCTTAAAATTATCTGTCATATTGACGAATGGAAAATCTTAAATCAGTTGACATAATTTGAAATCTGAAGTACAAATTGGAAAGACATCTTCTCATTTAATTTTAACTTCTTGGCGATTTTTGCAAATTAACGCAACGACCGCTTCGACCCATCTTTCAATCGCGGGCGTTGTGAGCTTGAAGTGGTCGAGATTAATGACGTCATCTATGCCGTATTTTTTATGAACGTAAAGACTGCGATAGTCTTGTGGAACGATTATTGAAGCGACATGAGCGTTGAGGTCATCTAGTGGAACGTACCCAAAGAATACTTTATTTTTCATTTGACTTTTGGTAACACTGACACTTGACCGATAAGTGATATGTGACAATCAAAAATACTTTGCTAAATTTGTTGATTTGATTGTTTTTACTCTTTAGAAATGGATAAATATGAATCTAAGCAATTTGAGTATTTTCTTGAGAATATTTTGTATTTTGACATATTTGAATGACAGTAAGGTTAACTATAAAATACCCGAACGAGAAAATAACAAAATTAGTTCATGAAATTTTTTTATTGGAATTAGTTCAACATAACCTCAAAACAAATCATAAATAATAATTACATGTAAAACATCATCATTTTACCCCTTTTCCTGACCATTTCATTTGAAGTTATCAAGCTTTAACAAAACAGAATTTCATATAAATTTTTTAATTAGGTACATTAGTTTGAAATGATCTCAAAATAATTTATCAAATAATACTCTTATATAAAATATAAGCCTTTTCCCTAATTTCATCAAATTTCCCCAATATATGTTTCGTGTCCATGAAATTCAATATTATTGAAAGAAACGAGAATTAAGAAAGAATTTCGTATTATTTTGTCATTGAATTTGATTTCAAATAATCTCAAACTGAATTTTGAATAATAATATTTTAAAAGCATCGATAAAGAATACTTTATTTTAATTTGACTTTTGATAACACTGAGACATGACCGATAAGTAATAATTTGTGTACATCAAAAATACTTTGCAAAATTTGTTAATTTGATTGTTGTTCCTTTTTAGAAATGAATAAAATAAACTTAAATACTTGTACTAAGTACAAGGAAGTATTGTGAAACCGACAAAATTCACCTATCGAGATTTTAATGGAAATATCCGTTTTGAGCATCCTTGAATCCATTTTGCATAACATCGCAAATCTCAAAACTGGTTGAACGTATAATGTTAAAATTCTGTATTAAAGACTGGTATAAGGTCTGGTTGTGCACCTCGCATTATGGTTTCAGTCGTCTGTACCGGAAATGCACTTTACTTGAAACTTTTTCCGAATTTTTCTAATAAATTCAGAATGATTAACTGTAGGATGTTGAAACTCAGTATTTGAACTTGATGCTGTATCAGAATTCTTATTCTCTGCTATTCTTATATGAATCGGCCAAGCCAGAAGTGCACTTCACTCGAAACTATTTTGAATTTTTTTGCATAAATCTAGAATGATCAGCCATAACATATTGAAATTTAATGTTTGAACTTGTTGTAGCATCAAAGTAGTTATCTACTATTTTTGTATCAATCGATTGAGTTCATATGTATAACAGACATTCAGAATTTGCCGTATAAAACAATCAGTTTGATTGAAATGATAAGGTAGGCAATGATAATCTGTTGTCAATTTTTTTATTTTGTTTGACATTGTACATGTCAAAATAATAATAAAATTATATTAATTATAATCTAAAGTAACAGGAGACTTTATTGAATAAATTTGTGCATATATCAAATGATGTACGAGTAAGTCACGTGATGTTCACGTCAGATTTTTTACACATCAAAATGCCTTTTAGGTTATCTAGCAACGCCGCTACAAGCCTTAAAAAAATTGGGTTTGAGGTAGAGGCACTTTTCGATACTTGAACGACACGTATCTATTCAGATAGTACATTTTTCACAATAATCAGATTGTATACAAGTTCACTGCACTTTCACAGATTACAGCTGTGGAGTCAGACTCTGTACTACCATCTGTGAACGTTTAATAAAGTAACAATGTTATTCCCAAATATTAGGAGAAAATTATTTACTGATTCATTCAGAGAAAACGATGAAATTTAAAGGAAATTTATTTGTTAGATAATGAATTGAGTGGATTTGATTCAAAATGCTGCCAAAATTATGGAAGCTTTTAATTATTACATAATTACGTGGAGCGGTATTCACAACGGCCGGCAAGTTGGATTGACTCAAATGTGAAGCTTGTAATAAGTATGAGTAAAACGCTTGTATTTATTTACACATTCACCTTTACTGAAAGAAATCTATTATCAAGTGTTTCATTTATAAATTGATTTATGTGACAGTCTCCTCAGATTCTCAAATTTTCAGACTCGCAATCTGCTGTTTCACATTCTAGGAAAGCAATAACTTCTGGATACCTTGCAATATTTTCATCATTTTGTATGAATAGACAACAACGTGGAATACTTTGATCACAATGATTTTATATAGAAAATAACAAGGGTTACTCACTATTCGTGAAAGCAAATATTTTTACAGTTTCAACTGTTGGAATTTGACCACACCTGAACGACATGTTAATTCATAGAGAAGAAGGTGACAAGAGTGAAAAAATGGGTTTTGGAAAAAAGATACCGAGAAATATGGATACAATGTGTACATCGTAGATATAGCCAATCATTCATTCCAAACATAGCTCTATGTACTAAAGTAGGTGTGGTATATTCTTTCTACTTTAAATTGGAAACATTCTGAGCTGAAATTTCCCTTTTTATTTTCCAGCCGCAACAAAATCAAGAAAACAAAACTCCCCAGAACACTAGCTGAACTCAAACGCAAACCAACTCCTGAAATAGACAGCCACATCGACATTGTGCTGTTTCCCATCGATCGACCAGAGGCGCACGTGAGGGCATTTCCAGAAGAGTAAAACATAGAAATGTACCACAGGATGAGACATCTTGACATGTGTATTTGAAAATGTCATTCCGGTTGAACGCCTGTCACTTGTCATTCAAGATTCAAGGCTTCGGTAACACGATCCAAAAACAATATTATTACAAGAGGAAAACACATGCATTGATGATTATGTTTCGGAGAATTAACATGAATTGGATTACTTGTTACCGAGAAACAAAGCAAGAAGGCAGCTGAAGATATTAACACAGAATTTCTGTTTAAAAATGTCGACATATCTCCGCAACTCTGTTTAAATGTTCTGAAATAGCGTACAAATCCGAATCGAATTTCCACCACCTCAGCTGTCCGCAGTTGTGTACAAACAAGGTATTACGGCACTTCATTCTTACAACAAGCATTTAAGAAACAGAAGTAGGACTCTGTCTCTTCTGCGGTAACTTTTAGCACGAATTTTGAACAATACTCCCTAAATTCAACATCGGTAAACCGCCTGCAAACGGACAAAACTTCGCACAAACATGGATGGTTTTTCCCCTGAATGAACATCAACGATGATGAGCACAGAGATGGACTTGAAAGTTGATATCAATTTTTTATTATCAAATTATTCAAATTTAAAATTTTATTATAAGAATAGCCCTTCTAGAAATCCTTGCTGTTCAATATCCCCTACTTTTTTCCTTTAAGCTAAAAATTCAATATAACTTTTTAAGAATGTGGATGCTTCCGGCACGGATGTAAAAATGTTTTTTCAAGCATTCATCTTTCAATTCAATAAATTGTTAACTCCATTCGTCTTCAATTGCACAAAAATATGCACTTCAATTGAATGTTTGTATATTAGGACCAAAATACAAATAGGAAATCAAATCCAAAACCTAAAGGAGTGCTCCGTCTTATAACGTAGCTCCCACAAATCATAATAATATTGAATGATCGTCCGCAAGCCTCTCCCAATCTAATTTATTAAACAATTATCCAAATCCGGTTCTGTCACGCAACCCCTGAACCCTCCCTTATGGTAGACCAGTAGTAACCAACAATTGTTTGTTGTAATTTTCAATGGGAGAAAAAGATATTTCCACTTTCGTAGCTTCGGTATAATGACGCTATTATATTCATTTAATACGGTGAAAACGTAGAGGGCAAATAGCTCGTGTTTAACAAAACTCTGTCGAGTACCTGGTGGTTTTCAACGAAGTTAGCAGTTCGATAATCTTAGCTTATGAAAGATCTTCTGAACACTTGAAGTGAATGTTTGGAGTTCTCAATGTTTTCACCTTTCGAGAGGTTTTTGAAAAGTTGGAGATTTTTTAAGCTTTGTATTTTATGAATGAAATATTTACAGTTGCTACTTAAGTAGGTTTTGTAGCGGCAAACGTGTTAAAAGTAAAGGAAGTAGAGATTAACGACGACAAATGTTTGGATTACTTGCTTATGTTTCACTAAAACACTTAACAATGAAAATAAAACTCGGTATTTCCAAATGAAGTATTCTGGTGACATAAATGATTGAAGATATTAAAAAATGGTTTTATTACTAAGAAGTTATATTAAAATTGATATAAACACTTATATCGTCAAAGCCGATTATACGAAAATTCAAAATAAAAATATTAACTGAAGTGAGCTTAAACTAATACTAAAAACCGTAACAATCTTCAAAAAAATGATTAAAATATTATGGAATAAATAGTTGAAAATGATAAATTTAATGGTAGGAATGAAAAAATTTCAAGTTGAGGTTGAGTCTCCGAAATTTGGATTTGGATCATTAATCATCAATAATTCGTATTTTCTGGAGCACTGAAGTAAGAAAATAAATAGTAATACAAGATAAGACAGAATTTGAAACAAAGAAATAGGAAAAAGCTACAAAAGGTAGACATTCAGCAGACAAGAATGTCAAAAGACAGACCAGCAGAAATAATATGGAGTACAAAAACAATAATAAAAAGGAAAAGAGGAAGACCGGTGATGACTGAAAAAATAGAAGAAATATTAAATACAAATATAATATATCGTCAAAAAACAGAAAGAAATGAAAAAAAAACACATGAACAATAGAATATTGTACAACAAGTATAGAAAATTACCTATTCCACACGAGGTGTGTAATTTTCAGCACGAGACGGAGTCGATTGCTGGAATCACACAAGTGTGAAATAGGTGATTCTATACGTGTTGTACACTATACTTTTTCTACGATCACAATTTTTAATGAAATATGTAGGTAAATCATTCGTATAACTGAGATTTTAAATCTATTTTCACAAATATAAAATAATTTAGGCATTTTAATTGTTTGCTCTGCTTATTTATTGTGATATTAATTTTAGTTATGATTTGGAACATTATTGATATATTTTCTATCAGTTGATTGACATTTCATTGTTGTGTAATCTAATTGTTGCAAACTACGGAAAGATTGTATCTGATTGGCTCACTCTCACCAGGCGACCTTCTGATTGGTTCATTAGTTAGAGTTTTCTGTGATCTGGGGTAGCGTGTTTTCTAAATTTTCGTCACTAACCATTTTCCAACTGCAGTAATGATATTTGTGGATATCTAATTTTGGTTATGATACAATAATTTCTCGATTTCAACAGAATGTGATGGAACGTGTTCTGTCTGCTTCAATTTGACAGATGTGATTCGTAGTGTTGCCAGCTTTCGGAATATATATTACAAGAATAAGAAAATAATTCCAACAGAACTTAGTGCAATTTTGTTATTTAAATGTGGCTTATAAAAGAGCAAACAGAGATTTATATCAAGTCCGTGATATTTATCAATAATCTTGCTAAATATATCATATATATCACCTAAAGAATATTCAGAATGAATTATTAATACGTAAGTTGGTCAAACTGGTGTGAGAAATGATTTCTCACGACTTTTCGCACAGTTGTGTGAAATTATAAGTTTTTTAGTTGAGTTTTGTATGAGAAATATGTTGTTTTCTATAGTGATCGTAGAAAAATATTTTGAAAGGACTAAATTAATTTACACCCAAAAGGATATTTTGAGATAATAATAATAACAATAAATAATAATAATAATAATAATAAATAATAGTAATAATAAAAATTTAAGAAAGATTTGGACGCATAAAGGAATTTATTATGATCTTGTTGTTTGAACTACATTTTTCTTAAGATTTTTCACCTGATCTGAATCACCAGACAAGATAAAAAAATATATATAAAATTCCAACCAATTCCCTGTCCATCAATTTCCAATTTATTCTCTTAGTAGCTGAATAAAATATTATATACATACAATATAATGAACCATCGAATCAATTCTGTCTGTATCCATCTCCATTATCATTTCGGGAATTAATTAAGCATTTCCAACATCCCCGTTTGGCATTAACCTACTAACATTGTCCAAACAACATTTCGTATGGAACATATCCGACACATGCAAACACTTATGGGCGTTCCACCCTTTGCTAGCTCATCGAACCGTAATCCTACATAGGACGCCCCTTTACACAATCATTCACCCTTAAGGATAACCAACAAACGGTGGAAAATTGTTCAACATGGAGTCGTCTTCAACTGTCAGCGCCGAACTGTGTACAGACCTAGGTTTGCCAACATTATTATTTCATTTAGACGCGTTCTTTGTCCCCCACGTAATTACAACGGGAAAGGGATGATGGACTAGGGGAAAGTTTGGATCAAGGTTGGCAATAGTGATTTGGATGTGTAGGAATAATGAAGATTGGTCTGATTTTGTTGAGAGTAAGGTTGAATGGAGCTGAATAGAAACAACATTGTTTGAACCTATTTATAATAATTATCCACACTTGATCAATTTGGCTCAAATTCAACTCTCCTATGAGATCAAACATGCTTATTTCTTCTTACAATTCTATTTCAGTATTCAGTTTTCCAATATTATGCCGCATCGATTTTTCTATTCGCCACGATTCAAACTTTTTATTTAGTTTCAATGTTAGACCTCATTGCCCTATTTAAACAATCCCACAACCGCCGCCACTGGGAACAGACGCGCCATGTCAACATGACATCTCACCACCGTGGAGGAGTCCTGGAACGGGGCACAGGGAGTTGCCGTGGAAACAGGATTGTCGGGATGAGAATACAGTTCGGGATTGGATTGTAATAGGAGAAGGAATTCTGGAAATAGGAAGATACATATCCAACATGGAGGAGAGTATTGCGGAGAACAATACTATTTAATAATATTTTCAAGTTATATATTGGAAGATTGAGTTTACTGAAAGAATAAATTCTATGTCTATTATCATCAATATTTGTTTGACATTACCGATACGCCAAATCGTAAAACAAAAATTATTGCATACAATATTATTAAGAAAATCAGTTAGTGATACCTTTGAATCAATAATCTATATTATATTTTTAATGAAACATCAGCCATTTTGATATAAATAAACTATCCCTTTTGCACCAATCATTTAAGATTACTGAACCGACAAACTAGAAAAGTATATTATCAAAACAAAAAAAAAATTGTATAATCATTTCATATATTATTTTCATTGACATAAGTTCCAAATCAACTGAAAATGAATTACTAATTATAATTCCATGTGAAACATAAGCATTTTCCCTTATCTGTTTCCACAACATGTTTTGTGACCATTTCATTAGACATTATCGATCACCAAAAAAAAAAATCTGACGGGAACATCACGTGACTTACTTGTACATCATTGGATATATATATAATACGATGTGATTTTGTGTTTGATCATATATATCATTGGATATATATAATCAAACATAAAATTTCATCGTTCTACAGTTAATCATTTTGGATTTACCCAAGAGATTCAAAGAATCTGTCAAGTAAAATGCGCTTTCAGCCAAGTCGGTTGCTATGGAAACAGTAGGCCATTATTCTTATACTACAACATTCCTAAATACTGATTTCCAAAATTCTACGACTACCAACAGATCTGATTTTATGCGCAAAATTAAAAAATAAATTCCTACTGAAGTGCACTTCCGGTTCAGTCTATTCAGATGCTACAGCAGACTGAAATACCAAATTTCAATATTCTACACCTGATCGTTTCGAATTTATGCGAAAAATTCCAAAAGACTGTCAAGTAAAGTGCACTTCCGGCTTGGTAGATCTCAACAAGAATAAGATATGACCATTTAAACGGTATAATCTTCATAAATACTGAATTTCAACAATCTACGTTCGATAGTTTTGGATTTACGCGGAAAATTAAAAAAAAAATCAAATAAAGTGCTCTTACGGCTTAGTCGATAGCAATCATAATGCAAGGTGTACAACTAGATAGGTATTATAAAAGTACCTAATACAAAATTTAAATATTCTACAACTGATTGTTTAGAATTTATGCGGAAAATTCAAAAAGTCTGTCATATAAAGTGCACTTCCGGCTCAGTCGATTATTACAAAAATAGAAAATGACCATTTAGATGCTACAACAATTTCAAATGCTGAATTCCAGTATCCTATGGCTGATTATTCTGAATTAATGCGGAAAATTAAAAAAAAGTTTCAAGTAGAGTGCACTTCCAGTTTAGCCGATCACAATCATAATGCAAGATGTATAATAAGATGTTATAGGAGTTCTTTATACGAAATTTCAATATCCTATGGCGATATTTATGCAAGAAATTCAAAAAAAGTTTCAAGTAAAGTGCACTTCTGGCCGGGCCGATTCTTACAAAAATAGCAGATATTCATTCTGATACAACATCTAGTTCAAATACTGAATTTCAACATCCTATGGTTGATCATTCTTGATTTATTGGAAAAATTCGAAAAAAGTTTCAAGTAAAGTGCACTTCCAGTACAGACGATTGGAACCATATTGCGAGGTGCACAACTAGACCCTATACCAGTCTTAAATACAAAATTTCAACATTATACGTTCAACCTGTTTTGAGATTTGCGAGTTACGCACGCACGGACGCATACGCACGCACGAACATACGTAACCGACATCAAGCCAAAAATAGTCAAAATGGATTCAGGGATGCTCAAACCGGATATTTCCATCAAAATCTCGATAGGTGAGTTTTGTCGGTTTCACAATACTTGTACATATATTAGTACTAGTAAGTAAAAATTCATATATAAATTTATAAATAGCACTAAAGTAAATGACAAATAATTTTTCATGACATATGAGTGTTTCCAATCATTCCATTAAATTTCCCTTCAATATGTTACATATTCATTGTCTTTGATACTGTAAACGCCAAATGAGAAAATAACAACATTGGAATTAGTTCAGCATAACCTCAAAACAAATTATAAATAATAATCTCATGTAAAATATCATCATTTTACCCTATACCTATATTAATTAAGTTTTCCTAATATGTTTCCTAATGACCATTTCATTTGAAATTAGCAAACATCAAACGGGAAAGAGTTTTAAATAATTTTTTCATTAGCATTAGTTCGAAATCATATCAAAATAATTAACAAAATATAATTTCACATAAAATATTAGCCTTTTCCCCGATTTCATTAGATTTCTCTGCTATATGTTTCGTTTTCATCAACATCGATATTATTAAACGAAACCAAAAAAAGTATTCCGTATTATATTTTTTCTTTGAGTTTAGTTTCAAATAATCTCAAAATGAATTATGAATAATATTTTATTGAGTTTCCTTGACAGGTTTTGTGTTTATTTCATTTGAAATTATTTACCATCAAACGAAAAAACTAAAATTATTCATAATTTTTTTTATTGCAATTAGTTTGAAAGAGCCTCAAAATAAATTATAAATAATAATTTCATGTGAAAAATCAACCCTTTCCCTTAAATCATTTCTGTAATATGTTTTGTGTACAACAGTAAATAAGAAAACCAAAATTATTTCACTTTGTTTTTCATTCAAATTAATTTGAAATAGCCTCGAAAGAAATTATAAATAATAATTTCATATAAAATACCAGTCTTTGCTCTTATTTCATTGAACTACCCTAATATGTTCTGTGTCCATTTAAACACCTAATGCCGTACTGAATAATATCGAATTTCCAAACAGTATTATCCTATTTTTTGGGGGGCTTCACAATCAAAATTAGAATTCACCCTTCTTGTTAAATGTAGAGAAACGTTACGTACAATTTTATACAAGGGGTGACAATATATTAGATGCTCTTGAATATTAACTAAATCCAATGAATTATTTTAGAATAGCTTTAGAATACTTTTGTGCAATAAAATAAAAATAATTAATATGGCCAATATATGACAACAATAGAATAATTCATTTATAGTACTATTAAGATAATAATACTGACTATTGTTTCCTAATTTGAAATTTGTTTCTTGATGTTGAAACAATATAAAAAACATTCAATGAATACATCAAATGAAAAAATAATATTAAATTCGTCTACTAACAAACTTAATTAATATTTTCAACTGACGTTTCAAAAAACAAAACTAATTTGAATATCGGAGTTGCTTGAAAAAAATTAATTATTTACAAATTAAGTAACTTGCATCTAATGTTTTAATCTTCATGAAAAAAGTCTAAGTAAAAAGTTTAATATTAGTTTTTGTTGAACACAAAACAGCTACTTGCTACGAGCACTAATTATCACTTACATAGTAACAAAAAATATATATTAAAGATGCAAATACTATTTCAAATATTCCAATTAAACACCCCATATTAGTATTTTTTAGAAATTTATTAAATTTGTATATAAAAAATTAGAGTTTTAATCAAGTACAAATGATTATTATAAATCTGTTCCAAGGTATCAAAACAGGGCAATAAATAAAAAAACTCGAAAACCATAAAGGAAATAAGAATTAAACCACAATTACAATTCGTGACAAACCGTCATATCCGTAAAAATTCAAATGAATTACAACGTGTGGGCCATAAATAATTTTGAATAATCGCTTTCATAAATACAGAAATATACAACCAAGTTTTTAATTCTTTTTTCAATGTGTATGCCGGTGGTTGGTATTCCAAATAATTACAGTAACTATTATATTGAGTGTTAGTTAGCATGCAGGTTTTCAACGAAACATTTGAACCTTTGGAAACATAAATTATGTTTATTATAAATTTTAATATAAATGAAGAAGAATATGTCCAATTGGAGAATTTTATCAGAATTTAGTACGTTGAATAATATTACTAGATATATAAATAATGCATTCCGTCATCAGAGACCATAATTTTATATACGTTTTCAAATGATTATCATCAAAAATTAGTTATGTGTACAGTTTATATAAGTACCAAAAAAAATATGCTTAAAAGCATATCCTATGATAATTCAAGTATATATCTTCTCCATTTTCTTTCTACCATTATCTTTTTCAAGTAATTTAGTACTCATCTTCTCTTATTAATATAGGCTAATAATTTAGAGGCCTTCCGTCGCCGGAGGACCTGCAGCATCTACAGCAGCGAAAGGGGCGGAACCCGAATATCAGCATGTCCCTCAGGGCCCACGGTAGCTAACAACCTCTCAATATTTTAAACTACCTGCTATATGAACGATGTTTACTTATGTTTCGAAACTGGCATTTTGGTGTATGCTAGACAAATATTTGAAGAAGTATTAAAGATGAATTTAATACCATTTAGGCATAATAAATATGGGGTGTGATTTTCAAATAATCTATTGTAAATATTTCTGTTCTTAGAATATAAAAATTATTGTAGTATGAACATTATAAAAAATTGCTGCAAATTATTAATAAATATCTTTAGATGTAAACTTGTTTTGGAATTTGATATACCAATATTAAATTCAAAGAAGAATAGCACATTATTGTGTTTCAAGAATTATTCATGTGACTGTTTCCATGCTCACATATTTGTCTTCAAATAAATTTCTAATAAAAATGTCAAAATATTTGGTGATAACCTGAACTTATTGTGAGTGTTTGCTTGTTTGAAAATCTCGGGAATATACTCTAAATCAACAATTTTTAGTTTAATCAATGTTATAAAAAATTGAATCAAAGTGTATTTCTTTCAATTGTACCCTGCCTAGATAGATTATATATTATTCTTATAGGAGAGTCATGACAATATAACAAAATACCAGAAAAAAATACTTTATAATCATACTTATTATGATGTAATTCAATGAAACATTTGGAGTAACACAATGTTACTCATTTTCAGCTTATAATAATAAGTTTTTCGTTACCGACCATGGTGAATTATTTGTTTCAATGTTTAAAAGTTCATTCAATGTTTGAAATTTCAATTCAACTTCATCTTATGCATCATGTAAATTATCATCACAAATTTAGGATATTATTATTTGTTAGAGTACTTTCACAATATATTCAAAATTAAAACAACTTCGAGCTGTGATACAGGAGTGCAGAAATAACAGTGAATCGGAAACACCGAACACATCCACAGTCATAGGAAATAAAAAACAAAGATTACAACACTGCAGTCAGGCCTCAAAACTTGTGACTTATTACACACTAAATATATTCCATAAATTGATATTTGTTACCTGTATTTCATGTATGAAATTAACTTTGTAAAAATAAATTCAGTTCGTATTACATTTTCTCTTCAAAGAATCTCGTGAGAAATCCTTGCGCTGCGCAAGGTCTATTTTCTTTCTGGTATTCATGTACTTCTTACGGGCGCGAGTGAGAAAACCGGCATCTTTCATAGTTTTATCGAAAGAATTTCGTCGTCGGAAGATCAGCATCATAGTATTAATAGTACAATTTCGTAAAATTTTTTTGTTGATTATATTAAATTTAGCGATAATTTAGTAAATTATATCCATGAGCAATTAATTTGCGATATGTTTGAATTGATGAAAAAAAATTTATATAAGTAATCTATATTTTTGACATTTCTAAATGTAAATACCGCATTTTTATAGTCTCAAGATTATTTTTGTAAATTTTATCGTACTAAATCAAAATAAATTCTAACAAAGGTATTGTATAATTAATAGACGAGCACATGAGGTGATGCATTTCAATTATTGACGAAAAGACATTTGAAATAATTTATATTTTTGATATTTCTATAAATAAGCTACTGTGTTCAAAGTATATTTTTGATTGCATATTAACAAAATAAATATTTGAATAAATTGGTGATTGATTGATTTCAGAGTTTTATCGGGTGACCAGTATCACTCCTGAAAACTCAATTTCCTAGCTATTTATTGTTGATTAGGTCAAATGTGCCTGTATCTATATATAGTATATTGTATACAATAATTTAAAATTTAAACGGTAGTCTAGTTGTTAATATCTACGAGCAATTGATTTGCGATTTGTTTCAATTGCTGGAAATGAATTTTAAATAATCTATATTTCTAGTATTTTTAAATGTTCCGCTCAGTATTACCCGCATGTTCTGTCGCCTCGTTGAAATGAATGTCACTTTGACAGCTCAGCCAGAAAATTATTTTTGTGACTTTTCACTTTTATCAAATGTATTGAGACTTAATAAATTTAAACAATATAGTTTAGAGTAATAACATATGAGCAAATTATTTGAAATATTTCTATTGTTGAAAATATATTGAAATAATCTATATTTTCGACATTTCCAAATATGCTGCTCTGTTCAGAGTAATTTTTTAAAATCATTCTGATAAAACTATTCAAATAATTTGCGTCTGACAAATACAGTAAATAATTAGAGATGATACAAATTAGGAGATCTCCAGGTATGTTTGATTTTTCAATCAAATTTGTTTTTAGTACTGAATAACTATTAAAAAAAATCTGACGTGACCATCACGTGACTTACTTGTACATCATTTGATATATACAGAAATTTATTCAATGAAGTTTTCTGTCACTTCAGATTAATAATTATAATTTTAATAATATTTTGATATGTACAATGTCAAACAAAATCAAAAATTGACAACAGATTATCATTGCCTACTTTATCATTTCAATTAAACTGATAGTTTTATACGGCAAATTCTGAATGTCTGTTATACATATAAACTGCACTTCCGGCTCAGCCGATTGATGCAAAAATAGTAGATAACTATTTTGATGCTACAACAAGTTCAAACACTAAATTTCAATATGCTAAGGCTGATCATTCTAGATTTATGCAAAAAAATAAAAAAAGTTTCGAGTAAAGTGCACTTCTGACTTGGCAGATTCATACAAAAACAGCAGATAACCATTCTGATACAACAGCAAGTTCAAATACTGAATTTCAACATCCTACGGTTGATCATTCTGAATTTATCAGGGAAATACGAAAAAAGTTACAGGTGAAGTGCACTTCTTGTGAGACAATTGTAAACATAATGCGAGGTGCACAACAAGACCCTATATCAGCCTTAAATACAAAATTTCAACATTATACGTTCAGCCAGTCTCGAGATTTGCGAGTTACGCATGAACATACGTACCGACATCAAGCCGAAAATAGTCAAAATGGATTCAGGGATGCTCAAAACGGATATTTCCATCAAAATCTTGATAGGTGAATTTTGTCGGTTTCACAATACTTTAGTAAGTAAAAATGTTGAGCATGAATATAAGTATCTGTTTAAGAAAATACTAGCCAATATGCTACACTCCAAGTATATTACTTTATTGTAGATCAAATTAGTACTCACATTAAATAAAGCTTGGTTGATAACGACAATGAAATAATCAATCAATATTTTTCATTTATTGAAAAATATAAAATATCAAACATAACTAAAATAAATTGTTCATTTTGTAAGATAAAAAGGTTGAAAAGCTTTGGAAAAATTATATAAACCGTAAAAAACACCTTGAAAATTATAAGGTGAATAAATAAGTGGAATCAAACCACAAAGTTATTGTGGAATACTGTGCAAAAAAATATTGCCGTACGGAGTGCATTTGTTTGCTGAAAAACAAAGTTATTCATTTTCATTTTAAGGAATGTACTGCGTTCTGTATTATTTTTATTCTGTATGCAACTCCGCAATTCTAAGTACAGATTCTGAACTTATTTACTTCAAGATTGCAACACCCCATCCTTTAATATTTAGTACAAAACTGAAGCAAGTACGAGATTTGGAATATCCAGCAATTAAACATCAATACAGGAAAATATATATGGTGGAAAGAACGAAGCAATAGAAAATAAAATAGCAGGAAATACATTGAGATTTAGATGTTTGATTGTATTTTGAAATATTTGACATTGTTTGTTATATTGATTTGCATTTGGGGAATCAAAACAACTGAATTTTGCCCGTCTTAATACAATAGCCATGTCCGATTGCAATCACACAGTTCCCAACAATTTTCTGCCGAAGTCGCGCAGTGGAAATAATTTCTACATATGTATTCTGCACACAAACACCTCATTTACGATTCACCCAGAAATGAGAATAACGCAAATTAATCTCATTACAAATTAATAACTTCCCAAACTTAATACCGAAGATTGGTTTGTTAGTAATATGAATTATGCAAATTTTATTTCTTGTGTATGCAGTATGCACCAACAAAATAAAGGATAACATATACAAGTACTGCATTAATATGAAGATTGAAATCTTGAATGCAGGCATAAAAAATTGATCTTATTATACCTGTATATCATTAAAAGATTGTTACTTCGGTACATTAATAAGAAGAGAAGTAGGATTTGTTGGACTATAAACTTCACGGAACGATTTTATAAGGAGACGATTTAAAGCCGTTTTACTACTAATTTAGTGAGGGCGAACCTTTTTGAACGGAAGGTTAGGTACAGGCATTCAACAAAATTGATCGGTCTAAAATTGGATGTTCGATAAAAAGATATAGGCAAATACAAAATTATTATTAATAATAATAATAATGTTTCAAATCAAACATTCAATATGCCAAATTTTGTATCAACTATAAAATATTTTTCAAATGTACTATTCCTTAATAATATTTTGGAGTTGTATGCTTTTGGACGCTTACTATCTCACCACAATTTATGATTAATTGAAAAAAAATTGGACCTACCAGTATGTGTTCTCTTGTGTATCTTCAAATTTTCCGACCTCGCAAACACTTTTCCACATCCTGGAAATGGGCACGGGAATGGTTTTTCTCCTGTGTGTACCCTAATATGATTCACCAACTTATATTTCGCTTTGAAAGGCCTGCCGTTTCTTGCGCACGATTGCCAAAAACAAGCATGTGTCGTACATTCAGGTCCTCCTACATGTTCCACCGTTAAATGTGTCACAATTTCGTGCATTGTGGTAAAATTTTTCCCGCATGTTTTTCGAGGAAGAGGCTGTTCTGGGTCGACCCACAAACATTGCATTTCTTGTTTGATCGGTTGCCTCATGTATCTAAAAAATGCACCATGGGAATGGGTTGGATGTGCCATTGCCATTGCAGCAGGATGATGATGACCCATAAACTGATGGTGTGTTGCGGGTTGGGAATGGTATCCATGGTGATCTGTTCTGGTATAAACATCCATACCTAACCTCATTTGGTGGTGATGATTCAGATGAGGATTAGCAATTTGGTGATGATGATTTAAAGCCATATTGTCCGGTGTATGATGGTGCAATGCAGCTGGGAATAACATAGAATCACTAGGTGCAGTTTGGGCCGTCGGAAACTCATGGTGATCCCTTCGGAGTAAAAAATCGCGGGCTGCATATCCTGTATGAGGATTTAAATGTCCCATATGGTGCGGATAAGCGTTGGTTTGGAAATGGTTGTGTTGTCCTTCTGGATTCGTCATTCCAGGGGTGGTGTTTTGATGAGGCGATGGAATCGTCGAACTACCATTAGAACCCGGGCTCATTTTAAGTCCAAAAGTAGCCAAATGGGCATGATGTGTTGTGTCCATAAACGCATTCATCATATTTCAAACACTAAGAAACATTAACTAGAAACAACTGCTCACATTATCACTTCAAACTTCGTTCAACTTGTTCGTAGAGCGTTTCCGTTCGAACTGTTTTCTCCTACAGCTACACAGCGTGACTGAGCAACAACCTCGGGGGCTGATTTCCAGGCAGCGGGACCCTCAGACCCCTGAAGGTGGAGCAGTCAAGCTTTTGGACCCCTGCCATTGGAGCTCCAAGAATTTCAAGTCTGATTGGTCGACAGAGAGACTTCACACCGAGCCAATCAGAGCAGGGGGCAAGGCGAACGAGGTGGCGCGAAAATTGTGATTTTGAGGTGATGACAAACACATTTATAGGTGATAAGAATGATAAGGGATGAAAACAGAAAGATCCACGATAAATAATTAAAGAGTCATCACATAACAGCAATATTGAAGAACAAATTTAATACGGCAACATACTAAGTTTGTCCACATTATTTACAAGTAGCTGAATTTTGATGTTTTTATCTTTTTCTGGATAGGTTTCCATTGCAGCAACGTACCATTTGGGGGTTTCATATTTTCAAAAGTATAGATAGTAATCACAGAATTTTTTCTAATCATTTTGATAAATTTTATTGAATGTGCAAAATGAACATGAATTTCACGTATAGTTTAGGATAATAAATAAATGAGCAAATAATTTTTCCTTCTATCACTTGAATAAGATACCATATTGTAGCACTACACTACATGCAAAAGTAGTAAATTTTGGTATATCAACAAATTGCCATGGCAACTGTACAAGAAACATAAGCTGCCATAGCAACTGCACAAAAAGCATTGTTTTTTTCTGGATTAATACAAAAAGTGAATCACGCTACCTATTTTGTTCGTATCTAATAGGTAATAAAGTGCGATATAAGAAAAAATATTATGTTTAATGCGCAAAAAAATATAATCTGTTAAAATTTGAAGTCAGTAAAAATTATCAAATTCACATCTTGAAGATATGTTCATAACAAATTTGAATGACGAATGATAAGATTGACGAACGGAATTATTAACAACCAAACTTAAATGTAATATTGTAAGAAATATGGCGTTTAAAACAACTAACGAATAATATAGATACGTTACCGACACAATATTTGTAGCGCCTCTAGCAGAACTTTCCATAATAAATTCATATACTCTGACTTATCCTTGAAACAAGCTAATTTTCAATAAACAGTGGAAAAATGAGTGTAAAGAAGGAAAAGAAATTCACTCGTGATTGTTATCAATTTAAATCAAATTTTTAAACATATATCAAATTGACGGTTCAACCACATAAATTTTATAAATATAATCTAATATAATAAACACATGAGTAAATGATTTATGATACTTATCAATTGCAAAGAAGCTATTTTAAAGAAATTCTTTTTGACGCAGTTGTTTTGCCGGGCGTATACACGAACTCGGCACCAAGAACATGAACTCGGCACCAATGCTAATCCGATTAGCGCAGGGCGCACACGAACTCGGCACTGTCAATTTTTAAATAAAGACACGATCTACCTGCAAGATTTGGTTTTATAAGTTTCTATATTTTATTTTGAAATTAATCTGTATTAAAAATAATACTGCAAATAATATTTAATAAGACTTCAGAGAAAAAATTCTTAAAAAAAAGACTTATTTATACATATGTCCGTACATACGTACATTATTACAAAAACATACAAATAATTATGTATAGAACACACTAAAACATTTGATTTTTTTTGGTATTTTTGATATTATGGAATTTCTTGCATCAAATGGAGACAAATTATTTTATGTACGATATGCAGGACTTTTGAGTTGTTGATGTCACACATGTGATTAGATTCGTTTCAAAATACGGCTAAATTTGAGTCTGGTTTATTATTAATATAAAATCGCATGTGTCCAGAAAATCTCATTCAGGCAGAACGATTGAGTCACAAATCCTAATCCATAGCGTATAGTGCCGAATTCGAGTAGGGGATTAAAGATCCAGGTAGTTTGGTGCCGAGATCGAGGCCGCCCGTTTTGCCGCTCCGTTGGAACCCTTTTGAATACTTTTCCTCCAAATCAAATCGACGAATATGGTTTGATACCTACATGTCAGAAATACTGACATGATTGCTGATTAAGATTACTTTGATGACAGCTTGAAACTATGTGCTCAAGCATTAAAATTTGCAAACGGCAGTATTCGGACGTATATGAAAACATTACACTTTGTACCGCTAGACAGCGCGCGGCTCGCGTTATGACAGTTTTGTCGGCAGCATATAAATATCGTATATTTAAAAAAATATGCTTATGATAAATTGTGAGATATAGATTAAGAAGAGTTTTATGATATCCAAAAATTTATATTGGATATGTTTGAATCGTACAAATAAATTTTATATAGAAAATTAGTCTTTGGTATAAAACAACAGGTTCAAAAAATATAGATGCTCCAGACATTTCCATTTACATGGAAATTTAGTAATTGACAGTTATTTTCGTGACTATTTCTCCAATAATAGAATGCAAAGGTTTTAATTGAATTGTATAAATTGTTGATTATTTTTTTGATATTGATCAAAAAATTCATTTAAAATTTTCTATTTATGAACAGCAAGCACAAAAATTTAAATAGCTATGTCAAACATTGGATACAATTTGTTATAAATGACAACGTTAGCATCAGTACCAGATTACCCCTGAGGCACACTAGGCACGTGCCTAGAAGCCTCCGGCTACAGAGATTTCTGATGAGTCTTCAGTATTATCAAGCAATTTATTTATATAATTACCCACCAGCTCAAACCTAGTAGCTTCAAATCTGGAATTAACAAAAGAAAGATGCAGAAATAATATAATGAAGACAGAATGACACTCCAATTATTCTTCACACAATTATAGTGTTCAAAACACAAAATCACAATAAATATAATAATCCTATGTCTTCTTGAGAATAGTTATTAATTCCTGACTAAGCTAGCGATTCAAAAAAAAAATAACTGCGAGCTCTGATGACTAAGGGAGGACGCAGAAATAATATACTCTGAAGACAGGAAAATTCCTCGTTTTCCTTCACACAATTAGTATTCAAAACTCAAAAATCACAGTAGATGAACATGTAATAATATATTTCACCTTTTGAAATGAATTATTTATTCTTGATTGAATCAGAGATTCAAAAAAATTTAAATTTTATATGCTGACTAAGGAAAGATGCCGAGATTATATGCCGAAGGCAGAATAAGGTTGTTTCCACGCAATTATAGTGTTCAAAACTGAATTTCAAAATAGATATAATATTTCTATCTATCCTAAAATGAACAATTGATTCCTGACTAAGCCAGCGATTTAAAAAATTTAAAATTGTGAATGCTGACTAAAGGAGGTTGAAGAAATAATATTCTAAAGACAGAATAACGTCTTCGTTTTTCCCCACGTAATTACATTGTTCAAAACTGAAAATCATAATAGTTGTAATGCCTAATCTATTTTGTCCTCTTGAGATGAATTTTTAATTCCTGACTAAATCAGCGATTCCAAAAAATTTAATCGGTGCATGAATATTGACTAAGAAGGGATTCAGAAATAATACACAGAAGACAGAATAACGACCTTATTTTTCTACAAACAATTATATGTTCAAATCTAAAAATCACAATTGATATTGTAATCTTATCTGTCCTAAGTATAATAAATGATTTATATCTGACTAAGCCAGCGATTGAAAAAAATTGAAATCGTGGATGCTTACTAAAAAAGGATGGAAAAATAATAAACAGAAAACAGAACGACGTCCTCGTTTTCCTCCACACAATTATAATGTTCAAAATTCAAAATCACAATAGTTATAATAATCCAACCTGACCTTTTTGAATATATGATTGATTTTAAACCAATCCAGCGATGTAAGAATTTCGAAATTGTGAATGCCAACTAAAGAAGGATATTGAAATAATATACTAAAGACAAAATGGCGTCCTCGTTTTCCTTTTACACTATTATAATGTTCAAAACTCAAAATCACAATAGATATAATAATTCTATCTGTCCTTCTAAAATAAATGATTGATTCTGTGAATGCTGACTAAAAAAGAATGAAAAAATAATACACAGGCGATAAAATATCGTCCTCGTTTTTTCACACAATTATAGTGTTCAAAATTTAAAATTACAAGAGATACAATAATAAAATATTGATCACTGAATAAATCAAATTAATTTAAACTGTAAGTACTGACTAAGGGAGGATGTAGAAATAATATATTGAAGACAATAACGTCTTAATTTACTCCATGCAAGTATAGTGTCTGAAACTCATGATCACAATGGATATAACAATCTTATATGTTCTCCTGATATAAATTGCTAGTTCCTGACTAGACCAACAGTTGAGAAATCGAAAATTTGGGTGCTGATTAATGGAGAATGCAGAAATAGTATACTAAAGACATAATGACGTCCTAGCTTTCCTCCACACAGTTGTAATGTTCAAAATTCAAAATCGTAATAGATATAATAATCCTTTCTATCCTTTTGACTAGAACAGCGATTAAAAAAAATTGAGACTATGAGTGCTGACTAAGGGAGGATGTAGAAATAATATACATAACTTTCCTCCATACAATAAGAGTGTCCAAACTCAGACTCACAGTTGATACAATGATCCTATCTATTCTCCCGAAATGGTCTTTAATTTTTTGATCAAATTAACAATCCAAAAAAATTTTAAATTGTGGATACTATAGTTGCTGTGAATTATGATTAGCAATTCTTCAATATAAAATTGAAGTTGATCACATAGAAAATGGTTTAGATCCAAATTAGAAAAATTTATAAAACATTAATTTTTCAAAACGTCACTGCGAAATGTTTCTTTGGCGGTATGATTTTCTAGAAGTTAGTTTGATCATCACAAGAATTCTTCAATCGCATGTTGAAGTTTACAACTGTATTTATTAACATTAGCAGTTTTACCAGAAAAGGTTTATTTAGCTTCATACTTGAGCTTAAAACTGCAAAATTTATAATCGGATTTAAAGGACATTGAAAACAGGCAGGTAGGTTTTCCAGTTCTTGGGGATAAGTCGATAATAGCCCCAATAAATTTTAATGATGCTGCTACCACGAAAACTCGATAATCTCAATAATTGGGAATCCATGATTTATTACATTTTCGGATAAATCAGTTAAATCTTCAAAGGAATCATTAACTCCAATCTTCTTTTGAAGCTGTAACAGTAACGGAAGACAACTAATCCTTTCAACTTTAGGAAAATTCTTTCATCGTAACTTGAAGTTTGAAATATAAATTGTTATTCAGCAATGATAGGGTATGCTAAGTAAGAAAGTCAAACTACAAAAATATAATCTTTTTAGAATGATTTCGATTGATCTTGACGTACAGTTTACTAACAATACTGCACAATTAAGCTTCAAACACGAGATTAGGTGAAATCTTCCTATCGCAGCATCTTAATCCCAGATTAGGTGGTCCGTTACAATTCGTCAAAAAAGTTAACGTTCAGACGTATACAAGGTCCAAAGAAATGAAGCTTATAAGTGAAAAAAGATAAACCAAATAGAGTACCTAATACGAGAGTCACGTTATATTATTGAAAATCAAAAACATTGTTCATATTATTTACGATTCCATTTTAAATATGATTTCAGGCGAAAAGTTACTACCTTGAATTTTTTCCAGGTTTACAGTATAAACAAAAATCGCATACTGCCAAATCTGTTTGGTAATTGTTTTTATATTTTTTCAGCAAAAAAATGAAGTGTTGCAATTGTATATGAAGACATGTTTTCATAACTTAATCCCTTTCTCTGGAACTCTACTGGGCAGTTCAGGCATGAAGGTACGTTGAAAAAGGGTATATAAGTGTCGTCACCTTTTAAAACTGCCAAATCAGTAGAGTATAGCCCATGTCCTATCTTTTTTATATTTTTTTTCAGCCAAAAACTGAAATATTGTAGCAGTCGACTGGAACTGTATCAAGCACTTCAGGCAAACATTTGTCAGTATATTATTTAGCAATAACTGTCTTTTGTCTATCCAGCGTAATTGCATTCAACAGGTCCGTACTCTTGTAGATTGATAAATTATTTTTTCATATAGCTCACTGCTGGTTATTGTTGGAGTTTCCCTATTTCATGAATCCATACACGACTCTTCTGGCGTGTAGGTACGATAAAAAGAGTATACGAATTACGCCACTTGTTAGAGTGGCCAAATTAGAGGAGAATGGCGAGTGCCTTATAATTCTTACATATTTTTTCAATCAAAAACTGAAATGTTGTAGCAGTTGCCTGTGAAAACGTATATTGATAACATCATCCTTTTCTCTGGTACTGTATATCGAACACCTTAGAAAAAAATCAGTGTACCATTCAGCATTAACTGTATTATCCATCCAGCTTTATTGTATCTACCAGGCCTGTATTTCTATAGAATACGGCGTCAGTTTTTCCATGGCTCACTGAAATTTCCTATTTCATGAATTAATAAACGACTCTTCTGGCATGTTGGTGCGTCTAAAAATGGGGCGGCCTCGATCTCGGCACCAAACTACCTGTATCTTTAATCCCCTACTCGAACTCGGCACTACCCTATGGATTAGGATTTGTGACTGAATCGTTCTGCCTGAGTTAGATTTTATGGACACCTGCGATTTTATATTAATAATAAACCAGATTCAGATTTAGCCGTACTTTTAAACGAATTTAATCACACCTGTGACATCAACAACTCAAAAGTCCTGCATATCGTAGATAAAATAATTTGTTTCCATTTGATGCTAGAAAATCCAATGTCAAAAATACCAAAAAAAAAAAATGTTTTAGTGTGTTCTTTACATATTTGTATGTTTTTGTAATAATGTAGGTATGTACGTACATATGCATAAATAAGTCTTTTTTTTAACAGTTTTTTTTATTCCGAAGTGTTATTAAATATTATTTGCAGTATTATTTTCAATACAAATTAATTTCAAAATAAAATATAGAGACTTATAAGACCAAATCTTACAGGTAGATCGTGGCTTTATTTAAAAATTGACAGTGCCGAGTTCGTGTGCGCCCCTTGCTAATCGGATTAGCATTGGTGCCGAGTTCATGTTCTTGGTGCCGAGTTCGTGTACGCCCAAAAAATGGTATAAGAATTGTCATCTACCTCAGTTTCCCAAAAAAATTAATTTACGTCTCTTCAAAAGATTTCACGTTCCATGGCTCCGATATTTAAAAGTTAAAAAGCTGGTATGGCATAAATTGTTTGACAACTTTTTTTGAATGCAAGTTATCGTGTATGGTTCTTTTAAAAGCTGAGAATCTTATCTTGAATTTATGCTCTATTACCGCATAAGCTGCTCCATTGTCCTCTTCGATTATTTTCGTAACAGCAGTAACTTTCTTCCAGTAACAGTGAATGTGAATTCAATATGTGAGAAGATAGAATAAAAGCAAGTGCATAATCCTATTTATAGACTTGACTGAAGATGGCGTCAAGTTTCACCAATATTTCCAAATGAGTTACGGAAACTTATTGAAACTTCGTTCTGATTTAGTTAACTCCGCTTTAGCAGGATATCGCAAAACTTGGAGAGGAAGTGCAAAGTGAAGCGCGGTGAGAAATATTTTTTTTGAAAAATAACCGCGCTTCACCGAATTGTGCGTACACATATACATAATAAAAAATAATTATTCGAATTTGTTTTCTGATTAACTCCATATATTCTGGTTAACAACGTGCTTCAAGTAATTATTGATGATTTAAAATCTTGTTCACTTCAAGTGACAGATGAACAAATGAATAAAATAATAGTGCTGTTTTGTTTTTCACGGCATATCTGATTTTTTTATTCATAGCATTTTGAATGTTGACGCTATAAAAAATGCTTTGATATCTTTCAAAAATTTGAGCAGTGCAAAATTTTATTTCAGAAATTGTTTTCTCGATATTCTGAATACCAAAAAAGCATTCATCTCAACATGCCTCAAAGTCCACTCTCATACTCTTTTGTATAACTGTTATATCCAAAAATATTTTTCTCAAACAACAGTAACTATCAATAAAAGAAATTATATTTATGTCATTCCAATTTCTCTAGGCGCACTAAATCAAGTTTGCTAACATGGCGGCACAAATATGGCGTCCGTTAACGAACCCGTAATGTGTCTGTATGTCATTGTCTCATTTATCGTGATATTTTCGTTTTATCACCAAGTCGCACGGCACCTGCAGAACGTAAACGCGAGAAAATATTTTATGATTTTTGTTGCCACTGGCACTACTTCCAGAAGGTGGGAAGTCGTATTTTCTTCACAAGAGGAATTAACAGTTTATTTATTTACTTTTATCATGTAACAATTTGTTTGCAAATGTTTAACATCCACAATTTGTTTAGCTTATCTTTATTGATACAACTATGTATTACGCCAACTTCCACTGTCATCTTTATTCTGTTTCAGATTTATAAACGATACATTCTTCCAGTTTGAAATTCATTTGGAAATGTTCCAATGATCGGAAAGACATTTACCAACATTTTTTCTGACCACCACAATGAAAAATGATTGACAAGAACCATCAACCATTCTCCAGAAAACAAAGGCATGTTATTAGCGTGGGTCAGGTGCCACGAACGGGATTCGAACCTGACCACGGAGCTACAATGACAAAGGTAGATACACACACAAACAGACGGACACACCGGCTCTGGCTTTAGTTCTGATGCATAATGGCTTGCACGGAATTGCGTTATTAATCATACGTGTACGTCAGATGAAATATCGGCTCACAAGAACGCACTAGGAGACGGAGAATCCAAATTAAATTATTCTTAGTTCTTAGCTTTGTATTGTTATAAAGGATAAGGTGGAATCTTGAGCTGGAGTCCTATGGGAGAGTAGTTTATGAGGCTGACTAGAGAGACGCAAATTCTTGTTAGAATAAGACCGTCTCGTGAGAGAAGCAGAGGTTTCTCTCACTCTCAATATCATTACAATATCATCGAAATGATTATCGAAGGATCTGATGTTCGGGAGCGATTCATTCTCATGTGAGATATCATAAAAACAAAGTCTAAATGCCAATTAAATATTTGAACTCATCTGCGGTCCTCAAATCCTTGATATATATTTATGACGACAATTCTTCAAAAAATATCAAAATTTCAGTCGATCCAGCGATTCAAAGTAGGCTGTCATAGTGTAAAAACGACCACCGAGAAGGAAAATCGTCGTCATCAATTAACAATGTTATACAAATACGAATATAGAAAAGTTTTAGCAAATGAAGTTGCTGAAAGAGTTGGCATTCCAAACGTATCAGCTCAATCAATTCTAATAGTCCGTTTGGAATTGTCGACGCCTTTCACCAATTGGTTGCCTAAAATGGACCCTGTGATAACACTTTTGAAGAAGATCCAAACAGATCCCAAAACTTTCTATCACCGGATCGTAACCGAGATTAAAACCTCGGAAACAAAAGTCTAAGTGATAATTACCACGAGGATCATCAAGACCTAAAAAATTCGAAACGGACCGCTCTGTTGAAAATTTGTGGCCATCGTTTTCTGTGATAGCAAGAAGGTAGTCGTGGTTGACTTCCTGAAAGGACAAAAGACGATCACAGCTTCCTATTATTATGAGAATGTACTCAAAAAATTGAAATAATAATAGATAAAAAAAACCAGGCAAACTTTATAGACGAGACTATGGTGCACATAACACTCGAGGAGCAAGATAAACTTCAAGAAGTGTCCACTAGGTAATTTTGCAACACATCTTTTATAGGTCAGGTATTTTTCGTTTTCAAAGTTAAAATTACACTTTTGTTTTTGTAAAATATAGTTCAAAAACAATGATATACTTTTTCCATACAATATACTGTCGTATAAGCACTCTAAAATAATATGATTCAACCTAAATGCATAATGTATCCAGGGCTCAAGGGTCAAACATATAATGACGATGATGAATATATTAGTATATTATCAAACGTAATAACAAATTGCACTGCTTCAAAATGATTAAACGATCAGTTTCAATCAGGCTCTAAATGATCCTACATTTCATTTTTCAACTTTTATTCTTTTTTTTTGCAATTGTTTGTAAGGAAAGCTTATTTATCTTGTTTACATCTTCCGGAACGTTTTAAATTTAATTCCTTGGTGACAAGTTTTCTAATCGAACACAATTGCGTTGTCATGGATATCCAGTGTTGATGTGATGGACTACTGGTATTAGTACACAGAGTAAGGAATAAGGGGACCTAAATGAGACCGTGTCTCATCCTCGTGGCATTGTGGACCAATTACGGAAACATCCGTTCCATTAGCTTCATCCGCCCTCAACGTGGCATAGACGTAGAAGAGAATATTCCGCTTTTGCAAATATAACTAAAAATTCATCAAAAAATATTCGTTGGAACCAGATCTGATTACAAGACAAAACTTCAGTTGCCAAAAAAATGTTAGTCTTTGGTTGTTTCACAAGTTGTCGTTTTCGTGTTTAAGCGCTCTTGACTTTGAGGGTCTCTTAAGCATTTCATATATTCTCAACGGGTCGGGGCTTCAACTGTCTTCATCTGGTATGGTCATGACACAGCAAATTTCTCAATGTTCCCCTCATCTTGAAGGTGCCAAAGGAATGTCAATAACTTGCTCAAGATCAAATGGAAAGTAAGGCCAAAATTGGTAGTCCAATTTGGCCAATGTTTTAATCGTCAATTGAACTGTATTTTTTCATGTCTTTGCTTGAAGAGCTAATTCTGTTCGTAATTGATGGTGCCGGCATTGTTGACACTTATTTTTGAAATTCTCATCGTTTTCCTCCGAATAAGCTCCGTTGAATACTGTACTCCGGGGCTTCAGCATGCCCTAATCCGATACTATTGCAAATTTTCCAAAGCTTAACTCGTCAAAGCTAAGTAGGTCGCTCTCCAGAATATCTTGATGGTTCCAAAGAAATGTTTAACACTTACAACCAAGTTTAGACCGAATAGAAAGTTGGGGTAAAATTTGTGGTAGATTTTGTTCAATGATTTGGTCATTAATTGAATTGTATCTTTCAAATGGGTGCTGCCTTCATAAATATTTAATTATTGGTCCGGATATACCAGTTTGGCTTGAGCTTCTTGTTGAACGCTGCACCTAGAGGCCATAACGACGATACTACTAACTTCCCTCACTAAAGCCCAATCGGCCAATGTCAAGAACATTTTGATGGTTTCAGAAGAATGATAAATATTTGTAGCCAAGTCTACGCCTAATAGAAAATTGGGCTAAAATTGATAGCCTATTTTGGTCAATGGTTTGATCGTTAGGTATTGCCCTATGGAAAAATGACACTTTTGCTTTAAGTACCACGTAATTCTTCTCATAAGCGATGGTGCCGATATTTTGATACTCATTTTTCAATCCCTGGTCATTTCCCTTATATATTTTCGACTATTGGTCCGTATATGCCAGTCAATTTGTAGCAGATAAAGTACCTAAGGGCCTCTACGTGTCTCAATCCGGTACTAATGACGAAACAACAAACTTCCCTCATTAAAGCCCAATTGGTTACAATTAAGAATATCTTAAAGATTTCGAAGGAATGATAAACACTTATAGCCAAGTTTAAATGGAAATTTGAACTAGAATTGATAGCCTATTTTGGTAAATGTTTGGTTTATTAGTTGAATTGTGTTTTGTCTTGTGGGCAAACGACGCTATTGCTTCAAGTACAACGTAATTCTTGTCATAATCGATGGTGCCGGCTTTGGGGACACTTATTTTTCAATTGCTGATCATTTACTTTATATATAGTCAACTTCAACGTGTCTCAGGCCGGTACTGACGACGAAACAGCAACCTTCTCTCACTAAAGCCCAATCGGTCGCTTTCAAGAATATTTTAAGAGGTCTAGAGAAATGATAAATACTTGTAGTCACGTCTAGACGAAATAGAAAGTTAGACTAAAATTGGTAGCCCATTTTGGTTAATGTTTTGATCGTTGATTGAACTCTGCTTTTCAGATGGATGCTGCCTTTTGGAACAACAAGTCTTTGCTTGAGAAACTACATAACTAATTGATTATTGATACTTATTTTTGAAATCCTGTCCAAATCCTGCATATTTATTTGATTATTGGTCTGGATATGCAGTTCAGCTTGTAGCAAACAACTTTTGGCTCAAGTATCTCGTTAAATGCCCAGGAGCCTCAACGTACTGATGACGACACAGCAAACTTCTTCTATCGAAGCCAAATTGGTCGCTCTCAAAAAAATCTTGAATATTCCAAAGAAAAGATAAACACATATAGCCAAATCCAAACCAAAAATGAAGTTGGACTACTATTTGTAGAGCAATTTGGCTTATGTTTTGATCATTAGTTGAACTGAGTTTTTCAGCGGGGTGATGTCTTGTGGACCAACATCGTCATTCTTTTCATAATCCATGGTGTCAATACTGATGCCAATTATTTTTCAATTCCTGTCTATTTTCTTCATATATATTGAAATATTGGTACGGATATGTCAATCAACTTGTAGAAGGCAACGTTTGGATCAGAATTCTTGTTGAATGCTGTGTTTAGGAGTAGGAGACCTCAACGTGTCTCAATCTGGTACTGACGACGACACAGCAAACTTTTCTCATTAAAACCCAATTGGTCGCTGTCAAGAACATCTTAAAAGTTTAAGAGGAATGATGTACACTTGTAGCCAAGTCTAGACCAAATAGAAAGTTGAGCTAAATTGGTGGCTCATTTTGGCCAATATTTTGATCGTTAGTTGAACTGTGTTGTCTTGTGGCACAACAAGCCTTTGGATAAGAAACCATATAATTCTTCTTATAATCGATGGAACTGATATTGTCGACACTTTTTTTCTAATCTTGACTGTTTCCTTCATATTTATTTAATTAATTAGTCCGGATGTGCCAGTCAACTTGAAGCAGACGACTTTTGGCTCATGGTCTTGTTAAATATATATCTAGGTGCCCCAACATGTCTCAATCCGGCATTGGAACCATGTAGGTGTGTCTAAGAAGTTTTTGATAAAATTTAGAATGTTTAATGATCCATAATTAGTTTTAAATTTCTTTTTATTCTAGTTGCAATTCCGTTTCTAATTTTTGATTACACTTCGAGAAATGGCGCAGTCGGCTGGGTCATTACGAAAGAACTAATTAAATTTGAATTAAAATTCTAATCAAATCGGCTGCTTTGAACTTTAGACAACCCATTAATGGTTCAAATTTTTTTAAATTCTTTTTATTTTGGCTCGCGTGGATCTGGCGAGGATTTGGATACAACATTAAAAAAAAATTGTCAGCTGGTGATACTTATCTGAACAATTTTAGTTCGCTTAGATTACCATAAAGTTGAGTTATTTCAAGAATTAATGATCTGTAATCTGATTCATATAAAATAATTTTCCCCGCCTCTGTAGCAAAACAAATGATCAAAACAACTACACCACTCTAGATGCTCACTTGATGATCCTTAATCCGTTTGTGGTAAGTGGATTTTTGCTAACAAACATTGTTACTTCATTTGTTTCACTCGGGCATTCATAGCCACCCTCACAAACACTCAATCCTTGTTTACAGCGTAAGAACGAACCCCTTGCTTGCTGGATCACATTCTAAAGCTTGTTGTTGCTAATCAAATGACTCGGTTTGTTAGTCCTCTTCAACTAGAAGAGGGTTATTTAGTTAATTACAACAAGAAAGAAACGGAACTGTTTGTTTAGCTACACCGGAAGAACTAACGGATTGCGAACAATGGAAGAGTTGTCCGCAATAAGAAATGAATTCAGTGATTGTTGCAGTGAAGTATCTGATAATCTTTTTTTTATTGAATCTAACATCAGATAGTTACTTGTTATAGTTATATCGCAGCTTAAATTCTTCTTCCATTAACCTTTCTTTTAGCATCCTTATCTTGGAATATATCTACCTGCGGATGAATATAACCGTCATAAATTTTCAATATTTTGAGTCCTGTGCAGTTTTAAAATTTAGAGTTATTGTTTTATATTTTTATGATATTGGTATGCGTGTGTAGGCGGGTAGTCAAGATGAAATATGATATTTTTGTCGCTTCTTAAGTTACGTATGATTTGGAGATAATTATATGGTTATTAACGACTACTGGATAATTTTGAGGTGTATCGTATTTTTGAAGAGACAAATTTGATGGGAATTAATGTAAATTGAATATATCCAATGGGCATAATGATAATTCTATTGTAAGAATTTGTTTTATAAAAAAATTATTTATTGTATGAGTGTCTAGTCTTCTCAATAAACTCTTTAAGTTTTTCAAATAATTATCGTATGAAACAATCCTTGAACTTGAGATTATAGCTGATGCTATTGCTAGAACAAGTGTTATTTTGTTTTGTTTGAGTAATGCTTTTCTTTTGAAGTTTACACTAGAGAGCAGAGGTGGCCAACTAGACTACCTTTGCAAGTCACATATCAAGGAGGAATATTTGAACGAGCCATCAATTTATCTTTTATAGAAGACCAATGGGTAATTGAAAATCAGTTCAATTTTTTATAGTTTATCCATAGGTCATCAATCGCCCGCGAGATCCGCACACGGCTCGGAAACCGCATTATGGCTACCCTTTCTATAGAGTAATGTGAAATAAGTGTATTTTATAGAATTTCGTGCTCAAAGAAATGTTTTCAGGATTTTATTACGTCCATTTGATGGTTGAAAAGTCCATGAAAATTAGGTTGTTAGTTTTGGACGTCTGGGGAAATAACGGAATACTCTCGGAGGATTCGTATAGAAGTTTGAGTATTAAGGAAAGCCTTAAGCCTCGTTCACAATACGAAATTAGTAGTTAATATTAGTAGTTATGGTTTGTGGTTAGTGTTTATACTTTGAGTTATAAAAACAGCGTTCGCAATGCTCAAAATTGATGCCTTATAATTTTAGTTTCTTTCGTTGATAAAGTGTATTTTGGCTCTAATTTAGAGTTTTACAGAAAATTCTTCAGATTTTTTTAGTATCCAGAGTCAGAACAAAATGTTTAGGACAAGAAAATAATGAGCTTACCCTAATTTTATTATTAATCCAGTTTTTTCAAACAATTAAGTAAGTAATATATTTTTTTAAATTTGATGCTGATCCATTTTACGCATATTTCATAGCAAAAATAGATAGAAATGTCAGATAAATTAAAAATAAAACATATTCATCCATTTTTCTCTCTCTTCTGATTGGTCGAACCACTAACTATACTAACTGAAAAGTTTGAAGCTTGCAAACTCTTGCGCTAACCACGGTTAGTGCAGAGCAGCGCTGGGCTAATTTCATAGTTTTGAACGCTAATACATGATTGTACCTGTCAAACATCTAGCACTAACCATAACTACTAACACTAAACACTAATTTCGTGTTCTCAACGGGGCTTTAGGGTATAATGTCAACACTGAAGTCTTCATATGTTGGGTAGATCGACTGGCAAATTTGCTGATCTAGGAATTTCAAATTGAAGCTCCTTCATCAGAAAGAGGAGAAATACTCATGGAAGATTTGGAAAAATGTTTAAGGTTGTTGCTGTTTCACTTTCTTTATTTGAACAGTAGCTATCAATATAAATCCTGAAATAAAATTCAGTAAGAAATAGAGAAACGACGATTATAGACGGAAAGGATAAAAATGGACAGCATATAGATAAAACAAGTATTGAACTTTTATAAATACTTAGGTACCATTAAAGACAAGTATAAAAATTCAGATAAAATAATAGAGACAGTGAAAAAAACACAATATGGCATAGTCCCCAAATAAAAAATACCAAAAAATTTTAAAACACAGTTGTTCAAAAGGTTTACACTTTCAGTGCTACCAAATGCAAGCAGATCAGAAAAAACTAGAAATGGAATTAAAAGTTTAGAAATGAGATTCTTGAGAAAATAGAGGACACAAGAAGAATCTTAATAAGAAACGAATTTCTTAGAACACTCAAAACAAAAACAAGAGAGCATTTGGTATAGAAGGGCTAATCAGGACTGGTTAGATCACCTAAGGAAGAGAGTATATGACGCAAAATCAACAAAAAAAGAAAGAAGTGATCACCCAGATAAAACTTGGGACGAAGATATAAAGAAAGCTTCGCTTGAATCAACTAAAAAGCCAGAGCTAGAAAGAAATGTAAACAAAAATGGATAAAGAGTTCAATACCAGTGGCAAAATTCAAACCCGATAGCCTAAAAATGACCAAGGTAAAAAATTTCAGTATTAGATAAATAAGTAAGAATTGAACCTCCTCTGTCAGAATATTGAGGGAAAAAATTTGGACCTTGTTAAAAATTGATATAAATACAAAACTTATAGATATTAGGACAATGGAACACAAAATAATAATGAATATAGAAAAGACAGAACTAATTATCATAAAGTATAGGGACAATCATTACGAGACAAAAAAGGACAGCTTATAAAAAGAATAAGTAGCAAAATAATATAAGCAAGTCCGGAGTATTAGACAATGAAATACTAGAAAGGACGGCAAAACACAATAACTAATAGAGCGAGGAGTTTAGAAATGGGATTCTTGAGAAAATAGAGGGCAAGACAATCAAACTTCTGATAGGGGACGGAATCTTTAGAATTAACAACCAAAATAGTAGAGCAGTTGATACAGATGGGCTGATTAAGATGATTGGGTCACCTAAGGATAAAAGAAAAAGAAGAAGACGCTGTTCAAATAAAACTTGGGATGAAGATGAAAAGAATGTAGCAAGAAAAAGAAGGATCCGCTGGAATCAATCAAAAAGCCAAGGGTAGGAAGAAATGGAAGAAGAGCCCAATAACACAGTATCAAAATTTAAACCCAAAAGTCTAACACCAACTAAAGTAGAAATGTATTAAATTGAATAAGCAAATAAGAATCGAATGTGCTTCGTCAGAAAGGCAAGGAAAGAACAATAATAGAAGATTTGGAAAACTTTTAGAAAGTTGAAAACAATAAATGGTTCCAATTCAAAACTCATAAATATCAGGAAAATGGAAAATAGTGAATAATAATTATAGAAAAGACAAAACGAAGAGGAGTGCGCTGGAATCAACTATTTAAGTCAAAGATAAGATGAAATGGAAAGAACAATGGACAAACAACCCAATACCGCAGCATTAAACTCAATCCAATAGCCTTACACTAGACAAAGTAGAAAGGCTCGGGATTGAAAAAGTAAATATAAATCAGAGTTCCTTCGGCAGAAAAAAGTAGCACGGCCATTGTTAACAAATGTGAGCAAATTATGAATGACAACAGAAAAATAATAGGAATACAGTAAGAAGTTTAGAAATGAAATTTTGAACACAAATAGAGGGCAAAATGAGGAAAGACCTAATAAGAAACGGAACTTTTAGAACAACATTCAAAACAAAAGCAGCAGATACACTGGGTTCAATGAAAAATTCAGAGATTGGAAGAAATGTAGGAATATCATTATTTAGAATATTCTTGGAGATTGTTGCTGTTTCATTTTTCATATTCATGAATTGATATCAATGCAAAATTTAAAAATAAAATGTACAAGAGGATATTGATAAGTTTTGGGTTTAACATAAAAAATTGTTTATTTTACATAATTTTCTTTCAATTCCATATACATTTGACACAAAGGTTTTAAAATAGTTTCAGAAATGTTACGTTGTGCGCAAACTATTTTTACAAATTTGGAACTAAATGCTAGTCTAATGGTGCTAGATCAGGAGAATATGAGAAACAATCAATCAATTCAATACCTAATTAGTTGTGTCTCTGCAGAGTTCACAACGACTTGTACAGCATCCCTTTAGACAATTATCCTTGGCGTTTCTCCAAAATATTTGTTATCTACAAATGTCAAAAAATCATGACATTTGTATATCAATATTAGTATACGAAATGTCACATTGGAGTTGTTTATCATGACAACGTGCACAAAGTACTTTGTACGTGCACAAAATCTCTTTGGAGCTTTCGAATGATTTGTGTCTCGACTGCCGCTTCGACAAAAAACTTTCATTGTCAAGCACCAAAGTATAATTTCGCGCACTGGATACATAAATAACTATACTGCGCTTGAATTAATAATGTTGTAATGTATGAGAAGAGTTCCAATCTTCGTTCAAACAATTGGAGGGTAATTCTGTACGCGAAATTTCTTGACTCGAGGTGAGCCAATATGCTTACACTCTTTCGATTGTTCCTTTGTTTGTGGATTATGATGATGATTCCGGGCTCTGTCCATAGTCACCATTCGATCCAAATGTTATATGAATTCTCTTCAAAACGATTATTAATGATCTGATCGTTTTCGACCAGCGTTCAGATATTTAGGATAGATGATAGTACCCAGAGAATCTGCCATATTTTTCACCCCATGTTGTTGATATTTCAAATCATTTCATGTACAATTTTTTCTAGGGTCGACACAGAAACAGCGTTTTCCAACTTGAAGTTCATTACTGATGTCGGTTCTTCCTCTCTTATACTACCGAACTCATTTTTATTTTTTAATAGTGGTGTAGAAAAATAAACATTGTTTTTAGATTGTAAAGAGTATGTAGGTCTTGTTGTTGGATTGGGATGTGAATTTCGTCTTTCAAATTTGATTTCATTAAATATAAATAACCAAAAAATCGAAAAAATATTCCAAATTTTATTCAGTTATTGAACGAAGCACTATTGAAAACAGTTAATTGAATTTTTCCTCTACTAAACACAATATACGAAACCTTTCATCATGTAGTACTACACCGGCAAAAAAACTTAGAATAACACCTACCTTTGATGACTTCTCCATCATAGGATTTGAATTGTTTCTTACAATAGCCATCTTGATGTCGTTTCGGCGGAGATGAAATGATATCAAGGCGGTTCCTTTGACGTTCCGCCGACAAGAAGTCCGCCATTGTGTGCCTCTGTAATATCATTACTAATTACAAAATGAACATTGGTTCTTTCATAGAGGATCAAGGATTGAGAATAAAGATTTGAGGATTGGATGAGAAGAGTTTAAATTGATTTGCATTCTTTTTTTTGAGAAAAGGAAACTGAATTGTGTATTCTTCCAGATGATATCTTGAAACCAACAACAAAAATATACAAAACTAATAAAATGGATTACCTAAAAGAAGGTTAGGTGATTTATATCATTTTTTGTTATGAATTTTTTATTATAATAAAATCTGTCAACCATTTACCACACCTTCAAATAAACTCAAGATTTATTTCAGTATAGGTTATAGCAAATACTTATAAATCAATATTAAGTGTAGTTAATATATTTTCAACCTAATAAAAACCAGATCTAGTTATAAAAACTAACAGTTTCATAAATTTTATATAGCAATGTGGATCAAGAGGCAATAAAATAAATTATAAATTAATTAATATAATAACTTTTTGTTCCAAATTCTTATCAGATGATTCATAAATAACGGACAAAAAATTCTTTATCATAATTTTTAAGTGTCTCTTGTTTGGGCGAAGGGGTGAATGCAGCCCCCCGTTGCGGAAACGTCGTAATTCATTGTTAACCGAGTGTGTTTTGTTCTTGGTGTTGTCTTGGAAACTATAACACGTTGAAACTATGAAATATTAGCCTCAGCAGCTCGGAGAATGTAATAAAACTGAACTCGCGTGAAATATCAAATGCTATGAATTAAGCTGTTATTGTTGTGCATAAAATATGATTTTATTGTCTGTTGATTTCGAACTGCTCGGTATAAATATTGCATTCAGCAAAGGAATTTATTGGTTTGATATACGACATATCAAAATATTTGTGGGTATTGAATTGGCGACTGTAAAGCAGTAGAATTTTTTATTCGTTTAATATAGATCTGATTATCCCTGAGTTTTATTTCATGATTAAATGAAGGTATTCAACTTGGAAAGAATCGTGGATAATATCGTCCATTTCATCTTTCAGTAAATGGGTTGTTGATTTTTTTTTTTTGATGGTCAATTTCTGTTAAGATTGAATATAATTTTTGTCGCATGCATCATTTAAACTCACCGTTGCCTTGATTACATGTATAACATTAGAAAGGTATAACAACTATCTCCGCCGCACGCCCGCATGCGGCATTCAAGTCTCAACCGCAAGCGGCACCCACTTCCTGAGCCGTATGCAGCGCCCACTGCCTTAACCTCAATTAAATATTTTTAAACGTCTCGCGAATTGCCAATTTTTCTAGAGTGCTCCTTGGACCTTCGCCGTTTGTTTTCTCATTCAGCAAACTTAACACTGACTGGTTGAATATCACGTGGTTCTTGTCAAACACATGTTTTTCTCTGGATTATTCTTTGTTTCTGTACTGCTGTCTTAATTGCAAAGATAACTAGAAAGACAGCAACTGCCTTAGCCGCATGTCCGCGTGCGGCATCATCTGCATTATCCGCAAATTATCCTTTGCCTTAGCCGCAAGTCATCTTTTGTCTCAGCCGCATGTGGTGCTCACTGTCTTAGCCTCAATCAAATATTAATTCAGATTTTACTATTGCTACGTGTAAATTTCGAGGACCGCAAATAATTCTAGAATGCTCATTGGACCTCCGCTATTTGTCTCGTTATACTGTAATCTCTTTATAACGAAACACAAGAGACCGAGCAAGTTTTATCATTATAGAGAGCTACCGTTATATGGAGTGAAAAAAGAAAAACAACCAAATTCACTATAATTTTCAATGTATTTGATAAAATAGTTAATTAAATTACTCTTAACGGTTTACAACTGATAATACGATAGGTACCTAGTGTATTTAGCTCGTGACCATCACTTCCAAGCAAACCAAGCGTAGTGATGCACTTTAACAATAACAAAAGCAAGACGGCTGTTTACAGCCTCAGAAGTTTCGAGGCTTCATAAATTTGTAGCCTGATAAGATAACATGAACAATAATACCGACAATAAATATTTACTGTGTCTGAATATGAACAAATTTCTTCGTAATAGAGAATGACTGTCGCGCTGAAAGAGTTTGACAATGTGTGGGTTTTAAGGTAAACCAACCAAATTGTGCTCACTTCTACGTTATGAGTTTATCGTTATAAAAAATATACACATTTATTTATAAGGTGGCTCTTGCGAATCGCACATTCTTCTGGATTATTCTCATTTGGTCTTTAATTTGGTCTTCTGCCGCTGTCTTGATTGAATAGATAAAAAATAGAAAGACAGCTATTTTCTCAACCGCACGCCCGCGCGCGGCTTCTACTGCCCCAAACGGCACCCATTGCCTCAGCCCCAATCAAATATTAATTTCGATTTTACTATTATTAAACGCTCATCGGGTATTTACGGTTGTTCCCTTATTCAGTAAACTTAGGTAACAAAATTAACTATTTGAATATTACGTGATTCATGATCATGACATCCGCACATTCTTCTAAATTGTTAATTTCAGCTTGTTTCTAGTTATATCATGGATAAAAAATGGAAATTCAACCACTGTCTCAGCTGCATACGGCATCCACTTCCTCAGCCTTACGTCCGCACGCGGCTTCCACTATCTCAACCGCGTGCGGCGTCTTCTGCCTCAGTCTTCTTCCGCAGTGGTGAAATACTTCTCGGACCTTCTTTGGTTGTCTTGATAACATTGTCTACTTGGATATCATCTTGCAAATCGAAAAGCCATTGCTTCAGCCGTACGCGGTTCACTCCTTTAACCGCAAGCGGCTCTTATACTACCTACAGTTACGGTAGAATATTAATTCCAATTTTAATATTCTTAAACGTAAGTCTCATCACAAACCGCAAAACTACTTTAGAATGCTCTTTGAATCTTCTTTGGTAAGCTAAGTTGTAGACCTTGTGATTATCATTCACGTGTTCTTTGGCTTACTCCTCACTCAGCAAACTCAAAGTGGTGAGCTATTCTTGCTAATCTGTACGCAAATTTATATAAAATACCCTTTGCGTGATCTTTGCTTGGCTGCTTATTGTGTAATCTTAACGGGAATGGAAATAGTTGTTGATTCCGACTGATATTTTGAATGTGGATATTAAACTATAGGAGTACGCTCAATAGTTTTAATATTTCTTTGAACTTTACAGTTTCGGTCCTACCTGGGCCACTTTCAGAAGTGTTACAGATTCACATTATTGTGATAAGCTAGAAAAATTAATACAAAAAGTGAAATGTACTTACAAAAATATTAGTGAGTTTTAAACAGCATTATACTCAATGATAGTTATTTTTGTATTAAGTATGCGAAGTGATTGTTTTTTTTTGTTGCGCGTGAGAATGTCAATTTCAACCGAGACCGTAAGGTCGAGGTAACAAATTCATTCGAAAGCGCATCAAAATACAATCTCTTCGCACACGTAATACAAACAATATTTTTTCGCCAAATGTCAAATAATAATAGATCAACCATAATTATTGTTTTATTTAGTAAAATGTAGGAAAAAAGTACAAACTATAATTAATTTGCAGTCACCTGGGTATTGTCACCAAAAGTATGCGCAATTGTTGTTTGATAAATAAAGAACTGCCAACAAATTATTTTTATATTCAAAAACAAGTAGTTTTGTGTACAAATTCATATTTCTTTCTTGTTAAATACCTGTTTGTTTCTATCCTTGTAGCAATACTAAACTGAATTATATTAGATTAGGTGTGCAAAGATAGAATTTATTTTTTCACTAGTGAAAAAATATGTTCATTTTTCACTAGTGAAAAAATATGTTTCATTTTTTTACTAGTGAAAGAATCACGAACTTTGCGTATCCATAACAATACAAAAATATCATGTTTTTTTGACAGTTGACGAAAATAGTTATTTATGTATCTAGTACACAAAATTATACTTTGGTGCTTGAGAATGAAAGTTTTTGTCGAGGCAGCAGCCGAGACACAGATTATTCGAGAGGAGAGCTTCAAAGAAATTTCGTGCACGAGTTGCATACAACATTTTTTCTACAGAAGTCAAAAAATTATTAAAAAATATAAAAATCATATTAAAATGCAAAAACTAGTGAAGTTCTTTATCTTGACAACGTGCAAGAAATACTTCATGCACGTTGTCAAGATCAAATCAGTGCACGAAATACTTCGTGCCCGTTGTCATGATAAAAAACTCCAATGCGACATTTCGCATATTAATATTGATGCACAAATGTCATCATTTTTTGTTGTCCGTAAAAAAAAAACATATTGAGTTTACTTCAAGAAAAACTAAATAGTTTTTTTTAAGTCAAAAGTTATAAATAAAAATTTGCAACGACCGACCGCCAAGGAGATCCAAGACCAAGTAATTGTCTAAGAATGTGCGTGTTCGCATAACAAAAAAATTGCAAAATCGCTCACGTAAATAACAGCCAATTCGAGATGTCAAGCAATAGGAATGAATCACATCGAGATGTCAAAAAAAAAACGGTGTCAAGAGATAAACATAGAAATTATTCCAAAATATTATTATATATAGTGCAAGTTAGAGTTATTTTTTTTTTTCAATAATATTACTTTTTTCTTGTTTTATGTAAGCGTTTTCAGTGTCAGACTCTTATTTAAATTAGTTTCATTATATACAACACTTGATTTTAAAAATTAAAGAAATGATCAGAATATTCGATGATTTACTAGCGCACATTTTGGAGCATATATATTTTTTTTTCATAGTTGGCATTTGTGTTCATCCACACGAGTTTTCAAATAACTCTGAGCAAACTAAACGTTATTTAAAAACTCGTATGAATGAACACAAATGCAACTGTGAAAAAAAAAGAAGATGATCTAAAATGTGCGCTAGTAGGTCATTGTATCCATTCTGGTTATTCCTGTAATTTTAAAGATACATGTGTCCTACATTACAAAACTAATTTAAATAAAAGACTAACACTAGAAATGTTATACATAAAACAAAATAAAAGTGATATAATAATAATAAAAATTAAGAAACTAAAGAACTATAATAACATTTTGAGATAATTTCGATGTTTATCTCTTGACACTGATAATTTTTTGACATCTTGATGGGATGCTTTCCTATTGGTTGACATCACAAATTGACTATTATTTACATATGCGATTTTGTAATTTTTTGCTATGCGTACATGCACATTCTCAAACAAAGATTTAACGAATCATAAATTTCTATGAGTTTCTTTTTCTTATTCAACGAAGCCAATTACTTGGGCCATTTATATTTGCGAATCTTATGGGCTGTTCATTACACGGGATTGTTCTTTGGGCACTCTTTGTTTTATTCTTTGCTCAATAAACACATCTACATTCGCCATTTGAGCTCATGGATCTTGTCAATAAATAGACAAACTTTCTGAAATCGTGATTTTTCCAAAGCTTCACTGGTATTGTTCTTAGGGTACTCTCTGATTTGTCCTATGGATCTCGCTGCAGTCTAGTTGGGCATTCGGTAAAGGGTACCTTAATCTGAGTATTCCAGTTGGGCATTTTAATCTTGTACAATGCAGATATCGAATTTACCCGTGTCAAGTAACTATCCGCCTCCATGGCTGTATGATTATAATTTTTGCAAAATATTTATACATTTTACATTTTCCATAACATTTAGTTTTTAACTTCGCCTACTCCTAATACTATGTACTGATTGGTCATTTCCCTAATTGTATGTATAGCTTCAAGAGTTAAAAAGTTCCAGAAAAAATTGCATTCAAATTGGTAGCTTTGCTTTCATCAACAAATGAAAGTGAAGAAAATATAACATTTGCGTTTCATCAATTATTTAATATTCAGTGATCATGGAAATAAATCGCATAGTTAGTGAAAAGGGAAAGGAATTGCTAGTTATTGACAATTTTAAAATTTGCGTATCTTCGACAACAAACGACAAAATGAAATAATGTTGTACAAATAAAAATTATCGATGCACCGCTAAAGTATATACAAATCGCAAGTTAAAATAATAAACAGTGACTTGGTTCATAATCACGAAGAAGAATTGAACATTGAACGGCAGGCACTAAGTAATATTGTCGAAAGAAGAGCAGTCTCCGCCCTTACCGAAAAACCACCCAAGCTGATTCGTTTGGTGTTTGAAAGAAATTAATAGTATCTTAACTTTAGAGTCTCGTATGATAATTGAAATTTGATGGAATACTAATAAAAGCAGTTCGAACTCACTATCTTATATACAGAAAAATACAGGTAGAGAAATGCCCAACTGGAAGAGCTTATTACGCCTACCCTTTCGGTTGTAAGGGATTATCTCAGGTACAATGCCCAACTCGGATACAGCCATGGATCTTATGCGGACCGCAAACTTCTCTGGTATGCTTTTTGGAGGTTCTTTGGCTAGCTTTTCACTCAAAAAAATCTATCCTAACATATATTTTTTAATCGTGGATCATTCCAATTGAATATTATATTAAATTCCTCTCTAAATGGACTGAAAGCCGTTACCTAGAATACATTTATTATTTCGTAGTAGATCAATGCATGAGAATAAGAATTCAAGAAGAAAATGATCTAATCATTTGCAAATTACAGGTTTATTTTCTCCTTCTTCTTCTAAGAAACCGTTTCAACGGCCCTTATCCAAATTAAATAGAAAATTACAATAAAAATCTTAACCTTGTACAATAGTATTTCCGTTAACACATATCAATCACAAAAGGACTTCCAACAAAGAAAGTTACATCAAATCGGAGTCAATGAACAATACAGCAAGTAGAATTTTAGCAATACATTCCCTTACATTCTCGAAGAATATAATTACACAAAACCGGAACAATGCAGTCATAGCGCGACTTCCGGTCGCCCCTCGTCGATAATTACACAGTCGGAGAATCAAAGTCACCTGAGAAATCTCAGATCCGTGGGAAAGAGATTTGAATATCGGAGTTATTACGATTGTAAGGCTCGTGTTTAAGTATTGTCTTGTTTTGCACTGACTGCGCGGAGATTTCAACAAGGGGCAAGACAGGATCACGTGGTCTTTTGTGGGGATGTAAAGTCGAGGGTCTTTAGATGGTAGTGTTTGGGTTTTTATAGAGTCAAGAGTTTTGAAAAGAACTATTATTGTTGTGATTTTATGTCGTTACTGCAAAAAATTTAAATCAGGAAATAGAAGTCGCCCTATTTTTGGAATATTTATATCCTGTATCTCCTGGAAAACAAAATTTAATTATGAATGATGGAGAACATGAAGTAAATAAAAGACTACTGTATCTGAGATTACCGAGTTAGTAGTGAATCCAGGAGAAATCCAATATTTATGTTATATTCAGTTAACAACTTTAATTAAAAATAGGTAAAATGGCAAATTTAGATGAAATGATTCTTTTAAACACTCTTAATACGTCAAATAATTTGAATTATGTTGCAATTCTGTATAAGCTTATGTTTTATGAATTCACAAATCCATAAATTATTAACAAAATCGCAATGGACTTACACAGAATTGCAACATAAATTATGTGAACAAACTCATTTTTTGGCACTGTCTTCAGTCTTTTCCTCCACAATAATCACAGAATTATACAAACTCAGTATTTCTATATTATTCTATTTATATTTTTGTGTATCTTTAGAAGTAGAAACCGAGGTGGGATATTTAGTTAATTTATTTTTTATAAGCATTGGCTTCATTATAATACTAGTCTAGTCAACAAATTAAAAAACGTGTTAATTCTTGCTACTACGAATAAAAATACGTGCGATAGCTTGTTGAATTCGTTATGACGTTTTGAAAAATGTGCAAAAATTTCAAACCCGCACATGAACAATTGCAAAAGTTATAAGCAATTAACGATTCCAAAGAAAAGGAGTCTACTTTTTTGAGAATCACTCGAAAATGATTGGTGCTGGAAGAATTTTACAAACAGATTCTTGAAAAGAAAGAAATTTCCAGGAAAATATTCTGATTCCCGGAACTTGAACTTCATTTTTAATACTTTTTACTTGATGTTGAAAATAGGGTTCCGCGGTGCCTCGAAACAGACCGCTAATTAGGTACAAAAACTATTTTTACATGTACTAAATATCAATTCAAAAATTTTAACAAAATTACTGTATCATCTAGACGTTTTGAAGAAAAAAAAAAGTTGAAAAATTTTTTTTTGTGGATTTGTTATTAAATTATCCATTTTTTGCCTTTTTAAATTATTTTGTGTTGCTTAAATTGCTCATAACTTATATGTTATAACAATTGAAAATACCGCATGCTGATAACTTTATTTAGTACAGTTGTACAGTTACCAAAAGGTCTACACGAAGCGAAATAATTTCAAGACCTTTTGTTCAATAATTATCGAACTTAAAATATAAATGAGAGTTTTATAAATAGTATATTATGCTACAAGGACCGAACGACTGTCATTTTTGTCCAGAATAAATTTGGCTGCATTCGGAGAAGACGAGGGCAAAGCTCGATGCAGAGGCGAGGGCGAAGTACGAGGCGAAGGCGAAGGCGAAGCACGAGGCGAAGACGAGTGCAAAGCCCAAGGCGTAGCTCCGTGCAGCCAAATTTGTCTGTGACAATAATGACAGTCATTCAATGTCCGTGTTGCATACGATACTTTTTGTTACAAGTGCACCAAAGTACCCCCATTACTAAACTTTTTAAATTAATTTGGATGTATCTAAACTATCCTATCGATTTGACAAACAGATTTTTGCAAATACAATCACATTACAGTAAACTAATACAATGAAACATAACTTACATGATTTATTTTATTGATTGATATTTTTCACATTTTCTGTGCTATTCCGTTTACAATAAATGCACATACTACAACGAACACATTCTATATTACAAATTTGTTTCAAATATAAATTTGACATATATCAATGAATTAAAAAAATCCAACGGCATCCATGATCCATGATCTACAATTCTATTTTTATCCAGCGGACATTAATATCCATGAATTCCCAGTCAACAGAGAATTAATGAAAATTGTTATCATGGTTTGGAATTGAGAACTTTCGAAGCAGAAGTTAGCTCAGTAATACGGTACTTTCAGTGTACGTGTTAAAAAAAATCATTAATTAACAATGGCGGCTTTTAATAACAAATGCACAAAAAAAAATTTTCGATTGTATGTTTTTCTTGCAACTGTCAAAATGACAGTAATTTTTTCAAATTTTTAAATCAATATTTAATACATGTAAAACTAATTTTTGTGATAAACGGTCGGTTTCAAGGCAGCGTAACGACATCGCGTGAAGCTCTATTTTCAACATAAAATAAAACGTATTAACAATATAGTTCAAGTTCCGGAATGTCAACATTTTTTTTTTTGAAAATTTCCTCTTCTTTAAGAATCTGTTTGTATAATTCCTGTAGCACCAATAGTTTTCGATTAATTTTTGAAAAAGTAGATCCTTTTTCTTTGGAATCTTCAATTTATTGTTTATAACTTTTGAAATTGTTTATGAGTGGGTTTGAAATTTTTGCATATTTTTTTAGAGGTTAAATCGAGTTCAACAAGCTATCGCACGTATTTTTGTTCTCAGTAGCAAGAATTAATACGTTTTTCAACTTGTTGACTAGATTATACACTCAAGAAGCAACTTTTTTGTTCTTCATTATAATTTCGAGCACGTTTGTACATCAAAAAAATATATATTGATTTCACAAGCTTTCAACTCTCACAACAAACAACGTCTAGATAATTTTGACAATTGATGAGTAACATGTGCTAGAAACCATGTGATGTATTATCTTTATGTAATTGGTCAATGCTTGTAATCAGCATTCGTATGCGATCATGGAGCTAAAGTTACGCACCCCTTTCAAGAATATGTCTTGTGGGCATGGGATCAACAGCATGCAGAAATTGATGTACGATTTCTCGCATGCGTTTAAAGTTACACACGGTTTCAAGAATCGAGCACCAGAAAAGTTTTTCACCACATGTTGATTGAAAGCAAGTTGTGTGATTGAGTTACCCGAGAAAGAATACGTAAAGAGCATCTATCATAATAGGGCTGGCCACATTGTCGCTTGCGAGCCACGTGTCGCTCCCGTGGGTGTCTAGTTTGATTATTATGCAAATAAACTGTAACAGGTTGATCAGAGGCATCTGCGAGAGACTGGAACAGGCTAATTGGAAGAAAAAAGGATCTGTTAATAGATTTTAAAACAATTGAATTGATTTATCGAACTCTTATTGCTTTTTACTTATTGTTTAAAATATCTCTTCCTAAATACGACTCCCAAAGGAAGTAAAGCTGGCCACCTCTATACTATAAGCTGCATTTGCTGAGACAGGAGTAGATCAAGAACGAATGCAAAGAATAAATTGATAAATGCGTGTTATTCAAGAATATTTTCTTGCTGAGTGATAATCAAGCCAAAGACTAGTAACTAGTTGAATGATAAATTCACAATATTATTTTAAATAGCCAATGGGAATAATTTGGATGAATTTAGAACAGTGAATCTTAGGAGGAATATGTAGCTCAAGATTCAAATTCATAAATAACCAATAAGTTTCTGAGAAAAGACTAATCCAGAGACCTTGCAAAAAGCATCATTGGTCGGTTTGATTAACTTTACTGAATAAGGTCACTCATAGTAATCCAATCCAATTATGAATTTGCTTAGTGGAAAACAATCTAATAGTACAGAAATTGATAATTTCGAATTATTGAGGAAAGTTATAAATTGTTAAAATCCGGTTTAAAATAGTAACCCTCGCTGTAAACAGCCCAGCCACAAAAGCTCATCCTCCTATTATCTGCATAATTCACTGCTGACGTACGCCTATGTTTTGTCGTCTGGGTGGACATTAATATGTAAATAATCTCATAATAAAATTTTAATTGGCCAGTAAATTATCACGAAACATTGAAACCCAAATAAGGACTACCTCTTTCTAACAGCACAACACTTAAAAATTTTGATTTATAAGACTAGCTGCCCCTACTAACGCACGACTATGGACCCGAATAAGAAAACCACACTATTTCATCGCTTATTATTTTATTTTATTCTTTTTATTTTTCGTGTGCTTAAAATTCTGGATTTGAATTAAAAATTCATAAAAATTAGTTACGTTATTTTAGGCTACAAATGGTTGATCATAAAGGGCTCTTATTATCATACGAATTATGAATAAAAATGGAAATTTTATTTGGTACTTAGAAGTTTGAATTGTCTTGGTTGTTGGTTTTTCAACATGGAAATTCTGACTTATTCAAATGTTATTATTTACATTTTTTTCATATTTTCTCTTTTATTTATTTTAGAAGCTAGATGACAAGAGCCCAGCTGAACTTTCTACGTGATGATGTTCACATAATTTTTTTAATTTACGTCCAAATATATAAGAAGTATAAATTTGTTCATTAATATACAAAAAACATTACAAACAAAAGCTAGGAGAAATTTATATTTGAATATTCAATTTTGGGCACAAATCTGTGTACCGAATATATTTTACAATCAAAATGCAAGATTTGAAGATATTTTAGTAGAAAATAATTACCCTTGTGGGGACTCAACTGATAAGTTCACTGTTTTCCTGTTGTTCTCAATAAACTGTTTGATATCTCAAAAACTGTCAGAGATAATTGTTTTTGTTGGCCATATTTGGATTACTAATATATCGATACATATTTAGATTAGATTTCATTTAATTTGAACATAAAATAAAAAAATTATAACGGCTTATCTAAACAGTTACAAATTTTGTTGTCGATTTATTTACGCAAATATTGTCCATTGGTATATCATAACTAACCCAAACGAGTTTTTTAATATTTCCTCGCCATCTTCGGTGCATTGGTCAATAACTTGAGAATTTTGCAAGATATGATTTTTTAATGAATACTGTATTTCATAAATGTGCCAAATTTGGTCACATTTGGTTTTGAAATAATTGTTTTACATGAATTTAAACAAAAATTATTCTTGAACTCATCTAAACTAGAATGCTTGCTCATAATGAACAGTACACAATATGTTTACCGGTGGATCCATCCATGAAATAGGTGTCATAAATCTGTGTTTAATTCTGGTGCACGCGAGAGTAGCCCGCATTCCTCAAGCTCCAGATCTCAGCTGCTGGAAGATCCTCTACTGTATCTGCTTTTCGTGCTGGTTCTTATTATATTATTTACAGTGAAACATCGGTCTTCGCGTGTTGGTCAGTGAGTGTCCAGCAGCGAAAGAACCGCTGATTTATCGCTTTCATTAAACGGCGGTCATAAGATTCTGACCAGCACAAGGTACAAGGCGCCAACCTAACATACCAACAATACCCAATAACCTGTGTCGCTCGAGAAGAATCACACACAGGAATTTTAATGGATGGGTTGAAGAAATGAATTAGAGATTTCAATAGATTTCAAACTCTTCATGACTTGTATGATACTAGAATATTATATAGAAGGTGGCAACTATGGCTGAAATGTGCACAAATGTTCACAAAATATTATTCTGTCAAATTCTATATTCGAATGAGAAACGTATTACTTTCTCGACCTATATAATAGGAGAAGTATTAGAGCCTACTGAACCCAAAAAACATAATTTAAAAAAAAGTCGGTCTGTCGGTCTCGTGTGGAAGTACGATAACTTGGGAACGCGGACGAATTATTGACTGAAATTTTGTATTTAAGTTTTTCATCAAAAAGTTAGGTTCAAGCTCGTGGATAAGCTTTTTTCAACCAGTGGTACCAGAACTTTATTGATTGAACTTTTTAAGTTTTTTGCATTTATTTTATAAACGGTAATGTTTATCATAAAATATGAAATAACTAAACTTGATCCTCGAATAATTTGACACAACATTCACTATAAGTTTCTGCCATTTCCGTCTCGGGTAAAAGGCGTGATTAATATTTATTTATTCAACAACAATAATTTTTTTTTTGTTATTTGAAATAAAAAAATGATCTATAAGGGAGGTAATGAGAAAAATTATGATCAAATGAATAAAAATAGGTAAAATATTTGTACGTATGATGAAGAACAATTATTTCTATTTTATTGTTTTTATAAATTTATTTTCAATTAACTTTTTTGAAATAATATTTTTTTTATAATACCTGCATTGAAACAACGCCTTTCAACGCCTGTTTTGTCAGTCGAAACAAGACAATTGCAGACAAATGCGAGCGTTAATTCAGCGGGCAGAAACAAGTTTGTTTCTGCCCGCTGAATTAATTTTTTACATCGTTTTATCCCTGGCAGAGTCGCATTTGTTCATTGTCAATCTCTAAATGAAAATCATATAGCCTTACTTAATTTGACAGTTGTTGTATTCGGAACTGTAAATTAAATTGAAAAGACGCTTAGTTTCAAGAAAAAAAGTATTAATACGACAATTTTAAGTACACCACAACATCTTATTGATGAAGCACAAGCAGCTACTCTCGACTTGCTACTTGCAAAATCAAAAGAACAATATTCACTTTGTTATGACAAATTTGTAATGTGGAAAGTTTCAATGCAGGTATTATAAAAAATACAGTGTGTGGCACGGGACAAAACACGATTTCGCTTCACTCGGGCAAGCAACGCTCATCCTCAGCTGAAATCGTCTTATTTCGTCCCTAGCCATACAATATACTATTATTGATTTGCATGTATAAAAATATTTAAAAAAGTGCTGATTTTGCATTAATTTTCAACAAGCTGAATTTTTGTACAGGTCTTGAATACGTCATTAAAAATGCTATGTCAAAAGTCCCCATCGATCCCGCTTGTTCGTTGTATTTTATCCGATGCAAAGGTCACAAATCTTCGCTTTTTGCGTATATCTCTGAAATGGTGAGAGCTACCGGAAAAAATGGATGATCTAAAGTTAATAGAACGTGAATTTCACTACAAAAAAGGTGTCTACTTTCCTCCCACGAAGCACCGTTCTCAAGTTTTCGCCATTTAAAACCTAGAAAAAACGAATATGCACTCAAATGTGGCCAGTATGCATCATTTGAAGAAAAAAAATATTGGAATATTGGTTTTTGTGATTAATACAGTCAAATATTATGCGTGAAAATATACGATTGAATGAGACAACGACCGTCCTTAATTCCATTAGTCGGTTGGCCTTGAGTAACATCAACAATTCAGTCAGTTTTGAACGGTTTTTCGTAGTAAACAAATATGTTTGTAGATGGTATTCTCATTTTTAACTGTGCCGTTACAAAATTTTATAAAAATGTCAAAAGTTTGCTTCATTTTCAGTGAATCTTTGATGAAGGTGAAATAAAAGAGTGCAGTTATCTTGTCTCCACTCAACTTCTGCTTCTGCTTATCAACACTTGTTTCGTGTATTCTACCAAGTGCAAGTGTGCTGGACATTGAACTGAATCCTGAAGATTGGGACTGTAAATTGATGAATAATAGTTTGGAGCCAATTCAGACTTTATTTCCACCTGCTCAAGAGAAACTACTAAATACAATTTTTTGTAATTGTAATAAAGGCTGCATGAATAATTGTGTTGAGCAGAAAAGTTGGATGCTGAATCAAATGCAACAGATGAAGATTCTTTCGAAATCGATGAGGATCTAATTGCTATATCTCTCTTCTAAGAGTAGTCAACACAAATTGAGTAAGAAGAGGAAGAAGAGAGCAAAGAGGAAGAAACGAGTGATCATGTAGAATTTGATGATGAATAATGTAATTTTCTTGCTGCTACAATTTTCATTAGGTATATCAATAAAATATTGTCCCATTAAGTTTATTGGATCGAAATATATCGTGTATTCCTACTGGAAAAACTACGTTAAAAAAAAGCGCCGAATACACTAATTTAGAGGTGGTGCGGAAATGTATGCATACCTACGGTCTGAAATCGCGAAAACTCGAGAAAGGTGCTTCGTAAGGAAAAAAGTACTAATACCTTTTTTGTAGGGAGCTTCACGATATACAAACTTTCTCTTCTCCATTTTTTCAGTATCTCTTATCATTCCAGAGATATACGCAAAAGATGAAGAGTTGAAATCTTTGACATCGGATAAAAAACAACGTACAAGCGGGATCGATGGAAACTTTTGACATAGCATTTTTAATGACGTATTTAAGACCTGTACAAAAATCCAGCTTGTTGGGTATTGATACAAACTATAATGTCTGATTTGTCTGGACTAGTCAGCCGATGAAAAATCAGAATAACAGATTACAGCTATAATTTTTTCTATAAAGAAAGCTTTTTTGCCAAGTGGTTGATAATAAAATAATAGAAGCATTTTTTTACCCAATTTTTGGTGACTGAAGCCTGCTTTATGGTTTCTTATCACTTTGCGAAACTTCTGGAGATACATCCACAATAGAACCATGTAATTTTCAGTATACCAAAAGTTATTTAAAAAAAAATTGATTACATTTATATCGATGTCAGATCAAATGTTTGAAATAAGTGGCTGTCACAATACAATTACTCACATAGAAACATATTTTTTTATTGTATTTTCGATTGACTGTCAATTAAAAACTCAGCAAAACCTTAAAGATTATGAAATAGTTTTTCTGCCTTTTTATTATTACGTCTTCACACTGTTCGATCTTATTCACACAATAAAATCACATAAAAAAATTTGCCATCTTTTCCCTAATTACGAGGTTTTAGTGTTTGGAAAAAGTAAAACAGTGACGGTTTACAATGTTTTGATTAATGTTATGAAGCTAGGACAAGTGTACAAGTATATTTGAATATTGTCAAATATCTTGTAAAGTAATGATTAGCCAGAATATTGAAAGAAGAGTACTTAACTGAATTTGGTTGAGTTCACAATGATCTGGCTACGAAAAGTCAAGGGAAAAGTGAGATTTGTATAAGAAGAGAATGACACAATACGAACATCAGAATATCATGGTTGTAAGAATAGGATTTTGTTTGAGCATAACAGACTTGATGAATGCTCCAACAAATCATTATAACCTCAAAAAAGCCATACTCCACTAACTCCACAAACTCTTCAAACACTTACAATATTTCTCAGCAGGCTGTCCAACTTGCAACATCGTAAAACAACTATAAACTCCTTTTCAGCTATAAAAAATATGATTTCTGTTTCGTTTTGGTCCGGAGACCACGTTTAACCGCGGTGAAGTTTAAGGGATCAAATCCCTATCAGGGTTAAGAATCAAGACAGCAACAACTTTGAAAATTGATGTTTTGCCAGCTTCCAAGTTTTACTAGTAAAAATGCCGACTAAGAAAGATATATGTTTGGAGTTGGAAATGGTGACACTTTTTGTTATTAATATGAAAATTATTTTAAAGGATTTTTTGTGAGATGCCGCCTCCGCATGTCAAGAAGATTTGTTGGAGATGTAGCGAACGTGTTTTGGTTGTTTGTTTGATAGGTAAATGTTTGTTTATGATTTTGTTTTTATTATTAATTTTAGAAGCAATTACTATGAAATTTATTTTGGAAGGTACAAGAAAATTTACTTTTAATGATATTATGATCTTAATTTTCTTACTGTTGGCAGAAAGCCCCTACAAAATTTTAGAACTACCCTTCCGGCTGCAGAATTACGTAACCTCGACACCCACTTGTTTCCTTTTCCTGTAGGAGTAACAAGGACTTCGCAACTGTGCGAGTCGCAAGGAGGGAAAACATATGAAAGCAGAGCATACCAAGAGCAACAAAAACAAAAGCCTGCGTCACGCACACATGTACAAATCACAGGTAAGTGGATGAGGCGCGAGTAGCCATTAGCTACCGACCAATCAGGAGCCAGTAGGCGGAGCGTTACTGTTTTATCTATTCATCATTGAGGTCGCGAGAAGAAGAAGAAGCATATGGAAAGGGTTGAAATCCTGATAAAATGCTATATTTTGTATAGGGATGAAAATAACTTCAAAATTTGCATATTAGCAAATTTATAGTTTCTTGATGCAACAAAGATTTATGCCTGTTACCTACTGCTTTTTTTGGCAGAAATCTCGATTTTTTTAAGGAATTATGGAGGATATAAGGTGAAAAATTCTGTTGGACACAGAATAGGAGCACAAACGGATGCACGAAAAACTTGGAGTGAGTGAATAGTAGTAGGGACTTGAGTAATTCGTTCTTGCAACTTTAATTTCGTCGAAAGAGTAACTTTATCTCACATCAAAGCCCTAAATTTAATATTTTGTTTGCGGATTGCTCTTCCGCAATCTTTCCGCAGCACAAATGTCTCATCACTAATAAGTAACTATAAGGCAGGCCTTTCTCAAATCTATGTTCATGTTCCAGGTCTCCTCACTTACGTTTAAATTTAAGAAACCACCAACCAACCATGAATTTTGAAGAGCAATTATTCTCTGAAGTAGTCACCAGATTTTGTTGATTTTGCTCGAAGTTCAACCTAAAAATCACTAGACAAAAACGGTTTGCGGCACTTCAGTCCAGTTGTAAACTGTCGAACAAATGATCACTATTTTCAGTATTATAGCTCTAGTATTTACATTTTTCATAGAGAAGTTTCAGGAGAATATAATTTTCAGTACCAGACTGAGATATGTTGGGGCTCCTAGCGCAATATTTAATCGGGCCTCTAGGCACAGTCTTTATTAGGATTTCTATAGGCAACAGTATTTACTAAGAGCCCTGAACAGGTTAGAATATAAGGAATGCTTGAGGTAACTCAAAATCGGAAGCTAATTACTTCCGACCGCTCTATCAGAAGACAAACTTTACTATCTGGTATCTCTACCAGTCATCAGAAAAGCGAGAAAGCTAGAGCATGCCGTACTGTTCATTTACCATTTATAAAGCCTAAAAAACCCAACAAGTAAGTGAATGTACCGCTTAGCCAATCCTCAAGATCAACCGACCAATTTTGTCCCAGTTTGCTATTATTTACTATTGAAGTGAGGCAAAGAATGATCGTAGAAAATTATCACTAGAATTATGATAGTATCGATATTTGCTTCATTTTAAGGGCGTCTCGGTTATCGGGAAAAGATTTGAAGCTTATTGAAATATATCGTAGCTTAATCCAATCATTGAGGTTCCAACCCAGCTAAATTTTGGTTATAGCGTTCTAAAAAGTAGGTACTCATCGGTGAAGTTTTTCTTCGAATATTTCACTCAGTTCGTAATTTCTCATAAGAGAAGTAAAATTATCAAAAAATTACGGAATTTCCACCTACCAACTATTTTGACAACACAATCAAATTATTTTTTTTTTTTGTTTATATTGTAAATTAGAAATGTCAAAGTCGGTAAAAAAAACAATTTTCGCCAAGAATTTGAATTGAAATAGAACATTTGAAAAATATTCTCCCTAAATACCATTCGTGCTTGAAAATTAACCAGATAATTTCTTTAGCACTCGTGGTATTATCGTATATAATATCACAAGGGACTGTAATTTTTCTTGAGAGCATTCTTTACTTAGCAACATCGTGAGAGTCATCTGTCCGATTAAATCACGAGAGCGTAACTCGAGGGATTTAAAATGAGCAGATGACTCGAAGGATGTTGCTTGAAGGTGAGCAATGTTTGAAAGAAAAATTTATGATAAAATTAAAGTCGCGAGTGGTAGGTATTTGTGGAGAATATTTCTCGAATGAAATTGCTATCATAAGTAGATACCTATTAAATGATGTTGGTTACAACTACTAACCTTTTTATGGCAAAATGCACTAAATTGTCTCTATATAATCTTTTGACTTTTTTTTTGTATTTTCAGACTTCTTGTTTTCAATTTTATTACAAATTGTCATCAAATATGCATTTCCTAAACGATTAAATTTTGACATTTTCAATAACTGATTGTTTATTTATATTAAAACTGTGTATTGTGTCTCCATGGCAAAGGTAATTTATCGCGATAAAATTGTCTTGTGAATTTACAACGGCAAATTCCCTTTGGCAAGCGATTTGTTACTAAAATTGTCACTGTAACTATGTATGTAAAATTTATCAGTATAATTGACATGAGTGAAATAGTCCTCGAATATTGTTTATCATGTTTCAAAAGTCAACGCAGTTTATCATAAAAGTTGTAGCTCTTTAAATTCCTATAATTTTTTTTTTACAATCAACTCTTTTCCTCCATTAGCCCATTTTGTGAGGCAGGATATAAGTAATATCTTGCGCTCATTTCTTATTTATATATATTATGTACAAATGCAAGTACAAAATTGCATATTTAATTTGTATTTCTTACGTTTTTCGCCGGCGTCATTTTATGTTATTTAATTTTTTTGTCACTTTGGAATAACGTTATTAAATTACTGTAGCTTATGTTCAAAATTACATTTTATTGATAACTAGCCTGTGCCTAGGACTTCGTCTGCGTGACTCACCATAATTGGTATAGTTGTAAAGAATGAATGAATGAATAATTATTTAATCAAATTATTGTTAGTTAAGGGGACAACTGGATTATGTAACAGAGAAGCACATCATCAAGTCGCTCGCGCAAATGATGTGAGGCAGAGAGTATTCCCTCTCCTCACCTCACACATGTCACATGTGTATACGTTGTATCTTGTATCGTTTTCACAGCTACGCTATAACACTGTAGCAGAGAGAGCATCGCTATGGCTGGCGCAGACACGAATCATTTATTGTAAAATCACTTCTATACAAATTAATTATATTATAGATTTGTCCCTGTTGCTCGGGGGTTGTTTGTATAGTTATATAAGACTTTTTTGTACAATTCCAACGTCCATTTTTCATCCACGTGCCTATGTTATACTATATAATAATTTTCAGTTTCTTACATGCTGTAATAAGCATAAGAACATATAGCGGTACTTTCTCTGCACTCGACGACGAAAATAAAAGGTAGTACGAAAAAAATGCAACGGGTCTTTGTTATTCAAAATTAAAAGGTCTGTAAATTTTATAATAACCCTTATCGGCCTTCGAGCCATAATAAGCCAGATTTTTACGATAAAACTAATTTTTGTAACACGTACACCGAAAGTACCCTATTACTGAGTTGACTTCTGCTTCGAAAGTTCTCAATTCCAAACCATGGTAACAATTTTCATTAATTCTCTGTTGACTGGGAATTAATGGATATTTTTGTCCGCTGGGTAAAAATGAAATTGTAGATCATGAATCATGATGCCGTTGGATTTTTTTATTTTATTGATATATGTCAAATTGATATTTGAAAGGAATTTGTATTATAGAATGTGTTCGTTATAGTATGTGCATTTATTATGAACGGGATAGCACAGAAAATGTGAAAAATATCAATCAATAAAATAAATCATGTAAGTTATGTTTCATTGTATTAGTTTACTCTAATGTAATTGCATTTGCAAAAATCTGTTTATCAAATCGATAAGATAGTTTCGATACATCCAAATTTATTAAAAAGCCTAATAATGGGGGTACTTCGGTGCACTTGTTACAAGAAGTATCGTATGCAACACGCACGCTGAACGACTGTCATTATTGTCACGGACAAATTTGACTGTACGGAGCTACGCCTTGGGCTTTACCCTCGTCTTCACCGAATGCAGCCAAATTTATCCTGGACAAAAATGACAGTCGTTTGGTCCTTGTAGCATAATATACTATTCTTGACATTTGACCTCGAATATTTCGCAATGCCGACAGAATGTCAATAAGGATTTTTGAAATGTTCCTTAGAACACCATATCGGAAGTGTATTCCAAGATCCAGTATAAGATCAACCGGAACGCTAATCACATTATACTAGAAGCCTTGAAACAGATCTTGATATAAACTAGTGGTCACCCAGCGGTCAAAACTCGACCGAAATTCATTAAATTTTCAAGTTTGAACGTTATTTGATTTAAATTTCCAGTCCCTGGGGCTTCAGGTAAAATTAACTCAGTATTCGACATTCTATTTGAATCTGAAATAAAAATAGTGGCTCCCCCTTTCTCCGTCCTTCCTTCGGAGAGTGAGAACTAGGTGTCAGACATTTTTCCATTCCATGTATATTTTTCGAGATATTTTAGAGAAAAATAATATCATTTCCAGCGGGAAATTGAAATGCGACATCTATATATAATTTTAGCTTTCTGCACTTTTTCTCTATAAACTTTAAGTATGCCAAATCTCACATTCCTTCGTGCGCGCAATATGCTCAAAAAGGGGTACAAAGTTTTCTCTTCATGTACAGATTAATATATAGATTAAAAATTAATTAAAAAGTAGGAGCTGTATTTGTGAAAGAATATTGATGAATTTTTATTATTCGATTTAGGCAAGAATTTTTGAGAGTTGTCCTATATTTTCGAATGTGTGATAATTGCAGTTAAATTAAAAATGGTTGATCAACGACGGCAGCTCTTTTATTCCTCTGTTTTAAAGAGAAATTCCTGATGAAGAATGTCATTTTTGACAGTTTGGTTTCATAAACGTTTCGGTAAATTTCATTGAATGAGAAATTATTGTGATAAACACATGAGCAAATAATTTGGAGCTTATTCCAGAGTCATGACTCATAGAAAAATATACAATGGGAAAAGTGGTCACTATAGTATAAATTTCGGAACAAACTTAGTTGTTTTGTATTTCAATGGATGCCTCCGGCTTTTAAAATTGGATTAACGTAACAGTTGTATTATATGCGATTCATAAAAATATAATTATAAGTGTGATATTAGCAACCAACTAATTTTGTAATACTAAACTTTAATTGTCAGTCACAGATTAATATACGGAGTAGAAAGGACCGTGTTTTCAGTCGAATAAGTCAAACAAAGTGATTTGGCGCTAATTCTCGAACTGGAAATCTATAATTTTTTTAATTTTATTCATATTTGAATGGGCATAAAACTAATGTTATGCATGACAGCGTAATGTCATCAACATTTTTTTTAATTTGATGGATTGTTAGATGTATTACATACGTGAGCAAGTAATTTATTGTAGAGAAACACACCGGCACAACAAAAAATTAATTTTCCTCACAATCACAGTTATAACGATACTTATTCGTAAAAAATTGAAACGTATGTTAAACAAGATCCAATTAAATCTTGATATATATTTCATTTCTAACAGTGGCAATAAAACTAGAATAAGTAGAAACTATTAAAGCATTGATTGCTTTATATATTTGCAATAACTCAATTAAATTTATGATTAGTGAAAGTTTTACACCAAGCCCCTTCTCAGAAAAGTTAATTTACTAATAAAGTGGTGTAACAAACAGCAAAAACAAAAACATCAAAGATTTCTCTAATTACTATCGGCAAAAAACAAATGACTAATATTCTAATCAACTAATTACGAACTCATTTCAATTCACTGTAAGTCTTTAATCACTGTAATTACACACCGGATTCTAACGTGATTGCAATTTTTAATTGAAACAATTGCTCATCAAAAATAAATTAATTATTTCTTATCTTCAAAATAATTCTCCACGCAATCTTTGATCTCGTAGAATCATTTATAAAATTAGTTCAGGATAAATTCGCACATTTTGTTTCTATTCACCGTCAAATGTTTCCTCCATTAAAAAACAAAATAAAGGATGCTAAACAAAGACAAATAGTTCTGAGGATATCTAAAAATGACAAATGAACGATACCGGTACCTCGAAAATTATGTTAAATGGAATATTTACTAAAAAAATCATGGGGGTGGTTTTCTATCTCACTTTTTTTGATGTAGGTGTATTGGATTGAGTTGGTGTAAGAGAAGGATGGAGTAAGGGTGAATATAGTGAAGATTCACAGCTTGCCCTTTGGGTCGTGACAAAGGGACGGGATGGAACATTTATTTTAGCTTGGTGGGGGGTTGCGTGAAGCACCTGCGAGGTAGAGCAACCCTCTCCCTCACTAATACACCAGGAGACACCAAACAAAATAATAAATTTAAAATAAAAAAACAGTCGACACTAAAAACAAGGGCGTTTTTTTTTTAAGTTCTTCAGTAGAAATGGATACAATAAATATACAAATAAAACTCCAAGCTAACTAATAGATTGAGAAAGCACTCCAATCACAAGTTTAATTGATCTTTCTAGACCTACCCTCTGTTGGTTTGGAACTTCTGTTTTTCAGCACGCAATACCCCAAAACAACAATTTATAAATTTCTCTGAATAATAAACGCATTATATTCTCTGTTGATTACGTTTTGTGAGACCTACCTCCATATCTTTGAGGGTAAGTTGTGAATCACCTACCCCTGTGATCACGTGGTCAGGTGAGCGGAACACGTGGGTGGGGCAAGCTCGCGTGCTGCCCCACATTTTTGAGATTCCTAACATTGTGAGATATATCATCAAGCAAGGCTTGGAATGTACGATGGTTAATTAGAAACGAGATTGATTTACATATATTATTTGGAGAGGCACCCTTACATAATTGGAACATTTATAACGATGATTTGTGATTTTGTTTTGAAGTGATTAATATGATGATGCAATTTTGATGTTTCAATATTCAAAAACGTTGGTAGAATGCATCAGAGTATGAGAAACTGTCAAAACTGCGCATACCTATACTGAAACAGAATAACAAGCAACGTGAAGCACGCTGCACAGGATATCTTGATTCCTTTCCTACCAACAATTCCAACCAATTATTTTTTTGCTAAAATCAAAAAAGAGTGTCAGCAGTATGTGGGAGAAACATGAGTCGACTTTAATTCAGAGTCAGAAGTAGAGTGCATGGAATGCGAATATGGGATTCAGAAAAAGTTCTTATTATTGATTATCTATCATGTATGGGTGGAGCAACCTCGTCAGTTCAATATTATGCAAATCTAAGAACGAAAGTCTGTGGAATAATGAAGATCTAGCCTCCGGAATATACCATGTAGGGTTCCAGAGGCAGAATAGTGCTTCCGCCAATCCAGCACTGCTTATATTAGTACCTTGTCTTGAAGCTATTCGGCGTATATTTGATCCCTCGTAACTTCAATCTGAATATTACTTCAGGTCTCTAATTTTCAGGATAAGATGGAGGGAATCAAGCTCATGTAATATATCAAATTTTATTGTTGTAACGCAGCTACTTTAGAGTTTATTGAAACGCAAACTTCATTCATTCACTGATGGTCCCCAGGAAGTACTTTCCATACTCCTAAAGAACTAAAATTTCATATACTTGTCAAAAACATTAAACAATTGATGATTTCTTTCCCTCAGCCTCTCAAAATAAAGAGGGATGCAAATTTTTAATGGTATTATAAAAGAAGGACATCAAACTGGAAAGAGTTGTTAAGGCTCAAGAAATGGGGCCTGATGTTGTGGTATGACCTGAAGGAGGTTCAGCAGTGATGAAATAATACAATAATGATTGTATTGTATCAATAATTTCCCAGGTTAGGACCCAAATCTAATTCCTGCGATAATCACATTGATTATTGTACCTGACTCTATCAGATCTTCTGACGTTCTACTGTTACGCAATTGCGAGACTTGACCTAATTATTACAAGAAGTTTTATTAGTGTGATTATTTATCAAGACAAGGATTTCTTTCAATCATCTTTTAATATGGTTCCTTAGGAAGAGGAGATGCTCCCCTACAAAATTTTACCATTTATCAATTCTTTTAAATATTTATCATGACTTAAATTTGTCTTTGAAAATTGACATACATCTCCGTCTTTTAGTCTGTTCGTATGGGATACTACAGGCCGTAATTCCTGGCTAATTTTGATGATTTTTCTTCTATCGATTGGACAACTATCAGTTCAAAAAACTATTGGTTTGCATCACGATTCTTTTGATGTTAACAACTTCAGGTTCTCTAGATAAATTAATGCGGTTCAAATAGCTCTCAGTAGCATGGTAACAATATCAACTTCTGCATTTTTTTTATCATCACTGGCCAATCAAATTAATCAAATTAATCAAAACCCAGCTCATTGGTTAACTCCTCGTCACTTAAACTCAAATTAATTTAACTCCCGGTCATGAAATCGGACATATAGATCGTAATTCTTTATTCATTTCAATAATTTTTCTCTTTTTCAATTGTTTAGTTGTCAGAATAAAATTCTATTGATTTTCATCACAAATTATGGAATAATTCAATTTTTATGAACAATTTTCTATAGAAACATCCTCTTTTCATGATGGGTGACTATATGAAAAGTCTTTAGTCTTTACGAATTCAGTGATTCTTTTCTATATCAATTGACTAACTTTTAGTATAGAGCCATATTAGTTTTCATCACGTATTAATTGATAATCTACAAATTAATACGTGAAGATAAAACTTCCCATCCCCTTTTTAAGCATATTGCATGCACGAAGGAATTTAAGATTTGGCATACTTAAAGATTATATATAGAACAAGAGTGCAAAAATCAAAAATTATATACAAGTGTCCCATTTTAATTATATATTAATACGTGAAGAGAAAACTTCGTACCTCTTTCAAGTTATTGCATGCACAAAGAAATGTGAGATTTGGCATACTTATGGAGTTTATGTGAAGAAGGAATGCAGAAAGTGAAAATTATATACAGGATTTTCCATTTTAATCTGTAGATTAATACGTGGAGACAAAGCTTTTTAAGCATATTGCGCGCTCAAAAGATATAAAATTAGGTATACTTGAAGTTTGTATGGAAAAGGAGTGCAAAAAGCCAAAATTATATACAAGTGACTCATTCTAATTTTACCTGAAGAGAAAGCTTTGTACAGCGCACGAAGGAATGTGAGATTTGGCACACTTGAAGATTATATGGAGAGAAATAGTGCAGAAAACTAAAATTATATACAGGCTGTCCTATTTTAATTCACCGCTGAAAATGATATTATTTTTCTCTATGGAATATGTAGAAAAATATGCACCGAATTAAAAAATACCTGAAGTGAAAGCTTAACGATTCTTTCCACCCATGTAATTCTCCACTAATATAGATGATTTGTCATTTTTCAAGTTGAAAAACTATCAACATAAGACACTATTGGTTTTATTAAGATTTGTTCGATTTTTCTACAAAAACATTATTTTTTTATGATGAACGACTTTAAAAAGTCTTCAGTCTGATCATTTAGGCTAGTCAATAATTTTTGACTAACATGTATGATCATTTTCCTTATCAATTAATCAATTAAATTATTAGAATAATAGAATTCTATTGGTTTTCATTACGATTAAACAGAAAGTTTAATTTGTATGAACAATCTTTTGCAAGAAACCTTATCTTTTTGTGATATGAAAAGCCTTTATTTTGTTTGTATGGGGCACCATGCAGACTGCAATTCTTTACTAATTTAGTTGATTTATTCCTTTGTGAGTTGGACAACCATTAACACAAAATTTTATTGGTTTCTATTACGGTTTGTGAAGCAGTTCAATTTTCTACAAAAACACCCTTTTTTCGTGATGAGTGATTGAGAAAAATCTTTGGTCTGTTTGTATGGGGCACTGTACAGGCCGTAATTGTTCATTGATTTCAGTGGTTCTTATCTTAGACAATTTGGTAACTATTAGAACAGAATCATATTACGATTTGAACAGTTCAATTTTTATTAATAAAAAAACTCTCAATTCGTAATGGCCGACTGTGAATAGATACAAGCGCATGTTATGAGATCACAATTTTCTTGAATTTGTTTTTCATTTTTTCTTAGTCTATGATTTGAAATATTCATCTATTAATTGAACAATATTTTTTTTATTCAAATTTTGCATACCTACTTCATTTATTTCTGACGTTTTGACTCTCTATCCAAGAGTCTTCGTCAGAAAAACAATAATACAAAAAATAACAAGGCGAGTGTTTCTGGATAATTAAAAATATTCCAAAGACTAGTTATGAAAACGTGGGCTTCACATTTAGTGCAGAAAGAACAAAAATCCTCAGGCATTCACCCAAACTCTGAGGAAAAACTATGTGACACAACCTCAAATAGAGGAATCAAAGTCAAAAATAAATAACAAAAAAAAAACCATTCAATCATTATTTAATTCTGATAAAAATGAATAAAGAATTCATTTATTAGTTTTTAATATTTTATAGACACTTGTGCCAGTTTCAAATTTTATTGACAGAGTAATTCCACAAGCAATTGTGGGCAGAGATCTTGAGTAATAACGGAATTTTCAACTTTTTCGAATATTAATGGCGATCTACATTTATCTTTGAAAAATACATATTAGACAAGCTAAAAATAGCAGTTCTTGGCTAATTTTAGTATTTGTTTATTTTTTGATTATGAAACTATTAGAATAGAACCTCATTGATTGTCTTTGTGATTTGTTGAATAGTTTAATTTTTACGAGCAATCTTTCACTAGAACACACTCATTTTGTGATAGGGAACAGCGAAGAACTACGAGCTCAAGTTATATACTAGTTGAGATCAGAGATTATTAGCACTACTATCAATCATGGTATGATGTAGTCGTTAACGTTTCGGTCTTACAAGCTGATGACTCCGGTTCGCGACCAGATTGCATAGTTTTATTTAGAATATTATTTTTTATTGAAAAATTGAAATCAGGGATTCAGTCAAAACTTTTCTTTTTCTTTTTCAGTCCGACAGTTCCGAATACTCCTAAGTAATCTTCAAGAGCACTACAAGTTTCAAATACAGTATTGTTATTATGATTTTAAAATTATAAATTAAGTTAGATCTTACAAAATATCGTGCAATAACTGTGAAGCACAATACAATTAGCATAAACGTAATAGTAAAAAATTAAATATAAAAAACCAAACTGTGCTCTTGTTATTCATTATATGGACACTGGACATTTCTTCAATTTCGATGAAACTAAAATTCTTCACAATGAAACTATTCTGAATAAAATATTAACGCTCGAAATGTTGTATATAAAATAAGATGCACATAATATTAACGGAAAGACTGATACTGTAGCGATTAGCACAATTTACAACATCATTTTCTAAGTTCACAGCTTGAATTCTCCTTGTTTGTTGTTTACGTTTTTGACAACTTCTGTGATACAAAAGATCATTTTATTAGTTGATCCCATAACAGACTATACTTGTTACGTGTGCTAAATTGTAATTTATGGATTACGCGTGTACGCACTAATTTCAACGGATAATTAGCCAGCAACTTTCATAGAAGTCGGTTGTAATAAAAGACATAAGGAAAAACTTATTTCCTTTCCTTTTATATATTATGATTTAAATCAATGTTCAATTTAGAAAAAAACATCAATTTCTTTTATAAGTTTATCATTTCAAATCATAATGTATTCAAAACTTGTAATGCTCTTGGAGTAGTCGTAACTGTCGGGCTGAAAAAGAAAAAGAATTTTTTTGACTGAATCCCTGATTTTACTGCAAAAAACTCATCTACCATTCTAGTCAGCATAAATAGCATCAATTAAAATAAGACCCTATTAATTTTCATGATAATTTGTTGCATAGTTTAATTTTTATAAGCAATTGATTTTACCAACAATTTTGCAATTTTTTCCAATATTCCAAGGTCTGTGCATTATGATTCTTTGCTCATACACTAGTGCCCATTCATAACGTACCGTGAAGCTCTAAATTCGAAAATATGTAAACATTCTTATTTAAATATTCCACGGTTCATCAACTGAAAAGTCTCCATGACAACAACCTGTCAACCACAAAATCCCCAAACAAAATTTTGTAGTATTAGATATATTGAAATACCAACAATATCCAAATACATCAACTGACTTGCTGAATAGCATTCTCCACGCTTATAAAACTAATCGAATAGGCCTTGACAACTGTCAATCGCACCCCCTGTGACATTTTTACAACTTGTGGAGGCTTATTTATGGCACCCTGAGCTATGCAAGCTGCATAGACATTGAAAAAGAATAGATGGTGGTAGGTTGTGCTTGTTGTGACATCTGGATTACGATGTTCAGTTGTTTGAGGGTGGACAGGCGTAGAATAGGAGAATACCATTACGAAATCGGATTTTGGCGTAAACGGTTTCAATCCTTGTAATTTATTTCAGTACAAAGAAAAATTATAATAAAAGCATGAAGCTCAAGAAATATTTGCAACATATTGCAAACAAATATAAAAAGCTCTCCGTGAAGCTTATCTAAATTTTACGAGCTTAATACACAACACGTGTATATCATTTTTAATTACATTAACATTAATTAAAAGTCACAAAGTGCGCTAAGACAAAATCTAATTAATCAAACCAGATCCAACTTCCTAGTGTTGCCACCACCGGCGACTGTTTTTAATTAAAGAATTAATTTATAACCAAACAGCGTGAAGTTAGTAGCGGTAGAGGTGAAACGGCGGGAAATATGAAATGAAAAAGCGAGCGTGAACGGTAAAAATTTGTGTTGTCACAACTTGATTACGGAAATTCGTTACAATGTGGGTATCTACAATAGGATTGCTGCTTTGTGCCACCCTTTTTCTTCGCTCTGCATGGTGCTTATTAATATTATTCCGCCGAACGACTAGCAGATGTTGAAATACGCACTGCGATTCTATAGTTTCTAGATTTGGTTGCAATATTAGATAGACTTTTGGCCACACGCATCTTTGATGAATAGAGTCGATCAAAAATTAATTTATCGAAATTTTGAACGGTACCATTTTTCTGAAACTGTCAGGAAATATTTTAAATTTTTGACGAAGAAATTACGTGCTTCAAACATCCATTTCACGGTACTTACTCTATTTCCAAACATTTCAACTTTTCATTTAGACTTCCACAACATTCGTCTTCAGATATTCGTAGCCTAAAATGTGACAGCTATCTGTTTGAAAAGCCATAGTTTACTGGTCAACGTTTCTGAGAAGGGTGTTTAGGGTCTCACATCCATTGAAAAGATTTTATTTTCTTCAAAACTTTACGTATTTGAACATCACTAAGTTTATTGGTCATATATTTCATTTAGACCTCCGGGTTAGCAAAGAGAAAACGGTTCGAAAAAATTGGTACCGTTAATTTTAAGACCTCAACTTTTATTTATTGGTACTATTGATGCCATGCAATTACTCGTAAATGGGTCACAATTAATAGGAAAATTGTTAAAAATGGTACATCAAATTAATGACATTTTTTGATGCAACAAAATTGAATAGTCAGCTTCGCCATTCATTTACTCCATTAATATTATATGACATAACAGTGACACAACAATTTCCTCAACCAAAAAAGATCCCTAAAACTCAGATCTTATGCGAACTAAAGCCACCCACGTTTGGCGAAATAGTTTTGCGTTTCTGCCACAAAAGAAAATACAGACATTTGTAAATTGTTGTGCATTGTTTGTTTAGAAATCGGAGAATGGTGATCAGTTTGACATTAGACTTCCTTGCAGGTGGTAAAAAGGTTTTTGTTACCGAAAAAACAAGATGTTTCAATATTTGGTGGAAAATAGTTCGTTTGACATTGAGAGTATGGTAGGAAAATCATTGTCAAAGAAATATCAAGGAATCTGCTGTGACCATCAAAGCACTTCCCCGACCATGAATTTTATGGCTAGTTTCATTGCTGTTGCTACGTGCATGAAGTCTACTAGCGCCTTTAGCGGGCAATGGAGAACGATTGAACTCCAAATTTAACATTGTTTCATACCTATAGTATTTTTTTTCAATTATAACGTACCTATTAGAGAAAACGTCTTAATTCGTCCAAATTGATAGGATAACCTCAAATTATGACGCCGATGATCTTGCGGATCGGGTTTGTATGTATCAAACACTGTATCCCTTTTACCGAGGAAGCTTTGAAGAAAAGCGTGGAATTAGTTCTGCCATATTAAACATGTTGAAGAATATGTTGCTGACAATATTAACAACAAAATTATTGCGAAGTGCATCCGACAAACTTCTATCACTGAAACACCTTACAAATTAGAGATAGAGATTAATTCATGAATCCCAAATCGATGATGAATTTTTCTAATTTCACAATTGAATTACAAACATCTTTGTTATATAGATTAATAATGAAAGACAGATTATACTCTATTTACCGCTTTGATCCACTTCACTCGTTTTTTTATGTTATAACTGGGTACATGAAATCTATGAAACTATATTTCACTTGAATCATCCTTAACACAACAGCCTGAAACAGAACAAGCGTTTCCTATGTTTTATTTGCAATTATTTTCACTTTTAAACTACAATGCTCAATGACAGCTCAATGACGTATTCTGAGAAATGGAGTTCAATGCTTACAATGGTGCTCAACATGAGCGCTCGCATCGATATTTGTTCAAACTCCGCCCCCTTGCACATAGCCTATAATGGCCATAAATTTTATATAAAAAAAAGCAAAAAGCTTTAATATAATTTTTGATACTTTTACTACAATTGTTTCCGTAGGAGCTTCAATTTGATACCAAAAACGATAGAATCAAAGTATTTATTTGAAAGAAAAAACAGTTGACAAATGTTTGCACGTGATGCTTTTTTTTTTACTTTTCTTATTTGTACATTAATATTTTCAACTGTCCCTATTTAGGCCAACAAGTAAATTACGTATTTAAAATCATACATCACATGTGTGAGGCAAACTCCCTTTAAAGTTTCTTCTGGTACAATAATTCTTAGTTCAATTGTTTATTATCATTATGTGAATTAATATCTAGTGCTTTTGCTCTTTTGCTTGTTTTAGTCTTCGGGGGTCATCTTGATTGCTTAGGAGATTGAGTGCTAATTCATTTGGGTGGTTGTTCAGTTTGATTTTATAGCTTGTAGTGTATTTTCTAATTTGTTTGTATACGTATCTGATATTAAAGTCTTTGTTTAGACTTTTAGAGTGTGATTATTCACGTACCAGTGAAGGTTTATGATCAGTGGCGGATTTACCAGCAGGCTGTGTAGGATTGAACCTAGGGCGGCAGATTTAGGGGCGGCAAATTTGAAGATTAAATTTTTTTAAATAAAATTTTTGTAACACGTGCACTGAAAGTTGGATCGTTGGATTTTTTCATTTCATTGATATAAATGTCAAAATGATATTTGAAAGAAATTTGTATTATAGAATGTGTTCGTTATAGTGTCTGTATTTATTGTGAACGGGATAGCGCAGAGAATGTGAAAAATATCAATGAACAAAATAAATCATTTAAGTTATGTTTCATTGTATTAGTTTACTGTAATGGGATTGCATTTGCAAAAATCTGTTTGTCAAACCGATAAGATAGTTTCAATACATCCAAATTTATTTAAAAAGCTTATATAGTAAAGAGGGTATTTCTGTGCACTTGTTACAAAAAGTATCGTATGCAACACGGACACTGAACGACTGTCATTATTGTCCAGGACAAATTTGGCTGCTCGAAGCTCCGCCTTGGGCTTTGCCCTCGTCTTCGCCTCGTGCTTCGCCCTCGTTTTCATCGAATTCAGCCAAATTTATCCTGGACAAAAATAACAGTCGTTCGGTCCTTGTAGCATAATATACTATTAATAATCTGTACATTTTTCAGAATTTTATTGAATAATAAATTACTTTTGATTTTAAATTCTATATATTTTATTTTAAACTTTGACGTTTCGACCCTTTGACCAAGGATCTTCTTCAGAAAAAAAAAGTTTTGTCGAAACCTCTAGCAAATTATTTGAATGTCCCTTCAAGAACCCATTAGAACTCACTTATTAATTTTAACACGTTATATTGAAGAACTGAAACGACTTAGTGAATATCCAGTGATAACCTATAAAATTTTTGCCAAAGGATCGAAACGTCGAAGCTTCAAATCATATATACAGAATATAAAATCAATAGCAATTTATTGTTAAATAAAATTTACTGTATTAGATGACAGTAGATTATTTAACAGCAATGATTTTAATGTCATAAGGAAGCTCAAACTGATCAGTATTTGTTAAATTAAATAAATCTACTTTCAAGTGTAAATTTATTTGGTCTTCTATAAAACCGGCCATAACAGAAATTTAAAAAAAAAATCATTAGACGAGTTTCTGATGTCTTGTAGAAAGAAGTCTATACAAACCATCTTCTCGATGACTTTTCCCTCTATTTCTTGTGCAATTTCAACCAGATTGTTGGATTGTAATAATAATAATAGTCTTCCTGAGAAAAAAAAATATAACCTTTTTGTTCTTCAACGTAAGGTTTATAAACCTATAATTAAGTATCCTGTAGATTAAACTTTTTTTTTCTACTGCATTATGACAACAACATAAAAATAGTAAAATTTTCAAATTTTGTCACGTGACCGACGAAACACTGTTATTGGCCAAACGCCGCTGTGACGTGTCACGCATGTTGACGATCAGAAATTAGTGCATAAGAGATAGGAAGCGTAGATTCATTCAATTTAGAATAGAATCATACATAAAATGAGTACCTATACTGATGGGTTCGGTTCATAAAGGAACAGTCAGATAATTTACCAGAGCCACCAGTTAATGGCTGCCAACTTTTTCTTGAAAAGTTTTTTTTAACGCAGCTGAAACGGATTTTGTCAAAGCTCAGAGGATTTTTTTTTTTTTTTTTATTAATTTATTAATTTTAACACGTTATATTGAAGAATTGAAACGTCTTAGTGAATATCCAGTGTTGATCTATAAAAGTTTTGTTGGCATAGCATTTTATCCTGTCACGGCATTAATGTAATAAATAATAATTCAATGTTTTTTGATGAAATTTGAAGAATACCATTTTGATTATATGAATCTACATTTGTGTCATGTTAAAATAAACTAACCTGATATTTCAAATGCATACAAAAAAAATGAATAACAGAAACAATGGCTGAAACTACAAACTCTGTTTTTGGCTACACTAAAAGTATTGTTTCAAGGAGAGTTTTAAGACAATATTAACATTCCTAATTATTTTAATGGAAAATATTCAGATAAATATTGTAGAGAAGAATATTTCCCTTGATTTGTATTTGTAGATCGTTCTTTAAAGTAATTGGACAAAAATTGAATTGCCTTAAAACTCTTCTTGACATTACGCTCCTAGAACAATCAAAAACAGAGATCGTGGTACTAGTCAATGTATCTTGAAAGATGTTAAGTTCGTTTCCTATTACTTATTTTGAGAGTTTCATATAGTTGAACGTTATCTCGGAATCTCACAGAACTTTGAGTATGTGATAACTACAAAAAAAGTATTTTGTTTTAGATTGGAACTCTCAAAACTATTTTGAGGTTATCGTATCATTTCCGATGACAGCCAATTATGTATATCGATTTTTGTCAATGATGTATTCAAAATATGTACTCACAATGAAATAATCATTATAAAGACAAGTGAGAAGTCAAACGTGAGACTCGCGGTATCACGTCGGATTTGTTTTAACATCTTTTCTTGTACCTCCCTTGTTGAAACATTTATAAGCAACTTATTTGGTTTATAATAACTGCTACTTTCACACTAAGGTATAATACAATACTAATTTGCCGTCTTTTTCTCTTTAAAACCGAGATTTTATTTTGCTGACTATTGAAAACGATGTTATAGCTGAACGCCAACGTGCGTAGTGACGTCACAGCAACATGGCGATTTTTCGTGAGCTTTTCTTGTAATAGGCATGCTTTGACTCTTCAAGAATTAATCGCACTCCAATTTGTGGCACTAAATTCTTAATTAAAATTGAATATATCTGAATTTCCGGAGTTCATCGTCACAATAATAATAATTATACACAAAATATTACCTTCTATGAACTGTATAGACAGTAATGGATTGAAGATAATGCTCAATGTAGGATTCGAAACAAAGATTGATACAAAGTACAATTCAATGTAGCTAATCATACGAAACACTAACTCAGTCACATTACTTGTCACTATGTTGGTCACAACGCGTTTCATTCTCTCGAACATCATGAGGGGTGTGCATGGACTAAGGATTTGGGAATTGGATGATGGCTTGGTTCTTAATTCCTGAAGATTTTCCTAAAATCTATCTCTTCAATCACAATAAACAACTATGAAAAACAATAGTGCCCAAATAGCAATATGGCACCAATATAAAGTCATACAAAATAGTCTACTTGATAAAATGAATTAAAGTCGAAATGTTGATACATTCCAGTTTTATTTTATGAAATGATGATACAAATATGATAAAGCCTGTTTAAACCCTCTTTATTATTTATTCTCATCAACTAGATATGGCTCTAATTTACAATACGTACTGCATTTTCTTCTCTGTGAAAGAATTTAGAGACTTTTGCATTCTTCCAATTTTTCCCCACAAATCTCTTTTCCCAGTAGTCCCAAACAATTAAAAAAATCAACTTCCATCCCACCCACAAACGCAGAACATAATTAGCAGTAAATCACTGCGTGGCAGGCCACAAGGTGCAAGAGGACGACCTAGGCACCAGTTAGAACCTGCAATTAACGTCTGCTCCACAAGGGGTCAAACCAAATTACCTACATCTCATTTTTGTGGAATCGCCATCAACTTATGGAAAGGGAACGGAAGAGTGAGGAAAAAAGGGCACGTGTTCCAGTAATGAAGTGTTGATTAGTTAATTAACAACCGGACACACCCACTCACCGTTCTTTTGTCTATTCATCATGCTGAAGATTGTGTTTTGTTTCAGAGATGTGGATTAAGTAGCGGTTATTTGTAACAGAATATTTTTATGGAAGTTCAGAATTGTTTCCTCTGTTGCGGAAAAAGAGGGAAATTTTACTGTTATGAATATTATTGAATAATGAGCCTTGGCGATATGAAAACAGATCCCGCAATCTTAATAACCAATAAAACAGTTTGACAGATATCCATATAGCTGCACATTTTTTCGTACATATTAATTTCTTAATTAACTCCGTACATAATCATAAAACTTAATATACCTTTACATTTAAAAATTTGTTTCTTACAATAATAGCATCAAGTTTAAAAGTTGAAAAATTAATATTCCTGCATCAATTGAACTTTACGACTGAAGTAAGGTAATGTACTTTCATTTCATCATAACCAAATGACAAAACCAATAACTGTCAGACGGTTTTGTCGGGATATAAAACCAGTGGTTTGTGGTAGAGTTGGTTGCGAGTGGTTGTCGGGCACCGGTCAACCGTATCTTCAATCAGGATGACGATAATGAAGATATAATCTATGTGGCTACACAAGGAGTCCGATCATACCAAGACCAATTCATTAAGGATTTTAATATGATATGAAGAGTCTCTACACTGCTAAATTTTGAGGAGAAAATGAAAACTTTGAGTCATTATTCATCGAAATTATATATAAGGATGTAAGTCGAATGAATGTACTTTGAAGTTTGATATGCATACGAAGATAGCTCACGAATCTTCGCCTTTGCCCAACAAATGTTTTTTTGGACGCTCGTGACAGAAAAAGGTAAATTTTTTTAAAAAGCTGCCGTTTATTGCGAAGAAACTTACAGCTGTGAGCTCAAGATATTTACATTTGAAAATCTCCATTAGGTGTTATAGCATATTGAAAAATAGACTTTAATTAGCAACAAAAAATAGCTTCTTTGTACAACTTTTCACAGTCTGCCATTTTTAAAAAAGGTGAAGCAATTTTACAAAATTGGACTCATGTAGACCGTCTGTTAATAAATTTTCAGTCGATTTTGTAATTTTACTTTACGTTCAAAAAAATGGCAGACTGAAAAAAGTTGTTCAAAGAAGCTATTTTTTGTAGCTAATTAAAATCAATTTTTCAACATGCATTAACACCTAGCGAAGATTTTTACATGCAAATATCTTAAGTTTACAGCATTAAGTATTTTTCCTATTAATGACAGCCTGTAAAAAATTGTCCTCTTTTTTCTGTCACGAACGCCTTTGATAGCTTACACATCGCAAACAAGTCGTAAACTAAATGTGGATGCCCAAAACAAACAGTGATGAGTATATCAAAATGTTAAGATACCATCAAGACTTGTAACATGACGCTATGCACCTTCATACACTGGTCTTACGCAAGATTCTTTATACAGAGGGTGTGAAGAAGAGATGATCAATGCGTTAACTAAATATGGATGCCTGAAATAAACAGAGGAGTATATCAAAATGTTAGGATACCAACAAGACTTGCAGCAGGACACTGTGCACCTTCATACACTGGTCTTACGCAAGATCCTTTATGCAGAGGCTGTGAAGAAAAGTTTATAGATTCTTTTCAATTAAAATGTCACTGCAAGTAGGGGTGCCATAAAAAATATTGAAACCTAGAATTTATAGGCGGAAAGTCCTGGACATTGCCATTTAAGATTCGGAAGCACACAAAAAAGCGCATAATAAAAAAAATCTGCCGTGACCACTACAGTACTTCCCCAACCATCAATTATATGGCCATAGTATCATTGCTGTCATATAAAATTAAAATTTCAAATCAATTGAAGTATACTTTAAAGCTTGGATCATAAATAATATCTAGATGGAAGAGACTGCGAACGGTTACGACGGAAAGAGATAGAAGATATATTATAAGTAAGCTGGAGAAATGGACTGCGCAAGCGTGACAATGATCAAATTTCGATTTGTCAAGCCCGCAAATGACGAACACTTGATGTAATGAGTTCTTATTACTGTAAAAAATATTTATGTTCATTCGCCATTTTCTATTTGCAAAGTACATGTTCTTAACATTACTTTTATAAACGACAGATGAAATTCGATAGACATGCGCAGTTTGTTTCACTTCATTTTAGTTTCATTATATTTTATTTCCTTTTTCCTCTAACGTAACCTATATTTTCCTCTCTTTCTGGCATAACCGTTCGCAAAAATGTGTTGTGTGATATAGGACTCCTTCCATCTAGATATTATTTATGATCTAAGCTTTGAAGTGACAACTGTCATTTTTTAAAGAGACAGATGGCGGTTGAATAAAATTACTATTTTATTTTACAATAGCCATACATTTTAAGTCCAGTTGCTTTAGTTGGTCCCAAATTTTGCAAAATTTAGTTAAGTTGTGGAAAAACAATGAGCAATCGAAGAAATTATCTTTTCTAGATTTCTACCAAGTTTACAGCGTTGTAGCTAGGGCCTGGCAACAGAGGTACGTGCCAGGGGCGCAAGCTTCAGAAGGGCACAACCAGCCAAATGATGAACATTTTAATAAGTAAATTCGACTTGAAAGGGCGCAATATTGAATGCCCGCCCTGGGCGCCAAAAACCCTAGCTCCGGCACTGCAAATTTATAATCCCAAAGAGCTTCAAATTGAAAAAAAAAACAACATAATGCATAACTGAATAACTTTTTATAAACAGCTCCAATCTTCAAACATTATATGTAAAAATTTCATGACATTCCGATCATTATTTTGCTAGTTACATTGATTTTAGTGATGCTACTTCAGTAATTTTGAAAACAATAGCAAAATCTGAATTTGTATGTTGATAAAGCATTGCTTTTCAATTGGTAAAAATACTATTTCAGCAAAGCAATTGCTTGACTAGTGTTATTTGGACTCTGCTCCATCGAGACAAAAGATAGAGCAGTGGTTTACTGATTTTAAACGGATCCGTACAAACACCGATGATGTTGAATGCTTTGGTTGCCCAAATTCGACAGTAGTTCCAGAAAACATGAAAAAAGTGCGCATAATCATTTTTGAAGACTATAAAGAGAAGTTGCGTGAAATAGCTGACACTTCAAAGTTCAAAGATATCAGAAGGCAGTGTATCCACCATTTTGTATGAACATTTGCCTATGAGAAATCTTTATTCAAAGTGGATACCGCGTTGACCAAAAACATCAACGTGTTGATAATTTAGAGCGCTGTTTGGAGCTGTCCAGGCACATGGATCTCCAGAATAAAATTGACAGTCAACTGAGTGGACAGCAACCGGTGAAAGCCAAAGCGACCAAAAAAAATGAGTCGGTTGGAAAGGTCATAGCGTCCGTATTTTGGGATACACATGGTATAATAGTGAATATTATGCTTCAGGACAAAATCATAAAGAAACAGTCCTAAATGCAGAATGTGTCACAAGTCGATCGTTACAATTTGCTTCCGCATCCCCCAGATTCTCCAGATTTAGCTCCCAGCGACTGTTACCTGATCGCAAAATTTAAAGAATACTCGCCGGAAAGAAGTATACTTCCCATGAGGAGGTGATTGCGCCGAAACTAAAGCATATTTTGAAGGGTTAGACCATTTATTCTATGAAACCCGTGTGACTGTGGCACACTCAATTTTAATATTCATTGAGATGCACATTATTTTTTCGTACAGTGAACTCTTTCTTCCTCTTTGATACGCAGGTCAATATTTATGTACAATTTCTTGGAGAGTTTAAGTATTTTTCATTCTAAAGGTTGATGTGCTTAGGATATTCAATTCTTTTAATGTTTGACTATTGAAATCTGACATTTGAAGTATATTTTGCTTATGTTCAAGATTTTTGTTTCCTACGTTTTAATTTGATATCTAAACCAAGACGACATATTTCTTGCGTGTAGTATGAGACAAAGAACACATTGTGAAGCATATATAATAGTTGATAGATTATGAACGCAACCGTTCAGTTGAGACGGAAAAGATTACCTCTAAAGACAATCTGCTAGTGCGATTATTCCTGGAACTAATGTCATTGAGAAAAGCATGGACTATAGCTCAATTTTTTGAAGCATTGAAATGTACATGAAAATTGGAGAACTTTTTTGTATAATACATTCAATATGTGAAAATGTACATTAAAATTGAGTGTGTCAAACGGGCTTGAGAAAGGCATAGATATATTAGAGGAGCGTCAAAATGAATGTATTACTTTTACTGATGAATAAAGTCGAATTTTACTTAAAAGTTATTGTTTTATTAGCCATCCTACGAACTTATTGATTAATTTGTTATTATTATTAGTGTTCATATTTAAAATCTTTTTAGATTTTTTTTAATTCATACCATTCAAAATCATTAAAAGTATCAGAACACCCTGAAAACAGGATACTGACCAGAAAAAAGAGAAAGGATGGCAGCCCAGAGTGCAAGGCATTCGTGGCCAGTAAACCTGATATTTCGGAAAATGAAATTTGGAAGAAGTCAGAAATTTATTAAAAAGACAGCTTTTATAGGAGAAGAGTAAAGTCTTTAGGGTTACAACTAGAAAAAGATTTGTTCAAAAGTAAGTTGAAGTTTAATTTCTTAATAACAGTGTACGCTCGCATCCTCGTTATATTTTACCTCTCCGTTAATTTTTAATATTTAGTTAAATTCAATAATATTTTTACTGCCGCAACAAATAACTCTATAAAAATATTTCTCAACATAAACCTGAAGTGCGTATTTGTATAACGACTTGTGTTTGACATTGCCGAGCCGTTTCAAAAACGCTTTTCAATTTTTACTGTTTATTAGCGTCCTGTTTCGACGCTTAATTGACAATTCGGTTGCTTTAAGATCCGTCTCTCGTTGAAATTTAACCGATGATTATGACCGATAAATATTACGTGAATTTGTCCAACATCCGTTGGCGCCAACATTTTTATGAAATAAACTCCTTTTAAGGTTTTCGAATTATGTACTATTTCTCCATTGACTGTTATGCTACATTCATATAATCAAATATAATACTTAACGGTAATTGTAATTTTATTTTGATTTCAGAATAATTTACTGCCAAAAGAGATTTATACACTTTTAGAATTCAGGAAAATAACCTAAACCAGAACTGTCCAAACTTAATACAAATTGTAAACCAACCTTTATTTATACTCGTAATAAAAACATTAGCTTGACTTGACTTTCAAAAAAATGCAGAAACGTCTATACCAATCTTTAAACACACTAAGGGAGCAGTGCATTTATTATTTGGATTCTATGCACTATAGAGTAAACTTATATTGGTATCGGAGATGGACTTTCTACAGAGAGGTTATTTTCTATAGTGCCATAAATTTTCCTAATTTAAGTTTAGGGAAATTTTGAGTAAGGGCACTAAAGTTTTTGCTAAGAGAAATTGTAAGTTATCTGAACAAGTGACAAAATAAATAATGTATTGTTTTCTTGGAGGTTTTTCATTTGAGATAGTCACTTCTTCAAATAAGGTCAAAAAAAGTTTCTAATATACAGAGATAACGCGATAAAAAAATGGGTAGAACTAGACAAAAAAATTTTTGGCCACATTTTTTAAAAGAGCATAAAATTCTATAAAATTTATATTTGACTCACCGCATGAGATATACCAAGCTTTTTAAAAAAAAAAAAATGCATTAAAGGAGAAGCACCGCAATAAAAATTAAATAATAAAATAGAATTAATGAGCAAACAGCAGAAACTTTCAAGTCGTACGACAGTGATAACAAATACTAATAAAATAGGAAATGTTTGCTTTTATCAAAATTTACACCTCATTGTTGCTTCCACAACTAGATTTCATCTGAATATTAATCTGTTTGGCGGTGATAGCAATACAAACGTAAGTTGTTGTATTTTCGACAACAAATCTATTGTGTTGGCTTGATTGGATGAACCAGTCTTTGCACCAATAGAAACGGAAATGGAATTATAATTTTCTCAGGACAAAGCCAATATTTTCTGTCAGAGTAGTTCTGAACGAAAGTTATCCGCTCATTGTGGCAAATAAAAAATATATAATATAAAACCGAAATTCGATTTGCCTTCATTATTTTGAAATGAATAAATGTCTAAAATTTTATTCTTTTTTATTAATATTGACATGTACTAGTTATGCCCGATATAGAAAAAGAACTTTTGGAAATAACAGAATCGTTTATTGAAAAAATATTAATTCGTTCATTGGTAGATTCAAGTCTTCGGGAAATTTTATTTTTATTTTCTCGCGATTCTGCAATGTAACCTTCTGCAACTGAATTACTTTTCCAATCACTGTGTCTTTTTAAAGTTGTGATATTAGCACAATTATCTCCTCCAAATTTATTAATTCCAATTGGACTACATGTACATTTTCAGAATTATAGAATAAAAAGAACTTCGTAATTTTCACATCTTTTTGTCTTAAATTCATATAATTTTGAATAATACTGTAACGAATTTAAGTCTATAAATTAGTCATTTCGGCTTTACTGGTGCTAAGAATTATTGTGGAAATATTTTACATCAAGAAACAGAAGCGAATATATTTGTTTTCTAGAAAATTGCTGGTATCTTCTAGCGCTTTCTAGAAAGTCTGGATGTCGTAGTGGGGAGAGACCTACGGTCACGAAGGAGAATAATAAAGGAGCGGACACTCAGTTGGAAAACGTGAAGCCTAAAATGTAATGCGGCAGCTGAGAGAGAGATAGCGAGAGCGGGCCCAGCTTTGCGTGCGTCATATGCAGATATAAGATTATATTTCAATTATTTTCAATAGAATACAATGGCCAGATGAATTTCTTTTTTTCATCACCTTAAATACTACATTATTTATTAAATGGAAGGCAGAAGTAAAAGAAAATTAGCATTTCTATTCATTAAAACCTGCAATGAATTAGTACATTATGATGAAACATGTTATAATAGGCACATAAATAATTTGATGAATATTTTATATTACAATGAGCGCAATAAAATTGAAAAAATATACACAAATAATTTGTTATTCACTAGAAGAAAGGTACAAATAGAAAGTGCAGCTCTGCAAAAAATTTTTTGTTTGTTGAGCATGAACGAAAAATTTAATAAAAATATAATATATATCCACAATCTCACAGAAAGTAACAGTTTTTGACATAATTTCTGGTGTAAAAAAAAGTTATTGAATTAAACTGCGCAATAAGAGTTTTATTACTTGACTCTATTCTATCAGTAAATACTTTAAACATAGTTTTTATTACTCATGCAGGTAAATGGATCTTTGGCTTTTGCGTGCGCCAAGTATAATTTACCATCCGAAAAAAAAAAAACAAGCGCAAAATAGTGTTTACCTGCATTCGTACTAAAAAATAGTATCTGTAACTCGTGCGGTGTTGTCAGTTGCTCACTTGAGCTCTCGTGGGAAATTGAGAACTTATTGCACTTGTTGCACAATTTACTATTATTAATTTCAATTTTCCGAAAGTATCACGGGAGAAATGAAAAAACTACTCTAATATGCTACAGGGCTAACAAGAACACTTCGCTCACTTTTGACAATTGTATTCTCAATATCTTTTATATATTGATGAAAAGTGGAAAAATTAGTGTTGCAATTCTGTGTAAATCTATAAGTTTTACGAATTAATAAATTTATTTACAAGAAGTTTCGTTGAAGTTAAATTTTCACTAAAGTCTAGGTTAGATACGTTTAATAATTTGAAACATTGATATAACCTTTCAATTTCTAACATAGAATTGTCAGCAGATCTGCCATTATAATTTTAAAATAATTTCTACTCAATTTTAGATCTCTATACGACCATTCTTTTATAATATCCTCCTCTCTGAAATGTTTTTCACAAACGTAATCTATAATTTCCAATGTTCTATTCTGTCGAGTTATGTTCTTGCGCCACTTATTTAATAAAATATCATTTTTGGGTACAGAAAAATACCCACTATTACAATTTGGCACAAAACATTTTCTTCCTATTTTGCAATATATTTCCACATGAAAATAGTAAATAGAGCGAAACTCGCCATTTACTTCCATATAAACATGGGCCCGCCTCAACCTATCTCTCAGTTACTTTCTCTCTCTAACAATATTACATTTTTGGCTTCACTTTTGCAACACAGTTGATAGGGAATTGCATAGGCGTGCCCACAGTATATATCAGTGACTGACTCAACGAGCAGTATTATTGATTTTGGCTCAGAGACCTTATAATATGGACTGCTAGTGGTGGAAATAAATTTTGTTATTCAAAATAAATCAATATTGACATAAATAATTAAAATTAAGTTATAGTGTAATGTAATAATCTTTAGTTTAAATTAGAATTATTCATTATAAATAGTGTTAGTTATCTAATTTATTATTTTAATAAATCATAAAAATAAATAGTAGTGTTTAGTAACATTTGCTCCCTAAATTGAAATAAATAACGTTACAATACTAATGTAATCCATCGTGTCACTATCATTCATATTCGTGAATGTTCTATCCCTGTGTGTCTTTGTGTCTTTAATATTTTATTCTGCCAAATACTATGGATTCTACACTAATTTCATGATATACTATTTTTCACATTTTAGTACAGTCATTTGGTTCTAAAAAGAGAGATTGCCTAGAAAGTTTACCGGGAATTTTGTTAATAATTAATTTTATAGATTTCGATGTGCTCCTTCCGATTTTCAACTTTGCCATCTCGTACCTTTGCCGCTCGCGCCGCTATATTTGAAAAATGGTGTCTAAAAGCAATATCTCCTTTCCGTTCATTTCACGATGAAAGCATTTATGTACAAAACTAAACTAGAGAAAATTTAATAACCTTTTTTTTTTTTTCGTAAAATCAATAGTTTTGGCGTACAAGCGCCACAAGCCATTGTACATCTACGCCAACCCGTGACATTTAGTTTTAATAGAAATTTTTGAATTATAAAATTGACTTGAATCTAAAAACTATACTAACAATAAATATTTTACTATTTGTTGAAAAACCTGCTTACTATGGCTTGTCCTCCGCAGTTATAAAGGAAAGCGTCGCTTTTGTGTCAAGCGTCCTTCTCTCCTTTTGGAGTGTCGTTTGCATTTATAGAGCCATGGCTTCTAATAAAGTAAATTGTTTTATTTGTGCTAATCCATTACATAAAAGTGAAGTGATTGAAGTGAAAGGAAAAGGATTTTAGAGTTTTCGTAAGTCAAGTATTAAAAGAAAGGACAACAAGGATAAATTTTTGGTGGGACTGAGATCGATAGTGAATCACGGTGTATGTTGAAAACGATAATGAGAAGTTTATCGCTGCATCTTTGTGTATACTAACAATAAATATTTTACTATTTGTTGAAAAACCTGCTTACTATGGCTTGTCCTCCGCAGTTATAAAGGAAAGCGTCGCTTTTGTATCAGGCGTCCTTCTCTCCTTTTGGAGTGTCGTTTGCATTTATAGAGCCATGGCTTCTAATAAAGTAAATTGTTTTATTTGTGCTAATCCATTGCATAAAAGTGAAGTGATTGAAGTGAAAGAAAAAGGATTTTAGACTTTTCGTAAGTCAAGTATTAAAAGAAAGGACAACAAGGATAAACTTTTGGTGGGACTGAAATCGATAGTGAATCACGGAGTATGTTGAAAACGATATAATAATGAGAAGTTTATCGCTGCATCTTTGTGTAGAAGAGGAAGCTAAGCTTCGTCACGACTTCTTAACCACAATTGTTTGAGAATAGCATCGTTAGTTTATTTAACGGTTATAGAAGGCAGCACAGATTCTAACTTCCAAACTGTGATCTGTAAAAGTGCAATGAACTTGTAGACAATCTGTTTGTTGTGAGAAATTCAAATAAATGCCTGAAATCCCGGAATAAAAATCAATTTACTTAGCAGTGAGATATAAATATGATTAAAAGATAACATAGTTGATCTCAAGGATGCTGTTTATCAGATCTAACCTAGCTTGCAAAACATGTGAAAATAAAGTTTCTCCAACACTGTTTTGGAACTTGCATATTCCATAACCAAAAATTAAGTTGGAACGAATGACATTCCAAAAAATCGTTTAGAATGATTCCGTATGCCGTTTAGAATGATTATGTAAGCCTTTAGAATCATTTCGACGAATCAGAAGCTGTTAGTTTGGCTACTACTATGGTTACTTCCAAACAATTCAAGTATTCATATCTGGATTTGACGTTTGACATTTAATATTTTTTTAAGTTTCCTCTGAAATATTGGTGAGTTTCCAAAACCTTGTTAGAAAAAGTATAGTCTACAACATGTTTGGAATGGCGTATTCCACACTCGCGAACCATAATTCTCACCTTCGGTTCGGATTACAAACTTTTCGCTTGTTCAGAATATAGGCCATTCCAATACATATTGTAGAATATACTATTCAGAGATATGCTAAGAACTCAATGTACGGTTAAAATACTAAGGAATAAGTTAAATGATTTAACTACTTATTTTGATTGACATTTACCATTCTTCTAGCAAATGTAAAACATTCAGATTCAGCCATAGACAAGTAATGATATTTTTAATACTTTCAGAGGATATATTTTTTGTTACGTGACTTGTTCTATTACTGGTTTGAAATTAATGTACTTATTTCTGTTACACCCTGTATTTGCGATTAGTTGCGCTCGATTCAGACAAGTTATAAACAATTGCAAAGACGAAATATGATCGTAATTCTTTCTCTTCTTCTTTTCAAAGTATTTACACAAGTAAAAATGAGATAGAAAATATGGTGAATGATATATAATTCCAGTTTTGTTGTGGCTGCTTGCGTGAGTAGGCATAAGCGAAAGATGATTTGTATTTTCAATTAAATTATTGTGTGAAAGAGGTTTATTACCTGGTCAGCCATCTTGAAATAAAGTATTCTAATAATAATTCTACATTTTTATAGTTAAAAAATACAGTGGAAGTACTCTACAATAAATACAATGTTCCTACATCACATACCCATTTGCTGTCCTCATGGCTGATTATCCAATCAAAAATCTGTAACAAAGAAAGATATATTAATAATAAGAAATTGTGGATCGTACTGATAAGGACAATTTTTAAGTGTGTTACAGATTCCTAGCGCATTTTCACATAAAGTCAAAAGCACTAGTCCTCACTTTGATGTCTGGTGTTTAGTGTTTTCGCTTCTCCTACTGCAATTTTGAAGATATTAATCTAGTTCCTTCACAAATCGGTAACTTATTAAAAGTAGCAGGTGAACAGAAGAGGAAATAAATGTTTCCAATTGATTTCATAGCTATTATTAATGACTTAATGGTCAGTTAAGAAGAGTGAGAGATAGATTTCGTCGTGAATATTCGGCTATAAGGACGACTTAAACATAGCCAAACGGCTATCAATAGTCGACACGCGTACACACATTAGATATGTCCGCCTCTTGCAATTGCAATCAAATTTTTTACTGATCTGTATGATGAAAATACGCTATATAGTATTTCATTTAGAAATACAATTTTAATTTTGTTTGATATTTTGTCTTCGGTTAGGAAGCAAGTCGTCTGTACTTAGACGCACTGTGACTCGTGAACCGTGAGATACAAATTATAGGCACCGTGGATATTTTCATACATTTTTCTTCCCCCTACTATTCTTGTATGAAATTTTTCATTTGAATAATTTTTTGACGGTAGAAAACGAGAAAATATGTATTTAGGTACTTTCAGCGTCATGTAGCTTTTTAAATGTCAACTTTGGGGAGCTACAGGTCCAACAAAAAATGTAGAGTATTTTGTCCTCCACATTTTTTAAATTGAAAGTTTTTCCCTCAGTTGTACGGTATCTTGGAAAAATCGATTTGAATTTATTCATAGAAATTTTGTACACATTTGGCAGTTGTTTCTACAACAAAACGGTAACATCTAATGATAAAAATGGCTGACTAATTTATCCATTCACGAAATTACAATTTCTTCGATCAGTTTTTCCAGCAACACGTTTTTAGTCTTCAAGTTATACATATCAGCACGTGTGAGGACAAAACACTGTCTAGTCTTCAACATGGACCGTCGCTTGACAGAGAGTGGACCCCCCAGAAGGACATTGTGTCCCCCAGCCGTGGGGGGCCGCATATTACACGTGTGATCTCTGTACAATGTCAAACATGCCTGCATTGTGTTCTACCGCTTCTGTGCACTCTGATAACGCACTTTGTATGTGTAACTTGGATTTAATTTAAATTAGATGCTCAAATAATTAGAAGGGTGGTGATGAAATCTTCAAATCTTTTCATCTCTTCTTGCAATGGAATTCTAAACTCATTTAATTCCCCTAAAAACCATTATTTGTACAACCTACTACCAATTATTATTTTTTCTGCAAATTGCAGTCTCCATATGCCACACACCGCACGCGCGTGGCCACCTAGGGTCTCGCCCCTTGATCTCCAAAGCTTATATTCACTTTACAAGTCCGCGTTTAGCTTGCACTCACTGTCGCCCAGTGCTAATCATTGTGTCACCCTGTAAGGGGCCCGCGTGCGCTGTTCTCTCTTGTTGGTGGGCCCTGCAGGGCTCCTGAGACGCTGCGCCCCCCCAGCCAGAACGACAAATATGTACGTTTGTGCGCCCGTTGTAAGAGATGTATTGTTTGAGGCTGCAGCTTGTTCCGCGTTGCTCCAGTTATCTAGTTCATTTAGTTAGCGATTTTGAACCCGCTGGGATGGTGAGTATGATTGCCGGTGGCTTTTGGTTTGAGGTTTTTGGAATTAAACGCAGATATGTGGAATAATTGGAATCAATACGTTTTTACTAACGAAATTTGACGCCAAATTATTGTTCCTTTATCCCAATATTTGCCTTAATGATGCCAGAATAAGATTTTTAACAAATTAATTACCAAAAATGTAAAGACATGTCTCCAATGTTTGAGTCTCCAATTTTATTTTAAATCATCAGCTGTATCAAAAATTAGAAAATAATCAGGACTCAAGTCTCGACCTTCTTGAGATTCTGATGTCTAATAAGAAATCGTGCAATACTAGCAGTGCTGTCTTCTCGTGTCCGATGCCAAGGGACACTTTGTGTCGCTTTGCCAGCGAAATTGTTTTATTAAATAAGAATGACTTGTCAAGCCAATCAAATGAAACATTCCAAAGGTGCCCCACGTTTTTATTTTGGTACCTAATTTTAAATAATATTTTTATTAATTATTTATTATCGCAAAACTTCAAAATTAATATAAAGTGACATTCCAAAAAGATCCAACATATTCTTAGAATATAATAAGTAGGAACACAAAAGAAATTGCCTTTCTGTAGTCAAGTCCGTTAAAAGTGCAAGAACAAAGAAAAAACAATAAGTAGTGTTCATTTCATTGTTCGATCACACAAATAAGAAACTTCCCACTGTTTTCAAAGTAGACGCAAGTACTGAAGGGTTGTAAATAGCCCTGCAATTCAGAGGGTGCAAAATCTATATAAGAAGGGCCCTTAAAGTCAAGAGTTCTTAAATGCACGTGTTGACACATCGAACGTTACCCGAACACCTGGACTATGAATTAAAACATAAATTACAGGATTGGGATTGTAGTTTTTAATGACAGTATTGTTTACAGGGCTCTGTAATAAGGGAAGATTGTAGCAAGTGGCGCCACCTTCATTATATTGATTAAATAGTTGTGCCTTTGGTTACAAGAGGGTGGGACTTGTAGCATTAATTTTATTCATATAAGGTATAAAAAAAAGGAATATTGTCGCATTTTCATTAGATATTTTTTTTATATATGGCAAGAAGTACTCATCAAATAAAATTGAAGATATAGATGCTGCTTTCATTACGGTAATCTTCATCTACATATTAAAAGAACTCTGAAAAAGGCAAAATTCTTTGAAGAATTGCTAGAATTGAAAGCAACTGTCAATGCAATATTTTTTATCCAGTTTAGAAAATGAACGAAAGAAACTAAAAAGTTCCATCAAAAAATGTTGGTATCACTGGTTTAAAAAAGCTCATTCGCGCGAACTTAAAACTAACTTTTTGATGAAAAACTTTAATATGAAAATTAAGTCTAAAATTTGCACGCATTCTTACGTTACCGTGCTTCCAGACAGAAAAATCGACATTTTTTAAAATTATTATATTTTTTGAATCTAAATTGTGAAGATTCATTAAAATCTCGAACTGTCAAAAAATCATGATCCCAGTACTTTCCCTATTATATATAGATCGGGGTAGTCAAAACATTAAAAAAGTATTCTGACGTGCAGTTTTGTAGATATTGGAATATAATCAAAACTGTACGAAAGTATCTGCCAAACTTAAAAACAATTACATACCCTACTCGTGAAAGTTTGGCAACGTTGGATGTAGCTGAATCAGGGAAGTATCTACATTTTTTGGGCTTGAACTTCTAAGGATTCTATTATTTGTTAAACTGAGGATTCGTCCTCACTTTTACTAATCAATGTTTATTACCGTCTATTTTTACCATTAATTCTTTCTACCACCAACATATTTACCGACGTACTCTTTTTACCATCATTTTTTTTACCACCATTTTCTTGATCCTGGAAGTGCACACTGGGGTCTCAGAAAGCCAATGCTCCAATTTTTATCTTGTACACAAGCACAACGTCGATGTAGTACGATATCTTCAGTATGTTAAATATGTATTTCGATGATAGCTGAAGTAAGTGGGTCATAATTTTTGAATTTGTTTGCATTTGGGTCTCTGAGACCTCAGTGTGACTGTTTGCGTTAGATTTATTGGTATAGCTGAAAGCTCTTTATTATTCTCCATTTCGACATTTCAGTAGGAAATGACTACTTCTGAATTCAAAGATTCTTCTGCATTGATAAATGATGATCTTAAACATGAAATTCATGAAAGATCTCATATTTTATGCATTGAACAAAAAAAATTCGAAAAATATATACTTTTTATTGTCCTTTTTTTAAACTGTGCTCTTAAAAAACTCAATGCTCTCTTAATCTTTTCATTATTATCCTAAATAGATTACATATCATGAAAATTATTCAAAACAACATCCAATTTTCAGAGAAACTACGTTTTCGTTTGGGGTTTCTGTGACCCAAGTCTGACACTTATGCATCTAAAAAATATGAAGTGCGCTTGTCCAGGATTAAATACCTCCACTACTGCTTTGTGTGTCAGTGTGTGTTAAATTGGCGATGCTTTGCACTCAAACTAACGGGTGGGCTTAGCCCGGTCTGACCAAACTCGACGTGCCATGCTCAATGTTCATCAAATTGCTAATACAGTCATAAACAGTGAATTTTGTTTTGTACCGCCCAATCCGATTTCAAACCTAATCTCAATTTATTTACAATATCAGAAAAGACGAAGGGGAAATTTGCATGAAACTTTATTATATTGTAATTGTGAAAAGAGTGGTAAAATAGAATAGTGGTACAAAATTGGGATATAAAATTCATTGAATAAGATAAAAATTAGAGTCGAAATGTATCTATTTATAAAATAGTGTTGTATATGGTATATGAATCCAGCGGTACGGTAAATTGAGTACAACGATATGATTATGATAAAGCATCAGCATATCCTCAGGATTGCGATGACTATCATATGGTGCATTCGACAATCTCGCGATACAGTCACTCATGTGCAGGAAATAATTATTTGTATATATTCTGTATATTGAAAATGCAAAATAAATTTGTATTATATTAAAAAAAAAAAAAGTGTTGTCGATTGACATGTTAAGCAACACTTCACGAGGCTATATTAGGATGGGTGATCACCTGGAAGAAAGTTTACTATCACTCAATGGCTCGGTGTGACTGGTTGCCTGACACTGAAAAGTATAAAGCTGTGGCGTAGCGTGGGTATCAGCCGCCCGGGGCGGAAGAAAATTTTGTCGCCCTTTTATTTATGTATTCCAATTTAAGACCTTAATATATAGTGATTCTAAAGAATTTTTTGGCAAGAACAGTCACACTATTGTGTATTGTAAAGGTTACAAATGGAAAGTTAATTTATATATATGTTGCATAATATAACAATCACATTCGTTACAAAAACTCTCACACGTGTAGTATGCCACTTACATTGATATAACAGGTATATGACACTTATTATTATACCTTATCGATCGACAAGAGGAAGTTATCAGCGAATTGAATAAAAAACGCAAATCGACTTCCAATTAGAAATAGAACGATACTGTTTGTATTTATATTTTTATTGAAGAATAATTTATGACTTGTTTCCGTTCCTAGGAAATTCTCGCAGATTCTAGAATCTATTTTGAAAATATGAAATTGAAATATCTACAAGATATTATTATTATTCATTGTGAAATTTTGCCGCCCCCTAAGTGTGCCGCCGTGCGTTGTTGCTAGATCTATTTCACGCAGGAAATATTCAAGTCAAAAAACATTTATTTATTATTGTTAGTGAATATATCTCGTTAAAAGTGATCTCAAGTAACATCAAAATTCAAGTTGATAATTCACATGTTCATATTTCTTATGCTAGTAAAATGAAAATGTAGATTTTATCATGACTTATTTCGAGGTACTCTACGTATATGCGTAAGCAAATATAATTTTCTTCATCCAGTTCAATTTATATGAAGTTGTTTGACAAATTTTCTTCCAAAAGTAGAAAGCAATCAACAAATTATTTTATATTTTATTATCTCTAGCATCAACTAGACTACTTTAATTGATAAATGGAAATATGTCGTTGAAAGCTTAAACATGTAATCATCAACAAATTACGGAATTATGTCAAATGATGTCACGAACGCAAAACTGTTATTAACAGACGATGTTAACCTCATTATCTGATAAGCTTGGACACGAAGCCTGACAGTTCAGCGAATATTCTATTTTTTCTACAAGATAAATGAGCTATTATTTCAACTGTTTTACAAATAATGCATCTTAGGATCGTCCACGATTATTTTATTCAAACCACCTAGGGACAACAAAATTTTGTATATTTATCAAATGATACACAAAAAATCAAAATCTGGCAGTATTCGATTATTTTCGAGATTAAAATCATCGAGACTTTCCTATTTCAAATCAGAATCAACGTTTGGATCAAGGTTCTCAGGCGCTTACGTCATCAGTATTTCATCTAATGGTCATCAGATTCTTCAGACTGATGTCACTAGCCGCTTTGAGCAACAATATTGGGTAAATGTACGACGAGATCGCTTGATGCCTACGACTGTAAAATAAGTTGCGATCAAACTAGGAAAGTATTTTACAGGATTCGTATTAAAATTCACTTTGTTTGAATGTATGATCAATTAAAAACTAATTATGAGGGCTAATATATTTTGCTAGAGAAAAAGAATTGGTCAAAAAGTGACATTCCAATTTGTCAGTATTCTGTTCCAATTCCAAGTGTTACTAATTTGTAAATTGATTAAAAGATTGGTTTTACATTAAAATGTACACACAATAAATCTACATATCACATAAATATATACTTTTGCTCTACAAAACCCAACAATTAATTTCAAATTACGTGACTGTTCATTAATCAAGCAATAAAATGTAAATTCCATTAGGGGTTGTTCCATCCATCAATCTACACATCTAAATAGCCTCAAAATACACTATAATGTTGTTTTTTTTTTGTTACTAAGGGTAGAACGTTCTACGGGTCGATTGATGTAAGATTAGAAACTGAAGATCTTTGATAACAACTTAACGACAGATATTACTGTCTTTTACTAGATGAACACATTAGGTCAATTTTGTTTGTAGATTGTCTTGTTTCGTGTTATAAAAACAACTGAAGAATTATTTTATTGTGACAAAAGAAGTCGTGAAAAGAACACTGATGGTGAGTAATCATTTGGAAGAGGAAATAATAGTAAATTTCGATCTAAATTTCAGACACGAAGTTCAATTTCAATAAAAACATCAGCGTTCAAAAAACAGAGCACAAATCTCTCTTTAAAGCAATTAATAACAGCTATGTATAGGACAGACCAAGATATAAGACCCAGAAAAAATTCATCCTGGGTTTATCCAAAGTAAGAATTTAATTTGTCTTTTTTACAGCAATTTTATTAAATATTGCTTTACAGTTATTTTTCAAGCAATGTAGCCGAAAACAAATTCAATTCGGATCATTTTTCAAACAGGAGCCCAAGGTTTGTTGTAAAAACTGTTCGGAAATAATAAATAAAAAATTAATTTGTAGAAGGGATTTCAAGTTACATGAAAAAGGATCGAAAGAAAAACGTAAACTAATAGCTCAGGAAATAAAAAAATATATTCATACTTATTGTGAAGGGACAAGTTTACATGGTCTAAAATATGTTGGAGCGAATGATTTAAGCTTCTTTGAAAGGTACTAAAGCTCAATATTATTTTTATTTTTTATAGTGGTTGAGGAGCTTTCAATTTAGGCAGACATTCAAAATTATCGGAAGGACTAATTTAAAAACCAATATCATTATTATTGGATTTTATGTTCGCTTTCAACTTTTGCGTAGTCAGGTTCTAGTTTTTAAACTTTTATTTTATTTGTAAATTTGTAGTTATATTTTATTTTGAATCTTTGTATACGAGGTATGATTAAGAAGTTTTAAGGTACTTGCTCTCTAACAAGTGACATCTGTTAGTCAAATGTTTGTAACAATTAAAAAAGTGTAAGAAAAATGTTGAGACGAAAAATAAGTTGAAAAAGTCGGAGTTATGGACTAGATAAAAAAAGTGAATGCAAGGGCGGGGCTCTATACTTATTTTTCGTTGACTGGATTCAATATTGGAATATCTTTCTTGACTAATTCCGAAATTTCGTATATTAATTTTTCACGCGCTTCATTTTGGCCAAGAGTAATTTTTGGAGTGGTACTTTTTTTTCCAGTCCTCAGTGGAATAATTAAGGCAGTTTTACATTAATTTAAGATGTATCACTACAATTTTTTTAGAGTGTTTTGGGTGCTGTCTTTCATTGGGGCAGTCTGTTTTGCGACCTATTTCATCTCCGATATTTACGACAGATGGTCCGAAGAGCCCTTAATTGTGGGTATCAATCCCGAATACCAAACAATTTATAATATCCCATTTCCGGCTATAACAATTTGTAATATGAATCAAGTACGGAAAACAGAAGCAGAAACTGTATTTGGTGGAAAGTAAGCTTTAAAATTTTGATATTCTGCAGATAATTAATAAAAAATATTTTAGTGATACCAACGAAAAATGGTTGCTAGAAGATATTTGTGACAAAGAAGATAATGCTACAGCGTATGCTCCGGATGTGCATGAGACAGATTGGAATTTCATCAAGACATTTATCCTAAAGGTAAATTATTGGGAAAACATGAACGACAATTTGAATATTTTTGTTTAGGTGAATCAACCTTGTTCAGATCTCCTGAAAGAATGCAGATGGGTTGATAAGACCATTGACTGTACTGAAATTATGAATTCAGCGTTAACTGATGAAGGAGTTTGCTGTACTTTCAACAGAGTACATAATAAATATATGTACCATGATCCGTAAGTATCATTTATTGCTATGAATTGATATAAAAATACAATTGTAGCTCTTTATATAAATTTATTAGAAACTTCATGCTCCTCAAGAGAAATTATCATAACTGGACCATTTCTGAAGAAAGCAACAATCATTTTCTTGTTTGAGCTTTTCCGCACACTACTTTTGTGGGCTTATTTTCATTTCAAAAGACCTAAGCTTTTACTTTCCTTATGTGTTACATTCCGATTTCTCTTCAGCAATAATTCCGCAGCATGAATGTTCCCATCACTAACAACTAATACAGACCTGCCAGGTCTCTGTTCGTATTCCATGTGACACCGTCCACGTTTAAATTAACGGAGCCACCTGCCAACCGTGAATTTTGATGAACAATTATCCAGAAAAGCTGCCACCAAATTCCGATGACTCTGCTTGAATGTGAACCCTGTTTTATAATTGTAAGATTGCACAGCACTACTATGATATTTGAAAATATTAGAAATTTTTTTGTCCTTCCTCAATTGAATCTTACGTACGTCCGAAACAGACATTGCAATATTCCGGTTTTTTTCTCCTGAATTGGATGCTTCGAGATTGTGTGTAGTCGGCACACACGCTACAAGTATTTTCTTGAAACTTGGTTTTCGTGTCTCGAAACGGGAATTAATTCACCCTGGACTGAAAAAAACAAAAACGGATAGGTGTAGTTGGAAGGTTGAAGCCATCCACTGTGAGGATACCAAACATCATGTGACACTTGCTTCCTCACCTATCTCTTGAATAGCTAATGTAGGAAACATGACAATTTTCGACAATCTTGAAAGCTCGTAATGCGCTTGCGCAGCTTCAATAACCAATGGAAAGTGGGCTATTGCTTCCTCACTTCACTTACCCCTTAAACATTTCCACCGCATTCGTTTGTATTTACATTCCTATGTTCGTCTTCGGCACGAAAACAATCTTGCACGAATTTGAGCACTCCATGGCTTGGTTTGGTCCGAATGGGCTATGGGCTATCCGGCCTTCGGATGGACAGTCTTTTATTTACTGTACAGCAGGCTTACACGGACAGTAATGTCTGAATTTATAATGCAAACAAATGACTGCACTGTTTTGAAGACGTAGAGGATCTCAAAATTACTTTGGCTTTAGACAGGGCCTTGAAATTTTCTGGGCCGGCTTGGATCTGGCATCAAAATTCTAGGAGCTAGACTGAATTAGATTTTAATTTCTTTATTTTAAAAATTGATTCGAGCTGAGGGGCATTTTTTTGACAATAGCCTTGACCGGACTTTGAAATTTTGGCCTTCGTACTCGTTGAATTGTCAAGCCAAAAACTTTATCTCCAGCGTGAATGGAAAGAAAAACAACAGTAGATATGTGCTTTCAAATAGAGCACTGTATGGTCCTGCTAGACTCGAGCAGACTACAGTCCATCCGAACCACGGATTAAGTATGAGTGGTCAAACTTTTTGATTTGGTCATGAGCTTGTGTGAGCCGTAAAAATTTGTTCGAACTCGCATCTTTCTAAACGCTAAATTTTAAGTAGAGACACTTGTTAAGTAGGAAAATATCGACAAAAACAAATAACTGTAGTTCATTGAAGTACATGCAAAGACGTATAGAACTGGGTCTCAAAATTCTATGGGCTGGACTGAGACTGGCCCGAGTATTTGAGTTTTCAAGGATAATTGGGCCGAGTTTTGAAAATTTGGGGACTGAGCTGATTCGGCTCTTAGTTTTTCACTTTTAAATTTGACTGGGCCAATGACAACAGACGGGCTAGAGCGGATCAGCCATCAAAATTTTGGCCCGTGCAAGCCAGTACTTATCAGTTAATATACACGGTAATGCAACAAAAAGCAACAACGGTAGTTGTGATAGCAAGGAAACAGTGACAGGACGGCAATATCGATCAGTCAGAACGGGCAAAGTTATAAGCTTGACAAAACGGTAAGGTAACAACGAGCAACAGTTTCGAAACGGCAACGGTAACAAAATGGTAACATCGAATTTATTCATAACAACTTTTAGCCGGAACGGGCAGAGTTATAAACTTGGGGGTACAATAACAAAGCTCGTTTTTGCGCACCTAGTTCAAGAATCGGTATTTTGAGGCAATGCTGTGGTTTTGCCAGAAACAAAATATGAGGTTCCAAGAAATTCATAATTTCTGAATTTTGGATAGAAAAGTACCGTTGGAAAATAGTTATTTGTTTCTAGTGCGCAAAATTATACTTTGATGCTTGAGAATGGAAGTTTCTTGTCGAGGCGGCAGCCAAAACACAAATCATTCGAAAGCACCAGAGAAATTTTGCGCACAAGTTGCATACAACATTATTTCTTCAGACGTAAACAAATTATAGGAAAAATATTAAAATCATATTAAAATACAAAAATTAGTGGAGTTGTTCATGATGCCACGTTGTCAAGATGAAATCAGAGCACGAAATACTTCGTTGTTTATCATAAACAACACCAATGTGACATTTCGCAAATTAATATTCATATACAAATTTCATCATTTTTTGAGATCTGTAGAAAAAATAATTTTTGAAAATCTAATGAATATTTTGGAAACAATAGAACAGGTATATAAGATAATTATACTATTCTGCGTTATTCATAACGTTGAGTGGAGAGGGGCTTGGGCGATTGGATTCATGTCAAGATTTTTGGGTGGTCACTTGAATAATTGCACACAAAAAACACTTAAAAATAAAAAAGCAGGTGCTTTTATCAGTGTATACACGCGCAAAAAATTGAACTTCACTTATTTTATTAGGGATTCTATTTTTATTTGATGTTTAAAATAAATAAGATAGGAGAGACAAAAAATTTCTATTCGTTTCAAAAAATATGTATATCATTTACATTGGGCTTCGACTTCATTGGTCATCACTTTCCAGGGTCCAAAATAACTCTAGGTATGCCAATGATTGACAATCAAATTTTTACAGCTTATTTTTCAATTAGTAGATATATTCGATAAACATTAATTGGAATTATGTTATTTTTAGCTCAAGTGTGGCAGATTTCAATATATCATTTCCGATTAATAATATTGACTGGACACCAGAAGAAGGCTACCCACCTGACGCGAACAACACGACTTGGCCTTTCAGAGGACAAGGTAAAATTATATTCCTGTCTATTCTTAGTTGTAAGTATAGTTGCTTGAGATAGTTGGCTCAGCTTTTTTTCAAATTTTGTTTGGTCGTAGTTAACATTAATACCTTCGAGAAAAGCATGCCATAAGAAAAATTTTACGTTCGAGAATTCTAGAAAAAATTATTAAATTTTCGTGTTTTAATACGCGTAGCATAAGGCAAAGTTTGTTTCTATTTTTTTTATATGATCTGCGTATCAGATTCTGATCAAATTTTAATATTATTAAAGTCAACATTAAATCATGAAAAAAAAGCACTTACACCCGTTTAGTTACGATAATACCATCGAAAAAGTTGAAAAAACTGCAAATTGATACATATTATGTAAGCAACCGGGCAGACAGTATATGGAAGAGGAGTAGCTAATAAGCGCACTATCTAAAGGTCGGTTCTTACAGCAGTTGCATACTTTATTTTGTGTACTGAATATTCAGAATTTAAATAGTTAAACGTTCGTAAATAATTATTTTGGATTAAATTAAAAATTATCAAATTTTTTTTTTTTGTAGGTGCAGGGGAACATCTTGGTCTGACCCTAGTAATTGATGTGGAATCTAGTCAATATTACTGTTCATCGACAAATAGTGTTGGATTAAAAGTATTATTTATTCATTCTTATAATATTGATGTATTAAAATGATTTTATTCAAGCTCCGTTTACACAGTCCAGTAGAAACACCAATGATGGCTGATTATGGCTTTTTCCTATATCCTGCAAAAGAAGTTCGAGTATCCGTACGCCCAAGTATGGACGAAGCTTCCACAGCAATTTACAACATACCAATCAGCCAAAGACAGTGTTATTTTTCCTCCGAAAAACATCTTTATTACTACAGGTACGAAAAGATTATATCGAATCCTAAATCCGTTTTAACTAATAATTTATTCTAGGACCTACACAAAAATGAATTGTGAGCTGGAATGTCTCTCGAACTTCACTTTGAGAACATGCGACTGTATTCCATTTTATTTACCAAGTATTTATTTATTTTTAAATGTTTCCCTTTTAGCAACATTTTTTGTTTTAGAGAACGTTGACAGCACTATTTGTGACAAGAGAAAAGAGGATTGTTATGAAAATGCCAAAGGTCAGTATTAAGTATTATTGAGTTAATCCAGCATTTGCTGATGATGTTGTTTTTGGAGGAGAAGTGAATGACACTTTTGAATTATTTATTTTAGTTATAATGAATGTCGATCTTCATCCAGAGTAAGAATTTATGATATAAAAAAGTATAATAAGTTCTGGAACAATTTCTTTATTTCAGGAGTCATTGTGACTGTCTACCAGCTTGCAACGAAATATCTTATCTTCAAGATCATTCGCTAGGAGATATTGCACTACCAAAATTACGAAAAGGAGTCGCTCTTAGCGTTGATGTGTTAGTAATTTATTATTTTGAACATTCTGTATACTTTCAGTTTTTTTTTCAGCAAAAGTTTAATCATTCTCCACATTTTTTACCAATCAACGCAATTTCGAAGCTATGAAAAAAGTGAAATATTTGGTTTTACAGAATTTTTGTGTGAGTTATTCTAGCAATAATTAACGAAATTTTATCACAAAACGTCACTTATATTTGTTTCAGCAAATTCGGGTGGTCTTCTCGGTTTGTTCTTAGGATTCAGTTTCTTGAGTGCAGTTGAATTGATTTATCATTTAACCTTACGACTTTGGTGTGTTTACTACAGGAAACATAAACAAAAAGAAAAAACTGTAGTTGTTTACCCTTTTGCTCGATAACCAGGAGATTAAATATGCATTCAAAACAAATTTAAAAAAAATCACATATCAAAAATACAAATTTAGGACTGCGCAATGAAAATACTGCATATTCAATTTTATAAAGCACCTAGAATGACCTGTTTTTGTTTAGTTTCAAATAAATGTTTTTAAAGTTTCATAACTGTTAAATTTATACTTACCACAAACAAAACCATCTTTTTCCCCAATACTTCAAAGTTACCATTAGAGTAACATGTTCCATACTGTTGGCTGCGCCACCGCTTGACACATTTCACAGGATACATTGCAGAATTGTACCTTATTTTATATTATCTTGCAATGTTAGCAAATATCTGAGAGTGTTTTGAAGTGGCAATACATCATGGAATTGTGACCAGGGGTGTAGCTACCGCCGTATCAATAATACGGGGCCTCCGGGCTACAGGGGCTCCGAACGTGTGTACTTCGGATTACTATATAATTCAAATTCTTCTGTGGAGAATCTTTACCCATTATTTGAGCCCCCCAACAAATTTTGATGAAAGGCCAGTCTAAAGCCAGCTACGCCACTGATTGTGACAACCGGTGGCGTAGCCAACAATATGTCTTTGACATGATGCATTGCAGGATTGAAATACCTTCTTTTATATTATCTTAGTTCAATGTTAACAAATATCTAAGAAAGTGTTCTGAAGTGGCAGTGCATCATGGGAATTGTGTCAACCGATTACGTCGCCAACAGTGTGTCTTTGACATCATGTGACATATTCTAGTGCTGCTAATTTGACTGATATTTAAAATTAATTTTTAAGATGATCAAAAAAAATATTTAAATTTTTCAATATCATAAAATATTGATCAAATAGATCATAGATCTTGACAAGAGACACTATGGACGGCGCCACCGTTTTACACATTTCTCCATGACGTATTGTTAGAGTTTCACAAGAATCAAGAAGTAATCTTGATCTTGTCTGTAAATCAAGACAAGAAGTATTTTTTATTCCCCAAGACAAGACAAGAAAGTACCATCAAGACTTCTTGTCAAGATATCAAAAACTTTATATCTGCTGTGGCCAATGCAGTTTTTCCACGACAATAAATTTCATGGCCAGTTTTATCACTGTTTCATGAATCTTTAGGAGTGTCATACCAACTTTCGAAGTGACAGCGTCATTGTCAAAGTGACAACGTCATTTTCAAAGTGACAAAGTGTCGGAGTAACAGCTTTCATTGTCAAAATGACAGCTGTCATTATTATGGTGACAGATGGCGTCTATATTTTAGTCCTTACAATATAAGTATTTTTAAAAATGGAGAGTCTTCTTCTAGATTTTCTAGTTGCAAAAGCTCATTTACAAATTTAAAACTAGCTTTTCGATAAAAAAGTCAAATACTCAATTTCAGTCAAAAATTCGTACGGGTTCTCAAATTATCATACTTTCAGACAGACAGACCAACCGATTTCATTTAAACTTAAGTTTTTTGAGTTCAGTAGGGCCTAAAATGTGGAAATACATCAGAATCTTGAACATTGCTATATCACATAACAAATAATAATTGCAAATACTGATTAAAACATGCAAATGACAGACTTTACATTTATTTCTATTAATGGCAATCTTGGAAAACGTTGCTACAACCGATTCATAACATAACTGACAGGGAGAATAAAGGGTAGACATTATCGCTAAACTAAGTGTTCGGATTAGATAAAGCAAAAGAGAAAAGGGACTCCCACTAAATGTCAAGATCAATAAATATCAAGAATTCTTGAAACAAGACAAGAAATGCGTTGCCAAGTAATGGGCAAGACAAGAAATTTTTATTTTCTTGTCTTGAAAATAAAGACAAGACAAGAAATGATCGTATTGTAGGATTTGAATATTTTCTTTTTACATTACCTTCATCGAATTAAAGGTACTCAGATCCTGCAGTGCATTTAGCAAAATGTGTCAACCGGTAGTGACGTCAACAATGTGTTTCAGATATAATATGATGTATAGCCTTTTTCTACTAGGATGACTGTGGATGGCGCATTTTTAGCGCATTTTTTGGAAAAAAGCGCTATTATATTCACTTTGGCTGCCTGGCTGGCTGGCGTGACGCTGAGTTCTCAGCAACTATACTATGCACAGACTTGAAACTGGTACTAAATAAAAGCTGCTATTTCGTAGGTTTGCACAAATTGCTTTAATTCAAGCTCAGTGATTGTGGAAGATTAAATTATTCAATTACTTGTTTCAAGTGTAACAATGCCCATAGATATATATGACATTAGGGATATGGCAACTAAAATTTATTGAAGTAGATAAAAATTTAGTTACAACTTTCGCCACGGGTGTCACTATTATTATGTACAGTTGTCAAATCTGTCCGGGATTCATTCAATGACTTGTTATATTGGCAAATAAACATAAGCGATACTCTATCTGGTGGCAGAATTTCAAACTAGTGATGTTAGGATAGATTTGGCGGGCTACATATATAATATACATGAGCTTATAATCAAATCAATAAATCATATTCTATATTCGGTTATTTAATTAGTATTCATAAAAAACATATATGAGATAATAATTCTGAATGATTTTAGCAAAAATTCATCAAAAAATATTGTGTAAATTGATTGAAATTTCAAATACAAAAATTTACCATGGAGCATTATGTGTAGTAGTAATGACTGATGAAGCAATAGCCTACGCATTCGCTGTCTGACAGTTGATATAATGAGATTGTTATTTCGTTTTGTTGTACTTTTTACTTTAAATTGAAAAAGAAGATAGAATCCAAAGTTTTAGAGTTTTTCAAAATCTTTTCTTTCATGCAGGACATTTCAGATATTGCAACTGGTGAATATTTTTGTCTAGATTCTTTCCTATTTATCCAGGTATACTTTACAAATACAAATTATCTTCAAATAATTGATAGATTTTTTGAAAGAACAAACAGTGCAACTAAAAGTACTAATCTAATGTTTATTTAACAAAATTAAAAGGCATTCTCGAGCCACTTCAACTTTTCAACACATGGTACACAATAAAAAAAACTGCAGTCATATGCTTGCAACTGTCGCTGTTTTCTGCTTTGCAAGAACAACTCATATTCTCAATCTCCAAGGCATCATATTCATTACAATTCAATTCTCCTTCAATTTCATACGGATTCTCAAGCACTTTTGATGTTTATATGCAAGAGCATGCAAAAATACTCTCTTGTCACTATCATCATTTAATTTTCGACAGAATAATATGTCAAGCATTTACTAGCTCTTCACCCTCATTTACACAGCGTGACTGACATTTGCATCAAAATATTCTTGAAGTTTCAATATCATCATCTAGAAATTAAAGGTTAAGTTCAATTTAAAAATATGAATTAAATATAAATAAACAGATGGAATAATTCACTTGCCTGGTACTTACGAACAATAAACTTTTAAAAAATATCCATGAAAACGTAAATCTTAATTTCATATTCACGATTTTTATCTTTAAAAATCGTAAAAAGCCCATTTAAATACATGTAAACTTCAAGTTTATCCTAACTTAGTTAGTTCAAAAATATCCGCTGCGGCGCTGCGATCTTAAATTTATTTGCCAATAGCTTTGATACAGATCAAATTATCATTTTAAGGTACAGCACTTGACCTCCCGTCAGTCAATAACTAAACAATGAAGATTAAAAGGTATTTTTGAGTTTGTACATGCATAAATTATGTACCTATCAAATAGTCAACTTGAAACTAGTACTAAATGGAAGCTGCTGTTTCGTAAGTTTGCCAAACTGCTTGATTTCAAGCTCAGTAATTGTGAGATGGTAATTTGCGAAATCTCTGAAGTAACAAGCATTCATTAGCTGTCAAAAATGCACTTTCATCATCTAGATGATTCTTCCATTTATGTATTATTAATTTAGAAGATTTCCAATTTATGATATGGATTTTAAGAGATTCAAAAATATATAACAATGTTCAGTCTTTCAAACAGACAGTTCCTAAACTACAATTGAAAAACTGAGGTTTTTCACCTACAGAATCTGATACAAACAATTGTAGTATATGTAATAATAACATTTTATTGAAATTAAGCTATATTTACATAGAATACGCCTATGATACATAGAATTAAAGGTTATACAATAAAAATACAATTCACATACGATCACAATCTGGAAACCCTTACAAAATACAGTCCTTTGGTAAAGAGATTGCCTCACAATCCAGAATATATAGCACCAACTACTCATGCATTATTACAGAAATTATAACCACAGGAGCTTCATATTTAGGCCCTCTAGCATGTGCGTCCTTCCTATTTCTAACATTCATTCTCTTTCAGAATTATCAAGATATATCACTTCATTACAATGGAATTTATTCCAGATAACTTTTAGTTAAAATATTGTAATTTAGGTAACTTATTGAAGAAGGTGCGATAGAATGCAAAAATAGTAAATTATTCGATCCTTTATCACTACATAAAAAATAGTCAAATATTACAAGTAAATTAATATATTATATTATGAGACTTAAACAGGAAATCGAAAAAAATCTCATCAGATTGCAAATAAAATGGTTTCCTTCAAATTAAACTTCAGTGCTTAAAATTTTGAAGATTATAATTTGTACTGTGTAAAACATAATAATATTCTAAAAATTCAATAAATAATCTAAATGAGTATACTTTGAAGGAAACCATTTCTCCCCACTATATTTTTTGACATAACCTCACTTAATAACAAAAATCACTAACAGGTGAATCTCAGGTAAATAAAATATAATAACCAAATCCAGTATATCAATCTTAGAATATTTTTTGAAATGAACCAGCAAAAATTTAAAATTCCAAGACTTGAAGAAATGGCTGCTGTAAGTCAAAAATTAAATAACTAAATCATGATCTCGAGCACTGTCAACACTTCTTGTTGGTAAAACTGTAACTTCGCTACAAGATGCAAAATCCGCTTGTGATGAATCAGTACTGTCAGTGATATTTTGAGCCTCGGTATTTATGGAGTGTTCACCAGATGCCGTTACAAACATACCTTGTAGATACAGAATATTTTCAATTTGTTTAGCACGCAAAATAAATCATACCTTCATGTTGATGCTCTTGTTCCCCTTCCTGTTGTTGTGAGACAGATCTAGCTGCTCTTTGAAACGGATTTTCGAATTGATGAGCGAATGTACCGTGTGAGTTTCGGTTGGCAGGATTGATTAAAGGCGTAGTGTCATCGGCATCACTCTCACTATCAGAGTCTGGTACTGGTGTTTCGTCATGTGCGAATACTTTGCGTTTGCAGACTGGGCATACGCGACGATTTTTTGTCAACCATGGGTCAATACACTTACAATGATAAGCTAAAAATTTAATCGAATTATTGTTTTATTTTTTCCCTGCGCAGTGACGACAATTAGATTAATTATAGAAAAGATGAATCGTAGGAGTTCAATCATTTTCAACTTTCCTTCCCCAATTATATTTATATCTCACTATTAATTAAATTGATTTTTAATCAGAAATTTCACGCATTTATTCAGATAGTACAATCAAATTGTCTATAAATTCATTGCACTTTCACAGAGTACAACTGGGAACTCAGAATCTGTGCCTGTCATCTGTAAACGTTGAATAAACTAACTAAATTAGTCCAGTCATATAAGTGTTTCACCTAGGAATGAGAGATAATAAACCCGAAGCTTGTAGGAAACTTTATTTTGGTATTCTAAAAGTTGTTTCAAAAGTCTCATTAAAATTTCGTGCCTGCATATCAAGTAATTCAAGATCAAAGGTCGCAAAAATCTTTTTTTGCAAATATTTCGGTTTCTATAGCTCCAATGATGATGACATTTATTACAAAAATTGTAGAGCATAAAATTTGCAGCTAATTTTCTCTCAATCATTTTTTCATGCGCTTGACCGTTATTCAAATAAAGCGCGGGTAACGCACAGCGCTCAGCCATACAAACTGTAATGCAAGGTCAACTGTCAACTCATATGAAGTCAATAAATTATTGAACGAACAAAATGATCTTATACTTTTAATTTTAATAAAGTAGTTTTGATGTTACTGTCAATAGGGAAATTAGAACATTTGTACACCCCGACTAGTGCTGCCTCTGGCTGATCTTTTTTGAATCTTCCGAGAAAAAGGCTAATTTTGTCGCACAGATTTAAAAGAAATTTCACTTAGGCCTGATCTTTCCACCTACGAATAATTTTATTCGGTGGATAATATCCATAATTATCTAGGGAATAAAATTATTCGGAGATGGAAAGATCGGGCCTTAAAAAATTATAGAGAAAAAAAATTTCAATTGTTTATCAACAAATCAACATTTTCAAGGTTTAATATTTATGACTATATAATTTATGTGACATTTGGCTTTCCAGGAAAATCTTTAAAGATAATTTTGTTCCGTTTTATCTCCTACATTGTTTGAAGAATATCAGGAGAACAGAAATTAAATATACATTTATATCATCTGTTATCCTAATAAATGGTGATCACAAATTTAATCTTAATGACAGATGAATAATGTCTGATTCATAACGTGCTATTTTTCCTGTCAGAGAGAAAAATGACTCACCATGTGCGCATGGCAAAACCCTCAATTTTTCACCTTCAACATAATCATCCAAGCAAATAGCGCAAGTTTCGTAAGGATCACCTTTACTAAACTTACAAGTCGGAATTTTATTCAAAGAAGACGATGGAAGTCTATGCCGTCTTTGTCTCATTCTATCTTTAACTAATTTAACAATCTAAAAAATAAATTTTGTTATATTATTGACTACTTATTTCCACAATACTTCCATACCATAAATACTATCATAACTACGAAACATATTCCAACAACAACTGCAAACGGCAGCAGCAACTGTGTCGGAAAGTTATACGGCTGTTCAGAGTTTATGACAACAAAATAATCTTCATCGTATAAATAATGTTGTTTTATCATAATACCTCCTTCTGCACCAATGAACACCGATGGGATGCGAATCCCGAAAGGATTTTTCGCAGACATTGGTTCTGTGGTAAAAATTGAGCTGTCAAATATGAGTTACAAGAAACAAATGCTATTTATTTACCAAGCTCATTAGAATTAAGGTTGTGAACAATCACACCGTCATATGAGGCATTCTGGGCAATGCGAACTTTTTCTTCAAATGAACAATTGTATCTTTGAATCAATACTACCCAATTTCCAGTAACACTTCCTCCTTTTGGAGGTGGTGCAATTGGAGTACAAGCGTGTGGAGGATTAGCATACACAACTTGTGCCCTCATGCCTAATTTTTCCAAACTTGGTCCAAAAGTGGCTGGCGTACTTTTGATCATATCTTGAGGTATTAGTTGACTCATCTTCAAATAAACATTAATTTTAATAATATATTTTTATTACAAATTATGTAGAACTTACTAGATTAAACACTATAATATCACCATACGCCGCTTTTGTAAAGCCAATGGCTATTATCATCATTAAAGTATACATTTTTATTTTATTTTCTCTGAATTTACATGAATTCGTACTAATATTTGATGGAAAATTGAATTACAAGCTTATCGGTTTCTATAAGAAATATAAACATCCTTGAAACTAACATTTAACTCCACTATATCACATATATTTTTATCATGTATACACCATTGATTCACAAACTTTGAATAACTAGTTCCAATAATGACCAATTTTGCCCTAAGATTACTGTTTGCCAAACACAATTATCAGCTTTAAAATGTAAATATTCAGTACACTAACCCACTGTTATACGCAGTACACAACAAAAAAGAAGAGTTTTTGCAAACAGTCCGTACAACTAGAAAAATATCAATTTAATAATCACTGCACTAAATATTGTTCCCAAAACATAAGTCCTAACTATTTATGTTTTCTTGAATTCAAAATAATACACAGAAACTATAAAATTATGTGAAATAATACATCTGACACACATGACTTTAACGGCCTTGATAATATTATGTTCCTAAGTTCACGTCAATGATTAACATCAATTTTAAATTGAACAATAAACATGATACAAGTTTCCCGGAAAATGAAACAATTAATTAGTACCGCTGTATGTTTTCTTTTAGGTACGTATTTTCCAAATGAAATAAAACATTTTTCACACTTTTTTCAACAAATGTCAAAAGCGATATTGAAATGAAGGTTATGTAAGATTATATTTTCAGTTCTATGTTTCTACTTAAATTGGGCTCAAACTCAACAGCTCTATGTGGATGAGAACTTAAAATATTTTCAAAAATCCGTTGACAATGATATAATAGTAGAAGAACGAATATTAAATACCGATGTTAAATTAAATGTCCGTAACATGGACGAAGCATCAAAAAGAATAAAATATCTCGAAAGAAAAATGAAGCAGTTGGAGAGCAGAATACCAAAACAATTTCCAGATGTAGCTTTTTTAAATTATAGGTCCCGAAAAAGAATACTGGTAAGTATGTAAAAACAAAGATTTAAATCAGTGCGGTGGCAGAAGTGCGTAGAACCTGCGCTAACTTCAGTTGAAAATTGAAGCGCGAAAATTTAAAACCAACATACACAAAACAAATAATGTAAAGATTCAATTCACTTTTTACCTGCAATTTTATGAGAATTATACATAAAACTCAAAGAAAAAAATCCAATTTAAATCAAAATTAAACCTGCTAAATACAAAAATCTTCAAAATTTGCTAAAAGACCTAAAAAAATATTTCATATTGCGCCTTAAAAATTTGATGATGATTAAGTAATAAGTATTTTTAGATAACTGGAGGAGCCGGATTTGTTGGTTCACATTTGGTAGACCGCCTGATGATGGACGGACATGAAGTTATAGTAGTAGATAACTTCTTTACAGGTCGTAAAAGAAATGTTGAGCATTGGATCGGCCATCAAAATTTCGAACTAATACATCACGATATTGTAAACCCGCTATTTATTGAAGTCGACCAAATATACCACCTTGCCAGTCCAGCTAGTCCGCCTCATTATATGCACAATCCCGTAAAAACTATTAAAACAAATACAATGGGCACAATAAATGTCCTGGGCCTTGCAAAAAGGGTCAGAGCCCGAGTTTTAATAGCAAGCACTTCTGAAGTTTATGGGGATCCTACCATTCATCCACAACCGGAAACCTATTGGGGACATGTAAACCCAATTGGACCCAGAGCTTGCTACGATGAAGGAAAAAGAGTATCAGAGACTTTAAGCTATGCTTATCAAAAACAAGAGAAAGTGGATGTTAGAGTCGCTAGGATTTTTAATACTTTTGGGCCTAGAATGCACATGAATGATGGTAGGGTTGTGTCTAATTTTATTTTACAAGCGCTGCAAAAGGAGGACATAACAGTAAGTTATAATAATTATTATCCAGTTTGTACTTTTAATTTATTGGTTTTTTAGGTATACGGTTCGGGGGAGCAAACAAGATCGTTTCAATACGTAACTGACCTTGTAGAAGGTCTAGTATCTTTAATGGCTTCAAATTATACTCAACCAATCAATATAGGAAATCCAGTAGAACATACCATAAATGGTAATAAAAAACCATATTACTATTGTAATATGTCTCACAAATATGTTTTTCAGAATTTGCTACTATTATAAAAGATCTCGTTGGTGGCCAAAGTAAGATAAAACAAGTAGAAGCAGTAGAAGATGATCCTCAAAGAAGAAAACCAGACATCACCCGTGCAAAAAAGTACCTGAACTGGGAACCCAAAGTCCCACTAAAAATAGGTTTGCAAAAAACCATAAATTTCTTCAAAAATGAATTGGATCGCACTAGCCATTCACAAAGAAATATATTTATACCGGAAAAGACTTGAATATTCGTATATTGTATTATATAATGTTGTTGTCCTTTTTTGTACCTATTTATATGATATAAATGTTATGTGATTTTTATCAATTTTCTTTATTTTTCCCAAATGTTCCTTTAGAAAACAGAACGTTTAGAATTTTGTCGATAACAACGCTACTGCGCAGTAACAAACAATTGGTAAACATGCGCAGTAACTCAAAATAAAGAACATCTGCGCAAAAGACAAAGTGAGACACATACAAATTTACTACCTATAAAAAAAGATGGAAAACCAACTGACTCACAGTTATTAACGAAACTCAATGCTTGACGACACAATCATCTGACGTTTTAGTGTTTGGTAATTTTACAACAATATTCTAGTGATATAAACGCAAATAAATCAACCTTAAGTTCATTTCAAATATCACAAAGATCAAAAAGTGCAGAGTAAGTAAGATTTGAAGGTAAAATGGGGGCTGTCCTGGGTCTTTGTTCTGTAGCACAGGTAAGAACTATTTATTTTTAACGAAGAACTGTTTAATAAATTAGATTTTTAGCTCGCCTGTTGCTGTGGAAGTGCGGCATGTTCTTTATGCTGCACAGCGTGCCCATCATGTAGAAATTCTACTTCAACCCGAATTATGTATGCTGTTATGTTATTACTGAGTACGATCGCAGCTTGCATTACGCTTTCTCCTGGATTACAAGATGCATTACGAAAGGTATAATTGTAGGAATATATATGAATAATGTTAAATAAATAAATAAATATACTAGAACAAACCATTTTGCAAGGTTGAATGCTAGAGTCAAGTACATTTTTGGGTCAAGAACTGGTAACAACCTAACTTTTTAAAATTGATAGTAGAAAGATGTTCTCCCACATAAAAAAATCGTCTCTTCAACAAGCATCAAATATTACCAACGTTTTATAATTAAAATAGAAAAAAAAAAATCTTAGAACTCTTTTATTCAGTTAAGGCTCTGTACTGACGTTTCGGCAGATAATTCAACACTAAATGAATAAAAATATAGAATCTTGACCAAATAAAACAGTTTATGAACTAATATTTATTTTTGTAAAGAAGTTGAAAGTCCGACATAATAATAGGATAGATGAAAGACAGTAGACCTTAAGAGATCCAAATTGTGATTGGTATTTTATTTAGTCATAAAATATCAGTTCTTCTGGTATATTCATTTTGAAAGATCAATAAATGTAAAATAAATATGCCCAAAATTTACTTCAATGCAATAAAATGTATCTTTGCATACTTGTTATTTGTTATAAATATTTAGCCAACTAGAAGGGAATAGGATGAAAAGCTCAGATTTTCCACCCTTTTAAGTTGTGAAAATTAGAAGGCCTTTGATGTACAGTATGTTCCCACGAAATATTTATTTTTTCTTTTATCGTAAAATGCCGATGAGGTATCACACCCTGCGAAGGCATAGAGAAATATAATATGCTCTTATTTATATATGGCAATTACTTCAATATTTTTTTCATGGAATAAACCCTCCACAAGATATTATCGCTGTTCGAAAAAGAACAAAATGATGAGCATTTGGCAATAAAGCTATCAATAGAACTAACACATCAATGTCCTCTGCTACAACTGAGACATGAGAAAAGAGACAATCTTGAGCAGATTGTATAATTAAACGATCAGCATCACTTTCTGCTTGACAACTCTCAACATTATTTTCAATAAGTTTTTCGCAAAGAAGATTTAAAAATATATTTTTTCTTTTCGTTTGTGGCCCTTGAAGGCATGTCTTCATTAAATAAATAATTAATGGAACTATTACTTATGTATCTACGATCAGATACAACTTTCAGTTATTACACATATATTTGATGAATTGCTTACAAATGTGGGGAAAATTTTGAATTGATTACAATTTTAATCTGAGACGCAACATACCATCATCAATGAATGGTGAAACTCGCTAACATCGTCAATTTAATTAAAATATATCCTAAGCTCGTTATTCGAAGCTTATATGAAGAAGGAGTGTATAAAGTTGAAATTATATACAGGCTGTCACATTTTAATTCTACGCTTGAAAGAATGTGAGATTTGGCATACTTGAAGTTTATATGAAGGAGTGCAAAAAGCTAAAATTATATGCACACTGTCCCATTTCATTTTACGTGAAGAGAAAAATATACCGCGCGCACGAAGGAATGTGAGATTTGGCATACTTGAAGTTTATATGGATAAGGAGTGTAGAAAGCTGAAATTAACAGAGTGTCTCATTTCAATTTCTTGTTGAATAGGATATTATTTTCCGCTGGAATATATTGAGAAATATGCACCGAATGGAAGAATGTCTGAAGTAAAAGTTTAATGTTTTCTTCCTCCCTTCCGAGAGGTTTTTATTTCAGATCCGGATAGAGTACCAAGTTAATTTTTCCTTAAACTCTCGAAGATGGAAGGTTAAATTCAATATTGTTCAAACTTGGCAATATAATAAATCACGGTCGAATCCAGACTACCTACTGTATTTTTTAGATTTGCTTGTGGCACATCAACTTGAAAGATGTCCAGCTGCTTCTTGATATTTCTAAATATTTGTTTCCAGTCTGTGTACCTTTGTACATGTAAACATACGTGTTATCATTTAATATCACACCACACATATCAAATTTTTGTTGGAAACCTCTGTCGCGAAGTGCATTAGGATTTTCATGGCTCCATGTGTATTTCGAATATTGCACAAGCCGTTATTTGAAAATCGGCTTCATCTGTCCATATAATTGATTCCAAAATGTTGGTTTCTTCATTTATTGACAAATTACAATTGAAGCCCTTGGATATCTAATTGGCTGTGGACAGCAGCCAGCGGCGCAGCAAGTGCAAGAAATACCACCGAATCTATCTTGTAAAACAAGTCTCGTGGTAAGTCTAGTACTCCGCAACGGACCAAATTTCTAGCATCGGAGCAAGCGTGACAGCTAGCGCTACTTCAAGTGAACAAAATTACTTGAAAAATTGCATCGTGTGCGGCGATATTTCAACGGCATCTAAATGGGCCCAAAAAATTGCCCATTTAACTAAATAATTTTAATTAATAATAAGAAATATTTCTATTTGGGATACACTGTATAATGCGAGAATTATTTAGTCTGGAACTCCATAAAAAGAATTGAAAATCGATTAATTTTGCTCCTTCTCTTACGGTTGTCAAGATATTTGAAGAAAAAGATTATAATTTCAAAAACAGTTCTGCAACTTTTTAAATGAATCGGTTCAGAAGAACACCCCTGGATCTTTAATATGTAATGGTGGAGATATTTGAGCTAGGGTTCATTATTTTTGTTCTATTTTGTATGATTCTCAAGATATTTTAAGAAATAAATTATAATATTATTCGCAATTTGATCAAATGAAAACAATCCATTAAGATTTCTTAAAAACTTTTCGAAAAAAAAGATTATTAAAATATCATTTGAATAATTTTAGGTGCCATTTTGCGAAGGGAACTCCACAAAGCATCTGGTTCCGAATAGTATTACATTAGATTGTGAAGGAGCCGTTGGTTATTTAGCAGTATATCGAATATGTTTCATTTTAACTTGCTTCTTCTTACTAATGGCTCTTATAACAATTGGCGTTAAATCCTCCAAGGATCCCCGAAGCGGCATACACAATGGGTAAATCCTATTTTTAATTTTAACACAAGAGAAATCAATTTTGTTTATTTTAGATTTTGGGGCCCGAAATTCTTGCTAATAATAGGCGGCATAGTCGGAGCCTTCTTTATACCAGAAGGCTCGTTTGGGACAACTTGGATGTACTTTGGAATGATAGGAGGGTTCCTATTTATTATTATTCAATTAATTTTAATTGTTGATTTCGCTCATTCTTGGGCGGAAGCTTGGGTCGGGAGTTATGAAGAAAGTGAATCCAGAGGATGGTATGCAGCGCTACTTGCGGCCACTTTCATCAATTACGCTTTGAGTATTACTGGAATTGCTTTACTTTACATTTTCTTCACTAAGGTATTATTAATGAGTTATTATTTTTAAATTTAGACATTATTATTTTTTGTTGTTGCAGGCTGATGACTGTTCCCTCAACAAATTCTTCATTTCAATTAACTTGATACTATCTGTATGTGTCAGTGTTATATCCGTTCTTCCATCAGTTCAAGAACGTCAACCCAAATCTGGGCTGTTGCAATCATCTGTGGTAACTTTATACGTAATTTATTTAACTTGGTCTGCTGTTTCTAATTCACCAGGTATTTTTTTCCCTCATAACTTGATGTATTTTTCTTAATGTTATGTTTTTTAGATCATGAGTGCAATCCAGGTTTGCTAGGAATCGTTGAAGGTCATGATGTTAAGAAACAAAGCAATATGTCTTTTGATAAAGAAAGTATTATTGGTTTGGTAATTTGGATGTTGTGCGTTCTTTATTCTTCGTTGAGATCTGCCTCAAAATCTTCTAAAATCACAATGTCCGAACATGTACTCGTCAAGGATAATGGAGCAGGTATGTTGAGCACATTTTTTGAAGTCCTCATTATGTAGCCTGAAATATTTAGTTCTTGAACTTATTAATCTCCTTTTCTTCTTTTGAAGTGAGAAGCGATAGTGGAAACTCCAACTTGATTGAAAATACAGGTATGAAATCATCTTCACGAACTAATATCCGAATTGTTTCGTACTTATCCATTGGCATTCAAATATTTAGGCTGCATAATGCTTTTCGTGGTATTATTAGGGCAAAATTTATAAAAAATTATTTTCAGATGCGTCTAGCAATGATGGCGGTGAATCCGGAGGAAAAAAGGTTTGGGATAACGAAGAAGATACTGTTGCTTATAATTGGAGCTTCTTCCATGTTATGTTCGCCTTGGCAACTTTGTATGTTATGATGACGCTCACCAATTGGTACAAGTAAGTAATACATTTTTTCTGAAGTATTTTACCTGCTGTTTCGGCACTTTATTTCCTCAAATACTCAAAGGAGGCTCATTCATTTGGACATTTGAGGAAATTTCCAATTAGCCTTTTTTTTGAAAATGCTCAATTTTACTAATAATATTTATTTTTTTCAGACCTAATTCAACTCTAAATACTCTCAACGCAAACTCAGCCTCAATGTGGGTCAAAGCCGTCTCAAGTTGGCTATGTCTTGCCCTGTACGGATGGACATTAATAGCGCCCACCGTCCTCACTGATCGTGAATTCAATTAATCTTCTTCCCTTAAAAATTTTTACAAGTCTGTGAGTTACATGTGATCGCTTCCTAAGTTTTCAAGTTAGTAAAACCTTAGATAATCTAGTTTTGTTTATATATTTTATAAAATATTACTCAATATAATCTTATTAAATTTATTAGTTGTGTAAGAAAAGGATGAAAGATGGATGTGTGGAATAATTGAAGAGATGGAAACAATGGCATCTGGTGTCACACATATTTTATATATTGTCAATTTGTGCTCGTAAATACAAAATGTAATTTAATTTATACTTGTGCACCATGTATTTATCACACTAGTAATAAAAATGTTTTATTATGTCACAAATTTTACGGGTCATCTTTTTTTAGAGCTATTGGTTCCTTGAAAGTATTTTCCAAATTCAAACCCTTATTAAATGCACACCAATCGATTATTCGCCCAGCCACTGGCTCTGGCTCAGAAGCCCACCATAATTCATTCTAAAATAAATTTACGTCAAAATTTGATTCTTTAACAGAGTATCATTATTACCTTTGTATTGATTGGGACAATATCAGGAACAGGGCAAAAATTCCTATCCATAAAATTGAACAAATCCTGTCCATCGATTTCGCATTTATCATTTTTGGCCAATCTAAAATTTGAAACAATAATACTCTCAAAACAAAAGCTAAATACATGTCATACACATTCAGCATATTCTCGATGACTTCTTTATCCAACGGCACTTTACAGGCTCTTATTAAAGCATAAACCTCATTTCGAGGCAAAAATCCAGTATTTTCGGCGTCCCAAGCCCTAAAATGCTCTTTAAAACGATCCATGTCATCCCATAATAATTTCTTCAATTCAGTTAGAACTATTTGTCGGATGAACGATCGACTATGGCGTTGGATGCGACAAACAGCTGAGAAATGTCTAGCTAATGTTATCATTTCATGTTCAGTCCAATCTTCGCCCATAATTGGACATAACTTCTCCCTAAAACATTCCAAGTTACTCACCACTTCATCACATTTTTATTAATTAGCACCTTAATACTTCATAGGGAATTACAGGTTGTTCGTTGGGAATATTTTCGGCAACAAAGTCTTTATAAATCGGTTTTAATTTGGATCGAACTTTATCCAAAATAACATTGATATTAGATTTAGGAAACTCATGAGGATGGAGCTCCATATATCTTAATGCATATTCATCAGCATCCAACAGGACAAAAATGAAACTATTGATGTTAAGTTGGGCCCCAATGTACATGTGATGAGGCTCGTAATAATCAGGGGGCTCACACGTGAAGACTTCTTGGCCTGGTAATTTAACAGGACCCCTTACCAAAAAACATGGACCTAATAAAAACCGCAGTTATTTACTTCAAAGAAAAATTGTTTTGAAATATTACCAGAATATTTTCCGGCTAATTCATGGATTGATATTGTGTTATCTGCTAGATAATAGCTTATTATAAATCTCCTGCTGCAATTTTCAGGTATTTTGGATCGCATTGCTGCTCTGAACCGTAAAATACGACTGTCCATTCCTTCCCTACACAAATCCCGAATATAAAATGGGCAAAAAATAAACCTGAACCACGAACTGTTCATAAAATTCGAGCAATTCGTGGTTTAAATATATTTATTAATAATTGGTAGTTTTTTGTATGAATTGTCACCTATCCAATGTCAAAAACTTCTTGACATCTCTCATAATTTGTTTCGGCTCAACTGTCACACAATTTTGTGCAGAATCTTCAAAACTGCCAAATCCGTTCCAAGGCGGCAATTTCCGTTGATGCAAAGGAACACTTACAATTTCCGGCTCCTCTTTTGGTCTTTCCGTCGGTGAAAAATCATCTTTAAGAATTTTAAATTAATTTCAGTAAACTTACTATCAAAAATTCAAACCTATTCCGTATTTAGTGCCGTAAAACTGTTTTGTGAACGGATCACAATCAGTAAGAACTATTTTCCGTCCGTACACTATTAGAGCAGCTCCAATAGCCAGATCTTCTTTTTTGTAGTATTGTACATTATTTTTTCCGCAGTTTAATGAGTCGACAACTAAGCGACCGGATTGCCAACTTGGGCCAAGAACGTTTAATATTGTTGAAGTGTCGTAATAACCAGGAGATGGTAATTCGTTGAAGAACTATAATATTTTGAATTAATTCAACAAACAATGTAAAACAATTAGTTGGTTACTTTGGGTAATTTTCCTCTTTTAACAAACATGGTGCTCGTTTCTTTTCCGTTACATTCTTTAACAGTCTCCGATATTTCTATAGTATCATCCGCCAAAAAGAAGTATATAGTCAAATCATGTAAATAACCTCCTTCAGTTTCCCGGTCGTCCCAGTATCCATAAAACCGAAGAATCTTTCGATCAAATTTCAAAAATTGTCCGAATTTGTCTATATTTGTGTTGGGTTTTTTGGGGAACACTGCTTCTGCTGTCTGTAATTGAATATTTTGTACAATTGTTCATACCGAACTTATTTCTGGACAGACGAAATTTAAGGGATGCTACTAACAGAAAATGATTTCGATACACCCCAGTGTTGCCACCTTTTTGACTTTGCTCATACTTTTCAAATAACCGTAAATGTCAATAATTAATGAACTAATAATTTGCACGGCATTTTAGCGCTCGTGCATTTTTTCCAAAATCTTCGTCCCTTCAGAAATAAGTTCGGTATTTTTACGAGTCCCCTCCGCCTATTAATCAATAAGTATCTTACTTTTTGCCTGTTTACTACGTACGGATCCGCAGGAGTCAAAATGGGATCAGGAACTGGAATACCTAATCTATTCAAGAAGTTCCTTGTAAATTGATCACAATTAGTGATTTTAAAAACTTTTCCGTATAGTTCAACTTCTCTCCCGATATTAAAATCAATAATATCATAAAACTGATCGTCTTTAGGAGGAGGAAAACTGATTCTTTGGCGACAAATAACAGTCCCTAAAAAGAGGTTCTGTAAATAAGGAACAAACTAATATGTATTTCACCTTGTGGAATTCCACTATTTTCAACTTTAGGTTCAACCACTTTGATTGTACCATCTTCAAGATAAAAATAAAGTTTACAAGCCCGAACTTGAAACGGGGAACTGCGCATTTCTTGCAAAGTTTCTTGGAAATAGGCGTCAAACGTCAATATCTAAATAAACATTCATATTTATATGCTCAATAAATTTTGTAATATTGACCTGTTTGTCGAATGCTATCCACGCCGGAAGTTCGGCTACTTCTCCTCTGGAATATATTGATGGATATCTTGTATTAATTTTATGCCCTACTGATATTAGCTTATCAGTCATCATTTGTACCCCACCTTTTCTTTCAAAAATCACATTTCTCGGGAATTTGGTTCGCCCAATCTACAATTATTCATGTATAATTAATTTTAGATAGTTTTGTTAACTTACTGTAGGATTGCAACTGTAGCCCGGTAAAAAGGGCAAAGCTGGACAACGTAAAGACATTTTTATAATTAGATAAAAAAAAACACGGAACTTTAGACAAATTGTCAAAGTGAATTTGTTTGCCAAACAATTAATTGTTTCCCTGGAAACTCTTCCATTTAGAAGGGGATGGAACTCTGAACAAAATATTGATAAAATAAGCTAGTAGTCCAAGAGCCGGTAATATTATCGGGTATGTGATCGTTCCTATGAATCGTACCCACATGAAACAAAAGTTTATAATTGCCTGTAAACCAAATAGATAGGTTGCCTCGATTTTTATTGCCGGAAGGTTTTTTATGGCCAGTTGCACCATCATCACTAAACTTTAAGTGGAATTTAATAATAACTATTGTATGGACAAATGTTACTACGGTTATTACCTCCCTTGAGTGACGATGGTGCAACTGGCCATTAATGAATTAATTTTCAATTTTTTACATTGTCGTGTAGAGGGTAACCATCATATGCAATTGGCATAGGGCTGCCACCCTACATCTTGTCGGAACTCCTTGGTGGCCGGGCATAAGCAATCTTTATTTTTTTGTTATCAACATGTTATCGTTCCTAAAGGTGAAAATTTGAAGATATCTTCTTGAATACGTTACCCGGAAAGGTACTTACGGTTGCCTCAATTTTGATTGCCGGAAATGGTGGCAACCGTCGTCAAAAAACAAGCGCGCACGTCACTTTTTATAAATCGGATGCGAGCCATTTTCAACGCGACGAAAACTTACAGAATTAGACAAAAATTTCCAAAATTCATTCATTCAGAATGGTTTAACTCATTGACTTGTTGCTACTGGTAACTATATTTAAATTTGATTTTTCCAAATGAAAAGAATAGTCGTAAATAGTACGAATCGCGCTGAAAATTGCTCGCGTGCGATTTATAAAAAGTGTCGCGCGCGCTCATCTTGTGACGATAGTTGCCATCAGTTCCGGCAATCAAAATTCAAGAAGATATTTTCAACTTTAGGAACGATAACATGCTGATGCCGACAAAAATAGGGGTTGCTTATGCTCGGCCACAAAGGGGTTTCGGCAACATGTGGGGTGGCAACCTTATGCCAATATGTTCTTTTCTTTTGTAGCGCTTATTTTTTGATAATATGTCAAAAATTTAAAAGAACATTAATTTATCAAACAATCTTCAGGCAATAAAAATCGAGGCAATGGTTTAAAGGGTATGCATTTTAAGTTGTACACTATTGCTATCTCGACTACTATAAGAGTAGGTTAAATTAGCAAATAATTTCTTTATCAAGAGACTATTTTAATAAACTTGAATTATTTTCCTCCAGTTGCTCTCAAAATAAGGAGCACAACTTTTTTATTTTAAATGGCAACATATTACGTCAGTCAATATCTTTTTTTTTTCTCTTATTTCAGCAATATAAAATTTTCGTACCTTTATTGAACGATTTTTGCCTAATGGATATGAAAGTATGATATATAAAAAAATATTTTGCGCGATTTCAGCTTTGTGTATCCAATAGAGGAAAAAATATGCGGTATTAGAGATCCATTTGCGTACGCTGAATATCGCAGCAGGCGTATAACTTTTAATCATTTACATGGGCGCCGCTAGGATTACTTTCAGGGAGGTGCATCTGCATCTACAAATTACATTATTAAGCTAGGGTTGGAAAAAAATATTATTTTTTCAATAGAAAACAAAAAATAAAGATTTCTCTGATTTAAATCGTTTTTTCTTTTTTAAATTTAAATCACAATTTTTTTCATTCAAACGCAACAAACTTACTTGTACATCATTGGATATATTTTTGCGTTATAATAAACACAAAATCGCACCTTTCCACGACTAATAATTTTGAATTTATCCAAAAAATTCTAAATGGAAACAGTAGGTCATCATTCTTATGCTACAACATTCCTAAATACTGATTTCCAAGATTCTACGGCTAATAGTTCTGAATTTATACGCGAAATTAAAAAAAACTCAACTGAAGTGCACTTCCGGTACAGTCGATTGTTATGAGAATAGTAGACAATCATTCAAAGGCTACAGCAGACTGAAATACTAAATTTCAATACTTTACAGCCGATCGTTTCGAATTTATGCGAAGAATTCTAAAAAACTGTCAAGTAAAGTACACTTCCGGCTCAGTCGATCTTAATAAAAATAGGATATGAGCATTTAAATGATACAGTCGTTTTAAATACTGAATTCCAACGAAAAATTCAATAAATATTCCGAGTAAAGTGCACTTTTGGTACAGACGATTGCAATCATAATGCGAGGTGCACAACTAGATGTTACAGAAATGCTATTCTACGACTGATTGTTTTGAATTTATGCGGAAAATTTTAAAAGACTGTCAAGTACCTAAAGTCGATTGGTACAAAAATAGAAGATAACCAGGCATTGGCAAAAGCCAGCCCGCGGGTGGAATCCGGCCCTTTTGATTGTTTACTCCGACCCGTCAGCACTTGTGTACGTAGCATGCATAAAATTTTCTTTCAAAAAAATTACACAAGATTCGAACTGTCGCTGGTTGCTTATAGCAGGACAGCAAAAACCAAAATCCCAGCTTTATACGATTTACAAATAAATTTTCAGTTTTCATGTCTCGTGTTTTGATTCTTTGTTTTGATTAATAATGGTATTTACATTACAATACATTTATAATTACTAGAAGTTTGCAAGGCGCCTGAAGCGCCCGTTGAAACATGATGAGTCGTCAAAATCACAAATATTGCTTAATGTCTAAAATATGAGACCTAAATATGCTAGAATTTGTATATTCTAAGATAAAATATATCAAGAAGAATCGATTCTGATAATTTTTGTTGTTATAAACATTATAAATGTGACGTGCGAGAGTGGGGGAAGCTCGTAAAGACGACGTAGTATGGGAGGAGCCTTTCGTCCTCGTTACGCCGCGCCGCGTCGCAGCACATCACCCCTCCCAATGGAAGCCTCTAGTAGTATTCTAGAAATGGAAAGAGTCGAGAAATAGAACATTCGAGAAATCAATATTTCTCTATGTAAGGCCAAGCAAAAGACATGTGGAGTAGTAGTAGTACTAGTATGAAACAGTGAATATCGAACAGTGAAGTGAACAGTGTATATAAATAGTTAAATATAAATATCCGTGACCTTGTTTTAGTTATAATTAAGTGATAAATAAATAAATATAGTGTAATTAGTGACATCAGAAGAATAAAACTTTTATACCATTTAAATTATTAAATAGTGACTTTTATTTAATCACAAACTATATTTCGTCAAGCAATTAACATTACATAAAGATGCTACGACCGCACGCTGTATTGAGTAATGGACGGAAGAGAGAATAGTTGAATCAAAAGCACACACTGTTTGACCCTGTTTCTCCTGAATGAATTGAGATAATTGAAGTCTGTAAAAAATATCATATTCTGCACGATTCATTCTAAAGTAAAAAGAATTATTATTGAAATATCTCAAAAAATACAAATACCATTACCTAATGAATAACATTTAAAATTTGTAGCTGTATTTTTCGACTCAATAAAGATAATCAAAATGTGTGGAAAGTATTGTGATCTACATACTTAGACGTATCACGATGGAGAGTTTCATCAGGATTTCTTAAAAAATACAAATATGATAGACAGAAATTAAATACTCAATAATATTTCGACTATTGTATAGTAGCACAAAGTTTGCTGCTGTATCTTCTGAACGAAACAATATAATTAAAATTTGCAGAAAACATGTTGACTAACACATTTAATAAAATTAATAAAAATGTCTTATAGAAATTGAACTGACAAGATATTTCTGTTTTAAAAATGAGAATAAAAAATTATCAACAATAACAAAATTCGATAGACAAAATGTAGGTAAATATTTGGATTTTCATTATAGTTATTTTCTATTATGTATGAATTAATGCAGCCTGTTACATTTAGGATCATAAAATTCGTAAGGTTGGAAGACACTGCTGTCACCCATTCGCAGGACTGTGCGTAAATCTTGAAAGATTTTTATTATTTGCTCTTTTGGTATATTTTTGAATTTTCTCAAATTATAGAAAACCAAAGTTTTTAAAATGTTCATTTAGTGACATAAATCTTGAATCCATATTGCCTATTATAGAATCAATCGTTGTGTTAAAAAAATTTGACTCATCGGCTTGAAGTGCGAAACCCCTCGGACCGTCTCGAAGAATACCATTCTAAAACTAAGCATACAGTTTTCGTCCTTATGGTATTATCCAATCAAGCGTCAGAATTGTCATAAAGGCTATATTATTTTGCTTGCGTTGCGACTAGACCCTGCTGCCGGCGCCCATGATCGCTTATCTCTTTTTTTGTTTATCATGCAGAGTAGAAACTTTGCCAAAAGCTTCCTCATATATCATGTTTTGATACCCACTAGGCGGTTTCACGTAATTCGAAACTTCGTCACTGAATTTTTGAAAATTCGTCACCCAGTCGAAAAATGTTTTGGAAAGTTCAGACAAGTTCTGTTCTATTAGTAATATTTTGGAGATTATTTTTACCATGCAAATTTCGACCAATAGAATTGCATCATTCAACGTCACGTGGTACAACCAACACGGTTTTCAAGTGGAAATTTTTTGGAAATTTTGTCTGTTGGTTATATATACAAAACAAAGAACATTCAGCTGCGTTGATTCAGCATCTGTCAAACTGACAGACAGATTGAAAGTAAAAATGAGCAGATTCGGAGTCGAGTTTCTGGAATCTATTGATGAATTTGGATGGGAAAAATAATCTCCCGAATACCACTCGAACTTCGAAATTAATCTGATATTTCTCTCAAGGTTCCCTGCAAACAAATCAACTTGTCAAGTTTCCCAGAAAAATCACTCGTGCTACGCGCTCGTGATTTTTTAACCTGGAAAACTTGACACGTTCATTTGTTTGCAACGAACCTATCGAGAAATATCCGATAATTTCGAAGCTCTTGTGGTATTATATATGAATATTTGACTCAAATTAAAAAAATAAAATATTTATAATTGCGGAAATACAGTGGGTTGAACCAAGAATAGTATTTTTTTTCACTTCTCATTTTGTGCAATGCTATTCTAATTCTAGATAAAAAAAAACAACTCTGAATTCGTGTTTTCAAACTTTGGAAAGCTTTTATTATGATGATAGTACTTTGGAGAATACACATGGCTCAGATTTTGATATTGATAATTACCGGAGATATAGCGAGCTCAACATAAAAATGTTTTTTTTTTCTCACTTCAATACAATTTTGTGTAATGCTCTTTTAGGTACAAAAAAAGACTCGAAGCGGTTTTGGATAAATACATAACCTTACTTTCGTTCAACCAATTAATATTATTAATAAACCAATATTTTTGAACTGTTGTTTCATGATAACCATTTGCTCAAATCTACATTTTCCAGTACTCGTCACATTTTTGCTGAAAGCTATTTTTTTATTGCATTACGATTTTTTAAATTTACGATATGAGCTCCAACGTCAAAATATTTATTTCTGATGTTAATTACGTTCCAAAATAAAGAACATTTAATATATTTTATGTTAAGAATCAAGGAATTAATTCAAATATTTATCATCAAAATTACCATTGATAAAAATATTATTCATATCTTGTTATTTTAGGCTTATCAACATAATACTCATATTTTTTATTGCAGTGCAATAAACATTAATATTTTTAAAGATTACTCATTTGTGAAGAATTTCCGTGGATAAACACAAGAAATACAATTATAACGTCCGTAATACAAATTAGAATTCGCTAATTTTATTCAATTTTGTTTCTTTTTTGTGCCATTCTCTCAAGCCAGGTACGTACTGAATATATTGGAGAATTTTAAATTTTTATTTGGCATGAAAATATTTTTACGAATAAATGAATATAAGAAGTCGTCATAAAAGAGATATTATTAATTAACAGATATTTTGAGCCGCTGTTTCATCATAATCATTTGCTCATTGCTATATATCTGTAAAAAGATCAAATTTTTATTGAGAACAATTTTTTTTTGAATATTTCGAGGCTGTAAACCTGCGATATGTGTTCCAATTGATGTTGTTTCAAGCCCTTTAATTACTAAAATAGAGATAATATCTAGTAAACACGATTCAAATCCTTTTTCTTCCACAAGATAGAAATCCAGGATTGTAATTGTACATTTTTGAGTGAAGAAACTATCAAATCCGGTTCTGCTTTCTGTTCCCCTTCTCCAGGCACCTGCTGCTACGTTCTGTAGTTGTTGATGCTATCGATGGCTTGTAGGTATAAATAATCTATGACCTAATATAATAATTACGCATATGACATTGGGCGGGTGTGTGTACCACAATAAAATTTCATTTTACTAAGTGCAACCGGCTACAGTGATTGATTATAGAGCACATACGTAGACAAAACTGCATTTAGTGTAGACGGTAAGTTAGGTTAGGAAAAAACAATGTAACCTCACTTTTAATTGTTGTCTTCATTGTTGGAAGATATAATTCTGGTATTTTTTAGGATTTTTAGTTGGAATTATGGCTGATTTCGATGGGAATGAGAAAGAGAAAAAATCGCTTATACCCAAAAGGGTAGGAGGTGTTAGCGTAGCAAGTATGATGTATAGTATATTCAAAAAGGTAAATAAAAAATATATTTTTTACAATTTTTATCGTGATTATAAATATGCAGTTTATCAATCAACCGCAAGAGGAAAACAAATGAATAATCCTTAATGTAAATGAGATAAGTCTTTTGTTTTTCGATAGCAGCTGTTTACCGACAAAACATTTTTCTTCGACCCTGACACACAATCTCATTTTTTCCAACCAGATTTTAATTCAATTTGAACAAGGCGCTTTCATATTGTTAAATATAATCTAATCTATCATAAATTATTTATACTATTTCAATTAAATTTCGCTGATATTTTGCTGATTGTTGTGAATTTTTGCAAATTGTGCTGAGAATTCTGATTTAAATTTTACGTTTTATCTCAATAAGCGTTACTAATTTATTTCAAGGCCGATTTCATTCAAAATTAGCATATTTAAACAATAGGGTCTACAGAATCCGAATCTATTCACGAAAAAATGTTTCTTCAATAATAATTTTTGAGAATTGTCACATATTTTATTGTGATTAAATAATATTACAAGTTGCAGTACAATTTTTCACTCAACAAATCGTCGCACAATAATAAAATCGCTGACCGTCACATTTATTTAATGTTTTTTTTATCAGCCTACTAACTTTATATACTCTTTTCCAACAATGAGCTAGCATTCAAATGTCTGACAACCGAATCTTGTAACAATGAGCTAGCATTCAAATGTCCGACAATTGAATATTCCGCAACAATTTTATTTTTTCAAATAAAAAATTGTACGGAATGTTTATTCATTTGGATAAATACAAAAATTTCATTTTTTGTTTAAATTTGGTAAAAATTAGTAGCTTGATAAAATAGTATATGAGAAATCTGAATATGTTTACAAAAAATCTATCTCCAACAGAATCTGAATTACAGGAAAAAATATCAAGGGACTATGTAGTTTTCTTGAATTTTGATCTGATTTCGATTCCGATATTTCAAAAAATAAGACTTGTATTTAATTTTTGATTATATTTTTGTAATCTAAGCTCCTGAAATAATTATGTACCTACAAAAACGTTGTACTCCTTGCACTTTTTTGAATTTTTCGGCAACTTTAATTTTCTGGATATAAAAAATATTGTTGTTCAAACTAAATAAAATTTAGTTCACTTATGCAAAATTTTACTGCCCAAAGAATAGCATAATCGTGAAAGATGTATCTCTGATATTTTTAGAGATATTTAGATATTTATGCTTAAATAGTGTCCCTTTTAATTTTGGAAATTGGAAATGAGAATAAATCAAAAATATGAACAAAATTTCAAAGATATTAAAAAAAATGGTCAAAAAAATGTGTAACAATATAGCGTTTTTTTTTTAAAGCCAAAATATTTTTTTGAAATTGTAGTTTTTAGATACGTAGCAATCATTCAGAAGTTTTGTTATGGACCCAAAATAATGATAGTATTAGAAAAAAATCTCAAATTGGTCAATATGAAAATTCTACATTTCTAACTTTTTTTTTTACAGATTAGTACAGTTGGAATAGTATACCTTGTTGGGTATATGCATTGGTCCATTGCATGGTTTGTAGCACCAGTTGTACTTCTAGCAATAAGGGATCAATGGAGAGAAGAACACGAACTCAAACGAAATATTGCAAAGGCTACTGCTATGAGCACAGAAAAAGAAGTCATTTTGGCTCGAGTGGACGATCTTCCAGCTTGGGTAAGTATTGCCATTTCTACTTCAAATCTAAATATGATGCCTTTTTTAATATTCAGGTATTTTTCCCGGATGTAGAACGAGCAGAATGGTTGAATCGAGTATGTATCAAAATACGACATTAATTTATTTGCTTACTAATTTGAGGTTTTAATTATAGATTTTACGGCAAGTTTGGCCCAATGTAAACCACTATGCCAGAGATTTCGTTCGAGATTCCATAGAACCAAGTATTCGAAAAGCTTTATCTAATTATAAATTGAATGGGTTTAAATTTGAACGGATTATATTGGGAAGCATCGTAAGTAACGAAAATAGGTCAAGATTCTTGTTAATAATTAATAAGACTGTTTTTCCAGCCTCCTAGAATCGGAGGAGTAAAAGTTTACGACAGGAACGTATCCAGAAACGAAATCATTATGGACTTGGATATATTGTAAGTCTTATTTAATTTCTTCACAATATTACAAAATTATTCAAAATGTCATTTCATAAACATATTTTGGTCCCAATTGTGTCACCACTTTCCACTAAATTTGAAAAAGAAATTAGAGCCATTTATTTGTTCTGTTTATTAGAAATACTTGGTTTATTGTTGCTAATTATTTCTAAAAACATATTGACGGATGACTACTAGGATGTAATTTTAAATAGCTGTCTATAAATTGAATGAAAATCTTGTTTGACTCAGAGTTCAATGACGGTAGGAAAGCAAAAATGAAAATTACTTATTTCTTAAAGATGAAACTTTTCTTTGGAACCAAAGCTAATTTGAGACCTAATTTCATCAATTTTGTGGCCACAACTCAATTTAGCTTGGAAAATTGTTTCACCTTTTTAGGAAAAACCTTTTTAGTTTTCGACATAGTCTACTTTTGGGCTTATTCATTTCGTTCAATACTGCTCCAAATTGTTGATTTTTCCCGAATATATATTTCAATTCTGCAAAATAAACTTCAATTTTTAAATTTCCTTGCCGCTAACCATTTCTTCAAATTGGGACAAATCAAAAGTCCTAGGGAGCCAACGACTTGGAATCTCAATGTCATCAATTGCGCAATAATTTGAAGTAATCTAAAAAGTTCGTGCAAAAATATACATGGTCAAAAAAAAAACGCACCACTCAAAAATTCACAAAAAATGCCGACTTTTCAAATAGCCATAACTGGGTTGATTTTGATTGAAAAAAAGCACAAAATAATTTTTTTTTTGTTTAATTCATAACTTTACGGCACTGATTAAGCATATTAGTAGAAATTATTCTGTTATCAAAACAATCATTTAAATATCTGAAAGCATCTCTTGAAGTTTACATAGGAGTGCCATTCTGTCAATACCATATTTAATGATTTTGTGTCAAAGGTATATCATTTAATAAAATTTCAAGTCTCCGTATAACGTTGTCCTCTTAAATTATAGAATCCACCAAGCGATTTCCCAATATACCACAAAAAACATTAAAGCTAAAACGAAGTTTATTTCGCCGTGGAATCACTATGTGTGGATTTTCTTGTGCCTAATAGTGTTCATTATGGCGATTAAATGATCCACAATAATTAGAAAAGTAGGATTCATCAGTCCATAAAACGTGACTGATAAAACTATCATTTTGTGCAATTTTGTTCAAAAACTATCTACATATATACAGGGTGGTGACTCGAAGGACGCACCATAGCGTTTTCAATGCTATCTTTGAAATATTCAATTATTGGCTTCCCTAATTATTTTACATCAAAAAAGTTGAATAGTTTATTGTAGAGAAAAAATTTCTGCATTTTTTGTCACTAATATTTTCAATTTTACTTTATTAGGAATCAGTAAAATTACGGAAATGTTTTTGATCATTTTCTTAAATTCAACAGTGCCATGATATAAAAAACAAATGTACCCATTCCAAGTTATTGCTTATATCTGTCATCTGCTGTCATCAGCGTTTCATATCAAGGGTCTTGAATTAAAATGTATAATTTAGAAGAAAAATTAGATATGATGAAATAGTTTTATGGTCAAAATAGTGCTCCACAAATATCAGTTTTCTTTAATTTTATTTTGTCATTTCATGGCACTGTTGATTCTAATGCAGGGGCCACACTAATGTCTAATGCCGTTAAGTAAGGCGTTATGTGACAATTGACATATTGTCATTGACAATATGTTCATTATTGAATAACGCCTTAATTAATGACATTCGACGTAAGTGTGGCCCCAGCATAAGAAAATTATCAATAAACATTTCCGTAATTTTACTGGTTCTTGGTAGAGAAAAAATAAAAATATTAGTGTCAAAAAATGCTGACATTTTCCTTCTACAATAAACTATTCAACTTTTTTGATGTAAAATAATTAGGGAAGCCAATAATTGAACATTTCCAAAATAGCATTGAAAACGCTATGGTTCGTGCTTTGAGTCACCATCCTGTATACATTTCATTATACGACTCGAATTCAAACTACTGCCTTTTTTCCGTTCGTTCAACTACTACTAAAGTTTGCTTATCCCTTGTGAATAGTAGTTCCAACTCTCCAAAATAGAGTTTATTTCGGTAATCACCACCTGATTAATATGAAATATTTTCCAAACTATTTTTTCCATGTTGGGGAGTAAGTAAATCGAAATGGTTTGAAAAGTTTTTTCGAAAATTGAAACTACTACTATTTTTGCTATGAGCCTTTTTAGCGCATTTTTTGGAAAAAAGCGCTATTATATTCTCTTTGGCTCAGCAACTATACTATTCACAGGCTTGAAACTGGTACTAAATAAAAGCTGCTGTTTCGTAGGTTTGCACAAATTGCTTCAATTCAAGCTTAGTGATTGTGGAAGATTAAATTATTCAATTACTTGTTTCAAGTGAAACAATGCCAATAGATATATATGACATTAGGGATATAGCAACTAAAGTTTATTCAAGTAGATAAAAATTTAGTTACAATTTTAGCCGTGGGTGTTACTATTATTATGTACAGTTGTCAAATCTGTCAGGGATTCATTCAATGACTTGTTTGACGCGAATTTGAAGCTTATTAGAATGAATTATTATTATTGGATGAAAATTTGTTTACTTTTGGTGTATATTTTTGATATAGCTTTGATAAAGATCAAATTATTATTTTAAGGTACAGCACTTGATCTCCTGTCAGTCAATAACTAAACAATGAAGATTAAAAGGTATTTTTGAGTTTGTACATGCATAAATTATGTACCTATCAAATAGTAAACTTGAAACTAGTACTAAATGGAAGCTGCTGTTTCGTAAGTTTGCCCAAACTGCTTGATTTCAAGTTCAGTAATTGTGGGAGATGGTAATTTGCGAAATCTCTGAAGTAACAAGCATTCATGAGCTGTCAAAAATGCGCTTTCATCATCTAGATGATTCTTCAATTTTTTTGGAAAAAAGCGCTATTATATTCACTTTGGCTGTCTGACTGGCTGGCTGGCTGACTGGCGTGACGCTGAGTTCTCAGCAACTATACTATTCACAGATTTGAAACTGGTACTAAATAAAAGCTGCTGTTTCGTAGGTTTGTACAAATTGCTTTAATTCAAGCTTAGTGATTGTGGAAGATTCAATTATTCAATTACTTGTTTCAAGTGAAACAATGTCCATAGATATAAATGACATTAGGGATATGGCAACTAAAGTTTATTCAAGTAGATTTAAATTTAGTTACTACTTTAGCCGTGGGTGTCAGTATTATTATGTACAGTTGTCAAATCTGTCCGGGATTCATTCAATGACTTGTTTGACGCGAATTTGATGCTTATTAGAATGAATTATTATTATTGGATGAAAATTTATTTTTATGTACAGCACTTGACCTCCCGTCAGTCAATAACTAAAAAATGAAGATCAAAAGGTATTTTTGAGTTTGTACATGCATAAATTATGTACTTATCAAATAGTCAACTTGAAACTAGTACTAAATGGAAGCTGCAGTTTCGTAAATTTGTCCAAACTGCTTGATTGCAAGCTCAATAATTGTGGGAGATGGTAATTTGCGAAATCTCTGAAGTTACAAGCATTCATGAGCTGTCAAAAATGCGCTTTCATCATCTTGATTATTCTTCAATTTTTTAGTTCACAAAGCAGTCTTCAATTTAGGCCCGTACACTTCATTCAACTCTGCTTCAGTTCAGTTTGTTGATCTTTTCCGAATAATTGTTACAACTTTGCAAAATGTTCACTAGTTTCGCAATCATCTTGGTGGAATAAAAACTCTCCGATAGTCATTTCTTCATATTTGAGAACAAGTAATCGCCCAAGAAAGCCAAATCTTAATATAAAGTGGATATGGAAGGAGTTGGGAGCTTGACTTCATTAATTTTGCTATTGTAAGTCGAAGTGGTTCGAAAATGCAAAAATTGCATTTATTTCCCGCTTTGGAATAAACTTTTTTTAATCTTTAACGTACTACCTTCAAGAAATAATTGTTCTGACTTTGAAGAAGATAATCGGTTTCGTAATCAATTCTTCCAGTGCCGGATTGAGAAACTTTGTTGTCTCTAGGAACAGTATTTAATGGGGTTCCTGAGCTACTGAAAATACATAAAATGGTTGGAAAAACCTTGAAGTTAGCATTGAGCTCCTCACTTTGTTTCGCCAGCCACTTTTTCATATTGGGAAACAAATAATAGTTTCCGGAGCCAAATCTGAGAATGAGAGGACGTAGAATATGGTAGAATTCTGAATTCATCAATTTTGCTGTCATACTTCCAGAGCAGTTAGCTGTAAAGTTGTAATGGAATAGAATTTTTTTAATCAACGGTTGACATTATTACTACTTTTTGTCCTTGCAAAGGCCTTTCATACCATCCTGGTAAGTGCTATTCCTATCCTATTGATACTTTTACTGTATGTTATCGCCATCCTACAAGCACTCTTCATTTGATTGGGAATTTGGCATAGAGATTAGAACAATTTTGTCTCCTGGGGCCAATCATATCTACTGATAAACTCTTAACAGAAATGGCAACTATAGTTATGGGATCGAATGCCACTTTAGCTCCATCAAAATCAATTGCATGAAAATAAAATAAGAGATATTTGAACTAATAAAAATTGTTATTTGTAGCTATGCTGGTGATTGCGATATAGCCTTTTCTGTAGCTGGTATAAAAGGCGGAATCAAAGACTTCCAACTACACGGGATGGTTCGTGTCGTCATGAAACCACTAATTACTGTTATGCCAATCGTGGGAGGCTTACAAGTTTTCTTTTTGAATAATCCTACCATTGAATTCAATCTGGTTGGCATGGCTGATGTTCTGGACATGCCTGGGTTGAGGTAAGTACTATCTAATTGCCAACTTGAATAGAAATAATTTGAAGAATGTTGTAGTGATATTTTGAGGAAGATAATAATTGAACAAGTTGCCTCAATGATGGTGTTACCCAACAAATTACCAATAAAACTGAGCGATGTTGTGGAATCATCAACCTTGAAAATACCTGAGCCTGAGGTACCAATTTTGATTCAATCTTCGATTTATTAATTAATAATTCTTTTTTTAGGGTGTGCTTCGCGTTCACGTGGTCGAAGCAAAACATTTAATGAAAAAAGACATTGGAATGCTTGGTAAAGGCAAGTCAGATCCTTACGCAGTAATCAATGTTGGTGCACAAGAATTTAAAACCAAAACTATTAATAATAGTGTTGATCCTAAATGGGATTATTGGTGCGAGGTATGTAGGTTTTTAATTAATGGATGTCACAAAGTAGATTACGAGGTTACTTTGTTGATATTTCAAATTGTTTGAGAGTGTATTTCTTAAATTTACTAAAATTGGAGCGATATTGGGCTTTATTTCTTCTGGAAGAAATTTTGTTTGATTGTAATTTAGGCAAAAAATGAGTTTGCTTTTTGGCTAAGCTTTAATATCGATCCTAATTGTCTCTAAATTACTAAATTTTTTTGTTGTGTTATTCAAAATATTGAATACAGTTCTTCAAACAAATCGGCATGCATCCGCTGAAATAGTTTTTAAGTATCAACAAATAGTAGTACTAGATGCAGTACACGGCAATGCAAATTTTTATATCATTTTTTATCAGCATTTTTCAAATTTATATAATCTAATATTTTGTTGATCTAAACTACATTGCTCCAAGAAAAAACGCTGGGGCGCACTGAAACTGAGAAACTGTGATGAGGAAGTCGAGATTATCCAATTTTGTTCATGGCCTTTGATGAAATTTCAGCTTTTGATGCTCAGTTTTTTGAGACAACCCTTTTTCACATAATTAAAAATTTAATCGCTAGAAATTTTGCTTCAATTTCTTTGATGTACTTTTTATTTTGTTGGAAGAAATTAGATTGGGTACATGTTTCAATTTGAATTTTTAAACTTATTTAAAAAAAAAAATGGTGGCATTAATTTCTTGGAGCATTGCAGTCCTTCTCGTTGTTTTCTGTTGAATGTTGATAGTGTCCCAAATCTTTGCACAATCAAAATCTTTCTTCTAAATTTCGTGTCTCGCATCTCTTGAACAACAAATGAGGTTGTTGCGTGTTATTTGTTGTGAGTGATGTGGCTTATAGTTCGTGGTCCTGGAGCCACAAGGACAACAGCTTTTCCTGCACCTTTGGGACGCTGATGATCTGCCAAAAGATGATGAACCACTTGGCAGGTATGTATTTTTACGCTTCCTCTTTATTCCCCAGGTTTAAATGGTAACCTTCCGACGATTAAAATCATCTTCATTTTGAGTTTTCCTGCTTGGGCTTAGCATGAGCATGTAGGGAATTTTTTTAAGATTTCTCTGAAAGTTGTGAATATAAATGTTGTGTATTTAGGCGGAAGTTAATTCTCGAAAAAAACAGGAGGTTGCGATTGAAGTTTGGGATTGGGATCCTGGTTTTCCTGGGGTGCAAAATGATGATTTTCTTGGCAGGTAGTGCAAGTTCTTTACAAGAAGAACTGCTTTTCAATGTTTGATATTTGATACTTGTTTGATGTTAGTTTTAAGAATGTTTAGCACTTTAAGCGTTCATTCAACCATAAGATATTTTGTATTCTAAACTACTAACATTGCGCTATAGCATATTATGGTTCATGTGCAAGCTACAAAATACTCATTCGCTGTAGCTTGCGCACTTTTTAATATGGACCACAACATGCGCTTCTAGTGTTTCTTTCGCTGATTCATATTTCTGTTTCTCTACATTTTAAATGTTGAAATATTTCGACTAAATGATTTGTTTTTTATTAATAATTATTAACAGTAGTTCAGAATATGATTCTACAGTAAAATAATATTTAATCATGATCATATTTTTGAGACGGCAGCACAGTACTACGCTCGCATGTTCTTGGTGTTAGTTTTAATGGTGTGTTTGGCAGTTCGTAGTGGAGGAGGCTTTTGGTTCACGCATACGTCTCAAGCTCTTTGATAAAGATAACCATGGCAAAGACGATTCTCTTGGAAGGTACTTATCTTTCATTTTTACCAAACACACTTCCAGTTATATACTAGACACTTATTCCGTAGATTCGTAGAAATATTATTTCGTAGGAGACTTATTCCAAATCACAATTATTAGAGTAGAAGAGGCACAACTGTAATATAATGCTTTCGATAGCATTTGTTTTGTATGATGTTAAAAGTAGATAAAAGTTTCAATGCATTGTACATATTATTTTGACTTGATCAAGATTAATAATTTAAGAATAAAAAGACAACATTTAAGTAGGTAAAATTGATTGTAAACAATGAGTATCTTTCAATTCACTTCACAGCCTTTGAAAATTTTGCAGCTTCGATTTGTTTGAGTTTTGTGAATATTTATTGTTTACACTTTAAATTTTCTGAAGTTCACAAATTAGATGAATAGCTGTACATAATGCACAGTTTTGCATGGCGTGGGTTTCAAAAATGCTTCGGTTGCAGTGTTGCTATTAACAAATCACACATTTTCATATCTTATTTAACAAACTATAATTTTTTTTTCATAATAATAATGTTTCGAATGTTTTTAGAGCTACAGTCGAGATTGGAAACGTCGTTAAGCAAGGACAAACCGATATTGTAAGTTTTCCTACAGTCAATAGGCAAAGCTTTCGAATAAATAAATTAAAATGAGATATTTATAATTTTTATCGTTTCAAAATGTAGTGAAATATCTCAAGATATAGTTTGACAAAACAGTGAACAACGGAAATAAGACTTGAGGATTCCGAAAACAATTGAAGTAGCTAGTTAATATTGACGAAATCGGCCTTTCACGAAGAACATTTAGGTGTAGTAGTTTTTCCCAAAAGGTTTTTGAAGGTGCTACATGTCGAGTGACTGAAATGAGAAAGAAAAACCTAGCCCAGAAAAAGCCTCAAGAAATATTTGGTTCATCTCTGCATTCAAAGGAATATACATTACTCCTATTTAGGAATACTCCGTGAAAGTAAAATCAATTGAAACATGATGTTGTACTACAGCTTCCGCGAATTTAACATTGGACGCGTCTATTTTAACCAGCAATATAAGCTACATAACGAGCTAGCTGGCTTTGCTGCAGATTGTCCAAGCTGCGTAGACCGCACAAAAATTACTGTCATATTGCTTCATTGGGCTAGTAAGTGACAGAAAAGGGCTATCATACCGCTGTTGAATTGCCTTCGTGTTGCCCCGTTTGTGGGCGGTCTTATCATTCAAGTAAACATTATTTAATAAAAACGACTTTTGATTTTAAATTCTGTATATTTATTGAAAACTTTGACGTTTCGATCCTTTGACCAAGGATGACTAATAGTGCTACTTACTGCTTTATCCAACTCTAGCAAATATCTACATAGAAGTCTTCAAAAAAGTAGCAGCAACTCAGAAATTTAAATGCTGGTTCCGTTACGTTGATGATAACTTTTCATCATTTAGCAATATGGTTTCCATGGGAAACATCCTGGAGTCCGCCAATGAACTACTTCCCGACATTAAGTTCAACATTTAGTTAGAGAAGGCCACAGGCTTACAATTTCTCGATATCTCAATATTACAATAACCTCAAAATCATAGTGTATCAAGCCGGGGATATCAGCATACCGGAATACCTGTATAAAGAATACCAACCGACGATCCTTGTGAAATCTCTAAGAACTCCTTTGAAGATTCATTGCGAGAGACAGAGATTAAAACAGAACGGGATTGGTCAATAATTCAAATCAATGTTTTTCGCCTCCAGGGACCCGTATTACGAACAGTCAGTGTGTTGCGATGGAGTTATCGCTTTTTTTTAGAACTAGCAAATATCTGCATAGAAGAACTCGAGAAAGAAGCAATTTCAAAATCTAAGTGATGACTCCGGTAAATCGAGATTTCGTCATCTGGGCAAAAAGCGTTCCCTAGAAAACTTCCTGAGGCCCACCAATGGATTATTCCTTGACATCAAGTTCATCACAGCCCTACAATTTCGTGATATCTCAGTGTACCATACCGAGACTATCAGTGAGCCGGAATACCTGGATAAATAATACCAACAGAAATTCCTTTGAAAATTTCTAAGAATTCCATTAAGATTCATCGTGGAAAGCAAACTGGTTTCTAAGTACAGTAAACGATATGATTCTGTGACGGAGTAATAGCTGTTCTAGCAAATGTCCACCTGATAGGCTTCGAAAAAGAAGTTTTGAGATCAGAAACGATGTAATCAAACTGGTTATTCCAGTACGTCCATCTGACTATACGGGTTCCATGAAAAACTTCCTGTAGCAAATCTTCGAATTACATTTATCATTTTGGGATATATTGATTGAAGGAAAACAAGGTGAAGCACTAGAACATTAAGACCTTGTTGCACAGTCTTTGCTTCATCCTAAACCTAGCTCAATTACCTTAGTAACAATTGTTTCAACAATCGTTACCTAGGTAGGTAATTGAGCTACGCTTAGGATGAACCAAAGACTGTGCAACCAGACCTAAGTATTCAACACAGGTACTTGAACGCAATACCTTGTCAACATCTAGCACAGAAACAAAGTGTCGTCAACACTAGAATTGTACCGTGCCAAGATTATCATTGAGCTGAAACATCTGGACGAGAATCAGCTTCCATTTGAAAATATTAATAGGAGTTTGAATCCCAAAAACGAATAAAAATCTGGCAACGATCTATTCAAGATATGTGACAAAATAGGTCTTTAACTGAATAAAGGCCATGGGCAAAATGGCTCAAGTCTTACCGAAAAATAAGATGGATTTCAGGAAACTGCAAAGACTACTAAGTATGCCGTGTATCTGTGGCGAAATCTACATTGGACAAACAGGAATTCATATCGTTAATTGAACTGAAGGAACATAAGAGCAGCACGAAGCATCAACAGTAGAAGAAAATCTATTTTTGTAGAACATGAAATAAGGACAGGACATAAAATAAAACTGGACAAAACCAAAATACTAGTAAGGCAAAATATTCTAGTCTAGGTTTCACAGAGGCTGCATGAATCAAGAAGAATCCGGAGAACTACAACTGGAATGAAGATGTGGTGGATACCAACCACTCGAACGACATAGCTCAACGAATAAAAAACATATAAGAACCGATTAGCCAAACCAATCTGTAGATTCAAAGCGACTTCTGAAGAAAATAGCGATGAGATTCTCGGAATACCAGAGTTTGGAGAACGACGTGGTAGCATGTCCGCCGTCCGGCATACTTTTATCAGTCAGGATGTTTCCGCAGCTCTTGGGGCTTAGGCAATCTTTGTGTTAAATCAGGCTTAATCCGAGCAATACCAGATTTGCCCATTCACCCATAACACTTTTTTTTTGACAGCGTTTCAAGACCTGGTAAAAAGCCCATCTTTTGGATACTTAGGAGGTGAAATCTACACACCCGCAATGTTGAATTTGTCAAGCAGTATCAACATACGTGATGCTACCCAAATTTTGGGTAGCACCATGTATGTCTACCTTACACTCTTTATTTTGAAGTGAAACTTTTGAGCATTTTAAACAGCGACTCCAGCGGGTTTGTCATGTTTTTAGGTATTCCTAGGAGTTCTCCACGGGATTATTTCGAATCTTATGGTCGTTTATTCATCCGAAAGTTTTGCCTAAAAATATTATTGACCATTCTAAACAACATTTCTAACACTAATTCAACTTTTAGTGGGTTACTTTAGAACAAGCCAAACATGGGATGGTCCACTTACGTATGACTTGGCTCAAATTAAGTCCCGATTACGCTGACCTAAAAGCCGCCCTATTTGAAACACAACAGTTGAGAATAACTAGCATGAGTACAGCTCTTCTTATAGTATTTATCGACTCCGCTAAAAACCTTCCAGTAAGTTGAATCAAACACCTAACAATTTTTTTTGTTAATAATTAAATTGTAAATGCAGCAAGCGAGAGCTGCGAGTAAACCCGATCCATTCGTGGTGGTTTCCGTTGGAAAAATGTCTCGCCAAACGACAACAATAATGCGCACTGGCGATCCAGTTTGGGAGCAAGGATTTACATTCCTGATCCAAAATCCAGATAGTGATACATTACATTTTAAAATAGCAGATCAGAAAACTAATACTGATTTAGGGTACTATACTTATAACCTTTCACAATTGTCCTCAAAGTCCAATTTGGAAGTAGAGAATCAGCCATTTGCTCTGCTGAGAGGAGGACCAGACAGCAAGATTGTTATGTCATTGAAATTAAGAGTAAGTTTTCCAATGAAGATTTGCATTCTATTTTTTTTAGTTGCAAAAATGCAACTTTTCGAATCTGTTTCGAGAATTATAAGGTGAATGTTATAATAGTTATGTTTTAGGTGTTGAAATTCGATCCTCCGACGCTAAACGGATCACCAAACGGCGAATCAGGTGAAGGAGTTAATGAAAAATCTCCACTTATTCGCACGGATTCAACTCTTTCTACTACTTCCAGTATGTTTATTTTATCCATTTTATTTTAGTTCTTCCAGATCCAGCATGGAACTAACATGAATTTAAATAATTCAAGTTAACATCGACATCGTATGTAACCTCCAGTTTTGTGAAAGTTTTCGATATTGGCCCAAACTCAGTGTGTACTGAGCAGCCGATTTTTTTGAGTAGCATGTAATATTTTTCCTACTTCTGTGTTACATTTAGTTTTTTTGGGAGTTTTAGTTGAGTGTAATAAATTTCAAATGTTCAGATAAATCTATGGGAATGCCACCAAGTCCTGTTAAAAAGGATTTTGCCAGAGAGGCATCAATCAAAAGTGCTAGTCAAAATTTAATAACTGAATCAAGAAAAGACAGTGAAGAAACGGAAGATGTTATGACGGAAACAACAGTGGCTCCCGTTAGTTCTTCGCCATCAGGAAGTCCTCATGCAACACTTCATCATAGAACTCCCAGCGTTACGTCGTAAGACAAATAAATTTACAAGTTTTCGTCGATTAATTAGTAGTGTTCTAGCTCTGCTGGTGAATCTGGATTAGGTCGCATTCGTCTAACTTTAAGATACAGCGTCCAACGGCAAATTTTAGTTGTAGTAGTCTTAAAAGTTGCGTAAGTTCCTTTCAAAATTTCTCAAAACTATTTGTACTAATAATTTTTGTTCTAGTAACTTGCCTCTTAAAGATCCCGCGAATATTCCCGATCCATACGTCAAAATATATTTGTTACCAGATAGAGCCAAAGACTCCAAACGGAAAACTAGGGTATTTCTGATTTATTTAATTGTTAGTTTGTTGTGAGTGCGGAAGTTTGATCTGAATTAATGTGTATGACATGATTTCAATGTATAAATGAGAAACCTGGGCAGGATGAAGGATTTCCGGTCTTACACAGGAATGACTTGCTGTCATATAAGTTTTTGGTTTAGATGGTTTTATACCAACGAAAATCCATTCAAATTTGGTAAAAAGTCTGCGCCTCCATTTTCAACAAAAAAATAATAGAAAGCAGAATTTTATGTTTAAGCCGACCCACGTTGAAAACACAGTCTTTCACTGCCAGGCCGAGAATTTTTCACTTTTAAAGTCGTCCATACGCTTGTATGAAGACAAAAAGAATGTTCGATATTTAAATGTAGATCTTGTTCAAAATTAATCAATTTCTAATATTTTTAGGTCGTAAAAGACAATTGCAACCCAGTTTATGATGAAACATTCGAATACTTAATGTCCCAAGGTGAACTGAATTCTCGTCAGTTAGAAGTTACTGTAGTAACGCAGAAAAAAATGTTTTCTTCAGGCAGTAATGTTATGGGACAGGTAAATTTTTTAATAAAACATCATTAACACAAAATATATCGATTATATTTTAGGTCGTCATCGATTTGAGTCAATATGACCTAACTCAGGCTCATACAGACTGGTTCGACCTACAGCCCGAAAACCCCCGAGAGTATTAAATAAGTCTCATTTTGACCGTTACTTCGTTGCACACAATTTGAAACTATATGCACATTTATTACATTGTTACTGTAATTTAACAATATTAAACAGTTGAAACAATTGCCTTCTACTTTAAACGCAGTACTTCTACTGCTCTTTTGTTTTACTCATAAAACAATGAACCATTGGTAGCATAACTACCGTAAAGTCCCTAGTTATATTTTTCTATATTTGTAAATTTCTCAACTGCCTCAATTTAACTTCAAGAAAATATTTTCTAATAATTTTTATTGTTAATTTATATGCTTTTTACCTAATTTATCGAGCTTTAACTGTAGTATTGATATTCGCTTTTGAATGTATAATTTTTTAACAATTTATCTTGTATATTTGACAGAATAAATATTATGTTGTACAAAATATTTATTATTTTGAATGATACACACGAAATTACATTGTATATTAAAATATTTGTATAAGGAGTATTTCAAGAACTGTACATGAATTTTCACCTTCAAAAACTAATTTTATACACAGCTTTTTTAACATTCCTTGCATGTAATACGATCAGTAAAGGAATACTTGTGCGTGCTCTAATCTATTTTAAAGGCCACGAAAGTAGATACATGTGTTCTCAAAAATCATGAGTTAATAACGATTAAAACAGCTTATATCATAAAAAGCGCAGTAAATAATATTTTTAATCTAATACTAAGTTAATACTTTGTTAAATACAGAATATTTTAATGGTAACCAAGCAAAACATAATACTTAAAGCTATAAATGCTAAATAAACCGACTTCAACAATATGCCACCTACAAAAAATAAATATTTTGAATTTCCCATGATTTTCGACACCTTGAAGTCGGCTCTAATGTAGGAAGTAAAGCAGATTACATTGGACGTATAATTTTCTCTTAAAATTTAAGTAGGATCACTCTCGAAATATAGCCTATCCAATAAAAAAATAATTTTCTAAATCGGTTCTCAATTAGCGATGATATCGCATAACATACACACTAAAATTATCATTCCACCCTTGTTCCACATTTGGGAATGGAATTTACCAATTCAAATTAATATGGGATCACCCGTGAAGTACCCGGTTTCGAACAACTAAGAAACATCGAACTCGGTCCACGTGGTGAAGAATTATAGCTTAACATACATTTAAAAAAAAAAGATTCCGACGAATTGAGAACCTATTCATTTTTTTGAAGTGGATTGAAAATAAATTTAAAAATCCGAACGAAAAATATATGTAAGAATTCACGGCCTTCAATTGGTTTTTGGATAGTCTACCATTTGGGTGGCAATTCTCAGATTTTTTGGAAGATCACCAAATTTTTTTCCAGCTCTTAAAATTTTGGATAGCTCAACTAGTTTTTAAGCAACTCAACAAATTTTTGGAGACTCCATCAAATTTTAAGGTTTCACCCAATTTCTTAGCAACCTACAAATATCTAATCAACATTTTTGATAGCCAATCAAATTTTTTTGTCTCCTAAAATTTCGACCATTCAACCTAATTTTTGGATAATCCACAAAATTTTTGAGAAGACCATAAAATTCTTGAATAGCTCTTTTCGTACATATCATCAAATTTTTTTTTCAGATAGCATCCAAAGTTTTCAAAAAGCCTGTCAAATTGGATGGGTACTTCACTATTTATTTCTATGGAACACCAAATTTCTAAGTAGATCTTGAAGTTTCGAGTAGCTCAATAAATTTTTGAGCACCTCAACAAATTCTTAGACAATCCAACAAATTTTTGGATAGTTCATAAAATTTTTCAGCAATACACCAATTATCGGTACCTCACCAAAACTTCTAGTATAGCCCAAGAAACATTTTGAGTAGCTCATAATAGCTAGGAAGCAATACGGGTATATGATTTTATTGTAGCTAACAATAATATGTAATGAAAATATTGATATAACTGACCGATTGAAGTAGCTACTAAATATTTTAGTAGCGCAAAAATTTTTAGGTACCTACATTTTTTTTTTAATAATGTCCGAAGTTTCTTTCTGCATACCAAATTCCTGAGTTGCTTTGTAAATTTGAGATGACTCACAAAATTTTTGGTGGCAACCTCCAAATTTTTTAGCAAACCATTAAATTTTTGTGTAGCTTTTTTTAGGCAGAGCCCAATTAATTTTTGGTCAACTTTAAGTAGAGTTTAATATCTACGGCAACTATTGTATGGCCAATTGTTTCTACGGTTATTATTCCGCTCTCAAAGTTAAGTGACGGTGGTGCAACTGCCCATTAAAGTTTCAGTTGCCTAACATAAATTCTTAGAAACCAAATTAATGTTTTGAATAATTCCGGAAGTTATTAGCAGACCAAATTTTTTTTTGATAATTCTGAAAGTTACGAATAGCTCACAAAATTGTAAGTATACTAGAAATTTTTAAGGAAGCGGTGTACGTCATCAAATAATGTCACTAGATTTATGATGTCACGTACCGCTACGTTTACGTTATATGCCTAAGGCCCAGTTGTACAGTCTAAGCTTATCCAAAGTTTAGTAAAATCACGTTTAATTTCTATGGTTACAATTATTTCAGCAATTGTAACCATAGAAATTAAACTTGGTTTTATTAAACTTTGGATAAGCTTAGACTGTACAACTGGGCCTAAATCTCATTTTAAATTGTACTGCAGGTTGCGGGGAAACCAATAAAATATTGAAACAGAATTTATATTCATGATGGGTATTTTTAAATTATATATATAAAATATATTTAGATGTGACGTACACCGCTTCCTTAAAAATTTCAATTATGGTAGATAATAAAATTTTTGAGGATATCTCTTAGTTTTTGAAAATTCAACGAATTTTTAAGTAGTCTAACAAATTTTTTAGATAATTCAATGAATTTTTGGGCAGTCTCATAAATTTTGTAATGGCTCATCAATTATTTCAGTAGCCTCAAATTCTTGAGTATCTAATAAATAGTTATTTATGTATCTAGTGCGCGAAATTATACTTTGGTACTTGAGAATGAAAGTTTTTTGTCGAGGTGGTAGCCGAGACACAAATCATTCGAAAGCTCCAAAGAAATTTCGTGCACGTGTAGCATACAACATTTTTTCTACAGACGTCAAAAAACTAAAAAAATATATTAAAATCATATTAAAATACAAAAATTAGTAGAATTCATTTTCTTGACAACGTGCACAAAGTACTTTGTGCACGTTGTCAAGATAAAATCAGTGCACGAAATACTTCGTGCCCGTTGTCATGATAAACAACTCCAATGCGACATTTCGTATACTAATATTGATGCACAAATGTCATGATTTTTTGACGTCTGTAGAAAAAAATTTTAAGTAGTTCCCGAAGTTTTAAATAGCCCACTAGATTTTGGAGTGATTTTTCAAGTTTTGGATAGCTCACAAAATTTTGGATAACAGCTTCCAAATTTCTTAGCAGCCTCTGAAATTATAATGCAGCTCTAAAATTTTAGGTAGCTCGGCATATTTTCGAGTATTTTTGGACAGCCCGTCAAAATTTTCAGATATCCGCCAAAGATTTGGATACTTGACTAAAACTTGAGGTAGCCCAACAAATTTGAGTAGTTTCCGAATTTTGGAGCAGGTAAATTACTAAATTTATACTTGAAGTCATAAGTATCTAAATGAAATTTTTTGGGTAGCTCTGGAAGTTATGGACGAAACCAACAAATTTTTGGATAATTTTGGAAGATTCGGATACCACACAAAATTTTAGGTGGCAAATAATAATTTTTTGAAGTTCAAAAATTTTTCCAGTACTCCAACAAAATTTTTGGGCGTCATCATATTTGGTAGCAATCCATGAACATTTTGGGTGCCTTATTAAAATCTTTGGTAGTTTATCAAATTTTTTGGGTAGCCTTCGAAGTTTTAAACAGTCCATCAAATTAGTGAGTAGTTTTGCAAGTTTTGGATAGCTTATGAAATTTCGGGTAGCAATCTCCTACTTTTTTAGCAATCAATTTTTTAGGTAGCTTTCAAATTTTTAGATGGCACGACATATTTTAGGCTATCAACAAAATTTTTAGGTGGTTCATTAAATTCTGTAGCAATCCATGATTGTTTTGGGTACCTAATCAAAACTTTTGGTAGCCCATAAAAAATTTTGGGTAGCCTCTGAAGTTTTGAGCAGCGCACTCAATTTTTGAGTATCCCACTAAAATTTTTATGTATTCACTTTAGTTTCTGGTATTCAGCAAATTTCTTCGGATTCTAATACAATATATTTTCAGATCGTTACTTCCGTTTGAGTTCCTATCAAGGTAATACTACTCCACATTATCTACAAAGTGTTTTTTCACGTGTGCACTTAAATCTCTTTTCCTATTATACCCTTTATTACAAAAATCACAAGTATAAGGCGTTTCGCCAGTATGAAGTCTCAAATGGACTTTCAAATTCGAAGTTTGAGAAAAATACTGATCACAATACTGACATTTATAAGGCTTCGCCCCTGTATGACTTCTGATATGTACAGTCAGTCCACTTAAGCCAATAAAAGACTTATCGCATATATCGCATTTGTAAGGTTTATCGCCGGAATGTACCCTAAAGTGTCTTACTAAATCGCTGAGGCTTGGATAGAAGGTTCCACAGAACTCACACTGGTGGTTTTTAGGCTTCTGTTCTAATTTGTAAGTGCCTTCTTTTATCGCTTGCTGTTTTTCGTGTAGTTGCTCATGTCTTCTTAGATCAAATTTATTTACGAAAGCTCTCTCGCATTGGGAACAGGGAAAATTTCTTTCTCCGGTGTGTAATTTCAAGTGGTATTGAAGGGATCTTGAGGATTTGAATTTTTTGTCGCAAACGGTACAAATGAATTTTTTTTCGCCCGAGTGTACTTCCATGTGTTTAGTTAAATTACTTTTTAAAATAAAACTTTTTCCACAGTATATACAATAATGGTTTCGGATACCAGCGTGAGACAATAAATGTTTGGAAAGAAATGATTTTAAACGGAATGATTTTCCGCATTCTTTACAACTAAATGGCCGTTTGTTGGTGTGAACTGTGAGGTGCTGGACCAATCCTGCTTTGCAGTTGAAGATTTTGCCGCAAGTATCGCACTGGTGCTTCTTTTGGGGTCTTTTTGGTCTAATTCTTTTTTGTGTCTCATCATCTGGTATTTCATTAACAATTAATTTTTCTGCCGTTTCTCCTTCAGAATGTTTTTCAAAAAGTAAAGTTACTTCTGAGCAACTATCACAATCAGGCACCGAATTTTGTTTCTTACATAAAACGCATTCATAAAGTGTTGGGACCTCAATATTCTGGGCTATAATTGTATCTTTTAAAATACTGTTCTCTTCTTGTAGACAAATCGTCATATCTTCGTATATTTCTTTTGGATCGAAGTATTCTAAATTATTGACTGACAGTTGAGTATTAGATGTAACTGTATTCATATATTCATATAATTTTAAATAAGACTTTTCGCATTTTTCTTTAAATTGTATTGCTGTTTTCAATTCTTCATTACAAGTTTCACAAATACATTGAGGAAATCCGTCGTCTTGATGCACCTAAATAGTTTTAAATTATTTGCATTAATTACGTCAAATATTTTGAGGTTACCTTTACTAAAGCAAACGTCATTATAAACTGATCCAAGCCTTCATTAATAATATTCATAAGATTAGAGGTGTTTATCAAACATATTCTACAAACTGAATCGAATTTTATGTCCATACTTTTGTTGTAATAAAAAATGTAAACAAAGCAATTTTAACTAAAACTAATAACTGTTGCCAACTGCCAGGCACAAAATCTGATTGCGAGAGACTCGACTCCAAAGCCCACCTTTTCAGCCGGAGTTGTTGGTGGATTACCATATACATAGAAAATACAACATATACAAACCATATACAAACAAATATTATTTGAAACGTGTTTATAGCATCACTATTTATTATTAGTATATGATTTCCTGATTAAGAGTAAACAAGGTTAACGCAATTGTTTCGAACAATAGAAGGTACATATTGATGCTCACATCAATTTTAATAACTGTTCTTGGCGTAAATAGTAAAAAAACTCAATTAGCAACCTCTACAAGGAATAATGATCTAAACAATTATAAATATTATCCACACGCATATCTAATTAGTATTAATAAGCCTTGTCTGCAGTAAAAGTACTTCATATGGTACAGATTTATGCAAACATGACATTGAAGTGCTGAACTAGATATTTGCCATTTTAAAATTGATTAACCTTCGGCAATTTGGGCATGAGGATATATATTTTTGATATTCGGTCAAGGCATTTACAATTTTACTACACAATTACATAATTTGGTATCAGTTATATTATAATTATCCTAATTCTAATGCCTATTAAATGGTTTTTTAATTATTGTCGGACTGTAAATATCGCAATTATTTTTTGTTGCAGTATCATTCTATGTATCATGAATTAATAAAAAATAAATAATAGGTGTTACTCACTTTTTGATGACTTCTGAATGAGACAGCAACATCCTATGAATTGAAACTGCATTTTCCGGGATGTACGAATCTGGAATTATTGTTTAAACATAAATATTTATTTAAATATGAATAAAATTACATTTAACATGACCAAGTAATTCTTTATAGATACACAAATGTGTACAATACCGATTTTTTTTTGTAAAATAAAAAGAATTTTGTAAAACAAAAGATATACGAGACGATTTTCGCCAGTTTTTTGTTTAAACAAAGCAGTACAATGTAAGACTCAATATTCAATAGAATATGTTTGTTATTATTGTTTTTCACTACTATGTTTTGTGTTAACTTGGGGAACACAGAAGGGTGGTTTATTTGAAATAATAAAGTATACAACAAAATTAAATAACATTATTTTACCATTACCATTATATAATTCAAGAACACGATTTGAATTTTTATAATACTTGTGAAGAAAATTGACAAGATTTTCGCATTAATAAAAATAATTCTGCAGCTGGATGAGAGAAATAAAAATTCTTATACTTGAATAATTATTTTCCGATAATGTTTTTTTGGATAAGAGGCGGTACAGGCTCACAATAATAGATTCTACTTGCGTAGCAAATTTTTCCAGCTTGAAAAATAAAAAAAATGAAATTTAATGTATTCACTATATGTTATGATAATTTCAAAGATAAATTACTACTAAATGCTTGCATTACTGTAAGTAATTATAATGCTATCAAGGAACTCAGTCACTCAATCATATTTCCCTTATTTCAATCACGTAAAAAAACCGCATACAATGTTATCTTGTGATCATTCTTATTTTGCAACTGCATTTCGTGCATTGCCTGAAAATTTTTTGTGATTTTACTTTGGTTATATAAACGAAACAAAGAAATAGACATGTAAGGAGCAAAACGAAATTGGAGGTTGCGAAACTGATGAATTTTGATACTTATAAGAAAGATGTACGGAACTATTCATTAAAATACGGTGAATCCATTTTGATTTGGGAATAGATATTTAAGATACAAGTGTAAAAAAGTTATTCTTTAATGCACGGTGGTTTGGTTAGAAACATGTGTTTTTGGGAGCTTCGCAAGTGCACTAGAGACTTTTGCATGTGCATACTTTTTATCATTTCCACAATTACGCTGACACTGCAGATCTATGCCTGGCGCATTCACCAAGCGTACAAATATTTCTACTCATATCATCTGAAGCCTGCTCTGCTAGATATCGAAATGGGACATATATGAACATTTAAGTTAAAGTTCCTTTTTTAATCCCTGAAATTTTAATTGAAATCTGTTTCAGAGCCTATTTGATACAAACATTCAGACAGACAGGCAGACAAAAATTCTAAAAACGGTCATTTATAATTGAGCAGTTCTCAATTAATTCGCTCTTTCTTCTTAAATTAACGAAACTATAACCGTTAAAAAAGTGTATTCAAGTAGATGTAGTATAAATAGAACTTTAAAAAAATTTGTAGAATAAATTAAGGAGCAAAAAAGTGCTAAAATTTTTACTACTTTTAGACTAACGTAAAATCAGAAATATCATGCAAATAATTGCAAATTTTTCACACCTTTTTCATTAGCATGAATCAGAAAACCAAAATAAAAATACGAATTATTAAAAAAAAAATGTGTAAACATTAATGGATTTTTTTTTCCAATTTTTCAGATTTAGCCTATGTTTATAATGACTTAATTTCAAGTCATCTGAATAAAATTACAGGTTTTAAAATTGAATTAAATAACATTATGAAAATTTAGATAAATATTGCTTCAGAAAAAATTATGAAACTTACTTAAGTACAACTAGAGTTCAAATAAATATTGCAACACTAAAAGTTTACTTTATAGTAAATATTTATTATCAAGGACAATAAGGTGTCTATTATAGCCGAATTTGTGTTTGCTGTCAAAAAGAAAGAACAGGTGAAGATTTGTCAAGATTCATATTATATTTTTCCACTAAACCGCCTAACTCTCACAATTGTTAACTCTTTGAAAGAATTTTTTTCCTGAACAAATAGACATTAATTTATTAAAATCGACATTTCATTATTACTGACATGACTGCTAATTAAAATTACCTTAATGACAGCTCAATTATGTATATTGAAATTTGCATAGATCTAAACGATGGTATTCAAACGTATATATAGAAACATTACAGTTTGAACCGCTAGGCAGCGCGCGGTTCGCGTTAAAATAGCTACAAAAAAGTGATACTTCATGAACAGGTGAATGGAAAAATTAATTATTACATAATTATGTGGTTAAGTTCTACCTAAATTTATTTTTCAACGTTCTCTTCCTCATTATCCTTGATTAAACAAAATAGTTTCATATTTTTTCTAGGTATAGAATGAAGAAGAGGAAGAACAATATTTCTATTGTATGTACAGTCTATGACCTTCTTTTTGAATATGTATTATTCTAATTTACAATTTGTTCTAAATGGTTTGAATTTTGTCAAGGACTTTCATCTCAAATTGTAAAATTCAGGTTTCCCCAAACAATTATTAGTAAATTTACATTTTGAAGATGACTACGATATTTTTGTTTATTTAGATGATCATGATTTAAATAATAATCAGGATATTAGCATTACCGTCCGAAAATATGAAGGATTTTCTTACAAAATTATTGTTAAATAAACAAAAATTCATACCAGGAACTGAATTACTTAAATTCTTGCTTTGGGTTTGGATACAGGTACACAGAAGAAATACTTCGACTTGCCTCAATTAATATTCAAGAGCAATACTTTTTTTGCTAGATAAGAAGGGAATTATTTTCCAGTAGCTATCAATTATATTACATCAAAAAAGCTAGTGATAATGAAATTCGTAGTATATCTACGTGCTCTATTTTGTGACGAAGTGAATTTTTTAAACATTCCAATTTCCTGTATAATATCTTTCTTCAACTGACACCAAAAACGCTCCTACGCCAATTAGCACAGACTATTTTCCCGCCGAAAATGTAAAACAGAGAATAAACTTGAAAGCATCATTATACGAGATTCAATATTAATTTGACGATAATTAGGAATTGAATATATAATAAAATAGATTTCAGGGCCTTTTGACATAATGCATTAAATGCAGCATTTTACTTTGCATTCTAATGCTACATTTTGATGCAAAGAAAATTTTGTTCAACGTATGAAGTACCCCACGTTCTGTCTTCACATTGTGGTACTTCAGTATATTTTTCTGTGATATGAATATTTTATGTAAAACATATGGTTTATTGTTTTCTCCAAATAAATATGTTGGAATTTTTTACACACCAAGATTATTTTAATGTATGTATGTGCGTACATACCTTGCTCTCTTTTTAGAAATCAATTGCAAAAATTCCTGTAATACATACATAGGTGAGTATATGATGTGTTACAATTTGTTTTTAATAAATAAAGAGAAAATTTAATCTGAATATTATACAAATACAATACTCTCCTAGAAACCGTCGTATTAAGCTCAGAAGTTCCTGAATGACGGTTAAGTGCAGGGTGTACTTGTTTGGTGCAAATGTCAATATTTTTGGATAAGATTAAATTTATGACCGGATTAAAAGCTTCTCATGCCATCAATCAATTAGATTTCACTACTTTAAATAGCTCCTTTAGAAATATTAGAGACTATTCTCAGTTTTAAAAAAATCATTCCGTTTCCATTATGTTTGTATTAATTTATTAGGGCTGGTTTATAATGGGTTTAATTCAGGAATTTACATTTAGAAATTTAGATTTATATATAATATAACCTAAAATTGACTTTTTGAGTAGCCATTTCACATCGCCAAAATTGTTTTATTTGCACAACTGAGTTTCGGTTAGAATTATTACTTCCATCATATAAATATAGGTGCTCTTCCACCATATTCATTATTTAAATATCTTCTCTGTGACAACTGACAGTTGTCATTTTGGAATTTCTGACAACCAATGCCTACGATTGGCTGGATTTATAATTGAGAAAGTCTAAATTTCTAATTAAATTCATCATAAACCAACCTTTAAGGCTGGTTTATGATGGATTTAATTTAGGAATTTACATTTAGAAATTTAGATTTATAGATTTAGATCATCATTCTCGTTCATTTCTTGAAATGTAACCTGAAATTGATATTTTGGGTAGCTATTTTACATCACCAAAATTGTTTTATCTGCACAAATGATTGAATTTCAGTTTGATTTATTATTTTTATCATAGAAATATGGGTGCTCTTTCACCATATTCATGATATGAATAATTTTCCTGTGTCAGCTGTCAATTTGGAATTTCTGACATATCAGCTAACGTCTACGATTGGCTGGATTTATAATTGAGAAAATCTAAATCTGTAAATTGAATCCATCATAAACCAGCCTTCTCTTTTTTGGAATATAACCAAAAATTGACCTTTTGAATAGTCATTTTACATCGCCAAAACCATTTTATTTGCACAAATAATTGTATCTCGGTTTGATTTATCACTTTTATCATATGAATATGGATGCTCATCCACCATATTCATGATTTAAATATATTTTCTGTGACAGTTGACAATTTGAAATTTTTTACATGTCAGCCAATGTCTTTGATTGGCTGGATTTATAATTTACAGAATCTAAATTTGTAAATTAAATCCATCATAAACCAGTCTTTAGAGTGCCAATTGTTTTCCCAAAATATAAAATATTTTCATATAAAATTCCATGCTATAAAATTAAATAATTAATTTGCGGAATTAACCGCTGGCGTCCAAGATGGCCCGCTGAATGTTGATGAAACATTGATTAATTGATTTAATGCAGTAGGAATAATTTATTTGGATTGTTAATTGCCTGCTCTATTGTGTAGCTCGCATATTTGATCATTGTGAGATTGGTTATTTGAAGTTTATGCAGTCCTTAGTGCTGAGTTGATCGTTGTTGGTTCTGTTATTAACTATCATCCTGATGAAACGAATGATTGATCCATTATTGTAATAAACTCAACTGCACTTGATTGAATATTGTTTGTTATGATATATTGAATTGGTTACAAAAAGCTAAATATTCTTGTAATAAACCAAAGATGGCCAATAAAATATTATCATAAAACTTTGATTATATTCTAATAATCAAAAACAACAAGAGTTGAATAAAATATCTAAGTATAATTTTTATATCTCTTGAGCTCAGAAAAACTACGTTGCATAAGGTATAATGTGCACGACCTGTCACTGTCACCATATTATTCACTAGCTTTATTCTCTTCCTGGTTCTCTTTTTAATAGGATTTTTTTTAAAATCTCGTTAAGCTATACCAAACATCTAAATTGTTTGCTTGATCTCTTTTTATCTCTCTCGAGCTCATAGAGAAACCTATCACCATTCTGTTCTTTAGCTCTTTTACCCTCTGTTTCTCTTTTGTTTCAAACATCCTAGTTATGAACCTGATGTCTTTTTATCTCTCAAAAGGAATATGATGCATACATCACTTTATATTTTACCTCTTTTCATCTATTTTGAGCTCAGAGAAAATACGTGGCGCTTTGTATAACGTGCACAACTTGTCACCACTTTCTGGTCCCGGATCTATCTCGACTAAAAAGTGCCACTTCATTTTCATTTCATGTACCATCTAGCATAATTTGTCTCTCAGTAAAAGTTGAAGTATAACATGCAGGGAAACCATAAATCCTCGGAATTTAATTTCACATTTTTTTCCAATAATTACCTAATCATACGCAGTGTGATTCAATCTTGCACTAGATATTGAAGGACAAATATTACCATTATAAAGTAATAGTTCAAGATTGTGGGATATTAAATAAACAATTGAAAAAATTATTATAATATGTGGGACTTCTAATAGGTGATTGTCTTGTGAAAAAATCGTGTACAACATGACCTAAGATTACATAAAAAAATATGTAAATACAGTTTTTATAACTAACCGTACTGACATTTATATGCAAATCGGTATTAATTCATGCGTTAATCACGTGAGTCATATAATTAAAAATGCAACATTGATTGATATGGAATTGTATCTGATAAATCGACATCAAAAACTTATTATAATAAGAAAATTACTTCCGGTATATCATCTTCTTATTATTACATTGATTTATTTAGTTAATATTGTTACAAATATGAATTTTCTTGAATTGTTTATGGTGTTTATTTATTGTGGTATTTATTGAAGTTCAAGAGATTATTTTTCATCTTGTCATCTTGTATAAATTAAATATTGTTCTCAGTTACAAATTTCCCCAAAAATCTAATTATAACATCGTTACACAAATTTTTCGTGGAAAATACGTATTATTTTACATCGCAAAAATTTTGCAATTCATTTTACATTATTTTTGTAGCCCTTAATAGTTACTAAATGATTACGGAGAATTATGGTGACGCATTCAAGAAAACCGAAGTATACAATTATCAAAAGAATATTTCAACAGTTTCCATTACCTGTAGAAAATGCTGTAAGTTATGAAAGAAAACTTGTAATTAACCTTCAATTTTTTTTTATTCTCCAATAAATAACTATCAATTGTTCCTCTTGTTTTTTACAAACAATTTTTGTTTTAAATTTATAAATCAGACTTAAATTTATATCCAGAATAATTTCTAGTATTTAAGTAACAACAAGTAAGCTATTCTTTAAGAATTTATTGCAAAGGTATCGAAAATATTGTAAAATATTTTGTTCCTTACAAGATTACAGCTCGCTATAAAATGTAAACATTTATTATCCCACATATATTAAGCCTCCTTTTGTTTAGCTGATAAACAATTGATAAACAGAACAATTGAAAGGACATATAAATAAAAAAACAAATGAAAATTATAGTCCTGGATTATAAAGCAAAAAGATTATTTTTGAAGGAAGCTCCTTGAATTTTACAATAAATTTTACAGGCTTATTTATAAATATAAATTATTGTTAACAAACAATGGAGGATTTCATGGTTTATATTAAATATGCATTTTTATGCATCAGTACACGTACGGATGCTCAGCTGCGTATCCTAAATTAATTTTTTATGTAAATTATTGCTAGTAGCTGTCATCAACTCATTTGTTTAGAACTGTTGCATTCTAAACTTGTGCTTTGTACTTCTTGCAATGTTGCTGAGTCTTGATAAGCAATACTAGAGTGACTTTAGAGGTTTCCCAAGCATTTTATTCTTTCTCTTCAATTAGCAGTCATATTAAATGTTGTGTTTAGAGGTCTAAGTAAGTTTTAATCCGGCACTGTCGTTTTTTTTTTAAATGCCTCCTGCTTCACTCGTAGTCCTCTCATAATACAGACATTACTGTAATAAACTGTTTTCTTCATTTTCTTGCATGATAAGAAAATTAACACACTGATAAATTAACACTTTTCTTCAGTAGGACAATTTGGTGCTATCAAAAATTGTGTAATAAATAAATTACCATTTATCTTTCATACATGGACAGGGAAAGTGCGAATAACTTTTGTTTTCAATTGCTAACGAACAATTGAATGACACATTATCGAACAACTGTTTTGATTTGTTTAATTTCACTTGTTTTTTTGTTAAATATTTTAATAAAAATATTGCATATATTGACCGTCAAATCTTATTTCAAATTAACATTCAAATGCAATTGAGGTTATGGTTTTTAATTTTATAACACGTGCTACTTATCAAGTTATGAAGTAACATCCAAATAGTAACTGTTTCTAAAGATAAGCCGGTTTTTCTCGCATTTCAAACAGTCACTTATTAATATGCACCAGTCAGATAGCTTAAAAAATGCTCAGGGCGCATATTAAACAGTTCAATAGTTTAAAAATAATAGTAAACAATTTTTTTTCAAGACTAACATACTTTAAAGGAAATAGTCTATAAATAAATTTTTAAACGGTATATAATAGTTTATTAATCTTTATGATAAAAAATTTTGACTGTCATGGCTTATTTAAAAAAAAATTCTGGTCAATGTTTTGTGAATTCCCTGTAATTTACATTCTGCAGCATTACCAAATATGCTAATAGACCTAAACTGAAATTGTGAATAACTTTCTTCCATTTCTACAAAGATTTTGGCAAAGATATCGCTTTTCGTATTTCCCAATATTAAAATTGTCACAAGATGTGACTGCTGCCGTGAGTAAAATAAGAAGTACACAACTGTCATTCTAAAATACAACATAATATTTTTATCCTTTACTCTAGTTTTTGTTTTTAAGAATGGAATTGGAATATGAGAAAACGGGCTCCAATATCAAGCACGATTATCTCAAATGGAATAATGCTTGGTTAGTTTTTGGAAAATTTTATTCCCTTTTTTTAATAATTGATAAAATAGATCAACTATTTCATATATGAAATTACAGCGGACGTTTTCATCAATGTGACGTCCAATTATAGGTGCAAATTTGAAAATAAATTGCACAGCTATCTTTAAACTTCTCAACGATGCGTTAATCGAGCGTTTTACGCATTTATTTTGTTCACACATCAATATACGCGGAGCATTCAAGTTACTTAACCTAAATTCAGTTTTTCTGTAGATTCATACTGGTAACACTATGTCACCGGCTCATTTTTCACGTAATTTCTATTTGTAAAGTCTAAATGTCAACTTTTGCTGCATTGTCTCCAATTAATTTTGGAAATTACAATACTGAAGGTCCTAGAAAGAATATTGTATGCAATGGAAGTGTAAACAAACATTTTATATATGAAATTACAGCGTGCGTTTATTTGGCTTGACAAATTTCTACACTTGCGACGTCATATCATATAAAATACTGTACATAATTTTTATCGAGATTATGAATAAGAAGTTTAACATATTCATAATTTTTTTTGTATTAAAATGTTTGAATTTATTGTTTCTATTATAATAACAGAAAATATATATTCTTTTTTGGGTAGACTATTGATTTCAAGGTCAAAAACTATGCACAAAGCGCAAGCTTCTTTCGTGAAAAATAATTTTACGCATTCCACAGCCTCCATTATCAATACATGAGTGGCTGTAAAGCTGCGTAACCTAAATTTATTTTTTCTGTGAGTTCATGCTGGCAGCTTTTTGGAAAGTAGCGTCATTTATCTATTAGTTTTGAACTGCCAAACTCTTGACTTGTATTTTGTGCTGTTGACAGTATCAAAATAAGAAAGGCGATGATATCGAAGAAAAAAATTATAAAGAAATTTAAAACTCATTGCTTTGTGTATAACATCTGCCACCCAACCATTTTTAAATTATTTGTACTGTCTGAAAGTTAATTTGTGTTGTGCTGCTTATCTCGAACTTATTTCGAAAAGTATTATTTAGGTGCAATACGAATGTAAACAAATATTACGACATTCGGTCGACATTTTTAGTAACACGGCAAGCCTCGTCACCATATATTGACCCTCATATCAGAGGGCTTGAATTTATTTTCTAAACTTGTTGCTTTACAACTAAGTTCTGCCAGCATATAAATATAAAAATGTGGAACTTAATTTTCGTAGCCTGAATTCACGTTGGCAGCATTGTGCACAAACACACATCTTAAATATATTTTTTTAAAGAAATAGGTAATAAATAAAGTATGCAAGTCATTAGCTATTCCCTTGAAATATTTTACTATTTCGTGGTTTAGGTTACGTTTAAAAGTCTGCTTTTACTGTATTATAAGATAAGAGATTAAACAAACTTCTCATGTACCAGTTGTTTCAATATGAATGATAGTTCATTGTTGCGTAACTTAATTTTTGCGCAGTGGAGAAAAACTGTATCCGATTGGTTTGCTTTTGCTTGACAACACTTCTGATTGGCTAAGATCAAGGAAAGTTCTGGAAAATCGATTTTCAGGCGGAACTGGCAAGTTATTTGGCGCGAAATTAAATTTTACGATTTCTATAACCTGTGTATAAATTAATTAATTACAATAAACATAAAGTGACAATACAATTTTATTTCTAGAGCCACCAGTAAACTGTGAATGAACTAAATCAGATTTTCTACCATATAAACGAGGGATATTCAGGTTTCGTAGCCTATTATGTATGAATTTATGGTGGTAGCAGGTTACAGCACCTGTCACTGATCCATTGTTAACTAATTTGTGCTATCATTATGTACTCCATGTTTAATATTTGACAAAACATGAAGGATTAGGCCCGTTGAAAAATTCTGTATGCGCAGTAGGTATTATAATAAACGAATAACAATTTTTGTGACTTTGTCTTGAAATAAGTCTTGAAAATTTATTCAAATTTAAATATTGTATATAACAACCTTTGTTATTACATTTCTGGAAATACCTTCGTTAAAAACCTTCCCTCAGCCTTGAGAGCCTAATTAAAATTCCTCCTGTAAGTGCCCCTTCTGCCCTACCCTTTGTATTAACACCTACGTCATTGTAGCTCCTGTACAGGTACTTACTTTGTCATTTCGATAGATTAAGCTCTGTAGTATGTGAGTCGTTAAATCAACTTTCCCCACTACTATCATTTTCGGTAGACGTACTTGGCCTAAGCTGACTTAACTTCGATTTTTGAATCACTTTTTCTGTGAACCGGCAGTTGTTTTAAGTGCGGGAAAAATTCGAGTGAAGAGGATGGTGCATTAAAGACAGTTAAAATGAACTTTTTATAAATAAAAATCATTAATATTTTTAAATCCAGTATAAATATTATTTTAAGCTTTCTAAATAATTTAGTTAAATAATAAATTATAAAGTGTAAATAAAGTGATGTCAGTATTCTAGTAAATAAACAAACTATAAAATGAAGATGAAAACAACAATATTCCTCATTTTGAGTACAGTATTAACTTATTGCAACGCCAAAGAAGTGCATTTTTTCGAATCAACGCCAGCAAGAGTTGATGAAGATGATATTTTTAATTTGTTCTTGAATTCAACAAGTATTGGGCGGAAAAATCTCACTCATGTCTTAAACTATGGACCTAGTTTTGAAAATGAGACCATTAGAGAATATAGCTCAATTGATGACCTGGAGGAATATTTTGGATCCGTTCTGGAAAAAGATATTTGCAAGAAAAATATTACCAAGTGCATCAAAGAAGGTATTTTACTTTTCATTTTTTTTCTTATCATTTCGCAACGAAAAGTATAATTTTTTGGACTGTAATTAAAATTTAAAATATTGATTTTCATCCTAATGTCAGATTCAGTAGATTTGATTGAGCGCTCAATTATTAATCAAAATTTTAAAATTGAGCGTTTTACGAATTTATTTTGTTCACACATCAATACACGCGTAGCATTTAAGTTGCTTAACCTATATTCAGTTTTTCTGCCGATTTATATTGGTATTGGTAACACTGTTTACAACATCTGTCACCGACCCATTTTTGTTATTAGTAAAGTGTGTGTGTTCCCAATTTGTTCCTTAAAGTCATGGAAGGAATCTTGTATGCAACAGAAGTGTAAACAAGCATTATGACATTTGGATAAAACTTTTCGTGACTCGGTCAGCCTTGTCTGTAAATACTTATGATTTAGTTAAAATATATCCAGAATACATTTGAAGAAATTCAAGCAAAAATTGGTTCTTTTGATAGGAAAAAGTTTTACAATGGTCCTAAGAAAACAAATCTGTCTAACTAAATAGTTGTCAAAGCTGTTAATCTTGGCTAAGCAATAAACGCACATTACTAAACTCGAGTAACAAGGGTTGTATTGAATAATATGTTTGAACTTAATTTGAAATTATTGTCACTAAATAGAAATAAATCGTGATTTTTAAGAAAGAAAATTTCCAACTCATTTGATTGTTGTTATATTTGTAATAGTTTATTATGATACAAGTGTACTAGCAAAGTACGACGCGAAGTGGAGTGCCTTTAATATCGTAAGTGCTTTGAAGGTACTTTATACACGTGCTTTTTATTATAACTGCATAATAATTTTATAAAATAAAACTGGAATGTATCAGCATTTCGACTTCAATTAATTTTATTGGTCAAAATGTCAACTCCGATTTCAATAAAACTTGGGGAAAATAATTGTTTTAGCATTACATATATGGGGAAAATAATAGCTATTGGCAGTCAAACTCGGTTGGCCTTAGAAATAGTTTTTGTTTTTAACCAGCGGTGCTTCGCACTCTACTAAGAAGCGGGCTTCGCCCGCTCTGACCAAGCTTGACGTGGATTCTTGAGTCCGAGACAATGATAAAGAATGTACTAAACACCTCATGTTGAGTTTGATCTACCGTCATTGTCAGAGACTCAAGATTTCACGTCAAGCTTGTTCGGAGCGGGCGACGCCCGCTCGTTAATTAGGTTGATTGGGTCTTAGTGGCACTGACAAAATTTCATTTTACACACACATCGCGCAATGTAAAAATTTTAAATGATTGAATTCCAAGGTCAACTGAGCCGGACTGCCAATAGTAAATATTTTTCCATATTTGTAATGCTAAAACAAATCTCTTCGCTAAGTTTAATCGAAATCGGAGGTGAAGCAGTACATCGACAGTTTGATATTAATTAGAAATAAGGCTTTTGGGGATACAAAAAAAAGCTTGAAAACTATAAATGCATCTTTAATGCTTGTTTAAATGATGGAAATGGTAACACTGATTATTTTGCATAATTGACCATATTTTTTTACATATTGTAATCATCAACTCTCGAACAGCATTACTCACTTCAGGATAGAATTCCAATACTTTTTTCTTCATTCTTCAGATATTAAAATGAGTTTATCATAAGTTATGTTAAGATGTAATTATTCAGCAAATTTAAATTGAAAAAATGTGTTAAGCATCTTATGAGTGTTCAAAAGTTTTTTTTTTTTTGTGAAGATTAACCAAATTTGTTTAAAATTACCTTCCAATTGGTCATTACCAGTTAAAAGTGACTATTGCGAAATTGTCATTGAAGTCATCTAGTAAACGTGAAAATTAGCCATGAAATAATTTTGAATTTAAATTCTAAATGTATTTTTGTTGCACTTAAAAACTTTAAATTCAATGTTGCTCTGAGTTAATTAATACTAATTGTGTGAGGTATATTTATGGATACTATGTACACTTATAATTTAGACATTCATTTTACATTGAACAATTCTGTAGGTGGTATTAGAAATGTTAGACATAATTATTTGTTGGTAATTAGACGTAATTTTAATAGTTTTTTCGAAAAAAATAGTAAAAATTAAATATAGCATCTCCTGTTTGTTTTATATTTAAAGTTGATATTCAAGAAATAATATTTTGATGACCGTGAAAGTTTTCAATTATGTGCTTCAAAACATTGATTTGTTATTTCTGTTTATAGTAGTTTGTGTAACATTTACCGTTAAATAATGCAAAACTAATCACTAGTCACAACTATCAACATACTTTCAAACATTTCCAACTGATCAAGGTAACAGCGTTTTTCAAAATCGATGGTGGTTCGTAATTCGAAAAGGATTTACGCCTTGTGCTCTGCGTCAAGGCAAACTCAATAATTTCAGATTTATAAGTCGTAAACCTTAAAAAATAATAATAATAATAAAATTCCTTGGGAAAAAATTGCTTCAATACTGGATTAAAAGCACATAAAGAAATTGAGAATGTTAGTTGTATTTTGTATACAGGATGTTTCAATGAATTTGGGCAGCAGTGGATGCTACTAAATTGGATTTAATACGATAATATTTTTCTACAGTCATTATAGAATGATACCCATTCCACACGCTGTAGCGTGCGGAATAGGGGTTATTCCGCACGCTCAGAGATTTCTAAGAAAACCGCGTGGCGTCGCGTATAAACTGTTTCATTACTGTCATAGTTTTGATTTTCCTTGATTTTATTTTAATTTCTCTCCAAAAAGAGGTCAATATGAGTAATTTTATCAACATTTGATGAATTGGAATGAGATCAATGAAGCAAATTCTTTCTCAGAAAACGGTATATTTTGATTATAGATATTCACGCGGACACCTTTGACTGTAGAAAAAATAACATCCGTCACTCGTGCGAATCGATCATACCATACTCATGTGAATTCTGCCACTCGACTTCGTCTCGTGGCTGAATTATTCACATTCGCATGGAATGATTTCCATTCCGCACTTGTATCGGAATATACTATTATATATTGAAAACGTGTGTTCCACATTTAGTGCAGAAAGATTAAAATTCCTATGGCAATATGGCATATATCCTTCAGAATGCATAATATAACGTGCACGACTTGTTTTAATAGTGTAGTCTATTTCTCTTGCATGCAAGGATAATAAAGTACTTTATGAATGACAATCTACAATCTTTCCATACTTCAATCACTTTTGACGTAGAACTATGTCTTTTTCGGCGGAGGTAAAAGTAAAATGATGCGATGAAGAAATTTGATATTTTATTAAATAGAATAATAATGAACCAAACGCTGATAGGAAGCTTAATTATTCTGACTTATTATACAACCATTTTCAATTCTTCATCTTTTAATCCTGTAATTGGTAATATAAAAACAAAGCTAGGCGAAATTTCAGAAGATTATCTGAATCTCCTACAATAATAATCGCACAAGAAACCTTACGTAATGATAATAATCATAAAAAAAAACAGTTTCAACCCTCTATCTTTCATTGTAGAGAGGGTGAAATGATACAACGAAAATCTGTCACAATTTCTCCTGAAATAATAATTTTAAATGTTGACAATGATCCAAAATAATTTAATGTTAGGAATAGTAGGCCTTCAGAAATCCATTGAGATGTTGATATTACTTATTTCATATTGAACGTTTCGGAAAGCAAATATCCATCATCAAAAAGAATATAGAGTGAAGTATTGTTTTAATTATTTAAATCAAAATAATATATAATAAATATTTCTATTTTTTGATTTAAGTAATTAAAACAATACTTCACTTTGTATTCTTGCTGATAATGAATACTTGCTATCTGAAACGTTCAATATGAAATAAATAATATCAACATCTCAATGGATTCCTGAAGGCCTACTATTTCTAACACTGAAATAATAATAGAAAAATAATGCGCAAAATGTTGATAGACAAATTAAGTAATGCCATTTTTAATAAAACCAATTTTAACTCTTGATCGTTCAACCCTGTTTGTATCGGTATAAAATATTACAACGAAAATGCGTCACACTTTGGACGCTCATATCTTCTAAAATAATAATGAAAGAATCATGAACCAAATGCTGATAGAGAGTTACGTTGTACTATTTATTACAAAACTAGTTTAAGGCATCTATCATTCAAAACGGTGGTAGAACAAGAGATTAAAGATTGAATGATGCGATGAAAATCTGTTGCACTTTGAAAGCAAAACTGAATGAATATCAATCACGCCTTTAGCCCGATACGGATGTGGCAGACACTTATAGTGCACTTGGTTATATTTGCTTAGCAGTCGTCAAACTACGGGTCCTCTTAGTTTTTATGGAGATGTCACAGAGTATATTTTATACCAGTGATAATTTTACTGACTACTTTGCCATTTATTATAAAACAAAAACTGGTTTTTACCCTTCATCATTCAAAATGATGCAATGAAAACATATCACACTTTGGAAGCTCATACTTCCTAAAATAATAATAGAAGAATAATGAATTATTGTTGATCGAATGAAGTAGTGTCATTTATTGAAAAACCAATTTCAAGTCTTGATTTTTCTACTCTGCTCGGGCGATTGGCAACTGCACCAAACCAGGTATGAATTTCTTATCACATTGGACATCTGCGCCAACGCTTAAAAAGTTAAAACCATGCAAAAATAAAAATGACCAACTGCACCAATGGATCAATTCTCAGTAAACACAGAACACGTGTCGTAAAGAATTTTCCTCTATCTTTATTCTACTCCACGAACCAATCGATTTTTTATGGAAGTTTTTCTTTTTTCAAATAGAGTATTATTTTCATGTATTATAATATCAATATGTTATTTATGCCTGGTTTTATAAAGGGCAGAGTAATTTACTTCCAGAGTAAATAAAATTTACTCTGTTAAATGACAGTCGATTTTTTGATAGCAATGATTCTGTTGTCATTAAGAAATTCAGAACGATTAGAATTTGTTGAGTAGAATAAATTTATTTTGAAAGTAAATTTACTTGGTCTTTTATAAAACCAACCATTAGTGTAATTCATTTTCATTTATTGACTGAATGTAAATATTCATGTTTTATTTTAATTTAGTTTTTTGTTGAGCTATATTCTATATTCATGAATGGAGTACCTGATGTCCTGTTTTCATATTGTTGTGCTGAAATATTTTAAACTGTGACATGATTATTTTTCTTTTGTAAATTTTTCCAAAATAAATATTTTGAAATATTTACGTACCAACAATATTCAAATGTTTTTATACACATGTCGCTCTCTTTTTCGAAATTTATTGCAAAAACTCCTGTAACACATTGGTGAGTAAATTATAATTTGTTTTTAATAAATAAAGTGAAAATAAATTCTAAATATTATAACAATTCAATACAGTCTTCTCTATAACTCGTCGTATTAACCCCAGAAGTACCTGAAAGTCGGTCAAACGCAAGGGTACTCGTTTGTTGCAAATTTTTTTGGTAGGAATAATTTTATGGCCAGATTAAGAGCTTTTCACTGGCAGATGGTATACGACCCTAATATTGCACCTGAAATGCATCACACTTTAAAAGCTCATAAGTTTAAGCTAAAATAACTATCGTAGAATAATAAAAGCTAATACTGTGCCATTAATAAAAAAAATTTGAATCTTTCAATCTTGCCAGTAAAGATGTTCAAATAATGCAACAAAATCTGTCACACTTTAAAAGTTTATATCTCCTAGAATAATAATCGTAGGATGAGAAAAATCACTGACAGTAAGTTTACGTAGTTAAATGTCCTATAAAATTAATCTCAATCTCTTATGTGTCAAACTTTATGGTATGAGTTTAAATTATGCAACGAAAATATGTCATACTTTGACAGCCTTTATCTCCTAGATCAAAAATCGCAGAATAATAAAACAGACGCTGATAGAAAGCTCATGTAGTATCATTTGTTATAAAACCTTTCATCTACCAACCCTGTTGGTGTAGAAGGTTGAATGATGTAACAAAAATCTTTTCTCCTCCTTTTTTCGCTGGTATAAAACAATTATAGCTTTATGTATTAATTTTTTAGTAGATTCACTTGAAAAATTAATTATTGCATTTTTTTATGTCAGCAGCTGCCTGCACCATGACAAATGATATAATTAACAAATGAAAAATACCATATATGAAAGCCAAATTAGTTCCCCATTTAACATTTTGACTTTTTTCTTCTCTTTAAATTTTTTATGTATCATTTTGTAACACCTTGTGGACAATAATTATTGGAAATGCATTTTATTTTTATTAACACGTTGTAAAAGTGTTTCAAAACTGGAAAAAATATAGCCTGTTTAAATGAGGTTAATTTTAATTTTTGTTCAATGATGAAGCACTAAATACAAATTCTAAATATTACAACAAATTATGTAATAATTCTTCAAGCATCTGATATTATGATAATGATTTTTTTCATTGACTGACCAAAAGGGTGAAGTACATCAATTAATATTTTGATTGAATACCAGGACATGATTTGAACAATTCATGTATTTCGAGGCTATGGGTTTGTATGCATTCGTAATTGGAATGCATTTCTATATGGTATTGCAGTCTACCAGTGCTTCTAAAAGTCTTTTCATATTTATTTATTTATAATTCCAAATAGTGATAATTTAAATAGTATTTTGACATGAAATAAAATCAAATACAATATTAATTTTTTTTGTGAAAAAAATAGAAGTATCTTTATATTAATCAATATGCGTTTAATATAGGCCATATTACACGAGGTATAAGTTATAATGCATTGTATATTCAAATATTTGTATTATTATGCTCACGTCATTGAGTTCAGAATACAAGTACAGTATCTAACGGTCAAATTTGTCATATCATTTAAATCTCGTACTCAACGTTTTTTAAATGACCGAACAAAGTTCAAGACAAACCATTTATCATTACTTAAACCACAAATTGAATGATAAAGCAGTTCGTGGTTCAAATAACTTTTTTTTAACCTTTTTTACTATATTACTACGAATTGTTCATCATATTTCCTGAAAATCCACACTTTTTAGAATAATTGGGATGTCAAAATTTTTTTGGTGAATGACTGCATAATATTTAGAATTGTAGTATCGTAGTATCGTAATCACTTGTGCATAAAAAATTGATGTTTGTTCAGTCCAAGTTGTCCATATATGGTTCAGCAAATTAAGTAGACAGTTTCAAGACCTCTGTTTATATTACTTAAATGAAAATGAAAGCAATATATTGTCTGCATACAAAGCTACCGTCTCAAATTTATAAAAAAAATCAATTTCGATTGCATCATTTAGCAGGACGAACAAATGCAGTGAAAAAATATTTGTCCAAAAATAAACTTCGGAGAATCAAATAAATAGAAAGTAATTTACTACGGTAAGGCAATACTCAAAAAAAAAAATCGGAACAATGTTGTAACAAACTCTTGAGATAAAAAATTGAAGATCATCGTCCGTCTGAACTCGTGTAAATGTGAAAGTAAAATTCAAGGTTAAATAAGCTACTTGTAATACAACGAGCAGTAAAGAATTTCATTCTTTTCATCACTAAAGATTTATTTACTGAAAATAAAACGAAGCTGGAAGCTAATTTTCATGTTAAATTTTTATGATGTGCTAAAACAAATGACAGACGGCAACTTACCTCGTTCGATAACTTACTAGAATAAATCATTTTTTTCATAAATATTGCTAACAACTCTAATTTTAAGAAATATTTCGTAGAATATTCATAGGTTGGCAGCACTGATTTGTGTCAGAAAATTGATTTAAAATATGTAATTAGCGCTAGACCATAAATTTCATGACCAATTTCATCACTGTTTCAGAAACTTAAGTGTCTCATCAAGTAATTACATATTTCAAAGTGACAGCTGTCAAAGTGATAGCTGTTATTGTCAAAGTGACAGCTGTCATTTTGACAATGACAGTTGTCATTGTTGAAAAGGCAGATGGCGGGTATATATTAGTCCTTACATAAAATAAGTATTTTTGAAAATGAAGAGCTCTTTTTTAGATTTTCGGAGATCTTCATTTCATTGGAACATACAGTTTCGATATTTGATCGCCGGAAGTATAATTCAAAGATGGTAACGTGGATTCCACTGATTATTTATTTTTGATATTTACTAAGCTTATCTTCCAGAGAGCTTTAAATTGATATCAAGCACGATAAAAACGAATTATTCATTTTAAAAAACAATTGACAAACGTTTGCATGTGATGTCCAAATATGAATGAAAATAATTCCAATTTCACATCAGGATTCTCATTATTTCTTTGCTTCAGAAATAATATTAGAAAATGTTTCAAGTGAATGCTGTGCCAAATTATTCGAGGATCAATTTTAATTTCTTCATATTTTATGATAAATACTACCGTTTATAAAATAAACGCAAAAAACTGAAAAGTTCCATCAATAAAGTATTGGCATCACTGATTGAAAGAAGCTCATCTAAGAACTTGAAACTAACTTTTTGATGAAAAACCTAAATATAAAATTTCAGTTGAAAATTCGTACGCGTTCTCAAGTTATTGTGCTTCCAGACAGACCAACTTTTTTAAAAATTATGTTTTTCGGGTTCAGTAGGGTCTAAAACATGAAGATTCATCAAAATCTAGTAGATATCAAAAATAAATACTCAGTGGAGTCTACGTTACCATTTTTGAATCACACTTCAATCGAATGTCGAAACTGTATGTTCCAATGAATTGAGGACTCCAAAAATCTAGAAAAGGACTTTTCATTTTCAATAATACTTATATCATGTAAGGACTAAAATATAAACGGCATCTGCTACTTTAATAATGACAGATGTCATTCTGACAATGACAGGTGTCACTTTGACAGTGACAGGTGTCACTTTGAAATATATAATTAATTGATGCGACACTCTAAATTTCTGAAACAGCAATGAAATTGGTCTTGCAATTTATAGTCGGGGAAGTACTGTGATGGGCACAGCAGTTTTTTAATGTGAATTAATAGCTACAGCTGTAAATTTTTTTTCTATAAATAGCAGCTTTAAAAAATTGTTCCGTTTACTCTGTCACGAGCGCTAATTACATATTTTAAATCAATTCTCCGACACGAATCAGTGCTGCCAACCTAAATATTCTATCAAATATTTCCTAAAATTGGAGTTGTTAGCAATATTTATGGAAAAATTGATTTATTCTTGTAAGTTGTCGAACAATGTAAGCTGCCGTCTGTCATTTGTTTTAGCACTGTCAAAAAACCACGACTACAATACTTCCCCTATTATATTATATTATAGGTCAGGGAAAAATTGATTTTAATCAGCAACAAGAAATAGCTTCATTGAACAACTTTTTACAGTCTGCCATTTTTTCGAACGTAACGTAAGTTTGCAAAATCCACTAGAAGCTTATTTTGAAAAATTGTTTCGAGTTGAGCCATAAATTCATAAATATCTTGATTTTGAAGCTGTAAGTATCTTCCCTATAAATGACAGACTGCAAAAAATTGTTATTTTTTTTCTGTGACGAGCGCCTCTTCTATCAACAATCAATTTTCAAGAGATCTATAGAAAAATATATCTCTTTTAAAGGATGGTAAGGTTTTCAACAAAAAATTGAAAAAGTCTTGTCTACACTGTTCTATTTTAGCTTAAATTGCTGGCCGGTTTCGATTCTTTAAAGAATCATCTTCAGAGCCGGTTAGAACTATACAACTACAGAAGTAGTTTTTCTTCTGTGTCTTCAGTATAGACAAGACTTTTTCAATTTTTTGTTGAAAACCTTACCATCCTTCATTCATTTCTACACTTGGGCGATGCCCCTCTTTCAATTATATCTCTTTTACCTACTAAATGTAGAATTTTGGTGAATTTACAAATCATCCATCAATTTAAATACAAAATCTTAATCTTTTTTGATACATGACAAGTTTACTTCTTCTCATGTCTCATAATACAATAAAAACATAGCCTAAACCACGAAATGATTGTGAGAATACTAATTACATATTTTCTGTATGAAGTTCTCCAGTTGAGTATACATCTTATATATGGAAGGTAGGTATTGAGTAAATGATGTATACTTTGTTGAAATGTTTTTATTTCAAGTTACGTGGTGCGATCGATTTCGGCTATATAGCCATCATCAGGCATTCGTGTCATTCTCTTGACCAAACAACATGGGCTGTGAAACTTTTTCAAATTTTACCACTAAATTAGTCCTGATGGCTTTTCTTAACTAAATAATGACACGAATGCCTGATGATGGCTATATAGCCGAAATCGATCGCACCACGTAACTTGAAATAAAAACATTTCAACAAAGTATACATCATTTACTCAATACCTACCTTCCAGTAATTACATACTTGAAAAAATTATTGGCAAAATGTTTCTTAAAAAAAAGTTGTCATGGAAAAATCGTTTACACCTTGGATGATCAACTCTCTTGGCTCTTAGCAGAAGACATCCTTGTTATCAATGAAAGAAACAAAAAAAAACAGTAATGTTTCTTGTAGGTGGTACACCTCTGCCGCCCGAAAAAATAAAAACATCAAAGGTCAACTGGAAGAAGTGGAAGTTGACCATGAAAAGTTTCGAATTTTTAGTTCCGTTAATAAATTGTGTACACTTTCAACTTCCGAACAATTTGCGCCAATGCCGACAACAAATCAATTTTAAAAAAATTTTGAACTTTATTTATGATGACCAAAAGATTTTTTAATAATATTCAACACGGCAAAAGATTTAAAAAAAATCTTTGATAGGTTTTTTATACTTTTATATTTTTTTCAAAATCTCATTCAAATCTCCAAATAATTGTTAAATTTTCTGTAATACCTTTTTATTTACGAGAATCCGTTCAATTCTCCGAATTGTTGTTCAACTTCCAAGTATTAGGCGAAATACAAAGAAGCTGGAAGGAGGAAAATCATTTTTCTAATGTTTACCTAAAAATTTCACCTATTATTTTTAGATATTAACAGTGTATGACCGAAGGTCAATTTGTCAGCCAAAATCAGAGCCGATGCTCGATTGTTTCGATCACCTTCGGCCTAAACTGAAGCCGAAGGTGCAGCTTATTAAAATTGTTACTTTTTTAACGATAAATCACTAGTTGTCATGTCCTTCGCTCCTTCCTCGTATGCTTGTCTACTCTGTCATCGCACATTTTCGCATTTCTTTTCGAAGCCGAATGTCCGACCGGAGGTGGTCAAAGCTCAAAGCCAAAGCTGAAGCATCGGTCGAACATCAGATTTATATATAGGATGATCATAAATGATTGACCATCACGTGACTTGTAAAAGTTCATATAATATCTTCCATGAAATAAAATTACTACATATTTTATCTATATCTTATTCTATGAACCTTTTTATACATATTTTGATCATTTCTTGTTCTTAGGAATCAGTAAAAACATGTATTATGAAATTAAATTAAACTGTCATTTATTCAAATTGTTAGGTTAAAATGGTCCGTCAGTCGTAGTCACTATCAGAACGATGCGGCAAAGAAAAATTCAGAACGAGGCAGCACGATTAATTGTAGTTGCAAATCTAGACGAATCTGCTTTCATGTATCAACAGAAAATATTATTTTCTACACCGTAATGATGAAAAAATATTTTGGATAAATCGCGTTCATAATATCGATATTCAAAATTAGACCAAGTAGTACCTCTCCGACTTTTAAGGTGCTTGCTACAAAAATTGTGACATCTGTGAGTCAAACGCTTGTAACAACTAAAAAAAATCAGATCGGTGATGCAGGAAGATATAAATAATATTGGTCCTAAATAAAGATAGGGAGTACACGGACGAGGCTCTGAATTTAATATTATAATATCTTTTTTATTAATCTAGAACATTTCGTAAAATTTCGATCAAACGATTGTGAATATTCAATTTATAATTTGTTAGCTTTTTGCTCATATCTTTCAATTTATCGCGAAGAAAAAAATATCGATTTTGGACTCAAATATTTTCCAAACTAAACCAGAGGAAATTCAATTTTTACACCTTAAAATGACATCGAATTTCCGGTTTACCGTTAATGTGAAAAATCAGTAAATATTTTAGAGTAATTAAGTTATTTTGGGAAAATAATTTTTAATGATAATAATATTATTATTATGAATGTCAAGTTTTATTTGACTATTATGTTTTTTTATGTTTTCGGACGGAAACATAAACAACGCACGACACACATATTTTTTTTAAAATTATTTAATGAAAAATTCGTCTTGTCCAACCATAAATAGTTCATTGTCACAATAGAAAAACAATATTTCGCAATTTGACAATAATACATGATCTTTAAACTTGTTAATTAGTTCTTTCTAATATTATAATTAGTTTTTGGTGAAGAAAGTTTATGTGAGTCTAATTTTAATTATTAAATAAATTTTTCCACGTATTCCGGATGAATTTTTAATATTTTTATGTCACACTTAGGCTCCATAAATTTTTATCGATCAACTGTGGGTACCAAAAGCTTTATTATCAAATGTCATTTAATATTCACAAATAGTAGGAGCATATGATGGTAAAAAAAAATTAATAGCAAGAAAGATTCAAGACAAAAAGAAAAATAAAAATATTATTTTTCGAATGTCATTAAGAAAAAATTATTCTTGGAAACAAATGAAAATTTCCAAAAGTGATAAATTGCCTTTACATTTATTCATTGATTACCTTTAAATTTTATTTTAGAATTTCCTTTTATTTAGGAATCCAGAAAATTTTGTTTTGGAGGTTATTCGCTTGGACAGAATTGAATGAACTTGACCTTTGGAACAACTCGTGTTTATCTGTTAGTATTCTGTTAGAATACATTCTAATTCTCCCGAAAGAAAGCTGATAGAAAAAGATGTGAATTGAATTAGAATTTTGTCATTTAATTAAAAATAGAGCATTCATATTTTGCCGCAAATTTGTTGGGGGCTTCAAGTGCCTTTTTGACGAACTAACTGACTCAAATAAGAAATATTGGCATTGCAAAGAGTTTATCAACAAAACAATAAATAATGAAGATTATATAAGTTTATGCCAAAAAAATGTGATTGATTTGTTTGGTTGTCATGCCTAACGAATTTAAAGATTGATTGAACAATCGTGAAATGAAATATGATCTACCAATAAATTAAAATTTTGCTTACTTCTACAAATTATTTATTAATTTTCAGATGACCAATTCAGAACAGTGAAAGGGAAAATATCAAAATTGATATTCTCAACAATACCCTCTTTTGATTTGACAACAGTTGATGGTGTTTCGAAAGAATGCCGATTACAGAGCGCCATCTATCAACGGGAGCTCAAGAAGTTTGCTTTATGGGCCTTAAAAAGTAAGTTGATATCATTATTAACCGCAATTTTATTACCTATAATCTTTAACAATATTTTTTATTGTCTTTAACAAAATTATTTAGTTTTATAACAGATTACCACCGCTTTCAAATTATAAACCATAAGAATATTTTTTTGAAGTCTGTTATTGTTGTTTCACAAATAAGAAGCTCGTTTAATGCTGATAATATTGCGGAGGACGATTAGTCAGTATTCAACTGTTATTATTATTAAAAAAAAAATGAATAACTTCAATTGTTAACAATCTGTGAAATATCACACAAAAATTACTGAATTATTGTTTTTTTTTTGTAATACTTGAATCATTTATATTTTTGACACTTAATTATTTCGGTATTGTCAAGTGCTGACATATTTGTACATACGAAGGTCCCTTTTAACATATTCGCTCTTCAGCTGAAGGCCATGTCACACTATTTAATGTTTATTCAAATAATAAAAATCTACATTTTTAAGATGGATTTACCTTTCCAAATTACATTAACTTTTTAACTCCTCAATTCTACGCGAATTGGTTTCTAAATGCCAAGAATACTTTTTTTGTTGAGTGTAATTGACTAATTCATTTAAATTCAACTGTAAATATAATTTTCTAATGCATTAGAATTAGCAACATGCAATTGTCAAGATGACTTCATTCATTTATTTCAACACCTGATGCTATATTGTTCATTTAAAAACAATATACATTATTTATTTTTGTTCCGTGTGACAAATGAAAATGAAATATGTTTTCAACGTATAAATTGGATGTTACTTACGTTTTCAGCCCCAAATGATATATTTTCTTGAAAAATTGTCACTATCACACCGAATACCCGCACTATACTGAATTATATTCACTTGTTTCTACCGAATTTGTTAACACGGTTGGTCCAAACTTGTCTGTTAGTTAGAAATACATATCACAATGAAAAATATAGTGAATTATTCATAATTATTATCAAATAAAATAAAAGCCAGTAACATTTTGAAGTTCCGTTTCTCAAAAAATTTATTCTCCACAATTAAATGTTAAAATCTGCATTTGTTTACTTTCATGAAATGCATCTTTTGATGATTTAGTCATTTGGGGTAGAATGGGTCCTTAAAAAGTCAGTTGTGAGTTCTGATAAATAGTCCATTCAATAAGGAGTTTATGTGCCAAAAATTGCTTTTTTTGATCTGATTTCTTAGCGAGAGCTATCTCAAACTTTTGAAGAATGGTTAAATTCAGTTTTTCCACTTTTTCTCATTTCCCGTTGATTCTACAAACAAAACCACTGTTTCCAGTTACGCAAAAGCTTGGTTCTTTCACTCTCGCTGCACTCAACCCTCACCCTTTCCTTTCCATAAATATCTGGAAATTTTTTTGTGCCGAGATACTATTTCGAAGAAGTCAGAAAATATTTGTTCGGATTATAGGACTATTGTGTTCAAATATTGTGAGATTAGTATAAAAAGAATATAAATAACAATATTAATTTGAGAACTAATTCTTGTTCTTTATCCATAATAAAAATTGAAGAATTATCTTGATGATCAAAGCACATTTTTTAGGCACAAAACTACAGATTTAAGAAAATGAGTACCGAGTAGTCATGTACTGTCCTAAATGAATCATTGAAACAAGAGATCAATTCATTCTGATACTAACGTCGAAAACAGCATGTCAATATCTTGTGTAACTCGTGAGATATTGAAATAAATAGTTTCTACCCTAAAATGAGAACTTACCCATATCAGTTCGAAATTTAAGATATGAAATTTGATTACTAACATGTTTCTCTTTTTCTGCAGCAATTTTCAGATTTTCAGTAATTACATGTTGAATTTTTATTTAATGCTTTACCCAAAACTGAGTGTATGAATAAAAAAATCAGGCAGTTTGGGAAAACCTTAGAAACAGCATCTATCATTTAATACAGTTTCAAATCTGTAAGTGCTGTAGTTGCTGAGAACTCAGCGTCACGCTAGCCAGACAGCCAAAGTGATTATAATAGCTTTTTTTTGCAAAAATGCGCTCAAAATCTACTGTGGCCACACAGTACTTTCCTGACCATAAATTTTATGGCCAATTATGTCCATTTGTTTTGATTGATCCCAAACTTGTCATAATTTTGATAAGAGAGAGCTTAAAATTGATACCAAACTAGACATCACTTAAATAATTTGTAAAAAAAAAAGCAATTGACAATCGTTTAAATATCATTTTTGACACTTCTGCTAGAATTATTCCAACACGGGTTTTAATTTGATAGCAAAATCATGAAGATTCATCAAATTTTCTTCTTTCTATCAAAGTGCAGCCTCCACTTGGGAGTTGACGTTCACTATATTTTTCTATTCGAATATTTTGCTCGTAAATCATAAAATAGGCACTCCTTCATTCCAACCGGATATGAAATTCCAGAATAGAGAAAAAAATAATATTAATGACTTCAAATATTGTGAGGTTAGCATAAAATAAATATAAATAATAATATTAATTTGAAAACAAATTGCTGTCCTTTATTGATACAAAAATTTGTTATTTTCAAAATTGAGTCTATTCTATGGCTTTTATTTATAGTTCATGATCTTTATGGCCGGTTTTATAAAAAACCAAGTAAATTTACTCTCAAAATAAATTTATTTTATTGAATTTCTTTATCACAACAAAATCATTGCTGTCAAAAAATCGACTGTCATTTAACAGAGTAAATTCTATTTACTTTGGAAGGAAATTACTCTGCCCTTTATAAAACCGGGCATTATGGCCGGTTTTATAAAAGACCAAGTGAATTTACTCCTAAAGTAAATTTATTTTATTTAACAAATTCTAATCAGTTCGAGCTTGCTTATGACAACAAAATCATTGCTGCCAAATAATCGACTGTCATCTAACAGAGTAAATTTTATTTACTCTGGAAGTAAAATACTCTGCCCTTTATAAAACCGGGCATTAGACGTATAATTTTGAGAAACAGTAGTTGACAATTATTTTGTGCTCCAAGTCTGGAGTTCAGTTAAGATCTAAGAGGAAATTCTGATAATTTAAATAAACATTAATTGATTTGTTTTCTAATGTTTCTAATAAAATATTTTTTAAGACCTCTTCTGGACCCCTTAGTAGAAAATTTCAGGGATACACTATTACAAATAAAACCTGTACTCTAATCTATTCCAGTTGAACAATCCAAAGTTCTGACACTACGATTTAAACCTTCTGAATAGTCAAAATATGAACCACTTTTAGATTAGCACAAAAATCGTTCTGGGCATCTGTCAATAATATCAACTTTCAGTTGTTCATTAATCATATTTAAAATTATAAATATGTAGAGAATTTTCAAGATGTACGCTCATAAGCCGGAAGTACTTATAGTAGCTTATATCCTGGATCACCATTTTTGATATTTTTTTCCCTCAAATAGAAGCATTTCTGCAATAAATAAATAAAACCGTAGCTCACTTCGTGTATGCGTCAGTTATAGAAGTAAGTGCCAATTCACAATGTACGTAAACGGAAAGAGTACGTAACCGTAAACATAAACATAAAGTTCAACTACTGTATTTCAGTGCCCGTGCTCACAATGCTGTTACGTATTTCTTACGTTTACGTATTGACATAAGAGTTACGTAATGAAAACGTAAAGTTGAGATAAATTCAACTTTATGTTATATTTACGTACGAAACAACTAATAGCGCATGCGTCAACTTTAAACATATGTTTTCATCTGATAGTTGACAATCGAAACATGCTTTAAGTATGATTGACATAGAATTATTAATAAAAAAAAAACAACCATTTCTTCCTCGTCCTAATATTTCTCTTGTTGGCGACTTTTATAACACAGTTTCAATAATAATGAAACAATCGCAAGATCTTTTTCAGACATCATATAATAAAACAAAAAAAATTAAACTCCAAACTAATAAAAGTGAAACCAAAGAAAAACATTAAACACGAAGCAGAATCGAAATCAACAGAATATTTGAAAATGACAGTCAGAGAAACCAATACAATACATCAATAACTCTAATTTGTACCAACGTAAAATGAAAAAAAACACTTTACTTTTATATTTACGACCACTGTGAACATACATAATTTCTTATGTTTATGTTTTTACGTACTCCTTATGTTTACGCTCATTGTGAATTGGCTCTAACTGCTGCAGTTTCAGTGTAACTGTGGGAACGGTACAACGTATACGCAACGACCTGATAATGTGCAATTCTGTTACAGAATTCAGCTGCTTTTTTAAATGATAAATAATTCTCAGAAATAATTATTGGTAACAACGTTTATATATATGTCAATAATATGTTGCCTCAATTTCCTGAATTTATTTTTAGAAATATTGTTTTAAGTCCTGAATTTAATGAGACTGAATTGTATTTGCAAGATGTGAACTGTAATATATTTATATCTGTTTCATAGGTATTGACAAATATTTTAAATTTTTCGCGTAATCCTTACAAATTCTTCACGTACCCCTAGGGATACTCGCACCCCACTTTAGAAAGTCTGTTGATACAAAAGAAATGCAAAAATTGCTTGACCTTTCGATCGAAATGAGTATTCTTGGCCATCAAATTTGAATCTTCTTTTTATACTCGTAGTCTTCTTTGTTATTGAAATAGGATGACGAACTCTTTCTTAAAAAAATCATCAAGGTATCTGCTTGCAATTACAATTTAAAAAATGCAAACCGTCCTTCGCATCTGATTTTATTGACCATCAAATAACTTCAAGTCTTATTTCTTCTCTCATTGTCGTCATTGTCATGGAAACGGAGTAACGAACTCTTTTTTTTTATTTACATAAGTACATTTCTGACTCATGTAAGTTTTTCACCCGAGTATTATTCAAAACATGTACCAGTGCAAAATTCTGCGAATCAGTTAATTTGCCATGCCCAATTTTACATGCAACGCATCACGTAGTCACTTTAAATGACACGGTATTACGCCATCTGGTTATTGGAAGGTCTTTGAGGTGCAAAAGCCCTCATTAAATTTCATTTCAATTCCCTTAAAAAATATATTACTTGATTATCCCTTTTTAAAACCGCCGATGGATAAGTAAAAGTACTCAAAATGAGATTTTCGCTTTTCGGAGTTACCTCATTTGTCAGAACCAATCACGTCATATCGTGTGCTAACTTCAACTAAACATTGAAAGTACCTAACCTAACAATTTCTTTTCAATTATAGTAATTATTTTTTATTATTCACGAATATTTTTTTTCCAGTGTTTGATGCTTCAGCAAAAGTTCCGTCAGGACTTCTAAACGGAAATGTGAATCAATATGGCGATTTTGACCAGTGCATTGGTATTCAAGAACAAGGAATTCAAGGAAGGTATTGTTTGGCCTATCTACAAATAGAAATCCCTTCCAGTCCTTATTTAGCTGTTTTACATGATATGGTCCAGAGTCATTTGGCTTTTAGGAGCCGATTGTCTGATGTAAGTATTATAAAAAAATGACATTAAAATTAAAGATAATTTACTCAATATTTTTTTGATGATTTAAAAATTACAGATCGGAAATTGGTTAATAATTAAGTTAGATTCAACACAAGGTTAAACCATTCTTAGAAAAAAATTGTTGCAAAAATGTTTATTATTAGTTTGACATAGAATTGTCCTAAATACATCTCTTTATCAAATTTCACTTAATTTAAATTTCATAACACAGAAAAAACAAATATTAGTGAAAAAAAAAGGTATTCATTCATTCGAAGATAAAGATCAAAACAAAAAATACTATAGACATTCTACTTTTTTGTTCGAAGCAAAAAACTAATAAAAAAACAAAAACGTAAATCTAAAAATAGAATATAATTCTAGTTCCGAATTTAGTAAATCAAGAATTTTACGTTTTAACTTGTAATGAGTTATAAAAATAGACTTGCCGTTTTTTATTGACATCGTCGAGGTTGAGAACCATTTTTTTTTTCGTACAATGATCCCACTAAATTATAAACCGGTACACACATAATCATATAACTTAAAAGATTTATTTTCATGAGAATGTTGTGATCAGTTCAGTTATTTTTTATTAGTTTATTTAGAAATAGAACACAAAGTTCTTTTCGCAAAAATTGTTTCGTTAGTTCAAAACTGCATAATTTCATAACAAATTTAGGACAGTCCCCAATTTATGAATGGATCACCTGAATTGACTTTTTTGAGATCAAATTTTGAGTTTATATGTAGTGGTCTATCAGTGACTAAAGGTGTCCTAAACGGAGTATTTTGGATCTATTTCTGGAGGGAATCAATTTCCATTTCTGGTTTTAGATATTATTTGCTTTATTAATTCATTTTTTTCTATCTCTTGTTTCCTCTTTTCATTTTGTTATTGCTACTATTTTCAAATCTTCTTCTACTTTTTTATCCATAATGATTTTGGTCTTCCTCTTTTTTTTCTTCCTGCTGAGCTATATTCTAAGATTGGCTTGATTGCACGTTCTCCAGCTTTCCACGTATCCGTGCCATTTTATTCTTTGTTGTTTTATTTTCCTCCCTATGACTTCTTCTAATTCTTTTTTTTATTTCGTAATTTATTATTGGCCAATATTCGTTTTCTGATACCTTTTCTGGTTCTAGTATTGGTCTCATGATTTTTCTTTTTATTATTCTTGAATCTTTTTCGTCTTTTTTCGTCATTGTTATTGTTTCGGCAGCATTGATCTTATTAATGTTTTATACATTTTCATTTTTGTTATTTTTGACAGAGATTTACTTCTCAATAGTTTTTTATTTGTGTAGAAAGTTCTGTTTGTTGTTGCTAGTTTCTCTTTTATTTCTGTTTCTTTTCTTTTTTTTTTTGTTATTGTGATACGTGGGTTTTTAAATCTCTCTATCTTTTCAAAAGTATATTCTTCAATCTTTCTTTCTGTATTCTCTGTTGTTTCCCTGAATTTCATTATATTTTTCTTATTGATATTTATTTCTATTCCTATGTTATTACTTTTCTTTATTATTTCTGGTAACATTTCTTCCGTGGTTTGTCTATTTGTTGTTAACATCGCATCAATGACTTAGGAATAGAGCAATGGAGTAGGGAAGATTATGCTGACGAGAAGTGGTTCTGCTGAGAAGAAGATCCTGGTTAGAGTTACCAGTTGTACGATATTTTAATGTTTAGTGCATCATGAGTGTTTCTGTAGATCCTACACCCTATTCTTCCGGCGTAGTTCAAGTGCGAGCCGCTCGTATTTCCGAAGTTACGCGACAATGATTCAATGTTTAAGAGTAGAAGAGTACGTTCCATTAGGCGATCGCAACGATTTGCTCACAGCCGCAGTTTTTGCCGTACCACTAACATATAATTGCTGTGGTTGGTGCTTCAAGTGGAACGATGCGAGTTAACTGTCAAATTAACACAGTGAAGATCATTGATAAGATTAAACTAACCTGTAGCAAAAAGGATATATGAATGGAATGAATCCAATATGCCCGCGTAAATTAATCTCTCATAAATAACAAATAACGTTCATGTGTAGAAACAATCGACATAATTTGGAATTGAAAGTATAAATTGGAATAGTATATTATGCTACAAGGACCGAACAGGATAAATTTGGCTGCATTCGGTGAAGACAAGGCCAAACCAAAGGCAGAGGTGAGGGCGAATCACGAGGCGAAGACGAGGGCAAAGCCCAAGGCGGAGCTTCTAGTAGCCAAATTTATCCGTGACAATAATGACAGTCGTTCAGTGTCTGTGTTGCATACGATACTTTTTGTTACAAGTGCACCGAAATACCCTCATTACTAAGCTTTTGGATGTATTGAAACTATCTTATCGGTTTGACAAACAGATTTTTGCAAATGCAATCACATTACAGTAAACTAATACAATGAAACATAACCTACATGATTTATTTCATTGACTGATATTTCTCACATTTTCTGTGCTATCTCGTTCACAATAAATACACACACTATAACGAACACATTCTATAATATAAATTTCTTTCAAATATTTGACATATATCAATGAAAAAAAAAACAATTCAACGGCATCCATGATCCATGATCTACAACTCCATGTTTACCTAGCGGACAAAAATATCCATTAATTCCCTGTCAACTGAGAATTAATGAAAATTGTTACCATGGTTTGGAATTCAGAACTTTCGAAGCAGATGTCAGCTCAGTAATAGGGTTTTTTCGGTGCACGTGTTACAAAAAGATATTTTTTCAAATACGTGATTAAAATTTCTTGGTGATTTTTGCAAAAATTAACGACCCACCTTTTAATCGCGGATGATTTGTGTTTGAAGCGGTCGCAATTTATGACGTCATTTATGACGTATTGATCTTGAACTCAGAGACCACGATCTTCTTGTGGAACAATTTTTGAGGGGAAATGAGCGTTACGGTCGCCTAGTGGAACGTATCCTATGTAGAACGGAATTATATGCCGGTTAGAATTATGTCAAAATCATCCAAATAGAACATTTAATTTCAGAATAATAATAATAATGGTGTCATATTTTTACAGCCAGGTCACAGGGTTCCCCGAATGTCAACCATTAATTGGGCCCTGTGCGTCCCTTCTGCTTGTAATCACCATGATGTAGAATTAGGAGTACAAGAGCTAGTTGCCGAACCATTAATTGAAATCGGTTTGGAAGTCCAAGTACAAGTCAATAAGGAAATGTGTCAAACGAAATCCAGAAGTGTTCATGATGTTCCAGGTTCTACTATCATTGTTGGGTAATAATGACGTTTATTAACAAAGTTTTGATATTCTAGTAACTAAATGCGGTAAGATTAGTAGCAACTTTTAACTAAAAACAAAATAAAATGGGTGTGCTACCCAATTTTTGGGTAGAACTTTTGATAATAAGTTTCAACGATTGAATCTTGAATTGAAATATTTTATTCAATGATGACTAGTTTGTTTATAGGATAATTATTGACATCAATTAACAGCTGTATAAGATTGTTTAAAATTTCATACACATGGTACCCGAGTTCTAATCTCCACCCACTTTTGATAATTCTATAAATTCATGTGCATTGTTAAATCCTGTATAATCCCAGAAAGACAAGATGTATTGTTGCATTTCCTTCTATTGTTTGTAAAGATTTTTTATTGTTCTAGATCGTTTTTCCTGTCAATAATTTTGTTGACAATTGCTGCAACAGTTTATGACTACTTTTCAACCAATAATAAAAGTAACTATAAATAAAACTAAAACAGATTTCTTGATATTAATTTTTCAATTTTCAGATGAGTATCTAATGGCTTTTTCGTTGATAAAAAATGTTAAGTCTTTAGTATCAACTACTCGAACAGACAACGATATAACTGCAGTACATGGAATAAGATTCCTCAATGCTCTTATGCTTGTTCTTGCTCACAAATCAATGGCAGTGTTTTTTAATCCTTACATCAATAGGACTTCTATGACTGAAGTAAGAAGAATTTTATAATTATTACTGATTGTTTATTGATGTATAATTATTTTTTTAGTTACTTGGAAGACCTTGGAGTGTGCTGGGAAGAGCAGCAAGCTTATATACGGATCCTTTTATTATGTTCAGCGGAATGTTGACTGCTTATTCTATTTTTGGGAAGTTACAACGTAATCAGGATGTCAATATTTTTAAGGAATATATTGCTAGACTGTTTCGGTAAGCTATATAATTTTTCGTTATTCAAATTCAATTGTTTATTTAGGGCAACACTTTTGGGTAGCTAATTTTAATAGCCGAATCATTGGTAGTTCTTTTAGCAATAAAATTTGGGTAGCAAACTTTTCAGTCAAATTTCTGTAGCAAACTTTTCAGTCAAATTTTGGGTAGCATTTTTGGGAACAAATTTTCAATGGCCGGATATTGGGTACTGCATTTTCATAATCGTTTAGTGGACAGCTGATTTTAAGATCAAAATTTTTGACATAAAAATGTAGGCTAAAAAAAAGGTTCTTTTCAGATTGGTGCCAACATTAGGGGCTCTTATCCTTTTCTGCACTTTTATCCTCCCCTACGTTGGTTCAGGACCTCAGTGGCCGTTGGTAATAAACCACCATGCCGATTTATGTAAAGTTACATGGTGGCGAAATCTTTTATTTATACACAACTATTTTGGTTTCAAAAATATGGTAAGAAAAATTGTTTGAAACAAAAACAATCAATATTAATTTATTTTGTTTTAGTGTTTGACTCATACACATCACGTTGGCATAGACACACAACTATTTGCAATTTCTCCTCTACTTATATTCGCTATTTGGAAGTGGCCTAAGAAAGGATTGTATATTTTATTGGGTCTTGCAACAATATCGACAATGATGAGATATTATGTGACGTATACGATGAGGTTGTCCAATTTTGTACAGTTTGGAGCTTCGTAAGTTAAAAAAAGCACTTTTCCTGTATTGGTATGATATATTTTTATTATTGAACGATTTTTGGTGCCTTTGCGTTTTATGGATGCATCTAGTATATAAACAATTGAACAACGAGTAAAAATAAAATAGATGTCAACTGTTAAAAATAAATCAGTGATACCAACCTAAATACAATACCATAAATAGAAATCGTCAATTGTTTCGAAAAAAAAAAAATTAAAAGAATTGAATCAGAATAAATAGAGGATTTGTTTATTAATTATTTGATTTCTAGGATTACCCAATTATTCGAAACTGCAGATAATATGTATATTTTGCCTGCCCATAGACTGACTGTTTATATTATGGGTATTCTATTAGCATACGTATTAAGAAGATACAAGGACTATAAAATGGATCGAGTAAGTGAAAAGTATTTCGAAATCATAGCATGACAATTAAATTAGTGGCTCACTTTTACTATCTGATGGTTGTTTCTACTAATTAAATTTTGTAATTGTCAAGAACACTTTTTTCACATGCACGAAATGTGTCCTACATTTTATATTTGGCAATATCTATTTGAATTTTAAGGTTATATTTTGAAATTTCTCGTAGTTTTTGTCTTTTCGGCATTTTTAATGTTTTAAATTATTTTAAAACAATCTGTTTTGAGAGGATGGTGAAAAAAGGCAAACCATGGACATATTATGTAAAACCAAGAATAATGAGTTGAAAGTAAAAATTTTGGGACTAAAAAGTAAAGGCTTGAGGCTAGTTATAAGAGACTTGAAAAATAGCTAATATCTTTTTGAACATACATCTAAATTCTCCCTATGTCTCTTTTTGTTTGAGAGAGGAGTTAGATGATATTCAGAGAGAAGTTATCAGTAACCAATCAACACTTAAAGTCATGTGACACCTCATTTTTGAATTATTTATTTTCCAATTAAAGTCAAAATAAAATAATTCTTCTTTTTTAGACGTTGGTGCAAGTAGGCAATGCCTTATCAGTTCTGATGTTCAGCGTGGCATTTTTCGGACCTGCTTTTATGGGATGCCGCGAATACAAATACAATCCGACGCATGCTGCGTGGTACGCAGCATTTGCGCCAATAGCGTGGTGTTTTTCGTTTGCTTGGATCATATATACATCACATTTTGGTTATAATGGTAAGAAACAACTAATTTTGTAACAGATTTAATAATATCAAAATAAACAATTTTTTTAGTATCAATTCTGAATATTTTCGGAAAGATGTTCTCATGGAAGGGCTTCTTAATATCTACAAGATTATCGTACGCCATTTATTTAACCCAGTTCCCAGTATTTTTCTATAATATTGGCATAACAAGAAGTTCAGAAGAATATACCTTCTTTAGATTGCAGGTAAGTTTTTCCAACAACAAAATATTTCTATTTTGAGTAAAACTTTGTTCTGTTGCAGTTAAATATTCCTGAATTATTGAATATAACATTATACGCAGTGATATTAACACTATTATTTGATACGCCGTTTCAAAATATTAAAAATGTTTTATTTAAAAATAAATCATCAAGTAAGCAAGAAATAATTGAGAAAAAGTGTGACTGATTAATAATTAATTTCATAGAGTAGCTATGATTCTTTAAATGATTGCCATTCTAGTTAATGAAGTCTAAGATTAATATTATATATTATTTGTTATGTTTATGGTGTATAATAATAAATATTCTGATATTTATAGTTGATTTTGTTGATTTTTCCCAATCAAATGAAACATTTTCTCTCGCAGTTATGCAACCCGCAATACATGTAAATTACACATTGTTTTGAGTTTTAATATTTGTTGCAAGCTAATTATCTTTTAAAAAGGATTAAACAACATAAAAAAATTCATATGTATCGGAATGAAACTGGTAGTTCGAGATTGTGAGAGACAGCTAGTCGTAAAATGATTTGTTGGAGATTATAAATTCAAACTACTATTTTATAAAGAACAGTCACGGAATATTGATGAATTGGCTTTAGATATGAAATTGAAATTTTCAGGAAATAAAATATTTTTTTTTTACGTTCTATAATAGACTAAAGTGTAAAATTACTCTTTCTGCTGTCTGTTGTTTAATAATTTCAATAAAAGTATTATTTGTACAGATTTGAAACTCGCGCCTACTGATTCTAACGTATTCTTCAGAGGACTATATAAGTTGGCAACACTGGTATTGAGTTCGTGTACGTATTCGTGCGCAAAGAGAAATCGAATATTTGTTGTCAAACATTACTGTTTGCATTATTATTTAATTAAGTTCGAATTTCAATTCAAATGGCTACAATTACCGCAGCTTCAGTTGACTTAAGTTCCTACCGTGATCAGCACTTCAAAGTAGTAACTAAAACACCATATTTTTCGAGAGATTTTAATATTAAATATTTAACCTTACTTTCAGGGATCGAGGGCTGAACAAGATAGACTACTTAGAAATACTTCTACGCTTTACGTTGGGAATTTGTCGTTTTTTACGACTGAAGAACAGATTTATGAATTATTCTCCAGATGCGGGGATATTAGAAGAGTTATAATGGGGCTAGATAAATATAAAAAGACACCTTGCGGCTTTTGCTTCGTTGAATATTACACTAGACCAGATGCTGAGAATTGTTTACGGTATATAAATGGAACTCGTTTGGATGATAGAATTGTTCGTACGGATTGGGATGCCGGTTTTATTGAGGGCAGACAATATGGACGCGGAAAAACTGGAGGACAGGTAAAATTTGAAATTTATAATAAATGAAAATTACGTTCGGTTATTTTTAGGTGCGTGATGAATATCGTACTGATTATGACAGTGGCCGAGGAGGATACGGCAAAATTTTGCAACAAAAGGTAGGCACCGTCGATACAGGATTTAGCCGTTGAATAATATTTTTTTTTAATATCATAATCATTTTGTAAATATAAGTTTATAAGCATAACATTTCATTTTAGCGTCTTAGAAAACCCTACAGATTCAAAATCCGTTAGTCCTAATTTCCTGACCTTCATTTGACCCCAAAAAAGAATAACCTGTTTTGTAATTTATTTTAATTTAATTTAATAAAATAATCATTGAAATCAGAGTTTTTATTTCTTGTAATCTTAAATTTATGAGGGAGTTGAATATAGGAGCATAACGTAAACAGCAGTCAAAAATGTTTTTATTGCGCAACTCGCGCGTGTTTGACAAGTGACATGTAAATTAAAGTTTTATTTTTGTAAATTAGTAATTGTCTACAATGTATGAACATTTTTTAATCAATTTTAAACTGTATCAGTGAACGTAACCACAATGTCTATTTTAAATTATAAAGCATATACCTAAATTTTAAATAACCTAACAAACCCTCATATTCAAAATGATATAAATATTCAACGTCTAAGTGATTATACGAGATGACTACTGATATTACAGGCCGAGAATGCCTGTGTTATTGGCTGGGACACATGCGATTATCACGAATAATAATATTAGTATCAGTGATTTTATTTCTAGTACCGTTAGTAACTCACTATTATTTATCGTCAGTGGAAAGCGGAGTTTCGAATCTACATGATATACATTCACATTTAGATTTATCAGAAGATTTTAGTCTACTTAAAGCACAGGAGCTTAGAACTCGAGTTGAAGAACTTATCAGAATAAAAGGATCAGTATCAAGTGAGCTACGAGATATGGAAAACAAAAGACAAAAACTACAATTAGATCTATCGTCGTATGCTCGACACATTGATCAACTAAAACAAGAATTATCACATCAACAAACCGAGCTTAATAGATTAAAAATATCCGTTGAACAAGCTCAAGTTGCGCAAAGGGAGGCTTTGCAACAAAACACGCCAGATTTAGCCCTTCCAGTTCGTTTGACAGCTAATACAATTCCAGATATTCTGGAATCCATATCAAAAAAATCAGCGCAGAACTGCCGAATGTATTCGTGTTTCGATCATTCTAGATGTTCATTAACATCATCGTTTCCTGTATATGTTTATAATCCAGACGTCTATCCTGTAATGAATTCAGGTTGGGATGTAGACGGATTCATAAAAACCACCTTAAAACAAACTTTAGGTTATAATCCTCACTTAACTCATGATCCGAAAGAAGCGTGCGTGTTTTTAGTGCTAGTCGGTGAAGCACTCTTAGATTCAAAAGAAATTAAAACACCTCCACTAGATTCAAACGCACTTAAAAAGCTTCCATTTTGGGGTGGGGATGGTAGAAACCACGTCCTGTTAAATCTCGCTCGAAGAGATTTATCTTCACGTTTAGGGGACGTTTTTCGGAATATGAACACCGGTCGCGCTATCTTAGTCCAATCCACTTTTTCTCACGCAACGTTTCGTCCAAAATTCGACTTAATAGTCTCGCCAGTTCTTGGGCCACCAGGAGGTGACGTCTGGCACGATTGTGCCTCGATGCTACCCGCCAGACGAAAATATCTTCTCTCATTTCAAGGCGAAATGAAGAAGCAATTAAACTATAATCTTACTCCTGATTTTGAAGATGATGAAAATATTCAAGGACAGTCTCCAAGTGTTGAGAGTATCAAAGAGTTAGATTTGTTTATTATCGAACATTTCAAAGAAATGGCACGAGGTACAACTTCAGATAAGTTTTATTTTGAGTTCGAATGCGTTCCAGCCAATGAAGATAATGAAAGTGGAACAGGAAATGATTGGGCCCTATGCGGAACAGATAGCTCCCGAAAAGCTATACTTAAAGAATCTACATTTGCATTGATTCTAGCTCCTGGAAACCCTACTTTGGTATCGACTACTTTATTACAAGCTAGGATCTACGAAGCGCTAAGAGCAGGAGCCATTCCTGTCATTTTAGGCGGTGATCAGGTAATTATGAAATAATAATCTAGTTTGTCTAGTTATAAATTTTTTAAATGATACCCAATAAATAAAATTATACGATCATAGATGGCACTTCCCCAATTGGGCGCTCCTCTATAATAAACCATGAATATGCGTGTAACTCTGCTTCTAATATGGCATGAATACGATAACCGACGCTCACCTAAGAAAGGAGAGCGTCTAATTAGAGACGGTATCCAATAAACATGCGACGCTTGATTGGTAAGCCGAATAGACATGCTTTAACCGGCAAATCATCTTTGAACTACTACAAAAAAATCTGACGTGGGCATCACGTGACTTACTTGTACATCATTGGATATATTTATTGCATATAATAACAGTGGCGTACCCAGGGGAGTGACGATAGGGGCGATCGCCCCCCCTAGAGCCGGAGCTTATTCAATAAAATTAAATACGGGAATATAAGTATTCAACATTTTACAAGAATTGTCAAATTTGCTTACATTTTAGCCGGTAGAAAATATTTTTAGCGCATTTTTCCGAAAAAAGCGCTATTATATTCACTTTGGCTGGCTGGCTGGCTGGCTGGCTGGCTGACGTGACGCTGAGATCTCAGCAACTATACTATTTACAGACTTGAAACTGGTACTAAATAAAAGCTGCTGTTTCGTAGGCTTGCACAAATTGCTTTAATTCAAGCTCAGTGATTGTGGAAAATTGAATTATTCAATTACTTGTTTCAAGTGAAACAATGTCCATAGATATCTATGACATTAGGGATATGGCAACTAAAATTTATTAAAGTAGATAAAAATTTAGTTACAACTTTCGCCGCGGGTGTCACTATTATTATGTACAGTTGTCAAATCGGTCCGGGATTCATTCAATGACTTGTTTGACGCGAATTTGAAGCTTATTAGAATGAATTATTATTATTGGATGAAAATTTGTTCACTTTTGGTGTATTTTTTTTATATAGCTTTGATAGAGATCAAATTATCATTTTAAGCTACAACACTTGACCTCCTGTCAGTCAATAACTAAACAATGAAGATTAAAAGGTATTTTTGAGTTTGTACATGTATAAATTATGTACCTATTAAATAGTCAACTTGAAACTAGTACTAAATGGAAGCTGCTGTTTCGTAAATTTGCCCAAACTGCTTGATTTCAAGCTCAGTAATTGTAAGAGATGGTAATTTGCGAAATCTCTGAAGTAACAAGCATTCATGAGCTGTCAAAAATGCGCTTCCATCATCTAGATGATTCTTCCATTTTTTGATTATAATGTACTTTTTTTGAAAATTTTTCCTTGTTTCGCCCCCTCTAGCTGAGAATCCTGGGTACGCCACTGTATAATAATAACATAATCCATCAAAAGATCGCATCTTTCCATGGCTAATAGTCTTGGATTTATCCAACAAATTCTAAAAATTTGTCAAGTGAAGTGCGTTTTAAGCTCAGTCGGTTGCTATGGAAACAGTAGGTCATCATTTTTATGCTACTACATTCCTAAATACTGGTTTTCAAGATTCTACAGCTAACTGTTCTGAATTTATGCACAAAATTTTAAAAAAACTCAGCTTAAGTGCATTTCCAGCTTAGTCGATTGTTATGAGAATAGTAGGCAATCATTCAGATGCTACAGTAGACTGAAATACTAAATTTAAATATTCTACGGCTGATCGTTTCGAATTTATGCGAGGAATTCTAAAAGACTGTCAAGTAAAGTGCACTTCCGGCTCAGTCAATTTGAATAAAAATTGGATATGACCATTCAGATGGTACAGTCGTTTTAAATACTGAATTACAACATTCTACGTTCAACCGTTTTGGATTCATGCGGCAAATTCAAAGAATGTTTCGAATAAAGTGCACTTCTGGTACAGACGATTGCTGTCATAATGCAAGATGCTGCACAACTAGATGTTACAGAAGTGCTTAATACGAAATTTCAGTATTCTACGACTGACTATTTTGAATTTATGGGGAAAATTCGAAAAGTCTGTTATATAAAGTGCACTTCCGGTTTAGCCGATTGATACAAAAATAGAAATGACCATTTAGATGCTACAGCAATTTCAAATACTGAATTCCAGTATCCTACGACTAATCATTCTGGATTTATGCGGAAAATTTCAAAAAAGTTGCAAATAAAGTGCACTTCCGGTACAGACCATGGCAACCATTATGCGAGGTGCACATCAAGACCCTATACCAGTCTTCAATACAAAATTTCAGCAATATACGTTTGACGAGTTTTGAGATTTGCGAGTTAAGCACATACATACGTACCGACATCAAGCCGAAAATAGTCAAAATGGATTCAGGGATGCTCAAAACGGATACATCCATCAAAATCTTGATACTTATGTGAATTTTGTCGGTTTCACAATACTTCCTTGTACTTTGTACAAGTAGCAAAAACGACAATTGAGAAATTTTGATAAAATTTGGATATAATGATGTTCAAGTGGTATCAAAAAATTTGAATCTCCTCCGCATTAGTCTGGAAGATATTTGAATCCTAAATCGAAATATTTTTTTATGCATAGAGTCTTATGGGACTGCATAACACATTTGCCACTTTGGTTGAAAGTAAGGCCTACATCGATATGTGCTAATATCTAGTTACACCATTAAAGCTCGAGTTGGTTTCAATCAATTTTAATTGTTGTCAAGAAAATAGATTTTTATTTTAAACTAGCAACCCGTGCCGGCTTCGCACGGGTGGACATTTAATAATATTCAACATTTTTGTACGAATCTTTAGAGCATAGTTGAATGGTATAAGATAATTATTAAGAATAATACCACATTTCTTGCTTAAAACATAAGCTAAACTGTCAAAATGTCTTGATAAGTGCGTAGATCCATGTATAGATAGCATCATCAGTATTTAATTTGATAAATTACGAGAAATAAAAGATAATATTGCGGCGCAGGCAATGTAAAGAATTTAATTGGTAATTTTTTCACATCTTGGGTTACATTATTGAAGTTTTTGTGAGCAACCCGTATTTTTAAAGTAAATTATAGCTTATGTTACTTAGTGATAATAGGTATAGGATTCTACTGGTGAAAGAATTCTTAAAATCGGTCCCTATACGCAAGCATCAGCAGCAACTATAGAAAGTTTCAATTTAATCGGTTGAACGATGCTCGAACGGACAAATACCATTAGTAGTACTATGTCAGAACCTTCATGCAAGTGCTAACAACAACTATATAAAATTCCAACTCAATCGGATGAACGATGTGTGGATGGACAAATACGGCTCGTGCGCCACTCAAGGTATATTGATAGTACAATACTAAGAACTTTCTCGAAAGAGCCAACAACAACTGTAGTGAGTTTCAACTCAATCGGATGAATGATGCGCGAACGAACAAATACGGCTCGTGCACTACTTAATGTATGTTGATCATTTTTTATTTAAACCACCACTGTATTAAAGCAAACAGAATGAAAAAGAAATTATTTGAATCGGTCTAGCCGTTTTTGAGTTTTAGCGAGACTAACGAACAGCGTTTCATTTTTATTATATTAGATTAAACAAAATGGTACGTACAGTCGTGCAGTTTCTTACGACTAATGAATCGTCGTTTGGTAATCCTTGGATATCAATTACAGGAAACTGTTGTTGGTATTTAATTATTCGTAGGCAAAATGCTAGGATTATTGGCGAATCGCCGTTCAATATCCATACGATGACTGGCGAATAGCCATTCCGTATCCGTAAGTTTGCTGGCGAATATCTATTAAGTCAATAAAAACTACCTTCGATTCTAAATTCTGTATAATTATTTGAAACTTTGACGTTAATATACAGAATTTAAAATCAAAAGTAGTTTTTATTCAATAAAATTCTGAAAAATGTATAGATTATGATCTACTAAGGGCCGGTATTTCAGTCCTCGGTTTAACTTGAGCGGAGCTTAATTACCTGAGTAACAATTGTTCTAACAATCATTACTATAGAAATTAAGCAGCTTTTAAGGTAAACCATGGACTGAAATACTGGATCTTAGGCTCAGTATTTCAGTCCATGGTTTACCTCAAACGTAGCTTAATTTCCATAGTAATGATTGTTAAAACAATTGTTACCAAGGTAATTAAGCTCCGCTTAAGATAAACCTAGGACTGAAATACCGGGCCTAATCCATCTCCAGTTATATCCAGCGATTGACAAATCGTCGTTTAAATACATCTTAGTTTAATTTCAGTGATAGTTGCGCAGTACACAATAATATGTGGATTAGTTATTCGTAGAAATCAAAATGTTCCCTAAAATTCTGTTGGCAACATTTGAAGTTTGACGTTAAATTCAATTTAAAATATAATGTCCGCCAGTTTGCACTTGACATATTTCTTCCAAGTATTTCAGTTGATAATTACGTAAAGTAAGTATTTTTATGTTAATTTTTTCTCAATTGTTCATAATATTCTGATTTGTATGTCTCTACATGTCAAAGGAGAAAAGAACTAGAATTCCAAACTATATTATTGATGAAAAGGTTGCATTATAGGATATAATATTAAAATATAGAAAAATTCTTTGTTATCTAGTTTTTCATATAAATTTGTTCTTTCATACACTTTTCTAATTATTCTGTTTTTAATGAGGTCAACTACAAGAATGTCATCTAATCCATCGTCGCTTAGAATATCTTCTACTTCACTATCATGGTTATCATTCATCTATACAGAAAAAGTCATAGTTCTTAAATTGTTAACTCATCTATGATATATAAAAATACTCACCTTAGGATATTTTACAATTTAGGTCACAATTAAACATGTACTATTGACATAGACAATTTTTTATTCTCCAGTAATAAACGCTAAACGAGATTCAGCAGTTAAACTACGAATATTGGGGGTTTTACTAAACGTCGTTTTGAGCGAAGTTTAGATAATGATGCAAACATTTAGAAGAAATATCTGATTGCTAAACTACAGTTAACTTTTAAACTTGGATGGTGCAAATGGCCATAAGTCATTCAGTTTATGTTTGGTTATTGGAAAATCGCTGTCCGATACAGTAGCATAACGAGGGACGAGGGGTGCAGTCCACTCGGGGCCTTAAAGACTGAGCATATTTGCAAAATCGGCAAAATCAAATGCCAATATCAAAAAATCATGCAATGTTTGCCTTTTTCATGTCTAAAATCCACTGTACTGACTAATGGGTATATGTATCTATTTAATTTTCGAAACACATCTTTATTGGTCAAATGGAAGGGGGTGTTGAGACATAAGGGTACTGACAAATTGCTCTTTAGTATATGTAAGATGGCTGACGAATCACCATTTCTTATTAATAAAATTACTGAAAATCGCTCTTTCGTATTCGATATTCGAACGATTATTGTGAAATGGCTCTTCTGCTCCGTATTCGTAAGGTTTATAGTAAATCTCTCTTCGATATCCGTAAAGTTATTGGCAACTATCTCTTAGGCTATTGACGAATCACTGCTCGGTATTTTTAAGGTCGTGAATCGCTGCTCTGTATCCGTAAGGTCTACGTTACTTGTAAGGCTTCAATGACTGGCTGTTTGGGATCCATGAAGTGACGGACAAACCGCCATTTCTTATTAGAAAAATACTTGTGATACGGCTTTTGGCATCCATAAACAATATTCGTACGATAACTGTCGAATTGTCTTTTGCATCCGGTAGATTATTAGCTAATCGCTCTTTAATATCAATTATTCGGTATTCGTGATGTTACTGTGAATCGCCGTTCCACATCCGTAAGGTTTTCTGTATTCGTGAGGCTTTCGACAAATCGCTGGTCGGTATTCGTAGGGCTTTAGACAAATCGCTAGTCGATATCCGTGAGGCGACTGTTTAATATTTGTAAAGATACTGATGAATCATAGTTCAGTATCCACAAACAAAATAACTGTAATTAGGTTAGGTCAGGTTATGCTACGTTAAAGTAGATTAGTTTAGGTTAGGCTATTTTGTCTTCGGTTATTTTTTCCATGATTATTTTGTCGCGGTTATTTTGTTACGGATCCATTGATAATTATCCATTTGGTATCGATGAGGTTTCCGATAAAAGTGTGCTCGATATCCGTTAAATTAATGACGAATTTCCGTATTGTATCTGTGAGCTTATTGAGAAATTACTGTCAGGTATTCGTAAGGTTCCTGAATCGCCGCCCAATACATTTATATCAGGTGACTGATGAATCGCCATTCCCTATCCGCTAGGTTATTAAGCAATCGCCAATCCAATCCATAAGGTTGCTGGAAAATCAGTGTTCGATATTCGTACGATTACTGTCGATAATCGTAAAGCAACTAACAAATAACTTTTCGGGATGTATAAGGCTGCTGACGGATATCCATTCGCTATAAGGTTAGTCGTGAAATGCCGTTCCGTATTCGTAAGGTCTCGCCATCCCTTATTCGTTTCTTATTCGCAAGATTACTAGCAATAGCTCTTTGGTATCCGTGAGGCTACTGGCAAATTACTATTCGGCATTCGTATAATTACTGTCGAATGGCCGGTCTTCATTCTTGAGATCACTGGTAAATCAATTTTCGACATCCGTCGGGGTGTCAATTAATTGCTGATCGGTGTCCAGAACGATATTGACAAATCTTCATTTGGTACATTCAATGTTCTTGACGAATTGCTGCTCGGTATTCGTAAGATTTCTTGTGAATCGTCGGTCCATACCTGTATAATCTTTTGCATCTGTGAGGTTTCTGACGAATTGGTATTTGGCGTCCGTAAGGCTACTAACAAATTTCCATTTTGTATCTGCAAGCCTTTTGATGAATTCCCATTTTGTATCTGTAAGGTTACTGACGAACCGCAAACCCAATCCACTTGGTTAATGTGTAATCACTGTTCGATATTCGTACGATTTTTATCGAATCGATTCTTGATAATTTAAGGCTACTGAAGGCTGCTATCTGAAAGGTTTTTCAGCGGATATCCAATCACTATCTATAAGGTAATTGACGTATCGCAGTCCACTATTTGTGAGAATAATCATAAGGTTACTCGTGAATCGTCGTTCCCTATACGTGGTTCGCCCGCCGATTCTTTTATCGATATCCGTGAGGTGTGAGGTTTGACGAATTGTTCAATAATTGTAAAGTTAATGACGAATCATAGTTCAATATCCGTAAGATTACCGCCGAATTGCTGCTTTGTACTCGTTATGTTATTAATAAGTTGCTGTTCGGTTTCCGCAAGATCATGGACAAATCTCCATTAATTGTTTGTAAAGTCGTTGATGAATCGGTTTTCGGTATTCATGGGATTATTTGTGAATCGCAATATGATCTTCGATATCTGTGAGGCTGGCGAATCGTTGTTCGATATTTATGAGATTACTGGCAAATTTCTGTTCTGTATTCGTAAAGTACTGGCGAATCGCTGTTCGGTATTCTTTAGGTTACTGACGAATCAGTTTTGTACCTATTAGGTTATTGAAGAATCAGTGAATTTAATTGCTCAAAGAAGCACATTGTTCCGTTAATGAGCTACTGTGGCTGTAATTTTGTTTGAATTTGATAGCTACAGTGTAAAAATTCACGTTGAGATTAAACTGTTCTATTATTTTGTAGATCGAGTTAAGCTACTCAGAGGTAATAGCCTGGCGAAGAGTATGCATCTTCCTTCCACGAGCCCGCGTAACCGAGCTCCATTTCCTCCTGCGTACAGTTCCTGACAGCGACCTGCTCTACTTTCGTCGCCAGGGTCGTTTTATTTGGGAGCGCTACTTAAGTTCAGTTCAAAGTACCGTCGACACAATAATTGCTGTTTTACGAGACAGATTGGGCATCCCTCCAAAACCTGTTGAAGATATTCAAGCAGTGTCTGTTTTTAATTCGACTTTTAAACCTCTTCAAACAGATGTGATGGCAGGAGAATCGGAGCCAGAGGAGAATTTAGGACCTTTGGAGCCACCTTATGCCAGCCCGGCTTTTCGGAGGAATTATAGTTTGTTGTTGACGCAGGGACATGAGTTATGGAATGCATGGGGGGATCCTTTTAGGCTTTATCCTCAATTGCCTTTTGATACTTTGCTGCCTTCTGACGCAAAGTTTCTGGGTATTATTTTTGTTTGAAAATGGTTCAGCGGTGATTTGAAGTTGTATTTTGTTTTAGGTTCTGGTATGGGATTTAGGCCAATTGGAAAAGGTGGCGGTGGAGCAGGCAAAGAATTTTGCGAAGCTCTAGGAGGCAACAATCCCCGCGAACAATTCACTGTAGTTATACTAACTTATGAGCGAGAACAAGTATTAATCAACTCCCTTAGTCGATTACACGGTCTTCCTTACTTAAATAAAGTAGTCGTTATTTGGAATTCTCCAAAACCTCCTTTAGAAGATTTACGTTGGCCAGATATTGGTGTTCCTATTCATGTAAGTATTACTACCCACAATTTTTTTAAAATTTGATAATTATTTTTCTTTGATAGGTTGTTAAGGCAACGCGTAATAGTTTAAACAACCGATTCCTTCCATTGGACGTCGTAGAAACAGAAGCAGTATTATCTGTCGATGACGATGCCCATTTAAGACACGATGAAATTATGTTTGGGTTTCGTGTGTGGCGTGAACACCGGGACAGAATAGTTGGTTTTCCGGGAAGGTTCCATGCTTGGGACTTGAATTACCAAAATTCATGGCTGTATAACTCCAATTATAGCTGCGAACTTAGTATGGTCCTAACAGGTACGTCCATTTTTCATATTATGTTTGTTCTTTGATATTATGTGCTGTTTCTCTTTTGTTTTATTTGAGATGTGTTTGTTTTAGGTGCAGCCTTCATCCACAAATACTACATGTACCTTTACTGGTACTGGTTACCTCAAGCGATCCGCGACAAAGTGGACGAGTACATGAATTGCGAAGACATCGCAATGAACTTCTTAGTTTCACATATAACTCAGAAACCTCCCGTCAAAGTGACCTCCCGGTGGACATTTAGATGTCCAGGCTGTCCTGTTTCTCTATCTGAAGACGAAACACATTTCCAGGAGCGTCACAAATGTATAAATTTTTTCACACAGGTAATAATTTCTCCTTTTCATAATCCAGTTTGTATAATATTTTTTTTGTTATAGGTGTTTGGTTATACTCCCTTACTGAACACCCAATATAGGGCAGATTCTATTCTGTTCAAGACGAGGATACCGCACGATAAACAGAAATGTTTTAAATTCATATAGATGACATTTGAGATTCTAATTTGTTTTTATACTTATGACGTCACGTTTCATTATGTAGTATTTATTTTAGTTAGTTTTATTATTAATATTGAATGTAGGATATCCGAAATAATGCAAAATATGAGTGATACTAGATATACACATATTTTAATGTAAAATTTACATTTTTTTAACTGTGCCATGTAACATTTTAATTTTTAGACTCAATTCGATTCTTTGTATAGAAATATATTTATAATTGAATTTTTGTGTTTTTGGTTTTATGGGGTTATCATTTATTAATTTTTTTTTTGAATAACCGAGAATCTAAATTATACAAACCATTGGTAGCCAATGGTTTGTAAATCGAGACTATTTTTTTTTTGTCATATCACTAAATCTTCGTGAAATAAAGTTCTAAGCCAAATAGAGTTTTTTTTATCTGAGATAATTGATGCTGTACTTTAAAAAGGAGAAGTAAATGGCAATAAAACAAATAACAATTTTATACGGAATGAAGTACAAATACTAGAAAGACGAAAAAAATATTCTGAAGATCTGGATATACATAAGTGAAACTAGAACAAATATTACAATCGAAGAATTAAAGAAACTCACAAATCATTGTGAAATAACGATAGTATATACAATAAATATATGAAATGCAAAAGAAAAAAAATGTACATACTATTAAAAACGAATATTGACCACAAAATTAAAAAATATCTAACAAATATATAGAACATGCGGCAAAAAAGCCAATTTTGTTATAAGAGGATCATGGAGCTTAGTCGAGAAAAAATTATAAAATAATCACAAAATGAGATTATTACTGTTCAATTAAACAGGGTATAACAAATCACCTGGGCTTTAATCTTCGCCTTCTATTTTTCGCTCTAGGCGATCTCATTGACTCACCATATAACTGGACAACTACACCGAAAAATAATGCGATATGAATGGGATGAATTTTAAACTAAATAACGTTTTTATCATGAATTTATAGAAAAAAGTAATAATTTTTTAATATATAATAGGTATACAACAATGAAATCAAATCTTAATATCAATAACAAGTTATTGTTATTCTGAACAAAGATCTATTCTTCTTATATGTTTGATAACTTTATTTAACATATCTGGTCTTAGATGAAAAATTGACAGGAAAATAATGAGTGAAATCACAATTATTATTATAATTTCTATTCATTTAAAAACTTTCAACTATTTAAATATATCTTGAATAGACTTGAAGCTAGAAAGATATATACCACTACACAGGGTGTTAAAAAAAAAAAGAGATAAATTTTTTTTATGGCATATACAGTTCGATGTGCTGATTCACAATCAAAAATAATTTAAAATTCGCAAAATTATGGAGATGCTTCAAGAAGAGTATATTACTAATGCCACTGGTTGACACAAAATTGTTAATGAATCTAATGAATGAGTATTTTAAGCACGTAATTAATGTACAATAACAAATTAATCAATCTTATTCTGGCGTTTTGTAATAATACCTACACTGTCACTGATCATAAAATTGAGTAGTTGAATATTTTTATTAATTACGCGGTTAGAATACTAATTTATTAGCTACATTATAAATTTCGTGTCGACCAGTGGCACTTGAAATGTACTCTTCTTGAATCACTTCCATAATTTTATGAATTTTTGAAAAATTCTTTTTGATTGTGAATCGGCACATGGAAAAGTATATGCTATAGAAATTTTTTACCCTTTTTTTAACACCCTGTATATAGCATTCGGAGAAAGAAATAGAGAAAAAAAAAAGAATATCAGCTGGACTTCGAACTGCCGTTTACGAACAAAAGTAGAATAATTACCAAAGGATATGTATTTTATAGATTTAGAGAGGGACTTTGGCAGGATAAACCAAATAAATAAATTATGAGAAGTGCTTCAAATTACTAAAGACTATACAAAATATCTACGTAGACAATATAAGTTTTATACGAAAATGGAAGATATTTTAAGCCCAATCTTGTGAATAATATAGCTGGATGAAATTACTGGAGAAGTCAAGAAAAATATCTAGAATATCTAAATTTAAAAGATTTCAATGTTTGGCACGAGGAATTGAAAAAAGCAAATTTGAGAATCAACGAAGACAAACCCAATGAAATGATGATTAAAAAAAAAAAGAAAACAAATGAGAACAAGTGGTTCGCTTCAAATATCTCCTATTATATAGAAAGTAAAGTAGGATGTGAAAAAGAAATAAATAATAGAATGAAAGGAATGATAGACAAAAAGAGCAAAGTTACAGTTATGAAAATAAATTGTCTGTTAAACAGAACTCGAAATGAAATCAGTAAAGAATCTAGATATTCAATAACTATAAATAAAATAAAAAGTGAACAATTAAAGTAGTACGGACATCTTATTAGGCTTCCAGGAAACATTGAGGGAAGAAACATGGAAAATGAGAACTGAAGAAAACGAAGCTGCGACAGACCATAACAAACATGGGACGACACTAAACAAGAGATACTAGAAAACTAGGTACATAAAATAGCACAAAATTAATAGTCAAAGATACCAGGCCCGCCAGACGTTACTCATTTTCTGAGAAACAAAATGTGTGGAATAGAAAGGTGTTAGCGGTTAGTATGTACTTTAATCGTATGCATACTTGCTAGTTTGGACCAACGGCCAATTTACAGATTTTTATGTATGTTTTAGAGAGTATTGTTAAAAATTGATAATCAACACTGCCACAGACTGCATTTCTGCTAGACGCTCTAAAGCTCGCAAAAAATAATGTAATCTCACTCACAGTCTGAGTCCTAATTTTTGTATATGATACAATTTCAATACTTTTTGTGGAAAGCCAGACCAAGAAAGAGTTGGATGCTCATTCGTTTACTATCAAGCATATAAATAATGACCTCGCGCTTATACTCACAGTGACATTTTAATTATATCTGGAGGATGTTTGACCCCTACGGTTGGCCTGGCTGTTTACAAAAAGTATTGAAATTGTTCCTTGAGTATCATTTATGAGAACATGACCCACTGCTGCCATGGAGACACTACTGAGGATAACACCTCTACATCTTCACGTGAAGAAAGAGGCGCTTAGTAGTGCCTTAATGCTCAGCAGAACAAAATCATTTTAGCCCGGAGATCTTGTTGGACATCTAGAGATCTTAAAGGAGATACCAACCAATAGATTAGCCATGCCTACATGTGACCTTATGTTGACAAAGTATAGTTTTGAACATACGTACAGGGTCATTATAACAGACCGCAAGATATGGGCAATAGGATGACCTAACTTCAAAAGAGGCTCCTTGTCCTGGTTCACGGATGCTTCAAAACTAGAAAGTGGTGAAACTGGAGTAGGAATGTCCGGACCAATAACTCAAATTTCTGAGTCTTTGGGTAATAGCGCCACAATATTCCAAGCAGAAGTATATGCTATGGATCTTTGCGCCAAAATAAACCTAGAGAAAGGTTTCAACGGAGCAACAATTAATATATTATCAGACATCCAGGCCGCTCTGAAAGCTATAGGTGCCCACACCAATCATTCAAAGCTGGTCTGGAATTGCAAAAATACTCTGCAGCAACTGGCAGAAAAAACCATGTAATTCTTTGGTCGGTGCCAGGGCATGAAGGGGTACAAGGCAATGAAGACGCGGATGAGCTTGCTAAGAAGGGAGCTGGTTTACCATTTTGCGGTCCTAAACCTTCTTGTGGTCTTCTAAAGAGCCACATAAAGAAAGAATTGAGAGTATGAGAGGATATTGCAAAAGCCTCATACTGGGACAACGTCAAAGACAATAAACGGGCAAAACGCTTCCTGCCGCGTTCACCAACAAACCTGAAGGAGATACTTTCTCTCAGCAAAGGAGATCCAAGGACTTTGACAGGTCTTCTAACTGGTCATTGTCCTCTTAATTACCATCTACACAAAATTGGTAAGGCTGAAAATAATATATGTCGTCTATGTCTAGAAGACGCAGAAACTTCAGAGCACGTGCTGTGTGAATGCGCAGCTGTAGTCTCTTATAGGAAATCTTACTTTGGAAAGGCATTTGTGTCGGCCAACATTGTTAAAGATTCTAGTCCTGGAAGGATACTAAGATTCTTTAAAAGCCCCAATATCATACAGGATTAAATAACTAGGGCTACATTACAAAAGATCTTTAGGTCGCAGTGATACGGGCGGTTGGACGCACAAGCCCTTCACTAATAATAATAATAATAATCATATATGAAAATTAGGACTCAGACTATAAGTAAGATTATGTTATTTTTTGCGAGCTCTAAAGCGTCTAGCAGAAATTACCGCAGTGTTGATAATCAATTTTAAACAATATTCTCTAAATAATTGATAAAAATCAGCACTGAGACTTTACGAAAAGTGAGTAATGTTTTAATGTACCTCTAGCACCTGGTATTTGTAAATTGGCCGTTGGTCCAAGCTAGCAAGTATGCAAGCGATCAAAGTACATACTAATACTACTCTAATTTGTGGCGTCATTGCCATTGGTTTTCTTAGTCTCATTGAATATTCTATTAGCAATCAGTCTTTGCCAGGTATCCCGATTAAAACACATCTCTTGCTTGCTTGCTTCATTCACATTCATAATATTCATACAAGCTTGTTTATCTTCTCACTCGAAAAGTCTCTCTCGCACAACAAACTAACCATCATATTCATCCACGCAATCTTCCACCTTTAAGAACAATAAAATTGTTTAATAAGCTTTGATATTATTAGTAACATGATACGGAGCGAGTCCCACTCGTGCATGTTCAGTTTGATTCTTGTGTGCGCGTGAAAGTTTGGAGAATGTTTATTTTTGGCGCTTTTCCGCAAGATGTCTCGTAGCGTAACGATCACCCTTCAAGCCGTGGGTTGACAGTTTGTTGGCAAATCAATACAGTCTTTCCCGTATGACGTCACGTGCTATTCTACACGCCATTGGCTTAGATTTAACTCATCCTATTATTTATTAAGCCTGCATGAATGGGTAATTGTAGAGTTTGATATGTCGTCATGATAGCTGTACGAAAAAGTGAATAACATTTGTGCTGTTGATATTAGCATCCGCTCGCGAGGTGTTTGTAGAGTCGTGAAACGAATGCTTCGAATTTGAGTGCGGGTCCGGGCAGGGTGAGTTCGCCATTGTGATTTGTCGCGTGCTCGCCGGCCGAAAAAGACCCCGCCTGGCAGTCGCAATGATAACGAAATGACTGAGTCTAGTGAGTGTTGATTAATGAGTGCAGTGAAACATGATGAGGAAGAGTCACAGAGCTCTTCGACCTGTGCTCGAAGTGTCCCTTCCCGAAATGGGTTCGCTTTTCTTCCGCGGAGCAATCGCCTCACCATCTCGATGAAGTAACAACGCATCGACTACTGTGGCTTTTTATTTTTAGTTTTGTTTGTGACTCGTACTAATAGAATACTCAGCGAGTGTGTAAGACCAAGATGGTCGTGTATAGAAGGAAGAACGCTCGGTTCGGTTGGTACGCGCATTTGAGGCGTCGCTCCAAGTGCCGCGAGTGAACTGCGGGGCCCTACGAGCGGAGCCGCCACTACGTCAGGCAGGCGTTGCCATGGCTGATATTCCCGACCTGTCGCACCTCACGCCCGAGGAGCGGGCCATCATCGAAGGCGTTATGATGAGGCAAAAGCAGGAAGAGGAACGCGAGAACGAAATCATGAGGTACCACATTCAATAATATTTTTTATATTGACCCCAGGGAATCTTGAAATTTATTGCTGGACTATGAAATTAAGGGGGTTTTCCACCCTAAGAACATTCCCCAATTCAAATGCTATCCAAAATATGATTAATGATTATGCTCCCTTAATTTGTAGCAGTATTAAAAAACGTTCTAATGACATAAAGATCCATATTTCAGTTTTATAAAATAACTTGTTTTCCATTGTTCTGACAGCTGACCCGTTGCAACAAAAAACGATTATCCATTTGAAAAATAATATTCCCTACTGGAATGGGAGTAATATTGCGGAAAACTCATTATACTTGAATTCAAAATATGGATTTTCAAGATTTTTAGTAAAAATTCTGTAATCAGTTTTGAATCAACCAAACTCTCACCATTAGAATTAGGTTAATATTTATTTATTAAAACGAACAATGACACTATTTTAAAATTGATCTATTATTCAAGATTTTTTAATAAACAGGCCCCAACATTTTATCATCAACTAGAAACTCAAAATCGGAGTGTATCATCACCCACATGATTATATCGTAAATGCAAGTACAATGTATATAATAAACTCATTTAAACCACTTTTAAGGTTTGGAGATATAGAGCGAAATTGATGAAAAGAAGAAAAACATGAAGAAATTGCAGACGTCTACGATGTGCACATCATATATTTTACGATATTTGAACGATATAGTGATGTGCACATCGTAAACGTCTGCAACTTCTCCTCACGCTTTTTCATGAATCAAAATAATTATTTGTATTTTTTGCAGACGATAGATTATTACTAATTTTGCTCTACATGTCGTGCATGCGTGCTTGCATTGAAAGTGGTTTGATTGGGCTTATTATATACATAAATGCTAATCAATTTTACTTGCAGACGGTAAACGGAGAGCTAAGATTTTCTGTCCTCAATAATACAAACAGAACCATATTTGATTAAGGAACATATTTTATCAATATCAACCAATAATTATTATTGAATAAACCTACATGTTCATCATTTCTCATAAAGTCATTTTTTGATAAATTTTTAAGATTCCTCATTGCAAATGATGATTTGAAAATGTTTTTATCCATCAGGGACTCATCAGCATTATCATCATTCTCAATATATACCAGGACTGTTCTGAAAATAGTGAGTATTAGGCAATAAAAACGAAAAACAACATAAACAAGATCACCCGTCAAGAGTCTATTCATTTGACAGTTTATATCTGCATTTTAATTACGATTTAATTAAGGTGAGCGAGTGACAAAATAATATTCACAAGCCTGGCGTTGATTGTTCAACATCATGGAAGTATTACCTGCTGCCAATCGAGCAATGATTTTTTAGGATCATAAAAGAGGACTAACGTCCAAGCAAAGTCAGCGAAATTTCTTCTAGGGATAAACGTCCTTCAAAATCCACGATTGACAGGTGATGCCGTGAATTTTAACGTGGACGGTGTCACCCGGAGGCTGAATAGAGATTTTGGAGGCCTGCATTAGCTGTTAGTGCAAAAATTGCTGAAGGGAGATCAAAATATAACACATTTGTTGATCGCAGTACAAATTAATGCTCCGCAAATTTGACTGAGATGCATGATAATATTACGAGTTACGGAATCTACAATTATGACTCCGAAATCAAACAACAGTCAGCAGTTTGGGTCTTTGAAAACGAAAGCCACAAAAGTGGCGCGCAAAGAAACGGTCAAACAAGACAATTATTACTGTCTTTTTTCCAAAAGATTGCAGGAATTCCTCTTGAGGCTCATACCATAACTGCAAATTGATATATGGAAGTCTGTTTCCCCAAAGTCTTCAATAAATTGTGTAATGAGCAGCCAAAGACTGATATGAGAGTCATTTTGTTGCATTATGATAATGCGGCTTCCCTAACTCATCCACCATAGAAGAGCAAAAGATTAATTCTTAACCTGAGTGATTTTTTTGTTACTCAATCTTAAAAAATCCGCTGTTGTCACACAGTACTACCCCGACCATAAATTTCAGGGCCATTTTCATCGCTGTTTCAGACATTTAGAGTGTCGCATCAATTAATTGCATATTTCAAAGTGAAAGCTGTCATTGTCAAAGTGACAGCTGTCATTGTCAAAGTCACAACTGTCATTGTTAAAGTGACAACTGTCGTCAAAGTGACAGCTGTCTTTGTTAAGTGACAGATGGCGGTTATTTTTTAGTCCTTGCATCCATTTCTAGATTTTCGAGGTTATTAATTCATTGGGACATACAGTTTTGACATTTGATCGCCGGAAGTGTAATTTGAAGATGGTAACGTGGATTTCACTAATTATTTATTTTTGATATCTACTAAGCTAATCTCCCCGAGAGTATGAAATTAATACCAAACTAGACATCATTTGAATGATTTGTGGAAGAAACAATTGACAATCGTTCAAATATTCTCTTTGAAACTTTTACTATAATAATCTCCACAAGAGCTTTAATTTCATACCAAACACGATAGAGCTAAACTATTTAATTTAAAAAAACAATTGACGAACGTTTGCATGTGATGTCAAAATATGAGTGATAATTCCGAATCCACATTTTGATGCTCATTATTTCTTTGGTTTAGAAAAATATAACAAATTTTATAATAATTTATATTTTGATAATAACAAATGAACCGCTGATAATTTTGAAAAATATTTCATGTGAATGTTGTGCCAAATCATTCAAGGATTAGTTTCAATTATTTCATATTTTATGATAAATACTACCGTTTATAAAATAAACGCAAAAAGCTCCATCAATAAAGTTTTGGCACCACTGTTTGAAAAAAGCTCATTTCAGAACTTGATCCTAGTTTTTTGATGAAAAACTTAAATATAAAATTTAGGCAAAACTTCGTACACGTTCTTTCAGGTAGACCGACAGACCGACTTTTTTTAAAGTTATGTTTTTCGGGTTCAATAGGGTCTAAAACGTGAAGATTCATCAAAATCTCGAATGGTCAAAAAATCACGATTATAATACTTCCCCTATTATATCATTGATCGGGGAAGAAAAATTGTTTGATAGAAGATTTTCGGACACAAACTCAGTCGTAATTTCAAAAAATTTTTGGGGAAATCCAAGTACTGAATATGCCGCCCGTTTTGAGATATGGTTGCATAAAATTTAGGCCAGAAGTGATTACTTTGAAAAGCTGTACTGTGATTTTTCTCAAAAACTCTTTCTTAGCTCTCACTATTTTCAGAACAAACCTCGTATAACAGCATACAAATAAAACTATATTTGATTATAGGACATGGATTTCACAGACGAATTTTAAAAATTTTAATTATATTAATATATTTGAAAGATGTTCAAGATTCCTAGTGAAAAATTATGTATATTCCATCTCCACCCAAAAAGCTATTCAATTGAAATAAATATTATAACATCAACCAATATGGTAATTATTTAGCAGATTTTTGTAAATTTCCCATTGTGAATGATTTAAAATTAGTTTTACCCATCAGGAACTCATCAATGGAATAAAATTAGTATAATATAATCATCAGCATTATTATCGTGCCCAATATTAACAGCAGTAAACTAAATATACTTTAGGAAATGCAAAATTACACCTGTAGCATATAACTAAATGAACTTTGGCATTATCAGAATCAAATTACAAACTGCCCTTTTGACATTTAAAATAATCCCTAACATATTTGTATATGCACCATAGTCTAACAGCTTTGTAACAAGGGATTTATTTTTTTGATAAATCTCAGTCTAATATTTTGTAAGTTAATTTTCGATATACAAAAAGTCATTAAAAATAATTAGAATAAAACAACTATATATCAAATCGATTACTCCCCAAAAAGATGATGAGGGTGGAGCTGATAACGAAAATATTGAAATCGAATTAAAAAGACATTATTGTTCTACATATCATAACCGCAGTGTTTAAGTAACAATATTTATTACTAATTACAAACGGAATACTAGAGCGCCCAATATTGCTACATACTTTTCACATTAATGAATATTGTTACTTTTATATTTAAAAAAGTTGATTGTGAAAGTAAAGTCAACATGTTAAAAGTATGTTTTTTTATCAACTTACCAATTCTTCTAACGCTGGATGTTGTGTTTTGGATTAGACGCAAACAAGATGAAGTCCAGATCCTTGAGGACACGATTCGGCAGCGTTCTGAACAACAGAAGAAGGCCGGAATAGAGTTGGATGCAACCTGCCATATTTGCCTGAAGACCAAATTCGCGGACGGCATTGGACACATGTGCAACTACTGCAACATTAGATGTTGCGCCCGATGCGGAGGCAAAGTTACTCTTCGGTCCAACAAGGTAAGAAGAAGAAGCTCACAACTGTTTAGGGACCTAAAAAAATCTTATCTTACAAACTTATTTTGTAAAAACTATTGTGCAAAAATATTCTGAATAAATTTAGTATTTAGGACCGCCTTTTTGACAAAAATACTTTTGAGACTGAATTATCCATCATCACAAATCACACCATTACCTTGTTATACTATTTAAGATCTATACTTGTTCGTATGTTATTTCATCTTATCTAACTGGCAAAATTATGCCTGCAAATTGAAAAAGAGAATCATGTATTCTTAGTTCTTGAAATGAACCAAACATGTGATCATTATGACCCAGAGTCTGCTTTGTTTTAGTTGTCAATGAGTCTCCGTGATAATAAATTCATTGATGAAACTCTTTTGATGTTGACTCAATATTTGTTCAAAGCTTCAGTTTCTTGGTACATTTTATTTAGAGCTATTCATATCGCCTGGTCTTCAATCTTAATATGTTTTACAACATTTTTTTTCAATCTTTTCGAACTTCTGCCACATGGCTCATGTGATTAATATTCTTGTTCTCGCCCACCCTTTGTGAAATATTGGCCTTTACCATGTTCAATACGTTTAATAATCCATCTTTCTTCTATTCCATATAGTATTATGGTCTCTGCTTTACTAGAAGAGTTTATCGTACGTGCAGTACTGACCCAAACTATTGTTGACACATCTGGTAACCTTCTTTCCATCTATAAACTATAGAAAGAGTAGGATTTTGCCACGGTTAACACGTTCAGTAAATGGTATTCCTTTTGCCATGCCTAATATGTTTTACAAAATCGATTTCTTCAATTTTCTTTCAGATACGAGCCTTCTTTCCATGGTTGATTAGCTTAATAAGCTTGTTTCCTTGTGAAATATTGACCTTTTCCATGTACCACACGTATAATGATCCAATAAAGCCTCTGGTTCTGCACGTTTAATGATCTTCTCTTCTTTTATCCTACGTGCATACTGGCCTAAGCCTTTGTTGACACAGTTAGTAACCTTATTTTCTTCTATAAACTGTGAAGCATAGGCCTTCACCATGGTTAATATGTTTAATGTTGTTGTTATAATAATACTGATTCCAGGGTGATTACGTAATAAATAATACCCGAGGGCATTATTTTGAAAAAATAACAAACAAGAATAGCACGTTCCCTAGCTACAGCAAGAAATCACAATGACAGGACATACATTGCTAAAAACTTTGATTGAAATAGTACATTAGTCGGACATTGAACATTGAAGACACCACGGGAGTTGAACGGACGTACATACCTCAGGCCGGAGGCCCTCTGGTTGACCTCATGTACTATTGTCCTTTTAATACCCTTGATACTTTAATTACTATAATAAACGTGCAATCCTTTTGCCATGTTCAGAATGATTTACAATATTGCTTTCTTTTATCTTTTGTGGTGAATTGGCTAATATATGAAGTAAGATTATTTTTCTCAATTTTTGTGGAAACCTTCACCATGCTAGACACTGTTAGTATCTTAGCTTTCTTCCATTCCATATGAAGTATTGCCCGTAATATTCAGTAACTCTTCTTTCTTTTATTTTATGTGAAGTTTGGCCTACTGCTATTTTTATTGCACGTAAAGTTTGAAATTTGGCCATGGTTGGTCCTTTTAATAACCCTGCTCTTATTCATTCATTGTAAAGTATTGGCTTCTACTAGGGTTGATATTCATAATACAGTTGCTTACATAAGTCCTCTTCAAAGTGTTGGCTTCTGTCATGGCTAATTTTTAAATTTGTTGCACATAAGAATACCTCTTCTAGAACTAAAAGTTCAGTAACCTTGAGTACAAGCCTCTGATATAGCTAATATGATTATAAACCTTGTTTTCCTCGATCTCTTGTGAAGTATTGACCATTGCCATACTCGATACGTTTAGTAATCTTACTTTTTCCTATTTTACATGAAGTGTTGGTGTCTGTGTTGTTCTAAATGTGTAGTACATTTTATATCTTTCATTCCATGTATTTTATTGGTCTATGCCATAATTTCTTTTTCTATTCCAAATATAATTTAGGTCGTCACCATTTTGACACGTTTTCTTTGATTTTAGGTGTAGCTTGAACTTTTGCCATAGTTGGTACATTGAGAATAGTTTATTCAAGAGCTGGGTGCTCTTATTTATTGTTTGTGAAGTACTGGCTCCTACCAACTGCTTGCATCAATTTCCTTTGGAGTGCTGGCTTCTGCCATGTCTAATATGCTTAATAATTCCACGTTTTTGAATCTCTTGCAGAGGGGAATACTTTTTTTAGGGCTACACTTGATTACGAACTACTGCCATATCCAATATATTTGTGGTCCTTGTTTTCCTCCTTTGTTGTGAATGATTGGCCATTCTCGAAATATTAAGTAACCTTACTTTTTCTACTTCTCAGGAAGTGTTGGTTTCAGATGTAGTTAGGAATTTTGCCGTTGTTGGCTCATTAAGTCCTCCATCTCCTATTCATTCTTTGTGAAGTATTGGGTCCTACCAGGAATAATATTCTTAAAACTGTCACTTGCATCAATCTTCTTTGAAGTGTTGACTTCTGCCATGGTTAATATGCTTAATAACCTTGCATTTTCAAATTTTTGTAGAGTATTTCCCTCTTTCATGGTTGCATGTTTAGTACTCTTCAGTACAAGCCTCTGCCATGGCACAAAAGTTTAGAAATCTTTCTTTCCTCCACTTTTTGTAAAATTTTGATATTTGCCAGACTGGATACACTTCTTTCCATCTCATATATTATATTGAATTTTGCTTTATTCGAAACGTTCAATAATCTTACTTACTACATCTATTAACTTTGCTTTGATTCGTTCCCAATGGAGTACTGACGTCCACCATGGTTAATATATCTAATAATATCACTTACTTCAATCTCTAGTGAAGTGTTGACTTCGGTCATGATTCATATGTTCGATAATCTTCCGTGTCCACATATCTTCTAGAATCTAGAGTACTCATCTCGTCCATGGTTACATGTTCAGTAACCTTAAGTACGAGTCTCTAATTTCAATTAGTTTTCTTCTATTTCGTACAAAGTATTGACCACCTCTTTACTCGAAATGTTTAGTAATCTTGCTCTCTTTCATTCCATGAATTGTATTGTCTTATGCCATAATTGACACAATTAGTAATCATGTTATCTTTTATTCCAAATGAATTTCTGTCTTCACTTTTTGATGCAGTTGGAAGGAACCCAGGAAGAGATTCAATTAAAAATTTTGTAGGTGTTGTAGTCCAAAAAATGTATTGTATTTTTCTTCTTCCAAAAAGATGTAATTAACATGGACGTTTCGGATATGCAATTACACCCATCTTCAGCAAAAAAATTAAAAATATGTTGTACAACTCATCCTGGCACCTAGAACATATTTTTAAGTTTTTTGCTAAAGATGGTTGGAATTGCACATCCGAAACGTCCATGTTATTTACATCTTTTTGAAAGAAGAAAATTATAATACATTTTTTGGACTACAACACAAAAAAATTTTAATTGATTTTGTCTTTACCGTATTTGACAGATATTCTCCCATGTCTTGTAAAGTTTGGACTCTTGCCATGGTTGACACGTTTAGTAATCTTACGTTGATCCATTCCCATTGAAGTACTGTCTTCCACCATGATTAATATATCTAATAATGTTTATTAATTCATCTTTTGAAGTGTTGGTTCCTGCTAATGTTAATATGTTTAATAAACTTGCGTGTTCGGTGTTCACATCATTTCTTTCATGGTAGCGCGGTCTCTTATATATTTAGTGATTTTGTTTTACTCCAACTCTTGTGCAATATTGGCATTTGCCATTTACTCAAACATTTAATACCATTGTTTTCTTTCATTCTACATGAAGTGTCGCCCCCTGTATTGCTCGAAATGTTTAAATACTTTATTTTCTCTTATTTCATGTGGTGTTGACCTATGCTATGATTAAAATGTCTAGTACCTTTGTTCACTTCTTTTTCTTCAGTATATATGATATGTTTGGTAGCCTTGTTTTGCCATGGTAGCACTACTTTGATGCATTTTGTTATGATTATTACTTCTAATAATATTACCTATTCCCCATAAAAATTTTGGCTTCTGTCATGGTTGAAATGTTTAGTTATCTTACGTTTTTACATCTTTCGTCGTAAATTTGTCTTTTTTATGGGTACTCGTTCAGTAACCTTAAGTAAAGGTTTCTTTCATGACTGATACGTTCAGTAATTTCTTTAACTTTGTTTACTTCGATCTCCTCCGAAGTCTATTTTTGGGCTTCTTCACCTCTTCACGTTCAGTAACTTTAAGTACGAATCTCTGGCATGTTCAGTAATTTTGCTATTCTTAATTTTTTGTGGAAGACTAATCTTAACTTCTTCCATTTCATGTGCTGTGTTGCTCCAAATATTTAGTAGCCTTTCCTTCTTTCATTCCATGTGTTGTTTTATTGTGCGTGCATTTGTAATCTTGTTCCTTTCTCTTCCAAATGAAACTGAGATCTCCGAAATGATTGGTATGTTTAGGAACATTTCATATTCTATTCTGACTTCTACTATGGCTATTATAATTATAAACATTGAAGTTTGATCATATCCTTATAGCATTATTATAGGAAATTGGTTGGTTTAAAGGATCGGAATGAATTATAGTCGTTGTAGACACAGTTTATTTGGACGTTTCGGTTGTCACAGCAACCATCTTCAGCGAAGATTCTTGACCAGTCACCCGAGGTGATAGTTTGTTTTACTGAATAATTTTTTTCATTACCATGTGACTACAAATTTTTGTTTTACCATTTTGGTTTGAAATCTGTGCTTTTCGTTATTTTTAAGAATGTATTGAAAGGAAACTATATTAATGTTTTCCTTAGGAATATATTTATGAAAAAAATATTATCCATTCGCTAAAGATGGTTGCTGTGACAACCGAAACGTCCAAATAAACTGTCTACAATGACTATGATTTATTCCGATCCTTTAAACCAACCAATTTCCAATTTTAATTATAAACCTTGTTTTATTCCATTATTTGTCGATTACTGGCTTCTAGTATAATTGAATCATCAAGCAACAATGTTCAATTTATTCTGTTAAAAAACAATCTTGAAGTTTCAGTTTAAGGTGAAGATTACAATCACACCATCACGGAAAGTCTGAATTAATTTCCATTTTTTTTTTCAAAATATCATTCCGACAGATCTTGGAATTCGTGGTTAGTTGCAGGAGCTTTTCTCCATTTCTTCGACTTGTGGTTGTCTGCAGTCTGCCAGAATCCTGCTTGTAGACGTTTCAAACATTCGTATTTGCTTTAGACTCATGTTAGACGAGTAATGATAAATTGCATTGGAGAAACATTCTTGTTAGCTGTCTTAGCACTTCGATTACATGTTTACAATTTCTATATTACTTCAAAACTAATTTTCTCATTCCAGTATTAAAAAAAAAAATGGCAGCGCAGAGTGGAAGAGTAAATTATTTCACAGTTAATAAAAGTATTGGGTCAGATTACAGTCACAGATAAATAATTGTAATAAATGTAACAAACTATAATAAACGATGCAATGCCCCAAATAACATGAACAGTACATCACAAACTTTTTATTTATCTACGAAATTATATTTTATGTACAGTCTTGCTGACAAATATCTGCAATGTCAAGAGAGTTAGTTATACTTTATGTATTGTGCATAATTTATTATTAAGGATGATTCATGCTAAATATTAGTGAACGTCTTCCATAGACGACTCCCAATACTACCAACCTATGAATTACAGTAGCGCCAACTGGCATTTGTCCAAAAGCTAAAGGAAATATAACTGCAGGATCCTAACAAATAAAAACTTACATCCGAAGTTTAACACAACGATCTGTTGGTAACTTTTTATTTCTTCCAACAGATCTTGGAATTAATAAAGTTCCGATTAATATTTTGATGGATAGAACAAATTCCTATATTGAAATCAAATCAAAGATAACTCGAATAAAAAATATTGATCTTCAAGGTTTTTGGCAAATTTTTTAATAATAATCACTTGTAGCAACTTTATTTTCTGGATGTCAACAAATTGATGATTTATTGAACACTTGGTTTTTGGCATGGTCAAATATTGGTTTCTTTCATGCGTGTCACCTTTAGCAATCTTGATTTGTTCCGGATTTTGTCGTACTGGGCACGTTTAGTAACCTTGCTTTCTTTCATCCCGTACAGTACTAACCTATGCCATGGTTAACGCGTTAAATGATCTTGTTTTCCAAAAAAAAAATAATTTAGACCTCTACCATGGTTGACACGTTTAGTAACGTTGATTTTGTCCTTTTCAAGTATTGACAATCTTGATTTTTTTCTACTTTTCGCAAAATACTGATTCTTTTCTTGTTATTGACATGCTGGACACGTTCAGTAATCTTACTCTCTTCTATTAAATGTGCTGTGCTAATCTATACCATGGTTAAAACGCTTAGTAACCCTATTTTTCTTCAGAAATAAAATATAGTCCTCTATCATTGTTAGCATGTTAACTAATCTTGCTTACATCCATTTCTTGTGTAGTACTGATTTTAGTCTTCTTTTTATTCCATTCCTTGTGAATTTTTGGTTTCTTCTATGTTTAATGTACTAAATAATTTTATTTATTTGCATTCCATGTGAAGTACAAACCTCTTAGATGCTTTTTTTTAATTCCAGGTAAATTTCTGATCTATGCCGCGGTTGACACATTGAGTAACCTCTTCTCTTTCATTCCACGTGACGTGAAGCTCATACCTTTGACATAGTTAATACATTCAGTAACATTTCCTGAGTAATAATCTTGCTTTCTCCTATACCTGGTAATTATATTCCTTCACCATGGCTAACACATTTAGAAAGCCTACTTTTTTCCTTCTATTTGACAAGATGATCAACGTGTCTGGTAATCTTGTTTTCTTTCATTCCTTTTTCAGAATTATCACAATTAGTAACCTTGCTCTTCTCCATTACTTGTGCAGTGCTGACTTCTGCCGTGGTTAATATATTTGACAACTTTTATTTCTCGCATCTGTTGTAAAGTGCTGACTTTTTTATGGTTAATACGTTGAGTAACTTCTCTATTTTTAATTCTATGTTTGTTTGATGCTCGAATCGATTAGTAATCTAGTTATTCTTCATCTTATACCATGGTTGGCATCTTCAAGAATACTATTTTCTCCAACACTGTCTTGGAACTTGCATATTCCATAACCAAAAATTATGTTGGACCAAAAATCGTTTAGAATGATTCCGTATGCCGTTTAGAATGATTCTGTAATAGACCGTCAGATAATCGAAGATTTGAGTGCCTCATTTTGTTTTCTCTGCCTTCAAGAGTTTTGATAGGTATGTATATTTAGAGTATAATAATGCCAAAATTAAAGCTGGACCGTGTGGCCAACATAATAATAATTAATTTTAAATTTTCATGAAAAATCCTGTTTTGATCCAATTTTCTCGTTTCTGCCATGCTTACGAAATGAAATTTAAGGAAAAAAGAGTTAGCGAAAAACGATAGGCAGAAGTGATCCACTTGGCCAAGGGTTTGGAATGAGGACTCGATTATGCAAAAAAATATATTAATTTTTCACGTTTTTCTCGTTTCTGCCGTTTGGCCATATGAAAGTTGATATCATAAGTATCTCGTAAAAACGAATGGCATAAGTTTTTTGAATGGCCAAGTCAAGATATGCACGAAAACATCTTGCGAAAGTCTGAATGTTTTCGTGCATATCTTGACTTGGCCATTCGAAAAACTTATGCCATTCGTTTTTACGAGATACTTATGATATCAACTTTCATATGGCCAAACGGCAGAAACGAGAAAAACGTGAAAAATTGATATATTTTTTTGCATAATCGAGCCCTCATTCCAAACCCTTGGCCAAGTGGATCACTTCTGCCTATCGTTTTTCGCTGACACTTTTTTCCTTAAATTTCATTTCGTAAGCATGGCAGAAACGAGAAAATTGGATCAAAACAGAATTTTTTATGAAAATTTAAAATTAATTATTATTATGTTGGCCACACGGTCCAGCTTCAATTTTGGCATTATTATACTCTAAATATACATACTTATCAAAACTCTTAAAGGCAGAGAAAACAAAATGGGGCACTCAAATCTACGACTATCTGACGGTCTATAAGCCTTTAGAAACATTTCGACAAATCAGAAGCTGTTAGTTTGGCTACTACCATGGTAACTTCCTAACAATTCAAGTATTCATATCTGGATTTGACGTTTGACATTTAATAATTTTTTAAGTTTCCTCTGAAATATTGGTGAGTTTCTAATACCTTGTTAGAGAAAGTATAGTCTACAACATGTTTGGAATGGCGTATTCCACACTCGCGAACCGTAATCCTCGCCTTCGAACAGAATATAGGCCATTCTAATACTTATTGTAGAATATACTATTCTTTCATTCCACGTAAATTTTAGACATATACAATGGTTGGTACGTTCATTAACTTCATTTTTCTCTTTTCTGCCACGGTAAATCTGTTCGCTACTCTTGGTTTCTTTTGCTTCATGTGAGCTATAGGTCTTTACCATGGTTGAAACATATAGTGATCTTCTTCCCTTTCATCTTATTTGGTTCTACGCGATGTTTAATTAAGTGGTAACCTTGTTATCTTTCATCTCTTAAAATAGACCGGTAGATGGTGACAGCTGGTGTTCTCCGTTTTCATACCGCATGCCTTTTGAGGATTGGAAATTTACTCCTTGATAAGAAAGATTAAAGGTTATTGACTGATGCACACTTGCCAATCAAAGTGAGAAGTCGAATTATATATATTTTTTAAATTGGATTTTTTCGTGAAAACATTTTGCATACCTTTGTAATGTGGGCAAAGTGATTTGAAGCCTAGTACTAAAAGACATGCAATTCGAAACAGGCCAAAAGACTTGAACGGTTGTGTGAACTTGTAAAAAAAAAGTGAAATTTCGTATTTTCAAATTGTATGCTAATGAAAAGAATGAAAGTTTAAGTCATACAATCTTTGTGAAAAATTGGCATGCATCTCTTGTTGGCTCAAGGGTAACAAATTATACTTTGAGAGAGATCTGGGCTAAATGGTTTCACATTTCTGTAAGATTTTTCTGAAAAATTTCATCCTTGTGCCAAAGAGGGATGCATGTCAATTTTTCCACAAGGATTTAATGGCTGTATTCCATTCTTTTCATTGGCTTGCAATTTGAAAACACGGAACTTCACATTTTATAAGTTCACGCGACCATTCGAGCCTTTTGGTATGTTGCGAATTGTATGTCTTTTAGTACTAGGATTTAAATCACTTTCAACTATAAAGGCATGCAAAATGTTGTAACGGAAATTTTTTTTTTAAGAATATAATTGGAGATTGTACTTTTTATCTTTCTTATCGAGTGGTAAATTTTCAACTCTCAAAAAGACATGCAGTATATAATCAGAGAACTTCAACTGCCATCATCTTCCGGTCTACAGATAATTCGATTGATATTGGCTCCTGTCATGGCTAAAATTTTCAGTAACATTGCTACATATTATCTCGTTTGAAATGTTTCACTGACACATGTGAAGTCTTGGTTAGTACCAAAGATGACACGTTTAGTCTTCTATTTTTTTTACCATGGTTGATACGTTAGTAACTTTTCTTTGATCCCTTCCCTATGAAGTACTAGCTTCTACCTTGGTTAATGCTCTTTATAATGTTGCTTACTTCTATATTTATCCGATGTACTGGCTTCTACCATGGCTAAATGTTTAATAACCTTGCTAAGTATCATTTTGTCAAATCTGATACGTTTTCTCGTTTTTCTCTTCATCCCATGTGGAGAACTAATCAACACCATCATAGTAGCTTCGTTTTTTCTCCATTCTATTGAAAGTATGAACAGTTGCCATGGTTGACATGTTTAGTAAACATGCTGTGATTCTTTCCCTGTGAAATACTAGCTTCTGCCATTGATATTTTTAATAATGTTGCTTAGTTCTATATTTTTTGAAATGTTGAATTCTGCCTTGTCTAGTATTTCTCATAATATTGATTAATTCTTTGTCCTTCGACGCTTAGTTTTGGATTAGAATTAAGGTGAAGAAAAAGTCCTTACGGTACATACTCTGCGTTTACTGGGAATCAATCCTTTGGTGCAGTTGATAATTTTTATTTTTACCTAGTTTTAAGCGTTGACGCAGATGTCCAATGTGATAAGAGATTTATATCTAGTCTGGCACAGCTGGCAAACACCTAATATTTTACCATAAAACTGAGCGAAACGTTCTATTTCAATTCCAAATTTGACGCAGTTCTTCAATAGGATAAATCAAATTTCAATCAATGTACTTTTGGAGTGAATAAAGAATTAAAAATAGCTCCTAATATGATTAAAATCTGTTGCCGGATTGTTGCAAATATTATTTTTAAATGGGCAACTACTGCAGTAGGAAAGAAGAGAAGAAACTTCGGGAAAGTAACAAAATTTCCCCGTCTGAAATTACATCACATGTAGAATTCCCAATTGATATTGTCGAGTCATAAATCAATGAAATCAGAAATCCAGACGGGGTAAAAATCGACACGCGATAAATAATTCTTGTCATATTTATTTAATTTATCATTGCTGGCTTTACTCATGATTAATATCGTCCCTGCACGATATCAGAACTTAGTTTGTATCCATACTGCGACCGTTTTTGTTTTTACTGAATTTTACCAACAATGTTTATTACCAATATGCATTCCCCTTCCCATAAATTATTTTCATTGTTACATTAATCAGTCGAATTATTTAGAAAGATTTTAAATAAATTATTGCGGGATACAAACTCAATAATTGCCTAGTTGAAAAGAAAGAGAAGTCAAATATTGAATGTTATTGAAGTATAATGATACTTCCATATTCCTAACTATAGATAACGAAGGCAAACAAGTAAAATATCTAATGGAATTGTCATGTTCTGATTTTGATGTACATTCATTTGAATTAGTTTATTATTAGAAATATGGTGAATTATAAAAAAATGATTATACGAATGCGGCAAAATCATACAAAATAAAATTAGCATTGAACAATAAAAGCAAGAATATTCGATAAAATTACACTCGTTTGACAGTTTATGTCTAAATTTACAAAAAGATCCAATTAAGGTTTACAGAGTGACAAATTTTTATTATTTGCATTGACATTAGTTATTCAACATCATGGAAATATCGCGAACCGCTTCCCGTGCAACAAAAGAGGGTCATTGTTCGAGTAGAGTCATTGAAATCTGGTGGCAGTTTTTAGAAATAATTGTTCTTCAAAATCCACGGTTGGCAAGTCGCTCCGTAAATTTAAACATGGACGGTGACACCTGAAAGATCTAACAGGCTTGTATTCGTAAAAATTGGTGAAGGAAAATTGGAATGTGCACATTGGGAAATTCAGCGGAGTCTATGAATTATAAATAATATTTTACATCAGCAGCTACGTGTGAAGAATTTGGCAACGTGGTTGTTTCCACGTTTGTTGACCTCAGTGCCAATTCATGCTCCGAAAATTTAACCGAGAGGCATCCACTGGGGGTATAATATTATTACGCTTGATAAATCTTGGATTCACAATTATGACCCCAAAAGCAAACAATAAATAGTAGTTTGCGTCTTTAAAAAGAAATAAGCCCACAAAAATAATGCGCGGAAAAGCTCTCCAGAAAGGCTGGTACAGTTGCAGCAATTCGTCTACAGAATCATAAAATTATAGCTACACAATGGTATACAAAAGTCTGTCTCCTCGAAGTATCCAAAAAATTACGTGCGCGACATTTTTTTTACATTAGTCGAGGGTGCAACTAGTCACTTATCCACCCTACAGTGCAGATCTTGCCCGGAATTATTTTTTCTTGATCCCCAACTTGTAAAAAAAATATGCGTGGTAGATTACCCGACGCAAATTCCAAATATGGGACTTAATTTAAATCCTAAAATTAGAAAAGAATTAATCTACTAGAATTTGTGGATTATGACCATTTTAATAATGAGTTTTTACCATGGTGAATGACCTACAGATACGTTTAACCAACGTAGACTCCTAAGAAGCAGTCGCTGTAGATCAATAACTAAAGTTGAGACTAGTGATACGTGCATAAGAATCACGCCATTTCCTCAAATGAGGCCGACATACGAGCCTCAAATAAACCAAAACTGATACCTATATATCATAGACCATCAAAAGTCGTCAATCTACGCAGAAAATTTACTATCCAGAACTCGCAAGCCTTGAGTGGAAGTTGTAGGAAGTAAAATGACGTATGCATGAATTTTGAATCTGTTTCCTAGTGGATACTGTCTGCGTTTGCGCGAGGCCCGCCGGATTTTTTACTCCGGGAACCGGACCGGGCGCCCAAGAGAGTGGAAACCAAACTACGTGTCGCTATAGCAACCGCCCACGCGAAAATCAACGGGTTTCACCGCGTTTCCTCCTGTTCATTCATAAATTGCTAGTAATGTTTTGTTCGCGTATATTTTTGCGTTCCGAATAGTGCCTTGCAACAAGAACACATCTTTCATGAGGATTTAGGTCAGTGCTTGTAAATGCATTTCTAAAATAGAGTTAAGATTGTCAGTCTCTAAACAAGGTTTTAGCCTACTTATATAAGAACGAATTTATGGTGTTTATCAAACGGCTTTGAATACGGATAACTGTAAAAATACTTTATAATAGAATATATACATACAAAACATGAAAAGCAACCTCAGATGCACAATAGCTGCATCTTATTTCACAAGCGGATTTATCATATGATAATGTTCGTAATGAGCTTCCAAAAATTATAACGTAATGCTCGTAATTGCTCTTCAAAAGCTACAAACTAATCTTGTAATTTGTCGGTGGTTGCCAGAATAATTCAACAAACGGTGCATAATTATCAGATTAACCTACATCACCGTATTTACAAAAGATTTTCACATGCGCTGAACATAAAACAAATGAGGACATGATGCATTTTCAAACAACTTCATGCTTCACCAGCTCCAGCGTATAGAAAAACTCACTGACATTTTCCCTGTAAAAATAACAGACACAAAAAGAATTTGAAATTTCCTATAACGCTTTATCGTTGAATAGATTTGCATTGTGTTCCTTTCTGCTTTCATTTGAAAAGACTGGCTATATTTCCTAAAGAAATTCAAATGCTCGGCTCTCTGCTATGATTTGATTTCATCTTGAATCAGCTCGATAATTGTCGTCATAATTATCCGTTGTTTGGTTGCTATGGATACCAAACGGGACAATTGAATCGCGTTCTCGAATAATAGCTTGACGGATGAACAGTGAGAAAAAGGTGAATGATTGCTTTTTTATTGTAATTCTGATTGGCCGACGTAATTGATGCTATCTCCACTATTCTCCCCAAATTGCTAAATATTATTCTGTGGAAGAAAGGAGAGAAAAAGCGTCGCTTCCAGACACAAAAGAAAAATCTTCAGTTATAAAAGGACACATTTCCTTGAAGAAATAATAATAAAATTGAGAAAGTTCGTCTGCATTCTAACCGAAATCTGAATTATAACAACTCATATTATTGCATTATTTGAGTGTGCATCGCCTTGTCAAGAACTATATGGGATCTAATAGGCACTCCGTCCAAAAATCATGTTGCTTATTGATCGTGATTTTAGACCATACATTGAAATGACGCCTTCTTTATTAACTATCATGATAAAAATTCTCAATCTTGATGAGGTGATGTAGAAGAGCAAAAAAAGAAACATTGTTCCTGTGATTATATAAATTACGTCATTAGTAGATAAATCAGCACTCGTAGATGATTCACTGATAAAACAGATTGCTGATGGATACATATATTTGTGACATCCAGTAGAAAACTTTACAGATCAAAACATGGGCAATGTATGAAAATGCTGTAAAGAAAAATGCGTATATGTCTCTTTTATGTTTCTGTTCCTAGTACTGTTTAACGCCTTGCACTTTGTGTTTAACGCACCTTAAGTTATCACATGACAATAAAATGCTTCATTAAATATGGTACGAATACCGTTTCATCATTTATCGCTAGTAGAAACGCTTCACATAAAAATGCATAACATAGCATTGAAAAGATGCTTTATTTTAACCATAGCAAAATGCTCCATTCCTCATGATAGAAGTGCTTGATTTATCAATAAAAAGTATTATCTTCTCTATTTCGAATTAAGCATTACATAATAATGAATACAGCACTCTTATAAGTAATACATTAGACAGTTTTATCCTGATAGAAGCGCATCATGATACAATGAAGCGCTTTCGTAATGATAAGTGATACATGAAACATTTTTATCGTGACAAATGATGAAGCAAACAATTTGGTTTAAATAAATGAGGCGTTTTAATTCATAATAAAGCAACATTCCTCTAATAATGTATCACGTAAAATGAAGCATTTTTATTATATTCATCATGAAGAAAATGCTCATTACATCACTTTTTATCAATCACGATAGAAATGCTTCTTTATCATTTATCATGAAATGAGTAATTTATTTTGTCGGTGATCAACTTATCATTTTAATCATATATAATGATAAGAGAAGCATCTTCTTATTAAATTAGGCATTTTAATCATGAAAAAATTGTTCCAATAATTACTGATTATTGGAAGATGCTGCATCCATCACATTATAATAAAAATAATCTTTTAACCATAATAGAAATATTTCTTTATCATTTATCTTGAATGTATATCTTGCTGAAACACTATTTTGAAATTATCAACTTGCCATGTAATATGGCTTCATTTTTATCATTGCAAAATGCTTTATCATATCATGGTAAGAAGGATTCATGTATCACTATGTATGAAGCATTTCTATCATAGAATTACTGCCTCAATAATCACTTTTATTTAAAAAGATGCTTCTCCTATTACATCATGATAAAAATGATAAAAATGTTTTATTAGTCATGAAAGATAGAAATGCTTCTTCATCATTCATCATGAAAGGAATGCTTCATTTATCGCATTTGGAAACGTTCTGTTTTAATAAAACTGGACTTTTATTTTAGGGAAATTGCTATATTTTATCATTCTGGAATATATATCATGGAAAGTAGCATTTATATCACTTTGAATTAAGCGTTACTAGTGACGATAATTGATAGAGATTTTTTTCACGAATAACCAAGCACCAGAGAAGCATTTTGATCAAGTTGAATGAAGCATTCTTATCATAGTAAGTGATATATGAGCATTTTCCATCGATGATAAGCGCGCATTTTCTTCATGATCAATTACGCATTTTTAATGTGATAAAATAGAGTACTATTATAAGTGATTCAGAGCATTAATGCATGATAGAATGAAACGTTTTTATAATGGTAAATGAGCAATTATGTCTTGTGAATCGAGCATTTTTCATTGATAATGAAGGAGCATATTTCTCATGATCAAAATGATAATTCTTATAACGATAAATGAAGTATTCTTACTATATTTATTATTGGTAAAAAATCACCATCTTATCAAAATTATTTATCACATAATACGATAGAAGAGCCTTCCTACTTTTCATTCAAACATGCTTCATCTACCATATCATAAATACGTTTCATTAATAATAATAGAACTGCTTCTTAATCATTCATCATGATAGAAATGCTACATTTATCGCTTCCTTTTCAAAATGCTCTTCTAACCATGAAAAAAGGTGTCTCATTTTTGTCATCATGATAATAATCTATTTTATCATGATAAATATGCTTTCTGTCATGATGGAAGAAGCATGTCTATGAAAAATTGAGCAATAAATTATTCAGAGAGCATTTCATCATAATAAAAATGTATGACATAGTGGAGCATTTCCACAATGGTAAATGATAAATAAAGCATTCCTGTCGTGATAAATAATAAAGTAAACAATTCTATCATAGTGAACTAAGCATTTTCATTATTGATGATAAAGGAGCATATTTCTTAAGGATGAAAAAGCATCTTTATTATGGAAAATAAAGCATTCAAGCTATGTTTACCATATAAAAAATGTTTCATTATGTCTGTTAATCACTCAACATAATCAAAAAACCCTATGACTTCCTACTAAAATGCTTAGCGTTTTCCATCATGATAAAATAGTAGAAATATTACTTTATCAATCATCAGGAGAGAAATGATTCATCAATCGCTGGTGGGAACACTACATTTAAAAAATGCTCAACTTATCATGAAAAAAGTACTTCATTTTGTCCTGGAGAAATTAATTTTTTGACAACTAAAAGGGTTTCGTTTATCATTTTTTCTCATGAGGAATTCATCATTTTCCCAACAGAGCATTATATCGGTATGCATTTCCATTATATTAATGGTAAATTGTTTATTTTTATCATAGTCAATTAAGCATTATTCATTACTGATAAGGAGCATTTATCTCATCATGGAAAGAAGCATTTATATCTCTTTGAATTGAGCAATATTATTGTTATCATTGATATTTTCTTAAATAACTAAGTAACATGGAAGCATTTTTATCATGTTGAATGAAGCATTTTTATCATGGTAAGTGATGAAAGAGCATTTTCCATCAATTAAAAGGGTTATTTCACTCAAGCAGTCTTCTTATATTATTTGAAGCATTCTTATCATGAAAAGTAAACAAGAAGCATTTTTATCATGACATAAGGAAGCATTTTTGACCTGACCGTAATAAACCCAACCTAAATATCGTCGACCTCATGATATCAAGCCGTTTGGAAAGAGGAAAAACAGAATTTCTCTTAATTATTACCCAATTCTTTTTTTCTGTAAAAAAGACAATTGGAAACTGTTTGCTTTCCAGTAGCTTAAATCTTATTTGGTTAATATGTTATTTATCCAATTTCTATATTGATTCAAGGTCACTTTTTCGACGGACGTATCTTCAGCAGACTGTTTGGCGGACGTATTTTCAACGGATTAACTTTCGATAAATATATTTTCGAGCATATGCAGCATATATAAATATAACTCATCAAAAGATTTGGCATTCAAAATTCATAATATGAGATTTGATGAAAATAAATAGTTTAGTATATAGACTAGCGTTTCAATCTGCCTCGCTGTCATGTAGCGGAACTATGTTTTATTCTAACAAATCTACAAAGATATCACCCATGGTAAACTCCATTTTACAACAAGTAAAATAAAGATTTACTCGTTAATAGTTATCTTAATTGAAGCAAAGCTAGCTACAATCCAAACAAAATGTCGTGCTAAATCATTCAAATACCTTTCGTGTGACATTCTCCCTGGTTGTAAAATAATCTCTAACAAATCTTGTTACATTCCATATAACATTTCCGTTTGATAAGATCCCATGACATATTATCATAAATTATCCAAAAATCTGCTTATTAACATGTTATTTGCGTAATAATTATTGAACGTTAAGCCATGAATGAACGATGTGTAGACATAAAAATATCTATTCGTTGTCGCTTTTTTTCTATCCTGATGACGTAGGTAGCGTGCGTCATGTTTTATTTTATTTATCGTAGTTGTCTGATAGTGTTCTGAGCTTTTTTTGTCTGTTTATTCTGTAGGAAATCATAAAGCTACTGGACTTTGTATTGATTCGTCAACAGCTGTGTAACTTGCATAAGTTATGGGGGCTTAATTTACGTCATAGCACGACAGGATATTATCTAGCAATATCATTGGGGATTTCGCCATAATGGAGCTATCAAACAAAGACTACATTTTCACAGAAAATTCCACAAAAAGTTTTGAATAATTACTAGAACCCGATCTTACCATCATTATTTAAAATTGAAAAACCTGGAAATATAACATTTAGATAATCAGACATTGTAGCGGAAGTAGAAAATTCTAAAAAGAGTTTCGAATTTTTCTTATAGCTAATTCGCTTTTCTGAATACTCCAACCGATCAAAATAGAACTAGTAGATTTGTGATTCTACTGTTTTTAATTTTCTGGGTGCTAAACAGACTATAGATAAAGAAAAGGTTCCGTTTCTGTTGTTTGATCAGCATTTTTTTAAATCTTACGAGAAACCACGAAATATCATATTATTATTGCTATGGTAACTAGGCAGGCTGTAAAAAATAATAAGGTTCCACTAAAGATCTTCCAAATTTTTATTGTTAATCGATAAACGAAGAAACAATTTCTAAATTTTGACATCAAACAGATTGTTGTAAGAAACTCAAAGTTCCCTTCTGGATGTGGAACTTGAGAAAAAATTTTAAGGTTTTTTGTGTGAACACTCCATAGGCATTAAAAATACTACTCGATTTGTGATACCACTAATCATGGGTTCAGTTATGAATCTTGTCGATGCGAAACCTTAACATCGGTGTTCTTGGATTTTTTTGTAATTGTACCTGAATTTCTTTATCCATTTGGAAACAATCACTGAATCTGCTATTTCATTTAATTGCATATTTGAGCTTGTCAGATACACAGTCTGTAATAAGAGCAACAAAGAATTAAGGCTCCGTCAAGATTTTTCGAATGCGGAACCCTGAAATCAGTTCCTAGATTTCTGTTATAACTATCATCAATTTTTCCATCACTTCGAGAAACCAAAAAATAGTTTCTGGATCAGATAAGTTCCACTATTCGCGTAATGAAGTTCTGTTCTAAATTATCTGCATACGGAATCTTAAGAACAGTGCCAAGGTGTTTCTAGGGACTCCAAAAAATCGAAGATCAAATTATAGAATTGAGAAATCATTGATTCGCATATTTTCAGTACTTCATAATATATATAGATTTTAGCGGATCTTCCAGATGCAGAACCTTAGATTTTATTTTGTATGTGTATCAGTATCTTTTAGACACTCCAGGAAACCAAGCAATAATTCCTAAATCTTCAATTTTACTGATTTGTATATTTGAATTCAGCCCCACATAAAGTTCTAAGGTCTTTTTTATAATCAGAATTTTACAACATCTCGAGAAACCAAAATACAAATCCAAGATTTGTAGTTCCACTGAATTACATATTTTTATTGCTCTGGTAAACTAGGTAGACTGCGGAGAAAGTAATAAAGTTCCGATGAAGATCTTTCAGATTAGCTCCTAGATTTTTGTTGTGACTGATCAGCATTTTTCAAATATTCCGGGAACCTGAAAAACAATTTTCAATTCTGTAGTTACATTGATTCAAGAGACTGTAGTAAGAATAAACTTTTCTCAAAGTTATTTGTGTCCGAATTCTCTAAAAACTATAAGGAACTAAAAATAACTCCTTGATTTTTTAGTTTCGATTTTTCCATATTTCTATCAGTATCGTGTTTGATTAGACTGCAACGGAAGTAGTAAGGTGCAGAGCCCCATAATTACTAACTTTATTCTTGTTGTAATTGGTAAGTAGATTTCAAATACTCCGAAAAATAATGTCTCCATATCTTAGCCCAGGCAAAATGGACGAAAAAAAGTGCAACGCACACGCGGGATCGATAGGGACTTTTGACATAGCATTTGTAATGACGTATTTAAGACCTATACAAAAATCCAGCTTGTTGGGCATTAATGCAAACTGATAAGTCCATTTTGTTTGGGACTATCTGTAATTTTACTGATTCATTTATTTGGATGACTCTTGCAAACTGATAAGGTTCCTTTCTGAATTTTTCGGTTGCAGAATCCTAAAACAATTCCAAAGTTTTGTGTGTGATTCATTTGAATATTCACTTCGAGGAACCAAAAAGTAACACATTTTATATCGCTCTCGTATTTAGTTAGTCTCTAGTTAAAGTATCAAGATTTCATCAAGCATCTTTCGAGTACTGAATCCTAAGATTAGGCCCTAAATTTTTTATGTAACTATCCAGCATTCTTTAAACACTTTGGAAAACAAAGTTGCAATTTCTAAGTCTGTATTTTCACTGGTACGCACATTCAAATCGCTCTGGTTGACAAAATGTAGTTCCGTATTAAATTTTTAGAATAAGGAACTCTTGACAAATTTCCAAAGTATTTTACATTAAATCAAATTTTTCATCACTCCAAAAAACCTTACAACAATTCCTGAATTTCGAGTTCAACTGATTCGCCTGTTTTTAATTGTTCTGAGAGGCAGATTATAGAAAAAGCAATAAGATTTTGTTAAGAATTTTGAGATACAGAACCCTAAAATCAGTTCGTAGATTGTTTAAACTCTCAGGGAAATCAAGAAACAATTTCTGAATTTGTAGTTCAAGTGATTCGCATATTTTAATCGATATGCTAAATCTAATTTGATTCTTTTCTGAATTTACCGAATACAGAATTCTAAAAGAAAGTGAAGGTTTCTGTAAGTTCAATTCAAATTTTTTAAACATTCCTAATAATCGAAAAAGGACGCATGTTTCTATCGCTCTAAGACTAGCTAGACAGACTATAGCTTGAGTAATAAGATTACATTGATGATCCTCCGAATGAAGGACCCCAAAAACCAGTGCTCAAACTTTGTTGTAATTCTTCTGGTACACAAAAATAATTTTCAAATTGTAATTTAGCTATTCGCATATTTGATGTATTTGCAGATTGTAATAAGGTTCCGTTCTGAATTTTCTGGATACGGAAACCCTAAAATAGTCACAAATTTGTTTGTGTGAAGCCGAAACCAAAAAACAACTTTTAGAATTGAAGTTCAACTGATTCACCTATTTTTAATCACTCTGGTAGTTGGCAGACAGCAGTAGAAGTAATAAGGTTTTAAGGATCTTCCAAATACAGAACCCTGAAATCATTCCCCAGATCATCTAAATTCTCAGAAAAACCAAAAAATGATTTCTAAATCTGTAGTTCTACTGATTTATATATCTGAATGAGTGATTCAGTGGACCTAATTGGGTTCTTTTTTGATTCTGTAGATACAGAACCTTGAATATAGTCAAAATTTTTGTATTTTCAATTGAAATTTTCAAAAATCCGAGAAATCGAGAAACAATGTATGTTTCTTTCACTTTGGTAGCTGGAGAGACAGTAGCTCAAGTAATAAGGTTTTGTTGAGGATATTCCGAAAGAACAACCCTAAATTTTTTGTTGTAACTGATCAATATATTTTAGATACTGGTGAACCAAGAAACAATTTCTTAATCTGTACTTTCACTGTTTCGCTTATTTGAATCGCTTTGGCAAACAGACTCTGAATTCTCTGGATTCGGTACCCTGAAATCACTACCATGTTTTTTTTATGAATAATCCAAATGTAGCTATGCAAACAGTGATAAAAATAATAAGACTATGTTTTGGATCCTTCGAATGTGGGACCTTAAAAACAGCTCCTCATATTTTAGGTATAAGTAATCCGTATTTCTTAAACTCTCTGATAGACAAACTATAAGCGAGAGTAGAAAGATTTCGTGGTGAATGTTTTGGATGTAAAACTCTAATAACAGTTCGTAATTTATATTATAGCCTGTAGAAACGGCAAATCAAAATGACGACCTCCTAAATATAATTTTCTATTAGCCGACAGGGTTTTCTTTCAACTCAAAGGTTCTTAGATGAAAGGTCGTTGAGTTAAATGTCAACATCTTTTGGTAGGAGTAGCTTAAGAATATGTTTGCGAACCTTTTGTGTATGTAAATTCTTATATGAATGAACGTAAAATGTAATTAATTCATCACGGAATCAGCGAATTAATTAGTTCAACTTCGATTTGACATTTTCCCAAAGTTTATGATCGAGCTGTTTTCACGATTAGATTTCAATGAAATCGAATAAAAAAAATATCGGTTAACTTAGAGGAGTACTTTTGCAATCATTTCTCAACAAAACTTGAAAATCGTCTTTCCGGGTTTCTTCTTGGGACTAGCGTTATGTTGCGGTGCGTTGCTCCGAAATTCAAAACCCGCCGCGTCGAGCAAGAGTCGGCGTCAGTTGCTCGGCATCGGCATCGCGCTGATCAATAAGTTGCGTCACATCCGACACAGCCCGTGACGTCAGGCGTATGCTTCTCCCTACCCCCCAGAACCTACACGAGTCGCCCCCGCTATAAATACGCCCAAACAATCTGGGATGGGATCGTGGGATGATAGTGATAATGATTTTTGGTTTCTAATTTGAAGAATGGATACTCAAAATCGATTTTCAAGAAGTACAATAGTCTGATTTATTTTTGGAGCATTGACGAAAATAAGGAATTATAAAAAAATGTATCCTATTTTTGACTTTTTTAAATTTATTCAGGTAATATTAAAAGTGTATTTGGAGCAAAGATGTTCGTCAAATCGTTTTTCTTGTTATTGAGACTTGGTTTAATAGAGATGAAATGAATTACCATAAAATTACTTGGCAAAGAGTGAATTCAATAACCTTCAAATATTCCCGAATAATTTTTGTGCTAGAAAAACAGAAAATCAGGCCATCAAGGATAGACACAAAGACGCCGTCAGCGTCGGATAGGAATTATCCTTTATCGACGCCACTGCGTCTGGAGTGAATGAATACGAGTCGAGGTTATTTGGATGATGTGCGTTGAACAATGATATATCGTCAACCGACAACTGTTGTTATTCACATATGGCGAAATTACTGACGATTAGACATCTTTGTAAGATGGTTGCAAAGTTCTAGGTCACTAAATGTCAGCCATTTTCAAGAAAGAATTATCAAAAATCCGTTTTGGATCCAAATTAGCGCATTTCTTCCTCGTAAGCGTTCTCCATCATATCAGTTTTTCTCAAATACCGTACATCTGATAAAAAACATGTGGAACAAAAAATGTAGAGGATAAAATATTCTAAACTTCTTGTTGGATGGGCAGCTCTGTAAAATTGACACTTGAACAGCTAGATGGCGCTGAATGTACCTTGTATCATATATTTTGGTTTTTACCATTTAAAAATGACCCTAATGGAAAATTTCAAATGAGAATTATATAAAGGAAGGAGAAATATCTAAAAAAAGTCCACAGTGCATTCAATTTTTATCTTAGGGCTCACGAGTTACATGGCACCAAAGTTTGGTGTGCACTAAAAATCAATTTCTCGTTCCAATCAATTACCGCAATGTTTCAAAGGATTGAGAAAGGAGATGAAAAATCTGCTGTTCAATTTTTGAATATTCAAAAGTTAAATTCAAAGTGTTCAGACATTTGAAATCCAAATTGACGCGTCTCTTACTGTTGAGCGTTTTTCGCCATCTTAGCAATGGTTTTAGATCAGTTTCTCTCAAATACCGTACAACTGAGGGCAAAATATTTGCAACAAGAAATGTAGAAGATGAGATACTCTGAATTTTCCGTCTCATCGGCAGTTCTGTAAAATTGACACTTGAAATTTTAGATGGTGCGGTACCTAGAATCATTTTTTCTCGTTTTTCACCATCAAACCATCATCTAACTGAAAAATCCCAAATGAAAATTTTATAGAGGAAGAAAGAAACTGAAAAAAATGTTCATGGTGCGTACAATTTTTGTTTCACGTTTCACGAATTACAAGACATCAAAATGTGGCCTAAGAATCAATTTTTTGATCAAATCGACTATTGAAATGTTTCAAAAGATTGAAAAAGAAGATTTAATATCTGTTTTGGTATACTTTTCACTCAGCTCAAGCAGTCAAAAGTGGATTCCAACCTGTGTAGGCATTGAAAAACAAAACTGGCGCGTTTCTGCTCTCTGAGCGTTTTGCATCATCTCAATTATAGTTTTAAATCAGTTTTTCTCAATTATTATACATTTGGGGAAAAAAAATTTGAAACAAAAAATGTACGAGATAGAATACTCAAAGTCTTTTGTCAGATTCGTAGCTCTGTAAAGTTGACGCTTGGAAATTTAAATGACTTTGAAGGTACTTAAAATCATATTTTCTCGTTTTTTACCATCAAAACATCCAACTGAAAAATTTCAAATGAAAATTATGTAGAGGAAGGTAGAAACTGTAAAAATGTTCATTTTGCGTACAATTTTTATCTCACGCTTCACGAGTTACAAGGCGTCAAAGTTTGGCGTGCACTTAGAATCAATTTTTTGTTGCAATCGACTTGGAATGCTCCAAGGAATTGAAAAAAGAAACCTAAAATCTGCTGTGATATATTTTCCACTCAGTTCAAGCAGTTCAAAGTGAATTCCAATGTGTTTAGACATTAAAAATCAAAACTGGCGCGTTTCTGCCCTCCGAGCGTTCTCCATCTCAATTATAAAGTGTATTCAATTGGGATCAGTGCATATCTGACGACCTTGAGAGTATTCAATCAGCACTAGTGCCGAGTATAGCACTAGATAAAGCACAGCAGACTCGTCCGCCATTTTGGAGCCCACTGTCAGTTGTTTGCCCTTTACCGATGTGTGAACTTTAATATAATTTAATAAAATAAATTCAAATGACGGGCTGTTATAGGCCCAGTTGTATTATTCATTTAAGATACGGGTTCTGATTCTACAGATGAGTAATTTTTATTTCTCAATACATCATTTGAATGTGGAGAAATATATTCCGAGCTACTTAACCTCAATTTAAATTTCGAGTTTAACTGTTCGATTGTAAGAGGCTGAGTGCATTATTCAGAGTGAATGTCAGCATTATTGCAAAAATCTTTATCCTCCAGTAATATTCTTAATGATTTGCTACTAAATTGTCATAATTTCCCAAAGTTTTGCAGTATTATTGCAAATTATTTGTTAGAGCACTACACTGTTGTGAGAGATTTGGAAATTAGGAATTTTGAAATTTCAAACAAAATTAAAAACACGAGCTACAATTCCAAATGAACTAACAAAAAAATACAAGAAGCAAGTAATTGTGTTTCATTCGATTGGAACTGTTTTTAAAATTTCCATTTTATTTTCTATGATTACCTTAACTGATATCTTATAAAAAAAAAAAACTTATTTTTTTTGCTTATTATTATTTATTATTCAACCTGCTTTGACCAAAGCAAATATTCAGGTACTTACCTAGGTACCTATTTATTCAAATCACTATACTACCTACTTTAACTTCATAATTTTAATAGTAAACATTTACAGATTTTGTGTAGAAAATTAATGCAAGCAGATAAATTTCTCAAAAGAAAAAGATGCATAACTGCCTGCTATTTTATTCTTGTTATTATTTATCTGGAAACCTACATAATTCATACAAAATCATAAAAATAAGGATATTGAACATCTCACAGACTTGTCAGTGGGCTCCAAGATGGTGAACGAGTCAGTTATGAATATCTAGTGCTGTAGTGCCGAGCATGACGTCACACTATAAAACTCAGTGCAGTTCTAGTGCACATGAATCGAAAACGCTAATAGTCTCAAATCATTCATTTGAGGAAAAAAATTTTGAAATAGAAAATGTACTCGAAAATTTAATTAGCGCTTAAGATACTTAAAATCATATTTTCTAGTTTTTCACCATCAAATCATCATCCAACAGAAAAATTTCAAATTAAAATTATGTAGAGGAAGGAAGAAACTTCAAAAAATGATCAGGGTGCGTACAGTTCTTATCTCATGTTTCACAAGTTACAAGACGTCAAAGTTTGTCCTGCACTTGAAATTTATTTTATTATTGTAATGTTCCAAGAGATTGAAAAAGAAGATCAAAAATCTGTTGTGGTATAATTTCCACTTAACTCAAGCAGTCAAAAGTGGATTTCAATGTGTGTAGACATTAGAAATCAAAATGCGCCTTGAGCGCTTTCCATCCTATCAATTATTGTTTTAAATCAGTTTTCCTCAAATATTTTACATTTAATGAAAAAAAAAAAATGAAACAAAAAATATACTTAAAGTTCATTGTCAGATACGCAACTCTGTAAAGTGGATACTTGAAAATTTAAATGGCGCTGAAGGTACTTAAAATCAAATTTTTTGTAAGTTAGAAGAAAAATAAAGTCTTGTATCACACTGTTCAAAATTTTATTTTTGTTGACCGGTTTCGACTACTGTGTAGCCATCGTCAGAACCGGGAGACTAAAACAAGAAGATACATGAAAGCTTGAAATTCTAATTTGGAACAAATACAAATGTAATTTAATGATCATACTCACACTATATAACTACAGGATTCAAATATGCTCTAAAGTTTCAAACGTAGATAGATGGTTAAACGTATAACTTGTATAAATAAAATAGAATATATAAATTAATTTGTTTTAGTCTCCCGGTTCTGACGATGGCTACACAGTAGTCGAAACCGGTCAACAAAAATAAAATTTTGAACAGTGTGATACAAGACTTTATTTTTCTTCTAACTTTCAATATTATTTATATCACACTAGGGTTAAATCATTCTTATCACAAATTTTTTGTTTTTCACCATCAAAAAATCATCCAACTGAAAAATTTTGAATGGAAATTATATAGAAGAAGGGAGAAACTTTAAAAATGTTCACGGTGGGTACGATTTTTAGCCTACGGTTCATGAGTTACAAGGCGTCAAAGTTTGGCGTGCACTCAAATAATCAAAATCAACTATTAGAATGTTTCAAGGGATGTGAAACATTTGTCAGTCAGTTCAAGCAGTCAAAAGTGAATTACAAAGTGTGTAGACATATCTGAAAGTTCAGCAGTAATATCTTGCAAATGTACAAAAAATTGCGGCGTCGTTTGCGGATGCAGAAAAGCCAGACTTCATCGCTCGATTGTAAGAAAAAATTGCGACAACGCATATCAAATATTGATGAAGACCGACGAAAAACGACTACTAAAAGTTTCTGTCACAGGCTGTAGTATTTCTATTTTTTATTTCTTCCTTGTAATACGCGGAACACAGCTTAGGAAGAGAGTGCGCATCGAGGGTAAGAACGAGGACTCTTTCTGTACAAGAGAAATAAATAAAGAAGGGCAACTTTCTAAAAAATTATTCATGTGACAAAACGTAAGAAACTTGAAATATGTATAAAAAAGAATCAATCTGATTAATATCTGTGTAATGAAGACAGAATCAACGCCCTGTAACTTGTGAACTGGAAGAAGAAAATCATACGTACTCAAGACTTTTTTTCGTTTACATAATTCTCATTTGAATTTTTTCAGTTGGATATTTTTTTGACAGTAAAATAAGTATAGAATTTAGATACATTTGTGTCAACTTGACAGAGCTACATATAAGTATTACAAAACTTTTTTTGTACAAAAAGATTTTCCCTCAAATGTATGGTGTTCGAGAAAAATCGATTTAAAAATATTCTCTAGATGCCAGGGGAGAGACGCGCTAATATGGATTTGGACTAAATTGATCATAATTCTGACGCATTGCTCATACCAGGAACTAATATCACATTAAATGATGGCATGGCCACCCTCCTGTCAGAATACTTAAATTGTTTACTCCCTTAATCCGGTTGCGGATACTCCCCTTTTTTAAGGGTTGTAACTGACCTTCTGTTTATAATATATGTTTTTTGGGATCTTATTTTTTGCGGGACCCTCAAAAAACTTGCGAATGTCATCTATCTAACGTTGGGAATGTGCCAAGGGCGTAAAACTTCTTATGCGAGTAAAATATTTTTATGTTTCATTGGAATATAAATCATAATAAATTCTTTCATCAACAACTGAATAATTAAATCTTTAATTTTATGGAAAAATGGCGTGACTTTTCCGTCATAAATCTCGTGCAACAAGTATATTATCACTTGCTAGCATTCCTGCAATAATACCAACATTAACATTATGATATAGTCGGGAATATTTTCAACGAAGATAGTTTTTTGAAATATCAAATTGATGTAAGTTTTTGAACTATATATTATTAGCACTATTGGCATGCTCATCGTCTCTTTAGTTCAAATCGAGCAACCATTTTTTAGAAGCTAGGCCCGGACTATAAAGAAAATTGTATCCGTCTGGAAAGCTCAGACACATCGGTTACCACAGTCAAGAAACTACCGATTACGCCGTTTTATTTGATCTTTATAGTTCGGACCTCACTATAAATTCACCCACCATATGATATAGCAAGAACCTAGCAGAAATAAACCATTCATTAAGCATGTTTAGCCTCAGGTACTTCTCTTCTAGTATTTAAAACATTCACGCACGAATTGAACTATAAATCAAATCCAATCATTTTCTTGTCGAAAATCCACGCATATATGTAGAACACTCACTTGATCCTCATAAATCTTCTTAGTCTGTAGTTAGACCGTATAGTATGTTGTTCATCAATTGTGGTGTTTGTTCTAGGTGATATGGGTGTGTATCCTTTGCCGGAAGAAACAAGAGCTTCTAAGTAAAACCGGGCAATGGATGACCAAGAGTGGAGCGATAGATCCCGTCATGCGCCGAATGGAAGCCGACATGCACCGCGAGCGGAGCTGCAGCGGAGTTGAAGACGTCGGCGGGGATAAGCGTCCAAAACTCGAAAGAGCACACTCCGCCGCCGAAAAGGAAAACCTTCCTCTTCTTCAGCGCTCTGGAAGCGTCCTTCGAAGGCAATACTCCCAGCAGGAAACTCCTGGACCAAGAAGGATGTCTACTAGTGATAGCGGCGTGGATGTCATCAGTCCAGGACAAAGGCAACGGCAAAGAGAGCCGTCGTGCGAACGCCAGAATATTTATCATCAAACGTATCTTGAAGACGATCCCAGACATTATCAAGTATGAAGAATATATAGATCTCTGATTGTTGTTGTTATTTATTGAAAAAAAAATACACTGTCGATTTTATCCACATGATTTTTTGCTTGTAGCGAAACCTCAGTAGAAAATCGTTCACGAATGGTATTTTATTTTAAATACTTATATCGTTCGGTCTTTCAGGGTGAGCTGGAGAGTCTGATGCGAACGCATCCGCACTTGGTACCTCGTCGCTATCCGGGTGATCCGGAGTACTGCAACGAGATCCTAGTAGGCGAAGCATCTCCTATGGATCTGTCGGGGGGACATATACCACGAGTGACTGTGGCTACCCCAGGAGGCGGTAAGAAACATAAAAGAAGCGGCTCCACTAAAACCAAACATCATCAGCATCAGCAGCAACAGCAGTTGCAGCTACAAAGATCTTTTTCTTCGTCAGACGATGAGTTACGCTCCACGCCTGATTGCGGTAGCGACGAACGCGACAGTGAGAAAGGTGGGTGCGGAAATGAAATAAACGGCATGAGGAGTGAATGGCGATAAAGAACTGTAATAAGAGACTCGCGAAAATTATGTCCATGAGAAGTACGCATCAAATGGTCTCTTGTTATTAATTCTTTTCCTAATAAATCGCGATGATCGAAATTATTCTTTAATCTTTTAGTAACACTTGCAACATAAATTGACTAATCTGATTGGATTATAGTAAGCCAGACACTCAATGTTCAATTCCCAAAAAAGTTGAAGACACACATTTCCTTACACAGCACACCAGTAAACAAGAGCACATCACGGTACACTATAAAGGGCACAACAACACCAAATGCATCTGTTGTATTTTGGTAGCAGGTTAAAGTTTGTTGTATTAACGCTGTTGTCGCTGATGTTGAGTTGAGTTTGTTGAAGGATGAGGGGACTGCGTGCGGCAGCCGTTGTTGTTGCTCCCATGCCGGAGAGCAGTATTGGCACATGCTGCTCACTTGCGCTCACTTGGTTCTGGTTCCAGTTTAGTTCCGTTCAGTTAACTTGATTTTATTTAGTTAATGTGTGCGAGTGAAGGTGCGTGTCCATAATTGGTTTACATTTGCAGGACATCGCGAGCGCTCAAACAAAATAACTGAGAGATTGAATCGCCAGGCGATTTTACATGAGAAAATGAAAAAGTTTTTAGCGGTGAGAAGTTTGGCTGTGTCAGATCGTTTTCGTTTTTTGGTTCTATATATCCGTGTAATGATAAGCGATGCATGATGAGTGTTTGATTGGAGCTCACTGCGCGCGCTCACTGCACCAGACCTCTCTCTATCTAAATGTTTTATTGTATACATACACAATGTGTCGGTGTGTGGTGTGCGTGTGGTGCTGTCGCGGCTTCGGCTCGGCAGCATGTGTCATGTGTGCTGGCGTGCAGGGCCTCCTGACGGCTGGCGCAACCACTATATCCTGCCCAACCACCTCAACCACCACCAACACCAGCGGCCGCTGCAAGACGTGACGGCCGACAACCGCCGCTTCACCGAACGCAGAAAGAAGACGGTGCGCTTCGACCACGATGATGGAAGTGGGACCTCGTGGCAACCGCCTGCCCCTCAGGCATGGGATGAAGAACGGCAAGGCTCACAAGACTCGCAGACCAAAGATTCGGGCATCGATACCAGTTCCACCTTCACGTCCAGCGAGGATTCAAACCGCGGTGATTTACCCAAGGTGGGATTCCACACACACACCGTACAGTCTTGTATGTTCCATGACTTCTTTTATTTGAACAATCATAATCACAGAAGATGAATTACTTCTGTCGTTTGTTCACTATGTTCATTCTCAGCGATTTCTTCGTTTTCAGAATTCTAGTTTTTCAATAAACTTTTACTCTCGAAAAATAATTATTGGGAAATGTATCAGTCAAGAGACGAAACACTTGACATCCAATCACTCTTGTGTTTGAATTTTCATTTCATGTGCTCTTAGAGCCTCTTGAAAATTTTTTGAACTTGTATGCAACTTTCCAGATATCTCATGTCTTGTCGAAAGCGTCCAAACATTCCGGTTCTACCAATGTCAGTTATATTCATCCAGAGGCTATTTTGAGTTAACTATAGTTACAATTGTGTCACCAATAGTTTGTCTATAAAATTAAATTTGGTTGTACAATCCAAGCTCAACTTCAACTTGGTTGAGGCGAGCTTATTTACTATGGTTACAATTGCTGAAATAATTGTAACCGTGAAAATAAAACTTAGTTAAACTGAATTGTGGGTAAACTTAGATTGTACAACCGAGCCTTAGTCTTATGTTCTTTAGTCTTTTCAAGACTCCTTCCTCTAGTTTCTACATCATTAATGAATATTGAACCAACAAAAATCAAGCGTGTCCAAGTTTGGTAAACGTAGAGGTCACAGTTACTAGAAAAGTGTGGTTAAACAAATCAAGAACATGCCTCAAAATATTAGACAAAGTGTTTGAACCCGAAACAACCACGTTTGTACCATAAAAATACCATTTTTGAGAGGATCGTAAATCTTATTGAATAGCAAGTCCTCCTTTACATCCGGTACAAATTTTAGTCGGTAATAGAAAGCTACGAGCCCAATCCTAGTAGAGTTGACACAACCAATTCAAATATCTTTATTTAATACATTGTTTTATTTCAAATTGATTTAAATGACATTTTGTCTTTAAAGTTTGACGCAGCAAGTTAAAAAAATCGCTTTCAACCATTTTATTTCTATTTCAATGCTCTATTGAGTGATAAAAACAGTTTTAAAAAAAAAAATTACTGTGCAACCAGAAAATTTTTCAGAGAACAAAGACAAAAATCCGCAGTGGCCATCACAGTACTTCCCCGACCATAAATTTCATGACCAGTTTCATCGCTGTCGCATCAATTAATTGCATATTTCAAAGTGAAAGCTGTCATTGTCGAAGTGACAGCTGTCATTGTAAAAGTGATAACTATCATTGTCAAAGTGACAACTGTCATTTTCAAAGTGACAACTGTCATTGTTAAAATGACAGTCGGCGGTTATTTTTAAGTCCTTACATAATATAAGTATTTTTGAAAATGGAGAGTCTTCTTTTAGATTTGCGGGGTCGTTAATTCATTGGAACACACAGTTTCGACATTTGATCGTCGGAAGTGTAATTTGAAGATGGTAATGAGGATTCCACTACTTGATATTAATTTTTGATATTTACTACGCTTATCTCCCTGAGAGCTATAATTGATAGAAACCAAATGATTTGTGAAAGAAACAATTGACAATCGTTCAAATATCCTCTTTGACACTCCTATTAGAATTATCTTTACAAGAGCTTTAATTTGAAAGAGCCAAATTACTTATTTAAAAAAAAATTGACGAACGTTTGCTTGTGATAACAATTCCAACTCCACATTATGATTCACATTAATTCATTGTTTAAGAAAAATCTAACAAATTTTACAATAATTTAAATTTTGATAATAACAAATGAACCGCTGATAACATTGGAAAATGTTTCGTGTAAATACTGTGCCAAATTATTCAAGAATTAGTTTTAGTTATTTCATATTTTATGATAAATACTACCGATTATAAAATAAACGCAAGAAACCAAAAAGTTCCATCAATGAAGTTTCTGTACCACTGGTTAAAAAAAGCTCATCTACAAATTTGACCTTAGATTTTTGATGAAAAATTTAAATATAAAATATCAGTCGAAAATTCCTACGCGTTCTCAAGTTACCGTGCTTTCACACAGACTGACAGATAGACCGTTTTTTTTTAATTATGTTTTTCGGCTTCAGTAGGGTCTAAAACGTGAAGATTCATCAAAACATCAAACTGTCAAAAAATCACGATTACAATACTTCCCTTATTATATTATAGGTCGGGGAAGTAAAAATTGTATTTATTTTTCAAAAAAATTTTTAACGGCCTATGTACTCAAATATAGAAAATCGTTCCTACCCAGTTTGTTCCTCTTTTATAGACCTATCGACGGTCAATAACCGTCGTCAATGTGGTGACATGATATATTAGTAATAGTAAAACTATATAATGCTGTAAGAAATTAGTAGCAGTACATGTTTAAAGTAGGTTCCCACATACTGTGGTGAACTTTAGAGGTAATAGTTTATTCGTATATGTTATGGTCGCCAATTTTATAGTTTTAAACGCGTTAATATTATAAGTTATCAAACTTAAGAGAACAATTCATAATTAGGCTGGCAATGAATATGACCAAGATTGAATAAGGCAATCCAATTTTTCTGGATTTGGCTCTTTATTGCCTACATTATGACATTTAGTTTATGCTATCATGTCATGTCAAGAGATTTCTGATCAGTTTTTCACAGATCAGTCCTAGCGTTTGTGCATTGTTTCGATAATTTTACTGAAAGTTTCGTCCTTTCAGAAATTAGCTTGGTGTTTTTACGGTCGCTGCTTGGACGTTAGAATAGTGAACGTTGTTTGTCAAACGAATCCTTATTATTGAATACTTCTATAAAGGTCGGTTAACCTAATTTTAACACAGTCTTCTTGAATGGTAGATTCAAATTCAGCTAAAATCAGTCACTTTTAGTTGAAACCAGATGTTTGTTAAAGAAACTGTCAAGTGTTTCAAGGCTCTTAAAATAAAATAAATCCATCACTTCAAATTTGTAGTTTGAAGTTTCATTTTAATGAGATGCTACTTCTAGTCCTTTATCTATACTTATATTTCATCGAATAAAATTCTAAACATAGGAAATTGAAAATTATGATGAAGCTTGAAGCACTTATTACATCAAAAATCATGCACTTTCGGCTGCTTATATTAATAAGCTTGTTGAACAAAATTTCTGTATTGAAAATACAAAATCTTGAGAGTGTATTGAAATGTACAAATTCTGGAAACGAAGATATCATGTAGCTTCTTATGTTTGGAGTGAACATATTGAAATTACGCGTGTAATAAATATACTTCAATACTTTTATATAGTCATGTATCATACAATTCCAATTAGACGACGCGCGCGCGCAGGGCATTATTTTCAAGTAAATCAAGTGCAGGTTGAAATTATCTCTTTCTGAATGTCATATGTATTAATATCAATGTTTTCCAATATTCCAGCCTCCGGAATGGCTTGTTTACTGTTGCTGCATGATCGCTTCTTAATGTTTCCTGAGTACCACAACGATTTGCCTGTAATTTTTTCTAAATATTATTAAAAACTGTGCCTGCGTAACAAAGCTTTTTATCTGGAGCCTAGTATCATTTGGCTGACAATGAAGCACACTCAGAGAGTTGGCCCAGTACCAAAATACATATTTGGCAGTAGAATCATGCTGAGGAAGTCAGATAGACAGTCAAAATTTATTACTCATTTCATTGTAGCCAAACAAAGCGCTCTGTATTCTGTGGTCCTTTCTCCAGCTATGTGTAACAAAAATTTAATTTACAAGATGAAAGAAGTACATTTAGGTTTGTTTGGTTCGGCAGCACCCTTTATCGTGGCAAGTTAGTGCTGATGGTACGCGTATGATTGGTCACATGGTGCTGAAGAAGCTCTTACGAGAAGGAGTGAATCAAGCGTCTAGTGCAGCGATACTTGGCCTTAAAGTAGTCGGAGGCAAAATCATGGATCACGGAGGCCGCAGTGCCATTATCGAAAAAGTAAAAAAAGGCAGTATAGCAGACGTGGAAGGCCAGCTCAGGCCAGGTACTATCCATTACCTCAGTAAGTAAACAGTGCTAAATGTGTGGTTTTTATATCCAGGCGACGAAGTGATTGAGTGGAACGGTAGCTCCCTTCAAGGGAAAAGCTACCAGGAAGTGTACGACATAATCGCGGAGTCGAAACAAGAACCACAAGTGGAATTAATAGTCTCCAGAAGTATGGGGAGCAGAAGAGCAGCTCAAGCAAGTTGGCGACACTCGCATACAGCTACACTGCAGACCAGAGGTAACATGCATACTGTGTCAATCTTTAAGCAAAATCTTTATTTATGGCTGTTGCTATTGTATCTATCTTTCAATTTATTAATTGGCTCTTATTATAGTCTTAATTAATAATTTCGTATACTTAAGTTTGGCTGACAGAGTGCGTGTGTGTGGTCGTATTAGATTTTTGTTTATTTGAACATTTTTTTAACAAATGGGAGCAACAACAGTATTGTTAAGATAAAAACTAAATAACATACAAAACCACTAAGTAATTTTATAAAATCGCAGATATGTATCGGACGCAAGACAAGCCCAGCGTCCTCGTTACCTCACCTGGCTCTCCTGAGATTGTTGCTCCAGCGCGGCACCGTGGACAACAGTCTCGATTGGCTTCAACGAATCCAAACGTAGGGGGCAGGCTACAGGTATAATTCATCATAAACATCTGCATTCTGTATTATATTGATTTGTTTTTTGTTTCACTGCAGATGAAGTTGGGGTTCGACGCAAGTACGCTTCAACTAATCGTAACGTTAGTTTGCGCTGCTGGCTTGAACCCAAGATCAACCGGTCATCCACGAAACCCGTATGCCAAAATCTTTTTATTACCAGACCGTAGTGAAAAATCAAAACGACGAACAAAGACTTTAGCTAATACCAATGAGCCTTGTTGGAACCAAACGTTCGTTTATTCCGGTCTTAGACGTTCCGATTTGAAAATGCGAGTGCTTGAAGTTACAGTGTGGGACTATGTTCGGTACGGTGCCAACGATTTTCTAGGCGAAGTATTACTCGAATTAAACATGTGTCCGCTGGACGACGAAGCAGAATGGTATCATCTAGTCGCCCATGAAGAAGCTCTCCTACCAATGCAAACAGTAAGCCTCCATCACAAGCTCGTATTATAAAATCATCAATTTATTTTTTAGCATCGTCGGGAATTGGAACCAACGGAACTAGACTTGATCTTGACACCAACGGATCATCTATCGCCACCAAGCACAACATCTCGCTTATCTGATTCCGATACTACATCAGAATGTGAGTTGGACTGCGATGGTAGTGGATCAGCTCGTCGGGTAGCCGATGGCGCTAGTATCTCTAGTGTTGGAAGTTCGTCGAGTCCTCCACCGGAAGCAGAAGTCGGTGAAAGAAGATCCAGAAGAGATATGTCACCTCAGGGAAGAAAAAGGGCCGCTGTTATGATGGATAGAGATAATAGAAGTCCTTTTAATACTCAACCTGGATTCAGAAAAGTCAGATATTGATATTAACTTGAGAATTATCACTGAATTTCAGTTGTTTGTAGACTGCAACGATGGGTCCACGATCGCATTCAGCAGCACCATCCGACTCACCAAGTATCCACCACTCGCGGAGCCGTTCGAAAAGTCCTCGAAGGATGGGTGATCACCGCAGTCTTTCTCCACCTGAAGGACGAGCTCATTACTCGGAGTACGACTCAATGATGTTGCAATCTCATGCTTATGCGCCCCGATTTCAATCCAGGTCGGCTACGGCGACTCCCACAGGATCTCCCAAAAAACGACAATTACCTCAAGTGCCACAAGCCTTGCAAAGGGCACTCAAGGAGCGCGTTTCTCAGGACCTCGAAGAGCGCGCGCATGTCATGAAACAAAGAATTAACAAGCCGACTACTTATCGCAGTACGGGTATGGGAGGTAAGATCAATTAATTGATAATATTTGCTGTTTTTGACAGTTACTGATTGAGGTTCTTTGGTGCAGGTTGGGAAAGGCACTATAGTGGACTAAGTGATAGTGATCTAGCAACACATTCGACTAATAATCAACGTATGCGAGTTAGGCATACGTTATCTCCCGATAAAGAACTTTTAGCTGATTTAGGAGATAGTGACATGGAATCTGTGGTGTCTGTAACCAGTAGTGCCTTTTCTACGCAATCGGAACGACCGAGAGGCTCTAGAAATATTACGTAAGTCTTCATCTACAAAATAATCAAAATTCTTGAGATTATAGTCGGAATCGTTAACTGGATATCATTTTAAACAGGACTCAATTTAAACATCATCCATTAATTCCCCCGCGTATTAGACGAAAAATGCAGTTAAATCGTAGTTCTTCCACAATCGCTCAACCTGTAGCAGTTAGACCCAAAATTACTTTATCTAAGAGTTATACTGTTGATCAAGAAATAGCTCCCAAGCCTCAAAAATCTGTCAGTTTTTTCCATACTCCTCAATTTGATCAAAATGTATCATCAACAATTGATAGTTTTGTTCATCCAAATAAGAAAACATCTTGTCTTCCTCGGATAAATACGTGTTCTAATTTTGAAATGTGCGATAGGGTAATTGCTTGTTGTTGTGCCCACAAAATAGCTTTAAACCGCAGTTGTTCACTGAGTAATCAAATTCCTATTAGTAAGTTGGTAAATTCTAGATTTCCCCATTCATATTTAAGTTTTGATGATTCCCTATTCAATTACAAAAATTCCTCCGTTGGGAATCATTTTGTCGAATGCTCCTGTGATAATGAAATTATTAATACCTCTCCTGGAGAGCTGCCAATGGTAGACGAATCGCCAAACAGTGAAGACAAATTTCGAAATGATACTGCTACTAAAAAAGAAATATCCAAATGTGATATCAAAGTGAATAGCGATTCTGCTTGTACAGATGATGATAATTTATCAGACGACTGTTTTTCAAATAATCCCGAACCTAAAAATGATAGCATAAATGGAATTAAATTAATTATTAGTGAAGTTAGAGCCCAATTAATGAAAAATAAACAGAATTCTTCTGATTCTTCAAAATCTGATGATAGAATATCAAACAAAAGTAACTCACCTAATTTATCCCCTCAGAATAACGAAAATTGTGTTGCGAATCAAAACGATTGTAACACAAGTGATAGTGTGACCGACTCTGCTCAGGAGGAGACCGTCAGAAAGAATACCGATTCTGATGACTCCATCGAAAAAAGTTCCGTAGATTCAAAATCTAATTTCGGTAATTTGTTTTTAAAATGTCGTTCCTTTAGCATGGAAGCTAGTGAAAATGTAGATATGAGGCGCAAACCCTCATTATCAAATTTGAAGTTCCGGTCGTTCAGCGCGGACGCTACAGGGTCCTTACCCCCCGAACCAAACTTTAATACCGACGATACAACACCTCTTATTAACCGCAGACCTTCAAAATCAAAATCCGTCAATTTTAAACTTTCCCCAAAGTCTCCCGAATCGCCAGTTTCTAACGCTAGTACCAATGACGCTAAATGCTTGTTTCCTTTTGTGCTTTCTCTCCGCAAATCTTCGAAAAACAGCAGCGAATACAACAACAGGGATAGATATGTTTACGAGCGAAGTCCCAGAGGAGGTCCGAGTCATCGAGGCCACCGGGAACACGAAGTTCGAGACCAGAGAGATGTACGGGAACGAGATAGGGATCGTGATTTGGATCGAGATAGGAATAGAGGGGATCGAGAAAGGGATAGAGATAGAGACCGGGAAGGGATTGACGGAAAAAGAGGGACCTTTACTAGGAGTTTGTCCAACACTGAAGCTCCGACTGAAGAAAAGACTGGTAAAGAAACATTTTATTAACCCAAAGTATGTTGGTATGTTTTGTTTTTGTTTTGGTGTTAAACAATAATTGACTGCTATTGGTGAATGTTGTGAGACTGGAAATTTTTGAACACTTGAATCTAAAATTTTCGAAAGGTGCAAGTACCTGTGCCTATATTCGTATAAGAAAGTGAATGATGGGTGTGTTGTTAACGTACGATTTCTGGTTCAAATTCTGTTCGGTATGTATGTTTTACCGTGTGAGCTCTACGAGGTCAAGTATTTAAATACTTCTCGGGTACGTGATCTAAGATTGTCGCCTAGACTGAAATTCCAAATCTCAGGGCTGTAGTTCTATAAAAAATAATTACGCGATGAAAGAACTATTAAGAAGATTCTAGGTGCATTAAGTACGTTCGAACGTTTCGAGAGGTGGAAGTTTTTGTACCTGTTTCAATTCAAGAAAGTGAATACTGAACGTGTTGGGCCTGTGGCTCAAAACGGTAGCACGCTTTTTGCTGCATCAGAATGTGGAACTGTTACAATGTCAAGTACTCAAACCACACTCGGTTTCTATGAGCTCCTTTACTCGTACGCTGAAAAAGTCTCTCAGATGCCGCTCGGTCGTATGAGATTTAAGATTGATCCATAGATTGAGATGTCAAATCTATCAGGATGTACGCATCAACTCACAGCCTTAAATCTCCCAAAGCTGTCGTTCAAACAAAACAAAAAAATTTAAAACGGGAAATCAAAGGAAGAGTATCTGATGATTGTAGGGTTTTGGGAACGTTGGAAAAGTTTGTACGAAATGTATGTGTTACCAAAGAGCCTACATCAGTGGTTCAAATTAGAGAAGCACCTTGTCTGTTCTTCCGATTCTCGCGTTGTTTCGAATTTTCTCGAAGAAATGTACGAATGTAAGAAGTCTTTCTGATGTCGCACAGTCGTAACATAAGATTGTCGCACATATTGACTTGTCGAATCTACCAGGATGATTCGGTGAGGAACAAATACGCATGTACTTGCATCTTTGGCTCTCTCAAGGCTGTTGTCCTCTTCAAGAATTGTCATGTGATGAACTAATAAGGAGATTAAAATATTCTGCTGGGCTGCTGGGCTCTAGGAATTATTATATTGTATGTGTGAATACAAACGGGACGACATCAGTTGCCCAACTTATTGAAGCATCGCTCAAGTGACTTTCTCCGCGAATCACGTGGGTTCGAATCTACTTAGGGCCCTATATGTATGTAAAAACGTCATACGTGACATACATAGGATTGTCGCACAGAATGATTTTGTCACATTTACTAGGATGATGCGGCGAGGAAGCAAGTACGCTGGAACGTGAAGCTTAGGCTGTCCAAAGGCTATCGTTCCACAAAAATAGTGTTACGTGCTAGAATGATTGACAAGAAGATTGAAAGAAACGTATCTGATGGTTGTCAAGTTTTGAGTGCGCTGGGAATGTTTGTACGAAATGTAAAGGTGATTCATTTACGCTTATCCAAAGTTTAGTAAAACCAAGTTTAATCTCTATGGTTACAATTGCTAAAATAATTATAACCATAGTAATTAAACTTGGTTTTACTAAACTTTGGATAAACTTAGACTGTACAACTGAGCCTTGGAGGTACTTTTTTTCTTAATGGATTTTTCGACCGATGACGCGTGAATTATTAGAACTTGTCATTATATTTTTGTTCAGTACTGTTTGACATTTCATCGTGGACATGGAAAGACTTAGGCCCGCCGCATATTGAACCCAGCATACGCACACGCCACGCTCAATCCAAGATAGCCTCACGCACATGCATGGGCTCCGGCACCGCATATTGTACCCACTCAAACGCCGTGGATGAGTGGCTTTTTGGTCTTGAATCCGAATCTGCGAAGAAGGATTCAGCAGTTTTGAGTTTACTCACAAAATAATAAAAATAGGTGCTGACGGTTGAGAAGTACCCATAGAGAATACAAATTATCCCAAGAAATTCCTGGTAATGTGTTTAGAAAAAAAAATTCAGCTGAACGGTAACCAGTTCATTGAAATCCATGGGCTGATAAAAGAAGATATTACAGGAGGAGAGTGCAATGCTCAAATACCAATTGGAACCAAAGAAAAAATATGTGTGTTGGGAAGAGTACTGGTTACTCCTTAACTAGAGAAATTGATATCCCGCGGTCAACCATGGTGAGAGGTGTAGCAAAAATGATTTACTTGAACGTCCCACGACCCACGAAAACTGTGCGCCTCGCACAAACCTACCCATGCATGGGTGAGAACAGATTGAGCTGGCCGTGGAATGAATTCAATATGCGGTGTTATATTGCGAAGTATAAGTTACAGAATGAGCCACGCATGGTCTGGATCTGGCGTGTGCGTGTGCTGGGCTCAATATGTGGCGGGCCTTAGCCTGGCACAATCCCTACAAATCATTCAGCTGTATTACAAAATCATGTTCTACGAGAAATGATTTCGTGTACTTGGAGCTATTTATGGTCCACCAGGCTCGGCCTACCGAACGCCCAATTTGTTATACTATCTAAAAGTCTGAAGTCCAATTCTCAATAATAGATAATACGCATCCCAATAGACCACATCCAGCACTTGGTGAACAAAATATAGCGGCAGTAACTGAGAATAGCCGGCCAGAACATAACTGTCGATGACGCCCGAATCGAGCCATGATAACGGACTATTTCTTGCCTGAAATTGAAGCCCGTGATCTTGAGGACATTTGGTACCAACAAGACGGTGCTACTTGCCACACAGCCCGTGGAATCATAGCTTATTGCGAGAACAATTCGACGAACAGTTAATTTCAATCTTCGGACCGGTGGGTTGGCCACCTGAATCGTATGATATCACATCTCCATACTTTTTCTTTGACACTACTTAAAGTCCAGAGTGTACCTGCTACGATCGAGGAATTGGGAGCCAGCATCACTTGCGTTATTAGCCAAATACCACTCGAAATACTCGGACACGTCATCGAAAATTGGAACTTCAGAATGGACCATGCTAGCCGTGGTTAAAGCCAAGATTTGAAAGAAATAATCTAAAAAAATTAATGAGGAGATTGACTCTTTAGTATGATGATCAAGAAAACCCGATAAAATTGATTTTTAGATAATTTTTTGAATCTTGAAAATTGAAAAATTACAAAAAAGTCGAAATCAGTGGTTCAACTTGTTAAGAAAGTGCTTAAAAATTTTTCCCGCTGATCGCATTGGTTCAAATCCTGCCAGAGGCATATATAAGAAAGCTTTCTGATACCATATTCTCGTACATCATGCACTTGTTCTGTCGAATCTACCAGGATGATACGTGAGAAAATGAAAACTCTTTCACTTGCAATCTCGGCTTTCTCAAAATATTGTCATATGAGAAAGAATCGATAAAGATATTGAAAGAAGAATATCTGGTAGTTGCAAAATTGTTGGATGCATTGGGAACGTTTGTATGGAATGTATGTATCACGATAGAGGGGGCATTAGTAGTTCAACGTGCTTCGATAGCGCTCAAGTGACTGTTAATCGCATTGGTTCGAGTCCTGCTAGAGGCATGTATACACGTAGACGTAGGAAGTCTTTCTGATGTTACTAAGTTTGTCACATAGATTGATCGAAAACGATGTGATGAGGAAATTGTCAAGGGAGATTGAAAGAAGAGTATCTGATGGTTGTTAGATTTTGAGTGCATTAGGAACGATATGTTGAAGTAGCACTGCCAAAGGTTTTTATGTATGTAAAAAGTCTTTCTAATGCCGTTCAGTCGTATGTGACCTGAGATTATCACACAAATTGAAATGTCGAATCTACAGAATGATTTGACGATCCTTGGCTTTGCCAAGTTTATTGCGCCAGGAAAGAATTGTCACGTGATGAAATAACTTATAATAAAATTGGAAGAGTGATCCGGCATCGCGTAGATTCTAATTTGATGAATCATATTTCCTAGTTTAAGTAATTCGTTCGACTGTACGTTACCTTTGGTTTCGATCAATCTTTTGGAGCTTTTTTACCAAAATCGAATGTTAGGCTGGAAGTGGCTGAAGCAGAAACTCTCGCTAGACCTAAAAATAGTGCATAAATGATGTGAAATTGAATAGAATTGGGGGTGAAAGAGTAAAAATAGATCAGTTGTTTCAATTTGTGGTGCAAATGTCGAATGGAAGATTTTTGAGAAATTTATTAATTTGGTTGGGTAAAAGAAGTTGATTATTGCTTTGAGGGGATGTATGTTTTGTCTTATGTGTTGTAGATGGTAGCTTGAGCGATACAGCTGTAGGTACAATGCAAGGATTAGAGGTGCCTCAAAATAAAGAAGTCAGTCACCACAAAGAAATGCCCCGAGAATGGGAACGATCTCGTAACACCCAATTCGTCGGTCTCAACAAGAAGAGCAACTCAACAAGTCAACTTTCCGCAACAGGTAGGCACCTTTCTTGTTTTTTATTATTACACTGCGAATATCACATCCACAGTCCAATCAAACAATAACCAAACATTCTTGGACAATCTCAAACTAACGAAACGGTATTGATTCTCTGATAGTTGTGTGTAAATGTAGTTGTGTGTATTTCGAATAGGTATAGATAAGTCAGTATACATTTCAATAGGATAAGTTTGCTGTATGAGTGTGTGTGTATTATTTCTTGAATGTGTAGTTGAACTAAATTTTCGAAATTCGTGACAAGTCGCTCATCCTTTTCCAAGCACTTCTGACAAGTAGATACTGTATATTGAATGTGTGTTGTACTACACTTCAAGTAGAATAGAAAGTTGAATTGATTCTTCCTTTTAATAACGGACAAAAAGATTTTTAAGATGTACATATTGGAATGATAAATTATTTGGATGAATTTAAAGGGAAACAGTTCAAAAGGAGTGATAGATAATGTAAATAACCTATATTTGTTTTAAGATAGCTCCAGTTTGTGTAGTCTGAGGAATGTAACAATGATGCAATTATAGTAAATGCGACTGATTTAGGTCGTAAACGGAGATTGGGGTTTGGCCGGAGAGGCAAAACATCTTTCACAGTCCATCGAAGCGAGGAAGTCCTTCCAGATGATATTCGATTGTTATCCAAACAGACTTCCTCAGCCTCCAGTGACGGAGAGGGTTCGGCTGATGGCGACAGGTCGGCCCCCAATCATTACTTTACTATCTAAATTTTCAAAATTATTAACTTGATTCGAATTAATAGAGCACAGGTCAGGATTTACATAGAGAGAAGAGAGAGACGAACTTTCCGCGTGTATATATCAAACAATACAGTTGACAATGTCTAGCAGCTTTGGAAGTGAGCGCTATCTATCTAGTTCGTAGTGTAGCAAGTATTTTCCTTTATTTACATCAGTAGAGCATATTCTCTAGCCTACATTTGCTTGTTTGCAGTATTCTTTTGACGTGAACGTACTTTACTTATTCATTGGGGTAGAGCTAGAGGAGAACTCACATCTCTGATGCTTGGCTATAATAGAGCCGTGTGTGATGCTGATCATGTTTGCTATCTTTCAGAGCCTTTGTGCAGTATCTGTTTCGTGTGCTGCCCGCCTTACTCACAGACATGCTTCTCATCAATTTTTTTTTTGTGTAAATAAGTTGTATTATTTCTAGAAAACAAATCCTTAATATTGTAAATGCGAAAATTTGTTTGTTTGCTAGCGAATAACACTAGAGCAACACTAGCTAGTGTACTAAGAAGGTCGCACTATTTTAGGTGTTTAAATATAACACTAACACATAGTGTTATATTTCACAATTAATAGTGGAAAGAAAAGTGTTAAATCAATATTCGACTGTATTGGCAGAATCATCTAGTATTACATGTACTATAACAAATAATTTCACGTTCCTGTAGGTGACACTATATCAGTGTCAAACCGACTAGCTTAGAACTACCTTACTTCCTGTTGTAATATATTAGAAAAACGTAGCAAAATTTGTCACACATGAAGTCTGTGAAATGGATCAACATATAGGATAGTTTTTGTCCTATAAAAGAGGACAAAGGACTATTTTCTAGTGAGAGTGCAACGTGTTAAACACCCAACACTTTGATTTGAAAATATTAGCTATGTGTTATTGTGAGAGTTGGTTGGTGAGGGCAAGATACTCTAGCATTGAAATATATTTTGTATAATAAATAGTATTTTTCTATAACAAACAAGCTTTCGTATTTATAATACTAGTAAGAAGGTCCAAGAGTTTTCTGTCAGATTTCCTATATACAATGCCAGGATAATTTCGTTTTACGTTACTTCCGGTTACAATTTCGTTCGTCCGCTTAAGTTATGGACTACAATTATGTGTGTCAAAATGTTAGTTTCAAGGATAAACCATAGTTGCTAACTGGTCAAATAAAAATTACAATTACATTATGTTTTCTGCTATCATTTTGTTTTTAGGAGAATAACAAATTCTTAAAAAATGAAATAACTGACCATTTCTCATCAATTGATTTCAATTGCATAATAGCCCGTGAGACAGGGCATAAGGTTTTCGTTGATTACCACTCACTTCAAACTTTGTGAGTGGCTTCATTGTGACGAGTCCGACAACTTTTTCATTTGGCCAAATTCTAGATTTGGGGGCGTTTTTCAGCGAGGATTATTAATTGAAAATATTACCGTCATATTGATCTTTACACTAATCGAAAGATTTTTTGATTATAAAATGGAAAAAAAATATCGTCCGACATGAATATTGGGGCTAGCGGTGAGTCCGACAAGCCACACATGTCATAAGTACCAACATACTTACCATAAGTACCAGCATACTTATGACAAGTGCGGCCTGTCGGACTCACCGCTAGCCACAATATTTTTTTTTCATTCTATAATCAAAAAATCTTTCGATTAGTGTAAAGATCAATATGACGGTAATATTTCTTTAATTAATTAGCCCTCGCTGAAAAACGCCCCAAATCTAGAATTTTGCCAAATGAAAAAGTTGTCGGACTCATCGCAATGAAGCCACTCATAAAGTTTTAAGTGAGCGGTAATCAACGAAAAATTTATGCCCTGTCTCACGGACTATAAATTATTCAGTGGACTGCAAAAGTTATATGGGACAAATTTTCTGTTTTATGACAATTATGAAACTGTTATTTCAACCGATATCACATTTAAAACTTAGCAAAAAAGCCTGGTACCGATTTTGTGTCAACCTTTATTCATGGAATTTTTAATGGTTGAACATTATAGCTAGGGAGCTGGTGGCAATGCGGGTATATGATTTGATTGTGGCTAACAATGATATGGAATGTAGGCATTGATATAACTGATCGACTTAAGCAGATATCGAGTTTAATTGCTGCTGAGTTTTCTAATAGATGAATTTCCAAAAAAGAAAAATGCACCAATATTAATTTATTGTTTCAGCCATTGTTACAAAACCACTTGTTTATTAGAACTAGAAATAAAAAAATTGGTGGCTGAAGCCTTTGTCTCTGACTTTTTGAGAAAACTAATTGTTAGTTTGCAGAAAAAAAGGTGCTATTAATTCATTTTATTGTGCTTCGCATTGGTTTTGATTTGTTGGTTCTCATATCCAAAAGAAGGAAAAAATATTGGCTGACGTATATATTGCTGATTTTCAGAAATACTCCCAGTTCACTCCAAAAAATTTCAAAGTTTGAAGAATAAATTATTGTCGTATTGAAACTCAAAATAAGATGTTATTTATGTTTGATTATTGGAAAAAAAAATTCAACAATAAATTTTATTACTGATTGCGTTACATATTGATTATTTCATATATTTGAATTTTTTTTCAAAACACTTGTTAGTAAAAGATAAATATATCTACCTAAATTTTGTTACTAATATTTCGATTTCAGAACATATCTTCATTCATATATTGTTTTCAACATCACTAAACACTTGAGTTATTGTAAATTAGAAATGTAGAATTCAATCGGAAATAATAATAGAGAGTAAAAAAGAGAAAGAAGATAAATATCATGTATTAACCCATGAGAATAATGAAACTATAAATTGACTATAGCTGCAATATTATAAAGTGTATTTCTGTGGAAACTGAACATTCAAAAATTGACATCCAGAGGGATCTTACTCGGTTTATAGTCATCACCTCAGGATTTTTTCCTTATTATGAAAAAGAAGAGCAAAGTTTTCGAAATGCATGCAAATTTCACATTATACCATACACTAGAATTCATCGTTTTCAAAACAACAAGAAAAAATGTAATTAGGATTACGAATAACGGTCCAAACTCCAAAGCCTGAAAGTAATGAAAACTATTTAGTTCACTTACGTATTTTTTTACTCCAATATTTGTAGTTCAAATTGATTTTCTAAGCAATTACTTGAAATAGAAGAGAATAATAATTGTAAAAACATTGAGATTTTTCTTGAAACTTCATAGATAGCGACAAAAATCTTATAAAAATAATTATTAAGAAACGTCAGCCAATGGAAACTCACAATCGTAGATTTCAGCCACTATTTTTTCAATGTCTTTTACAAATAGAGGATGCTGCCTGTCAAGTGGCTGAGACAATAAAATGATATAGAAGCATTTTTTTTGCCGCATTTTCGAAAATTCATCTTCATTAAACGCAGCAGCAGTCAGGTGACTGAAGCTTGTTTTATTGTTTCTAATTACATTGCGAAACTTCTGATACAAGATACGTCGACAATAAAATCATTTAATTTTGAGTATATCAGAAACTATTTTAAAAAAACATATTGCAAAAAAATGCAGACATAAAGATTTCAGCCGATAACATTTATATCTATGTCATATCGACAAGTAACGTTTTGAATATGTGGCTGACACAATAAGATTATATAGAAGCATGTTTTTTTCTGGCATTTTCAATTGACTCTCAATAAAAAACTCAGCGGCGCCTGAATGACTGAAATGGTTTTTCTTACTCTTTATAATGACGTCTTTACAATTATCAACTTTATTCGCACAATAAAATCATATAAAAATTTTTTCCACCTGCTCCCTAACTATTATAAATGATTGAAAAATACATTAAAATAGTATTAAAAATTCATAATTATGAATTGTACCTTTGGGTAATTAGTTTGCTTCTAATTAATCTTTCAGAATAGAAAATATTTACTGTTCATAATTTCCAATCCATTGCATCAGTACATTCATAAGCTGGAATGATTTTCAGATTCAAATAGGAAAATGAAAAAAACTAATAGTCGTTTCGCACTGGAGTTGCTTTTCATGTCAACGTGCACGAAATATTTAGAGCACTTTGTGCACGTTGCCATGATAAAACTCTACTAATTTTTGTATTTCAATATATTTTTTTCATAATTTTCGACGTATGAAGAAAAAATGTTATATGCAACTTTTAGCGTTTTACAGATGATCAATATAATCACCAGGTTAGGTTTAATGTAAACTTATGGACTGGATTTATTGAAATTAGATTAATAGAACCACATATTAGGCATCGTCGATTAAATGGTAAACTTAGTTGACTTTGTAAGCAACACTTTGCCCGACTTACAAAAGGAAGTGCCATTAGACGTCAGAAGAAATGGTTTCAGCTAGATGGGACCTCAGCTCATTGGAGAGTTCATGAAAAGGACTGGTTACATGAACACTTTCCTGAAGGTAAACCAATGAAAGCGCCGACCTACATACCGGACGCAGGACGCAGCAAACAGCACGAAATTCACTTAAAAGACAAAACAAATTAGCCAACCGTTTTAAAGAAGTAGGCTAAAACCATGTTTTATCTCTTCCTGTTGTCGAGTCAAGAATTAGACTGCGTGGTCGATAGGAACCCATGTAAATTATACAAACTTTGGATAACTTCTCTCTCACGAGGGCAGGATGAAAAGTTGTCGATCTAGCAAAGATATGACATTGATTCCAACAAAATTTCCCTTTGCGATGTTGATACACATGCCACGATAAGAAACGTTGATCCTATGGACCATTTAGATTCGTGAAGGAGGCTTGGATTGCGAAAGAGAAAAATCATCTTGCATCAGGACAATGCATCTGTTCATAATGGTGCTTTGACAATGGGATATCTTATTTACTATATCTGGTCCCTGTTGACTTACATCTATTTCCAAATCTTAAGAATTTTTTGCAGGAAAACATTTCAAGTCGGATAAAAAGGTGACTGCACTGATTGACGGAAGTTTTGGAGACGTTCGAAGTTGTACTATACACATGAAAAATCTATTTAATTAAGGACCGTTGAGCAAAGTGCATTTTTTTGCAGAAATTATTGTGCTTGTATCTTTTAATAGCAATCTGCTAAATAAAGATACAATAATTAAAAAATGAGGGTTACTTAAAGTAGTTCTGCACTGCTAGGTCAATAACTTACCACCCTGTCCTCATATATATTTTTTTTGTCAATTTCGTCATATTATTATGGAGGTTCTAGATATGGTTTATCCTTAATGGCCCGAGCTCAACAATTACTTTCAGTTGGCATAACGCTCCTTAGCTCTGTAGTAGCTGTTTTCTAGAAGCGATTCTAATTCTATCTTTTTAGTAGTATACAGCTAGTCATTATGACATCAATTCATGAACTAATAACTTCTTTCTCAGCTTTAGGTAATGCAATATCAATCTCAGAGAATTAGGAAAGAAGTTAGTAGTAACCAGTCGACTGTTGCTTACGTTTTAGAAGCGATTCCTTCTAGAGACACTTCCTGAAAAAAGTTTTGCATATAAGTCATTTTCTACATTGATCTTATACAGAAATAAAATATAAAATATAGGAAGAAGTTGGCAGTAATTTTTCAGCTCAAGTCCTACTGAAAGCAGTTGGATCTTTTCCACTTACATCTCAAAAGTAGAAATATTTCCAGAACTGAACTCTAAATGTAATCCATTGTCTACATTAAGTTAATCCCAAGATGCCAGATCCAACCCGGCCACAAATCCATGGCAACCTCAATTTTATTATTCCCTCTCCAACCTCCTCCAAGTCATCAACACATCAATAAACATATTTGTTTTTGTAGACATCAGAATGTTTTTTTTTCAACGTATATTTGATTCTGATGATAAGTATAACCGGAAGTAGCGTGAAAAAGGTTCATATCAAAAGTGACTCCGGTTCTATTATAGGAAAACTGAGAGTCGGCTGTTTGACTATAAGGTAGAATTAAAGTTTTGCTATCATACTGATGCCATGCGAGCGAATCCGCGGATTTCAGCTAGTTATTCTTTAAAAAGTGAGTGTCGAATTGTTGTGTGTTGTCTGTCAGTAAGAAATGGGCAGGGGTTGGTTCACATTCTGTTTCAGTGTCAGATAGACTCAACACGCACCGTCTCACCCGTACTCGTACTCGTACTCGCCTTACACGCAACAAGACCACTTGGTCAGTCAATCACAGTGGCGTGATTTAGTAATTGATTTTGTTTGTGTTTATGTTGGGGGCGCACAGAGGGAAACGCTGGTTTCGTCAGTAGTAGAAAGCGCGTTCCCCCAAGTAGCTGTATCCAGCGTTCGCAGGAAGTGGTCCCTAGTATCCCCCCGGTCCATTCCTCGTATCGCTCCATGCAGGGCCCCCCTGCCCCCGACGCGGGCAGCCAGCGCGCGGCCAGCCTCAACTCCATCTCCAGTTCCGAGGGATCTTCGTAAGTACTCCTCTCAACATGTCCACCGACAATTCCGAATGGCCAATGGTCGCTTTTTATGTGTACAAATACATTTCAGAATGACCGATTGATTGCTCACCCTTCTCCTTTGCAGGTTGTCTTGTGAGCAATCAATGTTTGTCAATGTTGGCTATTGTCTTCTAAGAGGATTTCCATGGTGTCATGATGCACTCAGCATGTTGATGTTTTGAATGAATTATATCAATGTTTCCTAAATTCTATCTGCCAGTCTTGGGTTTTCGGTGGTTCCTTTCCTTTCCCACTCAATTTGGACCTTTTCTTTGCTTACTACTCTCTTCTCTCTCCTTCTAATATATATGAATTTATGACGAATAATCAAACGTTGATTTTGTGAGGTTACTTCACAAAACGACTCCAGTAATTCAATGTTTTCTTTAATGTGAACTTATTTTTGTTTAAACTATTAGGTATGTATCAAGCATGACTATTATTTAATTTAGAAAATCGACAGATAAATACATCTCATAATAAAGTTGCTTTACCATAATTTCATGACTGCTTTCGCTGTGGCATGTACTGTTGCATGAGAATGACCGTATGTCTGTGTTTATACTAACAAGCACCAACTATCCAACATCTCCGAGACAACGATATGTACCCTCGCACACACCATAACCACCATCACAGTAGCTGCAACAATTATTTCAAAGTTGGACCATTCCAAATATCTCTCTATCTCTCTCTATGCAACATCTTTGTGTGCTCTGTAACACTCCCCTACACTAAGTATTTCGTGGAACTTTACTTTCATTTCTGATCTGAACTTTGGAACTTGATTTGAACCTAGAAATGAAGCACAGACCTTATGGGTGCTCCTTAGTGTTGTGTATTTCATTGGTGGGGTGTTGTGATTTAGGTGGTCACCGTCACTGCGACTCGCGGGGGAGACCGGTCAGTTGTCTGACTTCATCGAAGGGTTGGGACCTGGTCAGCTGGTTGGGCGCCAAGTTCTTGGTGCTCCTGCTCTAGGAGACATTCAGCTTTCCATGTGCTACCAGAAAGGATACCTCGAAGTTGAAGTTATCAGAGCGAGAGGATTGCAAGCTAGACAAGGCTCGAAAGTTCTACCAGGTAACGAGGATATGCAAATACCGAGCGAACTATATCCATACGATGGTTGTACAGTATTTATCTTAACTGATAAAAAAAACTTTACCAAAGCCAAAAGTAGGACTATTAAATATTTTTTAATAACTTTTTTTTTTACATTATTAACTCCTCATGAATTAACGAGTCGATTCGATGTTGCCATAACTGATTGATCCAAAACAATAATAGTCCGTGAGACAGCGCCTAAATTTTTTGTTAGCGCATTTTTCCGAAAAAAGCGCTATTATATTCACTTTGGCTGGCTGGCTGGCTGGCTGGCTGGCTGGCTGGCTGGCTGGCGTGACGCTGAGATCTCGGCAACTATACTATTTACAGACTTGAAACTGGTACTAAATAAAAGCTGCTGTTTCGTAGGCTTGCACAAATTGCTTTAATTCAAGCTCAGAGATTGTGGAAAATTGAATTATTCAATTACTTGTTTCAAGTGAAACAATGTCCATAGATATCTATGACATTAGGGATATGGCAACTAAAATTTATTAAAGTAGATAAAAATTTAGTTACAACTTTCGCCGCAGGTGTCACTATTATTATGTACAGTTGTCAAATCTGTCCGGGATTCATTCAATGACTTGTTTGACGCGAATTTGAAGCTTATTAGAATGAATTATTATTATTGGATGAAAATTTGTTCACTTTTGGTGTATTTTTTTTTATATAGCTTTGATAAAGATCAAATTATTATTTTAAGCTACAGCACTTGACCTCCTGTCAGTCAATAACTAAACAATGAAGATTAAAAGGTATTTTTGAGTTTGTACATGTATAAATTATGTACCTATTAAATAGTCAACTTGAAACTAGTACTAAATGGAAGCTGCTGTTCCGTAAGTTTGCCCAAACTGCTTGATTTCAAGCTCAGTAATTGTAAGAGATGGTAATTTGCGAAATCTCTGAAGTAACAAGCATTCATGAGCTGTCAAAAATGCGCTTCCATCATCTAGATGATTCTTCCATTTTTGATTACCACTCATTTGAAACTTTGTGAGTGACTTCATTGTGATGAGTCCGACAACTTTTTCATTTAGCAAAATTCTAGATTTGGGGGCGTTTACCCGCGAGGACTAATTAATTGAAAGAATATTACCGTAATACTGATCTTTACACTAATCGAAGGATTTTTTGATCATAAAATGAAGGAAAAATATTGTCCGACATGAATATTGAGGCTACCGGTGAATCCGACAAGCCGCACTTGTCAAAAGTATGTTGGTACTAATGGTAAGTATGTTGGTACTTATGACAAGTCGGACTCACCGGTTGCCTCAATATTCATGTCGGACAATATTTTTCCTTTATTTTATTATCAAAAAATCTTTCAATTAGTGTAAAGATCAGTATTACGTTAATATTCTTTCAATTAATTAGCCCTCGCGGGTAAACGCCCCCAAATCTAGCATTTTGCCAAATGAAAAAGTTGTCGGACTCATCACAATGAAGCCACTCACAAAGTTTCAAGTGAGCGGTAATCAACAAAAAATTTATGCGCTGTCTCACGGACTATAATGGAACGATTTTCAGAAATGTGACTTGTCAACTTTTTCAAATGAATCCTGATATATGAATCGATTAATAATTAAATGACAATGTCTATCTTCATGAATAGCATCCTCCAAATTGTCATTTTCTTTATATAAAAAACATTGTGACTGACGTATTTCATATTAAAATTGTATCTAATCATACAAAATGATGATGATACTGCAAGGTATTCAGATTTAATTGCTTTCTTAAAACGCGAAACTTCAGATTAAGAGCCTGAAAATTCAAGAATCTGAGATTACTGTCAAATAAATCAATTTATAAACGGAACACCTGTAATACGAAGCAATTAATTCACTGGCCAAATTTAGTAAGATGACATTTGTAGGTTATGTGTTTTCTGTTTTCTTAGAAGCTTTCGGAATTCTTACAGAGTTCTTAATGAAATTCATTGAATTCATTATTATGGAATTCAATTACATTGATTACCCTCCATTATCTTTAAATAAATTGTTGAATAATTTTTTCTCTATGTTCGGGAATAACATCTTTAGTTTACTCAACGTTTACAGATGGCAGTAGCCAGCTGTGATCTATGAAAGTGCAATGAACTTGTAGACAATCTAATTGTTGTAAGAAATGTACTATCTGAATACATGCATGAAATCTCTGAATGAAAATCAATAACTTGACAGTGAGATATAAATATGACTAATAGTTTACATGGTTGATCCCAGGATTCCCAGGACCTTGCTAAGCAGATCCAACCCAACTTGCAGAACATACAAAAATTAAATTTGATAGGTAAACTTAAATCACAATGTATTGCCAAAATATTAATATTCTTTCAGTTTTCGATTAATAAGTAACATGACCACGATCATTCAAAATCACAAACTACTAATTTTAATTAATATTTGTAATTCTTTTAGCAAATGTCAAATATTTAAACTCAACCAGATATGAGGAATGATACTTTTGATTTAAATTTCATGAATCTTAGCTGAATATCCAGAGAGCTTACAGGGAAAAGTTATCAAGAAAAATTGAGTTTTATTACTGGTTTACATTGACGCACTTATTTCTGTTACACCACACCTTACATATCTCAAATTAGTCAAAAAACGCAAACTGGGAGTAGCTGCCGTATCAAACAGGCCAAAGAAATTAATTCAGGATTGTGATGTGATCGACTTCTTTCGAAATTTGTGATATTACCTATCGCTTGCAAAATCCGGAACCAGAAGACCACAAAGTGCGACGCGAACGTTTTATATCTTCAAAGAACTGCTGTCAGAGTTCCGTATTAGCGATCGAAATGGCTCATTATATAAAAAAAATTAGGAGATCGTGATATCAGAGTACTCATTTTGCCAGGACCTTGTAAAGTATCAGTATCAGTAAAGTTGGTTATGGCACTAATTATACCATTTGAGATGTCCCTCTCGCAGGAGCAGGTCTTTGGCATTCAACGGATTCTTTCTATTAGACCCGATCCGTTTATAGCAATTCACTGTCGGATTATTTGGTCTGGTTTCCATGGTGTGCAATCGGAGCATACTTTGATCATTTATTCCTGAAGCTATATATCTAATTCTGTACACATGGGCGCATACGAATTGTAGTAGTAGTAGTAGTTGTAATCGGTACCTACAAACTGGACACGACAACCTACGATAATCTCCTTCATAGCACAGGTATAAATTATAAATGAGACCAAGCACAACGTGCGTAACTTCAAACAGTGATTTTGTTTCCAATTGGCGGTGCTTCGCACCAAAACGAGTGTGTGGGCTTCGCCCGCTCTGAACAAGCTCGGCGTGGAATATTGCATACCTTGTAACAGTGGTTTTATTTTCAAACTGTGATGCTTCGCACTAAAATAAATATTTCGGAAATTGGGAACGATATCCTTATAATATTTTAAAGTATTAGCGCCCAGTTTACATTGCTGGATCAGAGTACCTGCCTCAACTGTTGGCTACTGCAGGAGATTATAAGGGTCTCGTGCCCAGTTTACTTGCACCGGTGAGCATGAACGCAGAATATAGCCATCCCACGTTGTAGAAGCCAAGCATAAAGTTTGCCCGAGTCGATCAATGGTAATCCCTTTTGTTTGAGGTCATTTTTTGCTTGTTCACAAGATGTTTTTCAAAAATTCCGGAAACCATCTCATTATTATTTGGTATACAGAAGTATCACTCAAAAACACACCATACATATTCATGAATCGATTTTGGTGTCAAGCCTTCCTTATACTGAGAACTGACTTTGTAACTAAAACCTGCAGTCGTTTTCAAAGCGTACACTTTTAGGCAGTGTATGCGCATGCGTCAGTTATCGCTGTCAAAACGACTGTTTCAAATCAGTCGTTTTCGAACGCGACTGTTGCTTTCACAAGGTCATCGTGTTCGATGATTTGATTTGTACTTCACGTTTAAAAGTGAGGTTATTGGAAATTTATTTTATTGGACTTTTGTTGTGTGAATAAAGATTTTATTCGTATATTTGTAGTATTTCAAACAGATAGCTGCGCATGCACACTCTAAGCGTACGCTGTTAAAATGATTGCATTTTTTAGTTACAAAATAAGTAGGTATCCAGATATTTATCCACAAGGTTTAATTAGTTTTTAATTTGTTAGATTTTCTACACTTGAACTTATGTTTAAATTTGTCCTCTTTTCTGTGTCTCACCAGTGACCATCCAATGATTGAAACCGGTTGCTAAATAAATTTTAGGTAGTTTTTTTTTTAAGAAAAGCCTTCAGCAGTTCCAACGTGGAATCAGTTTATTTCGAGCTTTTTCGAATCCTTGAGAACCTTATTTCAAAGTGCAGTGACCAGGGCAAAAGTTTCCGGCGCTATTCTTCAAATCAAACAAAATTCTTCTTTCTCCACTCTTCATAGTGTAAGGAGAAGAAATTTGAAAATCACTCAATACTTTTAGATAATAAAAGTGGGACTGTTGGGTTTCTATTAAAGTACGTGGCAGCATTGACACACTTTACATATTAACAAATATGTAGTATCAAACCTCCGCTGTAAGAAATCGATAGTTTCACTCTTGAATAACACTAGAAAATATTGAAAAATTATTTCCAAAATAAGTAGTCATTGTATTTTTTTTCTTTTGGAATGAAGATGATAGCAACGTTGCGGTAAACGAAGTGCCCTACAGAGACTTGCTAACTGAGTGATTGCGGCCGCTATTAGACGGTCTGGAATTGGAATGAGCTTGGTTTTTGACTGGATGGCGCAACTTGCCATACCAACTCTAAAAAATCAATTTTCTACGTATTAAATTCGCTCATTGGGCTCAAAGACAATTAGACTATTTTCCATGGAATAATGTTAAGGACCGTTGCTACATTAACAATCTATAGATAATTGACATACTCAAACGAGCCACCGAGTTTTATTTTACTGTTCTTCGAGTACATTCGTGCCACGATTACCGTACCACCTCAATTTGTTTTTTGAAATGTAATTATTACGTGGAGCTTCGAATAATAATTGCATGAATAGTTGACAATAATTTAATTGGAATTATCACACGTCTATGCATTTATTTTAAACATTAAATACAGTTCACTATCTCTTGTTTTTTATTGGAAAATGAATAAACTCAATAATAAAACAAGTGTCCACTCGAAGACAAAGATAGCATCAATATTTGGTCCATCATATATCAATAATTTTCAACGAGATAGGCAATATAATTCTGGCACATAATCATATATTGTTTATATATTGTACTTACCTTGCTCACTGCTTTGGGCTGACCGGCCTTCGGTACCTGAAAATGAACACTATGATTATAAAATTCATGCTTTTGTGCTCGTACATATAAATAATAAACACTTGTACTACTATGTTAGGTAAATAAATATTGTACAACCTTCGTAATTTCGCTCAGATTTTGGATCGTACCACATTTGGAAATTGGAATTTGAAATTCATAGGCTGTTATTATTTCAGCGCCGTATGTCAAAGTTTACCTAGTGAATGGTAAAAAATGTATTGCGAAAGCAAAAACTACGACAGCCCGAAGAACTCTAGACCCGTTGTACCAACAACAGCTTGCTTTCCGAGAACCATTTCAAGGCTGTGTTTTACAAGTAAGTAACCACATTTATGTACTTAAATCATTCAAGTCGAAATAGAGTCATTCATGAACGAGTTGTGCCATTTGGTATCAACAATTTGGAAGAATTTTCCCTAATTTTCCTGTTGTGATGTTTCAGGTGACGGTGTGGGGCGACTACGGAAGAATCGAAGGCAAAAAAGTGTTCATGGGAGTCGCGCAGATAATGCTCGATGATCTGAACCTGTCGAGCATTGCGATAGGCTGGTACAAGCTGTTCGGCACGACATCACTGGTTAGTGGGCCTCCCTCGCTAGGCCTGTCACGCCGAAGTTCTATCGCTAGTTTAGACTCTCTCAAATTGTGAATCGTGTCACACTTTCAAGTAGTCATTCGCCATGTCATTCACTTTCCACACCACTACCACCAAGTCATCGCGGGGTGGCTGTGCAAGCACAAGTTTGGGCTAACCTCTAAACTTGATCTTGCACTGTTTACCTTAATATCGGGCACGAGTTGACAAGTAGTGGTCATATTTTGTTGAATTGTTATCAGTCAAGTATATACACATTCTTCCCTCCACCTAATGCATATCTCGTTGGTCGAACATTGTTTGTGCACGCCTAAATCGCAGCAGAATTTTACAATCAGCTGTTTCCTCTACTGCCCTCTAGTAGGTACGAACCATTCATGTACATCCATCCTTTAGGCAACACTTGCATGTCGTTCGATTTTAGAAATACATTCGTAGATCACAAATAAACTAGTTATAGTCATTCACCTGCAGAAATGATCCCATATGTTGGCTGGAAATATTTGGCATATGGTATCTGTTTCTCCGGGCAACGTAAGATTAAGAATAATTTTTTCGTGGCTGGGTTCAAAATTTATGAATTTTGTAAGTGATGCAGATAGTGACTCATATACGTAACTAGTCCCCTAATTAGTTAGTATAATAGTTAGTAGCACGTAGATACGGTACACTTTGGATGTGTTCGATGCCAACTTCCGCCAGCCGAATAATTGATTGCATTTATTTTTATGTTTCAGTGAATTGTATAGTTCAGTCCAATCCAAGTTGCAAAAAGTGCTAGGATACTGTATATATACACATAGGATTTATTAAAATTTTGTACATTTTAAAGAAAATTATATTTATTATAAGATAATGACGCATCAGAATATCGGAACAGTCGAAAGAGCGGAAACAATGTTTCCGGTTACAGAAGCTACATTACTTATTGCCATTTACTTACTATAAATGATAGACTTGTATCTCTGTAGCCCTACAGTAACAAAAACAACAACAATCCAAACAGAAACGGTAGCTGTGCGTTATCGACTCTAACCTGACATAATCTAGTTGAGTTAAACGAGTAGTCAGTCAAGCAAAAGGCAATGCAGTCAGAATGACCGGTAGTGTAAGTGACAAAATGAAATCAAAACGAAAATCGAACTCGCTTTCAATGATCATTGGACGGAGCTGTTGATATTCTACGATAAGAGAGCGCACACGTCTACTGTGAATATAATATAAATACATATAATAGTATCGCTGCGTTACTAACAAGTTTAACAACCATATCTTAGTATCACTATATATAAATATATATTATTATATTATATATACATAACATATATTATATATTACAAACAAAATGCTTCATTGGAATTGAAAAAACTGCTTTTTTACTTGAAATTAAATTTAACAAATATGAACTGTTAAAAATATATATAATATAGAATTATATATTATGGAAATTATAGTATAACTGATAAGTTTAACTGTGCTCTGTTGATACAGTTTAGTATTAACTGACGAATGCATTGACTGTACATTTATTTTAAATACCGTCATCAATTTATTATGGATTATTATGAATTGACGTAGGCTTTGTATAATGATAGTTCCAAAGTTTCCACTGAAAAGTCTCTGCTAGCGGCTTCAGTCATTTTAGTTGTCATGGCATTTTTGTAAACCGAATTTGTTGATGCATTTCATTCGCTCTCTCTAGATGTAATAGTTATCAAAACTAAACGATCGCGAATAATTCAAACAACGATCCGATTTATATAAAAAATATTGTATACTATCGTAATTCACTTTTAACAACTCTAAACTCAAACACAAGTTGAACTTAAGAGAACTCGACTAATTTATAACGGCAAATGGCACATTAGCCCCATTTCACACATGGATACATTAGACATTCAGGATTTTTAGGACAGCAATTGTGTCATCTGTCAAATAGAAATATTTTTTTCAGATCAATTCTATTGTAATCTTATTGGAATGTTGAAATATCAGACGGTTTATCTACTTGTATCACAATTTGTCTGAATCTGTTATTTATATCAGCGAGACAAGTGCTATTTATAAACTCAATAACCACTTCATTATTTAGAAACACAACTTTACCAGTCACGATGCAAGGCTTGTTCTTAGAATCATTGCATAAATTGTGCCATTTACTGACAGCTCAGTCGTTCCGCATTTTATCACTAATTTCGCGTTTATTAGCTATCCACCTTCGACGATACGTCACTGGAAACTTCTGTATTTCATTCATAATTAAATGGTTTTTTCTGGCCCAAATTCTGTATATTTATTTATGTTTTTTCAAATTTCGACTCTATTCAAGAATCCTTCATCAGATGAAGACTCTTAGATAAAGAGTCGAAATGACAAAAAATATAAATAAATATGCAGAATTTGAGCCAAAGAACTCTTATTGCTTATACGAGTGATCAAAAATGATTTTCTCCAACACTGTTTTGGAACTTGCATATTCCATAACCAAAAATTAAGTTGGAACGAATGACATTCCAAAAAATCGTTTAGAATGATTCTGTAAGCCTTTATAATCATTTCGACGAATCAGAAGCTGTTAGTTTGGCTACTACCATGGTTACTCCCTAACAATTCAAGTATTCATATCTGGATTTGACGTTTGACATTTAATAATTTTTTAAGTTTCCTCTGAAATATTGGTGAGTTTCCAAAACCTTGTTAGAGAAATTATAGTCTACAACATGTTTGCGGAATGGCGTATTCCACACTCGCGAACCGTAATCCTCGCCTTCGGCTCGGTTTACAAACTTTTCGCTCGTTCAGAATATAGGCCATTCCAATCCTTATTGTAGAATATACTAATCCGTGCCGCCTTGTTCTGATTCTTTTTTTGCCGCCTGCTTGAGATAGTGACCTTCAAGTGACAGATAACAGTTCCTCTGAAAACATTATTCTAACCTGATAATTTGGTAGAATAATAATAAATTTTAAATAATCATTCATTAATACAACTATTTACTTACTTCCTTGTTTTTTGATTCAGATTATGGATAAACCTGTCATAAAATAAGCAAAATATACGCTACTGGGTTCTTGAAATGTCGGTAACGTAGTTATCAAAATAGATAAATTTATACTAACTTTATTTCATGGAGATAATTTTGATCATAATGCGAACTTTTGCCAGTCACGTGACAGACAATCATTATTGATCACTCTGTACTTTGTGCAAACGTCAAAAATAATGCGTCACAGTATTTTTATCGTGATGACGCAGAAAATTTTGTCCCATGTCGTTATCCTTAAAATAGACTAAGATCAGATGACTCGATATTATATCTAATAAAAGTAACTCTTGTATGGTCTATTCTTCAATGGAAAATGATATTTGATTGAGTGGAGAGGGAGATTTGACCATATCCTTTAGTTCAAGTGAAAAAATTGAGAGCAAAAACAAAGCACGACAGATTACCTCACGAATGATCTACTACCGATCTGGAGCAAATAAAACAAAGAGGGCATTGAAAGCCAACAATTGAGTTTATTTTTCCATCCATTGAAAGTACATTCCACTAGATAACCGCAACGCTCACGCTCACAACCGCGGTTTTTGCTGTTCCACTAACTCATGGTCGATGTGGCTAGTGCTTGAAGTGGAACGATGCGAGTATCTGTTGAATGTCAAATAAACTGTCAATTTGTGGTTAAGATCGAAAAGAAAATTATTAATAAGATTAAACTAACCTGTAGCAAAAAGTATATACGAATGGAATGAATCCAATATGCCTGTGTGAATTAATCGCTCTTAAATAATAAATAATTATAATGAGAGACCATGAAATCATCTGTCATATTGACTAACGGAGAATCTTCAATCAATTAACAAATTGGAAAGGCATCTTCTCATTCAAATTCAACTTCTTAGAGATTTCTGCAAAAATGAATGCAACGACCGCTTCGACCCATCTTTCAATAGCGGGTGTTATGGGCTTGAAGTGGTCGCGATCAATGACGTCATCTATGACGTATTTATCATGAACGTCAAGACTGCGATCGTCTTGTAGAACGATTATTGAGGCGACATGAGCGTTGCGGTCGTCTAGTGGAACGTACCCTGAGTGTCACCAAAGCTGTCAGCATAAGAAATTTGTTTTGTTAATTCTAATGTTTCTTGAGTTTTTCTAGCTTTTTGTCTCTTTTAAATATTCTTTTAGTTGTTTTTTTATCTCTTTGTTTATTTATCTCCTCTTTCTGTTCCCTTCTTGCTGTCTTGATTTCTTCTATATTTATATTCTCTTCTTCTTCTAGTTATTTAGTAGTTTAACTTATTTTCTAATTTCTCAGATTTTTCGTTTGATCATGTATTTCTTCTTCACAATGATGCAAGTCTGTTGCATCAGCCTTTTCTTATTTAAACTTTTGTATCAAAAAACAATGAACGCAGGATTAAAACTCTTTATCTACGACGGTGCGCTAATAAGTGATTCGCTCACTAATTTGCGTGTCATTATGAATCTCATAATGATACGCCTCTTTGTAAGAGAAATAATAAAAATAGAAATTCTATCAAATTTTAAGTTTCTCTTATTATAAATAACTATGATTACACACACATAAATTTATGTTTTATAAACATTTAAGACAAGATTTTTACAATTAGATATGTTTATTTCATTATAATTTTGACAGCTGTCAAACAAACAAATAGTTGCCATAACAATAAATAAAATGCTACTTGATCAAACTATGAATTTCACACTAAATGTTTTTCGAATGTCAAACATCAAATAAAAAAATCTAGTACAGCAGCAATTAAGGCCGTCGTAGATAAAATATTGAATGATACACGTTTGTTATAGCTAGTGTAATGAAACTTAAGTGATAAAAACACTCGGCTAATCGCCTCGTGATTTAACATCACACACGTTTCATTACAACGGCTATATCAAACTTGTACCATTAATATCTATTACGTTCGTCAATATAATGTACATACGAATGTAAACAAAGTTTTTCAGACATTTTTAACAGGAGACCACTCTTCATCTTTGTTTTAAATTTTTCTGGTTTTTAATCATACTTTTATTGGGTTCTGATCTTAGGCTTTCCAAACATGTCCAAGCCATTTCACTTTTTGTATCCATCCATGATCTATATTAATTCTTAGATTTTTTTGGGTTTGACGTTGTTTTAAAAAAAATTTTTTGTTATGTTCAAATTCTTTTCGTCTTTCTTGTCGTTATCATCGCTTTAAAGGCATAACTGGCTTTGTTATTGTTCTATTACTTGTCTTTATCAATGTTTTTGTTGCAAATTTACATTTCGAAAGTATTTTGTATGCATATGAGGCTCTGTTTGTTGTTATTATCTTTTTTTTTATGCCAGTTTGGTTTTCCTTGTCTGCTTGATAACATGACACCTCGATATATTCAAATCAAACAACTTGTTTGTTTTATTACAATTTCCTTTTTTTCCGTCTTCTTCTCAATAACTCGAGATGAACTTGATTTCTTCTTTTATTATTTCATTTACTGTAGACTATTATTTGTTTCTTTTTGTTCTTAGTATTTTTTTCTTCATTTTCTTCAGTACCTATTATAGTGCTGGGCTAAAAATGTTGCTGATAATATATCACTTTGTGTCTTTCCTTCATTTATAATGAAATCTTCTGCTTTTCTCTTTTATGTGCTGATGTTTACTATTATGGGACTACATTGATTCAGTATTATGCATCAAAAATAAATATAAAAACTTAGATATACATCAGAACGACGTCGAATCACTATTTATTTATCTTTTTCTAACTATAAACCGCAAAAAACAGATCTATCTCTTTTACTATCAAACTACAAACAAAATGGCGCGATAGTGGAAACTAAAAACTTGAGGTTGAATACCTAAGATTACAAAATATGTTTTAAAAAGAACCGGACACGGATGGGACACTGACAGAAGTGATAAAACGACAAGGGAAAATGGTTGTTACAAATAATAAACATAAAATAGAAACTTGAAAATTTTCAATGGAACAATCAATTTATTCAGTTTCATTGACGAGTTAATCGAAATACCAGCCTACAAGGTACTTGAAAGACTTATCGCCTTCTCAGGCTTCTGACACACATACACACAGCCGATATACGATCCGCGTGCATTTAAACTAAAGAACAGGAGAACAGGAGGATGGAGTCTACAGAAACATGCATCAACTCACAATCGTTTGATGCGGGAGTAGTGTAAACGATTTCGATTGTTACTGAAATTAAAATTTTAATAAGACTCTCTCTCCAGTTTTCTTTTGGTTTTTCACTCGGACAAAACATCCAAATATCGACTATCTAGATGATTATTGAACACTTGGTAGCCCACCTGGTCAAGTCTCTCGGATTCTCCCAAGTGATTAATAACTTAACCATTTCTTTTGCAAATTTTAGACCTATATTTTCACTTCTTGTTCAATCACTACTTGAACAAAAATTGGCATAATTGAAGTTGGAAATATTTGCCTTACGATTTTTCTTTAATTAATCGAATTCTGGGGCACCTTGTCACAGTCCCAATCGCGACCTGAAGAGAATCAATGTTTCAAAGAAATTCTGTACATGTCGACTATTCACAATCCGGAAGTATCCGTTTCTGAAAAAACGGAATGTACTTTGTATTTCCCGATTATTCAGGAAGAAATTAAAATTTGAGAAATATATGAAGCTATTGAAAGGCGCAATGTGGTCGACCTAACACACACAAATCATACCAGAGTTATTATAGAATCTTACCTACATAAAATAGACATGGGAAGGGTTAAGACTCAAAAAAAGCTTAATCTGGAAATCCTGAATGAATCTTCAGTATCCACGTGAGGAAAGGGTGATTAGTAATGGTTCGGTCAATCTAAGAGATGCGTCGCCGAATTCGGTACGATGACATTGTTTGTTTTGACCTTGAACAGTAGATGATGTAAATATTTGTGCGTTTTGTACATATAGATATGAAGGACTGTTTTCATTTATACAACTTCGTTTTCTACCCAAGCGAACCAGTATAGCCGAAAAAATTGTGAGGTGATTGTGCGACCATAGGCCGTAGTCCAGTACCCATTTAGGAGTGCTACCGAGAATGTGTGTCGGACGTCATTATTTTTAAACAATTATGCTGTGAATCACAGAGGGATGCATGATGTTCCTCATCCTCCTTACATATGATTGGACGCTTCCAGGCAAAACAAAACACTGTATCAATAAGTCCCAGCCTAATCATTCTTCGAAGTTCGTTCTTACGTGATACCTTACATATCTACTGTTCATCAATCCGTAAAAATTAGTTTATTATAAAATCTAATTATGGCATACATATCGGATCGGCTTTAAAAAGTGGCGAGTAGAGAAAGATGAGAATATATTTAGGTATATAATGGGATGTATGATCAGTCTCTTTTTGCTCCTTAAATTATTTAATTATCTCATTTACAGTATCCAAGTAAAGACGAACTTTGGAATTCAACAGGCATAAGTGTGCAATGTATTGACATTTGTTATCGCGTTTTCCGTTACTATTAATCATACTCCGTAGTATTACATTTGTTATTGCACGAAGGAACTGTATATAAGCGATGTGTTTCGTTGTTATGTATACGTGTATTTTAACGAAATTTAAGTTTCTAAAATTTTATATCATGTTTTACCATACTGTATATATTGGCGTGCCAAGTTTCTGTTTCCACAAAAAAAAAGTGTACAGAATCTTGAAGCAAATTTGCAACTAAAAATAGATGTTGAAATTATTGTCGCCGATATAACAAGTCCTTCTGTGCTGCTTCAAATCAAATATATCATTTTATAATATCAAAACAAATATGTAGCAATTCAGTTTCATGAATAGGGAAAGAGAATTTAGCAGTTATTGACTTCTTACACTAATAATATTTGGCTGAATATTAATTGATATTTTCTGAAAATATTTCGAAAATTATCTATATTTCATGAGCTCTCCCATACTTTATGATCAAAACATTAAATATATAAATTCTGCTGAATTTTCTTGACTTATATAAAAATAATCATAAAATTATACCTTCTAATGTAATTTTTAACTTTAAAATCTTGATTCCGCCCATAAATCAAAATCATATTGGTTATCATGTATGTAAACAGCAGATTTTGAAATTCGCGCCACTTTGAAGCTAGCGAATAAGCGAGTAGAGCAAAGGGCCACGTGCTTCAAAATCAGCTGTCAAAATGTCGTGTTTTTCGTTAAGCTGTAAATTGAAATGTTAAAACGGACTGCATATACAGTAGTGTTTATATTTGTGTATTGTTTAACCAGGATCGCCACCTTGTCCAATCCTTTTCTATCCCTTCATTATAAAATATGCCTGAAGATTACTAGACTACTACACTTTAATGACTGATTGTATCCATTTTATCCGGCTTCAAGAAGCCATGACAATAAACGATTGAATGAAACCTGTAAGTATTATTGTTTCTTTCTAGCCCTTTTTTGGAACTCGTTTTATGTTTATTTTGGGTTCTACCGACTCATTTATGGTAATACGGATCTTTAATCTCAAGAAGAACAGAGAAATCGGGCGGTCTCGATCTCGGCACCAAACTACCTGGATCTTTAATCCCTTATTCGAACTCGGCACTATATTATGGATTAGGACTAATGACTTAATCTTTCTACCACAGTGAGATTCTCATGTGATTTTATACCAATACTAAACCAGACTCAAATTCAGCCGTACATTTGAACACTCATTTATAAACCGAATTTCGACCCAACATGAGTTCAGTGCACCCTTTTCGGCTGTTTCGGGCTCAAGTTCTGTCCCTCAGGTGCGCGCAGCGTGATTCGGTAATATTCAGGAATGTTTTTCAAAAGCGCTAACGTAGCGAGCTAGCCCACAATCATTGTTATAGACTGTATTTCAGCCCAATATAAGTGGTTCTAAAGTTGTACTCACTTGTAAAACTAAATCTTCCAGGGTGATTGTGGGTCTATTTAAAATTGACAGTGCCGAGTTCATGTGCGCCCCGCGCTAATCGACTTAGCATCAGTGCCGAGCTCATGTTCTTGGTGCCGAATTCATGTAGGCCCGAGAAATCTGTAAAGCAAAGACTGCAAAAGATGTATATCTCTATCTCTTATGCATTAAGTTGCGAATAACCGGAATTACGAATAACGTAACGCACACCGCACAGGAAGTTTTGCTTGCTCTCAAAACACCAGCTGCCAATAATTCCAGTCAATCAAATCGTATTTCATACAATGATCAAGTATGCATACAGTTTTTGCCCAACAGAAGCGGAGGTAATGAACAGCGCAAAAAAGTGTCCATTAAAAAGAGAGGCAGATGGAAGGAAATATATTCCTACAAAATTTATAACTCAGACAAATCCAATTTAAAATTTTATGAATTAATAATAGAATGTTTCATGATGCAAAAAAAAAAAAATTATCAAATAAAATGGCAAAATTTTTCTCAAGGAAGTGGTACATTTTTATCTTTTATCGCTTACGGTGCAGAAAGGACGAAAGATAGCGAGAATTGATAGCATCAAAGATTATCTTAGAGTTTTTATTTTATCAACAAAATTCTTGACAGTTTGATAATCAAAAATAAAATTTTTTAGGCGATCATGACAAAATAGGTGTTTTTATGGCTTCTTTTGCAGCCGTGAAGTTTCACTTTTTGGGACTGATCTGTCAAATTTTACTTTTTGGGACTGATCTGTCAAAAAATATTTCATAAACACTTTATATTTACCTGTATGGGCAGCTTGATGAACTCTTTAAGAAACAGTTTTCGCTTAAATAGTACATATATTTTTCCGTCAACCTCTGTAGTTCTTGCAATTCAAAAAATAAATACGCATTTTTTGTTAAATGTCAACTTGATAGAAGACAATAAAATAAAACAATTTCAACGGCAACTAAGATTTACAATTGCAATGTTTTAGAAATAAATAGATAAAATGATGTGATTTTGAATTATTTTGTAATAATCGCCTAAAAAACGTTGTGTGCACCTCGGCCTACAGTTCTTTTTTGGTCACAACAGATTCGACCAAAAAAGATAACCTTTACGGCCTTGATACACAAATAACTATTCTATACCACGAAACATTCCATATTTGATAAATAAAATTTTAAAACATATTTTCCCCATTAGATTTGCCCAAATCGCTAATTTTATAGGAATATGTTTTTTTTTTCATCTGTTATCAAGAAATCCTGTCGAGTCTCGAATTTAATTTATTCTTATTATAAACATGGATAAATGTTACACTAAAGTTCGCTAAAATTTGCCCAAAAACAACGAACCAAAGATGGCGACCGGGGATTATATACCAATTAGAACAGGTCAAAATATATTTATGTCAGTGTGTTGTAGTTTAAACCATTTTTACTTACTTGTACAAAGTACAAGGAAGTATTGTGAAACCGACAAAATTCACATATCGAGATTTTGATGGATATATCCGTTTTGAGCATCCCTGAATCCATTTTGACTATTTTTGGCTTGATGTCGGTACGTATGTTCGTACGTGCGTGCGTGCGTAACTCGCAAATCTCAAAACTAGTTGAACGTATAATGTTGAAATTTTGTATTTAAGACTGGTATAGTCGTAGAATTTTGGAAATCAGTATTTAGGAATGTTGTAGTATAAGAATAATGGCCTACTGTTTCCATAGCAACCGACTTGGCTGGAAGCGCATTTTACTTGACAGATTCTTAGAATCTCTTGGGTAAATCCAAAACGATTAACTGTGGAACGATGAGATTTTGTGTTTGATTATATATATATATCCAATGATATATATAATCAAACACAAAATCACATCGTATTATATATATATCCAATGATGTACAAGTGAATCACGTGATGTTTACGTCAGATTTTTTTTCTTTCATATACATACGTTTAATCATTATATACTCGCGTGATTACTTTCAAATGGTATATGTAGCAATTTTATAGTATTTGTTCCACATTCAGTCAATAGTCCATGTGATTTTGAGCTTTATTAAAACATAAATAGATATGATAGTAAGAGCTATAACTTTCGCCACAGATATGATTAATTCCAATTGTGCTACAATTATTCAAGCCAATCAGAAGTGTAGGTATTCAATGATTTGTTTCTTGCGATTTTGAGCCTTATTGACATGAAATTGAAATAATTTTCAGCACCTAATAGTTACTTGATTTTGATGGAATAATTGATGGCTATATTCATTATTCCTTGTACATGTGAAAATTATCCTTGTACATGTGAAAATGATCCTGATTGATTCATTAGAAATTTAAATTAGCTTTATTTGATTTCATAGCCTTTTTATGTGGAATTTTTCGTACATTGGAGATTTTTTTGGGACAGAACGTGCCCAAATTATAACAGAAAAGTTATAGAACCCCACTCCAATCCAGACTGTAATTTATTGTTGATACTCTACTATTAGTCGAGATTTTGACCTCCCATAAAATATGATATAGCTGAAATTTGGCTCGTTGGTAGTTTTTTGGGTGTAGAAGAAGATAGAGAAATCTTTGCAGCTCTAAAGTGTATGCTAAGTTCATAATCTCGAAAACAAAATCGAAAATTTTGTTTCTGCTCTATATCTCGAATTTTTAAAATCGAAAAACTAATAGTACCACCCGAAAGAGCAGGAAATTTTATTCAAAGTTATATTATAAGTTATATGAAAAAAAATTCTGCATCAATATAAAAAATTATTAAAAATACGAAAGCGAACTCGAAAACTCCACGCGCGCCAAGCCGCTGAATACCGGCGATTCCCAACTCGGCACATTTACAGGTAGTCTCTGCTAATGACTTCCCAATTCGGCACATACGAATATCTCAGGTACCTGCAATGATACCCAACTCGGCACACTTGCAGGTAGTCTGGGCATTCTAATGTTTTAAAATAAAATCAATTTTATACTTTCTTTTTTATAATTATACAAAATTTGACATACAATAATACAAAATCAAAAAATAAGTAGGTTGCATCATACAATAAAAATAATAATTTCAGCGTGATTGTGGATTAACCTTTTTGTCGTTATTACTCGATTTGATTTACTGAATTTATGATGTTCTACAATCAATAGTGTTTTTCCACGTTGGAAGCTATATTTTTACATATGGATAGCTATAGTTGGCGAATTGATTTCTTTGATGTTGTTGATTGAACTGTTAGATTGATAATAGATAGCTATACTGAACAAAACATTTTAATTTATATTTTTCTTAGATGTTAAGCCAATAATAGGGATGGGTTTTTCTGCAAACAGTGGTTTAAGATGTGCCGAGTTGGTCATAAGGATTACCACCAACCCTTGACTGATGTCGCATCGGGAGATTAAATGTGCCGAGTTGGGGTGTGCCCCTGAATACAAATATTCAAGCGAAACGTTCAAGGAAAAACTAAAGTTTCTTTATCTAAAATATATGCAAAACAAAAAAATAACAAAAAGCATCTTAAAGTGGAGACTAAGCTTACTGAAAATGACATCAATTTCAATAATTTTTTTTCTCTCATAGAAAATTCGACCGGAAGTTAAAATTTCTAAAATTCTCACTGACTTTTATGAAATTGAAGATATATATTAATAGAGGCATAAAAAAATGAATCCTTGTACATTTAGAATCCTTGTACATTTATCATCACTATACTTTTACTTTTAATGTAAAAATGATTAAAATGATGAACATTGTCTCTGTTTAATGAAACTCATGTTTTAAAATAATCATTTTCTTTCGTACCATTCATTCGACAACATTTTCATTTTCGAAACGGTTTTTATTAATTTATTTGAATCAGAAATTATTACATCTGCTTTTTAAAATGAAGTTGAAAATACACTTCATAATGTGTGATAATTCAGAAATCGATACAACTTGATATGTTTGAGTAATCTTCAATATAAGAAATATATAAGAAGATGCATGTTCTTTGCTTATTCTTAGTCCTGCAACTTGAAGTTGAGCATCAAAAAATTATTAAAAAAGAAAAAATTGAAGTTGAAATCCTGAGTTTCAAGAATATATTATTTATTTTTTGATTTCGCATTCAGGTTATAAGCAAACATTGATTAGAAGATTAAAGATATCCAGTCCTGTCAAAATGACAAAACTGCCAACTTCGAAATCTCTTTTGGATTTGATTTTTTGCAATTATTGCAAAAAAATATTTGGGAGAGCTTGTAATTGTAAATAAACAAACTTACTGATTTCTGCAATATGTGGTTCTTGTTCAACAGGTGATGTTTGTAAAAATTCACCTAAAATTTCAGTGCTAGAGCAAAACAGCGATGTTGAAGATGTTTGTAATGCCAAAGAATAAGAAGACAGTAAGTACAAGTTTGAAACAGAATTTTTGTCAATTTTTCAATTGTTTTTTTAAAAACATCTTATTCTTTTGTTTATTTATTGACAAATTCTCACTTATTTTAAAAACCTCCATATTGAATATAATATAATGATCTTAGTCAGCAGAAAAACCATGCTCATATCACCTGTTCACACTTTCAAAATATATAAATTGAATTTTAAAATATAGAGATTGAAAATTTTTGGTACGTTCCAAATTGCCGGCATATTGTATTCGCCATTCTCAATTTTGAAAATCTTATATCAAATTATTAAGCATCCCAAAAAAACCCTGGGTACTCATTCACAAAGAATATTCATATTGTTTTTATCAAACTATTATTTTTTTTTATATAAAAATTTTCGATTTTGTTTTAGAAATTATGAACTTAGCATGCACTTTAGAGCAGCAAAGATTTTTTTATCGTTTTCTACACCCAAAAAAGTACCTAGAAAGTTTCAACGATATCACATTTTATGAGAGATTTTGGTTTGAATTTGTCTTAACTGGGCTATATATTGAAAATATAAAGAGAAAATTCATATTTGTATTAATTTATTTATTATTTATAATAATGTTTGTTGACAGTCTCGATTTCTTTTCTGAAAAGAAGTTAGTAGAGCTCTTTCACTGTCGAACTATTTTGGAGTGTATGGATATTTTAATGCGTTAAATCAAGATTTATTTTTCTGATGCTGCTTTTTCTGACCTGGCAATGTCTCACTCCGCAGGACTCCAAGTACATAAGTTTGCGTTATGAAAATAACCATGCCTATATCGGCTCTATATGACAAACATATATTCAGAAGTTTAAAATGATAGCTAAAAGCCCACACTATACTTTTCCCGGAATGTTATAACCTCTGCCCGCGAGAGGGCGGACTTTGTGCATGCCACGTGTTAAAGAACGCGCAGCTAATTCACATGCACTTTTATAGTCCAGGCAACGAAGGAAAAATTGCGGAGAAAATTCATGCAAAAGCCAATTTCGGCACAAATATAGAACGAGATATTTTTCAACATACTAAATATCCTGATGGATGAGAGTGGAGCTAAGAGGATTGAGGTAGTTTGAAGGTGCATTTTTTCAGTTTTTTGTTAATAACTTGAGAATTACTGCCTCAAGCAAGATAATGCTCATATACTAAATTAATCAACAAGAAATTTTCATATATAATACCACAAGAGCTTCGAAATTATCGGATATTTCTCGATAGGTTCGTTGCAAACAAATGAACGTGTCAAGTTTTCCAGGTTAAAAAATCACGAGCGCGTAGCACGAGTGATTTTTCTGGAAAACTTGACAAGTTGATTTGTTTGCAGGGAACCTTGAGAGAAATATCAGATTAATTTCGAAGTTCGAGTGGTATTCGGGAGATTATTTTTCCCATCCAAATTCATCAATAGATTCCAGAAACTCGACTCCGAATCTGCTCATTTTTACTTTCAATCTGTCTGTCAGTTTGACAGATGCTGAATCAACGCAGCTGAATGTTCTTTGTTTTGTATATATAACCAACAGACAAAATTTCCAAAAAATTTCCACTTGAAAACCGTGTTGGTTGTACCACGTGACGTTGAATGATGCAATTCTATTGGTCGAAATTTGCATGGTAAAAATAATCATATATAATATCATAAGTGGTTAAATTTTACCGGAAAAATTTTTAGATTGTCACGAGAGCTTGTTGCTTAGCAATTTATTGAGTGATATTGACAGAAAAATCACGAGCTGTCAAGCGAGTGATTTTTGATCAATATCACGAAATAAATTGGTAGCAAGCTCTCGTAACAATCTAAAAATTTTGCCAGGTTAAATTTAATCACGAATGGTATTCGGAAGATTATTTTTCCCATCCAAATTCATCAATATATTCCAGAGACTCGATTCTGAATCTGCTCATTTTCACATTTAATCTGTCTGTCAGTTTGACAGATGCTGAATCAACGCGGCTGAATATTCTTTGTTTTGTATATATAACCAACAGACAAAATTTCCAAAAAATTTCCACTTGAAAACCGTGTTGGTTGTACCACGTGACGTCGAATGGTGCAATTCTATTGGTCGAAATTTGGGTGGTAAAAATAATCTACAAAAAATGTCCGATACATTTTTTCGCTAGGATCAGTAGTAGAGAAGATGCGGTAAGGGGGAGAATAAGAAATTATGAGAAAAATTGTTTTTATTGTAAAAATCAAGTTTTAGTGATTATTTCATTCATGTCAATTAAACTGATGAATTTTGCATGGTTATAACGACAATTATTGTAGCAAATCGCTTGCCAATGGGAATTTACCGCTGTTAATTCACAAGACCATTTTATTGCGACAGATTGCCTTTGCCATGGAGAAACAATAGACAATTTTACTATAAACAAACAATCAGTTATTGGAAATGTCAAAATTTAATCGTTCTGGAATAGTATATTCTACAGCAAGTATTGAAATGGCCCTAATTCCACACGAGCGAAGGTTCGCCGTTCCAATAAATGTTGTACATATAAATGATTCTACATGGTTACAGAATATTATTCTTACACGACGTGTGGAATGTCACCTATTCCAACATAATTTTTGGTTATGAAATATGCAAATTCCATAACAGTGTTAGAGAAATGCATTTTCCGCGGAAATTTGTAATGAAACTGGAAACAAGAAATCTGGAAATACAGAAAAAAAAATATCAAAAGACTATATAAAGACAATTTAACACATTTTGCAATAAAAAAGGTTAGTAGTTGCATCCAGCATCAATCAATAGGTACTTATAATAGCAATTTCATTCGAGAAATATTCTTCACAAATACCACTAGCGACTTTAAATTTATCATAAATTTTTCTTTCAAATATTTTTACCTTCAAGCAACATTCTTCGAGTCATCTGCTCAGAATTAACCCTCTCGTGATTTAATTGGATATATGCCTCTCACGATGTTGCTAGGTAAAAAAAGTTTCCAAGAAAAATTTATTGATAAAGTTACAGTCCCTTGTGATATTATATTTATCATAAATGAACTATGCTTAAATCACGTATTGATGACTCTACTACATGTAAGTGTAATCATGTAATATATAACGGAAAAATTGTGTGCTGAGAGAGTCACAATAATATGCGTCGATAGGGAATTAGGCAAGAGCTTTCCTCCGTATTATATTCAGTATCCCGTTTCTAGCGACGCTATCGTCAGTATTGTTATTAGGTTGAAAATTTTACTTCTTTTAGGTTTTTTTTCGCTCCATATGAATTTTTTTAGGTTTAAAAATTCTTATTCAGGGCTTTTTTCTTGTGCTAAATATTTGATCAAAAACGAAAAATTGGAGTTATTAGAAACAAATTGTTTTAAACTCACACATCCTGTGTTTTTTTTATTAAATCATTTTATCTGTCTCTAATAATTATATTTTGCTATCATGGTACTCATATTGTAAAATATATGTAGCTAAATAATTTGAATATTTTACATCAAACTTCATGAATAAGAATCTAATTTATATTCGCTGTCGAAAAATAGTCAATAATTTTAACGAGTACAAAAAATGCTAGATTTTGGGATGAGGAAGAAAGTTCTTACGGATCCCTACATTCCTATTATATCGCACTTAATTATTAAATCGTTAAAAAATTTCTGAATTATATATTCATGTATCTTTTTCAGGAGGTTTGAAATAATTATTTCAAGCATCAATATGAATAATATAGATTTGCCATTTCCTTTTTAATTTAATATAATTGAAGAATTAATTCATTATCTATTTTTGAACTAAAACATTGTACTAAATCTCTACCTACATGAGATAGCCAGTTCCGCTAAAATGACTGACGCATAACATTAATATTCAATTGAATATTAATCTTTAGATTTAACTATTTATAGCAGTTAGAAAATACTGACTATGTAACGTGATTTATTTTTGTTACTAGTCCAAAAAAAAAACAATGCTTTTCGTAAGTTGTCGTGGCCAATTTGTTCAAATACCAAAATGAACTACTTTTGCATGTAGTGTAGTATTACAATATGGCGTCTTATTCAAGGATATAAGAAAGAATACTTTCTGAGCGCTCATCTTTCTTTTACCACCGGAGGAATACTGAGAGAATCACAATCATTCTTTTCAATTAATCATTTGTGTCATTGTGTGAAATCTTTCATTCATTGATCCATTTTCCATTATTTCCTCTCAATTTTTTGATTTTTTCTGCATATATTCATCAAAAATAATATTCTAGGTATATTTATATTATAATAGCAGTAAAATATTTGAATACAATAGAAAATAAGCATATATGGCTTTATAACAAACAAAAGTGATATTAAAACAAGTATGAAATGCATATCAGTCTATCTTCACGTGTCAAAAACAAAGCGTAATGCAATTATTCCATTGCGTAAATGTTTCTATGACGACCACTTGTTGCGCTGAGCACTGACTATTCTAGAAATAAAATTTTGTGTGGCAATTCGATACCATTTCATCGAAATTTCTAAATTAAATGCACTTCTAGGAAATAACGGTTCTATGACATTTCGTGCTATAATTGAATAAATAAAACGAATAATTTCACGTAGCACGACTAATTAGCCAAATTTCAGAAATGAAAGCTAATATATTTTGCACTTTCTACGCAATATTTGTTAAATTATTTATTAGGAACCGTTAGTAGAAGTTACATTCTTGCAGTATGTTATGTTTTTGAAAGTATCAACATTTGCATCTTTTATTGAATTCAGGAAATATTTTACCTATAGAAGAGGATTGTTATATTAGCTTTTGACATTCGTCCAAGAACCAACTAATGACCTAAATAGGTTCTAAAATTTAAATAAAAAATTCAAGAGTTTATTATTAATCAAATAATACGTTAATTATCAACAAGGGTGAAAGCAAAGCAACAAAAAAATGTATGTCCTTTGAAATAAAAAACAAAAAAAATCGCTATTGATTTTCTGTCCGCTAGGAAGCCCTTATCCGAAATTAGTGCAACTTTATCGACTCGCGACCTACTTCACTCCAATGTCGAGCTGGCTGCAACAGTCAGGGGCATTGCATCGTTTTTCATTGGCTGGAATCAGGTTTGTTATCTAGGTTACACAGCAAACACAAAAATTCACTGAATGAGGAACCTTATCATAAAATAAGTTAAGAGACAATTGAAAGTTTAATAGCTGCAATAAATTCACAATGATTTGTTTTTATTTAAGATTGTAAATTGTGTTTTCTAAATGGTAATTCTTAGAGTAAATATTGACGAGGATAGCTGTTGTAGAACAGAAAGTATGAATTGTATAGTTTTAAATGTTTGACATAGCAATTTATGACGAAACTTAGATCGTGGAATAATATTTATGCTTGTCCTATTGCCTATATAGGTCACCTAAACTGCTGAACTGCAACATCAAATACAGAATTACAATTATATTGAATCATTTTCATGGAGCTCATGTACGATTTGTCCCCAAATGTTCTAAAATTAGAACAACCTGATTAATATGAGCAGCTTTTGATGACGTGAAACAAAAGAAGAATTATATTTGCCTAACTTTTAAAATCTCCGAGTAATGAGGTTATGATTATATATTCACTGAAATGTGAAAAATAAAATTTTATTATAACTTCACAGTAATCGTAAAATTCAACTCTTGGCACGAATAATCAAATTACTTAATTTAAAGTGAATGTTTAGCCACATTCATGCGTTACTTAAAATTCTCCATGCAAGAAAGTAAAATTACAAATGCCAAGTAAACGCGATTTTCAACTCGAGCACGAGTATAAAATTTCATAACTGTGTTTCGAAATTTCCAAGTTTCTAATATACCAAATTGCTGGAACGAGAAATGTTTAAACATTGAACCGTCGCATTTTGGAAATTTTGATAACTTATTGTAAACTGTAAAGGATTATCTGATAATTGCAGAATTTAGCGAAAGGACGTTCCACTTTTTAAATGGCTCTAGGTGGCCTTGACAAGAATGTTTACACATTGCAAAATTTTAATGGTGTATTCAAACAAGCTATTATTTTATTTTTTTTGCTTTATTCACATTTATTCTCAAAAATAACTTCACATTTATCAATATTCTATTCGTTTTTGTTCTTGACTGAAGTATTTCATATATAGTAGAGGAAAGTTATACATGAATTTATCTAATTTTCGGAAAGTTGTAGCTAAATTATTGCCAAGCATACAAGACCACCTATTTTGCGCCCCACAGCTGAGGAAATATCAGTCAATCTACCAAGTGCACTATTAGTGTCTGTCGTACCCGTATTGAATGAAAGACGTGATTAATATATTTTTTTTTTATTATTATTTCTTGAGTAGAAGTCGGGCACCTAGTTTTACGCGAGCAAAATACCAATATCCGGAATATATTGAATTATTACTAAACCATTAGTCAAAAAGTATTGAAGGCTTATGTAGAACCGGAAGAAGGCTGGGAAGATAAATTTATTGTCATGTTTATTGAAATTTTCAGTAGCTAATGAAACTTAAATTCTTTCACTAAGCAGTGGTCCAAATATAATAAAATTTATGTAGGTAGATCCATTAAAAGATTAGAGGTATACATAGACAAAATAATATGTTATTTATCTATCACCGATCAGGAATTAATTGATTAAATTAATTAAATTAATATCTACTCTTTCAAGACAAATAATTTATTTATTAGTAAACCAGTTGCCCAAAAAAAAAAAATGGAGCTTTGTACGGATTGACATGCAAATCGGAATTTCTAGCATTTGCTCTTTCTAGACAAATAATAGTTTAATCTCTAAACCAGTTGCCTAAAGAACGTTGTGTGGGCTCATAAAGAAATTAGTTGTAAGATTGAACAAATGATCAATTATCCATTAATACCTGTTCAGAAGTTATTGACATACAAATTAAAATTCTTAGTTATTGATTGAATTTTAATTTCTGGCGTCCGAAGAAAAATTATTAATCACTAAATCAGTAGCTCGGAAAAACTAAAACTTAATGTGGATTTTAATGAGGGTTAGTAGTATGCACAGACAAAAATTATTTATCGACATTCATTCAGAAATTATCGACATGCAAATTATAATTTTCAGTAGCTGATTGAATTTATATATTCTTTTAAAATAAATATTTAACTTATCACTTAATCAATGGTTCCAAAAAACTGAAACTTAAAAATCAATTACATATTCGATATTTGCTCAGAAATTATCAATATACAAATCATAATTTTCAATATTTGATTGAATTTATACTTATTCTTTCAAAACAAATGATTTATTTATTATTTAATCAGTAGTCCAAAACAATTGAAATTTTGTGTAAACTCGAAGTAGGGATAGTAGATATACTTAATCTTAAACAAGCTTGAAAAACTAACGTATTTCGAGAGCTAAGTTCTCATCATCAATAGCTAAATGAAACACATCAGTATAGCAGGTTGCAGTTTTCTCTCCACCGCGTAGACTGAGGATTACTACTGAAAATATGCTCTCCGCCAGAAGTAAAGTGAAACACAAGGATTCGTAGTATGAACAAACAAATTCGTTCAGGAATTATTCGAAATTCCCAGTAGTTGATTGAATTGATTGTAGTCTAAAAATATGGAAACTTTGTGTGAATCTGAGGAAAAGTAGTTGTATGCATAAACAAAAAATCAATCATATATCGATATTTGTGCAGAAGCTATTAACAAGTAAATCGAAGGAAAAAACTTTTCAGACCTCATTTTTTAATAAATATGTTTTATTTATTTTATTTTGTGGATTTGATTAGTGATATGACATTGACAGATAATGATCTACTTGTCAGTTTTGACGTTTCATCTTTATTCACAAAAGTACCTATCATCGATACTTTGAAATTATTAGAAGATCATTTTTCATCTGATATTATCAAGCTTTTCAAACATTGTTCGACTTCTTGTTTCTTTATCTTCAATGGTAATTTTTACAAGCAAATCGATGGTGTTGCCATGGGTTCTCCTATTTCTTCGTGTATTGCCAATTTTTACATGGAGAATTTTGAACAAAAAGCTTCAAGCTCAGCTATGAAGAAATCCACTGTTTGGCTACGTTATGTTGATGATGCTTTTGCTGTTTGGCCTCATGCTAGAGATGAATTGAATGTATTTTTGAATCATCTGAACATGCAACATAGAAACATTAAATTCAGTCAATTGAGGTTGAAGAAAATACCTGTCTTCCTTTTCTGGACGTTCACCTAGAGAAACAAGATAATGGTAAACTCATCCATTCAGTATATAGGAAGCCGACTCATACAAATCAATATTTACATGAGTCCTCCAATCACCATCCAGCTCAAAAATTTTGCACCATTAAAACTTTATATCAGAGAGCCTCTACTTTATGTCATCCAAGTAAACTGTCAGAAGAAATCAAATTTCTAGATGATGTTTTCTTGAAGAACGGTTATAATAAAACACAGATGAAGAGAGCAGTTAAACAGGAGAATTCTATTCCTTCTGTTCAAGATCCAAATAATAAGAAAATATTTGTTACGTTACCTTACTAATATAACTGATAAAATTGGAAGACTTTTACATAAATATGACATAAAAACATCTTACACTTCCAATTTGAAAATTCGAAATCTTATTGGTAATGTTAAAGACAGATTTTCTCTACAGTATCCAGGAATATACAAGACTCCCTGCCAATGTGGCAAAGTATATATTGGACAAACCAAGAGGACTGTGGAAACAAGACTGAAAGAGCATTCTCGTCATATAAGATTGAACCACCCAGAAAAGTCTGCGGCGGTGGCTGAGCATGCGAGCATGCCATTCAAGAATTACATGGCATTGACTTTAAGAATACAAAGCTTCTGGCTAAAGAGAACAATTGGTTCAAGAGGCTAATAAGAGAAGCAATAGAAATAAAAAAATCACCTAATAATTTGAATTTGAATACTGATTATGAACTCAATCGATCGTGGTTACCAGTCATTTGTTCATAATTTCAATTTATTTTTATCTATGAATCTACTTGCAAAAGTTACTTCAACACCACCTCCTGAAGATCTGTGGATGGTTTAGTTATGTGCCAAACCAAAAAGAATAAAGCCAGATTTACCTAGAACCACAAAGAGTTGACTATTTCCATATTTAGACCTTCATTTTTATCTCCTTAAGACCCGTGGACATTGAATTACATGTTAAACCACTGCTCTAGGATCCTAGGAGTTAATATTTTATCCAATCACCTTTTGTATTTTTGTTGTCTTGACAATTTTTGTTTATTTATTTATAATACTTTTACACTTGAAAAAGGCAGCACTTTGCTGTTGAAACGTTGTGTTTCTAATCATTTTTATATACAGAACTTTTCCGAATAAAACATATTTATTAAGTAAATCGAAATTTTCAGTGTCTTAAGAGATCTGGAATGTGAATGATTGAATTCACATTTCAGGTCCCTTAAGACAAATTAATTGTTTATCCCTAAACCAGTAACCTAAAAATAGTGAAACTTTATGTGAATATTTAGAGGTCAATTCTATGCGCAAGCAAAAAAAAATTCATATAACAATATGCTTTCATGAATTATCTCCGTGCAAATTGGATTTTCAGTATAGCTGATGAATTTATACAGACAAATAATTGATTTATCTCCGAACCAATTTCTTAAAAATTGGTAAAGAATTTAATTACATGCGTAAACAAAATAATTGACATACAAATCGATTTTTTTCAGTAGCTGACTGAATTCTCATTACTGGTCTCTCAAGACATAAATAATTTATTTGTCACTTAGCCAGTGGTCGAAAGTAATTGAAATTTTGTGCGGATACGACGTAAGACTAGTTGTATAAACAAACAACAAAAGAATCAATCATATATCGATTTCCGTGCAGTTATTACTGATCAGATCTTTCAGTAGCTGATTGGATTTATGAGTAATTCCATCTTCCACATATTTCCCATTGGATTCGTGATAAATAACCTTGAATATCTCTTAGTTACGAAATTCGTGCGATTTGGCTAGTTATAGGGGGAATTAAGAAATATGTTGGATTTGGGACCTTGTTTTTACTTCCCCGATCTATAGTATAAGAAATAGGGAAAGTAATCATGATTTTTTGACAGTTCAAGATTTTGATGATTCTTCACGTTTTAGACCTTACTGAACCCGAAAAACATAATTTTAAAAAAAGTCGGTCTGTCGGTCTGTCTGAAAGCACGATAACTTGAGAACGCGAACGAATTTTCGTCTGAAATTTTATATTCAAGTTTTTCATCAAAAAGCTAAGTTCAAGTTCGTAGATGAGCTTTTTTCAACCAGTGGTACCAAACCTTTATTGATGGAACTTTTTAGTTTTTTGCTTTTATTTTATAAACGGTAGTATTTATCATAAAATATGAAATAACTAAAACTAATCCTAGAATGATTTGGCACAATGTTCACTCAAGACATTTTTTAAAATTATCGTGTTTGGTATCAAATTGAAGCTCTTGTGGAGATAATTCTCGGTGCAAGTCAATTGGGTACGAGTCCCTTATAATCCTCTGCAGTGGGCACACCCCAACTCGGCACATTTAATCTCCCGATGGGACTTCAGTCAAGGGTTGGTGGTAATCCTTATGACCAACTCGGCACATCCTAAACAAGTGTTTGCAGAAAAACCCATCCCTATTATCGGCTTAACACCTAAGAAATATAAATTTAAATGTTTCGTTTAGTAGCTATCTATTACCAATCTAACATTTCACAACAACATCGAAGAAATAAATTCGCCAACTATAGCTAGCCAACGTGGAAAAACACTACTGATAGTAGAACAACATAAATTCAGTAAATCAAATCGAAAATTTTTATCTAGTGAAGTGAAGTAGCGGTGTGTTAATCGAAAGTGCAAAGCATTTTTCCTTATTATGAGCGAGTCCAGAGATCGAGTAATAACGCCAAAAAAATTAATCCACGATCACGCTGAAATTATTATTTTTATTGTATAATGCAACCTACTTATTTTTTGATTTTGTAATTTTGTGTGAGTATAAAAAATAAACTATAAAATTGATTTTATTTTATTTAAAAACATTAGAATGCCCAAACTACCTGCAAGTGTGCCGAGTTGGGTATCATCGCAGGTACCTGAGATACTCGTATGTGCCGAGTTGGGGAGTCATTAGCAGAGACTACCTGTAAATCTGCCGAGTTGGGAATCGCCGTCTGCAGTAGCCAACGGTCGAGACAGGTACTCTAATCCAGCATGTGAATTAGGCGCTAATCCGTAAAAGAGTCTCGTTTCCAATTTACTAAATATTTCATAACAAGACAGTAAAGATTTGTTCCAACAAATACAGAAACTTGTCCGAAACTATCCGACGCATGCGCATTTACAAAAAAGCGTTCCAACAAATTTCAATCGTGGATTTCGACTATTGTCAAGCGTTCCAACAATGTGCGACTCATTCGCAAACCAATTTGTGGACAATCAAAACAGTCCGCGAACTAATGTTTATACTATTCTTCAAATCAGATAATCTCAAATAGATATGAGTGGTTTAAGTGCTGAGAATGATGAAGCTCAGATTCTAGCGATGATGAGTTTGATTTATCCTTAAGAGTACATCAAATTAAAATTCTAATAAATGAACAAAAATAATATTTTATTTATTATTGCTATTCTCATTTTCAGGCAGGTTGTAAGTATTCATAATTTATACTTGTACATTGAAGGGGATTATCGCGGGTCGTCGTGCCCAATTCGTACGTACGGATTACAGCCACCTGGGATCCGTGCCCAATTCGTATGCGCCCATAATTCTAGTAGAAGTGTCAAAGAGGACATTTAAACGATTGTCAATTGTTTCTTCCACAAATCATTTAAATGATGTCTAGTTTGATATCAATTTTAAGCTCTCGGAGAGATAAGCTTAGTAGATATCAAAAATAAATAACTACGTAATGGAATCCATCTTCAAATTACACTTCCGGCGATCAAATGCCGAAACTGTTCCAATGAATTAAAGACCCAGAGAAACTATAGAAAAGGAGTGTTCATTTTCAAAAATACTTATTGTAAGGACTTAAATAACCGCCATGTGTCAACTTTATCAATTCAAGCTGTCACTTTGACAATGACAGTTGTCACTTTGATAATGGCAGCTTTCACTTCGAAATATGCAATTAATTGATGCGACACTCTAAATTTCTGAAACAGCGACAAAACTGGACATGTAATTTATAGTCGGGGAAGTACTGTCGGGCCACGACTGATTTTTCGATTTTGGAAGGAGCTCCTATTATGTACATCACATTGGAAAGCAAGAATCCTCAACGTGAGAGAACAAACGGCTATATAGTACTCCTTTAGTTCCGTTGGGATCAATTTAATTCAACTTGCGAACAGTATGACATGAAGATACACAGAAATGTGATCTACATATTCCGCCCAAGATCGATACAGCTATCGTCACAGAGATAGTGGGAGAACTTGTGATGTGCTTAGTTCGTAGGCTCTGCTAAGTCCGCCCTAACAAATAATGATTTTTATTGGACATTAGAATAGACTTTCGCCCCTTTGCTCTCCCAGGTACATAAGTCACGAGCCGCTACTAGCTCTCAAGCCATTAGATACAGCTCCTTAAAATTTAGAGGTTCAAGTCTCTACATACATCACTTCTCTCTACTATATAGTATAATATCTATACACTTTTTCTCGAAGCGACTTGGCATATTTTTAAATCCTCATAGCTTCGATCCACTTGATACTTCAAATTTGAGTTTTTCCGGATAGAACGCAATCATCAAGCTTATTTAATATACCTAATATTATTTCTGTAGTCTTGCTACTATCAAGTTTATTAATTCCCAAAGATTATTGATTTCGATACTGATCACATCAGGCTTAATTTTGAAAAATTTAAAAGTCTGTGATTTATCCCTATCTACTTTTCAAAATGCGGTATAGAAAAATGTAGATTTCTATAGGTTCACAAGAAAATAACTTCTAAATGGAAATTTGGCACACTAGCTAGATTTTGTAGATAAAAAGTATAGAAAGAACTGGACTCCACCAAATGCTTGTAAAAATAAAGCCAAATCTGGTGATCCCGCGAGGAGTCAAACAGTATAATATCTAAGGGCTTGTTTCACCAACGCCAGTTAAATTTATCCAAAGGCTATTTTATACGAAAAGTATATTGTTGATACAATTGTAGCTATAGTTACTGACTCAAAATAATCCCTTGATAAATTTAACTGAGTTTGGTGAAACCGGACCTAAAAGAGCCAAATACAGTTAATATTGACTATTCCATTAGTAGTATTTATAACAAGGTTAACAATGCTAAATCGCCATAGAAACGGTGCATATCAGTGGGTATTTGGACGCGTAGAAATACTATCGGGTATTACACTAATGGTCAAAGTGAGTATTTTACTCAAAGATATAGATGCCTCCAATTTGTAATCTTTTGCTTTCTTTGCATAATTTTCTGAATATCTTCATCAATTTCATCTTCTGATTTATCACCAAGCCTTTTGAACTAGTTTCCATATCAGAACGCAATTTATTTTTCTTTTATTCGTAAAAGAAAATGCTAGAAACTCTAATTTTTCAATTTGACAAAAGTTTGTTTACTCGTTCCTATGAAAATTACGTGACTTGCTACTTGATTCACAGAAAAATAATTTTTTAAAATTATTTAACTCCTGAAATAGTCCTCCACATACCATTTGTAGCTAAAGTATTATAGACTATTTTTGTGGTGCAATCACTCATGTTTATTGTTCTCGTGAATACCACTCGTACTGCACACTCGTGGTATCCAAACGCAAGCACAATAAACATTCGTGATAGCACCACAAAAATAATCGATAATACTGCAAATACTTATGGTATAATAAATGAGTATTCGTAGCGAATCTTGAACTATCAATACAGTATCATCGATGTGGTCACTGGAATATCTGATGTTGGGGCGCAATCCTCTGCCCAGCAAAACATAATTTTAGAATTTCATGAGTAATATTAAATTCAAGAGTTATTTATGTAGTGAGAATGCTGTCGAAACAATCAGGAATTGAAGTATTTCTGATTTCGAAATGTTTTTAGGTGCAACCACGCAATGTAAGCAGATTTTAATGAGTAAAGTACGCTCGTAACTCACGTTAGCTAGTCATGAGCGACTTTGAAAGTTAGCAAGGCCATTCTAAGTAAATATATCATTATTCAAACCTGCAGATATCTTTCTTTATAAAAATCTAAAGCATTGGAAAATAGCTGCAATTACTAACAACTTTTACTTATAAAATTACCCAAGTACGCTTACTGTTTCAAGATCTAATTACAAATAATTATTACGAAAAAATTTCGGAGAAAGTTGTGTTCAATTTGAGGAATTTCATAGCAGCAATTTCTGTTGATTGCAAAACGCAGTTAAGCGCGAAGAATGCGCGATTGTTTTACAAATGAAGTCGGTGAGGAGAGCGACTGTCAGCTTTTTTTAACGGTGCGTCCTTGGCAGTCCTTGGATTTGGCAATGCGGACTTGAATGTCACTGGTACTCGTCGTTGTTCACATGCAATAAAAAGTGTTACAAGTTGAATTGCAATCGTCCATATGTTTGCGATATAAAGCGCCTGATTATAATTTGTGCCAAGAATTTCATGAATTACATCAATTATTCGATCATTAGCGCTCCCAGCTCTTCACAGTAGGTTTTTCTTATAGAGATCAATCAATGTCTTAGATGTTTGCCTCTTGGTCTTGGCATGATTTTTTCACAGCTAAAATCCAAATTTGGATTGCTTCAAGTATACTTTCGGTTATTTGATCAATTGTCTTGGATGGACGTGGAGAATTAGAGAATGTATGAAATTTTTCTATAATGAGTGATTGTAAAAGTTTACTCTTTTAGAAAGTGAGATTTTCGGTGGCAACTATCAAAAATAAGAGTTAGAGAATGTTTTCTTGGTGGTCACCCCCGTGGTCAAGCCAGAGTTGGAGCGCGTGTACGCGACCTTTCACTGCAAGCAGGCGAGGACATCGTGCTCTCTTGTGCAGTGTCGTTCCGTTGCGCGTTGCCGCTTTTTCCAAACCCGGGAAGTGGAGTAGCGTTGGCCAATAGCTGGATGTAGGTCACCCGCTCGACCAATCAGCGCTCAGCCAAACTGTCACGTGGTTTTGTTGTTATCATCAGCTGTGTCCGGGGCCCGGTGAGCGCTACACTCCGCCATGACGAGGATTGCCATCTTCTGTCTTTGTTCAGCCAGTGGTGGAAGAAAGAGAAAACAAGAGAGCGGTGTGATGTCGAAATCAGCTGTTTTCACGTAGAGAGCCGGTCCGCCGGCCGGCTGCCGGCGCAAGTCAGTCAGTCACGACCGCGGTGTATAAGCGAACGGTGTAAACAAACCGACTCGTACACCACGACATTCCTTTGTTCTCTTGGTTTGTTTGGTGCTCAATCGCTCTGTTCAACACCAGTTGCAACTATTATGAAAACGAATAGTATGCTTAATCAGTATGATCGTATCCAGCAGGTATCTAATGAAAAAAACTGTGTAGTGAATTCGTGCAATCACCAGGAGGCTGAGCGGCAGCGACTGTTAACTCGCAGGCTACACTTTAAGGACTTGGCAGTGCAATAGTGCAAATTGTGTTGAAATTCCAGAACTGTTGGTGGTTTCCAAACATAGACTTTCAGTGACAATGTCGACAGGAAAACGGCTGGCGAAGCGCTCCATCATAGGCACTAGAGTTTGTGCTCCTGGAGACGACGGAAAATATTACGCAGGAGTCATCCAAGCAGTTAAAACTCCTGCAGCCTTCGCTGACAATAGCAACTGCATCAATCTCACTCCAAACACGCGTTACACGGTGAAATTTGATTATAAAGACGCGAACGGTATTCGAGGTATTCGCGAATACAGAGAGTGCGAACTTATAGGACCTGGCTTCAGAACCATCACCGGGGTGAAGCTACTTCCTGGCCAGAAAATATACCTTACATTCAACGGTAGGGAACTTTCTGGTGAAGTTTTACAACATCGTCAACAGAGTGACGAAGTGATCATCACTGCCTATCCACCAGGACACGAGGTAGGTTTGATTTATTTCCTGTGGTTGTTAATTTAATTGATTTAGCGTGTATTTCCTCAATGTGAGGAAAATTCAACTACCGTAACATTTGATCGTGTTGACTGATATGTTTGTACCTATTATGTTTTTTATCGGAGTAACACATCATAGCACGCATAATAGGGTGAAAACTGTGAGCCAGAACTATTAATTTTTGCGCAACTGTATAAAACCATGCAGAGCGTGCAACAATATTTTTATAGTGATAAGGCATGATAAGATGTTTGTACGATTATTAGCTTTATCGTAACGGACGGACCATACTTCCATTATCTTTATGTGCTGTACTGCGTAAACAGATTTGCTTCATAACTGATTGCTCAAAATAAACATCATTTCTAAGGAGAATAACATTCAATGGTCAATGACGGTTATCAAAATCGTCAATATTTCTTCCAAAACAGGTGTTCACTTATCAATTGCACGCCAATATTTCAAAATCCTATCCCTCTGTTTTATTTAAATTCGTTTGATGTGAAGAAAGTAAACAAAGAGTTTTCTGTCTTGTTGCGCCTTGGCAGGCTTTTAGCACTTCATAATCTAGTCGAATCCGTTACGCTGTCCAGTTTAGAAATTTCTTCAAACGGGGCCATGGAATTATCAACACAAATGCGTAAATTTTCATGACATTCCTTTACTAGCCGGCTGCTTGAGGTCGCCAACTACATTGTTTGTGTATAGTGCGCATGTTAATGTTTAACGCGCATGCCCGGAACCGGCTGAGCAAGGCAGTAAGTACCGCCCGCGCCCCGATTAATGATTGCATCCCAGATCGCAGGCAAATGACGTCACTCGGATAAACAGTTGACGCGCCTTGCCACGCGCGTGCCTTCCAAGGAGAGAAGCTATGACGATGACATAAAACCAATCATTGAATACCTATATCCGGAACGTACAATTTATAGGTGCGAAAATTGGCATGCAAACAATTTTTGTTAGACCTACAACAATAAAAAAAATATGGAGCACACAATAAAAAAAGAGCCAAGTTTAAAAATACCGTTAACGTCATGGACGTAACTCTTAAGAATGACCGTCATATGATAATATTGCCTGGTTATTATCAATAGAAAAAATTATGGACTCCCAAGGAAAAATTACTATTTTTATTATATTTGCTTACCGAAGCATCATTACGTCACTTGATATACTTGTTTATTTCTGGAACTGATGTTGATGTTGTGTAGGTCCAGATAAAAATATGTCGTATTATGTAATAATTTTTATAGTTCAGTGTCTCTAAATATACTAAATTAAAAAAAAAAAACAGTTGTTTTCAAAAAAGTGCCAAACGCATTAAATTTTTGGCACATTTTTTACACGAAAAAATTGCCTCGAAACAAAGGACAAGCAATGTTTGCCGAAGCAATATTCTTCTGATTTTATAATTACGATCAATACATTATCTATTAAAATATAAAATGTTTGTCAAAGGAACAATTTGATTGTACAAACATTAACTCCATTCAAAAATCATCAATACTGCCATTAATGTTCCAGCATTGATTTTCAGGTGGCCTTGTGTTTCCAGACACAGTGGACTCTAAAATCATGACTTGCTGAATTTCAATTGACCTCTGAACGTGTTGTGTATCTAATTCTCAATTTTAATGCATTCAGAAAATAGAAACAGAACTATTTACGTGTTTTACATTTCCACAGTTATTTGGGTTACGCTCTGTCTGGAAATTTGTTTTGGGTAATATGATGAATTTAGTACAGACGGTATTCCACGAAGTCTGACGGAATCAATAAGGGAATTTTGATAAACACATTGACGCAGGTAAAACCATGAAGTAATAATGATCTTCGTCGTACATCCTTCTGAGAAAGCAATTCTGGTTAACATACAATGATCCGGCTTTTCGAGCAAAAAAAAGCCAATTGCTTCTCAGTACCGGATTATCCATTAGACACATTGAACATGCGCCCAGAGGCCTTTTTCTTTCAAAATTAATTTATATACTCTTATAAGATGTGTTTTAAGCCGGCACTGTTAATTGTAGTCAACATCGAGTTAGATAATTGAACACGGAAGCTTATCTCTTTCAGACCTTCAGTTCCGACTAGAAGGATCCATTATTTTGAAGCTGTTATCAGACCAAATGAGTCTTTGTTATCTAAACAGATGCAAACCGTATTGACAAAATATTTGGGTGTTCCAGTCTGATCGAAAATGGATCATAGTAGACCAGGTCCAAAGATGGATCCTGATAATAAACAGTTTACAATCGTCTTAACTTTATCCTCTTCCAAGCTTCCAGAGTTGACAAATGTAGCCAAGCCTGCTTGTTTAACAAGACACGAAACTATCAGATTCACTGTCGCCATCACCGATGACCATTTCTGAATTGAGACTCGTAAGGGCCTCAGTATTTAAGAGCTTTCGAACTGGTAGGAATATGTGAAACGCTTGAAAATCCTCAAAGTCGGAGACTCTAACAACCGGAGGTCCCTAGACACGTGCCTACTATGCCTAACGGATAACTTAGCCTGGTCCGGAAGGACGCAGGCTAACCGTTTTTGAAGAAAAACTTAAATTGTGCATGTGTGTACTACACATAATCCGGCAGTATCTGATTCTGAAAAAAATTTAATATACTTGTCAAAATAAGACTATTTTTATATTTCGGGACGTCCGTTTCGAATAGAGTTAATCGGTTAATCCAGTCTCGGCTCGCTTTCCTAAGTATTGATTAGATCCTGCCCGGATCTCATTCTAGATCGAATTTTTCCTGGAGAACTTTTTGAAAACAGTATGAAGCGAAGAGTATGCAATTGTAGGTGATGTAGGCAATTATAGGATAGTATCCAACCAAGTTTTCCTCAAAGACCATAGATCGGATTTTTTTCCTCTCTTGCCTCTGGGTAACCTTAATCCAATCTTCCAAACATTGAACCGATTTACCATGGTGCCTTATGAATTGAGGTAATTTTTTTTTCGGTCGCAGTGTAGTCCGGCCCAAGTATCACACGATTGCAGTTTCATTAAGTTACGTTCTCCAGCCAATAAACTTTCATTGCTTATTAAATTATTGCTAATAATTTAATTATTCATTACGTAAAGTAACTATTGCCGATCATTTTTTTGCATACATAAAGTAAAAGTAAATTTTCGTAAGTCATATTGTTGGGCTCTTGCTCTTGACATATTCCTTGCTGACATTCCAAGTTAATAAGTCGTATTTTTTTAGGTTATGCAAAAAGAGCAAGAAATTTTATAAGCAAATATCTTAAATTTCACTTTTTTAAATGATATCTACTCGGAAATCAACTTTCTCCGTCATTGTAAAACAGAAAAGCAAATTTTCTTGGTCCAATTATATTTTGAATTGAATGAATCCGTGGGGTCTTCAAGCTAAGAGCTTCACAAATATAGGATTTCTATATTTACGTTTTATTAGCTGTTCTGAATTTTAAACGTTTTAATTGTTTTATTGAATGACTAATTTTTTGCTGATTGTACGTCTAATGTAAGTTTGGCGTTCGCTGGCATCGCACAACCAAATGCAGTGACCTAATTCGCGAAAGCGTGTCACCTAACAGAGATAAAATCTCAGATCTCCGGCTGTAGAGATCATTTCATCGTCTCGGTCTTGCGTTCGTTGCTTTCATAGTATACTAAACCGATTAGATAATCTTTGGTTGTACGCTCTACGTATAAATACTCTCACTTTTTGCAACCGTCGTTCCCCGCAGATCTCTCATAGAGCTATTTTAATCCGACTCTCCTACGCGCGCGCTATGGACATATTCTTTATTGCGCATGAGCAGATTATGTAACACACAATGTTAAATGTCCTTCGTTATAGATTACGGCATCGCAACACCCATGGAAAATATGATGCTGCTTTTTCTCGCTTGAATTAGGATTTGTAGGCTGTGGGATGCAAACAAGAAACAAGACCAATAGCTGATGGACGACGTAGTTCTCAGATTTCTTAATTTAATAACATTTATATGTGACCTACTTTTGAATTTATGCCGCTAAAGTAATTGAATAAAGCTATTAATATTGAAATGCAATAATTTAGCACAATTACCCAGATACTCGTTCATTTTAATTAACGTAATATAATTTCATATTGCTTAATCTTGCAGTTAGCACCTTTTTTTGTATCATATTCATTAGTATAAGAGTATTTTACTCAAAGTTCATTTGAAATCGCGAAAGTGGCACAGTTTCGAGAGGGTGTGTAGTCACCCAATATCGATCGTGCGGTACAGATAACTTTCAAGGGCTTCTAAGAATTAGGCCAGGATATATCGATCCTGGTAATGAGCTTTTGCTTGGAAACATGTCATCAAGTCGCTATAATGTATTCAGAAAATGTTCGCATTGCCATTTCCATAATTTTCCAAGTCGATCACTCATAATTCAGTTTTCCGATATAACCTCTCGTTCAAGAATTCATTACTGTTATTAGAAATCCATTTTTCCCTTCATTATACTTTTCATAAAATCTATTCTGATAAACAATTGAATTGATATTTAATGATATATGAGACACATCTTCAATTTCTGTTGGTCTAGAACCCGCTCTGTTACTTTACTGACGAGGGAAATTTTTTGAATCAATCCGTACTGACTACACAATAGCTGCTATACCGACTGCGCCATTTGGACAAGTCATTAAATTGATATTTTAGTGAAGTAACAATGCAATATTTTTCCAAGCCAGCTGAAACTGAAATGACAAGACTCTTCAATAACATATGGTCGCCAAATATATTTTTGTCTGTTCAAAATTAGTCCAGTCATTCTCTTTGTCAAATTACAGCAGTCGAAATTATATCGATTACTTCTCTCTTCCAGTTTTAGTGTTAATTTTCGACCGTGACCCAGCATTAAAATCAATACTAAAACATTACACTTCACTCTTCTTCAAGATCTATCGTATCGTCCCCCGGGTCCTGCCATAAATTACCCACTTAGTTTTTAATTTCTGCCGGCTTCCAATTTCGCCCTCAGCATCAAAACTCCCGTTGGACCATCTGTGTCCTAGAAACCCTGTGGCACGTGTCCGCGACCCAGTTGCTGGTATCGACCGCGTCGCCGGCGCCTGACCCACTTTGAGGTGCAGCGTCGCACAGCCGCAGAAACCGTGTAGCGTCGCAACCCTGACCGACACGTGCGCCGACATCGACGCAAGGTTGACCTAGTGCCCGACCCCAAACAGGTCGAACAATGGGGATGACCTGGTGGGCCTTTGAAACTAGGGCAGGTTCTGAAAGAGAAAGGCAAGGTGGAGTCGCGCCGAAATCGAAAATAGGGCAGTGCTTACTTGAAATTTTGATAGTTTTAGTGTTCGCACATCCAGTGCTACATTGAGGTACACTGAAACCCATAGGCACGATATTCTATTTGAAAAACCCTCATAATTCTCTAAAATTGGAAGTCACTAAGATATTTACTTTTATTCATATCGATTCAAACCAAGCATTCTTGCCCTCTATATTTTTTTCCCTGTTTTATTTCTGCTTCATTCCATCATAAATCAAATTTTCCATTGAAATTAAATTTTCCCATCAATCCCCCATATTTACACAAGCAGTGCCGCAGCCTCTGCTTGTTATTTTTTTTGCTTATCTTCGCAGACATTCCTCCGTATTATATAACCTGTTCTGAAATTGTCCCAAACATTTGACAAAATCGATAACGACTGTTCTGTTATTTGTACATTATTATTAAAAAATATACCTACCTTACCAACAAATATGCTATATTTTTTAATAAAATGAATGAAAATACTCACAACTATCACTGACTAATGAAATTTTAACGGATTTTTTAAACATAACCTTGATGACAACACAGTTTCACTATAACTGCATACGAATTATCACAAATCAAATTAAATTAACTAAGAACACTCACAGCTTTTGCAATGATGAATATAATAACAATAAATAGTATTGTTATTAATTTACAATAATTGTAAGCTTTATTGTATCACCAAGACATTGCGTGGTGAACACAATGACAGATAAAAACCCTAACACGTAACTAGTGAACAGATGACAGCTGGGCGCATAGACATATCAAAAGACTGGACAACCTATAAACACACATCTCAAATTAACGTCAGATTGCAACTTATTACTTGAATAACAGTCAGTTGCAGTGAAGTAGCGGTAGATTCAAATATTTCAAAGCTGTCGAAATACATTTATAAGAATAATAGTACTTTCATTTTGTTACATTGTTTTTTACGAGTATTTTTTGTTTCATTTTGTGTACTAAAATAAATACAATGTTATATTATGAAGAAATCTTGTGTAGGATTATTCTACAACATTTATTAATACAAAGAGTTGATGTATTAGAGTTTAAATGTTGGACGATATTTGAACAATGGGACAGATTTATTATTTTAATGTTGATTACTAATAGAGTTATAGTTAATTAAAAATTATAATTCAGTTTCTGATAATTGTATCTATCATCTTATCAATAAAATATTTACGGTTCTTATTTACGTAGTATAATTTCTAGAATGTGCTTCGTTGTTAAGTGTGAGAATTTTAATTATCTCTCTGATATATTGCACCTGTAATATATTTAAGCTATTATTTATTCCATATTCATGCTTCATTTGTTTTGTAGTTCTCTTACACAATTTTCCATTTGCTATCTCAAATTCCACTAATTTTAATGGCATGAAGCAAATCTGGGGCAATTATAAATTGAGTAGGTTTATTTTATTTCCAAAGATAATAAAGCAGTGCTACTGAAATAATAATAATCAACTAAAACTTTTGCAGCAATCTTAACAGTAGTGTGTGATACAAGTTATTTACTATCTTATCCAAACAAAATAAAACAAAAACAACACATTTATAACAAAAAATAACAACAACTACAAACTTCAAGAAAACAAAAACATATCAACTAAGTTATTTTCTTTGTAAGTGGGTCAGTATTTAGCACCAAAGCATGCTTAGAAAATCTAATTCTTTAAATACTTTTATACTCTGACTTCATGTTGTTACTCGACCACAAAGTAGGAATAATGAAAACTTATCGCCTTTATATTCAATAGTAAATTCCTATTGCAACCACATAATATTATAGTGCTCTCTAAGCAACATTGTTAGATTATTGAATACGCAATGCTGATCCTGAGTTCTGTAAGTGACTGCGAGTTGACCTAGATACAATGTTTGTTTGGTTAGTTTGGTGCATCTAGTTCCAGTGGCAAATACAGACCTCATTACTTCGGGATGAAGAGTTATACAATGCAAGATGTAGAAAATGAAACTTTTGCGTTGATTTAACAGATTAGGAAGCTTAAAATGAACTTTGAAATTCACTAATATTAAATATTCTACTCCAGGTTTAAAAATCGTGCTATAGTAGTAGCTTGTACTATGAGGAAACAATTGGGATTACTTTGAGTTTATGATGTATAAAAATACTAGCGTTCGGCTCGCTTCGCGAGTCTTCCAGTAATTTGTTTTTGTAATCACATATTTCAAATGTATTGGTGTCGTCACAAGTGCAAATGATATAACTGCTGCAGCGAGTAAAATAAGAACGAGCCTGTAATTCTTAAGTTACTTATATTCCGTTATTATTTGTACTGGTCTTGTTTCATTTTCTAAATGGGATAATAATTTGAAAAATGAGGTTTGTTGTTTAACAAGCTGGCGGTCTGCTTCCGAATCTCAGGTTAATTATGATATTTCGTTGTTATTTGTTTTTGTTTTCAAAATGGAAATAGAATATGAGAAACGGGTTCGAAAATCCCAAGCATGGTTCTATAAAATCCAATGGCGGTTTGTTGTTTTAGACACGTGGCGCACGTGATATTACATTTATAATTTACCAAAGTAAAATTATCACGTGTTTTGAGTAATAATTGAGAGATGACTGCTGCTAACCTTACTTTACTAAAAAAGAAATCTTGGAAACCCCAAAAAATTTCTGCTCATTAAATTTCTGATTGAATCTCTGTTAGCCAATTCCAACCATCCAATTCCAAGAATCTTTAATGTTTTCTGCTTCCCAAAAATTGAAGCTACTGTAATTAACCAAACCAGTTGAGTTTTTCCGCCGGGCTCTTTCATAAACAAATCAATCATTACAAAAAACATTATTTCTTCTAGGATAGTAATTACGCTTTTGGCAAAGGTACACTTAACTATAAAAGTATCAAGACAAACCGTTATCTAAAATAATGGTGTGTTGTGCATGGCATAGTAATGGAGGAGAATTTTGGTGTTATTGCTTCTTATTGGACCACGACTAATAGGCTTTCTCATTTCAGTTAGACTATTTGATGCTTTTTAAATTATAATTGTGGGTTTCTAGGTACTGAAAATTAGATTTTTTGTGGTATTTTTTTGCAATTACTCTGGAATTTCCGCACAATGAAAAAAAATTGTTATCCTCTTAGGAATTCTACTGTAAATCATGTTGTAGCGATAATATAACAAAAAAAAATTGCAAGGAAATATCCATTTCAAGCATCCCTGAATCCATTTTGACCACTTTCGGCTTGACATCGGTACGTGTGTGCATTTATGTAACTTATGAAGCTCAAAAACCGTCGAACGTATAATGTTGAAATTTTGTATTTGAGATTGGTCTAAGGTCTAGTTGTGCACCTCGTATTAAGGCTGCAAACGTCTGTACCGGAAGTGCACTTTAATTAAAACATTTTTTGAACTTTTCGCATAAATCCAAAACGATTGGACGTAGAATGTTAGAATTCAGTATTTAAGACGATTGTACTATCTAGATGCTCATATCCTCTTTTCATTGATTGAACCGGAAGTGCATTTTACTTGACAGTCTTTTGGAAATTTCCGCTTAATTTCGAAGCGATCAGCTGTAGAACATTGAAATTTGGTATTTCAGTCTGCTGTAGCTTCAATGATTGCCTACTATTCTCATAACAATCGACTGAACCGGAAATGCATTTCAGTTGATTTTTTTTTTTTAATTAAATTTTTGAACTGCTGGTCGTACAATTTTGAAAATCAGTATTTGGGAATGTTGTAGCATAAAAATGATGACCTACTATTTCCAAAGCAACCGACTGGGCCGAAAGCGCACTTTACTTGACAGATTTTTAATATTTTTTGGATAAATTCAAAACGTTCAGTCGTGGAACGATTGAATTTTGTTTTTGGTCAAAAAATATATCCAATTATGTACAAGTCACGTGATGTGCACGCCAGATTTTTTTTCTATAAACATTTTGAAAAAGATTTTCAGAGTTAAATCTTCCACGATAGCAGCTCAAAAGTTTGACCAGTCGAGTTGAAATTTGGTATACGGGCATAATTCTAACTAATACAACCGTATAAAATTGTGGTTGGAATTGGTTCGTTGAAAGACCTCCTATTTTCTGCATAACTTCCATAATATTGAAGATATTGACTTGAAATTTGATATACGAAGGTATATTCGATGATCCTATTGCACCAAACTTCCTGGTGATTAGAATTTTGCAGTGCTTTTTATGCTTGTTCTTTTTTTAAGCGTTGCAGTAAATCTATCCTGAGGAGACGCTTGAAAAAAAAAATCATGTCATGCTACCTTGGATACTGTTGGAGAAGTACAAATTCTTATTCTATTTTCAAATTGATTTAATAAACTTTTAATCTGGTTTTGACATTCAGGAGCAGGTAGGCCGTTAGTGAAGCGTTATACTTGAGCAACTTCATTACAGCTGTGTGACAGCTCGGAAAATTACTGAACATTATCTGTCATTGGAAACAGTATCAGATTTATTTTATTTTTTAATTATTTGTCATTAAAACCAGATAACTTTATTCTTCCACAATGTGAAGTTTAAAATATTGGTGCAACTGGCCTCACAGGAGTGTGTATCCATGGGTCAAGATATTGAGATTGCTCATTTCAAATGATCATTACACAATTTTCCACTTGTGGATTGCAAAAATGAATCATTAACTGCAAGAATGCACTTTAAAGGAAGGTTATTCCAGCCTCCCGAGTGTTTGCAAAAGAAATACCTGAAGCTCATATGGTGGAAACAATGGAAGGCCGAGTCGATGATTGTTCTTTGTTTTATTCTTATTACGAACGGAAAAGGCCTAAGAGCATATTACTTCCTTTCTCTTTCTGCCTATTTCGTCCTGGTTTGTAAAGCAAACTTTCGATACGATTTGGAATAATTTACTTTCATTTCAATCCTATAAAGAGAATAATTTTAAAATATTGTACTATGGAACTAGGTTAGTAGATAGAGTAATCAAAATGTGAAGTTTATACCCAATTTTTTACACTAGTTTGTGTTTTTTGAATAGCAACTATTTTTGCACTGCTGTCATTACGTCAAAATGCTAATTAAGACATGGGCATGACGTAGCTATTCTCAGAAATTGTTTAGAATTTATTGTGAATTAAAATTCGTATTTACTAGTATTTGTATACGTTTACGACTTATAAAAGAAGTATGACGTCAATCTTAATTTTATTGAAAACAAGGCATTTATTTGCGACATCTACAAATATCCAATTGATTCCAGTGAATTTGACATTGATAAATTTTAAATAATTAGCTGTCATTTTAAAGGACTTACGTACACAAGTAAAAGTTTTTAATGGGCGTAATAGGATATAAATCACTCAAGCTGTGAATTTCAATGGAATGGCCTTAACTTTTGGTTACTTTTGTTCCAGCCCATATTTAATCTTGGTAGCTAATTATATATCAATAAATCCAATCAAAAACTCATTATTTAACACTATCGAAAATCCGGTAGTCCGAAAATTGTATTTATAAGGAAGCTATTCGAAATTTTTTATAATTTTTTTATGATTAGCATTTTGAAAAAAAAATGAATGTGTGGTACACACAAACCATAGATTTTGTTATAATTTGCTATTTAAATTGAAATAATAAAATGAGCAAAATGAAAATATTAAGTATTACAGATGAATAAAATTGAAGTGTCTGTCTGTGATTTCAATATAGATGCAAAAATTCAATTCAGAACTGCTATTTAAACGATGCTCGATCATAAATGTCTGTTTTTAGTATTTTTGTCTGTCTGTCTGTCTGAATGTTTGTCTCGAATAGGCTCCGAAACGGTTCAACAGATTTTAATGAAAACTTCAGAGATTCAAACAGAAACTTCAACTTGAATTACCGTGTACGTTCCATCTAAATATCATGCAGGGTCTAGAAGATATGGTTATAAATATTTGTCTGCAGTGTCAGCGTAACTGTGGAAATGATTAAAAGTATGCGCATGAATAAGGTGGGGAAAGCGGAAATTCTTTCTGCCTTATCGTAGAGTAGACTAAGCGAATTCTACGTATCATTTGCGCGAGCGATCTGATGATATGCATTTTTATTACATAATCCAATTGCTCTCTCCAATGATCATAATTTTCAGACATAAAATTTTTTAACAACGATATCACTATTCACTTATTCTTTACGATTATGATGAGCCACACAGACGAATATATACTAATTTTGCCTGTTATCATTTCATTGACGACATTGAATCACTTCTTCAATTATCTGTCAGGTGGTACATGTGCCAGGAGCCTCTCAAATTACGTCAATAATAAAATTTAGCTACGAATTGGAAATGAACTCATTCGAAGAATCAGAAGCTGCTAGTTTGGTTTCTATTGTTAGAAGACCAATAAATTTCATAATTATGTTGTGTAAAACGAGATCCAGAACACCAATTGAAAGACTGGAAGGAGAAATAAATTGGACAAAATGAAGAAGGGAAGTGAAATCACTTCTTGGTCATTATGATGTGCTCGATCTGGTTACTGAAAAGCAAATTCAAATAAATCAAAAGAAAATGGAAGAGAATGATACAAATGTAAAATAAACTTCAATTTATCCATTCTTTGTGAATAAACATCCATATTTGTAAGCTTTCAAATTATATATTTTTTCAATATGTCACTAATTGAAAACAAATTTATACCAATCTCAAGAACGTATCATTTTTTAGATGATTTTAAATCCATTTGCCATAAGTTCAACATAATATTTTCGACAAATTCGAATTAAATGTATACGCTAGCGACACAACATTCGTAGCGCCCCTAACGGCGCTTTCTATAACCTATTCATATACTCCAGCTTGTCATCGAAGCAAGTGTACATTCAATTAACAGCAGGAAAATGAGTGAAGAGTAGAAAATGAGATTTACTCGTGATTATTGTTAAGGAGGAAAAAGTGAATGCCAAATTTTATTTTGGAAGCTTTCTAAATATTATCTATGGATCTCAAAAAATCGATTATTCAACAAAACAGCTCCACTCTTCTCTCAATTTCTCCATAATGCATTCAAAATCTGAAATACTGATGTCAGTATTTTAACGTAGGTGTTGGTAGCAGTGCATAATAAATAAATACATCCCATTCACTCTTCTTTCTGTCTTCCTCCTACGATTTTGCTTTTATCCAACCTCCCGCGTGATCTAGATTTCCTTGTATGCAGTAATGACGCCAGCAGATTCAGCGGGCGGTTGTAGTGACGTCACTAAGTGGAGAAGAGGGACATGACAAGTGCGCATCGAGCGTGCGACCGCGCCGTATCGGGGTCATGTGTCGTCGCCATCAAGTGGGCCTGGGACGAGCCCAACGACCGGACCGTGGCCGAATTCCTTCAAGAGGAAACTAGAATGCACGCGAAACGGATGTTGTGCAGAATCTGCAAGTGTTTGCAGGAAACTATAAAGGTGTGAACAGAAAACGAAAAATAAGGTTATGGGCAAATTAACCAGAACACGATACATCTAAATTGCAGCAACTTTAGCGCAACTATATAATAATACAAGAAGAGTATCGGTGTGGTAAGCTTACAAGCACATCAAATCAGACAAAGAGATCTGCAAATAAGATTCTAATTCATCTAAAGATGAGAACAAACAGTAGTGAGCGATACAATTCATGTAAACACTCAACTCCGTGTTTATATCAAGTACTCCTTGCTCTAAACAAATCTCCATGTCAAACACAGTTTCAACAACTCCTTAGCGTTGCCAGGCAATAAACAAAACATCAATAAACTCTTCCTCTCGCAGATTGAGGTTAACTACAACAACAAAACAGTAGAAGATCATAATATACAGAAAGCAGTCACTAAGCACTTGCTTACGGTAAAATTACAAGTAGTACCGCTTTGGTGAAAATGGCGGAGTGGCTACGCAACGCAATGTGCCGTATGCTGAGTTCCGTTACCCGCGAAGCCGGCCGGCAAGCAATACGACGAAATGGGTCACGAAATCGGCTTGCCGAGGAGTGGTTATCACACGTGTGAGTGTTGGGACGTGAGGCGAACCATGATGAAGAGTTAATTAATGAACACAGTTGAACTCACTCTGCTGATGGACTGATAATTGTTAGATCGGATATCAACGCACTGAATAGTGATTAGTATTACATTTCCGCCTAACTGGTTCAGAATTTTTGCCACTTATGCTCGTTTTATAAACATACATTTTCACTCAATGGATTTCAAGGCAGAAATTAACCACAATTACGTTTTTACTACATCGTCACTGAAGTAATTTGATTTAGAGGTTCTTTTCATGTTGCTCATAATCCCACTTAGAGCTAGAAACTAATTATTTTAGAATTTTATCCTTTACTTATATTATAAGACCTTTATCCAAGCTTCTAGGTCAACAAGTACCCTTTAGGATTCGATGTGTCAGTCAGTTAATACATCCTGTGAAAACAAGGTTTGTGGTGTTGTTACAAGGGATTGACTAGTCACACAGAGAACAGCAACAAAAAAGCTAGAAGAAATTAGAGCAAGTTTAAATGAAATTATGTTAAATTAAAGTGTTAAAAGTAGACAAAAAGCTCGTCTGATCGTATCTGAATCAGAAGACAGCATACTCCATCGTTGAGATGAAGTTAAAATCTTCTAAAATAGAGACTAAGGAGAGGTAGAAGTTGCTATCATCTACATATCTGTAACCTTAAAATGCACTTAGTTGAGACATACCTACAGATATGTCAACTCAAATAACAAATCTGTACAGCAGGGTTGGAAGTCAGAGACGCATGTTAACTTGTGAGGCTGTGGACTTTGATTTTTAGTAATTTTAGCACAATATCTTCATCCGTTCATGAGAAAAAGATTGACAGACAAACAACAAAATGCTTCTGTTGGATTTTTCCTAATATTTGGAGGTGCAGAACTCTAATGAAATTCAACCAGTAATTGCACTTGGAAAAAAAAAAACGCAGAACGAGCCCTGTTCTTCTAGTGTCCAAAATAAGACACGTTAGGGCTCCATATGCACAATATTTGATGGAAACCCGTTTAATGGGACTCCAAGACTTTAAACTGAACTGGCGAGAATATTTGAAATGCTTGAGAGACTCCTAAATACAGGGCCCTTTTTATGCCTGATGAATAATCTAGTACTGAACCCTGCGAGGCCAAATCAAAATCCTTTTGTGCCTTTCCATCCAATATCAACATTAAGCAGTTTAGAGGCTTTATAAAACGTAAAATTATCATTTACTAGAAGCCTTTGCTTCGTGCATGTTCTGTGAATTAGGTGGTATTCATAATATTGACGTTACCGTTTCGCTGCCGTTACTGTACGTTTTATGTCAAATCTCATTTATAAATGTCAATACGAACAGCACCTATTATTACTAGGTGAGTAACTGTAACGGCAGTGGAACGGCAACCTCAACACCGAGCCTTGATACCTCGATGAGGAAAAATGTTATAATCTCATACCTGGTGCAATGCAATTGGCAATTGCCCAACCCCTCAGTTGATCTCCAATCATCGGACAGGAAGAAAGAATCTGAAAATAAAAATTAGTATTTAGTGTGACACATACTTAATTTAAAATGATGTTGAGAGCATTCAAAGTTCAGTCATTTCTATCTTGAAGATAAGCTGAGCAACTTAAAATTCGTTTGTGATTTCCTTAACACATAAAAAGACGAAACAACCGCTAATCTCAAACAAGTCAGCGAAGCTGAGACGTGATATGTTTTCAGATGAACGTGTGAGATTTTTGGGTGTGCCTTGATCTCTTGATCATGTTGCGTCATGACCTGTTCACCCAATATAAATATGGAAGCTACTGCAAGTAGCTGTGAATGTCATTGGAAGGTGTTGAAAAAACTTGGCATAATTTGTACAAATGAGTCATCATTAAATATGGGACATCTCCTTAAACAGAGGAGGATTTAAAAAAATAGTATGTAGATGACATTGCAGATCTCAGCAAAACAATGTAAAGTCTAACCCCAGGGATTATCAATATCAAAAACGCCTGTAAAAGACAAGATCGTGCGAAAAATATTTCGAAAATCTGTAGTCAAGATCGTATCAAATCATAAAAATCTCTCAGCACCCATCTGAATCGTTCTCTACACCTGTTTGACTTTCGCCAGTAACCGTTCGCTAGTTAAAACTGCTTACTTTCCCTGACTGAAATCTGTGAACAGTGCACGATGCTGTTGCGGACAACACAACTGACACTTTCACAATTTAAAAAGTTAATTACCTCGTAAGTATTACACGAGCGCTGTAAGACACGGATAAATGCGCAATCTCAATCCGCAAACCAGCTATTGCGCAGCCGCAAAACGTATTAAACCTAAAAAGTATGTTTCGGAAATTGAAATAACGGTTTTGCTATTGAGAGATATTTCTTTTGATATTGGAAATGGGTAATAAGATGCTGAGACTTCCATTAAGTGTTATAAGAGGTTTTAGAATGAGGCATTCAAATTTTATCCGCAAAGTGGCGCAGTCGGTAGGTTGACAAATCAAATAATTCTCAAAATAAAAATCTGTGATTCTGTGCAAACCTGCAATTGTGAATGTTGAGGATATTAAATAATAATAAATATAAATATTCTGGTAACGTAGCAAAAACCTGCTAAATAATTCATAAAAAAATTATTACCAATTGTACTATAATTTACAACTTCTTAAGGCGAAAACCTATAAAATAATTTGCATTTGATTATTGATAATTAATGTAAACAAACCAGAAACGAGTATGATTAATTAAAACGTGTTATTATATCTATTTTGCTCACTTTTTTTTATTTTATTGCTATGAGAAAATTGTAATGTCTTTGAATTAAATTATAACAATTGCTAAACCTACACATGGAAACTGTGTTATATTTGATATAAAAGTAGGTCTAAAAATACTAAACAATTTTTGTTATCAAAACACTTCTGATGCAATTCAAAACGAGTCCCTGTTTCCTGGCGCATCTATAATACTTTTGTAATCTAATGCTGAAAAAAATATTAAGCTCACAATCTTAAATCATTTTAGTGCCAAATGTGACCCGTATTACTGCAATCCATCGGTTCGATTATTCTGCTCAGGCCATACAAGTATATTTCTTGCGAAATGTTTAGTGAGCTAGTACCTAAGTTATATTTGAACCTCTAATTTGAAAACGGGGTCGTACCAGTATTCTTTTGGTACTCTCTCAATCCGTACGAGTACCTGTATCTGTCTTAATCCGTACAAGTGCCTCTTTCTTCGTCCAAAATTGTTACCAATCCAAATATATTTAAACTTGTCACGTAGAAAAACGGGACCATACAATTATTCTTTTGTGACTCAGCTTGCATCCATTTTGATCCAGACAAGGGGTTTTTTTTACAATAACCGGACTCAAAAGTATGTTTGAACTCATAGTCTACAAATAATTGGACCAGTTTTATTGAATCTGTGAGAGAATGGTATGTCTTAAAGACTTGGTTTTAATTTCCTACCAATATTAATCCGCACAATGGTCCCTCCTTTTGTCTGAAATAGATGCTAACCATGTTCCAGAGAAAAATTTCATCTTGCTGTCTACCAGTAATCGAACCTTGTTAACTCCATGGAAAAACGAGGCCGTACAAACTTTCTTTTGAGACTCCGTTGGAATCTGTTTTTTTTTCTTCAGTAATAAATACTAGAGTATTTCCAAAGTTTATTTGAACTTGTCGGCTACAAATGGTTGAACTGTTTTGTTGGTTTCGTAGGAAAAGAAGGCTGTAGGCTTACATCCGTTTTGAACCGTACAAATGCCTCTTTCTTCTTCTGAAATGGGTACTAATCGTACGCCGAAGATATATTTAATTCCATGAGAGAAGGGGGCCGTAAAAATATTACTTTGGGACTCGGTTTCCATCAGTCGTTATCCCCACCTTTCGTTCGGAATGAATGCTTACCAAATCGTGCCAACCACAAGAAATTATATCGTTCTTATCGGTTTGATGAAAAAACGGAGCTATATCATAATTTTTTCAGTATTAGATTTGTATGCCTCTTAGTCCGTACAAATGCTGCATTCTTCTTTCTGAATGCATATTAATTGTGCTCCAAATAGATATCCAAACTTGCCATTTTCAACTATTTACCATCTAAATAGATTCTACAGAAAAAAAGGGCCGTTGAGACATGATTTGTATTTGTGCATGTGCCCCTTTCTTCTGAAACGAATACCAACCATGTTCCAGAGATATACGAGCTTAATTTCTACAAGTGATTGGACCGTTTTCATTGGCTCCATAGAGAAACAGACTCGTGCAAAAATATCTTTGTGATTCAGTATGTATCTACTCTGGATCTTCGTCCGTACAAATATTCTTTCTATCTTTTGGAATTTATTTCAATCGTGTGCCAATGAACTTACCTATAACTACAAGTAATTGTACCTTTTTTAATAGCGTCGTTAGAAATTGAGGTGTCAAAATATTTTTTGAGAACTTGGCCTGCATTCAATTTGATCTTTGCAAGTACTGCGTCACTTTCTTCTTCTTAATCCCTCTAATTGTTTCTTTCATCGTCCGGGAGAAATGTTATCCGTGTAACCTGCAAGCCACTGAGCCGTTTTTTAGCTCGTTGCAAAAATAAGACACTATAAGTATTGATAAGTATTGATTTGGGATTTGGTTTGCATCCGTCCTGGTCCGTACAAGTACCCTAGTCTTCGTCTGGAATGGATTCTAACCGAAAAATATTCAAATTTGCCATGTACAAGAAATTGGCTTCGTAAAAAATAGAGCCGTACAATTATTCTTTTAAGACTTGTTTTGCATGTGTCTCGGCCCGTACAAGTACTCCTTTTGTATTTCGAAATAGATACTAGTGTGTTCTAAGTTTTAAACAAATATTCGAATTTGGTCTCAACGAGGGAAGATTCCGTGGAGAAACGAGGTCCAAAAAATATTTCTGTGTGGCTTCCTTCGAATAAGTGTTCCCCTCTTCTTCCAAAATGGATACTAACTGCTTTCCAAATACATATTTGAATTTGTCGTCTACAAACGTTTGGATAATTTTTATTGGTTTCGTGTAAAAATTGTGTCCGTATAAGTATCCTTTTGAGACTTGGCTTCCATCCATTTCGATTAAAAAAAAAAGTCTCTTACTCAATCTGGAATGGTAACTAACCATGTTCCAAAGATATATTCAGTCTTGTCGTCCTTTTTTTTTGTTTTTTTGCGAAAGTGAGATCGTATAAGTTTGCTTTCTTCTCAGTCCGTACAAGTGTAATTTTTTTCATTCAGTATGAATATTAACTTTGTTTCGAAGAACTACCGTTTGAATAAATTGTACTGACAAAAAAGGCCCACAAATATTGTTTTAAGACATGGTTTGCATTTATGCACGTGCCTCTTTCTTCTGAAATGAATACCAACAGTGTTCTAAAGATATATACGAACTTGTCGTCTACAAGAGATTGTATCATATTTATTGGTCCCCTGGAAAAACCGGGCCGTACAAATATTCCTTCAGGACTTGAACTACAGGCAACTTGGTCTGTGCAAATATTCCTGTCTTTCTTAGAGTGGACACAAGCGTGTTAAACAATTATAACTTGCCATCTACAAGTAATCGAACCGTTTTTTAGTTCCGTGGAAAAACGGTGCTGTACAAGTAGGTATTCGTTGAGGACTCGGTCCGCAAAAGCACTCCTACCGATATGGATTCTAACCGTACTTCCGAATAATATTCAAATTTGTCATTTAGAAGCAACCAGACTATTTTTGTTTGTACTGACCTCTGAACAGGACCGATCATTTCAAAATTCTGAGCCTAGTTTTTAAATATCGGTCGTTTGTATTTCTCAAAGTGAATATGAAAGGAGAAATGTAATGAATATTATAAATCATTGTCGAGATTTAGAGATAGTCAAGTGTTTAAGTGTTGTACATGTCATTCTAAGTGCTGAATACAGAATTAATGATTAGCCAATTAAAATACATAAATTAAATAAGCCGTTAATTTGATTATCGGATGATATACTTAGACGTTGTTCTGCAAGACTTACAACTGCATTACAATTTACAATATGCTTAATTGCTTTATTGTAATCATTAGCATCATATTCATCTTTTATATTTGTTACAATTTTACTATATAATATATTCATATCCTGTTTATCAGAAGCTAAAAGTAAAATTTTTTTGCAGCACGTGTTTGTACAATAGCGGGAAATAAAAATTTCAACCTGCCATTTTACAAGTGAAGGTTAATCAACAAAAAAAACAAAGGTCTTGAACACTTCATTAACAGTAAAAGTAGCTGTTATTGTCCTTGTGCCCTGTTTTTGACGTGCCTTCTACGCTACTGAATACAGTAACGAAGAGGGTGGAGCACTAGTAGAATTCTAATTTTTTGTCGTCAAGGCTGAATCAATAAGGCAACTTAGAAAGCGGTCAAAGAGAAATAGTTGCATGTTTTGATGGGTATTATTTATATAGGTCGAAAGTGGGAGTGTTTCTGCATAATATTGAACAGAATAATTTATTATATAAAACATATCTCAAGTTCGCTAAATTAATTCGAAAAGTGGCGCAGTCGGTAAGCTCAATTACTTTAAAGTTACGTGAGGATATTGGCAAATCCGGCAGCGTAGATCTCAATCAATAAATATAATTGAAAATTTAATGATCTATCGCGCAATGAATAATTCATCGTTTTCAATTTTCTTCGGGTTCTCATAACTATTGTATATACGCATAACTTCCAATAGTTCTCAGTTAAAGGAGAGCGGAAAGCAAATAGAAATTAATTGTGTTGCAAATTGTTTGTTTATTACGCAAATCGCGCGATTAAATTACAAATACCATAGATTATTCAACAAGTTGAAAGGAAAACTGTCTTACATCAGCGAGCAATCAAGCAAGATGAAGAGAAAAATTGGTCAAGGTCAAAGCAATTAAAAATATTTGGTACGAAACCTCAATAGCAGATAGGTTACAGCTTCGAATATTCTTATAGAATAGCTGTAGTGAAATCGCAACTTCATTAAAACCTAATGTGGCGCAGTCGGTAGGACCAACAAATAAATTTTTACTTAGTCTCTTTTCTAAATAAAAACTCATTTCGTCTGTTTAGATATTGGCTGCTGCAGTAAAGAGTTACATTATTCAGGAGGTTAGAGCGTGAAAGAGCCTACTAATTATTTTTTACAACCACTTTGAAGTATTGAAGTTATATGAGGATACTGGAAATATTTAAGCTCAATTATTAGATATTATTGGAAATTTGATGACTCACTGCACAAAATTCTAATAAAAATATTTTAATAAATTCCCCAAGTGCAAAACCTCTTCTTAATTTATTTTTACATCCGTAATGACGTACTATTCACAAAGATTCTCTTTTTTCCCTATTACTTTTTTCTTTTTGCACATTCAATGTTTTAGTATCGTTCAATTTTCAATTAATTCCAAAACGTTATTTCTGCACAGGAAATTTGAAAAAAAATTAATAACTGAAGAAGTAGAACAGCCATTGACTTCTAATAAATGGATGTACGAAGTATGTTTAATGTTAGATCGCTGCTATATTTGTAACCACTGGCCTGATTTAGCTTCAGTGTTTATTTTCAATATTTGTGTTCTGTTTTATCAACAAAAATTACTTCTGAGATTAGTTATTGTTCTCTAAATAATACATTAAAAATATATTTTACATTTGGTACTTTTTTAGTATAGTTGGTATGGAACAAAATATATAAAGGCTGAAATACTGTTATTAATCACTGCAAAAGATAAAATACTAAAAAGCCTCTTGTGGTTATTGAGGAAAAAACAAAATATGTTTTTGTTTATTTATGTAAATTAACTATAAAAAATAACAATGTGATAAACAGTGAAATAATATGTGGCTACGTCACTGATGAACAAGAAAAACATATTGCAAAATAATCTTAATATAATGATTACATGGTTATTTTCCACCTTCGACTCTCTTTTGTCAACAAACGAGCACTCCAACGCAAAGAGCATTTTGTCGTCAGTTACAGAATCTTATTGAAGCAAATCAAAGCAAAACGAGTGCTACTGTGAAATAAACTTTGTCCTCCAAGTGTTAGAAGTTTGATCAGTACGCTTGCGTCATTAAAAACAAAGAAATTCCAGACAATTGATCAAGTGACGTGCTCTAACAGCTGATTCTGATTGTGACAATAGGTGTGTAAGTCTTTTGTTTCGATTGAGAATAGGTTACTACGATGAAGATACTTTATTATCTTGACTCACTTAGATACGCAAATGTTTTAATGTTCTAACTGCAAGTGTTGCTTTGTTTGATTGTAGTACGACTGTCATTTATTTGCCTTTGTTGCGACAGAGGCGAGATTACTAATATGAGCAGCGACCATAGGTCAGGGAAAAACTATTTCTACTGTAAATTCCTTTTAGTTATCTGGTTTTTGCACCCGTGATCTGCTGGCACAAAAATTCGAAGCATTTAAGGAATTTAAGTAGGTTTTCAATCTGCCTTAGAAGACTTTAACCTCAAAAACTTTGACATCTTGAGAATTTAATTTAAAGAATATGTCTTACGTATTTAATTAGTAATTTGAAATATTGTAGTTATGACGCAAAGAAAATTTTACTATTTAGCGGAAACAAAACTATTAATCAGTAAATGTACTTACATTTTTGCGGTTACTATTATCGTTTTGTATGTTGACGTCACTTCATATATTTTAATAAAAAAAGGAAGTGATTTCATGTGTCACTTTGATCTAAATAGTAATATCCAATAATTATTATTTTGTACAATTATTTATTTTATTTAATCTATTGTTTTTGACAACACATCAAATAAACAAAAAACAATCAATAAAATGAATGTTGCCATAGTTATTACAAACAAAAATTCCCCTATTCCAAATAACATTTTTTCAAGTTTCATACAAATATATTTGTTTCGAATTTTCTATTCAATAATATGGAGCAATGATAAAAAATCTAATCTTATCTACATCAGTACTTTCACTCAGATAAAAAGTGTATTACAAAGGTCAGTCACTTTCTTTCAAGGTCATCTTTAGTTGCATTTTTTAGGATGCACTGGGGTTTACAATGTTAAGTAAAGGTCATTTTTTAATGAGATATAAAAATTATCGCAAGGTTTTATTTAATTTCTTTGTTAGAGGTAACTACATGTGTAAAGATCATTATCAAAATGCATTACAAATAAAATTATTATCTGAAGATATATTTCTTTGTCCTGACTAAAAATTATGTTTTGATTTATCGTGCAGCTATTTTTACAATATTTTATCTTAATGAAAGTTAACCTGTAATTATTATTATGATTAATATCAGAAATGAACATAATTTCGCAACTTTTTAAACAATAGAAAGTTACTACAATCGTCTATTATTTTTGATGAATTAGCTGTGCCTAATATCAAACTAACCTTGATTTATTTGCCTGATCTGAGTTTACAACTTACACTTTGGAAAACGAATATTCTGAAAATTTGGCTTCTAAAAGTGTATCATACAAAAAGCAGTACTATTTGCATTCTTCCACCCAAGTCAAAATATACCTAATAAAAATTCGGACTGCGGCCTAAATTGAATATTACATAAGCCAAAATGTGATCCTTGTAAATACGAACGTAATGGAAAATCGGTTCCTGAAAATACATCACTTGAAATGCAGTACTACTTGGAATATTGTACCACAATGCAGTCAAAATGCGGTCCTTGTTGAAACCAATGAAAATGAAATAAAAATTCGGCTCCTAAAAGTGCATTACTCAAAAAGCAATATTTGGATTATTTCGCTATAACATGACCTAAATTGAATGTTACGCAGGTTAAATTAGATCCTTGTAAGAACAAAGCTATTGAAAATAGGGCTCATATAAAAAACAGTACTACTCGCAATTTTATCCCGGAATACAGCTCAACTTGAATGTAAAATAAGTCAAAATGTTGTTCTCATAGATAAAAACCTATTTGAAAATTAGGCTGTAATCTGATTTGAATATAACATAAATCAAAATGTGGTCCTTGTGAACACGAATAAAAAAAAAATAGGTTCCTTGAAGCTCATCCCTCAAAGAGCAGTACTACTTAGAATATTGCACCAGAACGCAGCCAAAATTGTATTTTCGTAAATTAAAATGCGGTCCTCGTAAAACCTAACCTGCTGAAAATTTGGCACTGAAAATACATCACTCGGAGAGGAGTACTATTCGAATTCTGTCGCTGGAACAGAACCTAAATTGAATTGAAGTCGAATTAATCCACCTACTGAAAATTTGGCTTCTAAAAATGCATCATCATTCAAAGAGAAGTACAACTCTGAATTTTTCACCAAAACATACTTTAACTTGAATGGTCAATAAGTCATAGATGAGAACAAAAATTTGGACTGCAGCCTAAATTAAATGTTGTATAAGTCAAAATGTGGTCTTTGTGAATACGAACCTGGATATTCATCACTCGAAATGCAATGCTACTTGGAATATTTCATCGAAACGTGGCCTAAATTGAATGTTCATGAGTCAAAATGCGGCTCATAGAAATTAATCACTTTAAAAGCAACACTAAATTAATTATTTTACTAGAACGTGATCTAAATTAAGTATAATGTAATCCAATTGTGGTTCTTGTAATCACGAACCTACTTAAAATTAGGATCCTAAAATCCCAGTACTCAAAGAGCAGTACTACTTGAACTTGAGATATCTGACTGAAATGTAGTCCAAATTGAATGTCTTATGAATCAAATTGTAGTCGTGAATACGAAACAAATAAAAATTGCTGAAAATTCTATCTGAAGTATTAAACTAGAATGTGACAAAATGTAATCGTCGTAAATATGAATCTAATGAAAATTCGGCTCTAAGAAGAGCATCACTTGAAAAGCAGTACTGCTTGGATTTGTTCATCAAAATAAGGCCTGAATTGTATATTATGGAAACCAAAATGTGGTCCTCATTAATACAAACCAAATAATAATTTGGTTCCTAATAGTTCAGCACACAAATAAGAGTACTACCAAATTTATTATACATATTATACAATATGGTCTAAATTGAATGTTATAAAATCAAAATGTGGGCCTCATTCATACGAACCAAATTAGATTTTGGCCCCTAGAAGTGCAGCTCACTGATAATACTACTACCAGAATTATTCTTTAAGAACTTTTATAAAAAAGGAGGCCATCAGGGATCCGTTGTGTAAATATGTTTATTTATTTAAAATTATTTACACAACGGATCCCTGATGGCCTACTTTTTTATAAAATTCTAATTTTTGGGCCCTTAAAACTCCTTGTAATTCTTTAAAAACTTTACATTTCAGGAACGTTTGGATTGCAATGAAACCATATTGTATATTAGATGTCTAAATTTTATCCTTGTGAATAAGAGCCTAATGAAAACTTGGATCCTAAAAGCACATCACTTAAAAAGCAGTACTACTAGGGATATTTTACCATAACGCATATCAAAAATAATTTTTTGCAAGTCGAAATGTGATCGACGTTGACTTGAACCTATTAAAAATACGGCTTCCGGAAGAGAATCACTAAAAAATATTATAGAGGTTAAAATATGACCCTTTCTTTTTTCCACCATGTGGCTTTATATTTTTATTATTGTTAGCTTACAAGATTGCTAACTATGGTTTTGTAAAGATTATCAATGTATGGAAACAACGCCGATTATCAATTTCTCATAAAAATAGTTTGGACTACAATATTCTTATGCTGAAGATGGTTGCTTTGACAACCGAAATATACATCTTCAAATCTCATTAAATTCAGACTACAATTATAAGCATTATTTCATTCAGATCCTTCAAACCAAACCTTTATTATCTAAAACTTAATAAGAATAGGATCAACATCTCAATTTATGTCCTTATAAGTACAAACCCAATCAAAATTTGGCTCCTAAAAATACAGTACTCAAGGCAGTACTGTCAAATTATTATCCTACGAAATGTTAGATTTTAAAATGTGGTCCTTGTAACCAGGAACATATAAATTTGGTTTTAGAAAGCACATTATTATAAATATACATAAATATGAAATTGCTGAAAATTCGGTTTCTAAAGCCACATCACACAAAAAACACTACTATTTAATTTATATTGGCCTACTGAAAGACGGCTTTATAAGAAACTCCATCTTATAGAAATGTTCAAACAAAAATGAAACCATTTACAAGATTTACGGTCCCAAAAGTGTGCCCTGTAAAATACGAAAATATGGTCCTATAAGTGAGAGCAGCTGAAAACTTGACTTTAAAAGAAGAAAAATATTTAAAACCATATTTCGAGGTATGAACTATGTCCTGTATGTACGTATATGTGGATAATTGTCTAATTCTGAATCAACATAAATAATGCCAGCCAATTTTTTAGTGAATTCCATTAAAATATGATATTGTCTATTACCTTTTCTTTTTAAGATCTTTTATTCTTTGAGTTTCCCATCGATATCTATCCACATCTTTCCATTTCGTTAGCTGGAAACATAAGTATTCAACAATTCACCGGAAGTGTCTAAATCATCAAATTCTCAAAACCAGTATTGGTTTCCTTTGTGTAATTTCCTTTCTAAATGATTGAATAAACGAAAAATCAACTCTCACCTAGAAAACCATCAGTTTTCAAAGAGAACTCCCTCCTTTGGCTCATTTGCTAGTTTTGTGGGAGACCCACTTTCGATAGAGCTCAGCAGATCTAGGACGAGTCGCAGCAGACATCCTTGGATGGAATTTGAGATTTCTACGAGGATTTCATCATCGTTGATTATGAAAGTTTGTAGTATTTTATGCGTTAGTTAATGGTTATTTAGTTGTGGTTAATTATTTAGTATTTTTATTGGTTTTTCACTTGCGTTTTGTGGTAGAAAAGAATTTAATAATTCCTTAGGGTTTTCTGTATGATTCAAAACGGAATCTTTTTGTAGCAATTATAAACGATCAATGCAAATAACTGAAAAACGAGGTTTTATAAAAATTTTAATGAAATTTTTTTGCTTACTTTCATATAACCGATAAATTAATCTATATTTCCAGCAAATACAACTTTTTGTTTCTCGTTGCGTGATATCCACCATATCATTATACTAATTACAGTTGTATTACAGCTATTTGCGAACAGTCGCTCATCGATTTCTTTGTTTTTCTTCAATCAATATTTTTTGTGCGTGATTTTCTCCATTTACTAAGCCACACATGTGTATTATTCATTTTTTGCTCTTCATTGTTCTATCGGAATGCTTTTGTTTGGTTTAATCTAAATTGTTTTTTAATGATGAGTCAAGCTGTTCTGTTTGGATGTCCTTCTTGGTAATGATTCACTTCAGAGTGAAAGCAAATTTCGTAGAAAATGAGATAAAGTTTTTGGAAGATTTCGTCAGAAATATGATGAAACTTTTATTGTATTCATGAATGAGGGGGTTTTCATTTTAATATTCAAGTTAATATTGATTATAACACAATTGCTCACTGTTTTGAAATTGCCAGAATACAATACTTTCTTGTCTCTTTCAAAAAAGTTGATGATTTCTTGAAGAATAATACCCACTCACCTTTCAAAACCATTCTTTTCCGGGACAATAGTTGCATAAGTACAGTAATTATTCATTTTCGCTTATCCTTGACAGAAGCAATGGAGACCACGCCATGAAATTTGTTTATTTCTCTGCCGGAATTTGAGTGGCAAGGACAGATTCAATTATTGACAATTCAAATCTCAAGATTGAACAGTGGCACGTGGTAGCTTTAAGGTATTGCAAACTATTAATCATAAATTAAACTGAAGCACTGCAGGGGAATGTTGATCTTTACAGTTGGTAAGCGGAACTGAAGGGCAATGAACATTGTGCTGAACATGAAACATGAGATCATTGCGTCATTTTAATCTTGATGTAGAAAAAATAAACGTACTATCTTAACATACACTTTTTACGCGAGGTAGGTCGGAACATTATTTGTATATAAAAATAATTTCATTGAAATCGAACACAAAAAAGTTGACTGGAGAAGTATTTCAGTTTTAATAAAAACATTCTCTAATGCTTTTTCGATTTCTTCATTTCAATATTTTCTTGTCCTTCTTCTCCTTTTTTAATTTAATTCGACTTCATACACTCTCCTAGTTTCCCTACTTTCTTCCATTCTTTGTCATCCATCCTCTTTTCCCCGAACAATGTCCTCTTTTTCATAGTTTTAGTGAAGTTTTTTAAGTATATTGAATCTCATAAAATATTGAGAATCCCAAATATAGTCTACATAATAACAGAAAAACACAATTTTAGTGTCATTCTTCAATTTCACGTACTCGGCTCGTATTTCGGCTGTGTATGTGCGTCAGAAGCGTGAGAAGGCAATAGGTCGTTCAAGTATCGTGTAGGTTAATTCGTCAATCAAACTAAATACACTGATTGTTCAATTTAAAAATTTGAAGCTTTTGTATTATCGCTTATTATTTCTTCCCGTTGACCCCTTTTTATGACATCTGTCAGTGTCTTCCTCTTGCCCGTTTTTTTTTTTTTTTTCTAGCACGTCTGGCAATTTCTAATACCACCTTAGTTGTTTTTTATCGACTTATTCGTAACTTCTGTGTCTTCTTGGTTTCTTATTCTGTCTAGATTTGTTTTTCCTTTTATTGCGGTTCTTTTTATTCTACTTCATGAGTATTTTCTGCTGTAGTCCACATTCCGTCTCCATAACCCTGTTATGGGCCATTTTTTCAACATTTGGACCTTCTTCATCTAGTACTTTCCTAAGACTCAGTTATTTCGCGGTCTACGAGTATTTTTCCACTCACAGTAAATATCGGGTCCTAGATATTTCAATTTTTTTGAAATTATTGCATCTTTTTGTTTTTCATCTTCCGCATAACATATCTCGGAGATGTTCACTTGTTACATTATTCATTTTTTCATTCACAAAGGTATTACATTTTTTTTTCATGAAATCCAGGATCAAAGTAGAACCAATATGAGACATCATCTTCGCACAATTTTTGTTTGAAAATTTTTGATTTGCCATTGCTGGTTTCTTCTAAACTTTAAGTGCTTTCATATAAGCTTTTAAGCTCATCTAAAAAATATTTTTGGAAGTTTATTTTCTGAGCACATTTCATACATCCTTTCTCATCAGATCGTATGTCTTCTCCAAGTCGATGAAACAATGATGGACTTCTCGTCTCCACCACCAAATCGAGTCAAGTACATGTCAGACAACGCACAGTGAAGGGTTCCATAGTGAGGAATAACGTTTACCGTTTCTAAGTATTTAACAACAAAGTTATTTCTGCGGCCGCTAAGCTCAAAAACATAGCGTGTAACAGAAAATATCCCATATTTCAAAAACTGCTCGACATAATCTTATTTAAACCAATTTTCAGTGAAAGTGTTATTCAAGTTCTACCATCTCAATTTTCTTCAGAATTTTTCGCCCTACTGTTGGAAAGTATGAGGGTGGGAAACACACTTTGTACGACTTTAAAAGCAAATACATATCACACCAATTATTGACTTTAGTCCTCTCGAACTTCTTCCTCATTTTTTAAGACCTATCTAATGATATCGCATACGGTTATATGCCCTTGATTTTTTTTTTTCATCCGTCAGTTACTTGTATGGCTTATCACGCTTAATTACACTACATCATACATATCTCACCAACTATTGACTTTAATAATGTTTAAGGATACTCCACACGGTTATGTGCCCTTGAATTATTTTTTTTTATTATCAACATGAACAAATTTTTGAAAATGTTCTCGCTAAAATTTGCTTAAAAACATCGATAAGTGAACTGAAAATAGCGACCGGGGGTTATATACGCCAATTAGGACCAGTCGAAATATTATTTATTTATTTATTCGACTTGGTATAGAAAACCAATTTTTTTCTGTCACATATATGACTTTAATCACGGTTTACTCAGGTAAATGGAAAACTATTATCGATTTTATGTATTCAAATAGTCAATATAGCAATTTTATTGTACGCGCTCCATATTCAGTCAGCCGCTCATACGATTATGAACTTCATAAACCCATAAATATAAATAATGGTATGACTTGTCACGCTTTTTTTTGTAATTCTACTACATCAATGTATAGCGGTTCATAAAAAACATCTTCCTTCCAAATATCATCTACATATAGTGCCAAAAGTCTCCAAATGAAATGGCTGTAACATACAACAGACGGACTTAACGAAATTATAAGAGTACTGTTTTTGCTATTTAGCTATGGAACTCTAAAAACTTCTTAAACACCACAGTACTTCTTCGACCATAAATATCATGGCCAGTTTCTTCGCTGTTTCAGAAATTTAGAGTGTTGCATCAATTAACTGCATAATTCAAAGTGAAAACTGTAACTGTCAAAGTGACAATTGTCACTGTCAAAGTAACAACTGTCACTGTCAAAGTAACAGCTGTCATTGCTAAAGTGACAGATGGCGTTTATTTTGTAGTCCTTACATAAAATTAGTTATTTATGTATCTAGTGCGCGAAATTACACTTTGGTGCTTGAGAATGAAACTTTTTTGTCGAGGCGGTAGCCGAGCCACAAATCATTCGAAAGCTCCAAAGAAATTTCGTGCACGTGTAGCATACACCTTTCTTTCTAGAGACGTCAAAAAATTAAAAAACTGTATTAAAATCATATTGAAATGCAAAAATTAGTCGAATTCTTTTTCTTGACAACGTGTACAAAGTACTTTGTGTACGTTGTCAAGATAAAATCAATGCACGAGATACTTCTTGCCCGTTGTCATGATAAACAACTCCAATGCGACATTTCGTATGCTAATATTGATGTACAAATGTCATGGTTTTTTGACGTTTGTAGAAACAACTATTTTTGAAAATGAAGAGTCCTTTTCTAGATTTTCGAGGTCTTTAATTCATTGGAACATAGCTTCGACATTTGATCACCGCAAGTGTAATTTGAAGATGGTGACGTGGATTCCACTACTTAATTTTTTATTTCTGATATCTACTACTTAAGTTTATCTCCCTGAGAGCTTAAAATTGATACCAAAATAGACATCATTTAAATGATTTGTGAAAAAAACAATTGACAATCGTTTAAATATCCTCTTTGACACTTCTACTAGAATTATCTCCACAAGAGCTTTAATTTGATACCAAACACGATAGAGCCAAATTACTTATTTAAAGAAAAAAAAAAACAATTGACGAACGCTTGTATGTGATGTCAAAATATGAGTGACTATTCCATTCGTAGTATTTATAACAAGGTTAACAATGCTAGATCGCCATAGAAACGGTGCATATCAGTGGGTATTTGGACGTGTAGAAATACCATCGGGTATTACACTAGTGGTCAGAGTGGGTATTTTACTTAAAGATGTGGATATCTCCAATTTGTGCTTTCTTCGTATTTAATGGAATATTTTTCTGAATATCTTCATCAATTTTATCTTCTGATCTATCACCAAACCTTTCTGAACTAGACTGCATGTCAAGACGCAATATATTTCTCTATTATTCGTCAAAGAAAATGCAAGAAATTCTAATTTTTCAGTTTGACAGAAGTTTGTTTACTCGTTCCTATGAAAATTACGTGAGTTGTTACTAGATTTATAGAAAACTAATTTGAAAAAATGGTTTGACTCCTGGAATAGTCCTCCATATACCATTTGTAGCTAAAGTATTATAGACTATTCTTGTGATGCAATCACTCATGTTTATTGTTCTTGTGAATACCACGAGAGTGCAGCACGAGTATTATTATAGTACATTTGGTAGATTAAAATATCTTGATATTATATTTGATTTCATCAATAGGATAATAAATCCTCGGTAACTCCTCACTTGAATATCGATGTGATTATTCCTGTGTTCCATTTTCCTGACCTCTTTTCATCAAGCACTTTATTGATTAAACTTAGCATTCAGCTTGCCTTCTTGGACACAAAAATAACGATTGCAGTTGAAACTAGAAAGGTGAACTAGTACATTACTCAAAAATGTGTGAGGACAGATCAGATCTAACATCAAAAAACAACTTTCTCATTTTGAGTGTTATTTCTGTTCAACCTCCAAAATAATGTCGAAAATAAGTATTCCTCAATGTATTTGGCATTCATGTAATTAATTGTTCTTTTTCCTTGTTCTAGGGTGCTGTGGAATTGATCAAACGTCTAGAAGAAGTCCGTTTGTTGGAATCCCGAAAAAGTGCCAGACTGATGGACCAAGATACCGATTTTGCTCGTCTGGCCGATATGGCAGGCGGAGAACGTAAACGTCAAGCATCACATACCATCGACGTTCCTATTACTACCATACAACACGGGTATGTATCTTTTACCATTTATACCATACGCATTCGAAAACAATATACATAATTCAAAAATTAAATGATTAATGAATGTTAATAATGTATATAAAAGGTACAAGGTGTGTTAGAATAACTATCAAAATAAGAAATCAAATTCTTATGTGGTTATAAATCAAGAAAACACGGTTAATCAGTTGTAAATACTATTTATACATACACCTAATTAAATTACAAGTTTACATGGCTTTACAGTTGATTATTATGAATGGTCATGGATCGTTTTCATTACGGTTCTTTTAAAATCTTCTTCCAATTAGAGAAATATTTTTCATTCAGTAAATTTAAATGTTGGTACAACTGTCATAAATGCATATATATTCGCAGTAATATTCTTCTTCTTTTCTGTATTACTTCTCTGTGGTCATTGCAAATAACTACATCATTTGAACCTTGGTCTCTGGAACCAATTAAATAACTCTTACACAACACCACTCCAAATTTTGGCAGTTGTCCATGACAAAAAACAATGACAATTGTATAACTCGCACACCCGAATGACCTTTGTCTGACTGCAATTCATCCACAGCTCACTTCTCAGCTGATGTGCAAAACATCCGAAAATAATGTCATCGTCATTTTCAACAACCTTGGTTGCATAGTCCTTGAACATACGCCATTGCTAATGCTAAACCTACAAATTGCTACCAACTTTTTTATATTTGATGCAAAAAGTCAAATGCATGGCGGAGCACCGAATGACATTTAGAGGATAATTACTTTGCAATTTTCGGGGTATTTTTTTACCACCAAAATAATTAGTTTTTTTTTAGTTTATAATATTTTGACTGCATTCTTAAATAGACTCATAAACATTTACAATAAATGCGTATTAATTTGTTATCTTCCTAACCTTGAAGTCAAAGATTGATCACAAAAAATATATATTTATAAACATGTCTTTACTTATGAACTATTGAATATTGATAGCACTAAACTTGAAGCTGCTGTGTCCATGATTTTTTCCTCCTATATACATGACTTAAATCACGGTTTATTCGCAAACTATTATCGTTTCTATATTTTCTAATAGTAATCGATGTAGCAATTTTATTGTAAGTGTTCCACATTCAATCAGCCGCTCATACGATTATGAGCTTCATTCACCCATAAATATCTGACCACACTTATTCTGATTGCCGTAAAAACACTAATGAATATCTATTATTTACCAAATTACAAAATTTCTTTAAATAAATCACGATTTCATTACTAGAGATGCTCGCTTGCCAAAATATTTACTGTTATATTTAACTCTACAAGTTTGCACATAGGCATGAGTCACTTATTGCAAATATCAGAAATTAATATTTACAAACAATTTAAAAATTGCTAATAATCTTTCAAAATTGTTGTACTACTTTCGATAATCTTTTCATTAGTTCATAATTAGTGAAAGTTCTCCTCAGTCATTAAATTGACTCTTAATTTTAATTAAATTTGAAGGTACCTATTAATTAAGAAATCAATTGCCTGTTTCGGAGAGTTATTAAGATTTTGGCAAAGTTCCCAGCAAAAAAGAATACAGTATTGACTTGAATTTTCCGCTACAATTGTCAAAATTGGAATTTCCATACACATGACTGTTTTAGGTTGAAAATTCCCTAATTGTTTTCTCTTAACTGCATACTTATAGTGATTATTTTTATAATTAAATAATGTAGTTTTCCAAGTATGGATTAAGTAACAATTATATTTAATATTGTAAGAGGATTCGGGTGCCAAATTTTCTTGAATACCGTTATTTCGTAACGCCCGGTGCTGTAACCGTGCATCTAGACAAGGTTACAATTTAGGCGACTGTCATTAACAGTTCTAAATTTGTTTTTAATGTCAACGTGTACTGATTATAGGTTTCGGTGGAATTTCTCTAATTGGTAAAGGAAAACTTGTATAATATTTGAAAAAAATTAATATCCAATTTAAGGTACATTTTTGCGAAATCTACCTTGAAAAAATATATAAAAAGTCTAAAAATAGATAGAACTATCTTTTCAAGTACAATTTACAATAGAATCAAACATTTTTCCATTTACCTTGAGAAGAAAATAAACTTGATAAAATTCTTGTTAAAGGTTAAATTTTCTTGAATATTATTATGTAATGAATTCAAACAGTAGCTACTTAGTTATTTTGATGAATGAACTTTGACGTCACCAACAGTTATTTAAAACCGTGTTCTGGTATTTACAATGGCTTCTGCAAAAAAAAACATTGTCTATGAACTATATTTTTCTTTTTCGTTCGCCCACGTAAGAAGCCAAGTTTGCTGAATAATATTGATTGTTACAGATCAAGTAACAAGTACCAAGTGCACACCTGTTTGGGGTGAAAAATTGATATTTATTTTTTGTAATTTTTCAGATCAAGAAAACGTAGACCAAGTCACAGTCATGATGACAATAGCCGTGATGCTTTGATGGACGAATGCAATGCGGCCTTAGTTCTTATGAGCTTATCGTGTTCTCCTCATTCACCTAACATCGGAAGTAAGTATTTTTATATATTTACAGCATTATTTATCAAATTATTTCCCTTGTTTTAGCATCAAATATTATAACAACATTATTGTTGCTGCAATAAACATCAACCTTAAACATAATTTTTGGTGACATTTTATAATCAATAGTTGGCAATGCTGCTTTAAAATAATGAAATATTATATTAGTGTATACAAATTCAGTGCTACTAGCCTAACTATTTGACAAAAAATATTTATGGTAGAAAGTATCACCTATGGATAGTACTATCCTCCATAGTGTCACCTATTTTTGATGAACTGAATAAATAATATGTAAAATCCTAATTCAACTATGTAACCGTTTCATACCCTTACATCATGAAAATATTGAAAAAAGTGCGATTGAAATTTGAATAAACTTTCTTTTCATAGTTATTTTTCAGTAGGCTATGAGCAATTAAGCTACATAAATACATCTCTTTCTAAACATAATTCAAATCTTTTCAAAAGTAGCATTATTAATTTCTTTCAGTGATAAAGTAGCGTGAGTGTTGTGTTCATTTAGTGGAACGTACTCTAAATAATTCAAATTGACAGATAGTAGATTTTGTTTTTTATAGCCTACTGAAAAATAACTATGAAAATAAAGTTTATTTAAATTTCGATCGCATTTTTGTCAATATTTTCATCATGTAAGGGTATGGACCGAATATATGGTTCAATTCAGAAGAAAAAACTCTATCGAACGGACCTAAAAAATATATAGCATCTCATTTGGAAAAATGTAACTTTGTGTTGTCGCTTGAGAGCCATTGGTTCAAAAAAATATTTTGTTGCATAAAATTGTCCCATACTATTTTATTTTATCTTCAATAACATATTAGTTATTCGAGGTAGCTGTCACAGCCTGTATATGGAATAGGCTGAAAAAGATATTTTTGTGCCTATAGAGGACTATTTTAAATAAATAATTTATGTACAGATGAGCAGAGTAATATGTTTTAATTATATAATAGATAAAAGGTAGTGTAAGAAAAAAATTGTAATTTATACAACAAGAGTTTCAACTTACGCATCCTTACAAGAGGTCATATAAGCATTCGTATTGCACACTGGTTTTTTTTCCTTCGGCCCTCAATACCTACAGCACAGCCCAGGTTACATTTAGTCTTCACAAATAATCTCTTCGTAATTTTATCATCGATTTCCATATTCTAACACTTATTAAGAAGCATCACTGCAACAAAATATTAAGCAATGTGCCAAATGCCACACCCACATCGGGTATATATATTTTTTCCATTGCAAGGAGCACAAAACACAAGTTGAGATTATGACAGTTCAAAATAAATGGGATAGTTGCTTCGCGCGAAATATAAATTTAATTAATCTAGCGATATTTTAAATACCAAATTTACGCATAGCCATATGAAAATATATTATTTATATGTTTTATAGTCGATTAGCATCATAATGTTACTATTACGCCACAACAAATCGAACATAATGTTATACATTATGGCACAAAAGTTTTAAAATCGTCATGACAACAAAATAAATAAATGTCAAAATTTATTCATTCTTATTGGTATTAACATAAATTCTATTTCCAGATATTGCAAAACCCGACATAGAAGATGAACTTGTGTAAATAAAAGTATCGTCTGTTGAAGAGCTATTAATTCGTTCATTGGTAGATCCAAGGTTTTGAGCGATTCTGTTTTTATTTTTTCGCGATTCTGCAATGCTATCTCTAGCAACTGAATTACTTTTCCAATCACCGTGTCTTTCCAAAGCTGTGCTATCTGCTAAAATTGTAGCGGATATTGTCCAAAAAGAGTGACCCGTATAATGGCAGCGTTAGAAATTTCCAGATACTTGGCAATAAGTCCAGGAATTCGTCCAAATGTATTAGCTCCTACTGTATTAAGTGTACATTCTCCAGAATTATAAAATAAAAAGAATTTTTTGAAAAACTTGTAAGTGTTCACGTCTATGAGTAAATATTTATCATCTAGCGTATTTTCGCTGAATTTTACCCTTTGAATAAACTAAGACTTCTCTGGTGAATAACCAACAGAACAATTCTTGAGGAAGATTGTAAGTATGAAAAAAATCATGATGTCAATATTGTCCTTGACCCATAGCATACATTTTAATTTTGAGAATATACACCACAACGATGAAGACTTCTTAATTTTCGACCAATTTAAAAATAAATAAAGAATCTAAAACTTGATAACAATATACCTGATGTAGAAAATAGATGAGCACAACTGTTTCGGTAACTATCGCTCTCAACCATTGCCAAAATTTGTCATATTCTTTCGTATAGCTTACTACTGATTTTTTTGGAATTAAAGTTGATTCGACTTCTACCGCTTTTTCCAAAATTTCTTCATTCATTGCTGAATTATCGCATCCAGACATTTTTCGTGAAAAATTTCTGTTGACATAATTGTCTATAATAAACAACACCAAAACATTAACTTTACAATCACATCAGTCATCACAGAAACAAACGTCAAAATGATATATTATATCTGAATAATTATAATTTTCAACAAAAAACTAAATTAAATTTCTTAGAAATTATTATAGTGCTATAGTCGACTATAAAATATATGAAATCCGTTTATAATCCAATATATGGCATTCATAAAATTAGCACATTCACTTCGTTCATGCACCAATTTAATTCATGCCATAATACTATAGATTATAGAATAATTTCATAATATACTATCTATAATAAGTTTTTTAATAGTCACCAATTTAGCTACTGACTACTGCGACGCTATCTCATGTACCGTATCGCCGACTATATTAATTTGAACCGTTATGTTTCAAATTAAGTTATACAGAACTGATTACCCAATAAAACATATTTAATATTAAATCAGTTTGTTCCTTTCCACAATTTTTGTTGAACATCTAATGTCAATGCTAAATTTCACCACGGAATGTTTCTCGTTTATTTATATCTGTGTTAATTCGCATTATCTCCTAATGGCTTGTCTCAAGATAAAAATATCTTAATTTTCAAGGATATACCACAAACATTCAGTAAGCATCGCCTTGAATATTTTGTTAGCAACGCCTACTCTATTCTAATTTGACAGTTTAGCTCAATTATACTGCAACCCGTTATTCTAAAATACTAAAATCTAATCTAATTTCGCAGCTATGTTCGGTTAGCAAACTATTCGTACTTAGTGCGTAAAACTTCAATAAATAATGTTCATAACAAAAAAAAACCAATAGTCATAAAACCGGAACTATAATAAATAACCGAAATGATGATAACAGAATTATTTTCAGAAGTAGATACGTAAGTGCTCGTACTTTAGATTTAGGAAAACGTGATCAAAACGTTTGTTGTTGTTTTTTATTTCACTTTTCTGGTTCCTATGACGCAATATATTTGAATAAATATATACTTCTTTATTTTCTATTTTGTCGATTTCCTCTCTAAATTGACAAAACAATTAAAGAGTCCTGTCCCAGTTTTTTTTTCTCAATCCTGTTGTCTAAACGAATATTTATTCTCTTTATGTAAGGTGATAAATAATTTTGGGGTCTTATTTTGTATCCCGTCTTAAAACCAATTGATCAATAATATTACATCAGTTGAAATTTTTTTGTTTGGGTTCATTTGACGGCCGCACAAATCATCCATTTATCAAATAAGCCATGAAGTTATCACGTGCCACGTTCTCGTGTTACGCACTGACACACGCGCAGAAAATATTTACTCTCATAGTAAATGTAAATTTTCGACCTTGTCCGAAAGCCAAAATATGTTTACAAATCTGAAAAAGTAGTGAGTAATAATTTTTTCCACAATTAAATACTATTTCCGTGTACAGTTGAAATTTTATAGTTAGTTTTGGTTTTCAAGGTTGGCGATATCAAATTATTTAGTACCTTGCAGTTAGTGAACGTGGAAATTATTATTGATGTATGTTCTTAACCTTGTAAAATTTATTATTGTTCTTGAAATACTATTTAATTGTTGAAAATAAAGTTTTAATGTAATAATGCACAAAAAAAGCACGTTACGTCAATTTTTCCCATAAATCATGTGTTGCCTAATCAAATATTTTATATGCTGCTGAAATGGGTAGTGATTCGTACAAAGGTTAGACGATTAGTGTAACACCTCTATTATACAGTTCACTGCCTTGTAAATTTATTAAGGGGTGATAATTTTACCTTTATCAATGATTGGGAACACATGCGTGGCTAATTCGATGTTTGTTTATGCTCATTTTTTGAAGGTCATTTTTAATACATATTTCCAATTTTTTTTACTTGAAATACATAATAATTGATGGTAAAAAAGCTACACGTGCACTGAATTTGCAATTATTTGAACTGTTGTGTTATCTTCTTCAGAAATATAGAATAGAGATTAATTAACTTTAAATAAATTTTATAACAAATAAAAGAATAAGCAGGGGACACAATTTAATTTCCCTCCATTTAAAACTGGCACATCGGAAAGTTTAAATTAGGAAAACATATTTTTCGAAAAGTACAGAAGTGAGCAATTGAATCTATGACACATAAACAAAGCCAAAATTAATTTCTACAAGAATAATGTTCTTTATGATAGAAGTGAGGTTATATTTATTCAAAAAAGAACACAAAATTTCGGTAAGATTGGATTAAGGGATAAGTAGTTTAAAATTCGATTACAAATTTGACGACATGGCAAACTAATATAAACATGGTAAAAATATAAATTCGAATAGCAATTCTAAAAGATAAAAGTAAGGTTATAGTTTGCATAAATCGATAAAGTTTTACTATCTATAGCATATTATGTAACACTGCTATAAAACACAATGAAACATTCGCATTTTATCCTCTAGGAAAAATTCCTTTCCTACGCTACTGAATGTTAATCCTACTAGATCTAATTCTAATTCTATTCTTTCATGTAATGTAAATTTATATCTCCTATGTTATTTATGTTACTTATTTCAAGGTCAGGCACGCGTAAATTTTATAATTTGTTTTGTAAACATTGTCAAGGTGCGAAAAATCTTGGAGGCGTTTGGCATAAATCGTTAATTCGTTACGAAAAATCCCAATGTTGTTTATTGTTGTGATGTTCGTATATTTATCTTTAATTACGATTGTTGTTTGTTTAAATAAACAAATTAATTTAATAAATATACGATATGTGATAAAATTTGAAGGCTCATTCAATTTATAAACAAATTGTCCTTTTTATCTTGACGTTCAGATGTTTATGCATTCGTGATAAATTAGGGAAAACAAAAAATTCGTTCTCACTTATTATTTGTTTGTTTAGCCTTTTAGAGATATTTGGAAAAGAATAATATTTTAAGTGTTGCTTTATTAAATTTTGATTTATTGCTTATTTTGTAATATTCTTTCTAACTTAATTTTTAGGTATGTGGGGCGGCACAAGCCCAGGTGGTATAAGCAGCAGCTCTTCAGCGTCTTGGCGCTCTGGATCGGCGTCTCCTTCTCCTCCATTAAGTGAGAGTGGGACATCACCTCCACCCGCTCTACCATCTTCAACACCTGCTTCTGATGAAGGCATTGAGCTTGACTACGATGAACTACCTCGCAAGAAAAAGGTCAGACCACTTTTCTTCAAAATTTAAATTAAATTGTTGCCACCTATTGAGCAAGGGAGTAACTACTGATGACATTTATCGTAACCTCAAAAATTGTCCACATTTCGAATAACAAATAACTAAAGCTACTTAATAAAAACAAAAAATTAGCAAACCTAAATTTTCGCTGAATGCAAAATTACGTAAGACAATTATCCGATCGACGCACTCGATAATTAAACGTACATGGTGCAATTATACTCTCTTATTTCTCCTCTTATAAAAATTTCGCATAATAATAAGTTAAATTATAAATCGTAAAGTGTTGTAATTTTTCAATATCAAAGAAACAATCTCCTTGAAGGCCACTGGAAACAATAATTAAAAATGTATGCGCTGATCTACTTTCTTGATTTAAATAATGTTTGTTTAAATGGTTAATATTTTATTGAGAACTAGGTCAGATTAAGCCAGATCCTAAAATCTTATTACTTATATAATAAACTTACATGTGATATTTTTTTGCAATTATTAAAAAAAAAATTACTCTGTTTTATATAGCATAAATGATACGAATTAAATCGTTTATTTTTGATAATAAAGTTCCAGTGAAAACCTCCCGCAGTTGATGACCACATTCAAATGTTATATCTCAAGGTCGTAGACAAGGTACGCAACCATAAAAAACCTTTGATAAGCACTAAAATCGTGCAAATAACTGTTCACTACCTCGCCTGACGAATGCCGCTTGTGTATCATTATAATATTGTCAGCCAGCGACGCGCAGTCTGTCGACAAAAGTTTTTGCATACGTTTTTTTCTCAGCTCGCAATTTTTTTGTGCCAACGAAAAAAAATGCGATGACTTGGATTTATCGCAGACAGTACAATTAAATAATTATCTTGTATTACTTTCATTTAAATTTGAAACTATTAAAATTGTTGAATAAGTGAAAATTATTCCCACTTGTTTCTTGTAATTTTGACATATATTGCAATGCTGCCATCTTTTATTAATCAGTCAAAATCTATTACCCAAATAGGTTAACTAATATTGAATCAGTAAATATTATCTATCTTCATTCAAAACTCCTAGAAAAGTGCTTTGTCATACTTGAGTGGTGATTAATACCAAAGAAAACACTCCAAAGCTGACCAGCAAATAGGAAGAGTCAGTCACACCCATTTTAGTTTCTATATGCTGCTGGCTATAAAACATTACATATTTTAAAATTCATGTATTCATTTCGGTAAATATTTATCCTTATACAAGCTTTCATCTTGATAAAATTGTCAAATTTATCAGTTCACAATATGGCTAATTTTTATGTTGTATTTAACGTCATGTATCATAGTTATATGATGGAATTATTCTTATGTTAGTTTGACTTTGTAGCTTGGCAGTATATGGAAATTTATTATTAAGTCTTGCTATAACTTAGTTTTATTGCGATTTTTATGGGTCTATTCAAAGAATGTTTTATTTTACTATTCTTATGAATGAATATTAAATCTTATAGCAACAAACATAAATAAAAATATTTTTAGGTACTACACCTTCAAAAATTACAATAAATTATTATAATTATTTGAATGAAGCAGTAAAGTGTAAAATGTCAAATGCAGTCAGTAGTACCAACCAAACTTTACAGGTTTTAAAAGAGAGAGTCTTTTCGTTAAAATAAAATAAAAAGAATTGTATAACCCCTTATCTCAATCCGTAGAAAATAACCTATATTTAATGTTCCATTGGAATAATAATTATCAATGTAAAAATGCAGGTATTCCGAGGAAAGTTACATTGCATGTTTTATATTGCAATTCATAACATTACAAATTGCGAAATAATGTACTTTAGATGTAATATCTTACTTGCATGTCACAATAAGAGGACGATAAGTACCCGCATATAATTATAACATTTGTAACAGATTTTTAAAAAATGATGACCCCAAAGAAATGCTTACACTATAGTATTTAGAAAATTTGAAAAGTAGAAAAACAGCATGTCGTTAACTTTCACCAGAATAAATTCTATTCTATTCAGAAGTATTGAAATTATTCAGTTTATTTATACATAAAATTAGAAAAGCATCGAGTGTGACAAAAAGAATCTAAGTTGCTTGGGCAAAGAGAGCCAGAAACATTTGCCGGCCGGCGATTTTCACTTCCTTATACAAATGCACGGTCAACGTATGTTAGTTGCGGAAGTAAATCAACAAGTAATAAATTCTGTAGTGATAAAAAAGAAAGTGAATTTATATAGAAATTTACGATTTTATCTATGACGGAGAAGCAATTCAGGTTTTTTAATTTTGTACGCTCATTTAATTTTATATTCTGGAAAATTTGTAGTTATAACATCTATTTACATACTTTTACTCGATACTGTAAAAATTTTGCAGTTAAAAACTTGGAGTTTAGGCAAAAAAATAATTTTGATATCTGTATAGATCTATATTTATGATTTGAAATATTGGTTGTATTCAGTGTATAGAAGTTTAAATTAAATTAAAGCGGATCATAAATTATCTGACACATATATCTTGCGGAAAGTAACTATTAGTTACCATTCCACAACCAGCAATTTATTTTCTCCACAATAATAATAAATTATTCTACTTGACAATCTATAACTTATTTAGCAGTCTGGAATATCTTCAGTACAAATATTTTCAACGAGAGCTAAATTTTCTTCTTGAATAAACTGTTGCTAAAATTTTTGTTGCGGTTAGATTTGGTGCAATTATCTACGTATCTAGATTGAAAGTACCGTATTAATTATGCTGTCGAAAAAGAGCAATGTAAGATTGTGGGTCTACAAAATCTTTATTAGACTACGTGATTCTTTTGTACGAGTTTTTTGTTACAAACAAAATTGTTTTGTTTGTCAAACAGAGCAGTGAATAGTGGTTAGCAATATAACGGTGAAAAATCACTTAGTGGAAAACTCAAATGAAGAATATCCCCAGAACAGGTACTCAATTTTTTTCCATTGAATTCATCAGTTTATATTACAATATTTCTTTGTTGCTGATTAAATCAGTACACCAGATCAAATTATATACAATCAAGTAGTTTAGTTGATCACGATAATGTGATGTTTTGAGCGGATGTTAATCAATACGGAATCCAACGATGATCAACTTCATCAACTTAAACGTTCACTTAATCAACAACTCACAATGTTATTTCTGCGGTACTAAAGAACTAAATCAAATCAACAAATAAGAATTTTTATCAATCACAATTCAGTTATTCACTCAATTTGTTTTAAACTAGTACCAATTTTTTATGATTTTTCTCGGGCGCCAGTGGTTAATCCCACAAATTATATATTTATTTGTAGAGCTTGAAATTTTATTTGGGCGAGTACAGTAAAAAATGTATCAAAAATTAAATCATGAAGTCACCAGCTTTTCAAATTTTCGCTGCGCTTGAGATAACAGCAGGAATATTTGCGGAATATATGCACTAGGAACACAGCTACTTCGTTTTCACTACATACAAATTAGCTATCAAATTAATTATTGCTTTATATTCACTTTTATGACAGTAGTTTCTCTTTTAAGAATGCTGGAAATTATATTTCCGGAATTTTCTAATTACTAACGTTGTAACGGTTAACAATAATTGTAGCGACACCATCATCAAATAAATAATATTTTCTTAGGATCCGGTCTGAGAGACATTAAACATTTCTTGGAAATTTTATATTTGCCTAACCTATGAAGTTATTTATCGTCCACCTTCTTGAAATACTATTTAATTCTAATTAAGACTGGCCGTTGAACTGTTATCAGAAGAAAACAATAAATTTATCATACAATTTTTATTTAAAACTGATATGTCTTATCATTTTGATGATAATTCTGTAGAAACACTTAGTTATTCAAATATTAATATTAAAAAAAAATGTCTTCATTACTTTAGCTTCAAAGGCAGTACATAGTACTTACGCACTCCAATTTTTAAATTTTTGTCAGGATTTAGATAAAACAAAGTGGAAGGGAATTATAGAAGCTTCTGTTATCATATACCAAAAATTGAAATATGAAGCTTCAGTTGTTCATTAATTGACAAGTCGGTCACAAGTATGAGTATCTGTGGCAAACAAATCAAGAGAGAGACGGAATTTCCTAATAGAATATTTGAAGAAAATTTCATTCAAAGTACAATAAATGAAAATGGCAAAGCTCTGGCTCTAAGGTTCAATATTATAGTGCAATTGGCAGTATTGCCAACTTTTCAACGAAGGCAATATCACGCGATCAAATGACGAAGTGACGTTGCGGCTGATCGCTGCACGTGTCTACTGTCGACCATTAACCAAGGCCAAATTTTGCCATCTCTCTCTAACTGCGTGGTTGCAAATGCAGTTCAGCTGCAACTCCAACTCCGGATCTTCTGCGTTTTTGCCAATCACTTCAGTGACGTCACTGCACACCAGCGCGTGTCTTTTGTTTTGCAATGTAACGTTTACTTGCTCTATTTTATTTGAGTATTAGTGATAGCGAATTGCGAAATTGTGGATTTTTATCGCTCGGTGTGCATTTGGGTTTTATTGCTGTGACATTCTGACAATCATTATGTGATAATGTATGTTGTATCGCTTGTTCTGAGATTGCACACGTGTATTTTACAATCGGCTTATGATAAAATACGTGTATTGTGGTGACGTATAATTTATAAATTACTGTACAACCTGAAACACTTTTATTTCAGATTCGAACAAGATAAAAGTATGTTGTAATCAATGGAACAAAGTACTTTGAGTAATTCTTATTATCGATTTTATACTCTTGTAACACAGATTGGTTAATCGTTGACACACTGACAATGACACAGTTCCATTTCTTTGAAAATAAATTTGGATATACCAGGTTATAGGTACTCATACTACAATTTATCGACAAGTGTCAATGAAGAGGATTGCATTGAAGATAAATTTCATGTTGAGTCATCCCAATCAATAACATTGCGATAAATATACAATAAAAATTATACAAGAGTATATAATAAGTTGAGAGGTATTGAAATAATGACGCTAAGGTGTAAAAAGAGGATGCATTTTGTGTCATTGTCGTTTATTTACATCTCGAAGCGGACTGAAGGGAAAACTATTCACTAAGAGTTGTAAAGAAAAATTGTCTTTGAAAATGGAGCATGTGCAGCATGCGCTTTGAACACTTTTATTGTATTGCGGATAACAAAAACATCGCTCTGACTCCAGTATATTATTTCTACATCCTCCCTCAATCAACACTAATAGTTTGATATTGAATTGAAATCAGGAAATAATAATTTATATCAAGAAGACAGATGGGATTAATATATCTACTGCAATCTGAGTTTTTAACACTTTAATTGTGCAGGGAAAGTCGAGGACGTCATTCTGTCTTCAATATATTAATTTTACATCCTTCCTTCATCAACACTCCCAGTCTTCAATTTTTTGGGCCGCTGGCTCAAGAAGACAAATAAAATTATTGTATACATTGTCATTCTATCTTTGGTATGTTATTTCTACATCCTTTTTCAGTCATTATTTAAAGTTTCAAATTTTATGAATCGCTTTTTTAGTCAGGATTTAAGAATTTATCTCAAGAGGACAGATAGGATTATTATATCTATTGTGATATTGACTTTTGAACACTCTGATTGTGTTGAGGACAACACAAACAGGCAGTTCAATTTTTTTTGAACTGCCTGTACATTCATAAATGATTAATTTATTTCGAGAGAACAGATAGGATTGGAAAATCATCTAATTTAGGGTCCTCAGAAGCCGGAGGCTCTTCGGCACTTGAGTAATGTAACCAACGGATAATTTGACATTACTGCATGTGTATGTTATGTAACGATACCTCGCTGATGGCGCGGTTGTTACCTTTGGCGTCGCGGTCAAAACTGCTGACGGTGTGCTCGGGCGCCAATACGATCGGTGACGCAGTTTCTAAGGCAGACGACTGAAGGAAGGGTTAGGGTTGTCAAAATAATCATCAGGAGCTAGGTGTCACAATGAGATTTATTTACACACAAATACGACGACGGTGAACATAGAACATATATTTTTCAGAAACTTGCACGGAGATACTTGGCTGACGGTGACGGAACGGCTGTACATGACACTCGACACCAGTGGTCGCAGATGACGAGAAACTTTAAAATAAACAAATCGTGAAGCGATTTCCCAAACGGTGGATTAACTTATCTTCGACGCTTGTGAAACCAAACTGGTTCCTAAGTAGTGTATCTACGTTAATTTGCTCAACGCTGTGAAGCCAATGATGACCCCCTCAATGGTGATTCTATGTTAAAACAATCTAACGTTGCGAAATCACGACGACGCTAAAGTTAATCCAACACTGTGAAATCAACAAAGACTTAGCCAGCGGTGACTCTACGTTAAATTATTCAAACACTGGGAAATCAACAAGGACTTCTCCAGCGGTGATTCTACGCTAAAACAATCTAACACTGTGAAATCAATAAAGACTTCCCCAGCAGTGACTCTACGGTAAATTATGCAAAAATATTCCAAGTTCAAAACCAGCAAAAGTATTATAAGTTCAAAACAGCAAGAGCAAACAAATCTAAGTTCCTTTTACGGACAAACAAATAAATTCACAGATTGTATCAGATAATTGTGCTAACGGACTTAGCACAAAAACTCCACATGGAGTGGAGTATGAAGAGATTTCAGTCCCCACAACGCTAAAAGTAGAAACTAATAAAATAGTATAGATGAACAGCGTCACTATCAACTTTGATTGAAATATACATCAATAGAAAAATATTATTGAAGCAAAACTTCCTCACACAGGTTTCGAGATGGGAAGTCAGCATACAGAAACCGACCATCACAAGATCTATACTTTCGTAGGCTGTGTGTATGAACATGTGGATACAGAATACCCTCTATTAGAGAATAGGTTGCATTCATATTCCGTACAGTAAACACGTGTACAAATGTAACATTTTATTTAATTCAAGGGTTAATTTTATCTAAATGTTATCGTGTATAGTAAAAAATACATCTGAAATAAATTTGAATCTATTTAATTTGGGAAAGGGAAGTGAAAGAAAGACACACCCGTCCTGTATTTCCACAATATATCACAGGACCACCGAAAAAACTTTTAAAAAATAATTGGACTCACTACTTTCACACGCAAATTTTTGCATATTGCGCTTTCTATGAAGAACTACGGTTTTGTGAACTGAGTTGGACCGGATATAATGAAGGAAACTTCGTAATCGTAATATGTAGTTAAAAAAACCGGACACGAGTGGAGTAGTGACAGAAGTAATTGAAAAGGGACTAGGGTATCATACACATAGCCAAAATACGAGTCGCGCGTACTTAGCTACGCCGGAAGAACAGGAAGCAGGGAGTCTACAGAAACATGCATCAACTTACAACAACTTGCAATCCCGTGACGCGGGAGAAGTGCCGAAAATAATCAATGTAAAGTTATTACGAAATTAAATTTCGTTAAGATTTTCAGAAAAACCGAACGCTACATTATCCGTTTTTTTTTTTATGAATTTTTGATGTGAATGAAACATTGAAATAACGAACTGTCCGGGTGAATATAGGACGCAAAAACATTTCTTCATGCTTCAAAATAATGAGTATGCTAGATCCGCAAGTAATCTGTACATAATCTGCTGATCTACCTTGGGTGACAACTGATGTATTACATTTTGATGATGCTGGAAAGTTCATGTTATCTTCGGTTAAATTTAATCATGCTAGTTGGAAATATCTGTTGCATCGCAATTTCTACTATATTTCTATTTTCGATTGTCAATTGTCACAGCTCGTCACACCTCCTCGCTAACAATGTATCTATAATTACGAAGCCAATTTACCAACAACAACAATTACTCGCAACCAATGAAATCCGGGCGTCCGTGTGGACATCAAGGCGTCGAGGTAACTGTCGAGCTGAGGGCAGAAGGCCACGCTATTTAAATGCCAGCTTCATGTTCTGAACTCGACACGTGTGTATCTATCAGTTAGTAGGATAGATACAGAATAGTGTTCTGTAACCTTGCTGTAAATAAATGCGACCTTGTGGCTAATGCAACGCAACGAAAAGATTGTGTTGGTGGAAAGAATTAAGAATGAATCAATGGAGAATTGCAGATTTTTTTTTTTTCTAGTAAAAACTAACTCTGAAGTGCAGATTAGTCGAACTTGGTTCCAAAGAACAGCTCATCCAACCTCACTTGGAAAGGTATCTCATTTTTCCAGGTTCAAGTCCCATCAATGTCTGAAAAAATAGGCCAAAACTAAGTCCTTATCGTGCCAAACGAATAGTTGTAAGCCACTATTCCTTCTTGAAGAATAAGAGAAAGTTTCGGTAAATGAGATCAGGAGAAAAGGTGGCAGAAAAGGCGGCTCTCACTAATGAAAGAAGTGGCATGATCGTGCAGATTTTCTTGGAGACCTCTAATTACGACAAAAGTTGGTCTGTAAGTCTGCCTGAAATCTTTCTTAAAGTCAGGAATTGTGGATTGACAGAAGCAAATTAATTTGGATCTGGAAACTTCCTGAATGCTTAAGGTTTCGGGAAAGGACCACTCCAATAATAGTGGAAATTGGGCACGCATAACTATTAATTCCGTTGAATTAATTGATTTATGATAGTGCAGACATATTTTCTAATCTTTTATCTTGAAAGCCAAAGGCCAGATGTAGAAAAAAGAAAGTATTTTCTGTTCCATTCACTGCTAAATATGCAAGTAATAATTCCAAACTAAAACTCACCAAGATAATATTTGCATGATGTAAAAGCTGTGCAAGATTTAATAAACTTATATCATTCTGACAAATCACCAATGAAACAAATGATAAATGTGACATGGCTTATATCGGGTGTGCCTTGCTTCGAGCATTCAGAATTTGGTTTATGTAACTAGTGCTGCCAAGGACGGTCTCCAAATTCTGCAACCGGATTCAAATCTGGAGCACAGTTATAATTGATCCGGATACATTTAGAAATAACAGCAACCAATTTTCTAGCAAGGAAATCGACTTCTAAAAAGATAGATTAACGAAGCTTCAACTCTAGGGATTCTTTACAGGACAATTCATTTGTTTTCCAATAAAAAAAAAAACAAGCATTCACTTTACGATTGACAGATTATATCTCCTGGCATACAAATCTGATTATCTGTGGCTTGGTTAAATGATGGCATTTATTCTACGATTGATGTGTGGTTTCAAGAAGATGATGGGAAGGAAGATTGGCGCAGTCGGTACTCATTAGGATAGCACATTGCGCCCTAATTTAATAAATATGTACTGCAGTCATCAGGGCTGTAATTAGAGGCTCTGAAACAGCAAGAGATTGAGGGGCTCTTCATCTCTTCACTTTAGATTCATAAGCTTTTTTAACGTCTTGTATAAAAACATACTCTCAATGTTCGTGGGTATTTGTTGCACTGAATATGGCAAAAATATGGCATTTTGATACATACACAAATGTATGAAGAAGTTCCCACATTGGGACACTACATTGGCGCAGTCGGTAGGGTAGCTCATTTTGTCCTAATTTAATAAACAGTTACAGTAATCTTCAGAGCCATATCTAGAGGCTCTGGAGCAGGAAATGATTGAGAGAGACATTTCATCGCCCCATTTTCATTTGATAAGCTTTTTGAATGCCAGTAACACTTTAATTTGATCTCATGAGTACTCCTCTTATCCAGAGGTCAACTATACGTGTTAAAATTTATTTTTCATAATACCTGCATTGAAACAATGCGTTTAAACACCTGTTTTGTCAGTCGAAACAAGACAATTTCAGAAAAATGCGTGTAGACGGGCAGAAACAAGCTTGTTTCTGCCCGCTGAATTTATTTCTCACATCGTTTTACTCCTGGCAGAGTAGCATTTGTTCATTGTCAACCTCTAAATGAAAATCATATAACCTCAGTTAATTTGACAGTTGTTGTATTCGTAACTGTGAATTAAATTAAAAAGAGGATTAGTTTCAAGAAAGAAAACTATTAATACGATAATTTCAAGTACACCACAACATCTTATTTATAAAGCACAAGCAGCTACTCTCGACTTGTTATCTGCAAAATCAAAAGAAAAATATTCACTTTGTTATGTCAAATTTGTAATAATGGTAAGTTTCAATGCAGGTATTATGAAAAATACAGTGTGTGGCACGGGACAAAACACGATTTCAGCTGAGGGTGGAAGGGTGGCAGGTGGGAAGGTGGGAGGGTGGCATCAATTCTCACCCTCAGTTGAAATCGCCTTGTTTCGTCCATAGCCACACAATATATTATTCTTGTAGACGACAAAAGTGACATTTCGAAACTTGGATATTTGAACAAGCTTCTATTTTCGAACGATACATTGGCGCAATCGGCTGAGTTGCTCATTTCGGCAGTCTTCAGGGCCATAGAGGCTCTGAAGCAGCAAGTGATTGAGGGATCTTTTATCTCCTTACTCTCGTTTAATAAGCTTTTTATAACGCCGCTATCGTTTTAATTCGATCTTGTAAAGAAATACTCTCCTTGTTCGGGAGTTTCCTTTCTGGTGCTTAAATGTTTGGACATTTTCGAACGATTAATTGGCGCAGTCGGTTGAGGCTCATTTCGACAGTCTTCAGGACCGAGCCTCTCTAAAGCAGCAAGAGATTGAGGGACCTTTTATCTCCCTATTCTCGTTTAATAAGCTTTTTGTAACGTCGCAATCTCGTAAAGAAATACTCTCCTTGTTCAGGGGTCTCCTTTCTGATGCTTAAATGTTTGGACAAGTTCCTATTTTGGAACGCCACATTGGCGCAGTCGGTAAGGTAGCTCATTTTGCCCTAATTCAATAAAAAAATTACGATAGTCTTCAGAGCCGTAGCTATAGGTTCTTTATCTCTCCACATTGGTTTAGTAAGTCTTTCTACATTGGGAACGTCTTTTGAAGTTGTAACGAGTCGTCCAGAACGTTCAGCATCATTTGTGCTGATATGGCTACTCCAAAAATTTCGAAACCACTTATAAACTGTTCCAATCGAAGGTGTAGATTTACCATAATGTTTATAAAGTTTATCTTGAGTTAATATACGAAATTCTCTTTCGCCTTTTCTGGAAATCTCTTGACTTGCACGATTCACGAACTTAAACCAGATTTCTTAATTGTTCTCAAAATATAATGATATGTTAAGAATCTTGTGAATCTCCATTTCTCTTGCGAGTTTCTAAATTCTTCGGAGAAAATCATCGACAGATTTTTGCGTACGTTTTTCTCCATCTTCAAACATTTTACCACATTCAACAGGTCGGCCTACATCAAGTTGATTTTCATAATCTGCGCCCGAGTCTTTTACTCTTTATAATTTCCACAGCTTTCTCCGACTGCTGGAGCTGATAAGAAATGTTTCTCCACAAAACCAAAACACCAAAAGGTCGGTGACATTATGTACAGTCACAACTGATTTTAGATACGCGTTTGCCTTGCAAGATTGCCTGGAATGGGACAATATTGTGAGCGGAATATTAAAACATTTTTTGTTTGGAATTATAGTCGAAATCAAGACGTAGAAGAACAGTTAATTATTTTAGGAGTACGCTAATGACTATAAGTTGGAAAACTTGTTTTCTTATTTGTCTTTGTAAACATGAAAACAGATTTATTTGTTATCCAAACACACAACTCTGATTTCAAAATAATTTGATTTTTATGATGTTTATTTAGAGAAGAAGTTACAAGCTTTCGATGATCAATCGGAGCTTGTTTAATTGGCAATTTTCCATGAAAATTAGACTGTCATATTAGAAACAAAGCAATGATTTCAGCTACATCTTTCAATATTAATACACAAAAGAGACACTGATACCCAAATCAAAAACAATTGAATATAAGTGAGGTTAGGTCAGTCCAAATCTGACATTTAGTGGTACTAAATTAAATTACCAACCAATGAATACTGGACTTGGAGGCTACCAAAAATTCTGAATCAGGCTTGTAAAGTTTTTAACCTGGAGTCAGACGCAAAAAAAAATCCCTAAGAAATCCACCATCCTCGAGACAGAGATGATTCTTTGTGTGAATGCGGCACCTCAAATAAACAAAGATGAAATATCTCGTGTTATATGCGTTTGAGAGAGAAGGGAATTGAATCAACAGCCCCTTGGCGGGATTCCCTGTCGGACAGGATAGGGTTCATTGTACCACGAACCACGGGGCGGAGTGTTAAGTCGCCGACCTACACACTAGGAGAGAAAGAAAATTCTTGGAGAACTGTTGCGCATTTTTGAATAGACTAAACTAAAATAAACTTATGGTTAGTCATTTGTTATATCAATTTTTTGTCTTTTAACACATGTGCAATTGTTTTAAATATAGGTTAAATTTATCTAACGAATGTTATTTATGTAAGTACAGGCCTTGTGAAAGTATTGTTCACATTTATAATCGTTTTATGCGGGTATTATACAAACGAAATCAGTAACTGTAATTTTTTACTTGAAAGTGAAACTTGGTTTGTTACTGTTAATAGCTTAAATCGAAATTACTTTTTTTGACAGTTTTTACGCCCAATACACCGCAAAATAGTTGATAAATTTAATGGAATTTGAAATTGATAAATTTTCTTGTTGACTAGTTAGCGACAACACATTAATTTCCAGGTTCAAATTTTATCATTCCGTTATAATTCTAACTGTTGTTTATTCATAAAAATGTGCCATCAGATTGAGCATTTATCAAACGCCATAACATTTTTTTTCTTCAACTGTTTGTATCATCATCGCCTGCTAGATTACAAATCTCTCCGGGAAGATTCCAAGGCAACCGGCATCATTGTTTATATTTTTATCTCAGTCTTCTGAGCGAGAAAACGTTATTGGCCTCGGTTGCGTTTCGCATAAACACTCACACACATAAACAGAGGCGCGTGTAGTGAAACTAGCACCCAATGCGCATCAAAACAAAAACGCAACGCTTGTGACGTCACATGATGCGTAGTAAACAAAGTTTGCGCTCAGTTGTTTTGGTTTTGCTTTTAAGAGCAACAGTAGCAGGAAAAAATGAGATTAAAACGCTTCTTTTCGTGAACTGTTATTGAATCTAATAAAATGTAGAGGAATCTAAAAAAGTCGAAAGTACTAGATCGGATTGTTTTTGGGCAATTTTGAAGTCATAAACCCTAGGAAGGGCTTTGGCCTCTGTTGTCGGTAATGTCGGTAGCTGCTAGGCTCCTCGGCTCTGATGATGCGAGTGGGGTCATTAGCCTTCGGTGACTAACGCTACGCAACTGCCCTGTGCGCGGGTAATTGTTCCACGATGTACGGATTATATGTATCCAACCATGTTCCTTTTGTTTTATTTGGATTCCGAGAGTTCTTCACCTAACGCACTCGACTATTGTGCACTGAGATTTCATCCATGACGTTTTTTTGCACGAACGACAGCAGAATTGTTCCAAGGATGGAGACAGACTTAATTGATACTTATGTATAATAAAAGTTCAAATAATATCAAGTATAACTTGGAAAAAAAATATGCTCACAATAAACAAATGCGACACTCCTCTATTTAACTGAAATAAATTTTGATTTTGCAGCCCATGTGCGTAAGCGGCATTCCAAACCAAATATGTTGTGTACTCCTACTGCCATTTTTAAGATGAAATCACCCGGAACAACTATATTACCGCGAAATTTGAAATGATGAATCTTGTAGCAATATGTTTGATAAATACTTTCTTATAATAAATTAACAAAGTTTTAAGTGGTGTGTATATCAAAAATTCGATAATCTGTCAGTTTCATCATGTCTGCAATAAATCCGTACAAAATTAGTGCTAACGTATAAAATAATCGACTCGAATATGCATTACTCTCAATTTGCAGTTATGGCGCTCTTTATAATTTTGATGGCTTCGTTAATTGTGAGAATTGTCGCATTTGGGATTCAGAAAATCCACGAGTGATTATTGAGAAACAAATGCATCCACAATGGACCATTCTTCTTCAAAGAAACAGCTGATCAGGCAAAAACATTTAATGGTGCTCACTATCCCGACATGATAATCAAGTATTTTGTGCCTACATTGTAAAGTATGAATGTGAACGACATATAGTTTTGGAAATTGAATACTGTATCAACGAAATTTTGTCACAAGTAAAAAAGCCATGGAAATTTCTACAAGAGTCCGTATGTGCCAACAAAGCCGTGGAAGCCATTTGCTCTATATAATATTCATCACATGAAGCAGATTCGATGAAATATTCATATTTTTCAATTTAATATTGTCTATCAAAATTAAATAACCATCATACAGTATACTTTATGATTCAATAAAAAAAATGATAATTTTAATTTGAAACATATTTTCTATCAAAATTCGTTCTTGCGTGAGTTTTGGGATATTTCATATTGTCATTATTTAATAATTCCATTAAAATATATATCTTTGACACTCATTTTATATGCGAGCAGTAATTTTAATGTTTGAATATTTGCCTCCTGAAATGTCAAATTTAAATTCTTGTCTATCCCGCCATACTCACTGACCTTCTGTAAGCTTGATTTACTTCAAAACAAAATTAGACTAGACAAAGACAAGTACTACAGTTTCACCTTAATCAATTGAACCAAGTGATCGAAATGTAGAACTAAAACTCACGGTGAAAAGTGGCGCCTATTTTAAATGTTGGAAAGATGGCAAATTGGATTGAAAGATAATTATATTTCCTTTGGTAAATTAGACATTGAAAAGCAATTAATTTGACGAAAATACACATGAAAACACATCTGAACCAGAAATGTTTCAGTGCTGAGCAATTAGAGATATTTTTTTGTGCATTAAAAGTTATTGAAGTAAATTCTGAACTGCGCAGGAGTCCGCGCATATTTTTCAGCCAAAAACTGGCGTGCACTGCTTTAACTGTCGTTTTCAGTCATAGATATAATAACATATAGATTTTTCGAAATAAATAAAAATATTGAAGGCCATTGAACGATATATTATGGAACTTACGGTAGAAAGAATTACCGTTTTGGAAGACGAAAATATAGTATACTGAATTAAAAATTGATGTAATGTCATCTGCGTTGCTAAGTTTAAGATTTGAGATCAGTAAATTTCAGGAAAATAAAATAAATACATCTACTACTTCTTGTTTGGTTAGAACTCAGTAGGGTAATATTAACCCTTGGTCAAAACTTGACATGAACCCCGGATACTTGCCATGACGTCGTCGAAATATTAAAATGAGTAGACGCAAAAAAATTATTACAGAAAACAAATGTCAACAATACATGAAAATTTACAAAATAAACTAGAGACCAGCGCATCGAAATTCGCTAGATTTATTGGGCAACGTAAATATGCTACAACTTTACGGCGTAATCGTAAATCCTAAAATCTAAAACCTAAGACACTAAATTATGTTGTCTTTCAGAGTGTTCATTTTAAGGATCAGAATATTAGTGATGAAATTGTAAAATTAGGGCACATAGGAAAATTTTGGAATGGAAAATTGGCCCAAAATATGTTATGAAAACGTCAACTTTATTGTTTGTAAAGAAGAAAATTGCTATGTGAGTATTGTATGATAATACAGCCATTCACACATTTTTACATCTGCTGTTAAATATACCCGTACTCACGTGGAAACAAAGTATCCATTAAAAAAATTACATATTATATTTTCGATTAGATAACTCCGTCCACGTGCTTCCAATCGACTCATTGTTTCCTACTTATCAATTTCAACTACAAGGTAAAACAAATCCACAAAAAAAAACAATCACCAGCAAATTGAACAACGGTCCAAGAAACGCAAACAAAACAAAATCAAAGTGACCATCGACGAAAAACAAAACACTACCACAGAGCCATTGGCCACTACATCGACAAACTGTAAGAATCAGGGAAACCCAGATTCAGAATCAAATGCAGCGGAGTTCAACGTTCGTGGTTAAGATTGCTTCAGACTATCGCTTATTTTGGAAAGATTTTCAACTGTTTTGTAGCGTGGGTGATTGACGAAGTGTTGACATTGTTTTATTTTGAACAAAGATGTAAAGTTTTGTTGAAGGTGCTTGGCCTTATAAGTGGGGAAGATAAGCCACCTTGCCTTATACATTTTATGACGAAGAACTGTTAATACTCCAACGCTTTTAGTAATAAAGTGGAGTTTTTGGTACTTATAAGCATCGAGAATCGCTGTTTTATGTTTTCCAAATAATAATACGGCAAATATGTGTTTATGTGTTTCTTGCTTTATCATAAATGTTGTTCGTATGAATTTTAATAGATTACCTGCATATTTAATGACTTTTATGATAATTGAGGTCTTTATTTACTACTGAGGTCATCATTTTCATTGACTATTAACAACGCATATTAATATTTCCATTAACAAGATATTTCAGTCATATTCAGTTATCAAAAATCAGGCTGCATATGATAATTGCTATTATCTACGTAGATATGTAAATAACAAGTGACAACCATAATGTTTTTCTATTATGTTACTATGACATTGACATTCGTAAGTTGAATTACCAAGTTAGATATAAATTGAAAAAGTTTTGCATTTTTAAGAATGGATGGCGTGTCATCCCTTTGGATTTTAATTTGCTTGCTTGTACTTCTTGAAATATTCCAAATGCGATTCTATTGTGGGAGATTAGCAGACTCAATTCTGATTTAAGTGAAGAATCCCGAAAATTGTTTGACTAAATTGAATATAGGCTAAGTAATCCAAATGTATGATTTTTGATGAATTAAATTCCAGCATCTTTTATTATAAACGTTATGTCGATGACTGCGTAGTAATAGCTCAATTAAAGTAGATTCCATATTTGATAGGAGATCTTAATGGGTTAATCGTTAATACTTTCTTTTAATATGTGCAGAATATTTCAATAATCGTCTTGAAGTGTGATGTTTTTATTTTCTTCGTCTTTAGTATTTCTTGAATTTAAATTACTAACGGTTCATACTAGATGGTCTTATTCAAGTTACAATTTGTCCTGAAGCTGCGGATACTGTACAACAGCAAAACATTTTGTTTCCTCTGCATCTATGGAAAGAAAAAAGTAAAACCAAATGCTGAATCTAACGGTTTCCTTCTGTAATCTTAAATCAGTATGTTATTACAGTAACTGACCGCACTTAATTAAATCCATACAAGCATATACTTGCAATTACATCAAATTCGCCATTAATCTCTTGGTCGCAAAGCAACGTATGATCTACAAGAAAGGAGGAGTACAGAAGCAAGCATATATCCATATCCTGAAGCAACATACAACATTTTCTATCCTAACAAAGGAGTCTGAGTTGCCATCTACGGTTGTCGGTTGTTTCTGCCACCGCTGTTCACGTGTTTCTCTCTCGATCTTCTACTGTTCCTTGTTTGCGATATTACGCAGTAGTTGCGCTAGGCCGTTGGACGACAGCAGATTTATTTTTCTCAAATGCGTAGATGCTAAAAATAATTAACAAAGAATTGGACTTTAGATTGAAAGAAAAATACCTAGGCACTTAGGACTCTATTTATTGCGGATTTCTTTTTTTCGTTTGAAGTTATATTGTCAGATAATTGTATTTTATCTGGAACATTTGCATCATTTATCTTACTTCAATCAAATTCTGCTTACTGTTGACTTTCAGGCAGTAGGTTGCTTCATTCAGCAAAACTCAATAAAAATTGTGAATATACCCAAGTCCACACGATCGTAGTGAAAATTCAAAATTACATATGTGGCGGATTAGATTTTGGAGATCATTTCAACTATTACTCTTTTCTCTTCTTCATAGCTCTCAAAATAAATTCTATCGATTTTTCAAGAAGTAGTTTAACTAAATCTCACAATATAACGGCCATCAGGTGACTGTTGAAAATCTTCCCAGTTTCCTTGTCACCAATATATGAACAGAAGTTCAGAGTTGAAAAATAAATTACAGAATAGTGACAAACAAAATTTTCAAATTGTAATTCAACGTTTTGTGTGAATATTGCAAATAACTGGGCTAGAAAAACTCTGAAAAAGTAAGTACCTCTGCGACCTTTTGGTCAACGTCAAACGATTTACGTGGGTGAAATTAATTCATTGGCTAAGGTGCCGTTGTGCACTGCCCCAGGCAGTTTGCAATTATTTTTATTTTTCCTTCTGAAACATTAGTCGTACTTTAACCAAATTTGGCTCACTGACAAATATCATTTCGTAGATGGTTTTTATTAAAATTGATGAATTTAGAAGCAAAGCTCTTTCTACTTACCATTTTTTTGTACAACTAATTATCCTGAACCACTGATCTCAACTCAATCAAACAATCTGACAAAAAAATCAAATTAATGGTGCTTTGGAGTGAACTGGTCACATCTCAAACAAAATTTGCACACTGACAGCTACCAAATCACAAACGGTTTTAGTCAAAGAAAAATCCAAATCAAGCTCCTTTTCTCGAAGCTTATATTTCTTGGTTCAACTGCTCCTAAACTTTTGGTCGAATATTGACCAAAATTTGTACAGTGGCAACTATCACACTAGCTTGGAAAAACTAAAAAATCAAATGTGATTGTATCGCATCTCAACAAAATCTTTCCCTCTGGTATCTACTAAACCACAAATGATTCTAGTCAAAAAAAAGTCCACATAGATGAAGCTCATAATGCCAATGGTATGTGAAAGACAAAAAAATTCCTTTTTACTTGATATCTATAGATATATAGATGAAAAACAAATCCTGGTCTCAATTTTGTTTGTAGTAGTCATAATAATTGTAGCTTTTCATGCCGGTATCATTTGACATCAAATACATCATCACACAATGAGGATAATGGCATTTTCAAAGCTCCACATTCTGTAATTCCCGTTTCCAATTATTCCCTTCTTTACTCCTCAAAGACTTTTACATGTGACTGTACTCTTTTCATCTGTGACATTCTCCCTTTCTTCACGTTCGTTATAACGTCGCAACATTGGAAGTGTGTCGTCATAGTCGTTCTTGAAAACCCGTGCGGGGTGTTCGCTTATCGTAGCCTTCCTCAAGAGAATCAAGTAAGCCAGGCTAGGCGAAACAGTGGAAAGACGGAGTCGCGCGCCAGCAACAAGAGGGTGCGAGGGCAGGGCGGACGTCGCAGATGCAGTGGCATTGCCCTCCAGACCAGCAGCGTAGAAGAGATAAGAAAATTGGGGCACAAAAAATTTTCATTAGTGAAAATAACATTCTTGCGACCGTTTTGTTGCATTAGCACTTCACTCGTTTAACACGCGTACTAAATTTAATTACAACTAACACAATAAGAAACAAAGAATTAACCTACTTGGAGCGCAGAACGTGTCAATTATTAGTTAATTATAAATTATCCGACAAAAACCTTCATGTACAATGGAAAATTTAGTCTTAGTTCCTTGTAGGTGAATAATTTAATAATTATTTATTAATGCTCACATAACTGATAATTATAATTAACATGAAAAAAATGTATAACAACTACGTTATTAACAGCAACTTACTAAAAGTAAAAGTGACGAGAACATAGTTCGAGGTGAAAGTAAATTCCTCTTACTCATGTTCCAACTATCTAACTAACAATTAACTAAAGAGAAGACTATGTATTTTGATTGTAGCTACCGCTAGCGGCATGTTTAATCGTTTATTACGCTGTTGTTTCTTTATCAAACATTTTTTGGTTAAACTGTTCCTATTTAACACATTTATCATTTTCATTGACCTTTGGCCTCATTTCTGGGTTTTTTTCTCTTGCCCCTTTTCCGCGTTCAATCCCCGCCACTGATCATTGTTTACATCGAGCAGGGGACGCCGACTCCACGTGCGCAGTGCGGGGTCATACACCTGACCGGCTTTGCAACTCCACGGAGTCTCCAAACACCAGAGTATTCAGCATGCGAACCGAGTAGAACAGTGCACCGCAGTCGAACCGAAAACCCGAACACTAAACAGTTGAACGCATATCCCCACCTAAATGCATATACAAACTGCGTAGGCTATTCTCCGAGATGCACTTGTCTATGATTTGATCGGTGGCGTAGATCAGAATCGATGAGCAGTTGTTTCTTGTTCTCACGATGGGGTCAATTCTTGGAAGCTGGCGTACGCAGTTGTTAAACTGCGAACTGAGGAACTAAATATTGGAAATTCTCCTTGTTCCCAGAGCGGAATGTGTGGGAAGAAAAAAACTTCTTCATGAAAGTCTGTTTTTTTTAATCGATCCCTGTTTAAATTCTTGAGTACGTTCTCATAAAAGGAAGCTGTGACCGTCTTCTGTCTTTTAAAAAAGACAACTAAGACTTCTCCCTCAGTGTCCCAGAAAACGGTGTCAGTAACTTTTCTAATAGAATTTTTTAGGTCCCGGTTTCCCTCATGATAATCATTCCATGTACTGCATTTTACTTTCGAGGTCATGATAAATCCGGTTACGATCCGGCGATAAATTTCTTGGGGTCTGTCCGGATCTTGTTTCAAATGGCTACCACAACGTCCACTCTTTTAGTCAACCTAGTGCCGTCATATACTTTTTGTTAGAATAATTTCAAACTTCGGAGTACACACCTTTTGTCTTTTCAGAAATTGATTCACTCCTAAATTTAAAAACATTTACCAGTAGAATACCGTAATAAATAAAGCTGAATATTCACCAGATGATGTCAATATTCTTGGTTCATATTTCGATGACATTTACACGTGGATCTTTGAGGCTAGGTTAATGTAATGTTTGCTTTGTAGCTGGAACTGTTCGAAGGGAGTGACATAATTATTATTTATTGTGATAACATTTCACTTACCTTACCTATACTTTATATAGAAAATATTTCTGTGTATTGTGCGTACAATATTGCTGTGATATTTTACCGCCTGTTGACATTTAAAGTAAATAAAGTACAACCTTGCCGACAGAGTAAAGTGCTGACACCTGACCGCCATAAATGTAACCTGTTTATTTGTTATAATTTAAATTGGAAAATTATTATAATAAAAGGGTTTCGTAAGATCCTAGTTCACCGTCGAAGTTACATATTTCTATTTTTATTATTTTTACAATTTACTTAATTAACCGGAATTGAATAAACATGTTGGGTATAAAGACTACTTGAATTCCGGGGATAAATACGAGTGCCTGGAGCACATAAACTCTTCGAGTCACTCTTGGATTGACTCTTTGATTGAGAATATTCGCTGAATCTGAGAGTAACCTTCAGCAGTATACCGAACTTATAGTTTTCTCTTATCCAGATTTGATTTACGGAGTCTTCAACGCCAAATTAAATTTGGAGGTTGTCCTGTTTTGGGCTTCGCTTCACGGAGTCCTCAACACCAAGTTAAACTTGAGATCTGATCTGTGTTGGGCTTCACTTCACGGAATCTTCATGCCATGTTGAATTTAGAATCTTGTTTCACTTTTTCGTTTCTGGGTCTTAGAAGGCCGAAGCCTTCAGCATCATTAGTAATCACTGTGCTAGTTACAAAATTCAAATTGGATTGTTATATGCATAACTCTGTTTTCAATAAACCATCTAGTCACAATTTCCTTCCGACTTGTCTGTCATGAGCTCTAACTGCACCATATCTCAATCTAGCAGTCAGATTACAGGAGCTGATCCGCAAGAATCTATTGGCGCCCGAGCAACCTCAGAATTTAAATTGTATCGTTATATGCATGCTTCTTTTTTCAATAAACAATGCAGTCACAATTTCCTTCCGACTTGTCTTTCATGAACTCTACCTGGAGTCACCAGCAGCATAATAATATCCAAGAGTTGTTGATCAAGAGACCCAGTCAGGTCTCAAACCTAATTCATTTATTTATACATTAAAAAATGCTCGTGTAATATTAAATATCACTAAAATTTGCTTAAAAACGACGATGAATGAGCGAGCGAACCAAAGATATCATCATTCTTATATTTTCAAATGATCGGTGTAACAATTTTATTGTATGTGTTTCACATTCAGTCATCCACTTGTGCGATAATGTATTTGCATTTATTATTTCTGGTACATACCAAAATAATATTTTGTGTTATTAGGGATTGCTGTATCGGGAATTAGTATTAGTTCCATTTGATTCCATAGCTTCTTTAGGTGGAGTTTTTTCATGTCCACATCAAGTGATTGTTGCAATTAAAAACTTTTAGGTATCAATCACTAGAAAAATAAGATAATTCCATCAAACTAAGATAATCTGCCATCTTACTGCTCGATAATCTAATGGTTGGAACAGTAATGTCGTTGAAACACTAGTGATCCCGTTGTCCTTCATTTCGGTTTGTTGAAGAATTTTGTTTAAATTTAATTTATTTTAGCATTACTTTGTTTTTCCTCAAATATTTCGCATGTATTCATACTAACAAGATAATCTGCGGTAATATGCGCATTATTATCAGCTAATTCATTATGCTCCTGTAATTAAACAGTATTTTAAATATATTTGTTTACATTATACGTATCTATGTTGTATTATGAATATTCATATAATTTTTGCTACGAGATTATCACAGTTGTTTTCATCCATTTTGCACAGAACTAGTTATTTCATCGTCGAATAACGGCACAACTGGTATCCAAACTAATGAAACCAAAATAAAAATTAGAAAAAAGTACTATCCAAGTTTTTTTGGTTCAGTGTGTAATTTTTCTGATTTCTAGAGTACCCAATTCTTTTGTTTTTCCTGTCAAATAACAGTCATTTTATTCTTTGTGTCTACTGGCATACATATAACAAACTCTGCTTTTGATTAGCTAGTAAAGTGATTGCACTAGAATTCTGGTTCTATTTTTATTAAGTTGGTAATATTTTTAGAAACGTTATGTATTTAGCACGTATTTTTACCGCATCTGCAATGCTGCATTTCAATCAGTTTATTGACTGTTGCGCAATGCCCACCAAAATACTACGAATTCTTCATTTCCATTCTCCTTTTTGGTGTCTACGTTCTTTAAATGAGAAACTATTTTTATCGTTCTTCCTATAAAAAGAAAGATATTCGAATTTAGTTTATGGCTAAATCTGTCGGAAACAAATTTTCCATTAGCATTGCTTTTTAGTTGTTGATTATTTTGGAGCTAACCAAATTTGATATAATCAAGGTTAACTCATAATAAACATCAAGTTATTGTGTGTTAATTATCCCGACAAGTCAATGGTCCTTCAGAGCGAAACAAATAAGACACGCAATGGTGACGTTAGTCCTGCCTGATGCACCACGTGCCTTTGTGTACCAACATATTGATCCTGGAATCCTGTCGGCTACTCTCGTCAAACTCCGATGCTGGAAATCGATCCGAATTTTCAGCAAATTTTCCTTTGTTCTCGGCAGGCCGCACACAAGTTGATATCCTGATGATTACAGTATTTCCCGGAAAATATATTTCATTATTTATCGGAGATAATGTCGCTTTTCTTGACAGTTCCAAGAACATGTTCAGGTAATGATACATTAAATCATAAGTAAGCAATTTCAACACTAATTTTGCAGTTGGGGTACTTGAACCAATGAAACAATTTTACGGTGGAAACTATCATTTGTTTTCAACAAATTGATTTAATTTGATCCATTTTTTCGTACAAAATTCATTGTCCAACTGACTCCAGATTTTTTTTGCAGTTTTTTAAGATTCAATTACATTTTCATATTCATCAGTTCAATTTATTCTGTTACTTCTCCGCTTTCCCTATTTTTATTTGTGTCATCCACTTTAGTACAAAATACCAAAACAAAATTGAACTGTCACGACAAAACGAGAATAAAACTCATAACCTCAAAATTATGACAGCTATGGTTGCCAACCTATCGAAACTAACATAGTTTTCAATATTAAATATCGGGACAACCTAAAAATCTTATCCTACTGTTCTACTGTTGAAATGGAATAATAACTTTAACGATGAGAAACAATTACGTTTCCAAACTTTCAGTTTCTTGAGGGCGCAAACGTGTGGTGGTGGGTACGCCAAAATGAACTAAGGAGTTGGATTTATTTTCATTGTCAAAATTATGCCATTGGGCACTTTCTTATACTCATCATTTCTTCTAGAAAAATCCTGTGTCCAACAGACAACATATGAAATGGATCCAACTATCCAGTATGAAGTATTTTCCATACTTCTGAAATGGAATGTCGGATTTGTTTTGAAAGCAGAGTAGCTTGAAATATTGTTCGACCCTTATTCTTCGAGATATCGTTCACCCTTTTAACTGAACCTGCTACAACCTGCCCTTAGTGCAGTTCTATTTGTTTCTAATTAGAATACCATCTTGCCTTCTAAATACATACGTCATTCTCATATCGAAATAGTGATACTTTTAAATAAATATTATTATAACAGCTGAGTTAAGTACAGAACTTGACTGTCATTTGTTTGTTTTCTTTGTTTATGCCTAAAAATAAGCATTCAAAGAAGTGACATCTTTTGATTTATTCCTCAACTCTTTGTTGTCTTTCATTGTTTCTTCCACCAGAAATCTTTAAAAGTTCAACGTATTTTAAGTCTGTAGGAGTGGACAACCACTGGCTACAACTCATTTGAATACGAGTTAATGCCCTTTTGTATCTTCCACGATGTCTCAATTCACTAATAATTTTATTCTGTTTTGATTGGTGGTCGTGACAATACCGAGGTCAAGAGTGCTATGACATGGAGATATTACCGCCAGTGGATTGTTTTTATTACACCTGATGGTTGCCATTCTTGAGCAATATATGCAATGTTATGAATCTTAGATTATTTATTGTTTTCAAACGTGATGTCGTGAGGCGAATTGGCGCATTATGTACAACCGCAAGGTTGCTAGATTGTTATATGGATATTTGGTTTGCAAATCGTTGATGGTGTTGCAAGTTCTTACATTTTTATGGGTTTCCACTACAGCTACAACTATTAGAAGGAGGAAACATTAAATGTAACAACATTTTGATAAAAGCATTTTAAGAAGTACTTTCAACTTTATTGAAAACGTTTTAATGAGATTAGGAAGTACTCTAATGAGGACAACATTATAAATTTGAAAAATGTGTATCTGGAATAGAATACATGAAAATTTTCATTACCACCTCCCTTTGTCTCCAAGATTTTAAGTCACGTGGAGCTCTTGAAACTGTAAGTTCACATGATTGATAAATTTAATCAAAAGAAATATTTGAACATACTATAATTCAAAAGCATATCCAATTTTTAATATCATACAATTCAACCGCATGGTTTTTGGACCACTTCCTTCCATTGGTCTCTGTTTACTGCTTTATCTTCCCCTTTTTCAATACTCATTGTTTTCAGCAGTCCATAACTGTCTTGGACTTCTTGTCTTAGCACTAATTCGACTTTTAAAAATAGCTTTCTGTTCTCATTATGTGCCCTAACCGCATTTTAGACTTGGTGCACGATTCATTCCTGTTATTACTGGATCCCCGAAAAGCCTTTACCCTTCTTCATTTCATATTTTCCCTTAATTTGCCCCCATTGTTTTATATTAAAGGAACTTCTTTATGAATTATTTGTCACTTTTGTGAGTACTGTTCTGCTTTTAATTTATTACATTATTAAAATATCTGCTGTGGCCATACACTACTTCCCGCGAGCATAAATTTCATGGCCAGTTCCATCGCTGTTTCGTAAATTTGGAGTGTCACATCCATTAATTGCATATTTCAAAGTGACAGTTGTCATTGCCAAAGTGACAGCTGTTATTGTCAAAGTTACAGCTGTCATTGTTAAAGTGACAGATGGCGGTATTTTTTAGTCCTCACATTAAATGGATATTTTTGGAAAGAAAGAGTCCTTTTTTAGATTTTCGGAGTCTTTAATTCATTGGAACATTCAGTTTTGATATTTGATCGCCGCGAGTGTAATTCAAAGATAGTCATGTGGATTCCACTGATTATTTATTTTATATTTCTACTAAGCTCATCTCCCCAAGAGCTTTAAATTGATACCAAGCTAGAAATCATTAAAATAAGTTGTGAAAAAACAATAGAAAATTGATCGAGAAAGTAAAAATACTATTCTGTCCATTCAAAATATTTATTTTGTACAGAAAGCTCCCTTCATTTCTTCAAATGTAACTATTATTAATGTTACAAGCGCACTCCTTATATTTCTATTCTTTCTTAGGGCTTATGTTCACGACGTAACGTCAAGCACAATGAACTTATCATTTAGTTTATCATTGACGAACCTCATCCAATTCAATCAGCAATCAATCTACGTCTAAATATGCTGGTACTGAATTTCATAGAAATATTTAAGTAACTTTTTTTGATTCGCCTAATATGTTGTGATTTTTTATACGGCCCACCTAAGCATATTTCAAGAGTCTCCGCTCTTAATGACTGAATTAAAATTATTAGTTTCAATGTATTGCTATTTTGGCAACAATGGCATAGAAATTTGAACCATTGTAAACTAGAAAAAATTAAAAAATACTTCTGTTCTCATACAAAACATGTTTTCTGTTTGCCATATGTTATTTCACTACATTAACAATTTGCTTCATATAACACAACAAAATGGATCTATAATTTATAATTAGAAGCTAACAATAATAAATTACAAGTTTACAACCCAATAAACACGTTTTTCCTCAGAATTTGTATCCATTATTAACAATCCAATAACAACTGACATTAGTTCTCCCATTCAGTTGTTCCATTTCCGAGACGAACCATTTCCTGGTGCAGTCTGACTCACTCGAAATGTACATATCAACTGATCAACTCCCTTGCTCGACCAGAGGACAAAGAACGTGTAATATCGTCTAAATCACATGTGTTTGTCACTAAAAATAAATTGACATGTGTTATTTCAGTGACAATAGAAGCACGTTTTGTTGTTAGTGTTTTGTTTGGTAATTAAATGTCTAATCTGATGTTTTTTAGAGTAAAGTAGCTGTAGTTATCTATTTTCTATAACGGGAATGATTTAAACGCGGTATCCAGAAAATTGCTTCGTGGAATTACAATTTACTTGAGAATATACATATCTAGAATTGTAAATACATAGAATTACTGGACTGAGAATAGCACAGATTTTTATTGAAATACAAATCATGTTAGTCTTGATAATCTTGCACATTTTAGATTACTAGAATAGTGCGGGTTTTAGTCCTCAAAGATTTTGATTTTATTTACTATTTCTTTGAATAACCATCAGTTTTAACCTAAAAATACTATTGGGCAAAAAAATACGTTTTACAAAGAAATCTGGAATAGTAGCCACCTGTAGATCGTACTTACCCTTGGGATTCATCTTGTTCCCCTCTTATGTCTGATACCTGTCTAGAATCACCCCTAAAATACAGAGTAGTTCTTACCCGGAGGGTGAGAGAAAATGAACACCTGACGAAACAGGTTTTTGAAAGATATCCTCAAAATCAAAGATCAAGCAAAGAAAATTTGTTACGAATAATAAATAAAAAATTTTTACTGAAAAACTTTTTCCCGAATAATGATGTTAGCCATAACCTCAAAAGATAAATGAAGTTAAGCGCCATTTGCATGTAACAGCTGTAATATTTATGACATCAAAACATTTTTAATAAATTTACTTGAACGTAGATGTATCTGAAAAAGCAATATTCATCCTCGGCTGATTGTGATCAGCTCTTTTATTTCATCATCTAAATTTTTTCCTAATAGATCAACTTTTAAATAATGCCTCTCTATTTTCTTCTATTAATTGCATAAGAGAAAGTTTTTATAGAGAAAATGGACAATAAAGTTGTAGTGCCTAAAAGTAATTAACAAATGAATGTAATTTGAATAACAATGAATATATGATTTCATTTCCTTGTAAACAACAATAAGGACGCTTTTAGTATATTTATTTGTAACAAATTAAATTTTGCGGATTGTCTTGAATTCTTTTTCCCCAAAGCTCTCCTTTGCTTTGTGTTATGCCTCTTGTCTCTTGCACAGATGATCTGTGTATAGTGTCCTTGAGAGCAACAAGTTTCGCCCTCGTTGGATGCAAGGGTCCAGACGGTTCTGATGTTTTGTATTTTTGTTACAGGCGAGCCGAGTAGTATTTCAATGCACCTGGCCAGGTTGCCTTGTTATCACAACCACATGTACTGCCATAGAACATCACGTGAGGTCCACGCACTTACGGTAAGTTACTCGAGACGTTGTAAAATTTACTACAAACGTAAAACAATTTGATAGCCCTCTATTAGCATCGTAAACACTACTTGATGCCGCATCAATTTATTTAGGATATTTTAAAATAGTTCTTAAGAAGATAACATCATTTTAGTGTAAGAACTGTCACTATTTATGGCGGTAAAATTGGAACCTTAATTATACCAAAAATAATTCATAAGTTAGCTAGAAATAAATTGAAATTCTTCCTACTGTCCTCGGCGGTCCGATTTTTTTAGACAGTTCAAAAACCACATTAACAACCTAATATTTAATTTGATATGCAAATTAAATGTTTGCGTGCTCCACCTCTCGTAATTCCGCTACTCCCCATTTTCCGGGCGTCTTCTGCGTTCGGTGGTAATGACCACCATCCATCAACCTCATAACGGTGGACTGCCGAAGTTCAAATCGTCATTTATTTGCGTGGAAGGCGTGTCTTTAGTTGCCAAGGTTGCACGACAACCTTGCAATATGTGCACCTTTGTCGAAACTTATACGCTCAGCGGTTGCTCACGTCATATCATATGGTCCGCGAGAAATGCGCCAAGCCTTGCACTTCGGATCGATTATAAATGCACGTAAGATAAACCACAATTTAAATATTTTAATACACTTTACGGTATTTCCATCAATGATCGAAAATTAAAAGTAGGAACATCAAATATACCTACACTCTATTCACGTTAAGAACGGTACACAGCATCAACTGTCACGTTTAAATCAAATATTATTATTGCATCTAACTACAGATGTCGTTTTGTCATACAACAAACTTTTAATAATAGTTGATGTAAAAGTTATTTTACGGAACTGGAAATATTGCATTCATGGGATCCTATTCTAATTCGTAGAGACAGTTTTGACACATGTGCCACCAAGCGGGACACTTCAGAAGTGATTTAATGTCGTGATCATTGAAGACAGTCTTCCAAAAATAAGCGACAGGATCGAGACAGTCTTTGACATTTGCTTATCACTCGAATGATAACAAAAAAGGAAAAGTCAACTATTTTGATTAAGAATTATAGTTTGACCATCGAATGAAAGTTGACTCTTAGATTATTTTATAGATGTGGTTTTCATTCAGAACATTTAGCTATTATTCGAATCTCAAAGAAAACTATACTTTATGACGGAATGGTTAGCAAAGATTATAATTCAGGCCCCGAGAATTTTTGCAAGCACCCATTCAAATACTGGATTGGGAATTCCCATAAATACATTAATATAACTTGCTTGAAATAGATGGATGACTGATATTTACAGGATAGTGGAGAACAAGACAGGGGTGTATAGAACGTATTTTTTATTATTTATTTTGAATCTAACAAAATATGTTGTGTATATCTTGTAGAAATGGTTCAGAAGGAGATTCATTCCTATTGGAATCACCAGAGACCCACGGTTGCCCCATTTTAAAAATTGTCATCTAAGTTATCTATCTGCCTGATACTTTGGTAATAAGAAAAATGAGTCGTAATACATCCCTGAAACCCTCTGTTGCTAAGAACATTTTCAATGTCTCCAGTAATCCAGTGGTATTTAGAACATTCATGTTGATATACTTCTGGGGATTCCTAGTTCAGTATTTTAGTGGGTACTTTTAAAGGTCAGTTTTATTTACAATTCGAGTAATAACTAAATTTTCATTCGATGGTTAAACTATAATTAAAAAAATTAATATTCATTATATGACTTTAGTTTCAAGCTGCATTCTTACTTTTTACATATTTAAAGTAGATTATATCGTCTGCTCCAACAGACAGTATTCAAGTCCCTATAACTGTAACTTTGTCATGACGTCATCTACAAGAAGATTGCGACCTGTCTCCAAGCTGTCTCTATGAAGTAGAATAGATATCCTGGACACTGAATTAAAGTAGATCTCAGTCCTGAATCTATTATTGAAGCTACAGAATAAATGCAATACAAATATAAACCAATATGTATTCATGAATAAATTTTTCTGTCTGAAAATAAAAAAGTTGAAACTTGCAGACGCGCAGATACTGAGATTGGCAAACTATTTCTCTGCACATGCAGTTCATCGGAGAGAGAATATTGGAATATCTCTATTATGAAATCAATAATTCGAAAATAATGGAATCAAATGATCCATCAGTTTCATATACCGTCCCAAAAAAAAAAAAAAACTGACGTAACTTACTTATGCATCATTGGATATATTTTTTCATATGATAATACGATAATCAAACACAAAATTCCATCGTTCTACGGCTAATCTTTTTTGATTTATCCAAAAAAATCTAAAAATCTGTCAAGTAAAGTGCGCTTTCGGCCTAGTCGGTTGCTATGGAAACAGTAGGTCATTATTCTTATGCTACAACATTCATAAATACTGATTTCTAAGATTCTACGCCTAAATGTCTTGAATTTACGCGCAAACTTCAAAAAAAATCCAACTGAAGTATACTTCCAGTTCAGTCTATTGTTATGAGAATAGTGGGCAATCATTCAGATGCTACAGCAGACTGAAATACTAAATATCAAAACCTTACAGCCAATCGTTTCGAATTTATGCGAAAAATTCCAAAAGACTGCCAAGGAAAGTGCACTTCCGGCTCAGTCGATCTCAATGAAAATACGATATGAGCATGTAGACGGTACTGTCGTCTTAAATACTGAATTCTAACATTCTACGTTCAATCGTTTTGGATTTATGCGGAAAATTTAAAAAATGTTTCGAGTAAAGTGCACTTTCGGTACAGACGATTTCAACCATAATGCGAGATGTACAACAAGACCTTGGACCATTCTCAAATACAAAATTTCAACATTATACGCTCGACGAGTTTTGAGTTTTGTAAGTTACATAAATACATACATATGTACACACGTACCGACATCAAGCCGAAAATGGTCAAAATGGATTCAGGGATACTTCAGACGGATATTTCCATCAAAATCTCGAAAAGTAAATTTTGTCGGTTCCAATGTATGAAAAAACTAATTTATTGCAGCTGAATTTAGATACATGAAAAAATTCCACATGAAAAAGTTGTGAAATCAAATGAAGTTGATGCTATTTTCTGATAAATCAATCCCTAAAAGCACAAAATATTCCGAAATCATTTTCACATGTACCAGGAATAATAAATATTTCTATATTTATCAATTGAATGTTTTTTTTTTCATCCTGTACATCTTATTTATTTTTGAGGTTTCGATTCACTATCCAAGATTCTTTATTAGATAAACAGTAATACAAAAATAAACACGGCAAGTATCATTGTTTTTCTGATGAAGACTCTTGGAAAGAGAGTCAAAACATCAGAAATAAATAAAATATGCAGAATTTAACAAAATAATAAAAAAAAAAACATTCGATCGTTATGTACTTAGCTCTGACAAAAATGTATAAATCATTCTATATAAAACATTATTATTAAAAACCACTTTTGATTTTAAATTCGATATATTTATTTGTTTTCTGAAGAAGATCCTTGGTTAAACGATCGAAACGTCAAAGTTTCAAATAAATATACAGAATTTAAAATTAATAGTCGTTTATATTTAATAAAATTTTGAAAAATGTATAGATTATTAACATTATTATTATTATTATAAACAAAATAACAATGAACTTGATATCCTTATAAACAAGTTTACATTCATCAATAAAAATCGATGCATTTTTATATATTTTTCTTTTCAACAAAATTGCAACAATCGCTTGAGGGATTCATAAGGGACGTCTATAAAAGACCTAAATGTGAATTTGTGCTCTGAACTTCCTTGCTAAGTGCTAAATAATTGTCAAAATATGAAACCATTATGACATTCATCTAACAATTTTTGTCTCGTCTTGAAATACTTAGCTTCGTGTGATGATGCTCAAGCTTACACATTTTTTGCATAAATCCCTATTATTTCAATTCTAAGAACAGCGGAAATTCCCCAAAAACGAGTTCATTTTAAAATTGAATGAATATTTGTTCTGATTCTAAACTTAATTGTGGCAATAATTATTTCAGAAGCCAAACATACAAATACTGAATAATTTCCATTATTTTAATTCTATGGGATCTAAAATTCCTCACAACTTTTAATAATGTTTAATGCCCTACCTTATTCCTCAAAAATCGTCGGAATCCATTTTTGTATTGGAGCTGTCACAATAGAACACTTTATCACTAATAGCACTTTTGTTCCACAATAAAAAATGTCACAAGCAAAGTTTGGCAGTTTTTAAATGTCATTTGGGCACTATTTAAACTCCAAAAATAGTCTGGAACCGTGAATTCACCTCAAAAACATTCAACAAACTCGTGAAATATCGACAGATTCCACGGCATCTGTATTACTAGCAACAGCATATGATTTTGCAGGTTCAAACCATGCCATAAGACGAGTAAATTATAGATAATTAAATATAAAGGAGATATTTGAATGCAATACCAACTGAAATTTTCAAAAAAGGGCGGTCGTATTTTTTATTATAAAAATATTTATTTATTTATAATTTTGAATTATCATAATTGTAAAACAGTATTATTTAATATGCACACTGTACTTTCATATGTTAAAATTTTTAATATTGAATAAAATCAGGGACGGGTGGGCCTACCATTGATTGAACCGGTTGCCACGACGCGGAATTCGATGATTTTTCATCTAAATTATGCGAGCTGCGTGCCGCAGGCAAATTTTAAAATGCTTCGATTTTTTCAGACCAAGGAAACTGAAATTGACAAAATTTCGAAAAAGCCGTAAATTTATAACGAGATGTCATATGACTTAAGGGACAGCTGATTGTTTTGTTCAAACTTTACATCTAATATTTTTATTTTTGAGGAAAAATGTAGATGTAAAGTTTAGATTGAAATTAGCAGCAACCAATCAGCTGCTCATTGAATTACTCTATCTACTATTTAAAGCTGTAGATTGCAATAAAAGCTGTTGTATAATAATATTCAATGTCAGTGATTAATTTTAAACTCAATTCCCGCTAGTACCACCGAGGGCAGCAGTGTCAGAATGAGAGAAATCTCTACGGTATTCGCGGAAAAAATTTGTTTTATCTGATTTTCATTTATTTATGTGGGAATTGAGTTTCTATCGTACAATTACTTATACCTTTATTGGAATGACATTTCAGGGTTTTAGAATGCGCGGTATTCGATAACGGTTTCTTCTTACAATAAGCTAATTTGATAAATATACGCGGCTTTCTTAAAATTATTGAAGGATATTTATTGTGCAATATGCTAAAATGCTAATGAGTATTTTCACCTGAATAGTTTTATCTTTTGGAATTTTGAAAACAAACACATAAATTTTGCCTGTCCCATTTTCACCACGAATTTTTTAGAGTTTCTAATTCTTCATTTGAAATGGTTGCTTTACATGTGGTTACAGAACTAAATAAGTAAACGTTCAAGTTGGTTGAATGCTGCAGATGTGACTACGTGAGAAAAAGCTCGTTCTCATTGCATCAAGATCCTGGTTCTTTTAGATACATTTACAGATCTCTTACAACGGTGCATCGCCTCAAAATTATACAGAACAATGTCTTGCGTTTAATAATATATAATTACTTGCAATTTGCAGTCTTTTTTACTTTACTAATTTAAATGAAAACTGTAATTTACGTGAAACCTGCGTCTTCACTTTTATAAATTTAATTTGAGGTGTTCATCTTCTCTACAATTTTATGCCTTCTTCGTTTATTACTCCTCATAAATTTTAAACGTAATATTAAAGCTATTTTTCCTTGAATTCTACGAATTACCACAAACAACATATACTTTTCACTGATTTAAAATAGTCCACCAAATCAAATTTCATGTTTATGAAGCTATGATTTGAATTGATAGATTAAGAAAGAATGTTTAAAAATTTTGATCTAGGTTTGATATTCTTTTATTTATTTTGCAGCGATGTCAAGCCACTGGAAGAACATGAGGAAGAATTCTACTACACAGAAGTAGAAATGGGTCAGCATACTTCGTCACCACCTACTATGTCTCATAGAGATATGGCACGACCACCTCATGAAGATCCAGAATATCAAAGACAGATAGTTGGATCCTTCAGGTCAGTATCTTTTGATAACGTTACTTTTTGCAACATATTTATTCTAATGTAACATGAAACTACATTTCTAAATCATGAAGAATATTTGTAAAGAATCCGAAAAATGAAGTATCTCGTGCGCCAGCGGTTAATGCGTAAATTAATTATTCAATTGTTTATAGTTTGGACTTTTATATGGGCCTCACAAACTTATGCAAAGAGTTTCATAAAAAAAAATAAGAGAGGGCAATTGAAAATGATCTCTAAAATTCATTCTATTATATGCAACTCTTTATTATGGTCAAATTAATTATATTTAATCCCGTATTGATATTTCCTCTTTTCTTATTTTTCTCATTTTTGGGGATGAATACAAGAGTAGTTCGAAAATTTCTCAGTCGGAAGAATACATGTCGCTAATATGACGTTTTAGCACTGTAAATGAATCTTGAATTAGTCACTACACGCCAGAGATAAAGCAACAGTCCAAGCAACGGATTGGGGCAGGAAAAAATGCGCCTAAAAAAGTCAAAACAGTTCCATTTGACGGAATAGTCATGGTAACGGTCTTCTGGGATTCTCATGATGTAGAGCTCATGGACTATTTAAAAAAGGCAGAACTATCACTGGACTGGAGCCTACTAGTCGTCATTACTGGACAAATTGAGTGATGCAATCAATGTTAAACGTCCTCATCTGGCAAAAAATAACGTGCTATTTCACCGTTTCCAAATGTTTCCACATGCCCCGTATTCACCAGATTTGGCTCTCAGCGATTTATTTCTTTTCCCCAACTTGAAGAAATGACTAGGGAGGCGAAGATTTACTTCAAATGGAGAGGTCGAAGCTGAGAAACGTTTATTTTACAAACCTGGACTCTTCTTATTATTCTGATAATATAAATAAAGAAAATTAAATCTCGGAAATCTTACTTTTCGAACTACCCTCGTCGTACTCATTATACTATTAATACTCGAAGTGATAGTGCAATTTTAATTTAAATATTTTTTGTTTTTTTCAGGCAAGGCCTGCTGGCAGGCCAAGCCGGTCCAATCAACATCCCGGTAGCTCAGCACCCAGCTCCACTACAGCACTCTTACCAACCTAGCTCACCTCAAAAGCTTCTAAAACTTTCACCACGTCCAGCAAGTTCATACCCGTATCCATCCCCATCACCTCCGGCTCTTTTAGCTCTGTCCAGCGGAGGCAAAGCACCCGCGAGTCCCAGCCGTCGTATCCGAGGGGAGAACAAAAAATGTCGCAAGGTATACGGGATGGAACACCGCGAACAATGGTGCACGCAATGCAAATGGAAGAAAGCTTGCAGTAGATTCGGCGATTGAAAGACACTCGCGTTAAAAAGAGTGATTTGAACGCTTAGTGCGATTTACGAATAGATCTCACATTATCCAAAAGTACAATGTTTCGTTAGTTCGATTTAGAGTGCTGGAATGGCACATTGCGGATATTCTGTACTGGAAGCGTATTTCCAATGTTTATTAAGATGTATTGGTGGTTGCATGCCCGTGAAATGTGTGTTAAGATAGATTTTAATGATTATAGGATATTCGGCTTGAACATTATTGTTTAGCATGTGTTCATTTTAGTTTCTACCAGTATGAACACATTCTTGACATTGACGTTTAATATTTTACATATACTATGAATCGAATGTTGTGCTGTATTGTAATAAACTTTGTTAATACGCGTACTGAAACCAAACAAACAGAAAACAAAAGACAATTTTAATTTTTAATCACTTTTTCTTTCATTACAAGTCAATTTCACTACATCATAACATATAGCAGCAAATTTTAACGTCCAAATCGCTTCAAACAGATTCTCAAATTATAGAATAGACATATTTTCTTTTTGTTTGATTTCAAAATAAATACAGAATAAACCAAATTTTATAGGAATGTAGTACAAATTTTAATACAGAATTTTATTGTTAATATTTGTGTATATTTATTATGTAGTTTAAATTGAACAATTAGTTATTTTATATATATTTTATGTTGTATTACAATTTGTACTGCATCTTTATAAATTTATTGTAAAGTGTTATAATCAAACTGGATTAAGTAAATGTCTATCATGCTGAACTGACTTAAATCCCATTTATTTATGATAGTTTGGTTTAAATTGTATTATACATAAATAAAGCTTCAATCTACAGTTCGTCCAAGCATACATTAAATCCATATGGTTGTGAACGTTATATCAAAATTTTTAAGCTCTGCTTGGACAATCTGTAATTAAATGTTGACTTGTAAACATAAGAGTAAGATTATGTTTACGTATTTTAATATAATTTTGCAATAAGGAGATAATTACGGAGTAAATAAAGCAAATATATAACGTATTGGCGTATAAAAATAAGTATAAAAAATCAAATAAATCGAAACAGTGTTCATACTATTTAAAATGATTGAAAAAGGATATATACCTCTCTCTATATCTCGGACTGTAGAAATACTCTTGTAACAGAGCTAAAATGCTTGTTACAAAATGTATATAACGTTATAAGCGTAAGGAAAGTATTTTTATTCGATGATTATTAGTTATACGGTCGCATTGTATTGTAAATGTTTGATTCTATAAAGAAGTGTGTTTGAAATATGCCATGTTTTTGACAACTACGGCTTTATAAAATGTTTTGTCCTGCCAAAATCTATTATAGATATTTTCAATTAATCAAAATTAAATAATTTAGATTCCTAGATTTATTGTTCGTTGTCAAAATCATGGTACTCAGTGTTGCCAGTTGCCAGTTTCATTGTACCCCAAAGTAATAAGTACCTCATATTATTCTTATCCCTGCAATAGCCCAATTGTTGATTCTCCATCCACAAATAAGTTAAATTAGATTAAACTTAGATAGTATATAATTGTAACAATTCCAAACTTCACATTTGATGACGAAAAAACTGAATTGCTAACGGATCCTGAAATTTGAATTATTTGACACGATGCGGAAGTGAAATTCACTTCCGTTTTCGTTAAGTGGGTGAGTTTTGGCGCTTGTTTTCGGAAGGTGTCAATAAGAAGCAAGAGAACTGATCGAGAGATGCTAACACCTGCCATAAACGTATTTTTAAGAAACGAACGATACTTTTTATATTTGTATTTTAGTGTTTTGCGGAGGTATGCGTGATTTTTTATATTTCGATCAGTCCGCAGGCGGATGGGGTTTTTTTAAACCCTGCACGCATACCTCTATTTTTAAAATCGAACATTCGCGAAGTTTTTACTTGTTTTATAAATCCAAAAATGTTAATTGTCGTGTTTTATAATATTGTCATTACATTAATAGCGTCATCATTTGTTCATTGTAAATTTATTTTGTTCTATTGACCTATAAGTCTTTCATATTTTAAGTTATAAGCTATTTTATCCCCAGATTATATATATATTATATTTATATTATATATTTTACAGAGTATTCATATACAATAATTATATATAAAACGTTTATAACATATGTTAATTAAGCGAAATATTTTAATATTAAACAAACACTGTCACGTATGTGTAGCCTAGTTATAAGAATTTTATCATATTTTTAGAATACATACATATACATTAGAAACTCGTGAGGTGCATCCATTATTTTAAATTGCGGATTGTGAATGATGTCAAATTTTATTGTCATGGTACGAATAAAGCTACATCTTCAGCCTGTATATTAAAAATATTTGTTTTAATGTATTCCGATACATAAAACCCCATTTTAACTATATAATTTCTCATAACATTGCAACTAACAATTACTTTGAAGATATTTCTATCAAATGACTTGATATACTTACAACAAAGAATTTCATTTAATAAATAAATCACTAACATTAATTAAGAAAGAAGGTTTTTAAAATTCCCACGACATCCCCGGCGCCATGTCCTTGAAGGCAGCAGTAGAGTCCCGAACATAATTCTTTAAAAATAAGACCAATTTCTTCAACAAAATATTTTATTAGAGCTAATCCACAATCCATAACTTGCCAAAATTGTGGATTTTGGATTGCGATTGGAATTTTGGATTGGGATTGGGTTTCTGGACTTTGGATTTTGGATTGGGATTGGGATTGTAGATTTTGAATTGGGATTGAGATTGTTGACTTTTGATTGGGATGGGGATTGTGGATTTTTGATTGGGACTGGGGTCATAGATTTTGGATTGGAATTAGGTTTCTGGATTTTGGATTTTGAATTAGGATTGGGATTGTGGATTTTGGATTGGGATTGAAATTGTGGGTTGTGAATTGGGATTGGGATTAAAATTGTGGATTGTGGATCGAGATCAAAATTGTGCATTACGGATTATGGATTGCGGATTGAGATTGATATTGTGGATTCTACTTGAGGATTGTGGATTGGGAATTGGAATTAAATTTGTGGATTGTGGATTGGGATTGAAATTTTGGATTTTGGATCAGGAATTGTAGGTTTTGAATTGGGATTGGGATTTTGGATTGGGATTGGGTTTCTGGATTTTGGATTTTGAATTAGGATTGAGATTTTGGATTTTGTATTAGGATTGAAATTGTGGGTTGTGTATTGGGATTGGGATCAAAATTATGTATTTTGGATTGGGATTGTGATTGTGGATTTTTAATTGGGATTGGGATGAAAATTGTGGACTAGGACTCAAATTGTGGATTGTGGATTGCGAATCAAATTGTGGATTGTGAATCGGGATTTAAATCTATAAAAAATGAAAGTGCGATGAAGAGCGGCAGGCATCAGGAGGGACGCAATTTATATATCTTTGGACCCCGCGGTAAGTACGCTAGAGCCGCCTCTGGATATAGATAAATAAATATTCAAATATAATTTGTGAATCATTTTTTACAATATATTAAGTTTTTGAAATATAATTCTAAAATTTTGTATTTTTATTAAAATGCAGTACCAAACTCAAGAGATAATTGTTTCGATTGTTTCAGCTTGTCTGGTGTGTGACGTAGAAGAAATATTTCTATCTTTTTTTAACTCATTGTAGCTATACTGTATTAATATTCGAATTTGTTATTTGGATAATAACAATTTATATTTGTTTATAATAATATTAATATAATATTTAATGAATATTTAGCAATATTTCTGCACTAAAAAACTGCCTCAATTTTTTTTCTTTCAACTTCTGCTTTATTATTTGTTATAATGCTTAAACAATTATTAATAATAATAATTTATTGTATTTACAACAGTTTTACAATATTTTAAATAATTTTATTTCAATATTTTAAAATTTTTATTTTAAAGATTCTTTTTCAATTACTTCGTCGAAGCAAGTTAATTCAATCAAGTACTAATTGATGGTTGCAACACGTTCATAACTTCGGTTCGATTTTTGATAATACTAGTTCCTTTTGGCATATCTATCTCTTTTTAACACATTGGAAAACGTAGTATATTTCTTAACTCGTATAATTTATTTCTAGAGCTTGCTGTTTCGTTTCGTGTGGTTCACTGCTGTCGCAGCCTTCGTAGAAGCTGCATTTGCGTCGTCTTTGCTCTCGTGAACTGCGTTTAAAAACTATTTTAACAGTGCTCTGTGGTATATTTGGGGTTGTGAATTTTGCTTATTAACGTAGAGATCAAAATTTTGTATACTTAAATATGTAAATTGGGGTGAATTTGTTCCGCATTGCGTGTACGTTAGGTGCATGCAATATGCGATGTTAGTCTTTGCTTTTATTCTGTAATAAATAAATAAAATGTCTTGGTTTTTTTGCAAAGGCCTGTAATGAAAGGTCCAACGTGGGAATCGGTGCACACGTAGGTACCGCTACGAGAGGCACCCCCCCTGGTGAACACCACCGCGTGGGTTTGCAATGAGTTCTAGGGCGAACGAGCGAACTAACTGGGGAGTAACGGCATACTCTCGATATGTACCTATCGGAAGTCGGAAAATATGGTGGCTGGCGGGGGTCCTTGATTAAGTTCAAGAAACAACATTAGCTGAGACCGATACTTAAGGTTACCATATCGCGTAATTAGGCGGTATCGCGGGCCTCGGAATATGCATTGGCCACGTATTCAAACAACGTTTTTTTTTTTTGCAAACGACGAGCACACCGGTGCTCGGGTGTCTGAGCGCTCAGGCACTCATTGGGGTAGTAAAGTAGAGTCAAACAGTAGCATAATATATCTGAGCACTGTTAAAATAAATCGCGTAGTAATATGGCAGCAGTCACCCTCGCGTAACTAGCTCTTCGAACAAAAAATTAATTAAATAAGCGCGCAACAAACAAACCAACACACAGAACACGTTTGAATGTTGAACGAATGTTGAATGTATGCAACTAATCAAAAAAAGTTCCCTTTCAGCTTCTTCATTTCATCATTACCACCTCCAACAAATCAAGAAAAGGACGTAAGTTAACTAATAAACTTTGCTTTTCAGGTTCTAATCTATTTTTCTTACAACTATTTTGTATTGCCTTTTCACAGATTCCTAATTAATTTATATTTTTTTAGATCATTTGCAGAGGATGAGCCCAGCTGATGAGGTGGACAACGAGGGAATGGACATTGAGGGAAAGGACATCGAGGGAATGGACAGCGTGGGAGGTGCTGAGGATGACCCCAGCTGCCAAAATCAACTCTCAATATTTGTTTTGTTGAATATGATTCACCAAAATTTGTTTTAAGTTTATGTTTCAGGTCGCCAGCCGTGGATCTTCATAACATCACCGCATCATCAGCTAGGTAATATATTATTACTCATTATGTAACTGTTTTTAACTACTGTAAACACGTAAATAATGATCTTCAATTTATTAATTTATTTGTATTTTTTATGTTTTTAGATCATCCAGCAGCGGAACCAGACCGCAGAAGCATAATAAGAGCCCAGCAGGAGAACCAGAGCCCAGCAACAGAATCAAAGCCCAGCAGCAGAACTAAAGCCCAGCAACCATCCAAGAAGTCGTCCAGCAGCAGCAGAACCAAAGCCCAACAGCTGTCAAAGAAATCTTGCAGCAGCAGCAGAACCAAAGCCCAATGATCTTCCAGGAAGTCCTCCAGCAGCAGCAGAACCAGAGCCCAGCAGCCGTCCAAGAAGTCCTCCAGTAACTGCAGTAGATCAACACATCAGTAGCGATTGTTCCAGGCCCCAGTTGAACTCAACTTCAAAGAAGTCAACTGATTAATTTCACCCGCCGCTTGCAAAGTTCAAGTGAGTTCAATTTGTTTTTAAATTTTCCTACTTGTAATAATTATTTTGTTGTTTCAGTTGCAGCGAGCGAAGAAGCCACTTCTCTGGTCTAGGTTTCGCTGGGGTTTTCCTAGGCCTAAAGGGAGAATTCCCGGAGAAGAGTTTGTCTCTTTCCCCTTAGTCATTGCCTGGGGGCGAACAAGGCTTACAACATCGCAACAGCATCGCGGACAAGACTTCCAGCAAGACAACAGCATCGAGCAATCAACAATTAATCTTCGAACCTTTGTACCCCTCCCTTATTCCCAAAATAAAATCATTTCCACAAAATTTACAGTCGTTTTATTTCTAAAACCCATTTTTATTATTTTCAGGAGTAATTAGGCTTGAAAATGCTTCTTGTTCTGTAACTTATTTTAAAATTACCAAATAAAACCTCTCCTACAAAATTAAATGTATTTTATTCATTTTAAAAACCTGTATTTCTTTTTTAAGTCAAAAATAAATAATATGTAATTATTACATTTGTAAATTCAAATTTAAATATAAGTAAATAGGTGGGCAACCCGCAATGCAAGTTTCTTAAAAATTGAAAACCCTGTTTCGTTCGCCCAAAGGGGGCTAGTCATCATATAATCATTTATTGTATGAATAATTAAATAAATCCTTCAATAAAACATTAATTTTGTTTTATTTATTTTCAAAATAATTAATAAATGTAGTACAGCAAAAAATAATATGCTTATCTGGTAGACACTAAACAATTAAATTAAAAGTTCCCTACAATTTTTTTGATGAAATCAGTCGTTTGGCCAAAAGAAAATTTAGTTTTCATTATTCAAAATGAGCTACGTGGTGCCACCTGTGTAGCGAAATGTAAACTAATAACTGGACTTGAACTATAACAGTATACTCAAAAATGAGTACGACAACCAAAAAAAAGTTTCAAGTAAACCCACATTATTTTCAAAAAATAAATGGGGTACTTCATTTCCTACTTTTTGATTAGTACTCTCGTTACGTTAGAAATCATCTTTTCACAAATTAACAATTTCCAAGTGAACGCGGGCACTAATCAATAAAAGATACACGAAGTACCCCAACTAATTTTCAGAAATAGTATGAATTAACTTGAAACTATTTTCCGGTTGCCCTATTTCATATATTATGTACCAATTACTCGAAAATGAGTGCAGGAAGCGAAAAGTCATGATATTCTTAAAGCCCTTATTGGGCTGGTACTAAATACAAAATTTATTTTATGCCTAATCGATATACAATTATAATTAAGTATTTTTGAAAATAAATTGCTATTTAGTGACTAGGAAATAAAATTACTTTAGAGTTTCTCAAAACGAGGTACATGCTGCCATCTCTTTGATTCTCCTGAACTAACAAGTAATCAGGTCATACAATATAACTGCTCAACAGGTAGCCGTAGTTTTAAACGTCAATTTCTACTAAGAAGCTTATATTTCTTAAATAAATTATTTCAGATTTATTATTTAATTTTTAATAGGAATTTTATATTATGTTATTTGTTTTGAAATCTAATCCAGTCCTCTGTCGATCAAACCCACAAAGATAAAGGGTAAAATAAGGCAACAACAATGTGGTCATACTTTTTATTTGCTCAACAGATAACTGCAAATTTTTGAATCAATTTGTAGTAAAGAGCTTATATTTGAAAAACTGTTGGCAAATTTGGATCAATTTTTGCATATTCTCATTTATGGTGGATCAAAATTATTATTAAAATATATTTGGTAGCAAGTCAATAACAATTATTTCATTTCATAACTTTTTACCGGGAAATATCAGGGCTGTCAGATTTAACCGGCGATCGACGCGTCGCTTGCCGGCATTGTATTTATCTGAATAAATCTTGTGTCACTACTTGAATAATAATTTTAAACTAATATTTATACTTATTTTAATTTAATAAAAAGTATATTTTAATCAAAAATAATGTAAAAAAGCTCGTACGTCGAAAATTAACACATTTTTGAAAAGGCACTAGTTTGTTTAGTTAGACAGAGATGGCAGTACCTAGCGCGTTTTTAAACAAAAATTTTGAAATAGAAAAAATAGGGACTATCTGGCATGTTTATTTATTGCAGATACTTTTAAATAACTTATTTTAATAGTTTCGAATAATTAGAATGATAAAAATAAGTTTCTGAACTTTGTATTTATTAACATACAAGTTATTAATGAAATTGATTTATTCTATTCAACAATACATTTATTATCCTAAATACTCCTGAAAACAATAAAAATGGGTTTTAGAAATAAATACAACTGTAAATTTTGTGGAAATGATTTTATTTTGGGAGTAAGGGAAGGGTACAAAGGTTCGAAGATTAATTGTTTATTACTCGATGCTGTTGTCTTGCTGGAAGTCTTGTCCGCGATGCTGTTGCGATGTTGTAAGCCTTGTTCGCCCCCAGGCAATGACTAAGAGGAAAGAGACAAACTCTTCTCCGGGAATTCTCCCTTTGGGCCTAGGAAAACCCCAGCGAAACCTAGACCAGAGAAGTGGCTTCTTCGCTCGCTGCAACTGAAACAACAAAATAATTAATACAAGTCGGAAAATTTGAAAAGAAATTGAACTCACTTGAACTTTGCAAGCGGCGGGCTAAATTAATCAGTTGACTTCTTTAAAGTTGAGTTGAATTGGGGCCTGGAACAGTTGCTACTGATGTGTTGATCTGCTGCAGTTACTGGAGGACTTCTTGGACGGCTGCTGGGTTCTAGTTCTGCTGCTGCTGGAGGACTTCTTGGAAGGTTATTGGGCTCTAGTTCTGCTGCTGCTGTAGGAATTCTTGGAAGGTTATTGGGCTCTGGTTCTGCTGCTGCTGTAGGACTTCTTGGAAGGTTATTGGACTTTGGTTTTGCTGCTACTGGAGGACTTCTTGGAAGGTTATTGGGCTCTGATTCTGCTGCTACTGGAGGACTTCTTGGACGGATGCTGCGCTCTGGTCCTGCTGCTGTGCTCTGGTTCTGCTGCTGGGCTCTGGTCCTGCTGCTGGGCTCTGGTTCTGCTGCTGGACGGCCTAAAAACATAAAAATACAAATAAATAAATTGAAGATTAGTAACATTCTCATAATTATTTTGAATAAATCTTACGTGTTGATGTAGTAACGATGATTTTGAGCTGAAAGGGAAGGTTTTGATTAGTTCGGCGGGGCGCTCCCACGGTGGACTATTGCAAGCTGCTGGGCTTAAAGATGAAAACAGCTGGGCCACTTCCAACGATGGAAGACTGCTAATTGAAGCTTGAAGTTCTGATGTGAAGATGATGATGCTGAGCTGAAAGAAAATGTTTTGATTAGTTCGGCGAGGTACTCCCTCGGTAGACAATTGCAAGCTGCTGGGCTTAAAGATGAAGCTGCTGGGCCACTTCCAACGACGGAAGGCTGCTACTTGTAGCTTGAAGTCCTGCAATCATAAAATACACACAAAAATCAATTAAACTGTTAGAATTCCAATCTGTTGAACAAAAATATTACCTTTCCCGCGATCTGTGAAACAATAAAAAAAATCAAAACAGATTAGAGACCTGTAAGAAATATTTTATCAATTAACTTACGCAACCTCTGATCTGAAAATTGATAAAAAAAAAAAATAGATTAGAAACCTGAAATAGATAATTTTGTTTTAATTAACTTACGTCCTGTTGATGATGATGATGATGATGTACTGAAAGGGAATTTTGATTAAGCATTCATTCACCATTCACCACATACCATTCAAGCCCTCAATTCGCAATTCGCAGCTCACGAGCTAATAAAAAAATAAGAACAAACACCGCCGCGGAGCTGCGCTTTCAACGCCGTACAAAACCACCGAACGTGAATTTAAATTTAAACTACAAGCAAAATCTAAACGGACGAAGGATGCTAATCATCCTAACCCACGAAAATAAGACCAATTTCTTTAACTAAATATTTTATTAGAGCTAATCCATAATTCACCATTCTATTTTGGAAACCCAATCCCAATCCAAAATCCTAATCCCAATCCAAAATCCACAATTCCTGATCCAAAATCCCCAATCTTAATCCCAATCCAAAATAGAATGGTGGATTATGGATTGTTGATTGTGGATTAGCTCTAATAAAATATTATGTTGAAGAAATTGGTCTTATTTTTAAAGAATTATGTTCGGGGCCACACTGCCGCCTTCAAAACCATGGCGCCGAGGTGCCATGCACTCCTTGTACCCCCGCTTGAGATGCCTCTGTACCCTAATTATGTCATTCACCATTCAGTGCATTATTTTATCTTTACCTTACACCACATGATCATAATATAAAGATGGTATCAAACGTTCCTTCCGTTTGCTCAGTCAAATCTTCTTTCCGCAGGTCAAGTGCCGCGTCAAGCTGTGGACGTCCGCAAGGGAACAGTTGTTTGAAATGTACCTACCTACGAGTTGATTCGATTATCTTCGGTCATCTTCCCAACACACGATTATATGCTAGACTTGGGGCACCGAATAGCGTGTCTCTCACAGGGACGGCGCCAGGATTAAATTGATGGGTGGGCACGAATTGGCCGTATAAGTTGTTGGGTGGGCACCTAGGTGTGAGCAAATGTGGACATGGCCTGCTATAAAAATGTAATACGCGAGTGGGCACCCGGATGGGCACAACCTAGTTTTGGGTGGGTAAGTGCCCACCCATGCCTACCCCTCGCGCCGTCCCTGGTCTCTCAGAATCTATTATACGCTATAATAATGTTTATTTGTTTTCATAATTTTGGTCGCGTTTTGAATTCAAAGACGTAAAATAACGGTTGTTTTTTATTATCAATGATAGAGCCAATAGAAATTATTTGTGTGCCCACCTTCTTTCAAAACTCACATGCCGCCACTGCTAATTAGAACATGGTTTCTCATTTATTAAAAACTTGCGTTTCGGATTAACAAGAAGAGAAATATATCAAGTTACGAGAGGTTTTTTTTTTTCAAGTAAAATAAATAAATATCAATCACGCCTTTGACCTACTATGGGTGTGGCAGACGGTAGATTGCACTATAAGTTTTTTTCAAGTAAAATATATTTCATTTCGTTTGAACTGTTCAGAATATTCCCCCTCCTTATAAGGCTCTACATTTAAAAATTAATATTATTTATCTTTCCTCGTGATTATATATGTGAAACAAGGTTGGAAGGGAATTTTCGGATACTTACATTTATTTAATATTGAAATAATTCCGATTTATTCTATATAATGGATAATATCGATAATATACTTCATTGACTATATTTTAAATACGTACAAACACATTAATATTTTATACATTTATATAAATTAGGCAGACATTATACCGGATGTCTACATTTCTCATTTTAAGTAGGAAATATGGCGATAAAATTTACTTTCTTAAAAAAAATATATATATAATAAAATGACAGCGAAATATCAAAGAACGTAAACCACCGGTATATCAAGAAATGTCATCATGTTAAGCAGTGAAATCCTAATATATTATTAATGGCGCTGTTGACTATTGAAATTAAAATTTCAAACTAAATGGCAACAAATTTAATGGCAATTTCTAAGGATGAGCCAAGGGAACGTCTAAAAATGGAAGATCACCTCAAAATTCTTGACTCATCCCACGCAGCATCAGATTCCATGCTTTTGTTTTTTCTTCCCGTTTCTCTGAATAAGAGAAGCAACACTTCCATAGCTCTGATTAGTTGTATTTATAGTTCTGATTGTTGCGTTACTGTCAGATAAAGGTAAAATATTATCAACATCTTTTTTAAGCTCGTTTGAAGACGAAATAGAAAAGGAAGAACAAAAAGAAACATCGGTGGCTGATTGTCATTTGATGGAGTATTTTTTGTGTAGTTTTGTGTGGCTCTCTTCAACCCTTTCGTAGTAGCTACTAAAATCCAGACGAACGCTTAGGAGCTGTAAATTGATGTCGGAATGGGAGGCCAACATCTCCAGGTATTTCCGGACGTAATCGTTATACTGCTTTGCAATGGACCTAACGTGAGTTTTGGCTGATGTAAGATACAAATTAAATTTAGCAGTTCTTTCAGCGTTTTTCTTTTCATCTTCTTTAGTGAGTCCAAATTTTCCATTTAATTCTGAATCCTTAATTTTCTTTTTGATTTCGTTCAATGCTTCGAATTCAACTACCGATTTATTATAAAGAGATTCTTCAATGCTTTCTAATTTAAGAATTGTGTTGTAAATTGTGCATAAATGAGTATACAATTCCTGGAATAATTATTACAATTTCAATTTAATGAACATTTATAAGCATTTTAAAATTACCTGCGAAGAAGGATCAACAAGAACACCTTTTTGGACAGAGAGCAAAAATATATTATGAGCTTTTATGACGTCATCCAATGATTCCGCCACATTGACTTTATTTAACATTTCAGCCCAGGAACATTCTAATACTTCAAACAAAAAATAATATTGTGTTTGATGAATAAAATGAACCATTTCTGACGTTAAAATATGAATGGTTTGCATTACAGGAGTGACATCTACAACCATAAAATTCTTTATTAAATTAATTTCATCTTAACGATTCCTGTAACATTTTTACCTTTCATTTTCCTGAATATTTTGGAAGACGTGATCTGCCTTTTCCACATTCCTGATAAAATAAATTCCATTCGTTTTGCTTTCCATAAAGCACCGAAAAGTGTCCGATAGGTTTCTAAAGTTGGTTCAAATACCGTTCCAATCGGACCATCAATATGGTACAATACTGTAAAAACGTCCCAACCTAAATCTCCTTGACTAACTTCCATTAAACGGACGTCCAGTCGTTTTAAAGTATCAGGATTTTCAAATTGTGCATTGGTTGTTCGGACTGCAGAGTCTAAAATGGCTGATAAAGTGTGCGGATAGATTTCGCTGGCTGGCTTGGACAATTCCGGCCTAAAAAATTTATACACAAATTCAACGTAAATTTGAATCATCCAAAAAATAATTGACGTACGCTAATAATTCAAGAAGATGTCTAATGAAATCTCCTTGCCCTAGCAGCAAATAACGCCGGAAGGCCTGCATATGTTCAATAAGTCTATGTTGTCCTCGCATCATATCCAAAACACGGTCCGAAGTCTCATGATAGGCAGTATCAATTATTTTATGAAGTTCTGTGCTTAATTCAGCAGTAAAAAGTGCTTCAGCTAAAATAATATTCATTTACAACAATAGTTTATTTGACTAATATTTATTATTACTGTTGATATTCTCAAATGTCCTTTGCATAATTTCTCGTCCAGGTAAATTGGACAAGTCTTGGCATATTTCCCTGATGAAGTTGATACTTTTTCCTGTCACGAGAATTTTTTTGGCCTGTTCAATGCTTATGAAGGTAGGCAGCATATTTGATCTAAAACATATAATGAGTGAAACATTTTTCTCATTCTAAACTTAGCTTTTATCATGAAGTGAGGGCGTCCCTTTAGGACCCCTTCTCCACCTCGTCCAATCCAACGACGTGGAAATGTATGACATTCTGAACGTTAAATCTTGTGCTAATGCCTTGGCATTAAGCTTTCAATATTCAATAATCTCGTGCTCTTACTATGTCTATAGCACGAAGGAAAATAATAGAGGAGCGAACAATCAGTTGGAAAACGTGAAGCCTAAAATGTAATGCGGCAGCTGTGAGAGAGATAGCGAGAGCGGGCCCAGCTTTGCGTGCGTCATATGCAGAAATAAGATTATATTTCAATTATTTTCAACAAAATACAATTGCCAGATTCATTACGTTAAATACTACATTATTTATTAAATAGAAGGTAAAAATAAAAGAAAATTAACATTTCTATTCATTAAAACCTGCAATGAATTAGTACATTATGATGAAACATGTTTTATAAACGTTTCTTTGGACGCGAGTTTTCTGATTATGAATTATAATAGGCACATAAATAATTTGATAAATATTCTATATGATGGGCGTGATAAAATTAAAAAAATATACACAAACAATTTCTTATTCACTAGAAGAAAGGTAGAAATAGAAAATGCTGCTCTGCAAAATTTTTTTGTTTGTTGAACATGAACGAAAAATTTTACAAAAATATAATATACATCCACGATCTCACAGAAAGTAACAGTTTTTGACATAATTTCTAGTGTAAAAAAAGTTATTAAATCAAACTACGCAATAAAAGTTTAATTACTTGACTCTATTCTATCAATAAATACTTTAAACATAGTTTTTATTACTCATGCAGGATAAGTACCATTTTGCACATATTTCTCCGGGCGGTAAATGGCTCTTAGACTTTTGCGTGCGCCAAGTATAATTTACCGCCTGAAAAACAAGCTCAAAATAGTGTTTACCCGCATTCGTAATAAAAAATAGTATCTATCTGCAACTCGTGCGGTGTTGTCAGTTGCCCACTTGAGCTCTTGTGGGCAATCGAGAACTTATTGCACTTGTTGCACAATATACTGTAGTTAATTTCAATTTTTCGAAAGTAGCACAGGAGAAATAAAAGATCTATTCTAATATGCCACAGAGCTAACAAGAACGCTTACTTCGCTTACTTCTCAATAACTTTTATATATTGATGAAAAGTGAAAAAATTAATGTTGCAATTCTGTGTAAATCTATAAGTTTAATGAATTAATAAATTTATTGCCAAGAAGTTTCCTCGAAGTTGAATTTTTCACTAAAAGTCTAGGTTAGATACATTGATATAACCTTTCAATTTCTAACATAGAATTGTCAGTAGATCTGCTATTATAATTTTAAAATAATTTCTACTCACTTTCACATCTCTAGACGACCGTTCTTCTATAATATCCTCCTCTCAAAAATATTTTTCACAAACGTAATCTGTAATTTCCAATGTTCTATTGTGATGTGTTATGTTCTTGCGCCACTTATTTAATAAAATATCATTTTTAGGTGCAGAAAAAAAAAAAAATTTCTCTTTACAAGTTCTGTACCTACTATTACAATTTGGCACAAAACCTTTTATTCCTATTTTACAATATATTTCCACATATAAAATACTAAATAGAGCGAAACTCGCCATTTACTTCCATACAAACATGAGCCCACCTCTACCTATCTCTCAGTTACCTTCTCTCTCTAACATTACATTTTTGGCTTCACTTTTGCAACACAGTTAAGATAGGGAATTGCATAGGCGTGGTGCATAGATATTCTTCGTAGATTATTTCTAGTGTATTGCATAAGTGTTCTTTTGGGTTAGAGCAGTGGTCTACAAAGTACGGCCCGCGAGCACCGCCAATCCGTTCCGAGGCACACATCTTTTTTCAAATAGAAAAATGTTTCATCTTTAATTTGTTTGTAGTTTAAAGCCGTTTCTAGGTAGGTCAAAATAATTTTTTTTTTAAATTGTCAAGGTATTGGCAGAAGATTTGATGAGGCTAATTTTTTTTATTTTTTCACTCTATCAATATTTTATTTTAAGAATATTTTCAAGTTCTTCCTCGATGGGTACAGTTGCGGTACAAAATGATGTTCCGAAAAAGAACTTTCTGAATTTATGCACAAATTCTGCATAAGCACCTTATGGTTTTATGGATGGTCTCTATGAGAACTTTTTAAAAACATTTTATTCTATTTCTCGATCAGTCAGATTTTTTGTAGTCTTGTCTATTACCCCCAGCGAATTTTATTCATTTCGTCATTTGAAGAAGCATCTATAAGGAATAAAAATTTTAACCGATAAAAAAGTCAAGTATGCAGTTTTTTCATTTCTTGTCGAGAAGGATTCGATTTTTTTCTGACGGTATCGAGGCCTAAATGTAGCAACCTTAAGATATATTCACCGAATTCGAACATGGCACAAATTTATATTAGCTTAAGCATATGAACTCAATAGTAACCATACACAACCAAAATTTCTAGTCCGCACACTTTAGGTTCGAATTGCAATGTGCAAGCTTTCACTTCGGCTCTACTGAATTGGCAATATTGGCATGCGCATTGCATCTCTCGTACTTTTCACGTTAGGGGCGCTGGACCTTATGTGTTTTTGACATTTGAAATCAAATAAAAGCCTAATTAATGTACATAATTGGTCGAAATGTATTTTTTTAGACGAAAAGAAGAATGAAGTATCTAATATTTGCACTATTTTGGGCTTGTTTTCATAGATAGCATTACTAAATTTCAAGCAATGCTAAAAATGGTTGTGAATACCATGAATTTTAACCCCGTGTAATTTGAACTTCGAGTGCAAGTCAAGTAGAGTTCAAAGTGATTGTGAATGTAATTTTACTCATCATCAAATGTACATGCGGGATTCATTGAGCTGATGCTTCTGAAATGCCATGTTCTGTAGCTTATTGAGCAACTTTCAATCGACTTTTAAGGTGCCACCACAAAAACGAATGACGAGCGATTAAACTATGGTGGCACCACCAGTCGGCTGAGCCACTTACTAAGCATCTTTACCATTAAGGTAGATTACTTTTGAATCTTCTCTTGTATTGTTAGGCGTGTTTCTTCGACAATCATACTGTGCATCTCAGGATCATATTCGCTGTATATGAATCATGATTATTTTTTGAAACAAGAAAACAACGAACTACTAATCATGGATCATTTATTGCAGCGATCCTATAGTGAGAATACTAAATTAAATATTTTGATTTGAAAATATTTATATATTTGTTTTTAAGAATATATTTTATAGCTATGATTTTTGGCGATTTTTTTTCTTTTGATTGGTTAAAATATCAGAATTTTTCCGTATTGATTTTTATTATAATTCATCAAATAGTTTGTTTTTCATGCACTATTTATTATTGCATGATTATTCGTATATTTATTCCATCATATAAGATGCGGGATGTGCACTTAATACGGGAATTCTGGCGATGGATTCGAGTTTGTGTTCGTGGGAAACATGGAATATTCAGAATTCTGGCGATGAACTCATGACGTCATGAGTTAGTAATTCCACGGATTCATGGATACTGCAAGCGAGCTGCTTCCATGTAGCCTATCCTTTTCCAAATGTCGTTCTTTCTCACTCTTCTGTCAAGCATTTATTTTCAATGATTTAAAAAAGATAATTAAAAGAGATTTGACTCATTTTGAAGTGTCTATAAAAGTTCTTTTCTGAATAAGTACAAATTACTTCTCCGTAATGTTTCCTATTCGGTTATGTCTTTCTTTGCAAACTTCGGTTAGAACAAAAGAAGTGTCAGAAAATTTGAAATTAATTTTTACTGATATTCACTGTCAAACATAAAAAGTTCATTGTTATCAAAGAAAAACTCAAAGCTTGCAACCAAAGCTACTAATGTTGAATTCATACTAATGACTAATAAATAACCTAAAAAATTCAAACTTCAAGTCTGATATCATGAAATATGATGGAATATTTCGTTCTGGCGAGGTGTTGTAGCTGTGACGTATGTATGGAAACATGACGTCATTAGTTGGAAAAAAAATTAAGGATTCATGGATTTGCATCCATCGCCAGAATTCGCCTATTGTTTTACCAACGATTTTCTTGTTCTGTTCTATCCGCCATTTTTCAAATTTACACAGATTCTGCTATCGCAATCATCGTGAACATGCAAAAAGTCCGATTCAAAAGGGTAAGGGGATTGTCATTTTGTGATCACAAAGTGAAGAAGTGGGGATAACGAATAACGACCAAAGAAACATGATTCACTTAATCATTGTCACATAGATCACTTAGATTGCCCGAAGAAACACGCCTGTTGTATCCAACAAATATTATAATCATTCGTTTATACTTGGGCTATTATTGCCGAGAATTATAAGAACGACCCTCATATTACATATTAATTGTAGACTTTTAGGTATACCACAACAAATAATTAAATAAATAATTATGAACTGCTCAACGTGTTTTGCAGGGAAAAAATTCAATAATGAAGGGTACACTTTTTTCGGGGCTCAAAAGTGATTTCGTCCCTGATTCTTACCTAACATGATATTTATCGTGCCACAATCGCTGTTCCTTGTACCCTGATCTGGCTTCAATAAAAAATTCTCCACACGGATCTTCAATATATCCATCAAGCAGCCACCTAGTCATCATCCGAAGAAGTGGTAAACAAATAGCTTTCAAGATCCGTCGGATGAGTGTTTGTACAACGGGTGCACCGTGTTGCAAAAACGCATAGACGCTTGAGATTAAAGCACCTCCTTTTTTATTCTGACATTCCAAAGCAATGTTTGCCAGCCACTGCAACCTGAATTGTGGCTCCGCAACCCAAACTAGCAACCTGCGAAGAGTTAGTTTGTCTGATTCACATTCTACAGGCGTCTTGATTTGACTTTGTAAAACAGCAATAAGTTTATAATATTCTGTTAGTTCTTCCCGTAGAGCAGCGATTAAACTTTGGCCGATGACGCCTATTTGTTTGTTAGATTCGCAGTGTTGGCGGACTTGATTATGAAGAAAACCGAGCTCTGCTAGTCTTTGAATAATTGAACGTTGCGGCCGACTGATGCTAACCCGAGGATCTATAACGAAACCCCCGGAACCAGGTTCCTTACGTAAGATTTTACCCTCAATTCCTTGAAATGAAAAAATTAAGTCCTGTATCAAATGACACTCTGATACGTTACTGCCGTCTGAAAAAAATTATATTACTCTTTAATATTTAATTTCAATAGATATGAACTTACATGTACAAGTTTTAAGTGAATCTGTTGATTTCATGTGTGTATCATTGGAATAAATAGATGTAACCTGAAAATACGAATCCTACATTCATTATTTTTATATATATTTCATTAACTTACTTGAGAATGTAATTCGGAGTGATTGGACTTTTGTGAGAAAATTTTATGAACAGGTTCTTTGGCACTGATAGAGCTATATGATTGGGAGGTCAAATTGACTTGTTTTAATTCTTTCAATATAAGCCAAGGATCATTATCTTGCTTTTTCGATCCCAGTTGCAACAGAAATGTTAATATTGCACATCTGTTTTTTAGTTTGTTCTAAAAGTGATTATTCCAAAATTAAGTTCAAGTGATTAGTGCTGTCTTCATTGTGTACATACCTCTTTTTTTAATCTATTATAGAGAAGCTCAAAACTTTTTACCTTCTCCCCTGAATCTGTCAGTGCCAAATGTCTTCGAATCTTCTCAACAACGTGTATTTCATCCACATTAGAAGACTGATTAGTATTAGAATTTGACAAAAAATTCAATGATAATTTGAGGAACTCAGAAGTCTTAACTGAAAAACAATACAATTTTATTTGAAAACAATAACCTAAAAAGTCTTACTTGTATCATTTTTGGCTAAATTCGAACATAAATCATTTAATAAGGCTGGTATACTATCTTTAGCATTTCTGTTCATGCTTTAAAATATATATTCAACAGTTTTTGGAACTAGTTATTTAACATGCTTATAATTGCGAGTTAAAAACGTCAAAAACGAAACTGTCAGTGACAATCCCCACCATCGATCATTTGCGTTTCCTTGACAACAAGAATTCAAAATAAGTACCGGCCGTCCTGTGCGGCCGTCAGTGGTATGATAAAGAACTAAAATGATTTTATATCAAAACATTTGAATTTGTGTCAACTTTTAATTTTTTTTTAATATTTGAAAAGAGTTATTGACTTTGTGGGGCTTTAAACGGAGCATTTATTTTAAAAAAAAAGAGCACAATGTAATTTAACATCCTAAAATCCAGAACCTTACGCTAGGTTATTAACGGTCAACAATGTCAATAAACGTTACCGTCCGTGGAAATCCGATAAGTATAAAAAGAGGGAAAATGGTGACATATGACTCAGATTCAGAATTTAAACAACGACGGCGAATACGTCTACAACAGGTATTTTTTTTGTGTGATAATTTTTTTTTTTATTGACGTAATCTGATGGATAGGTGCGGGAGCAGGACAAAGAAATAGCTGCTGATATCCGAAATCGAGTTCGCAGAGAAAAAGAAAAGCAGTTAACCAAGGCAGAAAAAAAAGGTGAACAAGATTTGAAACGATGGAAGACAAGAAAATTATTAGCTCTCCAACAACAATATCAAGACAGCTTAAAAGAAGTTGGATCAGCCCACACCAATGCAGCTTTAGAACCTGATGACAATGAGATCCTACAAGAAGAAGCCAAGCAACATCAAATAGAAGCCGATATACGTCAACAAATTGCCGCAAATAAAGCAAAAAAAGAAGAAAAAGAAAAAAAAGTTGAATTACAAAAGTCTCTTGAACTCAAAAGAAGAATCAGAAGATTAGAGGATGAAAGAGCTGCTATGGTAACTAAATTAAATCAGAAGCAAAAAAAGAAACGAGGGAAAAAGATAGATGACAGCGATTCTGAATCAGAAATTTATATATCTGATGAAGAGAATATTTCATCAAATATAATCAAAGATGAAACACCGAAATATTCAAAAGGTAAACATAAAATAAATATTAATGTTTCATCACCTGAATATTTAAGTGATTCAAGCGCTGCAACTAGTAAATCAAAAAGATCTCCCACTCCATCTCCAAAAAAATCAGATAAAATAATAAAAACCGATTCAACTAAATCAACAACACAGAAATATCATAAAATAACAAAGGTATCTGATAGAATCAAGCAGCGAAAATCAGCAGGAAGCAGTTCTGAGAAAAAAAGAAAATACAAACTTCAAGTAGACACTTATGAATTAGTTGATATCCCGAGTGAATCCAATCTGCAGCCCAATTTACCGTACATTCCTACAACTACTGTGATTCCTGAACCAGTACCCGATAAAATAGACAAACCAGTGGTTCAGAAAATTAATAAAGACAGCATTCGTGTTAATCCTCCAAGTGACAGATCTGAATTGACGGAAATAAAAGAATTAGCGGATATAAGAGATAAAATAGCACATGATCGCGGCGTTCGAGCTATGGAAAAAGAAAAATTGCAACGAGACTCTAAGCAGCTGATGGATGAACTACCTGTTTTACTAAAATTAGAACGCTTGTCTCAAATGAAGAAACATAATCCAACTTTTCACATGCCAGAGGACCGATTAGAAGAGCTAGAACGAAGGAAGCAAAATAAAATCGAAAATATCTTCGAGAAATATTACCACAAATCAAAAGCGCTGGAAACTCCTTTAGTTACTATACCACCAGTCCAAAGACCTCTCCCTAATGAAGAACTTAGGATTCCGTTCCAAGCGTTAGATGTTACAGACGAAAGCAATCCTCAATTAAATGTGGGGGAATGGATAACTGAAGATGGACCACCAGGTCCTTGCGCCCGTGAAGAAGACAAAGAAAAAGCTCTTATTGATTTACTTCAACGAGTAAACAAACAAAGAGAATTATTATTACAAGAAGTGTCAACTTTACCGCCAAATAGTAATCTTCAAAAGATTATTGAAGAAGATGAAATAGTAAAACTTATCCGTCCTCAAAAAAATGTTCCTAAAATTAAATTCCAAAAATCAGTTGCAACCAGTCCTATACCAAAAAAATCGAAAAAGCGTGTGACAGCTCCTACAACAAGTAGTGATTCTTCTGCAGAAATGAAAGAAAAGAAAAAGCAAAAAAAGAAACAAACTCATAAAAAACAAAAAATAGTTTCTACAAATGGAACACAAACTTCTCCATCATCTGAAAATTTAAAACGATCAGATTTTGTTTGCTCCTGCAAATCTACAACAGTAAATGATTGTGAATGTGATAAAAAGGTGAAGAAAAATAACATTTGCTGCACCTGTGGTCAACGTAAAAAAGAGGTAAAGTATCCTCAGGAAACTCATAAATGTCAGTGTGGAGAGTATTTAAAAGAAGATACTGATGATACAAACAAAGTTTGCGAAATTATTATTAAAGCTAGTAAACAAGCAAACGTTGCAGTCTGTAAGGACGACAAACCTGCAAGAAAAAAACTTGTTTTAAACGTAAGTAAACCGTACAATATAAATATTAGACCAACTACCGGCAACGATGTTTCTTCAAGTACAACATACATGAGCCTACCCGAAAAAGCTCAACAAAAAACAACAAAAATTAGAACAAGACAAGAGTATAAAGATTTGTTACATTCTAAACCAAAACAGTCGAATATTGATACTACTGATGCTTGCCCTTGTCCAACAACTTCAGAAGACAAAAAAGAAATTACCCCAAGCTTATTACGATATATTAAAAAATTACTCTGTATGTCTCGTCAAAGTATAGATCAATTAACCGTCAGCTCAGTTAGTGATGTATCAACTCCAGGCCGCAGTGTCATCGATGTCGCTGAAAATATAAGCAATCCCATCGTGCAACTTCAAAATGTCATGCAATATTATAATTTAAGTCTGAACGATATTCAAAAATATTTATCAGATACAGCAACTGAAGAAGCTTTACGCCCAAAAGAAGCTCCGCAAAAATCCCAACCTTGTTCACCATCAAAGTCTCCCAGAAATTATGAAGAAGCCGCTGAATTAGTTAAAGATACTTACAATTTGCAACCAGCTGACATGCAAGAAATACCTTACGCTAATATAGTCTCCAAATACAAACTTCTGACGAACACATGTTGTGAAAGAATTAATCAACTAACAAAAATGATAGATAATGTTCGACTCGAAAAAGAAAGATTATTAAGTCCGGACGTTAGCGATAAGTATGAAACATCCCTGACGTCTTATTTAGAGTTACCTAATATGACAAACGATTCTCGCAGATCTAATGGTATTAAAAGTAGCAGTTCTACAAGTAGCTCTATGAGTCAAGAAGCAGTTGATAAATATTTGTTAGCAATTAATGAAAAAGTTCCATCTCCTACAAGCAAAAAAAAGCGTCGTACTTCGCCCAAAAAAAAAGATTCACCAAAATCTCAACATAAAAGGAAATCGCCCACTAGCAGCCCAAAAAAACAGACTGTCGAATCCGCTTCTGCTTCACCAACACCATCTTCATCTGAAAAATACCCACATTTTGTCCCTAATTCCAGTGATTCTGCGGAAGAAGTACCAGTCAGCGATAAAAATCCTAATCCACTTAATCAACCATCTTTCATTCCTATGTTACAGGGTATTCCGAAATACACTGACTCCAAGGCTCAGACAATGGATTTTTTAAATTCCCCAATGAAACAATTTCTATTAAATTCTAAAACTAAGCCTCCTCCAGCTCTGCTTCAAAACGCTACAAGATTCAATTTAAATATTGACATGACGCCACACGAATTATCAACAATAGCTGAAATGGATACTGTTTCTGAAGCAATTGCTGGCAAATCACCACCAAAAGAGCCTTATTTGCCCTGTATGGGTGTGTGTTCTAGATCACAAGATGAAGCTGATGAAGCACCAAAAAAATCTTCACTAAAAAAATCATCTCGTATTTGCGATCCGCCAGCTACATGTCAACTAGAAACACAAGACCAAAATTCTGAAAAATCAACTTCTTCTCCAGAAGATATGGAGACAGTTCTTCGAAATATAGGACTCAGCTGGGCTATCACAACTTTAAAGAAAACTAAAGAAGCATTAGCTTTATCTTCAAGCTCAAGCTCCTTGGAAGCTAGCTTTAGAAAACGCGTCAGCTTTCAAGATTCAACCACTAATAGCAGTAGCTCAGAGATAAGGGACGCAATTAGTAAGGTATTACGAAAAAAAATATCCTCTGATAGCCCAAGATTATCTCCTTATTTACAGGAGTTGCAAGATCTGTCAGAAATAAAAGATCCAACGGTTTTCCCCAGAGACGGGAGCCAGCATCGTACGTCCACTCCTGTACAAAATTCAAAAAGCCCAGATTCAAAAAAAGATTTATTTTTAGGTGATTCGGATTTATCATCCGTTAAAATGTATAGTGATGAATTATTTTTAAGCATACCTAATGTGTCTTTAGATACGAACAAATCGTTAAGTAAATCAAAAGAGTAACAATTTTATTTTAGAACTATGTGTTAATTGATTATTTTTAATTCTAAAATATATAAAACTTCAAGTTATTATTTTTTTTCGATTTACATTCACATTATTCATTTTTAAATTGTGCGCCACTGCACATGCGTAAATGTCTTACCACGTGGTTGATGGTTAATAACCTCAAATTAAAAACAAAATATGAATACTGACGAAATTAATATTGATGATGGTAAAATAAAAAAGAAACCCAAAAGGGGGATCATTTATTTAGCTACAATCCCTCCCTATATGAATGTTACAAGAATAAGAGAAGAATTTGGAAAATATGGAGAAATTGGGCGAGTTTACATGCAGCTCGCACATGTAGGTAAATAAAAAACAAAAATGATATATTACAATCAAATATAAATTATTAATCTATTAGATTCCAAACAAGACGGAAAGAAAGCGAAAGTAAAAAAGAAAAGGATTGCAAAAAAGTTCACCGAAGGATGGGTTGAATTTGAACGCAAATCAGTTGCCAAAAAAGTAGCAACCCTTTTAAATAATAAGCAAGTAAGCACTAGGAAGAAATCTAAACAATATGACTGTATTTGGAACATAAAATATTTACCGGGTTTTAAATGGGTGCATTTACATGAAAGACTTGCTTATGAAAAAGCTGCAAGGCGACAGAAATTAAGGGTCGAAATCGAAATGGCAAAGAAACAAACGAACTTCTTTACAATTAATCTTGATAAACATAAGAAAAACAAACATAAAGAAAATAAAGAATACACAAATACTGGTAATAAAAATATTACCGAAGACAAGAAAAGTGATGCTAATGAAGAAGACAGACATGTATTTTTAAAATCTTTATTTAGTAATTAAATTTATATGAACTAATTTGTAGTTTTTACTGGTTCCTTTGATTTATCCGGTCTACTTTCCGTCCCCTGATAAATATTTCCGTCTAAATCAATCGCAAAATTATAATCAACAGGGTTTGCTAAAGCGCGTTCAATAGCTTCGTCTAAATTTTCAGATGTTATAAAATCCTTCGATAATTCTTTCTCTTTTTTAACAATCTCTTCCACAGATTGCAGTAACAATTTTTGCCTTTGGTGGTAATCATCAAGTCTCTTGAATGCTATTTCTTTTTCCTCTTCTAATTGCTTTTGATGGCGCGCTTCTCTCTCTTTTCTAATAGTTTCATTCCATTCGTTATTAATTTTGCTACAGGCCGCGAATTCTTCTGCGAAAAGTTGTTCATGCTCTTCGGTGTCTACAACAGCAGATTTAACATTATATTCATTGTGTAAATAACTTCTAATTCCTTTCATTTGTGTGCGGTAGTTGTTGTATAGTCTCATTAATTCGATACGTTCTTCTGGAGGAGTTATTGTCCGGGGTGGTACTCTGTATAATTTACTTGGTGCTACTGGTAACCATCTCGGTTTCCTTCTCCAACGCACGCTTTGAAATTTGACGAAATTGTCTGATGTAAGAGTTAAAACACTTTTGAGGTTAACTGCTCTCAACATTATAATATTATTCGCTTTCTCTTGAATTTGATTTCTGCTATTTATATTACATATAATTGTTTTATTTTTTTTTTTGTTTTAAGTCATGAGTCAACAGTAGAACATTTTGTTCATGAAACTGTTGTATAATACAGTATTCTGTATTATCAACGATTGTTGACAGTCGCTCAATACTTGCCGACTACCGACAACTTTTCGTAATCCTGTGCCTGTCAAATTAGATTCTATTTGAGTAATTTTGATAAATCTAGACAATAAACAACATAATCAACATGAACAATATCAGCCCAACAACAGGTAATTGTTAGTTTGGTATTATTTTTTATTTTTAGATTAAGTACGTGTTGTCAGCATTTTTTTTAAAAAAACGTAGGCGATAAGTACTTAACAGGATGTTAAAATGTTTATTAAATTACGTTCAATGTATTTTCTGAAACAAACTTTACTTTCTCTGCTTAATTATTGAATTACAAACATACGTATCAAATAATGTTTTCTTTTATTTCTATTGTGACGTGTCAGTTTCTTACACTCTTGATTTTCTTATTAATTTAATTTTTTTATTAATATTAGTAAATTTTCATGAGTCCAAAAAAACTGAATTAATCTCCTACTTTTAGCTGTAATTTTTGCGACCTAATAACGGTATTATCTAAAAAATTATGCTTTGTGCCGCTCCACTGAAATGGTCCCCAGGTGAAAGCAACAAATTCTTTTGTAGGTAGCTCACACAGCAGTAACACTAACAGCTGTGTGTATATTTCACTAACATTTAAATTTAAATATTTACAATATAAATGTGATTTAAAATATTTGTGATAATATAATGTGGAGTGGTGACGAACCAAATTCATTAGAGTACATAGAAGATCCGTATTTCAATCCACAAGACAGTTCCTCAACACCAAGTCTTGATGATATAGACTCTGAAGATTTTTATCCGGATGACACTTCAGATTTGCTTGAAAATGAACTAGAATTATTTGATTTGCGTCAGTTAGAATTTCACGAATTAAATTACGATACTTTGACTAATCCATCGGATAATGACGGATCAGTAAACGTTGAAGCAGAGTTTTATATCGTCAAACGGGCAAATGATATTTTAAGAACTTTTTTTAAAAAGAATTTCAAGCGACAAGTACGGGTAACATACTGTGATCTTACTAAGCCTTATTTAGCCAAATTACCGAAAGACCATAATTTTAGGAAGTATTTAGGTATTACTATGAATAACGGTTAGTAAAAAAAAATATTATTTGAAAAATTGTGGTGAAAATATTTTTTAATTTTCAGAAGAAGCTCATATGGCAGGGGAACATATTCCCAGCGAATTGGAAGGAATGACCCCAGATGAACAGGAAACACAACGCGCTCTATGGAAAGCCGAATTATGTCAAGTAAATATTTATAAAATAATATACAATTTAACTATTCATCTTGAGATCCAGCAGAATATTTATTATTTTGAGAGGAAGAAAGAGGATTATAGTAGGTTATGCCCGATCTGTGAAAAATCTGTTTTTTCCGCCGTGTTGTGAAGTGAGTCGCAATCGCCGAAGTGGAGTGTCCTTCGGCGAGTACGATATTTCGACACTACATTTCGGCGATTGCGACTCATTTCACAACACGGCGAAAATGACAGATTTTTCACACGAGGGACATATGCTATTTTATTTTCGACTCGGTGGAAAATTCACAAAACTAGAGACGAAAGTGCTTTCGTTTCGTAATGCACACGATATTTTTTCAAATTACTAGTACCGAAAGTGTCACCTTGTGTGTCACATGGAGAAGCTTTCGATAGGGATAATAATTATAATGTACATATTATTCGCGAGTAAAATTACTGATATCAACCAAAATATCGGATGTAAGTCGTACTGTCATTTTTAGACATGCTAGTTTACATGTTTTCCAGGAAGTCATATTTTGTTATTATAATATTTAAGGTTCACTTTTCTCGAAGGAAAACTCATGTTAAACTCAAAAAATTGAATAAATGGACAAAGAGTAAGGAAATTAATAGATAGTAAGGAAAACGCAAAAGAGGTTAAAATGAAACTGATGTAAATAGGAAAGCAGTCTCCAAAAATACTGATTTTGATCTATACAAATAAACTGAAATAGTAAATAAAAACTTGGTGAAATAGAAAAAATAAAATAAAAGATCACTGTTTACAAATAACAAACGATTAAAATAACATTATCTCAAATGGCGTTTCAAGTGGAATACGACTTTGAGTAGTTCTCGTTTTGCCACCAGATGGCTACGGCTTAATTTTACTCGCGAATTGGCAGACAAAAGAAATACGGTATTTTTTACGTCGCGTCGTTCAAACGGAGAAAAGGAGGTATTTGCCGCCGAATCGAAAATAAATTTTAGTTTTTCATCATTTTCTTTATATTGATTGATTCTTCAAGAAAAATTGTAGCTTGTAAAATTCTCTCCAAATAAGTTTTGTGATACTTTTTTTTTTAATAAAATCAACCGTTCTAATAATATAGAGCGAATTTTCAGTAAGTGCGCTATTAGGAGAACAGAACTTGGCCAAAATGATTGGACTGTGATCAAAGTAGTCTGGAGTTATTTTCAACCTAATAATGCGAAAAAGCGTTAAATAATAATATTTTTAAATATTTGAATCAATGTATATCTAGCATTTTTTCTTTTTTTTAGTTTTAATCATGTAGTTAAGGCACTTGCCTGGAGGCCATTAACTTCAGGAAATCCCAACTTTGAAGATTTCTCAAGTATTTAATTCGTGAGCTTATGGGCTTCATTAAATTTTGTATCTAGGGCTCCAATGCGTCATGATCCGACACTGTCTTCAAAGTTTTAGCAACAGAATAACGGAAGAAGACCCGTCCGAAGACTCCAAAGAATTTTCTGCCTGAGTTACGAGTTTGTGAACAATTTTGGGGAAGTTTTATGATTCCCTTCAATAACGAAATTGTGGATGTTAAAGTATGATATATAGAAGAGTTTTCTCCAAAATTTCAACCCTGCATGTTGAATAGAAAACAAGATATGCGACTTGAAAGTTTGGAATTAGTTTGGTGTACGGTGATAAATCTACATAATATATTTATGACTTTTATACCGTATTTGACTTTATTGTTTGTATTGGTTGAAAAAAATTGCTTTTAGATACTTAAAACCTTTTAATTAGTAAGGTAAAAATACGAGAACCAGTTATGATTTTCTTACGTCATCGTGTTAAGTCGCCCTTTTGAGGAAAGTAGTAATCCGAAACTTTTTAAATATTTTGAACCAATGATTGTGAATATTCATTTTATAACTTGTTAGTTTTTTGTTCATATATTTTAATTTTTATCGTGACAATAGCCAAAACAGTGATAGATATGTTATGCAGTCCCATAAGAACCCATGTATAAAACAAAAGTATCGATTTAATCAAACTAATTCAGAGGAGATTGTAAATTTTTTGATATGTTATGTATTAACACTTGAACTTCATCATATTCAAATCTTATTGAAATTGTCGTTTTTTGTAGCACTGGAAAAAATCGTCTCTTATGTCACGTCAGCTATATCTGCCAATGTGTCTCAGCTTTGCAAATTTACATATAATCTCTTGTCTTTCAGTATATATTAAAAAAAAAAATAATAACAGTGAAGCTTATACCTTGTAGTTCACGAGAAAAACCCTCTGTCAATTTAAATCAGCCATTTGAACATCGTGAGTAGGGTACTTGAAAATCGCAGCTTTAAACTGTAATACTCTCTTGTCGCTCATTTTTTGCCACTGTACGTTGGGACTATTAAAACCTAGCAGCAAATTTTTGAAAATTCATTATTTGGTGCAAGTTAAAAATAACTCCAGATTCGACCCCAAAAACAAAAATATTGTCACAAATTTTATTGAGAACAATTCAATAACATAGGTTGCAATACAAATATTTACTTTACACACTTGTATGATCACTATTTCGCTCACAGTTACTCTTACTCAATCACTGAATGACTGAATTCCTCTCCTAGCTTACGCTCTTATATACCTAAGCCGACAATGGGCCAACATTCAATTGTCTAACAGTTGTTGCCTGGCAACCACTGAATATCTTGCGACAGTCTGTCAATCACGTCCGACAATTGAACATACTGACTAGGATTACAGTTACAGCGAATTCAAATAAATAATTATGGGATCTAATTACTACAAATATTTCATATTTGTGACAATATATAAATAACCTATACATTTTTGTCAGAATTAAATCATAATTGCAAAGTTTTTTTGGTTTAAATTCTATATATTTTGAAAAATATGTTTTATTACGAATAAGTTCTTTATAAAAATAATAAGAACACAACATTTTCATTTTATTTACATTTTTAACGTTTTGACTTTCTATCCAAGAGTCTATCCCGGAAAAGCATTGATACAAAAACAAACAAGTCAAGTTTTTATTATTATTATTATTATTATTTTTCTATTTTTGTACCATTTTATTCTGATGAAGATTCTTTGATAGAAAATTGAAATGTTAAAAACATAAATGAAATATACAGAATTTAAACAAAAAAAACCTTCCAATTAAAAAATATAAAGATATTGGTATTATTTTGTTCACAGTTGCATCATTTTAGGGTCGATTTTTGCTCTCCTAGTAGTGCACATAAATTAATCACATCAAAACTGTTTCGGTCCGTATTCTCCCCTCTTAGATGAGCGCTACTTTAGCAAAACTTTATATAAAAGGAAATAGCGCTATATGATAAAACATGAGATGATAAAAGAAAGTGCACGATTTTTTAGGAAGTAGTGCGATTTTAAGAGATGAAAATATGGACCGCGTCTTTCATCCCACAAATAAAAAAAAACTACAGCCTAATCAAAGATCTTTTGTTTGACGTTAGGGCTTTGTTTTTTATTTTGAAGGTTTTTATTTTTGGGATACAATTGAATATTATATTACTTAGATCGAGGATGAAATCGCCACTCTCCGTACTGTCCTCTCCAGTAAAATTCGCAGAAGTGGAGAACTAAAGAAAAATCTTGGCATCACCGTTTGGAAAGAACTGTCAGAAGATATGAATCAAGGAATCAAAAATGTTAAAGAAAGTAATGTGTAAGTATGCGATAAAAATAGCAGGACGCATCAATTTCTATTTAAAATTATATTTATAATGTATATTTTTGATAGTAGAAGTAAAAACATTATTCTTTGTGCATGTAGTAGTTGCAGATGAAGCATGTTTATATTTTATTTATCGCAGCTACCAGTCCGTCGAAACCAGAGTTGGACAGGTGACAAAAGCTGTTACTGACGCCCCAATGTAAGTAATAATTTTTTTCAACTTCAATTATTTTTTAAATGGTAAGCACTTTACAATAGCTTGTTTGTTTCACATTATACTATTTGTAATTATGATATAAAAATGTATGTATGTTAATGACATGTTATTTATTCAGCTATCAAAAAACAACTTCAATTATCGGAGGGATCACCGGAAATTTAACAAACAAACTGGGTCAGATGAGACATTCAGAATCATTCAAATCGTTTGAAGAAAAAGTAGGAAGCGCTTACGAAAATGTAAAGGTATATATAATTTTGTGAAATATACAACTACATTATTTTCAAAAAATTGTGGAATATTTCCTATTTTTCAGAAATCTAATGGTAAAAGTTGTTATTTTACAGATATTATACGAAATTAACAAAAATAAAAATAATACTGAATGTATGTGACGAGGATGTTTAGGATAATTCTTTACTATTATTAGTTTGACCTGTATGTATGAATTTATGTAAAATAATCTTTCAAATTAATTTTTACCCTACCAGCTCACGGGCTTTATATACTTTTTTCCAACAATGAGCTAGCATTCAAATGTCTGACAATTGAACAACAATGAACTAGCATTCAAATGTCCTACAACCGAACATCTTGCAATAATGAGCTAGCATTCAAATGTCTGACAGTAAACATCAGTGTGATTAGTGTGAACTAATAACTTGAGATATTTCATATTTGTGAAATTTTATGTTTAATTTCCGATAAAGGGTTCTCTAAACATCTGCGACATATACAAGGCAATTACAAAGTTTCGACACTTTTTGGATTTCTTTTTTTAGACGAAAGTATCAACATCCCGATCAAGCTCAATGCATAGCCTGACAGATGAGAACTCAAGGCAGCATGGTTCAATTGCTACAAGTCCAACAATTGATGAAGAAAAACCTTTCGCGTAGTCGGTGAAGAGACCTCTTGGTATAAGTCCCTCCATCCGAGCTGCCTTCAATCTAATCAACATGCTTTGTTAACAACTCGCGGACTTGTCTTCACCCACTTATATCATGAGATCCAACAATGGTGACAAATTCTTGTAAATGTTCATTGTTACTATAGGCTTTGTGAAAAGATTTAAAACAAATGTATTTTTGCATTTCTTCTCTTATAATTTAATTAGTGGGATTAGCAAGTTGCACTTTATAAATGTGTTATTTTAAGTTTAATAAGGCGATCAAGTTATTATGCACTTGAAAGAAAAATAAATATTATTGGAAGAAGCTGTTATTGATCATTTTGTGATAAATCTCTATCAATTAGTTCAACAAAAGGGCCACATATATCTACTGAAAATGTTATAAGTTGAAGAAATATACTTTATTCTAATAAAATTCAGATAATTTTGATTGAATTGATGAAAGTTCTGCATTTAACCTCAAATGGCATCAACAGAAAATGGCGGATGGTTTTTTATCTACCAGGAAATTATATGTTAAAAATGGTTGTTGTGTGAAATTTGACATCTCTCTTCAATATGTTGATAAGATTTAAGTACGGATAGCTATAAAATTAATAAGTGATAACATATATACTTATCAGCAGCAATATAACAAAAACTATACATGATAATTTATTGATTATGATGTTGGTGCTTAAAAACTATTTTTGAAATTTATCTGTTTAAAGAATTAACATTCATAACACTACCTCTGCAGCATTCAGATGCCAAATTATTAATTTAAAATGTTGCAAGCATCCGTCCGCAGTTCTAGTTCCTCTAGCAAGGTATATAAAAAATAGAGGTTAGGAAATTAAAGGGATAGCAAAATAAATTGCAGGGAGACTCTACTGAAGGGAATTTCACGCGACAGGGGTCCCTACGAAAAGTATTACCAGCCGATCCGAATAAGCAACCAAAATTAGGATACCATAATGAGGAAGCGCAGAAAATATATAAAATGTTTCATCAGGAGTACATCATTCTTGCCGAATAGTAAAAGAAAATTATTAAAAATTGATTAAATATTTCATTGTGTTCTGATTACAGTAAAAAATTGCAAAGCGAAAACTTAAGGGGAATATATGTGATACCATCTCGAGAAAGCTCTCTTTGTAAGTTGAAGTAAATCAATTTTTGGACAGATTTCAACAATTATGTATTATTTAAGTATGGTTTGGAGTAATATTCGTTAGAAGTGGATTATATAACGACGGAATTTTCCGTTTTAATATCCACCTACCAGATTCTTTCCCTAATTGCGAGCACCCAAAAGTAGTTTTCACGTCCGAAATTTTCCATCCTGTGATTAACGCAACAACAAAAGAATTAAACTTGAAAGGAGGGTTCCCGGAATGGAAAAAAGGAGAACAACATATTTGGCAGGTTTTAAAATACATCTGCTGGATATTTTATTCAATACCTCAAAGTTTTGAGCATGCAATTAATGAGGAGGCTGCCGAAATGTAAGTTTTCAATTTGTAAAATTTTAAGTGCAAAAATATTTTTTCAGGTACAAAAATGACTTGGAGTCCTTTAAAAGTCGAGTAGAAGATTGTGTAAAATTAAGTCAGGAAAGGATATATGACCCGCCCCCCACAGAAGATAAGCACTTCATAATTTTTGAACCTTATCAATCAGATATACACGATCCCGTCCGCGCTTCTATGTTAACATATAATCTCGAAGAAAAAAGTAGTTCTATTGGGCATTCGTGGGTTGCACCCGGGACTTTTAAACCATTATCTCGCATACCGACTCCAGAGTCAGATTCATGATAATTAGTATTATTAGAAAATAAAATGTTCAAGCCCCTTACTTAAAATCAAAAAGGTTTGCTCAAAACTAAAGCCGTGTGATCAAAGTTTGTTCAAAGAGCAATATTTTTACACAAAAAGTTTTTATAATGTTTAAATGACTAAGTTCTCTTGGAATGTTTTGTTAAGGCTAAGCCATGAATGCATATCTATTTATTTACAAAAATAATGTCCTACAATTATTGATTTTACATAATAAATATTCACTATTTACAAAGTTACATTAAGTTTTATTCTATTAAATCATCTATTATAATTTTATACCAAGTTGTATTCAACTAAATGAGATGAAGACTTTGTTTCGCCATTTCCAAAATTAAGAAGTTTGATTGGACTAGACCAACTAGTTATTTTTGGATTTCCAACTATGGACAGACGATAATATTTATATTATCCTCAGTCCAGAGTTGGAATTAATCACAACAGAGAAGTCTTAGATGCAGCTGCTCCAATTCAGCAATGGACTAATAATACCATCAATCCTAATAATAATTTCACTTAAGCTTTGCGTAAAACCATGAAATTTCAACGAAATTTGGAAAAGTCATGACCATGAATCTTCCATACCATGAATTCCTCAACCAAAGCCAGAAATTAGTAAAATTCAAATCCATGAGGATACTTTCAGGCTGAAAATGTCCAGAGCATTTATAGTGATTTTAAAAGTGATAATAAACGCGTTCCTCAACCCATCGGCTTCAATTCGATGATGGGATACAGAAAACCAGCTGTTTTCTAATCACTCTTTACCTGAATTAAAACTTAAAACGCCAAGTTATTCGAAACCAATTAAGGATGATTTTTTTAGTATTTCATTGTTTCCAATTTGAACTCAACAATATAATTTCAATTTAAAATCAGACTAGTTTTGACTCCTTTAACTGTTAGCAATTTTCTGCTGACGCTCCTTCAGCAGAAAATCAAGAACCTTTAAAAGTCAAGAATTAAAAATTGTTTGAAGAAGTTGAAGATGTCAGCGAGAAAGATCAAGAGGAAATTAGACATCAAACTGCTTCATCTGTTATTCAGAAACAACTAAAGAATATTAAGAATAGTTGAAGCTAGATAAGTAGCTCCAACAGTGCTAATATACTGAAAACTATATTATTTTATCGTAAAAGCCTCAAAATAAATCTGAAGCTTCACACATTCACGAAGAATCTGTTATAAATCACCAAAAATCGATTCTAAACAATGAAAGCTCAAAAGGCGATATTAATTGAGATGTTAAAATAATATGATCAAAAAATTGCTGAAAAGTGATTATTCTGAAAAAAGTCGTCAGTCTTTAACAGCACCAGTCATTGATCTGAATGATGAGGACAGTATTTTATTGATGTCACTAAAAATCACCAATTGAAAGATCAATTCTCAATTGCATTCTCAAAACTAAAACCATCTGATCAAACAATGTTATAAAATTATTAATTTAACATAATATAACTATTTACAAAGTTATATTAATTCTTTTTCTATTAAATCATCTCTTACAAACAAGTTTCTAGCTCTATTCTTTTCAATAGCTTCTTTATACCAAGTTGTATTCAACAAATAATTTTTGTTTTTCCAATTAAAAAAAGTTGGAGGCTTTGTGTCACCATTTCCAAAATTAAATAGTTTACTAAATTCTATAGCTAAGTTCGATCTGACCAGACCAATCCCTCCAGCTTTTTCTGGAGCAGGGTGATATACTCTTCCAGAAGTGGGAGACATAAAAATTTTATCAGGCTCGAAGATAACGAAAAGTAAGTCACCTGCATGGGCATAACAGAAATAATCTTTTTGGTCTTTTTCAATAACGTGGGTATAAACAAATGGATAGTCATCACATCTTATAAAATTCCTTTCTCGACCACATATTGATAAATATGGAAAATCATGTCGGTATCTATCAGTATCATTTATTCTTACGCGATCGAAAAAAAACTTCAGGAATTTCTTGTCTTTGAAGCACGAAGTGAAATTTTTCATCCGAGAATCATCTAGAAATAACTATAATAATCTCTTAGTTTACGTGAAATAAAGATTTTAAAATAATATTACCATTCCCTGATGATCTATAAAATAGAAATATTCCCGCACTTTGGGTTGAGGTTCCTGGCCTTGTACATAGGAGACAAAACGGTGGCGACCGTTAAAAGCAAAACGATTACTGAGCACTAATATTCGACTTGAATTTATTATATTTAATAACTTGACCATTATAGATATTCCACCTGAATTTTTAATCAATTTGATATTATCATAAAATATCTAACCCTAAAGTGCAGCACCGGATACGTGCCAGATTAAGCCAGTGTGAGGCGTGTAGCATGCATGTAGCAAAATGTTATGAATGGGTCTCATTTAGTCTATTGGTAGACTTTGATTTAGTCCTGTAATTAAAGTCTTTGAATTAAAAAATAATCAAAACATTTAGTCATAAACAGTGTTGCCAATGCCAGTGTACGAATGTATCAAATTCCCCAAAAATCTGGGTCAAATTATCCAAATTTGGGGAAAACGAAGTTTTAATTCTCCATAAATTCGTTACATAATTATGCAAAAAAAAATTTTGATGAAAAAAAATCCAGACTTTGCTATAAAGGAATGTGCGATGCTTTCAAAAATATCGATTTCATTATAAATATAATCCATGTTTTTAGAGTGACTTATTTCGGAGCGACTATTTTAACACAAAATCTAAAATGATGAATATAGAAAATTGTTTCTAAATTAACAAAGATTCCAGTGGTGCGTATATAAAAAATTAGATATTTTGCCAAAGTTTCATTATGTGTGCAATAAATCTGCTTGCAAACTAAATACCTCAGAAGCTAATCGAACAATTTTTCTCAAAAAAATATATATATATATATACTGAACGCCATATTTCTAGTTATCATATAAATTATATGCTGGAGGGAAATAGTGAACGGTGCTAAAAATACCAATTTCTTGGAGCCTATTCCTTTTTTTTGTGCTAAAATTTGATAGAATTATAGATGATACTATTTATTAGAACACTGCGAGTTTTTTAAAATTTTTGATATTCAATATTTCGTAAATCACACTTTTTGCCTACTACTAAAAGTATAATATTTATATTCAAAAAGGATATATTTTTGAACAGTTAATTTTTCTTATCATCAGCCTCTCAATTTTGGGTTTAAAATTCTTGATATTTTGGGTACTTCCCTGAAGTCCTTATACACTTTTTTTATTCTCTATTGAAATTTTGTCATTCAATATTAATAACACACTAAAATAATATTGTCACAAATATGAAATATTTTGAGTTATTAGTTCGCACTGATGTTCATTTGAATATGTTATTTATTTAATAATTTATTGTAATTATAATCCAAGCTAACATTCACCAACAATCTAGAGAATATTCATTTTTGCGGAATGTTCAATTGTCAGGCATCTGAATATTAGCTCATTGTTTATTTATTTATTTATTTATACATTCGGGGAGTCAACAGTTTCCCGATAATAGGCTTGCTTCCACAATTTAACAATAAAATTAATAAAAAAAAAAAAAAAAATATAGTTTTTACTTTTGCCGTACATCTATTTTTATGAGTTTAAAGACTTTGGGATCCAAGCCCTGACTATCTTGGGTTCTTGGCTATACTGTACTGACGAGTCCTAATAAGGACGAAACACGTGTATACAGTTGCTCCCCGATCTAAGATGATGGTGTCAAAACCGATTCTTAGATTTGAAATTTTGTGGACAAATAATGAATGTTTCAGAATTTTTTTTTTATTCTAATTGTTCCACAGCATAAACTTTGTTACAAATAATTTGTGACATCTACTTTAATAAAATTAATACATAAAATGATAAGTGCAGTGTCAGAGGCAACAACTTACATATAATTAATTCTTAATTAAAGCCGTTTTAAAATAAAGTAATATATTCAATTCTTAATTAAAGCCGTTTTAAGTTGACTGTAGCTCAGACTAAAAAGATCCAAGTGCTGAAAGTTATTATTGTAAGTAGACATCAATCTGTTCACTACAGAATTCTTGAAATTATTGGAATCAGTTTTGTTCAGATAAAACAAAGTATTATTCTGAGTATTAACACATGGAACATGAAATTCGAATTTATCTGTAATATCATAGTTATCAATCATATTATTGAATAGTTTGAATAAAAATATCATGTCAGCATTAGTTCTTCTTTGTTCTAGAGTCAACATGTTGAAATCTTCGAGTAAATCGAAGTAAGATGAATTTCTCAATTTAAATTTATAGTTTAATACTTTAATTGTTGTGGGATATTCAGTTGTCAGATATTTCAATATTAGCTCATTGTTGCGGGATGTTCAGTTAAAAAAGTCTAAAGTTGAACCATATTTATGTATATGTAAAATTTCGAAATCTTTAGTAATATTAAAATCATGTCCTGTATCAAGTAAATGTTCTGCGAAACTTGAATTTCTGCACGCGAGTCGTAGACAGCGTTCATGTTCTTTAAATCTAGTTATGAATTTCCTCCCTGTCTGAACAATATAAGCTGCGTTACAGCTAGCACAGTTTAATTTATAAACATTGGTCAGACAGGGAGAAAAATTCATAACTTTAGACTTTTTGGAGGTTTTGGAAATCAAAAGATTAATTAAAAATAATAAATTTTTGTGTCTGAATGATCAAACAAATTTAACATCAAAATTACAGTGTTTTAATTTAGTTTTTACTTTTCAAAAATTTTGTCAATTTGTTTTTCATTGACATATTTTGATTATTTCAAGAATTTTTTACGATATACACTACAAATGGTCCGCTATTATAAGTCCCGCCTCCTACTAATTTCCCCTCATGCCGACCCCGGAGCGCACCACTAGCATAAACTGTACAGAATGCTCTTAACCATTTATCTATATTGAAACTTTGAACCATATTTTGAATCCTGTAGTTATATATAGTGTGAGTATGATCATTAAATTACATTTGTATTTGTTCCAAATTAGAATTTTAAGTTTTCATGTATCTTCTTGTTATAGTCTCCCGGTTCTGAAGATGGCTACTCAGTAGTCGAAACCGGTCAACAAAAAATAAAAAAAATTTTGAGCAGTGTGATACAAGACTTTAATTTTCTTTTAACTTTCAATATTATTCATATCACACTAGGGTTGAATCATTCTCATTATTTTAAATATTGTTTAAGGATTTTACTGCATTTATTGGTTCAAGTCTTATTATATTTTCGTCGATTTCGTCTTTAATTGCACCAAGGCCCATTATTTCAGGTTCAGTTTAATCTATAGATTACTTAAACGAAGCTTAATTACTATGGTAACAATTATTTTTACAATCGTTGCTACGAAAATTAATCCACAGTTTTCGTAATCCGAACACTGAAATACTGGGCCCAAGCCGTTTCATTTTGACGAGTTTTAACAAATTGGAGTTGCTACTGACCACTGACTTTGACATTTCTAATTTACAATACAAAAAAAAAACATATTGTTTTTTGTTTTTGTTGTCAAAATAGTTTGTTAGTGGTTACACGTTGTCTAGACAACGTGAAATTTCCATTGTAATTTCTTGATAATTTCACTTGTCTTATGGGAGAATTTATATATGAGTGAAATATTCTATTATATTTGACATTTGAATTATTCCGCCATAATCACTGACCTTCCGTAAGCCTGCTTTACTCCAAAACAAGATTAGACTAGGCAAAGATAGTTCTGTTTCTAATGAAAGACATCGGTAGTTTTTCCTCACGAACGATAAATTAATAAATGGTAAAATGAGAATTCTTGCATTTTCCTCGAATAGTGACAAATCCGACAAAATCCAACCTGCAATCAAGTTAAGGACTACCACATGTTGGCAACAATGGTCATACTTATATTGGTCAGGATGGTATTATTCAGTATTTCACATGTTTGTGTTTTAATGAGGAATTTAAAAATTCATTGGAAAATTTGTCTCGTCAAAAAAAAATTAGATCTGAGGAAAAAAAATGTAACTACAATTTTACAAGCAAAACATTTTCTGCTCTAGACGAGGGCCTATAGTATTTGCTATTTCTGCTATATGGCTAATGCGGTACTGCGTAGGTAGATAAAATAGAGTTCTATAAACCTCAAAACATTTTGAACATTTTCTTTTCCATTTCACCGCTATCTCCTTCTTTGTCTTACGAATCTCATGTAACGTATAAAGTGAAGAGAACCGTTGTAGAAAATTTAATTATACTTTTCTTACTTGTCATATTTATTTTAAATAAGTGAGCCGAGACTATTTATTAATATATCACATCAAACTTTTGTTTGTATGTATAGCTTTTAATCTTTAAACAATGGATTTTGATTTGAGTAAAGAAAACATCCAGCCACTGCGTGGTGGTCGAAATGTCACCCAGTTAGAAGTCGCTCTTCAGGCCCAAAATGACAGCGAATTGCAGCGAGAATTGATGCAACAAAAAAGGTAAGGTTATCATTTTTGTCCTCAAAATTTTAGGATGGTTCTCTGTCTTTGTCATTAATATTTTCCATCTTTTCACATGATGACAATAGGTCATCAGTCGCTGACATGATGATATACAGTACTTTTAAAATTAAAGTAAAATTTGTCATTATTCAACATAATTTGGATTCAAAATATTAACAACCAGAATTTATTGTTGATATTATTTTTTTTTCGTTGAATATTTTTTATAATTTATATAGTACATAATTTTTTTCTGGAATATCTTGGTACATTCTTGTTGGTGGTCCACGCCTGAACAGGGCTTTATGGGACTACGATTTAAATCCCCTAATTGGCCCAAATGCAAACACTATTCACTTTAAAAGCATAATTTAAAGCAAGCTGTTTGGAATTAAATTCAAGAAATTAAAGCTCACATATCATATGATTCATGGAACTCTGATGCAACCAATTACGGTTTTTGTGCTATTGAAATAAATAAATTTCCGAATCCGGTCGTTCTATAAAAAATAATGAAAGTTAAAAGAGAGCAATCACTGTGGATCTCGCCCTGGATCCTTTCTGGTAACTTTCAATTCAAATACTTTGTTGGATACAATATTCAATAATATAAGTGATGATACTTTACTGTGGATGAATGATTTTTTTTTCAACGGTAGATCAAAATTGTAAAAGGTTTGTTTGCGACCCACTGGGCTCGAATGAGTCAAGTATAATACTTTTTCTTTTATGCTGGGGCCTAACTATCATCTGAATGCTGTTAAACATGACGTTATTGTCAATGTTAAAAAACTGTCTGTCATGTAATTTAAGATTTATTTTGTTTTCCATATGCATTCAGTGTCAATATCTAGTGTTTATTCTGCAACTTTAACTATACTTTTTAGGTATTTAAAAACGTTCTGTCCAAGTTTTCTCTTCCAGGAAACCTTTAGACAAATAAATGTAAATTCAGGCAATTTCCAAGAGCCCTTCATGACTATAAAATGTGTGCTGCGTCACACATAACGTGTTTTATAAATTTTAATAAATTCCTTTAAGTTTATTCTAAATTATTTATTGTTTAGTGAGCCTCCAGCAAGCAGTACAAGTAATCAGCACACATTAATTTGTTTAAAAATGCCAGAATATCTTGTTTCTGCAGTATTAGTCGCATGATCTAATCATCTTCTAGCTCCTACAATAAAATATTTTCTTAGCGCTTTTGAAGAAGCAATTCAGAATTACGAAGGCGAAGATCCATTAGACAACTGGTACAACTATATTTCTTGGGTCGAACAAAGTTTCCCCAAACATGGACACGAAGGAAATCTGATTCCTGTACTAGAAGACTGTTTATCAAAATTTGAAAATGATGAGCGATATACGCATGATCGCAGATTTTGCAAACTGTGGATTAAATACGTAATTATTAAATGCAGCGATTTTACAAACTTGTACTTAAAAATATTATTTTAGATTGATTTGCAACAAAATCCCCTGGAGTTATTCCAGTTATTGTATTCAAAAGGGATTTGTGTGTCTTGTGCCGATTTGTATAGGGCTTGGGCTTTTTATCATGAAGTCTCTGGTGATTACAAAAGAGCAGACGCAGTTTTTCAGTTAGGATTGCGCGGTTTGGCCCAGCCGTTTGAGGAACTTAATTTCGCTTATCAGTAAGAAATATTTGATTTTGTATTATTTCTTTTTAACGTTGTGCTTTTCAAGGAACATGTTTATGGCGATTGGCAAAGAAACTGTTCAAGGAGTCGACGAAAGAAGACGAGAAGCAGAAAGGCATGCTTTAACGTCATTAGTTTCTTATAATCATACCCAACGCAATATGGTTCCCAGCGTTCGAATTGGGCCCAATGTAAGTGGTCAAATAATATTTAATACAATTCAATTTGAAGTGTTCAAAATTATTATATTTAGGTACTGAATCCAACGCCAGGTCCGCTTCCTAATAGTGTCCGTCAAGATAGAAGCAACGCACCTGTCACTTTATACGAAGATTTGGAAGTAGCTGGTCCAAGTATAGGTGCAACCGCCTCTGTTAGCATTTTAGAAGTTGCAAAGAAACAAGACGTAGTACACAAAGAGAATGCTTTAAAACCAGGAACTTGGAAAAAAAGTATCATCACTAAAAAGGTTTCAGTACATCATCAACCAACTTTTCCTATTCACGAAGATGAAGATCTTCAGTATGCCGGAGGAATCCGCCTTCCTCGTGATTTTGCTCCAATGAACTTCGATGATTTCTCCACTTGGAAAACTGATTTATTTTATCCAGAACCAGAAGATGACACGAAAATTCCGATGTACCCAAAACATATAGTTTATGGTACACCCGGTATAGAATTCAGTATTGAAGAAATTCGGGCAAGGAAATGGTTTTCGAAGAAACAGGCTGAGATTGAAGCTAAGAATATTTCTTGCGAGACAATGCAGGAAACGTTGATGGAAGAAGCTAATATAATGGCTGGAAATCCACTTGAAGCTGCACAAATCATACATTCTACAGCTCATGTCATGAATTTTCCATCGCCAACAGACAATTTTGCTTCTTCGCGTACATCACCAATGCCGCAAAATATTTCTTCGTGTATAGGTGAAGCAAATTCTGTTAAATTGAGTCCAAATCAATATGAGCCAAGGGCATCCGTTTTTCAAACTGCCTCTCAAGAAATTTCAAGTCATTACAACATAAGCCAAAATCTCGGATCTCAAAATAGCTCTTATTATCAGGCTCAACTATCAAATGCCTCCATAAGTAACCTCAAATTGCCACAAGGTATTCATTCTTCACCGATTTATACTCAATCTCAAGCAGTTGTTTCTCACATTTATTCGCCACCTCAGGAATCTGTGCCTTCTCAAATTTTTTGTCAGGCCCAACAGACACATTCTCAGATGTTTTCTCAACCACAAGATGTTGTTTATTCTCAACCTCCGGAAGTAATTTTTTGTCAGTCCGAGCCGTCTAATTTTACTCAATCACATTCTCAGCAAGATAGCCATTTCCAACTTTGGACTGACGATAATTCAAGAGGAATCAATCACAATAGCGAAGTCTTGGGTGCAGCTGCTCCAATTCAGCAATGGCCTAATAATACTATCAATTCTGACGATAATTTCACTCAAACTTCGCGTGACGCCATGAAATCCCTCAACGAAATTTGGAAAAGTCATGACCATGAGCCTTCCTTACCATCGATTCCTCAACCAAAGCCAGAAATTAGTAAATTCCAAATTCACGAGGATACTATTTTGGCAGAAAAAAGTCCAGAATCTGTGGCTGAAAACAGCTCTAGTAATAAATCGCATTTTAGCATTTATAGTGATTTTGAAAATGATAATAAACGTGTTCCTCAACCTAGTGGCTCTAATTCGACGATGGGATATAGAAAACTAGCTCGGGAAAGCCTTCGCACACCGTTTACTAGTCAGCCTTTACCTGAAGCAGAACCTGAATTGCCGAGAAAAACGCCGAGTTACTCGGAACCAATAAACGATGATTTTGTTCGACCAGCCGAAATAAAATCAAGTAGATTTTCAGTATTTCAAGATAATGGTCCCACTTTGAATGAAACTTGTTCAACTCAACAATTCAATTTCCATTTAAGATCCGACAAAGTTTCGACTCCGTTTAACTACAAAAAATTAGCTGTTCAGCAATATTCTAATACTGCTTTGGGTGAAAACCAAGAATTTCTGAAAACTAGAAACAAAAAATTGTTTGAAGACGCTGAAGATGTCAGCGAAAAAGATCAAGAGGAAATTAAACATCAAACTGCTTTATCAGTGATTCTGGAAACAACTAAAGAGTATAGGAACAGTTCTAGTTCAGGAAGTAGTTCCAATAGTGCGAATATACTGAAAACCACATTATTTCATCGTGAAAGCTTGAAAGCAATTCCAGAAGCTTCTCTTATTTTTGAAGAATCAATTACAAATAAAAGTAAAGTGATGGATCAACGAAAATCTATTTTAAATTATGAAAACTTGAAAGGCGATATTGATTCAGATGTTGAAAATTATGATATGGTCAAAAAATGGCTGAAAAGTGATTCTCCCGAACAATGTCGTCAATCTTTAGCTGCCCCAGTCATTGATTTGACTGATGAAGATAGCATTATATCAAAAAAAAATTATCGGGCAAGTGAAGTCGGTGCTGGAGACGCCCAAAGACATCAAAGAGCCATATTGGTTAATTATGAATCACCTATGAAAAATCAATTCAGAGAAATGTCTTGTGATAGCAGTAATGATTCTTCAGGTAGCTCTGCAGTGAAAAATCACAAAATGGATGTAGATTTCAATTCCTCTCAAAGTTCTAACTCTGATTTCAAAATGGATCAAGATTTAGAACCATTTGACGAAACTATTTTACAAAAGGCACCCAGTGATCCGTTTACTCATAAGATAATTGCAGCTTTATTGAGAAAAGCTGGTTTTCCGAATGCTAAATATTATAAGCAATATATTCAGATGCATAGCTTTCCAAGGATCATTGGAAAAAAAGAAATTATCAATTTAATGGATGACAGATATATGGTTGAAAAAGTTATTGGAAAAGGCGCTTTTGGGTCTGTTTATAAAGCTACGAATCTTAATACTGGAGAAATGGTAGCGCTGAAGTACCAGAGACCTCCCAATAAATGGGAATTTTATATTATCAAAGAATTGCATGAGCGCTGTAATCCGTACATGGTAAGTCATTCTATTAAAATTTGATGCTTTCGATGTATTACCAATTGGTTTTGCAGGTCAGCGCATATATGGATGTCTCTTCTTGCTACATCTCACAATCCGCCAGCATTTTGGTCTCTAAATACTTTAAATATGGTTCGCTTCTAGATTTAACTAATAAAATCAAAAAAATTACCGGTAAAGGAGTTAAAGAATTAATATCTATTTATTATGCTAGTGAAATAATAACAATTGTTAATACTCTTCATAAATGCAACATAATACACGCTGATATTAAACCAGACAACTTTTTGGTGACTCGTATGCCGCCGGAATTCGGTTACCCTTCTTTACAATTAATCGATTTCGGTAATAGTATTGATATGAGTTTGTTCCCCAAAGGAACTACTTTTACTACTGTTGTAAATACTGAAAATTTTATTTGTACTGAAATGAAGGAGAGGAAGCCGTGGACTTACCAAACTGACATTTTCTGCATCGCTGCCACCGTTCATGTCCTGTTATTTGACAAATACATGGAAGTAAGTAAACATAGCAAATCATTAAAACTTATCTTACCCAATAATATGGCACTTATTAGATTGATTAAAAAAATATACGAGTTCCAGTAAAGTTGGCCTAAAATTAGTCCCCTATTGAATAAGTATAAAACATTTGTCCTCTGGCTTCAGGGAAAATTTTAAATCAAGCTGTTGTGATTGACATTTATTATCATTTTTATAAAGCAAATTGTCGGCTGTTGCTTTAAAAAAAATCTGCAGCCGCACAGTACTTTCCCGACCCAGTTTTATAAATTTAGTGTCGTATCAATTAATTGCATATTTCAATGTGGGAAGTAAAAAAGCTTCCGATTTCAGTTTTGCATGTAATATACTTTTTCTGTTAAGGTTCAAAAGAATGGTACTGTTTGGGAAATACTGCAGCGCATTCCGCGTTACATGGGACAAGATTTGTGGAACACCTTCTTTTTCCAAATGTTGAATATTGAAGGATGTGACAAGCTTCCCGATTTGGATCAAATCAAATCCACCTTCGACTCCGTTCTTTCAGTCCAAAGTGAAAATCTTCAAAAAGAATTGAGATTGGTAGCTAACATCGTATTAGGAAGATAAATTTTAATTTAATTTTAGTAATTTTATACAATATATGACAGTTTTGATTAAAATATAAGCAATATCATGATAGTATTTTTAGGGCTAAGAAAAAAATGAGTTAAGGCAAAATTATTCAGTAACTCAGAATGTACTTTTTTTCAAATAATATAAATAAACTTATTTAAATCATTCTGTGTATTTTATTTTATAATACAGTCAACATCAAACGTAAGAATAGTTGAAGAGACATGTAATATTTTTTATTTAAATTCACTCTGCAAGCAGTTTGTAGAATACAGTAAAAATTTTAATAAATCCATTAAATAGTAAAAAGTGCTGAAAGTTTGGCTTTGCCACACAGATGTAAAGCTCGTTCTCTAATAGGAAAGGTGCGACAAAGAGCTTTCTGCGTGTGTTTTCGCTATTTTTTCTACAACCACAAATTCTGAAAATAGAATAAATTAGAAAATTAGTTTTTATTGGCGCATTTATCCTTACGTTATTCCATAAAAGTATCTATTTTTCTTGGGGTGGTTGTGAAAAAGCACTTTATTTTACAACTTGTAAGCCTGTCGCATCATCAGATCAAAATAAGCGTCATTATCTATTGATGCGCTAACTCCAACATAATAATTCTTAAATTCTTCTCTTGTTACCTTTAAAAATTCATATTTAAAAATTTCAGACCTAAAAAACCAAATTTCTTACTCACAATTCCATCTCTAGTTTTCTCATCTTGTTCAAAGTTTCCCAAAAATTTCTTCAGAATTGTTTCTTCTGATTCTTCTCCACTAATATAACGACTGTTACTTGAAACGCTGTAAACATGTTTTAAATCGTCGATTGTTATGACACCATCGCCTGTTTTGTCTAATTTTTTGAAAGCTGCGTCAATTATTTTGAGCCTAGATTCCGGCAAAGGAGGCTAAAATGATACCAAATTTATTAAAATTACTTCATTAATAGAAAATTTACTAATTTTCTGCAGAAATCTGTCAACAAATTGATATTGCACTGAAAAACTTCACTTTTCTTTGTTGAATCTGCTATAAATTTGCGCGACATTAATTCAAAAATAATTTTGTGCGCATTTTAAAACAATACAAGGATGCGCCAAACTTCAAAATATATTTTTACATTTTTGTCAGCTAAAAGTGTATTTCTATTGGAACAACTGAATATTAAATAAATAAAGTTACCCTTAGTGCAACGAGAAATTCATCCATATTAATCCCTCCACTTCCATCCACATCAAATCTTTTGAAAATCTCTTTGGCTTCATCTTCAGTTATTTCTAATCCTTGATCATGAAGACCTTTCATAAATTCTTCTTCGCTTAGTTGCCTGTTACCGTCGTCGTCCATAACACGGAATGTTCTGGAAAGAAAACAGAAAATAGATCTCTTTTTACTTGTACAAAGTACAAGTATTGTGAAATCGACAAAATTCAAATTCCGAGATTTTGACGGAAATATCCGTTTGAGCTTCCCTGAATCCATTTTAACTATTTTAAATCCAAAATGGTTAGTTGTAGGATATTGAAATTCAGTATTTGAAATCGCTGTAGCATCAAAACGGTTATAGCACTTTATAAAACAGTATTTTCGAATTTTCCGCATAATTAATTCGAATCAGTCGTAGAATATTGAAATTTCGTATTAAGCACTTCTATAACATTTAGTTGTACACCTCACATTATGATTGCGATCGGCTGAATCGGGATTGTAGTTTACTGAACAGGTTTTCGAATTTTTCGCTTAAATTCAAAACGATCAGCTGTAGAATCATGAAATTTAGTATTTAAAGCAATTGTAGAATTCAAATGATGAATTTATGTTTTCATAGCAATCTACTGAGCCGGAAATAGATCTTATTTGACAATTTTTTTTAATTTTTCTCATAAATTCGAAACGATTGGCCGTAGAATGATAAAATTTAGTATTTGAGACTGCTACAGCGTTTTAAGTAAGTCATGTGGCGTGCACATCAGATTTTTCGAAAAATATAAACTGAATGGAACAAAATAGTATATTATATAACGAGGGACTTAAGTGCTTGATTTAATCCTGAGGGTGGAGTTTATTGCACGAGACGCAGTCGAGGGCAATACTCAACTGAGGGATTAAAGGCACTTAAGTCATGTGTTATCTACGCTATTTTTCGCACTACCGTATTATATTGAATCACAATAGTCTAAAGTAAATTAATTAATCTTACAATTTTGACAACTACAAACTTGATACAAAAGTGTTGAGTAAATTCACCATAGAAACAAGACTGGCTACAGCAGTTGTTCAATAAATAAGCTTGCTGTCAAAAAGATGAGTGAGAAAATTGATATTGATAAGGCTGCGGAACAGGTAACTGTAAAATGATTTTGCCAAAAGTCTAGAAAATTTACGAACAACAATACGAGGCATTTGTGAAATTGTGTGAATTGCAATTATGCTAATACAAATTAAGAATGAAGGTTTGAATTCTAATGATAAAATTCAATTTGACATTTAGGTAAGTACTTTGATTATTCAGTTGTCATAGAAAAATTTGTTCATTTTACTTTAGTCCCTTGGGATTCTTGATCATTTTAGATCCCGGAGGGACTAAACTCAAACTTAAGTCCCTGAAATGAGGGATTAAATTCGTTGTTTACTCCCGGGAGTGCGAAAAGATTATTTCTTTCACATGTAAATTTTCTTGTGCCGTTCTACCAATTTTCAATTGTATAAATGTTATCAATCAATCAAATAATTATAAAATTGTGACTTGTTACTTTTTCAAATTTTAATTTCAATATTGACTTTGCATTCATTACTTCCTTATTTTAATAGAGCGGGACTTCGTATCTTTACATGAGCGATGTAAAGGTAACTAGATGATAATCATTTTGTTCTACTCTGTACTTTGAATTATTATTTTGAGGTAAGATTGTAATGAAATATTTACGCACCTTCCTAATCCAAGTATACCAGTGGTTCCACGGGCCAAGCAAACTAGTCTTAAACGTTCAACAGGATCTTCAACATTTGCTAATTGCCTTTTTACTTTGTTGACCATATCGGATTCTTGCCTAGACATGGCTGATTGTGGACGGAACATATTTATCTTGAAAAGAAGAAATAAATAAGTCTAACTTTATTTGCAAACCATTTTACATTCAGACAGCAATCATTATTTGTCACATATATTTATTTTCACACACTTTCAATTGTATATTAGTTCCACATGCCCAAACCAATGAAACTGATTCAGATACACTATTATAATTTTTAGAAAGCGGTTGGTGTTTATGAATTGTCACATCGGCGATTATTTTCAAAATCCCGTGCGGCTACTGAGTCTCTTTATGATTGCAAAAATATTATTTGCAGTACTTTTTTGCAAAAAAAAAGGAATATTTTAAACTATGAAATCAACTATTAACAGAAATAATTTTCATTTCTGACTCTTTGCTCCTAATTTTAATTTTTAAATATTAGTTCAAATATGTGCCACTAAGTGCCGACTACAGTAACCCTTTCAATTATTATAATTGATAAATTATATTATCGAATATTTGTTTAATAGTTTTCTTTTTCTTATACTTCAACAAAAATAAGATATTAAAAAAGCCGCTATCCCATTTATATACTCGCTTTAAGTATGCATTCAGCAGAACTACTCATCGTCACGTGAACGATTACTAATCATTAAAAAACGATTACTAATCGTGTTTTATCTACTGAATGCAGCCTATTGTTAAAAGTACGAAGCACGAGAAAAGTGAAGTGCTTGTTTTTCATGCAATTACTTACTGTAGTTCTACTAGTCATGCAGTCATGCCACATCATTGCGAAGCCTAGGTTTACGTGAAGATTTTGTTATATTTTTATATTTAAATGCAAAAACACATATTTTTTAAATGTCAGTCTTAAGTATCTCTATAAGTAACACGCTCAACGGTTTTTGCCAGTGTTCCCAACTGTCTTCCTACATTACAGGTGGCGACAAATATGACATCTCCCGCTTAAAACAATTTTGAGTAAATTTTATAGAATACAAAAAGAATGACAATTAATATTTATAATTTTTCAAGTTTGATGGTAGTTTGCTAACTCTATAACATTTTGTAATATAGGTGTGATGCTTTGAATAGTTTGATTTGATTTTCATTTTTATACTCTCAGATTCAAGATTTGACTTACATACATTAGATAACACATCATTTTGAATATTTTTATTACAATCAGTTTCAGTTGGCGTTTTATATAAATGAATTTGATTTTTTCCAATTTTTTGACTATCTGATATTTGAACTTCATAAGACCTTGGCTTATCACACATTTCAGTTACAATTGCAGCCTCATGGCAAATGGTTATCCTGTTTGTTTTCGAACATAAACATTTTCTGATGCTCTCTTCTCAACATTTGTTGTTCAATTTCATTTCTCTCACATCAATTGGTAAAATTTCACGTGTTTTATAACTGAATCACTGATTTCAGAAACAATCTAAGTCACATATGACTAATTCAGAGATAATTAGAAAAAACTTATGAACTCCCCCAATTATTTTCATAAGACTTTTGAAATAACTTATTTGCTTCATCAGCACCATAGCTTCAGAAAAATTACAAAATATGTGAATATTAATTGTGTACAGAGAAGTTCAAAGGTAAAATGTAACCTAGACTTGAGTGGTTTCTGCATTAAATGAAAAATTATTATATATTTTTTGGAAATTTGATTGAAAAGAATAAACATATAAAAAAATCAAATTAAACTTATGATGCTGTACGTAACTTCAACTGAAAAACCATTCAAATTGCTCAGTTAACATTCTTTGCAACTACTGTCGGTCAGTCCAAAATCACTATCCAAAAGCTCTGGACTCTCTCATTTTTATCAACAATTTCATTAGCTTTTTATTTACATAATTTTTTTGTCATACATAACACAACTAAGATGAGCGAGATGCGCGCGAATGAGTTTAGAAACAACTCAAGTCATGGACTGAGGATGTTTTTGCGCTCAGCCTATATTTTCGGATCGTGTAAAATACCTTAATGTCCGACTAGTTTATTATTGTTGTCATAATAACACTGATTTCAGGGTAATTACGTAGCAAATAATACCCCAGGGCATTATGTTTCAAAATAATGCCCGAGGGCATTATGTTTCAAAATAATGCCCGAGGGCATTATTTTGAAAAATAACAAACAAGTTTCCTAGTTACAGCAAGTAACAAGAATAATTTCTCTGACAGAAATCACAATGACAGGACAAACATTGCTAAAAATGTTGATTGAAAAACAACAAAAGTTGGACATTAAACATTGAAGGCACCACGGGAGTTGAACAGACAATAACGCCTACGGTCAACGTACACCCTCGGGCCAGAGGCCCTCGGAAAGTACACTATTGCCCTCAGGCATTATTGTCCTTTTAACACCCTTGATACCTTAATTACTATAATGTCCCACTAGTTTATTATTGTTGTCATAATAACACTGATTTCAGGGTAAAAATAACAAACAAGTTGCCTAGTTACAGCAAGTAACTAGAGTAATTTCTCTGACAGAAATCACAATGACAGAACATACAAAAATTTTGATTGAAATACAACAAAAATCGGACATTAAACATTGAAGGCACCACGGGAGTTGAACAGACAATAATGCCTATGGTCAACGTACACACCTCGGGCCAGAGGCCCTCGGAATGTTGACCTCAGGCATTATTGTCCTTTTAACACCTTTGATATCTCAATTACTATTTGTTTGTTGAACTTAGGTTGTCTATGTGCTCAATCGATAGGTCTACATATTTTAAACGTCATATCGTGTGTAACCCAAAAGTGGCCAAAAGTGGACTTGAGGTGTTTCTGAAATCAGTGATTCAACTACATAACAATTCATTCGGTGACTTGATCTCGTTTGATACATGTGTATTTCAATATTCTAAAAGTGCAAGAGCTGTGTTCTACCTTTTTGAACATGTTTTTAAGATGAAACCTCACCCTGAACGACAGAGACTGCAGGGTGAAACAAAGCTATGGACTTGTAGAGAAAAAAAACACGGGATGGGAAAACGTACATGCAGAATTAATCAAAAAACGGGATTTAATTCACTGCACCAACAATTTTTTCAGTTATATCGCGGAGGAGGAAATCATGCCGCAGGAACGCTCAAAGTTCGTATGCTACAAAACAGTGACTACAGGGACGAAAACCGATTTTTTTTTCAGTTTCTAATTGGATTCTCGATAGTATACTTACAATTACTACAAGTGCTCGAAGTGCGTGAATTTCAAATCAGTAAATAAGGGTAGTAACGACATGCTAGAGACATGTTTGTTAATATTTCTTAGATCCATTTGAAGCAATGACTAAGACGAAGGAAAGTATGCCGTAGGTTTGTAACTTGATTTAAGAACGCACGAGCGAAGCAAAGTGCGTTATTTTTAAAGCTATGACTGAGGGAGGAGAAGCATGCCGCAGTTTTAAAGCGGCCCTGCCAGCTCACTGCAAAGCCTCGGAAGTCGGACCGCTAGTCTGTCTATCTATAATACATTAGTCCAAAATATTTTTTTTTCTTAGAAAATAGTTAGTGCCTTTTAGGGTCTTCATTTGGAACCATATGGAATGACATTATTTTCACTCTAATAAAAAGAAAAATTCATGACATGTCTCCAATATGTAGTCGCAGGAAAAAGGGCAGTGAAACGTAATTTCATTCATAATTTTTTGTTACATAAGTTATTTAGTAATAAATAAAATTTTGGTGCTCCTATTTTTACATTTAAATGAATATTAAATTAAAATAAGTAATTAATTTTGGTTGAAAGGATAAGAATGCCATATGGAATACTTTTGTTTTAATTAAAACGAAAAGGTGTGTAAAAACTCTCACGCAATATTGATATTGATCAAACATATAGTGAATGAAATAATGAAAAAATCTATAACCATTTTTATATCATTCTAAACTATAACAAACTCTAAATTAATAATGATTTTATTATGTTAAATGGAATCTTGAAACAACAAAACATTATTTTTCAGTGGTTTATGAGGTTGCATACATTCAAATTTTTTTCGGCAACTACTGATCTGATTGGGATGAAATTTTCCAGGCTAGGTTTTAGGTAAATTCGTATTCAACATTTTTCAACATGAATTGTTTTGTATAATAAACGGCATTTTGTGTGGAAATCTATATTATATCTTTGCCTATGTCTATCGATCGACTGTAACAATTGGAAGGGAATGAATTGTGAAGAAAATTATAATTATTAAGGCGTGTTTTGTTGTTTATTGTTGCCATAACGATTTTATTGAATATACGCTTGAATTCATTTTGGTCTAACTAAACTGATGTAATCAATTATGAATTTATAACAATGGCGCAATATTTATTTCGGTATGAATAGAATAGTTCCATTCTTGATTTTCTATATTATTACACCCAGAGTTAAACACATTTTCTTGAAATATTCAAGAAATTATGCCTTAATTTATAATTTGTGACATATTTACACTGATTAAACAATATAAGCTTGATTTTGCAGTCATCCATAATTTTTTGTCTCGTGTCCTTGAAAGTTTGACCCAATTGTTGCTTCTTCGACTTAATTCTAATAAAAATTTCATATTATAACAACCGATTTCCGTAATATTGACGTTTTTGAATTAGGTTACTTGTAGTTAGTAGTTGTCGTCACAACAATGATGGTTGTCGATAAAAAACTTCGTTTGGCGAGTCAACATTATTGCAGCAAACTGTACACGACAATATGTCATTATTTTACTAACGTAATACGTACTTGCGTGAAAAAGAGACAGTCTCACTACAAGCATTATGGATTTTTGTGTATAATTGCACTGATAAAAAATAGTTTTTTTACAGTACACTCTCGATAATTAATCAATAACTGTACCTATTTATCATTTCATTTATTCCATAAAACTTTACACTCCACAATGTGATAACACATTAGAAATCTAGGACCTTATAATAACCGAAAATTACGTTCTTGGTGAAACATTTGATTATTTTCACGATACATATGAGAGAGCAAGCAATATAGAATTAAAAATTACGAAAAAATGTGTTCTAATAAAAGAAAAATGGCTGTAGTAAACAAAAGTGAGGTTAATTTTAAGTGCCATCTTGGAAACAAATTTTGTTATATTCATATTTTATTATGATAATTATTTTGGAGACTCTAACGTGAATTGATCAAACAACATAAGGGGGCCTATTGCGAATCGTAGAGACAGCTTTTTGTGATTATTTTACTTGATATATGTACCACCTAGCGGATCATTGCAGAAGTAATTTAATGTCGTTGAAGACAGTCTTCCAAAAGTAAAAAGCTTAGCTTGATGTCAATTTTTAACACTTGTATATTATTATGGTGAATAATGAATTAGAAATATGAATAATTGTTACAACAAACGTGAAATATTTCAAGTTGCTTCCTAGTTATTACTAATATTAATTTAAATTGTTTGTAGTAACAATTTATCTAAGTTGGAATGTTTCTGCCAGTTGTTAGGCATTCGAATGATAGTTCACTGTCCCAAATGTATTTATTACGTAGTGTGAAAAAATTGTGTCTTGTCTGGCGACGCGCTGATTGGTTAGAAAGTTCTGGAACATCGAACGATGTTGGAAACTGATAAAAAGTCAATTAGTGATGGTGTTTTTGGCACGAAATTACATTGTGCGACAATTCATCAAGTAAAAAGTATATTGCGGAGTAAAATTATCAAATAGCAATAAATTTGTGGCGTGAATTAAATTTGATCTTAAGCACATATTAGTAACATAAATTTGAAGATCATATTGTCTATTCCAGCACACAATATTCAAGCTCCTATTAATGTAACTTTATCATGACTACTGTCTCTACGAATTAGAATAAATACCTAACAGATTAAGATATAATAATAGCCAATATATGACATTCTTGATGAAAAATATGATTATTTTCATGGAATATAGGAAGAAGTAATTAATTTAGAAGTAAAAGTAATTCGAACATATGTTTAAATGAAGACAACGGCAATGAGGACAATCATTTTGGATTCGAAATTGCACATCAGAAATCCAACACGTGATTATAAGCGAAAACAATATTTTTGATCAAGGTTATAACTGTTTTTGTGGAATATATGGAAGAGCAAGCCATTAAAAAATAAAATTCATTTCGAAAGGTGTTTTTATAAAAAGAAAACAGCTATAATAAATAAAAGTGAGGTTAATTTCAAGCGCCATCTTATTAATTCGTTGATTTTATAGTCAATTTTTGTAGTTTCTTAAAGGAATAAAATATTTTTCCATAAATATAAAATTAAAGATTGAAACAAGAATGAATTTTTTATCAGTTTCCATTGACTGGTTTTTTGTAGGAGTACACAAATTTATTATAACTATTGAATTTTTTATTTGTATTCCCCAAATTAGACTAATATACCTTCATTTGTACACCAGAAAAGTGTCAATCGATAAAAAGACAAAAAGCATATGTTTTGCCTTATCAGACTGTTTTCCGCAGTCAGTTGTTTATGGTTGACAAATGAAAATAAAATAAAAAATACCCAAAATGAATCTATTTGGGTAAGTTATTTAAATTTTTTGCCAATTTTAGGCATAAAATAAATAAATATTTTACTATATTTTAGTTTTTTGGTAAATTAGCAATTTGTAACAGTTTTTCCTTGAAATAGGGATGAATTAGTATCATCCTTGATCCATTTAAGGAATTGGGAGAAACTGGCGCCTTGTGGACTACAGGCAGCTGCCAAATAAATTACCAGGAAGGAAAGGATGATAATAAAATTTCTGTCGTGGTTAGATTACTCTTATTTACTTCTTTGAGGCAGCAATTAAAAAAAAAGATTACAAGAAAATGCTATTATTATTCAAATATTTCTTAATGAATATCAATTTATTTGTTGAAATATTTAAAATTTATCAGAAAAAATATTTAAAAACAATTAAAATATAATTATTGATTTTCTTTCATATTTTAAGCACAGCAAATTACTATTGAAACGTGGTTTAATTTCGTTGAATTATACTATGAATATTTTAGCACGAATTGATTTTAAACAGATATAAAAATTTAATGTTAAATATTGATCTATTGCACTATTTTCCCGTGAGTAATTCTTTCATTCAAGCGCAGATAATTATTTTTTTCAATTATATTAGTTCTATAATATTTTTTTATTATTTCTGTATATTTATTAGAGCACATTTTTTTCTAATTCTAATTCAAAAATTTCAAAAAGTTTAGTTTCAATAGTTCTAATACAATTTTCAAGCAAATGTGCTTTCATGCGAATTAATGCAGATTAAAACAAATAAACAACGCAAAGTCTGCTTTAAAGTACTTTTAATACTTACAGAATATTAAACTTACTGATACAACTGAAAATTACAATCCAGACCGGAAGGAGGTTCAAACACAACTGAAAGCTTTGAATATGGAGCGTCAACAAATAGTCGCTAAGGATACACATACACAACCTTGTTGTTGGATTCCGCAAAGAGTTTTTTTTTAATCACTCCACTAATTAGTATAACGATCATACTAGAAAAATTACTTAAAACTCATTCAAAAAGTATGTTAAACATTTCTTAATTTCATGCGCGGGTAATAATCTTGTTTTTGTATGTGATATATGCAAGCTATCTCGATTTCACAATTTTTTTTCGAAATCCGTTTTTTCGGTTATTATTTATGCGTTAAAACGACGACAGACAAATTTCTAGCCTTGTAATAAATGTCACAATAAATGAAAAGAGGGTAGGTCATAAAAATTGACTGTCTGTAACTAACGAAACAAAGTTTTACTAAGTATTTTATTGATTTGAATAATGTAATATAAAAATGAGATCGTTTGTTTGTTTGTTTGTTCGGGAAACACTCAAAAATTAATGAATTATTTAAAAAAAAACTTTTACAATTAGATAGGCTATACTTTCAGGTAATGCATATAGGCTAAATTATATTATGCCAAACTTCCGATAAAAATACTAGTAAATAAAAAAATTCTGTAATTGTTAGAGAACGTCGAAAGGTAAATGAACGAAAGTAAATATTTAATAGAGGTTACTAATCGATTATTTGTAGTTTTTGGTGAGCTACTAATAAAAGTCAATTTTACTTACATCTGGGCAACGTAAAGAGATCAATTGTTTAGTTTTATGAATAAACACATTTTTTGAGCATTAAGTACATTCTAGGAGTTGATAATTGTATAATTTCCTTTTATTTTAAATTGATTTTTGTGACTGGAAGAATTTCATGTTTGGATAAACATTTCAAATATTTATTGATTCATACTTAAAGCAAAGCACATCTGTTAAGCTGGTTGCCGCTGCAATAGGCCACAAAATTACAGTTTGCAATACAATATGCATAAAATAATATTAATTCAATATCATAATACTTTCTGCTATAAATTTTAATAGAATTCAAGTAAAACATTGTTTGATATAAATTATTTCAAAATAATTTGAGTTGCAAAAATTAATATTTTGCGAAAATTGTTACAAATTTTTATTTAATTTATTTCTTTTTAAGTCTTTTCAGTAATAGAATAATTGGTACAACAAATTAACATTAATTTACAAATAAATAACATGATTTCATTTATTTTCGCAATTTTGCAAGATTAAATAATCATAATGTGCGTATAAAATTATTATTTATTAGAAATTTATATTTTCTATTGTATTTTGCAATGATCAAATTGCCAATAAATTTTTTGATAGAAATTTTACTTTTCTGCATTAAGGTTGTTAAGAAGAGGAGTGGGGTCAAGCTATGGTGGAAACCCTGCTCTATGCTAAATACATAGGATAAACATTCATTGCCAACTTCAGATGAACAAATTTCGATGACTAAAACTAATGGAAATGTTTATTTTCGGTTGAAAATACATGATTTTGAATAATTTTGTTCCTTATTCTATTCTTTTAAAGAGCTTCCATCCGTTGAACTATTCTTTTTCCATATTTTAACAAAGCTACAAAATGATATGTGTAGTGCGCAACGCTGTAGACTTTGGGAAGTATTTTTGACATCTGACGTTCAGTAGTGGTACTCATATACCTATAAATATATATACTGCTGACTTCCTATCTTAACAAGGAAGCGTCTCCGTACGGTATCTTTTATCTCTTTCCTTCTGCTAGTCTAAACTGCGCATAGTCACAGTCTTGAATTTCATTGGCTGATGCTTGAAAGATTGTGTTCGGGACGTTCGGGGATGATTCGGAGTCAAATTTATTTTCTAAATCAAGACTTATTTCAAAGTGTGACCATGCGCAGTTTAGACTTGCAGAAGAAAAGAGATAAAAGACCCCGTACGCTGTCAGGTCCAAGTCGTTGGTATATATATTTATAGGTATATGGTGGTACTGTGTTTCATAACCAAACAAACTTATTGAGGATAAATCTACATCAAAAAAATGATATCGATGGAAGAATAAATGGGTTACTCAATCAGTGTACCGTCAAGTCAGGGAAATGATAAAAAATCTTGTTTATTCTAATCAGACACACTCTTCCCATTTCATCTCATCCGACGACGTTGCCAAGCGTATGATAACTTGATAAATTTTAGTAGCTTTTGTACAATTTTTTTGAGTAATAATTCAATTTTCTCCGAAACTATAAACAAGACTTTCTTGAAACTTGGTACACATGTTTATAAGACTTTCGTAGATATTTTGACGATTTTTTGTAATGTTGTCATTTCAGGTAGTTGAGATAATGACGTATAAATCAATGTGAAACACGTCGCGTGCATTAACGCAATGTAAAAACATGTCACCGAACAGTAACTTTGACAATTTTTATCTCGATAACTAGAAACAAGATTGAGTTCAAGCTTTGACAGAATATTCTTCACTAAACAAATAAAATACTGTGAAAATTTAAATAAATTTTCATATACTTTGATTTCCTTCTCAACAACCTTAACTATTGAAGAAGAATTGAAACTCTAAAATCATTGATGTTCAGATCGCCCTAAGACGATTTTCAAATGTTATGCAACCAATATATCAAATGTCTGGTATGTCTCATACGAATTTTACTAATTGTAAATTCAGTTGTTGTATTTCAATAAATGATTCCGAATATATTAAGCAGGAGAAATAAAAAAATATTCCTCCCGATTATCTGTTGATTTCAAGAATGAGAATCTGATTTGTTAATTTTTATTTGTAACTGAAATAGATAATTTTTCCTTGAGTATTCATATATATTGCTTTTGATTACAACAAAGGATCAGACAATGATTAAATCAGTGTATTATCAATAATTAAATTTAAAAAAATATTGAATTACAACATTTATGGCCGGTTTTATAATAAACCAAATAAATTTACTTCTAGAGTAAGTTTATTTAAAAAATTAAATTAAATAATAGTTATTTGTGTATCAAGGCCGTAAAGGTTATCTTTTTTGGTCGAATCTGTTGTTTGCGGCCGAAGCGTAGCTGAGGCTGCAATTCAGGTGAGACCAAAAAAGAACTGTAGGCCGAGGTGCACACAACGATTTTTAGGCGATCATTACATAATAATTCCAAATCACACCATTTTATCTATTTATTTCTAAAACATTGCAATTGTAAATCCTAGTTGCCGTTGAAATTGTTTTATTTTATTGTCTTCTATCAAAGTGACATTTGTAGAAAATGTGTATCAATTTCTTGAATTGCACGAACTGTAAAGGTTGACGGAAGAATATAATATGTATTTCGGCGAAAACTGTTTCTTAAAGAGTTCATCAAGCAGCCCATATAGGTATGTATGAAGTGTTTATGAAGTAGTTTTTGACAGATCAGTCCCAAAAAGTAATATTTGACAGATCAGTCCCAAAAAGTAAAATTTGACAGATTTGTACTAAAAAGTGAAACTTCACGGCCGCAAAAGGAGCCATAGAAACATTTTTTTTGTTATGATCGCCTAAAAAAATCATTCAGGTCTTTTTCCCGATACGAGTGTGGCAGACACTTATAGTGCACTTGGTACTTTTGATTGATATTTCCCGAGCCATAGAATGCGGTTATCAGTAGTCAAGCCACGGGTACCCTTAGTTTTTATGGAGGGTATACCACAGAATATATTATAATTCAGTGAAAATCTTATTAACTTCTAGTACGTCGGATTACAAAGTCAGCATATTCACTCTGATCTATGAATACTCATAAAATAATTTTATTTTGCAAAGTCTAATTAGTTTGAATTTCCTTTTGACATCAAAATCATTGCTGTCAAATAATCGACTGTCACCTGATAGAAGAAATTTTATTCACTCTCCCTTTCATAAAACCGGGAATTAAGTGGATTTTCTCGGGCGCCAGCGGTTTTAATTCCGCGGTAGTATCCTAACCCTGTGGCTTGAACCAGTACGCATAATTTTTAAGAGATGGCGTTATTGTCGACACACTTATGAAATGAAATTTTGTCAGTGGTACTAGAATAGTTTTTTTTTAAATTTTAATGATTGTAGGCTAGCTCGTTATGCTCGCACTTAAGAATAATATCCCTGAATAGAAGTGAATTGCTTTGTGTGCGCCTGCGGGACGGAGCTTGAGCCCAAGACAACCAGGAAGGTAAAATAAACTCCTTTTTTTTGAAAGCTACTGCGCGCTGCAACAATCTAAGTACCTGGATGCAGGCACAGCCTTCGATAGGACTAGGAACAAGCGATTTTCGTAAATTAATTATTTTCTGGCAGGGAGTGGACTTTAATTGGCTAGTATAGTGAAATATTTTGGGATAATATGTAAATCTTTTAATTTGTGCTTCTATACGAACATTTTGGGAGCTAGATGTAATGTTAGAAGTGAGAATAATTTATAGCGCAGTTAAATTTGCCTGATAGCTACTCTGAATAGCAACTACGCGGTTGATTGCTACTCGGAATAGCGCTAACCAACGGGACAAATTTTAAAGAAGAAACGTAAATAAATATGATTCAGAACTACTCGGGGTATCACAGGATCAGATAACTATTCGAGATAGCGCAATTCACTAAAACAAATGATATAGCGCCAATTGAATTATTAAATTTAGAGAGCTTCTTTAACATTTTTAAATTACTTGCCTGATTGCTACTCGAGTTGGCGCATAGTTCAACAATAAAAGGACTGAATCGCAAGCGCCCTACTGCTGGTAGATTTTCCGCGGGATGTTATTCATTTCACGAAGGTAAAACAGATGCAGATGTATTAGCTTTTCGAGTTTTCATGGCCCATTTATCAACCTCATTAATATAAAAATTAGAATTTCAGCTTTTTAATAACTTTTTACACCGCATTGTGATTTGATTTGGCGAGAAATTTGAATTATTCAATGGTTACAATATTAAAAATGGTTAAAGTAAAAATTAACAACAAATAAGATTTAGTTGAATATTTTGAACAACACTAAAAAAATATTTTATGAATATTGCAATGACGTAAAAATCATAAATTGATTAGAAAAATTGGCGGAAGTGCTGCCTAATAAAAATGGTGAAGAACAATAAAAACAATTACTGTCTTAGTACCATCATAATCACTTTCCTAAGCAAAAACGAGCAAAAATAAAACCCATACTTTGCACATCAACTCGGTAATCAGTGCTTCTAAACCAGCGGTCCCTTTTCTCAAAATCAAAATGTCGGGGGCACCGTTGAATCTGCATTGCATATAATTAGTTATAATCGGTAACATTTATATAAGTCGTGAGGTACTTCTGTTTACAGTCAGACAGATATTAAGTGAAAGTTTTTTCCGGAATGTGAGGCCAGTAACATGATTGGTCCTCTGTAAAGTGAAGGGCAGTAGTTTATAAATATAAGTAAAACGGCACTGGAATTGTTAGTATAGTATCAGTATTTGCTGCTGTCGTTCTTCCAAAAAAAAATCCATACATTATGAAGATATCAACGTAAGTGACACTTTTTTGGATTAAATAGGTTATTTTTATTAATTCATTTGTTCTTGAATCAAATATAAGTGTTAAGAAAATTTGGATGATTTCTTTTAATTGTTGGAATTGATTACTACAATAATTGAATTAATGAGCCAGAAAACTAAATACTCATTTGATAATAAAAATTGTTCTAAGCTAATGATTGATTTATCTGGTATTGTTTATTAATTTGATTATTTTTAAATAGCGCAATTTGATTGTTGCGTGTTGTGAAACAACAAAATTTTTAAATAAAGAAAGTAAAAGCTTTCTACGGATAGGATTAAAGACGCATACAAATGACGTCACAGCCAACAGTCGGTAAAAAAGTTCCCGCACGCATATGTCACCATCATGAACATAACCTAAATTTCACCACTTATTATTGTAATTTAGTACTCTGAAGAAACAAAAACTATTATTATAATTAAACTAAACAATCAATACTATTTTAAAGTTTAGTTTTTGTTGAATATCATTGCAAAATTTACATTCATTTCTTTATATTTTTCAGGAAATAATTTGACATGAACCTAACCCAACTTTCATTTTCATTTCGTGAAACAAAATTTTATTGAACTTGAATAATCATTTTTAACGATTATTAATAGCTTTACGAAATTCTACTTTCATTTGATTCTTCACATTTGTTCTGCATAATCGAAGGTTATAATTTGTTATTTATTAACAGTTACAGGTTGAAGAGATTATTGCATAGTTTTTTCTGAGAATAAATTAACTTATGAACAATTTCGTTGAGAAATGCATTTGCAAAGACTGAAAGACTGGTTCTCTTAAAATGAAGGTCGTTGAATGAAATTTCTCTGCATATTTAAGTAGAATAATACACTATCCTAGATGTCTTACTGAATGCAGACATTGCAATAAATTTATTTTATAGTTTGTAATGAATAAAGCTAAATGTTAGAACTTTTACTAGTATTCTAGAACAATAGGAAGATGTTGGATATTTTTAAATGTCAAATTTTTTTCTTTTTGTTTTAATCATGAAAGATATTCCAGTGGTTCAATGGCATCTATTAATACTTTATTATTCAATGTATGAATATTTTATGAAATCTATATCAGTATATGGAATAAATCTGGTTTAAAAAGAAATGTGTTTGAACAATAATGTTGAAATAGACTTGATTTGATCAGATATATAATTATTGCTTATAGATAATTATGCAATAAGTAGAACACTTTAGTTTTCCGGTAATCATTAATTTTAGCTGATTTTGGTGTCAGCAATTTTGAATATTTATTCTAACTTCAACCCAAATTTGTCCTAATTTCCGAATTTATCTAGCAAAGGTGATCCGGGTAGCAAGGTGGAAGGTTATTTGAAGGTCACAAATTATACCGTTAGTCTGAAATGAATTGAAGGTTGATTGAAATGTAACTAACCTAACAGTAAATTTCAAGGATGTCGTACGAAAATAATTTCTGCGGTATTAAAAAAAGAAAAAGACGAAGTACACTCGGTCGAAGTGCAATTTCTTTAATTCTGCAAAAATCCTCCCCTGTCAGAACGTTTTCACACCAGCAGAGGGGCGGCAAAGCAGTGTTTGTCCCCGATACAAGCAATTTAAATAATTTTTTTTTTATATGTGCGCTTTAGTTGTAAGGCTAATAATTTTGAGCATAATCGGTCCAACGTGGGATCCCGGATCTAAACACTGATGCTGCGCAACACTTTCTTAATTAATTATTGTTTAACAATAGCTTTCAATTGAAAATTGAATACCGTAAGTTTTATAATGTATCATCTATTGATAAATAGTTATTTACAATCGAATACCTTAAAACAATATTTAAGAGCGCGATAGTTTTATTGGAGAAACAACCGCGAAACGGTAGTTTCTTATTAAGTAGAGCGCTGTAAATACTTAGTGAACGTGATCTATTATAATTTTTTTGAGTAACTAAATAATTCAATGAATAAATGAGAGGGCTAAAAATATTATTTGATTCCTTTTAGTTAAAAATCGTCATATTTTGACTTTTTAAATTGCTAGGAAAGGTTAAATAAACGACTTGTTTGTTCAAATTATTCTTATGTATATTTCTTCATATTAATTGCATTCTAATGATATATTACAAATTCTTTGCCAAAGTGTTCGTTATGACTGTATCAGCACATAACCTCAACTGTCAACTATCACGTCATTTGACATTCTTAATCAGCGATTAGAAACACAGGGGCTACGATCAGGAGACAACGAAAAATATCAATAAATTTTTTTTTGTATAATTATCACATTTATTATAAAGTGACGTCTTTATATATATATATATATACATATATATATATATATATATATATATATATATATATATATATATATATATATATATATATATATATATACAGGGTGTAACAGAAATAAGTACATTAATTTTAACCAGTAATAGATCTCGTCAAATGTAACAACTTTTCCGAATACATTTTGTCTGTAAGCTCCTTAGATATCGAGTTAAAATTCATTGAAGTTTAGTCAAAAATTTCACTGTGCGCCCATGGATGATTCTGAATGTTTGACATTTGCTAGAACAATGACAGATGTCAATAAGAATAAGCACCTAATTTGCAAATTTGAACAGTCGTCGGGCAGGTTCTGTAAATTGTACATGGGATTACGCCCTAATGACTTATTTATTGAACTGAAGAATTAGGCTGTAGCGTCTTTGTGCTTCAATAATGTTTTTTCACTGCTTACAACTGTTATGAAATTTTCATGACATATTAAATTGAAGAATTCAACTGTAGTGTCCTTGTGCTTCAATAATATTTTTTCACTGCTTATAACTGTTATGAAATTATCATGACATATCACTAAACTGGAAAACTAAGAGAATTTTGGCAATACATACTTTTGCTTACTGTCTTTAGGTTAGATTTACCATTGATTTACCGTTGAAATCAATTCTCCAAGATAACAGTCTTATTTATACCTCAGTGTCTTCTAAATTAATTTATACTCTAACAGAATATCAAGAAGATTATGAATGATCTTGCTTTTATTATGTATTACTGATGTAACACTCAGAACATCTCACATGACGAAGGTCATTGAACTCACAGCAATCAGCTGGGCACGCTGAATTAACTAACAGTCAGGCTAACAATCAAGAGATGGCGACACCAATAACTAAAAACTTTAACAGTGACACTAAAACAGTGTTTCTCTGAACAAAGAATGCTAGCTAAGCATCCCTTAATAGTACCGAGTTGCGCAGCGTGTATCTTTGTGGTCGAATTTAAGGATAAGACAATTAGAAAGGGTGCATTTAACACCTCTTGTTGGACCGAACCAGGGAGTACTTGACCGAACTTTCAAATGAAGTGATCATTGTTTGAGAGCTTCTGCTTGAAACAGCAAGACGCAAGACATGCGCGCAGGCTGTGAGCAAGCACGCAAGAGAAGTTTAGAATAGTTTTTACTCCAAAAATGAGACATGTTCAAAAGATACGAAAGAAGATAAAATTCTGAAGAGAACGACAAAGGTAAGTGATGAAATAAAATTTATCGAATCAATAAATTAACGAAGAAATTATAGGTCAACTGAATTATAATAAGTGTTCAAAATGACCACCGTTATTATCAATATAACACTGAAGGCGTCGACGGAATGAATCATTTACTTTTTTCTAACATCTGTGGGCTATTGCGAATTCTTATAGCTGCATTTTCGAGTCGTTCTCGCAAAACTTGTATCGTATCAATAGGATCTGAGTATACCAAGTGATCTCAAAGATGCAGGACCACATTCACAAAAGTGCGAATGTTTGGAAGGCGACGATTTGGAAAATGGTCCGAATAAATTCGTTGAGCTAGAGCAGCATTTCCCTGAGCTTCACCGTGAGCCAATACAATATCTGTACACTCGTTATTTGTGAAGGTAGACATTCTTTATTTTTCAATCAATATAATAGTTATTATTGTACCAATCTTTTATAATTAGAAATAAATAGTATCTGACAACTTATATCTGTCAAAATCGATTGTTTTATTGTTATTGCTACTTGATCAAATTATGCTAGAACCTGAACGGCTCGTCAATTTATGGGGGGGTAAAAAGGCTAAAAAAAAATGAGATTTCAGGAAAAAGTTATTAAGAAATATTGTTACACTTGATGAGTCCTATAACTGGTTAAATTTAATGTACTTATTTCTGTTACACCCTGTATATATATATATATATATATATATATATATATATATATATATTTTAAATTTTATACATAATTTATTTCAGAAGTTGATAATCCCTTGTGCAGGAGATTAATGTAAAGGTGGAAATAATAACGAGACGTCGTTTTCATTCCCTAATTTGTTGCCAAAGCAATTTTTTAATAAGCGACCGGTTTCGAAAATTTAACTATTCCCTTCAAGCCGGTATTGATCTACAAATAATATAAAATTCAAGCTATATTTTTCTTCATATTATGTTGGCTGAAGTCAAAATATAAAATATGAATCTTTTACAAGTAATTTTTATTGTTAAATTTCATCTCCAAATATTTATCCAGGTTTTAATTTCTGGATAAATATGATGACAGATGAAAATCTTGACTTCAAACGACATAATATTAAAAAAATGTAGCTTGAATTTTATATTATTTGTAGATTTATACCGGCCTGAAGAAAAAGACGTCTAATTATTTTTTTAACATTTACATATAATTTATTATTCAGATATTCTTGTAAATGGCCAGTGTTTTTCGATTTTTTTCACATTGTAACCATACTTTTCAACATTGTGTGCATACAAATTGAGTTACTCATCGAGCATAAACAATAGTAATATTTATCTTACCAAAAAAATAAATTTTAGCTTTTACTACCTGAGAATAATTAGATTTACGAATATTTTTATGGACTATTGTAGAATAAAATTGGTAAATTCTGTATATTTTTGGTATTACATAAAAAAATTGTGATATATTTCTGCTGTATCGAATTTAGGATTATTATACGAGTATAAACAAAAAGATTACAGTTGCGAATAAACTTGATGTCAATTTGAGACGTCGCTATTTATATTTCGCGCCAATTCTCACCACGTTACCTCCGTTTCCGTCCGAATGTAACGCTACAATCCTCAATTTCAGTTATACAAACAGACTGCGCCAAAAAAATATTAAGAATTAAATAGACGGGGTAGTGATGACATCAATGTGCTGCGGGTTCAATCTTTCCAAACAAAATGGGAGCCAAAATTTAGAAATGGTTATTTATTCAGCAAATATTTTTTTTCTATTGCACTTTATCATTAAATTGTTAAAAATTGTGGTGAAATTTTCTTTTCTGAATCATATAATCATATGTTCACTTCAAGAGGTTTAAAATAAATAATAATGATAACCAACATGAGATAGCTAGCTCCACTAAAATGCATTGATATACCATAATGGACTACTTTTGCATGTGGTGTAGTGTAACAACATGGTGTCTTATTTTTTGTTCTGTGAACTTCAAATCTAAGAGTCGATTTTGTTAGGTCGGGAAGCAACTGTAGATACGTATTTCGTCCTTGTTAGGACTCGTCAGTAGAGTATAGCCAATAACTCAGCATAATCAGGATTTGTAAAAAATAGTTATTTGTGTATCAAGGCCGTAAAGGTTATCTTTTTTGGTCGAATCTGTTGTTTGCGGCCGAAGCGCAGCTGAGGCTGCAATTCAGGTGAGACCAAAAAAGAACTGTAGGCCGAGGTGCACACAATGTTTTTTAGGCGATCATCATGATATAATTCAAAACCACAAAATTTTATCTATTTATTTCTAAAACATTGCAATTGTAAATCTTAGTTGCCGTTGGAATTATTTTATTTTATTGTCTTCTATCAAAGTGACATTTGTGAAAAATGCGTATCAATTTCTTGAATTGCACGAACTATTGAGGTTGACGGAGGAAAATATAATATGTATTTCAGCAAAAACTGTATCTTAAAGAGTTCATGAAGCAGCCCATATAGGTAAGTATGAAATGTTTATGAAATTGTTTTTGACAGTTCAGTCCCAAAAAGTAAAATTTGACAGATGTGTACCAAAAAGTAAAATTTTACAGATGTGTACCAAAAAGTGAAACTTCACGGCCGCAAAAGGAGCCATAGAAACAACTTTTTTGTTATGAACGCCTAAAAAATATGTTATTTGTAGTGGGGGTTAGGGTACTGGCCGCGAATATAATTTCGGATTTTGAGGGGCCGCGACTATTAAAAGGTTAAGAGCCACTGTCCTAGAGTGTAAAAACTCATACGGATAGATGGTCTGCAGAGGAAGAAACTACATGCAACACCACCTATCAAGCATAAAGCCATTTTTCATGACATTTAAATAAAATTTTAAAAAATAATATCACAAAATGTTATTACAGCAGTAAATAATTAAAAGAGTTGTAAAAGCCAAAAAATTATGTAGAGCGGATGAAAAAAACAATTTTTCAAAAATTATAGGAATATAGGCTTTAGTTACATATGTTTTCTTATTTGATAGATGACGTTTCGGCCGTCTTGTAGTTTTATTCATTAAAAAACGCCGACTATGTGACCTATACATTACAATTTGTATCAATTTTTAACTATGGTAATTCTACAACTACTTGACTTGAAAATGGCCGCAACCCATGGCCGAAACGTCGTCTATTAAATTAAAAAACATGTAACTAAAGCCTATAATCCTATTATTTTTGAAAAATTGTTTTTTCTACCTCATTATAGCAGTAATAAATATAAATAAGGTACAAGAGCGTTTGATTTATATTCTACATGCAGACTAGATTGTTTTTTCTTCTTTTTTTCATAATTCAAGTTGTTTTAAACCAATAAATTGGTGTAAAACATTCAATTTTGAGGTCATAATTAAATGTCGTTTTGGCATTTGAAGATCATGTATATAGTTGTCATGATTTGAAGAGCTTTGGATTTATGTATACTTATGTTGAGCATCATGCTCACTTGACACGATAGGTGTCCCAACCTCAAAACTAATGTACATTTATTTACAAGTTCTAAAAAATTTCTTAACAGTATTTTAAAAGTGCATCATGTGAATCTCCAAGTCTATAAAATAAGTGAAAATTCTATTTTTCTTTTGAAATAACACTTTTCTTGTACCAATAAAAATTCTGCTTCCGTTTTACCGACATCTGGTGATGAATAATTCCGTTGAAAATGAAATTGTTACTACACCTTAAAAGCATTTTGATGTATAACAAATTTCTAACTTTTTCTTTCATTGGCCTTGAATTGTAAACACCAGAAGTAAAAAATTTCACACCTTGAACTGACATTAATAACATGCGTGAAAAACATTTTCATCGGAATTTAAATTATTTCAGTGATATTTGAATCATTGGTGATAGTTTGACATTGAAAAAACTATCAAATTAAGAAATTTCAACAATAATTATTAAAGGACAACCATATTGTCAAATTTCTAAATATATCATTTGAATAATTGATTTGCATTGGTCGATAAGTGGGTAGGTACGCTAAATTCATTAATTTATTTAAAACAATTCTTGCTTCACAATACCCAGAAAGAAAATTGAAAATCGATGTCTATTTCCGCCTTTGTAAAATGCATTAAACATTTAAGTAACATTAAATTAGCAGGGAAAGGTTATATAGTAAATATGTTTGCAATAAATAAAGCTGAACTATTCTTAACTTAATCCAAAATTAAAAATGATTTTTAGGAGAAAACTGGCTTATTATTCTTATTTTGGTCTCTTCGAATTTGTCAAGTAAAATTTGCTGTAAACACAGACGCATCACAATTCGAAAATGAGATTACTTTTAGTTCCGGCTTAAAAATATGGCCAAAATAAATGAAGAAACTTTCACTCGAACGAAATTCTTCGTTTATTTTCAAAGATGTTTATGGTGTATCATAATTAAAGCGTCAAAAAATTTCTAGCTGTATAATCGTAAATATTTCGTTAATTGCATACATCAAGAAAACAATTGTTACCGTGAAAAATTGCCCTATCACATTATACAACCACGTTATATTATATAATGATACTTGTGTTATATAACAATAGTAGATACATACATAAACGAAATTTACAGCAATTATGATACGTCTGAACTCAATTATACTACTGCAAAGCTTGGTAGTTCACTAAATGTACAAATTAAGATTATTTGGAAGTCTGCTTTCCACAGATATTATAAACTATAAATTGATGGCCCCATGTTTGAATATTGAAGCTAATTGAACAAATACGGAACTAACTAGAATAGGTTGACACCCAAGCTTAAAGCTATTCGATACTGAAGTTGATACAATTTATGTTAATGCCTCTCAAAATATGAGACCATAATCTCATCCAACCAAAATCATATCTCTTCACATACAAAAGTTAGCAAGGCTGAGCACGATGAATGAATGATATATTAAGTTAATGATAAAAAACCTTTTCGATTGTTGAAATTTAATAGATTTTATCACAATTTTTTTTTAAAATAAAATTATTACGAAAGTGTAGAAAAATCAAGTAACCTAATGAGAATGTTGTAATCTTCCATTTCGGAACTATCAAACAACCATTTGCTCAAAAATTGACTTATTTACGAATATTTTTCTCAGTAATAATTATGACATTGGTACATGTACCTTGAAAAAGCAAAACTTGTCAAATGCGGAAATGCGTTTCAAAATCCTAGAACGAGATAGCTCCACAAAAAAGAGACGAGTGAGTGAGCGACATGCTTACTACATCTATATAAATGAACGTCATTTCGGTCATCTACGATCTCTGCCCGAAATTTATATGCAAAAGATTTAAAATTTAAAACACTGAAACTTGTTTCAGAAACTCTAATAAGGACGAGATCTCAGAAACCAAAACGGCTGACAATCCTACCTTAAGAAATGTCACACTGATAATTTTATGTAAAATTTTCAGTTTGATGCTTTTTTTAATGGAAAGTAAAAGCTAATTTAGAACTATTAATCAAAAAGTTTGACTATTATTTTATTTTCAAGTTGAATTTAAAACCAAAATTTCAAGTAAAAAAGATTTGTTAAGAAAGCCCTAGCTCAAGGGATCCTTATGACAGGATGAGGTGCTCCCTTGCTATTTGCTAACAGATAGTAACAGAAAATAGTGTCTGATCGTTTATCACCGGCAATTAGAATTGATTATTCGAACTATTTGTATGATGTGCATATCGTAAGCGTCTGTAACTTCTCCCTATCCTTAACTTGAACCAAAATTATATTTGTATTGTTAGCAGACGATTAGTTATAATTTTTTTCACTAATTCCGCTCTACATTTCGTGCTTGTATGCAAATCTTGGAAGTCTCGAGAAGTTTTCTCGAAATACTTGGCCAATACTATAAAATTTGATAAGATTTCATGGCGAAAGGGATTAATGGTTATTAAAATCTTTTGAATATATTTATTTAATAAAACAATCTGACGTTTAGGCGTCAAAAAAGTGGTCGCCATTCTCAGCTAGAATAAACACCAATGTATAATAGTATAGCAAAGTGTGCAAGAAGATATGTATTTTTTCCAAATGTTGTTTAGAATTTAGATAATTTCTTACACACTTTGTTATACTATTGTACGTTGTTGTTCATTCTAGCTGAGGATTTTTGGGCGTCGAAACGTCCGATTGGTTTTTAAATAAATATATCTAAAAGATTTTTAATAATCCAGGTTCATCACAACAAGTTATAAAAATAGAGTTTACACACTTGTATCATAATAATTTATGAAACAAGTTCTGATTAAAGCATATATCTCTGGACAAGGCTTGCCTACATACGAATATCATAAATTCATAACGTTTGTGTACCGATCACTGGAAATTGTTTGATTAGAATAATCCGCCAAAAAATAATCAAAACGAGGAGGCACGGTCAATCATTTATGATCAACCTGTATATTTGGAGAGTTATTAAATATTTAGTAAAGGGGCATGAAGCGCAAGATGACATTTAAATTTTACAAATAACCTAACAAATGGACCGGAAGGTGTAGAAAATTCACTACCGAGTATTTTTTTCCGCAAAATAGCTCTGAAGTATATCATGTGTGTATCGAATGATCAAGAGACCTATAAGTGTCTCAAAGTGAATTTATTTTTATTATTATTAACATGCACAAATATTTGATAATGTTATGATAAATTTTGCTAAAATTTGTCAATTAGAAAAGATCGAAATATTGTTTTTTCGGAATATCTTAATTCATGTCATCAGCGCGGGTGTCGATAACTTAGAAATGAAAACCATTTTTTTCTGTTCATATACATGACCAAAATCACGGTATACTCGCGTAATTGGGAAATTATTATTGTTTTTATTTTTTCAAATGGTTGATGTACTAATTTTATTGTACGTGTTCCACATTCAGTCAGCCGCTCATGCGACTTTGAACCTTATTGACTCATAGATATAAATAGCAGTAGAGGCTAACAAATAAAGTTGGGAAAATGAACAAGAATCTAGTTATAATTTTGGCCGCAGAGCTCACTTGTTCCAATTTGCTAAAATCACTCACTGCTACTAGCCAGTCTAATCGGAGTATATTTAATGACTTGTTTAATGCAATTTTGAATCTAATTGACATTGAATTGAAATTATTTTTAGCACATTACACATATCAAACTGATGGAAAAGTGTTTAAAATGTGACTTAGTTAATGGCAGATCATGGCGTTTGTTATAAAATTATGGTTGCCATTGATTTGATAAAAGCATGTACTTCAGTGTGGATAAATTTATGTTGCTATGGTTCTTTCACTAAATATAACAAATTATTCACAGATTAAATTTGAAAATTTGTCAAAGATTAAATAACTTATTCTTCAATGTTCGAAATATTCTAGGATCAGTTTTACCTGTACCAGGAATAACAAATGTTCATATTTATTTTTCCTGGTACACGTAAAAATTATTATATAGAATACAAGTAAAATCTTGGCCCCAAAATCATCTCTAAGGTATAAAATAAGGTAATTTATTGCAATAAAATGTACATACACAGGAAAAAACAAATGAAACTAATTCCAATTTCTGATAAAACAATCTTCTACATCTTGAAATATCTAGGATAATTTTTACCTGCATCAGAAATAATAAATGTCCAAATATATTTTTCCTGGTACATGTACAAATGATTCTGGAATATTTTGTGCTATTAGAGCTTGCTCTATCAGGAATTGATTTCATAGCTTTTTTATGTGAATTATTTAATTTTTTTTCATGTTTGCATATTTAAATGCAATAAATTGGCTTTTTTATACATTTTAGATATTTTTTTGTCATACATGAATTGGTGTCATTTATAGCAGGACCAATACAATAAAAAAGCTTTAATAATATTCTTACCGAGGAAATTACTAATCCGGGTTGAATTTTTATTAATATATTAATTGCATATTAATACATATATTGCACTATTTATATCAAATCGATTGCTTAAGCTTTATTATTATCGTATCCTATTTGCGCAAAACTAAAATTTGCCAATGCAAATCCAATCTCTATTGAAAATATTTAAGAAATGACATATTCTATGAACTTTCCGTGCAGCAGGTGTCACTTTATTGGTGTTTTAAGTAATCTTGCCTCTCTTAAGGTACATTGTTACTAGCTTATTAACAATCTGGATTGCCTTGGAACAAATATTTCATTTTCCGGAAATAGCTAATATCAAAAACAGTTAAGTTTATCACGCTATTTTATTTGGAATTAATAATAGCATAGAATTGATTTATGTTTTTTACAGCTAACAAAAAACTCTATTCAGTTGTTTTTGAACTTGTTAATTGAGGTTATCTTTCTAAGAAATTTATTTGTAAATGAAAGTGAAATAAAATCAGCATATCAAATTATTTAAAATATAACTATTAAGATTCTCTCAAGGTTAGTTTTCTACTTCGTTGCACAATCTGTCTTGAATTTAAACGTGAATTTAAAATATAATTCAATACCAGCTTTTCTACGAATTTTTTTCTTGATTTGTTTCATCATCACCGATCACCGGTTGAATATCTTAATGTCAAATATTTTTTATTGTTAAGTCATTTGATTAGTCAGTTAGAAAGCTAGTTTTGTCGAAAATATGAACTATTATTTATTTAATCAACCATTTGGGCTCCTTTGAAACTAAAAAACATTTTTAAATCAAGAAGAAGCAATTATTCTCTAGTTATCGTAGAAATGATGCTAGAAAATGTATTTTGTACTATACAACGAAACTAACCCAACTCATTTTGATTTTTTTTAAGTAATAGTGAATGTAGTTGCAGAATGAGGTTATATAATAACACTAACAAAAATTTCCTCTTCTGATTATTTGGACCATTTGTCTGATGTTGTCAACAGAAGTTGTTTTTCTGCAAAAAAATCTTGTTCCCAAATTTGGCCCATGTTTACGAAATTAACAAGATAAGTCGAATTCCAATCGTCACTTTCATGGCTAGAATATGGGGCACTAAGACGTCACTAAAGCCAGTTCGTGGTAGTGTTCGGTATTTTAATCAAGCATGCCAACTTACAGGTGACATAACCGGTCCAGTCGAGGAAGGCAATTCGGTTTCTATTTATTGATATTGAACGCAGTGGTGGCATAGTCAAAATTTTAGTTATTTATTCTCCTCTGTTGACAAACACCTAAATTGTAAAATTTTTCTTTTAGTGTGTTACAAGAATTTATTGAGGGAAAACTGTAAAAAAATGACTAATGTTGATGGCATTGTTATTCACGACAAAAAAAAATTCAATTATAAAATGTCCTAACGGTTTTTCTCGTTTTTTGCTATTTCCATATGTTATGTAACTAGACATTTATTGCTGCGGTTTTGCAGCATTGTTGGTTGTACTCTTACTTTTTACATTCATTTTCATAACGTTGTAAAATCAGCATTATCTTTTGCGGTCAACTAGCATCATCTTTAATAAAAAGTGTTTAATTTTTCACGGACATAATGTTAGTTACGCCACTGTGGCATGCTGCGCTGAAGCATTGAAAATGTCAAAAATTTGATTGTGAAACCCGTGTAGAAAGGCACGCGGTTCGTCTCTTTTAACCGCAGAACCTGTTTGCGCATCGAAAGTGTTCAGATAGCTCAAATGGGTGCGCTCCTGCAACAGGGTGGCGCCACTCAGTAAATCCGCGAGGAAGTGGGACACAAAAATATACTTTTGTCACTGAACAGATGCAGCGATCACGTGGACTCCACATGCATGCTTTGCAGGATTGAATATTCAACCATCCACATAACACATAATTTTACCTTCAAAAGTAATAGCATAACAAAAAACATGCTTCAGTTTCAAAATTAGGTTAACGTTTGACGCCATTTTGTGACGAATTTTTTTGTTGATATATAATGATACATTCGTTATTAACTGTGCACAATAAAATATACATAAAATGAAATATAATAATTTAATAATCACTTACTCATTAATTCTTGAAAAATCAGCAGGAAATACTGTCACAAATTATAATTCTGAAGTTTCTGGAAATAGCAACGTTATTAAAACAATATCAGATCATTTTAAATAATATCAATGAAGTGAGATACAATGTAATATTAGTGGGCTGAAGTTATTTGTTAACCTACTTCAGATGAAAGTATTTCTCAAGATGGCGGCAAATTTAAAATTGTAGCATGTGTGTAAACAATTTAAATTGTCAATAGAAATTATTGTGTATTGGAAATTATTTGTATTGTTTAGAAAATCTAAGTAAGAAAAATGTATTTATAAGAAGAAACATGACTTTCATTAAATTAATTTATGCATAGCCGTATTATATCATAGTATCATAAAAAACAATGAATATTTTATTCATTGCTATATTTTTTATTAATCATCAGAAGAAATAGAATCAAGAAACGAGTTATGATGTTATTGTTAATTTAATGATGTTCTATGTCTGTTCTCTGGGTATTTCAATCACAAATAGTGAAAGTGTTCAACACTGTTTTGTGGTAAGAACCTGATGGCTGATGCCATGTGCTAAAGCCGTGGTTTAACTAGAAATAAGAGGGAACGGAGGTCAACAGCGTCGTACAATGAGTTAAAGTTCACGAAAAGACATCACGATTCGCGAATTTAATTTTATCAGATACAAATGGTATACGTAGACAGAATACACTAGTTAGTAATGATGGTTTCTACTAGTTTGAAGTTATCTAATAGAAATTCAAAAAAATATGAACTTATTTTTCTTAAATTTTGTAATAATAAGATTTACTGTCTAAATTTTGTTAAATTCTCTATAAAATTAATGAAATTTGAATAAATGCAACCAGTATTGCAATTATGTACTCCGTAAACTTTCTAGATTGTCCTAGATTCTAAAACATTAGACTAAGGTTAGCATTAGACTATATAGTAATCCCGGTCCCAAAAAACATCTCCAATTTATGTAAAAAGCTAATACATTGTAAATCAATGAATACATGAAAAAATTGAAAAAAATTCCATTACTCTATCAAGGAATGAAATCAGCTTCATTCGATTTCACAGCTTTTTCACATTGAATTTTTTCATATTTTTTGTATTATGCACTTAACTACAATAAATTAGCTTTTTTCATACAGTGGAGATATTTTTTTGAAGCCAGGATTACACTCCTCTTTTCAATTTATAATTTGTTTAATTTATTACAAATATATTGAAATTAAAAGTGTGTTCTAAAATTAATAAGACACCAATAATAATAGTCAAAAAAATCTTATACTTTAAGAAATAAATTGCTGTGATGTGAATGAAATTCATAAATTATTATTATTATTACAAATAATAATGGCGTGAAAGCACAGTGGTAGAGTAGAGTAGAATTTCAGTTAGGTCATGAAAATTTTCACGACTTTTTTGGTAAATCTCGTTATCTGTCAAATTAACTTGGCAACAATGAAACTATCGGGCACCGCCTAATTGTTATAACATGGGCCTGCACCGGTTGTATGGCAGCAAGATAGAAACGTGGCAAGTAAAGTGAAAAATATCTGTGTGTGTAAAAAGTCAACTTAGGGACATAACCGACAAGTTCAAATCCCTAAATCCATTAAATAAATAATAAATAAATTACAAATAATAATAATTTATATTCACGAATAATATTATTAATGATAATATCTATAAGTAAAACCTGGAACAACATAAATAAAATGGAAAAATCATGGCAACGTAAACTGACCTGAATTACATGTTTTTATTAAATTAATGAAACACATAACCTTATCGCAAACTATATGATCTGCCATCGACGAAATCATCTCAGCTCCTTTAATTAAATAAGTTCAATATTATTAAAATATTTCTGCCATTTTAAAATATTTTGCACGATTCATTCCATCATTTAGATATTTGTTATGAAGTAACTGTCAAGTACTAAGAATTATTTCAACTCCATATCAATTAGGCTCAAAATCGCATCAACCAAGTCATTAAAACTCCGAACAGACTGGTTGAAATAGTAGAAGACAATATAATTATTGTAAAACGGAGTGGGCTCGACTAATAGGATTACTTACCACACACAGCATGGGGTTAGGACCTGTTGTATAGTTTAACCATCGAATGAAAGTTGACTCCCAAATTATTTTATAGATGTGGTTTTCTTTCAAAAAATTTAGTTATTACTCCAATTGTAAATAAAACTGACCTTTACAAGTACCCACTGAAAGACTGGACTAGGAATCCCCAGAAATATATCAACATGAATGTTCTTAATACCACTGGATTACTGGAGACATTGAAAATGGTCTCAGCAACAGGGTTTCAGGGATGTATTACGACTCATTTGTCTTATTACCAAAGTATCAAGCAGATAGATAACTTAGATGACAATTTTTAAAATGTGGCAACCGTGGGTCTCTGGTGATTCCAATAGGAGAGAATCTTCTTTTCAACCATTTCTACAAGATATAAAATTTTTTTTTATAAAAAATACGTTCAATGCACCCCTGTCTTGTTCTCCACTATCCTGTAAATATCTGTCATCCATTATTTCAAGCAAGTTATACTAATGTATTTATGGTAATTCCTAATCCAGTATTTGAAAGGGTACTTGCAAAAATTCTCGGGGCCTGAATTCTAATTTTTGCTAACCATTCCGTCATAAAGTTTAGTTTTCTTTGAGATTCGAATAATAGCTAAATGTTCTGAAAGAAAACCACATCTATAAAATAATTTATGAGTCAACTTTCATTCGATGGTTAAACTATACGAAGGGCAATATTAATATATTTAATTTTTGGAAAAACTACTAGTAAAAGTATCAATAAATTCCCAAAATTTTTCGTTTTAAATCCTAATATTTGTTTTGGTAAAAGCACGGATGCAAAGATTCATGATTTCCTAATATTTGTCTGAAATACTACATAAAGAGTAATTTTTGTAAATTGTTTGAGTTGCATTTTGAATTTTAACAAGAGAAAGTAAAGGAAAACAATATTCAAATGTGAATAATATTATTTCCGATTTTGTCATACATATTGTAACGATCAGTGCCCCATCAGAGTAGACTTCTGATCAATATGTATCAATAGATATTTCTGGGAAGTTTCGAGACAACGTAGCCGCAGATATATAAATCGCGAAACTGAGTCGAATAAGGGCACAGTAAGAAGACAGTGAGTGAATTAGGAGAGTTAGAAGTTAGAATATTCGGAGCATGTAGAAGTAATATTGGTTGGTTGGTTGGTGACGGAGCGCGTGAACTAGTTGGAAGTAAATAAGAAGTGGAAATAAATTGAACACTGTGCTCGATGCAAATAATCAACTAGTGTAGTGTAAGTGACTATTTAAGTGTCGATATAAGTAGAAACATTTTTGCCTGATTTCATGACCGAGTGTCAAATTATCCTGTATTAAAATGACGGATAGTTAACTAGGCTTCGATTCATTTCACCAACGCTAGTTAAACTTATCCAAAGGTTATTTTGCCCGAAAACTATTGTTGATAAAATTGTTGCTATAGTTACTCACTCAAAATATCCCCTAAATAAATTTAACTGAGTTTGGTGAAACCGGACCTTAATTGGCCAGTAATGACACAAAAAATGAAAAATTTGATATTGTTACCTAGGAAATGAGCCATTTAAACCGGAATAATTTAACTCAAGATTCTGAAATCAGCCATAAGTAGTGGATATTTTTTATTATTACAAATTCTGAATGGAGGCTAAATTTATTGTCATCATTTATAATACTGAAGTATTATGGTTAGCTTCAAAAGAGAATCTAATACGAGTAAATTTTATTATTCCATAGTTAACCTTCAATTCTTTCCTGATTGCTAAGTTACATTATTTTATTTTAATTTTTTAAATTCTATGTTTGTCACATAATTATAAAAAAAAACATATAAAATAAAATACTATTAGAACATGGACTGTTTATTTATTTATTTATGTGACACACTCAACAGGACAAAAATGCCAATTACAGAGTGGTAACAGGAAAAAAAAATTACCAGTAACAAAATATTAACATAAAGAAAAAAAAATTGTATTATTAACATAAACTAAGAAATATTGAAAATACAAATATAATCACCTAATTGAAATAAGCAGTTTGTTTTTAAATACTCGCTTTGAATCACTGAATATATTAATATCACGGGAAGATGAAGTAATAGTAGTGAAAATTGAACAGATTTGCCTGAATTCATAATTTGATCTTGCAGTTGATAAATTGAAAATTTATTTTTGCCTTGAATTAGGGTTTCTGGGAATATTTATAATTATCTGCGCTAGTAAGCTCATGCCATTGATTACATTATTAAGTATTTTGAAAATAAATATACAGGAATTATAAATACGACGGTTTTCAAGCGATATCATCTTAAATTCATTTAGAGCAGGTTGGTAATGAAAAGCTAAAATAGTGTCAGTAGTGTGATAATAGTTGAACAAGCAGTATGTTCTTACATACTGTTAGAAATATACAAAAAATCAGAGTGCAATTCTGAAAACGACCGTACTACAATTGAATAATTGTGGCAAAATGAGAACTAGTAATCTGGACGGCCAAATTTAATTATATTTTTGTTTACTTTTCTAATTTTAATTGCCAGCCCCTATTATCATATACATATCTATGGATCAATAAGATTCAAAATTGCATGAACAGCTCACATAATGTGGACCCTGTTCAATAAAATATCTACATCGATCAATTGAAAAAATGAAAATAATAATTTTCAAATTACGCGAGTATACCGTGATTAAAGCCATTTATATATGAAAGGAAAAAATTGACAAGTAAATTTATTTTGAATAAATAATATTTCGATCCATTTTAATTGGTGTATGCAACCCTCGGCCGCTATCTTCGGTTCGGTCAATTTTTCATTTTAGCGAGAATTGGTGTAATATCATCAATCATTTGTTCATGTTAATAATAATAGAAATAAAATAGTTTCGAGATTGGGTCTCTTTATTTAGTTGCTTACTTTTAATCGCATATGGCTTTAGATCCAGTATGGTTTAAGAAAAAAATCTACGAAGATCTAAGTAAGATTTTTTTTAATGAATTTCCTAGAAATTTGCTATTTTTGTCAAAATTTTTGTAAATCAGCGCAGGTTGATCTCCGCCCATGCACTTTTATAAACTGCAAATTATGAACAGTCCACATTAAATAATTTGAAACAAATGTTTCAAAAGCATCTCCACCATTTTTTTGTATCTCAATCTGTGGTTTTTCTCAAATTTTCTAATGTTTCTAATTTCAGATTAGTGATCTTGGCATGCCTGGTAGCAGCTTGCTTAGCAGCACCAAAGGCCAAACCAGCTGAAGCCGAATATGATGATTTAGAAGCCGTTCAAAAACCTAAAGCAGCCGCTCCAGCTAAAAGCCCTTTATTAAGGAGAGGACCACTTGCCAGAGGGGGCGCCAAGACCACTACTACCACCACTACGCCAGCGCCACTGGTAAGTTGACCTAGAATTGATAAAAAAAAGCTTGCCAAGAAAAAATTGTTGATTTTTTTGTAGGAAGAAGAAGAGACAGCAGAAGAAGCAGAATATGAAGATGATGTGGCAGCTGAGCCAACCACCACAACTCCAGCACCTAAAAAACTTGGAGGAGGGATTGTTCGTCCTTTCAGAAGCAATGATGATCTTCTCGCAGCTTTGAAAAGAAGACGCGAGCAAGCAGCCATTGGTGTGTAACTGAATAAATGCTCCAAGCATCAATTTACTTACTACATTATCTATTTTGCCTGTAAATAATATATTTCACTGAAATCCTGCGACAGGAGAAACTACAATGTTTGTAAGGTATCAGTACGTAAATCAGCATTAAATCAATTGTGTGAAGTTGGTACACATTGACTTTGTAATCGAACATCACTGAAACATATCACAATGCTTCATTGAATCTGGGAAAGAAATAATGTGACTGTATTCGAATTATTCCAAATTGAAGAGATAAAAATTTCTAGCTTTATGATACTACAGTATTATAAATGACAAAATTAAAGAAAAAGTGGTGTTTCTAATTCAATAAAGAACAGGAAGTAGTATAAATTTAAATGCAGTAACATCTGCAAACCGAAGATAATCTTTTACAATATTATCTGCTTATATAAGTGAAGGCAGTGATTTTTCTGCCCATTAAAATAAATTGTTATAATATAAATTTATGTCTGTTTTGTAGGTTAACTGATTCAAAGAGTAGTTTTGAATACAGAAAATAATTTTATTTGAAGAAAACTCCGGTTATGTAAAATTTAATATGCTTGCAGAACATAAATATTTTATTGCCGAATTACTTTATAAAGACATGAAGTTCAATTGTAATTCGTAGAGGTAGCTTCGTAACGTCATTTTAGAGACTCTTGACACATGTACCACCTGGCGGACACTTGTAGAAGTGATTCAATGTCGTCATCATTGAAGATAGTCTTTCAATTCTTTAGCTCGATGTCAGTTTTTGACATTTGTATGTATAACAATAGAACAAAATTTAACTACTATGATGAAAGATGAATAATTGTAAGATTTCAAACATCGTCCTTACCTGCTACCAACATAAATTTGTGAATAATACTTTTTACGAAATTCAAGTCCCTATAAATATAACTATGTCATGACGTCATTAACATCCTATTGGGAAGTACCAACAGCTGAATGGTGACAGCAAACTTCTTTATCAAGTATAGAGAGAAATTGGAAGTAAACTTTAGAGAGAAGTTAGTAGTAACAAGTAATCTGTTCCTTATTTCATTTTCCCCGTGTAAAAAAATACTTCGGACAGATTAAATATCTGACAAAAAATGGAAAATAAAGTGTCTAGAAATTTGCAATAGCTATTATTATATACTATTTATTTTTTTAGGAAAAGCCCATTCGGCGAAAGTTCACGAAGACACCGAACAAGCAAAAGAAGAATCCACCCCCGCTCCTAAACGTGCTTCTTCAGGCAGAAGGAACCGATTTAACGCTACTTCCAAAAATGAAGAAACAGCTGAATCTGAACCAGCGCCTGCTTCAAGCAAATTAAATGGACGTCGTTTCAATGGTCGGAGTTAGTGACATCTAGCACAAAGAAAATTAATGAAATGGTGTGAACAAGAGTAGGGATGCATGTACTGAATTATACTCTTTGATTTCTAAAGAAATCTATTTGATTAATCCTTTTTATGTTCAGAACTTGAAAATTATATTAGAACTTTTTACCTTAAAAACGTGCTTTGGAAGGATAATTTTAATTCTACAGGAACAAGATTCCAAAATATTTGACAGTTTGCACTAGTTTTAAATTCACTTCTCATTTATTATTTTCCTATAAATATTGTCAAAAACAATTTCAGTTCACACCAGTACTTTAAATTGTACATAAAACTTTTTCGAAAAGAAGAAAAACTTAGAAAAATGGTATTACCCAAATGTATTATTGAATTTTATATTTTTTGTATTCTAATTTGTACTTTAAAATACATTTGGGTTATATTTATTGTGATGTAAATAGTTTTTCAATTGAAGAGCTATAATTTATCGTTCCATATTTTTATATTATACAAAACAATTTAGAAATTGTAAATACATTGAAATAGGTGCTGAGAGAAGGTGCAATAAAAATCTGTAAAATAAGTTTTATACATTGAAAATATTTTATTAATAAAATGTACTGTATTATAATTTGTAATTAGGAAGTACCTTGATATGAATAAAGATATTTTAGGAATCTTTTACTGAATCTATTATGTTATGCATATGCTGACGAAACAGCTATCCAATAGAAAGCCTCTACAGTTTTAACGCCAGACAATAGAATTGAAGGAGACGTCATATTGAGAGAGGTAATTTTGGATTTGCACATTATCAGTTTATTTATTATATGTATGAGCTTCTGCCTTATACTAATGCAATAAATGCAAAATATTAATTGTTTAAATATGTTTTGGCAGCAGTGGTTATCATGTATTCCATTTGCCCATCGATATATACATAAAATGGACTGCGCATATTCTATCCTAATAATGTGCGGTGAGTATCAGGCAAGCAGGAGAAAGATAGGAGACACAATTACACTGACATCTATGAAGTGTAATGTACTATTTAAATAGTTGTCTGAATGGAACAACAATTTTCCTAATTAAAAACTAATCCTCAGAATAGCATAAATGATGAAATTACTGTTTTTCAATTTGATAAGTCTGTTCAAGTATTTCTGTACAGTTTTTTTTTGATTCTCTATTTCTTCATTGATGGAGCAAAAATGACGATTACTTTAAGCATAACGTGGTCATCTAGTTTGAGGATGGGAATGAAGTGATTGCAACAAATGGAATGATGTGAGCTAAACAAAAAGCAAATCAATAATGAAATCAGATGATTATAGTACAGTTCATTTCATTTAAGAACAGTCCAAGGGTTCTTGTAGGACTACGACTTGAGCCTTCTGAATTATTAAAATGTAAACATTAACACAAAAATCGCACTTGTTAGTCCTTCATCAATTGTGACAAATATATTTAATACAGTTCGAAGATTTAATTTTGTATCTGCTCGTATTCAAGTGATATGTGAGTATATTTGTTGCTTTTACTTTTTGAATTAATTTCCAGCAAGCTTGTTTTGCATTCAACATTTGAATGAGTGAATCGTGTTCGCATTTCGCCCAATCAGAAGACTTAAATCGTAGTCTCATAATAGGCCTTCGACCGTTTTAAACTGAAATGAACTATAAGTCAAATGGGATACCAGCTACAGACAAGAGATGGCACTGCTAATTCTGCTACATTATGATTGGTTTAGTCATCATAATAAGAAACATATCAACCACGAAATTGTTATTTATGTTGACAAAGGAAGTTTGGGACACGACGCGCAGCGGAGTGGCATAACCTTTGGAACAAAATAAAATCACTTTTAACACGTATATCATACACTATTTTTTATACAAACACTATTAATAGTGTTAATAATGCGAAATTGGTAAAAATTTATACAAATTATGACATATTAGATGAACTGTCATTTATATGGTACTTCTTGATAGCAACCAATGTTTTGTTGTTATTTACACAGTATGACATATATTTTGAATGAAATGGATAGTCAAGAGCAGAAATTAATTCCAGCTGAAATTGAGGGAGCAGCTACTAGAACTGTTCATTATCTATTACCTTCGAAGTCGAGGCAACAATACGAGATCGCCTACGGACGTTTTTTGAAATGGTGCGAAGATAAAAATGTTTTCAGTAAATATTATGAGACTGTTTTTTGGCGTACTTTGTGGAGAAATCCAAGTTGTGGAAATCGTGAACGTTATGGTCGAATTACTCTGTATGTAAAAAAAACTATGATGAAAATAAAGAACAATCAAGATTAAGTAAACATTATATATTAGTGTTAAAAGTGAATCACTTTTAACACGTCGCTAATGGTAACGTATTAAAAGTGATAACAATGTCATAAATTGTTATTTTTAATACGCTACTTTTAATAGTGTTTGTGTAAAAAATATTTTTAACTAGTTTTTGTCGATCAAAATGATAATAATATTTGATTACTTCTCGTGCAAAAACTGAAAGAAATAATAACTCCAAAATGATATTCAAATATAAGGGCTTATAACATATAAATTTTATTCAGTTAACGTAGTCTCATCTAAATTGGCTAATAAAAAAGAATTAAAATTTTAAGGATGATATTTTAAAGACCATATTCAGGTTATTACAATTATTAATTCACTCATGTCAATTGTACTGACCAGGGAGTACGTACTGACAAATTTTTCATAGTTAAAGTGACAATTATAGTACTTGCCAATTAAGATCATTTAGCACAATAAAATGACTGCATGGAGAGACAATACACAGTTTTGATATAAACAATCAATTTTCGAAAATATCAAAATTGAATCGTTTTGGAAATGCATTTTTCGTGGAAATTTGTACTGTAACTGAAAGCACGAAGTCTGAAAATACAAAAAAAAAAAATATCTATAGAGTATATTGAAATATATTGAAACAATTTAGTGCATTTTGCAATAAAAAAGATTAGTAGTTGCAGCCAACATCATTCAATAGGTACTTATAATAGCTATTTCATTCGAGAAATATTCTCTCACATACCATTCGCGACTTTAATTTTACCATACATTTTTATTTCAAACATTGTTTATCTTTAAGCAACATTCTTCGAGTCATCTGCTCAGATAAAATCCTTTGAGCTATGCTCTTGTGATTTGATCGAACAAATGACTCTCACTATGTTGCTAGGTGAACAATGTTTTCAAGAAAGTTTTATTGCTAAAATTACAATTCCTCTTGATATTATATACAATAATTATTTGTTTGTAATAAATTCAAAACATAATATGAAACGAGATTCAGTCACGATATTGGAAAAATCATCCGTTTTTCCAAGATAATAATTAATAACGAGTCCAACAGCACCCACGGTTGTATAAGCTTCAATTAACGAATCCACCAATGATTAAATCAATACAGATGACTGCATAAGCTTCGAACTTTAATACTTTTGTTGATTGCAATAATAGCTCAAGCAATTAACAATTTAAAAATATTATCCTTTACTATCAACTCAACTAGTACTTGGAGAATAAACAAAATCAATTAAACAGGTGTTTCATCAATCACAAATATTAACAATAATTGAGAGAAGTTCAATTATACTACCGATTTGCAGCGATGTATCTCGGGCGCCAGCGGTTAATTCCGCAAATGAATTATTGAATTGTTAATAGCTTGGATTTCTATATTGATCAGTACAGTGCAAAATTTTGTAAAAACATTGGCTCTCTAATAAATCAGTGCAAACATAGAGGGAACGGAATGTGATTTTTGGAACTGAAAATAATTTAGGATATTTTAAAAAAAGAACCATTGAATGCAGGAAAATTTTATTGATTACCTCTTTTGGTACATCAACTATTCAATTGATATTGAAGTCAGACTATATGTAATCAAATTTTGAGAATATTTCGAGCGTCGCCAAATGTGCGAGGATTCTTCACTCCACCGCTCAATAATTCCCGAGTGCCTACAAAGCAGTGTTGCGTCTTCCGAATTTGGAATTCCTTAGCTGACCTCTGACGATCGGAGGCACCAGGAAGCATTGATTCCTGATTAACATGTAAAGTCATACCTGTGGTGCTTTCCTTAAGAGATGGCACTGCTACAATTCTACTGCATTATGATTGATTTCCTAGGTTTTAATCATCATAAGAAATAATAAATATCTTATTATAGGACCTAAATATTGAAAAAAGCAATTTTATTTCGCTCTATCATTTAGGAAATATCAATCATGAATATTTCCAGAAACTAAATGACTAATAAACTCGTTCATCTATCACTGTAACAACTTCTCAGAAGGACATGGGCGAAATGATCGCATTTCAATTATTTCATCACCCAGTGTATATTTTCTGTTGGGCGCTAAAATTTTTTCCTCGATTTCTATATGACGTAAACTTGTTTATTGAGAGCAAAATGTGTCAGTGTGCTAAATATTTCAATCTTGTGATTACATACAGGTGTAGTGTAAGCCGATTATCAAGTTGAGAAATTTGAATTCCAAATTGTTCCGAAAATCGGAGTAATTTTTAATGAATTAATTGCAAATTGTTAGAAATATATTGTTACAACTCTGATTTCAATAAATGTTTCAATGTTATAATTATGAATATTTATAAATTCAACTCTGAATACAATTAAAAATGACCAAATATTTCCAAAAATATTTTTCCAAGGTTGAATAAATCCGGTTTGAAATCCAGGAATTCAATTACTAAATCCTACTTTCTATATTTTTAACGAATCAAACAAATAATCGTTCAATAAAAATTCTTATGATCAACAAAACAATTGCTAAACAATGTTTCCATCTAAAGAATTATGAATATACAATCCTGCCAGATTTTCTTGTTGCCGGGGCCTGGGCCCAGCCTATACTTTCTATTGGTAATTTACATATATAAAATGCAGTATTCCCTTCACTTTTCACCGTGAGTACAGTCATCGAAGCAAATTTTCACAATAATGTAGAGGAATTATTCAAGAGATATTTATTTGGACGATTGGTTGAGGTCATCTGCTGGCATTACTGATCATGCGACTAGTCGAAATGTCACAGAATCTTCTTCGTGTTGTAAAGTGAGAGTCTTCCACGAAGAATTAATACACAGTGGCGTAGAAGTCAATTTTTTCAATATTCATAACAAAAATATTTGGCTTTAGCAACAGTCGCCCACCAATAAGTTTTTTTTTTAATATAATTGTATGTTTTTTCAACATTGAAATTTTCACCTCATCTACTGATTTACTATCTTGGAGATTTTTATACAAAAAACTACAAGTTTATGTTGGTACCAAGTGAAGACAATGCATGAAATATTTAGTGCATGATTTATTCATTTCTTTAATACATTATTATTAATTAAAGATAGGATATTGTTACTATTTGAGGGACATGAAAATGTCTAAAAGTGACAAGGAGGTAAAGAAAATGACTTGACCCAGTTTCTTACTTCTGGAAAACTGTCTTCAACGATGTCGTCAATTAATCATGTTTCCAAATGTCTGTTAAAAGGTATACGTATCAACAGTCTCTAAAACAACGTCAAGAAGCTATCTTTACGAATTAAAATTGAATCTCAAGTCTTCAGCTGCAGTTTTAAAAAAATCCGCTAGGAGCATAAGCGTAAGTAAGGATAAAAACTGTCAAAAAATCAAAATTAAATCTATAAGCTCTAAATGTTATTGTGCTCATCGATATTTCAAGAAATAAATATTTTAATAATTGAAGTATTTATTCAAATATATATTACTATTTTTATTTTTTGATAGCATTTGTTCCTGTCCCAACCTACGCTAATGCCCTTAACGGATTTTTTGAGAAGTGCGACTGATTTATTAATTATATTTTATTTTGTTTTCTTCATGAATATCTTGATTCGACGCCTCTGTTTACTATCAATTCTGTAAATCTACCTATTTAATGCAGTTACTCTGTATTCTGTATCAAAGAGTTACAGCAAAAGTCGATCAAATTTTGTAACATCAGTTAACAAGCAAACAGTATAAAAAACACTAATCTATTTGTTTGTATTACCGTAGAAAATCCAAATACTTCAGAAAAATAAGCTTTCGAATGTAATATAATTACATGAGCAGCGTGTTTGAAAAACGACATACCCTTAACCTAGATTTATGATCTTTGACAAATGGTTGAACTTTCTCTGAAACTAAAACGAAAATCATTCGGAGCATTGTAATACTGATATAATTTTGTTAAGTACATCGTTATGTAAAAGAAAATTGATTATTTTATTAATTATGTTATTGTTGTTCTTTATTAGTGAATTGAATTCTGCTTCGAAAGTTCTCAATTCCAAACCATGGAAATATTTATCATTAATTCGCTGCGGAGAGAGAAAAAATGATTATTGTATTATAGTATATGTTCGTTATAGTGTTTGCATTTACTGTAAACGTGTATGCACAGAAAATGTGTAAAATATCAATCAATTAAATAAGTCATGTAAGTTATGTTTTGTAGTATTAGTCTCCTGTAAATGAGATCGCGATTGCAAAAATTTGTTTATAAAATCTATAAGATAGTTAGAATACATCTAAGTTTACTTAAAAGCTCAGTATTTGGGTACCTCGGTGCACTTGTTACAAAAAGCATCGTTTGCAATACGGACACTGAAGTTAGCTGCACGAAGCTACGCCTTGAGCTTCATCAAGTGCAGCCAACTTCATCCTGGATAATAATGACGGTTATTCGGTTCTTGTAGCATAATATACTATAAAATAATTACTTGGTAAATTTGATTCATTTCCTACATTCCAAATATGTGAAGGTTATAATATGACTACCAATAAAATTGGTTCAACTTTCATTTAAAAAAATTATTTTAAATTTAATTTTGTCTTCTTTAGGTGTGTTTTATTAGCTTGCAAAAAGGCTTGACAAATCTACATAGCTATTTATGCATTCTGTGACTGTGACCTCGGTCAATGATGGAGCAATACCCATACAAAGATGAAGGTTTTCCGTAGTAAGTAGCAGTTCTTTCTCTTCTAAAATATACTACTGTGTACTGTATTTAAATGGAATTAAACGATTTCATAAGACGCTGTTTTGTTTATTAACTAAAATTGTTATTTAAAGTCCAATTTTGAAGGGATGTTAAATATTGGAACATAACCTTGAAAAAATCCATAAATATGTTTATTATTATTTGTATAATTGATAATAATAAATCAGAACAATACTGTTGAATATACAAGTAATTTTAAGCAAAAAGAAGGGTGTAATAACTAACGGTGTCCTATAACCTTGAAACGTTGCCTGAAGTATTCCGTATTCTTTTTTCCTGTTTAATTTATTATGGTTATATATATTAATGGTTTTTTATTTATGTATTTATGGATGAATCATAATTAAATAACTGAAGATGACAGGTGTGGCAAAAATGCATTTTTTCATCACTTTCTATGATATAATATGCTAAAGGTTGCAACAATCATTTCGTACTGATGCCCACTTTGCAATACTTCCTAAATTTTTTATACTTGGCTGCAACTAGTTTATAAAATTATGCCTGAAGAAAGTTTTGCAATACTGGGATCAATTTGTTTTGCCCCTTTTTAAACGGTTTTATTCAGCTTTATTCCGAATATTTGGTATCATCTTTGTTTCAAATCTTGGGACAACTTTTACAACTACTTCTACTAAACAGATTATTATGAAACTTTGCACACATATTATGATAATTTCAACTTGGTAACGAGGGTCTAATGATGATCAAGAAGTGGACAGTGGAACTCTTCAACGAGTTTAGCTCATTTGGTTGACTTTGACGAGTGTTCCATAAAATACACTTGGTGACGAGGATCTGATGATGAAGTCAAGAGGTGGACAGTGGCACTCTTCAACGGTTTACTAGTAGCCCCTTCGAGAAGGACCTAGTATTGAGGAATTTGATTGTGAGAAATTGACATAAGAAACCGTGCAACAAAGATGCAATGAGAGAGTTGGAAAGAATGAGGAGTTTGTGTAATGATTCGAGCCAAAAATCAAACTGAAAACTAGAAAATAAAAATAGGTAAAAATACTTTAAAGTTAAACGGCTTTATTTTAAATTATCAACTGTACCAAAAACTAGAAAATAATTAGGACACAAACCTGTACCTACTTGAGATTCTGACGTCTGGTTTTTATTTTAGCCTGTTAAAAGTTCTAGATTATTACATATGCCGCTGACGCAGCAACACAAAGTGCACCTTGGCATTCGTCACGAGTAGACAGCACTGCTAGACCTAGTATTGCACGATTTCTTACCAGACGTCAGAATCTCAAGAAGGTCTAGGTTTGTGTCCTAATTATTTTTTAGTTTTGGTACAGCTGATGATTTCAAATAAAACCGTTAAGCTTGAAAGTTTTTTTACCTATTTTTATTTCATATGTGTATAATTCGCTACTCTTTAAGGACTAATAAATAAACACGAATTTGAATTGAAATTATGATCGATGACGGAATTGAAGCTCTGTTTGAATTCTGCCTTATTTTAATTTATAAGAAGCTGACTTTGCATGAGAACGGCTAAAAATCCAAATCCCAGACAATGATGTTTGACGTTATGGGCGCCGGTAGCAGGGTGCAAGGGGGTGCACTTGCTCCTCCCTGTCCTGTCAGGAAATCAAATACCCTAAATTTATGAAATAAAATAAAAATGATATCGTATAGAAGTTTCAAATCGTACGTGTGTACCTACACTAATACGTGCATACTTTTTTTCTACTCAATATACGTGTATAATTCTATATTTTATATTAGTTAATTAATATGTTGTCATGACTTAAATCAATTGATTTGAGCCATGATTTAAATCAAGTAAAAAAATCACGATTTAAATCAATCGAAATTTCTTATTCAAATACCTATCAGATTCACATAAAAGAAAATAAAATAAATATAATTATCATCAAGGTATAACCTAACTCTAACCTTTCATATAGGGAAGTTAATTTGGCCAATCTCTCTGTCCCCAACTGGTTTCTCAGTTTTGAGTGGACTAGACCAAAAGTAGAGAATAATTTGTACACAAGTGATTAAATTTTTTACAAGATTCACATATCGAGATCTTGATGGAAATATTTGTTTTGAGCATCTTTGAATCCATTTTAACTATTTTTGGCTGTACGTAACTCGCAAATCTCAAAATGCTGAAGTTTCGTATTTAAGAGTGGCAGAGGATGTTGATTTGTATCTCGCATTATGGTTGCAATTCTGTACCGGAAGTGCACTTTACTCGAAACATTTTTTGGATTTTCCGCATAAATATAAAACAATCGAACGTACAATGTTAGAATTCAGTATTTAAGACGATAGCACCGTCTAAATGCTCATATCCTATTTTTATTGAGATCGATTGAGCTGGAAATGCACTTTACTTGATAATCCTTTGGAGTTTTTCGCATAAATTCGAAACGATCAGCTGTAGAGTATTGAAACGATTATTCGTGGAACGATGGAATTCTGTATTTGATTATCATATATTATATGTCCACGTCAGATTTTTTGGTTTAGAGTTGTGAAGGGAAAAATATTTCTCACAATTTGCTGAGGGGGACTACATAAAAACCGCGAGCTAAGCATCTTACAACTTCTTCCACTTCCTCTGGCATGACGACCGCTGTATCGACTCTGGACGGGATCCGTACAGTTCATTTTAGTATACAAATACAGTTCGCAAGTTAAATTAAATTGAACCCAATGCCTTATATTAATTAGGTCTAATCGCAACGCGAGCAAAGGAATATAGCCCTTATTAAATCGCCTCTATGATAGTTCTGATGCTTGATTGGATAATACCATAAGGACGAAAACTGTATCCTCAATTTTAGAAAATGAAGGCTCGTATTCTCCGTGGCGGTCCAAGGGGCCTCGCACCTCAAGCCGGCTTGATTGGATAATACCATAAGGACGAAAACTGTATTCTCAATTTTAGAAAATGAAGGTTCGTATTCTCCGAGGCTGTCCGAGGGGCCTCGCATCTTAAGCCGATATGAGTCAAATTTTTTCAACACAATGATTGATTCTATAATAAGCAATATGGATTCGAGATTTATCTCATTAAATGAACAATTTAAAAATTTTGGTTACCTATGACTTGAGAAAATTCAAAAATACTTATACCAAAAGAGCAAATAATAAAAAACTTTTAAGATTTACGCATAGTCCTGCGAGTGGGTTACAGTAGTGTCTTCCAACCTTACGAATTGTATGATCCTAAATGTACCAGACTTCATTAAAGATGTGAAATAATGGCTCCAATATACATATGAAAATCCAAATTGCCTATCGAATTTTGTTATTGTTGATAATCTTTTATTCTCATTTTTAAAATAGAAATATCTTGTCAGTTAAATTTCTAAGACAGTTTTAATAATTTTATTAAATGTGTTAGACAACATGTTCCTTACAAATTTTAATTATATTGTTTCTGTCGATCATATTTATATTTCCGAAGATATTCTGATGAAATTCTCCATCGTGTTAAATCTAAGTATGTAGATCACAATATTTTCAGCATACATTTTGATTATCTCTATTGAGTCGAAAAATACATCTACAAATTCTAAATGTTATTCATTCGGTAATAATGGTATTTGTATTTTTTGAGATATTTCAATAATGATTCTTATTACATTAGAATGAATCGTGCAGAATACGATATTTTTTACAGACTTCAATTATCTCAATTCGTTCAGGAGAAACAGAGTCAAACAGTGTGTGCTTCTGAGCCGGCTATTCTCTCTTCCGTCCGTTACTCAATACAGCGTGCGATCGTAGCATCTTTATAATATTTATAACAACAAAAATTATCAGAATCGATTCTTCTTGAGACATTTTATCTTAGAATATATAAATTTTAATCCTGGTGGCGCCCATGTTTGACGTACTTACCTCTCAATAATCCTCAATGTTTCTTAACTTATAAAAAAAGTGCACATATTTTTATCAAAGGAAAAAATATGTGTCACTTTTTCTCTTAATTAATATTTATTTTCTCTTCTTGTAGTGCACATAGACAACCAGAAAGTAAAAATTCATTTGAAAATAATGAATCAATTATCATACGCTTTTTAAATAAATAATAATAATCAAGAAAAGTCAGTCAGTATAATAATATATTATTTACATACTTTTAGAATTGTAATTGACTGGGAACAAATAAGAAAAAATTACCAACAATTGATAGTTACGCTTAGAGTAACTAGAAAAATTGAAGGCAGCATCATTCACCTTTAACTTGATCAATTGAAATTTCACAATTTTTACAAAAGATCATCTGAATTAAAATTATTGTAGGTATTAAATTTCGGTCCCACTTGGACCATCCTCAAGAGTGAAAAGAATTTGTCAGTCTAAAATTAAACAGCATATTTTCAATAATAATATAAATATATGCTAATTTTAAACTGATAAATTATTTTTACTCCTGAGGATGGTCCAGGTGGTACTGAAACTGTAGCATAGAAAAAAATCAAAAACATCAGTGAAATCTGGAAAATATTATAATGTGTTCAAATTAAGAAGCTTGACAGTAACTTTTTCTACCAACTGCATTATTTCCTAACCTAAATTGATGCAATCGATTGGATACTCAATGATCGTCTTCAGCATCATTACCCGTATCTAAATGATCATCCAGAGACCACCATTATACTTGTAAAGTGTGTCACTACCTTTTAACGAGTAGTCAACCTAATGTGTTTGTAGGTATTAAGAATTCAAAACCAGAATGCTGGTTTTAAAATAAAAAAACAAATGAAAGAAAGTGAACATGACGTCCTTGGAGGCGGTACAACCGCCGAATGATCAGGGAATGACAAAATGTTTTATTGCAAGCCCGAGAAATTGTTTTCACTTTATTTTATAGTTAATTTCCTGAATAATTAATTTAATATGGCGTCATATATTTGACAGATTTTTGTATGGATTATTGTGACCTATAACAGCTGAAGAATGCAGAAAGAATTTTATAATAAAAAATTTCAAATACTTTATTGCGTAAAAACTTGTACTGGTGACTAAAATCTATAATAGTATTCATATTCATTTCGTAATTATCTATATTCTGTCGTAGAAAGTATACAACTTTTCGAACAGTTAAAATTTTCTAGAAATAGATGACAATTGTTTTTTAAATCAATCTCAAATGATTATTTGCAGCGTATCAAAACCAAAGCACACGTATTTCAAATTTTTATGTCTGTCTGTCTGTCTGTCTGTCCGGGCTAATCTCCGAAATAGTTGTTTGTACTTGCATAAAAATTTCTGACGTGATATTATCAACGTATAATAAGTGGAGCAAGAGATGTTTTTCATTTGTTCGCACATCGTTCATCCGATTGAGTAGAAACTACATTTGTTGATGGTACTTTCTGACAATGTAATATTAACATGCAATAGATGGCGTGTGAGTCGTATCGGATAACTGTTAGTTTGCGCATCGTTCATCCGATTGGATTGAAACTTTGAACAGTTGTTGCTGGCGCTTGCGTGCACGTTCCTGATGTAGTACGATCAAAGTTCGACTCGCGCTACACTGCAAATGTTTATCTCGATAAATATCTGAATGAGCAGTTCATAAAATTAATAGATAATTTTTTTGTCTGTATGTACTTCTGCATTCGTTCATCTAAATAGTTATTATTTGAAAGACAGCGTATTTTGACACTACATTCCTATAATATCTTTAAAAAGCACTAATAAAGTATTTTTTTGGAATTCCATCCCTACGTTTGTGTGGAAAATCGTATTCTCGGCGACTATTATTACATTTTCACGAGAAAATCAATTTGATCGGTTAAACCAAGAATAAAACAGCAAAAAATATCTATTTCATAGCACTACCGGTTGCGCCAGTGCTACAGTATATTTTTATAACTTTTCTCATTAATTTCGAAAAGTTGCCGCGGGTGGACCCCGCGTTTTTTCAGATGGTGTAGTCATTATTAATTATATTTTCAGGAGAAAGTAAATTGGGTCGAATAACCCTAAAATAAAACAACAGAAAATATAGAAAGCACAGGACTATCGCAGACTTGACCGCGGTTAGCCCGGCCGCTACAGTGATTTATTACATATTTTTTCATTGATTTCAAAAAGTACAAACCGTGGATGACATATAGGATTATAATGCTAACTTGAGGATGTCCGCAAAATGGTTGTTTAAAATATTATTCGGTTTGTTAAATGTCATTCTATTATGTTTGTAGGAAAAAAATCTTCTATTGACATTTTCGGAGAGTATGCAATACTCTTGTGAATGACATGTCTGTAAATAAATTATAAGAACAGTATGGAGTCTCATTCTTCAATGCCTAAGGGAAATGTTACGAACAAATGTTTAAACAAGTGAACAATAACACTTGAGTATCCTTTATTACGCACTTGGATAATTTTAGTTTGACAACTTTCTCTTTCAACAAAACATCAGATCTTCATTTGTTAAATAACAAGTCTAGTGGAATGCGTCGGCGACGAATGAAGCTACATGATTTTTTAATCTAATCAATTTTTTCAGTATATCAACACACTTTTATTACGATCTTGTAATTGAATTTTAAACCACTTCTCATAATCCAATCTTCTTGAAATTTTGTATACATTTTTGGTCCTAGTAACAATACAATCAAATATATTTAATACTGTAATTTGTCTAAAATGGCCGCCGCTATAAGATCGCAGATTATTTTGTTAACAACTCTCTTGATATAGATATCAAATAAAAAACTTTGACGCTGATGAGTAGAAAATGATAAGGTGAGCGATGTCATACTAAATCCGACTGCCTCAATATGGCGAATCATCTATATCTCCACAATCGTCTTGACATAAGTCTCAAATGTTAGATTCTGACGAACAGAATAACGTTACCAACATTTTCCGTAGAATTTGAAGAATGTACAAAATAAAATGATACAAAAATTTTTTTCAAATACTAAGCTTATATTAAATTGCACGCTTTTATATCTGGAGGATTAGAAAGAAAATTATTTTCTGATTTTAGTGCAATTTGATGTAAGCATATTTTTACTTACTTGTACAAAGTAAAAGTAAGTATTGTGAAACTGACAGAATTAACATATCGAGATTTTAATAGAAATATCCCTGAATTCATTTTGATTATTTTCGGCTTGATGTCGGTACGTATGTGCGTTTAAGACTAGTATAGGGTCTAGTTGTGTACCTCGCAATATGATTGCAATCGTCTGTACCGGAAGTGAACTTTACTTGTAACTTTTTTTGAATTTTCCGCATAAATCCAGAATGATTAGTCGTAGAATACTAAAATTCAGTATTTGAAATTGCTGTAGCATCTAATTGTTATCTTCTATTTTTGTACCAATCGGCTGAGTCGGAAGTGCACTTTATATAACAGACTTTTCGATTATTCCTCATAAATTCAAAACAATCAGTCGTCGAATATTGAAATTTTGTATTGAGCACTTCTGTAACATTTAACTATGTACCTCGCATTATGATTGCAATCGTGTGTACCGGAAGTGCACTTTACTCGAAACATTTTTCGAATGTTTCGCATAAATCCAAAAGGATTAAATGTAGAATGTTAGAATTCAGTATTTAAAACTATAGTACCGTCTAGATGCTCATATCTTATTTTCAATGAGATCGATTGAGCCGGCAGTGCACTTTACTTAACAGTCTTTCGGATTTTTTCGCATAAATTTGAAGCAATTGGCTAAAAAGTATTGATATTCAGTACTTCAGTCTGCTGTAACATTTGAATGATCGACTTTTATTCTCATAACAATAGACTGAACCAGAAGTGCACTTCAGTTGAAATTGTTTTCTAATTTTGCGCTAAAATTCAGAACTGTCAGTCGTAGAATCTTGGAAATCAGTATTTAGGAATTTCGTAGCATAAGAATGATGACCTACTGTTTCCATAGCAACCGACTTGACTGAAAGCGCACTTTACTTGACAGATTTTTAGAATTTTTTGGATAAATCCAAAACGATGGAATTTTGTGTTTTATTATCGTATTATATGCAAAAAATATATCCAATGATGTACAAGTATTAAATCACGTGATGCCCACGTCAGATTTTTTTAATGTCACGAAATCTTTCAAATTAATTTTCACCCACTTCCAGACATCTATTGAGAACCGTTGACAATACAACAATTTGATATTTTTTGACTCATACACCCGGTTTTGGATGAAATTAAGCCTATACTGCTGAATTATGCATAGTTAAAATTTGAAAATTATTGCACAGGACAAGCAAAATGTCAGCAATTAAATTTTGAAGTCTACATTTTACCATATCACCCATTTAAGGGTAGAAAATTCTTATCTCAATGTTAATCCTTTTTTGAACCGGACGTTTGGGACGTTATTGCACCAAATATTCAAAGAATAGTTTTTGATAAATTTGGTAAGAATCAAATAATTTTAGGGTGGAGCACATGATCTCCTGCAGTCAATAACTGAACAGAACTGAAAGGCTTTTTTAGTTCAAAAAAATAGAGCACGTTTTAGTCAGTAACGCACTAAAAAGGACAAAATAATGTAATTCAATGTTCAATGACTATGTCAAAAAGAGTGGGACGCTTTTTGATTGCGGATCTTTGATAAAATTTTATTTTTAAAAGCGCCCCACGCTTTTTCGTATAGTCATTGAACATTAAGAAATAAATAATATTATTTTGTCTTTTTTAGTACATAACTGATGAAAGCATGTTATTTTTGTTCACTCTCAAAAAAATTCCTGAATTAATTTAGGCATATAACTACACAAATTAATTCAAATTATTGTTATTAATGCATAATTTAGCGAACAGATATGTTTTGGAACAAAGGATAATAAATCTTTAGTACAAATTGAGAGAATGTCGATTATTTTTATGGAGGTAAAAACAATTTGGAGTATAAATTTTTATGATAGCATCTTGGCAGACAGAAAAATCGCAGGGTAGCAATTTAAAAATCAAAACAAGGTCAGCCCATAAATCGTAAAACACAAATTAATATAACATTGTCTACCTACAATCCAGTTTTTACTTTGAATAAAAACATAAAGGTTTGAACCTTGAATGAACAGCGGAAACGGAATAAATAAAATGTATAAGACAAATTGTAATCGCGGAGGACAATTGAATGAAGAAAAAAGTGAAGAAGAATTATATTTATGAATTCATGTTGACCACAAAAAAAAGTGAATATCAAATCACGTAGTCATCTAAATGACCATGACATTAACGAAAAAATACTTTCAAGTTAATGATGACACAGTTATAGAACGGAAATTGATGCAGAAAACATCAAAAATTAAAATAGTTTCACATATTATAGAAATTATCATTGATGATAATGATAGTCATTATTATTCCATACTTAAAAGTTGTAAATCTTATGAGTATCCGTTCTTATTGTGCGTTGATGTCTCTTGAATACTAATAAGTTTCTATATGATTTTATTTTGCATTTTTCCATTCTATTATTAGGAATTAACTGTTTTTTCTTCACTAAAAGATCAAAATAATGCACCTATTTTTCTTCCATCTTGCAAAAAATGCACTTCAATCGCGAGAACAATTTTTTTTTTTTCTTAACTGATGAAGAGAGCTTTGGGAGGTTTGAGTATCTACTTCCACTCTTTATTAGTGTAAATACGGATGGAAATTCTATTTTGGATTATAATTCATCCCGAATTCTCCCCCTCTTTGTAAATCAAAATATGGCACCCCCCAAACGTAACCCAACTTTTCATCCACGCCATTATATAAGCCTCTCACTTGAATTTGTACCCATTTCCCATCGTACCATCAGCACCGTTCTCAGTAGCGGCGAAAGTGAATGTTAGGTGCGTGATTTGTACGTGATCTTGTGCGTGAGGATGCCCGCGTGAGGATTAGTCCACAGTGGAGTTGTACAGTGAACAAGAATCGAAGTTGCGGTACAAACGGTATAGTGAACCGTGTTGAAAGTGGTTCTGACTGTCGTGCAAGTGTAGCCGAACCTTGCGGACGTGAAATCGAAATAAGTTTGTGAAGTGTTCGGATGAGGATGATGAGGCTAGCCATGTGAGTATTTGAAAAAATAGTATTGAAAGTAATTTTCAAGGCAAAAATATCCATGAAGAAATTAATATGAGCAAATTTTTATTAATTTTTGGTTTATTTTGGCGCGATTTTATGAAATAATTTTAAATTTAATTAATAAATATTTAAAAAGATTGAAAGCCGACATAAATGTATAAAAACTTGAAATAAGTAAGCAAAAAATTTGAAAAAGTTCTTGGATTTAATTTATGATCAATATTTGTTATTTCGGTGTAACAACTTTCTTCTTTGCAAATGAAAATTGTCTCTCAAGTACATTAGGTACAAAATAAATAGAAATTACGTTTAGATAAGAAATTTATTGAGATTTCTACAAAAATGTCTCGAAATAACATGATTTTGCGCAATTTTCTTATGACCGAAAAATTGATTTATACTTGCAGCAGAACTAGATTAGAAATTGATGGTTCCACTTGAAAAGAGTACGTTGACTTGAAATACCGAAAAAAATGAATATCTTTTTTTGATTCCAAATTGGGCGTGATCAAAAATCGTTAATTTTTCAAAATTTTGGAAAAATAGTGATAAAATTATTTCTTTAGATCAAAATTGAATGAAACGTTGTACATATATCAATTATAACCATATATGTACATAACTGATTATTTCTTTTGTACATAGCGTCTAATCCGGTAAAATTAAAATATTTTCCATATAAAATCACCGATTTTTTGGAATTTTACCTTCAGACACCTTCAGATTTTTTTTTTTGTAATTGGATTATTAGTTTACCAGATGTGAAGCAAGATATTTATAAAGACAAAAAACAAGTGTACCTACTCTTTGCATTTTTTCCATTTTTCGGCCGCTTTCAGTTCTTCGGATTTAAAATTTTTCTATGTTAAAAATTAGACGGTTTCTTCGAGCTTCCTGCCTGCTATGTCAGTATGCGTCGTCCAATTGGTCCGAAAACTTGTATAATTAATTATTTTAAGTCGTTACAGACTTTTAAGCACACGTTATTATCGATAATCATCTATTTAATATTTTTATAGTCTGTATAAAACTAGGCAAATATTATTTTTGATTAAAAATGTAAATTGTTTTTTTAATTTCGAATAGGCGTCGTCCAGTAGGTCCGAAAACTTGTATACTCAATGATATTAGCTCGTTATAGATTTTGAAGCACCCGTAATTGTTAATCACCTAAATTTTTTTTGTAGTCTGCAGAAAATCAAGCTGGAATTTTTTTTTTTTAAATATGAATAGTTTTTTTAAAATCCCTGATTACCATGTCAATATGCGTTGCCAAATTGGTCTAAAACCTTAAATACTCAATAATTACATTTTTATAAGAACACACAATCATTGTAAAGCATCATTTTTTTTTTTTTTTTGCTGCGACAAATCAATATGCTAATATTTTTGGTTGAAGATGTGGGCTGATTTTTAGTTCCAATATCAGTTGTTCGATTGGTCTGAAAACTTATATATTTAATAATTTGAACTATTTATAGACGCTTGGAGCACACAAAATTTGGTAAACGATATTCAGATTTTATTTTTTCAACTGCAGGATATCATAAAAAATTTTGGTCGGACTCATTTTTAGTTCTCTGTTTCTTATGTCAATTTGCGTTGCCCAATTGGTCTTAAACTTGTATACTGAATATTAGGACTTCAATTATAGATTATACAATTTTCAGGTTAGGTTAGGTTGTAATAAAAAAAAAAATTGTCAGACTGTTTTCTGATGTTTTGCAGAAAGAAATCTATAAGACATCTTTCCGACAACATTTCCCTCTATTTTTTGTGCAATTCCAACTAAATTGTTGTATTGTAATGATAATCTAGAAACTGACAATTATAGAGGTAAGAATTTAACAGCCTATACTTGACAATTGTGCAAATCCGCCACTGGATTGACATGGTAGTCATGTAACTGAGAAGCATTCTCAATTTTGAGCAAAAATATTTTTTCACGGATTTCTGCAGCCGAAAATATAAAATCTAGATGATTTAAATTAATTTTGTGTGCATTAAAGGTTTTAAAGTACACAAAGATCATCTAGATTTTATTTTTTAACTACAGAATAAATAAAAAAATATTTTTGGTCGAAAATTGAGATTGCTTTCCCGTTCCCTGACTGCCATGTCAATATGCTTTGTATGATTGGCCTGAAAATTGTATAATCAATAATTGAAACTATTGGTATAAATTATATAATTTTATTTTTCCGGCTGCAGAGTATGAAATTTTTTTTTTGTCGAAGATGTAGAATGATTTTTTAGTTCTTCGATTACTATATCAACATTTGTTGTCCAGTTGGTCTAAGAATTTGAAATTTAATGATTTTTACTTGCTATACAGATCTTAAAGCACACGCAACTGTCGTGAACCATTTTTTATATTCGATTGCAGAAAATCTCGAAGTTTTTTTGGTCCAGTCGATATGTGTTTTCTAATTAGTCTAAAAATCTGCATAATCAATGATTTGAACTCTGGCGCACATAAAATTATTTAGTTACCAATGGTAGCCGTCAAAGTGGTATTTACAAAAGGAAAAATAAACACATAAGTGACTAATTTACGAAATTTTGGACGATTGAAGATAAAACATTGTAAGAAAAATTTGTAAAAAGTCTCTAATGTTTTTAAAAACTCGCTCGTAAGCCCCTAATACAGTGAAAAATAACTTAAATATCTGTTATTTTATTTTATGACTGCAGAAAAGTGAGAAAACTGCTCAATTTTTGTGGAGCTATTAAGAGTTTTTTTTATCTCAAATCCTTAAAAAAAAGACAGGCAGTCATTTGCCACCTTATTTCGCAAATTAATAAGAAAAATTATTACTTTCTGATCTTCTTGAGTTGATATTCATTTAATTATATCATGCAGACTCTTCAAAAATATAGTTCAAGACGCTCTCCGATTTCGTAGCTCCCACGGTTCTCAAGATACCAATCTTTTCAGTCTTCACGTTACATTTTTATGTGAACAAACTGTATATTCAGTGTGATTTTCCTGAAACAGCAATGCCGCTTTATTTATTAGGCGCATTAGGCACGTGCCTAGATCATTTAAATATTCTCACCAGCTCAGGTTTCCCAATGTTTCTCAATGCGACATTGCTATTACTTTTTATTTGATATTCCTTTAATTTCCAACAAAATTTGTTTACAAAGCACTGATACAAATCAAAGATTTATTCTTATTTTTCTGTTAAGTGAGAGTGATTTCAACAGAGAAATGAAAAGATTATAGGCGTGATCATTAACGATGAACCTTCATGGCGCTAAGAGAAAAATCTAAAAAGTTTTACTTTATCTTACAAGAAATAGAGCGACTAATTTTGAGAACCTAACCTGAAAAACAGGTGATTTTTTTTTCACACTTTTGACTCAGCTCTATAAACAGAAAGTCTGTGTGTTTGTGTGTGTTTTTGCTTAACTTTCAAGTTATAATATGCATAAGTGAAATTAAATTGCAAAACAGATATTTATTGGATGTTTCAAAGCTGTCAGATATAGAAAAAACAACTGAAATATGATAGAAAAAAATTGTGGTTGCTTGTATATCGTAATATAACAATTTTGTTTATTCAGTTGATTATTTTATAAAGTGTACTCACATTTGTAATAAAAGAAAAATAATTATCCTCAAAATTGCCAAGTTATATTATTGTGCTTAAAATAGCAAGAGGAGTGCCTAAATCAAGCATATAAATCTCAAAATGATTTTAACTAGACATATTATTGAGGTCAATGTATGAAACCATATTTTTTATCTCCGCAAAACCAGATTTCATCCAACCAGATTTACCAGATTTGAGTTCCATCTCTTCACTATTCCAAATATTCGATCAGATCATAATTAAACACCTAACCTTCATATGAAAATATATAACTTAAAATTTGAAACATTTTTTCATATATTTAAGAAAAAACTTCTTGTAACTATATTCAGGTCTTGCACAACTGTCATTGGAAATATTGTGCGGTTAAACCCGATACTTGAAGAACATAACTTTTACTTGAGAATAAATAACACACCTTGCATACAGTTATTCTCAATACCGTTAATTATGACACTTCATTTGTCTCACTTGCAATTGTTTACTGCCGTTAGCCAATTGTTGATGCGTTACACACAAAATAAATGACAATAGAAGTAAACGGAATTATTGTTTCACGTATAAATGAAAATGTTACGACAGTTCATTTGTTAACATATTTGTTTATGGAAAACAAAGGAAGCAAAAATAGGTGTACCTTTGGTTCTACTATTTTTCCATTGTTTTTGGAGATCTGATAAACATCAGGTATTAGTTTCAAATTACAATATACAAATTAATTTTTAATGAGATTCAAAATATATTTATTTCAAGTACCCAAAAGTGAGAATGTAATTAATGAACTGGTAATGTGATACCTAAAAATTCCAGTATTATTTTATTTTAGGAAGAACTTAAAATGAAATTAAGTTTCAACACTTCTTGAAACCTTCACACTGTACGCTGTTCATTTCATGCTTTTATTTAGAAGACTGTAATTATTTCTAAATGTCCAACAAATAGCATTTTTATCTAGAGAATCTCATTACTATCCAACAATCGTGTGTCTAACTATTTATCTATCTGTTGAATCTACAAGATTTCTTCATTACTTACGTTTCCTTTTTAATGGCATTCCTTTAAAAAAATATTAGATGAAACTGTCATTTTCATTCATCTCATATATTACTTCCTTAAGAGGATATGCTACCAATATATAAGTTTCTTAGGGGCGCAAAACATACGGTGACAGCTAGTCAGGGTAAGCTAGTGGGCAGAACTAAATATTGTAATTAGTGGACAAAAAGTGATATTTTTCATCAGTGAAGCACGAGGCGAAGACGAGGGTGAAGCCCAAGGCGTAGCCTCGAGCAGCTAACTTCATCCGTGATAATAATGACAGGCGTTCAGTGTCCGTGTTACGTACGATTTTTTTTGTAGAAGTACCCCATTACTGAGCTTTTTAAATAAATTTAGCAGTTTTGAAACCATCTTATCAATTTTACCTGACTTAATTTATTGATTGATATTTTTCACATTTACTGCGCTATCACGTTAATAGCAAATGCAAACATTATAACGAACACATCTCAAAATACAAATTTTTTCCAAATGTTTGACATTATAAAAATGATATGAAAAATATCAATGGCATCCATGATCCATAAATATCATTTTTCTCCTCTGTGTAAGGGATTATTATTCATTAACTCCCTGTCAGCAGGGATTAACGATTATTGTTTCCATGGTTTGGAATTGAGAAATTTCGAAGCAGAATTTAATTCAGTAATAAAAAATTTTCGGTGCACGCGTTACTAAAAAGAATTTGAAGCTGCAAATTTCCTGTAAAATTTGATTTTGACGCTAATATTTTTATGACCTTCTATGAATGAGAGTAAGAATTTACTTGACATGCGCGAAGCAAAAATTGTATTCAGTGCATTGTGACTGATGAATCATACATTAACTTATGTAAATATCATTGTTTTACACTTTGAACATCGTAAAGTGTCGAATTTTGAATGAAATAATGAACAATAAATCTTCTTAATTCTAATTCCATTGTTATTGCACTCTAATTTTCTTAAATATTTCTAAAAGCATATAAGAACAGTTCATGTTGCAATAGAATTTTATTTCATATCCATTTTTTATATAATTATAAGATAGATGTAGAATTTAGGAAACCAAAATAAAATATTTTTAATTATCAGTCGCACGAAAGTTTTGAAGATAAATTATTAATAATAGGCATTTATTAATCCTTCCATTAGTGCTTTTTAAAAATTAATATTAGGATTTAAGAATAAAAAATATTAGAAATCATCAATCCTTTCATTAGTACTTTTTCCAAAAATCATATTAGGTTTTAAAAACAAAAATATTTTTAATACTGCCCTTCGATCAACAGGTCTTATCGCTTATCCCCATACTGTGTGCGTTTTGTAATCCTATTAGTCGGGCTCACTTCGTTCTACAATATCTAGACTTCTACTATAAAACTATTTTATATCAATAAGACAATAAGCGAAGCAATTTAATTTTTTTTAACACACTTTTGTTAGTTTCACCTTTCAAATTAATTTTTACCCACTTCTAGACGTCTGAATAATTTGAAATTTTGCATGCGTATTAAGAACCAATAAAAATACAATAATTAGATATTTTTTGATTCACATACCTGTAAGTTACAGAAGATATTGACAAGCGATCTTCGATATTAGTATAAAAATGAATTAAACTTTTGTTATGATAATTAATTTAGATCAGTACATGACTTCTTGTTAAGCTGATGTTTGAAAGATTATAGCTTTTCATAACATTAATAGGAATCAAATTATTATTTTAGGGTACAACACATGACCTCCCGTCAGTGAATAACTAAGTCAGAGTTTGGTTTAGGTATATTAAATAATGTGAAGGTCTTAAATTATGAGAATTCAGTCACATTTATTAATAATTCTTTCTACTCTACAGTTTCGATCCCACCTGAACCATCTTTGAATGACCGAAACTGCAAAGTAGAAAGAAAATTAATAAATGTGACTAAATTCACATTCAAAGTACCAAAACAACAACCATTTTCATTAAATAATATAGTAAAAAACAAAAATTAATGATTAAAAAAAACACAGTATTGTACATATCGCGCAAAATAGCGTAATTTACTTCTTAATGTTCAATAACTGCCAAAAAGTGTAATGTGCCTAACGGCTACGGCACTTGAAAAAAAGTGTACTTTTAATTAATTTCGACAAAGCACTCCACGCTTTTTGACACAGTCGTTGATTATTAAGAAATAAATGAATAATTTTGTCGTTTTTAATGTATTACTGACAAAAAGTTTTTCAGTCTTTTTAATCCATTTATTCTATTTATGTATACATCAATTGTTTTTTAAGTCAATTTTAATTTGGAAGAAAAAGAACAGTCTAAAATTTACTTTTACTTCACAAGGTTTCAAATTTTAAATAAAATTGTCAGTTTGACATTTCTTAAAGTAAACTTAGTTTGAGGCTTGAGGAATGCTCAAGAAACGTTCATAGATTCAGACCTTCGTGTTTGACTATGCTACAGTAGAAACATTGAACTATACTTGTAGGAAGTAAATAATACATGAAAAAAATAGAAACCAATGACCTTACAATTAAAGTACATAGTTAAAAAATGCCTAAAAACCATACTCGTTTGGAACATCATCAAATGTTAAGCTGTTCGAAATTCCTTTTTAATTATCAAGAATAGTAAGATATTATTTCAAGACCAATAAAAATAAAATTTATTACAATCAAGTTTACAGTAAAGACTACAGCAAGTTTGAATGTTATATTCTACTCTAGTTTCAGCATTCTTTATGTCATAGTGTCACACCCATACTCTTTGTACAAACAACCATACAAGTGCTCATAAGTATGTATTTGTGCCCTCGAAGAGTACTTAAGTTGCGAAACTAAATTCTTGCAGCCGCCATTGTCTGACGTTATTGGCAATTAGCACAAAATGTGATTCAGTTATTAAATGGATCTTAAGAAATGATTTGCAATCTTGAGAAGAAAGAAATTAGATGGGAACAGATTGATGGCAAACATGACCTCCAAAATTGACAGATGGTGGAAGGAGGCTATGAGAAAATTACAAATTCACCTAGATATTTTGATGATAATAACTTCTTTATCTTTTACTTTCAATGGTTTCTAGTGCCGGATTAAGCCAGCACGAGGCCCGTAGCAAATTCTTTCAAAACTTCCCAACATAATTTGAAAAAATATTTGTTTGTTCCTATTTTAATTTAATCTTTTACACTCATGTAAATGTAATCCGGTACTGATGATTTCCTTTATTTGATAACCTAATTGGAATAAATTTTAAGAATATTTTAATAATTCTTGCCGACACAAAAGTAATCGTCCTTATTACATAGGCGAATATAGCAAGATTATTGTATGTACTTCTGCAAAAAAATCTATTGCAAGAAGATACATACTCTCGCTCGGTAATGTTGTTTTATTTTATGATAAAGTTTGTTGACTGATAAATGCATAAATACATGCAGCCATCCTAGATTAATTAATAAAATTGCAACAAAAAGGATGTCAATTATTGATAGAATTGACTACATCTCAACTTATGTTTCTAAGTAAGTGGTAAAAGTAAAAACCTTGAAATAATACGAATGTTATTGGTAAAGTTCAAAGAGGAATACATTAAAAGAACATTCCTATATATTTACCATAATTAACTGTTCTTCGAATCGATTCAATCAATAATTTCAAAGATGAGATGAATTTTCATAAATATTTATAGTATTAAAAATGATGAAAGAGTTATAATAATTTTTGTCACTTTGTTCGTCAAGAACTTTATTTTCAGGAATGGCTTGAGGTATCGAGTTGAAATGAGTACCAAATACTAAAGTCTACAGCCTCATAGTCCTATAAAATATAAACTGGGACAGCTATAATAATAGAATCAGTAACTGATAAAAATTAAAATGATAGCTACTGATAGAGGACAGTTGGGTGTTGAAATAATAAGAGCTTAGATTCTTTGAGGGAACTAATATAATCAATCAATCACTTAAAAATTGTTCTTATTACAAATATTAACAATAATAATAGCTTGACGACTGGTAACCGCACTCTACGGCTGAAGAATTATCAATCATTCTACCGAGTGCACTATAAGTATCGGCTACACCCGTAGCGGATAAAATGCGTGTTTGATTTTAATTTTAATTTTAACAACAATAATAAAGAACAATTCCATTATTCAACCAACTTTCAATTATAACCGATTTGTAAAGGGTTTTCTCGGGCGCCAGCGGACTAATCTTGTAAATTAGTAATTTTATGTGGAGCTTGGAATTTAATATTTATTAATAATTGGCAACCTAATAAATCAATACAAACATTACGGAAACGAAATGTGATTTTCGGAATTTAACGTACCAAAATCTGGTTGATTAACACTCTAGGCGGCACAAATTAGACTCCCTTACGTGGTTGATGGCTACAAGAGTAGCGCAGATCCAAGTGGACCTAGATTTTTTGAAAAAACGTAAATAAATCTGCCTGATTGTTATTCGGGATAGCACAATGTCAAATTATTTACGCGGGTTGTAATAGCAGAAGCATTAAGTGCTTATTGAATTGAAGGTACTCAAAAATCTTCAATTTATTTTGAGAAAATTCACTAGTACCACTGTTAGCTGCTCGAAGTAGTACGAGCCAAAAGTTCCAGGAGCAAGCTTGAGGAACTTTTACCATATATCCTGGATAACCTTGATATCTGTTTTATTTCAAGAGATAAATGATATCGAAGGACCAGATGAGTTTACTCATCAATATAACGCTCGTTGTATCTTATATACACGACTTTATTGAATTTTATTACAATGAAGGATTAATTGATATTTCTAGATTTTGACTTTCCTAGTAGAGAACGACTCACGAACATTTCTTCAAGTTGAAGCTGCGATAAGTGAGAAGAGCGGCGATACTAGCAAAGCGGAGAAAGCCTCTCGTTTGTTTACAATAATTTTCGTGTTTATATTGGAGCAACGCTTTGAGCTACGATTAGAAAACGACTAGCGATAAGAGCGTCGATAATTGCCTCACACATTTTCTTAGTTCTCGAACTTATCTCAAAGGAAAACACATTTACATCCCCTATCACTTAATAGAGGGTAGAAATGGATAAATGAGGTGCAGAATGCGCCAACAATATCTCAGTTTGAGCATCAGGGCTGTGCACTGTGCACAATCGCTTATCTATTCTATATTTTGACATTGAACAAAGGTTTGCAGAGGTACTCGCTCTTTTGGAATTTTCCGACCCAGTTATTCACCATGTTCACCTGAAACAATGAATTACGGCGCGAAAATTTTATTTGCCACTAGTCAGTAATGTACTTTTCAACTTTAAAGCTCATTTCCTATTTTGATGGCAGGAAAACTGGGCTGATTTTTGACAATTACATTTTGGCGACACACCTGCTGGGCTTATGCCTGTATTACACGATAAAATTTATTGACCAATAAATTGACCAAGTTTTCAACAATTTATTGTCGAGCTCAAAAATATTTTGTACCATATTACACGATACAAGTTTTCGTCAAGAAAAATCAGAACTACCAACTTATAATTTTTGACGTAACTTCAAAAAGTGTGATTAGAGAGAAAGTGTGATGGTAGAGATGACAAAAAATTAATATACTGAAGGCAACTGTATATAAAATTATATTAATACTTGGTCAACACTAAGATTATGTTTGCAATGTTTGTCTTTCTTTCGGTTAAGTGAAGTATCAAACGCGTGTTTCATTTGACGCGAAATAACTAATATGAGTAATGTTGGCAACGACAAAATCTCCCTAGAATACCCCAGAATATTGGTGAAAAATAGAGCCAGTTCTATTTCAAAAATAACTTGGTCAATTATTGGCCAAGAAAAAATTGTGGAAATTTTGGACATATTATGCCTGTATTACACGATTAAATTTCTTCATCAATAAATTCACGAAGTTTTATTTTGAATTTATTGCATTGTGTAATACGAGACACTTCGTGAATTTTTTCTTCATGAAGATATTCATGAATTTATTGACGAATTAGAACGTGTTCTATTTTTCGACAACTTTCTAGGGAATTCTAGGGTTTTTTCTCCACATTTTGTCGTTGCCAACCTTTGAATTTGACATTGTCTTTGTTTACCTCCAACCTTTTTTGCGGTTAAGTTTGTTTGATTCTAAAGAGATAATGTGAAAATTCTAATTTCATTGTAATTCCAATTCTAAAGAAACTTGCAAGAAATACAATACAAAAATTAAAGACAGTAAAATGACAACTGATATTTAGGTTGGTACTATTGAATTCTTCACAATAAATTGATGGAAATCTTCATGTGTGTAAAAACGAGCCAAAATTTTTCTGCTTGACAATAAATTCACGAAGAAATTCAATTAGATTGAACTTATCTTTCACCATCTATCAATTTATCTATTTAAAGGGCTCTATGAACAAGAAGTAATTAAAAATGATCTTTAAAATCTATTCCACCGCATATATAGCAGAACTAATTATATTTCATGATTAGTTATCAATTTTAATTTTGATTCACAAATTTGGCGGGAAAATTGATAAATTGTAACGATTATTTTTAAAAGTAGGAGGGAAAGTATACTAATTAAACTTATCGAAAAATTCATTCCGTCACAAACTTAATTTGGGGGATTTTTTCATACAGCGTACTTGAAAGAAACCGCAAAATAAAGTTTCTTGCATGATATTTGCATTTTACGGTTCTATAACTTGTCCGTTTTTTGTATTGGGTAATAGTTGACAAATTTGAGTTTCCCTAGACCATTTATTTTTTACAGCTACGATATGAGTACCTAAATAATGAGATTTTATTGACGGTATAAAGTAGATGCAGGCAAAAAAATGAGCTAGAATCAAATTATTTGATGGTTTTGAATGACTTGACGTAATACAATTTCGAAATTGACTTGAATAGTTCCCTAATTAGTGACCTTGAATTTGACAGCTTAAATAGTAAAGTGGAATTAAAATTAAAATTACTCAATTTCAAATGAAAATTTGTGAGTATTTCTTTGTTAATAACTGACAACTTTTGAGTAATATATTCAAAACTGTCCTCTTTGATTAATTCGTAATGTAGGAGGCACAATTAACGTAGGTGAATGAATTATAATTTGCATTAAGAACGATTCCTTTCAAGCAACTATTATGACTAATAATTTAGCTAACGGTTGATCGATTCCTTTTGGATTTTTTCTTTTGATGCAAATTTAAGAAATTTGAATTAAGACACCTACTTCAAAAAATTTCGTAATTACTTGTGAGGTTGGAAATTTCAGAGAAATCTTTATCAATTTACGTAAGAATTAATGCGGTGACTCAATATTGTACAAAATGTTTTCCCAGTCTTGGTGTACTTGGAGTTTTATAACTTCTAAAGATTAATATTAAGATGAGAGCTTTATAAATCAAATAACTAATTGAGTATTAGTTGATATGTTAATTTATTTCAATAAAACTATTAAAAACATTGCATTAATTTGAATATTTATAAACAAAAGTTGCATAATATCAGAGGCAACTAGAACAAATATTATGTGGTACTCAACAATGCGTGAAAAAACAAATGTTACTCAAGTGTAAGTAATAACAAATATTCTCACCGTTCCTGACACTTTTTCTCGCTTTATTAACAATGATGAAACAATATTAATGGTATCATCATACAAAAGATAAAAAATGCACTTAAAATCACAACAGTTGGTTTTAAAAGCGAAAGTGTCGTAAAATATTTTTATGAAAGAATTGTTGTATTACGATTGTAAATTCAATAACTATTTTATTGTTCTATTGGATATGTGGTGTTATAACACTTTGTTTTATTTTTATAACTGAAAAGAAAGTGTTGGCGGTATCAATCGAAAGGGCATTGCACGTATATATTTTATATTCGGATTGAGTAGTGTATGGTGATTTTATTTAAATTTAATTCACCCGAAAAGAATTTTAATTAAATGAGATTTTTTGTGGCAATGCCAGAAATTTTTCTGTGGTTTTGTCACCTTTACATTATCAGATCTACGTGATTTTAAAAACTTTCATAGGCATGAAAGTTGAGCAAAAAGATGTTTTTACTACATAATAGAATTATAAGTAAATTAATTGAAGCTTCTCAATATTTAATGAGGTTAAAAGTAAGTTGGCAATAGAAACTAACTGTCAAATCCATAACTGCTACCAGCCAAAATATTTGACAAATGAACTTTCCTAAACATAAACTGTTAACTTCTGTTTCAATATACTATTTAATTATAACGTAAGAAGGCATTATTTTGTGAAAAGAGAAAATGCCTTTTTTGTGGTGATTACCTTGTAAGTATTCAAGGCAAACTTCCTCTATACTCACCTTATTGAATTCATTTATTCAACAATGTTATTATTTCTTGCCAACCAGGGCGTTAACATCCGGTGTAGTATTGTCCTTCCGTTCATATACAAGTATAAGTTGTAACTTGTGCCTTGCGTTGTCCATTGAGAGTGAAAGAGCCGGAGAAATTTCTTTATCAAGGTCAGCGAGACGAAGATCGCAGATCGAGATGGGGATACCGGTTATGACCTCCCTGTATTATACAGAATCAAACTGAGTGTATTCTTTGTGTTTTAAAAGAAAGAAAAAAAAAACAATATTATGGTATAAAGACTCCTGTAATTGTCAATAAGAGAAAAAAGTATTTTAAGGTTATATTATTCCATATCATTTTGCTACACTAATACACTACAGCTACAAAATGTAGATGTCAGTAATTTAAATAAAGAATATTTGTTTTCGGTAAGAACTGTAGAATAAATTGAAAAAAATTGCCGGAAAATTTTTGCCTGTAAAAAATTGCTATGTTAAGAATGCAAATAAATATGGAAAAGTTATGCAATATAATTATAAAAAATGTGTTTAAAAGGTGTTGCCAAGCTTTCTAATTGCTGAATTTAATTAAAAGTAAGTAATCACATTGCTAATAACAAAATTACAAGGACGTATAATCTTTCAATGATAAGTCGGTCTCAGAATTGAATTCCTCAAGAATTTACCCCAAAAATGAAGAGATATATCACTTTTTAGCAATGTTTCTTCTTTTTATGAACATTCCTTGGGAGTCCCCTAATATCTGGTTCACGACAGGTACGCCAACTGTTAGAAAATATTAATGATTTTAGGACATTTATAGGGACTTGAATATAGGGAGTGAGCGACGAAAGAGTTGGCCTCTGGCGGCAGGAATTTAAACTAGAAAAACCGAGATAGATTTGAATTATATTGGAGATCATATGGAGTTTTGTCTTGAAAGACTGTTTCGTTTTTTCAATACTTATAGAGTTAAGAAATATTTTATAATAGAAAAACTACTATGAAGTCCAGACGATATTATCCTGTACCACAGTGCTGTAGTTATAAGAGTAAATATATAAGTATATATCGATTTCCAACATAATCTATCTTCCGAAAGCAGTAGCAAAAAATTGGGAAAAAAAATCGAATTTTATATCATTTTAGTGTTTTTTACTCCTCAAAAAATAGATTCTTTGAAATCAAGAAAAAAAATAAAAAGGATCTAATCCATCCAATAAATTAGCAATTACAAGCATAGAAAAAAATGATTCAGAAAACGGAAAATCAGAAATTTTTCAGAATAATAATTAGATTACATAAATATGAGTTTTCATGCATTTGAACAAATTCTACTCATTTTTGTTAAAGTATCTCTTAAGTCCTAAAGAAACTTCACTCCCAATAGAAATATTTCAGGATTCAGGAAACCAAATGTGCGAAACTCAGTGCAAATTTATTAAAAATTCAAATTGTATTGCTCAAAATAAGATAAATTACAGAAGTATTGATGTCCAGTGTAATTTAGGCAACTATAGAAAAACGAAAAACTTATCAAATCAATACTTAAAAATTACACTAGAATGAATATCAAACTTTTTAATGTTTATTACTTGCGTCCGGAATGTATTGAATAATGAATAGCTTCTACAAATAAACGATGTGCCATGAAAATCTTGTTAAGTTTTGTAAAATCTGAATAAAATCTTTCATTCCAAGCTATGTGTCTGGAATATTTTTACCACTACATCAAACTAATTCAAAAAAATATCAGATATCTTAATATAGGACATATTTTATATTATATTTATATAATTTTTCACACAAAAATTAAAGATTTCAATACAAATAAATATATATGATTGGAATATTTTCGCAGCGCACTGTTAATCTAACGTATAAAGTGAATGCATAAAATTGCATATCACGGTTCTGTCGCCATTTTACATATAATTGGCGAGACCTCTGGTGGCTGCGCTCACTCCCTATTATATGTTGGTGCAAACAATATGATCTTCAAATCCATGTTGGTAACAAGTAAGGACGATGCTTGAAATCAAAATCAATTCAGGATTATCCATTTTTATAATTCATTATTAATGAAAGTGGTCAAATTTATTCTACTGTTATCAATTGATGATACACAAAGGTATAAAACTGACACCGAGGTAAAGAAACTGACTTCAGCTTGTCTCTTACTTCTGGAAGACTGTCTTTAACAATAAATTACTTTTTAAATTGTCCGATAGGTGGTGTATGTCGGAAGTCTATAAAATGACGCCAAGAAGCTGTCTCTACGAATTAGAATAGACTCATTTTTTGACAAGACTTATATTGTTACTTGAATTATTAGAAACCAGATAAACTTTAAAGGACTTGACTAATATTTTTCAAATAGAAACTTTAAATCAGATGTTCTATTGATGGTTAGGTTATGTAAGGTAATCAATTCTGTCAAGTCTTCCCAAATTAATTGTTGCAAACCTCAAAGGTTACAGTTAATGTCAAATTATTAAAACAAAATTAAGAACTTAAATTCATGATTGGCTCATATATAAAGGTTTCTGGCTTTTTGGAACGATTGCAATACATTCTAAAACTTTTGACATTTAGATTTAACTTTCGCTTATGAAGATATACTACCATTCTGACACAATTCAAAATGACATAATTCATCTCAGCAATCACAAAACATCCTAGTAAGAAGATTAATCTCGTGAGAATCTATTTTATAAATGGGTCAGCGTTTCCTATCGATCAAAACATCGTAACTAATTAAATGTTCAAGTGTGAGAAAAGAAAACACTAATCCATCAAGCTATTCCGTTTACGGACGTGGCCATCATTTTCAGATGAACTTGAACTTGCTAATTAGATTAATTTAGTAACAGGCTTTCAAACGGATATAAATTTCACTTTTGTCTAATAATATGTATTTGGATTGTTAAACTATAAAAACTGTTGCCAAAAATGCATACACCATCTGTTTGATTCTTCAATAATTATTTATAACCTATTTTCTTTTTTATTACAGATTTGTTGCGTTAATATCGCTTTGCAGCAGCGAGGTAGCGATAATTTCGGAGCCAATCCCTGGGCAGGAATATGTCTTCGTTCAAACATCTCAATCAGGTGCACGACCAATCACAAGAAAGGACAAAAATGTAGATGCTGCAGATAGGCCTTTTGAAACGGCACACAAGTTCCCTGAAGGTCTTACGTACAAACAAGAAGATGATAAAGAAATAGTACCAAAAAAATTTACGAAAGCTAGAAGCGAAGATTTACATAAAAAAGATATTGTGAAAAGACAGGCGCCTGTTCCTCCTGGAAGCATTAAAATTGATCCCAAGAAGCTAATCGAGAAATATAAGTAAGTGTTATTCAAATAATATTAATATTCTATTGAAAAAAAAGTTTTGGTAACATTTTGCTGCCACAAACTGGTGATACACATTGTTACCAACTTATATATTTCACAAAATTTCCCGGAATGACATTTTCAACAACTTTTATGAATGAAATGTGTAAGTACCTATTGACTAAGCCATAATTCGCAATAGGCGTAGCATAGGAAGTACAAAACATAATTCTTATGAAAATCTTATGCGTGTTCACAATGAGCATAGCATAAGCAAAGCATGAAAATTATTTTATAGGGATATGGTGGCCTGAATTGGTTATAAAATATAGGTACTTTTAGTTTTTAGTATCTGTCACAATTTCAATCACTTGTCCTAAACAACGCTTTCCTTTTTTTTGATTTGATTCGATTATTTTATCAAAACAGCTTTTTCAAAGACTCCTTTTTTTCAAATTTTATATTTGAAAATATTTTTCATTGCTATTGGTTTTGTTTTTTATATTAAAGCTCTTAGTTTAGGGTATTACTTTTGTTTGTGCACATGTTTGCAATTAAATGTCTTTTTTGGAAGACGAATTTCGTTTAGTATTGTTATTAAAATAATGATTATAAATATTCCTAACCACAAAAACAAGTTTATATTCATTCATTTGACACATTTACTCTGTATCTGTAATGCAGGGGCCACACTGATGTCTAATGCCGTTAAGTAAGGCGTTATGTGACAATTGACAAATTGTCATTGACAATATGTTCATTATTGAATAACGGCTTAATTAATGACATTCGACGTAAGTGTGGCCCCAGCATAAAACTATATTGGACATGCGCATTAAGAAAATATATGCGTAAGAAATACGTAAAGTTGAGATGATTTCAACTTTCTTATGCCGTTATTATGCACTACGTGAGCATAAGAAATACGTAAGATCATTGTGAACACGGCCATAAGAATTGCACATGTTCAACTTTGTCTTATGTATTTCTTATGTACTTCTTATGCTTACGCCCATTGTGAATTAGGACTATAGCATATTCAAGTTATCAATATAAAAATGAATTTTACATTCAAGAAATATTTCGATGAAGTCATTCCACATTTTTCTTTTTGTCCATAAAGTATTCTTGAAAACATTTGTGCTTCAATATTTTTCAAGCGATAGAAAATATTACTGGAAAATTCAAAAATTGTTATGACATTGTTTTTAGTAAAGTTACTAGATAAAAGAAAAAACCGTGATACATTAGGCGTGTATAATAGAAATAGCACGGCGGTTTGTTTAAAAAAAGTGATGTTTGTTGTCAGATTTGTCAAATGCGTATTACAAGAAAAATAATATTTATCAACTTTTAGTTGAAAACTGAAATAAAGAATAATCAACAAAGCCCCTTTGCTTTTTTTACTACTACAATCGATTCAAGTTGATTACGACAATGTACGAGAAATCATCAGAATACAATGATATTTCGATGTGGTTGGTTAGATCAATTCAACTAAACTGAGTAAAACTAAATTGAATCAATTACAGTTTAGTTGATTACTACTCGTATTTACTATGATGATATTAATGAAGGATCTAACAATAATTCATTCAGCACACAAGACTAAATAAACTTCATCAACTCCCATAATTTTGTTGACTACGACAATAGAACTAGCAATCTCTTTGTTATAAATCAAACTGGTATTTTGAGACTGAATTAAATCAATAAATAAGAGTTTTCATTAAATTATTTGACCAAGTGCCAATTCACAATGTGCGTAAACGTAAGGAGTTCGTAACCGTAAACAAAAACATAAAGTTGAACTACTGTATTTCAATGCCCGTGTTCACAATGCTCTTACATATTTCTTACGTTTACGTATTGACATAAGAGCTACGTAATGAAAACATAAAGTACAAGACAACTAATAGCGCATGCGTCAACTTTAAACACATGTTTTCATCTGACAGCTGACAACACCCTAAATCGAAACATGCTTTAAATATGATTGACAGAATTATTAATAAAAAAACCAACAATTTCTTCCTCGGTTTAATATTTTTATCGTTGGCGACTTTTATAACGCAGTTTCAATCTGGTTTCAATAATAATAAAAGAATCGCAAGATCTTTTTCAGACATCATACAATAAAATAAAACAAACTAAACTCCAAACTGATAAAAGTAAAACCAAATAAAAACATTAAACACGAAACAGATTCGAAATCAACAGAATATTTGAAAATGACATTCAGAGAAACCAACACAATACATCAATAACCCTAATTTGTACCAACGTAAAATGAAAAAGACACTTTATTTTAATATTTTACGTTACGACCATTGTGAACATACATAATTTCTTACGTTTATGTTTTTACGTACTCCTTATGTTTACGTACATTGTGAATTGGCACTAACTTTTAAACTATTACTAATATTGAACGGGTTCTCTCGGGCGTCAGATTAATCTATTTATTTGTAGAGCAATGTTCCATTGTACGGTCAGTACAATGGAACATTTTGGGAAAAATATAATTATTTAATAATTTACGTCTTAATTAATCAATATAAACATTATGGGAACGGAATAAAATTTTTTTTTTTGAACTAAGGATAATGTCTAATAACTCAAAAAGAACCATTTAACGTAACGAAACCTAACTGATTGCTACTCTAGGCGGCGCGAATAAGTTCTCCAACGTGGCTGATAGCTGTTCGTGCTATCGCATATCAATTAACCTACAATTTCGAAAAAACAATGTCAAATCTGCCTGATAGCAATTCGGGATAGCACAAGGTCAATTTATTTACACGGCTTGATGGCTATTCATAATAGCGCAAGACTTAATTGATTATGGAAATGAAAATGATCGAAAATCTTTAATTTAAATTAAGAAACTCTACCGATAACACAAGCATTCCTTTGACTGATGGTTGTTTTAGGCAGTACGAACTACCACTTTTCTAAATTACCTTATCTGATAGCTATTCGAGATAGCACAAAGCAGAGTAATCGGCAATGTTGTTCCGAGCTGTTATTTTTTGACAAAGCTCTCCTCGGTCTAAGGGCTAGGGCAGTATACCGTGATATCTTCCACCTATGAGTGCAAAAATTTATTACGCATCCAACTCTTTGCGCTGTCCCCAGTCCTCGATTTCACTATCAACATAAGCTAACAAAGCGCGCAACCTGTTTGCTGTACGTCACTAAGCACACTTTTATATTTATATCCACAGGAGTTAAAGCCTGCTACAAACGATTGAATATTATGTATATTGTCTTCGAGAATTGAGTTTTCCTGAAAGTTAGAATGCGTTAGCTAGCTGATACAGATAAACAAACAGGCAAGAAAGCGAATCAGTAATGCATTGTTATCCAGCTCTGAAAATTAGTTTAAAATTGATTGCAAAATTTGCACCGACAGAAAGCGTGGTAATGAAAACGTAGCAAAATAGAAGTTCATTGCTTTTCTTTTGTTAATAAGAGTTGGTTTTGAGTAAAAAATGAAATTAAGGTACGTAAGCTTCAAGTTTGAGTCACCTACATTTAACCACTCACAATAGCCGTATTTAATTTAAAATTTGGTACATCCTTGTATTGATAATTGTACGATACAGTACAATGCTAATTTGTTGTAGATTTCCCACTTCTCAGAAACAATAAAAAAAAATTTTTGAGATATCTCCATTAGAAGATAGTTGTCTATAGTTTTATTTATGTATTATATTGTTTGCAGGAATAATGTGGAGACAATAAATGCAAGAGAATTAGTTGAAATGTATAGGTAATTTTACCTACGTAAATAATGTAACAATGCTTGTCAGTCAACGCTATTGCAAATATAAAAATGATTTTAAGCAAGATCTTCAGTCAGCTTCTTTTTCATTTTATTCATTTTTCTTGCTATTAACATTTAATCATTTTTAATACTCTGCTACAGTTGTTCTATTCTATGTTATATTTTATATTGCAATATCATTATTTGAAATACATTTTGTGACTAACAAAATCAACCAAATATTTCCAAAATTAAATTATTTTTCAAATTACAGATCAGAACTCGAAGCTTCCAAATCTACCACAACGAAACCCACTCCAAGATCTTCAACTACAAGAGCTCCTAGAGGCTCTCGTTCCCGTTCGCGATCACGTCAGAAGAAAGAAGCTCCAGCTACAACTCCAAATTCTGTCTTAACAACCGGTGCACCCTCAACTCCACGCACTTTGAAAATAAGAGACACGGCGTCTTCTGCTAAAGAAGATAAGTCATCTGCTAGCTCTGAAAATAAACGATCAAGGATTCAAATCAAAAAGGGGCCTAACGGACAAGAATACGAATATGAATATGTTTATTATTATTATGATGATGATGATGATGATGCAGGAAAGGTAAGAGTTTTTGTCTTTGGTTTTGGTAAAATGTGTCTAAACGTATATGATAAATATGGTTGTGATTTTCTGATGTTTTGTGTAGATAGTATATGTATACTTTTATGCTATGTTTATAATAGAATTTTACAATCACCTTCATTTTTGCACTTATCATCGCACTTGCACAAAAAATATCCATATTTCAAAAGTTTAGACATAGTTATTACAAATTATTTTTTTCCAATATACAATACTTGAACTTTCTTTTTGTATATTTCATTCTTCAGTTTTACCTTCACTTCGCTTTGAACAAATATAAATAACTTTCTGCTAACACTTTATACTTCATTAAATCCAAGATTACATCAATTTTCTTCGTCGTTTGAAATAGCTGTTTCATGTTAGAAACTATTTTTGACGCATTACATTTTAACGCTACTTATTGTCGGTTAGCACACGAAACCACAAATGGAAGAATAAATAGCAAAGGAAAATGGTCCTAATTTACAAAAAGGGTTCCTACGAATGTACCTGAAAATTTTAAAAATTCTTGCCTTTAATGGGGATTCAGCATTGATAGAAAGAGTGAGAAGATGGAAAACTCTCCTTATCTCTTTTCAATGCCGCTGGCACAGTGTTAGCCATATATGTAATACTCCATATTGCTAGTTGGATACGCGGAACCGGCGAAAACATTACGGTTCAGACAATTATACGTCTATCTCTTTTTACTCTACCACGAATCTTGTGAGCATGCCTGAGAATTGAGCAATTCCGTGCAATTGGTGCAAGCCACGTGCAAGCGTCATCCATCTTTGGAAACAACCTTTCAAACATCGATCGAAGCCGCGACGCTTGCGCACAACGAGTTTTGCTGTCGCACTTTCTCCGTGATATCTCAACTTATGGGGACTAGCAATATAAGAGTATTACATATATGCTGTTAGCAAGCATCGACTCCCAAGCCTCGTTCACAACAAGAAATTAGTAGTTAGTAGTTAGTAGTTATGGTTAGTGCTAGATGTTTGACATGCACAATCGTGTGTTAGCGTTCACAACAACAAAATTAGCCCAGCGCTGCTCTGTACGAACCGTGGTTAGTGCAGGAGCTTGCAAACTCCAAACTTTATAGTTAGTGGTTAGTGGATCGGCCAATCAGAAGAGAGAAGGAAAGAGATAAAATATTTGAATTTAGATGGTTCTCTATTTCTGTGAAGATTGTGACAGAATGAAAATTGAATTAGTAGTTAGTAGTTAGTAGTTATGGTTAGTGCTAGATGTTTGACATGCACAATCGTGTGTTAGCGTTCACAACAACAAAATTAGCCCAGCGCTGCTCTGTACGAACCGTGGTTAGTGCAGGAGCTTGCAAACTCCAAACTTTATAGTTAGTGGTTAGTGGATCGGCCAATCAGAAGAGAGAAGGAAAGAGATAAAATATTTGAATTTAGATGGTTCTCTATTTCTGTGAAGATTGTGACAGAATGAAAATTGAAGTTTCAAAAAAATATTACGAATTTAAAGTCAAAAGACGTTTTTTATCAAATAAAATTCTGAAAAATGTATAGAATATTAAATATTACTTCCTTCTCTTATTTTATACAAAGCAAGAAGTAAGAAAGAAAATTATAGAAGATGGTGGATTCGCCCAATGAATCAAAATAGAAATGAGCAAAGAGATTGGAAAAATTTGATTCAAGAAATGAGGTTCTCGGATCAAGATAGCTTTTTTAATTACACAAAAATGACTGTATCCCAATTTGATGATATATTAGCATTGATTGGACCAAGTTTAATGCTACGATTAACTAAGATTGCAAACGAAGTAAACAAAAACAGCTGATGCTTCTATATTTTCTTCGGCTGTGACATATGTTGCATTTTTTGCAAGCATTGAAATAATGTTACAGCTCTCTGCATTACCGACAGATACAGCGCTAATTAAAAAGTATTGTGAACGCTGACTCCAGGCTCTTAACACAAACACTAACCACTAACTACTAACTACTAACTACTTACTACTAACCACTAATTTCTTGTTGTGAACGAGGCTCCAGTGCTGAAAGACAAGCGCGAATTCAAGCATGCGCGTCAAAGAGAGAGAATAGTTATTTTTGTATTAAGTGTGCGAAGTGATTGTTTTTTTTTGTTGCGCATGAGAATGTCAATTTTAACCGAGACCGTAAGGTCGAGGTGACAAATTCATTCGAAAGCGCAACAAAATACAATCACTTCGCACACGAAATACAAACAATATTTTTTCGCCAAATGTCGAAAAATAATAGATTAACAATAATTATTATTTTATTCAGTAAAATGTAGGAAAAAAGTACAAACTATGATTACTTTGCAGTCACCTGGGCATTGTAACCAAAAGTATGCGCAATTGTTATTTGATAAATAAAGAACTGTCAACAATTAATTTTTATATTCAAAAATAAATAGTTTTGGGTACAAATTCATATTTCTTATTTGTTGAATACCTGTTTGTTTCTATCCTTGTAGCATCACTAAACTGATTTATATTAGATTAGGTGTGCAAAAATAGAATTTATTTATATATTTATTTCTCACTAGTGAAAAAATATGTTTCATTTTTTTACTAGTGAAAAAATCACGAACTTTGCGTAGCCATAACAAAACAAAAATATCATGTTTTTTTGACAGTTGGCGAAAAATAAGATTTTCCATCTTCTTTCTTTTTCTATCGGCATTTACTTTTTTCGACTGTCCCCTCGATTCTATTTGTGAGTGCGCAACAACATATTGAGAAAAAGATAGCAAATTGCATTCGATATTTTTAGATCGAGCATTACAACAGTTAATTCATGGTAGGACTCTCTTTCACAAAAGCTAATCGCCCTTTAATCCTTGCTGGCACATTAAGTAGTTGAATTCCTAATAGGCGGAGTGTATGCCAATTCCAGTTCAAACGGTAGCTCGTGCTCGAGTGCAAGGAAAGCCTTCGCTTCGCATATTAGAAAGAAAGCGACTACAACCTGCTTTCTTTCTCTCTTTTTCTAACTTACCACTAAGCAATCTGCGGTCTATACTTTATATGTTTATGGGTAGAGCCTCCTCCTTTTTTTGTACACACAGAAATATGAATTCGATAGTGAATTGTAATAAAATAGGCTCATATCTTAGATATTGATCTAGAAAGCGAAGGAAATCAAATCTAAGAGAATTGACCTTATTTTTTATTTTTCGCATCAACAAATATTTTATGAATTCTATAATTTAACACTTCTACAAATATTAAAATTCTGTAGCTTCTCTCCACTCTTGTTCAGCACTTTTTCAAGCAGCAATTTCCCTAACCTTCTTCTATCCAGTCTAAGGTTTCAAACGCTCATGACGGTCCTGCCCGTAATACCATCACTGGACGCGGTCGCCCATCAACAACGGCGCACCCAGAACCAGCTGCTAATGAAATCGTACCTTCATTACGCGGTACTCGAGGACGTAGTCGACAACTGAGCCTTGAGGTACCAGAAGAAAAAGTTCCTGAAGAGAAACTACCTCTGAACACTAGATTCCCTCCAAGATCAAGAAATATCAATACGACTCCATCAAGCGCTGAAGAGGAGGAAGCGAAAACACAAAAACCTCGAGGAAGAAGACCTTCGCAAACGCAAGCGCAAGATAATACAGCTGATGAATCTCAAGTATGATTGGGAAGGGAATATTTTAATTGTTTTATTCTTATATTTGTTTGCAGGTGAATGGTCGAGGACGAAACCGGGCTAATGTTCGGCGCCCATCTTTAGAATTGGTAGACAGCGCTAGTTTTAATACCCATTCAAGTAATGATCCAGCTATTGAGCCTTATAAAGAACCATTGGCACGAGGTGAGAAGCTCAAAAATGGACCTAGTTTTCCTAGTGAATTACCGGAAGGACCTGTAAGGTTTTTGGGCGCGACTCCAAACGAAAAGATGGATGTACAGGTATTTCAAAGCAATTAAATTATTTGCCCGTTGATGCAAAATACGTTTAGACACATTTGCAATTTTGTACAAGAACTAATATTAGAGCAAGAATTAAGTTCATTTATTGCAGGATTTAAAATCTCGGTTGGCTGAAAATGAAGAAATCAGCACTGAAAGAGACAGCGCTGGTGTGACTACGGAAGAAACAGGAACAACTGAATCGACAGGCATGAATAAAGTGGCCTTAGATTTATACGCCATTTTGCAGGGCACCCAAAAACTAAGTGGAGAAAATGAGGTAATATCCAACATATTTTTCCAGGATCGTTATTAATGGTACAATTTTTCTAGGATGGTACAGAAGATGCGACGACTACCGAAATAACAACAGACGAAACCACAACTGATGCCGTAACAACTGAAGAAATAACTACTCCTACAACAACTACCACTACAACAACTACTACCCCAGCTCCAACCACCACAACCACTACTCCAGAACCAGCTACCGGAAGGGTTAAATTCCGGGGACGTCCAGGTGGAAACAGATTCAAATCCAGTCAAAGTACAACAACTGCTGCTCCTGAACCAAGCACAGAAAAACCTAAAGGCAGATTTGGAAGGCCAAGTTATGGCAGCCGGCCAAGACCTGGATCTAGAAGTACAACAGAAGCTACGGAAACGGAAGTCGCCAAAGAAGAAGTGAAGTCTGTCAGTAATGCAAGAGTAAGTTACTTAATTTTTGAACTCTTCATATATACAATTTTAGACTGTCTGGACGCCTCTGTTTCTTCCATTCTTTGTTATTGACCTTCTTCTAATTTTGTTTCTTATTCTGTCCAGTTTCGTTTTATCTTTAATCTTTCTTAAAAATCTTACGAATTTGATGGTCACAAGTTTAATTACTTTTAGCCATCTGTTGGGAGCAGAAACAGATTCAGCGGAAGAGGTAGACCTACCACTTCAACGACTGCCGCTCCAGAATCGACCGATTCATCATCAGCATCTCCTCGTCCTGGCTTGACTCGTCCCCGGCCAGGAAGTTTCAACCTCAGAAGAAGGGGTGGTGCAACAACTACTAAAGAACCAACGGAAGAATCGGAAAGTTCACCTAGTCAAGAAGATCATTCTACTACTGCCAAACCTATCAGAGGACGGGTAAATGGAAACTTGGCAAGACCGTTAAGACCAGGACCAAGGCTTAATTTGTCGGGTAGAGGAAGACCAGGTGCTGCTACTAGCACAACAGCTGCGCCTGAAATTGAAGAAAATATTTCCGAAGAAGTGCAAGTGGAGGGAGAAGAAAAAGTAGAATTGTATAACTTGTCAGTTGACCATTTTGTAAAATTATTATTTTCAGACGGACGAGACAACTCCATTAGCTGTTAGTAGTAAAAACCCTCTTCTTCGTAATCGTCCAAGACTAACGATCAACCCGGTTTCTCGCCCGAAACAAGCAGCAAGTTCTCCCGTGCAAGTTCGTAGAACGAATCCTCTTCTTCGTAAAAAAGCTTCAACAACAGCGGAACCTAGCGAAACTCCTACAGAACCCATAGCAGAAGCTGCAACTGAAGTTTCAGCAGAAGATGAAGCACCAAGTGAAACGCCAAGCAGCACCACAGAGGAACCTAGAGGACTTAATAAACTTCTGGCTGGACGTAGAAGGCTCATCAGGCCACAGACAAACCACTAATTTAGATAGGTAAGTAAATTACTATGTAATAATGTAAAATATTTACTATGTATATTATGCACTCATTTCATCTAGAGTGCATTGTGATTGTTTAACTATTTGACATGCTTGTGAGATGTGCAATAATATAAATTCGTGTGAATATAGTCCGTTTTAAGCTATTTGAATTTCTGTAGGCCATATGCCCTAATAACTTGGATTGTATAGAATCTAAAAATTATTTATGGAATTGTGAAACAATTTTGTAATTTATTTTTGATATAATAAATTACTTTTTATTCATAACTGTTAAGCTAGCAATGAGAGAATCCCGCCATTGTGTGATGACAGTTATGGCGGCTATTTTCAAGGACAAATAAATAATGAATGTAATTTGAAATAAAACAAGACTTTATTTTGTATATTTATGATTATTTTCAATCAACACATATATACATTAAGTACAATAACGGTATGAAATATAGAACATCACATGCTAATAAATGCACATTTGAGTATGCGCATTCCTTATCACATTCTTAGGTTTCAATGATCAAAGTCATGTAAAAACATTTAAATACCTAAGTATAGTTGACGGGCAAGATATGTCATACAACTATAATATAGAATTGACTTTTTACACTACTTTATGAACGGATTCTCATAAAAAAAGAAGATACTTTAATGAAAATATCTACAGTGAATGGAATTTCTACAGGCGATTTTTGGCGGGAAACTCGAGCACTGGAATAAGTGTGATGCACCACAAATGAACTAAAAATCAATATTTACAAGACAATAATTTAAAAAAACGAATTTAGTTAATTGCAGCTAACTTTTAGTATGTTGGAGTGAAGAATTCTCGCCAGAAACCGCAGGGCTACAGTAGATATACATAATACTTGAATCACAGGTATCTGGTATTTAAATGCTTAAAACTAAGTTCCGTATTCACAAATGTTCTTTAGGAACTATTCAAGCTACAACAAAAGTGACATCTATGTTCAAACGCTTGTAACAAAAGAAAAATACAGATCGGTAATGTCAATTATGTAAAAGTGTAAGCGGGGCTTCATACTTAATTTTCGTCGACAACTGAATTTATTGTTAAAATATCTTTTTTATTGATCCGAAAATTTTAATCAAATGATTTAGTTTTTTGTTTATCTTTCAATTTTCACCGTGATAGTAACCGAAAAGTCATAAATGTGTCATGTCGTTGTATAAGACCCAATGTATACGAAAAAAAAGGGTTAAACTGTTGGCGTACTACTTCACCTCTGATTTCGATGAAATTTGAGTGAAAATATTTATTTTGGCATTACAAATATGGGAAAAATAATTATTACTGGCGTTCACGCTCTGATGACCTTGAAAACCTTATTTATTTGTTCATATCGTTGAAAACTGAATACATTGCGCGGTGTGTGTGTGAGACGGTTTCCTTATTCGCGTATGCAATCGGTAAACAGAAATGGATTCGATGTCGTTAATTAATATATTGTACTGAAACCGACTTGGAGGAGATTTTGCATACCAATTTAGTTTGGATGAAAATGCATGAAGAATTTAGTACAACGTAAATATCTAATAAAAGTTTGATTTTAAAAAGTTTTTTTAATCAATAATTTTTTTCTAAATCCGTTAACGCCAATGTTGTTTCAGTTTTCCGGTGTACAGCAAAACAGTCGTAATTTAAAGTACGCAGCTAACCTATTCAAAATAATTGACATAAAAAAATGTCCGACTAGTTTATTATTGTTGTCATAATAATACTGATTCCAGGGCAATTACGTAACAAATAAAACCCAAGGGCATTATTCTGAAAAATAAAAACAAGAAGATCACGTTCCCTAGTTACAGAAATCACAATGACAGAGCATACATTGCTAAAAATTTTGATTGAAATAGTACATAAGTCGAGCATTAAACATTGAAGGCACCACGGGAGTTGAACAGCCGATAATGTCCACAGCTCGGGCCGGAGGCCCTCGGAAATTGCACTGTTGACTTCAGGCATTATTGTCCTTTTAACACCCTTGATACCTTAATTACTATAAGAAACCTTAGCTCAAAAATTCCTAAAGAACATCCATAAACTCGGACATGTATAACTACAAGGTTTTCTATTTCATAATTAAAATTAATAAAATATTTACTAGATTTAAATAAATTAAAAAATGTTGTGCACATTAATAAGAATGTTTGAAAATACGAGTTTTTATTTACATTTTTGGTTGAAACAGCACGGAATATGATATAAAAATATATTATGAAAACAAATGTATTTGTAGAATTTAACAGTAGTATCTGGCTGGCTTTGGTATTCTTGAATCCTGATTTAGATTTAAAAAAAGCCTTCTTCTGACTTCTCGTATTTCTTTTTGCACCATTTGGTCCCAATTTCGGGACATTTTCATTTTTAGAAGTTTAGGAATGATCATTATTCGATTTAAAATCAAATAGCGTATTCAATTGGTCAATTATTTATAATATTTTAAATACGCAAACTATAATCTTCACCTACATCATAAATAAAATAATTTAAGTCCAGTCTCTTCGGATACATAACAAAAAAGATCAACAATAAAAAAAATATTCGAGGAAATATTCTTTTACATTTCGGTCTCCTACCGCTAGATGGCTCTAATTTTACGCTGTAATTTGTTACCAGATTGACTTCTGTCGTCGTATTCTTGAGCTTTGATGTAGAGGAAAACTCCGGTTATAACCACAAATGTCCCTAAACCACTTAACAATGTTACTGAATTGCCAAACATCAAAACGGACAACCAGATTAGGAATGCACGTTTTGCAGTGTTAGCAACGCTGCAAAGAAAATAGGCATCGGATAAGTAAGTGACAGTTTCAAAAATCTTTTTGTTTTACCTATGTGTGACTGGGCTAATATAGTCCATTAGAACATATGCTGTAATACTTTGGAAGTGGAAAAATATTCCGTTCAACATAAACATTATTATTAACCATAAGTCTGGCCTATGGTTGACTTCTTTAAGATCAACCAACAAGATACTCATTGGAATTTGGACTACTATACTGGCTAGACTTGTGTAAAATTGAAGTTCAGCTGGCCTAAATATTATTAATGTTTTTCAAAAGAAAACAAATAAGAAATCGGAAGTTATTATTGAATTTCGGAATGCTTGTTTATAAATCAAAAGACTTACGTGTATTTGAATTTATCGCCAGAGATAAGCATTTTGGAATAAACATTTTGCAAACATTCGGTTAGATTCGTCGCCATGGCAGCGATAAATCCATGGACCTCAAAACTTAATTCATTAGCTGAACATAATGCCAAACCTGACATTACGGGGAGAAGACTTAAATTTACAAATAAACCAGTTTGTTCACCTACAATTACAAAAAAATTATTCTCAGATTTTCTTTAAGACAAATTTTGAAAGTATTTCAAGAATATTATACCTAAAAGGAATCTTGATATTAGCACAGTAAATAATGGTGCGGAGCTCTTAATTGTTTCAGTGAAACTAACAGCTACGTAATTTAAAGCTACTAGTCCTAAGACAACAGTTAAAAACCTGAAATTAAAATAATGCTGTTAATTTATACAAATACAGATTTTGGCTGGAACTTCAAGGATTTCGAATCTCTGATTGACTTGAAAATTAGCAATATTCAAATAGGCTCAGAAAAGCACCTAAAATTATTTTTGACTACTCCAAATGAAAGAAGCCTCAAAAAATTCTTGCTATGCAATATTGAAACACGCTAAATATTAATTCATAGTACCGCACTCAGATCTTAAGAAAATTGACTAGGCTATAAAGCTCCAAGTGTACGTAGGGTTAGAGAGCACCAAAAGTTCTCTGTCTGACATGTTCGAACGTGCTTGACGTGTTTCAACTTAATTGTCTAGGGCTTTCCGTCCATTGGAAGCGGAAAGCTACGGAAAATTGTGAAACTGAACTCGTCCGAATTCGCACGAATGAGCCAAATGTGTGGTTTAGAGGAGAGTCGCGTCCACTGGGTGTATATCATTCGTTAATGTTCGTGCGTATTTTTGCAATATACAAACCAATCCCATTTTGTTGCGATTTTAGTTCCAAATCAGTGCGAATCACTTAGTGCAAAATCAATGTTGTATGCAACTTGTGCGTGAAATTTCTTTAGGACATTCTCAAGCACCAAAGTATAATTTCGCGCACTAGATACATGAATAACTTTTTTTTTTCATACGCAAGCCAGAGATTTTTCGCGCTTTCTACGTACCTAACTATACCAAGAAATATCTGTTCCTATTCACAATCATGAAAACAATATTAGTAAAACATATTGTCTCAGATTTATTGTGATTTAATTATTTATCTACAGGTTACAGTACACTTTATACTAGACAGATTGTCACATAGTATAATTTCGCGCTACTAATAAGTTTTCTAGTTTTTTGAGTGGTTTTGAACGTCAGTTTATATACTCATTGTTCAATGTAATCAAATATTCCAGCCAATCAGAGTGTCACAGGGCAGGTAATGGATTAATCAGATACATTTAGCCTCAACAATATTTTGCACCAGTAACTATCGCTCAAATATCTAACAGCTGACAGAAACATATTCTAAAATGTTCCCAATACTAACTTAGAGAATTATTACAATAAATAACAGAGAAAACAAGGAAATGGCTTGAGGTAAGTTATTTTTGTGACAATATGTACAGAACAAAAATTAATTCAGAAATATCAGACAACTTTTTTCACTATAAACCGTGGCATATTTGATTTTTTTACGATAAATCGCGAACTAAACTTTTCATCAAAAAACAGGCTTAATTGTGAACTTTCTGACATTAACAAACACTTGAAATCAAAATTCCTACTAGGTTCTTTTTTTCCGAGCATATTTCAAAGTTTTGCGAAATTTCAAGTCAATCGAAGGTTAAGGGTTTTCGGAACTCAAGCCCGGATTTCTTATAGAAAATAATAAATAAGCAGCAAGTACAAAAAGCGTTAATTTTTGCAGATTTGAAAAAAATATGAGTGTTTTCATATAATTATTTTAAAGATTGTGTTATTTGTCGAGCAAACTGAATCTGCATGAAAAGCAGCAGATAATGTAGAATGTCTAGCTGAGTTGTTACAAAACAAAAAATAAGCAAATAGTTTGACATTTTGTTACTGATCTCTAAATGAATAGCTGCTACTTATAAAAGAAAAATTAAATATGGACCTAGCCTGCGCAGTGTTACTGAACGAAACACTACACGCGTCAAGTAAGTAACACAGATATGTTTTTGCTGATAATTTAACTACGAGAATTTGATTACTCGCAACAGTACCACAATTTTTCAAAATATATATTTTTTGAGTGATTTTCCGGTCAGTGTTTTACCAAATGTTATTCTAGTTCCTCTCCCGGTAACAGTGGCACTGGTGATTGCTCTAAAGGCGACAACGGCGGACAATGGTGCGATTCTGGAATTTTCTATAACACTACAGAACTGTAAATCTGAACAAAATCACATCATTTCTTGATGTCAAATGACGCTAAATGTATTTGTCAACAAATTGTTGCGATTTTGTTCAGATTTACAGTTCTGTAGCATTATAGAAAATTCCAGAATCGCTACATAAGTATCAGCTATCCATAGAGATCAGAGTGCATTTTGTTAATGTAAAAAAAAAATATCGTCCAATCTTCTTCAATTTCAAAAATAAAATAGATATTGGTTGGTAATGAATATTTTCAATAAATCATAAGTTGTTTTCAAATATTTATAAATAGTTTTATCTTATGTATTAAATTACCTAGTACAGCCCACTAGTATCATATGCCGATAAAAACCTGGTGGCCTGTTTAATCGCTGTGAAGGTTTGTACATCCCACAAGGAAAATACATTTGAATAAAGCCACATGTTGCTGTCATCAACATTTGACAAGCACCTATAGGAATTAAAAATAATTACTGATAAGAAATTAATTTCACAAAATTACTCACCTAATATTGTTGGGTTTCCATTCATATAAGTTAGAATATATTTATTTAGAAATAATGTACAGCCGCTAAAAATATACCACAATAATAAAAATATGACAGCTCGAGCATTCAACAAGCCGTGGGATTTCGAATCTATTACAGGAGTTTCCGTTTCTTTTCGCACTACATGATTATTATCTACTTTTTTAAGAGGAGTTGTTGAATTATCCATTTTTAAATCCTCTAATAACCTTACTTTTAATGTTAATATAACATAAATTACTGTTAGATAGGTTGCCCATTTATATTACGTACACATATTATTAAATTTGCAGTAATTTCACGATTAATTAGTTTTTATGTAGATTTTTCCGCTAAAGTAGCTCAAAATCGTTTACATCTAATCAGCTGTCACTGTCAAACTACTGTGAGCGTTCAAGCCACGTTTACAACATACAAATGTTTTGAAAACATTTTTTGTAATTTTAATTGAGTTTTATTGTTTTGCCATCCAAATGATTTATTACACTGATAAAGTAAATAGTTTATGGAATTTTCGAATTTAAATAAATATTAGAAATCGAAATTATGTAAATGAAAACTGAAATGTCATTTTGGCCTCAATTAGTGGCGGCTGTTTGACAAGTATTTTTTCAAATCTGTATTTACTTTATCTAATATGTTTACTTGGTCTTTATTTCTTTCATAAATTTGATTATCAAACCGATAAAATGAGTCAATATATTAAAAGCAAAATATTCAATAATTCATCGAATAGATTTTGCGAAAATATGTACAATTGGTGCTTACAAACACATAAGTCTTTATAATAAACAGCAAGATGCCTTTCAGAATATGGTGAGAATATTATTGAGGATTGGTAAACAAAACATAATTCTAACCTATCTTTTTAGTATGGCATCAGACTTCTTCTATCCTAATACGGGAGGGGTAGAAGAACATATTTTTAATTTATCACAATGCTTAATATCCAAAGGACATAAGGTAATCGTTTTAACTCACAGTTATGGTGACCGTGTAGGTAGGTGCAAAATATTCTTTTACTTTGCACTTTGACCTACTTGAAATTCATTTTAGGTATACGTTATATGACAAATGGTTTGAAAGTATATTATATGCCTGTTCGAGTATTCTATAATCAGTGTGTTCTTCCTACAATGATATGTAGTTTGCCATTAATTCGCTACATATTTATCAGGGAAAGAATTGAGATTGTACACGGTCATTCCGCATTTTCAGCTCTTGCACATGAAGCTATGTTAATTGGTAGTATTATGGGATTAAGAACAGTTTTTACTGATCATAGTTTATTTGGTTTTGCCGATACTAGTGCAATTATAACTAATAAATTTTTAGAAATATCGTTATCGAATTGTAATCATTGTATATGCGTTTCTCATATAGGTAATTAACATAATCATATGTTGGAAATTGAACCAAAATATACTTATGAACAAATAATAATCACGAAATTATATTATTAGGCAAAGAAAATACCGTTCTTCGTGGTCATGTACAAAAAGAAAGAGTTTCTGTAATACCAAATGCAGTTGACACTTATTTATTCACACCGGATCCTAGTCAAAGACCGACCGATATTAGTAGGTTTTAATAATTTTTTTTTCGATCTATATTTCATCTAATTGAATTTTAGTTAATATTGTTATCATATCAAGATTAGTTTATCGAAAAGGCGTAGATTTAATGGCACAAGTAATCGCTGAAATCTGTCCAAGATACCCTAATATCAATTTTATTATCGGGGGAGATGGCCCCAAAAGATGGTTGCTAGAAGAAGTTCGCGAACAAAAATTTTTGCAACACAGGGTAACTTTGCTTGGTAGCGTTGATCATTCCAATGTTAGGAAAGTATTAAATAAGGGTCACATTTTTTTAAATACTTCCCTAACAGAAGCTTATTGTATGGCTATTGTTGAGGCAGCTTCTTGCGGGTTAGTCTATCCCAAATTTAAAACAGAATAGTAGTATTACAAATTAAGTTTTAGGTTACAAGTTGTGTCAACAAAAGTTGGGGGAATTCCAGAAGTTTTACCTTCTGATTTAATTTATTTGACCGAGCCAAATGCTACTTCACTTGTTAATGGTAATCAATAAAATGTTCTACTTTTGTTATATCTAACAAAAACAATTTATTTAGGGATAAAATGTGCATTAGAAGACTTACAAGCCAATAGACAAGTTTGTCCTTATAAGTGCAATATGAGAATACAAAATATGTATAATTGGTTAGATGTTACCGCACGGACCGAAAAAGTTTACAGTCTTGTTATGGAAGAATCAAAAAAAGAATTGGGCGATCAACTAAGAAGGTGAATAAAAAATCACTTACATTTTACACAAAATGTCGCTAGTATTTACAAATAACTGACTCCTGCAACTGACAGTCAATTTGAAAATATGTAAATAGGCAACCCGCTATCTTTTTTAGTAGTATAGGAAATTTGGGCATAAATAAGCCAAAACTTTCAAAGAGTTGCATTTAATGATCTAAAATTGAAAACATAAAAATGAATATGGTTGTTGTATCTGATTTGAACTTTGAATATAGGTATTAAATTATAGGAATTTAGGCAAGAGTTTTAATATTTCTTTTTGACTTTATAGTTTTGATCCCATCAGGAATGAAAAAGACATTAAAATTCTTGACTGAATTCTTATAATTTAATGCCTACATTAAAATGAGTAATATGGAAATTTGCTGAATTTCGGAGAGTATTTTTCAATTTCCGTATGTTACATTTTAGGTTTAAGACCTTAAGAGTTATTTCAAATGCATAAATTTTAAAATATCAAAATAGAATACTGCATAAGTTTTTTATTTCAGTTATTTGAACAGCAAAGCGTGGCCATTTTTATTAGTCGTGACTTTGTGCTACCTCATTTTGCAACTTTTCGAAATATTAGTTCCACGAAAATATATCGATATTGCCAAAGACTATCCAAGTACAAAAGGATGCCAGGAGGAAGAACAAAAGAAATATGTATGAAATAAAAATTGAATGTATGAATTCATTATATATTTGTATTATTAAATATATAACAAAGTTTATTTGTTTGCATACTTTTATGTATTTTACACAATTTTATAAATTTTATTCTAAAACTCTTCCAGAATATATAAATATTAGGCTTTAAAAAAAAGCAAATAAATTATAAAAAATACAATGGCGTTCTATTATATTTACCTATTTTGATTTTCGTCATCTGGCTAATCGCTCTATAAATTCTATAAATAGCATCAGTAAATTCTAATTCTGATAAATGGTTCAAGCATTTCTTACCATACAAAAAATACTTTAGTACACAATTTCCTATTATTGTTTTGTTTAACAAGCGTTTTTTAACCCCTTGTTAGCAACAGAGTGTTTTATTTTACCGGTACGAAATCTTAACTCGAAAATTATTGCTACGGTTCAATATAACCTATTTTATTCCACAATAGTTTATTATCGCTAGTGCAAATAAAAAAGGATAGAAACACCAAGTCACAGCAACGGAGTCTTTGTTTTGAAACACTTGACTTTTCAGCTGTACGACTTTCCTAATCGTTGTACCCTAATGGAATGTCAAACACATGGAATTTATAAAAAAAACTGCACAGCAAATTGTATGTATGTACAAACGAATTGCTTATTCAATTCGTAATTAGCCTTTAGTTCCTATAAATCTCTTAAAAATAAGGAAGTAGTAGCCTAGGCAATAAATTAAAAATAAATAAAGTATAAATAAGAAAGCTTGTTTATGTTATGTTGTATGGTCCTCTTGTTGAGTTGGGGTTTGTTGAGGTTGGTCACTAGCGCCACAGTTCCAAGATAGCCTTTTTTGAATACTCGAGTCCTTTTCGTCGCTCTTCTGTAACATCAAAATAAGAAATCTTACCGTAGACATAAATGAAATTAATATGAGAAAATAAATTCACGGAATATCCAAATCCAACTGTCAAAATGTGCAGAACGGAAGTCAAGTACGTTCTGCTCGAGGTAAGAAGAACTATCTCAATGGCTGTTTAACACAGTGTCTCTCAAATAGCATTTAACTAAATTGACGCTAGTATGCTAAAATATAATATTTTTAAAGAAGGCGCCAAAAATCGTATAAACAAAGAAATGTTGGCATCCGCCTCCTGAAGGCGCCGTTTTCGAAACATAATAAATAGTATTGAAACTTTAAAGTTACCTAATTAATCTTTAATATAAATTCAATTTAATAATCAAATATATGTCAATAATAAATAAATTAATGCATTATTATAAAATAATAATTCTTCGCGCTTTTTTCAAATACGTAAAATAATCGCGAATTCGGGTTCAATCCGTTGCAACTAATTATCACGACTCAAGTATTCTGAAGTATAAACAGTGATGCCATGACTATGTTTCAATTTAATTAGACCGGGACAGCGCGTACGCAGTCCCGACTACCAAAAATTACGCGCCCGAGTTATCCGCATTAGGGATAATCGCAGGGGTCAGCCCATCCGTAGTGCAATGGTAAGGCCTCATCCTGGGGGAGCCGCCTTGTTGATCACGGTAACCCCTACGCCAGGTAAGTATGCTTATACTGAGTCTCGACTGTCGATCCGTATAAAATGGAAAGGTCAAATGTGACGCAGACGGACTTTTATATTTTATGTTTTAGTGATCCATATTTACAATTTCCACAAGTAATTTTGAACGCAAAATTTCTTGGTCATATAAATACACAATATCGTAGAATTACTAATTGTTAAATATTAACGCTAAATTTATAAATCAGTTAACAATATTTATTCTCTCTCTGCCTAACTTTGAGCGCCATCTCTGACGGAAGACATATACTTTTTCGAACGTTAACACATAGATGGCGCTAATAAATCGAAATAAAGTGCCATGCGTGAACTACTTAAATTACGGCGGTAAGAAGTGGATTGCAATTTGATATTGATGATTCCCTACTTATCATTGAGTTTGTTGGATCTGAAGCTCGGTGAATAAAAGAGAAAAAATATATAATGCCAATCATATTTATAGTGTCATAAAAATTTGCGAGAAATTAAAGTTTCGTTTAATTACTCAGTTTTCAAGTAATACTAACTTTTTAAAAATCGATTGGTTAGCATTGTTAGCAAAAATAATTCATAGGTTTCTTACTTTGATATCATCTACAACTCCTGCAGTATGATACCGCCTATTATCAGAACGATAAATACGTTTCAGCATTGCTTGACGATGCTGTCCTCTATTAAAAGATTCGGGTACATCCTCGGGAGGTGACACACCTGAAAAATTAAATATAAGCAAACAATATACAAAAATAATTTTATCAGATTTTCACCTGCAATAACAGGAACGTCAAAATCAAGACTGACGGGTCCTGGAATCGTGCAAGTACCAATCGTAGAATTGACATGTCCAGTTTTCATCAAAGGAGGATTTTTACTTTGAGTTATTGCAAATCCTCTTCTAAGATTTCCTCGTGGAGGTGAGGGTGGTGGATAAGATATACCCCTCTGGTTTGGGCTTAAAAGATGTTGGCCATTCTTTGTTGTTGGTACCAAAAGTGTATTTTGATTTGGGGACAAATTTAACGTACCAACATTCGGCGAACCCAGGGTCAGATTCGGAAGACTTTGGCCCAAGTTGCCGTAGGGCTGCACGGATAGTGTGTTGGGGGTCAGTAGGGTTTTTGGACTCTGGTTGAACAGCCTCTGTTTGAGAGAATTTTTTTGGTTTATTGGACTCTTATCTGCAGGTAGAGGTTGTACTCCCTCATCGCTAGATATGGAACCTGTACGGTTTTCGTTTTCTATTGATATGCCTCGAGATTGATTATTTGCTGACCCTACTGACGACTGATCGTTCATCTCTACACTTCCACTGAAAAAATCACAGAAGCCTCTCATTAAATATTCAAACATTCTTACAAGAACTTAAAAAGTGTGCAGTAAGACTAGACTATAGTGCCCGACTGGAATAAATTAGAGTATATAATCAGACTTGCCATCACGTGATTCAGTGACCTTGAATGCTGCTTATTTGCGCCTAAATTCATTATAGTTCCAAAAAATTGATTCAAGGACACTGTAAATCATGTAACACTGCGCAGTAATTAAACCTTCAGCAATTTATTCCTGCTAATTATTACATATTTTTTTATGCGGAAAATATTGTTGAAGGCGCAATACTGGAAGCCTTTTTCAAGTTAGTTAACAAGTGAAACAGGATAAAAGTACAATACGTTCTAAAAGCAGGAAGATCTAATTTCTGGTAGTTTGAAGACACGAATATTTACAGTGCGTTGAGAAAAAGATGTAATGCTAGAAGCTAGAAAATAGAATTGTTGTTACTGGTTAGAAGCACAAGCGTATAAATTGTCTTCATTATTTAAATTTATTTTGCTTACCTATGACTGTGAGCAAGACTAGAAACGCGACTGGCCCTCGAAGAGGTAGCCAACGGCGATCGAGGTATTAAAGATTGTAAACTATGAGAATCTCCATCTATACAATACTCAAAATTATACTCTTGTTCTAAATATTCGTCTCCTGGAACTGAGGAACTAAATTGACGAGTTAGGCCGAGAATTGGGGTTTGTTTTGCTTGTTCATATAAAGTTTGGGCCTTTCTGATACATTCGGCCCATGTCTACAAAAAAGCAAAAAATAAACTTTTTGTTTTTGAATAGAGATGGCATTGAGTCCACAACTTTCCAACATCATCTTCCGATGAAAACAATTAAATGTGAATATTTACCTTGAGCTTTTTTTGATCGTTGTTTTGAAGTATAAATGCAGCGCTAGCTGTTTTAAATTCGTTGAGGTAAATTAATGCTAAGCTAGGTGTTTCTCTATTTAATTCTTGGAGCATGAGTCTATCTACAAGGTATGGAGGTCTAATAACTCGCATTAAGGCGCCTCCTTTTTTACTTGACGGCTTACAAATTACTAAAATATCCGTCAGTAGAAAACAATGCACTTCCATCTGAAAAAAAAATCGTCTTTGTTGAATTGAACAATTTCCATTTTATTATTTTCTTCCATCAGGTATATTTGTGTGAAATGAGAATAGGAGTACGTTTTAAAATAGTTGGATGGAGATAAATTTACAGAGAGTCATCAATCAAAATGCACAAAATACGAGCTTCAGTTGGAGCATGTTAAGTACGTCCTCGCTGACTACATTTAACAGAAAATTCACGCGTAACTGTGATAACTAATGTGCCTTTTTCTCTTATGAATTTATCTCTTTTAAGAATGATGGAAAAAATATTCACTCTTCTAAATTTATTTGAAATATTTCAATAATAATATTTAATAGGACATTATCTTACTTTTGAAGTGATAGAGTCTTTCAATTTTAGGTCTCCTTCCAACAACAAATGTCTTTTTCTATCAGGGGGACATCCAGGCATTGGTTGCGATAAATCTAGTTGATTATATCGTTGTACCATTGACTGAATATCATCATCCTTAGTTTCCTGTAATGAAACAAATAAATAAAACAACATAAATTAACAAATGAATATATTTTACTCACAACAACATCGTAGCTCTCAATACGTAGCATTATACCTCGTAATCTTTCATTGTCCTGCTTTTGTCGTAGACTTGAATTGACACTATTGACGAAATCATCGACCGATTTCAACTAAACAAAGAAAAACATAGAAATACTCCAATTTGAAGATATAGAAATAATTAAAAGAATAGATGGGCAATACTTTTATTCAGAACTTGGGAGCACATTAAGGAGGGAGCAAAGAAAACGGGTGTGCGATCGACAGCAAAAAAAAAAAAATTGAAATTGGCACGTGTATCCCACTTTCTTTGCGAAACGAAAATGAATAGGGGCTCAAATCTAATTAAGATATAAGTTATCAACAAAATTCTACTTCAAATCAAATTAGTTTTGCCTAGGCTAAATTAATTGAATTTAAAACCATAATTCAGATTAAACTGATATTGCCTAGGCCAAATTTACCTGAAATTCGGATTTAGTTTTATTACTGAACTGCAGTGTGACACCGCCGTTCTGCCGATCAGAATCAATATTTCAAAGTGTATGGATAGGTAACCTGAGGCACTCGAATGTGACGATGCAATTTAAATGACAAATTACATCGAACTTGCGAGCTTTTGATTACAGCATGTGTAGACACGCTCAGCCACCGCACTAGCTTAAGAAGACCGTAATCTTAACCACCAATCCTTTTCTTCTTGTTCTTCGTCAAAGATTTTTTTGCTATTTGGTGTCGCCATTTAATTGGTATAACTGAGTTTTAGTGTGTGTGATACCGCGGGTGCTGCCGTTCTGAATCACTTGCTATTGTTACATATTTCAAAGTGTATACTTAGATAGACAATCTGTAGCACACGGGTGTGATGATGTTATTTTTACGACAAATCACATTGAGCCTGCGATCTCTTGATCGAGTAACATCACAGTATGTATAGATTTGTAGATAGAATGGACCGCTCAGCCACCGCATCGGGTTAAGAAAATCGTATTCTTAACCATCAATTACTTATACCGAGATGTTCAAGCAGTTCATGGTTTATAAATAATAGTTCAAAGAAAAACGTACCATTGACCACGAATTGTTTATAATAGTTCAAGCAATTCATATGGTGGAGGTTCTAAATTTTTTCGTCAATTACTTTACGTTCACTGATTAGATCTAAATTCGGTAACAAGATACCGATAAATTCCAATAAAAAAACTCAACTACGAACTGCTCATAATAATTGCGACGAAGTTATTACAAAGTCCCTCTTATCCCTGGAAATAAGTTCAATCAACCTCCGCCAGATAATTCCGCCAAGTAACTCAGGTTTTTCTGCCAAAAGTGTAAATTACCAATTACAGTAGATATAGTGTTAAAAATAATTAATTAAGCATATAAATTCGTTTATTATAAATTTATTTATTCAGGTTTATATAAGTGACTGAATGGATTTTGGGTATTATTTTAATTATTACTTTTCTTCATCTCAATAGGTGCCGCTACAAAGTAATTGTTTGTAATTTGCTCAGTTTTCCTACTACCAAAATATGAATTGAGGTTTCAAGTTGAAAAGTAAACTAAAACTTAAAGGTGAATAAAATATGCACACACAGTGGCGTAACTATACCATGTGAGGCCCGTGGCAAATTCTTTGAATGGGGCCCTCCCAGTAAAAATCGTTGAATTTCTAAGATTTATAATGAAATAACAATTTAATTTTAATAAGATATTTATTAATAATAGTATATTATGCTACAAGGACCAAACGATTGTCATTTTTGTCCAGGATAAATTTGGCTGCATTCGGTGAAGGCGAGGACGAAGTACGAGGCGAAGGTGAGGGCGAAGCACGAGGCGAAGACGAGGTCAAAGCCCAAAGCGTAGCTCCGTGCAGCCAAATTTGTCCGTGACAATAATGACAGTCGTTCAGTGTCCGTGTTGCACACGATACTTTTTGTAACAAGTGCACCGAAGTACCCTTATTATTACTACATGGATCAGGATGCAGTTGAATGTTTTTATTTCATTGATATATGTCAAATTGATATTTGAAAGAAATTTGTATCATAGAATGTGTTCGTTATAGTATGTGCATTTATTGTGAAAGGGATAGCACAGAAAATGTGAAAAATATTAATAAATTGAAATAAATCATGTAAGTTATGTTCCATTGTAATAGTTTACTGTAATGTGATTGCATTTGCAAAAATCTGTTTGTCAAATTGATAAGATAGTTTCGATACATCCAAATTAATTTGAAAAGCTTAGTAATGGGGATACTTCGGAGCACTTGTTACAAAAAGTATTGTATGCAACACGGGCACTGAACGTCATTATTGTCACGGACAAATTTGGCTGCACGGAGCTACGCCTTGGGCTTTGTGCTCGTCTTCGCCTTGTGCTTCGCCCTCGCCTTCGCCTCGTACTTCGTCCTCGCCTTTGCCTCGAGCTTTGCCCTCGTCTTCACCGAATGCAGTCAAATTTATCCTGGACAAAAATGACAGTCGTTCGGTCCTTGTAGCATAATATACTATTTGTTCGAGCTTTCTATAACATCATCAAAGTTTGAAGATCGGAATAGAATTTTCAATAGACAGAATTGCTAAGTTACGTAGCCTGTCTTGTCCTATAGAGTTTTTTGAATAAGTTTTTATTAATTATAGTTTCGGAAATGATCGTTCAGCACTATAGCTGTAGTCACAGAAATTGTAACAAATTACATTAATGCAGTACATACTTCAGGAAAGCTGCAAGACATAAAATGATTTTTTATTATTAATAAATTAGTAAGTTCTCTAGTCTAATACACGCAGACTTTTCTATTTCATTTCTAAAAGTAGACCGAAAACTGAGAATTTCCCTGGCCAATGATGCAGACATGATATCAACAAATTCTAGAGCTTTTTTAATAGATCAGTATCATTTAAAATTTACATAGTGGTAGATTGCAAAACACTGAATTTGAAAACAATTTCATTCATGGAAGGAAACGCGATTTCAGTTGATTAATAATGATGTCCAATACTCGATAAAATACGTTCACTTTGAACAAACTTTCCAGATCTTGGAGACGCCCATCTTTGCAAAGTTCGTCAAAATGGCGTTTTATCTTCCTCTGACGAGTTTTAGAAAATTCAGGGTTGATAGACCATTTTTCTGCTACACTATTTATCGATATCTCGCCAATTCTTTTAGACAAATTTTCAAACGTTTTGAGGCATTTGAAAGATCGGAGGCTTAAGACTGAAGTGCTTTAATCGATGTTTTGTAGAATTTTGTAATGGAAAACCAATAACATGATAAAATTATAATTCTCGATATTCTTCTTAAGTAAAATAGCTTCAATTCTCTCATCTGTTTTACAATTTAACAGTATTGTTTTTGTTTGACAAAAAATAAAGCAACCAATGGATGCGTTCTAAAATTGATTGACATCTTTTTGTTTTGAATGCGTTGAAATCTCAATGATTAGTTTGAATTTGTATGTGGTCTTTAGTAGTTGTGTTTTGTGTCTCATTTCAATTGATTTTAAGTACTTAAAAAAAATTATAATTTTGTTGAAAATGTTAGGTTATTCTCTTCCCTCTCGGGTCGGGGGGCTGTGGCATTTTGCCAGCCCTGCCGCCCTATAGTTACGCCACTGGCTAAGACTGAGAAGGATCCTCTTTGAAAATAATAGCTCGAAATAACATTTCGATTACTCTTCTTTGCACTATGTTACCAATAGCTACTAGGCAAAATAATTAATAAATTAAATGTTTGCAGGGCATCTTTGGTTAGTGCTGCCTCGAGTTGCTATCAATCAAGGAGATGCTTGTGTTGTCGGTGGAGCTGCCGAATTTGAATAATAGATTTTCTATTATTTGCTGTTCAATAATAAATTAGGGCTCACATCATCATTAATAGCGTAACGTGAATGATCTGATCTTATGCTATCTCGAATAGCTATTAGGCAGATTTATTTGCGTTTTTTTTTCGAAATTTTAGGACTATTGGTCTGCACTATCCTTGTAGCCGTCAGCCACATAGCACAACCTAGAATGATAATTATATTCAGGTTGCACTACGTAAAATTAGAAGTCATCTTCAGTTTTAAAAATCACATTTCGTTCCTATCATATTTAAATTGATCTATGTAGACATTAATTATTGATAAATTATATTTTGTTCAAAATGTTCCACAGTACTGGCCTATAAAAAATTCAAATAATTAATTTGCGGAATTAATTCGCGGGCGCCCGAGAAAGACCTTAAAAAATTGATGACAGTAAAAGTTTTGTTCAATAATTATACTTTTTTTTAATAATTGGTCTAGGCAAAACAAATTTCACCTGAAGTCGAATATTGCCTGTAACAAATATTATACAATGTTTTTATTGTGTGGTTATCAGCCGTTAAGCTACATATACTTCTAGACGTTAAATGAGAGTGATTCCTACGAAAAAAAAATTAGCAAACTATTCATATACCTAATAATTACCGATATACAGATAAATCTATATTTATTATTTATTTCGAAGCATTACATTTTAATTTTAATGTTGTCTAAATTTATATTTAAGTTTGATTTTTTTAAATTTTTATTGATGAATAATAATTTATATTTCACTATTTTATTGAAATGGTAGGGATATATCATTCAAGTAATAGTTTATCAAAAAATTCAATGTGAAAATTATTGCTACAACACGTTGAGAATTGTCGCTCTGATGACGCCAGCTAATATACGTTCACTATAATGCAGACATTCAAGAGATTTTGTGTTCAAATGCAGTAATACAGTGGAAAATACTGAAAAACTATTGTTATTTACTATTATTTGAGTCAATGTAGTGTTTATTTTATTTGTTAAATAGTGTTAAAGTGACTTTTGTGAAACGGGATTTTTATAAACAATTTTTTAGTGGAATGCAGACTTCTTGTGAAGATTGTCCAAAATGTAAGTGATTCAAATACTCACCATATTCAATAAACAATCTTTTTCGTATTCATCATCAGTATTTTTAAGTATTGCCTTTAATAAAAGTCCGTACTTTGTCAGTCGTTGCATAGGTCGTACAAGAATATCCATCAGTCGTAATCTGGAATTAATTCATACATTAATCAAAATAATATGAATGTCTCTTTAAACTTCTGGCCGTGCTTAAAACGACCGCAATGGAAACCAGCTCGTTAAATACAATTTTAATTACGGTTGTAGAAAAAATTATTAAAAATACAGATCCCATTGCAAATGAATTTAGTAATGAGAAGATTTTTTCGATATTGGAGAATAAAAACGCAGTTTGAATATTAATATAATTATTTGCATATTCCTATTTGGGAGAAAAGGGTTGAAAATTGAGGTTAACTTGCCTGTTACATTCTTTTTGAGTCTCACACCATGCTAAATAAGCTGTGAATACCTCATTATGAGCATGGTTATCTCTGCAATAATGTTGACATCTTGCTTGTTCTGCACAATACCTATTCATAAAATAAAGCGTATTAGAGGGCATTTTTGGGGAATTATTATATATTTACCTAAAATAAGAATGATATGTGTCCCTCATATGTGAGAACCCATCTAAAAATTGCACTGGGCTGATTGGTTCCCGATTCGTTCGCATTTTGATCACTGCAGGATAAAGGGTTGTACTCCAAAAATTCATATTACACTCTCTGATTTCCGTGATGTTAGAAAATAGCTTTTCGGTATCAATCTCCGTCAAAATGTGATTAGATTGCAGGCTTTTTAAACAAGATAAAAAGAGCTGAAATTTAAATTGCGCGCCATTAGATTTGAAATTGTGAATGAGGGAGGTACTGACCCCTGTTACTACACGTAATGTTTTTATGTATGCTACTTCCGTTGTTATCAATTCCCAAATAGCTGTTTGTTGCTGTTGCTGTCTTTCTGTTAAATCTAGAAAAAATAAATTTTGTTAAAAGCATTCATCATTTCCAATTTCAACTAATTGTTGGAAGTTAGTCCAAATTATCTTTTCAATGTCAAAAACAATACAACGTGAGAGTTCCAATTAATTTCACAAAGAGTTCCAATTACAAAAGATCGAAACAGATCCAATTTAATTAAATAACAATTAATCGAAATAAACTCTCTTATTTTCGCTAGGATTCACTTGTTTTGAAAGTTCCGCTGTATGAGAGTCGAGATCATATTAAATTTTAATTAATTTTGCGAAGTTGGTTTTTCTTTGTGCTGCATATTTTATAGTACCAATAAACTGTGAGCTGGATCCTAATTAGAAAAAGTTGACATAAAATTGTGAAATCATATCATTTTTAGGTTATTAACTTTTAATTTGCATTTGTCATGCATTGGAGGGGGTAATGATATACTTGGCGCGTTATTTGATCTCTGTGTTTCGGGAAAAAATTGTTTCTATTACCACTTGGGTCCACTATTTGCCGCCAGTCGTCTTCAAGAGTGTAAAGTGCCTCTATAACTTCTTCATCAATGCTCACGGAATTTTGTTCGCTATCTGGTACTCCATGGCGGGAATAATGGTTCAGTTGATCGACTAATGATTCCATTCTTGTGTCCTGAAATGATTTGAGGTTTCAATTTTTTATGTGATTCTGTTTAGTAAATATAAATTTGACACAAAATTCTTCTATTTAATATAATTCTGAGTAAAAATATTAAAAAATTACATGTTTGTCAAAACAACAAACAAATGTATTCCCAAATTCCCCGAAGTACTTTTACTAATTTTCATTTGGAATTACTTTTTTACGTTGCCATTAATTTCGATTAATTTTCCAAAACAAAGAAATGTTTTTCTCATTTTTCTTCCGTTTGTTTTGTGGAGTCCAACTGTTAACTTCACCAAAGTAATAAAACTTTTGATTAGAACAATATATTTTACTGACAATCATAGAAATTAGTTAGGAGGAATCTAATTTTATTACAATCTTCATTAAATTAAAGATTTGCTGATTAATCTGAAATTAATTGACGTTTCCATGATTTTGAAAAAAAATACTATATTTTCATTACTTCAAGAGTAGCCTGATAAAATTGAGGATAAAGAAAGACATGTAATATTCTGAATATAGTTCTTACCTTGTTGTTGCCGAAGAATCCTGACCATCTCTGTTTGCTCTGCTTTTTGGTTTGATCGAATTCAGATTTAGGATCCTGTAGCAGCAACGCCGTGCTACTGGATAAATTGCTCGTTGAATCCTCCGTACTTGTACTAAAGAATAGGCTACTCGCTTTGCTCTTATAACTCTGAAAAATACGCAGGAAATAATTCACTTTAATGGAGCAAGAGAAAAACAGTTTTTTAAATCAATTAATGTAATTCAAAAAAGGAATTAGAATTATAAAGCATTAAAGGGGAAAAATATATTGCTTTTCTTACCCCAGACGTCTTCCGGAATGTATTGCTAGTCCCAGATTTTTTATTGCTTAGGTCTTTTGCTGCAAAATAAAAACATCGTATATAAGGATGAGAATAAATAATAAAATAAATACTTGAAAAAACTGTCAGTAACGCACTATAAAGGACAAAATGATGTAGTTGACTTCTTAATGTTCAATGGCAATGCCAATAAGTGTGAGGTGATTTCTTGAAATTAATATAAATATAAAATATTTCAAATTATCATGTAATGTCAACCTCCGATTGACTTGATTTTTTTTGCAAATGATAGCAACTAATGTGGAGATGTATTTTTGTGGAAGATATTTTTATTTGTGGATCTACCTGTAATTCTTATTGTTTTTCCTCCCAACGCTGAAGTCTCCTGGTTGAAAACAATCGGAGTCTGTGATTTACATCCATCGATGTAAATATCACAGTTTGCTAGATCTACGCTTCTTCTCTCGCACACTTTGGACAGGGCATCTCTGCAAAATAAACGCAAACATTATCTTCTTATTTCCATTCTGTTTCAAGCAGATTTTTGCGCAGAGCTTGTAAAAGTTTATTTTATTGTAGCTCTGCTTCAGCTTACTCTAAAATGTTTGTACAGTGTGATTGGGGATTTTCACGGTTAGTAAACACGAAATTGGATTGCAGGAGTTATTTTTTTATTGATACTGATACGGATGATTTGAGCTAAGTTATATTTGGCAGAAGTTATCGGAATGAGGGATGGTAATGTATCGGAAAGTAATGATGAACGTTCTGCCAACGATAAAATAAAAAATGAACAATCAATCTTTATTCTGTCAAACATTTATTAAGTTTTATGAATATTCCCTAACCAAAATTTAAATCAAATCAATTTTCAGGCTGAAAAAGTTAGAAGCAAACAGATCAATAAATAATTGATTACAATAATGACAGATTGAATATCAAATTTTAACGCCATTGCAACAAAAAATTCTGCTAGCTAATTTAAACTTCAAGATCTCAATTTCAATTAAGAGAAAATTTCCAGTAATTTAGCTCAGTATTATTTGATAAATTAAACTGTGTTTATAATCGTGGGGTTGATCGTTTAATGAAACAAAAATCTAGTTACACAGTATCCATGGCAACGCCATGTATAACTGAATATGTTTATTAAACTTCAATTACGGGAAAATTATCGTCAGGGAATCAGAACGATAGGTAATTAGTTTTAAAACGCCAATCGATATTTACTGAAGATATGGATGATCTTGTTTTCGAAGACTAGAAACAAAAAAGGGGACAAAAATATGTCGGAAAGGCATTCATGTCTCGGTTTTTAGCGCATTTTTACAAAAAAAAAAATACGCTATTATATGCACTTTGGCTGTCTGGCTGGCCGGCTGGCTGGCTGTTTTGTAGGTTTGCACAAACTGCTAGATTTTCTTATTTATACACCCAGTTTTGGGTAAAGATTGAAATAAAAATTGAGAAGGTAATTACTGCTGAACTATGCATAATTGAAATCTGAAAATTGCTGCACAGAATGAGCAACATGTCAGTAATTGAATTTTATACCCTAAAATTCGAACCGATGTGGGTTAGTACCCATTTTAGGGTAGAAACTATTTATTTCAATACCTCGCGAGTTACATAAGATACTGACATGCGGTTTCCTATGTTATTAGTATCAGAATGAGTTCGACTTTTATTTTTACGATCAATTTTGGTCAGTACATAGCCACCCGTTACTTATTTTTTTGGATCTGTAGCTTTGGAGGTAATTTTCAGGGATTTTTTTTATATAGCTTTGATAAAGGTCAAAATATTATTTTAAGGTACAGTACATGACCTCCAATCAGTCAATAACTAAACAATAAAGATTAAAAGGTATTTTTGAGCTTTTACGTGCACAAATTATGTACCTATCAAATAGTCAACTTGAAACTGGTACTAAATGAAAGCTGCTGTTTCGTAGGTTTGCCCATAAACTGCTTGATTTCAAGCTCAGTGATTGTGGGAGATGATAATTTGCGAAATCTCTGAGGTAACAAGCATTCATAAGCTGTCAAAAATGCGCTCTCATCATCAAGATGATTCTTCAATTTTTTGACTTTCTTTATTAATATGATGAGACTGACAAAAGAAACAATATATTGCACCATTAGTGTTTCACAAGAATCAAGATATAATCCTAATCTCATCTTGATCTTGTCTTAAAATATTTTATTTCCCAAGACAAGACAAGAAATTATGATGAAGAATCAACATTTATGTCAAGAAATCTTGTTATCTTGATATTCCATTTTTCAAAACAGCATTTATTAATTTATTAATAAAATATAATCTGTATTAGTAAATATGATTTTCAAGACAAATACTTTATAGATATCGAAGGCATTAAGTCCACATTTCTTTGTTTCACACGACGGTTTGAGCCGCTAAACTTCGGCGTTCGAATTGGATATGGTGATAGTGAAAAGGGATTTCCGTAAAATGTCAAGAAATAAAAAGAGTTCTTGTAACAAGATAAGAAATACTTCGTCAAGAAATGATCATCGCGCCTCAATCCTCAGTCAGATTTTTTTTAACACAATGATTGATTCTATAATGAGCAATATCGATTCGAGATTTTTGTCATTAAATGATCACTTTGAAAATTTTGGTTTTCTATTTGATTTCAAAGAATTCAAAAATATACCAAAAGAGCAAATAATAAAAAACTTCCAAGATTTATACACAGTCCTTCGAGTGGGTGAAAGTAGTGGCTTCCATTATGAATTGTATGAAGAATTACAAACCATGATCCTTAATGTATCAGACTTCATTAATGATGTAAAAGAACTGCTTCAATACATAATGGAAAATTAATTGGATGAAAATCCAAATACTTACATTGTCTATTGAATTTTGCTTATTGTTGATAATCTTTTATTCTTATTTTTAAAACAAAAATATATTGTCAGCTCAGTTTCTAAGACATTTTTATTGATTCAATTAAATGTGATGGACAGCATGTTTCTTACAAATTTTAATTATCTTGTTTAGTTCAAAAGATACAGCAACAAACATTGTGCTACTACAATAGTCGATTTTAGAAATATGATTGAGTATTGAATTTCAATTGATCATATTTGTATTTCTGAGGATATTCTGATGAAACTCTCCATCGCGTTACATCTAAGTATGTAGTTGACAATACTTTCCACACATTTTGATTATCTTAATTGAGTCGAAAGGTATAGCTACAAACTCTAAATGTTATGTATCAAGTGATAATATTTGAATTTTTTGAGATATTTTAATAATACATTAGAATGAATCGAGCCGAATACGATATTTTTTACAGACTTTAATTATCTCAATTCGTTTAGCAGATACAGAGTCAAGCAGTGTGTGCCTGTAATTTGGTTATTCTCTTCTCCGTCCGTTACTCAAGTAATACAGCGTGCGATCGTTGCATCCTTATGATGATTATAACAACAAGAATTATCAGAATCGATTCTTCTTGATATATCTTATCTTAGAATATACAAATTTCAGTATATTTAGGTCTCATATTTTAGAAATAAAGCAATATTTGTGATTTTAGAAAGAGCAAATGATAAAAAATGTTGAGATTTAAACACAGTCCTGCGAGTGGGTGAAAGTACTAACTTCCAACCTTACGAATTGTATGAAGAATTACAAACTATGATCCTGAATGTACCAGACTTTATTAAGGATGTGAAAGAACTGTTTCAATACATAATGGAAAATAACTTGAAAGAAATTTACCCAAATATTTACAATGTTTATCGAATTTTGTTAACATTACCAGTACATAGACTCAGCCTTCGCCGAAAGGAGCTTTTCGAAATTAAAACTAATAAAAAATTATTTGATAAGTACGATGGGTCAGGAAAGACTTTCAGCTCTGGCAGTTTTATCTATTGAAGCAGATATAGCATCCAAGCTGAATTACGGTACAATCATTAAAGTGAAGCTAAAAGCAAGACATTTGTGTTTCCTTAATTTTAATTTGGGAATATAGTTTAATTTGCATTGTCTATAATAAAGTTAGTAGTAAAAAGCCATGTCTCAACTGTTTTTTAATTTATAACATTTCTTCTTGCGCCACCAGAGGGCCCTGTAGCAATGTACCCTGCCCACATCAAATTTTGATCTTGCTTCGCCACTGCATTTAAAGCTGTAAGAATATTAATATTTTGACAATACTTTGACATCTTTACATACTTATGTCTGATCAGGGATGTGCATTTACGCGTAAAAAAAGAGGACAAGAAATATACTGATTTATGCTTAAAATGCAAACATACAATAAGTAACATCGAACTTCCCAAGAAAAATTTGTTCTAGTTCTCGTTTAGGTATACATATTTTACATTTTTCTCGTTAAAATATTAGTAAATTATCCGATGTAAACGAATAGAAAACAGAGTATAATATGCGATGTATTTTACGTGCCCATCTCTGCCTCTGATAATTTATTTTTGGGTTTTGCAAGTAAGATTAGATTTGCTGAACAACATGATCAACCATGTGAGCTATTAGATATATTTATATCTCACTTGTCAAATGAATTGATTTTATCTAGAAATTTCACGCATTTATTCATATAGTACATTTATCACAGCTATCAGAATGCTTACAAGTTTATTGCACTATAACAAATCACAGCTGGGAAGTCAGAACCTGTGCTGACATCTGTAAAGGTTAAATAAACTCACGATGTTATTTCCGGATATTAAGAGAAAATTGCTCAACGATTTATTGAAAGAAAACAGTTAGTTTAAAAGCCGATCGCACCTTATCTTCTTTGATCGGACATACGGCCAAATTGTATATGAATATGATGGTCAATAGGATGACAGACTTTATAAATCCAAGATACTGTCCCAACTGTAAAAAATCTGACGTGAACATCACGTTACTTACTTGTACTTCATTTGATATATACACAAATTTATTCAATGAAGTTTTCTGTTATTCCAGATTATAATTAATATAATTTCAATAATATTTTGACATGTAAAATGTCAAACAAAACCAAAAAATTGACAACAGATTATCATTGCCTATATTATCATTTCAATTAAACTGATTGTTTTATAAGGCAAATTCTGAATGTCTGCTATACATATAAACTGCACTTCCGGCTCAGCCGATTGATACAAAAATAGTAGATAACAATTTTGATGCTACAAGTTCAAACACTAAATTTCAAGATGAATATTCTAGATTTATGCAAAAAATTCAAAAAAAGTTTCAAATAAAGTGCACTTCTGGTACAGACGATTGGAACTATAATGCAAGGTGCACAACTAGACCCTATAACAGTCAAAAATACAAAATTTCAACATTATACGTTCAACCAGTTTTGAGATTTACGAGTTACGAACGAACGCACGTACATACGTATGTCAAGTACTTTGAGACAAAACCAGGACGTCACCCGCAGTCTTGTCCTGCCCGGGAAAATCGTAAGTTCGATCAGGGAATTTGAATACAAATAGGTTACACTTAAGGTTGGCTGTCGCCCTCCTGGACAGGAAAATGAATGACACTCTATTTTTTCTCTCAAAGTACTTGACCTTCGCTATAGATTGGTATTAGTTTCAAATGTAAGATCTATCAGGGAAGTTGATTCCGAAAAAATTGACCGGAAGTAGTCTTTTTTTTGACAGTTAGGACAGGATACTAGATTTATGAAGTCTGGCGCTTTATTGACCACTATACTATATTCCCGATCGATTCATATACAATTTGGCCGTAAGTCCGATCAGGAAACATAAGGTACGATCGGTTCCCCGACTAGGTGTAAATAATGAATTTAGTGGGTTGGATTAAAAATGCTGCCACGATTCTGAAAGCTCCTGATAGAACAGAAAACACATCACCTGCAAATGTATCTAATTCATTGTTTTCTGAAATATTAGATGTAATATTACGTACGTTTCACTTGTTTAGCAAATCAATTCAGCTTGATCGAATTATTATAGAGCTACGTGGAGTATCAGTTTCAGGACGGCCGGAAGCTATGGAAACTGGAAACACATTCAGCCTTATTCATAGTAAGCATGATAGTCGGAGACTAGAACCGATCTAAGTAGTCCTGACTTAGTACGGAGCTAGAGTTATGTATTCATAGTTCAAATTTAGACTAGTATTAACTAGTTCGAAGTTAGTTCGCAACATCCATTTGGTCTTGGTTGGTTTTTATACGGCACATGCGCATTAGTACATGAACTGTCAAAATTTTCATTGCCAAGTATAATAAAGCAAAATGTTCATGAACTAATTAATTATTTTTCATTTTATTTTGTAATAAAGTTGATTTTTTATTTTTTATCCAAGTAATGCAGTTCATTTTTCTATTTTTTTTATATACATCGTGAATAAAATGTATGTAAATTTATCTTTTTGAATAAAATTGATTTCCATCGATACATTTAGTTGGCAATTAGATGGAAGTAAAAATAGTTTCTATTTTACGCACAATTATATTTTTCGCATGCTAAAAATTATCAAACTGAATGCGTTATCAATACGAAGCACGATATATTTGAAAAAAGAATTAAAAGAAATTTGTTACAAAAACTTATAAACGAAAACTGGATACATAAATAAATCATAATTCATTGAATTTAACGAATTAATAATATAAAGCGAACTATCTAAAATAATAAACAACTTATCTGTGAAAATTTTTAAATTCTGTTTTATAATATTCTTCAAGCATATTTACATGTATTAAATAAACTTTTTTAGATTCCTACGATGTTCTACAACATTATTTATATTTTGTATATCGTTTGCATTATTTATAATATCATCTATTTTTCACAACAAACACGAAACAAATACAAAATTATAGGTTAGTCCGCGGTTAAACTATGGCAGAAGCAGATCTATATATAGTCCGGACTTAGTTCGGTTTTAGTCTCGGACTAAAGTTAAGTCCGCTCTATGAATAAGTTTAACGTTAGTACTAGGATCATCTTTCTTTAGTACGGCTTAACTTCTCTATGAATAAGGCTGATTATGTACTGGAACGACCAAAATGTGAGAATTGTAATGAGTATCACAAAAGCGTGAATTTATTACACATTCACCTTTATTGGAAGAGAACTATTATCAGGTGCTCCATTACAGTCTCAAATTCTTAAATTTTTGGACTCTCAATTAGCAGTTCCGCGTTTTAGGAAAGCAATAAGTCCTGGATACCGTGCAATATCTTCATGAGTAAATAAGCCTTTAACTTGTAATTCGGTAACCACAATCAGCCTTATTCATAGTAAGCATGATAGTCGGCGACTAGAACCGATCTAAGTAGTCCTGACTTAGTACTGAACTAGAGTTATGTATTCATAGTTCAAATTTAGACTAGTATTAACTAGTTCGACGTTAGTTCGCAACATCCATTTGGTCTTGGTTGGTTTTTATACGGCACATGCGCATTAGTATATGAACTGTCAAAGTTCTCATTGCCAAGTACAATAAAGCAAAATGTTCATGTATTAATTAATTATTTTTCATTTTATTTTGTGATAAAGCTGATTTTTTTATTTTTTATCCTAGTAATGCAGTTTATTTTTCTATTCTTTTTATATATATCGTGAATAAAATATATGTAAATTTATCTTTTTGAATGGAATTGATTTCCATCGATACATTTAGTAGGCAATTAGATGAAAGTAAAAATAGTTTTTATTTTACGCACAATTATATTTTTCGCATGCTAAAAATTATCAAACTGAATGCGTTATCAATACGAAACATGATAGATTTTGAAAAAGAATTAAAAGAAATTTGACACAAATATATATAAAGAAAATTAAATACATAAATAAATCATAAAATTCATCGAATTCAAGAAAAAAATTGATATAAATCGAACTATCTAAAATAATGAGCAATTTATCTGTGAATATTATCAGATTCTGTTCTATTATATTTTTTAAACAAAATATTATAGGTTAGTCCGCGGCTAAACTATGGCAGAAGCAGATCTAAATATAGTCCGGACTTAGTTCGGTTTTAGTCTCGGACTAAAGTTAAGTCCGCTCTATGAATAAGTACTAACGTTAGTACCAGGTTCATCTTTCTTTAGTCCGGCTTAACTTCTCTATGAATAAGGCTGAATGATTTTAGATGTGGAAGATAACAATTCGTGAAGTGCTTCACATCAATTTACTGGGCTCCTCACTAATTGTGAAAGCAGACAATTTTATAGGTTTTAACTTGTGATAATAATTATTGATCGATTTATTTGTCAGAATTAAATTGAAAAAGTTGATAAAAGTGACATTTGTTAAAATCAATTTTTCCATTGCATTTGGTACTGGATCAAATAATTATAATAATATCTAAATCCATATCTAAGTGTTTGATTCAGATAGAAGTTTGGTAAATAGTATCTTTAGGTAAGATGTATAGGTAAATGACCTACCTGGGTACGCCAGTCACTGCGCATATCAGAAATGTGTAAAAAATTTATTTTATTGCTTAAAGCCCGGAAAAAAGTGTCTAGCTTTTTGCAGATATTTTTAAATATATCTAATTAAGATGCTATAAGAATTTCAGCGTGAATACAATTTTTATATATTTTGGTTTAATATTTTATTTTCAAAAATTGAAAGGAAGTGATTGATTCACGCTGAGATTTTTATAGCATCTTGATTAGATATATTTAAATATATTTGCAAATAACCTGACACTTTTTCCGGGGTTTGAGCAATAAAATATTTTTTTACACCTTTCTCATATGCTCAATACCTGGCGTACCCAGGTAGGTCAGGCAAACACTCATTTATCTATACATCTTACCTAAAGATACCATTGTACAAAATTTCTATCTGAATTAAACACTTCATGAAACATGGGTCATGAGCTCTTGGACTAATAATTCATAGGAAGGAGGAAGATAAAAACGTAGATACAGAAAACCCATAATATTCATAAAGTCATCACGTACTCAATGAATTATTGATAAATTAGAGTCTCAAACCCAAGGCTTTAATTTGTATCAAGATGCTTGCTATAAAAAAGTGACGTCTATGAATCCAATGCTTGTAACAACTAAAAAGAATAATAATGCAGAACCGAATTGAATATTAGAACATATTTCGTACTAATCCGGAATTTTTATTAAATGATTGTGAATATTAAATTTATAATTTTTACATTTAAACTCCATCATATGAAAATTTCATTAAAATCTATCAACTGCCGTTTTCAAAAGCAAGCACCTTAATTAAGTGTGACGTGGTTTCTGCCTATTTCCTGAAAATTAATTAATTATCAACAGCCAAACTTAGTGTGGTCTTGGTTCAAACCGTAACCACTGCTAGAAGAAAATCCATGACTTTGTAATAATTAAACAATATTAGAGAAAAGTTGGCTTCATTCCAATTTCGCCTAGTTAGTCCTTTCACATTTCAAAGTTGGTAGTAGTAGGCTCACAAAGAATTCAATGACAGCTTTTTATGTTATTTGTCTAAAAATGTTTGTGGCAAATATAAAATCAGTTTACTTGATTGTAATGTTACAGAGATACAAATGATTGTCAAAATTGAGGCAATTGACCTTTCATACAAAATAGGATTATTATATTTAGCACCAATTAGTCAAACAAACCCCAAACACTAGAACAAATGAGTATTAATTAAGCGTTCATAGCAATGTTAATATTGTACTGGTATGTTGCTATTTGTGACTGTCCCGAGTACATTGAGCACGTAATATGTTGTAAGGATAATAAACGCTATACTGCTGAATTATGACCGATGGTTTCAGTAATGGAGAGCTTTGTAACAGCTAATGAATAATGATGCTCGAATGATGGATGAAATCTAATCTCTAGTCTAGTAGATTTGAAATAACACTGTCTTTAGGGAATTCAATGAAAAATCAGTAGAAGTTATGATTTCTGGTTATTCTTCTCCTTTTTTATTCCTAGTGATTTTTTTTTATTTACTTGCTGACATAAAAGCAAATTTGTCACAGAACTTAATTTCAAAGCAAGCTAGGAATGCTTCGGGAAATGAGAACTGTGCTGGGAAAAGTGTGTGAATAGGGCAGGGGAATACTTTGAAGGGTACAAGGACTAATAGTCTGTAAAATTAATTAACAAAGTTTTCAAGATTTAGATTTAGTTTGAATATGCCTCGTAAGTGTATTTAACAATATTTTTAGTATTTGATCTGATTTTTATTCGTTTTCTTACCCTAGTGAAGTCCCTTTCGTAGCTGGCAAGAACTCCTCCCTCCCGTGTATAACACTGGAGTCTTCCCCAAGTTCAAAACTCACGCTGAAATATTCTGAGCTTGACACCTGAAACATATATACACTTGTACATCATAAGTAACAGCACATGTGTCATTTATCTTCTGCTTTGAGTCCAACTCCATATACTATCCATCATTCGAAATGGACGTCAGTGTACATGTTGTAAATGCGATTTGATACACTGATTTGAAGTATTAGAGCTACTAAATAAACTCAACAACATTCAGAAAACTAGAAAAGAAATAAAAGTGGTACAGGAATGACTTATCACTTTCTCAAAAAAGTTTCGTAATTTGTTAAATCCATTTGATCTCCTAATAATTCGCATTCGACATGTGTTTTGGATTCACCGGAAGCACGTCCGCCCGCTACTTCCGGAATCGACACGTGACCGGTTGGTTAACCAGCAATCAACCGCTTTAACGTAACTACTTTAGCGGCAAAGCTTTTGAACCTTATATGTACTAGGTAATGGAAAAAGCTTGTTCAATACGACCCTGATTTAATAATGAAGCCATAAAGTTTATGTTCGATTCAGAAAAGTTACTAGAGGAATGAAGGTGAAGAAATAATAAAGTAATGTTTTTTAACAAACATTATATTAGATTGTAAATTTGAAATTCGCGCCCAAAAGCTCGAACACTCTTAGAGGCGGAGTTAAACACATACCATAGATACTGATCTTGGTTTCAGTATAATATAGAAAATATTAAAAATTTAATGGCTGATAAAACGATAGCATAAGAGTTTAATTAGTAATGTTATTAATTTTTTTGTCTTCTTTCCGATCGCGTGTCACTCATTTTTTTGTTGGAAATTAAAAGGAAATTGTAGTTCTATTTTCTTATCGCAACAAAAAGTTATTATCAGCGTATCATATTTCTGCGTAAAATGTGTTTACTACCTAATGAATCGTGTTACAAAAATAGAAAACTATTATTTTTTCTAGGAAATCAAATGCCGGAAATATTTTGACGAAGGGCAACATTTTTATATTTAGTTAGGTGTTATAAAAAACTGCTCCATTTATTGATTCTCTGGAGAGAAATACGTATCACAGAAACCCAGCTGTCTAGATTTATGGAAGCAATTATTTTTATGGTAACATCATGTAAGTCACGTCTTAAACCCCGAGATAAACGAGATTGTTGGGGTGGTAGCATTGTGTTAATATTTTTTATGACCTCAAGATGCTGGGATGGCAAATTCATGACCCAAAATGTTGAATTGATGTGTTCACGACGTAGAATTCCAATTGCATCACAATTGCCGATGATAAAACTACGCTAATCATAAATAATTCTTACTTGAGATCTACTCAACATCTGCCTCCTCACGTTCGTCCTTTGGGTCCTCTCAGTAGTTGAAGACCCCCCACCATCAGACGGAACCGTTAGTAGCCTATCCTGTTGTTTAGACATACTACAGTCCGATTCAGACCGCGAATATATTTGTGGTCCCGCTCCACTAGGTGAATCGCCGCCTCCAGCAGCCACCGTCGCTGCTGGTGGGTCCTCTGCTCTCGGATCTGTCAAACAGTCCGTGGATGGCTGCCGGGTGGTATGTTCCAAAGTGTCGAGGTGGTTTAGAGAGCGGGAACGCACCTGAAACAAAATATATATTTTTTTAAGGAAAAATCGTTCCAATTAAAATCTAAATTACAAATAATAAAATAAAATTTTGCAAGAAGTGGAATCTTAATTGTCTAATACTTCTGGCATCCGTAAGATATTTCCTGTAATCTTATTACTTTCGAGAAGTTCATTATTTTCCATCTTGAAAACGACAGTTCGTTAAATTGGATTTAATGCAGGAATCCTGAGCTAGTTAACAAAGATCTACAGCGTAAAATTCTATCAAGAGACTTGGTCGGGGCTATGAACAAATGATATTACACTAAATCTCGCTAAAATTTGATTGAAAATGATGATGAACAAGCGACCAAACCAAAAAAGGTGACCGAGGGATATATACGCCAATTAGAACGGATTGAAACATAATTTTCTCGAAATATATTTATTTATGTCATCTCTCGTTGTTGTTAACTTGGACTATAAAACAATTTTACTGTACGTGTTCCACGTTCAGTTAACCGTTCACGCGATTTTGAACCTTATTGACCCATAGATATATATGACAGTAGGGACTGGTAATTCCAGTGAACACTAGTTATAATTTCAACCGCTTTTCTCTATTTATTTATTTTATTTATTAACCCACGAACGAATCAAGTTTCTTTACCGTATTGAACATAATCAAGATATATTCTTAGAGCTTGTAAATAGAATAGATATCACAATAAATTGTGACATTTGTGAGAAATCTGTGGAACTTTTTAATTTTTTCTGAAAGCTAGATTGCATTGGAAAAGCTCGCTAAAAGTCGATGCTTCCAAGAACCACAATCACACTTTTGCAACATGTCATGCAATAAAGTTTGTAATAAAGTTCATATTGATGTAAAAACTTCATCTCGTCTATGATTACTTGTGGTAGGGTTTTCCTAGATTTACTCAGTTACTTTCATTACACGCTGAGATGACGCTAGAGCATATTTTCCGGTATGGAGTCATTTGTTATTGAGTGCATGGATTATGAGCTTTGCGAGTAAAACTTCTTGACCCGTGAAATGAGCTGCAGGGATTTTATTATGTTAATTTAGTCACCATCCGATTTCATAAGCAACATGATTGTTCAGCAAAGTTTGTCAGAGAGTTCTTTCCAAGCAATTATTACTTTGGTCTGCAGACGATTCACAAATGTTTATATCTCGGGGATTTTTTTATGGTGTAGTAAAAAGTCATAACCTCCGCAAAAATTCTTCCATTATTTCCACTCCAACGTCAATACTTTTCTTATCGCTGCAAACTGTAACATTAAATCATATTCCATAAAGTAGAAATATAGAAACACGTAAAACCATTCGATCATAAACATATATTCCCTTGTCGCCTATTTTTCATTGCTATACATCAGATGGCATGCGCATCGTCGCTAGGCGACATTGAGAAATGTACAACACAAGACCTACATTAGTATTCAAGTCATATAGTTCAGGAGTGCCAATATGAAAGCATCAATTGCCCAACGATTTTATGCACTTCGTGTAAGTGAACACGAATGTGCTAATGTTGATTGCAAATTGAAATTCTGCCAAGAGGACGCTTAGGAGAGTAGTTCTCGCCTTACACCTCATATTAGATCTCTGATTTGAACCGAAATTCGGTGACACTTGTATTTGGATTTGCGCGGCGAAATGTTCACAGCATTACCAACCCATGAAAGTGACACTAATAATAATGATTACAAAAATTATTTCATTATAACAATTCACAAACTTATACGACTACTGTGGACTCTATTTATAGATATTGATATAGAATCAAACAAATACACATACTAAAATATATCTTACGAGGTCTTCGTATTTCTGTTGATGCAGCATTCACCAATATCGTTCTAGGAAACGATTGGAGATATCTGAAAAGATTTTTTGGAGTATATTCAACCATATTTGATGTTTTTCCAATGAACCGCGGTAAATTTTCGTAAATCGCAAAAGAAAAACTGTCTGGAAAATTGGTGATCACGTTTGAGGAAGATATCTTCGTATCGGAAGGCTCTTGCGATTGAGGATTATCGAGTAACTGGACCTGGGCTGTTCGAGATTTCCCACAAGAATATAGGCGAGTAATAAGAACCGTTTGTGGGATTAAGAAGAATAGAAGTTTTCAAGGGGGGATTTTAGATTAATTGAAATTTTTATTTTCCTTCGTTGACATTTTATGGAGTGGAGTTTATTTTATTAAACTAAGAGCTTCTGGGACTTATATATATATATATATATATATATATATATATATATATATATATATATATATATATATATATATATATATATATATATATATATATATATATATATATATATATATATATATATATATATATATTTATATATATATATATATATATATTTTCTATTGAATAAATGCCAATTGTAGATATTTTCATATAATATTTTGGCACCAATACTCAAACTCTGGATAATTTTATTTGGAACCTTTTTGAGGCGTGAATATTTATTAGTATCTAAGGTATTAAACATTCCTTTTATTTTACTTATAATCCAAACGAAATGTGCATATACAGCTTAGTCCTTTTATGTGGAAAAAAGAGAATTTACGACTTTTTCTGACATTTATTAAGTAGGAGAAAAATTCGAAGCAATAAATAATATTAATATATGAGCAAGCATAAAATGGCTATAATTTTGCACGTCAGAAGGATACATTCTTTTAATATTAGGCTGCGCGTCAAATTTTTATTAACGTAGTCATATATTATCAAAATATGATCATTTGATGCATTTCAAAATCAATATAAACATCACATTTGATTTTATGATGATCCGAAAATAAAAAGAAGTACATAACCTCAAAATATGTCAAAACACTCTTATCAAACCCTTGTCGAATGTTTATTCTATTAATAAAACATCAGAAATTCTTAGACTTTCGTCTGAGCAGACTTCAAACACGAATTTAGCGAAATTCATGCGATAAAATAAAGTTGACCTCAAGCTCGATCACGAACCGGTTAGGGACATTTCTGTTTTTATTTTCCTGCACTTGGAAAGTTTTTATGAGAATTCTTTTGAGAGTGCTAAGAAAAGGAAATATCTGGATATATGAAAACGATTCAAGTTCAATAGAGCATTGAATTTTTGAATGGACTGATAATTTCCTTTACTCAATTGGTGCATGAGGTCAATATAGAACAATAGCACCAACTACAAATTATAAATTTAGTAGCATAAACTGAAAAAATTGTGCACTGCACTTCCTGTAATTCCCACCAGCTTCAAAGATCCCACATGCATTAATTATAACCGCAATTCAAAACCTTTTTCTCTTTGAACAAAACAACACAAGAACTGTTGGTATTATTGATTTTAGATGTTGGCAGCAGTGCACTAGTTTTATGTTGGTAATGATATAAAGAGAATAAAACAGACATGCATGTTTGATTTATTACCAACGCTGAATATTTGATTCACCACTTTATATGAGTGATTTAAGTACTTCATGTCAAAACCACTTTTGCGGAGCTATGTATGAAATAATGAGAGAACTATAATATCATAATTCATCAACGACAACACAATGATCTAATTATAATAAATACATATTCCAACGTAATCTGTTGACAATCAAAATTAATTCTTTTTATCTTTTGGATATTATATTGGGCAAAAAAAACTTCAACGGTCAAGCACAAAATACGTTAACAAACCTAACCTAACAAAATTCCCAATTCCAATTGTCCACTATTTTTACAATTTTTTTTACGAAAAAATAATGCAATTAAAACCTAAATAGGTTGTTATTTACAGTAAATCTCATTTCTCTATTGGGTAAATGAACTGCTTCTAAAGAAAATAAAGTGAAGTGAACAAAGGAGCATCAACTGTTTGTTCTTGAGAAACAATTAAACATCGTTTTTGATAGTGAAGATCATCAGTTAGAACTAATTAGGATTGATGAACTGTTTGACGACTTGCCAGCATTTGAGAAAAAAATAAACTTTTCCGTTTTAAAACTCTAAAAAATATTAATTATCTGCCCATTTACCTCTGCAACCTTAATTAGAATTCAGCAAACTTGGTTGAATTTAATTATTTAGGGGATTATTGAAATAAAACGAAGCTCAACTTTGCACTGCAGAGGAAAAACTATATTAAAAATTTTAAGAGCATCAAATATTTACGACTACCTAGCTGTCCTTTTTTTGTAGGAAAAAATAAATTGTCCAAAGGGATTTCCTCAAATAAGAAGAGACGGACCTTACTCAAAAAGAACAAATGAAAACTTTTGACATACAAATTCTACTGATAGAGGATACAAAAGAAGAATTTTTATTTTATTTTGTTAGTTTGAAATGTGGAAATTATTGAATTTTGTAGGGGATGAATAATAGAACATATAGATAAAATCCAGTAAGCGTATTTTACATTTATTTAAAAAAAAAATATAATAAAACTAGAATATTGAACAGATTAAAATGAATCATTACTGTCCTATTCAAATAAAAATATTTGATGGTGCAAAATTACATTTGAAATTCTCCTCCACAATAAACTACTGGAACAAAAATGCCTTAATCAATCTTTCGTTCCAGAAAAATTAATTTAGATCTCAGTGGTGGTTGCTGAAACCACCGTCATTTGTTTGAACGTTCAAGGGTTGCAATATATTGTAACCCATATCAAGTTACTGCGTGAGGGATATTGAGGAAAACGGCAGCGTATAAGACCAAAAAGATAGACTATATTGTATAGGTAATTCCAGGAATATTTTCCAATATAGTTTCTGAAGAATGCTTTATATTTTTTGCGATGAATCTTATTTATCTTTCAAACAACGCAGAAAGCAATGAAATAGATCAAATCTCGTTTAATTCATTCGGAATCGGATAGATTCGTTTCTAATTTTATCCTTCAAATAAAGATTTCATCGTGGACGCAATTTAACAGTCGGTTATTAATATTTGAGTAGGTACTCTTAAGGGAACAGATTACCGTATTTGTGCGGCTACGTAAACAGCTGATGTTTTCCACGGTATGAGCTTAGAATCCGAATGGAAATAAATAAAACAGTTGAAGGATATAATAGCCTGCAAGAAACTCTCACGCGTTTTTATGTGGTTGAGACAGTTGTTCATTCATAAAAAATAGGACCTAGATTATTGTAATAATTCAACCTAAAAGGTTTCAGATTGTAACTATGAAATATAAGCCAAAGTAGAATTTATTGTTAATATCAAACAAACTTTAAAAGTCAATTAACAAAAGCAATCGCGAAACAAATGCCTGCTACAATTCAGTTGTGAATTTCTGCATGCGCAATAACAAATTAACATCAAAACGCCATTTATAAACAAATGGCAGTCTTCTCCCAAACAAGCGAAGCACGAAGAAAGCAAATTAGTGGCGGATAATTATCATATGTGGTTGATATAATTATGACATTAGTATAGAGCCCTAGTTGCAAATAATAGCTTTTAATTAAAGTAACAAGTGATTAATTAATAGAACTGCGTAATTAAAATACCCCGCCCGAATTTAATTTACATCAGTTGTTCTGTCACAACTACAAGAGTTATAGGACATATATCTATGACGAATAATTTATTTTTGGCCATTTTACAGGAGTGCAATAATAAATTGAAGATTGTTTGGATACAAACAGCAAACAAATAATTTTGGAGGATAATTGTTTCGTATCCGGCAACCATTTTGACTCCATTGCGATCCCAACCTCCAAACTTTCATATTACTTTTCATTCTTATCTGAATTGTTTTCTAAACTGTCTGCGTACTCCAGTTAATTTCAGTAAATATATATACATTTTTAATTTGACCAGGCCAATATTTCCAGAACTGCGAAATGGTGAAAACGTTTAAAATGAAAAGTGCTATAAGTTTTGAAGGCGACAAATGATAGTGACCCTAAGTTTGACCTGGAATCTAATTTATGGTTAAAAGAAGGTCAACCTTGATTTTTAATCGGAACTCCTAATTTTTTGTTTTGGATTCGAATTCTATGGAAAAAATTAGCCAATTTCGTGGAGAATATTTTTCTAAAAAATGCTCACTTTCAATGTAACTTCTGCTAGCTTTATTTTGCAACTATGTAAATCAGCGCGGCTTCTGGCAGCTTTTGGAACTATCTACAATGAAAAATTTTGAGGGTAGGTTTTTTGGGACAGATACTGTCCTAGAAATATGACTTTCTGTCCATTTTGCTAACAATATAGAAATTAAATCAATATTATAATTGTTTTCGTCATAGAACTGAACAATAAGTTGCTTTTTTTTTTCATCCATGTCTCATTTATCTACGTATATTATATATATTATATATAGTGTTGCTGGAAGTGTGGATCTTTAGATAAATAATGAGTATAAAAGACGTGAAGTCATCCATTTTATTCAATGTAGGCTGGCACTTCGAGTATCGGATGTTCGCGAGTGGTGATGGGTGGGAGATGGAAGAGAAGACGAGTTTCTTACGTTACTAGATGGTCCTTCAAATTCGTCTTCATGACTTCATCATCATCACAAGGTAATGTAGGAGAGATATATTTCGTCGCTCGAATCCTGTAAATGTAAAGTGGGTTGCATTTCAAGTTGGCTGTAGGACTTGGAGAATCAAGTGTCCTCCACCATAAAAATACTAGAATAAGAAGAGTTGAATGAACTCTTAGTCACGTCATTGGATTCATTAGCCTCTTCTTACTCCTTTACTTCGATGGTGCAGGATACCTGATTCTCAAAACTTTATTGAACTTTAATGCAGACCACTGTAAATACGCAGAACTATTATTTGATAGATGATGATGTCATGGAGATCATCTAATTACTAGAATCTAGTGAGTTATCACGGGCAACACTTCTTCCATTCCACAACGACTCGTGATCATCCAACACTCGAAGTGTAAGCCAACATTAAGTTAGAGGATACGTGATGTCATCTTAATGGAGATTTGTACTTCCAACAATGTTAATCTGACGATTAGCAAATGATATATTGATAAGTTGATGACGTAAGCAGCGGCAAATCTTGATCCAAATATTGTCCTTTACTTTGTCACCATCAGGTTTGATTTGACATGGGAAGTTTAGCTAGAGTGTCGTACTTACTACTCTAATATTGTGTTAGTAGTTATGGTTAGTGCTTAGACATTCACATTCATGTGTTATGTTCGCAACAACAAAATTAGCTCAGAGTTGCTTTGCACTAACTGAAATAATTACAAGAGTGTGCATGCACCAAACTTTTCAGTTAGTAATTAATGGCTCTACCAATCAGAAATCAGAGAAAAAAAGATGAATATATTTTCTTTTAAATTTATTTGACATTTGATTCCTATCTATCTATAAGTACTTTTTGTATCAACATTCAAGTTATACTTGTCATTATAATTTCTTTCTTTTTTAAGAGACAGTGTCTCGTTTTGCAATTGGAAAAAGATCATTAACTTTGCAGCCCTTGCATACCGCATTAGCAAGTTGCTTTTGAGGGGACGATTCTATATATCATCGGTGTATCCGTTTTAGAGCAAGTATTTTCTATGTTCACATAGATACAAATTACTGCAGCGTGCTTGCAATATCCTTTTTCTGTCTCACAGTTACAATTGGCAATTTTAATTATTCGATCTTCATTAATCCATACGATAAATTATCCAAAAAACAATAAGAAATTCCAAAAATCGAGTTACACAATTCAACACAACAAAAAATGAATTTCTGCTATTGTTCACAATACTATTGAAAAAAGTATGAATATTCACAACTGGATTGTACGTTTTCTGGTTTGTTATTTCCAATGTAAATGCCTGGAGTTTCACGAGATACAACTCTAATGATTTTTCCACATGCATCGCTAGTTATGTCTTCGAAATTACCAACATGAAAACTATAAACCAATTTATTTCTTCTGAATGAATTTCTCCATGATAGTATTTAATAATAGGAAAACAAGACGAAAAGATTATCAAAGAACATACGTACAATTACAATTTGGAATCTTCAGGCGATCGATTTTGAACTCAAATAATTTCCTTTGGCCAACTTTTTTGGCGTAAGCAAACAAATTTAACTCCTTCAAATCCACAGATTAGTATCAACATTTTTCTTCTATATATACACTCGATGTTTTCAAATCAAAACTAACATTTCATTTTCGTTATCATATCTCTTACCTAAGAGTTTATTCTACTCGCCAGTAGATGGCACGCGTGTTCCGAGCTGTCAAGATTAGCCAAGTGTATCTCAAGCAGGCGGCAAAGAAAAAATCAGAACGAAGCGGCACGGGCAATCATTTTTGATCACTCTGTATGAAAATGTATTAGATATCATTCAATTCTCAGTATCAACTATCTTTAAGAAAAGTTAAATATTATAATTGTGAAGAAATTCAATAAATACCACTTAAATAAGTTTCTCAATTGGCTGAATAGTCACATGAATTCGTCTCAGAATCCTTTATTGAAAGCACCAACTTTTTGCTTGATATTTTTCCTTCTCAAAATTCAAGAATTGTTTCAAGGATAAACAAGATGAGAAAATATTTTTCCTCTAAGGATTTCGCTCAAATTCTGTACGTATATAACACATTATAAATCTAACTGTAATTGATTACCTTTAGATGAGTCACATAAACAATAAAAAATAATAATGATTATGGTTGATTTGCTTCTTTTAGAATATTTTTGTCTACAAATGTTGTCATAGATTTGATACAATATTATTATAAGGAATACAGATGGTACGTCATGGATTTCATTTTGATTTTAAAGCAAATTGACATATTCCAAAACATTGACAGGTGACATCACACCTCGAAGTTGTGATTTTTGAATAGTATGCGGCGCTTTCGTCGAAATTTGAAGATACGCAACAAGCCTATATTCGTTACTTATTCATTTTCATAAAAATTATATTTTTTTGCACTTCTTGCATTTTTAATAAGATTTTTTTTCTGAAATAAAAGTATCATATGCTTTATTGCATTCAATTTTTCAATTGATGTAAATCAAATGCTTATTTTTTTATTAATGAGATACTACTTCTGTTTTTACTTACTTGTACTAAGTACAAGAAAGTATTGTGAAACCGACAAAATTCACCTATTGAGATTTTGATGGAAATATCCGTTTTGAGCATCCCTGAATCCATTTTGACTATTTTTGACGTGCGTGCGTTCGTAATTCGCAAATCTCAAAACTGGTTGAACGTATAATGTTGAAATTTTGTATTCAAGACTGGTATAAGGTTTAGTTGTGCACCTTGCATTATGGTTCCAATCGTCTGTACCGGAAGTGCACTTTATTTGAAACATTTTTCGAATTTTCCTAATAAATCCAGAATGATCAACCGTAGGATGTTGAAATTCAGTATTTGCACTTGATGTTGTATCAGAATGGTTATCTGCTATTTTTGGATGATTCGGTGAAGTCAGAAGTGCACTTTACTTGAAACTTTTTTTAATTTTTTTGCATAATTCTAGAATGATCAGCCATAGCATATTGAAATTTAGTGTTTGAACTTGTTGTAGCATCAAAATAGTTATCTATTATTTTTGTATCAAAGTGCAGTTTATATGTATAACAGACATTCAGAATTTGTTTAATTGAAATGATAAGGTAGGCAATGATAATCTGTTGTCAATTTTTTGATTTTGTTTGACATTGTACATGTCAAAATATTATTAAAATTATATTAATTATAATCTGAAGTGACAGAAAACTTTATTGAATAAATTTGTGTGTATCAAATGATGTACAAGTAAGTTACGTGATGTTCACGTCAGATTTTTTTTTTTCTCACCATTTCGAATTTATAACCGAAGATATTTTGTCTGTGAGGCGCGTTAATAAATTTTTGAAATGAAGGATTTGTTTGCTAGAGTTTGTTGATGAAAATATAGAATTTATGCGTACTATATATTCCTTGAACAGTATATAGTACGCAGACTGAAAATATAGTACAATACCTAATATAATATTATTGTACGAGTGGCAGCCGTACTTATGTTGGTCATTTGAAGGAACTAGATTAATAATGAAATTGAGGTTAGTTCATTATTTTCTTGCCCTGACTTTTGATACTGAAAGCAACTAAAAATTTTTTTATAATAATCCTAAATTGAGACCAAAATATCTTAATCAACGGTAGGAATTAATTATAAGGGGTTTATTTAGAGCACTGTGAACGCTGTTTTTAAAAATTCAAAGTATAAACACTAATCATAACTTCTAGCACTAACTACTAATTGCATGCTCCAAAATTTCCAATTAATAGTTCTGTTTATTTTTGCTAATCAATATACACGAAATAGATCAATATTAAGGTTAAAGAAAAATATCTTTCTTGATCATTTGAAGAAATTGGATTAATTATAAAATTGAGATTAGTTTATTAATTTTATGTTTGCGTTTTATCCTGACTCTTGATACTAATAACATCTATAGATATTATCTATAAAGTCCTAAATCAGAGCCAGAGAACACTTAATCGAAGATAGAAACCAGTCATAATGCGTTTAGTGCATTCTGAATGCTGTTTTTGAAACTCAAAGTAGAAAATCTGCAAATCGGTATATGACCGATTCCTATTTTCTTTATCCATTATCGCTGCTGTTGGGGCTGGGCTTTATAGTACATATTATTCATGGAAACATGTTTCTGAATTTTATATCAGGAAATTTATGCAAACTTGACCTTGAAATTTTTATATAGCGTTTTAGTTTTATGCCCAATTATGTTCTGAACAAAATTTGTTGATAATTTTCGTTATTTTTGAGAAATATTCACTACTCTGTGAATAATTTACAATTTATAAGTCAAGCCATAATAATCAATAAATTCAATCTTTTGTTCAGTTAAATGTCGCAATTAATTATAAAATTTGTTATAAATTCAAATTTCAACGTCAAACCAACAAGTATTAATAATAATCACCAAGTGATGAATACAAAACATGGATTAATATTGTTAGATTAATTACTTGTTTGTTCTACAAGGGTTGAAGATCTTATGAGTAAATTCAAATTCTAGTCGACCTTGAAGCAAAATAGAGGTTAATTAAGTTACTCATACAAATGAAAATGTTGAATTATAGAAAATGACTTGTGATTTCTTTCTTGAACAACGCAACTCTTTCAGTTGGAATGATAATTTTGTTTTCAGTGCATTGATTTCAAGTAATTTTGTAGGTTAATTCTGTTTTAATTGACATAACCTAGAAGAGTAATGCACGTTTTCTGATTCAAACCATTTTTCCCTTCAATGTACAAATTAAAAACAAACAAAATAATTTGTATGTAATAAGTAAATGAGTTATAACATTTTTATCAGCACTTCTTTTTAAACTCCACTGAGAACATAATGCAAACATCCAAAAAATATTTCCAAATGTGTGTGTATGCAAATTTATTCAGCATAACGGCGTATTCTAGTTCTTATCTTGAGTTGTCAGCCGCAAGGCTTCAAAAAAGAACTTTTCTGCTAAACACATCAAATCTCTAAAGAAAGGAAAATCTCGTTTGTAGGAAGCAGTCTTTTACTGCTGTAAATACTATATAGACATAGAGTTACAAACATCACAATTTCAGATGCCTAAAAATAATTCTAACTGAACAATCTGTACATAAATTCGAGCCGCTTCAGACTGATTATGTAAATCAATTTATTAAATTAGAGCACAAATTTAAAATGTGCTCAAATTCGTTTAAAAATTTGTTTTGGAGGCGCCGGGTATCGATCCCGGTACCTCTCGCATGCTAAGCGAGCGCTCTACCATCTGAGCTACGCCCCCTGTTATTAATAATTAAATGAACGATTTTTGATTTTATTAACTGATCCACTTTCACTAAATAACCACACCTTTGATATTACTAAATAAAGTAAGTTCCAAAATGTGACCAGTTTTCTTTTTTAACGCGTTACAACATAAGGGGGCGTAGCTCAGATGGTAGAGCGCTCGCTTAGCATGCGAGAGGTACCGGGATCGATACCCGGCGCCTCCAATTTTTATCAAATTATTTTTTGAAAATTTTGTTACTTTCAAGTATCCGTAAAACCGTTTCGAAATCAAATATCACATCACGTTTATCAGTTTCCACAGTTGGTTTTGTTAGTTTGAAAAGCCAAAAAAGCAAAATCAAGGAATTCTGTGATGCTGAAGTACGTTACTCCTATTTATTTATTTTACGTTTCTAGACCTCATCGATTTATTGATACGGTAGTTTATGAGAGCTTGGCGATCTTGGATAGAAAGCTTTGTGGACGATAAAATGCGGGAAAAGTTTCTGTTTTATAGCACGAAACTATAAGATGTTTTTATTTGTTCTTTGCTACAATTTCGTAAAATATGTTCTTAATAAAGGAGCTGGTTTTTCTGAGGTAAAACTTGATGATGTGGTGCCTCATAAACGGAATAGTGGTACTAGCTGCGCTAGTTAAGAAAAAGAACGGGTAATATTCATTTGAAGAGCAAAAAAAGAAAGCAAGTTTGTCAGTATTTATTCTAAATGTGTTTCTGGAGTTATTTTAAGGTATTTATTTGCGGCTTATGTCATATTCCTCCTGATGGCACTACTAAATTTTAAGTGTCTCTAAGGATGTTCATAAACTTAAATGCCCAGTTGATTCTGTTCCAAACTTTGATTTCAGTGCATTTAATTATTTCTAAAGCGTACTGGAATTATTTCGAGGTACTAATTTGCGGCTAATGTCATATTCCTTCTGATGGCAGTGGTAAAAGTTAAATGTCTCTAAGGTGTTCATAAACTCAAACATCAAGAACGCCCAGTTGATTCTGTTGTAAACTTTAGTTTCAGTGCATTTAATTACTTCTAAACACTAAAGTGTACTCTAAGATGTTTCTAATGCGACAAAGATAATAAAGAATCAATGATTTGTATAGTTTAGGTTATTCCACAGCTAACTATTCTTGAAATAGTATACAAATCGTGCTTATACTATCATAAATGCTTTAGAGGCTATTTTATATTATATATGCATTATAATTTCATAGAATATAGCCCAGTCAGATTAAGGTTTCACCTCGGGATGAGAGATAATAAGCTCGAAACTTGTACAAATCTTTATTTTGGCATTGTAAAAGATGTCTCAAAGATCTTATGATATTTCGTATCCGCGTCTTGAGTTATTCAAAGACAAAGATCGCAAAAATCTGCTTTTTACAAATATCTCGGTTTCTATGACTCAAATAATGTTGTCATTTATTACAAAAATTGTGGAGCATAAAATTTACAACAAATTTTATCTTGAACATTTTTTTATGCGCTCAACCGTTTTTGGAATAGAGCACGGAGAACACAATTTTTGTGGTGAATATCAACATTATTGGAGCCATAGAAACCGAGATCTGCGAAAAAATTTTGCGGCCTTTGACCTTGAATAATTTAAGATGCAGACACGAGATTTCATGAGACTTTTGAGACAACTTTTATTATGCCAAAATAAAGGTTAGTACAAATTTCCAGCTCATTATTTCTCATTCCGAGGTAATTTTATTAAGGCTGGGGTGTATCAGCATCAGCGGCGGCGTAGGGTAGATTGGCACCCCGGGCGGTTTTGTATTGAGCACCCCTACTTAAAATAAAACACCAAATACTAACACTGCAGTCTAGTTGGGCATTCGGTAAAGGGTACCTTAATCTGAGTATTCCAGTTGGGCATTTTAATCCCTTACAATGCAGATATCGGATTTACCTGTGTCAAGTACCTATTCGCCTGCATGACTGTATGATTATAATGTTTGCAAAATATTTATATATTTTACATTTTACATAACATTTAGTTTTTAACTTCACCTACTCCTAATACTATGTACTGATTGGTCATTTCCCTAATTATATGTATAGCTTCAAGAGTTAAAAAGTTCTAGAAAAAATTGCATTCAAATTGGTAGCTTTGCTTTCATCAACAAATGAAAGTGAATAAAATATAGTATTTGCGTTTCATCAGTTGTTTAATATTCAGTGATCATGGAAATAAATCGCATAGTTGAAATAATAAACAGTGACTTGGTTCATAATCACGAAGAAGAATTAAACATTGAACGGCAGGCGCTAAGTAATAAGCAGTCTCCGACCTTACCGAAAAATCATCCAAGCTGATTCGTTTGGTGTTTGAAAGAAATTAATAGTATCAGAGTCTCGTATGATAATTGAAATTTGATGGAATACAAATTAAAGCAGTTCGAACTCACTTCAGAAAAATACAGGTAGAGAAATGCCCAACTGGAAGAGCTTATTACGCCTACCCTTTCGGTTGTAAGGGATTATCTCAGGTACAATGCCCAACTCGGATACAGCCAATACTAAACATGCTTACGAGACTTTATTTTGCTAAAATATCCGATCAAATTATCAAAATTGACTTTCCTGTCTCTTTCAATTAATAAAATCGAAAGATTGGTAAGTCGCGCTTGGCTCCTTGTGGACCTTAAGTGAGATTTTATTAATTTTAACTTTAAAAAGCTTCTTCCACATGAAGCCACCAAAACACAAATTGATGAAAAAAAATCGAAAATATAGCGCTAAATTTGGAACAGACTCAGAATGGCTTCATTTTACAATGAATCTGAGAAGCTTCGATATAGTCCATTCAACCGCTGCTTGGGCAGAAGTGTTGGTGGCTTCCAAATGGCGCCTCAATCATAAAAGCTCCAACACGATGTCCTCTGTTAAAAATTCATCGTAAATTTTCAGCAGATTTGGAACCATTCCATGAAGATCATCTTCTGGTGATTTTACCAACATTTTAGGCTGAATAACACTATAAATGTAATCAGAATAATATCCATTGCCTTGTAACGATGGTATAGTTCTTCGTAAAATCTATCGTGACATTCTAATATTGCTCTCTGCAGTTCATCTGGTAATGATAGTCCAGCATTTCGGGCCATCTCTCCAGGCATACGAGTGAATTGTCGTTGTCATCCCTTGGTGCTTGGCACCCAGGGCGGACCGCCCCCTCCGACCTCCCTTTACGCCGCCACTGATCAACATTTCGTCTTCAATTTATTTTATCAAGTAGACTCTTTTGTATGACGTCATATTGTTGTTATAGTGCTATCTGGACACGGTTCGTTTTTCATAGTTGTTTGCTGTGATTGAAAACATGGATTTTGAAGAAGAAATTGATCATTTTGTGTAACAAGCTAAAATGCGAATAATGTCGTTTTAGTTATTTTACAACTAGTACACTTTTATATTTTTTTTACTAAACCAAAGCTGATGATGGTGACCGCTATATGGCACCGAAACCTCCTTTTTAAATGAATTCTCATATATCTTACATTTATTATTAACTTTCCTTGCCATAACATCAACAATTACAACAATAAGGCTCACTTACAACAAATGAAATGAAATGCGAATAATTCCTGATGAGTCAAATAAGGCCTATTACACGGTATATAAGAAATTAATGATATGAGTGCAAAATAAAAGCTTGAAAACAATGAAAAAATCTTCAATACTTGTTTGTATGATGAAATTGTAACACTGATTTGTTTGTATAATGAACAATTTTTTTTTCTTATATATTGTATTTCTTGATTATCTTCTACGTATAAATCATCGACTACTACAGTCGTAAACACCAAGCTTACATTTATAATCGCAAGCAATGCTAAAAAACGAAAATAGCAAAAATTCAATATTTTTTCACAAATTGTTATGTGTTTATCAAAAGACTTAACAAAGAATGCGGAGCTTTAAATTTTTGGTTTTTTGATTTGTACAGTTTTGATGATATTTATTAATTTTTGACGGTATTGAATTACGAAGGCTGTCTTCTCAGTTTTACATATAGAAATGAAAGAGAACAGTGAATAGATTTCAATGACTTTATTGTTTTTCGAAGTATTCTACACGAACGTTAATTCATTTATGAAGGCGTTGACTGCTTCATCCGGCGACTAATACTTTTGACCGCACAGTTCGTTTTTGATTTTTGGGAGATTAAAAACTCGTAGGGGCTTAAATTGGAATTGCAATGAGGATGGTATAACAATCCGACGTTTTGCTGCTCTAAAAATTCAAGTCTTCTGAGCTGTGTGCGAACTTGCATTGTCTTGGTGGCGGATGATTCGTTGCTTAGTGTTGGTGTTTTAAAGCTCAGAAAAATGGTTGCATACCAATCGACAGTAACAGTTCTTGTTGTTATATAACCTGCTTTTGAGACAAATGTCCCATATTTCTGAATATACTTCGAGAACGGATAACTTGTCGAATTTTTTATGTCTTGGAATACCCAAACAAACGACTGACGTTTATTTTCGGGTTTATATGAGTAAAGTCATGATTCATCAACACTGACGATGCTGTATACGTTCTTAGAGTTTTTGGGAGTCTTGTTCTTGGCTTGTTGCTAAGTGAGAATTATTCGTCCACGTTTGAATTCTCCATACTATCAAAAAATTGTCGACTGATGTCGATTCTTATAAAAAATTATTGGGTGAAAATGTTTTCGAGTTAATTTCATATTTCTGTTAACTTGTGAAGTTTGAAAATTCGGTACAGAAAGTATTGAAATTGAAACATATATAAAAGTTAGATCTTAGGGCCAAAATCTGACAGATTGATGCCCAGTTGCACTGCTATCACTTAATTTTAAGTACGGAATAATTACCATGGAGACAATTGTCTATACAATGGTAACCATAGATATTATTCTTCCCTTAAAGCTAAGTGACGGCGGTGCAACTGGCCATGCATGTCATAACGAATTCAAAGACATTTGACCACTCGAATTTGAGTTAGAAGTGAGTGTCAATTAAGTGTGAGTTGAGAAAGATCTTAGTGTGATGATGAGATTCCTTAAACTACACTCAAATCAATATAAACGCGTTTTTAACTGGTTTTATGTTGGTCAGTTGATATTTTCTTATAAATATGGTTTCAAGTGAGGTTTCATGGAGATGAAAATTACTATTCTACTATAATATTTTGATATTGAACTTTTTCTATAATCAAATAACGGTATGATTCAGAGAAGGACTTATCAAGAAGAAGGCTGAAGAAACTTTTGTGGAAGGTTTTTCGAACAGACGGTGTTAATAACACACAAATGAAATTAAATATTGTCAATAAAACCAAAACGAAGTTTTATTTTCCTATTACAATGGTTATGGACTAGCTCGCTAAGCTTGCACTTTTGAAAAACATCCCTGATTGGTATCGGATTGAGTTCACGCGCCTGTGGTACTGATATCAAGAATAGTGTTGGTCCGAAATCCAGTTTTTGAGCAACAGCATATACGATTACCGCACACGCGCTCACTAACATTCATTATACTAGACTCAAAACTGAATTTTTGTACTTGTTAACTGAACTTCCCTTCGATAATCAAGGAATCTTCTATTATATTCTGGATCTGAAATTATCGGGAATAGCATTATTGCAATCAAAGGCTTAATCATTGTACTCAATTAATTTATTATTGGAATAAAATTCTTGTACAATAGGATTTATCTTGATTATTTCAAGCAACAAAAAATATATTCCCTCAGTATTGTCTTAAGTATCATTTAAAATACTCTTGGGATGCTCCAGAGCATGATTTTCTGTAGTATGTATCCAGTTCATTCTCTTACATTCTACATTTCTTGTATTATTGAATAGTATTCATTCTTCGCTCTTATAACTTCAAAACTCCTGCAAATAACATTTCGCACATCCATTAATATTGGAACTAATATTCATTTGTCCATATTCCCATAAATAAAAAAAATATATTCTTTTTTATATTCATTCAAATTCTCTGCATGAATTAATTTCATTTCAAACGACAATTAAATGACATCTATGCGCAAATGTTCAGGAGTGACGTCATTATTTTATGACGTATTATCTCAAAAAACGACTTTCATGAGTGACTCTTTCATTCGCTTTACTGAATGCGGATTTTAGGAAGAAGTGAGTGTTGGCACAGCTCACACTCAAATGAGTGAGAACTGAGTCTAGGCTGAGATAAGGTTGGAGTCATGTCTCTGAATTTGGCCCTTGGACTATAAGTGAGATTACATTATTTTTTGCGAGCTTTAAAACGTGTAGCAGGAGTACCTGCCGATGGGAAGTGTCTGGTAGTGTTGATTATCAATTTTTAACAATATTTTCTAAAACATACATAAAAATATTCTAATGTACCTCTAATACATGGAATCTGTAAATTGGCCGTCGGCCCAAGCTAGCAAGTATGCGTATGATCAAAGTACATACTAACACTATTCTAATGCACACATTTTGTTTCTCAGAAAGTAAGTAACGTTTGGCGGGTCTGGGATCTTGGACTATTTTAGTTTTGAATTAGTGAATATGAATAATGAATATCAAACAGACTCGATACGGGTGTAGCAGACACTTATAGTGCACTTGCTAGATTTATTGATATTTCCTTAGACGTGGAGTGTGGTTAACAGTAATCAAGCCAAGGATAATCTCAGTTTTTGTGAGAGTACGCCACAGACAGAGTATAATATAATAATCCAGTAAAAATTCTATTTTTGTCCGTTGGTGAGATACGATCCCGTGATCTCCAGATTACAAAGCAAGCATATTTGTACTGAACTATGAATACTTAATATAATGCAGGTATAATAAGGGAGATGTTTTTTGAGGTTTATCGTTATCAATAAAAAATATTTTGTAAATTCCTTTGTAGGTTTCAGTAAATTGATTATATATATACTTAATTGAAATACTGTTGAAGATTGTAAACACAACAAGATTGATAGTATTTATATTTCTAATGGAAGAAAAAAAGTATTTTGACATTCTGAAAACAATAATTGATTGTTTTTCCTCGATTTCCATCAGTATTTAGAACACATTAAACGATCATCAACATTTTTCATTGACAAATGTTATTTGAAATGATTGTAAATATTTTTCTTGCGAAGCAATTTACTTGAAATCCTAAAATACTTCATGATGATTCTTCCAGCCTATTTATCTTTTTTATTCAGCATGTTTTGAATATGAAAGGAGTCATTAATCTTTGCCTTCTTTGTTATCGACTTCTTCTGGAGAATTCCTCAAGGATTTATGTAATTATCCTGTATTTTAATCTCAATCTAATTATCTTTGAGGTGAGGATAGATTAATGTCACGTTCTGGGCTGTTGAAAGCTTGGTTAAAGCTTCAATAAGCTAATATAGTGCATGCAAAGCATGTTGTATCAAGAGCTTCCCTACAGAACTTTCTAAGGTTGTACTGCGTTCTATCTCGAGATGCAATCAGGATATTTCATGCCCTCAGAACTGTTTGAAAAGCGATACTTTATTCGATTAGTTTTTTTTTTCCAGAGATCTTTGCTAGAAATGATTTAGACAATCAATTGTAAAAGCAACAGAAACAAAATACATTGGTTAGCTATATTTACTCCCTACTTGGTGAGAGGTGAAAGTTCTTAGAAGATGAGAATCTTATTTAATTTCCCTCACCTACTATCTAAGTTTCAAACATGATCTAATGAAAATCAGGACTTGATCAAGTTCTGCATTTGCCTTCGGTATTTGGCTCTACTCTACTTGATTGAGTTTCAAGGACTATTGTTAAATACAGTTCCATTTAAGTTTGTTTATCTTGAAGTCTGATTGGATGGTAATTTTACCAATTGCAATCAGCGACTCAGTTCTCGAATCGATAATTTGAATAATTAGTTCGGAATACTTGAAATATATTAGACTGCATGTATGTACCATGAAGCTTTATTGTTGGGAATCTCAGTGTTTCTGGGAACATGAATAAATAATAAAGAGGGGAGATAAATTTACACAATTTCCATGCAGTACGTGTTTTACAACAAGTATAAAATGTTTACCTGCCTGGAAACACTTGGATATGAAATAAAAGCTGCTAGTACATGTTTAATTCATGTATATAGTATTCAAAAACAAACAGTAAGTGGAAAAATATTGAGGTTATATATTCCTGGAAGTAAATTAAAAGTTACTAGAACGAGTTCAATAGGCATATGTTGTAAATGATATCAAAAGAATAAAATAAATTCTCCGAGCAACTGTAAAACTCAGTCCAATAAAAAACCTTAAATCAAACGGAATATTATCATACATAACAAACCACCTGAAGTCAAGACTTCCAAATCAAATTTTCGTTTTATAACGACTCCGTGTTCCTGAGCTGACTCATGTTTTCTTTCTTTACTCCATCAATTATTCATCTGGGAACATGTTCGCTAGCTTTAACGGAGATACTTTCATCCGGGCTCGACTTTTTAATTCTTTTACTCCTGGAAAATCTATTTCTGTAATGTTGGTTTTAGAGGATTAAGGTTTTTAATAAAAAGAAATTGAATGAAAATACATGTAATGAATCTTTTTGAAGAATCAATATGCGTGATGGCAATAATCGGAAAAAGGAATTCAAATTTATATTTCCCTTCAAATTATCATATTTGCTTTAATCTATTGATTTTGATATTTAATAACGGTAAGTTAACCTTTTGAAAGTTTCTGAATATGTACATATTTACATAAGAAAATAACATATAATTATAATTAATGAAATGAGCTGTACAATTTTTTCCTTTAGAAAAGCAGAAACGACTGCTTCAGCTGCAAAAACTCACATAAGTACCATTAGACTCTTCCAAATCATCTGCAAACTATTCGTCTGCCATTGCAATTCTAACCTTAATCATGCATGCAATTCTTTTTCGTCGTAAAGGGCAAGTGGCCAAATTTAGCATATCCAAGGTAAATAAAACTACTATGAATGAACGAATGCAGAAAACTCTGGATGGTATTGTGTCCATTAATCAAGCTAACCCATTTGAAAGACTGCCAAATGTCATCTTATGGTCTCAAGTCAGCGTACTGGGAATATAATTGATCACTGAATGTCAGATTCTAATAGGAGTTAGTTGGCAACCCTGGAGATCTATTCAAATGGTCTCACAGAACTTATGAATGGATGTTTTTAAATTCTTTTTCGGTTACATAAGCTAAGTTTTCAAAATATTTTGTTAACATTTTCTTATCACTCAATGTACATAATTCTGACCAATAATTTTTACATTACTCAGTTTGTGCGTATAAGTTTCCTTTTGTAAGTAAGCGATTATATCAGCACCAATTCAATCCAGAGCACAGCGCACTTACTAAACTAGAGCACTAAAAACATAGGTATTATCATCCGCCATTTGGTGTCCTGTCAATAAAAGAAAGCATATGTAAACCAATGTAAACATTACAGGAAATGCGTTGTTTGACGAGGATAAAATGTTGTAATAACTTAAAAAACTAAAGAAAATAGTATCGGAGTGACTCATTAATGTGCCGAATGATTTATCATCATTATTAGCGGCAATTGTGGCTGTGAGATTCACAGACGAATTATAAGTATTTCATATAAAAATACGTATATTCAGTCAAAATTTCCATTAAAATCTATGATCAGATTAAAATTTTGATTGAAGTTATCTCAGTTCATTTTAATATATATTTTTATCTAAATTCTTAGACACGATCATAGAATCTAACCTCGATTTCAAGCAATAATTGATCAATATATTTATGTATTATACATATAGGTACCTATTATATAAAATATATATTTTATGTTTACATATATACATATATAAATATATTATAAGTATAAATAATATATAATCAATTATTTCTTTGATAAGTGAAATATTACGAACTCACAATTTTTGATCAAGATATGCGATATAAAAAATTGCAAATAGTAGACTTCCATGTTTTTTATCCCTTGGGTGAGAGCAATAAAATAATGAATCTTCCAATAAATATGCATAAAAGTTTTACTAGGTAAGTTAAAGATTACAAAGGTTGAAGATAAACAATGGAGTTTTACATATTTAGATACTCGAAATGCAATAAATTTGTCAGATTGTTTTCAAAAATTGTATTACAGAATATAAATTAAAATTCCATAATGATATTCTGAGTATTTAATATTACTCTAATTATATATATGATTGAAAACCGAATAATTTGATTCAACATTTGAAAACTGAAAATTCTAAATTGAAGCATGTAATTTGATTACAAATAATACACCATGCCAAAAATAAGTAATTTGATGGACTCCGATATTATTTTATCACGTTTTTTACCTAAAGATTAAACTATTTCGACTCAATCATCGCGTTTCATGCACTGTTAACATATGCTAAAGCGCTTTCTAAGGACACAGAATGGCGGATGATAATACTCATGTATTTAGAGCCTTAACTAAACATCATGCCGAAAAAAATCACCACTTCAATTTCAAGAACGTATTTTGAAAACTATCAAGAACAAAAACAAAGATTATTGAAAGTAACTTTATTTATTAGCAAAACATGAACACCAAACTAACTGCAACAATAATCTTGAGCGCAAACAACTTTATCAAATGCTAGTAGATTTCACCTCAGTTTTGAGTTTACCCTTTCCGGTTTATAATTTTTGTTTTTGTCAGCTGTTCACCAACCACAGATATTGATTGTAGTTCTGTTAAATTCACAGCATGTGCTCTATGGTCAAATTATCTTCATATTTCAATTTTTAAATATTTTTGTTCATAAAATGAAAACTTTTATCACTAATTTTATTGGTAAGACATAAAATGTTGTTGCATTTTAAATATTCCAAATGTAAATTCTTCTAGTTGATGATAGACGTTAAAACAAACACATGTCCAAAATGTTCTAAGATAAAGATCTGTTTTCCAAATTTCGTGTAAACAAGCTTTTCGATTGATTCTTAAGTCTCAAACATGAATAATTAGTCAACATTATTCTGTCAAGTCAACTATGAATGTTTATTGAAATGATTAACGTGTCTTTATTATATTCTAAGAGCTAGCGGCCGATCCCAGGTTACAAAATTGAATCGTGAAAAACTATAACAACACGATGAAAAAATATCGCAGTGACTAGTTGCTAGTTGAACAATGATAAGAGATTTTTTGTAATCTCAGCTATAATAAATACATTTGAATGGTCGGACGCTTCTATGCAACTCTTCTGTTGACCGTTAACGTGTTCTTACAAGATTGTTCGTTTTTGGCAGCTGATACAAAAGATCGACTTCGGCCAACCTTCGGCTGATTTTTGGCCGGAGCCGAATGTGATTTTTCTGGCCGAAGATGGCCGAAGCCTAAGCACAGGTCGAATATTGGATCAGACACTAGTTAGCAGTTATTCGATATAATATTTTATTTTCAGGAATAAATGTATCGATTAAAACTCACATGAATTATTTCTAGGGCTTATAGTTATCGAGAAATGATATACTACTACATTTTTAAATAAATAAAATCACTTGACAAAAACATTTGAAAATGCTTTTTCAGTTTCTGATATCGTGATACTATTTTCGAGATTTTCAAAAAAACATTCATTGCTTTGTGATGAGAAAAAAATATTGTTAGGAAAGCAGAGATTGAAAGAGAATATTCAAGAGATTGATCAACAATTATTTCGAGAACTTTATGCCGACAGGAACAAGTGTTTCAAATAAAACTCATACCAGCACCCTTAATTTAATAGTTGATAGAAAACTTTATCTATCTTTATGATAGCCCTTTTAAGGCTTATATGGTGATTTTATCACATTTTTTCCTGAGGGTTATAAATCAAGAAAAGCATTTGACAAAACCATTTGAAAATACTTTCTTGATTTTTAGATTAAAAAAAAAAAAAACATTAATTGCTTTGTGATGTGGAAAAAGTATTGTCAGGAGAACAGAAATTGAAACAGAATTTTCAAGAAATTAATTAGCAATTGTTTCGAGAGTCTTATTTAGAGAGCCAGAGGATCCTAGAAATATTTCAAAGAAAACTCTCATAGTTTCTTATGCCTTACAAGAATTTGAAATAATTTTCTGTAGGGCTTGCAGTTCTTGAGAAATAATATGCTACAATCCCTAATGTAGAGTTGATAGAAAATTGTATTTATATCTTTGGTAGCTGTTTTGAGGCTGCATATGGTAATTTTATTACATTTTCTCTCAAGGGCTATAAATTGGGAGTAAATCAAGTAAGACACTTATCAAAAACCCTTGGAAATGCTCTTTTGATTTCTGCTCTCCTGATTTTCAAACACAAAAGTAATCACGAAGCAACATTTTTTATCATGGGAGAGATGTTCAGAATGTTGTCACCAACGATTGGGTTCTATAAGTATTATATTTCAGCCATACAAGCACAATAGATTATCTTGTCTTCTTCACGTAGAGATCCGTACAAAGTATGTTGCGCTCGCACTCCCATCAATCGTCTCTGCCTATATGGTCACGTGGTGGGAATTTCTAACTACCTGAATAGTATGGCTTTTGGAATATAGCTCTGAAGTTGTGTCCACAATACTCTCTCGAAATTACAGCCTTGTGAGAGTACAATTTTTTTCAATGTTTTTTTTGTATTTCCAAAAATTTATTAGTAAGGATCTATACATTGAATATCATCCAGGACGTGATTTTTCTATTCAAATGGGGTGCATTATTGACTAAAAAGTGACTCTTTGCTAGAAAAAATTACAGTTACAGAACAGAACGAGATTCATTTTCCATAAAATATGAAAATAAAACCATATAAATAGCACGTTTAAACTTCGTCGACGCAAAATACCATTCCAAAACTACGCTACTATCATAGCACGGTACCTAATCATAGTACAGAATCCGATATAGACTACGTGCATGAAGTCTACTAGCGCCTCTAGCGGGCAATGGAGAACGATTGAACTCCATTTTATCATTGTTTCATACCTATAATTTTTTAAATGTACTAATATTATTTAATTCAGCTGTGTGCGTATAATATAACTTGCATAGCATAAAAGGTACGTTGAAATTATTTATTTTGAGTATTTTTTTCTTCAATTATAACGTACCTATTATAGAGAAAACGACTCAATCCGTCCAAATTGACACGATAACCTCAAATTATGACGCCGTGATCTTGCAGATCGGGTTTGTATTTATCAAACACTGTATCCCTTTTACCAAGGATGCATTGAAGAAAAGCGTGAAATTAGTTTTGCCATATTAAACATGTTGAAGAATATGTTGCTGACAATATTAACAACAAAATTATTGCGAAGTGCATCTGACAAACTTCTATCACTGAAACATCTTACGAATTAGAGATAGAGGTAAATTCATGAATCCCAAATCTATGATGAATATTTCTAATTTCACAATTGAATTTCAAACATATTTGTTATATAGATTAATAATGAAAGACAGACAATACTCTATTTACCGCTTTGATTCACTTCACTCGTTTTTTTATGTTATAACTGGGTACATGAAAACTATGAAACTATATTTCACTTGAATCATCTTTAACACAACAGCCTAGAACAAAACAAACGTTTTCCATGTTTTATATGCAATTATTTTCACTTTTAAACTACAATGCTCAATGACAACTCATTGTCGTATTCTGAAAAATGGAGTTCAATGGTTACAATGATGCTTACCATGAGCGCTCGCATCGATATTTGTTCAAACTCCGCCCCCTTGCACATAGTCTATAGGTGTCGACCTGCATCGATCAAGTAACCAAATGAAAATCATTCTTTATGCAATAACATATGTTAAAAAGAATAACGCTGATGAGTTGCTTGAAGAATTCTGTTCAAAATTATGTTTATTCAATAATTCAATACTAATTGTTTTCCATATCATCACCGATCTTGTAGAACGCTTAACCTTAATTGGAAGTATAAAGCCTAAAAGATATGTAAACATAGGGCTCCTTACCTTCTTCTTTATCTTTTTAGACCTGGCAACTATATAGCCTTGAACAGAATAAGGTGAGCAGCCCTATGTTTGCATATTCTATATAGGCTTTATACTTTCAATTAGTGTTAAATTTTTTTGGTTGCAAGATCGATGAAGATATGGAAAAAATTTTGAATTTTCGATTGAACTTAACCTTGAACATATTTCTTTGAGCAACTCATCAACGTTACTTTAGTTAACATATTTTGTTTCATAAAAAATAAATGCCATTTGGTTACTTGATCGGTGCAGGTCGACACCTATAACAAATCTTAGACTATCAGGAATCCGCTGCGCGTCTTGCCTTAACAGTAACCAGTGTACTATTACTCCACTAAAATTATTTGTTTTATATACCTATATATAGAAAATCATCTTGGATATCTCCTTCAAAAAATCAAATATGTACAATAGTCAATTAATCATCCTGAAAATATATTAGAAATTCTTTTATTTAACTTTCCCATAGAATATGATTTGACCTAGTTATTTGTCAGTCTTGACATCCTATATCCGTCGTCTCTCACATTCCCGAGTCCTGTGGGAAGACTTGTTCTGTTGTCCTGCCTCTACCCTAAAGAATATCAACACGAGAGGTTGCTGAGAGTGAGTGAGATAACGGCGTAGTTCAGTTTGTTGTACATATTGTCATTTGTTCACAAGCACATGGGAAAATGTGTTGTGAAGAGCTCACATTTTGTAACAAGAATTTAAAAAAAGAAGTAATGTTGAAGTATATGTGAGGATTGTCAGCACAATATACAAAGAGTTAGGTTATATACACCGAATAATCAAATTATGTTTTATGTACAGAAGATACAAATACATCTACAAAATTCATATTAATCATCGTACTAACTAAAAACAAATATTTACCACGGTATCGTTGACAATTAACCTCCAAAAACACCCTCATTTGTTGTACAATAACCTCTTGTAACACCTCAAGCGCAAATATCTTTGTTACCGTTGTAAACAATACAAAACAAACATAATTTTCAACACTGTTATATTATCTGTGTAAACACGTCATAATCATACCAATTTGACGATGTTTAGAAGGGTTGTAGCACTTTGTGATTGAATAATGCAACGAGATAATATTTTATCATTTGTTTTCTTTCATAAAAAGCGCCAAAATTAGTAAACATTATTGGTTATTGTTGGGATATCATGCTCAACATATAAATTTGAAAGTCAATCTTGATGTAAGGATTCATAATAGATAATAAAGATATATATTCCAAGACTATTCCATGAAAAAGTGTTCTGGTTGAAATTAAATATTTTAATTTCATACAGAAGCAAGTTATAACTTTTTATATAATCCAAAAAATTAGGACAGAACATTTAGAGTAGTGTAATATTTTTGCGTATAGCTTTGTATTCTAGTGGTTCATTGTGAAGATCCCAAAGCAAAGGATAGTAAGGCTATGTCAATAGAAAGGTTACAAAGTAACTAAATGGAAGGATTTCCGGCTAACGATCTTCAAAGGAAAACACTCTAGATACATTAAACAGAAATGTTCGTAAATAATGTATGCTTCTTTTAAAGTGATTGATAGGGGTTATTAATAATCAGAATTTCGGTAGTACTGTTTTCTGTGCGAACGCATTTAATAACTGTCATATGATAGCTTACTTGAATTAACATTACAAACAAACGAAACACATGTTCAATGAAAGGTTTCCAATCTTTTGGCGTCTGAGATTCCATTTCCAATCGATGACGAGTCACCACTGACTCACAGGAGTTATTGATCAAGATGAATCATAAAATAGGGCGCCTGAAGAGAAATTACTATGGGGAGCACATTATACAACCACCTGGATTAGTTTGGTCAATAATATTATGCCGTTCCACGAATAGAGGGTATAATAATAGCGATAGGAACTGTTTCACCTGTATAACATCCCATAAAGATTCGGAGGGAGGTTTTTTTTATAAGGGTGTGATAAGATAGCGGTGATGGATGATGTTTATTTTTGAGAAATTTAAGTTTTTATTTGAGCCTTGAGCTTTAAAGAAGGTTATATCTGGAAGTTATAATAAGGGTGTTTATAGAATATATTGAAATTATGCCTGTAAATAAGAACAGGCCACAAAAAAAACTGATTTATTGTAGTTGACTGTGCATACATGAAGGAGAATGTAAAATCGACGAGAATGCTATGAAACCAAATGTAGCTAATTCCAATTCCTAATAAAGCAATCCCCAATAGTACAAAATAAACCAGGATCATTGTTACATGTACCAGGAATAATTAATGTCTCTACATTCAATATTTGTGGAATATTTATTGTTCCTGGTACATGTAACATTGATTCTAGAATATTTTTAGCGCATTTTTTGTAAAAAAGCGCTATTATATTCACTTTGGTTGTCTGACTGGCTGGCTGGCTAGCGTGACGCTGAGTTCTTAGCAACTATACTATTCAGACTTGAAACTGGTACTAAATAAAAGCTGCTGTTTCGTAGGTTTGCACAAAATTGCTTTAATTCAAGCTCAGTGATTGTGGAAGATTCAATTATACAATTACTTGTTTCAAGTGAAACAATGCCCATAGATATATATGACATTAGGGATATGGCAACTAAAGTTTATTCAAGTAGATAAAAATTTAGCTACAACTTTAGCCTTGGGTGTTACTATTATTATGTACAGTTGTCAAATCTGTCCGGGATTCATTCAATGACTTGTTTGACGCGAATTTGAAGCTTATTAGAATGAATTATTATTATTGGATGAAAATTTGTTTACTTTCTGTGTATTTTTTTATGTTGCTTTGATAAAGATCAAATTATCATTTTAAGGTACAGCACTTAACCTCCCGTCAGTCAAAGCTAAACAATGAAGATTAAAAGGTATTTTTGAGTTTGTACATGCATAAATTATGTACCTATCAAATAGTCAACTTGAAACTAGTACTAAATGGAAGCTGCTGTTTCGTAAGCTTGCCCAAACTGCTTGATTTCAAGCTCAGTAATTGTGGGAGATGGTTATTTGCGAAATCTCTGAAGTAACAAGCATTCATGAGCTGTCAAAAATGCGCTTTCATCATCTAGATGATTCTTCAATTTTTTTGTTCTAAGGGATTGCTTCATCAGGCATTGGTATTAGATCCATTTAATCTCACAGATTTTTTATATGAGATTTTGCCATATTTTTACTGGACCGCCATAGGGAGAGGGTAATGTTTCTCGAATGTATGTTTGTATGTCTATTACGTTGTTACATTCTGAAGTATATGACGATATGTAGTAGTATAATTAACCGCTTTTCTGGTAACACTTTAGTTTGGGCTGAGATACAGAATTTTGTATCAGTTTGTACGTCGAAAATTAAATAAATTTCAAAAAAACAACTGTTATAAAAATAATATGAATAATTTTATGGAATTAATGCATTTTTAATGAATATCCCATTATGTTCTACCAGTTCTACTATGACATTATTTTGAACTGATGGAAATAAAAAAATATATTCATAATAAATGAATAATAAATAAACTGTGTTGAAGATAATTATTAATGTAAATACATCAAGAGCCCTGATCGGGTGTCAAAGCCATTTGAATTTTATTATTATTAACACGAACAAATATTTGTAATATTACGATTAAACTTGCTAAAATTTACTAGAAAACAACAATGAACGTACAACCGAATTGAAGATGGCGTCTAGGGGTTATATACGCCAATTAGATTGGATCAAAATATTGTTTATTTTGAAAAACTGTGACAAAGCTATTCTCTCCCGTTTGTCCCTAAAATATATGAATTCCCTGAAGCCCGAATAATTATAATATTTCAGTGAAACATTTCTGGTGCTCGCGTTGTGATCATAACCTACAAACAATAATGGGTTGAATTAGTTAATGGAAATGGAAGAAGACAAACTAACTCACGTGATACATTTTACTCAGTGTCAAAGTACTAATTAGGTATTAGAATAACTATTAATGCCATCAAAGATGGCGCCAATGCTTGAAAGTTATACTTTTGTAATAAGAGATGGCGCTGTTAGCATTTGTTATTGCTATAGTCGTGAAATTTCGGTGGATTGAATTGATATGCTTGAATTTTTGAATTAAATACAAGAATTGCAATAATATTTTGGATATGCGCTCTTCACTTTTCTGAGTCTGTGGTGTCAGATGATAGAAGCACCTCTTTGTGAGCGCTACATTGTTGGGTTTGAATTAGCATCTTCCTTGAAGCGCCTGTTCAACAACAGAATCAGCCAGGGCAAAGAATAAGCTGTTGCTTTTCTTTTCTAAATTATTTCTTGAATAATTGAATTCATTCAACTCGTCATCTCTCTTGAAAACCAATTTCTGTATTTGAATACACGTTTTGATAGTCAATATGTTATAAGTTATATTTTGTTCATGTTTAATTCCTGTCGGTTTCACAATACTTCCTTGTACTTAGTACAAGTAAGTATTGCGAAACCGACAAAATTCACCTGGTTGAACGTATAATGTTGAATTTTTGTATTTAAGGCTGGTATAGGATCTAGTTGTGCACCTCGCATTATGGTTCTAATCGTGTGTACCGGAAGTGCACTTTACTTGAAACTATTAATTTTTCTAATAAATCCAGAATGATCAACCGTAGGATGTTGAAATTCAGTATTTTAACTTGATGTTGTATCATAATGGTTATCTACTATTTTTGTATGAATCGGCCAAGCCAGGAGTGCTCTTTACTTGAAACTTTTTTTACATTTTTTGCATAAATCTAGAAAGATCAACCATAGCATATTGAAATTTAGTGTTTGAACTTGTTGTAGCATCAAAATAGTTATCTACTATTTTTGTATCAATTGGCCAAGCCGGAAGTGCAATTTATGGGTATAACAGACATTCAGAATTTGCGGTATTGAACAATCAGTTTAATTGAAATGATAAGGTAGGCAATCATAATATGTTGTCAATTTCCCAATTTTAAATAGACTTTTTTGGTTTTAATTCTGTATATTTAATTTTATTTTTGACGTTTCGACTCTCTAACCGAAAGTCATCATCAGAAAAAATGATACAAAAATAAACAAGGCAAGAAGGTATCTAGATAATTAGAAATTGAAAATTGAAAATATACAGTAACTAGATGTGAATACGTGGATTCCACATTTTGTTCTTTTTGCACTAAATGTGGAATCCACGTATTCACATCTAGTTATCTGTATATTTTCAATTTTCAATTTTTAATTATCTAGATACCTTCTTGCCTTGTTTATTTTTGTATCATTTTTTCTGATGATGACTTTCGGTTAGAGAGTCGAAACGTCAAAAATAAAATTAAATATACAGAATTAAAACCAAAAAAGTCTATTTATTATGATATAATTCTGAAAAAATGTATAGATCATTTCCCAATTTTGTTTGACATTTTACATGTCAAAATATTTTTCCCTAAATTTCATTTCGTAAGCATGCCAAAAGCGACAAAATTGGATCAGAACATGCTTTTCCATACAAATTTAAAATTAATTTTCATTATGTTGGTCACACGGTCCAGCTTTAATTTCAGCATCATTGAACTCCAAATATACATACTTATCAAACCTCTTGAAGGCATGAAAAATAAAATGGGGCACTGAAATCTACGACTATCTGACGGTCTCAAAGTACAAGAAAATATTGTGAAACCGACAAAATTCACATATCGAGATTTTGATGGATATATCCGTTTTGAGCATCCCTGAATCCATTTTGACTATTATTGGCTTGATGTTGGTACGTATGTAAACAGTATTTAGGAATGTTGTAGCATAAGAATGATGACCTACTGTTTCCATAGCAACCGACTAACCATGGAATGATGAGATGTTGTGTTTAATTATATATCCCATGATGTACAAGTAAGTCACGTGATGTCCACGTCAGATTTTTACTTTATATAAATTAAGTCCATAAAACTCATTCTGTGATTTAATTTCGGGGAGAATATTTTCGTCTTTTAGCACCGGATTTCTTAAGATTAAAAGTTCCAATGTTTTGCTTCGATTCAGATAAAAAAGAAACTCTGACCCTTGAGCATATATTACCTCAAGTAAATGAGGTAGAAATTGAATATTCATCAATTTCTCAAGGTACGAATAAATGATTTAGTAAATGTACGAGTTGACTTTATAAATGTTGTCGATGTTGTTTTTATAAATTAATTTGAATCTTTGTTATTATTATATTACAAAACATTTATTTATATCACGCGGGGATGTCGGTAATTTTTTTTCTTTCCATATACATGGCTTGAATCACGGTATCCTCTCGTAATTGGGAAGTAATTATCGTTTCTCCAACACTGTTTTGGAATTTATATTCCATAACCAGAAATTATGTTGGAACCAATGACATTCCAAAAAATCGTTTAGAATGATTCCGTATGCCGTTTAGAATCATTTAGACGAATCAGAAGCTGTTAGTTTGGTTACTACCATGGTTATTTCCTAACAATTCAAGTATTCATATCTGGATTTACGTTTGATATTTAATAATTTTTTAAGTTTCCTCTAAAATATTGGTGAGTTTCCAAAATCTTATTGGAGAAAGTATAGTCTACAACATGTTTGGAATGGCGTATTCCACACTCGCGAACCGTAATCCGAGCCAAAAGCGAGGATTACAAACTTTTCACTCGTTCAGAATATAGGCCATTCCAATACTTATTGTAGAATATACTATTCTATATTTTTAAATGGTCGATGAAACAGTTTTACTGTACCTGCTCCAAAATTCGAACTTTAACAAAGTTCTAGTTGAATTATAAAAAAGCTCATAACCTGAATGTTTTACAAAAATACAAATTCAGGAGTCGGTTCTCACACCATCATCCTGAATAGGGCGGCAAGTATAGATACGTGTTTCGTCTTTATTGGAACTCTACAATACAGTATATCCAAGCCTCAGATGATCGGATTTTTAAGTCAATCAAGTTGTTACATGACATGTTGAGCTATAAATCTACAGAATTGCCATCAACAGTTTAACAAGTCTTGAGAGTTCCATCGGGTAAGTTCGATAATCGTATCATTCAAAATCGGCTAAGATAGGAATTTAGCGCCAACAGTGGTGGCGGTATCTATTCTTAAAACTTTTGAAATTAAAGAGTACTTTATTTATTGAATATGCATCCGGAATGTATATGAGTGCTTTAAATTGAACACGTGAAGAAACGGAAGTGATAGATTCAGTTATATCCAATCTCCACGTGATTCAGACCTCATTGATTGACAAAACAAAATTCACCATTGCGCTCATGGATGTGAATATTTCAAATAGTTTCACGCAGACATACGTTTTCACTAGTACAAGGCAGTTGGTAGGGTTTAAAGATGTAACCAGCAATAAAATATGTCAGAACTTGGGTGGACAAATGTCCTTTTCATAATACCTGCTTTGAAACAACGCGTTTCAACGCCTGTTTTGTCAGTCGAAACAAGACAATTTCAGACAAATGCATGTGTAGCCTAATAATAAGTCTATTTCTGCCCTAGAGGAGGAACAAGCTTGTTTCTGCCCGCTGAATTTGTTTCTTAAATCGTTTTACCCCTGGCAGAGTCGCATTTGTTCATTGTCAATCTGAAAATCATATAACCTCAGTTAATTTGACAGTTGTTGTATTCGTAACTGTAAATTGAATTGAAAAGACGATAGTTTCAAGAGAAAAATAATAATACGACAATTTTAAGTACATCACAACATCTTATTGATAAAGCACAAGCAGTTACTCTCGACTTGTTACCTGCAAAATCAAAAGAAAAATATTTACTTTGTTATGACAAATTTGTAATATGCAAAGTTTCAATGCAGGTATTATGGAAAATACAGTGTGTGGCACGGGACAAAACACGATTTCAGCCGAGGGAGATGCCAGCCCTCGCTTCGCTCAGGCAAGTAACACTCACCCTCAGCTGAAATCGTCTTGTTTCGCCCCTAGCCACACTATATAGATGTAGCCGAAGTGACAGGCTTGAAGTAATTCGCGCAAGAAATCTATACTTATGCAGTAAAATTTGTTTGTAGAAAAATCGTTCCAATTAAAGTCTAAATTATAAATAAGAAAATAAATTTTTGCAGGAGGTGAAACCTTAATTGCCAAATATTTCTGACATCCGTAAGATGTTTCCTGTAGTCTTATTATTCTCGAGAAGATCATTATTTTCCATCTTAAAAACGACAGTTTGTTAAATTGGATTTAATGCAGGAGTACTGAGCTAGTTAATAAAGATCTACAGCGTGAAATTCTATCAAGAGGGGTCATGGGCAATGTTTGATGATATTACGCTGAATCTCGCTAAAATTCTCTTCTAAAGGATATGATGAACGAACAACCGAACTAAAAATGACGTTCAAGGACTATACAAGCCAATTAATATATTTTTGTCGAAATACATTTATTTAGAATTTAGAATTGATTTTTTTCTTCCATATGTAGCTCAAATCACGGTATACTCACGTAGTTATTATTGTTTTATTATTTTCTAATTGACATAGTAGAGATTTTATTGTACCCGTTCCACAATTCAGTCAGCCGTTCACAGGTGATTTTGAACCTTACTGATTCATAGATATATGACAGTAGGGGCTGGCAATTGGCAAAATCTATGGGTCAGTCGTCAGTAGGGTTCAAAATCGCATAAGTGGTTGACTGAATTGTGGAACAGGTGCAATAGAATTGTTACATCGATGATTTGAAAATATATGAATGATAATAATTTCCCAATTACGTGAGAATACCGTGATTTAAGCCATGTATATGATAAAAAAAATTGGCTTTAATTTTAAGTCACCACGTGATTGCAAATAAATGTATCCAGAGAAAATACTATTGAGCCTCGTTCTAATTAGCGTATATAATCCTCGGTAACTATTGTTAAGAGAGCTTTGGGGTGATAAAATGAAATATTTGCTTATAGTAATAATAATAAAATAAATTATAGTCGAAACTCGACCAGGTCTCTTGATGTATTTACATTTATTATTATCTTTAACACAGTTAATTTATTATTCATTTATTACGAATGTATTCATTGATTTCCATTAGTTCAAAATAATGTGATAATAAAATATGACGAGGAGTTTATTAAAAATGCATTTATTCCATGAAATCATTTGTATCATTTTTATTACAGTTGTTTCATTCAAATTATTTTATTTTCTGACTAATTCATAATTCTGTAACTTAGCCCAAATTGCAGTGCTACCACTATAACGTTAATTACACTACTACATATATTTAGCTGTCATTCTTATTTTCGCTGTAAGTGACAGCTTCTAAAAATAATCTCTTACAAAATAAGTTATTGAAATAATCTTGTAGAGGTGCTTTTAAAAATAGCTAAAAACAGAGTACCGCTACCATAATATTACCAACAACAAATACTTGTTTTCTACTTCAGTACTTTTCATCATTATTATGTCAGAGTTACAACTTTCTGGATCAGGACAGTGTTGAGATTCACACCTTTGTTTGTTTTTGCTAATGTCGGTAATGTGTGCGCTTGGAAAACAGCCAACATTTGTACTGAGGAAAACGTAATATCGTAATTGTTTTGTGTTCTAGATGAAAGCTAGCACTTGTTTCGTGTACTAGGAGCAATAGTATTGCTGTAAATGAAAGCATAGAGATGTATATAAACATAAATTGAATAAATACGATGATTCGAGATACACTATTCACGTATTTGTTAAAAGAAAAAGTAATATTTCAAAATATAAAAAGCGGATCGATTCTGTAACTAGTTCAATTTCAGTCCTAGAACTGTCAAATTTGTCATAAATTGGGCGGTAAATACAAAGTAAATTGTTGCTTTGCCTAACTAAATCCACTGTAGAGCGTAATGACATGAAAAATCTTTGTTGCATAATGAGCGACGTACACAAACCTCCGAGATACAAACTAATCTAACCTGTACCAACTACACAATCCTAACCTCATAGTTCATTAAAATGTCCCCAAAGACAAAGGACGAAATCAGCGGACCGGTAAAGCTGAATATTAATTCCGCTAATCACTTCACTAATTATTCAACTTGGGAGTTCGGAGGAGGCTATTATGTAACCGCTAACAAAACACTATAAGGGATAAATTAGACAATACAGACCTGCAGAGGGTGAAATAAGCTGCCAACAGCAGAGTGGTGTGGTTATCTCGACAGGGGAATTAAATTTGAATGGAATTCTGATTTGAATTGACACGGATATTTCTGGAGGCTGCATACGAATTGGATTCAATATGATGGTGACATATTTTTTAGGGCTAGAATCTGTGAATACTGAGAACAGCCCAGAATCTTATTTCCTGCTCTGATTCTGAGAACAGATTCTGCTGATTAGAAGAGGACTAGAAAACAGGCAGAAAACATTTTAAAGCAGAAATTGGAGACTTTAGGGAAAAATAGAACCGAATGAAGCAATAAAGTGAAGGAATCGTACCTAGAATAGTAGAGCTATAGACACTAGGGTGATAAGGTATGTTCTAGCAATGTTTAACATGCACTCTAAAATACAATTTCAACGAATTGAGCTTTCAGTTCAGCCGACTGTAATCGTAATGCGAGGTGTACAACTAGATGTTATAGAAGTGTTAATAAGAAATTTCAATATTCTACGACTGACTGTTTTGAATTTAAGTAGAGGGATATAATACGTGAAGGAGCCTTTTCCGTTGTGAGTTGGCAAAGAAGTATGAAGTAAGCGGATGAAAAAGGAAAATGCTAATTAAAAAGTCTTGGAAATTCACTTCTGCACAAATTGAACTCCAAGAACTGCAAAATATCAGTCGCATTTGCATGCAACTAATTAAATATGAACTTAATATCAATCAGTAGACAAGTTGAAAGAACAGAGCAGTTCAAAAGCTATACATCCATTCAACAGAATCGTTGAAAAGGTTGTTTGTCGGTTGAACAAAGCTGTTCAAAAACTGTTTTTCAGTTGTTCACTTGTCATCAGAAACAAATCCTGTTGATCAGAGCAGGTCCTGATGAACAACAGCCGTTGAACAGCTTTTGAACGGTTCTGTTGGACCGATAAATAGCTTTTGAATAGCCCTGTTTCTTTAAATTGTCTGCCGATTGAAATAGGATGCATATTTAATTAATTGCATGCGAGTGCGATCAATATTTTGCAGTTCTTGGAGTTGAATTTGATTATTGATACCTTTGAATCTTGTAAGATAGCCTACCTGTTCTACAAGCTATATTTTTGACAGTGGTACCATAAATTCCCAATACAGAAAAGAAAGAAGGAAACAGATTCGACAATAAGCGATCGCATTGAACAAAGAGTCTTTATTTTAAGAAATTTATCGCTATGATTCAAATGTTTACGGCCACGAGCTCTGCTTCTGGTTCATTGGAAGCGTTGTTATGAAGTTTTCTTTAGATACAAATACAGAAAATACTATATTTCCACAGAGTTTACGTGTATATTTTCCATTAGAATGGTTTAGTACAACTCTCCTTAAGACAAAATTGTTAGTATAACAAAAAACACAACCTGTAGTATTAGCGTATGATCCTAAGACGGAAAGCTGTCTTCAGTCAGAATACCATCTAAGTAATGCTTTTAGAGCAAGATCCCAGGCCCGCCAGACGTTACTTATTTTCTGAGAAACAAAATGTGTTGAATAGACTAGTGTTAGTATGTACATTGATCGTATGCATGCATGCTAGCTTGGGCCGACGGCCAATTTACTGAAACGCTACTATTCGAGACACCGTCATAAACATCCCAATCCCAGTCGATGATGTGAAAGCCATAATGAAAGAAAAATCAAAGAAAAACAGGCTTAATGAATGGCACACAACAGCCAACAACAATCTCAGCCATAAAGAATGACACTAAGACATGGACTGCAATGGAAAACAGAAAGCACCAAATCATACTGACAAGACTACGAATTGGACAAACGCGCCTCACATACGAACACCCCTTGCAGAGGAGTCCTCCACCAATATGTGAAAAGTGCAACGTAACCATATCAGTTTATCATATACTAATGGAATGCCGAAAATATAATGTTCAAAGACTATATAACAACATTCCCCCTAACCTCAAAAATGCCCTAGCAAATAACACGACAACACAAAACAATGTTATCAAATTTCTCACAGATACTGAGCTTAATAACAGAATGTAATAGCTACCTATAGAAAAACTTAATGTACCGAGTAACTAGTGATCAAGCTGTCGAAGTTCCTTCAAATATATGCAATAAAAAAAAAAACACTAATCGCTGCTACTGTTTTGAATTCTTGTTTTCAAGCAAATATATGCTCTCCGCAGATTATAAAAAATATGTGGGAAAGATGAAAACTGCTTGAAACTATTCAAATACATACAGAGACTATTATACTCATAAACACGGTCGTAGTTACTTAGTAAAATACTTATCATGTGGTTCTATTCTTGGCTTAGCAACGCATGCACTATTCTCAACTGTGCAACAGGAAATATTTAGTACGGAATGTATAGGTTAGTATCATATTTATTCACAAATATTGACAAAAATGATGCACATTACTTTCCAATAGAATAAATTATATTTATTCCCGAACGTAGAATAAATACCACAAGATGAGAAAATGAAGCTAACATGTATGCTGCTACACTAGATAATCTAAATTGAGATAATAAACTTTAGAGTAGCTTCAACTTAAATACTTAGTTGAGATGGCCAAAATTTTTATTTCTCAGTAACAGTATCAATTATAAGAATTCTGCACTATTTTAATCTGATTTAACTTGACGGAATACAGCATATCTAAGTAATTAGTGATGATTAGAAGCGATTACTACCCTCGACAACAATTAACTGGAATCCCCACCGATACGACGCAGCACTACTTCAAAGTACGGATAAAAAAAATGGAGAATTTAACGGTAATATTGTCCTGTACGGCCGTGTTTATAAGGGTACTGTAATGAGCGAAAGTATAGAAATTCGTAAAAGTGGGGTAGGCTTTGACATGACCTTGTCTGGGTGGGGCCTTTCGTCCTCGTTGTATCGCACCGCACCGCACCACACCGCCCCGCTTAATGGAAAAATCTAGCAACATGTACTAGACTAAATCTGGAACTTTCGAGAAAACGGGTTTCCATATATAAACGCAAATAAACGACTTGAAGGGATAGTGTAAAGGTGGATCTAGAGCAGTGAATATCAAACAGTGAAGTGATCAGTGTATATAAATAGTTAAATATAAATATCTGCGGCTTTGTTTAAGATAGTAGTAAGTGATAAATAAATAATATAGTGTTTGTTAGTGACTTTTACTATAATTATAAACAATTATCTTCTAAGCAATAAACATTACAGTACAATCCAAAAATTCCTATCTGTATTTAAATAGTTTTCAAACAATTTTCATCTTTCCTATACATTTTTTGCGATCTGCGAAGAGCATATATTTGTTTGAAAACAAGAATTCTACACAGTAGCAGCGATTAGTGTTCATGAAGGAATTTAAAAGTCATTTTTTCAAATGAAAGCTGAACAGACTATACGTTGAAACATTACTCATTTTTCTTAAAGTCTGAATGCTGATTTTTTGTATATTTCAGAGAATTTTGTAAAAATTGATAATCAACACTATCAGATACTTCCCATCGGCGGTAATTCCTGCTAGCGGGTTTAAAGTTTGCAAATAATAACATAAAATAACTTACAGTCTTAGTACTGGTTTGATAATGAGAGAATAATTTGAATACTTTTTGTAAACAGCCAAACCAATCGTAGGGGGCCGAACATCCTCCAGACACCTTTAGAATATCGCTGTGAATATGAACGCGAGGTAATTGTACGCTTGATAGTAAGCAAAATATCTATGACCTTTCAATTGTATCTGGAATATGTTTGGCCTTTACGATTGATCTGATTGTTTATTAGAAGTATTGACATTATTCTTTGAGTATCATATATAAAAACTAGGACTTAGACTATGAGTAAGATCACGTTGTTTTTTGCAAGCTTTAAAGCGTCTAGCAGGAATTATTGCCGATGAGAAGTGTCTGGCAGTATTGATTATTGATTATTAACAATATTCCCTAAAACATACAGAAAAATCAGCACTCAGACTTTAAGAAAAGTGAATGATTTTTTAACGTAACTCTAGCATCTGATATCTGTAAATTGGCCGTCGGCTCAAGCTAGCAAGTATACATACGATGAAAGTAACGTCTGGCGGCCCTGGGATCTTGGACTATTTCTGTTATTCTTCACTCGATGTGTGCTTTCAATCACGAAAATGCTCTAAAAGATCAGACAATGAACAATGAGTGGCACTGCGAAGCTCTGAGGCGCTTACGTAACGCCGTGAAATGACCTGCTTTGTGAAATATGGAATTGTTTAATTACGTCAGCTGCCATACAGATTCTCACGACTTAAGATTATTCCCTAAATGAAAAAATACTCTGAACGGGAGATTTTAAGACTCAATGGAAATTAAAAATGCGAAAAAGCGACTGTTGGTAACTGTGCGTTTTCAAAAGCAGAAGGATTGAAAGAAAATTGTGACATCCTGAGGGATTTTACTTCATGTACAGCTTGAATTCGAATATTTTGTGGACTGTCATGCTAAGACAGTTGAAGTTCGGATTCTGCAATGTTTTAGGACTTCTTGAGCCCCGATGTTCATTATGCTTATAGATATCAGTTTGTTGTACCGAAGAGAGGCTTCAAAAAAGATTCATGTCATACCACCATGAATACTGTCGGGAAGAACAGGGGCGAAGCACGACCGACTTTTTTTGAATTAAACTTTACAATCTGCTAATGAAAAGCCTTACTGAGAGAACATGTGCTTATATTTGAGGACAAGTCACACAGACTAAGTGCTAGTACCAGGATTTAATGAGCACTTGCAGGAAACTTGTAATTTATCAAAGCTTTTAGAATGTAGCATACAAGGAATACTCTTATATCGCCTAATGTAATTAGTTCTGGAATTGGAAATTTATAAGATGACTGCAATATTCAGTTCATGAAGTTAATTACTTTTTAAATGAGACAGTTAATGCTCCAATGGATATATGCATATAAAAACAATTTTTTATTGGAAATAAATCCTTATTTATTAAAGTTTCGTTCATTACGAGTAGAAATAGGTCAATTATTCAAGCACACGGAGTGCAAATACTGAATCTATTCGGATTTCCATACTAAATCGTCTTTCCTTGTTAGATTCTCTAGGAGCATCTTGCCAACAGATAACATCAAATAGTCATTTGCCTCCTTCTGCTTTCGGCTGTTTTCTGAATATTCAATTTAGGAAATTCCCAAAATGGTTCCAACTACTTTATCGTAAATGATGAATAAATGGATAAGGCTTTGAAGCTGAAAAAACCAAAATGAATTTTGAAGAATTCAAGGCAATTCCTTAAGGAATCAGCACCATATATTATACGCTCAGAACAATCAATCTCCAACAGATGTTCAAGGATAAGACGGATGTTCGTTTTACTAAGGGCATGGAAGATTGTGAGCATGATTCTTGAGAGTACATTCATTAATAAGATTAATTGAAATAACAAATTAGGTTGATCATTCAGATAAAAAACGATGGCTGTTTGTGGATACCAAGCAAATTAGAGTTTTCGAGGTTGGTGGCAAGAAAAAATTATTTAGGGTAAAATCTGGACTGTGGAGTAAATGGGTGACTAGTTGCAATCTTGATTCATACGAAGAAGTTTTGATAGTTGCATGCGAGGTTGCGTTTTATGATTCTCAGAAGGAATTGATGCAACTGAGCCACTCTTTCAGAAGAGAGCATCAATCATTTTTTTGTTTGAGTTTTGCTCGCGCACTGATTTTGTGAGCTTATTATTATTAACAAAGACTTCAAACTGTTGATTATTGTTTGTTATCGGGGTCATAATTGTAGATTAAAGACTTATTATTCGTAATTATGCCTTTCGATCAAATTTGTGGAGCATAAATTTGCACTACTCGTGTGTTTTCTAGTTCAGGGGTCAACAAATATGGAGCTCATCGTGTTACCAGTTCCTTCACACACAGCTGCTGATGTGAAATATTATCTACCGCAGTAGATCCGCTAAATATATCTATGTGTCGCATAACGATTTCCCTTCAGCAATGTTTCCGCAGCATGAATTTTTTCAACAGTAACCGCTAATGCAGATTTTCTAGTCTCAATTTATCTTCCAGGTATCACCGTACACGTTTAAATTCACGGAATCGTCTGTCAACCATGGATTTTGAACAATAATTATCCCCAAAATCTGCCACCAAATTTTAATGACTTTTTGAATGTCAACCCTCTTTTATAATCGTACAATTGCATTTTAATACAATCTTTTCAAAAATGCAGATATAAACAGTCGAACACTTTTGATGGATGTTCTTGCTTTTTTAGTTTTTTGCTTTCGGGGCCCACTACTGACTATTTTCAGAGCAGTCCTTGTACAAAATGCCACCAAAAATCGTTGGATGATAAGTTCATTGGAATGGCAGGTTCCATGCTCAGACAAATGAGCTACAAAAAATTCATCTGATTCGGTTGCTCAGTAATCAATTATTGATGCAATTTGATCAGCAATTCGGCATAATCTTTCATAACCTGATTTTATTTCCACGATTTCAGTTTCGTGTACCGTTGTCAATTTAAATTTCCATTAAGCCCAGAAAATTTGATTATCTGACATTTTTAGACTAATGAATTATTGATTATATTTAACAGATGTTTGAAAATGTAATTTTGATTAATTTAATTCAAATTTGTAGTTGTTATGGTGAAATAAAAAGTGAATAATAGGCTAGTACATCAACAAACAGTTGCTGCGCTTCGTTATTGGAAATGATGGTATTTTATGTAAATTGAAAGAACGAAGTTTAATCCATAAATCGATATTTCACGACGTTGAAGTAATATTTACCATGAAGTATATTAAAGAGAATTTCATTCTAGCTATGTTCATATCTAATTTGCATAAAATGATTACTGATACTTCAATTTGCTGAAGCAAATGAGAAAAAAATTATTATGATTTCTAACTAGACTGGAAGCCTGAAAATTCTTATAATCCTAGTAAGAGAGTATCTGCAATGTTTGCCTAATTAATGTCTTCACATTGTGATATAGCCGTCGCCGTGTATTGGCACCGTCATGCCCGACAAAACTTAATTCGCTCAATAAGGAGTTTGAGGAGCATCATTGGATTGCTGTAAAGATGTTCTTTCCAATCGTATAAAATTAATGCATTTTAACTAAGCTTTTCTGATATTATAAATCAACATTTATCTATTTTCAATCAGATCTAATGTTTTTTGCAGTAAATCTTTTTAATACGATCACCACAGCTTTACTGGCTCAAAGTATAACAATAATGAAATCATATTATTGAAAACAGAAGTCTTTTCGTTATTAAATCATAGATGTCGCCACTGCGTGAATGCGGAATAATTATTATTCTTCTCCTAACTTTGGAAAACTGAAGTTTAGAAAAGAATTATGAAGTTTGTCGGAGAAACTTTGCCCGGTAATTTATAAAATGAAATTTTATTTTTCTGACATGGATTATGTTTAATTTAAAAAGAAGAAAACAAGTTGAATAAAAGTGGGGAACAGTGACAGACAGCTAATTCAATTTTTGAATGTAGAAATCTTATATCCTCATCTTTCGATTATTAATGTATAGCTCAGTCAAATTAGGGTTTTACCTCGGAATGTCAGATAATAAGCTGGAAACTTGTACAAACTTTTATTTTGGCATTCTCAAAGTTGTCTTAAAAGTCTCATGAAATCTCGCGTCTGCCTCTTAGTTATTCCAGGTCAAAGATCGCAAAAATTGGGCTTTTGCGAATATCTTGGTTTCCAAGGCTTCAATAATGTTGTCATTTTCTACAAAAATTGTGAAGCATGAAACAAATATTGTCTTGTTCATTTTTTCATGCGCTCAACCGTTTTTGAAATAGAGAGCGGAGAACGCGCAGCACTCAGCCATACATACTGTAATGCAAGGTCAACCATGAGTTCCGGGGTATAATAACTCGTACAAAGTTAGTAAATCACTAAAATATCCTTAATTCGTAATATTTATTGGTCAATACATTATATTTGATAACATTTCACACATATAAAATATTTTTTTCAATAATATTCCTACTTTGTCTAATTAAAAACTCATTAAGTACACTTTAATTTAATAATAATGTTGTTAATATGGATTACACAGCATTGAGGCAATATTGCCCATTACAAAGGCCACAAGCTGAAGTGCATTGCAACCCTGATTTTCTGCACCCGCAGTGGGCACCACAACCATTATTACAGTTGCAAAATATAGTTTTCAGTAATGCATCTGGAGCCGATGATGAAATTGTTGTCATTGGTTCTAGAAATTCATTTTGCAGCACCCAACCCCATTCTTGCGTTACAGTATGTAAGGCTCAGTGCTGCGCATTCTCAGCGCTCTATTTTCAAAACAGATGAGCGCATGAAAAAATGTTTAAGACAATATTTGTTGAAAATTTTATGCTCTTCAATTTTTATAACGAATGTCAACATTATTGGAGTCATAGAAACCGAGATATTTGCTGAAAACCGATTTTTGAGACCTTTCACCTTGAATAACTTGAGACGCAGACACGAGATTTCATAAGGTATTTGAGACAACTCTTATAATGCTAAAATAAAGGTTTGTACAAGTTTCCAACTTATTATCTCTTATTCCGAGATGAAACCCTAATTTGACAGGGCTATGTAGTAAATTTACTTGGGAAATCTGGAATCAACAAAATATAAAGTATCATGGGCAGCAGATTGAAGCCGATCACTGGTAAGCAGTTGACCGAAAGTCTGACGCATGTTTTTTTGTACCAGGAAGTTAGTTGATCTGAACTTACTCGGTTACTTGAAATTGTTAATTCATTTGATTTTCAAAATAAATTATTATAAATTCATGCTCTCGAGATTATAAAACTATCTAAAGCCTGTTAAACAGTTTCTTTCCAAATATAATTGGATTGTTAGTCCATAGGTGTCTCTATTTTATTGTATTCACGTTTCGCAATTTTTTTGTTCTCTGAGAGGTGCAAGAATCCTTAGAAATATAATACAATCTTTCTGGCTTCCTGAAGTGTCAAGTGCAGTTTCAAAGTATATCAGTCAGATTATGGAGCACCGTTTAGTATTTTAAAACAAACTAGAAGATAAATGAAACAATATTCATCTTCACCCACGTTGGGATGTGATATCTCAATAATTCTTATTATAATATTAACTAGATAACTCAATTTTCCAGGTCATACAACGGCTTTTACAATTTTTATGTCATTGCAAAGAGCTTGAATTAATCCTACCAGCAATCACTGACTTTGGTTACTTGGACTGTGGAATAAAAATTCGAAAAAGTTATAAAAACGAATAGACATTCAGTAATGTTTTTGAAATGGTCTCTTCCCTTTATAATCCCTGTTTCTTCGTTTTGATTGATTAAAAAAATTCGGGAAATGTCGATCCTCTGTGACATTTTTTTCATTTTATACTTTTAAAATCTCACAAAAAGTCAGAAAACTTTTGTGAAACTGCGTGCAAAGAATTAAATTGTTTCAGAGATTTCTACATTTTAAATGTCTTCTGTTTTTGTTTTGTACTGGAGTTTGTTTTGGACAAATGTAATTGTTGATGGTAATTAATTAAAGGAGGCACTACTAAAAGAAAATAATTGAAAAGATTGTTGGAATGTAAACTAATATATTACAGAATTACGCCTTTTCCAGTGAGAAAGTATCAGTTTGATGATGTTTATACTTTACGATACTTTGTTATATTCTATTCAATAACACGTTTCTTTATATAAAATAAAATATTCAATTGAATTGGAAGTTCTTGATTTTGCCGCTCTTTTCAATTACTTGGAATATTCCTAGCCTTTTTAAAAATGTCGGAGGAACAATTTTTCATCATATCTGCCTTATTGAGAACATGACATTTCACTTTTTTTTTACAAGCTCATTCGACTGTTTGAGCCTTTTGGACTGTTGCGAATTGGAATTGCATGCACATTTTAGTACTAGGCTTTAAATCACTTTCAATTATTTCACGTTACAAAGACATGCAATATATTGTGACGCAAAACCCACTTTTAAAAAATATATATTGGAGTTTGCACTATGATCGGAAAGCGTGCATCGATCAATAACCTTTGCATATTTATTATCAAGGGATATAGTTTCAACTCTCAAAAAGGCATTCGGTATAAAATCGGAGAACCTCAACAGTCACCATCTCACAATACTTCTCAAATACATAGTTAAACATACGATAAATAGCAAATTTTCGATTTCCTTCAGTTTCTAATGAACGAATATTGCACTTACGATATTAAAGTTACTCCGCTTCGCGTCGTGCTCTTAAATTTGTGTGCGCTTTAAAGGTCACCTTATATACTATCATTAAGATGCGTTACAATTACAACCCTTGCTACAATTGATTTATCTCTTGAAATGTAATCTCAAATGAAATAGTTGCAGATAAAAAAAATTCCGTTTGAAGAAAAAATCTCCAATTAGGAATAATTGCACTTAGACAGTTAAATCTTGCTGCAGATAGCTTTTACTGAGAGCTATACATTATTCTGAAATCCGGATTGCTTTTCGTCTTTCAAAAATACTTTTGGCAAATGCTTTTAGGATGGCTATTATGTCATTCAGCAAAATTTCCTTTATCTCTTTTGTCGTTTTGAAATAGCGTTTTTAATGCGCATGGAGCAACAAAGGCCAGATCAAATAATGGTCAATCAGCAGGAGTATCAAACCATAGAAGGTAGTGGTTTTATAACTTAGCGTAAATATTCCTTGTGTGAAATATAAAATACGTGTATTCAAAGGAAATAGAATTTGTCGCAAGGGAGATAGAAATAAAATTTACTTCGATCGATAATACATGCAGTCAGAAGTGAAAAGCTTTCCTTGGAACTGTATCCTTCTATAAGAGGCAAAGTGAATCTATACATACTAAAAAGATTCTGTAAGCGGAGTTGGTGGACATGCTACTCTGTGTATATATTTTTCAAGCGTGAGTAATCGAAGCGATACTGTACGTACGTATATACCAAATAAATGTCTAAGCAAAGCTAGTCGGAATAGTTCTATAAAGTTAGTTCAAAAAATGTTTATAATAAATTATAAGAATATTCCTTACACATTCATCAAATGCGGCTCTGCGTGACAATATGTAGATCTATTTTAAAATGATCTGTAAACATTAGATTAACCAAAAATAATTTTAATAAACTCAGTCGGACTCATAATCTTCATCTATTTAACTCTAAGTAGTTGTCTCTTGTCAGTTCTAGGACAGTCCTTTGGGCTGGAAATAATTTTTTTCCAGTGTTGCGCAGCTTTGGCACATGAGAGAAATATGCGCGTATCCAAATCCTGCCAGATTCAGCCTCTCTTAGTTCAAGCCAGAATTCTGCTGAATAGGAAAGAGTATTTGCGTGGTTTATCTCGATATTCAATTGGTTAAATCATTTTTACACGGTTATTCAAAGAGTGAGTATTAATTTTATCAGCAAGTGAGTTGATAATATTTGGAAAATCACTGCATTCATGAACAATAAGCGTTAAATTATATCATGTGAAGTAATTTTGATAGTATTGTACATTAGGTTGTTTTCAGCTGGAACAGCTACTTTTATACCTTTACAATATAAGTTTGATTATATTTCACGGTGACTCCAAATAACGCCTCTTTGGATTTGATTAGAAGTTTCTGTATTCCGTGGGCAGGTATTCTGCTGTATTCATTCTCATCTACGGCCTTATATTTTCAAGACTCCAAGTAATCTAAGTAAATATTGATGCATCCCTACATAAAATATCTCACAGGCAATCATAATTGAGGAGATTTTATACACGTACATTCTCTCATTCAGCAGAAATCTGGTTTGAACCAAAAGTGACTTAATCTGGTTGAATTTGAGTTTGCGCATACTTTTCTTATGGAACAAAGCATCACAGAGGCTCTATTCTTAAAATTTCCACATGCGAAACTGTGCAAGATCCGCATGCGGTCTCTATAACAGTATTCTTGAATCCCTTTTCGTGCTACACATAGTAAAATGTTATGCAATTCTTCATCGCATGGATACATGGTATGCGAAAAACAGTTTCGTATGACATATTCATAGTATCGGTCCAACACTTTTGAAAAGTTTAGATATAAATAGAGAATAAAATGATGAATAGGAATAGATTTTTTTTTGTTGGAAGAGCTTGAAGACGATTGTTCAACGGTACGAAGAATGTTCCGAAAAGTTGACCTATTTGATATATCGAATAACAAATTTGTGGTCAAAGCAAGCGGTCTCATAATTTATCGATATGTTATATTTTTTTAGACCACAGTTGAATTCTTCAAGAACTGTATACTCACTTTTCGCCACCGACTCCAATCTTTTTTCCACCACAAGGCACAGAATTCAACGAATTCGGTATTTTCATCTACAATTTTTGTGCATCATTCAAGATAAAATCTTTGTTGAATTTATAAATAAATATGTTTTATTGGGATATCACTTCTGTACATTAATTTGAAACACAACGTTTCGACAGCAAAGTGCTGCCTTTTTCAAGTGTAAAGAAATATGAAAATAAATAAACAAAATTGTCAAGACAACAAAAATAAAAGTACAAATAGTAACTAGATATGTTTAAAATATATTAACTCCTAGGATCGTAGAGCTCTGCCTGTGATTGATGATTCAATATCCACAGGTCTTCAGGAGATAATAATGAAGATCTAAATAGGGAAATTGTCAACTCCTTGTGGTTCTAGGTCAATCTGGCTCTACTCTTTTTGGTTTGGCGCATAATTGAACCATCCACAGATCTTCAGGAGGTGGTGATGAAGTAATTATTGCAAGTAGATTCGTAGATACAAATAACTTGAAATTATGAACAAATGATTGGTAGCCATGATCGATTAAGTTCATATCCGGTATTCAAATTAAAATTATTCGGTGATTTTTTAATTTAAATTGCTTCTATTATAAGCCTCTTGAACCAATTGTTCTCTTTAGCCAGAAGCTTCGTATTCTTGAAGTCAATGCCATGTAATTCTTGAATAGCTTGCTCAGCCACAGCAGATTTTTCTGGATGGCTTCTTATATGACGAGAATGCTCTTTCAATCTTGTTTCTACAGTCCTCTTATATACTATGCCACATTGACAAGGAATCTTTTATATACCTGGATACTGTAGATGAAATCTGTCTTCAACATTACCAATAAGATTTCGAATTTTTAAAGTGGAAGTGAATGAAGTTTTAATGTCATATTTATGTAAAAGCCTTTCAATTTTATCTGTTCTATTAGCTACGTAAGACAACGTATCAAATATTTTCTTATTATTTGGATCTTGAACAGGTGGCGTAGAATTCTTCTGTCTAAGTGCTTCCTTAATCTGTGTTCTATTATAATCATTCTTCAAGAAAACATCATCAAAAAATTTGATTTCATTAGATAGTTTACTTGGATGACATAATGAAGAGGCCCTCTGATATAAAGTTTCAATAGTACAAAATTTTTGAGCAGGATGGTGATTTGATGACTCATGTAAATATTGATTTGTATGGGTCGGCTTCCTATATGCAGAATGGATAAGTTTACCATTATCTTGTTCCTCCAGGTAAATGTCCAGAAAAGGAAGACAGTTATTTTTTTCAACCTCAATACTGAATTTAATGTTCCTATGAGTATTGACTTCAATTCAAAATACTCAACAAGCAATTTTTCTGCTCTTCATTATAATTTCGAGAAAGTTTTGATATTATAAAACTACTTCTAATTCCCAGAGCAAACGACGTGTAGACAATTTTGATAATAGAGGAATCACGTGATGTATTATCTTTCATGTGATTGGTTACTGCTAGGTGCGTTTGCTTGCAGTCAGCGTTCGTATGCGATCATGAAACTAGTTACGCATCCTGTTCAAGAATACGTCTTGTAAGCATGGTGTAAACTGTAAACCGCATGCGGAAATTGCTATACGTTTTTCCGCAAGCGTTAAAAGTAACATTCGTACGATTTCAAGAATTAAGCCCCAGAAATATTCCTAGTCCTAAATGTTGTACTAGAACTAGCGAAAGACAACTACATTCTGCAGCTAATCGAAGCTTGTAAGCAAGCAGATCGAAATGTTAGTCCACCTAGACTAAAATTATTTTGCTAGCAAGGCTAGTCTAAGTAATACTTTGTGCATGAATAGAATTCAAATTACTTTAAGGATTCTAAATGCCGCTAGTGTGGGAAATGGATCAAAAACTTTGACAACTGTAGTTTCACAAAAAGACTTATGATTCTCGATTTCTCTGTTGCGTGAATAGCGGGTGAGACCCCAAGAAGCCTTTAATAGCCAAATTGATCACTGTTTTCGATTTTTTGAACTTCAAGTTATGGTGAGATCTAATAACGATAAAACAATTATTGGTGGAGCCAATCTCATTACAGACTTCACAGACCATTTTCTTATTATATTGAGGTCTCCATTTACTTGTTTTAGTCTTAGACATCCATTATAGTTTTTCAATTAAGTGTCAATCAATGTAAATCATATTTGTTCGTTTTATTGAGTTTGAACTTATTTTAAAATTGTACAGAATAGTACACTTCAAAATAACCTTCTTTGCATTCATGTGACGAAATTATCAGTCCAAATTTTATCATAGACTTATAGACAATATGTCATTTTTAACCTCAAACATCTCAGGTCGTAGATCAAATTGCACAAATCGGGCTCCGTTGTGACCTGTATCGCCTCGAATTCTATGTACATGCATAATTTCATGTTAATCGGTGACACAAATATTGAGATCTAGCGTTAGCAACACAGTGTTCGTTGCATCCGTTACACTCAAATTTACTGCAATAAAGCTGGCAGATCGAAATACCAGTTCATATTTTGTAAGTAAACAAGGTGGAATTGCGAGTCTGAATATACTGAAACATTTCCACATTTAATCAATTTGGTTGAAGTCAAGATTACTTCAGATAAATAATTTTAGGCTCTAATAAGACAAGAATGAAATGATAATTTCCTAAAATCTAATAAGATAGCTTTAGCTCCTTCTCCACATGGTAGCGTCTATCATATTTTGTTCCAAATAATCTTTGCTGGTAAAACGGATTTGTATTCGTATCCTTTCAAGTCCTGAACGGAATATGAAAACCCAATTTCCGTTACTGACTTCTCATTCTCAATATACCTATGCTTCATCATTTCAAAACAACTGACTGTTGTTGACATGTGATAGACCTTCGGAATTTATAAAATCCACTACGTCATTTCTTCTATTTCTTATGCTTGACTGCCAACCACAAAAAATGTATAATATAGTAGATGTGAATCACGTATTTGTGGATTCTTATATGCAAACTGACGTATGCAACATACGTGTGAAGATGTTTAATATCGAGTTATATGCTTATGTATAAAATGTAATATTAAAGATATGAGGAAGCTTGTGGTTATTGGAGTATTTTGTAAATGTTAAATTAGGATTTATTTTTGGGAATTTTGAATAAATTGGTAATTATGGAGCAAGGCTCCTGAAACAGGACAGTCAATCAGAAATGAATTAGAAAATAATTCTGTCAATCATTCACTAATACATATTCATCAAATAAGAAAATCATAACGATCCGTCCATAGGTACGATAGGTTGAGGTGCACAGGTAATGTAGCTATATATAGGCCTTAGAGAGCTTGAGCCTTTTAGTATAATCTGATTAGCAATTCGACCTGTATCGCACACAAAATTATATTGATATACTCCCACGTATTTTCAATTAGGTGCACTAAGTAGGACGGAGAAAAAAAATATTGCTATGCGATAATTGGATGCTGATTCGTGCAGCCTACTTACAATTCTCTTTAATGTTACTAAAAATAATATCTAGGAATGAAAAACAAGCATTAACGACCAAAGTTTCCTAATGGCGGTAATAACTAAATCTCAAAAACAATCATTACGTTTGAATACAACTTTCAAATTATAATATAACATTAACAAACACTCCTCTTCAGTTTTCATGGAAGTTGTAAAGCTCCCTAAAGCGATCTTACGGTGGAGCAAAATTTTGTGCGAGCCTCTACATTCCTGGATATTTCATACTTCTCAACTTCTAATGAGAAACCAAACTTGGAGAGGCACTGTCAATGCTCACAGACAAAGCCTGAAGTTCGGTGAAACTTAGATATCAAGGGATTCCCAATTTATGATGATAAAGAAGTTATTGTTGAAATAATTGAGTTTATTTATGAAGTAGCTATATATATGAATAAAATGAAGTATAATATACAGCTTTCAGTATAGAGGACTCTTTAGACGAAAACTGTGATTAATTTACATATTTTTACATATGATGTAAAGTCGTATGAATAAAGGGTGAATTTGCTAACTCCGGTATAATCGTTTGAAATATTCAACAGTTGTTCCACGTACTAGGATGCTCAACTTTCATTACATTGGTTTGAAAGTGGTCCCCTCTGGCCTGAATACACTCATCCATTTTTTCAAACCATTTCGGTTTTCGGTAGCTCCTCAAAAAATCTCTGGAATTCTGTAACTGCGTTTGCGTATGAAAATTTGTTTATACTTTTTTGAGGTTTTCCAACAATAGAAAATGGGAAGTTTTTGCAACTGAGGGCAAACTATTGACTGTTGTTTGGTTTTGGGGTCATGATTGTAGAACTAAGATTCGCCCCCGTAATTATATTTTTCCCTAGTTACAAAATGACTAAAAATTGTATGATAAAAAGCGTTATAATATCGAAACAAATGAATAATATGTTTGGAAATCTCTACTTTTCTAATAATCGTGTTTCAGAAAGGTTTCTCTCCCACAAAGTATCGCTGAACGGTTTTTATTAAATCCGAATTCGTTGTATTCTAAATAAGATCCAAAGGGGTTTAAAAGTGTCTCCAACTGGAAATAAATTTACATTTTCAACAGGAATATTTTTATTCGAGACACGTCAACACGACTGGCGTCACTGCATTTACATCTGAAATTTTGTTACATATTTTATACTTCAGATTTCTTACAGCTCGGTTTGAAGCTGATAGAAACACTTCAAAAATTTTATTTGCTCTTCCTGGTGATACTCCTTTAAAATTGTCAAATTTATCACCCGTCAAAGATTTATAGTGCGATTACATGCTGCCAACATTACTTTGATTATGTCATTTCACGTCTGCCAACCTAAATTTAAAATAGATGATTCTTTTTATACCTATTGAGCTATTTTCTAACATATATTCTGAGAGGAATATCTGTCTTATGCGTCCTTATTCTCCAAATGACTATCTAATATTAGATTTCATTCTACATTATTTTGTATTCGTCACATATTTTCTAAATTTGTGTGCATGTAACAAGGGAATGTAAAAATCTCAAAACAAAAAAAAATAAGTCACTTTTTTTGCTCAAATTATTATCATGAACCTACGTGAAGATTTGAACAATGAAACCTTCTCTTAATTTTTAATAGTAATCAATCATTTATGCGCTTTTCAGTAGCAAAGCTTCCATCTCCAGAGTACAATAAATTAATTTTTCCAAAATTGAAACAAAATGTTAACATTATGGTAACCAAGACATCAACAGAAAATCAATCTTTTCGGTACTAGTACTTAAAAGTAGTTACTTTTCGGTACTAGTACTAAAAAGTAACCCAACTGAAGAATATATAATTTTTTCTTCATTTCTCCTTGTATGCACCAATCTTGGGATTTTTATATTCATATTTGTACTACTCCTCTCGTGACATTAAAGGCAGTAAATTTAAATTTGCTGCGTTAGAAACCTGTGCAATTTCAGGTGGAGGACCCGGATCTTCAAAATCACTTTCATCACTGTTCTCGTCCATAATTTTATTAATAATTTTCTTAGTTAAATAACAATTTTCACACTATTACATAAATCGTCTGTCAAAAATATTATTTCTTTCGTTGTCAATAAACATTTTGAATTGTCGTCTCCTTAGAAACCATAGATTGATTTTATTTCAATTATATCATTCAAAAACTGCATAATATGTAAATTTTCTTAAGTAACACAATTTAAAAAAAAATATTGTATGCATCTTGTACAGAAAGTGCGTTTTCAGCACTCGCATGATTGCAGACCTCGGCGTTGCCTCGGACTACAGTTATCCATGCTTGTACTGAAAATATGCACTTTCGGTACTTGATACATAAATAACTATTATGTTAAAAAGTAGGTAAAGAAAAGATTTTATTGCCTCTATATAAATATCTATATATCAATACGTAAAGAAAAAACTTTCCACCCTTTTTTAAGCATATTGTATGCACGCAGAAATATGAGATTTAGCACACTTAAAGTTAATAAGGAGGAGGTATGCAGAAAGTGGAAATTATATACCTACAGGATGTTATATTTTAATTGTATTTTGATACGTAAAGAGGAAATTTTGTATCTCTTTTTAAAATATTGCATGCATAGAGGAATGTGAGATTTGGCATATTCAAAGCTTACACGGAGAAGGAGTGCAGGAAGCTGAAATTATAAACAGGCTGTCCTATTTGATCTGTATATTCATACGTGAAGAGAGAACTCTGTACCCCTTTTTAAGCATATTGCATGAGAGAAGGAGTGTAAGATTCAGCACACTTCATATGGAGAAGGAGAGCAGAAAGTGAAAATTATATACGGTGTGTTCCATTATATTTAGATTTTTATACATGAACAGAAAACTTTGTACCCCTTTGTATATTGTATGCACGAAGGAGTGTGATATTTGGCATACTCAAAATTTACATTGAGAATGAGTGCAGAAAGTCAAAATTATACCCAAGTGTCCAATTTTTATTTTACGTGAAAAGAAAACTTTGTATCGCGTGCACGAAGGAATGTGAGATTTGGCATATCTGAAGTTCTTGTAGAGAAGGGAGGCAGAAAGCTAGAATTTTATACAGGTTGTTCCATTTCAATTTACCGTTGAATATATCGAGAAATATGCATCGTATGGGTGAATATCTGAAGTGAAATTTTAATGATTTCTTCCCCTCTGCAAGGAGTGAGGAAGGATAGAAATTCACTTAAAAATCCTGAATAGGAATCATTATCTTTTATCTCAGATTCGGATAGAGTGGCGACCTTTGGGCTACATTAATACATGAAGATAATAATTTGTATTTTTTTTAAACATATTGCGCGCACAAAGTAATGTGAGATTTGGCATACCTCAAGTTTATATGAAGAAGGAGTGCAGAGATCTAAAATAATATACAGGACGTCCTATTTGAAATTCATGTAAAGAGAAAAGTTTGTACCACGCGCACGAAGAAAGGTGAGATTTTCTATACTTGAAGTTTATATTAAGAAGGAGTGCATAAAGCCAAAATTATATTAATTAATGTCAGTTGGTAAATAGTTGCTCTTATTGAAAGAGAAATTATCGAGGAATAGAATAGACTTTGCATTTTCCATCATAGCAAACTATGGTAAGAAGTAAACAACAAGAAATAATTAGATAATTTCCTCTGTTACACTCTTTTCTTTTCTAATATGCGGACAGATATGGCCGCCAAAATGCATAGTCCATTGTTGTCGGCGTCATCTTCGATCGGAACCAAAGCTGAAGCCGTTAGTGCAAATTTGAAATATATTTTGTGGATAGTCCACCAAAGATTATAATTTTCAGCTTCGGCTACATCTTTGACTTTTTTTTTTCAAATCGAATATATTGACAGATGTGCTGTTTGGTCAAAGATAACAGAATTCAAAGTTTCAATCAGTTACCAGAAAAAATGTCTAGACCATAAAATGTGACATTGTATCTTATATAAATAACTGAAGGATTAAAAAATACGGGACGGTAACTTTTGCGGCAAGAACAGTTCAATAAATTGGTTCATTTATACCAAAACACAAAGAAAAACATCCTCAACCACGAACTGCCCATAATACATGGATTTTGATATAACTGGAGATGTTATAGTCCCGGGCTCAAGTTTGGTCCCACAGGCGTGCGCAACGCAATTCAGTATTATTTAGAAAGAGTACCATTTACGAGAGAAGAAACCACTTGTCAAAATGGGCAGAATGGGAATCCCAGTTTGCGCATGTCAAGTACGATCTCTTTGACGTCATTTGGCTTAGAATACTATACAAAAAATACTACTATCATAATCAAATAACATATACTGTTGAAGTCTTAACTTCAAATTTTTCAAAGAATCATTAGAAAAGTACAAGAAATTTCTGCGCAAAATTTATCGTCAGGTTGTGGGTCCTACTGGTAGTTAGCACCATAGAGATATTATAATAGAGTATGGGGAGACAGTCGGAAGAGAATAACGCTGATAGAAATAGAGATAAAGTGAGCGACGTTTTTCCATCTTCTTTTTTTGAGTACATGGTGGCTAGTTAGTCAAAAGTCTTGCATATAGAAGTGGAAGTCGATGCCTATATCTTGCTAGCATTCAATATTAAAGAGAGATAGAGAAAGGCCTTCCATCTTCTCTCTCTTTCTATCAGTCTAACGAGCCATTTTTTCCATTGTATATCATCTACCCAACATTTATAGTATGGTTATGAATTGCCAATATAACTTTGACTATGTCATTTCAAAGTTCGCTTTCCTAACCTGCAAAGTTTGAAACAGATGTTTTGTTCATTGATAAATGAACTCCATTCATTTTGTGATGTCTGCTAGCTGCTAGCAGATATTTTTTTAAAAATAATTCTCTAAATATTTCTTGTTACTATAATTAAGAAAGTTTGAAGTACAATATAAATATATTCACTCCATTGAAGAGTTTAAAATTATATTTTTATCTCATCTTGTACAGTGTGTGTACATTGGTTGAATGAAAAAATTTAATCTCAGCAGAAGAAGAAATTTCAAGTTCCAAACAATCTTGAATATGCTAAAATCAATTTTGTGTTAAAAATTTAAGTTTTAATTTTCGTAAAAGATACATATTTATGAAGATAAAAATTTGAAATTCAAATTGAATATAATCCTTAAAATAAGTACCTGCATTTTGCCGACAGGAGGCGACACCACCAGAAAAATTCTCATTGTAGCCTTGAGGAAGTCGTCTCGATTCATTTGTCTTTGATCCTTGGCATTCACTCCAGTCTTGCCACTCTTATTTACGTTAGTTCTAAAGCTAAAATTACTAGACTTTTGTACTTTGACATTGTCTTTATTTGATTTAGTAATATTATCACTCTTACGAACACCTTTTAAACTGTAGCTATCACTAGGTTTAAGAAATAATTTATCCGTATTTACATTCTTGTTTGGGGTAACAAAGTCTTCAAAGCCAACACTTTTTTGTTTGGCGAGGGCTAAGTCTTTAGTTTGGGTCTTCTTTCCCTTGCCATTGGGATTATTTTTGGCTTTTTCCGTGTATAGTGTGTCCGGTTCATCGCGGCTTTTTTCACGCCGGAAGAAATCCAGCTTAGTGTGATGTGTCAGAGAGCTTTTGCGTTTGATTGGGTGGGTATCGGTTTCGGTTTGGTTTGCTTCCGACGTCGGCGTTCCATGGCGCTGCACTCGGCGACGGATGGAGCCGACGAGTTTGCGCCACTCGTATTGTTGACTTTCCGTTGACGCGCCGGATCCGGACGCCGATTGCTCGACGGGGAAACTTTCGCGCGCTATTTTTAAAGTTTCACTCGACAAAATCCTTATTTTGTTGAATAACGATTGAATTGTCTCGATTATTAAGTCTGTTCTTCACACTATTGTCTCAAACTGTTTAAGAAATTATCTTCAGCCCTTGAAATATAAACACCTTCTCAAATGAAGTTGATATGCCAGACACAACAACTAGCACCTCAACCTCATCCATATTTTCATTCATACAACTCAGAAACTTTCTCGCATGCAACAAATCAATAATCATACCAACTTGCACATCGGATGTTCACACATTCTTTCGCTCTTAATCACATTGCATATAGCCATGATGGCAAACAATAAACTGATTCGAAGTATTTCATCGTCTTTTGTAATATTCTCTACAAGGATTGAAACATTTTTGCATTCCTTCATTAATTTCGTTGAGACAGTCGTTGACCCTGTAAACCACGCAGTCCATTTTTGTTCCTTGAGAACGTATGATAATCTTTGGAACTTAAGTCGAGACTAGACAAAGTATAAACCAATAGTTCAATGTTTTTGCTGCCCAAAAAATTAAATTGTCTCTCCAGTTGTGTATAAGCTTGCATTGTTGGGTTGGTTTTTCGGATTACATTCAGCAAACAAATATACCAGCTAGCATTGACCGTTTTTTGATCTTGTAAAAATTTTGACACATGCGATCATCTTTTCCGATATATTTCAGGGATATTTTGCTCACTTGGAATTAGTCTAGACAAAATAAACATTTCAGTTTGCTTTAATTCCCAACAAGATGGATTTTTGTATAGATCTTGAATATGTAATTCCAAATGCTATGTCAAAAATGCCTATCAATCCCGCTTGTGCGTTGTTTTTTTATCTAAGGTCAAAGGTAACAAATTCTGGTTATTTGCGTATATCTCTGAAATGATGAGAGCTACTGGAAAAATGGGTGAGGCCAAGTTTGTAGATCGTAAAATTCTCTATAAAAAAGATATCGATACTTTCTTCCCTACGAAGCATTGTTTTCGAATTATCGCGATTTCAGACCGTAGGTATGCACACATTTCCGCATCACCTCTGAGGTAGTGTACTCCGTCCTTTTTTTACGTGGTTTTCTCAGTAGGAATACTCGACTATATATTTAGATCGGGGTAATTCAATGGGACAATGTTTTCTTAATATAATAAATATTGTAGCAGCAAGAAAATCTCAACATGCATCATCAAAGTCTACATAATTACTTGTTTCTTCTTCTTAGCTCTCTTCTTCCAGTTCTTGCTCAATTTGTGTTCACTGCTCTAAGAAGAGTGATATATCATTTAAATCCTTATCGATTTCGAAAGAATATTCATCTGTTGCATTAGAGCCAGAGTGGCCTTGACAATTGGCACAGATGAGTAAACAAAACAATTTAACTTCTCTGCACCCAGAATTGTTCGTGCAGCCTTTCTTGCAATTGAATTCAGTAATCTCTCTGGAGCAGGTGGAAATAAAGTCTGGATTGGCTCCAAGCTATTATTCATCAATTTCCGGCCTCAGTCCTCAGGATTCAGTTCATTGCTCAGCCACACTTGCACTTGATAGAATACGCGAAACAAGTGTTGATAAGCAGAAGCAGATGTTGGAAGGAGACATTCAGTCAAAGATTCATTGCAAATGGAGCAAACTTCTGACATTTTTATGAAATTTAGTTTAAAATGAAAATAGCATCTACAAATGTGTATATTTATTACAAAAAACTTTTTTAAAACTGACTGGATTGAAGGCCAACCGATTAATGGAATTAGGGACGGCCGTTGACTCACTCACAATCGTATATTTTCCATGTATAATATTTGAGTACATGAGTCACAAAAACTAATATTCCAATATTCTTTTCATCAAATAGATGACCCGATGATTCATATTGGCTACATATAAATGCATATTCGTATTTTCTAGGTTTGAGATCACAATAACATAAGAACAGTGCTTCGTAGGGAAAAAAGTATTGATATCTTTTTTGTAGAGGGTTTAACGATCTATATACTTTTTCTTACCCATTTTTCCAGTAGCTCTCACCATTCAAGAGATAATCGCAAACAAAAAAAGTATCTAACTTTTGACTTCGGATAAAAATAACGCACAAGCGGGATCGATGGCGACTTTTGTGATGACGCATTGGAGATCTGTACAAAAATCCAGCTTGTTGGGACTTAATGCAAACTCAGAACTTTTATTCATCTATTTGGTCTGGGCTAAATGTACAAACAGCGAATAGACGTTAATTTCAGGTTTTATAGAAAATAATTCATGATCCGTCACCACGCCAGAAATGGTCGATAAAAATCGTGGAACGATAATCGATGATCGACAAGTGACTAAGTACGAGATAGCTAAGGATGTGGATATCTCTATTGAATGGCTGCTCAACATTTTACATGAATATTTAGGGATGAGGAAGCTTTCTGTCAGATGTGTGCAGCATTTGCTTTCAGTCGATAACAAACGCGATCGTCTGACTATTTTAAAGGAGTGTTTGTGTTCATCCGCGATAAGAAGGACTTTTTGCTCTGTTTCGTAACTGTGAACGAGAGATAGATCCACCTCAATACACCAGAGACCAAGAAACAGTGGTAATAGTGGACTCCTGGTGAATCGAAGCCGAAAAGGTTTCTCGGTCAACAAGGTTATGAACAGTTTTTTATATTATGAATTGGTCTCTAATTCATCATATTCTCAAGATTTGGTCCCCTCTGACTATTATTCATTCCAAACCATAAAAAATGAGGTTATCACAAAGACAGAGGCCTATTTTGAGGGCTTGGAGAGATCGTATTGTTCAGAGGGCGTCAAAAAAATTGAGGGATCGTTGCACGAAATGTGTAAGGTTAAAAGAAGACTATGTTGGACTGTTCCTAATAATCTCTCATGACGAGGGTCAAATTTTCATTCTGCGGTCACTATTGCAAAAGTTTTCTTAATAATAATTTTATGATTATAGATTGTTTGTGAAAAACATGAAAATCAATACTTAGCGAGCTTTATAAGACGATAAAGTGCCTTCCTAAATCCTGTACCTGTCACAATATCACAAAAAGGTTCTATAATCCCGTTATAAATGAACTTAGAAATAACGATCAAAATCAGCGATAAAAAAGATCATCAGTCATCCGTAGATTGGAGACCTGAAATATCAATTCGAAATGAATTGAAATATGACGTCATTATGAAAGATAAATACGCGCAATAAGTAGGCAAACATTGAGATTTGCATTTTGAGGTTAAAATAAGTTTTACGAAGCTTCTGACAGTTCACAATGATTTATTGTTTGGAATTAACGAATTAATTTTAGCTGCTAGTCTGGATCAATTCTATTTATTTCGATCGTCCTTTTTTGGTATTATTTAAAAGTATCAGAATCGTTAACATGGTTAGTAATCAGAATAACGAAATTAATTTCCACGATTTTACACCGAATGGCCTTAATTAAACCATATAACAAACACCCGTTCTTGGCATAGAATCGTGCCAGCTGTTCGAAATATTTCAACTTGAATTTCTAGTCCTTGTAGAGCAGCAAAATAAGTTTCCCCTTCGCTATGGGGTAGGTGGTAGTGTCATCGCGACAACCGACGATCGCGGAATGTTTTCCACCCTCTTTAAATTAAAGGGGATGTAAGGAAAGAACAAATTTTCAGAATTTAGGGTGGGATGTTGGAATGTGTTAAGTTAACATTAATGAGGAGTTAAGTTGGTTGCGGATTTGAGATTTGTGTAGTTAACAAAGGAGGACGAATTAACCTCAATTTGAAAATTAAATTATCAAGTGCATGGAGTTCAAATTTTATTATTCACATTTTAAACTTGTTTGGAAGCGCCAGGTATTGTTCCTGGGCTACGCCCCCGTTGTCAACATACATATAAATAAAAATCAGTTCCGTCTAGTGATCTACTTTCACGAGGCAACTCAACGACTTGACTTCAAAAAGCCGGGGCCTTGAACGATGAAGTTAACATTAGTCTTATATTTTTGGATCAATGTAGCTAATAGCTTCCACATTCATTTGTTGTGAAACAAAAGACAGTCGTAGTTGTTTTTCGACATCGTTTGTATTTATTTATACTAACAGGAGACATCATTTTCAAATAATGAGAAAAATTCAGTCAGACGTAACACAAAAAATATTATTCATCAAACAGGAAATAATGTCAGGAACATATTTCCTTTCATATAAGTATTATCATTTATTTATTTTGTAATGAAAAATATTCATATTTTTTATGTCTATTCTCGTTCGATAAGTATTGTATACAAATTCCTGTTCTGGGATTGAGTACCTGAAATGCTAAACCTTTTTCCTCCCGGTAATCTGATTTTAGAGAAATCGAGGAAAACTGTTTTCTAAATAAGATTTTATTGTACAGTTTATTGCTTTATATTGGGAAGTTGTTTGAAAAAAGTGCTCCTCTATCATTGGCTCATAAATTCAATTTATTCTGGAGATATTTCCACTTTTAATTTGGATTTAACCTAGACGTAGAACATTTTTCTATCATTTAACTTGAAGTTTTTTGTTTTCAATCGAAACATCATAATTTATTTCTTTTGATACCCATATCGATGTATTTAGACGAAAAAAATCAACACATGTCATTAAGCTGGTTGATCACTGATATTTTATAACTCTTAACACTTAATACATCTTTTGTGATTCTCGTGATGAAGACGAATCCAAAGATACCTCATTTATTGGAATCCATCCAGTCGTTTGGATGCTACCAGAGAATAAAAAATAGATTTCGCGCAGTCGGGTAATGAGGAGAGCATGTACACGATTTTCTTGATTAAATCATGGCTCTGAAACTCAATTCATTGCTCAGTGCAAATCCGGAGATTGTGAGATAGAATCCTACCGATACATGAAAAGTCAGTAAAATTTTCATATACTCTCAACATCAGCATAATCCAAAATTATTCGTGGTTTGACGACTGGTAATTACACTCCACGGATTAATAAATATTAATAAATCTACCAAGTACACTACAAATATCTGCCACACCCGTATCGAGTAAAAAGCGTGATTGATATTCAATATTCATTCAACATTCAGATGTAAAATTTAAGTAAAGTTGGGTTGCATCAAACTCTGCTTTTCAGATCGCTTTTTGAATGGGTTTTATCGTTGAAAATTCTATTTGGTGTCAGGTCACTACAAGCGCCATTAATAACTCATTTTCTGACGAAACTGATTCCGAAACAATACTTCGCAAACTGCCTATTGTGCCTACTCAAAAATAGATTAGCAGAGAGGGTTTGAATCAATACATCAAAATTATGGATGCAATTCATTGAGTTTCCACTCAAATACAGTTTTTCTTTCAATTAGAGATCAATAATACTTTGGAGTGAATACTGGATTCGTTAAATGCAAATTACAATGCGTCAATGATGCTGTGAAGTGAGAACGCAGAAAATAAAAAGAGCGCAGATTTTTTGTTTTAGGGCAATACAAAGCCACGTTTTTCCTTGCAGCATTTCCGTACATTGTTTATATTAGAATTGTAAGATAAATATTCTCTCTTTTTTTCTACGTCATTCAATCAATTCATTATAAGATATATTACTTCACAAAATAGTTTTAAAGTAATTTTTTGAACAATTCGAAATTTTTCACGTACTTAAAGGCTCTAATAAGTATCTATAAGATAACTCGAAGTTATTCGGAATCAAATCAGTCCTGATACCACCACATCGAGTCAACATTGATATATTTACATCTTGTCTTAAACTCCTAATCCTTGTCATCACTATCTAAATCCTATTTTCATAGAACGATAACCTAATTTAGTCTCTGTCATGTCCCTCTGATAAATACTGATCGGAAACATGTCCAACTTGCATAGTAAATTGACCATAATTATCAAGTCAATGTCAATGTCAATGACGATGACTTTATCTATGTGTGGTCTGATTTTATTTTGATGAATTAAGTTTATTACTTATTAGGTTATTTCGAGTTATACAGAAACCTGGTCAGAAATTATTTTGTGTATTGAATACATTCTTACTCGCGGATCCATTCGCATATAGATGTACTTTTTGAAATAAATGAAAAAATATATATAATAATAATTGAGTGCAGCATTCAGGCAAACTATGGGCTGCGCTCTTGGGATTGAACGATTTGATTGACTTTCTCTAAGAGATATAATAATTGACTGCAGTATAGTACGCGCCAACATATAGTAGAACGGTCTTGATTAGCTTTAACAGCAGGTAGTCTTTAAGAAGGTTGTGAATTTTAAATTTTCAGGACCGCACTATACATTTTTTATATATTTCTAACAGAATATATAAAAACAGTTCATGTTTATAGAGTTTTATTTTATATTCATTTTTATAATTATATGACAGATATAGAATTTAGAAAAGTAAAATCAAATATTTTAATGTAGCAGTCAGGATAAGATTGTTAATCATGGAATGATAAAATTTACTTGAAGTATATTATATTTCAAAGTCAACTACAAACATATTTACATATAATACTGTAACCCACGGTCTAAACATTTTTCGTCTTCACTTTCTCTAGTTGAAATTCAAAATGCAGCTAACATAATTTTCGAAACCAATCCTTAATATAGTATTTCAATAATATTAGTTATTCAAGATCATAGGATTGGGAATTTATAATTCTTTGTATGTATGAGTGCTTCTTCCAAAAACAAAATTAGGGTTTGAAAATAAAAAATATTAGGAGTCTATTAATCCTTTAATTGCTTTCTGCAAGAATCGGATCAGGTTTTAAAGACGAAAAATATTTTTAATACTGCCCTTCGGACAACAGGTCGTAATCCCATGCTGTGTGTGGTTAGTAATCCTATTGGTCAGGCTCATCCCGTTCTACTATATGTTGACGCGTATTATACCCGGCAAACCATAAGAACTATCTACGGTAGCGTTGTACTGTCAATATTTTTGTCTTTTTATTTTTGAGGGGCTCAATCCAACTGACTTTCCTTTCTTTGAAGGCATTGTTCATGCATCGATTTATTTATTAATTGCAGTGAAAAATAAGGACAACACAAGAGTCCGTAAAAAAATCATAGAATATTGAACGCAAGAAACTGTGATTGGCTTGATTCAAATCAGTGTGATTTGAAAAAAAATATATTGATTTTGATCACTTTCATATATAGACCGTCAGATAGTCGAAGATTTGAGTGCCCCATTTTGTTTTCTCTGCCTTAAAGAGTTTTGATAAGTATGTATATTTAGAGTATAATAATGCCAAAATTAAAGCTGGACCGTGTGGCTAACATAATAATAATTAATTTCAAATTTTCATGAGAAATACTGTTTTGATCCAATTTTCTCGTTTCTGCCATGCTTACGAAATGAAATTTAGGGAAATAAGAGTCAGCGAAAAACGATAGGCAGAAGTGATCCACTTGGCCAAGGGTTTCGAATGAGGGCTCGATTATGCAAAAAAATATATAAATTTTTCGCGTTTTTCTCGTTTCTGCCGTTTGGCCATATGAAAGTTGATATCATAAGTATCTCGTAAAAACGAATGACATAAGTTTTTCGAATGGCCAAGTCAAGATATGTACAAAAACATCTTGCGAAAGTCTTAATGTTTTCGTGCATATCTTGACTTGGCCATTCGAGAAACTTATGCCATTCGTTTTTACGAGATACTTATGATATCAACTTTCATATGGCCAAACGGCAGAAACGAGAAAAACGTGAAAAATTTATATATTTTTTTGCATAATCGAGCCCTCATTCCAAACCCTTGGCCAAGTGGATCACTTCTGCCTATCGTTTTTCGCTGACTCTTTTTTCCCTAAATTTCATTTCGTAAGCATGGCAGAGACGAGAAAATTAGATCAAAACAGGATTTTTCATGAAAATTTAAAATTAATTATTATTATGTTAGCCACACGGTCCAGCTTTAATTTTGGCATTATTATACTCTAAATATACATACTTATCAGAACTCTTGAAGGCAGAGAAAACAAAATGGGGCACTCAAATCTACGACTATCTGACGGTCTAATATTATTTGGTAATTTTTATTAATTCACTATTATCTTTGCTTTGGCATGTACAATGAGTATGCAAAAATCATGTTGTCAAATCATTGTGCTTGAGGAGTTATCGTTATCGAAGGCCAAAGATCAAAAAACTCCGTTTTTGACAACTTTTCGCAAATATCCAATTATGTAACGGCCGTAAAGCATTTGAGGTCAGGATTAAAAATAAGATATATATTATTCTCTACAAAAAAGGTTAAATGACTTATTTGCTTATCTACAACCGTAAATGAGATAGCACGCGTACAATGAGTACCGACGCGCCATCATGCATTTTTTTTCCGCACCACCACTGAGGTAGAATGCAAAGCTAAAAAGATATAAGCTTATTATTTGAATACTAAAATTGCTTTAAATACTAAATTTTAAGGTTCTACAGCTGATCGTTCTGGATTTATACGAAAAATTCGAAAAACTGTCTTGCATACTACACTTCCGGTTTAGCCGAATACAATCATAATGCAAGGTATACAGCAATTTCAAATACTGAATTTCAATATCCTACGGCTAGCCATTTTGAATTTATGCGAAAAATTCAAAAAATGTTTCAAGTAAAGTGTACTTCTGGTACAGATGTTTGCAATCATAATGCGAGGTGCACAACTAGACCTTCGACCAGTCTCAAATTTAAAATTACAACATTGTATGTTTGACGGGTTTCGATATTTGTGAGTTACATACGTACACATGTACCGACGTCAAGCCGAAAATTGTCAAAATGGATTCAGGGATTCTCAAAACAAATATTTCTGTCAAAATAGATATTTAAATATATCACAACTTAGTAAACAAGTGAAATTTTCGAAATACCATCTCACATCGTCGATATATTAGTAGCCCGTGAGACAGCGCATAAATTTTTCGTTGATTACCGCTCACTTGAAACTATGTAAGTGGCTTCATTGTGATGAGTCCGACAACTTTTTCATCTGGCAAAACTCTAAATTTGCGGGCGTTTTCCAGCGAGGGCTAATTAATCAAAAAAATATTACCGTCTTATTGATCTTTACATTAACCGAAAGATTTTTCGATTATAAAATGAAAGAAAAAAAAAAATTGTCCGACATGAATATTGGAGATAGCGGTGAGTCCAACAAGCCGCATTTATCATACGTTTGTAGGTACTTATGGTAAGTATATTAGTACTTATGACAAGTGCGGCTTATCGGACTCACCGCTAGCCCCAATATTCATGTCGGGCAATATTTTTTTTTCTTTTTATAATCAAAAAATCTTTCGATTAGTGTCAAGATCAATAAGACGGTAATATTTTTTCGATTAATTAGTCCTTGCTGAAAAACGCCCCTGAATCTAGAATTTTGTCATATGAAAAAGTTGTCGGATTCATCACAATGATGCACTCACAAAGTTTCAAGTGAGCGGTGACCAACTAAAAATGTATGCCCAGTCTCACGGACTATAGCTTTACTCTCTATTAAAAACGTTGAGTCGCACGCTTTACAGGCGTTATCTTGTTGACGGTTATGAATACGCAAATGAGTCATCAAATCATTTTTGTAGAGAAAAGTGTGTACTTAATTTTTACTCCTGACCTCAAATACTCTACGATCGTTAGAAAATGAGATATATGCGAGAAATTGATCGGAAACGGTGTTTTGGATCTTTGTCCTTCGATATATCCTGAAGCACAATGATTTGACAATATGATTTTTATACACTCATTCTACATGCCAAAACGAAGTTATTCTCGCAAAAAAAAAAACAGTACCATTTATTCGATAGATTGAGTCATTTTTTATCTAAATTGATCAGGCATAAGAACCGCATGAAAATATCGTAGTAGACTAAATCAAAATAACAGTGGAAACAAAAAATAGCACATTTTGAATACTAAATGGCATGCCTCTAAGTACTCACATGCTGTACCGATGAAAAAAAAAATGGCAATCGTAGAAAAAGTATTTCATATTTATCCTAATGTTCCCAATAAATCCTCATATCATTTTCTACAAGAACCAAAACCGACTGGTCAAATTTGTTCATGTATATTAGCCGAAGCGGATTTCTGCCTGTCGTCTCACCTTCAATTACGGCCGAAGGTGCAACTACTCTGCCGTTATACGTACTTGCAAATTTAATATATCATTCGTTTACGTGAATCGTTCACGTGAATTCTGTTTTTTGGTGGTGGTTATAGTCACTAGAAGTAATATATTTTCGCTGATTCGGGAATAACATTTGGATGGAAACCGTTTACAAGAGAAGTATGCAAATTCAGCATCATTCAATTGGTAATAATATACTACTACCAAATTAAATTTTTTTTTCTGTGATAACTGTACAATAAATTCGATAATTTTCAAAAACACTAATCGCAATAAATATTTATCAAGCGCATATGAATTATGGAAACTAGATGAATATTTAAATAGAGAACGACTACCTTTGTAGTATAATGTGTCTAGAGTTCTAAATGCTTCCCCCTGCGAAAACAAACTAATATAACTAGGTGAATAGTGAAACTCATCATATGTATATTCTAGAAGTAATATTTGTTCAATTAAATATGAAGTTGTTCCTTCTTGTACTGCTAAAATAGTTACTTCTAATAGATATTGCATTATTTCAAATTAAACTCTTCAACATAACTTCTAGATGTTCCCTCTTCAATTTGGTTTATTCTCCACACTTAACCTAAGTTTATCATAACTTGCATAAAGTCAAAGACATTTTCGGAACAAAGTTTATAAACCATTTTGCGAAGTGTCCCAAGAGATTAGCGGTTACACTGAAGAACGTGCAATGTAAGCGTTTCTGTATGACATACGAGACTATCGGGAAGGAGTCAGGGATACTGCAGGTTTTGTTATGATATGTTGCTAATACCCCAGAGATAGGGGTTATATTATAACGCCAGACGATTTAATGAAAGATTGTATTACATTTTGTTGGTAATATCTTTGGCTCATGTAGTTTTATGTTTTATAGTTGAGGATTTAATGCGGGAAAATAATAACAAAGTTTGTTTATGCTCTGCTAATAATAACTCAAATACTGTCACATATTACGGTCTAGACTCATTCCAACTATGATTACTGATGTAAACACATCTCTTACATGAGGATTTCAATAAAAAAGCACATAAAGAAATATATTCTGCTTTTTAATGCCAATTATTGATACTTCTGCATTTCCCATAAAAGCATAATCTACTAAGTGCTTTACTCTTTTTATCTGATCCTAAACAAAAACAACATCTTGATTTATCGAATCTACACGCTAAACTTTCTATCCTAATATATTCTACGCTACAAAAATAGTTTTGTGTTTAGCCTCACCTTCTCCTACACAATTAATCACTCAGCAAAACTGGGAACGATTGATTTAAAGTCTTTCAATACATTCTTTTCATTAGTTAATTTTTAACGGTTTAAAGTTTGTGTGAAGAGATAATGAACATTTCGAAAGCAACTTCTGTCCCAGTACGTTGTCTATTCGGATTTTGTGGCTTTGGCTACGAGGGAGGTAGAACAAAAAGAAGTAATCGACCACTAGCACAAAACATCGATAGATTCTGCTGCCATTTGAGACGAGTCGAGCTTTTGTGAAAACTTTGATTGTTTTAGTGGAATAAAACTCCAATAACTTAGTTAGTTTCATTCAGATCTATTCCACTAATTCTAAATGAGTTTCTAATTGTAATTTTTATTTGCAGATTATTGGAAAGCAGCACATACTCGAAACGTAGGTGAGAATACAGTTTTATTCCTATTCTGTGAATGTAAAATATGATAAATAGAATTGATACGATAGAGGATATTTTCAAGATAATTAGTGAAGTTCCTTTAGTTAATGAAGAGAACTGAATTTGGCCCACTGCCTTCATAAGTTCAAACACTGCTCCTTCACATGTCTTTACTTGTTTAAGCCTTGAGCTCTCGTATGTTCGAACACTTGATCTTCACATGTTTCAAGTTCAATACTTTGTCTTCTTCACAAGTTTAAACACTGAATCCTTATATGTTTACAGTTTTAAGTTCTGATTCTGCGCCTTATATACATGTTTGAGTATCAAATCTTCACAAGTCCAAGCACTAATTCTTCAGATGTTCAAATACTAGGCTTTCACGTGTTAAGACTATGAAGTTCGATTACTATGTCTAATTTACTGCTTTGAATACTCGATCTTAACATGTTTCAGCTCAAAAGCCCAAAACAGCGCTTTGATTTCAAGTTTAAACACTGGGTCTCTACATATTTGAGCAATTTGGTCCTCACATGTTTGAACTCTCAAGTTCAAACACAGCATTTTCTTCTCAAATTCAAATACTGAATTTTTTCATGTTTAAAGTCCAAGGCCCTTATTCGCACCTCTTGAAGAAGCGTTTCTTCCCAAGATTCGATGTTCTGTCTTTCTTTATTTCGTTTTTTCATTATTTATTTCAATTTTTTGTTCAAGTGGCACTTGAACAAGAGGTGAGAATACAGATGTATATCACCATATACTTAGAGTACGTTCCACTAGGCGACCGCAACGATTTGCTCGCGACCGCAGTTATTGTCGTTCCACTATCAAATAATTGCTTTGGCTCATTACAAATTGGGAAAACACCTTTCCGACTAATCATGTTTTTTTTTTTTTAATTAAAATCATGATTTTTATTAGAATTTTTTTCCCAGTTTTAACGTTTGAAATATTATTTTTGCACGATTGGGCGTTTTCATGTGTTTACCGGCCCTCTATTTGAGGTGGTATGTTGATTTTACCGGAAAACTGTGGTTTCTATGGTTATGCTGACTTACCGCCCATGGGCAAAGGCGGTAAGTAAAAAATTGAGAATTTTCACAAAAAAATAATCATTTATTCATCTTCATTTGTAATTCAATATTCAGAATAAAATGTCAAACTTGACAGCTGACAGCGAATAAACAATCATCAGTAGTAATTTAATTTAAAAAAGAAAATTTGGATCCATATTTTGGATCTTCCAACCGTGCAAAAAATTTTGTAAGCATCACGGTCAATAAGTACAGTACCGATTTCATATAATATTTGGAAACCTCGCCAAGGCTCGGCCTCCAAACTATTATTCTCAATCGGTAAACTATACTTACTGACCTTGATACTTAAATAACTATTAAATAGCATTTTCAATACCTTTAGTAATTACTTAAATCGATTCGTTGCATAACTGCCTCAGAGATTAATTTATTTTTAAATTGACACAGAAAATGCGTCAAATGTTTCACCGATTTCAGGTCAGAAGTAAGTTTAAAAAACTTACACAGTTCCTTTATACAATTTTTTAATCCCAAGTTTGAGTTTTTTCATGTCATAATTTACTTTATTTTCCATTTTGTAGTATAATTTTTTATTTTTGATGAAATATGTATATTTCTTATTTTTAATTTTCTTATGATAAGTAGTTTAGTCCATTTTCTACTGTGGTGTTTCTCTTTGGAAAAAAATATTTTATTTTGTTTTAAATCAATGTTTTTTTTTTGGAAAAAATCACTTGAATAAAATCTTGACTATATTCATGATTTAAATCAAATATTTTTGATCATTCCTGCTTCAAACATGAACGCAATGACCGCTTCAATCCACCTTTTAATCGCGGGAATTGTGGGCTTCAATGAAGTCATCTATGACGTATTGATCTTGAATACAAAGGTCGCGATCGTCTTGTGGAACAGCCATAGAGGCGATATAAGCTTCGCGGTCGCCTAGTGAAACGTATCCTTAGTCACTGGATCTTTACATGCCTATACTGTGGACTTTCACAAGCCTTAACTTCAAATTCTGAGTCTTCACACTAATAAATATCAGATCTTCACATGCTCAAATTCTGAAGTTCAAATACTGTATCTTCTTCACAGCTTTGAGCACTGGGCTTTCACATACTTAAACCTTGATTTTATACATGTTCAAACACTTGGGTCTTCAAATATTTAAATTTTGTATTTTCACATGCTTGAAAGTTTGATCTTTATATGCTCAAACCCTCATTCTTCATGTGTTTGAGCCATAAATCTTTGAATACCTAAATTTCAAGTCCTCACAGATCTATATTCCATTTCTGCATAGTGGATTGCAGCACTGTCATCTCTTTTATTTAATTTGATGAAATACAAAATTAAGTGCACCTTATGTTTCCTAATCGGGCATACGATCAAACTGTATGTGAATTAATCGGGAATATAGTGGTCAATAAGATGCCGAACCTTATAATCTAGGATCTTTTCCTATGTGTCGGAAAAAGGCTACGTCTGGTCAATTTTTCCGGACTTAACTTCTCTGATAGAACTGACGGTATTGAAATAGTAGATAGCAAAGGTCGAGTACCTTAAAAAAAACCCTGCCACTTTTTGTCCTGTCCTGGTAGCAGAGGGCAGCAATCACCTCTAAATATAACTCATTTCCGTATTTAATTTTCCTGACTGAGCTTACGATTGTGTTTTTATCCAGTCCTAGGCAGGACACGAAATGGCACTATGGTTTGGCTTAAAGTGATTGATCCCCGCTATCGATTGATATTAGTTTCATTCGTTAGATCTATCAAGGAAGTTGGACCCGAAAAAATTGATCGGAAATGATCTTTTTTTAACACTTAAGATATGATCCTGGATTTATGAAATCGATTTGGCTGTAAGTCCGATTAGGGGGGACAAAGACATAAACATATGATGCTTCCAGTAACTTCTGCAAAAACAAATACCAAACGCAGAGATATTATTCTGCACACTTCTAAGATTTTCAATACCTATAGTCATATTCAATTTTGAGGTTTCTTGAGACTATTTCCATAGTGAAGTTCATAGTGTGTATGTCTGTATAATTTTCACGATAGCATCCGCAGCGTTTGCCCAATCAAATGAAGCTTGGTATTCCACTACAGGTTGTGGTTGCAGGTTTCACATCTACTCTACAATTTTTCACGTAATTTCTACAATATTGAAGACTTATCGAATTTGGTAGACAAAAGCAGTTGCGATGGTCTCAAATCACACTTAAGTCATGAAGTTCTTTCCCTCCATAAGTCTGCATGTAAAACAGATTTGCTCCACGAAAACAACTTTGTATATCATCGGCTTGATCTGGCAAACTATAAATAATGCATACAATAACTTAAAAAATTGGAGAATCATCTAGATGATGAAAGCGCATTTTTGACAGCTCATGAATGTTTGTTACTTCAGAAATTTCGCAAATTACCATCTCCGACAATTACTGAACTTGAAATCAAGCAGTTTGGCCAAACTTACGAAACAGCAGCTTTCATTTAGTACTAGTTTAAAGTTGACTTTTTGATAGGTACATAATTTAGGCATGTACAAACTCAAAAATACCTTTTAATCATCATTGTTCAGTTATTGACTGACAGGAGGTCAAGTGCTGTACCTTAAAATAATAATAATTTATTGTAATAAGCTTCAAATTCGCGTCAAACAAGTCATTGAATGAGTGTCAGACAGATTTGACAACTGTACATAATAATAGTGACACCCACGGCTAAAGTTGTAACTAAATTTTTATCTACTTGAATAAACTTTAGTTGCCATATCCCTAATATCATATATATTTATGGGCATTGTTTCACTTGAAACAAGTAATTGAATAATTTAATCTTCCACAATCACTGAGCTTGAATTGAAGCAATTTGTGCAAACCTACGAAACAGCAGCTTTCATTTAGTACCAGTTTCAAGTCTGTAAATAGTATAGTTGCTGAGAACTCAGTGTCACGCCAGCCAGCCAGCCAGCCAGCCAGGCAGCCAGACAGCCAAAGTGAAGATAATAGCGCTTTTTTCCAAAAAATGGAAGAATCATCTAGATGATGGAAGCGCATTTTTGACAGCTCATGAATGCTTGTTACTTCAGAGATTTCGCAAATTACCATCTCTTACAATTACTGAGCTTGAAATCAAGCAGTTTGGGCAAACTTACGAAACAGCAGCTTCCATTTAGTACTAGTTTCAAGTTGACTATTTGATAGGTACATAATTTATACATGTACAAACTCAAAAATATCTTTTAATCTTCATTGTTTAGTTATTGACTGACAGGAGGTCAAGTGCTGTAGCTTAAAATGATAATTTGATCTTTATCAAAGCTATATAAAAAAAAATACACCAAAAGTGAACAAATTTTCATCGAATAATAATAATTCATTCTAATAAGCTTCAAATTCGCGTCAAACAAGTCATTGAATGAATCCCGGACAGATTTGACAACTGTACATAATAATAGTGACACCCGCGGCGAAAGTTGTAACTAAATTTTTATCTACTTCAATAGATTTTAGTTGCCATATCCCTAATGTCATAGATATCTATGGATATTGTTCCACTTGAAACAAGTAATTGAATAATTCAATTTTCCACAATCACTGAGCTTGAATTAAAGCAATTTGTGCAAGCCTACGAAACAGCAGCTTTTATTTAGTACCAGTTTCAAGTCTGTAAATAGTATAGTTGCTGAGATCTCAGCGTCACGCCAGCCAGCCAGCCAGCCAGCCAGCCAGCCAGCCAGCCAAAGTGAATATAATAGCGCTTTTTTCGGAAAAATGCGCTAAAAATGGAAGAATCATCTAGATGATGGAAGCGCATTTTTGACAGCTCATGAATGCTTGTTACTTCAGAGATTTCGCAAATTACCATCTCCCACAATTACTGAGCTTGAAATCAAGCAGTTTGGGCAAACTTACGAAACAGCAGCTTCCATTTAGTACTAGTTTCAAATTGACTATTTAATAGGTTCATAATTTATACATGTACAAACTCAAAAATATCTTTTAATCTTCATTGTTTAGTTATTGACTGACAGGAGGTCAAGTGCTGTAGCTTAAAATGATAATTTGATCTTTATCAAAGCTATATAAAAAAAAAATACACCAAAAGTGAACAAATTTTCATCCAATAATAATAATTCATTCTAATAAGCTTCAAATTCGCGTCAAACAAGTCATTGAATGAATCCCGGACAGATTTGACAACTGTACATAATAATAGTGACACCCGCGGCGAAAGTTGTAACTAAATTTTTATCTACTTCAATAGATTTTAGTTGCCATATCCCTAATGTCATAGATATCTATGGATATTGTTCCACTTGAAACAAGTAATTGAATAATTCAATTTTCCACAATCACTGAGCTTGAATTAAAGCAATTTGTGCAAGCCTACGAAACAGCAGCTTTTATTTAGTACCAGTTTCAAGTCTGTAAATAGTATAGTTGCTGAGATCTCAGCGTCACGCCAGCCAGCCAGCCAGCCAGCCAGCCAGCCAGCCAGCCAAAGTGAATATAATAGCGCTTTTTTCGGAAAAATGCGCTAAAAATGGAAGAATCATCTAGATGATGGAAGCGCATTTTTGACAGCTCATGAATGCTTGTTACTTCAGAGATTTCGCAAATTACCATCTCCCACAATTACTGAGCTTGAAATCAAGCAGTTTGGGCAAACTTACGAAACAGCAGCTTCCATTTAGTACTAGTTTCAAATTGACTATTTAATAGGTTCATAATTTATACATGTACAAACTCAAAAATATCTTTTAATCTTCATTGTTTAGTTATTGACTGACAGGAGGTCAAGTGCTGTAGCTTAAAATGATAATTTGATCTTTATCAAAGCTATATAAAAAAAAAATACACCAAAAGTGAACAAATTTTCATCCAATAATAATAATTCATTCTAATAAGCTTCAAATTCGCGTCAAACAAGTCATTGAATGAATCCCGGACAGATTTGACAACTGTACATAATAATAGTGACACCCGCGGCGAAAGTTGTAACTAAATTTTTATCTACTTCAATAGATTTTAGTTGCCATATCCCTAATGTCATAGATATCTATGGATATTGTTCCACTTGAAACAAGTAATTGAATAATTCAATTTTCCACAATCACTGAGCTTGAATTAAAGCAATTTGTGCAAGCCTACGAAACAGCAGCTTTTATTTAGTACCAGTTTCAAGTCTGTAAATAGTATAGTTGCTGAGATCTCAGCGTCACGCCAGCCAGCCAGCCAGCCAGCCAGCCAGCCAGCCAGCCAGCCAGCCAGCCAGCCAGCCAAAGTGAATATAATAGCGCTTTTTTCGGAAAAATGCGCTAAAAATGGAAGAATCATCTAGATGATGGAAGCGCATTTTTGACAGCTCATGAATGCTTGTTACTTCAGAGATTTCGCAAATTACCATCTCCCACAATTACTGAGCTTGAAATCAAGCAGTTTGGGCAAACTTACGAAACAGCAGCTTCCATTTAGTACTAGTTTCAAATTGACTATTTAATAGGTTCATAATTTATACATGTACAAACTCAAAAATATCTTTTAATCTTCATTGTTTAGTTATTGACTGACAGGAGGTCAAGTGCTGTAGCTTAAAATGATAATTTGATCTTTATCAAAGCTATATAAAAAAAAAATACACCAAAAGTGAACAAATTTTCATCCAATAATAATAATTCATTCTAATAAGCTTCAAATTCGCGTCAAACAAGTCATTGAATGAATCCCGGACAGATTTGACAACTATACATAATAATAGTGAAAAATGCGCTAAAAAATGCGCTAAAAATTATGTAGCTTAAGACCTTGACAGAATGTTGTCAGTATAATTTTGTCGTAGTTCCTGCCCGTGGAAGGAGTTGGATTTCATGCATGCGATATGGCACAAGAACGCGGGAGTAATTCACGTCGATGCTCTGTAACGACTGAACGCGCTTACCGATTTAAGACAATTTGATATGTTTTCACCCAAAGAACACTTGTAATCTTGTCGACGACACATCCATCTCTATTTTAAGCGTGTAGACAAGTTTACCGTTCTTCTTTTCAAATCTTTCAGTAGGTCACCCGACAGGATACTTCCCTCAATCGGAATTATAATATTTCGAATAAAGATGAGTTAAAAAAAGAGGTGTTAGGTTGCTTAGAGGGCTCTAGGTTTTCCACATAACCATCATAAAGGCTTAGATAAACAAAGTTGATCCAAACGATGTATATATGATATACTGTTCTGAATATTTGATTTGTATTCAAAAGTTTCATATTTGATTACATGTCCAAACTTTATAGATATATTTAAACAAAAATTGAATGAGATGCATATAAATTGTACCATACTGATGCTCAAAATAGTTGAAACTAAACCTAACTCTGGATTGAATAGATTTATCCATAACTTCACAATTCATCAAAGCAATATCAAATAAATGAACTGGAATATGAAACTCGGGAGTTTTTCAAACTGAACTATGGAAAATTCATAATTTGATCAGACTTATTCGCAACAAATAACACACAATAGTCATTATTTCTATCTCAGTTTAATTTAAAATTGATAATTAAATATTTACCTCTGATTTTCCACCTTTGTTCTGAATCAATATTCATAAACCAAAAAGATGAATTAAATACAGAAAACTGTTGTGCGAAATTTAATTTTCCAATCCAGATGTTCTAAAAATGATAATTTCGCATGGATAACTAATGCTTGTTCTACGGAATGAATTAAAATTGAATATAATTGCGTTTTCACTCATTTCGAACGCTAGTTTTCAGCACATTGTAATGCTAATTGAATAAGCTGCAGAGAATCTCAGCTTTCTGAATATGTTCACGTTGATTGTTAAAACGTAGCATACCTTTATTTAAACGAGTCAGTTCGCAAACAAAAGTCTTTTCCCGCAATAAACAGACAACTGGAAAGATTACTATTGTGATATTCTCGAGAGCTCACGCACTTCGCTTCGCTCGTTTGAATGTCAATCATTCTATCGATTATCTTTATTCATTACTATGGTATAGTTTGTTTATTATTTTTTCAGTGTAGTAAGTCAAAAAGAGCTTCGAATAAATATATTTATCACCTGCGATATTGAAAATACCATTACTCGTAATAGACCCTCATAATTGGAACATGCAAGCACACATAATTTATAATTCATCTGAGCATTTTCCGAAGAATTTCATTCTCCATTAAAAATAGTACCCTTTCTCTCCTTCACATGCTTGTCTGAATTCCACGGCCTTAAAGGAATTGAAAATCGACCGATATTCTTCCACCAGTGTGTCACTACTACGGACTTGATCCTGTGTCAAGGATATGTGTCTATATGCCCGTAGTTTGTTGGCTAATTGAATACAAACGATGGAATTGAATTCGAAACGTGATCACAGATTTTCTATTTTATTCTGGAAATCCCGATGTCATATTTGGGACAAATTTACTGAATTTCTTTTGTTCTGTGATCGTGGAAGTGAATGACGTTCTAAATTTGATTCGGGGATTTGTGATATTCGAGTGGAATAATAAAGATTGAGAGGATGAAAATGAGATGGCCAGCAGTTTTAAATGGAATTATTATTGATTGATTTATTTTAGGATAAAAATTTATTTTTGAGACCACTTTATCAATTCTCAAATAATATAATCTTGCGATTACCCTACTAACTTTCCTGGGTGTAAGCAAAATTGTATGTCAAGTAACTACCCTATTAGTAGTACGTAACATGTGTAATAAATATGATGAACTGAACTGTAGGAACTTAGCAACTAGGTGAACATTACATCTTAGGAGAGTCCTTTCCTCGAGTTACGAACTTTCCTAATTACACACCATCTATTTAGCGATCAGGTCCGGCTTACACCCAATTAAGGAAGGCTGTTAAGTGTCAATGGTGGGCGGTAACAAATTATTAGGGGAAGAGATATTACACTAGAATAGGTTATCAAATTTTAGGGGGGTTTAATTACTATACAAGCGCCTTTTAAATTAATTAAATTACACACTTCAGTAGCTGACCATAATCTGATTCCGGACGAATAGGCAATTCACTAATTACAAGTTCCTAATAAATTCAATATCGAATTTGAGTAAATCCTGAGAGAAAATAATTTCTGACATAGATTTGACATTTGCAGCAGCAGCAGCTTTCTGTTAATTTAGCATAATTTGTCATATTTGAAATGCCGCTTTTGTACTATGGAGACGCGTCCCATTATCTCGCCAGTGGGACATTTCACCCTTGTCATAAGTCAGCGAATGTGCTGGAATCCGCGTCAGCATTTCTGATTCAGCTGCGAAATTTGTTTGTGACAATGAACAATTTTAATTGCACGACGCCAGAATTACTTTTTAAAAATTTATCACTGATGAAATTCCCGTCACTAGACTGAGTAATTTATTGAGCTCGTAATCAGACACCTGAGTACCTCATTGTGATTGTTTAACTTCAAAAGAGCCTCGCCGTTTGTAATTTAGTTTCTATGAAAATTTTAGGAAATAATAATTAAATTTTTATATAATCAAAAATAGATTTAAAAAAGTTGAGTCGTACTGTCATATTGAAACTGTTTTTGATTTGTACAGTTCTTTTTAATCATTGATGTCCGGTAATATTTGGTTTTATTTGAAATAATTGGTACAATTAAAGTGTACACACCGCGTCTCACGAATAACTAATTATTAAGCAAAATTAAATTGCTCATGAAAATTTAATTACTCAATAAATCATAATAAAAATCAATAGAATTTCATTTTGATAGGTAACCTATCTATAGAAAAAGATTCACTAAAATCGGTCACAATTTACGACCTACAGAATATCCTCATACGTACAGACCAACGGAGAAAAATTTTACAGAATCATATTCAGATCATAATAAATATTTTGGAAAAAAATTAAATATTCCCAGCTCTTAGAGGGAAAAACTCATCTTTTTAAAAATCTATATTGGAAGTAATTTTCGTATATAATATCACATGGGACTGTAATTTTATCAATAAATTTTTCTTGAAAACATTGATTACCTAGCAACATCGTGAGAGTCATCTGTCCGATTAAATCACGAGAGCGTAGCTCGAGGGATTTCATCTGAGCAGATGACTCGAAGGATGTTGCTTAAAGGTAATCAATGTTTGGAAGAAAAATTTATGATAAAATTAAAGTCGCGAGTGGTATTTGTGGAGAATATTTCTCGAATGAAATTGCTACTATTAGTATCTATTAAATAATGTTAGTTGCAATTACTAACCTTTTTGATTGAAAACTGCACTGAATTGCCTCCATATACTCTCGTATTTTTTAACTTTATGTTTTCAATTTCATTATTTTCGGCAAAAAATGCATTTCCAATACGATTAGATTTTGACATTTCCGAGAACTGATTGTTTGTTTATATTAGAACTGTGTATTGTTTCTCCATGACAAAGGCAATTTATCGCAATAAATCGCTTGCCAACGGGAATTTACCGAGGTAACGGGAATTTTCAGAGGTAAATTCCCGTTGGCAAGGAATTTATTATTATAATTGTCATTGTAACTATGCAAAATTTGTCAATATAATTGACATGAGTGAAATAATCGGTAAAATAACCCTACTCATTGTTATAATTACCCCTATCGCTAAAAATCGAATTTGTGCGTTAGTCGACAATACAATAAGTGGCCAAATTATTAGGAATAGTACAAAAAAGCAAACGAATTGGTTTTCATAGAATTTATTTATGTGGTACTGTTACTGATATCACTATTATTAATTTTAATAAATAGCAACACTAGTAGTTCGCGTCATTTATCAAAAAATGTCTTCACTTTATATATATATATATATTTTTTTTCTAGCTTTACCGTCTAAATTGTTATATTTTTCATAAATTGATTTGAAATTCAACCAATAATATAATAATATTTCAACTTCTCTATAAGCTGCTGATGGCGGGCGATTTCGGTGCCAAAACGTCCGAAAAAAACCTAAATTCAAGTTTGCTGCTGATATTTTTGATCCTTTGCGGCGTATTCTGATTATTAAGCTCATTTTTCTTCACTTGACTTTTTTAATTGAAAAATTAATATTCTTCTAGTATCTCAATTGAAGACTCCTATATATAAATAAGATCAATAAAACCTAGAACCAATAATTTGTAGGAAAAAAAGGCAGTTAAACTTTAAAGTATAAACATTTATAATAGTCCAAGAGCTGACTGCAAAAAACCCAGCCGATCGACTAACAGAATGAAATAAGACACCAAGAAAAGTCATGGTGTGCCTAGGCAGAAGTTGTGCACAAATATAGTACGATTTTTTTTACGGTACATTTTTCGTACAGCAACTACCAATGGCGTAACACTATGAAATTACTCTTGAAATTTAGGTGTTGCTGAATAAAAAAGTAATATATCTGCGTGCCTCGTCAAATCCTGATCTTAAGTCTTGGCATACCATTTAAAAATATTTTTTTTGACTAACTTGACCTATCGAGTAACAGCTTCAGACTATGATCAAATAAAAGTTTGAACATTTCTATATTCAAAAAAAGAAGTGTGCTACGTCTAAGCCTGTTACAAATATCTGGCACACCATTTTCTTTTCCTCAAACTTTCTGCTATTGTCATCTGTATAGGTATTCTATGCAGGTATGCTGAGCGCAGGTAAATTTTGAAAACTATCGTTTTAGCCCTAAACCAGAGTCTCTATAACTCACTATATTTGATTATGCTATTGATAGAGATCTTACATTAGAAAAAAATACATATGGATGCTTGAAAAAAGTGGTGTGCCAAGACATAAGAACAGGATTTAACGAGGCACGCAGATATATAATTTTTTCATTCAGTAACACCTAAATTTTAGGAATAATTTCATAGTGTTACGCCATTGGTATAGTTGCTGTACAAAAAATGTACCATAAAAAAATCGTACTATACTTGTGCACAACTTCTGCCTAGGCACACCATGACTTTTCTTATTGTCTCGGTGAATACTAACGTTTGAAAAACATTTCATTCTGTTACTTGATCGGTCGGGTTTTTTGCAGCCAGCTCTCGCTCTATAAATTGTCCCTAATAATTTGGCCATCTACTGTAGAGCACATGATTTTTAATGCAATGTTCTTTAGCACTATTTATATTTAAAATCATGGATAAAATAGAGTTTTTGAAATTTTCGCCTTGTTCAGACAGTGACTTTCCTGGATATCAAGAAATGTCAAAAGATATCATAACGATTTTTGCACTGTAATATGTGCTGTCATGAATTTCATAAATATCTTATTTTTTTATGAAATATTCGTACAATCAATTTTTTTATCAAAGATTTACGAAAATGAAGAATAGGCAAAAAGCTCAGCTTTGTCGATTTTTGTATTCATCTTTCAATTAATTTTAGGAAATAAACTACTCAAAATAATCTAAGGATCAAGTTTTCCAGCAATGGTATATATTTCAGATGAGGTTTGAACTTTATTAAGAGTTTGAATATTGAAATACAGAACCTTTATCCGTTAACACTCTACATAATTGACAGTCATGATAATAGTCAACCAGATGCTCAAGATTGTAGTGCAATACGTTCAAATCTAGCAGACGGAAAAAAACTTGACCCTTTAATTATTTTGAGTAGTTTATTTTACCTAATTAAATCTGAAAAGTTGGACTAATAATATTCCAGCAAAATAATTGAAGTTCATCACAGGAACAATTTAAGGAATTTGGAGGAAATTTTTTTTTAATAATTTTCTTTTCTCTGAAAGAACGAAACTCAAAATAAAGATCAGTTTCTTCAATGCGAGACTTTTTGCATGGCATAGACTTTAATGTAGTTTGTGCATTACTCGCACATCATTGCTCAATTCGGGTGAATATTTCTGATAATTTTCAGATCAATCGAGAGTGCTTGCTTACCGAAACTCTATACTTAGTTTCAGAATAAGAGAGAATAATAAATCAGTCTGTCAAATACATCCAGTGGCACGCCAATAATTGTTTGCTCGTGGATAGCTGAAAAGATTAAATTTAGTAGATAAAACGTTTCTGTTCTCAGTTAATTTTCCGAGGACAAATAACGTTATTCAAACAATTATTAAGAAGTTGCTACCAGAATATAATTCAAGATCTAGTAAGTTACCCAATTAGGATGAATAAATAACGGAACTAAACCATGATATAAAAAGTAATGAAATTTTCAGAAAATCGCATTACCTGACACTGAATTATTATATAAATATTGCTGGGAAAGTAGGAAAGTTCAAATTTCATTTATTATAATAAATTGAATTTTTCTACAATTATTACCAGTCTAACCTTGCTCATCTTTGATCAAACTATGATGACTAAAAATATTAAAAATGGAAAGATTTTCTCTGGTAAAGCGTGTATAGAATTGTGTTAATTAATTAATACTTAATTATATTAAATGTGCATGATGCTTTTCGGTATCAGAAACTGAGAAGAAGTGTTGAAGACCTTATGGAAATGTGTTCTATCATGACGGGAGTATCAAAAAGTACAGTTTTTTGCATTATACTGGAAAGAAAAGTTGGTGATCAAATTCGTGAACCAATATCTTCTCCGAGAAGGACGGACTCTTTTAGATTGAATGTTTTTATGAAGGGTGCAATTCGAGGAGGAGTCCATCAATTTTATTTCAATATACATATTCTGACACTCGATAAATTTTTACAGTTGATAAACAATGATGACAATTTGTCGCAAATTACACTCTGAAAAATCATATCTACGTCTATGTAACGATCCAAAAGGCATTATCGGGACGTTTATAGCAGTGTTTCTATTGTTCGGGGGATGTTTCGTTGCGAGTACAAGTTGCGGTATCCTAGTAATGCTATATCTTATTTTTCTTGTGAAATTATTTGTCGAATACCTGACAAAAATTCAATATTAGTCTTGCAAATTTTGATTTATTATTATCTCATTCAAATGAACTTTAGCTTTGCTCAAATTGATTCAAGAATAGCTGAGAATTTAGAATTCTGTTCAAGATGACATGAAATTATTAGAATCATTGGCTCTAAATGATATATAGCACCATGTGTAGGTATAGAGTTATAACAAAAAGTATTCGAGAATCTCAGCCTTTATATCAAAAAGATCATTTATCTTTTATATCAGTGACTGCTGGGTCTCAATTCTATTAATAGGATATCTGTTCCTGTATTTTTCACCTTCTTGATACTTTCTACTGAATATAACTAGTTTCTATAATTGAATTTTGCTCGTGGGCTAAATTGCGTATAGATTGACACTCCAAGGTTGAGGACGTATTAAATCAATAGAAAATACATTTGGTGTGGACCCATACGTGAAAAAAAATTCCGAAAAAAACATGAGCCATCTCTGTAACTAATATATATCACATCATCTAGAAAAAACAGAAAAATATATACGAGGGCTGTTCTGAAAATAGTAAGTATCAATAAAATAGCTGTACTGCTTTTAAAGTAATCTCCTGTGGTCTGACTACATTTATCTATTTTTTGAAACCATTTCACAAAATAGGCAACATTTTCGATAATCGAAAAATTCTCAAAACGTTAAAAATCTGGGCTGTAGTGTGAATGGATGACTAGTTACACATGCGATTCATATAAAAAGACATATTGAAGACATTGAGGATACAGACTTTCGTATACTACTCTACGGTTTTTTTTTATGATCCTCAAGAGGGATTTATGCAAATGGATCATTCTTTCTCAAGGAAACAGCAATAATTTTCTTGTTTAAATTTTCCTCGCATACTATTTTTGTGGGCTTATTTTTATTTTCAAATACCCAAACTGCTGATTGTTATTGTGTTTCGTGGTCATATCTGTAGATCCAAAATTCGTCACCTGTAATAATATTATACGCCCCTTAGATGCCTCTCATTCAAATTTTGTGGGACGTGCAACTCATCCGTTCTTTTTTTCACCGTTCACGTTTAAATTCACGGCACTACCTGCCAACCGTAGATTTTGAAGGACAATCATTCCCAAAAGCTGCCACCAAATTTAGATGACAGTGTTCGAACGTTAACCCTCTTTGATAATCGTACAATGCACCAAAAGCACTTCCATGAAATTGGAAATCAATGCTGGATATAGAAATAAAAATTGAACCTTCAGTCAGCCTTATTTGAATCTTTTCGAAAATATAGATATAAACAGTCAAAAATGTGTACTTTCGACACTATTTTTAGCACAACACTCGTATAAGAATAATCTATTCTGAAACTTGAACTATAATGACGATTACATTGCATTAACAACAGTTAACAATGGAAAAACGCCAAGAAAAAGCTTTTGAAGGGGTGCTGATTTTACAAGAAAATGTGTCAATTCGTAAATTGTAATCTTCACAAAAAATTTACTTTGAATTTAGCATCATTGGACTATTTTCTTCCCAAAACAGAAAAGCCCATTTAAGAAGGACCACAAATTTCGTTCAAATGAAGAGGCAATAAGTTTCACTAAGTGTATACGGTTCAAAAGAGATCACGATAAATAAACAATTTTTGAATTCTGCCTGTTCTTTCTATGCTAAGCTAGTAACCTATCAAAACAGATGTATCTTCTCGTTAGATGAAAATAAAAATCTAGTGACAAAACACATTGGCCTTAGACAATTTCACATGACAGCAAAATTTGGCAGCTATGCATTGTTCACCTGCCAAGACAAATGAAGATTAATAATTTTAAATATCTGTTTCTAAACATTGCCAGAAGAGTATCTTCTCCAAGTATATTTATTTCATTCAAATTTCAATTCAATTTTTGATTTCGTATTGAATCTACACACATTTTTAGTGACTGGCAGAAAAACAGTTTAGAGCTACTAATTGAAATCCACTGAAAACCCTTCGGGCTCGAAACTCTAAAAACAGATTAAAATCTTCTCTTAACTGATCATTGAATTAATTTTGCCGAAGTTTTAATCTATTATTGACGTATTGAATCTTTTAATCTTCAGTGACTTTATGAATTTGTTATAAAATTTAGGTAATCTTTTAATCTGGGCAGTAATATGCAAATGGGGATTGAATATTCATAAAATTCTATTTGTGGTCCTCGAATGTTGTCGTTCAATCAGATATTACGTGATGAATTCTGGTACTTATATTTCATAAACTGTTTGCTTTATACAATCCTATATTTTTTTTTATGGAGAGAACGGAATTGGAAAGCTGATATTCAGATGTTAATTACAGAAAAACGACGTGTATATTCGTTTTCGAAATGCGGTATACGGGTATAATTTCATAGTTAATTGTATGAGATTGTGGTTGGAAGATCTTCATGTAACACACTGATTCTTGCATAATATTGAGGATGTTGGCTTAAAATTTGGTATACAAGAGCAGTTTAGAGCCCCACTTTCTAAAGGTTAAGATCCCGCAGTTTCTTGAGGCTTCTAGAATCACGGGGCTCTTTTTATGTTTTTCAGACAACCTTGGATACTCGCGAGAAAGTACAGTATCTTGTTTACGATCCAAATATTTGCTCGATGTTATCAACAATATTAAAAATCTCTCATATGTTATTCCAAGGATTTAGATATGTAGAGATACGATACTTATCCATGAATTAAATAATAAAACTGTCATTTTTCAATAGTTTATCAAAAAACTACGGAAATATTTCCATTTATATTAGTCACTACATCAGTTATCATCCATTAGATAAATTGTTTCAATAGATATTATTTTAATAGATGTATGTAGGAGAATTACTAGTCAAAGCCGAATTAATTATGATTGGAAAACATATCATACAAAATAGCATTCATTCATGTACATTTCAATTCATATTGGGGATTATTTTGATTATAAGTAGTCCAATTCGTGATTAATTTGTACAATTCCATAGAATTCTGCATGTTCAAGTAATTAGAAATATTGCTGCTCATTTCATATAATATACTCAAATCAGGCATGATATAAACATAATAATCTACAACTGTATAAATATTGTCACAAATTTTGTTGTGAATAATTTATTCACACAGGTTACAGTGCCAATATTTACTTTATACACTTGTATGATCACAATTACTCTTACTGAATCACCTCCTCTCCTAGCTCAATCTCTTATATACCCAATTCAACAATGGGCCAACATTTAATTGTCTAACAGTTGATGCCTGGCAACCACCGAACATCTAGTAACCATAGGCTGTCAATCACGTCCGATAATTAAACATCGACTTGGTCAATACTAACTAGGATTACAGTTATAGCGAATTATAATAAATAATTATGTGAGCTAATTACTTAAAATATTTCACATTTGTGACAATATAGATATGCTATTAATCTTACTTTTCTGCCAGAATATTGTACTGCAGTTTTCCTGAGATATACTGCTATCAATTTTTGCATATTCTCCACCATATTTCCTAAAATCTGTTGCTAAACGTAGCTTCAAACAGAATTACCGACCTACATAAAGAACTTAGGAACCAATTCAAGCTTATTCGATCTTATAAATATAAAGTTTTTCTTTTAGATTTTGAGCATCTGTTCTTCGACTAATTGATTACTGAAAATGTGATTTTTGATACAGGATAAATGAGAGAACTTACTGGAAATTTAACCACAACTGCTAAAGAAAAAAATGCAAAATTTATATTAATCAGCTCTCGTAGTACATGTAAAAACATTGAAAAATTATTCTGACGTGCAGTTTTGTAAATATTTCAATCTAAAGATCAGAAATGTACAAGAATATCTACCAGCATATTTGAAAATTAATTCTATATCCTACTCTTGAGAGTTTGGTGACGTTGGATGTAGTCCGAGTCAGGGTTGTATTCAAGTTTTTCCGGCGCCTAAGGCTTGAAATTCAACATTTTTTCTTACTTGTACCCAGTACAAGTAACTATTATGAAACCGACAAAATTCACACTTGGAGATTTTGATGGAAATATCCGTTTTGAGCATCCCTCAATCCATTCTGACTATTTTCGGCTTGACGTCGGTACGTATGTATGTGTGTATGTGCGTTCGCAATTATGTATTCAAACTGGTCTAAGATCTAGCTGTGCACCTCGCTTTATGGTTGCAATCGTCTGTACTGTACCGACAGTGCACTTTACTTGAAACTTTTTTTGAATTTTCCGTATAAATCCAGAATGATTAGCAGTATACTGAAATTCAGTATTTAAGATTGCTGTAGCATCTAAATGGTTATCTTTTATTTTTGTACTAATCGGCTGAGCCGGAAGTGCACTTTATAAATCAAGCTTTTCGAATTTTTTCATAAATTCAAAACAATTAGTCGTAGAATATGGAAATTTTGTATCAAGCACTTGACTAACATCTAGTTGTGCACCTCGCATTATGATTGCAATCGTCTGTACTCGAAACATTCTCCGAATTTTCCGCATAAATCCAAAACGATTGAAAGTGGAATGTTAGAATTCAGTATTTAAGAATTTTATGAATGTGGTTATACCTCCCATCTATATTAAGCAAGGCATGCTAATTTTACTTTGGGATTTTCAGATCTAGTGCTATAGGCTAAGTACCTAGAGGAAACCTTGAATACTGACTGGCTTCTTACAATTATATACTCCATAACAGAATACATGGAGGCTACATTTTTTTCACATTCATTCCATAAGGAAACACAACCATAAAATAATTTAAAGGTCAACTTCTAAGCTCTGGACGTACTATACCGTCTAGCTAGATGCTCATATCCTATTTTCATTGAGATTGACTAAACTGGAAGTGTATTTTACTTGACAGTCTATTAGAATTTTTCGCATAAATTCGAAACAATCGGCTGTCGAGTATTGAAATCTAGTACTTCAGTTTGATTGTTATTCAACTATTACAAACAGATAAATAATTCTTGAAATCTAGTTTAGTTGATGAAAAATCATTCAAAAATTAAGTTAACAAATATGCTAGTTGACAACATGTTAACAATGTTTAATTTTTAAGTTAGGATATAGTATATAAAGAACTTACATAAGAAACACAGAGATAATAGAGAGTTTTTGCAAGCCACCGCTAATGATACGTTAACGCTAATGTGGAAATAGTACATTTTGCAACAAGTGAGATGAGTTGTCGATTGCCCACGAGAGCTAAATTGAACGCACGAACGAAGTGAGTGCGCTCATACTCTCAAGTGGGCAATTGACAGCACCGCACGAGTTGCAGATATTATTTTTATAACGAATGCGGAATAAGTACTATTTTGCGCTTATTTTTCCGGGCGGTAAATAATTTTCGTGCGACAACTTCAAGAAATACTGAACACTGTCAACGTAATAATAAACCTATTTATCAATTTCAGTACACATATGAACAAAAAATAATTTTTGACATTTAACGTATCATCACAGTGGCTTGCAATAACTCTCTATTGTTGACAAAAACATATAAACAAGCCAAATTCATAAATTATGAAAACAAATATACGGATTTAAAATTGAAACTTGGATGTATGTAGTTCCGTCTCTGTATTAGATATATACTGAAAATACTGCACATGTCAGATGTATTTGTGCAATATCTATTTCACGTGAGAAAATGGAAGAATCATCTAGATGATGAAAGCGCATTTTTGACAGCTCATGAATGCTTGTTACCTCAGAGATTTCGCAAATTACCATCTCTCACAATTACTGAGCTTGAAATCAAGCAGTTTGGGCAAACTTACGAAACAGCAGCTTCCATTTAGTACTAGTTTCAAGTTGACAGTTTGATAGGTACATAATTTATGCATGTACAAACTCAAAAATACCTTTTATTCTTCATTGTTTAGTAATTGACTGACAGGAGGTCAAGTGCTGTACCTTCAAATTAAAATTTGCTCTTTATCAAAGCTATATGAAAAAAATACACCAAAATTAAACAAATTTTCAACCAATAATAGTGATTCATTCTAATAATCTTCAAATTTGCGTCAAACAAGTCATTGAATGAATCTCGGACAGATTTGACAACTGTACATAATAATAGTGACACCCCCGGCTAAAGTTGTAACTAAATTTTTATCTACTTTAGTAAATTTTAGTTGCCATATCCCTAATATCATATATATATCCATGGGCATTGTTTCACACAAACAAGTAATTGAATAATTTAATCTTCCACAATCACTGAGCTTGAATTAAAGCAATTTGTGCAAACCTACGAAACAGCAGCTTTTATTTAGTACCAGTTTCAAGTCTGTAAATAGTATAGTTGCTGAGAACTCAGCGTCACGCCAGCCAGCCAGACAGCCAAAGTGAATATAATAGCGCTTTTTTCGGAAAAAATGCGCTAAAAATGAATGATGAGGTGAATCCGATTATAAGTGATCTTAATTTAAATTATCAATTTATTTGTTCATATTTCATTTTGGTAAAACAGAAATCTACATTTTACACACAGCAAAAAGCCTGAAATTACAATAAACTTTTTTGATAACAATCAATCAATGAATACTGTCGACATCCTTTATCATAATATTATTCAAGGTAGCTAAGTAGCAAAATGCCCTTAGAAATGATATTTCAAGTATCTCATAAGCAAGGAAGAGATTAATACATATTTTTTTCTATTTTATTCTTTTTAGTGGGTCAAAACTTAGTGATTCAGATGGAAATTGGATCTTGTTTACACCCTTATGGATATTCAAAATTTCATAACTTCACTAACGGTCAACGTTACCCATAGCCGGAGACAGGCTGAAAGTATAATTTTTTTGGGCGCAAATAGGATGAAATTTTGATGAAATCATCTTCAGAAAGACATTATTATTATATACTGTCACAAATCTGATTATTTCTCAAGCTATTTAATTATTTAGATTAATATTTATTGTAATAGCGATTTAAGTTGACGTTTGAAACATTAGACATTTGAATAATTTCACTATCGCAATATGTGATTGTTGCGTAGTAGAGGCAAACTGAATTCGATTGGCTCGCTGAAGTGATAACAGGTGATTTTTTAGCAAAAAGTGGAAGTGATAGTGGTACGAAATCACATTGTGCGACAATCTGTCAGGTAAATATTATACTACAATCTGTATGAACCACATTGAAATATAGGTAACATTTTCATACCATTATTATTCTTTGAAATATTTACAAAGGAAATGAATAAATATCGATATTTATTATTATTCTTATCTTTGTTTAACTAATGATCTATTGGTCAAATTACCGAATAATGATAATATATTATGCTATCAGTAAAAAGTATAACAGAAGAGAAAGTAAATCAAATATCCATTAGTTTATTATTGAGGAGTACTGGAATAGAAACATGTTCTGAGCTAAGCGCCCAATAAAATTATCATCAATTTTTATTATCAATTATTGGGTTGTTCTTAGAAATCTTTGTACATGTAACGTCAAAAGTGGAATACATTTTTATCAATAAATGGAATAATTCTAGGGAGATAAAAATAAATAGGTAATGTAAATTGCGATTAGCTTCATTTACTTTTTACTGCATTTGTTTTACATAACAAACAGTATTTGTATAATTAACTTTTGTATCTGCAAGCTAAAATATATATTGGATGGTGTTTGGTAGGGGTTTGCATAGCGTATCTATGCAACCCGGGCTCCTAATTTCATGCAATTTACTGCTCTGCTATTCATTCATAAAATAATACATGTACATAATTGCACAATGTTGTTCATGATTAAAAATTGCATCCAAAACCGTTTCTACTTTTGATTCAATGTTTAGTTCCTTCACAATTTCAGAAGTCAGTCTCACATGTAACATACTCCCTTTCGTCCTTGATACATAAATAATTATTGTTCTAATAATAAAAGTTATTTTGTTCCATTTCATTTGATTTATAAGATAGATTGACGTCTGCTTACTTCGAAAATTGGCGTTTATTGATAACATGAAAAATATTTATGAGGAGTCGATCCATGCATGCAAAATTCGTCCGCTCATTATACCTCATGGTAAGAGAAATAAAATAAAAAGTAATTCTGATCTACTTCTTGTTATGAATATTATCAGAAAATAAGCAGAAAACTCAAAATTATGATAGTTCAATTTTTTAATTTGCGCGTCTGCATTAGTATATTGTACAACAAGTATAGAAAATTACCTATTTCACACGAGGTGTGTAATTTTCAGCACGAGACGGAGTCGAGTTCTGGAATCACACAAGTGTGAAATAGGTGATTCTATACGTGTTGTACACTATACTTTTTCTACGATCACAGTTTTTAATTAAATATGTAGGTGAATCATTCGTATAACTGAGATTTTAAATCTATTTTCACAAATATAAAATAATTTAGGCATTTTAATTGTTTGTTATGCTTATTTATTGTGATATTAATTTTAGTTATGATTTGGAACATTATTAATATATTTTCTATCAGTTGATTGACATTTCATTGTGTAATCTAATTGTTGCAAACTACGGAAAGATTGTATCTATTGGCTCTCTCTCACCAGGCGACCTTCTGATTGGTTCATTAGTTAGGGTTTTCTGTGATCTGGGGTAGCGTGTTTTCGAGATTTTCGTCACTAACCATTTTCCAACTGCAGTAATGATATTTGTGGATATCTAATTTTGGCTATGAAACAATAATTATATACATAATTTCTCGATTTCAACAGAATGTGATGGAACGTGTTTTGTCTGCTTCAATTTGACAGCTGTGATTCGTAGTGTTGCCAACCTTCGGAATATATATTACAAGAATAAGAAAATAATTCCAACAGAACTTAGTGCAATTTTGTTATTTAAATGAGGCTTATAAAAGAGCAAACAGAGATTTTTATCAAGTCCGTGATATTTATCAACAATCTTGCTAAATATATCATATATATCACCTAAAGAATATTCAGAATGAATTATTGATAAATAAGTTGGTCAAACTGGTGTGAGAAATGATTTCTCACGACTTTTCGCACAGTTGTGTGAAATTGTAAGTTTTCTATTTGTGTTTTGTATGAGAAATATGTTGTTTTCTATAGTGATCGTAGAAAAAAGATTTTCCTGTTCACATCCATTAAATTTCTTTCGTGTAATCTTTTTTTTTTCAAACACGGGAAAAAGTAAGAGGCAGTCTGCACTTGAAGGAGCGGGAAACGCTGGCAGTCATAATTGATGTTCATGATAATTAGCTGTTCAATTAGTAAAGTTGCTCAATATTTATCTTGACAACTAATATGGGTATATAGAATCAAAACTGCTGTATTTCAAAAATAGATTGAATTATTGTACTAACAACAATACAAGTTTGTACGTAGTCATCCCGCGCATTATTCTACATGCACGTTGGTGCTTTCATCTTCATAATTTTTTTTTATTTCATATAAGAATGGTTCTATTTTATTCTGACTACCTCAATAGTCCAATAAATTCATTGATTATTGTTAACTATATTTTGTGAGTATTGCGAAGGTAGAGGTTGAATCCACCAAAAACCGTAAAATTGTTATTAGTCATGACTTCAAATAATACCAAAATTTATTCTCAAATTCATTCACAAATTAAATCCGTTTCAGATGCTAACAACAAAAACAGAAAGTATCATAAAAAATTTGAATGAATATCAATCACGCTTTTTACCCAATATGGGTGTAGCGAAGACTAGTTTAGTGCATATTCACAAAAGTTAAGAATACCCGTGATTTGACGACTGATAACTGCACTCTACGGCTCATTAAATATCAATACAATTATTATGTAGTATTTCCTAAAGAATTTATACAATTCGTCTTATCAATTTTCAAGTCATCCACCCACATAGGTACATACATACATGACATTCCATCATCCCCTCAAATATGCTCGGCACGAACCCCATGCAGCATTCAACATTCATTCTTACTTGATGTTACCACGATATTTGAGTCCTGATATTTTTTCTGTTTCACAGTGCAAGAAAAGCAATTCTAAATCAAATTATTTTTTGTTTGAAATTTGACAACTGTTAAAGTTGGCTTGAATTGCATTACATCTTTCAAAGTGCAATCATGGAGTTAATTACACTAATTTAGTTTTTGGGGGTAACCATCAAGAATGAACATATGAAATTTTTGACAATAATGCCCCTAAAATTATTTTTCACGGCATTATTTTGACATACCATTCAATTTTCGACCTTACATTTCAAAACAGCTCTTACAACCCCCCAATAATAATATTTATTTATCACTGCACTTTAATCAAAAACCCTTTTTCATTTATTATTATATTCATTTCAACCCTTCACAACATCTCGAAAAATTGCTACAAGTATGATTAATATTTCAAGAAGTCTGCACTTGTTAACTCAAAATCCGCGTCAATTTTTCCGATCCTATTTTGATTCTCGCGTTTGGCAGGACCGCGTCGCGACGCTAACTCAACGACGTTCGTTGTACAACTGACGCTGTGACGAAGCCCGAGGCACAAACAACGACGAAGGCGTCCGTTTGGATGTATAGTGGAGCGTTCACCCTCTCTAGGGTGACGAAATAGAGAGTAGTGTGTTCGTATTTCTGTTATTGATATTGGTAAGGGGATGGTAAAATGTCTGGAGGAATAAGTAATAAGTAGGGGCAAACACCCTTCCAACTACTTCAATATCGACGTCAGGTAGTCAAAACAAGTTCAATTATTTGTGGTTCTATTTTGGGGGATGGAAAATTACAATATTCTTGACGATTTAAAATATGATTGTTGATTTGTTTTTGAGTGGGAAGAATTGAAGAGTTTGATAAAGCGAGAAAGATGCGTCGACGATTGGTTGTTGTTGGAACTTCATATCAATGCTTCTGTGAGATACGAAACAAAAAAGCCAGCATTCGCAATGTGAAAAGGTATTAGACCATTCCGCAACAAGGAAAGGAATCTTTGTTCCTCGATGATAACCAGGCAAAGACAAAAATTGATTAAGGATTAAATGAAACGATTCGGAGCTGAATTCCAATAGTTTTTTCTCTTTTCCTTTAACTGCCTTGCTGATTGAACGGTCTCTAATCTAAGTGATAATTATCTAACTCTCTGATTGAAAACTTCGGCGTAGCTACGGAATTCAGAGAGACGAGGCTTGCCGAATTGAGCACAAGTTGTCATAATCCGATAAATTACTGTCTCCAATATATTTGATAGTTTCGATCAAATCTCTATGGATTGTATTTCAAATATTCAAGAGTTCATCCCTATTTCACACGCAGAACGAAAAATATAGAAACAAATATTTGAGGCTAGTGAAATTGGAGGTACTTCGTTCTGATATCCCCCGAAGTAAAAGTAGTATTACTTCAGATATATGGGTGATCTTATGTATCTACTCGTCTCTAAGAAGTGATGACGCCAGGAAGGATCACAGTTGGTCCTTACATCACCCAGAAACCAATATATTTCAATGCCAACAGCATAAGCTGGGTATCCGCTGCTCCAATATTTTGCTTCTATATTTTATTTTATTTAAATCAGGATGAAACTTTGCACATTTGATTTTTGATTTTGTGGTGAGTTAGGAAGCATGACGGAAAAATTTAGATACAAGTTTCGTAACAATGAAGTATATTAATAATGAAGCGCATAAATATAGACGTGATTTGTTTGAATCAATTCTTCGTTACCTCGACAAACAAAAGCAGCAAACAAAACAATAACGTTTACAAGTATATTTGTATCATTAAATTCTAAAGATTCAACTGGAGTGCTCTACGTTATACAATTCACACGAAATATTGACTTTTAATGATCTTCCTGTACAAGAAGAGGAACAATATGGAGGAAAATACAACCGTTCTCTTTGAAAAATAGAAGACAAAGACATGATTTTTGTCAGGTAGAATAAGGATTCTACTGGCTGAATAATAAAAAAAAAATACATGAAATTGTGAATTCATAATAAAGGATGGAATTTAATTTATTTGGAACTCAATTAAACAAAAGGAAAGAACTGGAACAAGCTTTAAATGAATGTAATTTGTCACAAAAAATATATATATAATCGAAAAGGAATCATTTAATACAGTGAAAGCCGAATGATTGCTACTCTTTGTAGCGCAAATCAGAGATTGATAGCTACTCAGAATAGCAGAATTATAAGAAAAAACGCTAGTTAATCTGTCAGATAGCTACTTAGGGTATTACAATACTAGAATACGCTATGATACACTTACCTATTCTGCAGTAACTCGATGCAATAAAAGTTGAAAAAGCTTTTAAACTTTCAAAAGTGGAAATGTTAAATTTGCGTTATGAGAGGAATAAATACATTTCCTTTACTTATTTATTTAAAGCTCCGAGAGTTGGAAAATACTTTCATCGCCTTCGCATAATTTTACGGGATACAAACTCCTATCTATTCATAAATACTGAAAAAACTCATAATTACTTATTATTTAACAAAAATAAATAGCATATTTGGAAAAAACTATTCGAATCAGACTCCTCTACGTGACTGATTGCTACTCAAAGTAACGCAGACCAATGTAAACAGAATTTCGAAAATAGACGCAAATAAATCATCAGATCATGGAGTAGTTGCCCCAACTCTCATAATTCGATTGCTATATTTTATATCATAATGAACTAATGTGAAATAAATCCAATTGTTATTCATCTCTTTATCATACAGGCTATAAAAAAGCCTCATGAAATCGATGTTTAGCTATATATAATGCTCTATGAAGACGCATCAATCATAAGATTCATTCCTCAATGGCGTGATTATCTATCTTTTGTTTTGCTGGTATTCGTTTATTTTTGTCTGATGTTCATAGTGTGAACTAAGAACAAAACATGCGATTCTTACATTTGCTTCACTTGTCATAATTGAAAAAACGATTCTATCTTTTCGATCTGATTTTATGGAAACATAATAATATCATTATTCAATTTCAATTATCGGTCACAGTAATATATAAATTATTAATTAATTAAATGAATCATATCATTTTCCGATGTTAAATTACTTTTGAATTAGTTTGTAATGTCTTTCAAGTTCCGTCATATGGAAGAAGAGATAACTCCATTTGTGATTCATATCCATTCTCCTCGCATAATGTTTCCCCATACATTTCAGCGGACATTGCAATGATGGAAACAAATTGCGATGTATGGTATGCCTCAGAAATAGCTAAGCTGATTTTCCTTTGAAATAAATCCATTTAGTTTGACATAATATTCATATTTCCATCGTTTGAGAGATATAAATTTATATATTGCATTGCAAAGTTATTAAATTCAATATGATGGTACTGGAACAGTGAAAGAAATAATAAAAACATTACATCAATATAAAAGATGGTTAGCCAGTAAGCTATGAGAAATTATTATTAAATTTTAAAAGAAAAATAAACTGAATTGTTGAGTGCAGATTCCTGTGCATAACTCAAAAATTCAAAAAAACTCACAAATTTCAGTACTGATATTGCAAAAGCTGCATTTTTGATGTAATGGAGAAACACAAAATATTTAATAATTCACCTGTTCACAACAAAATAGCAAAAATAAAACAACTTGAAAACTACCCTGAAAAGATGATAAATTAAAGTTTTTATCACTGATTTAGCAGAAATAATACCAACATCAGAATTCCACTTCATTCGAATTTATTCCGGTTTTTTTCAGTCACAATCTTCCAAGTATCAAAAAAAGTTGAACTTTTCTGAAACTCAGATTGAAATTTCGCGTATAGCAGCAAGATTAAGAAGTCTGCATTTTTGTCAAAATAATATATTCCGATACAAGTGCGGAATGGAGATCATTCCATGCGAATGTGAATAATTCAGCCACGAGACGAAGTCGAGTGGCAGAATTCACATGAGCATGATATGATCGATCCGCACGAGTGCCGGATGTTATTTTTTCTACAGTCAAAGGTATCGGCGTGAAAATCTATAACCAAAATATACCGTTTTCTGAGAGAGAATTTGCTTCATTGATCTTATTCCAATTCATCAAATGTTGATAAAATTACACATATTGATTCCATTTTGAAGAGGAATGATAAGAAAACCAAAAAGAATTAAAATTATGACAGTAATGAAACAGTTTTATCGCGACGCCACGCGGCTTTCTTAGGAGCCTCAGAGCGTGCGGAATGACCCCTATTCCGCACGCTACAGCGTGTGGAATGGGTATCGTTCTATAGTGACTGTAGAAAAAATCTTATTTTCAAACTTTGATCCAAAAAGTGTACGATAATGAATCTACGACCCTGAAACAGAAGCTTAGACCTTCTCTATGGAAGACATTTTAAAAGAATGATTACTCACACGGTGGATTTTTATCGCGCGGAAAACTTACCGTCGCCACTCACAGAAATCTTAAACTTACACAAAGGACGGTTTTATTCCACGCGGCAAAATTTCCGTCGCTATGCTACACATACAGCAATTAATTGTGCTATTCAAACTATTGATTGTTCAGTATAATTTGCAATGAACGAAGAGCAGCTTGTAGCATTGTTGTTATTCCTTCATCGAATGAAATTTGAGTTCATCCAATTAATCAAAAAAGAGATGAGAACAGAGTTTCTACATGTTGTTTGAAAAGCTGAGGCAGGATGACACGAAACTCTTCAATTATTTTAGAATGTCGATGACTTCCCATTTGACGAACTGCATGACCGGTTGGAAGATGCCATTCAGCGCAAAAATACTCTTTTTCTTCCAACTGCAATGAGCCACTACTTCAAACTTTCGGAAAAATTCCGCGCGATAAAAATCCGCCATGTGTGGAACCAGCCGAAGAGTAACGGGCCGAGGAAGCGCGCCGGAGTCAGAGCAACATTAAGACAACGCTTGTTTTTCTTGATGCTAAGTGTGTTTCTTAATCACAAAAATGCGTTATATGAACGCCAAATATTATAATAAGTGAGCGCATTGAAGAAGTCTGCATTTTGTCAAAAAATCTTGTTTACAAACTTTGATCCAAAAAATGTATGGCAATGAATCTACTGCCCTGATCAGATAGTGAACAAAAATGTTACTTCAAAGCTCTGAAGGGATAACCCAGTGGAAAGAAGACGGTGTAATTTGTTGGATGCTTCATCACGACTTTGTAACTGCCCATATATCACAATTTGTTCGATAATTTCCGATGATACAGGGTGTGCAACGAAACAAGAAACATAGAAGTTTAACATTGGATTTTCAAATTGTGTGGATATTGGCTCTCCTATGTATTTTAGAGCAAAAGTATGATATTGGAAAGTTGTTCAAAATAAAGTTTCACTCATGAAAAGTCTTCATTTAATGCAGTAGAATATCTGTAACATTAGATATTTAGAAAATAAAATATGGAATTTTCGTCGAAAATCATATAGGCCTGTTGCGTATTTTCAAGTTTCGGTGAAAGTGCCGCATGTTATTAAAAAATCACAACTTTGAAGTGTGATGTCATCTGTCAATGTTTTGAAATATGTCAATGTGCTTTGGAATCAAAATGACATTATTATTATTCCAAATCATAATAAAGTATTCAATTTATGACAACATTTGTAGAAAAAAATATTCTAAAATCCATCTACCATAGTCATTATTATTTTTTATTGTTTATGTGACTCATCTAAAGGTGATCAATTACAGTAAGATTTATAATGTGTTATATACATACATAATTTAAGCGAAATCCTTGAAGAAAAGAGATTTTTTCATCTTGTTTATCTTTGAAACAACTCTTGAATTTTGAGAAGGAAAAATATTGAACAAAAATTTTGTCTTTCAGTAATGGATTCTAAGACGGATTTGTGTGACTGTTCAGTCAATTAATAAACTTATCTAAGTGATATTTATGGAGTTTCTTCACAATTTTAACATAAAAGATGCTTGATACTGAGAATTGAATGATATTTAATACATTTGTTCAGATTATTGCATAAAATTACACTAGTTTAACTGCTGTTATCCACATTTCTCTTTGTTTCGCTCCATAATCTCTTCCTGGAGATCTATGAAAATGTAATTCGGGGCTGTTTGCTTTAGTATTAGTACATCCAACAACACACTAACTTCTAAGTGATTGATTTATTCTCATGATTATCGAATAATATGACATACAAAAATGACGTTTGATAGTTTGACGTTCTTGACGGCACACCTCATAGATGTAAGATTTAACCGATAGAGCGGAGCCACTGAGGATATGCAATAGGCGTATAGTCATGGAAATAAAAAACGCATGAAACAAGCTCTCATTCTGAAAGTTCAATTCCGTGTTCTTATTGTTATTTTTTTTTTTAAATGCTACAGATATTCTACCGCCTTGAATAGAGACTTTTCATTAGACAAAATTGATTTTAAACAACTTTTCATTCTTGTACTTTTGCTCTAACAAATACATTTTAAAAATCCTATGTTAAACTCTTAAGTTCCGCATTTCGTTTCTGTATTCGATTGTTCAAGCTCCTCAGCTATCATACAGCTCTCTAAGACTTTGGCTTCTTACCTAGATAGAAAAATTATTTGAAAGGAGCGAATATTAAAGACTTATAAGAGATGAAAATATGACAAAATAACTGCAAGCAATTAAGCGAAGTGAATATAAGAAGTGCTTTCAAAAGAAGACGGGTTGTTGGAAGAAGATTGTATATTCCAAAGAGATATACTTCTAAAAAAAAAGACTTCTGCTTCCACTTAAAATCGAATACTTGCCGGACAGATCTTGTACTTTGAAAGAATGTAGGCAAACAAGTTCACTTAAATAGTGCAAGAATAACAATAAGAGATACCTTACAGAGAAATTAGTGGCTCCATAACTGAATGGAAATAAGCCATTTAACGCCTTTGTCTGAAGCCGATTTCATTTTATATTGTAAACTTTTGAAGCTTACAAGGCCGACACCGTACTAGTCTTGATATCATCTCGGTTTCGAAATATGTACTTGCTATTAAGACTTTCGAGGCTCTCGTCCACTACTAATTATAGTCTAAGATCCCAGACCTGCCAGACATTACTTATTTTCTGAGGAACAAAATGAGTAGATAAGAATAGAGTAGTGTTAGTATGTACTTTGTTCGTACGCATACTTGCTAGCTTGAGCCGACGGCTAATTTACAAATACCATGTGCTAGAAGTACATTAAAACATAACTCACTTTTCTTGAGGACTAAGTATTGATGTTCTAGAGAACATTGGTGAAAATTTATAATCAACACTGCCAGACACTCCCCATTAGCGCTAACTTCTGCTAGACGCTTTAAAGCTTGCAAAATAATAAAATAATCCCACTTATAGTCGGAGGCCTAATTTTTATATATGATACTCATGGAAAAATCAATAGTTTTTGTAAACATCCAGACCAAGGGGAAGTTGGATGTTCATAGATACTTCGCTTGATATTTATTTATTTATTTATTTATTTATTTATTTATAATACCCCAACAGGCAAAAATGCCCAATTCCAGGAGAAACAAAATTATAATCATTAATGTTTATACAATCACAGTAAAAATAATTTGGAAAAATAAACAAAAATAAATTATCCAAATATATGATTTAAGAAAATAATTGAATAGAAAAAGAGCTAAAAAAAAAATTTTAAATTATCTATAAGAAAATATTATCGAAAAGTCAGCCGAAGTGAACAAAATAGAATGACGCCAGAAGCTTTGAATTATAAGTCACGAATTTTATTTTTAAATATATGTATTGAGTCACTAAAAATGTCTACAGAATTTTGGATAGAATTGTAAATATGGCACATATTATATAAAGGTGATGTAATTAAAACACTGGAACGAGGAGTAGGTAAATTGAAGGTACAACGGTTACGCGTAGATACCACAGAAGCATTAATTCCTATTAGGAATAGGCACTCGGGATCATCTAGCATATTATTTATTAATTTAAAAAGATGAATGAGTGACTGTAGCCTCCTTCTGTTACGTAGATTTTCAATATTGAAAGATTCAAGAAGATCAGATTGTGGAAGACCTCTAGTAGGGTAGGATCCCTGTGTTTCGTAATATATGAATTTTAGAAATCTACGCTGAACTGTTTCTAGCTGGATTTCTTGATAATTATGAATTGGGTTCCATATTATAGCACAATATTCTAATTTCGATTTCGATATCAAGCGTACAAATAATAACCTCGCACTCATACACATAACGACATTTTAATTATTGCGTCTGAGGGATGATTGGCCTCTACGATTCTAGCTGCTTACAAAAAGTATTAAAATTCTTTCCCGAGTATCACATATAAAAATTAGGACTCAAACTATAATTAGGATAACGTTTTTTTAAGAACTTTAAAGCGTCTAGCAGAAATTATCACCAATGGGAAGTGTCTAGCAGTGTTGATTATCAATTTTTAACAATATTCTCTAAAACATACATTAAAATCAGCATTCAGACTTTGAGAAAAGTGAGAAATGTTTCAACGTACTTCTAGCATCTGGTATCTATAAATTGGCCGTCGGCCCAAGCTAGCAAGTATGCGTATGATCAAAGTACATACTAATACTACTCTATTCCACACATTCTGTTTCTTAGAAAATAAGTAACGTTTGGCAGGCCAGACTTAATAACAAAAATATTCGTGCAATATATTATGATGGTAATGGCAATTATTATATTGCAGGCGACGAAAAAATAGTAAACAAGTGAATTCAATATGAGAAGTGGTTCCTAAAGAAGAAGGATTGCTGGAAGATGGTTGTGACTTTTACAGGGATACACCTTTAAGGGGACAATCTCTATCTCCTGCTGCAGTTTAAAGTCGGATATTCCCTCTATAGAATTGTTATTAGCGAAATATTTTGAACAAATTCATACAAACTACTCTGATTCATAACAAAGCGAGAATAACAGAAGTTCCCAACAAAGCTTGGAAAAACTTCGTGAACAAGCTATTAACAGCACGAAGCATGCAATCCACAATCATGCTTTAAACAAAAATTGACTTGAATCTTAGCAGAAGTTTGGACCAAGCAAAACTTCTATAATTAAACCAAGAAATGTTATACTGATGCTAATCTTGTTCAATCCTTCGTATAACCTATAACGTCATGAGAATTATACGGATATATAGGGAATGCGGAAACAATTAGTGAAAACATGAGGATTATTATTGGCACTGCGGAAGTGAATGTATGTCTAGAAGAGCCTAACATCTGACACTCCAATGCAGCACTAAAGCTTGATCAATCCAGGAGTAGTGGATTTCTTATACTCACAAGTCTCAAGATCGTCATTTACAAATGTGACAGCTATTGCTTCAGCCACAGTTACAATCCAGAATGTTAGAAATTCTGTTACGCCGTTCGTAGCTCGAGAAGCTGTCGACTATAGGGAGCCCCACAGGAACATATGTATCATTGGTGAGCCAAATGCAATGAAATGTGCAACCAAAAACAGCCTCAACATATGATAAGCAATAAACAAAATGTCAAAATTAGCATCACTGATGCAAGAGGGGAAGTTGATCAATAAGGAAGGCTTCTGCTTCGTCGCCTTCTTGATCACTTAATATAATACAACTCTTGCTCCTCTTCCAACAATTTACAATTAAGAGAAAGTGCAGACAGTCACAGCACAAATAAATCAAAATGTAAAAGCCCTGTATCTAAACAGCAGATTACAATTCTATGTACGTATCTTTTCATTTCAACGAAGCTTTCTTCGTGTGAGCAGCGCAATATTCATTCGTTTTTGTTAGTGATACTCCAAGTATGAAGCAATGTCATCTTCTTGAAATCATAAAGAATGGATGACTGCTCTCAGATGTAGGCGTCATAAATATAAACTCTTTGCAGATTGTTTTTCTTTGACATTTATTCTAGTAAAGTGAATGCTATTTAATTTGCTGGTGACAATCTTGAAATGATATAGTATGTAACGTGATTCAAATTTACTTGAGACTACTTGAGGTAAATGGAGGGAGTGAATAGAAGTGGACAGAGTAATAGATTGGATAGAGGGAATGATACATGCAGGGGATGATAAATGAAGAGGAACGAAAATGGAATAGGTGATAATTGGATAGTCTAATTCGAGGGGATTATTATATTGACAAAATTACAGGCAAATAGTATATTGGGACAAGATCAATCATATTCATTACTGTTCATCTATAAATTCATATTGTTCCCTATTTCCTCTATTAGATTTCCGTTGGTAGTTCTAGCTGAAAGTAATTATAATTTTTCAAGATACAATTACTCATAACTTGAGAAGTAATCGAAATCGTGCCAAGCAATGAAGAACGGTACTTTAGAAAATCAGTTCGAATCTCCCATTATATTCAATGCCGATGTTAATTGCTCAGAGGAAGCATCTTACAATTATTCACTGGAATCAAGGGTTCTCCAACGAAAGTAGGTCACAGAAGGCTTAAGGAATTCTGTTTCATTACATATTTTCAACCTCAGACTTCTCAAGACGCTAATACATTTTTTCACACGGATTAAGTATTTCCTTACAGCGGTAATTGAAATTCCACACCAAAAGCTTCCATAATAACAATAAACAGATTCACTTTCAAGTTGAGAATGTAAGCTTTCACTGATTAAACCACATTTTTGAGGACCTAACACTCCAAGAATCTGCTATACCATAATGTATTTTATATTAGTCAGTATTTGATTGGATCCATCAATGATTGGAAGAAACTGAGTAGGTAGACAGTGTGTAGTCACTACCAATCTTCACAGGAAAAAACTAGAAGGTAGGAAGCCCGGAAATTTTTGGACATTGAGGACAATTGAAAAATTAAAAACTATTCTAGGAATTTTTCTATATACTTTTGTATTCCACTATAAATAGTGATTTTGTGAAAATAATAGTTATTATTTTGTTTTGTCGGGTTGAGTGCGAGATATGGACTCCAATTTATCAACCATAATGACCTCACTAATTCCAATTTATTAATTTTGCCTGATGTATTTAGTTAAGCATCCAGAAATTTCAGCTTCATCGAGCTCTCAAAGTTTTGTAACTATAATCATTAATTCCCCAAGTTAACATCGTTACAAGCTTTGAAAATTCCATATAAATACAGACTTCTCTCGTACTCTTAACATGATCTTGGAAATTTATAACTAGATTTTTAAATTAACGATGTAACTCAATACTTTGTTCCACTTAAATTTTGCATTATCAAGAAATATGAAGTCTTATTCGCAAATTCTTGATTAAATTGGAGTTTAATTGAGAAAGTTCAGCCTCAATAATGTTTTAGGAATTATATTAACCACGTTTGTTTACATATTATCACAATAAATTGCAAAATTATTGTACAATTTATCCCACCGAAATGAAAGGGTCGCGTTGTTGTAATTATTGAGAATTAGAATTTTTATCTAAATATTTTGGAAGTAGTCTCCCTGAACAATAATACAATTGACCATTTGAAAGCTTCCAACCACCGCTCTTTCGAAATACTTTCAAAACAATGATGAATTGTGACATCAATGTCATCCTCAGACGAAAACTTTCTACTGGAGTTTTGTAGCAGCGAAGCTGCATCATGCATCATCCCTCACTCTGGCACTTCACTAAGCATTTTCCAGTTCATCATTGGCAGTAACTGTCTTTTGTCCATCCAGTTTGATGGTATTTATTTTTGTAAAATACTGCATACTTTTTTCATGACTCACTTAGTCTAGTCAACAAGTTGAAAAACGGGTTTATTCTTGCTACTACGAATTAAAATATGTGCAATAGCTCGTTGAACTCGTAGTGATGTCTAGAAAAATGTGTCAAAATTTTAGACCCGCACATAAACAATTGCAAAAGTTAAAAGCAATTGAAGATTCCAAAGGAAAGGGGTCTACTTTTTTGAAAATTACTTGAAAATTATTCTTGAAGAAGGGAAAATTTCTAAGAAAAAATGTTAATTCTCGGAACTTGACCTCCATTGTTGATACTTTTTATTTGATGTTGAATATAGGATTCGGCGCGGCGAGCGCGATGCCATTACGCTGCCTTAAAACCGACCTCTAATAACAAAAACATTTTTTACATGTATTAAATGATGATTTAAAAATTTAAAAAAATAACTGTGTTTTCTAGACACTACTTGGCAGAAAAGATACTGTCGAAAATTTTTTTTTGTGCATTTGTCAAGTAGGTAATGATTTCTTTCAAACTCTCACTTACATTCTAAGTTTGATAAATTGTTAAACTAAAGGTCTTAAAATTATTTCGCTTCGTGTAGACTTATTCACGTTCACTAATACAGTCAGTTTCAACCATTTTATCTAATAAGTAATAATGCTAGATTCAAATTTACACATGGATTTTTTATTGCGTTAGTCCACACACAAGCAAACTTCAGCTGCAAATGCTGTGCTCATATTGGTGGATATATACTTCTAGCTCAATTTGTGAATCACAACTCCAAATGCTGCTTCTGTTCTCCATAGCCTATCTGAATTTATTCTTCATTTATTATCAATGATTTTCATACATCTACAAACAAATTGGTTACTATCGACGAAATTGTTTCCATATCACAATTGTAGGAAGATAATTTCAATTCAACCGAATAGCAAATCCTTCTCGAAACATAGAAAGCACAAACAGAATCTAAATCAGTAATTGTCAGTTTAAACTGAACTACAAGCACACCAATTTAAACCAAATACTAAATGCGTTGGTTAGCGTATCTGTCATATTGATTGACAAACAATTGAACTGATAAATGTTTCTGCAATCCAGCTTATATCAGACAGGACCACATTGAAATGGACAACCCCAACGTAATCTTCATATCTGTTGTACAATATACAAAATGATGTAATCTGAAAATCTGACACTTTAACTTCAATATAATATGTATAATATGCGGTACTGACATAACATTCGTAGCGCCTCTTCTTTATGACATGTATAACATAAAGTGCTGATCACTGTTTTTATTTTTCACAGTAAAACCTGGAAAATAAATGTAGGGGCTTCATAAAATAGTATCCCTTGTTTTCCATTGAATTTTCCTTGGAATCAATACCGCCCGCGGTAATTCTACATTTTATTCCCTATTAAAACAGGATACGATAATTGATGGCAACTATAGGCGTCAGTTTACGATCCTGTGAAAAATGCAGGATATTTGAGTGCACGGTTTAAAAAATTTTATAGTCAGCTTGCTTCCAGACGATTAAACTTCTACAGTTTTACTATACGTTTTACTCGTGTTTCTGGAAGAAAGGAACAAGTGATGTGTAAACACTTTGAATTATAGATAATAGTATATTCTACAATAAGTATTGGAATGGCCTATATTCTGAACGAGCGAAAAGTTTGTAAACCGAGTCGAAGACGAGGATTATGGTTCGCGAGTGTGGAATACGCCATTCCAAACATGTTGTAGACTATACTTTCTCTAACAAGGTTTCGGAGACTCACCAATATTTCAGAGGAAACTTAAAACATTATTAAATGTCAAACGTCAAATCCAGATATGAATACTTGAATTGTTAGGAAGTAACCATGGTAGTAGCCAAACTAACAGCTTCTGATTCGTCGAAATAATTCTAAACGGCATACAGAATCATTCTGAACGGCATACGGAATCATTCTAAACGGTGTTTTGGAATGTCATTTGTTCCAACTTAATTTTTGGTTATGGAATATGCAAATTCCAAAACAATGTTGGAGAAATGTCTTTTATAGTCGACTATAACTGCCAAAAATTATTCATTTTCATCAATATTGACATAATTCTAAAAGTTGTATTTACAAATATTATAATTCCCGACATAGCAGTCTGGGCAATTTTGTTCTCATTTTCCGTAATTTTGCACTGTAGCCTTCAGCAATTGAATCACTTTTTCAATCATTTTTTAAGTGGGATATCAGCACAAATAACTGCTAAAATTGTAGTGGATGTTTCCCAATAAGAGTGATCCGTATAGATGGCAGCGTTAGAAATTTTCAGATACTTGGCAATAAGTCCAAGAATTCGTCCAAATTTATTAATTCCAACTGGAGTACGTATTCATTTTGCAAAATTCAAAATAAAAATAAATATGTTTTATTGGGTATAAATTCTGTATATAGAAAAATAATAAGAATTACAATGTTTCAACAGCAAAGTGATCGTTTTTTATTATGTACCTACGAAATTAAACAGCAAAATGTTTGTTCCTCCACAATTTGCAGATGTCTTATTGTATCGTTGGAATATTGTATCTTAGCTTATATGAAATATGCTTATTCCTATATGTGGGCAAATTAAGTTAGATTTGGCAAACAAAAAAACTGAGGTCAACCCTCTGGACTATTAGACCTATTCTTATCTCACTATCATGTGATTCAATTTTATTTCAATGGGATATCATACACATAGTATTTTGACTGTTTGATGGATTCTCAAATTGAAAAAGTCATTGAACTCATAGCTGGAAACGCTGGATGAATTGGAAGTTAAGAAACGGCGATACTAATAGTTCAATGAAATTTTGTCCATTGCACTAAAACAGTGGATTTTTTAAATAAAAAATAGTAGGTTAGCATTCTTGTGAATACCACTCGTGCTGCACACTCGTGATATTCAAACGCAAGCACATTAAACATTCGTGATAGCACCACAAAAATAATCGATAATACTTCAACTACTTATGGTATAATAGATGAGAAGCATTTCAAATATATTGCAATCATAATGCATGCTCTAATACTCCATCATTCCATCAAGATTTTGAGAAAAAGAAAATTTGGAGACCAATGTCGAAGATACAGAAGATGACGAATCAGAAATTCCTGAGCGATTGGAAGAAGACGATAAAGATGAAGAAGAAGAAACAAATTTCTTGTATTACAATTTATAATTATTGAATCAAAATATTATTAAGATTTATTTTTTTAATCTCTTTCTTACTTGAAATATAATTAATACATTAGAAATGATTCTCTAAACCATTTTATAATTCATATATTATGAAAGATATACGTATTATTGTTTCTAAATATCGTATATTAGGTAGTTGAAACAACATATTTCACCGATAATTGAGTATAAAAACCATATTATAAAGTGGAATTTATGATTGACCTTGCGCTATTAAATTTATGGCTTCGCACTTTATTTCAAAAACGGTTGCACATATGAGAAAATGCTTGGAACAAAATTTAAAGAGAATTTATTGTTCTACAATTTTTGTGGAGAATGCAGATGCGATTTAAGGCATAGGAAGCGAGATATTTACGAAATACTGATTTTTGCGACCTTTGACCTTGAATATCTTGAGACAAACACATGATATTTATTGTGACTTTTAAAGTAGCATCTAGAATGTCTAAATAAAGACTGGACTAGAAGAATGTGAACTTGTGTTGAGATTCACACATACAGGAGAAGATGAAACTATACCGAAAGTAAAAAAGGCAGGAGATAAAATAGAATCGAATGAAACAATCGAACTAACAAGTGAAGTATAGTATAAGTGGTCAAATTTACTACCGTTATTGTCAATGCAACACTGTGTCTGTTGTTGAGTATGCTTGTAGCTGCATTTTAAAGTCATTCCCGCAAACCTTCCATAGAATTCAAATATATCTAGACCTTCAATGAGCCCTCGCAAAAAAATTAAGTCTGGTAATCAGGCAGGCCACCCACTATAGTGTCTCATCCATCGTGCAAGAAACATATTATGGTAATTTACTTCATTATAATATTTTTTATGTAGTGTGAATTTACAAATTATATGATATTCCAGTATCAACTAAATTTGCATTTCTAGGAAGCTTCATTAGCAATTCCAATGAAAATTCAATACACCCCAAAAAACTTCTCTTTTCTCTTAATTAAAAATGCATTGAATTAAAATTCTATATCATCCTTGCAGTAACAGAACATTTCATTCTTTTCCGGAATTAGAATTAACTTTTCAGTGTTTCAGTAGTTCATAAAACATTTAAACTACACAACGAATTCAGTACATTTTTTATTTTTCTTGTTTAATGTTACGTTTCTCATTTCCCGCTCAGTTTAAATTCGTTTGTTTCCGGATGAGTGAATTAGACTTCACGACGCATATTTTAAGACTGACATTGTTTTGTTAGTGACAGGCAAACAAAGATGATGCGATGTATGTTGTTTTTAAAGTGGCATTCTCGCTGAAAATTGAATAGAAATAATACAATGCATTTTGATGAATTAATGCGTAAATCTGGCTTTTGTTATGGTTATTCGAAATGAGGTTAGTTTTTTGCTCTTATTCTGATTTCGAAATAGGTAATGAGCTTTCATTCCATTCGGATTTAAATTGGGGATTATCTAATTAATTGGCACTATACAAAACTGATCCCGGTTGAAAATACATTTCAGCGTTTTTCGCTAATGTAATTGATTCTGCTCATGCGCAAATGCCCTCTAGAAAAACAAAACACAAACAAAATTAATGAAAACACTGTGAAAACATTTGTGCAGTACTCGCCGATTTTAAGCGACGAATAAGAGTGGATTAAAAATGGAACAAAATACGGGAGCAGCGAATATCGCAAAATGCTCAATATAGAATTCAGATTATGTTTCATTCTACTCTATGAAATTCATGAAATTTTGGGATCATTATTTTTAAATGTTATAAGATGAAACAAAAGTTTGTTTCCAACTTGGTCTTATTTTCTTCTTCCCTGATAAAATTCTTTTGACAATATTTCAATTTTGGTCATTACTCCATAATTAAGAGTCTCAAAATGAAAATATTAATATCTTTCCAGGAAACAGTGCTTTTCTAAAGAGGAACATTCCACGGAAAACTTTAGTTATTGAGAGAGCAGTCAAGTATACTGAAAATGACAAAAGTTTCTCATAACTTTTTAAAGACCATTCCAAGTCGGGTCTGTGAATATTGTAAAGAAGATGCATCATAAAATCATTTAGTATAAATAACTACTCTGTAATCAATTTATTCGATTATCAAAAATGATGCAATTTAAAATCGTTTAATATAAAATATGTTCTCTATAATCAATTAACTTGATTATCAAAAATCGACTTCATTGTGGCGATTTATATTATATTCAGCGTAAAAATTGAACTTCTAGATATTTTATTTGCCTCGTTCATGATAGTTTCGATTGTGAGAACCTTCTTTCAATGTGAAATGGTACTAGTTGTCTTTGTCTAGTCCAATTTTGTCTTGGAGTAATCAGGCTTACGGAAGGTCAGTGATTATGGTGGGATAAACAAGAATTTAAATTTGACATTTCAGAAAGAAAATATTCAAATACATGCATAATGCTCGCTTACAAAAATACAAATTTTGATGGAATTATTAAATAATGAGTATATAAAATTATGATATAAAAATGTCCCAAAATTCATGCGAGAACTAATTTTGATTGAAAACTGCTTTTAAATAGTCTCCACGGCTTTGTTGGCTCATATGGACTGTTGTGAAAATTTCCATGGCCGTTTTACATACTAAATGTGACAGAGTTTCGTTGATACACTACTCAATTTCCAAAACTATATGTCTGTCACATTCATATCTTACAATGTAGGCACAAAATACTTGATTATCATGTCGCGATAGCGAGCACTATTAAATGTTCCAGCCTGATCAGCTGTTTCTTTGAAGAAGAATGGTCCGATGATGCCTTCAGCCCAAAATTTGCACCAAACAGTGACACGTTGTGGATGCATTTGTTTCTCATCAATTACTTGTGGATTTTCTGAATCCCAAATGCGACAATTCTCACGATTTACGAAGTCATCAAAATTATTATGAGCGTCATCGCTGAAAATTGAGAGTAATGAAGATTCGAATCGAGTATTATTATTTGCAGAATGACAGATCCTAATGATAATTGATGGACATGAATAAAATACTTTGTCGCTTTATACAACTTCAGAACTATGATATTGATGACTTCAAATTTTCATTTGTACACTTCCAGCTATAGTAGCATTTAGAAATCTAAATGGAATAAGTTTTACAAAATTTGGTTCAAATTTAATTTTCAATCTATCTATCCAATGAGCTTACTGTTACATTTAAAGTCAGATTTGTCAATTTTCTTGGAAACCGGACCATTATTTCTACCAGTATAACAAGATCGGTAAAACTACAATTAAAACCAATTTTTTCGGTTCTTGAAAGATTGATATTCAAATATGTGAAGCCAAATACAGTACCAAAATATCATACAAATAGATTAAATCCAATCAAACACAGCCTGAAGCAAATATTCAAAAAGGTTTTTGTTACTTAAATCAGCCATAGGATATTTGTCATCTAATGAATAAATAGGCTCTTTGCGCAAACGTTGGGGAGCGACACTAGCGCTCAGGGTGTTTAATTTTGAAAGTAGCTGCAGGAAAAAATTTGAATTGTCATTACGTGGAATAAGTAAATAAAAGCTAAAAACTTTATATTGAAGCTTGAAATAAGATTAAAAACACAAGTGAATGATGGCTAATGGAGTTATGATAGGTACAGGATTTCAATTTATATAACTTGGTTGTATCCGGAGTACAATATTAGAAAAAGGAAAATTAGTCCAAGAGAATAAGCATGTATTTAATGTTGAAGAAAGACTGTTTTTGGATAAGAGTTTGATATCCGCGCATGTTCTAGAGCAAAAGTCGAATAATTCTGGTTCGTATAAAGTTTTTATCGAAGTAAGATATATTATTTTTAAGTAATTAATAATAGGCTGCTAAATGTCTGTCAAACGAATCAAAACATGTCATATGAAAGTATATTTTTTCACATTGCCTTAGGTTGATGAAGCGCGAGATATTTTGCATGCATTTTAACTTATCCGATACATAAAAATATCTACAAAATTGCTATAGCTTACAATGGTTTAACCTAACTTTTTACAAAAATTTTCTAGTTTCATCAAGTAGTTCCTATATTCGATGCATATTCTATAATTATTATTGACTAATTTTCACTTTCTTCGCTCGTTTAATAGCCTAAATTCATTTTTTTCTTATTCCTATTTCATGTTCTCTGGATGAAAACTTGTAGAAATGTTTATGGTTTTTTTCTGTTTTCGTAACTGTTGTATAGTTTGGAACGCAACAATAATTTGTGTAACCAACATGTGGTATTCCAATTTCCATGTTAAATTTACTCATAAATTGCTTTATAATCTAAATTTTGTACATATATTCTAATATCATGTGCGATGATAACGTTTTGTTTACCTGCTAGTACTGTCAAATTTAATCACTACTGGCGCTGCAGTCTATTCGCAAAGAGCCTATAAATGATGAAATTAATTTAGTTGAGTTAACAAACCATTGACAGCTGTCATATAATGCAACACGCTGATACTAGATAGCGCCACAGAACAAATCTACTGGTAAAAAAGTCATATTCACATCACTAGAATAAATTAAAAAATATTTTTTTAAATTATTATTTTGAATTATACTGCTGCTAAAACTCCGGAATAGTTATTCATATAATTAGTTATGAAAAGTGCCATATTGTTTGACGAAACGTAATATTGGCCAAAACGAGCGTAGCGAGTTTTGCAAATTACGTGAGTCAAACAATATGGCTTTTCATAACGCATTCTGTACAAAATTTTATTTATGCCCTTACTTACAGTCGAAACTCAATCTCGTTCTTGAGTATTACTTGGCCAAGTCGAGGCGAAGTCACCATAGATACTTACTTGATAATCTATCCTATAGTCGATACTTCGTGAATTCTTGGCAAAGCTTGAGATTTCTTGTTTTTGACATGTATTTGATTGATATGTTTGACGTTCATGACAGAATTTGCGAAATATTTCTGGTTTGTCTACTGAATTTGATCTATTTTTGGACAATTTGATTGGAAAAGTAAGTTTCAGTAAGTATGTATATCTCTATGGCATATAGCTATGTTGGAAATACAAATGTCAAAAATAACTGACACAAATACGATTCAAGGTAGCCTTGTAGTAGACTTAAGTAGAGCCAGAGTCAAGCAAACGCGAAGTATTACTCCGTAGCCAAGTAACGACTATTGGTAATATTGGCATACTTGAGCAATTCTCAAGTCTGAGATCGAGCGAAGTATTGACTATAAGTACGGGCATTAATACCGTCAAAATAATTTTATCTATATTTTTTAATGACAACATCTCTCACGTTACATTACAAAATAAGCAAAAGTGCACTGAAATAAACAAATATCGAATTTTCACAAAACGTCAAAATAATTTTTTAAATGTACTTAAGCAGTGATATCCTGAGTGCTATAGTACCCTTTGATATTAGACTCTGCCAATGCTGCATATTGTAAATAATAAATCATTCTTTTAATTGTACGCAAATAAGTATAATTGATTAGCTCTGAAACATGGCCAGTTATGTAAAGTCATTACGTAACTACTTTACGCAACTGTTGCATGACAGTTATGAAAAATAGTACGTTTCATAACTTCAGAAATTGATGTAAAATTTGCCTTTTCAAAACGGAATTAGATAAAATATTGTAAAACATCGCTTATATATTCTAAATACCATAAATTTATAGCAAAATCTATGATTTAAACAAAAAAAAGTCAATTTTTCGAGAACTATGATTTTCACTACTCTCAAAAAAATATATTATCTGAAAAAAATATTTGACCACGAGGGATAATGACTTTTGTCAAAACTGAACTTGTGAATTTCGATATAGAATAATAAAAGTGTAAAAGGACATCAGAGAAATACCTAAAATATCGAGAATTTTGAGCCCGCAAAATTTAGTGGCCGATGTCCAAAAATATTAATTATTCAATTACATATACTTTTCGAATATAAATATTATACTTTCAGAAGTACGCAAAAAGTGTTATCAACAGAATATTAATTATTAAAAATGATAAATTTTTGCACAGCACTTTGAAAAATAATGACATCTCTAAGTCTACCAAAATTTTATCTCAAAAATTGGATAATCTCGGAGAAATTGGTATCTTTAACACTTACATTTTTCTCGAAATTGTCACATTCAATTTTCATTTATTATACCATAAGTAGTTGAAGTATTATCGATTATTTTTGTGGTGCTATCACGAATGTTTATTGTGCTTGCGTTTGAATACCACGAGTGTGCAGCACGAGTGGTATTCACAAGCACAATAAACATGAGTGATTGTCCCACAAAAATAGTCTATAATACTCTAACTACAAATGGTATATGGAGGACTATTCCAGGAGTCAAACCATTTTTTCAAATTAGTTTTCTATAAATCTAGTAACAACTCACGTAATTTTCATAGGAACGAGTAAACAAACTTCTGTCAAACTGGAAAATTAGAATTTCTTGCATTTTATCTGACGAATAATAGAGAAATATATTGCGTCTTGATATGGGAACTAATTCAGAAAGGTTTGGTGATAGATCAGAAAATGAAATTGATGAAGATATTCAGAAAAATATTCCATTAAATACGAAGAAAGCACAAATTGGAGGTATCCACATCTTTGAGTAGAATACTCACTTGGACCACTAGTGTAATACCCGATGGTATTTCTACACGTCCAAATACTCACTGATATGCACCGTTTCTATGGTGATTTAGCATTGTTAACCTTGTTATAAATACTACGAATGGAATAGTCATGGAAATTTTTTTATGATAACTACAGGTATCGTGCCTAGTATATATATTTTTTCAGATAAGTAGTGATAAAAGTCTCTGAGATATAATTTTAGACGGATTTATTGCAGACATAATGAAACTTTGACAAATTTTCTAATTTTTGATATACGCACCACTGAAAACTTTGTTAATTTATTATAAGAAAGTATTCATCAAACATATTACTAAAAGATTCATCACTTCAAATTGTGCGCTAAAATAATTGTTCCGGGAGATGTTTCACTTTAAGGAGAAGGGATTACAAAAGGACTTCTGTAATGAGACATCTCAATACTTTGGCAATATCAATTCAGGATAGGAAAAATTTATTCAAAGGATGTTGAATAAACAGGATACTTCATTATCATCTATATGAAAATACTACTGTGTATTCAGCCAATCGCATCGAAATTCACCAAAGTGATAGAAAAAGGTCGACTGACAACAAAAAAAAAAACGCTGCGGAAATCCTTACAATTAAACTCGAGGGTTATTTCAGTTCAACGAACACATTTCAAATGACAATCTTAGTAACTACAAAGGTTCAAAGTCTGTACGATTGTACATATAAAGTTCTACTCATTTAAAGGTTTGACACATGTGTGAACAAAGAGAAAATAAAAATAAGTAGAATGTGAGAGAACTTGTTTGAAATAAGCAACAACTTACAAATTGCTCAGGATTTTCTAGATAAAGTTTCTGATAGTGTCGCAAAAGTTTCTCTAATCTTCAGAGCAAGCTTGAAATTTCATTGTTGTTGAAATTTATTTTCAATTGCTATAGGGAGATTCAGCCAATATAGATCAGTATTATAAAATAATGTTTTCATCTCATTTATTCCGTTAAAAATGTTATGCTGAGAAAAAATGTCTATATTATCTCTCTTCAAGGAATAATAATTACCAATACAAAATATGGAATATTTTTTCATCAGGATACAAATAAACAGTACTCATATAACATGGGAAATAAATCAATGATTTATGATCGATGTAAATTTCATTGACACTATTGGAACTCATCATTAGCTGCTCTGAACCGTCTTGATGAGAATTTGACTATGAGTTTCTCAATAATATTACTGGTTCTCAATTCTCTGCTTTGTATAGGTGGTAAATATTCATGGCTTGAATATAGCTTCAAGTATGTCAGCACAGACAAAATATATCAGCATTATAATGCATTCCAAAACAAATAGTGTATAGAAGAAAATTTATTTCAACGCCGGAATTTCATTTGCGAATTGGAACAGAATCCAATACATTTCGCGAGTTACGTAATTAATGTCTTCATTTGAATTAAAATATTCTTCAATTGTCTTCAAAACAGTGTTTCTTTCCTTTCTTCATCTGTTTTCGTACATGTGTTTTTTTTTCTGTTAACAATTAATCTGGATGCGTTTGTTTACCCGTTTCACTCATTATTCTTCCAGACAACGGACAAATCCAGGTCCAGCTTAGGGGTGTAAAAATAACCGAGCGTGAAATTGTCCGTATAAAGCCTGAGTGAAATGGGGTACTACAACCCTCAAATGTCCCGAATAATCCTTGAAGCTTGTGTGCAAATCTGGGCTTGGATATTAAAATTCGCATATTGATTGAGAAAGTAAGTTGCTAGGGCATGTGGACGAGATGAACACAGGCAAGAGTATTAAAGGTAAATATTTTCGCAATGTCAAAATGCAAAATTGTTTCCCGCACATCAAAGCTTCATGTTGCACTATCTTTAATAAACTAGGTCTCATCAAATTGACTTCCTAAGAAGAAACAAATATTTTCTCACCAAAATAGTTTTCCGCAAGCTTCAATGAATAATAAAATATTCAATAACCGCAATATTATTCTTTCAAAATAATGTTATTGATCAAATAAACTTACATTTTTGTCTGGTCCGGGGGTTGAATCCCTACGGATTTGTCTGCAAGCGTTTTGCCTCCTCAACTTGGAACAGCCGCTTCCGCTGGAGCGGAAACTGCTTGCCGTATTACCGGAAGTAGTTCTTCGAACTTGGACATCATCTCCACTTGCACTCTCCAATCTCCGTCGGCTGAAATTGAAATAAAAAATGAATCATTATGGATGTATCAACCTCAAAGATCAGAATGATTCATTCATACGTTTTTATACTTTTGGGCTTCGACTCAAATAGATTAATCTAGTTCTAATACATTTTTTGTAGGAACAGTAGAGAATAAGTTTTAAACATCGAGAAATAGCAATATAACTAAATCATCTCATATCTCATCATAATAAGAATTCTTCAGTTATTTTACGATAGCAAAAATGATCCATTTCATCATTCATAATCATAAAACTACTTTATTTCCATGTAAATGCTCCATTCATCACTTATCATGATGAAAATTCTTCTTTATCTGGCTTTGTAATCCGGAGGTCGCGAGGTCGAATTCCATCGACGAACAAGAAGTCAGTAGGATTCCCACTGAATTATAATATACTCTGTGACGTACTCTCCACAAAAATTAGGAGTACCTGAAGTTTTATGGCTGGTAATCACACTCTACGGCTAAGGAAATATCAATCAGTCTACCAAGTGCTCTATAAGTGTCTGCCACACCGGGTAAAAAGCGTGATTGATTTATTCTTTTTTTTTATTGATGAAAATATTTATTCTATTGAGCAAGCATTTTCATCATGATATCTATCACTTATCATTGATAGAATCCAGTTCAATTACGCATTAAATAATCCAGCTCTCTATGATTGGACAGCATTTTTGATCTTCCTACCGAATCATCGTTCAGCACCGATTTCACGAGCTTTATTATATTCACATCATCAGGATTTAGTTCAGGCAGATTATTCTGTTTGTAATACAGTTTCTAAATCCGTTTGAAACAACAGTCATCTTAATTACTCGAAAGCTTCCAGCTTTATGCGATTTTTAGAGAGAAATTTAACGCTGCTCTCAGTGCAGAAGCTTCGCTGTTCCTTAAACTTCTATTGTGGTCGTAATAAGAATGCTTTTTTTATTACTGGCTATGATATTTTTAGCTTATCGCAATTAAAATGCTCCAATAATCAGTCATATGATGAAAGTACCCCATTCATCACTCACATCATGAAAATGTTCAATTTATGACTCAAAAGATAAAAATGTTTAATCTCATCATTTATTATAAAGATTCTGCTTCACCTTATGGCTTATTATTATGAAAATACTTTAGTTACCTCATCATGATGAAAATGCTCCATTTCATTATTCATCATTATGCAACTGCTTTATTTAACAGCTTATCATAATGGAAATTCCTCATTTTCTTACTTAAAATGCTCTAGCTCTTGACTCATCATTATAAAAATGATATGTCTTATCACTTATCCCAATAAAACACCTAATTTGTAATGAATCATAAAGACAGTATTACATTTATCACTTACCATTCAAATTTTTTGTTCCATGACTTAATTGGAATGCTCAATTCATTAGTAATAATGATGAAAATGCTTCACTCATCATTTTGGAATAAAAATGCTTCCGCCATCATTATTCGAAATGAAAATACTTTTTTATCACTCATCACTAATAAAATGCTTTTACGAATGAGAATGCATTTCATTTCGTGCATGATGAAAATATTATAAAGAGGAAAGATTTGTATTTTTGTTTGTAATGAATAAAGTCAAAAACTACTGGACCAATTTCAAAAATTCTTTCACTAGAATATTCTCATATTATCGTTGAATAACATAGGCTATGATAGAAAATTTTACAAGAAGTGGTGCACGAGCCGTTTCTGATCGTTCGAGCACAGTTCATCCAATTGGGTTGAAACTTTCTATGAATGTTGATGGCACTTTCGTGAAAGTTCTTATTACAGTATCATCAGCATGAATCAAGTAGCGTACGAACTGTATTTGATCATTCGCGCATCGTTTATCCGTTTGAATTGAAATATACTATAGTTGTTGTTTGCTCTTTCATGAGAGTTATTATTATAATATCATTAACATACATGAAGTATCGCACAAGCCATTTATGCTCGTTCACACATGATTCATCCGATTGAATTGAAATTTACCATAGTTATTGTTGCCTCTTTCGTGAAGGTTTTTATTATTGTATAATTAACATACATTAAATGACGCAAGACCAATATTTATCCTTTCTCGCATCGTTCATTCAATTGCGTTGAAGCTTCATAATATAGTTGTTGTTAGCACTTGCATAAAGGTTTTGACATAGTACTATTAACACGAAATAGTTGGCGCATGAGCGGTATTTGTCCGTTCGAGCATTGTTCATCCGAGGGAATTGAAACTTTCTATAGTTATTGTTGGCGCTTGGGTGAAAGTTCCTGACGGTATCTTTTATTTATACCAATATTATAAAGAGGAAAGTGTTGTACTTTTTTATGTAATGAATCAACTCAAAAACTACTGGACTGATTTTAAAAATTCTTTCACTAGTAGAATCCTACATTATCACTAAATAGCAATATAATCTTTAATCTCCTATAATTTATTTCATGAAATACTGATGGTGCTATCCATACATAGATCTACGCACTAATCAACAAATTTTGACAGTTAAGGCTATGTTTATGTAGCATCAAATATTATTATTAATAATTATCTTATATTATAGTACAGGATCCATCATAAGTGTTGACCTGCACCGATCAAGTAACCAAATGAAATATATTTTTTATGCAATAGAATATGTTAACAAGAGTAACGTTGATGAGTTGCCTAGAGAAATCTGTTCAAGGTTATGTTCAATTGAAAATTCAATAATTATTCTCTTTCCATATCTCCACCGATCGTGTGACCAGAAAAATTTAACACCAATTGAAAGTATAAAGCCTATACAATAAGCAAACATAGGGTTTAGATTCACCTATTTGAACCTGACAACTATATAGCCTTGAACAGAAAAAGATAAGCAACCCTATGTTTGCATTTTCTATAAGCTTTATATTTTCAATTAGAGTTGAATATGAAAAAAAAATAACTATCAAATTCTTAATTAGACATAAACTTAAACCAATTTCTTTAAGCAGCTCATCAGCATTACTTTTGTTAACAAATTTCATTTGGTTATTTAATTGGTGCAGGTCGACACCTATTACGGATCTAAGACTATTTTAAATTAAGCTCTGAAAATTCGAACAAAAATGTTAAATATTAATGATTATTTTTACCATTCAAATTTCGACCAATAGAAGTGCACCATTCGACTTCACGTGGTACAACCTACACGGTTTTCAAGTGGAAATTTTTTGGAAATTTTGTCTGTTGGTTATATATACAAAACTAAGAACATTCAGCTGCGTTGATTCAGCATCTGTCAAACTGACAGACAGATTGAATGTGAAAATGAGCAGATTCGGAGTCGAGTCTCTGGAATCTATTGATGAATTTGGATGGGAAAAATAATCTTCCGAATACCATTCGTGATTAAATTTAACCTGGCAAAATTTTTAGATTGTTACGAGAGCTTGCTACCAATTTATTTCGTGATATTGATCAAAAATCACTCAATAAATAGCTAAGCAACAAGCTCTCGTAATAGTATATTATGCTACAAGGACCGAACGACTGTCATTTTTGTCCAGGATAAATTTGGCTGCATTCGGTGAAGACGAGGGCAAAGTCCAAGGCGTAGCTCCGTGCAGCCAAATTTGTCCGTGACAATAATGACAGTCGTTCAGTGTCCGTGTTGCATACGTTACTTTTTGTAACAAGTGCACCGAAGTACCCACATTACTAAATTTTTAAAATAAATTTGGATGTATTGAAACTATCTTATCGATTTGACAAACAGATTTTTGCGAATGCAATCACATTACAGTAAACTAATACAATGAAACATAACTTACATGATTTATTTTATTGATTTATATTTTTCACATTCTCTGTGCTATCCCGTTCACAATAAATGAACATACTATAACGAACACATTCTATAATACAAATTTCTTTCAAATATCAATTTGACATATATCAATGAAATAAAAAAATCCAACGGCATCCTGATCCATGATCTACAATTTCATTTTTACCCAGCGGGAAAAAATATCCATTAATTCCCAGTCAACAGAGAATTAATGAAAATTGTTACCATGGTTTGGAATTGAGAACTTTCGAAGCAGAAGTCAGCTCAGTAATAGGGTACTTTCGGTGTACGTGTTACAAAAAAATCTAAAAATTTTTCCGGTAAAATTTAACCACTTATGATATTATATATGAATATCCACCCGTGCGAAGCCTGGCATGGCCTACTAGTATATAATAATTAACTGCAGCACCCAGATATTTTTTGCTGTTTTATTTTAGGATTAATCAATTCAATTAACTTTTTCTTGAAAAAATAATAATTGACTTCAGCACTCGAAAAACGCGGGCTCCATCCGCGATAGCCTTTTGAAATCAATGAAAAAGTGATTAATATTTTACTGCAACATTGGGGAAATCTGTTGTCTTGTGTTACATATATTGTTCGCTGTTTTGCTCAAGGAATAACTGATCCAATTGACTTTCTCATAAAAATATAAAAATGGTCGCAGAGAATATGATTTTTCACACAAACGTGTTCCTCTTTGGGATGGTTCTCTTTGTTTTAATAGAATTGCTGTGTCAAAATTTTAGAACTTTAGGTCCATCGGTTTAGTCTGTACGTAATAATAAATATTTTGATGAACAAGTTTAGAAGTACATAAAGACAAAAAGATTAACTAAAATTTTCTATTCCACTTATTGAGATGTTAAGATAAATATTTAGACTGCAACGAAAGTCTTACTTTGATGATACTGTCAAGAACTTTCATTCAAGCGTCAACAACAACTGTTTGAAGTTTCAACTCAGTCGGATGAACGATGCGCGAACAAACAGCTATCCGTTATGACTCGCATGGCTCCTATTGTACGTCATTATTACTCTATATTAGAAACTTTAACGCAAGTACCAGCAACAATTGTACAAAGTTCCAACTCAATTGAATGAACGATACGCAAACGAGCAGATACGATTAGTGCACCATTCATTGTACGTTGATAATGTTATGTCAGAAATCTCTAACCAAGTACTATCAACAACTAAAAAACTTTTCAGTCATTTCGAAGATTAGCCCGAACAAACAAACAGACAGACAGACAAAAGTTTGGAAAACGTGTGTTTTAGTTCTGGTGTCCTACAAGTAATTATTTGAGATTGAGGAAAATCTTCATTTCGAAATCACAAACAAACATTTAATTCTGTTTATATGTATGTATGGATTGGAATAATTTAGTTTTGTCAGGGTTCTTATACGTAGACTGTAAAAACTGTTCCGTACAAATGAAATCGCCCTTTTTGCGAACTCTAAAGTGAACTTTTTAGTATTGCCTCCAGCACAGAATCTCTACCTTCGTTCAAACTTTTATTGTAATACCCTACAGGCCTTTCTATGCACTTCGCACTTATGACTCCGAGACATACTCAGAAAGTCTGTCTTTATACAAATACAACCGACCTTTTTCCCACGAAAAATTGAAGCGTAGTGTGAACGATGGCAGAAAGAAATTCATCGAGAATACCATATTCAGGACAGTGTTGTTTAAAAAATGTTGTGACCATGAGTTTCTTTTATAGCTACTAATTTCAGCATGTGAATTGGTCAAAAAGCCAAACTGAGACAATATTAATGATTTTTGGGTTATCAATATTTGTTTTCACGCAGTGATGTTTGAAATAAACTAATAAACATTGCGTGTATCCCAAACTCTCTTCAATCATGTATTATTCTATACATGACATTCTGTAAAATTCCAGAAATTACTCTTCCTCGAAATCTGGAGAGATTTCGAGAAATTACAATGGTTTACATTCCAGTTTTGCAAATATTTTGCGAGCCAGCATTACGCGTAATCAATTATATTTCTGCTTCCTGGTTAAACTCCTCTTCCCAATATACAAAACAGAACAATATTCACATCCCAGTAAATAAAACAGTGGATGACAAAACGAAGCTGTCAGAAAATGTCATATTTAATAACGATTCCCACAGGAATTCTATCCCCAAATCCTGTTCGCATTTTGTTCATGAAAAGTGATATCTTTCTTGCGAGCTGTCATTTATGTTTTATGGTTAAATTGTGACATTCATTCGAATACAGGGAATTCAAGTTGGAATTTTAATTACAGAAATTTCTTTTCTTATCTTTTATTCATATAAAGCATTAATTCCGTACACGTTTTTAATTCATAATTATTCTTCTCCCCTGTGGATGAGCACATTTGCTTGAGTACTATATCCAACTTGACCTAAAAGATTCATTGCTCCAATAATCTGCGCAAAGCAACTAAAAAAGCATTCGGCAAGAAAATCCATTACAAAGAACAAGCTGATACAAAAAAGTCATTTTCTTTCGACAAATTAAACATTTGTCTGATGGTGTCTCTAAGTTTCATTATAGTGGAGCTTTACAGCGATGCTGCGAACGAAAGAATTAATGACAAAGTGGCAACCAGAGACTAATTTGCTACAATTTTGAGCACCACTGGTTGGGAGGATTTATCATCATAAACGTGATGCATGGAGCGAAAATTGACCATAAAATTTTAAGGTTATATCCATGGAAAACTCGTTGGATGCAAATTGTTACAATGGAATTTTTTTCATTTGCAAATATTCACAGTTGAACTACAATGTTGTCTTCAGAGTATTTTCACTTACTTAGCAAAATATTAATAAAGTAATAATTTTTTACAGAAACAAGCATCCTGATTCAATGCAAAATTTCCTGCTTTTAAATTGAATAAGATATATTTTTTCTATTTATCATTTCATAACTTGGGACTCACTGAACCGATCTAATACTTCAAATGTTTACACAGCACCGTTGAAATAATCCATAAATTTTATCCGTTATTTCATATTTAAATATTTACTGAACCGATTAAGATCGAATTCTTCAGCTTCAGTCTTTCTGATAGCTTAAGAGTATCGTAAAGATATGCAATTCTCTATTTTGTCCATTACTCCGTAGTATGAATCCTACTGAACCGATCAAGATCAAATTTTTGGCCTTAATCTTTTTAGCCGCATCACAGTATCGTCAGAATAATGCAATTGTCTTTCTTCTGTATAATTTCATAGTTTGAGATCGACTGAACTGATCAGAATCGAGTTTTCATCTTTGATTCCCCTGATGACTCCAAAAATATAAATAAGTATTTCTGTAAATATCATTTCATGAAAAGAGATCCACTGAACCGATCCAGATCAATTTTTACCAGCTAATACTTCATATGTTATCACAGCGCCGTTAACATATAATATCACAGCGTCATTGAAATATTCCAAAAGCTTTTTCTTTTTCCATGGTTCAAAATTTACTGAACCGATTGAAAACGAATTCTTCACATTTAGTCCTCCTGATAGCTTCAGAGAAACATTGAATCTATGTAATTTTGAATTTCGTCTATTATTTCATAATGTGAGCTCTGCTGAACCGATCAAGATCAAATTTTTCGCCCTTGATGCTTTTAACGGCACTACAGTTGCGACGTAAAAAGGAAACTTGTGTAAATCTAAAGCCAATTTGTAACGTCAATTAAAAATGAGCCAATTTGTAATGTATTATAAACAAAAAAAAGAGCAAACAATGCAAGATTTTAACTTGACTCATAAAAACACAACAACCACAATGACAGTTGTAATTACAATTGATACATTACTCAAACTTTACCACCTCACTTACTTACATGAGGTTTTATATGCTCGGGCGCCAGGATCTTTTTATTTTAAAAGAAGCAAAACACTGGAACTTTTATCAAAGGAAGTCCGGTTCTGAAATGTAAAAATATTTTCCCCAAAATGAAACCACAGAATGAGTTTTAGGAATTTAATTTGATCAAAGCAATATAAATGAAACAAACGAAACAATATTTACAACAGATTGACTCATCAATCTAATTAAAACAAATGCAAGGTAATAAATCATGAATCAAACAATAATCACAACGGATTAATTTATCATGAACAATTATTTAACAAATAGAAATTAGTTTTAAGAGAGATGGCGTTTTTAAAAGAATTTAGAACTTTTCAAAAATAATTTAGAAAATGAATAGAACAGCCTATTCTAGGCCCTGGGTGATTCCATTGTTGAACAAGCGCTTCGCGAAGAAGGTGCTAATCCAAACCCAACAATGCTACCAACCAGTCCACATTTATAAGAAATGAACTAATTCTGAAAATCTAATTTAAATTCAAATGTCTTATGGGAATTAGATAGCGTAGCGCTCCACAAGGAAGGTGCTTCCATTATCTGAACCCACAGACTCAAAGAAGTGAAGAGTGCATACTTAGAGTACTTAGCATCCCTTGCTTTACATTGGAAATGCAAGTTAGCCCTATGGAATCCATAGTGCCTTTGTGACAGTAGAACGATTAAGTGTCGTCAGCGCCATCTCTTATCACAAAGTTGAAACATATTCGTATCGCCGCCATCTTGGTTACACGCATTCCTGCGCAATGGCGCTTTTATCGGTCAAATCTGGCAGATGTCCAACAATTATAACTTGAACTTATTCAAACACTTAATTATGGTATTGATAGTTAGTCTAACACTTAATTCACACTGTTTAACTCAGTAAATGGTATTACGTTAGTAAGTTCATCTTCTTTCACAAAATGATTTAATCCACTAATGTTTGTAGGTTATGTTCACGGCGCGAGCACTAGAAATGTCCAACAGAAATACTATAAATGTTCGGGTTTCTGGGAATTAACCCGTCTTAGGGACGAACTGTAGGCACTAGCTTCGTCACACAGTATAATCAGTATGATGTAATTTCCTTTTTTCTGTATAATCTCATAGCTTCAAATTCACTGAACCGATCGGAATCGGGTTTCCATCTTTGATTCTCCTGATGACTCTACAAGATAGTTTTATAATCTAAATTCATGAACAAAATTAGAATTGAATCCACCAAATTGTTCGAGAAATGTAATTGTCATTTCTGTTTATTATTTCGAAACCTGAGATCCAATGGACCAATCAGGATCGAGTTCTCTTCTCTTGAATCTTTTAAGAACGTCACAGAATTGTTGGAATATTGTTGTTGTTCTTCTTTGGTCACTATTTCATAATAGTCCAAGATCCCAGACCCGCAAGACGTTACCTATTTTCTGAGAAACAAAATTTGTGGATTAGAGTAGTGTAAGTCGATACTTTGATCATACGCATATTTGCTAGTTTGTGCCGACGGCCAATTTGTAGATACGAGATGCTTCAGGTACATTAAGACATTACTCACTTTTTTTAAAATCTGAGTGCTGATTTTTATGTATTTTGTAGAGAATATTGTCGAAGATTGATAACCAAAACTGCCAGATACTTTCCATTAGCAGTAATTCCTGCTAAACGCTTTAAAGCTCGCAAAAAATAGAGTAATCTTACATATAGTCCAAGCCTATTTTTTATATATGATACTCGAAGGAAGCAATTTCAATATTTTTTGTAAACAGCCAGACCAAGGAAGATTTGGATGCCGATAGATATTTCTTTTACTATCAAGCGTATTAATAGTGACCTCGCGCTTTTACCCACAGCGATATTTCAATTGTGTCTGGGAGATGTTTAGCCCTACGATTAATCTGGCTGTTAACAAAAAATATTGAAATTATGTCCTGAGTATCATATATAAAAATTAACACTCAGACTGTAAGCAAAGTAACGTTATTCTTCGCGAGCTTTAAAGAGTCTAGCAGAAATTACCACCGATGGAAAGTGTCTAGCAGTGTTGATTATCAATTTTTAAAAATATTCTCTAGAACATACGTGAAAATCAGCACTCAAGACTTTAAGAAAAGTGAGTAATGTCTCAACGTACCTATAGCACCTCGTATCTATAAATTGGCCGTCGGCACAAACTAGCAAATATGCATATGATCAAAGTACCGATTAATACTACTCTAATCCACAAATTTTGTTTCTCAGAAAATAAGTAACGCCTGGCGGGTCTGGGATCTTGCTCTATAAAGGGTTGACAGTCCCACTCAAGATAGAGTACTTTACTCTTGGGCCTCCTGATAACATTACAGGATCGTCCGAGTATTGCAACTATGCTCTTTCTAACTCATGTATCTCCTTCAAGCTTCGCAGAATTCTTGAATTGATGCAATTATCTTTTTGTCCATTATTTTTCCAACCGAAATCCACTAAAGCACTACACCGTTCAAGATTTTGATCATCCTGATGGCTTCACAATATTATTCGAGTTAGAGCCATCCTTCATTACTCGAAATTCACTGAACCGATTTGGATCGAGTTCCTCACAGGGTTATTTGGAATAATACAATTGTCTTTTTTATCTATTATTTATGATTTGAGATTCGCTGAGCCGATCTGGAATGAGTTTTCTTCTTATTTGCTACTTGGGACTAGTTCTACAGAATTGTTAAATAGTATTACTTATTTTATTGCTTATTATTATCTACTGAACCGATGTGGATCAAAATCCTGATTCGTGATCTTCCTGATGGTTGTCCAGGATTATTTTAATTATATGTTACTACGTTAGTATAAAATGTATAATATGCCATAGCTCGAGATACACTCAAGTGATCTGAATCAAATTCTCCACTCTTGATCTTCCTGATGGACTCCTAATATTGTTTTATCAATAGTGATTACACAAGAGCTTTTTATTTTGCTGGATAAATTTCTATTTTTACGAAACCCTGTTACCTAGCAATTTGACAAGAAAATTGTTCTAATATTTTTTGAACAGTTTTCGAGACGAATTGCTGTCAGGTTACAAGGTTGAGTTGTCAAACTTGAATTTATCCCACGAAAAATAAAATGCTAGAGTGTAATTCGGCGAGATAATTTAACGACATTTCATTTATGAAAAAGTTCATTTAAATGTGCAATTATTGAGAGTACAATTATCATACATCGTTTCATTTGACATTCCACTACGTATTCTTTATAATTTTCTCCATCAATTCTTCGCATACTTTAAGTCCAATCTAGCAAAATACATAAAATTTGACATACCGTTGTATCTCTTCCTAATACATAATTCTGGTTTTCACAAAATACGATGAATTGTCTCAAGATACATGATTTATTGTTTTTGTATTTATAGACACAGTTTACTTAATATTTTCTTCTATATTTTCTCCGGGAATATTCCAAATTCTGATTATTTTGCAGTTCAAGCATGGGCAAATAATGCAAATAACATAAATATAGTAAGTGTTTTGATTTGGTTGCTAGGAGAAAGGTAAATAAAAAAGTTACCTTTCTTTTTATCCGCTGTCAAAACGATAAAATTATTTTTTATATATGGCGTACTTTATATTGGAATGGAATTATCGTATATAATATCACAAGGGACTATAATTTTATCAATAAATTTTTCTTGAAAACATTGATTACCTAGCAACATCGTGCGAGTCATCTGTCCAATCAAATCACGAGAGCGTAGCTCGAGGGATTTTATCTGAGCAGATGACTCGAAAGATGAAGCTTAAAGGTAATCAATGTTTGAAAGAAAAATTTATGATAAAATTAAAGTCGCGAGTGGTATTTGTGGAGAATATTTCTCGAATGAAATTGCTACTATAAAAATAACGTTGGTTGCAACTACTAATCTTTTTTATTGCAGAATGCACTGAATTGTCTCCATATACTCTTGTATTTTCAGACTTCTTGTTTTCAATTTCATTACTTTCCGTAAAAAATGCATTTCCAAAACGATTAAATTTTGACATATCCGAGAACTGATTGTTTGTTTATATTAAAACTGTGTATTGTTTCTCCATGGCAAAGGCAATTTATCGCGATAAATCGCTTACCAACGGAAAATTACCAAGGTAAATTCTCGTTGGCAAGCAATTTATTACCATAACTGTCATTGTAACTATGCAAAATTTGTCATTATAATTGACATGAGTGAAATAATCAATGCAATAGTCTTATTAATCCAAATATTCTTCAACTAGAAATCCACTGAACCGATCAAAATGGGTCTCTTCACCTTTGATCATTCTGATGATTACATAGCACCTTTCAAATAGTTTTTTGTTCATTATCTGATAACTGAAGGTACACTGAACCGATTTTTATTGAATTTTTTCAATATCTGGTACTCTCAATAGGTTAGCGGATCTTCAAATAATATGAACTCTCTTATGTTCATTATGCTGGAGGTCGAGAATCATTGAACCGAATTGAATTTGTTCCCAGATTCCTGATCTTTTTGATGGCTGCGTAAATATGCTCGGACAATACAACAGTGTTATTGTTTCCATTATTGTATAGCTCGAAAGCTACTGAACCGATAAGGATCGAATTCTGTACTTTGGATCTTTCTGATGGATTCATAGAATTGGTCGAGTAATGTCGTGTAATCCTTCTTATCCATTATTTCTTAATTCAAAAACCGATCGGCATGAAGTTTTTACCCCAGATCTTCCTGATAACTCCATAGGATTGTTTGAATGATGCAATTGTCGGTTCAGTTAATTTTTTGGTAACTCAAAACTCACTATTATTATATTAATAAATGATCTGAACTATATTTTTGCTTGTTATTCCGTAGCTACTGAACCGATCAGAATCGAAGTCTCCGGTTTTAATTATTCTGATGGATACACAGGACTGTTTGTTCAATTCAATTTTTTTCTCTCATCACTTCTTAACTCGAAATCTGCTGAACCGGCAAGGATAAAGTTTTTTATCCTTAATCTTCCTGCTGCCTTAGCAGGATTGTTCAAATAATGCAACTGTTTTTTTTTTCGTAACTTGAAATCCACTGAGCTGAACAGGTACAAATTTTCCTGTTATCTGACCCTCCAGTTAGTTCCGCAGGACCGTCAAATAATTCAAATCGAGATCTTCTGACTCATTATTTACTGGACCGATTCAGTGTTAGTTTTCTACATTTATATGAACAAATTTTTAGTTTTGACATCAACGAAACCTTATTGAAAATTGTAAAAATATTTTCGAGTTGGTCATCAAGTCGTGGGTTAATTTCTACAAGTACGCAGCATGTTTTCAAGAAAAATCTTGAGAGTTTTCTGCAATTACTTATGCTCGGAAAATCAGATATTTTGTGTATTTCGAAGTCGACAAAAAATGATTCTCTTGCAGAAAAGTTCAGACTCCACCCGCATGCTTCGTATCATATGAAATCTTTCGAGCGTATAGCAGCGACATTTTTCTTTAACATAAAAGAAAAATAGAAATTTATCAACACTCCTCGAGACAAAAGTCTGAGATTTCTCTGTTAATAACAGTACACTTATTGCACTTAAATCTTAAAGCGAAACGTGGAGATATATAGGACAATCATCAAGAGGAAGAATGAGGTCTTACGAGTACCGTATTTGTAAAGTATTAAAAATATTCTGATTTTAATTTAAGACGCGCGTTTCGTTCTTACTGGGGCTTAGTAGGACCCGATTTGAAATAATAGTGACCTTGATGGGGTCCAGAATCCGGTCTATTACTATTTTGAAAGTGCAGCAAAAATATCATGCCAGTACTACTCTGGTAGACCATTATGGTACATCAGTTTTAATATTTCAAATGTTTTTCTAACTGAAACATCATTTATTTGAAAGGGAATATGGAAATGGAAAAACAGTCAATATTTTAACAGATAATAACAACATGTTTGAAATGAATTTTTGTGTTTGAATACAACTTTTAGTAATTTTTATCACATCTGCATTTCATACAATTTTCATATAAATAATGATGTTTAGAACAAATATGCTGTTACACGAATCGTACAACCATTTAAATACAAATTCATGCATTCCCTATCCTATTAGTATCATCTGTATTATCATCTAACTCTCTGGAATGGAAGCGAGTCTTTCTGAAGGATATATCCCTTTGTTCCTACGGATTGTCCGAATATCTCGGACATTCACGGACCAGTGGGCCCTTCTGCAAGCAGTTATAAGACGAAGCGTTGGAATTTGCTACGGATATCTATCGGTCTATTAGAGATAATAGCGGAGGAATTTAGTGGAGAAATATTATAAAAGTAGTGCAGTATATTATTGATTTTTAAAATTTATTAATGATATGTTAGCAATTTAATTATTAAATACCGCAATTTGTTCAAAAAACTTCTCCATATATTAGTTGGTGGCTGTTAGGTGTGAACATAGGAATTTAAAATAGTTTCACGAAATTTTCGGTTCATTTTTCGATGGAAACTGTGAAGAGAATCAAGACAGATAAGTAAAATAATTCCTATTCAATGCATCTCCATGTAATATCTCTCTGCAAGTCACATCTGTGCAGTTCATATTACAGAACAAATCGCTAATATATTCTATTGTTATCAGCTGAGTTTATCAATAAGTTTGTACCAAACGCCAACTCTACTCCTTTGTTTCATAAAATTCAATTGTCTTCGAACAACGTTACAATTTCAATGTTTCTCTGCCCGCATATGTTTTTGTTTTTATTCGATTGTACGGCGCGACTGTGCAATCATATTAAACGCAATTTATTACGCTTTATTGACTGTGAAGTTCGTTTTGATTGTCTATTCGGTGATATTGATAAGAGACTGTCTGGATATTCCAAATAAATATTAACTGTGCACTTTGTTGCAAGTCTCTTTTATCGATAGCTCTATCAGAAGATCGTGCGGCAATTTTGTATCAATTTACAAATTCAAGAACTCAGGTAGAATCAATTTGTAAAAAAAAAAATATTGTCACAAAATTACAGGGAGCTTTCCACTTGATAAATAATCGCACAATGTTAATTTTGCGCCACAATCGCTTGCTTGCTTTGATTAGATCAGCTCCCCACTTGGGTTTATATGTTATAAATATCAATTTAATCTATATACTCACTATCTGTGTACTGTTCCAGGAGACACATTTTCACCGTTTTCAAGATGATGCAAAAAAGGCAACGAAGCAGCTTCAGCAGTATACGACAAATCTATAAGTAAAACAAAATTCCTTTTGAAAACTCTTCCTACAAAACTAATTGCTGATTTTGCATATACTAAACAGATTATAAAATTGAGTAAATATTGTTTTCATGCGAGCACCAAATGTCCAATAAATCAAAATTACAAAGCTTAAGTCCGTAAAAAATGTCAACCCCTTGAAACAAAAGACTACATCCAAAACCAGCACTCTTTTTCCTTCACAACGTGTGGTGAATAATTCATCTTCATGTAACTTGAGACTAGAAAAGAAAATATACGAGGGATAAGTTAAGGCCGGGTTACACTTACCAAGAGTGGACTGACAGCAGCGATCTAATACTTCACTAGCTACGCTCAAGCGATTGTTAGGGGGGCGGTGGTAAATCTGAAACAAAAGAGACACGAATCATTTCCACAGTAAATATAAATTGATAAAATGAATTTGGAAGTCGTTGTAATCCAGGAAATCTAAGTTTTGCTCGTTTTGAAATTACTACATAATTTTAATGACCCACGAATACCAATATTCTGCTCGTATTTTTATATTTGAAGCTGGTTCGATAACTTTTGAGCTCATATCCTACAATTATTCTATCAGAAACACTTATAGATTTTTTGTTATGATACTAAAATCATACGAAAAACCGTTTGCCATCACTACGGCGTCCGCTACCAGTCGTTACTCTTTAACCAGTCATACGGTTTCCGAGCACGTGTGCTTCGAAATAATTCCTCTATAATAATTTACGTAAATTATTCAACTGAATGTCACCATCGGCTCCAGCTAGACTTTTTTTTTGCTGAAGCCGAATGTGAGGCCGAAGAAATTTTTTATATCCGAACTTTCGATCGGACATTAATAACTACCTATTTTACCTGTATTATTCTCTAAAAAAGGTATTCACAGCTTGGAGAAAACCTTTGGAAGCCGCTTTTATCAAACGGCATGACATATTAGACGGAGAGCTGGCTATATAAAAATGTAAAGTATAAGGAGTAGTTAATATTTATAGCTGAATAGGATCCTTTACCATTCTCGAACACTGAGTGTCCAGTCTGCCTGCGCGCTTGGGAAGATTAGAGCGGGGGCGGACGGTCAGAAAGGGTGAATTTCACAAGAAAAAAAGTGATAAGGCTCATCATTCAAAACTATTGGTAATAATTGCTCATATATCAACGAAGCTATGTGCTAAATGGCAGAGGAATAAACAGAAAAGAACATCGAAGCAGTCTGAGATGAAGAGCACGGTTTCGATCGCGCTTAACAAATTTGCACCGTACTATATTTCATGAATTGTGAACAATTTCTGTATTAAATATGTTTAATAGGGAGTGCCAAAAGATATGTTCAACATCAAAGTACTTTTTTTATGATCAAAAAAATAATATGCGAATTCGTATACATTCTATTTCGCTGTTTACATTGGATTCGTCGTACTGTATATCTTCTTCGTTTTCCCAATCTATATCATCCTCAGATTAGACTTCGTTGATATCTACTGAACAACGACATCAAAAATTTAAAATGGTTATCAACAATGATGTTGAAAGCGTGTGCAAAAGTTTGGACTTCCAGACTGCTCTTGATCAATAATAACGTCTTCAACATTAGATGGTATCATAGGCCCATTGAACTATTAGAGCCGATATTTGAAGTTTATTTCCTTTCATCCGCAGTCTTCTGGTACTAACGAAGTCGGAATTTTCTTGTGAACAAGATTCCATAGTCTTACGGGCAGAATTTTTTAGTTTTTTTTATGCTTCATCGACGTTATTAACTCTATAATTTCTCAAAACTAGCCTAAAGCAAGCATTATATACGGAATCAAGTGATTTCATCTTATATAGTCAACAGACAAAATTTAATTGGTTCTACTTCTATCACAATCTTCACTGCTTAATTCATAAAATGCGCTTCGAAATTATGTATAGTAATAATTTTGGAGGATGCTGTATATCTTTTCTAAAAAAAAAAAGACACGAGAATTCCGACTTTTTTTGTACCTACTAGAAAACTGCGGATGGAAAAAATTGACTTTTTCTACAAACGTCAAAAAATCATGACATTTGTACATCAATATTAGTATACAAAATGTCGAATTGGAGTTGTTTATCATGACAACGGGCACGAAGTACTTCGTGCACTGATTTTATCTTGACAACGTGCACAAAGTACTTTGTACTAATTTTTGTATTTTAATATATTTTTTTTATTTTTTGACGTCTGTAGAAAAAATGTTGTATGCTACACGTGCATGAAATTTTTTTGGAGCTTTCAAATGATTTGTGTCTCGGCTACCGCCTCGACAAAAAAATTTCATTCTCAAGTACCAAAGTTTAATTTTGCGCACTAGATACATAAATAACTATTAAATATCAGTTCCAATGGTTTGGTAGGCCTCAGACACTATCTAGTGTTAAAAGCGTTATTATTTTATCAAGAAAATTCTGGAGGTACAAATCTTTAAATACTCTTTCAATCTCATTTTATTAATATCCATTTTTACATACTTGTACAAAGTACAAGGAAGTATTGTGAAACCGACAAAATTCACATATCAAGATTTTGATGAATATATCCGTTTTGAGCATCCCTGAATTCATTTCGATTATTTTTTGCTTGATGTCGGTACATATGTTCGTGCGTTCGTGCGTACGTAATTCGCAAATCTCAAAATTAGTTGAACGTATAATGTTGAAATTTTGTATTTAAGACTGGTATAGGGTCTAGTTGTGCACCTCGCATTATGGTTCCAAGCGCTTTACCGGAAGTGCACTTTACTTGAAACTTTTTTCGAATTTTTCTAATAAATTCAGATTGATCAACCGTAGGATGTTGAAATTCAGTATTTGAGCTTGATGTTGTATCAGAATGGTTATCTACTATTTTTGCAAGGATCGGCTCGGCCAAAAGTGCACTTTACTCAAAACTTTTTTTGAATTTTTGATTAACTGTGGAACGATAAGATTTTATCTTTGATTATATATATCCAATGATATATATGATCAAACACAAAATCACATCGTATTATATATATCCAATGATGTACAAGTAAGTTACGTGCTGTTCACGCCAGATTTTAAATTTTTATTGCCGTTCAGTAGATATCAACGAAATCTAATCTGAAGATGATATCGATTGGGAAAGCGGAAAAGGTATGCGGTTCGATAAATCCAATGTTAACAGCGAGGCATGCATCGATAGGCACTTCTGTTGATACGATACTGATACCGATATTCATAAAAAATACCGATACCAATACTGATACGGACAGTGAAATATGTAGAAAGTTGTGGGTATTGATAAGAAACAGACGCTTATGATCACGTAGCTACTATATACGTATTCAGTGAAAAAAATGTTAGAATCACAAGTCACTACCACGAAAAAATTAATTATCTATTTTATTATGCGCCGAAAGCAACAACTATAACAAGCAACTAGCTGAATAAAATCAAGTTAAAAAACGCGCTATCTCCTGAGCTTAGATAAATTATGCCGCGTTTACATGAACGTACTAAGTGCGAGAAAGGCGCATTCACACATTGATTATTTATGTATCGATGTTTCGGAATATCGACAAAATAATACCGTCGATTCCGATATATTGGAAAACTCACGGTATTGCCGATTTATTGATATTGGATGCATCCCTAAGCAAAATGCAATGTCTCCAAATTTGCATTTTACTTTTTTGTTGAAGAAACCGCGCTCTTCATTAGTCTCCTCCGTTTTTTCTTTGCCATTTAGCACATAGCTTCGTTGACAGATAAGCAATTATCACCAATAATTTCCATTGATGAGCCTTGTAATTTTTTCTCTTGTGAAATCTATTCTTTTTGACCGTCCACCCTTGCCTTAATCTTCCTAAACGCGCAGGTTCGAGAACGGTAATGGAGCCTATTCAGCTATAAATATTTAATGTTCCTCATACTTTGCATTTTTATGCCGCCAGCTCTTGGACTATGAGCAGCTTAATAGATGTAAAATCTCGTAATGAGCGAACATATTAACCGAAGGGTCTTGCTCGGAAACAATTTCTATGATTTAAAAACTTCATGATCCTGAAACAAAAGTCCAGATCTTCTCAGCGGAAGACACTATAAGAGCAGCGAGTCAAGAAAGCAAGTTTTTAATCACAAGAATGCTTTAAAAGATTAGACAGAGAGCAAAGAGTGTTACTCTGAAATTCTGAAGCGATTACGTAGCACAGTAGGAAGGAAACGGCCTAATTTGTTGATACTTCGTCACGACGACACATCTGCCATTCAGCACAATTTGTTAGGTGATTTCTGGTTAATACGTAAAAATACGTCAGCTGCCATATAGCTCCCTACGAGTTTGAACCATACCCTAATTAGCAAAATACTTTGAAAGCTGAGAGATTTAAGCCCAGAAAATACAAATAAGCGACAAAGCAGAATTGTGCGAAGTGAATATAAGTAGTTTCGAAAATAGAGTGATTGTTGGAAAAAAAGTTGTGACTTCCAATGGAATGTTCTTCAAAAAGGCAACCCCATGCTACAATAATTTAAAGTCGGTTATTTGCCATAACATCCTAAGTGCCGTACAAAACCGCTCTCCGTCTGCGGTACCGTCAACTGTCGTTATCAATGACCTAAAGATATTGTACTTAATAATCTTTGAGAACAATAAATGCCTACTTTATGTAATAAAAATTAATAACCAAAATATTTATTCAAACTTTATTTGCGTTACTTCATACCAAATGAAAATTATATTATGGTTGCTAACCAACAACAAACGAACGTCGATGATTAAATTTCTCTTTGAAATAATCGAAGTTCATTTTTATAGCTGTAGATAACAGAATTTATTTCCCTTTTATTTATTTTTATCAGTAATAATTAATTGAATTGAACTGTATAATTTTATCATATGACTCATAGATAACTTACATTTTGTACAGAAGCGCTGTAAGACCGCTTTAAATGTCTCCCTGAATCAGAATGGTCAGTTTTATTCTCATAAGAATAAGTGTTTTGTACGTCATAGTTCACAAAACTCAAATCGTTGCAAGAAATCGCAATGTCATTCTCAACTAACGATTGTAAAGAAGTGGACCATAAATTCGAGTTTCGGTTATCTTCTTTACTTTTTTTCATAAAGTCACGAATACTGGAGCTTCGTTTTAAACTAGTATGCGAATCGCTTCTCATGATATTAGATATTTTGCGTTTAATGTAGGTGGATGATTTTCTAGATAATTTCGGTTCTAAAGTTGATTCGCAAAAGCTGTTGGATTTGGTAGGTCTTGGTACATCGCTTTTGGTTTTTCTAAATATTCCTTTGAAGAATTCTGAAGTTGAATTGTTTCGTCCTAAAGATTGCGTTTTTCCGAAATGGGCAGATGGAATTGATATAGAAGAAGAACGCTCGATTTTTTTGTTGGTTTTGGGAATATTTTCTTCACTGCTGAATTCAGAATTATCTTCAAGTCTATCATAAACATAATCACTCGTGTTGGAATATTCGTGAACCTCAGCTCCAAGTTGACTGTCATTTATTTTACACAACGCAGTATTCACAACCTCAACTAATTCTTTTGATTTGATTATATCCACCTTATCTTTTGTTTCATGAGCTTGATCTTCTTTTTTTGCTTTTTTCTTACTTTTTCTAACTTCACTGTTTCTTTCTTTGTGAAAATGTGATTTAATTTCGTGCATAAATTTTTCCGTTGCTGTCATTGTTGGTTCCGCTTTATCTTCAGCGTTTATTTTTTGTTTCTTTTTTGACAGTCGTGGAGTTAGCCGTAAGATATTTAAATTTGACATTTTGGAGATTTATCACTAATTCAGTTTATTGTCGTATTGTTAAATGTATTATGGGGAGTGAAATTATCAGCAGTACTATGACAAATATTATTGAGCACTATTTTTAAATACTACATTTAATTGATATATAATCTTTTTGACGCAAACTGTTACGACAATCAATGATGTATTTGTTTTTGAAATAGTTTTACTATCAAGAAAATAACCTTGTATACCTTCAGAATTGGAAAAATAGATAATTCGACGGGAATTTCAATGTCATTAAAAATTGTTTCTGAGAATGAATATGTAAAAATGATCTATATTCAATTGTTTTCCCCAACAATTCTGCTTTAATTTATAGATAGATACCAACCAAATATTTTATCTAAATTCTTTGCAAAAGAAATATTAGATACTCTTATCTAATCGTTGTCATTGTGTTTATTAGGTTTTTAGAACATCTAAATAAAATACTAACGAGATCTTTCTTCATTAGGCCAAGTTCATATCAAATGTATATTCAAGGGCTCTATTTTTTTTTTAAATGTTGAAGAAGCTTTCAGGTATACAAAGTTTTAAAGGAGACAATCTGTCAATATAACAAACAGGCTTAACAGTTTAACGAAAAAAAAAACTATTCTCTGTGTTCACATCACTAAATCGCACTCACAACACAATTTATGTATCAAAAGTAAATTGATTTGTCACTACTGTCTTTTTACTTCACTTGTTTCCCCGTTAAATTATTTTGGCATCGTTAGGCAATTGTTGTTAATAAACTCGCGTCGAAAAGTAAACTGCCTGTCGCTAAATTCTGAACATTCACGTTGTACTGATAAGACTTTATTCGTTGATTTGTCTGATAACAGTTTATTGTTTTTTTTTATGATTATTTAAGTATATAAGCGGAAGGTGTAATCCGGAATTTGAAATACAATGGAGAATATCGCAAGATTAAATTATTTCATTATTGAATTCAAATTTCCAAACAATATATTATTTGTTTATTTCTTTGTTCATGTTTAAAACAAGTAAAACTTGAGGGCTGTTCTGAAAATAGTGAATACCAAAAAATCCATTCAGTAGCGCCTGAGTCTGCGTTAAGACGTCTACCACGCATTTTTTTAAGATTGTAGAACAAGAGAAAATGATTCACACAAATTATTGCAGACTTTAGAGGGACAGACTTCCGTTTACAAATCTGCAGTTTCTGATCACATTCCAGATGACACCGTGGACGTTTAAATTCACGGAACCACCTGCTAACCGTGGATTTGAATGACAATATTTATCCCCGGAAGCTGCCACCAATTTTCGGTGACTCTGCTCGAACGTTAATCTCCTTTTATATAACGAAAAACGGTTCGTGACATTTAGACCGGATGCTTGTGACACCAAAAAGGAATAATTTTTTACAGGCTACCATTTATAGGGAAGAAATTTACAGCTGTATATATTTGCAATTAAAAATCTCCGCTAGGTGTTAATGCATATTAGAAAATTGATTTTTAATAGCAAAATCCAAACAACTTTATACAGTCTGCCATTATTTCGAACGTAAGACAAATTTGCAAAATCGACTGAAAGTTTATTTACAGACGGTCTGCATGATTCTATGAATTGAGCATATTTAATATATATGTTAATTTATCGCGTAACTTGATGCAATATTTTACAATAAGATTTAGATGTTCAAAGAAGTGGCAGTCTGTGAAAAGTTGAGTAATCAATGCCAGTCTTGTGAACATTACTGATATAAACTGTCTTGCAATGACATTTGGTACGCCTGATGAAATTTATCGCAAATGAGTGATCAATTTTTTAATATACAATATTTTATAAATACTGTATATAAAATGAAAATTAAGTGAACAAAATTTCAGTAATAAAAACGATTGTTGAAATTTTTATTGATGTAAATGGTAATAATTGAGCTGACTACGAAACTCAAAATAGAAATATATTGGTAGTATTAGTATTAGTCAGGAATAAGAATTTATTGCACGGTAGTGATAAGAAATAATAAATACCTACGTTTTATTGTTTCAAAGATGGATAAGAAAATATTGCCAAATTTAGGAGTAATTTGAAAATATATTATAAATAAATATTTTCTTCCTACTACTATTACTAATCAGGCAATTAGGTATGATAAACAATCATAAAAACAATGACGTCATCTCGAAAAAGTACCACAAAGTTAATTTTGTATGAAAAAATAAATCTAGCAGATTGTTTCCACCTTAGAATGCGCCACAATACACCTACCTATTCTGCAGTAATTCGATGAAATAAAAGTTGGGAAAGCTTTTAAACTTTTCAAAGTGGAAATGTTAAATTTCCGTTATGAGAGGAATAAATACATTTCCTTTACTTATTTACTTAAAACCCCGAGAGTTGGAAAATATTTTTGTCGCCTTCTCTTATTCACATTATTTAATGCAGATATAAACTCCTACATATTCATAGAAACTGAAAAACTGATAAGTACTTATCGTTTTACAAAAATAAAAAGTATATTCCAAAGAAACTATTTTACACAATGAAATCTATCTAATAACTACTTTAGATAGCGCAAATCAGACTTTTCAACACGGTTGGTAGCTACTCGGAGTAACACAAACCAATGATACCAGAATTTCGAGAAAGAAACACAAAAAAAAAATCTGTTAGCAAGATCAAATCATTCACGTGGCTGATAACTATTTGACATAATGCAAGCCTGCACTGGTACCACATCAAATCGACATTAACATATTCCCATCTCGTCTTGAACTCCCAATCCTTGTCATCATTATTTAGATGTTATTTTTATAGAAGGATAACCTGATCTGGTTCCTGTCAGGTCCCTATGGTAAATATTAATCGAGAACATGTCCAACTTACATAATAAATTGACAATAATTGTCAAGTCAATGTCAATGTCAATTCGTGATGGTTCCAACACTGAATTTCTTTACTAAACGCTGAAAATAATTTCTAGATTAGAAAATATATCGAGTTCGGAAGCATCCTTCCAATTAATAGCTACTGTCAAGACCAAGCTAAGATTTTCAGATTTTTCTGAAATAATTTAGCCTATTCAATTCTATTTAATCATACGAGAGTAGTTCGAAAAATTCTTAGCCGGAAGCATATATCCCGCTAGTGTAACCATAATGCTATTATATTAAATAAGTGAAAGCCTTCACAAACCTACAGTGCAAAATTTCAAACTTGTGTGTTTAGTAAATTTGTTGTAGCAGTGACATAGGTAAACGATTTTTGTATGTCTTACGAAATGGATAAAGCTGAAGTTCGTGCTGTGATTAAGTATTTCGTTTCGAAAGGCTTTAAATGGACAGCTATACAAAATAAATTAGATAATACATTAAAAGAAACTGCTTCTTTATTTTTGACTGTTAAAAAGTAAGCGGCTGAATATAAAAAAGGCCGTACGTCAATCCAGGATAAAAAAAACCGTCGGAATTGTCGCGAAAATCCACAATTCCATGCTAAACAATCGTCGACTGGAGGTTCCATGTCAAGCTTGGTCAGAGCGGGCAAAGTTCGTCCGTTAGCTGGGTATTGTGACGTGCGAGAGTGGGGGAAGCTCATGAAGACGACGTAGTATGGGAGGGAGCTTCTCGTCCTCGCTTACCCCTCCCAATGGAAGCCTCTAGTAATATTCTAGAAATGGAAAGAGTCGAGAAATAGAGCATTCGAGAAATCGATATTTCTCTATATAAGGCCAAGCAAAAGACGTGTGGAATACGAAAGTAGTAATAGTAGTAGTAGTGTGAAATGGAACTAGAACAGTGAATATCGAACAGTAAGTGAACAGTGTATATAAATAGTGGAATATAAATATCTGTGGCCTTTTTTAAGTTAGAATTGAGTGATAAATATATAAATATAGTGTTATTAGTGACATCAGGAGAATAAAACTTTTATTCCAATTTAGATTATTAAATAGTGACTTTTATTTAATAACAAACTAGATTTCGTCAAGCAATAAACATTACAGTATGAAGCACCGCCGGTTAAAAAACTAAAACTTCTGTTTTAGTACCACTGACAAATCATTTCACTAACGAGTCGCTAGTATCGCCATCTTACACTCATAATAATTCGCACAGCCCCAACATGAACTCTCGTTTTTTGTCAATTAGTTGTTATAAATATTAATCCTTCATTCGTTATATTTTGTGAATTTGAATTTTTGAGTTATTTAGTTTCAGGAAGAAGTTCCTATAATTATGTGATATGAGTGAATCAAGTTTTTTTACAATGTCGGACTAAATTTGTTAAACAAAAAAAATGTCATATTATTATTTTTTTTTATATTATTCATAAATAATTACTGATAACCAATAGTATTTATTTTAATGATGGAAAAACTTTTCAGAACTCATTTTATTAATAAATATGTTTTATTGGGTAATCAGTTCTATATTAATTAATTTGAAACACAACGTTTTGACAGCAAAGTGCTGCCTTTTTCAAGTGTGAAGGAATATGAAAAAAATGTATAAAATGGTCAAGACAACAAAAATTAAAGTACAAATAGTAACTAGATTAGTTTAAAATATTAACTCCCAGGATCGTAGAGCTCTGCTTGTGGTTGATGATTCAATATCCACAGGTCTTCAGGAGATAATAATGAAGGTCTAAATAGGGAAAATTGTCAATTCCTTGTGGTTCTAGACCAATCTGGCTCTACTCTTTTTGGTTTGGCGCCTAACTGAACCATCCACAGATCTCCAGGAGGTGGTGAAGAAATTCTTGCGAGTATAGATTCGTAGATAAAAATAAGTTGGAATTATGAACAAATGATTGGTAGCCATAATCGATTAAGTTCATGACCGTTATTCAAATTCAAATTATTTGGTGATTTTCTATTTCAATTGCTTCCCTTATAAGCCTTTTGAACCAATTGTTTTCTTTAGCCAGAAGCTTCGTATTCTTGAAGTCAATGCCATGTAATTCTTGAATAGCTTGCTCAGCCACTGCAGATTTTTCTGGATGGTTCAATCTTATATGACGAGAATGCTCTTTTAATCTTGTTTCTACAGTCCTCTTGGTTTGTCCAATATATACTTTGCCACATTGACAAGGAATCTTGTATATACCTGGATATTGTAGAGGAAATCTATCTTTAACATTACCAATAAGATTTCGAATTTTTAAACTGGAAGTGTATGAAGTACGTAAGGCAACGTAACAAATATTTTCTTATTATTTGGATCTTGAACAGGAGGCGTAGAATTCATCTGTCTAAGTGCTTTCTTGATCTGCGTTCTATTATAACCATTCTTCAAAAAAAAAACATCTTGCAAAAATTTGATTTCATCAGATAGTTTACTTGGATGACATAATGAAAAGGCTCTTTGATATAAAGTTTAAATAGTACAAAATTTCTGAGCAGGATGATGATTTGATGAGTCAAATATTGATTTATATGGGTCGGCTTCCTATATACAGAATGGATAAGTTCACCATTATCTTGTTTCTCCAGGTAAACGTCCAGAAAAGGAAGACAGTTATTTTCTTCATCCTCAATACTGAATTTAATGTTCCTATGTTGCATGTTTAGATGATTCAAAAACACATTCAATTCACCTCCACCATGAGGTCAGACATCATCAATGTATCGTAGCCAAACAGTAGGTTTCTTCATAGCAGTGTTTAAAGCTTTCTGTTCAAAATTCTTCATGTAAAAATTAGCGATAGAAGGAGAAATAGGGAAACCCATGGCGACACCATCAATTTGCTTGTAAAAATTACCATTGAAGATGAAGAAACAAGAAGTCAAACAATGTTTAAAAAGCTTGACAATATTAGATGAAAAATGATCTTCTGATAATTTCAGAGTATCGATGATAGGTACTTTCGTGAATAAAGATGAAACTTGAAAACTGACAAGTAAATCATTATCTGTCAAGGTCATATCACTAATCAAATCCACAAAATGTTGGAAATCCTTGTCATATGATGAAGTATGACCAATCATTGGCTTCAACAAACCATCCAAATATTTGGCTAATCCATATGTTGTTGAGCCTATTGCATTGATAATAGGTCTTAGGGGAACATCTTTTTTATGAATTTTCGGAAGACCATAATACTTGGAAATGACAGGATCTTGGGGAATAAGCTCTTTCTGAATATCTTGAGGTAAAGATTGTTCTTCCAAAAGTTTAGTTGTCTGATATTTTGAAGAGCTAAGTAGATTACTATTAACTTGAACGTAGGCAGCATCATCTAGTAAGTCATTTGCTTTTTTAATGTAATCTTCTTTATTCATGATGACTGTAGTTTTACCCTTATCAGTTGGTGAAACAGCAATATCCCTATTATTTCTTATTTCTCTTAGATAGAGATGAATTGAATGTGTTTTTGAATAATTTAAACATGCAACATAGGAACATTAAATTCAGTATTGAGGTTGAAGAAAATAACTGTCTTCCTTTTCTGGACGTTCACCTAAAGAAACAAGATAATGGTAAACTTATCCATTCTGTATATAGGAAGCCGTACAAATCAATATTTACATGAGTCATCAAATCACCATCCTGCTCAAAAATTTTGTACTATTAAAACTTTATATCAGAGAACTTTTTCATTATGTCATCCAAGTAAACTATCTGATGAAATCAAATTTTTGGATGATGTTTTTTTTTGAAGAATGGTTATAATACAGGGTGGGGCAGAAAAACCTATCCGATTTCAAAACGATATAAAATTAAAACCAGTCAACTTGTCAAAAAAATTTTTTTATTAACATATCGCAAATTTTATGCCATTTTTAAATTTAAGTTTTGAAAAGCACATCACTCAAATGTCGTCCTTGGGAGCGGATACACTGATTTAGGCGCTCGCGGTAGCTTTCCATGACTTTCACCGTCATTTCCACAGGAATTTCTTCAATTGCCCGAGCAATTTCCCTTTGTAAAGCAAGAAGGGTCCTTGGTCGATGCTGGTAAACCTTTGATTTGAGGTAACCCCAAAGGAAGAAGTCACATGGAGTGAGATCCGGTGAGCGCGGCGGCCAGCCAAGATCACCTCTCAGGGAAATGAGGCGACCGGGAAACAGTTCCCTGAGAATGTCCATTGATCGTCGCGATGTGTGGGCGGTTGCACCATCCTGTTGAAACCACACATTTTCCACGCCATTTTCTTCCATTTTGGGTCCAAGAAAATTTTCCAGCATGAAACAATAGCGCTCGCTGTTGACCGTTACGGTTTGCCCATTTTCTTCAAAAAAGTAAGGCCCCCAGACGCCTAGGCGGGAAAGAGCACACCACACAGTCACTTTTGGGCTATGGAGGGGTTCCTGATGGATTTCTCGAGGATTTTCGTCACTCCAATATCGAAAATTCTGCCTGTTAACGGCACCACAAAGGTGAAAATGGGCTTCGTCCGTGAAGAGCACAACATCGTCGTCTGGGAGTTCTCGGAGATCGCGACACAGGTTCGTACGGGTTTCAAAATCCCTTTCACTTAATTCCTGTGCAACAACCATTTTGTAGGGATGCATTTTGAGGTCCCGGTGCAAAATGCGCCGAATACTGCGGTTGGAAATCGCCAAAGCGAGCGAATGTTTTCGCGCCGAACGACGCGGGGAACGTTCAATCGCGGCTCTCACATTGGCCACGTTTTCAGGTCCTGTTGCTGTCCTGGGACGTCCAGGCGACTTCTTTTTCAATGCTGAACCCGTCTGTCTAAAATTTGACACCCACACTTTAATCGTAGCGTGATGTGGAACAGGATCATGACGCCCGAGTCCGAAATGAATTCGAAAAGCACGTTGTGTAGCAATTATCGAACCGTCGCATTCGATAAACCGCTCAATAACAAAAGCACGATGTTCACCAGACCAAGGCATGTTGACTACTGACAAATGGCATAAAACCGGCTTTCTAACGGTTTTCACCCCACTACTCTACCTGCCCCCTCTTCTGAGAAAAAGGGATTTGAAATCGGATAGGTTTTTCTGCCCCACTAGAATGCAGATCAAAAAAGCATTTAGACAGAAGAATTCTACGCCTCCTGTTCAAGATCCAAATAATAAGAAAATATTGGTTACGTTGCCTTATATAGCTAATATAACGGATAAAATTAGAAGGCTTTTACATAAATATGACATAAAAACTTCATACACTTCCAGTTTAAAAATTCGAAAACTTATTGGTTATGTTAAAGACAGATTATACAAGATTCCTTGTCAATGTGGCAAGGTATATATTTGACAAACCAAGAGGACTTTAGAAGCAAGATTGGAAGAGCATTCTCGTCATATAAGATTGAATCATCTAGAAAAATCTGCAGTGGCTGAGCATGCTATTCAAGAATTACATGGCATTGACTTCAAGAATACGAAGCTTCTGGCCAAAAGAGAACAATTGGTTCAAGAGGCTTATAAGAGAAGCAATTGAAATAAAAAAATCACCAAATAATTTGAATTTGAATACCGGTTATGAACTTAATCGATCATGGCTATCAATCATTTGTTCATAATTTCAAGTTATTTTTATCTACGAATCTACTTGCAAGAGTTTCTTCACCACCTCCTGAAGATCTATGGATGGTTCAGTTATGCGCCAAACCAAAAAGAGTAGAGCCAGATTGACCTAGAACCACAAGGAGTTGACAATTTTCCCTATTTTGACCTTCATTATTATCGCCTGAAGACCTGTGGATATTGAGTCATCAACCACAGGCAGAGCTTTACGATCCTAGGAGTTAATATTTTAAACTGATCTAGTTACTATTTGTACTTTTATTTTTGTTGTCTTGACAATTTTGTCTATTTTTTTCATATTTCTTTACACTTGAAAAAGGCAGCACTTTGCTGTCGAAACGTTGTGTTTCAAATTAATTAATACAGAACTGATTACCCAATAAAACATATTTATTAGTATTTATTTTAGTTAGAGCCGCGAATTTGAAAGTATCTTAATACCAGTTCAATAATTATTATATCAAATAATCATAGGAACTTCAGGGTGAATTGAATTACACAAGAATATTCTTTAAAATTCACTTTGGCAACAATGAGAGTATTTTCTTTTAAATAATTAATTTTCACAACTATGAAATATCTACAGATAATAATGGAAAATTCAACAAAACAATGCAGCATATAGAATAAATTTAATTTTTTGGTACAAACTCGCACACTGCTCGCACGATTATACGAGATTCTTTATATTCATATTATACACCGTTGTTAGTTGCATCTGAGAATGGCGTTGTGTTTGGCGTCTTGTTGTAATTGTAGTGACTATTTGTTCTAATTTCCGGTTTCAAGTGACTTTATAGGTGTTGATGATGTATAAAACTGCTCTTAATAGTGCCTGTAAAGTGTGTGTTAGAGAGCTAAGCCTCAAAAATATCTGATCTTAAGTTTCTTTCAATATGAACGTTCTTGAAATACAATGGATAATCCAACTGCAAGATTCACAATTGGAAGGTAAGCACATTAATTTGTACATTGAAGATCGGATCTTATTTTTGATTTGTTCAAATAAACAATAAAGCATTCTGTATTGAAACAATATATTAAATAAATTTATGAGTACATAATATAGACTCGTGCTATGTGAGAACATTTTGTATTCATTCAGATATTGTTGTTATTTCTACTACATTTTGTGAAATTGATGTTGGAAACATGCTTCTAAAAATACTTCGAACTCACTAATTCGGTATACTCTCCAGTAAAAAATTAACAATTTCTCATGTAACACCCTGTATGAATATTATTACTATTTCCCAAATAACAGCTATTACAAAGCAAGTGAAATTATGGATAGGTATCTGTAATATTAGGTTTTGAGTAAGGTCACGTCGATTTCGTATTCTATAGGCCATAATACATCATGGCGTGACAATCACCCGTCGCCTGTATACATAAACACGGCCTTTTGCGAATTTTTATTCGATCGATCAATCACCATCAGATACTTTTGCATATTTCTCCTTCACCCTAATACAATTAGACAGTCAGAGCAGCATTCAGACACTTTTTATTGCAAATTTCAGGGTGACAGGATCATTTTGTTTTTAGTCGTATCAATTCATATGCCTGACAGCCCTGATGACTGTCAAACTATTTTTGGTTATCTATTGCAGTTTACAAAATGATCACAAAAGATTGATCGTCTTGTATTATTATCAAAATTATCTTCCACGGAATAAAATTAATACATCTTATTCTTTGAGTATTGTGGTACTTATTTTAAGTTGAGTAATTTGTCAAATTGCACTGTCATTTACTAAAGTTGTTATCACAACAAAGCGGCAAAGAAAAAATGGAAGAATCATCTAGATGATGAAAGCGCATTTTTGACAGCTCATGAATGCTTGTTACTTCAGAGATTTCGCAAATTACCATCTCTCACAATTACTGAGCTTGAAATCAAGCAGTTTGGGCAAACATACGAAACAGCAGTTTCCATTTAGTACTAGTTTCAAGTTGACTATTTAATAGGTACATAATTTATGCATATACAAACTCAAAAATACCTTTTAATCTTCATTTGTTAAGTTATTGACTGACGGGAGGTTAAGTGCTGTACCTTAAAATGATAATTTGATCTTTATTAAAGCTTTATAAAAAAATACACCAGAAGTAAACAAAGTTTCATTCAATAATAATCATTCATTCTAATAAGCTTCAAATTCGCGTCAAACAAGTCATTGAATGAATCCCAGACAGATTTGACAACTGTACATAATAATAGTGACACCGGCGGCTAGAGTTGTAACTAAATTTTTATCTACTTTAATAAATTTTAGTTGCCATATCCCTAATGTCATATATATCTATGAGCATTGTTTCACTTGAAACAAGTAATTGAATAATTTAATCTTCCACAATCAATGAGCTTGAATTAAAGCAATTTGTGCAAACCTACGAAACAGCAGCTTTTATTTAGTACCAGTTCCAAGTCTGTAAATAGTATAGTTGCTGAGAACTCAGCGTCACGCCAGCCAGCCAGCCAGACAACCAAAGTGAATATAATAGCGCTTTTTTCCAAAAAATGCGCTAAAAATCAGAACGAAGCTGTACTGTCAATCATTTATGATCATAAATCATTATAAATCATGGAAATACACATTTTCACGGTACTTTTCTCCAATTTTAGTTTCTTTTGTTTCCTTTCTTCATAGGAAAATAAATATGTTTGAAAACGCACAATTCGTTGTTATAATAAATCTATTTTTAGTTAATACTCCCCATTTAACAGTCAAACACGCTACAAAATATTTAATGGTAACAGAATAAAATGTACGGTTGATTTTTTCTTCACGCCATTTGCCGTTTCAGGTCAAAATATTTATAAATGAACAATGAATTTGTTATTTTTAGATAGAAATTAATAAATAATTCTGTTACGTTATTATTATATTAAACTAGATTTTCGACCGTACTGTTGGTATATCTTTTAATTATTTTTTTTTGTTGGTGTTAATTACTGGTGGTGAGTTTTCAGCGCTTTCGAGGTTATTTAAAACTTTTCTGTGTGTTGTTTATTTTCCGTTTGCCAAATTCGTTAATCAGTCACAATTCCGTGATAGAAAGCTGTATCGGAACGTGAACCGATAACCGGTATTGAATATCAATTAGTAGAATGGAAATGGAATGTTTGCGGTGTTTGTAGATTCTCATCCAGAGCACGTAACCTAAAACTTGTACGAATAGCCAAATTTCCTGTTAGCAATGATGAATAAAGTTCACGTTTTCTAATATAAAATTGTCAACGGAAAACAAATTACATTCCGGAATCGATTTTTATCATTAAAGTAGAAATATTTTTGTATTAGTTCGCTCATTTAACAAATGCTGCTATTTTTAAACTTTGAAGAAAGATTAATGACATTCAGTTCACAGAATTAATATTAAAATAGAAAAAAGAAAGATTTACAGATAATAATAGACCCGGTTTAAATGCCTTCTCTTTAGAAGTTTTTATTAATAATATTTTTTCGCTAAAATTACGGCTGGAGGCGCCGGGTATCGATCCCGGTACCTCTCGCATGCTAAGCGAGCGCTCTACCATCTGAGCTACGCCCCCTGTTATCTTCGACTATTAATACCATTATCTGCTGAAGTAATTTAAAATACTATCTACTACTACGTAGTAATTTAATTTTAGATAAGTATTGCGTCGTGGAACACTTTTGTTGAGCTAACGCATATTTTTATATGCAACTACTCATCCATCCATCCTACAGTCCAGATCTTATCCAAATGTTTTTTGTTGCTCCTTAATCTTACGCAGGGGCCACACTTATGTCTAATGCCGTTAAGTAAGGCGTTATGTGACAATTGACATATTGTCAATGACAATGTGTTCATTATTGAATAACGCATCAATTAATGACATTAGACGTAAATGTGGCCCCAGCATTACGAAAACTTGTGGTAGAAGATTTTCCAAAGCTAACTCAGCCGTTAAGAATTTCAGAGGATACCCATGCCGTCTAACTGTATGTCAGTGGCACTGAAACATTGGTTTTTACTTTCAACCGGCGGTTCTTCGCACTCAGCTAACGCGCGGGCTTCGCATACTCTGACCAAGCTCGGCGTAGCATGTTTAATGTTTATCAATCATTTCTTCTCAGCGGGCACTCACACAAAACAGTAAAGGGGATAAATTCACCGCAGTGGGTATTCGATGGCATGGGTATTCGACGGTGCGGGCTGCTCCCATGAAAAGTATCATGAAATTTTTTTCTTGATATTGGCATTCTAGTTTGCGAAAATGTGGCTCCTAATAGAGGATAAATGAGAGAGCTTACAGAAATGATCAGTTTTCAAATTTAACCACGATTGCTAAACATGAAAATACAAAATTTTTTATTAACGTTAATCAATTCTCGAATAATATGTAAAAATATTGAAAAAGTACTTTGACGTGCAGCTTTTTAAATATATATTCCAATCTGAATAGTCAAAAATGTACGAAAATATATGTCAGTCATACTTAAAAATGAATGACATCTCATACTCGTTAAGGTTTTGCGACGTCAAATGTGGTCGAATCAGGACATATTCAAGTTTTATGCGGCCTAAGGCTTGAAATTCAACAGGAACCTCATTTGAGTTAAGCTAAGAATGCTCTAATTGGGATTAAAGCAAAATTAATTTATGGAATAGTGTTGTATGGCAAACATTATAACATGGAAAACAAGGAATAAATAAATATTATCGATAAAAACGTAGTAGCAAACAGAATTTGAAAATAAATATACCATCACGTATTCGAATTTAGAACAGTGGATTTGAAATTAAAACTTGGTCTTGGTAGTATGTAGGTCCGTCTCTGTGTCATGTAAAGATGGAACACGCAACAAATAGCATCTAGATGTGCTATTACTAGATCTACTCCACGCAAAAAATATTCAAGTTAAAATACATTACTATAGCTGTCACCCGCGGTTTCACCCGCCTATAGATATATTTTTTTGGAATAAAAATATATATTTGATAGCATGCACCACCCGCGGTAGCCCTGTGCTACCGATATCTCTTGCTGTTTTGTGTTATGATCAATCAATCTAAAAATATAATGATTTACTATAGCACATAAATAAACCGATAACTTTTCAAGAATAATAAAAACAAAAATTGACTGCAGCAACCTGGGAAACCGTAGGCTTCACCTGCGGCAACTTCTTAAAATCAATGAGGAAAGAATTAATAATTGATTGCAGCCCCACGATGAGCCGCAGGCTCTGATCAGCAAAAAAAAAAAGACTACAGCACTCGAGAAAACTACTGACTTTGTTATAGATATTTTTTGTTGTTTTATTCTAGGACTAACCTTACCAATTGACTTTCTCACAAAAATATGATAATAATCGCAGGTTTTCCACACTGCAGTACTGAAGGGTTCAAATTAACCAAATTAGAGATAAAAAGTCAAAAAATTCGTGCCTAATGGTTATTTATATCATTTTACAAAGGCAGTAAACCACTTGTAAAGATATAAATTAAAAGAAATTTTCATACTGGAACATGAGTCGTACTTTGATATTACTATTTAAGAAACTTTCACGCAAGCACCAACAAAAACTGTTCAAAGTTTCATCTCAAACAGATGAACGATGCGCGAACTAACAATTATCATTACCTATTGTACGCTAATTTCTCACTCAAGTACCAACAAGCTTCAATTTAATCGAATGAAGGTATCATGAACGAACAACTACGACTTGTGCGTCATTTATTTAATACTATATTAGAAATATTTCCGCTAGTGCCAGTAACAAACGCAAAAAGTTTCAACAAATTGGATGAACGGTATGCGAACGAACAAATACGGCTTTTGCGAAACTAATTGTTCATTGATGGTACTATGTCAAGAATTTTGACGCAAGTACCAATAACAACTGTCTGTAAGAAGTTTCAGCTCAATCGATTCAGATGTTTCGAAGTTAAGCCCGGACAAACAAACAGACAGACAAAAATGAAAAAACTGCGTGTCTGAGTTTTAGTATTCTACAAATAACTATATATAAGATTGAGAAAAAGTCTTTATTGCGAAATCACAGACAGGCACTCCAATTTTATTTATATGCGTAGATTGTTAGTAAGTAAACAATGAAGTAAACTCGATTATAATTCAAGTTATTAATTTACATGTTCATATTTTTTATTTTAGTAAAATTGGGCGAATTAACTTAATTTTATTCATATTTTAAAATCAATCATTCCTTCATTTTCAGAAGTTGTAAGGAGTAAGTTAATAAACAATAAATTCAATCTGATGTTCAATTAATTGTTGCGGATTGTACAAAATCATAATTATAACTTAATATGGTTTTACCCGATATTCCACTCTAAAAACAGCTTTAACTTTCGCAATAACTGGACCATTTCAAATATCTCCCAGCCAACTCAGCATTACATATATCATACTCCCTTTATAGTAACAATATATTGTTTGTACCTCTTGAAATTTATTTCCCTACACTTCAACCTTCTGGATCAATTTAGACATTTTCTGCTGACGCGAGTAGCGTATGCGTAATCCGGAAACAATTTTGTTTCGATAGAATTCCAGTTAAACCTTTATCGTGTTCTACACCAAATTCTAAATAGGTTGGGAACTGAAATACTGCTGCTGTTAAATTAGGAAAGAGGAAGAAGTAGATTATAGGTAAATACGAAAAGAATAATGCAAGTTGATTTCTACAATGATACTAATGTAAACAAAATGCCACGGAAAACAGTCTTCGACCATTATCCATTTAATACCAATTAGCAGTTACGGTTCCATAAAATGATGAGTTATCAATATTTTAAAAATTTGTCACTCTGTCCATCTTTATTTAATCTTCTAGTAAGAATGCTAAGCCTTGATTAAACTATTCCCAATTTCTTTTATGCACCAATGTTCTCCTCAAATCATTCTGTAAGTGTTTTCCTTTATGTTAAACAGCAAATTAATTCAAAGTTGAATTCGTTGTAATAAAGCGAAGGTTTAAGCTGTAGGGGTAGGCTTTCTTCTGACTTGACAACTTAGAACAAGTAATCCGAGACCCAAGAACTTGTTGGAAGAGATCATCATTAATGTAGTAGAAGTGTCAACCGTAGATGTTAAGCTTTAGGTAAACGTTTTCGCGTAGAATCGGTGCAGATTGTGAATATTGTAGTAAACCTGGTGTTGAGCAGATTTATAATTTATTAATCTAATACCTGATTTAATCAAGAGCAGAGTAATTTGAAATTTACTCTATTGATGGACAATTGATTATTTGACATTATAAAGTTCGACGAGTTTTGAGATTTGCGAGTTACGTACATACATATGTACATACCGACGTCAAGCCGAAAATAATCAAAATGGATTCAGGGATGCTCAAAACGAATATTTCCATCAAAATCTTGAAAAATGAATTTTATCTAAATGAGGATGTGGCTACAAAATTGAATGCCTATTTTGTATAAAGATGAACCAATGTTATTTACTGGAAGAGATCAACATACTGGAATAGCGTGGGACGAAATGTTTAAGTTTAAAAAGAGATTAGGATATTCGACTTGATCACGATATGTCGCAGTGGAAGTGCTATCATTAAATCCTGTCGAAAACTCGATTAGGATTTGTTTGCATTTTACCGTTAACGCTTCAGTTATCTAATGTTGAGTTTCAAAATCACTATTACACCAGATTACAAAAGCTAACACCTCCCTTCAGTATTTACATCAGTATCTGTACTATGCATGACAGAGTAATCATTTTAGCTCATGCAATGTGTTTGCCTATCCATCTAGAATTGGATCAGTTCACATCATAGATTACCTGATAATATCTAGATTTTATTTAACCAGAGATACAAGAGTTGTTTTTAATTTTTGCAATTGCAAGTGATTTGTTGAGGGTAATATGTCCAGAGTCATTTTAATTTTGATGGGAATAGTAAAGTGAATTTATAATGATATTTGATAAAGTGCTACGATAGTGCAGACAATGCAATTGGATAACGTGAATCAATACGAATGACAGGAATGGTTCACAATAATTCAATATATTTAAATATTCAAACATAAATTTTATTTGTAAAACATTTCTATAATATACGTTGAAAGGTGAATTTTTTATTCTGACAGAACAGGGTTGTTAATATCTGTTTTCAAAGCTATTTTAAATATTTCAAAATTTTCTACCTCTAACTGGACCTGTTTTGTAAAGCTATTTTCCTCTCTGTTGTTCTATTCTGGGTCAGCAGACATCTTGTATTTTCAGCTATAACTCTTACCTTATAATTACAAATCAATGAACATGCTTTCATATACCCTTTATGAATTCAAAATTTATATTTACTTTCAAAATTAATCTTCTATATTTTCAATTCTTTATTATATTATTAATTCTATTAGGAATGAGATAACATCTCCATCGATTACTTACTGTTGAGTTGTCTGAAGAATCCTTCTCGAAGATCTTACTGGCACCGTTTGATTCTTTCAAACCTGTAACAGAAAGAAAAGTTCAAACAATATAAATGAGTCAAGAGCAAAGCAGAAAATAAACACATAACGTGAAAATTAGGTTTCCTATTAAAAAAAAAGTCCATCGATCGAAATTTCCGAAGTTATTACTTTTTGCTTTCGGTGACTTCTATTCATTGTGTGTATTTGTTATTACGTCAATAGTGTGAGTTGGACGAGGGTAGTATTCCTGGAACAGTGGCGCACAGGAAATTTTTAAATAAGAACAAAGAAATACAAGAATAGATTTTCACGTCTTTAATCGGGCGATAACTGTAGACACGTGTCTCGTTTTTATTGGGACTTACCAGCGGAAATTATATTGACTATCACACCAACTTCAATGCATTTTTTTTTCTCGTGAAGTCATATGGAAAACTAAAGTCTCAGATTTGATATGCTTTGGGAAAAAATGGTCAAACTGTAATTCATAGGGATTCTGTGACCAAGCGTTAATTCACGTCGAGCTTTAACGTGAACTTAACTCCCGTTTTGTCATTTTCGTATTATGAATTTCAACGTTGATTCAGGTTCACGCCGATAGTCGACGTTAAGTCACGCTAGCCATTTGACAGCGATAAGTGTTACATTTTCAGGTTATTTATATAAGAATAGTAGAAATATCCCACCTCTTCTACAAAATAAGTCAAAGAAACAACATTCAGCGACAAAGATGAACAAATTCGACATTGGTCTTACATAACAAAATTAAACTTTCAAGAATTGAAAAACTTCATTAGACTCGAGATTTGAACAATCACTCCAAGATCAAATTCGCAAAATCAAGAAGTATTCCAAATTTTTCAGTGCGAGTTTAAACGTAGCTCGATGTTTGAAGTATTTATCACTTCTATTTGAATCGTGAACAAAGATCAGATAATCATATGAGTCTATCTTATAAATTGAACAGTTTATATTCTAACAACAACAACAACTAAATTTGTCAAAGTGCAGATATGACTGAAGTCTCATTAAAATAAAAATGAAATCTTAATTTCCAATCAAGAAGTTCCTGTCATCAAGAGGTTGAGTGTTGAAATAAAAATATAAAATGTTATTTTAACGTATATTCCTTATTCCGTTGATTCCAGTCTTTTTGTTATTATAATGAAATTTTACTTTCCAATTAAGATATTAACTGTTGTAATCAAGAGATTGATTGTTGATATGAAAATTCAAAATCTTCTTACTTTAATTTCTTCACATTGTTATGATTTCATCAAAATCAATTCTCTGCACATATACAAACGTAGGAACTACTATTTTAATTAAGCTCCATCAGAATGGAACGCTTTGTCTATTTCAAGTTAATTTTTATAACCGATGAACTCAACTTTCGTTGATCTAGTTTTCTAGTTCAAATATTAAATCAAGATCAAGTTGAGCTTCTACTTGAATCATTACTGAAAAATTAGGATACACTACCGCGTTCTTGACATATGTCTTGCTTTTTTTCTCTTCTATTTTCGTTTATGGAAAGATGCTGGATTATATGCTGCAAAATAATTGATTTACAGTTTGAGAGCTTGTGTAACATTTTATATGAATTGGAAATATCTTTTTGAAGCATTTATTGGTTAATTGAATATGTCAAATAATTTCCTTAATATCTACGAAACTAACTGACACTCCTTTCTCTCCTTTATTTTCTTATAATAACCATATTACAAAATACATTTTTCACACAAAAGATTAATAAGTATAAAATGTCAAAATGAAATATGACAACAAATTCTTCAATTCCTTGTTATTTGAGTGGCTGAATTTCACGCATCTCATAGAATTTGGAATGGATTATTCAACGCCAGCGTTAATCTAACGTTAGTGTAAATTAACGTTAAACTTTCACGTTGACATTCCAGAATACCATCTTAACGTTAGAGTGTGAAAACTATTGACGTTAAGTAACGCTGGCGTGACTTAACGCTCGGTTCTAGAATCCCTATCATTATCTAGTGAGAATTCTGCCTCAAAGTCTATAGGCTGCCCAGATGGTGCTTCCAGCTAAATGGAAGCTCCAGATATAAGTTTCTGGATCAGAATGAACAGTTCAGCGACAGAGGTTGAACAGGTCAACCAAGTTAAACAACGTTTGAACAGCCTTAGGGATAAATCCTGCTGCTTCAGGAACAAATCAGCTTTAGGATCGGATATAAATGGCTTTTGAAGAAGAATAAACAGCTTTTGAACACACACAAACAGCTATGTTCTGTTAACCTGTTTACTTGTTAGTAGAGCTGTTTATACCTGGTCTTTATTGCTTGACCTGTTTCTAAGGCTGATAAATGAGAGGATGAATGTTCCTGAATCGATAGAACATTACTATGAGGTATCTATTGTCAGCAATTATAGTCTTCTAAGAGCGAAAGAATTACAAAATTGAGAAACATCCTGGATTTTATTGGACACAACTTCTATCAGAGGAGTAAATTCAGAGACAAGCAAGGCTACTCCTGGATGGATCATCAAAAAAAGGACAGATAGTCTACTCTCTAAGAGCAAACGAGACTTTAGATTATTGACAGGGCTTATAACACTGTTCAACAAATTAACATATATTGGGACTAAAACATGAAGAGCAATGCAGAGGTTATGAAGTCCCTGAGCTAGTAAAACTTTACTACCAGGTATTTACTGTCAGCAGTTATGGTCTAGGAACGGAAGAACTGCATTTCAAGACTTTAGAGAAGCTAAATCATAAAAGCATTGTGGACTTCGTTAGACAAGATTTTGGTCAGAGAAGTAAATTCAGAGAAAAGTAAGGCTTCTTCTGGATGGACCATCCAAAGAAAGGACAGTTTATTCTCCATGAGTAGACGAGACTTCAGACTATCTACAGGACACTGTTTAATAATACATATATTGGGACTGAAGCAAAAATTACTAAGCAGAGGCTGTGCCGAAGAGGGTGAAGTCCCTGAGCCAGTAAAACTCTAATTCGAGGTATTTATTGTCAGTAGTTATAGTCTTCTAGGAGCAGAAGAACTACATTCCAAGACTTTAGAAAAGGTTAATCTGAAGTTGGACACTCAAAGGAGTAAATTCAGAAAGTAAAAGAGGACAAGTGGTCGCAGTACAATTTTTTGAGAGGACCACCTTTTGCAATAATAGAAAATCACTCCTTTGGATGATTTATCATTGGATATTGGAAGAACACTGTGCTGAAAACAAATAGGGCTGAAACATATGGTACATATTTCATAAGGATGTGCTCTTTATATTACCAATTCTGATTTACATAGATATGAAAGAACTAACGGTAAAATGGTATTCAGAATGTCTGAACTAGAGTTTTTTCAGATAAATAAGTTAAAATGCTCCAGAAATAGGTCAGACAGCTTTAAAAACAAGTTAAATATCTACAGAAACAACAAAACAGCTTATGAATAGGGTAAAAATCAAAAACTGTGTACACCTATTTCTAATACTGTTTGACCTGTTCCCAAAGCTGCTTGACTCATGCCCGGTTTTATAAAGGGCAGAGTAATTTACTCCCAGAGTAAATAAAATTTACTCTATTAAATGACAGTCGATTTTTTGACAGCAATGATTCTGTTGCCGTAAAGAAAATCAAAACGATTAGAATTTGTTGAGTAGAATAAATTTATTTTGAGAATAAATTTACTTGGTCTTTTATAAAACCGGTCATTATTCTTGAAGCTGATCTAAAGCTATTTGACTTGTTCTTGGATCTGTTCAACCTATTTCTATTAACTGTTCTGATCAACAGAACCTGATCTTGAGAATGTCAATCTGATTTAGAAATTGATCTCCGGGGAATTCATCAGGCTGATATATTCTTATCCAGATGGCTGCCATCTTGGATCTTGACATTATTTAAGGCATGTTTCACCATGTATCGGCATTCGCAAGAAAAGACGATTTTTGACATCGAATTTAATGCATACTGGGAATTAGTTCAAACTTCAAGACAGCGACCCTCCGTATAAAGGTTTCGGCCTGATGATTGTTTTAGACGTCACTTTTTTTCCAAAACAAATCGAACAACTGCAAATTAATACAGACTCTGTTAATCAGAAAATAGTGTCACAAATTTCATTGTGAATAATTTATTATTACAGATTACAGTACAAATATTTATTTTGCAAACGCTCACAATAACAAATTCGCTCACAGTTACTCCTATTGAATGATTCTCCTCCCGCTAGCTTACGCGCCTTATATACCCTATTCCAACAATGCGCCAACATTCAAATGTTTGACAGTTGAACAACAATAAACTAGCATTCCAATTTCTGACAACCGAATATCTAGGAGCCGTGGACTAGCATTCCCATGTCTGACAATTGAATATCGACTAAATTGTTGGCCAATGCTAACTAGCATTCATAATCACAATAAATTATTGAATAAAACAATAATTCAAATGAGCATTAATTTGAACTAGTATCTTGAGACTCTTCACATTCGTGACAGCTTCAGGAACAAACCAAACAGCTTTTAAATAGTTTCAATAACAAATTGAAACATTTGGAAATATAACTGTTCATATTATACTTATTCAAAAGATGTTTATACCTCCTCCTAATGCTGTTTTACATGTTTCCAAAACTGTTTGACATGTTCCCAAAGCTATTCAAAAACTGTTTGACCTATTCCTAAATCTGTCTGTTTCTTTTCTATAAGCTGTTCTGACTAACATAGGTAACATGTTCCTGAAAAAGTTCATTCTTATTTTAGAGGCAAAATTAGACTAAAACGTTTATCCGGACTGTCGCTAGCTTGGATTTTGAGCCAGAATGGCTACTATTCTTTATGGCATGTTCTCACTATGTGACTTTATACGCTACACGATTTTTGGCAAAATCTAAAATGGCGGTCGACTAAACAAAAATCCGGCCTGATGAACTCCAAATATGAGTTTCAGAAACATCAACTCAAGAAACAGATCCTGTTGGTCATAACTGCTTAAAAAAATTGAAGAATCATCTAGATGATGAAAGCGCATTTTTGACAGCTCATGAGTGCTTTTTACTTCAGAGATTTCGCAAATTACCATCTCCCACAATTACTGAGCTTGAAATCAAGCAGTTTGAGCAAACTTACGAAACAGCAGCTTCCATTTAGTACTAGTTTCAAGTTGACTATTTGATAGGTACATAATTTATGCATGTACAACTCAAAAATACCTTTTAATCTTCATTGTTTAGCTATTGACTGACGGGAGGTCAAGTGCTGTACCTTAAAATAATAATTTGATCTTTATCAAAGCTATAAAAAAAATACACCAAAAGTAAACAAATTTTCATTCAATGATAATAATTCATTCTAATAAGCTTCAAATTCGCGTCAAACAAGTCATTGAATGAATCCCGGACAGATTTTTTCCAAAAAATGCGCTAAAAACAGGTTGAATAGCTCCAGGAACAAGACAAACAATTTTGTATAGATTTAGGAATAGTTTTTATAGTTCCTAAAGCTGTTCAACTAATTCCTGAGGCTGTTCAAAAGCTGTTTGATCAGTTTCTTAAAGTTTTAATCTACTTCTGTAAGCTGTTTTGAATAACAGAGCCTGTTTCTGAAACTGATGATTGAGCTCTAATTAAGATAATAAACTCATCTGGATGGCCGCTGATAGTTAAAAAAACATATAAAACAGTACCAAAGAGGGCAGTATCGGATAGTACAACGTTTAATACTTGGTAATATAATAAATAGTCCTCACTCCACATTGCCCCATCAGATTACAAATCAATTCCCACTAGATTGTCCATTCCACGTATGTGTTCAATATTTTGTAGAGAACAAAAATTGAATTGCTTTTTCTATATGCAGTTTGATGTAACAATTTTATGTAGCATTACAGTAAAATACTGTTCCTGCGCCACTGCTCCTATCTGGCTGTCCAATATCATGATATCGCAAGAATGACATGCAAACCAACCGCTAATGCTAATACGTAAAAGCAACGCTGCGTGAATAGCGTGAGTTAGGGCGAAAGCTGCATCCTGAGCTTATGCTGAATTACGCTGAAGCCACACCGGAGGTACACCGGGGCAACAGTGGCGTAGCGACTATAACTGGCGCCCGGGGCACGACATACTATTGGCGCCCCCTCTTCCCCCAGCCCTCAAGAATCTCATAATAGTATTATAATATATAGAATAATTTATAAATTCTCTTGAAGAATTAAATCACAATTGAAAGGTTTTATATTTTGGTTTAAATTCTGTATACTTTATTCATTTTTGACGTTTAGACTTCATCAGAAAAACAGTGATACAAATATAAATAAGGCAAGTATCTGGATAATTGAAAATGTACATAATAGTGGATGTGAAAACGTGGATTCGACATTAAGTGCAGAAAGAACAAAATTTCTTTGGAATTCACCCAAATAAACCACATGGAACAGCCTCAAACAGAGGGATCAATAATATAATTCTCGATCATTATCATTGAGAAAAGAGAATTAATTAATATAACAACACGACGATGACCCGTTTTTGCAGAAGCACACAGTTCCAATGCACAAAAACGTCTTAAAATTTTGTCCACCAAAAGAACCCAGTCTTAATGATTTATAGTGATAATAATAAAAATCAAGAAAAACGAATATCTTACAAATCATGTATGTATATTATTCATTATAGAAAGCCAAATATTTGCCAACTCAAAACCATCAGTATGGTTGAAATTATTCGAATCTTCAATTATTTCAATCGCTTCTCTGACCAATCTACCATGAACGATGAGCATCTTGCGATTTATCTTGTTTCTTCGAACTTGATCTCACGCAAAAATTCAACAACATGATCAGCAACTAAAAATTTATTTGGATAATTGAGTCTTATGCACCTCCTATGTTCAGCAATACGTGTGTTAACAGTTCTGTCCGTCTGAATACAGGTACTAGGATCTTGTGAATACCCAAAGATTTTAAGAGAATCACGTCCTTTATATGTATGTCTCATGAAGTGCTTAATTCTCATTATAGGAAAGTGGGCAACTTTGAAATTATATCTGGACAAGATCCTTTCAATCTTCTACTGAAAACTTTACTCACATAAGGTGAAGAACCATAATTTCTCATGTTATTATCTATAACAATAGCATTGGTAGACTTTGGTCGACGTACTTTTTTAATGGAATGATAGCTCAAACCATTTCTCTGAAATATAACTCCTAGATTATTATTCTCTTCATCAAGTTTATCAGGGCGACAAATATTATTAGCTCTTTGGAATCGACATTGTTCTATACTTCTGTGAAGGATAGTGATGTGATTCAGAATGAATATATTGGTTTGTGTATGTTGGCTTCCTATAAACAGTGTGTAGGATTCTGCCATCATTGCTTCGTTCTAGATTGAACATAATTCAAATAATTCAAAAAAAATTCCAAACGGGATAAGGTCCTTTGTGTTATATTATTTAATTAATTCTTTTTTCAAAATGATATTAATCGTCAAGACTCATATTATTGATTAATCTGTTTAAGGTTGTTTCACATAGTTTTTTCCTCAGACCTTGAATGGATGACATAGGAATTTTATTCTTTCTGCATTAAATGTGAAACATACGTTTTCACATCTGGTATTTTGTATATTTTCAATTATCAAGATACTTGCATTGTTTATTTTTGTATCATTGTTTTTCCGATGGAGACTCTGGGATAGAGAGTCGAAACGTCAAAAATAAATGAAATATACCCAATGTAAACTCAAAAAATCTTCCAAATATATAGAATTTACTCGTAATATGAATATAATAATTATTATTAATTTAGAATATGTTTCCCAGAAATCGATCAAAACGGCAATTGAAATTCATAAAATCTTATTCGTCTTGGAGACCATTTGGCGCCCCTCCGTGAGTGGCGCCCGGAGCATAATAGACCTACTTGCACCCCCCTTGCTACGCCACTGCGGGGCAAACCAATGTGTTTAGTGCTAAACCTAGTGCAGGAACTATATAAGAGGCACACTAGCTCATAATATTACTAAATGTAGGCGTTAGAGGGTAGATAATTCAGATAAAATAACCGGGAGGTGTGTTTACAAAAGATGTCAACAAATAGAAAACAAATTAGGAGGAGCTTCATAGCCGGGTTTGAAAGTAACTGAAAAAAGTGAGGCAAGTAGGTATACGATTATAGTTCTAGCTCAAAATCCAAGATGACATTTTCTCAATCATCTTAAATTTTAAGCTAGAGTTCCCACCATGTAACTACTAACAGGATTCTATATTTGTATTGTTAAGAGTTTCGAAATGTCCAGAAATATTGCGTAGAACGACTGGGGACACAAATTAAACTTTGTCCGACTTTTGCTGTCTTATCCAGAAGTTTTTTCATCCGAAGGGAAAACGTGACAGCTCATAATTTGTTATGCATGTCCTTTCGACTTATTTGGCCTCTGTTCAACCTTCATATTCAACTGAAAATGCAAAATGTATATCATGATTGAAAATTTACTGTCTGGCCCGCAGATACTTCTATAAGAAAATTTGACCCAAAATATTCCCCAAACGGGTAATGCATGTCTTACATTATCTGTCTTGTTCCTGCCATATCTTCGTTATAGTTTGATTTAATTAATCTTCTACAGAATAAAGTTTAATCTAGACTTGCATGCTCCATAAAACCACACGCAGCTTCAGCTATATGCTTATTGTATAATATAAAATAAATAAATTTAAAAAAGAGTTTGTGCTGTCATTTGTCAGCGGCTTTAGGTGATTGTTCCACTATCAAGATACCATAAATCCCAAGAGTAAGACAAAAACATATTTCTTTTCATGTTCAACATTGGCGCTCCAGACTTGCGGGATTGACGCAAGAATAAATGAGATCTAGATAAAATTTATTTTCACCTGTTCCGGAGCTTCGTAAATTACCGCAGATTGATGCAATAAATTGGAGATCGAACGATAAATAGAATAAATGTCGTTCCTTCAAACTTGCGTGCGTTAAGATCTATGGTGTTAGAGAAGAATTCCTCTTAATTTTCGCAAAAGGCAAAATTTGAACCCAAGTTCAAACGCGATGCCAAGTTACCCCTACGAACCATGATGGTTAGGTCCTAAGAAATCGATCTGTAGAAGGTAATCATAGAGTATAAAAATAGACAAAAATATTGCTACACGTATAGGTGCAAAATTTACCTTTCAAGACAATTAGCTCTAAATTTGGACCATTAAGATATCAGAAATAAATATATCGATTGTTCTTCGTGCCAGTTCTTTTTCGGTAGTAATCATAGTCGTATAACACAGTTTTTTTCTTCGAAACATCTCGCCGTGTGTCCTACAAAATAACAACAAACTTATGTATACAAGCAGCGCTGATATTCGTCCAAAATTATGTTCAACACTATTTATATCCATTTTTATTAAATCAGAATGATCCTAAAATTCTATTGGCTAACGACGACAGTATAATAGTCATTCGAATCTATGCTGACTTCCTATCCCCTCTCTCGTTTCACCAGCATGCGCAGAGCATCTCAAGATCTTTAGTAGAAAGAGATAAAGACATACAATTCTGAGCATATTTACACGGCATTGATATGCTCTATAATTTTTATTGAGATCTGGCATATAGCCTAAGAGTCTATATTATAAGGCCGTCAACTGCTAGTGTCATTTGATTGACAATGTGTACATATTTAGTTTCATCACTTTTTTCTTACTATTTGTAATGTTGATCTTCTTTCTTACTATTTGTACAGGTGTGAAAACATCAAGTCACCACATTGCACAAATAGTAAGAAAAAAAGTGATGGAGCTAGATGCGCAGTAATTCATTGCGCTAGGTTAACTCGTAGCCCGCCCACATTGCTTTCATTATCATGATTATCCTTTCCAAGCACGCCTATGCAATTCCCTATCTCAACTGTGTTGCAAAAGTGAAGCCAAAAATGTAATATTGTTAGAGCGAGAAAGTAACTGAGAGATAGGTTGAGGCGGGCCCATGTGTGCATAGAGTTAAATGGCTAGGTTCGGTTTATTTAATATTTTCATGTGAAAATATATTGTAAAATGCGAAGAAAATGTTTTGTGACAAATTGTGATACTAGGTACAGAACATGTAAAGAGCAATTTTCTCTTTTTTCTGCACCCAAAGATGATATTTTATTAGATAAGTGGCGAGGATATCATAAAAGAATGCTCGTCTGGAGATGTAAAAGTGAGAAGAAATTATTTTAAAATTATATCAAAATTAAAGGTCATATCAATGTTTCAAATTATTGAACATATCTAATCTAAACTTCTACAACTTCAAGAAAACTTCTTATCAATAAAAAATGTTTCTATTTATGTTTTGAAATCAATAGAGATGTGATAATTGCTTACAAATCCACCGTACAGTATAGTATGGACAAATATATTATTGCAGATACCGTTCAAATATTTCCGACTAAAAGAAAATGCATGTCCCAGTATTTTTCTAAATTGCCCGAAATATTTAAACGTCTCTAAAAAAACAAGGAAATCTCTTATAAAACAGGATGGATCTTTGAAAAAGCCCGAGCTGCGCAAAAAAGAGAAAGATATTAAAATGTAGATAGAATTCATCTTTCATTTATTCGATTAAAATAATTTTTAATTTTTAGTAGAAGACACTTAAACCCTAGAAATAAATTTAAATCCAAAGCAAAACTTGGATTCAGAGGACTTGTAAGAATTTTTTCGATTTGAAAATCATATCCATCAAAGAAAAACAAATTTTCATCAATAAGATGTTGGAGAAAAAATACTTTGTTTTCAGAAAGGAATATAAAAATGAACGGAATTTTCCCATAAATATCACGTATGTACGCAATTTGGGAGATTTTTGCCAAGTTTTTTGTTAATATTTTCTTCTGATATATAAGAAATTGTTTGTGTATATTTTCTCAATTTTATTATGCCCATTGTAATATAATATATTCATAAAATTGTTTATGTATCTGTTGTTCATAATTAGAAAATTCTTATCAAAAGACACGTTTATAAAACATGTTTCATAATAATGCACTTTTTCATTGCAGACTTTAATAAAGACAAATGTTAATCTTCTTTCACTTTTGCCTTTCATTTAATAAATAATAAAATACTTAACGTAATGAAAATACTGAATTTATCTGGCAATTGTTTTTTATTGAAAAAAATTCAAATATAATCTCATTTCTGTATATGAAGCATGCAAAGCTGGGCCCGCTCTCGCTATCTCTCTGACGGCTGCCGCATTACTTTTTAGGCTTCATGTTTTCCAACTGGGTGTCCGCTCCTCTATCATTCTCCTTCGTGCTTCCAAGTGAGTGTACTCTCCTATACATCCTTGTTGTAGCTGTTTATTTCAGCCTGATAGAAAAGAAATTGGACGCATTGTTCAATTTTCTGACTCTTCCTGATCTCTCAAGATATTAGAAATAGGAATTTGATGAAGAAATAATAAGTTTGCAAGATCTTGTGCTGTAATTGTAAAAGATTGGATGAAAATCTATATAAACTATTGTATTCGTGCTTATAACTGCCTCAAAAAAGAGAGATAGAAAACAGAAATCATTACAAACTTTTACCAGACACCTTGAACCTTAAGCCCAATGGTAAGCGACACTCTCCTCATTTTTCGATGGTGCTCTACAACCCTTATGTCAAAAATTTTTGTTTCATAGCCTCAACATTAGAGAGAGATAAGTATAAATACAAATACAAGCTATATTAGCCGCCTTGTCTCCACTTTCCAACTTTCAGCTAAATGGTTCACGCTCTCTCCCTACTTCTCGATTTTCTCTATTCCTCGATTTTCCCTATTCCACTTCCGCCACAGGTTCCTATTTCACAGCTACAATATTAAAAGGAAAAGGGTATAAATGCAATGACAAAGACAGGCTATATCGAACACCTTGTCTTCTACTCACGAACGACTAGTCATTGATCAAACGGCACTGCCCCACTCCTCGACTCTCTCCCACCCTGCTTCAATTCTGTCACATACTTCTGTTCCATGGCCTTAACGTTAAAGAGAAATGTATATAAATACAATAATAAAGACAGGCCTAATCCCCTCTCAGTAGCCTTTATCCTGAAGTAAGAAATGTTGCTCGGATAAATAGATTTGGTAATAAATGTTCATTAATAAATAGTTACAATAATTTCACAAATTATTACGATCCTAGATCCACCGGAACTTTTTCCGGTAGCTCTTTTTTGTCTCCGCTACTCCAAGATAGAAACCAATGTTTCTTAGTCCACAAATTCCACATCTGTTGATGTCGTGATTTGGTTGCTTCCCCAAGTCCCTTGAGTCCTTGCGATGTCCAAATTCGGACCGATGTTTATTAAGAGGCCATGAGTAAAATCTTGTTTCTCAGGAGGACTATCTACTGCTAAGCTGGCTAAACTACAGTCCCATATCTATGCAATCTCCTATCTTGACATGCGTGAAAGTGAAACAAAAAATGTAATATTGTTAGAGGGAGAAGACAACTGAGAGATGGGTAGATTAGGCTCATGTTTGTATAGAGGTTCAGCAGCATTCTTCACATTAATTGTCTTCTCTCACTCCACTTCTGCCCCATATTCTTATTTCACATCCTCAACGTTAAATAAAAATACCAAAAGCAGGCTATACCACATGTCTTTCTCTCATTTAAAAGACTTCAATCATCGATCAGCGGCCCTCACTCCACTCCTAGACTTTTCACCACTTCATTTCTATCACAGGTTTTTGTTTCACAGCATCAAATATAAAAAGAGATGGGTCTCGCGATCCATGGGGCCTCTTAGCTTCTGACAGATCACTAACCAATATTATCGATAAATATATTGCTTCTCCGAAAACAAAAAAAAATAACTAAAAACTATAAGTATATGATATTGATGATTTTTTTTTGGTATTCTAATACACAGGGACCCTAACAACCAATGGCAATTCTGTCTGCCTGCCTGTCTACAAGGTGATTCACTTGAATCATTTTCAAGTTTTATATAGCAAATAGAGACGTAAAACGGAACGTGACTCACTCAAGTAAGCCAATTCTATTAAAAAGGGCGAGGGGCCCCATTATTTCAAGTGCCCAGGGCCTCCAATAGACTGAAGACGGCCCTGCCTAGTCCTCAATAACAAGTCTTCAGCTCATTGGTCAATGGCACTCTCCCACTCCTCCATTTGTTCCTTCTTCACTTGAGTCATGAATTTTTGTTTCAGGTTTCTTTATTCGAGCTATACCTCAAAAAATTCCTTCCTTAAATTTATTGAAAGTTCAAACATCTATCCATTGATATAAAATAACGAGTTATTAAGCAAAATCTGCAAACAAAGTTTCGTGCTCAACTATTTTAAATCTATTTAAATAAGGCATTCCTGAGATATGAATGAATTCATTTATGCATATGTAACATTGCAGTAACAAGTCTGTACCTCGTTCGTTCATTTCCCTTTAGATAACAATGTTGCCAACATTTGCACTGTGAATTATTACTCACCTACTCTTAAACTACCTCACGTAACGGGACTTACAACTTGAAACATAACCTAACTTTCCTCCAATCGATTCCAGTGCTACACTTGGCAATAATAACAACTATAAATTAACTTTGTGTTCTTTAATAATCCAGTAACAGTTCAAATGTGCCAACAAACAATAAATCATCGAAAATTGATTTCTATGGTAATGTCAAAATCAGAGGAAAATATTTTTGCGTTATAATAAATTTGAAGTATTGATGAATGTGATGTGGTAAAAAATATTTTTGGCTGAATAAATGGAAAGATAAAAATACAAATCGTATTTTCGGATCCGGTTGATGCTATTATTGATTATTAAATTTCCTTTTTCCATTTTTCGTGCGTTTTATTCCCACTTTTCGACTTTTTGAGCTTGAAAGCTTTGGGAATCGAGTTTTTTTATATGTGTGTGTATTTCTATAGTTCATTTGCTGACATCATTAAAGTTCATACAACGATGATGCAAAAATTTTGAAATGGGACTAAGGCACGAAAGCATGCACGTTCTTCACTAATCCTTCAAGCTAGAGTTCCCTTAATGTATTCTCGACAATTCTACTTAAATATACCTCTAATTTCAAATACAATGAGGTCGTCTACAATTTTTTTTCTGGGGAGTTTGACTAAGAGCTCTAATTGTATAGTTTCATGCATATCAAATTTGATAGCATCTTGCGCAATAAAATTTGTGATAAGAATATTCTTTCTCCTGAAACTAGCCTAAAGACCAGTGTTTTTACCTTTTGTAAGCTTCACAGAATAATGTTTCTAGATATGATAGTAATTACAAATGAATTTGTTATGATAATTTCGCGAATAATTCAAATATCAATTTATATTGGAATGGAAAACACCAACTGGATCTCAAGTTTAGGGATAATTATTGCGATACATCTAGAAGTCCCTGCATCTCATTTTCTCTCCTTTTCTTGCAAAGATAACTTCTCTTTCCACCTTCTCTTTGACTTGCTCTTGACTGTATAGAGTGAGATTGAACGATTTGCGATAACCCTCTACCACTAGACTTTCAACTGTTCAAAGGAGAGTAGTGACGTCACGAGGGCACCCTCTGACGCCTAGCTGTGATTTACCCCCACATGTCATTAAAAACTCATTTTCATTCCGCGTATCATGTTTTCGTTAAATTCGGACATGTGACTCAGTTGTAATTTTCACGAACTTGGGTTCGATATGTGGGAGCAAGACTCGAATTTAATTGGAAAGATTCATGACGCAAATTTAATTCTTTCCAACTGTCAAAACTCGTTAAAAGCTTTGCAAATACTTATACAAAGGTCACACAGTAATTAATGAAAATAAAAAATATTATACAAATTTCAACTTTCTCTTAGCTCTTAACCATGGTTCACTGCTTCTTGATTATTACTGGACTTTCCCCATTTTCATGGAACCATACAAGACTCTTCTGGTATGTAGGTACGTCGAAAAAGATATATATTTTGTCATCTATCACAATTTTCTGAATAATAGGGAATATGGATGAAACTCAAATTTGGTTCAAATATTTTTATTCCGAATTTTTATTGGCCGGACATTTGTACTAAACCATTATTTTGGTAATTAATATCTTTTCAATTGCTTCAAATTAATAAATAAAAGTGCAAATTCAGCAAGGGAAATTCAAAGTTCTAAAACGCAACACCATTGGTTAAAGCGAAATGTGACGTCAAATACTATGCCAACAAGTGCGCACTGCTTACATTTGTATGGCATTGCAGGCTTTTGATTAGAAAACATAATAATAACGTATGTGTTGTAAATTCATTTATTGTTTAAGTGTAATTTTAGCATCCTAGTGAGATTATAAATCATTTGTGGTTTTGTAAAAGCACAATCGGATAATCTGTCAAGAATAGATCCATTCATGATGTTTTATTTTCTTTCAAATCCAAATTTTACGTCCGCTGAAGTAAAAAGAGTGAACACTGCAAAATAATTTTCCAATAATAACATATTATGTACGCTATTTTAATAAATACAATCCGAAATATGATGAGCAGTGAACATAACCTATAAATTTGTTTATTTTAAAACGAGCAAATGTTAAACGAAGCTGCATACATACACTGTATTTTATTGCTAAAACTTATCACATATAATGTTATTCATGATCTGTCAAATCTATTATAATACTTCATCTCTTATGATAACCTTACATCATTTCTTACGTATTTTAAAACCTGTCTGGATTGGAAAAAATACTTTATCAGGTACATTTCTGATAGTATTTTGCATTCAGGCACAATGCAATACTTATAAACTGACTTTTGACCTTTTTCAATGCTGAAATAAGTTGAGAACGAAAACACCTGTAGTAAACAATGAACTGTAATGTCACCGGACATGGTATTTGACGTCATCAATTGAGCGCGCGAAAATGTCGGCGTTTAAACAGCTCAAAATTATTCTCAATTTTAAATATTTTTTTAAACTTGATTACAGCACTTTTAAACATAATTTATATTTTTTACTATGTTATAACGTTGTAAACAGTGAATTAAAAATATAAAATAAATTTATCAATATATCCTATTGGCATTCAACATTCTTACATATTCTGGTTTTTGAAATTTACGAGTTGATGTGACACAAATCAAATGACAATTTTTGCAAGTGAGGATTCAATCTCAATTTGATGGTTTATTATCTTATAAATTGCTTTACTATCCTCTTAAATTACCTTCTCAACAGTAGCAATGTTTTTTCCGGTAACAATTGTGGAAGGCCCACCTGCTTCTTTTTGGAGCTCCACAGAATTCCACTCGCTCAAATTCTTCTCACCGCTCACCAGCGATAAATTGTAGTAGAAGAAACCATTTTTTAACTAAAATCTGCATCTATGTAAATGCTACTTGACATCATACTAGCTTGAATCTTTTTTGGAATTATAATAAATAATGAATCATGGTTCAAAAATGTTCTATAGATAATTCCATATTTTGACTAACGAAACTTTCATAATTATTAAACCAAGATTCAATAAACTAAACTTTTGTTCTCCATTGCCTATCTGATTTTCTTCTTCTCAATAATTATAACGTTACTCTCGTATTTCCTTCTTTAACGAGCTCTCTGCCCTGCACAGTGAGCTATGGAAAGCAATGAACCCTAAAAAACGATAACGCAACTAGATAGCTCCCACGGTTTTTTATAGTCATGCGTTATGGTTGGAAGTAAACAAACGTACATCGAGAAACTATAAAATTCATATTCTTCTAGATTTGCGTCAAAGGTATAAGGTAAGATTAAAATTTTATTCATAAATGAAATACAATATGGCGTATTTTCATCCAGCAGATTAGTGAATATCTTGATTGCAATTGCAAGCGGCGGATACAAAATATACTTCCCCACCTCAGTCGTTATAGCCAAACGCTTATAAAGACATTTTGGACAACAGTAAATCATTTCAATGCTGTTATGTATTTCCCATTATCCCTCATCCACCTACATATGCCTTAATTGACCATTAAAACGTGAATTTCCATGAAATCAATTAGGAAAATTAATTGTTTGAATTGTCTAAAATAAAAACCGGATTGTTTCACAAAATTACCAATTCAGTAGTCGGTTTTTACACCATCCTCCTGAATAGGACGGCAACTGTAGACACATGTTTCGTTCTTACTCCTCAGGACAGTTTAGCGAGCCTAAAATCAGTGGCGTAACTATCGCATGTCCAGTCGGTGCAGTTGTCTGGAGCCCTCGAATACGAGGGGCTCCAATTGAAGGTTAGGAGGCAACCTGGATAAAGTTATCGACAAATTCATCATTGCGATAGTTCGCAGGGCGGGATTCTAAATTGCTACGTAGATTTAAGTATGGACTATAGATTATAAGATATGAGATTGTAAAATTGGAATTAACGTGGCTACAACACTCCAGAAAAAGTTTTTAATTTGATTTTTATTTTGCTTGTAAATTTTGGAAGTGGGTCTCTACTATGTTATCGTACTGGGGCTCCGGAAGACTTGCCACTGCCCAAGACAATCGAACTCGTGAACCAGAAGGCAATGAAAATGAAGTTGATATATGACATGCAGATATAAAATTATGTTTCACGAACTTTTTAGCGCATTTTTTTAGCGCATTTTTTGTGAAAAAGCGCTATTATATTCACTTTGGCTGTCTGGCTGGCTGGCTGGCTGGCGTAACGCTGAGTTCTCAGCAACTATACTATTTACAGACTTGGAACTGGTACTAAATAAAAGCTGCTGTTTCGTAGGTTTGCACAAATTGCTTTAATTCAAGCTCAGTGATTGTGGAAGATTAAATTATTCAATTACTTGTTTTAAGTGGAACAATGCTCATAGATATATACGACATTAGGGATATGGCAACTAAAATTTATTAAAGTAGATAAAAATTTGGTTACAACTTTCGCCGCGGGTGTCACTATTATTATGTACAGTTGTCAAATCTGTCCGGGATTCATTCAATGACTTGTTTGACGCGAATTGGAAGCTTATTAGAATGAATTATTATTATTGAATGAAAATCTGTTTACTTTTGGTGTATTTTTTTTTATAGCTTTGATAAAGATCAAATTATCATTTTAAGGTACAGCACTTGACATCCCGTCAGTAAATAACTAGACAATGAAGATTAAAAGGTATTTTTGAATTTGTACATGCATAAATTATGTACCTATCAGATAGTCAACTTGAAACTAGTACTAAATGGAAGCTGCTGTTTCGTAAGTTTGCCCAAACTGCTAGATTTCAAGCTCATTAATTGTGAGAGATGGTAATTTGCGAAATCTCTGAAATAACAAGCTTTCATGAGCTGTCAAAAATGCGCTTTCATCATTTAGATGATTCTTCCATTTTTTAAAGATGACTCTATAGTATACCGTATTTTTTCAAAATTAATTATTTTTTCCTGGTCGCTTGCTATTATTCAATAAGCAATCGATTAGCGAAGAAATTAGACCAATCTTGAAAACTACAGAAAGAGAATCTGAGACACTAGATACAGACATCATAATGTAGACAATAGTCAGTTGTGGAAATACGCTAAAAAGAGGCAAAGTATATTTGTTTGACAGATTGTATTTTCAAAAAGATCAAATCATCGTGGACAGAATGACAAATTTTCAATGTTCACAAGTCTGGTATTAATTATTCAACGTCATGAAAGTACCACGCAATCATGTAATAAAAGGTTAACGTTCCAACAGAATCAACAAAATTTGGTGGCAGCTTTTGGGGATAATCCCTTAAAATCCACGGTTGGTAAATCGTTCCGTGAATTTAAACAGTGTCACTTAGAAGAAGAAGAGAGATTTGGAAGGCCTGCATTAACTGTTAGGGATGAAAATATTCGTGCTGCGGAAAAATTGCTGAAGGAAAAGCGGAATGTCACACATAGACAATTTCAGCGGAGTCTAGGCATTGGAAACGCAGAAGTAATTAATATTTTATAGCAGGAGCTACGTGTGAAGAAATTAACAGAATTGTGGACTTCACATTTGGTGAGCCCGAACAGAAAAACGCACGGAAAATCAAGCGAGAATCTTCGGAGGAAATAATATTATTATGGTCGAATCTTGACTCTACAATTATGACCCTAAAACCAAACAACAGTCAACAGTTTGAGTTTTTGAAAATGGAAATAAATTCACAAAAGTAGTGCGCAGGAAAAGCTCAAACAAGAAGATAATTGAATGCTCCACTTGCAGTAATTTCCTCGAGAACTTGATTTCTTCCCATTCCCCAACCGTAAAAACATGCGTGATAGAAGATTTCCTGACGTAAAACCAGCCGTTACAGAGTTTCAGATATTTTTCGAGAGGTCTTTACTCTAAAAAGCAATAGCTAAAGTGACTTTTTCCAAAAATCCTTTAATTTTCTTGATACTCACTATTTTCAGAACAGCCCTTGTATAAAAGACAATGGAAAAATATGAGCAATATAAAGTAGTGTATGAATTATGGGATTGATATGAGGCAGCTATAAAATAGTTTGAACCGCGCATAGTTTCGAACATGGTACCTAATAAATAAAAGCAGGACGTGAAAAAAAAGAATTAATCATCGACTTTCATCTATTTATTTATTATTATTATTTTATAAGTTAATTCATTCTGTAACATTGTTAAATTTTAATATCAACTTTTTAGTCAGTAAATCCAAAACGGTAGGCATTTATTTTTATTATAATAGACTCTACAAAATATAAAGCAATCGTCAAAAAATAGTAGAATCATTGCATATAATAATTTATATAATAATTTTTGTTAAATTGATTGAACTACTTCTTAGAGCTTCGCAATTTTTTTAAACTCACCTAGAAATCCCCGCAGGTTTACCACCACAAAATTTTCCGTTCACTACTTCAACTGAACAATAAAAAAAGCCACTAAAACAAGTAAAGCTGTCTCCAAGACAAATCACTCTCGATAGCGCGGTTTAACTCCAACCTAATTCCCGTGTTCGTAGTTTCGCGCACGAGGCTGTCTTGCTGGTTGCCGGCCTGCGCCAGGCGCAGACAAATACTGTGAAATGAGGAGCGATCCACCACAACTTCACTATACTTCAGCAGCGTTTGCAAAGTCAATATAAGTAGGCGAAGAAGGTCGGTTTTGCGCACCTATGGGAATTAAACGACAAAGAATTCTTCCAACTTTGATAAAAAACTTTTATTAAAATAAATTTGAAGAGTTGAAAGTTTGTGGAACTCTATTTGGAACCAATTTTGACTGCATTTTTATCAAAATTAAATATTATCCAGCTATGTCCTCTAAATAATTGAATATCTCCTTTTGGCAACTCTACGACTGTCTTTTGTAACCCCCCACCCCTCCTACTTCAGAAAGGTCACTGCCATTGTGTCGTATCTCTTGTTCTTTACTGCCTACCATCCTGAAACATAAATCTTGACTTTGCTTTATCCCCGAATTATGATCACATAGAATCCTTATTAGCTTTATTAAAAAATATTGATCGCATTTTTATGCTGGAATTTGATTGGTTGTAATATTTCAATAATAAAAAGAATTTTATGTGTATCAAATAAATTCATGTCATTTTAAAAATAAGTTCACACCTGGCTCCCAGCATGCAAAAAATTCATTTCCACCCACACAAATAACTGTCACTGAGTTTTTTAATATTTCATGTTTCCACAGACACATAAAATTCCGCGAATATTTTTTCTATCTTTATTAAAATCACTGCCATTCTCGAAGAAAAACTCCATGAAAATCGTAATTATCAACAAATGAATTTCAAAAATCTGCACATTCACAATTTCCCCCGATTCAGTACATAACCTATAAACTTTGTGATAGCACCATCGCCGAACCAAATCCGAAATATCGCTTTGTATTGCAGAATGTGGAATCTTTTACAGAAGTCATTAATTTTGCGGTCACAATAATAATTAGTCCTAGAACACGCAATCTGTACATGTGATATATTGATGCATCAATACGCACAAAACGTGGTACAAAATGGCTGCCATGACGTCAAAGTTTGATTGTTTAAGTGTGTTATTCATTTGTTTTGTGGGTGACTAATGTTTGTTGTAATAGCAATCTTGATCACTTTGTTTTCTATTCATTAAGATTGTATCTGAGACGTTGTTTTTCGTTTTTATTGAAAGTGTTTACTAGAAATTAGGTTATGTTTGCCCCTAATGACGCAGGGAATTTCAATTACCCTCTATGAATAAGACTTCAATCGATTAAACCCAAATTGAATTAGAGATAGAGTCTAGATCTAGATACCATCGACATGTTAACAACCTGCAAAGTATTATTTCTCTGTACTCGTGCACTTCACTTTGCTCTAATTCTAATTTGGAAGCCGATTTGTTTAATGCACACGTTTTATTTTATATTTTATTGATATTCGATAGATCAATCTTTGAAGATGATCTCCAAACATTTATCATATTTCTGGCGATTACATATCCTTTGGATGATCGAGGGTTTGATCCTTATTATTGTTTATCAAATACAATTTTTGAATCAATTGATAACACGTGATAATCATCATTAGATGATTAAACGCAACGATCACAGAAGGAGTCATAAAAAAAATCGGAAATGATATTAGCGACAGTACGAAAGTCATTCATACGACTATCAATTTTTGTTCATTCTATTATCGTCGCTGTTAAATTTGGTTCCTTGACGACTTTCTTTTAGTTTGGGAACCAAATAACAACTAAGTAATAGAGGAATATTTTTTGTTTGGTGGAATTACGAAGTCGATTTATTAATGTAGCGAAATATTAATTCATGATTGTCCGGACACGTTCCCAGTTATCGATTATTGAAATTTCGCCAAAATTCCAGAAAATTGTAGCCATTATCTCACACAATGAGGGTTGAAATCTAAATTAGCAAGGTGGTAAGAAATCATTCCTTTCTTTATCCCATCAATTCTGACAAAGCAATCCAAAAACGGTAGTATTCATATTTAGATTATGACATTCTGGGGACTCTTACAGATCGGTTCGAACGAACTTGATATGCGTGAATTAAAACTCGTATTCTGCTGATTTTGACGGTGACTTCTTCTTTCGCAAATTGTACTGTACATTATTCTATTGGTATCACGCGAAAATCGAAGGATATTGTAAGAATGCAGCGCAAGATCTCTACAAGATTAATATACATTGATTTCGTCTTTTTAGCGCATTTTTCCGAAAAAAGCGCTATTATATTCACTTTGGCTGGCTGGCTGGCTGGCTGGCTGGCTGGCTGGCGTGACGCTGAGATCTCAGCAACTATACTATTTACAGACTTGAAACTGGTACTAAATAAAAGCTGCTGTTTCGTAGGCTTGCACAAATTGCTTTAATTCAAGCTCAGTGATTGTGAAAAATTGAATTATTCAATTACTTGTTTCAAGTGAAACAATGTCCATAGATATCTATGACATTAGGGATATGGCAACTGAAATTTATTGAAGTAGATAAAAATTTAGTTACAACTTTCGCCGCGGGTGTCACTATTATTATGTACAGTTGGCAAATCTGTCCGGGATTCATTCAATGACTTGTTTGACGCGAATTTGAAGCTTATTAGAATGAATTATTATTATTGGATGAAAATTTGTTCACTTTTGGTGTATTTTTTTTCATATAGCTTTGATAAAGATCAAATTATCATTTTAAGCTACAGCACTTGACCTCCTGTCAGTCAATAACTAAACAATGAAGATTAAAAGGTATTTTTGAGTTTGTACATGTATAAATTATGTAACTATTAAATAGTCAACTTGAAACTAGTTCTAAATGGAAGCTGCTGTTTCGTAAGTTTGCCCAAACTGCTTGATTTCAAGCTCAGTAATTGTAAGAGATGGTAATTTGCGAAATCTCTGAAGTAACAAGCATTCATGAGCTGTCAAAAATGCGCTTCCATCATCTAGATGATTCTTCCATTTTTTCTTTCTCGTACTCATGTACTTCTTACGGACACGAAAGAGAAAACCAACGACTGTCGCAGTTTCATCGAGAAATTTTCGTCGTTGAACGACCAGCATCATAATATTAGTAACTATCACCGTCAACATTTCCTTTGATTGTATCAAATGATTATATTAAATGTAGGTACTCTATTTACGTGAATTTTAATAATAGTTATTGGCGTAGCTAGGAAGTTTATCAGGGGGGTAGGGGTACAGCCGGCCAGCTGATCAGTCACCACAATGTTAAAATTTCGGTAATTTCAACAAACTTTTTAGTAGAACTGACAGATTTTGAAAGTTACGAAGCAATTTAATGAGAAATACATACGTGATGCCCTGAAATTATGAAATTCAGTAACTCTCCTGGGGAACTGGTAAAAAAAGGTTTGTTTTTCAGAATTCAGCAAGATTTTTGAAGGGAAATAGTTTTTAGGGTACTAATTAAGGTATCAATTTACGATTCATCGCGTTTTTCGGCAAAAAACCCCAAGTAATCCAAAAAGTTTCGTAATTAGTTTTCCTTCAAAAGGATCAATTGTACGATGCCGATTATTTTCACTGTTTTTCCGAAATTTATGAAAAATCATAGTATCCAAGAATCCTATTGTACGATATAATTTTTCTATTCATGTGCATGTACGTTATCTGCACTCTCCAAATTTTGAATGGGACATTGATACATTAATTAGTATTCCAAAAACTAACTCTCTGCAAAAAATATTGTTGACATGAAAAAAATCTTTTTTTTTTGTCAATTCTCCTGATCTAAAGTGGAACCTTTCTCAAATGTGCAGTAAAGTTGAAAGTCTGACGATGGAGCTAAATTTCAAAGGTGGGTAATGAGTTTTGTTGGGCGATGCCCACTCTACTCCTCCCTAGCTACGCCCATGACAATAGTTTGATGAATTATATCTTTAAACAATTAATTTTTAATACAATTCAAGGAGTTTTGAAGCATCTATATTTCTTTGACATTTTTAAATTAATCGCTTTGTATTCATCGTTCAAATAAATGTCACATTGACAACTCAGTCTAGAGATTATTTTTATAGATTCTTAATTGTTGAAATAGAATTTAATTCAATTTATATGTTTGAAAAAAGGGATGAAAAGGTGTTTTTCTGTAACAACATTTTATTTTACATGCCGTTGTGACGTAAAATACTTACTTATATAGTTATAGCTCAAAGTGCTTTGAAGCCTAGTACTGTAAGGCATGCAATTCACAACAGCCTAAAAGGCTCAAGGGGTCGCGTGAACTTGTAAAAAATAATTAAATCTCGTGTTTTCAAATTGCATGCCAATAAAAAGAATGGAAGTTTTAGTCATGAAATCTTTGTGAAAAAGTTGGCATACATCCTCCGTTGGCATAAGACTGATCACGACCAATTTGTTGTATAAGATTTTTCGAAAATTTCCCATCCTTGCACCAACGAGGAATGCACGCCAATTTTTTCACAAAGGTTTATAACTAAAACTTCCATTTTTTTCATTAAAATAATTGAATTAAGGATGTATTTGGTGGCTATGGCCGGGTTTGATAAAAATTAAACCACCGAATTCATCCTCAATTTAATTATTTTGTAATCAACTATTTGGTGTGACTATCTACGCATTTTTTATTGGCATGCAATTTGAAAACACAGAACTTTACTTTTTTTTTACAAATTCACTCGACTGTTCGAGCCTTTTGATCTGTTGTGTATTGCATGTCTTTCAGTACTAATCTTCTAATCACTTTCAACTATTTCACGTTACAAAGGTATGCAAAATGTTGTCCCGAGAAAGCATTAGTCAAAAAAAAATATAATTGGAATTCGTACAATGACCGGAAACCGTACATCGGTCAATAATCTTTTTATATTTCTTATCAAGGGGTACATTTTCAGCCCTCAAAAAAGCATGCGGTATAAAATCGGAGAACTTCAACAACTGTCACCATCTCCCAGTCTATAATCAATATGCTACATTCACAATGATATTTCTGTGTTGTATATCAAATTAGTACTCAAAACTGAATAAAATAACGTCAAATCAAAAAAATTTGGTTGTAAATGACAGTGGAACAATCAATCAACATTTTTAATTTTTTGATAGATATGAAATGTCAAACATTACTCAAATAAATTGTACATATATTTTTTATAGAAGAAAAATTGAAGTATTTTGAAAAAATAAGAGAAATCCGTAAAAAACATTTAATAAAACTAAAAAACTTGGTTCTGTGCTAAATATTAAAGGATTGAGGCTTGGAATCTTCAGGTGAATAAATCAGTGAAATCAAACCTTAAAATTATGTACGGAAACATGTGGAACTCGATACAGAAAAAAAAATATTGGGCGTAGAACCAACTATTTACCTTTTTAAAGCATATAGTGTGTGACGTGTGTTATTGCGGACAACGGTGTTGTCCCATGTGTTAGGTAAAGCAACGAATTTGCGTTTGTCGCGGACGTCGATGTTTTTGAAGTATTAATAAAAAATTATCGATGAACTTAACGGCATATCTGTCAGTCAGATAGCCTATCCTAACTTTGGAGGAAGTGTACCATTTTTACATCTGATTAAGTTAACATTGTGGCTCAAACTGAGATTATTCACTTGACTTTTACCTTACTAGAAACAGCGGGGTCACGACTCACGACCGCGTAAATCTGTACACATAGATTTTATTTTTAGTTTACCTTTTATAAGTATATTTTAAATAGTTAAAATATTAAAGTGGGATAATAAAATTATCAAAAGTAAAATATTTTTTCTCAACATAATTGATATGAATTTTTAATTTTAAAAAAATCCGTCCGTTCGTACAGATTGCAGCGGTTTGCAAAAAAAAATGCCGAAAAGTTATACCGATAGAAAGCAATTCTAGGCTTTTAGAATAATGCAATGTGATACAATAAAAACAAAAAGCTACTATCAGGAAAAAAGAAAATTTTAATTGGATTAGAGTTTTCCTTTTTTGCAATAACAAATGATAAAACTTTTCAGAAGTCTAAAGACTATCATCATCAATTAATTCCTTTGTTTTGCTTCTAATTGTAGCATAGTAATTAAAAAACAATGAAAGATCGCATTGCGTCAATCACATCATTAGCTCTTTTCACAAAAACAGTTGACAGTCTTCCGGATGTTACGATTTCTGTTATCTCAACTTCACTTGGCTGAAGGCCAATCATTTGCCGCCTCTGTCAATTTTTAGAAACTTTTTGTTCTTACCGACAAGTCAACTTAATTCTAGTTTCTTGTTACACGAGAAGTGCTATTTTCAGTTTACTTCCTGTCATACTACTTCCTTATTCTTGTTTCCGGTAGCGGATATTCAAAGGGAAATTATGTCCCAATTTGCTATACCGCAATTTTATCGCAAAAGACTGTTTATCGATTATTTTAAAGATTGAAAATTTGAATCAGTTGCCAGTAGCAAGTCAAAATTCCTTCCGTAATCGATTTTCCGTGCCTTTTAGTCTGTAATCATCGAGTTATACAGAACATAGAGCCGCTGCAATTAACTGCCTGTTTCTCATGCATTCGAATGTTCCAAATAGGAAAGTGTTTTCCTATATTTAGTACTACACTCGCTTTGTTCTTCAATTCAATTTTAATAGTCTGTTAACAGTGGAGAGAATTACGATTATTGGTTATTTTTAAACTTTTTAATGACTAATTTTCACGCTAGACTATAATAAAATTACCCTAGAATCGTTTTCACAAGGTTGGCAACACTTGCGAAGTTGATTGAAGAGTAGCAAACTTAATTATAATTGAAGTATGAGTCTTTGTAGTTATTAGAGTAATTAATCCTTTTATAAAATAGTTGATAGCGACAAAATAATTTAAAACAAGAAGTTTTAGTTAAAAAGGTGATATCAAATATCAAGTGACGGTGGCGCTCTTAAAATATCCTGATAAACAACTTGACATCGGAACGATAACTTTCTCAAACATTTGAAGCGTGTAACAGTTTGATTAAAATGTAATAGATCTCATTTCAAACACTCCAGATAAACGGAAAAGTCAAAAACTGATTTTATATTCAAAAAATTTAATTGAACTGAAGTTCAATAAAAATATTGCCCTCGAAGAAAACTTTGAACAGAATTTGAATTGAAATTTTGATTACAAAAACTTGGAGGCACAAATACATAAATTAAATTTGTAACTGGTAGCTCACTTCATTGTGCACATATTTCAAATATTTGTTATGACTTATGTACTACATTTTCCAGTTGCAAATCTTTACATATTGAAATTGTGGATGCAAAATTTTGTACGTATCCCGGAAATAATTGTCAATCAAATGTGAGTACAATAATAGTATTTTATTTGAAGCCAGGACGTTCCTAGTTCACGTTTCATTCATTACAACTTTTGTTTGATCGTCAAATATTTTTGAACGACATAATCCCTTTTCTGTCTTGGTATCATAACATCAATTTCCGGATTTAAACTACTTCCAATAAATATCGGAAAAAATTTGTTTGATCTTTCCATTATTTTATTATCCACTCTCGAAGCATCAACACTTGGACTCTTCTGGGTAGACAAAGACTATTTCCCCTCGGATATCATAAAAATAAAAGGTTACTAAAAGGGTAGCTCATCGACCGTCTAAAAATAGCCTGATGATTTGATAGCAACGCATTGTAAGACAATTACCTACACTGAAATCATGCAAGAATAAGATAATTTGTGATGGAATACTTCGAACGCAAAAGAAACACTTCTGACAAGATTTTATCGCGTAATTAGGTAACGAAGGGCTTTGGAATCGTGACGGTCGAGCTTTAGATTAAGAAAAGATGAAGTGATAATAAATTTTTAATGTGGAAATTACGAGAACTTGGAGGAAAATTGTTTTAGCAGAAGGAGGTAGTTAAGTTAAACTTTGATAAAATGTAATTACGCATTAAACAGAAAGTAAATAAGTACACAAATGAAATACTTTCTAATTTTATAGTATTCAGTTGTTTTTATTTTACTACTACAAGAAAAACTTGTAAAAACTTCAAATTACTTTCTCGTATGCTAACGTGCATTCGAGACGTACTTCACAAGTCAGGCAGAACCAGAAAAATATTTCATGTGGTATATTTTAGTATCTCTAAAAGGGCTCTCCACATTTCCTTCAAGCGACCATATGGTCCGACCCAATCGCGGAAAATTTGTACCGCAGAAATATATAAGACGAAGCTTGCAGAAGTATTTACATAATGTTCATATCTCCCACAGGACTAAAATTTCATGTTACATTCACGGCTTCATAAATTGCTGTATATTTCCCTATCATAAAATGATGGTGCTAAATAAAATTGAAAATATTCCATGAAAAAAAACCCAAACAACTATTTGACCTTGAAAAATTTCACCAGACTTCAACACATTTGTTTTGCGTGACGCTCTGACGTCCAGACGAATTTGGAATTGGCAACTCGGGCGCCAAACATCGGTGCAACTCCTGATTTTAAATGCAAAGTAGCTAGAGGAATGGGCAAAAATCTAAATTGACGACGATAGACGTGTAGTGGAATAAACCGAATTTATTGACACAAAAAATTATGATAAACAACAATAGACTTAAGTTCAACACAAGCACTGCGTGTGCAGAATAGTCAATTGAATAAATACTCGGCACTCGCTACGGTTCTGGTTGCTCTGGTACAGCATCCTCACAGTGCTATAGGAAAAATATTGAATGAATAGAATGACGTCATGGATAAATGATGACACCGCATCCACTATGTTTATCTAATGCGATGTTACATATGTGAAATAGTTGGTAAATGTTCTAGACAAGCAGAAATAATAATTTGATTCTGAATTTGAAAGACGATGATCAAGTAATGTAAAATAAAAATAAGATTTAAAGAGGTTTGAAGGTAAAAATACTGTACAACGAGAACAACACAAATGACAGGTGTCAAGTGTTTCAACTAAAAGTAACAATTGAACAAACAGAGTGTGAAATAGAAAGTGATCAATATTACCTATTAAATTATCACTAAAAACAACAAACAATTTGCATTTCTATTTTAAAAAATGATATAATAAGTGTTCAGTGTTCACCATTATGCCGGCATTACTTAAACATATTTTTCAATAAATTCTCACTATGCCAGAATGTACTTCTTTAGTTTAAAAAATATGTAGTATTATCACATAGTTATTTGTACGTGTTCACAGTTCGGCCCGTCTGTCCAACGTAGACTTTCCCCCAGGTACAAGGGATCTTATACATGCCCGAAGATTTTAGGGCAATCACGTCCTTTACAGGTCTCATGAACTGCTTGATTTTCATTACCAGAGCGAAAGAAACTTTGAAATTATATCTTGACAAGATCCTTCCGATCTTCTCTGCTCACATAAGGTAAAGAAACATAATTTTAACTCACATTTTTCTGGAAAATCACTTCTAGATTTTTAATTTCATTATCAAGTTCATCAGGATGACAAATATCACTAGCCCTTCGGAATAAGCATTTAATTGCTGCGTACTTTTGTGAAGGATGGTCATGAGAATCAGCAGGAATATATTGATTCGTGTGTGTAGGCTTCCTATAAACAGTATGCAAAAGTCTACTATCATTGGTTCATTTTAAATTCACATCAAGATTTTCAATTTTTGATATAAATTTGATATTTTCATGGATATTATTCAAATGGTTCAAAAAACCATTCAAACTATCACGACCATGGGGCCAAATGGCAAAAACATCGTCTACGTAACGAAGCCATAAGGATGGTTTATGATTACTAGTTTCTAATGCCTTCTCTTCAAAAATTTCCATGTAATAATTCGCAATTGATGGAGAAATAGGGTTCCCTATTGCAACGCCATCAATTTGTTTATAATAGTCAATATTAAAAATAAAGAAACTGGAAGTCAAACAATGGTGGAATAATTTAATAATATCTGGAGAGAAATTCCTCTCCAAAAGTTCTAGAGTATCTTTTATTGGAACCGTCGTAAATAAAGAAGAAACATCAAAACTAACAAGATGTTATTATCACACAACCGTATGTTATTAATCATTTCAATAAAATGTTTAGAATTTTCAACTTACGAAGGAGAATTATTAATAAATGGTCTCAGTAAACTGTCAAGGTATTTAGATAACAGATAAGTTGGCGAACTGATGCAATTGACTATTGGTCTAAGAAGGACATATTGTAAACCATAAAATCTAGGTACATGTGGGTCACTAGGAGTTAAATATTTGATATCATCCTTATCTAATGAAGATTCTTTAAGAAGTTTATAGTGGTTTGATACTTGACCGAACTTAAAGGGTTCCTGCTGACTTTCTTATATACTCGATCATCAAGCAAATCTTCAGCCTTGCTAATATAATCTTCTTTATTGAGAATGGCAGTAGCTTTTCCTTTGTCAGCTGGCAAGATAAAAATATCTTCATTAGGCAGTTGTGAGCCAAACCAATAGCAAAAAGAGTAGCGCTACGCTGTCTTGTTGAAATGGCGTGTATTTTGTGTTTTGGGATATGATCGGAACTGTACCAAGTAGGACATATTCCTCTGTTTGTGGTTTTCACGTGGTTTTCCTCAAGCCTTGGGTGAATGCCAGAGGATTTTATTCTTTTTGTTTAGATGTGATATCCACGTTATCACATCTAGTATTCTGTATATTAGTAGTATCTAATTATTTGCCTTGATTTATTTTGTATCATTGTTTTCTGAAGAAGATTCTTGGTCAAAAATCGAAACGCCGAAGTTTCAAATAAATATACAGAATTCAAAATCCATAGTTGTTTTTATTTTTTAGTTATCTACTATTTTTGTATCAATCGGCTGAGCCGGAAGTGCAGTTTGTCTATGTATAACAGACTTTCAGAATTTGCCGTATAAATCAGTTTAATTGAAATGATAAGGTAGGCAATGATAATCTGTTGTCAATTTTTTGATTTTGTTTGACATTGTATATGTCAAAATGTTATTATTATTATATTAATTACTAGTGGTATGCAAGGCGCCTTAAGCGCCCGTTGAAAGGTGATGGGTCGTCAGTCAAATGGAAGATATGTTCAGCACATAACTAAAATAAAATACCTTAAATGTTAATGATGATGCTTTAGGTAAGTGATGTTCATGAAAAAGTTACAAAGTTAGTGAATCTGTGATGAGCGTGAATATATATCAAGATTTCAAACATCAACAGAAAGGAATCTGTGGAAGACGTTGACTTAGTCAACGTCTTCCACAGATGTAGATTGTGGCATTTGACAAATGGAAAAAAAAAAATCTGCTATTTTATCAAACTCGATATCACATTTCAATGTACATTTTTAATTTCTCACAATATAGTTCTTTTCGCTTCTGAAGATGGCTGAGGTACAGCCGAAACTGTAAAGTAGGAAAGAAATTAAAACAGAAATATTGACTGAATTCCCAAGACTTTTTACTCACTCAAATTCACTCATCCAGTCAGCTTCATCAATTTTATCCAATCAACAGAAATGCAAGAAATGTAAATTTTTTGATATTATCTTACTCTGTCAATCCGATCGTATTTGATGCACAATAAAACGTTCAAGGTGTTGTATGGATTCAAAAAAGTTCAGACTAATAACAGTTGTAGTTCACAATTCACAATTATTTGAATTAAAAAATCAAGTTAAAAATTGTAATATCACAACAATTACTTAAAATGACAGTACTGTTGCCAAGTACCTGCATCATCACACGAAATATCGCAGATTCGTATGAAAATAGAAGATATGTTTGGCACATAACATAAAATACCTGAAATGTAAATGATGATGATTTGGGAAAATAATATTGATGAAATGGTTACCTGTATAAAGAAAACATATATATATAAAAATTCTGCACTTCAATGCGATTTGAACTTGGTACCTATCGAGTTGTAGTCAAACGCTCGACCTCTGAGCCATAGACTGCTCTGACAATTTATTGCTGTAACTGATTTCTATCTCTTTATCTATCTTAGAGCGTTACAGAATCAATGAATCAGTGATGAGCGTAAATATATGTTAAGATAATCTGAAGTGACAGAAAACTTTATTGAATAAATTTGTGTATATACCAAATGATGTACAAGTAAGTCACGTGATGCTCACGTCAGATTTTTTGTGAAGCATTTAGGCTTTGAACTTTTAATTTTTCATTCACAATTATTTCATTCGGATAAGAAAACCAATGCATAACCAGTTTTTACATCACAAAATTGAAACTGGTTCAAATGATCATCTTAACATTGAAGGTCACATTTTCCAAGCATAGACTGTAAATTTTTGCCGTCCTTACCTCTACAACTGTCAGTTTCTAGATTATTTTTACAATTCAACAATTTGGTTCAAATTGCACAAGAAATAGGGGAAAAAGTAATCGGAAAGATGTCTTTGTAGATTTCTTTCTGCAAAGCATCAGAAAAACGTCTGACAGATTTTTTTTTATTTCTGTAAAGGCTGGTTTATTATGGATTTAATTTGAGAATTTACATTCAGAAATTCAGATTCACAATTCGTTAATCTTGTTTTGGTTTATGATAAATTCAAATTTTCTAAATGTAGCCAATCACATATTATTCACACATGAAATATTTGATATAATGTATGCTTCAAATTTAGAATGAAAGTAAGGTACAGCTAAAAAGCTGAATTGAAAATATCCAGCAATAAATTGCTTATAATTCCTACAACTAAAGACAAGGGTATGCAAAGTATAATCCTGAGTTAATCGCTTGATGTCGCTACATGCATATGATTTTGGTAATAAAATCATAAGAGAAGGATGTATTTGTGTGTGTGTGTAGCATTTTACAAAGTACGCAAGTTCGAAATTGAACTTCTTTAAATCTTCAAAAAACTCTCAATACTGTGAAGCTAAATACTGTTTTTTATTGACTAGAGACTAGCAAAGAGTTGGGTTGGTTGTTTTTGTCTTCCGATAGGGGCAGCCATCGTAATAATATCAGCATTAATTCTCAGAATTTTATATAAAAACATAACTAAAGAATATTTTTAAACACCTGTATATGAATTTTGAACAAAAAGTGATTCTGGACTAAAATAGATGGACAGATACACATACACATTTGAACTAGTCTCAATTTCATCGATTGAATCACCCATTTACTCATATTCTATTTAGATTCGAAAGAGAAATATAGGCTGTTTTGTCTAATATAATATTGGTCCTTCATGTTTTATTGTTACAGTATACATTTTTTTTATAATTTTTGGCTTATTGTCTCCTTTGGGACATAGTGCGTAACGAAATCTGCGCGTCAATTCTTATTGTTTCAAATTTTACATTAGGTGTAGATCGAACCTCTTATAACTTAAGTATATGTATATTTTCCATGGTTGGGCCAATACTTTATTAAAATTAATTATCGTCTGTGCATTTGAATTGAGACGAATTACGTATGTATATCCTTAAAATAAAGGCAGAAGTCAAAAGGTCTGCAATTCTAATCCTGAATTTGAATTGGCAATAAATTAGTAGAACTGATTCAACCCATTGTCCTTTATCCATGAATGTGTAATAACGACTTTGTTAACATAACCACTGCGTTTAGTGCGTATTAAGGGTTGTTCACAATTGAATTACTGTGATTATAAATGGTTAATTCGGCTAGTTAGTGCTCTTTGTCTATCATTGACACACATTGAATTTGTGGTCAACCTAATAGTGGCTATTGTGTTGTACATCAATGTCATTGATGAGTATCTTTGAAGGAACATTTATTTTTGGCCTCCTAAACTGTAAAATGAACGTTATAATTGCTTACGCTTTATGAGTGACCTGATTTTCATACATACAATGTTGAAAAGTGTGGTAACAATGCGTAAAAGAATCGAAAAACTCTTGCCTTCTACTAGCATCTGAATAATAAATTATATAAAAAATACAAAAATTGGTATAAAGAAACATCACAATATTTACTGAAATAAAATGTCGAATGACACTTGCGGCTATGTGCTGATACTATCGTCAAAAAAATTAGAAATATATAACTAAAATCAAGCATAATCAAAGCGGAATGCAATTAATATGAAGAAATATATGTAAGAATAAATAACGAAATTAGTCCTTTTGAAAACTTAAATTTAACCAAACATTTTATAGCCTAAAATAATATTCTATAACTACACTTTAATTTCACAAAGTTATTGTTAATTGAAAGCACTAAGCAAATATAAACTTATAATGAATCTTTATTAATGATATTTCTGGTTGGGTTTGCTCTAAGAAAACTTCTAAATGTTAATACAATATTATTTTCATGTTTGCAGTTCCTTTTTCTCTCTTCCACGTGACTGTATCAAATGTCGGATGTGTCGGAAAGTGTTTATTTCCGACATTAAGATTCTCGCGTACTTTGTTGCGCTATAAACGTCCGCTATGTTCTGCATGTAAGAGAAGTGTTCTCATAATTATGAATGAGCTGTCAGCTCTCGAGTAATATTCAGCTTTTTCCATCTCAAATGCTGGAAGTTGGAACATATTTATGCATATCTGTAGCTTCGAGATGTTTTTTCTTGTAATAAATTATATTCCATGAGTTGAGAAGCACGTTTTTCTGAATTTTGAAGCGAGATATGAACTTAATTGTAGGATTAATAATACGGAAGTGATGACAAAGAAATATAAGTGAAATAAATTAAAATAGTAATACTATAGTGTCTAAAGCTAACACTTTAAACTTGCAAAGTTAGAAAAGGTTTTTCATTTGAATATTACTCTGTTACTACTCAATTTGTACCAACAGAACTTGGAATGATAAATGATTTGAAGTGTCAAATTATGTATTTCTTGCTTGCGGGTCCATAGTCTGTTGTATATTATTTTAAGCCGTGCGAAGCTCCGCATAGCCTCTCATTTCTATAGTTCCTTAGATTTTACGTGGAAACCTTTTATATTCCCCATAAAAAGTAGCTTACATTGCTCTCAGAAAAGTCTTTTAGCTTCCAATAAAAATCCGGTCATAGTAATTCAGCTGTTTTGGAGATTATCCCGAACAAACAAACAGGTGGAGAGACATTATTTGTTTACATATGTAGTTCCAAGGAACTGGAAAAGGTTTTTCAAGAAATACAAGAAAATTCTTAATCACTCTATTCTCAAAATTTATTTAGCAACTAGTTTCGATCACTGGGTGATCATCTTCAGACTACCAGTGACAGCCATTAAATTACAGGACCTCACAAAAGAAAGCGGCGTGAAATATCTCACCAGTGTCATTATAAACAAAAATTAAATGGAAAGCGGTAAAAAATAAAATGATATAAGAAATTATATATCACAAACTGTTCAACAGAAAATCCAAACTGTAATTTTATTTTTCTCATCGATAGTCTGAAGATGATCACATCGAGTCACAAAATGACGCCGAATTTTAATCATAAAATGACGATAAGCAAAAATAGAAGCTAAATCAGTAAATCAGTAAGTGCAAAGTACATTGACTAAAAAAATATGACTAAAGATCATACATAAAGAATAAGTATGATTTCCTAAAACGCTGAAACATAACGACAAATTATGTTCAACTTTTTATGACATCAAAGTATGACGTCAATTTATGATCAAATTATGACAGTTAGTTTATGACTTCAATATGTCCAAAATCCGACGTCACATTTTGGTCGACGATCGGTCATTGTTTATTATTTGACATGAGGTGGTGTCTCATAGGTCCCTGTACTGCGGCCTTTTGGCCTATTGTACCCTCTGTATTTTATTCCTCAGATAGGAGCCCCGTCTGTCTAACAAAGTCCAGGATTCTCTTTAGATTTAACTTTTTCAAGTTCTTCGAGGGCAGTTTTCAGCTCCTAGAAGACTATGCTGGCAATGAACGCCTCGCAGTGACATATTACGTGTTCAGGAGTTTCCTCCTCTTCTCCACAATCTCTGCATATTGGTTCTTGTTTCAATCCTAAAGTATGTAGGTGTTTATTCATTGCACAGTGTCCCGTTATTAGTCCTGCTATTTGTCTGGCATTATTCCTACTCATGGTGAGTAGTCTGTCTGTCCTTTTCTTGGATGATTCATCCAGGAAGAGCCTTGCTTGTCTCTGCCCTGGTGATTGTATCCAGTAGATTTTGTGTCATTGCTGGAGCATTGTTTTCAATTCCTGTTTGACTTTTTCCATAGAAATTCCGCAAGCAGGTTCTGGCCCGATTAAGGGCAGATTTGTCCCGTCTAGGCGGTCGGCTACCTGGTTTCCTTTAATCTCTGAATACCCGGGTACCCATATTAACTTCAAATGTATATTAAAACTAAAGAACTTTTTCTATATGATACATTCAATGTTTAAAAATGTACATTAAAATTGAATGTGTCATACAGGCTTTAGAGCCGTATGTGTAGATGATGATTTGCACCCAATCATCCCTTGCAGGAATTTCTATCCTGTAGGTTTTGGTAATGGTATGTTTAATACTGATTCGGTCAGGCACCATCTGTAGAATGGGATGCTTGTCCATCTCCGCAAAAATTTTTGAGTGTCCTTCCCTGCATTTTTCCTTCTTTGAGTGAACTTTTGTTCTATATGCGCTGCTAGGTGCTCTCGCTTTTACAGCTAAGTGTAACGGAGGTAAACTTAACAGGGTTTCTATCGCCGCCGTTGGTGTTGTTGACATAGCTCCCGCAAAATCCTAGGCAGGCCAGTCTTTGGACCCTGCTTAGTGTATTCTGACAGTGCTTCGTCAATGTTCTTTGCTACCAGGCAATGCTGGCGTATTCTATAACTGATTTAACCATAACAGAGTAAATCCAGTGGATCATTGCTGTTGATAAACATTCGCCTGCAGGCCCATAAGGTTCTTATGGCTTTATTTGTAGCTTTTTCCACGTACGGTTTGAATGTTAGTCTTTTATCCAGGATTACTCCCAGATATTTGACTTCTTCTCCCAACGGGATATCTTTGTTATACAGATATAACTGTTTTAGTCCGGATGGATTCCGTTTTCTTGTGAATGGTATGACTGTGGTCTTTGTAGGATTAACTGATAATTCCTCCTTGTCGCACCATTTTTCAACAAAATTTAAAGCTCCCTGCATCGTTTCCGATACGGTTTCCTTAAATTTTCCTGTTACTAGTATAGTCACATCGTCCGCGTAGCCGATGGTTGTGAATCCTGCCTCGTTCAGGCACCACAGGAGTAGAGGAAGGACTCCTCCCTGTGGACATTCCCGTGAGGCTTGCACCCTCACAATCTGAGTAGTGGAAGAGGCGTAGATTCCTCTTTGTTTCAGCATGTTAGAGATCCACTTACATTCTGTTGGATGTATCCCTCTCTCAACTGCTGCTTTGTCTATGGACTTAAAGGAAATGTTATCAAACGCTTCCTCTATATCCAGAAATGCTCCAAGAGCAACTTCTTTTCCATTGATACTGTTTTCAGCTCGGCGAACGATCTCACAGATTTTCACAGAATTTTCTGGTCTTTTTTTTATTGTTACACTTGGGTTATTCCATTTTCTCCAATATGTAGTTCCACTTACAAGTGCGGCATATTTTGGTGGCAGCACTTGTTGATGTACAATTTAAAGTAATGTTCACTTTTGAATCTAAATAGAATTTGGTACCGGTTCTAGTTCAGTAATACTCTGCCGTACTTCACTGATTTATTTTTGAGGTGTGATAATTCCTAGGAGCTGTGTAAAGGCTTGATTGCATTGAAATTTGAAGATATTTCCGAGTTGAAGGAGTTGAGAATTTTTGACCTCTTATCATTTACTTTGAAGAACTTTATTGTATTTGGAAGTCTTGTGTTCTGTGTTACATTTTTGGAAGTTATTTATCGATTGTGCCAGAAGTTTTGGGTCTAATTATGGAAAACTTCCTGACAATTATTTTAACAAGATTTGTTACAAGATTTGCTCGGAATACTTTTACCGCAATATATACACGATACATCGCAACACGCTGAAAGCCGCACCTCACCTCAGGCTTTTAATTTCCATTTTATTTATTTTTTTTAATCGTAATTATTTTCTGATTCCATTACGAACATTCTGTTCACGTATTTGACGTTATTGTATTTCTCGTTGGAGGCTTTTTTGAAAACTGAATTAAACTGCAAGAAAGCTTGGCGCTGCCCTTGAACTATCTTGTGCGGATGATATTATAGTTGGAGGCCATCGTAGACATCGCCTGTGTTCCTTCCTCAACCCATATCGACAAGCATATCATTCTGTTTGTTCTATTATTTCATTTTGGTATTTGTGTGTGCTCGAAAAGATCATTAATCACCTGGTAAACCCTCGTTTTGCCGGAATTATGACACAACAGTATTGTAACCCTGCTCCTATTTTGCGTTGGTTGACGAGTGCGACAATTATCGTCTCTTGCGTATATTAATGAGTTTATTTATTTGAGGATCTTAGTACCAAACGTAAATTAATTATGTGATATATCGCGACGAACACAAAAACCTGCCAAAAACGTAACCTAAACCGAGTTTTGAGGTAAACTACAAAAATCTATCATCAAATTGCGCCGCCACAGTAAATGCAGAAGCCCCAAGATACTAAATTGATTGAAGTTCGGTTTAGACTACGTTTCTGGTAGGTTTTCTTTTAAGTTTACCTCTTCACTTATAATAATTTTGCCGATTATTCCACTCATGTCAATTATACTGACAAATTTTGCATAGTTACAATGACAATTATAATAATAAATTCCTTGCCAACGGGAATTTATCTCGATAAATTCCCGTTACCTCGGTAAATTCCCGTTGGCAAGCGATTCATCGCGATAAATTACCTTTGTCATGGAGAAACAATACACAGCTCTAATATAAACAAACAATCAGTTCTCGGAAATGTCAAAATTTAATCGTTTTGGAAATGCATTTTTCGCCGAAAGTAATGAAATTGAGAACAAAAAGTCTAAAAAACCAAGAGCATATGGAGACAATTTAGTGCATTTCTCAATAAAAAAGGTTAGTACTTATAGTAGCAATATCATTCGATCAATATTCTCCACAAATAACGCTCGACTTTAATTTTATCATAAATTTTTCTTTCAAACATTGATTACCTTTAAGCAACATCCTTCGAGTCATCTGCTCAGATGAAATCCCTCGAGCTACGCTCTCGTCATTTAATCGGACAGAGGACTCTCACGATGTTGCTAGGTAATCAATGTTTTCAAGAAAAATTTATTGATAAAATTACAGTCCCTTGTGATATTATAAACGATTGTTCCCATGTAAAGTAATGAGCTAATTTCCGAATAATTCCGGGGGAAAAGTTCGGGGAAAGGTGTCCTCAAACGGAAAACTATACAAAACATCGCTCCGAAGAGCCTGAATTATCCATCAACGATGGAACGTCAATTTTACTTCCCCTACCATGACTTCGTATTGAGCGAAGGTCCAGGACGTAAATACAGTTTTATATACAAGTTGTACGACGGCAAATGCATCATACCTAATTAAACATACTCATCTTTTCATGCTTTATCGTCCTCGTTCTTATAATCTACTAATCTTGTATTTTTCTTATTTCCAGGGGGTTCTCATATGTATTCTGAATAATCAAGGTAAGTGTTTTGAAATTATTATTATTAGTATCCGCTAGGTCTGCGCCACTATAATGCCACATAATCCAATTATTACTAATATTTTTTTTTCAGTTCCTTTTACTCTTCTAATAATTAAGACTAAATATTTTCAAGAAGAAACCTCAAAACTAAATTCCATTGAATATTAATAGTGTTCCTACAATGTTTCTCAAGCGTAATACATTCGCTGTTCACACAATAGCACATTTTATGGCAGAAATGTATTACGAGTAAACGCGGTTAAGATATGAGTTATATTTTGTCTGATACGATCTGTTAGTTCACAACTTTATAGTGAATTCGCTACACTTTATATGACCACATTTATGGACTGAAAAACATTAAAAGACATTTATCATTGTTTTATTAACAAGAACAACAATACAGAATTCCAATTGAAATATATAAATGATAAAGTCGAAAGGTAAAACAATCTAACATGGAACGTAGAATAACTGGATTATTCAAGAAATTTAATCAAAAATCTTGAAAACTTTTCTGTTGTATGTAGTTTTATTCGGCGGTCGAAATTAAATGATAAAATTTTAATGATCATACTTGGTGTGTAGATTAAAGCGTCCAATCTTTTGATAGATAGGTAATGTAGTCCAGAAAGAGGTCCTTCAGATCGACTGAGATAGGATCCTCTTTGTGCTTCATCCAAAAGACAAACCTCCCGGTCCTTCATCGCTACGTAGAAAAATCTGAAACAAAAAAAATGAAAGTGTGTTTAACATGAAACAATCGTGTATAGATAATTGAAATCTATTTTATAATTTAAATCACGCCTATGCAATTCCCTATCTCAACTGTGTTGCAAAAGTGAAGCCAAAAATGTAATATTGTTAGAAAGAGATAGTAACTGAGAGATAGGTTGAGGCGGGCCCATGTTTGTATGGAGTTAAATGGCTAGGTTCGGTTTATTTAGTATTTTCATGTAAAAATATATTGTAAAATGAAAAAAAAAATGTTTTGTGACAAACTGTGATACTGGGTACAGAACATGTAAAGAGAATTTTTTTTTTTTTTCTGTACCCAAAGATGATATTTTATTAAATATGTGGCGAGAATATCATAAAAGAATGCTCGTCTGGAGATGTAAAAGTGAGAAGAAATTATTTTAAAATTATATTAAATGTTTCAAATTATTGAACGTATCTAATCTAAATAAATATGTTTTATTGGGTATAAGTTCTATAAATTTATTAGAAACACAACGTTTCAACAGCAAAGTGCTGCCTTTTTCAAGTGAAAATAATTTTATTTAATAATAATAATATTTTCACTTGAAAAAGGCAGCACTATGCTGTCGAAACGTTGTGTTTCTAATAAATTTACAGAACTTATACCCAATAAAACATATTTATTTATAAAATGAGTTCTGAAAAGTTTTTTTGTATCTAATCTAAGCTTTTAGTGAAAAATTCAACTTCAAAAAAACTTCTTATCAATAAAAAATATGAATATTTCTATTTATGTTTTGGAATCAATAGAGATGTGATAATTGTTTACAAATTCACCGTACAGTATAGTATGGAATTGTTCAATTATGTGACAAATATATTATTAGAGATATCGTTCAAATATTTCCGACTAAAAGAAAATGCATGTCCGAGTATTTTTCCAAATTGCCCGAAATATATGAACGTCTCTAAAAACAAGGAGATCTCTTATAAAACAGGATGGATTTTTGAAAAAGCCCAAGCTGTACAAAAAAGAGAAAGATATGAAATGTAGATAGAATTCATCTTCCATTTATTCGATTAAAATAAACGCTAGAAATAAATTTAAATCCAAAGCAAAATTTGGATTCAGAGGACTTGTAAGAATTTTTTCGATTCGATAATTATATTCATTGAAGAGAAATAAATTTTCATCACTGAGAATTTAGGAGATTTTTGCTAAGTTTTTACGCCCATTATAATATAAAATATTCATAAAATTGTTTATGTATCTGTTATTCATAGCTAAAAAACTATTATACAAAGAAACGTTTATAAAACATGTTTCATAATGTACTTTTTCATTGGAGATTTTAATAAATAGAAATATCAATTTTCTTCTACTTTTGCCTTTCATTTAATAAATAATGAAGTATTTAAAGTAATTAAATTTATCTGGCAATTGTTTTTTATTGAAAAAAATTCAAATATAATCTAATTTCTGTATAAGAGGCATGCAAAGCTGGGCCCGCTCTTGCTATCTCTCTCATGTCTGCCGCATTACATTCTAGGCTTCATGTTTTCCAACGGAGTGTCCGCTCCTCTATTATTCTCCTTCGTGCCCTAGGGGCAGCCTGCTTTACTAACGTCAAATGGAGGATTCAAAAATTGGCGGGCTATTTCCATGAATAACGATCTATCTAAGATTTTTTCTATAATATAAAAATTAATTTGAAATAAAAGATAATAAATACAGTCCTCATAGTCCAGTGAATAGAGACTCAAAAAGAGGTTATTTCCTACAGAAGGTCCGGTAGCCCTGAATTTTTTATATATTGTTTAAGACCATTAGGTAGTGATGAGTCCAAGTTTTCGTCATCCTAGCCCCATGGCAACTTTTGTTATACGCGAAAACCGTGAAATTTAGCACTTTTTTCAATTTTTGGCTTATAACTTCTTTCCTGTGCATTTTCGCATTCACCATTATAGCTACCAAATTGTAGAGAATAAAATTTTCAACAAATTTGCTCTCATAAGTTTTTTTGTATGACTAACTGTTACTCACATATGGGGCAGGGAAATAAATTTTGCAAAGTATTAATTTTCTTGCCACTTTGACTCACGAAAACTTAATTTTAGAGAAAACTTGCCCATATATAAGTTGTAGCACATTTGATCACCTACAAAATCCATGTCGCAGACATTTTTTAACGTTAAATTTTAAAAAGTGAGGATAAATTTAAAGAAAAACTGAAAAAGTGCTATTTTTGTCATTTTGGTCCAAGATTGTTAGGGCTCAACCACCGCGACATAAATAGTGGTACGATTTTTATTAGTTTTATTACTTTTATTGGACATTAGACTAGACTTCCGCCCCTGCGCTTTTCTAGATACACAAGTCACGAGCCGCCACTGCTTACTAACGATGTTTTCTAGTCGATTTGAAAATATTGGAAAGCTTACTCCTTAGTTTTTCATCAACTGTTGATGTTTATACTGTATGCTCATTTTATTACTAAAATAAGTATTCAATTACCGATTCACACTTTGAAATTATACGTCAAATTATGGTTTCTTTCATTTAATAGATAATAAAATATCTGAAGAAATTATACAGTTCTTCTAGGTCAAGCAAGAGATAGGTATTCAAATGAAGACTATATTTTTCAAAATCAATGTGTTCATTTCGAAAATTCCTGCATGTAATAGGATATAATAATAGTCAAAATGTAGGCATACGTAAATCACAGTGAAAATTTTGAGAACAGGTTAAAATAATTTTTATTGTAATTACAAGATGTACAACTCTTTCCTAACAAAAGAATTTATTTTGAAAGTTGTTTCAAAGTGGTCATTTGGAAATATTTCCGGTCCGAAATTGTAGACATTATAATTTATACTCAAGTATTGTAACTGTTTTCTTTTGTTATGTTATCTAAGTTGTTTAGACTTCATTTTAATAATGCAGCAAAAAATTTTAGTTACATTATGGTTCCTGAATATTAAACTCAATTTATTTTATTACTGCATGCATTTTCCACCGTTTCGAGGTATCACATGACTTAAGGAACAGCTGACTGATTACTGCCAACTATCCTCTAAACTTTATATGTAATTTCTTTCTTAAATAGAAAGAAATTAGATGTCAAGTTTAGAGAGAAAGTAATAATCGTAGAAAAAACTGGTAAATATGATCGAAGTTATAATCAGAAAAATATTTGAAGAACTAGATATTCGTATTTACTACTAGCAGTGAAAGTGATACTTTTTTCCATGAAATTTTAATTTTCATGCTTGTTGAACACGTAATTTGTCTGCCAACTAGTATTTGCAGTTCAAAATTCTAGCAAAATAATATAAACATTGAAAATTTATGATGAAACTGCTTTTCTGTTATTAATGGGAAAACAAATCGTTGAAAGAATTTTTTATCAGTATGCTGCATAGCATTTTTTGTCTCCTAGAGCCTTTAAAATTAAATCAATCTAATGATACACATTATCTACTTCATTTTCTTCATCTAACAGCCAATTAGTCCTCACGTCATCCAGGTGTTTACGAAGTACTTCATCTTGCATCGATGAACTCACGCACGCAAAGATTACAAAGTTAGAGATCAGCTGGACGTTGTTTTGTAACCAGGTCATCACCGATATAAGATGTGTTCCTTCTGTCGCCAACGGTTACTGTTGCGTCACAAAGTAACCAGGTAACCATGGAGAGAATAGTCAGACACTCAGATTCAAGTTCATGGCAAAAATAAAACAGGAGAAGTCAACAGACGACTATATTTTGTAAGAATGGAAGTGTTGACTTTTAAGTTTGAAATGATTGCGACGAATAGGTAGAATAAAAAAACATGAAAGCTAAATGAAATCAACCAATAAATTAGTTAGCAAATTACGAAATATTTGTTACAAGAATTTGCTTGCGATTATATGAACTGTCTCATTTTATTGGGGAAAGTGCAAATTTTATGGTTTAATTGACATAATTTCATAAGAACATTAATACCGCTGCATTTAGCAGTAGCGCAATGTGACAACAAAATAAACAAAAAGACTTCCGTTCTAACATAATAACAAATAAATGATGAATACTATTGGAATATTAATAAATAATTTAAGAATGAAGTATTTTGCAGATTAAACATCTATTGAATATAGTTTTTGTACTTTAGAGATATCTATAAAACATTTGCAATCACATTGTGAATTGATTATAGTATATTCCAGCCTTCTGGTTGGTCTAAATACAAAAACGATTCACTCACAGTGAATGCAGGATTTGAAATAAAGTTTTAAAAATAAATTCAAGTTCTAAGAAGCAACAAACATATTCACAACCTCAGTAGATACATATTCAAGTCATTAAACTACACAAATCTATTTATGATGATTGATGCACGACTGAAAATTGATGCAACATTCAGATAGCCAAGGATGATTTTTGTGCTATTTTAAAATTGGTTCGCATTTCAGCCAATCAGAAGGCTAGAATCGTAATTCTATAAGAGCTCTTGGACCGTTCTTAACTAGAATGAACTATAGATACTCCAAGCATTAGAGATTATTCGACCTTTATAGCAATGAAAAAAAATCTGAAAATAAATATGTTTTATTGGGTAAACAGTTCTGTATAAACTAATTTAAAACACAACGTTTCGACAGCAAAGGGCTGCCTTTTTCAAGTGTAAAGAAATATGAAAATAAATGCACGAAAATATCTGTCAGCTTTACTTGAAAATAAATGACATATTCTACTCGTGAAAGTTTGGCAACGTTGAAAATAGCTGAATCAGGTTTTGCGAGGCCTGTAGCTTGAAGTTTAACTGACGCCCTATCTTTGGCTAAACTAAGATTCTTCAAATTGGGCTATAAAATATGGAATTAATCAATAATAATTAGATGAAAATCAGAAGTGAAATATATTCATTCATGAAATGATGTTAAACGACAAAAAAAAAATATGATTGCAAAAATCTGAGAGAAATTCCTAAAATCTAGAGCTGTATAATTTACTAGGTACCTGACGAAATAGAAAAATTAGATTCCAAGAAGTTTAAAATAATTTTTAAATTATTTCTCATGTAACATTGTTTTTTATAATACAGAAGAGTATCTCAAACATAATTTCAATGAAAATTGGCTATAAAGTTTTATTTTTTTCTCCAGCCAGTGTTTTTTCACATGAATCATACTAGATTTTCTTTTTTGTGCTTCATTGAATTATCTGTTTGATATTTATAGTATTTTGGCGTGCTATAAACATATTATTTTAAAATAGTGAATTATTAAATATAGAAATATACAAACATTATACCTATATTATATGAAAAACTCGTAAATAAAAGAATAAACATTACAAAAATTGATAAACAAACAACATTAATAAATAAATAAAATAAATGATACCATCACGAACTCGAATTAAAAACAGTGGATTTAAAGAAACTTGGAGGTATGTAGGTCCGTCTCTGTGTAGATGGAGAAGGAACACACAGCAGCAACGTCAAATGCTCTGTTGCGAGATCTATCTCACTCCACAAATTAGTGCTAATTCACAATGTGCGTAAACATAAGGAGTACGTAAAAACATAAACGTAAGAATTTATGTATGCTCACAGTGGACGTAACGTAAAATATTAAAATAAAGTGTTTTTTTCATTTTACGTTGGTACAAATTAGGATTATTGATGTATTGTGTTGATTTCGATTCTGTTTTGTGTTTAATGTTTCCTTTGGTTTCACTTTTATTAGTTTGGAGTTAAGTTTGTTTTGTTTTATTGTATGATGTCTGAAAAATATTTTGCGATTGTTTCATTATTATTGAAACCAAATTGAAACTGCGTTATAAAAGTCGCCAACGAGAGAAATATTAAGACGAGGAAGAAATTGTTGTTTTTTTTATTAATAATTCTATGTCAATCATATTTAAAGCAAGTTTCGATCCAGGGTGTGTCAACTGTCAGATGAAATCATGTGCTTCAAGTTGACGCATGCGCTTTTAGTTGTTTCGTACGTAAACATAACATAAAGTTGAATTTATTTCAACTGTACATTTTCATTACGTAATTCTTAGATCAATACGTAAACGTAAGAAATACGTAAGAGCATTGTGAACACGGGCATTGAAATACAGTAGTTCAACTTTATGTTTATGTTTACGGTTACGTACTCCTTACGTTTACGCACATTCTGAATTGGCACTTTCTCAGGTCACAAGCCATTTATTTGTTATTATTTATGAATAAATAATGAAGTAAATCAAATTATGAGTGACCTTAAGTATCATCTGACTATATTGTATAAAAATTATGAAATTATTATATTAATAAAGAAAATGATTTTCTAAATTCAAGAAATACAACAAAGTTAAAATATAATCCCAAAATAAATTTCAGAACGAGCTCAAGAAATCTTTGAATTTTTGCACGAAACTATTTGATAATAACTAAATTTATGAATTCTTGAATTTGAATTAATTGGCTCCTATTTTATACGGATATTAAATTAGTATTTTACATAAATGCTCCAATATACAAAATACGTAAATATTTATGTTTATTAACACCAGAATTTATGAATTTTGATTCAATTCATTTTAACAAAAATACATTAGATTTGGTTTCCAAAATTAGAAATTTCATTCGCACATTTAAATGAAAATAATTGCTTAGAATTTAGAAACAATATAATAAATAATATTTGTTTGAATCAAAATAATTTTCGATTTAATAATGATTTTTTCGAACAAAAGAATGGTCTACCAATTGGTAGTCTATTATATTCAAGAACGATTTCGAAATAAATCTATTTAATTGTCAATCGTCTCTCAATCCCAACATTAAATTCTGGTATAGCTATGTGGATGATATTTTGTCTTTGGTCTATGACTCAATTAGATGAATTCAAAGATTAAGTGAACTCGTTTAATATTTCTACTTAATTCACTTTGAAAATCGATAATGAACCAAGCATAAATTTTCTAGATTATAAATATAAAACATCTAAATTCTAGATTATTTTACAAATTTCACGGACACGCTCGTACCTTCCAATTCTAATAATCCTTTGAATTATAAATTATCAGCATTCTAGTTATATTCGTACATTATCATTATCTTCATTGATTATGATAAAAAAATCTGCTGTGGCTACACAGTACTTCTCCGACCATAAATTCCATGGCCAGTTTCATAGCTGTTTCAGAAATTTAGAGTGTCGCATCAAATAATTGCATTGCAAAATGATAGCTGTCATTGTCAAAGTGACTGCTGTCATTATTAAAGTGGCAGATAGTGGTTATATTTCAGTCCTTACATAGAATAAATATTTTTGAAAATAAAGAGTCCTTTTGTAGATTTTCGGTGTCTTCATTTGATTGGAATATACAGTTTCGACATTTGATCGCCAAAAGTGTAATTCAAAGATGGTAACGTGGATTTCACTGATTATTTATTTTTGATATCTACTAAGCTTATCTCCCCGATGAAATTGATACCAAACTAGACATTATTTGAATACTATTGGTACGAGCTTGAACCTAGCTTTTTGATAAAAAACTTGAATATAAAATTTCAGTCGAAAATTCGTACGCGTTCTCAAGTTATCGTGCTTCCAGACTGGCAGACCAACAGACCGATTTTTTTTTAAATATGTTTTTTGGGTTCAGTAGGGTCAAACGTGAAGATCCATCAAAATCTCGAACTGTCAAGAAATCACGATTACAATACTTCCCCTATTATATGTATCAACTCAATTTTCATAGCTTCGCGGCTACAAGTTCGACTATCTGAAACTTGCCATACTGTACGGAAGAGCCCTAACAAGGATGGAACACGTGTCTACAGTTGTTTTATTCAGGATGACTCCTGAATTTGTCATTTTGTAAAACAATCTGCTTTTGATTTTCAACAATTTATAAAAATAGCTTTTAACTCCAAACATTAATCTAAATTCAAATTATCAATTTATATGTTCCTATTTCTTATTTAAGTAGAACAAAAATCTAGATCTAGATAGACCTTAAGTTTTATTTGAGGCAAAATACTAAAAAAGTCTCAGCTCAATTTAATCAAAATTAAACTGAAACATGCAAAGAAAACTGGAGAAAAGCTTGACATATTAATTTGTATTTTTTTATTCCGATTTTTCCCACAGTACATTTTATTTTTCAGGTTCATTGCCCCCAATTTAGCAAATACTGATTATTTCAACGTAATCTAAAGTTTACTATTGTATGCTAGAAGAATTATTTGTCATAAATGTCACATAAATAAAAACGTAAACAATTATTTCAAATTATATTTTTCTTACGGTATAAATATGTCACAAAGAAAGTGTGCGTATATATAGATTTTAATATATATTCAAAGTTCTAATTTTAGTTGTCTAAATGCGAAGGCGGTTCCACACTTAAAAGATTTCAGATTAACAAAGACATAATTTATGAGTATTTAGTAAGATTGAAGATTAAATTAAATGAAAACTATAAAAAGTTATGTTTTAGTACTTAGTAGTATAATTAACAGCATACGCAATGTATGATGTGTAGATGATAAACCTATTTAGGAGGGAAATGGCATAAAAAATTTGCAAATGTTTTAAAGCATAATAAAGTTTTATTTCTTACTTTATATTTCTCAAGATGTCGCTGATCATAAAATGCATTTAAAAATTCATATTTTCTGAGCGCTGGAATTTCATTCGTATGGGAATGTCTTAACAATAATAATATGTTGCAACAAAAACGTGTTTGAAAAAACATGTCATTTTACAGCTATTTTAATCATTGTTCCAAGATAGAATTATGGAAATATGTCTGTGAATTCTGTTTAATCATGAGAAGAAACTGAATTAAGGTTATGTTATATGTCATTGAGTGTTTAATCAAGATTAAGAATACAATCATTTTGACCATCAGAAACGCCTACATATTGTAATAAATAATAATTAATTAATATTGATTATGGACTGAATGTTGCAATGTTACGAAAAACAAGTTCATTTATTTTTTGGGGGTAAGCACGGAGTTCATCGAAATTTTATTATGGTTATGAAATTTTGAGATTCAAGGGCAATAAAAGTATAATTACTGGGGGAATTTTCGGATGAAGTCCAGTAACTCAATTTCCAAGCAAATTTGGAAACCTTTTATAGCTGCGTCTGTTGATAATGCGCATGATGATATTGGATGTCAGCTTCATGTTATGCAAAGTTAATTTCGCGGATGTTCAACAAGAAATTCGTAATATTTATGAATCAATCATTAATAACATCGTGTTTTTAAATGAATTTTGTAAAATAAAATTTATAGAAAAGTTTTAATTCCTGACTACAATTCTTTTAAGCAAGTTAAATTTTTACGTCAATAGTTTTATTTTTTCCCTAGAGAAAAGTTTTGTGTAACGATATCTTGAATTATTACTGCAGGAATTAAATACGTACCATCAATTTCCGTTAAGCTCATCCAAAATTTAAAACTGCTGTTCACAACAAATAACAATCACAATTTATACTGCACTTTACATTTTTACACTGTTTCATCCAAAAAACAAACTTGTTCACAACCACTTAACTTTTGTACACCAATGGTCCAAAACTGCGAAGTCCTAGTAATCAACGAATCGTTTGATTACAACAATCGCGACAGTTGATAAGAGTTTTCCAATCTTCAAATACTATTTTCTACGACTTAACACTTTTGAATGAGAATTAGCATTACAAAAATTATTTGAAATTTCAAATTTCCCGCTCGAAATACAACAACAAAAACAACTCGTTTACATCAATCAATTAATTTTATTAAAGAATAGATGAGAAGCAATAATTGCAACAATAAAAATTAGACGCAACAACTAGACAAACTTATAAACAATTTATTGTTTTGACTTCTCCGCGAGAGCACACTGCATCTGTGATTCTTGGCGCGACTCTGCGGCTTGATTCTTGTGACGGAAGCCCAAAGACCTCATTTCCACCGATTGTTGACCACCGTCACTGATGACTCCGATCATGGCCCGCGTAGCGGTTCCTAAATCAAATTTGGTAAAGTAACTGAAACACGAATGGGAATTTTTTGTTGAATGGTGATTAATTTGATGCGTGGTTACATCAATGAAAGTATTTGAGAAAGATTTTGGATGTAGGTGATTGAAAGGAAAGAATTTGAAAAGTTCAAGTAGAGCAAGCTTATACTGCGTAAATCGACTAGAATTGAAGATTAGAGTTTTAATGTTGGCTTCACTGACTATTTTTGAATAAATATCCGCCATATTTGAAAAAATAACAGCAATTAATTTACTTATTGTATCAAAAAATTGGAAATTCTTTCAGTATAAATAAATTTATCAATTATTAACTATCTTAATTTCACATCTAGTCTGAAAATAAATTCCTGGTGAATTTATTGGCGACTTCATTCCTTTGATAAACAAATAAACCAAAAAAAATCAAGCATCTTAATGCAAAATAAATGCAAAACAGTTTTTAAATACTTTTAAAAAAGTGACTGCTTTTTCAACACTAAAAAATCAAGACCAAGGTCATACCAAATTGAGAATGAGGTTACAGAATGGGTATTTAAAACAAAACAATGATAGTTTGCAGAAAGCATCTTCGATCTTCGTGAGTCTATTATCTTGAAGCTCCAGGCAACTGCAGTTGCCCTTTTGCCCTCCATTCCAATATCTCCTCAGTCAGAAGCTCTCAACATGTTGAGTTCTGAGACAGTGAATTGTGATTGTATTCTGAGAACTTACGAGTTTAATTCTCGTAGATTACATACAAAATAAAATAAATTATCTTAATTTGGTTGTAGTTTTCGTTTTGAATTAAAATTTTAGGGGATTTTTTGTTGTTGAATATTTAAGTTGGTGACAGTTACCTGTGATTGACAGGCATAAGGAAACTCGAACTGATTAGGATTTGTTAAATAAAATAACTACGGAAGTAAATTTATAGAAAACGGCCATTAGTCAGTTGGAATGTTGTTACATTTGAATACTGATTATTTTTTTGCTAACAAATTCTTTTAAAACTATTGAGGAAGAAAATTTCGCCGAATACAAAATATACCATTGTATCATTTCTCATGTAATACAAAAAGTAGTATCATTACATGAATCAAGTTTTTGCTGTAGGTAATTTAAAATACAATTAGTGTTTTCTAAATTGCTATATTAATTGCCAGGCAATTTTAATGCTTCATAAAATGCTATGATTTCAATATTTATAGGGCCATTAGAGGAATTATTATAGCATTGCATCCAATAAGTATTTAAAAAGTAGATAGTACTAATATATTTGAAATTCATTATTTGGAAGTTTTTATTGTAAATTAATTTTTTTGTTCCTGAAAAAAAATCGTCTATTAATAACATTATTTTGAAATTTGGCGCCATTGTTCCAATTTTTTCACGTAATTAGGAGTGAAATATATATATATATATATTACCTTATAAATAACCAAAGCCTCAGTTTGACACAAATAAATATAATATAATTAGTAAGATTATTAATTGGAAATACATAGTAATATTATTTTTTTATACAGTACCGGACTGAGACACGTTGGAGCCTTCAGACACATTATTTGAGGCTCCTGGGGGAATGAAATTATACCTATAAATATTTACAGCTCCTCTTCTACGACAAGAACAGTTCAGTATTGTTTAAATAATTCAGCCAATTTGCAAAAAAGTTCCAGCGAAACATTTATGAGCAAATCTCACCACCAGGTCCTTGCTGCTCACCACCAGAAGTTAAAGTTAATTACAGATTTGTAGATATGGTAACACTGCTATACTACGGTTAATGGTTCCTATTCAATGTCATGCCAATTCCATCTTATGAAGTGATCCGAAAATGTACCCACGCAGTAATACCCAAACTAGATTTTAACAGTTGCAAGGATAACGACAAAACATTCAAAATTTATGCCTTTATATTCTCAAAATTGGAACAAATTTTCACTTTTGTTGCATAGCTCTTCAACAACGTAAATCGTCTACTGATTGAGTCACCAATAGTAAAAAAAATATTATATCATTTCTCCAAGGAAATCTACTATTTTTTTCAAGGTGGACTAAATTATTATATCAAAATGTCAAATATTTCATGAAGAAATATCATAAAACAAAAACGCCCATTCGTTACGCTATGTGGCTCGTACATATTCATTTCCTACTATTGTCTTTTGGTATTGTAGCTTTTCATTAATATTCACTGAATAGTTTCTCCAATATGGCAATAGTAGATAATAGTCATTTTTAATCGAGTGCGTTGAAGTAGAATTTTACAGCACGATAGCTTCGTTTGAGAAATGACCGCGAAGCGGGAGTTTCTCATTAGCTAGAGCGGTACTCGTCGGATAGAAACAATTGTAACAAGTCTGTATATTTGTATTTTGGCGATCATAACAAAAAAGATGTTTCTTTTGCGGCCGTGAAGTCTCACTTTTTGGTACACATCTGTCAAATTTCACTTTTTGGGACTGATCTGTCAAATACTACTTTTTTGGGACTGGTCTGTCAAAAATTATTTCATAAACACTTTATACCTACCTATATGGGCTGCTTAATGAACTCTTTCAGGTACAGTTTTCGCCGAAATATATATTATATTCTTCCGTCTACCTTAATAGTTCGAGCAATTTAAGAATTGTTTTGCATTTTTTATAAATGTCACTTTGATAGAAGAAAATAAAATAAGACAATTTTAACGGCAACTAAGATTTACAATTGCAGTGTTTTAAAAATAAATAGATAAAATTTTGTGATTTTGAATTATTTCATGAATCGCCTCAAAAACGTTGTGTACACCTCGGCCTACAGTTCTTTTTTGGTCTCACCTGTATTACAGCCTCAACTGCGCTCCGGCCGCAAATAACATATTCAACCAAAAAAGATAACCTTTACGGCCTAGATACACAAATAACTATTATTATAATGTCACATAATGAAAGAGATGGAAGAGAATAATTTTATATTGAAAAGGGTACGGAGAATTCAAGAGTTTTTGTACCGAATTGAAATGATTTTTGGTTCCTTTTGTGTGTGATAAGTCTTCTGCCAATCTGGTACAAGCAATAGAGTAAAAAATTCATCCTGAACTCGAAGAGTTTTTAGACTCGATAAAAAGTTGAGTAAGTGTAGTTGATAGGATGTAAAATAACATATCAAAGTTGCTTTCTTGTGCAATGCTGATAAAATTTGGAAAATTCTCCTTAAAAACTCAGTTTTTCACAAAAACTTGAGACACAAAAGATGCATAGTTCTACACATTTTGATTTTTTGTACGAATTTATAGCACAAAAATTGGCTGAGATGAGATATGTCACTTTGAAGGATGAGTACTACCTATATTACATTCCTATTCCAATTATAGTAGCTTTGATTATAATCCAAGATAGTAGCCCGTAGCACTATAATTATTCACTTTTTCAATAAAACTATTTTCGAACTGATGCGTTCATCCTAAAATAAATTATATATTCAAATTATAATTTTTTTTTTCTTAATATTGAAATTTGGAAATATATATTTTTTCAAATTAATGCAGTTTTTCAGTTAGGTAAAAATAATAATAAAGAGAAAAATTTGAATGTCACATTGACATAATAAAAAGCTATTTTTCTAGGAGCAAGCGTAATGCGGTATTACAAATTACAAATATCAAATTAAGTAATATTTTAAAAATGATAAAATCAATCTCGTAATTTTTTTATGCATTTTTTAATATAAATTGGCAAATATCTAATTTCAAAACCATATAACTGCAAAATTTCTAAACCTCCAAAATACTTACATTAAGAAATGAGTAAGTTATCGCCGTTCTAATATAAAATTGATTTGAAAACCATGACGTTTTTTGGAAAATAAACAAAAGTTCTCATTCTCCAAAGTGACATATCTCAGCCAATTATATCGGCCAAATTTTAATTTCTGATTTCTCATTTGTGTACATCGCCCTCAAAAACATGAAAAATAGAAGTTAAATTAATTCATTCTCAGTACTTCGTTAATGGTTGATTTTTCAACTTTGGAGCTGGCTTACACCCTTTTAAGCTCTAAAAAGCTGTAAAGTTGAAAAATTAACGAAGTACCGGGAATAAAATGATGAAACTTATATTTTTCATGTTTAAAAGCAATCATTTTTCTTATTAGGGTGAAACGCTCACTTCCTAAAATATAAGAAAAAAAATCTATTTGCTCGGAACAATCAAAATATATCTATCCATTGTGCCTCCATTAATGTCTCATTCACAGCCTGAAATTCGGCGAAATTCGTCGAAATTCGTAAAGCTTGGTATTTGGGAAAGCCGTAGTAGCGTTCACAGCGCTGAAATTTGGTGCATACAAATTCCACTTTGACCAAATCTTGCAAGCTCCAAACTTTTCTTTTAATTTAGGTTGCGTTCTACAAAAATAATGAAGAAGAATATGTATTTTGAATGAACTCTTATTTCATTTGACGTATGATTATTTGCTACAGCACTAGATAGTCATAGCAGACTCGTCCGCCATCTTGGAGCCCACTGACAAGTCTGTGAAACGTTTAATATCCTTAGTTTTATGATTTTGTGTAAATTATGTAGGTTTCTAGATGAATAATAACAAGATTAAAATAACAGGCAGTTGTGTATCTTGTTCTTTAAGAAATTAATCTGCTTGCATTAATTTTCTGCACAAAATCTGTAAATGTTTAGTATTCAAATTATGAAGTTAAAGTTGGTAGTATGGTGATTTAAACAAATAGGTACCTAGGTAAGTAGTTAAATATTTGCTTTGGTCAAAGCAGGTTAAATAATAAATAATAATAAGCAAAAAAAAATAAGGTTTTTTTTTTATAAGATATCAATAAAAATTTAAAAAACAATTCAAATCGAATGAAACACAATAATTTGCTTCTTGTATTTGTTTTGTTAGCTCATTTGGAATTGTAGCTGGTGGTTTCATTTTTGTTTGAAATTTCAAAATTCCTAATCCTCAAACCTCTCACAACAGTGTAGTGCTCCAACAAATAATTTGCAATACTGCAAAACTTCGGGAAATGATGACAATTTAGTAGCAAATCATTAAGAATATGAAGGACAAAGATTCTTGCAATAATGCTGACATTTACTCTGAATAATGCACTCAGATTCTGACAATCGAACAGTTAAACTCGAAAATCAAATTGAGGTTAAGTTGCTCGGAATATATTTTTCCTCATTCAAATGATGTATTGAGAAATAAAAGTTACTCATCTGTAGAATCAGAGCCCGTATCTTGAATGAATAATACAACTGGGCCCAGAACAGCCCGTCATTTGGAATTATTTTATTAAATTATATTAAAGTTCACATATCGGTAGCCGGCAAACAACTGACAGTGGGCTCCAAAATGGCGGACGAGTCTGCTGTGCTTTATCTAGTGCTATATTATTTGCTTACGATTTTTGTTTGTGCTTAGTTTTTATCTTTTTCAAATAAGTTATCTTGATTGGAGGCAGTACTTGAAGATTCCTAATTTCTAGTGGTTTCCTCAGTTATCATATTTATAATATCAATTTGAATATAAACAAAATACACAAGCAATATAAATGGCTGATTCAAGCTTCAAAACTCCTTCGAAATTAAGCCTGCAGCTGTCGCTAGTCACTAATTTCGGTGTCTAAATTTTAGGCTGTGAACGGACAAATTTCAACAGTTGAAATTTCGTATTTGGAATTACACCAAATTTTGCGCTTTGAATGGAGCATTATATCGGCCACATTAGAAATGCAATAACGAATTCTAAAACTCTGACTTCAGATTCGTTATCACTGACCTTGAAAACATATACTAAATCTAAATAAAAATAAGACAGAGAAATCTGGCTGAGTGTCAACTTCATTATGACGAATAGATGTGCTTCTTATGTATGTAGTTAGCAAAAAATCATTAAAATTACTTTATTCATAAAATTGTATGAATTGATTATAAAAAAATATGTTTTACCTACCTTTATACTATTTTTCTTTGAACCGTAGAGCTTGACTACGAGGACTATTTAAGGAAGTTAAATCATAACTCAGTGCAAATATGTTGGCTTTGTAATCCGGAGGTCGCAGGGTCGAATACCACCGATGGACAGAAAAATGTTGGTACGATTTTCACTGAATAAGTGAATAATAATGTACTCTGCGGCATACTCTCCACAAAAACTAAAAGTACCCGTAGCTTGAACTTGAACCGTAACTTTTTTATAAAGAAATTCATGTAAACAAAACTTAAGCTCGTTGCAGAAGGCTATCAAACGCTCGTTTGAATCCCACTTTTTTCTCTTCAATTCTGTACATTTTTGAAAGAATGTTAGTATCATTTTCCGTTCATTTCTTATTAGTTACTTTGACAATATGGTGTCAATTTCATTTAAAGAATTCATGCCACCCCAATTAAGAGGAATTTGACCTAGTGCCCTGTCCCTCTAGTCACTTTTTCTGGACAACTTGGTGTTGACTTGCAACATTGCATTCATATTTCAAATCACCGTTACTTTGTCTATAAATATGAGTTTCTTATCAGATTAAAATAAATTAACTAGAGCAGTTCACTTTTTAAGTAATAATGAGAGGATATAAGCATATTTTTCTTTATTCAATTGATGATTTCCTCCGTTAAATTGTTTCTAAATGCAAATTATCTTCTTGTTATACAACAGATTATTTTTTTATTGAGTTTTTTGAATTTTTTTTTTGGTTGTGATATTAGCGGATGAGGAAGTCATTTTATATGTTTACAGAAAATATCTGACATTCAATCACATTCAAACATTGTCTAGTAAAATATTCATAAAATTTCTATAATACAAAACTGTTTCACGTGTCTCAATGTTATATTTTTCACGGTCATTTTTCAACCTCCACTTCAATTTAAACTACAAAAATAAATCGGAGCTATTTGCAATAAACATAAATAGATAAGGCTGATAAATTTTTTAATGAATGCAGTAACGGACACTAATATTTACTACTATAAAACTGATTAGTCCAATGTATCTTATTATAAGTAGAATTATAAAAACTGATTATTAAAAATAAGTGCGATAGATACAAAGGCAAAAAACAAAACAAAAAATTATCCTTCCCTATTTGCTTGTTACAAATTTTTTATTGAAATGTTTCACAAATATGTAAATAACTTGCATTTTTCTTATTTTATCTCAGTCTGCGATTTTTAATTAGTGTTCAATCGTTCGATATCACAAAGCAGTTCCTCATTACTAAATGTCTCTCAAGACTTGCATCTTGCAGTAGTCAAACAAGTTCTTCGGCAACTTTTAATCGTGAAGACAACTCTTCCGTATTTAAAACACAATGTGGTTTCTTCTCTTGGCCTCTGTGACCCATTTTAGGTCGGTGCTTCTGAATAAAGCAGAAGATCTTCGACTTATTGAGTTGAAATATTGAAAAATAATAAATTTCTAGTCTAGTAAACTCAAGTCTCGCTCGACGGTTGAAAAATAAATAGGCACAATTCTCGACTATCTTAATTTTCTTTCGTCCTGATTCTTTTCTGGGGCGAGTTTTAAAAAAAAAATCCTTTTTCTTGTATCCCTTTAATGAGACGCCATATTGTAACACTACAATACATGCAAAAATAGTTCATTTTGATATTTCATAAGTTGCCATGGCAACTGTACAAAAAGCATTATTTTATTGGACAAGTACAAAAAGTAAATCACCTTACATAGTTTGTACCTCCTAGCTATTAGTCAATCTGAAGATTTATATTCAATATTAATTTGATGCATCAGTTATTTTAGTGGAACTGGCTATCTCATGTTAGTAGCCCTTAAACTCTTGTCCGTGATTCCAAGTTTGTTGACATTTGTAGGTTATAGCTCTATATCCATTAAAAAATATAATACACAGATTAGTTTAAATATCAGAAGCCAATTGAATGAATAAATTTTTGAAAATTTATTTCCAGAAGAAAAGAAAATGTCTCTAAAATTGTTAGCCATTTGATAATAAAGTACGATGAAAAATATTACGATAATAGTAATATACAACTTAAAATAAACATCCTGTATATGAAAAAATTACACTTTGAACCGGTAGGCGAAGTTTCGGTCACGTTAAAATAGCTGTGTGAATAGCGTACCTATACATAAATCACACAATTTTCTTCTGTTCTAATACTTAAGTAATTCTTTGTAACCTCTTCATAGGTCTTAGTACAAGACTTTCTTCAATATTCTTCTTATTATTGAAAACTAAATAAAGTGGTGTTCCCTATACCAAAGACTTAACATTTACTTTGAGTCAAAACTTCCTTGTTGAGATTCCGGAACCGATCTGAGAAGCGAACTTTGAGGTTAGAATTGCTGCTTGTTGTCAATTTAAGAACTGGTTATGTGATGTATATGAAGTTGTGGGCGCGTGATAACCCACTAACAGACTAAACGAAACAGAAAGAAGAGATTTATTCACAAGATAAATGGATTAAAAGGAACAATTGTCCTCATTTATCTGATTGTCATCCTTTTGACTTGAAAAGTCCTTCAACAAATTGTAACTCCAGCAGAACCAAGTATTGAAGGTTCCGAACTTCATCCAGTAGGAGAGATGGATGATTAGTTGCAATCTCGATTCATGTAAAAAGTATGCTGGACTTTGTTATCATGATGCAACAAATTCAAGTGACTATATTTTCCAACAGTGTCCACCCTCTAGTGTTTTACTCCATGGCATCAATTTTTGTTAAGCCTATTGTTTCGAACTCATGAAAGAAATACCATGCTTTTTGAATAATTTTATTTATAAATATTATTTATGTGATACATTTTAACGATAAAGAAACTTTTATTCTAATAATTGAACTTAAATGAAATTTAACAATAAAAAATTGCTGTTCTTTTATTCTTCTCTCCGGAAAGAGGTGAAACCCATATCAAAACGAATTTCTAAAACACAAACTTCGATTTCCATTTCTATCAGATCTTCTTCCACTTTTGCAAGTTCCTCAATTTCTAGTTTTGTTGTTGCCAATTCTTCAATAGTTTCTTTTAGTTTTAGATGTATACTAGTCAACTTCTACATAATATAGTAACGCATAATTTGAACATTTTTTTAGTGGTACTTACTTTTTCTCTCTTCAGTTGTTCAAAAAGATTCATTATCCTTGCAGCCATAGTTTGAACTTTTTTTTGTTTTGTTTTAATTTCTTCGATTATTAATTTAAGCTTCTGTATTTCGTCACCAATATCACTGGCTCTTGTTTGTAAAGAAGCTAATTGATATAGTAGCACTGATTCTGATTCCATTTTAATATCGTACGAATTAAATTTGTCCAACTGAAAAAAAAGCAGATCTCAATCTCAGTGCTTATTTATAAAAATGTTATCCCATAACGAGCACGTATATTGAACAATTCGTTTATTTCTACTTTATAGTCGGGGAGCCGGTTGCACCTTATGTTCCCTAATCGGACTTATGGCTAAATTTTATATGAATGGATCGGGTATTTAGTGGTCAATAGTATACCAGACTTTATAATTGCAACATCCTGTCCTAAGTGTCGAAAAAAAAGCAAATTCTGGTAAAGTTTTTGACGCAACTTTCCTGATATAACTTATGATTGAAACAAGTACCAATCAAAGATCTAGTACTTTAAGAAAAAACCACGGTACCACCTCCTGTTCTGTCCAGCAGGGCGACAGCCATCCCTAATCAAACTTAAGATAGTTATTTTTTTCAAATTGAAGCTGGAACCTTCCTGACCACGAAAAAACCAAGGTACCACCTCCCTACCTATCCAAAAGCACGGAATTCACACTTGGAATTATTCAATTTTCAAGTCCCAATTTCGAGCGCAGCTGTACTTCTCTCATCGAATGTACAATTAATTTTTCTAATTATAGCTTGAACCTTCCTAAGCACGAGTATACTAAAGTGCTGCCTCCTATCCTGTCCGGAAGGGCGGCAGCCACTCTTAAAGTGTATCCGATTCTTACGTCCCAATTTCGAACATAGGTAGAGATGCGGTGTTTTTTTTGTGGTCAGAAAGATTCGAACTTCAATTTCAAAGAAATAATTATCGTAAGCTCAATCAGGAAAGTATACTTAAGGGTGGCTGTCGCCCTCCTAGACAGGACAGAGGGTGGCACCCTGGATTTATCTTAAAGTACTTAACCTTCGCTATCGATAGGTACTAGTTTCAATCGTGAGTTCTATCATTCTGCATTTATAAAGACCACTGAATACCCGATCGATTCATATACAATTTGGCCGTAAGTCCGATCAAGGAAAATAAGATGCGATCGGCTCCTGGACTATTACCAAAGCATATTGAAAGTCAATAGTAGAGTTGTCGACTAACAGAAACTATATAATATTTTCCAATGTTTCAATTTATTTATTGAAATTGTCTGCCAAGAAATTTAATACAAATCTCGTGCGCTCCAGCTAACAAGAAAGAAAACTATCCCGCTGTAAAATAGTATTTTAGATTACATTCACAGACCGGATAACTTCTTATGCTCTCAAGTTTAATAACGCAAATCAATTCAAAAAAAATTTCACTTCGATAGATTAATTTGACATTGTATATTTGAGGTTATGTAATTTTGAATTATGATATGAATCAATAACTCAAATTGAAGAAGATATCAACAAAGTTCACTTACTTTAACGTATTATTGTTGTTCACTGTTATAGATAATTAGAAAAATGATTAGTAATTTAATTTTTTAATCTTGATACTCGCTACCTTGGTAGTGCACACAAATACAATGATCAAATTGTTATTGTTTAGTAATTCGACCAGCTGTTTCAAACCTTCCTTTTTGACATTTTAAACCGACGAGAATATTATACATATGATTCTATAACTATAAAAACTTAAAGTTATTATTTCAAATGTTACAAATAAATAAATTAAGCTTTTTTCAATAAATGGTATTCAAAAATTGAGTTGACAATATTTTATGTAACTTTTGTCCTTGATACATAAAAAACTATTATTGAAATATTTTTGATTTGATAGATAGAATTATTCGAGACCGACTTAAGTTCGTATCGATTAAATTCTGCCCATTTTTTGGCATTCCAGTTTGTACCAACCTGTAGACCAAATACTCATATTTGGCGTTTCCGAACTTTGTATATATTTAGTCGAACATAAATCTAATTATGAATGTAACATAAGTTCCAGTCAATCTAAATCTGCATATTCTTGGGCGTAGGATCCAACTTTGCTGTATCAGCCGAAGACAAAATACTGCTTCCAATACCAGTTTTACCTACTCGCTTACGATTCAATTTTGAGCGTTCCAGTCAAGCCATATTTGTTCCACCTGTTTGGAACTCAACTTTACTGTCTTCAATAGAAGAATTTGGGTGGCAGCAATTTCCTATACAGCCAAAATAAAAATTTTACAAAATTATTTTTAGCTTAAAAAGTTACACTATTCTGTTTTTGCTTGGAGTCTTGCGTATTCTCTGAGATATTGTTATTTTACGACCACCTCTTAGCTTGATACGTTTACTAAATATCGCAAACATTAAGCATTCACATATTCCGGTTCTACTATAAAACAATACGAATTGTCGTATGACTTGATGGACAGCTGAATGGTTACTGCTAATTTCTTTATAATTTTGATGTCCAATTTCCCTATATATCTCTGTTTATTTAAATGAGAAATTAGATGTGCATTTTAGGGAGAAATTAGTAGGAACTATAATCCATTTCAAAGCTTTTATGGAACTTCTAAATGACTGAAAAGCAAACACAATTCGCTCACTTTAAATGTAGCACTTATTGTGCTTAGTAATTTTCGGAAGGCTGATATTACAAACGTTAAATTGGCCATTTTTTAGAGGCTTTTCACATTTTTCTCAGTGAAAATAGCTGATCCAGATAAAACAAATTTTGTTGGAAAGATCTTACAATTCTGTACAAATTATTTCATTTGGGTATTACGATTACTCCGACAATTTTCAAAATAAAATTGCAAATTGCAATGTTTAAACATTGTTCAAGAAAAAAAACTGATACTTCTTATTGTGGCCTTTTACTTCCAGTCACCCACTTTACATAGTGGTGTACTCTTCTGTGCTTAAGTAGTGACCTACATAAGGTCACAAATAAAATTAAAAAATTTTAAGTCTTTTCCGATAAAATCAAAGAAAAGTGTAGCAGTGTTATTATTGAACTGTGAAGTTTGATTGCTCTGTTACATTTTGTTTAAAAATACGAAAAATAAATGATGATTGACATGGCGTTAAATTGGATTACTTTTGATGTCAGACAATTTTTGGGGGAAATTTATTTTTTACCCAAATCATTTTAATAGGATATAATTTAGAGAGCGCAATTTCGAAATGCTGGACTTCAAAAAGTCGGGATCTCAAACAACTCAAAAATGGTATGTGATGTCCTATTATTAATATTACCAACAAATGCGGAGTCAATTTATTGGTCAATAATTTTCAAAAATTGATCTTCAATTTATTGTTGTGTGTAATATGTCCAAAATTTCCACAATTTTTCTTGATCAATAATTGACCAAGTTATTTTTGAAATAGAACTGGCTCCATTTTTCGCCAATATTCTGGGGTATTCTAGGGAGATTTTTGTCTGATTTGTCGTTTCCAACATTACTCATATTAGTTATTTCGCGTCAAATGAAACACGCGTTTCATACTTGACTTAACCTAAAGAAAGACAAACATTGCAAATATCATCTTAGTGTTGACAAAGTATTAATATAATTTTATATACAGTTGACTTCAGTATATTAATTTTTTGTCATCTCTACTATCACACTTTCTCTCTAACCACACTTTTTGAAGTTACGTCAAAAATTATAAGTTGGTAGTTCTGATTTTTCTTGACAAAAACTTGTGTAATATGGTACAAAATATTTTTGAGCTTGACAATAAATTGTTGAAAATTTGACAGAAAACTTGGTCAATAAATTGTATCGTGTAATATAGACATAAGAGAGCTTTCTCTAAAGCAGGGACATTTCGTTCTAATTTTGGAGACTTTTTTATGTTATTTATTTAATAATAAATACTTATATTTTCTTTTCACTTAGTTTTCTGTCTTATCCTAATTTTCCGAAAACACTGGAATCCCGTAATCAAGAATTTATTTTGAGATTGCAGCCCCTAGTATAATTATCGGCAACATTAAAGTTATAACCGAGAGATGAATCAAGAATCTTTTTTTATTTTTTATTTCGTATTCTTAGCTAGCTTTCTTGGCTGTTTTTTTTTCTGTTAGGTACAAATTTTGCAATCGATTTTATAGCTCAGAACTGGATGATAATGAAATATTAACTCGCTGTCTTGTCTGTCTATTTGTCTGTAATCTTATAATCGAAATTTCAGACACTTTCCAGCTACTTAGCTTGATCAAACTTTTAGGGAAGCTGAGTTCCCGATTACAATACGACATTCATTCGTTTTTAGCACACTTTAACTACTGCAAGTGAGCTTAATGACATACCGGGCAGATTGCGCTTTGTTAGCTTATAGTGACAGTGGGGTCGTAAATTTGAGACAGCGCTTAGGCTCTATACATCTATTTCTAATTTGCATCAAGCAGCAGAAATTACATTTTCATATGAAATTTTTGGTTTCAAACAGACGAAGATTAAAAAGTAGTCAAAAATTACCAGCCTAAAACTGAAAACGTGAGATGCATCGTCATGTATATATAATATTTGATGAAACAAATGCTACCCACGATTCGAGAAGCAATAGCCGCAGGAGTATAAACGGGAAACTGAAAAAGGAAGACTGAGAGAATGGGAGTAATAGTTGAAGCGCGTAGAAGTAATAGTGGTTGGTAGATCGGTTGCGGAGCGCGCAAATATGAACTAGACAAAATAAAGAAAAATAAATAGAGTTGGAAATAAATACGAAGTCGTGAAAACAAATGGAAGACAATTTTGATGTGAAAATAATAAAATAAGTCTAGTGTTAGTGACTGTTATAGCGTCAGTAAAAATAAATTACTAATCCACAAACGAGTTCAAATTTCGTCACACTACTTTTTAATGCAATAGAAAAACAGAGTGTTTCCCGGCCTATACATAATACAGAGAATATTATGATCGTGATTTTCTGGCAGCTCGAGATTTTGATGAATCTTCACGATTTAGATCCTACTAAATCCAAAAACATGATTTAAAAAAAAGTCGGTCTGTCTGAAAGCACGATAACTTGAGAACGCATACGAATTTCCGTCTGAAATTTTATATCTAAATTGATATGACACTCTAAATTAATGAAACTAGCCATTTATAGATAATTCATGGTCGGGAAAGTACTTGCTGGCCACAGTATATGTTCCAAAAATTTCCCTGTGTTGAACTTGAATTAAAAACTTAATAACAACTAATAATTAAAATTAATTATAATATTTAAAGACAGTAAACAAAACTTTTTCTTTCGTTTTGATACAATTCTCCTTCCTGGTGTAAAATTATAGATGCTGCATTATTATTATTCATCTTGTTTCTATTTCTTTTCCGTTCTATTTATTAAGTAATGTTGAAATTTAATTATTATTTGTTGCAAAGTTAGAAAGTGTTTGTTTACGCCAGAACAAATTACTATATTTGAGTTTAATCTCTGATAGTTTCCGCGTTTATCGTGCTGCCATCTGTATGTCATACAGCGAACTAACATTGGCGCTGTGAAGATTCCTGTAACTCATTTCAAGAAATAAATAATATTTGAGCTATAAATAATAGTTTTTCATGTACTTAAAGACAAAAACAGTCAATGCACATCACTTGAATAACTTTATATTAGAGAATAACCGTATTTAGATACTAAGTGATTTACATGTAGTTAGGAAATTTAAACAAGAGATGGCGCTACTAACACTAGCTGCTTCTCGCACTGTTTCACCTACTCTATTTTATACAGTACATTAGAATATAATTTCAACTGTTGCTCTGGAATCTCTTCTATGCGAATAAATCTTTCGCCTTTTACTAAAGATTTCCGTGGAGAGGTTCATCTCAAATGAGTCTTAATCAATTTTTCACGTGCCTGGCATTAGCTGGGCCTTTAATTAATACAAACATACTATTATTCCATCGAACTCTCTCTCAGCTAGAAACTTTATTGTAGCTACTTCTGCGTTTCTGCCCAGACTTAAAGTTGGATTAAAGTATTTGTGATAACAATTTTCCTGCAATCAGACGATTAAATGTTGTATCATGTATCATCCGACTAAAAAATAAATGAAATGTACGTGGAAACCATTCAAATTTGACATTTTGAAGTGACTAAAATTCTGCGCGCTTTTCGAATCTGGATCTTCTTTGACTAATTCTTTGTCCCTGCTTCATGATAAAATTTGATTCATATTGATTTTGAAGTAGTGGCGCATGCGGTAAATAGTTCAATCGGTCATCTAATGTTACAAAATAAAAGCAAACGTGTAGCTTACATAGAACTATTATAGATAGAGAATGGAAGACGACCAAAGAAACATTACATCAATAGAAAGAGAGCGTTGACAAAATACTTGTTTTTCTGTTTTTTGCGCAGAAGCACAAAGCGGTAAGTTGCGAACTGCACGTGCAGAGTTCAATGCCGTGAATTTTTATTTATATTGAATAAAATAAAAAAGGACATATGACAAAAAAAAGTTCAACAGCGCAGAATTCAAGATAAATTCAAATCAATACTTATCGTTATCAAATGGTTTACGGAAAAGTATGAAATATTTCTTGTCACAATAGAGACGTATTGCTCAAGTTAAAACACCAAAATTTAAAATAGAAATGAAAGAATCAAGATTAAATGACTTAAAAGAAAAAACAGCTAGTGAAATGAAGAAACAACTCTTACAAACAAGATTTAAAACTTCGAATTGTATGAAAAAATATTTTGAAAGTAATACTATAACAAATCAAATAGCCAAATATAGAAGAAAAGAAGGCTAACACAAGCAAAGCAAAAGCAAAAGCAAATCTAATATTACTGATACAGACAGTAACAAATAAATAATAATTCTTTATCCATTTGACAGATCATCCATATTAGTATTTTTCTGTTTGAAAGTAACTGAGGATCAGTTCAGTATGTGGAAATATCGATCATCTATTCCAAAAAAAAGTGGCTTCAAAGACAGAATAAAAGAAAAATAAATTCATAAAAATAACATGAATTAGTAAAGTTGAAAAATCCACATTATACACATAGTAGAAGAGACAACCGATACAAAGAGAGAGAAGATAGAAGACCTCTTCCATTTTTCTCTTTCACGCTTAGATGATCAGCTAGATTTTCGAGCTAGAGGGACAACGAAAGGATGCTTACTGACGTCTAATTGCGCAAGGCGGTGCTGAAGAGAGATAGAGGAGGGTCTCCCATCTTCTCTCTCATTACTTCGATTCTACGTTTCCACTTACGTGAGCTCCTACCATTCTCCTACTCTATCTAATATAACACTCTTTTCAATACAAATTTAACAAATCAAAAAATATTACAGACAAAGACAGTGACAAACAGATAACTTTTCTAGATATATTTGATGATCTTACTATTGATGTAGTTCTACGCCTCCGACTTAAATTGAACTTGGTGGAAAGATTTGGGAAAAATAACACACATGTACAAATTTAAATGGAGAATATTCTGTCAGACTCGTAGCAAACTTCAGTTTCGTCCGTCTACTACGGTTGAGCCACCTTATTTATATGATTAAAAAATGTATACATTGCGCGGTGTGTGTGTGTGTGTGGGTGTTGTCAATGGCACTAGAACGGTGGTTTTTGCTTTCAACCGGCGGTGCTTCGCAGCCAACTAACTAACGGGCTTCGCCCGCTCTGACTAACGTCGACGTGGAATCGTAAGCCCGATACAATGACGGCAGATCAAACCCAAAATGAAATTGTTCAGTGCCCCACACATACACACAATAAATATGATTTTCAAGATCAACCAAGTCTAATCGTCAGTTGTTATTATTTTTCTCATATTTGAAATTGAATTTCTGCTCAGCTGCAGAGCTCAGTTCGATTGTCTTGGATTCAGGTATTATGCAGGAATGTTTTTTGGAATATCAAGTGTAACGAACTAACCTACAACTAATTAAGTATAGTTCTCAATTTCTCGAAATAATATTGTTTTAGTGCCATCTCTCAGAATTTGCGCGTATTATTTGAAGCCACGAGACTAGTATCCTACCTAAAATTGAAATATATTATACATCAAAATATATTAAGCATTTTTTGAAAATGAATTGCAAATTTTCTTACTGATAAAAAAAATAGAATCACCTACACTTCCGCTCAGTCGATCTTAATGATAATAGGATATAAGCATTTAAATGATACAGTCGTCTTAAATACTGAATTCCAACGAAAAATTCAAAAAAATATTCCGAGTAAAGTGCACTTCCGGTACAGACGATTGCAATCATAATGCAAGGTGCACAACTAGATGTTACAGAAATGCTATTCTACGACTGATTGTTTTGAATTTATGCGGAAATTTTTAAAAGACTGTCAAGTACCTACCTAAAGTCGATTAGTACAAAAATAGAAGATGACCATTTAGATCAGGCATTGGCAAAAGCCAGCCCGCGGGCGGAATCGGACTCTTTTGATTGATCCGTCAGCATTTGTGTACGTAGCATGTACAAAATTTTTTTCAAAAAAATTACACAAGATTCGAACTGTCGCTGGTTGTTTATAGCCAAAACAAAATACGATTTACAAATAAATTTTCAGCTTTCATGTCTTATGTTTTGATTCTTTGTTTTGATTATTAATGGTATTTACATTATGCAGGGGCCACACTAATGTTTAATGCCGTTAAGTAAGGCGTTATGTGACAATTGACATATTGTCATTGACAATGTGTTCATTATTGAATAACGCCTTAATTAATGACATTATATGTAAGTGTGGCCCCAGCATTACAGTAAATTTATAATTACTAGAAGCTTGCAAGGCGCCTGAAGCGCCCGTTGAAAAATGATGAGTCGTCAAAATCACAAATATTGCTTAACTTCTATAAAATATGAGACCTAAATATGCTAAAATTTATATATTCTAAGATAAAATATATCAAGAAGAATCGATTCTGATAATTTTTGTTGCTATAAACATTATAAAGATGCTACGATCGCACGCTGTATTGGGTAACGGACGGAAAAGAGAATAGCCGAATCAGAAGCATGAAACACACACTGTTTGACTCTGTTTCTCCTGAACGAATTGATATAATTGAGGTCTGTAAAAAATATCGTATTCTGCACGATTCATTCTAATGTAATAAGAATTATTATTGAAATATCTCAAAAAATACAAATACCATTATTACCTAATGAATAACATTTAGAATTTGTAGCTGTATTTTTCAACTCAGTAGAGATAATCAAAATGTGTGCGGAAAGTATAGTAATCTGCATACTTTGATGTAACACGATGGAGAGTTTCATCAGAATATCTTCAGAAATACAATTGAAAATTGAATTGACAAGATATTTCTGTTTTAAAAATGAGAATAAAAGATTATCAACAATAACAAAATTCAATAGACAATGTAAATATTTGGATGTTCAGCAATTCTTTCACATCTTTAATGAAGTCTGGTACATTTAGGATCATACAATTCGTAAGGTTGGAAAACACTATACTTCTACACACTTGCAGGACTATATGTAAATCTTGAAAGTTTTTTACTATTTGCTCTTTTGGTATATTATTGAATTTTCTCAAATCATAGGAAACCAAAATTTTTAAAATGTTCATTTAATGACATAAATCTCGAATTCATATTGCTTACTATAGAATCAATCATTGTGTTAAAAAAATCTGACTCATATCGGCTTGAGGTGCGAGGACAAGTACGGATTTTATATAGTCCGTGAGACAGGGCATAAATTTTTCGTTGATTACCGCTCACTTGAAACTTTGTGAGTGGCTTCATTGTGATGAGTCCGACAACTTTTTCATTTGGCAAAATTCTAGATGTGGGGGCGTTTTTCAGCGAGGGCTAATTAATTGAAAAAATATTACCGTCCTATTGATTTCTGCACTAATCGAAAGATTTTTTGATTATAGAATGAAAAAAAAATATTGTTAAAAAGCGGTAATCAACGAAAAATTTATGCCCTGTCTCACGGGCTAATAGGAGAATATCTAATAATAGGCATAATATGTAATTATGGCATGGGGTAACCCTTGATAAAAATTGTTGAAATTTTCAATTCAAAATATTTTGAGTTTGGTACGAAATCATATAGTTTCATAAATTGAGATTACGGAACTTTAGGAAAAAAATGTTTCAAGAGGATTGTTTTTGACGATTTTAGAATGTTAGGCGGAAGCGGAGATCGAAGCGGGGACTGAAGTAATGATGGAAATAATTTAGATACCTAAATGCCAATGGCACCAATTGATTAGGCATACTTTGTACCAACTGTGTTTCGAATTTTGAAGCGATTGAACAAGTACGGATTTATAGAGGAATATCTGAGAATGGGTATAATCTGAAATTTATGGCAAATGGTATCCCTCCATAAAAATTGTTGAAATTTGCAAATCAAAATATTTTGAGTTTGGCTTGAAATTATTCAGTTTCATACATATAGATTATGGAACTCTAGAAAAAAAATATGCCGGAAGGATAGTTTCCGAGATATCAACAATTCTAAAATGTCAGGCGGAAGCGGTGGTGGAAGCGGGGACTGAAATTATCATGGAAATAATGGAAATGCCCAAATTCGAATGGCTTCAGTCGATTAGGCATAATATGTACCAATTTTGTTCCGCATTTCAAAGCGATTGAACAACAAGCACGGATTTTATGGGGGAATATCTGAGAATAGACATAATCTGAAATTTATGACAAGGGGTAACCCTTGATAAAAATTGTTGACATTTTCATATCAAAATATTTTGAGTTTGGCATGAAATTATATAATTTCATACATGTAGATTACAGAACTCTAGATAAAAATTGTGTCGGCAGGATAGTTTTCGAGATATCAACAATTTTAAAATGTTAGGCGGAAGCGAAGCTGGAAGCGGGGACTGAAATTATCATGGAAATAATGGAGATGCCTGAATGCCAATGGCGCACCAATCGATTAGGCATACTATGCTCCATTTATGATTCGAACTTCAAAGCGATTGAACAACAAGTATGAATTTCATAAGGGAATATCTGAGAATAGACATAATCTGAAATTTATGGCATTATCATGAAAATAATGGAGATACATAAATGCCAATGGCACCAATCGATTAGGCATACTATGCACCATTCGTGTTTCGAATTTCAAATCAATTGAACAACAAGTACAAATTTTATAGGGGATAATATCTGAGAATAGGCATAATCTGAAATCTATGGCAAAGGATAATAATTGTTAAAAATTGTTGAAATTTTTAAATCAAAATATTTTGAGTTTGGCATGAAATTATATAGTTTCATACATGTAGATTGAAAGAATTGTATCGGGAAGATAGTTTTAGAGATATCAAAAATTTTAAAATGTTAGTTGGAAGTGTTGGTGGAAGCGGAGACTGAAATACTTTTACAATCATAAAAAAAAATCAAAATAAACTAGCATATCTTTTTTATTATCAAATTAATTTTAAATCCTCCAAGATTTATTATACTAAGCCTTTTCCGCTTCATAAACTCAATTTAATGTTCAGTAATGATTTTAAAATTCCTTTTCAAGTTTGATCACTCAGCGATATCTTCCACTTGTCAAAACTTCTTGACAAATAATCTTTTGGAAGATTGATATGACTTTAAATGATTATGCGAGCACCCGAAATTAGAACTGTAAACTATCATATATAATAATATAATTAGATCGGGCATGCGCAATAATTCGCATGAATCTCTTTCAATTTAGTGTGAGATTTGTTTGGGCGACTGTAGCCACATATATCCAGTCATAAACAGTACATAATTGGACTGTTTGCGTGTTAAAGAAGACAGTTAGTGCTTTGCTTTGACAATATAGCTCAAAATATCTCTTCAATCAGTCTGTACCTCAACACTAAATTGAGAGAATGAATGCAGGAATTCGCATACCAAACTTGCTGCAGTGAAATTAAATTCCCCTAGAGTACAAATTTGCCTCTGGAAATGTAAATTAAACAATTACGATATTTATGGAAAAATTACAGCAAAATAAGCAGTGATATTAATTATGACTGCTGTTTATGTCAAAATATCCCATATGAAAAATTTATGGACACTCAAAATGTCACCCATATGAAAAAATAATAAAGAAAATAACTTTCTCAGCGCAAACATCAAACATTTACCATGCAAAAACTTTTTTCTTTTGTTTCATTTACAAAAAACAAAGGACGAGTTGCTTGGGTAGAGCCGTCTTGTCTTTAGAGGAGGGACGTTCCGGCGGCAGTGTCGTAAAATGAACTTAAACTGACATGAGGAAGGTATAAATCGGTAAACGCACCTTATGTTGCCGGACGACAGAGAGGAACTCCCTATAATCTCAAATTAATAAGCAATTTTCATTCCAAGTACGATATAAGTACCATAGTTTCATGTTAACAAAATCACTTTGTATCAGCAGAAGTATCTTTGAATACAAAAAAATATACAAAGTTTATCAAATCTGTTTAACAATACACCGTAAAAATAAGTAAAAATGGCCCATAATTCTTTATAGTTATTTTTCTAGTCCCTGAACAATCCTAATCTTTGAAAGTAACAGATAAGTATAATTATTTTTTTTGGATAAAAATATATTTAGATTTTTTTTTTTGAGGACGAGATTAGACATAATGGAGTGAAATAAATGTCACGTCCGTTAAAGGTAAGACTTTTCAAATTTTCATTTAATACGTCCCTGTTTCCGTCATACAAATGAAATAAAAGCAAATAATTCTTTGGACTCTTTTAATTCACTTTCAAATATATAGATGTCGTTAGTGTTTACCAACATTCGTCGTGTATAATTTTAGTCTGAATCAATGAATATTTTGAATTTCTTTGACGTTAATCTTTCCGCAAATTAATAAATTTTCTCCACTTTGAATTTATTTTCTGGCTGTTTGAATCCGACATTTATAAATTATATATTAAATACTGACGGAAAAATTATTAAATATCTACGAATCATTTTATTAAAAAAGCTCTATTAATTTTTTGCTGAAATGAAATTCAATATTGTTGATTAAAAAACAAAACATTGTCGTAATTGGATATGCGTACATATGTGCTCAAATTTTGACGTCATAGTTATTATTTCCGTTTTGAGTTTTGATAAAAACTCATCTTCTCACATCGATAAAATATGAATTATTTAGATTGTCCTCCAATTTTCTACTCATGAAAATTAATAATGCTCTACATCATGAAGTCCCAGGAAAAAAACATTTAAAAAGCCCAAGGCCACATAAGCAAAAAAACAACTGAAAAAACAAAGCTAGCCCACCACAGCGTTAAAATTGAAGCATACCATTATTTTTAACCAAGTATAAAGAACAAAAACTCGAATAACCTGCGTTGAAAGATATATTTTTACTTACATACGATATATTTGTCTGTGTCACATTTATTGGTGACAAACACTTATTTGTTCGCATGTTCATTTGTTTATCTAGCAATTTTTTAAGTTATTTTGCTAGTTACATTTGCTGAAAATTTTATAATATTTGGTAGTTGGGATTGGATTTATGAAAAACATTTCGGAAATTAGGTCGCTGAATAATTTTTAGATTCGTTGAAAAATTAAGTAGGGTTTAGCAAAGAGATATTTTATAATGCTGGGTGGTCCTTTGAAGATTAAGAATGGAAAATCCAGACATAAATATTAAGGATATAATGGAGACAATAAAATAATTTAAATATTTATTACATTGATGTCCACTTGCACCGCTGTCCCTTGAATTTTAAGTGTCGCTTAATTGAACAATATTGTATCAAAACTCAAAACTCAAATGTGACATGAACATTGCTATCATTATTCCGATTCGATATTTTTTGTTTAAGTGAAACTTAAAATTTAAGCTAGAGCGGTGCAACTGGCCATGAATGATATATATTACATGCAGGCACCTCAGGGTTCAATATTTATTCGTAGTGACAGTTTCTTGACGTCATTTTAGAGACTTTTGACACATGTATCACCTAGCGGACAATTGGAGCAATGATTCAAATGTCGTCATTGTAGAATACAGTCTGTAAGTAGACAGGATCAAGTCAGGTTGTTAATTTTCGACATTTACATGTCATCAAATAACAATGGTAGAACAAAATTTAACTGCTATGATTAATAATGAATTAGAGAAATGAATAATCATGGATTTAATTTAATTTGAAGCTTTGCTTTTTCTTGTTACACATATAAATTTGTAGATTATACTGTTTGCACCAGCATACAGTATTCATGACGACATTGACATAGAGATAGCGACCTGACTCAAAGCTGTCTACGAAGTAGAATAGTACCTCAGGAGACGAACACCACTTTTCCACCTCTCTATTATTTATTAAAAGAGCGAATAGAGTCGTAATATTTATTTACACTTTGGATGTATTGAGGAAGGTTTAAAAAATGATTGTGTTTTCATTTAAAATTATTTTACGAGATGGAGCAAGCGTCGCACTGTAGCTACGACCATGGCTGAATTAAGTTCACCTGCTACGGTAATAAATAGTAGAAAATGAGTTTTATTGAACTGTTGGTAAATTTGAATTGAACCAAAATTAGAGAACTATCCAAAGACAATTCAAGAGTTTACAGGGTAGTATTCAGTGTAAATTACAACGAAACTGGGGCTAAAAATCTGAACTCAAAATAAATGGGTACTTCACTTATTAATATTTTTAATAATAATTGAATTCAAAACCTTCTAACAGTTTTGTAGAAAAGTCGATTTGGTTATTCATGTATTCACAAAATTTTATTAATGTTCGACTAGTTTATTATGGTTGTCATGGTAATACTAATTCCAGAGAAATTACGTAACTAATAATACCCAAGGACCTAAGAATAACAAACTAGAGTATCACGTTCCTTGGTTACATCAAGTTCTTTGATAGAAAGGGCAATGACAAGACATACATTGCTTGAAATTTTGATTGAAATAATACATTAGTCGAACATTAAACATTGAAGGCACCACGGGAGTTGGAAAGATAATAATGCCTACGGTCAACGTACACACCTCGGGCCGGAGGCCCTCGGAAAGTACACTGTTGATCTTAGGCATTATTGTCCTTTTAATATCCTTAGATATTTTCATTGGATATAAAGAAATTATTAAGAAATTGTGAACTATATACACGATATAAAATTTGATATATAAGTTTATTTGTACATCAAATTCAATACAGAATTTTACATGACATACTTAGATAAATTTATGAATTATGAATATAATTCATCTGTAGCGGATATGTGCGTACTACAGCACAGTTCACTTCATTCAAGTAAGGTCCAAGGGCTCTTATAGAAATCTTATGATTGGCCGAAATGCGAACATGTTTCACTTACATTAAATGCAGATAAGCTTGTTGAAAATGAATTTGAAAAAGAAGAGCAACAAATATATTCACATATCATCTGAATAAATACAAATTCAAATTTTCGAACTGCACAAAACTATTTATGACAATTCCATTCGTAGTATTTATAACAAGGTTAACAATGCTAAATCGCCATAGGAACGGTGCATATCAGTAGGTATTTGGACGTGTAGAAATACCATCGGGTATTACACTAGTGGTCAAAGTGAGTATTTTACTCAAAAAATGTGAATACTTCCAATTTGTAATCTCGTGCTTTCTTCGTATTTAATGGAATATTTTTCTAAATATCTTCCTCAATTTCATCTTCTGATTTATCACCAAACCTTTTTGAATTAGTTCCCTTATCAGAACGCAATTTTTTTGTCTATTATTCGTCAAAGAAATTGCAAGAAATTATACATTTTCAATTTGACAGAAGTTTGTTTACTCTTTCCTATGAAAATTTCGTGACTTTTGTTATTTGATTCATAGGAAACTAATTTGAAAAAATGGTTTGACTCCTGGAATAGTTTTCCATATACCATTTGTAATTAAAGTATTATAGACTATTTTTGTGGTGCAATCACTCATGTTTATTGTGCTTGTGAATACCATTCGTGCTGCACACTCGTGGTATTTAAACGCAAGCACAATAAACATTCGTGATAGCACCACAAAAATAATCGATAATACTTCAACTACTTATGGTATAATAAATGATAATTAATGAACGACTGACAAATGATGCAACTGACAGATAGTCAATGCGATTTTTGTGATAATGTGAAATTGGCTCGCATTTTAGTCAATCAGAAGGCTTAAATCGTACTCCTAAACGAGTCCTTAGACTGTTATTAACTAAAATGAACTACTTCCGTGAAAATGACGAAAATTTGAAGGAGACCTTATTATTGTCTGCTGCAATATTGATAATAATACCACTGATCTGGTTTTTGCATCTAAAAGAAAGTTTTGAGAGTAGTAGCAAAATCTCTCTGAGCCTGTATCAAGTTATAATTCATTAGCTCAAACTTAATTCATCAGAAATGATACAAGAAAAAATGAACAGTTCTCATGCGCAGTTTTAACAAAATTTTTTGGTTACAATAGCAATTAAACTATTAGAAAAAACCAGAAATAAAGATTTAAAAATACAGACAATATTCAACAGCTTTTTAGATGATTATAAATCAATTTAATTGTTGATTCTCAGAATGATTACACAAAATTTTACGAGATAAAATCTATAAACAATATTACAAAATGCAGGACAATTTGACACTGTTTACAAACAAAAATACATTTATGATTGCTTGACTCTGTGACAGACAAGATACCAGTGCATCAAAATGATAATGCTCTGCATCTCAGTGTCAGTAGCGATGTTTACATGACGTTTTATAAACTACGCTGTTTGTTTTTTCTGTTGAAAGCAGTGTAGGGTTACACGCATTATCCCTGTTTGTTTATTTCTCAGCAAGACACTGTACACATAATATTCATATGATGCAAGATGCAAGACAGTAGCAATCATAAAAATCTTTGACGGAGTCGAAATCTCAAGTTGCAGACTAAATTTGGTAGCGAAAAGCCTATATTTCAAACTGAAAACATTACACAGAACTCAAAAATTTTGAGTGATTGTTCAATTGTCGTTATCAACCAAATTTCTTTGAAAATTGAAAAGAATTACTCAATTTTACTAGACTGGAAACAAATGTAATTGGATAATTATACATACAAAATGCCTTGATTCGTTTCATCTTTAATTAATTATTGCATTTATCAGATGCTAATGACATCTATTCAATTAGTTTTTTTTTGTTTATATTTACAAAAAAAAGTGTAACTCTGCTCCTCATCATTTTTAAACATATAAACTATAGAACCAAGTTTGGAAATATTTTTGACAGTTTCTGCTTTATATTAATATTAGTTTACATTTTATAACAGGGTGATCAGTAAGTAAAAGTAAACGAACCACACAAAATTTTTTTACTAGTAAAATATATATACAAACATTTTAGTTGTCACGTTAAAGTTAATTCTCAAACAGTCCTTTTTTATGTACAATTATATCTTCTCATTAGTATGATAAACGGTTCTTAGTCTTCGCCTAATTACCCTCTGTGATTTCTAGTGAATCCTTTTGCCTTTGCCAACATTCACATCAACATATTCTCTTTCCCGTTGCGGTTAGCCAATCGTCCACTCTTGCCAAACGTCAGAAAAGTTGAAACATAATTTTTGAGCTGAAAACAAAGACATCGTTTGTCTTTCAGTACAGGAAGGCGAATTTTGTGGCTCTTTACATGTAGCTAAGTTATTTGCTTTTGAAACAGTTTTTTTAAAAGTTTCACGCAATATTGTTTGCTGTTCTGAAAAAAAGCATTAAATTAAAAACAATTTTGAATCTTATTCCGAATTAGTTAACTGATTTGAAAGAGTAGGGAAGTTAGTAGCTGTGATTCACATGCTCCTAAGTTCAGCCTCACATATGCTCTTTCTCACGTATCAAATAATTTTTTTATGTCTAGTTCGGAACATTTTCCATCGCATCATTTATTTACAACGCGCAAAAAACTGTACGATGTGTCCTTAAACATTCTTCGCATCTATGTGTACATTAACTCAAGTATGTGTGCTCTAGTTTGCTTATTTAATTTTTTCCGGTAATAGCGATCATACCTAGTGTGTCATTCGACAACATCTTGATCGTATTAGTCACTAAAATGGCGCCGGTGTGCTAAAAATCATAAAATATCCATTTGGTGATATCATTCTGACAATAATTATTATCTTTTTTGATTCTGAAAATTGTACATGCGCGAGTTTTAATTGTTTTCCATCCATAGAAGGGTAATAATCTTGCTCTTCAATATTTCCATTTTGAATTTGAGAACAGCTGTGGAGACAGTGGTGATGCCGGTCGTCGGCGGCAAATGTTGACAGACACACGTGTTTCGGTCCATCATCTCGCGCTGTGTGGCTGTCTGCGATGCTTCTATCTTTGTTTAAAGCATTAAGAAGAGAAGGTTCCCGCCTTCCCGGACAATCTCACGGGAAAACAATTGGGAACGAATAAAACAGCAACCGGTCCAGTTAATTTCTCAAAAACCACAGCAATTAAAGATATAGGTACTTCTATTGATACTGCAATATATTGTCACTACGAGAGAAATTCAAATTTTTGAGCCCAAATTTCATACGTATCTTGTGTGGTACAGATTTACGTAATAATCAAAACAATATTTCAAAATGCATGAAAGCGAGTCCATTCACAATAATGCCATTTTACCAATGTCACACAAAAAAAAGTGAAATTTTATTAGAAACTGATGGTGATGCAAAAATTAAGGACGATAATTTTATCACCAATCAGTAGTACATATCTTAACTCTGGTTTAAAGATTTAAAGTTGACTCGAAACTTAGACAAAATTGAATTGCATGAGTTAGGTAATCTTAAATTAGTTGTAATCTATTATTGTTATTATAGAGTTCGTTAGTTATTATGTTGATACCGAATAAACAGCTGAGCGGCTGTATATTGAACACGTACAATAAAATTGCTATATCGACCTATTTGAATATATAAAACCAAAATAATTATCCAACTACGCAAGCATTTTAAATTCCAAATCATCGAAATACGCACGAGATGACAAATAAATGAATTTCGGGAAAATAATATTTCTAAGTAGTGTATTTAACCTCAGGTCACCAGTTCAGTTGTTCATTCATCATCGTTTTTAAGCAAATTTCAGCAAGATCTAGTGCAATATCATCAAACATTTGTTCCTGTTAGTAATAATGAAAATAAATTAGCTTTGAGATCCAACCGGCTCTCTTGATTGAAATTTTCAGTACGTTCTACTAGCCGGCCACAACGTTCATATTGCTTAATTATCGTTTCACAAGACGATTGCGGTCGTTGTGGGCAATATCAAAACGTCATTAATCGTGACCGCTTCAGGCTCACAACATTCACAGTCGAGAGATGGGTCAAAGTGATCATGACGACCATTTTTTTCATTTGCGTTCATTTTCGCGGGAACCACCAAAAACTCTATTAGATTTGATTTCAAATCATATTAATTGATTCAAGATTTTATTACCAGTCAAAATGTCACTCATTATCATTATTTTATTATCTATGAATGATTAATTCGAACAGTCATGTTGGATTCATTACATATAAATATATATTTTTTTTTTTTTGCTATAGGTAAATCTAATTTTATCAATAATTTTTATTTTTAATCTTATTAAATTAACATATTCAACTAATTCGCATTATTTTTGAATTGATATTTTCACAATAAAGATATTCGAATATACCCTCCTTGATGTACTGCATCCGCAATGGAATATTATCTGCATTTGCGTGTATCCAAGCTTTGAGCTGTGAACTGTCTTACAATAAATAATATAGTCACATGTCACCGTGATCGAAATTCGACCGTGATTCAGTATATTGCTAAGTTTGAACGTTATTGAATTTAATCTCTTATGCTCGGAGGTTTCAGGTGAAATTAACTTGGTATTCGATGCTCTTTCCGAATCTGAAATAAAATTTTGAAGTGACTTACTACCCTTCATCCCACCCCTCGAAAGGACAAAGAAATCATTAAACTTTTACTTCAAGCATTCTCCAATTCGGTGCAAATTTCTTGAAAATATATTTCAGTGTGAAATAGTATTGTATTTAACGGTAAATAATTTTGACTTTCCATATAAACTTCAAGTATGCCAAATCTCACCTTCTTTCGTGCGCAAGGTACAAAGTTTTCTCTTCACGTCAAATTAAAATAGTACATGCTTTATATAATTTTAGCTATCTGCACTCCTTCTCCATATAAACTTCAAGTATGCCAAATATCACATTCCTTTGTGCCTGCAATATGCTTAAAAAGGGATACAAAGTTTTCTCTTTACATATTAATATATAATTAAAATAGAACATCCTGTATATGATTTTCACTTTCTGCAGTCCTCCACATAAACTTTAAGTGTGCCTATTCTCACATTCTCACATTTCTTCGTGCATACAATATGCTTGAAAAGGAATGGAAAGTTTTCTCTTCACGTATTAATATATAGATTAAAATGGGATAAACTGTACATAATTTTTGCTTTCTGCACTCCTTCTCCATATGAACTTCAAGTATGCCAAATCTCACATTCCTTCATACATGCAATATGCTTAAAAAGAGGACGGAAAATTTTCTCTTCACGTATAAATATATACAAGATTCAATTTAATAACTTCATTCAAGTTACAGTTCATTTTGATAAATAGTTGGAAAATTAATTAAAAGGAATAAAGAAAAACTACTCGTGATTGTTGTGTTGTGGATTCTCAATTATGAGAGTCGTAGAATAAAATATTAGTTTTTATTTATTTCTAAATAAGAGTCATGAGGTTGCTGCCAGGCGAACAACGTACGTAAATTATTTCTAAACAAATATCAAATTGAGAATGCAATATCGATAATATATTTGTAAATTTCATTAAACGTTTCGCATTCACAATTCACATGCATAGTCCAGGCTATATAGACAAAAATAGGAGAAATAGAAGAACTAACCTGTGTATTTCCAATTTTTTAAGGAATGTCATGCGGAAGGTCCCTTGAGCAAAATGTAATAGCAAGAAGTGGAATCACCATGCCGCCGGGGGGAGGGGGGGTATTTGAAGGTCCGTTTCTCAACTATTTTGCTCATAACCTGAAAACGGTACATCATAACAGGAAATTTTCAACATAAAAATTGAAGCCTAATAAATTTCCTATAGTTTTACTAGGATACATTTTTTTGAAAAAATGTATAATTTCAGAGATATCAGCTCTCAAAAGTAGGCAATCTGTGAAAAAACGCAATTCGTTCAATGTTTTTCGTCAAATTTTTCTTTTATATATATAAATTTATTTCCTGTCGTCCGCTAAAGGAAGTGACAAGAGAACAATTTCATACTACAAAATGTTTATTGGAAAAGTACAAGCCATGCAAAAAAATATTGAGAACAAATAAGTAATTGATGTAAACTAAATAACTGTGAATAAAATGTAAAGTGATAAGAGTGATAGTTGAATGTTTATTATATAATGTGTCACCTCACACGAACTCTGTAATATTGTCCTCTCCCTCGCTGTCATCTTCCTCGAGAAAGAGCACTGAAGAGGATGCGTTCAAGCATGCCTGTTCACAGGCACATGCTGGTGAACAGTGGATGCCTGTTCTCCGGCATCCACACCTGGATCCACAACCACTCCCACATCTGCAGAAAATTGACTCCAGGACAATTGCAGGGGCAGGAGGTTCGAGAGTCTTGACAGGAGTGAGTACTCCACTTTCGTCTCGTACCCAATCCCATCGTTGTGGATCTAGGAGTTTATTGCCAAGCCATTGTTGGATTTGATGAAACACTCTTAGCGAGTGCTGCTGAGCCGCACCTTTGGTAGGTGGTAAGGATGGCAAGTTCGTTTTTCCCTTGGCCGAGGATTTTACGAAAGAACTTTATCGGTGATGGTTAAGATCCTATTTGTTGTGTGAAGCCTGGTACAGGACGAGAAACATCTTCTCTCCAGCTTTAGTGATGGCTGCAGTACTTGACGTTGGGTTGTAAAAAACGTCTGAAACTCGTTTGCAAATGTTTTCAGAATGGACGCTTTTCCTTTGCCAGATATTGCACTCGTGGTGCCGCATCCTGAAAACGCATGGATGAAGAGGATAGATTCACTGAAGGGAAGCTCCTGCAATTGTGTGGTAGAAAATATCTTCATCTCTGTGTTACCTTGCGCAGGCTTCATGAAAAAGATGCTCTTGTCTGGTGGTGTGAGCGCTACAAGCAGGACAAGCAGGTCTACATCCTCTCCAACCACAACTACAGAGGAATGAGAAGTTGCCTTCGTAATTCCACATGTCACAATGAAGCGATCTGCATTTCCAGTGGCGGCACTGGCCTCTACCCCTCTTGCTGTCAGTCTGCTGATAAGCAGCCGGATCAGCTTGGTTTTATTCTTATCATTGCCCATTGGCTAGGAAGTTCTCCTGCTGGACGGTGGCCACGATATTGGCAGAAACGTTCACCTCCAGTGAAAATTTAGATGCTTCTCTCCGTTTCTGTTCAGTATGTTTTGTGGAATTAGCGTCTCCGTACCCATCAAAGACAACAGCAGAGTTATCACCGTGATGATTGATGATATACGATTCGTACTGCTCACAAATGGACGAGAAATTGCTGCCATGGGAGGAGGCAGAGAGGATTTGTATGTTGGGTTGGCCGGCTGGAGCTTATATCAGCTTCGTCTACCAGCCAATTCAAAAACAATTTCTGGAACAAACTCTTCTACTACTACTCTTCTGAATAAAATAGGATCCACTACAAGCACACGCGGACCCCATCAACACGACATTCACTATGTGTGATAAATTACATTTATTACTCATATTTTTATTATATTGTACTTATATGTTGACCGTTATAGCCATCAATTATAGAGAAATAGGACTCAGAGTTTTCCTGGTCAAGTCACGATTTGTTATCAAAATCTTGAAAACCTCCCAACCACCTATGGAACATAAACATGCATAGTATATATATATTCTTGGAGGAAATTTGATGCTCTCAAACTTTTTATTCAGGATTTTTCTGTAAAACTGACGGAGGAAGGGCTAGAAGAAAAAGTTTGACGAAAAACTCTGGGCGAATTGCGTTTTTTCGCAGATTGCCTACTTTTGAGAGCGGATATCTCCGGAACTATACATTTTTTCAAAAAAATGTATTCGAACAAAACTATAGGACATTCACTAAGCTTTAATTTTTATGTTGAAAATTTCTTGTTAGGACGTACCGTTTTCAGGTTATGAGCAAAATAGTTGAAAAACGGACCTTCAAATACTCCCCCTCCCCCCGGCGGCATGGTGATTCCACTTCTTGCTATTACATTTTGCTTAAGGGACCTTCCTCATGACATTCCTGAAAAAATTGGAAATACACAGGTTAGTTCTTCTATTTTTCCTATATTGCCTGGACTAGCACTCAATAACATTGAGATTTGTTTAGTTTTAAACGGAGATATTTAAATGTAGGTATACATGAAAACATTACAACAACTGTGTCGGTAGCGAATACAGGATGTAATAGCGAAACGAGCTACCTCGAATAACTTCCATGTTATTGAAGATACAATGAAATACTATGGGACAATCTTATGCAGGACCAAGGGGAATACTCATTATGGAAGAAAATATTTTTTTGAATCAGAGGCCCTCAAGCTACAGCACAAAGTTACATTTTTTCAAATGAGATGCTATATATTTTTTAGGCCCATTTGATAAATTCTTTTTTTTAATTCAACCATGTGTTCGTTTTATATCCTTACATGATAAATATATGGAGGAAAATGCGATTGAAATTTAAATAAACTTTATTTTCAGTTATTTTTCAGTAGGTTATGAAAAACAAGATCTGCTATTTGTCAATTTGAATGCATAATTCCTATTGTTGCAAATTGCTATAAAGTGTAGGTACTCTACACTAGTAACAACAAAAGATTTGAATTATGTTTAGAAAGAGATGGAAATCAGCTAGAACACTATTTATGAAGTTATTAACAAATAATTTAATGTATTTATGTATCTCAATTTGTTCATAACCTACTGAAAAATAACTATGAAATTAAAATTTATTCAAATGTCAATCGCATTTTTCCTAATATTTTCATGATGTAAGGGTATAAAACAAATACATGGTTGAACTCAGAAAAAAAAAACTCCGTCGAATAGGCCTAAAAAATATATGGCATCTTATTTGAAAAAATGTAACTCTGTATTGTAGCTTGAGAACCACTGGCTCAAAAAAATATTTTCTTTCATAATTGGATGTTCCCCTGGGTCCTGCATATGATTGTCTCATAGTATTTTATTGTATCTTCAATAACATAGAAGATATTCGAGATAGCTCGTTTCGCTGTTATACCCGTATAATTGAGCTATTTGCACCAAATAAAAAAGTTTCACTAAAATATCACGAATAAAGAAAAATGTATGTTAGAATAATGGAATAAAAAAAATATAGAAGACATTGTGTCATCAGAATACCAAATCTTCACAATATTATTTGAAACATTTGTGAACATTAGTCAAGCTTATAGAAATGAAGAATTTGATTAAGACATTAGAATTACTGTTGAAATTATATTTTGAGCTGTGCAAATACTTCCCCTAAGAACTTGGAGCAATATTTATGTATAATTTATCATAAATCCATCTACAACTGTTCATTGTCCCTCAATATTAATGTACTTCACACTTACTACAGCAGTTAAAATGTTCTGTCTTTAATGACCCGATTTCCACGAATTTTTTCCAGGGGGTTCGATCCTCCCAGCATCCGATCGGTAATGTAGTGTCCTTTATTTCCTAAATACTCATTTTTGTCTTTGGACACAGGATATGTCTGTTCGCAGGCAACAGTGCGGCCTCTCATAAAAGTTTTCTTTCTCTGGACTCTCTTTGTGTAAAATGCTCACATTTATGAATGAAAGAATGGTTAAATGGTGTTTGAAGTGGGCGGAACGATAGGCTCATTAGGATTTTATGGCTTTAAGAGGTTGTAGAAATTCGGTTTAGGAGTTTGGAACAGAAATTAGCAAGAGAATGAATGAATTGATATTTATTTTGTACTTATATTGATTGTCGCTTTTCTTTGAAGTAAAGATTATAAGTTATAATATAATAGAAGTATTATTCAACTGTTATGGTATTTGAATGAAGTATTAAAGCAAGTTTATGATCTTATACTTTCAATTTAATTTGATAGTATATTTTACTATAAGTATTGGAATGGCCCTTATTCTAAATGAGCGAAAAGTTTGTAATCCAAGCCGAAGGCGAGGACTACGGTTCGCGAATATGGAATAAATCATTCCAAACATGCTGTACACTATATTTTCTCCAACAAGATTTTGGAAGATATTTCAGATTAATCTTTTGACATAATAAAACGTCAAACGCAAATGTATAGTTTTCAACCTATTAGTGAAAAACTGATTTTATCAACTATCTTTATCCAGATTTTTATTGAGTAAAAATAATTTTGAAGCTCAGGGTGAAATTTTAACTCTTTTGTTTGTACTACTTGAGTGCGTTATTTTGAATACTTATTTCAAGTTGAATTCACACAAATCGCAGTAGTTGGATAAAAACCTGAAAATCGAACAAATTTTAATATAAAAGCACACGAATGTATCAAATATGTTCTTTAATTAATTATTCGTTAAATAAAAATATAAAATTATTTACAAAAACAATATATTTACAATGAACAGAAACCTACATTACTTTCCAGTTTTAAGATACATAAACATACAAAATAAATGCCGGAAAAATCAATTTAAATTTAGAACAAAAAGTTGACACTCTGATACTCTCCACAGTAATTTAAAAGACGTCACAAGAAATGTTTTTTTCTATTTTGAATGAGGTACTACAGCTGTCATCTTTCTCATAGTCATATACAGTTTTTTTAATTGAAAAAATATATTTTTTATTAAAAATGAAGCTGCTCGTTGGGACTCATAAACAACTGTAGCATCTTTCGAAAAAGTTTTTTATTTACAGTAAAATTGACTCAAAAAATAATAACTTCGAGTAAAATATATTCAACAAAATTATAAAAGTAAAATAAATTAATATTAGGAAACTAAGCGGTAATTCTTGGTAACAAGCCCACTGTCGCATTTTTTGGTAATTTAGCATTAATTAAAACGCTAATTCACTTTTTAAAATAAAATAATAACTAAAAAATAATTCTTGGTAACTTTTTATAAGTTATTTGGCATTTCTGGTAACTTTATATCAATTGAGATGGCTAATTTTTATATTAAGGCACTTTCTCACGTTCTGCCAATATAAAACATCACTTCCTTCGGGATATTCTTTGTTTATATCATTTGCTATCAATTAAATAATCTTTGTTTCCAATTATCACTAGATTCAACACTAAATAATTTACAAGTCTGTACTTCATTAAAATTGCATCATGCTTCACATAAATCTATCTTTGATTCAACACACATCACAAATTGCACATGAAGTTAGCCATTATTCACAACTACCTTCACACATGTCCGCCATTCCAGTCCCCCTCCATTCTCCAAACAGAAAACGCGTAGCTAAGCTTCTCATGAGCCATATAAGTGCACGTATTTCCTAGCAAATCACCTTCGGATGTTGAATCTGGCCCGGAAGTTGACAAAATGTGGTAAAGGAAGTCGATGTACCTCGCTGCTAATTTTAAAGTTTGTATTTTGGATAGTTTATCCGACGGCAAAGTTGGAATAATTTTTCTTAGACTCGCAAAAGCTTCATTTAAGCTTTGTGTTCTTTGACGTTCCCTCACATTGGCCATTACTCTTTGTGTCTGGATGTCTTCGAAGCTTTGGGTGGTTCTTCTTCTTGTTTTTGCTTTTGATGTGCTTTGGCAACTGTTTTCATCATCACTCTCAAAGTTATTGTTGAATGATTTTCGTTTCCGGCTAGGTTTTGTATTTGATTGAACTGTTTGTTCATCTGCTTCAACTTTGATGTAATTTCTTGTGTAATGATCCTCTTGCCGAATGTAACTGGTACATCTACCGTCGTCGTAAACAATTCTGTTATCGTTGCTAGGTGACTGAGGATAACTGTCATAATATTTCGATTCTTGCGATAAATACCTGATTTGATTATTTGAATAGTATTGTTGAGAAGATAAAGTATCAATTGTTGTTGGAAGATATTTTTCGGAGGAAGAATTTGTTAAATCCATTAATCTGGTTGGAGATCTGTCGTAATCTGAAGAATTCGGCGACATTTGTCGATAAATCGGCGAATCTGTATCACTCCTAACTTCATAGGACATCTTCAACTGTTTTACGAAACGTCACTTTGAACACAAACTACAAGCACCTAAACTTGACACTGTACAATTTCAGCAGATGAAGGCAACTAACTTATCCTGAAATCTTTAAAATCAACGAGACAATTTTAAATATTTCCCCCAGTCAAATGGGATGCACTACCCCCACTACCTAATTTTCTATCTTTGTTTATCTTATTAGGATGACAGTAGCATCTTCTTGTATTATCGTTACAGTTCTTGAACTATATCCATCTTTGTTAGACTAATAGATTTCGGGTATTGTCTCTGTTGCACTTTTAGGTATGCGAATTTTGAATAAATTTTGAAAGTTGTCCAAAATCTCAAACAAATTAATATTTGGAAATTATGTAGATGGAAAGATTAAGGTCCATATTTTATATTTGTTATGATAGTTTCCTATAATATGCAGCTATATTTCAAGCTGTGTTGCAGAATAATTCAGTTTTTACATTAAATATGTCATATTTAAGTAAACAGTTATAAATTTTATTGTTTGATATATTTGAATAAAATTTCTTCACTTGCTTAAATTATGAATAAGAATAATTTGCTTTCACAAAGAGACCTCAGCTTTGGTTAATTTGTTATAAATAAGATACTATGATACAACACTTGGTACTCGTACTGATAACCGCACTCTACGGTTGAGGAAATATTAATCAATCTACCAAATGCACTATAAGTGTTTGCCACATCCATATCGGGTAAAAGAGGTGATTAAAATTTATTTATTTTTTATTTCATTTGAAAAAATTAGAGTCAACATCAAATGAAAAATGTTGTTGCTATGAAAATGTTTATGCCTATGACAATCATTATTAGTAAACAACCTTTCCTCTTTTCGAAGCGTCTCCACATTTCTACGTTTGTATTCTCCAAAAAATATAAAAACGAAGTCGTGAATGTGTCACACTACCCAAAAATACTGCACTATTTTTATCTACGATCGCTATTTAGCTGGAAACTTCTGAAAATTAATTGAGAATTCTACTGGTTCGCTCAAACAGAAATATTAACAACGCATGGAAGATTAAACAACATTAACTAGACAACCATTGCCATGGAGAATTATTCACATCAATTCTGACATGAAGTTTGCTACTACAGGTGATTTAAATAGTAATCACATTGTCGAATAATCATCACGTGTTACTAAACTTACTTTTAAACATTTTAACCTAATTTGGTAACAAAAAATAAATAAAATTGCTATTTAATTATTTGAAGCAACAAGTCCTGAATTTAAGTCCTCTTTTTAGCGCATTTTTGCCAAAAAAAATACGCTATTATATTCCCTTTGTCTGTGTCTGGCATGACGCTGAGTTCTCAGCAACAACAGCACTTACAGGCTTGAAACTGGTACTAAATGAAAGCTGCTGTTTGATTTTTTCTGCTGAAATATACATTATTGAAATCTGAAAATTTCTGTACAGAATGAGCAGCATGTCCGTTATTGAATTTTATACCTTAAATTTCGAACTAATATGGGTTAGTATCCATTTTAGGGAAGAAACTATTTATCTCAATATCTCGCAAGTTACACAAGATATTGACATGCGATTTTCGATGATAGTATCAGAATAAATTAAACTTTGATTTTTATGATAAATTTAGGCCAGTACATGACCACCCGTTATTCAGTTTCTTCAATCTGTACTTTTGGAGATAATTGCATCAAATAACTAACTAACAAATATACATGAACTGCCAAAAATGCACTTTTATCATCAAGATGATTCTTTGAATTTTTATTAGTACTCAACTTATGTTCCTAATTTTTTCTTCAAACAAAAATTGTAACTTTAAAAAAACAAACACTCATATTCTGATATGGTTCAGAAGCTCCCTATAATCATAATTTTCTTTGGTGACATCTTCGGACAGATGTGTTCACAACCCTATACAAGGCGGACATGGAGCCCCCTTTTACGTCTACAAGACGCATCCGATTTTTGGCCCCTTCCCGCATACATAAAACCAGGACTGGACTCAATAATATTTTTGCAAATGTCTCATAATACTTACTGCAAGATATTTTATTATACCTGCATAATAATAGACGACTGAAAAACCGAAAAGCATGCGTAATTTCAAGATTAAGACACTCTTGTGCTTAAAAGTTACTAAACAACAACATTTATTGTTTGTTACAAACACAATTTCGTCATGAATATTATAACTTTTTCTGAATTAGTAGATATACATTTAAAGTTCGATCGTACTCATGGTGATTTAATAGAAGCTAAACGTTTGTACGAGCAGAATTTTCCAAATCGAAGGATACCAAATAAAAGATTATTCGTGTCAATTGTTCGTCGTCTAAAAAAATTTGGAAACTTCAAAATTCATCCAAGTGACAGATGAAAACCTAAAGTTAGAAGTGTTTTAACTCCCCAGATGGAAATAATTATTTATGAGTGCGCGAAATTATACTTTGGTGCTTGAGAATCAAAATTTTTTGTCGAGGCGGCAGTCGAGACACAAATCATTCGAAAGCTCCAAAGTAATTATGTGCATGAATTGCATACAACATTGTTCCTGCAGATGTCAAAAAATTATAAAAAAAAAAATATTAAATCGTATTGAAATACAAAAATTAGTGGAGCTCTTTTTCTTGAAGTATTTCGTACACGTTGTCAAGATAAAATCAGTGCACGAAATAATTCGTGCCCGTTGTCATGATAAACAACTCCAATGCGATACTTCGCATACTAATATTGATGTACAAATTTCATCATTTTTAATTTCTTCTGCATTATGGGTTTATGATTCCGAATTATGGAATGCCTTACATAGGCAAACGTCAATTGTTAGCGTCTTGGTGGAGCTGACTTTAGGAACATTCGGAACATGTGAAAAAAAAAAACGCGGGAAAAAGTTATTTCATAAAATTTCAAAATTTGTAGGATTAATGTTTGAATAACGGACATTACAAAAATAACCGTCAGCAGCATTGAAATTGGTGGAAAACCCGTCAGCTACCCTTATGAACCGGTAATAAAAAGTGAGGTTATTCAGAATTATTTGATAAATTATGAAACTTATACAGCGTACTTATAACATTATAAAAATGATAAAAATAATAGTCAAGTGGGCTTCTAGTGGGGATTAAAGCGTCAGCTAGGGGATTATAGATGTCAAGCGCGCATGAGTTTTCAGCGTCCAATTATTTAATTAACTGACTAACTGTAACTGACAATTTTTCCCTTATTATATCGTTAGCTGACGATTAGTTTCTCTAAGCTTAGTGTTAAAACTAATAAATATGAAAATTTGAGCGATAATAAAATCAATTTAACCAATATTTCACTCCGTGACCTCTATTTTTTGAACTAATCAGTGCTACCATTTGCATTAAGGATTCATTCACAATTTTCAAGTTTATGTTTGGCATCCCCATCATTAATTCTAATTTCTCATAGTCCTTGTAATTTTTCAGAAATTAATCTCATTTTAGCTTGTTGCACTAAAGGCTTAATTTAAAATCAACAATTTACGTAGAAACAAAAAATGATAATAATATATCTCTCATATTTGATAATAATCTTGTAGTCTGCTGAGTTCGTCTCTGCTTCACTCCCACCTCAAAATATAGCGCATCGTTAGGGCTGAAAACCTACGGGAGTCTCCCTTTTACATCACAGGTCCTCTGACCCTCAATTTTTTTTGCCTACTCTCAGAAGGGAGGACAGATTTAAAGTTTTTATTAGCTGTTGGCTTCAACATTCCTAAGTGCGAAGTCCTGGGAGGTTCGAAAAAATGCTCTTAAAAAGGAAAGTGATAATCAAAAGTAGGAACACTAGTTGATTTTGCCGCCTTTTGATAAATATTGTTAATGGATTAGCGCGGTTTGTGATGGTGACTTCGGTTGATAAGCAGCTCTTTGAAAATTGAAGAGTGTTAAAATTCTTTAGTATCTATTAGCTGGAATAGATATTTTATGTGAAATAGTCATTTATTATACCATAAGTAGTTGAAGTATTATCGATTATTTTTGTGGTGCTATCACGAATGTTTATTGTGCTTGCGTTTAAATACCACGAGTGTGTAGCACGAGTGGTATTCACAAGCACAATAAACATGAGTGATTGCACCACAAAAATAGTCTATAATACTTTAACTACAAATGGTATATGGAGGACTATTCCAGGAGTCAAACCATTCTTTCAAATTAGTTTTCTATGAATCTAGTAATAACTCACGTAATTTTCATAGAAACGAGTAAACAAACTTCTGTCAAACTGAAAAATTAGAATTTCTTGCATTTTCTTTGACGAATAATAGCGAAATATATTGCGTCTTAATATGGAATCCAGTTCAGAAAGGTTTAGTGATAGATCAGAAGATAAAATTGATGAAGTTATTCAGAGAAATATTCCATTGAATACGAAGAAAGCACAAATTGGAAGTGTTCACATCTTTAAGTAAAATACTCACTCTGACCACTAGTGTAATACCCGATGGTATTTCTACACGTCCAAATACTCACTGATATGCACCGTTTCTATGGCGATTTAGCATTGTTAACCTTGTTATAAATACTACGAATGGAATAGTCCTTGATATTTTCATCTTGATAATTACACACATCATATTCTATTTATAGAATACTCGATCTATATTAATGATTCAAATTTATTTATAACATTGAATTCAATTTCAGATTTATATTTTAGCATGCATTCATTTCCAAACTACATATTATGGTGCTTGCTATACAAAAAGTGATATTTGTAAGTCAAACTCTTGTAGCACCTAAAAAAAATCTAATGTAACTTTACTTGTACATCATTGAATATATTTTTTGCATAATAATATAATCAAACACAAAATCTCATCGTTTTAGATTTATCCAACAAATTCCAAAAATCTGTCAAGTAAAGTGTGCTTTCGGCCCAGTCGGTTGCTATGGAAAGAGCAGGTCATCATTATTATGCTACAACATTCCTAAATACTGATTTAAAAGATCCTACGGCTAACAGTCATAAATTTATGCGTGAAATAAAAAAAAATCCACTGAAATGCACTTCCGATACACTCCCTCGATTGGTCTGAGAATAGTAGGCAATCATTCAGATGCTATACAGCAGACTGAAATACTAAATTTCAATACTCTACGGTTGATCGTTTCGAATTTATACGAGAAATTCTAAAAGACTGTCAAGTGAAGTGTACTTCCGGCTCAGTCGATCTCAATGAAAATAGGATATGAGTAGATAGACGGTACTATCGTCTTAAATACTGAATCCTAACATTCTACAATCAACCGTTTTGGATTTATGCGGAAAATTCAAAAAATGTTTCGAGTAAAGTGCACTTCCGGTACAGATGATTTTAATCATAATGCGAGGTATGCAACTAGAGCTTATAAAAATGCCTAATAAAAAATTTCAATATTCTATTGGTACAAAAACAGAAAATAATCATTAAGATACTACAGTAATCTCAAATACTGAATTTTAGTATCCTACGGCTGATTACTCTGGATTTATGCGGAACATTCAAAAAAAGTTTCAAGTGAAGAGTACTTTCGGTACAGACGATTGCAACCATATTACGAAGTGCACAACTAGACTCTAGAACAGTCTTAAATACAAAATTTCAACATTATACGTTTGACGGATTTTGAGATATGCAAGTTACAAACACATACATGCGTACTGACGTCAAGCCGAAAATAGTTAAAATAGATTAAGAGATGCTCAAAACGGATATTTCCATCAAAATCTCGAAATGTGAATTTTGTCGGTTTCACAATACTTGTACTTTGTACAAGTAAGTAAAAACTGTCTTGACCTTGTCTCTTACTTCTTGAAGACTGTCTTCAACGATGAACAAGTGTGAGCGTCTCTAAAATGACGTCAAGAAGCTTTCTCTACGAATTAGAATTGAATCCCATAACAGTGGCAAATGTGTTACGTCGTCCCATAAGACCACATGTATAAGAAAAAAAAGTTTCGATTTCGGATTCAAATATCTTCCAAACTAATCCAGAGGAGATTCTTATTTGTTGTGTATTAATACTAATCTAAATTTCATTAAAATTGTCGTTTCTTTTGTAGGTAAAATTGAAACAATTGCAACAACTGTCAGATATCATCAGTGTCACCAACATAAAAATTGTATCGATAATTTCCCTAAATGATATATCAAAGTCACAAATTTTAATAATTAAATGGGAATTGAAACTTTTCGAACATAAATTAGGTATATTTTATTTCTATCCTACTATTAAATATTTCTCTAAAAACAAGCGGCAAATCAGAATTAATAAATTTAATTCGTTTTAATATAAAAGATGAATGTTTGAATTGATGATGACTTTGATGGGTCGACAAATTTCTCAGAGGGAGATCAAATCTTTTGGATTGCGGCCAATGTCTATACAGCACCATTCATGACGTTCAGAAGAAGGCGGAGTTTAAATTCAAATACAGTAGGCACGTCTTCTTTCTTTCTGAGCTAACAAGGAATTTTTTTCAATTATTAAACTAATATATTAATTAACGGCTTTTGCGCAATACACATGTGTACTTACAAGTAATTTGACATAGATTCTCCATTTATATAACCTAGAACTGTCTTTAAATGTTGGTTAACAATGGATAACACCATTTCTTTAGAATTCTTCCGTTTGACTTTTGTTAATCCGAACCGGATTTAAATTTAATCTGTTTAGGTGCATCTGGCTACGAGTTTATCAATTTATTTGACATTTCTAATACGTGTTTAACACGTGCAAACTCTTCCAATCCTTTTTAACAGATGGCACTCTGTTGACATTTCTAACAATTATTTCGGATAGGTAAGGGAATGTCGTGTCAAAACAAGCAGTTTTCTGACTTAACCAAACTTAAAAATGGGAAATCCCTTGTTTTCATAAACAAATACCCCGCAATTTGCTGGACATTGTCAGGTAAGAGATCTTTACTTTCGTGGCAAGTCTGGTGGACACGTGCTGATCATTTGGTGCACATTTGCAGTCTTAAATTCGCAAACAGCGGATATGGGCTATAACAATTACATTTATTGCGGTGTTCAATACCTGTTCCAACGTGCTTCTTAATCAGAAGTGCGAATTTCCATGTGAAAATCCCCAGATTGTAAAAATTCAACACTTACTAATTTTTGTGCCTCGTTCATCTTGCAAGCAGATGGGAAGGATGGAGAGTTTGCAATTGGTTAGTTTACGATTTGTTTTCTTTAATTTTATTACCAAACGTGTCAGATTCTAGAGATTATGCAGGAACTGAGATAATTGGAACTAAGCGTAAAGTCCAACGATTTTTAAACAGATGTAAAAATTACAAGAAAAAAAAATTAAACAAGATAACATAAGCAAGCGTCAAAGCTGAAAATTTTTTAGTTTTTTGTAATTAGGCTCAAATTGGTTCCTTTTTTTCGTAGATAAATAGGACAGAACTAAACTTGTCCAACTAAGTCCTAATGTCATTTTAGGGTCTAACAAAGAATAACTTGTGTTCCGAAACATTGTAACGTGACGAAATTAATAGAATAAGCAAAAGTCAAGTATTAATCTTACAAATTCCCCACCATAAGGATTTTCCTGATCTCAACAAAGATAATTTGGGAATTTTAAATTTACTACAAAAACCTTATATAAATTTTGCGCCCTTGATTCTTTTCCCGTGGTTCAACGATCATTGTAATCTCATTGGGGATTTACCCAAAGTTTATTATATTCCAAGCTTCATCGGTATTCCCACAATCATAGAACCGTGATAAACATTTAGATCAGGGGTGAAACCATCAATATATTTTTATTGGTACTTCATGAAAAACAAAAATATCAGCAATAACAATTTATACTCAAAATAAAAAGCAAAATTAACAATTGTTCACTAAATTTTAGTCTCCATTATATATTGAAAAAAAAAATTATATCCTGCTAGGAGTTTTATGGTGGCAGTAGTGATGACAATTTAAAAGTAAAATAAATATGACATAATGGTAATCCTAGTAATTTAATTTTTTGTCTATGTTCCAGATTACTATCAATTTTTCTGGTCCCCTCAATTTCCTGGAACTGAAGATTATATTTTATAAGGTAAAAATAGCTTCCATAGTTTTCATTTAATTATAAATTGGCATTTAAATTTTGGCATGTCGATTAACACATCTAAATGTAACACAATCACCAGAATTCAATTAAAGATCGAATTAGCAAATCCAAACAACGAAACAGAAGTAATTAGTCGGTTTCTTTAAACTTGTTTATGGACTCCCACACACATTAACTAACCTCTGAACGAGTGAAATGTCCACATAAATATTTATGTTATTCTCTGTTTATACATCCGGAAAACTTTGCTCTACTGCATATTCTCATAAATGCCCGATTCTCAATCCTTTACCGTTGGAAAATAAGTCAGCGTTGTGACTGTGTTTAAACAAGCGATGAATGAAAATCTTTGTGTTGTCTAGCAACTGACAGATCACCATCTCTCATTTTTTTTCTTTTCCCAAGTGACGTCAAATCTTTAATTTATTTATGTAATACTTGCGCAATTGATACGTTACTACAAAATAAATAAATAACTAGTTTAAAACAATTGATACTAAACTACACATATTGAGCTATTGGCAATTTAATTGAAATGTGGAATAATTTATTCAGTTTATCTATACCTGAAATAGAGTATTTTCTCATAAGTAATACGTACTCGGAGTAATAGTAGATGATTTATTCGGTTCTCATGTCAAAATAATTTTTTTGCTTTAATTACTGTAAACAATCAGACAATGATCAAACCAGCTCACAAGTTCAAAAGCAGCCAAATCAAACACTTTAGTTGATTACTCAATAAAACAATAAATGATATCGACAAAGGATCAGACAATGATTAAATCAACACACAAGACCAAATAAAACTAAATCGCCTTTGTGCAGATATTACTGGAAGTTTAGTATGTTAGTATTCAATTGTTTCGTGTTATACGAGTAAAAGTACAGAATAGTATATTGTACAGCAAGTATAAAAAATTACCTATTTCACACGAGGTGTGTAATTTTCAGCACGAGACGGAGTCGAGTGCTGGAATCACACAAGTGTGAAATAGGTGGTTCTATACGTGTTGTACACTATACTTTTTCTACGATCACATTATTTAATGAAATATGTAGGTAAATAATTAGTATAACTGAGATTTCAAATCTATCTTCACAAATGTAAAATAACTTAGGCATTTTAATTGTTTGCTCTACTTATTTATTGTGATATTTACTTTAGTTATGATTTGGAACATTATTGAGATATTTTCTATCAGTTGATTGACATTTTATTGTTGTGTAATCTTATTGTTGCGAACTACGGAAAGATTGTATCTGATTGGCCTACTCTTGCAGGTTCTGGTTGGCTTATTAAGTAGAGTATTCTGTGATCTCGGGTAACGTATTTTCTAAATTTTTGTCACTAACCATTTTTCAACTGCAGTAATGATGATTGTGGATATCTAATTTTGGTTATGATACAATAATTACATACATAATTCCTCGATTTCGAGAGAATGTGATGAACGTGTATTGTCTGCTTCAATTTGACAGTTATGATTCGCAGTGTTGCCAACCTCCGGAATATACATTAAAAGAATAAGTAAATAATTCCAAAAGAACTTAGTGCAATTTTGTTACTCAAATGTGGCTTATAAAAGAGCAAACAGAGATTAATATCAAATCCAGGATATTTATCAATAAACTTGCTAAATATATCACCTAAAGAATATTCGAAATAGATTATTAATATATAAGTTGGTCAAACTGGTGTGAGAAATCATTTCTCACGACTTTTCCCACAGTTGTGTGAAATTGTTATTTTTCTAGTTGTGTTTTGTATGAGAAATATGTTGTTTTCTATAGTGATCGTAGAAAAAAAATATTTCAGGAGCCGAAATTTAAATCATTGTAAGCACTCTAATTTTCTTTACTTTTTATGAAAATTAAAATGTAGGCCACTTTTCAGTACGCCCGCTATATTGAGCTTAGAGAAATATTATTCTAAAAATTATTTAGTAGAACGGAAAAACAATTTTATAAGATTTATGTTACGAACTGCAATAAAAATAATAACGATGTAACTTAGTGGAAATAGCTTTTAAATGTCAAATTCTCAAAGGCATGAATTACAGCATAACTAAACTGAAAATAAATTAAAATATATTTCAATATTTCAGGAATGCTGTATGTTTAAATAAAAGTAATTATAAATAGATCGTAATTTAAATACAAATAAACTGTAAATGTTGAATTTTGAGATCTTTTCATTACTTCAATTAAAAATCAGCAAAATGAAGAGACAAAATTAAAACTATCCCTTTGTAATGTAAAACGTAGGGATGGTCCTAACGCCTACTTCCTTTCAAATTTAATTTACTCAACTATATAACGTACACGAATTTCGCCCTAGAAGTTGAGTATGTTTAGTCTGAAAGTTGCGTCCCCAAATTTTGTCGCTACCTTCCTAATTAAGCTGCCGGTATCTTTGTGAGATGAGATAGTCCCTAATTATTTTGTATCACATGTGGTCAAAATTTAACAGCGTGTCTCCCATATATGACACTTTCTTGTAACTTGATTTCCCCTTCATCATCTTCGTTCAAAATGTAGAAAATCATAACCCCAAAAATATTATTCCATTGGTTAGATTATTAAAATTTCGGCAATATTTTAGCGCTGGCTATTTAGTCAGTATATTAAAAAAAGATATTTCTATGAGATTAAATTAATTAAAATGCTTAATCGTTATCGACTTGCAGTTTTATTGCTAAATTATTGGATATTAGATTCTTTGTTTTGTGTTTAGTCCTTACTTAAAATAAGTATTTTTGAAAATAAAGAATCCTTTTCTAGATTTTCGTTGTTTTTAATTCATTGGAACATACAATTTCGACATTTGATCGCCGGAAGTGGAATTTGAAGATGGTAACGTGGATTCCATTACTTAATTATTTATTTTTGATATCTACTAAGCTTATCTCTCCGAAACTAGACATCATTTAAATGATTTGTGAAAGAAACAATTGACAATCGTGTAAATATCCTCTTTGACACTTATACTAGAATTATCTCCACAAGAGCTTTAATTTGATACCAAACATCATAGAGCCAAATTATTTATTTAAAACATAATAATTGACGAACGTTTGCATGTGATGTCAAAATATGAGTGATAATAATTCTATTGGTAACTGAAATTAACTCGTAGCCAGTTATAAGCGGAACTATATTGTAAAGTGGATTCAACCTTAATTTCCATATGATCATATGTTATGTTAATCGCTTTGTTAGCAATATTTAATGACTTTTTTGAGGTTGTTTATATGAAATTATATACTACAATAGTTTATATTGGATTTGTTGCAATTAATTCAGTGAAAAATACTTAGCTTTCCACTTTATTGTTGAATTACATAACCTCATTGCTATACTGAAATTAGTCTTTCTCAAGATTTTACTCTTCAAAATATGGAATCTAAACGAAGAAGTGTTAAAAATTGTTGTGTTTATAGATGTCATTCCAAATTTAGTTGAATTGTTGATTTGAGTTCCCATAAATTTCCTAAAAGGGGAAAAGGAAAGTGTTGGTAGTAAATAAATTTGGAGACTACGATCCAGTTCATAAACAAGCTATGCGGATTAGAAAAATTCGTACAGGGACAGCTGAAAGCTGAAATGTACAATACAAAAATGTCATAAATACTCCCTTGTAATATTATTTTCTTTGAAGCTATGAATTTCATAACCTCATTCAGTCTTCGAGTTACAACTAAAACTCATATATAAATAAAAAGATTTTAAAAGAAAAAACTAAATGTTATAAAAGAAGAAAGCCAATACTTTCTCGCACAATTGAAATTGAATTGAATCATTCAACGAAATATGAATATTTCTTTGCTGAATATTTTTAATAGATTATAAACTTGCCGTACGCCACTTTTGATCCACCATTTTGTAAGCACAGTGCTGCCGCCAACGGTAATTTCAGTTGCCAATCTCCACATTATGATTCTCATTATTTCTATGGTTCAGAAAAAGATAACGAATTTTATAATAATTTAAATTTTGATAACGGCAAATGAACCGCTGATAATTTAAAAAAATATTACCAGTGAATGTTGTGCCAAACCGTTCAAAAATTAATTTTAGTTATTTCATATTTTATGTTAAATACTACAATTTATAAAATAAACGCAAAAAGCTAAAAAGTTTCATCAATAAAGTTTTGGTACCACTGGTTGAAATAGCTCATCTACTAACTTAAACCTAGCTTTTTGATAAAAAACTTGAATATAGAATTTCAGTCGAAAATTCGTACGCGTTCTCAAGTTATCGTGCATCCACACAGACCGACAGACAAACCGACTTATTTTAAAATTATGTTTTTCGGGTTCAGTAGAGTCTAAAACGTAAAGATTCATCAAAATCTCGAACTGTCAAAAAATCACGATTACAGTGCTTTTATTAATTAAATTATAGGTCGGGGAAGTAAAAAGTAGATAAATAATATTAAAATCAAATCACAAAATACTGTCCAGCCCAACCTATACTACAGAATACTCTCTCAGAATCGTCATTAAGACAAAAAATCTCGGTTAGAGAGAGAGTTAATTTTTCAAACAGATTTAAATGTCCAATCGGCTACTCTCACGAAACTTCGTTAATTTTCATCGCACAATGCTTTGTACGAGAGTGTTCGGAACGTTCTTAACACTCCATATGCATGCGGTCAGTTCAACAAATGCCTTCATTTATTTCGTGATGAATTCTTTTCATTATATTAGTTATCCTTATATTAAAAAGACAATTTAATATGAACTATGGTCAGTTTTTATTTTCTTATGATGAAAATGTCTATTCAATAACCATTCTGAGTTTACGTTCACTGGTTAAATCGATTTTCCTCAAATTGAAAAATGTTGTGAATGAAGATGCCCTCTATCAGTAGTATTTTTTTAAGTATCGCTATCCATGTAAAATTTAGAGAAATTTGTCGTTAAAGTTGGCGACTTTAACATGGGAGGTATAGGTTATACATCGTAAAAATAAACATTCTTACTAATATCAAAAAAAGTTTTCTTTACATATCTCTGAAAAAAACAATATACGTTAGAATAGAATGTGAGGAAAATTTACCATTTAAAATATTTCACCTATCCATATTCATTATCAAGAACGAGCCATAATAAAAATGTAAACACTGCAGTTTTACGTTGGGAGGAAGAGACATGAGAGAGAGATTGCAACGCTGCGGAATCACTCTGCGCGCCTTCTGGTCTACTCAACTCACACAGGCACAGATTGCGTCTGTCCATGTGAAGCTATGTTGCCGCACTTCTAACACAACAAACTACGCACACTCCCTCTCTCTCGCACAAACTATTCTGTCTCTCTCTCACCGAGTGAACGTCCTTATCTACGACAACTGAAATTACCGTCGGCGGCAGCACTGTGCTTACAAAATGGTGGATCAAAAGTGGCTTACGGCAAGTTTGTAATCTGTTTACAATGTAAATACGTTGATATTCAACAAAGAAATATTCATATTACGTTGAATGATTCAATTAAATTTCAATTGTGCAAGAAAGTATTGGCTTTCTTCTTTTATAACATTTAGTTTTTTCTTTTAAAATCTTTTTATTTATGTATGAATTTTAGTTATAACTGGAAGACTGAATGAGGTTATGAAATTCATAGCTTCAAAGAAAATAATATTACAGGAGAGTATTTATGACATTTTTGTATTGTACATTTCAGCTTTTCCTGTACGAATTTTTCTTATCCGCATAGTTTGTTTATGAACTGGACCGTAGTCTCCAAATTTATTTGCTACCGACACTTTCCTTCTCCCTTTTCAAGAAATTTATGGAAACTCAAAGCAACAATTCAACTAAATTTGGAATGACATCTATAAACACAACAATTTTCAACACTTCTTCGTTTAGATTCCATATTTTGAGGAGTAAAATCTTGAGAAAGACTTATTTCAGTATAGCAATGAGGTTATGTAATTTAACAATAAAATCGAAAGCCAAGTATTTTCCACTGAATTAATTGCAAGAAATCCAATATAAACTATTGTAGTATAAAATTTCATATAAACAACCTCAAAAAAGCCATTAAATATTGCTAACAAAGCGATTAACATAACATATGATCATATGAAAATTAAGGTTGAATCCACTTTACAATATAGCTCCGCTTATAACCGCTTGGTGGCTACGGCTTAATTTTAGTTACCAATAGCAGCAGGTGTGCAGAGCTCTAGTGCTGTCTCAAGTCCTCGATTCCATTGTCACCATAAGCTAACAAAGCGCTCAATACACTTGTTTGCATGCTATTATGTTGTTATTCCCAGGAGTTAAATCATACTACAAACGATTGAATATTATAGTCATCGGGAACTGAAAGTTTGAACGCGCTAGCTAGTTATTATTTCGATTACAAGATTATAGATACACAGACAGACAAAAAAGCGAGTTAATATTGCATTGTGATCCAGTTCTGAACTGTATTTGCAGTTTCAAGTCTTTAGCCCATCGGGAAATTAGTTTAAAATCGATTACAAGATTTGTACCGGACACAAAAGCGAGTTAATAAAAACGTAGTGAAAATGCTGCGAATTGAAAATAATTCAAATAAATACAGGAATTACAATATAAACAAATTAATATTTATTTAAAGTTATGTACAATACACAATGAATGTATAAATAAGCTCGCAAACATAAGTTTGGACCTCGCATTCATTTTCAATCACTTTATAATTCATAATAATTTTATGAACTGCCTATATGCCAATGTGCTATAATACTTACTCAAGAAATTATTTCTAAATGTGCTTAGTTGTGTTTGAACAATATTTTGATTAAAACAAATTCATTAACAGACAAATAAAGCATGTAACAAAACACAAATAAAAACAATTCCGATAAAGAACAAAATCCTCCAGAAATATTAACATTAGACAATAATGTTCTTTGTGAGAAAATAATAAAATTTAAATAAAATGGAATGACTGAAAATAATTTTTATTTAAATTAATCTGTGTTTAATGTTTTTAAGACATATTTAACGGTAAAGGCGAATGCTGCAAATCCTACAATAACGCAAAGATTCGTTATAGCTGCGTGAAACGGATTTTGTTCAGATGTTTGTTGTCTTAACATGGACTGGCTGTTTTCGTTTATTGATGCCTGATTTGCACTCCGTTTCACTAATTCCGCCTACAGAGAACAAAATCAAAATGAATAAGATGCAAAAGGAGCAGATTGGAGAATTTTACCTTAATAGTTGTAACAGTATCAGGAAAAAGCTCACAGAAAATTTTATTTCTTAGGTTAAAATCTAATGATTGCAGTGCCAATTGTTTTTTCTCGTAATCAGATGTTTCTATACTTCCAAGGGTCGGACTTTTCTCAATCTAAATTTTAGGAAATTAGAAATGCTGATAGGAACGTCCATTACAAATGTCACATTGTTTCGGTAAAGTATGTTTAGGGAGGATGGCTAACTGAATGTAAACGACGGTGAAGTTTCAACTTCCTTTGTTACAGAATAGTATATTCCGATACAAGTGCGGAATGGAGATCATTCCATGCGAATGCGAATAATTCAGCCACGAGACGAAGTCGAGTGGCAGAATTCACATGAGCATGGAATGATCGATTCGCACGAGTGACGGATGTTATTTTTTCTACAGTCAAAGGTGTTCGCGGAAATATTTATAACCAAAATTTGCAGTTTTTTGAGAAAGAACTTGCTTCATTGATCTCATTCCAATTCAACAAACTTTGATAAAAATACTCATATTGATATTTTTTTGGAGAGGAATGATAAGAAAATCAAAGAGAAATGAAATTATGATAGCAATGGAACAGTTTTTTCGCGACGCCACGCGGCTCTCCTAGGAATTTCTAAGCGTGCGGAATGACCCTTATTCCGCACGCTACAGCGTGTGGAATGGGTATCATTCCATAGTAACTGTAGAAAATAAGAATTTTTAGGAAGAAAGCGGATTGAAAAAGTGTATTGGTATATAAGAAGGGTATGTTTCAATAGAATCTACATTTTCAGAAACAAAAGAGAATAATGATTGTGTGGCATGTAAAGACGTCCTCTATTACAGTTTCTTTTCAACTCAAATACAAACCATGAAACTAAGAAGGCCGGTCAAAATAGTTGACACACTCCAGGCAGGATTCCAAGTGTCGGGATGAAAATCAGAAATACTCAAACAAAGTCTAGTATTGGTTTTAAACCTGCCACTTGGAGTTATCATATAAATAGCTGGTGGTTTAAACGGAAATTCCCTAGGGAAAACTAGTTTTCCGTGATAATACCCTCCGTCATAAGGAGTTTGCTCAGGGCCACTAACAACATAGTGCCTAAAATGAAAAAAAAAGATTAAATTTTGCTGAAATTTCAGCATTTGAGCTACTTCTTACCATTCTAAAATATTCGAGGGCACAGGTTCAGCTATGATATATGGAACAGGGTCCCGTTTTAAGCGTAAATAATCTTGTTTAAGTCTTGAAGTAGCAGTATTAGACTTTCTAGTTGACATCTTCAGATTCTAGAGCGAGAAAATAAATTCCATGAAATAGTTAGTTAAGTAGGGCTAAGGAGAATTTTTTGCATCTAACGTCAAGTAAGCTGCAACCAAATGTCAGGTTAAGGAAGTTATCAACTAGTTTGTAAATTAATTAGAAATACTCACTTTGTGAAACATTTAATACTGCTAAGTATACGTCGTAATGATTTCTAAATATTTTTTGTTTGACATTACAATTAAACTTATGAAACAAGAAAAAAATTACATTCAAGGCCAAGAAAGTGACAGCATGACCATTTAAATATTTCACAAGATTGTCAAAGTCACAAACGTCACCAACATCACAAGTTGGCAGAATTGATGGTTGGGGGAAATTTTTGTCAGCTTAAAAAAAAATGGGAAGAATTTTTGCCAAATTGATCAAATATTGAAAACTTTTTTATAATAATTGTATCTTTGTTATTGAAGTGGGCAGACTAAATAACAGATGGCGTAAACTGTAATCATTTGGTGCGTTCATTTGAACAGTCTTCAACTAGAAGGGAATTCTGGCGATGGATTCGAGTTTGTGTTCGTGGGAAACATGGAATATTCAGATTTCTGGCGACGAACTCATGACGTCATGAGTTAGTAATCCCACGGATTCATGGATACTGCAAGCGAGCTGCTTCCATGTAGTCTATCCTTTTCCAAATGTCGTTCTTTCTCACTCTTCTGTCAAGCATTTATTTTCAATGATTTCAAAAAGTTAATTGAAAGAGATTTGACTCATTTTGAAGTGTCTATAAAAGTTCTTTTCTGAATAAGAACTAATTACTTCTCCGTAATATTTCCAATTCGGGAATGTCTTTCTTTGCAAACTTTGGTTAGAATGAAAAAAGTGTCAAAAAATTCGAAATCAATTATTACTGATATTTTGTATTATACTGTCAAACATAAAAAGTTGCAATTAAAGCTACTAATGTTGAATTCATGGTAATGACTAATAAATAACCTAAAAAATTCAAACTTCAATTCTGATATGGAATATGATGGAATATTTCGTTCTGGCGAGGTGTTGTAGCTGTGACGTATGTGTGGAAACATGACGTCATTAGTTGGAAAAAAATTTAAGGAATCATGGATTTGCATCCATCGCCAGAATTCGCCTTAGGTAACGTAAGTAAGTGCTACCAACTAACAATATTAAATCAGACAACCAATATTGTTTTTTCAGAAAATTAAAATCCCCTATTATTCGAGTTGTCAACACCTGCTTTGACAGGTCATAACTTTGAGCTGTAGAATAGTAAAATTATATATAATTGGTAATTAGTAAACATGGCATTCAACTTTCCGGCATTTTCTTATATTATAGCTTTAATAGTGGATGCTTTTTTAATATTTTTCTCACTATTTCACGTGATAGCATTTGATGAATTGAAAACTGATTATAAGAATCCAATAGAGCAGTGTAATAGTCTTAACCCGGTAAGTTTAGATATTAGAATTTTGACTATTGTTTTCGAGATGTTTATAATAATTCTTTTAGTTGGTGGTACCCGAGTATTTATTACATCTTCTGTTTAATATTTTATTCGCTGCCTCAGGAGAATGGTTTTCTCTTTGCATAAATATTCCTTTGATTGCGTATCACATCAATCGTTATCGTACTAGACCGGTAATGAGCGGTCCAGGTCTATATGACCCGACTAGCATAATGAATGCTGATGTTTTGACACGGTGTCAACGAGAAGGGTGGATAAAATTGGCATTTTATCTTCTGTCTTTCTTCTATTATTTATATGGGTATGTAATAGCTTTAGAAAGAGCCCATGAGCATACATGATTACCCACTATTTAGATTTAGGTGTTACTTTTCCAATTGCTATTTTTATTATGTATTAACTCTTAAATCTACAGCTTGGTTTGAATTTTTGTATTTGTGATATATCGTTCAATTTAATACTAATATTTGCTTTAAGTATTTCACTATAATACTCTATTTTTATTTCACTTGCAAGTGCAACTTTGTGATATCAATAGAGTGATGGAATACACTGTATTTTTATAGGCTGCCCTTCCGTTTTTGAACATAAAATGATTTGTTAACAAAGGAGTTCGAAAAGTTGTAAACATGTTGTATTATCCTAAAGTAATGTACATAATTATAACTTATAAGTTGCATGGTTCTCAAATTTGAATAAATAATACAGTTTCAAGAATTTTGGGAACTGATTAGGGGAAACGGAAAGAACTGGAATCCCAAAGATGTACACCCTGTCTATTAATTTATAGGGCGAAAGATAATTTGATTATTTTTTGCAGCATGATTTACTGCCTGATATCTTCGTAAGGTAGGCTTCAATCCAGGGCAGTGAAAGCGTGTAAATATTAAAAATTGGGGCCCCAATTCTCGTTCCGTCATTAGTGTCGATTTTTTTAATTCATTTTATCATTTTGTATCTGACGTAGTATCAATGGGATTTCGGTTCTTTTTTGTTACTTAACATTAAGTTGTAGATCGTAATGTTATGTATTTTAAGGTTCTCAAAGTAATCCATTTATAACAAAAAAGAACCATAATACCATTTTTTTAACTTGATGTTGTACAAAATAATTTATCCTTTTTTGTTATGACTGGTTATCATTCTGTAACAGTTTTCTTTTAAAATAAAGTTGATAAAAATGTTTAATTTTCATTATATTTTCATATAAATTGAATACAGTATTTAAAAGTGAATACACATTTCATATAAATTTATCAAATACGTAATAAATATTTGATCTGCACAACTTTGATTATAAAATTGGTGGAGTATAAATGCACGATACATCTAACTTGTATAAAATAAATTATTTTTAAAATTAACAAAATATAAACATTTTAATTTCAAATAGTACTTAATATTGGGCGGTATAATTTATCAAATTAATAATTTCTTACTTTTAAATATAAAAATAATTAATATTTGGAATTAATCACAATTACTGAAAGAATTGTTTGTACTCTCTATCTATGGTATATATTTGAAGCAATTTTATCTGGCAAGATGGCCCGTACAGCTTCTAAACTGTACGGAAGACGCAAAATAAATTTGCAATTTGAGCACAATTCGAGAGCTTGTATCAAAAACTGGCACAAACATTATTATTGATATATACATTATTAGTTTTGATCATTATTTTTGTACTTAAACCCCAAACTAATCAGTACAAAATTTTAAGTGAGTAGTAAATAAAATTTTAATTGCCCAGTTTTTCAAGTAGCCATTCTTCAGTGAGTTCGTCTAGTTCCCTAATTTCATAGACTCTGGTCAATTCTGCCTCTTTCTGCAATGCAAGTTTAGTTCCAGCATACATTATTTGTAGTTCGATTTGGCTATCTCTGGGCGTGAAAAATATGAAACAAAGAGGGTATGATATCCGGCCATCGCCATGTTCGTGACGAAAACTGTATATTATATAGCGAGGCTGATGACCAGCTAATTGGTCTTGCAGTTCATCCAAAGTAACTTCCTGAGATATAGATTATATTATAAATAAACAAAAAAAAATAATATAATTACTCACTTCTATTAGTTCGTCAACACAAACAGTTTGAGCTTCCCTATCAACTTTTACTGGAAAGATAAAAAATGAGTCATACATCAAACGCCCAAAATATTTTACTTACACACAAGAGCAGCGTTGGATTCGCTTTTTCTAAATCTGAATTTTCTTATTGCTTCTTTTGCTTCATTGCTTATATCGCAAACTTTAACATTTCCGGACTAAATAACACAATAGTTGAATTAGTTTTGTGCTAATTTTTTAAATTAAAACTTACGTACCATGATGATAAAAGTAATGTGTGGAATTAGTACTACAAATCAGAAGGAGTAATTCGATGAATCAAAGTGACGAAATGCAATTATTGCTGTGCTTACTTCCTGACAACTTGATAGTGTGTGTGTCACTCACAACAATGCTGTCAAGAATGCATACATTTAACAAATAACATAAAAATATTAAACTTTGGAATAAGTGGTGAAATTATTCAATGAAATAATTGGGCAATATTTGTATAAAACAGAATTGAGGGAAAAAACAAGGTTTTATCTAATATTTTCAATATAATTTCGAAAATAGTTGACATTTTGCTCCACAGATGTCGCCGAAATAAGCAAAATAATTTGTCAGAAGAGGTTATTTGTCAAGAAATACCTATCTTTCAGTTTTTACTCATCATATCTTTCTAATCTTCGAAAAATATCGAAAGAGTACTGCGTAAATTTGACCAAACAAAATAGAAAATGACAGTGTTGGAATTTTTTGGGTGCACATTTTTGGCCTTTGGTCCACCTTTATCAATGTTTATATTTACTATTGCTTGTGATCCTGTCCGAATTATTATACTTATTGCAGCAGCATTTTTCTGGCTACTGGCATTGTCTATATCATCATTACTGTGGTTTATAGTAGTGCCACTTCGAGATAAACTAGTATTTGGAGTTGTGTTTTCTGTGTTGTTCCAAGAAGGATTCCGGTATATAATTTATCGAATATTGAGAAAAGCAGAAGGAGGACTGAAGAAAATAACGGATGATAACAATGCTCAAATTACGGAAAATAAACATATACTGGCTTATGTCAGTGGACTTGGCTTTGGGATTATGAGCGGAGCATTTTCTCTTGTCAATGTTGTTGCTGATGCAGTTGGTCCAGCAACAATGGGCCTCAAGTCTGGATCGGAGATGTTTTTTATCACTTCTGCTGCAACTTCTCTTTGTTTTATTTTGTTGCATACTTTTTGGAGTGTGATTTTCTTTAATGCATTGGACAACAAGAACATTTTACAACTTGTGTGGGTTGTATGCTCACATATGTTTGTTTCTTGCCTGACTCTTGTGAATACTTATGAATATTATGCTGCTAGCTTAGTACCAGCTTATTCAGTCTTATTAATAACTACTTTACTTAGTTTTAAAATTGTAGGCGGATCATTAGCTAGTTTTAAGGCGTGTATAGTGGCTAAATAATATATTTACTAATATTACCAAATATATTTATACATAAAAGTAATATTTATAATTGATACTATTGATATTAATTTAAAACTATGATTTACTATTACTTATTTTGTACCATAATTATAAGTAATTAATAAAGACAGCTTTTTTAATAATGTTCTACTACCATTGCCATTCATATCTGTGCCTAGTTGGCGCCACTTGTAAACTTGTCATAAAAATAAAAATTTATGACTAATTATTAGGACAATTTCAGGTTATTTCAAATCCATTTCTATGAAAAAAGTTGATCAATTCTTTTATAATTGAAAAAAAATTATAATTACGTACAGATTGATGTACAAATTTGTTGAAATCTTATTTTTAATTTTGAGTTTTTTTTTAGGAATATTCATTTATAAAGTACAATAACACCAATAAAATACACAGATACGCTTTGGCAGCAAAAAACCGGCTGCGTCTGTGAAGCAGACAAAGAGTACAATTATTGTGTAAATTAATTATAAAGTAAATATTTTACAGTTATTTTATGCTGTGATAAATTAGTAACCAATTTTTTTCATATTTAAATTAAAAACTAACAGGTAAATAATAACAAAGTATCTATTCTATTAATAATACATCTTGTGTACACTGTTCATCTTAACGATTCATTCGAAAGACAATGCACGATGTTCTTATGTTTTATATTTGAGTTTAAATAATTCAAAACAATTGAAAACTACCACGTGTTGATACTTTAGTAGGTTATCTCATAGCGGCTTCCGGATTACGGTACTAATAACCACTTTTTTAATTTCTTACAGAACTAAACAACTATGGCCACTAAAAGAAAACGTGCACCAGTCAAGAAACCAGCCGGAAAACGCGGAAAGAAGAAAGTTGATGATGACATGGAATCAGATATGAGTGACGCGAGTGATGATCATCATAATCAGCCGGATGAAGTTTTAATCGCCGGTCATGGAGATGTTTTAGATATGCCCAATAAACTACCTGAAGTAAGTTTTATTTATTATAAATAATCTCAGAGCTGATTTTTTTGAATAAACAGGAATTACTGAAAAGTATGATAAAGCCGGCCGGTCAACTGATCATTTTCGGGCAAGTTAGTTGGGACATTACAGGGAAGAGAGAAAATAAAAATACTCAGCGAACTCATCCAAATCTGAATGTTCCTCATCGTTTTCGAGAAATTCGTGTTCGACTTGCTATTAGTGGTTGCGTTTCTGCTCATAGTATAGTCGTTGCAGAAGATGGAAGAGCTATGAGCTTCGGTAATTTATATTCCTAATATGTTGAACTATTTGGAGCTGATGAATTCTTTTAATTTTAAAAAGGGCGCAATCAGTGCGGACAACTCGGACTTGGGAATACTAACACTATGGATAATCCAGATCTAATTCCAGCCCTTAGTGATATGAATATCATCGGAGCTGCTACTGGAAGGAATCATACACTTTTCTTAAATGGTATAATTAGGCAGCAAGAAATAAAATGCTTATAAAAATTATTTGTGTTCATTACTTGTATACATTTTTCGTTTTCTGAATTTAGATACGGGTACTGTTTACGCTTGTGGAGACAACCGCATGGGTCAGTGTGGTGTCGGCAGCAATGCGCCGTCCATAACGACTCCTACGCGCCTCAACTATCGGGGTCCTCCAATCATAAAAGTTGGCTGCGGAGGCGATTTCTCAATTATCCTTGATTGCAAGGGTGGATTACATTCTTTCGGGCTACCAGAGTACGGACAGTTAGGTAAATGAATTTTAAAAAAATTACAGGATGTCCGAATGTCGATGGTATAACTTCTGAACAACAAGAACTATTTTGGCCGATTTCTTCTTACTTCAATAAATTCTAAGCAACTGAATAACTAGAAGAATGATTCAAACAAAAAAAATATTATTTCAGCTTACTGAAGAGTGGCGTATATACATTTTTCCAGAGGCATTTTACCGAGATATGACGTATAGCTTAAGTTTTGATATGGGCGTCAAATCTGATTTTATTCTGCAAAAATTTATCTTGTTTCATTCTCATATTATTAAAATTGTATTTTCGCATGAAGAAAAAACCACTTTGTAAGTGATCTCAACATGTTCTATGGGTAAATTAATTTTATTATCGTGGATTAAGGATTTTGATTTTATCCACTTCAAAAACAGACAGATTTAAAGTCTCGGGGAATTATTCGCAGCTCTTTTTATAGGTGAATGTTTCATTTATAATTGCTGTGAGAAAATTAATTTTTTCATCTTTAGCAATTGCTTTCTTATTTTTGTGATTCGAGATTTTTTTCTCTTTCAATTTTAAAAAGGACTGGCCTGATTTAAAGCATTTTATTCAATCACGATTTAAATCAGTGTGATTTTCTTCAAAAAAATAGTCAGTTTAAAACATTTTCTTGCATATTTCATTAAGACCCGGTTTCACCAAAGTCAGTTAAATTTATCTAGAGGTTATTTTGAGTTATTAACTATAGTTATAATTGTATCAACAACAGTTTTCGTATAAAATAACCTCTGGATAAATTTAACTGGCCCTAATTCAGTTATATTTATATTGCAGAACAAAATAACGATTCGAATCAAGTATACTTGAAAATTCAATAGTTATTTTTGATACTAGTTTGCAAAATGTCAGTTTTGTATTCGAGAATTTCGTAATCGAGTATTTTAAAAACCATGTCTCAAAATTAATAAAAATGTAAAGAGAAAATTTGGAAATTTCGAATCAATCAATGTTACTTTGTATGTTTCTATGATAACAACAGTTTATTTCATTGCCGGATGCGAAATGTTTCGCATTTCCTGTAGACAAAAACAATAATCTCGCGTGTTTCTACTTCTCATGTAAATGTTCACTTCCAATGATAGTTTGAAAAAAAAATTTTTTTTGAGGCTTTCAAATCAAAACTAATTATCTTTTAATAGTATATTATGCTACAAGGACTGAACTATCGTCATTATTGTCTAGGATGAAGTTAACTGCACTTGATGAAGACGAGGGCAAAGCGCGAAGCGAAAACGAGGTCGGATCTCAAGGCGTAGCTTCGTGCAGCTTATTTAATCCGTGACAATAATGACTGTCGTTCAGTGCTCGTCTTGCATAGAATACTTTCTGTAACAAGTGCACCAAAGTATCGCATTACTGAGCTTTTCAAATTAACTTAGTTGTATTGAAACTATCTTATTGATTTTACAAATTTTTGCAATTGCCATCACATTTAAAGTAAACTAATACTACAAAACATAGCTTACATGACTTATTTTATTGATTGATTTAAGAATATATTTTGCACATATTCTGTGCTATCAAGTTTACAACAAATGCAAACACTATAACGAACACATACCATAGTACAAATTTCTTCCAGATGTCAATTTGACTTATAACAATGAAATTAAAAAGTACCAACGGCATCCATGAGCCACAATTATAATTTTTTCCTCTCTGCAGGAAATTAATATTTATTAATTCACCGTCAATAGGTAATTAATGATAAATGTTTCGAGGGTTTGGAATTGAGAACTTTCGAAGCAGAATTTAGTTCAGTAATTTGAGTAATTGGATATTTTCGGTGCACGAGTTACAAACAAGTAATAATCACTAGTATATTGTGCAACAAGTGTGGCAAGTTGTCGATGTCCACGAGAGTAAAGTTGACAACACCGTACGAGTTGCAGATACTATTTTTTATTACGTACTATTTTGCGCTTGTTTTTCCGGGCAGTAAATAGCTAGCGTGTGACAACTTTACTTGTCGCACGCAAAAGGCAAAGAGCTCTATTTACCGCCCGGAAAAACGTGCACAAAATAGTACTTATCTCGCATGAGTAATAAAAACATAAAAATACGTCTTCATTTTGGGATAATTTTTAAAAACTGAAACAATCAATGAAAGAAAATCCATGATTTTTGATTTTTTTAAATTTAAATAATGATATAAGAATATTCCCAACAAATTAAGTTATTTTTTTTGATCAATGAAGATTATTTGTCTTTATACATTTCGATTGATGTCTTGAATAATAGTTTCCATTGAGATTTTATGAAGTTTATCGAATAGAAATAACGTAGCCGGATTCAGCTCTCTTCATTAAATAAAGAAGCTCTACTTTTCATCATGGAAATGTCCTTTTTTCCATATTCAATCATGCTAACATGAATTTATTTTTATTTATATTTTTAATATGCTTTTCCAATAAATTTGTATGTTTTAGTCAATAATTTGTGAATCAAATCATAAGCGTGAAGATTACTTGCAAAGTAGTTATTTATTGTCGCGAATGTATGATGATGGACCAAAAGTAAAACTGAACGAAATTTATAATGTTGGAAATACAAAAATTGAACACAATTCTGCAGGATGAAATCAAATATGACGTCCATTTGAAAATTTATTCATCATATTTCAGAAATATAACATTATCACGTAACCTATACGAGATATAACGAAAATAAAAGTGTCTATTCAACCGAATTCGTAGCTTTATAGTTCAGAAGTAAGCCATGTTACTTCATCGAAATTTGGACACCTGTACATAGACAGAATGTCTCATTTTATTGAATGTGTACTCTTGAAAAAAAAAATGATGTACTAATTTTCTTCCAAAAAAACCTATACCCTTATTCTCTCACTTTTTGGAGGAACTGTATCCATCTCATTGTTTCCACTATAGAGCTATATTTCTTTATCCCAATTTTGTTTAAGTAGCACTTGAACAAGAGGTGCACATCAGCATAAATAGTTATAATTTTAAAACCGATTTTACATTAAGGTCACAACACGGATGGAAAATTTTTCCAGACCACTACGAAACTAAGCTTCCATTATGAAACAAGCCCGAAACGCATCGTTTTATACATCGAAAAAACAAAGGACGGACACGTTTCTCCTGTGGATGTAACGGAGATTGTTGATTTCTCATGTGGTATCAATCACACCGTAGCGATCGATTCGCAAAAGAGGGCCTTTTCTTGGGGATTTGGAGGATTTGGTCGTCTAGGTCATGCTGAACAAAAGGATGAATTGGTACCACGATTGATCAAATATTTTGATTCTCAAAGCCGCGGGGTACGATCTGTCCATTGCGGAAGTACTTATAGCATAGCTGTTACTGATATTGGTGAGTTTCAAATAGAAAAAATGTGTGTAAATATTGATGGATTTGTTTTTTTAAAGGTGGTCTGTTTATGTTCGGCCAAACTAAGCGTACGGGTGAAGCAAACATGTACCCGAAGCCAGTACAAGACCTGGCCGGGTGGGATATCAAACTCATTGGAACGGGTTTTACAAGTATTATGATTTCAGCTGATGATAGTGTCATTGCTTGGGGTGCTTCGCCCACTTATGGAGAATTGGTGAGTTAAACTTCTAAAATATTTGAAACAATCGTAATTTTTTTTAATGTTTTACAGGGTTTGGGAGAATTCCAGAAGTCTACATCGGTGCCCAAAGAGGTAAATAAGCTGGAAGGAGTGAAAGTACTTGGTTTGAGTATGGGTTACAGTCACACCATGATAATCGCTGCGACAGATACTGAAGAACAGCGCGAAAAACTCGAAACGCTCCCTTTGTTTGAGCCCTAGATGCTCACGACTGATTCACGTTCGTAGATTAGTGATTATGCACATTCGATTGATAGTTCATTACTTTTGATCAAATCTTTAATTTTTCAGTCGTTCATTTTAATTTTTCATTTCGATTTTAACACATTTTTTAAAATGATCTTTTATTGATCAGTGCATTTATTCCAAAGTAACATAAGTAGGCTTATGTCGACATATACATGATCGTTTTTCACTATAATCATACAGCCGTTACATATTCCCCATCAGATTTTATTAATTATTATATATCCAGTGCCGGATTGAAAATTGAGTATTTAGTGGGGCCCTTGAGCTGGTGATAATATATTTTGCTCGGGAAACCCCCAAAATCGGGGACTTCTGGACATGCGCCTAGTGTGCTTAATGAACAATTCGGTACTGCATCCATCTATTGAATTAAAACTGCCAGTAAGCAAATAAATGCATTGTTATACCTCATAATACTTGGGAAATGATTAGAATAAGATTTGGAGTTGTAATGGAATGTATTTTAATCTAAGTAACTTATAACAGTATTAAAATAGTTATTTGTAGATCCTGGCTGTACAAGTGATCTTTTTCAGCTGAGGTTTACACCCTTTTAGGCTGCTATTACAAAAGTATTATCCTTTGGTTACTATAAAATGTTTCAGATTTATCAAAAACCAGATTGTCAAAAATGTAACTTTTTTGAAAAACTTATTGCACTAGGAGAGCTTAGAGTGGAAAAATAAGATTTTGGGTCTGAACAAAGTCTAGAAACATTGCTCCATCATTATTATTTTTTCGGGAAAGTTATGTGTTATCATATGCTGGGAATACATTATAGATACAAAAATCTATTTTTTTTACATTGAAAATGATGTAAAAAACTGTCACTTCTTATAAATAAAATAATTTGCGATCTCAAAAATGGTGGAAAAAATAAAGTTCATTTTTGAAAATAGTAGAGAGCAACGACTAGCGATGCATTGTCAGCACATGATAGCACAATTTTTTTCTAAATAAAGGATGACGAGGTCATGTTTCTGGCTATTTCTAAATGGATAGTATTTTGGTAATAGGTGTCTAAAATATATTTTTACATAATTTTTACTTCAAAAACAGTGTTATTATACTTTGCGGGTTAATACACAGTTTATGATTTTAACGTAGGATTTTAAGTGGTTTGAGTACGAAATTATTTTTTTAGAAAACATTCTGTACACATTTCAAGTAAAAATAAAACCATGTAATAAATACTTCACAAAATATTATCATACTCTTAATATAATTAAGAGAACTATAGTCCAAATGCATTAAAGTTGAGGTTTCCTTTGATTCTAACTGTGGAATAGCATTGATTTTGATCCATTCTTTCAAGAGATTTTTCTCAACATTTAGTTTTGTATAAAAAAAAAGTTGACAAATTGGCATGAGGAACATATGTTAAGGACGCTTTATTTCAGAGGAATGTTAATAAATTCTGATCTCATTCAAATACACATTTAAGAGTTTGATAATATTTATTACTGTACTTTCTTCCTAAATACAATTCTTTTCTTATTGTGTTCGTTTTTCTTTGGGATATTGGTTGGTGCTGGCTCAACTTCTTTCGGGGGAGGAGGTAATAAATCAGGTATTTGTGGACCATATACAATATTTGTGTTTGTATTACAGATTTGGTAATGTTTTTTGAAACCAATCTTCGCATTATCACTATTTATCATTGGATCTAGCTGTGTAGGAATTTCATTCCAAACGTTTTCACCTTCCATCCTTAATCTCTTTTCAGTTATTGGTAATGCCGGATGTTTCCTTTTCCTGTTAGGTTCTGATAAACTTTCTACATCAATATTAGCATATTCTAATAATGTTGGACCTGGCATTAATCTCGAAGTAACATCTTTTTGACGCTGAAGTAATTTTTGTTTTGTTTCAGAAATATTCTCAAATTCTGGAGCGTAACAAACGTGTAAAATTTCTCCATAGAATGATGAGTTATCTATAAACCGTTTAGCAATTCTTGCTGATTGTATACGGTTGAATTGTACGTGAAAATTTTCTGTAAAAGCATCTGTTTCGTACTTGGTTATCATTTCGAATTTCTTTACATCTCCAAATTTTGCACACTTTGCTTTCAGCTCATCGCTCAGTTTTATTTTTGGTACCTTGTAAATGATCAAATGCTGGGACTCATTATTCACTGTGTATACCTAAAACAGAAAAGAATTAGAGGAATTGAAGGCTCATTGATCTCTATGAATATATTATAGAGATCAGTGTGAAAGATTTAATAGTCATAACCATACTTTTACAGCAGTTAATTTTTTGCCCTGTCGGTATAATGGTCTTGTCTCACAAAATTCTTGCTGAATATGATGAGACGGTAAAGTTTTACTTCCTGGATCAGTTACAGTATCCATCAAACTGGATTCTGTTCGCAGAGTATGTCAATAAAATCAATCTCATCAGAGCGGATGTAACGATAGTGAATGACAGTAATGACGAAGAACCATCGCTTCATGATGAATTGCATGTACGAAAAATAGAAAATATCATAATAGCAGAAATGGAAAGAGCACTTTCAAGGCATTAATTAGCGACTTTCTCGAGAATTGTACAGCTTTGAATTGAATTCGTTCTGCAGCAATCTTTGTATACTGATTTTATCAATCAAAAGGCGTGCCAAAGTCAAGCCTGATTTATAGATTGGAATGGAATGGAATGGAATGGAATAGAATACAGAACAGAAATATAAAACATGGAGTACGCGTGTAGTGATTTATAGATTCGCAACACAGAAAGGAATGGAATGGAATAGAATAGGAATTAACCAAAGTTTATTTAGTATTCCATTCCATTCCATTCCTGTTCCGATCGGGTATATCCGACAATGTTCGTGTCAGTTCGTGCGATACTGACCTGCGCAGTATAGAATTTTTGTAGCATTTACTATTTGCGACATATATATTCGCTATAATATATGCAGGAGCAGCAAAAAAATAAACTGTATCCATTTTAAAATTATCAAAACACTTAAAACAATACCCAACGATGCTACTAAAGTCAAACAAAGAAAACAAGGTTAGGATAACGAAATGTCAGATAACATCATTCTATTCCGTGTTGTGTTAATCTATAAATGGGATCAGACAATTTTTGTGTTCTATTCCATTCCATTTCATTCCATTCCATTCCATTCCAATCTATAAATCAGGCTTCAGTTGGACCATCAACCAAATATTTGTGCACCTGATACTATGAAGCAGAAAAAAATGGGATTAAAGTGGAAATACAGTTTGGAGTCGCAGTTTCTTCAGCAAGTATCCAAGCATGAGTGGACTTCATAATGCTACGAATTGAGAACTAGATTTAGAGGCTCAAAAGAAGTAAGAACGTATCATTTTTATTACACAGTTAAAAAATATAATAGAAGCTTCTCGTCTTTCTCGCATTTCCAATATTTTTTATAACAGACAAATAGAATCTGTCATACTTTCGAAACTCATATCCCCTGAACAAGTAATCGTAGATTTATAAATTAATCTATAATAGGAAGCTTATATTGTCTAATTTATTTCAAATCCAGATTTAGCTCCCTAACTTTAACTCCACCGATATCTCTGAAGATAATAATCTTCAGTAGAAAGCTTATACCGTTCAATTCATATTTGAAGCCCGATTTAACTCTTTATGTTTGAACTTCACCGATATAGGAAGTCAAATAATACAATTAAAATCCCTCAAATGTTAAAATAATTTATATCTCGAGAATTATTGGCAAATTCGAATTTATCTTCATATTCTGATTCTGCGGATTAAAAGTAAAAGTAAGAGTATGAAAGTATATTTTTCATCCCTTTAATATTTCTACTAGGGCGTCAAATAAATTATTAAATGTGTCTGTAAATTGGAAGTTGCTATAAATACTTCATATTCAAATGCAAATTACACAAAAATTAGAGCTTGTTTTTAAATTTAGATTGCAGATTATGCTTCTAGAGGTTCGAATACTGCTTAAAAATACATTTTAACTAATTTAATACTATCGAGTAACATATAAAATTCTGTCGTTTTCTAGATTATGTTAATCACCCTTGAAGATCAAACGGCATCTTGAAAATAATGATCTGAGGAAGCTAAAAATGGCGAAAAATTCAAATTTTCGTCTTTCATGATAATGATCATTAGGAAGTCCAGATGTTCAGTTTGGCAACCACACTGTTCCACAACTCGGAGAATCCAAAATACATTTTCGTATTCAAATCAGAAGTGATAGAGCGATAGATACATTGGAGAAAGGATTGTAAGACTTAGTTGTTATATCAAGTGATTATACTTTAGATTTAATTGAGCTAGAAATTAATGTTTTTAAAATCGCCACTAGTCAAATTATGCTAGTTTATAAGCATGAATATTGGACCGAATTCAATTCCCTTCGTTATACTATTTATTATTCATTATCTTTTGATCAAAAAATCATTAACAGAGATAACTATAGTCCATCTTAAATTTCGTTACTTGAGGACTCGACTATAGTCTACCATTAATGACTCTTTCAAATGTTTCGACCCATTGGTTGCAGAGATAATAAATTTTTTGTCTTTCAAGAACACAAAAAATTTAGTATCTCTTGGATCTATTGATAAATAAATCATAATGAGAGATAGCTAATGAATCCTAGCTTCCGTTTCTTGAGCACCCGTTCATAGTCTATTAGTAATTACATTTTCAAATGTTTTGAGCCACTGGTTATAAAGATAATAAATGTTTTTTATTACTAGAACACAAAAAATTTAGTATCTTCTGGATCTATTGATTAATAAATCATAATCAGAGATAGCTAGTGAATCCTAGCGTCCGTTTCTTGAGCATCCATCCATAATCTATTAGTAACTATACTTACAAATATTTTGAGCCACTGTTTATAGGAGTAATAAATATTTTGTATTACAAATCCACAAAAAAATTAGTATCTTTTGGATCTATTAATTGATAAATCATAATCAGAGATAACTAGTGAATCCTAGCTTCCGTTTCTTGAGCATCCGTTCATAGTCTATTAGTAACTACACTTTCAAATGTTTTGAGCCACTGGTTACAGATATAATCAATGTTTTGTCTTTCGAAAGCACAAAGATTTCTGTTGATCAATAAATCATTAATAAATACAGCTAGTGAATTCTAACTTCTGTTTCTTGAGCACTTATCTATAGTCTATTAGTTACTATACTTTCAAATGTTTGGAGCCACTGGTTACAGAGATAATAATTGTCTTGTATTACAAGAACACAAAAAATTCAGTATTTTTCTAATCTACTGATCAATAAATAATTAACAGAAATAGCTGATGAATCCTAGCTTCTGTTAAGCACCTGACTATAGTCTAGCAGTAGCGGAATTTTAAAATGTTTTGAGCCACTGGTTACAGAGATAATGAATATTTTGTCTTGCAAGAACACAAAAATTCCAGTATCTTTTGGATCTATTGATCAATAAATCATTAAAAGTTATAGCTGAGGAATCCTAGCTTCCGTTTCTTGAGCACCTGACTATAGTCTACCAGTAACGACACTTAAAAATGTTTTGGGCTATTGGTTATAGAGATAATGAATGTTTTATTTGCCAAGAATACAAAAAAAAACAATAGATTTTGGATCTATTGATCAATAAATCATTGCTAGAGAGAATTAGAGAATATTTGCATTTATCAATAAAGATCTTTTTTTGTTACAGGGATCATGTCGTTCTCAAATTCATCCCCGGACACCAGAGGGATCTATTCCAGGAAACCATCCATTGTCAATTACATGTATAAATTTTTATTAAACCAATGTTATATTTAATTAGAAATATAGATGTAATTATGTCTTATATTGAAGAAAATAAATTGAATGATATAAATAATGACTTTTTATTCATAACAATATTCCTTTGAATCCGTTGGAATTTGTTTATTTATTTACAAATAGTTCAAAATATGATTAAAATTGAAAATTATTTGATCCCAAGTACGTAGTTCAGAAAGTTGCCACTAGGGGGCAGCACCTGTCAATAAGACCAATTAGCAATCATCTCATGTATGGTGAAAAAAGTTGCTTCGAGATGAATTTTGTGTGTTCTAAAAATCCAAAAATTTGTATCAAGGTAGCAGGATTGAGAAGAGTACTTTCAAGAATTAATTAGCGATTTTCTCGAAAACCAGAAGGTTTAAAGACAAATATTTCAGATAAAAGTTACGTAACTTTCAGCGCTCTACAAGATTTAATTGAAAAAATTTTCTCTAGAGCTTATAGCTTCCGAGAAACGATATGCTACTACCCTTATTTTAAGGGCTAGAAGAAAATTTCATTAGCCTTTTTGATAGTCCTTTCAAAGCTGCGTATAGTTATGTAAAAATTTTTTCCCTAAGGGCTATAGTGCAGGAGTAAATCAAGAAAAACTGTCTTCCAAAAATCGTTGCTCAGTGATGATGAATTTTGTGTCTTCGTAAAATCGAAATATATTACTAGGAGAGCATAAATCGAAGAAGCAAATTCAGAGGGTTTTGAAAATTGTTTTTCTTGATTTACTCCTGAACTATAGCCTTTCGGGAAAATTCATTTACATCCCCATACGCAGCTTTAAAAGGACTATCAAAAAGGTTAATGAAATTTTCTTCTAACCCTTAAAATAAGGGTAGTAGCATATCGTTTCTCGGAAGTTATAAGCCCTAGAGAAAATTTTCAAAGACAAATCTTGTAGAGCGTTGAAAGTTATGTAACTTTTGTTTGAAACATTTGTCCCTACACCTTCTGGTTTTCGAGAAAATTGCTAATTAATTCTTGAAAGTACTCTTCTTAATCCTGCTACCTTGATACAAATTTTCGGATTTTTAGAACACACAAAATTCATCTCAAAGCAACTTTTTCCATCATACATGGAGGTGATTGCTAATTGGTTTTGTTGACAGGTGCTGCCCCCTGGTGGCAACTTTCTGAACTATTTTTTTTTTTTCATAAAAGAAGTGATTGATAATTGGTCTTATTGACAAGTACTGCACTCTTGCGGCAACATTTGGAACTATAGACGTATAATTCAATTAGATTATCCTGAAATAAATAAAGGGAAAGGATCATAATTAAAACCAAATCGTATAGTTTAAAATACTTTATTCAAATAATAAAATAATATGTCATATATTAACAACACTGACTATTAACAATATTGGCAAGCATTATTTATGATTTCATTGTAAATTAGATATACAAATTTTAAATATATAAATAAGTGTGATATAGTCTATTTTTTATTTCAAGTTTCCATACACAAATTCCTAATTGTTAGCTTCATAAAATATTATTTTCTTCCTTATTTATTCCTATTGAATAAATTCAAAAGGTTTTTTGAGTAAATGAAACATGAAACAATTTTTTGGGAAAGGTTTTATTGGGAAATTTGGAAGGGTACAACAACAAGAGGCATTTTTATGCATTGATTTCGACTCCTGGCAATGACATTGGGGAAAGAGACGAATCCTCCTCCGGGAATTCTCCCTCAGTGCCTAGGGAAACCCCAGCAAAACCTAGACAAGAGAAGCGGCTCTTCGCTGCTGCATCTGTAACAAAAAACAAAATAATTATAATCAGTATTAAATTTTTCATTTATTTTTTTTATGCGTATCAGGACTAGTGCATAATGTGAAATAAGAATTATTGTTACTCATATTTGGCCATCACATGCAAATGACCAATTGTTTTTTTAAAATAAATAATTTGGTTATATCTTATTTGTTATTAAATCAAAGCTCCTTCGGAAATAATTCTTGTAAAAGTATCAAAAATGATAAATGAGCGATAGTCAAATCTTAGATAAATATAGTTTTTTCCGATTGTTAATTGTTTATCTACAACTAAAGCAAATGGACATACAACATTTATGGCCATTTTAAAATAAAATAGTAATACTATATAACCATCATGTCTCACTTTGAAATATGCAATCAATTAATACGACACCCCTTGTAGAAAAGAAAAATTTAGATCTGCGTCAAGTAACTAAATCTAGGAAGAAAAACTAATAGTAATTTCTATTCTTGAAGTTGGATAACTGTTCTAGCTAGTAGAGAAAATCTTTAATCAAAGTGTTGCGTCTTCTGCGTAGTTTACTTTCAAATTAGAAAATGGAGTTCACTTGAAAATTAATTTAACCAACAATGTGATTGTTGCTATAAATTTTGTTTTAATAATATGCATAAATATCTTAAATTATTAATTTTTCTCGCAGCATCAACTTTTCTTATGATTGTTCTAAGAAGTAGGTCATTGACTTCTGATAAACCTAAAGACTCTTTACTAATCCCGAACATAATTCATTATATTATCTTCGAGAAAGAGTCACTAGAATTTTCTGGATATTTGAGTATTTTATCCAGTCTAAAATTCCAAAAACCGGAACTACTCTTTATACATTCGGATAATATTAATTTTACGGGGCATTATTGGAGTATAATCGACGAAATTAATAAAACAAATCCAATTATTATCAAGAATTATTTGCCGAAGCCGACGCATGTTTTTGGACAGTTAGTTACTTCAATATTTCATGCAACTGACATAGCAAGGATTCAAATTTTGCAACAATGGGGTGGAATTTATTTAGACACAGATGTAGTTATTATAAAAAAATTAGATACTTTTAGGCGTTATGATATGGTTGTCGGATGGCCAAAAAATGAATTTATGGGAACACAGGTACGTATTAGAAACAAAGTCAGAAAATAACAGCTCGATTCTAGAACAATAATTTTTGATTAATTCATTTTACTATTATTTTGACAGCTTTTTGCTATTTCTAATGCCATTTTATATTAGATTAGATTTAGAACAAGTAATTCAAAATAGTGGATTAATTTAATTAGGAATCAGGCTGAATCTGTTTACTGTATTTGTTTTCAAAAGAGAATAAACATGAAGATATTTTAGATTTTGCTTGCTAAAAAAGACGCCCGTTTTCTCTCAGCTTGGCTAGAAGGATATAAGCGATATATTCCCTCAAAATGGTATTACAATGCGGGGCAATACCCCACTGAACAAATACTCGAGAAGATACCTAATCTTGCCTACAGAGTACCTGAATTATTTGGAGTACAAAATTTACTTGAAGAACTATACAATAGTAATTGGACGGAATGGAAGCAGTATTATTCGATACATCTCTTGAGCAGGCATCCGCCGGCTCCAAAATATTTAAATGAGTCTTTAATCAATGAGATGAACAACACATTCAAAGATATTGCTAGATTTATTTTGTTTACCTGATAGTTATTATTTTATATTTAAGATTTCTAATATTTTACTTACCTGATATTTGTGATATTACAAGGAATGCCCCAAAATTAACTTGCCCATGGAATCAACTAATCAACAAAAGCTGGAGTATACATGAAACAAAAAATAACAAACAAAAATTAGTATTTGATGTTATAAAATGACTTGATATTAATTTTGACATTATAAATTACGAATGATTTCGATTTCTTGGCATATTGTAAGCCGCAGAATATATTTAAGCCGCAATTTAAATAAATACACAATAAAAAATTCTCAAATTCTGCCCAAGATGCCAAGTTATCGTCAACAGTCATAATTTTATTAGATGTGCAATACAATTATGTTTTTATATTATTTTATTTATTTACATAACATAGTACAATAAAAATAAATGGTACCTATTTACAATAATTATATATACTTTGTTTTATACATAAAACTAATTTGTATTTTTAAATAATTAATAAATAAATCTAATGTAAGGGGGTTTACGTAGTTTATCATAGAAAATACACAAGAAGTGTTTTCTCATTAAAAACAAAATGAAATAACAAATAATGGTAAATAATGAAACAAGCTGCAGATGATTTTTATTTTTATTATCGACGATTATCTGAGATTTGTGTAACATGAACATTGCTAAATTAATTTACGATGAGAATAATACAATTAGACATAATCAGTACAAATATGAATGAATGTGGTAACTCCTCATTACAGCCTGAGCCTTTTAGATACTTCAAAATTTGCTCAAAGTATTATTGGATACAAAAAGAGGCAGATCACAGACAGATAAAAAGTAACAAACATAAAGTCATAATTTCAAAACGTAAAGCAACTATTACTTCATACCGTTTGAGGACCTTTTTTCCCCGCTTTATCATTTTCCCCCATATCGAAATTTCAATTATTTACGATCTAGCTCATTCCATTACTTAGAATAAGGATAATGGGAAAAATAATTACAAGTGAAGAGGTGAACTTGAAAAAACCTACCAGAAACGTCATCTAAACCGAGGTTCAATTCAGTACTATTCTTGGCTTCTGCGGTTACAATGGAGCCGCAATCTGATGATGGATTTTTGTAGAACTATTAGTCTACCTAAAAAGCTCGGTTTAGGTTACGTTTCCGGCAGGTTCTTTTGTTTATCCCCACTTGTATGCATTTCAGGAAAAAACTGTACCCCAACACTTCATACAAATAAATGTTACCTTAATTACAATGGGAAATAAGTTTTTATAATTGCATTTCGTACAATATTATTGAAATTAAAAATAGAATTATAACTGGTGCATAAGTAGCTTGATAAATCTATAATTGATATTCATGTGAAATAAGAAATGGTATACGTTTTGTATCTATATTCTTAATTATATCAAACTTTTGTAACTGTCTTCGTCTACCTCTTTAAATACAGATATCAAAATTCATGAATAATTTGTTCGAATGACCATTTTATAATAATGTAATCACATTTCTGCTTATTGCTTACCAACTGTCATCATCATATTACACACAGTGCACAAAACCATTTTTTTTTAAATAACAACTCTTTGGCAGTGCACTTGAAATAATATGATGATAACTATATCACATCAACACCTATATAACCAAAGTTACAGGGCAGGGCTCGTCAAATTTAAAGGATAATGTTGAAACTATCAAACAACCGAGTCATACAAAATTAGGGTACTTGTTAAAAAAAGGTTATAGAATGATGATTAACAAATGAGTGAAAATTGATTAAAAATTTTTGTAAATAAAAGTGTACTGTTTTTTTGTTTTACTCTGTCAAATACGATATTTATCATATCATTTTTCTATTTGAATTTTCATTTCAAATGTCACTATTAATGAAACTCTGGAACAAAAAATTTCGTCTGCTCAAACTTTCATCTAATTACGGATAGATATTTAACCTAAAATTAGTTTTATGGCCGGTTTTATGCAAGTGCAAGTAAATTTACTCCTAGAGTACATTTATTTTATCTAACAAATTCTAATCAGCTTGAGTTCCTTTGCAGTAAAAGAATCATTGCTGTCAAATAAACGACTGTCATTTAACAGGATCGTTTAACACAATAACACGGTGCTTTAAATGCTGCACTTTGGTTCTCTATTTGGAAGCATGTGTCCGCGTAAATATCTATACCCAAAATATGCCGCTTTCTGAGAAACAATTTGCTTCATTGATCTTTTTCCAATTCATCAAACAGTTATAAAATTACTCATATTGATTTCATTTTGAAGAGGAATGATAAAATGAAATTATGAAGCAATGGAACACGCCACGTGGCTTTCTTAGGAACGTCTGAGCGTGCGGAATGATTCTATAGTGACTGTAGAAAAAATAAAATCTGAATGCGCTGCACAAAATTTTGTGTATGAAAAGGTTAACTTTTCTTTGCATCAAAATGAAAAATCAAAATCCAGAACAAAATGCAGCATTTAATGCAGTGTATCAAACGGTCCATAAAATAAATTTTATTTACTTGAAAGTAAATTAATTCGCCCTTTATAAAACCGGACATTAGAAAAGTGGCAAAAGTAGTATCATTAATAATATATTTATTTTTCATCATGTTTAATATTCATTTTGTGGTTCTTTTTGATTTATTTGACTTTAGACAATAATAAAAACAACTAATGGCCGATTTTATAAAAGAAAAAATAAATTTACTCCTACAGCAAATCTATTTCATTTATTATTTGAATAAATAAAATTTCCTGTATTAGATGACAGTCGATTATTTGACAGCAATGATTAGAATTTACTTGATTTTTTTATAAAACCAGCCATTAACAAATTCTAATCAGTTTGAAATTTCTTGTGACATCAGAATCATTGCTATCAAATAATCGGTAGTGATTTATTCAATAGAATTTTATTTATTTTGGAAACAATTTACTCTGCCTTTCATAAAACCGGTGAAAAACATGTCTGAAGAGTTGTTGGAAATAACGAAAATAATTCTAGATTCCCATGTATAAATATAAAGCAATATTTGAGAATAAATATATTAAAAATAGGAATACTGCTGTTACTTATAAAAATTTTCAGTCCAGATGATTAGAACAATTATTGAATGCACTTATTTAAAAACCGTGAAGAACAAGACGACAGCCCTAATTCCTTGAAGAAGAACCTGAATATTTAGAATATACGAAAATTAATATTTCCAACTTGCTTCTCAATAAAAAAGTTATGATTCCTCACGTGCGTTAATCACGAATTGCACATAAATTTTTTTTTTTAATCTTCGAAAGAAAACGAAATTGGCAATAATTTAATTTCAGTCATAAAATAACAGCTAACCCTCAATTTTCAATAAACAGGAATCAAAGACTAATTATAGAATATATAGCTGCTAAAAATAATTGTACCTGAACAGAAATTACATATTCTAAAGAGAAAATTGATATTTACAAAGATCACCCGTAAGAGTACACTTATTGGTATTTGCTTCACAGTCTCAAAAAGTCATACCATTTGCACTTTACAAGCAGTTTATTGGAAAGGGTCATAGTTATTACGAAAATATTGTTTAATTGGGAAAAAAAATCTAGATGGGAAACGAAAGAAACACAATACTTGACAATGAAGTAAGTAAATCCAAAACAACTTTTGTTGAATAAAAACCCTTCTACAAGTAAATTTTTGCAAGAAGTGCAAAAGGACGAGCTTTATCTTCGCCTCGATACCTACATTTACAATTTTTGTACAAAAACTTTCGAATCCAGCGCGCTAGCAATAAATTTTATATCTGGAAGTGATTTTGAACTTATCGATGTGTACGTGAAGACAATGATGATATGCTAGGTATGAGCATTGAATTGGTCTGCTAAACTGGATTAGACAGTCTGTTAGTATGCCAAGCAATTTGGAACGACACTTCGAGGACCACAAACTAATACCCCATATTAAAAAAAAAAAAATGCATACATCGTGTAGTAATCAACTCAGTTACCCATTATTTGGAATGATTGCTTATAAATAATGGAAGCTTTATTTTAATTTATTATTATGATTTTAAATGCGTTTTGAATATGCGTAAAGCAATGAATAGTGCCAATTTTTATGCATTACACATGTTCACATCACATTAGATTACAAGTTTAAAAAATTGACTTGTAATAAAGCTTCCAGTTTTACTGCTCAAATATTCCAGAAATTTCCAGGCATTTCTTATTAAAAAATCTGAATAGATTAATTATTGCTAGTCTATAGTGCATTTAAATTTAATTTTTGTGCTATTTAAAGCACATAAAACTTTATTATTTTCATTTGAATTTTTTGTGAAGTGAATACTAGTTTGTGGTGCAGAAATGGAGATTGCTTAGTGTTTCCAATTGTTTGTTCCTCAATTACCAACACATATAGATAAATAACTAGTGATACAATTCGATACGTTACGTACAATTATCAATTATACACAGAGAAAATAGAACGATGATTCATAAGCCACACGTACACCTATTTTGATGCAAAACTTACTAAGTTTTTCATTGATATGAAGCTACAACAGTGAATCTGTTTTATACACGAGAATGAAATGAGATTGCCCTTAAACGTAGTCTCAACAATACTTCACAGACTGAAACAATTATCGTAATAAACTCGAACAATTCTATACAGTTACTGTATACATATAGACCTATACAAAAGTAATAGAATTTTATAACATGAACAAACAAATATATATATAACATAAACACATTCCGCTTTAATAATAAAACAGTAAAGTCAAAAAATATCATATTCACATGTACAACGTACATATATGAAAACTATATACAATATTACGCAACTTAATAGAAGTTATTGCACGAAAGCAACTAATAGAATGACTTATGAAAATTAAAATAGGACTAGAATACTAAAATGGTTAATAGAAACAAGTTGTCAAAAAGACAAACAAATACGGCATTCGATATAAATCCGAGGAAAAGGGAACTAACTAATGTAAATTACATTTATAGAGGAAGAGCTGTCTGACATTTCGTTGCGTAGTTCGTGTTCATCCATTGCTCGTTGTTATTGTCGTGAAGGAGATTAAGGCGCTTATAAAGGGCCTTTAGGCCCCAGCGAAGCCATATACCTCCAGTACTCGAATTTCGAAGTCACCACTTGGGCACAATGGCGGGTTGTTGAAAGTCGTGCAACGGTCCGTCTTACCGTATCGGATATTTTCGTCCATCCATATCGCTTGACCCTCTCTATAATATTCATAGCTTTACCATTGAGTTTCTATCTCAAAAATTATCATGAAACACAATAGACCTTGAGGAAAGATAACTTGACGTTTTATAAAGCTTCTGCATGACTAAGCGGTGAAAATAGATTACAATTTTGATAATGATTCAAAAAACACAAGATTTGGTGCTGCAAGACCCATTATCAAACCTACTTTGATAAAATTAAAAAGAAAAGCAGTGTGCTAATTTTATTTCATTTAATTTTTGTATCAAATATAATTACAGGCTAGAGTAGACACATTTCCTCTCCAGAAACTCTTGAAAATTATAAATTTGAGAAAATATTTAAGTATTCCTCAAATTTTGTGCCACCTTCATTTTATTTGTATTCGAGAATAGTTCCAGAAATATGGAATAAATAGTTTATGAGCAATTATGAATAGTTTGTGGACAAATTTGGTTGTAAATGTGAATACTAAAAATAAGATTAATATCATACGTGCTTACCCTCCTCCAATAGTAATCATTTTAGCATCAGCAGCCATGAACAATTCACTCCCGTGCCCTAAATTCTTATCACCATCCATGCCGACCCAGGGATATTTGGCTCTCTCTGGAAACAGCGTAAAAAGGAATGTTTCTCCCGTACCGAAATACGCTTGTCTTTGACCACGATCATCTTTCAGGTTTCTTTCGTGCCATCTGGACGAACAATACGCTCCAAACACCTGTAACATTATATTATTTAAAATTGTTGTTCACTTTAGGTTAGAATGAACAGTATATCACTAATGTTTCTGAAGAGAATGAAGCGTTAAGGGTGTCGTTTACCTAAATTTTATTTCTGTTCAGCTCGAACAAGGGGTCTTCAGTTTATGCAGCCCAAATATCTTGCTCAATCATTTGGTAGTCTATATTTGAGTTTATTCTAAAGCAGGTAGTTCTCCTAATGGAAAGATTTATGACAGAGGTTTTGGGTTCATTTCTTTCCGACTCGAATAGTACCTGATCTTAATCTTTAACTATATAATAGTTATTTATACAACAAGTGAATTGAACCACTGTTTATTTGCGAGAAGAAAGTTCAAAATCAGGAGCGCGTTTAGCGCGAGTGATTTGATTCTTTGAGCAAATAAAGAGGTTTAATTCACGTGTTTGTATACATAATTTTATTCAATTTTGCGTAAATTTGTGGAACATGAAACTGAGGAACAAAATTCAAAAAAATTAAATTGCAGTTGCAAGGGAGCTTCGCTGATATAGCGAGCGACGAGTGTTTGTTTTTCAAACATTCGGGAGTGTGACTGTAAGTAAATAATTATTGCCAAGACCAGGTCGTAATGTGGGTAATAATCGAATTTAATAAGTCATTTTATAAAAAATATGCAAACAAAATTTTGGAACAATTTTTTCTTATTTTTCTCGTTCACAAACTTCGATACTTTCACAGGTGTTTCAAAATTTGCTTCAGATTTTTCTGAATTGGTTGAATAAAGGCTTAAAAACTTGCTTCGTTGAACTAAAATATTTTCAAGATGATATTTCTTCCAGTTAAATTGGAAGGTGGCAATAATGTTCTTATTTTAAATAGAGAATCTTTTTTATTTTATCATTCGATTATGGAAATAATTTTGCATATGGAATACTTAAATAGTAGATTGTTTAACAAGCAGAGAGAAGTGTGAGTTTACTAGCGAGTGTAAATGTTTCAACGAGCGAGTGAATTAAATTTACACGAGCAAAGTAATATCACTTTTCTTTCGTGTTGAACATGCTATTTTTTTGTATACTTGACAGAAAAACTTGAGCGGAAGACGCCAAGAATAGAAATAATTTTCTACAGGAATACTAATCAAGGTTGTGTTCTTGCAAAAACGTAGTAACGGTTTTGACAACTGCCAAGCAAAAGCATGATAACAAACAATAGTATCTTGTGTGGCTAGGGACGAAACAAGACGATTTCAGTCAAGGGTGAGAGTTGCTTGCCCGAGCGAAGCGAGGGCCGGCATCACCCTCGGCTGAAATCGTGTTTTGTCCCTTGCCACATACTGTATTTTTCATAATACCTGCATTGAAACTTTCCATATTATAAATTTGTCATACCAAAATAGAAAAAATTCTTTTGATTTTGCAGGTAACAAGTCGAGAGTAGCTGCTTGTGCTTTATCAATAAGATGTTGTGGTGTACTTATAATTGTCGTATTAATACTCTTTTTCTTGTAACTAATCGTCGTATACAAATAATATTTTCTGTATATATTCTCAGGACGGGCGTACACGAACTCGGCACTGTCAATTCTTAAATAAAGCCACTATCTACCAGCAAGATTTAGTTTTATGAGTCTCTATGTTTTATTTTAAAAAGAATTTGTATTTAAAATAATACTGCAAATAATATTCAATGAAACTTCAGGAAAAAAAAATTATTAAAAAAGACTTATTTATACATTGTCCGAACATAACTACATTATTAAAAAAACATATAAATATGTATAGAACAAACTAAAACATTTAATTTTTTTAGGTATTTTTGACATTGGAATTTCTTCTGAGTTGTTAATGTCACACGTGTGATTAGATACGATTAAAAGTACGGCTGGATTTGAGTCTGATTTATTATTAATATAAAATCACATGTGTCCAGAGAATCTCACTCAGGTAGAACTGTTGATTCACAAATCCTAATCCATAGCATAATGCCGAGTTCGAGTAGGGGATTAAAGATCCAGGTAGTTTGGTGCCGAGATCGAGGCCGCCCCTCAGGACGGGATTAAATGATTAAATATTATGAATCTGTGAACGGAATGTTATGGAGCACACTTGTAGCAGTGAAGAGAATATTATTCCTTGAAATTGTATAGAATACGACTTTAATGCCCGATTTCATGATCTCGAGTTAAATTAATCTGGGTTAAAGTGACGGGGAGTTAACCAATAAACAGGCTTTCAATTCATTTGATTAACTTGATTGGGCAGTGATGACACAAAAAATACAGAAATTGATATTGTTACCAAGGAAATGAGCTCTTTAAACCGGATTAATTTAACTCGAGATCGTGAAACCGGACATATATGTTGGAGGATGACTACAAACAAGTACATTTTTCAAATTGAACTATCTAGTTTTCAAAATATTGATGAATTTCTCGTCGAAAAATATAATACTTCGACCAACGTGTTCAGAGAAATTAAAAAATAAGTAACTTGGGAATGTTCATATTATTCAATAATTGTTCCATATAACAATCGAGTTCATTATTTTAATTTCTAATTTTATCATCAAAACTTTCCGCTGGAAATCAAAAATACTAATTTCGAATATACACACAATTTTTTTTTTAAGTCATTGATAATCTACTTCTAGTTTAATATTTGGAAAAAATATCTTACTCATTTCTAAAAAAGTATGACGATCATAATGTGTCAAGTCAGACTCTGAACTCTTAACACTGTCAAAAAGTTTGCTAGGATTTCAAGTAAAATCTGCTTGAGGACACCTGTAAATCTGCATTATTGATGAGCACTATATTTTCTTTGTTAATAATGCCCTTGCATCATCATAAATATAGATAAACATAATTCACGTGATTGTGATAAAAATTTATTCTGATATATGAAAGTGGCAAGACGAAAATAACAATAAATTTATGTCTTTTGCATATTCGATCGCTCTGAGAAAGGTGTCTAATAAAAGAACAGGTAGTAAGTGATTATAAATATATGTAACTCACAGATAATATTGACAGCTCCAAGGAAAATGTCAAGCTGGTTGCAGGGGTTGAGTATAACAGGCGAAATATTTTAGGAATAATTTCTGTTTTTTGTAACAAATTTTTGCGTTTATCTGAAATTACAGTGGCATGATTAAAAATTGGAGTAGTACGTTCTATAGACTATTCTTGGAGGTAAGCATATGTAAATTTTTGCATCTTAAAATATGATAGAATGTCGTGAATGTGCTTATTTCTCGAAAAATATAAACAATTTCAAGATTCCGCTCACATAACTCCATAGATATAGTGATGTACAATATACTATGAAAAAGTTTTTAAAAACAGTAGTCTCATAAAAGCAGAAATTAGATATTCGTGTGAAGCTCAATTTTTCAATTTTTTGTTCATACATTCATAAATAAATAAAATTGGAATAATGCATATTCATTTTTATATACTATGTACGTATATACAATATATTATCAGAAAAAACCCAATTAAATAATCATTATATGCAACTTACAGCAAAATGATTGAATTTATATGAGAAATATATGCGTAAAAATGGTAAAATGTATGACTCTTTTTACAACAAATGGATGAAAATTTTAAAAATCGGGGAAGCAGGTTCCATGCTTTGAAGATTTACCTATCAGAAGCACTACTTGATCATTAAAAATAATCTATGTGACGAGAAATAATTAGATATGCGTAAACCATGTTTTCATGATTTTTGTAAACGACACCCTTAAGGGAGAAAAGAGCTCAGAGTTATTTTTTCATGTTGCAACAAAGTTGGTACTTCATTTTAGCTGTTTGAATCTGGTTGATAACCACAATACGTCGGGACAGTGGCTCATTGCACGTCTGTGACGAATATAGAGAATCTTGGTTCGATTCCCAGCCGGTATGTATGATTCACCGAAAGAGTGTTTCAAGATCAAGTACTCAAATCATACATGGACACTATCAGCTTACCAACTGTATGCCTTAAAAATAATCCTTGTAGTCTTTGATGCCACTCAATCGTAGGTGATTTGAGATCGTCGCACAGATTGAGTTTTCGAATCCACCAGGATGATTTGATAGTGGAACGAGTACTCATGTACTTGAGACCTTGGTCCTCCTACGACTGTCGTGTCACAGAAGAAGGAATAGCCATAATAGGAACAGTGAGAACTTCAGCATTATGAAATACAATATTACAACTTCCATGTTTTGACAGTTACTAAGCATATAGCAAGGAAACACAGGATAAAATTTTGTAAATAGCCTAATAGTCCGTGAGACAGCGCCTAAATTTTTTGTTGATTATCGCTCATTTGAAACTTTGTGAGTGGCTTCATTGTGATGAGTCCGACATCTTTTTCATTTAGCAAAATTCTAGATTTGGGGGCGTTTTCCAGCGAGGGCCAATTAATTGAAAGAATATTGCTGTAATACTGATCTGTACACTAATCGAAAGATTTTTCGATAATAAAATGAAGGAAAAATATTGTCCGACATGAATATTGAGGCTACTGGTGAATCCGACAAGCCGCACTTGTCATAAGTATGTTGGTACTAATGGTAAGTATGTTGGTACTTATGACAAGTCGGACTCACCGGTAGCCTCAATATTCATGTCGGACAATATTTTTCCTTCATTTTATTATCAAAAAATCTTTCGATAAGTGTAAAGATCAGTATCACGGTAATATTCTTTCAATTAATTAGCCCTCGCGGGTAAATGCCCCCAAATCTAGAATTTTGCCAAATGAAAAAGATGTCGGACTCGTCACAATGAAGCCACTCACAAAGTTTCAAGTGAGCGGTAATCAACAAAAAATTTATGCGCTGTCTCACGGACTATAACAAAAGGATCGGTGAAAAGTGCTACCCACATGAGTTCACAAGGAAATTTATGTTATGAATCTCAACTGCGAAGAGTTTATGTGGAGTTTACGCATTGTTTACGATGCGTGAATAACTAAATTCAGAAATATTTTGTACTGTACCTCATTATTGCATGTTTTAATCATGAGCAACGTTGGTTCATGCTGCTCCACTCGTACATAAAACGTAGTTAAGGAACATCCATGCTCTTCCGTGGTGTATAACAAAATAGGCTGGTACATCGTAATCCGCACTGGCAGCCAGGACCACAGAGTTAGTAACTAGAAAAATGTAACCAAATGAAATATGTTGCCTATCTGGTATAATATATTATCAAAAGCATCAACATGATCATAATCAATTCTTTGATTGCCAAATTTGTTTTGAACGACGAATTATGAATGAGAATTAATAAGGCATAATTTTTAGCTACCATTTGGCAACCAGAGAAGAACGATAATGAATTAATGGGCATGAAATCATTCATTCAGAAGTTAAAATAAAGTTAATTGATTTATTAGAAATATTTGCATGCCTAATTCAAGTCAAGCTGTTAGTACGAATATGTAAGAAGAAATCACAAATATCAATGATGCACAAAAATTAATTTTATATATATTTATTATGAATCTAGGCCTAATCATTCTAATTTAAAAAAAAAAACCCGTACGCAAGGCTCTAAATAAATAAGTTGCGTAAGATCCGAGTTTATCAACACATTTGAGGATTCTAAAACCAACCTAAATGCAGAACAAAGAGTTTCCCTCAAAATTATTGTTCACAGAATTCTTAAAATAAAAATTTGACATTTCTCAAGGGAGGCTTAGCACATTCATAAATTGAGACTTAAATATATATTTTTTTTTATTAAAGAATGGTCGTGAAATGTCTTCAAATTTCTTACTTACATCATCTTGGCTTAGAATTTGTGAATTGACGCTCTGCACTGGATAGAGACCCATAGACAATGCTCTGGGCTCAGGAGAGTGCGCTCCCTTCATTTTAGCAGCACAACAAGAAACAACATTCACACAACAGGAGTTATAACCCAACACCAAGTGACAAACAATTGTTACAAACCCATTTGAATTGGTAATAATATATTTATTCATTAAAGGAGAAAACTTTGCACTGGACGTGTCTGTGGTTTAGAATTTCTTTTGCATTTTTGGTATGGATTATGTGAGATAAATATCAATGAGAAATGGAAGTCTTAGCATTTATCATCACAGCAACGCAGTTTTAAACATTATTCAATTTTTGATCTCATACTCAAGTATTAGTATTTTATCAGTACCTTAAACGACTAATGGCCGGTTTTATAAAAGACCAAGTAAATTTACTCTCAAAATAAATTTATTCTACTTAACATATTCTAATCGTTTCGATTTTTTTTGACAACAGAATCATTGCTGTCAAAAAATCGACTGTCATTTAACAGAGTAAATTTTATTTACTCTGGAAGAAAATTACTCTGCCCTTTATAAAACCGGGCATAAGAGATGTCGCTAATTGTGCTCATTCCAACACTTGTATTGGAATAAATATTTTTACACAGTCCGATAGAATTGAATCATTCCGTATTTAAAATTCATATTAAAATGACAAAAGCAACATTTAGGATGTAACTTGAGTTTCTGTGACATCTCATGTCAATTTTATAAGTTGAATAATAAATAAAAAACGTGCTCATAGTTGACTAATTATTTGATAAACTTTACTATCTCTGATTTAATTGATATTTCTGTGGCCTCAAGGCAGAGGCTAGCTCCTTGCATGTTTCGTATTATGTCTTTGATAATGCGTCTTTCTGTAGGAGGCAAATAGTTTGCTCAATGGCCTGACTACTGATCTGTATAAATGACTGGATAGGGCATAAAGCCAATTATTTGAGTCTAATTGAAGCGATCATCATCAGACATGATATCGTAGTGCAACTTACTTGGAACAATAGTTTGTTTAGTAAGGATTTCCAATAAATTACTTTAAATTGCTAAGTCTGTGTCCACTTTTCTCACTTTTTCTGTCTCATCTGTTTATTGGTTGCTTAGCTTGAATGTTCTACCCTGTTATTAAAACAGATCAGACAGAATATTTTCTAGCAGGGTCTGAACTCTTGATTTTACTTCATTTTAATGTGAACTGTAATTAGACCCATTTAGAAAAAAATAGTTAATTGAGGTTAGTAACTTATAACCGAATAAATTGACTAACGAAGAAAGTACTTGATCCAAAATATTATTTAACTGCATCTAAATTAAGGATGCAATAAATGCTTAGTCTACCATTGAAAAAGTAATAGGAATAAAAATCTAATTTGACAACTGATTTCAAGAAAGAAATTTAATTACAAGCAATTAATTTTTTAACAGTATTTTTGTAATAATTCAACTAAATATAACAAAATGACATTCAAGATAGTTTTTTGTGCTGTTATAGTGTGTGAAAAACAGGAAATGGCTATTCTACAACTTTTTCGACAGTCTACTTAAGATTAAATAATGTTTATTACAAAGTTGAGAAGACAAATGTGTTCCATATTTTTTGTTATGATTTTTATATCATAGATTGTTAGTTACATAAGAAAATTGGTAAACATCCAAAATTTTTCAAAACGTATTTATTTATTTACTATTTTTTTTGCAGTACGGTATTTGATTCTGATAATTTGATCAATATTCTAAAGAATCTGCTTTTGAGTTATTCCAATTGGCAAATATTTTCTTGAGTTTATTTTTGCATATTTCGTTGGAAATATTTTTTCTTGAAATCAGTAATGAGGTCGCAAGAATTACAAACATAAACTGACATATTTTAAAATCCTTTTTGTTTTTGTAGTGATATTTTGTGATTGAAAAAGACTGGATTACATAGAATCATGCAATGGTATTTTTCCTTCGGAATCTTACTGCAAGAGTACCAGACTAATAATTGTAAACTCTAATCAATATTTAACCAATAAAATATGTAATAAGCTATTTATTTTTCACTCTTATCAACATTAAATCAATAAAATTATTTACAAAATGCAATAAAAATTCAATATTGGCTGGTACATTTGCCAGTAGCTGATAATGAGATAAGCTAAAAGACAAACAGTGGTTAGTAATCGGATACACAGCTGATGTAACAACATTTTACGATATACTTGCAAATATAAAACAAATACAATACCATTTGCTTGCACGTCTCTTCGGAAATTCTCTGAAATGAAATTCATGTCTCTAACTAAATGTTTGACTTTGAAAATTAGTGTATCTGTAATTTTGACGCGACACAAATTTTCTTTTGTTAAAATAATATTAATATGGTACAAATGACAATTTACAAGTATTTACAAAAAATTATAGAATTATTCTTGAAGAACAGCAATTCTCTCTAAAAAATTAAAATCGAAATTCTCAAATCAATTTTCACTGTAAATATATGAAACAGAAACAGCAGAGAATGATTAGCTGACTAGTTTTAAGACCATTTTATAGGTCAATTGTTAAAAAATGGAGCCTCATATTAATAATTTTGAGGTTTTCCAAGTTTTTAGACTTACAGAGAAGCATTCAAAAATTCTTTATTTATTTTTAGATATTAGTAATGGTCTTTGGATACGCTGACGAGAATTCATGTCTCAAGAATCCACCGTTCTTAGTTTTTGAGTCATAACATGGATATTAAAAGATTTTGGCCTTCATCTGAATTGAATTACAATGAATTAATATGAAATCATGAATCAAGTATGAGGGTGTATCAAAAAGTTCCCGGAAAGTCTGTCATTCACGTGCTAGTTGACAAAAAAAATGAGATCTATTACACTTCTTCTTTCTTTTATTTTTTAGCCCCAGATGCCAAATGTCTTAGAGCAATTCTAAATTTCTAAACTTGATGAATTTTTAAAGAAATCTATGAGAAATTGCAGTTCTTCGTGAAAATTACTTTGTGTTAAGAAAGAAACAGACAGTTTGGAAGAAAAATTCCCATAACCAGAACGCCACCAGATACAAAACCAAAAATCTCCCAAAATAAAGAGTAATCAGTGTATAAACTAAACAAAAAAACTGAAAATAAATAATATCTACCTCTCTTATGGTAAGTGTGTGCGACATCATCTGTATATTGACCTGAGATTGACTTGTTGGTAAATTTTCACTGGATCTGGACCTGGTGATCTGTCTTGGACCAGTGTGGAGCACACTCCGGCTTTTTAGGACCATCTCCGTTCGGATGAAAACTCTGGAGATGTAGGCAGAGCTCAAACCTCGGATATTGAAGGCCGTGCGAAGAACCTTGCTGGGAGATGCTGGCATCTGCCGGCAGAATTTGTTCAAAGCCGATTCAACGCCGTTTTTTAAGATCTCTGAGTTCCATTCGGAGTTTTGCGATGATGATGATTTGTAGAAGAGGACGAGGCAGGCCATGGAGACGCGATAGAACACCTGGAAAAGTTAAACATGTAAAAATTCGAAACCTTATTTTTATTTTTCCGATGCCTTTTCTACAACTCTTTTGCTGAACATTAGAATTAATTCGAAACCTTGAACTTCACAGTGGCTACGATTGGTCAAGGTTATTTTTTCTGCATTAACATAATTAGCCAATAATTAAATCATGTTCGCTTATATAAAAGCAAATATATCGGTTGCAAAAATACTATTTGAAAAAGAAGAGTGAACATTATAAAATTTAAAAACATCTATCAATCTAATACTTCTTTGGAAAATATTTTCCAACAATCAAATTGTAATTATTTTTTTACAAACTAATTAATTGCTTCCATGAAGTATTGCTAACTACGTTCTTCATATATTCTATGTCTAGATTTAAATAATATTATCCAATACCATGAAACTGCCGCAAATAGTCCTCCGTCTGATTATTTTGTACTATTTTAAAAGATGGTTAATGTTTGAGCACAGTCATCGAAATTTGGTGGCAGTTTTTGGAGTTAATTGTCGTCAAAATTTACAGTTGGCAGGTGGTTCTGTGATATTAAACATGGGAACAGAACCTGGAAGGCCTACATTAGCTGTTGGTGATGAAAACATTCGTCCGAAAAATTGCTCAAGGGAAATCAGAATGTATTCGAAATAATATTTTACACTGAAAGCATGTATGAAGAAGCTGACAACTTGAACACCGGGACAAAACAAAAAATGTAAACGAGTAAACTTCTGCAAGTTCAAGATAAAATTTAACCGAGGGGCATTTATTACAGGTGACTTATCATGGATCTACAACTATGACCTCGAAAGCAATCAACTGTCAGCAGTTTGTCTGTCAATATGAAAATAAGTCCACAAAAATAATGCGCGGAAAAGGTTCAAATAAGAAAATTATTGCTGCTTTCTGCAGAAGCAGTGGTCCAGTTCAAGTCTGTTTTCCCAAAGTCTCCAATAAATTGTGTGAAGAACGGTCAAAAATCATGTCAACGCAATCTCGCATACAGTCGCAAAAATTCGATTTTTTTCGCATGAATCGAGGGTGCAACTAGTTACTCATTCACCCTACAGTCCAAAGCTTGCTCTAAATAATTTTTTCCAACCTTAGAAAAAAAAATGTTAGAAGATTTCTCCACGCAAACTCTGCCATTGCAGAGTTTCAGGAATTTTTGAGGAGCTTTTTAATTACTCTCTTTTCTCTTCTTTATAATGCACGGATCACACTAACGTTTGATACAGTAAGGTAAGGCGTTTTGTGACAATAGACGTGTTGTCATTGACAATGCCTTCATTGTTGAATAATGCTTAAATTAATGACGTTAGACGTTAGTGTGGCTTCAGCATAAACAATTCACTTATTATACTATTATAAAAGTAATATTGTTTATTTTTGTGGTGCTATCACGAATGTTTATTGTGCTTGCGTTTGAGTACCACGAATGTGCAGCGTGAGTGGTATTCACAAGCACAATAAACATTCGTGATTGCACCACAAATATAGTCAATGATACTTCAACTACAAATGGTATATGGAGGATTATTCCAGAAGTCAAACCATTTTTTCAAATTAGTTTCCTATGAATCAAGTAATAAGTCAAGTAATTTTCGTAGGAACGAGAAACAAACTTCTGTTAAATTGAAAAATTAGAATTGCTTGCATTTTCTTTGTCGAATAATAGAGAAATAAGTTGCGTTCTGATGTGAAAACTAGTTCAAAAAGGTTTGGTGATAAATCAGAAGATGAAATTGATGAAGATATTCACAAAGATATTCCATTAAATACGAAGAAAGCACGAGATTACAAATTGAAGGTATCCACATCTTTGAGTGGAATACTCACTTTGACCACTAGTGTAATACCCGATGGTATTTCTACACGTCCAAATACCCACTGATATGCACCGTTTCTATGGCGATTTAGCATTGTTAACCTTGTTATAAATACTACAAAGACTGTAATATAGAAGAGGTTTAAAATCGAATAGTCAATTACAGACTAAGTCCTAATTCACAATGGGCGTAAGCATAAGAAGTACAAAATAAATACATAAGACATAAAGTTGAACATGTGCGATTCTTATGGCAGTGTTCACAATGCTCTTACGTATTTCTTATGCTTACGTAGTGCATAACAGCTGCATAAGAAAGTTGAAATCATCTCAACTTTACGTATTTCTTACGCATATATTTTCTTAATGCGCATGTCCAATATATTTTTACAGATACAGACAGTAAATGTAACAAATGAATGAAAATAAACTTGTTTCTGTGGTTAGGAATATTTATAATCTTTGTTTTAACAACAATACTAAACCAATTTCGTCTTCCAAAAAAGAAATTTAATTGCAAACATATGCAGAAACAAAAGTAATGCCCTAAACTAAAAGCTTTAATATAAAAAATGAAACCAAAAGCAATGAAAACTATTTTCAAAAATAAAATTTGAAAAAAATAGTATATTGTGTGGCTAGGGACGAAACAAGACGATTTCAGCTGAGGGTGAGCGTTGCTTGCCCGAGCGAAGCGAGGGCCGGCATCACCCTCGGCTGAAATCGTGTTTTGTCCCGTGCCACACACTGTATTTTTCATAATACCTGCATTGAAACTTTCCACATTACAAATTTGTCATAACAAAGTAAATATTTTATTTTTTATTTTGCAGGTAACAAGTCGAGAGTAGCTGCTTGTGCTTATCAATAAGATGTTGTGATGTACTTGAAATTGTCGTAATAATACTTTTTTTCTTGAAACTAGTCGTCTTTTCAATTTAATTGACAGTTCCGAATACAACAACTGTCAAATTAACTGAGGTTATATGATTTTCATTTAGAGATTGACAATGAACAAATGCGACTCTGCCAGGGATAAAACGATGTAAAAAATTAATTCAGCGGGCAGAAACAAGCTTGTTTCTCCCCTCGGGCAGAAACAAGCTTGTTCCTGCCCGGCTACACTCGCATTTGTCTGCAATTGTCTTGTTTCGACTGACAAAACAGGCGTTGAAACGCGTTGTTTCAATGCAGGTATTATGAAAAGAGTCTTTAAAAAAGCTGTTTTGATAAAATAATCGAATTAAAACAAAAATAAAGCAAAGCGTTGTTGAGGACAAGTGATTTAAATTGTGACAGATACTAAAAACTAAAAGTACCTATATTTTATACCCAACTCAGGCCGCAATATCCCTATAAAATAATTTTTATGCTTTGCTTATGCTATGCTCATTGTGAACACGCATAAGATTTTCATAAGAATTATGTTATGTACTTCTTATGCTACGCCCCATTGTGAATTATGGCTAATGGAAAATACAGAGTGATCAAAAATGATCGACTGGCCGCCTAGCTCTGATTTTTTCTTTGCCGCCTGCTTGAAATAGTGAAATGCAAGTGACAGATGATAGTTTCTCTGAAAACTCCATTCTAACCTGACAGATTGAAAAAATTATAATTAATTTTCAATAATCACTCAATAATACAATTATTTAGTTTACTTTTTTGCTTTTTAAATCAGATTATGGATTAAATTTGTGTCATAAAATTAAAAGTCTATATAAAACATGAATATCACGTAAAACGTCACTGTGCCCTTTGAATGTCGGTAAAGTAACTACCAAAATAAATAAATTTCTACCAATTTCCAACTTTATTCCGTGAAGATAGTTTTGATCATAATGCGAACTTTTGCAAATCAAGTGACGGTCAGTCTTGTAATTCAAAACTTCAGGTGACAGTATCTGAACTACGTCAAAAGAGTGGCATCCGAGAAGAGATTTTGAATTAATTGGCTAAGGTGCCGTTGTTTACTGCACTATGAATTCAGACTGAGGATAGTGCAAGAAAAAAAAATCACAGTGTATCATATTTTGATTTGGCCCATTTCGAACTATCGATAACAGTCAACAAGCATGATGAATCCAGGAAATATGGTAAAAAGTTTTTTAAATTAACTGCTTCGGGCAACCATCAACCCGGAGGATGCTTGTGTTAGCGGTGGAGCTTTTAAATTAAATCAATCTTACGATCATTTCCATTCTCGCGGATAGATATCAGGCAGATTTATTTGCATCTTTTCCAAAAATTTAAATCCAATTGGGTTCGCGTTACTTTTAAGCTCTGTTCAGACGTGGACTCACACAAGACTCTCTTGAAAATTTAAATCTTAAGAAGAAGAGGTAAAATTTGAGTCGCTTGTCAAATAGAGGCGCCGCTGTTTTGAGTCTTGCAAAGTGTGCGTTATCGTTTCCTCATCTCATTGATCACTTTATGGTAATCTATGCTTATGCCTTTTATTATTATTTGCATCATTTAACTCTTTTTATCGTATTTGGAATATGCAAAAGGCAGAAAAGTATAACAAATACATTTCTTTCTTTAATTATTGCTGATTTGGAAACGAGTTTAAGAACAATGGCTGGTACCACAAGCTCTGTTTTTGGCTATACTAGCAGTGTTATTTTAAGAAGAGTTTTAAGGCCATATAAATATTTCAAGCTATTTTAAAGGAAAGTATTCAAATAAATTTTGTAGACATATGTGTTTTCCGTAATTTGTATGTGATGATTATTTTCTAAAGTATTTGGAAAAATTCTAATTGCGTTAAAACACATCTTGACACAACGCTTTTAGTAGCGCTAAAAACAGAGCTCGTGGTACCAGCCAATGAGTCTACGTCTGAACAGGGCTTTAGTCATATCAGCCTCGTAGAGGTATCTAATTTAAGCCACCTAGAGGAGTTATCAATTGACCATCAGATTCCACTTAGTTCAATAGTTTCTCATTCAAAAAATCACATTTCGTTTCCATTATATTTGAACTGATTTATTGGGGTGCCAATTATTATTAATAAATTAAATTTGCCAAAATGTTGCACTGCACTGGCCCATATAAAAATCCAATCCATGAAAAATCAAATAATTAAATTTGCGGAATTAATTGCAGGCGCCCGAGACCTTGTTGAAAATTGTTGGAATAATGAAATCGCTTTTAATTGTTTTCAATATTTGTGATTGATGAAAACACCTGTTTAATTGATTTGCTTCGTACTACAAATACTAGTTGAGTAGATAACAAAGGAATTGCTATTGGAATTGTTTATTACTCGTTCTACTGTCGCAATCTACAAAAGCATTGAGTATTGAAGTTAATTATTTGTTAAAAAATCAAAACCTGACTGTTTCACAAAACTATAAATTCAGGAGTTGGTTTCACCCTATTATCCTGAATCGGACGGTAACTGTAGACACATGATTCGTCCTTATTAGGACTCTTAACAGTGTAACAAAGCCCAGATAGCAGACTTGTGAGCCACGCAGCAATGAAAATAGAGTTGACACATAGCATGCAGAAGCAGAGATATAAGTCTGCAGCAGTGCCATCTATCAAAATGCAGCCGAAGCGGCAGGTTTAAAGAGATAAGGACACTATAAAGTGTCCTTTGAAAATCTCAGTGTGTCTATAGTTGCCGCCCTATTCAGGATAATGGTGTAAAAATAAAAACCGAGTTCTAAATTTGTAATTGTGTGAAACAATCAGGTTTTGATTTTTTAATAATTTATCAAATTCTGTTTCACGGACATTTTCAAAGGTCACTTTACAGTGTCCTGTATCTGTCCATAATTGTGTAGGATTGACTATTAAAATTTTATTCAGCAGTGAGGGCTGAGTTAATTATTATTGGATCTTCATCATCCTGATAAAGCGGATTATCATAACCAACTCAACTATATATGATTGAGTCTCGATTTAATCGCAAACAAGTAAATAGCACAGTAATATAATCTAAAGATGGTTCATTATGAAATATCATAAAAATTCGAATTCTACTGTAATAAACAAAGAAGACGAGACTTCGGTCAATTAAATAAAACTTAGTGTTATAAATCCTAATATTTGAATATAATTCTAAGCCGGCTCTGTAGTTATATAGTTCTAAACCATTTCTGATGATGATTCTATAAAGAATCAAAACTGGTTAGCAATTTTAAGCAAATATAGAACAGTGTAGACAAAACTTTTTCAATTTTTTTTTAAAACCTTTCATTTTTGAAGTTATTTTTTATTTCAGTTTTCAACGAACAGTGAAGAAATAAGATTCACATATTTCCCTCACAGTAACTAAATTTTCATTATTATACAGTTCATAAAAAATTATAGTAAGATACACATGACGTTTGACATCTTGGTCACTTAGCAATTAATAATCTTCCTACGACGATTATAAGTATAATGTTAATTTGATTCGTCAATTTCGCACATCTGACTGCAAATAGTAATTTCTGCAAAAGTAATCTGAATGAAAGATGAATTTCCTGCAACGAAATTTATATTCTTTACATATAATTTTATTATCGTACAAAATTTAATTTCATTTGAATACGAAATAAATGATCTGTAGAAGAATAAAATAGATGTGGTAGCTATAGACCACACAGCGTCTATCTAAAAGTACTAAAAACATTTTAACATATACTTCACTTATTTTTATTATTTCCTGTTCATAGAAATAATATTTTGTCAGCTGTTGATTCATTCATGACATCAAATAGAATTTGAAACTTGAAAAGTTTGTTTCTTGTGATCGTTTCCGTGAAATTTAAAACATAGAAGAAAAATCGTGTGAAGTTCAAAATTACCCGCCAATAAAATTTTTGCTTATCTGCGTTTTGTTTACATTACAGTTTTAACCAATGAGAGTACACCGATAACTTCATGCTTAATTGCAGTACTTAACCTAATTGTTACATATTTCTTATGAATCACATTTTTCATTTTACCTTGATTCCTTCATGAAAATAGCAGTCCATAATTCTGACTAGATGATTAAATGGAAGTCCTTGTAGAATCCACCATATCCAGTCTACGTAGATTCTCTCCATTTTGTTATCCTGGCAATGTCGTGCTATGTGAGCAGATGCTGATTTCTGTAACATTAAAAACATTTTCTCTTTTACTTCATACTCTTTAATTTGCGCTAATTAGATCAATGTGAAAATAGCCGCAAGGAATAACAAATTATGAATTTCGCTGCCTTGGATTTGCCCGTCGACCTCAATGATTGTCTTATTTTTTTTGCATACTGATGTTCACGTGGGTATTCAAACAACAATAAACATAAAAGTGACATTATCAATTAGAATATAAGTGGGGAATTATTTTTTTTGTCGCGCTATAGATGGGGCTAGGCATTGTTCTACTTATAAAATAGAGAAGCTTGGAACAAAAAGTAAGCAGCATTTGTTTATACTGTTATACCATATGTCACTTGTTTTTTTCTTTTAATATTTACTGATAATATTAAATTAAGTAGAACAGCTACCCTTTTTTGAAAATTTTATTGTTACTATCAAAGAAAATACAAGGTTCTTTTCTTGTATACTTCTCGAGGTTATTATTATTGATTTACAGATAAAATGGATGTAAACATTTCTAGACCGTAATAATCATATTTAGATAATATTTTACTTCGAATTCTTCCTATAAAAGTTATCAGTAGTAAATACAAAATCAAATTCAATTATCGGCTGAATACAAATTCTTATCGCTCTATTTAAAACCGGTCTTGTGATAGGATAGCACTGTGGATGTTTTCAAAATTGATAAGATAGCAATTGTGAACTGTTTTATGGACTGATTGATTGAAATTATTTCAATTTTTAATGCTCAATGTACTGTAGGAGCAATCAAAACATCATTTGATGATTCTTAATTGGAAATTTTATTCTTAACCTAATTTCTTGCCGTAAATAGTAACAAAATAATAATAAATTATTATGAATTCTAGGAGAAGTATTTCGGATTTATTATTTCGATATTTCATGAAATAATTGTCAGTTTGTTTTGAAAAATTTGGGTTGGTAATTGTTTTGTGTATTCGAAGCAGTTATACCAATCCATGAATGTAAATTTTTCCGGTGTATTGGTGAAATATCTCTTGAGGGGTGTTCCATAAAGTATTAAAGGAATTTATCTATTAATCTATGACATAATAATCTAATCTATGATAGATAAAATCTTTACTTGTTTTCAACAAATAATACCTTTCATCGCATTTTCTAGGTTAGCGATATTATCAATTGTTTCAGAAACTGTTACTTAGATACTGATTATTTGAAAGTAAATTCTACAACTCGTTTACAGTTCTAGAATCCACAATTTCAAAATTAATGTGAATTGTAATGATAAATCTTCAATTAAAATTTACAGTAATCATTTTATTACAAGTAAAATGTCTGCTGTAGTAAACAGCTCTTGTATATTTACAGTTTAATAGCTATTAAAACAGATCTTAAAATTATTATTTCCTGCATGAATTAACAAAAGTTTATAATAAAATGCAAGTGAACTATATGCATAATGGTAATTCTTGGAATACAATGCGAATAGAGAAAGTATTATTTGAAAATAAATGATTAGAGTTTCTGTGATTTCAACTAATTTAAAACGTCAACAATGCATCTGTTGTTTCCTACGAAAGTTTATCACGTGATGATAAAAGTAATTTGTTTTATAAATTTAAGTGTAATATTTAAAAGGTTGGTTTACTATGGTTGCAAAATTATTACAGTAATAATAATAGTGATAATGAATCATTTTTTAAATGAAAATTTTGTAACAATTATAGGAAGATATAGTAAACTATCTATACCTAATTTATGCATACAATATGGCAGTAATAAATTATACTATCTTCTTATTTTTTGTGGTAATAATATATAAGTTCATTAATTTCTTTGATTTGGTATTAGGGTAATATATTTATTGATACTTACTATTTTATTCTTATAAGTTGGTATGACTGCATAATAGAATAAAGGTGAAAGAATGCTTTTGAATACCGTACTTTCATTTTCATTAATATCAACTTAATAATTCTGCCAGAAATTTTCACCAAGTAAACTGACAGATGCCTTAGTAAAAAAGAAATTATCAAGTGCCTAAAAATGTATGGCTTCTATAGGTCATTTACTATTTATTTCCTCATCATCACAACTTCGACCAGGTGTTATTCCTTATTCTAACAATAGCAACCCTCGGCTTTTACGACGAAGGTTAAGCTGTAGGGTTATTCTGAATGCGCTGATATATAATAATAAATTTTCTACTTCTTGTCTATAACACCCATATGGTTTTCATACATACGAGGGTAAATTTCATGTGAATCGTCACAGAAACCAAATTTATATGTCAAAGAAAAATGTGCAAAATACTTCAACATCACGTACTTTTATATATTTAAAAATTGTCGATTTTTGATCCTACATGGGTAGTTACATTTCTTAGGAGCGGGTTAGCATTAAGGTGCTTGTTAAAAAAAAGTGACATATCTCTCAATCAAACACTTGTAACAACTAAAAAAAAATTCAGATCGTTTATGCAAATAAATTTTGTAAAAGTGTAAGAAAGACAGAGCTATGAACATATAGAAAATGCAGGGGCAGGGCTCTTATAAAGAATGCAATGACGAATGTGTCATGCCGTTCCATAAGATCCCATGTTTAAGAAGAAAAATAGTATGAATTTAGGATTCAAATATCTTCTAAAGTAATCCAGATGTGATTCTAATTTTTTGATATGTTGTGAATTGGCACTTGAATTTACTTATTCTTCACCTCAATGATGATGCTTTTGAATTTTGAGATCAGTTCACCAAATATTACTAGGTAATGCTTACTAAGGAATCCTGCCAAATGTGTTGACCAAAAAATATCTAGAAGACTTATAATATGGGATTAAATATAATTTAGTCATAATTCTGGATTACATAATGCACATGAAAACGCAGAAAGACTTATTAACAAACCGCCACCATCTAAGGTAGGCGAAGAACTTTTTTGTAAACTGTACCTTTGATTGATCTTGAAGCCTACACGTAACCATTTGAAAGATTGTAAATATTCTCTCTCTACTCTTACATCCTTTATTTTTCAACTCTCTCCTTTTTTGATTTTTTCTTAAACTCGTTTCCAAATCAGCAATAATTAAAGAAAGAAACGTATTTTCTATATAGTTTAACCATCGAATGAAAGTTGACTCTCAAATTATTTTATAGATGTGGTTTTCTTTCAGAACATTTAGCTATTATTCGAATCTCAAAGAAAACTAAACTTTATGACGGAATGGGTATCAAAGATTAGAAATCAGGCCCCGAGAATTTTTGCAAGCACCCATTCAAATACTGGATTAGGAATTCCCATAATTAGTATAACTTACTTGAAATAGATGGAGGACTGATATTTACACTATCCTAGTGGAGAACAAGACAGGGGTGCATTGAACGTATTTTTTATAATTTATTTTGATTCTAACAAAATATGTTGTATATATCTTGTAGAAATGGTTCAAAAGAAGATTCACTCCTATATTGAAATAACCAGAGATCCACGGTTGCCATATTTAAAAAATTTTCATCTAAGTTATCTATCTGCCTGATACTTTGGTAATAAGACAAATGAGTCGTAATACATCCCTGAAACCTTGTTGCTAAGATCATTTTCAATGTCTCCAGTAATCCAGTGGTATTAAGAACATTCATGTTGATACATTTCTGGGGATTCCTAGTCCAGTATTTCAGTGGATACTTGTAAAGGTCAGTTTTATTTACAATTCGAGTAATAACTAAATTTTTTGAAAGAAAACCACATCTATAAAATAATTTAGGAGTCAACTTTCATTCGATGGTTAAACTATTCTCGCTACCTATCGGTCTTATGAGGAAATCAATGTTAAGTAGCGAACAAATATCTCAAATATGCGAAGAGATATTGAAAAACCGATTGCACGTATCTTGATCAATCGCTCTACAATACGATCTAAGCAAGATCACGTTTTAATTATCCTGTTAATAATAAAACTGAAAATAATATTGCGAAATAAACATGGTACGATTATTTCGAGTTTACCACTGAAAAAATTGAAATTTGCTTCGACCGATCTGTAGAGCATGCTATCAAAATGAGTTTAGTGAAAACTGCGCTCAAAAAATTTCATAAATAATTGAGCTATACGTTCGCCAAGATTTTGATATTAAAATTTTCTGAATTCTGGATGATTTAAAGTATGCTGTAAACTATGGCCACAAGAATCATAAATTTCTACCTGGAGATGATTTACAATATAGTGGTCCCAGTACCCTTCAATGGAATAAGTTTAAATGCAATGGGCATAATAACATCAATGCAATAAGTTTATTATTAGGTATTTCCGAGGATATTTCTTTGAAATTTCATCTCCGACAATCAGGAAATTACGTATATATTGAACATTTTAAAAGTTATGAATTACTTATTGTTCAATTTTCGTATTGTCAAGTTGTATTATTGTGTTTCATTCCAAATCGTGAAAGTGAGAGTTTGCTTTTTTTTTTTGAAGCGGTAAGTACATATTTTTTCATGCATCACTTATATTATTATAAAATTTGTTCTGATAGTGAGGTTCTTAGCAAATCAATTAATCTGATAGATCTATGTAAGCTATGGATTATGAACAAAATCAAAATGATTATGTCACCCTTGTATAAAAATTACAAAAGATGAGTTTCTATCCATTATTTATTGATATACTTATGTCCATATTCTCATTTCTTATCTAGGCGCTCTCTGCCCGGAAGTTGTAACAGATGAAGATTGCGTTATAGTGGAGATATTTAAAAAAGAGAAACACTGCTTCCAGAAATTGTGGAAAAGATATTGTTGAAGAAAATAGCCTTCTATTCTATTATGTTAACATTTATTTCGTTTCCATAGATATAGATATAATTGATTGAATATATTATTCCTTTTTGATGTATGACATCTTTCAACTAAATAAAAGGTTTTTCAAGTTTTCAACAGTAAAACCAATTTGTTCTTCCTGAGTATTTGAGTAGAGGTATTAGATTGAAAAACGCAATAGATATAAGGCCTCACACTTGTTGGAAAAACCACTCTGGTAGTTCCACGAGCATGGAAGCAGATATTCTTGTACAAGGATTTCAAGCAAGTATGGAAATGTATCAGATAAAGTATCACATAATGATTGGCAACGGTGATAGTAGTACCTACAAAGAAATTACTGAATCGCGCCCCTACGATAATATAACTGTAGAAAAGGTTGAATGTCGTAATCATCTACTCAGAAATTTCTGCAACAAATTGAAAACCATTTCTTCGATACATCAGTTTCCCTAACGGACAGAAGAATCCTGAAGAAAAAAATTTTAAAAATGCGTACTGGAATTATAAGTGCAGTCAAATTTCGTAAAGAAGAAGAGAACCAATCTCAAGCAATTTATTCTTTGAGGAAGGATATTTTAAATATTTCCAACCATGTTTTTGGACAGCATGAGAATTGTGCAGATTACTTCTGCACACGAAAAGAAGATACAGGTGATGTAGACGTATTACCTGAGCAGAGTTTGAAAAAAAATAGGGATGTACTCTACAGGATCGCAAACAATGCGAGTAGTTTGTTACATGATTTTGACAGCAATGTAGTCGAACAGTTTCATGCCATTGTTGCTAAATTCATTGATGGAAAGCGCATCAATTATTCGTTTTCAAATTCATACTAGCTAAGATGTGCTGCTGCAGTAGTATCACATAATACCAGTATGGCGCACACAAATTTTAGAATAGTATATTGTACAACAAGTATAGAAAATTACCTATTTCACACGAGGTGTGTAATTTTCCGCACGAGACGGAGTCGAGTGCTGGAATCACACAAATGTGAAATAGGTGATTCTATACGTGTTGTACACTATACTTTTTCTACGATCACAGTTTTTAATGAAATATGTAGGTAAATCATTCGTTTAACTGAGATTTTAAAGCTATTTTCACAAATGTAAAATAATTTAGGCATTTTTATTGTTTGCTCTGCTTATTTATTGTGACATTAATTTTAGCTATGATTTGGAACATTATTGATATATTTTCTATCAGTTGATTGACATTTTATTGTTGTGTAATCTAATTGTTGCAAACTACGGAAAGATTGTATCTGATTGCCCCACTCCCACCAAGCGACCTTCTGATTGGTTCATTAGTTAGAGTTTTCTGTGATCTCGGGTAGCGTGTTTTCTAAATTTTCGTCACTAACCATTTTCCAATTGCAGTAATGATACTTGTGGATATCTAATTTTGGTTATGATACAATAATTACATACATAATTTCTCGATTTCAACAGAATGTGATGGAACGTGTGTTGTCTGCTTCAATTTGACAGTTGTGATTCGTAGTGTTGCCAACCTTCGAAATATATATTACAAGAATAAGAAAATAATTCCAACAGAACTTAGTGCAATTTTGTTATATAAATGTGGCTTATAAAAGAGCAAACAGAGATTTATATCAAGTCCGTGATATTTATCAATAATCTAGCTAAATATATCATATATATCACCTAAAGAATATTCAGAATGAATCATCAATATATAAGTTGGTCAAACTGGTATGAGAAATCATTTCTCACGACTTTTCGCACAGTTATATGAAATTGTAAGTTTTCTAGTTGTGTTTTGTATGAGAAATATGTTGTTTTCTATAGTGATCGTAGAAAATGATTTTTACTACTGACGGCAAACACATCAACACAAAGATACGAACAATTGAATAACGACGACTCCAAAAAAATAAGAATAGGCTTACAGCGAAAAGAAAATATTTTACTAAAAAAAGGCTATCGTAGGAAATCAGACTCTGATTATGGTGGTAACTGCCAGAAACTAGATATATCAGATGATATGTATTCTGTTACACGATCAGAATTTTTGGAAAAATTAAAAAAAGCGATGAAAAAATAAATGAAATTGAAGAACAAACAAAGTCTCAATAAAATTCTGGGAGATGAATTGAAGAAAGAAGAAAACTGCTCACACCTTCTAATTTTGCTAGAGTGTACAAGAGAAGAAGTGAAACAAATAGAGCCAAGCTGGTAGAGTATATATTAGATTTAGATTCGTCTGATTATTTTTCATTCTTAAAACTTAAAACAGACATGACGTGAAACGATGGTGGGCCTCAAATGCTTCATGTAGAAGCTTTTGTGAAAAGGTGGTTCAAAATAAAAAAAAATCTTCCTACAGGAAAGGACTAGAAATATTGGAACACCGGCAGGAGGAATGTTTGAACATTGAGGATGATTATGTAGAAAATGATACTCATATTATATTACAATTATTCAACGTAATAAATATTAGCATATAATAATATAAACAATTCTTTTTGGCTGTTATATCTATTTCTGTTCTGTCTTTCATGTTGTTATTTGTTTTTTTTTTGAGTATTTAATGTTGTTTTAACAGTCCTCCATCAACAAATTTCATTACCAATACATAAATCCAAACGAAAACATTTGAGTATCAACACGTACTTCTACTAATCTCCCCAAAAACAAGTGACAGTTGTCAAATTTGATTCCTACATCCAGCCAAAAAAATTTTGCATAAAATCAAATTTGTAATATTTTTTAGTGCTTCTCACAGTGTTACCAATCCCTGATAACAAAATGTTACCAATAATCGTTTGATGAAGCAATGAGAAAAAAATGTAGTGCGTGTTTTTCGTCAGGTGGAAATAAATTTCCGGATTAAATAGTCTTGTTGTATCTTCTATACGCCAAAAGATAATACAAACGCAGACTTATCTTGGCACCATCACTTGTTTGAAGCGGCAACTGGGCGTAAATATGTGCGAATTTTGCCAAGATTTCTAAAAAGGTGTTCTAACTATTGTAATGCTTTAAAATAAGACTTCAATTCTTAATAATGTGAGTAACACTCATGTAATTTAACTCTCGGTAGGTACATAAACAAATACATTTAAATGTCGATGTAAAAATACACATCTGTTGCTACGGGCAACGATATCCATTTTTCACGATCGTAATCTGTTTCTGGTTCTCAGGTGTTGTTATTTATACAAGTTGATTGTGATGGTTTAAATCATACACACTTAACAGGATACCGAAATGACCTCATTCTTGTTATTTAATATTTTATCTTTTCTTACATGAAGAAAAAATGCATTCTGATAAAGTAGGTATTACTGATAAAGTGCGGAAGCCCCACACATGATACCAACTCCCTTTAAATATATATTTGATCAGGTTGTGGTTTATGTTTGGTAATATACATAACAAATATTTGAAAGCATTCTTTTTCACTTGAATTAACACAATCTTCAATTATTTTTTGTTTTATTTATGGTAGCTGAATTCGCTATTTTGAATGTAACATATCGAATTTTGCGAATGAAATAATACTCGACAGACGTCGTGTTCAACAATATATTATTTTTTTATTACAAATAGGGAAGTGAGCAACAAATTTCATACCAAAAAAATTGTTTAAGGGATATGCCGAAAAATTTACTGCAAGTTAATTTCAATTTATTCTAAGTCTGTTATCAAAATAATACTAATAAAAAATTTAAAAAGTCTACCGTATCTTTAAAAATATGTTTTTGATGCTCTTGAGAATACATAAAAATGATTTACAATTTCAAATTCAATTAACCAACATATATAAAAGTAAAAATCCTCTTTTAAGATAAAGTGTATCATTCGTACTTAATATAACCTAAATTAAAATCCTTGTAAGTTTTTACGATCTGACGTGACTTCAACAATTTTTGTTTTATCTCAGATAAATTATAAAACAATTTAAACTGAATTAAAATAATTAAATAAATGTTTCACTGTACTTTACTCTGAAGATGAGTTCATTTAAATTTTACGATTTTATTTAAAATAGCTAAACTAGAAAAACCCGAAATCGTCCTTGAGGAGTAAAAAATGTCCAGCTATTAATATAAAAGAAATTAAACACATCGTTTAGATATAAAACACCTGTTAACTATTTAATTTAATAGAAAAATTACTGTAATTCAACTGTGCGAATTAAACTAGTTAGAAAAACTTATAAACTTATTCTTGAACTTAGGTTAAATTTAGAAGCCACTTTACGGACATCGGAGAATTTAAATTTAGTTTGAAGTTTGATTTAATGATGTAAATAGTTTTAATCGAAAGCGCAAATATAAACACTTCAATGAAATCCGGACTGAGATTGATTTCATGTTTTGGCAGCACATAGAGATGTCATTAGTGAAGGTTGACATTTAGCTTACCGTTTACAAATGATAGTTGTATAACATTGTCATTCAATTTTAAAAGAAAACTGGACAATTAGTGAACCTTTAAATTAAGTGCTAGATCTGTTTGCCCTTCAAATGAGTTCTTCCACCCAAATAAGTTATGTATAATGTAATTTAGGCAGGACAGAATAAAAAGTTCCATTTGGAATGATTATTTTATTGAACTCTAAATTTAGGTCACTTACCACGTGTTTTTTGGCAATTTGCATGACAGTTTTCCATGTGACTTCGTACAGCAGCTTTGTTTGTGTAATGAACATTTTTTCTTTAGCGGCTACTAGACTTGTCATACAGTGATAACATTCCTCCTCTGAAAAAATAGAGAAAATATTTTTAGCATTACTATTTTGGAATTTCAAACAAACATTAAAAGATCTCTTAGTTATTTTTAGTATAATTTTTATGTCGACCTTTGAGGTTAGGTTAGGACCACTGAAAAGATAAAATTAAGATTGAGTTTACTTGAAGGAAAAAAGTTTCCTGAAACATTTCTAAACTTCTTCAGTACATAAATTGCAGCATGTAAAATCAACTTTATTTTAAGGTCGCTTAGATCCGCATTCATTCAACTTACATCAAAGCAATATTAGGTTATGTTTGAAGACAGACAAATTTATTTTACTTCGTTTGAATCAGGTTTGAATTTTCCACACCTTTAGCAAATATGTATATTTACAACGGATATTTATTGAGGGAGTTACATATAGGATAAACTCTGTTTCATATTTTAATCAATTAACTGGACTCAAGGACATGAAATGTAGATGTAGCATGATCAAATGACAGGATGTTGTTTGTAAAATAGACATCATTTTCCGGTTTTTGGAAGAGCATTGATAAAATGATACAGTTTTGTAAATATTATAACAAATTAGCAACAATTTGTAACTATTTAATTTAATTTTGGTATATTTATTTAGCAATAAGATACATAATTATAGTAGTGGGATTTAAATTAGATAATTTTAAAATTTTAAAAGAAAACTTATTATGTTTTTTCAAATTCTAAATATGAACATAATATGCTTTATCAGAGATTGTATTGTTTGATTTTATCGTTGATAAATTTGGAAATAAGACTTGTAAAAAATTATTAATGCCGCACTAAAATCAAAATTAACTTATATTTAGACAGCAAAACAAATTAATAGTTTGCAAACAAGCTATTATTTATGAAGGTTGAGAGTGCATTTACTTTTCTGCTGTTGGTATCTGTATAAAATGTGACAGATGTAAATATATTGAACATCACAAATATAACTATGAACACTTGCAAATGAATTTAGGACAACTCTGAAACTTCCAATTTAGGATTTCATGCTTATTGCTTCGAATTTATAGCACACATTTTACCTTCTTTGTGAATATATGTCGTTAAATTACTAAATTATTATTAATTAATATTTATAATACAGTAATTACGAGCGGTAAAACCGGTATGTCCAATTATTTCGCTAAGTGTTCCATAAAATAAGAAAAAGTCAAATACATTCTATTTGAAATGCATAGCAGAAAAATTTATTAACTCGAAGAGAAGAAATATGAAAAATTTCTTAAGGTATTACATCTATCAAAATAAATCACAAACAAATAATCTCCTCGATAACTCTAATACATTATAATCATATCTATTTGGAGAAGATTATATTCTTAAGATAACTAGGAAAAAATTCTATTCTAGTCAAGTACATATTTATAAATTTTTGGAGCATCATTCTAGGTTATGCTACAGAACTATACCTATTTTTTTTACAATTAAGTATATTGGGTAATTATATGTCCTTGGGAATACTATAAAACTTGTAAGTCTGATAGGTAAATATAATTTTTGTAGATAACACAATAATTTAATAGAAGGTAAGCGGAATAAGATATAATGTTAATGATTGTCGTGGTAATTATGTGTTAATTAGACCTTAAATCATTCACTTTTACCAACTGTCATTGTTATTAATTAAAAACAATTAATGATAGGGTAGTAATTTTCTTCCTGGTAGACATTAAAAGCATACATCGCGAATTTGTTAATATTTAGTAATTATGAAAATTATGAACGTAATTATTCTGCAAAGATAAATATAGCTTATAGAATTTTATTCCCGATATTTCATCATACTTCCTACATCATTTGTTTGTATCAGGTCGTGAAAATTAAAAGAAAATCTGACAATGGAGCGTCCGGTATCTTCAACGGAATTTAATTTTCTTACAACTTTACTATAACAGATTAACTAATCACACAATTGCAAATTGATGCGTTTCTGTAGACCTCCTACCTTCTCTTCTTCCTGGGTTGTGTGTATGTGTATCAGAAGCGCGAGAAGGCGATAAGTCGTTCAAATACCTCGTAGGTTAATATTTGACAAATTTGTTCATTTCGATTTATTCGTCAAACTTAATAAGCTGATTAAAAATTAAAATTAAAGAGACTTGTGCCCCACAAAAATTCAAATTATAAATGTACATGTAGTTTGTTCAATTATATTTGACCGTGTGAAACAGCAGAATATTACAGAATGGCATTGTTTGTTCAATAAGAAGATGTAAAAATAGTTGGAATAATTTATCAAGGCCATTTTCATCAAATTTTGGTGATGTTCTAGGGACTTTAGAGTTTGTTGTTGCTGCCTGAATCACGTTTAGCATTTAACTTCATTCTCATTAAGGTTTAAGCAGCTGTCAATGTTAATATCATCATAGAAAGTCTTTTTGGTTCTGTGGAAAACTAGATAATGTTGTATAAACAACAACCAAATCTTGATCAAGTGTTTAATAAATTTATACAAAACAAAAACACAAATGAAGTTGGTCCTTGCTCCGAGTCCAAAGTTTTGCCACCACAAATATATTAATTGTAGCTGTCATGCTATCAAATATTCTGAGAATATTTGATCGTGTAAAATGCTCATTTAAATTGTTAAATATGACAGGCAATACATGTAAAATTGTATGTAAAAATATGATCGTGTAAAAGCAGGCATAAGAATTGGTTTTTAAAACCTTCATCTTAGACCGGAGAGCAACTGTTTCGTCCTTATTAAGACTCGTCAATACAGTCTAGCCAAACCCAGATAGTCATAATTTGGATCCCAGACCAATATTGTCATATAATGATATATGATGAGCAGAGATAAAATTTATATGCAACACCATCTATCGAGACTTGAACCAGCCACGGTATGTAGATAAAATAGATATCACACTTGCTCCCCGGTCTAAAATGATTTTTACTTACTTGTACAAAGTAACAAGTAAGTATTGTGAAACCGACAAAATTCACCTATCGAGATTTTGATGGAAATATCCGTTTTGAGTATCCCTGAATCCATTTTGACTATTTTTGGCTTGATGTCGGTACGTATGATCGTACGTGCGTTCGTGCGTGCGTAACTCGCAAATCTCAAAACTGGTTGAAAGTATAATGTTGAAATTTTGTATTTGTATCTAGTTGTGCACCTCGCATTATGGTTCCAATCGTTTGTACCGGAAGTGCACTTTACTTGAAACTTTTTGCGAATTTCTCCAATAAATCCAGAATTATCAACCATAGGATGTTGAAATTCAGTATTTGAACTTGATGTTGTATCAGAATGGTTATCTGCTATTTTTGTAAGAATCGGTCAGGCCAGAAGTGCACTTTACTTGAAACTTTTCTTGAATTTTTTGCATAAACATGGAATGATCCGCCATAGCATATCGAAATTTCGTATAAAGAACTTCTATAACATCTTATTGTACATCTTGCATTATGATTGCGATCGGCTAGACCGAAAGTGCACTTTACTCAAGACTTTTTCTTTAATTTTCCGCATAAATCCAGAATGATCAGCCGTACGATACTGGAATTTAGCATTTGAAATTGCTGTAGCATCTCAATGGTCATCTTCTATTTTTGTAACAATCGGCTGAGTCGGAAGTGCACTTTATATGACAGACTTTTTTAATTTTCCGCATAAATTCTAAACAATCAGTCGTAGAATATTTAAATTTTGTATTAGGCACTTTTATAATATCTAGTTGTACCCTGCATTATGATTGCTATCGACTAAACCGGAAGAGCACTTTGTTCGAAACATTTTTTGAATTTCCCGCATAAATCCAAAACGATTGAACGTAGATTGTTAGAATTCAGTATTTAGGACGATTATACCGTCTTAATGCTTATATCCTATTTTTATTGAGATCCACCGAGCCGGAAGTGCATCTTACTTTACAGTCTTTTGGAATTTTTCGCATAAATTCGAAACGATCAGGTGTAGAATATTGAAATTTGGCATTTCAGTCTGCTGTAGCATCTGAATGATTGCCTACTATTTTTACAACAATAGACTGAACCGGAAGTGCACTTCAGTAGGAATTTATTTTTTAATTTTGCGCATAAATTCAGATCTGTTGGTAGTCGTAGAATTTTGGAAATCAGTATTTAGGAATGTTGTAGTAGAAAAATAATGGCCTACTGTTTCCATAGCAACTGACTTGGCTGAAAGCGCATTTTACTTGACAGACTTTTAGAATCTCTTGGGTAAATCCAAAACGATTAACTGTGGAACGATGAGATTTTGTGTTTGATTATATATATCCAATGATATATATGATCAAACATAAAATCACATCATATATATCCAATGATGTACAAGTAAGTCACGTGATGGTCACGTCAGATTTTTAGATTTGAATTTTCGTGGGACAAAAGTATTTTCAATTTTAATTTCCAATTGAAATGGTCCACAGATTTTTTGACAAATGTCACAATTTATTGTGAATTCTATTTTAATAAACTTTTTTTTTAGCACATCTGATAATCCTAGTTACAATACTGTGACTTATTTTAACGTGAAACATTAAATGGATTATATTCATGGTTACAAATTTGACAAAAATGTATTAAAGTATTCATTTAAAAATGAAACGTGTAAAGTCCCGCACAAAGTGATAAGTTTTGGGAGAAATATATCTTCACGCCTTCACCAAGAAGGATATATAAGACCTGATATTTGGTATTCTATAGGCACAAAAGTAAAAAAAAAAACACTCACTCAAAAATATACAAGCTTGGAGCTAATATAAAAAAATATAAAATATCACAATTAAGCCTTTTACCCGCTATGAGTATAGCAGACACTTATAGTGCACGTGGTAGAATAATTGATATTTCTTCAGCCGTAGGGTGTGATTACCAGTCGTCAAGCAATGGGTACTCCTAGTTTTCGTGGAGTAAAACTAACATATTACAAATTATTGAACAAAAAAGGATGCGAATATGTGCTAACAAATCATTCGAAGTCATACTTCCATACAATTATACCGGTAGTCAGATTTGATTTCTCTTACGTTTTCGTGTTTCTCCACATCAATATTTAAATGATCCAGAATTCCCTTCAGATGGTTTTTGTGGAATAATTAGATCAGTGACAGTCATTTATGCTTGTGAATTGATGCAATTGATTGAATTTAATCCGTTGCCGGAGTATTCTACGTAATTTAAATAGCTCTGCTATATTCTGATAAAAAAATTTCACCACATAAATGCGAAAGGATGTTACTTTAGTACTGCATAATGGAAGTGAAGCTTCTATCGGATTTACATTTTATGTTTGAAGGCTACTTATAAATAATAATCTAAAATGGCTTTTTTCTGAGGGTTCTGTAGCAGGGGTTTAACTAACGCACGGAGGAATGCTGGTTCGATCCCTTTCCCAGGAAATACAACCTTTTTCAATTTTAGAATACGATACTATGAGATACATAATACAGTTTAGATTTCGTGACCGCTTTCGGCACATAATGTACAAGAAATAATTCATTGCACATATAGTGCAATGCGTAGCAAGAAGTTGTACTTAAAAAAATTTAGTAAATAGAATCATTAGAGCAGTGTGCTTCAATTATTCTAATAATTAATAGAGTTTTATGTTGATGTTGATGCTGATGAATTTATTGATGACCATAGCGTTATTCAAGAAATAGTTGAGTTATGATACTAGTTGATATATTTAAAATATTTATGTAGTTGATTCCAACTTGTATGAGAAAATTTTCAGAAATACAGTAAAATGACTAATCTAATAAATATTCAACATAGAATGGATTATATTTCGCCATTATGCTTTATACCGATTTAAATTCTAAAATTAATACATAATCATTCCTCTCAAATAGAGGAAAACATGCATGACTTAAAAAAGGTCTAGAGTTAGTTTCTGAATCTTACTTTTGATGGGAATGATCAAAACTCACAGGACCTTTGTAAACATGCAGACTTAAAGAAAGAATAATAATTTTATGTCTTACTAGCAGGTAACCCGCGGCTCCTTACGCATACACAGGTACTTTATGAAATCAATGAAAAAAAAAATGTTCACACATCACAGCGCAAGTGCATATGCACTCACTGGTTGTTTTTGCGAAGTTAGATTAATCGTATTATTAGGAAGGGATTAATAAATTGGATGAATTGTTCAATAAAAAAGTTTCATCTTCGTAAACTATAAAAAGTACCCACGTGGAATTTTCGTCTAAATCAAGATAAATTCTTGTTTAGACAGTTTCATTGTTTCAAAACAATTTTCATGACAAAATTCATGGTAATCAAAAATGAAAACATACTCTATAGATATTTTCGTCCACTATTTATGAAGATATTTTGGCACTAACATGCATCTGATTTTTTTCATGTTCACTTGAACAGGTTTTGATGTTGCTCAATATAATTTATCAGAAAAAGAAATAAACAAATCGAAAATAATGTCGCAAGGAATAAAATTTGCGCAATGAAAATCATTTTCCATTTAAGGTAATATTCTAAAAGACAAAACAAATTGTTCAGATGATATAAGTAGAATACAATATTTGCCAATGGGTTTAACAGTAGTTGGTCTAAAAATAAATGTGGTAAAATCTTACGATTTACTGTTTTATTTAGTTAATATTAGAAATAGTTGTTCAGAGATTTTGTTCTATTATATCGCTTAAAATTTGTCTAAAAATAACCCAACTTTCCCGAAAAAATAAAAATGTATTAGCAACGCCAAAAACATAGGGAACTTTGCCAAAATTTGCTGGATGTTTTGTATTGTCGAAATTGAGACCATAAGGAAATTTCCTACCAATTTTTCCTGTTTTTTTATTGATATTTCCTATTTGCATTATCTGTCAAAGTACCAACCTAAATATTCTACATAAAAAAATTGTTTTTTCCATAAATGAAATACGGAACACAAGAAAGAATTATTACTCGAATTATGAATAAGTTTTCATTTCCATGATTGAGATATAATTTTACATAATTTTCTAGAAGAATCTTTGCAGAAGATTGAACAAATTCCATTACATTTTTATATTACACGTGAATGTTGTTTACTACAGAAAAGCAAAAGTAAAAATGCAAATAGATAGAATTTACATTTTTACAGTGAATAAAACGCACGACAAAATAGTTCAGACGGAAAAAAATAAAGGCCATGTTTTTTTTCTGTAGAATATCAGTCAGGAAATCCTAAATGAAAGAATCAACAGAATAAAGGATGAGAAAATTGAGGTTATGTTTTAATGAATGATTTAGCATTTTTCTATATTAAAAAATGTACGATAACAAGCTAGAGAATATCAACAGGATTCTCGCAGGAAATAGTACAGGATGTTCATAAATTCTCTTGTTATGCATCCCGTGAAGTATTTTACAAATATGTCACACATTTAAATTACTGCTCATTACTGCAACACGGCTCAAAGCAAATGAAAGAAGCAGAAGGAAAATTAAAGCTTGTAATTCAATGAGCCTCATAAGTCTAAGGTCAAAAGGTCGGAGTATAAATGACACGATATGCAAACTACTTTTAATGTTCTAAACTAATTTGTTTGTTGGTGTTTCACGCATTAGTACGAATGTTTATAAACAGTAAAACTAAATATAAATAAGTTTTCACTACCATAAATTTTTGTCTATAGCAGTATTAAAATGGCGCAATAATACAACAAAATTGAACCAATTGCTTTCATAAAATGTTGGCTCTGAATGGGCGCGGGCAATAGGGTGCAAAGGGGTATCCCCTGTCAGGAAAACAAATATCCTAATTTATGAAATAAAATAAAAATGATGTCGTATAGAAGTTTCACTTCGTACGTGTGTTCCTACACTAATACATGCATACTTTTTTCTTCTTTCTATATTTTATATTAATTAATTAATATGTTGTCATGACTTAAATCAATTGATTTGAGCCATGATTTAAATCACGATTTAAATAACCTAAATCAACCTTTCATATAGGTAAATTAATTTGGCCAATCTCTCTGTCTGATTTCTCAGTTTTGAGTGGACTAGACCAAAAGTAGAGAATAGTTTGTACACAAGTGATTAAATTTTTTACTTACTTGTATTAAATACAAGTATTGTGAAACCGACAAAATTCACATATCGAGATATTGATGGAAATATCCGTTTTGAGCATCCCTGAATCCATTTTGACTATTTTCGGCTTGATGTCGGTACGTATGTGCAGCTGTACGTATAACTCGCAAATCTCAAAATGCTGAAATTTCGTATTTAAGTCTGGTAGAGGGTGTTGATTTGCATCTCGCATTATGGTTGCAATCGTCTGTACCGGAAGTGCACTTTACTCGAAACTTTTTTGAATTTCCGCATAAATACAAAACAATCGAACATAGAATGTTGGAATTCAGTATTTAAGACGATAGTACTGTCTAAATGCTCATATCCTATTTTTATTGAGATCGATTGAGCTGGAAGTGCACTTTACTTGATAGTATTTTGTAATTTTTCGCATAAATTCGAAACGATCGGCTGTAGAGTATTGAAACGATTATTCGTGGAACGATGGAATTCTGTATTTGATTGTCATATTATTATATTATTATATGTCCACGTCAGATTTTTTAGTTTGAAATTGTGAAGGAAAAAATATTTCTCACAATTTGTTGAGGGGGACTACATAAAAACCGCGAGCCAAGCATATTACAACTTCTTCTACTTCCTTTGGCACGACGACCGCTGTATCGACTCTAGACGGGATCCGTACAGTTCATTTTAGTTTACAAATACAGTTCGCAAGTTAAATTAAATTGAACACAATTCCTCATATTAATTAGATCTATGGCCAGTTGCACCGCCGTCACTTAACTTTAAGGGAAGAATAATATCTATGGTTACCATTGTATAGACAATTGTTCCCATGGTAATTATTCCGTACTTGAAGTTAAGTGATAGCGGTGCAACTGGGCACTAGTCGCAACGCAAGCAAAGGGATATAGCCCTTATTAAACGCCTTTATGATAGTTCTGACGCTTGATTGGATAATACCATAAGGACGAAAACTGTATGCTCAAAGGCCCGTACTCTCCGAGGCGGTCCGATGGGCCTCACACCTCAAGTCGGCTTGATTGGATAATACCATAAGAACGAAAACTGTATCCTCAATTTTAGAAAATGAAGGCTCGTATTCTTCGGGCGGTCCGAGGAGCCTCGCACCTCAAGCCGATATGAGTCAGATTTTTCAACACAATGATTGATTCTATAATAAGCAATATGAATTCGACATTTATGTCATTAAATGAACAATTTAAAAATGTTGGTTTCCTATTATATGAGAAAAATCAAAAATATACCAAAAGAGCAAATAGTAAAAAACTTTCAAGATTTACACACAGTCCTGCAAGTGGGTAAAAATAGTGTCTTCCAACCTTACGAATCGTATGATCCTAAATGTACCAAACTTCACTAAAGATGTGAAAGAATTGCTCTAATACATATGAAAATCCAAATATTTACATTGTCTATCGAATTTTGTTATTGTTGATAATCTTTTATTCTCATTTCTAAAACAGAAATATCTTGTCAGTTCAATATTCAATTGTATTTCTGAAGACATTCTGATGAAACTCTCCATCGTGTTACATCAAAGTATGTAGATCACAATATTTTCCGCACACATTTTGATTATCTCTATTGAGTCGAAAAATACAGCTACATATTCTAAATGTTATTCATTAGGTAATAATGGTATTTGTATTTTTTGAGATATTTCAATAATAATTCTTATTACATTCGAATGAATCGTGCAGAATACGATATTTTTTACAGCCTTAAATTATCTCAATTCGTTCAGGAGAAACAGAGTCAAACAGTGTGTGCTTCTGATTCGGCTATTCTCTCTTCCGTCCGTTACTCAATACAGCGTGCGATTGTAGCATCTTTATAATGTTTATAAAAACAAAAATTATCAGAATCGATTCTTCTTGATATATTTTATCTTGGAATATATAAATTTTAGCATATTTAGGTCTCATATTTTATAGAAGTTAGGTAATATTTGTGATTTTGACGACTCATCACTTTTCAACGGGCGCTTCAGGCGCCTTGCAAGCTTCTAGTAATTATAAATTTACTGTAATGTAAATACCATCATTAATCAAAACAAAGAATCAAAATATGAGACATAAAAGCTGAAAATTTATTTGTAAATCGTATAAAGCAGGGATTTTGGTTTGGACTATAAACAACCAGCGACAGTTCGAATCTTATGTAATTTTTTTGAAGGCAAATTTTGTACAAGCTATACATACACAAGTGCTGACGGGTCGGAGTAAACAATCAAAAGGGTCGGATTCCGCCCGCGGGCTGGCTTTTGCCAATGCCTGATCTAATTGGTCATCTTCTATTTTTGTATCAATCGACTTTAGGTACTTGACAATCTTTTAAAATTTTCTGCATAAATTCAAAACAATCAGTCGTAGAATAGCATTTCTGTAACATCTAGTTGTGCATCTCGCATTATGATTGCAATCGTCTGTACCGGAAGTGCACTTTACTAGGAATATTTTTTGAATTTTTCGTTGGAATTCAGTATTTAAGACGACTGTACCATTTAAATGCTTATATCCTATTATCATTAAGACTAACTGAACGGAAGTGTGCTATACTTGACAGTCTTTTAGAATTCCTCGCATAAATTTGAAACGATCGGCTGTATAAAGTATTGAAATTTAGTATTTCAGTCTGCTGTAGCATCTGAATGATTGCCTACTATTCTTAAAACAATCGACTCTACCGGAAGTGCACTTCAGTTGAATTTCTTGGAAATCAGTATTTAGGAATGTTGTAGCATAAGAATGATGACCTACTGCTTCCATAGCAACCGACTGGGCCGAAAGCGCTTTTTACTCGACAAATTTTTAGAATTTCTTGGATAAATTCAAAATTATCAGCCGTGGGAAGATGGGATTTTGAGGTTTATTATATGCAAAAATATATCCAATGATGTACAAGTAAATCACGTCAGACTTTTGTTTAAATGAAAAAAATTGTGATTTAATCCTAGTTTAATAATGTAATGTGTAGATGCAGATGCACCTCCCTGAAAGTAATTTCGTGTGTTGATAAAATATTGCATCATGAAAGGCAAATCGCCTCAGGAGACTATAGAGAAGATTAATAAACATTATGGTGAATCTGCATTTTCGATTAGAAGGTTTATAAGTGATTTAAAAAATTTCTACACATATCATTATTAAGTGCATTCTTTACTATTTGTTCAGAGATGGCATCAAAAAGATTATCTCAAAAGTTAAAAAAATGAAGCAAAACATTTCTGGTTCAAGTGTAAAAAATCATGCTTATCATGTGTTCAAATACATAAACCACACATAAAAATCATGACAAATGATTGTTTTTAAACCTTTGATTGATTCAGATTTTTATCAGATAATTTCTTTGTTGGTTTTCTGTAAAAATACCCATAGAAAACTAATTGATTTATAATAAAATATTTCAAATAGATTTACTGATCTATGTTCTTGATTACAAGAAATGTCATCAGTGATAATAATCAAGATAAGTCATCATCAAGTAATTATTCCAAATAGAGTTGAATTTCAATTTTCTTATCGCAAACTTTCAATTAAAACAATTCTAGAAATATGTAAATGAGTCCTATTTTTGTAAATTATTTGAGTAATACGTATTTATGCAATGATACACTACTTTAGAATAAGTGTGAAGTAATCCGTATGACAGTTTGACTTTTCACAAGGACAATTTTGTTAAGAACTTCCTCATTTTGACGCCCTTTACACAAATTCTTTTGCGCTTTAACCAATCAATTATTGTGTAATTTAATTATGACCCATAGAATTAATTCAGTATTATTAACAATAATAATAATTTGGATATGGTGGAAACGTGACCTTATTTTCCATATCCAAACATTGGAATCGAAATTTAGGTACAGTTTTTTTTACTTTTCATGAGGCGGAAAATGGGCTTCTCAAATAAGTCAAAAAATACTTATTGTTCAAAAATTGAGAACAGCAGTAACGTTGATAACAATAAATTTGAAAAGGAAGATGTTTGGATTCAAGACTGAATGGAAATATTGAGCTCGATAATTATTTTTGAGTTTCGACGTGATGGAATTGCTAATTTAAAAATAGTTTATCAATTCGGAATGAATAAATTTATGCGGTTATTATCAGAATTAATTTTTGAGATTCAATGATTCATTGTGCAAAAATAATATTCTGAAATAAATATTACTCACAATGAATGCAATTCTTTTGATTATATTAAAGTCTGTTTCAAATAGAAAAACTTTTAATTGCTTATGAAAAGATCATGTTTTTGTTGCTGCTGCCTAGGACCTAGAAGTTCAGAGATATTGTTGTTAATTGCTTGAGAAATTACAAGTATTTTTGCTATTGATTGCTTAGGTCAATGGTGTTGTTGATTGTCAAGTAGAACACAACATTTTTGTTGAGCGTTTAGACCAATTAATAATCTTAAAAGTTGTTGATGGCCTTGGGTAGGAACTAACACGTTAACATATTTGTTTATCTAGATCAGCAACGTTTCCGCTGTTGAATGCTCAATATTACTGATGGTCTTGAAAACTAACACATCAACATATTTGATTGTCTAGATCAGCAATATTTCCATTGTTGAATGCCTAATAGTTCAAAGTTATTGTCTTTGTACTTAAATTGTCCAATAAATCCTGTAGACTGTCTAAATAATAATAACGGTGAAGAATAACTAGATGAACAATTTTCTTTTCTTGTTGATTGTCTAGAGAGATCAATATCGTTCTTGTTGATTGTCTCTAGAGAGACCAACAATACAACGTTCTTATTGATCGCCTAGTCCTAGATCAACGAACTTTTCGCGATTGCTAAGAAGGCAACGATATTGTCAATATTAATTGTCCAATAAAGCAACGTTTTCGTTGAGTGTTTGGGCCAATTATTGCTTGGAAAATATTAATGATGGCCTTGAAAACCGAGCACATTAAGATGGTTGCCTAAATCAGCCACATTTTCGTTGATGCATGCCTCACAGTTCAAAGATATTTTTTTATGTGCGATTAGTGTATTATTGTTGTCATAATAATACTGATTTCAGGGTAATTACGTAACAAATAATACCCGATGGCATTATTTTGCAAAATAACAAACAAGAATATAACGTTTCCTACTTACAGCAAGTAACTAGAGTTAATTCTCTGACAGAAATCACAATGACAAGACATACATTGCTGAAAATTTTGAATGAAATAGTACATTAGTCGGACATTAAACATTGAAGGCACCACAGGAGTTGAACGGACGATAATGACTACGGTCAACGTACACACCTCGAGTAAGTACCTCAGGCATTATTGGCCCTTTAACACCCTTGATACCTTAATTATTATAAATAAATTGTCCATTGGACCAACACTCTTATTGACTGCATAGACAAAAAATGTTGCTCTTGGTTGCCTCAAGTGCCTAGACTAACAGATTTCTGGTTGATATTCTAAATCAGCAATGTTGTTGTTGATAACCAAAAGCCTTGAATCAATAACCTTAATATTGAACGTCTAGACCTAGACAAACGTCTTTTCTGAAAGCTTAAATCAGTTATTGCTTCAAAAATATTAACATCATTAAATTTGTAAATTAGCAAGGATTTCGTTGAATGCTGGATAGCTCAAATATATTGTCTTTGTCAAGTGCCTAGACCAATTCTTACTCCGAAAATATTGTCGATGAGTATGGAAACTATCATTGTCAATTGCCTAAATTTTGCGTCAGGACAAGATCCAACTGGCCCAGGAGCTCAAAGAACACCATTTGTTCGCTGACTGGGTTTCGCAGCGTTTGAAAAAGGACTCCAATTTTCGTATATAATATCACAAGGGACTGTAATTTTATCAATAAATTTTTCTTGAAAACATTGCTTACCGAGCAACATCGTGAGAGTCATCTGTCCGATTAAATCATGAGAGCGAAGCTCGAGGGATTTCATCTGAGCAGATGACTCGAAGGATGTTGCTTAAAGGTAATCAATGTACAAAAGAAAAATTTATGATAAAATTAAAGTCGCGAGTGGTATTTGTGGAGAATATTTTTCGAATGAAATTGCTACTATAAGTATCTATTAAATAATGTTAGTTGCACTACTAACCCTTTTTATTGAAAAATGCACTAAATTGCCTCCATATATTCTTGTATTTTTTAACTTTTTGTTTTCAATTTCATTATTTTCGGCGAAAAAATGCATTTCCAATACGATTAAATTTTGACATTTCCGAGAACTGATTGTTTGTTTATATTAGAACTGTGTATTGTTTCTCCATGACAAAGGCAATTTATCGCAATAAATCGCTTGCCAACGGGAATTTACCGAGGTAACGGGAATTTTCAGAGGTAAATTCCCGTTGGCAAGGAATTTATTATTATAATTGTCATTGTAACTATGCAAAATTTGTCAGTATAATTGACATGAGTGAAATAATCGCCGAAAAATCATCTTTCGCGACGAGGCGCATTTTTCGATGAATGGCTTTGTTGACAAGCAAAATTTTCGTATATGGGACGACGCCAACCTACACAAGGTTCAACCAGATGGCAATGCATCCACAAAAATTTACTGTTTGGTGCAGATTTTGGGTCGGTGGCGTCATTGGTCCGTACTTTTTTTTAAATGAGGTTGTTGAGATCATCGCCGTCAACGGACGGAATTCAACGATATGGACGTAGACATGAGGTTCCAGCAGGACGGTGCTACGTGCCACACAGCGGACTTTTTTCATAAGCGATTTGAGGTAACGTGAATTGTCCACCAAGATTGTGCAATTTGATCTCGACAGACTTTTTATTGTCGGGTTTCCTGAAGTCGCAAGTTTGACATTTGAAAGATTTCATACGCCATACATGAGCCTTTCGAATAAACAAAGAATTTCTCACACACAGCTTGTTTTATTCCATTTCAACAACGACCCGGCCTTACTGGAAAACCATTTAGCAACAATTTTGTTATTGATTACCTGAAAATTCAAAGATGTTATCTTTGTCGTGAGCCTAGACCAGAGGTCTCCAAATTTTTTATTCTCGTAGACAACTTTCAAAATTTTACTGATTTCGGCGAACCCCAAATCCCTTTTCGTGACCTCCATTTACAACTTGTGAACCCCCAATTTATTTTTCCCGCCAACGTAGATCCCCGTCGAGTCTCCTGTGAATCCCAGGGAATCCACCTGGACCACTTTGAGAAGCATTGGCCTAGACCAATTATCGGTTAGGAGAAAAAAAATTATATCCTTGGCAATTGACACATTTTTATAATTTGTAGCCAAGATCAGCAAAGTTTTCATTGTTGAACGCCCAACATATAAAGGATGTCTTTTGAAAATTGTCCATTAGATCAGCAACATTCTTGTAGATTGTTTATACTAGTTGTTTCCGATTGGTAGAACCTGAGAATATTTGGGGCCGAACTTAGAATAAAATAATGAGTTGAACCATACAGCTTCCCGAGTTGACTATAAAATTCTCAGGAGCAACTTTCGAATAAAAAAGTTAGCCAGTAACGTTGTTATTGATTGTCTATACCGTAAACCATAAACTAACAACATTTTTATCGATTGCCAAGTTCAAGTACGTTGATGTTGATTGCCTAAATCATCAACATTCTTGTTGATTACCTTGACCTATATCAACAACATTTTTGTTGGTTGCCAGACCTAGACCAACGTTTTTGCTGTTGATTACTTAATCATCAACGATGTTTTCATTGTTGATTGCTCATAACATCAATGATGTTTTCGATGTTGATTGCTTATAGCATCAACAGTACCCTTGTTGTGGATTAATTAGAAAACAAATTTTAGCTAAACTGACTCTCATATAAGAACAGTCTCGCGTTATAAATTAGACATACTAGACACGTGTCTAGGGCCTCTCAAGCATCAAGTGGTATGATAAAAAAAATGATAGAAATACAGGAAGCAGTAAAACTAATTATAGAATAGTGTGAAAACAATCAAGAAAATGAATTAATCAATTTTCATAGATGTTTCAAAATTTTAGTATTCTAATGTTTCCTTAGTTTTTACTTACTTATACTAAGTCCAAGAAAGTATTGTGAAACCGACAAAATTCACCTATCGAGATTTTGATTGAAATATCCGTATGTATGTTCGTAGCTCGCAAATCTCAGAATTCGTCAAACGTATAATGCTGAAATTTTGTATAAAAGACTGGTATAGGATCCAGGATCTTGATGTGCACCTCGGATTATGGTTGCAATCGTCTGTACTGGAAGTGCACTTTACCTGATACTTTTTTTTGGATTTTCCGCATAAATCTAGAATGATTAGCCGTAGGATACTGGAATTCAGTATTTAAAATTGCTGTAGCATCCAAATGATCATCTCCTATTTTCGTCCCAATCGACTAAGCCAGAAGTGCACTTCATATCACAGACTTTTCGAATTTTTCTCATAAATTTAAAATAATCAGTCGCAGAATATTGAGATTTCGTATTAAGCACTTTTATAGCATCTAACTGTACATCTTGCATTATGATTGTGATCGGCTGAGCCGGGAGTGCAGTTTACTCGAAACATTTTTTAATTTTCAGCATAAATCCAAAACGATTAAACGTAGAATATTAGAATACAGTAGTCAAGATGACAGTACTGTCTAGATGCTCATATCCTATTTTCATTGAGATCGACTCAGTCGAAAGTGCACTATACTTGAAGATCTTGGAATTTTGCGCATAAATTCAGAATTGTTAGCCGTAGAATCCTGGAAATCAGTATTTAGGAATGTTGTAGCATAAGAATGATGACCTACTGTTTCCATAGCAACCGACTAGCCGTGGAATGATGAGATGTTGTGTTTGATTATATATATCCAATGATGTACAAGTAAGTCACGTGAGGTCCACGTCAGATTTTTATAATATATTTCATCATTGCTGTATTATTGACTAGGTGCACTAGGCACGTATCAAGTATTTTATATATTACTTATAATAATTATCACAGAAACCCAATTAAATTCTCTGCTAGAAAGTCCCAACGTGTAAATTCGGCACTTCATTGCTAATTTAAAAAGGATGCTGGGAATTTAAAAATTTTGGATCCGATTAATCGGGGAAAACATAAAATGAACAATGATTTTTTGTAGCTAACCGAGGTTATTTGGGAAACAACGAAATATAAACAAGTAGTTGCATTTAAAAATTCAAAACATTAACATCACTAGTAGGAAGTGTTGTTGAATTGAAGTATTCTGAATGGAATATAATTAGTAGAGTTCATAGCAGAGAGCTCATCGGACAGCACCTCATTGGAAGTGCTGTTCTATATTCCTTTTCACATGTGAAAAGGAATAGCATTCACATGAATCAAGTTGGATTCAGTTGAAAGAATTTGGTATTAACTTGGCAAAATTTATGGTAAACTGATTATCCTTTGAAAAGAAATCAATTACATTGGAAAATTTTTTGTATTTTGGACCCTCCTAAATCTTCGTAAGATTATGGTACTGAACTTAGAATTAACAAGGTAAATAAGTTATTTTTTTTGCCATAGCCAAAATCTTTCTCTTGTATCCAAAATATCGATGGGGGATTTGCCCCATTATGTTTTAGTTTTGCATTTAAAAATCATAAATAAATACAGTTCACTTAAATTGGTTTCCTTTAACAAGAGCCTTACTAGCTTCATTTTGTTATTGAGGAAATTATCTTCGATTATTATAAATTAGAAGAAGCACAAAGCACAATACTTGAAGACTCGCTCATTTTACCGAGCCTGAAAAAGCTGCCCATTTTTCGAGGAATATTATAAATTTCACTTAGTCTCATCAATGTTTCAATCTGGCACTGTATAAGATATAGTCCTGCAGTTCAATTGCTTTAAGAGCATACCAAATAAGGAATTTCACAACAAACAGTGATTTTATTAATCCAAAGATATTTTAGATGCATTCTTGTTTCATCTTGGCTCCATTATCATAATATTTAAAGGTGATGTTTAACTTGAAACTGTTTTATTTGTTTTCGGTTTCCATTCAAAGAAAAACGTTGAAATTGAGCAGATATTCTTTACCTTTGATTCTTATGCAAGAAATATATTATCTTAATTTAGATTCTTTAGAATCTCTTTGATTTCTCGAAGAATTTTACTAAAATTCCTTTCAAAATTGTAGATGAAAATATGAAGCTAGTATGTATTTAGATTTAGTCGTCGTATACGAACATCAAGCATTATATATACACAATGGGGTCTTCAGGACCTACAATAGCACAATTAATAGACAACTGGTGATATCCTGCCATAAGCACGACGCATTATCCTTACCAATAGAATTTGTTTCATTATCATTTGTTTCACGTAGCAATAGGCGGGAAATGTCTAATGTATTGAATTCCTGTTTTTAAAATATTGAAAATTGACTAGAAGATTGTTTTTCTCGGACGTTTCAGTACATACTTCATGGCTAATTAAATACAGTTAGAGGTATAGCGTGATAATTCATGTAAATTTTCTTTTAATATGTAGATTTTAATTATTATTATACCTATTTTTAGACGTAATACTAATTTGTTTTTTCGTTTATATTACTTTTTGTGTACGGAAAACCATCCAAAACTCCAAACAAAATATGTTTATTTTTTGTTTATATCAATTCGCTGAATTTCGGCACAACTTCTCGTTAAGAGGAAATTACTATTCTTTGTTTACAATACTCATTTAGTTTTCCTGAAAAATACTTATTTATTTTTGTGTTGAAATCATGTTAACTTACCAGACATAAAGTGAAGCAGTAAAGAACAAATCGGGTACAAACTAGGGCTGTATGTAATATCCGGACAAGCGTATCCTAGTACGGAAACAACCCGATCAGCAACCATTCTTCCTCTTCTTGTCAGATGGTAAGAAAGACAATGCGACGATTCAACGAAAGGTGGTAACATAATTTGTTTATCTGGGAGATCAGCCGACCCAAAAACTTGGGTAACCATATCCCAATAAAATCCATCGCCCATGGTCATAGTTTTTCCATGTAAGTGTTGTCCACAAAGCACTGGCCACAGGCTCTTCCGGATCGGTGAGTTGACTGGCCAGGCATTGTCTCGAAGGAGGATCTTCACGTCCCGTTTTTTGTTCTGCGCGAAAAGACTTTGGACCTCGGGGAGAGTTTTTAAAGGGGTCTTTTTCGATGGGGGACTGTCGGCACTAACGGTGATGCTGTTTGTGTCAACATGAGATGGAAACACTTCGTACATGTTGTCTTCCTCCTCGATTCCTGATAGCATGGTGGGCATCACGAGGCCCGTGACCAAAACACGCACTGATCTTAATTATGTGACAAACACTAGAACACTTTCTTTCATCCTGTTCTCGCGGAGCCACGAGCGCACTTACGTTAGGTCTTGAAACATTGTCTCGTCTGGAAACAAATCAAAAATTGATTAGAAGCAGAACAATGAATGGATGTATTTCTTATCAAAGTTCAATGTTATAATAGGCTGGCTAGTGAACCCGGCATCAATAATTTATAAAAGTGGGTGAAAATATTCAATATTCAAGGGTCAGTGACTTGACGTACCTGGGGTTGATAAAACAGTGATACCACACACACCATATAAAATTTTCCGATTTTTCCTAATCAATTCGTCATGAACATGGGCTAAGTTTTCAAGTAAATATTTTCAATAAATGAAGTGATGAAGTGTTTAGTAAACGAAGAAACACATAAAAGTATTTATAAATTATGCGAACTGTGGGCGAGTGTCTAAATCGAAAAAATCTTGGATGCGACTAGCAACTCAACATCAGCTGATTTGTTTGGCATGACCATGGTGTAATAACAAACCCAAAACTAAGATTAAATGTAATGAAGCTGACAAACTAAATTAGAACAACGACAGTCAATTCGATTTTAATCAGATAATGCGTCTAGCTAGACATGCTGCTCAGAATTTCAATGGTGACATAATTCACACCCCCACCATTCGTAGGTAGAATACTTAAAACTATGAGGAATTTATTATTAGATTATTCTTGAATGAATTCAACCTTTTTGTTGTAACAAAAAAATTAGAATGACACCTGCCGAGAACTTGCTCGTGATTCTACTAAAAATACAACAACTTTCCACGACATGTATTAGAACTTTTTTGGTTGGTGTATATATAGAAAGATTAGCGATATTTTGACGCCAAATTTTAAAGAAGCAGATTACTGAAAAAATATATAACAAGATACTCACATAAACTAAAGGAATTAATTTTGAATGATGTAAAATTCTTTTACAAAAATACACATTCTCGTCAGAAACAAATAACAAAAACACTATTGTTTACCGATCACAGCACTCGTGTTCAACAACCTAAGAATGAAATACACAACGTAAACAATGTTCGTCTCTTTTCATTAAATGTACGACAGCGTGCAACAATTTTTCGGACCGTTTGCGCTTGCGTCAAAATTTTCCCGTAAAACTAATCACACTTTACTTTTAATCTTGAATTTCTAAGCGCAATTGTTTGTGAATAATGTTTATGACAAAGTGTTATATTGCCAAGCTGTCTCTGTTAACTGCCGGTTAGTTGAGGAACCTAGTACAGCAAGTAGCATGAAAAAAACCACTCCCATCAATTGCCAGACTCCCATTGGGTGTACACAGGAGAGATGTGTCGTCATCTGCGCATGTGACCACAAACTTGCACTGCGCTGTACGATCTATACGTGTCCTCCAAGAATCTCGTATCGTGTTCGTACTATGACTGGGTCGATTTTGTCAACGAACAATGAAAACTGAGCTTATGCAACCGGATACACAGCTTGATTTTGCTGTATGCGCATGAACACGTGGGAAATATTCAAAATTCATTGAGAAACAAACATGTTTTCTTCTATTTATTAATTCATTATCAGTCATTAGACTTGAATTATTCAGCAGGATACTCTTATTACAAATGTTTTATTTTAATCTATAATGCAGTACAATTCCTGGAAAAAGTATTAATATTGTGTCGAGTATTTCAAAACATTTCATCACCTGTATTATAGAAAAAAAAGTGCTCAGTAATTATTGAAACAAATACAGTTTCTTTTCTCTCTTTTCCGTAAGTGCAAATTCTCACGTTCGCATCTTTTTTTTACAACAATTTCTACGAAATACACTCATTTCTGAGAAATAATAAATTATTGCGGATTTTCCTCTAATATAATTCATTGAAAAAAATTGCAGAGAATTTCAGTGGCATCTTCTGTAAAGAATGCTATGAATCATCGGTATTATCTGACACTGTGCACATTTTTATCTGTCACGATAATACACAATGGTTAACTAAGATATACGTGCATTAAATGAGTCATTATTCGCCTTATGCTATATAATTTGGAATAACGTAATGTGGGTGCAATATAATTAATCTCATTTTACTATTCACCGCGCAGTGATTAGGGCATTTTCTCATCATGAGAGAATCAGGCAATATCTATCGCTCTACAGATGTCACACTATACTCTAAAAAGTTAGTAACCAGATTTGGCGGCCATTTTGACTCCAAATATCTGTCATTCACTCAAATATATTAAAAAAATAGCAATTTTCAAATTGTAATTTTAATGCGAGAATTCAATTACAAGTGACATTACAATTGTTTGCGCAAAATGTGGATTGGTTGTCTACCATTAGATAGGTCACTTTCTGTTTTGTTTTTGTTCAGGTTTTGATATTATATTAAAATTTTAGTTTATAAAGTGAGTTACTCGATTTACTTTGTTTGTTCATTCGAATAATACCGCATCAATGGAAATATTGAAATGAGCAAATTTTTCATATTTATAGTCATTATAGGATGTAGTCGATTGCACTCGGTAAAGACGTAGCTTCATGCAGCCAAATTCATTTGTGACAATTGTGGTCGTTCAATATCCGTGTTGCATACGATACTTTTTGTAATAAGTGCCCCAAAGTGCACCAAAAATATTCTCTATTACTAAATGGTTGTCAGCTTTGAAAATTTTCAATTCTATACTATGGAAACAACTAACATTAATTCCCTGTTGACAGAGAATTTATTATTATTTGCCGTTGGTATTTTTTCAATTTTATTGTTATCTGTGAAGTTGACATTTGGAAAAAGTATATAATATAGGATATGTTCGTGATAGTGTTTGCATTTGCTGTAAACGTAATAGCACGGAAAATTTGAAAAACAGAATTAAATATCAATAAATAAAATAAGTTATGTAAGTTATGTTTCGTGGTATTAATTTATTGTTAATGTGATCGCAGTTGCAAAAATTTGTAAAATTGATAAGATAGTTTCAATACATCCAAGTTCATTTGAATAGCTCAGTAATGGAATAGTTTGGTGCACTTTTTTTTGAAAAATATCTTGTACACAGATAAAGTTAGCTGCACGAAGCTACGCTTTGGGCTTCGCCCTCGGCTTCACCGAGTGCAGCCAACTTCATCATGCACAATAGTGACAGTCATTCGGTACGAGTCGCAAAATTTGAAGGCGAATAAATCAAATTGACATGGATTTTTTTTTAATACTGTAATTTGATTTCTATTTGAATATTCGCGCGCTTTGGAGCTATTTCTACCGAATTTGTCTTCCGCAATCAAGGGTCCTCATACAAAGTTAGTAATTATTGTTACTGCCTATGATTAGCCGTTATAAATTATGTCAAAACCGGAACCAGAAAGATATAAAAATATAAACAAGCAGACAGTTGAACTAATTTGTTATTAACTGATATATATGACCGATCCTAGAATACTATTTAATTATATTTTCATGTTTACAGCAATATTGTTGAGTTGAAATAACAATTCTATTTTTTTTTTATATATCCAATTTAAAAAAAAAAGTATGTGATGTTCGCGCTTCCATTTAAATTCACTTCCGGTTTTGGAATAATGTGTTGCAGGTTGTTCCAATCAACTTGAAACCTTTCCAAACAAAACAGAAATACATGATATTTTGCCGTATTAGTTTACTCTTTGTTTAACTACGGCGGTATTAGGTATGGATAAAATATAGGAGGATATAATTTAGATTCTATGTAAAGAATTTTCTTGACTTTTTAATACAGTTTAGAAGTTATTCAGAGCCTGTTAGTGTAAACACTCAACTTTGTGGTGGGGAAATCTGTCATTTGATGATTTAATTGTCAAATATGGAATAAACTGCAGATCATGTCAACTGAATACGTGAAAATTTCTTTATTGTTATTTTCTTTGAATGTCAAACTGACATAAATTTAACTTCAAAATTGAACATTAATCTAGACAAAACAACTTTTAAATTGTAAAAAAATTTACAAATAATCTAGATTGCATGAAGAATGTAAATTAATAGTATATTATACTACAAGGACCACGCCTATGCAATTCCCTATCTCAACTGTGTTGCAAAAGTGAAGCCAAAAATGTAATATTGTTAGAGAGAGGAAGTAACTGAGAGATAGGTTGAGGCGGGCCCATGTTTGTATGGAGTTAAATGGCTAGGTTCGGTTTATTTAGTATTTTCATGTGAAAATATATTGTAAAATGGGAAGAAAATGTTTTGTGACAAATTGTGATAATGGGTACAGAACATGTAAAGAGAAATTTTCTCTTTTTTCTGCACCTAAAGATGATAATTTATTATAAGTGGCGGGGATATCATAAAATAATGCTCGTCTAGAGATGTAAAAATGAGAAGAAATTATTTTGAAATTATATTAAATTTAAAGGATATATCAATGTTTCAAATTATTGAACGTATCTAATCTAAACTTTTAGTGAAAAATTCAACTTCAAGAAAACTTCTTATCAATAAAGAATATAAATATTTTCATATATGTTTTGAAATCAATAGAGATGTGATAATTGTTTACAAATTCACCGTACACTATAGTATGGAATGGTTCAATTATGTGACAAATACATTATTACAGATACTGTTCAAATATTTCCGACTAAAAGAAAATGCATGTCCGAGTATTTTTCCAAATTGCCCGAAATATTTGAGCGTCTCTAAAAAAAACAAGGAAATCTCTTATAAAACAGGATGGATCTTTGAAAAAGCCCAAGCTGTGCAAAAAAGAGAAAGATATTAAAATGTAGATATAATTCATCTTCCATTTATTCGATTAAAATAGTTTTTAATTTTTAGTAGAAGACACATGAACGCTAGAAATAAATTTGAATCCAAAGCAAAACTTAGATTCAGAAGACGTAAGAATTTTTTCGATTTGAAAATTATATTCATCGAACAAAAACAAATTTTCATGAATGAGATGTTGGAGACAAAATACTTTGCTTTCAGAAAGGAATATAAAAATGAACGAAATTTTCCCATAAATATCACGGATGTACGCAAGTTAGGAGATTTGTGCTAAGTTTCTTGTTAATATTTTCTCAATTTTATTACGCCCATTGTAATATAAAATATTCATAAAATTATTTATGTATCTGTTATTCATAATAAGAAAACTCTTATCCAAAGAAACATTTATAAAACATGTTTCATAATAATGCACTTTTTCATTGCAGAATTTAATAAATAGAAATGTTAATTTTCTCTTACTTTTGCCTTTAATTTAATAAATAATAAAGTATTTAACGTAATGAAAATACTGAATTTATCTGGCAATTGTTTTTTATTGAAAAAAATTCAAATATAATCTCATTTCTGTATATGAAGCATGCAACGCTGGGCCCGCTCTCGCTATCTGTCTCACGTCTGCCGCATTACATTTTAGGCTTCATGTTTTCCAACTGAGTGTCCGCTGTAGTCTGTTTGTCTGAAAGCACGGTAACTTAAGGACGTTCACTCGGCGAGAGAGAGACAGAAAAGTTCGTGCGAGAGAAAGGGAATGTGCGTAGTTTGGTGTGTTAGAAGTGCGGCAACATAGCTTTACATGGACAGACGTAATCTGTGTCTGTGTGAGTTGAGCAGACCACAAGGCGCGCAGAGCGATCCCGCAGCGTTGCAACCTCTCTCTCATGTCTCTTTCTCCCAACGTAAAACTGTACTGTTTACATTTTTATTAGGGCTCGTTCTTGATAATGAATATGGATAGGTGAAATATTTCAAGTGGTAAATTCTCCTCACATTCTATTCTAACGTATATTGTTTTTTCAGAGATATGTAAAGATTTTTTTTTTTTATATTAGTAAAAATGTTCATTTTTACGATGTATAACCTATACCTCCCATGTTAAAGTCTCCAACTTTAACAACAAATTTCTCTAAATTTTGCATGGATAGCGATATTTAAAAAAATACTACTGTATAGAGGGGATTTTCATTCACACAATTTTTCAATTTGAGGAAAATCAATAGAAAATCGATTTAATCAGTGAACGTCCTTAAGAACGCGTACGAAATTTCGACTGAAATTTTGTATTTGTTTTTCATTAAAAAGCTCGTTAATGAGCTTTTTTCAACCAGTGATACCAAAACTTTACTGATGGAACTTTTTAGTGTTTTTTTGCCCAAGACGTAGCTTTGTGCAGCTAACTTCATCCGTGACAATAATGATGATCGCTCAATGTCCGTGTTGCATGCGATACTTTATGTACATTTACAGTAAAATAATGCAACGAAACATAGCTTAAATGACTGTTATTATTGATTGATATTTTTCACATTTTCTGTGCTATTCCGTTTTCAAGTGTCAATTTGACATACAATAATAAAATTTAAAAATATCAACGGCATCCATGATCCACAATTTTATTTTTTTCTCACTGCAAACTGCAAATGGAATTAATATTCATTAATTCCCTGTCAACAGGGAATTGATGAAAATTGTTTCCATGATTTGGAATTGAGAGCTTTTGTAGCAGAATTCAGTTCAGTAATAGAGTACTTTAGATACATATTTAAAATGATAGCAATTCTTCCAATGACTTTTAAGCTTGGTAAAAAAATATATATATTCAAATATCAATAATGAAGGGTATTCCGAATAGTTTCTTGTCGTCTTATTTATATCTAAAAGGGGTTATATATTTATTTGTCAAACACAGAAATGAAAACGAATTGTTTTACAGCATTTTATATTTAAAGCTGTATATCTTATGAACATTATTGTAATAGGTATTTTGAAATTGTAGTTAACAACCTTTCTTCAATGTATTTTAATGTTTACGTATAAGTATCTTGTTTTTAGAGGAAAAAAGTGAAAAATGTTTTTTTTTTGTGTCGTACTGCATTATTAATATATACACAATAAATAATTACAAAAATGTAGGCACTGAATTAAAAGGTACCTTAAGATAAATAATACTTCAACATATATTTGTTTAAAAATAAGTAAAAATTTGCATTATTCCATTGCTTTCTTTAAGATATATTCGTCGAATTTGATAAAATTTCAAACAAAACAGACACTTGACAACAATTTAAAAATCGAACAGGGCCGTATTGAAAATATACAGTCATTGGGCACTTATTTGCTAGCACAACAGCTTATAAGTACGTCGGCCTTTTGTTCTGAAAGTTCATAGTATCCACAATTAAGACTAAATTTATTATCATTAGTCGATTAAGACTTCGAGGTGGATGGAGCCCTCTCTTTGTTGATTGCCACCTCTGTAGAAAATGTTCTTTGCCCAGGCTCTGCATTCTATATTAATAAGAATCGATTCTACAAAACAAAAAAAAAAGATTATAGACATAAAAGTTCCTGCTGGATAATTTTGATGAGACAATTCTCTTCGAATTGCTGTTTTTAATTTTTTTCATCAATTCGATATAATGGTATTGGAGTTTATTTATATAATTTAAAAAATGCTACATGGTCAAAATATAATATTTTCTAAATTCGAGGCAAACGGAGATATCGAACTGCTGTTTTATTTATACTAAAAGAGAAAGGACGTTCTTTGAATATAGATTTTTTTAAAATTATTATTTTAATTGCGTACATTTACAGCTTGAATTATTTATTATTTGATGGATTGGAGGCTCTTAATGCGATTCATATAAAATTTTGGGCAGTTCTTTCAGGAGAGTTTTTTTTTATGGATTGTCATTACTTACGTTTAGGATGTTTAATTTGAACTGCTACTAATGGACTAAGATATCCAACCACATTCTTATAAGGATAATAATAACTAGCAAAGCCTCTTGTTGGGAAGTACTCAAAATCAGAAATCAAGTTCTCTTTGTCAGCTGGATTCTCGCCGTTACAACTCACCCAAATTTGATTTCTCTAAAATATAATAAAATTAGTATTCCGAAAATTAATTTTGTTATCTTGAAAATATTTTTAGTCATCCTGTAACAATAGGGATCAAAATAAACTTGACAGCAGCTTAAAATTCCTACAAAATTTATTTGATGTTTACTCAAGCTAAAAATATTTATAGCTGCCATATTTTTGAAAATGCCAAAAGAAAGAAAAATTGTTCTAAATGTGTTTACATGTCGAAATTTTGTACTTTCATGAAAAAAAGTAAGATTTTTTCAGTTTTGAACTTATGATTTATTTTAAGTGACGTTTCGAAATTTAAAATTTATTTGCAGCTCCAGTGCGGGTGATTTCATCATCTTGCCAAAAATTACTGTGGCCAATTTGGCCAGGTGTGTTATTTATTTTAGTTGAAAAAATAAACTTTATTTGATGTCATCCTATTGTTTTACTTTCGAAATGGGAATTTTTGCTGTGTAATTCAATTTTGCGAAATATGAAATTCTTGAGTTTATTTTTGAATCAAACTGCAATCGAGGCAATGCAATGTTTACGTACATATTTTACTCAACGTTCAAGTTATTTTTGAATTTGTGATCATGTTAGTTTATAAGACGAAATATAATTTAAAATGTCATTTTAGGTTATATTGTTTGTTTCTAATTCCAATTTGTTATGAATAAATAATAAAAAAATAATAAACTGATTGATATGTAAGTCATTTGCGGTTTTATAGAGCACTAAAAACATAGGTATTATCATCCGCCATTTTGTGTCCTGTCAATAAAAGAAAGCATATGTAAACCAATGCAAACATTACAGGTAATGCGTTGTTTGATGAGAATAAAATATTATAATAATTAGAAAAACTGAAGAAAATCGTATCGGAATGACTCATTAATGTGCCGAATGATTTATCATCATTATTAGCGGCAATTGCAATTGTGGCTGTGAGATTCACAGACGAATTATAAGTATTTCATATAAAAGTATATTCAGTCAAAATTTCCATTTAAAGGTATGATCAGATTAAAATTTTATTTGAAGTTATCTCAGTTCATTTTAATACATATTTTTATCTAAATTTTTAGACACGATCATAGAATCTAACCACAATTTCAAGAATTAATTGATCAATATATGTATGTATAATATGTATTATACATAGGTACCTATTATATGGAATATATATTATATATACATATATAAATATACTATAAGTATAAATAATATATAATCAATTATTTCTTTGATAAGTAAAATATTACGGACTCACAATTTTTTATCAAGACATGCGATATAAAAAATTGCAAATAGTAGACTTCTATGTTTTTCTATCCCTTAGGTGAGAGCAGTAAAATAATGTATCTTCCAATAATTATGCATGAAATTTTTTCTAGAAAAGTTAAAGATTACAAAGTTTGAAGATAAACAATAGAGTTTTACATATTCAGAGATTCCGAAATGCAATAATTTGTCAGATTGTTTCAAAAAATTGTATTACAGAATATAAATTAAAATTCCATAATGATATTCTGAGTATTTAATATTACTCCAATTATATGTGATTGAAAACCGAATAATTTGATTCTTCACTTGAAAACTGAAAATTCTAAATTGAAGCATGTAATTTGATCACAAATAATATATTATGCCAAAAATAAATAGTTTGATAGACTCTGATATTATTTTATCACGTTTTTTACCTAAAGATTAAACTATTTCGATTAATCATCGCGTTTTCTGCACTGTTCACATATGTTAAATCGCTTTCTAAGGACACAAAATGGCGGATGTTTTTAGTGCCTTAGTTTTATATGTCAGTTTTTTTGTTTAAGGTAAGGATTGCCAACAGAAAATTATGACGTTTTGTATTACCAGCATACGAAAATTATAGTACATAATAAACATTTTATTTACAAACATTTCAGTTTATGTCGCTAATATTTCTGTATGTAGATTAAATATTTGGTGGTTTTACTCCAAAACAAATAATTTTATGCTACAATGTTAGCATGAAAGACAGTTAATTCAGTTTGTACTATTTTTTTTTACAGTATTATTGTGGAAGAAATACTCATGGATTATATATAAATAAATCAGAAAAAAATCAAGTAGCCCATTGAGTATTCTCATTTCGAAATTATCGAGCCACGTTTTTAAAAACCGAAAATTGACTCATTTAGGAATTCTTTTCTCAGTAATTATGAAGTTGGGACTATTGATTTTCATTAGGAAGACAACTAAACCCTTACGTGTACCATAAAAAAATATTTCGACATATTCGGCTAAAAAACCTAGAGAAGATAGCTCCACAAAAAATTAGACGAATGAGTGAGCGACTGTAAACACATGAATGAATACTTAAGACCTAAAAATTAATGGACAGTAACCAAAATCAAAATGAAAGAATGAAGTGAGTTAATTTTACCTCTTGTGGGTTTGAAGTGTTGATAATATAGTCTTTTAAATCCTGAGGCATTTCAGAAGGTAAACTCTCCGTTTCGTTGAAGTATTCTGGTTCCCAGCCGTATATCTATAAACAAAATTGTTTATAAACAGTGATTAGTTATTTATTTCGTCTTGTTTATATTATCAAAATAAATGCTTCCGTAATACGATGCTAATAACTCATATAGAGATAGATATTTCAAAAATTTGACATAGATTTTAATTTTATTTAAAAAAAGTAGATGAGCTAGCAATATATTTCGTTTCAACATACTCTGTTAAGTTTGAGAAAGATACATGGTGAAGAATTGTTAAAACCATAACCATGGTCTCTGGAACATGGTCCCCATCTGGATTCATCCACTGTACAGACATTGCCTTCAGCTGGCTTTTTATCGAAACCACATACTTCTTGGTTTTTTCCACCCCCTGGCAGTTTTTTACTTTCAAGGTACACTAAAAATAATGTTCATTTAATATCGTTACTATTACCTAGAAAAAAGAAGTACAAAACTTAAGTGAGATGAAAAGTTGTCGAACAGAATGATTTAAGGAAAAAATGGGTTGAAGCTTACATAAAGTGAATATTTTTTTAGAACTGTTTGTGAGAATTTGGGATGAGAAAAAAAAGCTTGAACAATTTCTATGAAAAAATAGGAATTGAAAGAACTTACTAGAAAATGAAGGCAAATAAAAAAAATTATCAGCCATCAATTAAAGCATCTGGATTAAGCTTGTTATTGTAGTCATACGGAACAAATAATGCCAATCATTAGTTACTCGGAGAGAGAATAATAAAGAAATCAAGGGAAAAATAAGTATAACAATTTCATAGATACTTTTTATGTTTTATGCGAAATGTGATCAGTCATAGCTAAACTTGTTCTTTTGTGACTAAAATATCACATATATTAGTACAATAAATTACTATTATTGGAAGGAATAGACTGAGGAATATAGAAAATATTTCAACTTTCATTTTTCAATTTTGGTCTCACCTGGACCATTCTCAGAAGTGATGCAGATTTACATAACTATAATAACATTACGATAAAATTAAAATTTGTGACTCAATTCCCTTATTTCTAAACCTACATTTAACGTACCAGTCAACATCACCAACCATATTAAATGAGGAAGATTATATGAGAAAGAAATGTTGCAATTAATTTATGTGATTGAATATTGAACCAGTTATAAATTTGTGACGAAAGAATGAAAAAAAAAGGGAAAAATTGTCCAGAAACACAAAAAATAGATAAGCCAACTATGTCTTAAAATATGTTAAACAAAACTTAACAATAACAAATTAATTGAACAAGTGAAATTGGTGGATAAAAATATAGATAGGAGAAATGTTTCAAGTCACAGCACAAAATATTAACATATTCCAAGGGTAAGAAAGTCGACAAATTGGATATTTTCATGTGAAAAAAAAAAACGAGATAAAGATAGATCATAAAAAAAAATAGTCAAACTCATGTGGTACAAGTATGTATCGAAAGTAGTCACATGGTACAGAGTATAAACATGTTTCAAGGGTAGGAAAATTGATAGATTGGATATTCTCATAGAAAATAAAAGACAAAGGGATATCATTAAAAAAAATATATCAGACTCATGTTTTAAAGAGTAGGAAAATCGATGAATTGGATATTCTTTTAGAAAAAAGAAAAAGATAAAGGTAGATCATTAAATAAATATGTTTTATTGGGTATAAGTTCTGTAATTTATTAGAAACACAACGTTTCAACAGCAAAGTGCTGCCTTTTTCAAGTGAAAAAGGCAGCACTTTGCTGTTGAAACGTTATGTTTCTAATAAATTACAGAACTTATACCCAATAAAACATATTTATTCATAAAATGAGTTCTGAAAAGTTTTTTCCTTCGTAGATCATTAAAATATATGTGAATTTGATACTCTCAGATAAGATAAAAAAAATTTTAAATAAAATTTAAAATGATATCCATTTCAAATGGTGTAGGGAGTAGACGTGTTTTGAGGGTAGAAAAAGTAATGGATTGAATACTTTTACAGAAAAGAAGGGAATAAGCAATGGGAAAAAATAAAGTTTTACTTTAATGATCAAGGATACTCTCAGAAAAAAAAAAAGGACAATTCCGTTAAATATTAAATTTATCTTAAATGTTGCAAGCAGGAATCGACAACCAGCAGTCCACAGAATATTTTTTTGCACGATTGGGCGTTTTTATGTTCCTACCGACTCTCTATTTGAAGTGGTATGTTCATTTTACCAGCAAACTGTGGTTACTATGGTTATGCTGACCTACCACCCATAGGCAAAGGTGGTAAGTAAAAAATTGTGAATTTTCACTAAAAAATATTCATTTATTTATCTTTGTTTGTAATGAATATTCATAATAAAATGTCAAACTTGACAGTTGGCAGTAAATAAACAATCATCAGTAGTAATTCAATTAAAATAAGGAAATTCGGACCCATATTTTGGATCTTTCAATCGTGCAAAAAATTCTGTAAGCATCACGGTCAATAAGTACAGTACCGATTTCGTATAATATTTGGAAACCTCGCCAAGGCTCGGCCTCCAAACTATTATTCTCAATCAATAATATGTACTTACTGTCCTTAATACTTAAATAATTATTACGGCCCACAAATAATTTTTACTACCCGCAATATGAATGTCAAACTATTTAGAAAACAATAATATTTTAAATCAAAAATAATAATGTGGCTCTCAGTCTTCTTATTTTATTAACATCAAAAAGTTGCCATGGTGTAGGAAATAGACGTGTTTTGAGGGTAGAAAAGGTAATAAATTGGATACTCGTAGGAAAAAAAAAAAAGAAAATAGAGAACGACATAACAGAAGATTCAACTCATATGGCTTAGAATCACTGATCTCTATAATAACACTGGATTGGATTTAGGCCGCTGAGATGCGTCCCCAATTGAGCGCCGCCATCTTGGCAAAAATTGAGGCTTTATGACAGATCAATACCGCGTTGGGCGGTGATATTTAAAATTTAGCTGTTTGGTTTGACGGTATTTTATTTATCAAACATGATGATCGAGTGCATGTTTTGCGGAAAGAAACCCGATTCATCGAGAAATTTGACACTGCACAAGTAATTACAACGAAATAATCTGAAGTAACTGTCGTTATGACTGAAATAAGTAAACATTACTTATTTTTATTGCTATGCTATGATGTGAATATTTTCAAGATTTCCATCCGATGAACAATCGACTCTGGAAAATGATGCTGTTCCGACTATTTTCAACGAACTATGCAAAAACTATTGCGTTAACTGCAAAACCAAAAAAAAAGTTCAAATAGTCACACAATTCTCAATACGATTTATTTATTGTTTAGATTTATAACAAAAATCGTAAAACTATTCAATGAATTTAATAATTCAGAGCTAAAATGTTTAAAAAATAGTAAAAATACTGATACTAAAAAGTTAACAAATATTTTGAATTATTAATGAATATTTTTAAATATTTTAACTATTATAACAATTTTTAAATACTTTCAACTCTAATTGATTATTAATGTGTGCATATTGACGTATATTGAGAAAAATTTCATCATCTAACTTGTATTATGCTTCGAATCTCATCGAGTATCTCCTTTAAGTATTTTGAATTTGCCGCTGAAACGTGTCACAAAACCTCAATTTTACTGTCAAGGTCGCTGTTCAACCGGGGCCGCTTTCAGATACCAGAATACGGCCTAAACCCAATCCAGTGTTATATAGAGATCAGTGCTTAGAATACATATGTCTCTTGTGGATATAGAAAAAGGAAATATGGAGTTCGGTTATAAAATGAAATCTATTTCAAATGTTCTAGGGAACAGACAGGAAATGGGTAATGAAAAATAAGGTTCAATTCAATTGGTCTTCAGTATATGTATAAACATCTGATGGGGATAGAAAAAGTAATAAATTGGATATTGTCTGAAGGAAAAAGTAGTATTTTTCAAGTCAGCTAAAATACGTTGAAAAAACTTGATTTAGCAAGGAGGATTCTTGAAAAAAAAGTAGATACTTACATTCAAGAAAATCGTCAATTAAATCAGTCCATTTTTTTATACTAGTCGCATTTTTGGCATTGTACCAAATGAGAGATCCTTCTTCTGTCCTATCAGAAATTGGTCTAAATCCTAAGCCTGGATTTGTACCAATTAAACTTTTTTCCAAAATCCATGTGGGTTTATGGTCATCTAACGACCAGAATAAGCCTTGAAAACATATTGCAAAAAGAGCTGCTAGAACTATGTAGAAAATTGTGTAGAAAAGTATAATTTGACCTAAAAAAAATTTTTTTAGTACAACATTCTTAGAATTGATAACATATGAAGGAAAAGACTAGTGAATTTATATTGAAGTGCTGTGTTTGTTACGATCGTAGTTTGACTCCGCCACCTTAAGAGGTATAAAGCTCGGTGGTTTCAGATCTATTTTAACTTAAAAGAGTCAGTTAACTATAGAAACTGCACATGTCTCATTTTATAATTTATCATAGGGACTTGACAAGGGTCAAATTAGGCTATTTTTCTAAAGAAATAAGATCTGGATCAAGATGACAAGGATTGGTAATTCAAGACGAGATTTGAGAGTATACTGCCAAGTCCCACTAGTCGCAGCCGAGTATGGCATTTGAACTTTTGTTGCAATTGCTGACTTATTTTGTTATACAAATCTATAAAATGCCTTAAACCTTAAATAAGTTTTAAAAAACTTAATACGTATTTCGAGAACTAAGCTCTCATTATCAATAGCTATTTGGCGAAACACACCAACCGCAGAGTACAGTTTCCTACCATGTACACGACATAATTTATGCCTAAAAATCTTACGATTATGATATAGGATTTTATCTAAAATCGTACTAATTCGGATTTTGTATTTTGAATGATTGTTAGAGTATTGGCAAAAATTGTTTTCTCGAAAGAACGAGATTGGAACATAATTATAAGAACAGATTACAGAGAATTATGCTGATTCATAACATCGGAAACATCCGTATAAAATTAATTTTTGCTTACAATCAAAGGTTTGCTAATAGGAATCACAATAAATACAGCTTAGAGTTTCCTATAAATAGTACGTCAGTTGCTGAGGCCACTCTACAATCTATGATTCAACCAATGTAGCAATTCTATGCATACGTCTTGCAGGTTGCAGATCATAATTCACGAATTTATAGATTTATAAGATTTTATAGTTCGAAAACACGTTTACCAAAAGTAGCTCATTTTTTGATTAGTATTTTTAAATTGTTATTTAATCCTTAAAAAACTTGATCATAATATTGAAATACTATCATCTGAGAATATTCCAAAATATGTTCAAATAAAAAACGGATGATTCGAGATTCGCATTGTAATAAAAAAGAAATATAGTTGACCTTGATCCAAATTTCGAATCAAACACCACATTCACGTGTATATCACATGGCAGCAGAAAAGATTCCCCAGCCGACCACAGAAAAAAACTTTTTCGATAAAATAAGTGGCCCTATCTTCCTTATCAGAAGGCTAACATAAGTTCACACTATATTTAATTCTATTTGTCTCGACGGAACCATTACAGAACAATATATTGTTTTATGTTAACCAAGTGGAAATTTTATTTATAAGTGTTTCGTATACCTGGTTAAAAGTGAATATCTTATAACCAGAAAAAACCAGAACTAACTCCAATAGTCTGGTTCTCAAGTTCTGGAAATATATTCAGCGATTCAGCAACCAGCTGACGTAGAAAACAAGTTACCTCGTGAGCAAAATGTATATAACTTGATATTTATTTTTGAAGAAAAAAAATATTCTGAGATATTTTGAAATACAAATAGTGTAAGTTCGTATTAGATTTCATTTGTTTCTTAATTGGACTCATGCCAATATGATACTACAGTTCTATTGTAGAAAGGTTGAAATTTGGGACACTCAATTTTCAATGGACAAGAATATTTTTCAATTTTATACCCAAAAAAATTATCACACATTACAGCTCTATCAAATATCTTGTCTACAAGAAAACAAATGAACATATATTTTATTGACAAGTAAATAAATTTATCTTTGTGTTGATGAAGTTGCTAGGAATTAAACAGACAACATAATAAAAATTGTAGTTCTTAGTTTTGAACTATCAAACATAAATTAAAATAATGTAAGATATATATTCTTGGGATTTCAGTCAATATTTTAATTTTATTTCTTTTCTGCTCTACAGTTTCGGCTGCACCTCAGCCATCCTCAAAAGCGCTACAATTTTATGTTATTACTAATTATGTGTCTATGAATGTTAAAATACTTACAAATGAATTATTGTTTAAAAAATTGAAGTTATACATATGTTAAAACTGTTATTAATATTAATAAGCGGAAAAAAGAGAAATTTTCTCTTGTCCTTTGCCACACCCGACATCTATGGAAGGCGTTGGCTAACTGCATGTTAAAAATCGTGCATGCACGCATTGTCAAAAAAATACATATTGACACTGGTAAAAGTTTGTCAATTGTGGTGTCAATCAATTAAAATTGTGCACCACGCAAGGTGTCAAAAATATAAACAAAATCAAAAAAGTAACATGAGCCTACATCTGAAGGATATTGTTGTAAATCGTGCTAAGCGCTATAGTATCTGTTTTTTCATTAATATTTTGTTTGTCCTGTTTTATATACAACATCTCTAATGTAAGTCTTTTATTTAAGTTTACTTCATCATGAATAATATTAGTTTCATCAAAATTAAATGTATGACCTGAATCAATGCAATGTGTGACTAGTGCACATTTTGGCGTATTTTTATTTAATTTTTTACTATTTCGTTTGTGTTCATCCAGCCTTGTTTTTAAATATCTTTTAGTTTGTCCTGTGTACTGTGCATCACAATCATTACACGGTATTTTGTAGATTAAATTAGATCTTAAGTTTTTGTCAGTTTTATCTTTTATTTTGGAGAATAAATTGCCCACTGTTTTGTACTGCTTGAAACAAATTTCAATTCCCTCTTTATTTTCGAATACTCGTTTAATCATGTAACTAACGCTATCTATGTAAGGAATTGTAAAATATTTATCAGTCAAAGATTTGTTCTTTCTTTTGTCATTGTCATTTAAACTAGGTGAATGATTTATGATTTGATTTCTGATACCGTTTATAATGCCACATGGATATTTATTGGAACGAAGTAAGCTAGTAACTATGTTGATTACTTCAGTATGATATTTTTCAGAGGTCAATTTAAGTGCCCTGCTGAACATATTTCTAGCCACATTGAGAAGTTGACTTTTGGGATGATTGGATTGAAAACTTAAGTATCTGGTACTTGCTGAGGGCTTTTTGTACCATTTGGTGGTAATGTTGCCACATTCTTCTCTAATTAGTACCATATCAAGAAAAGGTAAGCTGTTTTTCACCTCTGTTTCTACTGTGAATTGTATGTGAGCATTAAAGCCATTGAAAATAGTTACAATCTCATCTATTTTAGATCTTGGCACAGCTGTAATTAAATCATCCACATACTTTTTTATGAACGGAATTTCAAAAGACAACTTTGCAATAACCTCTTTCAGAACCAAATCCATAACCAAATTAGCCACAACAGGAGACATTGAATTTCCCATCGCTGCACCAAATACCTGTCTATAAAGCTCACCATTAAATTTGAAGTAACAACTTTCAAAACAAAATGTAATTAAATTCAACAATTCATCTAGTGGTATGTTTGTACGTTGAGATATGATATTATATTTTTGTTCTACAGCTTGCAGTACCAGGCTTATTGGAATATTAGTGTATAAAGAAAGCTGTAGAACAAAAATATAATATCATATCTCAACGTACAAACATACCACTAGATGAATTGTTGAATTTAATTACATTTTGTTTTGAAAGTTGTTACTTCAAATTTAATGGTGAGCTTTATAGACAGGTATTTGGTGCAGCGATGGGAAATTCAATGTCTCCTGTTGTGGCTAATTTGGTTATGGATTTGGTTCTGAAAGAGGTTATTGCAAAGTTGTCTTTTGAAATTCCGTTCATAAAAAAGTATGTGGATGATTTAATTACAGCTGTGCCAAGATCTAAAATAGATGAGATTGTAACTATTTTCAATGGCTTTAATGCTCACATACAATTCACAGTAGAAACAGAGGTGAAAAACAGCTTACCTTTTCTTGATATGGTACTAATTAGAGAAGAATGTGGCAACATTACCACCAAATGGTACAAAAAGCCCTCAGCAAGTACCAGATACTTAAGTTTTCAATCCAATCATCCCAAAAGTCAACTTCTCAATGTGGCTAGAAATATGTTCAGCAGGGCACTTAAATTGACCTCTGAAAAATATCATACTGAAGTAATCAACATAGTTACTAGCTTACTTCGTTCCAATAAATATCCATGTGGCATTATAAACGGTATCAGAAATCAAATCATAAATCATTCACCTAGTTTAAATGACAATGACAAAAGAAAGAACAAATCTTTGACTGATAAATATTTTACAATTCCTTACATAGATAGCGTTAGTTACATGATTAAACGAGTATTCGAAAATAAAGAGGGAATTGAAATTTGTTTCAAGCAGTACAAAACAGTGGGCAATTTATTCTCCAAAATAAAAGATAAAACTGACAAAAACTTAAGATCTAATTTAATCTACAAAATACCGTGTAATGATTGTGATGCACAGTACACAGGACAAACTAAAAGATATTTAAAAACAAGGCTGGATGAACACAAACGAAATAGTAAAAAATTAAATAAAAATACGCCAAAATGTGCACTAGTCACACATTGCATTGATTCAGGTCATACATTTAATTTTGATGAAACTAATATTATTCATGATGAAGTAAACTTAAATAAAAGACTTACATTAGAGATGTTGTATATAAAACAGGACAAACAAAATATTAATGAAAAAACAGATACTATAGCGCTTAGCACGATTTACAACAATATCCTTCAGATGTAGGCTCATGTTACTTTTTTGATTTTGTTTATATTTTTGACACCTTGCGTGGTGCACAATTTTAATTGATTGACACCACAATTGACAAACTTTTACCAGTGTCAATATGTATTTTTTTGACAATGCGTGCATGCACGATTTTTAACATGCAGTTAGCCAACGCCTTCCATAGATGTTGGGTGTGGCAAAGGACAAGAGAAAATTTCTCTTTTTTCCGCTTATTAATATTAATAACAGTTTTAACATATGTATAACTTCAATTTTTTAAACAATAATTCATTTGTAAGTATTTTAACATTCATAGGCACATAATTAGTAATAACATAAAATTGTAGCGCTTTTGAGGATGGCTGAGGTGCAGCCGAAACTGTAGAGCAGAAAAGAAATAAAATTAAAATATTGACTGAAATCCCAAGAATATATATCTTACATTATTTACATATCCAGTCAGCGTCAACCATTTTATCCAATAAATTAAAATTATTGTTTTTATTTTTATTGAATATCATTCTTATTGGAAAATTTTCACATTAAGGACGTTCACTGGTTGAATCGATTTTCTTCTGATTTTCCTCAAATTGAAAAATTGTGTGAATGAAAATGCCCTCTATACAGTAGTATTTTTCAAAATATCGCTATCCATGCAAAATTTAGAGAAATTTGTCGTTAAAGCTGACGACTTTAACATGGGAGCTATAGGTTATACATCGTAAAAATGAACAATTTTAATAATATTAGAAGAAGTTTTCTTTACATATCTCTGAAAAAACAATATACTATAGAATAGAATGTGAGGAAAATTTACCATTCAAAATATTCCACCTATCCATATTCATTATCAAGAGAGAGCCATAATAAAAATGTAAACACTACAGTTTTACGCTGGGAGAAAGAGACATGAGAGAGAGGTTGCAACGTTGCGGAATCGCTCTGCGCGCCTTATGGTCGCTCAACTCACACAGGCACAGATTACGTCTGTCCATGTAAAGCTATGTTGCCGCATCAAACTACGCACACTCCCTCTCTCTCGCACGAATTTTTCTGTCACTCTCTCGCCGAGTGAACGTCCTTAAATTTATAATCTGATACATCATTTTCAGCAATTTCCCTCTTTACTTTCGAACGATGTGCCCTCTGCGCAATTTTTTCAATTTTTTTTTACGAATTATACTTTAAATTTTTTAATATTGTAGAACAGATTCCTCCAATTAATTTTTTTTGTGAACGTTAAAGAATTATCTTTATTGCAAAACAAATATTGTGGCATAAGATATAACAACCAAATATTTGCCGAATAGATTAGCATGCATTAAATATTATATCCCGAAAATTTAAGTTTTAAATATATTGTGTAAATAATTATTCCATTCTCGAAAACTTGGCAATCCAATGTAGATATTTCCCAACTCGCCAAGTTCACGAACGCTATAAAAGGCCTTGACACAATAGGGACATGGTTACTGATGTTACCAAATACATCGCACCTTCGTTGGCTTCATTAAGTAAATTAGCACTTTTATATAATTTGAATACATGCGTGGTGAATCAATTAACTTGAAATGAATACGTTTGGAAGTAGGCTCTGTAATTTGATTATTTCATTTGACAGTTCCTTTGAACTGTGACAATTGAGCAACTGATTACTGTAAGCAAGCAGTGCGTGAGAGAAAAAAAAGACTGGCGGGTAAATACGCGGAATGGACTTATTAAGTGTATCCGCCCTATTTTCAAGTTGGACATGGTTGAATTGGAAAGACACACTGAATGAAATATATGAGATATAGACAATGTGGAAAGGTTGATTTGACAGCAAATAATACGAAAATTGCATGGATAGTTTACTATTTGCTGAATCGTGCAGAATTACTGGAACAAAATTTTGATTATACGAGCACTGTTCCGAGTTCCTAAGCGAACTTCCATTGTGCTCAAATTTTAAACAAAAGCAATTCATCTGGGACAATGTATCATCCATCTTGCGAAATTGCTTTCATGTCATTGATTGTCTATATCACTATCCTATCAAAATCTTTTACGGAGAAAATCTTCTTCATTGTTTTTAAGAAATTTTTGCTTCAAAACCACAAAAAAAATATTATAACCTCAAAATTCTTGAGTGTTTTGAAACCAAATCTTAATTACTTCGATCTGCTTATTCTAATCATAATTCAATAATTTTATCTAGAAGAACAACGAAATGCTGCAACAACTAGCTCAGACGAACAAGAGAATGGAAAATTCCTATAATATTTTTGCGAGTCAAAATTGGGTAAAAGAGGAGGATGAATTGCCAGATATAATCGCAATAGCAGGGAAGAGGTTATTGACACAAGCGCACTTAAAATGTTCCAGGTATAAGAATGGCACAGTCGGTCAAATTATATCGTAGTCAGTTGAAGGAATAATCACTGCAAAGTGAATTAAAAAGCATAACTTGAACAACAAGTTTAGTGTTCGAGCAGACTGTGATTTTGTGTATTTTCGTTTTATAAATAAATTACCAAATAAATATAGCCACCTAGAAAAATAATAGTAGTTTCATTGAATGAATGCATTTACCCGAAATAACTGGAGAAATTGGGAGTTGAAATAAGAAACTATCATATTAACTTTGTATGACTAGGACTTCAGAAATACAGAAAATAAGTGAAATGTACATGACATGAGTCACGAAAATTGTTAACCGAATTGTCTACACCTGAGTTGCATACAAGTTTTTTTTTTCGGCTCTGAGGCAGTACAATATTTAAATGGACTCCTGAACTGCTGAGAATATTTGGAATGTTTGATAAACCTTCAAAGATAAAGTATCAAGACATATACCCAAGAATTAGGATGAATCATCCTGTATCTCTATACATTATTTGTTTAGAAGCCGGCAGGACAGAAAGAGATATAAATATTTGTCACAAGATGTTTGTATTAAGGTGCTTGCTACGAAAAAACTGCCATCTGGTGGTCAAACACTTGAAACAACTAAAAAAACTGCAGATCGATACTGTAGATAAAGTGTAAGAGAGTCAGAGCTAAGAAGAATGTTGAAACTAGACAGAGATAAAGAATACAGGGGTTTAATATTGATTTTTTGACCTGAAATTAATTTAATGTTAAAAAACCTTTTTTACTAATCCCTGACTTTTCTCGAAATTTTGACCAAATGATTGTGAATATTCATTCTACAGTTTTTTGTTCATATCTTTTACTGTCTATCACGACAATATCCAAAACAGTACCAAATGTGTTATGCCGCCCCATAAGACCCCATATATAAGTAGAAAAAAAGTATCAATTTAGGATTCAAATATCTACCAAACTAATCCAGGAATGATTCTTATGTTTTGATATGTTGTGTATCAACACTTAAACTTCATAATATCTAAATTTTATTAAACTCTCTAGCAAGCATCTTAAGTATTTAATTGTTATTGAATCTTTAATAACAAGATGAGATAGTTTTTGGAACAGCACGTTTTATTTGCAACAATTGTCATGACTTAGAAGCAATGAGAACTAATATATACAAGAGAAACGTTCCATATTTTTTTTGAGTGATTGACATCTAGTGCTACAATACTGAAGTAGACAACAAAATATATCTCCACAACAAATAGCTGCTTGCTTTGTCTACAGTATGTAGTACTTGCGAAGAAGATTTTGAAAAAATTCGGAAACCCAAAGCACGAGCTGATATTTTACCTTTATAAATAAATCGGTGTTAACCTAGTCTAATCTAACCTAACTTGGCCTAATTTACCCATAAGAATTAGCAGAATAATCAAAAAATTTCGAAACTATAAATATATTTTCCACAATTTCAAATATTTCTAAAAGATCTATCAGTTTTTACATAGTTTTTTATACTTTGGTTTAAATAAAAAATCCCTAAAATGTCCTTGAGATTGTTTATAGAAGCAAAAGAGGAGATTATCTAGATTCTGCATAGTTACAATGACAATTATAATAATAAATTCCTTGCCAACTGGAATTTACCTCGGTAAATTCCCGTTGGCAAGCGATTTATCGCAATAAATTGCCTTTGTCATGGAGATACAATACACAGTTCTAATATAAACAAACAATCAGTTCTCGGAAATGTCAAAATTTGATCGTTTTGGAAATGCATTTTTCGCCGAAAGTAATGAAATTGAGAACAAAAAGTCTAAAATACAAGAGTATATGGAAACAATTTAGTGCATTTTTCAATAAAAAAGGTTAGTAGTTGCAATTAATATTATTTAATAGGTACTTATAGTAGCAATTTCATTCGAGAAATATTCTCCACAAATATCACTCGCGACTTTAATTTTATCATAAATTTTTCTTTCAAACATTGATTACCTTTAAGCAACATCCTTCGAGTCATCTGCCCAGATGAAATCCCTGGAGCTACGCTCTCGTGATTTAATCGGACAGATGACTCTCACGATGTTGCTAGGTAATCAACGTTTTCAAGAAAAATTTATTGATAAAATTACAGTCCCTTGTGATATTATATACGATTATAATAGCAAAAAAACTGCTAGCTAAGAAAATAGCGCAGTTCTCTATTAGAGCTCAAACTAAAAAAAAATGGAGAAACAATCGCCGAAAAGTAGATTTTAAAAATCGATCGGATTCTGTCTCAGTACTTTTTCGGTAGTACCCATGGGTACTACTAGATATGACACAAATTTTTTTAAAGTGTCTCTTCGGAAAAGAATATCGGAAAGCACAAAAAACTATGGTTCAAGAGTCTCCAAAAACTGTAGGACATCAGTTTCCAGGTAATGTGGTTGCCTTTGTATACCTAATTTATTATACAAAAAATCGAAGAAACAGGGTAGTATCTAAATTGAGTCTATTGAATTATAAAATTTCAAGGTTAAAAAAACATTCGTAATGGATAGCCTAGAAGATAATAATTAAAAGATAATGAAATATAATCCAGAAATAATTGGTCAAAGTGGATTAAAAAAACTAGAACAACGGATTGAGTTTTCGAGCAGATCATGATTTAGGTTACGGTTTTTTGACTTTTTCATTAATGAACTGTTACTAAAATATACAGTCATGCAAAAAAATTATGATATTTCTCTCAATAAGTGAATAACTATGTTTTTTGTATACTTGATGGAAAAAATCAGGGTTAATATAAAGAAATCAGTAAAGAAAAGTGCCATTTTACCAATTAGCAACACTTTACTAATAAGCAACAAAAAATAACAAACAAAAAACGCACTATGATACGCGCCAAAATAACAGCTTTGCCCTAATTTAGAAAAAATTACAGCTTGAACATATAAGAAAACAAAAATTCTCTCGATTTCGTCGGAAACAAATGTAAAGTCGCTTCTTTAGCTGCATCCAGAATTTCGCAAGAATTTTAGCTTCTGATGCTTCTGGCAAATTAATTTTTAATATTGTTTATTTGTTACTATACTTTTGCTTGACAGTTATCAAAACCGTTACTACGTTTTTGCAAGAACACAACCTTGATTAGTATTTCTGTAGAAAATTATTTCTATTCTTGTCATCTTCCACTCAAGTTTTTCCATCAAGTATACAAAAAAATGGAAGAATCATCTAGATGATGAAAGCGCATTTTTGACAGCTCATGAATGCTTGTTACTTCAGAGATTTCGCAAATTACCATCTCTTACAATTACTGAGCTTGAAATCAAGCAGTTTGGGCAAACTTACGGAACAGCAGCTTCCATTTAGTACTAGTTTCAAGTTGACTATTTAATAGGTACATAATTTATACATGTACAAACTCAAAAATACCTTTTAATCTTCATTGTTTAGTTATTGATTGACAGGAGGTCAAGTGCTGTAGCTTAAAATGATAATTTGATCTTTATCAAAGCTATATAAAAAAAAATACACCAAAAGTGAACAAATTTTCATCCAATAATAATAATTCATTCTAATAAGCTTCAAATTCGCGTCAAACAAGTCATTGAATGAATCCCGGACAGATTTGACAACTGTACATAATAATAGTGACACTTGCGGCGAAAGTTGTAACTAAATTTTTATCTACTTTAATAAATTTTAGTTGCCATATCCCTAATGTCATAGATATCTATGGACATTGTTTCACTTGAATAATTCAATTTTCCACAATCACTGAGCTTGAATTAAAGCAATTTGTGCAAGCCTACGAAACAGCAGCTTTTATTTAGTACCAGTTTCAAGTCTGTAAATAGTATAGTTGCTGAGATCTCAGCGTCACGCCAGCCAGCCAGCCAGCCAGACAGCCAAAGTGAATATAATAGCGCTTTTTTCGGAAAAATGCGCTAAAAATAGCATGTTCAACACGTAAAAAAAGCGATATTACTTTGCTCGTGTAAATTTAATTCACTCGCTCGTTACACTCGCTAGTAAACTCTCACTTTTCTCTACTTGTCAAACAATCTACTATTACTTGATTGACAGAAATTTTAGGGAGAAAAAAAAAACTATCTTCGATGAAGATCCCAGAAACTATAGGAATTGGAACTAGAATTTTTTTAACAGTGTAAATGTCTGAAGTCAATGTTTTGAAAGATTTTGGTAGCGCACTATAAAATGTTTCTTCTAATTTTTGTTGATTTCAGGTTAAGTTTGTTTGAAATATAGATAAATAAAGGTAATTTACCACCAGACTGGAAATGGATTTCAGACAATCTATTTCGCTAGTTTTAGTACTTAGCAGTATCGTGTGACCTTGACATCCGCTGGCACTTTTAACTGTCACTTTTTTTGTTTATTATCTAGTAATCTGAAAAGAGCTTAAGTAATTTTTGTTTTTATTTTCAAACCGTTATAGACAAGATGATTTGCAACTTTTTGTTATTTTGTTTGTCTGGTTCAACGTTCGATCTTTTGTTTTCTTTTTGTTATTTTAATGATTATTTGTAATGTGAACAAAATTTAAATAAACCGACTATTTCAGTTTTAAATGGAACTATTATCTTGATATCAATGGGGGCAAACAATTGAGATATACAACAACTTGAATTTAACTAGAATTTCTTAAAGATAAGATAACTTTTATAAATTAATCTTGCACGAGTTATTTTGTAATGTCTGCTATTTGCAAAGATAAAATTTATCATTTTGCATTTCAACGATCAAAGAGACAAAGGTGGTTGCAATAATTTCTTGCAAAAATCAGGGGAGGCGCAAATAAATTCACAAGACTCAAACTTAAATTGTTTATATATTATTTGTGTTTTTAATAAACTAAATACGTTTTACTTTGAGTTTATCTTTACAGTTAATGTGACCTTCCGTTTCAAATGTTTTGCATAATAAATTTTTGTTTTACCAAATTTATCTGGTTTAACCTAACTCGCTGTGTCCCAAATATAAATAAAAAAAAAACATTTTTTTCGACTTTTTCTTTAAATTTTACTTGCATATCATTTTGTATACACGTATTTCAATTGTTTTTTCATCTGGGCATATTTGTGGGAATTTTAATTATTATTTGGCTTATAAATGTAATTTTTATTATATTTGAGCCTTTTTTACTAAATATATAATGAAAAATTTGATGATTTTCAATTTAATGATATTGTCATTTGTTATTACCTACTTCCTCTTAAAAAAAAAACTAACGTTAATTTGCTGGACTATTAAAACAAATTTGAAGCTCATTTAGGAGAAAAATTGTACCTAGTCATCAGTTTTTTTAATATTAAAACAGAATAAAATCTGTAAAACGTTGAACTGTCACAATTTTTTGTATCATTTCAAATATATTAAATTTTTTTCCAAATAAATTAGAAACTTATAAAATAACTACTGATTTTATTGAAATATTTTTGTTCATTGGAAACTATCAAGTGTCATGTGAAATAAAAAAATCTGAATTCTTCCGCCTGTTTGCGTGCATAACAAAAACATCACTGCACAACCACGTGGAGTAAGCACGATCACATGAACAACACATCACTTCAATTTAAACCATTCACTTCGCGCCTTATTCTTACACATTTCACTCACCCCAGCTCACTGCAGTCCTGCCGAAAAACGCTCCCGAACTGGAGTCCCAAATAGTAAGTTTTAAAGTCTCCCATTTTGAGCGATTGCTCTGAGGTTTCATGTAAGGAAATTCGTAGACTCCATTTTCGGGTTCTTTGATGGTAGAAGAAGGTGCCATATTGGAAAAGATAGGTTATGTAATGAAGAAATGAAGAATGAAGATATGAAAGTATCTTTCAAAGGTTGTTGCGGTCTTCTCAAACCGCTGAGAACTAAGCTCTGTTGGACGGAGTCGAGCATTGCTATCAAAAGTGTAGACCCGTTTTGAACGCGTGACGTCAAGATACGTCGCTGTGATGGATTTCATGTGTGTGTGAGTGTTTATGCAAGGGTTTCACTATCATATTTGATATTGAATTATCGCTTTTGTGATAGAATGCTGAATTTTTCATCCTTAAGTCATATTAACACATGATAATATAATTTAAATCTTAGGCAAATTATATTTTCCAGTTGTAAATCCATCCAATAAAAATAAAGAACGGAAAAGTTTCTTCTATGTTATGAATAAAAATTGGATATCAATTACCATTTTTTTCTAAAAAATATTTGGTCTCTTGGACAAATTATCAGCAAATATCTATTTGAAATTTAGGGCGATAAAATATTAGTTTTTATAGAATGACATTTTTGCTTCAAAAATTTTATTTAGTTGCCTTAAGTTGGCACTTCTAACGTTTTTATTTTGTTCTACACTGACAGCTGTCAGAAAATAACAAAAAATATCAATAATATTGGAATTTCGTATTAAACACTTTTATGATATCTAGTTGTACACCTCGCATTATAATTGCGATCGACTGAACCGAAGTGCAGTTTACTGTTTATTGAAATTAGATTTTACGTAGAGTGTATGTTTTCATAATTGCAAAAGTTTTATGATTACAAATTATTTGGTTTTTTTTATCATGTACTAAAAGCAGAATATAAATACAAAACAAACTGAAACAATCACGTATTCGTTCTTTTTTTTTTGAATCTCAGTCATTTAAGTTGATCGTGATTATTGTGCCAGATGGAGGTTTAAAACATTTAGTCGACATCGGAATTCTCTCACGCTGTATATCCAATTTCGGCTCGATTTCAACGAAGGTTGGACAGATTACTTTTTTGTCAGATAAGATTTCTAGGTCTTTAAATGATGCCCTAGGAGATAAGAACCATTCCAGGTAACATAATTGGGTATATTTGGGGATAAAAAGACTACTCTAAATATTATTTTGAAAATCGGATGGATTGATCAATCTTATTAAACTATATTTGAGCGAAACTTTTAGTACATATGCTCTTGAAAATAAATTATTGCAACCTACGTTGACATATACCGACAAATAAATTTTGATGTACTAAGACAATAATTTTCTAGATCATACTTCGCCGTCTTGAAATTTCAGAATTAATAGATCCGGTCTTTTACAATACCACAAAAATGAATCACACAAAGTTAACACAACTTGATTTTAACAGCAAAATTATTTAAATTCTACACAGTTTATTTCAGTATTATCCTTCGAACTATACTTCCGTAGTTTGATAAAATACCGCAAATTAGTTGTAATCTAACCAATGCTAATCACTGTTTTTTTTTTTCTATTAAAGAAACGTTGGGTATAATCTCACTTTGAATTAGTAACAAATTTCTTGCCAGTGATAAGACCTTAAAATAGTTTGTATTAACAATACGTATAGCATCGTACAAAATATGATTTTTGAGGTTTCATCTTTCAACTATCACATTCAAGAAGCCTTGAAATAAAAATTGACATACATATTAGTTTGAGCTTCGTACTCATGATTAATTTTGATCAAGTACAATCTGCTGTGGTCAGTTTCATTGCTGTTATAAATTTATAATGTCGCATCAATTAATTGCATATTTCAAAGTGACAGCTTTCATTGTGAAAGTGACAGCTGTTATTTTCAAAGTGACAGCTGTCATTGTTAAAGTGACAGATGGCGGTTATATTTTTTCTAGATATTTGAGGTCTCCAATTCAATTGACATTTGATCGCCGGAAATGTAATTTAAAGATGGTGACTGATTATTTATTTTATATTTTTACTAAGTTTATTTCCTCAAGAGCTTCAAATTCATATCGAACTAGACATCATTGACGAACGTTTGCATGTGATGTACAAATATCAGTAATAATTGTATAATTTCACATTATGATTTTCATTATTTCTTTGCTTCAGAAAAATATAATGAATTTTATCATAATTCAAATTTTATTAATAACAAATGAAACGCTAATAATTTTGAAAAATGTTTCGAGTAAATGTCTTGCCAAATTATTCAAGGATCAATTTTATTCACCTTATATTTTATGATAAATATTACCGTTAATAAAATAAAGGCAAAAAAACACTAAAAAGTTCCTTCAGTAAAGTTTTGGTATCACTGGTTGAAAAAAGCTCATTAACGAGCTTTTTAATGAAAAACAAACACAAAATTTCAGTCGAAATTTCGTACGCGTTCTTAAGTTACCGTGCTTTCAGACAAACAGACTACAGACCACGAAGGAGAATAATAGAGGAGCGGACACTCAGTTGGAAAACATGAAGCCTAAAATGTAATGCGGCAGACGTGAGAAGATAGCGAGAGCGGGCCCAGCTTTCCATACTATACAGAAATGAGATTAAATTTGAATTTTTTTCAATAAAAAACAATTGCCAGATAAATTCAGTATTTTCATTACGTTAAATACTTTATTATTCATTAAATTTATGGCAAAAGTAAGAGAAAATTAATATTTCTATTTATTAAAATCTGCAATGAAAAAGTGCATTATTATGAAACAAATTATAAACATTTCTTTGGATAAGAGTTTTCTAATTATGAATAACAGATACTACATAAACAATTTTATGAATATTTTATATTACAATGGGCGTAATAAAATTGAGAAAATATTAACAAAAAACTTAGCACAAATCTCCTAACTTGCGTACATTCGTGATATTTATGGGAAAATTCCGTTCATTTTTATATTCCTTTCTGAAAACAAAGTATTTTGTCTCCAACATCTCATTCATGAAAATTTGTTTTTCTACGATGGATATAATTTTCAAATCGAAAAAATTCTTACAAGTCTTCTGAATCCAAATTTTGCTTTGGATTTAAATTTATTTCTAGCGTTTATGTGTCTTCTACTAAAAATTAGAAATTATTTCAATCGAATAAATGGAAAGATGAATTCTATCTACATTTTAATATCTTTCTCTTTTTTGCACAGCTTGGGCTTTTTCAAAGATCCATCCTGTTTTATAAGAGATTTCTTTGTTTTTTTAGAGACATTGGCTGGTACCACGAGCTCTGTTTTTGGCGCTACTAAGAGCATTGTGTCAAGATGTGTTTTAACGCAATTAGAATTTTCCCAAATACTTCAGAAAATAATCCTCAGATACAAATTACGGAAAACACATATGTCTACAAAATTTATTTGAATATTTTCCTTTAAAATAGCTTGAAATATTTATATTGCCTTGAAACTCTTCTTAAAATAACACTGCTAGTATGGCCAAAAACAGAGCTTGTGGTACAAGCCAATATTTCGAGCAATTTGGAAAAATACTCGGACATGCCTTTTCTTTTTGTCGGAAATATTTGAGCGGTATCTGTAATAATGTATTTGTCACATAATTGAACAATTCCATACTATACTGTACGGTGAATTTGTAAACAACTATCACATCTCTATTGATTTCAAAACATAAATAGAAATATTTATATTCTTTATTGATAAGAAGTTTTCTTGAAGTTGAATTTTTCACTATAAATTTAGATTAGATACGTTCAATAATTTGAAACATTGATACATCCTTTAAATTTAATATAATTTTAAAATAATTTCTTCTCACTTTTATATCTCTAGACGAGCATTCTTTTATAACATCCTCGCCACTTATTTAATAAAATATCATCTTTAGGTGCAGAAAAAAGAGAAAATTTCTCTTTACATGTTCTGTGCCCAGTATCACAATTTGTCACAATACATTTTCTTCCCATTTTACAATATATTTTCACATGAAAATACTAAATAAACCGAACCTAGCCATTTAACTCCATACAAACATGGGCCTGCCTCAACCTATCTCTTAGTTACTTTCTCTCTCTAACAATGTTACATTTTTGGCTTCACTTTTGCAACACAGTTGAGATAGGGAATTGCATAGGCGTGCTACATACTGAATGTTTACTTGTACTAAGTACAAGGAAGTATTGTGAAACCGACAAAATTCACTCATCGAGATTTTGATGGAAATATCCGTTTTGAGCATCCCTGAATCCATTTTGACTATTTTTGGCTTGATGTCGGTACGTATGTGCGTTCGTGCGTTGAACGTATAATGTTGAAATTTTGTATTTAAGACTGGTTTAAAGTCTAGTTGTGCACCTCGCATTTTGGTCCCAATCGTCTGTACCGGAAGTGCACTTTACTTGAAACTTTTTTCGAATTTTTCTAATAAATCCAGAATGATCAACCGTAGGATGTCGAAATTCAGTATTTGAACTTGATGTTGTATCAGAATGGTTATCTGCTATTTTTGTATGAATCGGCCAAGCCAGAAATGCACTTTACTTGAAACTTTTTTTGAATTTTTTGCATAAATCTAGAATGATTGAAATTTAGTGTTTGAACTTGTTGTAGCATCAAAATAGTCATCTACTATTTTTGTATCAATCGATTGAGCTGGAAGTGCAGTTATTATGTGTAACGAACATTCAGAATTTGCCGTATGAAACAATCAGTTTGATTGAAATGATAGGGCAGGCAATGATAATCTGTTGTCAATTTTTTGATTTTGTTTGACATTATACATGTCAAAATATTATTGAAATTATATTAATCATAATCTGAAGTAACAGAAAACTTTATTGAATAAATTTTTGTATGTATCAAATGATGTACAAGTAAGTCACGTGATGTTCACGTCAGATTTTTTTAAAATTATGTTTCTTGGATTCAGTAGGGTCTAAACCGTGAAGATTCAACAAGATCTCGAACTGTCAAAAAATCACGATTTCAATAATTTGGATCAAAGTTATCTTTCAGAATGAATCATTAATAGTGTTGATGAAATTATGAATTCATATTAATTTCAACATTAGCTTTAGTTAAGCAATCGGTAATACAGTTTTGTCACTTTCACAAAATCTATTTTATGGAATTTTCCTTACAATTTGTATAAAATTATACTTGTTTATGAAGAAATCAATTGTTTTAAAATAATAAATAAAACACTTGAGTACTGTTCCCTTTCATTTATATGGATATAGGTCAAATAACAACATTCTATTTTCGTTCCATTTTAAAAGGGAACTTCAAGAAGGTGATGTACTAATGTACATAATAAGAGATTTGAAACATGGGAATTTAATAAAATGAATAATATTATAGTTGAAATATTATTTTAAATATACGTCATTAGTATAGAAAATATTTTTGCATTTTTAAAAATCATTAAGATTATACATACAGACTTTTGTTCTAGTTATAAAATTCATCAATGAACATTGATGACAGCTGTCAGAAAAATAAATCTAGATTTAAATAGCTCAAGTATTTTATGAGATTCTCATAAATGGTTCGAATAAAATTATAATAAAATTGAAGTGCAAAATTAACAAAACGACGCTAGTAAATGGAAAACAAATATTTACATTATATAATTGTATGTATTTTGTCACAAGATAATATAAAAGTTTTTTATCATTGCAGTCACTTAACAACGAGATTAAAATTAACATTGCAAACTTTCACGGGTTTTACAACTATAAAAATTTATTTGTTTTGTTGCCAAGACTTAATTACTTTTTCGCACTCCCGGGAGTAAACAACGAATTTAATCCCTCATTTTAGGGACTTAAGTTTGAGTTTAGTCCCTCCGGGATCTAAAATGATCAAGAATCTCAAGGGACTAAAGTAAAATAAACAAATTTTTCTATGACAACTAAATAATCAAAGTACTTACCTAAATGTCAAATTGAATTTTATCATTAGAATTCAAACCTTCATTCTCAATTTGTTTTAGCATTATTGCAATTCACACAATTTCACAAATGCATTGTATTGTTGTTCGTAAATTTTCTAGACTTTTGGCAAAATCATTTTACAGTTACCTGTTCCGCAGCCTTATCAATATCAATTTTCTCACTCATCTTTTTGACAGCAAGCTTATTTATTGAACAACTGCTGTAGCCAGTCTTGTTTCTATGGTGAATTTACTCAACATTTTTGTATCAAGTTTGTAGTTGTCAAAATTGTAAGATTAATTAATCTACTTTAGACTATTGTGATTCAATATAATACGGTAGTGCGAAAAATAGCGTAGATAACACATGACTTAAGTGCCTTCAATCCCTCAGGTGAGTATTGCCCTCGACTGCGTCTCGTGCAATAAACTCCACCCTCAGGATTAAATCAAGCACTTAAGTCCCTCGTTATATAATATACTATTTATATAGTCTAATCAAATGAAGATTCTACAATAACTGAAACGAAGAAAACTGATGCTTAGCTGAACTAAATTGAATTGACTGGGCTGTCAAGGTTATCGATACAGTCTGCCAAACGATAAGTTTTTTTTATTATTGGTTGATTCTTCAATTGTTTCTACTGTATAACAACTCTGAGGAGACAAATGCCAGCGATAACATTTTTTTTACAGCTGCCAAAAATTCTATTGTGGGATATAATTGCACATCAATTTGTATACTGAGTGTTGCAAAACTAGTGGGTATTTAGAATTTAATTACTAATGAGAATAATTTGTTATTAGTTGCACGAATATATTATTAAAAAATTCATAATGAATTCTTCCTGTATTATAACTTCACAAAGTTAATAATTTACACTTCAACATTTTCTAAGAAAGAAAATCAGTACGTAATATTTATGAAACTATTATATTACAAGTACATACATGAAAAAAACAATGTTAATTGAAGAGAAAAATTTGTTTGAGTAATTTTTAGACAAGCTAGAAACTGAAGTAATTACACTTTTTTCGAATGCATCGACCAAACACTCTGTTCACCTAACACAACTTCTAGTACAATAATTTTTTTCCTTGTGGTAAACATTGAAAACAAGTTTTTTAAATAATTGAAAACAGTGATTTGTACGCAGGTAGTTATTTAGGTCAATAACATTAATTTCCCAACAAGTAAAGTATTTCCTTCTTACAGTTTCATAGTTTTATCAATAAAATGATTCATTTGTTTTTGAAACATTGATTTATGTCGCAATTAACGAAGAAAAACAGCGGTTTTGAAATTAATTATAATTTAGTTGAACGAATGGAGTAAACATTGAAGAATATGCATCAATATTTTATAAACATTCTTATCTAAATTAATAATGAAAAACTTACCACGTGTTTAAGGGTTGAAAAATCATATGGCATCTGTAACAAAAAAAAAATAATGTAATTTTTTGTCTACTGTTTGGTTTTTAGTCTTGTGGGGAGCCATTAAGATTGTATGCTACTTCCAGTTTTAGTTTTTCATATATTTTTTTCAATCAAAATTCATCAAGATGTTATCTTGATCTTGTTACCTGCTGGATGAGAACACTAAATTCGTTTCAAATAGAATAAATTACAGAACCAGATTTGAGTTAAAACTCAATTAGATTTTTTTCTGAAGATATTGAGAAATTATTTATTTGATTGACATACGAGGGTCACTCATACTTATTGATAATAAAAAATGGAAGAATCATCTAGATGATGAAAGCGCATTTTTGACAGCTCATGAATGCTTGTTACTTCAGAGATTTCGCAAATTACCATCTCCCACAATTACTGAGCTTGAAATCAAGCAATTTGGGCAAACTTACGAAACAACAGCTTCCATTTAGTACTAGTTTCAAGTTGACTATTTGATAGGTACATAATTTATGCATGTACAAACTCAAAAATACCTTTTAATCTTCATTGTTTAGTTATTGACTGACAGGAGGTCATGTGCTGTACCTTAGAATAATAATTTGATCTTTATCAAAGCTATATAAAGAAAATACACCAAAAGTAAACAAATTTTCATCCAATAATAATAATTTATTCTAATAAGCTTCAAATTCGCGTCAAATAAGTCATTGAATGAATCCCGGACAGATTTGACAACTGTACATAATAATAGTGACACCCGCGGCGAAAGTTGTAACTAAATTCTTATCTACTTTAATACATTTTAGTTGCCATATCCCTAATGTCATATATATCTATGGGCATTTTTTCACTTGAAACAAGTAATTGAATAATTTAATCTTTCACAATCACTGAGCTTGAATTAAAACAATTTGTGCAAGCCTACGAAACAGTAGCTTTTATTTAGTATCAGTTTCAAGTCTGTAAATAATATAGTTGCTGAGAACTCAGCGTCACGCCAGCCAGCCAGCCAGCCAGAAAGCCAAAGTGAATATAATAGCGCTTTTTTCGGAAAAATGCGCTAAAAATGCGCTAAAAACATGGTTTACATTTTACAGGATTTTGTTTAAAATATGTTCAACTTCTTTGGATTTCCTGATCATTTCTCTTTTAGAATACTTTTAAGATTATGATGAACTCACCATCCTCCTTAAGTTAATGAAGCGCAAAAAAATGGCCTAAACTTTCTTATTGTCAAATCAGTTGACTATGGCAGTCATTTTATGATAAATTTGTCCGCAGCTAAAATTAAAAATGTCGCAGCAGTTGCATGTGAAAACATTTCTCTGGAATTCTACTGATCACTTTAGACAAACATTTTTCAGTGTACCATTTAGCAGTTAATGTCTTTTGTCATTCCAGCAGTAAACTGCATACTTTTTAGAGCATTTTTTGGAAAAAAGCGCTATTATATTCACTTTGGCTGTCTGGCTGGCTGGCTGGTTGGCGTGACGCTGAGTTCTCTGCAACTATACTATTTACAGACTTGAAACTGGTACTAAATAAAAGCTGCTGTTTCGTAGGTTTGCACAAATTGCTTTAATTCAAGCTCAGTGATTGTGGAAGATTAAATTATTCAATTACTTGTGTCAAGTGAAACAATGCCCATAGATATATATGACATTAGGGATATGGCAGCTGAAATTTATTAAAGTAGATAAAAATTTAGTTATAACTTTAGCCGCGGGTGTCACTATTATTATGTACAGTTGTCAAATATGTCCGGGATTCATTCAATGTCTTGTTTGACGCGAATTTGAAGCTTATTAGAATGAATTATTACTATTGGATGGAAATTTGTTTACTTTTGGTTAATTTTTTTCATATAGCTTTGATAAAGATCAAATTATCATTTTAATGTACAGCACTCGACCTCCCGTCAGTCAATAACTAAACAATGAAGATTAAAAGGTATTTTTGAGTTTGTACATGCATAAATTATGTACCTATCAAATAGTCAACTTGAAACTAGTACTAAATGGAAGCTGCTGCTTCGTAAGTTTGCCCAAACTGCTTGATTTCAAGCTCAGTAATTGTGAGAGATGGTAATTTGCGAAATCTCTGAAGTAACAAGCATTCATGAGCTGTCAAAAATGCGCTTTCATCATCCAGATGATTCTTCCATTTTTTATGTATCGCTGCTTATTGCTTATTGTTGGAGTTACTCTATTTTCATAAATCCATACACGACTCTCCTGATATGTAGCTACGTCGAAAAAGAGTATATAAGGTATGTCAGCTGTCACTATTTTAGAAAAAAAATGGTGCCTGCTACTATTTAAGAGATTTTACGTTTCAAGGAAAATTTTTACCCGTTCTGCTTTTTGAAAATCAGGAAGCTGATGTGGTCCAAATTGACAGCTTTTCCTAATGCATGATTCTTTTATTAGCTGAGAATCCAATCTTATTCTCTCGTTCAAATTCTTTAGACTAAAGAATTTTGCAACAAATAAAGACGCTTGTTAGCTTATAAATTAATAAATTCTCCTCACACTCATGCACGTTTAAATCTTCTTAAAGTTCATGAAAAGTCATGATTCGAAAATGTTCTCTGGATAATTCCTAATTTCATTTTTAAACTGACAACGATATAGTCCGTGAGACAGGGCCTAAACTTTTCGTTGATTACCGCTCACTTGAAACTTCGTGAGTGTCTTCATTGTGATGAGTCTGACAGCTTTCACATTTGACGAAATTCTCGATTTGGGGGCGTTTTTCAGCGAGAGCTAATTAAACATGTCAAATTTATGAAGTCTTGAAAATGTATTACCGTCATATTGATGTTTATACTAATCGAAAGATTTTTTGATTATAAAATGAAAAATAATATTGTCCGACATGAATATTGGGGGCCAGTGGTGAGTCCAACAAGCCGCGCTTGTCAAAAGTACGTTGGTATAAAAACGGATTACCGCTAGTCTGAGACTTTGAGGACGTTTTAAATGATGTTTTTCCAAGATTTGGTCATTTTGTCCGACACATTTTCGGGGGCATTTTCTCAGTCCGACACTGAAAACATGTCAAGATTATAACAGTTCCTTCATCAATGACCGCTTGTCGGACCAAAACAGTCATAATTTGAAAACATATTATCTGTCTAAAAAACACATTGTCCGACAGAAATATTGGATCTTATCGTCAGTCCGACAAGAAAACGCTCGCACATATATAACTCAGTTTTTGACGTATTTAATATCAAGAGATAAATAATGGACGTTGTTTATAAGCTAGTAATGAGTAATCATTAACAAAATAATTGAAAAATAGTAAAGTAGAAAACAGAAAAAGAAATATATTATTATGTCGCTGAGTTGGAACGTTACTCACTTCAATCTTCCATCTCCAGGGGTTCCTAGTAGAATTAAATTGCTATTCGATGCTCCATTCGAATCTAAAATTAGGATTAGGGGTTCCCATTCAAGATTTCAAACTGACTTTCTCCCCCGACTATAGGAAGGGCAGAGAAATCTTTGAAAATTTTCTTCAGCCATTCTCCCATTCGGTGCATATTTATCCAAATATACTTCAAATATGCCCTATCTCACATTCTCCACACAGACTTCAACTAAGCCAGGTTTCACATCACCTCGTGTGCGCGGTACAATGTTTTCTCTTCACGTCGTAAAATTAAAATGGGACACCTGTATGTATTTTCAGCTTTCTGCGCTCGATCATATAAACTTCAAGTATGCCAAATATAAAATTTTTTCGTGCGTGCAATATGCTTGAAAAGAGGTCGAAAGTTTGCTCTTGGCGTATTAATATATAGATATCACAGTTGAAGGTAAATTTGAATGATATTTGAGGTGATTATCACAGTATACTGACTTTATATCACACATTTGATTCCAAAATAATATTAATCTATTGGTGGACAAGTCTTTTTTTATTATTAGAATCAATAATCATACTGACTTGATAAGCATTTCATGTATGTATATGTCTATGAACGCAGCCGCATTCATACAACATATTTTTGATTTTCTGAAGTATTGCCCCACTTAAATTGTCGGACATGTATACAGTAATGTTCTAGACACTATTTGAATGGAAAATAAAAAACATAGAAATGAGCGGTCATTGATGAAGGAACTGTTATAATCCTGACACGTTTTCAGTGTCGAACTGAGAAAACGCTCTCGAAAATTTGTTGGACAAAATGACCAAATCTTAGAAAAAAAATAATTGAACACGTCCTCAAAGTCTCAGACTAGCGGTAATCCGTTTTTATACCAACGTTCTTTTGACAAGTGCGGCTTGTCGGACTCACCACTGGCCCCCAATATTTATGTCAGACAATATTATTTTTCATTTTATAATCAAAAAATCTTTCGATTAGTGTAAACATCAATATGACGGTAATACATTTGCAAGACTTCATGAAATTGACATGTTCAATTAGCTCTCGCTGAAAAACGCCCCCAAATCAAGAATTTCGTCAAATGTGAAAGCTGTCGGACTCATCACAATGAAATCACTCACGAAGTTTCAAGTGAGCGGTAATCAACGAAAAATTTATGCCTTGCCTCACGGATTAATACCTTGAATAATTGAAAAAAATCTAATTACCTTGATTTTCAAAGCCCAACTTCAAATGACAGATAAATAATTGAAACCAATGATTTTTCTTAATCTCAATTATTATAACGTTACAAGTGAAAATCCTGATATTTCCAAGTCTCAATTCAAAAATCCTTATACAAATATATTTTTTCATTCAAGTATTCCTCAATCATGAATATTTTATTTCATTTAAAATTATTCAAGGCAAGCCAACATACTTGCAATTGTAATTTTTTGGGTGGGATATTGCGTTATGAATGGCTGCTAAATATTAATTAATTTAATTGATCATAAATAATATTATGGCATGGTAAATGAGAATATAAATACAAGGAAACTCACATACATAACAACTAATTGTTCCAGATTTTTTCCTGATTTGTTGTAGACTAAATAAATTGAAAATAAAATTGAACAGAAAATAAAAATCTGTGATGGAAGATTACAAAGTAAAATGGTAGGGAATGAGTCGTTGTTAGTATATATAGACTAGCGTTTCGACTGTTACAAGCTAAAAAAAATCAAATACCTTTTTTTTCAAATTTTATATAATTATTAAATTATATCATTAAAAAATGTATGCATTGCGCGGTGTGTATGTGTGTAAGATTGTGATTCGCACCTAATTAACGAGCGGGCTTTGACCACTTTGGCTAAACTCGACGTGGAATTTTGAGACCGAGACAATGATGACAGATCAAACCCAGCACGAGCTGTTTAGTGTACCCTTCGTCATTGTCTCAGACTCAAGTTTCCACGTCAAGCTGAGTCAGGGCTGGCGAAGCCCGCCTGTTAGTTGGATGTTGAGGTGAAGTAATATATCGGCAGTTTGACCGAAAAGGGAACTTAAAAACCCATGAGAATGATTTATAGATTTCGACCCTTACAAATCCTAATATCCAATGAATATTTATTGACTTAAAAATTTGTAGGCAGGTAATAAAAGTACGGCTATTAAAATTGAATAAAAATGTAGAGCAGAGATGGTATTGTGTAAATATTAATTGAAGCCGGTTTCCAGCAATAACTAATGGTTGCGAGATTTATTACATTCAATGTATGTGTAAGTAAATTTTTACTGCTTGCAGGATCATTATTATGCAGAAGACAGCAAAGTGTCAGGCAGAGGAAAATAAATAAAAGAAATGAAACCCACTTCGAGGTCATTTGTCTGCATACGTTACTTGTTGGCCCATCTCATAACGAGATGACTAGTAACAGACTATAGTAGTATTGACAAAGAACGCAAAGGTTTTAGAACTAGAATTTTTCCAGACTGGAGTACTAAAATAGAAGTGTAAAATAAATTACCTATATTTGATCACTTTAGCAATCATTAAACCATTTATCTTATTTTTACTTACAGAAGACAAACAATTAATTTAATGAAATGTTGAAGGTCACTCTCTCAAACAAATACTGAACAAAATCTCAATTTTTATTTAAAAATTGGTAAAAAAATTTATGTAATTTTCAAGAGTTTCTGTGGATAAATATAAATATAAAAACTTCATTATGTATATAGTTAGTTAATTCTCAACCGGCTTTAGTGAGAAATGTCCAGTTAGAGCCATACAGACTGCCAAATCACGGCGTAAGCAATATTTATTTTAAAACGTTCACTTCCATTTGTGATAATAGAAAAGAACAACAATATTGTTGAACAGACGTAAAGTGTACGTCATAAATACACAAAATTATATCAACTAGGCTTATAATATTTAAAAGTATAATATCGTAAATTTCCATAAACGTTTTGTTTACATAAAAAATTATAATGTTGGTTTCCTAGCAACAAGATTCAATTTATTTTAATAATTATGTTTGTTAGACTCTCTTTTATTTAATCGATAACAAACAATTCAGAAAAATTGTTAGGAGCATTATTGTTTTGTTCAATTGTTTGTTTATTACTATAATCTACGCAATAAGATAACAATAATTATTATATATCCAGGTATTAAAATAAAAAGAAAAAACAATTTAGATATATTTATATTGGCTGCAATAAATAGACTACAAGTTTAGAATATCGTCTAATTTATGATTGGTTGGTACCATGGTACCTCACGTGATATAATTTTTCTATATCATATTTTATGTGAAAATCAGTAATAAATAATTAAACAATTAAAAATGTGTATTGTAATTTAAAATTTGTTTATTATAAATGCTATGATATGTCGAATATACATTCAATGAATTATTCTGTCAACAGAATGAAATAAGTTATCCTTCACGTGTAAGGTAAGTGATAGCGAATTCTCTGAATGAAAAATAAGCTGTCTTGAACGAAAAACTGGTTTATTTGCATATATTATACAAGATGTGTTTGTGTGTGTAGCACAAAAGCACGTGGTTATTGCTTAAACGTCATTTACAACCAACATGTTAGCTAGTTTATTTTGTTCTATTTTTTTGGTTAACCTGTTTGGCTTAAAAATTGTTTCAGCATTGGTATTATTTAAAAAATCGTACAATTATATTTGACTCATTAGTATTTTCCAAATATCATTCGAAACATGAAGTCCGATCTCTTTTTTAAAAGATTCGTCCGCAAAATTTGAAAATATTATATTTGGCGCTCAGAAACAAAAATATATGCGCAGAGGGCATTGTTCGAAAATAGAGAGGGAAATTTCCGAAATACAACAACAGTATGAATGAAAATAGATTTCATTTGCTCTTGGAATAAAAAGAGTATTAGTGAAATATTAGAAATTCTGACAATAAAATAAATAACAGAGGAAAGGTGAAACAGGCGGGAACGCTATCTTGCATTGCCCCATATTCAAACTTATATGAACTTATTTTTAATGTTGTATATCCTATTATTTCTAATTTTGAAGTTCATTTATTGGTAACTGAAATTAACCCGTAGCCACCTAGCGGTTATAAACGGAACTATATTGTAAAGTGGATTCAACCTTAATTTCCATATGATCATATGTTATGTTAATGGCTTTGTTAGCAATATTTAATGGCTTTTTTGAGGTTGTTTATATGAAATTTCATACTACAATAGTTCATATTGGATTTGTTGCAATTAATTCAGCGAAAAATACTTAGCTATCGACTTTATTGTTAAATTACATAACCTCATTGCTATACTGAAATTAGTCTTTCTCAAAATTTTATTCTTCAAAATATGGAATCTAAACGAAGAAGTGTTAAAAATTGTTGTGTTTATGGATGTCATTCCAAATTTAGTTGAATTGTTGATTTAAGTTTTCATAAATTTCCTAAAAGGGGAAAAGGAAAGTATCGGTAGTACTTAAATAAAATTGGAGATCACGATCCAGTTCATAAGCAAGCTATGCGGATCAGAAAAATTCGTACAGGGAAAGCTGAAATATACAATACAAAAATTTCGTAAATACTTCCCTGTAATATTATTTTCTCTATGAATTTCATAACCTCATTCAGTCTTCCAGTTACAACTAAAATTCATATATAAATAAAAAGATTTTAAAAGAAAAAATTAAATGTTATAAGAGAAGAAAGCCAATACTTTCTCGCACAATTGAAATCGAATTGAATCATTCAACGCAATATGAATTTTTCTTTGCTGAATATCAATGGATTTACATTGTAAACAGATTACAAACTTGCCGTTAGCCACTTTTGAGCCACCATTTTGTAAGCACAGTGCTGCCGCTAACGGTAATTTCAGTTGCCAATAAACATTCTGGAAAATAATTTACACAGTGCTGTAAGTAATCGATCACTATATCGTTGAGAAATTCTCTCTCAATTTTGGGGATAACATCGTTAGTCTATTTAACGTTTACAGTTGATAGCACATATTTCAGTTGTGATCTGTTAAAGTGCATTGAATTTGTAGACAATCTAATTGTATGTATAAATCACATGATTGATCTCTGAAACGTTGTTCAGCAAATCTAACCTGACTTGCAGAACATTCAAAGATAAAATTTTATAGATAAGCCAAGATTTTAATATTTCGCTGAAATACTAATATTCAAAATCACAGACTCCTTACTTCAATTATATTTATTATTCTTTCAGCACATGTCAAACATTCAGGCTGCATCCCCATGCATCCGTATATACGTATACGTGTTCATGTGGAACCAATGAGAATAAAGTATTCACGATACGGAGAGTTTCAAGGACACTACGTACGAAAGTTGGTTTAGTTTAACTTTTTACGGATACGGACACATTGACGCATGCGTATAAAATACTTTTATCGTTTGAATTTTATATTAAAGTTGATTTTGTGCATACAGTGTACAAAATAATAACAAAAACATTTTTTTGAATGCGATTTTTGTGGGTGGTGCCTGAAATCATCATCTGCAGATTTCGCAGCATTTGAATGATCTGTAAAAAGAATCGGCGATGCTAGATGCTAGCGCAACAACTGCATTAGAATTATGCGTTTATCTAGATCATTTTCATTCATTTCCTTCATCAAATTATCACTTGCACCTTGAGATATACGTTTCTGTTCGGTAAATATTGGACAAACCTAACAAGAACGTGTTTTTGTAATATTTTTTACTAGTTCTGACTGCTGCAATATCCAATAATAGTGCCAACTTTTTAATCTTTTCTACTTGAGCCTTATCGTCGAAATACTCGAAATAATACCGTGGAATTTAGCTAACGAAATAAACTAATAAAACTTAACAATAAAGTTTCTGAATTCATTATAAAAAGTTAGGTTAGATATAAACGTCAGATAAATGTCAAATTCAATACGGACACGGATAACACGCATGCTTCATGGGGACAGGCTTGTATTTTTGGTACGTAAATACGTATACGTATGTACGTATATACGGATCCATGGGGATGCAGTCTCAGTCAGATTCAGCCATAGGAGAGTAACGGTATTTCTGGTGAAATTTCAATAAATTTTATTTGAATATCCAGAGTATCTACGAAAAAAATTTAGTAAAACAAATTGTTATACTTGACGAGTTACTGACTTAAATTAATGTACATATTTCTGATACATCTTGTACAATGGTACTACAGTGTGGATAATGGATAGATTTGCAACCAAGGGAGGGATATTTAAAAAGTTTGGCGGGTGTCTCATATTTAAAAGTTGGTTTAGCAATCGGCCACCAGGTGCAAAATAAAGATTATGCTTTGTGTACAACACTCATGTATCACAGTGTTGCCTATTAAAGCAATATATGAGAAGATGTTAATTTTGAATTGAAATCATTATATTATGGGACTAAATCTGGGATTTCAATGCAATTTATGAATGGAAACATAATTTTTTTGCAGATATTTCAGTTTGTGTGCCATCTGTAGTGCTACTTATTAACAAAAAGAACCACTTTCGATGCTCTACTTTGACATAAAGCCTGTATATATAACCTGACACTTCTACACTGGTGCATACGTGTTTTAAGACTGTTGAAAGGATAGAAAAAGTAAATTTTAAATGAAAGCTAGTAACTTATAATAAAAAGTATGAACTGTGTCTAATTTTGTAGTGCAATTTAAATTCATCAAATTTTGTTGTCATATGTTACCCTAAAAAAACTACCTTTCTCTAAAATGTATAACATGAATAAAATCATAAAAAACGTGTGTATACAATTAAAATTTCCTGCAACCTTCCAAGTAAACTTTCACACTTATTTATAATTGACACAAATGCGAACAGAAAGTTGGAAATTCATAAACAAATTGTGAACAAATCTCAATAAAGTTCCTTAAGATGCATATACGGTTTAAGGCTGTATGTTTTCGTTGGTCTTCTGTTGTACCTATTTTATTTTATACGTGTTTCTGTGGATTAATATGGACTATAACAGTTCCACTTAAATCAGAAGTTCCAGAAAGTGATAATTTAGAAAAATCATTAAAAGAAGAATTCGATAAATCACTGCGGGAGTTACCAGTGTTCAACGAAAATTTAAATATTGAAAATTTAAACAAAGTTGAAGACAACAAAATAATGAAAGCGAAAAATGAATATTTGATTAATATAAATGATAATGAATACGAAAATAAAGACCCTAAAGTAGTATTAGAGGAAGTTTTCAAAAAGTAAATATTATTTATTTATTGAAATATTTTATAATTATTATTTTGTGTTATTAGGGCAGATACTAACAAAAATAACAAGCTGGATCCTAAAGAACTATCCCGGTGGATCAACATGAAAATAATACAGCACATTTCAGCAGCTGTACGAGATAATTTTGGGCTGTTTATGCAAATAGATATTAACCCCCGGAATGGAGTGGTTTCTTGGGATGAATATCATGCATTTTTTTTACGTAAAAGAGGATTTGATAACAAATATGTTGAGAATCATGACGAAAAACGGCACAAAGGACTACAACGATCCATAAAAGGTACTTTTATTGACGAAATAAAAAAAATACTAAATTTGTTTTTGTAGAACAAATAATGCGTGATAAAGCTTCTTGGATGGAGGCTGCTCGTTCAGACCCCGACAGCTTAACAGTAGACGAATTTTTGGCTTTTACCCATCCAGAATCCAGTGCTGCAAATCTTTTGACTTTAGTAGACGAATTATACGACCGATTTGATAGAAATGGAGACGAAATTCTAACCGAAGACGAATTTGCGGTGCTACATACTGATGGTAAATATTCTACTTTGAATAAAATATAAATACATTAATTTTGAAGCATTAGGTGGCGAAGACGATTCAATTGTGGTTCGTCAAGGAGAAAAAGAGCGCAGAGAAGAATTCCGGAAAAGTGTTGACACAAACGGTGATGGAAAAGCTGACAGGAGAGAACTTTTACATTACGTGGCACCCCAAAGTCCCCGGCACAGTGAACATGAAGCAGAAGCCCTTTTGGCTCTTGCAGACACAAACAATGATCAAAATTTATCTCTTAATGAAATTTTGGCCCATCCGGATTTATTTTTGAGATCAAAAATGGTTGACACCGCGCGAAGCTTTCACGATGAATTTTAAAGACTGAACTGTATTAAGAAACTTGTCCATGTTGTAGAATAATACTCAATAACGTAGATGTCAATTAGAATTCAATTGCTAAAGGAAAATTATTTTTTGTAATAACAGAAATGGATTATTTTGACTGTTGAAACACCAAAATCCTTGTTATATACATCAAAATATATTAAGTATTTGTATACAGGTATATTTGAGGTCTTTCATAAATGAAATTGCGAGTTAGTCAGGGAGAAGTCTTGTCATTCCAGATATGTCAAATTTTAGTTGGGTGATTATGAATAGCTGGCAGTTTTACAAAGAGGTTAATTATTTGTTAGCCAAAGCTCTAGTTTGAGATTAAAAAAAATTTAATGTAGTTCCATCAGCTGGGAACTTCCAATTGACTTGAAAATTTTCGCACACTCTATATAACTCCTGATGAAAGCGCATAAAATATTATATTCATTCCAAGTGCAAAAAATTGCAAATTTTTCTCATTTTAATTGTTCCATGCATTAATTACCACAGAGATACAAAAAAAAAACTGCATTAATTTTATAAACGATTATGATATATACAATAATTGTAATTACCGAACATCTAATTGAATTGGCTCTGGTTCCTACATAAATTTCACTTTCGTTCAATTAAATCATCAATACTTGGACATTTGAAGTAGTCGAAATAAACAAAAGCATATCCGATTTTTGTCATTTGTTTGTTCTATTTTATGTATGTCCGTCAAAATATGTCATTGGACAAGCTAATCCCATCCATGAATCAATGATAGACAAAGAAAATGTACTGTGACTTTCACAATACTTCCCCAATCATAAATTTCATGACCAGTTTCATAAATTTAGAGTGTCACATCAATTAATTAAATATTTCAAAGTGACATCTGCTATTGTCACAGTGATAGTTGTCATTGATAAAGTGACAATGACGAGTATATTTTAGTCCTTGCATAAAATAAGTATTTTTGAAAATGAATAGTCTTTTGTGGTGATATATTTGATATTTCTACAAAACTTATTTTCCCGAGAGCTTGAAATTGATAACAAACTAGATATCATTTGCATAACTTGTAAAAAAACAATTGACAATCGTATAAATATCCTTTTCATAATACCTACATTGAAACAACGCGTTTCAACGCCTGTTTTGTCAGTCGAAACAAGACAATTCCAGACAAATGCAAGTGTAGCCAGGCAGAAATAAGCCTGTTTCTGCCCTAGGGGAGAAACAAGCTTGATTCTGCCCTAGGGGAGAAACAAGCTTGTTTCTGCCCGCTGAATTTGTTTCTTACATCGTTTCATCCCTGGGAAAGTCGCATTTGTTCATTGTCAATCTACAAATGAGAATCATATAACCTTAGTTAATTTGACAGTTGTTGTATTCGTAATTGTAAATTAGATTAAAAAAACGACTAGTTTCAAGAAAAAAAGTATTAATACGACCATTTCAAGTACACCACAACATCTTATTGATAAAGCACAAGCAGCTACTCTCGACTTGTTACCTGCAAAATCAAAAGAAAAATATTTACTTTGTTATGACAAATATGTAATAAATGGAAAGTTTCAATGCAGGTATTATAAAAAATACAGTGTGTGGCACGGGACAAAACACGATTTCAGCCGAGGGTGATGCCGGCCCTCGCTTCGCTCGGGCAAGCAACACTCACCCTCAGCTGAAATCGTCTTGTTTCGTCCCTAGCCACACAATATACTATTTCGACACTTCTACTAGAATTATTTCTAACTAACTTGATACCAAACAACTTATTTTGAAGAAACAATTGATGAACGTTTGCATTTATGAACAATAATAATTTTGATTTCACATTATGACTCTCATTATTTCTTTGCTTCAGAAAAATATTACTAATTTTATAATAAATAAATTTTAATAATAACAAATGAATCGCTGATAATTTTAAAAATGTTTCAGGTAACTGTCGTGCCAAATTATTCAAGGATCAATATCAACTATTTTATAATAAATACTATCGTTTATAAAATGAACGCAAAAACTAAACACCATTGGTTGAAAAAAGGTCATTTACGAAGTTAAGTCTAGCTTTGTTGATGAAAAACTTAAAAACAAAATTTCGGTCGAAAATTGGTACGCGTTCTCAAGTTATCCTACTTTCGACAGACAGACCGACCGACTTTTTTTAAAATTGTTTTTTTGGGTTCAGTAAGGCCTAAAACGTGTCATAATCACGATTTCAATACTTTTTATATTATAAATAGGTCGAGGAAATAAAAAAATCATATTAAGGTTGGGATCATGTTTGTTAAGGTCTTCAATAAGAGGGACGATTGCTTTGAATATATTTGCTGAACTTATCCTGGACTTTATATGGAAAAATTAAGGACTGTTATTTTTAACAGGCCACAAATTCGTACTCTAATAGATAATAAAAATTTTACGAGGCATACTTCGAATAGAATTTGATGCCTTGACAAACATTATATCGATTATGAAAAATTCATTGCGGAATCACAAAGCTGAAGGATATCATAAAACGATCGAAAAATTGTTTAAAATTCTAAAAAAATTGTAAGATCCATTACTTACGCAACTATTTGGTCTATCAAGACATCAAAATAATATAAGAAAGATACCAAAACCGATTGGACCATCACATGATAACAGACTATAATTGGAACTCACAGATTGTTTAGAAAATCATCAAGCAAACGTTTTTCTCAATCTTCTTTTATATTTAATTTTTATAAGATCAGGAATCTCAAACATAAAAAGCCATTTTATAATCAAGTAAAAATTATGAGAGTTTTTGTAAATTAAAGTTTATATTTCTGATTTTTGAAAACTAGAAACTAGAGCCAATTCAAAAAATCTGATATATTCGTGCTCAGCTTACTAAAATTACCCTACAGTTCATTTTAGTTAAGAACGATTCAAGTTTCTTATGATGCTACAATTTAAGTCTTCTGAAATTCGAACACGATTCACTCACAGTAAATGTGGAAATAGTATATTGTGCAACAAGTGCGATAAGTTGTCGATTGCCCACGGGAGTGAAGTTGCTCAAGTGGGCAATTGACAACACCGCACGAGTTGCAGATACTATTTTTTATTACGAATGCAGCATAAATATTGTTTTGTGCTTATTTTTCCGGGTGCTAAATGTGCAGAATGTATTCTCTATATATTTTTTTTCCGAAAACTTATTGTCTATAGCAATGAAAAGAAATGAGAAAAATCGATTTCAAAATTTCAAGTTGATGGAATAAACTTATTTTGTGATCTCAGATTCCCATGCAAAAGAAATTTGAGATAGTAGTTTTTGCAAGGTAAAAGTACAGTTTTACTGTTCTAAATTTAAAAAAAAAAAAACTTCTTGAATACTCAAATTCGATATTTGATTCACAAATTATCGGCTATACCGTCCCTTCAAGTAAATACCTATTGTCCCGGACCATCAATCTATCCCTGGTTATGTCCATTTTGCGGATACGGTCCGTAATATAAAATACATGAGAATTATTAAAAAATGAATCAATCTTTTTCTGCTTTCATCAGGAGTTATGTACGCAAAAAATTTGAAATATTAGTCGAAAATTGACATTTGTATAAAATATGAAACACTGTATGTTCTAAAACCAATAACTTTCCAGACTGTTGACTTTGTAATCACCCGATGTTCTGTTTTGCATTTTTAACAAAGAAGCAAATGTAACTTTGTAGAGAATTTTGCACATTTGTAGTTTATTTTATTCCAACTAGACTAAATATTATTTTATTTTGGTGCTACTATTTATTCACGTATTTTGTTTTGTAAAATGTTGATTGTTATTTGTTATCTTGCCATTTTGTTTTGTTGTTGATTTGTTTCTAATAAATAACTTATAAGCACAAATCTTATAGCATATTTTTCTTCATTTCAAACAATATTCAACAGTTTCTATTTATTTTTTATTATTTTTATTCATTTCTCGTCACTTTTGAATAAACATAATAACACTTTACAAATAAGTCAAATTAAATAAAATATACGGCATGTGACTTTTATAGAGAAATGTTACATTTTCTATAAAATTATTAATAAAACCTTAAATTATTACAACAACAATATATAAATTTGTTCCCAACATTCTTATTCGAGACTATGAAACAAATAAATACAAAATAAAAATAAATAAACTACTTTTTCTTACGATCTGCGGTACATTTAGGACAGTACCATTTGCCCTTTGGTTTGGTTGTCAATCCTACGCAGGCAAAGTGGAACCACTCGATAGGACACTGAAACAAGTTTACATACATATTATACTATATAGCGCATTAAATCGTTAATTATCATGAAATCAATCAAGAATATCAATTCTCCTTTCCTGGTTATCGATTAGCAAAAAATTAATGTGCAAAAAAAAAGTTCAGTTAAACTTACATCTGGATTATCACAACCAATCATTTCTCCGTACGAAACTTGATGGCACAAACAATAGGTAGGCTCGTTTGGATCAACGGGCATATCTAGAACATCACTTGGATGGGCAATACCACCCAAACCTGGTAAACCTGCGACTCCGTCAATACCTGAAAAAAAAAATAATCCAGAAAAACTTTCTCCACAACTATTTTATTAAATGTAAATGATGAAGTCACGATTCAAAACAAAACAAAAATGATTTTTTTTTTTGGAATTATGACTTTAGTTGAAAAATGAATGATGGTGACACGAACCCTCACCTCCTCCAGTAGCGGAGCCACTGCCCGCGGTACTATTCGCACTTCCAGAAGCCCCAGAGCCTTTTTTCTGCTTTTTCTTACTTCTACCAGCACCGCCTGAATCTTCTTCACTGGAATTTCCTGACCGTTTCTTCTTCTCTTTATCCTTCATCTTTTTTCGACCTTTTTTGGTACAATTTGCCTCTTCTTGGTTCCTAGAGCTTAGAGCTTTGTCTTGAATTTCAGATTCAAACCTAGCTAAGTCAGAATCTAATCGTCTAATGTGTTTGTCAACTAGTTCATAGGTTTGTATTGCTAATTGTACTTTATCGTCACCATATTCTTTGGCTTTATTGAAAAGGTTCTGTATTTTACTTAACTGCTCTTTCTTGTCGTCTGATGAAAGGCTTTTGATGTTTTTCAAGTATGCATCTGCCAATTGGTCAATATTTTTCATGAGAGCTTGGGCTCTGGCATCCAAGTCTCGCATTAAAGTGAAATTACGTTGTAATTCAATTGGAAGATGTTCTAAGCCTGAAATGATTATAAATTGACAATCGTAAGACTAACCTAAAATATTTCTACAAACATTCTTGATCAAGACAAATAACTTACTGTCCAGGTAATGTTCTAAATACAAAGCTGTCATGATGTGTAATAATGAGTCAGTACTATTGTTACTTTTGTTTTATTTTGTAATAATACCATACGTTTGACAAAAACAGATGCTATCGACACAAACAACCGCTCAATTTAACTCAATAAATGTTTGGACCATTTCCTGCGCCGACAATTTGCTTCAATTTGTAGCGAATGTGATCCTTAAGTAAGTAACAGATAAAGGTCACAATAGAATGCCACTGTCCAATTTTATAAATTATTTTCTAATAAATCGTATAGAACTTTGATCCAATTGGACAAGTAACAAAAAGGATAAAATTGCCTATAAAATTTTGCCAAGGCTGTATCAACTATTAGAACCCATAATGTGCTCTTACAAAAAGCTCAAATTTGCCATCAAGCTTCGACTGTTTAGTTTTACGGTGGACCAAATGATTATTTATCATGTAAATTTCAAAAAAGACCATGAATTTTTGGAGAAATTGGCGGTATAATTAGAATTTGAAAGAAAAATATATCCAAAGTTGTTATGCTCATTATTATAATGTGAGATATTTAATAAAAAAATAATATGCAGATTATGCATATTTTGCAAAAATTTACCCCTCTCTTTTTTACACCTGAAGATGAACTCAACTTTAAATAGGTGAAAGTACCGGTTCTGATTCTGTTAAAGACAATAGTCATCTTTTGTAGGTTTTGTAGTTAGTACAGATTTCACTTGTTTTGAGTAAAAAAATGTTTGAGTATAATTTATTCGACTTTTTCACCTCCCGATTTATTGTTATAACTTCTTTTATTTTACTAGGCGTCGTTAAATGCCACGGTAAGTGAATTTTTACCAAATAGTACTTTATTTTCCTTCAAGTACTTATTTTTTTAGATACTTGGGAGCAGGATTTAAGCAAGGACATGCAGATAGGTTTAGCAGATGGAGGATACGAAAAGGTTCGGTTAAAATGTGGGGCTGATACAATGCAAGTTGATCTAGTAACTGAAGAAGATTTTAATGGCGTTATTTATACTAGAGGTAGTTTTCATAAAAAACAACCACCCTGTTTCTTAGATCCAGGTGAAAAAGGGGGACGATCTTTTACAATGAAGTTTCCTTTAGACAAATGCCAAACTTTACACGTAAGAAAACAATAAATGTAACAAAAGAAAAAGCGACTGTTTTCTGTTTTCAATTTAGGATGATGACGTTTATTCTAATGTTTTGGTGGTGCAATATGATAAAGATTTAATTATGCCTGGAGATGCTGCTTTTAATCTAGAATGTGACTTTAGTGCGCCACGAGATGTGACAGTTAGTGCCAATTTCAACTCAAAAAAGTAACTAAATATTTCCAATAAAAAATATAAAAATTTATGGTTTTTTTTTTTACAGAAAAGTCAGTGCGTCCAGAATTTCTTTAGCACATGCAGATCCAGGAGCGGAAAATATAGATAGGCACAAACGTTCAACTGTTGAAAGTTTTCAAGAGACCGTAGAAATCACACCAGAAGCAGTAAAACAAATGAATTCATTACGTAAGGATGAGCTTTAAGATGTTTTTGTATTTTTATTGTATAAAAAATGTATATATTTAATTACTTTAAAGAAGACGTAATAAAATATTATTTTTCAACTTACTGCTTTGTTTCTTGCAGGTTGATCTTCTAACTTAGATTCAGCCGTTATTCTTGCCGTAGAATTAAGATAATTAGTAAGATAATGTATGTTATTCTTTTATAAATATATTGTTTTACTAATAAAAACCTCGTACATGTGTTTTAGTAAAAAATTACCATTATAATGATAGCCATAAAAATGAAAACAATTTCACAAAACTTAAAATGCTAATATTTAATAATAAATGGATATGAGAGGAGGAGTCACATGACTGCTAATTTCTATCAGTAATTAAATATTTTCTCTGTCAAATATAAATGCCTGGTCGCAGAAACGTTATTCAAATTTCATTTTTTATCAAAATGAACAATATCGAATCAAATATGATCACCAAACGGGTTGCTATTTATTATTGTCAAAAATTTATTCCATTTCAACAGATGATTGAATTTTATGAACGGTTTGGAAAAAATCATGGGACACCTCGTCTCCTATATTGGTTACATGTATAACAAATACGTAGAGATAGTCAGAGTACAGTGCAATCAAGATAGATAACTTTGTTAATAAGTACTTTGGTAATAAAAATAAATAACATTTAAAGAAAAATATCTCAGTCTTACAATTTGTTATTAATCAGGAAAATATTAGTTTCAAAAACAAAAGAAGAGTTCTCATAGCCCGATTGCACTGCTATGTCAAAACAAAGAAGAATAATCAGGAAAACAACTGAATTACTGTCAATAGAAAATTTTGTAAATCTCCAACGTCTCAAAAAAAAAAATTGAAATTCAGCTGTTATTTTTTTCCAGTCAAAAATTAATCAATTTTCAAAATATTTATGACTAAAGCCATTAAAAATGTATATAACAAAAGATCATGTAATTTTTAGTAAAACTAGAAATAATATGTATAACCATTCAATCATAAACATATATACGCTACGCATATAGTGATATCCTGAGAAAGCGGTGCAGGTGGGCTTTGCACTTTAGCACTTTTCCATTGACTCTGAACCTATTTTAAAACAATCATTTTTGAGGTTAAATACAAAATGGCGAATACAAATGGCTACTGCTAATGCAATTATTTTCATTTACTGTAACAAAATAACAAATAATATCAATTATTTCTTTATTTATCACTTCAAAATATTTTTGAGTGTATCTTTCATTTTTATCACATTTATATGTTTCTCAAGATGGTTAGTGTGAGTTATCTCACCTTAAAATTTGAGTGACTTAGCAAAAAGAGCTGCCGTGGCCTGAGTCTTATCTCCATCAAAACGCCTCAACTCCGATATGACTTGTTCCCTTGAAAATCCTAACGAAATCAATTCCTTAACATCTGATTCTGCAAACCTATCCCCTGGGAGTACATTTTGCGCCGGGTCTGCAGGAATAGACCTATTTGAAGATGAAGCTGAAGTCACTGGAAGAAAAATGCGAAACATCCAACAAAAATATTTATTTCTCAAATACAATTCAAGCATGTTATTCTAGTTTTATTCGTTTGCTACCTTTTCCTTTGTCTTTTTTATTAGGTGCTACAAAATATTTTCAATAAGAATAATAAATTGGAGGGGGAGATTTCCTTACCCTGATTAGCATTTCTGCTGTTTTCTATTGCTTTTTGCAAATCTCTTTCTTCAGCCGAACGGACTGATTCTTTTCTTACGTCGTCTTCTGAAAAAGTTGACAGCCGAGCACATTCGGGTAATTCACGCTCAGATAAAAATGTTGTTTCTGTTCCAGTTGTGCCTATTCGGAGCACATTTGATCGCAAGTCAATCGAACACTAAAATATTAAAGTATTTCACTTTGTTGACATTTGAAAATAGAAATATGGAATGAACTCTAAATCTACCTACTAAGGTCCGGTTTCACCAAACTTATGGTGGGATTCTAAGCATTGTCTTAAATTTCTATAACGTTACAGATCTATAAGCTTATTGGAATCCATAAGTGAAGATCTTATAGATTCTATTAAAATGGTATTCTAAACAATTTTCTATAAGTTATGACGTCATCATACTTCCGTTCACTGGAACTTACAGTTCAATGTTGCCAACTGGTTGTCAATAGGTTAGGAAATAATTTTTACTTTTGGATTTATTTATCAAGGGGTTATTTTGAGTCAGTAACTATGGTTACAATTGCATCAACAATACTTTTCGTATAAAATAACCTCTGGATAAATTTAACTAGCGTTGGTGAAACTGACCCTAAATATTTTGGAATAAATACTTGAAAATTGATGTCAAGAAACAAATGAATATATTAAATTAGTGCACGAAAACAAAATATATTTACGGGGGGCTACTAAAAGACGGCAATTATTTCTTAAGACCCTAAAAGACAAAACACATGACATTTAAGATTTTTTCGCAAAAGGAAAAAATATTAATTCATTTTCTATAATAAAAATTATGCAACGGAATTTAAAAATGACAAAAAAGGTAATTGGTTCTGGAAATGGAAGACTGAATAATAAGCTACGAGGATGGTTCGCCAAGTTCTCAGCCCAACAAAGAAAACACCTGATTTTTGAATTATTTTCATTTTCAACTGATCATCCTGTAATTTAATTTAATAAAACTATCAAATCTTCAACTTCCCTCATGCCCGATTTCATGACCGGGAGTTGACTTAGCCTGGATTAAAGTGACAGAGAGTTAACCAATACATCAGGTTTCGATTTATTCAATTAATTTGGTTGGCCAGAGGTGGTACAAAAAATTGAGAAATTGATATTGTTACCAAGGAAATGAGCCATTTAAACTGGATTAATTTAACTCGAGATCCTAATATCGGCCATAAGTGTCATGTAATAAGACTTGTCCAAATTTGCTGTTATCGCAGCTTTCGTCTTATCATCTGAAGCAAATCTTCTTCCAGACAGCAATTATTTCAAGTTCGGGAAGAGGAATTAATCGCTGGGTGACAAACCCGGTGAAGTGTTTGGTATTCATCAGGACATTCCGGTTTTTTGTTTTATCCGGTGAAAAACTAAAAGAAAACTGGATCATGGAGCGTCCGATTGTCAATTGTTTTTTTACAAGTTATTTAAATAATGTCCAGTTTGGTTTGTCACTTTGAAATATGCAATTAATTGATGCGACAATCTAAATTTCAGAAACAGCGATGAAACTGACCATGAAAGTATTCTGTGGCCACAGCAGTTTTTTTTTTAAATATTACAAAAACAAATGAAATCACTTTACACCTCTCTCGAGTCATACGATTGTACGTCAACGCGTGTTTCTGTAGACTCACCGCCTCCTGTTCTGCCAGCGTTGTTTAAGTGCACGCGGTTTGTATTTCGGCTGTGTGTATGTGCGCCAGAAGCGCGAGAAGGCGATACATCGTTCAAGTACCTTGTAGGTTAGTATTTGACGAATTGTTTATTTCGATTGATTCGTCAATCAAACTAATAAATACACTATGTTTCTTCTGTTCTGATTATTTAATTGAAAAATTTGAAAACTTTCATTCTATCGTTAATTGTTTGTAACATCCATTCCTCCTCGATCTTTTTGTCCAGTCTCTTTTTTTTAAATATGTAGTAAACCTAATCTGAGACTTCAGTGCAGGAGCATTATCGTGGTCTTTTTGGCCAAATTCGGATGTTTAGCCTAAATAGCATTCTCCAATTGGCTCAGTAGTGAAACATAATGCGGCTCCGGTGATGGTTCTGCCTTTTCTCAGGTAGTTTGTGAGAACCACTTTTAAATATGGAATATTTTCTGTTATTTGCCTTTTTTTTTAGCTCAACGATCGCAAAAATAACCTTAATTTTCTACAGTGTTTTTGAGAAATAGCGTGATCTGACATGCATTTGGCCGATTGTTTTGGGCGTATTTTCATCTGCAACCACCCACTGTTTTGGCTGCTCTTTCTTCTCTCGCAGGCAATGGTGAATCCAGGTCAAAGATATTCAGCGAAATTGTGTTTAAATAAGTCAAACGCTTTTGAAAAGTGTTAATTCAAATGCGTTCTTTGTGAGCTATTAATAAACACGCCATCAATCCGGTGTATCAATACTCAAAACATCGAGTAAAATATGGTCAAAATTTACACAATATCAGCAAACTCGTGTACCTTCATTCAACGATCATTTGAGACATCATCGTGGAATTTAGTGATGGTTTCGTCCATCGTAGTAGTTTTTAATCATGTTCAAATCTTTTTACCATCGAAAACGAAGGATACGAATCAATTTTTTATGTATGTCCATTAGCGTTGAATTTTACAATATAAAGTACTTTCACAATCTCAAAATTGGAATGTTCCACTAGATCATCAAAAATAAGCAATTAATCGCACCCTTTTTGAAGAATTATACCTAACAAGTATCATAGTTAATCAGTTGTAATTGGGTTATCTTTATGTCAGGCCAAGAAATTTACAAACGATCCTCATGACAAAATACAACAGAACATGCTTAAAAAAAGCAAAGGAATCAAGGATCTAGGAAAAAAAATATTTTAATGATTTCAGGATAACTAATACCTACTTGATGTCTTTTGAGCATATCTAATCCTAATAGCATATCCATAGGCTGCTCTTCCAAAACGGAGAAACTAGTCGTAAGATAATCACTTTCAATTTGAATTTGAACCATATGAATCCTTCCAATAATTTTCTGTACCCCTACTCCTTTGGCAATACCTGCCCATCTGGTATCAACCAAACGCATAATATTGCATCTTTCTGCGCAAGCAGCCGACATAATAGTAGTCTGAGCCCCAGAATCAATAAATGCCTTAACAGGGACTCCATTAACGTGACAATTAATATACAACATCACAACCGTCCCGAAAGTTTCTGGGTTATACTCCATAGCAGCTTCCATGTTAGCCTCAATATTTTTCTGCCTAATTTCCTCGGCGATCAACCGTTGGGCTTCAGTATCAAACGGATCAGCTTTCATCATTCTGACGCGCTGTTTTTCGCGCTCAGTTCTGGCAGCGATTTGTTCGCGCAGAACTGACGCAAATGTGTCAATATTTCCGGTTAATAGAGCATCCGCCAAGCGAGGATTATTTTGTTTTAAAAGAGCTAGTTGATCCGGATTTGCGAGGAACATGTCTCGTATCATAACCGGATCGTCATTAGCTCCATAAGAAGGATTTGATTCTGATGAGCTAGGAGCTTCATTTCCAGGAACTTGAATTTCGCTAAAGTCAAAACTTGGCATTGCTGAAAAAAATATTAATAAGTGGTAAACATGTTTTGATTCTTAGAGGTGAATGCTTTTACGTGGGATGAAACTATTTATAGTCAATAATGATTAGCATTTTTGAAGAACAATGAACCATTCTCTCAACTTGCCTTGGTCTAAATTTGTCCCTGCTCCGGATTGAAGCATGTGTTGTAAAATAACAGCATCTCCATCCCGAATTCCATGATCTTTCAGCGATTTTTTATCATCCATCAAAGGCCTTCCATTGAAGGCAATTACAATTTCGGGCGCTGGAAAACCGGATTCTACTTCACAAAACGCTTTAAAATTTTCTAATTCTAAATCTTCCGACACATCGAGCACAAAAATATAATCAGATAATGTTGTTACTGTTACTTTCATTTTGCATTAATTATTTTATTCACAACTAAGCAGATATAAACACACGTCTTTATGATTTTGTACAACTCACTCCTAACCTGAAACGTCAAACAAATGATACAGCGACTTCACTCGGTTCAAAGATAAATGATGCTAAAGCAGGGCTACCAACGTAACGCACTGACAATATATTAAACGCCTGTATTTAAACGAAACGGATGCACTGACAATGGTGCATCTTGCATATCTGCACAAAGCATTTCAAATTTTATTTGAACTTAAATTATAACTTCGGTATGAACAAATATGTATCGGTGGCAACTGTACTTCAAGCTGAAGATGGATGGGCTACCATCCGAAACGTCCAAATAAGTAATATGAAATAAGAACGACTACTATACCTACAAATTTCTTTCAAAAAAGATTTGAGGTTTGATTTTACTATAAAGATAGGTGAATTAATACCTAATAGCTTAGTATAATAAATATTTAATTTTTGCAATATAAATGTGCCAAATTATGTGGTATTAAGAAATAAGTAATTATTAAATTCTTTAATGCAAAAAATCCGCCAGAAAGTTGCGAATACATTATCTTTTATTCTTCTCGGATACGTATACCCGCTAAATCACTTATTTTAACCCAACCAAAATGTAACTAAAATAAAAATGTATGACAGATGAAAAAGCCAGTTTTGCCAAACTTGTACAACGCGAATATTCAAGAAACTGGCAGAAATTCATTATATTATAAAAAAAAAAAACAATATTTTACAATAGTATTACATAATTTTCAAGATATATAATCAAAAAGATGCAATATACTATGATTTCATTTAGTATTACTGGGATGAAGTTCTTAAGTTAATGTACAAAAAATAAAGCTTATTCATATCATAATTATAAATACATAACATGTTATGGCTATGTCCCAATTTTTTCAATTTCATCCGAATCTTCGGCATCTAGGTAGTTAATTTTTTTACCAAAATGGGCTTCGATGGTTTTGCATATTTCCATAGCTTCCGGCGATTCAACCAAATTTATTGCTATTCCCGATTTTCCAAATCGCCCGGTTCTTCCAATTCTATGCAAATATGTTTCGCAATCTGCTTTTCCGTTAATATCTATTGGTAAATCAAAATTGACCACAATTGTAACCTGTTCCACATCAATTCCTAAAAGTTAGAAAAATAATATATTTTTCCTACTTTAGAGTATTTTATAATAACAACCTCTAGATAATACGTTAGTAGTTATGAGAACTTTTTCTTGGGAAGCTCTAAAACGATCTAGAACAGAAATTCGTTGCTCAACTGTTAATTCTCCTGTTAACAATGCAACTGCGTGACCATCCTTGCTCATTTTTTCAGCCAGCCATGTTGCTTTGCGGCGAGTCTGCATAAAAGAATAAAATAAATATAAAAACAACACAGCCTGACTAATTTGCTTACGTGACAAAATATAATACATTGTCCAATGCCAAGAACACCATAAATATTCGTAACGGCCATATATTTTTCTTGTTGATTTGCGCACCGAACATAATATTGTTTAATATTATCAAGACTTTCTTGCTCTCGTTTTAATCTTATAATCAATGGATTAGGAACAATAACTTCGGCAAACTCCATAACATCGTTGTCATAAGTTGCAGAAAAGAACATCATTTGACATTTTCTACCGAGACATCTAAAATTTCAAAATGTTATGTACATGTTTAACTAAAAATGTCTATTAATTACTTGTGTATTCGAATACATTGGTCTTGATGTCCTTGAGTGGCAATCATGACGTCAGCTTCATCAAGGACAAATACCGAAATTTTTGACAAATCAAAAACGCGGAATTTTACTCCCCAATCTAAAACCTTTCCCGGTGTTCCTATTATAATGTGGTCTTTTATTTTGGTATTACGGGCAACTGCAATAAAAAATATAAGCGAAATTCTGATTAAAAAAAAAAAATTACCCTCTTCTCCTCGAACAGCAAACTTCATTAAAATTTCTGGACAGAATTGAGCCATTTTGGCAGCTACTTCGCCGGTTTGTATGGCTAATTCATACGTAGGCGAAAGACAAAGAACCTAATCAATTATAAAAATTATTATTATTATTTTTTTTGTGGGAAAACATGTTTCTACCTGTGGATAATCTTTTTCTGGATCTACTCTACTTAGCATAGCTAAGACAAAAGCTGCTGTTTTGCCAGTCCCAGATTGGGATTGGGCAATTAAATTCTGGGGAGGATTGGCTAAAAGTGAGGGCAATGCTGTTTCTTGTATTTTAGATGGTGCATTAAAACCCATAGCATAAACTCCCTTTAATAAATTGGGTTTACTGAAATTAAAATTAGATCAAATTATCAGTAAATTTAAAACTATTCAGTAACTTACAGAGTTAAAGCTTCGAATGATTTAACAGAAAATAAAGGTGAATTGGGATCCTTCCTTTGGATTTCAATATCATTTTTATTTTCAACTAAACCCTTACGAATAATTTTTTGAAGTAAACTAGCTTCAGCCGGGCTGAATTGTTCTGGCTTATCATCTTCATTTTTACTTGATTTTTCTTTGTCTAAACTAATATCGGAAACCTGTAGAATAAACGATTATAACCATAAAATTCCGGATAAAAAAAATAATAAATAACCTTAGATGATAAATTTTCCTGTTCTTCCACATATTTTGCCCAGTCTACCTTTTGCGACATTGCAAACTAAAAAATAATGTTTATGTTAGCAATTTTCATAAATCTCAAAAGATTTCATACTAACCTTTTTACAAAAGTGACACAAGCTTGAAGAAAAATTCTCGAATTAATAACTACTGGCACCATCTGTGCGTGAAGTATAAAATTAAAGTTATACCGCGTTTTATTCGAAAATGGACGAGAGTTTTATGTAAAATAAATTTTATTCCAGACAATATTAAACAACAGTACTTGCACATTTTGTGAAAATTTTACAATATGATATTTTGAATAGCATTTTTCCGTAAATGTTATTGCAAACAATTACCACCTGCCCTTACATCACATCCGCATCCTGATCTAATTCCGGTGAGTGAATAAGTCAATTTTTTCGCTCCGGAAACAATTTGTTCTTTAATATGCATCGCGAAATCTTTTATACCGCAACGACTATTGAAAAGAAATAAAAATTATAATATCAACATAAAGATATTTGTACCTGTATTTACCGTAATATTCCGAAATCAATAGTTCTACTGCCTTGAATTATTATTAGTGTCATAAAAGTACTAACACCCACACTTATAGCGGCATACACTTTTTTATTATTATTTAGTAGAGTTACTAAATTGCAAATAATAATACATGCTGGACCTTTTTTAGGAGTATGCTTCTTCAATGTTTGTAGCCCACGAGAAAACTGCGCATGCATGAAATACTCCAGAGGATACCAAAAATCGCATAGAAATGTTTCAAATAAATATATTCCAATAATGAACTACAAAATAAAACTCGTATCGTTTGTCATTTTGACATTTAACATAGTTACCTCTACAAAAGACCGTACTATCCAGTGCACCCTTCGGAAATTTCTTGGATACAATCTAGTGTTTCGTAAAAGGAAATAATTACCAACCGTAAATATGTCTTTCGCTAATTGTACAGAGTGGGGGGAATATGGTACATTTAAGATACTCCGGAATATATAAAATTCACAACAATTTACTATTAAAGCCAAAAGTATGGGGGCCATCCGGGCCATTTTGAATTTGATAAATGTCACTTACAACCTACATTGAAACAGATGACTCAGAATGAAATAACAGAATTCGAAAGACCTCTATGATCCAATTGTTTATAATTTCGGGAACTTTGAACTCTAGAATTTTACTTACTTGTACAAAATACAAGGAAGTATTGTGAAACCGACAAAATTCACGTATCGAGATTTTGATGGATATATCCGTTTTGAGTATCCCTGAATCCATTTTGACTATTTTTGGCTTGATGTCGGTACGTATGTTCGTGCGTGCGTGCGTTCGTGCGTAGCTCGCAAATCTCAAAACTGGTTGAACGTATAATATTGAAATTCTAGGACTGGTATAGAGTCTAGTTGAGCACCTCGCATTATGGTTCCAATCGTCTGTACCGGAAGTGCACTTTATTTGAAACTTTTCTCGAATTTTTCTAATAAATCCAGAATGATCAACCGTAGGATGTTGAAATTAGGTATTTGAACTTGATGTTGTATCAGAATGATTATCTGCTATTTTTGTAAGAATCGGCCAGACCAGAAGTGCACTTTATTTGAAACTTTTTTTGAATTTTTTGCATAAATATAGAATAAACCGCCATAGCATATTTAAATTTCGTATAAAGAACTTCTATAACATCTTATTGTACATCTTGCATTATGATTGCGATCGGCTAAACCAGAAGTACACTTTACTTGAAACATTTTTTCAATTTTCCGCATAAATTCAGAATAATCAGCCATAGGATACTGAAATTTAGCATTTGAAATTGCTGCAGCATCTAAATGGTCATCTTCTATTTTTGTAACAATCGGCTGAGCCGGAAGTGCACTTTATATGATAGACTTTTTGAATTTTCCGCATAAATTCTGAACAATCAGTCGTAGAATATTTAAATTTTGTATTAGGCACTTTCATTATATCTAGTTGTACACCTTGCATTATGATTGTTATCGACTAAGCCGGAAGAGCACTTTATTCGTAACATTTTTTGAATTTTCCGCATAAATCCAAAACGATTGAACGAAGATTGTTAGAGTTCAGTATTTAGGACGATTATACCGTCTATATGCTCATATCCTATTTTTATTGAGATCCACTGAGCCGGAAGTGCACTTTACTTGACAGTTTTTTGGAATTTTTCGCACAAATTCGAAACGATCAGTTGTAGAATATTGAAATTTGGTATTTTAGTCTGCTGTAGCATCTGAATGATTGCCTACTATTTTCATAACAATAGACTAAACCGGAAGTGCACTTCAGTAGGAATTTATTTTTTAATTTTGCGCATAAATTCAGATCTGTTGGTAGTCGTAGAATTTTGGAAATCAGTATTTAGGAATGTTGTAGTATAAGAATAATGGCCTACTGTTTCCATAGCAGCCGACTTGGATGAAAGTGCATTTCACTTGACAGATTTTTAGAATCTTTTGGGTAAATCCAAAACGATTAACTGTGGAACGATGAGATTTTGTGTTTGATTATACATATCCAACGATATATACGATCAAACACAAAATCACATCGTATTATATATATCCAATGATGTACAAGTAAGTCACGTGATGTTCCGTCAGATTTTTTTTTGCATTTTTGTACCTATTTGAGATTAATCTTAAACCTTTTCTTCATAAATGCTTTTATTAGCTTCTCCTACTGTATGTATTACTCACTTCCAGATGTTTGAATAATTTGGAATTTTACACAACTATTGATTTTGGGTCAACATCAAGGTTATTACTGCAACAATGAGCTCGCATTTCAAATGTCTGACAATTTATCTCTGTGCAACAATGAGCTAGCATTCAAATGTCTGACAATTGAACATTCTCTAGATTGTTGGTGAATGCTAACTTTGAACATAATTACAATAAATTATTGAATAAATAACGAATTCAAATAAACATATTTTGTATTTGTGACAATATGTTGAAATTATTTTGAGACCAAAAAGTAAAAAATAAAATAAATAGTTAAACAAAAACTAAAAAACACGCCTTTGACAACAATGCACCGAAAACGACAAAATAATTAAATTTACTTCCTAATGTTCTATAACAGGTATGTCATAAAGCGTGGGGCTCTTTTTGATTACGGTTTGTTTGACAAAATTGTATTTTAATTAATTTCGGCAATGCGTCCCACCCTTAGAAAAACAATTGATGCGACAGAAATATTCTATGTATCTTTCAACTAATTTTAATTTTTGAACGTAGAGTTAACAGAGCAATTTGGCAGCTACCAAAAAGAATTAGCTATAGAAGTAGGTGAAAAAGTAGCTCTCCGCAAATTGAAGAAGTAGTCAACATAATACAAAATATGGAAAACGGTCCAAGTCCAGAAGAAAATAAGATACAAATAGAATTAATCAAAAAAGGAGGAGAAAAATTTAACAAAAATATTTTTGAACTAATAAAAGAAATCTGGAGAGAGAATAGAATGCCTAAAGCGCGGTCCAAATATTTAATTCATTTTATACATAAAAAATTAAAAAATCATCTTGATAATCAAAGCGCATTTTTTGAAGTTCATGAATGTTTGTTAGCTCAGAGATTTCACAAATTACTATACCCCACAATTACTGAGCTTAAAATCAAGCAGTTTGGACAAACTTTCGAAACAGCAGCTTTCATTAAGTTGTGACTGTTCTACTTTTGCACGTACCAACTCAAAAGGAACTTTTAGTCTTTATTGATTAGTAACTAACAGACGTGAGGTCATGTGCTATACCCCAAAAAAATAATTTGATCTTTATCAAAGTTATTTACAAAAAATCCCTGAAACTTGGGTGCAATTACCTTCAAAACTATAGATTCAAGAAAATGAGTAACGGATGGTTATATACTGACCTAAATTGATCATAGTGTGACGTGCAAGAGTGAGGGGGGAGCTCGTAAAGACGACGTAGTATGGGGCGGAGCTTCTTCGGCCGCTTACGCCGCACCGCGTCGCAGCCCATCACCCCTCTCAATGGAAGCCTCTAGTGATTTCTAGAAATGGAAAGAGTCGAGAAATGGAATACTCGAGAACAATATTTCTCTATATAAGGCCAAGCGAAAGACGTGTAGGCCAGTACAGTAGTAAGAATAGTAGTGGTGAAATAAATAATGAACAGTGACCAGTAAAGTGTCCAGTGCATATAAATAGTGAAATATAAATATCTGTGACCTTGTTTAAATTAGAATTAAGTGATTAATATATAAATATAGTGTTATTAGTAACATAAGTAGAATAAAACTTTTATTTCATTTAGATTATTAAATAGTGACTTTTATTTGATTAAAAACTGATTTCGTCAAGCAATAAACATTACAATAGTAACAAAAGTTCGATTCATTCTGATACTAACACCGAAAATCAATATCTTGTGTCCTTCGCGAGATATTGAGATAAATAGTTTCTACCCCAAAATGAGTACTTATTTATATCAGCTCAAAATTTAGGGCATAAAATTTGATTACTGACATGTCGCTCATTCTATGCAGTAATTTTCAGATTTTAAGTATGCATAGTTCAGCAATAATTACCTTTTGAATTTTTATTTAATTTTTTACCTGAAACTGGGTGTATGAATACATAAATCAAGCAGTTTGTGCAGACCTACAAAACAGCAGCTTTCATTTAGTACTAGTTTCAACTCTGTAAGTGCTGTAGTTGCTGAGAACTCCGCGTCACACCAGCCAGCCAGCCAGACAACCAAAGTGCATATCATGACAGAAGAATCGCGATTTTAGACAGTACATAAATATTGGCCATACTGATGTGTGATGAATGTAAAAGGAAGCAAAAGAAATCCTGGAAGACTTCCAATCTGGTAGGACTATAAAATTCTATGACATTTTGTAATATTTTAACATATTCGACAAACTTGTACAACTAATTAAAATGACACATGTGAATATAAAATGTAAAATAAGGGTGAACGGCGCGATATCGAAGTACACAAGAGATGGAAACAGTCTGCAAGAAAATTGAAGAATCATCTTGATGATAAAAGTGGATTTTTGAATCGAAACGTAAAAATAAAAATAAATATACAGAATTGAAACCAAAAAAGTCTATTTATTATAATATAATTCTGAAAGCATGTATAGATCATTAAAAATAGATTATTTGTGTTTTGCAAATTTTACTTTTTAAGTTCAATTTTAGTCCTTTAACTGTTGAATGGGGAAATTTATGGAGCCAACTGTGTCTACGTCTCGCTTACCATCTAAAGAAGAACTAGGTCTAGGTGGATAGATAATCTTATAATTGATAGCTCAGGTCTGGGTTCTAGTCCATTTTCCATATCCTAGAGGGCTTAGTATGAGAAGAGCCCTGTTTAAAATGAGCTCAGATCAATTTGTCGATTATCGAGCTTTGCGCTATGTCGAGTAAGGGCGTACACGAATTCGGCACAAAGAACATGAACTCGGCACCGATGCTAAACCGATTAGCGCGGGGCGCACATGAAGTCGGCACTATCAATTTTAAATAAACCCATGATCAATTGATCACCCTGGAAGATTCAGTTTTATAAGTGGGTACAACTTTAGAATCACTCATGTTGGACTGAAATACAGTCTATAACAATGGTTGTAGGCTAGCTCGCTATGTTCGCGCTTCTGAAAAACATCTCTGAATATTACCGAATTACGCTGCGCGCGCCTGAGGGACAGAACTTGACCCCGAGACAGCCGAGAAGGGTGCACTGAACTCATGTTGGGTCGAAATTCAGTTTATAAATGAGTGTTAAAATGTACGGTTAAACAGTCTGGATTATTATTTATATCATAACGTTATTTATTTTAATTTAGGGAGCAAAAGTTACTAAACACTACTATTTATTTTTATGATTTATTAGAATAATAAATTAGATAACTAACACTATTTCTAATGAATAATTCTAATTTAAACTAAAGATTATTACAGTACACAATAACTTAACTTAGATTATTTATGTCAATATTGATTTATTTTAAATAACACAATTTATTTCAACCACTAGCAGTCCATAGTATAAGGTCTCTGAGCCAAAATCAATAATGCTCTTCGTTGAGTCAGCCACATATATATATATACACCGTAGGTCTCTGCCCACTACGTTTTTCCCACAAACGTCCAGGCTTTCCTAGAAAACGCTAGAAGGTACCAGAAATTTTTTAGAAAACAAATATATTCGCTTCTATTACTTGATGTAAAATATTTCCACAATAATTCTAAGCACCAGTAAAGAAATGACTAGTTTATAAACTTAAATATGTTACAATATAAAATCGAAAGTGTCCAGAGAATCTCACTCAGGTAAAAAGATTAAGTTATTAATCTTAATCCATAGTATAGTGCCGAGTTCGAGTAGGGATTAAAGATCCAGGTAGTCGAGATCTAGACCGAGGCCGCCCTCGAGTAGTAATGTGAAAGTGTTCAATGAGTAATTTTTGATTTGAGCTATCTACAGTGATTATCAAATGAAAATATGCTTGTGAATTTGATAGAGTTTCGAATCTATTGAAGATTTTCAAGTCTTCATTGTTTTCAGTACATATTAATTAAGGTTCGCGTTATCTCACACAGCTATCAGCCATGTAAATTTTATTCAACAGATTTATTTAAGCTCCTTTTATAAAATTTTGGCAAGATTAATTCGCGCTGTTTCGTGTAGCCATCAAGCAAGTAGGAAAGTCTTCTTTTGCGCTATTAGTATCAGTCAGATTTCATGCGTTCAATGTTTTTGCAAAATCCCATTCAGTTCCCAAAAAAAATAATTTTTGGCATTCAAACTGCTGGTTCTCGAGAAAACCTGTTGAATGTTGCGATCTAATATTTGATTAAGAATTATGCACAATGAGTTAATGATTGGAAGCTCATTGATTGTTTTTATAATAATCAACTAAAACTCATTGCTAATTTGAATTATTTTTATTCAGAGTACTGTGGAGGTACCAAACCGGATTGATATTGATATAATATCATCTTGTCTTGCACTTCCAATTCTCATCATATTGATCTAGATCTTATTTTTATAGAATGACCGGAGCTGGAACCACAACGACTTGACATTGACATTGACTTGATTTCTACTGTCAATTTGCCATGCAAGTTGGACATGTGTCCAATTAATATTTATCATAGATCTTATTTTAATAGAAGGATAGCCTGACCTAGTCCCTATCATGTCCCTATTACAAATATTAACTGGAAACATTTACAATTTGTGTAGCACATTGACAGTAAAAATCAAGTCAATGTCAATGTCAAGTCGTTGTAGTTCCACCACAGGGCTGATACCACATCGAGTCGACATTGATATATACCTATCTCGTCTTGAACTCCCAATCCTTGTCATCATTATCTAGATCTTATTTTTAGAGTAGGACAACCTAATTTAGTCCCTATCATGTCTCTATGACAAATATTATCTAGAAACATGTCCAACTTTCATGGCAAATTGACAGTAAAAATAAATTCAATGTCAATGTCAAGTCGTTGTAGTTCCAGCCCAGTGGTGGAACTACAACGACTTGACATTGACATCGACTTGATTTTTATTGTCATTGTGCCACACAATTTGGACATGTTTCCAGTTAATATTTGTAATAGGGACATGATAGGGACTAGGTCAGGTTATCCTTCTATTAAAATAAGATTTATGATAAATATTGACTTGATACATGTCCAACTTGCATGGCAAATTGACAGTAGAAATCAATTCAATGTCAATGTCAAGTCGTTGTAGTTCCAGCCCTGATTTAGTCTCTGTCAAGTCTCTATGATAAATTATAATCGGGAACATTTCCAGTTTCCATGGTAAATAAACTTATCAAGTCAATGTCAATGTCAATTCGTTGAGGTTCCACCACTGGTTTGATAAACAGCAAATATCATTGTAAGTCATTGATTGATTGTTCCATCGTCGTAACCAACCAAATTGTTTGACATGGTTGTACTTATTCAGTCTTATGTGCTGATTTGATCATTATCTGATCCTTTGTTGTTATCACTATTCTAAATTGATGATTTTGAGTACGTTCCACTAGATGATCGCAACGCTCACGCTCATGACCGCGGTTTTTTCCGTTCCACTAACTCTTGGTCGATGTGGCTGGTGCTTCAAGTGGAACTATGCGAGTGTCTGTTAAATGTCAAATAAACTGTCAATTTGTGATTAGGATCAAAAAGTAAATCATTAACCCTAGGAGGGGCAGTGACTTGTTTGGTGCTAAGTGAACCTATGAGGTCTGGCCAGACCTTCACCGAGTTTTATTGTTGTGTGACTTGTAAGAGTTTTTATAAGGCTTGACAAGTGTATTTTTGTGTTGAATAATCTACTAAATGATTGAATGGACTGTGCGGGTGGCAGTGGGTGTGTATGTGTGTGGGTGTAAGGGAGAGAAAAAAATTGATAATTAGCTTGAATATTTGACTTGGCACAGGGTATACACCATATTTATACTAATGCCAGTTTTGACCTATCGATTGAAAAAACCTTCAAATTGATGTTTGTCTTCTTTTTTCTCCATACATGAAAAACCAGTCATACTCTGTTCATATTCATTTTGAATAGCTGCAGATAAATCTTGGAGGCGTGCTGTATGATTCAAAACTATATTTACTTTATTTGCTCCATCTATATAGTGTTACATTACGGCACACATCACAATGACACATTTAGTAATGACATGAACAAAAATCAAAGAAAATAAAGAACATCCACTAAAAAATATGAAAAATGATGATTCCATGTTTCTCTCATGAATATTTATTAACCAAACACTACTAAAGGATAAAAAAGTTGCCTCTTCAATTATAAGTATCTGCCCTTGCCTATTACAAAACCTATACAAGTCTATCATGTTTGAAAATGTCAGAATTCGTCTAGGTCTGGTCAGACTTCATAGGACAATTTAAGATAAGATTTTTTTCGCTTCGAATATGTCGAAATTGCTTTGAAGATTGTCTTATCGGATTCAACAAGTCGAGTTTATAAAAGTCAACGAGTTTCAGTTCTCAATTATAGTTGAGGAGAGAGTAATTGAGCATTGAATTTCAAATAGATCTGGCCAGATCTCATTGGCCCTCCTAGGGTTGATAAGATTGAACTAACCTGTAGCAAAAAGGATATACGAATGGAATTAATCCAATATGCCTGTGTAAATTAATCGCTCTTGAATATTAAATAATGATAATAAGAGATCATGAAATTATCTGTCATATTGACAGATGAAAAATCTTGAATCAATTGGCATAATTTGGAACTCAAAGTACATATTGGAAAGGAATCTTCTCATTTAAATTGAACTTCTTGACGATTTCTGCAAAAATTAACGCAACGACTGCTTCGACCCATCTTTCAATCGCGGGCGTGAGCTTAAAGTGGTCGAGATCAATGACGTCATCCAGACGTCATCTATGATGTATTTTTCATGAACGTCAAGACCGCGATCGTCTTGTGGAACGATCAATGAGGCGACATGAGCGCTGTGGTCGTCTAGTGGAATGTACCCTTATTGTCCTATTGTAGTAATTAACAAAATTGTACTTGATTTGATTTAATTTTATTCAGTGTTGTGTACTGATTTGACTAACATCAGATTGGTATTATTGTAAATTTATGATTGTTCCATTTTTGTAATCAACCAAACTGTATTTGATTTGATTGTGCTGTTATCAAAAATAAAAGAGGCATCGTTGAGAAATAAGAATTGAATAAGTCATAATTCCAGTAATAATTATTTTGAGTATTGTGTATTTCCGGAGCTATTTAAGTTTTGAATAAATTTGAATAATTTTTTTAAAAAATTAAGTAAAATGTAATCTTTCTTTATAGTGTGTGAGTCATGTTGGCATTTAAATCATAACAGTTCTTTTTTTAATTCTACTTAGGTACTATCAGTCAATTCGCATATACTATTGTATAAGGTGTTCGATTAAAATGATTCACAGAAAAAAAACTTTGGATAAAATAGTAGTGAGATAACTTTTACTGCTATAAGAATCGAATTAAATTACCGGAAAAATATATTCTAGGAGAATATATCATGAAAGCAAAATCGAATGACGTTGATAAACACTTTTGTTGCTGATTCACCAGCCTCGTTTAATGAGGAAAAAGAATGGGAAGATTGAGAATCTGGAGCGAATAATTTTCCCGATTCGTCGGAATAAATCTGAACGAAGCTTACAGCATCCCTGGAGCTTTTAGTTAGGTCACTTTACCGAAGTGATACTTGTTGCTCGTTGCTATAAGAATAATGATGGAAAGGGGCAGAGACGTGGAAGAGGAAGCACTCTGTAACCAAGGCAACGGCAGATACAATGGAATAGGAAAGAATTGAAGAGCTTGGCACAAGCCAAGTGGAGCTGAACCGTTTTATTTAATCGCTAGACCAACTTTCATTCGTTTCATTCTTTCACAATTTATTTTTAAGCTTTGTTCGTGTAGTTCGACTTGCTCCAATTAAATTATTGCAGTACTTTTGACATTATTAATTGATATTTGGGTTTCGACTTCCAGATCCATCTAATTATTTTTGAGAAAAATGTTTTAATTGAAGTATAACATTTATTTGAATCTGTAATTGGTTTATAAGTAGAAACCGAATGTATTTTGGCAAATTGGTATCTAACTTGTATAGAGGGGATCAGAGAGCCAAATTAAGTTGGCAGTAATCAATCATCTGTTTTTTAAATTCACGTGACAGCTTAAAAAAATGGTTAAAAAGAATAAAACAATATAATGATATCTAAAAAATTTAATAACTACCATTTATTTCTCAAAAGTATGAATGGGGAAAGCCCGAAGAGAGTTGCACTCGATTCAGAATCTTAATTCAGAGAGTTTCGAATAAGAGTGCGTCAATAAAGCAGGAAAACGATTGGTTTGTGTTTGGGAAAAACCCTGCAAAATTAAAATATCCCAGTTTTGTACATCTCACCTTACGTTTTATTTTGTATATACTATTGAAGCACCCATTGAAAAATAATTTTTTACTAGTACTACATGACACATTATTGTTAACAGAATCAGTTATGATTAATTATAAATCAGTTCCATTGAGAAAAACACTTTCATGATGCAGCAATATTGTTTTTGTATTCATAAATAATTAAAATAATTATCTAAATAATGATGAAGTAAAGACAACTTGAGTATGAATAATTTGAATTAATTGTCAATGAAGATTAAGAATAATTATAACAATTATTAGCAATCAGTAAATGAACAAATGTGAAAATTATGAAAAATTAAAAATCGGAACGTATTTGCATATTTTGAAGGTAAAACTACAAGCTAAACGGTAGAATTCTGAACTTTCTTTGAAATAAAACCATGGGTGTGAAACAATGCTGATTACCTACTTAAGGTTATTCGCCCAGTATCATAAAAAGTTATGAAAAAATCTAGGTTTCTGTTTTACAAAAATAAGAAATATGAACATGTAAATTAATAACTTGAATTTGGATCTTACTTAAGATCACTTTTAATCGGATTCACTTTATTCTTTATTTACTAAAAAGATTATATGAACACCGTTTGGGCGCCTCTACTCCGAGTTTAACTGAAACAGAGACGGACTTACATACCACCAAGTTTCAGTTTTAAATCCACTGTCTTTAATTCGAATGCGTGATTTTAATCAATAATAATCAATCAATGATATTGGAATATCTACAAAACTGCACGTCAGAATAATTTTTCAATGTTTTAACTTATTATACGACATTGATTAATATAATTATAGTTTTTTGTATTTTTATCTTTGACAATCGTAGTTAAATTTCAATCAAATGGCCATATCCGATAAGTCCTATAATTTACCCTGTATTAAACACCACATTTTTAATAATGAATTACACGAAAACCGAATATTTATTTTATCTGTCAAAAAATTCTGTTCTGAAAGAAATTTAAAATGTTTATGTCAAAATCGGTCGAAACTACTACTTTCTTAAAATGTAATTAAAATAATTTTAATTACAGTTAAATAAAAATATAAAAGAAATATATAGCACAATTATAACCACAGAGCCGTCGCTTATCAGAATCCCCTTAATCCCAATGACGTCTCAAACCACAGTTACAAAACTCAGTCCATTCGCTTCTTTTTGCTTTAAATGTTTTTGGTTCTAGATTCGAAGAAGTGCTTCTGAATTCTTTTAATCTGAGGGGAATTCCACCCGAGCGTTCGCGAAATCAAAGGGGGGATCGCCACTGCGTCGGTCTCCGGGGTAACCGGAGTGCCCCACCAAAGAGCCAGCTAGAACTGATTTAAAGTCCGCCGGTATGAAACTCGGATGCAGAGTGCAAGAACTTGCGATATACAAAAGATAAAAGTGGTTGTGATAGATATAATATTTTTGAGGTAGGTGGTTTTGATGAAGAAGATTTGAAAGTGTTGATCTGATTTAAGTGATGAAAGAAAGTGGGGATGATTTTTCTGTGTAAAAAAAATATTTTTAAAATACTACATTTCATGTATTTGTGATTTAAAAAAATTAAACTATTAATAATAATAGAAAATATATAAGTGACAATTGATAATTTTCAGTATTTCAAGCATGTTTTATTATTATTATTTTTTGTGTATGGATGTTTTTGATAGCTGCAGGTATGAGATTACCTAAATATTAAAAGGAATGCAAAAATCTAATAGCTGCACCTTTTACTTTTTTTTATATATTGGTAAATATTTTATTAAAAATTAGCTGTAACCCGCGGCTTCGCCCGCACATAGATGTATTTTTTGAAATGAAAATTATATAATCATTCACTGCAAAATCTGGGCTAACCGAACATAGCGCCTGCGGTAGTCCTGTGCTTTCTATATTTTCTGCTCTTTTATTTTAGGGTTAATTAATCCAATTAACTTTTTCTTGAAAATATAATAATTGACCACAGCACTTGTAAAAACGCGGGGTTCATCAAATATTTTTATTCATTACAAATATTTATATTCATATCTTCTGACCCCTGCAAGATATTGAAACGGAACATACACGAAAATTTAAGTTATAATTCCTATTTTCATTCCTGAAATTTTCATAGAGCCGTTTCGGAGGCTATTCCAGACAAACTTTCAGACAGGCAGAGAAAAATTCTAAAAATGGTCATTTAAAATTTACATCTTTTAAATAATAGTCCTCACTTAAATTTTTGTATTTATTTTGAAATCACAGACACCTCAATTTTATTTATCTGTTAAGATTATAAGAAGGAGGTACAGATGGAAGTTATATACAGGGTGTAATGAACCTCTCAGATTTTTATCTTCTCTTCTATTTTTTGCTCTGGCGCTCCAAGTTTTTTTTATTGGAGATAGAGAGCTAATCAAAATCAATAAATCATTAAAAACAAATAAATGCAAATAAATGTGTTTTGATTGAGTCAACAATACAATGGGTGGAATAAAGAAAAATGAAGAAAAATAAAGGAAGAAGTCAAAAAACCGGGTGGTTCTTTACAATCTGTATATTGTCATTCTCAGGTTTATTTTTTGTGTTATTCTTTGGAAAATACAAGAATTTGCCACAATATTTAGTAATTTTGTATTACTTTTGTTTTAAATGGCATTTGATACCTAATTTGGTATATATCGAACGTCCGCAGAAGGCAGGTTTCTCCTATTTGTCGTATTTATGAAGATATTTACATCACTTCCGGTTTAACTAGAAGTGATGTCAAATTTTTAATTTTAAATATAACACCTGTATATTTCCAAATTTTGCAGTAAGAAATAGTACAAAAAAAAACAAATTGAAACAGCAAAAGTTGACTGTGGCTTTATTCAAAACAATTGAATCGTATAATCTGGAAGCTGACAGCTTTTGTATTTGTTGGAATTGTTTATTTATACAATAACTAAAATATGTATCTATGAATATGTTCCACTAGGCGACCACAACGATTTTCCCACGATCGCAGTTTTTGCCGTTCTACTAACAAATAAGTGCTGTGGTTCGTGCTTCAAGTGGAACGATGCAAGTGTTTGTTAAATGTCATGTAAACTGACAATTTGTATTTGAAATGAAAAAATAAATCGTTAATAAGGTTAAACAAATCTATATCGAAAAATATAAAAGCATGCCTGTGTAAATTAATCGTTCCTAAATAATAAATAAGGATAATGAGAGATCGTGAAATTATCTGTCATATTGGCAAATAAAGATCTTGAATCAATTGACATAGTTTGGAATCGAAAGTACAAAAAGATACACTTTTTCAGTCAATTATACAATTTATTTGTGATTTCTGCAAAAATGAACGACCGCTTCGACCCATTTTTTAATTGCGGATGTTGTGAAGCTCAAGCTGAAGAGGTCGCGATTCATGACTTCTTCTATGACGCATTGATCCTGAACGCAAAGACCACGATCGTCTTGTGGAATGGTTATTGAGGCGACATGAGCGTTACAGTCGCCTTGTGGAACGTACCCTAAATGTCATTTTTTTTCTATTATCAAAATTCAAAAAAGTTAGAATATACAGATATATATATATATATATATATATATATATATATATATATATATATATATATATATATATATATATATATATATATATATATATATATATATATATATATATATTATAATATTCTAAATTAATTACTAATACATTTACATAATTTTTGGTTTGTATTATATTTGATACTTGTTTAAATTAGAGGTTAGAAAAAATTGACATTCGCAAGGAAAAAGAAATGCTACACATTTTTGTTCCTACATTACTCAGAAAGCTACGACTTCAATCTACTTATTTGAAATTAAATTAATCAGTTGGAGGCTGGTATTTAAATTTTAATCTAATCATTAATGAGATTTCCTCCCACAATGTCTGAAAATACTAAAAAATATTATTTTTTTAATCTCATATGTCAACTAAATTAAATTGCTCTCTAAATTCAGCAATTACAGCAAAAGCATTTTTAGTCTATTTGTACTAGAGGCCAGACTTTCTGATCGATCCCGATAATTTATTTTTTAATTGATCTAGAAAGTCTGCCCTTCAGTACAGTAATAAGTTGTGAATCAATCCGAAAATTCAATTTCTCATTAAAATTCAGTTTTTTTTATAAATACTCCTCCGTATTGATATTAAGATTACGAAAATCAGTTTTTTTCTCTAAAAACCAGTTGCAAAACTAATGAGAAAGCGTTATTGAGTGCACGGGTGAAGTAACAGATTTGATGCAACAGCACTAGCAAATGAAACAAAATGTTCTCAAGTATATTTTAACTAAAATATTTGCAATTTGCTTGCAGGTTGTGAAGCATGGAGGCCAATCAGTTTAAAGACTTTGCCAAAGAGATGGTAGACTATGTTGCCAACTATCTCGAAAACATACGGGAAAGGTGAGATTGGAATATTTTTCCTTGGGAGTTAGACATGCAGTTACAATATTTTAGTTTAGTTTAATAATTTAAAATACAGTAAAAATCAATCAAATGAATTTTAAGAGGATTGTGAGCAGTTGACAGATCTACTGTCAATTCAAATTACATGATAGACAGGACTACCAACACACGAAAATGACAGCTCCCAATCCCAAAATAAAAATTTGAATAGAAAATATAGTTATTTACTGTATTGTAAATGAAATATTTTATGGTTGAAGCAATAATATATTGATCCAGAGACAAACTAGCTCATTTTTTTAGTCTGACATTTTATTGAGTTAAAGAAATATTGGCAGACCAAAAAGTCACTAGTTATTACTAGAAAATTAGAGGCTAGGTATTAATTCGAACATGAAACTGAAGATTAAAGCCAAAATTGTTTACTGTAGTTTTTTATGTGATTATCAGAGAATTCCAGTAATATCTTGAAATCTCAGACAATTTCCTCATTTCTTGTGGTCGGTACTTTTATTACCAAAAGTAGGGATTTCCCTACACGTGTGATATGATCAAATTTTTAATTTTCTCTAAAAAATGCATATATAATAAAATTAAAGATATTTCCTGCATTTCTATCGAATTTAAAATATTAAATTTTTTTTATATAGTTACTATTGATTAAGTGATAGTTGCCATTTATTTGGGTCAGTCTGTGTATCAAAAAAACTTGTTACACGGTTTTGACAGTGATAGTGACCTTAAGGAACAACTTAAAATTATTCAATAACAATTCTTTTGAATGCTTGTCCTTTACTTTATTATTCCTTTCAACATCAATCAGAAATTAAAATTACAATCATATTAAAATATCTCCAACATTTAATTCAATTCAAATTTAATTTTAGTTCATACAAATTCTCTTCTATATTTTCTCTTCAATTGCTGTCAAAATCATTCCAATTAACAGATATACAGCATCGGATATGATGAGATCTCTCCATCATTTCGATTATTCGTGAAACAATTGAACCCACATTGATTTTAACACGTGATATCACGGAAAACTCAACAATAATCTCATATGAAATCAGGGATTAGTAGAGAGCTGAAATGAGTTTTATTTAATATTGGAATATTATATTTACTGGAACAATGATTGATGATAGAGTTTATGAATGGTCTGTCAGTTTAGATGAAGTTAAACAAGGTTTTGCCATTAAAAAAACGAGAGCAGAAGGAAACTCATGAATTTTCAGTAAAACATAATTATTAATGAATATTTATACCAATAAATATATTATGTATTTTCTTATGATATCAATTAATAAATTTATTGAATACTTCAACTTTTTATTGAAAAATAATAGATTTTTTTTCTATTATACTTTAAATATTGGATCAATTCAACAGATTATATAAAATTTGAAAGGGTTGCTTTAAATATCTTGGAAAAAAATCAATGGGTGCTTCGGAGGTCAAAAAGTATATAATTTATTATAGAATGACAATTTCCCATTATTGAATGTTTCAATATTCATATAGGTCCAATTACAATTTGTTTTGATACAAAGAACCGCTTTTTGTATGAGACTATAACGGATGAATTATAGATCTATAGCTTGTTAAATGAATATCTATGAATGATTACAGAATTGTTTCCACATAATTTATCGATTTCTATTAAATTTGCTCAATACAATTCCAATAAGGATGTAGTAAAAAAAGTAACAGTAAAACTTGTAACTTGCATTAATGGGAAATCTATTTGTCATCGTCTTTATTTACTGACAACAAACCATCCTACGGAATTAATTACAAATTCAATTAATAATTCAACAATTAGCAACACCGGATTACAATGTCATCATTATAATGCCACATACCATATACCTAACTCTTAATAGCCATTTAATAACAAACGACAATCGAATGTATCTCAAGGCCAACTGAGATTTTTCTACACTTTCGTCTAGATATCATAAATTTATTGAAAGTAAAAGTTCTACTGGCTAGTCTAACCTTGACCCGATTAATTACCAATTAACAGTAATGCTAAAAGTTAAGGAACGGTTTGAGAAATAGGAAATTTTCAGGCGTGTGTTACCAACCGTGGAACCTGGTTATTTAAGGCCATTGATACCGGATACTGCACCGGTTACTCCTGACAAATGGGAAGATGTTATGAAGGATATTGAGAGAGTTATCATGCCTGGGGTGAGTGTCCAATAAGAAATATTTTCTACTAATAATTCGTAAGGCAATTGAGCTAAGAATTAAAAAATATCCTAGTAAACAGGAATTGTATTAAATTCCACTTAATTTGAACCTCACTTTTAAAATTAGTGGCCATTTTGTTTGTGAAGCAGGCATTTCACTCCTAGAGTTTTGATTAAAATTGTTTGCTCGTAATTATATTTTTTATAACTAATCAAATTTCAATTGAAATCAGATTTTTTCTGATGTTTTGCCTGCATAAAATATCCATGTGAACCATAATATTTATACCGTTATTTTAATTTTAATGAACAGTGATTTTCTGCCTGACACTGCAATTAGGAAGCATTAAAAATTATAAAACTTTTTAATAGTGAAAAATGTTTGACCTGACTTAATATTTATATAAATGTAAATTGAAAACAGTACTTTCAAATTAAGATTACTTTTTGGAATATAGATATTAAAACTGGATTGCAATGAAATTTTTCTTTTAAATACGCAGTAAGATATATTTACTAGTTTATTTTACTGGTGTCAAATTAGAAAAAAATAATTCAGGTGAATGTCACAACATTCAGCTAGTTTCTTGTTTTCAATAATTTACAAATCTAAATATTTGTTTACTAATTAAAAACCAGATCAAAATTACTCAACATAGGATTGATGGTAGCTTTTATTTTCATTTGCAACCCAATTTTTTGAAGCTTTTGAACCTTTATGCAAAGGGGTAGTCAGAATTTGATGTAGGGGAGGCTGTTCGGAAAGATAAAATCAATATGATTCAATATTCATATTGTTTCTATTCTACAGAATAAAAGATGAAATAAATTTATGTAAATAAATCTATTATTGAGTTTGAATTATTCAACCCATGAGCCCGGAAGGGCAAGTTTCTCATTTGCCCCACTTTTGCTATGTCCATGAGTACATATATACAAATTAAATTCTATTTTGCGAAATATTTATAACATTGCATTATTCCAATTGCAAAATTTTTGTGAAAAGTATGTTTTTGGTAAAGAATAATGTTTCGAAATAATTCGAACGAAATTGAGAACAAGGAATGTTTACTCACCAGATAATACAATAAGTAAAATTGAAGTATGAGTGGACATACCTGTAAAAAAAAAACAATATTAGTACAAAATTAAAATTATATTTAATACAGTTAATATTGTACCACTCAAAAAATATGTACAATTTAATGATGAGATGTTTAAAACCCAATTTTTGCTCCTACTTCTACTTTTTTTAAATAATCAAATTTCAGTTAAAAGCGGATGTTTTACTGATATTTTTGTTACATCAAATGTTGATATGTATGTTGAAAATATTGGGTGGCTATACCTAAACCTAAAACGGTCCTGTTCTTGTAATATATATTATTTTTTTTTGTAGATTACTCACTGGCATTCTCCAAGATTCCATGCATATTTCCCAACTGCAAACTCTTATCCAGCAATGGTTGCCGATATGCTCAGTGGAGCTATTGCCTGTATTGGATTTACCTGGGTAAGATTATAATTTTTTCTGTTCTGGAGATATTGGGAAGTATAAAGAATATATACAAGCAAATATTACTGATATGTAATGGGCAGAGTCCGCAAAGTAGTAGAGCTGATATTGCCTGGGCAAAATTAAATGAATCATTTATGCCTTGAAAAAGACCAAAAGAAACGTAGCCTTGACCATAGATTATCCATAACATACTTAAGAAGGATGTTGACTGCCTTCTACGTAGAAGGAATGAAAAAATGATTATCATTCAACTATATTTCACTATCAATACTCTCATGGAACAAATTTTTGGTATTTTATTCTATAAAAAGTTTATGAAATTATAGTTTGAGTTATTGCTATATCATATTTATCATCCAGCCTTCTTATATTCAGTTTTATAAAGGGCAGAATAATTTTCTTCAAGAGTAAATAAAATTTACTGGTTCTAAAGACATAAAGAAAATCAAACTGATTAGAATTTGTTGAATAAAATAAATTTCAATGATCTATACATCATCCTTGTGTGTTATACTAATCCATCCTTTTTTGACTATGGCAATTTTTAAGACCTATATTATTGATTCCTCTGTTTGAGTCTGTTTCACATGGGTTTTCCTCAGACCTTGGATGAATGCAAGAGGAATTTTGTTCTTTCTGCACTAAATGTAGAATCCACGTTTTCACATCTAGTATTCTGTATATTTTTAATTATCTAGATATTTGCCTTGTTTATTTTTGTATCATTGTTACTGATGGAAGACTTTTGGATAGAGAGTCGAAACGTCAAAAGATAAAAATAATTATACATAGTTTCAACCGAAAGAACTTTTTAATTAAATTTGATCTTTTATAAAATTGGCCATCAATGAGTAAATTATTACATTTAGAAAACCTAATAGGTACCCTCTTTGCAGACCTCTCCTGTGTCAGATATTACACATAAAAGGAATTTTTTCTAGTTTATATTGTTTTTTTTTTTTTACTATTCAGAAATTCGAGATGATTTTCAGTTCTAAAAAAAGCCTCCAGAGTTTTTAAACTAAAATTTCAATATTTGTTTTAGTTTGAAACAAAATTATCTGAAATTTGTACTGTCAAAGTTTAAGGTTATCTTCCAGTTTCCTGATAATATTTGAGAGTAAAACAGATTCAAAAGTTGTTTAGGGTTTAATTCGGGACGAAACGGTGGAATATGGATAAATTTTCCTATTTTCGTCAATTTTTTTCTAGTTATTTTAATTTTCTTGTTATATTGAAAAAAAAACACGCCTTTTAACCGGATACGGGTGTGGCAGATACTTATAGTGCATATTTATATTTCGTCCACCGGTTGCCAGTCGTCAAATTACGGGAACTCTTAATTATAATTTACTCTGTAGTGTACTCTGTACATTATTACAATTGTAACTAAATATTTAAAATTACATTTAATTTAACCACAAATATGTTGAATATATCAAATGTGAATGTATTCGTCGTATTATTTTCGTTCCGCAAAGAAAGAAGTCTACTCCTACAGCCATTTGGCCTCTTCGATGCTCAAAACAAGTGCTAAAGCTATAATTACAGACAGTCGCGCACACAGGATTCTATCGCTTGAATAAGACGTCATATTGTAACACTACATTACATGCAAAAGTAGTTCATTTTGGTATTTTAAAAGTTGCCATGACAACTGAACAAAGAGCATTTATTTTTTTGGACTATGTCCGCCACTGATAATTGACATAAAATTTAAATCTACGTATTTTAAGTCGAAAGTGATAATTTTTCGAGAAAGATTCGAGTATCTTCGATTGTATGAAAAAAGCAATCACACCATTGAAGCAGGCATTAAAATTTCAATAAGTGGACAGAATTCCATAGTTTTTGTTCCATGAATCCATTTTTAAGAATCAAAAAGTTGAAAATGCCCCAAGATTGAAAAAAATTAAAGGATACATCTTAAATATCTCTCTAAAAAATTTGTCTTCCAGAATTTTCATTTGAATACATATTCTTTTGTTTTCATAACAGAGATTTCGAAAATATAATTTATAGATGTATACGATCTTTGATTTTTGAAATATCGACAAAATAATTTAGGGTAATTTTGCCCGTTTCACACACTTTACACATATCTGAATTCAAAATCTGTACAGATTTAGAAATCAGATAAATTTGTATATAAAATGTTTCAAATTTGAAAATATTAGAAATACAATCAAAAGATTATTTAATTGTGAATGTAAGTATAGGAATCAGAGAATTCAGTCAATTAGTTTATTTAATTTTTTTCCCAGCTCGACAGTTTTGGCTACAAATTAGCCATTTTCAAGAGCGAAAAGAATTAATTGACTAAATTTAACAGCTTTAACAATATTATCCACTATTTAATAGATACATGTATTTATAATCTCCATGAATTGTCAACTGAATGTTCTATTTTATTTTCCATTGACTTTTTCATAGGTATTCTCACATCACGAAAATAAAGATATTATTATTATTATTATTATACACGCCCAGTAAATATATATGATTCAATAAGATTTGAGTTACAAAACACAAAAAGTTAATTAATATTTTCATAATATTCTGAAAATTCAATAACCGTCGTAATTCACTTGCTTGCAACTTCAAAAATAAATAGCTCATTATACACTATTAGCATAAAAAAATGCGGTATATTATATACAATCTATATCTCAATTTTTGTTTCATAATTACAACAGATAAAATCTGTATTCACAATTTTGTGAGTACATTTCGTAAAACTGCTAATATTTGAAGTACTCATAAAATTACCTTCTTATAAATAGTGATGAATAATTTTTCATTATGATTTAAACGTATTTTTAGAGCTCCTAACAATTTTTTGCAAAATTGACAACAGAACAACTTTTTTTCTCGGCAGTAATATTCGGTTGCATGCTTTCCGGCACGGCGCTTGAGCGCTACGACCAAATTGAATTACAACATCGTGAAAGGAGAAAATGATCACTCTATGTACACGAGTTAATTGTGTTGATACAAAATTTGATTTAGTAGATTCACCAAGGGTGATAGCTACTGGAAACTGTGCTTGATGATATAATTTCGTTACGCTGAAGTTTTGTATGTAGGTTTAGTTAGAAAAGAGAGTTTACAATTGAAGTAAATTTCTTATTTGTCATTTATTCATCTTGAAATTAAATTAAGAGACTGGAGACAGGTTCTCACACTCAAAATGACAAGAGTTAGTAATAAACTTACTTTTAATGGGTTTATTTAGATTATAGTATCATGTTTTATACTTGCAATAAAATATGTAGTAATTAAAAAGTCCGTACCAAATAATAGACTTCTCATCCAAACTTTATTCAACATCATCCTTACAAAGCTTTCAGCGGTAAAGCGTCATTTCCGGTGCTTTATGTTCAAGATCAAAGCTCAAAAGCTCTTTATCTTTCCAGATAGCAAGTCCCGCATGTACAGAGCTCGAAGTTGTGATGCTAGACTGGTTGGGAAAGATGCTTGACTTACCGGCCGAGTTTCTGGCAAGTTCCGGTGGAAAAGGAGGTGGTGTTATTCAAGGGACTGCAAGTGAGGCAACCCTCGTCGCTCTCCTCGGGGCCAAAGCTAAAATGATGGCTAAAATTAAGGCCGAGAAGTCGGAGCTGCAGGACCATGAGCTTATCAGCAAATTAGTCGGGTATTGTTCCAGTAAGTACGGATTATTAACAAAGATAGTTATGTTACAATAGTCAGCTGTTTCAGGATCATTAATCAAGTCATTCTGCTCCAGAACAGCTCACCTTTGTTCGTTTATAAGAAAATTGTGTAATTCGCTCTGACCTAATTCAAGACAAAACTGTCTGTTTGTAAAATGTTACTATATGCTGTTCAATGTAGGTATGCGACCCTTGATATCGCGAGTCCAATAGAAATCGATGATTTGGTTGTTTCAAATAAGCTATTGAGATGTTACAAATTAGGGAGAACCTAGGACTACTGTATTAGCTTTGTACATTACAATTCAGATTCTCTATTATCTGGACGTGTGGAATTGTCCGACAGTTAATTGATCGTGGGGTAGGTGGTGTTTTCCAAACAAACAAGGAGGCGTCGTGGTCAGTCCTTTTCTTTAGAATATGGATAAAAATCACACAAAATTTTGATTCTTTTCATCCAATTTTTCCTCTCTAATTTCTTCCAAGTTCTCTTTTTTTGCTGCCTCGATCTTCTTTATTTTTCCATTCATATACGACAAACCCATCCTAACTTTTCAACTAATGGAGAAATCCAGTCAGATAATAATGAATAAGAATAGATAATTTCTTTCATGCAATAATTTCCTGTAGCGCTGGCTATTGTCCTAATTTATTTGAACGGAATAGTTACTTCTCTCCATCAAATTTTGGAACATTTGTAGTTCGAGATAACGCTGTAAGCAGAGCAAAGATATCTTTCAAAGAATAGACAGTCGCTTCAAAACTATTAGAATGCTTGATTCTGGTGCAGAATGTTTCAGATTTAGATGGACTTGATTGTACCAATTAAAAATTACTATGGGCTTAGTCCAAAAATGACCTTTAGTTTGACCAGAAATTCAAAACAATGTCAAAAGGACCCTAAAGTAGTTGGACAAGGGCAGTTCTGGGCCAGATAACGATCTAAGATTTAAAAGATAAGCCCTGCTGTGACGTCACTAGTTCATTTTGCCAGCAGTGCCATTTTTAAACAGTTGATGGGTGGCCAGCGGCGGCCTTACCCATTGCGAGGCTCCGGGCGGCAGATCTTTGCGAAGCCCTTTGATCTACGTGAAAAGTAGAAGGTCTGGTTGTTTGGCTTAGGTATTTGTCATGTTTGACAAGAAATGCTTAAGTTATACAATAGTATATTGTGCAACAAGTGCGATAAGTTGTTGATTGCCCAAGTGGGCAATTGACAATACCGCACGAGTTGCAGATACTATTTTTTATTACGAATGCGGGATAAGTACTATTTTGCTCTTATTTTTCCAAACGATAAATGGTTTGCGTGCGACAAGTTTACTTGTCGCACTCAAATTATAATTAGCGCACTCAGAAGCCAAAGAGCGATTTACCGCCTGGAAAAACGTGCGCAAAATAGTGCTTATCCTGCATGAGTAATAAAAATAAATAAAATTTGAGTTTTAATATATTTTACATTGAAAGATTTACAAAATTAACAATTACAGCAATGATAAATTTTATAATTGATGTTCGCGGCTTTTCCTAAGACTAAAATCTTCAATTGAAGCACAATAATTTAACGAATGAGCTACGCTATTTTCGATTGAAAGAATAAAAAGGGCTGAAAACCGATCGTGTGTTATTGAATTTCTCAAATATGTTTTAATAATTTCAAGCCTGGAAAAACTCCTTTCAGCAGACGCAGCTGTAACAGGTGTGGTGGCAGTAATTCTCAGGTCTATTTTGATAGTGGGGTAAACTTCAGTTAATTTTCTTTCTATTATGTATTTCAGCACCGAAATAATGTCGTCGTTTCCTTCATACACATAAATGAACATACTCAGTTCTTCGTACTATTCATGTCCATCAATAACGGCTTCGTAACTCATATTGCAAGCAAAATAATTCTTCAAGTGTTTCGAGGCGCGATTTTCAAGTACTACATAATGAATTTTTCAATTATGTTTTGAATGAATGAATTAATTAACTAACTTTATTCCAATTTAGCACTATATTATAATTTGAATAAATAATTGAGGATCAAAATCAAAAGTTTTGAATAAAAAAATATAGCTAGAAAAATCTATATTTTCTTAAATTTACTTGGGTTGTTGCGCGAGGCCCGTGCAAGAGCGAGGCCCCGGAAGATTGCCCTGTTCGCCACCCCTTATCTTCTAGTTTTAGTAGACTAATGCCCGGTTTTTATAAAGGACAGAGTAATTTACTCTGTTAAATGACAGTCGATTTTTTGACAGCAATGATTCTGTTGTCATAAAGAATATCAAAACGATTAGAATTTGTTTAGTAGAATAAATTTATTTTGAGAGTAAATTTACTTGGTCTTTTATAAAACTGGCCATAAGATAAAAAAATTAGATCTCGCGTCATTTTTTTCTAAATGTATCAACTACACTGATGGCCGGTTTTATGAAACACCAAGTAAATTTACTCCCAAAATAAATTTATTTCACCTAACAAATTATAATCATTTTGAGTTTCTTTATGACAACAGAATCATTGCTGTCAAAAAATCGACTTGAAAGAAAACTCATACACAAACATTAAAACCTTCCCTCAGTTGGGAGTAATTAACGTGGTTTACAGCAAAAAAGTAGTAAGGAGAAGTGCCATGTCGTTCTCAAGTGCACAAAAAAAAAAACACATTTACATTTAAAAAATAAAGAGAATTATTGGTTTATAATAATATATTCAAATATGTATTGAAGTTTTTGTTCGATAAAACACTTGCAAGTCTGTTGCCATATATTTGCTAGTTGATGATATTATTCGGGATTCATTTTTGGTAAGAAAATTTATGGCATAATTATTCCATTTTGAATTATCCAAAAAAAAAGCTCTTTAAAGAAACAAATCCAAGCAATTCATGGCATTGGCATTCCATTTCGAACTATCAAAATGTTTTATGTACACGAGAAAAAAAAATTACTGTTGTGAGTTACGATGAAAACTTCCATTTTCATCGTAACTCATCTACATGTAAGTCAACAAAATAATAATGAATTGAGGATTGAAATACCGGCCCTAAGGCCCGGTATTTCAGTCCTCGGTTTATCTTAAGCGGAGCCTAATTACCTTGGTAACAATTGTTCTAACAATCATTACTATGGAAATTAAGCTCCGCTTAAGCTAAACCAAGGACTGAAATACCGGACCTTAGATTGTTATCTGGTCCAGAACCGGCCTTGTCTAACTACTCCCTAAAGCTGTTGTCGAATTCTACCAGGAGCCTAATGCACCATCACTTTGAAATTTTACCTTACACTTTGCAAATTTTGAATAAGTGTATAGTTGTAATATTTTTTATATTGAAATATGACAAAATTGTGAAATGCTGAACTTTCACTTTATTTTTAAGAAGTTATTAAAAATGAAAATTCCAAGCGAAACTGTCAGCTAGACATTTCTTGAAGGAACTATTGTTCTTTAATCTGGACCCGAGTCTATATTCTCAAAGACCTAAAATCGATTTTTTTCTTATAGTATCATTATTTTTATCCTCTATTGATTGGATCCCCTGATTCTAGGTGCAATAAATTTTTGGGTCACAGTATTTTTCTGACACATACTAAATCGTTAAAACATTTCAAATAATATCTCATTGTATGATATAATTTATTCTGTAACTATTTTTGCTTCTGAATTTATGAGACAGAATTTTTTGTTTTGCAGATCAAGCACATTCATCAGTAGAGCGCGCGGGTTTATTAGGTGGAGTAAGGTTAAAGGGCATTCCTGCTGATGATAACAACAGACTACGAGGTGAAGCCCTTCGAAAGGCTATCCAAGAAGATAAGGAAGCAGGACTTATACCATTTTACGTAAGTTTCTTTCATACAAGTATATAATAGTTCCTCAATTACATCAAAAATCTTGTCTTAATTTTTCAACAATTAAATGCTCTTAGAATGATAATTAATAAATTTATTTCAGGTCGTAGCCACTTTGGGAACAACCAACTCTTGCGCTTTCGATTGTCTGGATGAAATCGGCCCAGTTTGTATTGAAGAAGAAGTATGGCTACACGTTGATGCAGCCTATGCAGGTTCTGCTTTCATTTGCCCAGAATACCGATACTTGATGAAAGGCATCGACAAGGCCGATTCTTTCAACTTCAACCCTCACAAATGGATGCTAGTCAATTTCGATTGTTCCGCAATGTGGCTAAAAGACCCCAATTGGGTTGTTAATGCTTTCAATGTTGATCCTCTTTACCTGAAGCATGAACAACAAGGTGCTGCGCCAGATTATCGTCATTGGCAGATTCCTTTGGGACGTAGATTCAGAGCACTGAAATTGTGGTTTGTGTTGAGGTTGTACGGAGTCGAAAATCTTCAAGCTCATATAAGAAAACATATTGATTTGGCTCATCAGTTCGAGAAGTTGGTTCTTACTGATGAACGTTTTGAAATAGTTGAAGAAGTTCTCATGGGTTTGGTTTGTTTCCGTTTGAAGGGATCAAATGAACTGAACGAAAAATTATTGAAGAGATTAAACGGACGCGGAGTTATCCATTTAGTACCGTCGAAAATTCGTGATACCTATTTTTTGAGAATGGCGATTTGCTCAAGGTATACAGAAAAGGAAGACATTGATCTATCTTGGAATGAAGTTAAAGACACCGCTGATGAAGTCCTTTCGGAATAAATTGAATCCTAATAACTCTGCGTGAAACAATCTCAATATAACGACCAAACTGCGTACTATAAGATAATTTAATTCTGTGTATTATTTATTGCTGTATATTTTTGTGTAAGTATTTGTAAATACTTTATTTTAAGACAATAAATTAAATATTATATTAGTTGTTATTGTAATATTAAGAGTAAAAAGACAGTTTTATGAGTTGACAGCACAATAAATAGTTTAAAGCATTAATTTATTTCCCTTCTTGGCTTTTCTGGAGCTGTATAATTCTTTCGGCTTCTCTAATTCCACTTAATCGGGCACCATGAACTGTAGAGTAATGTCCAACGCAAGTTGCTTCACCAGCAAATAAAAGAATGGGAGGAGACGATTCACATGACGTTGGTAACGGAGTAGATAGGTCACACTGATGTCCAACAGTCGATCCAGTACCCAAATAACTATATGACCCATAAAAATGAGGATCTGTCACCCATTTCGACCGTAAAACAGTAACAGGGTATGGCAGTGTACAATCTCCTGTAAACTGTCTTAAAACTTTAGTAACTCCTTCAACTACTTCCTCTTCGGATATTAGTTCCATTTGGGCCGCTTCCGGTCCAGCAACATAAGCGCACAAAACGTGTTTACTTCCTTCAACTTCTTCTACACTGCTTAATCCTCTTGTCCAATCACATCTGTTGGCTAATTCATCAGGAGACCAAGCAAATTTGATTCCACCAGTGGTATTCCAACACCAAAAAGGTTTAGCATATTCTAAAAAGATTTTATTGACCATTCCGTAACCTAAATTTGAAATGGCTCTAATTTTTTCGCACGGTAATTGTGGGCAAAATAACTGATCAGCTTTTTGTTTCAAGACTCCTAATGAAACTGTTACAATTACGTAGTCACATGGAAAATCGTCCCCATCAGCACATTTTACAATAGCCCTAGGTTGTTTGCTGTTAAGGGAGCACCAGTTTATTTTATTAACAGGTTTACAATAGTGGAGACTACACGGAGGAAGATCTCTCAATAATGGAGCAACAACTCCAACGTAGCCTAATGGAATTCGAATTTTCCCGCCAGGAATTGCCATGAAGCTTCCGTATTGATCAGCGCTAACCAAACTCAAATCCTCGCCGCATTTGTAGCGCAAATAATTTGTCAAACCATACATAACTCTCGCTGCATCAAAGCGCATTTGTTCAGGGAAATTGTTGAGTTCCTGTTGGATACGAATCCCAAAAAATTGGAGTAATGTGCCGTGTTCTCTCCCACAACCCATACGGAATATCATTGATGCTTCTTGCTCGATCTGCCGGAAAGCGTGGTAAGCAGCTATACTAGTTGGAGTATCGACCGCACGACCGTCGCTAGTGCAGAATAAGCTGTTGAGAGGCCCAGGACTTGGCGATGGAGTATTCAAAAGGCCTTCTTGACAAGCCAGATTGTAGATGGGGTTAGCTATACTGCCTCCTTCGATGTATTGAGCGCCTAACTCGGCTATCACATCGCTCAACCAACAAGAGTGAATGCGGCCTCCAGGTCTATTGAAATCAAGAATTATTTTATAACAAGTACTATTTAATTAGGAGAATAATTGGAATACATTATTGTTTTTCTGTTGAAAAAAAATCTTAATTTGCATTTAATATTTATTGTGAATAACACAGATGTTGTGAAAGTGCATATTAATTGAATTCAAAATACATTATAAAAGGATAAAATGCTAATATTTTCGTTTCTTATTTTTAATATAAAAAAAACTAATAAATGCACGTATCTAAACTAACCTTTAAAATATTCAAATAAGGAAGATTTGACATTTATCATCATGATAATCGTGCATTGATTGATCGAACATGTCATGTGACAACTGTCAAATATTTAAAACTACAGACACTAAAATCTCAATTAATACATAATTTTAGAAACTTATATACAAACAGATATTAATACCCTTAAATGTTTTAATATCTTAACTATTTAGTAATTATACAAAATAAGAACCTGTCAGTAGCTTCAAGAACATGAAAATTAGTAATTCCACATTGTACAAGTCTCTGAGCTGCTGATAGCCCCGCCATTCCTGCTCCAATAATAACAATCGACGGTTCTGAGTCGCATGGTTTTATCATGCATTCTGAAATTGTACAAACTTCAACTCCAGGCTTCTTTTTCTTACATTCCGAGGAGTATTCTGCGAGAGCCGCAATAAATTTGTTTCTATTTACTTGGAGTATATGTCTACAATTTTAATATTATAAATCAGATAATTATTATGTTTTTATACAATATAATACAATACTTGCCGTAAATAATTTTGTCTTGCTAGATTAGAATACATATTACACAATAAATTTAGATTTTGGCCGAAAAAAAGTCACATTATTTGAAGGATTTTGACGAAACAAATTTTTGTTTCTCAATACCCAGACTACTACAATAAAACTTATTGTAAAATTATTTAGATTTTTCGGTAGAAGACTCGGTTTTTCCCTTATAGGCAGGTGAAATTTTGATTTGACATTTTTCTCCCATGACAGCATTAAGGATTTTGGTATCGTTGATGTTTTCATTGGCAAAAATTTGATCTGTTAGTTGAGAAATTTCCCTCCATGCGAACTCTATATCTTCCTTTTCACAAAGTCGACTACATACGACAAAACGAACGATGAGTTTTCCTCGGAAAGTCGCGGGTATAACGTAAATATTTTTTCTCTCTGTCAGTTTTTCGATTAAACTTTTTGTTCGGGCATCTTCGCCTTTTATTCGGAAGCATACTAAGCCCATGCTACTTGAAGTGACTTCAAATCTTGTGTCATTGGAAACTCTTTCCTGGAAATCTTCTGCTAGAGATATTTGTTTTCTAATGTGGTTTCTTATGCCTTCGGCACCGTAGGATCTTAAGACGAACCAGACTTTTAGGGACCTGAATCTTCTGCCTAATGGAATTTGCCAATGTCTGTAATCAGGTGCTAGACCTTCGTGTTGATGTTGGAGGTATATTCTGTCTACGTTGAAAGCTTCGACAAGATATTTAGCATTTTTCACCCACATTGCCGAACAATCAAAATTGACCAACATCCATTTGTGCGGGTTGAAGTTAAAAGAATCAGCATATTCTACTCCTTTCATTAAATGGCGGTATTCTGGCAAGACGAAAGCTGCTCCTGCGTAAGCTGCATCAATGTGAAGCCACAAGTTTTCCCTATTACACAAAGGCCCTAATTCCTCCAAATTATCAAAAGCGCATGTGCCAGTGGTTCCCAACGTTGCAACTACATAACAGGGGATTAATCCCTTTTTGCGGTCTTCTTCTATAGCATTTTTAAGGGTTTCGCCTCGAAAGCAGCAATTCTCGTCTGCTGGGAGAAGTCTCATTGGCATAGAACCAAGTAGACCAGCTTTTTCTACGGAAGAATTCGATTGGTCTGATGTATACGCGATTAGTTTGCCTTTTATTGTTGCTTCATCCATTTCTGGGTGTATTTCTTGATAATATTTCACTGTTCGTTCTTTTGCTGCTAGTAGGCCGACGAGAGTTGATTCGCTGGCGGAGCCCTGATAAATATTTTTCATTTTATTATTCATAAACTAATCGAATAATACAATGAAAATAGTAAAATAGTGAGGTTATGTTCCTCCTAATAATCTTTTGTTTATACCTGTATGACTCCCCCTCCAGGACCTGTAGAACAATTCAGGAACTCCTCTGGAATATCCAATAATTTTCCTAGCCAATTCATCATAGCAACCTCAAGTTCCGTACATGCTGGACTCGTAATCTATAAAGACAGTTATTTATTCATATTTCTTTTCCATAATTATCAAAGAGAATTAGAAAGTGTACATCACGAGATTGTTTAACAAATGACGTGACATATTATGCTTCCGCTTCGGTGAAACAATATTGATATATCTTTTTGACACTATTTTTCGGAAAGAGAAATTTTGGTGAGTTTCACTTGAAAAATTCCGATATCTTCATTTAACTCGAACTGTTGGTATTATGCAAATTTTATTGGAAGTAATTTTCATCTTGAACAAAACCACAAAATTAAATTTATGACAGATTTTGGAAGACGAATTTCAAAAATACGTTAAAATCTTATAATTTCTGGTTTTGTTGGTGGTTTTGATAATATATTTATAACGAAAATAATATTTTCTGATTTGTTTGAGGTTATTTGTTGACTATGAATTGTTTTTTTGTTTATTTACCCAGCTAAATCCTATGCAACCAATTCCAGCAGACATCATTTCACCCACAATTCCTGGATAACTATTGGCTGTTGGATAGTAAGCATGGAAATGAGGAGAATGCCAATTTGTTACCTGGAAATCATCAATGGAATAATTAATCATTCTAATTTCTTCTATATTTGGAAGAACTACTCTGAACGTTCCTTCAATAAACAATTTTACGTGCAGATTTATTAATTGCATTTGTTTTTATTGTTAGTTGATAGTTATTTGTTTTATATGACAAGCATTTAAAATAGGATGATCAACGACTGAAAATTTGAATATAATTTTAGGCTGTTTTGTGTTACTCACTCCCGGCATGATGACCCTTTCCATATCCTTTAGTATATCTTTCCATGATTCTCCTTTCTCAGGTGTTTCTTCAGGAATTAAATTGTGGAGGTATCCAGGCTCGACGCTTGGTAACACAGGCCTATTAAATATATTTAGATTACTGATTGTAGAAATAAATCATTTCTAATTTTATCTTGGCCTTCTAGATTAATTATTCGTACTGTAAAAATAATTTTGTCTCATGCAAGAGTTTTTGCAATACATAATTGACTTTGACATTGTAAAGTTGCCGTGACCATTGAAAACCAAGTGACTTCTTTTTTAATATAATTTTTCGTTCGATTATGTAAGAGATTTCGATTCAATGTTGAATACGTAAAATTGTATTTTCTTAAAATATATTTTTGAAGATAATTTGAATAATGCAAATTCTTTTAGAATACGGAAAAACCAACAAATGTTTTGCTGATGATTAGCGTTCAAGTAATTTAACAATTAGCAAATACAAAACTATTTTAGCAAAATTATGAATTGATTATAGGTAATAACAAATTTTTATGACGGTGTGAAAGAAAATTACTTTTTGCTATGCTCACAAAAAAAATATTGCTGTTTTTGTTAGATAATATAATTAGCTCATGAGATATTAAAAAAATTATATGCATGCATCGAAAATAATTTTCACTAACGCTGAAATTTAGACGATTACTTTTAAATCGCTTTGCCATTTTCTTAACTAAATAATTTATCATTATTTTCATTTGATTATACTTTAAAAAAGATTTTCTGTACTCAGCAAAGTCTAAATTTGAATAAATTGACAAGAATTGATTTTTAATCATGAACGTTTGAGATAAAAAATTGTAAAGGGTTTAATTCAATTTTTTTTTAATTAATAAAATTAGATATAATATTTATCTTATCCAGTTGAGGTTAAGAAATTAATTCTAAAAACGTTAACCATTCACTAAATAAATGAAGTATCATCTACTTGCCATTATTGTGGTATAATTTTATACTATGGTACATATAAATCTTTGCGTATTTATATATTTTCACAAGTATCTTAAGTTATCAGTTTGTACTAATATTTAATTAAGTTTGTTATTTATTCAATAGTTTATTGTAATAACGATCTAAGTTAGCATTCGCGAACAATCAATTGTCAGACATTCGAATGCTAGCTTATTGTTGCGGTATGTTCAGTTGTCAGACATTTGAATGCTAGCTCATTGTTGGAAAAGAGTAAAGTGAAAAATTCTACTACAACCTGTAATATTATTTGATCACAATAATTTTTTTGCAATATTAATGACTGACTGTACCCAACAAAATGTATGTTTCAGAACTGGCTCCAACAAATTGACGCTAATCGATTCTTAACGTAAACGTTTAAATTAAGGGCACTGCAAAATTTTTCAATACAACAAAATCTGAAGATTTAATACTTTATTTATATAATTTAATGTGATATTCAACTCATTCGACGTATTTTGTCTCATATAATCCACAAAATTTCATGTGTCTCAGAAATAAACAAAATTGTTAAATCTCTTAACTCAAAGAAATTTTGAAACTCAAAGATTTACTTATATAATTCTACGTTATAAACATTCTATTCGAATTATTTTGTCATAAATAACTTAAAAATTTGGTTCTGTCCTGAATAAAGTGATGCGAATCGATTAGGAAAAATGTTAGAGCTTTTAATTTGGAGAAATTCAAAAATTAAAGACTTTGTTGATATAGTCGCTTGTTATATTGATCTAATTCAATGTATTCTATCATAAATATCTTGAGAATTTTGATTTAACTCAAATAAATTGACGTAAATCGATTTTTAACGTGAACGTTTACTTTAAAAACAATATTACACTTTTTTTTTCAAATAAATTTTACAGTTTCATACTTTATTGGTACAATTATATGTTAAATTAGAGTTAATGAAAATTATTCGTCCTGAATGTCTTGGAAATCCCTATCTAGTTTGAATAAATTAAAATGAATCGATTCTCGAGTTCAATAAAAAAAATTTTTACCATACATTGAAGGTCTCGATTTGGCTCAGAATTCATATAAATCAATTTTTGGTAAAAACGCTTTTTTAAAGTATGATGATATCTTAAATAAATTAACGTATATCATAGCTGAAATGACCCATACAATAATATTTATATTTTAAAAATTCAGTTGAATCTTTGAATTTTAAGTTAAATGTATTTTTTTTGTCATACCTATCTCGGATATTTTCCATATAATCTGCAATATAATCCACAGTAGCCTTCCCAAATTCCCTAAATTGTTGGGCGTCCATTTCGGCAATAGAAAACAAATAAATTTAAAATTCAACGCGCACTAAAAGAACTCTTGTCTCGATAAGAAATCTCACACTAAACTGGCTCTCATGCTACACGGAAAAAGGCAATTAAAAGATCCGAACTCAACGATGAAGAAACACAAATGCGCTAAGAATGATTTCTACCGTGGGTTTTTATAAGTCACCACTATTTTGCGGGAGAGTACAATGAAAAAGTGCCCTTCGCAAATAAGTAATAGTGAGCATTATTATAGTGGTGTAACTGTACTCATAAATTCGTAAGTTTTTTTTCGATATTTCTCGGGAAATTTGGTTTATCGATTATTTATTGTTTTACGCTTTGTTAAACCTGCGATGAATTATTGGTCATTATCAAATACTAAGCAGGAAATTTTACGCTTCCAGCTAAAAATATATAACATATTACATTTTTCATAATTTTAGAATATCATTTGTATTTTTTAAACAATAAAATATATCAAACAGTGCCAAGTTGAATGTACTAATAAATTTAACTTATATCTAATTTCCCAGATTCTAAATGGAAAATTATGACTTATTCTTACTGCTTTACAAAAATTGTTACAAATAAAGATGGTGCTATTAGAAGATAATGAGACTGAGCATTCAGTATTAGGGAGAAGAGTTTTTTCAAGAAGTTAGATTAAGGGGCTTTGAATTTCACAATAAGTTCCAATTTTATTTAATATTTTTAGGTTGCATTCTACTTTCACAGAATATTAGAGTTTCATAAAATAGAAAAATACTTGACAGCGGACAAAATTGATCCAAACAAATTAACTGTCAAACATAAATCACTGATACCAACCTAAATATTCTATTAAATAATCCCCAACAGAAATTATCTAAACGAAAGTCGAAACTGAGAAAAAAGTTCCTAATTCGTATTATAAGACTGCCTTCTGTAATTCTTATTTTAATATTATATTTTTAGTGGAAGAAAATTTTTCTTTTAATACTTTAATTATTTACTCTCGTTAGTTCATGGAAAGAAAGTAATTATATGTTTTCCCTTGATGGTAAAAGTTTTCCCAAGTTGAAATTAATTTATCTTCAGTTAGATATTCGTCATTTCAATAAGATAAAAGTTATGAATGGTAAAACCGGACGAAAAGATAGTAGTTCCATTAGTACTTCTTGGAAAACATTTTAAAAATAGATTTTTAAAATTATTTTCTTTATTTACCACAAATAATTTTTATATTTGATTCTAATAACAAAAATTGAAATTCATTTAAGAGAATCATAACAATTTCGTTTCACATCAATCCTTTGAATCTATTGGCGTAGTTAAGGATAAAAGTGAGGGTGGATTATATTTGGATGATCCCTAGGGACTCCTTACACTATACAGCATATTGTTATACTTTCCTCAAAGGAAGTTTCAGGATTTTAAGCCGGAAAGAAAAGAGGACAAGCCAGAGAAAGTAATGATGTGCAGATGAGCTAGCTGCTATTATAGATGTTGCAATTTTTAGGGCTTCCTACTAGAAAAATAAACGAAAATGACAGTTATTCTGTTTCAAACTTTATTTCTGAAACTCTCCAAAATCCTCTAGAATATTTATTTGTAGCAATATTAATGTTTTGTATTTGTTCACTGCAATCTTGTTTTTGTATTCTTGCAATTTGAACTTTCAGTATGACTCATCCTACCACTTCCAATCACCTACCCTTAACTTCAAAACAACTGAGTCGTCCAATCTTAAATTCTTTTTAGGTTAGTAATTCTAAATTCATTCTAACTCCATACTTCCAACTAGGAACATCGAAACTAATAGCCTTCCAGAAGTGTTATCTTTAAATAAATTAATTTAGTACATCCAAAGATTTATTTTGCCCTTTCCTAGTGATACAGTGAATTGAATTGTGACCAAAAAGTCTACACGTTCTAGAGCCAACCGAAGACGACGTAGGATCGCCACAAAACAAAACTGAGTCCTAATAACAAGGAGCAATGAAATAAACTCATATCTTATGCACAAAGGGTGCAGGAATGTCTAGCATTCGACAACAATATATTTTATGTACTTTATTTGAAGCGTAAAGTTCCTTTGTAAGTCGGATAAAAATGAATAATTTAGTATTCAGCAAAGATTGAGAAAAGCTTGAGAAGTTGCTTTATTTGAAGAGGAATTTGTAATTTTGTAAATCAAAATAATGCAAATTACTAATGAGTTTACAATCAGAAGGACCCATTGAAGGAGACGAAGAACTTCTAATTATATCTTGGTAAAAAAAAATTATATAGATGAGTCCAAGATTAAAGCATATTCATGTAAACTTTTTACAATAGGCTTTTTACTGTCACGAGTGCTCTGTCTATAAAGACTGAATATTTGTTCCGCAATCTCAAGAAGTGTTTTTCTTTATGATGGGTTGGTTCAACATTCGTTTGAGACAGTTTTGAGATTTTGATAGTTAAAAGTGCCCCATCATGGAAATACACGTGCTTGATGTCGATCCACTTCGCCCTTTTACTAATGACAATAATAATCAATTTTATTTAATGTTGGGATTTCAGTCAATTTAATTTTATTTCTTTTCTGCTTTACAGTTTCGGCTGCACCTCAGTCATCCTCAGAAGCGAAAGGAATTATTGTTTAAAAAAATTGAAGTTATACATATATTTAAATTGGTATTAATATTAAAAGAGAAATTTTCTCTTGTCCTTTGCCACACCCGACATCTATGGAACAATTTTAAACGCAATCCACATAATCCACAATTTTAATCCCAATCCACAATCCATAATCAATAATTTCAATCTCAAACCACAATTCACAGTTTCAGTCCAAATCCACAATTTGAATCCCAAAACACAGTTTCAATCCCAACCCACAATCCACAATTTTAATCCCAATCCCAATTCACAACCCACAATTTTAATCCCAATCCAAAATCCACAACCCCAATCCCAATTAAAAATCCACAATCCCAATCCAAAATCAAAAATCCAGAAACCCAATCCAAATCCAAAATCCACAACCCCATTCCCAATCGAAAATCCACAATCCCAATCCCAATCAAAAATCCACAATTCCAATCCCAATCACAATCCGAATCCAAAATCCAAAATCCAGACACCCAATCTCAATCCAAAATCCACAATCCCAATCCCAATCCAAAGTCCAGAAACTCAATCCCAAACCAAAATCCTAATCCCAATCCAAAATCCACAATTCCTGATCCAAAATCCACAATTTGAATCCCAATCCAAAATAGAATGTTGGGTTATGGATTGTTGATTGTGGATTAGTTCTAATAAAATATTTTGTTGAAGAAATCGGTCTTATTTTTAAAGAATTATGTTCGGGGCCCAACTGCCGTCTTCAAGGACATGGCGCCGGGGTGCCATGCATCTCTTGCACCCCCGCTTGAGAGGACTCTGCCAGGGAGGCACTTGCCCCCCTAAAATTTTCAGTAGTCTCCTGACTATTTTTGCTAGTAATATTGCTTTTAACATTTAAAAAATACAGAAAAACACTGAAAGAAAAAGAAACAAAAAAAACATTGTTATACAGCATAATTTTTTTTGCATCAATGCACATGTATCTAAAAATCTCTATTGATAAAAAATATATGCCTCCTAATTTTCTTCCTAGTCCCAACTGGCTCCCCTAGATTTCAGAGCTTAGCGCCGCCACTGTAAATATTGTTAGCAAAATGATACAATGTCAAAAATAATATGCAAGTGTACAAGAATTTTATAAATTGTTCCAAATTAAAACCTGATTGTTTCACAAAATTATAAATTCAGGAAACGATTTTACACTATCATCCTGAATAGGACGACAACTGTGACGCAATCAGGCTTTGATTTTTAACAATTTATCAAATTTTGTTTCACGGATATTTTTTAAGCTGTATTGAAAAGTCCTAATAAGGACGAAACATGTGTCTACAGTTGCCGCATTCAGTATGACAGTGTAAAAACCGACTCCTGAATTTGTTATTTTCTACAACTTGGCAAATTATGCCAAATTTAGGATCAAATAAAGCAACACACTGGATATGACTTTTAGAATATTTGCAGTATAGTTTCTTAAATTAAGAGTGTACTGTTAAAACAGTCAATGTTATAATGACTGAAAATAAACAACTCCAATTTACTGGTAGAGTATAATAATGGTATTTTTAACATTTACCTTTCAAACAAATATACTAGCTTGAAATAGTGCCACAAACAAAGAAATATTACATATGGCTTTTCTTGAAAGTTCTAGAAATGTGGTGAGCATGCCTTACTGAAATTTCTAAAATTAAATTTGAAGGTTGACGTCTGAATTTGTTTGTAGTTAATGTCTATTGTATTATCTTTTTAACCCATATACCAATAACAAAAATTATTTTTGAATACTCTACAACTATTTTCTCATCCAAACTAAAACATCAAAGAAAAAAGCCAACTGGCTTTTATAATCATTTAACAAGTCCGCCCCAACTTGAGTGTTTTCAAGGGATGGAGAGCAGGGTGGCGACATGAGCGTCGCGGTGCAGACTTTACAATCAATCACCAACATAGAGCGTTCCGCCCCTAGGCGCCACCACCGCCGTCTCTGATGGGAAATGATTAATGAGACCAGAATCAACATGGCTTCGAGAAACGAAACCAAGGGGGGTAGATAGATACAAGATACTAGGGAATATGTGCATGAATATATACTAAGTGTTTGACTAATATTTACAAGCGATAAATTAGGATGAGAATCATAGAAAACATTGGAAGAAGTCATAATCGAGTAGAGATAGAGGCAAATAAAAAGTCTTATCGTGCTTCTCCCCCGTACCTCCCTGGCAGTATCAAATTTTTGTCACCCTTTGTACCTATTTTTATATTATTCAGATAATTTCATATAATTATTCAAGAAAAAAATTTGAAAATGCGTTCCACACTCAATATTAGCAACGCAACTGCGAACAGACGTGAAAATATAGTCAGCAAGTTAAAAAACGTGCTAATTATTGCTGCTGCGAATTGTGCGATTACTCGTTGAACGTTGAACTCGTTGTGACGTCTAGAAAAATGTACAAAAATTGAACAATTGAAGTTCCAAAAGAAAAGGGGTCTACTTTTTTGAAAATTACTCGAAAACTATTGGTGGTCGGTTTCAAGGCAGCGTAACGGCACTGCGCAGACCTCGCGGAACCCTATTTTCAACATCAAATAAAAAGTATTAACAATGCAGGTCAAGCTCAGGGAGTTTACATTTTTCTTTGAAAATCTTTTCCTCTTTAGGAATCTGTTTGTAAAATTCCTATAGCACCAATTGTTTTCGAGTAATTTTCAAAAAAGTAGACTCCTTTTTTTTTGAAACTTCAATGTTTATAACTTTTGCAATTGTTTATGTGCGGGTTTGAAATTTCTGGACATTTTTCTAGACGTCATAACGAGTTCAACAAGCTATTGCACATATTTTAATTCGCAGTAGCAAGAAGTAAAACGTTTTTCAACTTGTTGACTAGACTATGAGGAAAACGCCAGCCTAATTGTTCGTATGCAAATTCTAAGTCTGTTTCTATTTGATATATGGTTTATTTCTATTTTAAAAGCAGATGACTGAGTGTCCAAACTTTTAGACCGTGAGAAGAAACAAATTTTAGTAAATTTCGAGAAAAACCCAGTATACATGTATCCTACAAAGATATGAGGGTAGGGTGAAACTGGAACATTGAATGTGCAACTAGCAATAATGAATTGTATTTAACTACCAATTGATCAATGACGTTTTAATTGTATTTATCATATTTGCAGATGTGTTCAATTTCGTCTGGTTGGTGAGACCTTGACCTTGAAATCCGGTTTTGAAATCATTTAAATTCAATTACTAATGCAAATGCTATAAATGTTGGAGAACATTCCCATTTTACATGATAACAAATTCCTAAAAGTAAAACAATTTAAGTTTTTAATGTGACTTTCCTGGAAACCTGGAAACCTTCAAACAGAACTGTCAAGATTTTTTTATATTGTCAGTAATTTTTTTTGAAATGTCTAGTGAAGACGAGGATAGGGAAAACTTCAAAATTTTCAAAGGGGTCAAAATAACTCCGAAAGCCTTGATAATGCGCAATGCGTACGATGGAAAAAGTTTTAGAGAAAAAATTACGTTTCAAAATGTGTCTCCTAACCCTGTTATACTAAGAACTGTATTTCCTACCACAACTGTAAGTTTTAAGCAAGTAGAATATACATACTACTTATACATTCATTGTTTTAGGCTTTTCAAATCGAAAAGAATTATTTTGGGGAGAAAATTTCGACTGGGTTGACCAGAACAGTTTGGATTAGTTGCGTTTATTCTATGACAGCCCAATCAGTTGCCAATTTGATCGTATATGTCAATGAGGAGAGGACAAATATTCATATAGAAGTGTAAGATAACAAAGATCAGGAATTAGCCATTAAACTTGGAAAAAAAAGATGACTGATTTTGATAGGACTGTTTAGTTCCGTTCGTGAGGGTGCTACTTTGTCGTTTGGCCACTATCTTGAATTATATAACTTAGGACCAAACTTTTTCTACTTCTTTTCATACAAAACAGTAAATGGATCAAAGAAGCAGATCAAATAAGTCCCTCGCAATGATGGTTCGAAGGTTTTCGTAAAGAAGTAATTTTTCTATTTGATAATATTGTGGGGAATTTTGTTTCTTATATTGCTTGCATACTAATTTGAGGCAATCTCAATTATCTAAAAAATAAGTACTCAAGCTCCATAAAATTAATAGTCTTCTTCTAATACAAGGACGGAATTGATCGCACGTTTCTCGAGTGCAGCGCGTGTTGGTTTTTCGGAATTAATGAATTGATTGTTATGTTATTCTCACTCCCGTCATATAATTCATTGTTAATTATTTTTACGTGTAATTTCGAGGAACCTGTTTGACCTACAATTTTGATTCAATTTCCATTTTGCAAAAGGGGAAAAAATGAATGAATTTGGTCCCACGAACATTTCAGTGAGATGAAATGATTAATTATTCAATATTAACTGTACCAGACCAGTGGTGGAACTACAACGACTTGACATTGACATCGACTTGATTTTTACTGTCAATGTGCCACACAAATTGGACATGTTTCCAGTCAATATTTGTAATAGGGATATGATAGGGATTAGGTCAGGTTATCCTTCTATCAAAATAAGATCTATGATAAATATTAACTGGACACATGTTCAATTTGCATGCCAAATTGACAGTAGAAATCAAGTCAATGTCAATGTCAAGTCGTTGTGGTTCCAGCTCTGAGCTGGAACCACAACGACTTGACATTGACATTGACTTGATTTCTACTGTCAATTTGCCATGCAAGTTGGACATGTGTTCAGCTAATATTTATCATAGATCTTATTTTAATATAAGGATAACCTGATCTAGTCCCTATCATGTACCTATTACAAATATTAACTGGAAACATGTCCAATTTGTGTAGCACAATGACAGTAAAAATCAAGTCAATGTCAATGTCAAGTAGTTGTAGTTCCAACACTGGTATGAATCACTAATCACACGCTTAAAACCAGGTAAAAATGAAAATGACCTACTGCATCAAAGGATTAATTCCTAGTAAACGCAGAATATTTTCCGTAAGCCTTTTCCTATATCTTTATTCTAATCCACAAACCAATCGAGTTTTATCAAGGGTCATTGCAGCGACCCGATGAAACAAGGTTTCGACAAGACAGGGTTTACTCGAAAACTGGCCTGTCAAAATATATTTTCACTTTTTCGGATATTTCGTATTGTATTTCATATTTAAAAGACGTGTGACATCAATAGAATACATTAATACAGATAATTCTCGCGGCAGATGAAACATTTTTACTCAATATACCCTGAATATATCGTTTTCAATTTGATATTTTTTTAATTTGTCATTCTTCTTTAGTCTACAGTCTATGTGGTATTTTATTGATCAATAGATCTGTCCGCTTAAAGAAATGTCCGGATTGTAGCGTTATTTGAATTTATTATTTCGTTGAGTTCATTTTAATTATACAAAATTCTATTTGATTACCTTAACATGTCTGCGTTCTTTCTGTAGTGACAATACTTGAATACAAAAAAAACTGGTCAACAAGGTTCTCGTAGATCGTTCGGGTTGTTCATATCCTGATTCTTATCTGTCTTTATTTTCAATAGATTTTGATTTGAAGCTTTGTTTTCAGTCAAGTTTTAAAATTTATTTCCTAACTTTGATAGGATTTTTATTCTTGTCTATATTTCGTTCTCTAGTTCTTGTATTTAAAATGGTGAATATCTATTTTCTATTATCTTCGATCAGTTTTTTGTTTGGACTTAATTTTGACTAGTTTTTTTCTTGTTCTATTTGTCTTCTCAACACAGATTTTACATCTTTTTTTTTGTGGTAGTCTGATGTTTTTTCATCTTTTAAAAGAGGAAAAACCTTAACTCATTGTTTTTTTTTTATCTTTTTTTGCTTAACGCTTTCCTTAAAAAATAGAGTATTATTATCATGATTTCTCATATCAATATGTTAATTGGAGTTGTTTATTTTATTTATTGACAAGTTGTCATGCAATGATTCTATGTGAAACCCTGATATGTTATTTTAGTTTAGTTTTTTGTTGAGCTATATCCTTTTTCATTCTACATGAATGAAGTTCTGGTATTATATTTTCACATTGTTGTACTGAAATATTTGAAACTGTGATATGATTATTTCACTTTTGATGAATTTTTTCGATAAAATATATAATGAAATTCTCTATGTACCAAGAATATTTTAATAATGTGTATGTACATATAAATTTTGCTCCATTTTTCAAAATCTGTTGCAAAAGCTCTTGTTACACATAGGTGTATTATAATAAATTAGTCTTCATTAGATAAAATAGGAATTAAATCTGAATATTAATGATTTTCAATACATTTTTTGCTTAGAAACCGTCATGTTAATCTCAGAAGTACTTAGAACGGCGATCAAACGGAGGGGTAGCCGTTTTGTGCAAATGCCCATATTTTATGGTCGGATTACGAGCTTTTCACTGGTGCAGATAGAATGCGACCAAACGAACTACGTCCAAAAGCAAATACGTCCGTGCAAATGGTGGCCCTAAGAACGGGCAAACTGAGTTATAAACTCAGGTCAGGCACTTAAATCAACCCTTCAAAATTCAACCGTTATAATTTTTACTTTCATGTCTTATATAAAATAGAGAAAGTATTGTGAATGTGATTTTTTATTTTTAACAGTTCGAGATTTTAATGAAATCCAAAAAACATTATTTGACAAAAAAAGCATGATAACTTAAGAACGCGTGCCAGTCCTCGACTGAAATTTCATATTCAAGCTCTTTATTAAAAAATTAGTTCGTGAATAACCTTTTTTCAATCAGTGGTACTGAAATTCACTTCCTTCACGTGAGCATCTTTCAATATTTCTTGGTAGCACTTTTTTGAATATTCTCCCATTTTCTGATTCTGATTCTGGAAGCTTCGAAAAAAAAATTGTAGTAAGATGGCACCTTCACGAACAGAGAAACTTGGTTTTGAAATAAAGACAGGTAGCTAAATAAACTCTCCATAATTCTTTAATGCCTAAATATAATCCTCAGACCAAAAACAGTTCGAAAACTAGTCTTGGGGCCAATATTTCCAAGGCTGTAATTGTGAAATAGTTCAAAATCTACTCGTACTAATTCTATAATCAAATGATACTCTTATTTTTTTCTACACTTTGTCCTTTGTCCATTAAAACATTCTTTGGCATTCTTTTGATAGCACTTTTTCAGAAATTCTCGCCTTTGTTTCCTTCCATGCGCATTCTTCCAAAAGCTTTATTGTCCACATTTAAATATTAGGTATCTGGTGTCTCCACTTCTCCTGCTGCAGTTTTGAAGATATTGACCTAATTCCTCTGCTAATTGTTAGCTTATTAAAAAATATCAATCAACCAGGAGGAGAAAATTTATTTTTCTGATTTGTACCATGGTAATTAACGGTCAATTAAAGCACATGCAGAGAAGTTAGTGAGAAGTAATGGAAAGTAGTTTGAATGAAGAAAAAAACATATTTATTAATGAAAAGTATACATTACAGCGTTGAAATCATTCGTAAATGTTTGGCTATCGTTGCCAAATGGTTAGCGACAGTCGACACGGGTATACCCATGTGTTCGCCGCTTGCAATTTCTATAAAATATCTACTGATTTGCCTGATGAAAATAAACTGCATAGAATTTCATTAATGAGTACAATTTTAATCTTGTTATTTTTAATTTGTAAGTATTTTTCAGATTGGTGTCCGAAGGAGCTGTCTATTGTGAACCTCCTAATTTAAACTTCGAACAAATAAATTTAGGATCTGCTGTACATGGTCGAACTCTTAAACTGGTGAACAGAGGATACAAACAAACCAAATTTGAATTTGATATAGCCCTTTGTAATTTGAGCCTTACTGTAACTCCTGCAAGAGGCTTTATAGGTGGAAAATCAACTTTAGAGGTTAAAGTTGATTTGATTGGTTTTGAAGAAGGAATTTTCATCAAGGAAGTTTGGATTAAATGCGAAGGAAAACATTCTCGGTTTTACAAACAATTTTTTCTTCTGTATTATATTTTAAGCGCATTTTTTTGAACAGGTTTACGATATATGTTGAAGTTATTAAGCCAAAATTATACATTTGCAGTCCTCATGAGTACACCGAGCATTTTCTCCCAATAATGTTAGACCCTACTTATGAGGGCTGCAGAATAACACAAAATATTGATGTTTTTAATGTTAATATGCTGGAAACAATTTTTATTATAGTACCAGAGTATCAAAAAGAAGTCATGGTAGGAAAAAATATTAGAAATTGAAATTTGTATTAAAAAAAAGTTTTTAGGCCCTTCATAGAGCTTACAAACTTAATCCAGGTTTTAGGAATATTGTTTTTTCGCCTAGTGAGGGGAACTTAGAGCCTAACGAAAGTCGAAGTATAGAAATCAGGTTTGTAACATTTCTTCATATTTTGAAGCTCCTGTGTCAATATAGAATGATAATAAATGATTGACCGTGTAATAGTGACTACTATTTGAATAAATGACAGTCTAGTTTTTGAAAAGCACAAATAATACTATTCTTCACTCACTCTTTCATTCCTAAGAGCCAAAATATCAAAAATTCGAAGAATAAAATATAAATAAAATATGTACGAATGTGTTGTATTATTTTTATTCTGTGGAAGATGATTGCGATTATAATACAAGTCACGTGATGGTCATCATTTCTAAGCTTCAAGCTTGACTACTAATTTATCTCTCTGTCTTCTCTATTTGGAAAAGAAGTTATATACATAATATTAAAATGCTCATAAAATGTTTGATAGTTTTGAGTCGAAACAAAGAAAACTAACTCATGACATAGCATACTTCATATGTTTCCGTCTAATAAGGCTAGAATGTCAAAATGTGGATAAAATTTTGATTGAGCAAATCAAGAAGGCTGCCAGAGCTCAACAGCATCAATATATAACTTTTGGGGCTAAGACTGGTGCGTTCAGCTCGGATAATAAGGATCACGATGATAGTCTTTCTCGAATGTCTTTTGGGACAGTTGCTTTAGGTATAAAACTTAACAAGTACTAAATCATGAAATAAAATCAAAATTTTCAGACATTGCTCCGGATGAAATAAGCGTAGTAGCAGATGACCGCCAGAAAAAAATGTTTGGGGATTTTATTCGCATTTGCGTCTACATCGTAGAAAAATCAGTCAAAGCTGATATAGACCCGATACAAATAACCATAGAAGAAATGCTGATAAACACTCTAGAAGAACGAACCGTAACTATCTACAACAGATCCAGAACGTTACCTTTCTATTTTGAATACCAAAAAACTAGTTTTATAAATGTACAACCCAAGAAAGGATTTGTAAATCCATCAGGTTGTTCCCAAGTCAAAGTAACTTTCTCGCCAAAAGCATCTGGGGAAATAAAAAAATTACTAAAATTTATTTTACTGTACCCATCTCATGTCCCCAACAGAAACACCAAAGAACTAAGAAAAATAGGTTCAGTAGAATTATCAGTTTTCATTCAGGTGAAGTTTCAATCGAAATATGCTCAACCAAAATTTAATATGGGAATAACTCCAATGGTAACTAATCCTGTTGGATTTATGACGGATGATGTCAGATTCAATACTAAGGTGGAAAAACCCAGAATGGCTATTCAACAGCTGTATGAAGAACAACCAGAAAAAAAATTTGATGATGCTAAAATAGCGTTCCCTAATGATCGACCAGTTGCTTTACAACCTTGGCGGAACAAAGATTTGAAGTAAATTTTTGAATTTATAGCTATATTATGACTGAACTTCAATTCTTTGGTTTTTAGGTGCAAAACAATATTTGCAAGCATACCACGATCAATAGCACCGCCAGATGAATACATGCTTAGCAACAGAGAGCTATTGCAGAAGCTACATAATGATGAGATCTATCTACAATATATTCGTGATTTACAGCAACAACGGAAGGAGAAGAAACCGAAGAGAGAAATTTGGTCTGATTATATTTCCAGCACAACTAAGTTATTGCAGAGAATAGATACCATAGACTGCCCTAAATATTGGGAAAAAGAATCTAGAATTGACAAAAAAGGAATTCTTACACCAGTTGAAATATATTTCGTTAACATATCTCCTCCCAAAGTAAAAATTTCAGAAGTAAGTATTAGAATAGTTTTGAGCATTCTCTGTGCTTTCAATTGAGTTAAAGCTCCGAAAATTTTCGATTGACTTGAATTTTTTTTACATACTTTATTTCTTGATGAAAGCACCTGAAATGAATTTTTGAGACTCCAAGTGAAAGCAGTGGAAAAAAAATTACTTGTAAATTATCGTATAGCTCCAGTCATTATTGATTCAAAAGGAAACGTGAAACGGAATCAAAACCTAAATGCTTCACAATATTACAGATTTAGGAGTCGGTTTTACGCCATCGTCCTGAATAGGACAACAACTGTAAACAAGGACGAAACATGGGTCTACAGTTGTTGTCCTATTCAGGACGTTGCTGTAAAATCCGACTCCTGAATTTGTAATTTTGTGAAACATTCAGGTTTTTATTTTCAACAATTTAGAAAAATATTGTGCTTGAATGTACTGAAGATGTTTTATTTTGTGCCGGTAATAAACCATAATTCGTGTATCACTCGCACACAGTGACTGCTCGTAGCTAAAGTTGAGATAAGTGCTGATTAAGAATAAAAGTGCATCTTCCTATTTGCGCACGTGCATATAAGTTAACCACGCCGCTGGAATTGTGAAGCGAACAGTTCGATAAAAAGATTTTTGTATCTTTCTCATAAACTGGGAGATAGCTACTGACTTAATGAAGTATATTTTATACAAGTATAAAGAAGGAATGAAAAAAGGACTCACAATATTATATGTTATCGATTATTTCACTCATGTCAATTATACTGACAAATTTTGCATGGTTACAATGACAATTATAATAATAAATTCCTTGCCAACGGGAATTTACCTCTGAAAATTCCCGTTACCTCGGTAAATTCCCGTTGGCAAGCGATTTATTGCGATAAATTGCCTTTGTCATGGAGAAACAATACACAGTTCTAATATAAACAAACAATCAGTTCTCGGAAATGTCAAAATTTAATCGTATTAGAAATGCATTTTTCGCCGAAAATAATGAAATTGAAAACAACAAGTTAAAAAATACAAGAGTATATGGAGGCAATTTAGTGCATTTTTCAATAAAAAAGGCTAGTAATTGCAACTAAGATTATTTAATATATACTTATAATAGCAATTTCATTCGAGAAATATTCTCCACAAATACCACTCGCGACTTTAATTTTATCATAAATTTTTCTTTCAAACATTGATTACCTTTAAGCAATATCCTTCGAGTCATCTGCTCAGATGAAATCCCTCGAGCTACGCTCTCGTGATTCAATCGGACAGATGACTCTCACGATGTTGCTAGGTAATCAATGTTTCAAGAAAAATTTATTGATAAAATTACAGTCCCTTGTGATATTATATACGATAATATCAAGTGAAAATAAAGGGTACTGCAGCTCCACAGTGCATATATAGGAGACGCCACTGCTCGCTTAGCCAGCACTTCAATTTATCGTATAATAAAATGAGTTTTTCATCATTTCTGCTATGCTCCATGAACTTGAAAACTGTCTATGAAATTTTAAATTCTGTACGGAGATCGAGTTTCTTTGTCCAGTGTTTTTGCAAGTACTTCATATGTTGTTAAGGTCATGTAAAAACACCGCACTTGCGACTTTGTGTATGATTCTATGTTCGGTAGGACACAATGGCCTCACCACGATCTGTTTTTGGCTGTATAAGAAGCGTTGTCAACAAGTATTTAAAATTTTCCCAATTACTATGTAAACTCTTTATAACAAAACTCAAGGGATCGAGCCTTTTTTTATCGTTATAAGAAGTTACTGTTATATGGAGTGAAGAAAGAAAAACAACCAAATTCAAAATAATTTTTAATATGAGTCTGATAAAATAGATAATTGAATTATTCTTAATGGTCTAAGACTGATAATACGATAGGTACCTAGCGTGTTTAGTTTAAGACCATCATTTCCAAGCAAATCAAGCGTAATGATAGATGTATTTAAGGCAATGAACATTAAGAAAAGCAAGACGGCCGTTTACGACCGCAGAAGTTTCAGAACCTCAAAGGTTTAGTCGGCGTCTTTTGTAACCTGATAAGATAACATAAACAATAATATCGATAATAATAAATATTTACTGCGTCTAAATATGAACAAATTTCTTTATTATAGAGAATAGGCTGTTGTGCTATAAAGAGCTTATCAATATGTGGGTCTTAAAGTAAACCAACTAAATTGTGCTCACTTCTACGTTATAAATAGTTTATCGTTATGAAGAATAACGTTATAGAGAGTTTACACTGTACATTAGTTAACAATCTTCTGAGTTAAATTACAGATAATTCAAGTCTATGAAATTCATTTGAATATTTTCCATTAAACATTTGTATTGCCTTAAAACTGTTTAAGACAACATTGTCAGTATCAGTAGCGGCTCCTGAGTTTAGAAAGAGGGTGGACACAAGAAAAACATTCAAGATATTTTGAACACAGCTAAATTCCACTGACTCTATCATCGATAATAATAGTATATTGTGTGGCTAGGGACGAAACAAGACGATTTCAGTTGAGGGTGAGTGTAGCTTGCCCGAGCGAAGCGAGGGCTGGCATTAAACTCGGCTGAAATCGTGTTTTGTTTCGTGCCACACACTGTATTTTTCATAATACCTGCATTACAAATTTGTAATAACAAAGTAAATATGTTTCTTTTGATTTTGCAGGTAACAAGTCGAGAGTAACTGCTCGTTGTTAGTTAGTAAGATGTTGTGATGTACTTGAAATTGTCGTATTATTACTTTTCTTCTTGAAACTATCGTATTTTCAATTCAATTTACAGTTACGAATACAACAACTGTCAAATTAACTGCGGAGATTGACAATGAACAAATGCGACTCTGCCAGGGAAAAAACGATCTAAGAAAGAAATTCAGCGGGCAAAAATAAACTTGTTTCTCCCCTAGGGCAGAAACAGGCTTGTTTCTGCCCGGTTAAACTCGCATTTGTCTGGAATTGTCTTGTTTCGACTGACAAAACAGGCGTTGATATGCGTTGTTTCAATACAGGTATTATGAAAATAATCGTTACTACATGTCTCAGAATTCAAAACGCGACGGAAATTATGAAAACAAATAGACAAACACACCATGTCAGAGAGTATAATAGCTACTGAGAGACACGCTGTTCAGTGTCCCAAGTTTAGCATATATAGTAATTGTGAGTTGCAAAGATAACCGAATCAACTCAGTAGGTAGGTACATTTCAAACTGTTCCCTTGTTGACATCTACAGTCCGACGCGGCACTTGACCTGCGCAAAGAAGGTTTGACTGTTTGAGCGAACAAAAGTTCATTTTTCTTAATTTTAAGATGGTGTCAAACGGACACCATCTTAAAATTATGATCGTGTAACGGTGCAAAGCAAAAATAAAATTATGGCCTGAATAGTGAATGACATACTTATTTATTTCCATTAAAATAGTTTGGAATATCCGGGCGGCTGTGCTCTTCAAAACCAGCCGCCACTGTTTAGTATAGCTGTGGTACCAGCCAATAAAGTTATTGCGCGTGCATAGCAAGACAAAATAGCGGAGCGATCGAAGTCAGTAACGCCGTGCGAGCAATTACGAATTGCAATCATGTCTACAACATGTGCGAGATTATAAGGAAGATATAAAAAAATCCGAATGAAATTGGTGCAGTAGTTTCGAAGATGGTTGACATCTTGAAAAAAAATCACTTTTTCCATTTGAAGCTATGAGAAATTCTTTTAGGTGCTTCTTTTCGAAGATTCTGTAAAGTAATAAAAGATGCACTGTAGTCTTTGAGAATTTATAAGCTGAGAAGATTTACTATTGTAAAAAATAGGTTTTGTTGTTCTGTCAACTCAAATCTGTAATTTGGATAAACCTTGAATGAAAAATAGGTTTGATATTTGCCTGAGTAAACTCTTTGTAACAAAACTCAAGGGATCGAACATTTTTCATCGTTGTAGAGAGCTATGTACTTTTATATGGAGTGAACAAAGAGAAACAGCAAAATTCAAAATACTTTTCAATATGTGATAAAATATGCAATCAAATTATTCCTAATGGTTTACGACTAATATTACGATAGGTAGCTAAGCTAGTGTGTTTAGTTTGAGACCAAGAAAATCAAGCGTTATGATGCACATGTTCAAGGCAATTAACAATAAAAAAAAGCAAGACGACCTCAGAAGTTTCGAGGCATCAAAGATAACATAAACAATAATACTGATAATAAATATTTACTGTGTTTAAATATGAACAAATTTCTGCGTAATCGAGAATGGTTGTTGTGCTATAAAGAGTTAATCAATGTGTTGGTTTTGATGTAAACCAACCAAATTGTGCTCAATTCTACGTTATAGAGAGTTCATCGTTATAGAGAGTTCATCGTTATAGATAATAACGTTATAAGGAGTTTACACTTTGAATATTCCTTACACAAAAATACTAATGATCTGTTGTACGTGTGACTCATGTGAGATGTGGCGGATAAAATCGGCAAATCGCTTTCATCAATTTTGTTCATATTTCAATGTCTTATTCGATGGCAAGAACAGTTTTCTGATCAAAATTACGTTTCGATCCGTGAAACTTTCAGAGTACATAGAAAAAAATTAATTGTATAGAAAATCGCTTTCATCAGTTTTATTTCTATTCCAATGTCCTATTGATCAGCAAAAAAGTTTTTCGATAAAAGCTACCAGGGAAACTTCAATAGCTCCAATAATAGTCAACAATTATCGCCAATGTGGTGACATGACATATTTAAATAGTTTTATTATATTGCAATTTATTCTAAGAATGATCAATAACTGTCACAAATGTGGAATTATTATTAAAACAGCGTGCATCTAAATTCAATTGATATTAAAATTGTCTTCAAATTTAAAGAGGTACTACCAAACGTTTATAAGAACAGAATAAAAATTCGTGCAATTATTTACTCGTAATTTTGCGATTTTGAGGAATATATAAAATATGCAACTGGGCATCTGGGTGACAAAAATAGTGCAACTGAGTTGAATATTATAATTTCTATTTTATTTTTTGTTTTAGGTAGCAGTTAATAGTATGGTAAATTACGACATCAATATATTCAACGAAAATTCTTTTCCAGTCCTTGTTACGCTGACTGCGTTTGAAAGACACTCACACATTCTACCAAACTTACCGATTAGTACTGTTGTTGAAGCTAACGAGAAAATTACTCTGACAAATGACTTTGTAATGGCCTATTCTGGAATGTTCCATACCGTGCTGAACGTATATATTAATAATCGGCATTTAGTTCCAATAGTATTACAAGCTAATGTGATGAAACCTAGAGTTAAAATCGGTGTGAGTGAAGTTATTTTCGATGAACTTCATCCTAGCTACTCGAAAGTAATTCCTTTGATTAATGTTTTAAATATTCCGATTGAGTTTGAATGGAGTATACCAGAAAATAGTTGCTATACTATTCAATCAATGAGAGGAGCCATTCCCTCAAGGAGAACAATATATTGTGAAGTGTCTTACACTCCAAATTTCTTGAAGAGAAATTGTGTAAAAATGACTGTGAATTGCAAAGATGGATATTCTGTTCATTTATATGTTAGTTCTTGTTATGGACGAAGTTTTGTGGATGTTCTCGAGCACAAAATTGAAATGCCCTATGTTCCAATCAATTTGTTCAATCAAAGAAAAGTTGTATTAAGAAATACTGGAAGTGAAATGGAAATTTTTAAAATAAAAAATCCTGTACCATGCGCCGGTATACATATAGAACCCGAATCTGGTTGTATTTACGGAAAAAGTGATGTGAATCTAGTGATAAATGTTCGATTTCAAGTATTTGTCAACTTTTCCACTAAAATCGAAATATGTTTAGGGGACGGGCAAGAGACAAGTTTTCTCATAATAGGATCAATTGATTTCCCTATTGTTGCTCTCAGACCTAGTGATATTCAAATCAAAAGAATTCCAGCTGGATCATTTGAAATTAATCCAATTTTTGTAGAAAATAAAGGAAAATCACAAGTGCATATTTCATTCCCCAAAAATTTTTATCCGGATCTCACTGTGGCAGCTAGTGCTTGTGTTGATGTATCTTTGATTGAAAATATTGAACTGTATCTGGAACCAGGAGAAACGGCTCAATTGTTTGTTCATTTTCATCCAGGTGATGTTGGTATGAATGAAATTTATCTTCCAATTGTATTGAACCGTCTTATTGGACCACCGGAGAAATTTAATGCAGATACTTTGTTTGTTCATCGGTATATAAAGAAATTTTCTCTGTCGTAAGTAATTTCAAACACTTTTTAAACCTGTCTAGAAGCGAAGGAAGTTCAAAATTGACTTGCATTGAATTTTTTCTGAGCTTTAATAAATTGCTACCACAAAGTGGTTTCAGGGTCAATTTTAATATCGGACGTTCCGCTATCGTTGCATCTAATTCGTACACTATTGTTTTACGTTGAGATATTTGAAAAGCTGCAGCACACTAGAAATTTCTGGAATTCCAATTGTGTGTTTTTGTGAGGATAACATAATCAACGTGAAACAAATGGAGAGAGAGAGGCTTGCTAAGTATAAAGTAGGAGGCATTCTATTATCACCCCAAGAAAGATGTAATCTAATTTTTCTGACAAAAATTCAATATACATACAAACTTTCATTTATCATTCTAGCTCATTCCCAAATAGTCCGTAGTAACTTTTAAGTTACCTAATTTATTTGAATTTACTATAGTTGCAGCAATATAATGAGCAGGTGTTAAATAAAATATACCTATTATAAATATAAACAGAAACCTAGGGGATGGTTTTTAGAAATAAAAACTCCAAAACGTCTTCTATTCACACTGTTTTTGTAATTTTATTCAATTACCGATCGGTTTCGGCCACTTGGTGGTACTGGTGAGATTATATAAAACAGAAGTAACAAAGTAAAAAGTCAGTAAAATTTAAATTCCTGTTACAAACAAACACCAATTCAAATCTAAAAATATAAAATTTCAAATAAATATGTATATGAAATATAATTACACATATAAAACTACAGGAAACTGCTGATGCGAGGGTGGAAATACTTAAAAGCCAAGAAGGACATAGAAGAAAAATGGAAGAATCATCTAGATGATGAAAGCGCATTTTTGACAGCTCATGGATGCTTGTCACTTCAGAGATTTCGCAAATTACCATCTCTCATAATTACTGAGCTTGAAATCAAGCAGTTTGGGCAAACTTCCGAAACAGCAGCTTCCATTTAGTACTAGTTTCTAGTTGACTATTTGATAGGTACTACAAAATAACTCAAATGAAAATAAATTGAAATACAACATGCATAAAAGACGAACGAAACAATTGTGTAGACAAAAGAAAAGGCAAATGATGGAAGAAAAAATGGTAATATTAGAAGAAGACTTTAAAAACAAGGAGTTGAGAAATTTTTATCAGGAGGCCAAGAAACAAAGAACAGAGTATCAACCGCCACTAGTGTACTGTAAAAATAAAGAGGGAGAACTAGTGACAGCAAAGGACAAACTACATGTATGGGAAGAATATTTCTTGGAAGTGCTAAATGAGGGGAATCTGACTTTGGAAACTACAAATGAAACCGAAACAACTCAACAAGAAGGGAATAGTATAGAGCAAAACCCACCATAAATGAAATTCGAGAAATACTGAACCACTTGAAAAATAATAAAAGCCCGGGAATAAACGGAATAACATCAGAGATATACAAAAACGCAGGAGACGAAGTAATTCAGTATATTATGGAAATAATAGAGGATATATGGCGGACTGAACGTGTGCCTGAGAGATGGAAGGAAGCACTAATATGCCCAATTTATAAAAAGGGGGACAGACTGAAATGCGAGAATTACAGAGGTATAGCACTATTAGACGTGGCGTACAAAATTTTAGCAGGATGTTTAAAAAATAGAGTACAAAAACAAGCGGACAATATCCTAGGAGAATATCAAGCTGGTTTTAGACCGAACAGATCAACTACGGATCAAATATTTGCACTGAAACAAACTATAGCGAATAGTTATGAACACAATCTAAGCCTGCAAATGTTGTTTATAGATTTCAAACAAGCATATGACACAATAAATAAACAGAAGCTGTATGAAGCACTCGCAGAACTAGGAATGCCCAAAAAAATTATAAGATTAATTGAGATGACCCATGAAGAGACAAAATGCAGAATCCTGGTGGATGGAGAAACATCAGAGAGTTTCGATGTAAACAGAGGACTGAGGCAAGGAGACCCAATATCACCCGTCCTGTTCAACTTGGCGCTAGAGTGGGTTATAAGGAAAAGCAGAATCTACACAAAAGGAACCATTTGTCAACTAAAACACCAATGTTTAGCGTTTGCAGACGACATAACGTTAATAACCAGAACAAAAACAGAACTGAAGGAGGTATGCAAACGTTTAGTCCAAACGGCGGAGGAAATGGGATTAAAAATAAACGAAGACAAAACCAAATACATGGAGATAGAGTCGGAACATCAAGAAACACAAGAAGAGTCTCTTAAAATACAGGTTGGAGGAGGTAAAACCTACGCATTCGAGAAAGTTAAAAATTTTGTTTACTTAGGTGTTACGGTAACAAACAACAATAGCGAAGAGCGGGATATTATAACACGGATAACGAAAGGAAACAGAAGTGCGGGAGCTATGGGGAAACTATTAAAATCGAAAAGTGTGTCAAGAAGTGCAAAAAAACGGTTGTATAAAACCATTATAAGACCAGTGGTACTGTACGGTAGTGAAATGTGGGTGCTAAACAAGACTATGCAAAATAAACTAGAAGTGTGGGAGAGACAAATTCTGAGGAAGATTTATGGTGGTGAAAAAGAGGGTGATGTGTGGTTAAGACGAACTAATACCGAACTAATGGAACTCTATGGTGAGCCTGGAATAGTGGAAGTGGCTAAAGCACAAAGGTTATGGTGGCTAGGGCATGTGCTGAGACTACCAGAGGACAGAGTAGTAAGAAAGATGTAAGACGGAGGTGTTGTGAAAAAAAAAAGAAGAGGAAGACCAAAGGAGAGGTGGTATGACGTGGTGAAAAAGGACTTAGAGACACTAGGGATTACGAACTTTAAGCGATTAGCACAGGACCGTAAAAAATGGCGAAAAATTGTAACAGAAGCCATGGGCCTACTTGGCCTGCAGCGCTAAAATATATATATATATATATATATATATATATATATATATATATATATATATATATATATATATATATATATATTTGATAGGTACATAATTTATGCATGTACAAACTCAAAAATACCTTTTAATCTTCATTGTTTAGTTATTGACTGACGGGAGGTCAAGTGTTGTACCTTAAAATGATAATTTGATCTTTATCAAAGCTATATAAAAAAAATACACCAAAAGTAAGCAAATTTTCATCCAATAATAATAATTCATTCTAAAATGCTTCAAATTCGCGTTAGACAAGTCATTGAATGAATCCCGGACAGATTTGACAACTGTACATAATAATAGTGACACCCGCGGCGAAAGTTGTAACTAAATTTCTATCTACTTTAATAAATTATAGTCGCCATATCCCTAATGTCATATATATCTATGAGCATTGTTTCACTTGAAACAAGTAATTGAATAATTTAATCTTCCACAATCACTGAGCTTGAATTAAAGCAATTTGTGCAAACCTACGAAACAGCAGCTTTTATTTAGTAACAGTTTCAAGTCTGTAAATAGTATGGTTGCTGAGAACTCAGCGTCACGCCAGCCAGCCAGCCAGACAGCCAAAGTGAATATAATAGCGCTTTTTTCCAAAAAATGCGCTAAAAATTAAAATCAGCCAACAAAATGAAAGAATACGCACAAATTAGCCGAATTATTCTAAAATTCAAGTAATTTCCCGCGGAGGAAGGAAAATCAGGTAGGTGCTTGAAAAATTGGTGTTCGTTTGTAATAGAAATTTAAATTTAATTCTTTTCTTATAAAAGATTTGTGAAGAATTATTTGCACTATTTATATTGTTACCTCTGTTTTTATGTAGTCTCGCCGGCACCATCTTGAAGATGGCCACTACGTGGCCAAAACCGATCGGTAATTCAATAAAATTACAAGAACAGTGTGAATAGAAGACATTTTGGAGTTTTTATTTCTAAAATCATCCTTTTTTCTTCTACAATTTTTTCACATTTTGGGCTCACTCACATTCTATTATACCTGGTATACAGATTAAAATCAGATATATAGCAGCGCGTGACGTCCAGTTTCTGTGTTTTCGTTCAAGATGATCATGTTCATTTTTTCACATAATCAATACAAAAAACGCCTTTAATAGTATTGATAATGTATATAAGAGAAAAGAGCAAGTGTCAACTAATCCAGAAACATGAGAAGCTCTTAGTCTGGCAATAAAATATTATTTTTCATGTAGTCTTATTGAAGTTTCATCCATCACCACAAACCTTTTGCCAATAAATTTGTATATACCATCCCCTGGAAGGTTGGAAAAATATCCAACTACGATTGCTTTTATCTTCTTATTCAAGGCTTTTTAACCAAAAATGTATGTAGATTCGGAAATACGTGGAAGTCATAATTAGCGTGGACGAGACTAAGACCGAGACGGTATCGGTTTCGGTATCGCTTTCAAAGTCTTAGTATCAGTCTCAAAACTCCCGAAACTTTGAAGGACATCGTGGAACTACGACTTGACATTGAAAATGACTTTGTTCTCATTATCAATTTGCCATGCAAATTGGACATGTTTCCGATCAATATTTTTCATATGGACTATGGGCATGACAGAGACTAGATCAGTTTAACCTTCTATAAAAATGAGATGTAGATAATGAAAAGGATTGGAAGTTCAAGACGGGATGAGAATATGTTTGTCGACTCGATGTGGTTGACTTGCTGAACTGATTTATTTCTGGTTTACACTGATATACTTTTTCTATTATCATATCGCCGCACCGTAAGTGTATGAATCTTCAACTTTCTGAACTACCTATGGTCATATTTTGTTCCCTCACAAATTCAAACTCAAGTGGGAATATTCTTATTCTATAAGAATAAGGCGCTTAAAAGGTGAAAAACAGATTGAAAGTGAGAAATAAACTTCGTTTCAACAAATAAAGCAAAATAATTCATGACCACTTTAAAAAATTTACTTTCGAAGTAAATAAAGATCAAACTGATTGAAATTTGTCAAGTAGAATAAATTTATTTGGTCTATTATGAAACCGTTTATTAGAGAAATTGGCGACTCTATAACTAAATAGTAAAGAGCCATTTGGCGGCTCGGTCTGACAACCGATTTCCATTCTTTGTAAACTTCCGAGAATGCGAGGCCGAGGCCACACTAGTTTTGATACCGACTCGGTCTCGAAGCATTTGGTATTAGTCTCAGTCTCGATTTGGAAAATCTAGTATCAATATTGGTAGGGGTCTCAGTTTTAAGACTTATGTGACTCTCGTCCATCAATACGCATACTCAAATGGTGAATAGAGTGGATACTTCAAAAATTAATAATTTAAACTCTTAGATCACCGATTGTTCGAGCATTATTGTGAGTAGGTGCATTGTCCTGGTGTAGATAATTTTTTCTTTCGCAATCCAGGTTTCTTACGAATTCTTCCATCCAGGAAGTCCAGAAGACTAGAGTAATATTCACCAATTATTCTTTCACCTTTTAAGATAACACAGGTTAACACGAAATTAGTGCTTGAGATATGGATATGCAATTATGATAGGTCAAGTGTCTCTCAACCGAAAAAAAGTTATACTCTCTAAAAAATTTGCTTTTGTAGCCAGGAGAAAATCATTTGAATATTTAAGAAAATCTATCATTTTAATCTTTTATCTATTGAAGATCTGAATCAAATATGTTCATATATTCTTTCTCTATCACTCTGAACTGCAATATTGGTATACAAAATATTTGAAAAAACTAAGAATTAGTCTTTTTTCTTTTTCTATTATGTTTATAAGTACTTGCTTTGATTTAATTCCAAATATAATTTTCCATAATATTGGGCTTGATGACGGCGTTCCAAGCCCATACTGATTAAGACGTTCGTCATATTCTTCAGAGTAAGCCTTCATGTTGTTTTGGAGCAGTACCAAGCTTTTATTGAGCATTAGTGAGAATTTTTGGAAATCTTCATTGCCAAGAATTTCTCCCATTTGTAGACCAACGATAATTTCGGCTCTAACTTCGACTCTTAATTACTTTGGATAAAGATTTATGAAAAATTTAAAAGCTTGAGATTTTTCAAGGGCTCAAAAATTGTACTATCATATTTAACTTGATGTGGAGGAGCGGCATTCAAAGACTTTTATGTTCGGCGATTGGTTCGCATTCAACACTTTGCTTTTCCTCCTGAAATTTCTGCCTTTCAGGCTATGGTCGTCGAACATAGTGCTGAGGATCGGGTCTACTACTCTACATGGATATTTTGTATATCCACTCTGTAGTCCTTTTATGAAACTTATCTTTCAATTTCCAATGAACGAAGACTCATACTCTTGATATTTTGAAGCTTTTAGTAAAATTACTACCAGTACTACAAAAGCAAACTTTAGCCCAGGCAGATAAATATATATATTTTCTTTTGGTTCTGGGTGTTGATTTTGTAACTAGAAAGCGATACTGAATCGTATTCGTTGCCTCGCACCAATCTGAAATCAGTCATTTAATGCTATTCTCGGTTGAATAGGCTTATTCAACTGGTCGGGAGCAGACGAATACGTATTCGGCACAGTGAATATAGTTCAGATTACACCGAGAATAGTATAAAATGGCTAATTTCAGATGACGCTTGGTGACGAATACGTATTCAATATCGCTTTCTAGCTACAAAATCAACACCCAGTTGTGAAAATCAATAAGAGTTCCTTCTACATCCCAGAAAATATTGGCAACTACCTTCCCAAAAGATGGAATCGTCTTTTTTTGCAGTCAATGACAATATTGCACAATTTAGTTTGTATCCTAGCAGAAATGGTCAGAAAATTAATTCTTTTATTTACTTTTGGGCACTCTTTTGGTACAGAGCTTTCTCGTATAGTCTGACAAGCCTAAGGAGTCCCATCAGATGAGTTCGGTAATCGTATGATTTAAGATCGGCTAAGATAAGAAACTAGCGTCAACAGTGGTAGCGGTATCTATACTTAAAATTTTAAAATTTATTGAGTCTAATTCTTGGTGTATAATGTATCGTACTTATTCTTCTGATATACTAACGGTCTCAGTTATCTTATACATAAATAAGATGACTGATTGCTCAATATCATATTGTGTACCATGTGTCCAATTCAATTTTTTTTTAAATAAATAAGTCGGTTCCAGGGGCGAACCATGAATTTGTGGGGCCCTGGGCTAACACTACTTGAATGCCTATATAATTAGTCAAAATAATCGCCATTTTGTCAAACAACTGTTTTTAAGATGATTTATACAGTATAGGGCAATAAACACGAGTTTTTCAATTCGCAATATTGTCCATTGTCTGTAATGAGAGTTTTATATCCACAAGGCCCTGGATTGCAGCCTAAAAGGCCCATTTATAAGTCCGCCCTGGTTAGTTCTCTATGGATCTTCATCCGCTGACGGAAAAGATTATTATGATGGACGATATTCCACTGTATTCATGTTGAAGAGCGACAACATGTTTAATTTGAAAGTCGTTCATGAAAACTACTTGTAGACGTTCGACATCGAGGCACTTGTACTTTAATTATAAATTTCGCTGATAGTAGAGCCATTTTTGTACCAAGTCGGGAACTTCTCACACTGCCCTTATATAAGTAAGAAAAAGCGACACGCAGTCGAATAAATCTGCTGCAGGTGATAAGTAAATTAATTTTGTTTCTGTAAAATTGTGCGACATGATGAAGGTATTCTCCCACATAGAGACAGATTGTACATTTTATTTTTGTTGACATAAATGTAGATATAGATTCTGAAACATCAGTTAAGAATATTCAATCAGTATTCATTCATGCAAGTCAAATTTGAACCGCCTTTGTGGACCAACAAAAAACATAATCGTATTTTTTTTAGGTTTGAAGAGATGGACATACAAACCAAACCATACAAAAAAGACACAATATCGGTACTGAATTTGCTCACTATTAGTACAAAACATATATTACGATTCTCCAAAATGTTTTTCAAATTCAAACAATTCATAACTGAGCCCAATAGATCAATAACACGTATTGAGTTTAAAGTGAAGAACTGTATGGTAAACCAAGTAGAATTTTGTTTTGATATAAGTACCCTGTCAACTCATTTCGATATAGCTTGTAAGAAACCAGAAAGTGTCACTCATCGCGATAATGAGATAATGTCATTTAAAATAGAAGCCGAAGAGGAAATTGTGTTGGTTGCAACTTTCATTCCGAAACAACCAGGAAATTTTTGTTGTAATTTACCTATTTATATAAAAAATGTAAATAATGGTGAAGTTTTCAACTATTTAAAACTGAAGGCATATTACCCTCCACCTCAGTTTCATAGCCCAAGGTGGATATTCTTGGAATCAGTTCCTCTGGAGATGATTATTAGTTATGATCTTAGGCTGCTTGGACTCCACCATTTTGATGACTGTGTTATCAATGTTACCTCAGATTATGAAGGCTTACAATTTTTAATTATTCCTGTTGAACAAGACAAAAACAGTAGTAGCACAGGAAAAGAAACTCTTGTGAAGATTCTATTCAAATCTTATACAACAATATCGGCGTACAAGAAAGTAACAATTACTTGTAGTTGCGGTGTTGATTATTTCATAATTGTTGGTATATGTGCGGCCGAAGATGTTGTGACTAATTACAAACATTATTGGTCAAAAAATGGAGTCGAAAAATTGTTCAAATCAAGAGGGTATCCTTATTTTCCTGAGGATTCAGATAAAAGTCCATTTGCGAATTATATGAGGAAATGTGTTACTATAGTTGAAAGATGGGTTCATGAGCAAGCTTTATATGAGACGTTTTATTATTTTATCCCGGATGATATGAGTGGATTTGCTCGTTTGGAAGAACATAAAAAGAAACAATCCAAACAACCAAATACATTAGTTATAATGCAGATAATCCAGAACTTATGTGGCATTGGAAATGAGATCCTACCTTGTCCAGTTTTGTCAACTGATAATTTAGAGCGCGTAAATCAACTTCATAGTAACTTCCGACAAATTTTACAATTCCTAACCAAACAGGGAGCATATGTACCTCAAATTCGAAGCCGATATCTCCTGACTTATGATGATTATATTTTGTACATGACTAAAGTTAGAGCTTTGAAAGAAAAAGCTGCTGATGTTCCTAAATCAAAAGAGCAATTCATTTCGCGATCCAAATTATGCTGGCTGGAATTACTTCTAAATATTTTTAGAATAACGGTACTAGCTAGAATTCAGTTTAGAAGGTTAATGTCAGGGAGAACTAGTTCAACTTCGCTACTAAGAATTGGTAGCTTTGATGCATTTGCTTTCATAACCTCAAACCCGGAAAAAGTTCTACTATCGTGGCTCAAACTTCATTATGACAACGAAAAAGATAGTTTACTGGAATTGGATACAGATGTCCCGGAAAATTACGAAGTAGTATCAAAACCATTAACAAATTTCACAACTGATTTGTCAGATGGACTCGTTTTGATTGCAGTCACCAAACGTTTTTGTCCATACTTATCACCTCATTTTAAAAATATGTTTGTTAAAATCGATTCAGAAGAAAAAGCCTTCCACAACGCTGTGATATTAGTTAAAGCTTGGAAACTAATCAAATGCAGTTTTAAAATCACTCCCTCTGAAATAGTGAGACCAAATGCGCTACAAATGGTTTTTCTGGTAGCCTACATGACAGATTTTTTCCCTTCTTTTTTTCCAAAAGATGAAATAACTTATTCAACCGGATTGAGTTTGAAAGAATGCAAAGAAATTCCAATAAAAAATCATAATAATACTGAATTGAATTATGAAATACGATTTTTGAATAATACCCATCAATGTTTTGAACAAATAGGAAATAATTTTGTAAGAATAGGTCCCGGAAAAACCTTGAAACTTAAAATTGAGTTTACAGCTAAAACAATAAAATCACAAAACGCTGTTCTTTTGCTTCTTGGAGACAATCCTGGTTCACCATATTGTAGAAGTGTTGTTTATAATCTATCTGGTCATTCTAATTTTCTTTGTCATCACCGTCATATGTTTTACGAAATAGATTTGTATAAATCAAGAGCAATTGAAGAATTATTAGAGTCTCCTTATCCAGTTGCAACTAGCTACGATATTTGGTGTGCAAAATGTCCTCCGGAAGAGTTAACACTAGAAAATCTCGCCAGAGTAGAAGATGTTCTTCTTGCCATAAAACCAAGAACACTTTTCACCGAAAACACTGAATTTGAAACTGATGAAACAGGAGTCGGAAAACACAGAATAAGAATTTACTGTTTGAGTACAAGACCTTTTTTTGTTACAATTGTGTTTAGGAATGATGAAGTTGGAGATTTTTTTATCACCCTTGAAGTACAACCAGTAAACTTTGACTTAATTCCTAAGTATGTAATACCAGTTGAATTGCCAGATGGTTTTGATTCTCTAGAATGTACTTGTTGTGGAAAAAGTAAATTTTCTAGTCAATCAAAATGCCCTAAAACAATTGTCTTCAAGATTCCATGCCAGAATGATCCTTTTTGGTCGATTATTATTGAAGCCTTGATGCCGTGTGTTCCGGCAAGCGAAAAAGACATTTGGGAAAAATTTCTTGGTAAAAATTTATTTATTATTTATTTCGTACTAGAGCCACACTTTCTGGAAGTTGACATTCTGTAATTTCTTGAGACTTTGATTTTTTATTTATGCTTCTAAATATAAGTTTGTTCTTCTTTTATCCAAGTTTATCAATAGATCACTCTCAAAGAGATGCTTTGATAAAAATTCGTGTCTTGCGACCATGGATATTTCCGGAGAAGTATTGGTTCGAAGCAGCACTTTTACTGTTGTTTCTCCTGCCTCCTTATATATTATATATTCTTAGAGTCCGAGATGGGTCCGTACATACTTCGTTGGCTGCTACTGGGAACCCAAGAACAAAAAACTATCGAACATCTCTGCAACCCAGTTATTGCTTACATTGTCAACAACTATCACAAAAGTATCACACTACCGGAGACTGTCATAATCAAGAATATTCGGTCGAAAAATTTCGTAGAAGTGGATATGCATGTAATGGGAGACATCAGTAAAATAAAAAAACTGGATTTTTCGTTACAATCTGAGGATGGAATAGAATTCCGATGGTACACCATTGAATTTATTAGAAAAAATCCAAGTCCAAGAAGAGGAAGTAAATATCATTTTGCATCATGTAGAAAACAATCTACTGCTTCTATAACATAAATTGATAATTGTTAGAGTATATTTCAATATTTTTAATAATAATATGAATAATGAAATTGTAGTGCCGATATTTATTAAATTGTTATAATTCAAACAATTTTGATTTTTATGACGCAATTTGTAATTCTAGTAACTTTTTTCTCATGTAAAGGTTATTTTAGCAGCCCTGTTCACGTATTTTAGTATATTTTGGGAATAATAGGTGCAGGCAAACTAGCTCTTCATCTATACCAAATTTTAATTGCACAGATTGATCTGTTTTCAATAAAAAAATAACATAAAGGATTATCTTGATGATCAAAGCGTATTTTTGGCAGCTTATGAATGTTTATTAGTTCAAATTCATTTAAGAATGAGAGATTGTTATTGAAGTACTTTATTGAACGTTTTAGGTCTTATTATGAATTTGTTATGAACTTGCACGATAGTTTTATCTGAAAATAATATGTATCAAAGCTGCACGGACTCTTTTATCCATTGTGGTCGACTTCCGTTTATAACGGTGACAAATATATTCAAGAAATTCGATACCTTTTAGTCCAGTAAATAGACTTGAAAAGGAAGTCTACCCTTCAAAAGGTCCGGTAGTCCTGAATTTTTTATATGTTGTTTAGGATCATTAGGTAGTAATAAATCCAAGTCTTCGTCATCCTAGCCATATGACAACTTTTGTTATACGCGAAAACCATGAAATTTTGGGACTTTTTTCAATTTTTGACGTACAACTTCTTTCCAGTGCATTTTCGCATGTACCATTATAGCTACTAATCCGTGAGACAGGGCATAGATTTTTCGTTGGTTACCGCTCACTTGAAACTTCGTGAGTGACTTCATTGTGATGAGTCCGACAGCTTTCACATTTGACGAAATTCTTGATTTGGAGGCGTTTTTCAGCGAGAGCTAATTGAACATGTTAATTCCATGAAGCCTTGGAAATGTATCACCATCATATTGATGTTTACACTAATCGAAAGATTTTTTGATTATAAGATGAAAAATAATATTGTCTGACATGAATATTGGGGACCAGTGGTGAGTCCGACAAGCCGCACTTGTCACAAGTACGTTGGTATGAAAACGGATTACCGCTAGTCTAAGACTTTGAGGACGTGTTTAATTATTTTTTCTCTAAGATTTGGTCATTTTCTCCGACAAATTTTCGGGGGCGTTTTCTCAGTCCGACACTGAGAACGTGTCAGGATTATAATAGTTCCTTCATCAATGACCGCTCATCCCTATGTTTTTTATTTTCCATTCAAATAGTGTGTAGAACATTACTGTATACACGTCCGACAATTTAAGAGGGGCAATACTTCAGAAAATCAAAAATATTTTGTATGAATGCGGCTGAGTTCATAGACATATACATATATGAAATGCATATCAAGTCAGTATGATTATTGATTATGGATAGTAAAAAAAGGCTTGTCCACCAATATATTAATAATATTTTGAAATCAAATGTGTGATATAAAGTCAGTATACCGTGATAATCACCTCAAATATCATTCAAATTTACCTTTAACTGTGATATATATTAATACGTCAATAGCAAACTTTTGAACTCTTTTTAAGCATACTGCATGCACGGAGGAGTGTGAGATTTGGCATACTCAAAATTTATATGGAGAAGATGTACAGAAAGCGAAAATTATATACAGGTGTCCCATTCTAATCTATATAATAATTCGTGAAGAAGAAGCTTTGTATTCCTTTTCAAGCATATTGCACGCACGAAAAAATTTGATATTTCGCATACTTGAAGTTTACATGATCAAGTGCAGAATGCTGAAAGTAAATACAAGTGTCCCATTTTAATTTTACCACGTGAGGAGAAAACACTGTACCGCGCACACAAGGTGATGTGAAACTTGGCTTGGTTGAAGTCTGTGTGGAGAATGTGAGATATGACATATTTGAAGTATATCTGGAGAAATATGCACCGAGTGGGAGAATTGCTGAAGAAAAATTTCAAAGATTTCTCTTTCCTTCTTATGGTCGGAAGAGAAAGTCACTTTGAAATCTTGAATGAAAACCATTAATCCCAATTTTAGATTCGAATGGAGCATCGAATACCAATTGAATTCTACTAGGAACCTCTGGAGATGGAAGATTAAAGTGAGTAACGTTCCAACTCAGCGACATAATAATATATTTCTTTTTCTATTTTCTACTTTACTTTTTTTCAATTATTTTGTTAATGAATTATTCATTACTAGCTTATAAACAACGTCCATTACTCATCTCTTGATATTAAATACGTCAAAAACTGAGTTATATATGTGCGAGCGTTTTCTTGTCGGACTGACGATAAGAACCAATATTTCTGTCGGACAATGTGTTTTTTAGACAGATAATATGTTTTCAAATTATGACTGTTTTGGTCCGACAAGCGGTCATTGATGAAGGAACTGTTATAATCCTGAAACGTTTTCGGTGTCGGACTGAGAAAACGCCCCCGAAAATTTGTCGAACAAAATGATCAAATTTTAGGAAAAAAAAAAATTGAACCGTCTTCAAAGTCTCAGACTAGCGGTAATTCGTTTTCATACCAACGTACTTGTGACAAGTGCAGCCCCCAATATTCATGTTGGACAATATTATTTTTCATTTTATAAAAAAATCTCTCGATTAGTGTGAACATCAATATGACGGTAATACATTTCCAAGGTTTCATAAAATTGACATGTTCAATTAGCTCTCGCTGAAAAACGCTCCTAAATCAAGAATTTCGTCAAATGTGAAAGCTGTCGGACTCATCATAATGAAGTCACCCACGAAGTTTCAAGTGAGCGGTAATCAACGAAAAAGTTATGCCCTGTCTCACGGACTATACCGAATTGTAGAAAACAAAATTTTCGACAAATTCGCTCGCTAAAGTTTTTTTTGTACGACCAACGGTTACCGAGATATGGGGCAGCGAAGTAGGGATAAAATATGAAGCTTTGCAAAATATTAATCTTCTTGCCAATTTGATCCACGAAAATACCATGAAGACTTCATTTTAGAGAAAACTGGCTTGTTTTGAGTAGTTAATTATCTAAAATTATCTACAAAATTCATTCTTCAAACATTTTTTCACAGCAAATTCTGAAGAGTGAGGGTAAATCTTGAGAAAAATGGAAAAATGGCATTTTTCTCATTCTAGTTCAAGATTGTCGGGGCAGATTACTGTGATAGTAATCAAATTCAGGTGATTTGGAATTGTTAATAATAGATATAGATGAAATATCACCCCTATTTCGCTGCCCCAAATCTCTGTAACCGTTGGTCGTACAAAAAAGTTTGGAAGAGCAAATTTGTTGTTGATTGTGTTCTCTACAATTCGATAACTCTAATGGTATGTGTGCAAATGCACAGGAAATATAGGCCAAAAATTGAAAAATGTGCAAACAAATTTCATGGTTTTCGCGTATAACAAAAGTTGCCATGGGGCTAGGAGGACGAGAACTTGGATTTATCATTACCTAATGATCCCAAGCAACATATGAAAAATTCAGTATTACCGGACCTTTTCTACGGAAAACTATCTCTATTTTCACTGGCAAACATTTCATATTGAAATTTATCTCGTGTATTACTATCTTCCACAATCAAGTAGTTCGGGTGAATCTACGAGATAACAACTTTCATTTAGTACCAGTTTTAAGTTTGTAAGTGCTGTAGCTGTTAAAAACTCAGCGTGACACCAACCAGCCTGAAAGCCAAAGTAAATATTAAAATTAAAGGATCATCTTGGTGACCAAAGCGCATTTTTTGTAGCTCATGAATGTTTGTTAGTTCAGAGATTTCACAAATTACTATACCCACAATTACTAAGCTTAAAATTAAGCAGTTTGGGCAAACTTGCGAAACAGCAGCTTTCATTTAGTACCAGTTTCAAGTTGTGGCTGTTCTATACATAACTTGTGCATGTACCAACTCAAAAGGACCCTTCAGTCTTTATTATTCAGTAATGGACTAATGAGAGGTCATGCGCTAAAAAATTATTTGATCTTTATCAAAGTTATTTTTGAAAAAACATTACTGAAAATTGGGTGCAATTGCCTTCAAAACTATAGATTTAAGAAAATGAGTAACGGATGGCCGTATACTGACCTAAATTGATCATAGAAACAAAAATTCAATTCATTCTGATACTAACACCGAAAACTGCATGTCAATATCTTGGGTCCTTCGCGAGATATTGAGATAAGTAGTTTCTACCCTGAAATGGGTAATTATCCATATCAGTTCGAAATTTAGGTCATAAAATTAGATTGCTGACAAGTCCCTCAATCTGTGCAGCAATTTTCAGATTTTACTTATGCATAGTTCAGCAGTAATTATCTTTTGAATTTTAATTTAATTTTTCACTCAAAACTGGGTGTATGAATACAAAAAGCAAGCAGTTTGTGCAGACCTACAAACAGCAGCTTCCATTTAGTACCATTTTCATGTCTGTAAGTGCTGTAGTTGCTGAGAGCTCAGCGTCACGCCAGCCAGCCAGACAGCCAAAGTGTATATAATAGCGTATTTTTTTTGCAAAAATGCGCTAAAAAGCGTATTTTTTTTACAAAAATGCGCTAAAAATCTGTACGGGGTATATCAAAAAGCACCTGTAAAGGCTTTGTCATTATCGTGTGGTTAGTCAAATATTTGAGCAACTATTTCTGAGCTGTTAATTTTTTTTATTTCCACGAACATACGCGAACACAAAATTATCATTATTAATGTGAATATTTTTGCTATAGTTCATTGAACTCCTAAAATTTCTTTAGAAATAATTAAGATTTGAGTACTCACGAAAATTACGTGATTATATTAATGTCAAGTATAAAAGTTATGTTTTTATTCACAGAAATATGCATTGACATTGGTGCTAAAATGTTAGTTGAATAAAAAAATTACTTTTCTTGAAAAAAGATCCATTTCCTAATCGACATCATGCTACTCATCCTCAAATTTATGACATCAGGTTTAAAAATACCGCATAAGAGATTAATGTAGAAAGAGCGGAGGATTTGCGCGTTCTCGCCCATCTATGTTGATATTACGGGGTATTTACAAGTTTATTTCAATATGCTCTACTCTTTGACTCATCTAGACCGTCTGCTAATAAGCTTTCAGTAGATTTTGCAAACTTAACTCATGTTTTAAGAAATGACAGACTGCAAAAAGTTATTCAAAGAAGCTATTTTTTGTTGCTAATCAATTTTTCAATATGCATTAACACCTAGCGGAGATTTTTGAATGCAAATATCTTAAGCTAACAGCTGTGAGTATCTACCCTATATAAATGGCAGCCTGTAAAAAATTGTTCCTTTTTTTTTCTGTCACCAGCGCCCGGTCTAGGATTCTAACTGCCACCGTTTTTACAGGGTAGATTAATTCTGCTTCCCGACGACGCAGGTGACAGTCAAATTTTCCACGGCTATCGCTGTCTGCGGTACTAGATATTGACGCCTTTTTAGAATTGCCACGAACTGTTCTCTCCTCAGCGAACATATTTGCAAATTATTTTCGGCGACATTTTCCAAAATTCATTGAAATAAATTTTCACTCAACCATTTAACTGATTTGGCAACAAATGTTTTTTCTTTAGTCCCTTAACATGTTTCAAAGATTAACTGTTTTGAAAGTATCTAGACATTATTCACTCGTTTCCGTGTGATGTTCAGAGGTTGTTATACAACTGTAATATAAACGATTTTACATTTCAACATGAAAGATCTATTAAATTTAGGTGAAACAGAAAATTGCTATAAAATTTAAAGATGTCTTGTATTTAATCAAATATGCCTTTGAACTGCCAGGTTCATAAATATACAATTCTAATTAGTCGCACCATCTACTTTCTGCCCACACACACACAGCAGTATTCCCCCAAAAAAGAATCCTCGAAAGAATTCTTCATCCCTCGATTAAAAAGTCGCAAAAACGAACAAAAATAAGTTCTTTGCATGAGATATTCCAGCTGGAGGGCCCATAATTTTTAATTATTAAATATTAGATGAGTTCAAGGCGGGAGAATCGCAGAGAAGGTCCGCTAACTCGTTTAGCAAACCGTTGTTGCTGATTCCCTCCACCAGGAGCTCTGCAATCGAATTAATGGTGACACAGGGAGAAAGTTCGATGGGCCGAGGTTCGAAGGTCCCTTGGGAGGATGAGGATCGGTAACTGATCAGAGTTCGGGTGGTGCATTAACTACAACGATTTGTTTGGGACTTGTTGGCAAATATTTTGAAGGGTTTGTTTATTTTAGTTACCCAGGGATTCGAATATGTTCATTATTTATTGTTTAAGCCGGATCTTGCTGATCTAAGACTGTGGTTTTATCTTAAATTGTTTTATGAATCAGGTTATAAATAACTGAATAAGGAAAATGGTAAAATATCTACACGTGGAAACCATAATCAAAAAAACTTTAATGGCATTATTATAACCGCATGATTAATTCCAGAGCCGAAATTAAAATAAAATTCTCATGATCACGTAATACTACCGTTCGTTATCCTTGTATCTCCAACTCCCAACAAATAAATAGCGATTTAACGGTCACGGCTCTGGTTATGATTGTCACCTCGACAGCAAACAAGGACAGTGCGGTAATTGCAATGAAGCAAAGCTGGATTTGCGAATGTTGATGTGATAATATGCGCAGTTTTATGAGAAAATCAGTAATGAACTTGGTGTCTTTTCATGATCGAATCAAAGTCATTTCATTGGAAAATTTACATGTCTGTTTACATTGTTGGAATTTTCTCATCGCTTAGAAATCATTAAAAAAATAATGATAATAATAATAAGAAGACTAAATTTTGACAGTAATTCAAATTGCATCTTATTATCATATATCTTTTTAATTTCTTTGTTTACTAGAAATAATTGTCTGAAGATTAATATTTATGATCAAGTTCTACATAATTATGAAATTTTTCATTTTTAGCTCCTCAATAGAGAAGATTAAGAATTCGGTCATGTGACTGTAACATTGTCTGATTTGAAAATCAATTCTCAGCGTTGCTAACTTTTGTTTGCGAAGAGATACGATGTTGGTTAAATTAGACAATATGCGCCATAGAATCGTTTTACTTCGAGCTTTGGGCATGGGTGCCGATTTATTCTAATTATCGTGATATTCGTTCCAGGATACCAGAATTATAGTAATTCATGCAACAAGTTAGTAGACTTAAGCTTTATGACATGAATCTAAATATTTCGAGGCTTACATTAAGTCACGAAAATTGTATTTAGAACACAGCAAGGGAGAACAGAGCACAAGGTGACATGAATTTATACATAACCTAACAATTGGAATAATGAGCAGCTGTTGTGTACAGTGCTAAGAATATGTATTCACAAAAATCCAAATTCCAAATGATGCTTCATAATTTCTGATTAGACTAGAGGTTGAGATTCCACCAAAAGAGGTCATAGGCCCTCTTATAAATGCCAATATTTCTGCTACATTTTCCACGTTCTCACAGCTCGTGAGAAGTGCGTAAGTTTAATCACCGTACTAAGTGTTTAATCAGGCCTCCTGGGATGTTCTGATGGCAAGTCTCAGCACTGTAATATAATTAGGTGGCACATCGTGTCTCCAGTGACTTGGGGTACTCCAGGGGCCGATACTCGCGCCCTTTCTACATCCCTACGTCATGCTTCAAAACGCTGTAATGTCACTGCGTACTGAATTAAATTGTTTCAGTGTTATTACCGAAATTTAATCCCAAAGCGTTGAAGGACCCTGCAGAATATCATATGCTATTCTTTTTTCAAAATATTCATCTTGAAACCTACAATTTAAGGATAGGGAGTCTTACCTTTTGCTGATGGTGGTTAAATTTTTGACATCTCAGCTTCAAATCCTAGAAAAATAAATCATGAGTTATTAAAGTGATCAGAGGCAGGAAAATAATAGTAGGTACTGTAACGCATTTCCCTAATTAACATGAAATATTCGAGATAAGCTCTAGTCATAATCATAATTTTATTTTTATTATTTACATTAAATCAATATAAGGTTCATTGATTTTCAATTATTTTAATGCAATAATGTTTATTTGTTGTGTATTTACTTTAAACATAGGAGGGCTATTCTAATTCAACTTATCAACATGATAACATAACATGGTCTTGATAACACACTAGCGCATCTAGCGGATGTATTTAGAAACTAAGCTGATACGTCATCTGTGACGTATAGGTCTTGATAAACTTAGCAACACCTCTGCTAGTGTCGCTACCGAGATAGCGACTTGATAACTCCGACATTTAGCTTGAAATTGAGGTTATCTTGTTTACTTCTTGACTGTTTTGGAGTTCTTTTTGTCAAATTGATATGGCGCTTTGTTTGCTTCAATTATTGGTTGTTGAGGCTGTAGAATTTGAAGAACGATGAAAATAGAACTACGCGAAGATTAATAAGGGATGTGCAAGATCCTTTTGGAACTGCGAACGCAGAATTTCGTGCAAATTTTCGGCTTAGCAAGGAATGCTGCTTGTATATTGCGAATAGTTTAAATAAACATACTGACATGTATCGCAATCGTGTGCCAGCGCATTTTCGGGTAATGATACTCTCATATATTAGATACAATATAAGAATAAACATGATTTTTTTCTTGGTTTTCAGATTTTATGAGCATTAAAGACGTGGCGAATGTCATGATTTGGTATTTGATGCGTAGGTGGATATTTTTTTCCAAAAATAAATTCATAAGCGCGCGTCTTTTTACTAGCAACTTATTTATTTGTACCAACCTATAAACTTAAAATAACTAGATGTTGATAATCTTAGCAAGGTCACATGACGTCATTATGACATCATAGTTATCAAGACCTAAGTGTCGCTACAATTAGAATAGGTACCCTGATGATTTATTGAGAATGTATATGAACACAGTCCAGAAATATACTAACGCGCTTGCGCAGAAACGATTAATATGTCATCGAAGTAAGTATAGACAGTATAATTGATATAGAATATGAATAAAGAAAGAATAAAGTTTTTGTTCTCGATTTGGCACATTTTTTGATCTTTTAACCTGTGATGGCAGTGATTATGATACAGGTATAATAAAAAGTTATAGAAATCTGAAATTTACATTTCTAAATTTTGATGGAAATATCTGTTTTCCATTTTGACTATTTTCGGCTTGATGTCGGTAAGTATGTGTGTATGTGTGTGCGTTCGTAACTCGTAAATCTCAAAGCCCGTCGAACGTATAGTGTTGAAATCTTGTATTTGAGAATTGCTTAGGGTCTAGTTGTGCACCTCGCATTATGGTTGCAATCGTCTGTACCAGAATGATTAGCCGTAGGATACCGAAATTTTGTATTTGAGATTGATGTAGCATCTAAATCAGGAATGGGTAAAAGCCAGCCCGCGGGCCGGATTCCGCCCTTTTTGGTTGTTTAATCCGGCCAGTCAGTACCTGCTTATTTAGCATATACCCAAAATTTTCTTTCAAAAAATCACACAAGATTCCAACTGTCGCTGGTTGTTTATAACAGAACGGTCAAAGCAAAAATCTCTGCTTTATCCGATGTATAAATAAATTTTCAGTTTTCACGTCTCACATTAAGTATTATTAAATAATACTACATTGTGTTTTGATTCTTTGTTTTTAATAGTTCTATTTATATTATAGTAAATTTATAATTACTAGAAGCTTGCAAGCGCCCGTTGAAAAGTGATGAGTCGTCAGTCAAATGAAAGATAATTATGTTTAGCACATAATAATTAGCATAAAATACTTTAAATGTAAATGATGATGCTTTAGGTAAGTAATATTAATGAAATAATGGTTATGTAAAGGAATGAAAAAAAAAAAAATCTTTACTCGAATGCAATTCTAATTTGGTATCTGTCGAACCATAGACCAACACTCTCCCTTTAAGCAATAGATTTTTTACATAAAGGTATTCTAATTACAAAATATTATGCACAATTTTCTGCACTCAAATCGAATGAAAAATGTCGTATTGAATGATGGTAACACTTTTGAGTTTATTTATAATAGTAGAAAGTTCTAATATGTGATTTTTTTAATTAAATTAGTGTTTTTGAAGCTTTCCAAACGTAAAAGCAGCATTAATAATGCTCAAAAGCTGAGAATAGCCCAAAAAATGATCACTAAAATATTTATGTCCATGCTGTACTAATAATGCGAGTGTAATCGGACCGAGAAGAGAACACTTAAAATAAATTTTCCTCAATTTTTAAATTATTGAGCAATTCAAATGCAGTTTTTTCGTGATTTTCAGATGACTACATATAATTATCATTGATTTAGTTAAAATTTGTTGCAATAATACGAAAAATGAGCCCAAAAAATGGCGTTTTAAATTTATCTGTACGATAACGTATAAGTATATAAGGGAATTTCTCTTGGATTTGATATCTTTTCATATTATTGGAAGTGCTTGTTAGTTGACGGCTAGTTTGATCTGTTACACCTATACATGAATGAATTTACCTGTCCTTAATTTGCAATAATTCTACAGAATATAAAACAATTTTAAAGCTCGTATCTCCTAAAATTATAATAATCGTAAATAAGAAGCTTATATAATCTATTTTATATTGAAATCATTTTTAACATTCAGCCGTTCAACCCTGTCTGTATGAAACGGAAAATAATGCAACAGAATAGGATGAATCTGTTACACTTTGGAAGCGTATATCTTCCAAAATAATAATCGTAGAATAATCTGTCAATTCTCTGGCTTGAAGAATTTCATGAAATTGGAATTTTGGCCCGCCTTTAAAAGTATTCGCCCACCTCTGATCTAAATGGTTATCTTATATTTTGGTACCAACCGACTGAGCCGAAAGTGCACTTTATATAACAGACTTTTCGAATTTTCCGCATAAATTCAAAACAATCAGTCGTAGAATATTAAAATTCTGTATTGAACACTTCCATAACTTCTAGTTGCACACCTCCTATTATGATTGCAATGGTCTGTACCGGAAGTGCACTTTCTTTGGAACATTTTTTGAATTTTCCGCATAAATCCAAAACGATTGAACGTAAAATGTTACAATTCAGTATTTGAGATAATAGTACCGTCTTGATCTAGATGCTCATATCCTATTTTTATTAAGATCGATTGAGCCAGAAGTGCATTTAACTTGACAGTCTTTTGGAATTTTTCGCATAAATTTGAAACAATCGGCTGTAGAGTATTGAAATTTAGTATTTCAGTCTGCTGTAGCATCTGAATGATCGCATACGATTCTCACAATAATCGATTGAACTGGAAGTGCACATCAGTTGAAATTTTTCTTTAATTTTGCGCATAAATTCATAAGTCAGCCGTAGAATCTTGGAAATCAGTATTTAGGAATGTTGTAGCATAAGAATGATGATCTTCTGTTTCCAAAGCAACCGACTGGGTCGAAAACGGACTTGATAGTTTTTTGGAAGATCCAAAATGATTAGTCGTGGAAAGATGAGATTTTGCGTTTGATTATCGTATTATTCTATGCAAAAAATATATCCAATGGTGTAAAAATAAGTCACGTGATGTCCACGTCAGATTTTTTAAGAATTTCAATTCATAAATCATGTATAAGATAGAAAAACAAAACATTTGTTTGGAATTTATGTCTGAACATTTTAATTATATTTATGAGTATAAATGAGCAAAAATGATGTAGATTTAAAAGGTATTCTTTATCTTCCTGCCATTCAATTAACAAGTGAATAATTGAGTAGTTATTTATATTGATCACATGCATGTTAATTTCAAGGGCACAGATGGTATTAGACTTTCATTTGTAGCGAATAAAATGCATAATATCGAACATAGCCTACCACATCAGCCTTGAATTATCTTAAGAGAATTTTGTCTTACATGTAATTACCGACTCTAGGTAAAAATTATAAGTGCAAGGTCTTTAGTTTTTGCACACTTGTGTGGATAATAACTGTATTTCCATAATATGTCTTCTAATACGAGCAAATCTTATATAGTAATATGTAATTGAAATATAATCAGAACTTATTTGATATTGAGTTCCACATGCGACGAGCAAATATTGTTAAAAAATAAAAGTGGTATAACAGGTTCCCTTTTTATGTTTGATGCTTTTAAAGTGTTGGAATGAGTAGGTTGAAGAATAATATTAACAGGTGAGCTAAAAAACCCATTCCTGGTTTTTACAAGGTTAATATTGATTTATTATCAATTAATTCTATTAAAAAAATTGGCTTGATTTTCATTCAACATACAATCTGGAATAATTCTGATATTAAAGATAGATATTTTGATTGCAATTGCAAGCGGCGGACATAAAATGCATTATCTCTCCTTATGTGTACGTAGTAGAAGATTTACCAGCAGGCCTAGGACGGCAGATCTTAGGGGCGGCAAATTTGAAGACCAAATTCTTTTTTCAGCCATTTTACAGAATTTGAAAAAAAATTATGTGAGACAGTTCTCCGATGTCTTGCAGAAACATAAAACATCCAATTCACCCCCCACAACCAGAAGTAAGGGCGGTAAAAATTTAACAGCCTATACATAAATGTGTAAATCTGCTTTATACTAAAATATGTAAACCTTTCTTCAACACAATATTCACTTTTACAATTATAGAATGAATGTAAGGGAATAAATAGTAGATAATAATTTATACATGTAGATATGCGTAAGAGTATGACAAATACTAATAGAAATCTATCCTATTTCAAGGTCCAATTCACCTGCTCTATTAATCCAACAATAGCTCCAATCCCCATTCATATAAAAGTCAACATAGCTACCGAAACAATCGACAGATTGTATACAAACCACCCGCTGTCATCACGCTAAACATTCTAAATTCATCGCTCTACCCATGAAAACATTCGGCAGTCCACAGAGCTATCTTTCTGATATTTAAATAAATCATCATTCTCGCGTATTAGTTTCAGAGTCGCAGGGTGCCTGGAAAACAGTCGCTAGTGCCCAGCGGGCGGCGGATAAATCATGTAAAGAGGGGGAAGAAAAAAGAGAATAGCGCACCCCCACTTAGATATTAATATTTTTTTGTTTTGTTGTGATGTTTGGAGGTGATGAATTATTGTGTCGATGGGGTTTATTGCTCTGCTGAGACGTAAACTTTAACTGAATTGGGAACACATAATTGACTTTGAGGGACCATTATTTATAAAAGAACACAACCGGATGTTGAAAAACAATATTTCGTAATTAAAAGAAGCAGTTTTTATAGGGGACATCATCAAATAACATGCCAAGGTTACGAATTGAATTTAATATCTTTTTATAAGGAAAAACCAGATCGAATTTTTTTGCTATTGTTTTATTGAACGTTTTTATGGGGCGTGACCAAAAATTTTAGTTTTTTGAGTAATTAAGTATATAAAATGTACGTATAGTTTATAAATTGGACAAATACAGGTTTTATTTGCAAGTCGAAGATTTCGTTCTTTCAATTTATGGAAAAAAATCAGATAAGCTTAGTTCACCATATATCCCAAAATGTTGGGAATTATTGCCATCTATGTTCGAATTTTATAATATCAGCCAGTAAAATTATTGTGAGAAAATTACATATTTGGAGATTTCATGATTTTGAAAAAATCCTGAAAGGCAAGAAATAAGATTTGCAACCAGTAAAAGAGGATAACTATAACAAAAACTTTAGAAGTCTCGCGGCGACCGGAATGTCAATTTAATTACAGTCAAAAGAGAGAAATATTCTTATCGTAGCAACCCTCGACAGTAGACAGAAGAAGAATAAGAACAAGAACAGCTGAACAAGGTTTCTCCTTCTCTATCGATTTAATTTTTTCGGCTTTTCTTCAGGGATTTTTTGAGCAGTACTGGTGAAACAGAAAGAGAGATTATTGGAGAAGCGAGAAGAATGATAAAAGGGGAGCAAAGTGGGGTAACACGATGGTGCGTTGCTATGGGGACGGCCCGCCCCACCGCGGGACGACCGCAACCACACCCAGTACGCCACTGGAACAGTGGACACCAAACGTAGGTTAGGCTACACGCCAAACATACGTGTATTTGAACAGGAGATATTAGACATCCAAATATCTGTACAGTGGCGCTTTTTGATCATCGATTGGTCGAAACGCTAATCGTTTTGTACTTGAAGACTCAAGTTGTTCTATACATATTTTTTTTAACGTTCCTATTTTATATTTGCTAGCTTAATATTCAAACGATGATCAAAGAACATTAGCTCTTAAACCAGCGATAATCTTTTCAGAGTTTTCGAAACAAATTCATTTGAAACTGTTTGGAGTCCCTGGCAGCATCAAATACGAGCCATCAGATATTTTGTATATGTCTTCACGCAATAACCTCGTACATACAGAGTAAAAAATTCAGCCATTAGGATGATGAAATGTTGTTATCAGTCTGACGTTCGTGTATGTTGATGATTTAAGCCGTTCATCATCGGTCGATATAGTAGGAAACTGTCATTATGTACTACGTAACGCCATTTGTTGATTAATAAATTTATGAGTTGGAGTATACTTGGGGGAAAATTTATAAAAATATATTTTCACAAAAGAAAGTGAAAGAAACATTACACTTGGATTGTTATTCTCAATTATAATTTGTTTCATATTTCTGTTGTTTTTTTGACGTCAATAAAATGGACTACTAAATATTTACTAATTCTATTGTTAACACCTAAGGGAAAACCCTAATTATAATGAGATCGAACAGCAGTCATAAATTTGCAAACTCAACATGAACTGTGCGTTAACTTCTTAACAACTTTGTAATTTACTTAAAAGCTATTCAGCACAATCTTTTATTTGGAAGAGGGCCAAATTCTGCCAGAAGTTAATGAGAAAACATATGCACCTCTCATGAACTCGAAAGTGAAATATTTATGTCGCTTGGGCTTTGTTTTCGCGATAAGGAAAATGTTTGCAGAGTGAAATAAAATGAGGCCGATTTCTAGCAGGGTTCTTGCCAAGGGCTGGGAATAAAACATACTCATCTATAATTATATATTAATTAATAATAACTTATTTCTTGAGAATGTGTTTGTGAAATTAAGATGTTTCCAAAGTAATCGTAAATCTGATGAGTTGGAAAAAATATATGTCGATATTTGTTCTCTAGCATAAAGAGTTAAAATGATGGGATGGCTTGCCAATATACCAAAAAGTATATTGATCGACAGCGTGGTACAGTGGCATAGATTTATAAGAAGGACATTCAAATCCCAAGAGACAGGTTCTTCGACCTGATCGAATATCAAACGACCAGGTGAATTTTAATTTGATCGAATGAGCTATAAGTTGATCGGATGGGCTATCATTCGCTCTGGACTATCAGTCGATCGGGTACACTATTAGTCGATCGGATGTACTATCAGTTGATATAGTGAACAATAAGTCGATCGAGTGGATTATCAGTAGACCGAGTGATCCTTCAATTAGTCAAGTAAAATTTAATAAAAACCGAATGGCATGCTAGTCGACTCAGTGGCTTATTAGTCGACCAGATAGCATGCTTGTCAATTGGTTGATATGCTTGTTGATAGAGCGGCGTAATTAACAGCAGGTGAAGTATAAATCGATCAGATGGTTGGTGTTGTATCAACAGATCAACTATAATTCTATAGGAACAAATGGCATGTTTGTCAATTGGATGACTTATTAATCTGTCGAATGGCATTCTTGTCAATCAAATAACATGTTACATAATCAAGTGCCCTACTGACCGACCAGATAGAAAATCGACCAAACAGGTGGTATTCTAATTGATCAAATAGAATTCTAAAAGAATATAATATGGCATGCAGTTCAATTAAGTAGTTTATTAGTTGATCGAACTCGAACGGCATACTTGTCAATCAATTGACATGCTATGCGATCGAGTGGCATATTCATCAACTAGGCAGAGTATAAATCGACCATGTGGTTGATGGTGTTTTAATCGACATGTTTCTCAATTGGATGATTTATTGATCTGCCGGACGGTATTTTTGTCAATCAGGTGACATGTTACCCATTCGAGTGTCCTACTAATCAACTAGATAGTGTAGCGACCGAACAGGTGATATTCTAATTGATCAACTAAATTTCTAAAAGGGCGAATGGCATGCTAATCAATTAACTGGCCTATTAGTCGACTGAGCGACATGCTGTCAATCGGATGACATGTTACTCGTACTAATCAACCAGCAGGTATATCAATCGACCAAGTGGTATTTCAATCAATCAAATAGAATTCTAGAATATTTAATGGCGTGCGAGATCAGCTGAATTACTGATTATTTGACCAGATGGCATTCTCGTCAATCAGATAGAATGCTAATCGATCAAGTGGCATATCTATCGACCTGATGGAATACTAGTATAGTGTATCTGTCGATCGAGTGGGATGTTGTTCGTTCGGATGGAATACTATTCGATTGGATTGAATGTTAATCGATCGAGTAAAATATTAGGAGATGAATCAGCATGCTAGTTAAACTAGGAACATATTGACCAATTAATTAGGCTCGAGCGAATAACATGCTTACCAATCAGATAAAATGCTAGTTGGGTTGAGTTTTAATCAATTGAAATAAATGAGATACTAGTTGCCTTGGTTTATTATTAGACGACCGGATGGTAACTTTGTCAATCAGATGACATGCTAATAGATTAGTCGGAAGAGTGAAATACTAATCAAGCGGATATTACGACTGTCGGTTGAGGGAATGCTAGTTGACCGTTTGGAGTTCAAGTAGATAAATTGGCATGCTATTCGATTGCTTGGATCATCAGACAAGCGGATGGTATACTTGTCAATCAATATAGTGGAATACATACTGATGAGAGGAAATGCAGATGGAATGCCAATCAATTAAGTAGAATGCTAGTTGATCAGGTGGCACTTTGACCAAGTGAGCGAGTAGAACTCTAGAAGATCAAATGATATGCTAGTCGACCGAATTGCATGCTTGTCAATCAGATAACATATTATTCAATCGAGTGGTATATTAGTCGAATGAGTGGAATGCTACTCGAACGGATTGAATACTTGTCGAACATCGGGTGGTACGCCAGTCGAATGGATGGTATTTCAATTAGCTGGGTGGAATTCTAGATGACAGATTGATGTGCTAGTTGAGTGAGTGGCACATTATTCGTTCGAATGGCATACTTGTCAATCGTATGACCTACTAGTCGATCAATTGACATACTAGATGATGTCGATCGGGTGCTAGTCTAGTAGAAGACTGAGTATAAGCCAATGGCGCAGTATTTTAGAAGACATATGAATATGCTTGTCAATTGAATTATACGTTTATCAACCTAGCAGCTTAGTCGACCAAGTGGAATGCTAGTGGAGCAGACAGCACACTTGTCGATCGAACGAAACGCTAGTCAATTGGGTAAAATACTAGTCAATCGAGATGCAAGTCTAGTGATTGACAGTTTTTTTGAGTGAATAGTATGCTTGTCAAAAAGATCACATGTTAGTAATCGAGTGACATGCCAATCAAAAAGATGCCTGTCATGCGGATAGCATATATGTCGATCGAATGGTTTATAAGTTGACTAGGTGGTATGCTAGAGGACTGTAAAGCATATTTGTCGATCAGGTGGAATGGTAGTCGACCTAATAGAATTCTAAGACTGTATCGACAAATGGTTTGCAAGGTAACCAGGTGGCATGCTTATGACATGCTAGTCGATTTGGTGTTATGTTAGTCAATCGGGTGAAGCTCTAGGTGAGCAAGTAAGTGGCAAATTTGTCATGTCAGAAAACTGCTAGTCACCCAAGTGGCATATTAGTCGACCGGATGGCATGTTAATCGATCGGGTGATTGAATGGCATACTAGTAGAACAAGTGGAATGCTAGTCAAGTGAGTGGTTTATTAGAGCTTTAGTCGAATAAATGGTATATTTTTCGAACAGGTAGCAGTGTTATACACAATATGTCGTTCTCATTCAGCAGATTGAATAACAGCCGATTAAGTGATACGCTAGTTGATCGCATTGAATACTTGTTGGCCAAGTGGATTACCAATAGAGTGGACGGCATATTTGTCGAGCGGTCAAAAATGACTTGTCAGTCGACACGATAGCATATTTAGCCGATTAGGCTATATGCTAATAAAATGAGTGGAAGGTTAGTAAAATAGGTGATTGAAGTACCAATCGACCGAGTAGAACGCTAGTCAAATGGATTGTACATTTTTTGGGTGGATGGCATGCTAGTTGAGCGGACGGTTGATCGGATTATATACTAGTCAAAAAGGTGGTATGCTGATCGGTCAGGTACAGTTTTATTCGATCAGGTGGCTTGCCAATCAACTGCATAGCGCGTAAGTCGATTAAAGGATATTGGTGATTATATCGATGAGATGTAATTTTGACCTTTTATCAACATAAAATCGAATTCTCAATTTGAGGAATCAGATAACTGTACCAATTAGCTTTAAACTGTCAGATTACTGATTTCTTTTTTCCAGTATTCACTGGATTTGATTATAGTTCATATGATTACAGAGAAAAAAAATTGGGTATGATAATAAAAAAATGAATTCATTTTTATTTAGTCTCAACTATTTTATGGACAAATCTGCTTTGAACACATTTTATTCATAAATAGGATTATTGAATTATTTTATCTTGAAAAATACATTTGAATGAATTAGTTATCCTTTTTTCTTCGTTCCGATATATTTTTTTGTCGTTCAAAAGCAAGCAATGTTCTTTTCAGCTCTGCCTGTTACAGCATGTTGTATTCGAAGCTTCAGCTTCAGTTTTAGACAGGCGCAGATCGTCCTATCCTTGCTAGGGCGATATGGGCGGACTTGGGCGTTTATCCTGAGCGCCGACTCCATCCTGCGTGACGTCACACTCTGATAATAAAGACTGATGGTCAATAATGGCGCCAGCGAACGACGCTCAGTTTGACACACACTATCTCCAACAGGAGCGACGTCGAGAGAACTCTCACAATTTTTGACAACTTTATCTTTTGTTGTGTTTATTTTTTGTGTGTGTTGTGGACAGAGTGTTGTGTTCCATGAGGTAGTGGACGTTTAGAGATGTCGCTTTTGGAGCAGAGTCGCCTGCATGGACCTCCAGCGCCACCTCCTGGGGGACTGCTTCCGCCGCATCCTTTGGACAATGCTCCGCCGAATCCTGATGTGCTTTTAGCGCTCCTGGCAAGGAATAAGGCGCTCGAAGGTGAGCGACATTCGGACTCTTGCCAAATGCTTTCAAATAGAATATGCCAAGTTTCCTAATCTAGTTTTGTGATTGCATTGAATCATTACAATCACAAAAAACAATATTTAGTCAAACTATTTATTTTATGAATCTGCAAGTAATGTTTATAAAACTATATTTATATGATATACGTCGCTTGAAACAGCTGGATAAAATTAATCTTATATCGTCTACCGTAAGACAAGTGCACAATTATGTTTTTATAAAAGTAAATATTAGATTATCACCATAAAAATATAATAGTTTGTAGTTTTTATTACATAATGTCTGGTATCAGTTCACTATACAAATATTATGTTATCATCATTTCAACACATTATTAAATAAATAATGCAAAGAATTAAGCATTTTATAATTTCATTTCATACAGAAATTATTTGTTTGACACAAAATGTACCTTATTAATAAAAATATACAGGATGTTAATAAGAATATACAGGTTGTTAATATAAAATACATTATGTTGCGGTTTCGTATGTCAATCAGATCTTAATGAAAAACTTGAATTGTCCATGGCCAGTATGAAAGCTGCAAATATACACCGCGCAAATGAGTAGTGTACTAGATTCGAGCTTTGACGTTGTGAATAATCATAACTTCGCATAATAATTTTGCGAGTAATATACTTTCATGGTGACTTATTGGAAAGAAAAGATCTTTCTTCAAATAATGACTCTGTCACTCAATTGTTTTGACTATTCCATTCGCAGTATTTATAACAAGGTTAACAATGTTAAATCACCATAGTAACGGTGCATATCAATGGGTATTTGGACGTGAGAAATACCATCGGGTATTACTCTAGTGGTCAAAGTGAGTACTTGTAGATGTGGATACCTCCAATTTGTAATTTCGTGCTTTCTTCGTATTTAATGAAATATTTTTTCTGAATAACTCCATCAATTTTATTTTCTGATTTATCACCAAACCTTTTCGAACTAGTTTCCATATCAGAGCGCAATTTATTTCTCTATTATTCGTCAGAGAAAAAGCAAGGAGTTCTAATTTTCAAGTTGACAGTTTGTTTACTCGTTCCTAAGAAAATTACGTGACTTGTTACTTGATTCATAGAAAACTAATCTGAAAAAATGATTTGACTCCATATACCATTTGTAGTTAAAGTATTATAGACTATTTTTGTGGAGCAAAATCACTCATGTTTATTGTGCTTATGTGAATACCACTCGTGCTGCACACTCGTGGTATTCAAACGCAAGCACAATAAACATTCGTGATAGCACCACAAAAATAATCGATAATATTTCAACTACTTATGGTATAATAAATGAATATTTACGATAACCTTTTGCCTTTAAAAAATTACATGCGTTATAGGTCGCAAATTTTGACTGTTTCTAGTAGCATGCTTTTTAATCAATTGACTAGCTACTAGAATATAATTGTAGTGATTTTTGTTATGGTCGATAGAATTGTTTTATTATTATAAACAGTTTTCTACTGATGCTCCCTTTTTTTGGGACAAGCGAAAGTTATAGTTAATATGCAGACGGCAAAGGCTTCGATTTTTACGTTTCTGACTCAGGTTCGAGTGCGGAGCCCACAATTTTCTTCAATTTTTTTTTTATGCGCAGGGCTTGGCAGTTGATTTACAAAATTGTTCTTGATGGCTTGCTGTAGAGGAGCAAATAAAGTATGGAGGAATTTTAAACCATATTAAGTAAAGCTCACAACAAAATTATTAGTGCATAAATAGCACATCTGTAAGATGTTCACCATCCGCTTATATGTATTGCTGCAATTTGCCTTGGAAATTTAAGATAATAGTACAATCATCCGGTGGTTTTACCTGAAAAGTTTTCCGGGAGTTTTGAAAATAGGTAATTTCATAGATTTCGATGTGCTCCTTCCGAATTTCGTATCTTTGCCGCTAGCTCCACCATATTGGAAGAATGGCACCTGAAAACAGTTTTTTGACAATATCTCCTTTCCGACTCATTTCACGATAAAAACATTCATATACAAAATGAAACTAGAAAAAATTTCCTACAATTCCTGTGGTAACTTTTTTTTCGTAAAATCATCAGTTTTGGCGTTCGAGCGCCGCAAAGTGTAGTTGAGCGCGTAAATCGCAGTAGTGGATGAGAAGTCGTGACATAGCTTCCTTTACGTGAAGATGCAGCGATTAACTTCTTATTATTACATCGTTTTCAAAATACATCGACCTGAGTCCCACCAAAAGTTTATCCTTGTTGTCCTTTCTTTTAATACTTGACTTACGAAAAACTTCAATCATTTTTCTTTCACTTCAATCACTTCACTTTTATGCAATGGATTAGCACAAATAAAAAAATCACTTCATCAGAAGCCGTGGCTTTATAAATGCAGACAACACTGTAAAAGGAGAAAAGGACGCCCGACACAAAGGTCATGCATTCCTTTATAACTGCGGAGGACAGACCATAGTGAGCCAAATTTTCAAAGCATTCTAAAATATTTGTTGTTAGTATAGTTATTAGATTCAAGTTAATTTCATAATTCACAAATTACAGTTAAAATTTAAAAGTCACGGGTTGGCGAAATGCATAGTAGTTTGCGGCGCTCGTACGCCAAAACTATAAATGTTACGAAAAAAAAGCTTATCACATAAATTGTAGAAAATTTTCTCTAGTTTCATTTTATATATAAATACTTTCATCGTGAAATAAGTCGGAAAGGAGATAAAAAACTGCATTTAAGCGCCATTTTTCAATATAGCGGCGCGAGCGACAAAGATACTCCCAGTAAACTTTCCAGGTAACCTCTTTTTTTAGAATCAAATGACTGTACTATAACGGACTAAAAGATATTTTAGTTTATATTTAACAATATTATTTTTTCCTTAATTAGCGTTTCAATTCTGTGCATATCTATGAGCCCTACAGATCTATAACACCAAAAGAAATTGAAAAAGCGCATCGATTTTTGTTGATTAATAAAAAAATTTTCACAAGGATGACTAGTTCATTGCGATTTTGTTCATAATTAACAGATTTTTGAGTTTATTAAATAATATAGATTCACACAAAAATGCAACATTAGTTTCTCAGAATTTGAAGTTTTCGAGAACGTCTTTAGTAAATTTTTAATTTCAAATATCTTTAAAGAAAAAGAATCGGGAGCAGTTGAACGGGCGCAAACGTCACAATAGTTCCGTCAGAAGACTTTTACCGCGAGTATTCGTTGATTAATGGGCCATTTAGCTATAGTAGGTGAAACTTCAAATATCAATTTACGAATGGATATTTTTTAAGGAAATGTGACATCAGTAATATTTTCATAGCAAGCTATCAACAATCATTCAATTTGAAGTGCATATTTTGTAGCTATCATACTGCGTTAGTCTTAAGTTTCAATTTGAAGAACAATCAACTTTTCATATTAATTTTTGCCTTTGAAAAATGACTGGCACTTCGGTCCGTTCTTTGTATGGCTACACGTTACAAGTCGCAAACATTGACTTTTTTGATTGATTTCTTCTTCTGTATATTGACTAGCTATCTTAATAAGAGCCTAATAATTTTGAGAATGATTTGTGAGATAGTTCAATTTTTGTAAGTTTGATTATTCGTTAGGATTAATTAACGTAAACTCATACCATGGAAGGTGCACTTTTGGGTTTACCATTGATTGTATTAACTTACTAAAGATATTTTTATATATTCTGTAACTCAATCACTCATTTTTTATTGATCAATAAGACTTTAGACAATCAATGATCAATAACAACGTATTGATTATATAAAAAGATTAAAAAAATTATTATTAAGTCCTTCATAACATGATCTTCAAAAAGGATTTATGTTCGTTTGAAAGGATACATTAAATGCTGCTTTTTATTCTACATTCTAATACAGCTTCTTAATGCACATAGCAGAACACTGTGATTAAAATATGATTTTCTGTATGCCCTGTGCATTTTTTTTGCATCAAAATGTAATATTTTGCCTTTACTTTTTGACGTATCAATTACGAATTTTACGACTACGACCGACTTATTGAAATTTTTCCAAAGATTCAGGCTTTTAATGATTGAAAATATACACTTCACACAATCACCAAATTTCTTGTGTTCCACCACTTCACACCTTTTCGAAAGAAGTTTCACATACTTGTGAGAACAGTGTGAAGATAACTGAACTTATATACCTCAGGAAAGTGGATGGACAGTGTCCAATAGATTCAACATCTGCCAGATGGCTAATGTAATGTCTTTAGTGGTTCGTTCCGTTTGCCGATTTAGCCAGTTACCGGTAATTACGTTACAACCGGGAAAATTTACCGGTTTGAAAAATGGAGACAGAAATGTGGTGAACACAAATGTGTTTGGATTATTATTTAGCACGTTTTCCCATATTTTTTGTGAGATTATTCTAAGATACCGTAATATATTTGGCGTCAAAATGAGATAAAATAATTTATCTTGGATTTTTAGTACATTAGATAAAATCTACAACTTCCATCAATTATTATTTATCTACACATATTTTTGTGAAAATCGCTACTTCAATGCCGATAAATGTTTCCCACGAATATAATCTTCAGTCACCCAAAAAACCAACTATTGAATATCATATTAAAAGTTCATTTAAAGATTATAAAAAAGCCGGAGGCAACTGTTGCAAAACGCTCTATTTAAACATGGTAACAAGAGTAAAACACAATAAAGAGGGGCCGATCTTTGGGTCTTGTGTGTTACTATATAATTATATAAGCCTGATGACTGGTTGACATGCTTACAAAAAAGATCAGATATTTCAAGGGCGTACCAAAAAATTTTCAAATGCAATATGTTAGACGGAAGATTGTCTGTATTTTAGCACAAGTGATTTAGTACTCAAAATAGTAATGCGTAACGTATGAACATTTACAGACATTGACAGATTTTTTTTCGGCAGATGTGGCTGTATTGAATTGAGGATTTCAGCACCGTCTATTAACAATTATAATGAGTTTATTATTATTAGAGTGGTTTTCATTTACAAATAAAAATAAATACAAGGAGCATTCACGAAAGAAGTCTTCGAGTTCATTTTGATAAAATGACATTTGATGATAGATTATGAAATACTAATTTTTTACATCACTCTCAGAGTGAAAAGGTGGCTTTTATGAAAAACTGTGCAATAAAAGTTTTATTGCACAGTTTTGATGCATAATTTCATTGATAAAGTCCATCAGTTCCAATTAATAGTATTGTCACAAATTTTATTGTGAATAATTTATTTATACAGATACAGTACCAATATTTACTTAATAAACTCGTATGATTACAATTTCGCTCGTACTGAATGACTGACTCCCAGCTCACGCTCTTTATATATACCCTAATCCAACAATGGGCCAATATTCAAATGTCTAACAGTTGTTGCCTGACAACCACCGAACCATAGGCTGTCAATCACGTCCGACAATGTGAACTAATTAATTAAAATATTCCACATTTGTGACAGTATTTTAAATATCTGGGAACTTTCTAAGACTCATTTACAACACTTGCATCTTTTTTGAACATTTTAAACTTAATATTTTAAATCAAATTTCTAAAACCAATTATGCCAACTTCGATGAAAATTGTTAAACTCATAATATCGTTTCCTTACTTACCAATAGTAGTCATCTAAGTGACATTTACAAAAGGAAATATATTAATTTATAATTGATTGGTTTGCGAAAATTAGGACGATCAAAGATAATAATTATTTATGTATCTAGTGCGCAAAGTTATACTTAGGTGCTTGAGAATTAAAGCACCAAAGAAATTTCGCGCGCGAATTGCATACAAGATTCTTCAGCAGATATCAAAAAATTATTAAAATCATAATTAAATAATTAGTGGAGTTTCTTATCATACCAACGTGCACGAAATACTTAGTGCATGTTGTCAAGATGAAACTAGTGCGCAAAACACTTCATGCACGTTGTCATGATAAACAACTCCAATGTGACATTTCGCATACTAATAGTGATGTACAAATGTCATTATTTTTTGACGTCTGTTGGAAAAACTTTGTAAGACGCACGTGTAAAAAATCTCTCGTATTTTTAATCAAGCCGCTCGTGCATTAACGTATGAATTTTCACACTTGTATCTCAAATATCTTTTATGTGATTGTCGTTTATTAACAATTTAGAGTAGATCGAATGAAAAAGAACTCAGCAAGGTTTGAAAAAGAGACAAGTGCAGCATCCAGGCAGCAAAAACAAAGAGAAAATCAGTTATTTGCAAATGTGCTATAATCAAATGATAAAAAACACAGTGATCACTTTTAAGGGAAATAGAGAATCGTTTACACAAAAATATAAAGGAACTAAAAACTAGGAAAACATTATTTTTGTAAGTGAAGTATGTGGAAGTATTAGTCTCCACATACATAAATTTTCGTTCATGGTTGCCTTCAAAGATGCATTGTCTTCGAATTGTATCTTTTCTAGGATCTTGGAACAGAAAATAGTCGCTGAAAATAGATCTGGATTGTATAAAATGAGTGATTAATTTCTTGAAGCCAATAGTCTTGTATGGTAATTTTCTTATTTTGAAAGGTGTGGACGGCAGCGTTATCATGGTCATGTAACACATCTTTAGTCAATTTTTTACGTCTCTTGAGATTTAAGCCGCTCCTGGGCTAATATGAGCTTGCCGCTCCTATTTCTGTATTGGATATAATATGTGCATATAGGCATTTTCCGACACACCAATTTCAAAGTATTCTCCGCTTTTCATTCTTGTCACAACTTTCAAAGCCTTGCTTTCCCATTCTGTTCAGTCTATGGTGAATCGGATCCTGCACAAGGAAAGAGTAGAGTTGCCCATTTTTTCTTTTAAATTGATCAAACGTTCTTCTTGTATGATCCCGAAAAACGAAAGGCCTATGATCTTTCCAGTCAAAGAAGCAGGTTCGAACTTTTTTGAGTGGTTTCGAGGGGGTAACTACTGAACTATTATTGGGAACAGATATTTCAAAGGAATTACAGGTATTTCAGAGAGAGATAGATGTATTCCAAAGGATCAATAGTTGTTTGTAAGGCCATACAAGTACTCCAGAAACATTTGTATTTGACAAGAAACATTTATATGTAATCTCTGAGAAGTACAAGTATTCTACAGGAAATACAGGTATTTCTGTATTATTCTAAATTAAACAAAAGTAGTCCGATGGTATTTCACAGAAAATACGTACATGTAGTCCACGGGTATTTCCTAGAAAAGTATTATATAGGAAGTATAGAGTATTCCACTGGAAATACAGGTATCTCTGAGGTATTCCATAGGTTTATTATTATTTTATTATAGAGTACAGACGAAGTGGGCCCATGCCTTTATTTCACAGGTTTCTCAGTTTTTTCTTGTCATTGGTTTTTCTTTCCAGTTTCTTATATTCAGTTCATTAAGGTCTTTTTCCATTGATTTGTAGCCAACCAGTTTTTGACCTCACTTTCTTCTTTCTGTCTTCTATTTCACCGTGCAGTTCTTTCTTAAGCCCGCCGCACACGAGGCAATTTTCCATGCAATTTTGTTCACTTAATTTGCAGCAAGTTTTCTTGCGCACTGGGCCACTTTGAGGTACACTTAGTGTGACACTTATTCTCGCATCACACGATGCAAGCTGCGCCACTCATTCTAACACTAGAACGTAGACTTGGTAGATTTTCACATTACAAGTATGGATGTTGCCGAAACTAATCGTCGGAGAAGAGCAGGAGCATTTGCTGCAGTTATAGCTTGCGAATTACGAGACAGAAAAAAAAGAAGAAAAAACTTTGGTCAAGAGAGTGACTTTTGAGAAGGAATCAAGGCCGCAGAGTTTTCAACATTTTGTTTGACGAGCTAGTAGGGTGTATACCAAACGTAAAAAACCTGGAAATGTCAGGGAATCTAGATAAACTGGAAATGTCATGGAATCGTCAGAGAATTTCTGATATTTGTCTGGAAAAAATACATCATAGGATATTTATGCATTATTACTCATAAAAGTATATTTTCACTCTTTAAGATACTAGGGCCATCTGTGCAAATCTATAAGTCTTCCAGATCTATAAATTCATAAAAAAAAAATTTATTAAAGTACATTTACTTTTGTCGATTAATGTAAATTCGTTCATGATATCAAGTTCGTTGCGATTTTGTTTTTAATTCACAGATTTATAGGGTTCACACAGAATTGCAACATTAATCTGTGATTATATGTAAACTTGTATCAAACTTTTGTTTTTCACTGTCTGGAATTTTATTGAAAATATCCTGGAAAACCTGGAAGTCAGGGAATTTTCATTTAATTTTTTGGTATACACCCTGAGCTAGGGTACGTAAACATTACCTAAGTTCCACTAGCCATAATTTTTACTTATTTGTATCTTAAAACACCACAAAACACAATGTACTTATGAGGCACAGCATTCTGATGCGACATACAACTCAGTGATGTAATCACGTGATTTCGTCGTCTGTTTTGATTGGCTGTGGACAGCAGTCAGTGGCGCAGCAAGTGCGAAAAATAGCACCGAACCTATCTTGAAAACAAGTCTCGTGGTAAGTCTAGTACCCCGCATCGCACCAAATTTCTTGCATCGGAGCAAACGTGGCACCCAGTGCGGCGCCAAGTGAACAAAATTGCTTGAAAAATTGCATCGTGTGCGGCGAGCTTAAGTTGCTCTTTCTTCTGACATTCTGTTGACGTGTCCTAGCCATCGTAATATTTGTGCTTTAATATGACTTGTTATCGTTGGTCTTCGATATAGCTCTTTTAGTTCTTCTTTTGTTCTTCTGACTCACATACAGAACAATACGGGTAATCTGAAGGAAATATAGATATTCCATAGGAAATACAAGTACTCTTAGGGTATGCAAAAGAAAATACCGATATTCCAGTGGAAGACATATGTTGCAGAGGAAAACATATATTCCAGAGCAGATATATGTATTTCGCAGGAAACACAAGTATTTCTGGTGTATTCAAAAAAATATATAGGTATTCCAAAGATTTTCCGCAATAAATGCACGTATGTAGTCCACGAGTATCAACTTGGAAATACTGGTATTCGGTATTCCATAGTTAGTACAATATTTCACAGGAAATACTCCACAAGAATAAGTATTTTAGAGGAATACAAATAGTCTATAAGAGATACTACGTACGAGAATTATGCGGTATAAATTATTGGAGAGTGGTTACTCTTTTGGTTGGGCTGTACCTTTGACATGCCATTGCATCTAATCTGGCCTACTCTCTTAGTCAAAATGATTAACTCAGGTTTCAGTTAAATTTTCCTTTTCTGAAGAACGTCAATTCAAAAATTTGTTTGTAAATCTTATATCTTGTCATCGGGACTTTGACTACAGTCAAGACTTCAAACTACCCCTTGCACATGATTGATCCTAGAGGACTTAATTCACATTTCTAGCCACACCGCATCCTGGAGAAACATCGGACTACTCAACAATTATGGTTATGGTGTTCATCCGGGCATAGCCAATAAACAAATCAACAAATTAGCACTATTTTTGGCATTCATAATTTCAATGAAGTTGTCGTCAGAATGAACCGAATGAGATTGGTCGTGATCGGTTGCAATATATTAATATCGAGAATTTGAACCAAATCTCTTTGAATAGTTTATTGGCAACTTATTGGGTAAAAGGAGATCTGTATCAATTCTTAACGAAAAATATCAATAATTTATGTTTTCATTACATTTTAATGTAAATAGATGACTCTCAGAAATGAAGTTACGTCTCCGTCACTGTTCATCTGTATTTATCAAAGCTATGTACTCAACTTCCCACAATTTTAGGGTTTCTGTTCCTCCCAGAGGCTGTTTACTTTCCTTTTTAGGGTCGCGTGTCAAAAAGGCGTTCGGCGCGTGCCAAACGCGTGCATCGGCGGACGTTATGGGCGGGGGTTTAGGGCACGAACGCCACTGGGGAAATCAGTGGATCAACCGTATCGACTTCAATCTGCACCAGCTTCTTCCGCCCAACACAAAACAATTGGTGTAATTGAATTTTCATTGATTGGTGATTTTTGTTTTTTTCTAGATGTGATTCAGGAATTTTTTATGCTGAAGTGTGAGAGTGTAACGATAGCTAGAACTCATCTGAAACCACATAACTTCAAGGGAAGCTCAAAAATTGCTTCGTCTGTCTGCATGAATCACCAGCGGCAGATGGGCACCATATACACTAGTACAGCAGACATAGATATATCACGCACATCGTGAATTAGGTGAATTAACAGGAGCAGAAACATCGCAGCAAGCGGTGAGGCTTCCTGGGGAGCGCGAATCAACCCCTACGACTGCCAGCAACTGTTGTTGGAAGTATATCAAAATAGGAAAAGTCAAGATGACAAAAGACAAAAACAACTTTTATTTCAATCCTTATAACAAATAGACCAAGTTTCAACTTTAAAAGGCTCAATTTGTATTTCAAACTAAAGATAAATTCAATTCAAACTGTTGCAGTAATGTCAACCTTCTCTAGCATTTGCTACCTACTTGAAAGTAGTTCAATGAGATAAGAGTCTGTAATCTGTTTGATGGCGAATAACCGGTGGAAACAGGGCTGATAAAATAGCTCTTCAGTCGAGTGGGCTTTGATATTTGTGTTTTGTTTGAATTAAGGGTGTCACCCTAACTCTTCACTCAGCTATTTAGTTAGAGTTAACATCAATTGTTTGCTTTTTTTGTTAGGTACTAATAGTTGTTGCTTCGTAACAATGAATTCTAATGGAGTAGTAACAATATAATCTGATGGACTGAGAGGAGTTGAAGTTACAATGCACTTTTACCTCAAATTTCTTTTACTACAGTTAGAACAAAATCATTGTATAACTAGTATAATAATGATATTATTATTGTACTTGTTCACTTAACTCTGATGTAACTTGATGTTATTTGGTCATGGAATTCAGTTCACTTTTCGTTTCATGGAGCAAACGGAAGATAAAATCACTTCTTTTTTTAAAAAGAGAGTAAATTTATAATTTTCAGTGTTCACTTAGAAAAAGAGCTTTACGAACAGTTAGTTATTTAGTACACACTATGTACAGACCGAGGTACAGACTCAAGATCCGTGAGCATTCCATAATAATTTGTTTCGCCTTTTAACTTCAGTTAAAAACTATTACCCATTCACTCAATAAACCACAAAACCACAGCATGGCACTCTTCGTCCAGGGCTGTATTGAGGCGTGAATTATTAATTAAAGCGTAACAGCAGGCACGCGTCGGGGCTGGCACTACCATCTCGAGAGTGTTATCCTGGGTGATATCAACACGAGAGGACGCAAACCGGAAATGGACAATGTCCGGCCGCGTGTCTCCAACACCCTCAACTAAATGTTCAACCACTGCTAGAGGGCTGTTTCCGCCAACAATGCATTTCCTGTCTGTTGTCAATTGTCATCGAGAAAGTTTGAGTTATTACAATATTCTCAAAAAAAATTCATGGAAAATTTGGAGTCAAAATAGTAAGGGTTGAATTGATCACCACTCCCATCTATAACCATAGAGCTAAACAAAAGTGGTTAGATAATCTATGATAACACTAAAACACGCAATGCTGTGATGAACAAAATGTGTTCGGAAGCCAGCATCGATCCATAAATTGATGGCTTCAGTTATACGAGCTTTTTTACCGACTAATGTGGAAACAATAGCTGACAGCGAAGGAAAATATTTCTTAAGCCTTTTTATTTTATTGACATGTTCTTGCTGACAGACTGCTATGAGTAATGAAGATAAAGATAGTATTATGTTTACATATATATTTCTTGCGGTTCCATTTGCATTATTATTGATATATTATAATGTTATTAGAATGTGTTCACTGGAAAATTATTTGTTATATAAGATAAATCCCAGGAAATTTGAAAATGTAAACATGTTTGAAAAAGCAGTAAACATAAAGAAATATTTATTTCAAACTGTATAATTATTGCTGCTTGTATTCAAATTTTTAGTTGATATCAGAATAATGATTAATTATTCGCTTTTTGTATTGTAACGATCGTTGAATCTGATAGAACAGTAAATTAACATTTTCAATAGCACAAAAATTAGGGAAGGATGAAACTTTGGCAAAATGTCTGTCATTGTACATAGTTTGAGAAACTAAAGAGTTTCTAGTGCTCCCGCGTGATACATATCTTCTGAAGAGATTCGAAGTACAGAAGATAATATTTTTTTGCAAATAGCTTAAAGGTGTTAGATTGTAGATAACACTTGAATTATTTTCTAGAATCTAGATTTAATTTTTCGAAAACTGACCGAATACCAGTCCTTTTGAAACATTACTCATTTTCAGCCCTTTGAGAAAAGCAACATTTTTCAGCTAGTTTCGCAATAAAAACTTGTAAACGGTACCTTATATCAAAAAATTATTAGATAAAAAGTTTTTGGAGCTTCCAATTTCCCACTTTATATTTGTTTTGGTGATTTCGTACGATTGAAATTGGATAAGCTATATGAGGGTAAAGTTCGGAGATGTGCATACAGAGGAGAAGTAATTTTTTATGAGTAAATGATTAAAAAAAGACATTTTTATGGTATTTTAAACGAAAAAAACGATGTCGGTACGTATGTGAGTATATTCGTAACTCGCAAATCTTAAGACCCTTCAAACGTATATTGCTAAATTATTTCGCATAAATTTGAAACGATTGGCTGTCCAGTATTGAAATTTAGTGTTTCAGTCTACTGTAGCATCTGAATGGTTGCCTACTATTCTCATAACAAAACAATAGACTGAACAGGAAGTACACTTCGGTTGGATTTTTTTGTCATTTTGCGCATAAATTTAGAAATGTTAGCCGTAGAATCTTGAAAATCAGTATTCAGGAATGCTGTAGCATAAGAATGATGCTCTACTTTTTTTCATAGTAACCGACTAGGCCGAAAGCGCACTTTACTTGATAGATTTTTAGAATTTTTTGGATAAATCCAAAACGATTAGCCGTGGAACGCTAAAATTTTGTGTTTGATTATCATATTATTATATGCAAAAAATATATTCAACAATGTACAAGTAAGTCACGTGATGTCCATGTCAAAATTTTCCATGCGAAAAGGCATTTATTCGAACAAGAATGTGAAACGAAAGCATCATTGAGCCAGGATCATATTTTTCAATACACAAAAATGAAACACAGTCCTATGAGATGAAATAAAATTTATGGTACCTGTTTGAAAAACTAAACTTATAAACTAATATTCGGAAATGTGTACTACAAAAATAAAACTGCAAATAAAGATTTTAAACGTTTTCGTTCAAAGCATTTTCGCAGTTGATGAATTCAATGAATTGTTTGAAATTTATTTGAGAAAAATCAACGAAAGTAGATTACTGAATTTCTTAAAAACGAAATAACTTTTGAGATGAGCCCTCCAATGTACAAAAAAGTTTCCATCTAACTGAAATTGTAGCTCAGTTTTCAAGTTGCCAATGATGCATATAAAATTGGGGCAAAATTTATCCTTTAAAAATCACTGGAAATGTTATGTTGTTCGAATAATACGTCATATAAATGCAATAATTGTCCATAAAAAATTTGAGTGTCACGATTTCTTGCAGTCTGAATTGTACTCATGTTAGCTGTTCAAAAAATCAAGCCGAAATTGTTCTTTTTGTTAGTTTTGGAGGAAAAAGCTTAATAACTCAATTGAAGCTATCAATATTATGTATTTTCATTTTTACAATCTTTGATATGTCATTTTAAACAAAAGTTACAGCATTTTTAATGTTACTGGAAAATTGCATGTTTTTTCTGTAAAAAGGATGTATTCTCACTTGCAATCGATGGAGCGGAAAATTTGCTATCGATATGCGTATCGAATGATTTCCTTTGATAATTATAGCTTCTGTTATATAAATAAATGAATACAACCTTTTTACTCACTTGTACACAGTACAAGTAAGTATTGTGAAACCGATAAATTCACATTTCGAAATTTTGATGGAAATATCCGTTTTGAGCATCACATCATACGTATATAATGTTGAAATTCTTTATTTAAGTCTGCTATGAACCTCCCATTATGGTAGCAAACGTCTGTACCGAAAGTGCACTTTATTTGAATATTTCGTATAAATTCAAAATGTTTCCGTATTAAGCACTTCTATAACATCTAGCTGTACACCTCGTATTAAGATTGCGATCGGCTGAGCCGAAAATGTAGTTCACAAAACAGTTTTTTGAATTTTTCGTATACATCAAAAATGGTTTCGTACTAAGGACTTCTATAATATCTAGTTGTTCACATCGCAATATGATTGCGATCGGCTAACAGTTTCTCGAATTTTTCTCATAAATCCAGAAAGATCAGTTGTAGAATCATTAAATTTAGTACCTATTTAATTCAATTTTATAGCATTCAAATGATAACTTTATATTATCATAGCATTTTATTGAGCTAAAAGTAAACTTTACTTGACAATCTTCTTCAATTTTATGCATAAATTGGAGACTATTGATCGTAGAATAATAAAAATTTAATATTTCAGACTGCTTTTGCGTTTTATGCATTGTAACATCTAAAAATCTAAATATCACCTCAAATTTTGGTTGCAATCGATTTTGCCTCATGTCAATGTCAGTGTCAACTGTCAATTATTCAGTTGAAAGATGTACAACTAAGGGTACGTACCACTAGAGGACAGCAACGCTCATGTCGCCTCATTGATCGTTCCACAAGACGATCGCGATCTTGACGTTCATGATAAATACGTCATAGATGACGTCATTGATCTCGACCTCTTCAAGTTCACAACGCCCGCGATTGAAAGGGGGGTCGAAGCGGTCGTTACGTTCATTTTTGCAGAAATCGCCAAGAAGTTCAAATTAAATGAGAAGATGCCTTTCCAATTTGTACTTTCGATTCCAGTTATGTCAATTGATTCAAGATTTTCCATTTGTCAATATGACAGATAATTTCATGGTATCTCATTATCATTATTTATTATGTAAAAGTGATTAATTTACACAGGCATACCGAATTCATTCCATTCGTATATCCTTTTCGCTACAGGTTAGTTTAAATCTTATTGATGATTTACTTTTCGATCCTAACACAATTTTTCAGTTTATTTGACATTTTACAGACACTCGCATCGTTCCACTTGAAGTACCAGTCACATCGACCATGAGTCAAGTGGAACAGCAAAAACCGCGATCGTGAGCGTGAGCGTTGCTGTCATTTAGTGGAACGTACTCCCAGTCATGTGGTGTTCAAATCACACTTTTTTGGTGGAATTGTGTCATTCCGTTTTTTGATAATTCTGTTACACCTTTAATCGGATATATCAGAGAATTAATGATTTCTTGTTGGATGAAAGGCAAAGAAAATACCAAAATAATAAATAACAAAGATATATAATTACAGATAAATGGATAAACATAATAATAATTGTACCTATTGCAAAGCAGCCAAGTACAGAGTGGAGCTCTTATTAACTACAATTCAAATTGACTCCACTTTATGACTTGATGTCATTGTAACTAATCTTCATAACTAATTGACTTTGTTTACTCTACATATCCCAAACCATATTTTCAGTAAGAACTTATGAGGATAGTTTGAGTACTTCTCGACCTGATGAAGAAAATATTTTTTTTATTCTTGTACATAATCTCCTTTCAATTCAGTACATTTAGTCCAAAAAAGTTCTAACTTTTTAATACTATCAGAATGAAGAAACAGGCCGAAGTGTACAAAATTCGAAATGAATCTTTGCCTCCCTAGTAATTTTTTAAGTTGGAGAAAAGAAAAAAATCGCTGGTAGCTAAATTTGGCAAGCATGGGGCACTTGGAGTCGTAGTTTCTCGAGTTTTTTTGCAACAACGCGAGACTTGTGCGCAGGTGCATTATCGTGGTAAAATAGCACCTTTTTTGTCAGATGGGGATGTTTAACTTTGATTGCATCATTCAGTTTGTTCAGTAATAGTTCTGCCTTTTTCTGAGTAATCAACGAGCATTACATCATAAGAATCCCAGAAGACCGTTGCCACGACTTTTCCGGCAGCAGATGGAACTGTTTTAGCTTTTTAGGCGTACTTCACCCTGTTTCAATCCATTCTTTAGATTTAGAAGGCTGCTTTTTCTCTGGCCTGCAGTGATAAATATAGAATTCGTCTATAGTGATGAAATGTCGAAGAAACTCAGTGGGATTGCGTTCAAATAAATCTAGATATTCTTAAGAAATGTTCAAACCAATGCAGTTTTTAATCAACTGTTAATAGACGCAGCACCCAACGAGCAATCAGCTTCCGCTTACCCAAAACATCACATAAAATGTGGTGAACGCGATCTATCGAATATCCAGACGAACCCTCAGACGACGATCGTGTAGTATGGAATTGTGGATTTTCGCGACAATTTTTGTGGTGTTCATCATCCTGGATTCACTTCTCAACCGTCGAAAATGAAAAAGCAGATTGTTTTAATGTATAATCTAACTCAATATTATCGCTGTCGGTCTTAAATCTTTCAAAAGGACGTATTTAATCACAGCACGAACTTCAATTTTATCCATTACATAAGACCGATAAAAACCGTTGACTTATCGTCACTGCTACAATAAATCATTGAACAAACAAGTCAGAAACTTTGCACAGGGCCATCTAATTTTTATTTAATTATTATATAGCATACTAACGACATTTATGCTTCCAGCCGAGAGGTTATCAATTTGAATTGTTGAAAATATTACGTTAATCAACACTCAACATCCCACGTTTAAAAATTGGTTCTACGATATATATATTCACCATAAACGTGCTGACTTTAAGTAATTTAACCCTTCAATCCTCTTTAAATAAATTGTGCCACCTAAGAGTGCTAGAGATTCCTCTTCAGTTTCTTAAGTTACGTACCATAACGTATATTTGCCTAGAGTTTTGACCTTTTTCTAATTTTAGTACAGTTGAAAGTGTGAATTTACTGTACTAATAAATATTGATAAATGCAGAGTTTTGTAGTTTGTGAAGGATGAAAAGGTGACTGATTGCAATATTTAGTGAGCGACGTGGAACTAGAAGAATCAAATGAGTTTGATTATTTTGATAGTGGCATGTAGCGTGCGATGAAATAATTGACAAGAAAGGTTGTAAGATTTTAAGACCCTTAAAGACGTTTCTAGAAAATGTTTTTCAAGGCATGTACGACTGATATGAAGTGAACGCTTATAGTAATTAAGGTATCAAGGATGTTAAAAAGACAATAATGCCTCAATGGTCAACAGTGTACTTTCCGAGGGCCTCTGGCCCGAGGTGTGTACGTTGACCGTAGGCATTATTGTCTGTTCAACTCCTCTGGTGCCTTCAATGTTTAATGTCCGACTTTTGTTGTATTTCAAGCAAAAATTTTAGCAATGTATGTCCTGTCATTGTGATTTCTGTCGGAGAAATTTCTCTAGTTACTTGCTGTAACTAGGAAACTTGTTTGTTATTTTTCAAAATAATGCCCTCGGCCATTATTTTGAAACATAATGCCCTCAGATATTATTTGTTACGTAACTACCCTGAAAACAATGTTATTATGACAACAATAATAAACTAGTCGGACATTGATGATATTTTTGTGTACTTACTGTTTGAGGGTATATGAGAAAAGATTGAATGCGGAATAAATTTTGGTATCTTCCTTATTCTCTTCATCGCTGACTTGTTTGACCACAAAACTACTCACGGAAAATTAGAGTATATTATTTTTTGATCAGCTTCCGTATGATATATTATGCTCATTATAAATTAAATATTTGGATAATGTTCTGTAAATAAGTACATTGTATTTGATTACAGAAAAGAACAAAACGAAAATGAGTTACATTCCAAAACAACCTGCTAAAAAAGGTAAATATAATAATAATACAAAAACAAATAATACTTTTGAAAAGATCTGGAACAATTAATTCCAAAAGCTTTTGATTTTGCTTGAATAAATCTTCTAAACATCAGAAAAGAAGTGCAAATATTAATAATTAAATTAAAACCAATGTTTACGTACTTCTTTTAATAAGCAAAGCAAATAAAGATTGAGGGTTGAATTTAGTGATCACCAGAGTTTATGAGAAGGGAAGGGGTGGTGCACCATGCGGTTTTAATTTGTAGTGGTTATTGATAACCATATTTACCCACAATCCCCCGGGAGGTTGCGATTTTTGTTAGTTGATTTGCTGAAAGCTCAAGTGCATCTCCTACAAAAGAGGGTTCATGCTTATGTGGTTATTAATAATATAATATTGTAGGGTTTCTTTGATTTAATACTGACATCAGAATAAGTAAGGCTTCCCTGCTTTGATACGTTTTTTAGATAATAAAAATAATAATAACATTTCGACTACCATCGAAATATATTCATCTATTCAGTTCATTGCACTAACAGATGAACATTCAAGTCCTTCTATGATCCACCCGTTCATACATTGATCTGCTCCATAATCACAAGAAGCAGCAGCATTTGTTCAGCGAATTACCATTCATGCCAACCTCACAAACAGAGAACACATTCACTTGTCGCTCCGACAGAGCCATCTGGTCCACCAGCGAACAACTTCCCTTGGATTAGGGTTCGTCGCACCCTTTTCAACTAGGCTTTACAGAAATGTATATATGTGCAGAAAAAGGACAGAAATGGCTTTGAACAAAGAGGGAATTTTGGTGGTAATGAATTTCTGGTCGTTTAGCCGAAAAGCCAGTCAGGGTGCGTTCACTGAATTCGGGGAACCGCGGACGATGCAAATAGAGGGTGGACTCAACCAGTTTTTGACTCTGAATTGAATTGGTTTCCAGGATTATGGATATGAGCGGTAATTTTGTTGATGATTGATGAATTCTCGCATATTGCGCAAATATTGGTTTATGATCAATTGGTGTCATTTGTTTCTTGTTCTGTAGTCCTAAAGCTTTTTATAGAACCGATTCATTGATCATGTGCTCAACTAATTTGACCCTACCGACTGCGCCATATCTGTTTTCTTTACAATTTTCATTTGAAAATTCATCTTTTTGACAAATAGAACTAAAACGCTCTGCCCTATAACGTTGATCTATTTCCTTCACGTCTTATTTATATGCTCTTCATCCATACTTCTAGTGCTTTATGTAGTATTAATGCCTTTCAACATTAATTCTACAGTGAATCTTTGAACATGTACGATATGCCAATAAAAAAATCCCAAAATCTCTTCTTTCTCTTCTTGTTCGCTCGCTACATCCAAACACCGAAAACAAGAGTAGCATAAAATTTTATCACCGTACAAAACAATTCTCTCAGCAACAACAAAAACAACATCAGCATGTCTATGCACATGGAGTCATTTCAGTTCGGCTCACTGAATTCACATCTCTAAACGAAGTCCTTTCTTTACCCTGTCCTGTTGACATTCGACATGCGAGGGAGTACAAAACTAGAAAAGACTTCAATCACCCCCGAATCCATTGTTGGAAGAAGTCAATGGTTCTGCATTGCTCAATGGGAGAAAAGTGTTTTTGTTTTGATGAAACGAATGAGATGTTGTTTTTTGAGATGGGATCTAATCAGGCAATGACAGCCAGTTGTCAGAATGCTTGTAATTGAGATTTATACTAACAGTTACAAAACTATTACATATGGAGATTATTCCATACGTGGAACAATACATTCAAGTATCACTTATTCATAATATTATTTGTTATCAATCCTCTTTATTTCAGAGCTACCAAAATAAAAATACATTATTCAGAGTGTACAAATTTAGATAACTTCTAGATTATAGAGCTACGATTTCAGTCAATTGGGAACTTTTGTACAAATTTAAAGATTACTTCAAAGATATTCTTGTTCTCGTAAAATCTCCTATAACTCACGTGATGAAAACAAAAAGCTACATTATGTTTATTTTTTCTTTCTTAAATAAATACTTGACAACTGAATAACGACAAAAATATTCTGAATAAAAAGTTTGCAACTTCAATTTATTAGAAAGTGACGAACACAATTTTTTTTCCTGGAGACACATTTTTGAGATATCACATACATAATTTGATTGTTATCATTCTGCAGAAATATTTTAAATTTTATACACCCTACATAGCTTCAAATAATTCATTTCTTTCATTCGCATATTTTAGTAAACGTCTTTTTACTTGAAGGAAGACTCATTTTGTAATATTTCCGCGATAGTCCACGAAAGTGCTCTAATAGTTCGGGAGACAACCTAAATCGAGAATTGTACACCTTGTATATTGATCGATAATCTGAGGGATTCTTTGAAGCCAACAATTGAGTTAAACAACTTACTTTCAAATATTGGTTGTACGATTTATATGTTAAATATATTCATTACAGTTCAACTCTCTTTAAAAAAAAATGGTACCATCTGAGTCTGAGAGCACGAGAGAGATTCTTTGCCACCTGCAGCAGAGTTGTTTGATAGGTAATAGTGCATCTTGAAAAGTATTGGAAATAATATTGAAAGCTTTTTTCAAGGATAAGGACATCATAAATTAAGATATAAGAAATTATAGACGGGACAGGAGCTGTGAATGTAAAAATTTAATCGGATGCACAAATTAAAGCGGTGTTCGGCGTTATTTAAGTGCACACTAAAAGACATTTTGAATTAGTTTGTTACAAATGACAATGCGTGATCCTTTTTCACATATCGAAGACAAAATTAAAAAATTTTGAGAGTACAACAATCCAAAATACTTATCTTAAGGGAAGTGAAAACAGTTGTATCGGTCTAGCTAGAAGGTTATGATGTGAATTATCGCGCACTTGGGCGAAGCGAAGTGCGTCGAAGTAACGCGCAGCGAAAAGAAGTGGAATGGAGATAAATTTTTCTGTTCAGTGCGTTGTTATGTACAGAATGTAATAGAAATAACTACATTAATTTCAATCAGTCAGAGAATTCGTCAAGTATAACACTTTTTCCCTTTTTTCTACAAATTCTTTGGATATTCAGTTAAATTTCATTGAAGCTTTGTGAAAAATTTCACTGTGCGCTATGATTCGATCTGAATGCTCGACATTTGTTGAAAGAATGATAGCTGTCTATTGCAATAGATAATTTTCAATTTAGAACCAACATAATCATGCAATCATTCATTTAAACCTAGAAGAATATTTGTATTCTGGCAATACATTGATAATTTAGCTACCGCGGTAATTCTACTATAGCATATTCTGAAAGATAGGTCAAATTTGCCTCTAAGATCAATCGTTTGGTCTATTAGTCATATTTATATCTCGCTGTCAAATATATTTTTTCAGATGCAGATGTAATTACATTTATTGCAAATTAAATTGTCTGCACAAGTTCATTGCACTTTCACAGATAACAGTTAAAGGAAACAGTCTGAAAACAGTCAAAATCTGTGCTGCCATCTATGAGCAACAAATAAAGTAACTATTATTCTCAAACATTTAATAATTTATTTTAAAAATCCAGTGAAATATTTTAGAGTAATGAATTCAGTGAGTTCAATTAAAAATATTGCTACAATAATTCCGAAAGCTTCTATAATTATAAAGCAGAAAATACAGCCTAAAAATGTAATCGAACTGAATTTTGTAAGTGAATTGATATTTTCTGAAATATCAGATGTAATATTACGTATATTTTATTTGTTTGGCAGATCAATTCACAGGTACACATTAATCGGTATGTAAAATTTGTAATTTTATGGAAAAAAAAAACGTGTACACATATTTACTTTCCTATCAGATGCTTTAATTAATTTATTTCATTCATCTCATTTGCTGTTTTACAATTCAGCAGTTTTAAATGCCTCCTAGTATTTTTATCATTGTGTGAATAGACAAGATTTTGACTTGGAATATACGTTAACTTAACCACAATAATTTTATTCATAATGAAAAATGACAATTCGAAATGCGTATCAAATAAATTCGCTGAGCTGATCAGAGCGTTTTTTTCAACTGCCTGTGAAATCGCTATTAGCAAAAGGTAGACATCTTCACAGGTTCAAACTTTAGTTATCAATCAATTTTTTTTCAGAAGGATTTGACTGCCCACATTTGTCAAAATCAAATAATCATGGCAGCCCCTGAACGGATGAGGATGGATGGGGGTGAAAATGCTACAAAAAATTGAGAATTCGGAAAAAAATATATTAGGAAATATTGTTGCTCTCAACTAGTTGAATACAATGTATTCATTTGTGTGTTACACTCTGTATATATGGAAAAGCGCGACAATTCTTTGATATTCTTTTGAAAGTGTAAATTCTATCGAAGCGCATAACGAAGTGAAAAATTGTCAAACAACGCACATTGGAGCGAAAGGAATTAACGCCGAAGCGACCAACTTCAGACTTACATATTTTCAAACTCATGTGCTTTCATGACTCATGAGAAAACTTTTGCAATTACTAGAATTTTGTAACATTTATGTGCAAAGGAGAGGACAGGCAAGAAAAAAAGCTCGAACGCAGAGAATGTAGATTCATCCAATATGTAAGAATACGAGAAAACCTTAAAGCATCATTATGTAAAGAAGCGAATTGAGACAAAGAAAAAAATATCTTTTGGTGAGACTTCCGAAGGGCTGCCGCACGTCTTTTCGCTTCGCTTCGCCAAAAAGTGCCTTCTTATAAAAACACGTTTAATTGAAAAAAAATATTTCGTCGCGCGTCGCTTTGTCCAAGTTTCGTTAGCCTTATTGCTTTGTTTCGCGAAACAAACCTTCATAAATCAGAATTAAGCTTCAAGAAGTTGTTACTCATCCGGAAATATTGGAGGAAATTGACACTATTTTCAAACTAGTCTACATTACCTTTTTTACTATAAATCGGATGAGCCCGCACTATCCCCCTTTTTTTATCTCTCTTCTCCTTCGTATATCAGTGAAACAATGACAACCTCTTAGTGCACATAGTCCTTCTTCGCGCACACTATTATGAAATTTCCATTATTGCAACGGTTTCCTAATGAGAACAAGTTGATCTGAAACTGGTCGCTTCGGCGCTCTTTCCTTCGCAAAAGCGCGCGTTGACTTAAAATTTGACGCTTCGCTTCGCCTAAGTGCTTGATACCCTTGATAGTTCTTAGCGATGCCTGATGGGCAATGCAATAAAAGTTGAAAACTACCGAAGAGATCATTAGTCAACATCACAATAAAAAATATCTGCTGAGGCCAATTAACAATCAAAAAAATTATTTATTCTAGATTTCAACTAAGCTTATTGCCTCGAGAGTTTCAAATTGATACCAAACTAGATATAATTTAAGTAATGCGTGAAAAAACAATCGTTTAAATATTATTTTTGACACTTTTACTGGAATTATTTCCGCAGGAGCTTCAATTTGATATCAAACATGATAAAATCAAATTACTTATTTTGAGAAATAATTGACGAACGTTTGCATGTGATGCCCAAGTATGAGTGGAAAAAATTTTTATTTTACATTATTTCTTTGCATGTTTCAAAAACACTTGACGAATTTTATTACACATAATTCAAATTTTAATAATAACAAATGATGCGCTGATAATTTTGTAAATGTTTCGGGTAAATTCTACTGCAAATTAAGCATGAATCATTTTCAGTTAGTTTATATTTTATTATAAATAATATCGTTTGTACGATAAATGCAAGAAGCAATTCATTTCTCAATATCTTAAAATCATTTTCAATTATGTTCGCTAAAAACCCAAATAATAATTTTATTGCGTCTTTGTTTTAATACTCATTATCATCCTCGCTTCAGATTCTGGTCTATAAAGACTTCCTCACAACATTCTAAAGAATTCATTTCATCACCAGGTGAAATCTTCTAAAATCTTTTGGTGCTTTGGATGCAGAATTGACCCTCCGTGATTTTAGGTAATGAGGCTCAGCAGGGCGTCGCGTGTAGAGGGTACAATAGGGCTCTGAGTAATTACCCCTGACGTAGCTGAGGAATACCACTTGGGATTTAACCAAACACACCTGCCTACCGAATATATAGAGCACAATGATGTATGCAATAAGCTTATTTAGTCATGGGCAGATTCTACCGCAGACAGTCCGCAAGAAATTGAGAATTATCATGTAATTCATGAAATTTATGTTACATGCTAGAGCGCATTTATTAAAACTGAAATGCTTTGTTCATTTAAATGAAAATACTGGGGATGCATACATATATTGTTCTCGAATGTATATGTAATAATTTTTTGTGATAAGTATTCAAACTAGGTTGCACAGATGTAACAAAAGAATGGATATTGGATTTTTGAAATGATTTTTGAGCCGGAGGATGCATGACGTCATCACGTCGATTTTAAAGAATGTCATATTGAATATAATAACAAAAAATATTTTATTATTCTGCAAACAGTAACACAAATAATAATTTCGCAGCTAAATAACTTTCTTGCAGACTTTATTCACACTTACCAACCCCAACAGTGTTACAAACGCAAAACAATGGAACACCGGCGCTACAAAACACATTTCACAAAGTAATGAAACTACTAAAAATGCAGGGCGAGAAGCACGAAGCTGAATTTGCGGAGCCCCTGAAACACTTATGTCATAAATTTCAGCTAACTTAGTTTTGCTGAAATATCCACGACACGTCGCAGGCGGTATGTGCAATCATAACGCGAACAAAACACCTTCAATTGTTCACCGCTTCTCGCATTCGGGAACTAACTTTAAATTAATGACAAAAATTGCAACAAATCTCGAATTAATGTTTGAAGCTTTATTTTGGATAAATTGAAACAGTTCAAGTTTTAAAAGAGGTAATATTTCAAGGAGATGTTTCTCCTGAGGTAACTTTGTAAGAACTAACAAAACAACAACTAATAATGATGAAATTCATAACAAAATTGAGAGATTTTGTTTTTCATTGGCTCAATTTAACATTGAAATAGAAGAAATTTTGCAACTCCATTTGCTATGACGATGGACAACTGATTCAATTCGCACTAAAGTTTCATCATATTCCGGATAAAGATCAATATTTATTGAGACAATTCACTCTTCAAACAAATGTGTCTCAATTGAAAATTAACTCCAACATCTTTTTAATCTCTTCAGCAAACAGTTGTAATCTGCAAATCGGTCACATGTTAGTAACTTTAGCTTTGTTCCTAAATCCACACTATTATGGACGAAGCACGTTTGATGATCTTATCTTTTGGATGTCGAGTGCCAGCCACGCGCCAGACCGCCTCTGTACTAAATACATTGAGGAGAATACTCCCCTGAACCAAATTTGCTAAATGCTATCGTATTATTCGTATTGCCATTCCTTTATCACGAATTTGTTATTGAATGACACGTGTGTAGAAGGCTGTGGACGGTAGTATTTTGTTACTAAACAAACGAGCGACAGTGCATGACATTCGGCATAAAAGAATAATGGAAAAGTTATTGCTTGTAGTTTTATTAGTATGGAATAAAGTAATAAGAGACATAGAAGACAAATTTTTTTTTGTATAATTTGGATTGACAAATTGATAAATACAGTCAAAAATCTCATTATGTTTTTCATCAATTGGAGTGCTATAAATCAACAATAACACAACAAGCTTAATAATTTATAATCCAAGTGTTGTTTTTCTTATTAAATATTCACAAATTAATATCAAAATCCATAAAACATAACCTAAATTTTAGTAGCATTTAACGCTCCAATAAACCCTCAAAGTACAGTCATTACAAAAACGCATGAAACTAATTAACTTAAATCAAAATGACAAGACCAGAACCTCGTCCAATGCTTGGATACTTGCTAGTATTTACCCAGACACTAGTTGATCTCTTTGGCAGTGAGAAAGCAAAAGCCATAAGGAAGGAAAGTCTGATTCACACCAGAAAAAACGTGATGTAACAATCAGTTGGTTTTTTTTTCTTCACTTTATATTAATTGTTGGCTAGACTTCAACATAGATACAATCTTTTTTTGAGCCTGCTATAAGCAATTGTATCTTTTGTTTTTTCTTTAGCTCTTGTATTTCGAGCCTTGAATTTGTAAAAATATACCTGTCTGGGCGATAAATTAAAGATTGGTTTGAACAAATATTTGTATTCAAGGAGAACGAAGAACGAAGTTGACATGGTGTGAGTGTACTTAAACTTGAATGTAAAATGATGTATTGATTCGTAAAACAAAGTACAATAATAATAATAAGCAACAAAAATAAGTATGAGTACCGGGGAAAAAATTATTATTGAAGCCAATTCCTCCAATGAAATCGCTTTGAATTCCTATCGATGCCATAAAAAGCGCTTCAAACAATATTCTGAAGCTTATTTCATTCTTCTCATGTGTGAATTGTACTTCAGCCCTGATACTAGTCTTTGGCTGGAGTAGTGGGTGAAAGGGGGATGTAATCAAACAGAGTGCCCGCGAAACCCTGTGGACAAAGCCAACGACTGCGCCAGAATATTACCAAAGCAGGCATTTTACAGGGATTGTCAAACTCTTACTTTCGATATTGATCAAACAAGATGCCTTCAATTTTCAGATTGGTTTTGATTGATTTTTCGACGAGAGAGGCGGAAATATTGTTGCATTGTTATATAACCTCTTCTTTGTATTATTTACGTTTTTTCAATAACTTTCAGGAGGTTTTTAATCGCGTGTACATTTTAAAATATAATTTTGTGGCGAAAACAAGATACAGCTAACCTATTTTCAATTTTCCACAATGGTGGGCGCGATCGTCGGATATTTTTTATGCTTGAATGCGCGACGGTAGCTGCGATTCACCGATGTCACCTTGCGCTGTTTGACGTTGTTCTTTTGTTTCCGACGGACAATGCACTTCCAGGGGAGCGTTGGGAAAACATTGTAAACAAGTGGGAAAAAATTTGACTGGTCATCATAGTTGTTAAATTGATTGGAAATAATGTTAAACGAAATTGAGGTTATCGCACTATTAAAATTATAATTCACATTTAATTGTGAATATTTTTGTATATGATTCAGTTTACGATAGTAGAACTGACGTAGAAATTCAATTTTCTATTGGAGTACAATCCTTATCGAAATTTGAGTCCCAAATATGAAATCCAGCAAAATGAATGTTTTTCAATTGTCGTCTTATATTTTGTCAAATACAATTAAAAAATATAAAATTGTACTTGATAAAAAAATTATATAATCTTGATACATCTTTAAAAGTTGGAATGTTGCACCGATTTTTGTTTAAAAATTCTCTTCTATAACTAAATATCGGTTTCGGGCCATGTGATCGGTGATCAGCTTCGACTAGTACAACTGATATTCGAACTTTATTTGCCCTTAAATTGGAGCACGGTGTGTTATGAATTCGCATTTTTAAGTGAACAGCTTGGCATGACTCTATTTAAACATATTGCAAAACTGTGACTGGAAATGAATTAAAAGCTTGAACAGCTCTTTCTGATGAATAGCGTACGACTTGCGTAAATTTTAGTCCAACAGCGGGCGAGACCACAAGATGTATCCAAATGTCAAACTTTTACCGCAGATATCGTTTTGTCGAATTTAAGTGGCACATTATTCTGTACCACTACTCTGTTTCTGACTGTTTTGAGAATATTGTTTTAAGAAGTACTTTGATAATTGACAATAAAAATGCTCCATTCTGATGAAAAATATTCAAGAACAAGTAACAAAAAATGCAATTAATGACAATATCTACACAAAATAAATAAAATTGAAGTGTCTGTCTATAATTCCACAATAAGGACTTTTTCTTAATCTCATATGATTATTTGCAGTAAACCAAAACCAAAACACGCGTTTTTTGAATTTCTGTCTGTCTGGCTGTCTGTTTGTTTTTATAGATTAATCTCCGAAACGGCTGAATCGATTGCGTTGAAACTTTCTACAGTTGTTGTTGGTGTTTGTCTAAAGATCTCTAATATACTATTATCAACACAAAGGATAGCACAAAGGTCGTATTTATTCGTTCGTGCATTGTTCATCCGATTGAATTGAAACTTTCACAGATGTTAATGGTTCGTGCGTGAAAGTTTCTAAGGCCTGTATGAAACACGCAGTTTCAATTTACATTTTCACATATTGAATGTATCATACAAGAAAGTTCTTCAATTTTAATGTACATGAGAAAATGGAGCTAAATTTTATTTCTTTCAATGTTTTTGTCAATGATATTAGTTCGTGGAATAACCGCATCAGCAGACTGTCTCTAATAGTAATTTTTTCCATCTAAATTAAACAGCTGCTTTTATATCAAAAATTGTGTGCTTCACAAAGTATTTTTGTTTCATATTATATGAAGGAAATATGTCATCTTGGACCTAAGGATCAAATTAAAACATAGGGAGCAAAAATCTTGAATATAAGCGAATAGATTTCAGTTGTTAAATATTAAAAGAATTGAATATCCGATATCACATCAACTCTTAGCATAAAAAATACCTAGACGCCTTATAAGAAAATGTACACAAACATTGACCTGTGCATCATACAGGAAGAAACTGTTCAATTTGTGGAAAAATAATGTGCATTTTTAGGTACATTAAAACTAAGTTGACGCGCGAGTCGTATCGAATAACTGTTCGTTCGCGCATCGTTCATCCGATTGAATTGATACTTTGAACAGTTGTTGTTGATGCTTGCTTGAAAGATCTTGATATAATACCATCAAGGTACGGCAATTTAAATATTTTCCTCAATTTATGTCTCTGCAAGCTGCTTAGAGGATTCATTGTTTTTTTTTTTGTTTTGTTTTTATGTAGTTCGAAATTCGTTTATCTAAATACATACAATACAGATAAGACCAAAGCGCTAGATCTAAAGTTCTTAAATTTTGATACTGCATTCCATGATGACATACTGAGAACCACTACAGAAGGATTTTTAAAAACGCCACCCCTAGGGGCCTTAGGGGCTAATTTAGAACACTCCAATATGTTTGTGTGAAAAATCATATTTTCTGCGAATAATATCATATTTTTATGAGAAAGTCAATATGATCGATTGACCCTAGGATAAAATACCAAAAATATACAGAGCACAGGACTACCGTGGGTGAAGTAAGCGGCAGTGGCGGATTTACACATTTCCCAAGCATGGGCTGTTAAATTTTAGCCGCTCTTACCTTTATAATTGTTAGTTTACAGATTATTCTTACAATCTAACAACGATTTGGTTGAAATTGCACGAGAGAAATAGAGGGAAAAGTCATCGGGAATATGTCATTTATAAGACAGTTAAAAAAAATTCGGTCTTCTTTGTGGTCCCTGAAATCTGTCTCCCTAGGCTCAAATCTATTCAGCCTATTCCGCCAATGGTTAGCGGTTTGTTCCGATACGGTAACCAATTTTAGAATTATTTTTATTGATTTCAAAAAGTTACTGCGTGCTGCACCCACGATTTTTTTCGGGTGCTGTATTCAATTATTATAGTTTTAAGAAAACGACGATTGAATTAACCCTAAGATAAAACAACAAAAATATCGAAAGCACAGGACTATCCCACGAATGTCCGCGGTTAGCCTGCACACTGAAGTCATTTTTTTTTTTTTTTTCGTTGATTTCAAAGAGTACGTCTATATGCGGGTGGAGCCCCGGGTGACAGCTAGTTCGTTAAAAGTTCTTGCATTTGAATAATTTGGAACATTTATCACCTTAGAACAACGTTCCTAAATAGTTTAATTAGAGCTCGTGGTACCAGTTATTATTTTTTGCTAAATATTCATCATATTATCGAATATGTAAATTTCAATTTTCTTGTTAGATTCAATTAAAATATAGCGAAAGGATTTGCTTACAGTTACAAAAATAGAATGTTTTCCAACATAGCGGCGTTGGTATTATACTTAGTAAGATAATTGTTCGAGATTAATAGAAGAAGTGATCAATCCTTGAATAATATAATGTACAACAAGTGTAGAAAATTACCTATTTCACACAAGATATAAAAGTTCCAACTAAGTATGAAATTGGCTATTTTACACGAGTTGTACACAATAGCATTGTTCATGAAATACTTTTGAAAATTAGCATGCGTTGACTTTACTATATTGTTTCGGACAGTTTCATCTCAATAAGCAGTAATAATAGGACCAAAGACGTTTTTTAGTATCATATTGAATGAATAGATGATTGATGAGGCAACATTGTTGTATCGTAAATTAGAGAAACATTCTTGCCTCCAATTGAAACGGTGGCTGAAGTGCCACGGACGGAAATAGAGTGGTAACAAAAAAGAATTAGTGAAGAGATTAGTATTATTTTCTGTATTCGTCATTCTTGTATTATGTTTATCCTCGAAGTTATCTCATTATTAATTTTGTCATCAATTATTACAAATTAAAATATATGACAACTCTGTGATAGTATTTATAATAAATGTCATGAATGTCAATCGATTATGTATTCGCAAAGTATAGAATGTATAATCTTCGTATGATAGAAAATACCTTAATTTTCAATTCTTTTATTGATATCAGGCTGAGTTTAGCTTATGTGGGCCCAGGCCACCATAAAAATGAAGGGAACAAATATATGTGTCCTTTGTTACGTGATCCAGAGTTTGAAATCTTCACGTCGATACGTTTTCATCCACGAATCGCATTTTGCACACTCAGAACAATTTTTCATGTGCACTTCATCAGAAATTTGTGCTTTCTTCTGTCTGTGGAGTAAACAGTACATATTATCTTCTCGTAACGATTTTGAACGACTGTCACTTTGACATATTCTAAAACAACACCATTTTGTAGCTCCTTTCCTGCCTTTCCGATCTTATATAATTAACTCAGCTCAGCTACAACCTTTTATAATATCAATTATCTCTTTATATCAATAAACTACTTGTATTCAACATTGGAAATACACTTTAACAATATTGCTCCATGTTAACTGTACGAAACTGTCCGAAACAATATAGTGGAGTCAACGCATGCTAAGTTTCCAAAGTATTTCATGAACAATGCTATTCTTTTGTACGACCACAGAAGAACCTATTTATATAGCTTGGGTAATTTTACCAGTAAACAACTTTTAATATATATTTTGGAAAGAGGAGAATTTTATTTAAAAACTAACATGTGTTTTCGTCTGTTGATCCGTACGTATCAGGACACGTTATAGATCGCAAATTTCAATTGATCCCAATGACTCTTCTTTTTATCGACTATATAGCTATTGAAATAGAACCTTATTGATTTTCATGACGATTTGTGGAATATTTAAATTTTTATAAGCAATTGATTTGGGCGCAAACGAATTGGGCACGGATCCCAGGTAGCTGTAATCCGTACATACGAATTGGGCACGATGACCCGCGATAATCTCCTTCAGTGCACAGGTATAAATTATAAATACTTACAACCTGCCTGAAAATGAAAATAGCAATAATAAATAAAATATTCTTTTGTTCATTTATTAGATTTTTAATTTGATGTACTCTTACGGATAAATCAAACTCATCATCGTTAGCATCTGAACATCATCATTTTCAGCACTTAAATCACTCATATTTATTTGAGATTATCTTATTTGACGAATAGTACAAACATTAGTCCGCGGACTGTTTTGATTGTCCACAAATTGGTTTGCGGATGAGTCGCTCGTTGTTGGAACGCTTGACAATAGTCGAAATCCACAATTGAAGTTAGTTGGAACGCTTTTTTGTAAATGCGCATGCGTCGGACAGTTCCGGACAAGTTTCTGTACTTGCTGGAACAAACCTTTACTGTCATGTTATGAAATATTTAGTAAATTGGGAACGAGATTCTTTGAAGGATTAGCGCCCAATTCAGATGCTGGATTAGAGTACCTGTCTCGACAATTGGCTACTGCAGAGGATTATAAGGGACTCGTGCCCAATTGACTTGCACCGATTGATTTTTGCATGAATATTCGTAATAAAAATAATTTGATTAGAATCGAATATCAAGGAGTTTCGATCTTATCCAAGGATCGATGTTATCGGTTCTAATCGAAGACCAATTAGTTTCAATTAAATCAAATATTGGGTATTTTTTGGCTTTAATCGGATACAGAATCGTTTTGAGTTCCGGATCGGATTACTAGGTATTTACAAATGCTAGAAGCTGGACAAAATTAAATTTTGTAATGTTTCAAAATTTGGGTGGATGATGTCTAGAGTGCGTTTAGACATTAACCATACATTTGTTCCTCCACGCACTTGAAAGGTTTGCACGCACCCTACAGCACGTGGCCAGCACGCGACCGACCATCTGACGCCCCGAACTTATCAACGATGGCTATGGTTTCGTTTGTCATGCGTGTGTTACACTTTCAAAGTTACGTGTCCACGGTTACTGAATTACAGCCTAGGGCGATAACTGGGATGAGTAGGGACGTTTGTTTTTTAAAGGGTGGTAAGAATGATCGCTTTTGATGATTGTTGGTGATTTGATTATAGTTAGTTACATGGAAAGTGTATTATACGAGGGAATAACGCGGAAGTTAAGTGTAATGAGGGATAAATGGAATTATATGAATGAACAACTCTTTATTCATTCAATAAATATTGTTGAACATTAGTTATTCCTCAATCAATAATCAATGAACGGAATAGTATATTATGATACAAGTATATAAGTATAACTTTACTTGTTTATTTACTAGAAATATCTAAATATCCATATGTTACATCTTATAACCTGGAAACTCAAATAAATGAGCACTTAACGCATAGTCCGGAGGAATAATGCTGTGCTTGCGCAGAAGCGAGTATTGTCAGCGAAGTAAGTATGGTATGAAATTCATAAATTTATATAAATAAATCAAATAAGTTTAGTATTGATTGATATTTTCTTTGACAGTTTTAAATAAATGAATTGATGACGTTATTGACGATTGTTGTTGTTTTAATCCTGAGATTACGCATGCCTTTTATTTTTTGATTCAGTGATTATGATGGAGAATAATACGAAAGTAATTTTGCAGAATAGATTTTCCTGTTGACTAATGACGTAAAAATGCAAAATTCTCATATCTATCGAAGAAAAAACTGTTTAATTACATTGTTTTGAAATTACTCCCTAATGACTTTCATAATTTAAATAGAACGATCAATGACATTAATTAAAACATTCTAGCTTCGCACGTTAATTACAAATATCATTTTACATTCTTTACAACATTATATCATGATCTATATATTTCTATATGGTAATACTTGACCCTCAAACTATTTTTAAAATACATGATATGGTGAAATACTTTTATCTAACTACATATTTGTCTGGTCGAATTTTTCTTCCGTATTCGTGATGCTGTATTAGTTTTATCTTGAATCAAAGAGCCGTGAAGTGTGTACTATCACTAAGTTTTGTTCAAATAGATTGCTTTTTATTTGTCAACCTTGATATAGTTATTTCAATTTTTGTAGCATTTATGTGGAAAAGAGTTTAATATATTCAAAAATGAATATTCATGATAAATTGAATCAGCTGCATTTTATAACATAATCCTTTCAACGATATTTCCCTCCATGCCTTAAATAATATTTCATCCATCATTTTAATACGCTCAATATAAATTTATTCCATTCAAATAACTTCTATTGCCTCATATGACAAGTAATAATTTTTCTATTGACAAGTTTGTCATTCGACCGCACATTATTTCATTGCATTGATCATGCGCAGGACTTCTTAAAAGCCTAATGCGTAAATGGAATAGAAAAATGCACCATCTGTTGGCAATCTAACACAGTGCATAAGGGAGTGGAGTTTTTTGCACCGTTGGACTAATCGCTTTATATGGACAAGTGCTTTGAATATTGGGCATTGATTTTTGTGGGGTGATTGCTGATATTTATTACTCAATACAACTTAAACTGACTGGACAAACCTTAATAAGATCTCTCTCCTGGAAACTTTTCAAAATAAAAGGCGAAGTAATTTAGCCGTACAAGCTCAAAATTATTCATAAACAACCTCCATCAAATTAATGCAAGAGCCCTACTTAACTGCGTGGAGAATAAAGTCAGTTGACATTTAAATAAATGGGGTTAAAAGCATTGGCCGCGAATTCATGAATAAATAAGCGATCGACGCACCATCTCCCATCCGAGGATACACTAAACATTCCCTAAATGGACAGGATTATCGCTATGTCACCCCTGGCTTAGCTCAGTGCATTTGTCCCTCTGAGCAAAACATCCGAGCCCAATTCAATTATCACAGCGGATTAACGACAATCTGCCGATGTATTGATACATTTTGGGTGTCTATGTGTGCATGAATACATCTAGATGGTGCTGGATAAAGGGAGCAATTGTCATTGGTGAACCAAGTGGAAAATGCTCTTATTGATACTCGTGACAGGTTTAACCTCCGAGGCTCTGAACTCAAATCAAGACAATATGCATTTAGAAAAACATTTATGCAGAAAGTATACACTGTGAAGAATAATAAACTTCATCTTCCACTTCTAAAAAGTTCCTAACCACGGAAAACATGCAAAATAATGATGAATTACTACACCAATCTCATCCTCATTTCATAGTTTTGTTAAGCCCAAAATCAGGAGAGTAATACAAGTGTTTTATTCAGTGTACCATTTGGTAGTAGCTGCCTTTCATTCATCCAGCTTAGGTACTTGCATTTATTAGGCCCGTACTTTTTCAGAATACTGCCTACATTACTATTTTCATATTCTTCGCTGCTTCTGGATTATTGTTGGAACTCTCCCATCTTCATGAATCTGTCTGACAAATTTTATTGAATGCAAGTGGTTGTGTATGACTTTTCTTATAGCTGATCTAATCTAAGATTATGCTATGTTACCATATGAGTTGCTTTATTGTTGTCTAGTTATTCACATAAAGAGATGGAGAGGAACAGAGAGAGAGAGAGAGAAATTGGATTAAAAGTTCAATGGAAAATTAAATTAATCAGTCAGCTATTCCTTTAATCATGTGATATCTCTTAGGGTTAACAATATTATTGCTAAATGCTCATAACAATATTTAGTGATAAACACAGAGGTGAGCTACGTGAAGATTACAATAATAAAACAATAAAACCTTTTCTTCACTTTTTATTGAAATTACCTATGTACATTTCATTAGCAAAGCTACCATCTTCAGAGTACTCGCTTTTATTGTTTTAGTATTCAATGAAATAGAAATGCTTCAAATCTGGTTTTTCCCCCCAAAGTACTTAACCCTATACTGCAATATATTGTTTTCTAAGGAAAGCATCTATTTCAAGATTTTACACTACACTGTCTGTTTGTCTGTCAAATTTCTGTAGCCTCTGAACTATATAAAATACATATTATCACAAATTTATTGTGATTTAATAACTTTTACTCAGATGGCAGTACACTTTTCACTTGACAGATTGTCACACAATGTTATTTCGGATCAAAACCGCTCGCTTTCACTAGACTCTTTTTTACTAGTTCCCCACATGGGTCTATATACCATAGTTCGGTGTTCCAGAACACTCTACTACGGAACAATTACATTTTGCGACAACGAATTATCATTCGAATGTCGTACAACTAACAGAAACATCTCTAAAATGTTTCCAATGCCAACTTAGTTAATTATAGCAATAAATAACAAACTTTTATAAATAGAATGCTTATAGAAATGCGGAGCATTGGAATTCATCATGAAATTTCAAAATTGTGCGAAAATTGGCTCTTCTGCAGTGGCGTAGCTAGAGTTAGTGTCACCTTCCACTTTAATCGTATACAAAAATTTATACCTAGAGTAAACGTCCAAGAACCGGTTTCACCAACGTCAGTTAAATTAATTCTGAGGTTATTTTATCCGAAAATCATTGATAATACAATCATTGTCATAGTTACTAACTCAAAATAACCTTCCAGTAAATTTAACTGACGTTGGTTAAATTAGCTTCAAAAATATTTTTATTAAAAATTAAAATATATTCGTTCTACGATATTTCTGGGTTGCAAACTTTTAATTTATTTCATTGAAATCTGTAATTGATGCTACATCATTTTCAAATGATAATAGTGCAAAAGTAGAAAGTACTTGGCTAATTTATTTTTGACAGCAAATTTTTTTTTACCATATTTTTTTTTATTAGTTCTAGTTTCGAAAATCTTTTTACACGATGCAACAGGTAGTATCTGTATGTATTATTTTGTAAGTTTCAACGTTTTCAATCGCAAACAGGTGACACTCGAGGCAGGACATCCATAGCTACGCCACTGCTCTCATATCAATCTTAGAGCAGAAATACAGGAATTAAAACTAGTTCAGCATTGAATTTTACTCCAAAAATGTTATTTCCTGATATAATTGCATAACTGGGAAAACAGATAATAGAGTTAATGATACGTTAACGCTAACGTTAGAATTTCTTTGCGCACGTTTACTGAACGACGTTAGTTTTTCACGAAATATCTGTCTTTGACTGTGCAATTACTTATCGTAACTGTAAGTGGAAGTAACCCCAGAAATTAGCAACTGGGAGACAGCCAGAGTGGGCCTATGTTAGTATTGTGTTTACTGTTCACTTGAATGAATTTTATTGAAGAAAATAGAAAAATTATCTCATTTTAGTATTTATAGCGCAAGATAGGTTGGCCTACTCTAGCTATCTTTCTCACATCTACTACTTTACATCCAGTTTAGGTTACGTTCTACCAGTCGACCGCAACGCTCATGTTGCCTCAATAATTGTTCCACAAGACAATAAGGGTCTTTGTGCTCAAGACCAATACGTCATAAATACCGCATAGATAACGTCTTTGATTGCAATCGCTTCAAACTCACAATGTCCGTGATTGGAAGATGGTTCGAAGCGGTCGTTGCGTTAATTTTAGCTGAAATTACCAAGAAATTTAAATTAATTAGAAATAAGCCTTTCCAATTTGTACTTTCGTCCCAAAATTATGACGATTGATTCAATATTTTTTTAATTGTCAATATGACAAATGATCTGGACCATGAATTGTAAGTTTATTTGACATTTAATAGGCACTCGCATCGTTCCACTTGAAGCACCAACCACAGCAATTATATGTTAGCGGAACTGCAAAAACTGCGGTCGTGAGCAAATTGTTGCAGTCGCCTAGTAGAATTTTTGAAACTTGTGATTATCATATCTTGTTATACAGAAGAAAAGAGTAAGTAAAGAACTGTTATTGAGTAGTTTTTCAAATTGAACTATCATTCATTCAAGTTGTTAGGTTAGAATGAATCATTAATCGTAGTCAGTAGTCACTATCAGATAAAATCCAGAACGAGGCAGTACGGTTAATCATTTGTGATCACTCTGCAGAAAATTGCAGAAATTAATAGAGCAAATACATTTGTTTGTTGTAAAAGTCATTTAATATGAATTAATATAAATTATTTGTATGTCGACAAAGATGAAATGTGTGTGGAACAAGCATGTGAATTTAATTACTTAAAATATATGGCATAATAATAATAATGTGACTATTCCATTTATCATTCGCGTCCTTGACCTGTCTTGGTGAGTAATAAATATAGAGGTGGAAACTGCTCCATTTTTTTTCCTGTTAATACTATAATAAATTTTATGTTCAAATTTGGCGGGTCAATTATCAAACTACAGTTTTGGCAACGCTGCCTTCTAACCTAAATGCTTTCAAATGCATCTTCTCGTTCCGCACTATTTGGCAAACTCAATCACTTGTTGACGATTGTGCTTTCTTTTAACAGTTTGGAGTGTATTCTGTCTGTAATCGGTGCTGAGTGGACAGTTTACTTTCTCTGTTCACAATAATTGAATGACTCATGGACAACAGGACCACTAACGACTGTTAATTCTAAATAAAAATGTAGCGCTTAATTATTTTATCAAAAATGTTCAGAGTGTAATGAATTACTTGGAAAAATTAACTTTTAGCGATCGTAAATCACGTGGCAATTAGTCCAATTGCAAAATGTGAATGTCAATGTTTAAGTCACGGCCAGAAACAAAAACAAAGAGCAGAAAAACAGTTTATTGTAATAATCACTGAAATGTAAACGTTCCAACATTTTTTAATCGGGAAATTGTTCTCTCCGTCTGTACGCTCGTGTACAAATACAAAAACGCAATTATTCTGTTGTCAATTTGCCAAATGCTTTTAATTTATGAGATATTTTGTACCTGCTTTATATTTTTTAGTTAAATAATGAATTTATAAAATGAAATGACATTTACGAGAGCAGTTTGTTTTAAAAAATGAATTTTTTATGTGAATATAATGAAGTTAACCAGATAAAAGATAAACTTTATTGTATATTAAACAAATGTATTAAAATAATAAAAGCGAATTACTTTTATGACGTTGAAGTGTATCAGGGCCATCTTACATACAAGAATAAAGTTATTGTATACATTCTATTTTCTTTTAAACAGTTAATAAAACTGGACGAAATAAATATGTATAAGAAGAAAATTCAACACCAGGATCGGCACTGCGGGAAAGACAGTGCTCTCCCCCTAACAGCCTCGAGGGCAGCTTCTTATATGCGCATGTGCACAGCTATCACACACTACGACGCTAAACAGTGAAGCGCACAGTTCTATATTTGATTTTTTTTTACAAACGGAGAGATGGCTATCATATTAAATGTTATCGATAATATCAAGCGGAAATAGTGGGTGCTGCAGTTCAACAGTGCCTATGCACGAGTCGCCACTGCTCCACCATATGAGTCAGGCAGATAATCACGTCAAATGAGAGTCTGATGACGTAATATCTGAAATTCTTCTCACTACTACAACCTCCTCGTATCACTTCAAAATCCACCCATTCATATTGTATTATTCTCTAATAGAGTCATAGTGGTGCGATAGCAGCCAACACTGGAAACCGTGAAGAGGATTGTGTGATTTCCGGTGGACAAACAGCGCGCTATTAAATATTAAAATTAATAGATCTAAAACGTCAACGGGTTGCCTCCCCTGATTATGACAAAGCTGGCATTATTTTTTTCCGTCATATGGTGTGGATGATTTTAATGACTTTGTTGTAGATACAGAGAAGTATTCAGTAGGATTCTCCTGATTAGAAACCAATAATGTATTTGTAGCATGAATTTTCCAATCTTTCATGTACAATAATAATAACATACGAGGATTGTGAGTATAAGTAAATAAATAATCCGGCCTAAATACAATTATCCAATCTTTGGGGCCATTACTCAAAACAGGCAGCATATCTAGTTTTTGGAAGATCCACAGAAAGCCTCTGAAATTTTGTAACGGTTGAGTTTGCATCGAGCAATTTTCCACGACGCTTGTTTGTTTTTTTTTTTTTCATTTGATTAAATATATTTTGGTGCAGTCGGTATGTTACATATGCCAATTCAACTATTTTCAAGCACATTATATAAATTATATAATTTTATTTTTCATTGTAATCTAGTTACTGCATACCATTCACTATTACATTACTATTTACAATACAAAAAAGTACTATTACTGTCTTTAATCTGTAATAATTTATAAACAATGACCACTTATAGTTATTTCAACATTCACTTCAGCAAAATATGATCTTTTTTGCATACAATTTGTTTATAATTGTGGTGAACGTCAACTTTATTTATTATTTTATCAACATTATTTCTAATGCTGTCTTTGTCGCATTCTCCTACAAATAAAAAAAAAATCTAGTCAAGATACAAGATAATTTAATTAAACAATAAATGAAACATTAAAAGGCAGGTAAATGATAACGGGTATGGTTTCTTATCTTCACATTTTTCTATGTTTCATGCTTAAACATTATGAACTGTTTATTTTTTTTTTTAATAAAATTAAACACAAATTATTTTTCTATAGGCTTCAGATGAAACAAAATATATATATTCGATTAAATATTATACGCAATAATTATGTGTAATAATGGAAACTTTTTATTATAAAAACAAATGTGACTAATGTATTGCAAACTTTTTTGTTGTGTTTTTTCGTCCAATTATTTCTACCGTTGTAAATATAATTTATAAATGCGTAGATACGAGATTTCTTACAATGATGTAAAAATAATATCAAGTCTAATTAAATCAAGTAAACAATAATACATTTATCTATTTTCTGATATTAAAATGAGGCACCATAATATGTTTATAATACCTACACTAAAAGTTTTTAAAGAAGCAATACATGTCACAAATCGATCAAAAAACCTCACAAAACCAAGTAAACCTGTAAAAGAAAACACAAATTTTATTGTATAATATTCAATCTTTTCAAACTTTTTATGTCTCGTGAGTAATTATATTCTATTTATAAAAAAAAAATTATGTTCTAGAAAAATGCAGAGAAATTGCATCGGGGTCTGGCAGTATTGTACCTTTACAGTTAACGCGAATCGTCTCATTCTATTTCCACTTTGATTTTACTGTCAAATAATTATATTTTTTACTTGTACAAGATTTGAGATTTTGATGGAAATATCCGCTCTGAGCATCCTTTAATCCATTTTAACTATTTTCGACTTGATGTCGGTACGTATAGTTTAACCATCGAATGAAAGTTGACTCTTGAATTATTTTATAGATGCGGTTTTCTTTCAGAACATTTAGCTATTATTCAAATTTCATAGGAAACTAAACTTTATATCAAAATGGTTAGCAAGAATCTAATTCAGGCCCCGAGAATTTTTGCAAGTATCTACTCAAATTAGGGTTTATACAAAAACCGACTTTTTCAAAAACCGGTTTTCGAATCTCAGATTTCCAAAAAACCGGTTTTAGCCGTTTTCCGAATGTTTGTCAGAAAAAAAAAAAAAAGAATAGAGTAGGAGACAATATTCTATTCGATTTATATGAAATAACAAAAATCAAGTTGTTTATCAAAGTCAAAAATCAATATTATATGAACAAAAAGTAAGGATTATCCATAACTCACACAAAACAACAAAAACTTAAACAAAAATTCTGAACTACAATTACAAATAATATTTATATCTATTCCACTAACTGTAATATCTTCTAAGAAAATAGGATTTCGAAAAACGAGACATCCACTGAACGGTGGCTAAGTCTTATTCTTGTTTTGAACACAATAGTATCTGATACTGAAAATACTCGTTCTCTAGCTACTGAAATTGGTTTTATAGTTTCCAGGGCATCAAATAACCAATCTAAGTTCTGGTTCTTTTATTCGTTGCCTCAAATAATGAAAATTTAGCTTTCAGAGTCTTTGGGTTCGTGAGTTTTTCTTCAGAATCGTCAAGAAACTTATGAATTGATTATTTCATGACTTCTTTCAAAAAAGCATTACTCTGATGAGTAGTTTCTTCTATTTGCTCTTCATCAGGATCGGTTTCCATACAGGAATTAGCTACGTTGGAAGAATGTGCCGTCCGGCATAGAAGAAATAACAAATCAAATAAAATAAATTAAAAAAATATCCTCAAACCGGTTTTTCAATTAGAAAAACCGGTTTTCGAATATGTCAAATTTATCTTAGAAACCGGTTTTTGGAAACCGGATTTGAAAAACCGTCAAACCCTAACTCAAATACTGGATGAGAAATTCCCATAAATACATTAGTATAACTTGCTTGAAATAGATGGGTGACTACTATATTTACAGGATAGTAGAGAACAAGACAGAGGTGCATTGAAAATATTTTTCATTATTTATTTTGATTCTAACAAAATATGTTGTATATGTCTTGTAGAAATGGTTTAAATAAAGATTTATTACTATTGGAATCACCAGAAACCCATGGCTGCCACATTTTAAAACTGAAACTTAAGTTATCTATCTGCCTGATAATTTGGTAATGAGTCCTAATACATCCCTGAGACCCTGTTGCTAAGATCATTTTCAATGTCTCCAGTAATCCACTAGTATTAAGAACGTTCATGTTGATGTATTTTTGTGGATTCCTAGTCCAGTATTTCAGTGGGTACTTGTAAAAGTCAGTTTTCTTCACAATTCTAGTCATGGCTAAATGTTTTGGAAGAAAACCACATCTATAAAATAATTTAGGAGTCAACTTTCCTTCGATGGTCAGACTAATGCATTCGTAACTCGCAAATCTCAAAACTCGTCGAACGCATATTGCAGAAATGTTGTATTTACGACTGGTCTAGAGTCTAGTTGTGCACCTTGCATTATGGTTGCAATTGTCTGTACCGAAAGTGCACTTTAGTTGAAACTTTTTTTTAATTTTTCGCATAAATCCAGAATGATCAGCCGTAGGAAACTAAAATTCAATATTTGAGACTGCCATAGCATCTTTATAATTATTTTCTATTTTTGTACCAATCAGCTAACCGGAAGTGCACTTTATATAACAGACTTTTTGAATTTTCCGCAAGAATTCAAAACAATCAGTCGTAGAATATTGAAATTCTGTATTAAACACTTTTATAACATCTAATTGCACATCTTATATTATGATTGCAATCGTCTGTACCGAAAGTGCACTTTACTTCAAACATTTTTTGAATTTTCCGCATAAATCCAAAACGATTGAACGTAGAAAGTTAGAGTTCAGTATTTAAGACGACAGTACCGTTTCAATGTTCATATTCTATTTTTATTGAGATCGACTGAGCCAGAAATGCACTTTACTTTACAGTCTTTTAGAATTTTTCGCATAAATTCAAAACGATCAGCCGTAGAGTATTGAAATTTAGTATTTCAGTCTGCTGTAGCATTTGAATGATTTCCAAGTATTCTCATAATAATCGACTGAACCGGAAGTGCACTTCAGTTGAAATGGTTTTCTAATTTCACGCATAAATTCAGGACTGTCAGAAGTAGAATTTTGGAAATCAGTATTTAGGAATGAAGAATGATGACCTACTGTTTCCAAAGCAACCGATTGGGCCGAAAGCTCACTTCACTTGACAGATTTTTAGAATTTCTTGGATAAATCCAAAGCTATTAGCCGTTTGATTATCGTATTATTATATGCAAAAATACATCCAATGATGTTCACGTAAGACAAGTGATGTTCACGTCAGTTTTTTTTTTTTTAATCATACAAGTCATTTTTTGTGTCGTTTGTGAGTAAAGATCTGAAATTAACAATAATTTGGAACTCATTTTATTATTTACTTTTAGAATATGCTTATTATTAATATGTTATTGATGAACTTGCACTGGGCTATGAACGCGGGAGTGGAATTTTCTGAGAAATATCCTAAAGCTCTTACATTTTGTAGGAGAATAAAGGAAACTGGCTTTAAGAAAAAACTTTATAACTTGGAAAATTCGACGACGACGTTTCGGCCATTGTTTTTAGCCATTATCAAGTCAGCTAGGTGAATATTGAAGTGATAATATAAAAAAGAGTTAAAGCAACTTAATTAGTTACATAGTTCCAAAATAAAGATTAAAAAAAAACAACATCGTAGGAGTCAAAGCTCCCACGAGTCAAACTCACTTCAATGTTCACCTGGCTGACTTGATAATGGCTAAAAACAATGGCCAAAACGTCGTCGTCGTATTTTCCAAATTATATTGTTTTTTCTTGAAGCCAGTTTCCTTTATTCTCCTACCAAATTAACTTACTATCGGTTTTCTAAATTCCACAACATAAATAAAACTCTTATAACAAACTTATTGGACGAAGATGGATTCGATGAAAAAGATGTGATAAATATGTGGCATTATGCACCACAAACTATCTCAACGAAAATTTTAGAGAATAATGCAGGAACGTGTGGTAGAAGAAAAAAAAGTAGTACGACCGAGAGATCCTATTTGATCAGGAGAAGGTTCAACCATTTAATATCCACTTGGAAAATGATAAAGGCATAGAAGATCTATAGACTGGGAGATAGAGACAGTTGGGACTTTCCGATTTTATTGCATGCCTTTTTGAGAGTTAAAAATATACCAATTGGTGAGAAAGGTAAAAAGCATATTGATCGGTGCACGCTTTCTGGTCATAGTGCAAACTCAAATTATATTAAAAAAAGGGTTTTTTCGTGACAATATTTTGCATGCCTTTATAAAGTGAGACAGTTGAAAGTGGTTATAAGCATCATACTGTAAGGCATGCAGCTTGCAACCTCCCAAAAGGTTCAAACGGTCGAGTAAACTTGTAGAAAAGAATGGAAGTTTCAGCCAAAAACTCTCGTAAAAAAATTGGCATGCAAATCTCGTTGGAACAAGGGTGGGAAAATTTGGGGAAATCAATTAGCCGGGAATTCTCTTATTATATAATTGCCACCATTATTTCTGATAACACACGTGTATTATACAAAAATTCATATAACATCTGAAAGTTTTATTTATTTTAAGAGTTATTTTGACCGATCCTTTCAAAAATCCCACCTACTCCTACGTAACTCGTTGAAAGGGATTATAGGAGTATGCGAAATAACTAATAAGGTACATAATAACACATCATAAAGACAAACCTAAAAGATTTTTGTTTGAAAAAAGGAACAATACATTTTTCCGGCAGATTTCGTTCATCCACTCCGAGAGACAAACGACGTCCAAGTCAGTGTTTTGCCTAAACCAAGGGTTATTTTCCCCTTATTAGGGGATGAAAACCCCTCTGCAACCCCACTTTAAGGGAGGAGCAAAACATTTCCACCAATCCTAGTCTAACCTTCCTAACGACCGCTCAACCTGCCAACAGGATTCGAACCCGGGCCTTTTGATATTTCCGGGTGGGCGTAACGACAGAAGTCGATAAAGTAGAGCGCGATGCGACGGCGCGAAAATATAACACATACACTCATGAACCTTTGATGATGACATCGGCGATCGCAGAAGATAAATTTTAGAGAGTAATTTTTGTTTATTACATTGTTGTAATAGTGATATGTTGTGATAAGTTTGGTTAGTGAAATGATCACTAAGTGCTACGAAGAAACAAGTGAGAGTTTTGTGACAATTGAAATGGTGCTCAGGGTTCCTCCAGTCTCCTTGGATGCTATTCCAGAAATTTTATACTGTATGTCAATGATTTCCAATTGTATTTATAATGCTTGATTAATTTAGATCATGCAAGTTATAAAAAAATGATCCACATAAATGTAGCACATTATTATTTACTTTTAAATGCAAACACGATTAACTCTATCTTATTTGTATATATGTAACCAGTTTTTAAGAAATTGATGAAAAAAATGTTGACTGTTGACACTGCGAGAATACAAAGCAACAGTTGATAGTTTGACAGTTGGATCACTCAGTGCCAACAACATGAATTCGCAGAATTTTTTTTTTAAGCTACACAATTTAATAGCCATGCGTGTATTGATGGTGGTACCTCTATAATTTCTTCTTATACTATTAACAGAAAATAAGACTAAACATAGCCAGCCACAACAGCCAGCGACGCACACTTCGGCTTGCTCAGATCTGAGACTATCCACACCATAAAAGCGTGACAGATTAACACATTCACAGCTCAGAAAAAAATAACGCACGCAGAGAGTTTTGACTTCAAAAACTAATTTGTATCAAATCAAGACTTTTTTGACAGCTCGTTATTTCGATATTTAGATAAACAGGTCTGGAAATTAAATAATGATCAAAATACATGAATATATATTTGCTTAGACTTGAATTGCACTGTAAATAATAACATTTACCTGGAAATGATTACGAACTAAAATTTATGATTTTTGTGTTTCGAAAAGTGTTGATAAATTAGTTGACGTAAGCAGTATTGATATGAAAATTAGCAGAATGGCAAAAAAGTATTTTCCTGCAATAAATTTTGAAACTGATTTTTATTATCTTAATGAACACAAAAATTATGGCTTGTTAAACTTGACGACTTTATTAGAGTTTTCGATAGTTGATATTTTTAATTTTGAAAGGTCATAAAAGCTACAAACCTTAATTATTCATTTCGAAAATCATTTTAGGAATTGGATATATTATATATTTTGTAGATATGTCAAAATATTTCAATAATTTTGTACAGTTTTTGAGCAGAGAGGCATTGAATCAGAGATCATCAAATTGCAACCAACTTTTGTTTAAGAGCATAAAACCATCAATATTTCTAAAACTAGGCAAAACGAGTTTTTTGTGATCCCTAAATGGGAATTAGAGAGATAATATGTACAAAACCAAATATAAACTCATAAAATTTGGTACACTCATGTAATTTTTTATGCCTGATAGAATAGTGCTGTTTTTGCATTCGAATAAAGAAAAGTATTTGGTTTACTCGGATATTTATCCGAAAGCTACACTATTAACTAAATTTTAAAATATGTAATAAAAACAAAAGAATTCAAATTCTAATTAGAAATTTAGAGCCAAGATACCATGCTTATATTATAGTATAAATATCAGAAATTTCCAATAAAAATTGATTAAATCGATAACCGATTCTTTGAGTTCTGATGTTTCACACAAATTATGATAAAAAATTAATTAACGTACTTAATACGCATATAATATTTTGCATATTTTGTGCATATTGTGCCTTCAACACAAATTACTGCATGAATTTAGAATATATTATATCAGGAGTGACTTTAGAGCTCATGCACGAGTCGCTTGCGCCTACCGCGGAGGAGAAGAATCTATGGATAAATTTAGTTTCTTTGCTATCATAGATAACAATGGTTCTTTCAAATATAGCTTTTTGAAATTAGGCCTTCAAAGATAGTGTAGCTGGTCACTTCTGTATTATGAATACAGTAATGTGCATTTACTTAAATTAGATTCAAATAATTCCACAAATTGTTAAAAATTAATAAGAAATGCAGAACACTGTAAAGTGACCTTCAAACAGAATTTGATAAATTGTTAAAAATCAAAACCTGATAGTCTCACAAAATCACAAATTCAGCAGTCGGTTTTTACACCATCGTCCTGAATAGGACAGCACTGTAGACACGTGCTTCGATCTTTTCAGGAAAATTGTGTAAAAACAGTCTTCCAAATTTTTAATTTTGTGAAACTATCAGGTTTTGATTTATAAAATTAATATATTAAATATTTAAGATAGTTGAAGCAGTAAGGCCTTTCCGGATGAAATAAATTCATTAGGTATTATTTTTGTTTCAGCAACCATCCCAAAGTGCGGCGGGTGCCACGAGTTCATCCTAGACCGATTTATCCTGAAGGTTTCGGACCGAACGTGGCATGCGAAATGTCTCCAATGCAGCGATTGTCGAATTCAGCTGGCTGACAAATGCTTCGCAAGAAATGGACAACTTTTTTGTAAAGAAGACTTCTTCAAGTAAGTATCATATACTTGTAGAATAATTTCATTTTTATGAGTTGTTTAAACGTTTGAAATTTGCTCAAATATTATTTAAAAAGACAGATATGACATAACTGAAAATTTATCGTGCGACGGGTAAAGCAACCAGCTTATGATAAATGTAGTGCGGGTTGTAGAATCATTCTCAAATTATTTGTAAAGTTCGGACAAGAATCCTCTTTCTGGGACCGAGAAAACAACTCAGTAACTGTCTCTGCTTCATTATCCTGATAAAAGCTTCCTTGGAGCCAAATTATTGGTCTTGAATAAAGTTCATACATTTATTTGAGTTAAATTGGCTTCCTATTTGAAACCGAATTCTGACTTTTTCGAGTTAAAATACAAACCGTGTCTTAAAGACATATTTTAATTAAATTAAAATGAAGAGTCAAGAAGTAACCTTAGCTTCGAAAGAATACTGATCCTTGGAGAGCGGGTCTAACTTGTAGAATGAAAAATTTTTCGTTCCACAATAATTGATTTTCATGTTTTGGCCTAATTCTGCCAATTTGAAATCAATATTAATCGTACAAAATTTGAATCGTAATAAAAGCTCAACCAATTCTACTAGTTTAGGACTTTTGAATCATAAATCAGAATTCCAAAACAGAAATATTATCGATAGGTGCAATAATAATAAAATATAATAAAAAGTAGAAGCAACCAACTTACGCTGGAAGCAGTACAGGTTGCAAAATTATTCTTGAAGTTTTTTCGGGCTAAATAAACAACCAGTATATGATTCAAATATCTCTTACTAATCATTTTGGGAGAGAAAGGCTCAGAATAAAATAATACGTTATTCTCTGGAGCCAAAAATGCGATACTGAACAAAATTTAAAAAATTTCTTTGATATGAAGTGTCTAACTTTCCGATCGGTTAAAAATGCCAACCGTACTTCAGGATATTTTTTTTATAGTACGAACTGTCAACTCCGTAAAAAAGTTCTTTGTATACAAGGCCTGAACCTTAATCTTTAAGAGCGATACAAACCGTAATTGAAAAGAATTAAAATAAGAACCCGAATAGTTCTAGCTTTGAATAAGTATGAATCATTGAAGACCGAGTCTATATTTTTTTTCCAACTCCCTAATAATGGATGGGCCTAATCTATATATTTTTTTAAATCGATACAAAAAGTATTAAAATGAAATAAAAATAAAAATCAAACTAATTTTCTTTGCTTCAGAAAAATATGGATTCTTGAGGCTTGGACCTAAAGAGCAGAAATATTTTTCCGAAGCCAATAATTAACAGAATTTTTTTTCACATATTTCTCGGTTTTATCGATCAAATAGATTAATAGGAACATTTTTTTTTCATTTCGTCGTGAGGTGTTGTGTATATGTATGGTTGTTTGTTGGTACTGTGGGTGCAGACGTTTCGGGACGAAGTGCGCTGGCTGCGACCAAGGGATCCCACCTACCCAAGTTGTCCGACGGGCTCAGGATCACGTATACCACCTCCAGTGCTTTGCCTGTGTGATGTGCGCCCGTCAGCTCAACACCGGCGACGAATTTTACCTCATGGAAGACAGAAAGTTAGTTTGCAAGCCCGATTACGAAGCCGCGAAAAGCAAAGACGGAGCCTGCCTTGATGGAGACCAACCTAACAAAAGGCCGAGGACTACAATAACTGCAAAACAACTAGAGACTTTGAAAAGTGCTTATAATAATAGTCCGAAACCTGCCAGACATGTTCGAGAACAGCTGAGTCAAGATACGGGGCTCGATATGAGGGTGGTGCAAGTCTGGTTCCAAAATAGGTGAGATTTCAGAAACTTATGCATGTATTCAGTAAATTCTTTTCAATTAAGTTATTTCTTCATAATTAATAAAAAAATGGTTGTTCATTTCAAGGAGAGCGAAAGAAAAACGATTAAAAAAGGACGCTGGTCGAACCAGGTGGAGCCAATACTTCCGTTCAATGAAAGGTGGTTCATCGCCTCGCCATGACAAACTTCTAGACAAAGATGAGCTTAAAGTCGATTTGGACTCTAGTTTTAGTCATCATGGTAAAATTTAACTCTACTCTCTCGCTTCTTTCAATTACTTGATCAATAATTTTCTCTGCAGATTTGAACAGCGATGACAGTTACGGAACTGTAGTCAATTTAGGAATGGATCAAGACGGATCTTCACCTCACAGTGGGGTCGGACGGGGGACTAGCTATCTTCATGGGGCTACCTCACCACCTTACCTCACTGGGCATTCGCCACCTCATGGGCACGAGCCCTTTCATTACCCTGACCAGCTTGGTGTATACACACCACTAGGTAAGAAATTAGTGATTTATATCAGAATTGAGTTAATTTAAGAGTCATCACAAAAATTATACTCGACAACTCGATTTCCAGCTGTAGAAAAAATATTTTTGATTGTTTATGATCGGTTATCAGCTGTCTGTCAATTTAAAAGGTACTCGTTATTTTAAATAAAAAATGTTGAACCATTTGGAACAGAAATCCAAAATGGGGCTGACGGCAAGAAAAAAATACCTGAAGTAATATAATAACTATTCATAAGGCTATGGACGGAATAGCCGAAAGAGTTGCGGACTTGAATTTGGAGAACCAGATTCGAACCTAATAAGTAGTGTCAAATGTCGAAATCAATTTCCTGCAAAGAAAAATTGTGAGTGAGCCCGAATGGAAATTCTGCTTATTATAGTTATATTTGAGAATTATCGAAGATCAAGGATTAAAAATCTGTTGTAGCCACACAGCACTTCCCCGACCATAAATTTCATGACCAGTTTTATCGTTGTTTCATAAATGTAGAGTGTCGCATTGCACATTTCAAAGTGACAGCTGTCATTGCCAAAGTGACAGCTGTCATTATCAAAGTGACAGCTATCATTATCAAAGTGATAGCTGTCATTGTTAAAGTGATAGACGGAAGTAATATTTTAGTACTTACATAAAATAAATATGAAGAGTCCTTTTCTAGATTTTTGGGGTCTTTAATTCATTGGAACATACAGTTTTGACATTCAATCGTCGGGAATGTAATTTAAGATGGTAACTGATTATTTACTTTTCATTTTTACCAAGCTTATCTCCCTGAGAACTTTAAATTGATACCAAACTAATCATCATTCAAATAAATTGTAAAAAAAAACAATTGACAATCGTTTAAATCACAGAACAGAACTACTAAAGAAGAAGCGAAACGCCCACTTTATTCCAAGCTTAGCATATTACTGTTAGCGCCATCTATCCGCGGTCCTATTGAACTACTGTAATAGCGCGCGAATACGAATCTAGGTACCTACTGTTAAATTTTACACAATTTTTTTTTTATGATTTTTATTTATGATTCAAGTTTTCATGATTCAAATATGAGAAATATGAATTAAATCATGATAACTAGAGTCACAAATCACAAATTGAATAAATACGAGTAAAAATAAATTAAATACAATCACAGAATTTGGAGTATTGATAATATTTTCATATTTCAACATTTATATACAATAGCAAATAGTCTTGCATCTGGAAATAGTTCAATTACATTATTTAAAAAACTATATATAGATATAGTTCATCTTACAAAATCACAAAAATGATGTCCGCTTGTCTGTCCGTTGAGGATTCCCTTTTAATCTCGTGTTTTATGCATAGAGAAAATGAAATCGCGATATTGTATAACGATGCAGTTCTTGTAAAACATGACATTCTGCGTCGCAAACTAGTATAGGTGTTTTTTCGATAAAATCCATAATTCTTGAGTTAAGGGATTTTCCTATGGTATTCATTTGGTAAATACGGATTTATTATTCGTATGTTTTTCTCCAAGTTCCTGAATTATCAAAAGTGTATTCTCATGGAAGTTACAATTTTGTCTTGAAATGACCTCTTCACATTTTCAGATATAAATTAAGTTTCATATTTTATGGGATTTTTCTGGTATCCCGAATAGATGCTGCTTCGTTTATGAATTTTCATAAATTGAGACGTTCTGCGGCGGGAATTGCTCTTGGCGTTTCTCGATGAAATCCATGCTTCAAAATTTGATTAATTTTTTTGATGTCCATATATATATATATATATATATATATATATATATATATATATATATATATATATATATATATATATATATATATATATATATATATATATATATATATATATATATATATATATATATATATATATCTATCTGTTTTTTCTTATGAAGGATCATCAATGTGACATTTTATTCCTGTTTTTCAAGTTTGTCTTGATTTTGACGGTATTCTGCTACAAAAGAGTGATTCAAATTCCAGACCAATTTTGATTGAGGAATACAATGTAAGAATGAACTGACATTTTCTCCTAAACAAGCAAGGCAACGGTACTAAAAATACACAAATTGTATATTAACATCTTATTTATTCATGTGACATTCAAAATCACTTACCACCATAATTGACACTTAGGACTCTTTGCAGCTCACTTTGAAACAAATTCAAGCCAAACAATTCAAAAATTCAAAAATGAAATCACTTGATCATAAATCTCTAATAGTTCCATAGAACCGCGTATGGATGGCAGGAGAATAATATGATAAATTCAAATCATATTCTCGTTTCGCTAGCCTGTAAGTTTAAATACCTTTTTTGACACTTCTACTAGAATTATTCCTTCAGGGGCTTTAATTTGATACCATACACAATTGAACCATATTACTTATTTTGAAAAAGCAATTGATGAACGTTTGCATGTGATGATGAAATATGAATAATAGTTATATAATTTCACATTATGATTCTCATTATTTCTTTGCTTCAGAAATATATATCAAATTTTATAATAATTCATATTTTAATGATAACAAATGAATCGCTAGAAATTTTGAAAAATCTTTTAGGTAAATTTTGTGCAAAATTATTTAAGGAGCCATTACAGTTATTTTATATTCTGTGATAAATACTACCGTTTATAAAATAAATGCAAAATACTAAAAAGTTCTTTCAGTAAAGTTTTGGTACCTCTGGTTGAAAAAAGCTCATTAACGAACTTAAACCTAGCTTTTCGATGAAAAACTTGAATATAAAATTTCACTCGAAAATTCGTACGCTCCCTCAAGTTTTCGTGCTTTCAGGCAGATGGACCGATAGAAAGACCGATTTTTTTTTTAATTATGTTTTTTGGGTCAAGTTAGGTCTAAAACGTGAAGATTCATTAAAATCTCGAACTATCAAAAAATCACGATTAAAATATTTCTCCTATTCCGGAAAAAAAACGTGAACTTTTTAACAAAAAAAAAATATAGTTTTAATTTTTTTTACTTTGATTTAACTCTTCGAATAACCTGAATAAATTATATGTTATCTTGAGCTTTAAAAAAAAAATATATATTATAACAGTGTTCAAAAAGTGTCTGTAGAAAAAATAAATGTTGCAGATTCTTTTTTAAGAATAGGCCTCTGAAATATTATACGTAATTTTTTATCATTTCAGTTCATCCAATCTGTAGAATATTTTTTCTGTCACGTTTTTTCAATTCAGTTTTTCGAAAAACACGTGCAGCTAATAGCTGATCCTATATATTCTAGAGGAAATTTTCGTACGATCATCCCCCTATGCTCTTTTCTGCATAATGTTATTAGAAGGAACTTCAAGTCATTTCACAAAAATTATATACTTTTTATTATTTTTTTGTTATCTGTTCAAACGGACGTCCTGTATTTCTATGAGAAGTATTACATAAATTGATTTACTTACATACACAATTCACGATGGCTGAATCATTCTTCAATAATCTCTAACATGTTTCTTCATTCAAATTATTTATTTTGGATCACTATAATTATTATTTAATTTTTACAGCCTGTGTATGAACAGTGAAATAAAATAAATTCTTTAAAATTGTAAGTACTCACCCTATTTTGATTTCCTGGATAGCCCGACAGCAACTGCAGAAGCATTTATAGTTCGTCTTTTTCACAAATTTTGTCCACATTTCGAGTTCACAAATTATAAAACTTTAAAATATCTGTACACCGCGTTCTCGAATTGAAAAAACGATTTCAACAATTGAATGGTACACTAAATTAATAAAATACACTGAAATATTACCGAAATACGCGAGTTTACTTTATTTTAGAACAAATTTCAATAGAACATGACGCTTTCCGACATTCTAATAGAACGAAATCACTACATTGGCTTACAGCAGTCGGTATTTGGAAGTCTAGCAGCGTACGGACTTGTTTCATTTGGCAGAATTTTTATTTATTGGGATTTAAATATGTATTATAATGCATTTAAGTAATGATAAATTTTTTTGAGTTGTTTGAGGGGACGACTGTTGTAAAAATATTGCTCTCGAAATTATTATAATTTTTATATAAATATAAATTTATATTTTATATAAATACTTTTATAAAATATAAAGTATTTTAATTTGGAATAAAATATTTTAGATGTAAGAGTTACAAATTTCTTATCAATTTTTTTTTTCAATTTTAGGTCAAGGTCCGCCCCCCGGTCTGGTCCACAGCCACGGCATTCCCCCCGGAGCTGAAACCGACCTAAGCAATGACAGTAGCCCACCTCACGGCTACCCGGATTTTCCTCCAAGCCCGGATTCATGGCTTGGGGAAGGTTCAACCACCGGCCATTACTGACAGCCGCCACAAGAAGCACACAACTTACACATAGATTAGTTTATCATATATTTATTTATTAAGTATTTATATACATCTCTAAAATATTTTTATTCATGTTTCATTGCCCAGTCAAGGCAAACAAGCTAGTGTAATAATGGTTTTATCATAGTATTGTTCTAGTCAAATGAATCTATGGATTGTGTCCGTTTACAATACAAATCTAGTCGTCGATAAAGCGAGAAAAGAATACTTGGAAGGCTACTTCAAAAGTGTCAATTTGAAACTGTAAATACAGAAATTGTATGTTTGAATTTGTCAGTCTTTAATTATTATACTTCAAATATTGAAGTACCTACTAAAATATTTCCAATAAAATATTAGTCTTTAGTTTGGAAGTTGATAAAAAAAGTCAGACGGTATAAGAATTTCTAATTTCCACGCCTCCTTCGATGTAGTGACGGTGATGGCTCAAAATCCAAGAAACTGATAAGTTACAAATAATAACTCTTGAGAAACATTTATAAATAGCTTTTGTACAGCTTTTTTTGAATTTCTATATATTTTATATATTTAAATATTATTCTTTTGTCTTGCCAAATTCATCGTCAGAACGAAAAATTTTGGTCATCTTGGATTTGGATACGTTACACAAACTTAATAAACTAAGGGACAGTTTTGGTATCATCATTGGAAGCCTCGGTTTCATTTTTTTGCTGCAAGTTCACCCTGTACGAATTCTGTGCTCTTTCTGCATTGGTGTTCGCAGACAGGCAGTTGTTATTCAATTTCGAGTATCAACAATTGTCTTGAAGTATTTTCAACAAGTATTTATACATTTCTTTTGAATGGTCTTTCGAGGATTCTTACAATTCAGTTGTGGTGACCCCCCAGTACTGGTTCATCCTATCCATATCAATAGAATCCCCAATTCCTCGTTCTTGCATTACAGCAAAATCATACTCCAAATTATAAGGCATAAGTCTTTGCAAACTTCCGAAATAAGCTGCATTGGGACCTCCAACCAATTGTCTCCTATCGGGGGTAAATCTAGCCGAAGCCCGTGCAACCAAAGGATTAAACGATCTCGAGCTTCCAAATTGTCGATTGAGAAGCGGAGCAACCGGAAGAGGATTTGGATCTGCTAGGTGAGGACTGCTTCGACTAAGAGCTGCTTGATTTTTGATCAAAGCTGCCGCAGGATGTCGCTTGAATCCTCTAGAAAGTGTGTTTAGTTCTTTGTCGAATAATAGTTGGGTATTTTGTTCCAGCATATATTCCCAACATTTAAATTGCTCTTCTGATAAAGCACTATCGGTTTCCTCTCTGCTTCGACTGTCGTCATCTCTTGTTTTGGCTCGGACTGCTCGTGCTACGCCCCTGTAACTTCTCCTTTCTGGTGATATTTTTATGTCACTAGATTCGTAGGCCTTTCCAATTCGGTTTAATTCATTTTGTTTTGCGTTATTTAGTTGGTGAATAAATAACTTTGCATTTGAGTTACAATCGCTACACGCATGATCACTTTGTCCACTTGGTGACGACCTATCGTCGTTATTAGGCAACTGAGGGCTCTTTTCCAAACAGTGTGAGCAACTATTATTTGTTTCACAACAACATCCAGCTTGACATAAAGTCGCAGTTGTTGTAGTCGTTGTTGATCCTCCGCCACTGTGATATTTATTTTTTCGGATAGTTTGTCGAAGCTCCCGCATGAGTTGGTCCACGTCTGATTTGATAATACTGAAATGTACTACTATAACACTTATATTATCTTCTGCTCCGTAACTTTGGGCTAAGTCCTGTAGTCTTTTCGCTGCTAAAATGACGTTTCGTTGGGATTTTACTTCAGCCACAGCTGCCTCTGGAGTCATAACATCCCACAAATTCTTGTTGGCAATAATCATGAATTCGTCTTGCTCATCCAGGAAAATTTCGGTTGTATCTGGATCTGGTACTAATAAAGGAAATTGAGAATTGGTACGTAATTTTTTCGACGCTGCGGGAAGTAGTCTAGGCGGTCCAATTGTTCGCCCGATAACTGCCCGGATTTCTCCAACACTGGCTGCTCGAAGAATATATTTTCTGGTTCCTCCACAAAATGAATAGTCCGCTGTTATTTTGGATTTAACAATGTGGACAATAATGGCACTCATTCCACTCTTCTGACTTTTATCTTTAAGCTCACGATGTGCTGACAACATAGTGTATTTCATATAATCAACTGCCGTTTCTTTTACTGTCCTTTCTTCCATCAAAATACGCGGAACGACTCTGTCAACTGTTATTGGAATTATGTTATTGTTTTCCCCGTCGAATATTCCAAATAAAGCTTCTGTGTTGCAAAAAGCTGGAAGCCGTATTTGCGAGATATAAAGTCGTTGTTTACAACCAGCTGTTTCGGAGAAACCCACTGTCCAACTACTTTCGTTATTGGAGTCGTTTTCGCAGAAGGGTGAAGGAGTAACGGGCAAACTTGTACGATTACGGCCCGAAACATCAACCAGACTCATTGGCCTGTGAGTTTTGTAGCTTTGAAACTGTTGTGAGTCCACGTGTAATTTCAAGTTGCACGACAAATCGAGAAACTTTAAATTAGACGGTACTAAAGTTGACAGATCTATCCGGTCGAGTTGGTTGTGTGCCAAATCCAATACTCTTAAAGAGGATAAAACATATAACTGCGGACAAGATTGTAATAAATTGGAATGAACTCGTAACACTCTTAAATGTTTCAACGAGGAAATTGATTCGGGTAATCGTAATAATTTATTCCCAGAAAGTACGAGCTCTTCTATTTCCGGCCAACAATTGGCGCAATCTTCAGGAATTGAGGTAAAGGAGTTATACGCACCATGAAACACTCGCAATTTCAACATGTACGCACCAATTCTGTTCATTGTCTTATCCGTTAAACAATTCGCCGTCAGGTACAATTTTTCTAAAGCACAATTTTCTTCTGGAATCGGTAGTTCACAAAGTCTATTATTCGATAAATTTAACACTTTCACATTGTAAACCGCTTTGAAATAGTTTTCGGGGAGAAGTGACAAACAGTTATTTTGTAAAAACATTTCTTGCACTGGGATTCTTCGGGGTAATCCTGGTAATGACTGCAGTTGGTTGTAGGCAAGCTGTAAGGTGTGCAGGAAGGGCATTTCGTTGCAGAATAGATGTTCTGGAAGGTTTTTGATGTTATTATGGCTAGCAAACAACGAACGGAGTTCATGACAGCACGATAACCAGTCAGGAAGTTGGGTGAGATCATTGTAGGAGACATCGACATGGCGCAGTCCAGTTGGAGCCACCAGAACAGTAAGTTTAGTTAATTCTGCACAGAAAAAAAAACATAATTAAAACGAAAACAGTTTAAAATTGATAGTATATGTTAGAATATAGCCTTTAACAAGTAATACTGGCTGGGAAACAAAAAATCACCGAATAAGAGCCTTGCTGAGTTCATTAGATGATCTTTTTGATCGGAACGTTAGAGCGTTAGGCCTTTATCTGACGGCTCGGGAAAAACAGATTTAATCTGCGGTGGGTTAAGAGTCGCAATTAATTTTCAAAGCTTAAAAAGTCTACCCTCGAGTGTACCATCAACTAACACTCCTAGGTACCAGTATTTGACGGCTGATAATCGAACTTAGAGCTCGAAGGCACACACCCAGTAATGAAAAAAATGTGTGATTGATATTCTCCAATTTTTATTTTTTATTTTAGGTAGCTAAATGCCAAACTACGCGCGGGGAAAGTTGCGTCGCCTAACACATTTTGGGGCGCTGTAGTGGGTGAATGTTTCGTCCGATATGAAAGATTCCGATCTCGTTTTTGTTCGCACACACTAATTTACTAATAATAGAGCAAATACAAGTGATTGTGAACTCATTTAAAACTAAACTTTTTTTCGTGGTTTATTAATTGGTAGTTATTCATCACTCGCCGATCAAATATTTCACTGTGAGGAGAGTTTACCAAGATGAATATAATAATAAAACAATGGCGAAGATATTGTTGCAAATTTTCTTCAATTTAGAATTATTCGTACGAAAACCTAGAAGCTCTCCTGAATCGTTCTACGCTGTTCTAGGTGCCGCACAGGCAAGTATATAAGAGCACGCATAGTTTCCACTTTAACCAGTTGATGACTCGAAGTCGATTTGTATTTACAGAGCAGTGGTGTAACGAGTGAATGTAAATACGGTATGAAATAAATGAATATTTTGGCCCCCTGAATTGTTTGATTTTTATACACACAATGTTGAAAAGTATGTTTACAATCCGAAAAAGAATCTAAAAATATTGGCCCTCCACTGAATAATAAATTATATGGTAAGATAGTAGTGTTGAGGAATAAAAAATAAGCCTCAGCAGTAGTCCTTTTTTCCACGTTTTATTTGATATTAAAAAAGTTGACCGGTTTCAGCCATTTAGAGAGCCATCTTCGGGACCAGAGGAAGCTATTAAAAGTAGAAAAACAATTCATTTATAACTGCCATGACAAAAAAAATTGCTTGAAATTAATAACAAAATACTTGCAACAAAATATAGAACTAACTATTATATAATATGTACTTTAAAGCTGTATATTATATAAATATGGATCAACAGCAGCGAAGAGTTGAAAGATAGAAGGGGTTGAGAGAGAAACTATCAAAATTTCAATTCATGTTTAATCAAAAAGTTTAAAAAAGAGACAACTCCACGTCTAATTGCTCGTTGAGAGAGATGGCTTTACTGGCTCTAGAAAGCTTTATGATTTTCTAAAGGACCGAAACCGGTCGACTTTTATTGTCAAATAAAACGTGGAGAAGAGGACTACTTCAGAAGTTTTTTTCATTTCTCAACACTACTTTCCTATTATGAATAATTTTCACTTGGATTAACTACGTTCGTATAATAAATTATATATAAAATACAAAAATTCATATAAAAACGTTACTTTACACAATTATATATTGTAATGAATATACTAAAAAAGAGTTCATCAATATTTTTCGTTATTTTCGGACAACTGTCATTGGCAATGATATCAATTAAAAACTCAAATTCCCCAGATGTAACCTCTATGCTCGCAATTTGAGCAATGTCAGATGACAGTTGAGGCTATGTGCTGATACAATCATTACAAACACTGTAGTCAAATATATAGAAAATAGGAATATATAGGCTATGTGCAAGGGGGCGGAGTTTGAACAAATATCGATGCGAGCGCTCATGGTGAACACCATTGTCAGCATCGAACTCCATTTCTCAGAATATGTCATTGAGCTGTCATTGAGCATTGTAGTTTAAAAGTGAAAATAATTGCAAATAAAACATAGGAAAACGCTTGTTCTGTTTCAGGCTGTTGTGTTGAGGATGATTCAAGTGAAATATAGTTTTATAGATTTCATGTACCCAGTTATAACATAAAAAAACGAGTGAAGTGGATCAAAGCGGTAATAGAGTATTATCTGTCTTTCATTATTAATCTATATAGGTAACAAAGATGTTTGTAATTCAATTGTGAAATTAGAAAAATTCATCATTGCTTTGGGATTCATGAATTTACCTCTATCTCTTATTTGTAAGGTGTTTCAGTGATAGAAGTTTGTCGGATGCACTTCGCAATAATTTTGTTGTTAATATTGTCAGCAACATAATCTTCAACATCTTTAATATGGCAAAACTAATTTCACGCTTTCCTTCAATGCTTTCTTGGTTAAAGGAAAACAGTGTTTGATACATACAAGCCCGATCCGCAAGATCATCGGCGTCATAATTTGAGGTTATCCTGTCAATTTTGAGGAATTAAGACGTTTCCTCTAATAAGTACATTATAATTGAAAAAAAAAATACCTAAAATAAATAATTTCAACGTACCTTTTATGCTATGCAAGTTATATTATACGCACACAGCTGAATTAAATAATATTAGTACATTAAAAAAATTATAGGTATGAAACAATGATAAAATGGGAGTTCAATCGTTCTCCATTGCCCGCTAGAGGCGCTAGTAGACTTCATGCACGTAGCCTATAATTCAAATTAAATTTAACAAACAATTCGTTTATTTAATATCTTTGAAACAATTCAAAATGTCAAAATATGATTTTTTCAGCTGATCCCTCTAAATTATTCATTGGAATAAATTTTGTCTGTCAAAAAATTTAACACAAATCACGTGCGATAAATATTTAACAGCGCTTTAGTTTGTTTGTTTTCACTCACTCGATTGTAAATACCTATTGTAAGTTTGATTATTTGTGTTAAGTTTAGTTTTATAATGTTTCTATTTCAAAAAATATAATTTTATTTAGATTTTTTGAGAATTTTGTTTTTAATTTCGAACCCAATAAACGTACAATATAGTTCGACAAAGCAAAACTTACGTTACGATGAATCTAGTTATTATAGATCCAGTTTAATTTTTGTTGCCAAGCCGTATTAGAAAAAATATCACGCAATATTTAATTAAAAAATTAATGAAACTTTATTTGGAACATTTTTTTATCTGAGCCATATATTAAACCAAAAAAAGAAAAATGCACAAAGCTATTTATTTCGAAACAGTGCAATACTGCGGAATTTATTAATGCCCATCACGTAGAAAATTGAAAACTGAAATTAAAAGTTTTCAACAAAATTTTTGATATAAGTGTCCGTTTAGCCAAAAATAAATATTAACTTTTCATGTATTCCAAACGAGCTACGTGGTGCCACCTCTGCAGCGAAATGTCAACTAATAGCTGGACTTGACTAAATGTTTATTTAAAAAAATTCGCACACTGATATCTCAGAAACAAAAGTCCCAATCAAAAAAGAGTTTCAAATAGACTCATATTATTTTTTGAAATAATGTTGAGTGTTTCATATTCATTTTTACAATTAGGGTTCCGGTTTTATTTAAAATTAATAATAACTTTGGAATTATAACTAGTATAAGTCGCATTGGAAAAAAAAGATTACACAATATTTAGTTTCAAAAATAAATATGACTTTATTTGAAATAATCAGGGCTATTCTGTAACTCAATCGATACATTTTTATTTATCATTATTTATTTCAGCCAATGAACGTAAGTAGCACTGACAAGAATTCTGAATATTCAATATTCGCTTGTTACAATTGTTTCCATTTGTCAAAAATCTTATCGATCGATAATAAGTTAATGATTGTGTTACAGAATACAGCCAATTATTTGATTTCGGTTATAGTTGGGCCAAGAAAAAAGGTAACGCAAATACCTAATTATCCCGAAACAACTACAGTACTGGAAAATTTAATAATATTTATCTGATGGACAATTAAAAGCTAAAATTAAAATTAGTCTGCAAAATTTTGATACAAGCAGCCGTTTAGCAAAAAATAAATCATGCATTCCAAATGAGCTGCGTGGTGCCACCTCTGCAGTAAAACTGAACTTAGCCAAATATTCATTGGAAAAAGTTCGTATATTGATTTCTCAGAAACGAAGGCCTCAATCAAAAAAATGTTTCAAATAAACTTATACTATTTTTTGAAATAATGTTGAGTATTTCATACACATTTTTGCGATTAGAGTTCTGGTTTTATAGATAATTGCTAATTCATAAAAATAATAATAACTTTAGAACTATAAGCCGCTGACATGTCTAGAAGATTCGCGACCGTATAGACGGCACAATCTAATCCGTATTTAGATTCATTCAGTTGTTTATCATACTACAGATTTCTGATTCTAACGAATTGCTCCTTCATTATTCAATAATAATTGTATTTTCTTCGCCAAATCTAGAAGCGGTCCCGAACGAATCGACTCAAAAGTTGTCCGCTTAATTCACAATAAAGAGAGCTAATTGAGTTGATAAATACTGTCTAGTAACATAAATATATTGTAGTGTGAAAATGAACTAATTCTCAACAAATAGACTCAATTTCGTTTCATTTTAAAAACCGATTATATTATGGTAAAATTTTATCTCCTCATGCGCTTCCTTGCTTCTGGAATAATATAAATTAAAAGGAGAAGAAGAATACTGACTGTTATTTCCGGCTATTAATGACGATAGGTGTTTTCCATGGACGGATAACTGGACCAGAGCATTGCGTGAACACTGAAGCACTTGGAGTTTGTCGACTGCGCTCAGATCTAAAGATTCGATTGTGTTGTCACTAACGTCCAATTCTGTTAAATTCTATGGAAAGAAAATATTATTTATTGTTATAGCAATCAAATTTAATAAACCCTATTTTTCGTCACCAAATTAATTCAGTATATTGATGTCACAAAAAAAAATGTATGTTTCTTTTCATGTTTCGCCATTTAATTATACGTTGAAAAAAATCAGAAACGCATACACCATACCATGTAATAATAGTTTCTCTAAGTTTCATAACACATGATTCAAATTCTGAAGTTTGCTACGCCTGGCGTAAATTTCCTCTACAATGACTAAAATTTACATTCTGCGTTGAAATAACGGAAATATCATCATCAAGGTGTATTGAAGAAAGCGATAAGAATCCATTTAATAAGATGTTGTGAAAAATAGTGCTAATCTTGACAAAAATAAAAAGGGGAGAAAATGGTAGAGGAAATAGGCGATTTTACTGAAAAAACAGAAAAGGAATAAATGGATAAAAGTAGATCACTTACTCCGTAATTGCCAAGAATTATATTGCCTTTTAATCGGTTGGAACGGAGGTTAAGATTTCCTAAAGCAATTGATTTTGCAATGTTGTCTAGCGATTTGTCCCCATCCTACAAAGAAAAAACAAGTTATTTTCTAAAATATTCAGATTATTGACTCTGATTTATTTTTTGACAATTGGTTGGATAAAATATTTGTACCAGTAGTATCAAATAACTAGCCTTTAATCAAAATCAAAACGCGAAATTGATTTGCCGTTTTTAGAGGTTCAGTTCCAATTTTGTCTGTAGAAGTCAGCCACTCATGTTTTCAAAAGCCGAACAGAGAAATTTTATTTTCAATTTCATTTTAAACAATAAATATAGAAAATAGAAATTATGATCAATGCGGTTACTCAAAAAATCTTTTAATAATATAATAAAATTTAATTCAGCTGTCATTCAAGTTCTGTTTGTATTCAATTTAAATCAAGTTATGCTTCAAGATAATAAACAACAAAAAAGGTAAAATTGCAGACCTCTGGGTACACTGAGAAAGATTTTGCTAAGTAGATCATAACTTATGCATCTGGATCACTGCTTTCTTTATTATACTTTTCAAATATTGATTATTATATTTTTATTGTAAGCATTTTAATTTGGTTTACCAATTAAAAAAAAACATTGAATTAAAAATTTAAATATCTCATTATGCATTCTGATTTAGACACTCTTCCTGCAATTAATGTTAGAGGTAATTATCGTAAAATAGGATCTGCAAACATTGTTAGTTTAACGAGGGGCTATAAGAAAAAATAATGATGTTATTGAAATAAATTTGTTGAGACTAAACTGTCAAATGATTGTGCATTTCACTTTTGATTGGATATGTCAATAACCTTACAAATTAAACTTTTAGCTCGTAGATAGACAAACTTAAGGTGCTTGCTACTAAAAACGACATTCGAGAGATTTTGATGAAATTTGGATATTATAATAAAAATTTCAAGATTTTTTATTACAATTAATTACATAATATATTGGTTACATTAGACAATATGTGCCATATTTGAGCACCGCTGGCATTTTTTCAACTTCAATATCGACGAGATTTAAGCATGGATGCCGATCTATTCTGCTTCATCGAGCATTTTAAATTATTTTATCTATCTTGGATTTCAATTTAATAATTTTTTCTTTTTAATAAAAGTCAGCCACCCAAATATATTGGTGTGAGGAAATTTGGACCAATAGCATCAAACATTAAGCACAATTCAAGTTTAGCAACCTTAATATTCCAACTAAACTTCCCTAAATAAGAACTGAGAAGAATTTTTTTTTTTTTAATTGAATCAGATTGAAGGACCCAGGAATAAATTTGAACTAAAAGTAAGTGTAGTAGTCCAAAATGTTTATTTTGATTGATTTGTGCGCTAAGGAACGTTTCGGATAAGAGTCCATCCATCTTCAGACAAAAATTTAAATTTTTTGACAGTGCAACATTGAAACAAACCTACCAACCCGGTGGGGGATTTGTAGAATTCTACATTCAACATGTGTAGAGTTAGTGTGAATATTAATACATTTAAACTGTATTAATGTATAACTGTACTCCATATTCAAGTTTGTTGGCTGAAAATGAATGGATTCTCACCCAAAACGGCCCTAACGCACACATAAAGCTAATTTGAGTGAGCATTTTGGACTACTACATCTACTTTTAATTCAATCTATTCTTGGGTCCTTCTATCTGCTTCATTTTTTTTAAAAATTGAAATGCTATCTAATTCCTTTTAGGAAAATGTAGTTGGAATATTAACATCTCGGACTACTACACTTACTTTTAATTTAAATCTATTCCTGGGTCCATCCATCTGCTTTTTTTTTCCACCAATAGTATATTATGATACAAGGACCGAACGACTGTCATTTTTGTCCAGGATAAATTTGGCTGCATTCGGTGACGACGAGGGCGAAGTACGAGGCGAAGGCGAGGTCGAAACACGAGGTGAAAACGAAGGCAAAGCCCAAGGCGTAGCTCCGTGCAGCCAAATTTTTCCGTGACAATAATGACAGCCGTTCAGTGTCCGTGTTGCATGCGATACTTTTTGTAACCAGTGCACCCCTATTACTAAGCTTTTTGAATTAATTTGGATGTATCAAAACTATCTTATCGATTTGACAAACAGTTTTCTGCAAATGCAATCACATTACAGTAAACTAATACAATGAAACATAACTTACATGATTTATTTTATTGACTGATATTTTTCACATTTTCTGTGCTATCCCGTTCAATACTCATTTAGGGCTTAGTTGGAATATTCAAGTTGTTGAACTTGAATTGTGTTTGACGTTTGATGCTATTGGTCCAAATTTTTCCCCACCCATTATTTTGGTGACTGACTTTTATAGGTAGTACTAATTTGAAACTGATCCTTCAAAAAATATATGTCATTTTCGTTTAACGTGATTTTGCATATCAATATAAATGTTGTTTCATTAAAATTTCAACTACCAAACTATTAAAATATTCATTCAAATGTATAAAGTAGTTTATGTTATCTGTCAATTAAATAACTTATGGACAAAATCTTCCTCACACGTATCCCGCTCTATATAATTTAATTTAATTCGTTAGTCTCTGATTAAAAATATTTTCCAGTGTTATTTTACAATAATCATGTAGTACAAAAATGCCATTATTATATATTATACATTTTACAATAAGCCCTAAACTTTTTAATACATTTTAAATACCACAATATTCACGTAGCTTAATTTGAAGAAAATTGTTTCTTGAATACGTCGTTTTTCTGAGGCAAATAAATACTTGCTATCAAATTATTACAGGAAAAAAAAAACTTCTGTGAGTACATTGAAAATAACTACTGAATAACTATTGAACTAAAAAAATTTTACGTCACTTAACACTAACTTCAAAATAAGTTTTAATGCTCACCGAAAGAGGCCCTCTGGCCCTCATATCTTGGTACTTCTCAGGGGTGTAAACCAGGCGGTTGTGGGCCAATCGAAGCACTAGAAGTCGCGGTAACTTCACCAAAGTACTAGGCAACGAATTCAGCACATTGTACGCGAGGAACAGCTCCTGCAGACTGAAGACAAGAAAGTGAGAGTTGGGCAAAGATGGCTAACCACGGGCAATGGTCAACAAAGCAGGGAGAGGAAAAGAGATCTTGTGAAATAGGAGATTAATGTTAGAAGATTTATCTGATACTGGAAGAAAGGGATTTATGAAAGAATTGTATTGGTTTCAAGTATGATTGAAGAGTCAGATTTTTAGAAAAATCTTTGTCAAGAAAATAAATTGAATGATTAAGAATATTTTTGTTACTTTTCTTATTATGTTATAATTATTAATTATTAACAGAGAAGTTGAAAACGAATAAGACATGTTAAGTTCATCAAGAAAGAAGAAAAGTGTACAGCAATGTCCAGTTATATGTAATTAGATGGACACGTGCCGCTTGTTCAACAAATTGTTGGAAGAACACGTGATCAAGGAACCATAAAGTTCCTCATAAACATTTTATTATACAACAGTGAATAATCATCGAGTCTACAACATTTTGAATGAGAATTGTATTCACAGACTTTTCTGAATTTAAATCATTTTAGACAAATGACACAAAAATATTATTTATAGAGTTTAAAGCAAGAAAGTAAGACATTCAAATTCTGCTAATCAAAATATACGGAATTATTGATAACTGAAACCTTAATCGTAGAGGCAGAGGCAAATATTTTTTTGCTAACATAACCCCAAAAATAAACAAGAGTTATGAATACACATGAGTCATATTCATATTCATAGCGGTTTGTCTTGGGCTAGTTTGAAAATTGAAACAGACTCAACGTGGCGTGAAAACAACAGAAAACTCTCGTTTTTCGTTTTGTTACAGTACCTTAAACACAAAAAAACGCCAAAAATACCGGTATATTTTTTTCACAGCAAGTAATATATGTAATTAAACAGAATAAATTTAATAATTTACGGTAAACAAAGCCTATAATTTTCATACTAATGTATCACTTCAAGTTCAGTTATATAAATTACAGGGCCATTAGGAGGAGACATTTACTCATTTTTCTACGTAAGGAAATTAGAGCTTAACTTGAGAATAATTAATGAATTTATGGGTGCAAATCCAAATCCTTACTAACCACATAACCAGAAAAACCATGGATCAACGTCAGCGCAGATAAAATTTAAAATAAACATGTTTTCTCAGTTGGTGACAATGAAATCCAAACAGTGAAAAATACAATAGGGAATATGGATGAGATTTAAATTTAGTTCAAATTTTTTTATTCAGAATTTTTATTGGTCGGACATTTGTACTAAACCATCATTTTGGTAATTAATATCTTTTCAATTGTTTAAAGTTAATAAATAAAAGTGCAAATTTAGCGAGGGAAATTCAAAGTTTTAAATCGCAACACCATTGGTTAAAGCGAAATGTGACGTCAAATACTATGCCAACAAGTGCGCACTGCTTACATTTGTATGGCATTGCAGGCTTTTGATTAGAAAACATAGTAATAACGTGTGTGTTGTCAATTCATTTATTGTTTAAGCGTAATTTTAGCATCCTAGTGAGATTATGAATCATTGAGGACGGTCGTTTTGTAAAAGCACAATCGGATAATCTGTCAAGAATAGATCCATTCATGATGTCTTCTTATTTTCTTTCAAATCCAAATTTTACGTCCGCTGAAGTAAAATGAGTGAACACTGCAAAGTAATTATTCAATAATAACACATTATGTACGCTATTTTAATAAATACAATCCGAAATATGATGGAGCAGTGAACATGACCGTTAATTTTTGTTTATTTTAAAACGAGCAAATGTTAAACTGTATTTTATTGCTAAAACTTATCACAAATAATGTTATTCATGATCTGTCAAATTTATTATGATACTTCATCTCTTCTGATAAACTTACATCATTTCTTACGTATTTTAAAACCTGTCTGGATTGGAAAAAAGACTTTATCAGGTACATTTCTGATAGTATTTTGCATTCAGGCACAATGCAATATTTATAAACTGACTTTTGACCTTTTTTAATGCTGAAATAAGTTGAGAACGAAAACACCTGTAGTAAACAATGGACTGTAATGTCACTGGACATGGTATTTGACGTCATCAATAGAGCGCGCGAAAATGGCGGCATTTAAACAGCTCAAAATTATTCTCAATTTTAAATATTTTTTTAAACTTGATTACAGCACTTTTAAACATAATTTATATTTTTTACTATGTTATAACGATGTAAACAGTGAATTAAAAATATAAAATAAATTCATCAATATACCCTATTGAAATCAGAGTAACATAGTGATAAATGTCAATTATTGTCCAATAAACAGTTATAATTGAATTATTAATATTAAGATACAAACTCGACCCAAAAAGAAACTTAGTGAAAATGAAGGATGTACCAGCAAAAAATAGATAATGTTTAGGAAGTAAAGTAATCAATTACATTATTAAAACAATTGGAAAGTTGATGTTGCAAAAAGTTCCAAATTAGATCCAATTTTCTTTTAATATAAATAATTATGAGTTTATAAGAAACTACTTGGGAATAAATTCTGTTATCTACGCCACTGAAGAAAAGAAGAAAAGATCTTCAATGCAAACTTTCATTCATCATACGCAGAGCGTTTCGGACGAGCAAGAGTCCGTGGCAATCCAACGGAAATGCTGCAGATACAACATTGTTATTCTATCATTCATGCTATACCTACGCTGATCTTAAAATTGCAAATATCAAGCAATGGATAGAGGAGTTATTATAATCAGATACTGGACTTTCAATAACGAAATTCTTTTGCAATATTCAGATGAGGCGTTATCTTTGTACCATCTGTAAGTTTCTTAGTGTCTTCAGTGGCGGGCAAACATAGACCAAACGCTACATCTTGTATACTAATGTCATTTTGATGTATCTATTTCTGATGATCCCAATTCCTCATAAAAATTTCTAAATCTTGTAACTCAAACGGTAATTGAACAATGCAGTTTTTCTGATTAATTTGGATGTGCAGTGCGGTTGTTACACAATTCGGTCGCGTTTAATTTAAGCAAACTTAAAAACCACGTGGTATACTTATTCACTTTACCTTATCCATAATATGACGTATTACGTACGAGTATTGGACCATGCGTTCTTGTTCCATAAATAATGACAGCATTTTACTCAATCACTTACGTAAAATTAAGATAGTTAGACAAATGAAAAAAGTTGCATTCTTACTTGATAAGCTGTGAAATATCATGTGGGATGGTAGCAAGAAGATTGTAAGAAAGGTCGAGGGTAACAAGTGAGACGATCCGAAGGACGGACATTGGAAACAATTGAATGCTGTTGTTGCGCAGGCTCAGTACTTCTACGTCGGACAAGGACTGGACCTGATGATCCAGAAGGAATTCTTCCAAGCATTTTTGTTCCCTTTCTGCGTCCTGGATTCCGCTTAAGTCCAAACGTTTGGGCTTCTTATCTGTCTCGCTGTTTGACTGAAAAGAAAAATGAATTAGGGATTTATCAAGCCTTTAATCAATAAAATAGTGCTCTTCCTGGTAGCTCTATGCTTTCGCCGTGGTAGCTTTTTTGAAATTTGATGTAAATGTGATTCAGCAAAATTTTTATTATCAACAAGATTGACCATTTTAGCTTGAAAGTGATTTACTCGTAGCTCGTATTCTCTCTTCTGAAAGAATTTGGAGAAATAAAACTATTTGAAAAGATGGATGCACATTCAAGCGCTTACTTTTGACAGTTTGTATCGTTTTTCTCCTGTTAGCTAATTGTATTCAAAAAATAAATGTATTTTCTACTGAATTCTGTGGTGAAAATCAAGCTTTAGCAAAGCGATCGTTGCTGATGTCTCAAACCAATCAGATCAATCCAAACTCCTCACTAAAAAATCAAAAACAAATTTGCTTGTAGATAAATTGTTTAAAAAAATTATTTTGCTTGAGATTTAAACAGGAATGAGGAAGCATATATTTAAGTTGCTCTTACAAACTACGTTGCTATATGCTAAACTAAGGCCCTAATCAAAAAATTCTCGAAGCTTTCCAAAAATAGTATAAGTTTACTTGAAATATTTTTTGATTAAAACCCTAATTACGAAAATAATTTTCTTGAATGATTTACGCGTTAGCTCACGGAAATCCAAAAGATGGCAGCATGAGGCTCGTTTTGAGAAAACTCCAAATCAATTTTATTTTTTTTGTGGCTACTTATTTCGAAAAAAGTTTTAAAATAAAGTCATCCTTAATTACAATTGTGCATCAATTCAACATAAAATGATTTTTGTATTCAGCACCAGATTTGTAAGGATGAAAAATATTAATTGCAACCCTCGTAAAAGCTTAAATTAGGAAGAAATCGGAATAAATTAAATGATAGATCGAAGATATATTGAAGATAAATACATCTATTAGAAAATTTTCTTTTTGTAAGTTATAATTCTGAAGTTATCGGTACTTTTATAAATTCATGATTTTCTCCAAAACAAGAGCTCAAAATAATTTTTTTTATATCTAGTACCCCATCTATTTTCCAAAAATAATATCAGCTTACTTGAAATTTTTTTCGGTTTACGTACTCATTTTCGAGTTATTAATAAATCGAAAATGAAATAACTCGAAAATGAGTACGATAATTGAAAAAAAGTTTTAAGTAAAGTCATATTATTTTTGAAAATCAGTTGGGGTACTTAATATATCATCTTCTGTCTGGAAATCGGTAATATATAAAAATGAGATTTGTGACGTAACGAGGACACTAATCAAGATGTAGTATTTAGGACACCCCACTTAATTTTCAAAAATAGTATGGTTTTACTCGAATGTTTTTTTTGGATTGCCGTACTCATTTTCAAGTAATTAATACCTCCATTATAACAGTTTATAGTAATGATAACTCAAAAAAGAGGACGACAACCAAAAAAAAATTCCAAGTAAAGTAATATTATTTTTAAAAACTAGATGATGTGTTTCATGAACTACTTTTCCGGGCAAGAAAGGGTACTAATCGATAAATTTGACATGAAGTACTCTACCTAATTTTCTGACTCTTAGGTCCAGTATTTCAGTCCATAGTTTACACTAAACGTAGCTTAATTTTCATAGTAATGATTGTTAGAACAATTGTTACCAAGGTAATTAAGCTCCGCTTAAGATAAACCGAGGACTGAAATACCGGGCCTTAGGGCCGGTATTTCAGTCCTCGGTTTATCTTAAGCGAAGCTTAATTACCTTAGTTACAATTGTTCTAACAATCATTACTATAGAGATTAAGCTACGTTTAAGGTAAACCAAGGACTGAAATGCAGGACATTAGGTTCAGTATTTCAGTCCTTGGTTTACCTTAAACGTAGCTTAATATCCATAGTAATGATTGTTAGAACAATTGTTACGAAGGTAATTAAGCTTTGCTTAAGTTAAACCGAAGACTGAAATAGCGGCCCTTAGGCCCAGTATTTCAGTGTTTGGATTACGAAAACTGTGGATTAATTTTCGTAGTAACGATTGTAAAAACAATTGTTACCATAGGAATTAAGCTTCGTTTAAGTAATCTATAGATTAAACTGAATCTGAAATACTGGGCCTTAGGCCTCAGTCCATGGTTTATCTTAAACGTAGCTTAATTTCCATAGTATTGATTGTTAGAACAATTGTTACTAAGGCCCGATTGTACAATCTAAGCTTATCCACAGTTTAGTTGAACTAAGTTCAATTTCTATGGTTACAATTATTCCAGCAATTGTAACCATAGTAAATAAGCTCAGCTCAACTAAGCTGGATTGTATAACCGGGCCTAAGGCAATTAAGCTCCGCTTAAGGTAAACCGAGGACTGAAATACTGGGCCTTAGGTGCAGTATTTTAGTCCTTATCTTAAGCGGAGCTTGATTACCTTGGTAACAATTGTTCTAACAATCATTACTATGGAAATTAAGCTACGTTTAAAGTAAACCATGGACTGAAATACTGGGCCCTAGTCATGTATTAATAACTGGAAAATAAGTACATCAACAAAAAAAAGTCTCAAACAAACTCATATTATTTTTTGAAAATAGATGGGGTACTTCATATAAGACTTTTTGATTAAAGCCCTTGTTTTGGAGAAAATCATAAATTGATAAAAGTACTAATAACTTCAGAACTATAACTTGCGGGAGAAAAAAATTTGATCAGATGTGTTATTTTCGATTTATCATATAACTTATTTCAATTTCTACCTAATTTAGGCCTTTATGAGGGCTGTAATCAATAATTTTCTCTCTCGCGAAACTGGTGCTGAATACAAAAAATATTTTATGTTCAATCGATGCACAATTGTAAATAAGTATGATTTTATCTCGAAAACTTTTTCGAAATAAATTGCCAACTAGGCACAAAAAAATAAAATTGTTTTGGGGTTTTCTCAAAACGAGCCTCATGCTGCCATCTCTTGGATTTCCGTAAACTAGCCCGTAAACCAGCCAAGAAAATTATCTCTGTAATTAGGGCTTCAATCAAATAATGTTTCAAGTAAAGTTATACTATTTTTGAAAAATATTGAGGGTATTTTTTTTTTTATTAGGGTCTTAGTTTAGGAGATAGTAACGTATTTCGCAAGAACAACTCAAATACATGTTTCCTCATTCCTGTGTAAACCTCAACTAAACTGAATTTTTTCAATAATTTATGTGCAGGCAAATTTGTTCATGATGTTTTAGTGGAAAATTTGGAGAAATCTGATTGGTTTGAGACATCAGCAAAGATCGCTTTGCTAAAATTTGGTTTTCACTGCAGAATTCAGTAGAAAATACATTTGTTTTTGAAAACAATTATCTAACAGCAGAAAAACGGTACGTGGAGTCCAAAATTCAATAATTTCAAACGATTCAAATAATTTATAGTTCATTCCATTTAAAAATAGTCCAAGACCCATTGCTCATATTTAACAAATAAAAGCAAAAAATATATTCACATATCATCTGAATAGACAAATTTAAATCTTCAAAGTGCAAATTTATTTATGATGATTAGTAAATGATTGAGTGTTGATGCCAAATAGTCAAGTAAAATTAATTCGCATTTCGTCCAATCAGAAGGCTTGAATCGTAATCCCATAAGAGTACTTGGACTGTCCCTAATTAGAATAGACTATAGTTATTATCCTTTATTTCATAAATAGTTTTTTAGTACATTCATTGACAGATGCTGCCGCTTGTAGAAAATTTTTGGACTCTAATATAAAAATTATATTTTTTACTTACTTGTATAAAGTAAAAGTAAGTAGTGTGGAACCGACAAAGTTCACATTTCGAAATTTTGATGGCTTAGTGTTTTCCATATACGTATGTATGTGTATTATTGTTGCAATCGTCTGTACCGGAAATGCACCTTACTTGAAACATTTTTGATTTTTCACATAAATCTGAAACGGTTGAACGTAGAATGTTGGAATTTACAATTTGAAACGATTGTGCAATCTAAATGCTCATATCCTATTTTCATTAGATCGACTGAGCCGGAAGTGTACTCTACTTGCCAGTCTTTTAGAATTTTTCGCATGAATTCGAAACGATCAGCCGTAGAGTATTCAAATTCAGTATTTCAGTCTTCTGTAGCATCTGAATGATTGCCTACTATTTTCATAACAAAAGACTGAACCGGAAATGTACTTCAGTTGAAATTTATTTTGCGCATAAATTCAGAACTGTTAGCCGCAGAATCTTAGAAATCAGTATTTAGAAATATTGTAGCATAAGAATGATGCCCTACTGTTTTCATAACAACCGACTAGGCCGAAAGCGCACTTTACTCGACAGATTTTTAAGAATTTTTGGATAAATCCAGAACGATTACCCGTGGAAAGATGAGATTTTGTGTTTGATTATCGTATGCAAAAAATATATCCAATGATGTACAAGTAAGTCACGTGATGTCCCATCAGTGTCAACTGTCAATTATTCAATCAAAGTGTATAAGTCAATCATTTTAGATTGTTTTTACATATTTACATCCCTGTCTACATTACAACAACGCAGAATAAATTGTAATATATATCCAGCAATATTAATTACATATAGACCACAAAATCAAGGCTGTCCGATATTTTCAATAATAAATCTTAGAATACCCCTTACTTCTGCATCTCCAGCATAGCTCTCCAGCGAGTCCAACTCAATATTCTCATATCCGTTGAAATCGAAGCTCACCGTCTGAGTTTTGGACGGTTTCTTCTGCTGACACGTCATCAGTACCATCATCACAATACATAACCTCAAAAATAGACACAAAACACTGCACAGTAAAGCACCTGATGAAGTAAAACACAGGGAAAATACAGGGAATGGTGAATACCAAAATAAGGTGTTTGAACGCAGACTGACAATGTTAAAATGTCATTGTGATTCTTGTAAGTTGCTGGAGATCACGTGGCGTGACAGACAGCATCGTCACGATTTGTGATTCGCTGAGAAAGGTTTTGCGAGGTCTCAATTCGTCCAGAAATTAAAATTGGTCTATTGTTACTCAATTTAAATGTGAACATTAATAGAAATAAGTTAAATAGTTAGATTTCAAAATTACAAGAAAATTAATAACGTGATTTACAACCGTCAAATACAGAAATTCTCAGATATTTATGGACTGTATGCCAACATTATTTGGACCTACATTCAAATTAATCGAAATTTTATTAAATTTTTTACTGCTTAATATTGGACCCTATTTTCGAATAAATCATCGTGGGACGAAACAGCATGATATATATTTTACTCGCGTGTGATTTTCCCCTTACTTCTCTCACTTTTGGACCAAACGCTTGCTGAATGTTTAAGCACCAGAACATCATACCTATATGAATTCATATCACTTCTTCACTCTTCATAAATATTCATCCCAAGATTTGATTTAATTTGAACTATTCAAGTAATGTTCAGAAACGAGATTATTTTGTTAATTTTATTGTTTGGTTATTGTCAAAAAAGTTTTAAAGATATAAAATGATTTAGATGATTTCAAAGAGGATAATCCAAAATGATTGACCATCACGTGATTTCTAAAAGTTCGTATTAGGAGCAAAATTGTTTTCCACGGAATAAAATTAGAACAGCACTCTGCCTAAAATATCAATAGACCATTATATCACAATATTGACTGAGTAGTCAAATCAAAAAACATCTTGATGATAATTGAGATTAATTCTTCAATTTTCTTCAAATTAATTGACATTCAAAACAAAAGGCAACTTAAAAAACAATTTTATCTACTTTTCTATGACATACTCATTGTTTTATAATTCGTATTGTTCATACGCAGTTTTTATGATTCTAAAATTTTCCCATTTTCACTTTAATTGTTCCAGAACTAGATGTTAAATGTATGCTAATAATTTTTCCTCGGAAAAAAAATACGAATAGGACAAAAGATGAACGGAAAACCTTTTTCTTATTTTATGTAATCTAAGTAACGTTAGAAAAATGACAACAATTGTTCGTATGCATCGGCAGAGACAATTTACAATTTCCGTTTGTTTTTTGTTTCGGTTTACGATTGAGAAAAAACAATGGCAGAAAATTGGCGTATTACCAAACAGCGCAATTTTTAAGCTTAAATAGGAACAATTGGGTATAACTAATAAATAAACTAAACGTGCAAGAAATTCATTTAATTTAAACTTCCCTCTCTCCTTTTTTTATTTACTCTATAAGCTTTTAAAATTATTTGATGTAACAGCGTATTAGATATAACTATGAGTATATATTTTTTTAGGGATTATCATAATATCGTGCCTATATAAGTAGGTAGGTATATATATATAGGATCTCGATCGATTTATTTAATTATATTCATCTATATAAATAACATTTTCCTTTCAGTACAACTGAAAAATTGAATAAAAGTTTTTTTTCAATAAACAGTTTTATTTGTAACTTTTTATCTCGTATTCTTCTCAGCGAACCCTTTCATTTGATACCCATATCATGATTGTAGATGAGAATATTTTGTCCGCCATTTTGGAGCGTCCATCATATTGAATTTAGTGTGACGTCATTTCCATTTTCGTATTTTTCGCAGCAAATCCTTCCATTTGATACCCACATCATGGAGATGCATAAAAAATAAGTAGTCTGCCATTTTTAGGAGCCCGCCATATTGCGTTTAGAATGATGTCACTTAGCTAACCATGCAAGCTAAATAAAAGCTTGTAATTGAAGAAATGGACTTCTACATAAGACATTTATTAGAAAAATTAAATACATTATATTTTTATTCTCACAAATATAAATACGACTTTGCATAATTCCTAAATTATTTATTCAAGAAATTAAAATAAAAGCTTTTTCATAATTATTTCAAGTAGGTACATTTCATGAAGGATATTATAAAGACATAACTTATTCAAGGGGTCAAAATTCCACAACAGTTGGGACAATAAAGGCAGAACAAGATAACATAAACGCTGAAGGCCAAATAATCAATTTGTCTCCTAATGATGCTCCTCACCAAGAGGGCGAAACATTCGTTTCAAATCTAATTAGAATTATTACAATCCATTTTACAATCAAAAATATTATCGTTTTTCAAAATTGCAAATGAATATAATAGAATAAACTGTGGCTCATTTACAAAAGAGCCTTCTCAATGGCTTTCATTGTCTTTAATACAAAACAATTCATAGAATTATTCTTTCATCATTCACTCTTCAATCCTCAATGAATTTTGCCATGACACTGGCAGGTAGCTTTACAAGAATCATGTCTTTGTGTTTTACAAAGCCAATCAGGCCAAGATCTTTTTAATTCGCCGCAATTTGCCCATTGGTCAGCAACAGGACATCCATTGGTACATAGCTTCTTTGCATTACAAGAATTCTTGCACAATGCACATCGTTTTCCGCGCTTGTAGGGGTGACCCAACTGCTTTGGCTTATTACCTCTGGAAAATTTGAAAATATTACTATTGCTTTTGTGGATATAACATAGAATTCAAAAATATACTATACATACTAAATTTCAAAGGAAAAATTGATACACTTCGAATACAATCAATATAACAAGCAATAAATAAGGTCATAATAAAATCTTAATTTTTGTTTTTCTAAAATTAAAAATAACATTTGAATTAATAACTTGAATTGAAATGTTACTCGACATCACTTATTGTAGATTCACCTCATGATTTATTTACTAAAAATAATAAATATACGTTTGACTTGAGTATTTTTTATGTGAAATAGATCTGGCAACAGCACATCTAACAGCTGTCTACAGTGTGTTATGTGTTTATCTAACATAGGGACGGATCTAATACATATCACCAAGTTTCAATTTTAAATTTCTTCTTGATCTCTTCAGTTCTTTTTAAATAATTTATAATATTTGTTATGAAACATTACTTCATGATTAAATATTCTCCATCATTGATATTGGTCTTATTAATTATGAATCTCAAACCCCAATTTAGAGATTCTTAGTTCAATAAATAATGGGTCCCTGTTTGAGCTTCAAGCCCTAGACTCTGAAAAACTTAGATATGTCCCTGATTCGACTGCAACTTCAAGGAGTAGGAATTCTTATTTATTTTAAAGTTCGACTGACATATATTTTTATTTATTTTCGATCATTTAGATTGAAATATCTACAAAACTGTACCTCATAGTACTTTTCTAATATTTTTACTTATCTTACGAAAATTGACTCAAGTAAATTACAGATTTAGTATTTGTATCCTTCCTTAGTAGTTGTGGTTAAATCTATATATTAATACGTGAAGAGAAAACTTTCTAATCCTCTTTTTAAGCATATTGCATTCACGAAGGAATGTGAAATCTGGCATACTAAAGTTTATAAGTTTATATGGAAAAGATTTACAGAAAGCGAAAATAAAATACAGGGTGTCCCATTTTAATTATATATTAATACGGGAAGAGAAAGCTTTGTATCCCTTTTTAAGCATATTGCATGCACGAAAAAATGTGAGATTTGGCATACTTGAAGTTTATTTGGAGAAGGTGTGCAGAAAGCAAAAATTATATATAGGCTGTCCCATTTTAGATTCACGTGAAGAGAAAATTTTACAATGCTCGCCTGAAGGAATATGAAATTTGGCATACTTGAAGTTTATATAGAGAAGGAGTGCAGAAAGCTTAAATTATATACAGGTGTCATTTTAATTTTATGTGAAGAGAAAACTTTGTACTGTGTGCACGAAGAAATGTGAGATTTGGCATACTTGAAGTTTATATGAAAATATTTTTGTGAAATTTTATAAAATTTATCAAATTCTGTTTCACGGTATAACTTTGCATTGTCCCGCATTTCTTATATGAAGGTGTGCAGAAAGCTTAAATTATGTACAGATGTCCTTTTTTAATTTTACGTGAAGAGAAAATTTTGTCCTATTTGCATAATAAAGGAATGTGAGATATTTGGCATACTTGAAATTTATATGGAGAAGGCGGGCAACAAGCTAAAATTATATATAAGGTGTTCCATTTTAATTCTACGTAAAAAAAAAACTTTTGTACCGCGCTTGTGAAGGAATGTATGATTTGACATACTTGAAGTTCATATGCAGAAAGCTAAAAGTATATACAGATGTCCCATTTTAATTTACCGCTGAAAACGATATTATTTTTTAATGGAATATATCGAGAAATATGCACCGAATAAAAAAAATGTCTCAAGTAAAATTTTAACGATTTTCTCCTTCTCCGGAAGGCAGGAAGGGAATCAGTGTAAAATCTTGAATGGGAACCACTATTTTTTATTTCATATTTGGATAAAGCGTCGAATGCTAAGTTAATTTTACCTGAAATCCTCGGGAATGAGGAATCAAATTCAATAACTCTTAAACTTTAGCAATAAAATCAATTATGGTCTAATTTTGACCACTGGGCGACCACTAGTTCTAATGAAATGGGCATTTTCAATAAATTTTATCATTCAACCAGTATTCAAAATCACATTTCTAATAATTAACCGAAACCAGAAGTCAAAAATGAAAAAAAAAAATTGTTCAATGTCTTAGATGCCCATAAATGACATATTGAAATGATCATTCTGGCCGTCATCAATAACTGTAACCTTTAAACTAACACGGTTAATTTAATTGCAAGAGAGAAACCGAAAATTTTGACAACCGCGTTCCGTAAACATAACCAATTATCGAAAAAGTAACCTCGATTACCGAGGTTCAATGTCGGAATATACTAATAGTAAATCAAGATCATGCGACATGCCGCGAACTTTGAAATAGCCAAGAGAGTGATGGTAACAGAAAATATTTATATTAGAATATTTTTTATAGACACAATAATTTATTTTGCTCATTTTGAAAAAATCATAGAAGAACAAAATTTTTCTCATTTTTCATTTTACCATTGTATATTCCGATGCCATAAATCCTTTTATTTTCTAAATCAGTTATTTCCAAGGATTTTAAAACAAAGAAAACCATCTGAACAAGTTCCAGCTGCAGGATTGGTTCGAGGCCCCTACAAAAAAGCTTCTCTCTGTGGCACCCTCCTCGCGTGAATATTATGTGTGTTCTCCACCACGTAGTCTAAGAAGTTCTATTGAAGATATGCTCTCCATCAGGGTTAATATGAATCACATTAATTCTGGTGGAGAGCATATCTCCCGTAGACTGCTCAGCCTTCGTGGGAGAAGCATATTTCTAGAGGAACAGCCTGTGGTTTTCAATGTATGTTTTAAATAAAGCAGGTTGTTGAGGAAGGGAGCCGAAATCTGGCCTTGCATATACCAAATAATACATTGGGACCAATTCTATCCAGCTAACATATTGTAACGAATAGGATCGACTTCCATTTCGATACACTGGATAAACGGGCGGCAAACGCAACTGAGTCAATGGCGCCAAGGACGTGATGACGTCTGGTGAAATTACTGAAAACTATTAGAACTTTTTAGATGCTCTGAGAAACTCTAGGCCGGAATATAAAAACTCGGACTGAAAATAAACAGCAGCAGACAGTGTAATTGTATAGATAATCAATAAGCGTAGTGGTAGTGCCTATTTTAGCCTAGATTATAAATAGAAGTATTTATTAGTGGATATTACTAGTTTTATTATATTAATCTTAGGTAAAAATAAATTTATAAGCCCACAAACGAGTAGATTTTAAGTGCAATACTGCAAAATATGGAAAGTGCGCTGATAAATTAATTGATCTAAAATCTGACTGAAAAATTATTATACTCACATGGGACAATAATTGCAAACATAATTATAGAATTTTTTGTGGTTCTTCCTGAAACATTTGGCAAATCCACATCCAACTTCATGAGTGGTAGCCCATACCATTTGTGAATAATGTCCAATTACCATTAGGTCATTGTGTTTACTACCATAAGTAAAGTGCTGTTTTTCCAAAAACCATGTTTTTATTGCAAAGAACCTAGAAATATCACATTTTGTTATATTAATTACTTAACATGCAAGCTAAGATAGAAAATAGTTATTTAAGTATTAAGGTCAATAAGTACAGTTTGCCGATTGAGAATAATAGTTTGAAGGCCGAACCTTGGCGAGGTTTCCAAATATTATACAAAATCAGTATTGATCGTGATGCTTACAAAATTTTTTGCACCATTGGAAGATCCAAAATATGGGTCCAAATTTTCTTTTCCAAATTAAATTACTACTGATGATTGTTTATTCGCTATCAGCTGTCAAGTTTGACATTTTATTCTGAATATTCAATTATAAATGAAGATAAATAAATGAATATATTTTTGTGAAAATTCACAATTTTTTACTTACCGCCTTTGCACATGGGCGGTAAGTCAGCATAACCATGGAAACCACAGTTTGCCGGTAAAATCAACATACCACCTCAAATAGAGGGCCGGTAAACACATGAAAATGTCCAATCGTGCAAAAATAAATATAAACAAACATCTATAAGACAGGGGACAAAAAATAGTATGAAAAAAAACTGCAACACTTAAACAGAGGTCTAGTGGCCTTTTCATTACTGCTTCTGTTTTGTTAATTGATGAATACAAATGAACATTACTTTTCGCTTGCAAGTGACAAGATTGAGTTAATAGTAGCAAAATTGAAGGTTGTCACATTTATTTATTTGAGGCATGCATAATTTACCAAGGAACTTTATGAGACGAAACAAAAATATTCTGGCCACATTCTCCGTAATTATCGTCGTATCTTCCCGTTACGTTATCATGGATTAATAATAGACATTGTTCGGCCCATCTTTGAGCTCCTCGAGCCGCACCTGAATGCCATTTCTGCAAAAAAAAAAATTCATTGAGTTTATTCATACACACAACTGAGTAATAAAATGTTGTAATGCGTAAGAATAACTCGAGTACCATTTTTTTCATAAACAGTAAACGGTGTTTTTATTACTTCCCAGTCAATCAGAATTGAAAATTTTATGCGCCAATTGCATCACAGTTAATTTTAAGATATGAGGGATATAATCGAAAATTGATTTGTTTTCTTCCAGAGGAAAAGCTGGAGTTGTATTGAAGTCTAAAAATAGATGGAAGGTCAATCGCTTGACTAAGAAAAGAAATGATTAATCAAGGTGCAAGACTCTTGTTCGAAATATTTGAATGGGTATTTCTTAAGTTCTAAATAAAATATTGTCAAAATACGAGTACCATCTTCAACATGTTAGCTGCAGGAGGTTGTACTCGGCTTCTGAAGAAGTTATGGTAAAAAACAATTTTTCTTTTGATCGGGTACTTATCGGGCAGTAGTGCTCCATCCGGAATTTCATCGCCAAGAACTTTTGGTCCTATAATACAAAATATATTAGAATTAGTATGCATGCGGAGTCTGTTCAGAAAAAAACCGAACCGTGAATTTGTGGAGCCCTGGATAACACTACTTGGGAGCCTACCTAAAACCTAATTAATCAAAATATTTACCATTTTGTCAAAAAAAAATTGACTGTCCTTCCTCACTCTTCTTATTTGCCAGACCTGGCTCCCTATGATTTTTCTTGTTTTCGAAATTAAAATCAGTTCAGAAATGACGCCGTTTTCAGACTATTCAAAGCAAATTCGACACAGATCTTAAAAGTCATTTAAAAAAATAGGTACCTATCCAGGACTGCTTCGGAAAATGAAAACACCGCTGAGAAAAGTGTGTGAATAGGAGAGGAGAGTACTTTGAAAGGAAAAAAGACCAAAAATCTGTAAAATTTATAATAAAATTTAAAAAAATTAAGTTTGGTTTTTTTCTGAACAGACCTCGTATATACATAATTAAAATGACTTCATTCCATATTTCTTTTAAATTAAAATTATTGAAAAAAAAATATTAAAAAAATTAATGGTCTTACTTCGATCATATCGCCATCCAATAATAAACCCCAGGCTCAGGAAAAAAACCGCCACTTGCAATGTTCGAGTCATTGATCTGAAACAAAAATGAATCACTCACATTCATTTATCATGCTATCGAAATCTTGACTTCAAGTATCAAAAAAAATATAAGAGAATTATTATTTTGCTCTTCAGTTTTTATAAAATATAATGTCTCTATTCAATTTTTTGTTACAGTGCCCTGCACTCCTGAACATAATCAAAATGCATTCTACAACTTTTACTGATTTTTTTCTGGGAACAGTCATTTAATTATCATGAATACAAAAAAAAATTACTAACAAAATAACACAAGGTGTGTGGGTTTGTCACAAATTATGATCGATATTTATGTATGTAAATCGGAATATTTATTGCCGATTAGCTATTGTTTGTTTAAATTATCTTTACAGCTGTAATCTGAAAATAAATATTAAGGAAATCATATTTGCAACTTGGAAATTGAAAATGTTTAGTCGTCCGCCTTTTGTTTATTAACATATGCAAATATTAATCTTGCGAGACAGTTGCTACTCAGCAACGAATATTAACGAAGGACAATTGAATTACGGCTGTCTGATTGGAAATGAATATTCCCGGAAATAGAATATGACGCCTCGAAAATAGATATGAGAAGGCCAGTTTCTTTCATTAAAGAATTCGCTCAAATTCAGCTTTTTTTTTATTTCCCCGACCATAATAGGGACCATAATAGGGGAAATATTGAGATCGTGATTTTTTGATTGTTCGAGACATTGATAAATCTTCATGATTTAGACCCTACTAAAGCCGAAAAGCATAATTTTAGAAAAATTTGTCCATCATACTTTTTACAGAATTTCACAGAACTACATTTGAATTCTTTATTGATTTCTTGTGAAACTGGCTGCATTTGGAATTTTAGAGCGTCCCAACTTTTTTCTTATACCGGGTGGTGACTCAAAGGACGCACTATAGCGTTTTCTATGCTATTTTTGAAATGTTCAATTACTGGCTTCTCTAATTATTTTACATCAAAAAAGTTGAATAGTTTAGAGAAAAAATTTCTGCATTTTCTGACACTAATATTTTTAATTTTACTCTACTAGAAATTGATAATTTTCTTAAAATCAAAATGCCATGAAATAAAAAACAAATGCACCCATTCAAATTTATTGCTTATATCTGTCATCTGCTGTCATCAGCGTTTCATATCAAGTGTCTTGAATTGAAATGTATAATTTAGAAGAAAAACTAGATATGGTGAAATCACAGAAATAGTTTAATGGTCAAAATAATGCTCGACAAATATGAATTTTCTTTAATTTTATTTTGTTATTTCATGGCACTGTTGATTCTAAGAAAATTATCAATAAACATTTTCGTAATTTTACTGCTTCCTGGTAAAGTAAAATCAAAAATATTAGTGTCAAAGAATGCAGAAATTTTTCCTCTACAATAAACTATTCAACTTTTTTGATGTAAAATAATAGGGAATATGCATGAAATTTAAATTTGGTTCAAATATTTTTTTTTCCGAATTTTCATTGGCCGGACATTTGTACTATACCATCATTTTGGTATTTAATATATTTTTAATTGTTTAAAATTAATAAATAAAAATGCAAATTAAGCGCGGGAAATTCAAAGTTTTAAAACGTAACACCATTGGTTATAACGAAATGTGACGTCAAATACTATGCCAACAAGTGCGCACTGCTTACATTTGTATGGCATTGCAGGCTTTTGATTATAAAACATAGTAATAACGTGTGTGTTGTAAACTCATTTATTGTTTAAGTGTAGTTTTAGCATCCTAGTGAGATTAAAAATCATTACAGACAAAGTGGTTTTGTAAAAGCACAATCGGATAATCTGTAAAGAATAGATCCATTCCTGATATTGTCTTATTTTCTTACCAATCCAAATTTTACGTCCGCTGGAGTAAAAAGAGTGAACACTGCAAAGTAATTATTCAATAATAACACATTATGTACGCTATTTTAATAGATACAATCCGAAATATGATGAGCAGTAAACATAACCTATAATTTTTGTTTAGTTTGAGACAAATAAATGTTGAACGAAGCCGCATACATACACTGTATTTTATTGCTAAAACTAATCACATTTAATATTATTCATGATCTGTCAAATTTATTATGATACTTCGTCTCTTCTGATAACCTTACATTATTTCTTACGTATTTTCAAACCTGTCAGGATTGGAAAAAAGGCTTAACCAGGTACATTTCTGATAGTATTTTGCATTCAGGCACAATGCGATACTTATAAACTGACTTTTGAGCTTTTTTAATACTGAAATCAGCTGAGAACGAAAACACCTGTAGTAAACAATGGACTGTAATGTCACTGGACATGTTATTTGACGTTATCCATAGAGCGCGCGAAAATGGCGGCGTTTAAACAGCTCAAAATTATTCGCAATTTTAAATATTTTTTTAAGCTTGATTACAGCACTTTTAAACATAATTTATATTTTTCACTATGTTATAACGATGTAATCAGTGAATTAAAAATATAAAATAAATTCATGAATATACCCTATTAGGGAAGCCAATAATTGAACATTTCAAAAATAGCATTGAAAACGCTATGGTGCGTCCTTCGAGTCATCACCCTGTATAATAGAATATAGTAAATTTTTAATAATAGCTGCCCTCCCTTCTCTTCAATGTAAGATTTGGCAATTATAACATCAATTAGACAGAAAAATAGTATATTGTACAACAAGTATAGAAAATTACCTATTTCACACGAGGTGTGTAATTTTCAGCACGAGACGGAGTCGAGTGCTGGAATCATACAAGTGTGAAATAGGTTATTCTATACGTGTTGTACACTATACTTTTTCTACGATCACAGTTTTTAATGAAATATGTAGATAAATCATTAATATAACTGAGATTTCAAATCTATTTTCACAAATGTAAAATAACTCAGGCATTTTAATTGTTTGCTCTGCCTATTTATTGTGATATTTATTTAAATTATGATTTGGAACATTATTGAGATATTTTCTATCAGTTGATTGACATTTCATTGTTGTTTAATCTAATTGTTGCGAACTACGGAAAGATTGTATCTGATTGGCCTACTCTCACAAGACGACGTTCTGATTGGCTTATTTAGTAGAGTTTTCTGATGTGATCTCTGGTGACGTGTTTTCTTAATTTTCGTCACTTACCATTTTTCAACTGCAGTAATGATAATTGTGAATATCTAATTTTGGTTATGATACTATAATTACATACATATAACTCCTCGATTTCAACAGAATGTGATGAAACATGTGTTATCTGTTTCAATTTGACAGTTGTGATTCGTAGTGTTGCCAACCTTCGAAATATATGTAACAAGAATAAGAAAATAATTCCAAACGAGCTTGATGCAATTTTGCTTTTAAAATGTGGCTTATAAAAGAGCAAACAGAGATTTATATTAAGTCCGAGATATTTATCAATAATCTTGCTGAATATATCATCTAAAGAATATTCGAAATGAATTAATTAATATATGCTGGTCAAACTGGTGTGAGAAATCATTTCTCACGACTTTTCCCACAGTTGTGTGAAATTATTATTTTTCTAGTTGTGTTCTGTATGAGAAATATGTTGTTTTCTATAGTGATCGTAGAAAATAGTATATTGTGTGGCTAGGGACGAAACAAGACGATTTCAGCTGAGGGTGAGCGTTGCTTGCCCGAGCGAAGCGAGGGCCGGCACCACCCTCAGCTGAAATCGTGTTTTGTCCCGTGCCACACACTGTATTTTTCATAATACCTGCATTGAAACTTTCCACATTACAAATTTGTCATAACAAAGCAAATATTTTTCTTCTGATTTTGCAGGTAACAAGTCAAGAGTAGCTGCTTGTGCTTCATCAATAAGATGTTTTGATGTACTTAAAATTGTCGTATTAATACTTTTTTTCTTGAAACAAATCGTCTTTTTAATTTAATTTACAGTTCCGAATACAACAACTGTCAAATTAACTAAGGTTATATGATTTTCATTTAGAGATTGACAATGAACAAATGCGACTCTGCCAGGGATAAAACGATGTAAAAAAATAATTCAGCGGACAGAAACAAGCTTGTTTCTCCCCTCGGGCAGAAACAAGCCTGTTCCTGCCCGGCTACACTCGCATTTGTCTGCAATTGTCTTGTTTCGATTGACAAAACAGGCGTTGAAACGCGTTGTTTCAATGCAGGTATTATGAAATAGTATATTGTGTGGCTAGGGACGAAACAAGACGATTTCAGCTGAGGGTGAGCGTTGCTTGCCCGAGCGAAGCGAGGGCCGGCACCACCCTCAGCTGAAATCGTGTTTTGTCCCGTGCCACACACTGTATTTTTCATAATACCTGCATTGAAACTTTCCACATTACAAATTTGTCATAACAAAGCAAATATTTTTCTTCTGATTTTGCACGTAACAAGTCGAGAGTAGCTGCTTGTGCTTCATCAATAAGATGTTTTGATGTACTTAAAATTGTCGTATTAATACTTTTTTTCTTGAAACAAATCGTCTTTTTAATTTAATTTACAGTTCCGAATACAACAACTGTCAAATTAACTAAGGTTATATGATTTTCATTTAGAGATTGACAATGAACAAATGCGACTCTGCCAGGGATAAAACGATGTAAAAAAATAATTCAGCGGACAGAAACAAGCTTGTTTCTCCCCTCGGGCAGAAACAAGCCTGTTCCTGCCCGGCTACACTCGCATTTGTCTGCAATTGTCTTGTTTCGATTGACAAAACAGGCGTTGAAACGCGTTGTTTCAATGCAGGTATTATGAAAAATATATTGTTTGCTCGAAGTATTATGTGCAATACTTTCTAAATATAGCAGTTCTTAATTCTTTTTGAATGAATGAAGTTAAAAAATTAGTGAATAAATTTACATGTTTAATTTTAATCGTAAATCTTCCTAAAAAGAAAGTGATTTGATTTTTTTGGGCATGACATAATATTAGCACAGATTTACAAACCAGAATACATTACTATGCATGTTTTTTTACAAGAATCTTTGGGCGGACTCTAAAACTAGTTCTTCGTGTTGCAACCAAGTGTTTTGCTACCCGACAAAGACCAAAAGCGTTCACCAAAATTTCTTTGTTGTGCGAAGTCGAAAAAAAAGTTTTTGTAAATACTTGCCCGAACTGAATATATTTAGTAACTTCCTAAGTAGTCACTCAAAGTTGGTAATAAAAAATTATAGCTCTTTAAATATACATGAAGCACTGTTAAGTCTAGACTTATATTTTAGTATAATTCTTTCCAGGAATTTAAACGTGAATAATACCCAAGTTTATTAAATAATAAAATCAAAATATCATTGTGCCTATCTTTTATTCGATCATAACATACTTAATCACAAAAATTAATGCCTGGTTTATAAGAAAAAATATCGTCAGCACAGGTCTACCGCGGGCACACCTGCGGTTCTCCCGGGTACTGCAGTCAATTACTTCATTTATAAGTGAAAGTGAATTGGTTTGGATAACCCTAAGATCAAACAACAAAAAAATCAATAGTATAGTATAGTATTGGCCTGCGGTTTGCCCGAATGCTGCAGTCAATTATTATATATATTTTTTTCCATTGACTACAAAAAGTTCATCCATACGTGGGTGAATCCGCGGGCAACTAATGGCCAGTTGCACCCCTGTCCCTTGAATATCGTATCAAAACACGAAATATGTCATTAATATTGCTGTCATTATTCCGATTCGATTTAAGCTGGGGCGGTGCAGCTGGTCACAATGAAATAAATTTAAAACATCAATGAAAGAGTTGAAGCCAATAAGAATCAATAAATCGTACTGTTTAACATTATTCATTAATGATTGAATGAGATATGCCCGAGAAAATATTTTTATTAACAAGCCGTTGAAATGACCTTGAAATTTTAATTGGAAATTGTCAAGTATAATCTAAATATTGATGCATTGACATCTAGCTACAAAGATTGTTCCTGACATTTCTGCAAACCAAGTAAGGACTTTCAGTGATGAATATTTATGAAATATTCAAATAATTTCCGCATTTGTTGATTCGAATATTGAAAAATCAAAACATAACGGTACTGCAATACAAATTGATGTATTGAAAGTAAAATGTAGAGGAATGGCTAGACATGCAAATTTTACCAATGGTCTCTGATAATTTGCGTTAATTTATGTAAAACGTTTGCCCTTCAAAAATACGAGTATATCTTATTTCATATTTTAACTAAGAATTGTATGTTGCTGACAAATTCCAACTTCAAATCAAATTATCTTGCATAGGCCCAAATAGTCAAAGAAATTATTTATTTATATCACAAAAACATAACCTCAACCACGAACTACTATTCAAGCATTTGTGGTGCAGGATATGTTTTTTTACTTGTACAAAGTAAAAATATTGTGAAACCGACAAAATTTACATTTCTGGATTTGGATGGAAATATTAGTTTTTCGCCAAATGTCAAAAAATTGTATTGTTATACATACGCAAAGTTCGTGATTTTTTCACTAGTGAAAAAATAAATTCTACTTTTGCACACCTGATCTAATATAATTCAGTCTAGTAATGCTACAAGGATATAAACAAACAGGTATTTAACAAAAAAAAAATATGAGTTTGTACACAAAACTACTTATGTCTGAATATAAAAATTAATTGTTGACAGTTCCTTATTTATCAAACAACAATTGCGCATTCCTTTACAATACCCAGGTGACTGCAAATTAATTTTATTTTGTACTTTTTTCCTACATTTTACTGAATAAAACAATAATTATTGTTAATCTATTATTTTTTGACAGTTGGCGGAAAAATATTGTTTGTATTTCGTGGACGAAGTTATTGTATTTTTTGTTGCGCTTTCGAATGAATTTGTTACCTCGACCTTACGGTCTCGGTTAAAATTGACATTCTCATGCGCTACAAAAAAAACAATCACTTTGCACACTTAATACAAAAATAACTATTTTAGCATCCTTGAATTCATTTTGACTTTTTTAAGTTGTGCACCTCGCATTATGGTTGCAATCATCTGTACTGGAAGCAGGGGCGGACTAAGCCCTTTGTAGGCCCGGGGCGGCAGCATGAGATAAGGCCCCCTCTATATATATATATATATATATATATATATATATATATATATATATATATATATATATATATATATATATATATATATATATATATATATATATATATATATCCGTTATATTGAACAAAATAGTACCTAGAATAAGAATCAATTCAACAACCATTAAAGTAATAATATATGTTAATAAAACGTAAATTGACAATCCTGATAGGAACTATTGATAATAGGTTTGTTCCTACAGCAGTACAAAACTGTCCGAGACTATCCGGAGTCTGCGCAGTTTGATTTTAGGTGTTCCAACAGCAGTTGTGACAAATCCCTGACTAGAAAGTTTTTTGTTCCAACAGTCCATGAACCAGTTTGCTGATAGTCAGAAAAGTTTCCTGACTATCCACAAATTCTAAATCCCCGCATGCGCATTATGACGTTGTTGACAGTTATCAACTTTGTGAAGTAATGTTTTGAAAATTTCACAAGAGTGATAGTGAGTTTAGTAGTGTTTACAAAATTACTTCGTCTTTATTAAGTGAAACTGACGATGATAATTTTGGAGAACTTTAACTAGAAAGAATAGGTGCCAATTCAAAATGTACGTAAACATAAGGAGTACGTAAAAACATAAACGTAAGAAATTATGTTTGTTCACAATGGTAGTACGTAAAATATTAAAATAAAGTGTTTTTTTTTTCATTTTACGTTGGTACAAATTAGGGTTATTGATGTATTGTGTTGGTTTCTCTGACTGTCATTTTCAAAAATTATGTTGATTTCGATTCTGTTTCGTGCTTACTGTTTTTCTTTGGTTTCACTTATGTTTCACTTTTAACAATTTGGAGTTTAGTTTGTTTTGTTTTATTGTATGATGTCTGATAAAGATCTTGCGATTGTTTCACTATTATTGAAACCAGATTGAAACTGCGTTATAAAAGTTGCCAACGAGAGAAATATTAAGACAAGGAAGAAATTGTTGTTTTTTTTTTATTAATAATTCTATGTCAATCATATTTAAAGCATGTTTCGATCCAGGATGTTGTCAACTATCAGATGAAAGCATGTGTTTAAAGTTGACGCATGCGCTATTACTTGCTTCGTACGTAAACATAACATAAAGTTGATACTATCTCAACTTTACGTTTTCATTACGTAGCTCTTATGTCAATACGTAAACGTAAGAAATACGTAAGAGCATTGAAATACAGTAGTTCAACTTTATGTTTATGTTTACGGTTACGTACTCCTTACGTTTATGTACATTGTGAATTGGCACTAGGACCTAAAAAGCAGAATTACTTGAACTTAATGGAAAATTATAATGATGTGGAGTTCATTGAGAGCTTTAGAATAAGTTAAAATGTAATTGGATCTGTTGTGATTCTTCTGACTGTTGAACATGTGTTCCAACAAATAATCACTGACTAGTTTGAAATCAGTCATAGCTCGCACATGCGTGCAAAAATTTAGTACGGGACTGTCAGTACCTAGTCAGGGATTCTCTGTAGGAACAAACCTAATACTACATAGTAGCTCTATTCTTTCTTATATTTTTTTGTTTTTCAGTCTTCATTTGACTAAACTTCTCGATAACGTCGTTGAAATCTATTTCCTTCCAAATTGTTCTTTCAATTGATAAAATTGATAAATTGACTAGTCGATCTTCTTGGTTCATGGTGGATCGAATTAGATTTTACATTTATATGGAGATATTATTTTGAATTTAATTGAGGTAATCTTCTCGAAATTTTGGGCCCCTCTAGATCACAGGCCCGGGGCGGACCGCCCCTTGCGCCCCCCCCTTAGTCCGCCACTGACTGGAAGTGCACTTTACTTGAAACTTTTATGGAATTTTTGGCATAAATCCAGAATAATTAGCCGTAGGATACTGAAATTCAGTATTTGAGATTGCTGTAACATCTAAATGGCTATCTTTTATTTTTGTACCAATCGACTAAGCCGGAAGTGCATTTTATATAAATAACAGACTACTTTTCGAAATTTCCGCATAAATTCAAACAATCAGTCGTAGAATATTGAGATTCCGTATTAAGCACATTTAAAACATCTAGTTGTACACCTCGCATTATGATTGCAATCGTCTGTACCGGTATTGCACTTTACTCGAAATATTTTTTGAATTTTTCATTGACATCTTTTGAGCCAGAAGTGCCTTTTACTTGACAGTCTTTTGGAATTTTTCGCATAAATTCGAAATGATCGGCTGTAGAGTATTGAAATTCAGTATTTCAGTCTGCTGTAGCATTTGAATGATTGTCTATTATTCTCACAACAATCGATTGAACAGAAAGTGCACTTCAGTTGTTTTTTTTTTTAATTTTACGCATAAATCCAGAATTACTAGCCGTAGAATCTTGGAAATCAGTATTTATGAATGTTGTAGCGTAAGAATGATGACCTACTGTTTTCAAATCAAACGACTGGGCCGAAAGGGCACTTTACTTGACAGATTTTCAGAATTTTTTTAATAAATCCAAAACGATTAGCCGTAGAACAATGGAATTTTGAGTTTGATTCTGGTATTTTTCTATACCACTGGTTGATGACAATTGAATTTCTTCACTTCGATGCAGTATATTTTCGTGAACATTATTATTATTATTATTATTTCTTATCTGGTTTATTGTTTTGATTGTGCAGTGTTCACGAAAATTGATATTGAGTTAGTAGAGATACTATTAGTTTCTGCCCAAGTTCGCTATTATGACAACATATGCAAGAAGAACGTTTTCCTTAACGGCAACATCCTAGTCATCGTCTATTTTTAAGGATAATTTAACGCTTTCGAGACGCTAGTTCTTTACAACCAATTTATAATTTATAATTAGATCAAATCATTCTCAAAGGTATGAGCTCATTATTTTCATACATTGTATCGATATTTGAGATTATTGTGTATTCAAAACATTTATTGTTTGTGAGTTCAATGGACATTATATAACTTTATTTTGATAATTAACTATAATTATTCTGCTTCTGATAAAGTACGCTATTCCAGTAGTCCTAAAAGTATTAATTGTAGGTAAACCACCCTTAATTTGGAAATTTAGAAGTAGTTTATGCTCTTCTGTTTTTACAACAAAGCAAATATTTCCGTGTATCTAATTTTATTGTTATAATCAATTTGATTGAATTTTGGAAAGTAAATGGTAAACATATTCTATTTTATAATTTATAAATTGGCATCACTATAATTTTGACTTCTAATTTTACCAATATTCTATTATTTAGTACACATTCTTTTAATTTATATTTTTGTATTTAATATTTTGTTTGAAAATTGTATGCTGCTTAAAAAAATTTAAATGCAATAATTTTTGGAATGCAAATGGAGTAATACAGTCCTGAGATTTATTTACTTTCAAATATTCAATTTTACTTAAACCAGGCCTGAACTAATTAAAAGTCACTTAATAATTTTTTTTTAATTTTAAATAATTTTATTAATTGTTTGAAGAAATTAGTTTGTCACCTACCTTTTTTCAAAAAAGTCACTGATTTCTCTACAATATCAAGTGGTTCTTGCTTCTTGGCGCGAACTTCCACTAACACCACCGGACGTCAACTCACCGTGATCGAATCTGAGAGTCAGATTTGGATTTTATTTTGCGATCCTTCGATCTCGGAGCTAGACACAGCATTCGCGGTTTCAAAGTCACACGTTTTAAGATCTTAGCCCGCTACAACAAGAACACAAGAGAAAAAAAGATGAACATATAAAAAATAGTTACTCCTCCTGCTAAGGGCAGGAGAAAAAAATGAATTTAGTGGCAGACTACACTTCGTATAATTTAAGACCCATTAATAGCCTGAATTTCAAACGAGATTTAAAAAAAAAATTAGGGATTTTTAAAGTTGGCAATAGTTAAAAAAAGGTTGGCCGTAACTCACAATTATTTGGGAATAATAGCCGTGGTACAAAGCAATTGAAAATTATTCTATTTTAGTTATTCTGGATTATATTTTTTTTATAAATCAATGTTTGTCTTGTTCTACTTTTGTTTGTTCTTTTTTTCCATCATGCTGTATTTATCGGTGGTTTCTTGAATAACAAACTACAAATATAATATTTTTCATCGATTTTATTTATATAGTCCAGTAAAGTCTTATATGACATTTTTTTTGAGAAAAGACCCATAAAAATTTATTGTTTACTACTAAAAGATAAAAGAATTTTGACCTTCTTTTCTTTATAACCGTTGCATGTCTGATTATATTTTTTCAAATGATTTTCCCCAAATATTCGGCTTATCCGTATCAAATCTAGAAGGACTCCTGTAAAAGTTACTGAGAAAAAAATTTTCTTTTAAATAATTTTGTTCATTTTTATAACCTTAAATCAACGCTTCCAAAACTAGAAGTAGATCTCATGTACTGACCTAAATTGATTATAATAACGAAAGTTTAATTCATTCTGATACTTTTACGAAGACCGCACCCTAAAATGGGTGGTTTGGTAAAATATAAACTAAAAAATTTAATTACTAACATATTGCTTGTTCTGTGCAAAAAATTTCAAATTTTAGTTATACATAGCTCAGCAGTAATAACATTATTTTTTATCTAAAACTGAGTGTGTGAATCAAAAAATATCAGATTATTGTATTATCATCGGTTCCTAATACATGTACAAAATTTTAAATTATTCAGACGGTCGGAAGTGGGTGAAAATTAATTTGAAAAATACCCACCGGTGAAACTAATAAAAGCGTGTTGAAAACAAAATTTATAGAAACAAGTGACTATTTACAAAATAACAAATGTAAACAAACATCCTACGATGCAGGAACTACCAAAAAAAACTACGCAAAAAAAGTTGCTGGGAAGTATAGTGACCTTTTCATCATTGGTTCTGTTTTGTTAATTGATGTGTACAAGCGAACGTCTAAGTAGTTATGATTATTACATATTAATGTGGCCCCAGACTTGAGCTAAATAGAATTTATTGCTTTTCGCATGCATCTGACAAGATTGGGTTAGTAGGAGCAAAGTAATTGAAGGTTGCTGATAAATTAACCTTTTTTTGACACTTGTCACAGATACTGTGATTCATTTGATGGATATGATACGCCCAAAGACCTTAAAACAACCAAGACAAATTGTGCTCGGTGATTATATATTTCACAAAAATATAGATTTATTTTCTTGCTCACTAAACCATTTTGATCATTGAGTATAATAAACAAATTATTAAATTCTTTTTTGTAGGGAAACTTTTTTTGAGGTCGGAGCCCCGAAAGTCATATTAAAATCTAGATTTTAATTTTATTAAAATAAATATGAACATGTGAATTAATAACTTGAATTTAGATGTTGGTTGAGATCATAATTTATTTATCAACAATAATAAATACAGTAGAAACTCTATATAACGAAATTCAAGGGACCAATTGTTTTCTTTCGTTATAAAGAGCTTTCGTTGTATGGAGATTTGAAAAAAGACAGTGTAAGAGCACAAATACACTTTTTGTATTATTATAACCAGGTATCTAAACATGACATCAATTTCCAAAATCTCCATTATTCTATATAAGTCTTTTGCTAAGCCAAGCCAATACTTGATTTGTATTTTTTCATGAATTATTTCCGTATCTTTAGATGAGGTAGGATCTTCTTCGTAAAGTGGTTGAATTTCAGCCTAGGCTTATGACAATGCATTCCTAACCATTAAGACAGTAATGGCAAACAACGAAAGATAGAAACACAATAATTGTTATTCTTAGAAAATGGAAACCGATAAGAAATGTATATTGATGCCTCAACCAAAAAAAGTACACAGATGTCTAAGCAGAGACGTATTTCTCGTTATAGAGAATGACCAATACGTTATAGAAAGTATTTTAGTGTATAAGTAATAATGTAAACCAGAGGCTCCCAAACTTTTTTTTCTTATAGATCACTTTTTAAATTTTACTGGTTTCTGCGAATCCCAAATCCCTTTTCGTTGACCCCCACTTACAACTTGAGAATCCCTATTTTTTTTTCCCGCCATCGTAGAGTCCCGTCGAGTCTCCTGTGGACCCCAAGGGATCCACGCGGACCACTTTGGGAATCACTGATGTAAACTAACCAATTTCGAGCAATATTCATGTTATAGAGTATAAAGAGCTATAAAGAAGTTCGTTATAAAGAGTTTATACTGTAAATATTTTTTGACTTGAGAATATTTTCGCGTAAAATAGATCTAGCAACAGCGCATCTAACATAACATGTTTGCGATGTGTGTTCGTATTCAACATCAAGACTGTCCTACATTTATACCACCAATTCTTAATTTTAAAGCCACTGTCTTTAATTCGAATAGGTTACGTGCACGAATTCTACTAGCGCCTCTAACGGGCAATGGAGAACGATTGAACTCCCATTTTATCATTGTTTCATACTTATAATTTTTTAATGTACTAATATTATTCAATTCAGCTGTGTGCGTATAATATAACTTGCACATCATAAAAGGTACGTTGAAATTATTTATTTTTAGTATTTTTCTCTCCAATTATAACGTACCTATTAGAGAAAACGTCTTAATTCATCCAAATTGACAGGATAACCTCAAATTATGACGCCGATGATCTTGCGGATCGGGTTTGTATGTATCAAATACTGTATCCCTTTTACCGAGAAAGCGTTGAAGAAAAGCGTGAAATTATTTTTGCCATATTAAACATGTTGAAGAATATGTTGCTGACAATATTAACAACAAAATTATTGCGAAGTGCATCCGACAAGCTTCTATCACTGAAACACCTTACAAGTTAGGGGTAGGGGTAAATTCATGAATGTCAAATCGATGATGAATTTTTCTAATTTCACAATTGAATTACAATCATCTTTGTTATATAGATTAATAATGAAAAACACATAATACTCTATTTACCGCTTTGATCCACTTCACTTGTTTTTTTATGTTATAACTGCGTACATGAAATCTATGAAACTATATTTCACTTGAATCAACAGTCTCAAACAGAAAAAGCCTATATGTGATGAATTTTATTTGCTTATAATATTTCTTTATTTCTTATGTTATTTTTTTTTACAAAATATATAATATATGTCATACTATACCATTTCATAAATTAATATATCTCAACTCTTATTCAACAAAACATATTTTTATCTCATTGTCAAGTAAATTGATACCTATTTAGAGATTCAACGTATTTTTTCAGATGTTATATTTCTTAAAAATTAGATTGCACAAGCTCATTGCACTTTTACTAAGAACAGCTGTGTAAAATAGTTTGAAAACAATAAAAATATGTGCTGGCATCTATGGGCGACGTATAAACTAATAGATGGAGAGCTGACTACATAAAAAACCTAGTTATCGCTACATGGCTAATTCCTTTTGTAAAAGGATCTTTTTGTGTAGCCAAGCTCGAATTGTCTTGTCTGTCAGCGCGAATCCGTCGCTTTTGGACATTTTGAGTTTGATATTTTAATTCAAATTGCCAAGAAATTTTCTGTCAATTTTGACGAAAACAATGCCATTTTCAATATCGTTTCCTTAGTTACCAGCTACTATTACCGTCAAACTGGCATTTACAGAAGAAAAATTTCACATCTATGAGGTAGCACGTCAATTTTAACAAATGTCACTTCTGTAAATCATACTTTTGTGGTGAACATAAAAGGATGAAATAATTCAAAAAAAATATATATATGTTCTGTGTTTGGGTGTAAATGCTCTAACAAGGCGCACTTTCAATATCTGTCTGTCGTAGTTTTAGTCATGATTTTTTCGTTTGATATTTTATATATGGCTATTCTAATACATAAATATAACATTTAATGAATCGGTATGCATGTATGGGATAGCCTTTTCATTTTAAATTTTATTCCAGTTTCGCGCTGACTGCCAGCACTAGCCACAAGAAAACAGCCAACAAATTTTCCGTGTTTCTCAGAAATAAATAGAAGCAATACAATCCGAAATTCACTTCGAGCTATTCTCATAATTATAATACATGTATCTTAAAGAAAACTTAATATCGTAATTTCTCTTATTTCACCGGCCACCCCCACTATGAGGCACGGGATCCCGCTAGCAGATAAGGCGATTTGAACTTGCCTTTAAAAAAGGATTCCTTCATAATGGGAATCAGCCATGTGGCTATGTCAAGCTTTTTTAAGTAGTAAGCTTTCAGATTAAATGCACATGAGTGCATTAGAGAATTTTCACAATGTTTTATTCTTGATCGTCTCAATTTCTGTAAAATATAGTGAATTTTTCATGAATATTTTTTCTTTTGTGAATGTCAGTTTGACGGCAGCAGTAGTTGGTAACTAAGGAAACTATATTATGAATGGCATTATTCTCGTAAAAATTGACAGAAAATTTCTTAGCAATTTGAATTAAAATATCAAGTTCAAAATGTCCAAAAGCCACGGATTTGCGCTGGCAGACAAGAGGTTTCGAACTTAGCTACACAAAAATATTCTTTTACAAAAGAAATTAGCCATGTAGCGATAACAAGGTTTTTTATATAGCCAGCTCTTAGACTATAACTGATATTTCCAATTATTAATCATTCAACGATTTATCTAAAGAAAACGGTGACATATTAAATAGAACTCAATTCTGAAATAATAATTTAGTGAAAAATTCAATTGAAAATATTGTCACAATTCTGGAAGCTTCTATTATTACAGAACAGGAAACATAACCTACAAATGCAATGAAACTTAATTTACGGGGCACACATTATTGAAACGACCCGAGTGTGAAGTTTGTAATAATATGAGAAAAATGAGTACACATGCACCTTTTATCAAGTGCTTAATTTATAAATTTATGTATTTTATTCATCTTATTTGCTGTTTTACGTTTCAGATAAACGATAAGTTCTAAATATCTCAGAGTATTTTCATCATATTTCGGTAGACAAGATTTTGATGTGGAATACGTTAACATAACAATAATTTGAATTTAGTGAAAAATTACAATTCGAAAATCATTCCAAACAAAATTTATTAGGCTAATTTTAAACTGCCTGCGAAATTGTAGATAGAAAAGGTAAACTTTCTCACAGATTTAAACTTTTGTGATTAAATTATTAATAGATTTTTTCTAGAATTTATTTGAAGTAGTTGACAATTTACATATGTCAAAATCAATTGTTCTACTATTACCGTAACTGGATCCAATCATTATAGAAATACCTAAACGACTCGTTAAATTATGAAGGAGAAAAATTCAAAAAAAATTAAAGGTTTGGAAAAAAGTTATTAAGAAGTATTGTTACTCGCGACGAGTTCTACTACTGAGTCAATTTAATGTATTCATTTCTATTACACCCTATATATGTATCAATCATCATTTTTATCCATCAAAGAAGTTTCACTTCGAGCTTTAAGGTTCCGTGAAGTGCTACACAATAGGGAATATGCATGAAATTTAAATTTGGTTCAAATATTTTTATTCCGAATTTTTATTGGCCGGACATTTGTACTGAACCATCATTTTGGTAATTAATATTTTTTCAATTGCTTAAAATTAATAAATAAAAATGCAAATTAAGCGATGGAAATTCAAAATTCTAAAACGCAACACCATTGGTTAAAGCGAAATGTGATGTCAAATACTATGCCAACAAGTACGCACTGCTTACATTTGTATTACATTGCAGGGTTTTGATTAGAAAACATAGTAATAACGTGTGTGTTGTAAATTCATTTATGTTTAAATGTAATTTTGTCATCCTAGTGAAATTATAAATCATTTAAGACACAAGCACAATCGGATAATCTGTCAAGAATAGATCCATTCATAATGTCGTCTTATTTTCTATCAAATCCAAATTTTACGTCCGCTGAAGTGAAAAGAGTGAACACTGCAAAGTAATTATTCAATAATAACACATTATGTACGCTATTTTAATAAATACAATCCGAAATATGATGAGCAGTGAACATAACCATTAATTTTTGTTTATGTTAAAACGAGCAAATGTTAAACGAAGCCGCATACATACACTGAATTTTATTACTAAACCTAATCACATATAATGTTATTCATGATCTGTCAAGTTTATTATGACACTTTATCTCTTCTGATAACCTTACATCATTTCTTACGTATTTAAAAACTGTCTGGATTGGAAAAAAGACTTTATCAGGTATATTTCTGATAGTATTTTGCATTCAGGCACAATGCAATACTTATAAACTGACTTTTGACATTTTTTAATGCTGAAATAAGTTGAGAACGAAAACATCTGTAATAACAATGGACTGTATTGTCATTGGACATGTTATTTGACGTCATCCATAGAGCGCGCGAAAATGGCGGCGCTTAAACAGCTCAAAATTATTCTCAATTTTAAATATTTTTTTCAACTTGATTACAGCACTTTTAAACATAATTTATATTTTTTATTGTCATAACGATGTAAACAGTGAATTAAAAATATAAAATAAATTCATCAATATACCCTATTGAAATCAGAATAACATAGTGATAAATGTCAATTATTGTCCAATACACAGTTATACTTGAATTATTAATATTAAGATACAAACTCGATCCAAAAAGAAACTTAGTGAAATGAAGGATGTACCAGCATAAAATAGATAATGTTTAGGAAGTAAAAGTAATCAATTATATACCCTATTGTTTTCTAAAGTTATCAATTTTTAGGTTGTTAGATTATGATGCTAGTACTTTTCAACTTATCTTTAACATGTTCGAACTGTTGCTAAGTGACATTAATAAAAAAGACAGAAAGAAACATTCATTTATTCATACTCACAACCGTAGTAATACAGTTTTGTAATCTAGTACGTAAAAACAGTTTGTAGTACAACTTTTTTTGAAGCAATAAACGGTACTTTGATTACTTCCTCATAATTCAACAAACATATGTTACAAGCAAATTAAAAAATGACTCATAATTTTTAATTTTGAATAAAAAGAATAATACCAATACCAATTTATTAATCTTTGTTAGGAACTAGTACGAGGGTCTCACAAAGGGCTGCAGTTTTAAAAATATCAAAGAAGACTAAAGTCACCAGGGTGTCAAGAAAGGTTGCAGGTACTAAGATCTCACAAAAGACTACAGTATAATTCGAAAGCTCAATATAATAGACTAATAGAGGATCAGTAGAACTAAAGAGTAAAAAAGCTTGACAAAGAACAATTATTCTCCCATTCTTTGCTGCATAAATGAAGAAAGTGGAGAAAAAATGTCAAAGAATTTCGCATTTGTTGCGAAGCTATAATGTTTCTAATGAAATGTTTGTCCAGAATAAACTATTTCCTATCATATTATATCGTCATTATACAATTTACAAAAAACTACAACTTTGAGTCATTGATCTTGAACAAAAGCAATTGACTCACATTCATTTATCATACTACGGAAATCTTGACATTGAATACAACATTAACAAATGAATATCATAATTCGTTTCAAATCAAGTCAACGACTTCGATTCTGTGCAAATTCTATCACAAAAAACGAACCATCCAGATTATAATCCCCTATATTTTTCATTCCAGGACACCCAAAATCCTGCAATCAGCAGATACTTTTCTTCCAATCTATTTGCTAAATCTCCTCTCATTTGACGTTACACTATCCAGTTAAATATATTTACTCATTTCACGCCATTTACAAATTATGGCAATCAGTCACCGTTCCATCGTTTTCAAATCGCAAAACATTACATTAATCAACATTTAAAATAAGATAAGTATCCTTCCTAGCTTCATATCCACCAATATTTTTTTCAATTATTCTTCTCTTTCATTTAAAACATATTTCAGTTCTTTATCCATGAAAAACTGAATCTAACAAGCATAATTATTCTTATTAGTTTTGGGAAATAATTTGTCTTATTTCGAATTATTTTTGCAATATTTTCCCTGTGGTCATCAGGTCATCACTACAATTAAAATGCATTCATCATTCATGGGCTTTTTCTGAAAGCCTGTTGAATATCGGGGTCATGTTATTATCGTAGGCATAAAAGATAAATAAATAAATAATCTGACAGGAGGTGTGGAGCAAAACTAAATATGTAAGATTGTCGTAGATTGTGATCGATATTTATGTATGCAAACTTGATGTATTGTAATGTCAGTTACTTTTGTTGCATAAATTATATTACCAATTGTAATGGACATTAATATAAAGAGCCATGTAATTGTAACAATAAATTATATTAGTTGTAGACTTATTGTTCTTCTTATGAAGCAATTAATAATTATTTTTGACTGTACGATATTACTGCTTCCTCAAAGCTCAAATACTGATTCTGTTTGAGATGGAGCAAACAGAAACGAAAAATCTTCATTTTTATTCTGTATTATAGTAAATGGAAACATAAATTAATTTTTCCAAATAAGCATTATTCAGGATTCTAGAATATATAATTATATATCCTTAATAAATTTATTTATATTTTGAAATGTCAAATTTAATTACCGCCAATTTCTAGTGACATGAGCTGTCAACAAGAAATAATAGAACTACCCCAACTGAAACATTTTTTATTTGCTTAATAAATTCCAGATAAACTCATTGTAACATTTAAAATCATTCTGGTATACTACATATTTAATATAATAATAATATATCTTAATTTGAAATTATTAAAATAAAATTATGTCTTCTTCTTGTTCTCCGCTATCTATTACGCAGGTCCGACATTCTTCAACTGTTTGAATATTTGCAAACAGCAAAATGACCCGTCCTTTTCAGGACGATGATTTTTGCTGTTTTATTACAATAACGTCTATTTATCTGCTGATACTTCATCAACAGTAATGTAGATGTACTTTTTATTTGTGTGTGTGATATTTTGACTGCCATCCACAGCGAATTGAAAGTTTTCATCAACTGTAAGTACAAATGCAATAACCGACGACGCCATGGCAGCGAGAAACAAAGTAAAAAGCCAACTATTATTTTTACGTAATATTACTGCTCATGCATGCTCGAATATTTATTGGGTTATTTAGTTAAATTGGCTGAAGCTGTCATGGCAATGAAACAATTATGTGTAAAATTTAATTCACGGTAAGTGATAATGTTGATAAATGATTTAATTTTTTGTCGTGCATTTTAATAATGTTATAGTTGGCTGTTTTTTGTTCCAGCTGTTTCAGGTAAAAAACTAAAAAACAATTGAATAAGAAACCAAGCAGGGTTCAACTGTTTCAGGTCAAAAACTAAAAAATAAATTGAAATATTGGGATAATTGAATAAATAACCAAGCAGGGAGTATAAAATGGACAATCTAACTGGTTTACTAATATTTTTGGTTTGTTTGCTTATTGATTTCAGATTATTGGGACTATTATTTGAAGTTTCCGATGATTATTTTGGCGGGATTCACTCTAGCGGCCTTCTGCACAACAGATTCATATTCCTGGCCCTGCGGAGACTCCTGTTTCACGGATGCAGCTAACTATACGAAGAATTAACGTCAGGAATGAGGTATAATTTTTTTTGTGGGTATTGTTTCAGGTTTCTTATGACCAGTTCTTGCGCAGTTGATTTATTCCAAGGGCCATCAGTCCATGAACTCCTGCTAGAAATTTTCGGGGGCTTCTAATTCTCCGGCGAAGGCATCAGTTTGAGTTTCAGAGCAATTCAAGCACTTGGTTTTTGGTAAGAACACAAAAATAAACTTAAAAAAAATATGGTAGCTATTTTTTTGTGATTTCAGAAGGTATCCTGCAGATCTCCGAGAGTTCAGTCTTGCTGGAAGGTCGTCTGTACCAGTATAACTTTTTTCGAGTTCCAGAGCAATCCGATAACTTGGTTTTTTGGTAAGTAAATGGAAAAAAATTTAAAAATGCATTACTTATTCTTTTGTTTTCTTACTGATTTCAGAAGACAAAGCCGGGGGTCGTGCCGGAGCTCCAGTATTTGCAGTTCCATTTGCACCAAACGAGCAGTTCGATTCAACTCCTGTTATTCCGAAGGCAACTGCATGGAGGATTTCAAGGTAAGTGAATTTTTTGCATTGTTATTTATAGAGAAAATTTGATTTCTTTATTATATGAAATTTAATAACTGCGAAATTATGGGAGATGATTCAAAGATACTGCTAATTTATGTCTCGATTTTCTATCTGATGTCTCTTGCAAATGAAGATGAGATCTAAATTGTTTGAAAAAAATACCTTTTGGAAATTTTTGGTCTATAAGAAACGAGGTATCATATGACTTAAAAAACAACTGACTTCTCTTTAAACTTTACATCTAATATCTCTTTATTTGCGAGAGAAATTAAATGTAAATTTTGAAGAAAAGTCAGCTTTTCTTGAGTCATATGACACCTTGTCTCTTGGGGCCGTTTGACACGGTGCATTAAATGCTGCATTTTGCTTTGCATTTTGATTTTATGGAGATCAAAATGGAAATCAAAATGCAGCATTTAATGCATTGTGTCAAATGGCACTTATAAATCAAAAAGCTCCAAGAGGTAATTTAGGTCTGAAATTATCTATCATTTCAAGTTAAATATTCAATATTAAACGCTGTACACGAATGCGTTTCAAAATATTGCAATGAAGCGTAATTTAATGTAAAGTGGTTGCGCTTGATCTGTTTCTGTATTTACTTATTGCAAACATTTTCGAAAGTAGTATGAAAAAATTATTGAATGGTTCTTCTGTCCGTCCGCCTTTGTTTATTAACATATGCAAATATTAATCTTGCGAGTCAGCAACGAATATTAATGAAGGACAATTGAATTATGGCTGTCTGATTAAAAATGAATATTCCCGGAAGTTGTATGTGGCGCCAGTTCACAGTAAAACTAGTTTTGGGAATCATGAAATAGGTTAATTTTTGGCGGGATGTAAGTAAAACATGCTTACAGAATTTATTCACTGTGGTGGCAATTATGTTTGCAATTTAATCATATTGAATTTTAGTCCAGTAGAGCTGTAGGTAAATTTTAATTGAACAACCGAGGCTTAGGGCTGTTTGACACTGCATTTTGCTTTGCATTTTAATGCTGCATTTTGACGCAAAGAAAAGGAGCTACTTTTTTGTCAGTTTTATTTATTTATAATATACTTTATGACGTACTCTCGACAAAGATTAAGAGCACCCTTAGCTTGACGGCTTGGGAAATATAAATCAATGTACGAATGTGCACTATAAGTGTCTACTACACCCATATCGGGTAAAAGGTGTGATTGATACTGATCTATTTATTTATTTATTATTACTCATGCAGGATAAGTACTTTTTTGCACACGTTTTTCCAAGTGGTGAATGACTCTGGCTTTTGCGTTCGCCACTTGAGCGAATGAGCGCACTCTCTTTGTGCACTCAATTTCGCTTTGGTGGGCAATCGACAACTTGCCGCTCTTGTTGCACAATATACTAGTATTTTGAAAAAGGTAAAGTGCGATACATAAAATCGGTGTTCAACGCACCAAACAGTCAAAAAGCTCCTAGGTCCGAATGTATGAATGTTTCTTAAGAACTCATTTTTCTCGTCAACTTTTTATCTACAACTACTTAAATGTAGAGATAATAATGGCCCGTGCCTTAAGCTCTATTTTTGACTGTTTCAATTATTTTAATGCATTAAATAGAAATATAACAGCGCCATCTATGATTTTTTTATTTTCAAGAAAATTATGCTAAAACTTGCTTATGATGTGCTATCATGAGCCGGGAATGGAGCATATAATTTCATCTGAAAATACTATAGAGCACGGAAGGAAAAGATTGCGCGTGCGTAAGGGAGACGCTGACATGATTATTTTTTTCAATTTTAGTATCGACGAACTTTAGGCATGGGTGCCAACCTATTCTAGTTCTAAGAATCTTTGAAAGAATTCTAAAACCAGTTCTTGGGTGTGACTTAGTGTTTTACGCTCTTAACAAAGAGACTATACTCTTCCTTAATATGTATTTTATTGTGCGATGTAAAAACTCTCTGATAAAGAGCTAACGAAGTTTTTTGAAAGTACTTCAAAAGTTGGCTGGGCATGATTGAATCAAAGTCAGATCTAATCTTTAATTTTACTGCAATTGGTTCTGAGAATAAAAACATTTTAATTATAAGGACAGTATATATTCTGTTCCCCGTAATAATTTGTTCATGAACTAGTTATAATAAATGAAATAATTTCACATAATCATCCTTAATATTTTGACATTTACTAATAGAAAATTATTTGTTTATTACAATTTATTTCGAAGTTTCTAATTTAGACTATCAAAGTAAAATAAAGTAATCCGGGACAGTAATTCATTAATAAACTATACTGTGTTAATTTATTCATTCTTGATTGAAGGAAATATGCCGGAGACAATATTTTTCAAATGACCTTATCTCTGAGTTCTTTGCATTGTTTCAATTAAAGTTAAATGCCGAAGAACTGCTTATCTAAATGATTCTCCATGCTGACATCTAGCGACAAGGAAATGTACTTGGCTTTCTATAAAACAAGTAAGGATTTTAGTGATAAATATTCATGAAATATGAAATCAATTACCGCGTTGAATCGAATTCCAAGACATGCAAATTTTGACAGTCGCCTTCCTTTATGGCACGGAAAATATAACGGCGCTATTGTGAATTATTGTTTGAAAAAAAAAAATACGATACATTATAGAAGACAGCGAAAGTTCTTGTAGAATATTGAATCAGTATTTACAGTTATTAGGAGAAATAATAGTTCATAAAGATTGTCAAATTTGGAAAAATATCAATTAATAGATTTATGGAGACAATAATAAACTTTTGAAATTGCCTTGTTTTCCTTGATGCTTTGGCGGATTCAAACATTTCTCAAGTATAGACTGTAAAGTTTTTGCTGCTCTTATCTCTGCTTGGGTTTGTGGTTGGGGTATCGTTGATTATTCCATTCGTAGTATTTATAACAAGGCTAACAATGCTAAATTTCCATAGAAACGGTAGATATCAGTGGGTATTTGGACGCGTAGAAATATCATCGGGTATTATACTAGTGGTCAAAGTGAGTATTTTACTCAAAGATGTGGATACCTTCAATTTGTAATCTCGTGCTTTCTTCGTATTTAATGGAATATTTTTCTGAATATCTTCATCAATTTCGTCTTTTGATTTATCACTAAACCTTTTTGAACTAGTTTCCATATCAGAACGCAATTTATTTCTCTATTATTCGTCAAAGAAAATTCAAGAAATTCTGATTTTTCAATTTGACACAAGTTTGTTTACTCGTTCCTATGAAAATTACGTGACTTGTTAGTTGATTCATAGGAAACTAATTTGAAAAAATGGTTTGACTCCGGAAATAGTCTTCCATATATCATTTGTAGTTAAAGTATTATAGACGATTTTTGTGGTACAATCACTCATGTTTATTGTGCTTGTGAATACCACTCGTGCTGCACACTCGTGGTATTCAAACGCAAGCAAAATAAACATTCGTGATAGTACCACAAAAATAATCGATTTTACTTCAACTACTTATGGTATAATAAATGAATGTACAATAAAAAGGAAGAAGGATAAGTTATCGGGAAGATATCTTGTAGACTTCTTTCTGCAAGACATCAGAAAACCATCTTACAGAATTTTATTGTTTTTTGATGGCTATATGAAAGAAAAATTCGGTCCCCAAATTTGCAGCCCCTAATTCTGCTGCCCTAAGCTCAAGCTTACTTAGCCTTGATGTTATGAATCGGTTTTGTTCTTAATTTAGACATTAAGTAAGAAAATAATATTCATGATGTTCTAATCGGTTTAAAAGCTCTTTTTTAATTTCATCTCCAATTAGAATCAAGATTTTTTTTGGTTGCCATGAATTCAAGCAATACTGCCTCAGAGTATTTTCATTCGACTGCTTGACTAGAATGTGGTGGAGGAAAGTTTCAATTTTAGTCGAAAATGAAATCTGACGATTTGGACACTTCAAAAAAGCACCCCAGAACATTTTTGAGCTCAGTCAAATGACTAAAACTTTGCTCTAAACTAAAAAATCTAATTTCTCTCAAATAAAAACGGACAGAAAGAGAAATTAGATGTTAAGCTTGGAGAAAAGTTGGCAGTAATCAGTTAGTGCCAATTCACAATGTGCGTAAACATGAGTACGTAAAAACATAAACGTAAGAAATTATGTATGTTCACAGTGGTCGTAACGTAATATATTAAAATAAAGTGTTTTTTTCATTTTACGTTGGTACAAATTGGGGTTATTGATGTATTGTGTTGGTTTCTCTGACTGTCATTTTAAAATATTCTGTTGATTTCGATTCTGTTTCGTGTTTAATGTTTTTCTTTGGTTTCACTTTTATTAGTTTGGAGTTTAGTTTGTTTTGTTTTATTGTACGATGTCTGAAAAAGATCTTGCGATTGTTTCATTATTATTGAAACTGCGTTATAAAAGTCGCCAACGAGAGAAATATTAAGACGAGGAAGAAATTGTAGTTTTTTTTTATTAATAATTCTATGTCAATCATATTTAAAGTATGTTTTGATCCAGGTTGCTGTCAACTGTCAGATGAAAACATGTGTTTAAAGTTGACGCATGCGCTATTAGTTGTTTCGTACGTAAACATAACATAAAGTTGAATTTATCTCAACTCTATGTTTTCATTACGTACCTCCTATGTCAATACGTAAACGTAAGAAATACGTAAGAGCATTGTGAACACGGGCATTGAAATACAGTAGTACAACTTTATGTTTATGTTTACGATTACGTACTCCTTACGTTTACGTACATTGTGAATTGGCACTTAGTCACATAACATTACGTTTTCTATAATAATTATTGCAAGTGTCTAAATTCAAATTTCGGATAACAATTTTCGTGATTCAGCAAACAATAATGCGGTACTTTGGCGCACTTGTTACAAAAAGTATCGTATGCTACACGAATACTGATCGACCGACATCATTGACACGGACTTCATCCTCGTCTTCGTCGAGTGCGACCAACTTCATCCTGGACAATAATGACGACCGTTCGGTCCTTGTAGCTTAATATACTATTTTATAATACACAATTTTCATACTTCAGCAATAAATAGAGCACAGCGCTCAAGATGATATTATAACTTTAAACACAACTTAACAAATGAATCGGTAGCATTATGTATTAAGTTTATAGATATTACCAACATAAATACCCTTCGAGCATCGTTTGTCATTTCTTGAGTCTGCCATTGGTAGTTGATAAATTCCTATAGGTTACATTTGTTCGTTAAGTTATGCTTGTCTACCTGACGACGTTTCGGGTCTTCTCTTGTCTTTTTGTGCTTCTTGTTACAATGGAACTGAATTGATTTATTTTTTCTTTCAGTTTTTATTGTCTAATAAATTTATTTGAGTAATTTGAAGATTGTTTATTCCTATATGAGCAAGAGTGGAATGTAAGTCTAATTTTCACTCTTACTCTTGCACAAATAGTAAGAAATGGTAAGAAGAGATGGGGCTAGTTGTACGGCTAAACATTCGGAGTTTATCATCCTTTAAATACATGCTTCCATTAGTTCAGAAGAGGTAATTGTAAACATGGACTTTAATGAAACAAGAAATAATTGAAACAATATATTTTGTCATATAACTATCTAAACAATATACAAATTTTTAATAAATTGCGAAATTATTGTAAAAAATGAGAATAAGATGAGAAATTTCACTTTAGAATTCTATTATATTTTCAATAAATAAAGATGAATATTTGAGACAAGATTCTAGGAACAATTTTTGGTAAAAAAATCAGTCTTTATCTGCAATGCAAATAGAAATATCACTGACTAGGAAATAATAAAATTCTAAAGTGAAAAATTAATCACTATTACCATTTTTGTATGGGAAAGAATGTTTTTGTCCCTTTTTTGTACTAGTTGCTATATTAACGCTTAATAAAATTAGATTGTGACTTAAAGTTAACTACAATATAAATAAAATAAATATGTGATGTAGAGTCTTTAAGACTAGCAGTTATTAAGCCCAAAATATCTACTTTAAAACTATATTAAATATTATTTTTCATCTTACTTGAATCACAGATCAAAATCAAAATATTAAATGGGACGTTCCAACATTCTTCAATTAAGAATAAAATGATGGAAGATTTTATAGCTGGGTTTTATATAAAAATTTCATATACAAATAGCTATATATACCATCAGCTTGGCGGAATAGCTTTAGCTGTCTGTCCAATGCCCAAATTGGGCCTCGAACCAAACCAGGACATTTTCCATTCCAAAGTATCATGCAAAAGTTTTTCTTCATCCGGAGAAAATTTTAACAGAGTAGCAACAGCACGTGTTAAATGTTGAGCTTCATATTCACGGCTAGTTAGGAATTTTATTATCACATGTTTAAGGTATTTAAAATTTATGTCGTCTTCGTCTTTTTGACAGTGAGAATTGTTTATATTTTTTGTTGTTGATTGGCTTGGACTTATCACAGCTACGGGGTTGGATTCTAGGTTTTCTGAATTTTGGCTCGGGCTTCGGAGTTCTTGCTGAAGGGTTTTCTTCATGTCGTTCAGGCGCATTTGAAGAGTTTTTATATTCTAATGAACAAAAATTATGGTTAATCCTGATGACATTTAAAATGCATTCTCACCTTATTTTTATCGGAAAGTTGTTCTTCCAATGTGGCGATTTGTGTTTGAAGTTCCTCTTCAATATTTCCTTTACTTTGCTGTTCTTTTAGTTCTTTTACTGCCATTTCCAATTGCATTACTTTACTTAATAGCTCTGTTATTTCATTTTCTTTATGCCGCGAATCTTGTTTAATAATTTCCATTTGTTGTGATATTTCGGCGTTCCGTAAAAATGCTACATTTTTTTCAGAAATTTCTCTAAAATAGATACCACATGACAATTGGAGAGTAATTAATATTTGAATACTTACTTTTTTAATTCTTTCTGTATTTCGGAATTATGAGAACGCTCTTCGATTAGGGTTTCTTCTAATTTATTTATTTTTACTCTCAGTTCGTCGTTTGATTGGTTTGCTTTATTAATTTCTTCTAATAATTTATTGCGCTCCGATTCCAAATGACTGAATTGATTTATTGATTCTGTAAGCTTTTTTCGTAAATCGTCTGATTCTGTGTTACACGAGTCCTGAAACAATTCAGCTGTCACAGCATAAAAAACACAAAAATTAATGCCATATAAATTATTTTTTGCAAAATTCTGGAAATAGTACCCTTAAAAATAAGTACACTATTTAAAATTATTCTAGCGAAAGTAGATATTCAAAGCTACATTCATATTTATTTTTCAAACCCAGATTAATGTGTTTTGACGGAATTGAAGTTATTAGTCAATATTTGATGAATCAGATTGCAAGATAACAAAAATACATTGCAAACAATAAATATTAACCGATGAAAGTACTTACTCGTCAGTTTTCTAATACATTTACAAAAAATATATTATTATTAACAAGGGCCCACCAATATTTTTTTTAAAGGAAAACTAAACTGCTGGAATTTGCAACTGATATATCGGTAATGACCCATAGTTCGTGCATCGCTCGCACGATATTGCTGGGTCTAATCGCTCTGCTAGCGCGGCTCTTTTACGCATGCCCATAACCTTTCGTATGAAAATCTCTAGGATAAAATTATATAAAATTACAAGCTTTAGAAACATAAAGATTTAAAGCATTGTTGTTTCAGCACAGCTATTTAAAAAAAAAAAGTAGATGGCAGGCTTTATTTCTAGCCGTAATTTTCAGGATGTATACTTCAAAAATTTCAGGTTGCTGTCATCCTAGAATCCAATTTAAAACAAATACGTACAGTTAATACAAAATAAGAAGGCAGGTGAGGGAGTAAAATATTTATTGGCATTCTTTAAACAAATACTACAAAAGAAATACAATTAAATAATAGTAGGTGGCTTAAAATAAGAATAAAAAAATATATAATTCAAGCAAGGGTGGTAACGGAAATCAACTCACTATTTGGTTTCGCAGAAACGTGACCTCTTCGTCCGAATCTGATTTGGTAGTTTTCATTTCAGACGTAAGATCTTCTATTTCTCTTATAAGTCGATTTATTTTACTATCCTTGTTGTTTACTTCCATTTTATTGCACTCTAATTCGCACTCCATTTGTTTAACTTTTTCTAGAAGTACTTCTTTTTCTTCTACTGCACGTCTTCTTTCAGTACCTTCTTCGGCTGCTTGCCTGCTTAATCTTCCCACCTAAATTTATTTCAAAATATTCTGTTCTGTAATTATTTCATAATATAATTACCTGTGTTTCAAGGGAAGATATTTTATCGGACCAAGATGATTTTATATCAGCTAAATGTAAATGGGCTTCTTCTAACCTTTGTTCTAACATTCTTCGCTCCAAATTTACTTTATTATCACCTGCATTTCCCGTGTTTTCTGTCCTTTGTCTTAAAACAGATACTAGCTCACTTAAATGTTTCCTTTCTTCTTCGCTACGGGCCAGTTCGCTTGCTATGGCTGCAAGATCTCTTGCACTCGAATGCCGCAGGCTCTCCAAATCATCCTGAAATATATTCTTAGTTAAAATTACAAAATTGTACATTGCGGAACCTGTTTTAGATTCTGCCATTTTTATAAAATCCTTAAAATAAAAATTGCATCATGTAAAACAGGGTTGAAGCATGAAAGCCCGAAAGCGTAAATAAATACCTGAAAACATACCTGACAATCACAAACGCCCCAGGTAAGCACGGCAAAACAAAAAGTGCAAAACGCAAGTGCATTTCTTCATCCATCCAATATGATAAAAAGTGCAAAACACTGATACATATTTAAATAAAAAGTGAGTGGAACCCGAAAAACGTGTAATAAGCAATGCTAAACTTATACTAAACATAAATTAAAGATCCCAGCCGACTGCGCCAAACTAACCTCGACGTAACAAAGCAACGTATTTACTTCTCATATTTTGAGCTCTTTTAATGTTTGAATTGGCACAGGGTTTTTTTTATGGGAAACTTTACTACTTCCGCATTGTTGGGACACTGTTGGGCAATACGAGGTTGAAATTTGTTTTTGTCAAGTTGCAAGGAGGCTGCACATATTTTTATTTATGTGCTTGACATCCTTTTTCAACATTTTATGTCTGCCAGAGTCCCAATAATACGAAAAGTAGCTTATTTCCTAATACTCCAGTCAAGTTCCAGTCTAAATAACACCCAATGCCATTTTATAGTAGGTTTATGCACCACAAAATTTAAGGATAAGATATGAACATAAGAATAGCGATAAAATCTTTTTTCTACAATTACCTCTTAGCATTTTTCGCATACCAACTTTATCACCATGACAGTAGCAGCCAAGTTTAGTAGCCTCAATTTAGTTTTTCATATTTGTAGCACCTGCTCCAGCATCAATTCATTTATTTATTCAGTAATTTGCTAAGTCCAAGGTCCTAATTTATTAACGTTTTTTAGGAGCTCCTTAAGCTAAGGTTTCTTTAAGAAATGTCAAGCTTAGTTTTCTACGGCTCTTAACTGTTATATTTTGGCAATTATTAAGCACAAAGCAAGGTGACAGGTGCTACAAACATTAATTCACACAACTAAATTTTGCTTACCAAACTTCACTTCTACACGTTCAATTTGCGATAAAGCTGGAATGCGAGAAAAGCTTGGTCCCAATTTTACGCAGGGCCGTAGAAAAACTATTAGGTATCTCCTTCATTCATTTTTGAATATTATTATGCAAGTAATGTAACCGCATTTCACGGCTTAGGACATGTGAATAAATCTACCAATGTGCACCATAATAGTGTCTGCCACACAAAACAAAAAATAAATTCGACCAGCGTCTGTTTTTTTTTTAACTTTTAGTGTCTGTAAAACTAAGAAAAACATTTGAAATTTTAATTTTGTCTCTATTATTCAACTAGTAGAGTTCTATATGAATATCGATGGTCTAATATTTTGCGAATCTAGCTTTGAAATATTACAATCAGGAGAGGATGAAGCTTGGGATTCTCCGATTTTATACCGCATGCTTTTTTGAGGGTTGAAAATTTACCCTTTGATAAAAAAGGAAAAAAGATTATTGACCGATGTTCGCTTGCCGGTCATAGTGAAAACTCCAATTAAATATTTTTTTTAAATTAGATTTTTTCGTGACAACATTTTGTGTGCCTGGTAAAGTGATTCAAAGCCTAGTACAGAGAGATATGCAATTCGCAACAGCCCAAAAGGTTCGAGTGTTCGAGTAAACTTGTAAAAAAATGCGAAATTCTGTGTTTTCAAATTGCATGCCAATGAAAAGAATGGAAGGTTGGGCTATGAAACCCTTGACAAAAAATTGGCATGCATCCCTTGTTGGTGCAAGGATAGCAAATTATAGAATAAGAGAAATCCCGGCTAGTTAGATTTTCCCAAAATTCCTCACCCTTGTGCCAACGAAGAATGCATGCCAATTTTTTCACAAGAATTATATGGCTGAAACTTCCATGCTTCTCATTGGCATGTAATTTGAAAACAGGCGATCGCTCGAGCCTTTTCGTCTATTAGGAATTGCATGCCTTCCAGTACTAGGCTTTAAGTCACTTTCAACTATTTCACGTTACAAAGGCATGCAAAATATTGTCACAAAAAAACCCAATTTTTTTTACAAATATAATTGGAAAGCATGCATCGGTCAATAAACTTTTCATCTTTCTTTTCAAAGAAGAGGTAAATTTTTAGCTCTCAAAAAGTGTAAAATTGGAGAGCCCCAATTGTCACAATCTCCCAGTCTGTTGGATAAATGAAATTATGGACATCGATCAAACTAAATTTTTCAGTATCATTATTATTTTGATTTTTTTAACGAAAACCGTTTTTCAATTAAAAACCTGGAAATTGAAATGAATGCAGGTAGATGAATAAACCGACCAATATTCTATTACCTTTCTGAGTGATTCAAGGTTTTTATTTCAAAAACTGGCTGCACTAGAAATATAATTGAATGACCAGGTAAAAATCTGAGAATTTCATTGAATTCCAGACTTTTGTTAGGTGTTTTGTTGCATTAATTCGAAGAACAAATCTGAACTAAAAACGGAACTTGAAATAGGATCTACTCATTTAACAGTTTATGGTTAAGGTTACGTTAATTTTCTAAACTTTTTTGTTTTGATTTAATAAAATTCCAGATAATGCCAGTTTTTCAAATTAAAACCTTAATGGTCCATTCACAACCGAATTTGAACATGGTACAATTTCATGTTAGCTTAAAATTCAAAGCTAAGCGTATGGGCTCAGTAGTAACCATTCACAACTAAAATTTGTAGTCTGCGTACTTTACATTCGGATTGCAATGTTTGCAAAGTGCAAACTTTCACTTCAAGTCGCTAGCGAATTGGCATGTGCATTGCATTTTCCGATGATTCAAGATGTGTTTTAACGTTTAAAATCAAATAGAACAATAGAAGCCATATGCAAACAGTGAATTGGGGGTAATAAATTAATCGATCATTTCTTTTCTTTAATATGGACAAGAGATTATTGAATTTAGATTTATAAAGTTTGTTAATTCATTATATTTATTTACCTTATAACATTCTTCAATAAGGACTCAAACTGAAGTAAATAGATGACTGTAATTTAATATTTGCATTATTTTGTATTAGTTTTCATAGATGGCATTACAAAATTTCAAGCAATGTTGAAAGTGGTTGTGAATGCTACAAAATTTAACCCTGCGTAATTTGAACTTCAAGTGCATATTAAGCAGAGTCTAAAGTGGTTGTGAATGCAGCTCAAGTCACCTAGCAGTATAAGAGTAAGCATATCTTTCGATTTCATCATTTGCCAGCATTTGATTGAATTTCTAGATTTTCAGTTAGAAAATGGTTTTTATGATTACCCGGTGACATCAACAGACATAATTTTTAAACTATTTTATTACTACCCTTAACCTTGTGACTGGTTGCATAAATAATTTTTATCGTTACGTTTATGGGAATTTAATCAAAGGTTTTAATATTCCTTTTCACTCCACATTTTCGGTCCCACGTAGACTATCTTCAGGAGTAGGAAGAATTTGTGAGCTTGTAATTAAAAAATTTAAAAACATTCCGAATTAATTTCTAAAATAAGTGATTTATAATTTTTGGACTTGAAAAAAACAAATTGTTTGATAAATATGTTTTATTAGGTAAAAAGCTCTGTATATAAATTATTTGAAACACAACGTTTTGACAGCAAAGTATCACCTTTTTTTTACACGTGTAAAAGGCAGCACTTTGCTGTCAAAACGTTGTGTTTCAAATAATTTATATACAGAACTTTTTACCTAATGAAACATATTTATAAAAAATGAATTCTTCATTAAAAACTGTTTAGTTTTTATTTAAATAAACTCTATATGTTTTTATAGTTTTATTGAATATATGCTGTTCAATTGTAAACTCACAAATTCTTTCCACTTCTGAAGATGGTTCAATGGGACCGAAATTGTAGAGCAAAAAATAATATAACCTTTGAATTTTCATAATTTAATAACTATATTCAAAGTACCAGTCAGAAACAACATCTACTATTAATGTTCTCATTATCGCTAAATTTTTGTGCATAAACTCACCTAGAAAATACTAAAATAACTACCAATATAAAAAAAATATCGCTTCATTTGATGGTCGACATTCCTACTAAAGGTACGTTCTACTAAACGACCGCAACACTCGTGTCGCTCAATTATCATTCTACAAGGCGATTACGGCTGTTGTACTCGAAACAGTAAATATCATACATGACGTCATTAAGGCTCACAAAGCTCAAAATTATTTGCGCCGGAATCGACCACAGCGACCATAAGTTAGTGGAACAGCAAAAATCGTGGTCTTGAAGAAAGTGTTGCGGATGCCTAGTGGAACATACTCTAAAAGTGGAAACTTGACTAGATTTTTTGAGCTAGAAAATTTTTTTTACTACATTTAAATCAATTAAAAACTTTAAAGAAAGCAGCAGTGTAAATTTTTCAAGAGATTGCATTTATTTTTGAAATAATTTTGTCATTTGGAGATGAATATAAACATGAAATAATGATATGTTGAGAAATCTGTGAATTAATTTTGTCATGAAATAAAATATTTCAATCAGATGGGACACTTTTCAAATGAACTTCTATTTAAAATGCTTATTAAATTCTTTAATGTTGTAATTATTATAAATTCAAATATTATCCTACGAAATAGTATATTCCTGCAATCCAATAATATTTTAGTTCATCAAATATTACCCGTTATTATCACTAAATCAGTTTTCAATAGTCAATTAGCTAATTTTTATAATGTGGTTGCATGTTTGAATTATTATTATAATTTTTTCGTTATCATTTTGTCGCTCCAAAACAAATAGATAAAAACCAGTCTTTAATGCAAACACAAAGTATGATTTACAGTCGTAGATAAGTTATATTTAGGTGAAAAAAACCATTTTAGTACAACCACGGCCTAATATTATTCAAAAATAATATTGATAACACGCCTACTTACATATGAAATATTTATCAAATTTTTATCGTAATATAAACGCTTAAAAAAACTATAAATGGAAAAACTAATTTTAATTTTATTGATAAAATGATATACCAAAATGAAAATTTACCTGTACATCGCTCAATAATTCTTCTTGTCTTCTTAATCTGTTGACTTCAGTTCTCAATTTTTCAAGCTGTTGTAAACAATCTTTATGAGAAGTTGTTTTTTCGGCCAGTTCTTGCTCTCTTAATAATACTAAATGCTTTACTTTAGCTATTTCTTGCGTCTGGAAATTTTCTAGCTGCTCCTTTTCCTCTTGAAACTGGATTAATTTTTGTTTATAACCTACAATATAATCACATTAATTTTAAACTTTCTAAGTAAAAACGAATAATACCTTCTGCTATATTCAATTGTTCTCTTAATTCAAATGTTATTTTACTTATATTTTCTTTCTCTATCTCCAGCTGTTTGATTTTCTTTCCTTGCTGCTCAAATTTTTCTTTCCATTCATTTTCCTTTTCTTCTAATCTTTTATAATGTTCAATTTCTACTTTTGATAATCTCCGCCTAACTTCTTCTTCCGTTTTCGAATCAGTAGAAGATGAAATATCTTCTCTGATTCCATCTAAAGAAACTAACGAATTAATGCTTGATGTTGAACCTTGTCTTGAATGTCTCCCCCGAAGTGACTCCAATTTTTGTTGGACTGATGAAGTTGAAGAACTAATTTTGGAGGTTAGCTTGGAAATATCACTCCCTGTTTCCTCTCGTATTTTATTCTTCAAAGATGCAAACATTTTTGGAGAATAGTCACAAGTTATCTGTATGCACCATTTGAATATGAGATGTAATAATTGAACTTGATATAAATCACTTAAATTTTATTGATGACGGAATGATTTCACACAAAATGGAATATTTAATAGACACGTAATTGTTTCGGCACATTAATCACTTATGTAAAGTACTCCGCCTGTTTTCATCGCCATTGGAAAATAGTTTACATGTCAGAATAAACCTCTTCTTTTACTTCTATTCACTCCAGCTGCACGTCATTGCAAAACGTCAACGTCATCGATGTAGGACAAATGAATTTACTTCTAAAAGTGGATAAAATTCGATAATTTGTTCGCAAGAATTTTATTGCTACTTTATCATCTTTCAATATAATAGTTTTTTACCTTAGTAGAGTCGCGCACATATACAGGATGTTTCACGACAAGTTTACACTATCTAAATTTTAAATACTATTTAATATAATTTTACAAAATTTAGTGTAGGGATTTCCGACATGCCCATTTGAACTAAAATATTTTTTAAGCGGTAGCACATCCGGTTTGACCGAAAATTGGCCTAAACTGTCTTATTTTAAATGGAATATCCTATTTATTATTTTATAATTCAATTCAGTGGAAAATTCTACATGTGAAACAATAAAAACATTTTGCTGCTGACCAGTCATATCAGGAGAAATTCGGCACACTTTCAAAACGCTGTATCTCTGGAATTATTTGGTTATTTATAAAAATGTGACGGCTATACTTTGCCACAAACATTATTGGCCAGTTGCACCGCTAACCCTTAAATTTTAAGTGTCGCTTATTAATTGAACAGTATCGTATCAAGACTTGAAAGTCAAATGTAACAAAAACATTGCTGTCATTATTCCGATTCGATATTTTTCATTAATGTGAAATTTAAAATTTAAGGTAGAGCGGTGCAACTGACCATATATCTATTTTTTTTTTAAATGACATTATATCAACTTTCAATATAGGACATGTTACATAAAATATCCTTATTTTTTATGGTACAATTTATTTATGTGATAAAAAAGAGGGGCTCCATTAAAAAAAATAGACTTTTGTGATGTAAAGTGCATTTGTTTTTGTAACGTAAGCTGATTTGGCTGGATCTCAGAAATCTTTAGAAACCTTTAGAAATAGATATATGGTTTTATTGTCTTGTTTTTTTTACAGTAGAACTCAAAGCTGTAGCTTCCATTTAAAAAATTGAGAGTTTGAAACTTTTATTTCTCAAATTTTGGAGCCACTTTATATACACCTGTATAATATTTAAGAAAATCATTGCCATCATGGAAAACCTTATTTCATTGTGAGCATGTATGCATAAAATCCAATTTTTGAAATCGAGATACTCGTTTTTTAGTAGCTGCATGTATCTGTCAAAAACATTTAAAAAATACAACTATTTTAGAAACTGTTCAAAATAAAGCCATAGTTGCTTCAATGGAGTCCTATTAAAAAATAAGGAAGAATCCAAAAATATAATAAAATATAGGCTGTTCCACTCAAAATAAGAAATTTGATGTCGACTTCCGGTATAATCGAAAGTGTTGCCATTTTGAAAATATTTTAGATTAACTTAGTTTCATCTTCAAAACCCAGGTTTCAAATTTTTAATTATATCAGTCCTCAAGATATCGATAGACGAGCATCTCAAAAAAACACCTGTATGCTTGAGGAAATAATATGATCAGAAAAAACAATACCTCAATAATTTATGGCATTCAGGTTATTAAGTTATTGGCGAGTCTGATTAAGCTCGCAGCGCCAAGTGAGAATATCGGGAACTAACGGAGCTGTGATTTAGTGTGTTTGGCCGTAAGGTGTAATATTAATATAATTATCAATAACTTTCGAATACAGCTTTTATTTCTATAATTTTATTGTTGTATATATATTATAAAGCAGAAATTTTATAAGTTGATTTAATTTTATATGATATAGTTTAAATATTGGGAATTTTAAACTTTATTTATATGATCTTCGAAGCTGAGAAGTGAGTATTTTGGTTGTTTTTTGAATTATTAGATTAGTAAATGATAGCCTTTCAAATATATTCTGTTCAGAATGGATACCCCAGTAAAGCTGAAATTGAAAGGAATATTTGATATATTTAAATGCAGATCGCAATTTTAGATGTGTATGCGAAAGAAAAGTTTTAGATGCCGGACATATATTATTATGCGGTGCTTTGAATAAAAATATAATAGATGGAATTAATATTTACGCACTTTGCCGTCAGACATCGACACTAGGGAAATATCTGCACATTATACAGGGGATGCTAAAAATAAATTAAATAAATAACTTGAAATATACAATCATGACATGTTCTTGCAAATCTGGAAAAAGCGGCCGTTGGAAACATGTTTCGGCTGTACTTTTATTATTTACCAGATGCTTTATTGATCATATTTAGCTGCATGCAGAAATAATCGGCTATTCTTTTGGTTTGTATCAAGTGCTTCATTTGTCACTTGATTATAAACGAAATCAAGAGCCAACAGGGTGACTACAAAAAATTTGAGTATATTTTGAAATAAATTACTTGATCTTATTATCATTAGAACCCGTTTGAGTGATTTTATTCAATCATCCAAAATATATTTGATGAAGTTTTTAAGAAATTTATCTCAGATTATACTCTTAAATATAAGTATTATCTTTTACAGTTTCTATATTATGCTGGAATAACTAACTTCTATGAAGGTAGTCATTCTCATCAAAATGAGGGAAACATACTTTCATAAACCTACTGACTGGTTTTCCATTCTTTGATTGCATGTTCCAAGCTTTTAACTTATCTATTTTTTCTGTTTGTGTGAAAACTTGAATTTCTGTCTATTTTTTGTATGGATTTACATCTATACACGGAACAATGAACATTACTCATCTCGACAAATAGTGCAGCATAAAATTTAATGCTTAAATTTGTTTAAATTCTAAGAAAACAACACGAATTCCATCTATGCTTATACAATTTATCACACTTCCGGTAGTTCTAGAAAGTGCCACCAGATAGAGTATCGCTTAGCAAAACTCGCCAATAGTGATGACGTTTAAATTATGGTGGAAATTATATTCCTGTTGTCCTCAAAGGTTTAATGTATATTTTATTTGCACTCAAGTACTTATGGGCTCCGAACATATAAACATTGCATGGCACATTCAACATTATATCAAACGTATATAATAGAAAATTATTGTAATCGTGATTTTTTGACTCTTAGAGATTTTGATGAATCTTCAAGTTTTAGAACCCAAAAAACATAATTTAGAAATTAGTTGATCTGTCGGTCATTGCTTTATTTGACTCCCATACTGGTAAGGCTCAAAAATAAAAGGTAGGAACTTGTTTTGTAATAAATTCTATAATATAAGCTTTCCATTAGTGTTTGATTTATTAATATACGATAATTTATTCAGGAGATAAAAGCCTCTTACTAGAAATTGATTTATAAATTTGCGGTTATCTGTTGAGCAGATATATTGTGACTAGTTTTTCGTTGCATTGTTTCACCTCTTATACTTGGTGAGTTTGAAAGATAGAGGACTGGACTCAATTTTAAAATGAATAACATAATATAAACCACCTATTACAGATTAATTAATAAATCTAAAATCATTTATTTAGGAGATATAACCTCTCTATTAGAAATTGACATATAAAACTACGGTTATTTGTTGGGCAGTTATATTGTATGACCTGATTTACTTGTTAGTTCACGGGAATCCAAGAGATTGCAGAATGTAACTCGTTTTTTTGTGGCTAAATGACAACTTATTCCGAAAAAATCTTCAAGATAATGTCACCCTGGATTACAATTGTGCATTGAATAAACTAAACATAAAATAATTTTTGTATTATGCACCAGTTTGCAGGGGTAGAAATTATTGATTACAGCCCTCATAAGAGCTTAAATCCGAAATATATTGAAATAAATTATATAATAGATCAAAAATAAATGCAACTAATCTAAAAGTTTCTTCCTGTGACTTATAATACTTAGGTTATTAGTACTTTTATAAATTTATGATTTTCTCTTAAATAAGGGCTTTAATCAAAAAAATTTGTAGATAATTTTCAATTTTAGTTTTTGATTATATACCAGATGAACATTATTAAATTTTGTAATATTGCAACTGTTACGAAATAAATGCGTATTTGCGTTACCATTTTTTTTGGCCAAACTATGGCATAAATCAAAAAATGTCCTAAATAAAATCTTATCTATTTTTTAAATTGAACATTATGTCATAATTTATTTGGCAATAATGCTTATAATTCCAAACTTATTGTATATTTTATGAATTAACGATTATCTACAAAACCAGAATCCTAATTGCAAAAATGTATATGAAACACTAAACATTATTTAAAACAATAATATGAGTTTAATCGAAACATGTTTTTGATTGGAGCCTTCGTTTCTCAAATAACAGTATGCGTACTTTTTTAAATAAACATTTGGTAAAGTCCAGCTTTTAGTTAACATTTTGAAGCACAGATGGCACCACGTAGTTCGTTTGGAATAAATGACAACTAAATATATATTTTTTTTGACTAAACGGCTGATTTTGTCAAAAATTTTGTGGGGAACTTTTAATTTTATTTTTCAACTGTCCACCAGATCAGCATAATTTTTTTTACCATACTACACATGATGCTTAAATAATGATTATTTTATTAATTCATTATTTTTAAAATGAATAAAACAAAATTCATGTTTTATTGAAGATTTTATTTCATTATGCATACAATAAACAATTTTTTTTTATGATGGTTAGCACCCTTTTTCTGTAACTTATAAGAAATGAAAAAGGGGTTCTTAATGTATAAAAAACTTGCGTTGCGAGTTGCCCGCCAATTAGCTTATATTTAAATTTGAACTTACAAATCTAATTATTAAATATTATTTTGGAGACTTTATTACTTATTCATGCCTAAAAATAAAAATTACAGGTTTCTAAAATAAATAAAAGAGTATGTAAAAATATTTTAGCCAATAAGTGAAGGCTTTTGGTAATCCAGCCAAGCTCTATTTCGAAAATAGAGTTTGATATTAATTGATGTCAAATTCTTAAATCAAATTAATACTTCTCATTTCCTAGGTTCAGTCATTTTTTTTAGGAATAAATTGACAGTTAAACTTTTAAAAAAATATATTTTATTGCAAAAATTTACAAACATGTTCAGTAAAGAGACATTTCAAATTGACAATCGACCAATAATAACATTTATACGTTGTAAAATATACAAAAAAACAATTTAAAATTATGCTAACAAATTATACAGAATAAAATGCGAAATAACAGTAACAATTGCTTAAAAGAAACTAGGTTTGATAGTTGCATGCATATCACATTGAATATAGGGCCCATTATTCTTTTTTTCTTAACAAAATAGTTTCTTTAAGTACGCATTTGTATAAAATACTTTTTCAACCACTATACCAATATTATTTATTAAAATAAATATTTCCTACTGGCTGCTAAGGCCCAAAAGGTTTTATTGATTCCTCTCAGTCTCGAATTGTTATTATAATCTTATTTTACCAGAATTTATTTGATCATAAATATCTTTTGTAACTAAAGCATAGTTTCCGTTAGTCAAATAATAAATATTGTCTTTTGTGTTACTGGGATCGAAGCCATCTTTTTGTAGATCGGTTTTCTTCATTTTATAAGTACCGGTCATATCTAATTTGTGCAATAGTCTCACAAATTGGGGCCTGGCGTAAGTTGGAAGTGCTTTAACTATGCCTTCGGCCAGTTCTGTTAAGTCGACGGTGTTTTGGGCGTCCAAGATGGCTGCCATACCCGCTCTGCCTTCTTGGCCATGAACCTAAAACAAAAGAATTTGTTGTTATTTTGGGCAGGTTTTAATTTGTTTGAATTGTACCTCCACTCCATACACAACAACATCCTTATAATCGATAATATTACTCAAAATTGCTTCAACTTCAGAGGTTGATACGTTCTCTCCTTTCCACCTGAAGGTGTCACCCGTTCGGTCTTTGAAAAATAAGTATCCGAATTCATCAGCCACCATTATATCACCTACAAAAATCAATGTTATTACCGTCAATCATTCGAAATGAGTGAGCAAAAATTATACCTGAGATAAAAGCAGAATCTCCTTTGTTAAATACATCATAAATTATTTTTTTGTCTGATGCAGATTTATCTACATAACCTAAAAATGCTCTAGCTGGATCGTTTGGAATGATTTTTCCTACAAATACACCAGGTTCGCCTGGTTTGGCCACAGAACAGAGTCCTTTTGAATTTCTAATTGGGTCCCCAGTATCTTGATCGACACTAATAATTGAAATTGGGTACACTTGAGGTATAATACGAGATACAAAGCCTACTGCTCCGACTGTGTCGTCCACGTTTGCTAGAAAAAAAAAAAAAAATAATAATAATATTTCTATTTGTTATAATGAAGATATTGTGGCACAGTCGATTAACTTTGCTTACTTATGTTGGCGTTTCCTTCGGTGGCTCCATAAAACTCGCAAATTTTGCCAATGTTGAATCGTTCCTTGAATTCGGTCCAAATTTGTGGTCTCAAGCCATTACCATAAGCAATTCTTATTTTGTGTTGTGTATCTTCTGGCCTTTTTGGTACTGCCAAGATATATCGACACATTTCTCCAATATATTGACAAACCTAAATAGTAAATTGATGTACCGCAAATGAAAAAAAAGCTATTAAAATATATTTACCGTGGCATCATATTTTTTACAATCAGTGAAAAATTGACTGGCAGAAAACTTCTTTTTGATAATCACGGTACTTCCAAAAACTAACATTTGTCCTAAGGAAAGACATCCTCCTGCGGTGTGATATAACGGAAGTGGGGTATAAAAAACGTCATCAGGTTTGAAAGTTGCCATCCAATGCATTGCGTTGCATATCCACATGTAACTATAAGAATCAGTAAATAAAAAATAGTTTTAAAAAACTAAAAACACGCTGTTGTCAGTGACGCATCAAAAAGCTCAGAATAATTTAATTTACTTCTCAATGTTCAATGATTTTGCCAAAAAATGTAAAAGTAATTAATGACCAATTTCAGGATCTTGAGTTAAGCTAATCCGGTTTAAATGACTCATTTCCTTGGTAACAATATCAATTTCTGCAGTTTTTTGTGTCATCACTGGCCAAATAAATCAATAAAATAAATCGAAACAGTTAATTGATCAACTCTTCGTCATTTAATCCAAGGTTAAATTAACTCTCGGTCATGAAATCGGGCATAAAAGTATTGTTGAGGCCGGTGAAGGAAAAATTCATTTCATTTCTTAATCAGGGAAGGAAAAAATAAACAATGCTTCCGGTTCCTAACCGAGGTTATTTGGTAACGAGGAATTTGGATACAATTCAGTTTGCATTTGAAAACTCAATCGACAACACTTATTTTGGAAAGTGCTGTTCAGTCTAGATATGCCTTTTCACATGTGAAAGAGAAGAGCTTTTAGCTGAATTAAATCGGATTCAGTTTGCTGAAGGCTTTATTTTGGAGAAGGTAGAGCTTAGTACAATTCAAGAGGGATTTGGTATTAACTTGGCAAAAATTCTGGTAAATTGATTATTCCTTGGAAGATACTGGTTATATGAAAAATTCCTGTCTTCGGATCTTCGGACATAAAATGCTTGGAATTAAAAGGTAAAAAAAATTATTCTTTTGCCATAGCCAAGTTTTTTTCTTTTGTCGAAAATATCGAAAGGGGGTTAGCCACATATTGTATTTTGGATTTGAATTTGAATAATAATAATAATACAGCTCACTAGAATTGCTCAAAGGTTTTCTTTAACGAGAACCAAACTTAGATTTTCTCAAAAAACCGTAACCAAAACGTGTCCCACACCTTTTGACATAATTATGAAACATCAAAAAGTAAACTACATTATTTTGTCCTTTTTGGTGTGTTTCTGACAAAATAATTATAGCAGGATCTAGTTGATATTAATTAGAGCATCAAGAGAACTTTCTTAAAAAAATAATTAATATTGTTTACTTTTGTTTTTGCGATATTTGATCAAGAGAAGTTTGTAAAAAAAACTAATTAATATTGTTTGCTTTGTTTTTCCGTCATGTGAGTTTATCTAAGTGTATGGTTACATTAAATGCGAGCGCGTGCGATTTTGGAACGCCCGTTTACGTACGATATCGTGACTGACTTATTGATGGCTACATTGTCTCCGTGCAACTGGCAGGAGCCGAACGAGAAGTTTCGTGAAATGGATCAAAATTTGCTAAATTATTATTTCCTAGTCGAAAATAATAGTGCTTTGAAATTAACGAATGCAAACCAGAAAAGAAAATATCGAGTAATTAAATTATAAATAGATAGGTAGAGATAAGAATGGAGAGTATATAAAACTTAAAAAAAAAAATTGAAGAAACAATCTTTGAGCATTTATATATAATATATAAAATTCATACTAAACTGGAAAAATACTCAACTTTCCGAAAATGTATTGAACTTATATCACATAACATATAGTTTTTCAACTATAATCCTCTTGTGATATTCTTTAGAGTTTCGATCCCATAATATTTTTGTGACTCAATACAACAAATTGGTTTTTCAATATCCTTTTTTTAATTTAAATTGCCTAGATAGTCTCGTACGACAACGCAACAAAAGTTAAACCAGTTTGTTTAGGTCTGATTGTCATGCGATAGCATACGAGCGCGTCAGTCAAAATCGTTTGCAGTGTAACCATACGTGTTTATTTCAACAGGTTTGTTTTTACCTGTGACGTCTAAGAAATCACACGCGCTCGCATCCAATGTAACCACATACTAAGTCGTTTGTACTCACAAATATGAAATATCTCAAGTTAATTAGTTTGTAAGATTCCATTGCATAAGATGAATATACAGGCCAGCTAATAAAAACGTGTTCAAATAATGAAAGCTTCCTTTTACAAACAATTAAACTCTAAAATACAAAGGAGGTATATCAAAATATTGTTTTTTTACCGGTTATGTGTAATGACAGCGGCTTTTGGAAGTCCAGTCGTTCCAGAAGTATAAATATACACTAAATGATCATGTGTGCCAAGTTCATCAGTTACATTTGGTGATGTGCTAGCAGCATCCGATAATAGTTGGTTTAAATCTTCACATTTCAACGCTCCTGGATCACCAGCTGATTTATTGGAAGCACCCAAACCGCTTGATTGGTACAGAGCTATAGTCGATTCGATTTTGACCATAATTTCTTCAATTGCTAAAAAACAAGCGAGTATATATTTATTTTATAGTTATTTGTAAATATAAAGGGCGAAAAACAATCGAAAAGCGTTGTGATTGATGCTAAACGACCAAACATCGAAATCAGAAATTAAGGATGAAGAAAAAAAAATTGTTGGTTGGTAGAAAGCTCTAAAGTATTGTACGATTTTTGATAAAACTGAGCTGAATAAAAAAGCAAAAATAGTAAAAACGGTTCTGTTCTTGCCATCGTAAGACATACATTATTTTTGTTTGTGAGTAGTTATAGTACTGATTATTAACTACAAAAAAAATTAACGACATTATAAGTCTGCCATTAATAGAATACTCATGACTGGTTGAAAAAAATTCAGCGAAAAGCGTGACAATCTCGTATTTGACACAGTGAATCCTTGAATTATATCAAAATGTTTTTCGTACAAAAACTGCATTCAAAACTGTAAATATATTTTTTACCTGATGATAGTTCGCTGCCGAAGATAATTGCTTGACTCTTAGCAACTGTTATGGAATGTACTAAAGAAGTCAGTCTTAAATTTGTGTTTATTAAAGGCACCACAACTCCTAATTTTGAAAGACCCAACCATGTGCAGACATATTCTGGTCGGTTTTCCATGAAAAGGGCGACAACATCTCCCTTCTTATAACCATGGCTTTTAAAAACGTTGGCTATTTTGTTGCTATATTCTTCTATCTGAAAAAAGAAAAACAATCTTATAACCTTGGAATGAGTGTATAAAAAGACAAAACAAATTGAACCTAGAAGTATTACTCTTAGGTACTTGATAAAAAAAATATATTTTCTCTACAGCCACCTCTAAATTTGCTTACTTACACATTGCAAATAATGCGTAAATTAAGCATTGGATCAGGCAGTATATTCGGTTTTCGAAAGCTGTAACGGTTGTATTTGACCCGAGAAGTCGTCTACTGCGCATATTTTTTCAAGATTAGAGAATAAAATAAAATCGTTTGGGACAAGATCTGAAGGATAGGGGACGCGATATCGTCCAATTATATATATATACCAATTCGTAATTACGGTTTTAAGATCCTCAAGAAGAGGAATTACAGCAATTGGACCATTCTTTTTGGAGAGAGCAGCAATTATTTTCTAGTTTAAGTTTTTCCCGCGCACTTATTCTCATTTTGGAAGACCCAAACTGTTGATTGTTGTTTGGTTTTGGGGTCATAATTGAAGGCATGAGAATGAAAAGTGGCTATGAACCATTTTTAGCGAAATTGAGTTATGAACATATTATTACTCATCGATGTCATCCACATCGTTTAGCATGAGAAGTGCACATATCCGCTCACTCTATTCTCCAGTAGATTGATTAGAATATAAGCCAAATCACATTTTAGTATTCATTGAGTTCGAAAAGCATCTATGAACCGGATATGTGCAGTTTTCGTACTAACTATAAGTGAAACTGCAAAATTAGATGGCACTGTTGATTTGATATGCTTCGATCATCAGCAGAATCTCCCTGTGCCTTTTTTACCTGTCGGTGAAATATTCTATAAAAGACAAGTTTGGGTGTTTAACCAATGTTTATTTCGGCGACGACAGGAAAGTCCAAGATGTTCATGAACGACGAGACAACGACAAAGAAAGGTGCTAATGAGACCATTTCATTTCTGAAATACTACATAGATCATTATGTTGATGCAAATGTGAAGACACTTCATATTTTTACTGACAACTGCGTTGGGCAGAACAAAAATGCAGCTCTAGCTCAATTTCTATCTCTATTGGCAAGTACTAATCGATTTCTGGCTATTTACCACCGTTTTCCGGAAAGAGGTCATTCATTTTTGCCGTGCGACCATAATTTTGCGCAGATTGAAAAGCAAAATCGGCATGTTACCTATCTTCATCTACCCGAGGAGTGGTATATAATGACTGAGAAAATTTCAAAGAATTTTGAGAAAGTACGAGTAACTCAAGATATAGTCAAAGATTATCGAACGTATCTTCAACCGTTTTTCAAAAAATCTCTGAGAAACAAAAATGGTCTTTTCACCATTTCCAAGTATATGTGCTTCAAATATATGGGCACAGAGATATTAGTTAGTCCGACACACAACTTGGAATCCCTCTCTGAAAAATTTCAGTGACCTAAGAATAGTTTGCCAAATCAAATTTTATGGAACCCTGAGAATCTTTATGACAAGCCCATTCCCCTCAACCCTATGAAATTGAAAAATATGCAAGAACTAGAAGTATACATTCCATTGCATATGATTGATTAGTATCATAATTTGGGACAGATACTTAAGAAAGCCGCAGATAATGGAAGTAAGAGCGATTACTCTTCTGATTCAGAATAAAATATTTACATACGTCACCGCAATTTTTCTTCTCAATAAAATGTTTCGATTGGTGTTTCTTGTTATTAAAAACTTTAATTCTAATGTACCTATCCCGCTGGTCGAAAAAAAACTGATACGAAAGCAGCACATATCCAAAATGATAAAATTGAATAACTATTAAAAAAATATATATATTATAATTTCCACTTGCTGATTGTTATACACATGAACAAAAAAATCATTTGTGAGAATCTCTTGTCGGTAGTATTCATCTGTGCAAAACCAAACAGTTTTTTGTCCCTCCTGCAAAACCAGGTTTTTGGTTCATAGCCCTTTTTTATTCTCATGTCTTCAATTGTATACCTGTACGGTAATACACGTCTCTGGTAATTTTTTTTTTTTTTGCGTCAACTAATTTTGTAGCTAGTGATGTAAAATATTATCTTTCGCAGCAAATCAAATGCCTGGATTTCTCTGAATTCCTCAATGTGTAATATTTCGATTTTCTCCAGTAATTTTTCTGCAGTACGAATGTTTTCATCACTAACAACTTATGTAGGCCACCCATGTTTCTATTCATCTTTCAAGTGACACCGTCCACATTTAAATTTATCGTGGATTTTGAAGGATCTTATTTCGATGATTGGTTGAAAGTTAATCCTCTTTTATAATCGTACAAAATCATTGCATGTTTGTATGTCACTTCCATGATGTTGAACTAGAGCACTAAGAACATAGATATTATCATCCGCCATTCTGTGTCCTGTCAATACAAGAAGGCATATATAAACCAATGTAAACATTACAGGAAATGCGTTGTTTGACGAGGATAAAATGTTATGATAATTTGAAAAACTAAAGAAAATCGTATCGGAGTGACTCATTTAATGTGCCGAATAATTTACCATCATTATTAGCGGCAATTGTGGCTCTGAGGTTCACAGACGAATTATAAGTATTTCATATAAAAGTACGTATATTCAGTCAAAATTTCCATTTAAAGTTATGATCAGATTAAAATTTTGATTGAAGTTATCTCAGTTCATTTTAATATATATTTTTATCTAAATTTTTAGATACGATCATAGAATCTAACCTCAATTTCAAGCAATAATTGATCAATATACTTATGTATTATACATATAGGTACCTATTATATAAAATATATGTTTTATATTTACATATATACATATATAAATATATTATAAGTATAAATAATATATGATCAATTATTTTTTTGATAAGTAAAATATTACGAACTCACAATTTTTGATCAAGATATGCGATATAAAAAATTGCAAATAGTAGACTTCCATGTTTTTATCCCTTGGGTGAGAGCAGTAAAATGATGAATTTTCCAATAAATATGCATAAAAGTTTTACTAGGTAAGATAAAGATTACAAAGTTTGAAGATGAATAATAGAGTTTTACATATTTAGAGATCTCGAAATGCAATAAATTTGTCAGATTGTTTTCAAAAATTGTATTACAGAATATAAATTAAAATTCCATAATGATATTCTGAGTATTTAATATTACTCTAATTATACATGATTGAAAACCGGATAAATTGATTCAACATTTGAAAACTGAAAATTCTAAATTGAAGCATGTAATTTGATTACAAATAATACACCATGCCAAAAATAAGTAGTTTGATAGACTCCGATATTATTTTCTCACGTTTTTTACCTAAAGATTGAACTATTTCGACTCAATCATCGCTGTTCACATATGCTAAAGCGCTTTCTAAGGACACAGAATGGCGGATGATAATACTCATGTATTCAGAGCCTTAGTTGAACAATCAATGCCAGATTTGTGAAGGTATTAACTGACGAATGGACTTTCGACGGTTCTTCTTACTTTTGTTGATTTTCGCCTTGATGGTTTCAAAACAGTCCTTGTATGAGAAAGAATGGAGAAATATTAGAAAGCATGGGAAAGTATAGAGGAAGAATGTTTAAATTTAGCCTTAGGAAAGTTTGGTCTATGAAAATATAGTTTGCGATGTGTAAACCACCAAGTTTATAGGTGTCTGTAGAAAAATATATTCTAAGATATATTTATATAAATTAGAATTTAATTTCAAATGATGTATTTAATTTTCTCATTTGATGGTAGGACATATCGTATTTATATTTACCTGTTGGAATGTCCATTTTTGATCTTCAAATAGAATAGCAACCTTATCTGGATGTTTGGTAAGATTTTTCCGAAATACATCGGCCATGGTGGAATTCTTCTTTTGGCATTGCTTCATCTGGAGTACTAAGTGGACGTATCGTGAGAGGGCCCTTTAAAAACAATTCAAAAATTAATACAAATGCTAAGTCATTTGGTTGTACTGTATTGGAGTAAAAAATATTTTTTTCGGATGTTTGTGTGGTAAAATTATTAAATTGTATTAGTATTGTGTATCAGAGACCTATAATCTCATCTTCTATTCGAAAAATACTTAAAAGATAGCTAAAAAAAACAACTAGAAAACAGTAACGTACTAAAAAGGACAAAATAATATAATTTTACAAAACTTATTGTCCACCCTAGAAATTTAACTTCATCTTCAGGCTTTCAACTTTACAGCAGATTTGAAAAAGGCGGCACTAAAAGTCATGGGGAAGGGACAAAAAAATTTTTTTTTTTGGAAGACAGCAAGATTTTTTGCAGCGAGTTAGTTTTTGGGGTACTAATTAATGTATCAATGTCCCATCCAAAATTTGGTTATATTCGCATTTTTACGCCTTTTCTAGTCTGAAATAAAAAATATTTCGGGAGCTATTTCATCAGAAAGTTTCACATGTAGAAAAGTTTCGTATTCTACAATATTAATTTTCCGCAATTAAAGAAAAATCATTATACCCAAATATAAAAATCTAACAAAAAATATATTTCAAAAACTATGCATTCTTTCAAAAGTTTCTTACGAGAACCTTTTATACAATTTTATTTTCTGCACAGTTTTTATCAAAAAATAAATCGAGAAATCATCTCATACAATACGATATCTGGATATAAAGATTTGTCATTATTGCGGAAAAATAGTGAGAAAAATTGGAATCGTACAGTTATGAATTCATTTGAAAGCTTTTTTCCTTCAGATTTTTTTTTGATAAAATCAATTGTTTTCAAGATATTTTGGATTTTTGCAAAAAATGCGCTGAATTGCGTGAAAACGCTAATATAACTATGATGCATCCCTAAAATTTTGTTTTGAACCTTATATCTTAATTAGTATCCCAAAAATCTTGCTGATTTCTGAAAAAAAAATCCCTTTTTACTGCTAATCTTCCAAGAATAGAATGAACTCCATAATTTAGGAGCACATCTATATATTTCTCATCAAATTGCTCCGTCTCTTCCATTAAGAGAACTTCCTACCTACGCCAATGATGTTCAGTAACAGTGTCGAAAAGTGTGAGGTGCTTTTCGTACTTCTAATTAATTTCGACAAAGCGTCTCATCCCTGCATGAAGGACTGACAAATTTATTAATAGCACCTAATATATTGAGATAACTTCAACATATTATTTAATGAAAATGGTAGTTTTGAATGTAGGTATTGAATTATGGGAATTCAGTCAAATTTATATACCTAATATTTCTTTCTATTCTACAGTTTTGGTCCCACCTGGACCATCTTCAGGAGTGAAAATAATTGAGCACCAAATGTGAACTCACAATTTTTTTTCACTCCTGAAGATGGTCCATGTGGGCCGAAACTGTAGAGTAGAAAGAAATCTTTACTGATAAATAAAATTTAAGTGTCTGTTTGTGATTCAAAAATAAACGATGCCTAGTTATAAACGACCGCTTTTAGAATTTTTGTCTGTCTGTCTGTCTGAAAGTTTGTCTCGAATAGGCTTCGAAATTGCTCAACAGATTTGGATGAAAATTTTAGGTATTTAAACAGAAATTTTAACTTAAATTTTCGTGTATGTTCCATTTTCGATATCTTGCAGGGTTCAGAAGATATGAGTTTAAATATTTGTATACTTCGTGTCTGCAGGTGTCAGTGTATTTGTGGAAATGATAAAGAATATGCTCGTGCATAAGGTGGGGAAAGATAAAATACTTTCTGCCTCATCGCAAAGTGCAGTTCTGTCACAAAGTCCGATTGTTCTCTTTAATGATTATAATGTCAGAAATAATTATTGTTGGCAACGATATCACTATTCACTCATTCTTTACGATTATTTATTCCTATTATGGTGATCCACGCTGACGAAGTCGCGGGCACTGGCTAGTATTAAATAAATTTCATTGAATTTCCATTATTTAATACGTACATATTATTTAATATAAACCAAAGTGAAGCTAATAAAGGCATGTTAAAAATAAAGATTGATAGTGTATCGAATTTGGAAGAGGCGTTTTTTCAAAAAATGAGAATATGGGCCATAATAGTGTACCTATCTAAAACTGTTTTCTTTATTACAAAATTAACGATTATTTCCTGGAGCGCCACCAGAATATCTTCAAAGTTGATAAAATAATGTCATAAATTTGTACGATTTTTAAAATGATTGCAATTTTTGTTTCAAGGTCATCGTTTCTTGTTTAAAACGAATTGCTCAGTAATATGTACTTTTTATTTGTCATTTATCAATGTAACGACTGTTTTGCAAACTCTTAAGACAATTATTTTAAAAAGGAAACCACAAAAGATAAATTCTTTCGGTTTATGACTATAAATTTACTCAAGTTTCTGATAATATATTAATTTGACACTGAAGATTATATGCCTATAGGGAGTGAGCGACGAAAGAGTTGGCCTCTGGCGGCAGGAATTTAGACTAGAAAAACCGAGATAGATTTGAATTATATTGGAGATCATATGGAGTTTTGTCTTGAAAGACTGTTTCGTTTTTTCGATATTTATAGAGTTAAGAAATATTTTATAATAGAAAAACTACTATGAAGTCCAGACGATATTATTCTGTACCACAGTGCTGTAGTTATAAAAGTAAATAAATAAGTATATATCGATTTTCAAAATAATCTATCTACCGAGAGCAGTGGCAAAAAATTGGAAACAGAAAATCGAATATTATATCATTTTAGTGTTTTTTACTCCTCAAAAATTAGATTCTTTGAAATCAAGAAGAGAAAATTAAAAAGGATCTAATTCATCTAATAAATTAGCAATTACAAACATAGAAAAAAAATGGTTCAGAAAACGGAAAATCAGAAATTTTTCATTATGATAATTAGATTACATGAATATGAATTTTCATGCATTTGAACAAATTATATTCATTTTTGTTGAAGCATCTCTTAAGTCCTAAAGAAACTTAACTCCCAATAGAAATATTTCAGGATTCAGGAAACAAAATGTGCGGAACTCAGTGCAAATTTATAAAAAATTCAAATTATATTGCGCAAAATAAGATAAATTACAGAAGTATTGATGTCCAGTGTAATGTAGGCAACTATGGAAAAACAAAACTTATCAAATCAATACTTAAAAATTACACTAGAATGAACATCAAACTTTTTAATGTTCATTACTTGCGTCCAGAATGTATTGGATAATGAATAGCTTTTACAAATAAACGATGTGCCATGAAAATCTTGTTGAGTTCTGTAAAATCTGTATAAAATCTTTCATTCCAAGCTATGTGTCTGGAATATTTTTACTACTACATCAAACTAATTCAAAAAAATATCAGATAACTTGATATAGGACATATTTTATAGGATTTTTCACACAAAAATTAAAGATTTCAGAACAGATAAACACATATGATTCGAATATTTTCGCAACGCATTGTTAATCTACCATATAAAGTGAATGCATATCACGGTTCTGTCGCCATCTTACATATAGCTGACGAGACCTCTGGTGGCTGCGCTCACTCCCTATTGAGTGTTGTTGTAATTTTATCTTTAGTATGATAAATAAGTAACTAACCGTAATTTTATCATTTGGAATGCTAAATATATTTTTTTGATTAATAACTACGAAACTTTTTTTTTTAATCCTAGCTATTGAAATTGAGCTATAACAATTTTTATTGCATTTTTCTCAATATTTTCGTTATGCAAGACTACAAGTGTGTTATATAGTTATCCACAAAAAAATCTGAATCGAATAAGCTTGATACAAAAGGTAGGTTCTAGTTTAAAATAAAACAGTTGGGACCCATATTTTGAGAGCCACTGGTTAAGAAAAATTTTGTTTCGCTCATGTTAATAGTCATGATATAGGAATTGTTTTCTCTTTCAACTAATTTCATATCAGTTACAGTTCTCGAGATAGCAATTGTTTAGCATTTAAATAGAACACCTGTATATTGGACCCTTTTATTTCTAATTTAGTTTTTTTTTTAATTTTCTATTTTAATTTTTTATCACGCGTCTGGCTTATTATTTTTATGCCTGTAATAGAACTTTAACGATTATTATTCACTTGAAGTCTGAATCGACTATAATTAAATATGTTTTTGATATTTCTTTTTGTTTCCTTGGATGAATAATATTGTGAATTTTTAAATTGAAGGTCGGCATTTATTAAAACATTCAAAAATAAATCAACAAAAAAAGTGTGCTTTTAATCTGAGATTTGGAAAATATTATCATCAGCTAAATTTTTATTCGCAGATAGTTTTGTATTATATTTTGTATTATACGCAAATCAATGAGTATTGTCATATAGTTTTAACTTATTTAAAATGATTAATGATTGCAAAGAAAACTTGTACACTAATTATTAGCGGAAAGTTACTAAATTCTAGTGGCTCTTGACCTTTCTTCTATTTTAATAAAAAGCATTGAAATGTAACAGTCACTTGAGATTAAAAATTCAATTTTGTAAATTATTCTAGTAAAATCAAAGTCACTGTGAATTAAAAAACAATCAAATGCTGTTAGTAATTATCGATAGGAGATGTGCGCAATGTACGTTATAAAAATACTGTAAAGCATGTGACGTAAGCAAAACTTACTGCCCGTGTTGAATATATTTGTATACATCAGCATTTATTTTAATCTTTTTACAACGAATTTCTTTTAAATAGTTTTAATTGTTATAAATAGTTTGAAGTTTAGAATCACTGGTCAACTCTCTATTTACTAATTCCTAGTTTCCTCTCTATTAATACTTTGGAGAAAGTGCGGCTATTTTTACATGTGTTCTTGAACTCTAATATTACGGTAACAGTACATCGTATTTTCATTATTTATTCATCAATTTGTGAGCATGAAAGATTCCGAATCTGGTGATAATTAATGAATTTTTAATAACTGTGGGTCAGAATGAAAATTCAAATTTTATCATATTTTTAATAGTCAAGAGAGAAACATTTTTGACGTATCCGTATAAAAAATCTGCCGATTAAAACTCATTTATCTAAAAACATGAAAGTTATAGTCCGAATTTCAAGTCAATATTATATTAACTGATACAAACAAGGTTTAAAGTCTACAGTCCATTTATTTTCAGCATAAATGAGTTCATTATATATTCCACCTAATTCATTTTTTTTTATAAACCGGCTGTAGTGTTTTGTTTTGCAGAATTTAGGACGCGTAAATGTTTTTGATACGAAGCCACTGTCACCGTGACACTGCGAAAAACTTTCATCGCTCGTGCTAAATTTTAGATCCAATATTTTAGATCACAAATAAAATACCGTTCCAGCTGTACTCGTGTCAACACTGTCAGTAAAAACATATTTACTCACCTCAAATCCCTCGGAGCAGTCATCAACGCGACGTAGAACCATCGATACTTCTTCTCAACAATAATATAAACAACAATGACAACTAAAATAAGGTGAACTAAAGATTGCCAACCAAGAAAGTAATATACCAATGCACATAAAGCGACGAGGATGGCTAGTAGAGTAGACATGATTGCAATACGCCGAAGCGCTTTTCTAACTGACGATCGCGACTTCACTATCGTGCTGGTTTTCGAGCAGGCCTGGTATGAGTTGTTGCTTACTTTCCCGCCGCTCTCGATGTCTTCGCATTGGTCGATGTGTACCTGAGGAACACACGTGTTTTAGAAGTAATGATGGTTGACGGATGACAGGCGGATTTAAGATTAGTGCTGCCATCTCTTAGCAGAAATTGCAAAAATTTCCCGCCTGTTCTCCCACTACAAGCAATTTTATAAATAATTTTAACTCATAAGCTTTATTGATTTCCACACAAAATAATTCAAAATTGTAACAAAAACAACTAAATTCTAAACATTGTTTTTGCGTTTATCATAGAGACAAGTAAATCGAAAATTTCAAGAGTTTTCTCTCGTATGTAAAACCGGTCGATTTTCTTTCCGCGTCACTGTGACGTATCTGACATGCATTGTGACGTAATGTGACATTAAGTTTGTTCAAGGTCACATATGTCAAAAAAAATAATTGCTCATCAATTCGTTGATTACAACAAAGAGGATTGTTTGAAATTTATGGAACAATCAAAATAATTGTTGGTAATATTCCGAAACTGTAAAATTTGGTCGAATTGTAATTCGCAGCTTGCACCACGTTAATATTTTGAGCCCATTGCATTCTTCGGAATTCTCAAATGCGATTGGGACAATGACCTCTATTAGTTCGGTGGCCAGTGCTGATTTTCTTATGTCAACATGTAGATTGCTCTTTTTTTTGGTGGGGGAAGAGAGAAGAGGAAGAACAGGTAGAGGATACCTGACTTATATTTTAACTATGATTCATGACGAATATATGGGTCCGATTTTAATGATAAATCTGTCCGCAAAACTTATTGATGATAATAATAGACGACTAAATATGCAATATATGTTCTGGATTAAAAAAAATTTTTCCAGTAGTGCAACGAAACTGGAATTCATTCGTGAATTTAATAAATTATTTTTACGTAAAGCTACAGTAATACGAGTGATCAATAATGATTGTCTGTCACGTGACTAGCAAAAGTTCGCATTATGATCAAAACTATCTTCATGGAATAAAGTTAGTATGAATTTATTTATTTCGATAACTACGTTACCGACATTTCAAGAACAGAATTCCGTATATTTAGCATATTTTGTGACGGATTCAGCCATAATCTTATTCAAAAAACAATGAAGTAAGTGAATAGCTGTATTACTAAATGATTATTGGAAATTAATTATTATTCTACCAAATTTTTAGGTTAGAATAGTGCTTTCAGAGAAACTGTCATCTGTCACTTGAAGCTCACTATCTCAAGCAGGCGGCAAAGAAAAAATCAGAACAAGGCGGCACGGACAATCATTTTTGATCACTCTATATAACTAAAATATCCGTTACTAAATATTTCTACTATTAACTAACGTCAAAATAGTTACTATTACTTCATTTATTTTCATTTATTTATTCTATTTATTTCCACGGCTTCTTATTCTTATTTATTGCTACTGTTTCACTTTTTATTTTCACTCTTACGCGCTCCGTATTCGAACTACTAACATATCCCTTTTTCGACTTTGTCCTCAGTTATATACACTTGACAAAAAAAAAAACGAACCACTTGAAAAAGCACCAAAAATACCGATTTTTCAAATAGCCATAACTCGGTAGATTTTGATCGAAAATTGATAAATCTTCAAGTTTTGGAAAGTTTGGAGTTCTATATTTCAGGGCATGTATGTTAATCTGATGCTAAATTCATCACATTTCCCGCCACACCCCAGAGAAAAATAAATGTTCTTGATGTCAAAAAAGTCAAACTTTGACAACTTAACTTACGACCTAGGAAATGAAATTCATTCATTTTACTTCAAATTGTTTGAAAAATCGAGTGTTTGCGATGATTTGGCGCAAAGTTATGAATTAAACAAAAAAAAAAAACATTCTGCGCTGTTTTGGTCATAACTTGGCCAATTTTTCACGGAAATTGATAAACTTCTAGAAAAGTTTAAAGTTTCCTAATGCCAATTGATGTGTCGTTGAGCCAGATTCAACCACTGGCGCTGGCCGGCGAAAAAAAAAGTGTTTTTGACTTAAAATTGTGACTTGTCTACTTCCAATAGAGCGACAATTTGAGCATGTTGCACTTCATTTAACTGAGGCATTATTGCACGTTTAAGTAACTTATCGAAAGTGACAATAAAATGCTTTCAACAAAACAAATTTCATCAATTTCCGTGCAATTAGCTGAGTCATGACCAAATAGCGCAAAATGTATTATTTTTTGTTTTTTTTAATTCATAACTTTGCGCCAAATCGTCATGGACACGCGATTTTTTTTTCAGGGGTTTGGTTGAGAGGATTATGAGCTTGACGTAGGGATTAACTTATATGCCCTGAAAGAGAAAACTTCAAACTTTTCAAAGCTCAAAGATTCATCCATTTTCGATTAAAATCAACCGAGTTATGGCGGTTTGAAAATTGGTATTTGTGGTGCATTTTCAAGTGATGCTTTTTTTTGCCGAGTGTATATTCTCGAATCTTCGATAAATTTCCATTCAGTCTGACGACACCACATCCTCTTGTTGCGTATGCTACTTGTTTAACCGGAATGTAGACGCTCTGCTTGTAACAATAGTTTTCATCGTAGATAACTAAGAGAAAATCGTCTGTCGTGTCACACAGGTCGTCAATGTCATCGGCCAGTGTCACAAAATAAATACAAATGGAGATTAAACCTTGCAAACTACGATAATGATCGTCTATCAAATTAAATCAGCTGCCATTGCCGTCTGTCAACCATTTATTATCATGCTACTCTCAATTATCTTCCCCACGATTTTTAAATGGCTGACAGACAGCAATGGGAACTGACTCAACTCGACAGACGATCTATCTTGTAATCTGCAAATTTCAAATTTCCGTTTGCCTTTTTTGCGCCAACAAGGCATGCACGCCAATTTTCTCACAAAGGTTTCATGGCTGAAACTTTTATTCTTTTCATTGGCATGCAATTTAAAAACATGGAATTTCAAATTTTTTTACAAGTTTACTCGACCGTTCGAGCCTTTTGGGCTGTTGCGAATTACATGCCTTTCAGTTCTAGACTTTAAATCACTAAACTATTTCACGTTAAAAAGGCATGCAAAATATTGTTATGGAAAAGCTCTTTTTTAAATACAATTGGAGTTTGTTAGTAGCCTATTATCAAGAGATAAATTTTCAACTCTCAAAAAGGCATGCGGTATAATGCCGGAAGATCTCAACTGTTACTCTCTCCCAGTCTATAAGAGTCATTCAATATACATATTTTCGTGCATTTTCGATCATTTAGATTGAAATATCTACAAAACTGCACGAGATGATACTTTTTCAATGTTTTTAAATATTTCACGAGAATTAGTTAATATAAATTATAGTTTTTTGAACTTTTATCTTTAGCAGTTCTATTTTATAAGAAAACATGATAATTGATGGCCGTAGAAAAAAATATTGTTTGCAGCACGTGTGTCATACTTATTCGAATTTTTGTGTTACTTTTCCTGTTAATTGAACATATTTAGTAAACCACAGAAAAATGTAAGACCTATATTCGAATATTTATTGTGAATTCTAGCCAAAATTTAATTTGAATGCCTAAAAGCAAATTGTTTTTAAGTATACAAAACAAGAACACATATTTTTCATTCAGAAATAAATAATCTAGAAGAAAGTTGAGAAAAAATTATTTTAAATGAAAAGTTGAAATTACAATTTGTTTGTGAATCCTTTGAAGTTGGTAATTTCAAACGACAACAAAAATGTTTCAAACAATTTTTAAAATGATTAGAAAACGACACAATTGTAACATTTCTTACATCAAATTTCATCACGAAACTATTATAACTGTCTAACCTAGCTAAACTAAATACTGCCTTAACAGTTTTTACTCTACTTCTTTTATAATAAAATATTTATCTTTGAAAACAAGAACATAATTAAATAAAAAATTCCCACATCGTAAGAATATATACCATTAGCTATTTTTGCTAGTCACAATGCTAATGGTCTGTTAGGTTTTTTGATACCCAATTTAAATGCAATTATACAATGTCATTTGGAAGGTACCATCAATTAATCAGTCGATTTATCAAACCTAAACAGCAAAGATCATAATTTTGTCGTTTGCTGAAAATTAGATTAATATTTCTTTAATCGAACCGTAAATTGGTGTCATTTCGTAATGTTTTCTGCCGTGAAGTTTATGTTAAAATGAATACTTTTTTATGCATAGTATCTTGAAAACACTTTAAATCAAAAAGTATGTCATTTATTTATGAGCTAAAATTGATTTAACTTGAAAAAATAAGGTTTTAGACCAAACACTTCTCGATTTTGTAAACTTGCGTTAGTTCGTAAAAATGGCAGACAGTGAAAAGCTATTTTTTGTTGCTAATTAAAGTCAGTTTTTCAATATGCATTAACACCTAGCAGAGATTTTTGAATGCAAGTATCTTACTATAAATGGAAATCTATACAAAATTGTTCCCTTTTTATTTGTCACGACCATCCGATCTATCAGTCAGTAATTTTTTATTTAAATTATTGTTGATATCAATACCTCCATAAACAATAGAAACATGATACATGTTTTTCAGAATTAAATCACAATAAATAATTTTTTTTGATCAAATTCTATATATTTATCTATATTTTTTGACGTTTCGATTCTCTATCCGAAAATCTTCATCAGAAAAAATGATAAAAAATAAACACGGCAAGTATTTAGATAACTGAAAATTAAAAATAAACAGATTACTAGCTGTGAAAACATGGGTTCCATATTTAGGGCAAAAAAGACAAAATTCCTCTGGCATTCACCCAAAGTCTGAGGAAAAACCACGTAAAAACCTCAAACAGAGGAATCAATGATATGAGTTTTGAAAATTATCATAGTGAAAAAAGATTTAATTAATATAGCACATGAGGAAAAAATATAAATAAATATACAGAATTTAATCACAAAAAATTTTTCAATAATGGAAAACATATTTTAGAAAGCCAGGATATTTCGCCCCAGTACTACCCCGGCGTTATCCATGGTCGTATGACATGAGCTTTTCTTATAAATGTCTTTGAAAAGATATGAAAAAAAAAAAACAAATTCAAGTCTACAATAGGGTCTCAACCGTCAGGAACTGCCTTTGTATAGCAAATTTCAAGAAGTCAATATTTTATTTTATGAAAAATTAAAAATATTATGGAAGCTATCAAGTAAATAAAGAATCGGAGTGGTATAGGCTATGTGCATGGGGGCGGAGTTTGAACAAATATCGATGCGAGCGCTCATGATGAGCACAATTGTAAACATCGAACTCCATTTCTCAAAATACGTCATTGAGCTGTCATTGAACATTGTAGTTTAAAAGTGAAAATAATTGCATATAATAAATGGGAAAACGTTTGTTCTGTTTCAGGCTGCTGTGTTAAGGATAATTCTAGTAAAATAGAGTTTAAAAGATTTCATGTACCCAGTTATAACATAAAAAAACGAGTGAAGTGAATCAAAGCGGTAAATAGAGTATTGTCTGTCTTTCATTATTAATCTATATAACAAACATGTTTGTAATTCAATTGTGAAATTTGAAATATTCATCATCGATTTGGGATTCATGAATTTAGCTCTATCTCTAATTTGTAAGATGTTTCAGTGATAGAAATTTGTCGGATGCACTTCGCAATCATTTTGTTGTTAATATTGTCAGCAACATATTCTTCAACATGTTTAATATGGCAAAACTAATTTCACACTTTTCTTCAATGCTTCCTACAGTGTTTGATAAATACAAACCCGATCTGCAAGATCATCGGCGTCATAATTTGAGGTTATCCTGTCAATTTGGACGAATTAAGACGTTTTCTCTAATAGGTACGTTATAATTGAAGAAAAAAATACTCAAAGTAAATAATTTCAACGTACCTTTTATGCTATGCAAGTTATATTATACGCACACTGTTGAATTAAATAATATTAGTACATTTAAAAAATTATAGGTATGAAACAATGATAAAATGGAGTTCAATCTTTCTCCATTGCCCGCTAGAGGCGCTAGTAGACTTCATGCACGTGGCCTAATGAGGGCCTTTCGGGGAATCAATTCCAACCCTTTTTTAATAAGTTCGAATCACGATTAATTTATGCCCGTATACCAAATTTCAAGTCAATTGATCAGACTGCTATCCACTGTCATTGGAATTTGTCATCCGTCGTTTTCAAGGATAAAAATTTAGCACGATCACAATTTTTTCCCATTTGGACAAGACGGTGAAATAAAAACAGTGGAAAATATATTTTTAAATTAAAAATATTTTTTGTTTTACTCAGCAGATAAAATTTGACGTCAATGGAAATTTTTAATCTGGAACTATTAATTCAAGTAAGATTTTTGTCAATAATGTAAAAAATCCAATTAATTATATATTACTAAAAAAGCTGTGGAAAATAATATTTTTAAAAATCTTCTTCTTAATGGAGTCCTAAAATAGACTTATTTTCTATTATTATATGATAGATTTAGTACAATCAGAGTGAATACGTGACATAATTTCGATAATACAATTCGCGTTATTAAAGTGACGTCACAGTTGTGGGAAATGTATAGTCACAATAATAAGCGAATAAGAATATATTTTTTATAGTTGCTACATATTTATATCGATACTTGAATTTATTTTAGGAAAGTGTCAAAACAATGGAATATCTTAAGTTATTAGTCAAAGCTAATATTTATTTAAGCTTTTTATTCATTTAATAATTTATTTCAATTATGATCTAAGTTAGCATTCGTGAATAATATGGAAAAATGTTCAGTTGTCAGACATTTGAATGCTAGCTTATTGTTGCGAGATATTTGTTTGTCGGACAATTGAATGCTAGCTCATTGTTGTGGGATATTCGATTGTCAAACATTTGGATGCTAACTCATTGTTAATTATACTAATACATATTTAAAAGTATGGAATTTTGATGAGCTTGATCAATTTTAAAATTATTATTTTAAATCGAATTTTAAGGAAAAAAAAAATTGTACTTTCGCATTTTCTAATACTCGGATTTAATTTCAAAAAAAATTGATAAGAACATATTGAGACAAAAACTTATATCTTCTCCTTTTTCTAGCTCATGGTATGTAGGTGTAATTTTCAATAATGATATAATAAAACCAGTAAATTACATGATTATATACAGCGTAGTAAAGTATCTACATCAATTTCTCCTTAATGAAATATTATTTTATTATCTCTAACATAGTTCTTTTCAATTTTCTCGTTGAGAAAAGTGTGTCAGTAGCTCGAGAAGTCTAAGATCTTTCTTTATAAGAAAAAAGTGACACCCATGTATTAGTTAGGAGTTAGCTGACCCATCGAAGAAGCTTTATTTATTCAAGTGCATGTCCACATTGTCAACTTGAAAGTTGGTTTAATGTTTCCTTTTCCGGTTCACATTACAAAAAATGCGTATTATATAAATTATTCTGCATTTTGTCCTATTTGAGATAGTTATCTTTCGAATTGTGGTAATAAGCTATCATTGTACATTCGAGTAAAATAATTTGCCGTCATTGTCAAGGACATTGTAATTACAGTAATATTTATTTTTAGAACTGGAACGATTTCATTATATTTTACTAGCAAGATATTCATTTGAATGAAACCATGTATTTTTTTCAATCAGTGTTTGAATCTGCAATAAGAATAACCTCAAAATTAACTGTGAAACAGATATGGAAATAGTGGCGCCATCTATTTTATTCCAGCTACTGATTGGTTAGCGAAAATGCCATCTATTCTTTTAATGTTAAACCACTGAGACTAGAATTGAGGTTAGGTAATGGATATTTACTTCTAAATAATTTAGACTTGTATATCATGTCGCTACTTTGGTGACGGTTATTGACCATTATTTCGAATTTCTGTTAATTATTCTGGACAACAGGTTGTTCCTATTGGAAAACTGTTCTTGCCTTTCGATAGAGCACTGGCATAGATACAAAATGGATCGAAGCAATTTTCTAAATATAAGAATATTAGAGGATAATAATAATTTCAAATCACAAAATGGATTATCAAAAGAACTGTATCTGAATTCATTTAAAAGTGATATCCAGACAAAATTGAGGAAAAAATATTATTCAAGTGCATGTTTTTCTGCACGTAATATGATGGTAAATTATCAATGCTTGAATGAACGCATAGAATAAGATTTATTTATATTCCCCGTGTGCAACAGTGCGGTAATAAATAAAGGATTTATTTTTGTATTCATAAAATGTGGATCTTATGCAGAATTTTTAATACTGCTTCTTAATAGTTCGACATCCTTTCACATTTTTATAGTTTCTAACATTTAAATTAATCATAAAAATTCAAATATAACTGTATATCTAACTTTTCCCCAAATATAGAACAAGAAATCTCAATATGTAGTATTTAAGCAATAAATATTATAATTATTTGGCCAGAAACTTGATTTAACTTATTTTTGGAAGTACCGCAATTTTTTTACTGTTATTGTGTTGGTTTGTGGCACATATAAATAATTTAAATTACTGTATATTCATTTGTGTGCTATATGTTATGCCCAATTCACATATGAGTTAAGATATTAATTTCCAGCTGAATTAAATTACCAATATTTTTTTTTTATGAAATATTTAAAATATTATGGCCTACATTTCGACCATAATTTTGTTTTTTATTTCTGAAGCTTCTCTTATCGTAATTTCTGCATAATGTGTACTCAGAATATCCAAACATATTTTCGATATTACCTTTTTATGTTTTCGTGGTCAAATAGCAAAAATGTGACTTCATAATTTTCCCCCTCTAACTTTTCAAATATACAGTGGAAAATTTATAATTTTCCCTCTTTAACTTTTCAAATATATGGTGGAAAGTTATGGAAAAAATAAGGTGGTTGGACTTGAATAACACTTTCACTGAAAATTGGTTTAAATAAAATATGTCGTGTAGCTAACAAGAAAAGAATAGATAAAAAAAGGACAATATAATACGTTGCGAAATTTTTACATACATAAGAGCGTAAACCAAGAATAATTTTTTTATTTATTTATTTATATTAGAAAAACAAACGTTAGACTCATCCGCACTCGCTCGCTTAGGTGTTCGTCGAAAAATAGAGAAATTTGACATGGCACGCCCTGATAGTAGAAAACCTGAATAATAGATATCTATTGTCACAAATTTTATTGTGAATAGTTAATTTTCACCGGTTACAGTGTGAATATTTATTTTCTAAAAACGTATGATTATAATATCGCTCACAGTTACTCTTACTGAATGACTCCTCTCTCCTAGCTCACGCTCTTATATAACTAACCCAACAGTGGGCCAACATTCAATTGTCTAACAGTTAATGCCTGGCAACCACCGGACATTTAGTAACCATAGGCTGTCAATCACGTTACAATAAATTATTGGCTAGATAGCGAATTGAAATAAATAATAATGTTAACTAATTACTTAAAATATTTCACATTTGTGACACTATATAAGAGATATTCTATTATATTTACAAAAGATATGTTTGAAATGTTAGAGAGGGGAAGTACACTTTTTACGACTTTAAAAACACATATCTCATCAACTATTGAATTTAATAAAAAAAGTCATTGCGAGACTTCTTTCTCATTTTACGTCATAGAATATTAATACATAAATTAGAATCTTTTTCTCTCTCCCAATCTTCTAGCACTTTTTGATAGATATCTTCAGGATAGATGTACAACTCTCTGGACAGCGATTCCATTCATTTTCTCCTACTTCCGGTTTTCAACACATACCTCAAGGATCTAATCTTGGCCCAGTTTTCTTTATTATCTTTATCAATGATATATCTGGAATTCTTCAATGTGATCATTTACTTTTTGCAGATGATTTAAAGATATATCGTCAGATAATGTCAATAGACGATCACATTATTCTTCAAGATTTTTTTTCTGGTATAGGGACAACAAACCTAACTTGAATATAAATAAATGCAAAGTATCATCATTTGGTGCAAAAAGATTCATTACTAGATTTTTCTATCAATAACATAATTTTCTTGCGCTGTGAGAAAATCAAAGATCTTGCAGTTGTTTTTGATAACAAACTAAGTTTCAATGAACATATCAATAATATTTGTGAAGAAGCTTCAAAAATGCTAGGTTTTGTCATACGGAACAGTCGTCAGTTCAGCAATACTCAGTCGACATTCCAGCTCTATTATTCCTTTGTTCCTTCAAAAATAGAATATTGCTCCTTGATCTGGAATGTTTCACATGAAGTGTACCAAAACGGTCTAGATAAAGAACAAAAGAAATTTCTCAAGTATACGTTGTTCAGAGTCAATGAATATCATCCCGATAACGACGTCTCCTATCAAAGTCTTTTAAATATGTTTGAGATGAAAAGTCTGTATGAGAGAAGGGAGATATTCCGTAAATTATCAACAGTAATTACACAAGATCTTTTCATTTTGCTGGATGAATTTCTGTTTTCACGAAACCTTGTTACCTAGCAATTTGACAAGAAAACTGTTCTAATAGAATCACGACACCGTAGGTGGAGTGATTTTATTTTTCGAGTCAAATTGCTGTCAGGTTACAAGGTTGAGTAATAAATTTGAAATTTATCCCAAGAAAAATAAAATGCTAGAGTGTAATTCGGCGAGATAATTTAACGATATTTTATTTATGAAAAAGTTTATTTAAATGTGCAATTATTGAGAGTACAATTATTATACATCGTTTCACGTTTCATTTGACACATTCCACTAAGTATTCTTTAAGATTTTCTCCATCAATTCTCCGCATACTTCAAGTCCAATCTAGTAAAATATTTGAAATTTGACATATCGTACCTCTTCCTAATACATAATTCTGGTTTTCACAAAATACGATAAATTGTCTCCAGAGTCCAGATACATGATTTATTGTTTTTTGTATTTATAGACACACTTTTCTTGATATTTTCTTCGAAAATATTCTAAATTCTGCTTATTTTGCAGTTTAAGCATGGACAAATAATGCAAATGACATTAATATAGTGAATGTTTTGATTTGGTTGCTAGGAGAAAGGTAAATAACGTTTTATCACTTGCAAAAAGTTACCTTCCTTTTTATCCGCTGTCAAAACGATAAAATTGTTTTTTACTTATGGCTTACTTTATATTGGAGTGGAATTATCAACGGTAATATACCGATAGAGAGATGTATTATCGATATACCGAAGAATTTCACGAATATACTTTTTGTCTTTTGGGGAATTTTTTACGAGACAAATTTGGGGATTCATAATCTGATAATACCCGAGAGCTTTAGCTCGAGGGATATTATCGTTGATTATAAATCTCCAAATTTGCCGAGTGAAAAATTATCCAAGACAAAAAGTATTTGAGTTAAATTCAAGGTATATGCGATAATATACCGAATCTTGAGGTGTATTTGCAAGGATTATTTCACAAACCATAAAATTTATTGATTGTTATATTTTTTATTATTTTTTAAAAAGCTACTGTGGTATATCGAGTTAGGAGAAAATATTATCGCGATATACCACGTTACCATGCAAAATCACTTGATTTCATTGGTTGTTGCTAAGGTGTGTGATATAATCGTATATAATATCACAAGGGACTGTAATTTTATCAATAAATTTTTCTTGAAAACATTGATTACCTAGCAACATCGTGAGAGACATCTGTCCGATTAAATCACGAGAGCGTAGCTCGAGGGATTTCATTTGAGCAGATGACTCGAAGGATGTTGCTTAAAGGTAATCAATGTTTGAAAGAAAAATTTATGATAAAATTAAAGTCGCGAGTGGTATTTGTGAAGAATATTTCTCGAATGAAATTGCTACTATAAGTACCTATTAAATAATGTTAGTTGCAACTACTAACCTTTTTTATTGAAAAATGCACTAAATTGTCTTCGTATACTCTTGTATTTTTAGACTTTTTGTTTTCAATTTCATTACTTTCGGCGAAAAATGCATTTCCAAAACGATTAAATTTTGACATTTTCGAGAGCTGATTGTTTGATTATATTAGACCTGTGTATTGTTTCTCCATGACAAAGGCAATTTATCGCAAAAAATCGCTTGCCAACGTGAATTTACCGAGGTAACGGGAATTTACAGAGGTAAATTCCTGTTGGCAAGGAATTTATTATTATAATTGTCATTGTAACTATGCAGAATTTGTCAGTATAATTGACATGAGTGAAATAATCTGCATAAATTATAAATATTATTATTATTAATTAATAATAATAATTTCGTGATTTTGGTGTTTTTTTTCTGTTACCTATTTTGTATGTATATATTTCTCCTGCCCGTTTATTGGTTCATACTGTAGGGCAGTGTAACTTCAATAATAATAATAATAATAATAATAATGATGGAAGAAAAGAGCATAAGAAAATATATGAGTATAAAATTCTATTCGGTTTATAAATTACAAAATAGAGCCAAAGATCAGAAAATGGTTATTCATTCTTAAAATAAATACAGAGTCACCTACTTTTCCACTTCTACACTTTATTATTTTGGAACTGAAATTTAATATAATGGCTTTAAATATAATGAGGAAAATGCTGATATTTGAATTCAACAATAATTAAAAAAAAAAAAAGACATCGAGATGAAGATTGGCCAAAAATATTGAATGTTCGACAAAATTCCGTTTTTCTAATTTTTACTTACTTGTACTAAGTATTGTGAAACTGACAAAATTTAAATATCGAGATTTTGATGGATATATCCGTTTTGAGCATCCCTGAATCCATTTTGACTATTTTTGGCTTGATGTCGGTACGTATGTACGCTGTGCGTAACTCGCAAATCTCAGAATTCGTCAAACGTATAATGCTGAAATTTTGTATAAAAGACTGATATAGGATCTAGGATCTTGATGTACACCTTGCATTTTGGTTGCAATCGTCTGTACTGGAAGTGCACTTTTCCTGATACTTTTTTTGAATTTTCCGCATAAATCTAGAATGATTAGCCGTAGGATACTGGAATTCAGTATTTGAAATTGCTGTAGCATCCAAATGATCATCTGCTATTTTCGTCCCAATCGACTAAGCCGGAAGTGCACTTCATATTACAGACATTTCGAATTTTTCTTATGAATTTAAAATAATCAGTCGCAGAATATTGAGATTTCGTATTAAGCACTTTTATAGCATCTAGTGGTACACCTTGCATTATGATTATGATCGGCTAAGCCGGGAGTGCAGTTTACTCGAAATATTTCTTAATTTTCTGCATAAATCCCAAACGATTGAACATAGAATATTAGAATACAGTATTCAAGATGATAGTACTGTCTAGATGCTCATATCCTATTTTCATTGAGATCGACTGAGTCGAAAGTGCACTATACTTGACAATCTTGGAATTTTGCGCATAAATTCAGAACTGTTAACCGTAGAATCCTGGAAATCAGTATTTAGGAATGTTGTAGCATAAGAATGATGACCTACTGTTTCCATAGTAACCGACTAGCCGTGGAATGATGAGATGTTGTGTTTGATAACATATATCCAATGATGTACAATTAAGTCACGTGATGTCCACGTCAGATTTTTTTCTACTACGGAACCCTTCACTCTGCTTGGTCTGACATGCACTTGATCGATTTTTTAATTAAAATCTTTTTGGGAGTTTGATTTAAAATAATAATTTTGAATAAAAACGACTTTTGATTTTAAATTTTGTATATTTATTGAAAACTTTGACGTTTCGATCCTTTGACCAAGGATCTTCTTCAGAAAAGTCGTTTTTATTAAATAAAATTCTGAAAACTGTATAGATTATTAATAATTTTAAAGTTTGTCGAATTCACTAAAACTCCATTATAGGTAATTTTTTTTGTGAATTTCATCATGTTTAGAATTTATTGCTGTCGTTTTAGTTACAGTTTACTCAACTCCTGCGGTGAGAAAAATAAGAACTACTCATTTATCATCTTGATGGATAAAAATGATATTTTCGTATCATTCGTGTTTGGTCTTATTTTTGTTTTAATAATAGAATTAAAATACAATAAAACGGGCTCCAATAATTTTCTGAAGATACCAAGCACGGTTATATTGAATGCAATTTTAGGTTGACAGCTGCGATAAGAACATTGCGCACACACTCTCGCACTTATTGCATGCACACTCTGTCTGAAGTTGCAATACTTTTTGCTTTGACTAGTGTTATTTCCATTTTATCAGATATAATTTAACTATTACTTTGGGCATCCTACTACAACATCTAAATGTATTTTGAAATTTCAACCACCCAAATGATCGTAAATTACTTGTGAAAATATATTCTTATCTGCTTGTTCTGAATATAGATTTTCCACAACTGTGGCGTCACTTTGAATACCGCGAATTGTTTTGATTGAAATTATCGATGAAAAGTGCTACATACTTACATTTTACTCAGTCTCAAGGTATTTAAAATTATTAAATTTATCATAACGAGAGAAAATAGATGCAAGCTTTTTTTTAATCTGGAAGACCCCATTGCGACCAGGAACATATCAAAGGACGGAGATGCATTAAAAGTTTAATGCTTGTAAAATTATGTAAATGTCAAATGTAAAAGAAAATTTAGTTTTATTTTAAGAAGAAAAATTATATATCGACATTCTCACAGATATTAGTTATATTGCTAATAATCTAGCCTATAACTATTATAATTTATGGTTTATTCAGCTCGTAAACAAAGAAAAAAGTAGTTATATGTTGGTCAAGTAATTATATAAAAAAATTTATCGAGCCGCTTTTTCTTGAACTTTTTATTTAATTTTTTACCTAAATACATAAAAAGTGACCTTGTTAATGACTAAAATAATACTATAAAATAGTAATAATAAGACAGTTTACAATGCTACTAAAGTGTGTTCTATATTTATCCCAATAAAATAATGATTTGTGTAGAAAGCAATAAAGTTTCCAAATGCAAAATGATATCTTAATAAGCTGATAACTAAACATGTTCTGATATCAATACAACGCTAAAATACGTATTTTCAGTAAACAATAGATAGGTGCATAGTTCAATACTATCCATCGTTTGTTTGACCTTGAAAATGTAATTTGATTGATATAAAGATAGCTTTTGCCAACAGGTTATTCTGCTGTTGCAAAATAAAAAATTTCAAACCTTGACCATTTAAATTTGAGGCCGATCTGGTAAAAAACATTGTATCTTCTGTTTTTCATTCGTTTTTGCATTGTTCAATACTTCGTTGAATATAAGATAAGTTTATTTATCAAATAAGTTTTTTATTTTATACATTTCTTTGACCTCTAATGTTTAATATAAATTACACGTTTGAAAAAAAATAAAATAAAACAAATAAAAACAAGTGAATGTTTATTTTTGTAATACATTAAGAGTTGAATGACTTATTAACAAAATATAACATCTGAGGAAAGAATACATTACTTTTACTATAAATAAACTACTAGCTTGAAGGAAAAAATATTGAATTAAGAAATGTCTACAATATATATTATTACAGTTTCGAAACACTAAAACAGCCTTATTTGTTGGGCGTGATTTGAAATATCAACAAAAAATTTGGAAAACGCCGCTAGAGTTGCTTAAAGTTAATTAGAAAATGGATAAGACTCAGAATGAGGCTACGAGAGAATAACTTTCAATTCTGTTTTTAGATTTCTACTTTAAATATGAGAAACAAAATGATTATCAACGATTTCTTTTTTAAGATAAAATTATTAAATTAATTTTATTTATGTATTCAGAAATATATTAATTGAAAAATAAAACAAGAGGAGACTTAAAAGAAGTTTCGCACTAATATGAGCAATATATATTTATAAATCAATCAATTTTTATTGGCACTGCAATAATTAATAAAAATTACTCACCTATCAATAAACATAACAATAAAAATCTGTAATTCAAATTCTTCAGAAAATTATACCATCTTCATATGACTGACTTCAAGTATTTTTTAACAATCGACTGAACAGTTTTACTTATAGTTAATTAAATAATTAAATGCACACTTTAAATGTTGAGCACTGTACGTAATAATTAGATAACAACCGCATATGTTACTTAACGGTACCACAAATACTTCTCTCCATATTAGAAAGCGACTTGGCTACCGACTCAATGCATTTTGCAGTCAGGAAATGTATTGCCTTGCTATCCGGAATAATTACAGTGATTTTTGTCGGTAATTGATACCTGAGAAATGTCTAATACTTCTTTTATTAAGAATGTGTCAAAGACACTGTTAAGTAATTTTTTATGTTTTTAGTTGCTATCTATTGTTTGCTTGTTGATTAAAATATATCAAATTGACGTACTGAATTTATGACATGTTGTAATAGCAATATAATATTTGGTTTCTGTTGTTCTTTTGAAATGATTATTTAAAAAGGTTTCAGAGTCATTATATTTAATGATAAAAATAATTTCGATGCACTTATCGAAATCATAGTGTTTTTATTTCCATTTTTACTTACTTGTACAAAATAATTGTAGCATTCAAATGATAACTTTATATTTTCATAGTAACCTACTGAGCCGGAAGTAAGCTTTATCTGATATATTTTTTTTTAACTGTCACATAAATTTCACTCAAATTTTGGTTGCAATCGATTTTACCCTATGTCAATGTCAGTGTCAACTATCAATTATTCAGTCAAAAAGTGTACAAGTAAGGGGTGTCAACATTAGATTTTTAAATTCAATTTGTCACAATTCTCAAAAAAATCTGACGTGAACATCACGTGACTTACTTGTACATCATTGGATATATATGTATAATACGATGTGATTTTGTGTTTGATCATATATATCATTGGATATATATAATCAAACACAAAATCTCATCGTTCCACAGTTAATCGTTTTGGATTTATCCAAAAGACTCTAAGAATCTGTCAAGTAAAATGCGCTTTCAGCCAAGTCGGTAGCTATGCAAACAGTAGGCCATTATTCTTATACTACAACATTCCTAAATACTGATTTCCAAAATTCTACGACTACCAACAAATTTGAATTTATGCGCAAAATAAAAAAATAAATTCCTACTGAAGTGCACTTCCGGTTCAGTCTATTGTTATGAAAATAGTGGGCAATCATTCAGATGCTACAGCAGACTAAAATACCAAAATTTCAATATTCTATACCTGATCATTTCGAATTTATGCGAAAAATTCCATAAGACTGTCAAGTAAAGTGCACTTCCGGCTCGGTGGATCTCAATAAAAATAGGACATGAGCATCTAGACGGTATAATCATCCTAAATACTGAATTCTAGCAATCTACGTTCAATCTTTTTGGATTTATGCGGAAAATTCAAAAAATGTTTCGACTAAAGTGCTCTTCCGGCTCAGTCGATAGCAATAATGATACAAGGTGTATAACTAGATATTATAAAAATGCCTAATACAAAATTTAAATATTCTACGACTGATTGTTCAGAATTTATGCGGAAAATTCAAAAAGTCTGTCATATAAAGTGCACTTCCGGCTCAGTCGATTGTTATAAAAATAGAAGATGACCATTTAGATGCTACAGCAATTTCAAATGCTAAATTCCAGTATCCTATGGCTGATCATTCTGAATTTACGCGGAAAATTAGAAATAAAGTTTCAAGTGAAGTGCACTTCCGGTTTAGCCGATCGCAATCATAATGCAAGATGAACAATAAGATGTTATAGAAGTTCTTTATACGAAATTTTAATATGCTATGGCGAATCATTCTATATTTAAGCAAAAAATTCAAAAAAAGTTTCAAGTAAAGTGCACTTCTGGCTTGGCCGATTCATACAAAAATAGCAGATGACCATTCTGATACAACATCAAGTTCAAATACTGAATTTCACCATCCTACGGTTGATCATTCTGGATTTATTAGAAAAATTCGAAAAAGGTTTCAAGTAAAGTGCACTTCCGGTACTGACGATTGGAACCATAATGCGAGGAGCACAACTAGACCCTATCCGAGTCTTAAATACAAAATTTCAACATTATATGTTCAGCCAGTTTTGAGATTTACGAGTTACGCACGCACGAACGCACGCACGTACGAACGCACGAACATACGTACCGACATCAAGCCAAAAATAGTCAAAATGGATTCAGAGATGCTCCAAACGGATATTTCCATCAAAATCTCGATAGGTGAATTTTGTCGGTTTCACAATACTTACTTGTTACAAGTAAAAATCAAGCTTATAACAATTTTTCAAACAGTTCCATCAAAATTTGGATAGCTTGTTCAATAATGTAAAAGTGATTATAAATGATGGACCATCACGTGACTAGTAAAAGTTCTTATTATGATCAAAATTATCATCCAGATTCTTGTTTTATTTAATATTTTATTTCTTTGAACGTATTTCTTATTCTTAGAAGTAAAAATTTGTATTATTGAAAAAATTACAAATTATCATTTGTTCAAATTGTTAGGTTGGAATTTTTCGTCAATTGTAATCACTATTTCAACGATGCGGCAAAGAAACGGTCCAATGCTTCTTATGGGACTACAATTCAAGCCTTCTGATTGGCCGAAATGTGAACACGATTCATTTACAATAAATTCAGGATTTAAAACAAGCTGTCTTGAAATGAATTCAAGAAATAAAAGTAACATATAACCTGAATAGATACAAATTTGAATCTTCGAGCTGCATAGATCTATTTTTGATAATTGATGAAGGACCGACAAAAAATGCAACTGACAGATAAACAAGTAAAATTTTTGTGCTAATGTAAAATTGGATTGTATTTTGGCCAATGAGAAGGCTTAAATCGTAGTGCCATAAGAAGCGTTCTTAATTGGAATCAACTGTAAATCAATAATTTTTCGAATTTTATTTTTGTGTACTTCAAAAAATATGTTGAGTATTTTTTCACTGAACAAATTTTCCACTGAATAAATTTTCCAGTGTATATTTTTGTACTTAATATATTTTCCAATATATTTTTACCTCCGATTTATTTACAAGCTTTGATTATATTTCTGAAGTTGCACGTCGAACTTGTTCAAAGCTGGTGAACCCTGCCTGTTAGTTGTGTGCGAAGTACCGTCACTTGAAAGCAAAAATTAATGGATCAAAAATTAGTAGCAAAAATCCAGTTGAAAAAATAATTAGTACAAAAAATCCAGTGGAAAAAATGGAATGGAAAAAGTGTCGCATAATAGTTGTGTATTAACATCCATATTTTATTGAAATCTACCAAATTTTGATTCTGGGAATGGGAACAAGCACCTCAATCCCTTGATGCAGTTGGTAAAAGGGTGCAGTTTAGGAATATTGATTTCATCAATTTAAAATGCCAAAATTGGTTGTCTATTAATGTTTCCAAATACAGGCTGAATCAAATTACGCTAGAATCTAATAGGACGATTTTTTTTGTACGTAACTTGAGCAGGATTGCTGCAGGTATAAAATTAGGTGTTTCATCTTGGGATGCGACACTGTCTTAACTGTGTTTCTTACATTAAAAAAAAAGTTAGTATTTGGTCTGGAAATTATAAAACTATCAATATTTTACCTTCTGTAATAAAGGCGTATTCATTTAAACACCAGAGCTTCACTAAACAAACAACAAAATCAAACTGAAGTCAAATTTTTATTTTAATATCAGTTGCCAAACTAGTTTTAAATCCAGCAAAAAATTGATAAAAGAAAAAAATAACAGTCGTTCACCGTGAAAAAATTGTAAATTATATTGAGACTCATGCGTTAATAAAATTTTAAAATTTTGACTTACAAAAAGAATATTACAGTGCAATTTATATTTTGAATAGTTTTTCTATTACCGAAACAATCTTGATTGTTGGGAAATCCTAGTTAACAAATAATGTTATATATTTTGCAGATATGCTTCTTGATAAGTCTAGAACTCTCGTTAACGGTACGTTACGTTAGCCACAAAATTTTCTGTGTTTATGTCTATTTTATTTCTCTTTTAATGTTAAACTTTAATTACAGTACCTAATAAGTATTTATTTTGAAATATTCTTTGATTCCACATTTGAATTATTCAATATTCAATAAATAATATTAGAAAAACAAATGCACAATTACCTTGCCATTGTTGTCAATCATTCTACACTGCACTTATCACACTTCTTTTGTTTCTTCCCCTGTTTTTAACACTGCTTATATTTTAATTGTTGTTACGAGTCCGTATCACTGAAATGTTTCGCGCTGTGTTGCCGGAGGTACACTACACCTATCTGAACTAGCAATATAGTTGCTCAGAGCTTCATGGTCGAAGCTGAGGTTAGAGTGAACTGTTGATGAAGAAGTCTAACCCATTTAAATTAATCGTTTTCCTTTTGCAGCTAAGACTGTTATAAAAAGAGTGGCAGTAGAATTATAATTTATATGAAATGGTTGAACAATTTGAAGTATTCTCAGTACGTTCTCTAAAGTGTTATATTTACAAAAAAATATATAAAAACACATAATTTCGGAGAATAAATATTTCACTTTAACTGTGATGCTACCTCAGAAGTTAAAAATTTAATTTAAATTTAAATCAAATAAATGACAATAGGGGATATTGATGAAGTTTAAATTTGGTTCAAATATTTTTTTTCTGAATTTTTACTGGCCGGACATTTGTACTAAACCATCATTTTGGTATTTAATATCTTTTCAATTGCTTAAAATTAATAAATAAAAGTGCAAATTAAGCGCGGGAAATTCAAAGTTCTAAAACGCAACACCATTGGTTGAAACGAAATGTGACGTCAAATACTATGCCAACAAGTGCGCACTGCTTGTATTTGTATGGCATTGCAGGCTTTTGATTAGAAGACATAGTAATAACGTGTGTGTTGTAAATTCATTTATTGTTTAAGTGTAATTTTAGCATCCTAGTGAGATTATAAATCATTTAAGATAAAGTAGTTTTGTAAAAGCACAATCGGATAATTTGCCAAGAATAGATTCATTCATGATGTCGTCTTATTTTCTTTCAAATCCAAATTTTACATCCGCTGAAGTAAAAAGAGTGAACACTGCAAAGTAATTATTCAATAATAACACATTATGTACGCTATTTTAATAAATACAATCCGAAATATGATGAGCAGTAAACATAACCTATAATTTTTGTTTATTTTAAAACGAGCAAATGTTAAACGAAGCTGCATACGTACACTGTATTTTATTGCTAAAACTAATCACATTTAATGTTATTAATGATCTGTCAAATTTATTATGATACTTCATCTCTTCTGATAACCTTCCATTATTTCTTACGTATTTTCAAACCTGTCTGGATTGGAAAAAAGACTTTACCAGGTACATTTCTGATAGTATTTTGCATTCAGGCACAATGCAATACTTATAAACTGACTTTTGAGCTTTTTTAATACTGAAATAAGTTGAAATAATCCATATCATATGGGATGCTTAGTATTCAATAGATTACCAATTGAAATTAAATCTTGCAAAACATTATCTATGTTTAAATCTAATCTTAAGAATTTTTTGTTGAAACATAGTTTTTACTCTGTAGATGAATTCTTTAAATAATATGTAATTGCTTTTTCTGACACTCCTTATATTACTGTATTTGTGATCTTTTGGGAAATAAACATTATTATTATTATTATTATCATTATTATTATAAAGTTTACTGTTATCAGGAAATATAGAAGAGAGCAAATTTTTTTTCGTCTAAATAATTAATAGAAAATGTTTTTATAATACAATTAGGTTAGCTTTAAATATTGGGCCAGAAATCACAAAAAATTTGAATTAGGTCAGTTGTTCCCATTGTTACTTTGGTTACAAGTTGCATAGAAAGTTTCAAACTAATATTTAAAAAAAAATATTTATCACTTAGAACATCCAAATTAATTCAGTTTGAATATTCAATAATAAAATATATAATTTTTTTACAATTTTGACGTATTTGGATAATAATAGAAGTGATGGTACACATCGAAACTTCAGGTTACTGAAACATTAAGAAAAAATCAATTTTACTGAATAAATTACTGTTTATATAAAATAAAAGGAAGAGCAAAAATTTTAACGACTAAATAATTGATTGAAAATATTTTTGTGATGAAATTATTACAGTTAAAAAATATAAGTGTGGTTAGTTCTAGATTATGTGCTGGAAATGTCACTTCAATTAAAAAATAAGTCAATCTGCTGTTTGAAACATAGTTAATCAAATTAATAATTCAAAATCTATTATATTAGAATTTCAGTGAGATTCGATAAAAATTATTATGGTTTTCCTTTTACATCAATGACAAAGCTTTTTAAATGCTTAACATTAACGATATACTGTAGAGTAATAGAAAACATCAATAATACTCGTGATAAGCATAACGCAGGAATTTAAATATTCATATCTTTTAGTTTCTCATAATTATTTGTAATTGTTACGGCGTTATTAGGTATTTGAGGGTCAATTTTATAATTTGCATCAATTTTTTGATTATTCAAACACCAAAAACGAAATAAAAGTACATCTATTTTTAACATACTCAAAATAAGCAATAATTTTTTATACCCGTTATAAATACACCTCAAAAATAATAAATTTTTAGATGGTAGTGCAAAATTACTCGATAATATTTATAATTCGCGCCAATTTGCACCACGTGACCATTCCCATCCGAGTAGGTTTCACGTCAAGAATCATTAAAAATTATTTTACAAACAGATTTCAGGTTTCCAATTAATTCAAGAACAGGTAAAAAACAATTGACATTTACTTTGGTGTTGAAATTCTGCAAATAATTGCAAAATCAATACACTCAAAATAAAAATTACTGAACAAACATTCGAAGACCTATCAGTATTAAACTCTAATTATTTATTGATTGTTTCCAATATTCCGTAATCATTGGAGGTCAAAAAATAATAAATTATGGTTGTTAGTATATTCGTGAATCAAAAAATATGTTCGGGGAAAATGGTTCAATAGACCCATTGACATTGAGTGGTAATTTAACCTAAAGAGGACATCCTTTAAATTAAATAGTGTACAATTTTATTTGATAAGTGATGAATTATTTCCTTGTATTGAATTCAAAAAAATGGGTTTATTAATTTCACAAAATTATTGCTCAATTTAGGATGCAGTTCTAAATTTAGCTGTCAAAATTAATTTGTCATTGTTCCAGCATACTTTTAATTGAATCATTTAAGCAATAATTAAAAGTACTTGATAGGAGACATGTTTGACCTTTATTTTTAGTATTTTTCCAAGCACGTATTTTGGTAAAATTGAACATTATCTTGATGTTTAGTAACTTGATTTTTTTCGTGATAATATGCAAAATATATAATAAAAACTCATTAGTTTTTATTTTCAAGGAGAATGCTAAGTGGGACAAGATATAATCCATAGTAATAATTTATGCAATAGGAGTGTAAAATTAAACATTATGATATGAGGGCATAAAGTAGTCACAAAAAATGTTGCCCGAATTTTATAATGTTTATTTAGAATCTGTATTGAATGCATTTGATTATTCGACCTTCAGAGTTATGTGAAGATAAAGATCTGAAATTTTAATCCATCGGTTTTTGTTATCTCATACATTGAACTATTTAAATTTTTTTATGAACATTAGTTGTCTAGGTCTTGATTTATTAATTATTATTAAATATTGAAAAAGTATACGCTTTGTGCAAGGGGGCGAAGTTCGAACAAATATCGATGCGAGCGCTCATGGTGAGCACCATTGTGAGCATCGAACTCCATTTCTTAGAATACGTCATCGAGCATTGTAATTTAAAAGTGAAAATAATTGCATATAAAACATAGGAAAACGCTTGTTCTGTTTCAGGCTGTTGTGTTAAGGATGATTCAAGTGAAATATAGTTTCATAGATTTCATGTACCCAGTTATAACATAAATAAACGAGTGAAGTGGATCAAAGCGGTAAATAGAATATTATCTGTCTTTGATTATTAATCTATATGACAAAGATGTTTGTATTTCAATTGTGAAATTAAAAAAATTCGTCATCGATTTGGGATTCATGAATTTACCTCTATCTCTTATTTGTAAGGTGTTTTAGTGATAGAAGTTTGTCGGATGCACTTCGCAATAATTTTGTTGTTAATATTGTCAGCAACATATTCTTCAATATGTTTAATATGACAAAACTAATTTCACGCTTTTCTTCAATGCTTCTTCGGTAAAAGGGATACAGTGTTTGATACATACAAACCCAATCCGCAAGATCATCGGCGTCATAATTTGAGGTTATCCTGTCAATTTGGACAAATTAAGACGTTTTCTCTAATAGGTACGTTATAATTGAAGAAAAAAATACTCAAAATAAATAATTTCAACGTACCTTTTATGCTATGCATGTTATATTATACGCACACAGCTGAATTAAATAATATTAATACATTTAAAAAATTATAGGTATGAAACAATGATAGAATGGGAGTCCAATCGTTCTCCATTGCCCACTAGAGGCGCTAGTAGACTTCATGCACGTAGCCTATAGGTCAGAAAAATAAAAATCTAAATTTTACTATAACTTTCGAGGTACTGGGCGAACAACCTTGAGTATAAACATTAGATCAGTAGCTTCAGTTGTCAAACACAAATCACTGTTGCCAACTTTTCTACTGAAAGACTTTCTTAATTTATCAACAATTTGTATTAAGAAATAACGACAAATGAAAGCAGGAACAGAGAAAATAGTGTAAAATAGCGTAAAACACTTGTTACTTGATGCCCGTTTCTGAATTTTATTACAAAGAAAGCTAGTTTGTGTGACCGACTATCACCGGAAAAATGGTTGCTGCTGCAGAATCGTCGTAAATACTAAGTAGGTTATACATAGTATAAAGATAAAGTCTTTTTTACTATATTAAACAAACATGCCTAATTGACAAGAAACTGTTAGAAGCTTGAGATCTTTTTTTGTTTTATTATTGTTTGAAAAATTTATTTAATATAACACGAAAAAATTTTCATTGTGCGGCTCACATCTAACCATTAAAACAGTAAATCTTTGTTATGATACCTAAATAATATCTATTTGGAGCATCAACTTAAAATGAATGCATCAAAAACTAGTTAAAAATAATTAATTTGCAAACTAGAATTGTTAATTGTTTACATTTAAGAGAAGAAAGACAAAATAATGAATAGCTTGAAGAAAAATATCTCAATTTCATCTCCCAATCGTGGAAAGTAGACTACTTTTTGCGAGGATAGTGGAAAATATATTATTCTTCCAAGAAGTTTACATGTCAGTTATTTGTTAGCCTTTATATGTATTTGAATATGTTTATTGTTTTACAGAATTGAATTGTGCGTTCCAGTATATTTAATATCGGTTCCTAGGGCTTCTTTCAGGGTTTGGAGGATGTTATGTTGTATTTGCTGTTGAGTGTAATTGAGACATATTATTAGGATGTATTCTATTGAGATTTGAATATTGCATGTGTTGCATATTTCATCTTCTATTTTTGTAACAGTCGGCTGAGCCGGAAGTGCACTTTATATGACAGACTTTTCGAATTTTCCGCATAAATTCTGAACAATCAGTCGTAGAATATTCAAATTTTGTATTAGGCACTTTTATAATATCTAGTTGTACACCTTGCATTATGATTGCTATTCACTAAGCCGGAAGAGCACTCTATTTGAAACATTTTTTGAATTTTCCGCATAAATCCAAAACGATTGAACGTAGATTGTTAGAATTCAGTATTTAGGACGAATATATCGTCTAGATGCTCATATATTTTTATCGAGATCCACCGAGCCGGAAGTGCATTTTACTTGACAGTCTTTTGGATTTTTTCGCATAAATTCGAAACGATCAGGTGTAGAGTATTGAAATTTGGTATTTCAGTTTGCTGTAGCATCTGAATGAGTGCCTACTATTTTCATAATAGACTGAGTCGGAAGTGCACTTCAGTAGGAATTTATTTTTTAATTTTGCGCACAAATTCAGATCTGTTGGTAGTCGTAGAATTTTGGAAATCAGTATTTAGGAATGTTGTAGTATAAGAATAATGGCCTACTGTTTGCATAGTAACCGACTTGGCTGAAAGCGCATTTTACTTGACAGATTCTTAGAATCTCTTGGGTAAATCCAAAACGATTAACAGTGGAACGATGAGATTTTGTGTTTGATTATACATATCCAACACAAAATCACGTCGTATTATATATATATAGCCAATGATGTACAAGTAAGTCACGTGATGTTCATGTCAGATTTTTATTATATCTTGCACTGGGATAGGAATGAGTGTTATTATTTCCTGTATCGCTTCTCGCAGTTTTGTCTACTTCTTCGTTTCTCGGTGTCCACATTATTGTTATTTGGTTGTCCTTACTAATATTATGTATTAGGTTTTTGATTTTCTTTATTTTCGTTTGTTTTCTGTATAGATTTATAATTTTTTGTATGACACTTAGTGCATCACAAAGTATTGAATATTGTTGCTGCTTTCCGCTGTTCTTGATGTTTTGCGGATGCTGTGTGCTTCTGCTGTGTAGGAGCTTGCCTCATTCGGTAGGTGGATTTTTATTGTTTCCCTGTCATAGTTTTTGTTTGTTGATGATTTTTTGCAATAGTTTATTCAAACAGTCTGTAATTTTCTATGTTTGTTTGGTTTGAGGATGGGTATTGTAGTGACATCTCTCCATTTTCTCGAATACCTGTTTTTGGTCCAAATGTTGTTGTATATTGTTATGAAGAATTCTTCTGTATTGTTTGGTCGGTATTTTATCATTTTGTACGTGATTGTGTTTTATTTTCTGTATTGTTGAGTCTAGTTCTTTTTTTTTTTTTTTTTTTGCTATGGGATCATTGATTTTACATTCAATATTTTGTTCAATTTGATTTTTTCTTTCTCAGCTATTTGTTTATGCGTTAGAAATTCGTCGGTGTATTGTGTATTTGTGTGTTGTTTGAATTTGCGTAGAATTGTTCTGTTGTTTTTTTGTAAAGTTTCAGAGCTTCCTTGTTATTTTTTATACTATCTTGACAATAGCTACTCCATCATGGGACTTGTTTATTGTGTTTATTTGTTTTGATTTTTTCAAAGCATTGTCTGCAGTTTTTGTTATAGTTATTGTAAGTGTTTCTATACTTGTTTGTCTATGTCTTTTGTATGTGGTATTGTTTTATTTTCTTATCTTTAATCCTTTTATTTAGGGTTCCTGCGTGAAATTTTAGAAATGCGAGACTATGTGGAATCCCGCATGGTTTGTAATAATAGAAAATATTTATGTTTGAGAGAAGGGGATGGTTTTTAGAAATAAAAACTTCAAAAAGTCTTCTATTCACACTGTTCTCGTATTTTTTAAATTGTATTACACGATCGGTTTCGGCCACTTTGTGGCCATCTTTAAGGTGGTACCTGCGAGAACATGAAAAACTACAGGAAACTGCTGTAATCTTTCACACTTTTATATTTATGTTTGGGTAATTAATTGAATATTAATTTGTAGTGAGTATTCATAGTTCAGTGGAAGTATGCTGGCTGTGTAATCCGGAGGTCACGGAGTCGAACTCCACCTACAGACAAAAAGTCAGTAGGATTTTCACTGAATTATAATATACTCTGTGGCGTACTCCCCACCAAAATCAGTATCGGTAGTTTGACGACTGGTAACCGCACTCTACGGCTCAAAAAATATCAATCAATCTACCAAGTGCACTTTAAGTGTTTGCCACACCCATAGCGGGTAAAAGACGTGATTAATATTTATCTTTATTTTAGTTTAATATTAATGAAATGACCTAGGCTTTATTTTGATTATATATTTGTAAACTTTATTTGACAATCTTTTTTTAGTTTTTCTCATAAATTCGAAACTATGGGCCGTAGAATGATAGAAATTTAGTATTTGAGACTAGTACAGCGATTTAATGATTTGTAAAATCTAAATGATCACCTAAAATTTTGGGTGCAATCGATTTTGTTTTATGTCATTGTTAACTGTCAAATATTCAGTTCCTGATTTGTTCATATCATCCAAAATAATATCAGGATTATTCTATTACGATTGCCACAGAAGTCGTTTTAAGCACTTTGAAATAATTCTGTTTTATGTGCAAAGATATTTAGATTTGAGACCAGAGGCTAAAACGGTGAAGGAACAATAGGGTTATTTTCTAAAGTATATACGGCCTCAATCATAATTGCGAAATTATAGATAATAACACTGATTTCAACTCGTTATGAAGGAAAGTGTATAAGTTAGCCCTGAAAAGAATATTGTTAACAACAAACTATTACAGTCTTGCCAATAATATATCAAAAAAGTAATAAATTAAATTGTTCGATAAAGTATCATCTCTAATCTGATAAAAAAGACCTTGTAAAGAATACTCTTGGGATATTAAAAGAGCACATTATTTCTCTAGAGTATAAATTCATCATTTATGGTGTCTGTTGTCATAGAAACGGACTTTTACTCCCGGTAAGAAAAAGTTATTGATCATAAAGTGGAATTATCTTGGGAATAACATATTTTTCTTGGATTCTTATTCATAGCCTAGTTGTCGAATAATATCCATTTAAATTGTTCTGAATAATTTTTTTTGGTTGCTCTGATTTTGGTAGAATTTTAATTTTAATTTGCTCGCTTTAGCGTTGTAAAAATATCTTTCGATTCGTCTCAAACTAAGCCTTGTGTTGCCATCTTTGAACAGTTTGAAGAACCTATTTTCTCCCCCACCTTCTTACCTAATGTTGTCCCCTTTGTCAGTAGATTGTGGTTGTTCTACTTTCATCAAAACAAGTCCATAAATAAAATTGGATTACGTGAAATATCTGCGTTTATATTAATATTATTTATCTAGAAATGGGATGTGAACAAGTCTGTTTGAAGTGGAATAATTTTCCATTGAATATTACCAAAAGTATCGATGATTTATGGAAAGACGAAAGTTTGGTAGATGTTTCACTAATTAGTGACGGGCAATGTCTTCAAGCACATAAGGTTATTTTATCGGCATCAAGTCCGCTATTCAAAAGTCTATTTGCGGTAAGTATACATTACATAATATGTAGAGTGTGGCTTATAAGTGATTAATTTATAATTGATTTGAATCAATACTTCTAGGTCAACCCATGTCAGCATCCTGTCATTATCTTACAAGATGTAAGATTTAGAGAATTAGTATCAATCATGAGCTTTATTTACAAAGGAGAAGTAAATGTTTTCGAAGAAAATCTACCGTCTCTTTTACAAGCAGCCAAAACACTTCAAATCCGTGGACTTTCCGACTCAGTCGACAATGATAGTTTGAATAGATTATATTCTCAACGGGCTGATGAAGTAAGCAGAGCTGCACGAATACGGAAAAAACATAACAGTTCTTCTGAATCAGAATCTAACGAGCAGCAACAAATGTCTGAAGTAATCATTAAAGAAGAACCGAAATCAGACATTTATCCCTCAGATTTTTTAGCTTGTATGAGTGAAGACGAAACAGATGGTAGAAAAGAGATTTCTAGCGGAAGTATGACTGAGCATACATCGCAGGAGATATTACATACTGAAGTAGAACCGCCAGAAGGTAAGAAATGGGTCTTTTGGAGATGGGCCATGAAATCTGTCAAAGTAGACACATAATGCTTGCAACAAATATAAGTTGAGATTGAGAAGATCATACGAGTCATAACCACAAATATTTGGTAGGACTGTATTTTATTAGAATTTTTTCAAGCAAATTTGAATTTATCTGAAATATATTTGTTATGTATCCATAACACAAGAATAAAATAATCCATAAAATAATATTTTTGAATTATGGAAAATGGCACGGTTGTTCAAATTTTAATTATTATTGTGTAACGTCAACTGTTGCTCAATTTGTTTTGGCATAGTGTTAATAAGTTCCTACAACTAGCGTAATTTTTGTTCCACATCTTCAACAGTTCTTTGAGGTTCATTTCGCAATTGACGTTTAATTACTGCCTACAAGAATTCCGTCATTTTTATCTCTTTAATTATCAGCCGATTTCTAGTGATTCTAAGTCTGACTTCTTATTAGAATATGAATTCCTTATACGAAATAATAAATTGAATCACAAATAGAATTTAATTGCTTCCTTAAATGTTTCATTGTTTCTTAGCATTCACATTACCATCAGATATACATTCCCGTAGTAGTATGTATAATACTAGCTTTAGGCAGTATGGGTATTTTTTTTTCATTCATATTATTTTTTAGATCATAGAAAAGGTTGCGGCCGTAAAATTTTACTTTTTCATACGCACCTGTCAAATGTTACTTTTTTGGGACTGATCTGTCAAAAACTATTTCATGAACAGTTTTTACCTACCTGTATGGGCCATTTGAAACACCTTTGCCGAGATGCATGTTTTCGTTAACAGCTCACTTCTTTAAATCTAGGAATAAATACTGGTTTTTCCTAAGTGTCAACTTGATAGATGACAATAAAATGAAATAATTTCAACGGCGATTAATAGTATATTATGCTACAAGGACCGAACGACTGTCATTTTTGTCTAGGATAAATTTGGCTGCATTCGGTAGAGACGAGGGCAAAGGCGAGGGCGAAGACGAGGGCAAAGCCCAAGGCGTAGCTTCGTGCGGCCAAATTTGTCCGTGACAATAATGACAGTCGTTCAGTGTCCGTGTTGCATACGATACTTTTTGTAACAAGTGCACCGAAGTACCCCCATTACTATAAGCTTTTTAAATAAATTTGGATGTATGGAAACTATCTTATCGATTTGACAAACAGATTTTTGCAAATGCAATCACATTACAGTAAACTAATACAATGAAACATAGCTTACATGATTTATTTTATTGATTGATATTTTTCACATTTTCTGTGCTATCCCGTTCACAATAAATGCACATACTATAACGAACACACTCTATAATACAAATTTCTTCCAAATATCAATTTGACATATATCAATAAAATGAAAATATACAACGGCATCCATGATCCATGATCTACAATTTCGTTTTTACCCAGCGGACAAAAATATCCATTAATTCCCTGTCAAATGAGAATTAATGAAAATTGTTACCATGGTTTGGAATTGAAAACTTTCGAAGCAGAAGTCAGCTCAGTATTAAAGTATTTTCGGTGCACGTGTTACAAAAAAATTTATAATTGCGATGTCTTAAAATAAATAGAATTTTTTTTTAAATTTTAATTCTTCCGTGATGATCGCCTAAAATATGTTGTGTGCACCTCGGCCAAAAGTGCTTTTCTAATCTCGCCTGAATTGCAGCCTCATCTCACGCTTCGGCCGTAAACAATATATTCAAAAAAAAGGTCATCTTTACGGTCTAGATACACAAATTACTGTTTTCTTCCGTTTTCCAACGCGCACTTAATATAATTTTTCTACGAACGTCAAAAAATGATGACATTTGTACATCAATATTAGTATGCGAAATGTCGCATTGGAGTTGTTTATCATGACAACGGGCTCGAAGTATTTTGTGCACTGAGTTTATTGTATTTTAATAGTTTTTTAATGATTTTTTGACGTCTGTAGAAAAAATGTCGTATGCAACTCGTTCACGAAATTTCTTTGGGGCTTTCGAACGGCTTGTGTCTCGGCTGCCTCTTCGACAATAAATTTTCATTCTCAAGCAATTTCGCGCACTTGATACATAAATAACTATTAACTTCTTTCTGCCCATAATAAACGCTTTTCTTTTAAATGAATTGTTAATAATGGTTTTTCTTGGGATTGGAAGATTTAGATTAGATTTTTTCTCTTTTAAATTCATCTTAGAAGTGCTAAACTCCAATTATGTATATTTTGCGAGTTCATTCGCCTTCCATAGAGTTTTCAGTTTATTTTTGCTGCTCATTTCTCTGATGAATTATGAACGGTATTTAGTCTATTTGTTGAGTTGCCAGTTTCGCTCAGTGATTTTTAAAATTCTAATTTTTATTCCACGACCTATAATATAATAAGGGAAGTATTAATCGTGATTTTTTGACAGTTCGAGATTTTGATGAATCTTCATGTTCTAGACCTTACTGAACCCGAAAAACAATTTTAAAAAAAATCGGTCTGTCTGCAAGAACGATAATTTGAGAACGCGTACGAATTTTCGACTGAAATTTTATATTCAAATTTTTCATTAAAAAGCTGGGTTCAAGTTTGTAGATGAGCTTTCTTCAACCAGTGGTACTTAAACCTTTCTGATGGAACTTTTTAGTTTTTTGCGTTTATTTTATAAACGGTAGTATTTATCATGAAATATGAAATAACTAAAACTAATCCTTGAAGAATTCATTTATTTTTATCAAAATTTAAATGATTCGTTATATTTTTCTGAAGCAAAGAAATAATGAGAATCATTATTTTATTGAATTAGGATTATTATCACTCATATTTTGACATCACAAGCAAACGTTCGTCAATTGTTTTTTTTTTTTAAATAAGGGCGGCTGCACAATAGTCTTAGAACTAGAACTAGAACGGTAACGGAAAGCTATCGAGAGCGACAACGGAAACGTAAACACCGACCAGATGCACAACTGCAGCACGCGAAAGACCGAGAACAACGTTTTGACAGATAACCGCACTTCTTATATAGTTAAATTAGTACTCTTAAACATGGATGACGAAAAATTACAGGTTTTCATGGCACTTTTGATACTTTTTTATAATTATATACAAATAGAAAATCCAAACAGGAAGTAGGATGATGCACATTCCATGAAACTCTTTATAGAATCAAAATTTGCTCTCTAGATGATGGATTAGACCAATTAATCTTGAAAAAAATACAAGAGGAACATTCGTAAACATATTTAGGCATATGAAGGAAGCTGACCATATAATTATATACAAATAGAAAATCCAAACAGGAAGTAGGATGATGCACATTCCATGAAACTCTTTATAGAATCAAAATTTGCTCTCTAGATGATGGATTAGACCAATTAATCTTGAAAAAAATACAAGAGGAACATTCGTAAACATATTTAGGCATATGAAGGAAGCTGACCATGAAATGTTCTTTAAATATACCAGAATGAACGTGCGATGTTTTAATAAACTTCTCAGCTTATTAAGGCCAAAATTATTGAAGAGAAGTAGAAGAGAATATCTATCTTGGCTATGACTTTGAAATATCTGGCACATGGCAGTTCTTTTCAAAATTTAAGTTGGTTGTTTAGAGTTGGAAATCCAAGAGTTTCCTAAAGGAAGGTATGGTTTAAATTAATTAAAACGCAGTGAGTGTAAATAAGTTCTTTAATATTTATTGTAAATTTAGATCCTTTCAATATGAGAACTTTCACCTAACTAACTATCTCAAAGAGTCGAGGGGCTGTTGTGTGTGGTTACAAAAATATACACAGAATTAAAATGATTTGTATGCATAGTAAAAACGTCATCAGAAAGAAAGACGTGACCTGATATTGACACATTATAATATTTGTTTAGTCTAGAGCATCTTGAAGTGAATACAGTTTTTGTAATTAAATTAACACCCAAAACCAACACACCCCCTCAAAAAATGTATGAACTTATATTTAGCAGTTTACGGGGAGAGTAACAACTAATGATCCAACATTCGTTGCAAGGATTAGGAAAAACCCCCACAAAAACCCAACCAGACCATGAACAATTTCAAATGAATAACAATATACATTTTGTTAAACAACTTATAACTAGAATTTCCATAGAATTTATTTTTCTATTTTTCTTGTACTCCCATCTTCTCCCTCAGATCCTTGAACTGATGGGATGGTAGAGATTTTGTCAATAGGTCAGCCTCCTGATGACCTGTAGGCAAATATTTCAAACAGACAGTGTTGTTCTCTACTTGCTCACGTATAAAATGGTATTTTACGTCAATATGTTTTGAACGTTTATGATTAGCTGGATTATTTGCAATTGCTATACAACTTTGATTGTCTTCATACAATATTATTGGTTTTGACATATTGACATTAATACCATTTAATAATGATTTAATCCATAAGGCCTCTTTTACTGCCTCAAATACAGCCATGTATTCAGCCTCTGTTGAGGACACAGCAACTGAATTTTGTCGTCGTGTAATCCATGTTACTGTACAATTTTCAAATAATTTGAATAAGCAACCTGTTGTACTTCGACGATCTAATTCATTACTAGCCCAATCCGCATCAACATATCCTATCAAATTTTCTTTGTAATTCATGTTACGTTTATATATTAATTTCATGTTAATCGTTCCTTTTACATATCTTAATACTCGCTTTAAACATAGCCAGAGTTCTTTATTGCATTTAGTTTGATATCTACTTAGTAGATTTATTGCAGTACATAAATCAGGTCGCGTACAAAGCATTGCGTACATTAAACAGCCAATCAAATTTCTACAGGGTGCATCATAACTATCATCTGAATTTAATGCTGAATAGTCTAATTTCATAGGCAACGGTGTACTGACCGGGTTGCATTCATTCATTTTAAATTTTACTAATATTGATTTCAAGTATGTTGTTTGATCGAGTGAAATTTCAGATCCTGATCTTTTTATTTTTATTCCAAGAAAGTAATTAATTTCTTTCAAATCTATCATTTCAAATTGTTTCATTAAAAACTTCTTAAAATCATTCATTGTATTTATATCTTTAGTAGCGATAACTAAATCATCTACATATAATATTACATAAATGTTTTTATGAACATGGCCTTTGTCTAAGAAATACAAACAATTATCGGCTGACGAATTTACAAATCCTTTTTCAAGCATTATGTTATTAAAACACTCATACCAGCATCGAGCTGACTGCTTCAAACCGTATAAAGATTTATTTAGTTTACATACAATATTATCTGTTTGAACTGCAACACCGTCAGGCATTATAATCTAATGTTTTTCTTTGGCTAAAACCGCGCGCTACTAAACGGGCTTTATATCTTTCCAAATTTCCATTACTTGCTGTTTTTATTGTAAATACCCATTTACAGTCGACAATGTTTACATTACATGGTTTCTGTATCAATGTCCATGTTTTATTTTGTTCTAATGATTTTAACTCATCTTTTATAGCTTTTTCCCATTTTGTTCTAAACGCATTTTTAAAAACGTCTTGATAACATGTGGGAATATCATTTTCAAACATTTGATTAACTACCAAATAGCTATTTATATCGAAATCATAATCTTTATATGATATTATTGGTTTATTCTTTATTCTTTCGCTCCTTCTCACATCCTGCACGCTATTTAATTTCCTCAACTTTTTAGTAGAGGTACACGGACTTTCACTCTCACTATCTGAGCTCATACTGGTTGGTTCAGGGACATCCTTTAATGAGGATGTTTGACCTTGAGTGCAATTTTCAGTGACACCTTTTTCACTAAGGGTTTGCTTGCACTTTTTATCGTCCGTTTGGCCAGGTGTGATCTTTTCTACAGATTTATAATCAGCAGCACCCCCTGCTGAAATATTATTTGTACTTGTTTGTACATTTTTATCTGTATTTACTTCGCTACCAATTTCACCCATATCATCAAGTTCTTGTCTTGATGTTTTATATGTAATTTCATCAAAAACTACATCACGTGCAACTATGAATTTTTCTGAATCTGAATCAAAAATTTTATATCCATTTGGCACATAACCCACGAGAATCCCTATAGACGATTTACTATCGAATTTACTTTTTCTCGTTTTATTATGCACATAAGCCGTGCATCCGAATATTTTTAAATGACCTAATTTTGGTTTTTTATCATGCCACATCTCATACGGTGTGTTCTTGAACTTTATCGCTTTTGTTGGAGATCTGTTTACCAAATAAGTTGCAGTTAAGATTGCCTCACCCCAGAAGCATTTATTTAGACTCGCACTATGTAACATAGCACGCGCTTTCTCCAACAAAGTTCGATTCATTCTTTCTGCCACTCCGTTTTGTTGTGGAGTGTACGGAACCGTGAGATGATATGTTATCCCTTTTTGTTTACAGTATTCTTTCATTTCGCCAGATAAATACTCGCTTCCGTTATCACTATATAAAGTAACCAACTTTGTATCAAATTGAGCTTCACTTTTTGCAACATAATCTTTAAAATAAGTGAATACTTCTGATTTATTAGTTAATAAATACGTTACAGTATAATGAGTATATTCATCGATAAAATTCACAAAATAATTCTTTCCATCTATCGTAGATGGTGTAATCGGCCCACACACATCTGAGTGCACAATAAATAAAGGCCTTTTTATATACTCTTTATCTTTTATCCTGGCGAAAGGAAGACGTACTTGTTTTCCGCTAATACAAGATTCGCACAACGAATCAATAGGATTAATATTCTTTAAACAAATATTATCAAATGCTAACTCATTTACTTTAATTTTTGTAAATTTTTCTCTACTTATGTGGCCCAATCGCTCATGCCACATTTTATTTTTATCAATAATATTTGCCTCAGCCACGTGACTTACAGCCCGTGCTGTTTTATGCGCATTTTGTATTATTAATTCTATAATATACAGATTATTTATGCGCTTACCTTTAATGACTGTTGTACCTCCTTTTATGACCTCCACATCTCCAGCTTCCGTAAATAACACCGACATTCCAGCCTCCTGGATGCGCCTTACGGAGATGAGGTTGGTTGGTACACTTTTGCTGTAGAGGACATTCTTCAGCTCGCCATTGTAGCCAAGTGAAGTGGTGACTTGTATCCTTCCGATATGTGTCGCCTCGATTACTGTCCCTATTTTTGCCACAGTTATTCGAATTGGCTCCTCCAGCTGTTCGCATTCAATAAAAAGACTGAAATCCTTAATAATGTGTTCTGTTGCACCGGAATCCAGAACAAAACGCCTTGATGTTTTGTTTACGTCTTCGCACTGATTTTCATTACAAATCATGAAAGCAAATGATTTATCAATCACCGCTGTTGACGCACTGGCTTCATGATTGCTTCTTTTATTAGTTTATCGTTTGATTTTAAACTTTGCTTGTAGAAATAGCAATCACGTTTAACATGATTTGTGCGTCCACAATGGAAACATTTTTGCACCTGTTTATTTTTAAACATTTGCTTATTTCTTTTGGTGAACTTCCAATTCTTCTTTTTATTTTCATATGAATTTGTGGTGCGAAAATGAAGAGCTTTCATACTTGTATCAGTAGTTTCACGTTCTAAATATTCTTCATGTTCCAGCAACATTCCTTTTACGAATGCTAATGTGAGTCTATCATCACTCATTGTTTTAATTGCAGCTTTAATTGGCGCATAACTCGATGGCAATGAGTTTAGAGTATACCATACTTTAGTCGTCTCATTTACTTCCCCGCCACAGGCAACCATATCACGCACCATTTCATCAATTTCGATCATGTGCTTCTTAAGTGACGTACCTGGTTTAAGCTTGCAATTGAACAATCGATCTTGAAGACATAGCTGGGTTGATACCTTTTTACAGGCGTAAAGACCATCAAATTTTTCCAAAATTTGTCGCGCTGTCGCACGACCTGGCGGTATTTGCGAAATTATTGTATCATCTAGGTACTCAATTAATGTTCCCCTGGCAAATCGTTCCCATTTAATCCATTCATCAGTAATTGGTGTTGGCAGATCTTCATTTAGCACTTTACTAGCACCTTCTTGCTCAATAATTTCTAATAGTCTAAATTTCCACATAAAATAATTTTCACCATCAAATAATTTCATATTGCGTTTTAATGCACTCAACACGCCACTAGCCATAGTTAATTACACTGTATTTTTCTCACTATTTCAAATCACAAAAATACAATACACTCACTCGCGGTCACTCGCGGTGTCTGGGCCCATAACCTAAAGGAAGGTATGGTTTAAATTAATTAAAACGCAGTGAGTGTAAATAAGTTCTTTAATATTTATTGTAAATTTAGATCCTTTCAATATGAGAACTTTCACCTAACTAACTATCTCAAAGAGTCGAGGGGCTGTTGTGTGTGGTTACAAAAATATACACAGAATTAAAATGATTTGTATGCATAGTAAAAACGTCATCAGAAAGAAAGACGTGACCTGATATTGACACATTATAATATTTGTTTAGTCTAGAGCATCTTGAAGTGAATACAGTTTTTGTAATTAAATTAACACCCAAAACCAACATTTCCAAAGTATTATATGAGACTTGCGAAGTTATTTGGGAAACAATTCAGCCCATTCACATGAAATTATCTAGTGGAACAAGAAAAATCAGTGCAGTCAGAGCACAAGAACAAGAGCAAATAAACCAAACTCTCAACAATCATATTTTCAAGAATAATGGACAGTGACGTCACGCTTGTTTCTCATTGGTTGTTTAATACCTCGAGAACGGGAAACTTGAATCTTGACCATCTTTACCGTTTTCATTCCCGGCCGACCTTGGTCTTTCCGTTCCAGGAATCTTATTGTGCATGTGTACATACAAAATACAGGGTGTATACCAAACCTGGAAAACCTGGAAAACCTGGAGATATCAGGGAATTTACATAAACTGGAAATATCATGGAATCATCAGGGAATTCCCGATAATTCTCTGGAAAAAATAAATTATAGGATATTTAAGCATTATTAATAAAAATACATGAAATTTTCACTCTGTCGTATGAACCACAGTGACATATTGAATACAGTGACTGATTTATGTTGCAATTCTGTGCAAATCTATAAGTCTTACAGATCTATATCCATAAAAAAAAATATCTACTTCTGTTGATCAATATAAATTCGTTGATTTTTTTTTTATTTACAGATTTATAAGGTTCACACAGAATTGCAACGTTAATTTATGATTATATGTGAACTTGTATCAAAGTTTTGATTTTTTTACTGTCTGGAATTTTATTGAAAATAACCTGGAAAACCTGGAAAAGTCAGGGAATTTTCATTTAATTTTTTGGTATACACCCTGAAAATAACACTGTTCAAGTTTACTCCCGTTCTGGTTCCCGTTGCCGTTTCCGTTCTCGGGCTATTGTGCAGCCGCCCTAAGTAGCATGGCTCATTCGTGTTTGGTATCAAATTAAAGCTCTTGTGGAAATAATTCTAATAGAGATATCAAAGAGGATACTTAAACGATTGTCAATTGTTTCTTTCACAAATTATTTAAATGATGTCTAGTTTGGTATCAATTTTAAGCTCTCGAGGAGATAAGCTTAGTAGATATCAAAAATAAATAATTAGTGGAATCCACGTTGCCATCTTCAAATCACGCTTCCGACGATTAAATGTCGAAACTGCATGTTCCCGAAAATCTAGAAAAGAAGTCTTAATTTTCAAAAATACTTATTTATGTAAGGACTAAAATATAATCGCCATCTGTTATTTTAACAGTGACAGCTATCACTTTGACGATGACAGTTGTCACTTTGACAATGAAAGCTTTCACTTTGAAATATTCAATTAATTGATGCGACTTTTATAGCCGTAGCAATTATTTATGGCCATTTTTTTTCATAATTCAAAGAAATTATGTTTCTACAGTCTACTTCAGATAAAAACGGTCCAAAGATTTTTTGAGACTACGATTTCAATCTTCTGATCAGTCGAAATGCGAACCGATTTTACATTAGCTCAAAAATCGTAGTTACCTGGCTATTTGTCAGTAGTATCCTGAGTAGTATCAACTGTCAGTCGGTCATCAGTCATGAATTTGTGCCGTTTGGATACTCAAATTTGTATTTATCCAAATAATATGTGAATATATTTGTTGCTTTCTTGAATTTATCTTCAGAAAGTTTGTTTTAAATTTTGCATTTAATGTGAGTGAATCGTGTTTGTATTCTCATTATGCTTTTTTGTAGAGAATAATTTGAAAATTGATTGAAAAAAAAATCAGTCCAATCAAATATTTGTGATTAGGATCGTATTGATCTAGCGTTATGATTGTATTCCCACGAATACAAACGCCCCCAATCTTGGTGTTACAGTTTTTTCACTACTAGCACTTGAATCCTACCTAACAATACATTAACATTTTGTAGCAGATTAAACTTAATATTATTATTATTATCTAACATTAGAGTTTTTGATTAATAATATTTAGTGCAAGTGATTAAGAAAATTGTACTCCTCCAGAAATTAGAGAAGAGACGCAACTACCAGAAAAATCAAAAGCTTTATACGAAAAAGTATACAAAAGCTTTAAACGCTGGTGCACGACCAAAGAGATTCTCGAAGCCTCTGAACCTGTTCTCTTGGAATATTTCCAGGAGCAAGCTCCTCATAAGAAGGCATCCAGCTTATGGGCTACATACTCAATGCTGAAAGCGACTCTTGCAATAAACGATGATTTAGATCTTTCAAAGTACACTAAGCTGCTAGCATTTTTGAAAAGCCAGAATACCTCGTATACCCCAAAAAAATCCTCCATTTTCTCAAAAGAAGAAGTTACTAGATTTTTAAGTCAAGCACCAGATGAGGCCTTCCTATCAACGAAGGTAATTTTTCTTGATAGGGTATTTAAAAATTAACTAATTAATTTATACTTCAGGCTATTCTTGCTGTCGGACTAGCGGGAGGTTGCAGGACAGATGAACTCACTAATTTATACATGAAAGATGTTGATATTCGGGAGGATTTGGTCATCATAAATATCCCAAAAAGCAGAAGTGGATCTTCAAGAAAATTTGTTATAGTGGAACCATTATGGGTTCAAGTGGTGAAAAAATATTTGAGTAAGAGGCCTTCCCCTGACATGCCCAAAGTCTTTATCGGTTTTCGGAATGGTGAGCCTACAAGGCAAAATATTGGGCATAACACGATCGGTAAAGTTCCAAAAACGGTTGCGAAATTCTTGAAATTGAAAGATATTGATAATTTCACCGGGCATTCGCTGCGACGCACTTCAAATATAATTTTCCCGTGAAGATATATCAGTTCTGAAAGGACACGAGGTTTAGGACAAGAATCTCTATCAATCAAGAAAAGGAGAACGCACTTTATTAGTTTTCACTAAGTTTAATATTTTTATAATAATGATATATACAATATATTTAAAAAAAAATTGTAGTATATAGTATTTTAAGCTTGCTACTAGGCTAGTAGTGAAAAAAATTATCTCACTCATATTATTATTTTGCTCTAAAATATATTTAAAATATTTATATAATCAATAAATATAAGTATTAAAGGGCACTGTGTGGAAACTTGACCGATTTTTTAGGCCTATCTCATTATTCAAGGGGTTAAGATTGTTGTGTGCTTAGGCACACATATTGTCGGTAAAAAGATGTACCAACAAATGCCTTTCGCAAATCTTCTCCCGTCATCAGATGTACTTCTCCGGTGGGCCCAATCCCGGAGCCTCGATCAATTAGCCATCGACCTCATGAAGAGGCTTTTCACAACAGAAGAGCGCCTCATCTGTAATGTGAATGGCAAAATGGGCAAGCCTAGATTTCACACTGGAAAAATTTCGTTATTAAGAGAAGTTTTGTATTATTATAGTGGCTTATCACCCGAAGATTTTGAGACGAACTGGAAAAATTGTGTTACGAAAATAGATACTTCTAATAGAGGGTTGAAAAGGAATAAAAAATTGAGGACGCAGATGTTTTTTATGGATACTTATCTTGCGAAAACGTTTACTTAATGATACATGAGACTTAATGCAATTTTCAAGAGTTTATTCTCCAATAGGAAACTTGTTTTTTATTTTAATACATTTGTTATTAGAGTGATATAAATATCGTGTGATAAAATATTATGATCACGCACCCGAGCACAAATTGCTGGGTTTTAAGTGTATTTCAATTGTTTCAAACGATTATTAGTCCAAAATTGCATTTGGAGCTTCTTTTTTACTGTTAAAAATTATTTGAGCAATTAATTATTCAACCTACTACAACAAATCTGCAAGGTAATCTGGATACAGTAGTATCTCTTTTATCCAAATCAATTGTGACCAAGAGTTGTTCCAAGAGATTAAAAAAAAAACAAAAATTAAAGGGTCATCTTGATGATCAAATCGCATTTTTGACAGTTCATGAATATTTGGCAAATTGCTATCTCCCACAAATACTCAGCTTAAAATCAAGCAGTTTGGGCAAACCTATGGAACAGCAGCTTTCATTTGGCACCAATTTTCTTGATATTGAGATAAATAGTTAGTTTCTACCCTAAAATGGGTACTAACTCTTAAAATTTGAGGCATAAAATGTAATTACTGACATGTTGCTCATACTGTGCAGCAATTTTTAGATCTCAATTATGCAAAATTCAGCAATGATCCCCTTTTGAATTTTATTTATTTTTCAACTCAAAACTGGGTTTATGAATGAAAAATTTAAGCAGTGCAAACCTACGAAGCAGTAGTTTTCATTTAGTACCAGTATTAAGTCTGTAAGAGCTGTAATTGCTGAGAACTCAGCGTCACGCCAGCTAGTTAGACAGCCAAAGTGAATATAATAGCGTTTTTTTTCTTGCAAAAAATGTGCTAAAAAGGTGAATTAACAACAAAATGGATAAAAAAAACTTTTGATGTAAGTTTTTTAAGATTTATTTTTTATTTCTTCTATTGATTTCAGCTTCTTAAGCCATCATCAGAGAAACTATGGTGACTTAAGAAGCCGAAATCGATAAAAAAAAAAATTTTGTGACTTACACCAAGTGTTTTTGAATTCATTTTTTTGCCACAATGTATTATGATGTGCTCACATCTGAATCGTTTAATTTTATTAAAATTGACGATATAAAACTCTGCGAAATTTTAATGAATCATTCACATTAACCTTGCTGGAGAGCATATTCGCAGTAAAACTCAGCCTATGCGGCTGAGAGAATATCCCTAGAGAAAATTGCACCATGATGTCTTCCACCAAATCAACTACTGATAGTCCAAGATCTCAGACCCGCCAGACATTACTTATTTTCTGAGAAACAAAATTTGGGGATTAGAATAGTGTTAGTCGGTACTTTGATTATACACATATTTGCTAGTTTGTGCCGAAGACCAATTTATAGATACGAGGTGTTATAGGTACATCAAGACAATATTCACTTTTCTTGAAGTCTGAGTGCCGATTTTTATGTATGTTCTAGAGAATATTGTTGAAAATTGATAATCAACACTGCCAGATACTTCTCACCGGCAGTAATTCCTGCTAAACGCTTTAAAGCTCGCAAAAAAATATCGGTATCTTACTTATAGTCTTGATTCCTAATTTTTATATATAATACTCAGTGAGCAATTTCAATACTTTTTATAAACAGCCAGACCAAGGATGAATTGAATACCCATAGATACTCCACTTACTATCAAGCCTACGAATAGTGACCTCGCGCTTTTACTCACAGCGATATTTTAGATGTGCCTGGGGGATGTTTAGCCCTACGATTAATCTAGCTGTTAACAAAAAAGTATTGAAATTGTACCCTGAGTGTCATATATAAAAATTTGCACTCAGACTATAAGCAAGATCACGTTATTCTTTGTGAGCTTTAAAGAGTCTAGCAGAAATTATCACCGATGGAAAGTGTCTAGCAGTGTTGATTATCAATATTTAACAATATTCTCTGAAACATACATCAAAATCAGCACTCAAGGCCTTAAGAAAAGTGAGTAATGTCTTAACGTACCGCTAGCACCTCGTATCTGTGAATTGGCCGTCGCCACAAACTAGCTAGTATGCGTATGATCAAAGTACATACTAACACTACTCTATTCCACACACTTTGTTTCTCAGAAAATAAGTAATGTCTGGCGGGCCTGGGATCTTGCTCTATGATGATGAGAACTTAATTCTCGAAATATGTATTTAGTTTTTTAAGAAATAGGAAAAAATTTATTGGGATTAAGAGAGTTTTATAGTTTTATACTGCATTCTTTATATTGACAGCAAAAAATTAGAACAAATGCAGTAGGAAAAATTTGAAGAAAAACGACAATTCTGCTTTAAAACATAGACTGATCAGGCTGTGTTTGTAGGACCTTAATTAGGTTTGAGCCGTTCTTCAGACTGCCATTGGATAAACGAGCATTTTCAGACGCGCCAGTAACAAAATATTTTTCATTTGCTTTCGATCACCCGACTATTTTCGTCGCTTTCTCAAATACTTCGCGACTCCACATTTCAGGTTATTTAAGTCTATACGATGAATCAAGCCCTGTATGTAGGTTTGAAGACAACTTTTTCTGTTTTATCAAACATTATTTGTTTAGAAAGAAACTCGAGTGATCGAGTAAACGAAAATCAAAATATATGATAGAAGTTCATGAGGTTTACAGACAAAACACTTTGGATTTGAATCAAATACATGGACTGCATTCATATTATTTCATGAGTTATCCCACAATCTTTGACATGCACTTTACTTGACAAGTGAAAATTCTTGTTCCAAGCTGTCATTTCTTAACGTTTTCATTCGTATCCACTTTCTAGAAATGAAAATTTGTATCCTTATCGAGACTCTTTAAAGAGGGATACTTGATTTAGCTCTTGTATTAGGAATTAATTGAAATTGGAATGTATTACAGTTTATAACCGACTTCTAGAAGGAGAAGGTTCTGTATTCGAGGTGTATGTATCTTTTTATGTATGTTAATCGACTTCTCCGGAATGGTATAACCGATTTGGGTAGTTTAAACTGTATTCTATGAAACTAGTTTCGGGGCTCTCATATTAATTTTATTACGATAAAACCAGTGGTTGCCATACTAGGGAAATGGATTCCTTAATGGAACGTGTAAAAACAATCATTCAATCCAATAAATATCTGACACTGTATAATACATGGATAATAAAATTTTGACTCACACAAGATAACACAGTGGCACCAAAAATGTTTATTTAAACTAAATCTTCTTTAATTTTCGTCATATCACTTGCAATTTTAAAACAAACATTGATTACATAATTTTGTTTTAGAGAGTATGTCTCTTAGTATTGCTCAAGACATGAACCGACGTCAAAATAGGCCACTAATAAAGAACAAAAAAATAGAAACTGAGTTCAACATAGAAATATTAGATTGTTAACAACATTAGAAAATTAGAACAGGTAAAGATAGCGCTATAGTACTAACAATGAAATTAAAACAGACTGTGCGTCGAATTTAAGGGAAAAGTGCTTCTTCAAGAATTGAGAATAAAAGCTTAAGTGTTGGTACTTTGCTCATTTCATTTACAGTATTATGAAGATGTAGTGTTTGACTTTATTATATTGAAATGATTTTATTACATGAATATATCAGTGAATAAATACAGTAGAGTCCTTTTAATCCGGGCTACACGAGACCGGACTCTGTCCGGATCACCGAAAGTATAAATTAAACGGAATTTGCTGTGAAATGCACATGAAAAAATTTCAAGCGATTTCTTTCTCATGAAACATATTATTTATTGTACAGTACTACAAAAGAAACCACAGTAGCCAACTGAGTTGTAAAACAAACCCTCTCTTTGAATTTATTTTCGTACTTACCGCTAGGTAAATTAAATTTTTATAATTTACTGCTTAGTTGTTAATAGAAATATTATTTTTTATTGATCCATCCTCATTATAATATTTAATTTCTAATTGAAATTTTTTTTTCTCCTTGCCCGATTCAACAGGATGTCAGGACAAATGGGATCCGAATAAGCTGGAATCTGCTGTACTAAAGAATAGCGATGGTCATTTGTTATTTTCATAATACATGAGACCTACATAAAAATCCTTTGATATATTTTTTTATGCTTCTCGTAAGATTGAGTATTATTGTTATAATAATTCACTCAGTAACATTTCTCATTTAAACGCTTTTATTTGTTGTAAATATTAAAAGTTTCCTATTGGATAATAAATACACATGTTAGATGATTTATTGTTGTAAATATATAAATGTAACATACATAGTAAAATATTACTTAAATTAAAATCTTTTGTTGTTATCACCAAAAGGAGCCTAGCTAAAACTTTTGGAAACTTAGACGTTTTGGAAATTGGAACAGAATTACGAATTAAAGCTTTGGCATCGGTACTGAACTATTGTGACATTATTTAGTGCAAGATTTGAATGCAAATATTGAAGTTTTCCTGTATTATATAGCATTCGTTTTTTTGCAAGATGTTTGGTAGAAAATGGTGATTCATGAAAAGAAGAATATAGAACTATTATTAGCAAAGTAAAAACTGTGATCAGGGGGGATAAATGTATGAGTAAAATGCAAGAGTCAGTATTGAAATCTGAAAGTGACGAGAATATTTGTATTTAGTAAATTTACCACAAAGTATTATTTGAATCGTTTTTTTTCAGGAAACTGAAAATTTTTGACTGAAACATTTTTTGGTTTTTGTAAAGTGTAATTGAGTAGAAAATTAAAGATACTAGAATAATACACTTATTGCGCAGTAGAATAGAAATTTTCGTTCGTTTAAAATATTTTTCTAAATACATGCATTAATAAACACTTAAAATTTCTTATAGGGCTGTTTCAATCCCTTCTAAAATCATTCCTGGAGCTAATTCTGTACTAGTAATTAGCTTATTAATTTTATTTTTTAATACTTTAGTGTATGGTAGTTCTTCTTCCACCTCTGGTATTTTTTTCATAGAATCCCTCTTAAAATTAGTCTTCCTTAACATTCCCTGAAAATTAAAAGGTGGATCATCTTCATTACTCTTCTCCACATTTTTTCTCCCAATAGATTCCAGCTCGGCAATCGGATTTCCGGGTCTCCTTTTCAAAATATCCGGTTTTGGTGACCTTATAAATTCAAAATCTTGATTGGCTCCTTCAAAATTTTTATCAGAAACGTGAGAAGTACGAATTTTTTTAGGAGATATTATAATTTGATTCTCTGGTGTTTGGATCCTTCCGATTGCTTTATGTTTTGGCGATGCGATTTTGTTTTGAGTTGGTATAGGCTCGAATGTTATTGTTTTTTTGATTTCTTTTTCTGATGTTAGTAAAATTGTTAATGGAGTTGAGGGATCGCGGCTGTAAGGTGTATTTATTAAAGTTTCATCGTTTGGATGTGGTTGTATGTTTGGTGTTGGTGATCTGTCAATTGTTTTGTTGTCTTTTGTTTTTATTTCGTTGATTGTTGAGCGGCGCCATTCTAGAGGACTGTCCCAGGTGTCTTGTTCTTCCTCAGGACTAGCACTAAATATCAAAAAGAAAAAAATATTGTTACTAATTCCTTCTATAATAATTCAGTAATGTTTACCCAGAGTCACACATGTGTTCGGTATTATAGTAGGGAATTTCATCAAAATGGAAAGGTACTTTCCATACGGAAGGTTTTCTGTCTCCTAACCAAGAATCGACATTAGCTGTAGGATCAACTTTTTCCAAATCAATTTCTTTATTACATTTTTGTAATTCATGCATAACATTTTGGTTGAAAATATGAACCTGAAAGATCAATTATTATCATTAAATCAATTTTTTTTTTTTAATAGTTCACCTGTTGTGATAAATTAATAAGATCTTGGAATTTAGCTGAACGATATTGCAACAGGACCTGGAAAATACTTTTTTTCCTCCATTTATTTACGAATGGCTTCAAAAAGTTGACGGTATCTTCATCTATTTGTCCAGAATCCTTATTTATGATGGGTCCATATTTTTTTCTAACATTGTACCCTCTGTATGCTGAAAAATATTAACGATGTTACAAGTACTACAATTTTTTGATTTTATTTTACCTTTTTGAATCATGAGGGCCGCAGCATCATCACTCAAATCTCTTGTCAATTGTCTAATAAGTTTCGCCTGCTTCTTTTGTTTCAAGTTTTTTATTTTAGAAGCGACATTACGTCTAGCCAAAAATGATCTCATCATTGATTGTATTTTAATAATTTTTTTCACTTGTGTTTCATATAATCTTGATAAATATTCTTCATTGTAATATTTTAAAAATACTTTTGATTTACCAATAATCCATCCTTCCATTTTTAATCTTACTAATAATAAGCGGCAATTGTCTTTGGTGACGTCAACGGTTTCGTCGAAATCGAACGCAAGAAATTTGTACCTGAAACAAATTAATATTGTATGCAAGCCTTTTTGTATTTGCATTTGAATTTACCGCTTTAAAAATTCCGGAAACGTGATGCGATAAGGAAATCCCAATTGCCTTGCGCGCGCAGTATCCAAAACGGTGAGCGCGCGCATCTGCTGTTTAACTAATTCTTGATTAAATGTGTTTGGTTTTGAAGCTAAATCTGTACGAATACAACGAACAAAATGAGTTCCTCCAGATGCAGAACACACAGATAATTCTCTGAGTATCTCTAAACTAATAGATCTGAATGTTGTTACTGCAGTTCTCATGTGTTTTGTTTGAGAGTACTGCGTTTCTGAAGAAAGTTTCTGAAAAATGAAGTTTTTTAATTTAGAAATTATACAGTTGATGATTATAGTACTTTTGTTAGATCTTGATCGGCAATTAAAGCAGAATTCCATTTATTTGTTTCTTTTAACTCACTGCATAATAAATTACCACCCTTATTCAGTTTGTTGCTAAAAAATTCTTTTATAATAGGATTAGATGATAATCGTAATGCTTCAGTCATTTCTGGAGGTAGAAAGTATCGATTTTTTTGGGACATTTCTCTAACATCATATTTTATCCTTCCTGTATAATGTGAAAATAAAAACTCCTTCTCTCCTTTTATATCAATGTAAGGATTGATATCCAATTTTTCGATTGATTCTGCAAAATCAAAAAATTTGTTATTAATAATTTACGTACACTCGAATAAGCGTAAGCAGTCTTTTGAGATTATTTTTTTGGAGATAGAAATAGCCTGACCGAATTGTATTCATCTTTCTCTTACTAATTGAGTGGCTATTTGAGCACAAATGACGCTGAACGTTTTGGGCGCCTTGTTGTCTCAACCACTCTAGAAATAATTGATAAAATCCATGATTTGGTGATGGGTGTATAAGATTGCTAATGCTGTGGGCACCTTAAGTGAGCAGATGTATAATATATTGCCTCAATATTTGATTTCCACAAAATTGTCAACAAAAGGATCTTTCAATTGCTCACAGTTGACCAAAATTAAATCATATGACGTGTTTATTACTGTAAACGACACATGGATACAGTACTATACACCTGAGGCTGAAGAACAGGCTAAACAATGGACTGCCATCGAAGAGTGCATCAAGGAAGGTAAAGACCGCATTTGCAGCCATGAAGGCTATGGAGCTGTTTTTTTAAGCAAGGAATAGTCCTCGTCAACTATTTAAAAAGGGTGCATATCATCCATCGTTGCTTAAAATTGGGTTGCAAGAAAAATGAGCCTGTTAAAAAAGTACCAAACTCACAGTCTATGCTGACTTCACACTAAGAAACTTCATTTGAAGAAGTATGTAATTTAGCCACCCTATAAACTTATTAATCATAAGCAAATCAATAAATCAACCTCAGATCCACAAATAAACGAAACATTCTGCCGTGTACCGAGTAAAATATTGACAGTCCTTTTACTTTAGAAATATCTCGTATATTTTGCATTTTTTAAAACGATTCCCCTTTCCCAATGTGACATTCTGACTCTTTCCTTCCCTGCTCACGTGTGACGTAATGAACGAACAGACCATAAGCTACTATACTTAATAAAAAAAGGTCTATTCTAGTTGGAAAACCAAATGCATTAAACTTCAAACTCTTCTTGAAAACATATTAGTGGCTTTTTTTGTATTACTAACTTAAACAAATTCAAATTATATTCATGAGTTAAAATATTTTGATTGCAACTGCAAGCGGCGGACACAAAATACACTACCCCTCTTCACGTATATAGGCGTATCGGTAAGCGTTTGACGACGATTTGTTATTATAGCTGAAGGCATTTTGGGCATTTATGAATGATTTCAATGCTTTCATGTACCTCCCATTACTCCTCACTGCCCTATAAGTGCGCTAATAGATCAATAAATTGTTAATTGCCATGAAACTAATTGAGAAACCTTTTTTCCCTCTCTTGGTTGTCTGCTATTTTTAATAAGCTACTGACTAGCGAAAGAATTGGGCCAATATCTTCACAGCTGAAAGAAGAGAACGCTATTTGTGCTGTTTGGTGGAGGGTGTCTCGCACATACAAGAAATTATGTCCTTTCGCCCATAACCTTATTGGGAAATGCGACAGCAGCTCTGGATTATTTTTGGAATTGTTGCTGTGCTCCTAGTCAAGATGAAGATTGCAGCATATATTTTTACCTATGTACCAAGACTCTCCGCCGATTGCTACAAATTTCAATTTTTTGTTATTTAAGGGACTACAATTGAATCATTGATTGCTTCATTTCCCTCTTTTGGTTGGTTTCCACTTTTTAATAAGCAAGTGATTAGCGGAGGAATTGGGACAATATCTTCAGGATAGAAAAAAGAGAAGTGAGGACACTTAATATCAAACGGACGAAAAATGAGTACAATAGCGCTTTTTTTTTGAATGGGGAATCAGACTACTTCTATTATTATTGTTGGCACATCCTTACAATAAAAGTCAAATATTTGGGCTATTCGGTAGAGGCTGTTGTCCATAATCTTATTGAGAAAAGTGAAGGTAGTTCCGAGTTATTTCCGAAATTGTTGCTGTGCTTTCGGTTAAGATGAGGACTGCAGCACATATTTTTATTATGTACCAAGACCCTTCCACCTTTTGTTGTTCAAGGCAATGATTCTTAATCTTTTCAAATCGCGACCCAATTTGAGCAATATGTTCATGTCGCGATCCAAAGAAAGCCAAATATTTCATTCATTCATGCAACAAAAGTGTAAAGCTGAGCATTATGACATGAAACCAAGTAAAAATATCATTAAAATCATTGGCCAAATGTCATAATGCTTTTTTACACTCGTAAAACAAAAATTTTTGTACGGCACATATTTTGACAATTATTAAGCACTCAGCAAAAGAGCCAAGAGCACAAGTTGACATTCAGGTTCAACTAGTATCCAAACAAATGAGACAATCGGGAATTCCGTGAATGTTTAACTTCTAACGTACGGCCGTAGAAAAGAACATTTTCACCTCCAATATTTATTAACATTGGTTTGAAAAAATGTTTAAATAGTACTCATCACCCATTTCATCACTAACTTTCTTTATTCGACTCTGCGTGTCCCAAGAAATATGCTCCGCGACCCACTTTGAGTCGCGACCCATAGATTAAGAATCGATGTTTTAAGAGACTGCCAACCAATACTGAAACTGACATTTTTTTTAATATTTTAAACAAGCACTAAAAATGCTACCAATAAGAAAAATAATTATCCATGTAATATTCCAGGCAGAGTATGGGCTCTCCATTTTTATGAAGATTTTTGATCATGCTGTCGATGTACTACTTTACCTTCGATTTTAATAAAACTTGGTGAAAAGATTTGTTTTAGCATTAAAATTATGGGAAAAACAAAACTATTGGTGGTCAGACTCGATTGATCTTGAACACCTTATTTATTATTTTATATCAGTAAAGAATATATACATTGCGTGTGTGTAAGATAGTGATACTAGCGATTCATGGGTGAATTGAAATTTTATAAGTGGCACTAAAACAGTAGTTTTGCTTTCAATCGGCGGTGCTTCACTTCCAAGTAGTAGGTGGGCTTTACTCGCTCTGACCAATTTGGACATGGAATCTTGAGTCCGTGACAATGACGGCACATCAAACCCAACATGAAGTGTTTAGTGCACCCTTCCGTTAGTTGGGCGCGAAGCACCGCCGATTGTAAACAAAAACCACCGTTTTAGTGCCACTGACAAAATTTCATTTTACTAGGGAGTCGCTAGTATCGCACACACACATGCATAATGTATACATGTTATATTAATTTAAATTAATAAATACGATTTTCAAGGACAATTGAGTCTGACCATTATGAGTTATAATTTTTTTCATTTTTGTTATGTTACAACAAAACTTTTCACCAAGTTTTATCGAAATCGTGAAGTAGTATATCGACAGTTTGACCATATTTCTCAAACAACCTCCGTAAATCCTTAATTATAAAAGTGGTTGTGAAAAAAAAATATATTAAATGAATGATGATTGTTATAAATCGTTTCAAATAGCAATATAAACGTATTAGTAATCAATATCTTCCCTGACGCTCATATAAACATGACAGGTTACGTAAAGCATAATATTGTTTAAGTCAGTTTGAAAATGTTAGTAGTTGTAAAATTTTTGTGCAGACTGTTGGAATTGAGTGCAATTGCAAAAATTCAGTGCATTTAAAAAAGAAAGTAAAGGGGGCTCAATTAATTGTTACCTGAAGTAAGTCTTGTTTTGATTTCATTGCTGCAATTGTTTTCTTTGTATTTTGTTTTTGTTTTGAGAGAATTCAAAGACATTTCTTCATTTAAAATTTATTTTAGCGAGCAATTTGATCAAAAATGTGTTATTATTATTATTATAAAAAATAAATAAATATCAATTACGCCTTTTATCCAAACACATATAGAGCCCAATGGTAGATTGATTGATATTTCTTAAATATCCAGTCGTCAAGCTACGGATATTGTTAGTTTTATTATTATTAATATATTTACCAAGAATGCGCTGATAATTATGTCCAGTTTTTGAAGCCTCATCTATAAGAGCTAAAATTCCTTCTGGCTTCCCCAGTAATCGATCTACAGCCCTTTTATTATTATAATAATCTAAAATAAGCGGTGGTACTTCGTCTTCTAACTCTTCTAATGTTTCCCATGCAAATACTCTTTGAATATATAGATATTGCATTTGTTCATTGAATGTATTGACTAACAATTGTTCCAAATCATTTCTCTTGAAGCATTCAAAACCGAAGTAATCGAGAATGTTAACGAAATATTTTTCCCCACTGGAAAAAAAAAAAAGATTAGTACTTCTTTATAGCACTTGAAGTTTTACTTACAAAATAGCACGATTCCTCGCCATTCTACTATTTAAAAAGTTGACTATCCAGTCCACTAATCGAGCGTATAAACAATTGGCTAACATATCTCGGGCATCCCTTGCTTGATTACAATTATTTTTCCTTCTAACAGCAGTTCCTTTTTCGATCAAACAATAATTGGTTAAAGCCCAAGTAAACTTCTTTTCGTCAATATTTAATAATTCTGCCACCTTGGCACATACTTCTGGGTTCTCTATTTCAGAATTAGTATCTTTATTTTCATCAAATCTGATTTCTCCGAGGTTTAGAATAGCAGCCAAAGTTTTGAAGATTGTACCTTTTTCTTCAGGAGATAATTTGAAATATTTAAAGTGTTGGATGAGTGCTTCATATTTTTTGATATTATTTTCTGGGTTGTTCCTGATTTCTTTCGGGTTGGTATTATTGGAAGATATTCGGAGATAACGATAATTTTTGTCAGGGTCTAGTAGGTATTTATTTAGGTCGCCTTTTGATTGAATGGCGTCGTAAAAGTAATACAATATATGGAAATTTGATTGGGAACTAAAATTTAGAAAAAATATATTTTTTTTAATTATTTGTTGGTTTTAAATATACTTACATGTCAGTAGAACTTATCCTCCATTTTTCTAACTGCCACACATTGATTTTCCCCGTTGAAACCTTTCCACTAGGTCCATACCCAACCTTAACATTCGTCACACACCTAGTGCTGTCTGTATTAATACTCGTTCCTGCGTTAGTAAAAGCGTGCACCACTTCCAAAGCGTTAAGAAGATGTTGTCCTCTTTGTCCACTATTAATTACGTCCCCCAGGTATGCTAAATGAGAAACAAGATATCGGAGAGAGGTTGTTTTGCCTGAACCACTCTCTCCTGACAGGATAATGTGTTGAGGGACCTCATGGTGGAGTGCGTCTTGGTAGGCCCGATCCGCGATTGAAAATATGTGCGGGGTATTGGTACTACGCGATTTTAGGATGTATTTTGAATGAAACTAGAAATATAAATCAATTATTTGTATTAAATTTAAAGAAAAAAAACTTACGAGATTGTTGTAAATTTTCTGTTCTTCGTTTGGGTTTAAAATCAGCAAAACATCTCCGACGAAATTATGAAAATATCCCAAAGAAAATCTTCCTTTGAGTTCATTCAAGAAAATATCTTCATTTATATTTTCAATGGCTGCTAGATCCTCAACATACATTTGTACAGGCTCTGAATCTGCATCCAATTTCAGTAAATTATTTTTTACAATCGGTTGTATTTCTCGTTTAGGCTTTTCTTCCTTGCTGAAGTCATCCAGAATTTTTTTCATTTCTTGAGTCAACTGTAAACCTTAATTTATTAGAAATATTGTGGTTTCAGTGATTAATGGAGCTTACATAATGAGAGTTTTCTGGAATTGCAGTAAGGAATGGATGCAACAGTAATTCTTCCATGAATGGGCGGTACTCAGGATTTTTTTCCAAACATCTGCAAAAAATTCAAACCTAAAGGATTTGTTTACAGAGAAAATTTATTTTCATGCGACCTGGAATGTAAATTTAATAAAAAATATAGTAAAATCAATATAAGACTATTTTTATTCTTTGCCAGAGTTGGGACTTATCGGGATTGTCTTTTAAATTTGCATCTACCCATGACAGCAAGAACAACTTCTCTTCTTTTATTAAATCGGTCCAGTTTTTTTTTGGCACTTATCAACTTGACCTACCTTTGTATAGCAGTTGAAAGATTCGATTTAAACAAGAAACTACCATCCTCACACCTATTTCATAATGTAAGATATCTTGGTTTGCGTTTTTTTGAATGCTTAAGCTTAATAAACGTGCAGATTAACCGTATTTTTACTCCATAGCTCACCAGGTCGAGATAGCAGCTTTTAACTTAATTTTTCTAATAGAATGTGGCGAAAAATAGAGCGGAACATATTGAATAATGCGAAAAACAATTTTACAACTTCTTAAAGTTTTTTACTATTAGAGTTTCAACTCGCGATATCTTAGCCATTTGATAATATTTTTGCAAGAAAACTTATCACGATACTTTTTAACATATTCTTCAAAATGTAGAATACGTTCGAAATCTGCCCTACTCTGCAAAATAAAATTTTTGAAAATATTTTTTTCTGAAATATGAGTTTATTGCAATTTTAATGTAGCGACTCCGCGTGCCGCAACACGTGGCCTCACTCGGCTCACATATTTGTGTCAGTTTCCGTATTTCTGGCATTTTGTTACTTTTTTTTCTGAATTTTAATTTGTGAATCATAGTAAGCCAAAAAAGAAAGAATAGATAAGATTGTATATAAAGTGGCTTAAACACCCCCCAATTGGACTGCACCCCTTCATGAAACTCTCTAGATCCTTTATTTGAGGGAGAACATATTCCTTATATAATCTTGTTCTAAACTTTTTGACAATTTCTTTCCATATCTTCCTATCTCCTGTTTTTCCATCCAGTTTTTTATTTTTGCTTTACTCAGGTTTGCTTCTACTTTTTTCAGCCATTTAGACCTGGATCTATCTTTTCCTCTCTTTCCACTTGTCCTGACAGTGTCTTCTTTTTTTTTGCTTCTCTATATGTCTCCCAGACATTTTATCCTTTGTTATTTCATTTTTCTTACTATATCTTCTCCTTGCAGTTCTTGTTCTATTTCATGGTTCATTCCTTTTCTGCCGGTTTTATCAATCTTAGAATAGTTCTTACATTTTTCTTTTCACTATTCGCAATTCTTTTTTTTTGTTATTGTCGTTGTTTCTGCAGCGTATATTATTATCGGTCTGATTATTGTTTTATATATCTTCACTTCTGTACTTTATGATCCCTTTTTTTATGAATTGTGAATATTGGTCCGCTTTCTCATTTTTTTTGGCTTTTCTTCTATTCTCCATACCTTCAGTATAAGCATATATAAGCAATCGTGCATTTCGGTGCAGTCTAGTTGGGCATTCGGTAAAGGGTTCCTAAATCTGAGTATTCCAGTTGGGCATTTTAATCCCTTACAAAGCAGATATCGGATTTACCTGTGTCAATTACTTGTCTGCCTCCATGACTGTATGATTATAATGTTTGCAAAATATTTATACATTTTACATTTTTCACAACATTTAGTTTTCAACTTCGCCTACTCCTAATACTATGTACTGATTGGTCATTTCCTTAATTGTATGTATCGCTTTAAGAATTATAAAGTTCTTGAAAAAATTGCATTGGTAGCTTTCTTTCATCAACAAATTAAAGTGAAGAAAATATTATATTTGTGTTTCATCATTTATTTAATATTCAGTGATCATGGAAATAAATCGCATATTTAGTGAAAAGGGAAAGGAATTGCTAGTTATTAACAATTTTAAAGTTTGCGTATCTTTGACAACAAACGAAAGAATAAGATGGCGTTGTACAAATAAAAATTATCGATGTACTGTTACAGTATACACAAATCGTGAGTTTAAAATATTAAACAGTGACTTAGTTCATGATCACGAAGAAGAATTAAACATTGAACGACAGGCGCTAAGTAATATTGTCAAAAGAAGAGCAGTCTTCGACCTTACTGAAAAATCATCCAGGCTGATTCGATTGGAGTTTCAAAAAAATCAATTGTATCATAACTTTGGAGTCTCGTATGAATTTGACGGAATACAAATAAAAGCAATTCAAACTCACTATCCTATCTACAGAAAAATACAGGTAGAAAAATGCCCAACTGGAAGAGTTAATTACGCCTACCCTTTCGGTTGCAAGGGATTATCTCAGGTACAATGCCCAACTCGAATACAGCCGTGCATTTCATCTCATCCAAATTCCAGAGCCGGAACTAGGGTATTGGCCGCCCGTGGCGAATCATAAAATTGCGCCCCTGTTTTTATGAATATGAGGCAAAAAAGATGTAATACAAAAAAATATTTATATATATTCTTCAATCCAAGTGGTGACATAATAAAAACCAAATTATAATAAATCAGGTACATTAAATATTACTAACATCTTAATATCTTTATATGAATCAAAAATCGATGTCATACAAAAAAGTCTGCTGTGGCCACACAGTACTTCCTCGACCATAAATTTCCTGGCCAGTTTCATCGCTGTTTCAGAAATTTAGAGTGTCGCATCAATTAATTGCATATTCCAAAGTGGCAGCTGTCATTGTCAAAGTGACAGCTAGCTATCATTGTCAAAGGGATAACTGTTAATGTTAAAGTGACAGAGATGGCAGTTATATTTTAATAATGACAAATGATCCGCTGATAATTGCGAAAAATGTTTAGGATAAATGTTGTGCCAAATTATTCGAGGATCAATTCTAGTCAATTTATATTCTTTGATAAATACTACCGTTTCTAAAATGAACGCAAAAAATCAAAAAGCTCCGTCAATAAAGTTTTGGTACCACTGTTAGAAAAAAGCTCATCAACGAACTTGATCCTAGATTTTTGATTGAAAACTTGAATATGAAATTTCATTCAAAAATTCGTCCGTGTTCTCAAGTTATCGTGCTTCCACACAGACGAACTGACAGACAGACCGACTTTTTTCAAAAACTATGGCTGGAACCACAAGCTCTGTTTTTGACTATATTAAGGGTGTTGTTTTAAGAAGAGTTTTAAGCAATATAAATGTACCTAAATTTTTTATAGCAATATCAGAATAAAATATTGTAGATAAATGTATTTTCCGTAACGTGAACCTGAATATTATTTTTTAAAGAAAAAAATCTCCTAGTAGAGCCAAAAACAGAGCTCGTGGTATCGGCTTATATCTTTTGAGTTCAGTCTTAAACCAGAATTAATTAATTTTCAACAATAGATGGAAAGTTAAAAGTTGAAAATATATTCTTCTTTAACAAATCAAGCGTAGCGGGTGGTGGCTCAGCATTCCTAACACAATGCACGAAATGCAGAAGCTAGACTATTTGCTGATAGCTGGGTAGCAGGTAGTAGGACGGTATAAGCTTTCTCACCCAAATCCTGTCATAAAACATTTCTCAAATTTGAATTTGAATGATTTGCTTACAATCGGTTCATAGAATTTTGCGCCCCCTAGGAGTCTGCGCTCGTGGAAGGGGCCACCTTCGCCACGGTCTAGTTCCGGCTCTGCCAAATTCTATTAGCTCTGTGTTTATTCCATCTTTACCCGGAGTTTCGTCTGCTCATTATTATTTCTTTGACTTCTCTTGGTTCTTCTTTTACCCCTTCGTCTGCAGTTTCATATTGTGTTGTAATTTCCACGTTTTGTTGTGGTTCTGTTAGCATTTCTTCAAAGTATTCTACCCAAGCTTTCTTATATTGCTCATCGTTTTCTGTTTTGTTGTCCTTTGCGTCTTTTTTGCAGAAAACCTTTGGCTTGTATATTCTTTTTTGTTTGTTTATTTTTTGATGGAATCTAATGTGGTGACTCCGCACGCAACAGCATGTGGTCTCACGCGGCTTACATCACTGTGTCGGTGCCGTATTTTTGGCATTATATTACAATTTTTGCTGAATTTCAACTCGTAAACTAATATTTATAGAATGAATAAATAAAATAGTGGAATAATTATAAAGTACCATTCGTAACTTAAGCAGATACATTTTTATTCTTGAGAGTTTGAAAAGAGGTATTTAAAGATGCTTGAAACTGACTATAATGACGTAGAGTAGTATCAAAATACTCCCAATATGTTTAAAATACCGCTTATCCTTGATACACCCTTTGATTGAAATCATGCAATAAAAGCATGCAATTAAAACTTATAATCATATTGAGGATGATGTAAAGAAGTGTAACTTTTTATCATTTAGGGACATTTTTTCCACACCATTTTTCTACTACATTTCTTCGACTTCTTTTTTCCATCAACACCTTTTTTTCCGAAACTTTTTTCTACTTTTTTGTGCTACTTTTATGAATAAAAGGATTCTACAGTTATCATGGCGTCACAATCTGTTTTCCCTCAAATACTGGTCAGTTAAAAAAGTTTGGTGTAGGTTTTTTTCTTTTTGTTTACCCTCACTTGTCATTATTTTTCCCAGTATCCTCATGTTTAGTAGGAACTTTTCACAAAATTTCATCTATTTTGGAGCAGGGACAAGTGGAATTAAACAAAAAAGAAGCCTGCAGGACACGTAACCTAAACAGAGCTTTTTAGGTTGACTAGTATTTCAAGAGAAATTTCTACAAAAAAACCATCAGATTTTCGAAGATAAATCAGTATGAAAGCAAACAGTGATATTAAGGTCATACGAGACCCGATCTCCATTTGACGTATTTTTTTCTTGTTATTCTCAAGATTTTTTCACAAAATCTCATCCATTTCAGCACTGAAGTCCGTCATCAACAACATTACCGAATTATTTTTACTTCTAAGTTGGCTTGGAAGTCAGATTTTGAACTTGAATGAAAAAAAAAAGTAAAATACACATAGTACAATAAACAAATTTCTGGAAAAAATGTATTGGTGAAAAAAATGGTGTACAATCCTAGAAATGTATTACATCCAGAACGAACAAAATAGATGTTATTAATTATGAAAGTGACACAGATAAACTAAGTTATTCAATTAATATTGATGCGTTTATGTTGAAATGATCGATTGATGTGGTGCTCCAACCCCAAAAACAAAAACTAATTAGGTGAAATATTGTTGAGATGATTCTTTCTCAAGGTTATGAGAAAATTACCGGCTGTATCTCAATAAGACTTTAGATTTAGATCAAATAAATATTACTGTTGATTTTGATTCTTGACGATTCACTGGTGGAGCTTTAAATGTGACTATTTGTAACATTAAAAAGATAACTCTCGTATGCATCTCAGTAGAGAATGCTATTGTTTCTTTACCACACATATTTCATAATGAATGTGAAAGCAATTCCAATTCAAATTCGTGTAAGCAAAAAAATCAATTAAACACAGCGAGGTACACAAGTAAAATAAAAAATTGACTTACTCTCCTATAAAGTCATTATACTGCTCACTCCAACTTCCGGGCCTGTACAGCCCTGGTGGCGGATTTCTAACAATCTGGAACATAACCCTAGTCGGGTGCATGCTACTCAGTGGAGGTTTCCCATCTCCCAATTCAATTGCGGTTATCCCCAATGCCCAAACATCTGCCCTACTTCCATAACCATTTCCATTACTTCCGCAAAGCACCACTTCCGGAGCCATCCAACACGCTGCTCCAATACAAGTGTTCCGTTTGCCAAGCGGGCTTGATAAAGAACGAGAAAGACCAAAATCCACCAATTTGACTTCACCTTCTTTTGTAAGAAGGATGTTGTCGCCGGAAATCGATCGGAGGATGGTATTATTAGAGTGGAGATAGATTAAAGCCTGGAACAATTAGAAAATGGAAAAAAAGTTTGGATATTTGATTGGTAACTTACTTTGGTGACTTCTTTGAGAATAAATGCGATGTGCTCTTCGGCCATACGACGATTTTTGTCAAACAAAGTACGGACTATATCCATTACTGATCCTCCTTCACAAAACTACAAATTAAATCATCTATTAGCCAAGTTATTTATGTGCCAGAAAAAAGTGCTCCTAGAATTTTGACCAATATAGCAGGTCGAAACACTAATTACGTTATGAACTTGTTGGATTGGATTAATTGATAGTCATTTTAGATGAGGCTTATTTTTAAGTAACTATCTGTAGCTCATTAAAGTTGAAAAAAATCAAAGAAGTAATTCTAGAATTGCTGCTCTGAATTGCTTGCAAAAATTCCCGTCAATCAAAGCGGTAAGAAAGTCTTGCTTTACGTAATTAAATTCAGCCGCTGAGCCAGTTAGCAAAATCACACTGGGCTTGTCACGGCTTAAAAACTGCTTTTTGTTTTTACCTTCCATCAATGTCAAAAAGACATCCCAGTCCGACATCTGTTAATTTCTCCCAGAACTTGCTTCATAAAACAATTGCCCAACGACTGATTGTTTTTTCCTGTCAAGAATTCAAATCTTCGCGCGATTTTTTATTCTTGCTTGACTTGTTTATAGGACAATTGCGCATCAATCGTACATTATTTTTTCTTTAAAGGAATTTAAACCTTCGCGCGCTTTTTTCTCCGTTGACATCTGTTAATTTCTGCGCAGGAAGATAAGTGCGCATCGCTTGTTCTTTTTTTTTTTGTAGTGAAGAATTCGAATATTGCGCGCGTCTTTTTGTCGAATAAATCTGAGTGCCGTTTTCTTGTGCGAGCTTCGTAACGCTTGGCTAAAATTGTGAGTTATGCTCTGGGAACGGGAATGGTTTGTGTGGTTGATGTTTTTTAGTATTTATTGCGGTTTGTTATGGCGAGTATGTTGAAGACATTCCGCGTTAAGTACAGGTTAATAGGTACTTGGTAATTTTTATGTTTTTCATAATTTTGTTATGAGGATAAATGACCAGATAAATAGCTTGTTACTAAAACGCATTTGCCGGGAATGTTACTAATGATATTTTATTAAGTTTAGAACTATTTAGTTTTTTAATATTATGTTTCAATATTTATAGCGGATTTTCTCCATCACGTTTTCAATCGAGTTTAGCAACGTAGATAATGTAGCTTCCGTTAGTAGGATTTTTTCTATTCTGCTGGTGTGTCATGCAATTGACATTCACGTGATGAGAAAATTTCAAAACAGCAATGTTTCCATTATATTATACTATATTTCTCGCAACTAGTACATTTCTACTTGGATACTGTGCACTTACAGTTTATGAAGGAAAAAATGGTATAACTGCAGTAAATATGCAAAATATTTAGGATACAAACATATTTGCAGTAAATGTTGAATACAAATTACTTTCAGCAGGGTTTTAAAATATGATAGCAGAAGTAAATAAAGTGATGAAAGTCATAAAATTACTTACTTCCATTGCAAACCATATTTCTGTCCCTTCGTCCTTATCAACCTTGAATGCTCCATAAAATTCGGGTAGATTTGGGTGATCAGAAAAATGTTCCAATACTCGATATTCTTCTTCAATGTAAACTTCGTTTTCTGCGGATAATTTCAATATTTTGATTGCTACTTTTTTATTGGACATGGTTGAATCGGTAGCTTCATAAACTGAGGCTAGTACACCACTGGAAATACATTCGCCTAAAGTGAATCTTTCTCCAGGATCTGGAAAGGTGTCCAGCTTGGCAGAATCCATATTGTTTTCTGAAAAATAGGATTAAGACCGCAACAATTTTTATTTATACGAGTTCGTATACTTATATTGAAATTAGCAATATATGATCCAATTACAATTATATTTCTGAAGTTAAGGAGGCTGTCCAGTCAAATAATACTAATATTAATTACAAATATATTCACTGCATATTGTTAACTTTTTCTCTTGTCAATAATTTGCGTTTGATATTTTTTTTGAGCGAGGGTTTTTAACGCAGCCTCCAGCCGTTCGTCATAAAACGCAAGTGACGTCATACCATCGCAGACGCATTGATGAAGCCACATATATCTATACTCTCGTAGGCTGCATGCATAAACGTGTTAAGAAGAAATGCGCGCATGCTCTCTGTTAGGGAATAGACTAAACACAATTTTTTTTTGTAATAATATCGGAAAATTTTGATCATTTCTCAAGGTCTTAAGACTTATAATCCGTGAGACAGGGCATAAATTTTTCGTTGATTACCGCTCATTTTAAACTTCGTGAGTGACTTCATTGTGATGAGTCCGACAGCTTTAACATTTGACGAAATTCTTGATTTGGGGGCGTTTTTCAGCGAGGGCTAATTGAACATGTCAATTTCATGAAGCCTTAAAAATTTATCACCGTAATATTGGTGTTTACACTAATCGAAAGATTTTTTGATTTTAAAATGAAAAATAATATTGTCCGACATGAATATTGGGGGCCAGCAGTGAGTCCGACAAGCCGCACTTGTTACAAGTACGTTGGTATGAAAACGGATTACCGCTAGTCTGAGACTTTGAGGACGTGATCAATTATATTTTTTCTAAAATTTGGTCATTTTGTCCGACAAATTTTCGTGGACGTTTTCTCAGACCGTCACTGAAAACGTGTCAGGATTATAACAGCTCCTTCATCAATGACCGCTTATCGGACCAAAACAGTCATGATTTGAAAACATATTATCTGTCCAAGAAACATATTGTCCGACAGAAATATTGGTTCTTATCTTCAGTCCGACAAGAAAACGCTCGCACATATATAACTCAGTTTTTGACGTATTTCATATCAAGAGATAAGTAATGGATAATTCATTAACAAAATAATTGAAAAAAAAGTAAAGTAGAAAAAAGAAGAAGAAATATATTATAATGTCACTAAGTTAGAACGTTACTCACTTCAATCTCCCATCCCCGGGGGTTCCAAGTAGAATTAAATTGGTATTCGATGCTCCATCCGAATCTAAAATTAGGATTAGTGGTTCCCATTCAAAATTTTAATGTGACCTTCTCCCCCGACTATGGGAGGAGGAGAGAAGTCTTTGAAATTTTTCTTCAGCCATATTCCCATTCGGTGCATATTTCTCCAGATATACTTCAAATATGCCATATCTCACATTTTCCACACAGACTTCCACTAAGCCAAGTTTCACATCACCTCGTGTGCGCGGTACAAAGTTTTCTCTTAACGTCGTAAAATTGAAATGGGACACTTGTATATATTTTCAGCTTTCTGCACTCGATCATATGAACTTCAAGTATGCCAAATGACAAATTTTTTCGTGCCTACAATATGCTTGAAAAGGGATACAAAGCTTGCCCTTCACGTATTAATATATAGATTAAAATTGGACACTTGTAATTTTCGCTTTCTGCACATCGTCTCCATATAAATTTTTAGTATGCTAAATCTCACACTCCTCCGTGCATGCAATATGCTTAAGAAGAGGTCGAAAGTTTGCTTTTGATGTATTAATGTATAGATATCATAGTTGAAGGAAAATTTGAATGATATTTGAGGTGATTATCACAGTATACTGACTTTATATCACACATTTGATTCCAAAATAGTATTAATATTTTGGTGCACAAGCCATTTTTTATTATTTATAATCAATAATCATACTGACTTGATATGCATTCCATATACGTATATGCCTATGAACGCAGCCGCATTCATACCACATATTTTTGCTTTTTCTGGAGTATTGCCCCACTCGAATTGTCGGACATGTATATAGTTCTAGACACTATTTGAATGGAAAATAAAAAACATAGGGATGAGCGGTCGTGGATGAAGGAACTGTTATAATCCTCACACGTTTTCAGTGTCGGACTGACAAAACGCCCCCGAAAATTTGTCGGACAAAATGACCAAATTTTAAGAAAAAAATAATTGAACACATCCTCAAAGTCTCAAACTAGCGGTAATCCGTTTTCATACCAACGTACTTGTGACAAGTGCGGCTTGTCGAACTTACCGCTGGCCCCCAATATTCATGCCGGACAATATTATTTTTCATTTTATAATCAAAAAATCTTTCGATTAGTGGAAACACTAATATGACGGTGATACATTTTCAAGGCTTCAACAAATTAAATTAGCTCTCGCTGAAAAACGCTCCCAAATCGGCTGTCGGACTCATCACAATGAAGTCACTCACGAAGTTTCAAGTGAGCGGTAATCAACGAAAAATTTATGCCCTGTCTCACGGACTATTAAGGCTTGTTTATAATGGATGTAAACTTATGATGCAAGATGTATGATGTTATTTTCAACAGCCTAATTCATAATCAAACGTCAAAATTGTCAGAAATAGATCTAGAGAATGATTTTCAAAATCGATTGACAGTAAAATAATTCTGTCATGTTTTCAATAATTCTGTTAAAATATAAGAAAATTATTGTAGAGAAGAAGGTACCATGAAATTTATTTTCATTTCATGTCATTTCTTACTTGGTATTTTCAATTCATGAGCTATTTATTTCCATGAATTCTTATTACATAATTTATTTTCATAGTCCACGTTACATTTATCATATATAGGTATACGGAAGTTTTTTTACAAGTCAAATTAACTTTATATCAAAATCACTCATTTCAAACAGCAGTACAAACTTCGTGATGTGAAGACGAAATGTCAGTGTCAAATATGTCTACTGAAATACAAAAATAAATGCAACGCATACACGTGATACAATGCTCGCTCGCTATTGATTGGGAATAAGCTGCATGATGTTAGACTTGAAAGTTGGTGAACTTTACGGTTACAGCATAAGTTAACATCATATTTCATGTCATTATGAACGTCAACGTGAAAATGCGTATAGTTTAATTTTAAAGACTACAGAGTAAATCACCGGTTACATCCATTATAAACTAGCCTTTACTTCACTTGTACCTACAACTTTTGACTGAATAATTGACAGTTGACACTGACATTGACATTAGGCAAAATCGATTGCAATCAAAATTTGAGGTGATTATTTAGATGTTATAATTGTTAAAACACTGTAGCAGTCTCAAATACTAAATTTTATCATTCTAGTTTCGAATTTATGCGCAAAATGAAAAAAGATTGTCAAATGAAGTCCACTTCCAGCTTAGTAGATTGCTATGAGAACAAAAAGTTGTCTCTTGAATGCTGCAATTGCTTTAAATACGTAATTTCATGATTCTACAGCTGATCGTTCTGGATACGAAAATTTTGGAAAACTATTCAGTAAACTGCATTTTTGGTTCAGTCGATCGCAATTGTAATGCGAGGTGTACAACTAGATGTTACAAAAGTGCTTAATACGAAAGTTTAACATTCTACTTTGATTCGCTTTATTTTGCTCTTAAAACATCAAATTTTGATTTTTCTTTGTGAAGTATAATGCAGTCCTTTGAACTTCAAATTCATTTAATATATTCAATTTTGTATGTTGCAGTGCATTGGGATGATTTTCAAAAGCGTCGTACGTCAGACATCAGGTGGCAGGCGGTAAGTTCACATTTTGAATATTGTGTAATAGAACTTATACGTATTGTAAATGTAACGTCTAATTGGATCTTAAACTTGCGAAGTAGAATTTTTATGGCGCGTCGGAGGCAATTTTCAAAAGCGTCTGACGGCAAGCTTACTATAAGTATTGAATACTAAAAAATAATAGATCTGCTCGGGAAGAATTTGACTAACACAGATTATAGGGAACCTACTCAAGTTTCCGTCACCAAATATGAAATATTTGAAACCATAAGCTAAGATAAAAGTGAGAAAAAAAAAACTGGTTTCCGATGGTCTTCTTCCAGCTTACAATCATATTTCAATTTTATTCTCTAATATTCATTTTAGAATATCATACATTTCAGTTTTAATTTCTGTCTCATAATTTTCCTATGTTTTACCTAAATGCGGGGCGGGGGGTGGTGCGCGTCGCGGTGCTGGTGTATTTTAATTTTCAGAGGAAATCCAGAATCTACTGCTTTATTGGTAGTATATTTTAATGATAGTTTTAATATTACGTAATTGAACTACATATCAATAATGAATCTTTCTTAATTTGAAAATTTGAGTTATTTATAAGCGAGCATTAAATCTCTGTAAATTGGCAATAAATAAAGCAAAATCACCATTTATAGAATTGCCAACTGCAGATTTGTTCCATTTTCCGACTAAACACAGATTGCACTAATCAGGTTACATTTAATCTGATTAGTCTCTTGAAACCTGGCAAGTGCTTTTCTGCCTTTAAATTCATTAGCCACGTGTTCAGCTACAAAGCAGAAGTTTCCTTTCTAGGATTGCGACGTAAAAGATGCTCTTTAATGTCAAGAGAATTGAAGATTATTTTTATTTGGATTTTTATGATGCTTCTAAAGAAATAGAAAGTTTCCGCAATTACATCAAAGAACATAATTAGAAGAGTTATTAGTAGTGCGTTAATTAAGGAAGTTGTTATTAATAATAGAGGGTAACTTTGCTCCACATGTTTAAATTTATACAAATAAACATTAATTTCATAAAAAAATATTGAAGTTTATCTTGAAAAAATTAGAAACTCCACATGCAATAAATATCAACAGAAACAACAAATTCAATCAATAAAATTTTCTGTCACTTTAGAATATAATTAATATAATTTATCTAATTCCGTTTTGAAAAGTCAAACTTTACATCAATTTCTGACGTTATGCAACGTCCCATTTTTCATAACTGCAATGCAACAGTTGCGTAAAGTAGCATAAAGTATTTACGTAATGACTTTACGTAATGACTTTACGTAACTGGCCATGTTTCAGAGCTAATCAATTATACTTATCTGCGTATAATTAAAAGAAAGATTTATTATTCACAGTATGCAGCATTGGCAGAGTCTTTAATATCAAAGGGTACTATATCACTCAGGATATTACTGCTTGAGCACATTTTAAAAAATTATTTTGACGTTTTGTGAAAATTCGATATTTGTTTATTTCAGTGCACTCTTGTTTTTGTAGTAACAATAGATGATCATGAATCACAGTCATCTGAATTTGGTGATGTGACGTGAGAGATGTTCTCATTGAAAAATATAGTTAAAATTATTTTGACGGAATTAGATAAAATTTTGTACAGAATACGTTATGAAAAGCCACATTGTTTGACTTACGTTATTTGCAAAACTCGCTACGCTCGTTTTGGCAAATATTACGTTTCGTCAAACAAAATGGCACTTTTCATAACTAATTATGTAAATAACTATTTAATAATATTTTGACATGTAAAATGTCAAATGAAATAAAAAAATTGACAACAGATTATCATTTCATTTTAACTGATTGTTTTATACGGCAAATTCTGAATGTCTGTTATACTTATAAACTGCACTTCCGGCTCAGCCGATTGATACAAAAATAGTAGATAACTATTTTGATGCTACAAGTTCAAACACTAAATTTCAATATGCTATGACTAATAATTCTAGATTTATGTAAAAAATTTAAAAAAAGTTTCAAGTAAAGTGCACTTTTGGCTTGACCGATTCATACAAAAATAGCAGATAATCATTCTGATACAACATCAAGTTCAAATACTGAATTTCATCATCATTGATTGATCATTCTGGATTGATTAGAAAAATTCGAAAAAAGTTTCAAGTAAAGTGCACTTCCGGTACAGACGATTGGAACCATGATGCGAGGTGCGCAACTAGACCTTAAATACAAAATTTCAATGTTATACGTTCAACCAGTTTTGAGATTTGCTAGTTACGAACGAACGAACGCACGCTCAGACGTACCGACATCAAGCCGAAAATAGTCAAAATGGATACAGAGATGCTCAAAATGGATATTTCCATCAAAATCTCGATAGGTGAATTTTGTCGGTTTTACAATACTTCCTTGTGCTTAGTAAGTAAAAATGTGCCTTAATTATTTGAAAACCAATTTGTTTTTAATTATAAATTATTGCTTTAATTATGAAAATTACCTGAAAAGCCACACCTTACTTCAGACTCAATTGTGTTAATTACTAAATCTTTTAAAAATCTCTTTTAGTAATTGATAATTATAAGTAGAAAATGCAACTCAATCTTACCTTTAATGTAACGCGTTAAATGAAACGTGGAAAATTTATGGATATTGGAACAGTTGACATACGCCTTTGAAGAAAACAAAAGTCGAACTAAAATGATATTGGAGAGATTGTGCCGTTTGTTTGAATACATAAAAGTGCGGTTTTAAATGGCTTCGTTAGTTAAATAAACACTGAATTTAGTTCACGTATTGATTCAAAAGCAGGAAATGGAGTTTAATAGGTCATGATCAGAAAAATTAATAGGGGTGCTCTTTTTATCATGAATAAACTCGCATACAGGTCGAAGTTTGCTTTTCAAAGTAAGATCGATTTTGAATCGACTTCGATAAAAAAATGATCGTAACGTGGTAGAATTGCCAAAAAACGTATGATTTGTACTTGTACCAAAGTAAAGTAGTGACCCTGAGGAATATGTACAGTATTATGATCTTTTTTTAATTTGGGCTGAATCGATTGGCGATCAGGCAAGATCTGTAAAACGATACTGATAATTTTTCTCGAGTTCAAAGCAACTAGACTGGTAAAATTTGTGTTTAGGGGTATTTCTGTAAACACTGGAAGGTATTTGGGACTTTAGAGGCATTAACAGAGATATGTTTCTGAAAGAAAAACAATGTTGACTCGGAAGAAAGATCTGCAAAGCTATGTTGGAAGGAACTATTCTGGTAAAATTCCTTTTCAGAGGTACTATTGTACTATGTACTATATGGCACTCCAAGAATATTTTCAAAATAGTGTGTGACTAAATGGTCAATATCGAATTGATTTTGAATCGACTGACGACTGAGGAAGGTCTAAAAAACGGTACAAATTGATTCTTTCTCGACTTTTATGTAATTGTGCTGGTGTAATCGTGCCTGGACATATAAATGTAAATTTGGGACTCCAAGAATATATAAAGAACGATTTGTATTGTGATTGACCAATATCGATTTATTATTGAATCGATTGACGACAGGGAGGAGCTCTGAAAGACGATGTGGATTGTTTTTTTTTTTTATTTGGCAGAAACTGCTGACAAAATTCATGTCCAGGGACTACACTGGAAGTTATTTATGATTTGATGAAAAATACCCCATACCCTTTGAATGTTCAATCGATTGATGGCAAGGGAAGATCTGGAAGACGATGTTCATTGTCCCTCCAGTTGAATAAGGTTGTGCTGGAAAAAAATTGTGTGAAGATGCAATAGTAGTCATTGGAAGATATATTTGATTCTAAAAAGGATCTGCGGAGCAATGTGTGTCAGAAAAAAGCAATATAAATTGATTTTGAATCGATTGATGACGAGGGAAATTTGAAATTGGATGTAATTTATATATCTGTGTTAAGACTGAGTTGAAGAAATTGAGAGAAATTATATATTATTATATAAGAAGATCCTGTCAAAAACGACCAAATGATTGTGAATCGATTAACGACGAGGGAATATCTCTAAGTTAATGTCATTTGTATTTCTCTATCAAGATTGGGCTGTGCCAAAAATTTTTATATGTAAAGATGCTATTGTAAATACTGGAAATTATTTCAAAGGTCTGGCAGAACGATGTATGTCGAAAAAGACCGATTCATTTCGAATCGATTGACAACGAGGGAATATCTGAAAGGTAATATCTATATTTCTCCATTTGGGTGGAGATGTAATTCGTGCTCAGAGATTCTACTGTGAGCTTTGGATTTTAAATAGATTTGAAGAATATTTTGTATGAGAAAAAAACAATAGTAAATAGGTGTTGAATCGATTGAATACAAGGAAATATCTGATAGGAGATCTTGATTGATTTGGGAGAACTGTGCTGATAAAATTCGTGTTCAGGGGAAATATTGGAAGTGGCGCAACATTCTAAGAATGGTTACAGAACGATTAATATGAAAAAGGACCAATATTACGTTAGTATTGAATCGATTATTAGTGAGGGGAGATTTGGAAGTCAATTTTGGTTGTTTTCCATCGTTTGGACTGAGGTTTGCTGATGGCATATGCAAGAAAAATTGCAGAACGTTGAACGTCGCAAAATACCAATATCAAATCGATTTGCAATAGATTGACGACGAAGGAATGTCTAATAGGCAGTGCTTATTGATTTTCTTGATTTGGGAATTCGTTTTGATGGAATTAATGCCTAGGAGTAACATTGGAAGTAATACAACACCAAGAGCATTTACAGAACGATCTATGTGAAAAACTACCAATATTTATGTTAGTATTGAATTGATTATTGCTAGAGAAATATCTAGAGAGCAATTTTGATTGTTTTCCATCGTTAGGACCGAACTATGCTGATGGCATATTCAAGAAGAATTACAGAACGACGTTGTATTTCTAAAGACACTAATAACGTATCGATTTGGAATCGATTGACGACAAGGGAATGTCTAATAGTTACTGCTGATTGATTTTCTTGATTTAAGAGAATTGTGCTGATGAAATTCATGCTCAGGAAGTAATATAACACTCTAGAGCTTTTACAGATTGACCTATATGAAAGAATACTAATGTTATGTTAGTATTGAATCGATTATTGGTAAGGGGATATCTTGAAAGCAATTTTGATTGTTTTCCATTGTTTGGACCGAGTCATGCTGATGGCGTATTCAAGAAGAATTGCAGAATGTTGAACGTCGGATAACACCAATATCAAATCTATTTGAAATCGATTGACGGCAAGGGAGTATCTAATAGGCAATGTTGATTATTCTTCTTGATTTTGGAGAAGTATGCTGGTAAAATTCGTGTCCAAGAGTAACATTGGAAGTAATATGGCATTCTAAGAGCGTTTGCAAAACGACCTATGTGAAAATATACCACTATTATGTTAGTATTGAATCGATTATTGGTAAGGGAGTATCTGAAAAAGCAATTTTGATTGTTTTTCATCGTTTGGACTAAGCTATACTGATGACATATTCAAGAAGAATTACAGAACGTCCTATATTGGTAAATACCAGTATCGGATCGATTTGGAATCGATTGACGACCAGGGAACATCTAATAGACGACGTTGATGATTTTTCTTGATTTGAGAGAAGCTGTACTAGTGAAATTCGTATCCATGGATGACACTGAAGATATAGAAGATTCGTAAGGACGATTAATGGCAAGGGTAGATTTGATAGGCAATGTTGATTGTCTTATCGCCGTTTTGACGGAGCTTTTTTAATAAAATACAAGTTCAAAGATTTGTTTGAGACTGTTAACACTGAATGTGATATTATACTCTAAGAATAATCGCGACAAGGCGTGTATTGATCAATCTCTAATTGATTTGGAATCGATAGAAGATGAGGAAAGATCTGAAAAAGTCGTTAATCCCTTTTTTTCGTGATCGAAATTTTGCTAATTGCATTCGTGTCTGCAGATGTAATTGTAAACTCCGGAAGTTATATAAGACACCAAAAAGTTAACTTTCTTCTTTGATACATGTCGAAAAAAGCCAATATTTTATTGTAGTTGAATCGATTGTGACCAGGGAATCTCTGATTAGATTATGAAGAAACTATGCTGATAAAAATTGTCCCTAGGGATAACATTAAAAGTTCAAGGAAGCTGAAATCGTTTGCAGAACTGTACAAAACACCAATATCACGTTAATATTGAATCGATTGACGAAAAGGGAACATTTGGAACGCAAGTCTAATTGCGTTGATTGTTTTTCTCGATTTGGAAAAAAGCTTTGTATCCAAAGTGCTTTTGGTAACACTGGACGTTGTATGGGACTCCAAAAATGTCTTCAGAATGATGTGTTCCGAAAAAGAGTCAATTGATAGTGAGGGAAGATCCTAAGAGTGATCTGATTATTTTCTTGAATTCGGAAGGAACTTTACTGATAATATTTGTTCCTGAAGATGCTACTGTAATAGGCTTCAAGAAAGCTTCACAGAATGATATGTCGTAATAGTCGATTTTCTGTTGAATCGATTGATGAGGAGGAAAAATTGAAAAGAAATCGTTGTGGTGAAACTCATATTCAAAGATGCTACTGTCAACAAAAATTGTTGTAGACAAAAAAAATAAATTGAGCCAATAAATTATTTCATATGGCAATTGTGGGCCAAAAATAATTACTGTGTGCCTGCAACCACCCACATTTAGGCATCCTGCGATTTTTAGCTGCACTTGAATGTAAAAATGATCATAAAGAGACAATTAGTGATTTTGCGTGCGATTTATTCAAAAATCTTATTGCTATATTCCTATAATCAAGATTTTCGAAAAGATCTTGCAATGAAATAATTGTTTTTCTTTCGTGTCTTCAATTTCTTACAATTGTTTATAAAGAAATGACCGTAGAAACGGAAAAAAAATTCTTGCATTGAATGAGAAGAAACGAGTTCAACCATTCGTAATCCGCTACTTATTATGTCATCCACATCTCGATCATTTCATCCGACTTTTAAGAAATCATCTCCGTAAAAAACAACAAAACATCTGCACGGAAGCAGTTGCACATCGATTCAACAGTCTCAGCAACATCATATCAGAATGTAAAGCTCGCTTTTACCCTATGTGCTCGGCATAAACACATTATATACCTCTCCACCTATATTGTATCGTATCAAAGAAGATAGTTTTATTAGGCTTTATCTTGCCATCTCCCAGTAAGGCAGAAATCTGCGGATCTTCTTTACCGACACAGCAGTTATCTCTCACGGTAGCCTAAGTTGTTTTGTTCACGAATGGTGTTTCTTCTGTCGGAACCTTTGATGACAATAGATTTTTGTTTATGACAGTCAAATGCCAACTTTGTGCAATGGATCGTATTTCAAGTAGTTTATGTTTAAGCCGATGCGATTTTGTTGAAGGTTTCCTCAATGGAACGGCCTGCTTGATTATTCGATTTTGAAAAGGAAGTGAATAATCTTGCAGTCCATTAATTCAATTGTTGCTGACTTGTAAATAGCTTCAGAATTACTAAATAAATAAATAAAAAAATTTTGGTAAACAAAAAAGGACGTATATGGCAGTTAAGGGAGCTTCTATCATGAATTAAAATTCGAATGGTAATTATTTTTTGCAAGAAACTTACCTTGTGTGAACTGTTGGATATTCAAGTGGCATTGTACTTGCTGCGGCGGTACTCATACTGAAATTAGAACTGAGCTGATATTTTAGACAAAAATCTGTTAATCCAATCGGAACGGATGCTAGATCAAATAAATAATATTTTAATATCCTTTGGCGCTCTGAAAATATCTTATTAATAATTAATATATTATTATTAATTCCTAGTCAGGAAATAATCCAATTTGTTTGCACTAAATTAAAAAAATTCATCATGCAATCATTTCAAAATAAAAATTAAAGCGCTCCAAGTAAAATACGAGAATGTTATTCTCGCTGTTGGTGTCTTGCATAGTGCTGCCACCACTTCAGGCGGTGAAACGCGGAAGCTTCGCGCTCATACTCCGGAACGAAGCTTCTGTAATTTATAGTGCGTTCGTTAATGCAGCTCGAGCGCAGAGCGTACAGAGCTTGGAGCTAAGTCACGTGATGTCAAATCACTCCATTTACTCCGTGAATTAAAGAACGATTCAACTGTCAAATATATCTAAAATTTAAAAATTATTGGCGTGAGAACGGTTGGAAGATACAAATATGAGCAATTTATTAGTTCATGCGATTCAAATTGGTCATGAGTTAATTTTTGACGATAATAATGATGATGAAAATGGTGTATCTATTATTTATTAGGAAAAATAGAAAATTATGCAGAAGAAACTGTTCCTCGAAGCTAAGATAATCGATTTAAATCGTATTTTAGAATACAGCCAACAACATTCGAAGTATTGTTGACAAAACTACATACTTTTATTCATTTTAATGCAAAAACAAGGCATGAATTACAAATAGACAAACAAATAATGATAACATCGTGGTGTTTAGTAAACAAAGAATGTTTTTAGAACTTCGTCAAAAGATGCATAAGTTTGATTACAAACATAGCACAAATATAATAAGTTATTTTCTGTCATTTTTGTTCATAAATTCTTGTCAGGTTCGCGTACGTTTATAATTTGGCGCGATTTGAAGTATTCACTCCGCAAGCACCACCTCTTATGCTGGTGCATTGAGAGTGAGCTCCAAACACTCCACTCTGCTATTACCGAACGTTACTATTTCCGGTCTATCTCTGTACCATTTACGCTTTTTGCAATTAAAGAACGCAAAAGAGCAGATGGAGTGAAAAGATTTGCATTACCGAACGCACTATTAATCGAAGTTTTTACGAGCTTTTTACGTTGTTTGAAGTTTTTATCCATTGCGTATTAATGCGTAAAGTTTTTTACAATAATCTATCTTTGAGGAAAATTGAATTTTTGCTGTTGGGAATGTAATTTATGATAATTTGAGGAACTAATTTATTTATTGTATAAAATGTGAAATAATACAGTAAACAGTAATAAATACTTATTTAAATATTTTAAATACATAATACTGATACTTATTGGTCGAGAGAGATTAGAATAAATAAAATTAAGTACATTTTCACATGATTTAAAAATTGATATACATATTCACAAAATATAGGAATAAATATTTTGATATGGTAACACTGGAATGATGTAATTCTTAACCTATATATTACAGGAACAGCCACAAAATATGCAGAATTAATATTGCCTGGACAATGTAAGCATTGTTATCTAATTAAACATGACCATTTTTGTTGTTGTTGCAACTGAGGCAAAAGATGGCGCCGCCGGTATCAAATCTATTATTTTTGATAAATTCCAACCTTCAAATGACCTACAAAATTTTCAACCAGCTGCGCCATTTAATTTATGTTTGACTTTTGTATTTTCACAAAAATTAATAAAATGGAATAGTAGGGGAGCCCACGATGCTAAATGGGGATTTACTCGAGCGTCGTGGAGACCAATTGGATTTTGAAGATTAGATGGTAGAAAGAAAAAAAGATTATATGATGTATGCCTATTCACTGGTGGAGGCAGCGTCTATAGGCTTGGAATACATGTTCCACTGAACGCACTAAGCTTTATTGACGATTTGTGCCATTTTGGCTTGCGGAAATCGGCCGATTATATTTTTTCCGTAATTCTTGAATTATTTTCTTCAGAATAAAAAAAAAATCGACTGCGCTCGATAATGTCGGGATGACGTTTTTTTCGCAAGTTTGTGACTTTCCCACTTCCTTACGTCATACTTAATTTGTCAGATAATTGGAATGCATAATATTCATCACGTAACTAACCCATCATGCTAAATCTGACGCGCTCGACTATTCCCAGCTATCGATTTTTTTTTTTTACTATCCTACTGTACCCGCGTTCCTATACTATAGAGGGCTTGAATTTGGTAGAGGTACTCAACAGGGTGCAAGGTGTCCCCCCGTATGTTAATCTGCCGCATTTGAGTAAATCCCAAAATCCCCTCTTGGGCTCTCCTACTAGAATATCGTGCTGCGATTAGATACTTGAAAAAAGATCAACACCAAATTGTACAATGAAAAAGAAGATTCTGCACCTACAATTTCAGAAATTTAATATTGGTCATAAGAGAACGTCCAGGACATTCAAATAGCTCACCTCGCAAGAAATGGTTCACGAAATCCATGGAACAATAATCGACAATAAACGAATGACTGAGTGCGAGATAGTTGCGGCTGCAGGTATTTAATCGATGGATGCTCATCATTTTGCATGAATATTTGAATTGAGAAAGTCCTTTGACAAATGGCAGTCGCATTTGCTTTCAGTCAACAGTAAACTCAATCGTTTGACCATTTTAAAGAACTTTTTGCACCATTTCGTGATTGTGATGCAGTCATGGATTCATAATAATAAACTAAAGACTAGGAATCAGTTGAAATAGTGTTCTACTCCTGGCGAATCGAAGTTAAAAAAGACTAAGATGAGAGTGACGTCCAACAAGGTCACACACATAATTTTTGGGATGCGAATGTTTTAATTCACTTCGACTATTTAAAAAAGAGCAAGACAATCACGAACATATTTTGCAGAGCTGTTGAATCAATTCGACGCAGTTTTGAAAAGAAAGCGATTGCATTTGGCAATAATATTGCTATTTTTATCAGAGTGATGCACCGGCGCACAAATGTGCAATTGCAATGGCACAACGCCAGAAATTATTCACCATATACTAGATTTAGCTTCATAAGTAGTGATCCAAATAAATTGATATAGAGACGATGGAAGTGGCAAAGGGACTAAAATAACTCCGTTTTGACAACCATGGCATATGGTGCCCTAAATTATGAAGTTTTTTATTCTGGCTTCTTAAGTTCCAAATAAAACGTAGTCATTTATTTCATAATGTAACTAAATTTCAAATTCACAATTTCAAGCTGATGATGGTTGGCCGTTGCGGCGCCGAAACGTCCTGTGTCTTTAAATTAACGTAATTCTGCTTACGGAGTTATTTTGGTCCCTTTGTCACTTCCATCGTCTCTATACTAGATTTAGTCTTCTCTGATTATAATAATTTATGCCCAAAATTAAATTTGCTCGATGATAAGAAATTTGGGTCGAATGAGAAAGTCATTACTAATACAGAGACCTGTTTTGAGACCGATTACATTTCAACCCAGCACTCCACAAAATACGGGAATTGTCATTTTAATTTTGAATACTGGCTCAAGATGGCGCCACTAATCAAATATTAAGCAAAAAGAATAGTAACAGCTTTATTTAGTTGAGCTAAGTCCAAAGTTTTAGAACGATACGTACAACATTTTAGCTGTAGCGATTTTTATGTTCACAAGTTATTAGAGATATGGAATTAACTCGAGAAAATCTTCGCGCAATAATTTTTTACAACTTTCGAAGAAAATTCTCTCAACAAGAAAGCTCCGCCGAGTTGGTTTCTCTTTTCGGTAATGCAGTACCACATTAGTCGACAATTTAGGCATGGAGAATAAAGTTCGCCGCACACGATGCAATTTTTCAAGCAATTTTGTTCACTTGGCGCCGCACTGGGTGCCACGCTTGCTCCGATGCAAGAAATTTGGTGCGATGCGGGGTACTAGACTTACCACGAGACTTGTTTTTCAAGATAGGTTCAGTGCTATTTTTCGCACTTGCTGCGCCACTGACTGCTGTCCACAGCCAATCATAGCAGACGACGAAATCACGTGATTACATCACTGAGTTGTATGTCGCATCAGAATGCTGTGCCTCATTAGTACATTGTGTTTTGTGGTGTTTTAAGATACAAATAAGTAAAAATTATGGCTAGTGGACATTAGGTAATGTTTACGTACCCTAGCTCAGGGTGTATACCAAAAAATTAAATAAAAATTCCCTGACTTCCAGGTTTTCCATAAATTTCCAGACAGTAAAAAACAAAAGTTTGATACAAGCTTACATATAATCACAGATTAATGTTGCAATTCTGTGTGAACCCTATAAATCTGTGAATTAAAAACAAAATCGCAACGAACTTGATATCATGAACGAATTTACATTAATCGACAAAAGTAAATGTAGTTTAATAAATTTTTTTGTTCATGAATTTAGAGATCTGGAAGACTTATAGATTTGCACAGATGGCCCAAGTATCTTAAAGAGTGAAAATATACTTTTATGAGTAATAATGCAAAAATATCCTATGATGTATTTTTTCCAGACAAATATCAGAGATTCCCTGACGATTCCATGACATTTCCAGTTTATCTAAATTCCCTGACATTTCCAGGTTTTTCACGTTTGGTATACACCCTACTAGCTCGTCAAACAAAATGTTGAAAACTCTGCGGCCTTGATTCCTTCTGAAAAATCACTCTCTTGACCAAAGTTTTTTCTTCTTTTTTTTTCTGTCTCGTAATTCGCAAGCTATAACTGCAGCAAATGCTCCTGCTCTCCTCCGACGATTAGTTTCGGCAACATCCATACTTGTAATGTGAAAATCTACCAAGTCTACGTTCTAGTGTTAGAATGAGTGGCGCAGCTTGCATCGTGTGATGCGAGAATAAGTGTCACACTAAGTGTACCTCAGAGTGGCCCAGTGCGCAAGAAAACTTGCTGCAAATTAAGTGAACAAAATTGCATGGAAAATTGCCTCGTGTGCGGCGGGCTTAAGTCTTAGGGATGAGCCAAGTACAAGTCACCCAAAAACGATAGTCACTTGGAAAAACGTCAATGCCGTGCGCAAGCTCATCAACGAAGATTGACATATGACATATTGCGAGATTAAAGCATCATTGGAGATGTCAGAGACCTCAATTAAAAAAATTTGCATAAAGAATTGTGTGTAAAAAAATTGGTCTTCCGTTGGATACTTCATCTGTTGACCGAAGGACAGAAAGAAGCTAGGGTCGATTGGTATTAAAAAAACGCAGGCAGCTCTTCAGCATCTTCAGTGGTGTGTTGAACGGTAGTCGCCTATTTGGGTATTCCAAGGTGACAAAAATCATCCGTTCTCGAAGTGTGTCCAAAAAGATGATCGCAACATTTGTCTCAAAAGTAGGTCATATAGCAACAATTCCTCTGCAAGGTAGAATAATAGTTGCTCCCGATTGGTATACAACCATTTGTTTGCCGGGAGTAATTGCTACGAGCTTCGAAAAACCAACACTGAACGACGAATCATCCTCCACTAAGACAATGCAAGTTCGCACACAGTTCGCAAAATTACTGAATTTTTAGAGCAGTAAAACATCGAATTGTTGGGCTATCCCCCTTACAGTTCCGACCTCCCAACGATTTTTTTTACTTTTCCAAAAACTAAAAATGGACTGCGTGGTCAAAGGTTTCAGTCGCCGGAAGAAGCAATTTTGTCTGTACCATAGAATCACTGCTTCCAAAGTTGGTTCGAGCGAATGCAAAAATGCATTTGTGAAGAAAACTTCGAAAACAATAAAGTCATTAAAATCTATACTGTTTTCTTCCAGCTCTATATGCAAAATCTTGCCTAACCACGGTTATTTTGTCGCATTATTTTGGCGCGGTTATTTTAACATGGTACCTTAGAAGTTGTTATTCTACATAGAAATTAAAAAAAGAAATCCGAATAACCTGCTACTCTTTTTGAGTCAGTTGGAAATGATTAATAACCATAATCCAAACCACGAAAAAAATATTTAAGAGGTTCTTGGTTCTGGTTCAATAAATTTATGGACCGTTTCGTCAGGCAATATTATCTTTGTCCAGGCAATGTCAGCTCTCCCCACATTACGGGCCTCGCCTGTAACTGATTTTATTTACATAATATCGCTGCCGTATGCAATGTATTGTGATCTCTGGAATTATTAGAGTAACATCACTTTGAGAAATTGGATTCAGGTACAAAAAGTCAGTAATTATTACACAATTTTTGCTGTGGGTTAATGAATAGACTGATTAATTCCTTCATTTGTCATTCAAGATTCAATACATTGCATAAATGATGCACAGCCTGTATGTGTGCTTCAATTTAGTTAAAACTATTATTAAAATCAGTGTTTCTACGAATTAATTATCAAATATTTCTCTGTTTCATTTACAAATTGGAATCCATTCTTCTATAACACAATTTTCGCATTCAACTTTGCAGCACCAATGAAACTTACAATTACACCTTTCATTTCTTCTTCTTTTCACCATATTATAGCCTCGTCCACAGCACAGTGACGCACATCCGTCATACCCTTCACTTGTTTTATTACAAACCCTCCCGTTGGTCCCCAAAATGTTCATTGTAGGATCCCGCTCGCAAAAATTCGGCGATTTTTGATAATACAACAACTCGGTTGTAATATCGCGTTTGTTTTTCCCGCGCTGTTTCGTTTTGGCGCGAGATTTCAAATTTTGTTTGCGGGCACGTGGTTTGGAGGTTATGATGACTGGGGAGCCGTTTCCTAAGTTTGATTGGTCCACCAGTAGGGCAGAGCGGAAACGGTTTTTGAGGACTTTTCCGATTTGGCGGATGTCTGGGGCTACACGCCAACAGGTTTTCAACTCGCAACTGCCGGACATTCCGTGGCATTTGCAACGGATCTGCATGTTGTTTGATACTGCCTAAGAATAAAATGCATATTATAGAAAATAAGTCCTTCGAGGACATTGAACTCACATAAAACAACTGATTCAGACGTTATAAACCAAACAAGGAATGTGTATGCATATAAAAAAATTTTGGTGGCTCATATTCATAATTTTTAATTATTAAAATAATTTCAATCTGTATCATGTCTATTTTTCAACGGGCCGGCTCTGTTCTAGTGCATCTCCATCACTTGTTGAATGCGGCCCTTGCATTAATCATCTAATGTCAAGTTCCATTGTGTAAGTGTCATGGCGTATAATATCCTGTCATTACACCACTACACTAGATCATTATAATCAAATTAAAGGCCCCGCACCGACCACTCCAATGGTTTAGAACCTCTTAAGATTGAATCAGTGCTCCCAAAGATTGCGATAATTCTATTAGGCTTATTTTAAATTAGTTAAATTGATTTGTTAGACACAATTCGTTTGGACATTTTCAATTTTAAAAGAATATAAATATTAGCTCATGTATTGTTTTTTTTTTAAACATAAAATTTTGGTGGGCAGGACTGATTCATGATTCAAGTAATTTCAAAATGGGCTTTCCAAATGATGAGTGTGGTTTTTCAGCTATTAATCAAATATTGTCCGCTATAGTATTAAAACACATTGCTTCGAAAACCACAAATTGAAATTTTAAACTTCCCAAATATCTCAATTAACTGACGAAGCATTTTTATCTACTCCCCCGTACATTCAGCAACAGTGGCGCTATCTTAAATTTTTTAGGAGGCAGATAAATTTCTTATTTAGTTAACTCGCAATGCTTGTGACAGCTTTGAATTTAAGATTAAATGCTGAGCTATTTTTAATATTTTATATAACCTTCCTTACTTCCGGAGTATTTGGCTCAAAATATTTTGAATTTCCTCCACTGTTTACTAATTCTAGTAGATACAGGTAAAATGCTATAGTGTCCCCTTTTGCACTAAATGTACGGAACACTTAGTGCGCGAATCTCATACAGTTTTATTACGAACAAAAAAAGCATTCTGCGCCACTGGTAGATAGCGTGTTGACCATTGCCCATCACGGACGCGCAACACAATGTTATTATTATTGTTATTATTACTGTACCGAACACCGGCCATCGAGAGCCAAAGACCACCCGCAAGATTCACTCATTAAGTGTTTTGTGTCGGCCACATCACACTAACACTCGTAATTCATTTTAAGCTAGCCCCTTCTTCAAGAAAAGATTGAGCTTTGGGTGCTTCGATTTGAACAACTAAATTAGTTTATAAAAAGTTAAATCCTGCTCAAAGACTAGATTGAAAAAAATATCGAGAAACTCACTAGTCTTCCGGCTTGGTTGTTATGCTCAGCAATCCTCGCTCGAATGTCTCCAGTCTCTTTGGTATCCAGAAACATACTGGAGAAGTCCATTCCGTAATTGATATCATGTCCGCAGCCTCCCCATTTCCACCGTTGTGCTCCTGTTAGCCATTTTTTGTGGTGTCCTGCTGGAGGGGCGCAGCCACAATTAAGGAGTCGACCTTGGCTACAAGCTCGGGATATACTGTGTACCACTCCGGCCGCTGTTATTGCATGCGCAAATGCGCTTTCTCTATATCCTGCAAACAAAAAAAAACAATCAGAATTGAAGAGAATATTTGAATTTATAAAAATTTTTTTGGAAAGTCAGATACAGTTTTTATGATGATTTTGGACTGGACAGTCTCGAAGGACCAATTTATTTTCTCGATCAAAAGAAAACTGGAAATTCGAAAAGAATGAACAAAACAGTTTCTAACTTTTTGTAACTCTATAATTTGTGTTATAAGACTGATATTGATTTGAGAATGAATTAGAACCGCCTCGAAGGACCAGCTTTCTTCATAATCTAAGACAAATTGGAAAATCAAATAGAAAATATATTACTTTCAACTGTACTGTTATTAGTTGTAACATAATTACCACTCTTAATTTTTCCTTTAAGGTAAGGTAAATCTATTGATGAGTTTAAAGGACCAGTTATGTCTTAAATTGAAGAAGAATCGGAAAATAATCAACTTTTAATGTACTATTATCAAACAGTCATGCTTACAACTTTAACCTTTAGTGCAAGGGCGACAGACACATTTGAAAGTTAGTTAGAACTATCTTGAAAGACCACCTATCTCCTTAATCTATGAGAGTCCGGAAAATTAAAGAAAAATCGACTGAAACTGTACTGTTGGACAGTTTTCTTGTATTCATCAATCCAGCTTTCATTAAAAGAGTAATAGATTCAATTGTAAGTTAGCTAGGATTGCTTTGAAGGACCATATATCTGCTAATTGGAAAATTAAAAAAACTGAGAAAAATCAACATCAACTATGTATACTACTGATATTAAACGGTATTGGCAAGTTTACATCTCTTGTTTCCATTGTGAGAGCGATTGATATATTTGAGATTTAGTAAAGACTGTCTCGAAGGACCACCTATTCACTTTATTTGAGAGAAGTAAGAAAATCAGGAAAAAAATGACTCAAATCGTACTGATATTAGTTGTCGTATATTTACAACTGATGTTTTAATGAAAATTTAGCAAGAATAATCTCGAAAGACTCCTATTTTCTAGGATCTTCTGGGATCCACTGGAGACTCGACGTAGATGGGAAAAAAAATTAGGAGTTCACAATTTGTAAGAGGGGATCCACGAAAAGGGATCCGGAGTTCAACGAAACCAGTAAAATTTTCGAAGTGGTCTACGAGAAAAAACGTTTGAAAGCCTCTGTTCTAGTTCAAGAGTAAATTAGAGAATTGAGAATGTATCAATGTGAACTGTACTGCTATTGAATAGTATTGACATGTTTACAACTGTAGTTTTCATCAAAGATCGACAGATTTTTTCGAGAGTCAATGAAGACAATCTTAAAGGACCATACTTATCTTCTTTCCAAGGGAATTAACAAGATTAAGCAGAAATTTACCTGAACTACACTGTTATCAAAATTCATGTATTTATTGTATTTACAACATCAATTTTCTTTATTAGAGAAATATGTTCAATGAAAAGTTAGTTAGGACCGTCTCGAACGACTCGTCGTCTTTTAAATTAAAAAAATCGGAAAATAATCAACGTTATGTTATCAAAAAGTGTTGGCATGCTTGCAATTATAACACTAGTTTACAAAATTCAACTATTTGCCTGTTGCTGTGAATTTTATGGTTGATAATGTTCACTTATGATTTGTTCTTGACAAAGATGACTTACATTGTTTTCTGTACAGCTCTAGTTTATTTGTTTTTGATTTTTATTATTCCTGCATATTTATTCGTCGATAACATACTCATTTCACTATGTTAAGATTGATATCTGGAGTTTTTGTGACATGAGTAGCTCAAGGAGACGTTGTTCAAGCATTCCAAATTATTTTTGCTACATAAGCGGAGAATATGTGTTCATGGATTGTAGAAAAGTTCATCAGAACTGGTTGAAAACACCTATTTTCTGTATTTTGGGATGCTCTTGGATAAAAAGGACACATCTTGGGCTCCTGATTGTGTTTGTAAATCGTGTGTTGAATATTCAAGATCATGGAAAAGTGGTAAAAGGAGCGCTTTCAAATTTGGAACACCAACCATTTGGCGAGAACCCCGAAATCATCTCGATGACTGTTATTTTGTAGTGTGAACATAAACGACATAAACGCTAAAAGTCGGGTTAAATGGCAGTATCCAAGTTACAAAATTATTCTACCACCATTGCATATAAAACTGCGCATCATAAATCAGTTTGTTAAATCACTAGATAGAGACGGGGACTGCTTTTCTTACGTTTGCAAAAAAAAATCCTCAGCTCACTATTGAAAAGATAAGAGCAGTTTTTTTGATGTCCCCCAAATAAGACAACTTACGAAAGATACTTAATTCAAAAATTCTTTGACTGAGCTTGAATTAAGGACTTTGACAGCTTTTGTTTCTGTGATGCAGAGTTTTCTCGGAAATACGAAATCAGAAAATTATATTGAACTTGTTGAAGACCTATTTTTACAATTAAAAAATATGGGGTGCAATATGAGCATAGAACTCCACTTTCTTCATAGTCTCCTGAACAGGTTTTCGGAAAATCTAGGAGATATGAGCGAGGAGCAAGGAAAGCGTTAGCATCAGGATATACACGTGATGGAAGAACGTTATCAAGGTTTCTGGGATGATGTCTGACTATTGCTGGTCTCTGATACGCTATTTTCCCAAGTCTACGCATAAGAGACGAGCTCTGAAGCAAAGTTTTTCAGAACTCAATGATTAATTTAATTTTTTAATGAATTTTTCCCATGTAAATACTTGTTTTTTCTGTTTTAAACGTACATAGCTGAAACTCAAAAACTAGAGCTGATGAAAAAATTCTGCTTACATATTTATAATAGGGATAACATATTTGTTCAGCAACAGCTAAAATTTTTCCGGCAACAGATTTACTGTAAACTAGAGTAATTTCTATTTCAAGAACGATGAATCTATTTGAGGATTAGTTAAGACTGTCTTGAAGAACTATCTCTCTAATCCAAAAAATGGAAGAATCATCTAGATGATGGAAGCGCATTTTTGACAGCTCATGAATGCTTGTTACTTCAGAGATTTCGCAAATTACCATCTCTTACAATTACTGAGCTTGAAATCAAGCAGTTTGGGCAAACTTACGAAACAGCAGCTTCCATTTAGTACTAGTTTCAAGTTGACTATTTAATAGGTACATAATTTATACATGTACAAACTCAAAAATACCTTTTAATCTTCATTGTTTAGTTATTGACTGACAGGAGGTCAAGTGCTGTAGCTTAAAATGATAATTTGATCTTTATCAAAGCTATATAAAAAAAAATACACCAAAAGTGAACAAATTTTCATCCAATAATAATAATTCATTCTAATAAGCTTCAAATTCGCGTCAAACAAGTCATTGAATGAATCTCGGACAGATTTGACAACTGTACATAATAATAGTGACACCCGCGGCGAAAGTTGTAACTAAATTTTTATCTACTTCAATAAATTTTAGTTGCCATATCCCTAATGTCATAGATATCTGTGGACATTGTTTCACTTGAAACACGTAATTGAATAATTCAATTTTCCACAATCACTGAGCTTGAATTAAAGCAATTTGTGCAAGCCTACGAAACAGCAGCTTTTATTTAGTGCCAGTTTCAAGTCTGTAAATAGTATAGTTGCTGAGATCTCAGCGTCACGCCAGCCAGCCAGCCAAAGTGAATATAATAGCGCTTTTTTCGGAAAAATGCGCTAAAAAGCCTGGAAAATCAAGGTGAAATTGAATTGAGCTGTATATCAGTTTTTATATTGCAACTCCTGTTTTCATTATAAGAGAGATGGGTTTATTGGAATGTTAACTGGGAATGCCTCGAAGGATCAATTATCTTCTTGAACTATGATGGAACTATATTATTAACAAATTGCATTCTCATATTTACAGTTATAGTCTCAATTTTCAGTGAGATATATCCATTAGTATGTTGGGAAGGACCGTCTCGAAGGATCATTTATCTCTCAAATTTAGGTAAACTTGGAAAATCAATGAGAAATTGATTTCAGTTGCACTGTTATTAGTTTTTAGCGCATTTTTCCGAAAAAAGCGCTATTATATTCACTTTGGCTGGCTGGCTGGCTGGCTGGCTGGCTGGCGTGACGCTGAGATCTCAGCAACTATACTATTTACAGACTTGAAACTGGTACTAAATAAAAGCTGCTGTTTCGTAGGCTTGCACAAATTGCTTTAATTCAAGCTCAGTGATTGTGGAAAATTGAATTATTCAATTACTTGTTTCAAGTGGAACAATGTCCATAGATATCTATGACATTAGGGATATGGCAACTAAAATTTATTAAAGTAGATAAAAATTTAGTTACAACTTTCGCCGCGGGTGTCACTATTATTATGTACAGTTGTCAAATCTGTCCGGGATTCATTCAATGACTTGTTTGACGCGAATTTGAAGCTTATTAGAATGAATTATTATTATTGGATGAAAATTTGTTCACTTTTGGTGTATTTTTTTTTATATAGCTTTGATAAAGATCAAATTATCATTTTAAGCTACAGCACTTGACCTCCTGTCAGTCAATAACTAAACAATGAAGATTAAAAGGTATTTTTGAGTTTGTACATGTATAAATTATGTACCTATTAAATAGTCAACGTGAAACTAGTACTAAATGGAAGCTGCTGTTTCGTAAGTTTGCCCAAACTGCTTGATTTCAAGCTCAGTAATTGTAAGAGATGGTAATTTGCGAAATCTCTGAAGTAACAAGCATTCATGAGCTGTCAAAAATGCGCTTCCATCATCTAGATGATTCTTCCATTTTTGTATATTATCAGTTCTAGTTTTTATTATGAGAAAGGTAGATGTTCTGGAATATCAGCTACAATTGTCTCGAAGGATCAGTTATTGTTTTCTTCTTGTGAAAATTGGAAAATTGAAGAAGAAAAAAAACAAAGCTCAATCGTTCCAATTACCCCAACTCAATGATTGAGCTGTTCTGAAACACTACCAACTCTAGATTTTATCGTAATGAAATTCAATGTAGCTCCAAGAATCAATTATGTATTTTATTATTTTTCTAAAAATCAAGGCTTGCTTCTTCATATCATTTTTCAAGCTAGATAACGGTTACTATACTTATGTTTTTATTGTGAAAGCAACTACTTTAAAAAGCTTGAATATGTTTGTTTTTCAAACCGAACAATTGATATAAATATGTAATAGATCGATATGATTTAAATTTCTTGACAATATTTGTAATTTAAATGAATTTATTTATTCGTGGAATGAGGGAATAAAGTGAAACGTAAATCGTAAAACGCAAAACCAGTAGTTTGTCAGCCTTCTAGCATTGATTTATTGCGTTGCTGTACGCAACATCGATACAAATTTTTTGGTACGCACCGTCTTGTCAACGGATTCCTTCATATACAAGCTGTGTGGTCGATTGTCGATTGTCTTGTTAGATTGTCCGATTGGATTTTTAGCTCGCCTAAAAAGTCCCGAACAAGTTTTATTTTATGTTTCGGTCGCTCTGTTTGACTGGAAAAATTTGTGGAATGCTTCGTTATTCTAGCATAACTTAACATCGCTCTGTACACTTCGCGTCCTGAGATACATACTAATTGTTTCATTATTTTTACGTGTTTTAATTACTAGCTTCAATTCGAGATAATTGTATTCAAGAATGCATCAATCATGCAAAGAATTGCAAATGTTTTATAGTTTTATCAAGTTGATTCTTTAAGTGAATCTCACTGTTTTAGGAATCAAATATATAACTCTTCCCATCTTCCAATCTCACCAGAGTGAAAAAAAATCCAGGACTTACAAAATCAAGTTCACACTGTATTAAAAAAATGTCAGAAAGCTGTCCTCTGTATTACCGGTATTCTAATTGATGTCAACAAGCAACACGAGATAGCGCGCCAAGTTAATGACATTCAGAACCAATAGATGGCAGTATGAAGCAGATATTCATACAGATTCTGCCCCTAAATTGATCTAGAATATTTTCCGGAATCAATTGATTTAGTGGCACTTGTTTTTTGAAATAATTATTGTTTTTCTTGTGCGCTCAAAGTCGTGTTTTGAACGTTTTTCTTGGACCACAATACTGACAACTGTTTCATATTCAAATTTTCATATAATAATTTGGTCATTTTATATCTTTATTATGTCAGCAAGCTTGCGCACTTCCATTCTTCGATCATAAAATTTAGTATTTATCGAAATACGACCGGCTTATAGTTCTCAAACTGCATTATGGTCCACCATGAGGTGATTAGTGTTCCCTTTTCGATATTCTCGGGTTCAAGTTTGATCTCACAGGCGCTCGCAGCGCAATTTGGTACTATATAGAAATGTTTTGCAGTTATTGCAATAGAGAAACAACATTTTACTGAAAATGTCATTTCTTCAAAATTTGAAATTGATAGGCAATCCTTATTCTGCAAATGTTCTTCTAAAATGAAATGAATGTAAATAATTGATAAATATGCAATGTGAACAATCAAGTAACAAATGCAATCATTTGAGACATCTGCAATGTCAACTAGCTCACACACTATTTTTATTAATTTTTTCTATAAATTTTGGGATTTGATTATGTCCCTAAGTTGACTTTTTGTTCTCGTAGCTATTTTTCACAAAGCTTGTCACGTTTTTACGTTGCTACCAGTCAACCATGTAGGCCCATGTTCAGCCAGTGCCAAATAGCTTCATTGTTGCCAAGTTAATTTGATTCCCAACTTGGAAGTGTAACGAAAGTGAATACCGATCCAGCCTAGTTGTGAAAATTTTTATAGCCTGACTGAGGTACGAACTCATGATTTCTGCGTCCAAAGGTTAGCACTCTACCACTGTGCTGTCTCGCAACTAGCTCACGCACTTCAATTTGTAGCTCATGTAATCTAGCCGTGCAACTTCAAACAATTTTCATAAGTGAATGGGTATGAAAGATGATATTGTGTCTTTGTGAGAATTTACTATACCAGCAAGCTCAGATGCTTTATTCGTCAATCATATTAGCTCAGAATTTATGTACGATCTAAAAGCAAACTTGAAATGTTTGTAGTGTCAGTAACTTGGCAGTACGACTTAATAGCATTTTCCAAAATAAAATTTCTTATAGAATAAAAGGAACGCGGTCGATTGTGTTGTCTGTAATATCAGCAAGTTCATACACTTTCTTCTTTTAATCGTGTAGCTCAGTATCTATAGATGTACGATCTAAAAAGTCATTTCTGCAACCAAGTGTTCATATGAAATATAGTTAACACAATTATTTGAGGTGTTCGCAATATCAGCACTTCAATTCAATGATCATGAAACCTAGTACAATCCAGCATTTATAAATATACAATCGAGGGTATTTTCATAAGCAAATGTTCATGTGAGATGAAGCCAATGCCCAATGCGATCACTTGAGACGCTTGCAATGTCAGCAAGGCTATGCACTTTAATTCGTCGAACTAATAAGCTAGTAGCGTCTTCTGGAAGCATTTATATGAGCGAACGTGGATTGAAGATGCGGTATATGCGATTGTTTTAGATGTTTGTCATGTCAACAAGCTTACGCACTTCATTCGTCGATCTTTGTAAGATCTGAAAGCATTCCTTAAATCTGTCAGCTCATTCACGTACTTACATAAGATGTTTTAATGTCTATAAACTCAATTTTTCATGTCAGATGCATATGCGATTATTTACGCACTTCAATTCGTGGACCATGCAACTTAGCAGCGAATCCAGATCAATTGGAGTCAGAAAACGTCCAGACACGAGATTAAAATGAAAGTTTTTCGCTCTTCTCACAGCTACGCTCTGATCACTTCCTTTATCACTGTTAAATTTGCTTACAAACTTCAAGATAGACTAGATCTTTTTTCACAAAGTTTGTAATTATTGTTTATGTCCGACTAGTTTACTATTGTTGGCATATTAACACTGATTTCAGGGTGAAAACGTAACAAATAATACCTGAGGGCATTATTTTGAAACATAATGCCCTCGGGCAAATTTTGTTTGAAATAGAACAAAAGTCGGACATTAAACATTGAAGACACCACGGGAGATGAACAGACAATAATGTCTACGGGCAACGTACATACCTCGGGCCGGATGCCCTCGGAAAGTGGTAGAAAATTCGAGAGATTGATATTTCTATATATAAACGCAAGGGACCGATTTGTGAGTAGTGTAATGGTGAAGCTAGAGCAGTGAATATCAAACAGTGAAGTGGTCAGTGGATATAAATATTTAAATATAAATATTTGCGACTTTGAGTTAGTATTAAGTGATAAATAAATAATGTAGTATTGTTAGTAATTTCCAAAAGAATAAAACTTTTATTTCATTTTAAATTATTAAATAGTGACTTTTATTTTAATTATAAGCAATTTCGAAGCAATCAACATTACAATATAATAGAAAGTTCGCTAGGACCATATTCTAACTTGGAAAAAAAAATTGTGAAAGAATTAGCTTGAACTGTAATATTATCAAACAATTATGTTTCAAAATAATGCCCTCGGGCATTATTTTGAAGAATAACAAATAAGTTTCCTAGTTACAGCAAGTAACTAGAGCAATTTTTCTGACAGAAATCACAATGACAGGACATACATTGCTAAAAATTTTGTTTGAAATAGAAAAAAAGTAGGACATTAAACATTGAAGGCACCACGGGAGTTGAACAGACAATAATGCCTACGGGCAACGTACACACCTCGGGCCAAAGGCCCTCGGAAAGTACACTGTTGACCTCAGGCTTTATTGTCCTTTTAACACCCTTGATACTTCAATTACTATAACGTTTCTACATCACAATACTTCTCCACATTTTTGTTCTTTTCGCTCACAGAAATAATAGAAGTCAGGATAAGAAAGCCCTATTGTGCGACATAAAAGGAACTTTAACTGTTTTTGTTAGTTATCGCGATCGCATGATATGTCTGCCATATCAGCGAGCTCACGCGCTTCATTTTGTAGGCTATGAGATTCAGTGTATCTATGCGTACCAGCTTCAGGTATTTTTATGATCATTTGAGCGTGTAAGATATAGTAAATGCAATCGTTTGTAATGTACGCAGTATCAGCTAGTTCACGCATTTTCCTCCTTTGATCATGCATCTCAACAGTACTGAATATAGGTACGACCTGAAACCATTTCCATAAGCTAGTATTAATGTAGGATGTAGTCAGTTATCGCTTGAGACGTCTGCAATATCAGTCAGCTTGCGCACTTCCTATCTTTGATCATGTGATTCAACATTTATAGACTTGAAAATATTTTTGTAAGCTTAATACGCACTTTTATTGTTCTTAATGTCTAGTGCTGTTCGGAGGATCAACTTTCGTTATTATTTTTCTATCAGAAATATTTTTACAGATAAAAGTTAATATCTTGTGATTTAGAATATTTGTGTGATGTTGTTCAAGAATAGTTTGATGCGGCTCGAAGGACCAGTAATACTTCCAAGTAAATTTCTTTGAAATGAGTGGTGTGGTTTGAAATGATAAACCTAGAGGTTCCCATTCAGGAGCTTTTGGATTTGGGGGCTTCCCAAGCTTGCCATATTTTCTCACCACTGGATTTGTAGGTTGTCGTCGCTAAATTTGATGAATGAAAATATTCACGCTGTTCCATTCGTTAATAATGCAGTTCAGCATCTTTTTAAAATAATTCTGAATAATGACGAAGACTAATTATTAATATATCGCTGTTGCTTTCAATCTGCATTCTTCGTTTTTGATTATCCATCTTCTTTTTACAAAACTGATAATTATCGGACAAGCAATGAAAGCGACGCAACATTACCATAGAAATGAACTTGTAATGTCCGTCTAGTGGTTAGAGGAATGATGATGCTCGAACGCACTGAAAAGCGAATTAGTGCCGTTTGTTTTTTGTCCAGATGTTTGTTCTTGCCGACGCAAGAACTTCGCATTGTGTTTACATGAGCGCATAATTTTAACAGTAATAAATATTTTCACGCGGATAGATATAATCTTGTTTGTAATGGAGATAGAGCCTTCAATTATCACTCAGGAAAGAAACCCATATTTTTGCAGAACAGTTAATTACTCTTTGATTTTTATATATTTTACTTGTTTTTCAAGTAGTGCTTCCCATATACACGAATTTGTAAAAAAAGATACAATTTACATTTTCTTACAACACATTTTTAATGATATTAGTCAGCATACCTGTGGAACCAATTCTTACGTTGACTTTTATGCATAAAATTGTGTACACAGTTAGAAATATTCGAAGCAATCAAGAATGGTCCTTCGAACTTCAGATGGGTATAAGTTCTGTTTTGAAATTATTTGGTCCTTCAAATCTTAAGTTGAAGTTGTCTCTTCTATAGATGAAGCTACAGTTTTATTAAATACCCACAAAGACGGTTCTATACCCAAGTTTTTTTTCATTCTCGCTTTGATTTTGTCACGTCATAGTCGACTTCTTTACCAGGAACTCCCAAAAAAAAAACAATGGACACTTTTTCTCTGAGCGGCAAGACGCACAGCTCTTGTTTCATTTACTTTGAATTCGTGTCGGTTTTTAGTTCAAGTTGAAGTATGCGCGAGCGATTCATTAATCAGCCACGCAGCCACGGTTCCGGTGGCGGTGCTGTGTACTCTTAAAATGTTTCCTGTTCACAGATTGCATAATTGGCGGAAATTGCTGGATGTTTGTTTTGGTGCTAACCGTAAAATTGGGCGGTTTTATTATTTAGTAAACTGTTTCAAGAAAAAATTAAATGGAAGAATTGGTTTATGAGGTACGTAATTAAGATGAGTTTATGACAGTTCTCACGTCGGGAAAGTCACTATAATTTGGTTTTAATTTTGATGAATTGCATGTCCGTTTAGATTGGTCCTTCCAACGAAATAATAAGCAATAGAATCATGTTCTATATTCCTCTATCTGTTACGCCATAAACAAAAATGTATCAGGAGCAAAAAAAAAATCGAAATTATTCCAAATCTGATTTTGGATCATTTTTCTATTTGTTTTATAATTGTAATATTTTTATAGGAGAATTTGTGCTTGATGTTACTTGATGAAAAAATTGTTCCGTTATTGGGATAATTTTCATGAACTTATGTTCGACAGCATTAGATGCGGTTCGAAGAATCCATAATAAAAACCATAATCCCAATTTAATCGCATTGTTGCAACCGAAGATCGAAATAATTGTTATAAGAGCAAGTTATATTGATACAAACAACAGATCATCTTGCTATTGAAGCAATTTTTATGTGCTCGTCTTCGAGAATTGCTTCAGTGCAGTTCGAAGGATCAATAATATTGCCAAAGTATTATTATCATCATTTTTTTAATAGAGAACTAGAGTTGAGTGTTACAATTCAGAGATAAATTTGATTATTTGGTGCGGCTCGAGGGATCACTTGTACTTTCGAATCAGCATATTATATATATTATTATTTTTATCGTATTTGTTTAAAGAAGGGATTGTTCTATATCAAAACAAATTTTTTATATGCCGTTCTAAGATAAATTTGATGCGGTTCGAAGGATCAATAGAAGTTATTCTTGCTATTAAATCGCAGTGAACATATAATTTTTGTGCGGCTGTGATAAATATAATTTCTCCTTATCGCGGTGAACTTGCTTAATGAAAATCAACTTGGTAGAATACAAACTGGTGTTGAAAAAACCGCAATGCGTCCAGCTCTCATATAAGGCTTTCGTCTTTCTTCTCCACGATCCTCGCTGCTTCCAAATGACTTGATTATTGGCCCGTGACTTGAACCATTCAATAAGCGAATATTACGATCACTTTTTACATTTCATCGACCTTTATGACAGCTCTATAAATTCCAATTTACACATTATGCGATTGATTGCTCTGAAGAATTTTGTTTTTAGAGTGACGAATTTAGAGCAAGTGGTTCGACTTGCTTCTGGGAGGTCTTGGATGAGTTTACGACATTGCACCTTGCTCTCTAAGCCTTTTAAGGATTTTTAGACCTTTTTTGAGGGTGTGTTTGACGAGTATGACAGGAAGTTATAAATATGTTTTGCCTATTGTATTTATGGCTGTTTTTATGGACACTAATAATTCTGCCTTCATCTGATACCGAGTAAAAATTACTTAACGATCAAAAAACAATAGTAAATATTTTGCTAATAAGATTTACTGAAAAAATTGACAATTACCAATGAAATCTTTAAGCATTTACCTTTGCCAAGTTCATGAATAGCCGACACTTTTTGTAAGAGCTAATAAACTTCAAACTGACTCAAGGGAAAGAAAAACATTGCACAGGTTTAAAGACTACATTTATGCATATTAGAAGAAGAATTATGGAATATACCTCTTTTGATTTATGAGCTTTGAGGTGGCAAGAAAAGGCGCAAGAAAATATCGAGAAATATCAAATAAATTTGGTGAATATTTTTATAGCTTCAAAGTATTATTTTATATATAAGGGCAACCGAATTCAAGAGATCTTCGATATCTACTCAACTGTCATATCGCTCAGTTTTTATCGATACGTAGTTTATCATCTTGAGAAAATACATTATCTAAAACGTTAAATCCATGGTGCGCAAATAAAAAATTATTTATTTATATCCAACAAGTCAGATGTCTCTTCAAATGCTCCTCTTTCGCCACAACCAAATCATGATTCTATTCATACAATTTCTTTACTTCTGCACTCTCGGGAATTTTGGCTTACACAGCAAATTTCAATTAGTCCTAATTTCTTTTACATATATTCATTTTAAAAGCTTTTCATTCAATATTAATTTCACATTTAGTTTATTTAAATTTGCACCAATTTTCTGCTTGTGCTGTATGAGGGATGTCCCAAAAACCTCGAAATCTTCGGACTTTTTTCAGTTTTTCACTAATAATTCCTAAACAATACATTTATAGGAAAATGTTATTAATTTATAAATTGTAGAACGTAAAATTCTGCGTCGAGTAAGTACCATACATTTCAAATTCCGTGGAACTATTGGGGAGATATGCGAGTTTAAAAAATTACAATTTCCTCTCATTATTCCAAATAAAGTGTTTTGAATGTGTGATGTATTATATGGAATTGATAATATATTTGGACATTATAATGCATCCCCCAAGGGACAGAATCATGGTCATCCAGAATCACTTGGGTTATTTCTTAGATCAACTATTGCTTCTTATGAGTACCGATATGATGATAAAGTAAAAAAAAATTACATCTATTGCCCACTCAATTATTGGTACTACGCGAGCAAAATCTTTCCGATCAGCTTTACATGTTGACCTAGGGTTGTTGATTCACTGGAAATATGGCTCAAGGGATCTATTGGAAATTGCTTCAGCAACTGGATTCTGTTGCACATATAATGAAGTGCATCATTACGAAGTTGCTTACTTGAAACAACTTATTTAACATGTTCTACCATTGAAATCGTTCACATAGTTTGTCTTTGACAATGCTGACGTAAGCACTGACACTCTAGATGGGATCAAGACATTACACGCAATGAGAGGTATCCAGTACACTACAACTGAGCCTTCGAAATTTAAAGGGACCGGCCATGGAGAGAGTCAAAAAGGTCCATTATGCCGGACCTTTGGGAGAATTTAGGACAGTACCAGTCGTTGCTTTCCAAAAGGTGGCCAATGCAGGCCTCTGTAAAATCCACATACTATCTTGACGAACAATTTTCTTGCTCCAAAGTGAAGCCTTTGGTCACTGATTTTACGCATCTTCATTAACTAACAAGATGATGATGGGGCATGCCTACTCCAGAGCTCTGCGAGCACACATTTAGGCTCACATTGCATTGAGCAATGTTGTCTTGTCCAAAGGAAGAACAGTCAGATTTTTCCAAACATACTGGTGACGTAATAAGTGATAGTGTCTCTGCTGATATTGATGCTCCTTAACTAAAAAATATCCCTGACAAATTTTCAAACTTGAGGTATTGATGTCTAAACTGAAGGAGCAACAGCTAAGTTATGGGTCCACTTCCGGCTCAGACAATTGGTACGATGATAGAAGGTAATCAACAGGATGCTGAGCAATTCCAAATACAGAATCTCAATATCCTACAGCTAACCATTTTAGATTTATGCAAAAAGTTCAAAAAAAGTTTCAAGTAAAAAGCACTTCCGGTACGGACGATTGCAACCATAGTGCGAAGTGCATAATTGGACCCTAGACCAGTTTTAATTACAAAATTTTGACATACGTCCAAGAGGTTTTGAGATTTGCGAGCTACGAACGCACATACAAGTATACATACATTATGTACCGACATCAAGCCAAAACTAGTCAAAATTAATTCAGGGATGCTCAAAACGGATATTGCCACCAAAATCTCGGAATATGAATTCTGTCGGTTTCACAATACTTACTTTTTCTTTGTATAAGTGAGTAAGAAGTGGGAAAAATTGTCGCTCTTCTAATTCGTATATCTAACTGATAAATTCATGTAATTACAAATATAAGGTAATCACTCGACGCGAAATTTTGTGTACTTCAATTTATGTAGGAGTAATATTTTCTTGAAAATATATCGTTTAGGAGCTATTAGTGGAAAACTGAAAAAAGTCTGGAAATTTCCCGGTTTTTGGGACATCCCTCATACAGCACAAGCAGAAAATTAGTGCACATCCCAATAAATAAATTCTTTCTATATGCAAATGAAAAGATTGAACCCGTTTCCAGCTATCCGAGAATTAATTAGCTTACAAACCCTATATTGCCTATATTATAAGTAGATTTCTATAATTGAAGGAAGAAAAATAGTATCAGGATGACAGAGCTTCCAATCTCAACGACCAACTGAAAATAGCGCCCTTCTTGATATTTTATTAAACTTTGGCGTTGAGACTTGATATCGCGCACTCTCCCGTACATTCCCGTTTTTTCCAAAAAAATTTACAGTCGTGCGTATTCCACGCAGTATCCCAGTTGAATGGAATTTTTTTTTAATTTCATAATTTATTCTTAGATTACATGATGCTCTCTAAATAGTTATTTGCTTAACAAGTACTATAAATGCTAGATTTTGAGATGAGTAAGAAAGTTCGCTGTACGACGTGAAGCAGAGTAAAGCGATCATACGAATCTTAAAATAGTATTTTTCGTACATATTAGACAAAAAAAATTTTCTTCTATCGCAATTAATTATTAAATCGTAAAAAATTGTAGTGATATTTTCTTTTCTGAATAATATAATCATATGTATATTTCGGGAGATTTGAAATAATTATTTCACGCATAAATATAAATAAAATTGATTCGTAATTTTATTTCTAATTTAAAATTATTGAAAAATCAATTCATTACCTATTTCAAAACTAAAACTTTGTATTAATCTCAAATTATTCGAGTGACAGGTGTCAAAACTTGAATTGCATGTGCCTATTTCCAAATAAAAATTATTTGCTACAAAAAATGATAACTTTATTCATTTTATTGATTTCTTATATTTAAACTTACCTATGTATTATGTTTGTAAATGGTTACAGAGCTACATCCTACAAATGTCAAAAAATTTGAGATCATGAATAAGATTTTCAGAGCTACCAACATGGGATAGCCAGTTGAACTAAAAGGACTGACTTATCAAATTAAATTTAAAAAAAATATCAATCCCGCCTTCTACCCGATACCAGTGTGGCAGGCACTTGTAGTGCACTTGGTAGTTTGATTGATATTTTCTAAGATTACCTAAGAATATCCGTGGTTTGATGACTGGTAACCTCACTCTACGACTTATCAAATTAATAGTTGATTAAATATTAATCTTCAGATTAACTAGTAGTTCAAAGGTACAAGCTATTTAAAGTGATTTACTTCTTGTACTTGTCAAAAAAAATAGATGCTTTAAGTACTGTTGTCATGGTAACTTGTTGAAATACCAGAATGGTCTATTTTTGCCTGTAGTGTACCGTTACAAGATTTTATGAATTAAAAATATAGAATAGTGTATAATGCGGTTGAATCAGGGAAATATTAGTTAGATTGAAGCCTAATACATTGCAGTACTAACATCGATTTATGAACAAACGCTTTGTCTTTTCAGAGTATGCTTTGGAATCGATACAGAAACTTCCAGTGATGTCGGATCATCCTGTATTGAAATCTCCAACCCAATTTTTATAGTGGGCTAAGGACAGTTTTTCAACACATTGAACACGTCGCTATGAATTAAAGAAAATTGCATACAAAACTCTGGACTGCTATGCATAAGAGCCGTATTTGTTTTGCCACAATACAAAAAGCCAATTTCTGTAACAGTTCCATATATTTGGCAAGTAGAAGTACTTACTTCATTTCAGTCACTGAATGTGCATTTCTTGAATACACTTTGTTCGAACGTCCCTCAAATGTACCCAAAAACAATCTGAAAGTGTCCTAGTTTTACCTCATTCATTAAAATATTGCAGTTACAGTTCCACCCTTCCCAAACATAAAATACTCACATCAATATTCCAAATTAGATTTGTATTATCAACATCATCAACATACGCAGAATCTTTTTTTTTTTCTATATTATTTGAAATGAACGATAACCTCTTTCTTCCAGCGTGAAGTTGGTTGTACTCCATACAACATCTCATGCATTGTGCATGAGATGGTGAATTCTTTCTTCGTCCGGTGTTCGAGGCCGGTGGCGTGGTTGATATTCAAGTGACGCGGCCCTCATGTGTCGTATCGTTTGTAAGTTGACAGGCGACCACCGCCGTCACCGTACATCATTGCACTCAGGGCAATGTATTTCCAGCAGTCTTCCAATGACATGCTTTCTTTTTACGATACCTCAAATGCAATTGAAATTTTATCGGACAAATAAAAAGATATGACGGAGAAAAAATCTAAAGTTATGGTTTCATTGAGATGATCCAAACAATTTTTTGCAGAGAGATTTTTTTGCAATAGCCAGGATATATAAACGGGACTTGTCAACTAAAATATTACTAGCTAGATTCAAAGAAATAAGCGGATCAGACTTCCTTTATACACAACGCGTCTCTCTTTTGATGAATTAATAAATATTCTTCAATGTCTCTTTTGTGAAAAATTAAGCAAACATTTCTTGGTTATCTTAATGACTGTGTTAAGTTACCTCCAAACAAGTCTCCTTAAAGTCACGTTCGTTGAACATGAAACGAGGGACCGATAAAAATTTTGAAGACAAGTGCTACATAAGGCATCAGAGTTCCCGACGTTTTGCACAGTTGCTCGTGTGCTTGCCATTTTATAATGCAACATAGTGAAACGTCCGCGGATTCGCGCAGTAAATCGCTGCACACATCGGCGATTAAACATGTCACCAAGAAAGACAGATCGCTCGATTGCGGCTGTATCTCATTAGATTAAGAATCGCCGAGGATGGCTGTCAACAGGGTACGCTCACCGACTTAAATAATAATAATCATCTTATTAAGAATTAGTACCTATTGAATTTATAACTTTTTTATTTCATTACTTCATTTTGTTCTATATTATCCTTTTTTTACAGGACAAAAGGGACGGAGCAATCGTGGAAAAAAAATTTCAAATAAAGGTAATTGCATGGTTATAATTTTGTTCATTTCTTATTTAATGTTGCATTTTTTGAAAGTGAGTACGAGGCCTCTTTCTTAATTGGAACTTTTCTCCCAATCGACAGAAAAAATTGCATTACTTTCCTACAAAATTAATTATTAGTATACTAGGACAGAAAGTGAGACAATTTTGACATTTGGTCAATTGGTACACACATATTTTGAGTTTAGTACAATCGAATATCGATCTGTAATAAATTATGGCGATATCTTAATACCTTGTTTAAGCAATATCCTGTCCCTAACCACTACAAAAAAATTGGGTTGCAGCATTCAACAGACATCAGTGATCAACAATGAGTAGGAAGATCAGTTTATCTGATTTCAGAAAATGTTGATACCCCATAATTTAGTACTTACATATTTACATCCTTGAAATAAAAACAGTTTTAATGTATAATTGATAGAGTATCTATTTTGGTCGATCTTTGAGTTTATCCTGAAAGAAAAATAAAAATAAGCAGCCAGGGACCTGCAACAATATTTATATATATATCAGAGATTGTGGATACATCATACGAACGTTTTTTTCATATTGTCTATTCGGATTTTAAATAGGAAATTGGAAGCTGAATGGAATCCTGAATGTCTAAACACAACCGAGGATTACAAAGTCCAAATTGATTTGTGGTGTTACTGTAGAGGATTTATCTAACTTTTTGGATCGAATTGTGACTTCGGATGAAATTTTGCATTAATATGATCCAATTACAAAGAAAGAGTCGAGAAATTGAAACATGCGGTTTACCTCGGCGTGAAAAATTACACGTCAGAAATCAGCAGAACCTCTCGCTCCCATTAATTGGGACTCAAAATGTGTTTTTTTAGCCTGCTTCTAAAAAAGCAAAATATTGATTGAAAAATATTGCTCCCTATTTTAAACTAAAGATCGAAAGTAGAACCTTGGAAAAATGTCTCAAGAGGTACTGTGAGACAATACACCCGCTCACAAATTTTTGATAATGCTGCAAAAAATAGACAGGTTCCATGGAAAAAATCTTGGAGAAAAAAACTTATTTCTACAAGCATAAAATACTTTGGATCAACAAGTCTTGAGAAACTGCAGGATCCCAAACCCCAGGAATTGTAAATTGATCCAAACTGCTTTGTCCATTCTAATTTAGGTATGAAAAAATTATCAATTAGGGGTTCCTAACGGGCTGAGCATCATTTTGTCATTTGCTGGATCAAATGAAGTCTCTGGATGAGACATAGCTTCATTATTATGATCTAATAACAAAGAAACATTCGAAAAGGTGCAAACATATTATAAATCATCACCTATCATCATTTTGGGCTGAGGCATGAGGATGAGGTATTTTTTATAGGTTATTCACATCAGAGCAAAGCAGTGACCTCATAATACCTCATTATTAACTAGTTAATTTAGTTTTCGATTGAGAAAAACATATACTGAAGGAGAAGGTCTGATGTTACAGTAAAACCTAACTAGCTTACGATGATGACATGGGTACTGGGTAACATTGCTGGAAGAATATTATGTTCTGTGCGACGAGCAGTACTATGAATACACGAAGAGAAGACCAGATACATGCACGTAAATAGCGACCATCAAGCAACTTGAAAATTTAGATCGACAGCAAGACATAATCCAAAGAAATTAAGAATTTTGTATACTTGCAAAAATAATAATGAAGATGTGTGAAAACACACAAAATAGTGTCAAGAAATACAAATTTAAGAGTTCATGAGACGATAGTCAGTAATGATTTACGGATCGTCAAAGAAAAGAAATGAAGGAAAAATTAGAAATATAGGAAAGATTCTAGGAAATAACTTTGGTGGTGTAAAATTAGATGAAAGGGAAATACGTCGACCTAATTTAGAAGTGAAGGATTTGTACGGTGATGTGATTATTATAGGATTTACTAAACCAAAAAGGTTAAGGTGCAGAGTCGTTGTACCATTCATGAAGACGCTAGCGATTATTTTCAAACTGGATATAATTATATTTACGCCCTATTCAAGTTGATTATCTTTCCTAGCAAAATTTAGCAAGTTTTTGAGAAAATTTATTCAGATTATTCCTTTTTCTTTTTACCTAAATACTTTTCATCCCATTCTCACCTATCAAGCTCTATTTTGAGTAAAAGAAGAATAAAATTCTGAGCATTCACTAATATTTTCAAAATACTGGAAACTTAACAAAAATTTAATAGAAAATTAACTGTGCCATACATCGCTTTCGATCGTTTATCCATAAGCTTAAAACGTTTAACATAGTGTCAAATGATGGGGACTGGGACTGCTTTTATTTTTCTGAAGACGAGCACGTAGCTCTGGAACTTTTCATACATGCTATGATTGAGGCTCTTTTTCTATGATATGCTATAAGGCTTTGATCGGCAAGAGCTGAACTCGTGGAAGATTTGATATTGGAAAACAAAAGTCCACGTATAAAGTTAATATCCAGTAATCCAGATCTCTTGCCGATCGAAACCTTGTAGCATATAAAAAGAAGCTCTGCTTCTAGAGTTTTGTGCTAATCCTCAACAAAAAGCAATTCTAGTCCAGTCTATCGCCCAACATCAACTATTTTGATCATATCGTGGTGGTAGCTAGTCGATTGAAGGCGATGGAACGCAAAGGTAATTTTCCATTTAATTACCGTAGCTTTTCTGTATTTTGACAATTTTAAATGCTTGGAACTCTTCTATTTCTGGTATTAATAATATAGCCAAGTCTGTAAAAAGTGAATAAACAAACACAACGCAACATTTCCACTCCAAAGTGTTGCCTTTTTTGAGTGAGAAAAATGTATAATAAATAAATAAGTTGTCGAGACAACAAGAATATATAAATATTATAGTAATTAGATAAGTATAATATATTAACTCCTGAAATCGAAGAGCTTTACTTGTGGTTTTGCTTACAATTCCATTGTCCACAGGTCTTCAGGAGATAAAAATAAATATTCAATTAGCTAATTGTCAACTCATAGTGCTTCTAGATCAATCTGGCTCTATTCTTTTTGATTTGGCGCATAACTGAACTATCCACAGATCTTCAGGAGGTGATGATAAAGTATCTTCTAAACAATGAGTTCTGGAAAGTTTTTCCATTTTAGGGAATGAACAGTTTCTAAGTAAATAGAAAAAAATTCCGATGCATTATCCAAGAACTAGCTAAATACCATTTAAAATCATATTTTCATTGGCTGTGTCAGTTCCACTGAGACGAAGACATATATTTCTTGAATACCTTCTAATTCATACTTCTACGAAAAGTATTGATCCAACAATTTATTATATTTCTATCTGTTTAACACAAAATATAGCAAAATCAAGCTTGTAATGAGATCCGAGAAAAGTTCGATCAGAACTAAAAAAGTTCGATAGAATCCGGATTTATCCGGTCTAGTTGTAACCGTACCTGTGACATACAATCAAACTGTAATTTTACGCTCTATGTCTTATGGCACTAAATAATATATTGAACATGCGTCTTGTTGAATCAAGGTTTCAAGTATTTATGTATGAAACAATTTAAATTTGCAAGAAGAGATAAAAAAATTGTTTTTTCTGAATTTTGGTTCTTGAAATTGGGGAGAATCTGATTCTTCAGCGTATATAACTTGTTAGTTTTTCATTAATAGTAGAATCGAATTAGCGTCGAAACCAGGTCTTCGGACCATTTTTTTTTTTTGCAGAAGAAGTTTGCTTGAGTACATATGAATAATTTCGTAAAATTTGAAATTCTGAATCCAGCCGGAAAGTGGCCAAAATCCCAATTGCTTATAATGATTTATAGGTTAACTTTCACATTGAGAGAAATTTTGAATAGAAAGAAACAATAATCGATTCCCCATAAAAATTCTAAAAAATAGCCTAGACTAGAGTAACAATCAATCAATCGGTCACATGGTTCTCCAAAAGAATAATTAAGCTTGGAAAGTTATATTGGGAATTTAAAAAAAAATCCTCTCTATTGATAATGTCTCAAGAATGAACTCAAAAAAAGTATGAAGAGATGGTAACAAAAAATTTCTGTCCTACCATTTGCACCCGATTTATAAGCCATTCAATTTTTATTTTTCTTATCGATTTTGGCTGTTTAAACAAATATTAGAAGATATGATGAGGCATAAAGATCAATAAAAGGCTTCTTCTCGAAACATTAAGAAATTCGATCTGAAAAATGTTGACTCGACTCTACTATAAATCTATTAGAAGATTACAATAATAACCATTTAACTGTGCATGTAATTATTCAACTCAATGAAGGCAGTTAATTCAATAATAAAAATTGACCATTAGTATTCTCATTTAAAATATATAATAAAATAATCTTAGTAACATAATATCCCGCATTTTATGGACTTAATCGTAGCATCCGCAAACATAAGCAGTTTATTTTCCACCGCACAAGTTGTTATTCTTTTGTAACAGTAATTATGCCAAGATTTAATCCATTTTACGGTTATTTAAAAACGTACACATCAAAAACTCAATTTTATAAAAAAATATTTGCTTTCAAAATAATAATAACTTTGAAGAAGCCTGTGAGATATCGATTTTCTATTTTCTCAACACAGTTCCGAGAAAGATTAATCAGACAATTTTGCTGTGATTCTCATGGCAGTAATGCACATAAACCAACACATTTTGATTCGTGACACTGTTTTATCCGAGACCAGTTCTGGAAATTCGTACTAGCTCTTTATCGTGGATTATATTGTTGGTTCCGCTTTACGGATGAGGTTTTTGCCAAAAGAAAACAGTTTTTGGGATAACCGTTTAGTTAAAGCTATATTCAACATCATTTCAACCAAATAACACTGTTTAATTCATTAATTTCATCTCTTTTTGAACATTTACACTTTTTCAATTCACTATTATCTTCCTATCCTAATCTCGGTATTTACACACAATAGTAAGGTAGCTACGTCGCATCCAGGTGTCAGCCCGAACCAATGACAGCCCTTCATTGTCCGAATGACGTTTTCATCATTGAAGTATTAAGTATCCATAACAAATCTCTTCTTCCAGTGACACTACAGCCGGAACGAATTCTGACCTAGGATAGAATTCCAAAAGATGTTCAGAAAAATACGAAGGAAGTTACCTCCATGGTTAATTAAGATATTGTTGGTTTTGTATTAGAGTTGTAAGAATCTACAGTGCATCTGGTGGTCGTTTAGTGCTATTTGGGTGTTATAGTTTTGACTTGTATTATTCGTACAACTGCTTCAAAAAGAGTGCTGTTCCATTCTATAGATTTAATTGTTTTTGTCTTTGTTTAAGTTGATCATCTCCTTCTTTTCCGTTATCAGGAACGTAATTAAACAAATTATTAGTAATAAGCTGCTCAACATATCGTTTGCGCGATCCTTTTTATCCTTAGTTGAGGTTCTCTGGCTGATTAGTGCACAGATGTGATGGTTCTCTGTTAATGTCACAGTCCGCAATTACGATGAAAACCTTATTTTATGAACGACAATCGCTGCTTGTGGCTTGTTACTTGCTGTCGACATAATAACTGTGAAATTGTTTCATATTTGCCGTTAAATGCCCGCCGGTACTCACCACTGACGCGAATAATATTACTAGGGCTTATTAGATACGACATTTCAACATTACTGTTTTGAATAACTGTTGCTTGTAATTATAAGTATGAGCTGACATTCTACTAGATTTGAAGTTATACCGAATTTCGTAGAAGTAAAGGCAAGGCAGAAAATATAAAATCATGTTCACGAAATTACAACAAGCAAAAAAAAAATGTTCAAATAGTATTCTTCAAGATTCAAGTACCTCTCTGGAGTAGAACACTACTCATCGGTTTCTTCTGCCCAAGTTGACTGCAATTCCACCGACTGAATCTAAACTGGTGTTGGCATTCAGCTGCTGCAGCTTGAAGTCCTTCTAGAGCAGCAGCTGTATCTGGGGCACGCTTCTTGCAGAGGGTGAGTTGCGTTCGGGTTAATCCTGGAATGTTGCGGCACACTGCGGGGGAGGTAAATCCGGAGGATATGGTGCGCACCGCCAGGGAGCTGAAAAAGAACCAATTTTTCATTCTTGAATACTTTAAATGAGCTGAGATTTTTTTGAATGATACTTTACTTCATCGTGATACGACATAACTCATGTCAGTATCAAACTACTACCTCGTAATTTTTTTCTAGAAATGTAAATGTAAAAGGTGATAGATAAAATAATATTACTTCTATTATGTTTCGACGAAGATCGAATGTATGAGGTCTGTCCTGGAAAAATACGACTTTGAATCATAGCTATCTATCAAGTGTACTATTGTCAACAAAAGATTTTCACAGTTTAGAGTAAACATTTGCGAGTTTTCTTCACTAAACGGCATGACATATGAGCAGCTCAGTCAACCGTGGTGGTACTCAAATCTCGTGTATGTCACATTTCACTTAAGATTCTGCAATAAATTTTGCCAGAAAAATATAGTTCAGAAAACATTGCTAAGATTCAGAAAGTGTATGAATTTATAACACTGGTACAAAAGCTCAGACCCTTTATATGAAAGACACTCAAAGAACAATGAGCCGAAGAGTGCGTCAGAATCAGAGCAACATTATAGTAATTAAGGTATCAAGGGTGTTAAAAGGACAATAGTGCTTGAGGTCAACAGTGTACTTTCCGAGGGCCTCTGGCCCGAGGTGTGTACGTTGACCGTAGGCATTATTGTCTGTTCAACTCCCGTGGTGCTTTCAATGTTTAATTTCCGACTTTTGTTGTATTTCAATCAAAATTTTTAGCAATGCATCTCCTGTCATTGTGATTTCTGTCAGAGAAATTGCTCTAGTTAAGGTGGGTTTATAATGGATGTAACCGGTGATTTATTCTGTAGTCTTTAAAATTAAACTATACGCATTTCCATGTTGACGTTCATAATGACATGAAATATGATGTTAACTTATGCTGTAACCGTAAAGTTCACCAAGTTTCAAGTTTAACATCATACATCTTATTCCCAACCAATAGCGAGCGAGCATTGTATCACATGTATGCGTTGCATTAATTTTTGTATTTCAGCAGACATATTTGACCAGGTATTTGACATTTCGTCTTCACATCATGAAGTTTGTACTGCTGTTTGAAATGAGTGATTTTGATATAAAGTCAATTTGACTTGTAGAAAAATTTCCGCATTTACATGACAAATGTAACGCGGATTATAAAAATAAATTATGTAATGAAAATTCGTGGAAATACATAGCTGATGAATTAAAAATACCAAGTAAGAAATTACATGAAATTATAATACATTTCATGGTAACTCCTCTGTAATAATTGTCTTATATTTTAACAGAATTATTGAAAACATGACAGAACCGTTTTACTGTCAATCTATTTAAAAATCATTCTCTAGCTCCATTTCTGACAAGGTTAAGATACACGATCTTAAAGTTTTGACGTTTGATTATGAACCAAGCTGTTGAAAATAACATCATACATCCTGCATCATAAGTTAACAGATTAAGTTTACATCCATTATAAACAAGCCTTTACTTGCTGTAACTAGGAAACTTGTTTGTTATTTTTCAAAATAATGCCCTCGGGCATTATTTTGAAACATAATGCCCTCGGATATTATTTGTTAAGTAATTACCCTGAAATCAGTGTTATTATGACAACAATAATAAACTCTAGTCGGACATTGAAGTAATATTCACTGATTCTTCCGACTCGGAAAATATCGAACAATGAGCAAGCAGTACTATCTCGAGATTGTGGAGCAATTACGTAAAGCGGTGAGAAGAAATCGGCTTAATTTGTTGAAAAATGGTAAATGGTTTGGCAATTTCGAGCAAAATATGAGATCTTTCAACTGTATCAATTGCCACACAACTCCCTATGACTCTGAAATTACTCTCAAAATTGAAATATACTTTGAAAAAAGGGAAATTTGAAGACCTCAGAAAAAAAAAATTGCGACGAAGCAGAAATTAGCAAATGAGCGAAGCGAATGAAATGAGTACTTCCGAAAACAGGAGGTTCATTAAAAAAAGGTTGAAACTTTCAAGTTAAAGTATCTCAAAGGAGACAACGTCGATGTTGACCAAAACTAGTTTCATCTGCTGCTACAGCTTGAGGTCGTATACTTTTTAGAAAAGGACCATTTTCAAAATATGGCTTCTATCGACATCCTGATAAATACGAGGATTCATTATAGAGTACGTTCCACTAGACATTTTTGTCGTTCCACTAATATATTGTAATGTTTATTGCTTCGAAATTGCTTATAATTAAAATAAAAATCACTATTCAATAATTTAAAATGAAATAAAAGTTTTATTCTTCTGAATATCACTACCAACACTATATTATTTATTTATCACTTAATACTAACTTAAACAAAGCCGCAGATTTTTATATTTAACTATTTATATCCACTGATTACTTCACTGTTTGATATTCACTGCTCTAGCTTCACCATTACACTACATTCAAGTCGTTTGCTTGCCTTTATATATAAAAATATTCATTTCTCGAATGTTTTACTACATTTCTAGAATATTGCTAGAGGTTCTTATCGGGCGGAGTGATGTGATGCGATGCGGCGCGACGCAACGAGGACGAAAGACTCCGCCTAGGCAAGGTCACCTTCACGAGCCTCCACACTCGCACGTTACAATATGATTGCTGTGATCGATGCTTCAAGTGGAACGACGTGAGTGTCTGTTGAATGTCAAATAGATTGAAAATTCATTGTTAATATCTAAAAGTAAATCAAGAATAAGATCAAACTAACCTGTTGTAGTGAGGATATATAAATGGGATGAATCCAATATGCCTGTGTAAATTAATCTCTCATAAATAATTAATAACGATAATAAGAGACCGTGAAATTAACTGTCATATTGACAAATAAAATTTTTTGAATCAGTCGACCTAATTTGGAATCGAATGTACAAATTGGAAAGATACTTTTTCCATTGATTTAAAATTCTTGGTGATTCCTACAAAAATTAACGCAACGCAACTATCGCTTTGACCCACTTTTCAATCGTGGACATATGAGCTAAAACAGCCGTTTTAACACATTCTGTATTCATTTTACGGTACTAAAACGATCAATTTTTGAGACGACATGGAAAGTTGCATTTTTGAGCAGCTGATTAATATCAAGCTCCTCGTTAAACTGTCACAGGAATCATCCACGATCTTCGAATCCTTGATAGCAGTTTATGATAAATATGATTTGGAAAAGACCGCTGTTTATGATAAATAGAAATATTTCAGTAGAGAAGTTGCTGAAAGAGTTGGCATTTCTTACGGAATAGCTCAATTAATTCTATTTGACCATACAGAATTGTAGAAGCTCTTGGCCCATTAGGCATCCTACCAAGTTTACAAAGTCCAAAGAGTGGCTGTGATAGTCAATTTAAGGCTTATTCAGAAAGATCCTGAAAAATTTTTTCGCCGGGTTATAACCGGTAATTGAATCTGGAAGATCTTGATGATCCTGAAAGTAAAATACAGTGTCCTGATCTCTTCAAACCTGCCACTTCGACTGCATTATGGTAGATGGCACTGCTGCGGATTTATATCTGCACGCTATGTATCAACTTGATTTTCATTGCTCTGCGGTTCACAATTCCAATTATCTGAGGCTCGGATTGTACTATCACTATACTAAAGAGTTCCAGTGAGGACGAATAACGTGTCTACAGCTGCCGCCCTATTCAGGATGATTCTGTAAAACACTCAGATTTTGTTTTTTCAACAATTTATAAAATACAGTCGAAGGAATGGTTACCACGAGAATTTATTAGGACATAAATTCAAAATGAACCTCTTTTTTGGAAAACCACTGTTTTCCGGGATGTCAAGAAAGAGGTCTTGGTTGACTTTCTGGAAGGACAGAAGATAATCTCAGCTTTCTAGTATGATTGAGAACTCGAAAATTTTTAACGGAAATTGATTTAAAAAGACCAGAGAAGTTCTATGAAGAAATTTTTCCCACCACAAATTTCACACGAAGAACAAGGGACATTTCAAGTAATTTTCGCCGAAAAATTCACTTTCACTTCCGTTCTAGATCAGACCTGACTCCATCTGATTTTTTTCTTTAAAATTAAAATTAGATTGGCAGGGCAAATGATAGGAGGTGTCAGAGGAAGGTGGTTTAAAAACAAGGATACCTCTTTTACAGGAAAGGATTAGGAACACCGACTGAAAAAATATTTAGACATTCAGAACGATTTTGTGGCAGAATAATATATATTTTTTTTATATACCTCATATGACTACATACGTAAGTTGAAAATATGAACACTGCCAAAAAAGCAGTAAATTTCTGAGACATGTTAATTGTCAGTGTAAAAAATTCAATTGAAATTTGATCAGTGGCTTAGGAGGACAGGTTTACTAAAGGAAACGCAGAAGAATCACAGGGAAGGCCTTGGCTGCAGCAGAAATCATCTCCAATTTTTTTATACAAACCATTTGTGACGTTGTGTTTGCCAGTCTATAAAATTTGATTAAAATTCGATTAATTAAAAAAATCTCAGAAAAACGAACTTTTTCAAAAAGAACCATCAATTCAGATTTATTTATTGGTAGTTGTTAGGGTGTGAAATTTATTTGAAATGCGACTATAGGTCCGGCAGAATTCTAGCGGTTAGGGAGTCCTTCTTGCATTATATAAATACAATTATTAATATAATAAAAAAGTTAATTATCAAAAAATGAGAACTAGAAACAAAAAATTGTAAAAACCATGAGCTAACAAGACCGACAAAAAAATTAAGAAATTTGTACATGAATTCAAGTAATTCTGATAGTAAGAATCCATTAGAAGGAACTGAAAATGAGCAAATTAATGTAAAATTCAGTGTCTTTTATATATCCATTTAAAAGTGTGTTTATCTCCCCACAAAGATAAAAGAATTCGGCCGTAAAAATTTTATGCCCCAATTATTTACATTTAAACTGTATTAAAATCACAAATAAACGTTTAAATATTCGCAATCCTCCTTCATTCTCACACGGGCATTCAGTAGCGTACGACATCCAGTTAAAAAGGGGGCATCAAATAAAAAGATCCATGATATCTCTTCAGTATCTCCACGGCAAAAATTCCATCGCTGGATTCCACTGTCCAGGAATGTCTGTATGTAAAGCATCCGTGTCCTGAACGCGTGGGAAAAAATGCTCTCTACATTACCGACATGCAGGACTGATTTACCGACCGAGCCACCGATAGGAAATCAACACGTGACAGGAAATAATGAAATCAGATTTGATTTGAGGGTGACGTTAAAAATTGATCAATTAGAGAAACAAGCTTAGCAGATCAACTGATTTGAAGAATTAATGATGTTGGATTAATTTTGGTAACACCTCGAGATAATTGATTCTGATTTATCGATTTGTAAGACACTGAAATTAATAACAGATCTAGTTTTTGGTCAAAGTTAAAACTTCAATTAACAGCAGATTTTTCAATTGAAAAAGATATTAATGACATTGTATATGTTTTTATCTTATTAATATTCAACTGGAAACAATGACAAATGGAAGAATGGAAGTAAATATTGACTCTTTGAGGATTGGGGATCTTATTTTTAACTTTCTCAGGATTCGTTGTACTTACATCAAATATAATTGCACAACATTATTTAAAACAAATTTATTTGCATGTAATAGCTCGAAGACTATATTTAGAACACCAAAATTGGGCAGGTTTAGGTCCCGATTAATTCACAAAGTTTTACATAGGACCAAAGGCGCCATGCTGACTATTTTATGAATAAAACTGAAATAAAATTCTAAATAATATTTGGTGATAATATTTAATCATAATTTTCCTCATTTAATTCAATTTTATATAAAGGAATTTTCAATTAAATCAGTATTAACGATTTTGAATTAAATTCATTCCAGGAAATATTTCATTTTAATAACATACTTCAAATTCCTTTCTTTAAATTAATTTAGCGTTTATCGAGAATTATTTAAACATTTTTTTGTTTGCTGGGAGTAAATAACAAATGACTAACATTTTATTGTTGACACAAATAAATGTCGTGGGTTCTTAGTATTATCGCGACACGAATTCGAATCGAAATCCTATGTTTAGTGTTACAAGGACCTGTTGCCTGTCGGCACTGATATTTGGGAAATTGGAAGCGATTGGTTTCCCATGATTCGAAATATTTGAATGCTGTATTATAGACTACAGACTACGTATAACGAAATGGTTCTGCTATGTCACTAATTCATTTGAAGCTAAAGGAATATTATTATTTTGGCAATATATTTAAATCGAAGCTTATAATCTCTGAAACGCTGGTTTATGGTTTATTTTTGTATGTGGACAAGTGAAGTTAGATTTGCTGAATAACATCACTAAGAACAACTCTACTAGCTAATAATCATATTTATACCTCACTATCATGTAGATTAATTTTTATTTATACTTATAGGGGATTCACACATTCATTTACATTGCACTTTAACAGCTTGTGCAGAAATTTTGTGCTGCCATCTATAAACATTGAATGAACTATTTTGGCCCAAAAATTGAATGAAAATAATTTATCGCTTTATTTTTTGAAGAAAACAGTGTGATATTGAATGAAAATTTCTGAAATAATTAATTTAGTGAATTTTATCAAAAATTTTGGTGCAATTTCAAAAGCTTCAGCAACAGGAAATACATACCCTGTACAATGTAATAAATTTCGAAAGTGTATTCTCTATTATTTTCTGAAATATTACATGCAATATAATCCTGCTGGATCGAATTATTACAAAACTACGTGAAGTATTAGTTTTCCTATCATTTCAAACAATTTATCAACATTTTGAACATTTCACAGAGTTCTGCACAACGGCAAGCTCCGCACATTGTTGAAACAATCTAGATGTAAATGTATTAACATATTGACCTTCAATAAGTTCAATAATATTTAATTAAAAATAGGTGTAGTAGTCCAAAATGTTAATTTCAATAAACTTGATAAGTCGAAATCATGACTTTCCGAGCAGATTTTCACATTCAAAAACTTCATAATTCCATTGAGGATCTTATTATATGTACACTGAGAAAAATGTTGTTTTGAGTCAAATGATTTTCTGTTTTCTCAACTGCGCGGCGTACTTGGATACGGCGAAATGCGCAAGGATACTAACTCAATTCCTCAGCGCATTTGAAAGGTTCATAACAGCAATTCCGTAAGGAATTGGGATATGTCATTGGGAGTTCATTCTAATACTTACTAATTTCATTTGATTGCTATTATAATTCAATACATTAAAAAAATATTTGATACAAATAAAAAAATATTTTCGGGTAAAATGATTTACTTTTCTGGCAATAAAAAGAATTGTTCATTTAATATTTTCTCCAATTTCCTTCAATTCGTATTCGATCGATTAAATATTAAAAAGTGTTGAGAGAGAATATAAGAGTGTTGAGAGAAACATGTAACTAATTATTTCAACTGTTGTTAGCTTTGAATTAGATGCGGAAGCATTTGAAGTAAAATCGAATATATTCAAGAAAATAGAATCATTTCATAGAAAGAATCACAATAACCGTATCCTGAATTTCATACTAAATTCCAAAAAGTATTTCTCATTATTAATTTATAGGATTGGGTTATTGATATTATTATTCAATCATGTTCAGATAAACTTTTTTATTATAAAATACGGAACATGAATCTATACATTTATACATAAATGTCATCCAATTATTGATGATTAATTTTTTCTATACGGATATATGGTGTATACTAATTTTATATTCATTAACATTAGCAAGAGCAAAATATTCTTTATAGTAATATGAAAAGCATCAGATGAAATTAATTGATGGTAGCGTGCCTGGGCGGTTTTTTTCCAATACTTCATGATTTCTGGAAAAGTATTGTTGTATTCCAGCCTAGCAAAGAATCTTTTATTTCATCTGTAACGAATAAAGAATAGATAATATAAGCAGATGGATTTATTCGCATTTTCCATCTGAAATACACGATCTGACAGAATAATAATTGCCTGAAAGTTCTATTTGGACTTTTCTTGAGGCGTTCGATTGGTTGAGTACCCGCTGATGGACCCTGTATCGTTGTGATTTGATAGAAAATTAATTTCCAAGTCCGCCTTGTATTTTAGTGTGGGTATTGTCTTCGCTATCCCTTTTTCATAATACACAATTCTCATTATCCTTATTGTTGCTATTTGCATCAGACATCTAGAATTGTTATATATTATATAAATATTGTTACTATATTATTACAGGAATAATAAAACAGTGTCACTTAAATTTCCATTATTATTGGCTGGGTTTCCGAAAGAAATTGACTGTGTCGGACAATCCTCATTAGCTGCATCTTTCTGAAATACATTTTTCTATTTAGAAGTAAATTCCAGCCAGTCATCAATAATCGGAATCAATTGTTTAATAGATGAATTATCTAGGAGCTTCAGTCTATTGTTGATGATTTTTGATCCTGAAATGCAATCACTGATTCAACTATTCAATAATTTCACATAAATTCAAATGATTGAATACAGTACGATAAATTACCTTTAAAAGTAGTTATGAGCTCCCATATTCTATTCCATCAAAATCTCTCGCATTTCTTCATCTGTTATTCCACTATTTTGTAAAACATTATCAAGCACTGGTCCAATGCGTTTTCGATAACAGCTCAAAACTCAATGAACTCTCCAAAAATAAAGTAAAACGGTAAATATTCTTCTAGAAAACTTGAGGGTAGGGTGGACAAATTTTTGTTCTGTGATTGTTTGGAACAGAGGTCCTCAAACTCCTCCACGCTCCACCAAATCTTAAGATCCAAAATATGAATTGATCGTTGAATATAAACATCTTTGATTATAATTTTATATAATTTACCCACATTCTGAATATTTCAATGTAATCAAAATAAACAATAGCGGGTCGATTACCGGACAAGTCTGAACCGCTATCGGGGGCCAGATTGGTGTTCTCGCGGGCTGGTGTTGGAAGTCCCTGGTTTATAACACAGGCTGTGAAAGGGACAAACAGATGTGCGCCAAGAATTTCAAGTAATAAAACCCAAAGTACAGATAAATTTAATATTTTGTTCAACAAGGCTTAGTCCACTCAAAAAAACAAAAAATGCTAAATGGCTAACGTTAATTGATTCATTTAAGTGAACACATCAGATTCTCTCACAAACTTTGGATAAATCAACCTAATGATCTTAAATGGATGCAATTTTTATTTTAATCTGAAATAAATAGATTTTAAATGAACAAGAAATGCTAAGAGACCAAATTTTTCTTCAAATAAATTGGCTTATGTATTCATGTATCGGAAAAAAATTGGATCAGTTCTTTAAATCTAATTGATATTACGTCAACAAGCATTTTTAAGAAATCTGTTATAAACAGATTCATTATTTTATTATTATTCACCATTTTCATAAATTATAACATGGATAAATAAATTATACTAGAGAAATTATATCAATTACACTTATTGAAACTCATAATATATATTTTTTTCCATTTTAATTGTTACTATGAATCAAGAGATTACTTGAGAAAATATTCCAAAAATTTTTTAAGCTTACAATGAATTTAAAAAAAAATCAATTCAAATATAGAAATTTTCATGTCAATCATTGAAGGATTATTCATTTTACTATATATTCTGTTGCATCAATAAATAGATTCGTTTATCCAACTTAAATTAAATCCGCTCAACTTCACGAGATATTTAACTACAATTCCTTCACGCAGTTGGTTTTAAGGATGCTGAACGGTTACACTGATTCCGATAGACTCGCGTGAACCATGATTCTATAGACTCGACTCCGAGTTTGTCAATTCCGCGCGGAGTTGTCATAATTTCATAAATTTCTCTCAGTGTATGTATGAATCTATCGGCAAAAACATCATATTTTGCGTTTCCATAGAGCGCTATCATCAGTTATACGAAGTTTGAAATAATTCAAAATTACTACAATCGCAGCAGTTTTCGAGTATTACAAATCACATAATTTCATTCAATACAACATTATACGTATGAATCCGTCTTTAAATGCACAAAATTTTGCGTTTCCAGCGTGCTATCAGCGTATTTTCTGAGTCTTGTTATTAGAATTTTGATAATGAAAGTCTGCTCAAAAGCGAGATTCTACTACAGAAATGCGCTATATGGCAGAATCTGACTCCAAATACATCAAATTTCGTATTTTCAGAGTGCAATTTGCAGTTATACAAAATTTGGAATTAGTCGGAATCATGACTTTCCGAGCAGATTCTCACATTCAAAAAGGAAATAATTCTATTCAGGACCTCATTATATGTATGAATTTATCGGCAAATACATCATATTTTGCGTTTTCAGAGCGCTATCTGCAGTTATACGAAGTTTGAAATCAGTCAAAATTACTACAATCTGAGCAGTTTTCGAGTATTGCAAATCACATAATTTCATTCAATACAGCATTATACGTATGAATCCGTCTTTAAATGCACAAAATTTTGCATTTCCAGCGAGCTATCAGCGTATTTTCTAAGTCTATTTATGAGAATTTTGATAGTGAAAATCTGCTCAAAAGCGAAATTTTACAGCAGAAATGCGTTATACAGCAAAATCTGACCCTAAATAAGTACATCATACTCCGTGTTTTCAGAATGTAATTTGCAGTTATACAAAGTTTCGGATGAAAATCCATTCATCTTCAGTCAAAAAACTGAATGATCAATTATCACTGGTCAACACAGAAAAATTTTCCAGAATTCTATTCATCGTTTTTGGTTAAATTGAGGGTGCTGATTACGAAATTAGCACTAGTTTTTTTCTAGCAGCTCTTGTTTTTGAATTACATACAAGGCTATAAATTCTTACGAAAATGTATACTTTCACACACTAAGTTGATTTGAATCCATACAATATTATCTTTTATAGGACTTTCTGGAATAAGGAGCTTGCTCAAGATCCCGACAAAGATTTCAGCAATAATATGCCATCATATAAGTGTCCCATCATCCTTGGTATCGTTCTTCCATAACTCGTATTTTGATGAAATCTTTCATCCTGTTCCTCACTAAAATCTCCAAGAGTTTTAGGAAATCGATCCAAATGAGAATGTAAATGATGAACTTCAATGTTCTTGTTACGCCCAAAATCTCATAGATTTGACAACATGTCCTGTACCAATTGTAAATAGTCTTCTGACTTTTTGGATTTTAAAAACGAATTATTTCCATGTCCTCTTTTCGAGCTCATATGTGCTCAATAAAATTTTGGATTTCTGATCAACAGTCTAATTTGTGAACCATCGAGAATACCTACTTTCAATTTTTCTGCACTTGGTTCAGGAGATTTGATAGGTAAGCAGAACATTCACCATCTTTGTTAAGAGACTTAATAAATTATTTCCTAATGCCGAGTTTATTATGAAACGGTGGTAATATAATTCGATCTCGATTCACTAAATGTGGACTCATCACATTTTGATTACCAATAACTAGTGACTCTCTCGACGGCCGCATTCTTTGAGTCCGAAGGTTTTTTTTATTTGTAATATATTTACGAAACTGTATTAAGGTATATTCACCACAAATAAAACAAAGACTGTCTGGATCGTTCGTACAAGGTCTCCTCTCCGTAGTCATTGTAATATTTACTATTAAATTAACAGATGTGCTAGGTGAAACAGGAAAAAAAAATCTACTTCCTAAATGTTAATGAATGTGAAGAATTTAAATATCTCAAAAACTAGAGCTGCCAAGAAAGATTTACTATGATATATGGAATCACCACATCAAAATACATTGAAATTGACACCAATATTTTTGGAAAACTTTATAAAGTCCTGAATTGTTGACCAGTGTTATAATAATATGACGGTAGTTCCAAATGTTCCCGAACCGATTTTTCGACAATTTTTCTAATTTTTTTTTCATAATCTCCTTGCAATATTTAGTCTAATGATATTCTAACTTTTTAATATCGTTAGAATAATAAGATACGCTCAAGTCTGGAAATAAGTGTTCATCTCAACTTCGACTTCTTCATTCGAAGTGAATCTTCACTCCTTAGCCATATTCAAAACGGAAAAAAAATATTTTGTATTTAAATAAATTTAGACACTCTTGAAGAATGTTCAAACTAATGCATTTTTAATCGACTGTTAATAGCGGGTAACCAGCTTCCGCATAGCCAAAACATTACGTAAAATGTAATGGATACGGTCCATCGAGATGTTTACAGCGTCAGCAATTTCTTAAACCTTCAGTTGACGATCCTCTTGTATGGAATTGTGGATATTCGCGACGATTTTGTCGGTTACGACTGTTTTTGGGCGTCCTGTGCAATTGACGCACGGCCACGTTTAAACACTTTTTAACCTTCGAAAATGAAGAAGCAGATTCTTTTTATGTAGAATCCAATTATTTTTTATTTGTGTCTTTACAAAGTACAAATAATTATTGCGAAACCGACAAAATTCACATTTCGAGATTTTGATGAAAATGTCCATTTTGAGCATCCCTTAATCCAATTTGACTATTTCGGGTTTTTTTATTTATTTCTGGTCTAGTTGTGCACCTCGCATTATGGTTGCAATCATCTGTACCGGAAGTGCACTTTACTTGAAACTTTTTTTGAATTTTCCGCATGAATCCAGAATAATTAGCAGTAGGACCCTTCGAATTCTCCGCATAAATTCAAAACAATCAGTCGTAGAATATTGAAATTTTGTATTAAACTTTTCTATAATATCTGGTTGTATACTTTATATTATAATTGCAATCGTCTATACCGGAAGTGCACTGGACTCAAAATATTTTTTGAATTTTCGGCATAAATTCAAAACGATTGAACGTAGGATGCTAGAATTCAGAATTTAAGCCGATAGTACCGTCTAGATGCTCGTATCCTATTTTTATTGAGGTCGACTGAGCCGGAAGTGCATTTTCCTTGACAGTCTTTCGGAATTTATCGCATAAATTCGAAACAATTGGTTGTTAAGTATTGATATTAAGTATTTCTATCTGCTATAGCATCTAAATGATGCCTACTATTCTCTCAACCGGAAGTGCACATCAGCTGGACTTTTTTTTTAAATTTTGCGCATAAATTCGGAACTGCTGGCCGCAGACTCTTGGAAATCAGTATTTAGGAATGTTGTAGCATAAAAATGTTGTAGCATAAAAATGATGACCTACTGTTTCCAAAGCAACCGACTGAGCCGAAAGCGCACTTTACTTGATAGATTTTCAGAATTTTTTGGATGAATCCAAAACGATTAGCCGTGAAACGATGAAATTTTGTGTTTGATTATCGTTTTATGAATGTGCAAGAAATATATGCAATAATGTTTAATAAATGCTCTAAAAATAGGAGTACAAAAAATAAATCAACCATAGGCAGGTAATGAAATTTGTGACAAATTTTTATTATTAAGAAATAATGTTGCTATGGTCGAGTAATTCTCTGCAATATTTATTATAAAGTATTAAAAACTCTTACAGTATAATATAAAGTAACTTGTTTCTTAATTTATATCCAACTGGTCGTAAATTTCCTTCTTCGTTTATTTTCCAATTATTTTCAAGATGAACTTGTTACCGAGAAAAAGTTTATTAAATGCTGTTGATTATTTTATAATGCAACAAATTTCACTGAATCTGTTACTAAGTTTCTGCGAATTCCAATTATTGTTTCAGTGAAAAGTAAAAAATGAATTTGTTTGTTTTAATTTGAACAGTAATGAAAGAAGATCAATTAAAAGGAGCTAAACAAAAATATCATTTGAAATGAAATAATAAACACATGTTGTACTTATTTGTTTTATGCTTGTGTTGCATTTTAATGAATTTTTTAGCTTGCTTGCAAATTTCAAGCCGATATTTGTATTCAAGTTATGCTCTTCACAATAAGTTATTACGAAAAGATGAATTACTATACAAAAATATAATGCAGCGGATGAATATATATGTAAAAGAAAAAAAAAAAGAATTAGTAACGAAATATTTGCTCACATGAATAAATATATTTTATGTACTTTTTTGTATCATTGCTATTGGAATCATTAGCATCAACTATTAAATGTAACAATATTCATTTAAAGATCAATAATAATACATTATTAATGTATGATGCATCAGTATATATTCAGTATAGCTTTGTTTTCCACATTAATATGCCTCTCAAATATAAATATCGTTGATTTCTATGTTTTAATGAAATTGTTATTGCTGTTTAAGTATAACTGCAATATGTATCTGAATGGAAATATATAAAGTTGCCCATTATGCAATTCAAAAAAATAATTTATGCGGCTATAACATTTGTTCCAAATCCCTACTAACTTTTAGTTTCTTTGAGCACTTAATAATTTATTGTATTATTTTTTTTTTTTTGATTTAATTAAATTTCATTTTAAAGTTCAAATTTGAATAACTTCCACATATTTTTTCAAAATAAAATATTCGTATATGAATAATGTTTGATTCGATTTGAATGATTGCAAAACTAGTTTTTAGCACTTGTTGCTATGGCTTTATCCTTCAGGAATATAGGATACATTATACGTTCATTTAATAATATATCATTTGCACCCCATTGATTATATAAAAATACTGCCATTTTGTTTTTGGTCAAAGAATAGAAAATACCAAATTACTTCCTTGTGTAGGTAAAATAGCTTACATTATACACTCATCAAATATTTTTTTTTTCATAATTCTGGATAAGTTATTTAGGAATAGTGCCATCCTGATTGAAGAATATAAAATTGGCAATATTATAATGCGGTATTTTTGTATTGTGTGATTTAAATAATTATGAAAATAATTTTGTACTTACGCGAGTATGAAACAATAAAGCGTCACCAACACTCCAACTATCATCTTTACACTTGGTCCTTCATCCTGCTGTGATTGACAACTCCTGCGGCCTTCCTGCCACTAGAACTAGACGTCCCGACGACGGCGTTCCGACGTCCGCGCGACTCTCTCTTGTCGCTTGACGCGCACCGACAAACAACTGCCGCGCGCTCGGTTGCTTGGCGTGCGTAATTAGCGGCGTGGAGTACCCGGCGGGCCCGCGGCGCGTCTGATCTCGAGAGGGCGCCACAAGAGAAGGAGAGGAGAGAATGGGGTGCTAGGGTGCCATAGGGTGTAGGGTGCATATGGTGAAATTGGGTGGGGGTAGCACTAAAGATGGTTTGGCAATTGGACGCTGAAGTGGATGGAATCTCTTTCACAAACAAAAAGCTTCTGCTTGCAGCCATTTCTCTTCAATTTTTTCATACATACGTTATTATATCTCTTATACATTAGATAAAACAAAAATAGAGGTACAAATCCACCTATTTTATTATGTGTTCAAAATAGAACTCTTCCTCTTTGTCTTTATCCATAATTTCATTCGGATTATAGGAGCACTTGCCATCGGCTCGTCTTATTAACTTCATACCAAAAAATTGATAAAACATAATCTAGATTTTGGTATAGCATCACCATTTTGTTGCATGCCGATTATTTCATTTGTTAAATTTATTCGATTGACATCTTCGTGAACATCCAATTCTGCGTCTTATCCATTGATTTCACTTTTATCAAATATTGTATGCGGATAATTTTTCAACACGGAAGTACCCAACTTTGAAATAAAAATGTCAACTAATGTTGAAACATCATATTCACATATATTTATTAGCGAAATAAATAAGCAGTAAAAAAAATTGTACAAAATAAAAATACATTACAAATATTTGCTGTTTGTCCGCATCAGACATAAGAATTTTAAACAAAGAGTTACTTGTTTCAAATGTATGTATTTTCATTTAGATTATTACCAACAAGGAAGTTGGAAGACTAAAAATTGAATTTGTATACTCTATCTTCTTTCCTTCATTTTTACTTCCATGTGACTCTGGACGCGTTAAACGCGCAAAGTGCAAAACGTTGAACAGTATTGTGGAGGCGAAATATAAAAAAAAAGAAAGTCATATTTTTTCTCGTAGCATTATCTTCATCAAATTCTGTGGACTTTTTTTTTTACGCACGATTATCACAAATATATCTGTTATTAATTCGTAATAAGAATTCATTCCAACTGTGTAACCATACACATATTTTTTTTCTCTGTTGTTTTGTTGTTCATATCGTTTATCGTCACTGTTTAGTATAAAGAATCCTCTCTACCTCAAGACACTCATGTTTAATTTATAGTTTGGAATTAGACCCATAAGAATTTGGATCACGTATGATCTGATCTAGATCAAATGCTGTTCACATGCCATCGCAGATGTTTCAGATCATTAGAGTGGTAATCTGATTGAAATAGATCAATTAAGGCGAACAAATTGGTTGTACTGGAGGTTATAGCATTGTTGTCGCCCTGAGAATTGAAGACACAAATTGGTAATTGCATGTGAAATCTTCAATATTTGCGCTATTTATATGATTTTTATTTAGGCTTTGGAGAAACTCTTCTGGTTTGCGCATGACATCACGTGGGGAAAAAATAATTTAAAATTGATTTTTAAGCACTTGTTCTGTAATTTCTAGGCTGATATTGAAATAAAATATCTTTGGTTAAGTTAAACCTAATCGTTCCCTTTAACTTCTCAAGTCTATTGCAGTTAAGCTTGATTTTAATTCAGTCTTGCTTTATGTTGGCAACATTTATCCATGGCCTATATAAGAAAGTTATAAATTGAAGTTTAAATGGGAATAGTCAACCGCTCAGGATTAAGGATTAATTGAAACTAATAAGTAAATTTAAACTGTCAATATAATACTGGGCCTTATACTAGTCTAGTCAAAAAAGGATTTGTACTTTGTAAACAGATTTTCTCATTTTAAAGTTTGATTTCTGGTGTGTATTTGGAGGTATTTGCTAATATTGTCATCGATATTTGCACAGCCTTAGTCTTGAAAATAATGATTCACCTCTGCGAAGAGAAAGTGTTGCTACTAGTTTCACTCTAAAACTGAAGCCATAATATGATGGGGCAAGACATCCTGAAATGTGAATTTCGATTAATTTAAAGTTATTTTAAGGATTAAAAAATTAAAGAAATATGTGAGAAGATCAATAATTATACTGGCTGCTCCGAAAGACAGCGTTAACTATCTGAATAAAGACACTATTAAAGCCACGCTTCGGAGATGAGCACATGACAGAACTTTTACATGGACAGGACAGCTACGGAACCGTACACAGCTACACAAATAAGATCTGATAATGTTTTCTTATACTAGCCTAGCCAAAGATATGGCTTTGTACGTTGTAGACCAGTGACCTCTAATCATATAGAGGTCACTGTTGTAGACAGTCCTTCTGATGCTGAAGATTTTATTCCTGGAGGAGGTATTTGATGTCGATTTTACCAAAAATAGTCGTCTCTACGCTCTGGACTAACTTCGTAGCGTGGTAAAATGTGTGACTCTTTTCGGTTTTTAGCTTATATTTTTTCAGCGGTTGATTGTAAAGAAATCATGAGTTAATTGAATTTTCTACAAGCTCGTGTACATATGTTTCTTCTCTGTTTGATGTTAAACATCGACTTTTCTCTAAAATTAAGGTTTTTATACCAAGCTTTTTGACAAACTTTGAAAAAGATTGTAGTGCAATATATTTCCTACAAAATTGTGTGTGTGTGTACATTTTTTCTCTCTCTCATTGTTTATGTGGTATTCGTTGTCATTTATCGATTTTTTTCTGGAAAAAAACCTTCTACTCTTCATTTTTCGGCAAGCTTTGTCTTCTAGCGCCTAAAGTATTAGACACATGATGAAAACTTTCAAAATAAAAGTTGTAGAGCAGTAAATTTCAAAAGTCATGTTAATACGTTTTTCTTTCATCGCTCACCGTTTAGGAGATATTTGCTATTAATTTTTGCTTTTTTCTCTAAAAAGATGTTTCTACACCACGTTCTCTGGTGAAATTTGTCTTCTAGCGCCTATAATATTGAGTTTATGGCAAATTTTTTGGTATAAGACTTGTAGAGCAGTAAATTTACCACAAAGTAGTGTTTGTACTTTTTTCCTCTGTCTCTCACTGTTTAAGAATGATTCATATCAAACATCAAATCGTATATAATATTACAAGGAACTGTAATTTTATCAATAAATTTTTCTTGAAAGCATCGTTCACCTAGCAACATCGTGAGAGTCATCTGTCCAGTTAAATCACGAGAGCGTAGTTTGAGGGATTCAATCTGAGCAGATGACTCGAAGGATGTTGCTTGAAGATAAAAGATGCTTAAAAGAAAAAATTATGATAAAATTAAAGTGGCGAGTGGTATTTGTGGAGAATATTTCTCGAATTAAATTGCTATTATATAAGTGCCTAAAATGATATTCGCTGCAAGTACTACCCTTTTTTATTACAAAATGCATGAAATTGTCTCCATATATTCTTTTGACATATTTTTTTTTGTATTCTCAGACTTCTTGCTTTTAGTTTCATTACTTTCCGCAAAAAGTGCATTTTCGAAACGATTAAATTCTGACATTTTCGAAAACCGATGGTTTGTTTATATTGAAACTGTGGATTGTTTCTCCATGGCAAAGGCAATTTATCGCGATAAATCGCTTGCCAATGGGATTTTATCGCGGTAAATTCCCGTTGGCAAGCGATTTGTTACTATAAATGTCATTGTAACTATGCAGAATTTGTCAGTATAATTGACATGAGTGAAATAATCTAGTAAAAAGTTTCCAGCTCACATTTTTCGGTGAATTTTGTCTTCTAGCGCCTGAAGTATTGGATTTCTGATAAAAACTCTCAGAAAATATGAGTTGTAGAGCAGTAAATTTCCTACGAGATTATAGTCATAATTTTTTTTTCTATCGTTCACCGTTCAGGAGATATTTGCTGTCAATCTTAGATTTTTTTTCTGGATTTTTTTTCTCTTTTCTGAAAAAGATCTCTACGGTGAATTTAGTCTTCTAGCGCCTGAAATATTGTGTTCACGGCAAATCTTTTGAAATAAAAGTTGCAGAGCAGTAAATTTTCTTTAAGTTTAAGTCGATACGTTTCTCTTTATCTCTCACTGTCAAGGAGATATTTGCTATCAATCACCAATTATTTATCTAGTAGAAAAAGTTTTTATCCTACGTTTTTCGATGAACTTTGTTTTCTAGCGCCTGAAATATTGATTTTACGGCAAATATTTAGTATAAAGCTTGTAGAGCAGTAAATTTCCTATAAAATAATATCTGTACGTTTTTTTCTTTCTCATTTTTCAAAATATACTCGTCAAATATTATTCTACCCTACGTTTTTTGGCGATTTTTGTCTTGTAGTGCCTGAAGTATTGGGTTCACGATAAAAACTTTCTGGATAAAGTCGTAGAGCAGTAAATTTCCCACAAGGTTATATCCATAAGTTTTTTCCTATCGCTCACCGTTTATAAAATATTTATTATCAATATTTGATTTGTTTCTGGAAAAAGTTTCTACACCACGTTTTCAGGTAAACTTTGTCTTCTTGCGCCTGAAATATTGAGTTTATGACAATTGTTTTGGGATAAAACATGAAGAGCAATAAATTTCCTACAAAATTGTGTCAGCACGTTTTTCCTCTATCTCTCACTGTTTAAGAAATATTCGCTATTGAACATCGACTTTTCTTGCTGACGTTTTTCGGTGATCTTTGTCTTCTAGCGACTAAAGCATTAGATAATCGATAAGACCTTAACAATAAAAATTGTAGAGCATCAAATTACCAACAAGATTGGGTCCGTATGATTTTCTCTATCTATTATTGTTTGGGAGATATTTGCTACCAAACATCGATTGTTTTCTGAAATAAGTTTCTATCCAAATTTTCTCGTGAATTTTGTCTTTAGCGCCTTAAGTATTGGGTTTCGATATAAAAATTGTAGAAGAGTAAATCTTCTGTGAAATATTCATACTTTTATACATTCATCACTAATAAATCAGAAGTTATAATTTTTGAGAAAAGAGAAAATAATGCAGATACGCGTAATATAATTGCGGTTCGTAGACATTGACTGATTTTGAGAGCTAAATCCGAGATGTGAATATCAAATACTAATTACTCGCCTCTCTAGCCAATAAATTTAATTTATTTTTACGCCACCCTTATCTAGTCTTAAGTTAAATTCTATCAGAAAGAAATTCTGTTAATAAACCTTCTTGAGTATTTCTTGCCAAGATTACACTTCATGTTTTAATTAATACACTGTCTTATAATGTTCAATCCTAATAACATTTTAAAAGGAATGAATACAAGTTTTTTCAATGATAAATGTAAGTACAATGTTAGTTCCAATCAAAAACTTCTTGGAAGAAAAAGACATCACATTTTCATTACTGGAATAAATAATATATCTGGCAGTTCTTCAGAATAGAGTTAATAATCTCGATGACAAGTTTAAGGGTATTTAAACCTCCATGAAGTGTGCGTTGCATTGCGAATCTCCTTTTATTCTTTTTGGATCGTTGGACCACCGGTCGTGTCTAACAAAAGCTACAAACAACTTTCGGTTTATGAGTATTTTCCATAAGCTAGAAATCCATTTTTCTACTATATTTTTATGGTACCTTTTGTCCTATTGTATTGTTGGCCCACCTTGGAAGAGAGTGTTTAGTATGTGTGCAAAGAGCGTGAACTGTTTTACCGGCTTAGAAGATTATTTACCGACATTAGCTCAATTTGAAGAGGTACTTCAAAATATGAATAAAATATAAAATAATATTTTTCCTTTGTTCTGGTATTTTCAACAGTATGTTAACAACAATTTTTGTGACGTGGCCTCATGTCAAGTCAAGTTTTCATACTTATTGTGTGAATTCCTACTACAAGAGACTGTTTAGTTCTTGTTCGCATAATTATTGGCCACGCTACTGTACTCGTTTTCGAATTTAAATGAAATGGGGAATATTTCTCTTTCTTTTTTGAATTCCGCTCTTCGAAATTCTTTCCCACTTTCTTCATTTTCATCATCATCTTTCTTCTCCTGTGTGGCCCCACTGCTAGGGGCGGGTCATAGGCGTGCCACCTCCCACACTGAGGGGTCAAGGGGGCCCAGGGCCCACCCATTGCCGCCTGGACCATCGGCCAATTACTGCTTCGACACCTCTGAAGAGAACAGCCGGTCATCTGACACTTCTGATGGTCTACCTTCTTCGCAAGAATGCTGTTGATAATGACAAAGGGAAAATTATGGAGGATTGGGGTCGATATTTTGATGATGAAGGCTGTAATCAGCAGATTGAGGCAATTTGGGTTGGGTGTGATTTTGAGAGGTGCTCAAAATGGAGGTATTTTTATGGAAATAAGATCCTGAAATTACCGAATCGTTTATGAAGTTTAATAACGGAATTCTTAATTTTCTTCAAGAAATAAGTACACAAGATATGAATAAACCAATCATAAAACCGTTTACATCCAATTAATTCAGGCTACAGGATATCAATCTAACCAGACCAACATTCAAAGCAGCGACTTTGTTTCACTAACTTCCATCTATTTTAAATAGCTCTTATCCACATCTCCAAATTTAGAGTATTCCGTACCTTATACTATTTTAGGAATAATATAGAACAACAGTCATTCTTGTACAGATTTGTTGGAACTGACATATAATTCAAATATATAAGTATCATTGCAACGATCGATTAGAGTCTTGTTCCCAATGTAATAATAAAATTAAGAGAAATTGAAGCACATTACTGCATATTTTGTTTACTGTTTTATATTGTATTTACCGTGAAAAGTAAGGAAGGAATACGACCAGGGTAAACGCGTAAGGCTATAGATGTCGTTGTGGACGAGTAGTTTGTAATGAAGTGAAAAAATCCGCTGTGTCTACACAATACTTCCCCGACCATAAATTTCATGACTAGTTTCATCGCTGTTTCAGAAATTTAGAGTGTCGCATCAATGAAAGCATATTTCAAAGTGAAAGCTGTCATTGTCAAAATGACAGCTGTCATTGTCAAAGTGACAGCTGTCATTGTTAATGTGACAGATGGCGGTTATTTCTTAGTCCTTACATAAAGTAAGTATTTTTGTGAATGAAAAGTTTTTTCTATAAATTTTCGAAGTCTTTAATTCATTGAGACATACAGTTTCGACATTTGATCGCCGGAAGTGGAATTTAAAGAAGGTAACGTGGATTCCACTATTTAATTATTTATTTTTGATATCTACTAAGCTTATCTATCCGAGAGCTTAAAATTGATACCAAACTAAACATCATTCAAATGATTTGTGAAAGAAACAATTGACAATCGTTAAAATATTCTCTTTGACACTTCTACTAGAATTATCTCCACAAGAGCTTCAATTTAATACCAAACAGGATAGAGCCAAATTAATTATTTTTGAAAAAAATTGACGAACGTTTGCATGTGATGTCAAAATATGAGTGATAATAATTCTTACTCCATATTATGATCCTACTTATATCTTTGCTTCACAAAAATATAATGATTTTTATGATAATTCGAATTTTATTAACATCAAATGAACCGCTAATAATTTTGGAAAATGTTTTCATCGAATTTTGTACCAAATCATTCAAGGATTCGTTTTTTTATCTCATATTTTATGATAAATATCACCGTTCATAAGATAAACGAAAAAATATCCATCAATAAAGTTTTTGTACCACTGATTGAAAAAGCTCATCTACGAGCTTGAACCTAGCTTTTTGATAAAAAAAACTTGAATATAGAATTTTTACGCCTTCTCAAGTTATCGTGCTTCCACGCAGATCAACAGACCGACTTTTTTTAAAATTATGTTTTTTTGGTTCAGTAGGGTCTAAAACGTGAGGATTAATCAAAATCTTGAATTGTCAAAAAATCACGATCACAATACTTCCTCTATTATATTATAGGTCAGGGAAGTAATAAGATTAATACTTTTTATCGATAGTAAATGAATCTGATGGTGGAAAATATTGAAAATCCAGTTACAGAAATTAACTAATAATCTTTCTTGACTCTCTAGAATCAAGAGGACTGTTCTGAAAATATTGAGTACCAAAAAAATCAGACAGATTTTGGAGGATGTAACTTTATTGCTTTTTACTTCCCCGATCTAATATAGGAGAAGTATTGTAATCGTATTGTTTTGACAGCTCGAGTTTGATGAGTATTCACGATTTAGACCCTACTTAACCCAAGAAATATAATTTTAAAAAGAGTCAGTCTATCTTTCGGTCTACGAGTGCACGATAACTTAAGAACGCGTACGAATTTTCGACTGAAATTGAATCAAAATCAAGAATGATATTTAAACGATTGTCAATTGTTTTTCATAAGTTATTAGGGTGATGTCTAGTTTGGTATCAATTCAAATGTTGCGGTAAGATAAGCTTAGTGAAAATCCAAAATAAACTATTTTTTTGATTTTTGCTTTCTATAAGCTTGGTATTCTATATGTATATATAACCACCATCTGACACTTTGACAGTGACAGCATTCAATTTGAAATATGCAATTAATTGATACGGCACTCTAAATTTATGAGACGGTAGTGGAACTGGACATTAAGTTTATGGTCGGGTAAGTATTGCGATTCCTTGGAACTATTTTTCAAAACATGTAGTACCTATTGTAGGTTTTGGGAAGCCCCTCAAAAAGCCCACGCTTTTTTTGTAGGATTGAGGAACAAGAAATGATAATTTGAGACAAGATCTGAACTATAGAGTGAATGGATGACGGGTTGCACCTTCAATTTATGTTACAAATATTATGGTTATATGCCAAATCGTATTGTCGTTGTGCAACAAAATGCTACACAAACTAGTCTGGCTGCTCTTTATGCAATTTATTGAAGACTTTGGGGAAACGACTTCCGCATGCCAATCTGCAGTTATGGGTTTATGATCCACAAGAGGAATCACTTGAACTGAACCATTCTTCCTGTATAAAGGAACAATGGTTTTGTTTGAGCTCTGCCCGCGCACTTCTCTTGTGATTTTATTTTCAGTTTCAAAGACCCAAACTGCTGACTGTTGTGTGATTTTGGGGTCATAATTGTAGATCCACCTTTTTCAGACGTAGCTGCGGGTGTGAAATATTATCTACTGCATTAGATCCAATATCTAAACTACACTGAATTTCTTTATATTTGTTATATTCCGCAGCACATTTTTTTGTCTACTTCTTATGTAGATCTTCCAGGTCTCTATTCGTCTTCTATAACTAGGTGACACCGTCCACGTTTATATTTTTAAAACTACTTGCTAACCGTGTATTTTGAAGGACAAATATCTTTAAAAGCAGACACCAAATTTCAATGATTCTTCTCGAATGTTAAGCATCTATACATAATACATATAAATAAAATTGTAGTGTCTGTCTATGATTTTGAAATAAAAGCTTTTTCTCGAATAGTTAATTGCAGAATAGCAAAACCAGAACACGTATTTTTCAAATTTCTGTCTGCCTGTTTGTTTGTCCAGGCTAATCTCCGAAACGGCTGAATTTATTGAGTTAGGACTTTCTACAGTTGTTAGGAAAAATTGAAAATTAGGTGGCAAGGGGCCAAAACTTGGATGATACATGGAAATATCTTTAATTTAGAACGTTTCTGCGCCAAGACAGTCCGCCATCCTCAGCTTGGAATCCATGTGAAAAGTTACATTTTTAATTTATATATATTCATAGGATTTACATTTAAAAAACTAAATGAATAGTCAAAAGACAATGTCAGCAAACGGAAACGTTCTAAATCAAAGATATTTTCAAGTATCATCCAAGTTTTGATCTCTTGCCACCTAATTTTCAATTCTACTTTAATAGAATTATATCACCAAGAGAAGAAGTTTATTCAATAATTGTTGTTGGTATTTGCATGAAAATTTCTGACATAGTATTGTCACTTTTAATATGGATAATTTATTAATACAGGTTACAGTGCCAGTATTTATTTTATAAGCTCGTATGAACACTATATCGCTCACAGTTACTCTCACTGAATAACTGACTGAACTCCTCTCCTAGCTTACGCTCTTATTAACACAGGTTGCAGTGTAAATCTTCACTTTCACTTCACTCTCCTAGCTTATGCTCTTATATACCTAAGCCGACAATGGGTCAACGTTCAATTGTCTAACAGTTGTTTCCTGGCAACCACCGAACATCTAGTGACCATAGCCTGTCTATCAAGTCCGACAATTGAACATCGACCTTGTCAATACTAACTAGGATTACAGTTACAACGGATTCAAATAAATAATTATGTGAACTAATTACCACAAATATTTCATATTTGTGACAATATTATCAACATATAATATAAGTGGCGCACATGTCGTATTGATTTGCTCGCCCATCATTTATCCGATTGAGTTGAAACTAAGTACTATGTACACTTGTTAGTGGTGCTTGCTCAAAGATTCTTGACCATCAACGTACAATAAGTGGCGCAGGATTCGTATTTGTTCGTACGAGTATTGTTGATCCAATTTAATTGAAACTTTGTACTATTGTTGTTAATACTTGTGTTCAAGCTTCTGACATAGTAATATTAAGGTACGAGTCGTATCGGATAGCTATTTGTTCGCACATTGTTCATCTGACTGAGTTGGAACTGAACAGTTCTTGTTGGCACTTGCGTTGTACTTCCTGATATGATCAAGGGATGACCCGCGCTGCAGTGTTAATATTTTTCTGATTTAATATCTCCATAAGTGGTATAGAAAATTAAATGTCCACAAAATATCTGTACCACAAGACTATCATCAGTTGTTCCAGTGCTGCAGTCATTTTTTATCATTTTTCTATTGACTTCAAGAGTTTCCGCAGATGGAGCACACGTTTTTTAGGGTGCTGTAGTCAATTATAATATTTTCAAGAGAAAGTCAATTGGATTGATCAGGCTTAAAATAAAACAACAGAAAATATCGGATGCACAGGGATATCACAGGTGGTGCACGCGGCTGATTCGGGTGCTGCAGTTAATTATTACATATTTTTTCATTGATTTGAAAAAATTCATCTACATGCAGGTGGAGCCACGGATGACAGCTAATCGTCTAAAATATATAAATGCATTGCAGGAGTAGTTCGTCGTACTTGCATGATATTAAATAAATAAATACCTAGCTTTCTTATTCAAAGTTTTTTTTTTTTAAAGCAAAAATGAATTTTTGACTCATTTTTCTGCTTTCAGAACTTTTACTTTCATTGTCCGCTATTACTATTTTCAGATCAGTCCTCGTACTACAGTTTCCTTGTTTCCCAGGTCATATATAATAGACACATTAAAGTAGAAGCTTATAAATAATATATTACCATACAATTTCATAGTATAACACCTACAGCAATAGATCTTACAAACGAGATATCCATCTAGAGTGCTAATCAACTGTTAGTTTAGATTAGAAGTCAACAATTAACTAGACTACTGATTGCCTTCACAATGCTAATCTTGCCGCTAATTTCAGCGCGTAATTGTGAACAAACCGCTGATGTTGAGCCCACGCTATGCTATTATAAATTACAAACTACAGCTGTGAAATTTATGGAAATCCATGTGAAATTACATGAATCTGCAACTGATAATTGTGGCGAATTCGTAAAAGAATGCGTTGATGGCGTAGAACAACCGCTGCAGGTATTTGAGTTTGTTCATTTAACTTTCATTTTAACGGTAGTAATAAGCATTTGATGGTCTTTCTATAAAGAAGTTATATTTTTTTTGTGAGAAGACAGCAATCATCAGCAAGAGAATATATCAATTTTACTGAGTACAGGCAGCGGTTCAAAATTTGATGGAAACCTTTAACGACATTTACTTCTCAGTACAATTCCGCTATTATAATTTCCAGCACAGTTATCAAGTGAATTATTATAATTATTCTATACATTCGATTCCTTTCGAAAAGTTACGCCATTTTGTTATATATAAAACCTTTGGTCATTAAGATCTTGTTGCTCAATTCTTGATGTCTTCTGCAGGGTGCTATAAAAACCCAGCAACTTTCCAACAGAAGCTAGTCTTCTTTCTGTGTGAAAACGAGGCCACACAACTTTTTAATCCTTTGCGCAAGAGGATCGAGAATGCGAGCAATTTAAAATTTCTTGTAAACAATTTTTATTCCTCTATAAAATTTCAACGTTCGTTCTGATAAAAGGGTGCAGGCATACCGCTTACATACTTCATCACCACAGTGCCCGAGGAGTGGTCTGCATAATATTTAATTAAAGAACATTATGGCTGGAAACTGTTCTCCTAACAAGCTACCTAATTACATTTTTCAACGTTATTGCATTCCTGATTTCTCTGCACGAAATACTGAAGATGATTCTAAATTGCAGAATTATTTTCCAGTTTTATAGTTAATTGAAGTTTTTTGGGGGAAACCAGACTATTCAGACTATCTTTGCTCCCTTTAAGATCTAAAAAAACTCATTCACTTCATTTGAAATATTCTCATTAGATTTTAATAAAATATTTCCGAATAGAAAGATATGTTGCAACTTCAAGAGTTTCTAAATTGATGTAAAATTTCACATTTTGGGTTGGATGTTTCGAGAGTCAAATGCCCTCATCATCAGCAAAAGCTTTCTACAAATGGTTTCATGGCCAAAGTTGTTCGCCGCTCCTCTAGATGACATATTTGTCGGAGGTGTTGGTCAAAGTCAATTCTGTATTTAACATCATAATGAGAATGACTATAAACAAGTATTATTTGTGCTTTGACACACAGCTTTCAAATCACAAATGATACTTGTTTATAGTCATTATGGTGTTAAATATAGTTTTACATACATAATTAACTCAGACCAACACCTCCGACACACATGTCATCTAGAGGAACGGCAAACAACTTTAGCCATGTAACCATTTGTGAAAAGCTTTTCTATTACTGATGATGAGGCATTTGGCTCTCGAAACGTCCAACCCGAAATGTAAATTGTTTTCATCATAAGATAAAGTATAAATTAACTTAGAATGCAATCCAAAGTTTGATTCTAGTCCTCGTTTTAAAACTATAGTTCCTCAATGGGCAACAGAAGGACCAGAATCCAAAAAAGGCTTCTTGTCCTGGTTTACTGATGGTTCAAAACTGGATAGTGGCAAGACTGGAGTGGGAGTATTTGGACCGGGATTCCGAATACTTGAACCCTTGGGAATTAGCGCCACAATATTTCAGGTTGAAATATATGTCATCAATTTCTGCGCCAGAATAAACCTCAGGAAAGGTCTCAAAGGAGCAACTATTAATTTGCAAAGACACCCTACAGCAACTGACAGAACAAAACCAAGTAACTCTGGTGGCTACTAGGGCATGATGGGGTCGAAGGAAACGAGCTTGCAGATGAGCTCGCCAGAAAGATAGCCAAACTACCGTTTATCGGTCCAGATCCTTCAAATGGACTCTAAAAAGCCACATCAAGGAAATAATAAAAGTGTGGGGGAAAAACCATGACCTCATACTGGGAAAACACTAAAGGTGCTAATCAGGCTAAGAGGCTTCTGCAAACCTCACCTACAAATCTAAAGGAGATACTCTCTCTCAGTAAAGGAAACCTAAGGATCCTGACAGGCTTCTTAATTGGTCATTGTTCTCTTAATTACCATTTAAACAAAATTGGCTAATCTGACCACAACATCTGTCGCCTTTGTCAAGAAAACGAAGAAAAAGCAGAACATATTCCATGTGAATGCACAACTGTAGCTGCAAAATGTCACAATACTTATACTTTGTACAAGTACCTAAGTAAAAAGGTTGTGCTTCATTCCAGCACTTCCCCAGCAGTACTCACGGTTGTATGACATGAGTTCTCTCTTAAACGTCTCTCCAGAAGATGCATGACAAATATGAACAATAAACTTAAACTTATGTTCACATGCAAAAAAATGTACATGCTGTGACGAATTATGTCCCAAAACTCCGTCACTGTTGCACATCCCAGAGCTATCTGCTACCGCCAAATATTTTGAAATTCATCAAAATTAATTCACATCTTACACAGCCTATAAATTTTAAAATCCGTTATTCTGTTTAAATATTCACCATGTTTACCATTCAAGTGGGGTTTTTGTGTCCGTTAGTACAACTGTCTGACACAATCTCTGAGTTTGTTTGTTTTTTTTTAAGTCCGTAAAAGGAACTTAGAATTGTTTGCTTTTGCTGTTTTGAACTTAAAATACTTTAGCTGTTTTTGAACTTGGAATATTTCTGCATGATTTACCGTAGAATCGCTGCTGGGGAAGTCTTCATTGATTTCATAGTGTAAGATTGTTTTACCGTAGAATCACCGCTGGAGAAGTCGTGTTTGAATAATTTAACGTAAGGTCACCGCTGGCGAAGTCTTCAAAAATTGAAGAGTTCTCCTAACATTTCATGTATTAATTACATGTGTGTCAAGTCAAATATATGTACAATATCTGGCATTAATAAACAAATAATTATTATTTTTTGGGGCCCCAATGTGTTTCAGTCTGGCACTGATGAGACTTGCGTACATTATCAAGAACCAGAAACAAAGGAAGGCTCTAAATAGTAGGAACATGCTGGATTAGGTACCTCAGCTCAAAAAATCTCGCTGGCAGAAATCAACAAAGTTTTCGCAATAATTTCGAAGATGATGTATCCTACTTTTTCGTCTTGATGGCGACTATAGATAGAACTCAGTGTAGGATTATTAGGCACATGTCTAAGGATCTTTAAATATAGAAGTTTTCCGAAAATTTCATGTACTATCACTCGGGCCATATTAATTACTGTGCTTATGGGCCAAACATGCCTCAATTTTACACTGATAGATGTGGAGTACATTATTATGATCCCGAAAGGAAGAAGGGTCGAAAAAGTAGTGCCCAAAAAGTTTCGTGGGCAGAGACCAACAAGAAAAGTTCGTGTGAACGTTTTGAAGACGATTTTTTTACCTTTTTTTGTGAGTGATGATTGTAGATGGAACTCAGTTTCGGTCTATCCAGCAGACACAGTATGCACATGTCTAGAGACCATCATCTTTGAAAATCTTCCAAACATGTATATACTTGTATTCAGAGGCCCCATAATTGATGTGCCTAGAGGACTCAATATGCCTCAATCCGGCGCTGATAAAATTTGAATACTTCATTATAATCCAAAAACAGAAGAAGAGTTGAAAGAGCAAAGCATGCTTAATTATTTTGGCTCGAAAAATATTGCAAACAGAGACCAGCAGGAAAAGTTCTTATAATCATTTTGAAGATTTTGTACTACTTTTTTTTCGTTCAGAAGGTGTTTATAGATGATACTCTGTGCCGGTCTGCCTGTCAGACACAGTAGGCACACATATCTAGAAACTCTCAATTTAGAAGTTTCCCAAACTTTCATATTGTAATGTTTATTGCTTGTAAATTGCTTATAATAAAAATAAAAATCACTATTTAATGATTAAAAATGAAATAAAAGTTTTATTTTCCTCGATATCACTGAACAACACTGCCGCAGATATTTCTTTTTAACTATTTATATACACTGATCATTTCACTGTTTGATATTCACTGCTCTAGATTCACTATTACACTACTCTCAAATCGTTTGCTTGCGTTTATATATAGAAATATCCATTTCTTGAATGTTCTACCACATTTCTGGAATATTGCTAGAGGCTTTCATCGGGCGGAGTGATGTGATGCGGTGCGGCGCGACGCAACGAGGACGAAAGGGTCCGCCCAGGCAAGATCACTCCACACTCTCGCACGTTACACTATACTGTCAGTCAAAGGTCTCATTGATTAATGTGCTTATAAGGATCTCAATTCGGTACTGATGCAACTTGGAGCTATTATTATGTTCAGATATGAAGAAAGAGGCGAAAGAGTTACAGTTCTGCAGGCAGAAACTACCTAGGAGAAGTTCTTGCAGTCATTTGAAAGACAATTTATCCAACTTTTTTCATTGGTTGGTGATTATGGATGAAAATCAGTGTCGGATTATCTATCAGATACAGTAGGCATATGTCTAGGGATCCCAAACTTTGGAAGTTTCCTAAGAATTCATTATACCCTCACTTAGAGGTCCCTATTGATTACTGTGCGTAGGGGCCTCAACATGTCTTAATCCGGAATTGATTTGAGCTTATTTTTATGATTTAGGAACGAACAAAGGCTCTAAAGAATGAAAAATTGTTGGATTACTTTGAACCAGCAGGGAAAATTGGTGTAGTTGTTTTGAAGTGTCAAATTATCCATTAGGCACCTTAGGCACCTGTCTAGAAGCCTCTAAACCTAAGAGCTTGCGAATTTATGCTTTCTCTGTCAGTCAGGAGCCTCATCAAAGTGAAAGTTCTAAGTAAAAACGATCGTTTTTCGTTTGAGATGTTTGAAATATAAGCAAGCTCATCGATTATATAACCCAGTATTACATACTTTCAATATTCTTTGGGCCAAGCTCATTAATTTTTTTAATGTTCAACTAGTCTATTATTGTTGTCATAATAACACTGATTCCAGGATAATTACGTAACAAATAATACTCGCGGGCATTATTTTGAAAAATAACAAACAAGAATATCACGTTCCCTGGTTACAGCAAGTAACTAGAGTAATTATCTGACAGAAATCACAATGACAGAATATATATTGCAAAAATTTTTGATTGAAATAATACATTAGTCGGACATTAAACATTGAAGGCACCACGGGAGTTGAACGGACGATAATGCCTACCGTCAATGTGCACACCTCGGTCCGGAGGCCCTCTGAAAGTACACTGTTGTCCTCAGGCATTATTGTCTTTTTAACACCCTTGATACCTTAATTACTATTTCTAAATGCTTGCGTAGCAACCAGAGTAATATTTTTCTGTAATATGTTACTCATAACTATCTACATGTATAGCTTTTTCTCAAAAGCGCCATTTCGGTAGAAATCTAATCAAATAATTGAATCAAAAGAATCACAAACTTATGCTAATAAGCATAAAATAACATTGTGGTTCAATAAGTCTCAAAAAAAAGTTAAAAAGTAGGATATCATTCTCCAAAAAAATGGCTTTGACGGGACCATCGAAACTGCCTTTGTACTCCAAATTCCAAGTGAGTATCTTAAATATTACGGTAGCTATGTAGAAAATAGAAAAATCAGCTTAGAATCTTAGGATCTTCCCATGAATCGATTACTTTTGCCTTAAAGAATGTTGGAAATATCAAATGTTGTCCCAATCTGTCCATTATTTACATTAAAAAAAGGTCGTATTATAAAATCAATTTTCGACAAAGTAATTTTCCTCCAGTCTGTAGTATTTTAGAAAAGCTTTGAATACTTCACAAATTATTTTAGATCATTAGTACAGCAGATCTCTCCGCATGCTGCTCATCTCTTACGTGAAGCTGGTCACCGCATCCAAATCCGAACAATCGGTAATCAAATCTTACAAAAAATAAAAGTATTTCCTATGTCCAAGGCGATGTGAATCTCGTCCCTAGTTGACAATTACCTATAATCATTAATTTGATGTTTGCAGCCTTCACCGTAAATGTGATAATTACAAAGCCAATCAAGGCATAGATGTAATAACGCGAAGTTAGAAACGTAAGTTAGGACCATAAGAAACGTAACACGTGGACTTGCATAACGTATGAAATTGCTTCGCAAATGCAATTGCAACTAATTGGTTGATAATTGACTTTTATTACACTTTTTATAAATTCTTGACTTATTTTTCAAGTGGAACAGTAAATTCATAGCTTGTTAAATACATCGAAGAAGACAAACTCCTTCTTCCTCAAATGATCATTTGAAATGATGGCAAACAAATTTTGATTATTGGAGTATGCGCAGTTATACACTTCACAATTTAGAAACAAACATATATACTTGGTTGTTTAATTTGGTAGTGTTACAAATTACTTATTTGATTTTTTGTTGTTGAAGTTGCGAAATGTTTGTCTTCATTAATTAGCAGGTATTTTTTTTATAACTGTTCATTGGTACTTTGACATTTGAAGGTTATGTTACTAACTTATGATGTAGCAAAGCTGTTCGTGAATTTTATGGCTCTTGAATTTTGCAACACTGTTAATTATGTGTTAATAGTTAATTATTTTTGTCAGATATATTGGTAGCTATATATTCTGAATGGTCCTTTGTGTATGACACAGAGCAGGAATTTCGGTCAAGTTGATTTGTGTATTATTGTCTGTTTCAGGGCTGCAAATAAATTCTGTTTTGTTTATTAGAGAAACTAACTAGAATTAAGTATTATATGAATGAAAATTTCAAAGGTGACTCTTCACCTTCAGAGACTAGTTCATTCTTGTGCGTGTTCCTGCGCCTGCGCTTTGAAGAGGTGTGAGGGGGAGGTGTCGAGGGCCCGGGGCACATCTGGGGCCCCACGTGACGTCACGTGCGGCCGAGCAGGACCCCACACCGAGACGTACATAAATTAGCTTTTTTATACCAGCCTCAGGCCCATACCACCGCTTAAATATTATCATTTATTGGAAATTAAAATGTATCGGGCTGAACCGGCCGCATGGACAATTAACCACACTGCGATTTCGAAGGAATTTCGATGAATTTCAACACGTTACCTGCGAGAACTCACACTTGGAAAGAAGAAGATGATGCTGAAAGAGAGAAGCTGCTGTTAATCTTTTGTTAATAGAGCAGGGTAATTAGAACAACTGAAGACTTATTCAATCCTGTTCCCAAAAAGCTGTTCACATTGTAGTTGCTTGAAATTAATTTGCTTCGGCAGGAAATTCTTACAGTCAATTAACATTTTTAGTTGTACTGAACCAAACTATTTTCGACACAAGAAAGTTCAATCCAGCATTGGGGATGAATATGCCAAAATAAATTAAAATATTCTCATTCAATCACAATAAAAATATATTTAGCATGGGATGAAATATATAAAAATATAAAAAAAGACCGGACATAATAATAAATGTGAGTAGTAGGTAATAGCTTTCCAAACAAAAATACAAAAAAAAGGAAGGAAATTTTCGGATTAAGCGCTAAAATGAAGCAATAATAGAAAGAACTGAAAAACGGGTAATGTGAAGACATGAACTGAAGATTTATTGGTAAGATTATAATACGAAAAAGTGATACCAACTGTAGAATCAAGAAACTATCAATAACTCCAAATCAAATAAGGATTTAGAGGATGCTGGTGTTAGGATGTACATGAAATAATAAGAAAAAGAAAATTAAAAGATCATTTATAATGGGGAAACATGGAAAGTTGTCTAAATAAAATTAATATAATTATAGAATATTATGATTACAAATCTTGGTGCCATTAAGTTCTCGAAGATTTTTGGACGGAGCTACGGACGAGGCAGTGAGAAAAAAAATCGATTCTTTCCAATTCTTTTTCGGGAATATCCATGATCGTATGACATGAGTGTTTCTTGAAGAGTCTCATCGGATGAGAAAATAAGAACGACAAACTCATGTCAACTAGCATAAAGAATAACAGTGGCTCAAAATACTCTAGGATCTCAACCTCCAAGAAGTGTAATTTTTTAAATTGCTAAAAATCAGAACATGATAATTTCATCAAATTACAAATTCAGGTTTCGGTTTTCACGTCATCTTTCTGAATAGGGTAGCAACTGTAGACACGAGTTTCGTCCTTACCAAGATTCTTCAGTACATTATAGCGAGCCACAGATAGTCGGATTTGTAGCCGCGAAGCTAATGAAAAGTCAGTTGATACATGGTATGCAGAGATTTTAATCTGCAGTAGTGCCATCGATGATAATGCAGTCGAGGTGACAAGTTTCAAGAAATGCAAGACACTGTAAACTGACCTTTGAAAAATTTCCGTCAACAGACATACTGAAGAGTCCTAATAAGGACGAAACCTGTGTCTACAGTTGCTGCCCTATACAGGATGATGGTGCGGACATTTTTAAAGGTTACTTTAGTGTCTCGTAATTTTTACTTACTTGTACTAAGTACAAGGAAGTATTGTGAAACCGACAAAATTCACTTATCGAGATTTTGATGGAAATATCCGTTTTGAGCATCTCTGAATCCATTTTGACTATTTTCGGCTTGATGTCGGTACGTATGTGCGTTCGTGCGTAACTCGCAAATCTCAAAACTGGTTGAACGTATAGTGTTGAAATTTTGTATTTAAGACTGGTACAGGGTCTAGTTGTGCACCTCACATTATGGTTCCAATCATCTGTACCGGAAGTGCACTTTACTTTAAACTTATCTCGAATTTTTCTAATAAATCCAGAATGATCAACCGTAGGATGTTGAAATCCAGTATTTGAACTTGATGTATCAGAATGGTCATCTGCTATTTTTGTATGAATCGGCCAGGCCAGAAGTGCACGTTACTTGAAACTTATATTAATATTATAATCTGGAGTGACAGAAAACTTTATTGAATAAATTTGTGTATATATCAAATGATGTACAAGTAAGTCACGTGATGTTCACGTCAGATTTTTTTATATCAAATTTCAAGCCAATATTTCCTTTATAATAAAAGTTATACAGGAAACCAAATAATTAGCGTGTTGCCTAAGGATCTTTTCGTGAAGTGATTCCAACCATAGAATAACCGCAGCTCAAGAAGTCTCAAGAAACTTTAGAATCTCAATCTCCAAGAAATATACCTTTTCATAATACCTGCATTGAAACAACGCGTTTCAACGCCTGTTTTGTCAGTCGAAACAAGACAATTTAAGACAAATGCGAGTGTAGCCGGGCAGAAACAAGCTTGTTTCTGCCCGCTGGATTTGTATTTTACATCGTTTTATCCCTGGGAGAGTCGCATTTGTTCATTGTCAATTTTTGAATGAAAATCATATAACCTCAGTTAATTGTACTCGTAACTGTAAATTAAATTTAAAAGGCGATTAGTTTCAAGAGAAAAAGTATTAATTCGACAATTCCAAGTAGACCACAACATCTTATTGATAAAGCTCAAGCAGCTACTCTCGACTTGTTACCTGCAAAATTAAATGAAAAATATTTACTTTGTTATGACAAATTTGTGATGTGAAAAGTTTCAATGCAGGTATTATGAAAAATACAGTGTGTGGCACGGGACAAAACACGATTTCAGCCGAGGGTGATGCCGGCCCTCGCTTCGCTCGGGCAAGCAACACTCACCCTCGGCTGAAATCGTCTTGTTTCGTCCCTAGCCACACAATAAACTATTTCATAGAAGATTTCAAGTCAATATCTTCAATATAATGGAAGTCATGAAGGAATTAGCCTAGTGCCTGAGTGAGAACCTCTTCGTAAGTTGATTCCAACCACAGTCTGATACGATCGAATCATAATGAAATTATTTCCGAGTTCACTCTAGAAATCATCTTGAGGAACCTCAAAACTAATATAGCTTTACTTTTTCATCTGCACGTTCATAAAATTTCCCAATTTATCAGTTGAGGGCTGTGGATTAAGAAATTTGGTGTGAAATCAAAAAAAAGTTTACTAAACAAAACAAGTGAGATTTATGAGGAGATAGAGTAGAATCGCATTGCTATTCACAGTATTTCAAAACATCAAGTTCAGGAAGGTCTTGGCACAAAGACATTATGATTGAATTTTTGTACACATAATCAGGAAAGATCCATGGTCTAAAAATTAATTTTACACAAATCATGCTTGCCGAACTTCATCAACATCCGCTACAAGAACTAAATGACCTACAAACACCACAACAATAATCTCTCAATCTGACGATTATGTTTTAAATTGCCAAAGCCGGTCGCAAAACGACAGTTTGAAAAGAGCAAAATTTGAGACTTCATCCTGAATCCATCCTGGTTACATCGAATTTAAAGATATTATACCAGAAGATAAGTTACAAAAAAAGCATGTTTCGTCTCATTACTTTCCTGACAGGATTTATGGTCGTATGACATGGACTTTCTCGAAGCGCCTTTTCTGGCGAAACCTATAGGGATTCTATGAAAAAGTACCGTATAAACTTATGTCTCAGAAACTGCAGTATTTCAATCTGCAGGAAGTATAGTTTGATGGGACCATCAAAATTCTCTCTATCTACTAAATTTTGAATCACTGCCTTCAATATTAAAGAACTTATGCAGATAATCAAAGAATCAGTCTTTAGAGCTTTTCGTCCAACTAAATACTAAATGTCAACTCGATTGATTATGCACTCCAGCTGCTATTGTGACAGATTATAGACACAGGCAACTCCTTGGTGAAGCATATAAGGCCTCAACAACTTGGCTAACGAGGTCTATTCTTTATTCTATTCTAGATACTAAGTTTGATTCGTTTTCAATCTTTCCTTTTGATTTTGAGTTCTTGTAGGAAAATTCTTCCCCATATAGCTTTTGGCCTGCTTAGCTTACGATTTTCTTTATAATATCTGTCCGGTGTGTTTGTTTGAAGTTTCAAGAATCAAGTGTATTTAAGACTAATTGAGGATTGGTCAGCTGAATCCGAGCCTGAATTGAAGTTCCTAGTTGTATGTAGTTTGCAGACTAGCCTCGGCTGTAAAAACCGGGCATACACGAACTCGGCACCAATGCTAATTCGATTAGCGCGGGGCGCACACGAATTCGGCACTGTCAATTTTTAAATAAAACCACAATGTACCGGCAAGATCTAGTTTTAAAAGTCTCTATATTTTATTTTAAAATTAATTTGTATCAAAAATAATATTGCAAGTAATATTTAATGAAACTTCAGAAAAAAAAAATATTATTAAAAAAAAGACTTATTTATACGTATGTCCGTACATACCTGCATTATTACAAAAACATACAAATATGTATAGAACAAAGTAAAAGAAATGCAGGACACTGTAAAGTGACCTTTAAAACCGCGGCTACAAGTCCGACTATCTGCGGCTTGTTATACTGAAGAGTCCTAATAAGGACGAAACACGTGTCTACGGTTGCTGCCCTATTCAGGATGATGGTGTAAAAACCGACCCCTGAATTTGTATTTTGTGAAACTTATCAGGTTTTGATTTTATAAAATTTAACAAAGTAAAACATTCAATTTTTTTTTTTTTGGTACTTTTGACATTGGAATTTCTTGCATCAAATTGAAACAAATTATTTTGTCTACGATATGCAGGACTTTTTAGTTGTTGATGTAGATTCGTTTAAAAGTACGGCTAAATTTGAGTCTGGTTTATTATTAATATAAAATCGCATGTGTCCAGAAAATCTCACTCAGAAGGTATGATTGAATCACAAATCCTAATCCATAGCATAGTGCCGAGTTCGAGTAGGGGATCAAAGATCCAGGTAGTTTGGTGCCGAGATCGAGGCCGGCCGTAAAATCCAGTGCTTTTTATAGCGCTGCATATTTTAGCATTACTCCGGGATTATCACGTGGAGGTAAGGATAACATTTGGGGAAATTGAATTCTCTCTTTGCTCCTTGATCTTTTAATCATCTTGAAGGATCTTTGTTGTTTTTTTTTATTATATCCGAACGATCACATTGTTAGCGTGGGAAGACCTAAATTTAATGTGGCAAGATGAGTCTCAAATATTCCAGTGTTTATTAATCCTACCTAACTATTTTGTTATATGTATCAAAAGATTCCTAAATCTTCAAGCCACGAGGTCCTTCTTAACATGAGATCGTGGGTTTCACCTCTGGAGCCAAGGAAGTGAAAAGTTTCAGCAAAGAATCTTTTTCGGATTTAGAATGAAGTACAGAGTATTAACATAAAATTTTATAAAAGTCAAAAAGAATTATGAGAAAGTAATATCAAGTATAGAATATAGGTACTTAATACAGCTCTGCAACTGCTGTCTAACAATTTTTTGTTAATGTCAAAGTATTATATGCAAATGAATGAATTTTAAAAACCAGTGCACGTCAGATTTATTTTAAACTTTTACGATGTTGTTCTTTAATTTTACATCATGATTTTTATAATCTAAAATAAATAAATAAATAACTTTAGTTGTAGCGTTAAGAATATTTATTTACATTTAGCATTTTACGACTTTTGTACTTAAACGCAGATACTCCCCAGAATTCATAGAGCATCTGGTTCTAATATCTCTGAAATAGACACAAATTCTTCCCATGAATGATCAGTAACATATAATTATGATTAAGTTTCATTAATAAAATCATCATCTCCAATTTTGTTTCGCAAAATGTTGGTAACAATTAAACTTGTTTTGTTAGCGGTGTTTGTGAAGCGAATGCGCGAAGAGTGCCATGAAATTGCGCGCTGTCCCCCTTTAAAACCCGTCGCGGTTCCCACGGTCCCCCGCCCGCTCACTTGACTTGGGCGGCGAGGGGGGATGAACGGCATTCTCTATGTCTCTATCGCATGCCATATCGAATGAAACACAAACCATTAAATGCGTTATGTTTGCACCAGAAGAAATATTCGAACTGATAACCGAGAAAATTTATCACTAATATCACCTGAAATATAAAAATTTTACAAATTCAGTGCCTCTTCTTACTGCACATCAATCTCCTCAATCAATTGAATTGCTGAACTATAAATTCATCCTTAGATAATGAACGCCACCCGGAATCCATCCTTCTTTCGTATGGCTTCTATATCTCTTTTCTTTGATTGTAAAGGAAGGAGAATTCAGATTGAGGGAACAAAGAACATGCCACGTTACTTGATATTTAAAAAAACTTTATTGATTTTATGGCTGAATGGCAAAATTAATACTACCAAATAGACGGTCCTGCCATCTTCCTGTGAAGCCTGAGGTCTAGAACTGCGAAGCTTAGGACTTGGAACTGCGAAGCCTGGATGGCAGAGCTACGAAGCTTATTAGGAATTAAAACTGCGAAGCGGGCCGAAACGCTAGTCTCTAACCTAAAATTATTAAAGTCAATAATAAACGAAGCTCTCTATACGTGATACTAAACCACAAACTGCTTACTAATTTATTTCATGATTTACTGTACTTTTTGTTGTATTTTGTATTGCTCAACGAATTATTAATTAGACAACACATAATTGTGGTTTTAGTATTAAAAATTTATATAAATTTAAAGCTACCACAAAAAAAAATAATGGAAAATCACAGTAAGATCAGGAAATTCAGAGCATCGTTTTGGTCCAGATGTCTGCGGTTATTTAGTCTGTAACTTCGAAACAGCAGTTAATTACAAGACCGCTAACCACAGGTTAGAGATTCTTAAAAAGTCATTACCGCAATATGTGGTTTCATTCGCTTTGTATCCAACCTTTGTGGTTATGGCAGCCTACAATAACCTGGTATCTTTAGTCTTAGAATGAATAAAATTCTAAATGACTGAATAACTTTTAAAATGTCAACAGTCTTGAAGATTTTTTTACGAAGATATATTTTTTGGTGATTTATATTTCCAGGAAAGAATTTGAATTTGAATTTCTCATTGCCTAAATATTACAAATATTAAATTATAGGTTATATTTTTGCGATTTGATTCATGGTTCTCATTTTCATGCTTTGAATTAGTTCTGTCTCTCCTAATTGTGTTAGGAATGCATTTCAGTTTGGCTCATCTTCTGTTGTCATTTTAAGTGTTTTGCGTTGAAATCTGCGTCTAAAGTACAAAATTATTGGGCATAAATCATTTTTGGGCAACAAAAAACCACCCAGAATCATTTTAGCACCAAATCGTGTGAAAGCCGAACTTCTCTCTCTCATTCGGCGAGTTGATTACAGGCTCAGTGTTGGCTTTTTGACCGTGCCTCGCTGATGGCTTCATTGGACCTCCGTGCCTGAATATAACTCAGAATTCGGCCGGTTCTCATTTGCCCAGGTCTGTTTTTACCAGCTCCAATTTTCAACAAATATTCCTCTTCGATTTTTGTTTATAGTTCCGGGTATCATAGCTTTACAAAGCTCACTATGATGAGCTCTTATAAAATAGAAATATACGTATTCCAGCTGCCTGAATCATTTGGAGAATTGTATTCTTCTAAAATATCGGAAGTAAAATTGGTACTGAAGCATAGCTTGCATGACTTTACAATTTTGAGTGAGCGACGTGACATAGCTTGATTAAAACTTATTTGGTAATTACAGCATCTTGAGGCCTCACCTGCAGTTGTATTCAGTAGTATGTTACGCAACATATCCTATCTTATACATTTCCATTTAGGGAAGAGAGGTTAAGAAGCATCGTCCCTATTAATCTTGATTTATATAAACAAAAATCAGTGTGAAAGTCTGAAGTTTGGCATTTGTTTTTATGATAAAATCAAACAAATAGTGATTACATTATTTTAGCTTTTTCGTTCAAAATTTCGGACAAAACAGCACTATCCCATCCCCAATAATCTTCTTGAACATTGGGCTCTTAGTTAATTGATTGTACGCTAGGTGGCAGGCGTGTAGATCAAGGGAGCCGTCTGCTTGGGAACGGGTATGGGCTGAGATGGGTGCATTCTTCTCGCTCGAGTTAGACTATTAAACAATTTGTTCATATTCGATTAGGGCAACAGGTCTTCTGCTCTTCTTTGTGGTTGTTATGCTGATGATGCTCCTTTTTTTTTGTTTTTTGGGTTTCTAGGTTTGTGGTGTTGTTTTTTCGGCAGCAGAGAGGGACTAAGAATATAACTTATTCAAAGAGAGAAAGAAATTATTAAACATTCATGTGAACCCAAACACTTCATTTGTCGGAAGATTGTCATGAGCAATTGATGAAATACATCCAATCACAAGTTGATCAGGGTAGAACATACAGTTTTTTTTTTATCTCTTGTATCTTATCTATTTCTAGTTTGCATCGTTTAAACATTTACCATTGGCGTAACAATTTCATAAATCTGCATTGTCCAATCATATAAAAATATTAGTTATATTCTTTTTTTTGCCTTGTCATCACCGGATTGATGATTCTGTTAATTATTATTTCATTCGCGCTCCAATTTCATTAAACTTGTCTCGTTTTTTCTTAATGAATGTATTAATTAATTTGGTCAACATACGCACACGTCCATTGAATAAAATCACTTCTTGGGTAATTAGCTAGATTCTTTTGTGGTCGCTGTGAAATGTCGAGCACGGGAAGTATTTGATACAGTTGTCACAGAAAACTTCACGTTAGTTGATTGATACGAAACTTGGTTCATCAAACTAAGCATATTGTCACAAATGTGAAATATTTTAAGTAATTAGTTCACATAAATATTTATTTGAATTCGTCATAACTGTAATCCTAGTTAGTATTGACCAAGTCGATGTTCAATTGTCAGACGTGATTGACAGCCTACGGTTACTAGATGTTCGGTGGTTTCCAGGCATCAACTGTTAGACAATTGAATGTTGGCCCATTGTCGGCTTAGGTATATAAGAGTGTGAGCTAGGAGAATAATAGATTCAGTACGAGTAACTGTGAGCTATGATTATAAATTATTCACATTGAAATTTGTGACAATATATTCTCTTAAGCCACAATTTCAAAATTTGGTTGAAGGTGAAAGATATATCTTGATTTGTCATTTTCACTGATCTCTATATAACACTGGATTGGGTTTAGACCGTATTCTGGCATCTGAAAGCGGCCCCGGTTGAACGGTGGCCTTGACAGTAAAACTGAGGTTTTGTGTCACTATTCGGCGGCAAATTCAAAACACTTATAGAAGACACTCGATGAAATTCAAAGTATAATGCATGTAAGATGAAGAAATTATTCTCAATATATATTAAAATACATACATTAATAATCAACAAAAGTTAAAAATTGTTATAATAGTTGAAATATTTATTAATAGTTAAAAATATTTGTGAACTTTTTAGTGTCAGTGTTTGAACTATTTTTTAAACATTGTAGTTTAGTATTATTTAATCCGTTCAATAGTTTTATAAATTTTTGGTACCTAAAATTTAAAACTATGAATTTACCTATATGAATAAATGAAGTGCATTTCTGCGATAATATTGCCTATTCAAAACTAATAATTTTAAATATCTACTACACATGATAGGAGAGTAATAATACATTTAATAATCAAGATTTTATTGTTCGTAAGTAAGCACAAATTTGCAGTCCAGCGATTAATTTTGTGAGCAAGATATTTTATATTAAATTTGATATATTACTCAAATTTGTTATTATAACTTTGTAACATTGCCCAACAATATGATTTTATTATTCATGATATTTTCAATTTAATCTAAAATTGAAAATCAAATCGTTTGATTACTTTAACATAATGAATTGATGTATCCTTTTAGGTCTCCATAAAACCTGTAAAAAGTAATAATTCACTGAAAATAGGAATAAGTTATATCTTCAAACTTTTTCAGTTGAGTCTTTCTAATAAAATAAAACAATAACAATATTATGTATTAATATATTTACATTTAAATAGATAAACAAAATTTATTCAGTATAAAATTGCGTCCCAACACCATACTGAACTGTCACCAATTGACACAGAACCTCAGTTTTTGCCAAGATGGCGACGCTCAATTGGAGCCGCATTCCAGTGGCCTAAACCCAATCCAGTGTTTATTAGAGATCAGTGGTCATTTTATTTTGGAAGTCTGTACGCTTAATTCAATTCAAAAAATTTCATATAATGATGGAACTAAATAATGATGTTGGCTTTACTCATAAATTTTATTGTCAATATGTACACACGAACGAAGCGAAGTGCGTGATTTTGCAGGATTTTGACTCGACATCAGACGAACACACAAATGAAGTGGAGTGCATACATTTTAATGTTGTGACTGAGAGAAGGAAGAATATGCGACATTGATTTGATGGCTGGAGGAGAGAAACACGAATGTACGAAAGAAGTGGATACTGCAGTTCATTTAGGAAAGTGGTCCTGCCATGTAGATGGTTCCGTTATCTCACTGTGAAGCCTAGAGTCTAAAACTGTGAAGCCTAGAGTCTAAAACTATGAAGAACTTTATAACTGTGATTACGTTATTTTTTGCAAATTTTAAATTGTCTAGCAGGAATTAGCGCCGATAGAAAGTGTCTAGCAGTGTTGATTATCAATTTCTAACAATATTCTCTAAAACATACATAGAAATCAGCACTTAAATTTTAAGAAAAATGAGTAATGTTATAACGTACTTCTAGCACCTTGTATCCCTAAATTGGCCATCGACCCAAGCTAGCAGGTATGCATACGATGAAAGTACAATACTAGTCTATTTGACAATTTTTTTTTCTCAGAAAATAAGTGACGTCTGGTACCTCTAGGATCCTGCTCTATAAATGCAATAACTTCAAATGTGATAGTTGCAAATTTCAAACGTTGATATGTATTCTTCTCAATTGTTCAAGCCCAGGATCCGCATACTTGTGAGGCCTACCGCATTGCTGGCTCTTGCTATGCCACTGAATACTAAGAACATTTGGTATCAGCATAAAATTAGGGTTACTGTAGCAAAATGTCGCAATGAAGGACTTATTGCATGAAACTCTCGCGCGTTAGAAGTGTAACATCTTAGACTCTAGCATTTGCTGACGATTTTATTATTTTAGGACTAGAAAATGGCTATGTGGAGTTTGATTGAATGAAATATCTCCTTTTATTAATCAATTTTCGTGTATTGATATCGTAGGAGGATTTTTGAGACGTAAGCAGCCAAATCATTTTCTAACTGAAGCCTTTTTTGTCACAAGCTTCCATTGAACTACAAGCTTTTATGTTCACCGCTTAAGTCCATATATGTAGGAAGTAGCAAATGGCACTGATTTTTTCAGAGCTTGCCTTGCCAGGTCTGGATATCATTCTTTATCTTTTTTCATCCAGAAGACACCAATCTTTTGGGAATTGAATATTATTCTGCCATTAGCAGCAAAATCTATAAGATTTTCTTTTATCTTCGTGATCAGATCAGCCAGATATACTGACGTATCAAAACAAGGATTCAATATTCATCGATGCCCATTATCAGCTTCAGAGTTTAGTTCTGGAGAGTAGCTTAATAGTTTCTCTTCCAGATTATGCAAGCTCTGTATCATGCAAAGAATTTAAGAGCGTACTACCAACAATTGGTCCAATGTCTTGCAATTTCTTTCATGACCTCATAAATGCAAGGGAAAGATACATACATAATTTTTGGTTAAATTTTGTGACCGTTAAGATGTTCTCTTCTCGCCCTTGAAGAGTCTTGTTTAAAATATTTTGGTGACTCAAAATATTAGCAAGTAATTTTAATTTCAATAGCCAAACAGGGTCGCAAAAATAATTTGTGTGTTCACATTTAGCAGATCTCGTTTATGTCTTTTCCTTGAGTAGCCACCTGACCTCTTTGTAATTAGAGAGAAGGCAGATTTTGATGGAACATACCAACAGCTTCATGATTATAAATAGTCTAGTTCTCAAGGCTTCACCTTTAATAGAGTTTACTGATATTGTTCTATCCTAAGATCCTAAGGGGTCGCCAGAGCTTTTTTACTTGTAAAGGGGTCGCATATTCAAAAAGGCTGAAAAACACTACACTAGATAACCGCAACGCTTATGTCGCCTCAATAATCGTTCCACAAAACAAAAATTTACAATACCGTATCAAAAGAAAATTCGCTTCAAGAATAAAACATCCGCTGACTACATAGTACTTCCCCCACCATAAATTTCATGGCCAGTTTCATCGCTGTTTCTGAAATTTGGAGTGTCGCATCCATTAATTGCATGTTTCAAAGTGAAAGCTGTCATTGTCAAAGTGAGAACTGTCATTGTCAAAGTAACAGCTTTCATTGTCTAGATTTTCGGGGTCTTTAATTCATAGGAACATATAGTTTCGACATTTGATCGCTGAAAGTGTAATTTGAAGATGATAACGTGGATTCCACTACTTAATTATTTATTTTTGATATCTACTAAGCTTATCTCCCCGAGAACTTAAAATTGATACCAAACTAGACATCACCTAGATGATTTGCTAAAGAAATAATTGACAATCGTTCAATTATCCTCTTTGATACTTCTACTAGAATTATCTCTACAAGAGCTTTAATTTGATACCAAACACGATAGAGCCAAATTACTTATTTTTGAAAAACAATTGACGAATGTTTGCACATGATGTCAAAATATGAGTGATAATGATTTTAACTCTACATTATAATTCTCATAATTTTATTTCTTTGGTTCAGAGAAATATAACGAATTTTATAATAAATCAAATTTTGATAATAACAAATGAACCGCTGATAATTTTGAAAAATGTTTCATGTGAATGTAGGGCCAAATTATTCAAGGATTAAATAATCGCAAAAAACTGAAAAGCTCCATCAATAAAGTTTGGGTGTGAATTAAAATTCTCGATTTGAAATCTCCTTGGAGGACCCCCAGATTTTCTGAAAAAGAGAGCAGATGGCAATTTTATCTAAAGTTTAAGACAGTATATAAATTTTTATACATTCAAAACATAACCAAGATGGATGCTGCCCAATTCTCCTTATCAATAATTATTCAAAATTCAGTAAACTTTGAAATCAATATTACGAGTAATATATTTGAAAACCACTAAAAATACAACGTCCATCTTCCAGATGTTCTTTCTTCAGCATCTCAGAAACAAATCGCGTTTCTGCCACAAGACAATTACGCATTGATGCGTTGAGTAAAGACTTGGCTTCAATTGAAAACTAAACAATAAACAACTATCAGACTGATGTTAATCAGCTATTACTTATCCGCTTGCCTATAAATGGTTAGCAGTGCGCGTGTTTGCATTTAAGTTAACGTGAAACGTTAACTTTACTTGCGTTGCGCAATGCTGCTCGGAATCTTTGAGAGCAAACAACGCTGATTTTGAACCAAATACGAATAGAATATTAACTGTTCCACTTTGCATTATTTTCACTTATTATCTTGACTTCCAAATATGTCCAGAGAGAACTTTTCACTTATTGACACTAGAATGAATTATTTATAGTAAAAATGGTATGATATCATAATCAGTTGAAAATTATTTACGGAAATAGATAAAAACATAAAGAACAGTTAGAAATCAGAATAGAAACCACTTAATGCATTAATATCAGTTTTATATCATTCATTAAATCCTGCACTATTAATTCTTAATTATTGTGAAATATAAAATTGACGTTTCTTATTCACTAATGTTTATCGCATAATTAAGTTCAACTTTCACTATCAATAACTAAGGAAACATAAAATATTGTTACATTAGTGTTAACTGTAAAATTCAATTTTCTTTATTTAAAAAATCTATTCTAATACATAATTTATTTATGAAAAGGGGATAATAAAATCTTTATAGGTATTTAAATGCGTCCTTGGGAATAGTTATCGAATTAGAGAGAAATTTATATATTTCCTGCAATCAAGAAAATAATAAATAGTAATCAGTGAAAGGTAATGCAGCAGACTGTACTGCAATGGTCAGATTTCTGGTGAATACTTTTTGTTATAATTTATATATTACTCATAAATTCAAGAGTGTTAAAATTGTAATAAATAGTAACTTTATTTGTACGAAGCATGCCAATCACTGTGTAGTAACCATTGGTCTTCAAGTAATTAAATTTGCTTAATTACTCTAATTACTCCTCTGTAAAATCGATCGTAAATCAAAGAAAGTGTTAAATCACCTTTTACTACTATTTTAACCATGCGGAAAACACAAATTAGAAATAAAGTGTGTAAATAAGCTGCTCCATCATATTGGAAAATTGTCTAGTTGCAAAGGTGCCAATTAAATATATAAAGTGCTATTTTGACAGGTGCAAATGCCGAGCACTTGCTGAGTTTTGGCACAAATGCTATGAATTACTCTGCTAGATTTCCGGGTGATTTTTCTGCGAGTAATTGGAATTTATTTATAGTTTTATAATTTACAGTTTCGATTAAGAATGTAAAATTCATAAGGATTAAAGCAAAATAATCTTACAGGCGGAGAAAATAGGAATAATAATTTTAGGTATATTGGAAACAGAAAAAAAAAACAAATAACTTTATATTGTACAAAAAATTAAGAAATATGAGAGAACAGAAGGAAATAACGCTCAAAAAAACAATAAAAAACTAATAAGGAAATATAATGAGAAAAAAATCATGAGATTTTCGAATAAATCACTTAATAATAGCTCCACAATAAATTTTAATGTGGTAACGAGTCGTTTTGTCTTCTCAGGCATCTTCAGACGAACATGCATGAAAACTCGTCACTTTATTAAAATTTATTGTGGAACTACGGATTGAATCTTGTATATAAAAATCTGATGTGGACATCACATGATTTACTTGTACATCATTGGATATATTTTTTGCATATAATAATACGATGATCAAACGCAAAATTTCATTGTTCCACGGCTAATCGTTTTAGATTTATCCCAAAAATTCGAAAAATCTGTCATGTAAAGTGCGCTTTCGGCCTAGTCGGTTGCTATGGAAACAGAGTAAGTCATCATTCTTATGGTACAACATTTCTAAATACTGATTTCCAAGATTTTATGGTTAAAAGTTATGAGATTAGGCGCAAAATTTAAAAAAAAAAGCTACTGAAGTGCTCTTCCGGTTCAGTCTATTGTTATGAGAATAGTAGGCAATCATTCAGATGCTACATCAGATTAAAATACTGACTATCAATACTTTACAGTCAATCTTTTCGAATTTAAACGAAAAATTTCGAAAGACTGTCAATTAAAATGCACTTCCGACTCATTAAAAATAGAATATGAGCACCTAGACCAGTGATGGCTAACCTTTTTGAGAAATGGGTCAAATTTTGTTAATTATTTTTTTTAGTATTAGCTCGTGGGTCACTGAATCAGTGGCGTTACTTGGGAAGCGGGAGAGAGGCATGGTTCAAAACTACTTTTTCTTTGGTTCTCACTTTTCAATCTTCCAAAAAATGTACGTTCTTTTTTTGTTTGAAAGTTCTTATTTCCGCGAGTGAAGAGCAAAAAATTAAGGTCGGCATCAAAATTATTCGAGAATGCAAAAGAATTTTGCGATCGAGTATCAGACAACGTTGTTTTGAAAAAATGTAAAAATAAAATTTTGACATTTCGAATCAATCAATACGATTTCTGATGTTGCTATGATATCAATAATCAGTAGGATGCGAAATATTTTACATCCTGGCTGCGAAATATTTCGTTTACTGTGAACAAAACAATCATTTCGCATGCGTAATGTTCCAAAATAATGAAAAGTTGCTGAGAACATTGGACGAAAGAAAAATATTTGGCACAATGGATGACGAGGATGATTGTTTAATCAGAAGTAATATTCAATGATGGCACATAATCGGGTTCATGAAAAAGACTAGTAAAAAGACTTACACCAAAGAGATTAAAGAAAGGCCAAAAAGTTGATGGACTGATGAATTCATCAAACATTTTAAATTGAAGAAACGTGGCTAGAAAAAATAAACATATGAAGAGACAGTTCAAAGGAAGCACATATCCTACTTGGAATATACTCGGGCTAATAAAAAGAAGAAGAGAAAGTAATATCTCCTTTATACGAAGAATTGGAAGTTTGTGAAAGAATATAAGCAAACTAATTGAAACAGAGAGTAGAACTAAGCCTGACAGATGCTCAGAGTGGATTTAGGCCGGTACATAGCGTCCAAGATCACATTTCCACTTTTCAACAGATAATAAGAAAAACGCTATTCAAAAACGAGCTTTCTGGCCTGTCTAGATATGAGCCCTTTGCTTTTTATATGGTGAATAAGACAAGAACTCAGCAAAGCTTGTAAAATAAGAATGTAGAACAGGAAATTCAAATAGTAAAAGTTGGTTCATATGGAAAATAGAAAATAAAACTCACGAACATTCAGAAAAATAGACAGAGCGAATGTTGGGCAAAAACAAGAAAATATGTAGTAGTGAAACTTATACTCAATGTGGAACTCTAAGAAAATAATATTAGAATTGGATTTGGAGAATTTATTTTTTGTTGATAAATATTGGAAAAACAAAAATATTATAAGCGGTAAATAATATGATAGATGAAAATTAAGACACTGCAGGAAATGAAATGAAATAAGTAGATATATTCAGATATATTATTTGAGAATATCACTAAAAACCTCCAGAAAAGGAGAAATATAACAAGAAAAAATGGTTGGATACAAAACAGTATGCTTTCCAATGAAAATTGGGTAATGAATGATAAATAGTATATTACAATACAAGTGAAGAAACTTTGAGTTTTGCTCACGCGGGTGGCTGTTTTGTGCACGAGGCGCTAGCCGAGTGTGCAAAGGCACACTAGTGAGCGAATTCGTTTCTTCACGAGTGCTGTATAGCGTTTTGTTCAATCCTATTATTGAAACATCCATTAAAACATTAAAATCTATTACACTTCTTAAGCAAAGATCATGTATAAAGTATAAAGTAGCATAGGCGGCGGATGCGTTGTTATGGATCATGTAAATATAAACATCCGCAACTGTCAAAAATATTAAAATTGTTTTGTCCTGATATTTTTACAAATATAAATTGTGACACTAAAATGGAACAAGATAATAATGAAATTGTGCGAGGAAAATAATTAATCAAGAAGAGAAAGCAAGTAATAGAAATAGCACTCAAGTTGATATTACAAAAGTTACTACGATAACTACAGAGTCTCATCAGTTTTCAGTTTCTGGTATATCTTGTTTAAGTAACGCAATTTTTAATAATTATGAAGTTCATTTTCATATCAATGAATACATGTAATTAAATGTATCGTAGTTTATTCTTTATTTCGTTATGAAAGAGTGAGTGGACGAAAGTAATTACACTCACTACTTTCGCCCACCCGTTGTCATAGGAATCACTGTAGTTGACAAAACAAACACTTTCAAGATTGGTATCTAAGTAAAAAATAACATGTTTCAATAATAGGATTGAACAAACTTCTTTTGAAATGAGATATTGGAAAGTACTAGATGAAATTAGACAAGAACTAAAATTGAACCCATTAAACATCAGAATAGAAGAAAAAAGGAAGCACTGAGATACATGAATAGTATAAATAAGAACTGAGAGATTAAGAATAAATGAAAAGCTAGAAGGATTACGGAAAATTGGAAAACATGACTAAAGAAAATGTGGAACAACACAGTAATTCAGATTCTTGAGAAAATTGAGAAAATATTGACTTAGATGGAGCAACTAGCCAGAAATAGAAAGAAATAATGTTTTGCGGACCACAATAAGCAATTAGAGGAAATAAACCTAAACATCTTCGGGTATAAAAAAATATCAATAGTGATGATGGTATTAGAACGTTTAGACAAACTATTTATTATTTAAATTTGTATCAGCTCATTTGCTCGAACATCAGTAGATTCAGGATTACGAGGAAATTGTGAAAAATGGTTAGCCTAACAGTGAAAGACTTTTTCAATTTAAAAATGTTATTATTTGTCTTGGTCAGCTTTCGAGAAGGTCCCCAAAATACTCATCCACATCTGCTATCACCTTTTTATTCGACTTGAAACGTTCTCTAGCCAAAAATTATTTCAGGTTTTGGAATAGAAGAAAGTCCTGAGGAAAGATAAGTCTTTTTCTGGTGCTCTTCACACGTTTTTTTTTTTTCATCTAACTGACGGAGTATTAGTTAGGTATTGGTTACAGTTTTAAAGATTCCAATAAGTAGAACCTTTCCGGCAGATGCAATAATTTTTTTTTAATGCCGAACCATCGACTTCTACCCACTGTTTTGATTGTTATTCCATTTCCAGCGTGAAATGGTGGAATTGTCTAATTGAATTACCACTTTTTGAACATCAAACCAAACAAATATATGGGACATCTTTGGAATTAGGTAAAGGTCAGATAACCTGACAGAGGCAAATACTTATTTAATAGTATATTTTGTGGCTAGGGACGAAACAAGACGATTTCAACTTTCGGCTGAAATCGTGTTTTGTCCCGTGCCACACACTGTATTTTTCATAATACCTGCATTGTCATATTACAAATTTGACATAACAAAGTGAATATTTTTCTTTTGATTTTGCAGGTAATAAGTCCAGAGTAACTGCTTGTGCTTTATCAATAAGATATTGTGGTGTACTTGAAATTATCGTATCAATACTTTTTTTTCTTGCAACTAATCCTCTTTTAAATTTAATTTACAGTTACGAATACAACAACTGTCAAATTATCTGAGGTTATATGATTTTCATTCAGAGATTGACAATGAACAAATGCGAGTCTACCAGGGATAAAACGATGTGAGAAACAAATTCAGCGGGCACAAACAAGCTTGTTTCTCCCCTCGGGAAGAAACAGACTTGTTTCTACTCGGCTACACTCGCATTTGTCTGAAATTGTCTTGTTTCGACTGACAAAACAGGCGTTGAAATGCGTTGTTTCAATGCAGGTATTATGAAAAAGTTGTTTCTTTCTTCCATTTTATAACCATAAAGTAGAATATCAAGTGATAAACCCAATTTGATAGTTTCTTTCACGTACACGGCATGAAAGAAACCTCCAAAATAAGCTTCCAATAAGGAACTCTACGTAGAATGAGAAATGCATGATTTTTCATTAGTCGTGCGAAGAAATCTGTTTTTTGTCAAATTTTGAGATTCTAGATTTACAGGAAGTACTTCATAGGTTTTGATTTGTCAGGTCAAAAATGCACTTTGAAAGATCTTATATTTTATTGTATTCAGTATCAAAATTGAATTTCTCATAGGCCCCCCTGGGAAGTACAAATCTTGACTGAAAGTAAAGAGAATGAAAAATTTCCCCTGTTTATTCATACATTTGCTTATTTGATCTTCACTATTCTTTGTATCCAGATGTTGTATTGAATTGTCTTTCATTTCCAATTATTTAGAGTGCTCCTTTGTGTAAGAATCTGCTGTCAATCATCGGGTAAAACAAACTATCAATTACAAGAATAGTATAAAGCTTCCCAAGTGCTGATAAATCAATTAACCATCCGATTCTCATGAATCAAAGCCATAAGTCATGCTCTTCCTAATCGGGATTCGAACCTGGTCCATTATATCTCGCATTTTCCCATCGTATCTGGCGATCTCTTTTGGGCAGCGTTTTAAAATGATTGCCCATTTAATTAGCTGCAGCACTGAATGATGAATACACGTTCCATTTACAGTTATTTATACATAAAGCATTGTAGAAATTACCTATTCAGAAAGGAGTTATGTGACATTATATATGAATTGTGCAATTATGTATTATTCACCAGGTAGCGATCGCAAGTAAGCGAGTTTTTAGCCGGAGACTGGATGGTTGGACGTGATGCCATAATTCAACTGGCCTTACATGCAGATTTTACTTGTCTAATTGTCTCAATGTGTTTAAATACGGCTAAGCTGCGGTACTTACATTCCCAAGATCGAGGGAATGAAATACTGAACACTGAATTCATTCTTCTCTAACTTATTGCGTATGCTGAGGAATCTAACGCAAATTATTTGATACAAACCGTGTGTTCAACATTGATTTGTACAGTTCTAGGAACTTGATTAATTTAACCAAAAATGTCGAATAATATAACTGTGTGAAGTCATTTGTTGTCTTCTAATTAGAAAGGGGTTTAAATATCATCACCGAAATCTTTATCAATGCTTAGCTTTTACGACTGTATAAATTACGAACAAATTTGCTGGTGGCCACAAAATCTAAAATCTGAGTATAACCTCACTAGATCGTATCTTGGTGAAACGATTCAGCCAATTAAACGTGGAAATTATTTGTGTATTTTGAGGTATTCGAAGTATGTGTTTTACGAATTCTGGAGGCGCATTGATAACTATCTCTGATAGCGTGAGTCTGACTTCTTGAAATGCAACTTAGAGATGGATCTCGAATACGAACTGATTTATCATGAACATATATCACATTATCAGAGGGAGACTCAACTGCTTATTTAGACATTTCATTTGAAAGCAATGAAGCATTGTTATTTGTAAATAGTGACAAGGGGATGATTAAGTAATTATTATCACTTTCCTGGCCTTTTACCAATGCTCGTATTGATTTGAGGTCTCCTACAGCTATATTTCAATTTTGTCTGGAGGATGTTTGGCCTTCACAATTGGTCTGGCTGTTTACAAAAAGTATTGAAATTGAGTACCATACATAAAAATTAGGACTCGAGATTATAAATTGAGATGACTTTATTTCGCAAGCTTTGAAGCGTTTAATAGAAATTATCGCCGATGGGAAGTGTCTGGCAGTGCTGATTATTGATTATGTAGCAATACTCTTTGAAACATACATAAGAATCAGCACTTAGTCTTTAAGAAAAGTGAGTAATGTGCTCACGTATCTCTAGCACCTGATATATGTAAATTGGCCGTCGGCTCAAGCTAGCAAGTATGCATATGATGAAGTACGTACTAACACTATTCTATTCCACACATTTTGTTTCTCAGAAAATCAGTAATGTATGGCGGGCCTAAAATTTTGCTCTGAACGGAGAAATCCGTTTTGAGGTCTTTTAAAACGATTTTCGAAGAGTACGCTCCACTAAGTGACAACAAAACTTCTGTCACCCAATCATCGTTCCACAAGACGATTGCGATCGTTGTGATTATAACCAAACGTCACAGAAGGCGTCATTGACCGCAACCAAATCAGGCTCAATAAGACCGCAGTCTGAAGATGTGTATTTTTGTAGTAATCCCCAAGAAATTTAGATTAATTGGAGAGCAGTGTATTAAATTCGTTCTTTGATTTCAATTATATCCTAGATTTTATCACTTGTTATTATGGCAGGTATTTTCACGATCACATATTTTCATTTTCTCATTATTATTATTATTATATTGTAGATCTTAAGGCCTTTAGGAATCCATTAATGGAAGTCGGTTTCACCTGACTGACGATCTTTAATGTCGTTTTATAAAAATATTGTTATCGTATTCAAGAAGTTGATCATATAAGCTCCTACTGCTGTTGATGAGCAGTTTGGGCTCGAAACGTCAAAAAAAAAGAAATAAATTATGTCCAAAATTACAGTATAATTATTGTCTTCAATATTATTATTATTGAGAGAATAATTTAGATTGGCATGTTAGATTCATTGCATTTCACCTATAAGTTAGTTTAATGCCATTAATAATACTTAAGTCGATTCCAATATCGCATTTTCGATTAATTAGGCACTTACCAGCCACTCGCATCGCTCCATTTAAAACATCAATCACAACGACCATAAATCAATAGAACAGCAAAAATTGTGGTTGGGAGCAAAGCGTTGCGATCGCCTCTCTAGAGAAACGTACTCAAAATGAAGTTAGCCCCTTAAGCCCGCCGCACACGAAGCAATTTTTCTAGAAATTTTGTTCACTTAATTTGCAGCAAGTTTCCTTGCGCTCTGGGCCACTTTGAACTGCGCTTGGTGTGAGACTTATTTTCTCAGCACACGATGCAAGCTGCGCCACTCATTCTGACTCTAGAACGTAGACTTGGTAGACTTGTTTATTACAAATATGGATGTTGTCGGAAATAACGTCGGAGTAGAGCAGAATCATTTACCGCAGTTATACCTTACGAATTAATTAGAATTACGAGACAAACAAAAAAGAAGAGAAAACGTTGGTCAAGAGAGTGACTTTTGAGGAGGAATCAAGGCCGCGGAGCTCTCAACATGTTGTTTGACGATCTTACCGCGTACGGACACGGCTCATCCCTGTATGCCTCAATGAGAGCTGCCACTTCTGCTCTTTCCTCCATTAGCCATAATTTTTACTAATTTGTGCCGTAAAACACCACAAAACACAATGCAGCGCAGCGTGTTGATGCGATATACACCTCAGTGATGTAGTCACGTGATTTCGTCGCCCGTTCTGATTGGCTGTAGATAGCAGCCAGCGACTCAGCAAGTGCGAAAATAGCATCGGATCAGTCTTGTTGCAAGTATAGCACCCAGCTGCGGCCCAAGTTCCTAGCATCGGAGCAAACGTGGCAGCCAACGCGCTCCCATGAACTAAATTGTTTGAAAAATTGCATTGTGTGCGGCGGACTTTAGTGTGTATATGTACTTTTTTCCACGATAGCAGCTGTAGCATTTGACAGATCGAGTTGAAACTTGGTATCAGATTGTGGATGGAGTTGGTTCACCGGAAGACGTCCAAATGTCACACTGATACTGACTTGAATTTTAGTATATAATGACAGTCTCGATGAATTCATCTAAACAAATTTCCTGGATGATGAGCTCCAGCAGTTTTTTGAGGCTTATAGAACGATGCTTTTATATGCTTGTAGACATTCAACAATTTATTGACTAGCGCTCTTTTCTGTTTCACTGTTCTGCTAGCGCCGGCATGCTGAACTCATTGAACGCACTTAGTGCTACGGCTTAGTGTGCTGTATAATGATGACAAGGTTGTATTATGAAGGGTTTTGTTGGGCATTTTTAATCATTTGCGGTCCTGTTAGTGAAAATTCGGAAATAACAATTTGGTCCTTTTTTCTGGATATGTATTTAAATGTTCAATAGGTTTGAGAACTGAGAAATTATTCTTGGAATTATATATCGTGATGATCATGATAACCTTGTGTAAGATAAAAACAAGTGCGCATCACTGTCATGTCTAAAATACGTCAAATGCTAATTGACAGATGAGATGAGACCTTGATAAGAAATTCAGTTTATTACAATACTGTAATTATTCAAAATGATATTTAGCATCATTTTTCCTGCGAAAGACTTCAGTTTATTTGATCTTATCTTATATATTTTCAATAACCCTAATTGAATCATAGAGTGAGCTTCCTTGAAGATAAAAGTTTAGTTTATTCTCAGTAATAAACTATTACTCGCTGTCGTCGAATAATTTTGAAATGATTTGAAAATAATAGACAGAAAAATATTAGCTCAGAAATTCCTTCCTCTACATCAAATATCTTCTCGATAGTAGAAGATGTTTTGAAGTAAGAAATGCAATAAATTACTCCCAAGTTGATTTCTATTTTTATGTGGATTAGAAACTAAAATTCTAAGCCTGATAAAATGCGTAACAGAATTAGTTAAATGAATTTCTATCTTTGACAGGTCCGTTTTATATTATGGTTATATTTTGTCATTGCCTTCCTTATCTTTACTATAAGGCAATATTTACTGTGTGAAGAATTTAAGATACTGCTGAGGTATCTAGGTTTTTGGAATTCTTAAAGAAACTACCTAAAAACATGTTGACAGTTGAAATATACCTTCAAGCTCCCATTCACAAAAAAACCTATTTTAGTGTTATTCATTAATTCTGTCTTGCGGCTGATTTATTGCCACATTCTGTTTAATTAGAAAAACAAATTTTGGTTGACAAAAACTCTCATATTGATTCTCAATCAGACACACTTTTATTTTTATGCCATTCATGTCAACGTCAATTTTGGACACAGTGTTTTTGTCAAGATTTGAACTGAATTACAAGTCATGAAAAAATGCTACCTTGGTTTTTGTTCTTCCATTATTTTTGTTCGGAAGCTAATCAAAGTTTTGTACATTCATGACGAGGCAGCGACTTTTTTTCTTTGTTTACCATCACAATTTGATTTGGTGGACCAATCGAACTCTCAGAATTAAATTTAAAATATTATTTTATGAGTTACATGTGAGCACAATGCTTTTATTTGCAGTATTATTGCTTTGAAGCTCTCGCACTTTGCTTCGCTCATGCATTAATAATTTTGTTAGATCAAGTCTTACAATAATCGGTGCGATAGATTGATTTTTATTGATTATATTCAATGGAAAAATCTTTCGAAATGAGATTCAGTTTTTAATATATTTTGCGAATTGAATGATACTCTCAAATTTTTTTGTTTCTCTATGACGGTGCTATCTTATTTTGTGTCGATGCAGAATAAAAAGATCTCATCATTACGGATCCTGAGCTGTCGCTGGTGTACGTTTCTGTGTATTTAATTGTCGTAGTGAGTTAGTTGAATTCAAATGTCCGCGTTCAGTAGCCGATGTGGATGGGTTGGCGACTCTGCGGCGTTGCGTACGTCGATGTCAGGCTCTTCGGCGACAGGTCGCATTTTGCTGTCAGCGCGAGTCGAGCCACTGTTCAGTTTCAACCCATCGCATCGTCCTGCATGGCCAACACTAAGAAAAAAACATGCCAAGGCTTCACAGACATTTTATTTTGCTGTCAAGGTTAATTCAGAGCAGCGGCCAGCAGAAATAATGGAATGTATCGTCGTAAGATCTGCTCTTCTTGTCCATCGATTCCACTGTTTTTTTGCACCAACTCTTTTCGACAATGCTCAGCATTTTAGGAAGAGTACATCACTGGAACCTTCACATATTTCAAGTGTAGGACAGCAAGCTAACTAAAACATCTCCAAAAGTTTACTTTTTTCAATATGTGATGCATGCCCAATGCTCCATACAAACGTTATTTGGAAATTCCTTAAATTGATGCTCCGTAACAAATCTTTCTCAAATCAATTTTTTGTTCTAAGATACTCTTAATTATTGCAGGATTCTAGTTTTTAGAATATGCTTGGTTGACAAATATATGATGAAAATAGAATTGAAAAATTTGCTTAATTGTCAAAAAGTCAGATAGAGGATAAATACAGTTAAATTGAAATGAGTTCATTCCCTATGCTCACAATTATTCCAGCAATTGTAACCATGGTGAAAGAACTGGATTCAACTAATCTGTAGATAAGCTTTGATTGTACAACCTGCCTCAAACGCATAAGTTCACTTGAAAAGATAAATACATAATTAAATCAGTCATACTTCTACATTTCACTTCTCCATTCTCCCATGTAGATTATTTTATTGCATTAAACTCAGGATTTGGACCTAGGTTGACTCGTAGACACACAGATCTTTTTTTCACTTAGCTTGCCATGTTTTTGTGCTGACAGTCAATCGTGCAGGCCCATGTTACAATAATTAGCTTCATTGTTGCCAAGTTAATTTGATTCTCAACTTGGAAAGTTAACGAGAGTGAATACTGATCCAACTGAGCAGCGAAAAATTTCATGTTCCAACAGATTCGAGTTCACGATCTGTGCGTCCAGAGGCTAGAATTCTACCACTGTGCTATCTCGTCATCCACATGTAGACATATGAACTAACTTATGTTCAAAGAATGATTAATAAATAAAGACGTTTAGTTCCAAACAAAAAGACAATCTTTTTACCGTTTCCATTTACTCGACTATCAACAATCGTATCTAGAACATCACTAAACGTATTTATTTTACACCTACCCGACCATTGAAGTAATCACAAATGAACAATTACTCTCATGGATCAGTTAAATCAACCACATCATTTAGAATTGATTTTTCCAAGATTGCTTTCGGATTCATTTGGGTCATAAACTGACAATAAAGATTCTAAAGAGGTCTACCCTTAATCGCAACCAGAGAATTCTTGGCGAAGAGAAACCACGACTTTTTACACACTCTTCCGTTCTTTCGTTCAACAAAATTTCCATTCTTCTTTTCGATTCACACTTCTGATATTTCAAGAACTAATTTTGCATTCATCAAAATGGTGCCAATTACAAAAAAAAAACTATGAAAATGAGAAACTTGGATGAAAGATGGAGCTCTGTTTAGTATGAGGTAGTTTACTAGGCTTATACTTACCAGAAAATGGAAGAACAATTATTCATTCAAAATATTTCAATGAATAAAAGTCTTCAAAGAAATCATATTTCAACATTTCAAATTGCTTTTAGATTCCTGGATACTGTGACGAATTACTTCCCAAAACTCCGTCACAGTTGCACATCCAAGAGCCTTCTGCTACTGTCAAATATTTTAAAGTTCATCACAACTAGTTCATATCTTGCACACCTCATAAATTTTAAAATCCGTAATTCTGTTTAAACATACATCACCGTTTACCAGCCACCAGCTGGATCAAATACATTTTAATATTTCACAACATGGAATGAGGTTAGGTTTTGAAACATCTGAAAGTAAATTCAACCTATATTGTTTGATCCGTATTTATGTCTTGTGCTTACTGTTTATGAATTATGAATGTAATCAACCGTTGTCCTGTAAATATGTTGTATATTGTATATTTTGTTTGATGTACCTCGTGACCTTTGACCATAAACAAATGAAGATCTGACATTTGACAGTTAACCGAAAGAAGACTGAATAGTTACTACTTTACCGACAGACAAAAAGAATTTATGATAATGTTTATTTCAAGAAAATGTTTATAAGGATGTATTTAGTAGGAAAAGAAGATGAAATTTGTTGTTGAAAAAAAATTTGTATTTATGAAATGACTTCTTCTTTTTATTTGTATTTTCTCTTTGCATTACTGACAGCGCTAATAAGAAATTAATTTTAAAACAAGTCAAGTAAGGATTCATTAAAATTTAAGTGACTTCTTTTGAAAGTCCAGTCTTCTGAGAAGCCGTTCCAAAGTACACTTTTAGTTCCGATTCCGAGTGTCATCTTCAGAGTGTTTACCGTCCAAGAGGAGTTTTTGTGCTTTAGTCCGTTAGCACAACTGTCTGACACAAACTGTGAGTTTGTTTGTTTTTTTTTTTATAAGTTCGTAAATGGGACTTAGATTTTACTTGAACTATTTTTTCGGACTTCCATCGTCTTTATTATTATAAAAATACACAACGTTTCGATTGATTTATATATCTTCAATCGTTTTCAAGTGAAAACGATTGAAGATATATAAATCAATCGAAACGTTGTGTATTTTTATAATAATAAAGACGATGGAAGTCCGAAAAAATAGTTCAATTAATAATTATTCATCATCTACAACCTTCAAAGGGACTTAGATTTGTTTGCTTTTGCTGTTTTGAACTTAAAATATTGTTGCATAATTTACCGTAGAATCATCGCTGGGGAAGTCTTCATTGATTTCACAATGTTAGATTGTTTTACCGTAGAATCACCGCTGGAGAAGTCCTTGTTGATTTCGCAGTGACGGAATAATTTAACGTAGAGTCACCGCTGGCGAAGTCTTTGTTGATTTTACAGTGTTGGATTAACTTAACGTAGCGTCGCCGCTGAAGAAGTTTTCGTGATTTCGCAGCGTTAGATTGTTTTAACGTAGAATCCCCCGTTGAGGGGGTCATCATTGGTTTCACAGCGTTGAGTAAGTTAACGTAGAGTCACTACTTGGGGACCAGTTTGGTTTCACAAGCGTCGAAGATAAGTTGATCCACCGTTCGGGAAGTCGCTTCACAATTCCGCGAATGTTGATTGACTTGGACAGTCGCCGCATCGTCGTCCTTAGCTTTCAGCCAAGCGATCTCAGTGCAGATCCCTGCAATATAAGTGTGTGTTCAATAGCTCCATTTTTGTGCTTAAATAAATATCATTAATATCATTCTCGAAAACACCCTGACCCTTTCCTTTGAGCTACTCAACCGTCAACCTTTGGAAACTGCGTCACCGACCGCATTGGCGCCCGAGTATACCGTCGGCAGTTTCTACAGCGACGCCAGAATTAATAACCCCGCCATCAGCTAGGTATCGTTACAATACATTTGGAAATGTTAAGTAGACGAATTGTTTGCTCTCCCCTATATTTCTTCTTATTAATTGTATCCAACAGTCCCACTTCGATTATTGATAATTTGAACTAATTTGTCAATGTATTGTGTTCATTATACTTTAATTAGCACAGATACCAATTCTATGATATTTGTATGTATTAGTATTAGCGATTGGAAACTTGGAGGATAAGATCTGGGGATTTGAGTAATAAGTTGTCAAAATTATCCCATAAATACTGCTTCCAGAAAATGAGGAAGTCTTGTGGTGTCTCCTTTTTTGCATATTTATCACATTAAATCCTATGTAAAATGATGTTGCTTCACATAAATTTGTGTGCTTTATATTTCATTTATTACTTAGATGTTTGCAAAAAGCTTGTGTTTTTCCATTTTATACGCACTCTAACAGTTGTTTGCGACCCTCGTGCTGCCTACCGGTTCAAAGAAGAATGTTTTCATATATACTTTCAAATACCGCGGTTTTAATCTACATAAATCAATTTTATTGAGCTCATTGTTCTAGCTGTCATTAAGGTTATTCTAATTAGCAATCATGCCAGTAAATTTGACTTGTGGTTTTCAAACCATAAATGTCGATTTGTTCCGGAAATCAGGATTTTCAAATGGTTACTATGGAACGGTAAACATACAAATGTCAAAAATAAATATTCCTAAAAATAGTTTTTCTGCAATTACAACGTACCACAAATCATTTGCTCTTGTATTTATCACATTAAACTATTTATAGAACTCTTGTTGATTGAATACTTTCGATTAAATTTAATTGGGGGCATTTTATATCTATGGGGCTCTGGGCTGCAGCCCAAAAAGCCCAAATATAGATTCGTCCTAGGCTAAGGGTGCTACGTCAGGCAAGTCATGTAGTTCGAATTTTCGCCTTCCTCGTAATCAAATACGTCTTGATATAATGATTTCATATTTATTCACTTTAAGAAATAATGCATCAAAGTTCGCTGCTCTTTTCTAATGCTCCTAGAAATCCCTTGTACGCTTGGTGATTTTTTAGAGTCGCCACTAGCTGCTTCCTCCTCCACTTAACGTATTCTCTAGTTTCGAACGTATTTACGATTGTTTTTTGAAGACTTTTTTTGAAAATATATCGAAAAAATTTTTCCTCGACAATAACAATGCTAATGACAACTTTTTTTCCTAATTTCAGGTTCAAGATTTCGTAGCAGTTCGACTGACCTTGGCCGCTAGAAGCAGACAAGTATCAGGTAGATATCTAGATTTTGTCTACTTATTTTCGCGAGATTCTTAGTGGCTACAGTACAACAAGCTGTACGATTCAGAGGAAAATAATCTACAACGTTGATACATCTGCCAGTGACGAATAATCGCCATTGGAAAGAAAATCTTCGTGTATAATCACTTCATCTATAAAATAGAATATTTTCCCCAAAATTCTTGAAGATATTAATTACAATCGTAATATTTTGTTCATAATCTATGAATTCACACACGCACCGTATAATAAATCAGGTCAGTGAGAACGTACTTGACATGCGCGAACTAAAACCCATATTCTGTGCACTTCAACACAATGACTTCCGTCTCTTGTAAATCGTACTCTAAGCGAAAGCTCCGTCCCGGTATTATTATCAACTTTCAAAATTATTTTCATCTTACAAAGACTTTTCTTTCTATTGCTTGAATAAGTATTGTAACACTACCCCACCTGCAAAAGTGTTCCTTTCGAGTATTTCAACAAGTTACCTTAGCAATTGTACAAAAACATCGTTTTTTTTAAATTGATACAAAAAGTGAATCACGTTACATACTTTGTTTCTCCTTACTATTAGTTAATCTGAAGATTCATATTTAATCAAATCAATTTCATGCGTCAGTCATTTTAGTGGAGCTGGCTATCCCATGTAAGTATTTATAATTAATCGTATATAATATCACAAGGGACTGTAATTTTATCAATAAATTTTCCTTGAAAACATTGATTACCTAGCAACATCTTGAGAGTCATCTGTCCGATTAAATCACGAGAGCGTAGCTCGAGGGATTTCATCTGAGCAGATGACTCCAAGGGTGTTGCTTAAAGGTAATCAATTTTTGAAAGAAAAATTTATGATAAAATTAAAGTCGCGATGAATCTCTTGCCAACGGGAATTTACCGAGGTACCGGGAATTTATCGCGGTAAATTCCCGTTGGCAAGGAGTTTATTATTATAATTGTCATTGTAACTATGCAAAATTTGTCAGTATAATTGACATGAGTGAAATAATCATTTTAAACCTTCTGAAATAAATACATGATTATGTAGTTGAAAAAAAAAATTGTCACCTCAATTTTAACAATTTAATAATAGTACTATAGAAGAAAAAAATATTATATTCAACACGTACAAAAAAACGATCTTGGGATTCGTAAGTTCGCTGTACTTTGTACAGCGATTTTTCTTGCTCATTCCAAAATCTAGCATTTTCTGTACTTGTTAAACAAATAATTATTCTCCTAAGTATCAATTTTTCTAGTATATCTAGTTATTATTAATAATGATTTTAGGTTTCTATTTTGAACGTGAAATCAGATCCATGATTATGTTTGAAAATTGTGTTTTCTGCCTGCGTAAATTCATGCGTATATCTCTGCATTCCACCAAATCGTCCGCTGTGCACGCACAAACATTCTTCTCTTTCTTTTTCGATCTTCTTGCTACTTACCTCGCTTGGCTGACTAATGGCCTGCATTGTCTGTCTTCATGCCACACAAATCAGTCCTTCCAGTCGATTAGAATACTGATCTGCTCTCGCAAGATACTTTTCTTTTCTGTTCGTCCCTCTGAGTGATCAATGGACGACAGCAGTGCTGTGAGTGGCGAATATGTAAATTAGAGTGAGTGACGTGGCACGTCGTAATAAGTCTGCTGTGAATTTGTCAGCGATTTGCGCCGATGGCTCTGAATGTAGATGTAGATGTTCTTCATGATGTGATTGGTGACTGGAACGATCATTAGGAAGGACGCGAGATCTTCATGGAAGAGAAGAAGATTGAAAGATCGATTCTCAGCTTTGAACATGCAGAATGAGCTCAGTTGACGACAACCGAAATATAAAATGTTCAATCATAAATTGGTAACCCTATTTTAGCAACCAGAATTAAATACGAAGTCCACAATATTTTTTTCATACATTCCTTGATGTCTGCAACAAATATGTTAATGAATCCTCAAATTCTTTTCAAATTGAAATTCAACAATTAATCAAGACTCCCAAACTGCGTTTCCAGAATACTTGTGAATATTTCCACGTTTAGACAACTAATTGATTCTATTAACTCCAAGTTTCACATATTTATCAAGTAGACATAATAATCAGTAAAATAAAAGAATTACGGTTCAGGTTACTTGGATTTTATCATTGTGGACAATTACAAATTCGTGTTTAATTGGCTAGCAAATGGTCATGTATATTCATCGTTTCATTTAGGCCTAATTTGTAACGATTTTTTGATTAGCCCGTGAGAGAATTCAAGGTCATTTGGCTCTTGTCCAGGACCGGGCCAGCTGAGAATAAAACTTTGTTCCATCTTATACAATGATAAAATTGAGTTCCAACACTTGAATTAGTTCTGTAAACAACATTGAAATTCAATTAGCAATCTAGTAAAGAAAGAATATTGTTCTAATACGCACGAGCGAAGTGAAGTGTATGAGTATCACTTAATAAAAGTTTGCTAGAGAATTAGCATGTCGTGGGAGAATTGCGGAAAGTGTTCCTGCAAAAAAAAAAAAAACAAATCACTTTGAGATTCAAGAATCAGGCAATATTAAATAGCTGATGACTAACATGCCCTGTGAGAAGTGGTACTGAAAATTGACTCAGAGGTTATCTTAAGCTGTAGTCGAGCCAAATCTGCGAAGCCCTGAGACCTGGAGCAGCTGAGTCTCAAGACTAAGATCAGTAGATCTCTAAAATCTAAACTAGTTAAGTCTTAGAGTTGAGACTAACAAAGCCCTAGAGCTAAGAATAGTTGGATCATCTATGGCTCATACCATCAAATTTCGAGGGCTTATATCTACAATTTTGTACAGTTTATACTAGTAAAGTTAGAGGACTAATAGAGGATTCATACCAGCAAAGTTCAAGAATCCATAGCAGCATGTCGTAGGTTTTGTACCGGGAATGTTGCAGGATTTATACCAATGGAGTTTGAGGGCTAAGCCCAGCAATGTCGTAGGATTTGAATTATTGAAATTTTCTTCTACCGAAGATGGTCCGTACTGGCGATATTATGAAATTGATATCACCAGAGTTCGAAGATCTATATACCATCAATGCACTAGTGAAGTGAAGTGCATGAGTATCAATTGGAAGATAGCATTAGCATGCTATTTGAGAAGTGATATTGAAAATGGTCTCTGATGTGAATCAGAGTGAAAATCTAATCATTTCATGGAGAACTGCAACTACATGCAGTAGTTAGCAGAATCTAGAAATCATTGGAATATTTAAATTCTACTCTGGGAATATTCATTGGCATAGAAGAAGCATTTGATAAAGCTTATTTTAAGTCACTCGTCGAAGTTCTACATGCACGAGATGTCAAACTCCCATTATGCAAATGGATTGAGTTAATGCTTGAACACAGGTCTGTAAAATTCTCCTCCGACGATTCCACAATCAGAGGGTATGTAAGCATGTCCCCAAGGAGGTGTTTTCTTACCACTTCTCTGAGTCATAGTAGTTGACAGTTTTCTTCAATAACTTAACAGCAACGGTAACTATACTATCGGTTACGCAGACGACATTAATCTACTGCTTAAAGTTAAATTTGAAAACTCTCACGCAAATAGCGCAAAGTGCGTTGAAACTCTTAGGGTCACTCTCTTTTAGTCAACCTAATCAAAACTGAGATAGCCCTTTTCATCAAAAAACACAAAACTCGGCGTACTCAGTACACTTTTTCGATCAGACACTGAAGTTTTCAGTTTCAATAAAATAAGCTTGGTTGTGGTCTACACCTAATCTGGAAAGTTGAAAAAGCCTGGGTCTTCAAGCCTAAGCTCTCTCTGTGATTCTATACATCTATTACCAGACCAATGATAACATATGGAGCTCTAGTTCGGTGGCCTAATGTCAGACAAGAAACAGCCATTTCCATAATAGAACATGTTCAAAGAATAGCATGCCTATCAATTACCTGTGCGATTCGTACTACTCCTGTAGCATCCATGGAAACTCTTCTATGTCTTCCTGCTCTCTATCTCTACATACAAGAGATGGCACTAAGAGCTACACTACGCCTCTCTATACCAAGAGCAAGTAGCTCACACTGTTCTACTCTTCAAGAGGCAACTTGTTCTGTCCTGTCACTACAAATGAGCTCGGATAGTATGTCTCCAAAATTTATCATTGATAAACCCTATCAAATTATCCTAGATAATTAGGCTAGTCTTGAACCTGATATTTCAATTCATACAGATGGCTGAAGAACACCTTTTCAGTCAGGCACTGGGATCTTCTTTGAGCAATTAAATCTGAACGTAAGCATACTTCTTGGCACTTTTGATGAACATTCTGCAAAGCGCAATGATGGTTGAAGAACCTAAGGTTCAGGACAAAGTAATCAGAGTTTTTACAGACAGCAAAGAAAGTTTGCAAGCTCTCAGCGGCTGCAAAGTAACTTCTGAACTTGTTGCACTTTGTCATCAATCTCTTATGGAGATAATAGTACCATCGTTCTCATATGGATCAAGGGACATGACGATTAGGCAAACTGGCAAAACAGGGCTTAGCCTCTCTGCCCTGCGGTCCAGAGCCAATGCTCCCGCTAATCAAAAATTGAAGAATCATCTACATGATGAATGCGCATTTTTAGCAGCTCATGAATGCTTGTTACTTCATCTCCCACAATTACTGAGCTTGAAATCAAGCAGTTTGGGCAAGCTTGCGAAACAGCAGCTTTCATTTAGTACTAACTTCAAGTTGACTATTTAATAGGTACATAATTTATGCATGTACAGACTCAAAAATACCCTTTAATCTTCATTGTGTAGTTATGAACTGACGGGAGGTCAAGTGCTGTACCTTAAAATAATAATTTGATCTTTATCAAAGCTATATAGAAAAAATACACCAAAAGTAAACAAAGTTTCATCCAATAATAATAATTCATTCTAATATTCTTCAAATTCGCGTCAAACAAGTAATTGAATGAATCCCGGACAGATTTGACAACTGTACATAATAATTGTGACACCTATGGCTAAAGTTGTAACTAAATCTTTATCTACTTTAGTTGCCATATCCCTAATGTCATATATATCTACGGGCATTGTTTCACTTGAAACAAGTAATTGAATAATTTAATCTTCCACAATCACTGAGCTTGAATTAAAGCAATTTATGCAAACCTACGAAACAGCAGCTTTTATACAGTACCAGTTTCAAGTCTGTAAATAGTATAGTTGCTGAGAACTCAGCGTCACGCCAGCCAGCCAGCCAGCCAACCAGACAGCCAAAGTGAATATAATAGCACTTTTTTCCAGAAAATGCCCTAAAAATCTCACTTTTGAAAAACTCTCTGCCCATTGTGCTACTTCTATCCCTTACAAACATGCAAGAAAGTTAGTTCCCAAGCCTTTAAAGTTGGCTAACCATCTTATTCGACTCTCCAGGAAAAATCTCCGAATTCTCATAGGTATCTTTACTGAACATTGCCGACTAAATGAACACAGTCCTATCTGCAGAGATTATATAGAAGAGGATGAAATTGTCGAACACATTCTTTGTGATTGCCGGCTCTGTCTTCGAGAAGAGGGTCCATGCTGGGGAACCTCTGGCCTGACATGGCCAATTTAATCGTGACTCCTGCTGCAGACTTGCTAACCTTTTTCATCTAAAAGGTGTACGATGGGACCACTTGTGCAGCCTAAGTGCATGTAGTTTTCTACCCTATTCTTTATATTCAGATCCAGACCAGCAAAGTCAAAGATCCATACCAACAATACGCACGAATAAAGTTGAAGTGAAGTGAATGACTATCAGATTTTAATAAATAGCTGGAAAAAGAATCCGATCAAAGAAAAGATTATCTTGGGAGTTGAATTCAGCATGCTGACTGCAATGTCTTAAGGTTCAGATTAGTGAAACCCTGAAGTTTTGAGCAAAGGAAGTCAAAGTCTAAGGCTTAGGCTAGTAAAGCTCTGAGATTTGTATCAGCAAAGTCCGAGAACTACGACCAAAAAAATTCAAGAACTAGGACTAGTTCAAGTTCAAAGTTGGTACAAGCAATGTTGTAGATTTTATACCAGCAAAGTTGATGGGACTTTATCAACAATACCGCCAATATTGTAGATACAAACCAGCAATGTTGTTCTTATATCGGCGATGCTGTGGAGTCCACACCAGCGAAATTCAAAGATTCATACCAGTATTATTTATAACGGTAAGGTAGGGCTTATAAAAACGAAGATCAAGAGTTTATTCCAGCAAAATTGTCGTAGGGATTATACTGTCAATTTTCTAGGGCTTATACTGGTGATATTTCAGCAAAGTTCGAGATTATGAACCAGAAATATCGTAGAGCTTATACTAGTGATGTTTGAGGATACATACCAGCAAAGTTTGAGACTTTGTACCAGCAATATTATCAGGGTTTATACTGGAGAAGGTGTGTGATTCTTATCAGCGAAGCTGGAGGAAAGTTTGGTTTTTAAACTACTTCTTTGACAACATTAGAGAACAAAGCAAATAGAAAATATGATTTCTGTATGTATAGTAATCGTTTATGGAAAGTTAATCCATTGATCCAAGTGTTACGGTTTGGATCAGTGAATTCCTGAGCTTTGTACGGGCAAAGCCCTAGCGTCAAGGCTAACTAAACCCTGGAAATTGAGACCAGAAGTTCATCTAGGATTCATATTAGCGAAATTTGAAGGTTCATACTACAAATGTCGTGGGATTTGTATCAGCGAAGTTCGAGAGTTTATACTAGAAATGTCGTAAACTTCATATCGGAAATATTGTAAGGTTTATACGAGCGAAGTTCGAGGGTTTAAACCAGCAATGTCATTGGCTTTATACCGGCAGTGCCAGGATTTAAAATTTAACACTGATTGAAACTATAAAGTCTATAGAATTTGCGAACATAGGGTTGTTTAGCTTTTTCTGTAACTCTTTAGATCCACCTATTTGAACCTGGCAATTATTTTCTTCAGACAACTCATCAACGTTTCTTTTGTTAACATATTTTTTTTCATGAAGAAATAAATTTTATCCGGTTACCAACAATGTCAGTTTATACTGGCGATGTTGAATTTATGACAGCAAAGTTAATCAAATTTTTAATTTTTACCTATATCAGAAAACAAGAATTTTGGTTTGCAAAGCAACCTGTTAGCGGAGTAAATTTGAATGGTTATTTGAGGCGAAAGATTTGGCTCTCTTCCAAGTTGAATTCATCACTTATAAAACGAAGACTTGTTACTTTTTTATTTGTGGTTTCAGTTAGAATCGAAGTGTGAGAATATCAATTTGTTGAAATGTGAACTGATGTTTTGGTTTCATTTTATCATCTAAACATTTTGAATCAAGTATTCAAAATATTTTTTACAAATATTAATAGTTCACTTGACGTTTAAATATCTTTACCGGAAGTAACAAATCCTTGGAATATTATTTAAAGGCTCGACTAAATATGAATTTAGACCATCCGGTTTCGAGGAGGTATTTTTGATATATTATTTTGGTTTCGCGTACATGGTTTCAAATAGAATGGCTCATAATATAATAAATCTGTCAGTGATTTAAAATTGGATGAATACGGATCTGGTTCTCACTCAGCTGTTCACGGAGCAGTCCTCAACCAAGTCTAATTAGTGCTACTGATAAATTTACAAATTATATTCTATTTTTAGAAGCACTCAAAAAACGGATAATAATGTTGTATACATTTAAACATTTTAATCGGGATGGTTCTAAGAATATTTTTATTATATTTGTACCTTTCGCAAATTTTTGAATACAGATATAAAAACAATGGATAACACTGTCTAAATGATTTTAAAGGCGAAAGTAATACTTCTTTGATACATTCATATATAAAATATTGCCACATCATGTTGGTACATCTGTATTCTTGGAGAATACAATGTTCTTCGGAATGAAATATTCCTTCTTTCCTGTTTGTCGTACAAATAACAAAACTTGAAGTGGACAAATAAGTGAATTCCAACTATATTTTTAACACATCTTCAAGACGGCTCAAAGCTTCAAGTATCTTACATCGGATTATTGTGTTACATGCTTGAGCAATCAACATAATCCCAGATTTAGCAAAATTCAACTATTTTCTATTACTAAACCGGGTTCAAATTTGTTCACAGGGTATTAACCACCAGCTACAACTACCTGAAGAATCGTCCAAAGTATCGAAGAGTGAATAACTGTTTTCGGATTTTAGTTTGAGAGGTACATGCATTTAAATGTTTTACCGGACACTAAAGTTGATTAATTATGCTGTTGTTCAGTAATTTATACACTTCATTAAAGGCTTGTTTAATTATTAGGCTGCCAATTAGTGTACTAATTATTATTGATTGATAATTAAGTCTTTCAAATATTTCAGGGATATTTATTGCTTCGGTTTGGTCGTTTCAAAGGAATTTAATCCTATACCTGCACAGAAAACAGCGGATGGTAAACAGAATCCACGATTTCAATCATCTGCTGTATTTTAGACAAATTGACATTAATTTAAACCTCAAACTTCAGTTTTCGTCATGAAAAGAATCTTAGTATTCCGGTTGAAGTTTAGTTGAGTAACTGGAATAGTCAGAGACGTCTGAAATAGTCAACTATGTCTGTCTACTTTTCTTAATGAATATTCATTTTTTGGAGATACGGTAAAATATTGATTCATGTATGTGACCAATGTAGTTTTTTTTTAATTGAATCATGATTGATTCAAACTCAGTCTATAACTCTTCTTAATCTATTTTAAAGGTTGCTAGATTCATACCTATACAGGTAATATAACTCTGAAATCATAACGCGTACTTATTTTTCTTTCTTGCTGCGTGCTCACTTCTCTGAAACATCTCAAGCCAGTGGGATGAGTATATAAATCATATTAAGTGATATTTTTATCTTAATATGTTTTAATAGCAGAGGAATTATAATTACGTGTATCTGCAGTCGTAATGATGTTTCTAATTAGTTTTAATTAAGACAGTTCATCCACGTGACCACAAGCCCAACTAGTCATGGGAATTTGCCGCCTAACCAACAATGAATAACATTTTATCGCAGAATTTAAAGTGTGTGACGTCATTAGGAGAGAGGCACTTCCGTTTATCAAATTTTTGACTGGTATATTGCTCATAATTTTGGCTTGCTCTATCCGATTACTCTAACTGAATTATAAATAGTGTTAGATTTGTTATCTTGTGGCTTTTGGAGATGACGCATTGTTGTTGCAAAATTTGAGATAATTGTGTTAATATCATTTTAATTGGCAAATTAATTGACACTTTCAACTAATTTATAATATTTTATCATGTCTTCTTGAGATAATACAAACAAAATTATATTTTTCAATTTTAATTTTGTTTTGTTGATAAGAATTTTTACTATTTTTATCATAGACCTATTTCTGTTGAATAAATAAATAACTTTGTTATGTTTGGTATTATAGTATTTTTTTTTTTTATGTTATTATCATTTTTGTTCGTAATACGTATCGTTATACTTTTCAATTTTCTGTTTTCCTTGTTTGTGAATGCATCGATTTCTTCTATTTAACCCCTTGTGAGCAATGTATAGGATTTATTCATCTTGCTCTTACTCTAATGTCCATTTTGAGTTTTTATTTATGCAGCGCGTGGCGAAAACCACCGGTTGTATAAGTTTATTCAATAAACTGCGGTTGTGATTTCATTTTCCATATTCTCTACCGAAAAAGTGGTGAACATGAACTTACCCCTATTAAATTTATGCGTGGCGATGACCACGTGTTACCCATTTCATAGTATTCAACCAATCGACCTTGGTAACGATAGCATAAATATTTTTTCTACGATCACTATAGAAAACAACATATTTCTCATACAAAACACAACTAGAAAACTTACAATTTCACACAACTGTGCGAAAAGTCGTGAGAAATCATTTCTCACACCAGTTTGACCAACTTATTTATCAATAATTCATTCTGAATATTCTTTAAGTGATATATATGATATGTTTAGCAAGCTTGTTGATAAATATCACGGACTTCATATAAATCTCTGTTTGCTCTTTTATAAGCCTCATTTAAATAAAAAAAATTGCACTAAGTTCTGTTGGAATTATTTTCTTATTCTTGTAATATATATTCCGAAGGTTGGCAACACTACGAATCACAGCTGTCAAATTGAAGCAGACAAAACACGTTCCATCACATTCTGTTGAAATCGAGAAATTATGTATGTAATTATTGTATCATAGCCAAAATAAGATATCCACAAATATCATTACAGCAGTTGGGAAATGGTTAGTGACGAAAATTTAGAAAACACGCTACCCCAGATCACAGAAAACTCTAACTAATGAACCAATCAGAAGGTCGCCTGGTGAGAGTGAGCCAATCAGATACAATCTTTCCGTAGTTTGCAACAATTAGATTACACAACAATGAAATGTCAATCAACTGATAGAAAATATATTAATAATGTTACAAATCATAACTAGAATTAATATCACAATAAATAAGCAGAGCAAACAATTAAAATGCCTAAATTATTCTATATTTGTGAAAATAGATTTAAAATCTCAGTTATACGAATGATTCACCTACATATTTCATTAAAAACTGTGATTGTAGAAAAAGTATAGTGTACAACACGTATAGAATCACCTATTTCTATACTTGTTGTACAATAAACTATTTTAATTGTTTGTTTATCATCTGTATGAATGTAGGGCTGCTCAACTTTATAAATTCACTTTGTGCAATACGAAGCAATCTCCAAGCTTGGCACAAATCTGTTTCTTCAAATAACTATGCTGGTAATTCTTTAATATCATTGCATAAACTTCTCTTTGATAATAAAGAAGTGAATGTAGCATCAGAACTATCTGACCTGTAACACGTGGTGACTATCATGTGCTGCAAAAATTTGTTCCAATTCTTCCCAAAGACATGAAAAGTGCCAATCACTATTGTTTCTTGAATTATACTACTAAAACAGCCAGCAGGATCGTTTATATTCGATTATTTCATTTGCTTTATGAAGCATGCGGAAATTGTCACGTGCTGCAAAAATTTGTTTCTGTTCCATTCAAAGTTGTAATAATTTTGGATTTCATTCAAACTGAGACAAGATCGGTATCTACAAACATATTCCAATTTAATGATGGAGAAAACTTTCTAGAACACATTTTTAATAAATATGTTTTATTTGGTGAAGTTCTGTATATAAAAATGATTAGAAACACAACGTTTCAACAGCAAAGTGCTGCCTTTCTCAAGTGAAAAAATATAATAGATAAATAAATAAACAAAAAGGTGACTAGATAAAATATCAACTCCTAGGATCGTAGAGCTCTGCCTGTGGTTTAGCATATAATTCAATGTCCACGGGTCTTCAGGAGATAAAAATAAAGGTCTAAATAGGGAAATAGTCAACTCCTTGTGGTTCTAGGTCAATCTGGCTCTACTCTTTTTGGTTTGGCACATAACTGAACCATCCACAGATCTTCAGGAGGTGGTGCTGAAGTAGCTCTTGCAAGTAGATTTATAGATAAAAATAACTTGAAATTATGAACAAATGACTAGTAACTACGATCGATTGAGTTCATAACTAATATTCAAATTCAAATTATTACGTGTTTTTTTTATTTCTATTGCTTCTCTCTATTCCAATTTAGTTCATGTATCATGTGATGATTACCATGTGCTGCTGAAAACTGTGTCTCTCCTTTCCAAAGGTATTAAAATTGCGGTATTATCATTATTTCTTGGATTATATGTTATAATTTGTCTCAAGTAACACGTGGAGACTACCTCGTGCTGCGAAAGTTTGTTTTTATGCTCCTTAAAGTTATAAAAGTTTAAGTGACTTTGTTGTTTTTTGAATATTATCTAGAACAATGATTTGAACAGGATTATTTGCCGACAAAATATTTCAACTTGACCCATGTGACACGTGGTAATCGCCATGTGCTGCAGAATTCGTCTCACTTCTCTTAACAAATGCAAACTTTGTAGTATCATGGTTGTGGCTTGAATATTATCTAGAATAATTATTTGAATGTTCATCTACATATTATACATTCTGATTCAATTTATGTAACACGTGATAATCGCCACATGCTGCAGAAATGGGTAGCTATTCTTCCTAAAGATGTAAAAACTGTGGCATGATGATTGTTTTTCGAATAATTTGTTAAAACTTGTCTTATGTAAACGTAGAGATTACCACGTGCTGCAAAAATTTGTTTTTATGCTCTCCAAAGATGCAAAAGCTCTGATATTTTTGATGTTCCTCAAATATTATCTAGAACTACAACTAGAGCAGGATCTATGTCTCTCAGAATATCTCAATTTGATTCATGTGACATGTGGTAATCACCACGTGCTGCACTAACTTGTCTCACTCCTATTCACAGATGTGAAATTTGAGGTATCCTTATTGTGGCCTAAATATTATATAGGATGAATATTGGATCGTTCATCCACAGATTCATTTTGATTTAATACAAGAAACACGTGGTAATCACCACGTGCTTTTGAAATATTATTGTTATATGTTATAATTCCATCCATTGGAGATTACCATGTGCTGCAAAAATTTGTTTTTGAGCTTTCCAAAGATGTAATAGTATATTGTGTGGCTTGGGACGAAACAAGACGATTTCAGCTAAGGGTGAAAGTTGCTTGCTCGAGCGAAGCGAGGACTGGCATCACCCTCGGCTGGAATTCTGTTTTGTCCCGTGCCACATACTGAATTTTTGATAATACCTGCATTGAAACTTTCCGTATTACAAATTTGACATAATAAAATAAATATTTTACTTCTGATTTTGCAGGTAACAAGTCGAGAGTAGCTGCTTGTGCTTCATCAATAAGATGTTGTGGTGTACTTGAAATTATCGTAATAATACTTATTTGTCTTGAAACTAATCCTCTTTTTAATTTCATTTACAGTTACGAATACAACAACTCTCAAATTAACTGAGGTTATATGATTTTGATTCAAAGATTGACAATGAACAAATGCGACTCTGCCAGGGAGAAAACGATATGAGAAACAAATTCAGCGGGCAGAAACAAGCTTGTTTCTGCCCGGCTACACTTGCATTTGTCTCAAATTGTCTTGTTTTGACTGACAAAGCAAGCGTTGCAACGCGTTGTTTCAATGCAGGTATTATGAAAAAGGTCTTGTACGTCTCTGCCTCTTGAATTTTATCTAGGACTACGACAAGAACGTAATTCCTCGCATAAAAAAATATATCAACTCAATTCATGTAGCACGTGGTAATCATCACGTGCTGCAGAAATTAGTTTTCTCCCTCTTCAATGATGAAATATATGTAGTACCATTGTTATTCCTCTAATATTATCTAGAATGATGACTAAAACGTATTTTTCTGAATATATTCCAACACAATTCATACAACACGTGGTAATTGCCACGTGCTGCAAAAATTTCTTTCTATTTTTATCAAAGATGTCGGATTTGCGGTATCATTATAATTTTTTGATTAATTGGATGAGAATAGAACAGAGTCCTTGCAAATATTTTTCTATTGGCTTGAGGTAACCCGTTTCAATTACCACGTGCCGCAAAAACCTATTTTGATCTTTTCTGTATTTGTAAAAATTGTATTATGTTGATTTTTGTCCAGTATTATTCAAAATTTTGACTGATTAGAGCACTTCTTCTAGTTTTTCCTCTGTGCAATGTCGATCTTCTGTGCTCTCTGAATGTATATTCATTCATTTGTCGTATCCGGATTTTCTTTTCGAGCATATAGACATCATTGAAGTCAGTTATGAAAGATTGTCTCAGCTACTTGATATCATCTTTCTTTCCAGGTTCGAAAAGCTTCTTTCCTCTCGTTATCAGCAACCAAGTTATTTGAAAAATCTGCGAATACTGAAGTAATTGTTTGAATTGCGGGCTTGTTGAGTGATCCTCTTTGCGGTCGCGATTTTTTTCTGTTATCACTTTTAGGATGAAAGTCCTGGGTAAAGATTCTTCCTGATTTTTAAGTGTTTTTTTTTTCATTATCTTCAATTGTGTTTAGATATTATTCGTCTCGATGGTCGCCTTCTCCATGCGTGCGTTCCAGTGGCGTACCGTTCCTCATGGGGTTGTAGTGTGTATGGGTCAGTGGAGCAGTGGCGCGCGCATATCGCGGGGCCGCGGGGGCCGCGCACCAGGTGAGTTGAGTCGAGGCGTGCAGCCGCCGCACGCCGCAGTGTGCGCTCAGCTCGCTTGTGTTGCATGTTGCTGCTGATATAGACTGTTGTGGTGGTCGTTCTCCACATTCGCGAGTGTGTTGTGATACAATGCGCCCCCTGAACTCGCCCCAGCCCTCTACGCGGCCTTGACGCGCCGGCTATGACGCCCGTCCTCGTAGCCGCTTGTCTGCTGCTCATCACCCCCATCACTGGATCCTGGTGGTAAGTTCTTCACAGAATCGCCATGTTCTTGTCTTCAATCACCTCCATCTCTTGCTGAAGCATCAGCAATTTTGCCATGAATTTATTTCGAAATCTGCAGGACCTCAACAACATGGTAGACTAGAAAAACTATCTCATTTTCATCTGCAATACGTCAAGATTAGAATTATAATTCTTATTCTCGCTGAAAAATCCAGTTTTGATTAATATCGACGACCAAATCAGATTTCTCTCAAGAAACATATATTGGTCAAAACCAAGTTAAATATTTTCATTTGATTGAAATCCTCAACTTTTATTTGATTAATGTATTTTTAAGAGTGTCAAATTCGAATAAAATCTTACTCACAAACTTGCCTGGATTGTAGGCAAAATAAATTCTGGAATATATGTAAAAATAATACTAGAAATTTGCAGTAATGCGCATTCTTCAATTCTTATTGGAAATTTAAGTTTGTTAGTAATATCACTGTATAAAATATGGTTTCCTAAAGTATCCTATTAGCTTCTTGTAATTTTCTGTCATCATATTTCATTGAACAATACTGCATTTTCTATTCGAAAACTCCATATAAATGCGTGCCTCATAAATTACTAAAAGTGTGTTAGATTAAAAAACAATTATTTGTGCGGATACGTTGATCAGAATATTTATCTATGATGAAATTTGATCAAAGAGGTCATGTATTCAGTGTAACCTATATAAACTTTGTGTAAACAGTATCATCTTAGCTCTAAGTGAATCAACTTGCGGTTTTACTATTTGACCTGAGATAAGACGTTCTCACATTACTGACTTAATGGAGTAATAACTTGGATCTTTAAACCTAACATGGAATGGTTGTACGGCTGACCACAAAGAGATGTTATGTCATCCAACTATATGAAGCGTGTTATTGATATGATTCCAATGGTTTTAATGGATCGTAAAATAAATTAGATGATCAAGGACTTCAATAGAATCCTTCAGAAAGTTATGGTATAGTTCTAATTTGATTCTTTGCTGGTTTAGAAAGTTCAATGGTACAATCATTTAACCTTTAAATTTTGATCGTAGATACAACTGAATTTTTATATCTGTTTCATAATGATTCTAATGGAAGAATATTCGTTATCCTTCTAATGAAATTCATTGTCGAAACTTCATTCTGAGACTAATCTGAATATGATTATTTGAGCAATTAATTTTTGATGCTTTTCGTAAATTAAATGTATTTTTCCGCTCTACTAACCTATCATGATATTATTCTGTCCTTTCGTCTTTTACGCCTACATGATCTTAGAACGTCTTTTTATATCAGAGATGAATTTTCAAGTTTGTGCTTCTTTCTTAAGGAATTGACATCCTTATTTTCCAGCAAACTGTTTTCTCACGTCACCGGACGTACGCAAACCGGGCTTCAAGCTATTACTTGTTTTATTTGTGTCGACTGTAACACACAATTTAGGAGCATCAGATTCTGAAGAGAAAAAACGAAATATACTCCGAATTTCCCAATAGTTTGGTATTGTTCAGCATGTCTGGAATTTAAATTTGGAGAGCCTATAGAGTTGTTAGGAGGCAATTAAAACACGTTTTGGGACATTATTTTCGAATACACTTTCAAAGTGCCCAAGGATTACTCGAAACAAACAGACAATTTTTTCTTGCTCGACAATATATTGGGTCCGATTATTTGGGCATAGACCGTTTGAGCACGGCGGTCAAATTTTTAATCCGTACAGCAAGGTTTTCCGTAATCCCTATGTACCACTTGAGCACGGCGGAAGCTTGGCAGATTATTGGATAAAACATAAACAAAGATAGTAAGTAAAATGTAAAATCTTCAATAGAATGCTGATAGCCGAAATGAACCAATCACGTAAGAATAATGGGAAAAAACATTCTGGTTGGACTATTTTCAGTAAAATGAACTATGTTAGTTGTAAGAAAGTGTGAATATTTGTAAATATGTTTTTTTTTTTCTACCGATATAGTTTATATCAGTCGTTATTTGTTTATAATAAAATAAAATGAACTGATATCCAAGTTCGTTTGTTATATTAACTTACAATTTTTGGCATTTAGAGAAGATACTTTATTTGGGAATAAGAGATTCAAGTAGTAAACTTGGCTCAAACGATATATAGGGATAAAGAAAAAAATGCTCAAATGGCCTATGGGATTAGGACAAAAATGACCATTGCGCTCAAACGGTATATCTCCGATTATTTTCAGCTCCGGAAAAAAACGGATCGAAGTAACTAGGGCTTAAGGATTCCGTTCCAGTTAAGAAACAGACCGGAACATCTGATGGATTAGCAATTGTTATTTATCAACGAATAATTGAAGTTGCTACAACAAAATAAATGAAAATGGTACTTCAAGACACATTGGGGATTTGGCCCCATTGGGATTCTAGTATGCAGGTTGGCAGCAATTGCACATTCATTGTATTGACTGTGGACAACTCCAATATGTCTCTTGAAAAAATTAGGATAGTAGCAATAAAGGATTTCAACTTAGATGATACCTTGGAGGCCGAAAACATTTCCAAAAGACTTGAAACTTCTAATATAATATCTCTTGAAAAACATATTCCAGAATTTGGAGCTGCTTTTTTGATATTTCTTACTGTTTTTGATATATTTGCGTCCCAAAATTAATCTATTCTTCAAGTATTTGTCGAAAACTCTAAAAATAATTGCCCTAAAAATTTGGCATTACTACCAGTGGATGAGTCCTTGAAAGTTACAAAGTTATGCTGATTTTCATAATTTTTGGACGACAACTAACATTACTATAACAAGAAAACTAAAAACAGCCGAAAATCGGCAAACACTGACAAGCATCTTATTCCCAAAATCTTGATCCATATAATTCAATATCGTCTTATTTTAGGGTTTTTTTAAACGAAAACACATTAGAAATTTCTTAAGAGCCCAAATACTCAATTTTTAATCGATCCTAAGCTTGAAGCTCCCGGTCGATTGTTAAAACTGGCTTCGCAGTGCCAACACTTCAGAAATATCTCAAATTCATAGACCGAAACAGTATTTATTAAATATAAGATCTACTGTTGTACCATTTTTGATATCTCTGCGCACCAAAATGGATCGACTCTTTGATATACTAGACAAGAACTCAAGGAATGATACAATAAATAATAAAATTAATGATAACATCATCGGATTTGTCGTGAGAAGTTATGTACGTATGCAAAATTTGATAGTTTTTGGACTACACATAACAATATTATAGGGAAAAACTGAAAAAAGCCAAAAATCGGTAGAACTTGCAGAAGTCTTCTTGTTAGAAAAATCTTCATTACCTGATATTTTGATTCATATATTTTATTCGGCATATTTTAAGGAACATATGATTAGACATCCATAAAGAACTTTGGCGATTTTGAGTTGGAGGGTCTTCACCATTTTTCAAACCTGGCTGCAGCGCCTAACACTTCAAAAATATCCGAAATACATAAAAGAAACCGTATTTATCGAATATATAATTTCCTGATGAATATATTCAACATTTTAGAGCTGCTTTTTCAATATCTTGTATCGTTTTTGATTTTCTTGCGTACCACAGTGGATCGATTCTTGTATATATTTGACAATAATTCAAAACATAATAGTCTCATAAAATTGGTGTTAACAACATTGAATTGGGCTCAAAAATTTGTATAAGTATTTTTGTGATTTTCGTACTGCAAATAATATTACTGCACCAAAAGTACTGCAAAATGCCGGGAATTTGAAAGAAAAGTTTGCGAAAGCTTACATTACAAATTCTGATTCTTATGTATTAATTATCTTATTTTGGGGGCATTTTGTAAACTTCTGAATATCCGGTATTACATTAATTTTGATTTGGCAGATATAGGTAATGAAAATCTGATGTGAACATCACGTGACTTACTTGTACATCATTTGATACATACATAAATTTATTCAATAAAGTTTTCTTTCACTCTAGATTATAATTAATATAATTTTAATAGTATTTTGATATGTGAAATGTCAAACAAAATCAAAAAATTGACAACAGATTATCATTGCCTACCTTATCATTTCAATTAAACTGATTGAAGTTTCAAGTAAAGTGCACTTCTGGTTTGGCCGATTCATACAAAAATAGCAGATAACCATTCTGTTACAACATCAAGTTCAAATACTGAATTTCAACATCCTACGGTTAATCATTCTGGATTTATTAGAGAAATTCGAAAAAAGTTTCAAGTAATGTGCACTTCCGGTACAGGCGATTGGAACCATAATGCGAGGTGCACAACTAGACCCTATACCAGTCTTAAATACAAAATTTCAACATTATACGTTCAACCAGTTTAGAGATTTTCGTGTTACGAACGAACGAACGAACGCTCATACGTACCGACATCAAGCCGAAAATAGTCAAAATGGATTCAGGGATGGTCAAAACGGATATTTCCATCAAAATCTCGATAAGTGAATTTTGTCAGTTTCACAATACTTCCTTGTACTTGGTAAAAGTAAGTAAAAATTTGTACTTATCAGGCTTTTCTATTAAAATTTCGTGGAGCGTTTAGGAAAATTTATGATTATATCTTCCAAAAAATATCTATTGCGTTTGGGACTTCAACGGTAACCAAAAAATTAACTCTCATTTAACAACTCAGTTCAGATTTCATCCTAATCAAATGTACAAACACTACCAACCTCCAAATTTGTGAACTAAACATTATTGACATATGTTATTGAGCAATTAGTAACAAATTTTGTGAAAGATATTATCTATCGCGAAATTTAGCACCTTTTACGTTTGTAGGAACTTGGTAACTATTCGGTTGAGTTGTTCGAAGGCAACAAACCAAAGCACTTTTGATTTATATCCACGCATTCCTGTTAGATACCTGAGCGCTGTTCACATCCTGTCTCCAGCTACACGTCCGCAATTAAACGTACACAACGTTCGATGCTCTTCTGTTGGTTTTCATTTGTTTTATATGCATTTAATCATTAAGAGTGAGAGATATTTCTTTATAATATATTCTTTATGAAGTAATTATGAATGAATGAAGAAATAATATGGCCTAGCAGTGTATTTTTCTTGAACTTCAAGTACTTTTGTGTTTCTAATTCTTCGGCTTCCATATGTTCTTTGTCATGGAACCGATGAAGCGTAAAATATTTTATTGACCTTCTCCATTACTCTTTATTTACTAAGAATTAAAAGACTACTTGGGTTACAAAAGAAATTAGTTTCTGTTACTGAAAATTTTATCGTGAGATCTGTCATAAAAACTTTGAAATGCTATATTTGTTTTCTATTTTTATCTTCGTCGAGGGAATTAGCAAATATAGACGATGAAAAATAATAGTTCTTTCAAGATAACACTTCCATCCAAAAATCCCTTTCCTAATTCATATTGTTAATTGTCATCATAGAGCGGATCATTTATCAATGATAAAGGGTGATAGTTTTTTTCCATCCAGAATCTTCCTCCGAATTAGTTCTTCTTCTAGAAATCACCTCGTCTTCAAGATCTCTTTTTGTCCATTCCCATCTTTCCTGATTATTAAAGAGGTCAAACATATAAAATGAAGAATAGTTTTTTTTCTTATTATCAACAAATTCTGTTAAAATTGTTGTTGCTTCATTTTGAGGATAGTTTTCTCTTTCATTCTCATCTTCTTCTTTATGAAAAGGATAAGTATTCACAAAAAGTTTAGTAGTTTCTCATCTTAAGTCCCCCTAAATTATTTCTCAAAATTGGAGGATCCAGCTCAGATCTTAGTTGCTTCATTTTGTAGATTTCTTCTTCTTCACTCTCAACTTTCTCGTTATATTAATCAAACATAGACAATAAAGAATAAAAGTCTTCTATTTTTCTATATGAATTTTCAATTCCTAATCCTGGATACTTCATTCTGAAGATCTCTATTTCATTCTGATCTTCTCAGTTCAGGTATGAACGACAAACTATATTCGGTACTTTCTTCTGATTCCTATATATTATTTTTTCAGCTCTGAGATATAGGTAGATTCTTAACGGATTCTTGTTGCTTCATTTGAAGACCTCTTTATTTTCTATTAACATCTTCTTCTTCATTTTGAAGACTTACACTATCTTTCCAATACTTATATTATTTTTATGTAAGTAATATAATATCAATGATGGAAAATATTAAACTAACTTTGCTGCTTTTGTGCGGTGAATTTTTCATGCTTCATTCTTATCTTCTTTTTCCCACAAGAATATCATAAAGTATAAACGACAAAGTATATAGCTTTTGATTTCTCTACATTAATTCCCTAAGAAAATCTTCTAGAGATCGATAGGTTCTGTTTAGGTTTTTGTAACTTCATTTGAAGATTTCTTCTTTTTTCATGGCCATCTTCTTTGTCATATGAGTGATAGAGAATAATAGTTTATTAGCCTTGCTTAAATTTACTGATCAACTTTAATCCTAAAAATTGGTGGACAGAAATTTTGTTTGAAGATTTCTTCTTCTTTCATGGTCATCTTTTTCTTCATGAAAGTATGATAGTTTATCATCATTCATACATTTATTGATCCAACTATGATCCTATAGATTGGTAGGTGAATTCTGTTTGAACCTTTGTTGTTTCATCCTGGGGATCTTCTCCTTCTAATTCTTATCGTCTTCATGACAATGTTCAAGTTTAAGCAACAAAGTATTATTCTTTTAGAACACTCTCCTAGAGGTTGACAGACTGATCAGATTCTTGTTGCTTCATTTTGAAGATTTCGCTCTTCTCATTTCTCATCCTCGTCTTCAAGGAAGTGATCAAGTATAAGCGGCAAAGCATAATAGTTTCTAATTAAATAATAAAGATTGAAAGTTTATGATTGGATTCTTGTTGTTCATTTCAGCGTTACTTTCTCCATTTCCTCTTCTGATAAAGATTGTAAACTCTGTTCGAATTCTTGTAGCTTCATCTTGATGATTTTCTTCTTTTCTATTTTCATTTTCTTTGCAATAATCGGTATAGAATAATAGTTTATTATCACTTAACAAATCTTATTTAAACTCACTTTGTGTCCAGATATAATAGAATTTGTTCCAACTCTTATTGCTTCATTCTAAAGACCTCTTTCTTTTTTGTTCTCGTGTTCTTCTTGTGAATAAACATGGATGAAGAAAGAAGTATAACAGCTTTATAAATGTTAGCAAGCTAACTTTGCTCTTGAATATTGCTAAATTATGTTTTGGACTTTTGTTGCTTCATTTGAAGGTCACTTTCTTCTTTATTATCATCCCGTCTGCCATGAAAATTATTAAGCACAACTATTAATAATAGTTTCTTATTCCTCCAAAATTCCCCTATATACTTGAGACCATTTGATTCTATTTTCTTCTCTGTCATCCAGATTCCTAATTCAAGATTGTTTTCCTCATAGAAACTGCTCGATTCTATTGAAATCTCTGTTCTTTATTCGGATTTCTTCCTTACATTTCTTTCTCCCTCTTTCTGATGAAAGTGTTGAAGTGTAAACGTCCAGAAACAATTGGGTTTGAAAGTGTTTGTTACAGTGTGTTACTCGCTGATCGTTTGTTGGGGGTTGGCCAAGAATTTTTGATATGTGAGTCTGTGACAGAAATGAGTTGTGTGAATTGCAGTCTCGGACACCTGGCACGGTTTGTCGTCGCTGTATGAATGAAATATTGGAAGAAAACAGTCTGCAATGTCACACCCTTTTTTTATTTTTGTGGATTTGCTCTTGTAGGCAAGATGTATTATTAACAGCATTTATTTTTGTGTATCCACTTTATTATACGTTTTTTATACGTGCTTAAGAAGACTTAATACTATTCAATTTATCTTATAAGATTGTTTCTAACTTCATGGTCGATTCTCCGTGAAAATTGAACCAAAGTATGCACTTGTGTCGAGGCAAATCTGAAAATAACCTCAAATATTTGAGTTCCTATATGTACTATCCTTATTTCTCTGTGAGTAAATGTGTTGAACGAATAGTGTTCTCAAAGATAAATACTCTCAAAGTCGGATTTTTACTTCGGACATGAAATGTCAAAAAACTGTTGATTTACAAACTGTTTGTCTTGGTCGTGCGTGACTGCTTATCACTAGTCAAGATAAATGTTTAATTCTGAGATGTACGTTGAATGTACACACCTACGAATATTTACTCCTCTTACCCCGGTGCCCCTGGAAATACCTGCCACGAACGGCACTGCACGCTATCACTGTGTTTGTTAATTGCAATTAATGTTTCAAGTACCATTGTTAGAAGGAAAAATAATTATTTTGTCGAGGTATCTTCCTGTATACTAAGTTTACAAGCTTCCAAGTTTTGATGCTAATGCAGTTGACAGCATTGCAAATTTTGATTTGGGAATCAGCTATAACAAGCACGAGCGAAGTGAAGTGCGTGATTATTGATATACTAGTAGATAATTTTAATACAATTATGAAAAAAGTTACTAGTTGTAATGACTAACTTCAATCGAACAGTAACAGATTCCAAGAGAATGTCTCTCTATTTCCGTGTTGTTATTCATAAACTATATTATTCTATGCAATTATTTCCATATGTCAAAGTAACAAACTGAGTCTTTACAATCTATTTAATTAATTGCATTATAAATTGATTTGCTTCTTGCTAGTATAAATGTCTTTAGAATAAAGTGCAACTTCTCAGAACTGATATTCCCCAGGGCTAATCACCTGCGAGAAAAGCAAGCATTGAATCTTAGACGAAGTTGAATGCTTAGTGCGCAATAACCAAACAGAGTCAGAAACACGATATTGACTTCGGTCAAAGAGAAATCTCAAACAAAGAAGAAAAGGAAGAATACTGTCCATCAGCTATTGGATAGAGATGAGACAATACAATTTTTAGTGATCTAAGAACTCTTAGTTAATAGAAGCTTAGTTATCCAACTTTGTATTAAAGTTTGTTACATGTAAATTTGGATTTTGTGGCACGATGATTCTATTAAATACACTTTTGGAGCCTCTTTATCAGCTTCTTAGAGATCTTGGAAACTTGAACTCCTATTTTATAAAATTCTGCATGTAAAGTACATCAAACTAATGCCCGTACTTATAGTCAATACTTCGCTCGATCTCAGACTTGAGAATTGCTCAAGTATGCGAATATTACCAATAGTCGTTACTTGGCTACGGAGTAATACTTCGCTCCGGCTTTACTTGAGTCTACTGCAAGGCTACCTTGAGTCGTGCTCAAGTATTCGTGTCAGTTATTTTTGACATTTGTACTTCCAACATGGATATATGTCATAGAGGTATATATACTTACTAAAACTTACCTTTCCAATCAAATTATCCAAAAATAGATCAAGTTCAGTGGACAAACCAGAAATATTTCGCAAATACTGTCATGAACGTCAAACATATCAATCAAATATATGTCAAAAACAAGAAACCTCAAGTATCGACTATAGGATAGGTTATCAAGTGAGTATCTATTGTGACTTCGCCTCGACTTGGCCAAGTAATACTCAAGAACGAGATTGAGTTTCGACTATAAGTATGGGCATAACTGACTTCTATGTCTAAGTACAAGCACAATACCTTGACTAAGTATACTTGACTAGCGTTCCGATCTGCTCCACTGGCTTAAATCCAATTATTCGGTATTGCTTTTTTAATTGAATCATCTCTCCTGGAGTTTCAACTCATTCAAAAATATCAATTAGATATAATTTATTCCACTATATTTTGTCTGAAGGTGAAGATTTTTCCATAATAGACAACACTTACTTATTTGTTACTTCTCCGACCTATATAATAGGGAAAATATTGTAATCGTGATTTTTTGATTACTCGAGATTTTGATGAATCTTCACGTTTAGACCCTACTGAACTCAAAAAACATAATTTAAAAAAAGTCAATCTGTCTGTGTGGAAGTACGATAACTTGAGAACGCATACGAATTTTTGAGTGAAATTTCATGCTTAAGTTTTTTATTAAAAATCTAGGTTCAAGTTTGTAGATGAGCTTTTTTCAACCAGTAGTACCAAAACTTTATTGATGGAGCTTTTTGTTTTTTTTTTGCGTTTATTTTATGAACGATTGTATTTATCATAAAATATGAAATAACTAGAATTGGTCCACAAATAATTTGGCACAGCATTCATCTGGAACACTCCAAAATTATCAGCGGTTCATTTGTTATTATTAAAATTCGTTATGTTATCCTGAAGTAAAGAAATAAATCGAATCATAATGTGAAATTACAATAATTATCGCTCATATTTGAACATCACATGCAAATGTTCGTCAATCGTTTCTTAAAATAATAATTTGGCTCTATCGTGTTTGGTATTAAATTGAAGTTCTTGCTAAGACAATTCTGGTAGAAGTGACAAAGAGGATATTTGAACGATTGCCAATTGTTTCTTTTACAAATCATTCAAATGATGTCTAGTTTGGTATCAATTTTCTCGGGAAGATTAGCTAGTAGATATCAAAAATAAATAATCAGTGGAATCCACGTTACTATCCTTAAATTACACTTTCGGCTATCAATTGTCGGAACTGTATGTTCCAATGAATTGAAGACCCTGAAAATCTAGAAAAGGACTCTTTATTTCCAAAAAAATTCATTTTGACTTTGGAATTTATGGTCGAGGAAGTACTGTGTGGCCGCAACAGATTTTTGATAATTGATACAAGACATGAAGACAACGAAATTGACCTATCCAACTCAGATTAAAGTTATGTATGTATTCAGGTTTCTAAAATAAATTTTCCGTTCAACGAGAATTGAGAAGCTTCAAAAAAAAAATCTGACGTGAACATCACGTGACTTACTTGTACATCATTGGATATATATATATATAATACGATGTGATTTTGTGTTTGATCGTATATATCATTGGATATGTATAATCAAACACAAAATCTCATCATTCCACAGTTAGTCGTTTTGGATTTACTCAAGAGATTCTAAAAATCTGTCAAGTAAAATGCGCTTTCAGCCAACTCGGTTGCTATGGAAACAGTAGGCCATTATTCTTATACTACAACATTCCTAAATACTGATTTCCAAAATTCTACGACTACCAACAGATCTGATTTTATGCGCAAAATAAATTCCTACTGGAGTTCACTTCCGGTTCACTCTATTGTTATAAAAATAGTAGGCAATCATTCAGAAGCTACAGCAGACTGAAATACCAAAGTTCAATATTCTACACCTGATCGTTTCGAATTTATGCGAAAAATTCCAAAAGACTGTCAAATAAAGTGCACTTCCGGATCGGCGGATCTCAATGAAAATAGGATATGAGCATCTAGACGGTATAATCGTCCTAAATACTGAATTCTAACAATCTACGTTCAATTGTTTTGGCTTTATGCGGAAAATTAAAAAAAAAATCGACTAAAGCTCTCTTCCGGCTTAGTCGATAGCAATCATAATGCAAGGTGTACAACTAGATATTATAAAAGTGCCTAATACAAAATTTAAGTATCCAATGACTGATTGTTTAGAATTCTGTCATATAAAGTGCACTTGCGGCTCTGCCGATTGTTACAAAAAGAGAAGATGACCATTTAGATGCTACAGCAATTTTAAATGCTAAATTCCAGTATTCTATGGCTGATCATTCTGAATTTATGCGGAAAATTAGAAAAAAGTTTCAAGTAAAGTGCACTTCCGATACAGACGATTAGAACCATAATGCGAGGTGCACAACTAGACCCTATACCAGTCTTAAATACAAAATTTCAACATTCACCAGTTTCGAGATTTGCGAGCTACGCATGCACGTACGAACGTACCGACATCAAGCCAAAAATAATCAAATTGAATTCAGGGATGCTCAGAACGGATATTTCCATTAAAATCTCGATAGGTGAATTGTGTCGGTTTCACAATACTTCCTTGTACTCAGTACAAATAAGTAAAAATAGTGTTTAAATCTAATTTTTTTTATCGAAATGTGTATCCAGCAAAGTATTTTGAATTAAACGTTATCAGGAAGGTTCCAGGGCGTTAAAAATAACGTCTCAAACTCTGCTCTTTTCTTTTACAGCTTCCGTTATTTTATTATATCATTATAATTTAATTAACCCTACCTGATGATTAATTGAATTGCCGAAATCGGTCGTTCCATAATATAATAGAATAATGGATGTTATAAAAAAAGAGCAAAGTTTAAGACGTTATTTCTATCATCCTGGATTGCTTCTGGTAGCCTCAATTTAATGATTTTCATCAAAATGTTCAATAGACTGTCTAAAAATTAGTTTTATGATGGGTTTTGCTTGTGGAATTTATTTCTGATCAACATTCATCAACATATCTGTGGCTTGGCTTGATTATCGACAGTTGCTGCCCGATCTAAGATCGAATAAGCTATTTTTATATTTGAATTGTTTGTATTCAAGATTTAAAGAAGCATGATTAGGTATTAAAAAAATTATTGTGAGTGCTGGAACTGGAGACAGTGGCGTAACTACCGCTGGTCCAGCTGGTGCAATTGCCTGGAGCTCCCGGATACGAGGGGTTCCAAGTGAAGATTTTTTTGATTATAGATGATAAGATACAAGATTTTAACATTGGCATTAAACATGTCTACAAAACCCCAGAAAAATTTTCATTTGACCTTTTCTCTCGCTTGTATATTTTGGAAGGGGACCTCTATTATGTTGTCGTATTGGGGCCCCGGAAGACTTAGTCACGCCACTAGATAAAAAAGTGTAAACATCAACACTTTACTTCTGGGTATAAATGTTTACACATCAACAAGAATGATTTTAAGATCACATCACATTTCTACTTAAAACACATAAGAGTCGTTTATTTATAAATGCAATTCTTGCTGTCGACGATGTGAAACTGATCTAGGAGCATTTGTATTCATTAGATAAAAATATGTTCACACATATATTTACCGTTTTAATTAAACTGCTTATTGCTAATTCAGCATTTATGATTTAAGTTGTTAACTCTTTTTCTTTAAATTCAAAGAACAGTTTCTACAATCCTGTTACAGTTATATTTATAAAATATAAATATTAATTTAGAGTCGAATATTGGAATATTGAATGATAATCAGTTTTCTTTTTGGAAAAATATTATGTAGGTCAAATTACGTTATGGTATCATCTGCATATCAATTTCGTTTGAACAAACTATTCATAAGAAATTCCTGCTGTACAAACTAACAAGTATTCATAGTTCAGCGCAAATATGCTGGCTTTGTATAATCTGAAAATCATTGGGCTTGAATACTCGATTTCTGGTTAATTGACTAGTATAGTCGAGCTCCTCGCATGCAACTTCCTATGTGCGCTTGTGCAATTAAACACCACGCCATTGGAACTGTGAAGCGCACAGTTCCATACAAAGATGTTCATATCTTTTTCATTAATTGAGAGATTACTATTGGCATTAAATTTGAGAATTAAATATTGTACAACTGTAAAAAAGTAATCATTACATTGAACGTCATCGATGATTTCAAGTGCCTATACGCGAGCCGACACAGCGATTTGTTCATAACCTGAAAGATTATTTGTGCTGATCCTTATCAAACAACAGATTCCGGATGATATTAAATATATAAGTAGCCACATGAAAACATTGTTTTCCATTAAATTTGCAACAAATCATATTATTCCGCCCATTTAAATTTCAAATTATTTGTTTACCATATTTAGGTAGAAAATTATGTAAAGTTGAAATTGAATATAATTCGTGCGCAGATTATTAATTAACCTAGACTCAATTAATTACATTATGGTAATTAAACGTCCATTTGGAATACAAATTAGAACAATTATAACTCATTAAATATTTAATTTATTGTTGAATTTTTTTAACTGTGAAATATTGTTTCAAATGAATGGGAAAGTTGCGTTTCCTTTTCCTGCTAGTCAATAAAAAGATTTTTTGTGATGATTGATCTGTGAGTCATCAATTATGCGAATTTAAAAGAATTATTTGCAAATGAAATGAAGTATGCAGAGCTTATAGCAAAATTAATTAACACAGCCAATTTGTGTTAGTAAGAGATAATTAATAATAAATTGTACACCTGCTCATTTAATTTTAATCTGGTGTTAAGAAGCCGTGAGATTTTAACTGACCTAAATACGAAAATATACGACCATCATATTTCTATTTTAAATTATGCCTATCAAAGTTTCTCTAGAATCGACGCACTATGATTAAAACGTGAATACTGTACTTATTCGTCCTTGGATTCCCAATATGTCATTATTTTGACAACTTTGAATAATTTTGTCTTTTAATCCCTTTTAAATGTGAAACTTATCAAATTATTCTCCCACTTCTTAACTAGAACTGATAGTATCAAGGCGGGTATCATAACTGACGAACTTATTCTGGGGGATACCGACTGCGCTAATTGCATTATAACTTCAAAATACTTGGTTCAAACCTTTTTTCAAATATGAAGTGTGCTTTGCTGAATTCAGCAATTGTCACCTTGTTGTTGTAGAACAAAACACGGTGTGGTGAAGGCCACAGGCCGCCCGTCCGACGGCCAATGGATGGAAGCGTGGGCCGGTCCTGACCATTCCAAGAGTCTGATTGGATGCCCCCATTGTTACTTTATCGACTATCAATATTACCGCGAGAACTGATATACACAATCACTGATAACAGACTGATAAGAATAATTGGACATGGAGTATTCACTCAATCGGTAATTCGATGTGCATTGAGTAGCGTTCATATAATATTTATTGAGGCCAAGAATTAATCTTTTCAGAAACATACAGAAGTACTAATATTTGTGGTAAAAAATGAGTGGAGATTACCAGTTTTTCTTGAAGACTATTCAACTGTTCTGTTCTCTATGTAACTATAATCAAAAGTGTTGAGAATTTGTTCCGCTTTCGATATTCTGCTTGAAGCTCTTCCTAGAAAAACAACGAGAAACAGTTGAACTTTCCATTAGTGCTTGTTGTGGAAATGAGTAAACTGAAGTGAAGATCCCATAGAGAGCCAGACTATAACGCTAAAAAAAAACTAGAGTACCATTGGTATACAATTGAATAAAAAATGAATTAAACACTGAACAAGCAACCATCAGTTTACATTGCAATATTAAGTATTTGTTGCTGATCAAATCATCACACTAGTCTGAATAAAACTTTATCAAATCAAGCACAAAATTGATTGTTCTACAAGGATAATAAATATTGAATGAGGATCCAACAGTCTCAATGAAGTTGATTAACTACCACAGTTTGCTATATTTGACATTACTCTAGTATACTTTGAGACAATCAAATCATCAAATTAGGGTCTTTATCAATCACAATTATTAAAAATTATTAGTACTATTCAATCCTTCAGCTAACTTTCGAACCATCACCAGTTTCTTAGAGGTTCTCATTAATAAATTTACTTGTAGTATGTGAACTTTTAATGCCGATAAACTGAAATATTTTGATGTCACAATAAGTCAATATAAACATTATGGAAGCGGAATGTGATTTTTTGAACTGATAATAATTTCTTACATATTGAAAGAAACTTCAACGGAGTGAGATGTAACTGATTAGCACTCTAGGCGCCGCGAAAAATAATAATAGGTGATTGCTACTAGGCTAGTGTAAACCAATGAACCTAGAATTTCTAAAAGGACACAAATCTGTCTGATAGTGATAGCTATTCGCGATAAATGAATGAGTACAAAATTTGCCACCAAATGAAAAAGAACCAAACAACTCTTATTTAAAATTGAAGCACCACCGTCATCACAAGTATCCCCTTGACTGCTAGTTGCTTGAGACAGCACGAATCAAGAGTTCTTTGTTGACGTGGGGGGTAGTTATTTCACATTTATATACCGGTAGAGTGACAGTTGGGGCTCTTCGATTTTACCTCATGCTTTCTTGAGGGCTAAAAATTTATCCCATGATAAGAAAGATAAAAGAATTATTGACCGATGTACGTTTTCTAGTCATAGTGCAAACTCCAATTATATATATTTTTTAAATTATATTTGTCCGTGACAGCATTTTGCATGCCTTTTTAACATAAAAATAGGTTTTCTCAATGAGAAGAATGGAAGTTTCAGCCATGAAACTTTTGTGAGAAAATTTGCATGCATCCGTCATCATTCCTCATTACGAACTGCTTGCCTCTTGGTACTAGACTTTAAATCACTTTTAACTATTTTAAGTTACAAAGGCATGCAAAGTGTCACGGAAAGACATAATTCTTTTAAAAATATGATTGGAATTTGCACTATGATCAGAAGGCGTGCACTAGTCAATAAAATCGAAGAGCCCCAACTGTCAGCATGTCCTGGTCTATTATCAATTACCTCGCTTGATTGCTACATCGCCAGTTACTGCAAAGGCAGTTAATCCAAATGTCGATCCGAGCTGTTATTTTAGACAAGGCTGTCCTTAGCCTGGGGCAATGCACGATGGCACCTTAGTCAATGAATTCATGATTTTTTTACCTGACAAAAGGGTCGTAGATGTACTTTCTTTTTTGTGAGTTATATTAGCTTCTTAGAGACTGCTGATTTTGTTTGCCACTATTTTGTAATTTCACTGCATTTTCTGGTCAGAGGCGGCGACATGGGCCACCGCCTACGGCCTCGCGGTCCGATGGGCCTCGCGCCTCTTACCTCAAGCCGATACGAGTCAGATTTTTTTAACACAATGATTGTTTCTACAGTGAAGAATATGGATTCGAGATTTATGTCAATAAATGAATATTTAGAAAATTTTGGTTTTTATATGATTTGAGAGAATTCAAAAATTTACTAAAAGAGCAAATGATAAAAAACATTCAAGATATACATACAGTCCTGCGAGTGGGTGATCCTAAATGTACCAGACTTCATTGAAGATGTGAAAGAATTGCTTCAATAACTTGAATGTGAATCCAAATATTTACATTGTCTATTGAATTTTGTTATTGTTGATAATCTTTCATTCTCATTTTTAAAACAGAAATATCTTGTCAGCTCAGTTTCTAAGACATTTTTATTGATTTTATTAAATGTGTTGGACAATATGTTCCTTACAAATTTCAATTATCTTATTTCGTTCAGAAGATATAGCAACAAACATTGTGCTACTATAATTGTCGATTTTAATAATATTACTGAGTATTGAATTTCAATCGATCATATTTGTATTTTTTAAGATATTCTGATGAAAGTCTCTATCGAGCTATATCTATGTATGTAGATCACAATATTTTCCACACATTTTGTTCATCTCAATTAAGTCAGAAGGTACAGCTACAATTTCTAAATGTTATTTATCAGGTAATAATATTTATATTTTTTGGAATATTTTATAATAATTCTTATTACATTAGAATGAATCGTGCAGAATACAATATTCTTTACGGACCTCAATTATCTCAATTCGTTTGGGAGATACAGAGTCAAACAGTATGTGCTTTTGATTCGGCTGTTCTCTCCTCCGTCCAATATTCAAAGTGCGATCATAGCATCCTTATGATGCTTATAACAACAAAAATCATCGAAATCGATCCTTCTTGATATATTTTATCTTAAAATATACTAATTTCAGGATATTTAGGTCTCATATTTTGAAAATTAAGCAATATTTGTGACCTTCGAATTGTATGAAGAATCACAAACTATGATCATAAATATACCAGACTTTATTAAAGATGTGAAAGAAATGTTTCAGTACATAATGGAAAATAATTTTGAAGAAATTAATCCAAATATTCACATAGTCCATTAAATTTTGTTAACAATACCGGTAAGTACAGCCTCCGCCGAAAAATGCTTCTCGAAATTAAAACTTAATAAAAAATTATTTGGCAAGTATGATAAGTCAGGCAAGACTTTCAGCTTCGGCAATTTTAGCTATTGAAGCAGATATAGCACCTTAGCTGAATTACAACAATCATTAAGAAGCTTACTCTAAGAATTCAGTTTAGTTTACATTGCCTATACTACAATAAAGTTAGTAGTAGGAAGCTATGTTTCAATTGTTTTTTAATTTATAACATTGCTCCTTGCGTCATCACATAAATGGTTTTGCTAAAAATTATAGGCCTACTGCGTTCAAAATATGGGAGCTATTTGATTTTATTAAAGCACGATTAGTAATATGTACGAGTAGCTTGAAAAGTCCATATGAAATCAAAAATTACCTGATTCCTCAAGATGATTAATTGCTAGACTTTTAAACACCTCATCCAACGCTGCTGCAATTTGTTAATCTGCATCGAATAACAATGATTTACCCAACTCTCCAAATAGGTATTCGTTACAATTTGACATTATTCATATTCAAAATAAGCTTCACCCTTATCCAGCAAAAACTCAATTATCATGCATTATATCCGATTTTGACCTCACTATCCTTTCGACATTCTATAAATAATGATTGAAATTTTAATCATTAATTACAAAATTCCTCGATGAGAAAAATTCTGTTTATTTGAAATTATGTTGGATACAATAAAATGCTGCCTTCATAAATCTTTGTAAAGAACCATTAGCATCATCAGTATTTAGATTTACGATATTCCTTTGATATAGTAACGTTTCTTTCGTCTCCACTTTAACAGAGTACAAATCCCATCTGCTGCTCACTTTAAATGTTTTCTTCTCGGATAATGGACATTTATTTACTTTAAATTTGTTTATTGTTTGACGCTAACGCGTTGATATAAATTAGACGAATATTTCGGGCGACACTTTACGATCTTTTGATGCCAAGCAACCAAGTGATGCATGTGAGAAATCGCGGATTTTAAATTAATAGCGTGAAGAGTATTTTTGTAGTCGGAGTATTCAGAAAAATCGCATGTTAATGATGGTACACAAATTTGTTGATACAAATGAGGCAATTGCTCAACACCTTGCTAACTTAGTATTTGATGAAGTGAAAGCAACCAGAATTAGAGGACTCATTACACTTGTGCACATCTAGTCAATGTTTTCAATCAAAATTTATGATAGCGAAGTATTTTAGATTGCACAATCTTCTATTTGACATAGAATCAAGTTGGTGCTATCATGTTCGACTATAGCGTCATTAATCACGAAGCAGTTTTGACCATGTTTCCATGACGTTCTAGATCACATTTAAATGAAGACATTTCGTCTTTGGCTTGTTCCATAGGTGTAAACTTAGCTTTAGGTATCCTCTCACGCTTTAATGAGCCCATCAAGTAATCACAGCGTTTGGGCATTAAACGTTAATGTTTATACACAGCGAGCAGCGAGCTGCTAACACTCGCTCTGTGGCGTGTCTATCACCGCCGAATCATCAGCACCAGACATCACCTAATCATAAATAAACTTACATACATACACACAAATAGGTCGACGTCACTCATGTTACTTGCCATACTTCCAGTCACCCGAAGTGAGAGGAATTTGTAATCGTTGATGTCTAAGGGTGGATCAAGTGATAGTTGATGGGTTCTTTCAACAAGACAACTCGAAGGGTGGATTCTATTCTGATTATTTATCGTAAAAATATGAACAATAACTGTTGGGGGTCATGGTTATATTGTCACTGTTTCTTGAAGTCTTAATTTGAGGGCAGTCCCCATGTTGCAAGATAAGAAATATCAAGATCATCTCCTGACAGAATAATCATAGCAATAGATCCGCTTTTTCTTGGTTACCTGATGATATTTTATTTTTTCAGGGCCTCGGGAAGTCAAGTGGTGATGGACCCTTACATGCTCTGTAAGAAGACGCGCAAGCTTCGGGGACGGATGGCGGATATCTGCAAACATGAACCAGCATTGCTGAAGGAGATCAGCAAAGGTGTTCAGATGGCCACACTTGAGTGTCAACATCAGTTTAGGAACAGGAGATGGAACTGCACAACCATTAGAAAAAGTTTAAAGAAGGTTCTACTCAGAGGTAAGAAAAGTGTCATTTCGAAATTAAGATTTTTCTTATGTCATATCAATTTTGTGATTTTCCTGACAGCCTGATATGGATTCTGCATTCACAACATTTTAAATAATTTTGATGTCACTTTTTAGATAAGATTAGAATTAGTCCTTACGGTACATGTACTGCGTTTCCTTGGAATTAATCCTTTGATGCAGTTGGTCATTTTGATTTCTATCTAATTTCAAGCGCTAGATAAGAAATTTATATATAATCTGGTGCAGTTGACAATCGCCCGATAAGTTTGCTGAATTCAAAACACTTCCGAACAAATAGCAACAAAAAGGTTGCTCGGAAAGTTCTCGACCTGACAAAGAGATGGCACAAGTATAACCGAATCAGTATGATACTGGTCATGTATTCCATTACTTTGGAAGATTCTTCTCGTCTGTTTTTGACAGTTAAAGAATGGGCTGCTGAATCAAAATGTGGTCGAATATCCATTTAAAATAATGAACGTTTGGGATGTTTGAAAATCGCCATGACCAAGGAAATAGTTGCAAAGATCCACGATGCTGTCTAAAATGATCATCGACTGAAAGATTTGAGCTTGTTGACATTGTACAGATCTCGATATGCCATATTTTGAGTATGTAAGAACTTCCTGTTCGATAAGTGTCGCGTTTATCAACAGTCGACCATAAATGCTAAGAATTATCACTTCTTAAGAATGTTTCGACTTATTTAGAAGCAATATAGCTAAATTTACCACTACACGTAAGAGACAGCGGAGTTGCTGAACAATGCAGATAAAAATGTGTCAAAGAAAGCAATTTCATCTGCAGCAAAAATTAGGGCTACAGTTTTCTGGAACTCACGTGATAACGAATAAAAAGCAAGAGAGTATTACGCTCCACTGCTCGATCAATTCTGTTTAGGCTAAACGTCAACATCCTATTGAAAAAAAGTGTTGTTTCATCTCGATGATGCCTCTGCTCACAAATCTAAGACTGTTGCTAAAAAACTACGCTGTGAAATACATCCACGTATGTCATACTCATGTAGCACCCAATGATTATTTTCTATCTCCAAACTTGAGAAAATGGCTCTATGAAAATAGATTCACTCCAAATGAGACGACCAAAGTTGTGACAACCGCTTATTTTGCAAATGCGGATAAATCTCATTGAGGATATTGAAAGGTTAATAAGTTGATGGTCTGAATGTTTCGAATGGAAATGCGATCACGTTGAAAATTAAGAATAAAAAGATCAGAAACTTGGACCGAGAGCTCCCCAAACGACCCTCATGCAAATGATCAATTAATGATTAGCACTTGTATTTTGACAGAATCATTCAACATGAATTATGAGTGATCCATGAGAGACAAAATTCTAATAATATAAACAATTTATTGATTAACAGTGGGATCAGTGGCTCATTGCATCAGCGTCTGTGACGTATGAACCCAGGAGTCTCTGGTTCGATTTCCGGCAGGTATGCATGATTTACCGAAACAGTGCTTCAAGGTTAAGCACTCAAATCATACTCGGACACTATGGGCTTATCACCTGTGTGTCTTAGAGGTAATCCTGATGGTATAAGAAATTTCTCTGATGTCGCTCAATAGTACGTGATTTGAGATTGAGTTTTCGAATCCACCAGGATGATTCGGTAATGAAACGAGTACGCATGGAGACCTTGACCCTCCTAGGGTTGTCAGAATACAAAAGAAATGATTAACTTTGTACTTTGATAGTATCGTTCATAATAGCTCAGGGGCAAATAAAGCAACCCCAGCTTCAGTTATTTTGACGATCAATTGATAATTATAGTTTATACTTCGATTATGCTGTTGCAAATTGAACCACAGTCGACTGAGACAGAGTAAAATTCGGTAATACAGATGAATTTTGATTGTCATTTTGGACATTTGAAATCAGATCTTGGACGAATGCAACAGAACTTACAAGGGAAGCTCGGGAAATTCTCAGCTTAATGAGGAACAAGCAAAATTTTCAGACAATTTTTTTTTTATTCTCCCACATAATCTTCTTACGATTCAGTACATTTATTCCAACGATGTTCTCACTTTTCAATATCGTCAGAATAATAGGATGCGTCCAAGTCTGCAAAATAAGTGTTTGTCTCAGCTTCGATCTCTTCATTCGAAGTGAATCTTCGTCCCTCCCTCCTCCCCTTCCAGACATTTCTTCAAGTTTGGGAATGAAAAATAATAAATTTGGCGGGAGCACTTGTAATCAAAGTGCCTCGAGTTTTTCCGCAATAACGCGAGACTAGTGCACAGATGCATTATCATTATGAAATAGCAGCTTTTTTTGCCAGATGGGGACGTTCAACTTTTAATGCATCATTTAATTCGTCCCGTAATGTAAAGTAGTGGGTCTCAGTGATAATTTTACCTTTTTCTAAAAAGTGTATGAACACTACACTATGAGACCGTTGCAATGATTTTTCTGACAGATAGAACTGTTTTGCCCTGCTCCAATCCATTATTTGGATTGCCGCATTGTCTCTAGCGTGAAGTGCTGAATTTTAGATCCATCTACAGTGATAAAACGTCGAATAAATTCAGTGGGATTGTGTTCAAATAAGTCTAGAAATATTCAAACGAATGCGTTTTCCATCGACCGTTAATAGACGTGGCACCCAGCGAGCAGTCAGCTTCCACATATTCGAAACATCATGTGAAATGTGCTGGATGTGGACTATCGAGATGATTACAGTCTCAGCAATTTATCGAACCTTCAGTCGACGATCGTCTAGTTTAAAATTGTGGATGTACGGCCACGTTTTAATTCAGCTGCAGAAGTACAGTACATATTTTAATAGTACTCTTGGAAATAAGGTTGAAAACGAAAACCTCAGTTTCTTGCCTTGTCTTGCCTTTATTTCGCGAGATGATAACGAGAACGATGTAAAAGGAAAAATATGTGAAACCAAATTGATATGATAAATGAAATTTTTTCGAGAACTATTTAATCTGTCATGCAAGAAATGAGGCCAGATTATCAAAATTTATTGTGTATATGAGACCAGAGTCGGCAATAAGATCATATTTTGATGAGAGAATACCTCAAGTGCAATACTAACACTTGAACAAACTCTAGTTGTATTAGACGTTCGTTTGGCAATTGAACCTCATCATTCAGAAAGAGTGCTGAAAATTTGCAAATGTGCTAATTCAGTCTGCCAAATTTCAGTGATAAGAGTGATAGGTTTACGATCAGCTTTCGTATTCTGGCAGTTTCCTTCTTAATTATTTCACGAGCGGACGAAGCAACACTTCCTGATATATCGTGGCAATAAATTCAGGTACATCTTTGGTGACATCTCTACCTGCACCCGAAACCACCACAAAATCCTTCAACCATTTCCACTTTCTAAAACTATTCACAGGTTTGCCACACACAGTCGCCTCTGAGCAATAAACTTCTGAACACGCGCTAATCAGCACTAACAAATAACGGAAATCGTCGCTATGTCGGTGAGTCTGTCAACAGACAGACCTTCAATGCCATCTATTAACTGGCAAGTGTAAATTAATAGCTGAAGAAAGAAAACTGAGATATCTTACCACTGATAGAGAAGATAGTGATAATAGGAAAAGAATTCGGAGGCAATTGTTCTAGATTTGGCGATTATTCTGTTGGGTTAGGATCTATTTATTAGAACGGAACACAGACCTCCAAAGTAGATTCGAAATGTGATGTTATCGATGTAGACTTTAAATGTCACAATTCAAATTTTTATATACTTTATAAATTTGCTGTTTAAATAACGCTATAAAAAGTGTTAACTTCTTATTTGTATCAAGCTGTGTGGTATTTGTATATGATGTCTTGTTTCAATCGAAGTGAGCAATACATAAATCACTCGCACGCTTGTCGATGGCATGAGTTCATCTCAACAATTCATCATATGAATGGAATGGGAGCAAGTGTAACTCCAATCATTTGCCAAATTGTTTTGTACTTCGTGCACGGACAACAAAAGAGAAGAATTAATCTGGAGCAACATACCGATTCTAAAGACGTACCGTCAATGATTTTATTGAAACATGCATTTGCACATTTTCAATGTTTATAAATTAAATTTAGATTTTGATCATCAGTCTGAATTCCATCCATCAAGAAGTCTAACAAATGTTTCCTCAGTAAAACTAAACAATTATCTTCTAATGAAAAGAGTAGCATTCAAGCAATGTAATGCATCTCCGAGTCTTCTGTGAAACAGTCTCTTCAAAATATTCCAGCCTCGAAAAAACAAAGCTCGCCCAATTCCTTTGAATAAAAACTGCCATCAAGTCTACCTGGAACCATCACATGGTTTTCCACATCGACATAGTTCGTGCGAATCCAGGGCAAAGCCCTCGGCGGGCTGCAGACAAGGCCGCGAGACATAAATCCACTTTGCCAGAGGACTCTACATCAAGAAGCCGCTAGGGTTAGGCAGACTACGCAGTTACGCAAGCTGAAGAAAGCACATTCCTATCCAAGCAATTATTAACGAAGAAGAGAATCATTTTTCAGTTGTTTTTGCAGCTTAGTCTTATAGATACTTCTCTATATCTGTTATAGCACGTTTCTTGTTTCAAATTATAAAATGTGAAATAAAAGTGCAAGAAACCATATAATAGAAATAACAATCTATCATAAAAACCAGATCAACCAAATTCCGGGCGCTCTTGGTTCTACTCGTAATTATGCAATTATTTTTCGATAAAGTCAAGATTTTATCACGCCAGTATTTGAATAAACAGTGATAGGATTTCTGAGTCTTCAAACCCAGTAGGCCACAAGATGTCACATGAATTAAGAAACAGCCAACTGATTACTGCTAACTTCTCTCTACGAGTATTGCCGTATCCTATGGAATCATTGGTAACTTGATGTGATGCCAATGATGATTTGGATAATTCAAATAGCCCAGTAAGATTATAAGTTTACTTTAATACCATAAGATTTGTTTAGTTATTTGCATGACGCCGCGCGGTCAACAAATTTTTAATATGGAGGGCTATTTATGCAAAATACACTTCATGAATATACAGTTTAATATTTTGTCGTCATATGTCATGAACAAGAAGTATTTACCTTTCCGCATGACATCACACGGTGACGTTCAACGCCATACAGTGTAGGTAGTATATGGAACACAAGGATAAATAATTATATCTGTGATTATAGAGGATTTTTTATACAAAATACACTCGATAAATGGACATCATATGACATGAACAAAAAACGCTCATTTTTGCGCATGATGTCATGCGGTGAACAAATGATCAAAACCTTACCGAGAAGTATATAGAGCACAAGGATATAATTATGCCTCCCCGACTAATATACGGGCGTAATAGCAATAAGTAAAATAATTCCAACCAGTTATTGAAATCGTCATGTATGACAATTTTTCTTGATATTCTTTTCCTGTACGCCCTCTGAATATAAAGTAAAAATTCATTACAAGTTTTGTCAAAAATTTCACGTGCGCCTATGGTTCGAATTAAATATTTCTCATTTGTTTGAAGAATAAGAGCTGTCGTTGAAAAAAAGTATTTTGTAACTTTGGACTTACCTCGGAGATTCTAATTTTGCATATGTTGTAAGATAGGTTGAATTTATCTCTGAGATCAACAATTTGGTTTATCAGTCATAATTATATCTCATTGTTAAACAAATTGATTCCGATTTAGGGATTTGCCGTATTTTTCAGAGAATCAATACATTTTAAAAAAGGAGATTATCTGCATAAATTCATTGCACTTTCATAAGGAACAACTGGTTTAAATAGTCAGATAATAGTTAGAATCTGTGCTGTTATCTATGAGCGACGTATAAACTAACTGTTATTTTCAAATCTATCTCAAACATTTAAAGAAAATCGTACAACGATTTGTTCAAAGAAAACGGTCGAATAGTAAATGTAATTCATTTCTAAAATATTGAATGTAGTGAATAAATCAATTTGAAAATATTGCCATAATTCTGAAAGCTTCTATTTTTATCCTCTCTGCCTGCCTGGAAGCACGATAAATTGAGAATGCGTACAAATTTTCGACTGATACTCCATATTTAAGCTTTCTATCAAAAAGCTAAATTTAAGTTAGTGAATGAGTTCATTTCATTCATTCCAACCAATCGTACCAACATTTTATTGGTGGAACTTTTTTGTTTCTATCAGCAGTTCATTGGTTATTGAAATTTAAATTATCATAAAATTCGCTATATTTGCTGAAACATGCGGAAAAAAAATAATGAAAATCATAATGTGAAATTAGAATTATCATTATTCATATTTGGACATCACATGTAAACGTTCGTCAATTTTTTTTATTTTGGCTTGATTAATTTGGTTCTGTCGTGTTTGGTATTAAATTAAAGCTTCTGTGGAAGTTATTCCAGTAAAAGTATCAAAAAAGTTATTCAAACGATTGTCAATTATTTTTTCACAAGATGTCTAGTTTGGTATCAATTTAAAGCTCTCGGGAAGGTACGTTTGTGAGAAATCTAAGATAAATAATTCTTTTGATTGTTTATGGCAGAATTTACATGCAGAATACATACAATGAATGGACAGTGATATTTTGGGCTTCGGCATCCCATAACATGAACAAGAAGCGTTTACTTTCCATAGGTATTTGATATTCTCCTGAATGTGTTCTTGGAGCTTGCTATAAAAGAAGAAGTATTTTGTTTCTTTTAATAGCAACTAAACCATATGATATTCGAATACTCAAAGATATTTTCTTTACATTTATTATCTATGAAAAATATCCAATATACGATCGCCTTTCAGAATCGTGAGCCTAAAATATTATTGAAGGAAAAATTTTTTCGGGGCTCATTTTTAATAAACATGTCTTATTGAAAATAAGCTCTGTTTAAAAATAATGAGAAACACAAAGTTCCAACTGCAAAGTGCTGTTTTTTTTTTTGAAGTGAAAAAATCTATAATAATAGTAATGATAATAATAATAAAATCAATATATTTGCAGGATTAATTAATTATCCATTATTATAAATTTTTTCACTTTAAAAAGACAGTACCTTGCTATTTCTCATTATTTTTTATACAGAATCTATTCCCAAAAAAACATATTCATAATTATTATTATTATCATTATTATTACCTAATTATCATACTACGCCCAACATGCGATGTCCTATATTGACAGGTTAGGGGAAAATTTGTATTAAAAGATATTAATAGAGTTTTCAATATCTGTAATAGTATTTATATTAATATTGATCTCAATAGTTGGATAGGCATTGATTATATACCATGACGGCGATTTTAGTAACATGTTAGATCTTGCAGTCTATATACAGAATGTTTTAATAGAGCGCCAAGAAGTTCGTGGGACTCGATAATTCAACTTACCAACTAAATCTGAATAATCTATGACATTGTGAATCACTTGTACCGAATTATGACTGCTTGCAAATCTCTTCGTTATTTCATTTGGTATAATTCAATATAATTTAATAAAATACTCTGTTGCATACCTCTAGGTGCAAAGGTTCCTTCGAGTGGGAAAAAGGTGTTCTTGATAAAATGTGTCTGAACCTTTTCTACTGATTCGATATTATTACCGCATGTCAATGAATTAACATTCTAATGGCAATATTGAAGAATATAAATAAATATAGAATCCATTCTCTTGATCAGTGCTTCTGTTCAGCGATTACATTAATCGAGTTAGTATTTCCAGGTCCGTTATTGGGCATCCAAGTACCCAATTCTTTCGGTTCTTTTTGAAGTACTTGAAAGATCTACGCCAACTAGACAATGAGACTAGTAAAACTGATAATTATAAAGTTGTGATACAAGATCTTCAATGTTGATTGCAGAAATAACTTCGTGCTAATGCATCATCCTTAAAAGGAAAAGTCCCTGAAGTATTTACAAATAAATACTGCTTTCTTGACATAAAACAAATTTATGTGTATTCTAAATAACCTGTGAACCACAGTATTTAGACAATTTTAAATACTTTAAGTCATAAATACGCAAGGCCAAATTCATTAGAAGTGATTATTGCTGTACTTAGTCAATAAACACCAATAATATTAACACCTCACACTATTCAAATAAAAATCTGCATTCCTTTTGGCTTATTCTCACCTTGCAGTTGCTGCATCTCTTACTTAAGCAAGTTGAGATTTTTTGTATTCTCAACTCTTTGACGATGAACGTCAGTTGTTATCTGATGGAGGGTGGTAACGAATGACAATCGCTGATCAGAGATGACTGCGATGGAAGCAGATACACCTGGGATGTACGCACCTGAAGATTGAGACACGGAGATCGCCAGATAACACAAAGAACAGATTAATGGACTTGATGCTTAGAGATTCTACACTGTTTTGTTGCTTTCATTGTTTTAGAGGTATTACTGGTGCTTTCAACAAAGTCATTATTTTCAAAATATAATAAAGAACTTCAGATTTCAGTGGGAGGAATGGATGAGCAGGATTCATAAATTTTCAACTATATCCTTGGGCATTGATAATCATAAAATAATTTTGACAGTTTTCGAAAGCACATTGATTTTAGATTACTCAGCCATTGTTATTTTCAGGACAATTATCAGTGTATAATTTAATTCCTGTAACACAAATTCGATATTAATTGATGCATCACAGATTCTGATATACAGAGTGTAACAAAAATGAGTACATTGAATCCAAACAGTAATAGAACTCGTCGAGAGCAACAATATTTCTTGAATTCTCATTTTTTTGCATTTATTATATTCTCTTACTTATCAAGAGCATATCATGTGTATATTATCTCCTCAGCTGATCAATCTTCATCGAAATACATGAGGAATTTCTCAATTCAGTGATTCTGCAATGTTTTCTCCTTTTGTTTCAGATACCCGCGAGACAGGCTTCGTAAACGCCATCACCGCAGCTGGTGTAACCTACGCTGTAACCCGCGCGTGTACAATGGGCGACCTGGTGGAATGCTCATGTGACAAGTCATCGAAAGGTAATCAAAGAATGCCTTCTTCTCCTCGGCTGGATGCCGGGAAAATGCCTGGAGGAGTTGCTGGACCAGGAGATCTCAGTACAGGCGACTGGGAATGGGGAGGTTGTGGAGATAATGTAAATTACGGGTTCAGGAAGAGTAAGGATTTCATGGATGCGCGGTACAGGAAGAGGAGTGATATCAAGACGCTTGTGAAGCTTCACAATAATGACGCTGGTCGTCTGGTAAGTCAACACGATTAATTCAATAATTTTTACTGCAATTCTTCTTTTTCTATTACTCGATACGATCCTATTCAAGAGAATCTATAGGGAACCGCAGATTTCGGACTCGATTTGAGGACGAACAGAAGAGAAATGTCGGAAATTGTAGATTAAAAAAAAATGTTCTGCGTGTTTCAATTCTGAACTAAAAAAAAGGTTGGTTAGTCTTTTAGAAATTTAGGAAATCTTCAGGAAACTTGATTACTTACAAAAATTTGTCAGAAAATCACTGCAAAATCATTAGCTATTAGGAAAACCGATGTAAACATAATCTTTATAAAGTCTTGCAAACTTGTAAACACGAAGTGAAAGCAATCGAATACCAATAGAATCACTAAATAACTGTAATCCTCCATGTAACACATGTTTCTCATGGTAGATGCTTCCGAACTCATGTTGATTGAGTAATCAGGTTCTCTTCCGAATTTAATTCCCGTTTTCCTTCCCAGGCTGTGAAAAATCACATGCGCACGGAATGTAAATGCCACGGTCTTTCGGGCAGCTGCACCCTCCGAACTTGCTGGCGAAAAATGCCCCCATTTCGCGAAGTAGGCAACCGATTAAAAGAAAAATTCGATGGTGCTGCTAAGGTCATTGCCGGAAACGATGGCCACAGTTTTATGCCCGATGACCGCACGATCAAAACACCCACACGAACCGACCTTGTCTACAGCGAAGACTCGCCAGATTTCTGCCGCCCAAATCGCAAAACTGGATCCTTGGGGACCCAAGGAAGACTTTGTAACTCTACCAGTCAAGGAGTCGACGGATGTGAACTTCTCTGTTGCAGTCGAGGGTACACAACTCGACAGACGAAGGAAAAGGTGAATTGTAACTGCATTTTTAAGTGGTGTTGTGATGTTACATGTGACGTTTGTATTGAGCGGCGAGTCGAACATAGGTGTCGCTAGTGATAGGTGAGAGGTTAGAGAAGGGTTTAAATTTTGGCAGGGATGCATGGTCAAGTTGAAGATTTCAGACTTGAAATAACAAATTTTCAATATTTCTAGAACAAAACCTTTATATCAAATGAGAAATTTGAAGATTCAAAATTAATAAACTAAGCTATTTTTGTTAGACAATTGAGAAATGTTTAGAAACCATTTAAAGATTCGAAGTCAGCCTTCTTAGAGTGTAACAGACTCAATAACATCGACAAGACAATGACTAATAAAACAAAGTGAATATTCGAACAAAGCGAAAGTATTTAACGCCTTAACGGCCTATTTACATACACAAACCCCTTAATTAAATATTCTAACCTAATTACGTTAGCTCTAATTTATCGCTACCTTCGCTGGAAGCCGAATGGCAAAGGTAAATGAAGCAATTACCTTTCGAAGTGAAAAGCCTTTTGTGATTAATCTGTATGCATTTTGTATATTTTTTAGTATTATTTTATGTACATACAAGATTGTGCAGCAAGTAATTGGCACTTATAATAAAATAACATAAGGAACATTTACAAGATAGTGTTATCTGTACACGAGGTAATCATCATTTCTTTCCTGTTTCTTTCAAACATCCAACCAAGCAGTTTAAATTATTCGACTTGACACAATATATTGTAAGTGGGTTTTATCGCTAGCCAGCAGACGAAGACAACAGGACAACGCGCTCAAAGGTAAGACACTTCTTTTTATTTTTCATCCCTGTCTTCAAATTGTTTTAAATTTGAATGCACAACATGCCTTCACATTTATGAAGTTATTAACAGTATTATCAATAATTTTTTATTAGTTGCTTACTTATGCAAGTTTTTTTATCTGTAAAAGTGCTACCAACCCACACAAAAATATGTTCCATCATGACAAAAATTCCGATGCATAAAGCAAGATTCCTTGTCTTCCACAAAAAATGAGATAACTTCTTGCTAATCCAATTCTTGACCGATCGTCAAACCACTACGGAGAATCACATGCTTCATCAGAACATATTTTCGTGACTGTTTATATTCAGTGTAGCACTACGTCTGATTTGGTAGGACATGAAATTTGATTCCATATTAATGAATAAGCAAGATCCATAATAAAGACTCATTTCTGAACTTTGACAACACTCGTTTCAGCTGCATTGAAAAAAACTTTTCGAGAAAAAATCGGCAGCCATTAACTTGTGAACCTCTGGCAGATTATCTGACTGTGCATTTACGAATCCATTAGAACTCATTCTATTCTAAGCCGAATTAATCAACGGTTCCTATCTCTTATGCACTAATTTCTGATTGTCAACATGCATAATGACGTCACAGTGGCGCTTGGTCAATAACAACGTTTCATCGGTTTTGTGACAAATTTAAAATTTTCCATCAGATTATATATCAAAAAATATATTGAATGTAATTACAAGCGGCGGACACAAAATATACTATCCGTTCTCACGTGTACACACGTATCGGTAAGCGTTTGGCAACGATTAGTCATCATAGTCGAACATTTACAGAGACATTTCGTGCATTTGCGAATGAATTCAATGCTGGTACGTATCTATATTTCGTTGTGGCTACCCATACATGAGCATTAACTGATCGGTAACTCTTTACTTGCCATGAAACTAATTGAGAAAACTAGCTAAATGAGCTATCGATGAGCGAAAGAATCAGATCAATATCTTCAAAATTGCAACAGGAGCATCTAGTGTTTCACAAGAAGCAAGAAAGAATCTTGATCTTATCTTGATATCAAGACAAGAAGTATTTTTTGTTTCCCAAGACAAGACAAGGAAGTACCATCAAGACTTAAGTCTTCTTGTCAAGAAATCTTGATATCTTGACAATTAATTTCTCAAATCTGCATATTTATTAATCTGTTAGAATATTAAAATGTGCTGCGGCCATCACAGTTTTTTTCCGACAGTAAATTTCATGGCCAGTTCCATCACTGTTTCATAAATTTAGAGTGTCACACTAACTGTCAAAGTCATTGTCAAACTGACAGTTGCGTTATCAAAGTGACAGCGTTATTGTCAAAGTGACAGCGTCATTTTCAAGGTGACACTTGTTATTGTCGAAGTGACAGTTGTTATTGTCAGAATGACAACTGTCATTGTTATGGTGACAGCTGATGGCTATATTCTAGTCCTTCTAATATGAGTATTTTTGAAAATGGAGAGTCTTTTTCTAGATTTTCTGGTTGAAAAAGCTCATTTACAAATTTAAACCTACGGATTCTCAAATTATTATACTTTAAGACAGACAGACCGACCGATTTCATTTAAATTTATGTTTTTTTTGTTTCAGTAGGGTCTAAAATGTGGAAATTCATCAGAATCTCAAACTGTCAAAAAATCACGATTTCAATGCTTTTTTTATTATATATAAATCAGAGAAGTAAAAAATATCTGTGACTATGATTTTCAGAACAAATATTTCATACATATCGAGAGCATAAGTCTTCAGTTCTAAGAAAGTTGTTAACTCTTAGCAACTTTGCTATATCATATAAAAAATAATAATTGCAAATACTGATTAAAACATGAGAATGGCATTTCCATTTATTTTTATTGGTGGCAATTTTGGAAAACGTTGTAACAAGAATATAAAAGCAATGTCAAGAAATGGACAAGACAAGAAATTTTTATTTTCTTGCCTTGAAAATCAAGACAAGACAAGATACACTAGAAGCAGCGAAAACACCAGACATCAAAGTGCTGACAATAGCGCTTTTGACCTAGTAATGCGTTAAAAAGGGGATATGGAACTACGTAAAGACGGAAAAAAATTGTTCATTTTTATAATTGAAACAGAAAAAATAAAATTCTGTCGCGTAAGGAATTCAGGAAAAGAAAGATTCGCTGATATTGTCAAAAACTTGGAATATATCCTGGGGCTAATAGATTTGACTTATCCAAAACCATGAAATTTTCATTTTAAGTCCTTCTAGCAATATGTGTGTTCAAAATGTTTACACAGTTGAGAAACACGTTCAGATCTCAATACGAATGGATTATTATTTTTTTGTTCAGTTATTCTGCGTTACATTCAATATGTTGCTATTTTCACATTTTAATAATCCATTCTATTATTTGATACCAGAAAATTGAATTTTTTGTATACTTGATGGAAAACATTAGGTGTAATATGTAGAAATCAGTAAAGAAAAGTGCCAATTTTGTAATAAGCAACACTTTTCTAATTGACAACAAAAAATAGCAAACAAAAAACGTACTATGACACGCGCCCAAATGACAGCTTTGACCTAATTAAGAAAAAATTACAGATTAAACATATAAGAAAACAAAAATTCTATCGATTTCGCCGAAAACAAATGTAAAGTCGCTTTTTCAGCTGCATTCAGAATTTCGCGAGAATCTTTAGCTTCTGACGCTTCTGACAAGTTAATTTTTATAATTGTTTATTTGTTATCATGCTTATATTTAGCAGTTATCAAATCCGCTACTACGTCTTTGCAAGAACACAACCTTGATTAGTATTTCTGTAGAAAATTATTTCTATTCTTGGCATCTTCCACTCAAGTTTTTCTATTAAGTATACAAAAAAAATAGCATGTTCAACACGTAAGAAAAGCGATATTACTTTGCTCGTGTAAATTTAATTTACTTGCTCGTTGCTCTCGCTCATTGATCTTGCTCGTGATTTGAAATATTCACACTCGCTAGTAAACTCTCACTTTTTTCTATTTGTTGAACAATCTACTGTTAAAGTTATAAAAATAAGCAGTAATATCCTTAGAAAGGTAGAGACATTCCTAATGATCCGTTGATAAGTTTTCTTTGCTTCTCAAGAGCAGCGAAATCTGTAATACCCAAAAATTTGGGAGACAAGTACTAAAAAATTGCTTATCAATATTGCTGAAGTTGCCTTCTAAAGTAGCCAGAGTCGTAAAGTTATTTCCATAAAATGAAGAGCATTATCTTAATTTACATTCTTTATCTCGTTGCGTGTTATGTCTCACTTTGGGCGATCTTGCAAGGCGCCAGTTGGGTGGTCAGCCCCCGGCTCATCTGGGGCTCCGAGTGCCAATTATGCTCAGGTAAGGTGGCAAAATTGGCTGAAAGTAGAGGACGCTGTAGCCGAAATAGAAATTCAACCCGGCTAAATTACACGTTTCAGACAAATGTTAATTTATGGACTGCAATTTAGTGAAAGTATCAACTGTTTGTGCAAAATCGGATCAGAGATAACTTCACGCCTCTCTAGCGATTTTTCAAACAAAAAAATGTCCTCTTGGTCCAAATACATTAAAATATTAATTTTTGTCAATAATTTTGGAAATGTATGTTTTTTGCATTCTGAACTCATTTGTTGATCAAATACGAATAGAATACGAATACCGCTTTAAATAACATTCGGTATCCTCTGATTTAATTTGTGGTGGAGTGCTGTAATTTATTTCCAATAAATTAATATTTAAAATGGTTATAAGAAAAGTCTATTAGGTATTTGGTTATTTTTATAGTTATTGAGTACCTGACAGGTTAATTCTGAAATTGATAACGTAATTATTGAAATTTTATCATAAATATTGTTGGAAGAAGTTATTGCGCGCATAAATATGTTTTTGTATAATTGATATCAGATAAAATCTTATTTATACCGGCCGGGATATTAGTTTCATATGCAAATAGCAATTTAACGATCTTGTTTCAGTGCGTTTTTATTTAGACCTAACTAACCAGATGGCAGCACGCCGAAAACAACTATCAGTGTTGTAAATTTATATTGTTTATTTATTACCCTCGCTTGTTTTTTCTTTACGAGCATAATCTCTATCAAATAATTAATAAGAAAATATTTTTTAAGTATGTACACTTGACAAATATCGGGTTGTTAATAACTTTATTAAGTTGTGCCCTCAATGTTGTTGTACGCTGTAGTTTTTTTTTATTTGGCGAAGTTTATTATCGTGCTTTCGTTTTAAATTTCATTTTATGGTTTCTTCGGAGTTTGATGAAGTGCCTGCAGTCGTAAACAGCGAGTGGAACACCTAATTGATTCCCACAAGTAACTGGACGTGTTCTCTCCAAATTGAATCAATAAATGTAAAGGAATGGATCATTAATAATAAAGAAAAACTTCACATTATTTATAATTATCCACAAAATGCTAGTATCTGATATATAAATATTTTGGACATTAAATAAAGATGTCGAAGAATCAGAAAAGTCATTGCTTGATCCAAATGATAAAATGTAGTCGATCTGATCAAAATTATCCTGGCTCCTAAAAGATCGATCAAATCGTATAATTGGTCTGATCCTTCTATCAATCCAATCATTTCGACCTTTTCAACCTTTCAATAATTGTTTCAAGATTGCGAATTGAATTAATTCAAATTAATTAGATCATTTCCATTTATTTGTTTCATCATTGACCAATCAAATTAATTGACTGGATCAAAGCATTATCGGCTCGTGCTTGGCCTGTGGGCTGGGAAGCCCATAACCTGCTAGATCCAAACCGGATCATTTCGTACTTAAATTCATCAGATGAGCTATTGGATCTTCAAGATTCAAACATAGATTGGAACAGAGAACATTTGTGAATGGAGATCTGCTGAGTGAGACGTAGTCACGTCAAAATAGTCCTCACGATTAAAGATATTGATATTCTCATAGATTTTTCTCCAGATTATATTAATGGTGGTAATAAATAGTGGTACATGTAAATTGATTTCCACTTGTGGCTGGGAATGTTTTCGCTCGTGTTGAGTAAATAAACGTAGTGTAATTGCAAAATGTGATGTAAAGCAGCTTGGCGACGTGCCAATCGAGAGATCATTCGCTTTTAATTGCTTGGAAAATAATTTGTTTCCGATTGCGAAGTAAGTGCTGTTCCTGTCCCGGGTTTCACATAAATCTAAACGCAAACGCAAAAATACTAGAAACATTTTAATGTCCCTATTAGTCAAGAACTCTTATTGGATCTGTTATTTGTTTCCACTATAATACAATCTGTAATTAATTCCATTACGACCCTTTCATTTGATCGAGACGAAGATTACATTGTTCCATCTAATCTAATCTAACTTTTATAACATCTCAGCCCAGTACATCTAAAATCCTTCAAAGTCTTTCTTTTAAAATATTGTTACAAAGCATTGAGCAACTTGAATTTAGAAGTTCTTCTAAAAGAAGAAAGATTGCTGAAATAAAGTTGTGACTTCCAAAAGGATGGTATATCTAGAATGTATCCAAGTAAAAATCAATTTATAAAAAATGAATTGAGAATAGAGCAAACACTAACAGTTATCTCGGGTCCCTTCCAGAAGTACTGTCTCCAACAGTCATCCACATAGCTACAGAGAGTCACGCACACATCTTCAAGATCTATAAATAGTAACTTCATTATAAACGGTTTCCAATAAATCACGACGGGTTCCCGCGGTTTGGAACCACTGCTTTGGGGGGTAAAGAGAGCAGACAAGACGGATCGCTTATTAAGAGGTTTGTGTGCGCTTTGTCTGTGCTGTTATTAATGGTCATTACAGACCTGTTGTATGGTTACTTCGTACTTTGTAAGATGATCTTCAAGGGAGACCTTGCATGAGAAGCCACAGAATTTTTGTGTAGGAGGAGATAGATTTGAAAATCTTCAAGTTCAAAGCAGGTTGAGTTTTATTGTTCGTATTACATCAAATCAATTTGGTTATGAGTAATGGGTGAGAGATACAGAGAAGTGTTTCTTCACATGAAATGGTACAAATGTTTTTTCATCCAAACCTAAATTAACGGATTTTTTTGACTATTCCATTCGTAGTATTTATAACAATGCTGAATCGCCATAGAAACAGTGCATATCATTGGGTATTTAGACGTGTAGAAATACCATCGGGTATTACACTAGTGGTCTAAGTGAGTATTTTATTCAAAGATGTGGATACCTCCAATTTGTAATTTCGTGCTTTTTTCGTATTTAATGGAATATTTTTCTGAACATCTTAATCAATTTCATCTTCTGATCTATCACCAAACCTATTTGAACTAGTTTCCATATCAGAACGCAGTTTATTTCTCTATTATTCGTCAAAGAAAATGCAAGAAATTCTAATTTTTCAGTTTGACAGAAGTTTGTTTACTTGTTACTATGAAAATTACGTGATTTGTTACTTGGATCATAGGAAACTAATTTGAAAAAGTAGTTGAAGTATTATCGATTATTTTTGTGATGCAATCACTCATGTTTATTGTGCTTGTGAATACCACTCGTGCTGCACACTCGTGGTATTCAAACGCAAGCACAATAAACATTCGTGATAACACCACAAAAATAATCGATAATACTTCAAATACTTATGGTATAATAAATGAGAATACAACGTGAATATTTTCAAAGTAATCATCTCTTTAGGATCGTTTCTTGAAGCAAACAGCATATCAAATTCTCGGAAGCTCCGCAAAAAGCCTCTGAAACTCTGTGTTTGCGTTTTTCAAGGTCGGGTAACAAAAAAAATATCTGGGGCAAAATCTGGACTGTAGGATGAATGGGTGATTAGTTGCACCCTCGATTCACGTTAAAAATGCTGTCTAAACCAGTTTTTGGTCACCCTTTACGCCATTTGTTGGTGACCTTGGAGAAACAAACTACCGTACACCTATGAAGTTACTGTTTAATGATCCTCGAAAGTAATTACTGCAACTGGACCTCTGTGTCTGAAATTTGAGCTGTTCCTGCGCACTATTTTTATGGGCTTATCTTCATTTTAAAAAAATCCAACTATTTACTGTTGTTTGATCTGGGAGTCATAATTGTAGATCCAAGATTCGTTGCCGGTAATAATGTTTCTTAACAGTCTCTCGGTCAAAGTGGAGCATGAATTTGCATCAGTCTACTATTTCATCTGAATGAATATCTATCAATCATCTTGCCAGCTTCTTCATACCTAGCTGTTGATGTAAAATATTGTCCACTGCAGTGGACCCATTGTCTAGATCTGCGCTGAATCTTTCTGTGTGTTACATTTTGATCTCCCTGTAGAAATTGAATTGCAGCATGAGCTAATACGAGCCTCCCAGGTCTCTGTTCATCTTTCAGGTGACACCGTCCACATTTAAATTCACGGAACCACCTACCCACTATGGATTTTGTCAGACAATTATCCCCAAAAGCTGCTACCGAAATTCGTCGCTATTATATTCACTTTGGCTGTCTGGCTGGCTGAGTTCTCAGCAACTATACTATTTACAGGCTAGAAACTGATACTAAATAAAAGCTGCTGTTTTGTAGGTTTGCACAAATTGCTTTAATTCAAGCTCAGTGATTGTGGAAGATTAAATTATTCAATTACTTGTTTCAAGTGAAACAATGCCCATAGATATATATATATATATATATATATATATATATATATATATATATATATATATATATATATATATATATATATATATATATATATATATATATATATATATATATATATATATATATGACAGTAGGGATATGGCAACTGAAATTTATTGAAGTAGATACAAATTTAGTTACAACTTTCGCCGCGGGTGCCACTATTATTATGTACAGTTGTCAAATCTGTCCGGGATTCATTCAATGACTTGTTTGACGCGAATTTGAAGCTTATCAGAATGAATTATTATTATTGGTTGAAAATTTGTTTACTTTTGGTGAATTTTTTTATATAGCTTTGATAAAGATCAAATTATCATTTTAAGTTACAGCACTTGACCTCCTGTCAATCAATAACTGAATAATGAAGATTAAAAGGTAGTTTTGAGTTTGTACATGCATAAATTATGTACCTATCAAATAGTCAACTTGAAACTAGTACTAAATGGAAGCTGCTGTTTCGTAAGTTTGTACAAACTGCTTTATTTCAAGCTCAGTAATTGTGAGAGATGATAATTTGCAAAATCTCTGAAGTAACTAGCATTCATGAGCTGTCAAAAATGCGCTTTCATCATCTAGATGATTCCTCCATTTTTTATTTCCCCGACCTATAATATAATAGGGGAAATATTGTAATCGTGATTTTTTGACAAGATTTTGATGAATCTTCACGTCGTAGACCCTACTGAACCCAAAAGACATAATTTCAAAAAAAGCCGGTCTGTGTGGAAGCACGATAACTTGATAGACGGACCGTACCCTCATGAAACAAGAGTTTATGCCTGTAAGCCGAATGAATAGGTTGCCTCGATTTTTATTGCCGGAAGGTTGTTTAATAAATTATTGTTCTTTTAAATTTTTGACATATCATCAATGCATAAGAACTACAAAAAAAGTACATTGTCGTGTAGACGGTAACCATCATATGCAATTGGCATAGGGCTGCCACCACACTTGTTGCTGGAACCCCTTGGTGGCCGGGCATAAATAACCCCTATTTTTTCGTTATCAGCATGTTAACGTTCCTAGAGGTGAAAATTTGAGATATCTTCTTAAATACGTTACCTGATAAGATATATATGGTTGCCTCAATTTTGATTGCCGGAAATGGTGGCAACCATCATCAAATGACGAGCGCGCGCGATCCTTTTTATAATTCGCACACTATTTACCACTACTCTTTTCACCCGGAAATATCAAATGTAAATGGAGTTACCAGTAGCAACAAGTCAATAAGTTACACCATTCTAAATGAATGAATTTTGGAAGATGAATTCAAATTCAAATGAAATTTTTGTCTAGTTCTGTGAGTTTTTGTTTCGTAAAACAATTATTTCTCAGATGGTACTACAGTGTACTATTACTTCACCTTTCAGGACGTTCGACTTGATCCGGAGAAAATCAAAAGTAAATGTTATTATCAAAATTGAAATTATGAGCCAAAGAAATAATGGGAATCATGATGTGCAGTTGAAATTATTATCACTCATATTTTGACATCATATGCAAACGTTCGTCAATTGTTTGTTCTCAATAAGTAATTTGGCTCTATCGTGTTTGGTATCAAGTTAAAGCTTTTGTGGAGATAAATTTAGTAGAAGTGTCAAAGAGTATATTTGAACGATTGTCAATTGTTTTTTCACAAATCATTTAAATGATGTCTAGTTCGATATCAATTTCAAGCTCTCGGGGAGATAAGCTTAGTAGATATCAAAAATGAATAATTAAGGTTGTTAAGAAGAAGAGTGGAGTCAAGTTGTGGTGAGAACCCTGCTCTATGCTAAATACATAGGATAAAGCATTTATTGCTAACTTCAAATAAACAAAATTTCAATGAATAAAACTAATGAAAATGTTTGTTTTGGTTGAAAATACATGATTTTGAATAATTTGGTTCCTTATTCTATTCTTTTAAAGAGCTTCCATTGGTTGAAAAAAAATTTTTTTTTCATATTTGAATGAAGCTACAATATTTGTGTATAGTACGCAACGCTATAGACTTTCGAAAGTATTTTTGACATTTGACATTTAGTAATGTCACTGCGTTTCATAACCAAACAAACTTATTGATGATAAATCTACATCAGAAAAAGAATATCGATGGAAGAGTAAATGGGTTACTGCATCAATGTACCGTCCAGTTGAGGAAGTATTAAAAAATCTTAATTCCAATCGCACACACTCTTCCCATTTCAACTCATGCGGTGACGTTGCCAAGCGTATGATAATTTGTTAAATTTTAGAAGCTTTTGTACAATTTTTTTGAGTAATAATTCAATTTTCTCTATAACTAGAAATAAGACTTTTTTGAAATTTGGTACACATGTTAATAAGACGTTCGTAGATATTTTGGCAATTTTTTGTAATGCTGTCATTTCAGATAGTCGAGATAATGACGTATAAATCAATGTGAAACACGTCGCGTGCATTTAACGCAATGTAATAACATGTCACTGAACAGCAACTTTGACATTTTTATCTCGATTAAAGAGATTGAGCTCAAACTTTGCCTGAATATTCTTCATTGAACAAATAATATACTGTTAAAATTTATGAAAATTCTCATATACTTTGATTTTCTTCTCAACAACCTTAAGTAGTGAAATCCACGTTATCATATCTTCAACTTACACTTCCGGCGATCAAATGTTCAATGATTTAAAGACTTCGAAAATCTAGAAAAGGACTCTTCATTTTCAAATATACTTATTTTATGTGAGGACTAACAAATAATCGCCATCTGTCACTTTAACAGTGACGATTGTCACTTTAACAAAGATAGTTGTCACTTTGAGAATGACAGCTATCACTTTGAAATATAAGCAATTAATTGATGCGACTTTCTAAATTTCTGAAACTGATGAAACTAGCCATGAAATTTATGGTTGAGAAAGTACTGTGCTAACCATAACGAATTTTTTATAATCTTACGAAATCATTGTACGAATGTTGAAAAGCTTTATTTTGAATCAAACTTAAAATTTTCATAATGACGACATGAATAAACTAACCTAACTGGTCCAAAAGTTTGTTACAATTCTTGTATGACCAGTATTTTAACTATGAAGAAAATCATGCTGTCTGTTCTTCTTGACTTGATGAATTTATGATCATAATAGTTTCGGGTCGAAGAAGACGTCTCTGGTAGTACCTACCACAGCCTGCGTGTGATTTAACACTAATAAGCCAGCTAATGGAGCGCATCGGAACATTGCGTTGTTCGTTGTCCGAACTCTCGACAACGTTCTTCAATTCTCCTGAGGGGCGTATGCCTTCATTCTGCCTTCACACGTAAAATGTTATGGCTTATTTTCGCGGAGAAGATTTTAATAACACGCAACAAGACCCAAACAAAATTGCCAACGTAATAATGAAAAATGCAGGCATGAATTAATTCAATATGGAGATGGCTACAGAATTTGGGTTGCTCCATTCATCTGTTTTTGGACGAAGCATTATAAAATTATTCAGGACTCGGACAAAATGCTTAATTTTGTTGGCTATCAGCCAATTCGATCCTGGCATTTACAGATTATACATTATAATACAAAATAATATTCGAAATGGTTGCTAGAAAATCGTCTTCATTTTAATTACTTTGAATATTGAACGCAAGCTATAGAGTGAATTCCTCTTTTTCTGCGTTTTTATTCCATACATAAAAAGTAAAAAATGTCGACCACCAAGGTAGAGTGTCGATTACTTCATAATGATGGGTCAGTATTATTTCAGTAATGACATGCATATCTATAATTGAAAGAGAGGCATAATTAGTTGCGAAGATATTTAGTTTTTCCACTAATAACACCAATACGAATAGTACTGAGTAATATACACTCGCATCGGAGGAGGCGGAACATGTTCTCTTCGCTGATATCTTCCTTCTCCTTCGGAACACCAACGATGATAATTGAGGGGCCCCAGGGCACATCGACGCCTTTGCTCGACACCTGTGGCCGCCAAGGTCACCAGAAAAAACAATGATGATGATTACTCCAGTTTTTGAAGTCCTTTGTCCTTGCAGATAACTTACATTAGACAAGCAGGGAAAAATTGCTGTTTTCAGATAATTCAAACAATAATATCTGACTCATACACATAAAATCCATTAGGAGCATAAAAAGCTATGCTGAGAAACATTCTGAAAGTGTAACAGCTCGCAGCTTACAGAAACAGTGTCAATAAATACTGTTCCGGTCTCCTCATAAATTTCAAATGGTTCTGTATGTAAATTGAGTGTTCTAGTCATCGATAATAAATACAACAGATAATGAATATCAAACCAGTTAATGTACGGCTATTCAGAGAGGTAATAGCCCGACAGAATTCGCGAAATATTCGTCTTTGAATGTTCTCGCTGTAACAATATTTATTTCAACACAATTTATTTATACTAAATATGGACCACGCGTTATGAAACAATTTGGAAATACGCTTCTAGAATTTCAAATTCTAATGTATAATACTGTTACATTATTTTCTAGTCTTTCCTTAATTATCCTACGATTTGGTAATAATGTTGTAAAAGGCCAGTGCCTCCCTGCTCTGTTTTAATTCAAACTGAGCTTGTTTCGCTGCGTCCTCGTGCAAATTGTAGTTAAACTAGTCATAAACATAACGTATATGTCATTAATTACTTCTGTACTTAGCGCACGACAATGTTATTTGAATCTGTATTTGCATAAGTGTTCAGTACAGATCTGGAAATCGACCAATTAAAATTATTTTTACTAAATTCGCGGGCATGCATATTTCACTTATAATACCATTATAATTTAAATAAATTATGTTAATGTAGCAGTAAATACAGAATATTATATTTGCGGAGTTCTACTTCAAAATAATTTTTTTTCAACATTTTTCTCATTTAATTTCCTTTACTATATTTATTTTTGTCACATTCAAATTTCTTGTACTGTACCTTCAAAATCTATGCTAAACATTTTGGTTCAATCTTGTTCATTCAATTAAATACGTCATTTTAAGTTCAATAGTGATAAGAATGGCATTGGTTTTCATGTTTCGTTAGTTACAATAGTTTTCAATATAATGCCGCGGTTTAAAATTATTTTGTAAGAAGTGAAAGTGTTCTAGTGCCTTTTAAGACATTTTTGAGCTGTGTGATAGTAGTACGAACAATATTAGTACATTTTATGTGTTTTTGACTTCTGTGTTTCTGACTTTGAACCAGATCTAAGCAACATAATCCAGAGCTGACATCGTGATGGGCCGTCTGCGAATATTCAAGGTAGGAAATGCATTCAAATATTTCTCAGTTTATGAAGAAAATATTTTTTAAATGATTGAATTATGAATTGTTTGATTGTCAAGATATTCTTATCTGCTATACCTATGATGTAACAAAAAAGATTAGTGATTTCAGTAACTATTTTTCAAAGCTCATGGATTTTCATGACTTCTTGTATTATTCTTATTATGTCTTTAGATAGAATATAAGACATATCTTGCGGGAGAAAACATATTTGTAAGTGATGTGATTATCAGTGTCTTCCACACGAATTCGAACAAGTTTGGTTAGTGTTGCACGATCGATGTATCAGGGCCGTTTAACACGATGCGTTAAATATATTTCGATTTTCCATTTTGAAGCAAAGAAAAATGCACCGTGTCCTACATAAAATCAAAGTGTACTGCACAAAATTTTATGTAGGACAAAGTTCATTTTTCATTGCATCAAAATGGAGAAACAAAATGCAGCGTTTGATACAGTGAGCCAAATAGCCCTTAGAGATTGGAAAATATATAATTTCTAACTGCAGAGACACTCTAACGGGTAAGAAGGGATAAATTCTTTTCTTAGATGGAAAAAGTTCATGCTGAGTTTGATTTTAGAAATTAGAAGTACAGGGAAGTATTGTTAAACCGACAAAATGCACCTATCGTTATTATGATGGAAATATCCGTTTTGAGCATCCCTGAATCCATTTTGACTATTTTCGGCTTGATGTCGGTACATATGTGCGTGCGTTCGTTCGTAACTCGCAAATCTCAAAACTTGTTGAACGTATAATGTTGAAGTTTTGTATTTAAGCAATAGCATATTGAAATTTAGTGTTTGAACTTGTTGTAGCATCAAAATAGTTATCTACTATTTTTGTATCAATCGGCTAAGCCGGAAGTGCAGTTTATATGTGTAACAGACATTCAGAATTTGCCGTATAAAACAATCAGTTTAATTGAAATGATAAGGTAGGCAATGATACTCTCTTGTCAATTTTTTGACTTTGTTTGACATTGTACATGTCAAAATATTATTAAAATTATATTAATTATAATCTGGAATGACAGAAAACTTTATTGAATAAATTTGTATATATATCAAATGATGTACAAGTAAGTCACGTGATATTCATTTTTTTAAGATAGGGATACATAAAATATCATTCAGGGCACCCCCGATTCATGTAAAAAATAATTGCGGCTGTACACCATATTATCGTGGTGCAATAAAGTGCTACGAAAATCAATCTTAGGCTGCTCTTATTGAAGACTTCGAGGAGATAGACTGTCGTTTACAAATCTGCAGTAATGGTTCTATGATCCTCAAAAAGAATTACTGCAACTGGATCACTCTTCCTAGAGAAAACAGAAAATAGTATTTTTTTTTGTTTGAGCTTTCTTACACACTGTTTCTGCGACCTATTTTTATTTTTAAAGGCCCAAACGATTGCTTGTTGTTTGGTATCAGGGTCATAATATTGTCACCTGTAATAATAAATACTGGTCCTTACACGCAGAATTGGTTTCATTCCAATTATTTGAATTAAATTAGTTCATTTCAATGATTTGAATAGATTTGAATAGATGTGATTTTTTCTAGAAAAGAATTTGATTCAAGTAATTTTTACTTCCTCGATAGGAGAAGTACATATTATTGTAATCGTAATTTTCTGACAGCTCGTGATTTTAATGAATCTTCACGTGTTAGACCCTACTGAATCCGAAAAACATACATAATTTAAAAAAATGGAAGAATCATCTAGATGATGAAAGCGCATTTTTGACAGCTCATGAATGCTTGTTACTTCAGAGATATCGCAAATTACCATCTCTCACAATTACTGAGCTTGAAATCAAGCAGTTTTGGCAAACTTACGAAACAGCAGCTTTCATTTAATACTAGTTTCAAGTTAACTATTTGATACGTACATAATTTATGCATGTACAAACTCAAATATACCTTTTAATCTTCATTGTTTAGTTATTGACTGATGGGAGGTCAAGTGCTGCACTTTAAAATGATAATTTGATTTTTATCAAAGCTATATAAAAAAAAGTACACCAAAAGTGGACAAATTTTCATCCAATAATAATAATTCATTCTAATAAGCTTCAAATTCGCGTATAATAATAGTGACACCCGCGGCTGAAGTTGTAACTAAATTTTCATCTACTTCAATAAATTTTAGTTGCTATATCCCTAATGTCCTATATATCTATGGGCATTGTTTCACTTGAAACAAGTAATTGAATAATTTAATCTTCCACAATCACTGAGCTTGAATTAAAGCAATTTGTGCAAACCTACGAAACAGCAGCTTTTATTTAGTACCAATTTCAAGTCTGTAAATAGTATCGTTGCTGAGAACTCAGCGTCACGCCAGCCAGCCAGCCAGCCTGTCAGCCAGACAGCCAAAGTGAATATAATAGCGCTTTTTTCCAAAAAATGCGCTAAAAAGATCAGTCTGTCGGTCTGTGTGGAAGCACGATAACTTGAGAATGCGTACGAATATTCGACTGAAATTCTATATTTGAATTTTTCATCAAAAAGCTAGGTTCAAGTTCGTAGAAGAGCTTTTTTCAACCAGTGGTACCAAAACTTTATTGATGGAACTTTTTAGTTTTTTGCGTTTAATTTAAACGGTAGTATTTATTATAAAATATGAAATAACTAAAATTGATCCTTGAATGGTTTGGCACAACATTCACACCAAACATTTTCCAGAATTATCAGCGGTTCATTTATTATTATCAAAATTTAAATTATTATAAAGTTCATCATATTTTTCTGAACCAGAAAAATAATGAGAATTATGATGTGTAGTTAGAATTATTATCACTCATATTTTGACATCATATGCAAACGTTCGTTAATTGTTTTTTTAAATAAGTAATTTGGCTGTATCGTGTTTGGTATCAAATTAAAGCTCTTGTTGAGATAATTCTAGGAGAAGTACCATAGAGGATATTAAAACGATTGTCAATTGTTTCTTTCACAAATCATTTAAATGATGTCTACTTTGGCATCAATTTTAAGCACTTGGGGAGTTAAAGCTTAATAGATATCAAAAATAAATAATTAAGTAGTGGAATACACGTTACTATCTTCAAATTACTCTTCCGGCGATCAAATATTGAAAATGTATGTTCTAATGAATTAAAGACTCCAAAAATCTAGAAAAAGACTCTCTACTTTCAAATATTCCTTTTTTTATGTAAGGACTAAAAAATAACCGCCATCTGTCACTTTAACAATGGCAACTGTCACTTTGACAATGACAGTTATCGCTTTGACAATGACAGTTGTTACTTTGACAATGACAGCTGTCACTTTCACAATGACAGCTTTCACTTTGAAATATGCAATTAATTGATGCGATGCTCTTAATTTCTGGAACAGTGAAGAAACTGGCCATGAAAATAATGGTTGGGAAAGTGCAGATTTTTTTTCAAAGACCCAAACGACTGCTTGTTGTCTGGTATCAGGATCATAATTGTAGATCAAAAATTTGTCACCTGTAATAATAATATACTCGTCCTTACATGCAGAGTTGGTTCTATTCCAATTATTTGATTTAAATTAGTTGGTTGAAATTACTTGATTTAAATCGCGATTTGAATCAAGATTTGAATAGATGTAATTTTTCTTAGAGAAATATTTGATATTTAAGTAATTTTTTCTACGATCACTATAGAAAACAACATATTTCTCATACAAAACACAACTAGAAAAATAACAATTTCACACAACTGTGGGAGAAGTCGTGAGAAATGATTTCTCACACCAGTTTGACCAAGTCATATATTAATAATCCATTTCGAATATTCTTTACGTGATATATTCAGCAAGTTTATTGATAAATATCCCGGACTTGATATGAATCTATATTTGCTCTTTTATAAGCCACATTTGAATAATAGAATTGCACTAAGTTCTTTTGGAATTATTTACTTATTCTTGTAATGTATATTCCGAAGGTTGGCAACACTGCGAATCACAACTGTCAAATTGAAGCAAGCAACACACGTTCATCACATTCTCTCGAAATCGAGGAATTATGTATGTAATTATTGTATCATAACCAAAATTAAACATCCACAATTATCATTACTGCAGTTGAAAAATGGTAAGTGACAAAAATTTAGAAAACACGTTACCCCAGAATACTCTACTTAATAAGCCAATCAGAACGTCATCTTGCAAGAGTAGGCCAATCAGATACAATCTTTCCGTAGTTCGCAACAATAAGATTACACAACAATGAAATGTCAATCAACTGATAGAAAATATCTCAATAATGTTTCAAATCATAACTAAAGTAAATATCACAATAAATATGCACAGCAAACAATTAAAATGCCTAAGTTATTCTACATTTTTTGTGGATATAGATTTGAAATCTCAGGTATACTAATGATTTATCTACATATTTCATTAAAAACTGTGATCGCAGAAAAAGTATAGTGTACAACACGTATAGAATCACCTATTTCACACTTGTGTGATTCCAGCACTCGACTTCGTCTCGTGCTGAAAATTACACACCTCGTGTGAAATAGATAATTTTCTATACTTGATGTACAATATACTATTTTCATTTATCTTGTATTTTTCATTGATTTAATTATATTTCTATTGCGGAACAAAATCACGATTCACATCAAGTGATTATTCAATAAGTATATTTGATAGGAAGCTCAATTCTTCAGAAAATACTTTTCAGGTTTTTACTTCAGCACTAGGTTCCTCAGTTGTGAACTCGTTTATTTCATATTCATGCTATAACTTTAAATGCGCAATAATAATCCAAATCTAAAGTAATTTGCACACATATAAAATATGAATTATTAAATGTTAATTATATCCTATTTTTACTTCTCTGACCTACATATAATATTATAGGGGAAGTATCGTAATCGTGATTTTTTGACAGTTCAAAATTTTGATCAATACTCATGTTTTAGACCCTACTAAACCCGAAAAAGGTCGGTCTGTCGGTCTGTCTGGAAGCAGGATAAATTGAGAACACGTACGAATTATCGACTGAAATTTTATATTCAAGTTTTTCATCGAGATACTAGTTTCGAGCTCGTAGATGAGCTTTTCTCAACCAGTAGTACTAAAACTTTATTGACGTAATTTTTTAGTTTCTTGCGTTTATTTCATAAACGGTAGTATTTACCATAGAATATGAAATAACTAAAATTAATCCTTGAATGATTTGGCACAACATTCACATGAAACATTTTTCAAAACCATCAGCGGTTCATTTGTAATTCTTATTATCAAAATTTGAATGATTATAAAATTCGTTATATTTTTCTGAAGCAAAGAAATAATGAGAATCATAATGTGAAATTAGGATTATTATCACTCATATTTTGAAATCAAATGCAAACGTTCGTCAATTGGTTTTTTTAAAATAAATAATTTGGCTGTATCATGTTTGTTATCAAATTGAAGCTCCTGTTGAGATAATTCTAATAGAAGTGGCAAAGAGGATATTTTAACGATTGTCAATTGTTTCTTTCACAAATCATTTGAATGATGTCTAGTTTGGTATCAATTTTAGACTTTTGGGCAGATAAGCTTAGTAGATATAGAAAAAATAATTAGTGGAATTCATGTTACCATCTTCAAATTACACTTCCGGCGATCAAATGTCGAAACTGTACGTTCCAATGAATTAAAGATCCCGAAAATCTAGAAAAGAACTCTTCATTTTCAAAAATATTCATTTTATGTAAGGTCTAGATAATATCTGTCATCTGTCACTTAGACAATGACAGCTGTAACTTTGAAAATGACAGTTGTCACTTTGACAATGACAGATGTCACTTTGAAAATGATAGTTGTCATTTTGAAATATGTAATTAATTGATGTGACTTTCTGAATTTCTGAAACAGCGATGAAACTGGCCATAAAATTTATGGTCGGGGAAGAACTATGAGGGCTACAGCAGATTTTTATTGAGATCGACTGAACCGGAAGTGCACTTTACTTGTCAGTCTTCAAATTTTTCGCATAAATTTGAAACGATCGGTCGTAGAGTATTGAAATTCAGTATTTCAGTCTGCTGTAGCATCTGAATGGTTGCGTACTATGTTCATAGCAATCGACTGAACCGGAAGTGCACTTAGTTGAATTTTCTTTTGAATTTTGCGCACAAATTTAGAAATGTTAGTCGTTTAGGAATGTTGTACTATAATAATGATTCCTGTTTTCATGGTAACCGACTCGATCGAAAGAGCACTTTACTTGACAGATTTTCAGAATTTTTTGGATAAATCCAAAACTATTGGTCACGGAAAGATGTACAAGTAAGTCACGTGATGTCCACGTCAGATTTTGAATGTAATTATTCGGATGCTTGGATGGTGTTTCAACAAAGGAACAAAAAATCTAAAAAACGTCTGAGCTTGTTACCAGTAAAATTTACCGCCTGAACACCGCAAAACTACTTCCCAGCTAACCGGCAACAATTTCTCAATTTCATGCAATCCTCATAACGTTCAATAATTCAACACCAAATTTCCTTTTTCAATTTGAGATTCTCGTTTTCTCATTGTTGCATTCTGTGCGAAAGATTAATGAAACAATTCTTCGAATTAGCAAATATATTATTTGTGAAACATTGCTGAACAAATCAGAGGTATGTGAACATTTACGCAGAACGACCGAATCTAACCTTCCTAAATTGACAACAGAACATCAACGAAGCAAACAAAACAGAATGGTCGCGAGAAGTAAGGCGCGTGACTAATGCCATGACGTAGGAAATATTCGAAGTTGCCTACCTGAGTTTGAGGTGTTCATTTTTCGACATTTTTGGGTGGGTTTTAATTATGTTTAGGAGCTGTGAATATTAAGAAGGTCATTTTTCGATTGGATACGCATCTCCGGCAAGCTTTTGTGTTTTTAAACGAAAATGAATCATAACAATAAGAAATATTACTTTTGTTTAATTTATAAATTTGCAATTCATCGTAAAACAGGAAATGTATTCATGATCTTCATTGATGTTTTCCCACCCTCACATCTTAGCAGGATATCCAACCTCCAGCAGAGTACCTATGACCGCACTATTCCCAGATGTTCATTTCATCATCTCATCGGTATCTCGATCAGAACATGTTATGTAATTACCATTGTATCAATCGTGGCTGGTCGCGATCTCGTGGTTGATTCTGGTGATCTTGCAATGATAAACGATGTTAGGCGTGTAGTGCAAGTCAGCGGTAAGAGATGGCAGTTGGAACTGCGGGCGGCATGAACAAAGCCCGTGGGAGTGATATCTATATTCACCACTACAGGGGCAGTAATTATATAAAACCTGCGGGTTGCGGTGTAAGCATGCGCAGAGGTGTTCGGTATGGGTGGTCCCTTACGGTAACTCAGATATGGAATTTTGAGAGATACTTTCCGTGAATTAATCAATTTTATTTAGAAAGTATCGCGGATATCCAACCGAACAATTAATTGAATATTCATCCTAAAATTGGAATATACAATTTACAGGGTTTTTTACTATTTATGCATCAAACGTTGATCCTGAATTCAATTTGATGTACGAATTCTCAATCAAAAATCTGGTTAATCATCCTCTATTATGTCCTCCGCTACTCCAGTAAATAGTCCTAAAAATATTCACTTTAGATTGGCCATCCGTAATTTAGCGAATTACGGAGAGATTATTATTGCTCTCTGCGTACTTCTAATTGAATTGAAGCGTTTGGTATCTACTCGAAGGACCACAGAAATAAGACTTACTTATTGTTGAATCCACTATAAGTAATTTTTGTATTTATTTAATTTAAATTCACTCATTCGTCACAAAAAAATTATTTAGCCCTGGAACTAATTATTAAGGGACCTTAAATATTGAACATTTTTATATCCTTCTATGAATTAATTTTTGGGAATTCAGAAAGAATTTATATTATTTAATCCTATTACTGTCATTGTACTGGATCGAAGGACTGCAGGAAAAACAAATAGCTACATAAATCTTGAATAACAATCAAGAATAAAAAGTCCAGCATTCAATGAGATAAATAAAATATTTTCTTTGTTGTGAATTAACCTTGCTCTAAATTAAGTTTTTTACTGTTCTACATCACTAATATATTGATTAAAGCACCATATCATTACACAAGTATGCGAAATACTGGAAACCTGCACTAGACCTCTATTACAGTGATTATTATACATTTACTAAGTATTTTACTACCAATTTGTATTTATGGGCTCTGTTTTAACTACACGGCAAAATCTGATTGGAAATAATGTGCTACTAAGTCATACCTATAACTATTAAATTATTTACTGAAAAGAATAAAATTTAAAATGGACTACTCATTTCCATATCGCTTACATAGCGAGAATCTTGTTAGCAAAAACTCTTTGTAAAGTAGACATCCGCTGAGCTTGATTGACTTTTCATAGCAATTTATTTAATGCTTGAAATATTAAGAAGGTTGATCAGTTTATCTGAAATATTTGTGGAAGAAATACTTGACTGGGATAATACAGATTTGGAAAATCTGGAAAAGTGAGGAATATACATATTGAGAAGCCATAAAAAAATCAGATAAATTGGAAAATTATCCAGGGTTACTAGATTCTTATGAATTGTACATGAAAATATAAAAAAATCAATCATTTTGTGGTAGAAAAATTGTGTTAAATTTCTGGTATTAATTGATTATTTTGTCGAGCATAAAATATTTGATATAGAATTACAATTGGTTCCTTGTTAGTCCAGTCGAATTCAACGAGATATTAGTGAGCTTAATGTAACATTATTTTTAATTATCTAGATACTTGCCTTGTTTATTTTTCTATTAATGTTTTTCCGATGAAAACTCTTGGATAGAGAGTGGAAATGTCAAAAATTGATAAAATATTCAAAATTTAAACCAAACAATTCAGACATGAGTTTTTTTTTTTTTAATGGAATCGAGGGATGTGTATGTGGATGCTTGATTTAGAAAAATCCGAATGTGCAAAACTGGCTTTTCGGGAATATATTTTTTTTCACACATAGATGCTAATATTTCCGATAGTATAGCGATTGGGCAAAATATGTATACATTATTGTTTGTTTCTTGGAAAATTCCCTTTCGAAATAATATCTCTTGAAGGAAAAAACTTTTCAGAACTCATTTTATAAATAAATATGTTTTATTGGGTATATCAGTTCTGTATAAATTAATTAGAAACACAACGTTTCGACAGCAAAGTGCTGCCTTTTTTAGTGTAAAGAAATATGAAAATAAACAAAATTGTCAAGACAACAAAAATAAAAGTACAAATAGTAACTAGATAAGTTTAAAATATTAACTCCTAGGATCGTAGAGCTCTGCCTGTGGTTGATGATTTAATATCCACAGGTCTTCAGGAGATAATAATGAAGGTCTAAATAAGGAAATTGTCAACTCCTTGTGGTTCTAGGTCAATCTGGCTCTACTCTTTTTGGTTTGGCGCACAACTGAACCATCCACAGATCTTCAGGAGGTGGTGATGAAATAACTTTTGCAAGTAGATTCGTAGATAAAAATAACTTGAAATTATGAACAAATGATTGATAGCCATGATCGATTAAGTTCATATCCGGTATTCAAATTCAAATTATTCGGTGATTTTTTTATTTCAATTGCTTCTCTTATAAGCCTCTTGAACCAATCGTTCTCTTTAGCCAGAAGCTTTGTATTCTTGAAGTCAATGCCATGTAATTCTTGAATAGCATGCTCAGCCACAGCAGATTTTTCTGGATGGTTCAATCTTATATGACGAGAATGCTCTTTCAATCTTGTTTCTACAGTCCTCTTGGTTTGTCCAATATATACTTTGGCCACATTGACAAGGAATCTTGTATATACCTGGATACTATAGAGGAAATCTGTCTTTAACATTACCAATAAGATTTTGTATTTTTAAACTGAAAGTGTGTGAAGTTTTAATGTCATGTTTATGTGAAAGCCTTCCAATTTTATCCGTTATATTAGCTACGTAAGGCAACATAGCAGATATTTTCTTATTATTTGGATCTTGAATAGGTGGCACAGAATTCTTCTGTCTAAGTGCTTTCTTAATATGTGTTCTATTATAACCGTTCTTCAAGAAAACATCATCAAAAAATTTGATTCCATCAGATAGTTTACTTGGATGACATAATGAAGGGGTTCTCTGATTTAAAGTTTTAAAAGTACAAAATTTTTGAGCAGGATGGTGATTTGATGACTCATGTAAATATTGATTTGTATGGGTCGACTTCCTATTTACAGAATGGATAAGTTCACCATTATCTTGTTTCTCCAGGTAAACGTCCAGAAAAGGAAGACTGTCCTCCTTTTCTGGATAATTTGATATATTTATGTTGCTCAATTGTTCATAGTCTACGGAAAAATTTATAAAAATGAAATTTATTCAAATTTCAATTGCATTTTTCTCAATGTTCTTATCATGTAAAGGTATAAAACAAATACATAGTTAAATTGAGAAAAAAATATTTTATTGAATGGGCCTAAAAAAATATAACTTTGTGTTGTAGCTTGAGAGCCACTGGTTCAAAAAAATATTTTCCTCCATACTTGGGTGTCCTCCTTGGTCCTGCATAAGATTGCTCTATAGTATTTTATTGTAACTTTAATAACATAGAAGTTATTCGAGGTAGCTCGTTTAGCTGTTACACCCTGTATATTTAATTTGTTTTTAAGTTTGTTATTGAAATAACAGTATATATTAAGTTAACGAAATTCAATCATTTCAATTGTTAAAATTTTGTCAAAAAGTCAATCAGAAGATTTCTCATCTCGAAATTATCAAGCCACTTTTTGCTCAAATTATTTAATTTGACTTATCCATGAATTTTTTCTCAGTAATGTTGAATTTGATACAATTGATTTTCATCAGTAAGACAACCAGAACCTCACGTGTACCTTGGATTTTTTCTTGTCAAATTCGACTGAAAAATCTGGGAAGAGGAAGCTTCATAAAAAGAAAATGAGTGAGCGAGCGACATACGTACACCAATATTATTAAAGGTCATTTTGTCATGAGCTCTGTGCGAAATTTATGTCAGACAATCTTATAGACACATGACCAAACACTTAGGCTTGTCTTTAAACGAGCTTAAAATACGATATTTAGAGCTTTTAATATTCTGTTAATTTTTCCACTCATAAAGAAATTTGAAGCTTTAAATTTTCAAAATTGTATTTTTCATCATCAGCCTGAGGAATTTTTCAACAGGGCGGTATTATTTCCAGTGAATGTTGATAATGAAGATTGTTAGCAACTTTAAAAAATTCCTTGAGCTCCTAATGGCCCGATTTCAAGAATTCAGATGCTTCTTCATACAAGAAAAAAAAAAACACATCAACAGAGGCTTCATGTATTGCTTTAAAAAGTTTTAAAAATTGCAATTCCTTTTATAAACTAGCAGAATTGCAAATGTGCAAGGACCACAAATCTTATCAGGATTAAGTTTGTGGAAATGCATTTGATTTAACTTGAATTTTTTAGGACAGAATTCACAAGATGATAAAAAACGCTCGAAGATCTCAGATGAGCTTTTCCAGCAACTGTATTTTCTTGCCGTTGAATGAAATATGAAAATAAGTTCCTGGAACATCAAAAGATGCCATTTCAATTGCATTTTTCCTATACTTACGAAGGTATTAGCACCTTTTGCACTTAAATTCGACTAGAGTATATCAATATGGTGAAAATAAACCTTATAGTTACTGTGAATTTTGTTTGATATTGTACTGTCGCGAAATCCTATATATTTATGAAAATCATTTGCCTCACCTTTTCTTCCTTTACATTGGAAGAAATCCTTTTGAAATTATATTTCTCTGTCAAATTAAAATTGGAATTTTTCATCCTTATTGTAGAGAGAACCTGAAAAAATATAACAGCCTAAAAATCAAGGATTTATGTATATCATCATTTGTAGTAAACTTGAATTGAGCTTATTGGTTACCTCAAAAGGTTCTTGAGAGCAATCGATTCAATTCCATCGAGAAAGTGGTACTAAATTAGCCAAATTCAGAAAAAAATTTCATGGAAATTCGAAGCTACTCAATGAAAGACCTGTTTTCTATATGTCACTAACACCAAGTATACTTTTCTGCGTGCTATTATATTTATATAAACAGGAATTAAGACGTGCTACAAATGATTGAAGATTGTGTTGTCATCGGAAGCTGAGCTTCCCTTAAAGTTTGTACGCGCTAGCTTGCTAGGAAGTGGTTGAAATTTAGATAGCAAGATCACAGACAAACTGATGAAAGAGCGAGTTAATATTGCATTGTGGTACAGTTCTGAGCTATTCTTGAAGTATCGCGTCTCTAGGTCATCGGTAAATTAGTTTAAAATCAATTATAAAATTTGTACCAAACAAACCAAAAGACAGATAAAAAAGCGAGTTGATAAAAACGTAGTCAAAAACAGTGCTCTTCAATATAGATGCGCCTAAAGTAAGACTCAAACCTACAAACTCAAAATTTGCATTCGCAATATGAAGAAACTTTTGCGTTGATAACTCCGTTGCAAGATCATCAAAAAGTCCAATTACTACAAGATTATCATTTCTCAATTAGTCTCATTCTCTTCGGCAGGACTAGAAGAAATATTGTAGCCAATCAACTCCAAATACATTACCCATTTCTCAGCAAGGACAAATTCCTCGCCAAGGACTCCTCCGATCTTATGCTGACTAATTGCACTTAACAACAAGGCACGTTCTTGGAGTATCCGTTGCCCTAGTGTTAGTGTGTGTGTCTGGGACTAATTAAGCTGTCACTAGCTCGCCTTTAAACGATTTAATGAACACATCAGTCTGCGCGTTTTTAATTCATGCGCGGCTCGGTCCCCGTGGTAGCGATATCCAGTTACAGGTTACAAACCAACGACCCGAACAAGAATATCTGCATAAAATTAGGAGAAATCGATAGGTAATCGATGAACAAAAAGCAAAGGATCCGGAGAGAATAGCATACGATTCAGATTCTGATAGGGTGATTACTAATTGGGTGTTTACTACCTAAAAGTGGGACACTAAAAAAGCTGATTTAGCACAAAAAATTAATTTTTGCTGTTGGATTTAAAATAAATATTTCTCATGCATCTTTGGATCCGTAAGGTGCTTATTACAAAAAAAAAACGATAATCGAGAGAAGAGTTCTGGATTAGTAAAAAAGGTATTCTAATATGAAGTTCACTTGACGACGAAAAATAAATATAGAGCCCCGCCTACACTCTCTATTTCGATCTAGTCTTAGCATTCTTCATAGCTCCGTCTCTTACATTTTTATATAATTCACCTACATTACCGATCTGCGTATGACTCACAATGTCATTCTTTTTGTAGCAAGCAATTATTACCATTGGCAGAACTATCAAATCTAGTTGTATGATTTATGTGGTGGCTGTGTGAAAAGACCGTTTTGAAATCGCTTTGCTGATTTGTCTTCTCGTCTTCCATTTCCTCGACGATGTTCATATCTCGCGTTGATCTCCTGCATCCACGTTGAATGTGGATCACAAGAGATAGTGTAAACTTCTCTCTGAGGTCACTTCTTGTCGCCGCCTCCGACTTCCTCAGGAGCAGCCGGAGGCAGGCTGAGATGAACCGCGGCTGATCCGAGAATGTAAGACGCTGGGAACAGCACTATCACGCACCATCGCCTCAACTAGCGAATTAAAATTCATGTAACGCTGCACTCCTAGCGGCTCGGCTTCAGCCCCCAAAAACGTGTCGCCGACAGATAACAGAAGAACATTTCACATTTGTTTGGTAAATGGGCTTTAGATTTTTTTGTGACTTTAGCAACTATTAGAAAAACTGGATGAGGAATTCTGGGATTATCTGATTACTACTGAATTTATTTGATAGTTTTTTGGAATTTATTCTTATAGGAACAATAATCATAAATTTTTCGTTTGATATACGTGAGAAAATTGAATTTAGTATGTCAAAAGTTCAATCGACTCTTTTTCGAAGTTTCGTGAATGAAATTCTCTTATTTGAATAATTTTAATACATAGATAAGTTATTTTCAGGAGCCCTACTAGGCATGTTGACAACTTAATATATTATTTGAATTTAGGACCCCCCACATATTATAAATTTACATCTTTATCAAATAAACACCAGGACACTACTAAAAATTCAATAAATATTTAAATTAGTTTGTCAAAATTAAAATGAAACTACATGATTCACACTAAATCTCGAAACTAACACAAAAAGAAAACATGGAAAGTAGAAAAAAAAATTATTGATACATTAATTGTGCCACAGCAATAATAACTGAATAATATGGTACCTTTTTCTACCTCTGATTGTGTGGGTGTATTGTAATCGTACTAATTTAATTTTGAAATAAGAACTTTCTAGGGCACACCATATATAAATTTTATTATTCGTGTATCAGAATCACTGACTGACGAGGAAAACTAAGAAGCGTGTGTAGGTAATTTCAAGATTAAAACACTCCACGTCATCATTTCATTTATTACAGCTTTCAACGGAAATATCCAACAAAATTCAATCCGATTCTTTATATAGGTGATGAGATAACTTCTCATTCCCTTTTTGAGCATACTGCATGCATTGAGGAATATAAGATTTGGCATACTTAAAGTTCATAAATGGAGAAGGAGTGCAGAATGCTAAAATTATATACAGGATGAAGAGAAAACATTGTAACGCGCGTGAGAAGGAATGTGAGGTTTGGCATACTTGAAGTTTATATGAACAAGGAGTGCAGAAATCTAAAAGTCTATACAGAATGCCAAATTTGAATTTACTGCCGAAAACAATATTATTTTCCGCTGGAATATATCAAGAATTACGCATCAAATGAAAAAATGTCTATAGTAAAAATTTAACGATTCTTCCTTCCTCCAAAGGGCGACAATAGGAGTAACTCCTCTAAAATCTTAAATGGAAACTACAATTTTTTATTTCAGATTTAGATAGAGCGGTTGAATACCAAGGTAATTCCACTTTAAATCTCCGGAGATAGAGGATTCAATTCAATAAAACTCAAATTCAACAATATAATGAATTTTGGTCGAATTTCGACTACTGAGCGACCACTAGTTTATATAAATTTATGATGAATCTTACAGCACTTATTTCGGTGACACATTATTCGTTTCTGTATAAGCATGTCATTATCCTTCCAAATTATCATGTGTTTAGTTATTTGAGTTTTGATCAATGAATTATTGGAAATTTCAAGTATACAACAACTGAAAAATTTGCATAGCACTATGGCAACATTATGATGTCATATAAAACAGTCTACTACCAAACTGAACAAACCAAATGCTATTAGACTAAAGCATTAATTAGAAGAAAATAAAACTTGCATAAAAGGATCGAACAAATGAAAAATGCTGGAATATCAGAACTAGATTATACAAAAAAGTTGGACATATTACATTCGTTGCATTCTCCCTCACAATCATTCAATGGTGTAAAGATTTTTAATAATAAAAAGGATCTCAGAACCGAGAAATATTACCAAAGTGGAACGATCGACTAGAAAGAAAAATAAATAAGTAAAGAAAGCCTCAAAGTATTCCGAAAAAAATGGAATATGTTCCTTTTGCAATTCCCAAAATATCGTTCTAGCTGGTGAATAAAAATATAAGTTAAAAGTGGACAGTTATAGAGTTAGAAGTACCCCCTAAGCAACAAAATTTATCTGATGCGATAAAATTTTTTATGTAGGTAGTTGATAGATAGGATGTACAATAATATATCAACGTTCTGTTAGGTAGAATGCTGAGAAAATTTGGAAAATGGTGGATTAACCTCAAAAAATCTGTTACAAATAACCTGAAAATTGAAGAAGGAAAGTTTCATACAAAAATTGTAGGTGACGTAGTTTTTGGTTTTTTGAACAGCTTTCTAGCTCTAACGCATTGAAAAAAACAAAAAGCATTTTGAAGGTGAAAATTTATACTTTGTGATTTTTAAGTTTTGAAATTGGATCCCTTCTGATTCATACAAAAAAAATTAATAGTATTTTTATTTTTTTTTAAATATCATTTTATTTCAATACTTAAAATATTCTTATCACCCTTGCCCCTATGAAAATAAATTATTATGTCAATATAAAATCCCATATTTTTTAAAAATTATTGTCACTCAATTGAAACCTTGGAAAAAAGATATTAAAATCTATTGGAAGTAGTGGATGATGCTGACTGTTACATTAAGGCCCAAGATATCCACCCCCTAATAAATTTATTTGGTGAATAATAACTATGGTAGCAATTATTCACCAAATTAATTTATTAGGAAGTGGATATCTTGAGTCTAAATGTAGAAAACGATGTGTGGGAATTCAGTCAAAGAATTTTATTGCTTCTATCTTATTCTACAGTTTTGGTCCCGCCTGGACCATCTTCAGGAGTGCTACATTTGTACAATAGTATGAAAATGAGGGACAAAATGATCAAGTGAACTGAAAAGTGTATTTACAATAGAATTAGTGTTTCATGAAGAAAAGATTTCTTGTCTTGTCTTGACTTTCAAGACAAGAAAATGAAAACTTCTTGTCTTGCCCATTTCTTGACGACGCATTTCTTGTCTTGTTTCAAGAACTCCTGATATTTCTTGATCTTGACATAAGAAATCCCCTTTCTCTATTGCTTTATCCGAACACTCAGTTTAGCGTTAGTGTCTACCCTTTATTCTCTCTGTCAGTTTTGTTATGAATCGATTCTAGCAACGTTTTCCAAGATTGCCACCAATAGAAATAAATGAAATGTTTGTCATTTTCATGTTTCAATCAGTATTTGCAATTATTATTTTTTGTTATATGATATAGTAATGATAATTTGACATAGAAGAGATAGCAACTTTCTTAGAGTATTGGGGAATCTACCTATACATTTTTCCTCTTCATGTACGATTTAATCACCGGAAACTGATGACTTATGCTTTGGATGTGTATCAAATATTTGTTTTGAAAATCATAGTCACAGATACTTTTTACTTCCTCGACTTATATACAATAGGAAAAGTATTGAAATTGTGTTTTTTTGATAGTTCGAGACTCTGATGAATTTTCAAATTTTAGACCTTACTGAACCTAAAAAACATAAGTTTTAATGAAATCGGTCGGTCTGCCTGTCTGAAAGTAGAATAATCAGAGAATCTGTACGAATTTTTGACTGAGATTCAATAATATTTGAGTTTTTTATGGAAAAACTAGGTTCAAATTTGTAAATGAGCTTTTTTAACCAGAAAATCTAGAAAAAGACTCAATTTTCTAAAATATTTATGTATATTTGGAGGACTAGAATATAGCCGCCATATGTCACCATAACTAACAGCTGTCATTTTGAAAATGACGCTGTCTCTTTGACAATGACGCTGTCAGTTTGACAATGACAAATGTCACTTTGAAAGTTGGTATGACACTCCTGAATTCATGAAACAGTGATGAAACTAGCCATGAAATTTATTATTGAGAAAAAACTGTAATGGCTACAGCAGATTTTAATATTTTAATAAATATGCAGATTTGAAAAATTAATTGTCAAGATATCAAGATTTCTTGACAAGACGTCTTGATTCTTGATAGTACTTTCTTGCCTTGTCTTGGGAAATAAAAAATACTTCTTGTCTTGGTCTTGTCTTGATTTCAAGACAAAATCAAGACAAGATCATTATTTCTTGATTCTTGTGAAACACCAAGTACACTTTTCAGTTCACTTTGTCAGTTTGTCCCTCATTTTCACACTGTTGTACAAATGTAGCACTCCTGAAGATGGTCCAGGTGGGACCGAAACTGTAGAGTGGAAAAAAGCAATAAAACTCTTTGACTGAATTCCCACACATCGTTTCCTTCATTAAAATTTATATTTCATTTGTGGATAGACTGATCGGTTTGAATATAATTTTATTGGTAAGGTGAATGATGCTTCTAAAATAGTTATTTGTGTATCAAGGCCGTAAAGGTTATCTTTTTTGGTCGAATCTGTTGTTTGCGGCCGAAGCGTAGCTGAGGCTGCAATTCAGGTGAGACCAAAAAAGAACTGTAGGCCGAGGTGCACAAAACGTTTTTCAGGCGATCATTACGAAATAATTCAAAATCATAAAATTTTATCTATTTATTTCTAAAACATTGCAATAGTGAATCTTAGTTGCCGTTGGAATTGTATTATTTTATTATCTTCTAATTTAAGTGACATTTGTAAAAAATGCGTATCAATTTCTTGAATTGCACGAACTATAAAGATTGACGGAAAAATGTAATATATATTTCGGCGAAAACTGTTTCTTAAAGAGTTCATTAGGCAGCCCATTTAGGTAGGTATGAAGTGTTTATGAAGTAGTTTTTGACAGATCTGTCCCAAAAAGTAATATTTGACAGATCAGTCCCAAAAAGTAAAATTTGACAGATTTGTACCAAAAAGTGAAACTTCACGGCCGCAAAAGGAGCCATAAAAACACCTTTTTTGTTATGATCGTCTAAAAAATCATATATTATAGAGTTACCTTTTTTTCTGATTCAGAAAGCAAATTTTCATGCTGAAAAGTCTTTTGTTTTGTGCAGAGCTAAGTCAGCTACAATGCATGAAATACTTTTCAATTTATTTGTGAAAAACTAATGTTTTGAGTATAATTCACCATTCTCAACATTTTCCTAGCATTCCACGTGTCAACAACTTTGAAATATTATTGAACATCTCATCAACTATAGGAAAAAATTGGAGCTCAAAAACTATAATGTTTGTACTATGGGAAAACAAATTGATCCAATAAATCCCAGCATATTTTATTGACCTTTTTACTTCCACCAAGTTCCTTTTACCTCTCTGTCATAAAACTGGGCATCAATAGTACAAAGTATTATTTTGATAAAATAAGAAAAACAGAGATACTCACAGAATATTTTTCATATTTTTCAAGTTCTGAGAAAAACAAAGGAATTGCAGAATAAAACTATATTTATTGGTCGAATCCAGGATTGCAAAAGAGACTGATGGCTTGCTTCTTCCCGGAGACCAACGCCACGCACTCCCAGCCTAGAGTATAGGAAAATACAAAAAAAATTTGCGAGCATAGAGCCGGGAAAATAAACGGTCCCGACGCCAATATGAAACAGAGTTGTAATAAGTCCCTGTTATTAAATTTGGTGTTTAGTATCTGCGTTGACTTTGTCGATAGTGAAGAATAATTATTGGAAAGAATGAGACCTGAGAAGGTTTGAATCGAAGTGACATAATTCAGTTGATCTAACCTTGTACAATAATAAATAGATGATTTTTAACTGTTAATAATTGTAGACACTGATAAAGAGTCAATAAGATTCGAAACGTTTGTTGAAGTGATGCGAATTCATTTACTGATCCTGATTTATCCATCATTCGACGATCCATCATCTATTTATACTAATTCTGGATACGATTCATACCTCAACTTGTACATTAATGAAATTAAAAGTTTCAATTGCATCTATTTGATATAGCTGATGTTTAAATGGTGGTATAGTTCTCATTCCAGTTACTACGAACAGAAATAATAAAAACGGTTCACAGTGGAAAAAGTATCACGGCAAATGTTGGCATAAATATCAGTAACAATCATTTATTCTCTTACTGAAATGTTTTCTGTTGCACAAAAAGAGTAGTCCATAACATTAATCTAATTTAAAAGGACAACGTAGCAATCTATCTAATTTACCCCGTGGTCTAAGACACGTCCTTTCCATTTCAGCCAAACCCTTTTTTACTCTACATCCATTTCAAACCTTGCCGTCAAAGCCTGTGCTTCAACTTCCATCGTAACTTACTTTGTTTATGGACAAATCACTAGGTGAAAAAAATTGCAATTAACAAGTTTTAGCTCTGTTAATTGTAATTCTCATCTTTCCTGAAGATGTCCCGTGCGTAATGTTTTGTTTAATTAATTATAAGATAGTTTATGAAATGGCTTATTGGAATCTTCGCAAAGAGTTCCCTAACAGTACTAATTACCGTTTTTCGCGGTGACAATAATTACTGGAGTAAAATATTGCTGAAGACTGGTATGGATGTGCTTCGTTTGTACAGCTGCGGAGAGTTCTTCACTGCTTATAATTGGTGTTGGTTCTTCTTCATTAAATACAAGAGAATTTAGTGCAGTGCTTAGACGGAAAATATCAATATTTGAAATACTTTCAGATAAATTCATTCAATACTGAACACATAGCATAAGAAAATAATAGTATATTATTATACAAGTGTATAAAATAGTCTTTAAAGGCACTTATAGACAAAATAGGTACACTCCATTTCAGCATTTTTATTTTTATTGGCTTAAGTAATTTGGTTGGACATGAAAAAAGAGAATAAAGATGTGATGAACAATTTCCATCAATGAACGTGAATGAAACGGACGAGGTTCCATCCTTATGTATGTGTATAAGTAGATACTCAACAATTTTCATGAGCTCAATCGCTACTGGTATTCACGTTAAAAAATTCAGCTCTAAAATTTATGAAATAACTGAAATCTTTCCCTGTGGCATTCTTCAAGCATTATTCTTTTCTTCTCACAACTTTCGTCCTGCGTTTTTGTTCGATCCAAACAGTCTCATAAACATCCAGGGTCGTGTTTTTGCAGTCGTGGCTGCGGATCTGGGCACTGATCCATCGTCGAACGACAACGCAGTCCGGTTGGCCCTGCCGGAATTACCATCGAAATTGTTTCACGCTGCGACGATGCTAATTTCACAACCTCAAATTCCCACGCCAGAAATATGTATAATTAAAACATTCCATTGTTTTGTAATGGAATTAGTTCATTGGAGTAGATATGAGAGGTGCTAACCATCATGAAGAGAGATATTTCGGAGTAAATGATTTCGGTAGATACTAACTAACGAGTATTACACAAATATTTTTCTTCCTTAAATTTGTTGAAAAGAAGTAATAATCTACAAGATGAGCAAGTGGAATTGAAATATTGTTGAAATATTCCCAGTTCCGAAATGTATGGAAGTATTTTGGGTTATTAATTAACCTTTTCATTAACTACTCCTCTTCAGCATAACTCAGTGAAATTTACGACGAAATGTCTGTCGAAAAAAACATATTCCCATTAATAGAAAATCCTGAGAGAAATCCATTCTGAAGTGTGATATATTTATCGCTACCGCACGAATTCCGTCAGACTTGAGTCTTGGTATAATGTTGCTCCGCTCCGAAAGTTGTGCTGAGCGTCGAATCAAATATATCTCTTGTTCTCTTTGCTTGGCTTGTCGACGAGGACCACGTTCTTGTCCTCAGCGTGGGAACCAGTAAATATTGTCACGAATATCCAGCTACATCGAATTCCATCAAGCCACTTGTCATTATGGTTTATTCACGATACTTTGGCGTATGTCGCAATGAAAGTAACAGAAATTTTATTCCATATTTACATGAGGTAGTTCCTAATGGAAAACTTATAGGATGCACTTTTTCCTGCGTGAATATTTTGTTCAAAAATTGTTTGAATTAAAATGAAAATTGACATGACATCCATAATAATCCATGACCAAATGATTAAAGGATCACAATTGAATTTTAAGCATAATATGGGATTCTTCAGCATTGTTAAAATAATTGCCAAAAATAATCTGCATGTCCATGTCCTACTTAAAAGCCAAACAGCAATATTGCCACGAATGTCTGATCTAATTCTCAACGAATAGAATAATATTATAATTCACTATAGCAAGTTAGCTACAAGACCAAGAATTAACTATTAGATTCATGCTGTTGTGATATTAGTTATATTCTCAACGTATAGTAGAGTATTATAATAGAATCCACCATAATGCCTCTACACGTAGCACATACAATTGGTATCAAAATTGTAACATTCTGAAGATAATTACAAAAAGAAAATAATGGTATTGTGATATTTACAATAGTAAATAATTCATTATGCTAGTGTGAAATGTGATATGATATATGTCAGGAAAGAAATACAATTTTAACACTGAAAGTATCAATTAGACTAGCTGACAATGTTGAATCCAAATTATCTCCGTTCGAAACCTCGCAATGTGTTTAGAAACATCCAATTTATTACCGGCGGATTCTTCGATGTGAACAACAGATACCGCAGAAATTTTCCGAGCCACTTGGCATTCCAATTCATCAACTATCATGCCAATATTTGCCATTAAAGTGGCCTATGTATTTCTCGAAGCATGGCCTCACAGATTTCAGAAACGAGCTACAACAAACAAACATCGGCCAAACATGTTAATCCCAACTACTTTTTGGCATATTTTAAAAACATTCTACCGGTGCCTACATCTTTCGGACGTAAGAAAATAGTTATTTAAGTATTAAGGACAGTAAGTACATTTTACCGATTGGGAATAATAGTTTGGAGGCCGAGCCTTGGTAAGGTTTCCAAATATTATACGAAATCGATACTGTACTTATTGACCGTGATGCTTATAAAATTTTTTGCACGATTAGAAGATCCTAAATATGAGTCCGAATCTTCTTTTCAAAATAACTTACTACTGATTATTGTATATTCGTTGTCAGCTATCAAGTTTGGCATTTTATTCTGAATATTCAATTACAAATAAAGACAAATAAATGAATATTTTTTTGTGAAAATCCACAATTTTTTACTTATCGCCTTTGCTGATGGGCGGTAAGTCAGCATAACCATAGTAACCACAGTTTGCTGGCAAAATCAACATACCACCTCAAATAGAGGGCCGGTAAACACATATAAACGCCCAATCGTGCAAAAAATATTTTTTTTGCCAACTGTCAAAAAAACATGGTATTTTTGCATTGTTGAAAATGAACATATTTTTCCACTAGTGAAAAAATAAATCCTATTTTTGCACACCTAATCTAATATAAATCAGTTTAATAATGCCACAAAGATAGAAACAAACAGGTATTTAACAAAAAAAAAATATGAATTTGTACATAAAACTACTTATTTTTGAATATAAAAATTAATTGTTGACAGTTCTTTATTTATCAAACAACAATTGCGCATACTTTTGGTTACAATACCCAGGTGACTGCAAATTAATTATAGTTTGTACTTTTTATCTACATTTTACTGAATAAAACAATAATTATTGTTGATCTATAATTTTTTGACATTGGGCGAAAAAATATTATTTGTATTTCGTGTGCGAAGTGATTGTATTTTGTTGCGCTTTCGAATGAATTTGTTACCTCGACCTTACGGTCTCGGTTAAAATTGACATTCTCACGCGCAACAAAAAAAAACAATCACTTCGCACACTTAATACAAAAATAACTATTAGCATACGGTATTCCGATATTGTCAATAATAGAAAATTCATGTCGTTTTCCAGTTTTTCATAAACAAATATTGATAAACATAGCTGAATTCGTACTGATATCAGATATACACCAATCACACATTTCATATCTTCTGCATAAACCAAACAAGCCACATATAGATATAGCAACATCCTAAAGAACTATTAATTATAACAATTCTGAAAAAATTATTATAATTTATTCGCCCTCCACAAATAAATAAATATCACCAGAAGCTTAAATGAAAATTTATGGAACTGTTCTGCAGTAAAAAGACTTTCTAGCTTTTCATTATTTTTTGAATTTTCATGAACGCATGCCGTTTCAATATTGCTTGCAATTTTGAATGTATAAACCAGAAAGATGATTATTTATATGTAGTACACTATCAGGAGATAATATACAGAGTGTAAGAGAGATAAGTACATCAATTTCAACCAGTATAACAATTTTTCTAAATAACTTTTACCTGCAACCCCTCTAGTTAAAATTAATTAAAGTTTTGTCAAAAATTTCCCTGTGCACTGTCGATTAAAATGAGTATTTTATGACTGTGAACGATCTAGTCTAGTCGAGAAGTGAGTTCTCTAAGAGAAATAGTTCTAAGAGTCCAAAAAATATGAGCAATAGCTCATTCGATTTGGGATGAAATTTAGAAGAAAATATTTTGGGATATCCCGCTTCCTAATCTCTATCTGTATTGTTTATAGTTTTAATTTATTGTTGAAAATAGGGTTCCAAGCAACCTTTATAGTACAAGCGGACCGGCTGCTGAGAGACGACAGCACATAATATAATTTTTTTATAGTATTAAATAGCAATTTGAAAAAATTATAGTGTTATTTCTAGACCTCAATGAATGAAGTTTTGTGTGAAAAAAATATTTAAATTAATTTGTAAGAAAGTGAGGCTATTGTAAGCTAACTGATTTTTTTCGAAAATCCGTTCCCATTGAGAGCATCAAAAAATGTTCAAATAAATCGTCTATAAATTTTTGGCTTCTTGGAGCTTTTCTCACATGTACACTCTGCAAGATTCCGTCATATAAGTGTTCAAAAGTAGCTTATCTTATTTATTATTAATATTTAAAATTGATAAAAAACGAAAAATCTAATAAATGTCATCAATTTTAAAAATCAATAATGAATAGGATGAGCTACTTTTGAACATTTATATGACGTAATCTTGTTGAGTGTACATCTTAGAAGGCTCCAAGCAGCAAAAAATTCATAGACGAATTATTTGAACATTTTTTGATGCTCTCAATGAAAACGGATTTTTTCGATTTTCACTATCCCTCATAGTTTTTGAGTTATTGCAAGAAAACTAGGCAACTTTTCTTTGTTTCTTTTTTTTGCTAATAACAATTGCAATTTTTGTTGGCGGAAAAAATCCCGAAAATATCTTCTTCTAAATTTCATTCCGAATCCAATGAGCTATTGCTCATATTTTTTTGGACACTTAGAACTATTTTTCTCAGAGAACTCACACTTCTCGACTAGACTAGATCGTAGTCATGTCAATTATTCATTTAAAACCGAAAGAATATTTGAATTTTGGCAATATATTGGGATCCAAGCTTACGTCTGTATTTCTATTTTGCATATTGTGTAAAAAATTCAAATTTGTTGAATAATGTCTCTAACTTGTACCATTTGCTCTATTAGTCATATCTATATCTCACTGTCAAGTTCATTGATTTCTTTCGAGGATCTCACGTATTTTTAAAATAGTTAGTACATTTCTTACAAAATAAAATGGGTTTTAGTCCATTGTACTTTCACAGATAACAGCTTGAATGGCAGTCGAAATCTGTATTGTCATCTGTGAGTGTTGAATAAAGTTATTGTTATACTTAAATAAGCCACGGTACCACATCGCATCAACATTGACATATTCGCATCTCTTCTTGAACTCGCAATCCTTATCATCATTATTTGGAGCTTTTTCTTATAAGAGGATGACCTGATCTAGTTCCTGTGACGTTCCTATGATAAATAAGAATTTGGAACATGTCCAATTTGCATAGTAAATTGACAATAATTATCAAGTCAATATCAATGTCGAGTCACACCACAGATCTCAAACATTAGGAGAAAATTATTCCATGATTTATTTAAAGAAAACTTTGAGATATTGATTGAAATTCAACTCTAAAATAATGAACTTAGTGAAATCAATTGAAAATATTGCTACAATCCTGTAAGCTTCTATCCTTATAGAACAGAAAACATAACTTATGAATGTAATGAGACTGAATTTGGTAAGTGAATTAAATGTTTTCTGTAATATTAGATGAAAAATAACGTACGTTTTATTTGTTTGATAGATCAATTCACAAGGCACGCATCATTGAAACAACCCCAATGTAAAGTTTTTATTAAATACATAAAAAACGTGTACACCTCAGTCATTTAATCTGATAGTCTGCGTTTTAAATAAGCAATAAGTACTAAATATCTCACAGTATTTTCATCATTATGAATGAGTAAACAAGATTTTGACATGAAATACGTTGACCTAATCGCAATAATTTTATTTATTGTGAGAAATGAGAATATGGAAACCGCTCCAAATAAATTCGCTGGATGAATCAGAGCCTATTCCTAAATTGCCTACGAAATTGCTGTTAGCAAAGGCAGACATTTCTAAAGATTTGAAATTTTGTGATTATCATAAATCGATTTTTTTTTTAGTTTATTTGAAGAAATTGACTGCTCTCATTATGTTAAAAACAATTGCTCCATTTTTGTTGCTAGGAATCCAATAATTATGAAGCACCGTGTTAAATTATGGAGGAGTTAAAATACTGAAATAAAATCGAAAACTCGGAGAAAAGTTGGAAAAAAATAATATTGTTGCTCCAGACGAGCTCTATTACTGATTGAATTTGGAGTATTTATTTCTGCTTCACACTGTGTATAACAAGAAAACAGTCAAGTGTGAGCAGAATTAAAAATTAATTCATTTCTAAAATGTTTACATGATTAATTTCTTATATTTCTTATAATAGACATCCTCTGATTTTCCAGGAACTTATCGCATTTTAGCTTGTTGAATTAAATTTATTATTTTTAGAGATAGTTTTTCTTCTGCATTCATTAATTCAATTACAATAAGCAACTACAAAAAAAGAAGAACACTATCCAAACCGTGGTAACAATATGGCATTATATAAAACAGGAAGTATAAGATTTTGTTAACACTGTTCTATATTTTCTTTGTGGAAAAACGCTGACCGATTTTGATTATTTACATAATGATCTTCAGAGCTGGTGAAGACTACAATGAAATGTTCACAAAAATTTTGAATACAATAATACGCACAAAAAGTTTAATAATTGAATTGAAAAATTAAATCAAAAGTTCTTGGAGTACGTTCCATTAGGCGAGCGCAACGATTCGCTCACGACCGCAGTTTTTGCCGTTCCATTAACATATGATTTCTGTGGTTCGTGTTTCAGGTTGAACGATGTGAATGTCTGCTGAATTTCAAATTAACTGACAATCCGTTGTCAAGTTCGAAAAGTAAATCATCAATAAGATTAAACTAATCTAATGCAAAATGGATAGATGAATGGAATGAATTAAATTTGCCTGTGTAAATTATTCTCTCATAAATAATGAATAATAATTGAATTGAATAAATGAGAGACCGTGAAATTATATGTCATATTGACAAATACTTTTTTCAATCAATCGACATAATTTGGAATCGAAATTACAAATTGTAAAGACACTTTTTCGATCAATTCAAATTTCTTGGTTATTCCTGCAAATATTAATGACCATTTTCTTTCAATTGCGAGTGTGAGCTTGAAGCCGTCGCGATTAATTACGTCATCTATAACGTATTGATCTTGAACGTCTTGTGGAACGATTATTGAGGCGACATAAATGTTGCGGTCGTATAGTGGAACGTACCCTTGATTAAATGAACTAAAATCGAAATGCTGATAATTTCCAGCCTAATTTTATTATTTTTAAATTCAGGTATAATGAAACATTAGTGTACGACACATGTATATTAATGCCTTTAAAGCACTTACGACATTAAAGGCACTTCGCTTCTGTCGTACGACACTATATTTCAAATGACTATAGTAGCAAGCTTATTATGAATGGTTGCTGGATAAAATTTGTTCTTGATAATTCCGTAAAAACAACTAGTCATCTGTCAAATATGAAATCTTTCGAAATGTAGAGAATATTGATGCTATCTTTCAAACTCAGATTATGCAAGAAGAATCAGTATTGTGGAATGGATCAAGAGAATGTTGTAAACAAGTCAGCAAGGCTGGCATTTAGTGGTTTCAATAAACTTGCATAGAGTATCATTTACATTTTGTCCAGCTCTGGCAAAACAGGCTTTCGTTTCTGCGTCTGCTCTCCACAAAACACAAACCTTGATGGCTTTCTTCAGTGATTGATAGGCGTGAGTTGGTATGTAAGACATAGAGAGGCGTTGGCGAAACAGTGACCATATCCAGTGAGTCCGCCTGCAAGATCTACATTATTTATGAAACAACATGTCTAAAAACTGGCGCACGATCTTCCATGCATACTACAGAAGACAACAGACTAAGAACTGAAAGCTGAGAGCTGATTTCGTACGTCAGTAGCCCAGGAGTTGAGGTGCCACGAGAAAATAAATGGCAAGATTATTAAACACGGATCCAAAAAGTTGAAGCTAACAACACCAAGTGAATTTCAATGCAAGAGAAGAAGTTTTTGGAAAGATAAAGAGTTTGACATCGTGTTTAAGTGTGATGGAAGAAAAACTATAGTTTTTTTTGCTAAAACACTTTGAAATCGAATAGTAAAGAAAGTTTATTAGAGGTGAAACATGGTGACAAAATTGTCTAGACAGAGGACAGTAAATGACGAAATTTGTTGAGAACTGTTGCACCAACATTTCTGATAAACAAAAAACCTCTTATTTGTTCAGTAGTTATTCAAGCAATAAATCTTAGCACACTCATTTAATATAAATAATGAACGTAATGGCTAAAAGCAAATAAACGGTGCTGTAAATCTACTTGCGGTATTATCTTAAACATCACTCAAATCATAAGCTTCAATAATCAAACCTCTTAGAATTTCCCGCTCAACAATGCAATAAATATCAAATTACAAATGGTTGTTGTGGCATTCAGTCAAGTTAACGGTAAAAACAGTGTGCGTTTACGTTTACCGTTTGCCGGTTCGCAAAGCCGAAGCCGCCGATGATTCTGCGCAAACAAGAGATGTGCACTTTTTCCCATGGCTGCTGCGATGCTGTAAATCAATGCGTTTATAGCCGAAGATGAACCTGGTAATGTTTCACTTCTAATGTAACCGCAGTTTATTTATTAATAAATATAATTTAATTGCGCGGTTTTTATTTAGCGGCCTACTGTGAGATGCAGAAGACGGATAGTCTAGCAGGTACAATGAAGATAATTCCTAAAACGAATGATGTTGAGTTATATTGAATGATTGGAGTTGAATGACGTTACTATCAGAGTAGTTTTTCAAGTGTCAAGAGCATTGGAGAACCTGAAATTCCAAGTAAATCCCACATATTTAACACAGTATCTACGTCAACTTTGAACAGTTGTACCAGTGATGTACCTACTTGAATTATTATCCCTGACAAAGAACTGTAACTACTATTTTGGTCTGTGATGGTTGATGAACACAAGATGGGGAATAGGTACTTGTTACAAAATTTATGCACCCAAAGGTTGACTATTTTCCAAGATATTTTAGCTACGATATATTTCATTAGATACATACAATTTATATAAAAGATTCAGGAACTCGCTTCGTGTTAGGAATGAATATCCATTCCCATCTCACTAAATTGCAATCTCGCATAACAATGCTTACATTTATGATATATTTGTCATGAAGTCCTCAACATGAATAGAACTTACAATTCCAACGAATGTTTACTAAAGTTTATGTGAATATGCAGTCAGAACTGAGCATATCATTAGACATGGATCCCAATACTCATCCATCACTTTTGCTCCGGTGATACTCCAACCACAAACATAAAATATACCTCATCGCTAACTGATTTCCTAAGAGATTTCTTATTTATTTGACAGAGTTATGATAGTGAAGATTTGTTTCCACGTTTTGCTTCTATCTTAGAAGACAGAAATGCGAATTGAAATATTTTCTCATGTTTTCATAATTAAATACCAGCATTTGATGGGAATGCTCAAGAAGTTATCTCCTTTGATTGTTTTGTCATTAAATAAATATTTTTGCTTTAAACTGGAGAATAACTCATTGTAAAAGAATGTTACAGGTCTGTCATAGTCATGCATAATAGTGCCGCTTTCAATTATTATTACCAGATTTACACATTCCATCTTATAGCAGACCAATAATGAATCCGATTATGTTCTGAAATTAATAGTCATATTCAAAATCCAATTTATCAAAAAAAAAATATTTTTCATGAATTTTTCTTCAAAAGCTCCTGTACTTGAATAAGAATGTTCGTTTATCTTGCCAGTAATCAAATTATCACTCTTAACTGTAGGGTTACGTTTTAATGCTAGCTAATTTCACACGTAAACAACAACTTTACTGTGGAGCTCATGGTGCCATAAAGAGCAACTACGTTTATAACACACATTCCTGAAGGGTGCTAATAGAAATATCGTACAAGCTTTTAGATGTAGGCACACCTAGTGTGCTCGGCCATACACTTTTTTGTGGCAATAAATTTTTAATAAAAAATCTTAGTGGGGAGCAGTCCAAAATAAAGTACAGAAAAAATTTAATTCTATTAACTAATTTTAATATACAAAATAGAATGGATAAAAACGAGACTCACAAAGTAATATCTTTTTTCCGTTCATCTTTCTTGGAATAAAGACCTCATCGTTTTTTCTCGATGAGAAATAACCATTAAAAATTTTACGCTTCCGTGACAAAGCGAACTGGACCACACTGTTGGCTTTACCTTCTACCAGCCTCTGTAAAGACATCAAATAGCTTTTTTAATCTATATTAATCAAGATAAAACGCTGCCTTGCGTTAGTTCTTTTTTTAGCACGAGCTAAGTGAATTGAGAACTGAATGACATGATTCTGATGTTTGCTTTTGATACTTTGTAAGGTTATGTTGATTAAACCGTTGAGTAATGGTTTAATGCGGTTTGTGTTGCTCATTGTATTGGAAAGAAAGTGGTTTTGTGAGATATTTACTCAGTTAATTTGAAAAACTAATACATTTTTTACAAGCTTGGCTTCCAACATCGAAGATTAAAGCAAATTGATGAACTTAGCAATTCGTTTTACACTTTGATATCAGACGATAGAAAATAGATTTCAATTAATAGACAGACGCGAAACTCTTCAATTTCGCAGTGCTAAATTCCAAATTGCGCAGACTATCTGCGCATGCTATATTTCAACAATAAAATGGCGTTTCTTATCTCAACTGTCATTCGCAGTTGTCAATAAAATAAAAGTTTGAAAACCACGCCTATGCAATTCCCTATCTCAACTGTGTCGCAAAAGTAAAGCCAAAAATGTAATATTGTTAGAGAGAGAAAGTAACTGAGAGATAGGTTGAGGCGGGCCCATGTTTGTATGGAGTTAAATGGCTAGGTTCGGTTTATTTAGTATTTTCATGTGAAAATATATTGTAAAATGGAAAGAAAATGTTTTGTGACAAATTGTGATACTGGGTACAGAACATGTAAAGAGAAATTTTCTCTTTTTTCTGCACCCAAAGATGATATAATAATATAATAAGTGGCGAGGATTTCATAAAATAATGCTCGTCTGGAGGAGTGAGAAGAAATTATTTTAAAATTATATTAAAATTAAAGGTTATATTACGGATAAATTAAACACAGCATAATTCAATATAACAATTGTATTAAATTCCAATTAAACATTACAATAAACCAATATTCATCTAATCGATGCAGAGGGGCCGTCGGTCCCAGAGTGTAGATCTCATGTAATCTGAAAATAGAATATAACATAAGCAAACTACTTGCTTAGTGAGGAGAATCACATCCACAAACATAGATCATATACTAAATATTATCAGCACAACACAGGTTATATATTCAATACCATCAACATAACGCAGGTTATATATTCAATACCATCAACACAATGCAGGTTATATATTCAATACCATCAACTCAACGCAGGTTATATATTCAATACCTTCAACTCAACGCAGATTATACACTCAGTACCATCAACTCAACGCAGGGTATATACTCAATACCATCAACTCAACGCAGGGTATATACTCAATACCATCAACACACAATCACACCAGTACTACTCACGGTAGTACTTATCAGAACATTCGCATACTCTGAAACCACCCACAGTGGCATCCGTCAGAGTATCTAGAAACAATGCTCAACACCTTTCGAACCACATGCCTCACTGGGCTCTCGGGAGTATGGATTGAAAGTCAAGCTGAAACCCATCACTCCACCCGCATGTGGCAGATGTTAGCGAAACGTTGGGCACCTCCTGATACATTAAGACACTAAAGTTGGCAGGCAGGGCACCGGTGGCACGAGGCTAGCAAGTCGTGCTTCGTTGGCCACTGCTTGACTGTCACTCCCCGTCTTAAACTCACACAGAGGACTTCCCTGGAGTGACTTAGGCGTACAAAAGGATAGCAATCATACACATAGGATAATTTGGGACACTAACGTGAACAACAACATCTCAACGCTCTCTCAACCAACATACTACATACTCATTCAACTCACACACCTAGTAACTAAACTCATACCAACACACTGATTCAACCCACCCTTAAATATTAAAGATACACTAGAACACTGTAGAACTCCATTCTCCTAAATAATAACACAAACTGAGGTAATCAATGGTTGTCGAACCGTTTAAATAACTTACGTGTTATGTAACTTCCTGAAATATGTTAAAAATGATATGATTATTGATGTTACGTGAAACCTATGAAAAATATCCGTAACAGTTCGGCTTTCCTGACAAATCCTTCTCGTCTTCGAGAATATTGACTTGCAATTCACAAATATAGTCATCAAGTGTTGCTTCATCTTGAGGATGAGCCAGCAGCACCAAGCGACTTCACAAATGGTTACATCCCAAGAACAGCTATCACATCACAGTACTCAGCTCTCTTACTACAATTTGAATGAGATAAGTCTTCTACTATGTATCTTATCGTTTCGTAACATTGGACTTATGATGAAGTGTCCTTCAGACTGTGTTAATAATTCTCTACTATTGCCATCACTTTCAATTTGTAACTTCCATTTTCTTTAGAACAATCTCTTCTTCCTTGTACTTGCTTTCAATTTTCCGACTCTTATCATAGCTTTTATGTTTTTGTAGGTGGTTCTCGATCATGTTCGTAGCTACTTCTTGTTGCATTAATTTCACTCATTGTTGGTTGTTTTTGTTGTACTTGTAAGCACGCATACAGCTGCGTTGGATGGTGTACGTGGATTGTAGTCGAAAGTAGTCCGCTCGAAGTTTTTTTTCTGTTTTCGAATTTTCAGTGTTATCTGTAGCGAACTAGATATTTTCCTATCTCAAGTTACAACATTTTCGGCAGTAGCTGTCAGCGAAGCTAGAACGGTAGCGTTTACTCTCTTGTGTTGCTGATGTGTCTCACTTCTTCATTTTTACAATATGATGCAAACTGTCAAGAGATTGAAACTGTTTCTTGATTAGATATCAATCAGGTCGGTGTCCCTTCAAAAGTTTGGAATAAGTGACCTCAAAAATCTGACAACGTGTTCCGTTTCTGTATTTTTCATTGCTCTTTTATTTTGGTGAATCCATCAACGACGACTATCACGTGGATATTTTCTGCTGAGCTTTGAACAAAAGGTCCAATGTGATCGATGCTTATTGTATGAAGTGTTTCTCTATGGGATTAAGTAATGCTTGGTGTTTCTCCCTTGGCTGTTTATGGTGCATACAATTCAAACAACAATCAATGTATTTCTTCACAAAACGCCTTATGATTATTCCATGTTTTATCAATCCCAAAGTGTCTAAAGTCGTCATGGCCGGCACGTACTATTTGCATTCGCTGACCTTTGAATATAACCCACTATATCCCAGTAGTAGTAATCTGACATACACGTTCATCTCTTAGGTGATAGTATTTATATGTTACTTTCATAATCAATTTCTAGTGGTTCACTTGAGATATCTTTGATCAGTTCGAGCTCCTCATGTGTCATTGATCTGCAAGGATACAATCATCTGGTTCAATGTGCAAAATATTAATTTCATTGAGAGGTTCTTCAAAAGTTGCAAGATTCCTACTCAGAGCATCCACGGGAGCTATTTGTGATCCTGGGCGATATTCTATATCAAAAGTAAATTCCTGAAGATCAAGCTATCATCTTCGATTTTGGGTACTAAGTCTTTCTTTGTGCTCGCTGTTCTCAACGCACTTCAGTCTGTACCAATTTGAAATGAACTCCTAACAAATACTCTTTCAACTTTTTTTTTTTAATGTCCTCACTACTGCAAACGTTTCCAGCTCGTGAAGATCATATCTTATTTCGATTGGAGATGTTTGACGATTAAGACTAGCTGATGGATGTAGTTTGTCAGACCGTTCGTTTCGAAGAAGTATTTCACTTAAACCAATCTTGCTAGCATCTGTATGAAGTTCTATATCACTATCAGGGTTGTACAATCTTAAAAACGGTCTTTCTGTCAATCTCGTTATTGGTTGTTCAATTCTTGCATAATTCTTGATGAATTGGCGAGAATTACTAGTGAGTCCTAGAAACTGTCCCACCTGGTATACACTTCTAGTTGTTTAATCTGAATGGTTAATGATCAAAATCAAACTGGCCATCGGGTGTCACAAACGCAGTCTATACTTGGAACTTTCCGCTATGGATATCTAGTAATATCCTGACGTCATGACAAATGAGGTAAAATAATTTGATCCTTGTAATCTATCTAGTTGATCATCAATCTTTGGTAGAGGGTAACAATCTTCTACTATAACTTGAATAAAACATCTCTAATCTATGTACATTCATGCTTCTCTGTTTTCCTTCTTCGCAAGAAATATTCCATAAAAAGGGACTTTTAATTCGTGAATGGTACCAGCGTCCAAAGTTCTTGTACTATCCCTTGTTTTTGCTTTCTCTCTACAATGGATCATTTATACAGTCTATAAGTAGTAGGTGTCTAATCTATCGTAACGATTTCCACTTGTGTTGCATCTGTGCGTCGAATATCCTTTACGGTTTTGGTAGAGCAGTCTCGATGAGTCTTCAACAAAGTCAAAAGTAGTTTTAGTTGATTTCTCGTTACATCCTTCTCAATTGGTAATTCGTCTTTACTAATTTCGTGTCCTTTATTCCTTGACTAGGGTTCATCACCATCCGTCATACATTCTAGTCCTCGAGCTAAGATTTCATCCTTTCGCATCATCAGATTCGAGTCAGAGAGATTCACGACGAGAAATATATTCCATACGATCATCCACATCTACAATCATTCGCGGAATTACATGTTCACGACCTTCTAGTGCTAGTAAACTCAAATCGACAAAGACTTCTCCTTCCTTTCCTGTACGACAGGTAATATGACCTACATATCCCAACGGAATAACTGTAGCGCTTTCAACCTATAAATTTGTTTAATTGCACGATTACGATACGATTTCACTGAATAGCGATTCAGTTTTCTCAAAAAACCAAAAACTCTTCGAATCCTTGGAGACTACAATTTCTAGCAACTCTGTAAATAGGTGCCCTACAATGATAGATATTGACGGTATCAGGTACAATGTGAGAGATTTCTTTCAATTCCACTCCATCATTTTCCAGCATGAGTTTCTCAATTTCTCCTAGAGTTTCAACAGATCCGTTTCGAAGTATTCTCAAACTTTACTACCATTCATCAACTATCGTTACACAAATGGATCCCATATCGATAAGCTTTTAAACTACTACCGTTCACTTCTTGTCAAATAAATATTTATCATCGTCGCTTATTTTTGTTATGGTTGTGAAAACACTCCTCTCTGGTTGAACTTGTTGTTGCCGAAACATTGGCTGAGTTTGCTCTTGATGTGCAGACTAATGTCTATTTCTGTTATAATTAGTCCATCCTAAATAATGTACACCACCTCGATGTTTCAGATATTGTGACGTTTTTGCCTGTGCTGTCCACAAGTGTAGCAGTGCACAGATACTGGTCAATCTCCAAGTCTACTCAACGCTACATGAGAGCATCTCATCTTATGTTAAGAATTCTTGGAGCTATTTGATGGCAGATTGTCTCTTACTATTTTCAGAGACAACGGAAGTGATTCTAGCTTCTTATTGTATCTTGTTGGAGCTGCAGCACATATATTGGAGTCATTTATATCAACTTCTATGCAGGAAACAACCTTTTCTCTCGTGAGGTCATACGAATCAAGCATCGCAGGCTATTTTTTTTGATTCCAATCCGTGAGTGATGAACTTTCAGCTGTAATAAGTTATAGAACGTAGGGACTGTTTGTCTGTAACATAGTGAAGCGTTTGCATAGATTATCAATACAATTAAAAGTAGCCGTGATCCTGATGTGAACTGTTCAGATCCCACTTCTGAAATATTACGGATAAATTAAACACAGCATAATTCAATATAACAATTGTATTAAATTCCAATTAAACATTACAATAAACCAATATTCATCTAATCGATGCAGAGGGGCCGTCGGTCCCAGAGTGTAGATCTCATGTAATCTGAAAATAGAATATAACATAAGCAAACTACTTGCTTAGTGAGGAGAATCACATCCACAAACATAGATCATATACTAAATATTATCAGCACAACACAGGTTATATATTCAATACCATCAACATAACGCAGGTTATATATTCAATACCATCAACACAATGCAGGTTATATATTCAATACCATCAACTCAACGCAGGTTATATATTCAATACCTTCAACTCAACGCAGATTATACACTCAGTACCATCAACTCAACGCAGGGTATATACTCAATACCATCAACTCAACGCAGGGTATATACTCAATACCATCAACACACAATCACACCAGTACTACTCACGGTAGTACTTATCAGAACATTCGCATACTCTGAAACCACCCACAGTGGCATCCGTCAGAGTATCTAGAAACAATGCTCAACACCTTTCGAACCACATGCCTCACTGGGCTCTCGGGAGTATGGATTGAAAGTCAAGCTGAAACCCATCACTCCACCCGCATGTGGCAGATGTTAGCGAAACGTTGGGCACCTCCTGATACATTAAGACACTAAAGTTGGCAGGCAGGGCACCGGTGGCACGAGGCTAGCAAGTCGTGCTTCGTTGGCCACTGCTTGACTGTCACTCCCCGTCTTAAACTCACACAGAGGACTTCCCTGGAGTGACTTAGGCGTACAAAAGGATAGCAATCATACACATAGGATAATTTGGGACACTAACGTGAACAACAACATCTCAACGCTTCTCTCAACCAACATACTACATACTCATTCAACTCACACACCTAGTAACTAAACTCATACCAACACACTGATTCAACCCACCCTTAAATATTAAAGATACACTAGAACACTGTAGAACTCCATTCTCCTAAATAATAACACAAACTGAGGTAATCAATGGTTGTCGAACCGTTTAAATAACTTACGTGTTATGTAACTTCCTGAAATATGTTAAAAATGATATGATTATTGATGTTACGTGAAACCTATGAAAAATATTCGTAACAGTTATATCAATGTTTCAAATTATTGAACGTATCTAATCTACACTTTCAGTGAAAAATTCAACTTCAAGAAAATTTCTTATCAATAAAGAATATAACTATTTCTATTTATGCTTTGAAATCAATAGAGATGTGATAATTGTTTACAAATTCACCGTACAGTATAGTATGGAATTGTTCAATTATGTGACAAATATATTATTACAGATACTATTCAAATATTTCCGACTAAAAGAAAATGCATGTCCGAGTATTTTTTCCAAATTGCCCGAAATATTTAAGCGGTTCTAAAAAAACAAGGAAATCTCTTATAAAACAGGATGGCTCTCTGAAAAAGCCCAAGCTGTGCAAAAAAGAAAGATATTAATATGTAGATAGAATTCATCTTTAGTTTATTCGATTAAAATAATTTTAAATTTTTAGTAGAAGACACATAAACGCTAGAAATAAATTTAAATCCAAAGTAAAATTTGGATTCAGAAGACTTGTAAGAATTTTTTCGATTTGAAAATTATATCCATCAAAGAAAATCAAATTTTCATGAATGAGATGTTGGAGACAAAATACTTTGTTTTCAGAAAGGAATATAAAAGTGAACGGAATTTTCCCATAAATATAACGGATGTACGCAATTTAATAGATTTTTGCTAAGTTTTTTTTTTTTAATATTTTGTTCTGGTATATAAGAAATTGTTTGTGTATATTTTCTCAATTTCATTACGCCCATTGTAATATAAAATTGTTTATGTATCTGTTACTCATAATTAGAAAACTCTTATCCAAAGAAACGTCCATAAAACATGTTTCATAATAATGCACTTTTTCATAATACCTGCATTGAAACAACACATTTCAAAGCCTGTTTTGTCAGTCGAAACAAGACAATTTCAGACAAATGCGAGTGTAGCCGGGTAGAAACAAGCCTATTTCTGCCCGAGGGGAGAAACAAGCTTGTTTCTGCCCGCTGAATTTGTTTCTCACATCGTTTTATCCCTGGCAGACTCGCATTTGTTCATTGTCAATCTCTAAATGAAAATCATATAACCTTAGTTAATTTGACAGTTGTTGTATTCGTAACTGTAAATTAAATTGAAAAGAGGATTAGTTTCAAGAAAAAAAAATATTAATACGATAATTTCAAGTACACCACAATGTCTTATTGATAAAACACAAGCAGCTACTCTCGACTTGTTACCTGCAAAATCAAAAGAAAAATATTTATTTTGTTATGTCAAATTTGTAATATGGAAAGTTTCAATGCAGGTATTATGAAAAATACAGTGTGTGGCACTGGACAAAACACGATTTCAGCTAAGGGTGATGCCAGCCCTCGCTTCGCTCGGGCAAGCAACTCTCACCCTCAGCTGAAATCGTCTTGTTTCGTCCCTAGCCACCCAATATACTATTTCATTGTAGATTTTAATAAATAGAAATATTAATTTTCTTTTATTTTTGCCTTTCATTTAATAAATAATAAAGTATTTGACGTAATTAAAATATTGAATTTATCTGGCAATTGTTTTTTATTGAAAAAAAATTCAAATATAATCTCATTTCTGTATATGAAGCATGCAAAGCTGGGCCCGCTCTCGCTATCTCTCTCACGTCTGCCGCATTACATTTTAGGCTTCATGTTTTCCAACTGAGTGTCCGCTCCTCTATTATTCTCCTTCGTGTTGAAAACTAAAAACCGATTATATGAAAGCTGAAAACAAGCATGGAATACTAAAAGTTAAATGCATGATTCTTTGATCAAAAATGACTGTAGGCGAGAGCCAAAAAAATAAATGAAACTTGAGCAATATGGTCGATTAATACTATTTCAATCCAATCTCTTTGTTATTGAGTTAAGGTTCTGACATACTTCTTTAATATTTTTGCTTGATTGCATTTTTCACGTAGTCAGGTTCTAATTTTTAAATTTCTGTTTCATTTTTTCTTTCATACTCTAAAAACGATGTATGGAAATGCCTCTACTATCAAAAGTGGCCACTGATTTGAGATTTCAGCTAGGAATTCCTTCTATATAATATTCAAAGGCATAACTCTGCCTATAGGATGTTTGAATTAAACAATTTCCTTAGCCAGGACAACAGGCTAGACCGAAACCCTGACCAATGAAATTATTTTTTTGTAACGCGTGCACCTAAAGTACCCTATTACTGAACTTAATTCTGCTTCGAAAGCTCTCGATTTCAAACCATATAATCAATTATCAATAGTTCCCTGTTGATAGGGAATTAACGATAATTATTGCTCTGCTGAGAGGAAGAAATATATAATTATGGATCATGGGTGCTGTCGGTATTTTTATTCCTTTGTTATATGTCAAATTGACATTTGGGAAAGACTTGTATCATGGTATGTGTCAGTTATAGACTTTACATCTGCTGTGAACATGATAGCACAGAATATGTGGAAGACATAATGTTAGTAATGTTTTGTAGTATCAGTTTATTGTAAATGTGATCGCAACTACATTTTTTTTTTTATAAAATCGATCAAATAGTTTCAATACTTTTAAATTCATCTGGCAAGTTCAGTATTTGAGTTCTTTGTTGCCCTTATTACAAAAAGTATCGTATGCAAAACGGACAGTGAACGACCGTCATCATTGACACGGATGAAGTTGATTGCACGAAGCTACGCTTTGGACTTCGCCCTCATCTTTGTCTCGTGCATTACTCTCGCTTTGGCCTCTTGCTTCACCCTTGGCTTTGCCTAGAGCTTTATTCTCGTCTTCGTCGAGTGCAGCCAACTTTATCCTAGACAATAATGACGGTCGTTTGGTCCTTGTAGCATAATATACTATTGATAAAATACATATTTTTGTAGCAGTGTCATATTTTACCGTGATAAAAATTACTAGTGCAAAAAATTTAGATATTCTGATTCAGATAGTAGGAGTAGATAAGACAGAGCTACAGAGATTGTAAAGACAAAAATTGCAGAGATTGAAACACAGTTACAGATAATTTAGAGACAGAGACTGCAGGGCAGAAAAGGCGTGGTGTAGGCACATACAGAATTTTACCAAAAACGTATTATATTCTAATTTATTACTTGCATGTCCTCTATTATCTAGACAAGTAAAGTGAAGTGCGTGAATTTGAATCAATAGCTAATAGAGGAGAAGCATGTTCATTCGTACGTACGAGCGAAGCGAATTTCTTCATGGACAATATAAAGACAGAGTGCAGGGCGGCAAGGCGAAGTGTTGAAAAGTTGAACTAAAAACGGGCTATCATGGAATTAATTATTTTTCAAAAACAATGAACTGAGGAGAGGGAAAACATGCTGCAGACATGTTGATGTGAACGCACAAGCATAGCGAAATAAGTGTGTTTTGAAACAATGACTAAGAAGAAGGACACGCTGCATGCATGTTTATACGAACGCAAGAACTAGACGAAGTGCGTGAATTTTCAAGCAGTTACTGGTACTCTACCAAGTGCTCTTGTTTTATGCATGGTTCTGTCATCTCACTACGAAGCCTCATGTTCAAATCTGTAAAAAAAGTCGGATCGTTGTCTTTTGATGAAAATAAATGCTCTTATGTAATTAACGAGAAGATATTGATACATTTCTAGCATAAAATTTGGAAAAAAAACATATTTGCAATGCTTTTCAATCACTTAGTACAACAGTTATGAAGAATTGGAGAAAATTAATTGTATAAGTCTGAGCTAGTTCTAGAAAATGATTTAAAGTATAGATATTGTTTTTTTCGTTATACTCCTCATTGCTCTTTTATTTATTTTACTCAGTTTTCTACCGTTTTTAAATCCCTTGGATCTCTCTATAAAATAACGAATTTATGAAAATATCGTGCATAATACTCGACTGTAGTAAATTTAAGAACATAATTTATTTTCAAAAACAATTACTTTCAATTTGCACAACAGAGAGAATTTAGTAGCAACAACTTCACAAATCATCGAAGTAATTATAGATATGATATGATAATCCTGTGGTTTAATTACGCAGTCATAAAACGCAGAACACTTTAATCCAAGCTTAAAACCAGTCTAATCACTTTATAAACTACAAAAGTGTGTTTCTTCCCAGACAATAAACCTTGTTTCTTATTATCCGTTCTGAAACTTTGTTGAAGTCATAGATTTAAAAAAGAAGTCACTTACTTTACTATGTAGAATGCAACATTTCATACTTGCCATCTGGCGGTCGTAACTCAAAGCTTTCTTCGCTTTCTTTCGCGGGAATTCTGAACACCTGGGTGAATCGTAAATTAAATCGCTGGTGATAATTTCAGTAAAATACGAGAAGTTTGTTTTGCTAAATAGATAGTATTTATTTCATAATTTCACAATTCTAATTAATACATTTACAAGTACGTGCAATTAAATAGTATTTATTATCGATAACTAATTAAAAATAAAAATAAATTGAAGCGTAAACGTATTAAGTATATAAATACATATGCACGTTGCAAAATACTTAAGTAATATTTACATAATTATAATTTACATAATATTAATAAATTAAAATCAATTTTTAAGTACAATCTAGTTTTGTTTTGTAGGTACTCTATGTAATTATTTGAGATTCACTCTACGCTGATTATTTGTACTCCCCTTTTAAGAAAATTTGCCCCATTACTAAAGATATTAAAACTTACTCTACAATTCATTAAAAATTAATAAATAATCAAAAATTCAATATAAAAAACATTTTGGTATTTTAAAATGGAATATTCGTTAAAATAAATAATAAAATTTTCTCTTTTTGAATGGGAAATTTTCCTAGGGGCACAAAATGTGAAATATGATCACTGTATGTACAATTTGTAATGACTACGAAATCTTAACCTAATTAGTACTAGTTACAAGTTCAAGTCACGGCTCTTAGACGAGTCAGTCTTTGTTGTGAGGGCTACGAGAAAATAGAGGTAGCAATGTCCGGCATTGCAGAGTTCAAAACACCTAATACTGATACACAAAATGACTCAAACCAAATAAATAAATAAAACAATTTTAGAGTTGATTCACTGGATGGGGACAGGGGAAAGAAGCAACGAAAACTGCAAATTTTTTACACGTTTTGTAAGAAATTGAGTCCAATAAATACATATTTTAAATAGCTTTCAATCATAGACAATAGGTGGCAGGAGAATTTGTCCCTATTTACTCCAATTTGTTTTGAGATGTTTTTTTAATTCCAAGTGAATTTAAGTAGCTGCCATTTCTGGGAATCGTATAGTAATCACAGTAACATTTCAACAATTAAAATAAATAAATAAAGAGAGGCTTGAGTCAAGGACATATAATAAACAGTCAGTTTATAAACAAGTATGCACCGTTTTCTTTTTTGTACAATACTGACACTTCACATCACAACACCAATGGAAAGTACACGCGCACCTCTCAACCACAACAATTTCTTTCGTTGTGTACCCTCGTCCACAACACATTAAATCACACCCATCCACCCCTATTGAAGAATCATTACAATATCTTCCATGCGTACCCTCAATGCCCAATTTCGGATTTTTCTCGCAAAATCCTGGGGAAGGTTCCAGATAAACCAAATCTTTAGAACCAGGTGGTTTGTGCTCTGGATTGAATGGTTTCAGTTGGAAACCATACTTATGTTTCTTTTTTCTCCCATGATTGCTGTGGATACTGTTGCCGATGCTGTTGGCACTGTTTGCGCTGTTGCCGTGGTGGGCATGAGCGTTGTTGGTACTTCTCTGGGCTGTGTTGCTGACCATCACTCTGGATGCACCATCGAAACGATCCTTTAGGTTGTCGCCGATTACTCGAAAATTGGGGAGACGCATCCAGCAAGTTTTCACGGTGCAGGAACCCGACATGCCGTGGCATTTGCACTCTTGACGCATTTCTTCCCTTACATGCTGAAACAAACAAAGAAATTCAGTTATTTCAAAGATGTCTTCCTGGCTACATATCAGTAATATCCATTTGGAGCAATAAAAAGTATATAGACTCCTAAAAGAGCCAAGCAATATAACTTTCCGTGCTGATTAAATGTCAAAGTCAATATATTCCTTGCATAAAGTCAAGTTCAATACTCAAGAGTGAATTTAAAGATAATAGCGCTCTTACATAAATAAACAATAAAGTGCGGTGCTTCTCGGCGTGGGTGATCATTAAAACCTCACTTCGTTCTTGTGTGTCTTTGTCTAAATCAGTGTTTCTGTTACTAATTATTCGTGGACATTAAGATCGGATGGCTAGTGTTTATGCCGATGAGATTGCCGCAGTTTGATTTATGCAGAGCGCAGTCGTTAATACTGGGTGGTCGCTAAACGGGTATCGAGCTATCAAGTCATATTAAAATGCATATTAACTCGTTGCCGAGGCGTGGCGAATGACTCCGTTACAAAGTGACATTCTAGCTTCGGGCCAACATCGAATTGTGCCACTTTATGTCAAGCTATTGGCGTGAGACATACGCATATTAAATAGATTCCATCAGAATTCCAATACAAGGATTTCTAATCTTTACTTCGGCTAAACACATACGCAATCATAAGCAGGCCGAGAAAATTATACATTTTCTATAACCTAATACCCTGAAGAATATCAAAAAATATAAATCGTGGAATCTCGTTAATTTAGGTCCTAAATATATTGGTTTGAGACCTAGGGCTTTGGTCGTCCAAAATTTGAAGCCTCACATGTTAATGTCTTTTTAACATGATCACTATTTTCTGTGACGTTTCTTCTGATATTTGAATCATTTCACAAAAATGGAGCAAGTCGTAGGTGACGTGGACCACCGTCCACGGCCTCGCGCCTTTAGAGGCCTCATGCCTTGAAGGTACATGTAGGCTTTAATCCATGTAACAAAATGGTCGTATAATACCATTAAAAACCGTATAGCTCAATGCTCTACTTTCGAAGATATTTTTTGTCTGAAAATTTCTAACAAACCGTTGAGAACCATTACAATTACTTTCGATTGTAAGAATTAATAGCAATCAACGAATTGGGTTGTCATTTCTCTTTGTTCCGTTCAATGAAAGCAAAATATTAGATTTTCCACGCCATAGTCCTGATCACTAATTATTGTGGGACTCCCGATATCCTCTGTTCTTCAACATCAAGAAAGATCATTTGAGTACCAGCCCCTCATTCCTACTCTAGATAACATATTGCGTGAACAAATATTTATCTTCAAATTTGATTCTTGAAATCTCCCCCTAGCAGTAGAATTTGTATCACCCTGCCATAATCATTGAAAACTTTTGGAAAAGCGAAATCTTTGTGACCCTTCATACCAAAATAAGCATTTAGCTTATCAATCATAGAAATACTATAGATAGAGTAGCGAGGACATGGAAGCGCATGTAAGTGAAAACGTAGCACCAATAGAAAGAGACAGAAGATGGAAGTCCTCTTTATATCTCTCCTTAATGTCACTTACACACAAAACTTTAGCAAACATCAATTCTCATCCCTAACACGAGACCTTAGCTAACATCCAGGCGTGACTTTATTGATGTTCCCCACTGCCGCCTACACGCACAAGACGTTAGCAATCATCATTTTCCTTCCTTAGCTCGAGACCTTAACTGACCATCCAAATTCGGCTTTACAGATGCATAAACGGAGCAAGACCTTACGCCTCAAAGGTTTATGTAGCTTTGAATCCAAGTAACAATACATTCAGCAGGACTGGAACCATCTAATTTATGTTTTGCCTTGCCACCTGACGCATGCGCTTGGAAGAAAGAGAAAAAGGTATTCTATCTTCCCTCTCTTTCTATCTACGTTACTCTCTTTGGATGGCTGTCTTATTCTATCTTGATAATATCAACATGTAGTACCTTCAAAAACTTTTATAACAACATATCCCAATTTGGTCTCTGATATACTTTATTCATCCTCATCGAGACAAAACAAAAGACTTCAATAATTCTGCACAGTTGGCATTTTGCATGTCACGTCACAATGTCGAAGTGAAAACATGCTATAGCTGAACATTAGAAGCAGTGTTCGCCTGAAGGTTTACTGAAGCCGAAATCAATGCTCAACTATTGCCAAAGAAGCATACCGGAGTGGATACTACCTTCAGTTTTTTCTTTCCACAAAGATGACTTTTCTGGCCGTATAAGATCGAAGTACGAGGATAAAGCTTCAGTAAGTCACAAGTTGCTTGACTTTTGTTTAGCGTCCCGGAGGGACAAGTAGAGCACTGTATGGTCTAGTTCACCACGAATGGCCAATAATGTCTTGAAAATGGATTTCGGATGACAGGTCTTAATTATATGCTCATGAATTCGCGTGGACGGGCCTTGATTTGGTCACGGACTCGTGCGGACTGACATTAGCATAACTTAAATGGAGAAAAAAGGGAAGTTGCGAACAATTTACAACTCGTCTCTTCGTGAAAGCTAATATGAAAATATCGACAAATAAATGTAGTTTATTCATGTATTAGTCTAGTCAACAAGTTAAAAAACGTGTTAATTCTTGCTACTGCAAATCAAAATTCGTGCGATAGCTCGTTGAACTCATTATAACGTCTAGAAAAATGTGCAAAAATTTCAAACCGGCACATAAACAATTGCAAAAACTATAAACAATTGAAGAGTCCAAAGGAAAGGGGTCTTTTTACTTTAAAATTACTCGAAAACTATTGGAGATTCTTGAAGAGGAGTAAATTTCCAAGAAAAAATCTCCTGGAACTGGACCTCCATTTTAATACTTTTTATTTGATGTCTTCGAATTTTTCGAACCGGTTGGGATCAGGTCTTTAAAATTTTAAGGATCGAGTTGAGTTGGGCTCCAGTTTCTCAGATAATGATAATATTGTCAAATATAAGTAATGAAAATACGGAAATTCAGTCAATTCATATATTTTCTTTCCCAACTCGACAGTTCCGTCTACACCCTTGCCAATTTCAAAATCACAACAAATTTTAAAATTAATTCTGTGTCTAGTACCTACGGAATAAGAACTCGTAAAATTAGTTATACTTATAAAATAATTATTAAATAACAATATGTACTGCATGATTGCAAAAAAATAGTTTTCTTTTTGCCATTTTCCACAACCAACTACTACGGAGGCTGCTGATTAAGTGCTTGTTGAAAATAGTGCGTGCACGCATTGTTAAGAAATTACAAATTGGCAAATAATTAATAAAAATATATCACGCAAAGGAGTCAAAAAATGTGAACAACGAAGTATCAGGAATGTATAGTATGTATCTATCTTCTCATTGAGACATGTTTGGTCCTGTTTAATATACAACATTTCTAGCGTGAGTTTTTTTTCCAAGTTAGTTTCATTATGGATGATAATAGTCTCGTCAAAATTGAGAGAGTGTCCTGTTACGTTTATGTTCGTCTAGCCTTGTTTTTTAATATATTTACACGGAACATACTGATAGAAACTGTCGAGTTAGGAAAGAGAATGTATTTAATTGACTTAATTTTCCTCATTTAGTTCTTATTTGAAAATTGGGATAGGCCGAAAGTGCCTTTAGATGACAATAAGTTTGCGCAAACCGGGCTTGAAAATTGCCAGACTTGGGAGAGCTGAGTTTGAAAATTATGGCCTGTATAGACCTCTAGAACCAGATTCGATCCCAGATGGGACAAAAAGTCAATCTTCATACCCCAAAACTGTATAAATAAAATTGACCACTATATGAATTTGAAATCCTGTTGTAAGTGTTGAAAAAAAGGCTGCCTCCAGCTATTTTTTTCTGGATCAACTAAAGGAAGGTATGGTTTAATTTAATTAAAACGCAGTGAGTGTAAATAAGTTCTTTAATATTTATTGTAAATTAAGATCCTTTCAATATGAGAACTTTCATCTAACTAACTATCTCAAAGAGTCGAAGGGCTGTTGTGTGTGGTTACAAAAATATACACAGAATTAAAATGATTTGTATGCATAGTAAAAACGTCATCAGAAAGAAAGACGTGACCTGATATTGAGACATTATAATATTTGTTTAGTCTAGAGCATCTTGAAGTGAATACAGTTTTTGTAATTAAATTAACACCCAAAACCAACACACCCCCTCAAAAAATGTATGAACTTATATTTAGCAGTTTACGGGGAGAGTAACAACTAATGATCCAACATTCGTTGCAAGGATTAGGAAAAACCCCCACAAAAACCCAACCAGACCATGAACAATTTCAAATGAATAACAATATACATTTTGTTAAACAACTTATAACTATGATTTCCATAGAATTTATTTTTCTATTTTTCTTGTACTCCCATCTTCTCCCTCAGATCCTTGAACTGATGGGATGGTAGAGATTTTGTCAATAGGTCAGCCTCCTGATGACCTGTAGGCAAATATTTCAAACAGACAGTGTTGTTCTCTACTTGCTCACGTATAAAATGGTATTTTACGTCAATATGTTTTGAACGTTTATGATTAGCTGGATTATTTGCAATTGCTATACAACTTTGATTGTCTTCATACAATATTATTGGTTCTGACATATTGACATTAATACCATTTAATAATGATTTAATCCATAAGGCCTCTTTTACTGCCTCAAATACAGCCATGTATTCAGCCTCTGTTGAGGACACAGCAACTGAATTTTGTCGTCGTGTAATCCATGTTACTGTACAATTTTCAAATAATTTGAATAAGCAACCTGTTGTATTTTGACGATCTAATTCATTACTAGCCCAATCCGCATCAACATATCCTATCAAATTTTCTTTGTAATTCATGTTACGTTTATATATTAATTTCATGTTAATCGTTCCTTTTACATATCTTAATACTCGCTTTAAACATAGCCAGAGTTCTTTATTGCATTTAGTTTGATATCTACTTAGTAGATTTATTGCAGTACATAAATCAGGTCGCGTACAAAGCATTGCGTACATCAAACAGCCAATCAAATTTCTACAGGGTGCATCATAACTATCATCTGAATTTAACGCTGAATAGTCTAATTTCATAGGCAACGGTGTACTGACCGGGTTGCATTCATTCATTTTAAATTTTACTAATATTGATTTCAAGTATGTTGTTTGATCGAGTGAAATTTCAGATCCTGATCTTTTTATTTTTATTCCAAGAAAGTAATTAATTTCTTTCAAATCTATCATTTCAAATTGTTTCATTAAAAACTTCTTAAAATCATTCATTGTATTTATATCTTTAGTAGCGATAACTAAATCATCTACATATAATATTACATAAATGTTTTTATGAACATGACCTTTGTCTAAGAAATACAAACAATTATCGGCTGACGAATTTACAAATCCTTTTTCAAGCATTATGTTATTAAAACACTCATACCAGCATCGAGCTGACTGCTTCAAACCGTATAAAGATTTATTTAGTTTACATACAATATTATCTGTTTGAACTGCAACACCGTCAGGCACCCTCATATAAATATTTTCTTTTAATTTCCCATTGAGAAATGCCGTTTTTACATCCATTTGATGAGTTAATAGTTCAAATTGATTTGCTAACGCAAGCACGCACCTGAACGTACCAATTCGCGCAACTGGCGCGAATGTTTCATTATAATCTAATGTTTTTCTTTGGCTAAAACCGCGCGCTACTAAACGGGCTTTATATCTTTCCAAATTTCCATTACTTGCTGTTTTTATTGTAAATACCCATTTACAGTCGACAATGTTTACATCACATGGTTTCTGTATCAATGTCCATGTTTTATTTTGTTCTAATGATTTTAACTCATCTTTTATAGCTTTTTCCCATTTTGTTCTAAACGCATTTTTAAAAACGTCTTGATAACATGTGGGAATATCATTTTCAAACATTTGATTAACTACCAAATAGCTATTTATATCGAAATCATAATCTTTATATGATATTATTGGTTTATTCTTTATTCTTTCGCTCCTTCTCACATCCTGCACGCTATTTAATTTCCTCAACTTTTTAGTAGAGGTACACGGACTTTCACTCTCACTATCTGAGCTCATACTGGTTGGTTCAGGGACATCCTTTAATGAGGATGTTTGACCTTGAGTGCAATTTTCAGTGACACCTTTTTCACTAAGGGTTTGCTTGCACTTTTTATCGTCCGTTTGGCCAGGTGTGATCTTTTCTACAGATTTATAATCAGCAGCACCCCCTGCTGAAATATTATTTGTACCTGTTTGTACATTTTTATCTGTATTTACTTCGCTACCAATTTCACCCATATCATCAAGTTCTTGTCTTGATGTTTTATATGTAATTTCATCAAAAACTACATCACGTGCAACTATGAATTTTTCTGAATCTGAATCAAAAATTTTATATCCATTTGGCACATAACCCACGAGAATCCCTTTAGACGATTTACTATCGAATTTACTTTTTCTCGTTTTATTATGCACATAAGCCGTGCATCCGAATATTTTTAAATGACCTAATTTTGGTTTTTTATCATGCCACATCTCATACGGTGTGTTCTTGAACTTTATCGCTTTTGTTGGAGATCTGTTCACCAAATAAGTTGCAGTTAAGATTGCCTCACCCCAGAAGCATTTATTTAGACTCGCACTATGTAACATAGCACGCGCTTTCTCCAACAAAGTTCGATTCATTCTTTCTGCCACTCCGTTTTGTTGTGGAGTGTACGGAACCGTGAGATGATATGTTATCCCTTTTTGTTTACAGTATTCTTTCATTTCGCCAGATAAATATTCGCTTCCGTTATCACTATATAAAGTAACCAATTTTGTATCAAATTGAGCTTCACTTTTTTGCAACATAATCTTTAAAATAAGTGAATACTTCTGATTTATTAGTTAATAGATACGTTACAGTATAATGAGTATATTCATCGATAAAATTCACAAAATAATTCTTTCCATCTATCGTAGATGGTGTAATCGGCCCACACACATCTGAGTGCACAATAAATAAAGGCCTTTTTATATACTCTTTATCTTTTATCCTGGCGAAAGGAAGACGTACTTGTTTTCCGCTAATACAAGATTCGCACAACGAATCAATAGGATTAATATTCTTTAAACAAATATTATCAAATGCTAACTCATTTACTTTAATTTTTGTAAATTTTTCTCTACTTATGTGGCCCAATCGCTCATGCCACATTTTATTTTTATCAATAATATTTGCCTCAGCCACGTGACTTACAGCCCGTGCTGTTTTATGCGCATTTTGTATTATTAATTCTATAATATACAGATTATTTATGCGCTTACCTTTAATGACTGTTGTACCTCCTTTTATGACCTCCACATCTCCAGCTTCCGTAAATAACACCGACATTCCAGCCTCCTGGATGCGCCTTACGGAGATGAGGTTGGTTGGTACACTTTTGCTGTAGAGGACATTCTTCAGCTCGCCATTGTAGCCAAGTGAAGTGGTGACTTGTATCCTTCCGATATGTGTCGCCTCGATTACTGTCCCTATTTTTTGCCACAGTTATTCGAATTGGCTCCTCCAGCTGTTCGCATTCAGTAAAAAGACTGAAATCCTTAATAATGTGTTCTGTTGCACCGGAATCCAGAACAAAACTCCTTGATGTTTTGTTTACGTCTTCGCACTGATTTTCATTACAAATCATGAAAGCAAATGATTTATCAATCACCGCTGTTGACGCACTGGCTTCATGATTGCTTCTTTTATTACGTTTATCGTTTGATTTTAAACTTTGCTTGTAGAAATAGCAATCACGTTTAACATGATTTGTGCGTCCACAATGGAAACATTTTTGCACCTGTTTATTTTTAAACATTTGCTTATTTCTTTTGGTGAACTTCCAATTCTTCTTTTTATTTTCATATGAATTTGTGGTGCGAAAATGAAGAGCTTTCATACTTGTATCAGTAGTTTCACGTTCTAAATATTCTTCATGTTCCAGCAACATTCCTTTTACGAATGCTAATGTGAGTCTATCATCACTCATTGTTTTAATTGCAGCTTTAATTGGCGCATAACTCGATGGCAATGAGTTTAGAGTATACCATACTTTAGTCGTCTCATTTACTTCCCCGCCACAGGCAACCATATCACGCACCATTTCATCAATTTCGATCATGTGCTTCTTAAGTGACGTACCTGGTTTAAGCTTGCAATTGAACAATCGATCTTGAAGACATAGCTGGGTTGATACCTTTTTACAGGCGTAAAGACCATCAAATTTTTCCAAAATTTGTCGCGCTGTCGCACGACCTGGCGGTATTTGCGAAGTTATTGTATCATCTAGGTACTCAATTAATGTTCCCCTGGCAAATCGTTCCCATTTAATCCACTCATCAGTAATTAGTGTTGGCGGATCTTCATTTAGCACTTTACTAGCACCTTCTTGCTCAATAATTTCTAATAGTCTAAATTTCCACATAAAATAATTTTCACCATCAAATAGTTTCATATTGCGTTTTAATGCACTCAACACGCCACTAGCCATCGTTCATTTCACTGTATTTTCTCACTATTTCAAATCACAAAAATACAATACACTCACTCGCGGTCACTCGCGGTGTCTGGGCCCATAACCTAAAGGAAGGTATGGTTTAATTTAATTAAAACGCAGTGAGTGTAAATAAGTTCTTTAATATTTATTGTAAATTAAGATCCTTTCAATATGAGAACTTTCATCTAACTAACTATCTCAAAGAGTCGAAGGGCTGTTGTGTGTGGTTACAAAAATATACACAGAATTAAAATGATTTGTATGCATAGTAAAAACGTCATCAGAAAGAAAGACGTGACCTGATATTGAGACATTATAATATTTGTTTAGTCTAGAGCATCTTGAAGTGAATACAGTTTTTGTAATTAAATTAACACCCAAAACCAACATCAACTTCTCTAACAGAACTTACGATTGACATTAGTACTAATCGATAGCAAAGATCGAGAGCTTTGGGGAAAAATCAGGGTGCTATCCCCTGACCTGCACGGGAGGACGGCAGCCGCCCTTAACTGAAACCTATTTTCGTATTCAACTTCCCTGATCGAACTTACGTTTTATTTTCCTGTCCCGGACAGGACAGAAGGTGGCACCCTGGTTTTGTCTCAAAGTACTTGACCTTCGCTATCGATTGTTCTATCAAGAAAGTAGACCCCCAAAAGAATTGATTGGAAGTTGCCGGAATCGTATCAATCAAAATATTGTTCATATTTTGCGAAAGCTTTCATTATTATTACTTGGATGCATTCGAGGCATTCATTTTCTGCTGCTTGTTGAATGTCTCCTTCAATTTATGTTTAGCTCAGTGGAATCAAAATATTCATATATCCAGTCTAGTTACAGAGGACAAGTATTTTAATCCAGTTTCAAAGTAATTACGCAATGAGTCTCAGCTCATTACGTTTGTCGTTCTTCTAACACCAGTCATATTTCTTTTATCACCAAAGAAATTACGTGATTCAAAACTTCCTCGTATTGCTAATTAACAAGTTTCAGGCAGTATGCCAATCACAATGTTATCTATTTCTGCACTCGCGGATTCAACACTGAGAATCCTAAAATTGAAGCGTACAGGTGTTGCCCTCTATCAATTTCAACTCCGACTCTATTGACAAGTTAAAAGTCGGCCATGCGTGAGACAGTTTTGTTATATTAAATTCGAGAGTGCTAAACACTCAAAATTCAGTTCACGTATAATAAAGTCACTCAAAGTTGTTTGGTGTATTTCGTCTGTCAAGTTGCGCAATTCTCTGATCTACGTGGGAGTTGAGGTTATGTTTACGTGCACGTAACAACTTGTATTTATTTATCATGGCTGACTGGACACGAGGAAAGTGTGCCGTTGAATAGAACCGTAGAGTTCTTCCTGGAAACTTGATGCTTGTAGTGTCTCAGCAAAATGTTTGTTTTTACGAATCGATTCATTAGTGAGTTTATTTGAACTGATGTGTAATGATTTGTTGACACTGTGGAATATAGATCGACTGTTCATGAGTGAAATGAATCGAAATAGACGGCCAACAAAGTGCTCTTGAATTCATCGGTATATAGATTGGGCAATAATAAATCAATCCACTTATTCAGATAATTCTGTAGACAGAAAGCTTGTATAATTTATTCAGTGTGGAAGATGTTGAGTGAGTATATGAATCATCTCAGTTATCGTTTCATCCAAATCGTAGAAAAACTAAAATATCATGTTGGCTTCACATAACCATTACAAGGCAGTGTAAAAAGCGGATGTAATGGACATGTCGGCACCCTGGCGTGCGAGGCGTCATGTCATCCCTGCTGTGAACACCGTGTTACAAGCGCTAAACTGTCCGCTACGTCCTCGCTGCTTCGTATCTGATCCCTCGACGGGTTTTTACTTCACGTTTATGGGAAAATATTACTGACTCTCTGATGACGAGATACAAACTCGAGTTATGTGTTTTTCAATCTCATGTTTGAATTGTAAAAATTGGTTTAATGGGTTACATTTGATTAACATCACCCGATAAGCTTTCTGAATGCCATGCTGTTGTAAATTCATCTTGATTGTTTACGATACGACCAAACTGTTACATTGTTTCCATTCATGAATAACATTTATTAAGTATATGAAAGTTTCATCACTTGTTTTAATTCCCACAAAAACAAGTAAAATCAATAATAAATTCTCCTCCTAGTTTCTAGTTAAATCAGAAAGCAGTCACATTCACTAAACCACGTGAAAACATAAACCAATCTAATTGCACATTCATTTGTCACAAAACAAAACACGGCGGCAACGTAACAAAAGCAGAACGTATGACATAAGCACGTTCCCATGGTAAGACAAACGTAGCAGTTGCTAATATAATGTAAAACGCAGGGAAATCTACAAGGTGGCTACAATATTTTATTTCGGGTAAGATAAATGCCTTACTTTACAAGTGGATTTCAAATGGAATCATTATTCATTCAAACTTTGAACCATATGAGTTTGAACGACTGGCGCAGTAAATTTTGTACCGATATTAGGAGAGAATAACTGGAACAAACCGTTCGGAGTCTTCGGCCACACCAAATCAAACTCGAAGCTTGAGACGTTACAGTGCAAACAGTTAATTAACTATATTAAATAGAGAAGGGAATTTTTGTTTTGTGCACGCATAACGCGGAAAGTACTAGATAGATTCTAATGAAACTTGGTCTAGTGATAGTTTATATTCTGGGTCACCGTTTTTATCCCGGAAAATACAAAAAAGTTCTTACAATAATAAATGAAGTAACTTGTTTTTGCGACAGCAATAGAGCATATCCCTACCGCTGCAATTTCAGCGTAACTAAGATAACGATACAACGTTTGCGCATGCTTCATCGCGTATCATTTGCGCGAGCAAACTCATCATGTGCAGCTCTGTTATAGAAGCCAGTTTATCTCTTTAATAATAATGTTATCAGAAATAGCTATGTTAACGACAACAATTATTTATTCCGTTGGTGGTGAGCCACTTGAAGTCGCGAGCACTTATAGTTAATGAATATGACTGTAACAATACAATTTATCTATGGCGACGAAAATGGTATGCGTTCATCAAAAGAGTTGACTCTAATACAAAATACAGGTGGTAAGTAGTCTCCTGCTAGGTTAAAATTGGTCCGTTCAATTTGTTCGAAAATGTATTTGCGTGAGGAATGCAAGGGCAGATGAAACCAATGAAACTAATTGCCATTTGTCAAAGAACTGTTTCAATAACGATGTATACGGCATAGGAAAAAATAAGACTCCAAGATTGCCAACTTTAAGATTGGAATTCGTAGAGATTTAGTTTTATGAATTCACACTGGGGACTGGGGGCCTTTATATCCACGGAGCCCTGGGCTGCAGTCCAAAAAAGCTCATATATAGATCTGCTCCCGGAGAGATAGGTCCAATTATTATAGGGACGAGGACGGCAATATGTAAAAGACGTACGGTAATAAGTATCAACGACGCACGATCGATCATGTATTCGCCGTAGTAAGTTAACATACAACTTGAGTGGTAGACTCTAACGCAGAATAAAGATAACACCCAAAAGAATTCGTTGCCCAAAATTCACGTAATATGTCTTTCTTGTGCTCGTGAACTAGATTACATATCATGGTTTTATTTTGAACATCTGCCTTATTCTTCTAACCTATCCTCGCCACTTTGCGAGTAGTCCAGAATTTATCATCGTCTTGGTGCCCAAACTTAAATCTACCGTCAACACCAAGACACCCAGATGTTACAAATTTTGATGTTGGGCGTCGTGGAATTACTGGTTGGCTGACTTGGGCGCCAAAAGTGCTGGAGCAACTCCTGTAAACACTAAAATGCTGGAATAGTCAGCCGGAGTGAGCCACGAGTTTGTTAACAAAAGATGTGAAGTATTTATCAAAATAACGAAGATAAAAGATGTAAAAAGGGCAATTATCGACGCAAACTACGATTCGATATAATACTACGGTGAGTACAGTGGCTACTACTAAGATCAAAACCACGACTCTTAATAGAGGCCAGGTGAGTCTGGGTTCCAAAATTTTGCAGACCCAAATCACGATCTGACATTTACTCCAAGAAATCTAAATATGTGCACGTTGATATCACAAATAGATGATCTCTAGATTAAAGCTTAAGTACGACGTGCGATAAATTCGCAACTCTGAATTTTTATTGCGGCACTTTCAGGATTTCTAACGCTGCTGTTGTTCGAATAACTGTCGCGCTATTCCAAGCCTAACAGCAGGCGAGGCCAAAAGATACTGTCAATTGTCAAATCACAATTGAGGGGATGGTAATAAATTGTAATGATGAACTCACCATTCTCCCAGCTTCATTGTTGTGCAAATTCATTTTCTCTCGTAGACTTTTCCCCCGTTCCCCCGTGTCCACAAACTCTCTAGAAAACTTGATCCCAAAGCCGATGTTATCGGAACATCCACCCCATTCCCAATCTCGTACTCCAACAACTGCAGCAGTCCCGGACGTCGCTGGACGGGACTCATGGTGACTGTAGTCACATGTACAAGATTCAATTGAACCCTCTGCACATGCCCGAGCCACTGCATGGGTTACAGCCGCTGAGGTGATCGCGTAGATGAACGCTGTCTCTCTGCAACCTAAAACAAAACAAAAAAGTCAATTAGTTGAGGTATTGATAATAATCATTTGTCAGATGATAAAGATGCCAAACATTGAATCTACATTCAAAAGTAAATTGTGTGCTGATAATCATACTTTATTCCAGTAATGCGATCAAGAACTCCGACACAATTTCTATTCTCTATTTTTATCATGTTTAATTTCTTAATATAAAGGTTAAACTCCTCGGTTTCGGCTTTCTGTCGATTACAAGCCTCTTGCGGTCTTCCTAGCCTCTCATTATCCGGTAATGACGCTAAACACTGATGTTAAACTCGGTGTTCACGTTCTTAGACTAGATGCTAGTATTCCTAAAGAAGCGTGCGCTTAACACCAGCGCTAGCCGTACGCTAAGCGCTAAGGTACCGGCAGAATTAACTTGTAAGGCCGTTTTATTGACTTGGTATAAGTGTTGAGTTAAGACGACTAGATTTAATCAGAGGCGGCGGAAGAGAAGATTAAATTCAACTTCATGACTAGGTCGACATTGATTTTGAAATCTCTCCAATAATTTATATATTATGAGCATAACTTGAAGGGATGATGAGCCCTATTCACAATTAATCAAACATTTCTTTTGCTCCTTCATAATCCTATTTATACAAGCTCGTATATTCTTCCTCCCACACTCAACAAGTATTAATCACGTACACAGGACGTCTACGCAATCTTTACCGGGCTAGCCTCAAGTTCTGATGAAGAACATGATCAAGTAACTCAAGTAATTTTACAATAAATCAACAGCAGCAACTGAAAAATCTACATTTCTTGGGGAATCCCAAATATTTTAAACATCCAGCAAAATCAGTTCAGTCGCCACCTCTGCTCTCTGCAGCCCCATGGCTGTTGTTTTCAGTTCTTACTTGACTCAGCTGCGTTCTCTGTATGACTTATAGTTATTTTGTTAATCTGGGCACCCCCCTGAGAGCGGCCAGGTAATTACGTCATCACGGGGGCCTCCTGCCGCTCGGGCATGATATAGTGGTGTCCAAGGTGGGCCCCTGATCCGCCCTCTTGCCTCGCAGCTCTCCACCGGCCCACCTAGCATGAGCGATAAACACCACGGGTTATGACGGTCCAAAGAGAACAGATGATATAGATTTTTGAGAGTTTATTTTGCCTCTCTTATCATTCTGTTACTCCAAAAAAATATTGAGATAACATATAACCTCCCATCACCACTTATGCCCATTGAATTTTTATTTTTATTGTTCAAATGCTTCAATTCTACTTAATTTCTTGAACCACGTAGTATTTTTACTTTGACTAGTTATAAATGTGATACCGCGTGCGCCACGTATTTGAAATAAGCAGCCTATTAGAGCCCGTTTTCTCATATTCTTATTCTATTTTGAAAACGAAGACAAAACCATAAATAAATTATGCCTGAATATTAACGCATTATACCCACCGCAGCAGTAGTATAATTCAAAATTATTATTTTAAATCGAGCTTTAAGGCAAATTAATTTGAAAAATTTGGTGATATCCTGCAAAATTATTCCTATATAATTCTGGAGTACTTTTTCAGTATGAGACACTTACAAAACCTCTTATTTTTCCTTCTTTGAGACTTTTCAAACAATACAAAGCTGGTACGCCCATATCCGTAATTTGTTCTTTATCCAAGGCCCTTTTTGGCTAATGACAAAGGTAGCTATGAAAAGATTTGGAAACCGCGGGGCCGCCCCAACGTCCGCTGCATCTTTGTACGTTTGTTTGCAAATAAAAATCAAAGAAAACATAAATTCGTATCGAGACAACGCTACTTCTAAAAAGGGTTCTAAGGACAGTAATTTGTACCGCGGGTGGTATGAAGGAGCACGGTTTTTATAACGAAGAAATGAGAATCAGAGTTGTACTTCGAAATTTCTAGAAAAACTCGTTATTTTTGCTATATCATATTTCAAAACCACAAACACTCTTGCAACAAAAGATTTATAATATTTAGTGGTCAGCAAACAATCAAAATTAGTTCAATACGACCCCAGTTTATTTCCTATTTCTATAGACATGCTATAGCATCCAATTTCATAACTATTGAAGTATCCCTAATAACAACATAAAACTTTCAAATTAACATAAATTTTCAATCGAACAAAATCAATTCATTTCACCCATGTCGAATTGCATAGCATGAAGAATCTTATTTCTCTTTGTGTACGGAAGTTTGCCTGAAACCCTCTCTGCCATGTACAAGTGGGGCTGTCATGTGAGCACCCCTATAGGGCTTGTGTCCAGATGTCCCGTGAAGAGGATTAGCTTGTTCATGTCGCCCTTTGTATTTGCAGACCCAAAGGGCCATTCACTTGGACATCAAACATTTTGATAACTGCATTTGTATGAGACTGAATGACGTTGAGATATGAAGGTGTATCAATACATAATTTCAGTATTATTATTGCGTTAAACACAAATTGCAAAGTGTTAAACAGTATTGGGCTCATCTCTACATTTGATGGATGATGGAATACACGTCACGTCCTTTGAGACTTTTTTGCAGGTTTCCCAGGTTGCTTACATTATTATATTAAATAATATATTTAGCAGTGATTATTTCCGTTACCTGGTTCGACTTCCTTGTTTAGTCCACCGAGTTCAGAGCAACTCTAAATTATGATTTGTTCGAAGTAAACTATTTAAAAATAGTATGATTTATTGGACGCAATACAATCTTAATTTTGTACTTCAGTGAAGATAGCAGAGAGTACCTCCTTCGGTACTTAGCTCTGAAGACAACTTGAACTGTCTGTTGCTAGATAATGAAAATTTGAGGTCAATGCGTGACCTACAGCGTATTTATGGGAGCGTTCAGCTATTTCTGTTCATTTATATGACTCTACAACTCCAGATAAATGCTCTATTTAATAAGTTGAGCTCTTTGAAGTTTACGTATTCCATTAGCTAAATATTCCTATAAAACGGTTGCGAGATAAATTGTTATTACCAGGGTGATAACGGCTGCCGCTGTATCACTGCTCCAATTAATTATTCGTCTTTTTATTCTGCGATTCTTGAAGTTATTCGGATACTTTGAAATATTGCCGCTTTATTACCGATACATATTAGCTGGAATATATTGAGAGCATTCTTGAGAAAGCACAAATTCTGCGGTTTTCTCATCAAAATCATTCAATTCATGCCCATAAACTTTCATATTATATACTTATTTACTGTTATATATATATAATACGAGCTCCGTCTCAGTGGAAAATATTTACACATTCTTCTATTTACTAAGAAAACGTTTATTTGCTTCTCGCATATTGATCTATATTCTAAGTATCAAGCTTCTAATATTGCCAAAATACAAGAAGTTAACGATAGTTATATCATGTGTTGCAAGCTAGGTTAGATTTTCTGAACAACCTCTCAGAGATCAACTATGTAATCTATTAAGCACATTTATATCTCACTCGCAAGTAAATTGATTGTATCTAAGAGTTTTACGCCTTTATTCAGATCAAATTTTCTACAAGCTCATTGCACTTTACATATAACAGCTGTGATGTCATAATCTTTGCTGCCATCTGTTAACGTTGAATAAACTAATGATGATACTTCCAAACATTAAGAGAAAATTATTCAGCGATTCATTTGAAGAAACAATGGAATATTGCATTGAATGCATCTTCAAAATAAATGTTTATGTCACATTTGACTTTCTAGTCTTGTTCAATTAAGTGACACTTAAAATTTAAAGGACAGCGGTGCAACTGGCCATTAGTGATTTTAATTGAAAATGTTACTACATTTCTGAAAGCTTCTAACAGAACTTAAAACACATAACCTACAAATGTAATCAAAACAAATTTGCTGAGTGAAAAATTGTTGCCTTAGATATTAGATTCAATATTACTTGTCTAGCAAATCAATTCAGCTTGATCGAATTATTACAAAACTAGGTGTAGTATTAGTTTCACGACCTGCAAACGATGGAGGCACAAATTATTGGAACGAACTAAATGTGAAGTATGCAAAATCGACTAGAAGCTCACTGTAAAAAATTATTTGCAATTACGCAATAACTTACAAGTTTACCTGAATATGTTCTACTCTTGGACTCATGTAGACTGTCTGCCAATAAGCGTGAAAAATTGTTCGAAGAAGCTTTTTTTTGCAAATTAAAATCAATTTTTACTTTTCCGACCTGTATATAATAGGAGAAATATTGTGATAGTGATTTTTTGATACTTCGAGATCCTCACGTTTTAGACCCTACTGAATTCAAAAAATGTTATTTAAGAAAAAGTCGCTCAAATCGTCTGATAGCATATGATAACTTGAGAGCGCGTACGACTTTTCGATTAAAATTTTATATTCATGTTTTCTATTAAAAATTCAGTTTACAGTTCGTGAATGAACTTTTTTTAACCAGTAATACCAAAACTTGATAGATGGAACTTTATAGTTTTTTGCGTTTATTTTATGAACGGTAGTATTTATCATAAAATATAAAATAACTCAAATTGATCCTTCAATAATTTGGCACAGCATTTATCTAAAATATCTTTCAAAATTATTAGCGGTTCATTTGTTATTATTGAAATTTGAATTATTATAAAATCCGTTAGTTTTTTGGAACAAAGAAATAATTAGGATCATAATGTGAAATAAGAACTATTATCACTCATATTTGGACATCACATGCAAACGTTTATCGATTATTTTTCAAAATGAACAATTCGGTCTTATCGTGTTTGGCATTAAATTGAAGCTCCTGGAGAAATATTAATTCTAGTAGAAGTGTCAAAAAAGATATCTGAATGATTGTCAATTGTTTTTTTTTACAGTTTATTTGATTAATGTCTAGTTTGGTATCAATTTAAGTTGTCGAGGAGATAAGCTTAGCAGAAATATGAAATAAATAATCAGTGGAATTCACATTACCATCTTCAAAAAACAACAATTTATATTCCAATTAATAAAAAATTCCGAAAATCTAGAAATGAATTCTTTATTTTCAAAAATACTTATTTTATGTAAGGATTGAATTGCTGTCACTTTAACAATGACAGATGTCACTCTGACAATAATAGCTGTTATATTGACAATGACAGCTGTCACTCACCCAAACAGCGATGAAACTGGCCATGAAATTGATGGTCGGAGGAGTACTGTGTGGCCACAGCAGATTTTTCAATATACATTTGCTCCTAGCAGGGATTTTTGAATACAAATATCTTAATCTTACAGCTGTAAGTCTTTATCCTATAAATGGCAGCCTGTAAGAAAAACGTTCTTCCTTTTCTATCACGAGAACTCGGTCTATATTATCAGTTGCTTCATTTACAAATTGATTACTTGACAGTTATTCCAAAAAAACTGGTGCGACTTGTTTTCGTCTACCAATCTGAGTATTAGTAGTTTTTTGATTTTTTTAGTTAATTGAGACCACTCCCAAATTTTCCACGTGGATACTTCATATAAAAACTTTATTTGGAAATTTGTACAATTGATTGTCAAAAGGCAGACGGAGACTAATTGTTCTATAGAACAAAAAATTGATACAGCTTTGACGAAACGCCCACGCACTATTATAGGCAAAAAATATTTGCCGCTTTTTTACTCCCAACTTTTGCAATAAAAATAATTCTATGATGCGTTGGCAGACAGAAATCAATTGTTCTTTGAGCCCAATTTTTTTTTCGCATTTTGGTACTCAATGTGCGATGCTTGGTCTTTGCGAAATAAAAATTGTTCAAAGACTGTTGATTCTCTTACAACCTCCAAATAAAGTGAAGTATCCACGTGGAAAACTTTGAAATAGCCTCAATCAACTAAAAAATCAAAAAGTTACTAATACTCAAATTGGCAGACGTGAATAAATCGCTCCAGTTTTTCTGTTTCGGGCCCTTAGTCTATTAGAATAGCAATAAGCTCTGAATACCTTGCAATATCTTCATCATTTTGTATGAGTAGACAAGATTTTAACATGAAATACGTTAACCACAATGATTTTTTATTTGGTGGATAACAATTCGGAAAGTATTCCGCATGAATTTGCCGGGTTACTTTTACTTGCTTTCATAAATTTCAACTTTTGCAATAATTATTGATCCATTTATTTGCCAGAATTTATTTGAAGAAGTTCTAAGAATCAATTCTCTTATTATCATTGCTACTGGATCAAATGATTATGGTAACCTCTAAACGGGGGTGCAGAGCAGAAATGTTTGAGAAGGAAATGAAAATCGCTGGTTGAATTTACAGGATTTCGGTCGAAATATTAACAAATGTGTTGGATATATCCCACCGTTTTTCTTATAAGTTATGCTGGTACTCAAAAAACTAGTCATGATTGAATACCAGCCTTATAGATTCTATTTTTTTTCGTTCGCTTTTTGCTTGTGTGGTGTTGGTTCTAATTATGATAAACTTGTATCTAATAATGTCTAACAATGCACATATCGCTCAGCTCTCAATAGATCATTATTTATGAATTCTTCATGTGGATTGGAACCAGTTATGCGTGTGTAACAAATTTTGTATGATGATTTATGGAAGCTTGGGATTTAATTATTATTTTTTATAGTCTTCCAAGTTGCCCCGTGTTGAGCGTAATAAATAATGTACCCTGGAGTTATTAATAAAAGCGATAAATGTCAAAATACCGATGTATATTTTACGTTCTTCGATTATTATTTACTGTCCACTGCTTGGGAGCGTTATTAATGAAGATTCGATTGCGATTTGTTTTTTCAAAGAGAGATATATCGTTCAACGGCGATTATCATCACGTTTATTTTCATTTCAATGACGTTATTAAGAAATCATCTTGTTGGGAATTTAGATACGTGAGCTATATACTTCGTATTCTTATTAGATCATCATCGACAGACAAGTCTATTATTATATTCATGACTTGAACAACAATTTTTTATTCAATAAGTTGTCTCGAAATGCATCATAGAAAAGTAAGAATTATATTTTTTTGAGGCAAGACGGTGTCATGAAATATTTTAATATGTTATAAAATAATTCCATCAAAAACAACTTTTGTAGAAATAAGGCTAAGCCTACAAGCGATAAATTAATTGTAATTCTTCTAGAAAAGTTTATTCTTGAGAAAATAAAGTTGCTGATTATCGTCCATACTTTCAGCTGATATAAATTACTGTTTGCAACTAAAAAGTACAAGGTCCAAAATTTGAGTTCTGTCTGTGTATGAATGAATGAAATAAAAAAAATAGTATAATTTATTGTGCGGTTAAGGAATGCGCCAAATGCAGAAAAGGAATTCAGTTTTGACGATCAATATTTCAGTCAAGTGAAATATAAAACAGCTAATGAAGTCTTTGGGCAAGTTTTCATTGACAAGTTATGATGAAACAATGTTAACAATCTCAGAGAGTTGGCGTTGGACCCGTGTAAATATGACCAGGATGAATGTAAAACCGTAAATTACGAGTTGGTTAAAAGTGTCTGCGGTCGAAACCTTTCAGCGCAACAATAAAACCTTACGAAATACAAACCCGTCAGCCATTACGGAATGAATTCACGCATATTTATTGGAGTGCTTAATTTTAACGACGCGTGTAACAACGAACCACATCTGCGTACGTTTGCGTTGTAAGACTTGTTCACGACCCTCTGTGAATTCTGCTCTCCTTTTTTACCTTTCCACTAAGCGTGGAAACCGCACGTGCTCTTGTTCTATAAACCTATTATGTGCATAACTACATCTCTATAATTCTCACACACTATATTGCATCAGTATATTGTTACAATTTACTGTCTACCGATCCAAATATCCCAGAAAGGCTGAAACTCGAAACGGGTATAAATTCATTCCACAACTGCTATGGAAACATTACACATACTACTTGAAATTAATGTGGATATGAAGAAATGATAGATTTACTCTTCTATAAATTTAAGATGAATCAATTTATAAACTTGCTTTTTACACATAAACCGTTTTCCTTACAACTGTGAGCTGTCTGCAATAAGCCAAGATATATCGTGATATATGAAAGAAATCACTGTAGAAAAAATACATTATTTTTAAGACACTATGTTTACCCATTTACAGCCGGTCAGAAAATACATTTAAAACTGCGGCTGATAAGAAAAAAACTCTGGTTTGATTCTCTTATAATTTTTGGTAGACTCAATAGACTTGCTTTTGACACAAAAGTACACTAGAAACATCCCTCTACAATCGCGTTTCCTACATTTTCGAGCTACGCTCAACAGATTAAAAATAAAGAAAAAAAATTTGCGGTAGAATGCTAGCTTGATTCTCTTATCACTTTTGGTAGAATCAATTCACATACCTAATTTCTATATCAAATGTGCAAAAAAAATATTTTTAGGTCAAAAGACATCGTGATATATACGAGAAAAACCACAGTGAATACAAACAAAATCTAGATCAATTCTCTTATGACTTTTAGTGAAACCATCTTATGTACGCCAGAAACATTTCTCTACAATCGCTTTCCTCACAATTGTGAGCTGTCTTCAATAATTCAGAAAGTATCGTGATTAAAAAAAATATAGTAGAATGGTTGCTTCATACTCTTATAACTTTTAGTGGATCAAAGATTGAATTTTGGCTTGAAATACGCAAAACAACTGTCACTCAAGTCAAAAAGATATCGTAAGATATACGAAATAACTACAGTGGAAATGAAGAAACGCTAGATTAATTCTCGTATGATTTTTGGAGGACACAATTGCTAAATTTGCTGTGTACAAAAAATATTTCTCTGCAATTGTTTATCTAATAATCTCAAGCTAACTTCAATAGGTCAAAAAATATCATGATGAATAAAAAAAAAGTAATAAATATGGATAAACGCTAGCTTGATTTTCTTATAGTTTTTAGTTTCATTCACAAAAAAATACGCTACAAATATTTATTTGCAATTGCTCACCTTATGATTTCAAGCTGTCTTCAATAGGTCAAAAAATATCGTGATAAATGAAAAAAGCTGCAGTAAATATGAAGTAACACTCGCTTGATTCTCTTATAACTTTTAGTGGAATCAATTCACACATTTCATATTTTTGCACTAATTACGCAGAAAAAAATTCCCTAAGTTCTCTCCACCTACTGTATTAGGATTTTTGGACAGTTCGAGATTTTGGTGGATCTTCACGAATCTGAAAAAGATAATTTAAAAAAAAAGTGGGTTTGTCTGTCGGTCTGCATGAAAGCACGATAACTTCAGAACTTTCGACTGAAATTTAATATTCAAGTTTTTCATCAAAAAACTAGGTTCAAGTTCGTAGATGAGCTATTTTCAACTAGTGGTACCAAAACTTTATTGATGGAACTTTGGTTTTTTGCGTTTATTTTAAAAACGGTAGTATTCATCATTAAATATGAAAAAACTAAAACTAATCCTTGAATGATTCAGCACAGCATTCACAAGAAACATTTTTCTAAATTAGCAGCGTTACATTTCTTATGATTTAAATTTGAGTTACTATAAAATTCGTTATATTTTTCTGAAACAAAGAAATGATGAGAATCCTAATGTGGAGAGAATTATTATTATCACTCATATTTTGACATCACACGCAAACGTTCGTCAATTGTTTTTTAAAAATGAGTTATTTGGCTCTATCGTGTTTGGTATCAAATTGAAGATCTTGTGGAGATAACCCTTATAGAAGTGTTAAGTGGATATTCAAACGATTGTCAATTATTTTTTCCACAAATCAAGTAAATGATGTCTAGTTTGGTATCAATTCTAAGCTCTCGGGGAGATAGGCTTGGTAGATATCAAAAATAGATAATTAAGTAGTGAAATTCACGTTACCATCCTCAAATAACACTTTCGGCGATCAAATGTCGAAACTGTATGTGCCAATAAATTAAAGACCACGAAAATATAGAAAAAGACTCTTCAGTTTCAAAAATACTTATTTTATGTAAGGACTAAAAAATAACCGCCATCTATCACTTTAACAAAGACAGCTATCACTTTGACAATGACAGGTTTCACTTTGAAATATGCAATTAATTGACGCGAACTCTAAATTTCTGAAACAGCGATGAAACTGGCCATGAAATTTATGGTCTATATAATTGCTTCGCTCACAGTTCTCAACTGTATCCAATAGATCAAGAGATTTTGTGAAATAGAAAAAATTTTAGTAGATATGAATAATCGCTCGCTTGAATCTCTAATAACTTGTACTAGAATCAACACACATATTTAATTTTTGCATCAAATACGAAAAAAAAATATTCTTCCAAGAATACTCTGCTTACTGTATTAAGCTTTTTTTAGTATGTCGAAAGACATCATAATATATATAAGAGGAAAACCACAGTGTACACGAAGAAACTGAATTAATTCTTTCATAACTTTTGGTAGAATCAATGTAGAAATTTGCTTTTTATACAAAAGTACTGCTGAAACATTACTCTACAATCGTTTTTGTTACAGGTTTGAGCTGTCTTCAATAGATCAAAGATATCGTGGTACAAAAATTGCAGTAGCTGCATTCTCTTATAACTTCAAGTATAATCAACTCTTGGGTTCTGCACCAAGCACACAAAAAAAAATTTCTTTCAATCGGTTTGTATACTGAAATCGTTATATATGTGAAGAAAAAAAAAAGTAACTATGAAAAAATGCTAGCTTGATTCTCTTATAACTTGCAAACTTGATTTTTGCACTAATATATTCAAAAATATCTCTTTTCGATCACTTTGCTTAATAACATTCCTAATTTTCGAATCGCGACACAAGAATTGAAAAGGTAAAGAGTTGTTGGAATACGGGACAGATTTCTATTATATCCCAGTAAAAAAATATTCCAGAAATCAAGAGACAATAAAACAAAACCATAATTTTGGAATATGTTTAATCAGTAATTTTTCAACAGTAATTCATGACCATTTTTTTTTTCTTAAATCCTTTGCTTGGATCCGCTGAACTTCATAAGTACATCATTCTAATATATTACTGTATTCACAAGATCAATTTTAAGAACAAATTGTAGTAACAATCATCACAAGATTATCGTCCTTCAATTATACATCGTTGATATATTTTTGCACTTCGCATTGTCCGTGTGCTCATGTATACCCTGTTTGGCTAACAAAGTATGATTTACAAAATTATCTTCCCTAAAAAATGTTCAAGCCCCTTTCCCACACAATGCCCTAAAGAATTCCAATCTATAGGCTAGCTAGATGCGTAGCTCGTGTAGTGCGCTCTATTGACACAGAATTTGAATAGGCAGTGCAATCATAATATGAAAGGATAATTGATACCATTACTGTATATATCAGTATGAATAAAAAAGTTTCTGAAACATTAAACAAAACATCAGAAGACCTAATATCGTGCCCGACACTGCATTTTGAGCAATTTTTAATTGTCAAAAGTATTGGCTCAGCTTTCCAGCTAGAAGAAAAAACTTCACATCCATAAGGTATTTTTATAAATAGAGCAAAATAAAGTTTGTGTAAATCTATTGAACAAAGTGTGAACATCTCCCGTAGAGTTCTCTTCTAAAGAATGTAAAATTCTACCTGAACTCACTTCACCTGTGTTGGAGACCAAGACGATCGAACCATCTTCCTCGGCACGAGACAATACCTTGTATCCCGCAGAGCTCTATGGCTCGCTTATTACGTTATGCTTCTACACGAAATTGATGTTTTTATTGGCGACACAACGATCTCAAAGCCCTACGATCGATCATCGAGCTATTTAGTGATTTACTGCTTTCGGTAGCCATGCAAATTGCCATTCAAACGCCTGTTGGTAGCACTGAATGTTGTAAATTTGACAACTTTCATGCTTCATGGTGTTTTATTGGTACTTTATTTGAATTCATCTCAGATTATCTTGTTTTATGGCTGTATTCAGTTTGAAAATGGTATGTTATGGGCTTCTGTATTTGATTAGAAAGAAGAACGAACAGTTAAAATAAGAAATACAGCTCCCTCTAGTTACTGATTTGTAAATTAACTTATTGTAATATGGAAACAAAATTGGGGATCTGATTTCACAATTTGTTTTGACGGGGTTCACAAATGAAGCTGTACCATATTTATTGATTTTGGGCTCAATTTAAGCTATGAAATAAGCGTCATATTGTTTTCACGGCATGGCATCACGAATCGAAAAATTCCTAACCCACCACTCGCAGGTAACCCCAACAAAAAAAAAAGAATTGACCACGCTGATAACTTAATATTATATTTTATTAAAAACATCTTCTGGCGTGTCGAATTTATAATTCTTGAATCGCATCCCAAGAATGACTCACAAGAATTAATTTTTCGTCCAGCCGACCTTGTGCCATCTACGTAGACAATAAATTATGATTGAGTTCCAAATAGTCAATATTTTCTTCCCTGATGTGATGAAATGAACACGTTAAAATATTCTTAGCGAATAATTGTTATTAATCGAGTGGGGCAGAATATGGGGCTGTTTTGAGTATGGAATTTTGTGGCGTTTGGTTACCTGATTGGGTTTGTTATGTTGGTTGAATGTTTTTGAATCGTTGGGTGGTATTCATAAACCATGACGAGATATTAATGATGCTTTGAGATGATTTGAACAGTTTGTAAATTATTAGATCGATATTTCCGTCAGGGAACATAATTCCTTTTTGCATATCATGTTTCTCAATTGTTTTATTCTCTTGACAAGAACTACAATAAATATTCAATATCGATATGCTAAAATCATTTGAGAGTCAATTCATTTGACTTATACAAATGATAACTTAATTAGTGTAGTAATCCATCGATTCATTTATTTGCTACACTAAACAGGAAAAAGAAAAATGTTAAAAAGAAATGGAAGCAGTTTATGAAGGAGTCTGCTTCTTCGTTATCAACTGTCACATAAATGTAAGTATGAGAAAGAGATGATAATCCAAACATATCAAAAGCCAATGCAAGCTGGATGTCACAATTGCTCGCATCAGCAACTAACAAATATCGACTGTTGTAAGTACTTTTGGAGCTCTTTGGCAAGGAGCCCAATAGTATTTTGAAAATAATTGTCAATGAAGATAAACCCTAGATTCAGCTCAGTGATCCAGAGAGCAAGCAAGATTCGTTGCAATGGCATGTCAAGGCCCACTCTGAAAAGTTCAAAATTGTTCTTTTAGTTGGAATTATCAAGAAGTACTTTGAATCGATTTTGAAGAAGAATTGGACCATATAAACTGGACGCTGTATCACTTGGATGAAGCTATTAAAGAAGAACGATGTGGATAATTAACGCTCCCTTGAAATATGAAGGCTGCTATACACGACTTACAGTTTAGTGGGGGAATCACAACGAATTGACGTTGACATTGACTTGATAATTTAAGTCAATCTGACAAGAATTAGTGGCTCAAGACAAGATGGGATTATATCAATGTCAATTCGATGAGGTACCACCTGATGTCCCACGATTATTCTCTCCAATCAAATTAGAAAATCATTACCAGAAATCGAAGTCAGGTTCATCGCTATGATCCAAAAGGCAAGCAAGGGTATGTCATGTCAAAAGTACAACCCACCTATATAAGCTCAAGGTCGGTACTTCAGCTGAAAATATCATGGCTACAGTCTTTTGGGATTATGAAGAAGTACTTTGGATTGGTATTAACTCGTTACGTTTCTAAGTCAACTTGGCCTCAATAAAGCTATCTGGCACCGGTTTATTGTTGTAAGATGGGCCTGCACTGGCTGACTAGCAACACACATGGCAGCAAGGTAAAAACATGGCAAGTTAAGTGGAAGAAGCTGTGTATGTGAAAAGTCAACCTAGGGACATAATAGACATGTTCAAATCCCGAAATCCATTAATAAAAACAATGCACGACTGTGGACTACAAGAAATTCATCAACGATCTTATAATCTCCAAACGATTATTTTCTCTGTAACGGAATTTTTTGGAGAATTGTTGCTGAAAATGAAGCCCAAACTTATCATTATAGTCCAAAAGTCGACCGCACACCTTATCTTTCCTGATTGGACTTACCGCCAAGTTGTATATGAATCGATCGGAAATATAGTAATCAATAGGATACTAGACTTTATAAATCCAGTATCTTGTCCCTAAGTGTCGAAAAAAATGCCATTTTCGATCAATTTTTACATTTTTCAATCAACTTGAAATTAGTATCAATCGATAGTGGAGATCAAGTACTTTAAGGGAAGACCAGGGTGCTATCCCTGTCCTGCCCGAGACAAAAAAAAAGGAACAATTTGGAGGGTGGTTGAATACGAAAACGGGTTGCATTTAGGGATTGCTGCCGCCCTTCCGGACAAAACAGAGGGTGGCACCTTGGTTTTTTCCTAAAGTATTTGACTTTTTTTATCGATTGGTACTAGTTTCAATCCTAAGTTCTATGAGGGAAATTGGCCCCGACAAAAATAGAACAAAAATAGCCTTTTATCAACAATTAGGAAAGGATCCTAGGTTTCCAGAGTCTGGCATCCTATTGACCATTACATTTCTGATCGATTCATATACAATTTGGTCGTAAATCAGATCAGAGAGCAAAAAGTGCGGTCGGCTCCCTGACTGTTATGATCCAGAGGGTAAGCAAAAGTCGATGCAATGGTATGTTGAAGGTACAGCTCATCCAAAAAAGATTAAGGCTGATCGTTCGACTATAAAAATCATGACTACAATCTATTGGGTTCATCAAGAAGGGGTACTTTTGATCAATTTTTAAGATAAAGCAAGTATAGTATCACCGAAAAGTTCGATGCAGTATCGCTAATAAAAGGAAGAGCAACATAAAAAATGGATTAAAAGTATGTTGCTTTTCCAGATATCGCTCCCTTGAAATGAAAATGCTCTAATACACGACTTTGAACTCCAAGAAATTTATCAATGATCCTATTTTCTCTATAGCGAAGAGCCCAACGAAATTTTCAGGAGAATTGTTGCTGAAAATGAGGTCCAAACTTATCATTATGATCCAGAGCAAGCTAGAATCGACGCAATGGTATTTTGAAGGTACAGCTCACCCAAAAAGACTAAGGTTGATCATTTTACTGGAAAAAATCATGACTACAGTCTTTTGGGATTATGAAGAAAGATAAGGCAGGTAGTATCACTGGACAATGTGATGCTATATATAGCTAAGAAGGAAGAGCTACGTGAGTAATTGATCAAATATGTGTTGTTTCTTTATACGATAAAAAAAAGCTGTAATACACGACTTTGGACTCCAAAAAATTTATCAACGGTCTTAAAGGCCCCAAACAATTTTTCTTTTTTTTGTAGCGAAGAGCTCAACAAAATTTTTAGGAGAATTGTTGCTGAGAATAGAGCCCAAACTCATCGATACGATCCAGAGAGCAAGCAAGAATCGATTCGATGGCATGTTGAAGGTGCAGCTCACCCAAAAAATTTGAGGCTGATCGTTCGATTGGAGAAATAACGACTTCAGTCTTTTGGGATTATCAAGGAGTACTTTGGATCAATTTTAAAGTTAAGGCAAGTAGAGTATCACTGAAAAATTTGGTACTGTGTCGCTAATAAGAAAAAGTGACCAAAGGTGTGTTGCTCCTTCACGATAACACACTCTTGAATTATACAAATGCTACAACACACAACTTTAAATTCCAAGAAATTTATCAACGATTTTATAGTCCCCAAACGATTATTTTCTCTGTACCCAATGATATTTTTAGAAGAATTGTTGCTGGGAATGAAACCCGGACTTAAATTTATGATCCAAGGACCCTGCAAGATTCGATGTAATGGCTTGTTGAAAGTACAGCTCACCCAAAAAACTTAAGGTTGATCCTTCGCCTGGAAAAATTATCAGTACAGTCTCTTGGGATTACGAAGGCAGGCAGTATCGTCGCTTTCTTTATGTATCCTTTGAAGGAAGTTATTGAAGAAGAGTGGTGTAGGAAATTGGTCAAAAATGCGTTGCTTCTTGACGATAACGTACCCTTGGATTATAAAGAGTACCATACACAAGTAGGTATAGGCTCCAACAAATTAGTCATCCATTTTACCAGATTTTTTTTTAGTGGCATTGAATTACATAGATTTATCAGTATAATTGTTATCAACGATGAGATATGAGCTCATTATTACGATCTTAGAAGCAAACAAGAGTCGATGTGATGACATGGTCGCTACTTCATGGCTCTGGTATTTTGGGATTATCAAGGAGTTTTTTGCAGTAATTTTAAGGAAAAAGCAATAAACTCTACGTTTCCCTTATGTCTCACCCAAAGGAATTGCATCCGCTTACGTCACAAGAAAAATGCAGACTGCCATACACGACTGTGAGTTGTAAGAAATGTATCATTCACTTAACAGTTCAGGCCCCTATCGTCAAATTTAAGACGGACATAAAAAAATTAAAACTATGGGGATTAAATATGAATCAATTCTTAAAGCAAATAATATATTTAGGTTATGAAGGACCATATTATTGAACACCTCGTGTTTGCAATGTGAAAAAGGATGTTGTCCAACATTATTTAAATTATAGTATTCAGTAGGACATCATAATATATTTCCATAAGACAATTTTAGATTCCTAAGAAATACCTGATAATTATGTGACTAAAAATGTCTGTAGACATTCAGGTTATCAAGAGAATTCCTCCATTTTAAGTGCACAAATAAATCAAGCTACAAAAAAACCATAAACCTTAAAAGACTAATTAAATTAAGGTCCGAACAAAAGTGTCAAAAGCCGAAACAGTTGAAGAACAGTAAGCGTGAACACAAGATACCTTCCAAGCTAGGATTCCTAAAATGACCAAAACATATACCCATTAAATTCTATAGTGTAGAGCTAGAACCTCTTCCAAGACATCTTAAGTGATCAAATTTCGCTTCCGATAAATCGATAGAAACACAAATTACCAATAGCTGGCTCTAATAGCCGGAGTTTATAGATAGATTATCTCTTGGAGTAACAAATAGCGATCGGAACAGCCACCTTAGACGTTTGATGCTCGGCTTCTTGATCGGACTGGAGATAAACATACGAAATGGTTTCTTAGAGTCATCTACTGTTTGCTGTTACTTTTACATGTGGGTAGTTTATTACGTTTTATAGTTTTAAATGTTTTGCTTTTAGTTCTTTTTCTGGGTGGATGTGTTAAGAATTAAATTGTTTCTTTTAAGTGTTAATTTCTTGGTTTATTGCCCGGCTATTATTGTTTTATAGACGAAAGATTCATTCAAGACAAACATTTCCGAGGTGTAATTCTATACAATCAAATGTTTTTCTCAACGCAGTTTATAGAAACAGAATTGTCAAATTTAGGTTACGTATAAAAGCCCGTTGAAATCTGATATATCAAAGCTATTAATTCCATTTGCTATCTTCAGAGAACGATCTGTTGAAAACAATCCCAACCAGCATTCTTGATAACTAATCGTAGGGTAGTTCCTACCCCTCTAACCAGGGAGATAATGGACTGTTCTACTGGTTAAGTTAACTAATGACAGATATTTGCATGACAAAACACTGCGACAAAGGAACATCATGTCAATCATAGCCAACTCACAATAGTAGGATTAAATTTACAAGGGGAGTGAATTCTGTTTATCTACTATGTTATGTGTATCATTTGGGTTGATGTTTTTTCACCAGGAAGTGAAGTAACATTTTTATTTGCTCTAAGTACAACTATTGACGTTTATCCTGCGTGTATAATTGGGAAGTAATTTCAAAGGGGAGGATTTCGTTTGTGATTTATTATATGACCCGAGAAACGAATTCTGCTGATTCAAAATATTTCTTATGATTCTCAAATTTTATCTTAATCACAAAACATTTTACAATTAACTAACTAGAGTACCTCACCCTTCTCCACAATACTTTCACTCTGTAGTGATGCGTCCGTGAATCACAAGATCAGATATCCTTATAGATCGCCGCTCTCGGTTTCTCACAAATCCCAAAAGACCGAAATAACGAGAGCTCGGGGATCAAGAGAATGTCGTACACCTGTACGATCATAATTAGCGATCGAATGCGGCAAGCCTTCATAATTAAAACAAATAATTATTTCTAGGTTTTTGCAATGTGAAAAACTTTGTGCTTCTTAGTAATTGTGCGAGCTTCCTAATTGCGATAAGATGTTTTGTTTTATTGTGATGCGAGCTTGACTTTATACTAATTGTTTTTCACTTGTTTCACGTTATAAAATCGATTGTTTTTACCTGAAGACTCATCGTAAAATTTTCTAGGAGGAATTCTATTGGATATTTCACTTTTTCACAAGATTATTTATGGTTTAGTTTGTTTCTGTTCTAGGAAAATAATCGTTTACTTCTTCTGCCAATCGTGTTGGGTGTTCTTTAATTATATTTAGTAATTACAGAAGTAAATAAATAGTAACAAAACAAATACAACTGAAACATCGAAAGACATATATTTTTGGTCCTTCGAACCGTACAGCTAGTTATTCAAGTAATCACTATAAAAATATGTAGATCGGGTTGACAACGTCAGCTCGCGATGGAAAAACCCAAACTCGATTTACATTATTACATTATTTGATAACCATTAAAATAGAGACAACCAAATAGTATTTTGTCCTCGCCAGTATTAGATCATCTATTAGGTATATTAGGCACATGTCCCCTACTTTGAAGGTTTTGTAAGCAATTCATATTTTCTCTCAAACTTAGGGATTCCATTGAACATTGTACCTAACGGCAACAACAAGTCTCAAACCAACACACTTCCTTATTCACAAAATGTAATTGTATATAGGGACTAATGCAAGAAGAAGTTCCATGTTTGGACTAAAGTTATTGGCTTGGCATTGAGCTACCTAACAATGTCAGAAAATTTACTGTATCACTTATACTTTGCCAGAAACAGCCTAGAATAGACAGAACTTTCGTAGCACCCATTCTCTCGTGCATGTGCAAAAAATAAAATGAGTATCAATCACGTATTTTGTCTGCAGCCGTAGGGTGCGGTTACCAATCGTCAAGCTACAGGTACGCTTAGTTTTTGTGGAGAGTGAAAATCTTACTGACTTTTTGTCTCGTTGGGATTCGACCCCGCGACCTTCGGATTACAAAGCCAGCATATTTGTACATCTATGCATATAATTTTCCCATTATTCTATAAAATACCAGTCAGCAATCAAAAAACTAATATGTCTTACCTCGATCAACAATCTTCCCGAAGAGGTTCTTCCCTCGGAAGAAGTTCTTCGTTGTGCAGTTCCACCTTCTATTTCTAAACTGATGTTGACACTCATGGATAGCTTGATTAGCTCCTTTTGCTACAGCAACTAGCACTCCTGGATTTTCCCTAGCTAATCGTCTCTGCTTCCTTCGTAACGTTGCGTGAACTGTAGGCTCCATGTACAATACTCCTGGAGATCTAGGGGATAAGTTATTGGGTTCGCCTGCTTTCGCAATGCCCCTGAAAAAAAATAATGGTCTTAATTGTCTTGTGAGACCTCGAAAAAAATTGGCACTGAGGGCCAGGAAACTAATATAATATTATGTGTCATTCAATTTCCAGATCCTGTACTTAATTAATAAATTGAAGAAAATTTTCCAATGAGTAAAAGTAATAATACCAATTCATTATTAACATTCTGATAAATAATTCATGAACAATCAACAATATCTCGTACAAATTAATGCCGACAAATCACTATGGGAACTGGTATTTCCGTCAGCATGTCTGTAACTGTGTTAACATTAAAAAATTGAAAGCTGTCTTGTGTAGATTAATAATTTATGATTTATTATGCTACTGCTAGTGCGAGAAAAGTACCAACTGAACGTGTTCTATTTTTTAAACTTTGCTGTCAATATGTCATTTGGAATAAACTGTTGAATCGAAGCAGATTACAGAAGACGACTGTTACAAGTAAAATGAATTGACATTGGTATTTGTAGGAAATTTCAAAGAATGTATTAAGGACTTTGTTCTTATATAGCGTTCAATAGAGGTGAAGTAATCGCACTAAATATAAGATATTGTATTGCTTTTTAATATATTAAATTGAGTATAACACTATAATGAGCACAAAAAATTTACATCTACGATAGGGAATATGCATGAAATTTAAATTTGGTTCAAATATTTTTTTTTCCGAATTTATATTGGCCGGACTTTTATATCAAACCATTATTTTTGTATTTAATATCTTTTTAATTGCTTAAAATTAATAAATAAGAATGCAAACTAAGCGCGAGAAATTCAAAGTTCTAAAACGCAACACCATTGGTTAAAACGAAATGTGACGTCAAATACTATTCCAACAAGTGCGCACTGCTTACATTTGTATGGCATTGCAGGCTTTTGATTAGAAAACATAGTAATAATGTGTGTGTTGTAAATCCATTTATTGTTTAAGTGTAATTTTAGCATCCTAGCGAGATTATAAATCATTTAAGACAGTGGTTTCGTAAAAGCACAATCGGATAATCTGTCAAGAATAGATCCATTCATGATGTCGTCTTATTTTTTTTTCAAATCCAAATTTTACGTCCGCTGAAGTAAAAAGAGTGAACACTGCAAAGTAATTATTTAATAATAACACATTATGTACGCTATTTTAATAAATACAATCAGAAATATGATGAGCAGTGAACATAACCTATAATTTTTTTTTTTTTTGAAAACGAGAAAATGTTAAACAGAGCCGCACACATACACTGAATTTTATTGCTAAAACTAATCACATATAGTGTTATTCATGATCTGTCAAGTTTATTATGACACTTCATCTCTTCTGATAACCTTACATCATTTTCTTACGTATTTTAAAACCAGTCTGGATTGGAAAAAAGACTTTATCAGGTACATTTCTGATAGTATTTTGCATTCAGGCACAATGCTCTACTTATAAACTGAATTTTGACCTTTTTTAATGCCGAAATAAGTTGAGAACGAAAACACCTGTAGTAAACAATGGACTGTAATGTCACTGGACATGTTATATGACGTCATCCATAGAGCGCGCAAAAATTGCGGCGTTTAAACAGCTCAAAATTATTCTCAATTTTAAATATTTTTTTAAACCTGATTACAGCACTTTCAAACATAATTTATATTTTTTACTATGTTATAACGATGTAATCAGTGAATTAAAAATATAAAATAAATTCATGAATGTACCCTATTTTTATTCCACATCATTGTTACACTACTGCTCTGCTTTCTCTGAGCTTGGGATTTCTCAACTGACCTCCTAGTATCAACTAAATGAAGTGAGACTCACGCGCTGCTTATATGCTTGCTTTGCGACATCTAGAATAGCGTTGAACAATTAATGTATTTTTTCGTAGAATTCTAATGAGAAAATGTGTTACAATATAATTAGTGGAATTCATTTAATTGATGCAAATCAAAATACTGCCCGTTGCTATAAGAAAAAATTATGAAATGTCACTTCTCAAGCTCTTTACAATGACACCCGAATGAACGTCTTAGCTAAATGCGTTCTCACGCTACACTAAATTTATAATTTTACAAAACGCTAATTCACGTGTAGGCGCTTACAGTTGCCCGATGACGTCACGGGTGAAACGAACGCTGAACGATAAATACGTACAGATATACTCTATATATTGTAACCTCAACCGTTGTTACAGTGTTATTAGTCTCGTAATTATTAGCGACTGAAGTCTGACAGTATCGTTTTTTAAACCGACAAAATTCACATTTAAAGATTTTGATAGAAATATCCGTTTTGAGCATCCCTGAATCCATTTTGACTATTTTCGGATTGATGTCGGTATGTATGTATGTGCGTACGTATGTTCGTAGCTCACAAATCTCGAAATCCGTCAAACGTATAATACTGAAATTTTGTATTTAAGATTGGTATAGGGTCTTGATGTGCACCTCGCATTATGGTTGCAATTATATGTAACGGAAGTGAACTTTGTTCGATACATTTTCTGAATTTTCCGTATACATCTATAATGATTGAACGTAGAACGTTAGAATTCAGTATTTAAGACGGTAGTACCGTCTAAAACTGAATGCTCATATCGTATTTTCATTGAGATTGACTGAACCGGAAGTGCACTTTACTGGACAATCTTTTGGAATTTTTCGCATAAATCTGAAACGATTGGCTGTAGAATATTAAAATTGAGTAATACAGTTTGCTGTAGCATCTGAATGAGTGCCTACTATTCTCATAGCAATTAGACTGAACCGAAAGTGCACTTCAGCTGAATTTTTTTTAATTTTGCGCATAAATTCAGAGCTGTTAGCCGTAGAATCTTTGATGTCAGTATTTGGGAATGTTGTAGCTTAAGAATGATTACCTACTGTTTCCATAGCAACCGATTGAGCCGAAAGAGTACTTTACTTGGATGGAATTTTGTGTTTATTATCGTATTATTATAGGCAAAAAATATATCCAATGATGTACAAGTAAGTCACATGATGTCCACATCAGATTTCTTACAAGAAAGTTTAACAAGTGAAAATAACTAATCATTTCAAATATTTAACGCTAATCTTCAATACTTTTATCAATATTCACAGTATAAAAATTCGTTTAGTTATCAAACAAAATGTTCTTTCAAACTTAATATTATTTTTATTAAAACAGAAAGATTATCTTCTGATGAATCTTTCGAATTATATTAGTGAATGTGATTGATTCGTTGTTGTATTTCTTCGAATTCCACATCGCAATTCGTAAAATTTAGTTTTTGAGATCGAAAGCAAAAACTGGCGAGTGAGTAGGTTTGGAGATTTCGATTACCTTTTTTGGTAACATGATTTATATCACTCAAACTGTCATAATACACTTGACAATAGTGACGCGTTGCTATGTCACACTGACGAAATAAATATTACAAAAGTCTGCGTCGAATTTTAATTTCTTTCGTTGGTATACTTCATCCAGCAAACAGAATTTAATAACCTTCCAGCAGATCTCACATTAAATCAATGTCGATTTGGGAGTACTGTGGTTGAAAGCAAATGGTGAATTCGAACCGCATTTTAATCAGCTTTAATGGAAAGCATTTTTTTTTTGAAAGATGATAAATTCTTGTCGATCAATCTATATTCTGAACTTTTCCTCAATCAATTCGATTAAATTGATCATCTGATTGAAATCAGTACAGATCGATCAATTAGATCCAAAAGAAGGATCAAACATCGATCACTAATTAATAGTGATCTGGACATCTAATTGTACATATATAGATTCATGAGAAACATTTTCCATTGTATTCTTTGGATAAAGTATAGTACAATCAAACATTCCTTTCTCCAGACACGTGAGTAACCTTTTAATATTTTTCTTTCTTGAACAATGCTCTCGATATTTTAATTAAAAGTAACCTAATTGATTCTATAATTGAAATAAATCAATTTATATTAGAATATGACTATAAAATTTTTTGCAATATAATTTTATTGACTAGGAGTAAGTTCTTAAAATATATTCAAGGATACATCGTGAGAAAATTTCAAATTGATTCCTGATGACTTGAGAAGCTTTTGAAAATATGATCTCTAAATAATTCTTCGTGTTTTGGATGGAGCAATTCCTACCACACACCTTGACCGTTCGCATTTATAGAGTTGTTTATACGAGACCTATTTTAATAAATTATAATTTATAGTGTTCGTTCAGTCGCGTTGATTGAGAATTAGTGCTTTTTAATACTCGTTGTGTGTTGTTTGGGGCACTAACTTCGTTGATTCGCCAGCCCCCCGTGAGATGGAACCACAGTCACGCATTGTACGCAGACGCAGCACTTAATGATGTGTTAATTCGTGCTCTACGCTTGATGGTTGGATGGTTCTGCTGTTGGTTTATGGATGTGGTTTATGGTTTTAGTTTGTTTTGTATGGGATCTTCGGTCGTAAATACAAATTGACATGAATTATATTGTGGAGTATCTACGGAGGGATGCGATCACACAACTGGGTGGTATCTTATCATGATCAACTACATCGGAGAAGATAGTTAACAATTCTTAATACTTTTTATCACTCTGATAATCGCTGATTCACCAAGTTGTTTTGATTCATTTATACGTTGCGGAATTCAACAATAATAATAAATAATGACAGTTCTCTGATCAAATGAATATGAAGGCATAGATCTTCCAAATACTGCACAAAGCAGTTCTGACTCAGACTCTAAGTACATTATATAAGTGGCTTGATACTCATTATGGAATTTCTTCGCTCCTAAACGGAGCTTGTTAGATCCTTTTTTGGAGGAAATCACTCTCCATTTCTAATTCTAGTATTATTTGCTATATTTATCCATTTCTTACTATCTTACTTTTTCTTTCGATTTTGTTACTCTCGCTGTTTAAGATCGTCTTCTACTTCTTTTATCTATGATCCTGGTTTCCTCTTTCTCTTTCTCCTGCTGGATTCCATTCTAGTGTTCTTGTTTTATTTTTTTATGTCTTCTCTTACTAATTGTTATTGTTGTATTCTGTGATAAATTTTTGTCATTTATTAATTATCTCATATTTTTCTGCACCATTATATTGGTTTTATTAGTTTTCTTTCTATTATTCTTAATTCTACTTGTTTTTTTTCCTCATGTTCATTGCTTCAGTATTTGCTACTACTTTCTCTTTCATGTTCAATTCATTTTCTCCACTTTTTTTCGAATGTATATATTTTTTCATTTTATTATCCTTTGTTACTACCCCATGTCTCATTATTTTCATTTTATTTTGTTTTTGTTTGTCAGGGTGTATACCAAAAAATTTGATGAAAATTCCCTGACATTTCCAGGTTTTCCAGGTCATTTTTAATAAAATTCCAGTCAAAAATTTGAAAAGTTTGATAGATATTGGAATATATGCTATGAAACTTGATATCCTTACGAACGAATTTATATAAATTAACAAAAGTAAATGCGCCTTAATATTTTTTATGGATCTATAGATCTGTAAAACTAATGGATTTGCATAGAATTAAAATATAAATCATTCCCTGTATTAACTATGTCACTATAGTTCATACGACAGATGGCACTAGTATTTTACAGAATGAAAATTTTATGTATTCTTATTAATAATGTATAAATGTCCTAAAATTTATTTTTTCCAGACAAATAACGGAAATTCCCTGATGATTCCATGACATTTCCAATCTATCTAAATTCCCTGATATTTCCAGGTTTTCCAGGTTTTCCAGGTTTGGTATACACCCTGGTTTGTCTATTTTTTGTTATCATCGCTATATCATCAGTGTTATTATTATTTGTTCTGCTTTTGTTGTTGGTGTTTTTTTCTCTCATCTTTCGCAATACATATTCCAATGCCAAAAATTGCATCGCCTTGTCTTTCTTCTTTGTTTATTAAAAAATCTGCGATTTCTGCTTTCTGTGTTATGATATTAATTTTTGTCTTCCTCATTGTCAGACTCGAAGTAATAACTAATTAAATTCCAGTTATAATCAAAATGGAGCACCTTATTGAATTGCGGATATACTTTTTTTCTACGACCACGGTTGACTGAATTAAATATTCCAGTTTCACCACCATTGGGTAACTAAGGCTGTGCGATCCTGGATATTAGTGGTAGATTTTTGATCACATCCTTAGATTGATCAGATCAATCTAATTATCAAATTTGTTCCTTTTCTATGTGCTAAATAACTATTATAATATGGATATTGCAAGTATTATGACATTTGGACAACAATTTTCGTTACTTGGCGAGCATCGTCTCGAGACACTGTATCTCGTGTCATAAAGCTTCACTTCACACTTTCATACTATGTGGAAAATGAAACATTTCTTGGAAAATAAAGAGGTTAGCCTTGAATACTTTTATAGGTAATAGTGACATGAAACGCTAACCTCTTTCGATCATTCAAATGACCATCCTCAGAGACGGTTTAAATAACAAAATGTATTCAAGCTTTGTAATCCTTTATAATTTGTGGTCTAAATCCGCTCTGAAGATGATCATTTGAATGATCGAAACCGCTCAGCGATTCAAAATATAAAATATAGAGCAGTGTAGACTAGACTTCTATAAAAATTTATTGAATACCCACTTATTAGGGGATTAATTTGGTCCAAAATTGTCTTCAAAATGATTACTAATTGATCTGATCGATCAGATGATATGTATATCAAATCAAATATACAAATAACATCTAAAAGTAAAATAAAGTTATTCACAAAAGTAACAATTTATTATTTGGCTTAGTTCCAATCTTAAATCAAAGCAAATATTAGTAACTTTAGTAAAGCACTGCTATAATGACAATCTTAATAGGTACTCTTTGTCAGGTTTACTCGGAGGTTGATGAGTGTGGTCACGATTTTTATCAGCAGCAATATATTTTTTGTGATATTTTGTTGAATCTGAACACAAGTTCACATTTTTCATTCCGTGTTCGTGTTTGTGATTACTAAACAATAAACAATTCATAATTCAAAATCCATGTAAGTTGTATTGAGCAAATAGTAATGCAAATGGTGTTTTGTTTTCAGGTAAGGTTACAATAGTTTTATTTGCTTCGTTGTCCAACTGCAACGTCCAGGCATGTTTACACTATCCTCATCTTCGTAGTTGACTAAGTTGACGCACGGTAAACAGCGCTTATTGAAGGTAAGACTTTGGCTTGCCGACAATTCGCACCCACAAGTCAAACGGACCAGCCCTGTCAATATTTACTTTTTTCGATGCGACATTGTCATCCTAGATGTCACCATTCAATACGTTTCATACAAGTGTATTTAGAAATTGCAACTAATTCAGCCAAGATAATTATTTTGGAATGAAATTGGGATCGAAGGACCAAACTTTCAATGCTTCAAATATTAGTGAAAGTTTTCCATTGATAATTTGTTTGAAATAAACATTTTATCATTTTTATTTATAACAGTGAATTTGAAATGTTTCACTATCTTTTGCCCCAAATAACTTGACATGTCGAAATCACTCCGAGAACCGTTAGACATATTACTTTTAAGCTTCCCAAATTAAAAGGGTTTCATCATTATCAAGTAACCGTAGCAAACGATAAATCGGAGTGACATTTTTTCGTTAAGAGCTGAACATTTCACTGTCACTTCGTGGTTTCGTTACACATAAAAAATATATTAATACCTGATAAACTGATCAAATATAAAACACTTCGGTGTTATTTTATGAGTTATTATTTATTTGATGTTTACTATTGTTTTACGATGCGCTTTTGTTGGGTATGTTGAATTTATTACTATTTTATCTTAAACGGACGTTGTTATCGGTAAATATTGTGGCAATAATTATTTTAAATGATTTTGAAACATTTTTTATGTTTTTAAACACTATTATTGTTTTTTACGTTATTGATAAGAACAAAATGATTCAAAGTTTTACGAAAATCTAACACAAATAAAACACCATAGAGCTTATCTAAAAAATCTACATACTATATGATTCACAGTGATCGCTATGAGGTTTCAAAAGAATTCAAATCAAATTCCGAACGAAATCTCCGTTATTACATTCCCAAATTCCGGGCCCCCAATTAAGAAATTCCATCCTGCGCCACTGTTGAAAAAGAGAGAGACAGAGTGTGGTTATGCGTTCCGGTAACGCACCGCGTCGTCGGTTAATCCTCGATAAAAAGCACAACGAAGCCGACAAACCGGAGTTGAATGCTGACCATTGCGGGCGCGAAACAACAAAAGAGATGAGATGCTCGATGACATTTTTATTGCGTATGCGACATTGCTAGACGCGCGCTCTGAAATTTAAATTTAGAGGATTTTATTGCGCTCGCTTCTTACCAGAGAGAAAAATTGTCAATGCTTGTCAACGAAGAGATATTGGATCGCCAAGGTTTATTATTGTTTTTCAGCCTAACGCACTTACATTATTTACCTACTTTAGAAAACATTTTTTACAGTTCCAAGAAGCAATTGATATCTTTTATTGCCCGCAAATCAAATTCTTCCTTTTTTGCTGCAACAAATAATTCAATACTTCAGCTAAGCCTCATTTTCTCAATCATTTATAGTCAAGTATTGTAAATCAAATTTCCACAAACAGATTCATAACAAGTGCGTGCTTTCAGTTTACCAAGCAGTCTCAATCTGGAGCTTACTTCAAAAATATTTGTTTCCAATTTTTCATTCACTAATATTTTCTTCCGTATTTTTTTTGTTGGTGATAGTGAAGAGCCTTATGCCTAGGGATTATTAATTGCTTGCGCCAAGTTGACTAATGATCGCCACATAAAATACAAATTAGTTTAAAGGGTTAGCTCACAGGCAGCGTGTTACCCTGAGAGGGTTCGATTCGGTTCACAAAAACACAACACAATAATGAGTCTACGATATGTTCTTTCAATTATCTCGGTTAACTTATTACATTTCAGTGTTTTTATCCACGCAACCGAGATAAATTTGTTAAGGTGGTGGACCTGATCATTAATAATCCATAAGATCCAGAGGAAACACTTTTTCACACTGAATGTGTGATAAAACTCTAGAAAGATTTTAATGAAAGTAGTTCATTTTGCACGTTGTAAATCCTCGAACACTTAAAAGCATATCACGATAAATGATAAAACAACTCTCATTAAAGTACAGTCATCAATTTACCTGTACAAAATGAAAAGCAAGAGCGTAGCAATCGAAAAAACCCTTTTATATAAACAATTCTTGGCATCCAGAAGCCTGAGGATGGATTTTTGAGATCCCGCACTGTGCGGACTCCGAAAGATGCTACTTTGAGCGTGGGAAAAAGTTCACCTGTTATCTGGGCTATGCGAGCCTCTGAATGCACACGTGAAGCTTATCACTGAAGAGAATTCTTCAATGAATTCGTATCGTCCCTTACTTTTATACATAGAAAGGATTTGTCACTAGATTCAGTCGTAGATCAAATAGATCTTCATGTGAGGTACTACCCAACAAGAATTTGATGGATACATAGCTTCCTTCATCCTCAATTCTTTCAAATATCTGTTTTTGAATTTGATTGTATGCATATTGAAATTAGCTTCAATTTGATGTACCACAAATAAGGTGAAGCCATTTGAAATTTCATAGAATTGACAGCTCATTTAGGTACAAGTCATTCCTTCGATTTATCATGTGCCATTTTCATCAAAATCCTATTTAAAATACAATTCACCATAATCGAGTTCTGCATCTAGCCACTACATCTTAAAAGTAGGATATGGGGTTGTACTCACCACGTGCCAAATTTCATTTATCATGTCGGTAGGTAGAAATGCAAGATTGACTCAAAAATCGACCTCTATCCTCCGGACGATTGGTCATATCAGATTCCACAAAATTACACTAATTTATAAGAGAATTGTTCTTGATGAAATTTTGGTTCTTTTTACAGGACTCTTTTATGTTTCTTTACTTTATTTCAAGCTCTATCTGCTAAGCCTTGGCAATTCCTTTCTTCCACTGGAAGACCTTTTTTGTCATTGCAACAGAAATTTGCATCCCTCTCCCCTATTTTAGAATCTTCAAAAAGATAATTCACGGTTTATTCATTATCTTGTTAGTTGTACACTAGTACCCTTAAGATTTCGATGATCATCAGTGAGTGAATGATGGAATTAATGAACTTTTTGTGTCAGTAAATTCAAAAGTAACAGAGGATCATTGCACGAGCTTTGCGATTACTTTCTATCCTGAAAATATGACACTAGAAGTATCAGTCAGTTCAAAGTTACGAGAAAAAGTGTGCCCTATATACTTACACCTAAATTCTCCCTCATGACATTTTATCTCAAAATGTGGTTATGGAATAAATACCATCTTCTCTGACACGACTTAGAGATCCATATGTATGTGGCTCACTTCTCAGGGAATCGAATTATTTCAAACGTAGTTTTCTTGATCCTTTATTTGAAGGGGACTGCTTTTATTTAATTGTTTCATAGTTTTCTAATTCCTATTTTATATTCTCCAATTTCCACTTTTTACTGTTCTTGGATTTTCTTCTACTTCCTTCATACACGTTTCTCCTTTTGCTCCTAGAGTATTAAGTCAACTGGGTGTAATTCACTAAATCTTCAATTCTGCTTCATGTTTTCTTTTTAATCTTGTAACTCACTCTCATTCTATATTCTGTATCCAATAATTCTATGAGGACTAATATTTTTACTATTATTTTCCTTTTAGTTATTTTCCATTGATTTTTGTCCTTATTTGTCATCGACATTGGTCCTGCTGCGTATACTGTTTTTGGTCTTATGATGGCTCTACATATTCTCATTTTTGTTGTTTTTTTTGTTGGCACGAAAAGATTCATTTGTGCAATTATTTTCTCTTATATTGGGAAGCTAGATTATTTCGAACGAAGTTTTTTTGATCCCTTTTTTGAAGATGATTACTCCAATCTATGTCTTATATTATTCATAGTTATTTAATTCCTGATCTACATTTTTGCTAACCTTGGGTTTTTTTCTACTTCATTCGTCTTCATTCCTCTTTTTTGCTCTTACGGTATCTACTTATCAGGGTTTTGTTCACTAGCTCTCCAAACATGCCCCAGTCCTTCTATTCTTGGTTGTTTAATTTCCTTTACCACAGTTTTTTTCTTATTTAGTTTTTTCTCAATCTCGTAGCTTACTTTCATTCTTTAGTGTATATGTAATAATTTTATGGGTTCCAATATTTGTCTCATCATTTTGCTTTTCTGATTTTCCTAATTTTTGCCCTTGTTTGTCTTTGACATTGTTCCTGCTGCATTTAGTGTTTTTGATATTATGATGACTCTACATATTCTTATTTTTGTTATTTTAATCATGATTTTGGTTTCTGGTAATTTTTCTGTTGGCGTAGAAAGATTAATTTTTTGCAGTTATTCTTTCTTTAATTGAGGATTTTTGTCAATCCTTTATTTGAAGAGTATTGTTTTCAACTATATTGTTTTATATTCTCCAATTTCTGATGCCCGCTGACCTTAAGTTTTCTTCTACTTCCTTCATCCATGTTTTTCCTTTTACTTTTAGAGTATTGATTCAATTGATTCTTGTTCACTAGCTTTTCAAACATGCCTCAGTCTTTTCATTCTTGTTTGTTCATTTTTCTTCATTATTCTTTTTTCGTTTATTTCTTCTTCAGTCTCGTACTTTATTCATATTCTATATTATTTATCTGATAATTTTGGGGACTCGAATATTTCTCTTGTCATTTTTTTTTAAGTTATTCTTAGTTGTTTTTCGTTCTTGTTTCTCATTGACATTGTTCCTACTGCTTATAGTGTTTTTAGTCGTGTCTTGGTTCTCCACGTCCGTTTTTGTTGTTTTAGTCATTAATTTTTTTTTGATCCCTTACTTGAAGATGATTGCTTTAGTTGGTCTCATAGGTTTCTAATTCCTGTTTTACATTCTCCAATTTATAATTTTCGCTAACCTTGGGTCTTCTTTTACTTTCTCTGTCTATGTTTATTTTTGCTCATAGAGTACTCATTAGGATACTGTTCACTAGCTCTCCAAAAATACTTCAGTCTTTTTGTTCTTGGTTGTTTTCTTCATTTAGTTCTTTTTCAATCTCGTAGTCTACTCTTATTCTATATTCTGCATCTAATAATTTTATGGGTTCTTATATTTTTCTTATCATTTTTCTTTTAGTTATTCTCAATTATTTTTGTGTCCATGTTTGTCACTGTCATTATTCCCGACGCTTATAATGTTTTTGGTCTAATTATGGTTCTGTATACTCTTATTTTTGTTGTTTCAGGAATGACATTGCTTTTTAGTAATTTTTTAATGACGTAAAAAGCTTTATTTGTTGCAGTTATTTTTCTTCTATTTCTATTTCTTGCTTTCTATGCTTGCATACAAAAAGCACAATCTTTTTGTATGTTATTGTCAGTTAGAGCTTCATCTATTTTCTGGAAGAAAACTGTAGAAACTATGCGAGTTCCAGAAAAAATCTGTCTTTCATTCTTGATTCCTGATTCTTTGGTAGGTTTTTGTAAAATTTACGGAACCTATTTTGATTAGTATAGGTAATCCATCCGCAAAATTGCAACTAATCTTGAATAATGCAGTGACTTTCAACTAACGAAGAACAGTTGGTTAAACATGGTAAACTTAAAGTCATCATCAACCAGAGACTAATAACATAAGATGACGATAGATGGCAATATGACAAAGATGGCGTGTCTGGTTATAAACAACAAAAATAGTATATTCTCCATAGTTAATGTGTTAGTTGTACAAGTTATTCAAACAATAGAATCTAGCTATACATTGAATAATTCCCGTGATGTATTTTTGTCCAATTAGACGACACTTTGACCAAAATGCCGTACGTTTTCCAACAGCACTATGGTTAAAATGTCAACTTTTCGAACAACAAAATAACTATTCTTTGTCGTGTTCTGAAGCTCTGTACACAACAAATTGATTACAAGTCTGCCTGTCACCTACCTAAGACACTTTCTATCGATCTTCACGTCAATTGTTATCGATTCTGTCACGGATATTAATGACAAAGTAAAAAGGACTCATTCAGATGTTCTTCAACGCGATACTATTTTTAAAGACACTGATAATGTCTTGCTGTGATGTGTTACATTCATTTGGAGAGTGTTATCTTTCAGGTAACTAATTTGAACAATCTAATGTAGCTAGCACCAGACTCTTTAATATTAATGATTGAAGTCAAACTTCTTCAACCTCATTTTGCTACGAAACTCAAAGTGACGAACTGCTGCAAAAACTAGCGCAAAGTTTGAAATAATCTGGTCACTACATTAATTTTGTTGAAATAAAGCAATATGATTTTTGTGAATAACACAAATATGGTCAGCATATAACCTCCCTTCTCAACTGTAACAAACAATGTATAATTATACATAAATTATTGACTAAAATCATTTTAATCATGAAGAAACCAGGAAAAATGTTTGTAGCTGAAAGAGACATCAATAGTAGGTCAAGTCATAAACCTCAGTAAAAGTCCATAAAAACGTGGGCGGATATTGACTCTCGTGTGTTGGTCTGAGGTGTTAAAAGAATATTTCCAGTTTTATTCTTTCTCAAACATCCAAACATTTGTTTTCCCCGTTACGCAAGTGCTAGAACATCGCATCTCTCCATCAGATAAAGAAAAATTAATCAGCATACATAAATATTCACATTTAATTAAGCAACATCCTTTGTACAACATTCTTCTGCAATAATTACAGCTGAGCTCAACCGACAGTGATAACTCAGTTTATGCCGCGATATATTAAATCTCTAGCTCGACTCGCTTCGTTCTTCGCTGGCTCAGCGCTCAGCAAGCAGACGGGCAGCAAGCGAGCGTGTTTCACAGCGTGAGGTTAAAGGAACGCACGCTGCGATCAGTGACGGAGGAAGAACATTTTCATTGGGAGATAATCTATTCTTCAAAGTGATACTTCTATAAAGGGAATAAGCTCGCGACAAAAGAAAGAGAGTTTGAAAAGAACACAATATAGGTAACAAGTTGTACACGTCATATTCATATTATATGAGAACTGTTAGCCGTGTACGTTATATTATCACGAAGCAGAAATGAAAATAAATGACAAAATGCTGAAGAAAAGAGCAAAAAAAAAATGGGGATTGAAGGTGTCGGGGACACCACTGTAGGTATTTTGGGCATCACATCGCTTGAGGTAAAACAATGCTAATGAAAACAATATCAAAATGTCTAAAATCGGTCAACGCGTTCGCTCGCTACAGCGCGTCGACGTAAATCAGCCGCGCGTTCTTGTGGCACGTCGCGTGCACAAAACTCGACCCCTCTCGCGGGCCGGAGCTGCAACACTGTTCAAAGTAAAGTAAAGACATTAAGCTAAAGTCTTAAGCTATATAACGGTATAAAGATATTGCATCTAGCACTTATAGCTTGCCAGAAACAGCCAATGATGTAAAAGGTAATTTTCCTGTCGCAGACTTTGATAATGTCTCATTTAAGGCGCACACGCGGTGGCTACTTGAGCTGTTGTTACAGACAGTAACTCTTAAATAAACTGGAAGTGTTTATTGCACCCTCTGGATAGTCCCGGGCTCAAGTTTAACCACACAGGCGGGCACAATACAATTTGATACTATTTAGAAGTGAAACTAGCTTAGCTTACAATCATTGCTATAAAAAAGCACTTTTTCAGTGCCACTGATAATATTTACCTCATTAATAAGTCGCTGGTAATATCATCTCTTCGAAATTGTCGACTTAATTTTACTGGTCTCCTGCCCAAGCTTTTTTTTCAAGCCTATAGCTCGTCATTATTGTGCACTCTGTATTTTCTATAAACACTGTTAGGACAGATAAGCGAAAAGTCGTGCACGTCATATTGAGCTTTTGCACCCCCTCCCAAATAGTGACAAATCATACACGATTTATTGCACATAGGTACTGCATTTTCTTCAACAAAAAACAGATATATAAAGATGAGTACGTTATACATATAGTGTCAAGCATTATATGTTATACATTTTTATTTTGTGTGAAGAAATTCAAAAAAATAAAGTGCTCGTTATATTGCATGCATTGTACTATTGTTGAATTATGACATTTAAAAAGAAATAGAGACAAGCTGCGCACGTCATGTTGAATGCGCTGTATAAACAGGAAGAGATAATCACTAAACCGTGCACGTTATATTGCATACATAGTCTCACAGCTAAAAACGTTTGTGCAAGTAATCGGTAAACAGTGAGAAGAGAGCCCCTTGGCTTTATCTTGTTTTGTTGGTCCTTCGAGCAGGACTAATATCAAATTTGTTCATCCCCATTCACTCCAATTTGGTTTCTATCGCGCACGCCACTGCAAAATAACCCTTACCCCGTGCAGCATCTTAACATATGCAGGCACGACCGTCATATAAATTATCGGCAATTTAGCACACCTGTAATACACGGCGATCGGTCCGATATTTGCAGGTAATTGATTGATGCCTCGTGCCAGATGAAGCGTGACGTTAGCAAGGCACACAGCGCTACAATATAAGCTAACATTATACTAACTTAACATCCGACTAAGATAGCCTATACCTACTTCGATGCTGAGAGCCAGAGATTAAAAAATAGATACAATCTTGAATTATTATTTTTTATCATTATTGTCAGACCATTTGACATAATTCTGAAAACATGATTGGTCCTTCATGATCAAGCACATGTCCTTGAAACATAACCATCTTCCTTCATGTAGCTTGAATGAGATTTTGGTGCCAGACAATTAGGTGCAAGATAATCAAATTATCTTTATTTTATTATTCTTCTATTTATTTATGATTGATCCTTTATGGTCCTTCACTTTAACCTTCTTATAGATCAACTATTCATTGCCTAAATAAGTAAACATTCTAGTGGCAGACTAATGAAAAGAAAACAACAACAAGATCTGATTATTCTCTCGATCAATCCTTGATGTCTTTCACTTTGATCTCGCTGAATATTTATTATTTATTTTGTGCCCCCGATTAAGTTTCACGTCTGAATAAATTATACTGCATAATTTATTTACTTCTGTATAGTTATTTTCTATTCCTGTTCACAAATTAATTCGTTGGGAGCTGACAACCAAAAAATTTGTCACATTGTCAATCATGTGGAAATAATACCGTATTATCTGAAAGTGGCGGACAAAAAGTCACATCTTATTTGGGTTCCAACTTTTAACTGTTAAATACTCGTGTCACAAGCGATACACTTTTTAATTTCGGTACGGATGATTGCTCTTGAGTTATAGATCGATAACCGAAAGAAAGCGATCCTAAAACTTCCAAAACATTATTTTATCGTGAAAAGACTTTTAGGAATATATTTACAATAAATTATGATAGCAAGATTAAATATGAGCCAATTAACATGAAAAGAACATGTTAGGATTCACAGACGAATAGAATTTGAAGGTAGTTTTATTTTTATTTCATAACTATTTTGCATTCTATCACACAAAAATGTTCTCAGGAGTGAACTTATTCTACATTTTATAGCCTATAAAATAGTATTAAAATCAAGGTCGTAGATCGAATAGATCACTCGCTATGGTGGTTTAAATGTACGGATGACTGATCTTGAGATATAGACAGATAACTAAAATTAGGCGACCATTAAAGGGCTAGAATATTATTTTATTGTAAAAAGACACTTTAAGGAATATTTTTACAATAAATTAAGATGACCGGATCGAATATTATACAATTAGATTGAAAAGAACATGTAAGGATTCTTAAAAACGTGCAGACGAATTAGATTTTGAGGTGGTTATGTTTTTATTTCATAACTTTTTTGCGTTCAACCGCTCGGGAATGTTCTTATTAGCTAACTTATTTTATATTTTCTTCTTTATAAAATGGTACTTGAATCAAGGTTGTAGGTCAAATAGCTTACTCACAATGACAGCTTAAAGGTACGGGTGATTGCTCTAAAATCACAAAATACAAAAGATTGAACTTATTCCATATTTTGTTTCCCGTAAAATGGCAATCAAATCAAGGTCAAAGATGAGATGAGTATGACAGAATACAAAAAGTTATAAATAATAAAAACCCAAGATCAGGAACACTTGGTTTTAATTGAGCATTTCTTGAAAATTCTATAAGTAGATGCTTCTCCAATTATTTTACATACATCATGTATTTATTCTAACATTCTTTCAAATACCAAGACAATATCCTTGAAATTACCATTTGAAGATCTGAACTTGAAGAGTTTTTTGTGTAGTATTAATCAATTTTCTTTAAAAATTGATATGCAATAATTTTCCCTTGATTTTTCCGCGAATGATAGTCAATTATGACTCAAAAATGAAATTGCAGTTAATATTTTTCTCCCATAATATTTTTTGCTGAAAAGGTGAGTGTTAACAACAGTACAAATTATATATTGTGTTTTCCTGGTTATAAATTTGACGAATGATCGTTAAAACCATAATAAATTTCACGATGACAGTCATAACCGAAGTTTATTTGATCTTCTTGCAATATGTTCAATCAATTATTGAAGCGGCATTTCAGAATTACAAATCGTTGTTTTATGAGGCCACTATATCACTGAAAACAGTTCTTCCTCCGAATCAAGATCGAGAGATTGATATCTTGAATTTTGGAACAAGAATCGAACTCGTAAATAGCCGATGAGAAAATAAAATAAATAAAAGAGGAAGGGATGCTGGAGTTTATGACTTCCTAATACTCAATTCGATATGATTTCAAGTTTTTTAAACGGATTTGAAAAATTTTCTTGGATGCAATCAGATTTTCATACATGTTTATATTACGTTAATTGAAACTTAGAACTATATCGAATAATTTCGTATTAAATTTTATTATTATGTATGTATTATAGAAATTTTTATACGAAATAATTTTTTTAATTACATGAAATTCGACATAGTTAAGCTCTCCTGCAGTGTGCTAATTATTGTCAAAATATGGAAGTTTAGAGCCCTAGAAAAAATTTAAACAAGTATTGTGACATTCGGCCAATAATTTCAGTGACTTGGCAAGCCCAGTCAAATTATAAGGTTTCACCTCGGAATGAGGGATAATAAGCTGGAAACTTGTACAAACCTTTATTTTGTCATTCTAAAAGCTGTCTCAAAAGTCTCATGAAATCTTGTGTCTGCATCTTGAGTTATTCAACGTCAAAGGTCGCAAAAATCGGTTTTTTGCAAATATCTCGATTTTTATGGGTCCAATGATGTTGACATTGTGGAGCATAGAATTTGCAACAAATTTTGTTTCGAACATTTTTTCATGCGCTCAATCGTTTTTGTAATAGAGTGCGGAGAAAGAGCAGCGCTCAGCCGTACTGTGATGCAAGGTCAACCATGTGTTCCGGTGGATAATACCTCGTACAAAATCATATAATATATTTTTCCAATAATACTTCTACTTTGTGTAATTCAAAATTCATCAAGTGAAATACTTAAGTATATCTTAATTTAATATTAATGCTGTTAATATGGATTATGCAGCATCGAAGAAAGCTTGCCCATTACACTGACCACAAGCTGAAGTGCATTTAAACTCTGATTTTCTGCATCCGCAGTGCATACCCCATCCATTCTCATAGATGAAAAATATTGTTTTCAGTAATTTATCTGGATCCGTTGGTGATATTGTTATCATTGGTTCCAGAAATTTATTTTACAGCACCCCACCCCATTCTTGCATTACAGTGTGTTTGGCTGAGCGCTGCGCATTCTCCGCGCTCTATTTCAAAAACGGTTGAGCACATGAAAAAGTGTTTTAGACAAAATTTGTTGCATTTTCTTTGCTTCATAATTATTGTAGAAGTGTCAACATTATTGGAGCCATAGAAACCGAGACATTTGCAAAAAAATGATTTTTGCAACCTTTGACCTTGAATAACTTAAAACGCAGACACGAGATTTCATGAGACTTTTGACACAACTATTCGAATGCCAAAATAAAGGTTAGTACATGATTTCAGCTTATATAGTTTTTATTCAGAATTAGAGCTATGGTTAATAATTTCGTATGAAATTTTATGGAAGTAATATTAATTTTGCAATTAAATTACTTTTTCAATTGAGTATCAACACAATGATATATGCAAAACAAGAATTCGATGCAGTTTTCCTTTTTATCATTTTTAAATCAATACAATTTTCATTTGGCCAATATATTTTCAAAATTCGAGAACATGGTAAAATTTTTGCTATTAATTTCCTAAGCTTATCTAAGCTTACCTAACTCCTTGCAAAGTCGTACAAATCTTCGAATGAATCCATAAGAAATTGATAAAAGAACATCGACCAAGCTGATTCATATAAATTGGTTCATTGGAATAACAAGTTTGCTGCGCTATTTATTGCACAGAATTGCGGCATAAATTTGGTTGTGTTTTAAATGTAATTTTAATATTGTATATAGCATAATTCCATATTAGGTATATATATATGTGAATGAAATTACGTATCAAAATTTAATTTAGAATTCATATGAATTTCATACGCATTATAATTATTTAATATAGTTTTCAGTACACAAATATGAAATTTTGGTAATATTATTTTAAAATTTGTCAATTAGTTGGAGGACGATTTAGAATAGTTCATCAGTAATCTTACCATTATTTTGAATCACTGCAATATCGTTTAGAAATATGTTCAACAGGTCAGTAAAAATTCAATGCCTGGAAATGAAGCAATATTCCCCTACATTGTCCAATATATTTTTATTCATACGAAATTTCCAACAGATTCTCTCACACATCTTTTTTAGGGGAAGTTTATAGATTTTTGTACTCGCCACTTTCATTGCCAATTTTTCCAACAAATTATTGGTTCTAAATTTCATTGGCCTTTTTTATATATAAAAGTGTTTATTTGAGATACTGAAACAATAAAATACGAAAGAAGAATACCTAGGAAATAAATGAAGAAAAATGAATGTAACAATCAGAATCGTGGCGAAGGGTCAGCAGTAAACTTTAATTTAGTTTAATTTGGACGTTTCGGTACCGAAACGACCCGTCATAACAGCTTATGTAAAAGTTGAAATATTATTTCATTGTTGGTTAAATTTTAAGCTAATTTATAAGAAAGCATTACAATTTAAAAGTTGAAGCCTGGGAAAAAAAACTAGAGAATATTAAGCCTTGATATTTTTTGATAGATGACGCGCACCACCAATGTTGCTACTAATTAAAATCAATAATAGTGATACCAGTAACAATACTACATAAACAAATGTATATTAATGGAAAAAAATACAATTTATGATAAAATTATAATCTTGAACTACAAATTGTTTCATCCTGACAATCTTATTTTGAAATAATAGAAAAATAAAAATAATTTCAACGTTTTTATATGAAATTAATATAACATTCAGTATACATAACTATTTGATGTAGTTTCCGTATACAAATAAAATTTTGTTGTAACCATTATAATATATTATGCAAATTAGATGAAGGACGATTATCTGAAATTGCAATATCCTATAATCTCTTTTATTGTCCAATATATTTCTATTAAGTAATTAAATATCGTGATAAAAGAGTAATTTAAGGCCGCAAATTATTGTATTTTCGAAATCTAACTTAGAAATTGTTGAAATGCCTGAAAAACTCATTACAACATGAAAAACAAGAAATTCAAAATTCAACAATCTTGTAATGCCAAAATAGTTATTTGTGTATCAAGGCCGTAAAGGTTATCTTTTTTGGTCGAATCTGTTGTTTGCGGCCGAAGCGTAGCTGAGGCTGCAATTCAGGTGAGACCAAAAAAGAACTGTAGGCCGAGGTGCACACAACGTTTTTTAGGCGATCATCACGAAATAATTGAAAAATACAAAATTTTATCTATTTATTTCTAAAACATTGCAATTGTCAATCTTAGTTACCGTTGAAATTGTTTTATTTTATTGTCTTCTAATCACAGTGACATTTGTATAAAATGCGTATCAATTTCTTGAATTGCACGAACTATGAAGGTTGACGGAAGAATATAATATGTATTTCGGCGAAAACTGTTTCTTAAAGAGTTCATCAAGCAGCCCATATAGGTAGGTATGAAGTGTTTATGAAGTAGTTTTTGACAGATCAGTCCCAAAAAGTAATATTTGACAGATCAGTCCCAAAAAGTAAAATTTGACAGATTTGTACCAAAAAGAGAAACTTCACGGCCGCAAAAGGAGCCATAGAAACAACTTTTTTGTTATGATCGCCTAAAAAAATAATTTTGTACTGCTACTTTTTTATAATAGAGTAGTAATTATAGTTTTCACCTATAATTCTTGAAAACGTCATCTCTGCTTACGTATTTGATAGATTGAACGAATTAAATACTAAATAGTGAAAAGTCCAATCAAAAAACTTCAATAAAATCCTCTGCTGAATTTTACAAAATCAAAATGAATCAAACATAATTTCATATCCATTTTTAAATCAAATCAAATAGTTGTTTTAACACAAAATTCAAATGACTTTTACATATATAATATTTGATATTCTATTAAATTCAATTCCATAAACAATGCAATAATATAATGATGCAACTAAATTTAATATAGGAATTCAATTTTCACATTGTTGAAATGTAAATTTCCAATAGAAAATAACAAATATCTATTAATTATGATGAAATAACTAAATAATCCAATAACACAAAACCATTTTGCATCATTAAAACAAACATGTTGTCAAAACAGAAATAATGAATGGGATATTTCAAATTCAAAAGTTCCTTCAAATTATCCTTGCAATGTAAACATTCATTTATCAATATAATGACTTATGAGTAGCATAACGGACATTCAATAATATTTGAAAACTGATTTAAAAATTTTTTTTGGGGTAAAAAATATGGATGGTTACTATTCTTATAGATTATCACTTCAAAAAGTTTGGAGGATATTTGATATTATTAGTTCACGTGAAATGTCAAAAAAAAATCTATTAAAAATAAAATCTTCAATAATTCTACAGTAGAGTGTCCGGTAGATGTGAATCTGTCATTGAGTCAATTCGTGTGCACTCACCACCACATGCTGCCTCGACCCCGTCCTCCAGGTTTGCTCTTCGCCTCGACGGCCACCAGCACCACGATCACGACGAAGATCTTAAGATCCATTGCACTCACTCACTTCACCGTCACTGAGTTACAGCTTCCACCTTCAACTGCACCGTCCCTAACTTCACCGAGTTGAACTCCGCGTCGCGTCGCCGGATTCTACCTCTTGCACCACCGGACAAAAAATAAACAATATCTCTGTTGCTTAGCTCTCTCCGGGGTAGCGTGAGACCTGAAACCTTCGGTTGCGCGCGCTTCACGTGTGCTGCAGCACGTGGATCAGGAGGAGCTTGGAAAGTGACTTAACCAATGAGAGGAATAGACACTCCTGTTTCCTGCCCACGCAACGCAGGCTCCGCCATTTGTGAGACGGGGTGACAATGAATGGATAAAATGCACAATTTTCCCACATTCCGGACACTATCAATTTATAATTGGAAATTAATTTAACCTGATCGATCCTACAAATAAAATATTAAATAGCTTTATCAAAATTATTATTGACTTGAGCTTTAACGGAATTAGAATTTTTTATGAATGACCATAAGCATTAAAATATAATTTGCCCAATGTTCAGATCAAATTTCCTCAGTTAAATCATCAATAATGATCAATATGGAGTCACTGCGCATATAACTGCGCATCTGACCTTGGACTCCATATTGGATTTTGTATTAGAATCCCTAGCACAGCTATAGAAGTGAGAATTGATGAACAAAAATAGTTTTCAGATAATCTATATATCCTTATTTTATTAAGCGAGTGTCATGCTATAATCATTGAAAATAAGAAGCACGACTTATGAGGATTTTATTTTAGATATCTTTTTACAAAGCAATTACCTACCTTAAAGTACAATGCGTTTGACCATTCTTTCCTTCCTCTTTTTCAAAGCTCCCAATCACTTCTCTCTTGGAATACTTTCAGAATAATGAACAATTGTCTCACTTATTTCATTCTTTCTACTCCCTTTTTTTTCAAGCCCAAATAATAGCCTGTAATCATGTATTACCAAATGAAATAGGTACGGTGGGTGTTCCATGACTTTTATACTTTTTTCAGCTACAAAGTGTTGCAGCAGCAGTATGTGAGGACATATTATCATAATATTAATATAATATAATATATTTGGCTGAACACTTTAGGTAAACACTTTTCACTGTACCTATCTACCACTAAGTAATTCTCTTATGGCCGGTTTCATAAAAGACGAAGTAAATTTATTCCTAAAGTAAATTTATTTTATTTAACGAATTCTAATCAGTTTGAGCTTCCTTATGACAACAAAATCATTGCTGTCAAATAATCGACTGTCATCTAAGAGTAAATTTTATTTACTCTGGATGTAAAATACTCTGCTCTTTATAAAACCGGGCATTGAATTTAATCCGAAACTGAATAGAAGAAATTTTTAAAATTGCACGTAGGTAAATTCTGAAAGTGGTGTGCTACCCACCCTATGGTAGGATGAAAAAATTCATTCGCCAAAAATCAAGAAAAAAACTATCAAAGCTTGGAAAAGAGAAAAACAAAATAATAAGATGTTGTTCAATCGATAAAGAATCAATTCACAAAATTTAAAGACGATCCTATCGACTAAACGCAAGACTTTCTAATCTAAAACAACGAAAACGCGAAACGTAGCAATTCAATTCAATAAGCTTGGCAACGTTGCTAACGTCGGAGCTATGAATTAATACTTGAACGCTAAACGAACTCGAACCTGAGGTTATAATATCACAAAGATAGTAATACTATCCTGAATTATTTGTTATTGAAGTGAGTAATCGTATAAGAACTTTTTTTTTAATCTAAAATTCTTATAAAAGTAGTTAATAACATTTGAACATATTTTTGAATTACATATTTTAAATTAATAAATTTTATTGTTCTCAGTTGACAATGCTTCAGCATAGGACTAAACATCACCAAAAATATAAAATTAAGTCTGTTGAAGCCAACCTTCATTACATTTATCAGGTCCGTACTTCAGCACACATCACTTTTAGTCCCATAGCTCATTGTTTCTAGATTGTTGTTGGAGTTTCTTCAGATTGGGATGAAGTTTTCCCTAATTTTTCACCGGGCCGTTCTTCCCTAATTATATTTCTTCAAGGATATATTCACCCGAATACATATTCCCCAAATACATTTTCAAAAAAACAATAACATATCACTTAACATGAGCATAAAGGGGAAAATAATTACAAGTCAAGAGGTAAACTTGAAGAAAAATCTGCCGGAAACGTGGCCTAAGCCGAGCTCTCTGGTTGACCTTGAAAGTCGCTTTATTTTTCTCTTCGATTATCTTCCTTACAGCAGAAGTGTTATCTTGATAACAGCCTCAACAGTCCATCCTGCTCCGTTTTAGAGCAGAACGTATTTAAGCCGAAAATTGTTACTAAAGCCCAATTTTAGTAACAAGTTTCGGCTCAATTTTTTTGTGCAATCTCTATATCAATGTTTTGGAATCAATTTTTCTGTATTCTTTTATGAACTTAATCATTGAATGCAAGAAATCCTGTATGCAACGTATCTCAATTTTTTGTTGCATGCGCATGCGTACCTTATTTTTATTTTCTGAGAATCATACGGTCAAGCTGTAACTGTCAAACATTTAATGGGTTATGTGATGGAAATTGATTTCCTGGTTCTAGTTCTCGCAGTTGCAGCTACCAATTTAATTATGAAAAATTCACGAAACATTCTGGAAACATTCATTCAGCAATCTTAGATAATTTCTGAACGAATCTATATTACCAATTCCTCATTTAACATTGCTAAAATACCATAGTTCGCTTCTTTACGTTGTAGTTAGTTTCTGCTCCATTTATTCCTTTTTTTGCACTGGTTTTGTTTCATTTTGTTCTAAATTATAGGAATATATTTTCTATCTCTAGCTACCATTGACAGCGCAATGCGATAAAGTGCGCATATTATTTGCGCAATTAATTGACAAAAACATTGAACAAAATAGGGCGAGTTCTATTATTACATTGAACGAAAAATTGAGTAAATCATTGAACATTTTAACCTGTTTGCAACAGTCAATTTTTTCACAAACAAAACATTGAACTGAAAAATGTATGAAAAAATTGAGCGTGTCATACGGGCTTAAAGAATACCTCTGTACACTAAAAGCTTGATCTAGGTTCTTCTTTCATTTATGATTGGGAAATGTTCTATGGTTAATTATTTGTAAAACATGATTCAATCAAATTAACCTTTAAAACTCAACTTAAACAATTATCCTCGTAGTACACGAAAATTAATATGAGAAATTGGATACGAATTAATAGTGGAAAAGAAATGAGAAACATTATTCGAATATTCAATACACAATTTACATATTTTAATATAATAGTTTCAACACAAAAAGACTTGGAAAAGATGATTCTTCAATTTTTTTCTTGAATTGCCAGTCCGAAACAACTATTCTCACACAAATCATAACTAAATTAATATTCATGATAAAATGAGCAAAAATAGTATTCAAATTAACAAATGTTTTATATAAAATCAGAGGAAACATGATTTTATTTCAGAAATCAACGGTAACCTTAATTTGACATTAATATTACCATCAGTACTATAAAAACTATTTTTTTTTGTTCAATCTATTTTTTGTTCAATCAGCAATGAAGAACTACATCAAAACCGTTTTAATTCTATAAACAAACCAAGACATAAGTCAAAATAATATAAATAATAACAAACTCATTTCCCTACGCCATAATTCTTAATATAAATAAATACAAACAGTCATACCTGCGTCATTTGTCGTATATCATACACAATATTAGTTCATGATGTATTGCTGACATTTCAATACATGAAGTAGGACATGCAAATTAACAAGGTACCTGTTAGAAAGAACTGAACAGTGTATGGTAATTCGTTTCTTATTATAATAATTTAAATTGTATATGTAAAATAATGGACGTTTGTCGCTTCTGTATTCACGAGTAGGTAGATGAATATATTCATGTTGAAGAATCACCGGAACACTTCCATAAACCTAAAAAACAAAACAAAATATACGTTGCGAAGGAAATGAAGCATTAAATGAAGTAGAATATGGATTTTGGCACGTTTTAAGATAATTACAACTTAAAAGTCGAAGTGTTCCTCTTGAAAAGTCACATTGATTGGCATGAGAACACTTCAAAAGTTCTTCAGGTGGCGCTAAGAATTTAAGTGCCGACCTCTATTGTATTTGGCGTGAAATGTTTTAGTTTAATAATAAGAACCTCTCGAAATACAGATCCATATCTTGAAAATTATTTTGTGGATCATTGATCATAATTTGCTGACGATGTTATCTTTTCATTTAATTGTTGCAATAAGATCCATTTAAAATAGTCACAAAGGTTGACTTCCACATTCAATCATACAAGTAATTTCACACTTAATGTCAGTTTCAATATGTAAAAAATTGATTGATGCGCTTCAACAAAACCACTTTCAGCATTTATAACAATTTTCAAAATAGATACAATATTTTGAAATGCCCTCCAATCCATCAAAATCCGACATTTTGGGTCCCAGTGGACACGTGATCTAACCACAAATTTGTCAATCTGTCAAGCATTATAGATCATTTGAAAGTGTCTCTAAAATCTAGAATAAGTCATTTCCTTGATGATATCTTGTTTATTATTATGATTTTAAAAGAGAAAACACTTCGAAATATGTCATTATTAATAGAAATTCGATATTAATATATTTTTTATTGATTTTATCAATAATCTTCAGGTGTAGCTTGAAGACAAATTGAATTATAACGATCAGCAACACTTCAGATAACTTTCTAGAACATATTTGTGTTTGATATGTTGGTAGTAATGTATGTTAAGTTGGTATGAAGATAATTATCTTTTAAATGCATATGCAAGTAGCTCTAATTTGTTATAATTGAAAGTGTGCAGAGAAATCATATTGACTGATTTCATGCTATGATCAACTACATACGACGTCTTTCTTCTTTCGATTTGACATAATAATAATATTCTGTTGCAGAAATTATTAATTTGAGCTACACAACGATAAATTTGCATATTCATCATACTCTTAATATCAGGATTTCTTCAATAATATTTGAAATTAATTCATTAGACACTTGGAAAAATCCTTTTCAGAAAAACTCACTCTCATTTTTTTTTTGGTCCTGAACAGGACTATACCAGATAAAAACAAATGACTTTTTATAAGGATATCCTGAAAAGAACCATAGTTTGGATTGATCAAAATAACAAAATAAAGAACGAATAACTTTTTCATAAGGTCTTCCTAAATAGAGTCATTTGATCCTAAGCAGGACAACTAAATTAAAATAGAATAACGTTTTTGACAGATTGGCAATGAAAATGAGGCTGATATATGACATGCAGAGATATAAATCTGCCGTAGTGCCATCTACCATAAAGCAACCGAAGTGGCAGGTTCAAAGAAATACAGGACAAAGTAAAGTGACCTCTGAAAAAGTTCGTGGAACAGAATTTGGTGAATTGTCAATAAACAAAGCCTGATTGTTCACAAAATTATAAATGACTGTAATTCTGAATGATGTGAAAACCAACTCCAGAATTTTTAATTTTGTGATACAATCTTACCATATGATGAACCAGAAAAATATATAACATTTAAACACACATTTTTCTATGCAACTCGAAATTTGGTTTTATGCTACCTCTTTCTCTCTTACAGCATTAAAATGAAGCGCATGCGCATGAAAACTTCTGAGAGTCAAATAGCAATATAAGTCCAATAAGTCAAATTTGAAGTTTTTGATATGTCAACTCCTTAATGTCGAAGTAATAGGACTTTCTAGTCCATTATATAGTACATGATTTAGTGGCTCCATTACGCAGACCCAATGTATCGCCGTACTCTATTCATATAATAACTTTACAGTTTTCAATAATTTATCGCTGATAGAAAAATCTTGAACCAGAGAGAAGCTCTGTTCAGCAGCAAAAAAGAGTAGGAAGATCTTTTGAAGCTGCTACTGAAAAAAATGTTGCTGTTGTTGTTGATGAGGTTATACGATTACAGAGCCTCAACATAAGCTTGAATTCTCAGCTTGATCAATCGTATTTGAGAAAAGTTGTCACTCAATGTATATCACATCAGCTTTCTGATTTTTAAAGAGCAGAGCGTATGAAAATTTTGTATTAAATGATTAATCTTTCAATTACCGACAGAAACTGATAATAGGCATAGTAAAATATAAAAAAGTGGCCTTGACGTCAGGAGTAAGGGGCTGGTTAGGTGTTAGGGCGTAATTAAGCCGAATTATCAGGAAAGAAATATGAGTCTGAGCCACAATGCTTCATGAGATGTCTTCAGAGAGTCACACACATCAATTCCTCATAATCGGGGCATTTTGAATTTAGTTTAGGTAACTACACCGGATATAAAAATAATACACCTGCTTCAGTGGTTGGATAGGATATCTGGTTATCAGATAGGCCGTTGGGTTCACCGAATAAATAGCTACCTGTACTATAGTGAACATCGATGTACGCGAAACATGTTAGTTGGTCGATTTACCCACTCTTGGAACAACTCCGTTTCCCACAATAACACAAAATACATGCGGTTGGTATACACATATTTCCGCGCAGCACCCCCAGAATAATATAGCACACAGATAGCCAAGTCACTAGCGTTTATCTCACGTTAGACGACACCTACGAATAGCTATCAGTACCGTAATGCTGTACTAATACCTGCGACACACGCAGGCTAGTTGATTTATCCACTCTTGGAACAACCCCGTGGCCACAATAACACAAAGTGCATGGCGGTTGTCAATAATCATCACCGTCACACGGTCAAGGTGTGTGCACCGATGGCATTGGTACCCCAGGTAGCTAAGGATACCAACACTTCAAAAGAAAAATATCAAACTCCACGCTAAGCATACCAAACTCATAAAACTCAATGATAAACAAATTCACCAATTGATAGAAGTTCTCAGTAGGGCTGGGAAAAATATCGATATATCGATATTTATCGATATTTCTCCAAATATCGGACTTCGATATTTATTTTTTTCCGTATCGATATATCGATATTCCGATAATTATCGATATTTATCGATAATTATCGACATTTATCGATATTTATCGATATTTATCGATAATTATCGACATTTATCGATATTTATCGATAATTATCGATAATTATCGATACTTATCGATATTTATCGATAATTATCGATAATTATCGATACTTACCGATATATATCGATATTTATCGATATATATCGATATTTAGCGATAATTATCGATATGTATCGATAATTATCGATAATCATCGATATATCGATAACTATCGATATTTATCGATAATTATCGATACATATCGATAACTATCGATATGTATCGACATTTATCGATATTTTTCGATAGCTATCAATATTGATATTTAGCGATAGTTATCGATAATTATTTATATTCATTGAAAGTAATCATCGGTATTCAACAATACTTGACGAAGATTTTTTTCGATAAAGTTCACAAAAAATATGACCACTCCTCTTACTTAACACACAATTGCATGGAAAATTGTGAAAATTTTGCGAATAAATAATAATAATTTGAGAAATCTCTTTTGCAAAAAAGTTTTTCCGCAATCCCGGGAGTAGAAGACGAATTGAATCCCTTATTTCAGGGACTTAAGTTTGGGTTTAGTCCAGAAGCATCTGAGATGATAAAAATTTCCAAGGAACCAAAGTAGAATAAACTAATAAAGACCAAGTATCCTGAAGTAAATTTATTTTATGAAACAAATTCTAATCAGTTTGAGCTTCCTTATGACAACAAAACCATTGCTGTCAAATAATCGACTGTCATCTAACAGAGTAAATTCCATTTACTCTGGAGGTGAAATACTCTGCCCTTTATAAAACCGGGCATAAGGAAGTGAATAATCGAAGTACTTGAGTGTCGAATTGAATTATTCGTATTAGAGTTCAAATCTTTATCATTGATAATAATTCATATCAATATTTATATCAGCATTATAGCAATTTATACAATTTTACAAATGCATATTGTTGTTCGTGAATTTTCTAGTTTTTCAGGGTAGTAAATTCTTCTTACCTTTTCTGTAGTCTTATCAATATCATCAAATTTCGCACTCATCTTTTTGAAAGCAAGCTTATTTATTCAACAACTGCTGTAGCCAGCCTTGTTACTATGGTGATTTTTCTATCAAGTTTGTTGTCAATATTGGAAGATTGAATAATCTGTTTTTAGACTATTGTGATTCAATATAATACGGTGCATTCAATCTCTCAGGTGAGAATTGCCCTCAAATTCGTCTCGTGCGTCTCAATTTCCGATTTTTTCCAATCGATATATACTCCAATAATTATTATCAATATTCATCAATAATTATCGATATAACTCAATAAATATTGTTATTCATCCATAATTATTGATGTTCATCTATAATTATTGACTTCCATCAATAGATATTGATAATTATCGATATTCATCGATAATTATTGATATTTATCGATATTTATCGATATTTATCGATATTTATCTATATTTACCGATATTTATCGATATTTATCGATATTTATCGATATTTATCGATATTTATCGATAATTATCGATATTTATCGATAATTATCGATATTTATCGATATTTATCGATATTTATCGATATTTGTCGATAATTATCGATAAATCGACATATCGATATATCGGAAATTATCGATAATATTTCAGTATCGAATATCGATATTTGAAACTGAATATCGCGCAGCCCTAGTTCTCAGCTACTTCATAACACTGAATTGAATAATGTGGTGGCTAATTAGGCTCAGATAATTGAAGTGAACAATGTACAACACAGATAAACTTAAACGCTCAATGTTTGACTTCAAAGTGATGTAAAAGTGTGCAATGCAATACACATTTCCTGCGTGGTTTGGCCTTGGAAGTGATTAGGGTTGCTTACTCGAAAATAGGTTTTATGTATACTACAGTTTTTGGGTCATATTGGTATAGCAAGGTGTGTCGAGAATCTGTTCGCATTCTGAAGACAAAAAAACTGATGAATATTTCTTTTGAAAGCAGCAAAATATTTGTAAATTATTGTATTTAGAAATTGTCCTAACAAATAGCACTGCAGCCCAAATTGAGCCTTGACCTCCTGTAACTTTTGCCTCCAATATTTTCTATCTTTTGCTATTCTTATCCACATATGGATCCCTAGCATGTTTCGGGCATTCGCGGTTATTTCGTCGCCCTACTGTGTGTGTGGCTTTCCAGCCGATCTTTTTCCGGTTAGGTTTTTCTGTGTTCCTAAACTAATTCTTCATTCCTCGTGAGCCCTGGGCTGCGGGCCCCTAAGGGTCACCAACTTGGATGTGAGGATAGAAATTGAGGAATTTTAGTTTCATATATTGTGCGTCACCCTTTGACTTTTCTTATTCACCCTTTTTTAACACATGCCACATACTTGAAAATAGTGTATGGTTTCATAAAAATGATAAAATTCCAGCAATAGCCAAGAAACAGCGAGCTATGTAGATGTAGAAAATAATGTATGCAGTATTCTGCAACAGTATGGATGGAAAAGTACAGCTATTATTGAATGGAGCACTGAAATATGTTTGTCTGAATAGCTCAGTAGAGTTCCAAACAGGGATCAGTTTGTGAATAATGCAGAACTCACCATATTCACCTTATTTGAGAATAGTCAACTTATGGCTATTTTTGAGCTTCAAAAAATATTACAGGGTTCAAATTCTTGGTCTGAAAATGAGATTGATGACATAGTTCATAATTATTTTGAAAAACGAAAAAGAAGTAGATTGGAGATTTCAAAAAGTGAAACATACTTAAAATAAAACATAAACCTCCAAATTTTTGACACATCATTCTGCTGCCACCTAAGTGTTCCACCCAGAAGCCCCTACTTAGTATCTTCTTGTTCCACATCTGAATTATATCATCTAGAGTCCGTATTGATCAAGTAGCCTGTTTATAACAAACCATTGCTAACTTCCACATTTACCTTCCTCACAATCACAAACGATGTAATTATTCAAAAATGTCCTGAGTCATCAGCTGATTGGCTTCCTATTTTGTATAATATTGTGTGGTAATGATGAAATATGGATGTTCACAGCCTCTTCACTTTATTCGATTAATAATAAGAATATTTTTCATCTGTCAGTTTTACTTTCTATTCGATCAGAAAGAAAACGGTTTTTTATGCGAGTTTTTGAACGCCACACAAGAAGAATGATTAATTAACGATTGATAATTAACTTAGGAGCAAAGTAGCTATAATTAGTTTAAATTTACAATGCTTCCTTATTGCTTCAAAGAATGGAGTCGTATTTCTAAATTTGTTTAAACACTTTACTTATGAGTAGAAATTAGTTGGTCAACTGGATTTGCACTTAACTACATTCAACACTTCTGTAAAACATAAAACATGTATCTTTACTTAAGAACATTAAGGGGATGAAGTTGTACATCTGTTGAGGGATGTTTATTTTGAATGGTAGGAAGCTGTTGTCAACGAGCGAGAAGAATTTCCTCTGAATTTATTATTGAAATCTTGAAGTTTTAACAGTCATAGGTCATGAGCTCTGCTCTTGATCTTGGACCAAAGATTTGTGACATTGGTACATCTTAACCCAGTTTTATTTTGCTAAAGGTAGTTGTATTGTTACATCAAATATTAAAATTTGACCAGTGGCTAATTTAAACTTTTTCCAAGGGTAACTTGCAGTAAAAATATTACGAATTACATGACCTATCTCTTCCATCTCCTTTTACCACCTGAGTGCAATTATCCCTAAACGGTGCCACTCTAAACAAGTACCAACACGTTTACCTGGACCTGTGATGAGATCGTTTCTAATGGGTGGCCTGTGATCTTTTTTGTTATACGCACCTTCGATCCTTGCAAATTCCAGGCAGAAGAATTTGAAAAGATACCCGTGGAACTCTGTTCTAAACAAAATTCATTAGTAGAAACATTTGCCAGTCTATTTACGAATGTGTGATCCTCGAAAGTGGAGCTCCTTCAAGTGTTTTAGGAAGTCATAGTTCTCTAGATGGCGTCGAGTGAGACAGCTGTTGGGAAGAGTTCAAAATGTTGCCATACATCAATAATCCTCTCTGGATGGCTAACTCAATTAAGCCTCTATCTTTCTTGTAATAACAGCGATTTCATTAAGGTACTTGACTCTACCTCATCTATCAGACAACCTTTAACTCAATTAAAGAAGTAGTAATTTCGATTCTCTTTTAATAATTCATTAGAGCTCCACTTCAATCTAAATAAATTATGATATTGTGGGCATTGAGTGTGCTGGTTCGCTCGCATTAAGTCCTCGGCATATCTTGCAGGTGTTGACTCCCATTCGACATTCGTATGCAGATGTCGGTGGCCTGCTGGCTTGTGTTCAGTCTTCCCATTGTCGGCTGCGCTTGGTTTATATGACTTTATTAGCCCGACTGTAGCCGCAGTGCTTGAGTTTGATGTTATGCCTCTTGTGTTGTATACCTGGCGAGGTGAGAAGCCATCAAGTTTCCGGTCATGAGAACACCAACCGCGATGGGCGGCGTCCGACGATTCGACACATGCTGCTTTGGGAAAAGGACATTTCTTGAAGGATTCGTTCGAAACTTTGGTCCATATTCACACAACAATCTTAAACAATAATAAAGATTCGTCATTGTGTCCAACTTTTAACAGAAGTTTATCTAGGATTGTCAAATTGTTGGGCGGAAAATTGAGTACGTAACTACAAATAAATGCTGTGATAGCGATTACCAATTCCAGGTGCAACCAGAAATTCTCTCGAACTATTACTCAACCGAAACTATGTGTCTCTTTTGATCGTTCGAAAAATAAGATCTCTGAAATTCCTGCGGCAAAGTCTTCTTCCTTCTTCTAGGGAAGAATCAGCAGGTGAAGCTCGATGGGCGTGCGTCTGTTTGTGCGGGTGCTGTTGGGACCACTCGGCGCGCCACCCATGCTGTAGCCGCGAGATCAAAGCCATCGCCGCTACACATTGTTTTCACACCATTGTTGTCGGCGTTTGGCCCGGCCCAAATATTAATCAACGTCACGAGGTCCATCCTACAGCCGCACAACACCACACATCATCATCGGACCAGAGCCGGAGCTCACCTCTTCGCCAGAATGGAAAATTTTGAATTCACGAAGGACTTGTCCGTTTTGGATTGCTTTCATACTCTGATCATCCTCCGAAAATTAGAGAATCTTCTTTCATTTCCTCCTTAAAAAAAACGTTACTATTAGAGAGCTGTTTCAAAACAGTCGCACCCTCTTTCAAGATCAGAGACTTTGATTACCAAGCACTCTATGTGTGTGACCCATTTGGTCAATTCAATTAAATCGATTTATACCGAAATAATTTTGTTGACAGTAACCATGTTTCATATCTTATTACTCCTGGGACCACCAGAGAACTACAGAACGTATTCTTGAATATCAGGTCATCATCATCATTGTGATCATCTCTTTTAGCTCACTTAAATAGATTGATACTGATGTCAGTGAGTTGTTCCATGTCTGTTCATTTGTACACCATAAAAGAATCCTTCCAAAGCTGTCGTACCTACCCCTGTTAAGGACCAAAAATCTTGGATACTGAGTCCTCTGCATTTGTGATTATCTTTGTCAGTAAATTCAAATCAATTGATACTGGAGTCAAACTGTTGATAAGCGATATAGCATGTCCATCTACTCCTGTGGCAATCAGAGAGCTAAACTGAATATCTGGTATACTAAGTCCTCTTCGTTTGTGATCATCTTTGTTAGTTTACTAAAATAAATTGATACTGATGTTATTTTGTTGAGAAGAACAATATTCTATAGATATTCACTTCTGTCATCACAAGAGAGCCTTCCCAGAACTGTTGTTTTTATCGTATCCTCTTTGAGAAGCGAAGATCTTGAATATAAGATCTTTTTAGTTTGTCATTAGTTCTCTCAGTTCACTCAAATCGAAATCGATTGATACGGAAATGAAACTGACTATGTTTGAAAACAATGCTACACATATTATATCTGTTATTGACCACCAAAACTGTCCCAATGTGACCGGGTCTTTGAAAAGCGAAAATTTAGTAAGCCCAATGCAGAGCTCGAAGACTACACTACCTTTTGAGGTGGTCCCTATTAACTCCCCGAAATCGATGAATTTTGGGGTCAGAATTTTGATAAGAACTAATTTTATTCATCTACTATTGTCACAGAACACCTTCGCGCCGTAACTTGAAAGTAACTTTGGTTGCTATTTTATCACAGCTTATAATTAGTGCTGCCTCCATCCTTCTACTGAGAATAGAAGGGAACCAACATGTTTAACAAAAGAACTGATCAAAGTCAAATATAGTAGTGAATAATAAATATATTGGAACAAAATACAATTGAATATCAAAAAAAGAAACTATTTACAAAAGCAAATGGAAAATAATAACCAATCAGATACAATTCTTGGACATCAAAAATACAATACGGTTTAAATCACAGACTCTACATGAATTTACACTTGAAAACTAATACATTTCAACATCCACGTTGGTCTACATTTTGAACTCGGACTTTTACTCTGGAGTGCCAAGAACTAAATCCAAATAAAAATGAGAATCTAATCAACTGAGAAAATGACAATTCTGATCTCTATTTTTAGACATCTTCGTCTTTTGTAACATTTTTCCCTCCTTGATTAGTTAAGTCAATTCTGAGAAATTCCACCAACATAAATGAAAACACCTCGTTAATCTCGAGGGATGATAGTTCTGATAATGACTTTCTCTAAAGCTTGAATTATATTATACTTTTTTTGGCTAGATTTCGGTCCGAATTTCGTCCGAGAAGCTTCTAGCCAATTCTACCATAATATTAATCAGAAATTTCCGTTCGATTTTTGCGCTTAAATATGTCATAAAAAAATACATCTGGCTCTATTTTTCTATTCGAGTTTTGGCTAGATTCTGGAACGCATGCCCAGTTTTGTGTATTGCCAGTCACACCAACCTTTTAGTTTTTGACGTTTTTCAGAACCATAGAAAACAGAGCGAATATGTCTTTGTATTGTGATTTGTTTTATGGTGGCCAAGAAGTGGCTGCCAAATATGACTAAATCTTTAGAAGAACTGTACGAATTAAACCCTGTTATCCATAAAATAAATCTTTATAATCTCGTTTCAGTTTCCATAGCAACTAACCTCAATCTGTCATATTACTCTATTTCATTTTGAAAGTTGCCGAAACTGTACTTTTTCGAAAAAAAAACAAACTATGCGACTGCCCACGAATGATTTTGGAATTGAATTTGAAAATCGAACGAAACTTGAATGAAACTAGAAATAGAAATCTAGACGGAAAAAGTATAATGTAATTCAAGCTTAAGCTACCTTATCCTAAAAATGTGAATTTCCAAGATCGAAACATAAATTTAGAATGCAATAATAATTCATAAGCAGAATTCCAACTTCTGCCAAAATATTCCAAAAGGTTTTTATTTACTTTTTGAATAAATAGTTTGCCGTTTGTCACACCAAAAAAAAGTTTCTGTTCATGATTGTCTTGAATCGATAAATATTGAAGTCAATGGTTGAAAACAGTAATGTTTCTCATTAATCCACTGCTGTGACCATTAGCACTATTCTAAAGAGTCGTCTTCATTATGAGAATACAATATTGGTTTCGAAGTAGTTTGTATTTATGGTGGCTTCTATTACTATATGTGAATCGATGAATATCTAAATTAAACTGTTGGTAAGCTCAAATTTTCAATCGTTAACTTCTGTTCCATCCAGAGAGTTCTTCCAAAAGTACACATTTTGGAAACAGAAGATATGAGGCTGCAAATAATTTCATCTGAATGTAATGAGTCAATGTGTTAGTAAAAATGCTTGTACACAACTCACATTACCACAAAACAACTTAGAATTCTCTATGAAAGTGTACCGTTTCTCTTAAAAATGAAATCCCAAATCACTTAATTATCGTAGACAGATGCGACACTCCTCGATTTAGCTGTGATAAATTCTGAACTGCGCAGGTTGATCGCGCATGCTATTCTTCAAACAAAACAGGCGCCCCGAGTACTCATATAAATTGATGACATTTTACACTCAAGATATGGTAGACAAGAGTGTCGTAACTGTCTGTAATATCTGCCTAATTGTGGTAAAATAATATTCAAACCTAGCTCCTAAGTATCCTATTGTCACGGGGTCGATTCGCACTGACGGATAGAAAGTAAGAAAGATTTACACTGAATTATAATGTATCTTGTGGCGTACTCTCCACAAAAACTAAGAGTACCTGTAGCTTGACGACTGGTAACCGCACCCTAGAGCTGAATAAATATCGATCAATCTGCCGAGTGAAAAAATTGTTTAATATTCATTTTATTTTATTTTTAATTTATAAGGTTTCATATAAGAATGCATTCAAGAACTATTAATCTGAAAATCAATGAATCCGGCACTGTATCGATAGCCCTCCCTCCATGATCAATACTCTGATGGTCCACTGCCGTCGAAGTATGAAAAAGTATATAAGTATTAATAACGGCACGCAGGTTTATTAATGTGTTGGCGTAAATACGTGTGTGGTCTTCAAACCCGCCCCCTCCTGATTTTCAGAGAGGGGATGATCGTCCTTGCCAGATTCCACTACCTAATTGCTCCTTCGTTCTGGATGACTAAAGCTGCGTACATGAATCACACTATAATACACATTATTGGATTAATATTAATATTTACCCAAAATAAATTTACCTTTGCTTTTGGATTAGTAATTTTATTTATCTCAAACAAAACTTAACCCTTCCATTCAACTGTCAAGTTCAGTCCTTTGATTATGACATCACGTATCGTTCTACGCTTTCAGACCCACATCCGTAATTCGTGGATTTGAACTCAAATCTACCCACCACATTCAAAGTAATTAAGCCAAGCACGAGATAACGCCACCATAGTAGATGGGCTTCCATTGTTTTTTTTTTTCCTCCTGAAGTCTTAATTATAGGATTTAGCAATCATTAGCTACAAAATGACGTTAAAAATTAATTACCTCAATTTAAAGAACGAAACAATGTAGATATTTCTTGAAGGTGTGAGTTTTGGTCGGAGATATGAGTTATTAGTTCAATTTTTAGGAACCTTTGATGTGGTTTCCCAATGATTCATTTATTCGGCCTCAAATATTTCATTTAGAATGGTTTTTTATGAGAAATAATGATTTATAATACAGAATAAACTGCCGCTATGTTGACGAAAAATTAGAAAAATGATCGCTTGCTGATTGGTAGCACATTATTTTCATTTCCAAAGCTTCTTAAGGAGTCCCCCTTTATCTTTTTCATTGTTCTATTTTCAGAAGTCTCTTACTGATTAGTACAGTCAAAATTCAGCTTGATAAGACCTAAAATCGTATAAAAGCATCTTCATTACCTTCACGGTGTTCCACAAATAAATCTTTCCCAAAAAAGCAAATATTGCTGGCTCGGAATTTATTCCTACAATACATCAAAATAAATCCCCATATAAAATTATTTTACTAAACTCCCAGTATGTGACAGTTAATTTTTCATGGATTCCATCGAATCATTTCAAAAGTCCAGCTATTCAAACAATTGTTCTGTTTTGGTAGGAGTTCTTTCCTTCTAAAAAATAGTTGGTCAACTATTCCAGGACTTATTAAATGCACCCTTCTCAAATTCTGTCAGATATCGCCGAATTGTTTTACATTGTTCAGATAATTAAATTAGGACAAGATTCTAGCCACACACACGCTAGATATGAACAGCGGAACGAATTAAGAATGAAGTTGGTGCAGATGCCTCCACATTAAACATAGGGAATTATCTTTTGATTCCAGAACACTTTGGTTTAGTTTGCATTCGATTTTAACCTTGAGTTTGGAATACATAAACGCATTTTATCTTGTAATAAGATAATTTTGCAAATAATTTATAACCTAATCTCATGTGCACGCGTATTATTACCGGTTGAGTTATCGTCCTTTATTTAATTCATTTTATATTTCAATAAATTACTGAAGATAATGGTTATTTAGAAACTAGATTACCGCAATTTGAAATTAATTTGTAATTTATTATATAATTCGCAACATAAATATGAATTTTTGCTCTGTAAACAGTTTTGCTATTTGCGAAATGCAAAATAGTAGCTTATAGCGACATACTCAGTTTAATAGCGATATTAAACAAGAGGTAACCCAATTAGCAATAAATGCACACTGAAATAATTGCTGATCCATCTCCTGATAGGATTTAGTTCTGAATCAAATAGTTTCAGTAATGCTAATCATCGAAATGCTTAGAGATGCTCTGCCTGATCTAGTACTGCCTGATTTTTGATTACGCGCACAACAATAATTAATTCTGCTCGACACCGTCCATTTCTGACCATATATTTACCATGTGACCTCTAAAATATTAGTGCTTATCGATAAAAATACTTGAAGATGTCTTTCTCTATTAACTTCTGAACTTTTTTCTAGTTAAATTACCGAAATATCTCACTTTTCATAAACAAATAGCGTCAGACCTGTACCGTTCGTTTTTGAGCAAATTCTTAACAATTCTTAGTACTCATCAACATATCTTCTGTATTTCTTGAAATTGCTTATTCATTCACTCTTGTGTTGATTTTGAGGTTTCTTCAATCTTTTGTTCCAGAGGAAAAATACAACGAACGTTTGGAATATGATTATTATTCATCAACAGATCATCTGCATCTGCTTAAACTCAAGTGTATCTTGCTTTTGCAATTTCTTATCTAAATTTAAAGATACTTTTGAGATACAAACACTATTAATAACTGATTCTCCAAATTGTGAAGCCTCCTTCCTCAGTTCTTTTGACATTTCCAAAATACATCAATTGGTCGACAGAAATGCTTCACGATTTGTTTATTCATCCACTTCTGAATAAATTACAAACAGTACTTCCGAAATATATTGCTGATCATAAACTGGTCGTCTTATAGTACTAGCGTCAGATCTAAACCGTTTGTTCCAAAGCAAAATTCCAACAAACGTCATGATATATAATGGCAGAGGAAGTTATCAACAAATCTTTTGTATTCTTATTTTTTGTTCACTTGTCACTCTTGAGCTTATTTCCAATAAATTTCTCAAAATACAACTGCCACCATAACAGGATCTTCTCTAAGATTCTTAAAATTATTTTCGACTCAGAAAACGAGCGTTTCACTCCTAAAATGCAAGAGTTAATCACCAATCGCTCCAACGATGCCCTCAAACACGATAATCTCGAGTTTGTTCTGATCTTTCCATCATACGGCCGACTATTTTTATTTATTAAGATTGCTCATCTCTTTTTTCCTTTTAAATAATTTCTAACGAAACTTCAGAGTTTCAAGATCAGATATAATCACCCGACCAAATTTGATCCTTGAAGTTGCCCTATCCCTCTTTTTGCTAAGCTATAGTACAACGACGCTTACGAAGTATGAATGCTATCAACATCAAAAGATCAGCTGCCCGCTTTTTCTATTCGTGAACTGATTTCTATCGACATTTTGTAAATACTTCAATTGGTAGGCTTGACGATTCTCCGATACTTCTCTCCAGCCACTTTTGAACTAATACCCAATGAAACTTCTAAAATAAAAGAACTGCAGGACACTGTAAAGTGACCTTTGGAAACCAAATTGTGTTCCAAGGGCAATTTTCAGATTCATTTCGCTGCATGCCATGTATAAACTCTCTTTTATTAGCTCTACATCTTCAAGTCCGACTATCTGCGGCTTGCTATACTGTGCTGAAGAGTCGTAATAAAGATGAACCATGTGTCTACAGCTACTGCCTTTTTTAGGACGATGGTGCAAAAGCCGACTCCTGAACTTGTAATTTTGTGAAAGTATCAATGTTTTGATTTTTAAAAATTTATCAACCTCTAAAGTATGTTGCTAAGCAAAGTCAGGTCCGATCCATTCGTTCCTGATCAAATCTCCTATGATCTCAAGAAGATACGAGAGGCAATCGTCAACAGATCTTCGGTACTTTCAGAGATTTCTACTTCGGTCGTCAGTAATGCCCATGGATCTTCTCTATCAGATCCTTAACTTATTTTCGACTATCTTTCCAAAAACAACTGTTCATCCACCAACAGACTGCAGAACTTGAGGACACACTTCTCTATTAGCTATTACTTTAGCTATATCTGTATAATTCGCTATTTAGCTTCCAACGACGCCTTTAAAGTACGTTATCCTTGAGATTGCTGTATTCTGTTTGCCTCAGAACTTCCTACCACACTTTCTAATTACGAACTCTAATCACGACCGACTGTTTGCATTCCTTGGAACTGCTCTCTTTCTTTCTCTTTTTAACTAATTTCTAATAGCTCTTCAGATATTCCAGAAGTGATCATCAACCAATCTTTTTGATTTTATCCTACTTCTTCTGTTCCTAATTTTGAGAACAAGGACATTTTTGGAATATGAATGCCAATCGTTACCAATCACCAATTAATACCCAATAATTGTGGAACTTGCACATTCATAATGGGATCTCCAATTTATCAGAGGTTTCTTAACTCCGGTTATTCCTGATATAATCTAGTTGTAAGAATGAGAGTAAGTCAGTTACATTACTTCGAGCTCATGAAACCAAATTCAAATGGAAAGTTTCTGAAAGAAATATATTTGAGTAAAATTGAAGGTGAAAGATTGTTAGTTTGTTACGTAGGATGAGATTCTGGAGTGGAAGGGATAAGAGAGCTTGTACGAACAGAATTATGAATGAGGATAAAGCAGAAGATAAGGGCTATTTGGAGGGGAATGTCTAGCAAAAAATTATTGCTGATGGTTGAATGCTAAATGGAGTACATTCCAACCTCATGGAGAAAGCGATATTCCATTAACTGAAGCTGCTCCGTTTATCATTCACCTAATTTTCAGCAGAGTAAGAATAATGAAACAGTGACATAAAATCATCGACTTTAGGACTTTAGGTATGAGAGTTCATAAATTACTGCAATTTAACCTGTTCCATTTACCTATTCTAGTTTTCAATATCACATCGAAAACAAATTCTCTAGTTCATCTGCATTACTATAAGTTTTATTTTTTGCGGTTTTCCACAGATCACCTGCATCTCTTAAGATTTTTCGTTTATTCCTAAACTCAACGACTATCTGTCATTGTGAGCATTAAATATTAATAGAGTGTCATTTCTTCTTATAAATGCTCTGATTCATCAACCGATCGTCTATATTCTTGAAATCTTTCTTTTTAATCAATATTTTAGAAGTAGGAACAATAATTATTAATCAATTGAATAATTGCAGTTTCGTTTATAACTTCTTCGTTCTTTTCTAAGCTTACTTCCTCGACAATACAAATACAGGTACTTATCATAAACCGATCGACAGCAATACTAGAATTTACTTTTAACTATACACTTATTCGCTACCGAAATGCATTACTATTTGTCCTCAGGTAGAGTGGACAAACAGTCTAGAATTATTAATTTCGCATGAAATAAATGATCAAAGAAAAGACACCTCAAAAATAATGAATATTTCTTGAGGATAATTCGCTCTATTTGTTCTTGAATGGCTTTCAAATACGGAAGGTAATCAGGTGATCACCAACCAATCGTCTACTATTCTTAGGCTGTCTTGCTTCGTAAAGTTTGCATTGCTCTCTTTTATTTTGAGTTCATAGTAATTATAACTTTATCATTGACTCAACTGCTAATTCTATGCTACCCTTTCGAAATGGATTTTACATGGATGGCGAAATTACTTCTGTTCCTTATAGGGTTGTATACAAGCTACTGTCCAAATTATGTTTTATTTCTCTTGCGAACGTGAGCAACAACAAGGAAATAATTTCGAAGATGAATTGATCAAAAATAGCTCCAAAGTTGACTAGAGTTTGATAATCAAAGATAAAAATATGACTCTACTGGTGCAATCAATGGATATGCTAGCCGTCAACCGATTATCTACTTTACTTGAAATTGCTCTATTTTGTTGGTCCTTCAGCTAAATTGTCACAGCACTTCGAAAATACAAGAGCCAGCCATCCACCAATCGTTTATTCTGTTTCTGAATCTGTTTGCTTTTGACATGAGTCTCAATGACTCTTCTCGAATTTATCATTAACGCATTTAAAACAAAGCGAATCAACAGGCATATGAGCTGAGGGAAGTGCACCGAAACGACATATTAGTCCAGACTCATGGTTGTTGTTAGGTGATCGTTACAACAATTTTTTCTTATCAAAGTGAACAACTAAGACGAAAAGCTTATTATCGTTTCATTAATGTACGAAGAAAAGAATCAAAAAACGCAAAGACACACTGTAAAAACCAAATTGCACCACCTAAATGGTTGTATGTATAAGTGGTAAAATCTCATCACTTAACTGGTAAAACTCAAATGCTGAAACTCAAGTGGTAAAAACCGAAGTTGTAAGTCTAAGGAGACATTTTCTAGATGAATAGTAAGAGTTGGTTGGCCGTCTCTAATAAAGAGTATAAGTTTGAGAACTATTCCTCATATCGAAATTTTGTATAAACGTATATAGTTCGATGAAGACGAGCACATATTTCCTAACCTCAAAACTTTGATGTTTAACGTGTTATTTGTTTCACAACTGCAAGTGATACCGGTAAGATTTTATTATTTAAGTAACAAGACTTTACTACTTACTATCAGATTGACCTCACCCCTTCAAGCTATTAAGGATACCATTAAAATTACTACCAGTACCACTTAGATTACTATATTTACCACTTAGATTTCTCAGGACAGAGAACGTGGGCTTATCGGATTTTTAACTTGGTAGGAGATGACGTCAAGTCTCATCAGTATTTACGAATGAATTACGTGAACTTATTGGCACTTCGGTCTAATTTAGGTAGCTTTACTTTATCAGAGTATCGCACACTTTGTAGAAGAATCTCAGAGAGTCAAAATTTCTCTCTTGAAATTGTATCGCTGTATTCAAAAAGCAGTTAACCATTACACCATAATTTAGAAATTATTACTTCATTATCAATTATAACAAAGTTAGGTGTATACAAGCCAACCTAATTAGAACATCAAACGAAACCTCCGAATATATGCTAATGACAATAAAATTCCGAAAATATGAACAATAACTTTCATATACTTCCGCTCTTCCTAGTAATTCCATTATTGTAACGATTTCTAACTCAATTTTTCACACAACATTAAAAGTTTTATAGACAACTCATGTTATTTTATTAGTTTTATTGCTCTTATCGGGACGTTCTTTGTTTGGTAACGTGATGATATCTAGGACATTGTTATGATATCTTTAATCAAATTAAAGGCTTTCCACCATGTTTTCTTGTTAATTAAGGTTTGAAGTATGTGTCCTTTTCAAAAAACAAATTGACTCATCTTTTTTCGAAATAAGAGAACATCGATTAATTTTTTATTCTTCGTCGAAAGAATAAAGCATTCTTTCGTCCAACTTTCTCACAATATAATTAAATCAACAACATTTATATCAGCGGATCGCTGACAAGTATTAATATCAAGTAGCCTAAAATCGTGCCGTACTTCTGTGGGAACTCTCCACGCACCTCACTCATTTACCAAACGAAAAAAAATGAAAAAACTACGTTTCGACAAATGTGGCGATCCACCATTATTCAAGACAGTGGGAATCTCACTGCCCAGCAGGGAGTGGTTATCATCTTATCATCAACAAGCAATCAAATCATCTCATGATTGGCGCTTTTAATTGTTGAGCATTAACAATGCGAGCAATTGTTTTCTGAACGGGCTCTAGGAGACTTCTTGTGAGGTACAGTCATGTTGAGATTTATGTCGATGTACGGATCTGACTGTGTGGCGCAGTGTGATGTTTCTATAAAGTTTAGTGGTGTTTTACACGACTTTTACTTGTAATGGACTAAGGTGATTGATGATATAAGACCTCAAGACAAATGAAATAAAAGAAAGTTTTTTCTGGGTAAGAAAAAGAACAACTTGATCGTTTTTTGGTCTGCTTTCGATTTGAGTGGAGCTAGGTGCTTGAAATCGATTAGAATTAAATGATACTGAAAATGTATACTGGGCAGAAGATGATTCAACAGGAAGAATGAAAATATCATTTTTAGGACAAGCTCTCTGCTCTTTGAATTTGAGGTTATATAAAAGTCAAGTTTGTGAGTAGTTCAATAATTTCACTGCATACTCACAATGGGACAGAAACATTTTTGCCCCTGTCATACTATTTACGCTCAATTTCAAATACAATAATTAATGTATCTGCGAAAAACAGTTAGTACAGTCATTTGGTGGTTTTACCTGGAAAGATTCCCGGAAGTTTTGAAAATGGGTAATTTTATAGATTTCGATGTTCGCTTTTCGAATTTCAACTTTGCCATTTCATATCCTTGCTGCTCGCGCCGCTATATTGCCAAAATGGCGGCTAAACCCCAGTTTTTTGACAATATCTCCTTTCCGACTCATATCATGATAAAAACATTTATATACAAAATAAAACTAGATAAAATTTCCTACAATTTCCATGATAACCTTTTTTTTCGTAAAATTAATAATTTTGGCGTACGAGCGTCGCAAAATGTAGTTGAGCGCGTAGATCGCAGTTGTGGATGAGAAGTCGTAAAATCGCTTCCTCTACGCAAAGATGCAGCGATCAACTTCTCATTATTATATCAGTTTCAACATACATCGTGAATCACTATCGATCTCGGTTCTACCAAAATTTATCCGAAAAGTTTCCAATTCTTTTTCTTTCACTTCATAGTTACTTCACTTTTATGCAATGAATTAGCACAAATAAAACAATTTATTCCATTAGAATCCATGGCTCTATAAATGCAAACGACATTGTGAAGGGAGAGAAAGGCGCCCGATACAAAGACGACGCATTCCTTTATAACTGCGGAGGACGGACCATAGTAAGTTGGTTTTTCAATGCATAGTAAAATATTTATTGTTAGTATAGTTTTCAGATTCAAGTTAATTTTATAATTCACAAATTTCAGTTAAATTTTGATGTCGCAGGCTGGGGTAGATGTATAATGGTCTGCAACGCTCGTACGCCAAAACTTTTGATTTTACGAAAAAAAAAGTAATCACATAAATTGTAGGAAATTTTGTCTAGTTTTATTTTGTATATAAATGCTTTTATCGTAAAATGAATCGGAAAAGAGATATTGTCAAAAAACTGCTTTTAGGCGCTATATTTTCAATATAGCAGCGCGAACGGCAAAGATACGAGGTGGAAAAGTTGAAATTCGGAAAGAGCACATCTAAATACATGAAATTACTCATGTTCAAAACTCCCGGTAAACTTTCCAGATAACCTCTTTTTCCAGAACCAAATGACTGTACTAAGTACACAAAACTAAATCTTGGAAAGACAAGATTTCATTCTTGCTCGAATGAAGGACTAATGGAAACTACGAGAAGCGTTTTCATGAATGAATTTTCGGCGATAGAATTGAATTATCCAAAGTACTTCTCTTTTTGATAAGTTTTGTCTATAGTTGCTACTCTTATTAATAATTATTTACGAAGTACGTGAGGTATTCCACGAGTTATCGAAAATATCCAAAAATTTTCATTCGGTTGGTTACGATTTGGTTATAATTTATGATTTTTAAGTAATTGGTTCCCAAATCCACACAATAATTTTTAGCGCATTTTTTGAAAAAAGCGCTATTATATTCACTTTGGCTGTCTGGCTGGCTGGCTGGCTGACGTGACGCTGAGTTCTCAGCAACTATACTATTTACAGACTTGAAACTGGTACTAAATAAAAGCTGCTATTTCGTTGGTTTGCACAAATTGCTTAAATTCAAACTCAGTGATTGTGGAAGATTAAATTATTCAATTACTTGTTTCAAGTGAAACAATGCCCATAGATATATATGACATTAGGGATATGGCAACTAAAATTTATTAAAGTAGATAAAAATTTAGTTACAGTTTTCGCCGCCTGTGTCACTATCATTATGTACAGTTGTCAAATCTGTCCGGGATTCATTCAATGACTTGTTTGACGCGAATTTGAAGCTTATTAGAATGAATTATTATTATTGGATGAAAATTTGTTTACTTTTGGTGTATTTTTTTTATATAGCTTTGATAAAGATCAAATTATCATTTTAAGATACAGCACTTGACCTCCCGTCAGTCAATAACTAAACAATGAAGATTAAAAGGTATTTTTGAGTTTGTACATGCATAAATTATGTACCTATCAAATAGTCAACTTGAAACTAATACTAAATGGAAGCTGCTGTTTCGTAAGTTTGCCCAAAATACTTGATTTCAAGCTCAGTAATTGTGTAATTGTGTGGTAATTTGCGAAATCTCTGAAGTAACAAGCATTCATGAGCTGTCAAAAATGCGCTTTCATCATCTAGATGATTCTTCCATTTTTTTACGAAGTCAACATCAACTTTGAGTACTAGTCATCGCCGAGAATTATTTCACGAAAATCTTCCAGTTTTTCCGAAAATCTTTAATCCATACATTATGGTCCTTCGAGCTGGAATTTTTATACAAATAATCGAGTATCCAGCAGCATATTATAAATTTCTGTGCAAAGGTACCTGCCAAATTCTGAACATGCAATTATTTGCGGAGCCAACTCTAGATTCTAGCTCCAAGCGATCATCTGGGATTATCATTGCCAAGTTCTTATTTACGAGGACTCTTCATGTTGTTTTCACCAGCCCTTAAGCAGTTCTCTCACCTCTTCTTATTCCTGTTCATCAATCTTATTTCGTAAAGCACTATTCATCTTCAGAGATAAACTCGGGAAAGAAATGAGTTAACAGAAATACAGCCCTCTCTTACAATATAGTCCTTGGTCCTTATTTACATTTTTTGGAAATGTGCTATTTCAACAAATATTGGATTAAATATGCAAAAAAAGCATACCCAACTTTCGGAAAAGCGCTTCTTCCAGAGATGTGAACACAGTTTCTTGACTTTGACCAAAGTTGCAGGTCGAAGTGCTATTCGTAAAATATTATTACCTAACGAAAACAGCGGCAGCCTTGCACACAACACATCATACTCAGATTTTCTTGATAGCTCATATGGAAAATTTTTATTTTAGAATGAATTGTTAATTTCTAAAAAGAATGTGAGCTACTGGTGGAGTTTTGGCTTTAGCCATCTCCGGCTGAAAGAAGCACCTTCAGTTACACATTCAGCGAAAAAAAGCCAAAGGTCTGATTGAAGACAAAGGTGGCATCCATTTGGTAGCCAATCGAATCTTGAGCTTCTGCCATCTTCGGCCTGAAGAAGCATCTTCAGGTGCACATTCAGCTTCGGTTTGGCTGAAGCTTGATATGATATCTAGGCAGGTGATTCAGCCAAATGTAAATAATAATAATTTCATCAATTTATTCACAATGAGTATCGTGAGTCGTAGTTTGACATCAATCTAACAAGTGCATTATAAGTGTCTGTCACACCTATATAGGGTAAAAGACGTGATTGACATATATTTATTTTATTCATTTTGAATATTGTGAATCCCAGAGGATGATGAGTATTCTATGACACTTAACTCGAGAAATTTCACAAACTATTAACTTCTAATGTAGCTTTTTGAAAAGAGAAATCCCTTATCCTCAAGCGGATGCAGTTCTTAAATTTTTTTAAACATTCATTATGATCTAAATTTGCTTTTGAAAAATGTCATGTATCTCAGTCCATTGCTTTTTTCGTACGAGGAAAGGCTACAGGCTGCAATTCTTAACCGATTTTGATTTCCATATTCTAACAATAAGGCAGAAAGCAAGTACAGAGCACTCATTCTAATTCGTATAGTTTCAATTTGAAGAAAAATTCGCAGACGTTGACGTCATTATATAGCTACACTTATAGGGACTTGAATATTGTATGTTGATGCAGACGATATGATTTACAAAGTAAGTACGATGCTTGAAATCAAATTTAACTCATAATTATTAATTTTTCATAATGGTTTTTTACTTTCCCGACCTATAATATAATATAGAAGTATTGTATAGTGACTTTTTGAAAGCTCGAGATTTTAGTGAATCTTCAGGTTTTAGACCCTACTGAACCCAAAAAACATAGTTTAAAAAAACGTCGGTCTATCGGTCTCTCTGGAAGCACGATAATTTGATAACGCGTACGGATTTTCGACAGAAATTTTATATTTAAGTTTTTCATTAAAAAGCTAGATTCAAGATCGCAGATGAGTTTTTTTCAACCAGTGGTGCAAAAATTTTATTATTATAATTATTATAAAATGCGTTCTATTTTTCTGAATCAAAGAAATAATGAGAATCATAATGTGGAGATAGAATTATTATCACCCATATAGACATCATATGCAAACGTTCGTCAATTTTTTTTTTTTTTAATTGTGATTGGTATCAAATTAAAACTCTTGTGGAGATAGTTCTAGTAGAACTGTCAAAGAGGATATTTGAACGATTGTCAATTATTTCTTTCACAAATCATTTAAATGATGTCTAGTTTGGTATCAGTCTTAGAATCTCTGAGAAATAAGCTTAGTAGATATCAAAAATTAAATAATTAAGTAGTGGAATTCACGTTACCATCTTCAAATTACAATGCCGGCGATTAAATGTCGAAACTGTATGTTCCAATGAATATAAAGAACTCGAAAACCTAGAAAAGGAGGCAGCTGTCACTTTGACAATGACAGCTATCACTTTGACAATGACAGTTGTCACTTTAACAATGACAGCTTTCACTTTGAAATATGCAATTAATTGAACGATATACAAATCTCAAAAACTGGCACTAAATTAAAGAGACTGATTCAAATGTATCTTACGTTTAAAAGAATGCCTTACAACGATTACGATATTAAATAACTTCTGAAGCGGTCCGCTACGTGATAGAATCTCTAAAATGATGTCAAAAAGATGTTAACATGAATTAGAAATGGAACTCCAGAGCTGACAGTGAAACAAATCGGTGACGTACACAACGTTAACAACCTAAATTTACTAAAAAACTGAATTTTGGCAATGTATTTATGTAGAAACAGAGGTGGGGTGCGTATAGTTCACGGCGTTGTTCGCGATGTCTAAGTTTAGAGATTGCCGTAGAATAAGGTTTTGATTAAAAATTCGTTCTTTTAATTTTAATGATGTGTTGAATATCCTGACGGCATATTGTCAAAGAAATATACTTCTGTGAGAATTCCCTTCCGAACACCTTTTCGGTTTTACTGTTTCATGCAATTTCTTTAAAAGCTCCATAAAGCAAACAAATTATGAAGTAATAAAATTCTTTGGAAGGGCAGCAATTTTAATACACTTTTTTCTCTTCTACGTTTGGAGGCAATAACTGAGTGCAATAAATAGTTTTAGCTTCGTCTCTAATGTCCGTTTGTACCTGACAATGAGAATGTCGAATGTCCAGGTAAAATGTGAGTGAAGCAAGTGTGAGAACGAGAACGGAGTGTGTATTTGTGCGGTAGATGCATTTTATTGGCACTTGGCTTGGAATGCGACGGGTTCTTTCGTTCTTTGATACCTTGACGTTAACATGGCGTTAGCGGAGTTTGTGTAATTAGACTCCCCGTGTAGTGTTGTCATTTGCTGATTTCCTGCTTGCTAATTGCACTATATATGCCATTTTTATATCTGTTGTTTGTAATTAGGAATATTTATAGACCTCCAGCTCTGCCAACTATAGCAATACACTTTTCCAAGCTTTCAAAAAGCTTATTATAGATTTAGTATCATAACCGAATTTTTCTTAACACATATATCATTTCCTTCCCTATTTACCTCCCAGGGTGTAACACGGATATTAACATACCTTAGCACCCCCTGGCGAGAACATCCCCAAAACTCAGTGTCCATTGACGACTCTTTGAAGACCATCATGTTTACAACTTCTTGTGCTCTTCTGTGTTATTGATAGCGTCTTCATTCGTGCATTTTCGCCCTAAAAGCGGTAGTGGCAGTAGCCCTTGGTGGCCCACTGTGAATGGAAAGGAACGGTAAGCATGCAGCACAAAGAAGAAGACTAAAAGGTAGAGGAATAGAGAATAGGAGCCGCGGGCTGATGACAGTTTCTTTGTGTTTTTACGTTCAGGTGGTGAGTTATGGTGATTGTTTCTTACTGAGTGAGGACAGATGTGAGACAATGATAGTAAAAATTTCTCAAAACTCAAAAAAAAAATCGAGATATCACAATTTTAAATTTTACCCTAACCATAGAAATATACTAGAGAGTTTGATTCCATTTTATCAAAGGTTACAAGAGAACGCTTGTACAAGCTATCCACTTGAATATGTTTCTGTTGCTAACGCTAGATCTCGGTAGTTACCACACCGATCAACACAAAATTTTGCATATAAACAGCGCTCGAGGTAAATCAGGTCGTGACTAAGTACAATTTTTGAAATTTGACCTATATTCTATGATATTTGAGATCAAAGAAATCATATTCTATCTTTGGCCAAATTTTGCATATTGTTCACGTTTGTACGATCTTTGATCCGCTTGGTCGTCCGAAACCGAAATCATAAATATGTAAGAGTTGTTCAAGCTGTAGTACAAGTACTGCAATAAGTTGTCTAATAATGAACAATGAAGTAAATATTGAGCTTCCAAATTCCTGCTCAAACCTGTCTTCTGAAAAGAATCTGATTCCCTCTCTGGGTCGTATCATGGTCGGCTAAGTTGGCGGTATTCACCGCTGAAGCGAGCAGATTATCATAATCTCCTACATGTATCAGTGTATATGATGCTTGTCCTTTTGTGAGCCTTTAAGAGCCAGAGATACGCTAGTCTCTTCTGTCGGCTGCCTCTCTTTCTCTTTACCGGCCTATACATCGTGTTGAGAACACACTCTCACGGAAGTTGAGTGCCATACACAAAATAAATGACGATCAAGGGAGGAAGGCAAAAAGAAATGAAAGGTTTAATAATTTGGGCAGCTAATTAAATCGATATCAAGTTATCGAGATATGAGAAATTTTTTAATTGCTTATATAAGCAAAAAGTGTATCAACAAGTGGGCAACAGATGTGAGGGTGCAACTAGCTGTAAAGTTCATTGTTATTTTACTTACTTCTCAGAAATAATTCTTGGCAAAGTACTTGTCACATTTCCCACCTGTGCAGCAATTACATAGCAAGCTCGATATATAAATTGATATTACCATCAAATCTGAATATAAATATTTATTAAAACAGCATGGTATCCACACAACTATTGACAGCATTGATATATCGTTGCATTTGCGCTACGTTTAAGGTCATAAATACCCGTTTTCGAAGTGGACAATTTATGACCCGGTACTGAATATCGACACAAACGAACGTCGTGATTATAGGATTTGAATAAATGTGGAAACGAACCTAACCAAGTGAAGCAGTGACAAAGAAATGTTACTAAAGCCTTTAAAGGTGCTGATACACTTGACATAGTAACCTTTCGCACTTGAAAGGAGATACTACAGTTTATGGTCATGATTCAATATCACTTTTAGGTTCACTGTACCGAACTCTCGATCATTTTAAGCTATTTATTAAAGACATACCATTTCCGGATGGAGAAAACTCCTTATTTGTATGTCATAATGATTTAGTAATCGTAGCAACTAATTTATCACCAGCTCATCTTGAAAACCAATTTTGATACTTTTAAAATTATAAATTCGACAAGCAGATCGATTTTTTGGGACTTCAATAGATCAAATTGATAATCATTTCGGTCAAGGTACAAGGGTGATTCAAATAGTCAGCGATGTGGCACTACTGATGCGTATGGAAGTCATTTCCAACTAGTAGCGTTCTTACACCAAATTCCAGCCATATTGGTTGATTACTTTATATTTGGCATTTGTTTGAATCGTGCAACTCGACTAATTCCACAAAAAGGACAAAATAAAATTTTGTTCATTGATAAAATATCATTTTATGGAAGGAAATTGGAGAGAGGATAAATAAACATTATGGTTAATGGAAATAGTGGATGATGCTGACTATTATACATATTAAATGAAGAAAACGAAGTGTGGGAATTCAGTCAAGAGTTTTATTTTCTATTCTACTCTACAGTTTCGGTTATATCGACCTTTATATAATTTATTATCACACACAGATGTTAACTCACACGCATATTAATTCTATTCACTCCTGAAGATAGTCCAGGTGGGACCAAAACTGTAGAGTAATATAGAAAATGAAACTCTTGACTGAATTCCCTCACTTCGTTTTCTTCATTATGGTTAATCTACAGCTTCGATTATAATGGTTCATAAACAGTTTCAAAATTTTCGGAGTAACTATAAGAGCATAATTAACACAAAACGTTCTGGACGTCCTGTTGAGGTCACTATCACAGATATAATTGATGATGGATCTTGAGTGGACGATTATATTAATATTTTTGCACCAACATTTGAACATAAGAAAGTTGTCCATGAAATACCTCATTTATTTAGTTGCTTACATTCGACCAAAAACAAAATTTTATGCATGTCCCAAGGATGGTTTACATTTTTTTAAGCGGAATCAACAGGACTTTAGTTATAGTTTCGTCACTGTGGACAAAACATGAGATAAACAAACAATCCAAATAATGGGTTGCCAGCAATGAGTCCAAACCGGCGAAAGCCGTTCCTTCAGCCGTAAATGTTAGGGCGACTGTCTTTTGTAGTTCGTAAAAAATAATCCTCGAATATTTGAAGAAGAATTACAGGTGCACATTGCATGCACCTTCGAATATCGAGTTGCAAGGTGATGGTCCTCAAAAAATCCTGTTCCATCAGAACAATGCAACAACTCTTTTCTCTGAAACTGTGATCACGAAATTGTAACATTAGGATTCCTACTCATTCCACATTACCTCTATTCTCCAAATATGGCTCTGTAGGACTACAACCAATAAAAAAATTGAAAACTGGGTGGCAGGAAAAAAGTTTTACTCAAACGAATTTATAACTCCGGAAACGAATGCCCATTTTGCAAAGTTGGACCAAAACTATTATTCGAAATGGATCAACAAACTGGAGCAGTTTATAAGCGTTTTCCAAATTTTTGTCTGACGAATGTTTTTGATGGCACTTGCTTGAATATTTCTAGCATAGTATCATTAATGAACAATAAGTGGCGCATGTGTAACGTGACCGTAGGTCCCGCTTTTAGACTATCCGGCTCGTTGTCCACAGTGAGGGCATAAAAGTCCTGCTTAAGCAAACAGACCAAACGATAATTTAATTTAGATTTATTTTAAACATTCGTAGGCCTGATATTTTGAAACTAATTTGTTCAGCCAAAAAATACAAAAATATTGCTTAGAAGTCACTTCAACTCGAGCAACTCATTTATTATTAGTGGTCATATTATTTTGTGTCAGAATTATTATTCCTTCTTCAGTAAACAACTTGTAAATCACCAAAAAGTTTTTTTTTTTTCGTATAATCCCTCAAAGGACGTTCCGCTTTGACCAAAAAAGTAAATGGTCGCATTACGCATGTGTCATATTTGTTCGTTTGCGTATCGTTCATCCAATTGGATTGAAGCTTTATACAGTTGTTGTTGGTACCTGTGTGAATATTTCTGGCATAATAATAACATACAATAGCTGGCGTGCGAGTCGTATCGGATAGCTGTTTGTTCGCGCATTGTTCATCCGACTGAGTAGAAACTTTGAACAGTTGTTGCATTGATGTATGACTCGCGCTGTTAATATTTCACCTATTTCTCATCTCAATAAGAGGTATATGGAAAATTCATAGTCAATTTTGTGTTCTGAATTCGTGTATTCAAATGCTTATTATTTGGAAGACAAGGTACAGATCAAGCCGCTGCACCAAAAAATCTGAAATTTTGACACTGCATCCCTGTAACAACGTGGAGAGCTACTAATAGAGGATTTTTTAAAATTTCATTCTTTAGGGGGACATTTCTATACTTCTGTGTGGAAAGTCGTGTTCTCTGCGACCATTATTATATTTTCATGAGATATTCAATTGGATCAATCAACCCTAGAATAAAACAGCAAAAAATATCTATACTACAGGACTACCGGTAAATTTAATTATCGCGGGTGAATCCTGCGTTTTTCCAGGTACTGTAGGCAGATATTATATTTTTAAGAGAAAATCAAAGGATTGATGAGCCCTAAAAGAAAACAACAGTAAATATCGAAAGTACACGGCTGTCGCAGGCAGTAGCCGCGATTAGCCCGAGTACTGCAGTCAATTTTAATAATTTTTTACATTGATTTCAAAAAGTACATCTATATGCGGGTTGTACTGCGGGTGACATCTACTTAATAAATAAAAATGGTCACGATTTATTGACCAGGTATTTTGATCGCCTTTTCTTACAATAGGTGCCTTCAATTCATTATATGTTGTCGATTCTTTCTTACAATGAATTTTTCTCAAAAAATACTGGCGAGGGATGTCCAATGCCTGTATTACACGATCCAATTTATTGGTCAATAATTTTCAAAAACTGACCTCCAATTCCACAACTTTTTCTTGACCAATAATTGATCAAGTTATTTTTGAAATAGAACTGGCTCTATTTTTCTCCAATATTCTGGGGTATTCCTTGGGATTTTTTGTCCGGTTTGTCGTTTGCAACACTACTCTCATACCAGTTATTCAACCATACTTTTTTAAGTTCGTCAAAAATTATAAATTGGCAGTTGATGAGCGACAAATGGAAATTCTAATTTTTCTTGACGGAAACTTGAATCGTGTAATATGGTACAAAATATTTTTGAGCTCAACACTAAATTGTTAAAAACTTGATCAATTTATTGATAAAAAAATTAGACCGTGTAAAACAGGCATAAGACACGTAGTTTGTTGAAGAATTGTTTATTTCACTTAAACCCACTTCAGGTTAAAAGTTTTTCTTACTGAAAGTGTTGATTGATTTTGGTAGCCTCTCTAATGGACAGGGAACAATCTGAAATGACACTCGAATCAGAATTCTGTGATAGGTAATAGTGGTCTACAGGGGCCAAATTTGTAAAGCCCAACTATTTTAAAGCTCGCTCCCTCTAAGTCTGTTGTCATTGAAAGTCTTTTCCAGCTTAGCCAAATTTTTAAAATAGAAACCAAGACTCGGACCAACCTGATTCTTCGTCCGAATAATTTCCAACTCTGGTCGGGCACACCCCAATTCGGCACATTTAATCTCCCAATAGGACATCAATCAAGAGTTGTTGCTAATCCTTATGACCAACTCGGCACATCTTAAACAGGTGTTAGCAGAAAAACCACCACTATTGTCAGCTTAACATCCAAGAAAATATAAATTGAAATGTTTTGTTTAGTAGCTATCTATTATCAATCTAACAGTTCATTAATATGAAAGATGTCAATGCGCAAGAGAACTAGCCAACGTGTTAAAACACTACTGATTGTGGAGCAATATAAATTCAGTAAATTAAATCGAAAATTATATCTGGTAAAGTGAAGTGGCGCTGTGTTAATCGAAAGTGCAAAGCATATTTCCATACCATAAGCGAGTCCAGTGATCGAGTATTAACGACAAAAAGGTTGATCCACGATCGCACTGAAATTGCCGAAGATATCATTTATAATAAAAAATGTACTATAAAATTGATTTTATTTCATTTTAAAACTTTAAAATGCCTAGTTCTCCTTTTGTTCAGGTACCCAAGTCATTTCATTATCATAAAAAAATATCTGCAAGTGTGCCGAGTTGGGTATCGCTGCAGGTACCTGAGACATTCGTATGTGCCGAGTTGGAGAGTCATTAGCAGATACTATCTGTAAATGTGCCGAGTTGGGAATCGTCGCTCTGGTCTTCCCCTGCCCGGATAATTTTAAGACCAAGTATAATGCGATCTATACTTCAACAAATATAAAACATTCTTCTATTATGCCTGTACATATTAAGCTTTTTGAGAGAGACGAATTCAAGTTTGCTCCTTAATTTCTTTCTTTATTAACATACGGCCCAAGCAAACATGCCTTATATTAGTTCCAAGTATTTATACGAACCCAGGAACTAATGATACCTTCTGCACCTGAATTCATGAGCATATATTAGCCAGTGCACCCAAAATAAAGTCCATCTTCAAGAAAAAATATTGGCCCATACTTATCTCGTGGGTCGGTATCCCGTAGTCCGTTCGAGCCAGAAAAGGCACTTTCAATCGAATATTCGACTTCGGCGAGAAGAGAGCAAAAGATTTGCTCGAAGCCGAAGGTGTTATCCAATCGAGCAATTCACGTGAACGAACGAAATATTTCGAACTATACGAAGAGGTAATGACGGAAAAAGTAGGTAAACGGGAGCGGAGAATAGGAGCAAGGAAAAATTATAATTTGATAATGCTTTTTGAAATAAGAATTCTGTTCTAGTTGTACCTTCAGTCATAAATAAAAACAACAGCCGAATATTGGCTTCGGCAGTAGAACATCGATTTTATCTTACAAACTAACTTAGTCAAATAATAATCGTGCATATTCATGGTTGTTTATCGGCAAAGCGCCAGTTTCTTTGACTTATGGGTATTAAAGAAATACCAGAGCACTGCTTTTGGACATTTTATTGCGAAATTGATGATAGGTTGCCATGGTTGATGAATTTTAGAGTATTTTGTTGAATTTCTTTGTATTTCAATAACGTTTTTATACTTTCTGTAGCCCTCAAAAAAATTGCCTTTCTGAAAGAGTTTAGTATAGAAGCAATTCATATTGTAAGATGAGAAAAAAATTAAGGAATTTATGAATCGTAGAAGCTGAGATCCCAAAGTAGTGAATATTCCATCACAAGGCTTAACTTTCAATATGTGCACTTTTAAGTCTGTTTTAATTCAATTGTTTGTTTACTGTTGCTAAGATCTGCAAGTATAACAAGTTGGCCGTTCGGAACGTGAGAGCACAAAGGCAGACCTATCATTATGTTCTTTAAAGTTGCATGTGAGTACCTGGAAATTTGTTCAAGTGTACAGTATCTGTTACAAATAGGATAAAAGCTGTCTAAAAGAATGTATTCTCCACTTCTAAGATTAAGATCACATTATATTATTGTGCAAGAACGTAATTCCTTTTATCTTTTTCAGAGTTTTCGGTTAAATTACGCGTTAAACAGCTGTAATGCGATCTTGAGAGAAACGTACCATCTGGAAAATTGGATCATATTTGATCAGATAGTGCAGATTTTGCCAACTTAAGTTTTAAGTCTCCAACTAATTATTATATGTTTTTGAATCCATTCTATAAAAAAATGACGCCAACAAGTTTCAACATGTCCGACATTCATTTGTCTTCATGGGTATTTAGCTCCATTGAAACAGATAATTTCTTGAAATCTCTCTTCAAATATCCATCCTACAAATGCTAAACTGTTACGTCTGCCTCAGAGAATAGTATCACTCTTTCGGTGTCCTTTATTTGGTTTCCTAAAGCGTACAAAGATGGCAGCACAATATTAAGAGGCTTATCTATGAAACGTCGGAGTTAGTAGCTAATTGGCAGAAGTTAGTTTGGGTGGTCGCTTTATTCAACAACGTTAATCATGGTATTATCTACGCACTAAAATTCCCTTTTATGTTCTTGAACATTTAATTAGTTTCCAATAGGGGGGAAATTAATCTAAGATTAGATTGAATCAGATAAATAACTATTTTATAGATTGAGAATAGATATTTTTTACTTGTAGTTCCCGAAATTTATTCGGTGGATAATGCTTCTAATTGATAACAATAAAATAAGGCATGAGATGAGGGAATTCTTATCTATAATAATTTAATTTGTAATTTTCGAAGTGAAGCTCGTTATTCTAATTTTGCATTATTTTGTATCATTGGTTACTAAATTCATCAACACGAGTTTTCGCCGTCATCTGGAAGAAATTAAAATGATTAAATTAATCTTGCTTGTGTATAAGAGTATTTCAGACAAAAAAATGTAGCAATAAAACAATTTTTACTTCCAGGCAAATAAATTCCACAACCTTGTGAATGAAATCAGATTCTTGGAAATTCATAATTATTGATGTAGATCACTCCTGATACCTGAATCATATTCCAATTATTAATTATGTATCATTATCACGCTTCTAATGAATCCATTCGCTTAGTCATGTTGAAACAATCACAGATCCCACAAAAAATCTTCTGGAAAATAAGCAACTGTAACGATGACGACCTGAAACAATCAGATGCAGAGACGATGAGTGGAGCACGATCTTTGGGATTTATTCGTGATGTATTAGATTGATGATTCATTGGACACGATCGTGACTAAAATGTAAATCATTGTAATCATCATTTAGATATTCTGCATTCTTTTTGTGCTCGCTGCTTAGCTGTTTTTGATTTATTGAAGAGGATTACGATGCACTCTTGATTGCAAAGATGAAAAGGACAAATGCCAATCGTCGTTTAGATAGTTATTATTTCCACTATTCGAGTCTCGAGAACTATTCATATGCAAACAAAATGCATATTTGTGACCCCGTTCTCATAGGAGTGCATTCCAATATTCAATATTTACTAATAAAATAGAATTTATTTTCTGACTACACCTATTACCCTTTTAAGGATCAGTAATATATACTCCAACTTGTATTTAATGTAAATATGAATAAATCAAATATGTAAGCACATGTAAATGAGACTATAAAAAGAGTGCATAAGTAGACAGTTTCACGAATAAATAAATCTCACGCGAATGTAATGAGAAAATAAATTACTACTTTGTTTTCTTATTAAAAAGTCATTTAATGAGAATTTTCCTTTTTCGCGGTCGCCACAAAAGGATTTTCTTTATATTCACACGTATTTTATTTCTCAGTAAATCAAATACTGCCATAAGCAATGTAACAAACACAGTGTTAAGATTAACTCAAATCTTCGACCATCTAATCGTGCACAATACAATATGACTTGAAACCAACATTCAACATAACATTTTTCTATAATGAAGCTTATGTACTATAATAATCAATGGTTGAACTACATTCTAAAATAATAAATTTTGGAAATAGCATCATACTTTTCTGAATTATAGTCTTTTTTGTATGGAATCAGCATTGACTTACGTCGGCAGTAATTTTTAGAAAAACCGAACCTCGGTTCTAGCTTCGTCTACGAACTCAACTTTGGTTTAGGCCTACCTACAGATTCGGCTTCAGCTTCATCTTCGGCTTCGGCTACAGCTTCGGCTAATAAAAACAACTATAAACTATAACAAAACATAGACTTAATGTTGGTCAATGTAATATTATCTCCTTAAAAGCACATCCCTCTTGAAATTGTAGAAAAACCGAAGCTCGGTTTTAGCTTTGGCTACGAATTCAACTTTGGTTTAGGCTCTAACTACAGTTTTAGCTTCAGTTTTAGCTTCGACTTCATCTTTGGAATTGGAAACTCTTCGGCTTCGGCTAATGAACGAACCTTCTATCGAACACTACAAATGACTTTAGAATATAGCAGGACGTTGACTAATTTTGGTCAATGTAATGTTATATCCTTAAAGGTTCATCTCTGGAAGTGACAACCTTCTTCCAACGATCATTCTACGTTAAGAAGCACTTCTTATATTCATTTCACACAATTACTAACAGCAGCTTCGTTCCATTTACTTTATCTCCTATGGGTCTTCAAATCCCTTTCCATTCAAAATATTTTTCGATCTAGAACATAACGTAAAGTTGTAGAGAGCTGAATAGGGAATTTTTGCAAGCCTCCGCAATCGACACGATAACGCTAACGTGAAGAACTCATTTTTTAGGGAATGCTTGCTCAATAATGCTAGCTTGAATTACAGAGTACACACTAGAAGCTTCAAGGATTAGCAGACATAACGCACAATGAACTTATTTGTCAATTCCAGTACGGATGCACAAAAAAAATCGTTAACGTTTCATTAGCGGTGGCTTGCAAAAACTCTCTAATGGCAACTGATGTCGTCGAAAGATCCTGAATTTCATCAAAAATCGCCCAACAAAGTGTGGTTACTGGAAAAGTACATCCATTCGCCACTTTTCAACAATTACTGTGTTACGCTATCACTTCAGGACTTCGAAGTAAAAGCCGTTTTATAGTATCATATTTATGGAACAAGAAATGTTACAAGAAATTGTATTAAATCTTGTACCAAAAATATCCTCAATTTGTGATTGTTCCTCAATGATAACTACACAATATCTTGATCTTGTACTAAATTTGAGCAGTGATTCTGCGCAGTTCGTCCGAATTCACAATCTAACAACATTATCAGAGATTTTTAGGTTACTTTTGTTTGTTGAGTTTCAATATAATTAGAAAAAAACTAGAAAAGTATGGCAAGTTTGGTTACACCGGAAAGACGAAGGATGAGGTTCTGCTTAAAGATTCAAATGTATATAAAAATTATGTTCGATTATATTAAATAACCACAAAAAAAACGTTCACTCTTGACAGTTCTGTAAACACAAACTATGAATGTGCGCACTGTGCACAACAGAGCATGTTCTATCATCCCAACACATTTCTGAATCCATTCAATATTTCAAGCAATTTGCTGTATCGTACTAACCAATATAAATTGTACCAAAAATTGCACAAGATTTTGCTCCCTAAATGTGAAAGTATAAAACGACTTTCACATTCTTTTTGCACGATTGGGCGTTTTCATGTGTTTACCGGCCCTCTATTTGAGGTGGTATGTTGATTTTATCGTCAAACTGTGGTTACTATGGTTATGCTGACTTGCCGCCCATGGGCAAAGTCGGTAAGAAAAAACTTGTGGAATTTCACAAAAAATATTTATTTATTCTTGGTATAAGCAAAATGTGTAAGTACAGTACCGATTTCATATAATATTTGGAAACCTCGCCAAGGCTTGGCCTCCAAACTATTATTATCAATCGGTAAACTGTACTTACTGACCTGAATACTTAAATAACTATTATTTATGATCATGGAGCATTTTCCTGATAGAAAACACAATCCGAATCTGGAAAAATTAGTGAACTCTGCCTTAATATTGCTTTGATTCTGGCGCATTCCCTCAGCTTTGACTACGGCTTCCGTTTAGATTAAGCCTAAGGTTTCGGCTTTGGCTTTAGTATCTCTTCTAATTCGGCTCCAGTTTTGACTGATGAGCTCACCTTCTATCAGACACTATATGCAACTTAACTTAACTTAACGTAGAGTTAATTTTTGACAAGGTCGACGCAAGAAGATATATTGTGACAATTTCGGCTCATAGGCGAGAGATTAAGTGGTGGCAAGGTATTCCAGCAGGTCCTGTTGAACAGGTAATTACTAAAACAACTCCAGGAGCAGGACCTGTTCAGATATTGTTCACCTGTTCAACAGAGTTGTTCAAAGCTGTTTACTGTTTATCTAGACTAGAACTGTTCAGAAACTGTTCACCTGTTCAACAGAACTGTTGGACTTATTCATGGAGCTGTAATATATAGCATCTCATTTGAAAAAATATAACTTTGTGTTGTAGCTTGAGAGCCACTGGTGTAAAAAAATATCATCTTCCATAATTGAGTGTTCCCCTTGGTCCCGCATTAAATTGTTCTATAGTATTATATTGTATCTTTAATAACATATAACTTATTCGAGATAGCTCATTTCGCTGTTACACCCTGTATTCATTTCGTGAAATTTTCAAGAACTGCTTTGTCGCATTTTATTATATCTTCTAGATCTTCAAATTTTGTCCCCTTCACAGTATTTTCAAACTTAGGCAATAGCTTGTTGTCTCAGGGCAGCAGACGTAGTTGAAAGATTTTATACTTCACCAAAAGTCGCCAAACAAATTATTGTAAGAGTGGGCAGTTGCGTTACCATGATGAAACATCAAAAAATTGGACTGTTTTCTTCTCATTGCGTTACCTAACTGCTTTAGAACTTTGAATAACACACTTTATTTGATCGTTCGGATCACGGAAAACAGACTCCAGGTCAAGAAAAACAATAAGAATTGCTTCAATATTGCTTTTACTTTCTTCGGCTCATTGCTCTTTGGATTAATTCAATTAATAGGGTCTGGGATTCTGTCTAAGGATCATAGATTTATTGCAGTGATTTTCAAACAAGATTTTTTGGCAAAGTGCAGATCCTTCATTCAATACTTATACGAAATTCGACTTTCATAAAACAAGTTGCTCATACATCATGCTGTTTTGTTAACAATACTATTCGTAGATAGGTACAAAACTTGTACATATAATCATATAAATAAGAAAATTAATAATTGTCCTGTAGTTTGAAAATCGCCATTTTCCAAAGAAATTCATTTCAATTAAATCATCATTAGCAACAAAACACCTTTTTTGTTTCATTCAAAAGTAGGACAGTCATATTTACTTTCCGAAATCTCGGAAAGGATTTCTAGAGTAAACTGAGCTTCAGCACCCCGTGGCAGGGGTGTTTGGTTACTTTAGAGCCTCAAGTGACAGTTGGCAAACATGAGTAAAATACGACTATCTGAAAAGTATATATTTATCTACGATTGTGGACAGAAGAACTGCACTAGATCCCAAAAGTGGAAGACTAAAATTCTGTTCGATCTTTGTTTCGCAGTTGTTGTTTTTGTTGCCTCCTATTTATTTGCAGAGCAATATAAATATGGAAATTTAACACCTGTCAAATTTTAACTGAGTATTCTAAAATAATAATACTTGAAAATATAGCTTGATATATTTGAGTTCAATATATATTTTTTTTTAATTTTCCAAAAGTTTCCAGAATCCGGGAATTAATTACTGATATCCCTGAATTTAAATTTTTGATATTTGGTCACTTGATTGAGTAATATCTAAGCACCATTGAGATAAGCAAAAGAATTACATCACAAAATAATATACAAAGTGACCATATGGGCATTTCACGATTGGATCAAATACAATTATTACCCAACCGTAACTAAAATGCTTTATTCTTCACAATACTTTCCAATCACTACAAAACTCCAATTCAGAATCAATAAAACGATTCCCATTCTCCTTTACGTTCAATGACTGCTCAATACATTTAGATACACTCTTGATAAAGGTAAAAAGATCCGGTAAATAGCTGTCAGTTCGCACTTCACAACAGAGATGGCAGTATCACGACTGTGTAGTCGAAGATTTCTAGATCCCTGATATCTGATCGCAAGATATGGTGTAAGTTCATGCGTCATTCGTAACAATTGCCATGGTATTAATTGCTTTGAGAACTCACCAACAAAATAAAATATAAATTGAAGAGGAAACAATACTGGATTCCTGTGAGAGATATCGAGAAGATATCGCCATCAGGCGAGCAGAACCGTATTGAAAATTATAATTTTGTCTTGACTTGAATTTACAATTTGGTCAGTAAGAATCAAACAAACAATGAAACGGTGCAAAATTGGTCCCAATTAAATCAAGCTATCATGGATCTGAAATGCCTCCTACGGACAATCAAGGAACTGCCGCTCGCTCTGCGACTGTAGACACGTGTCTCGTCCTCATTAGGATTCGTCAGTACAATCTATAATAGTCAGAGTTTGGAGTCCAGAGTGTAATAATTCATAAGGATAGATAATCTGTAGAAGTAGGAACTACATGCAACACCATCTATCAAGTATAAAGCCAGTTACGCATGTAAATAATCATTTACATGGTAATACAGGTTCCCTTGCCTGTTTGTTGCTTACATTTGCGAAATGAATACATCGTACCCAAAAATATTGTAAAACTATTGGTTCCAGCTTCCTAAGATGTCAATACTTGGATCGAATTATCATTGGATCTAACACGAAGTCGGCACTTACATTTCGAGAAATAAACAAGTGAATTAGCAGCAAGAAAATGAGATACAGTGATTCTAAACATATTATTAGCTTTATAACACTTATCAGGCGACAGAAATAAATTGACAGTATAAGTTAAATTTGCAAGACCGTTAGTTGGCCTTGACACACTTTTGAGCAGCTGACTTGAATAAACAAACAACATAATCTAAATTAATGGCAACAGGTGATCTAATATGAATTGATTTAATCAAACAAAATGAGTAATTTTTCGTGCATTCTAAAAATGAGTTCAAGTTATTTTCTATCTAAATCTTTCCTAATACCGTCCTGCATGTTTGAATTCCTGTCGTTGGTTAGGCAGCAGTTTAGTTCGGTTATAGTTATGGGTTGATTTTAAAGATTGTAATCGGGACGACTCTAATACATGGCTTATGGAAATGGCCGCAACGCTTGATTAAGTTGTCAACTAAGAGATGGCGGTGATAACGTGGACATGACGGTGCATGGGAGCGTTCTTCAGATATGTCAGCGTTCCACGTTCACTGGACGGACCCTCATGTGTGATGTACATAACATTGTATTGTCTTTCAGATCATTGAGATACTAACGGGAGATTCACATTTGATGAAGGTGAATCTTTTAAAAATTAATGACCGCCTGCTGTTAGTATAAAAAACAATTTGTCTTTTTCCTAATACTAAATAAGCAGATATTTTTTTCATCATCTTTAAACGCAAAGCTTTCGGATTATGTCGAACCTAAACGGTTCCGGATAATATTCTTAAACTTCACACAGCCCACCCTTGTGTCAAAATTAGCCAAAAACACAATCTTAAAACCCGCAACGGTCGGCCCACCAAGTGTATAAGCCGGACACCCTGTAGACAATTATTTCAAACTGTACAACAATGCGGTTGAAACGAATGGCAAGTGATAATCACCTTCTTTTCACTTACACAGCGTGGACACAAAGGAAAGGTATCTTTCTTATCATATTTGGTAACAAATACTTAAGGTACAAGACGAAATGAGTATGTTTTTTAAAAGCGGATTATAACAGGGAACTAAAATTATAATTATATTTGCATAAGGGTTAGATGAATGACAGCTAAAAGGAAATAAGTACTAATGATTGACTGCTGTAAGTATTATCAGGATTAAATTTTTGTAATAGTCCCCCCAAGTGAAAATGGATTCCCAGCCGCTACTGACTCCTCCAGCAACACATAAATCCCTTCCATTCAGTCAATTCTTCTTTCACTCCTGCATTTTGAGTTGCCTACTCGATTTCTGTTATTAAATCATCTTAAATTTTCCCATGCTGACTCACGATTTGGGCGGTACCCGGTCCTGAAAAGTGTAGCCTACCTTGCGCGAAATACCATTATAATTGACACCTAATATTGCTGGATTTCAAAAGGACCGCCGAAAATATATTAATTTTTGACACCCACAGTGAAGGAATTTTGAATCATAGCCTATTATTTCCAAATCACAAGAATTTAGAAACAATTGAATAGTGAAAGCAATATTACTATTGTAACTGAAAAGAAGCTTATTTTAATGCAAGATATATTCTACAGCCAACATTAGAACAGTTGTACTAATGTAATAAATACGAAAATACAAAAATAGACACAAATCAAAGAGAAAATATTACAATAACATTTATAACTGAATGAAAATCACAATGAAGTGAGTTTATAAAAAATTATAGTTAATAAACCAAGAACGCACTTTTATTGATAAATTTATTAATGCACTGAAAAGTTCGAGATTTGAGCTTCAAGATTTGTGGTTCAATATTCGTGGTTCAATATTCGTGGTTCAATATTCCAGGTTCGAAATTCATTGTTCGAGAATCGAGCTTCGATATTTGAGATTCAAAATACGAAGTTTGAGACTCATGATTTCATATTCAAGTTTCAGGGCTCGAGATTTGTAATTCGAGATTTTCACTCGAGATTTATTATTCAATATTTGTAATCCAAGAATCGAGATACATGATTCGTGTTTTGAAATTCGAGTCTCGAGGTCGAGATTTGAGCTTCGTGATTTGAGTGTAATGGTTTCAATTCGAGATTCGTGTTCCAAAGTTCGAATTACTTTGGTTTAATACTCTAGTTTACAGTTGCTCCTTGATCTGAGATGATGAAAACAAAACTGACTCTCTTATTTAAAGAAGGAAAAAACTTTTCAGAACTCATTTTTTAATAAACATGTTTTATTTGGATATGTTCTGTACATAAAACTGATTAGAAACATAACGTTTCGACAGCAAAGTGCTGCCTTTTTCAAGTGTAAAGAAATATGAAAATAAATAAACAAAATTGTCAAGACAACAAAAATAAAAAAGTACAAATAGTAACTAGATTAGTTTGAAATATGAACTCCTAGGATCGTAGAGATCTGCCTGTGGTTGATGATTCAATATCCACAGGTCTCCAGGAGATAATAATGAAGGTCTAAATACTGAACCATCCACAGATCTTCAGAAGGTGGTGATGAAGTAACTCTTGCAAGTAGATTCGTACATAAAAATAACTTGAAGTTATGAACAAATGATTGGTAGCCATGATCGATTAGGTTCATAACCGGTATTCAAATTCAAATTATTCGGTGATTTTTTTATTTCAATTGCTTCTCTTATAAGCCTCTTGAACCAATTGTTCTCTTTAGCCAGAAGCTTCGTATTCTTGAAATCAGTGCCATGTAATTCTTGAATAGCATGCTTAGCCACTGCAGATTTTTCGGGATGGTTCAATCTTATATGACGAGAATGCCCTTTCATCCTTGTTTCTACAGTCCTCTTGGTTTGTCCAATATATACTTTGCCATATTGACAAGGAATCTTGTATATACCTGGATACTGTAGAGGAATTCTGTCTTTAACATTACCAATAAGATTTCGAATTTTTAAACTGGAAGTGTATGAAGTTTTTATGTCATATTTATGTAAAAGTCTTCCAATTTTATCCGTTATATTAGCTACGTAAGGCAACGTAACAAATATTTTCTTATTATTTGGATCTTGAACAGGAGACGTAGAATTCTTCTGTCTAAGTGCTTTCTTGATCTGTGTTCTATTATAATCATTCTTCAAGAAAACATCATCAAAGAATTTGATTTCATCAGATAGTTTACTTGGATGACATGATGAAGAGGCTCTCTGATATAAAGTTTTAATACTACAAAATTTTTGAGCAGGATGGTGATTTGATGACTCATGTAAATATTGATTTGTATGGGTCGGCTTCCTATATACAGAATGGATAAGTTTACTATTATCTTGTTTCTCCAGGTGAATGTCCAGAAAAGGAAGACAGTTATTTTCTTCAACGTCAATACTGAATTTAATGTTCCTATGTTGCATGTTTAGATGATTCAAAAAAAACATTCAATTCATCTCTACCATGAGGCCAAACAGCAAAGACATCATCAACGTAACGTAGTTATGCGCGAACCAAAAAGAGTAGAGCCAGATTGACCTAGAACCACAAGGAGTTGACAATTTCCCTGTTTAGACCTTCATTATTATCTTAAACTAATCTAGTTACTATTTGTACTTTTTTATTTTTGTTGTCTTGACAATTTTGTTTATTTATTTTCATATACACTTGAAAAAGGCAGCACTTTGCTGTCGAAACGTTGTGTTTCTAATCATTTTTATGTACAGAACTTATCCAAATAAAACATATCTTTTATTTAAAGTTTTTAGATTTCGATTTCGAGGTTATAGCGGCAGTTCAGAAATAATTTTGCAAGGATAGTATAGTAAGAGGAACAGGCTAACAAGACATCCTATCTGTTCTAATACTGTTACCATTCCCCTCATCTTAGAAATGAGAAATCTCAGACTGCTGACGTTATGCGTGTCTGGCATCAAAGATCGTATTACCGGGACACTCTAATATTTGACATCATGTTCCAAGCAGCATGTTGGCTGAGTTACTCTTAGTACGTCATTGGAGTCTCCATGACACCGTCATTTGCAGTTTCTCATCATTTCGTCATCAGCTTCTCAGAATTTTGTCAGCTAGTCGTCCTATTGACACACTAGACTCTAATGGACGAGATTTTACGTCATCAGAGTCTACATGTCATCACCATTGGATCTAAAACTCACAAACCCCGCTAGTATATGTAGTAGAGTTATGTTTGACCACTTCACATTAGTAAGTGTAAAGTAAATTGCAATAGGTTTGGCTTAGAGAATCAGGTGCACTGCAAGATCATAAAGCAGCATTGGAACTGATTAACATAGGATGTCTAGCTCTTACTACTAATCTATACAAATAAGTAAAATGAAAATGTCTGTCTGTGATTTCAAAATATTGTCACAAATATGAAATATTTGTAGTAATTAGGTCACATAATTATTTATTTGGATTCGCTGTAACTGTAATCCTAGTTAGTATTGACAAGATCGATGTTCAATTGTCGGACATGATTGACAGGCTATGGTCACTAGATGTTCGGTGGTTGCCAGGCAACAATTGTTAGACAATTGAGTGTTGGCCCATTGTCGACTTAGGTATATAAGAGCGCGAGCTAGAAGAGGAATTCAGTCTGTGATTAAGAATTATTCAGAATAAATTTGTGACAATACATATATGCAAAAATTTAAGTGATAACTGCTATTTAAACGATGCCCAATCATGAATAACCGTTTTTAGAGTTTGTCTGTCTTAAAGTTTGTCTTGAATAGGCTTCGAAACGACTAATCAGATTAGCTAATATTAAATATTTATGAATAGATTCTTTCCGATTTCATTTGATTTTTTGATCTTATATTTTTTGATGTGATGAGTAGTTCGAAGTTTGAGTTTATGTTGGATGATTCAAAATTCGAGCTTCAAGATTCGTGGCTCAAAATTCGAAGTTCAAGATTTAAGATTCGTAGTTGATGACTCAAGATTCGTGATTCAAGATTCGAAATTCGTAGTCTGAGTTTTTAGCGCATTTTTCCGAAAAAAGCGCTATTATATTCACTTTGGCTGGCTGGCTGGCTGGCTGGCTGGCTGGCGTGACGCTGAGATCTCAGCAACTATACTATTTACAGACTTGAAGCTGGTACTAAATAAAAGCTGCTGTTTCGTAGGCTTGCACAAATTGCTTTAATTCAAGCTCAGTGATTGTGGAAAATTGAATTATTCAATTACTTGTTTCAAGTGAAACAATGTCCATAGATATCTATGACATTAGGGATATGGCAACTAAAATTTATTAAAGTAGATAAAAATTTAGTTACAACTTTCGCCGCGGGTGTCACTATTATTATGTACAGTTGCCAAATCTGTCCGGGATTCATTCAATGACTTGTTTGACGCGAATTTGAAGCTTATTAGAATGAATTATTATTATTGGATGAAAATTTGTTCACTTTTGGTGTATTTTTTTTTATAAAGCTTTGATAAAGATCAAATTATCATTTTAAGCTACAGCACTTGACCTCCTATCAGTCAATAACTAAACAATGAAGATTAAAAGGTATTTTTGAGTTTGTACATGTATAAAATATGTACCTATTAAATAGTCAACTTGAAACTAGTACTAAATGGAAGCTGCTGTTTCGTAAGTTTGCCCAAACTGCTTGATTTCAAGCTCAGTAATTGTAAGAGATGGTAATTTGCGAAATCTCTGAAATAACAAGCATTCATGAGCTGTCAAAAATGCGCTTCCATCATCTAGATGATTCTTCCATTTTTTGTTTTGATATTCAAGTTTCAACACACAAGCTTCAGAATTCAAGTTTTATGTTCGAATTTTATGATTCGTTCTTCGAGATTCAAGTTATTTGGCTCAATGTCTAAACTTATGGCTTGATATCCGTGCTCTAAGATTTGAAGTTCGGGAATCTTAGTTTGAGATTCGAGTTTCAATGTTCGTTTCTCGAAATTCGAATTTCAAGATTCATGGCTTTAAATTTATTTTCCAGGTTTTCAATTTAAGTTTGTGAATTCAACAAGTTGGTAGCTCAAAATTCGAGATTTGAAATTAGTTTCTTCAGATTCTATATTTTATATTCAAGGTTTAAGATTCGAGATTTGAGAACCAAGCTTCAAATTTCGTGGTTCAAGTTTCATGGCCCGAATTTCCAACCCAAGATTTGTAGTTCGAGATTTATGCTTTGTGATTTCAAAAAGATGGGAATTCGTAGTTTGAGATTTGTGGCTCAAAATACGAGTTCCATTTCTAGGATTTGTGCTTCCAAATTCAAGATTCGTGATTCGTGGTTTGTGATTCGAGAATCAGTTTCTGAGATTCGAACTTAGAGATTGGAGCATCGTAATTCGCATTTGGTGGTCCGAGATTCGTGATTAAATATTCGAAATTCAAGTTTTGAGTTTCAAGCTTAGCGATTCAAGTATTGTTGTACAATCTCCAAGATTCGAACTTCGAAATTTGAGATTTGTAGTATGAGATTCGAGTTTCAAGATTCGAGATTTGTGGTTGGAGTTCCATGTTTCGAATTTCGAGATACATAAACCTATTCGAGTTCAAATTTGATACTTTGAAGTATTCGCGTGAACTCTCAAAATGCCAATACTCAATTTACTTTATTCTGAATAATCGATTAAGGGGCTTATTTCTAATTCCTAGAGATAGTTTCTTGACGTCATTTTAGAGACTCTTGATATATGTACCACCTAGCGGACGATAGGAGAAGTGATTCAGTGTCGTCATCATTGAAGACAATCTCCCAGAAATAGGAGACAGGATCAAGCTAGTTTCTTTACATTGATGTCACTTTTTGACATTTGTATATCATCAAATAATAACAGTAGAACAAAATTTGATTACTATGATTAATAATGAATTGGAAAAATGAATAATCATAAATTGAATTTTATTTGAAGCATCGTCCTCTCTTTTTGCCAACATAAATTTTTAGGTCATATTGTTTGCGTTTACATACAATATTCAAGTCCCTATAAATGCAACTATGTTGTGACAAAATTAACTTGAAGACTGGGACCTGTCACCAAGCTGCCTCTACGAATTAGAATATGATTCCTGGACTAATGTACGCCTTAGATCGGCACACCACTCGATCTTGAGCAGCAACAACTTTACTCGTAATCATAAATAAATTATTAGTACCGAATCGTTAAGTAAAAAGGGGATTTTAGCAAATTCTATAAATTGCAATTCCAAACCACAAAAACAATACCTTCAAAAAGTCAAATAAAATAGCTCATTGAACAAACTAAACTAAAAGAATAGAATCTCCAATGACGTCTTCACAAACAAATCTCACTTAACAGTCTAGAGCGCACTAAATACTTGATGACAGACAAACTTGTCATCGGTTGAGTCTAGTCATTGAAACATTTTCTCGAGCTTTGCAGTTTTTTAATAACAGACAACAAAAAAGAAGGATTTGTGACAAAGAAATGAATTTGACTGCATCAATAACTTGGATTCTTATAGCAGGGATTTTTGGTTTTGTGTTCGTGATTGGAATTGAAAATAAAACTAAAAAAGTGAACAACAGGTATGGGCACAGTCTTTTTTATTTGGATACTAAATGGTGGAGGCGCGCGGAATGCTTACTTTGATCAGCAATTAATTTTTGAGAATTTATTTTATTCGCCAATAATTTTTCACTGTTGAACAATATTTTTTATAATAATTAAAATAAATAATACCTTATAAAACAGTTTCTATTATTTTTATTTATTGAATCGCGTTCTATTTATTGTAAAATAATTTAAATCAGTGCAATGTGAAAAATTTTATTTACCTAAACAATTTTCGAGTTTGAAGCACTATTTGACCGGATTAGGAGCGCCTTAGTCAAACTTCCGGTCGTTCTGACACCCAATTTTAACGACTAGCAAACCAATTCTAAACTCGCTAAATGCATTGTTTGATTACTGAATGCTTTGTCTACACATTTTGCACTGCTTTAAATGCATTCTTGGAAGACTCTGCTAAATTGTTCTTACAAACAAAAAAGGATTGGATGTCGAAGCAACCAGCAATACCACAATGCATTATGGGTAGCATTGAGGCTACGTGAAATATTTGTAAACAAAAATTACAACAGTCTATTCGCGTTGAGAACAATCACCGTTCTTATAATGAATAGACTTTTGCTTACTTTTTTACACTGATTTAAGATTTAACAAATTTGTTCACCAAAACTAAAAGCAACCAGCAATACAGTACTGTAATGTGGGCAGCATTTCAGTAAATTGCATTGCTGGAATTGTAAACAATTTTTATTTTTCAGTCCAAAGCTTCCTCAAAGAGTGGTAAAGAATCTCTTCATGCCAATATCATTTCACAAGAAAACAATGCCATGTTTTTGGTTGAAACATTTGAAACGACAATTCAAGTTATGTAAAAAGGATCCTGGTTTATCTGATATCCTGTTATCTGCTAGAGATTTAGCCATAAATTCTTGTGACGAGCAATTTAGGTATAATCGATGGAACTGTACGAAAAGTAACAGAACTTTCAAAAATATTTACAGAGAAACAGCATTTTTATACGCCATGGCTTCATCTGCAATAACTTTTACGATAGCTAGAGCATGCGCCGAAGGAAAATTAAAAAATTGTTTCTGCGAGAAAGATCAAGACTATAACAATAATATAAATGCTTGGAAATGGGGATTATGTAGCGACAATGTAAAATACGCAAGAAAATTCACAAAACAATTCTTGCAACTAAAAAACAAAGGCGACGATCAACACAAAATCTACCGCCATAACAGTCTAGTTGGCATAGAAACCGTAATCCAGCACTTCAACAAAAAATGTCGTTGTCCAGGAATATCTGGATCATGCAACATAAAAATTTGTTGGAAGCAAGTGGAACCATTCAAAAAAATATCAATGGTTTTGAAACAGAAATACCAGCACGCTCTTTTGACAAAGATTGGTAACACTGCTGTCAACCGCTCGGTCGGTAAAAACAGTAATCTACTTTACCTATTGAGCAGCTCTACCTTCTGTAAGTTAACGCCAGGGCGGCGCTGCTTGAACAGAGAGAACTGTTCAAACCTTTGTTGTGGAAGAGGGTTTAATATTGTTAGTGTTCAAAGGACTAAAATGTGTAGGTGCAGATGTGGAGGACCAAACTGCATTAATCCACAATGCGATGTTTGTCATGTAGAGGAAGATCAGTTTTTTTGCAAATAATAAAAAGATGATTCACAACAGATTTATTTTTAATTTTTATTTGAAATTAGGTGCGCCCAAATGCTCCCATTTATCTAACTGCTAAGGAATAAAATGATCGATCAAACTTTGTATCAATATGATAAATAATTAAAAAATGCAAATATTATTACATTAATAACTCTGACTATATTCTAGTAATTCATCTATCATACTCTTTGTTACTTATACAATTAATATAATTCACGTTTCAAATAGATTAAAATCTCTACTAAATCTAGGAATTCGTAATTCTAAATTTATTTCGGGTGAATGTTCGACAAACGTCACTATTATTCGGTTCATAGAAAAAGAACACTCAGGTATGTCATTATGTTTGTTTTGTCTGGACACAGACTGCGACTGCGAGCTGGTCGTTGCACTTGAACAAAAAACGAACAATGCGTCTGAATTAGGTTATAGTTGAATTCCGCTGTGGCGCTAGCTGCGGTACATTGAATCCTTGTGAATTCATATTTGATTTTATTATAACAAATATGACATTATTTTGCTCCATTATTATCTTTTATAATTGAATTCATATTAATTCAAAATATTTGTAGAATTTTTTTCACGTCAAAAACGGTCCACAGTCGGCATGTTCTGGCCTTCTTATTGCCCGAATTGCGAACAATATTCACACTCATATCAAATGCGGAGTTAAAAACGAGCTTACTAAAAATAAATTCAATAAATAAAACCAACTAATAACTGTGAACTGTATATATTTATTGACAGACAGTCGAATACAATTTTAATAATATTAATAATTTGGTTTGCATTTCGGCCAACCGGAAAGCTTGTCTAAAAGTAAAATCTACGGTAAATTGGCACACACAAAAAGTGGTAGCTTATAAAAAAATATAAACTCTCTTTCGTGGGTTGATTTCAGCTGCTTCTTATTTATTTCCGACTGTTTCTCTATTCATTTATCACTCTTTCCATTTATTTCCACTTGTTCACTCCACTTAGATCACTTTTGCGCGCTACCGTATCCAACCAACCATCCAATATTAGTTCTACGCGCTATTTATTTCCTTACTTCTTGTCTGTCTTACTGACTTACTATCCCCCACTATTGTTTACTGTCATACTCGGCTTTGCCCTCCAGTTTATATACCTGCGACCGATTCCAGAAATTTCCAGTGGGCTACCAGAAATATCCATGACTTCGTTTTTGACACATTTCAGTTGTTTGACTCAGTCATCATACAACTTGCGTCTGTCACCCATCCAACATTCCTGCCGCGATGGAAGTCCACTCCGTAGGGGCACTGTTCGTTACATTATTATGGATGCTTGCTATTTTTGTCAGAATTCGTTCATAAATTACGGATATATCAATTCTTAGATTTTCAAGATAATATTAATAAATCAAGATCAGGAAGTTTAGAATTTCACAGACATACGTATATTTTGATATACGTACTTGGGGCGAAATAGTCGCTATAACTTGCGTTCCTGTATCTTGTTAAAAGCGTTCTTTTCAACTCCGTCCCCTCCTGTATATTCTCGCGCACTTTTTGAACTTTATCGATTATATTATCGGAACTAAACGGTTAATAGCTCCATTATTTTCACTACTTCTTTAATGTTGACTCTATAACATATTTAAGTATTAACTAAATCTGACCGGTAGATCTTATAGAAAAAATTTAAACGAGTGGTGGAACCACAACGAATCTACATTGATATTGTTTGATAATTATAATTAATTTATCATGTTAACTGAATATTTTTCCAATTAGAATTCATCATAGAGACATGACAAGGACCAGATCAGATTACTGTAAAAATAAGATCTAGATTATAGATGATGATGACAAGTATTGGGATTTCAAAATGAAATGAGAATATGTCAACGTCGATTTGTTTTATGCTACTCGTGTTAAAACATTAAAATTGACTTCTTTTTTGCAGCCCTCGAGCAATTAATTTTATTCACAATAAATTTTTTTTGTAGGTGCCAATATCAACTGTAAACGAGCAGAATGCCAAGAAAATCGTATTACAATGGCCCTTATTTCCTGAAGGTGAATCAAATTAATATTTTGAGAATTATATTTCTTGAGTAATGGTCAACCCGGTTATTTATAAATCAGGTAACTAAATGAATCTAACAATAATTCATTATTAGGAAGATTTTTCATACAAATATTCAACTCCGTTCCCTCCTATAATTTTCCACACGTTTTTTCAATTTTATCGATGGTATTATTATAACTTTAATATTATCTTTTCAATATCTTTAATTTAATTATTATCAAAATCTGACCAGGAGATCATATGAAAAAATGAAATGTGAGGTTTGTCCTATGCTATGCGTTGTGATTTAAAAAAATGAGAATTTTTTTGCAGCTACCGAACAATCCATTTTTTTTTTCAATTGAAAAAATCTTGTTTTGATTATTATACATTTTGCTGATCAAAGAAGGTCAACTGTAAATAAATAATTCCATTTTAGTTTACATCACCAGTCATTTATGCATCACGAAACTAAGTAAATCTAAAAATAATTCAGTATTAGGATTATTCGACCTTTAGAGTAACGCAAAGATAAGAATCTACAGAAAAAAAAGTTTGATACGTTCATGGGAGTCTCATACATTGAACTGAATTTCTTGAGGAATATTAGACGTTTGGTTTTTGAATAATTAATTATTGAAAATGTGGCTTCTTATACAGCGTAAATGAGAGAGCTTAATATTAATTAATTCTCATAGAATATGTAAAAACATTAAAGAAGTATTCTGACGTGCAGTATTCTTTATTTCAACATAAATGATCAAATAGACACGAAAATATATCAGTTAAACTTGAAATGAATGACATATCCTACTCGTAAAAGTTTGGCAACGTTGAAAGTAATCGAATCAGAAACGTATCCAAATTTTTCAGAGCCTTGGCTTGAAGCTCAACAGGGGCCCCATTTTTTGCTATACTACTGACCGATTTCAAGTTGAATTGCTCATTTCCTTAGTAAATATGAAATTGTCTCGATTTCTTTAATCATCAGATAAATTTAACTACCAGTCATGAAATCGGGCATAAGAATCTTTAAATTAGGATATTGATAATAACATGAAAATCAGAGTTGAAATATATACATTTATGAAATAGTTTTGCTTGATGAACATTAAATATTGAAAACAAACATAAGAAATGAATAAATTAATAAAAACGTTTGGACCAACAGAATTTATAGATAAATAAAATAAAAATACCATCACGCATTCGAATTGAAGACAGTGGATTTAAAATTGGAACTTTGCAGTGTTTAGATCCGTTAGATGCGCTGCTTCCAGATCTATTTCACGCAAAAAAATCACTCAAGTCAAGAAACATTTATTGATTATTGTTATTTGCATTTTCATATCTATTATTCTAGTAAAACGAAAAATTAGATTTTCTCAAGACTTCGGGATACTGGGCGTATAACTTTAAGAAAAATGTATATACAACAGCGGTGCCATCTTTGTTCCAGCAAATAAGTTATCAAGGACAGCTGCGCATAATGATGGGCAGTATCTTCTAAGTTGTCTCAGTGATCAAAGTTCTTGCATTTGATTGGCTTAACAAAAATGTCGTCAGCTTAATAACCTATACTACAATTTAGGAAAATCTCCCGTGACGTAACGATCATCTTATATGAAAGTAGCTGTAATATCCGAGGCTATTTATAGCAAATGCTTCCCTCTTGAAAGTGATACCTTTGTGCAGACTTTTCAGGTCGTGAGATTTTTTGGCGTAAACCAAAGTGTAGTACTCATGTGGCGAACTGTAACAAATAAATAAGGAAATCAATAGCATTTTGCGCATGCGTAACATTGAATTTGAGTCTAAACGGCGGGTTCAGCCGCGGCAGTCGGTTTCCTGGTGTGTCGTCTGCTGTAGCTCACGCTTTTGTGTGTCTACACTTCTTTCGTCTTCTACTTGTTTATTTTCAAGTGAATGAACTCTGCAACTTTAACTCTCATCCTTTTCACCTGTAATTTTTCTTCATTTTGTTTTAAGGTCTCAAGGGGAATATGTGTTTTTTAATAAGTGTTTAAGATATGAATAGTAGAACTTTTGTGAAATTATTTAAAAGATATTTGCGCCGGTTAAACCAGTTTAAAAATAAACAGTTTCCTAAATCCTATTTGAAATTGTAACAATACAATTTGTATTTTAAATAGCCTAAAAACAAGTGTATTTTAGATAAAATAAATTATTTAAACATCCAGTGATTTGTTATAAGTGAAACAAAAACTATAAATCAATCAATTTACAAAGAAAACCATCTAATATAACGTCGAAATTACTATAATCAAGGTAAGAATCTTTTTAACATGTGTGCAATCAAGCTAAACTTTGTATCAAGCATCAAAATATTTTAAGTGTGTACGCCGATTATATTTAGTCGTCTGACATTAGACAAAATAACCGCGCTATTTGTAACGTCTACTAAAATTATGTCTTACCTGACGATTCTTTGCGCATTGCGGAGTCAGACAGAACAAAAATCGCAAATTAACAAGATAATCCAACAATTAAACAATGTCACTTGTTTATATTATCAGTAAAGTAATAAATGCTGTATTTCATTCAAAATTTCTAGGTAGAGGTTACCGGTTATCTGCCGGTACATAGCTCATGGAAATAGCGGATTCGGTTACGGTTGAAAGGACTAATTCAACCGAAAATATTCAATTCATTAAATTATTAGGAAGCTTGCTGAATTAAGCGGTTTATCTGATTTTTTTTTGTGAATCTAACCAATTTTAGCATTTAAAATATAAAGCAAGTTCTATGAAAACCATTTAACAAAACCGGTTTATCAACGTTTTTATCAAATTTGACCGATTTAGCTGAGCTTTTGGCAATATTTTAGCTGAAATTGAAAAAAATAGTTTGTGAATAGTTTTAGCGAAATATTCTCGAACCAGTTTATTAACACCGGTTTTTCCAAGCTGTCAGCAAACGTTGGAAATACATGTTACAGTAATAAAGACTATTTTAAGATGAAAATATCAACTGATACCTAAACCAGGTGGTGACTGTAGGAGTGAACACATGGATTTAACATGTAGAATTAGTTTTATGCAATTTCCTGCTCTCCTGTTCATTTTAGGATAAAAACTGTGGAGAAAAACTGTTCAGAATTGAAAAATGCATTAAAAACTGTCTTAATATCTTTTATTATGCTTTCGGTTTCTGTAAAATTATAGTTTTAATAATATCCTATGTCAAATGCTTACAAAATATAATTGTCGTGTTTTACCATAGAATATTTATCTGTTGAATACATTTTCCGTAAAATATGGAAATAAACCAACAACAACTGGTGATGGTTGTAGGAAGTGCGTACTCCACCGTCGAATACTCATTTCGTCGAATGTCCGCTGCATCGCAAGTCCACACCGTCAAATACCCACTGCGGCGAATTTACCCCCATTACTGCTTTGTGTGTCAGTGACACTAAAACAGTTGTTTTTGTTTTCAACCGCAGAACTAACGGGCAGGCTTTGCCCGCTCTGACTAAGCTCAATGTTTGTAAACAGTATTTTTTGTTTTCAACTAGACGTTCCATGTTCAATGTTTATCAAACCGCTAGTACAATAATATTCGACGCTGTGAACTTTCGACGCAACGAAATTCGGCGAAATGGGTATTCGACGGAGAGACTGTTGCGGATGTTGGGAGTGAGCACAGAGACTCAAAATATAGAATTAGTTTAATGCAATTGCCTGTTCTCCTGTTCATTTTACAGCAAGAATTGTGGAGAGCCAAGTTATTCAGAATTAAAAGATACATTAAAAAACTTTTGGTTTCTGTTGAATTTTAGTTATATCATATATCAATTGTCAAAATATTATTGTCTATTCGAGTGAAGAACGTGTTTTATTATAAAATATTAATTTGCTGAACTCATTTTCCATAGAATATGAAAATAAGCTAATACTAAATATAGTAATAAATTCTAATCTAGTTACAACAAAACAGCTAATAAATCTGTCAAACTAATGAAAAATGTAGAAAGAGCTTTGTATTAATCTTTTAATTCTGTACAACACTCTGTACACGAATCTCCTACAGTCACTAGATAAAATAAAGTATCGCAGCTTCTGTAATGGAGTCAAAATGGTGACTTGTTGTGATGTAACCATGGTGTTTATGGTGAAAAATAGTGCCTGCGCTGTCAAATGCTTATCAGCAGCCTACGCAGCCTTTTAAATTCTAATACGGACTCTATGAGAATTTAAAATTACTTCTAATTAAATTGCTATATTGCCCGAAAACAGCATATTATCCAAATTTATGAAGATAAATGTTGAAATTTTGTATTTGAGACTGGTGCACCTCGCATTATGATTGCAATCGTCTGTACCGGAAGTGCACTTTACTCAAAACATTTTCTGAATTCTTTGCATAAATCCAAAACGATTGAACGTAGAATGTTAGAATTAAGTATCCAAAACGATTGTATCGTTTAGATACTCATAGCCTATTTTCATTAAGATCGACTGAACCGACAGTGCACTTTACTTGACAGCCTTTTCAAATTTTTCGCATAAATTCGAAACGTTCGGCTGTAGAGTATTGCAATTTAGTATTTCAGTCTGCTGTAGCATCTGAATGATTGCCTACTATTCTCATAACAAACAAACGATTCTAATTGGATTTTTTCCCTAATTTTGCGCCTAAATTAAGATCTGTTTGCTATAGAATCTTGGAAATCAGTATCTAGGAATTTTATAGCAGCATAAGAATGATGACCTACTGTTTCCATAGCAACCGACTGGGCATAAATCGCACTCTACTTGACAGTTTTTTAGAACTTTTTGCATAAATCCAAAATTATTAGCCATAGAACGATGAAACTTTGTGCTTAATTATCGTTTTATTATATGCAAAAAATATATCCAATCATGTACAAGTAAGTCACGTGATGTCCACGTCAGATTTTTCAATGTGCAAGAGTTGCTCATTCCATATTACTCAAAATATTATTAAGATCTAAGTAAGATCTGTTATTTTATCACTTATTGATAAATGTTAAACTAGCTTTGGCAGAATATTCTCTGAAGAAATAAATAATAATTACCAAAAATTAATGTCTTAAGTTCTCTGGATCTTGAAGGTACAAGTTTTATTAACTGTTGTTTGTAATCCTCAAGATTTATTCAGATTTTAATGTGAAAAGCAGTAGCGACTGGTTCTGAAGGGCATAAGGACACGGGATAAATGGAAAGAAATAAGTATGTCATTCACAATTAAGTGCATTATTTTATTTTTGTCTCACAATGTTACACGATCATGGATCATAATGTAAAGATGGTATCAAACGTTTTTTCCGTACGCTCAAACAGTCAAACCTTCTTTTCGCAAGTCAAGTGCCGCGTCGAGCTGTAGACGTCTGCAGGAAACCGAATAGCGTGTCTCTCAGTATCTGTTAAACTCTATAAGAGTGTGTTTGTTTATGTTTTCGTAATTTTCGTCTCATTTTGAATTCTCAGGTGTGAAGCAACCTTTATTGTTTGTTTATTATCAATGATGGAGCCAGTGGAAGTTAATTGTGTGCAAAATGTCTTAAAAGTTTTTTCTTGTATCCATCCTCTTTCAAAACTCACGAGCTGCAATCTTTTTCCAAACATAAAATGGAATAAGTTGATGTAATGAATATTTATTGATAAAAATTTAAAAATTGATTGAAGTAATTTTGACTTGTACTTCTACTATAATTAAAATGTCATATGTGATTTAATTTTCACAAAAAAAAACTTTGCAACTTTCCAGTTTCCATTTGAGGTGTGACTTTTTTGGCATATTAAAGTGATTGATAAATATTTGGAGTCAAAATGGCCGTCGCGGTTATGGATGCAAGTTTGTGCTTCTAGGAAACATATGAAATATATAAATTTCTGGCTATGAACTCATGATGTCATGAATTAGTAATCCTATGGATTCATGGATTCATCTGACGAACTATTTCCATCTGTTCTATTTTTTTCTTTACATAGTACCTTCCCACTCTTTATAGTTAACTGTCAGCACAAGCCTACCAGCAGTCATTTGTCAAACATAAGTTGTTTATTTTTCGTAGAAATAGTTCATCTAGGTGAGAACGAAAATTTATTTGAATATTGAAATCAATAACATGGCGTTATGATCAGTGTGTGGATTAATATATGCATAGAAACATGACGTCATTAGTTGGAGTTTGTTTTATATTTTATCTGTGACAATAAAAATTTTCCCAAGCGATACGCAGTCTAGCGGTCATTTTTTAAACTAGAGGTTATGTGATTCATACTGTAATGCTCTTACAGTTCGAAATAAAAAAACATAAACACTATTATTAAAAAATAAATTTGAATTAACGTTTATTAAATAAAGCAAAGCACTAAAAACACAACAACTTTTTTTTTTGCACAACCAGTATTATTTTGCTGGGCTGTCTGCATTAGTCAATAAATTTTCTGGTATTAAGGATGTCGTTTACCTAAATTATGAAAACATGGTTTACGCATATCTAATTATTTCTCGTCACATAGATTATTTTTAGGGATCAAATAGTGCTTCTGATAGATGAATCTTCAAAGCTTGGAATCTGCTTCCCCGATTTTTAAAATTTTCATCCATTTGTTGTAAAAAGAGTCATACATTTTGCAATTTTTACGCATATATTTCTCATATAAATTCAATCATTTTGCTGTAAGTTGCATATAATGATTATCTCGTTGGATTTTTCTTGTTAATATATTGTATATACATTAATAGTATATGAAAATGAGTATGCATTGTTCCAATTTTATTTATTTATAAATATATGAACAAAAAACTGAAAAATTGATCTTATCTAATTTCTGCTTTTATGAGACTACTGTTTTCAAAAACTTTTTCTCAGTATATTGTAAATCACTATATCTATGGAATCATGTGAGCGGAATCTTAAAATTATTTATATTTTTCGAGAAATAAGCACATTAACTGAAATAAACAAATGATATTTTACGACATTCTATCATATTTTAAGATGCAAAAATTTACATATGCCTTCCTCCAAGAATAATCTATAGAACTTACTAATCCAATTTTGAATCATTCCACTGTAATTTCAGATAAACGCAAAAATTTGTTGCAAAAAAATAGAATATATTTCTTAAAATATTTCGCCTGTTATACTCAACCCCTGCAACCAGCTTGACATTATCCTTGGAGCTGTCAATATTATCTGTGAGTTACATATATTTATGATCCCTTGCTACCTGTTCTTTTATTAGACACCTTTCTCAGAGCGGTGGAATATGCAAAAGACAAATTTATTATTATGTATTTCATTCTGTTATTTTCGTCTTGCCACTTTCATATAATATCAGAATGAATTTTTATCACAATCACGTGAATTATGTTTATCTATAATTACGATGATGCAAAGGCATTATTATAACAAATAAAATATAGTGCTCATCAATAGTGCAGATTTACAGATGTCCTCAAGCAGATATTACTTAAAATCCTAGCAAATTTTTTGACAGTGTTAAGATTTCAAAGTCTGACTTGACACATTATGATCGTCATACTTTTTTAGAAATGAGTAAGATATTTTTCCAAGAATTAAACTTGCAGTAGATTATTAATGAATTGAAAAAAAAAATTGTGTCTATATTTGAAATTAGTATTTTTGATTTCCAACGGAAAGTTTTGATGATAAAATTGAAAATTAAAATAATGAGCTCGATTGTTATATGGAATGAACAATTATTATTGAATGATATGAACATTCCCAAGTTACTTATTTTTTGATTTCTCTGAACATGTTGGTCGAAGTATTATATTTTTCGACGAGAAATTCATCAATATTTTTAAAAACTAGATAGTTCAATTGAAAAAATTCACTTGTTTGTAGTGATCCTCCAACATATAAAGTCGTATTCTATACAATTTCAAGAAATAATATTCTCTTCACTGCTACAAGCTTGCTCCATAACATTCCGTTCACAGATTCATAATATTTAATCATTTAATCAGAATATATACAGAAAATATTGTTATTTGTATACGACGAATAGTTACAAGAAAATAAGTATTAATACGACAATTATAAGTACACCACAACATCTTATTGATGAAGCACAAGCAGCTACTCTCGACTTGTTACCTGCAAAATCAAAAGACTCTTTTAAATTTTGTTATGACAAATTTGTAATATGGAAATTTTCAATGCAGGTATTATGAAAAATACAGTGTGTGGCTATGGACAAAACACGATTTCAGCCGAGGGTGATCCCGGCCCTCGCTTCGCCCGGGCAAGCAACGCTCTCTCTCGACTGAAATCGTCTTGTTTCGTCCCTAGCCACACAATATACTATTGTTTGTTATAATGCTTTTGCTTGGCAATCATCAAAACCGTTACTACGTTTTTGCAAGAACACAATCTTGATTAGTATTCCTGTAGAAAATAATTTCTATTCTTGGCGTCTTTCACTGAAGTTTTTCTTTCAAGTATACAGAAAAATAGCATGTTCAACATGAAAGAAAATTGATATTACTTTGCTCGTGAAAATTTAATTTACTCGTTCGTTGCTCTCACTCGTGAATTGAAACATTTACACTCGCTAGTAAACTCTCACTTCTCTCTACTTGTTAAACAATCTATTATTAAAGTATTTCATATGCAAAATTATTTCCATAATCGAATGATAAAATAAAAAAGATTCTGTATATAAAATAAGAACATTATTGCCGCCTTCCAATTTAACTGGAAGAAATATCATCTTGAAAATATTTTAGTTCAACGAAGCAATTTTCTATGCCTTTATTCAACTAATTCAGAAAAATCTGGAGCAAATTTTGAAACACCTGTGAAAGTATCGAAGTTCGTGAACGAGCAAAATAAGAAAAAATTGTCCCAAGTTTTTTTTGCATATTTTTAATAAAATGGCTTATTAAATTGAATTATTACCCACATTACGATCTGGACTCGGCAATTATTAAAAATTAGGAATAATTCAACTTTCTAATAAAAACATGTATGACTGAAATCATTATAATACATTATTTATACCCCCATAAATTCGGAAAAAATTACTTTGCAGGATTATCACTTTCTTAGAAAATTCAGTTGATAATTTATGTTATCTATTAGCGTTGATTGGATATTCAATTGAAGGTTTTATTCACAAAATATCTGGTTCATTTTACATCTTGTTCCTAAGTTGAAAATGATATTGTAGAATATTTTTTTTTTAAATATCTGCAGATAACATTTTATACACTGTACTAAAGATTAAGTTCAGGTACTATTCGAGTCGGAAAGAAATGATCCCAAAACCTATGTCATAAATCTTTCTATTAGGAGAACTACCTGCTTTTGAATAAATTCAAATATAGATTACCAGATGATTGAACAAGATATTTGGGTTGCATAAATTGAAAACTCCTTGTTCGAGCTGAACAGAAATAAAATTTAGGTAAACGATACCCTTAAAAGTCTATTTCAACAGGAAACTATCAGCTGATATACTGTTCTATTTAAGTAAACAAAATAAAAACTATTCACTCACTGTACCAGTACTACAGTATGAATCATTTGTTATTGTTTAGAGCTTTAGAGCATGCTATATCAATTTCTTTTATAATTTTTTCTAATCATATATTCCATTGTGTAATGGAAATACATATTTATCTCCATTTCAGCAAAAATAGCCTCATGTTTAATGTACACTTCAAGGCAAAAATCCCATTTCGTTTGACGCTGTCAAATGAGACAACTAAATATATAGGATTATGTTCCTGCTCATTCATTTCATCAGAAGCGGAAATAAAGGTCTCGTTAATTGTGAAAATCATGTTGATATGAATAGGTAATTAATGCCTATTATATTAAATCCTTTTAATTTTTTTGACAGCAGCGGGCTCACAGGATGCTCACTGTTAACATGGAATCCATTTGATAAATTGTATCATTGAGATAAAAATGGACATTTTGTTTTGTACATAAAGTAGTTGGTTAGTATATCCAAACTCCTAATTACACTCACTATAACTATAACTAGGATGTTATTAAATGACCCTCGTACTTGCGTCCCCTATTAATAAGTGCGAGTTCGAACCAATTACTTACCCTAATCAAACACTACGTTTCTCACAAATTCAACTAATTTATTCTGAAAAAAATGAACGATGAATCAAAGGCCACTTCCACTTTCCATAATAATAATATTTTATATTCATCTCGTGTAACTAATTCATGTAGAAATAATGTTAGAAATTCTCTAGAAACATCTACAAAGATGCAATTGCAATCTTCCTCTGAATAATCTTTGAGAAGAAGCCAAGCTCTTGACCTAATTATGATACGGAGAGATAAAAATCCATTCAAGAAACTCGACGAAGGTAGCTATGCTAGCCAACAGCCAACGCTGTTAGATTTTTAATTAAGGAACAGTCGAGCTGCAAACAGATGTAATTTGTTACTGAAAAGCTACAGCTTTACCACGAGCAATTTGAATGCAACAGTCTAAGTTTAGATCAAATAATAATTTAGAACTGATTAATGTATTAAGACGAAATTAGGTGCAGAAATTTGAGGCTTAATAGATTCAAAACTCTTATTGCTGATCAGTCTCTCTCACTATTTGAATATAGTTGGCAACTATTTACGATAATGTCAAATGGCACATCCAATAAAAAGTTCAAAACAGTTAAATCTCTTCATAAAGTTGATATTATTAAAATAAATACTGTTTTTATTAGAAAACAGACATAACCTTTTAAAGTTCGATATTAAAAGAGCAAATATTGTTCGTTTTATGATAAGTGAAATCCTGCCATCTATAGGTAAAGGTACTTAAATATCATAAAGCAAAACAGCAATATTGAAGAGCTTCTCTACGGTTCTATATCACGTTAGTCTCCATAAGCTGGCTTGCATTTTGGGCAATATTTTTGGTGTGGAAGGATATAAAATACAAAAAGACATCAAACTTGACTCGAGGATAGTTGTAGATTGTTTATAAGTAAAATAAAAATCTGCTGTGGGCACACAGTACTTCCCCGACCATAAATTTCATAACCAGCTTCATCGCTGTTCCAGAAATTTCGAGTGTCGCATCAATCAATTGCATATTTCAAATTGACAGCTGTCATTGTTGAAGTGACAGATGGTGGTTATATTTCAGTCCTTTCATGATATAAACACTTTTGGAAATAAAGAGTTCTTTTATAGTTTTTCATTGGGACATAAAGAGTTCTTTTATAGTTTTTCATTGGGACATAAAGTTTCGACATTTGATCGCCGAAAGTGTAATTTAAAGATGGTAACGTGGATTTGACTAATTATTTATTCTTGACATCTACTATGTTTATTTTCTCGAGAGCTTTAAATTGATACCAAACTAGATATCACTTGGATAATTTGTAGAAGAAACAATTAACAATCGTTTAAATAATGGAGGAAAATGCTAAAGCAGGAGTAGCATTTATAATAAAAGAGGAATTAATGAAATGGATAGAGAAAGAAAACTATATAAATAAAAGAATTTTAACAATAGAAATGAAGGCAGAGACGCACAATGGAAAATACACGATAATAATAGCTTATGGGCCGAATGAGGACGTAAAAAAGGAGGAAAACGACTCCTTCTTCAACGAACTACAAGTACAGGTAGATAAAAGCAATAAAAACGTTATAATAATGGGGGATCTAGATGGCAGAGTAGGAAACAAAAACAACGGTATAGAATGGTGCTTAGGTGAATATGGAGAAAACAAAAAGAACACAAACGGAGAAAGATTAATCGAATTCTGTACAGAAAACGAACTAATAATAGGAAATACACACTTTGCGCACAAAGAAATACATAAAATAACAAGAGAAGTGACAAGTAGAAAGGAAAAATCAATAATTGACTATTTCCTAGTAAGCAAAGAAAGCTGGGCGAACATAAGAGACATAAGAGTGAGAAGAGGAGCGGAGATAGGAAGCGACCATTACCTAGTCACACTGACCTTTAAAGACAAGAAATATAGAAAACCAGAGCAAAAGAAAAAAAAGGCAACAAACAAAAAAATAAGATGTTACAAACTGAAAGATGCAGACATAAAGCTAAAATACCAAGAAAAGTTAAACCAGAGTCTAAGAGGAACATGTAAACAAGAGGAAATAGAAGAAATGTGGAAAACTTTTATACAAAACATCATAACAGCGGCAGAAGAGTGCTGCGGAACAACAAAAATCACGAACAAAGAGATAAAACAAACGCTTTGGTGGAATGGAATAGTAAAAGAGGCAATTAAGAGGAAGAAAGAGAAATGGAGAAGATACATAAATACGAGGAACGAAAAGAATTATGAAAGCTATAAAGCTGAAAGAAAAAAGGCAAAGAATGCAGTAATGGAGGCAAAAAAGAACTCATGGACAGAATTTGGCGAACTAATGAAAACAGCATATAAGGACAATCAAAAACTATTCTTCGGGATAATAAAGAAAACAAGAAAGAGAAAGACACAAATGTTGCATAATATTAAAAGCAAGATTGGAGAACTGATGACAGAAGAGGAAGAGATAATGGTAACATGGAGACAGTATTTCAAAGAGCTATTAGAAGGAGAAGATATAAAAGAAAAGAAAAGTACACAGGAAAAGAGAGAACCCATACCACAGGAGAAAAAACTTGAACAAGATGAGGAAATAACTCTAGATGAGATAAAAGAAGCACTAAAGAAAACCAAAGCAGGTAAAGCCCCAGGACATGATAAGATAACGGCAGAAATGCTTAAAGCAGCAACAGATATAGCGTTGGAAAGGTTGAAGGAAATTTACAATAAAGTAATTAGTTCAGGAATTGCACCGGAAGACTGGCAAATAGGTATTATATGCCCCCTATATAAACAGAAAGGTGATATAAAAGAATGCCAAAACTACCGAGGAATACAACTCTTAAGTACAGCGGCGAAATTGTTTGCAAGAATCCTGGAGAAGAAACTAAGGACCCAAGTAGAAAAATCCCTAGAAGATAATCAATATGGTTACAGACCAAACAGAGGAGTAAATGACGCAATACGTATAATGAGGCAAGTGAGTGAGAAAATAATAAAACAAGGAGACAAGGTGCATCTGTGCTTCATAGATCTAGAGAAAGCGTTCGACAGAGTGGATAGAGAAGACATATGGAACACGCTAAGAGAAAGAGAAGTAGATACTAACATAATAATGGGTATACAAAGTCTATACAAAAAGACTAAAAATTATGTAAGAACAAAGAAAGAAACATCAGACATGTTCGAAACTACAAAAGGAGTAAGACAAGGCTGCATATTAAGCCCGTTACTCTTCACACTAGTGATTGACAAAGCAATAAAAAAAGCAAGAAAGGAAGCGAAAGAATACATAATAGGAAAGTGGAAAATGGAAAACGTAAAAATAATAGAGACATGTTATGCAGATGACATGGTATTAATAGAAAAAGACGAAGACACACTAAACAAGAACTTAGAAATATTCAGAAGACATCTTGAAAAAATTAACATGAAGATTAACCGCAATAAAACCAAATCGATGGTCATAAGCAGAAACGAGGAAAAACACACAATTAAGTTAGAAGGAGAAACGTTAGAACAAGTCAAGAAGTTTAAATACCTAGGAACAATACTGACTTATGACGGAAAACTAGATGATGAAATAAACGAAAGAACAGGAGCCACAGGTAGACTTTTTAACGCTTTGAAGAAGACTATACTAACAAATAAAGAAATACCGAAGGAAACCAAAGCACAAATATACAAAAAAGTAGCTGTGCCTATCCTGTGCTACGGATCAGAAACCTGGACAACAACAGAAAGACAACGTAGTAAATTGAACAGTACAGAGATGAGATTCCTGAGAAAAATAGAAGGGAAAACAGTTTTGGACAAGATAAGAAACAAGGTATATAGAGAGACACTGAATGTAAAACCGATAGAAAACATAATAGAAGAAGGACAATTAAGATGATGAGGCCAAATACAAAGAATGGAAGAGGAGAGAACGACAAAAAAAGTGTACGAAGCAAGAACAGCAAAAACAAAACAGAGAGGAAGACCCAGAAAAACATGGAAAGAAGAAGTGAAGAAAGCACTGAAAAAGAGGGGCTGTAAATGGGAGGAAGCAGGCCACTTAGCAAAAAGAGAGAAAAATGGAAGGAGATCTGGAAGCAGATACCAATAAAAGAAGAAGAAGAATGAACAAGAAAAGTAAAAACCACCAGCCTTACACCTGAAAAGGTAGATAGGCTTTAGGATTAAGTAAGTAAGTAAGTTAAATAATCTTATTGACATTTTCACTAGAATTATCTCTGCAAGATCTTTGATACCAAATACGATAGAGCCAAATTGCTTATTTTAAAAAACAATTGACAAACGTTTGCATGTGATGTCTAAATATGAGTGATAATAGTTCTGAATCCACATTATGATTCTCATTATTTCTTTGCTTCAGAAAAATATAACGAATTTCATAATAATTCAAATTTTAATAATAACAAATAAACCGCTGAATTGGTGTATTTTTAAACTAAAAAACAACGAAGCTAAATAGAAAGTAGAGGCTTGTTTTCTTTTTAAAAGTTTCTTGAGTATTTTACGTTTAACAAGTTTTCGTGGTAGTTTGTCAGCTTTATCTCTAGGTGTTATATTTTTAAGAAATGAAAATTGTCAGCAAAACTTTTATAAATATTACTCTATACTAATAAAAATCTCATTTTATTGTGAATAATAAAAATATTGCTTTTATTAATATTACAATAAATAATAGATGCTCGATGCAGAGATAAATTCTCAGTACTTTCTAATTTTTTCTGTTTTGGCAATAGTAATGTTTATTTCCATCTATTTTTAAACCCACAAAAGATTCATCTTCAATCTTTGCTCGGACAATAACGAAATTACTTCGTACTTTCCGAAAAGAATTCATAAAAACTTTGTTCCATTTCATGAATATATTGCAGTTTTCCTTTTGTAATTTCTTTTTTTCTCAAGTTTTTATTGACCTGTTGTTTTTTTACAAAAAAATTAATTCACTTTGCTAGAATTTAATTAAGAAAACGAACAAATAAAACTTGTATATTTATTTTAATTGAAACTTATAAAAAGTTGTGCAATTTGTATCTTAGGATGTTTATAAACTACAAAAAATAGATTATATTCTGAAATGCTGAAATATCTTATACTATGTATAAAAATAAACGTTCAAGGCAGATGTTTGTATTTGAAACGGAGTAAAAATAATTACTACAAAATCATTATAATTATATATTTTATATTCCAAATGAAATAATGATGAGAATCTTGATTGGTATGTAATTAGTAATAATAGGTGAAGAAAATCCTCCTTATATTTTTTAATTTATTTTCTCTTTGTTCTGCGGTTAAAAATAGAAATAATATTGCGTTTGAATTTATTCAGTTTGATCCTTTTTAATTTTTCCCAAACGTGTATTCCAGTAAATTAATAGATTTTCAATGAAAAAGTCTTCAGTCATCAACTTAAAAGGAAGGAGAAAAAAGTGGTTTAATTTCCCTTTAAAATCAAATCTAATTATCAAGATATTTTTATAACTTTTTTCTTCATTCTGTAGAGAAAGAGTGTTTGAAGACATGCCCTTTATATATCTTCCGAGTCAATATTTCAAACACAATTTGATTCAAAATCTTTGGAAAAAAAAATTCACAATCACAGCTTGCCCCATTCCTGGTAGCCCATGCAAGTCATAATTAAATTTTGCACACGAAATTTAGAAGTAAAATTATTTATCCAAGTTATATTTGGTCATGTGGAATTATTATTTTATTTCAGTTGAAGGTTAGGAAGAGTCATATTTATACGTGAACAATAACGATAATAATTGAAATCTCAATAACATTAATAATTGAAATCTTAAAATGGGCTACCTGCATGATTTAATGTGCAATGATTCATAAGCAGCTGTAGAAGCAATTGAATATATTAATTGGAGAGAGATTATCATTTATTTTATTTACATTGGCACTTCATTTATCACTGCTACTAGTCACTGCATATTTATACTTCATATCTTCATAAATAATAAGTTTTTCGCAGAAATGTTTATCATTCAATTGGGTACGTGCCGCACCGTCGAATACCTATTTCGACGAATTTACCGTAACTACTGCTTTGGGTATCAGTTTTTTGTTTTGAACCGGTGGTGCTTCGCACTCAATTAACGAGAAGGCTTCGCCCGCTCTGACCAAGCTCGATGTGTCATGCTCAATGTTTGTCAAACCGGTATTACAGTCATTTCTATTCAACGGACACTCACACAAAGCAGTAGTGGGGGTAAATTCGCCGCAGTGGGTATTCGGCGATGAGGAATTTCGCGATTTTTTTCAAATCGATTAATCTCCATGTTATCAAATCTCTTTGCGTTTTAAAATTGTAAACATTGTGGAAGAAATAATGGCCACATGATGACATTATTAACCATTTTTCTGTTTCAACAGGGTCAGAACTCGTTCTTTTCACGTAGCATTCGTTCAAGTGTCACTTGAATGTATTGTCGACAAGTACACTTCATACGTCCTGATTCAACTGACTCTCATAAAATAATTTTTCTTTCTTCCTTTTATTTCGACGCTGTAAAAACTATAAGCCTGGTAGAAGTCAATATCGTAATGTATCATGGACATGAGGATATGACGTGCGATGAATTACATTTTACAAATTGACTGTGAATCAAAATTCAATGCTGTTGACGTAACCATGAAATATATACATAAGTAGTCCGATCTCTACAGGGTCTCTTATAACACATCTACCCAAGCAGAAATCTTAATAATAGTACATATTTTCACACGAGACTAGCAGCATGTGATTAGTTAATAGTTGATAACTTTTTTTTGCATTGTTATAATTTTAATGTTTTGCTAATTGTCTAATCATTTTTAAGTATCCTTTAAATTATGATATAAAAATGCCACTAATCTCACGCAAGAACTAATATTGATGGAAAACATGTTTTAAATCAAAAATTATAAGTTTTTTATTGGTAGAAAACCGGTTTTAAATTAAAAATTATGATTTTTTTATTAAATCATAAAGTACATGTATGGAATATTATATAGGGTAAATGGCTCCCACGGCTTTGTTGGCACATACGGACTCTTGTAGAAAATTTCAGAAACTAAATGTGACAGAATTTCGTTGATATAGCACTCAATTTCCATAACTATTGTTCACATCCATGTAGGCACAAAATTCTTGATTATCAAGTCGCGATAACGAGCACCAGTAAATGTTCTTGCCTGATCAGATGTTTCTTCGAAGAAGAATGGTCCTATGATGCCTCCAGCTCTAAATTTGCAACAAACAGTGACACGTTGTGGATACATTATCGAAGGTTTAAAAATTAAAATGAGCGTTATCGCTGAAAATTAAAAGTAATGCAGTTTCGAATCGAGTTTTATTATTTGTAGAATGACAGATCCCAATAATAATTGATGGACATATATAAAATACTTTGTTACTTCAGAACTATGATATTGATAACTTCAAATTCTCATTTGTACACCTCCAGCTATAGTAGCATTTAGAAATTTAAGGAAATATGTTTTACAAACTTAAATTTTACTTTTAATGTATTCATCCAATGAACTTACTGTAACATTGCAAATCAGATTTGTCAAATTTCTTGGAATCCGAACCATTCTTCTTACTAGTATGACAAGATCGGTAAAACTACAATTGAAACCAATTTTTTCGGATCTTGAAAGATTAATATTTAAATATGTGAAGCCAAAAACATAGATAACATTTAAAACACAGCTAGAAACAGATATTCAAAATAGTTTTTGTTATTTAAATCAGCCATAGGCTATTTGTCATCTAATAAATAAATAAATGATAAAATTATTTAGGTTAACAAGCCATTGACAGCTGTCATGTAATACAACATCCCGATACTAGATAGCGCCACAGAACAAATCTACTAGTACGAAAGACATATCATACCACTAGAAGAAATTAAAAAATATTCTCCTAAATTACTATTTTGAAATATATTGCCGCTGAAACTCCGGGAAATATTGTAATACATTGCTCATAATTTTTAAATACCATCAATATATATTTTTATGTCCATTTAATATTTATTCATAACAAAATGTATTATTTGAACAAAAAAAAAATATATTTCACGAAAACTGTGTAATTACTTTTGTCAAAATTGAACTTGTAAATTTATAATATAGAATAAAATAAGTCTAAAAGGACATCAGAGAAGCACCCAAAATATCGAGAATTTTGAGCACAAAATTCAGTGGTGGTCATCAGAAAAAATTAGTTATCTGAATAATAATATACTTTTTAATATTGCTGTTAATAAGACAGTTTTTCAATTTTTTCGCATAAATCCAGAATGATCAGCTGTAGAATCATGAAATTTAGTATTTAAAGCAATTGTAGCATTCAAATGATAACAGTATATTTTAATAGCAATCTACTGAGCTGGAAGTAAACTTTAATTGACAATATTTTCTACTTTGTTGCATAAACTCGAAACTATTGGCCGTAGAGTGATAGAATTTAGTATTTTGGACTGCCACAGCGTTTTAGAGTACGTTCCACTAGATAACCGCAATGCTCACGCTCACGACCGCGGTTTTTGCTGTTCCACTAACTTATAGTCGATGTGGCTGGTGCTTCTAATGGAACGATGCGAGTGTCTATTAAATGTCAATTAAACTGACAATATGTGGTTAGGATCGAAAAGTAAATCATTGATAAGATTAAACTAACCTGTAGCAAAAAATATATGAAAATAGAATAAATTCAATATGCCTGTGTAAATTAATCGATCTTAAATAATAAATAATGATGATGAGAGGCCATGAAACTATCTGTCATGTTGACAGATTAAAAAATCTTGAATCAATAGACATAATTTGGAATCGAAAGTACAAATTAGAAAGGCATCTTTTCATTTAATTTGAATTTCTTGGCGATTTTTGCATTTCTGCAAGAACGAACGCAACGACCTCTTCGGCCCATCTTTCAATCGCGGATGATGTGACGTATTTATCATGAACGCCAAGACCGCGATCGTCTTGTGGTACGATTATTGAGGCGACATGATCGTTGAGGTCTTCTAGTGGAACGTACCCTTAATGAATTGTAGCATCTAAATGATTACCTCAAATGTCAATATCAACTGTCAATTATTCGGTCAAAAGGTGGAGAAGTAAATTTTGTGGTGTCCACATCAGATTTTTTGCATAGCGAATTGCTTGCAACGCCTTTTGATTAGATTTTGCCTTATGTCATTGTCAGTATCAAATGTCAATTATTCAGTCAAAAGGTATAGGTTATGTGCAAGGGGGCGGAGTTTGAACAAATATCGATGCGAGCACTCATGGTGAGCACCATTGTAACCATTGAACTCCATTTCTCAGAATACGTCAATGAGCTGTCATTGAGCATTGTAGTTTAAAAGTGAAAATAATTGCACATAAAACATGGGAAAACGTTTGTTCTGTTCCAGGCTGTTGTGTTAAGGATGATTCAAGTGAAATATAGTTTCATAGATTTCATGTACCCAGTTATAACATAAAAAACTAGTGAATTGAATCAAAGCGGTAAATAGAGTATTGTCTGTCTTTCATCATTAATCTATATAACAAATATGTTTGTTATTCAATTGTGAAATTAGAAATATTCATCATCGATTTGGGATTCATGAATTTACCTCTATCTCTAATTTGTAAGATGTTTCAGTGATAGAAGTTTGTCAGATGCACTTCGCAATAATTTTGTTGTTAATATTGTCAGCAACATATTCTCCAAAATGTTTAATATGGCAAAACTAATTTCACGCTTTTCTTCAATGCTTTCTCGGTAAAAGGGATACAGAGTTTGATTAATATAAACCCAATCTGCAAGATCATCGACGTCATAATTTGAGGTTATGCTGTCAATTTGGACGAATTAAGACGTTTTCTCCATAATAGGTACGTTATAATTGAAGAAAAAAATACTCAAAATAAATAATTTCAACGTACCTTTTATGCTGTGCAAGTTATATTATACGCACACAGCTGAATTAAATAATATTAGTACATTTAAAAAATTATAGGTATGAAACAATGATAAAATGGAGTTCAATCGTTCTCCATTGCTCGCTAGAGGCGCTAGTAAACTTCATGCACGTATAAATCAGTCATGTCGTGTGTAATACTGAATATGTCATCTTCAATTATTTTTACAAGCTCAGCTGTGATATAGAGAACAGAATACGAGGAAGTACGAAAAATCATAAATTAAGTAAAGCGTGTTATCACAACCAGAAGCCAAGTGGTCGTGACATCAGGTCCTAAAATATTGGAAACTATCCAGGTTGTTGTTCCTGGTGGAAAGCACCTCTTTTTATACAACAAAATCTCCCTCCTTGTTTTAATGTGCAACTGAAATCGAACATTAGTTAACCTTAGGTAGAACGAAGACAACATGCTTTCTTTTGAGAAAATATACTTGTATATATCAAAAATGGAAGATCTGATGTTTGACTTGTAAATGATGGAGTAAAAACTGATTTTAAATTTGAATTCAAGTGTTCAAATAATCAATTATTCTTTAAAATTAATTTGACCTGAAATTGAATCTTGTCGATAGGTTTTCTTATCAGGACAAACAGATATTGTTTGGGTGAAACCAATCAGTCTTTTTCTTATATTTCTTTGTAATGTTCTCAGGGTTCGCTATGAAACAAAAACACTATTATTTGAAAATTAATAGGAATTATTTATTTATTGTACAAAATACACTAATAAATACTCGATCATATAAACTTCAAGTATGCCAAATATCAAATTTTTTCGTGCGTGCAATATGCTTGAAAAGGGATACAAAGCTTCCTCTTCACGTATTAATATATAGATTAAAATAGGACTTCTGTATATAATTTTCGCTTTCTGCACATCTTCTCCATATAAATTTTGAGTATGCCAAATCTCACACTCCTCCGTGCATGCAATATGCTTAAAAAGAGGTCGCAGGTTTGCTCTTGACGTATTAATATAGATATCACAGTTGAAAGTAAATTTGAATGATATTTGAGGTGATTCTCACTGTATACTGACTTTATATCACACATTTGATTCCAAAATAATATTAACATATTGATGCACAAGCCTTTTTTTATTATTTATAATCAATAATCATACCGATTTGATATGCATTTCATATATGTATATTCCTATGAACGCAGCCGTATTCATATCACATATTTTTGCTTTTTCTGAAGTATTGCCTCACTTAAATTGTCGGACATGTATACAGTGATGTTCTAGACACTATTTGAATGGAACATAAAAAACATAGGGATGAGCGGTCATTGATGAAGGAACTGTTATAATCCTAACACATTTCCAGTGTCGGACTGAGAAAACGCCCCCAAAAATGTATCGGACAAAATGACCATACCTTAGAAAAAAAAATAATTGAACACGTCCTTAAAGTCTTAGACTAGCGGTAATCCGTTTTCATACCAACGTACTTGTGACAAGTGCGGCTTGTCGGACTCACCGCTGGCCCCCAATATTCATGTCGGACAATATTATTTCTCATTTTATAATCAAAAAGTCTTTCGATTACTGTAAACATCAATATGATGGTAATACATTTTTAAGGCTGCATGAAATTGACATGTTCAATTAGCCCTCGCTGAAAAACGCCCCCAAATCAAGAATTTCGTCAAATGTGAAAGCTGTCGGACTCATCACAATGAAGTCACTCACGAAGTTTCAAGTAAGCGGTAATCAACGAAAAATTTATGCCCTGTCTCACGGACTATTACAACTTGATCGATTAGTAATCTGAACTGGATTATTTTGCTGCTGAATGTAAAATATGTAACAGATTCATATAGAGATAGGAGACGAGGTGTCACATCACTTAACGGGCAGCTGACTACTTACTGTTAATTTTTCTTTAAATTGTACATATAATTTTTTTTCTTTTCTTAAATGGAGTGAGACGGAATGAGAAATAAGATATAGAGTTCAGAGAAAAATAAGCAACCTGCTTATTCATGTCATGTCACACCTCGCCTCGTATTTGGATAGATTCTAATTGAAGTTGACGACGTGCCATAATGTAAGTAGATTTGTTCTGTGATGTTGACATTCACGCTTTCGTCAGTAGGTACTTGATTTAAATAGAGCTTTTTTCTTTACTTCTTCTTTATTTTAGTACTGTACTTTGAACGATGATATATTTGGGAAACCAAAGTGTGGAGAATGATAAAGAATGGAAATAGCTTTCTATGAATATTGTAGATGAAGTAAGGTTCAATAAGCTGCACATCAACCTTCTTTCTACCTGCGACGGATTGGAACTCTGTGGCTACACATTTTCTTGAGGATTAGTGCCTTTGTCTGGCAGAACTTTAGAAATCTCTATTAGAAATATTGATCCTTGCAAACCTCTATATCAACTGCGATTTAGCAAAAGCAAGAAAATATTAAACAATTTTAGTTGCTTGTTATTTCAATAGTAATTTTCTGTTTTAATTGTAAATTTCAAATTAATTATTTCTCCTACTTCTTCCTAATAAATAAAACAATTCATTGAAGAAAATCGCAACGCTCAAATTAATCATTGCATATTCATGATCTGTGGCTTCAAAAGAATATTTTATATCCTTTCAAGTAACCTTTACTTGGACTGAATACTGAATTGTTTTGTGAGCTCATAGTTTCCCGAAATAAATGTAAAATTTTGATATGTATCTTTTGTTCTGAATAAGTAACAGCTGCTAATAATATTTGCAGGTTTTTGATTAGAAATTTGTGTATGTTATTTTAATATTTAATTTAGTAACTAGCAAATAATGGAAAAATTTATAATTCATTCGTTCGATAGAAGATAGCTCTAATGTATTATTTTTTGTCTCAAGGTTAAGTTGAGCAAAGGCGGACCCGCGGGCACTTCTATAAATAAATTAATGAAAATCAAATTAAAATTAAAAATATTTTCAGTTTTTTCTTTATTCATAAATGGATTAAATTTTTCAAGTAGGTAATCAGGAAATATTTAATCAATAGTTTATCTTTTAAATCACGTGTATGTCATAATATGATTTAGTGACACTCAATGCAGTTTTTTAAAGTAACTTTCCGTTAAGATAATCAATCAATCTATACCTGTAAAGCCTTGGGCTAATTTTTTATGTAATTACTGATCAAAGAAAATTCATCATTTTGAAATATCACTTGTCAAATAATACATCATATCGAAATATTTATAATTCTTGTTAGAATGTTATGAATTCACTTTTAACTCTTCTAGTTCTATAACAATTTATAGAAAATCACTTTCTGTATTTATAGATTCATTACTTTTTGTGCACTTATACAGCCTGTACTGAGAAAAGATTGCCAAAAAATTCTTTTCCAGAAGCAATTATTGTGACGAGTATTTCGGGAGACCTTGATTTTTTTCTCAACGTATAGTAATCGTGAAATAGGTTAAAACAAAGCATGTTTATCTATGGAAATGTTGATAGTCGTTCAGAACTGTCAATTTTGTTATCAATTGTAGATTAGTTAATGATTTTTTTATCCAAGGAACCATATTCAACTGGCCGAGAGCTTGAAAAAAACTGTTTGAAATTTTTTAATCATTTGTTGTCTTGTTGGGAAAACATCAGTCACAAACAAAATGAAATTCATATTGAATTAAGTTTTCAAACAGAAGTTCTTCTTTGCCAAGTAAGAACTTCAGAATCTCCATGAACTCAAGAGCAAAAAAGTCCTTGTGTAAGATCTTGTTAGAAATAATATGAATGCTAAAGAAATTGGAAAAATTGAAAATTGAAGAGCATCGATCGTTCTTTTCATGTTAATACGTAGTTCCACCAATGGAGTTTTCCAGTGGGAATAAGATTGGAATTGATTCAGAGTGTTCTTAGCTTATATTCAATCCATTTTCGCGAATCACAATTCTTAAAAGAACATCATTTCTCTGCTACTACCAATTATTATTCTGAAAAATCTAATGGTATCAATAATCATCGGACAAATTTTAATAAAACTAAGCTTGACATTTTTTGACAAATTTTCATTTTGAAATATTTCTAATTGTAAGGTTGAAATTATTTTTTTATCCCTCTGAAGTTAAATCTAAAAATTTGGTTTGGGACATAAGAAGATAGGTTAAGGATAAAATTTGTTATTGTTCTAAAATGAGTAAACAGAAAGAGTAAGTGTGCTATTGAGTAATAATATTGTACACAAAACTATAATTTGTTCCAAATATACTCAGTTGCTCTAAATTTCTGACCAGAGCAGGTCGTCTAAAAATATTCTAAGCCCACTAGAAAAATATTCAAAACCAATGTAGAGCATTTTAGACTGGCAACAAAAACATTCAATAATTAACAATAAGTGGACAATAATTTGACAATTATGTCCTAGTTTGTAAATAACCTATAAAAATTGTATATTATGCGAGCTACAAATGATTTGATAGCAAAGCATTTGATTGGTTATTTGCATTGGAGCTTGCGTACTCGGTTTCTGATACAAAACATGTTTTTCTCGTTATATTTATTATATTTTCATTTCTATGAATCCTAGGTGTTGAAAAGTTTTGCACTTTACCTAATTATAATTTATCTTTATTTACGAAGTATATGAAATTATAGTGACCAAAACACAACACAATAATAATTACATTTTGAATTGTATAATACAATTCGCGAGTCCAGATCTCAAAGCAAAGCTCTCAAAATGCAGCTGGTGATGTCAAATCATTCGTTATTTCTAAAAAAAGAGGTAGCTCTTAAAATCAAAAATAGTTATTTAGGTATCAAGGCCGTAAAGGTTATCTTTTTTGGTCGAATCTGTTGTTTGCGGCCGAAGCGTAGCTGAGGCTGCAATTCAGGTGAGACCAAAAAAGAACTGTAGGCCGAGGTGCACACAACGTTTTTTAGGCGATCATCGCGAAATAATTCAAAATTACAAAATTTTATCAATTTATTTCTAAAACATTGCAATTGTAAATCTTAGTTGCCGCTGAAATTGTTTTATTTTATTGTCTTCTAAACAAAGTGACATTTGTAAAAAATGCGTATCAATTTCTTGAATTGCACGAACTATGAAGATTGACGGAAGAATATAATATGTATTTCGTCGAAAACTGTTTCTTAAAGAGTTCATCAAGCAGCCCATATAGGTAGATATGAAGTGTTTATGAAATAGTCTTTGACAGATCAGTCCCAAAAAGTAATATTTGACAGATCAGTCCCAAAAAGTAAAATTTGACAGATGTGTACCAAAAAGTGAAACTTCACGACCGCAAAAGGAGCCATAGAAACAACTTTTTTGTTATGATCGCCTAAAATAATTATTTTCATGGATAAAGAACGATCAAGTTATGAGATTAGTATAAATATTTGATTTGAAAATATTTTTCTACAACACTTCTTCTTTTGGCCGACCTGGTCAAAATTTTGAGAGCCGGTCTGTGATGGCAATTACAAATTGTAGCATCGGTCATCACAACTCACGTAATCTCCTTGCTTTATATTTAATTTATATCTGCTCGCGCACTTTACTTCGCTCGTGCGTTCGTCTCTAGTCCTAATTTGTCTCATTGATATCTCACAGTACATTATTTCAAATTGTTTCTTTCAAAAAAATTCTTCAATCCATCTCTACAAGTCTGTAGGTTTAACCTGAAAACTTTGCAATGAGATGGCAGGACCATCTTTCTAACAAGATATGTTATTGTAACATGCAAGAGTATGGAGGCTCGTAAAGGTGACCTTGCATGGGCGGAGTCTTTCGTCCTCGTTGCGTCGCGCCGCGCCGCATCACATCACCCCTTCCGATGGAAGCCTCTAGCAATATTCCAGAAATGAGGTAGAACATTCGAGAGATGGATATTTCTATATATAAACGCAAGCGAACGATTTGAGTGTGTAATGGTGAAGCTAGAGCAGTGAATATCAAACAGTGAAATGATCAGTGGATATAAATAGTTGAATATAAATATTTGCGACTTTGTTTAAGTTAGTATTAAGTGATAAATAAATAATATAGTGCTGTTAGTGATATTCAGAAGAATAAAACTTTTATTTCATTCTAAATTGTTAAATAGTGATTTTAATTTTAATTATAAGCGATTTCGAAGCAGTAAACATTACATTATATAAAGTTTTATTGACAGTTCACGGTATTGACTACCTTTCTAACAAGAATTATTTTATTATGAGATCAACTTCAATTATATATTGAAGCATCGGGCATCACAGCTCACATAATTAATGATTGGATAAAATGGTTGATGCTGACTGGATTTGTAAATAATGTGAGTGATATATTTTTGGGATTTATATTAATATCATTTTAAATCAATGTATAACTTCAATTTTTTAAACAATAATTCCTTTCGCTTTTGAGGATGGCTGAGGTGCAGCCAAAACTGTAAGGCAGAAAAGAAATAAAATTAAATAAATTGACTGAAATCCCAAAAATATATCACTCACATTATAATTGATGATATGTACTCACGCACTTTGCGTCGCTCGTTCTTTTTTATCAGGTTATAATTTCTCTCATTGAGATTTTATAGTTTTCTTCAAAAAATTTCTTCAATAATCTCCTCTACGAATCCGTGGATTTGAACTTGAAATCTTTACAGTGAGATGGTAAGGTTTTCTGACAAAAATTTCTTTATGATGCAAATTTCATTAAAAAATTGGAATATAAATTATCACGTGATCCTTCTGCTATATAATGTCTTACTGACGGTTCACGGTACTAGAGTATAATTTATGTGGGAAAAATCTAGTTGTGAAAATACACATATTACGAACTTAGATTTGTCAGACATGTTTAAATATGTACCTTTAGGATTTTTTAAGAAACTATTCTAGAAGGTTACTAGAAGGTATCCAACTTTACTCTTGATTATGAAACGACCTGTTTCGGCAATTTAATTGATTTCATCAGGCTGGAAGACTAATGTTCTGTGACAAAAAGTTTAATGGCTTTGACGTTTTCAAATTTAGTCAATTGCAAATAATTTCGATCCAACATAATTTCTAATTTTCTCCAATCATTGTGTCTTATAATTAAAAATATGTTTTTTTGATTGTTTGATCATTCTAATTTTTTTTTTGCAATATTGTTCTGCGCTGCGTAAATTTTAAGTAATTATGTTTAATAGTTTTGAATCTTTATATTATAATCTTCATGATACATTTAAACTGTTACTTTATTCTAGTTACATTTAATAATAGAACTTTACAATTTAAATAACCTGTGCTAATTTTTTTATATTCATTATTGTATTCGTGCTTCATGAACATTCAATTTTTCTTTATAGTTTTCCGATCTGACAAAGTTAATTAAATTGTCGAAATCGGTCGTTTCATGATCAATAAAATAATGTAAGTCATAAATAAAACGTTACTTCTAACATCCTGAATTCTTCCTGGTAACCTTCAATTCATAATATTTTAAGGGTATAACATTTCAATCAAACTATTCTAGTTTACAATTGAAGTAATTCGTCAGCATACGAATCAAGTACTCGCTAAATAATTAAATGATGGAATCGTCGATCGTCGTTTTATATTTTGTAGTGTTGAGTTTCCGATCATTGGACGCGATGAATATTGAAGTCCCCATTCAATATCGTAGATACATCAAAATTCTTTGAAATACTATTTAGCTGAATAAAATGCATCATATACTTCACTCCTAAATGTAATACATTAAACTATTGTTAAAACTCACGAACATTATACACATTTCATAAAATCAACAACAATTTTCATTATGATTAATTTATTATAACAGGTTACAGTGCTAATATTTATTTTCTAAACACGTATGATTACAATATCGCTTATAGTTACTCGTACTGAATCCCTGACTGCTAGCTCATGCTCTTTATATATCTAATCCAACAATGGGCCAACATTCAATTGTCTAACAGTTGATGCCTGGCAACCACCGAACATCTATTAACCATAGGCTGTCAATTACGTCCAACAATTGAACATCGATTTGGTCAATACTAACTAGGATTATAGTTACAATAAATTATTGGCTAAATAGTGAATTCAAATGAATAATAACGTGAACTAATTACTTGAAATATTTCACATTTGTGACAATATTCTCGATCTCGAGACTGAACTATCAACACAGTGACATTACACAGAAACGGTAACGCGAACTCATAAGATTTTACACATCCAAAAATTGCCTAACGTGCCTTTAGAAGTTTTCGCTTCCAAAAAACTTATTTTAATCAGCTGATGTTGGGTGCATGGTTATTCGAAACTTCCTACATGTTTGAATGAATAATTATCACAACTTCTTGCTTCACTGTAGGCCTCCTTTTCCTTTCTATATTTTATAAATTGGAAATGAGCGATGAATTTCAGATATATCATACTGTAATTTGTAAAAGCAGAAGGTTTTTATTTGATTGATAGCTTGTCCTGAGGATTGATTTTTTCGAAAACTTTCATTTAAAGTGAACATTTACAAGACAACTATAAATATGCGAAATAATTGTTTTGTCTTCAGGACGCGAAATACTTCGCAGCCGGGATACGAAGTATTTCGCAGCCAGGATGCGAAATATTTAGATAAACTGTGTTGGTATCATAGCAACATTAAAAGTGACATTGATTGATTCGAAATATCAAAATCTTCTTTTTACATTTTTATTAATTTTGAGACGTGGTTTTCGAAAAAACGTTGTTTGATAGATGATTGCGAAATTCTTTTGCATTCTCGAATAAAATCCTTCATTTTCGAGTGCAAAAGTGACATTTCGTAATCTAGAATGAAGAATAACTATTTTTAAAGTGAAAATGTATTATAATGTATCAATCCATCTTGTAGCTCATTCTAGTCTGTAGCGTCAGTAGTCTCAGACATAGAGCAATCTCGTCTTCCTCTCAATGTTGGCCGGCATAGGGAACATTTTGAGTACGGAAAGACAAGATTGCTCGATGTCTGTGACTACAGATGCTACAGACTAGACTGAGTTATGAGATGAATTGATAAATCAGAATCAACAGCATCATTTTCACTATAAAAAATGTGATTTTCAGGACAAGCTATTAATCAAATGCATTTTCACATCTGATACTTGTTATCTGAATACCCATACTTCAAGCAATGTTATAATTTTAGCAATTGTCTTGTTAGAGTGCCGATCACACTGCTCACGCAATCTCCTTGCTATTGATGATACATACTCGCGCATTTTGCTACAGTTATTAAAAAACATCACAGAATTAAACTCAGCTCACTGCAGCAATCTACTTTTTGCTTCCAATTTTTTTAGGGAAAAAACCCACCTGGATCCCCCGCTAGAGTATAGATTCCATCTAAATGATCCTATGAAAACGTATTTGTTTTATTAATCTATTGGCATCTTCTTATTTTAGTTGGAACGTCTATAAAATTATTGAATAACGTAAAATGCTATAATTTATCATTAAAATATATTTAAGGCTTTGAACTTTTATGTAAATGGATTAATTCTTGTAAGTATTTACTGAATAATGTCACGTTTATTACTACAACTAAACACGTGTTTAGTACTTCCATGTATGGTCGGATTGGAATAATTTAATAGCATTTCAAAAATATTGTTTCGGTACTAATTTCTCCAAATATTGACAAATTATGAAATCCTCAACAAAAATAGCTTGTTGCTAATTTCTATTTGAATAACCATCAAAAGTTCCTCGTCCACAATTCTAACTATACTTCTAATCTATTATTAGCTCACTCGTCACGTTCTTTTCCCGAATTCCACCTATACCATCCGGAGCAGGTATAGAGGTTTTCGACCCCTGTCTCAGCAAATTTAACTTTGCCTCCTGTCCTAACGACAGGGTGAAACGTCCTTTTCCCACGGGAACTTAGGGAGAAATGAGAAATTTAGTAAAATTTAGTAGTTTCTGGATTCTGTGACAATATTAGATGCATTTGTTTTTAGGACAAGAGGAAGAGATAAAAATAGGAAGTTATTTGGAGTGAATAGTTTCCCTAGAGAATTCTGTTGGGATGAGATTTCACTAGGAAAAAAAAATATCTCTATATTTATTTTATCGAAATATACAGAAATAGATATTTTAATCTAAAGTTCAAATTTGTTTTGTTGATCGTTTTATTTTATTAGAACATGAATATATCTCAAACTAACATTTTTTCTTTACACCTTCACAGTTTGAATGTCACACAGAACATTGCAATAAGCCATACAGTGTACGTACATTCACGCTTTATGTCCTCTTCTGGGAATGTACCTACATATGATGAATGAATTATGAAGGAATGTAATAGTACCATGTAAATAACAGAAGATGTAGTACATAATTCATGTAATAATCTTGACGTAAAATAATTACCTGTTGTTGGAATAATAAATGTATTTTAGAAAGTCAAAGATGCTTCCTTAATTGAACAACTCGTTTTATTCTCTAATTACAATAAGTAAAGACATTTGAGGAATGCATAAATACTGTAATATTGAATTACAATACCAAATGTCAAATATGACAGCAATTTTCTCATAACCTTGAGATTAGATATCTATTCAAATTAAGCTTGTTTTTGCTTTGTGCAATAAATAAATTAGTTTTGATGAACTCTGTTCCCAAAATTATTAATTTTCTTGTATTTTACGGGGAAATCATTTCGTACCAGGTACAAAAACTTTTCATCGACAAAAATAACTATAACGTGCTACACAGCTCAAATTTGTAGATAAATACTATAGTTTTAATAAATATACAATATTTTGTAAATTATCGATAGCGATAATTATTTAATATCAAGGTTAAATGCGAAATGACCATTTGCAAAGGTTTTTAATACTAAATAAATAGAGAAATTACGATGACTGTAATTAATATCAATCAATTCTTGGACAATGTATAAAAAGATTGAAATAGTATTCTGACATGCAGTTCTTCTAAATGATCGAAACTGAACGAAAATATTTCAGCCATACTTGGAAATGAATGACATATCCTATTCGTGGAAATTTGACAACTTTAGTTCTAGTCAAATCAGGGACGTATCTAGGGCATGGAGTTCAATAGGAGCCCCATTTTAAATGTTAATAATAAAACGTATGAACTAACAAAATTTATTAATAAATTCAAATTTAAGACAGTGAATCTAAAATTGAAACTATCTTTGTTAGATTAATATTAAACATACAGCAGACGGCTGTTAGGTGCGCTGTTGCTAGATCTATTACACGTGAAAAATACTCAAATCAAAAATAATATATTTATTATTGTTTGTCAGTAAATAAATTATGAGGTGAACCCGATTATAAGTGATCTTAAGTAATATCTAAATTTAAATTATTGATTTATTTATTTTGTATGTAATTGAAATTATCTTAAACTGTGACTGCATGCTAATGCCGGTCAGGTAGATTTTATTGAATTTAGAAGATCTTCATAAAATCTTCTTCAAGGTTACAGAAATAAATCATTTTTTTGTCAGGTAAGAAAAGTATCCCAAGTAAATACTCGAACTTCAAGCTTTGTAAAGTCAGTCAGAAGCCAGGAAATTCTATAGCATAATAAACTTTTTGTTAATTTAATACTTCTTTATAATAGGCTTAAAAATCAATGAAACAAGGCACGTTGTTTATTTCAGCAAGTTTCAAATTCTCAGTAAGTAAAATAACGTCAAAAATTTCAGACAAAAAATTGGTGCCACTGGCACAGAATTACATTTTGAAAAAAAAATAACCTTCACCTTCTGAGGTTGGGAAATAACTCTTTGATAACAAAGAGTAATATTCAATGAACCGAACTATTTTTCTTGATGATTTCATATGTTTAACATTCGGTACTTCCAAATTGATTCGCCAAATAAGTGAATTTATATAATCTTAAAATTATCATTATGAAAGTGTGGTGTAAAGCAGGCTTTTAAGAGAATATTACCTGCAGTCTGCTGAAAGGATTAAGAGGACAATTTTTTTTTGATGGAGCAGTCTTTACCTGTAATAATCAGAATTAACTTTATAGTACTATCCTAAAATTTTGAAAACAGGTATAAAAATTTTACTGTGTAGGGATATTCAGCTAAGTGCTCACTACAGTCTGATGGTAAATTTTAGGAACTTAGACATTCATAAATCAAAAATAAACCTGTAACATTATAATTTATATTGATATTTACAACTTTATTTCTATTGTACGCAAGCGACACTGCTGTTTTGACGCAATTCTCGCACTGTCTATCGGTACAAAGTTTAACGTTTAAATACTGTTTAAAGCTATTATTGAGTGCATTGTTCCGAGCAGTCATTAGGGTAATTTTAATTAGCAGTCATGTCAAATCTCCGACAGATGGATTTTAAGCCATAAATATCGATTTGTTTCGGAAAAAATAAAGGGTTTAACAAATTGACAAAAGTCAAAAATTTAAATTATTTGAAATAGCTTTCCTACAATTAAAAGGTATCACGAAACATTTGCTCATGTGTTTATTACATTCGACTATTAAAATTTACAAAATTTATGTAAATTCAGCAAAATTAATGATATTAACAAAAATGTTCTCGAGACGGAACTGTCAAGTTCACATTTATTTGGAAGTTTTATTATAATTTATTTAGGTTGTTCGCCGAACAGAAACGATCCACTTTTCCTTCTTTCAGCCTCATAACTAGTGTTTCATCAAGACAAGATTTCTTGTCTTGATGATCATTTCTTGTCTTGTCTTGATTTTCAAGACAAGAAAATAAAAATTTCTTGTCTTGCTCATTTCTTGGCAATGCATTTCTTGTCTTGTTTCAAGAATTCTTGATATTTCTTGATCTTGATATTCGGGGGGAATCCCCTTTCTCTATTGCTTTATCCAATCCGAACACTCAATTCAGCGTTAGTATTTACCCTGTATTCTCCCTGTCAGCTATGTGATGAATCGATTTTAGCAACGATTTCCAAGATTGCCGCCAATAGAAATAAATGAAAAGTCTGTCTATTTAATATTTTAATGAGTATTTGCAATTATTATTTGTTATATGATATAGCAATGTTTCTAAGAGTTAACAATTTAGAATATTGGGGCATCTACGAATCATTTCTCTTCTACATGAACGATTTAATCACCGGAAACTGACGACTTATGCTTTCGATATGTATCTGATATTTGTTTTGAAAATCATAGCCACAAATACTTTTTACTTTTCCGACTTATATATAATAGGGAAAGTACTTATTGAAATTGTGAATCTTTGATAGTTCGAGACTCTGATGAATTTTCATATTTAAGACCCTACTGAATCCAAGAAACATAAGTTAAAATGAAATCGGTCGGTCTGTCTTTCTGAAAGTATAATAATTAGAGAGCCCGTACGAATTTTCGACTGAAACTTGATATTTGAGTTTTTTATCAAAAAGCTAGGCTTAAATTTATAAATGAGTTTATTCAACCAGAAACACTGGGAAAAGACTCCCCATTTCAAAAAATATTTATATTGTGAGGACTAAAATATAGCCGCCACCTGTCACCATAACAATGACAGCTGTTATTTTGACAATGACAGCTGTCACTATGACATTGACAGCTGTCACTTCGACGATGATAGCTGTCACTTTGAAAATGACGCTGTCACTTTTGCCATGACGCTGTCACTTTGAACTGTCAGTTTGACAACGACAAATGTCAATTTGGAAGTTGATATGACACTCCTTAATTCATTAAACAGTGATGAAACTGGCCATGAAATTTATTGTCAGGAAAAAACTGTAATGACCACAGCAGATTTTAAGATTTTAATAATAGATTGAAAATTATGCAGATTTGAAAAATTTATTGTCAAGATATCAAGATTTCTTGACAAGAAATCTTGATTCTTGATGGTACTTTCTTGTCTTGTCTTGAAAAATAAAAAACACTTCTTGTCTTGGTATTGTCTTGATTTCAAGACAAGATCAAGACAAGATCAAGACTATTTCTTGATTCTTGTGAAACACTACTCATAACTAGGATTGCCAGCTCAGTGGATCAAAATTCCGAGAGCACACTTTTTGACCTCTTCCTTGAGGCGAAAAAATAATATAATAATCGAATATTATTTATTTAAAATCGTAAAAATATTGGGAAACCGACAAAACTCGCATTTCGAAATGTTGCTGGAAATAACCGTTTTGAGCAACCCTGAATCAATTTTGACTGTTTTCGGCTTGACGTCGGTACGTGTGTAGGTATGTATTATAACTCGCAAAACTCAAAACTCGTCGAATGTATAATTTTGAAATTTTGTATTTAAAACTGATCTTTGGTCTATTTGAGCACCTCGCATTATGGTTGCAAACGTCTGTACCGGCAGTGCACTTTACTTGAAACTTTTTTTGAATTTTCTACATAAATCCTGACTGATCAGCCGTAGAATACTGAAATTCAATATTTGAGATATCTGTAGCATCTAAATGATTATCTATTATTTTTGTGCCAATCGGCTGAGCCGGAAGTACATTTTATATAACAGACTTTCCGAATCTTTTGCATAAATTCGAAACTTTTGGCTGTAGTGTATTGAAATTCAGTGTTTCAATCTGCTGTAGTATCTTCTGATCGCAGATTCTTGGAAATCAGTATTTAGGAATTGGTACAATCAATAGGGAAAAAACTGTGCATTTTCGGCAAGGATTCAAAATTCGAATTTCATGTGGCGGGGCACATCAAAACTAAGTTAAAAGGGGGTAAAATAGTTTTTCCCTATTATTTCGAATACTGTTATTTTTTCGCGAAAAATACAAGAATAAGTTTCTGTTGCATTTATGGAGATAAATATTTTTTATATGAAACTTCTTTCTATATATTGCATATTCAAAAAGTTATCAACAAATGACAGATCAAATAGAATAATTACCAAACTCCGTAAATTTTGAACTTAAGATTTTCGAGCATCCTATGACATATGAAATAGAAAAAATGGAAGAATCATCTAGATGATGGAAGCGCATTTTTGACAGCTCATGAATGCTTGTTACTTCAGAGATTTCGCAAATTACCATCTCTTACAATTACTGAGCTTGAAATCAAGCAGTTTGGGCAAACTTACAAAACAGCAGCTTCCATTTAGTACTAGTTTCAAGTTGACTATTTAATAGGTACATAATTTATACATGTACAAACTCAAAAATACCTTTTAATCTTCATTGTTTAGTTATTGACTGATAGGAGGTCAAGTGCTGTAGCTTAAAATGATAATTTGATCTTTATCAAAGCTATATAAAAAAAAATACACCAAAAGTGAACAAATTTTCATCCAATAATAATAATTCATTCTAATAAGCTTCAAATTCGCGTCAAACAAGTCATTGAATGAATCCCGGACAGATTTGACAACTGTACATAATAATAGTGACACCTACGGCGAAAGTTGAAACTAAATTTTTATCTACTTTAATAAATTTTAGTTGCCATATCCCTAATGTCATAGATATCTATGGACATTGTTCCACTTGAAACAAGTAATTGAATAATTCAATTTTCCACAATCACTGAGCTTGAATTAAAGCAATTTGTGCAAGCCTACGAAACAGCAGCTTTTATTTAGTACCAGTTTCAAGTCTGTAAATAGTATAGTTGCTGAGATCTCAGCGTCACGCCAGCCAGCCAGCCAGCCAGCCAGCCAGCCAGCCAAAGTGAATATAATAGCGCTTTTTTCGGAAAAATGCGCTAAAAATCGAATTTTCGGCAAGACTTATGTAGTTCAATTTGATCAATATTCTGCAGTTTTTCCTGGGCTCCTTCATCATTTCTTTCATACTCAGTTTCAGCAACGATTTTACACTTCTTTCTATCACTCACTGTAACGACGGAACCGATGCCCAAAGATTTTTTACAAACGAAACATCAAACGATAAAAACATAAAATTCATTACACATCTACTTAAAATAAGTGCATACTTGTATTTTTGATTTGATTTGAGTTTCATCCAGGCACAAATGCATGGCCAAGAAGGCCCTAACAAAGACTTGTCCAAGTTCTAGAGTCAAAAATCACGATGCGACAGAGGTGTGAACAAATCTGGCAGATTTTAGTTGCGCTCTTGGAGCCGGAAAATTTCTATAAACAAGACCCTTTTTCCAGAAGAATTGGCAACCCTACGCGTAACTATTATTTGGAAATAGATATTTTCATCCTTTTTGGAATTGATAACAACATGACAAACAATTACGAATAAATCTTTTTTCGCCAACTGTCAGAAAAACATGATATTTTTGTATTGTTATGGGTACGCAAAGTTTGTGATTTTTTCATTAGTAAAAAAATGAAACATATTTTTGCACACCTAATCTAATATAAATCAGTTTAGTAATGCTACAAGGATAGAAACAAACTGCTATTTAACAAAAAAGAATTATGAATTTGTACACAAAACTACTTATTTTAGAATATAAAAATTGATTGTTGACAGTTCTTTATTTATCAAACAACAATTGCGCATACTTTTGGTCACAATACCCAGGTGACTGCAAATTAATCATAGTTTGTACTTTTTTCCTACATTTCACTGAATAAAACAATAATTATTGTTGATCTATTATTTTTTGACATTTGGCGAAAAAATATTGTTTGTATTTCGTGTGCGAAGTGATTGTATTTTGTTGCGCTTTCGAATGAATTTGTTACCTCGACCTTACGGTCTCGGTTAAAATTGACATTCTCACGCGCAACAAAAAAAAACAATCACTCCGCACACTTAATACAAAAATAACTATTTTTTTCTTCTTTTAAAACATTTTCTCATTATGTACAAAATGTATACTTGTTTTGATGACAAGCTGGAATATATGAATTCAGTATGGAAATCGCAGCTAAAGGCGCTACGATATAGACTAAATAGACTAAAACAATTTTTAAGTTTGATCTACATTCGATTAGCATGTACGGATGAGACGACAGTCGACAGTATTTAAACCTCGCGCCAATTCGCACCATGTGACCGTAATTTCCGTCTTTTAATGTAACATTTTAAATTCACTCCTCAAGATTCTACTTGAAAGAAGTTTTACTTAAGAAAAGAAAAAAACAATTCAGCATTATATCGTCGAAGATTTCTCTCTGGGGAGTACTTTCCACGAACATTCATGAGTAGCTATAACTTGAAGGCCGGTACTTACGGTAAAATACAGCCACAACAATAGGAGCGTTTTAATGGGATCACTACAATAAGTACAACTATATCAGAATAAATAAAAAAACCGGGCTATAAACCTGAAGTTTCATTTTCTTCCTAACCGGTCCAGTCATCACGTCTAAAATGCATCCGACCCACAAATCCAACAATAAAAAAGTTAATAAGTCAAAATCTACTTTCTAATACCGGCATCATCAATTCTTTACCGGCATTCTGTCTGACATCAAGAAACGTCACACAGTGACCGATAACACCGAAAGTTCATACGATAATCTTCTGTGGAGGTGGAATACATTCACTTGCGTAGCATATGCAACATCCAGCAGTCTGTCAAACTAAGTGAGAGAGTGTAAACATAGTAGGATTTTGTTCTCGCGCCAAACGGAAACAGATGATTTACGTTTAAACTTCATTACAGTCCGGGATGTTCTCCAAATTTTGAACTGTTTTTTGTGTTGTTGGTGTGCTGTGCATGATGGAAATCCGGTAGGTATAAATAAGGAGGGGTGAAATAGGGGTTGCTACCCTAGTGAGACAGAAAAGCAGTTTAGTGGTCGTTGACATAGTGATTCTCCTTTGTTGGGATAAAATGAATATTTACTTGAAAATGTTTGAAAAAGTGTGTTGATATATACATAAAAAATGTAACAGTGTACACAAATAAACAAGTGACGTTAGTTACACCAAAAAAATTAAATTTATAAATAAAACAATCAATGTTGATATAAAAAAATTGTTTCTCAATAATTCCAAGTAAAAAAATATGCGTAAATAATTTATTTTATTCTTATAAACAATTTGATTTTATTTTGTAAATAAGTGAGTAGAAATTTGATCATATATTGGTGATATTGCATGCTCTAATAATAACCGTGGAAACAATTTTGGAAATAACCGTTTTTGGCATATCCAGTGAAATGTGTGTGACATGAAATATGATAAAAAATTATCAGCAAAAACTGGAAAATGAGAAAAAATTATCTGGGCGTGCTATCAATAAAAAATATTATATTACATTAATATTCTATTCAATGTACAAATATATTTTGACATAAGAATATGTGTGAATGATCTGATATCATTTTTTTCTGAATCCCCCAAGATAGTCAGGTCAAATTCCAATTTTATGATTATATACCTGTATTCTACAGATATATGTCTATCATTTTCTTCGAAATATCCATTTTATTGACATAAAAAGATTATTATAATTTTATCAAAAACAAATAATGGAAAATAAACTGAGACAATATTTTTATTAACTCCAGTGTTATACGAAATACAGAAATACTCCCAGTAAAATTTACAAAATAGTTTTCTTTGTTTGTAATACGTTATTCTTGGACCAAATATTTGCAGTAAGTTGTCATTACCTCGTTTACTTATCAGAAATCTTAAATATTTAATTAATTGAACAGCTGATGAATACTGAAATGAAGATTTATCAATGTTGAAAAGTTCAATCGTAATGTATATTAACCAACTAACAAAAAGTAATACAAAAGTAGCAGTTTTTCTAATAAAATTTTGTTAATTAACGATAATTTACACGCTTTTAAAAGTTCCGGCATATTTTAACACCTTTTAAAAGCCTGGTAATTGTATTTGACGTTATTCAAACAATATGCAACATCACATTTTAATATTCGTTAATTTTATGACAGCTTGCAAAACGTATCGCTATTTTTAAAACGACTATGTTTCACAACAAATTAAAATATATATTTCTGTTTTATCAGTACTGATTTTGCTTGGTAACCTAAATAATTGAACTACATGAAACTCAACTGCAATACATAATGCGGCTGTCTTCACTTCGATTCATATTTTGAGTTCATAGCTCAAGGATGTGTAGGACCGATCTCAAAATAGCAGAAAATTCATAAAAGGCTTCCAAAATTTATTGATATTCATCACACCATTCTAGAATAATTTTAACTAAAATTGTATGAAATTTAGATTTCTGCACGATGCATTACTCGATGTTCTATATAAGTGTGGCAACATCGCCATCAACTGAACGATAGGAATAAGTAGTTCATAGTCTTTATTTAATTTCTTCAACAATGCTGAAAATTTTATTTTGACATATTTTTTATATTCTCCAACTGTCAACTGGACCGACTACACAAATATAAGCGCTGAATCGTGAGATGCACTGTTATAAGTATGTCCCACAAAATATTTTTGGGGTGTAATCGTATTTTTTCATGCATTTATAAATAAAAGTGCACCCCACAAGTTTCACTCTTGACAGAGAAATATTGGGTATCAATATTAAAAATATTTTCTATTCTCTGTTATTATACAAATAATATATACTTAAGTCAAGATTTCAATACAAGATTTACAGAATTCTACTTGTGGATGAGGTCACTAATATTTGAAAAATTTTATTCTTGCATGCGTTGATCTCAAGGCATATTCACTTCACTCTCAAAAGTTTGTTAACCAGAACTTCAATATTCGTACAAAAGCCAAATAATTCATTGTTAGCTTTCCTTTCCACATAAAAGTTTATGGCTCTGAATATAACTTTTTTTATAGTCAACTAGCATCATAATGCTATATGATTACGGCACAGAAAATCGTGCATAATGTTATAATTATTTATTTTCATTAAGATTGACAAAAATTGTACAAGTTTTATTTCCATATAATTACAATATCCAGCATAAAAGATGAACTTGTGGAAATAACTGAAAAATTCATTCATTCATTGGTAGAGCCAAGTTTTTGGGCAATTCTGTTCTTATTTTCTCGCAATTCTGCAATGTAACCTTCAGCAACTGAATTGCTTTTGCAATCACCATGTATTTTTATATTTGCGATATCAGCTTCATTATCTGCTAAAAAAGAAAATGACCCGAATACATGGTAGCGTTAGAAATTTACAGATACCTGGCAATAAGTCCAGGACTTCGTCCAAATGTATCAGTTCTAATTGGATTACGTGTACATTTTCTAGAATTATATAATAAAAAGAATTTTGTGATTCTCACATTCCTTGGTCTTAAATTCATATAGTTTTTATTAATAATAAATAATCCACCGTGTCATCATCATTCAAAATCATGAATGTTCTATACCTGTATGTCTTTATGTCTTTAATATAAAGGCCCTTCCATTTTTACATCATGTTGATAAATTAAGGCACTCAACACACTAACAAACTCCTAATAAACTAAAAATTGTAACAACCTGAAAACGACATTTTTTGAGTAAAAATTCTATTGCTGATTTAAAATAAATGAGTAAATATTTATAATCTAGCGCATTTACGAAGAATTTTATCAATAGTTCCTTTGAGAATAATGCAGACTTCTCTGGTTAATAACCAACGAACAATTCTTGAGAATGCACACCACAACGATGAAGTCTTATAAAGATACAGGGATTGAAAAATAAATGAAAAAATTTACCAGATCTAGAATAGGCGAGCACAACCGTTTCGGAAACTATCGCCGTAGTTTTTGCCCTCCATCCGACCTCAACCATTGCCAAATCTCATCATATTGTAATGTTTATTGCTTTTAAATGAATTGTTTATTGTTTTTAAAATGAAAGTCACTCTTTGATGAATGAAGAAAAAAATAAAAGTTTTATTCTTTGAAATAACACTATACAATTTATTTCTCACTTACTTCTATTAAACTTCAACCACAAAGCCGCTAATATTTATTTTTAGTAACTGCTTGATATTCACTATTTTACTGTTCACTGTTCACTGTTCCTCAGTCAGGTCGTTTGCCTATATATATATATATATATATATATATATATATATATATATATATATATATATATATATATATATATATATATATATATATATGCGATACAAAGAGACGAGAGACCCTGCCCAGACAGGGTCGGATTCAGGGCTTATTTTATTTTTACGAATTACGACACTTCTGCACGGTACAATATTTTTTTGTATAGCTTACTTCTGAATTTTTTGAAATTAAAATTAATTTGACTTCATTCACTGATATTTATCGCATTCAGATAGTTTTCGTGTGAAATTTCTGTTGAAATAATTGTTTATAATAAACAACACCAAAACATTAATTCGACTATCCCATCAGTCGTCGTAAAAACAAACGTCAAAATGCAATATATCTCAATAATTATAATTTCGAGCAGACAAACTTGATTAAATTTCTTGGAAATTATTGTAATACAATAGTCTACTATAAAATAGTAGGTATATAAAAATCGTTTATAATCCAATATTATGGCATTCATAAAATTTACGCATTCATTTCCTTCATAAACCAATTTAATTCATGCCATAATACTATGGATCATAAAAAATGTCGTATTATTTGTACACTATATTATATTCACTTTGGCTGGCTGGCTGGCTGGCTGGCGTGACGCTGAGTTCTCAGCAACTATACTATTTACAGACTTGAAACTGGTACTAAATAAAAGCTGCTGTTTCGTAGGTTTGCACAAATTGCTTCAATTCAAGCTCAGTGATTTGGAAAGATTAAATTATTCAATTACTTATTTCAAGTGAAACAATACCCATAGATATATGTGACATTAGGGATATGGCAACTAAAATTTATTAAAGTAGATGAAAATTTAGTTACAACTTTCGCCGCGGGTGTCACTATTATTATGTACAGTTGTCAGATCTGTCCGGGATTCATTCAATGACTTATGTTTGACGCGAATTTGATGCTTATTAGAATGAATTATTATTATTGGATGAAAATTTGTTTACTTTTGGTGTATTTTTTTCATATAGCTTTGATAAAGATGAAATTATCATTTTACGGTACAGCACTTGACCTCCCGTCAGTCAATAACTAAACGATGAAGATTGAAAGGTATTTTTGGGTTTGTACATGCATAAATTATGTACCTATCAAATAGTCAACTTGAAACTAGTACTAAATGGAAGCTGCTGTTTCGTAAGTTTGTCCAAACTGCTTGATTTCAAGCTCAGTAACTGTGAGAGATGGTAATTTGCGAAATCTCTGAAGTAACAAGCATTCATGAGCTGTCAAAAATGCGCTTTCATTATCTAGATGATTCTTCCATTTTTTCAAAGGGAAAGGATATATTTGTCAATCTGAATTTTGATTTAATTTGTCTGAGATTCATCCCTAATTCATTCACATTACTTTTGAACTAAAATAGATCATATGGTGTATATTAACTAAATAGCGTTTTAATGAATCACATAATAGAAATACTTATAATATTAGGTTACTGATAAATATTTTAAGTACTACTAATTCAAATCTTATCGCAAATCTCAAGGTCGTCTTGAAGTATGAATGAAAAATGCGATCAGCAATATACAAAATATTAAATATGTGAAATCGCTAATTTAATGAATTTTACATTATTTGAAGCATAAACGTTCCGTTATCTATAATTCAATTCCAAATAATTTCGTCTTAATAATTAGATTATAATTTCAACATGAAATCAGTTCGTGTTACATTATTCGAAAACAAAAGATTTTAACAAACAATAACAACAAATAAACTTATATTTATTGTATTCAAAGTCTAATTTCGACGTGAGAATATACATTTTTATATATAAATAATATTTAGAGCAAATTATATAATGCTGAAAAACAAAAACATTCTTCAAACCAATTTATTCATAGACAATGTCTCATAAAAATTGTGAGAGTTAATCATTAGAAACATGAAATGGACCATCAAAACGGACATTTCTACTACACAATATAAAAATATTTAATATTAGTTCATAATGTCGTTAATGGATTTTTAACTATCTTTACTATATCACTTCCTCGTAAAAATATAATAGAAATATATATTAAATTTCTGTTTGATATTGAAACACTAAATAACAATTTTCTAATAATGTCATTTTCCCTATTTTCTCTTCTAAAACCCTTCATCGGTGGAGAAGTTTACGTCAAAGGAATTTATGCTCTCTATCAATTATTCACTCAAACAGTTTATGATATTTTGCTAGTTAATTGAATAATTTGCAATTTATTTACATTAATTAATGTCGTTCAATATACTGAAGGGTATGAAATATTGAGTAGAAACTTATTGAATATTTATAACATTATTGTTTGGTTTTTCCAATGCCAAAATATATTCTGAAATAGGAATAAATTATAAGCGTATTTTAAATTAATTTTTTTTCATAAGTATCTCATAATTTTTTAATTACCATTTATTCTAAGTAATCTCAAAAATCGTTAGTCTTTTCTTGTCATTATTGCAAGAATAATTTTAAAATTATCGCAATAAAGTACAAAATTAAGAATTTTGCTCAACTATTCTATCAGTTTCATCAATAGTATTTAATTGCCTACCCAATTTATACTAAATTAATTTCCAATATACCAAAGTATATTGTAGTAAGATTTTAACTACCCTGCACAGTAATTAAATGCATTAACTTAACACAATTTGTGTTTACATTAGCTAAGTAGGTTATTATCAACTTCCAGGAGCTCTCAAACTTTTGGGCAGTTAGATTAACTAAACATCTAAAATCATTATAATGAAATCAAATACTTTTTGTTTTTTCTTTTGTACCACGAAAAGATTAATTAAATATTGATATGTCAAGGGTAAAGCTTAGTAGGCTCTCCTAAAAATATCTTATCGATTAAATAACGTTTAACCAACTCTGGATTCCGGAGATCGCTAATTTGATGTCCGTGAAAAACTCAATTAATAATTTTGACAGTTTGATTACACTTCTCACTCGAAATTTATTTCTATAGATTTTTTGCGAGCTTCTTTCATCTTTTTGGAAACTTTCGCATCATTTTGTTACGCTCCGTAGAAGAAATTGGACATCGGATATCGAATGAAAATATTTTCAGGTAAAAAGCAAATATTTGCACATGTATTTGTTTAGGATTCAATTTGGAATCTTTCTACACGAATGTCAAACAGATGTTTCAGAAAGTATACACATTGAATTTTGTTGGTTATTCACTTACAATATATTGAATTTTAATATTGTCATGATTTTTAAAATTTTAGTTGACAGATAATTTGATGATCAAGAATTTGGTCTGGACTCTAATCTAATTTATTTTATTATTATTAATTTGATGGCATTACGCTGCATCTTGCTAAAATTTGCTTGAAAACGACGATGAGAAAATGATCGAAACACATTTTTACTTGTACAAAGTAACAAGTAAGTATTGTGAAACCGATAAAATTCACCTATCGAGATTTTGATGGAAATATCCGTTTTGAGCATCCCTGAATCCATTTTGACTATTTTTAGCTTGATGTCGGTACGTATGTTCGTGCGTGCGTGTGTACGTGCGTTCGTAACTCGCAAATCTCAGAACTGGCTGAACGTATAATGTTGAAATTTTGTATTTAGGACTGGTATAGGGTCTAGCTGTACACCTCGCATTATGGTTCCAATCTTCTGTATCGGAAGTGCACTTTACTTGAAACTTTTTTCGAATTTCTCTAATAAATTCAGAATGATCAACCGTAGGATGTTGAAATTCAGTATTTGAACTTGATGTTGTATCAGAATGGTTATCTGCTATTTTTGTAAGAATCGGCAAGGCCAGAAGTGCACTTTACTTGAAACTTTTTTTGAATTTTTGCATAAATATAGAATGATCCGCCATAGCATATTGAAATTTCGTATAAAGAACTTCTATAACATCTTATTGTACATCTTGCATTATGATTGTGATAGGCTAAACCGGAAGTGCACTTTACTTGAGACTTTTTTTTAATTTTCCGCATAAATCCAGAATGATCAGCCGTAGGATACTGGAATTTAGCATTTGAAATTTCTGTAGCATCTCAATGGTCTTTTTTTATTTTTATAACAATCGGCTGAGCCGGAAGTGCACTTTATATGACAGACTTTTTGAATTTTCCACATAAATTCTGAACAATCAGTCGTAGAATATTTAAATTTTGTACTAGGCACTTTTATAATATTTTGTTGTACACCCTGCATTATGATTGCTATCGACTGAACCGGAAGAGCACTTTATTCGAAACATTTTTTGAATTTTCCGCATGAATCCAAAACGATTGAACGTAAATTGTTAAAATTCAGTGTTTAGGACAATTATACCGTCTAGATGCTCATATCCTATTTTTATTGAGATCCACCGAGCCGGAAGTGCACTTTACTTGACAGTATTTTGAAATTTTTCGCATAAATTCGAAACGATCAGGTGTAGAATATTGAAATTTGGTATTTCAGTCTGCTGTAGCATCTGAATGATTGCCTACTATTTTCATAACAATAGACTGAACCGGAAGTGCACTTCAATAGGAATTTATTTTTTAATTTTGCGCATAAAATCAGATCTGTTGGTAGTCGTAGAATTTTGGAAATCAGTATTAAGGAATGTTGTTTCTATAGCAACCGACTTGGCTGAAAGCGCATTTTACTTGACAGATTCTTAGAATCTCTTGGATAAATCCAAAACGATTAACTGTGGAACGATGAGATTTTGTGTTTGATTATATATATATATATATATATATATATATATATATATATATATATATATATATATATATATATATATATATATATATATATATATATATATATATATATATATATATATATAATCAAACACAAAATCACATCGTATTATATATATATATATATATATATATATATATATATATATATATATATATATCCAATGATGTACAAGTAAGTCACGTGATGTTCACGTCTGATTTTTTTATGTCATCACGCACAGATATCAATAATTTGGAATTAAAAACAAATTTTTGCCTTCTATACACCTGGCTTAAATCGCAGTATACTCTCTTAATTTTTATTTATTGTTGTCGGTTTTTATTTTCAAATGGTCGATGTAGCAATTTTATTATACGTGCTCCTTATTAGGACAGCCGCTTAAGCGATTTTGAACCTTATTGACCCATAGATAATATTGCAGTAAGGGCTGAAGTAGGAAAAGTGAACAAAAATCTAGTCATACTTTGGCCACAGTTGACACTAGCTCCAATTATGCTATAATTATTCACTGCTACTAAACATTCTGTTAGGAGTGTATTAAATGACTTACTTGATGCGATTTTGAACTCTATTGACATTTTTAGCACTTGACAGTTACTTGATAACAAATGTCAAGCTGATGGAACAAATTTAAAAAAATGCAAAGCCTTAAAAAATGGCAGAAATATCTGTTGAATAATATTAAACGTGTTTAGACGCTGAGTTAATCTCCTTGATGGCATTGATTTAATAAAAACATGTACTTAAGTGCAGGTGACTTTACGTTGCTATGGTTTTTCACAGATTTAATTTGAGCATTGTTTTTCTCGATTTATTTACTTGTTAAAAATCTATCAACACTTTATTTTTCGATGTTATACTCATAAATAGCGAGTTACACAGCAAATAATAGTAATATGTATGAGTTTATGAATCATTATTTTTAGTAATAATTGTAATTGTATGAGTTTCGGGATTTGAACCTATTGGTTATGAGCCTGGAGTTGACATTTTGACTCATAAAGCCATTTTTTACTTTGCTTGCTTTTTTTTTTAATTTGTTACCAGTCAACCGTGCAGGCCCATATTTCCAAATATCTGCATTGCTGCCAAGTTGAGTAATTTGATTCCCAACTTAGAAAATAATGAGATTGAATACCAATCCAAAGAAGCCGTGAAAATTCCATTACCTTGGAAAATATCTCCAATGTATGGAAAAAGCTATCTTATTGCAGTTGATACATGGAAAAATTCCAAATAAAAAAACTGTGAAATTAAATGAAGCTAATTCCTATTTCTGATGAAGCAATTTCTAATAGCACATAATAATTACATGTACAAGGAATAATAAATGAATCTACAGTTAATATTTCTGGCACAAATAGACTAAATTTGCCAAACAACGTCTTTGAAATCAACCATTTGATCTATTAGTCATATCTATATCTCACTGTCAATGAAATTGATTTTTATTTGAGGATTTCACGAATTTCTTCAAATAGTACATTTCTCATAAATTAGATTACAAGTTTAATGCACTCTCACAGATAATAGCTGGAAAAAAGACTCGAAATCTGTGATGCCATCTGTAAACGTTGAATGAATTAACTGTTATTCTCAAACATTGAGAGAAAGTCATTTGACAATTTATTTGAAGTAAACAATAAAATATTGACTGAAATTTAATTCTAAAATGATGAGTTTAGTGAATTTTATTGGAAATATTGCCACAATTCTGGGAGCTCTCATAGAATATAAAACACATAACCTACAATAATTGTAATCTATCTAAATTTGGTAAGGAAAATAATTAAATACAATATTACGTACGTTCTAAATATATAGTAGAGGCACAAATGATTAAAACGACTCTAATATGAAATTTCTATGAGAAAAAAAGGTGTGAATTTATTTAGGTACACATTCAGTTTCTTATCAGGTGCTTCGTTTATAAATAAGTTTATTCCACCGTCATCTCCTCTGCTGTTTGCGTTTCAGAGAATGAGTTCGAAATATCTTATTTAGTATTTTCATCGTTATGTATTAGTAGACAAGATTTTAACATGGAATACGTTAAGCCAACCACATTTTTTTTCTTTTATACCTAAAAATGACAATTGAAAACCATTCCAAATAAATTCGTTGAGATAATTAGAGCATTTTCCCAAACTTCATTATATGGCTGCATTTTCGTTGGGCTGCATGCCTGCGAAATCGCGATTAGCAATTGCAGACATTTTCACAAGTTTAAACTTTTGTAATAATTTTAATCGATTTTTTCATCAGAATTTATTTGAAGGAGTTGACAACTCACATATATCAAAATTGTTAATTGATGTAGGATGAAAAATCTTTGGAAAAAATTGAAAATTCGGAAAAAAGTTATCAAGTGTTCCTCTCGACGAGTCTATTACTAATTGAATTTAATGTATTCGTTTCTGTTATAGCCTTTATAGTAAAATTTTTAAATTTATATGAGAACAGTAAACAATGAGTACAAAAGTGTTATCGTTTAATGAACATTACAAAGTACAAGAATTTATTTTTAAAAGCTTTACTTAGTAAGCGTATTTGTAGTAAATCATTCATTGAAAACGTGAAAAAATCAGTTTATTGTGTCTTCAACCTCTCTCCAAATAGTGCTCACTTCCCAAATATTTGTGTCTGTTGTATTGAATGCGTACTTGAACCAACTACTTGCTACACAGCTTTAGATAAATATTAACTTTGATGATCTCATAAAATTACTGATTTTTATTTTATTACAGTTTTATCTTTAAATACAAGTACTCATTTTATGCATTTGTTATTATTTCGGCGAATCAATAAAACGGTAACTACATACAGTTCGTTAAATTTATTGCAGTTATAATTTAGTTTGTCATCAAGTAAATATTTAACTAATAAATACAAAATATTTAATATTCTGTCAAAAAATTATCACCACAATGTTAATGTACAAAATTAAAAACATATTTATTGACGCTTTAACTAAATAATCTTATATATATAGTATTCCTAGTAGATTTCATTGAAAAAATTGACCTTTCAATTATGAAGTGAGTTACAAAATGAAATAACCTTACTTTATTTGTGTAAATCGGTAACATGCTTGCGAAACTTGTTATATTTCGCAAATATCGGAGAGGATGTCATTATTCAAGTAATTAGACGCAAGATTACGTGCAAACAATCTAAAAAAATAAAAATTAAGAACTGTTTTACTGTTTGCAGCATACTAACTAAAAAAGTAGTGTCTCCGCGACACGAAAAGACAAAATCATGTAATTGCACACAATTGGAAAATAAATTAGGATAGATTAAACTTTCCTGGCCGATTTTGGCAAGAAATAAATTGCTATCGTGATAAAATAATATTGCACGACTGACAATAACTGCATATTGCAGTTTGTAATTTGAACAAGTACACAGCTAACAAAATTAAAGTTCCTATTGTAACATGAAATTAAACGATAAATTCGGTATCACACTTTAAAAAAAAACTCCGGAAGATATTGGGGCACGCGTTGTCAGAATGCACTGGTCTTCATTACCAAATAACAAACTTCCTACTTAATGTTAATTACTGAACCGCAATTAGATGACGCTGCTGTAACTTTAAGCCACGAACTTCACAGAGCTTCGCTTCCTTTGTCGCTATCTTTGGGTAATTGATTTATCGGAAAAGATACGACAGAGTAGGGATCTGCGAAAAATTTACAAGAATATCCAATTCATGCAAAATTTTCAGTGAATTCAGAATTTAATAAAACTTCTCACCCGATTTTAACAAGAAATGTAACTGGCGTTACATTGAAAGCATTTTAAGAGTGGCATTACTGCAAGAATTCCAAGCGGGAAATTACTACATATCTATAAAAAGATATTTTTATTAGTTATCAATATATTAATGTCTCTTTACTAAAATACTAAATTATATATGAAGTAATACATTCATAATTACCGAATAATTTATTGCAAACAATTAAATTTAATTTATACATATGCACACAATTTGAGATATAGTTTTGTTACTATCATATGCTGGGGCATTTATCTTTTTACTTCTCCTTTCACTTTGGCCTGATTACGGGCCTGCAAAGCGCCAAAAACTGATAAAGAATCCCAATATGAGTTTCGCTTTATGCTTGGAATATTCTGATTTTATTTATGTTCAAACTTCAGGATTCAAAGCTGAGGAAAATTATTTTCGTACCTGAGGCAGAATTTTTATGAAAGCAAAAAGGAAATTATGCACTTTGTAAAATGAGGTTCATGATGCAATATTTTTAAAAAGTGGTTCATGAACTGGAATAATACAATACAGTTAAAAAAAAAGTTGTTTGATGGTTAAATAGATAGCTAATTTTTCTTGTTCTTAAAATCTTCTTCATTCTTTCATGTACGTCATCCGTACAAAAAATTTATATCATTTTTATATTGTTATTTTATTGAGTTAAATTTAGATGTAATCAAATCTGAATATTTTAATCATAATTTTGACATTGACTTCTACTAAAATAACATTTTTATTGCTAACATTTCACAATGATGTTTTTATTATTTTTAAACCTCTCAATTTTGTTGTCATTTAAAATAATTCCTCTTTTAAAATTCCTAACCACAAAATTTAATCAAATTTCGAGAAATTGTCATTAAAATTGATGTTCAATAATAGCTACCGTTTGATGATTTTATATTTCAGTGTCTAACCTATCTATTCTCCGACGTTCAAAATTAATTTTCATGTTCCCAAGAAAATTGTTCTACACTGATATAAAACCACTTATCAATTTCCTGCTTTTCTCCCAAATAGTCTGGTACTTTTGTGACGAATTAAATTTATGAAAAGTATAAGTTCATACATTAATATTTCCTTTATGGATCAATATTAAAATATCAAATCGAATCAATTAATTTTATATGTAATCACCATAGTTGTAATAATTTTAATATTGAACTTATTATTTATTTTTTCAGACCTTGGAATATGGATAACGCCGATGATGAAGCTCCGAAGGATCCAGGAGCACACCAGGCGAATTACCAAAGTTACACAGAAAAAGATTATGAAGGTAAGAATATGAAACAATAGTAGAATTAGCTACAAGGACTGAGCGCCTAACAATATTGAAGTTGACTGCACTCGTCGAAGACGTAGCGTGTCAATGATGATGGTCGTTCAGTGTCCATGTTGCATACGATACTTTTTGTAACAAGTGAACCGAAGTACTCCAATACTGAACTTTTAAAATTAATTTGGATTTATTTAAACTATTTTATCGATTGTACAAACATTTTTTTTTTTCAATTGCGATTACATTTACAGTAAACTAATACAACGAAATCTAACTTACATCCATTGATTGATATTAAATTATGCTTTTCACATTTTCTGTGCTATCACATTCACAGAAAATGCAAACACTATAACGAACATATCCTATAATACAATTTTTTCCAAATGTCAGCTTGACATAGCAATGAAATTAATAAATGCCAACAATTATCATTTTTTCGCTTTCAGCTGGAAATTAATGATAATTATTTCCATGGTTTCGAATTGGAAAAGCAAAATTTAATTCAGTAATAGGGTACTTTCAGTGCACGTGCTACAAAAATGTTAAAAACTACAGTTTAAATTCAATGTAAAAGAATAATCGATACGACAATTATTAGAAACTTGAATTACTGTTTTATTTATCTGCAATCAAATATTTACAAAGCACGTTAAAAGCATCAGCGCATGTACACAAAGAACAATCGTACTTTTTGGCTGCATTTCCCAGCTTCATTATATATGTAACGTGGTTGCTGTTGTTGTTTTACAAGAGAATCTGTAAAATAAAGTCTGTAACATTCATAATATTCAGGGCTTACAAGACTTCTATTCAAATTAAAACTATTAATTCAATCCCTTAATTGTCAGCCACTTTGATGCCATGATTACCATCATACTGTTAGAACTCTTGAAACCAGAAATAGAAGATAATACCAAAATCATTTTTGATAATTATTACATGTTCTTCTAATAGGAAAATATTCTTCAAATTCTACATGAATAAAAAATATTTCAAACTTTCGAGAACTAATTTTGCCAAAACATCTTTGTTTCATAAAACCAATAAGGCCAAAACCTGTAACCGAACGTCCTCGTAATTCAGTTATTTTATTCAACTTAGTATTATTTTTAACTCCATGTACTTGGCCTCGTAGAGTTGGCTGAACTTCTCATCGTTAACTGCATTTCTGTGTTTTATTCATTTACAGTCTAGTCATGTAGATTTTCTGTGAGTTAATTATAAATAACAAAAGAAGGAGTTTACAAACAAGTTTTTTTTTGGCACTAATTATAAACCAAATATTCGTTCCCAATCATTAGATGGTACCAAAAAAATACATCAAATTACTTGAAGAATTGTTGGTTATCATAATTTTTATCAAAAACTAGCATAGGTAAATTCATAATAATGAATTATTTTGCATTTTAAAGTGAATATATTGTTTCACTTCCATTACTAGATTCTGAAGGAGTCGTCAGTTGATTGGCTTACATCCAAGCCGACTTATTTGGCAACTGTCATTTGTCATGATGTGGAAACATCAATATCAATGCAATGAGTCAATAAATAGTACACTGTTGTATTGATTGTAACTATTATATGATTATAATGTTGATTCTGAGGGTGCCGTGTTGATTTGACCAATGTGAACTGTACTCAAGCTCCAATAAGTACAAATCTCAATAGTTCTATGTCCAAATTATCAAATCCAAACTTATCATGTGTTATTAAATTTTTATTTTCTATTATTTCTCTTCCTATTCAACTGAAATGTGAATACAATGTCAATTATGTTGTAATCTTCAATTTTCTCCGAGCACTTCAGAAATAACATTCTAAATGTCAAATCTATATCTTCTAACATCTTGAGCTTCTCTTTTACATAACTGTTAGATTTTCTAATGCATATTGTCGCATAATCTTATTCATCATATCTAATTATAGGTTATACCGTGGGTATGAAGACATATGAAACGAGAGTTTATTTCTATCTCTGAGAAATATTGTAATATACTATATATCACGAATATTCAAGGTTCTTACATCTAAAACTAGATAACTTTGAAGGAGTGAGTTTTTTGTTAACTTAAACTTCTTGTGCAGACTTTTCCTCTATGTTCAAATTACAATGTATTATATCCGTAAAAACAATTTAAAAAAGTAAAAAACTTAGCTCTGTGCTAAATATCAAAGGATTAGTGTTGGAATTTTGAAGTAAATAAATTGACTAATCAAACCACAAAATTATGTGTTTAAACTTGCGGAAGTAGTTATAGAAAAAAAATATCACAAAACGGAGAGCATTGTTCAAAATAAATAACTTTGTTTCTCAGCAAACAAATGCATTATGTTCTGTGCTATCTTTTTTCTCTATCAAAATCCGCAAGACAGCACAGTATTTTAAGATTTGATTTCACTAATTTATTTACCTCAATCCTTTAATATTTAGCACAGAGCCCAGATTTTACTTTTACGAAACTCTTCAATAATTTTACTCTGCAAAATATATAAACAGTTTATTTGAGTAATATTGGATATTTTATACTTTTCATCAAATAAAAAATGTTGATTGGTAATTCCATTGTCATTATCAACCAAACTTTTCTTGGTTTGATCTAGTTTTATTTAATCTTAATTCTTAAGTACTAATTAGATCTAGAACAAAGAAATATCACTTAACTTGTGACATATTGTCTAATATTTTTATGAACAGATGTCTTTTCATGCTTAACATTTTCACTTCAAAAGTTTTCTCAAAGAATTACTTAATTCTACAGTTCGTGAAACAAATTAATTGATTATTTCCCTCATGTCAATTATACTGACAAATTTTACATAGTTACATCAACAATTATAGTAATAAATCGCTTGCAAATGGGAGTTTATCTCTGTTAATAACTAGGACCATTTAACGCGATAAACTGCATTTACCATGGGAAAACAACACACAGTTCTAATATGAGCAAAACAATCAGTTTTCGAAAATGTCAAAATTAAATCGTTTTAGAAATACACCTCTCATGATTTAATCGGACAGATGTCTCTCACGATGTTGCTAGGTAAACAATGTTTACAAGAAAAATTCCTTTGTGATATTATATACCAATAATTAAACATAGATACCTAAAAATCGTCCTAATTCGTTTCATCTTTAATTATTTAATGTATTTATCAGATGCAAAATAAATTTATTCAATTAGTTTTCTTAGAATGCGGTCGAAACATTACTCTGAAGCATATTTAGAAATGTCAAAACTATAAATTATGTTAAATGCCTTTTCAACAATTGAAATACATTACAATTTATTTGCTCATCTGTTAATTACACAGAACTATAGTTAAAATTCATACAGAGTTAGTACATCTGATAAAATATCTAAAAAAAATTTCCAGACCTAATTTTCAAACTGATATTTATTTCAACCAGACAGTAAAAGCTTCGATTAATACAGAGCGATACATTTTGAAATATCATAAATACAAATTAATTATTCATGGATATAATTCACTGAATTATTGCTTAAATTCACGTAAATATAACACATTTAATACAATAAATAATTTTTTTTATAAAATTGAATGGTCAAGAGTATAACATTTACTGTTACTGTGATGCTGGTCACCCGACGACGAAATTTTCTCAATAAAACTGCAAAAATCGTCGGTTTTCTCTCTCTTTCTGATATTAATCTCGTAGAGACCTTGCACTGCGCAGGTAGTCATTTAGTACAGAGCACGAAGGAGAATAATAGAAAAGCCGATACTCAGTTGAAAAACATGAAGCTTAAAATGTGAAGATGCGACCTCATGCGATCGCTCGACACTCGTTTCCAGCGACAAATTCGGTCACGTGATACTATTTTAAATTTCCCGGCATTTCAAAATATTCAGCGACAAGTTGCTGCGTCAAATAGCAGCGTCAACATGGCTTCTTTGCTTGCAGGAATTAAAAATATTAATATCGAAATTTGACATATAGAACTATAAATCGATTCATCGATGCGGATTTATATTATCAACGTATTCCAGCGCATCAAATATGGAGTGTGTAGATGGAGGATTATAAACGTGAGCTGATTCTAGGTGCAAAAAATAGGGATGGCTCTGTTAAACGCAAATAGCCTGTTTAGTGAAAAACGTCCTGTAATTACTGTTTAAATGATCGAATTACCAATGATCGATGAAAAAAAGAGAAATAGATTTCAACTGTACAGAATGAAAAATATCATATAGCAATTTATGCAGCATTCTACTTGAACCAATCAGTGCCACGTCGTTTATTTAGCTAAAGCTATCAACATAATATAAAAAATATAAAATCATATGACAAAAATATAATTATGATACTAATAATATGCCTAACCTGAAAAAAAAAATACAAAACTAACTGATTGACGTTGTATTATCAATACTTTTCAAGAATATATTTACTTTCTTTTTAAATGTGTAATATTGGTCACATTTCTTATATCATTTAGTGAACTATTACACTATTTTAATTTGACATTTTGAAAGTAATGCTCATTAGATATAACCTTCCTTCTATACACTACATCCATAGTAACAAAGCTCAACTTGTTCAGCTTTGTCGCTGAATATTTTGAAGTGCCGGGAAATTTAAAATAGTACTACGTAACCGAATTTGTCGCTGGAAACGAGTGTCGAGCGATCGCATGAGGTCGCACCTTAATGCGGCAGATGTGAGAGAGATAGCGAGAGTGGGCCCAGCTTTTCATGCTTCTTCCCAGTATTTTATACTGCCGCAGTATGATCTTGCGCCACTTATTCAAAAAAATACCGTCTTTGGGTACAGAAAAAAGAGAATGTTTCTCTTTACATGTTCTGTACCCACTAATTGCACTTTGGCACAAAACATATTCTACCAATTCCACAATATTTTTCAAGATGAAAATGTTAAATGTTGCGAAACTCGCCATTTATCTTCATACAAACATAGGCCTATTCTAGCTATCTCTTAGTTACCTTCTCTCTCTAACAATATTACATTTTTGGCTTCATTTTCACAACACAGTCAAGATAGAGAATTGCATAGGTGTTGTACAGAGCATGAATATGTATTGAAATCCTTCGATTGATTGTAAACCAACCAAAGTGATCCTAAAAGTTGGAGCATAGCTGTGAAGAAAATGTGAGGCTGTACAACTCTACTGACAATCCAACTTTTCCGTATTTGTTTCATAGAAAGAAAAAAAAAACATCATCAAGTAAACCTTCTTTATGACAACATTTGTCAACAAAATCATAAAAAATATCAAATAATTATAGTTTCATATTTGTTTCAAATAAAACCCAATGCGAGCAAAAACTGACAGCTCAGTCACATGTCAGCGTGGCGGTTATTTTCAAAAATGATTGATGGTATCCCTATCAAATTATATAATTCCAAAATATAAATCAAATAAAAATTATTATGTATATTATAATATTAATTTGTTATTAAGCGACTTACTTTCGGTATTTGTTCATTTTAAAATATTTTAAACAAAGTCCCAAGATTATAGTAACAACAACTACTCTTTACTTTAAAAATTGCAGTTCCAGTATTCAAAATTTGATATGCATCCTAAATATACGTAAAACCCATTTCTTGATCTCTTATTATCAATTTGACTCAAAGAATTGTTGAGACAAAAACACGACAGCAAAGCATTTCCGTTTGAATATCTTTGTCAAATTGCCAAGCGGCAAATATTTGTACAAATGAAAAAAAAAATTTGGCAATATCAAACATCTAGATCTAGAGGTATAACTGTGGCCTAATTATTATCAATGAATTTTAGTTTGTGACGAAGCAAATTTTTGAAACATTCTATTCAACTTTTCTCCCTTCTTTCCTTTTTTGACACGGTGCATTAAATGCTGCATTTTGCTTTGCATTTCGATTTTCTATTTTAAAGCAAAGGAAAATGTATCATGTCATACATAAAATCAGAGTGCACTGCACAAAATTTTGTGTGTGACAAGTTTCATTTTTATTCACATCAAAATGAAGATTCAGAATGCGAAGCCAATTGCAGCATTTAATGCAGTGTGTCAAGCGGCCCTTAGAGACTAACGGCAAATGTTCGCATCGCAACTCACAACTTCACATGAGTATGTTAAATAACTAAACCAAGAAGACTCCGAAAGAGACAGTACCTTTACGACCTTGTGTTCAACGTCGAAAGAGTGACATCCGAAAAGAGATTTTGTATTCTTTGGCTAAGATGATATCGTGCACTAATCCTTGGATTCAGGACTGAGAAAAGTCCAAGAGAAAAATAAAATTCAGTGAATAATATGTTGTTTCGATCCGCTTCGAGCTATCGAGAATAGCAACCAAGCAAAATAAAATATCCCTTTCAAAATCTTTACCCTCACAATAAATTAATTTTATCTATATTTTAGTTTGTAGAATATTATATTAGTATTGATAATAGTACTTTCAAAATATGTGCTTATTATTCCTTAGCAATTAAATTCTAGAAGAAGAAATTGAAAGAAATCTTGGCAGGCTGTTAACATAAGTATAATTTGATACTTAGCTACTTTTCACAATATTTTTCGTATTGGAATACTTTTCTTGTCATTATTTTTTTATTTTAGTACCCATTAGAAGCTTTCCAAATCAATTATGTTTTTTACAATAAAATTCTATTCGACGCCATTTTCCATTGTGATATCTACTTTATCGTTCCGTTGCAGTTCACTTTACAAACAATAGAATTGCATGAAGCAACTGTCTATCTCTTTCTGCCTCATTGAACTTCGTATTTCCTCTAAATTGAATGCCAATACAGAAATGTTGCCATTTAACATATTTCCAAACAAAAGCTGTCTACAATGAAGTGAAGTCAGTTGCATATATAGGTTGGAATGCGGTAATATCAGATCAAGGACTAACCACACACGAACTCCTATTTGTCTTGAGTGAAGTTTAAGGTTTCTTTGTGTTTCATATTTAATATTCAATAAAAGTCCTTGGTGAAATGTAGTGTATATCCAACCGTATTAAAAAAGAGTTCTTCATTTGGAGATCCAAGTTATTACTATAGTAATTATTACGCTGCATTTAATAATGCGAGTTAGCATGCAAATAGCAAGACAGTATAAATGTATATGGTGTTATTACTGTTCGAGCATACTACTATAATGGCACTATTAACTTGAACGGCGCGACTTAAATCGTTTTAATGAGACACATGTAAACAGAGTACTTACCAGAAATTATTGCTGGGAGTATATCTTGAAATGCGAGGTTCTTTTCCAGATTATAATCATAAAAATTTGTCACTGCTATGGAAATGAGGTATTTTGATGGTAATATGGTGATGAAGCTTCTAATCTTTAAAAACAGTAATCATTGAAATGGAACCTTTAATAAAATCTTGCAAACAATAGTAATAATAAATCAGCGACTTCAAATACTGAAAACAAGAAAAAAAAAATAGTTCAAAGTAAAATGCACTTCCGGTACAGACGTTTGCAACCATAATGCGAGGTGCACAACTAAACCTTAGGCCAGACTTAAGTACAAAATTTCTGCATTATACGTTCGACGGGCTTTGAGATTTGCGAGTTACATACACACACGTACAAACGTACTTATTTCCATCAAAATCTCGAAATTCGAATTTTATCGGTTTCACAATGCTTGTACTTTGTCACAAGTAAAAAGAAGATGTAAAAACTCATCATTTGGCCAAGTCTAAGTCTGAAATGTTGAATGTAACACATGTAAATTGAAACATGACATAAGAAATATTATTTCCGCATGAAATCTATTTTTAAACCTCAAGAAATGCTACAAAGAATAAGAACTGATGAAATAAAGTATATTAATTTCGTAAGTACTTTTTGATACATGTAATTATCAATTTACTTACAATTGTTATCTTATATAAATACTATGCCACGTGCTTCGATGGAATGAGTTAACTAGGACAGGACAAATCGATGCAACCAATTTTTTTCGATAATTTATTGTGGCAATGAATCGTTTTACACTCAATAATACTAGGAAAAGGCTTGTAAAAGTAAAAGAATCAATTAAAACATAAAAAATTGTAAATTATTGAGCAATTAGGAAAATCAATTTAAATACTCGAGAAATTTTTATTGTATATGTGTTATTAAAGATATAAAAACAAAATCTTATTCTTTCGTCACGCAACAAAAAATGTTACGTGAATTTCTAGTACATACAATTATTTCTTCTAGTGTAGTATGTCCTAGAAATAAAAATATTTGGTTTTTCATCCAATATAACTTTCCTGTCGTTGCGACGCTGTAGACTTTTGAATGAATATTTAAAATCGTTATTTCAAATATTTTTTGACGAGATCAATTTTAATTACAAATTGAAGTATGGAACAACTCACGTCATCCCTCTGTTAAATATATATCAATGATCTTCACTGCGAGCATTTTGCTTTGCTCGTACTTTCATATTCAATCTCACCGTATATCAGTGACAATTTATACTATTAATTTAAATATTTTCTTGTAAAAAGATAATATATTTTATTTCCTTCACAAATCTGGAGGTAAAGTGACAGAAATACCTTTCTGATAAGATGAACTTTCGAACAATAATTATTCCAATGAGGGTGTAATAAGGATTTAATTTGAGAAGGGACGAAATGGTAATTAAGGTATCGAGGGTGTTAAAAGGACAATAATGCCTAAGGTCAACAGTGTACTTTCCGAGGGCCTCCGGCCCGAGGTGTGTACGTTGATCGTAGGCATTATCGTCCGTTGCAACTCCCGTGGTGCCTTCAATGTTTAATGTCCGACTAATGTACAATTTCAATCAAAATTTTTAGCAATGTATGTCCTATCATTGTGATTTCTGTCAGAGAAATTACTCTAGCTACTTGCTATAAGTAGGGAACATGATATTCTTGTTTGTATTTTTCAAAATAATGCCCTTGGGTATTATTTTTTACGTAATACGTAATAACCCTGGAATCAGTATTACCATGAAAACAATAATAAACTAGTCGAACATTAAAATTTTATTCTGCCTGTTTATTAAACATATAGTAGCGTTTCAGCCCTAGGCTTCGCAGCAAAATAGGTTAATCGCCTTTTTGAGCAGAATACTTTCTTGACGTGGTCAATTTCGATTACAGAATATTCTCCCAGAAGCGTCAGTCAGATAAAGAATCTCGGTTGCAGAGACAGATCATTTATTAAACAGATTTAAATGTCCAATCGACTACTCTCGCGGAACTTCGTTAACTTTCGTTACAAAATGCTTTGTATCAGAATGTACCGAACGTTTTTGCACTCCATGTGCATGAGGTCCGTAAAATAATATGAGCTACTGTCAATTGTTATTTTCTTATGATGAGAATGTTTATTTAATAACCATTTTGAGTTTCTCGTTTCAGTCTACAAACAGTTTTAAATGTCCAAGCTGCTGTAGATCAAAGCGCCGACAGCGAGTGTCGCTTCTGTGGTATCGATCTCTGAACTCACAATCCTTCCGCTACATTTAATCGATCTATAGATATTTCTAAGACCTATTCGTTGAGGAAAAAAATTTTTTTTCATTTCTTTATCATCTTTCTTGAATTAATATTAGCGGCTAAATTTTAATTTATTCGTATCAGTTTATATATTAAATAGCATCGCAAATAAGATTTTTTACTAATCTTAATAGATAAAAATGATTATTGTGTGTGTACCTCAGGAGATAGATACATGCTATCCGAAACTTTTCTATAGGCCTTTTTAGGACCTACAATTTTCTAGTACATTGTTTTGATGTAACCCTTATAGTACAGTCATTGAGTGGTTATACCTGAAAAGTTTTCCAGGAATTTTGAAAATGGGTATTTTCATAGATTTTAATATGCTTTTCCGAATTTCAACTTTGCCACCTCGTATCTTTGCCGCTCGTGCCACCATATTGGAGAAATGGCACCTAAAAGCAGTTTTTTGACAATTTCTCCTTTCCGACTTGTTCCACGATAAAAATATTTATATAAAATCGAGGGGGAAACCGCTACAAAAATTTTGTACACTAGAATGCCAAAAATGCTATGAAATGTACAAAAATCTCGTGCAAAACAGAAAAATGTCATAAAATACAAAATGATCTATTTCATAATTGTTTGATTGGAGATAATGATGTGAATTTTTTTCATTGCAAAAACTAAAGTTTAATTGTCATTTCAGTTAAATTTGTGTATTTAATACATTATTGTTTATTATTAAACAGGGCATAAATAGATATAGGCGAGATATTTTAGCACAAAAATATTAGATTTTTGTAAAAGACTACAACAGTAATCCGAGTACACCAATATATGAAGTAGGTGTCTGAGAATAAACTATCAAAAATGGCCCGAACAAAAGTTGTCAGTTGTCAGACATCCAATTCACATAATGATAAACTCGGATTGCTGTTTAAAAAATTTACATGAAAAATCTATTCAACCTGTGCTAATAATTGAAATGAAAGAGTAAACTCAAGCTAACAATTACAAAATTATTTAAAAACAGTACAAAGTATTGAAAAACGAACCACAAAAAAAAAGAAATTAAAAAATATCTCATGCACTTGTAGATCAGCAATATTTATTTTATACATTACAAGTTACTCATATGCATGACGCACACATGTTACTATATTGACTACCATTTAACATTAGCTTTTGCGCATGCGCACTTTGAAGAAAATATCTTCATTGTCGTTCCAATGCCGGTAAAATGCAGTGAAAATGCCATTAAAATACCGCCGTAATTCCAAAAATCCCGATAATTGCCGTCCAAATGCCGTAAATACTGTTCAATGCCGTTCAAATGCCGATGAATTTTCATGAATGCCGCACAATGCCATCAGTTTGTAATTGTATACTAAAATGCCGTTGCGGTTTCCCCCTCGTATAAAATGAAACAAGAGAAAATTTCCTACAATTTCTGTAATTACTTTTTTTCTCGTAGAATCAATAGCTTTGACGTACGAGCGCCGCAAAGTGTAGTTGGGCGCGTAGATCGCAGTTGTGGATGAGAAGTTGTAAAATAGCTTCCTTCTCGCAAAGATGCAGCGACTAACTTCTCATTATTTTATCGTTTTCAACATACATCGTGAACTACTATCGATCTCAGTTCCACCAAAAGTTTATCCTTGTTGTCCTTTTCTTTAATACTTGAATTACGACAAGTCTCCAATCCTTTTTCTTTCACTTCAATCACTTCAATTTTATGCAATGGATTAACACAAATAAAACAATTTACTTTATTAGACGCCATGGCTCTACAAATGCAAACGACACTGTGAAGGGAGAGAAAGCGACGCATTTCTTTATAACTGCAAAGGACAGGCCATAATAAGCCAGTTTTCCAACGCATTGTAAAATATTTATTATTAGTATAGTTTTTAGATTCAAGTTAATCTTATAATGTCACGGTTTGGCGTAGATGTATAATTGTTTGCGGCGCTCGTACGCCAAAACTATTGATTTTACGGAAAAAAAGGTTATCTCATAAATTGTAACAAACTTCCTCTAGTTTCATTTAATATATAAATGCTTTCATCGTGTAATGAGTCAGAAAGGAGATATTGTCAAAAAACTGCTTTTAGGCGCCATTTTTCCAATATAGCGGCGCGAGCGGCAAAGATACAAGGTGGCAATTCAGAAAGAGTATATTGAAATCTATAAAACTATCCATTTTTTTTTTAGAAACAAACGACTGTTTCATCAAGATTTGGTCACCGTTAGCCACGTAATCTCAGGAAAACAGTTTTTTTGACAAAACATCGTCTAGCTCAGTCAATTTATACAAAATATTTACAAATTATATACACAAACCTTCCTCATTTATCGCTCTTTCTCTTAGTGTAAACCGTATAAAAATCCGTTGCGTGGCTTAGAAGAAATAAGCGGAGAAACAGGCAGCCACTTTGTGAGTTGCTAGTTGTATCGCTGTCTTCTGAATTTTTATTGTCACTTAACTGAACAATGTGGTATCAAAACTCAAAAATCCAATGTGACACGAACATTGTTGTCATCACTTCGATTCGTTAGTTTTTGTTTGAGCCGAGCTTAAAATTCAAGCTACAGTGGTGCAACTGGCCATTAGAGATAGATTTATTCATCTATCCATCTTTTTTATGTAGATATTGAGTAATTAAGAGAATGCAGTCAATATTTTCATTCTTTCTTTCATACTACTTAATAGGTCACATCTTGATCATCTTTAGAAGCTCAATATAATTTATATTATACGATAATTCTAAGAGGCCGGCACAAAAATATAAAAATCTAAAAATAAATAATACTTGAAATAATGATTCAATTTAATTTCAGTAGATTGGACAGACTAAGCTATATTTAAAAATATGGCTAGTTGAACATAAGCATAATAATAAGAAATTGAATATAAATACGTCAAAAGTGCTCTAATCACGCACTGTAACAACACTGGCCACTCATTCAATTTTGATGAGATTCGTATTATTCTCAATGAAACTAACTTAAATAAAAGACACGCTGGAAATGCTGTATAAAAAACAAGACAAATATACCCCTGGCAACTTTTTGGCTTTTGAAAAAATAATTTTCTCCTCGGCTAGACTTTTATTCTAATTGCACTAAATAATCATATCTGAAAAATTCATTGAAATCTTGGAATATTACAAAAACGGATAACAACCTACATACTAATTTTGTAATCTAGAAAATTGATTTTAAGTGAAAAATTGGCTATTTGAAACAAGAAAATTTTCACAGATTTTCAGCGGAAATAATTCGTAATAACACAAATTTTGCGCTATTTCCAAATGAAGTGAAATACAAGATAAGAGTAATTGCCAATCTAAAAATTTAATAAAAACAATTGAGTGCAACAGCTTCAATTTTTGTGGCTTTTTTGTTTTAGTCTTGCTGCTTTTTTCTTCCAAGAAGAATATTTTTAATAGAATTTACTAGATATATTTATTCCAAACTGGACATTAATAGTCATGCTCTACTTAAAACAAAAGAAATCTGAAGTCAATAAATAGAATATGCATAATTGACATTGTTTTGAAATGAGCATCAAAAATTGAATAAACGACTTTGCTTTCTATTTCACTGAATTGAGGACATCTCACATTTCAAATTGCTTTTTTTAACGAAAAATTATCTAATCTAATATACATGTATATCAATTTCAAATCACTTTGATGATATTATTAAACCTAACGAATATACTTGTAACTACTTCAACGTTTCAAGTTTGTATTTAATAAAAAATAACTAAAATTTAATAAAATAATGAACAGAAAGTTCAAATCATTTTCCTCTTATTGTACAATTAATAATAATTGTATAATATGCGTTTTTGCCACAGGAAACTACATAAGTGAAACTAATGAACTGATCTAAATGAAACGGCGTCGATAATTACAAAACTGTTTCTTCCTGATCATCGAACAAATTGTTAATAACTCTAACAGACAGGCATTGCAACCTTGATGCTGTCAAGTGATCTCCTTCCGGTGGGTGCATTTGTTTCCGAACAAAACAGAAATCTGATTGTCTAACCTATTTTACATACTAATCCAATTTTCACGATTTATTATTGTTATATAACCTTTTATTTGTACTCAAATCCTGCTGGACAAAGGATTATATATTTGTTTTTTTTTTATGTTCAAATGATGTATGTGAAGCGAATTACATGTAATTTTAACACTTTCCTCCAACTTATCTCCACTGCAAGTGTCGACGATTGAGACCTGTAAACAAAAACTATCTGAAGAAAAACGCGTTGGTATTCAAATGTTCCATCCTGATGAAAAATTACATTTATAGCTGGATAGCCAATTTTTTATGTTGTAGACCTGTGAAGCTGATTGAAGCACTTGTTACAATATATTATTGTCATATTTGTAGACTGCAAATTTAAATTAATAATTAGCAAGTATATAATTAACTTTTTAATGGTGCGTTCATAATTCAAACGGTTGTTTTAATAACAAATAAATAAATATGAGTATCATAATCATTATTAAATCTTAAATCACACATGCTAACGTACCTTTTTTATCAATGTGTTTGTATTTTAATTACCTATTGTTTAATTTTTTATAAGAAATCATGACAGTTGTAAATGGAATAATTTTAGCACGTTATATTTCTTGCGTGATAAAAAATTGACAACAAATAAACCTTGTTTGTAATTACATTTATTCTAATTTACATATTTCATAACAACGAAATAAATTAGGTAGTGAGAAAGGAGAGAAAAAACTTATTGTTCTTAAGATGAAGCACCATCTCCGGTTTGATTATTAGTAATTGTACAAATTCCTGCAATATCACCAATAAAATACCCATAAAATGTTGATGTCAGAATCTATTCTATTCTATTCTGTATGTATTGTCAGGAAGATAGGTACACTTCCCGCAACCGTACAGCGTGTTGTCTAGTTCACAATATTTTAAACACTTCTCACATTAAAATATTGTAAATTAGCTAACACGCTATACACAATCGAGGACAAACAATATCCGTACTACAACGTTGGTTGCTACGCCCATTTAAGTTCGAGAAATGTTATCACACATAGTCTGTGCTATGTTTCGTCTTAGTTTCTTAGTTTTTAATATTAGATCAAAATATGGTGAATTAGGCAACACGCAATACGATCGAGTAAAGTAACAGCTAGCGTCACTGTCTTCTCTTTCCTCTAATCTGGTTAATGCAATTCGCACTACAACGGATACTAAGCCCTTTAAAGTTGCTAGCATAGCCTAGATTGTATTTCATCTGAGTCTTATACACTGAATTAAATATAAACTTAATTTTATGTACAAGCTCAAAATAAATCAAGTCTACTATATATAAATTAAATCATTTGTAATCTTCGTTCAATGGTTCTCCTACATTTCTCTGATTAAAATATTATAAGCTAGGAAACACTCTGTATGAGCGAGAAAAGTGTCTTTCTCACATGGAAAAATGCAACCCGCACTACGACAGTGGGTAATATATTCACTCAAGTTCTTAACAATAAATTCCACTACGTATCGTATCTGAATTTTAAACATTTGTAGAATCAAAATATTGTAAACTAAGCAACACACTTCACGGTTGTGAATAGTCACAGCTACGAAGGAGAATAATAGAGGAGCGGACACTCAATTGGAAAACATGAAGCCTAAAATGTAATGCGTCAGGTGTGAGAGAGATAGCGAGAGTAGGCCCAGCTTTGCGTGCTACATATTCAAAAATGAGATGATATTTAAATTTTTTTACATTAAATACTTTATTATTTATTAAATGAAAGGCAAAAATGCAATGAAACAGTACATTATGGAACATGTTTTATAAACGTTTCTTTGGACATAACTTTTCTAATTATGAATCAATTTTATGAATATTCTGTATTACAATGGGCGTTATAAAATTTAAAAAATATATACAAATAATTCCCTATTCACCAGAAAAAAAGGTAGGAATAAAAAATGCTGCTATGTAAAATTTTTTTGTTTGTTGAACATTAACGAAAAACTTAACAAAAATATAATATACATCTACGATCACACAAAAAGTGGCTATTTTTGACATGATTTCTAGTTTAATAATATGAAAAATTGATATTATAACTTTTCAATTAGATGATCATTCTTTTATGATATCTTCCTCTGTGAAATGTTTTTCACTAATGAAATCTGTTCTTCTTAGTATTTTATCCCTGGTATGATCTTGCGCCAGTTATTAAATAAAATACCGTCTTTGGATACAGGAAAAAGAGAATGTTCTTCTTTACATGTCCTGTACTCATTATTGCACTTTGGCACAAAACATTTTCTATCCATTTTACAATATTTTTTAGGCGATCATGACAAGAAAGGTGTTTTTATGGCTTCTTTTGCGGCCGTGAAGTTTCACTTTTTGGGACTCATCTGTCAAATTTTACTTTTTGGGACTGATCTGTCAAATATTACTTTTTGGGACTGATCTGTCAAAAAATATTTCATAAACACTTTATATTTACCTATATGGGCAGCTTGATGAACTCTTTAAGACACAGTTTTCGCTTAAATAGTACATATATTCTTCCGTCAACCTCTGTAGTTCTTGCAATTCAAAAAATAAATACGCATTTTTTGTTAAATGTCAATTTGATAGAAGACAATAAAATAAAACAATTTCAACGGCAACTAAGATTTACAATTGCAATGTTTTAGAAATAAATAGATAAAATGATGTGATTTTGAATTATTTCGTAATGATCGCCTAAAAAACATTGTGTGCACCTCGGCCTACAGTTCTTTTTTGGTCTCACCTGAATTGCAGCCTCAGCTACGCTTCGGCCGCAAACAACAGATTCGACCAAAAAAGATAAGCTTTACGGCCTTGATACACAAATAACTTTTTTAAGATGAAAAACTCGCCATTTACTTCCATACAAACATGGGCCTATTCTAGCTATTTCTCAGTTACCTTCTCTCTCTAACAATATTACATTTTTGGTTTTACTTTTAAAACACAGTCAAGGATGTATGAGCGTGACAACAATTTTTGATTTCAAGCCTCAAAATTTATTTATTATTAGTTTTCTACTCAAAAAATTTACTGTTAAAATTTCAGGATAGGTCACCGTTCATATTTTGAAGTAATAAATTGTTGAAAATTGACACAGAATACATTGCTCTTATGGAGAAAAAGGTGATTGAGCTCATAAATAAATAGAAATCAATATGTTCAAGTTCGCGTAGAATAAAAAAAAAAAACTATACATAAGAAAGATGAATATTGCAGTGTCCCGTCAATATTTTAAAAACGGTATGTATCCGTTTATCCTGAAAAGAAAAATTGAAATGAAATTCAAATTACTTGATTGAATAAATTTTTACTCGCAATCAACTGACACGGCAACGTTGCACTGCTATAGCAAGGTGGCGAGCACGTGGATTTTTGCTGCATTGCCAAGTTAACACAGATCACGTGAATAATTTCTCCACTTCACCCCGCAAACGTTCAAGCCTATCACCACCCATCAAAATTCACTATTCCCACACGCCCTCGCTCATACATCCTTAAGAAAGGGAATTGCATAGACGTGCTCATGGTCACAGCTAACGTCCCCATCTTCTTCCTCTCATTCGGACAATTTCAACCCGCAGGACAACGATGGATACTACGCCTATTCAAGTTCCTACTATACATCAAATGCCTCCAGACATTGTCTCACGTCTGTATCATGTTCCGTCAGAGTTTGAAACATTTCTCGTCTGTATTACGTATCGCATCTGAGTTTTGAGCATTTCTCAGATCAAAATATTGTAAAGCAGGCAACACGCTGTACGATCAAGGAAAACACATCTAGCATCCGTCTTCTCTTTTTTCTAAACTGGTCAAATGTAAACCGCACTACAGCGATGGATGCTACGTCTATTTGAGTTTTTAGTTGCCACTTCACAATGAATGCCACCCATCGCCAGTATGTCTATCAGTATATACGAAAAAAAAGTTTTAATATGGAAATATCTAAAAAACAACAATTATATAATACGTAGATAAGGTAGTTCTAAACTAGAAATAAAAAATTACGTGAAAATGCGTAAACAATCATATACAATAATCAAATACACAATGATACACATTTCTATTTCATTTATTTTCATAAACATCCCTCGAAATAAACTATACCACTGTTAAATAAACTCAATTAATTGTAATCAGGCTGCGAAGTACGTGGTGGGGGTAACTAAATCGACTGCAGCGTGAGTAGTGGACAAAATAAGCATTATTACGGGCTCATATTGTGTTTACAGTGCTATAAAAAAAGGATCGTTATAGTTGTTGTGTCGTAAAGTGACCATTCGTTCCCCATTCATCTGCAAACCTAACCTCAACGTATGCAAAATAATATACATATCATGCTTAGAAATATTTTTGATATTCTTTCAATAATACTTATTTTTATCAGTTCTTTGATTTCAATAACTTTCAAACTTACAGAACTCTTAAATTTTTTTTTATTAATTTATATTCACAAATATCAATGATGCTACATACTAACAAACCCGGGAAAATGTGCGTTATAGAGGGCATTGTCGGCCCGCACCCTGCGTATAGAAAAGCTTACTGAGCATTGTTCAAGCAATCATTTTGTTTAATATACAAAAAAAAAAAAAAAAATGGAAAGATCAATTTTTATGTAACATTCAATTAAATGCGAAGGGTAGTCACACCGACTCATTGTGAGATTAAATTAAAATTAAGAATGCATTCGGTGACTGCGGAACTTTTTGACACTTCCTGTTGGCTGTTTTATGGATACACATGCTTTTGATCAAAAACAAACATTGATTTTAATACGTATTTTAAAATTTTGTAACGTAATATGCGACGAAAAATAACTTCTGGTTTTTTAAAAACTTTTACATCAAGTTACTTGTCGCGTGGAAACAATTGTAACAAGCATTTTATACTTTTGGGATACCAAAAATAAATTCACAAGTTTTTGCTTATATTTATTTTAAACTTCACATTTGGGTCGTTCCAATAACGTGCGCCTCCGTTGCTTAACGACCATCATGAAACTAATACTCCACATAGTTTTGTAATCACTCGATCAAGCTGGATTGATTTACTAAGCAAATAGAACGTACGTAGTATTGCACGTATTATTTCAGAAAACAATTAATTCACTCATTCAATCTAGTTGGATTACATTTGTACTTCATGCATTTTCTATTCCATCAAAAAATTCATTATTATAGAAAAAATTCGTTTAATATTCCACCATATTTTTGAATTGTTCATTATTTGGGAATTACATCGTTAATTTATTTAACGTTAATAGATGTCAGCACAGATTCTGACTCCTCAACTATAATCTGTGAAAGTGCAAAGAACTTGTAGACAATCAGACTGTTGTGAAAAATGTTCTATCTATATAAATGCGTTAAATCCCTACATAAAAATCAATGTACTTGACACAGTGAGATATGAATATAAAAAAGATGAATAAAATCGAAAGATGCAGCTGTTGGCACTTGATGAAACATTTGGTTTAACCCAAGATAATTGCCCCATATTTCCTGTACAGCTTCAAGCAATCTAGCTTCTCTGTCGATTTGCATCTTATCAATGCACAGAAATTGAGCTTCTGTCCATCAAGTGAATAGCATGATACTGAATACTAATCAGCGTATTCAGGTTTGCTCAATTCTTGTTGATTCCCTTGAAATCTAAATAGTACTCAATTTCAAGATTATGGAAATTGTTGGTTAAATTACTAATTCTGTCTGACTCATTTGATATAACGTAACTCTTTATGAGTATACAAAATAATAATATATTATCATCAAAATGATGAAATTTATTCTTTAAGCTTCCAACAAAATAGTGAAAATTATACATCAATCTGACTCGCTAATTAAAACGTCAAACAAAATCTATCTTCAGCTTCATAATAACAGCTATTAATTTCAATATCAGATCACTTTTAATTATCAAAACTCTTTGGCGTATAATCTTCAAATTATATTTTCCTTGCCCATTAAATTCTAACAAATGTCAAGGATTTCACTTGTTGCCAAGGATGGTGTGATGTTTAGTTAATGGACTGGCTTTTGTTTATTCTCAGTTTTTTGCACGAAAAGTAATAGCTAATTTTTTAGTAAATTGATTCCTGTAAAAATAAGTTTTTCTAATATTTTTTGTTTCAATTTATCTATTGGAAAAGAATTTCAAATTTGCTTGAAGTACAATAGTGTCGCATTCTTTATTTGTTGATACCAACTAAAAAATATTTAAATTATATAAATTTTGGCAAGTACTCCTCCAGCGTACAATGTTTTAAAAATAAACAATTCTATTGTCAATATTTACTGTTTACATTCAATTTTCAGTTGGTAAAACAAAGACGACAAGACATCTTTTTATCTGTCCGAAATTCTTGCATTACAATTCAGAAATGAAAAATCTACTACTTTCGCTGCTTTTTTGTCTTATCATTCTTTACCATCAGTCCAAACGCTATCACAAATAAACTTACTCCATCTACTTTTAGTCCTTTGGACATGTGAAAGATTACTTGTCAATCCTTTAACTTTGGAATCTCGAAAGTCTTGTTCATCTAAACTGAAATCTCTTTCGTTTCTGTTGGAAGTGCTTGTGTTTTTACGAGAACATTCTTAAAGTTAAAGTACTTCTAAAACAGATCTCTGACAGTAGATAAATACGTTACGTAAATAAAGTCTTGAAAAGGGAATAACTTATGCAGAAATTCACAAATAAGAACACTTTTGAATATATATGTTGTTTTTTAGGTCACAGAGCACACACAGTATATTTCGGAGTCCATCTTCCTGGAGAAAGAAGACATTCGCACCGAAGACACCACAAGCATCCAAGGTCGAAAAGCCAAGAAAAAGATGAAGAACCTACCTTGCCAAGTAAGCAACCAATCTTTTGCAAAACTAAAAATAAAAAAAGGCATTAATTAAGAATATTATTTCATGCAATTTTTAATGAACTTCTTGAGTTTAATTACTTATAATCGATAAAGTATCTTTTTCGAAAGTTCATTAAAATATCAAGGAAGCATAAAAGACGGAAACTTTTATACAATCTGGGATTGGATAAGTCATACCAACTTTACAACATTGAAAATACAGTACTGAAAGAATTTTTTTCTTTGTAATTATTGTTATAATTTTGTTTCCTTTTGAAGGAACAGATTCAAACATCGTTTAAGTTTATATTAAATTCCAGAAATTCTAGATGATTTCATGAAAAAAATTGTGTAAAATGCAGTTAAAAATCAAAACTAATTAGGAAGCAGTTGAAAACTTTTCCAAATTTTGATTAAATTTTGAACATCCGATGTAGCTTGGACGAACTTCGTAACTACAGACAAAGACAAATCATGTCTCCAACACATTTCGTTTTTCAATGGCAAAAACAGATCTCACTTGAACTTCTGAATGTTCTGTAATTTATCTTCGAAGAAAAACAACTCACTTTTTTCTAAGGTTAAATATCTAATAATATCCTAATATTATTGTTTGCTCAATGCGAAGTTCATTGCTCCACGAAACTATTTTCGATTCCCAAAAATGTTTTGCAGAATCATTTTTTGCGTGTACCATATCGCGCTATTAAATTCATTTCTCTACCAGCGAATTGACACAAAAAACAATTTTTAATGTTTGCGTAGGAATCGTGCTAATTTTGCCTTGCAATTGTGAAAAATCGCTTTAAATGTGACCATGTACTCAATGTTTGAATGTAGGCAAGATATTTGCTCTTCGCTTCATGTTAAATTATTGGCTATTCAATTGTCAAGTAACAATAGAATTAACTGTGATTACAATTGAAGTCAATATACAAATAGATTTTACCTAATTTGAAACAAAATTAAATTGCACAGTTATATATAAACTGTTTTTTAACAAATGGATCAGATTTAAAACAAGTTTTATTTAAAAGTAAATCGAATAAAACTGCTTATTACTTTAATAAGTCCAATTTCCAATTAATATTAATGTACTTTTCTAATCTTCCACCTACAGCAGAAGAAGACCCAATACCTAGTGAGTATTTAAATATTTATGACACTTGAAACTTATCTATTTATCGAATTGAATTAAGTACAATAAAAGGTTAGACAATAAATTGAACTGTCTGAAAATAACCAGTTTAATACAATTTGAGTTAATTTGACATTTGATATGATATTAGCACGCGAAATAACAATTGGAAACCTTAACCTATTATTAAATATAGGAATCAGTAGATAGCCAAGTGATTTTGAATGAGATTTGTATGTAACTGATAGTGTAATGTGACGGTGTGAATTTTTAACATTATTTCAACTACTTATTAATTTCCTTCTCTTTATAAAAATATATTAATACAAATGTAAACTTTAGTTTTAAACTCATTTTGAACATTGTAATCATTGAATAATTTAAGATTCCCGCCAATACAAAATAGTGAAAATTTTAAGAAAGATAAGACCAAATTTGATTCAAAAAAATATAGAAAATTGGGCCACAAAAATTCATAAAGCCAAGTACGTCTGCGCTCCTTTTACATACGTAAATCCTGCTACAGTAGGTTCAGGTCTGGGCTCTCAGGGCTCGAACTTAGTGGAACACTGCTTCAAAATATAATCACTATGTTATTACCCATCCTAGGAAAAAAATATTCTTCATTGTTTCAAAAATGAGAATTTTTTGTAGGTAAATCTGCAAGCATGAAAAAATATGGAAAAATTCTACATAAAAAAGTTATGAAATCGGATAGAGCAAATTCCAATTCCTGATAAAGCCATCAAATAATAAATGAAGAGACATTTACTATTTCTGGTACAAGTAAAAATGATCCTGGATTATTTTATGTTATAATGAATTGCTTCATCAAGAATTGGAATGAGCTTCATTTGATTTCAGAGCTTTTTTATGTGCAATTTTTCTATATTTTTTATGTACGCACAAGATGTTTTTTGGGAACGGGATTTCACTTTTTTCTATTTAAAATGAGGACTGAAATTAATGTGGCACCGATAATAATGTATAACAAAAATGTTATGCTTTAAAAAATTCATTTAACCGGGATATGAATAAAATTTATAAATTATATGGTTTAAAATATTATAATGGAAGGCATGCAATTCAAAAAGCCCAAAAGACTCAAACGGTCGTGTGAATTTGTAAAAAAAAGTGAAATATCGTGTTTCCAAATTACATGCCGATGAAAAAAATGGAAGTTTCTGCTATTAAACACTTGTCAAAAAAATGGCCATGCATTCCTCGTTGGCACAAGGGTGGCAAATTATATAATAAGAGAGATCCCGGCTATAGTTGGTTTTACATTTGTTCAAAATTTCCCCAAAATTCTCCACCCTTGGTCCAACGAGGCATGCATGCCAATTTTTTCACAAGTGTTTTATGCTGAAACTTTCATTCTTGACATTGAAATGCAATTTGGAAACATTTTTCTTACAAGTTCATTCGATACCGTTTGAGCCTTTTGGACTGTTGCGAATTGCATGCCTTTCAGTATTGGACTTTAAATCACTTTCAACTATTTTATGTCACAAAGGCATGCACAATTTTTTCTTAAATATAATTGGAGTTTGCACTGTGACCGGAAAGCGTGCATCGGTCAATAATCTTTTTATCTTTCTTATCAAGGGGTATATTTTCAATCCTCAAAAAGGTATGCGGTATAAAACGGAAAACCTCAAATGTCACCATCTCTCGGTCTATTATTATTATTATCACAAATAATTTACTTGCACTGAAGTAAATATTATTATGAAATAAAAGACAAACATAAAAGACATGATTTGCCATTAACGAAATCATCTTAGCTTCTTTAGTCAAACACGTTTGACATTGTTCAACAAATATTTTTGTAATTTTCAATATTTTGCAGTCATATTTCACACAATTTATTCCATTGATTCAATATTTGCTATCAAGATGCTTGAAATAATTTCATTTTCATGTCAATAAAGATCAAAATCGTATCAAACAAGTCATTGAATATATACTATGAACAGATCGCTTAGTGGCAGTGAATAATTGTAGCAAAATTGGAACTAGTGATATTTGCGGCCAAACTTATAATCAGATTTTTGTTCACTTTTCCAACTTTAATTGCCAGCCCCTACTATTTGATAGGGTTAATAAGGATCAAAATCGCGAGTATACCGTGATTTAAGCCCTATATATGGAAGGAAAAAATTAGTTTTGAACTCCAAGTCAGTCAGTAGCGCATAATGCCTGATAAATTTATCTCGAAAAACTAGCATTTCAACCTATTCGGTCGCTCGTTTATCATCGTTCTTGAGCAAATTTTAGCGAGATTCAGCGCAACATCAACTTACATTTGTTCATCTTAATAATAATAGAAATAAATTAGCTCCAGACTTGCGCTATCTCGAATAGTTATCAGCCCTGTTGATGATCTTATCTTGTGCTATTTTGAGTTGTTATCAGGGAGATTTATTCATGTTCCTGTCCTGAAATTCCGATCTCAAAATTTCACGCAATGCGCGTAGTTATTAACCATGTAGGAAACTATACTGTTATGCTACCCTGAGTAGCTTACAGTTATATTTAATTGTGTTACACGATTATGTTTGAATGTCCCAAAAATTATTCCCAATAACAGAATCACATTCAGCTCCCAAATATTTATATTGAAACAAAAACTAAGATTAATGTTGCTCTTCTGATGAATGAGTTGAAACCGCTGGCGCCCGAGAAAACCTGAACAGTCGTAATTCAGTTTTATAATATAATTTCTTTACTTTACATTATTATTATAATAAACGAGAATGCTTGTTTACTAATTTGTTATTAAGTCTTGTGTGCTAATTTGATCATTATTTGATTCTTCGTCTTCATTATAATATGTATTAATAATTGATTGTTCCATTGTCGTAATCAACCAAACTGTTTGTGGTTGCGTGCTGATTTGATCATTGTCTGATTTTTTATCGTGATCAAAAGCAATAGTTTCTTCAATCAGTACAAGTTGAAAGCAATATTTAATTTTGAATGAAAATTAATGGAATAGTACTGTTACAATAGTAAAAATTAAATTACAAAATGTGATCCAGAGGCAAGCCAATAACAAGTACTGTATAATACATATATACTTTTTGAAAGGTTTAATTTTGTTTTAATTCTGCAAATATATATTTTTGACGTTTCGATCCTCTATCCAAGAGTCTTCATCAGAAAAGCAATGATGCAAAAATAAACTAGGCAAATAGCTAGATAATTAAAAAATATACAGAAGACTAGATGTGCAAACATGGATGCCACATTTAGTACAGAATTCTGGAAAAAAATAATTTATATACTACTTCTTATTCATAAAATTGATAGTTTCCATGAAGGAAAAAACTTTTCAGAACTCATTTTATAAATAAATATGTTTTATTGGGTATAAGTTCTGTAAATTTATTAGAAACACAACGTTTCAACAGCAAAGTGCTGCCTTTTTCAAGTGAAAATAAATATAAATATAAATAAACAAAATTGTCAAGACAACAAAAATAAAAATAAAAGTACAAATAATAACTAGATTAGTTTAAAATATATTAACTCCTAGGATCGTAGAGCTCTGACTGTGATTGATGATTCAATATCCACAGGTCTTCAGGAGATAATAATGAAGGTCTAAATAGGGAAATTGTCAGCTCCTTGTGGTTCTAGGTCAATCTGGCTCTACTCTTTTTGGTTTGGCGCATAACTGAACCATCCACAGATCTTCAGGAGGTGGTGATGAAGTAACTCGTGCAAGTAGATTCGTAGATACAAATAACTTGAAATTATGAACAAATGATTGGTAGCCATGATCGATTAAGTTCATAACCAGTATTCAAATTCAAATTATTCGGTGATTTTTTAATTTCAATTGCTTCTCTTATAAGCCTCTTGAACCAATTGTTCTCTTTAGCCAGAAGCTTCGTATTCTTGAAGTCAATGCCATGTAATTCTTGTATAGCATGCTCAGCCACAGCAGATTCTTCTGGATGGTTTAATCTTATATGACGAGAATGCTCTTTCAATCTTGTTTCTACAGTCCTCTTGGTTTGTCCAATATATACTTTGCCACATTGATAAGGAATCTTGTATATACCTGGATACTGTAGAGGAAATCTGTCTCTAACATTACCAATAAGATTTCGAATTTTTAAATTGGAAGTGTATGAAGTTTTAATGTCATATTTATGTAAGAGCCTTCCAATTTTATCTGTTATATTGGCTACGTAGGGTAACGTAACAAATATTTTCTTATTATTTGGATCTTGAACAAGTGGCGTAGAATTCTTTTGTCTAAGTGCTTTCTTAATCTGTGTTCTATTATATCCATTCTTCAAGAAAACATCATCCAAAAATTTGATTTCATCAGAAAGTTTACTTGGATGACATAATGAAGAGGCTCTCTGATATAAAGTTTTAATAGTACAAAATTTCTGAGCAGGATAGTGATTTGATGACTGATGTAAATATTGATTTGTATGGGTCGGCTTCCTATATACAGAATGGATAAGTTTGCCATTACCTTGTTTCTCCAGGTAAACGTCCAGAAAAGGAAGACAGTTATTTTCTTCAACCTCAATACTGAATTTAATGTTCCTATGTTGCATGTTAAGATGATTCAAAAAAACATTCAATTCATCTCTACCATGAGGCCAAACAGCAAAGACATCATCAACGTAACGAAGCCAGACCAGTGGCGTAAATAGGGTCCGCAAAACCCCGCAATGCGGGGGGGCCGCGCACTTAAGGGGGCACGTACAACACAACTTGCCACAAAACTATAATATGCAAATCTTTTTGAATTCTTAAGGCCAAAAACATTTCTAACATTATCAGAAAAAAAACTTCAAATGTCGGCAATAGAATTACAAAAACATTATAGCGATGATTTATCAGAAAATTTCCCGTTGCAATTAATTAATGCGGTATATTTTTTAAAAAAATGACATTAATGCCAATACAACTATTCAGGAAATGACAGATATTATTTTATTTGCACTGCTTTATTACTATTTTTAAGCATTCCTGTCACTGTGGCTACAGCAGAAAGATCTTTCAGGAAATCAAGAATAATTAAATTCTATCTTAAAAACGGCATGAATCAAGATAGATTAAGTAATCTCGCTCTTTTGGCAATAGAGCATCATGCAGCAGAAAATTTGGATTTTCAAAAACACTTGTAACAAATTTTGCGAATAAAAAAGCCCGAATAACTGATGTTCAATTTAATTTTATATAAAATATGTGAATTATCATTTTTAAAATTTTTTTTTACCCTTTAAGAAGTATAATAGTATATTGTGTGGCTAGGGACGAAACAAGACGATTTCAGCTAAGGGTGAGTGTTGCTTGCCCGAGCGAAGCGAGGGCTGGCGGTTATCGGCTGAAATCGTGTTTTGTCCCGTGCCACACACTGTATTTTTCATTATACCTGCATTGAAACTTTCCACATTACAAATTTGTCATAACAAAGTAAATATTTTTCTTTTGATTTCGCAGGTAACAAGTCGAGAATAGCTGCTTGTGCTTTATCAATAAGATGTTGTGGTGTACTTGAAATTGTCGTATAATACTTTTTTTCTTGAAACTAATCGTCTTTTCAATTCAATTTACAGTTACGAATACAACAACTGTCAAATTATCTTAGGTTATATGATTTTCACTTAGAGATAGACAATGAACAAATGCGACTCTGTCAGGGATAAAACGATGTAAGAAACAAATTCAGCGGGCAGAAACAAGCTTGTTTCTCCCCTAGGGCAGAAACAAGTCTGTTTCTGCCCGGCTACACTCGCATTTGTCTGAAATTGTCTTGTTTCTACTGACAAAACAGGCGTGAAAACGCGCTGTTTCAATGCAGGTATTATGAAAAAAATATTGCATTTATGACTGTTTTCTTGCACCTAATCATTGAATTTTCAAAAGCTTAATGGGGCCTAGATTTTGTTCTGCAGGGGGGCCGCCAAATCCTAGTTACGCCACTGAGCCAGACAGTAGGTTTCTTCATAGCAGTGTTTAAAGCTTTTTGTTCAAAATTCTCCATGTAAAAATTAGCGATAGAAGGAAAACGTTGTGTTTCTAATAAATTTACAGAACTTATACCCAATAAAACATATTTATTGATAGTTTCCATTGAAATTTTTTTGGCGGTATAGTTAGGTTAGAAATAGTAAATTTTGTTGGCAGTTGATACAACTGATTCATTACCGTCGCTGAAAACAAACTCCCACTGTAACCATAACAAAATTGACCATATTTTTAATGCCCTGTAAAATATAATTTGAAAAACTATTCGAATAACTTTATTACATATAAAATAAACTCATTAATAAATAATAATAGCTCAACCTCTTAATTTTATGGTTAAACCCAAATTATGGATTATCTTTTCAACATGTGGAATAGAAATTACATATTATAGTAATTTATACAATTTTCAAACAATGTGTTGAAGGAAATTGAATTTTTTAGCCCATTTATTGCGAAATATTTTTAATTAGCTATAATTATGTAATCATCTTGTTTTGTTTACATTTTCCGTTGAATATTCTATGAAATATAGATTAATTTTTTAGTATTTCCTTTTGGATTTTTTTAACCTTTATAAACCGAGATATTGCGATAAATAAAACAATAGATTTTCTTTGTATTTTGAATAATTGTTGTTTTTTCAAAAATCCTCCAACTGTATAATTTAAACGGAACTTAAGATCTTGCCTTGTAGAACTTTAATGTTTTTATTCTCAAATAGAGGTTTACGATTCCATAAAAATGTAGATTTTCCGTTTATCATAATTTATACATTCGTATTTCTGGCCGTCTGTTCCACCTGATTTATTTGAGTCAATAAATTTAGTCTTTATTCGAATTGCCACTTTAAAAATGCATTATTTTATATTGAGGTAAACATTTGTCACAATACGCCAGGATTTGTAAGAATGGTATTACAGAACAGTAAATAAAAACAGAAGTGACAGAAAAGAAAACTTAGAGAAATTTTTGGTTGGATTTAATGACATTCAGGGTGACATTTTTATTTTTGATATGATTTGTTGTATTTTGTTCAGGAAACATTCATACCGAAGCTATACTAACAAAAGTCACCAAAAAAAATTTCGTTCAGCGTTAAAGCTCAATAAAATTTTTATAAGATGAATTGAGTCATCCTATTTTTGAATTGTAAGGTTATATTATCTCGTCATATATAAAATATAAACAATTATATTTTTATTGATTTCATATGAAAATTTAATTTTTAATTATACATAATTACAAATTTGTTGATATCTTTTAACTGTATAATCATATTTCATATAATATATAATATGAATTTGATCTAGATACCTGCATTATTACTAAACACGTGGGAACTACATTATCATTATTTTAATATTTAATAATATCGCTATATCATCCGCTGTTGATATTTCAATACTCCATTATATTCAGTATATTACTATTTATTATACTTGACAAGTAAGGCTAAAATATTTCAAATGAAGTAATTTTCATTTAGATTATTTTTATTGTAGTTCTAATTTTGATAATTTACTATTTAATGTTGCAATCAATCATAATCATTAAATTTTCTTTGTTTATTTGTTACGCCTGATAGTGAAACAATTGCATTATGTATTTCTGCATAAAAACAATTGCTATATTAACACTTATTTTAAATTTAATTGACTCCTAACCTAACTTTTAGTCTCAAAAGTTCGTATTTGTAGCAGAAAAAGATTTTGATTGATTTATTTGGCATTGATTTGATTGCTCGATCCTATATTATTTTGAAACTGTAAATTTCCTGCTAAAAACAACAATATTTGAATGTTTTGACGGGGATCTCAGAAAGTTTTGGCATGAAAACAAAACAAAATTTTTATGTTGACTGTTTCACTGTTGGATTAACAATATTTAAACCCAATTTTCCACATAATTCCTGTATATTACCTAATAGTGGGGAATAGTGAGTGCAGTGAAAGGAAATAAGCTTAACCTTGATCAATACTTCTTATTCCAAACTCAACGAATATAAAAAATGTAGAAATTAAAATATTACTATTGCACGCAATCATTATAAAAGTATTTATTATTTCAATTTTTTATGTGTGATGAATAAGTAAACGAAGGTTATATTTTCTCATATCGTATAGCTTAAAAACTCTCTTTGACGTTCAATTTATTTTTCAAAGACCTGTCCACCTCTAAATTTTTTCTATGAAACTCAAATTGATATAGACACTTAGTTTCAAAGCCAACTTCAGGGCTACCCATCAATATTTCATAAAGATTTTTGCTTTCATGAATGCTCACTTATTTTTCTTTTGTAAATGTCTTTTAACTCCTTTTAGATAGCGCGACAGTCTTTGTGCAAGTCTCGCCTGTGAATTTTGTCACAAATCCTCTCCCCACTCCTCCAATGTTCCTTTTTAAAAGATAACCTAACTTTTCTCACTTCTACATCTCGAAAATTTTTCATGAAAAGTTTCCAAACCTCCAGGAGAAAAATATTCTTGTAAAACCCACAATCAAGAAATTTCTGGATCTTATGCAAATTTCTATTGTACTTTTTATCTCACGCAAAATCAAAATGCTACAATAAAAATTCTGTAGTTGAACTAATAGTTGTATAACAATTCTATTCGGCGTATTTAGTAACCTCGTGCCAAGGTAATAATAAACTGATTAGATAAAGTTGTAAATAATCTTTGAATTAAAATGAGTGTTATATGTTTTTTTTTTACTTGAAGCACCGCGTGGGAAAATCAAGTGTTTGATTTAATATTGAATTGTGTGATATCATAAGAGTAATGTCGACACTTAACTGATTTAATGTTCATGATTAAATCTTCTAATCTCACGTTTTTGCGCTAAATTTACTATTTTTATGACACCATTCTCTTGGAATTATTTTTGTTATTACACTCACTACTAGAAATAATTTTTTGTTGCAAACAAATTCTAAGATTTATAGTTCAATAAAAATAATGAGCAATGTTGTTATTTTCCAGAATTAATTTGAATTCAACTTATTATCCATGGTGTCAGATCTAATTCCTGAAAAGTACTTAATTTACCGTGAAATTAAACTGCCAAATCCATAACTAAACAAAAAGTAAATAAATTCAGATTGAAGATAAATTTTCCTCATATTCACGATCAAAAGACCGATAATATCGTAATTTAAAATCCATTTGAATTAATTGTACTGTAAAATAGTTTCAGGTCTCGTTAAACTACTAGCAACTTGCATATTTCGTTGATGCAAATCCGTAGAGAGAATTTCCAACATGTGTTCATGCAGCGAATAAGCTTCTCTTAACGAAATTTGTTGCCCTAGCAACGAAAATGTCACACCGTTGGCTGGAATATGCGGTAATAAAATTAGTAGATTGAAGCCCTTTATTATATTTTAAATAAAATTCAATTTTAAACTATTGGTAATATTGTTATGAAGTTAGTAACGCATGATATCAGTGTTGCCAATGTGCCAATTTGAATTATAATGTAAAAACGGGTAATTCGCTCATTTTATAACACACTAATGATTTGTATTACGTTGAAATTCAAAAACACGAAATTTTATGCTTAAAAAACAATAAGCTCAAAATGGCGAATCCTTATTAATTTTTTTTAGTAATAAACTCTGCTGTAAGTCGTTAGCAGATAAAATCGGATAATTCCGTTTGGCGAGATGAGTATTTTCAAGTTTACCCATCGATAGCACTAATGATAATAGACAGTTGGAAAACGAGAATGTTTCCGGCAAGAAGCATGCTTGTACTACGAGAAATGATGATAGTTTAAGACAATCAAGAGACTCAGTCGTGTCTCAGAGCTAATTAATTTTTATTATTATTAGCCTGTTCGATAATATTACGCTAAATATCGCAATTTTTTTTCTAAAACGACAATGAACAAACGATCGAACCAAAGATGGCGACCGGACCGAGTGTTATATATACGCCAATTAGACCTGGTCATATATTATTCTCTCAAGATATAATTATTTATGTTATCACGCGCGGATTTTAGTAACTTGGAATTCAAAAGCAAATTATTCCTGACATACACATGGCTTAAATCACGGTATACTCGCGAAATTAAGAAATTATTATCGTTTTAATATTTTCAAATGGTCAGTGTAGCAATTTTATTGTACGTGTTTTAAATTTAGTCAGCCGCCCATGTGATTTTGATCCTTATTAACCCATTGGTATACAAAGTGTAGCAGAAATGAGTACATAATTTTAATCAGTAATAGAACTTGTCAAGTATAACAATATTATCCAATAAACTTTTTTTTGTAACACGTGCACCGAAAGTACTCTATTATTGAGCTGACTTCTGCTTCGAAAATTCTCAATTCCTAACCATGGTAATGGATTTAATGAATATTAATGTCCGCTGGGTAAAAATGAAAACTGTGGGTCAGGGATGCCATTGGATTTTTTTATTTCATTGGTATATGTGAAATTGATATTTGAAAGAAATTTGCATTAAAGGATGTATTCGTTATAGTGTGCGCATTGATTGTGAACGCGATAGCACAGAAAATGTGAAAAATAAATTATGTAAGTTATGTTTCATTGTATTAGTCCACTGTAATGTGATCGTAATTGCAAATCTTTTTTTGTCAAATCGATAAGGTAGTTTCAATGCATCTGAATTTATTTAAAGCTCAGTAATGGAAGTACTTCGGTGCACTTGTTACAGAAAGTATCGTATGAAACACGGACACTGAACAACTATCATTATTGTCACGGAAAAATTTAGCTGCACGAAGCTACGCCTTGGGCTTTGCTCTCGTCTTCGTTTCGTGCTTCGCCCTCGCCTTCGCCTCGTACTTCACCCTCGTCTTCATCAAGTGCAGCCAAATTTATCCTGGACAAAAATGACAGTTGTTCGATCCTTGTAGCATAATATACTATTTCTAAACTCTCTGGATATCAAGTTGAAATTCATTAAAATTTTGTCAACAATTCTATTGTGTGCTTATGGTTGGATCTGAATGTTTGACATTTGCTGAAAGAATGACATCTATCAATTGAAATGTGTAATTTTAAAATCCGATCGGTCGTAAGTAAAGTTTTGTAAATTGTACATGGAATTACGGCATACTAACATATTGATTAGACCTAAGAATTTAGCTGAAGTGTCTATGTGTTTCAATAATGCAATCACAGTGAGATATTTTTTCCATTCCATTCTTTTTACTCCAATTTTTCCATTGAATAAATTTTTCACTATATATTTTTTCCGATTTTTTCCACTGAATAAATTAGCCACGGTATATTTTTCTACTAGATATATTTTTCATTATATTTTCACCACTGATTTATTCAAAAGTTTTGACTACATTTCTGAAGCTCTACGTAGTGCTTGGCCAGAGCGGGCGAATCCTGTCTCTAATTAGGTGCGAAGCACCACCATTTGAAAAGAAGAACCACTATTTTAGTGCCACTGATATAGTGCACATATTGCATTACACAATATCGCATATGGAACACGCCATTGCTCAAGATTCCACGCCGAGCTTGGTCAGAGCGCGCGAAGCCTGCTTGTTAGTTTTGAAAACGAAAAATGGAATTAATAAACAAAAATAATGGAATAAAGAATTAATAGAAAAAATCCAGTGGAATAAGGAATTGGTATGAAAAAAATCCAGTGAAAAAAAATTTAGAAAAAAATTCAGTGGTAAAAATGGAATAGAGAAAGTGTCGTATATTCATGCATCACTTTTAACTGGAACGGAATAATCCTACTATGACACTAATTCATCTAAGACTGGAGGAATATTAGAATTTGGGCAATGCATTTAGATCTTAGCTTATCGTTTAAAATATGCTTATTTCTGTATGTAAGCAATTTAGGTTAATTTTCCAACCAACTGCACCAAATGGATATTATCAATAGAACCGAATATACCAGGATCTTCATGTATCTTCACAAAAAAGTCCTACGAATTTAAATCCAGCGATCTAGCAAACGTCTACTCATCGTGCAGGAAAATTTTCATTTGACAAGTTTTTTTGTCGAGGCGGCAGCCGAGACACAAATCATTCAAAAACACCAAAGAAATTTCGCGCACAAGTTGCATATAACATTTTTTCTACATATATCAAAAAATTATCAAAAAAGTTTTAAAATCATATTAAAATACAAAAATTAATGGAGTTGTTTATTATGTCAACGTGCACGAAATACTTGGTGCACATTGTCAAAATCAATGCACGAAATACTTTGTTGTCATGATAAACAACCCAATGTGATAGTTCGCAAACTAAGGCCCAATTGTACAGTCTAAGCTTATCCAAAGTTTAATTTCTATGGTTACAATTGCTGAAATAATTGTAACCCTAGAAATTAAACTTGGTTTTACTAAACTTTGGATAAGCTTAGACTGTACAACTGGGCCTAATTAATGAACAAATGTCATCATTTTTTGACGTCTGTAGACAAAAATTCAAAGAATCTGACAGCTACATCTGTCAAGAACAATAAATTGTTGATCAAATTATGAAAGTAATTCAGAAGGGGGATCTGAATAACATGTTCTTAGAAGTTAATACGGAAAATATTGAGAAAACTGGTCAAGAAATAAAAGATTAGCTCAGAAATAGCAAATAAAATGAGAAGAAATATTTAACAGACAGAGGAAAACTCCAAAGCAGTTTAAGGAAGGAGATTTTGCTCTAATTGAGAAATAACACAAACAAAAGGAACTAGGAGCTAGAAGAAAATTGTTACCTACATTTAGCAGACCCTTTATAGCAGGGGTCGGCAACCTGCGGCCCTTTGCAACTTTTTGCGCGGCCCGCCAAAGCACCAATATTTATTTTCAATAATATTTATACTCGCATATGATATAAAAGCAGTATTCAAGTTACATTTTATAATAATAATAAATATCCGAATGATAGATACTTATAGCCAGTTGCACCACCGTCACTTAACTTTAAGGGAGGAATAATAATCGTAGTAACAATTGTCCATACAATAGTTGCCATAGATATTAGACTCCACTTAAAGTTAAGTGACGGTGGTGCAACTGGCCATTAGTTTCTGGAATGCAAGAATCATACCAAAGTCCACAAATAATGTTAAATTGGATCATGGATTAATACTCTCAGTTAATGTATAATTGGATCGAAAATCATACAATAAGGCCGATTAACGTACTCGTAGTGCATCGGAAAAAAAATCCTTACAGTAATATTTTTCTATCTACATTTTTCAACATTTATAACAATTTCATGTAAATTAATTTATTGGGTCTAAAGATGCTGAAAAAAGTTGAGAATCTGGAAAAAAGTTTTCAAGAAATATTGTTGCTCCGACAAGTCCTATCATTAATTAAATTTAATGTACTCATTTCTCTTACATCCTGTATATATGATAGTAGAGGCTGGTAATTAATGTTCGAAAAGTGGCATAAATCTTGTTACTATTTGGGCCTCAAATGTCACTACTCCAATCTTGCTACAATTATTTACTGCTATTAGCCAGTCTGTTCGAGATATATTCAATGACTTTTTTAATGTAATTTTGAATCTTATTGATCTGGATTTGAAAATATTTTTAACAACTGACAGTCACTTGATCTGTCTGTAAGTACGGATCACACTGTGTAATTAACTAAAAAATAAACTTGTGCTATCAGATTTTGGTCAGTTTCACCGCCGTCACTTAATTTTAAGGGAAGAATAATATCTATGGTTATACCATTGTATAGACAATTATTTCTATGGTAATTATTCCGAACTTAAAGTTAAGTGATAGCGGTGCAACTGGGGACTTATATTTTGTTGGAAAACTGAAACCCAATTGATTTTATCTACAATTAGATGAATCCTCATCGCAATACACTTGGCTATCTATCTGTTTTATAGATTCTACAGCTGTCCGGAAGCAATAGAAGTAAATTACTTCTCTCTTACCAAAGTTTCAACAAAGCTGAAATGAGTAAAGTTACCTGTAGATAAACCAAATTAACACCGTTTCATTTCTTTTTCTGACTCGTGTGTGTGAAACTTTTATTGCAAATAATTTCAGGACAAGTTCTTCGAAATCGTCTCGGAAGATTGAGCTTTTCCGAAGAAGGGGAACTTTGTAAGCTTCAAGCTTTAGATTTGTGTACCCTTTAAACTTTAAATCATTAGATTTCACTGGAAATTCTGCAAATGTAACACGCTAATTTGGAATGCTTTAATTCTGGTGAATTGAATCTAAATGGAAACTAGTTAATGTAAATTCAGCCGAAAATGGGAATTTCAGTATGTGACATCTGCAGAATTATTCATTGTCAACTCATATTCTCATGACACGTTTCACATGAATTCATCTCGATCTTTCTCCCAAATTTCTTTTGTTAATATTGTATTTCATTATTCTCACTATTATTCTGTACAAAATGTCTATTTGAGAACAGCTTAAAATAATTTTAGGTTTATTTTATAATTTATTGATTCAAATAAGCAAATATAATTTACATGCTCAATTATTTGCTATCTAAAGCAATAATTACTGCAATTTCTTATTTTATGATCAGGGCACCATCATTTTCACATCATGCCGCCATTTACTTTAGCATGAACTTATTTGCAAATGGTTTTGAATATTTACTTTATATTTTATTGTTGTGTGCATTGCATCTGAGAAAACAAATTGTGGTCGACATTAAATCAATAGTTGTTTTATTCAATTTATGCTTTGTTTGCCACAAAAAAAAAAATAGAAAAGCTATGTGCTAGCTTCCTCAATGTTTGTCTTGAATGTTTCTTCTTGTTACCATGCAAAATATTGTTCAGCACAACCGTATGGATTTTTTTCGAATATATACACTGATTTTGTTGTTTGATATTTTCCCTTTGGTAGGAATCGCATAAGTTTATTTTAAATAATTTTTTTTACAGATTTTGAGGCTACCTCAAAATAAATTAGCTCAGCAGCACTACTACCATCAACTAAAACACTAGCGTGCAAATTTCAAATGAATTTGAAATGTCATATCATTTATGTTTACTGTGTGGTTTTAAATGCGCACCACTTCAAAATTTAAGCTTGGTTTAATATTTATAATTTAGTACTGGCAATTTAATTGCATTTGAGATTAAAATTAACGAGAAGTATTTAATGAAATTGCAGAGGTAATTTAAATAATAAATGTTGGGTTCATGTTTGAAGTTTACATTTGAATTTTAAACTTTATTCATGAATAAAATTGTCACATTTGAGTGAGAAATCCCAATGAGTTCATAATCAGTTTTAAGTCAACACTTTTTAAAATATTTTATAGTTTAACAGATGCAGATTCATCTAAATATTACCTTACATCATTTCATGCATTTACATGGCAAAAAGTTGTTGCTATAAATTATTACATAATTGAATGATCGGAAAATGCATACCTCGTGTTTTTATAATAAAATTAATCAACTTGAAAAAAGAAATTTGCATATTTATGAATGAAATTAATTCTCTAAACTCTACCAAGTATAAGAATATTTTTTAAATTTAAGTTTTAAGCGCATTAAAAATAATTATTTGTGTTGGACTGTTTAATATTTTATTTACAACCCCAACTACCATCCCTTGCTATTTGTGTCATAATAATTCAGAACCGCCTTAAAAGAAGGAGAGACTGTAGGCCCGAGTCCAGAATTCAACTCTTAAATTTTATAAATGCATACATCAAGGACAGATTTTACAATCCAGTTCAAATTCATTTAGAATATAACAACTATTCCAACAAAGTAATATATTCTAACACAGAGTGGAATAAAATGATTACCTTTGGAATTTTTTCACATGTAAATTTTCCTATGCCGCTCTACTAATTTTCATTTGTCTAGCTGTCAATAAACACATCAATCAAATAAATATTACGTCTACTTTGATTTGTTTTTTTTTTAAATTTTAATTCAAATGTTAACCTTGTATTTGTATGTATCATCCCTCTACAATAAATCATATTTGGAATTTTAAAATTTTACATAGGTGATGCAAAGATGACTAAATGATAATCATTTTGTTCCACTCTGTATTTTCGTTCTTTATTCGTAGTCAACTTTTAGCTCAAAAGAAGAAATTAATGAATTTTACTACAATAAATAAAAATAAAAATATAAAAACAGTTTTGTACGAACCTTTTGATTCTAATAACGCGTCTCCCTACAATTTTTTGTGTAGAATGAACAGGAGAGCAGAAAATTGTATACAATTAATTTTTATTTTATTAAGTCCCTGTGATATTTTCCTATTACAACAGTATTTAATCCTGGAAAATGTATTACAGAAATTTACTGACAGCTTGAAAAAACGGTTAGCTTAATTGAAAAAAGTAAAATAACTTTAATTATGAATAACATGACTCTCCACATTTTCAAAAATAAACTAACATTAAATTCCTATGGTCACCCTTAATCACCTGTATTAGACAGAATTGAAACTCCTGGCACTTGTAGGAGTTGAGATGTCACATGACTTAGGTAATAGCAGATTACTACTAAATTCTCTCTAAGCTTCACAAATAGAGAAAAACAAAGAAAAAATAGATATAAAGTTTAGAGAGTAAAGCTTGTGGACAAAAATTACAATTATTACTATACTTTGTGACGAAGTGGATTTTTTAAAACATTTTTAACTATAATTTCTTCCTCCACTTCTTTCAGAGTCTTCTGCCAACTCACAATGAAGAATGTCCCTTCACCAAATGTAATACTAGATTAAATATAATCAATTTGGCAATTATTAAGAATCACACATTGAGTGGAAAGGATTTTAAAGATCAATTTTAGTTACTCTCTTTACTTTTTATAAAACTACACACTTGTGAGAGAATAGTACAACGCTCGCCGTTAGGTGACAGCAAGAGATGACAATTTTTGATCACAAAAATATAAAATAAAGTTCAAAAATCGAATATTCAATTACAGACTACAGTTCATTTCAGTTCAGAACTGTTCAAGCTTCTTATTAAAGCCTTTTGATTGACCATAATACGAATACGATTCACTCATAGATGCAGGATATAAAACAAGTTGTCTGGAAATGAATAATTCAAGAAATAAAAACAACAAATATATTCACTTATTACCTGAATAGATACAAATTCAAATATTCCATTTATGATAATTGATGAACGACTGACAAATATTGCAACTGACAGATACCACGATTTTTGTGCTAATGTGAAATTGGCTCGCATTTTGGCCAATCAGAAGGCTCGAAAGGTAATTCCGTAAGAATTCTTGGACTATACGTCTATTGCGTATCCCCAGTGGCTCCGCTCTATCGGTTAAATTTTACATCTACGAGGTATGCCGTCAAAAACGTCAAACTGTCAAGCGTCATTTTTGTATGTCATATCATTCGATAATCATGAGTATAAATCATTCACTTGGAAGTTGTTGTGTTGTTGGATGTACTAATACTAAAACAAACAGCCCAGAACTAATTTTTATAGGTCTCCGGGAAGAGATTATGAAGCAAAATGAAGAGAAATGTGGACAACAGCAGTTAAACGAGTGTGATTTTATGCAATAATCTATAAAAATGTATTAGATATCATTCAATTCTCAGTATCAACCATCTTTAAGAGAAGTTAAATATTATAATTGTAAAAAAACCCAATAAATACCACTTAGATAAGTTTCTTAATTGACTGAACGATCACATAAATTCGCCTCAGAATCCTTTATTATTGAATGCACCAAACTTTAGCTTAATATTTTTCCTTCTTAAAATTCAAGAATTGTTTTAAAAATAAACACGATGAGAAAATCTCTTTCCCCCAAGGAGATTTCGCTCAAATTCTGTACGTATATAACACATTGTAAATCTACTGTATTTGATTACCTTTAGATGAGTCACATAAACGTCATAAACAATAAAAAATAATAATAACTATGGTTGATTTGCTTCTTTAGAATATTTTTGTCTACAAATGTTGTCATAAATTATATACAATATTATTATTAGAAATAGAGATGGTACGTCATGGATTTCATTTTGATTTTAAAGCAGATTGACATATTTCAATATATTGACAGGTGACATCACACCTCGAAGTTGTGATTTTTGAATAATATGCGGCGCTTTCGTCAAAATTTGAAGATACGCAACAGGCCTATTCCTAACTAAAATGAAATGTGCGAACATAATTTATAGCTTCAAGTAAGCATGGTCAATAAGTGGACCCAAAAATCTTCCAAAGAGACAATCTCTGCGCTCCTTTGCTTAACATGCAGGAGCAGACCGTGAATTTGTGGAACCCTTGATAAATACTAATTGGAAGCCTTAGACTAATTGTCATTTTGTCAAAAAAACTGTTATTAAACGATATAAGAAAGAAATTAAGACAATAAAATATTTTATTTATTTATTATTTCATCCGGGCTACCAGCCCGGAATTAGTATTGGAGTTTTTAGAATTATAGATTTTTTTTATTTTTCTTAATTCGCAATATTGTACATTGTCTTCAGTGAAGGGAGGCCTTTATATCCATGGCGTCTGGACTGCAGCCCAAATAGCCTATATATAGATCCATCACTGTCAACATGAAAATAAAGCTAAGCGTAAAGAGATTTTGCATTCTTTGGCTAAGGAGCTGTCGTACATTGTCCCTTGATTTCAGACGAGTAGAATCCAAGAAACAAATAAATCCTTAGATCACCATTTTTGGATTTGGCTAGCCTAGAGCAAGTTAAATCCAGAAACTATGGTAAAATGCTCCCTAAATTAACTAAATGAACTATTATGGGCTCGTGCTACTTCAAGGATATTTTTGTTAGCAGTGGAGCTTCCAAATTAAATAAATCTGTCGATCTCTTTCAGTTTTTTGATTATTCAAAGCTTGTGCCATTACGAATAGCTATCAGTCGCGTAAAAAGCTCGATCCAGTCTCAAGAAAAGCCATCAGGCATTTTTATTTGCGTCTCATCCAAAACTTGGATCCATTTTCACTCATCAGCCACGCAGGCGCGGATTTAGAATTTTTTTCCGGGGGTTGAGGGCGTAACAGGTCCATACCATAGTGAACTCATATTGTAGTAAATCAGTCAATTTCATTTGGTTATAGTGGACAGAAACCTCCCTATAGTCTTATCATAAAGAAGGTCTGAACTTACCTACTATAGATAATTTAATTAATAAATTCAATAATCAAGAATAGAATAGAATAATTATTTATTTGCACAAAAAAAGCCTAACCCTCTGAGTCTGAGTACAATAAATATACGTTGTAAAAGCAAAAATACAAAACCAAATTCAGTGACCATATAAACATACACAAAGGTATTGTATTTATACAAATTCTTCCCGCCTGCGCGCTTTTCATTCAAAACTTTTTACTTTTTAATTTATTTCGCTTTTTTGAAAAGAATTTTTATATTCATTCCATAAAACGGTTAAAATCCTCATTCTTTCTAGTCAACGCTAAATATTTTCGAGGGGGGGGGCTTAAATTCGCGCCTGCAGCCACGTAGGGGAGCAGGCAGCGTAAAGGAATCTATTGTCCTAAGCATAGCTCAACTAACGATTGTTGAAACAATAATTGTTACTAAGATAACTGAGCTACACTTAGGATAAACCAAAGACAGCGTGCAACTGGACCTAAGTCGACGCCTAGAGTGATAATACAATTTCTCTACGTTCAATGGTTTTTTTTTTTAAATACAATGTAAAGTCTTTATAGCGTTAATCTATAGCGCAACAGCTATTCTCTATTACGAAGAAATTTGCTTATATTCAGACACAGTAAATATTTATTATCAGCATTATTGTTTATGTTATCTTATTAGGTTACAAAAGACGCCGACTAACCCTTTGAGGCCCCGAAAATTCTGAGGTTGTAAACAGCCGTCTTGTTTTTGTTAATTTTAATTGCCTTGAACGCGTGCATCATTACACTTGGTTTGCTTGAAAATGATGGTTTCGAACTAAACACACTAGGTACCTATCGTATTATCAGTCGTACATCATCAAGAATAATTTAATTACCTATTTTATCAAATACATATTAATAATTATTGTGAATTTGGTTGTTTTTCTTCCTTCACTCCATATAACGGTAACTCTCTATAACGATAAAAAATGCTCGGTCTCTTGAGTTTCGTTATAAAGAGTTTATACTGTATTCTAAGGTATCGTCAGTTCCAGAAATCATATTCTGTTCCCGTTATGTTTGTACTGATTTATTAAAATGCCAAATATTAGTGGATAATAGCTATAAACAATAAAATAATTAATTTACAGAATTAATCACTGGCGACTAAGATACTTCACTGCAATGATTTGTTCTTCCATCGAATATTAGTGGAGTTGATGAAAAAGGAATAATTTTTTAATGTTCAATTGCTTGTTCTATTATCGAAATCAATAAAAACGTTCAAGTTTAACGTTTATACAGTCACCTGGACTGATTTGATCATTGGTAGATCTGTTAATTGAAGTTTATACAGGCATAAGTACTGTTGAATCTGTCATTAATTACACCGGCCCACAAAAAGAAAAAAGTGGTCTGTACTTTTGACCAGACCTACCTATCTTTATGTATTTCGACGCGCTGAATCCGAATCTGAAGTCAGTTTTGCCCGTACACCCCCAAATTTTAAGTAAATTGCAAAAAACTATAAAAATCGCCAAAAACTAGCAGATTTGGTAAGAAAAAAAAGTATGGAACTATAGACCATGATTTTTATGTATTTTGGTCCGCTAAATTCAAATCTGGAGTTTATTCAACCATGAGCCTTTTAAAATTTAAGTAAATTGCAAAATAACCCCTGAAAATTGCAGTTATTGTGATAAAATAAATTCTATAGAGCTAGATTAATAGATCAATCCTGATTTTTATGTAGTTCGATCCGTTGAATCTAAATCTTGAGCCTATTTGGCTTATATATCTTTAAAAATCTAAATAAATAGCAAAAAATCTGAAAATTTCAAAAAATTCATGTTGTGATAAATATAATTTTCTAACCTTCAATTTTTGCAATTTCAGGTTTCTTTTTTCGCAGTTTACTTATATTTTAAATGGCCTATAGTTGAATAAACTTCAGATTTGGATTCAGCGGACCAAAATACATAAAAATCATACTTGGTCTATAGTTCCATAAATTTTTTTCCCACCAAAACTGCTAATTTTTGGCGATTTTTATGGTTTTTTGCAATTTACTCAAAATTTTGAGGGTGTTAAAATATATAAAGATAGGTAGGTTCGGTCAAAAGTACAGACCACTTTTGTTTTTTTGTGGGCCGGTGTTATCATCCTAGTATAGCAGAATTATTCCATTGTCGTGACAAACTCAACTATTCCTGATTGAATCTCGTTTAATATGATGTATTGAATTGATCACAAACAAATTATCTAAAAATGGTCTAAAAACTATTATTCTAAAAGAAAATTAATTGTAATGAACAAAGATGACGAGACTTTGTGAATTGAATAGAACTAAATTTTACTTCTAAGTATAATTTCTGGAATTGTTATTCATTTCAGTTTTCCACGACAATAAGATTCACATAATCCTATCGCATGCATAATATCATCATTATACCATCACACCCATAATGGGACCAAGTACAATCAACTTTTATTTACAAGAAGCATTTTTCGTGCACCTTGATTTTATACATAAATATTTTTAATAAAGATTATTTTTCATGAAACTGAAATTCATTTTGCTACATTCAGTTCTATATTTCGTTCATTTGGCTTCAATATTTTGACAAGACCTACAATCTATAGATTATGATATCTATGGCTAGCAGTAACCAGTCAGCCGTTCAATAAGTCATGTAACACCTCGTCTCCTATTACAGTATTACAATAGAATGCTAAGAGGCTATGCATTTCAATAAAGCACTTTAGGTTAATCATATTTTATTATTCACCTTACAAATATATTCTGGTAAGCTTAGTTCCTTGGTTTCAAATTACATGTTTATTTTGGATGACTGCAAAGTCTGCAATTCTGCATCCCTTGTAGTTACAAATACCGAAACGTATAGCATTTTTTTTTTCACATAAATTCAAATCTACTAATAATACGATTTATGCGAATTACAAAATAATATACGTTTCATGTTCGTTAGTTGCCTAAGTTGTCAAATGTTATAATTCATAATGTTAATTATTTTTTAAAGGCACTCCTCCAGCTCAGAGAGTTCAATTCATTCTTGGAGAAGACGTCGACGATGGCACCCACGAGTCACACCCCCTCTTCTCCGAAATGGAGGAACTTGTCCATGAAGGCGGTGAAATGGAATGGAAAGAAACAGCCCGCTGGATCAAATTCGAAGAGGACGTTGAGGAAGGTGGCAACAGATGGTCGAAACCTCACGTAGCTACCCTGAGTCTTCATTCTCTCTTCGAGTTGAGAAGCCTCATACTCAACGGAACCGTCATCCTAGATATGGAAGCCTCCAGTTTGGAACAAATCGCAGATTTGGTTCTGGATAATATGGTTAATGCAGGATGCCTAAACTTAGACATCAAGGATAAAGTCAGAGAGGCCTTGTTGAGAAGACACAGGCATCAACACGAAAGAAGAAAAGACAACAATGTTTCCAGGCTACCAATCATCAGATCCTTAGCTGAAATTGGGAGAAATCATTCCTCTTCAAAAAGTAAGTAATCTTTACATTTTTAATGCAGCTATGCCTAAATGTTTATTGTTATTTGTTTATTAACTGTATTTATTTCAGCGCCACGCCAATTATTATAGAATAAAATATATTTCGTTGATTACTTGTGTTTTTACTAGACTATTTTCAGGATTAAATTGTACTTTTTTTCCGATTAAACAGTTCAAATGCATAATTTACTAATTGAGCACGCGCGTCGCTATATTGCACTTAATTTAAATTTAAAATTTAGCGCCAAATTCAGGTTGCAACTTCACACTGCTTAAAAATATTTACACTCATGGGACATCTATTTACATCTCATATAGCTTTAGGATTCATTTGATACTGCAGTTATTGCAAATAGAATGCACAAATGCTCTGAAAATTCAATTAGATTTTTTATGAATTATCAAATTGTGTTTGCATTGCGATATTTGAATTAATTTTTATTCGTTACTACTCTGTTCAGTAATTTGATTTGAATTCGTGATGTGAACAATTTTCGCATAAATAATAGAGGCTTTTGTTTCATTGTTGTATATATTCCGGATTTGGGCATAGAAATGAATTGTACATATATTTTTTTGTGTATTCTGATGGACTCATCCACTTCAATTCGTATAAACATAAATTAAAAAGTCCAAACCATAAACAGTGATTAGAATCAAGTGAAATAATTTATTGTAAAGCTATAAAAGAATATTTCGATAAGATTGTAAAATGCCATAATTTGTTTTTCTTGAATAAATTATTACCATTATTTATTAGACACTGCTCATAAAAATATAAAATATGGGAATGTCTTTTAATTTATTCGTAAATACTTCCTAATATTTATTTCTCAAATTACATATCGTTACGGAAACAGGAAATGTTATTCCTAGTTTATTTTTTATTCTGAATTTGTACCAACTGTTCCGGAAATTGAAAGCTAATTAACTAATATTAGTGGATGAGTCCAGAAAATATGTTTAATTGTAAATTTATCATAAACCACTGCCCCACAATCTTTATTTTATTTTTTATTACTTTCTTTTCATTTATTCATTTTCTTTTTCTTCTCTTTTTGGTTATGTTTTATTTCTTTTCTTGTTTATTTTTTTCTTTTAGTTTTCTTTTGTTTTCCGTTATTTTTTTAGCCTGTGGATGTGTTAGTGGTTTGCATGCATTATTATGCTCAGACTTGCAGAGAAAACGTGGCGATTCTGTGGTGAGTCTGAAACCAATTCCCCAGGGTCTGGTCGAAAATTCGGAGAAAGAGGAGCTACAAATCATTACCCGAACTATCGATGATCATGGCCATTATTATGCAGTACCAGGTCAGGTTTAGATTCGACCAAACGGTGTCATTTGGCTTCGCGTGATTTAAACTAATTGGACTGGGCACCATTGCTGAATTTTCACCACAATATCGCGGTTAAAATCAAACAGATTAATGGAAATGTCAAACGGAAAATCAGATGAATTATAAACATACTATAAAGTATTACATATCAATTAGCACTTAATTTTAATTAAAATACATAATTTTTTAGTTCATTTTGTCATTCTCATGTTGGTACAATTGACTGCCAGGCTAAAAACAACAGTTACTTTATTTTATTCAGAATAATTGTTATAAATTATTAAATATTTGAAGAGAAAATTCAGTAATGATAAATTGGTCAAATTTTCTGCTTAGCATAAATGGGACAGGACTCCACTTCAGTAGAGGTCTTCATTGTGTCGTCAAATTGAATGTTTTATGTGGATATGGTTATGTTGGTGCTACTGCTTTATAAAATGTTTCCATTAATTTCTGCTTATAAATCAAATAATTAAAGGAAACATTCTTTAGAAACGCTTGGGAGAATTTTGTAATTTTTGGATTGCTTTGTAACGGCTTGTACTAAAATAACATCGAATAGGATTTCATTTGTATTGAACTAATGTCAAAAAACGCAGTTACTTCATTTATAGCAAGTTATAGTTTCAGTAAATTGCTAAAAAATGTTGGTAGTTGTATCGAAACTTTTTTCTAAAGAAGAGAATGACATTGAATTTATTCATCCTACAACAATTTGATTGTAGATGCCAAAATGCAAATGGTTCCATTTTATTTCAACTCTACGTGACTCCCTGCCGGATGTGCACCATAAACCGGATGCTGGAATACGTACATTGACGCCATTATGCCACTGTTCAACAGAAATTTACATTCAGTAACAATCCTGCAATGGATTACCGTTTTGGCCTCTGCCAAAATCAATATTTCATGAGCAAGAAAACAAAGTACATCAATCAATTGATACAACTTGTTTTCAAACATTCAAACATATCCTTTGTTATAAGTTTAGAACTTATAACTTCTCTTCAAGAAATAGTATTTATGTTTCTGATTATTTATTGTATGTTATTGAGTGTCCCGTTATTTTGTCATTGTTTAACATTGTTTGTAATAAAATAGGCGAACCAGTGACGACTGTCATTAGTTTAACGACTTGGTTTACTACGAAACCCAGATGCAAAGGTTAGGTTAGGTTACTTTATGTTGTGTCCCTTCTACATTTCTATATTCAGCATTGTATTAATCTGCCTCCATTATCTTTTTGGTATATGTGTTTTATCACCACTTATTTAGGCTTGTCACAAAAAAAGACTTTAAACTCTTCTTCCGTCATTTTTTAGTCAAAGAATTTGGATATTATATTTTGCAAAATTACAATTCAACACGAAATGCGTTTTTGAAGATTGTGTATTTTTCGTTTGAAAGAAAACAGATTCTGAAATCGATTTCAATCAAATTTTTGTTGTAATTTGTGTTGACAATAAGCCAAATCAAGTTCTAAACCAATCTTCCGCATGCTGTTGAATATGACAAACTTCATAGTAATGTTGGCTACTCATTTTCTAGCTGCCAACTTCATGTTGAAGCTATTAAGTAAACTATCCTGAAGTTAAACACTCTTGCATGTTCAGAACAATACCTTTTGTAATCACAGACAATGTTAAATATGTATAGAAATCTTCTAGATTAATTCGTTACTCTTCTCTTAATCTCTGTCATGATTAAGGCTTACCAACTCAATTGATGTTTCAAACTGATTGATTTAATCCTAATATTATCGAAGATAATAATGAAAGCTTGAACATTTACTAAATTATAATGGAAAAATAAACAGAATTCTGTAGTAGCAACTGTTGATTTTGCACACTGTATATATATTTCACGCCTCTGTCTACATGATGCAAGAAAATATTCCTTTGATATATTTTTTTGATAGCATGTAACGAAAATATTCCCTCTGTAATAACAAAATTATGCGTCCGAGTAAAATAAATTGGCATGGAAACACCTCTAAAAATATGTAGTCATTACGCATAAAAGATAAGCCATAAAATTTTCCCGAAATGAAAAAAATAAAGCAATGCCATCTACCAAATTCATAATTAATTTTCGATACATGCTATGTTTCCCCATTTTTCTGCAATCAATGTTTTTCCTGTCATTATTGCATTGGCAACACTGATTCTCTACCTAGTGTTGTTCTTGCAGTGGAGGAAAATCCACAACATACAGGAGGAAATGGCGGCGGGAATGGAGCAAACTTAGGTGTTTCCCCGCCCGCTTACAGCAGTATCAACAAGCCCCAAGAATTTGGTCGCTTTTTAAGCGTACCTGGAGCCGGATCTGCACCGGCTGCGCAGGGTCTGTCTATGTTAAATGTAGTGAACGTCTTTTATGATTATTTTCTGTTTTGTCACTGCATTTGGAATCATGAATAACTCAAAATTAAATCAAAATATCTATAATTGAACGAATTATTCATGATTTTCCGTTAGATGTTATGCGTACCAATTTTAATTTGATAAATTGATTATTCTCTTTTTTAAGTCTGCTAGCTGGTATTCCCACTTTTTTTTCATTGACTGTATTCGTAATAACGACACTTCAGAATAAATTATTTGTCAGAAAATTTAAAATAAAATTTTACGATCTCTTCCTACAATTCTTGCTACACAAAAGTAAATTGATGAACTGAAGAATATTTCTGAGAACACCGATAAGTGAACAAAAGATGAAAAGTTATATCCGCTGAATTTCTCAGAACATCCGCTTTGTGCAGATTGCTCACAAATGTTGACTACGTACTTGAGACGAAATGAAATTTTCTAATTTTTTCAAAATGTTGATTTATTTTACCAACTTTTCTCAAATAATTTCAACAATAAAATATATTCATTCATTCCAATTAGACTTCATTGTCAAATATATACAGATCTGTAAATTTATTCCATTTAAATGCAGGTTTTTTATGTTTTACTTGTGTTTTCAGCTGTTGCCACTTTTGTTTTTATTGTAGAGTTGCTTGATTAATCGTTTATTGTTTTCAGTTCAATTTTTGTCATATTATTTCATGCAAAAACTCATTTATGTCATCATAATAAACAAACAGCTAGTGGCAATTTTCGACAACCCATTACTATACGGTTAAAGCTTTTTACAAATTATATTCATCTTCTAAATGTTTAAAAAATTGGAGACGAGATATCACATAACTTGATAAGCAGCTAATTGGATACTTTCAACTCCTCTCTAAACTTTTCATCTATAGTCTATTCCAGTTAAGATTATTCGTCCAGTACCCTGGAACTCATAATAAAATCTAGATTTTTGTCTTACTAAAATAAGAAATATGAACATGTAAATTAATAACTCAAATTTTGATGCTACTGAAGATGTTTCCTAATCGGATTTACTTACTTCATCATCTATTTACTAACAATAGTAAATAAGTATCTTTTGACTTCGGTATTTTTGGCGTGAAATTAACTTAGCTACAGTGCGTTTAGCAGCTGCCTGCTATTCGACATAGTGGTGGTTCTACATTTCTTCAAGTTTCAATGTGAATCCACTGTCACGAATTCGAATTCATGAGTTTTATTATAAATTTTGTTTGTTAGTAACAGAACTCGTAGATAACAATAATATTTCTTAATAACTTTTTTCCGAATTCTCTTCAATTTTTTTTTAACTGAAACATAAAACAGCAGATGAGATGAATGAAGAAAAAAATTATAATTGACTTGATCTGCTAAACAAATAAAACGTATATAATATTGCATCTAATATTTCAAAAAACATTTAAAATCACTTACCAAACTTATGCCTGTATTACACGATACAATTTATTGATCAATAAATTGACCAAGTTTTCTGTCAAGTTTTCAACAATTTAATGTCGAGCTCAAAAATATTTTGTACCATATTACACGATACAAGTTTTCGCCAAGAAAAATCAGAACTACCAACTTATAATTTTTGACGTAACTTCAAAAAGCATGGTTAGAGAGAAAGTGAGATAGTACAGATGACAAAAAATTAATATACTGAAGGCAACCGTATATAAAATTATATTATTACTTTGTCAACACTGAGATTATCAATTGACGCGAAATAACTAATATGAGTAATGTTGGCAACGACAAAATCTCCCTAGAATACCCCAGAATATTGGTGAAAAATAGAGCCAGTTCTATTTCAAAAATAACTTGGTCAATTATGAGTCAAGAAAAAATTGTGGAAATTTTGGACATATTACACACAACAATAAATTGAAGGTCAACTTTTGAAAATTATTGACCAATAAATTGTATCGTGTAATACAGGCATTAGTTTCATTACATTTGTAGGTTATGTTTTCTGTTCTTTAAGAATAAAAGCTTTCAGAATTATGGCAATATTTTCAACTGAATTGCAATTATTTTAGAATCGAATTCCATTTAATATTTCACTGTTTTCTTCAAATAAATCGTTGAATGATTTTCTCCTTATGTTTGCGAACATATATGTAATACTCCTATATTGCTAGATGGATACGCGGAACCGGCGAAAACATTACGGTTCAGACAATTATACGTCTATCTCTTTTTACTCTACCACGAACCTTGTGAGCATGCCTGAGAATTGAGTAACTTCGTGCAATTGGTGCAAGCGTCATCCATCTTTGGAAACAACCTTTCAAATATCGATCGAAGCCGCGACGCTTGCGCACAACGAGTTTTGCTGTCGCACTTTCTCCGTGATACCTCCACTTATGGGGACTAGCAATATAGGAGTATTACATATATGTTTGCGAATAACAGTTAGTTCATACGCTGCTCATAGATGGCAGTACTAATTTTGGCTGTTTTTAGACTGTTTGAATCAGCTGTTCTTTGTGAAAGTGCAATGGACTTGTGTAAACAATCTAATTTTTTTTAAATGTCCTAACTACGTATCTGTAAAATAAGTTTAAATTTCTAAATGGAAGTCAATTTACTTGACAATAGGAAAAAATATGACTCATAGACCAAATTGTTGATCTCTATCTTACAACATATGCAAAAATAGAATTACCGAGGTAAGCGAAGATTAGTGTATTGCCAAAAGATATTCTTCCACTAAAAAAATGAATGATTGACTACGATGGTTTGAAGTTACAAAATACTCATTTTATTCACTCTTGCAAGAAATAAGAAACATTCAGTTCGAACCGTAGACGCAATGTGAAATTTTTGACAAAATTTCGATGAATTCTTACTCGATATCCAGAGTTTTAAAGAAAATTTTTTATATCTAAGTTCTATCATTGGTTAATATTAACGTATTTATTTTTCTCATGAATAATAATTGATAATTCGAAAACTAGACGTCCAATAGTTCAATATATGAGATACCCATAAACATTATATTATTATAATTTAATATTTTTATCTTTATAATGCTATGAAGTTCGAATATCCATAAGAACAGTTCAAGGGCTCTGAAGGACTACGATTTAAGCCTGATTGGCCGAAATGCAAACCAATTTTACATTAGTACAAAATTGTACTTGGCTATCTGACAATTACATCAATTTTTAGTCGTGCATTAATCATCATTAACAAATTACTGCACTTCGAAGAATTCAATTTGTATCCATTCAGATAATATGTGAATATATTTGTTACTTTTTTCTCTTGAATTCATTTTCAGAAAGTTTGTTTCAAATCCTGCATTTACTGTGAATTAATCGTGTTTGAATTTAGGCCAATCAGAAGGTTTTAATCGTAGTCACATAAGAGCTCTTGGACCATTCTTAATTAGACTAAAATTTCTTTCTCAAATAAGGTTTATGGAGAAATTAGCAGTTACCAGTCAACTGTTCCTCCAGTTATGTGACACCTCGTCAGGCAGCTCGGCAACGAGAAAAACTGTACAAGACATGTACCAGTCTTTTTACAACTCTGAAAAAAAAATTTGGGGCCAAGCTTCCAAATTTTAGGAAGAAGAACTAAAACCGTTGAGAAATAATACAACCGTTATATTATAAAAAATTATAACCTATTAACTGTTGTTAATAATTTCAAATAATATTGGAGCAAATCTAATTAATTCGGATGGTAAAATCAGTATTTACCAAGTGGCATCTATCTTTTGACCAAATTTCAACGTTCCTTAGAAATTACTTAGTAAATGTTCCCTTGAGAAACTTCAAACTGAAATGTTTATGAATATATAGTTGATATAAGATAGGTTCACTGATTTTCAAGGAATATATTGTAATATTTTTTTTTTCATTAAAAATTTGTTGGTTTTTGGCCAGTATTTAAAATGATAAAATGTCAATAATTGAAAGATAGATAACCACCACGTATAAAGCATTTCTGTTACGAGCCATTGGGTTTTATATTCCGATCAATATTAATTTGCATGAAGAATACGAAGTTGTCTAAAGTTCATGATGACATAAAAATGCATGGAATAACAGCTCTCTGTTAAATTTTTATCGGAAGTAACAAAAAGTTACTCATGATAAAAGTTACATTCAAACAGCACAATTTTTATGTGAGTCTGACTGAATTTATGCTTACAGGTACTGATAAAACACAAGACTCTTTATCAAAAAGTCCAAGCAGTGTTTCAATAAACCGCAATCACAGTACGGGAGATTTGAACGGAGATTACCATCGTTCCAATATTAATTTCATGCGCAAAATACCTCAAGGCGCCGAAGCATCAAACATTTTAGTAGGAGAAGTCGATTTCCTAGACAAACCCCTCTCTGCTTTTATTCGTTTAAGTCAGGCATCTCTTATGGGTAACCTAACGGAAGTTCCAGTCCCCACGCGTTTTCTTTTCGTCCTCCTTGGTCCCGTGGGCGGCATTGCCGGCTTCCACGAAATCGGAAGAGCGATGGCAACCTTAATGTCAGATGAAGTATTCCACGAAGTCGCATATAAAGCGAGAAACCGAGTGCATTTATTAGCCGGAGTTGATGAGTTTTTGGACGCAGTTACTGTGCTGCCACCTGGAGAATGGGACCCTACTATTAGAATAGAACCTCCTGCATCGATACCCCCTCAAGATACAAGAAAACGTCCCCCAGAAAAACCGAAAGAAGAAATGCCAGATGAGGAAGAGGAACAGAAGTTACGGGATGAAAGTGGTTTATCTCGAACAGGGAGATTATTTGGAGGTCTTATTAATGATTTAAAAAGAAAAGCTCCTTGGTATTGGTCCGACTTTAAAGACGCTCTAGCGATTCAATGTGTTGCTTCATGGATCTTTTTGTATTTCGCGTGTTTGTCTCCTATTATTACTTTTGGAGGATTGTTATCAGAAGCAACGGGCAAAAATATGGCAGCTATGGAATCACTTGTTTCCGGATTCGTTTGCGGAATGGGTTATGGTTTTTTTTCCGGACAACCGCTTACGATATTAGGATCAACAGGACCTGTTTTAGTGTTTGAAACTATTGTTTATGAATCTTGCCAGACTTTTGGATGGGATTATATGTCTTTCCGTTTTTGGATTGGAACGTGGATTGCAATTATTTTACTCATCTTAGTTGCTGTTGACGCAAGTGCGTTGGTGTGCTACATCACAAGATTTACTGAAGAAAATTTCGCATGTCTTATTGCCTTTATATTCATTTATAAGGTACTCTATTTTCTTTTAAGAATAAAAGGATTCTATTAAATTTGCTTCATTCTTCAGGCGGTAGAAAATGTTTTATCAATCGGGCGAAAATATCCAATCAATAATACAGGACTGATGAATATAAGTTATGAATGCTCCTGTGGTCCTCCAATTCCAGATGTTTATTATGATATAAATAATAAAAATATTGATTGGTCTAGTTTGAACAAAGAATCGTGTCTTGTAAGTTCCCCATCCGAATTTATGAACGTTTAGGAACTTCTTAATTTAAGGTTACTTTTATTTGGATTTTTCATGAATATGAATTAAAAATAATTTTTCAAATACTCTACTGAAAGAAGCTCAAAATATTATTATTTTTTTACATTTAGGTTTATTTTGGAATAAAAACTTGATTCAAGAAGCTTTAGCTTATAGGATTCCTAAGAAACGTTCGTAAATAAAAGTTTTAAATCCCCAAATAATTTATTTTTGTTCCAGCTTAACAATGGGACGTTACTAGGAGATGGATGTTTCACACCGCATTATGTACCAGATGTATTTCTCATGTCATTTGTTTTATTCTTAGGAACATTTATTTTATCAGTTGTTCTCAAAGACTTCAAAAATTCATTATTCTTCCCGTCAAAGGTAACTCGAACCATTAACATTTATTCAATTTTTCTATCTGTTTTTCTTTTGTTTCAGGTCCGCCAAATTGTTAGCGACTTCGCAGTTATAATCGCTATTCTCTCCATGACCCTCTTCGATTACTGTTCCGGTATCCGAACACCAAAACTCGAAGTACCCGAAGAATTTAAACCAACCTTAAAAAACAGAGGTTGGGTGATAATGCCTTTTAATGGCAATCCTTTATACACCGCCTTACTAGCAATTTTACCCGCTCTTTTGGGAACAATTCTCATTTTTATGGACCAACAAATAACATCAGTCATCATAAACCGAAAAGAAAACAAATTGAAGAAAGGATGCGGTTATCATTTGGATCTTTTTGTCTTGTGCATTCTGATTCTCATCTGTTCTGTTATGGGATTGCCTTGGTTCGTGGCAGCAACTGTTTTGTCAATAAATCATGTCAATTCTTTAAAAGTGGAGTCTGAATGTGCTGCGCCAGGAGAAAAACCTCAATTTCTGGGCGTGAGAGAACAAAGAGTGACGCATATTTTAATTTTCTTGACAATCGGGCTATCTGTTTTCCTTACTCCCGTTCTGAAATATATTCCAATGCCTGTTTTGTTTGGAGTATTCCTTTATATGGGAGTTGCATCACTGAAAGGACTGCAATTCTTTGACAGAATTTTAATCATGTTCATGCCGAATAAATATCAACCGGACTACATGTTCCTCCGGCAGGTAAGCACATTTTTATTGTAACAATTTTATTTTAATTTTGTAATACTCGTATTTCCAATTTACGACAGTAACTCTGTTCACCATTATCCACTTGGACCAAATGGATTGAATTAGATTCTTTCGTCCAAAATCATAATCTGAAAGATGGTTTAATTTTTTTTTTGCTAAACAGATTGAGATATATAAATTTTTATCGCTTTTTCAATTAATTTATTCTTATTATGACTAGCGAGCTGCTTGACGCCGTTTTCTTTTGTGAAGATCCTGTAATTTTATTGTTCTCATCGGTAGTCTGAAGATGATCTCTCAGTAATTAAAACCGGTAGCTAAATACATTTTTGAGAACAGTGTGATTAGTTTTTTCTTACATAGTTCATGAAATCAATAGCTGTACGAAGTTTAATTCTACCTGAATGAAGTTTATATAATTTTTTTTATTCTCTCAGCTTATTCTAATGAAACTATTCAGCCTCATAAATAAAAAATAAAACGAACAAGAATCAAGCTGCAAGTCTTTCATTATCGTCTTCTATGATTATCAAACAAATATTTTCTTCATTTTATGATGCGTTCAACTGACGTCATTAGGGGTCGATAAAATGTGCAATGAAGCACATCTAAATCACATTAAATCTGCTAGGCACAGATTTATCACGATAGCAACAGATGTTGACTAAAATGACATATAATCGAAGGCTCAATTCCCAAAGGCATTTTCACATTAGTTCCACTATTGTAGGCAAGACAGCAACAACAACTTTATATAGAAATACAAATTATCTTTTTTTAAAACTTGATTATGAATCAATAATGATTAATAAAGCTTTCGTTTTGGAATATCGAACTGTACTAATAGTATTAATATTTATTATACCGTTTTATGAATTCAGAATAATAGCTATTTACGTATCAAGGACAAGAAAGTGTCTAAGGTCCAGTATTCCAGTCCACAGTTTAACTTAAACATAGCTTAATTTCCATAGTAATAATTGTTAGAACAATTGTTACTAAGGTAATCAACACATTTTTGAAAATCCACCGTTTTTCGGAGCTCATATCTAGACAACGATTGGAAATAGGTAAAATTAGTGCAGAATCAAAGTTGTACAGAATTTTATCAGCTTTCATAATTTCCTATGACGCATTGTTTTCGAGATGTGAACAAAAAACCAAAAAACGGGTCCTTTTTTGAGCTTCCTCCCCGAGGGCTTATCTCCGGGGGGTAGAGACTTTTAGTATGTTTGTCTCCTAACTAGTTCAAACAAAGTTCCAAAGTTGAACTTTCTGTTCTCGACCTTTCCATCCACACCCCTCTTGTGAGTACTCATTTACCAAGCTATAAGATGAACCGAGAATGAATTACCGGCCCTAATGGCTTATCTTCTTGGTACCAATATCAATTTCTCCATTTTTTATGTCATCACTAACCAATCAAATGAAATTAATAAATCGAAACGAATATCTTGCCAATAATGGCCAGGACTAACAAACAGGCGAGGCTTAAAAAAAGCTCAACAAAGCTACAGTCACATGACCTAATACCACGAAGGAGAATAATAGAGGAGCGGACACTCAGTTGGAAAACGTGAAGCATAAAATGTAATGCATCAGGTGTAAGAGAGATAGCGAGAGTATGCCCAGCTTTGCGAGCTTCATATGCAAAAATAAGATTATATTTAATTTTTTTTTAATTAAATACAATTGCCAGATAGATTTCTCATTTTCATTACGTTAAATACTACATTATTCATTAAATGAAAGACAAAAGTAGAAGAAAATTAGCATTTCTATTAATTAAAACCTGCAATGAATCAGTAAATCATGTTGAAACATGTTTTATAAACGTTTCTTTGGACGCGAGTTTTCTGATTAGGCACATTAATAATTTGATGAATATTTTATATTACAATGGGCGTGATAAAATTGACTATTCCATTCGTAGTATTTATAACAAGGTTAACAATGCTAAATCGCCATAGAAACGGTGCATATCAGTGAGTAACTGAGAGAAAAATTAAACACTTGGTTAAGTTTCACAATATTTTATTAACACGACGTACGTTTCGACTTACAAAGTCATCATCAGGTATACTAACTTAAACAGAAAATATTTACATCTTATATACTAATCTTAAGTGCTAACATAGTGAATAAGGGGGGAGAAACCTAGATCTAATTGGTCATTCACAATAAATTTCTGCTCACCAATTGCTTTCTTAATCTCCAAGTTTTCCAATAAATTGAGCTTTAATCCTTTCCTTTGCACGTGCAAAATATTAAAATTACCGCTGAACTTGTGGTTATGCTCAAGACAATGATTGGAAAATCCTGTATTATTTTTGCCGTTCTCTATTGATTTAATATGTAAAATAGAGAACGGCAAAAATAATACAGGATTTTCCAATCATTGTCTTGAACATAACCACAAGTTCAGCGGTAATTTTAATATTTTGCACGTGCAAAGGAAAGGATTAAAGCTCAATTTATTGGAAAACTTGGAGATTAAGAAAGCAATTGGTGAGCAGAAATTTATTGTGAATGACCAATTAGATCTAGGTTTCTCCCCCCTTATTCACTATGTTAGCACTTAAGATTAGTATATAAGATGTAAATATTTTCTGTTTAAGTTAGTATACCTGATGATGACTTTGTAAGTCGAAACGTACGTCGTGTTAATAAAATATTGTGAAACTTAACCAAGTGTTTAATTTTTCTCTCAGTTATTTAAAATGTTTCACCAAGTGCCCACTACAGAATCTTATCAAAGTAATATCAGTGAGTATTTGGACGTGTAGAAATATCATCGGGTATTACACTAGTGGTCAGAGTGAGTATCTTATTCAAAGATGTGAACACCTCCAATTTGTGCTTTCTTCGTATTTAATGGAATTTTATCTTCTGATCTATCACCAAACCTTTCTGAACTGGATTCCATATTAAGACGCAATATATTTCGCTATTATTTGTCAAAGAAAATGCAAGAAATTCTAATTTTTCAGTTTGACAGAAGTTTGTTTACTCGTTCCTATGAAAATTACGTGAGTTGTTACTAAATTCATAGAAAACTAATTTGAAAAAATTGTTTGACTCCTAGAATAGTCCTCCATATGTTTATTGTGCTTGTGAATACCACTCGTGCTGCACACTCGTGGTATTTAAACGCAAGCACAATAAACATTCGTGATAGCACCACAAAAATAATCGATAATACTTCAACTACTTATGGTATAATAAATGAAAATTTTATTCCAATTTTTCAAAAGTAGCACAGAAAAAAAAAAGACCATTCTAATATGCCACAGGGCTAACAAGAATACTTGCTTCGCTCACTTTTGACAATTGTATTCTCAATAACTTTTATATATTGATGAAAAGTGAAGAAATAATTGTTGCAATTCTGTGTAAATCTATAAGTTTTATGAATTAATAAATTTATTGACAAGAAATTTCCGAGAAGTTGAATTTTTCACTAAAAGTCTAGGTTAGATACGTTTAATGATTTGAAACATTATTATAATCTTTCAATTTCTAACATAGAATTATCAGTAGATGTGCTATTATACTTTTAAAATAATTTCTACTCACTTTTACATCTCTAGACGTCCATTCTTTTATAATATCTTCCTCTCTGAAATGTTTTTCACAAACGTAATCTGTAATTTCCAATGTTCTATTCTATCGTGTTATGTTCTTGCGCCACTTATTTAATAAAATATCATTTTTGCGTACAGAAAAAAGACAATATTTCTCTTTACAAGTTCTGTACCTACTATTACAATGTGGCACAAAACATTTTCTTCCTATTTTACAATATATTTCCACATGGAAAATGCTAAATAAAGCGAAACTCGCCATTTATTTCCATACAAACATGGGCCCGCCTCTACCTATCTCTCAGTTACTTTCTCTCTCTAACAATATTACATTTTTGGCTTCACTTTTGCGACACAGTCAAGATAGGGAATTGCATAGGCGTGCCTAATACTTAAGTTTGTCTATCGATGAGCTTAAAATAATAACAACAAAATAAATGCAGAAATCGTAGATATTTAAATTATTTGAATCCATTAAAGTAGTGGACGATTTTTTTTATACATATTCAACCATCACCTATTTTTATACTTGTCATAATCATTTATTTTCTTCTTTTAAGGTTCCAATCAAGCGAGTTCACATCTTCACCATCATCCAATTAGCCTGCCTCATTTGTTTATGGGTCATCAAATCCTTCAGCTCAACTTCGATTCTCTTCCCATTGATGTTGGTTGTTATGATAGGAATACGCAAACTGCTTGATTTCTTCTTTACGCAGAGAGAATTGAAGATCCTTGATGACATAATGCCGGAAATCACGAGGAGAAAAGCTGCAGATGAACTCGACAAAATCGAGGACCCAGAGGTGGGATGTGGGGTTAAATTAATCAAAAGTTGTATTGGAAGAAAATAAGCTACAACTCAAAAATTATTAAGTTTTTTAAATTTTAATTGAAAATTAATGCTTCGTAATTCACAAACATTAAGCAAACATATTATATTATTTTTTTAAAACGAAAGTATCATTATTTATTTAATAAATTATTGTTGAGGCTTCATATTTTGAAAAACGTAAAGTGGAGTACAAGAAAAAAATCTTTGAATTTTATGTTATTATGTCTTCCAGGCTGGTAGTTTCTGTATTTGAAAATACTTATTAAATTTTTGTATGATTTGAGTTGTAGACTAGTTGATTTTCTATTAATAGACTAACTCAGTTTTGTTTTATAATCAATGAATCATCCAATTGCTAATTTCGAGGACTACCTTAAAAAGACGAAATATTCTTGAAGAAATGCCTGTAAAGCAAGAATAGGCATCGAAAAGTCGTTCTAATCAAATTTCAATCAGTCATAATTATTTTATTTATATAAAACCAGGTATCAACTGAAAAAAATACTAAAAAAATTAGAATCTTTTTTGCAGAGGATAATTAATTTTCCATGTAACCTGTGCTTTAGATTTCACTGAACACAGTGTTCCGCTTTTCATCCGATAATTAGATTACGCGAAATATAGATAATCAGTTTACTAACGAGCAAATTCAATCTTCTATGCACACTGGCTGTACTATTTCCTAAAATAGGCTAAATGGATTATCATTCCATGGAAAATTTTTGATGAATATAAAATACCACTGTGCCACATTGTAATATTTATACATTCCAAAAAATGACTGAATTTATTTATTGTCTTAAGACAGTTTTATAGTGAAAGGAATTAAAAATAATGGACAATAGAAGTGGAGTCAAATATTTTTGAGATTATTTATTTAAAACAATATAATTTGCACCTAATACTAATAGCCTTCCATTTTGTATCTTTGTCGTTATGATATCGATCTTGTTTGAAATTTTGACAAGTAATAACAATAAATTAATTCCAAATTTATTTTAATTCTCGACAAATAGATTTTTTGTTGTCGAGCTTTGAACTGTACTAGAAAATTTCTAATATTGTACTCAAATCGCGTTTTATTGTAATATTATAGATAATTCAGTGCAAATATGCTGGCTTGGTAATCCAAAGGTCGTGGGTTTCGATCCCAGCTTTGAACAAAAGTCAGGAAGATTTTCACTGCATTATAATGTGCTTTCTGGCGCACTCTCCACAAAAGTCAAGAGAGCTCCTGGCTTGACCACACTCTACGATTCTGGAAATATTAATTAGATTACCAAGGTGCACTATAAGATTTTGCCACACCCGTATCAAAAATCAATTGAATTTATCATAAATATTAATTAATTCGATCATTTTAATGATTCCAATGATCCACCATTATTATAATACACAAATTGATATCTGTAGAACTTACCGAGTAAATAAACAAAAAACTTCCTTTATCATAAATTTCAATAAACTGAATTACAAATGAATTCGTATTTAGCAACTGGGTGTAATTTGTGAACGTGAAGTATTTTTAAATAACTTAAAATTGATTTATAAATATATCAAATGGAAATGACTTCATTGTTGTTCCAAAATATTCAAATAATATCGAAGATAATAGCAAGGATACTCAAGAAGGCAAATAATTTTCAGTTTCAGCTGTTATAATTATTATAGTAAACGTAGCACAATTTAAATAAGCAATATTTTAGTGAAATTTAAATTATTAGATGATTAAACTTAATTTAATTTAGCCACATGTAGGTAAATGTATAGAATAATTTAATGAAAATGGCAACAAAAAGGAGTATTATAAACTAGTAGGTATTCTTAACCACTTTTATGTATAATTGTTTAATGTATAATTGTGCAATAGTAGATTTTAACTAATACAATTGTTACACAAAATAATATTTATTTATTAAATGAATCGCTTTCCTTGCTTGATCAACAAACATTATCATTCAAAAATTTAGTTAATAATGGTATCTAATGAAGTAAGTATCCATTTGATATTATTCTTTAGCTTACATGTTAATGTGATGGGCAAGGAAAGTGAATAATAGTTAAAAGTAAAAATAATTTTCTAAATGATTATTCACTTAATTTGCCTTATTTTAAAATTCTTTTAAATGTTTCTTGTTTCAGGGCTGGATTGATTGAGTATTTTAAATTATGAAAGAAAAATTGTTATATAAAATATCAATTCAATCCATCCCAAATACTGTGGCTTATTACATTTTGAATATTTATTATTACGCTGCTTTGTCCAATTTTGTCGATCATTTTTCAACTTATGTATCATGATTTTATTTTTGTTTTGTTTAACTGACATTTTTAATTTATTTATTTAGGGTACTCCGAAAAAGGATAGTATAGATTATGGTCCTTCTGGCAATATTCAAATTCCTTTAGCAAACGGAAATATTATGAAGATTCCTCTGACTTCTATTAATATATCTGAAGAAGTCAACAAAACTGGAATTTGGAAGCAAGTCAACGCTAACGGAAAAGAAAAGAAGCAAAGTCCTAAAAATAATATGTAATTAATTGAAATTTGGTCACCAAACTTCCATTTTTTGATGTTTGTTCATTTTTTATAGCCCGAAAATTAAAAAGAACGGCACGAAAAAAGAAGAAACGAAGGAAGATAAACGTCTTTCAACAATGAGAGAAGAAGAAGAAGATGAAGGTTTAACAATCAAGGTGACTCATACCACTCGTTTCTAAATATTTTCGAATAACCTGGCACATTTTTTATGTTACCTCACTTACTGTCTTCTTTGTAAGTAGAATTGTGTTTTTGTTCTTGCATGTCCTGAAACATAAAAAATAATACTTGTAAATATCTTAAGTTTAAATATTTATAAGCTTTGAAATCAGTATTACTTCTTTCAGAATCTGAATGTAAATAACTCTTAAAATAGCATGACAATATTTGTAAATTTGTGTTATTAATATTCTGTTGTACATACATTGTAATGTGGACCTCAGATTTCTATAATAAATGTTTTTATTGTAAATATATGCATGATTGTATATAGCATGAACTCAAAAGGTTGTATTTGTGAAAGTTACGACTACTTGTATTATTTTCGAATGGTTTTGTGTGGTTTTAATAATGTTGAATGTTTATGGCTACAAATTCTTAAACGTTACGCTTCTCACTTCATATAAATACTACTGCTCAACTCAAAAACTTATAACTTTTGAATCATTCTTTCGATGTAATTATATCTTGTCTTTATTATTATAAAAAATTACTGGTACAGAATTTAATATCAGATTTTTTGATCATCAAACATAACACCCTTTTTATGCTACTCTTTTATCATTTCGAAATTATAATAATCAATTGTGTTGAATGCTCACAAATATTTGTTATTATTATTATTACTATTATTATTAATTCCAGTTGTGACCTAGATTCACATGAATACTACTGTAAATTTCAAAAACATTTGTGGTTTTGTCTAATTTTGTTTCCATTACAATGCGTTACAAATTTGAAAAAATCAAGTACCCTCTAAAAATTCCTATGTCTAGTAGAAGCTCCCCCAACATTTCATGCATTTTGGAGCTGGCGTCCCTCATCTACAACATTACCTTTACTTGCACTAACTAAAGTTTTTTGGTGGATTTATAGCATGGAAAACAAGATATCTTAAATATATTAATTGAATTTGTGATTATTGTAGTGTCCGAAAGATTACTGGAGCAGTAAAAAAGACAAGGACGATAATGCTGAAGAAACAACGGTTTAGATTACAAGAAAGAAGAAAAGTAATATTAATATTGAATGAGGCTGTGTACGAATACCAAGTTGTATGTAATTATATAAATGTCAAACTGCGATTTATTTGCTAATTTTATGTTATGAATTCGAAATGTCTTAGAAAGGATGTTTCAAAATAAGTGCCATGACTTATAATTTAACAAATTGAAAGCATTAATTGAGTCCATTTTAATAATTGTTTGTAGAAATGTAAATACATTTTAGAACTATAGTTGATAAGTAGATTGATATTTAATTTTTTAATAGTTAATAATGATTTTTCATCATCTAAGAAGATAACTAATAAACTATATTTTAGTTTAGAATCATAATATTAATTTGGTTTATAAGTTATCTTATTAAGTGATAAGTTATTTTAGAATTTTTTATATAAATTGATTAATTTGACTCGACTTAGATATTATAAATTATATAAAATTGGAATCAACCATTTTAAATTTGAAAACTGGCACGGATGTATATTTTTTATTTATACAAGCATTAGCCAATTTAATCATAACTAGATCACTATAATTTCTAGTGAAATGCACTAAATATTATTTATTTATCTAGAGAAATATGTAACTAGTAAACCAATTATACAGTAGAACAGTTATAAATTCATTTCTAGTGAAATTTAAGATAAAAGCTTATTATGTTGAAAGAAAAGATGCACCAATTGATATCTAGTTATATAATTGGTATGTCTACCTCAGATTTTAATTTTCTTTTAACATAAGTAAATTATTTCACTAAAGTCTTGTTGTCCAGCAGATTCATGGAGTATTTCACATACTTCAAACTTATTCTGTCAATTTTGCCTTGCACAGCGTGAACAAGGCTTTTGCCAAGGCCATCACTGTCATGCAACATTATTTGTTCGGCGATCAGACTTTAAAGCATAGCCTATATAATTTTAATTATTCTGCAAGATTTTGGTGCCAAATTAAACATCTAAAAGTTATCTGGAATACCTAATTTCCAGTTGTTTTGTGGAATTTATTCATCCATAAAGACAGCATACTTTAAAAACTCAATTAATTTCATAAAAATAATCTTTAGCAGCAATCCATTTTTATTCCTCATGTCAACAATCATGAAAGATAGATGTCATATTTAAAAATAAAAATTACAATTTTCGATCAACCACATTTAAAACAAATCTTGCAAAACGTATTATGAATTTTTCTGCCAATATAAAAGCTTCAAACGTCTTATACTAAATATATTTTGTTAAATTTAATACTTATACAATAAATATATTTCAATACAAATATTTGTAGCTAGGTTTCTAGTTAAAAATATTTAAAATGATAGCACAAAAATGTCATAGCATAGCTAATTTTTTTTCAATAATATAAAGGCATATGATCCGACTGAAAATTTTGTAAAATTCTAGAGTAAGGAACTAATTTTCAAATCAGTTCATTTTTTTACACCAAAATGTCAATATTTTTTGTTATTTATTGATTATATCGTACTCAATAATTAGATACTCCATTTGATGTAAAAATTTGTTCAAAATATACCAAACTTAATGTCTACGTGTAATTGTCTAATAAAATATGTTTAAAATAAGATTTCTGTATAATAGTTTTCAGGGTATACGCCACATTCATATTTTTTGGCTTCTAAGTTAAATTCAAAACAGATTTAATTTGTTTTTGCTGTTGTTAATTATATTTTACCAACAAGATATAATATTGATAAAAACAAATATCATCTTCATTATTTATGGCAATAATAGAAACGTATATTATTCTCTAAATAAGGATTGAAAATCTTTTTTTCGCATTCCCGGGAGTAAAAGACGACTTTAAACCCTTATTTCAGGACTTAGAGGGATCCAAAATGATTAAAATTCACAAGAGACTAAAGTAAAATAAACAAATTTTTCCATGACAACTGAATAGTCAAATATACGAAATTTCAGTACTTTTATTTTCTGTAATATCATATTTTTAAATCTATTATTTAGCGATTTGGAAACACGTATTTGGCTAATGTGTATTTCAAATCGTTGGCAACACTGCTACTACAATTTCCGTGGCGCATTGCGCTTGCGCATATTGGCGCAGTTCACCTTTGCAGTTCTCGTAATGGAGGATTGAAGCAGGCATAGAAGTTTGTACGTGTACATGTTTTTAGGTTCTAGTTTATATATAAACGTTTTAAATATTTGTAATCTAGTTAAATATGTGCTAAATTTGATCGAAGTGCTATTATTAATTAATTCAAAGTGATAATGTGAGTGTACAAACTGAATTGAAATCAGTCAACAACATTGAACATCGAGTTGAATATTAAGGTAAATCTAAGTTGTATTTGAATAATTTTATAGTGAAAAATGATCAAATAAAATATATTTGCACTTTGTATATCGGCAAATTCTAGATTATTGAGTTCTTGCTTCTAACGATTATTTAATTAATGCTGAATTAGATTTCATCAATGAATGAAAGTGAATAAGGGCAATAAATAACGGATTTTTGTTTCAAAATTCGAATTTTTATTGTTAAATATGTTGAAAAAAAGCGAATACCTACAATTTTTTGTTCTGGTTATGTAACGCATTAATGAATCCATTCGTTACTTGAATTTTAATTAAATTATGTGTATAGACGTTCATAACACAACAAATATTTCTAAAAGTAAATTAATTTTGTTTCAGATTTGAGGGTTCAGTGTAAAACTACATAAAATATCAAAGTTGGGATGAAAAATACCATGCAGAATACATCTAACGGTATGAATCTTATTTGAATTCGAATATTTGTTATTTAATTGTTTGAGATATTATTGAAAAAAATTAATTCAGTTTTGAGAATAAGCACAATCCTTGTCGAATAAATCCAATGTTTTTTAGTCATGATAATTAGAATTATTTGTCTGTATTTTAGGACGTTCCGTTCAGAATTCGATGCAATCCCGCAAGAATGACAATAAGATACCATCGGTTCATCCAGAGTGACAGGAAGTTGCTGAACAACTGGGACAAAGATAGAATTACAGAAAAAAGGACTGAGATAATCAAAATGGTGAGTTTATAAAGTTATTAATATTCTATTCTTCAATCTGCAAACAAAGTTGAAGCTCTTGCTTATATCAATTAATTTAAACTAGATAAATGATTAGGGATTATTCTAATTGAATTTTTCGATTTGCTATCTTTATTTCAACTTATACTGAATTAGAAAATTTTAGAATAATTGATTTATCTTAAAATAATTTATTATTGAGCTAAAACTACAAATTTTTAAATACACTCGGCAAAAATAAATGCACCAAAAATACCGACTTTCCAAACCGCCGTAACTCGGTTGATTTTGATCGAAAATGAATGAGTCTTCAAGTTTTGGAGAGTTTGAAGCTTTCTCTTTCAGGGTATGTAAGTTAATCAAACTTTAATAACTTGTATCGGGTTCAAAAAAAATTGTGGACTCAAGTCACGATCCAAAAAATCAAATTCATTCATTTTCCTTAAAAATACTCAAAAATCCGAATGTCTGCGACGGGTTGACACGTTTTGCTTTTGGATACTTAATTCTTTTGAAATATCAAAGAGTTCAAGAGAAAAAAAATACTCCCAAATATTACAAGATTAGTTTCAAATTTCATATTTTGAACTTTCAACCTGTATGATCATGTGAGTAATGCTTTAAATTTCTTTTACAGCAATTTTTGTACACCAAATTCTTCAAGAGGCTTGTCAAAGTCAAGTACAGCGTTCATCGTTTGAATGGAGTCGCAGCTTCTTCAGCAAGCATCAGGATTCATAATGAGCCTCAATTGTCCTAGTCTTCATGAATTTGGATCAGTCGCTGTCGACAAAATGAATTGGAGAAGGATACTACAGGTGATCTCCAATATTACTTCGAAAGCCCAAAAGTGAGTTTATTTTTTCATTTATTTATTTATGAATAATTGGAATACGAGTCCCGTGCCGGTGAAATTAACCGTACTGACAAAACTACATTTTTTTGAAAGAATTTAGCAAGTATATTGAACTTAACTTGCTTAGATCGCAATTATTCAATTTCCAAAAAATGTATTACCGAAATTATCAGTTCAGAGACATACTGTATATAAGAAAGATATTGAATATTAATAGTTTTGCTAGTAATTGAATGATACAAGTCAATTAGTGTTTCAATTGATGATGTTTAACATATAATATTTTTTGTTTACAGCTTCTGAAAATTCCTGCAATTATCAGAAAGCCGTTGGTGCGAAGCAGTACTGTTTGAAGAAATTTCAGCTGGAATAGCAGCTTCGTCAGCTAGCGTCCGACCTTCCAAATTTATTGTAATGAAGAAATAAAAATACATGCATGATAAACCAATATTAAATAATATTTCGAAAATATTAATTCATGTTCAAAGACAATATTTGACTTAATTGAAAACATGAATGTATAATTTAAATTAATTTAAGGAATGGTGTGTTATACTTTTTTTTTTAATCTTCAATCATCAAGTTGCTTTGAGGATGCTGTGATATATTTGGATTTGCACAAAATCGTGTTAACGTAGAGATCAAAATTATTTTGAAACAAAATTGGGATTTAAAATTCGCGCATCCTAGTTTTTGGGCGCAGGCCCTCGGGCGTATAATCCGTTTTGAATATTCCGTTTTGCTTTAACTTTTGGATATTAAATAGTTGTCTTGGTTTCTTTTTTTAATTTTCTATGTCCTTGTGTCGTAACTTGGGCCAACGTTGGATTTTATTCGGTACACGACCATATAGCTCTGGGAACACCCCCTCCGTAAACGACGGGACAGACGGAATTTTCAGACTATATGCCGGTTGTCGTTACGGGAAATGTACGGAACGCGCGTTTTGTCGGCGACGGTCCGGGTCTTCTTGGGATCACTGAACCAACAATATTCACACGTTATGTGCCTCTGGTTCACTTAGAAATAATAAATTTGTAATTAACTTTTGAAATATTGAATTTTCAAGCCTGTGGGTAGTGCACCAATAACAATTAATAGTTGATATTATTTCTACATAAACTTACATCCCATCTAAGAACATACTCACAATTTGAATGTTTAAGAATCCCTTGTTCACTCAGAAATAATATATTTGTAACTAGCTATTAAAATATTTAATTATCAGGCCTGTAGCTCGTACACCAATAACAATTAGTAGTAAAATATTATTTGTGCACAAGCTTATATCCCTATTGAGTACGTATTTACAATTAGAATGTTTTAGTACCTCTGGTTTGCTCAGAAATAATAAATTTGTAACTAGCTTTAGAAATATTCAGTTCTCAAGCCTGTAGCTCGTACACTAATAACAATTCGAAAATAATATTATTTGTGTACAAGCTTACATCCCTCTTGAATACGTACTCACAATTCAAATGTTTTAGTACCTCTGGTTTCATCAGAGATAATAAATTTGTAACTAGCTTTTAAATTATACAGTTCTCAAGCCTGTAGCTCGTACACCAATAACAGTTAGTAGTAAATATTATTTGTGCTCAAGTTTATATCCCTCTTGAGTACGTATTCACAATTTGAATGTTTTAGTACCTCTAGTTTCCTCAGAGATAATAAATTTGTAACTAGTTTTAGAAATATTCAGTTCTCAAGCCTGTAGCTCGTACATCAATAACAGTTAGTAGTAAATATTATTTGTGCACAAGTTTATATCCCTCTTGAGTACGTATTCACAATTTGAATGTTTTAGTACCTCTGGTTTGCTCAGAAATAATAAATTTGTAGCTAGCTTTAGAAATATTCAGGTCTCAAGCCTGTAGCTCGTACACCAATAACAATTAGTAGCTAATATTATTGGTGTACAAGCTTACATCCCTTTTGAATACGTACTCACAATTTAAATGTTCTGGAACCTCTGGTTAACTCAAAAACAATTATTTTATCTTCAAGTTGTGTTATGAATTTGTAACTGGTTATTTATATTATCTAATTTTCACTTTTGTTGCCCGTGCATCAATAAGGGTTGTATTTATCCACAAAATGTATTACATTATACTGTAATAATGGATAATTGTATCAATTTATAAATGAATAAGAGCTTGCTCTACGCTTTCTGTTTGTTCTTATTTGAAGGAATACATGAATGTTATTGTATTCTATATTGAAGAAAATAAAATAAATAATGTGAATAATGTATTTTATTTATGTAGCCCTTCAATTTCTATTCCCGTAATAATATATTTCGATTTTTAGAAGACCCAATAACTTGTAAGGAAGTAGGGTTATCTGTTGAGCAAATAAATGTATGTGGTATAGTTATCTCCTGCAGGCTCTGCTACCCTAATAATATTTTTTGAATTTTACGAAGTTGTTTGTAAGTAGGGTTATCTGTTGAGCAAATAAATGTATGTTGTATGATTATCTCCTGCTGTTTCTGCTCCCCTAATAACATTTTTCGATTTTTCGAAGCGGTAAGCTGTATGAAGTAGGGTTATCTGTTGAGCAAATAAATGTATGTTGTACGGTCATCTCCTGCAGATTCTGCTCCCCTAATAACATTTTTCGATTTTTCGAAGCCACAGTAAGCTGTATGAAGTAGGGTTATCTGTTGAGCAAATAAATGTATGTTGTATGGTCATCTCCTGCAGATTCTGCTCCCCTAATAACATTTTTCGATTTTTCGAAGCCACAGTAAGCTGTATGAAGTAGGGTTATCTGTTGAGCAAATAAATGTATGATGTACGGTTATCTCCTGCAGGCTCTGCTCCCCTAATAATATTTTTCGATATTTCGAAGCCAAAATAACTTGTATGTGAGTATGGTTATCTGTTGAGCAAATAAATGTATGTTGTATGGTTATCTCCTGCAGACTCTGCTCTCCTAGTAACATTTTTCGATTTTTCGAAGACATTTGAAAGCAGGGTTCATTGAGTAAATTAAATGTATGTTCGTAAAATAAAATAAGACAATTTATTTTATATTCTCAATTTTATTCATTTTTAAAAACAAAATATACAAGTTATTATTGAATTTATATATTTAACAATACATATATTTCTCTAACTACTCCAGAAAATAATTTAAATAGGTGTTACAAATAAATACGAGAATTAATTTGGGGGAATGATTTCATTTTGGAAATTGGGAGAAGCTACGGTAACGAGATTAATTAATTGTTGAGTAGTCGATGTTGTTACATTGTTTAAGACTTGTTCGCTTCCAGGCAATGACTAAGGGGGAAAAGACGGATTCTTCTTCGGGAATTCTCCCTTTGGGTCTAGGGAAACCCCAGCAAAACCTAGACCAGAGAAGCGGCTTCTTCGCGTGCTGCAACTGAAACAAAATAATTATTAAAAGTCGGAAAATTTAAAAAAAAAAATAAGACTTACTTGAACTTCGCAAGCGGCGAGCCTAAATTAATCAGTTGACTTCTGCACGTAATCGGCTGCTACTGATGCGCAGATCTCTTGCAGGTACTGGAGGACTTCTTGGAAGGCTGCTGGACTCTGGATCTGATGCTAGGTGTCCTACAAACATGAAAAATATATATAAATCTATAAATTGAGAATTAGTACAGTTTTTTATAATTATTTTGCATAAATCTTACGTGTTGATTAGCTGAAAGGAAAGGTTTTGATTAGTTCGGTGGGGCGCTTCCTCGGTGGTTGATTGTTAGCTGCTGGACTTATAGATGACAACTGCTGGGCCATTTCCAGTGAAGGAAGACTGCTACTCAAAGTTCTGATGTAAAGACGATGATTTTGAACTGAAAGGAAATGTTTTTATTAGTTCGGTGGGGTGCTCCCTCGGTGGACTATTGTTAGCTGCTGGGCTTTAAAGTTGATAACTGGTGGGCCACATCCAACAACGGAAGACAGTTGCTTGAAGTCCTGCAATCATAAAAAACACACAAAAGTTAATTAAATTGTTGGAATTTAATGTATTAATTAACTTACGTTATCTGCCATCTGAAAATTAATAGAAAAAAAAAAATAGATTGAAAACTAGATTTTTCGTTTGAAAAAATATCCACCTTTCCAAAATATTTATTAGTGTTAGGCATGTCATCCCCTTAATTCGACACTCAGAATTCAAAATTGAAATAAGGGCTCTTTCATGTGGATTTATTTGATCCTCTGATTGAAATAGTATATTTTAATTTAGATTTAGATCCATACAATCAGAATATGAAGCGATAATACAAATTTCCTAATCATTTTCAAAATATGAGTTATTTGAATATTAGGGAGGAAATTTCATCCTTTAAATATTAAAAAGAAATTATTTGTTTCCATTAATCAGATAGATCCTAAGAAAGACGTATACCAAATTTGAACAAAATCGAAGACATTTTCACGCAAAAAAATATTAATTAATTTATGTCCATGGTTATTAAGACATAAAATTGAAAAAAAAATAAGTTCAACTCTCTAGAGTCCGAATCTGCAATCAAAATTACAATTGAGGCTCTAGTTTTTACATAATTTACATTTATATATAAAGTGTTTTTATTAATTTCATGAAATATTTATTAATTGATTTTCACCCTCTAATTGGGATATTTAGTGGATGAAAAATATCTCTGACCTTATTTATCCCTTGAATATTTTTTAAAAATTGATTTGAGTCTATTTATCAAGAAATAGATCCTTAAATTAAAACAAAATCGGGAAGAAAAGCCCTTTTTCGCTCAAAAAATAAATAATAAAAATTGTGTTACTCGTGTCATCCCCTTAATTCTACCCTCTAGAATCCGAATCTGCAATCTAAATTCAAATAGGGGTTCTATAGTTAGGGAACTGGTGGCAAAAATTTCTATATAATTTTATTGTGTGAATGAGATTGAATAGTGTAAAGACGTAATAAAGAAAAGCCAGAAAAACTATTTCAGTCATTAAAATTTTGCCGAATTTTTAACTAACAGTTAATTGAAAATGCAATAATAGTATATTGTGCAACAAGTGCGATAAGTTGTCGATTGCACACAAGAGCGAAGCTGGACGCACGAACGAAGTAAGTGCGCTCATTTGCTCAAGTGGGCAATTAACAACACCGCACGAGTTGCAAATACTATTTTTTATTATGAATGCGGGATAAGTACTATTTTGCACTTATTTTTCCGGGCGGTAAATGGTTTGCGTGCGACAAGTTTACTTTAAAAAAATGCTTCTATATAATTTGATTATGTCAGTTACTCATTTCAAACATTACTTGCTGATCTGACATCGATATAAATGTAGAAAAGTCTTGTCCACACTGTTTTCTATTTTTTATTACTCACGCAGGATAAGCACTATTTTGCGCATGTTTTTCCGGGCGGTAAATGGCTCTTTGGCTTTTGCGTGCGCCGAGTAAATTTATCGCACGCAAACCATTTACCGCCCGGTAAAAAAAGCGCAAAATAGTACTCATCCCGCATTTGTAACAAAAAATAGATCGGCAATTCGTGCGTTGTTGTCAATTGCCGCACTTGTTGCACAGTGTACTATACTTATTGTACGCTTATTCCTACAGAGAAAATATAGAACAATGTGGACAAAACTTTTTTGAGTTTTTTGAAAACCTTATGCCCTCTGAATTTTTCCACACTTGGGTGTTTCTTCATTCAATTAATTAATATCTGCAATAATAGTATTCGAATTATGAATCTGTAATATTTAAACGATATAATAGATATTTACCTGAATTAAAAAAAAATGTACTATGGAAAAGAACAAAATAAAATACATATATTCATCAAAACCCATTTAACTCAAGTATGGAAAAAAAGATGACAATTACCGAAGAGACATGTAAAAATATGATTTGAATGAATATTATATGAATTAAAATCTCCAAATTATGAACGTTCGTGCTTCCTCAAAATCTATGCTGTGAAATTGGCTTGCAGTCTAAATTTACACAAATAACGATGTTTCTAAATCCATAAGTTGAGACTCATGAAAATTGGTATTTCATAAGTCGACAATCAGTGTATCATCGGCATTGTATCATGTTTTATGAATGGCTCTTCAGAAACGAGCGAAGCGAGTGTTTAAATAACGCGTGTATCAAGAGTTCATAAAACAAATTACATACTATACTTTTCCTACAAACGCAGATACAGCACAAATCAATGAAAATTATATGAATCCTTGTTTTACCACTACTTGTTGTTTTTTATTTAGACAATACATTGAGTAACAACAAAATATAACAACGACAAAAGAATATTTTGGGTATATAACAATATATATAGTTATAAGCAAACCAAAAATATACAAATACATTTTTAAACAGTGCGCATAATTTTTCAAGATATTATAAGCTCTGATAGTTTGACAAGTAATTTTTTTTGCTTGAAATTTAATTTACAATTATACGGCTCCAATTTTTAGTTTTTAAAAATATTTTTTTATTGAACTCTTGCACTAGTAAATTAATAACAGAAAAAGACACTTTTCAATTATTAGTTTTCTAAAATAATTAAAACATAATGTATATAACAAATTTATTAATAAGTTTAAAATATAAAGTGCATAATACTTACATTACATATATAAACACACAATTTTGATATTAAATTGTAGAGTTTTAAAATTTACCATTCATTAAGAAAGCTTTTTTCCAGGCATGGGTGTACACGAAGATTATAGTTTAATCTAAAAAAAAAAAAAGCCGTAATGAATTATGTATTGGATTTTTTATATTGTATAATTACTTTTCAAAACCTGCACAAATTTCATCTGTTTTAGTGGGATGACAAACGACAGTAGTTTTCGTATTAGCAGGGTTGAATAACTCTGCTACATATTCTTTTCCAATTCTGTTCAAGTCTTTTTCAGTTACTTTTCCAATTAACGAAACCAGCCATCTTAATAAAAATAAAAATTATTCAATATAAATACTTCTAAAAATATTTTTTACCTATTGTAAGAATAATCCACATTTTTAAAATACGAGATCAAAGATTGTTCAACAACATGGCCGATTGTCTTCTCATTCTCAATAATTTCAAAAATGAGTGAACTTTTGGCCGATTCTAAAAGTGTTTTATCCCAAGATCCAGATGTCAATTGTTTATTGACAATTTCTTGAGCTTCTTTAAAAGCTGCTACGACATTAGTAGCTTTTGTAAATACTAAATACAATAGGCCTTCGTTAGCTTTTAAGCAAATGTTGTAGCCGTAAGTTAGGCCTTTACCCCTGACTTGTTTCCACAGTGGACCCTAAAATATATATTTAGAGACCAATTTAATAAAAATTCAAATATTACTAACCTCTAATTGAGTGATGTACTGGAGGTAAGTCATAAGCGCGGGAACATCAGGGTGATCATAAGTACTGATACTTGGAGTGACATGATACAAAAATGAAGATTCTATGCAACCCATTCCAACTACACAGCTTTCATTTGAACAATGATTTGAAATTTTTGATATTAATTTTGAGTCTGGAGTTACGTTTAAACTAAAAAACAACTAAATAAACATTTCGACTTCGCATTTAATGAGTTAATTACCTTTTACGAACTGGGGTTATATTTTCCGGAAGGAAACTTTTTAATGCGTCAGCAGGAGAATCTGTTAAGTGGTTAATATTAGCGGCTAAGTACAGTACCATGTTTGATGGATTTGTAATAAGTTTACGTAAATTTTCGATTTTTTCAATCACATCATCCGGAGAAGATTTCAAATTTTCAAGGAGACTGTTCAAAAATATTTGTTGTCGAAGCATACTGTTATTATGCTGGTTACTATCTGAAATTAAAAAATATATAAAAAGATATATAATTTTGAAGTAAAACAAATAACAAATGACATTCAAAATTATCTCCTCAGTACTTCTCACTCTTTTTTATACCGCGGATCTCTGAAGTACTGAGCGCTGAATAAAATTTAATGTTATAAACCCTTACATTTGAGTATCCTTTTTGGGATTATCATTTGTTTTAGCTTCTCCACGATAAGTAATTAAATATGGTTATTATTTTGCTTCATAAATAGTAAATAAAAGATTTTTCTAACGTTATACTATTGTTACGTTAAAATTAGAGGCAGACAGTCCCTTACCTTTAACAAAACACAGCCCTTTCATGAGATCAGAAGCAACCTTATTCCCTTTTCTTTTAATTTGCGCAACATCGTTCGACATTTTTGTTGCAATGATATGAAGTCTTTCTGGAGTAAATTTCGTCTGATACAAAAGTTCTCGCAGCCAATCAATTCCTTTTTTATATTTCGCTTCTTCTACTTGAAGCATAATTGAAACTGTATGCGAATAAGGTCCACAAGAAAATCTTCCAGAAGTCCCCAAACCGATATGATTTCGCGTCGCTACTGTATCAGATTCTAATTCGGAAACTATTTCTTCGTATGGAACTAAAGTTTCATCACGAAGAACGGGAGATTCGAAGAAAGCTTCCAGAAGAAGAGGGAGGTAAGGTCGTAATTCGAGGGGAACGTTGTTGGTATCCATTAATGTAAACATCTACGAGAAAAAAATTAACAATGGAATCTTAAAGAACAAAAAATCAAACAAGTCGAAGGCTCCGATTCGTCAAAATCTAATTAATTTGTTTTTCGAATTATTTAAATATTCATTTTGAGAAACGGAGCCCTGAAAATTACTTACATAAACGAAATTGGTGTTAACGTGATCAAAATATGTGAAAATCGGCGAATTAGATAAATCTAGATCCTCATTTTCTTCGGCGCTACTATATCTCACTATTTCATGGAAATTAATTGAGTCCGTGCTAGGAATAGGAACTGAAGTCAACATTTCAGTTGGCGGAGGTTTCTCGTTGGTACTGATTGCTTCTTCAAGCTCTTTTCCTTTTAACCTTAAACCTTCTTCAGTTAGACAAGCAATCTGGGCTTCGATACGTTGTTTTTCTTCCTCGGCCATTCTATGTTGTTCCTCTATACTTGGCACACCATTAATTGAAATAACTTTAGCGTCAACAAAATATTTTTTAATTAGTGAGATCCAGAATGCTTTTGGTTCAGATTCCATTTTTTCTAAATCGGTTATTGGATTCAGTCTTTGCTCAAGCTAAAATGAAAACCAAATTGGTAGTTAATAAAGTAGATATGACTGTTTAAAATATTTCACTTACGTCGTCCTTAGTATGACCATAAAGCATGTGTCCAATAATCATAAATGCAACAGTCTGATGAGGATTGTTTTCCAAATTGCTCAACGATTCTAATTTATGTCGATGGATCACACTTTTCAATCTGTTCATATCAATATCTTCACAATCAACAATTTTATTTAAAATATTCAACAATAATGGTTTTACTTCTTTCAATTTTTCTTTTGGTACGTTTTCAAACAAAAGATAGAGAACTGATTCAGAATTTTCGTATAAATTATACGCAACCTTAAAACAAACAAATTAATAAAAATAAACGAAATATAGTCTAAAAAATATTTACCTTGCTGGCGTATGGATCTGGAATCTCAACAAATTCTTTTTGAAGAGGAGACACGGAAAAATCAGTTAGGTATTTGAGGATAATTGAAGCAGCGCTTAGTAAATACTGTTCAGTAACTGCTGATGGTCCACGCCATGCTATACTAACAATACCATTACTTTCTTCATCGCACGGATACTTGACTTCTGCATCTAAAGATTCTGGCAGAGGAGGTACTGGGCTTTGCCATGGTCTTGTAAAAGGACCTCTATCACCCTAAATAATAAATAGTAAACAAATCCAACAATAAAACGTGAATATTGCATTACCTTCGAAACGATTTTATCTTCCAAAGCTGCAAGGGATTTGAACACTTCTTCGGGCTTGACTTGGCCAGTAATAATAACTTTAAGGTTCTCTGGTCTGTAAAAATCTTTGTGATATTTTCGTACCTAGAATAAATATTGTTAATGGTTGATAATCTAAAAAATTGTATAATACTTTTTCATTCGTTGTACTTTCGCGTAAATTCTTCATAATTCCACCAGTTTCAGACGAATACCCGCAATCTCCAGGGTACATTGCTCGTGCCATTGTGAGATGAACCCTTGATTCGCCTGAATTCTCACGACCCTGCATTTCACAGTAAACTACTCCTGCATCTTCGCCCTTTTCAGTTATATGATGAACTTCTGTTAAAAAACCTTGATCCTTTAAAAGTAAAATAAAATAATTACAATAAAACAAAGAGATCTTTGTAATTAGCAATAATCATAACTCACAGTTAAAGTGGGGTATAAAATGTGTTCTAAAAATATTGGCATGAGTGACAAAAAGCCTTCACTGCCAGCAGTCTCCATAGTATAACAAGTGTGGTCAATATCAGTCCACGCATTAGTTCCTGAGGCAAGACATCTGTTTGCTAAAAGATCCAAAACACCCTTATAAGGATATTCTTCACTGCCTAAGAAAATAAGATGTTCTAAAGTATGAGGTAGACCATCATCATCATGAGCTTCCGTTGCTAGAATGAACAAGTACTAATAATTGATGGAAACACAATACATGTCAGATACCTACCTAAACAAAAATATCCGTTTACAACAGGACCTTCTACTTCAGCTAATATGATTGTTAAGCCCGTTTTTCGTGATTTAAATTCATAAACCGGTACTCTATTGTATGCTTCTAATGAAGAAATTAATTCGAAACCAGCAACATGTGTAGGAGAACTATCAGTTGGAGCCATTTTTATATAAATGTCTTAAAATAGTTTAATAATATCAAAAATCTCAATAAAATTATATAAAACACTTATTTCACTTCGTACTTTAACCAAAATGTTCTTTCAAAATCTATCTGTCACCCTGAATTGCCTTACTTCCTTTATCACGAAAGCAAGGATTTCTATTGGTTGTTCAGTACCGTGCAACCAGCATGCAACCAAAACGAGCCAATGCGCATGATCTGGCGCATGATTTTTTAGCAATCATTCAAATGTACATACAACATAATTTTTAATAAGTCAAGTGAAATAGTTCTATTATTTATAAAAATAAATGTTATATTGTACTAGAATATTTCGGAAAATTCGTGAAATGTTTTTGTAATTTTTCGAGGCATCTATTCACAATTTCTCCAACAATGCGGATCATCTTCCATTTCAGGAAAAGAGCATTCATCATCTATTTCTTTTTTAAAATGATTTATATCGACTTCGTCATAAGGCTTGCCGTCTATCAATAAATTACTAGCCTTAATATATAAATTCACTACATTTTCCATTGAAAGATATTTGCTGCAAATAGTCCCTTTTGTTTCAAGGCTCTTATTTTTCAATTTCAAACCATTATTTTTAGGCTTCGAATTTAATAGGTAACATATCTCGAATTGCTTTACATAATATTATATATTTATTGCGATTTTTTACATTTTTCAGTATCTGAATTAAATAATACTAGCCTTATTTTCCATATCATATTTGTTCTATTTTTTATATTAATCCAAATATTTTCTGTTATCGATAGTTGATCGCGAACAACTAAATCAGTAACTGACTGTAACGGTGGGCGTGGGTGTGAGAAGCAGCGAAAGTGGCCGGTTGAAACTTTTTTTTTATAAATAGTTGACAATATGGTGAGTTGAAAAAATCGTCAGTTGCACCGTGAAGGAGGAATTAAAAGTCAGTTGTTCGCATGAATTTGTAAAAAAAAATACGTCAATTAGAGTAATAGTACTATTACTTCAATTGACGTATTTTTTTCAAAAGTTCATGAGAGTAACTGACGTATAATCCTCCTCCGCGGCGCAGAGGACTTTTTTTTTCACAGCCTCTCACACTCATACCCACCGCGAGAGCGTCAATTGACGTTTGATTCATTTATTAGCAATACCAGATCTATCGAAAAAGATAACAATCAATCGGCATAAAAACATTATCTAAAATGCAACAATACCTCCCATATTATGTGTACACTTCGGATATTTTTAAATAATTGATCAATGTTCCTCTTTCGTTAAAAATTAGCTCTCAGAAATACAAAGAGATGGCAGCACCTAGCACGTTTTAAATCAATACTTCTAGGATGACCGGCTAATTGCAATTCTAATCATAGTTTACAGATTTAATAAATCTATGTTATTCAAAATTGAATACAGAATGATTTATTCTATGAAAAAAGAATGGTCCAAGAGCTCTTATGGGACTACGATTTGAGCCTTTTGATTGCCCGAAATGCGAACCAATTTTACATTAGCACATAAATCGTACTTGAATATTTGACAGCTACATCAACTGTACATAAATTTGTGCAGCTTTAAAATTACTTCTATTTCTTGAATTCATTTTCAGAAAGTTTGATTAAAATCCTGCATTTACTGAACCCTGTTTGCGTTTTGGCCAATCAAAAGCCTTAAATCGTATACTATATTTTTATTATTGGCCAGCATTCATTTTTCATAGAAAATATTCTTCTTTAAGTTACAGATAATAGATTTCAACATGACGTATAAAGAAATTAAAAAATACTTCTTCCTTATCAAAAACATAAATATCTACTGTTAGACATTATATTGTAATAAAAATGAACTTTGCCTACTAGTAAACTGATAAGTGACATAATTTTACTATTTGTTTTTTTTATTTCTTCATTTAAATTTTATTTACAAGGCATTCAAGCACTGATATTTAATAATAGGTTTCTCTTTATCTCACGTTATTTTAGTTGAAAGGTCAAAATAGGTCAGTAAAAGACCCGTAACGAAAATATTTATAAGTATGTATACATGTATAACTGCAACGCATGCTTAACATCTTATTTTACTAGATCAATAAAATAACAGGTGTAAATGCAACAGAAATAAAATAAAAAGAATTTTGCGGCAGCTGTCATAGTCAACACCTGCTAAAGAAGTTTACAGTGAAACAAAATATTGGACTTAATCCTAATTTTGAAGTCAATCTCTAGAATAAATTCAATTTTGAAACAAAAATTGCAACCTATGTTGATTTTATTCCAAAAATTGTATGATAATTGATTCGTACCCATTTATCTGTATGAATGCAATAGTATAGTGGGCGTATTATTCGGAAATTCCTGTAATATGTGTCACTTGATATTTCCATATGTAATTATAGATCGCTATCAAATGTATAAAATTCTTTTGAAATAAAATATAATTTATTAGTATGTATAATGTTTCAATAATGTAATTTTTTTTTAAATCAATTGGCGCGAACTATAAACTGTATTGTCTTTTTATGAACGGCGAGTACATTTGTACTTGCAGTTCTTCTGTTTATTTAATTTAGTAAAGCCGTAAACTCTGATACAGCCGAAGTATATTGAAATTGTAAATTTATCAATTCATACTTATAACGGAAAAGATATTCTCAATTATAATTATTTTAATTTATTTAAGAAGTTTCACTTCACACGTGCAACTTTCTTGAATTATTATAAAAATTCACTGAAATTTTGCGATAAAAATAAATGAATATTGGAGAATTATTGAAAAAATAATGGTACTCAACGAAATTGATTTTATTTTTAACAACACAGTTCAACAATTTATTAATGTCTAAACTTTGGTCAAATTCCTCTGTATGTTTACCAGCAAAACCCCTGCCTAAAATAACTCTTTTTCACGGCGCATGTACAAAAATAACGCGGTACAAGCCAAATTATTACTCGGTATAATGCCATGTAAACATACTTGGTCGTTTTCGTTCCCATCGATCTCAGATAAGTCCATTGTTGTATAAAATTCTCACGTGTACGAATAAGGCGCACGCGTAGAATTTACATTTAGACGTGAATCAAATGAGAGTGAACCTCGAAGTGGGTTAAAATAAAACAAATATATTGGTTAGTGATTGACAAGTCGTAGTAAATGTCAAAATAAAGTCGAACTTGAGTTATAATAAAAAGAAATCTAGCTACACATGTAAGTATTTATAATTAGTCATGCTCAGCGAAGCGATCTTATTTTCTCTGAATTCAAAATGATTTTTAAGGTGTCCTTCGAAAATATTAGCTCACCTCAATGGCAATTTGCAAAGATAGTAAATATTCTCTAAACGAATTACAACGATTTACGGACAGAATAGAAAATGTTCTTCAACATGACGTTTGCAGAAACGAATATAGAGAATTTTTGAGGGAAATAAAAAGACATGATTTGATCAGGGTATTGGATTTGTGGGAATTCGCTAATGATATTAAACGAAATACTCCCGGTTCGCCAGAAAGAAAGAGGAAATCGCAGGAACTAGAAGAAAAAGTTGAAGATGATCCTACTTTTTATGGATTGACTGATGAAAATACAAATATTGTTGTTGCAGTCAACGAAAAGGCTGCCGAGAAACTGGCTAAGAACCATAGATACTTTATCCATTATTTAACCAAAAAATACCGATAGTTACTGCGTTATTATGTTATAAATATATTTATTTTTGTAAAATATGATGTTGCTTATTTCTAGTTCTTGTGTTATTTTATCATCCCTGGTAATTTAAATTTCTGTAAATATTTTAAATCAAAAAATATTGGTCTTAAATTTTTATTTTGTTGATAACTGAATTATTTTTGCGAAATTATGTAAATATAAAATAATTTTTGTTCAAATTAAATATTCAGAAGTGTTCCGATATTCAAATGTTCTTTTATGTACTACGCAACTCAAAACATTTGCCTCGATCCTCATGACGCTTGTTTATTGAAATAAATACAAGACACAATTTGTATACAAATTATAAAGTTTTTAATCTATTTCAAGGGAAATTTCATTTAGCTTTTTTTTATTGGCGATTAAAGTCTAAATCACATCGGTGATAAGAAATAAAACGATTGACAACCACCAATTGAATTAAATATTTATTTCCGTACCATGTAGTGTCTTGTTCAAGCAAATTAATGCTTGTTGTTAAGGACAACAACCACAAAATTGTATTTTCGATCTAACTTCCCCCCAAAATAACCATACTCCACCACTGTCCTGGAACTGTCAATTCAACTTTTGAATTTCAACTGAAAACATCAAAGATTAATCCTCATACAATGGTTGATGATAAAATCGAAATGAATAGCGAAGGGGAAAATTATTCTACAGTCGCCACCAACGATCCAAAAAATGTACAAGAATTAACACAATTTGTAAGTTAAAAGAACCTAACCTTGATTTTAAGTATTTATTTTTTGCCATTTTAGGTGCAGACTCTATTGCAATCGTTTCAAGACAAATTCCAGACCATGTCAGATCAGATTTTATCAAGAATCGATGAAATGGGGAATAGGATAGATGATTTAGAAAAGAATATTGCTGATTTGATGACTCAAGCCGGTGTGGAAGGCCCGGACAAGTAAACACGCCCAACTTTATATATTTTTAATATTTATCATCCAGTCATTTATTAGCACGTTATGTACAATTTATATAAGTATTATAATATGTATCATCCATTAAAATAAATCATTTCCTTTGAGGTCTTTGTTTTCTTGCTAAAAACTTATTTTCAACCTCAGAAACTACAGAATTTTCCGTTTCGCTTTCTACTGAATCTGCGGAAGGAACGTCATCAACGTTAATTGAATCTAATGTTTCATTACTTTTAGATAAATGTCCGGTACTACCGCGACGTTTGGTTCGTTCTTGTTTTTTGACTGGTGTTGATTGCAAAGTATTTAGAGATCCAAGTGACTGTGCCGTTTTGAATTGCGCTCTTTTGTTTGACAAATGAGGGATGCTATCTGCTCGCATTGTTTTACGAAAATCCTAAAATCATTTTTGGTTAGCAAAATTTACTAAATTAATTTGGAATTGTTACCATGTCGAGACTTCCTCTAATATTTTGAAAGTCCTGTACATTTTGAATTATTACAATATTAACATTTCAATTTAAAGAAAAATAGTACCTGTAAATCACTATCTTCGTCTATTTCATCGACTTCTTGATAGGTTTTTGACAAAACTTCTAATGCTTTAGCATGGTAGGCCATTTCAATTGTTATAAACTTGAGCATAGTTTGTTTAACATCATGTAATTTCCGTTTTTCAAAATCATTTGTCTGTTCTTCAAGTCCGTGGATTGTTTTTGATACTTCCGCGGTTGCTTTTAATAATTCAGTCTCAGCTTGAGTCTAAATAGAATAAATTATTACAATATTATCTTGACATTGCTGAAAAAATTACAATTTGTTGCCTGTTTCTGGGATTCCTCTCTCTAACTCTATTTAACTGTCTTCTTCGAGCAATTTCCCTATCTCTTACACTAAAAATATGTTTCACTTCTTCCTTAGCATTTCTGCAGATGTTTTCATATTGAGTTAATTCAGGAATTACACTATTTTCTAGTTTTTGGATTCTTAAATCACCGTAATCACCAAGTGAAGAGAAACAGTACGAAAAACTCGCTAGCCCAGATTGTAAAGTTTTATTTACGTCTTCGTATTCTGCGTAATTCATTACGATTTTTGCAACTTCGTCCGATTTATCTCTTAAACGTCCTGCTTTACGTGTATATTCAGCAAAAACATTGCAAAGTTCTCCAAAGTTTTTTTCGGTAAACAGAATTCTTTCCTGGATAAACTTTGCTTGTTGTTCACTAAAATTATTATTATTTTCATTCATATATTTAAATTTAAATATTTACTTACTAAGCCACACTTCTTTCTCTTTTAACCGACAGCATTTTAAAATAATAAAATATAACTAACACTGAACTTGTACAGCTAAATGTTTGTATAGAATACAACAGTATAATTAAAAGATCAATAAAATTCTGTAGGTAAAAGGGATCGATAAAATAACACCTGTCATTTGGTACTAGTTACATGTGTCGTCATTTATTTGTTTACATATCACATTTATATTAAACATTTATAGATCTTGTTGAAATTTTTCAACAATAGCAAAGCTTTGTCCAGTTCCGGTAGCAGCATATATAACTTTATTATTATTTAAAATTTCTCGTGGGTGATCTACATCTTTTGTATCTCCCGTCCCACAATTTCCATGTTCATTCCAACCCCAACATAATAATTTGTTGTCAAGGGTTACCGCTAAATTGTGTTCTGCTCCAGCACTAAAGAACGCAATTTTTTCTTTTAAAATTTGTTTGGGTTCCCAGCAGTTTTCTCTTTTGTTTCCCAATTGCCCATAACTGTTTCTCCCAAAATTTATGATGTCGCCGCTTTTTGTTAAAATTACGCTATGAGTCCAACCGGTAAAAATAGATTGAGGTACTATATTAAGTGTGATGCTTATTTTAGTAGGTGTATTAATTTGTTGGAAGATTTCAGGGTTTAAACCCAATTGTCCATGTTTATTACATCCCCATCCAAAAATAGTTCCGTCACTTTTCAAAGCTATTGTGTGAAACTGGCCGCATGATACTGAAACGATATCTTTCAAGTGAGGAACTTCTTTGAATGGGGATTCTCGGATGAATTTTCCGAAAACTGTTGTAAGTCCCAGTTGCCCTTTGTTGCCATTACCACATATCATAACTTTACCATCATTGGTTACCACAGCCATGTGACGCAAACCGCAAGAAACTTGTTTAGCATTAATGTTTTCTACTAATGTTGGGCTGTGTGTATGATTAACATTTTTAGATAAACCTAATTGTAAAAATGAGTTTGAACCCCATACAAATAATTCACCGTTATCGGTAATAGCAGCACTAGAGTCCCACCCACAAGAAACTTGAACAATTATATAATTACTTAACGATTTTATTTGAGTAAAAACTAAGGAATCTGACTCAACCCCAAGCTGTCCTTTATTATTCCAGCCACAACTGTATAATAAATAATTTTTTGTCAAGATTACTGTATGTCCTGCTCCCGCCGCCACTGCTTTAATATTTTTCGCATGAAGGTCTTCAGTTGAAAATGGGATGGCGCTGGGGACTAATATTTGTTCACATTTGTATCCTAATCCTAATTGTCCGTATGAATTGGCTCCCTATATCAAAAATATGATTCAGTCATAATTATTCAAGTTATTATTCCAATTTATTGTTATTACCCAAGCCAAAAATTCCATTATACTTTACAAAAGAACGCACCATGGGAGTGTTCGGTTTCCTCCGTGCAACCAGGATGCAACCAAATTATACTACCAATCCTAAAAACATTATAATGAAAGGTAAATATTGGGTGTAACTGTCAAACTTTAACAGTGTTTATTTCTGTTTGTTTTCAGATTTGCTTAAGGATAATACTTACTGATAAAGATGGAGGATAATCTAATTAAGTTTGACTTAAAAGAAATTAAAAGGGATCTAATTAAAGGTATAAAGGAGTGTTCAGAACGAGGACTGTTGCACAGTACAAAATGGTTAGCAGAACTAAATTTTTCTTTATCACATATTAAATTGGTACCTGCAGAAATGTCTCAAGTAGATGAAGGCGCCTCGAATGAATCAGAGGTTTATATTATGGCAAAAACATATTTTGATTCAAAAGAATATGATAGATGCGCATATTTTACCCAGAATTGCACCACATCCAAATGCCGGTTTCTGCATTTATATGCCATTTATTTATCAGACGAGAAGAAAAAGTTGGATAATATGACTGAATTAAATAGCGCAGCAGATCCTTCAAAAAACACGGCACTAAAAAATTTGCTTAGTACTTTACAACAAGATTATTCTAATAAAAAATTAGATGGCTATGGACTTTATTTGTACGGGGTGCTACTGAAAAAACTTGATTTAGTTCCACTTGCGATTGATATTTTGCTTGAAGCTATACAAGCAACACCTATGCATTGGGGAGCATGGTTAGAATTATCTCCTTTGATTCCTAGTAAAGAGAAACTACTATCGCTTTCGTTGCCCGATCATTGGATAAAAAACTTTTTTATAGCTGGCTCTTATTTAGAACAATTGTACAATGATGAAGCCTTAGAAATATACACAAATTTGCAAAATAATGGATTCGAGAAAAGCAATTATATAATTGCAAAAATGGCGATTGCTTGCCATAACAGGAGAAGTTCTATTGGTTTCTGCTCAAGTTTTGTTTCTTTTATTTTTACTAATTTTTGTTAATTTTCTAGAGTTGGACAAAGCAATAGAGTCATTCCAGCATCTACAAAGTGTAGATCCATATAGATTAGACAATCTAGATACTTATTCTAATTTACTTTACGTCAAAGATATGAAAACGGAGTTAGCGAATTTGGCTCATCATGCTGTTTCTGTCGATAAATACAGAGTAGAAACTTGTTGCGTAATAGGTAGGCATTTATTTAATTTTCCAAGTCACCTGGAAATGAACAATTCCTTATAAATAGTTTTTCTTTTACTAGGAAATTATTATAGTTTAAGATCTGACCACCAAAAAGCCGTTATTTATTTTCAAAGAGCCTTAAAACTCAACCCACAGTATTTATCTGCTTGGACTCTGATGGGCCACGAATTCATGGAAATGAAGAATACCAACGCGGCCATTCAAAGTTATAGACAAGCTATTGGTAAGTATCAAATTTCCCCCAAAAGAAACATATTTCACTTAATAAATTGATAGAACCGGGGCTAAAATACAGTTGTGGTTTACTCCGTGTTTTTCTATTTGATTTTTATTTCTCTCTATCAAAGCTGCCATTTTTCCACAGTTTACTTCAGGAGTATTCCTCAACTGCATTTTTACTAGGCTATTAAATTTCTGTCCGTGAACTGAGTGTTTTACCATAGAATTTATAGAAGTTTGCGGTACCGTTGAATGTACAATGAAAGGAAAGAGGAAAAAGCTATGGGGAAGATATCTTGTAAACTCGTTTCTGCAAGACATCAGAAAACTGTCTTACAGAATTTTTTTCTGATTTCTGTAAGACGGTTAAATGAAAAAAAGTTTGATCCTCAAATTTGCCACTCATAAAATCTGCCGGCCTAGACTCAAGCTTACTCAGCCTGCTGGTAATTCGAATATTTGAAAAATATAGGCTACTAGCAGTTGCCAGCGACTTCGCCCGCATAATAATGAACTTTTTGAAATAAAAAAAAAAGAAACGAGTGGAGTACTAATTGAAACATTCATAACTAAAAACAAAATATTTTATTCTGTATCCATTTCTACAGCCAAGGAAAAAACAGATTGGGTAAAATCGTAGTGAACGGACGAAACTGAAGTTGGCTACGAATCTACAGATTGAGTATTCATATATCGGAACATGGGAAAAAATCCTTGTGTGCATTGGGCATTAATGTCACTAGTGGTAGTCGGTTTTATAAAAGACTGATGCCTAGTATTATGAAGGAAGAGGTAAATTTATTTAATTCAACAAATTCTAGTCAAATTATTATTCTTTATGACAATTAAATCATTGCTGTCAAAAAATTGACTGTCATTTCGCAGAGTAAATTTTATTTACCTTGGAAGTAAATTTATTTGTCCTTTATAATACTGGGCATGAGTAATGTGTAATCTAATAGAGTAAATTTTATTTACTTAGTCCTTTATAAAATCGGGCATAGTTAAACAAAAATATCATGAATTGACGGCCGTCTTGGTTCCGATGCGCGCCAAATTGAAAGCGACATTTCGAAAATATTGTTATACAGATTTCTTAACGAGACTCAGAAAAAACGCTGATAGCTTTCTGGAGACGTAAAATTTTGTGCATTTGAGGACGGATTCATACGTATTATGTTGTCTTGAATGGATTTATGTGATTTGCAATACTCTGAAACTGCTCAGAATGTAGTAATTTTGACTTATTTCAAACTTCATATAACTGCAGATAGCGCTCTGAAAACACGGAATATGATGTTTTTGCCAATAGAAGACTAAGAAAAAACATAGAATTTCAAATGATAGGATGAGGACAAGTCAGCAAGTTTTCTTAGATTTTGATATTTGATTTTAATCACAAGTGACAAATTTTAACCATATTCTGAGCATACTCTTGGAATAAAAGTAGGAATCTATTCTTGGGTCACTAATTTTTTGTTACTGTGACATCTCTGATAAATCTTCAATATCCTCATTATATTTTTTGTTTATGATTTCAGCTTATTCTATTTAATTGATAATTCTCCTTCTCATGGTTAAACCGCAATTTTTACATCTTTCAGAAAGTTAATTTCGTGGTTTCGTGCCGCCAAAAAAATGTATGTAATCCGCACAACTGGAGGCGTATCTGTCCCTTTCTAATCCATAGGAATCGAGTTTTAAGTTTCTAAAGGGACAGTTTTATATATTTTCCCATTCCATAAGAATTAGAGCAGCCTCGCACAATAAAAATTATCACCATTCTTGAACAAATGAAGAAAACAACAGAGAAAAAAATTATCAACAACGGAAAGAAATAATCAGATGCTGCGTCACTTTTTATATTCGAAACTGGAAAAACCAGTAGCTGGAACATGCGCTCAAACTTATTCAAAAGAGAAAGTATTATAAAATTAGATAGAGAGAGATACACCTCCATGAAATTTCTAGGCGACAGCCCCTTAACCGCCACTCCAATGTAAAAGAGTACGAGATTCCAGTCTAGTATGGTACTAAACATAACTTCCATGAAAAAACTTCATTTTTTCTGTTAAACTCTTTTATTCCAAGGTTTCACAAAGTAATTCAAAATATATATTGTTTGCACATCCACATTCGAATCTTTTCAACGTGAATCGTATGTATATAACAATTGGAAATAATTTTTTTCGCCAACTGTCAAGAAAACATGATATTTTTGTATTGTTATGGATACGCAAAGTTCGTGATTTTATCACTAGTAAAAAAATGAAACATTTTGCACTAGTGAAATAATAAAACCTATTTTTGCACACCTAATCTAATATAATTCAGTTTAGTAATGCTACAAGGATAGAAACAAACAGGTATTAAACAAAAAAGAAACATTAATTTGTACACAAAACTACTTATTTTTGAATATAAAAATTAATTGTTGACAGTTCTTTATATATCAAACAATAATTGCGCATACTTTTGGTTACAATACCCAGATGACTGCAAATTAATTATAGTTTGTACTTTTTTCCTCCATTTTACTGAATAAAACAATAATTATTGTTGATCTATTATTTTTTGACATTTGGCGAAAAAATATTATTTGTATTTCGTGTGCGAAGTGATTGTATTTTGTTGCGCTTTCGAATAAATTTGTTACCTCGACCTTACGGTCTCGGTTAAAATTGACATTCTCACGCGCAACAAAAAAAAACAAACACTTCGTACACTTGATATAAAAATTACTATTTTATATAACAATCGAAAATACTTTTTTTTACTAGTGGATCTGGCACATATTGTCACAAATTTATTGTGATTCATTAACTTTACACAGGTTACAACACACTTCTACTTTATAAATTGTCACCAAAAACTTTTGCGCCACTATTTTTCTTTTCACTTATCTACGTGAGTTCATGTATCCTCGTCTAATGTTCCAGAACGTTCTAAACCAATCAAAGCGTTGCCAGACAGCCAATGAACGAATGAAATACATTTTACAACAATGTTTGACAACTGACAGACATTTTCTAGAATGTTCTCTAAAGCTAACTTGAAAGTTATTTGAATATTAAGGTCAGTAAGTACAGTTTACCGATTGAGAATAATAGTTTGGAGGCCGAGCCTTGGCGAGGTGTCCAAATATTATACGAAATCGATATTGTACTTATTGACAGTGATGCTTACAAGTTTTTTTGCACGATTGGAATAACTATCATATATAATATCATAAGTGGTTAAATTTTACCAGAAAAATTTTTAGACTGTTGCGAGAGCATGCTGCTTAACAATTTATTTGAGTGATATTGACAGAAAAAATCACGAGCTGTCAAGCGAGTGATTTTTGATCAATATCACGAAATAAATTGGTAGCAAGCTCTCGTAACAATCTAAAAATTTTGCCAGGTTAAATTTAATCACGAATGGTATTCGGAAGATTATTTTTCCCATCCAAATTCATCAATATATTCCAGAGACTCGACTCTGAATCTGCTCATTTACACATTCAATCTGTCTGTCAGTTTGACAGATGCTGAATCAACGCGGCTGAATTTTCTTTGTTTTGTATATATAACCAACAGACAAAATTTTCAAAAAATTTCCACTTGCAACCGTGCAGGTTATACCACGTGACGTCGAATGGTGCAATTCTATTGGTCGAAATTTGGATGGTAAAAATAATCCAAAATATGGATTCTAATTTTCTTTTTCAAATTGAGTTATTACTGATGATTGTTTATTCACTGTCAGCTGTCAAGTTTGACATTTTATTGTGATTATTTTTACCATTCAAATTTCGACCAATAGAATTGCACCATTCGACGTCACGTGGTACAACCAACACGGTTTTCAAGTGGAAATTTTTTGGAAATTTTGTCTGCTGGTTATATATACAAAACAAAGAATATTCAGCCGCGTTGATTCAGCATCTGTCAAACTGACAGGCAGATTGAATGTGAAAATGAGCAGATTCAGAGTCGAGTCTCTGGAATATATTGATGAATTTGGATGGGAAAAATAATCTTCCGAATACCATTCGTGATTAAATTTAACCTGGCAAAATTTTTAGATTGTTACGAGAGCTTGTTGCTTAGCAATTTATTTCGTGATATTGATCAAAAATCACTCGCTTGACAGCTCGTGATTTTTCTGTCAATATCACTCAATAAATTGCTAAGCAACAAGCTCTCGTAACAATCTAAAAATTTTTCCGGTAAAATTTAACCACTTATGATATTATATATGAATATTCAATTACAAATAAAGATATATAAATTAATATTTTTTGTGAAAATCCACATTTTTTTACTTACAGCCTTTGCCCATGGGCGGTAAGTCAGCATAACCATAATAACCACAGTTTGCCGGTAAAATCAACAAACCACCTCAAATAGAGGGCCGGTAAACACATGAAAACACCCAATCGTGCAAAAATAATATATAACAATCATCAGTGCAAATAATTGAATGGCTTAAAATATTTCGTATTTGTAATGTTGTATGTTTTTTTTTTTTAGAAGTGAATAAAAGAGATTACAGAGCTTGGTACGGATTAGGACAAACTTACGAGATATTAAAAATGCCGTTTTATAGTTTATATTATTATAAAAAGGCTCAAGAATTACGGCCAACTGATAGTCGTATGTTGATAGCTCTGGGAGAAACTTATGAAAAAATAGAAAAGATTGAAAACGCGTTGAAATGCTATCATAAAGCCTGTAATGTTGGCGATATTGAAGGATCAGCTCTTATAAACTTAGCCAAGTATGTATTACATCCTAAAAAAATTGGTTCAGTGGAATATATATTTTTTCATTAGGTTGTATGATAATTATAACGATGAGGACAATGCAGCAGCTGCTTATACGGAATATTGTCTTTCGGAACCAAAACCGATTCAGTTTTCTAGTGACCAAAGTAATTTGTATGCTGCATATCGCTATCTGGCCAATTATCACATGAAAAAAGGAAACCTGGATGATGCTTACACCTACGCTTATAAATGTTTAGAATATGAAGAAGTAAATTATCAATTTTTTTAACTTTTCCGATTTTAATGTGTTTGTTTTCAGACGAAAGAAGAAGGAAAGTCTCTTCTGCGTACAATTGCTTCAAGACGTGGTCAACAGGATGTAGCCGAAACAACAACTGATGCTATGGATATCACAAATTTAGGTTTAGCTGCAGAATCTGTTGATATGATGTCGCCCAGTCCGGATACTTAAATTTACTTTAAAATATAGTATTGTATTTTATTTTTGTAAAATATGTTATACAATTTTTCGTGAAAAAATCACGAATGTAATTATATTTTTGTAATACATTGAAGAATACCAATATTATTCATATTTTTTATCAATTCATTGTTATTTACCTGGAAAATTTCATTAATCTATCATTTACTTTCAATAAAACAAAATTCTATCAATTTTATCTAATAAAACAAGAAAATAACTTTGAAAATGCGCGCCATACTGACCAGGATACTGACTTTATTATTGTTGGTGCGCACGCAACTGATAATCATGACGTAGAATTTTCAACAAATGGGATTCTTGCTCTACGCCTGCGCTTCCGTTTTAACAGTACTCTTTCAACTTTTCGTTGGCGGCATTTTTCATATCACCGTCTTGGCAACCTGCATTGGGAATAAGCACAATTATATTGGTGTTTTGGCATATATTATTAATAATTTACTATTTTTTGAGCAATGGAGCTTCCCCAATATGTAAGTATGATACTATAATAGTTAATTACAACTTAACTTTATAAGCGCTTAAAAGTTGTGGTTATCTTAATTGACAGAAACACGTAGTCGTTATGTGTGTGGAAGTACTTATATGTTTTCTGTACATCATTTATAATCTACATGAACTACGGTTTTTGGAAAATATTTTATTCGTGAATAACTTGAAAACAATTTACAAAACAGACGATTTTCATACATATAGTGCAAATATTAGAATGTACCAGACAAATTATTTTCTAGATCTTAGATTATGAAAAGGCAGAAGAAGAAAAATTATTACGGAGTATTCCATCATTTACGGACAACTCAGTTCGAGCCCCTTCCTCAATCATACCAACGGATGAAAATATGAAATTCATGAACATCTGCGTAATCTGCAATATTGATACTATTGAAAAAAATATAAATAGTACATTTGCTCAAAAACTAGCAGTTGTTAGGGATGTGCGTAAGATTTTCCTCGAAGGTGCACGAAACTGCAAAAAATATTTCTGTCTGGATCATCGTCCACCTATTCCTGAACAGCACGCTCCAATCAATCGGGAATATTTTTCTGGGCAAAAAGAAAACGTCCCCTCAGGATTTACTTCTGTTCCCAAGAAAATGAACTCTAGATTCCCATCCAAATTACCACTCCAGGAAAATAAAAATGATTTACCAAATGGTAATCTGAACGATTTTAATACTAGGACAAGATACATCCAAAACTCTACGAACGATTATGCTAATTCTGGGCAACAAAATCCTCAATATTCTATGTTAACTGATGTCAAGAAAAATATGCCTTCTCAAGATGAAATTTTGTCGCTCTACTCTAGAGCTGCCAAAATGGAACAAAATTTAGTATACACCCGCAGTTCTGAATTCCGAAACTCCTCCAACAATTTGGTAGAAAATTCTTCTGTGAATAATTTTCCGAATCGTTTTCTAAACGCTCAGCTCTCAAATGCTGGTAATTCTTCAAATATGACTGCTTCGCAAAATGATTCGATTTCTCCTAAAATTAATACAGCAATGGAAAGACTTGCTATCGAGTATAAACATATTCGCCAAGGGCGCAAAATCGTCGGAAAAAAATATTAATTATATTGTTTTTTTTTTTTTATCAAGTATTGTGATCAATTAATCGGAACTATTTTATATCAAATATTAATTAGAATGTAAGCTATATTATCTATATAGATAAGTAATTTTTCCTTATTATTAGGTGGAAACTATACTTTATGCTAGAATTTGATTTGTACTTTTGGAATTTCCAAATATATTTTTATTGGCATTGCAAAATTAAATTTTGTGCTATTTCAGGGATTGCAATTAAATGAAACTAATAGTTATTCGTTTGTTTCTTTAGTACACTTTGCTGTTGAAACGTGTTTTTAATTATTTGTATACAAAATTTTTTATACTGAACAGTTTTTCGTGAAAATCCTTAGCGATCAGCTGTCAAATGATGACTTTATTTTTTCATAGCTATCTACTGAGCCGGAAATAAACTTTATTTGACAATCTTATTTAATTTTTCGCATAGATTCGAAATTATTGGCTGTAAAATGATAAAATTTAGCATTTGAAACTGTTACACATTTTAATGAATTGTAACTTATAAATGATCACCTCAAATTTTGGTTGCAATCGATTTTGCCTTTTGTCAATATTAGTGCCAACTGTCAATTATTCAGTCAAAAGGTTTTTAGCGCATTTTTGCAAAAAAAATACGCTATGCACTTCGGCTGTCTGAGCTCTCGGCAACTACAGCACTTACAGACTTGAAACTGGTACCAAATGAAAGCTGCTTTTTCGTAGGTTTGCGCAAACTGCTTGATTTTTTTAGTTATACACCCTGTTTTAGGTAAAAATTAAATTAAAATTCAAAAAATAATTACTGCTAAACTATACATAATTAAAACCTGAAAATTGCTGCACAGAATAAATGTAATATCAGTAATTGAATTTTATACCCTAAATTTCGAAGTGATGTGAATAAGTACCCATTTTAGGGTAGAAACTATTTATCTCAATATCTCATAAGTTATACAAGATATTGACTTGCGGTTTTCGGTGTTAGTATCAGAATGAATTGAACTTTTATTTTTATGATCAACTTAGGCCAGTACATGACCACCCGTTAATCATTTTTTTTAAATCTATAGTTTTGGAGATTATTGCATCCAACTTTCAGGGATTTTCTTCTAAATAATTTTCATAAAGATCCAATTAGCTTTTAAGTTATAGCACATGACCTCCCGTCAGTCAATTACTAAGCAATAAAGACTAAAAAATCCTTTTGAGTTTGTACGTGCACAAGTTATGTTTAGAATAGTCATAACTTGAAACTGGTACTAAATGAAAGCTGCTGTTTCGCAGGTTTGACCGAAACTGCTCAGTGATTGTGTGGGATAATAATTTGTGAAATTTCTGAGCTAATAAACATTCGTGAGCTTTAAAAAAATGCGCTTTGGTCAAGATGATTCTTTAATTATTTTATTGATAATTACACTTCCCTTATGGGAAAATATGTGCATGAGTAAAATATTCATTTATTATACCATAAGTAGTTGAAGTATTATCGATTATTTTTGTGGTGCTATCACGAATGTTTATTGAGCTTGCGTTTCACAAGCACAATAAACATGAGTGATTGCACCACAAAAATAGTCTATAATACTTTAACTACAAATGGTATATGGAGGACTATTCCAGGAGACAAACCGTTTTTTCAAATTAGTTTTCTATGAATCTAGTAACAACTCACGTAATTTTCATAGGAGCGAGTAAACAAACTTCTGTCAAAGTGAAAAATTAGAATTTCTTGCATTTTCTTTGACGAATAATAGAAAAATATATTGCGTCTTGATATGGAATCTAGTTCAGAAAGATTTGGTGATAGATCAGAAGATAAAATTGATGAAGAGATTCAGAAAAATATTCCATTAGATACGAAGAAAGCACAAATTGGAGGTATTTACATCTTTGAGTAAAATACTCACTCTGACCACTAGTGTAATACCCGATGGTATTTCTACACGTCCAAATACCCACTGATATGCACCGTTTCTATGGCGATTTAGCATTGTTAACCTTGTTATAAATACTACGAATGGAATAGTCAAAATAATTCTATTTAGTGATTAGGGTACACTCGTTCGTGCGCTGAAATGAATTATTTTTTGATGAGTAGAAGAAAAAGGAGTTTTTTTTATGCATCTGATTGCAATTTCAAATTCATCTAGTTGTCAAGTGGAATTACTAGATTAAATAGTTATCATTTGATAAATTTAATGAAGTGAAGCTTCTTTTAAATCGATTTGTGTAACTTGAGGACGAAAGTAACGCTCTTATAGTCATTATTGGCACGAAATATGTGTAGCACATCTTTAAACTGTGTCAGCAGAAGTATCATGGAATTATTTTTACGTAGGTAATACAAAAATATATAAAATTCGCCAGTCTGTTCTACAATATTCTGTAGAAATTTATTATCAAATCTGAATGACCAATTCGGGCGATTGCCAATTGCACCAGGTCAGATATAAATTTCTTATCACATTGGACATCTGCGTGGACGCTTAAAATCCCAAAAAATTAATTCCCAGTAAACGCAGAACATGTACTGTAAGAGCTCTCCCTTGATCTAAATTCTAATTAGCTTTGTTTTTTGTCGAGCTAATCTTATGTTCTGTCTTCATGTTAAATTTAAATATTTTTAACTGTGATAATGATTATTTTATTTTTGTAAAACTTATGGTCTATTAGTTTTTTTCAATGGATGCATTGGAGTTTTTTCACATACCAAAATTTTTCAATGTATGTGTATAGTATATCTTGCTCTCTTTTTCGAAACCTATAGTTTTAAATTCCTTTTGCTGCTCTGCTAGTCATTAAAAAAAAGGAAAACAGTTTTTATTTTTTCTCACAGTTTATAAATAAATAATAATCCAACCTCGCAATATTAAAGTAAATTTCTATGATTGAAAAAAATTTACTTCGATCGTAAACACATAGGTCCATATTCTCACCTCTTAAAATCGCACTACTTCCCGAAAAATCATGCACTTTCTCTTACCATCTCATGTTTTATCATATAGCGCTATCTTCTTTTATTAAAATTTTTGCTGAAGTAGCGAACTTTCAAGAGGTGGGAATACGGACTATACTTTTTACATTTTCGCTTATTGTATGGTTTTTTTTTTCTGTACAATAAGTAAATTCTAGTCCATTCCAGTTAAGAATAGTACACGGGTTCTTATGGGATTACAATTTAAGCCTTCTGGTTGGCCGAAATACGAATCAATTTTACATTAGCACAGCTGTCATAACTGTCAGTGGTGCATCAATCAGCATAAATAAATTTGTGTAGTTCGAAGATTTTAAATTTGTATCTACTCAGATAATATATAAATATGTTTGTAGCTTTTATTTCTTGGATTCATTTATTGTGAGTAAACCGTGTTTGCATTTTGACCAATCAAAATAAGAGCCTTTAAATAGTTTTTAATTGGAATAGACTATAGATCTAATATTATTAAAAATGGCTGAGTTATAGCCGAAACTGTCGAGCTAGAAAGAAAAAATATATATTATTTGACTGAATTCATAACAGAAACATGAACGTGGTGCCCTCTGCGCGGTAACTATTACACATTCAATTATTATTTGAATTAGTAATAGTTCCCGCGCAGAGGACGCTATCTTATGACATAGAGGTATTTCTTAGAATTACCCTGTTATATTTATTGCCGAAACCGTAGTAATTTGCTTTTGCCTAACCACAAATTAAAGTTCTAGACTTCAACAAAGACATTTGATTGCTTATCCATTATTGTGTTGCCTGCACAACGATTGTCGTTTGATTTTAATGTCATCTTGTTGTTTGTGCCATACGTGCTTTCAATTCGCTACTCTCAATATTATTAAATTGTATTGAATAGACTGTCTTGTGTTACTACCCTGCACGTGGCATTAGAGAATCATCAACAAGTTTGGTAAGAACTCAATTCACTGTTGTAAATAAAGGATTGTAATTTTTTTTTTAATTAATCCTAGACAATGGCAGAAAATTCTTTGGATGCTGTCTTTGCTGAAGATGCACTGTTTACATTTTTGTGCAAATTAACTAAAAAATATAGAGATCGTTACGTCGATAGAGAAATGCAGATAATGGAAGAAGACGTTGTCAAATTGAGTCATATTTTGGTAAATGAGGGATATTTTAATTCTAATGATATTTATTGCTGCGTTGTATGTGCTCTAGAAAAACTAGAAAAGCATTTGCTAAAACAAATGAGACAGCAGCTGGAAACAGTCAAAAAGATCAAAAGTCATTATATTGAGGCAGACGGTTACACAAATTACAATTTTTGTAGAAAACATTCGTTAGTTGAAACAAATCATGACTTAAGATATTTGTCATCTCAATCCTCTGGGCAGCATGCCTATATTCCCCCATCCCTCTCCCCGCCAATGAATCCGTTTGTACCTGACATGAGATATAACGCACCAATTCAAACACATTTCCCAGAAGTCGTTACAGCTCCTGTAACACAAACAATCCCCCCTGCCATTGCATTTGATTCTTTCGTCCAAATTCCGTTTTGGGTGGACCCAGTTTGGTTCAAGATAAATTATAATGAATGGGTGACATACTTGCAACATATTCAGGGAAATCATAAACGCATGCCGTATACAAAAAGCTTTCCTTTGGAATCGTTGAATGACATCAAGAATGGACGAAGATATTCCTGAGACAATTTCACCAGGGGCATTGTTTTTCTTCGTTTATTTGATTTATTGGTTGTATGTCTTTTGTTATTTGTCTATTGTAGCAGTTATAAGTGTGATTGTATTGATATTCGTTTGTCTCGGATTGTACCTAGCATCTTTGTAAATGGTATTCAATTTATTTTTGATGATTTCTATTAATAACCTCAACAATGATAGTTCATCAAATTAATGTTATGATTTATTTGATATGTATGTACAGTATTATTGAACTGTGATGATATTTTTAGTATTAACTTTAATAATAATAATGTAGAACTAGTTATGAAAATAAAAATTGTAAAAATATAAGAACCCTAATATTTTTTTAGAGAGTACATTTTAATATTTTGAAAAATTGGAACGTAATTATTGTACAATATTAATATACTATATATATATTAATTACACAAATCTTAGAAACGGTTCCGTGATCATAAATTGGCCCTCTATTCAAGCTTTTTTGGTCATGCTCGTGGCGGTCAATATTGCTCCCCTATCGTTTATTTATTTATGAAACTTACCTTATACCCGCTTCTTGATTCGAAAAAAAAATGAATATAGTCAAGTATTAAACAACGGTATTGCCGAAACGTCAGTTTTTTATAAATTAACGAACTTCCAATCATTAATTTTATTCATAAAAAATAAATTGAATAAATATCAATTACGTCTTTCGCCCGCTACGTGTGTGGCAGACACTAATAGTGCACTCGGTAAATTGATTGATATTTCTTTCGATCGCTACAAACAATTAACCTTAAATATGCATACAAATTGTTACCTGATTAAATCTTTCTTTATTCTTCCATTTTTTGCTGCACTGTTGGTATCTGAGGATGCATCCGAACTCCTCCACGAAGCTTCAGGTAGCTATATCCGAATTCCTCCACAACATCTCTTCCAAGAGATTACGGACCAATCCGAACTCCTCCACGAAGCCGTAGGTAGCTTTACTCCAAGCTCACTAGCAAAATGAAGCTTTGTCAGTGGTTTTAAAACAGTGGTTTTGTTTTCAAAACGAACAGGCGGGCCTTGCCCGCTCTGACCGAGCTCGATGTGTGGAATCTCGCGTAATTTGAAACAGTGGTTTTGGTTTCAACCGGTGGTGCTTTGCACCAAAACGAACGGGCGGGCTTCACTCGCTCTGACCGAGCTCAACGTATGGAATCTAGTGTGCGGTAAGCATATCCTGTTGGGGCAAAAAAAGACTTCAATTTGATAACAGCTGCAAAGGTGAAGGTGTAAAAATTCGACTATGGTATTATCGGTCCAACTTTATGGTCGAGGATTAAAACAGGTAAAAGTGGAGGAATTCGGACGTGCTGGTATCTGTTGTCCTAATGATTCTGGAAACAATGAAAAAGAAATTAAGTTTAATGTTTTGATTTGCGAGAAATGATGATTTCAATTTGACATGAAAACCTGCAGAAAAATTCTAATGTGCTCAGAAAAGGAAGCACCTAAAAGAATTTTTGGTGACTCCAGGACTGTATTGTTTTTTCTCGTAAATGTTCAATAGTTTGTTTCTTAACCTCATTCATATTAATTTGAATTTGAATTATCATAAAATTTGTTATTACTTCCCCGATCTATAATATAATAAAGTATTGTAATCGTGATTTTTTGACAGTTCGGGATTTTGATGAATCTTCACGTTTTAGAACCTACTGAACCCGAAAAACATAATTTTAAAAAAAGTCGGTTTTTCAAAATTATCAGCGGTTCATTTCTAACTATCAAAATTTAAATTATTATTAAATTCGTTATATTTTTCTGAATCAAAGAAATAATAAGAATCATGATGTGAAATTAGAATTATTATCACTCATATTTTGACATCACATGTAAACGTTCATCAATTGCTTTTTTAAAATAAGTAATATGATTTTATCGTGTATGGTATCAAATTGAATTCTGATACTCTGATAGAAATATCAAAAAGGATATTTAAACGATTGTCAATATTGTTTTTTTTACAAGTTATTTGAATGATGTTTAGTTTGATATCAATTTAAAGCTCCCGGGAAGATAATTTTGGTAGAAATATGAAATAAATAATCATTTACCATCTTTAAATTACACTTCCAGTGATCAAATGTCAAAACCGTATGTTCAAATGAATTAAAGACTCCGAAAATCTAGAAAAAGACTTATTTTCAAAAATACTTATTTTATGTGAGAACTAAAATATAATCGCCATTTGTCATTTTAACGACAGCTGTCACTTAAATAATGACAGCTGTCGATTTTAAAATAGCAGCTATCACTTTGACAATGATTAATTAATTGATGCGACACTCTAAAATTATGAGACTGTGATGAAACTGGCCAAGAAATTTATGGTCGGGAAACTACTAAGTGCTGGATAAAAAAATAGGTATGTTACAATATTAAATATTTTATATTTATTATATTTTATGAACTATATCATATCATATTTCATGAAATTCATATTATCTTTCATTGAATTAATTTTTCGGTGTTTTTTTTTTTTTCGATAAATTGACTGTATAGTTGCTCGCTTCGCCCGCACATTTTGCGTAACACCGAATTGCGCTGCGCGCGCCTGGGACATTAAACTTGAGCCCGAGACAACGGAGAGGGTTGAACTAAAATCGTTGTGATGGGCTGGAATTTAGTGTTTTGTGAATTGTGAGCTACTGCTTGCAACAATAGCAAATGTGACTTTCACACATGCGCGCAAGAGTAGCGTCTATTATAGAATGAAGTCAATAAATGAAAAATATTTGATATTTAGACACTCTTATTTCCTTATTAAAATTGAAAAGTGAATCTAAATTAAGGTGTGTGAATAAATAAATGATGGAAAAGGAGTATTGACTGCTCGATCAAAATAAGACGAAATTAAATACCAAAAATAACCTGAACAAGGGAGCAGGAAAATATTGTATAAGTATAAATTGTTACCTGATTTGATTTTTTTCATTATTCTTCTTCTTGTTGCACTAATAGTATGATGTCTTGATGATCCTAAAAAAATAAGAAATAAATTTTAATGTTTTTACTGAATATTAACACAATATATTAATTTTGACTGTTGATTTCAATAAAAACTAATAAGTAATCTCAGCTTTATTTGAAAACCTGCAGGAAAATTTAAATGTGCTCAGAAAAGAAAGCACCTACGCTGTAGCGTGCGGAATAGGGGTCATTCCGCACGCTAAGGGGTTCCTAAGAAATCCGCGTGGCGTCGCGAAAAAACTGTTTCATTACTGTCATAATTTTAATTTTATCAACATTTGATGAATTGGAATGAGATTAATGAAGCAAATTCTTTCTCAGAAAACGGTGTATTTTGATTATAGATATTCACGCGGACACCTTTGACTGTAGAAAAAATTACATCCGTCACTCGTGCGAATCGATCATACCATGCTCATGTGAATTCTCCATTCCGCACTTGTATCGGAATATACTATTTTCTACAAACGTCAAAAAATCATGACATTTGTACATCAATATTAGTATGCGAAATGTCGCATTGGAGTTGTTTATCATGACAACGGCCACGAAGTATTTTGTGCATTGATTTTATTTTGAAGAAAATGAGTTCTACTAATTTTTGTATTTTAATATGATTTGAATATTTTTTTTTAATAATTTTTTGACATCTGTAAACGAAATTTCTTTGGAGCATTCTCAAGCACCAAAGTATAAGAATTGGTAAAGGGCTTTTTTAATAAAAAAAAAAAACCATAAAATTCTTGGTCACACTGTTCTCTAATTTTAATTAGTAACCGGTTTCGATCACTGGGTGATCATCCGGTAGTCTGAGGATGATCACCCAGTGATCGAAACCGGTTACTAATTAAAATTAGAGAACAGTGTGACCAAGAATTTTATGGTTTTTTTATTAAAAAAGCCCTTTACCAATTCCTATCATCAGTCACACTTGGGTTATCCTATTCCCCTATTACCAAAGTATAATTTCGCGCACTAGATACATAAATAACTATTAAACTCATTCGTATTTTTTGTAAGATGAAATGAATTGTACATTATTTTTCTTACTCCTTATAAACTTACCAGTTGAACATGCAATTTTAAATATTCGGTTTTCCCGCGTTTTTGTGAACGTAGATCGTGAGATCTTTATGAATACAAAAAGTACACTTGCGACTTTTTGTATGATCCTGATGGTTCTATATATTTTAACACAGTAGCGTCTTATATAAATGCATAAATGCAAGAGTCAAGAGACAGCGTCAGCGACCAAAGTCAGCAACACCGTGCGAGCAATGTGCAAACCATAACCAAATCTACAGCATGTGCAAAATGTGTATGACTAGTCCAATTAATGTAACTTAAAGCCTTTTTAATTTTTATATCGAAATTTCTATAATTAATATGAAGAAAAATAGGTTAGAATATGTAAGCCCTACCAAAGCAATTTATAATGATGAACTGATAGGAACTAAAGAATATCAAATATAAAAAAAACAGACGCAAGTGTTATTTATAAAAATGTCAGATAAATTAATTATTTTACTTCCGAAAAGATTATGTTTATCTCGATTATTTTGAATATTCAGGTATTTCTTCAAGTAGAAAACAGATTGCAGTAAAAATTATATTTTCAATATAGTCATAAATATAATACAAATTGCATCAAATATAGTCAATTATCGTCATTATTACAATAGTAGCACAAAAATCAAAAGCCCAAATCAACATATAACAAGTTTCAACCAGTGTAAATACAGGCAGGATCTCTTCTATGTGGTCTTGGTGGCAAAAATGGGGCCGAAGGCACCACGAAGCCATCTTCATTGTACTTGTAACCAATTGGTAGATTTCTATTCACGGTGATTCTGGCACGACAGTTGCAAGCCGGAAGACACTGACAATCGGCAACAAATGGATTTGGATTGCTCGGTTCGTAATGTTCTTGGCACATCAAAGGAGCAAGTCCATTTAGAAGTAGATTCAGCATGCAGTAATTGACTCTAGGCATGTATTGTTCCTCAAAGGTATAAGAAAACGGATCCATACTTTTCATATCAATATGGCCAGAGATCATGGAATCATTTTCGTAGACGACAGCTCCACGAATTTTGAACTGGCGTGGAGATCCTTGAAGACGATTTTTGAAGTGGTCATATGAGTGCTCTCCTAAAGAAACGTCTTCTTCAAGTGATTCATCTGAACATGGCGTCGATGTCCTCGGAGAAGAGTCCAAATCAAAAGAAAGATCGCCAGATTTTTTCGGAGTAACCCATTGTTTTGGGGATATTTGCACGTCCCTTGGAGGAGTGCTGGATGTTGATGGACCACAAGGCTGCGGCGATGGTGGAGCTGACAACAGTGGTGGAGTGTACGATGTTGGTTCTGGTGTACCAGGTCTAGATGGTGGAGGCGTAGGATATCTCGGTTTTGAACGTTTTGGAGGTGTCCAAGTACCGTTCTTCGCAGGAGAGGCCCAAGATGGTGAGATTCTTGGCAAGTCCACCCATTCGGATTCGGTTTTCACCCGGGTGATCTGAGGAGCGTCTGTCCAGACGTTACAAGCCCACATGTTGTACTAGAAAAATAAGAAACACAATTAGAAAAAGAAATAAAAAATCTGCACACTATTTTTGTACAAAATCAATTTATCATCTAGATAAACATGCAGTAATTACAATTTCAGTAATTATTAATAAATTATAAAAAATTGACACTTACCTCCTTGACTTGTTTCACAATCCTGTTGAAATTTTCATTTTGCAGACTCATTTTCACGACTTGAAAATACTTTTCACTGAATAATCGAACTGGTTCTGATGTTTTCAATATGACAATCGAATTGACACTGATTTACACTAATTAGCAGAGCTCAATTTATTGCAAAAAATACCCCAGTGGTAAGTTCAGCAACAACCAATTGCAAATAAGGGTTGCGTTTAACCCTTTGCTATTGGCGGGGTAGTTATTTCGAGAATAGTAAAAATGGGGAGGGGTAGATTTACTGTGCAGCAGATTAAAGGTGAATCATTTGTTTTCGAAAAGATGAAAATAACATTTTAAGATGAAAATGACTGTTTTGGAAAATAATTTGTTTATGACACTATAATTATTGCTTGAAAAATATGTTGTTTATTTTTGTTTCAGGACATTCTTTCAAATTGATCTCTATCTCATTTGGAACAATTGAAAATATATTCTAAAAATAAGTTAAAATTTTAAATAATTTTTAATGACATTCATAAAAAAAAAAAAGAATCACAAATATGATCTACTATTTTCTAACATCTAAAAAACAGTTTATTAATGTATGTACTATAAAATTAAACAGAAAAATATTATATGACTTAGGAATTTACATTAAGATTCAAATTTGTAATTGCTAATTATCATTCTGATTTATGATGATTTTTCTTTTTATTGTAGCCAATCACATCTGATTGTCACGTGAAATATTTGACATAACAAATACTTTTCAAATTGAGAATGAAAATAAATTAGATAAATTTTTCCTTGGTATCAGTGTTGATTTGATATTTTTACGGCTAATAAATCATAAAAAAATATTAATTTTGCCTGATGACAGTTTGATTTTCTTACTGTGCATCTTGAATATCTACTTGTTATTGGTTAGATTTGGGATTTGAATTTAGAAATAGTTACTTTCCTATTTGGCTCTTTAATGCGTAATTGATAAAATCACTTGAAACCTAATTATTATTACAATAACTTCCTATGAAAAAAAAATTAATTTCAAATCAAGTATCACTGATTCCTTATTCATGTTTTTGTCGAACTTCATTTGTTTTTTCGTCCACCTGTAAATAAAGAGTTTCTGTATTTATTTCCGAACGAAATATATTAACTTTTTGGACTCTATTACTCCACTACTTTATTGGCCTTAAAAAATTTATGGCCACTGCCTGATGTGGAATCTATTCGTAAAGTTTTCTCAAAAGAGATTCCAAAAAAATAAAAAATTAACGACGACGATAAAAATCATGATTTCTGACTTCAGTTGTGAATCATTTATTCGCGAAAAATAGAAGTTATATTTGAAGTAAATTAATATTTGTAAATAGATGCTCAGTTAGAAATTTGGATTGTGTGAGTTTGACTTCATGTTCATATTGCATATTTGAATATGTTGAGCTTCTCTTTCTAAAATAATTAGGATTTTGTATGATTTAATTTTAAATAGTTTTCCAAATTCAGTGTCTTAGATTACATTACAAAAAAGACGTCAATTATTGGATTTTTCTTTTTTATTCAAAGTGATAAATAATCAAATTGATAGTCCTATTCTTTTGAATAGATTTTCTTTCCGAATTCCTTGTCATTCCACACGATCCGTAGATTTGTTTGTTGTAAAACATTGTAGAACAAATTTCGCCATGAATTCGTCACTGAACAGAATTGCCAGTGCATATAATAATTTAATTTCTGTATCTACTATAGCAGATTTGTTTTCTTGCAGTTTATATACCTTTAAGTGCTCTATAAAATATTGTCTATCAAATATATCTGTCTTATGATTAGTTTATTGGTTACTGTTTACCACTAATTATATAATTATATATATATATATATATATATATATATATATATATATATATATATATATATATATATATATATATATATATATATATATATATATATATATTTTAGGTATATTCTTTATTTTGATTTTGATATATTGAATTGTTTTATCTTGTCAGTGCTGCACTGTTATTGGGACTTGTCCTGTTGTGTAGCCTTATTGTTGTAAAATAAAAAAATCAAATAAAAAAAGCAAAAACAGAGACAGAAATAAACTGATTGATATATAAGACAACAGTATGATAGTTGTTTTATTGGCTAATAATTTAAGACAATCGGGACTCTTGATAAACATCATTAATTTTTTGAGATTTCCCGTATGAACAGCTACTATTTCGAAACAATTTTTTATTCAAAAAACCTTTTTTTCCCGTGAATGTTTGAGATTTTATTTTTGATGAAGACAAATAAAATCAGCTGCATTCACTTCGTTGTTATCTGTCCAATTGGCCTTTGTACTTTGTATTTGTTTCAAGATTGGAAGAACTAGAAGATTTGTCGAAAAAATGTAATATGAATCTCGATAAAAAGTGTTTCTGAAAGCCTGGTCTGCTTGTTTGCCTCTTTTAGTAAACTTAAGTTGTTTTTATACCATAAAATTTTCATACATGAAATTCTGTGCAAATATTTTTGACTTTTGTTGTCAATATAACATTTATGTATAGAAATCAAAACAAATTGAAATATTGTAAATCAAATGCTGGAGCAGAAACAGTTTTTCTATCTAAATTCATGTCAAATATGATGTTTGACATAGTAAAAAATACATATGAAAAATATGTAGCCTATAAAAAGCCTAAGATGTCTTTTTGTCCTAGATTCCTAAAAAACTATGAAAATGGTTGTTTTTTCTGACTGGTTCTCTTAAACTAGGTATTCAATAATGGAAATTCAGTAAAGTGTTTTTATATTTCTATTTACTTTACTTCAGAAGTGAAGAAGATTCGTGAATTAACAATTGAACAGCATAAATGTTCAATAAAAATATAAAAGCATATGGAGTTAATTTCGATAAAAGATAGTTTTTTTAAGTGAAAATATACATAAAAAATTTTGCTATGGAAGTCCAAGACTGTTTTATTGGAATGTTTCATGTTTTTACTGGCAATTTATGCTGCTAAATTGTAAATTCACAAATTCTTTTCACTACTGAAGACTGTAGAGTAAAAAATAAATATTCAAACCCTAGTCTGAATTCCCAGAATATAATACCTACTTAAATAACTATTTTTGTCAGCTTTTCTAATTCTTATAAATCAAGAAGAAAATAACAGAATAGATATGTCAATTTGAACGATGACAACAGAATAAAAGCGATCGTAGTGTGTTTGTGAATTCAATAAAGTATAATGTATACGAAAAATAATAGAGTTCAAGAAAGTGATACTTTTCGTTCGATAAAGTATGTGAAATTATACTTCATTTATAAATGAATGGCAAGTGATATCTTACATAAACATAAATTCTAAAATTAAATTATCTTAAACCAACATAAGTCTATGTGCATTTTATGGTAACAGGAAAAAACCCCCGGGAAATAAAGCCTCGGGAAAAAATTCTTATCATTAAAATAAAAAAATATGTGTATTAGTTCTATTTGAAAAATTATAACTTTATGTCGTATTTGAAAAATATGCCCTACAATAAAAATATTCACGTATGCCACTGTCTGGGTAATAATAATATTCAACTTTTTTATTTGAAACCTTTTTCTCTATTAGCGATAGTTCAGAAATTATATACAGAATGAACAATCGATCAAAATCAGTTTCTCGTCATTATCTAGTGATCTCTGGAAAAACAAAAATATTCTTGAGATCGTCTCTTAAACATGCACAAAAATTAAATGTATGTAAATGTTTTACTCCACTATATTATTATTGACGCTAATAGATAAATAAAACTTATACACGTTATATAGAATTGTTGTTTATAATTCTTGGTTTTATTATCAAACATAATGAAAATACCCTTATATGCCTTATTTATAATATTTGTTATATGAACTTTCTTCGGTTTTTATCAAAGAGAGATTTTTTTCCAGGGGTTTTTTTTCATAGGGGCTTTTTTTCCGAGGGTTTTTTTCCGGTTTTTTTTTCGGGATTTCATTTTCTGGAGGTTTTTTTTCCTAGATTCGTATTTTATCTAAATCTAAATTTCAAAATGTAAATTCCTTAATTAAATTAATAATAGATTAGTCTTAAGATTCTAATGTTCTAAAAAAGATCGATTTTATTGTTGAATCTATTGTTATATTGCTTTTATTTTAGTGCATCCACAAAAGATTCTATAAGAACATTCTTGAAATTAAAAGTTGAAAAAGATTCTAGATTATATCCATAAAAATCGTTTTTGAAATGCATTTAATTTTTCATCATTTCAAATATTTAAAAATATAGGTTATATTTGTCACACTGATTTGTTTTTTAAACAATGATAAATTTTGATTTGATAAGTCTGCAAAGGATGAGTGAGAATTAAAAGCTTATGAAATAAAATCCTCTAGACATAGGAATTCGAAGTAAAAATAGCTGTTTTTTAGGAATTAATTGACATCCTTCTTGTGAACGTGAACTGTAGTCTATTCCAGTTAAAAACGGTCCAAGAACTCTTGTGGCACTACGATTTAAGTCTTCTTATTGGCCAAAATGGAAACCAATTTTTATTGACACAAAAATCGTACTGGGCCGTTTGTCAGCTACATCAACTGCATCGTTCATCAATCATCATGAATAAATTTGTGTATTTCGAAAACTTTTATTTGTATCTACTTCGAAAATAAGTGAATATATTTGCTGCTTTAATTTCTTGAATTCATTTTCAAAAAGTCTATACTTAATCCTGTTTTTACTGTGAGATAGTCGTGTTTGCATTTTGAGCAATCAGAAAGTTTAAATTGTAGTCCCATAAGAGCCCGTGTACCGTTCTTAATTGGAGTAAAATAGTCTAATAAGTTCATTACTCCAACATTCTACTTTTTTTAGAAATATTTTTTGTGGAATCTTTTGTGAAAAAAAACTTGCTTGGACTTGGACTTCAAAGGACTCAAATCTAATTACTATTAGATTAGAAACAGCAATTTTTGTCAAAGTACCAAATGTTTTCAAAGAAATTGGTGAATTTTAAGTAAATTCCTAGTAATTTAAAAAATAAATAGCTCCTCATCCATGTTTTCAAAATATAATAAACATGTAAAAGCCTGAATAGAAAAAAAATAAAAGACACACTTTTTGGGACTCTTGCTCATCAGTTTTTTAAAAGTTCTAATAAATTTTTATGAAACTAGATCATATTCTAAAAATGTTGTGGAAATTATATGTTTTAATTATTCTCCTTTGAGCCGTAATTAATTTTCAAAGTTAGTGTGATGTCTTCTTTGATGGTTTTCCGTTCTAAAACAGTGGGACTGAAGAGATTGACTCATTTAAAATTGATTATTTTACCGTAACGAAAAAATCAAAGCATGAGTTCAAACATTTATCATTATACTGTTTTAAAATATGTTCAATGTACACGGATTATTTGTTTACTTCAAATTAACAAATGTTACATATTTTGAACCGTTATTCAGATCCTTTTGGGGTTTAAGTTTATTAAGCCGATGACTAATCTGTAACTTCCCTTTGGTAATCTCCTAATCTATTTTAGCTCCCTGTACTTGGTAAACCATTATTCTGCTTGATTCCAAAAAATGAATAAAATATCTTGGAATTCAAAGAAATTTATATTCAAGATCTCGAATAAAGTTATAATACATCCAGAACATATTAACTTATCTTGCTAAAGTGTGAAATTACTGTATACAAAACAGTGCATCGCAAAATAAACAAGTCACCCCCAACAATACAACTCCTGAATAATAATAAAATTAAGAAGTAGCGTATTAAGTTTTTATTGAGTCATTTCACACACAATAAGCCATTTTTAATTTCGCAACATTTACTTATCGGCTTTTTGCAGATTAACGCAATTTTTTCCGATATTTTCTTCGTGGCGTTACGAAGTGCGTGGCTTGTATTGTTACAAAGAAGAAAGAAGTTCCACTTTATAAGTTGAGATCTTCATTTCATCAGATCAGATTGCTCTTCAATGACAAAGCATTCTTTAGGTTGTCTACTTCTGAACACAATTAGTATGAAGTTGGCTGGATTGTTTTTTAGTGTGAAGATGACTGCGAAATGTTTTGTAGAGTTTGCCAGTAATTTTATTTAGCATTATTTGTTTGTAAATGTTTTTAACCACAACCTAATAGGAAATTTAATCCGCCTTTTTAAAACAAAGTAATCTTAAAGTTACTTTTTACCTGAAAACTTGTTTTAGAATCAACGGGAAGACACATGTCATTGTTGACAGTAAAATATTAAACTAAATAATGTACCATTAAACTAATTTATTAATAGTTTAACGATCTGCGTAGACCAAAGAGAATTTGGAATTTAGATTCTATAACAAGGTTTAATGAAAGGTCGTTATTACAACCAATAAATTTGTATATTCCTATAAATCATACCTATTTAGACATATTTATAAGCTAAAATGAAAGCAAAAACATAATTCCTATGAATAATTTCGTCAAATTATGAATCAATTTCAAATAATTTAATAATATGAAATGTCAGGTTGTCGGCTGGTATATCAGCAGCTATACCAAGCTACCAATTTGCATTTATGCAAATATACCACTCATTTTTAATCGAGAGTAACACCATATCTTGCCATTGATTCATTGCTAATTGTCATGTCATTATTGCTCATAACTAACAAAATTTTATCCGTAACAAGCCACCAAAGTGTTTTTTTTTTTTTTGACTGGAAGTGCTAATGAGTTAACAGGCTAAATGATAATTGCTTGCCCTGATTTAAAATAATAAACAAAAAATAAACAATCATTATAAATATATCAAAGAAATTATAAATGTAGGAAAAGATTTTAAGCATTCACACAGCTGGAATATTGTTATAGAGAGGTTAAATTATACAGTGTAAACCATCTGTCACTGTAATTACAAATTTACAAACTTACAAAAAATCAAAGTCGCAAAATAAAGTACAGAATTATTATAAAAGTTGTTGAGCCCAAAGTGTAAAATATCGATAGGAAAAGAAAATGATTCTTAGAAATAAAAACTCCAAATTGTCTTTACTTACACTATTCTCGTGAATTTATTCATTGATCAGTTTTGACCACTTGGTGTTCATCCTCAAATTTTAGGATTGATCGACTTGATTGATTTTCTCTTAGAAATATAATAATTAACTGCATCATCCGGTAATAATGTCAATTGATTTTTTTTTGCTTTATTTTAGGGTGACCTAATTAATCCAATTGATTTTCCTCTTTTTGGAGGCATAATTCATGCATCGATTCAATATTATTGGTAGTAAATAATATGGGAAACACAGAAAGCCGCAAGAAGAAAAGATCATAGAAAAAATATGAGCTCGGTATCACTTACCAACAGGGTTGACTTGATAAAAAGTAAGATTTAAATCAATGTGATTTAAAAAAAATATATATAAACGCACTCTGCTGGTCTCGCATTTTGTCCCGTCTATCTAAATGCTAGCACTATGTCCACTAATTCATTATTGCTAAATCCGTTCGCGTCACCCATTTTTAAAACAAATCACCAACTTTTTTACAAAGTTAAGTAGGTATGTATCATTCACCAAAGATATAAACTTATCTGCCGACCTACTACAAGTATAGAATAAAATTACATTAATTTACTCATAACGCAATTCAATTATTAGCAGTTATCTAATAATTGATATATTGTATTATATTATTAGGTTTTACATGATCATCCATCCAGTGGTAGAGGCAACGGAAAATTTTTGACTGGGAACAAGGGAATCAATTTTTTTAATTCCAAAAAAATTCTTTTAGGTTCGTAATCAGTATCAAAAAACTTATACTCTTAACGTATGTACCCAAAATTGTGAAACATCCTGTAAAAACGATTTAATTGACTTTGAAATTTAGTAATTGATTACAGTACCGAGGAAACTTTGTGCTGTCAACATTTTTCGTCGTTTTATTTTAGGACTCCTCGATTTTATTGACCTTCTCTATTTCGGAGGCATTGTTTATGTAATGACGCATTATTATCAATTGCAATGAAAAATATGGAAAACACGAAAATCGGTAAAAAATGAAATACAAGATACTGAATTTGGAATGAAATTTAACACACAAAAAAAATATGAGTTCAATATTTCTTATCAATAGGGCTGGCTTGATTTGAATCAGTGTGATTTTTTCCTTTACAAAAATCATTGATTTGGATTATTTTCATATTTTTCTTTTTTGTATTTTTCATCTATTCATTGATATTTTTACTGCAGAACGAATGATGCGAATCGAGTTATTATTTGATATTTTGAATAAATCTTCCATCTAGAAACTATTACAGCACAAAAAAATCAAATCTGTTTTGTTTGTATTGTGAATTTGAAAGATCAAAGTTAGTAGCAACTTCAAATTTTTTCAAGTATTTGAAATGAAATTGATCATTCAAGAAATATTTGTATATAATATCACAAGGGACTGTAATTTTATCAATAATTTTTTCTTGCAAACATTATTTATCTAGCAACACCGTGAGAGTCATCTGTCCGATTAAATCACGAGAGCGTAGCTTGAGGGATTTCATCTGAGCAGATGACTCGAAGGATGTTGCCTAAAGGAAATCAACGTTTGAAAGAAAAATTTATGATAAAATTAAAGTCGCGAGTGGTATTTGTGAAGAATATTTCTCGAATTAAATTGCTACTATAAGTATCTATTAAATAATGTTAGTTGCAACTACTAACCTTTTTTATTGAAAAATGCACTAAATTGCCTCCATATACTCTTGTATTTTTTAACTTTTTGTTTTCAATTTCATTATTTTCGGCGAAAAATGCATTTCCAATACGATTAAATTTTGACATTTCCGAGAACTGATTGTTTGTTTATATTAGAACTGTGTATTGTTTCTCCATGACAAAGGCAATTTATCGCAATAAATCACTTCTTCTTCTTCTTCTTCTGTGGCTCTACAGTCCTGGGTGAACTTTGGCCTCTTCCACAATTTTCCTCCATTCGGATCGGTTTGTAGCTTTCTGCCTCCAGTTGTTCACCTTTAGCTTTCTTAAATCTTCCTCTACCTGCTTTTTCCATCTCTTCCGTGGCCTTTCTCTCTTCCTTTTTGTGTGCATTCGAGTATTCATTACGTTTTTTGTTAATCTTTCTTCACCCATCCTCTCTACATGCCCTATCCATCTTATTCTTTGAGATTTGATAAACTTGACTATGTCTTCGTTTCCAATTAGTTCACTTATTTCGTGGTTGTATCTTATCCTCCATATTCCGTTTTCGTTCACCGGGCCGTATATCCGTCTCATAATTTTCCTTTCAAAACATAATAGTTCATTTTCTTCCTTTTTTCTTAATGTCCACGTTTCTGAACCATATGTAACTACTGGCCTTACTAACGATTTGTATAGTCTTTTTTTTGTATTCCTCGTGAGCAGTTTCGATTTGAATATTTTCGCATATCGATAATATGTTTTATAACCTTCCCTTATCCTTGTTTGTATAGCTTCTTTTACGTTGTTTTCATTATTTAATGCCTCTCCTAGATATATAAAGTTGCTCACTCCCTCAAAGTTCCAGTTTTCTATGGTTAAGTTTTGCATGTATCTTCTTGTTTGTGAGGGTGACATTTTCATGTATTTTGTCTTGTTTTCATTGATTCTTAGCCCTACATTTTCAGCTCCTTCGCAGATGACATTTAATGCTTCTCTTAGCTCTCACTTGCCAACGGGAATTTACCGAGGTAACGGGAATTTTCAGAGGTAAATATTCGTTGACAGAAATTTATTATTATAATTGTCATTGTAACTATACAAAATTTGTCAGTATAATTGACATGAGTGAAATAATCTCCCTAAATACTATTCGTACTTAAAAATTACCCGAATAATTTTCATTCAAGCTTGTTGTACAAATTCTACTCGATTTTCGAACTCGTTGGATTATAAACAACAAACTCTCATGAAAATTATCGGTAATTCTTATATAGGCACTCGTGAATCGTGATATTATCGTACCTCGAATAATTTCTTTGTTATTGACGATACAATGGGTAAATCTCAGGCAGGTCCAAGAGGGACACCCAATTATAAAAGAAAATATTTTTTTGAACCAGTGGCTCTCAAGCTACAACACAGCTACATTTTTTTCAAATGAGATACTATATTTTTTAGACCAGTTCGATTGTATTCGTTTTATATCCTCACATGATAAGAATATTGTGAAAAATGCGATTGAATTCTAAATAAACTTCATTTTTATAGTTATTTTTCAATAGGCTATGGAAAACAAAACCTGCTATCTATATAAATTTGAGTTATTCAATGCATAATTCCTAGTGTTGCAAATTGGTATCAAATGTACTCTACACTGGAAACAGCAAAAGAAAATTTGATGCATCGCGTAAAAGATGCGTGTGCTATTTTAGCACCGAAAGAAATTAATAATGCTACTTTTGAGTTATTAACATATAATTTACTATATTTATGTAGCTCAATTGTTCATAGCCTACTGAAAAATATAGTTGAATGGGAAGGGACTAAAAAAATATAGCATCTCATTTAAAAAAGTATAAATTTGTGTTGAGCTTGAGAGCCACTGGTTTATAAAAATATTTTCTTTCATGATTGAGTGTCTCCCTTGGTTCCGCATAAGATTGTCCTATAGTATTTTATTGTATCTTTGATAATATAGAAGTTAATCAAAGTAGCTCATTTAGCTGTTATATCCGTATAACATAAGAGGACTGTAATTTTATCAACAATTTTTTCTTGAAAACATTGTCTACCTAGCAACATCGTGAGAGTCATCTGTCCGATTAAATCACGAGAGCGTAGCTCGAAGAGTTTCATGTGGTCAGATGACTCGAAGGTAAAAGGTAATTTATCGCGATAAATGGTCGTATTGGGAGTTTACAGAGATAAATTCCCTTTGGCAAGTGATTTGTTACTATAATTGTCACTGTAACTAATGTATAATTTGTCAGTATAATTGACATGAGTGAAATAATCCCCATTTCAATCTTTTAATAGTATATTAAGATATAAGTTTCATAAGACATTATTTTAAGACACGCGTTCTTGTTGAAAAACGAGCCACATGCGGCGAGTTTTTTAATGAACAAGTGACCTAAAATGCCTTATGAAACGTGTATTTTATACAATTTTTCCTATTTGGGTTCATATATGTCAAAAGATGATAAATTTTCTATTTTGAAAACATCGATGAAGAATATTTAATTTTTCATTAAACTCTTGGTAACACTGAGACTTGACAGATAATAAATTTGTGCGAATCAAAATTACTTTTTACTCAATTTGGGAATTTTCTTCAAAATATATTGTATTTTGACATATTAAAATGACAGTTAGGTTATCTAGCAACGTTGCTACCAATCTAATAAAAATTAGGTTTGAGTTCTATAAAGAGGCAGTTTACGATACACAAACGGGTGTCATAAAGTATACTTTATGACATCCAAATAGAAAAAATAAATTTTCAAGCTTTTTATTTGAAACTGAAATCTTAAGTTGTGAGCATGTTTATTTTTAATTCGTGGCATGACTTTTAATGCCCGATACAATCCAGATAAAATCTAATTTCCTTTTAAATATATTTTTCATATATAAGAATGATTAATACTCATAATCTTATACCCTATTGTAATACAATTTTAAAAAACTGGAAAAATCATGAATCGGTCAATAAAATCAGAGATTTGTTTATTTTAATCATAACTTTTTTCAATCCCACTTACCAATTTATTGCAAACGAGAAAATTATAATTTGAAAAAACTGTTGAATGTCACTTATAACTGTTTAAGTTCGTATGTCAAATTAGAAAAATAGTTTTTAAAGAATTTCACATTTCGTAGTTTAATTGTTTTTGATTTTGAATAAAAAAACCACGCATGAAAATATTTTGGTAAGAAGCGTTAGTTATTCTCTTATTTCTTCTAATTTCAAATTTCTTAGCAAAGATATTAAGTTGACTATTTTAATTGATAATTCTTCTAGGAAAAGAATAATAATACGTTCCAATGAAAGCTCTTATTGGGAAAAATAAATCATAATCCTATTATTTTGTTTTAACGGATTTAAATGTGAAAGTGAAGATGGGAAATATGAAGTCAGGCAGGTGTACAGACTTAAAAAGGGAAAGCTTATCCAGTTAACCAAATTGATATAATACAATACATGTATAATGTTAAGTCAGGTGGTTTATGGGTAATTTTCGCTTAATCTTATAAGCTGTTTTTCTAATTTAAGCTTACAAATTGAATTATATCTTAATTAATAGTTTTCAAAGATTTTGGATCATATATAATCCTTCCACAAAACGAATTAAAATCTTGCGATATGGAGAAATCATTATGCAAACCATTCCCTAATTAATGACATGATCCAGAGTTTCGAAGCAATCATTTTGTACTTCTCTTCGGCAAGATATAATTTCCCTTATCTCCATTATCAATCTCCTGTTCTTGATTTTTTCCCTCCCCTCAAGTTAATCGATGTCGGTAGTCCACTTCAGTTCTTGTAATCTATATTGTAATCGAAGTACGGTGACTTGCTCTCACAACAGGTAGTACACGCTACTGGAGAAGTTTTCAGAGGATTTTTCGCCTTTTAAAAGATGAGGAAGGTGGAAACTTTTTCAAAGAAGTGTACTTGGAGACTGGGCGAGCCATCCAATCTAATTAGCTACTGAGTGTTGGATAACACAGATGATTTTCAGGTCGGAATTGGTATTACATGACCGTTTAGGTTAATGCCTAAGGGGAAATTTTACTGAATTTTTTAAACGGTGCAACACTTACTGGTCTGTTATTATGTTGAATGGAATAAATATTGCTGAATACTTGTTTTGAATTATTTTTATTATTAATTGGAAATTGAGTGCTGCAGTTTGCCAAGTTTTTTTGTGCGAAAAATATTGAATGGAAAAGCATTTCCTGGTTTTTGGGGTAATTCAAATATTCATGTTTAAATGAAAGAATAATTATTTGCGATATCAATCAATCTAGATTCATAAATATATTCTCCGCTCCACTGGCAATGCGTACCGCAGTAGTCAATATAATTTGAACTCTACACCGGCCATAGATCAGAAAACTGTTTACTATTATAGATTAATAATAAGTAGATAATTAATCTAAATACATCTATGACTGGTTACACTGTGGTTAACCTTATATAGAGCTTTCCTATTTAACTCTACACTGTAAATTTAACACTTAGAATTGGAATGATAAATCAACGAACAAATTCAGTGATTTTAAATGTATATTTCATTTGTAACTGAGTATGTACGATCATTTTTCAAGTTTTAATTAATATGTTAATTAGCATATATATCATTTCACGCGTTCGTGCATTGGAAATAATATTAATGCAATTAAACATATACCGAGTGTTACATAAGATCTCAAAGATTGACTTTAGAAATTATTTTAGACAAAAATATCCAAATGATATTCAAACAGAGCAAAACATTGAATCTTAATCTAAACCTAAAATTAAATTGAAGTGTCTGTCTGTGATTTCGAAATGAAGACTTTTTCTCAAAAACCAAAACCAAAACACGTGTTCTCCTGCCTGTTTGTTTGTCGCCAAAACGGCTGAATTGATTGAGTGAAAATTGTCTACAAAAGGGAATATGCATGAAATTTAAATTTGGTTCAAATATTTTTTTTCCGAATTTATATTGGCCGGACTTTTGTACAAAACCATCATTTTGGTATTTAATATCTTTTTAATTGCTTAAAATTAATAAATAAAAATGCAAATTGAGCGCGGGAAATCCAAAGTTCTAAAACACAACACCATTGGTTGAAACGAAATGTGACGTCAAATACTATGCCAGCAAGTGCGCACTGCTTATATTTGCAGGCTTTTGATTAGAAAACATAGTAATAATGTGTGTGTTGTAAATTCATTTATTGTTTAAGTATAATTTTAGCATCCTAGTGAGATTATAAATCATTTAAGACAAAATGGTTTTGTAAAAGCACAATCGGATGATCTGCCAAGAATAGATCCATTCATGATGTCGTCTTATTTTCTTTCAAATCTAAATTTTACGTCCGCTGAAGTAAAAAGAGTGAACACTGCAAAGTAATTATTCAATAATAACACATTATGTACGCTATATTAATAAATACAATCCGAAATATGATGAGCAGTAAACATAACCTATAATTTTTGTTCATTTTAAAACGGGCAAATGTTAAACGGAGCCGCATACATACACTGTATTTTATTGCTAAAACTAATCACATATAATGTTATTCATGATCTGTCAAATTTATTATGATACTTCATCTCTTCTGATAACCTTACATCATTTCTTACGTATTTTAAAACCTGTCTGGATTGGAAAAAAGACTTTACCAGGTACATTTCTGATAGTATTTTGCATTCAGGCACAATGCAATACTTATAAATTGACTTTTGAGCTTTTCTAATACTGAAATAAGCTGAGAACGAAAACACCTGTAGTAAACAATGGACTGTAATGTCACTGGACATATTATTTGACGTCATCAATAGAGCGCGCGAAAATGGCGGCGTTTATTCAGCTCAAAATTATTCTCAATTTTAAATATTTTTTAAACTTGATTACAGCACTTATAAATATAATTTATATTTTTTACTATGTTACAACGATGTAATCAGTGAATTGAAAATATAAAATAAATTCATGAATATACCCTATTGTTGCTGGTACTTACATAAAAATTCTCACATAGTATTAGCAACGTATGTTCGCGTATCGTTCATCCGATTGAGTTGCAACTTTGTAAAGTTGTTGTTGGTACTTACGTGAAAGCTTTTAACATAGTAATATTAACGTACAATAAGTGGCGTGCGAGTCGTATCGTATCAAGATACAAAAGTCAAATATGACATAAACATTATTGTCATTTTCCGATTCGATATTTTTTGTTTGAGTGGAGCTTAAAATCTGAGCTAGAGCGGTGCAACTGGCCATTAGTGATTAGAAAAGTTAAAATTAATTTTTTGGTCTTTATGTAGTTGAAAACTCATTTATTAAAATACTTATTATCTGAAAAGTAACGCATAGAGCAAGCTGCTAGACCTGAGAGGCTGAAATTTTGCTATTGCATTCCTAAAATGACATAGACAACCACTGAAAAATAAGTTTTCGAAATTTTATCCCTAAGGGACACACCTCAATACGTTGTGGAAAACCTTCTCGAATACTTATTATCTATGGATGTGTTTAGATTAATTTCTTTTCCTCTACAGTTTCGACGGCAACTGGGTCATCTTCAGGAGTGCTACAAATTTACATAATTTTGTATTACACTAAAAACTATTAATAAAATGATTTTTTATAATAATTGTATATTTATAAGAAAGAATTTAGTTTTTAATTGTACACATGTAGTTCTGAAGACCGAAATCATCATGGTCTAATTAATGATAACAATTAGAAGAACAAAAAATGTAAAAAATTTTTTTGGTCATGAAATAATATAAAACAAACTTTTAAATTACAACAGCCGACAGTTATGGATACCCAAGACCATGAAGAAGAATAATAGAGGAGCGGACACTCAGTTGGAAAACGTGAAGCCTAAAATGTAATGCGGCAGCTATGACAGTGATAGCGAGAGCAGGCCCAGCTTTGCGTACGTCATATGCAGAAATGAGATTATATTTCAATTATTTTCAATAAAATACATTTGCCAGATACATTTCTTATTTTCATTAGGTCAAATACTACAATATTTATTAAATGAAAGGCAAAAGTAAAAGAAAACTAGCATTTCTATACATTAAAACCTGCAATGAATTAGTACATTATGATGAAACATGTTTTATAAACATTTCTTTGGACGCCAGTTTTCTAATTATAAATTATAATGGGCACATAAATAATTTGATGAATATTTTATATTACAATGGGCGTAATAGAATTGAAAAAATATACACAAACAATTTCTTATTCACTAGAAGAAAGATAGAAATACAAAATGCTGCTCTGCAAGAGTTTTTTGTTTGTTGAACATTAACGAAAAACTTGACAAAAATTTAATATACATCTACGATCACACAAAAAATGAAAGTTTTCGACATAATTTCTGGTATAAAAAAAAGTTATTAGAACAAACAGCGCAATAAAAGTTTAATTACCTGACTCTATTCTATTAATAAGAATATCAATACTTTGAACATACTTTTTATTATTCATGTAGGATAAGTACTATTTTGCACACATTTCTCCGGGCGGTGAATGGCTCTTTGGCTTTGGAAAAACAAGCGCAAAATAGTACTCATCCTCCATTCGTAATAAAAAATAGTATCTGCAACTCGTGCGGTGTTGTCAGTTACCCACTTGAGTGGACAATCGACAACTTATTGCACTTGTTGCACAATTTACCATTTTAAATTTCAATTTTCCGGAAGCAGCACAGGAGAAATAAAAAACTATTCTATTATGCCACAGAGCTAACAAGAACACTTGCTCGCTCATTTTTTTGACAATTGTATTCTCAATAACTTTTATAATATATTGATGAAAAGTGAAGAAACTAATGTTGCAATTCTGTGTAAATCTATAAACCTTATGAATTTATAAATTTATTGATAAGAAGTTTCCTTGAAATTGAACTTTCAACTAAAAGTTTAGGTTAGATACATTCAATAATTTAAAACATTGATATAACCTTTCAATTTGTAACATAGAATTGTCGGTAGATCTGTTATTATAATTTTGTTTAATCCTATTATTGAAACATGTTATTTTTTACTTGGATACCAATCTTGAAACTGTTTGTTTTGTCAACTACAGTGATTCCTATGACAACGGGTGGGCGAAAGTAGTGAGTGTAATTACTTTCGCCCACTCACTCTTTCATAACGGAATAAAGAATAAACTACAATACATTTTATTATATGTATTTATTGATATGAAAATGAACTTCATAATTATTAAAAATTGCGTTACTTAAACAAGATATACCAGCAACTGAAAACTGATGAGACTCTGCAGTTATCGTAGTAACTTTTGTAATATCAACTTGAGTGCTATTTCTATTACTTGTTTTCTCTTCTTTATTAATTATTTTCCTCGCACAATTTCATTATTATCTTGTTCCATTTTGGTGTCACAATTTATATTTGTAACAATATCAGGACAAAACAATTTTAATATTTTTGACAGTTGCGGATATTTATATTTACATGATCCATAACAACGCATCCGCCGCCTATGCTACTTAATACTTTATACATGATCTTTGTTTAAGAAGTGTAATAGATTTTAATGTTTTAATGAATTTTTCAATAATAGGATTGAACAAAACGCTATACAGCACTCGTGAAGAAACGGATTCGCTCACTTGTGTGCCTTTGCACACTCGGCTGGCGCCTCGTGCACAAAACTGCCACCCGCGTGAGCAAAACTCATAGTTTCTTCACTTGTATTGTAATATACTATTACATCTCCAGACGTCCATTCTTTTATAATATCTTTCTCTCTGAAATGTTTTTCACAAACGTAGTCTGTAATTTCCAATGTTCTATCCTGGCCGTGGTATGTTCTTGCGCCACTTATTTAATAAAATATAATTTTTGGGTACAGAAAAATTGAATATTTCTCTTTACATGTTCTGTACTCAGTATTACAATTTGACACAAGACATTTTCTTTCTATTTTACAATATATTCCCACATGAAAATATTAAATAGAGCGAAACTCGCCATTTACCTCCATACAAACATGGGCCCGCCTTTACCTATCTCACAGTTACCTTCTCTCTCTAACAATATTACATTTTTGGCTCCACTTTTGCAACACAGTTAAGATAGGGAATTGCATCGCGTACACGCATAGATCCAATTTGAAAAACAGCAACAAGTAAAAAACTGTCAATTGGAGAAATCAACCAATGAAGAGCTATCACATCAAGATGTGAAGGAGATTTTTATCTCTAATTGTTATCATTAATTTCGATCCTCAGAACTACATGCGTGTACAATTCATTTGAAAATTAATTCTTTTGTAAGCATACATATAAAAATAGTTTATTCCGATACAAGTGGGGAATGAGCGATCCGCATGAGTGACGGATGTTATTTTTTCTACAGTCAAAGGTGTCCGCGGAAATATCTATAACCAAAATATGCCGTTTTCTGAGAAAGAATTTGCTTCATTGATCTTATTCCAATTCATCAAGCATTGATAAAATTACTCTTATTGGCTCCATTTTGAAGAGGAATGATAAGGAAATCAAAAAGTAATAAAATTATGGCAGCAATGAAACAGTTTTTTCGCGACGCCACGCAGCTTAGAGATCTCTGAGCGTGCGGAATGACCCCTATTCCGCACGCTACAGCGTGTGGAATGAATATCATTCTATAGTGACTGTAGAAAAATTTTTTTTTTGTTGATAGTTTTTAGTATGATTCAAAAATATGTTAATATGTAGCACTCCTGAAGATGACTTAGGATGAATCAAAACTATAGAGGAGAATAAATAATTTTTTTTTGATTAAATTCCCTCATCTCAATGATCATTATTTTTATCTATATTTTTAAGCAGCAAAAAATATTTCTACCACAGGACTACCGGTTGCTCCGTGCTGCAATAAAATTTGCTTACTTTTTTTTATTGATTTCAAAAAGTTATCGTGGGTGAAACCCATGCTTTCTCAGGTGCTGTAATAAATTATTATATTTTCAAGAGAAAGTCAATTGGATTGATTAATCCCAAAATAAAATAACAGAAAATATCAAAAGCCCAGGACTATCGCAGGCGGTGCTGTGGTTAGCCCGGGTTCTGCAGTTAATTATTATATATTTTTTAATTGATTTAAAAAGTACATTTGCATGCGAGCGGAACCGCGGGTGATAGCTAGTTATTGAATAAAATTCATACACTATTTTTAGCACATTTTTGCAAAAAAAAATAAGCTATTATATTTACTTTGGCTGTCTGACTGGCTGGCGTGACGCTGAATTCTCTGCAACTACAGCACTTACATAATTGAAACTGGTGCTAAATGAAAGCTGCTGTTTCTTAGGCTTGCACTAACTGCTTGATTTTTTTATTCATACATCCAGTTTTGGGTGAAAAATCAAATAAAAATTCAAAAGGTAATTACTGCTGAAGAATGCATAGTTAAAACATAAAAATTATTGCACAGAATGAGCAGTATGTCATTTATTGAATTTTATATCTCAAATTTCGAACTGATATGGATTAGTACTCAGTTTAGAGTGGAAACTATTTTTCTCAATATTTCTTGAGTTACACAAGATATTAACATGTGGTTTTCAATGTTATTTTCAGAATGAATTGAACTTTTGTTTTTATGCCCAATTTAGGCTAGTACATGACCACCCGTTACTCATTTTCTTAGTAGTTTTGGAGGAAATTGCACCAAATTTTCAGGTATTTTTTTTTTATACAAGTTTGATAAAGATAAAATTACTATTTTAGGGTACAGAACATGATCTCCCGTCAGTCAATAACAAAATAATAAAGATTAAAAGATCTTTTTGAGTTTGTATGAGTACAAGTTATGTATGAAATAGTCACAACTTGAAATTGTTATTAAATGAAAGCTACTGTTTGGTAGGCTTTCCCAAAAAGCTTGATTTTAAGCTCAGTGATTGTAGGAGATGGTAATTTACGAAATCTCTGAACTAACAAACATTCATGAACTGTCAAAAATGCGCTTTCACATCGATAGGCTAGCGTGAAATTCTGTGCTGTTGGTAGCAACTAATAAAAAATGACGTAATTTTCAGTCTGTTAGGCTAGCGCGCTGTTTTTCTGGGCTCATTGAACCTATTGTTTTCATGTAACACTCTGTATAGTAAATACTTGTACCGTGGCTCCTAATAGAAGTCATTGCTGTTATTTTTCACATGCGATAATTTTCTGCATTAGTGATATTCGATGATATATTATTATTTTTTAATTAAATTAATACAAACAATAATTAAAGTAATTAACACTAGCAATTAGAAGATTCTTAACATGGATTAACGATACTAATATTTCTTGTAAAACTAATTAAAGAGCCATTTTTATCTTCTATCCAAGAAATATTAATATTTATACATATATTTATTTAATTTATGTTTGAAAGCAGACATCGGAATTTATTTTTCGTTGCATATTTTTTGCTATAATTTCCATAGTAATTAGAAGTCAGTTTGTGAATGAATTTCAGGAATTAGTTATTGGAAAGAGTGAGTTTATTGGAATTTTAAATTAATCGCCAAACGATCGCGTGAAAAAAATGACATAAGAAAATTGGTAAACGAAAATTGTTTAGAGTTTTGCAATGTTTTTTTGGTCAAATAAAACTAGCTGAGATATATAAATAATTGATTCAATTTTGATCGTGCCAGCAATTTTTGAAATATCTATCTACTAAAATTGAAGTCTTGTGGTTTATAATGAAACTGTATCATATTATATCAGTCCTGTTTTCTTATCCTCTTTTTAAGGTGTTACTCACACGATACAAAAACGAAAAAAAATCAAATTGAAGCGATCTCAATTATTATTAACAGTGTAACATCACGATACACTCTTTAATAAATTGTAATCGAAAATTGAAGCTTCTACAGGCAGGAGCGCTGAATACTTATCAGTAATCGGTATGCAATAGACGGCTACTTCGATCTTTCCGACAACCATTATTTTAAATTAGGCCTTCAGTCAACGCTTGGTAAATGAATAAGAGCAGGCAACCATCATTTCACGAATGAATAGTGAATATCAACATTAAATAGTCGGGCTATTTCGGAAACTGGTTTATTTCAAGAAGAAAATCTGTTGACATGGCAGTAAAGTACCTCGAAAACACTTCTGCTTTCAATAGAGATCTACTAGGACGAAAGCAAATGAATTAATCTTTTCAAATACATTTATGCTTCTAGAAACGATCAAATGGGGTAAAATTTATACTCTTTTAGTTCTAGATTTGATCTATTGGTGTGAAAGAAGATAAGTTGCACTTTTCAAGGATTCTTCTTCCTATAGAAATAATCTACCAACATCAAAGAAGAAACATTAAGCTTTCCAAGGACTCTTCTGCTTGTTAATCAACTTCTTGACGATTTTTCTTTTCAAAAAATTTCCACGGGGACGTAAAAAGACTATTCGAGTTTTTCAAGGATACATCCACTTCTACTTTGTGAAAAAGCGATGATCTGAGATTTTGCAAGACTCTCCTATTTCTAGAATGAATCCACCGAAAGAAAAGAACTTGAATCGAGCTTTTCAAGGACTCTCTCATTTGTAATAGATCAAATGGGATGAAGAAAAATGAGTTGAGCTTTTCGACGACTTTTTTCCTTCTAACAAATATCCTCTGGGACGGAATTGACTATTTGAGTATTTTTTTAGGACATTTTTAGTTTTTACTTCTACCTAACTTTCTGCTTCTAAAAAATATATTCTGAGAGAAAGGAAACTAGTTGGGCTTTTCGAGAACTTTTTCTTTTCTGGTAGAGACCTAATGAGACGAAAGAAGATAAGTCAAGTTTTCTTAGGATTCTTCTACATCTGGAAAGAATCTACTAAGACGAAATGACATACACCGAGCCTTCCTGATACTTTTTAATTCTAGATCAGCTCTATTGGAACGAAAAAAAGATGGGTTTTGCTTTTCGACGCCTTTTTTTTATGAATATATACTAGGACGCCAAAAATTATTGGAGCTCTCTAAAGACACTGTTACTTTTATTGTGCTAAAAGAAGATAAAATTCTTCTTCTTTTAGGACAGTTTATCATGATAAAAAAAGATAAATTGAGTTTTTCAGGAAATTTTAATTCCAGAAAAGTTCTACTAGAAAGAATAACGTCAAATTAACTTTCTCAAGGATCTTGATATTCTGAGATGAAAGAAAACTAGTTGAGCTTTTCGAAAACTTTTTCTCTTCTTGTAAGAGTCTAATGAGACGAAAGAAGACAAGACGAGTTTAATAAGGATTCTTCTATATCTAAAAAGAATCTACCAAGACGGAATAATATTCATCGATCCTTCCGGATACTTTTTCCTTCTAGAACAGCTCTACTGCAACAAAAAATAAGTATTGAGCTTTCCGACGCTTTTTTTAAGAAGATATACTGTGACGGAGAAGATTATTAGGGCTCCCTGAGGCCATTGTGGCTTTTATTGTGCTGAAAGGAGATAAAACTCTTCTTCTTAATAGAACAGTTTACTTACTTTATTAAAAAAAAGCAAATTGAGTTTTCAATTACATTTTTATTCTTCTAGGAAGAAGAACGACAGATTCTTATTTTTAAAGTCCTTTCTACTTCTGAAAAATATTTTTTTCGGATGAGAGCAAGCAAATTGAGCTTTTCTATAATTCTCCTACTGGTTTATATTAAAAAGAAGAAAAATTGAGCTTTAGAAGACATTTTTAATTCCAGAAAAGCTCTTCTAGGCTAAAAAACTGCAGATAATTTTTTTCACAGACCATTCTGCTTCTAGTAAAGATTTTTTTCGAATGAGAGCAAGCAAATTGAGCTTTTTGAAAACTCTCCTACTTCTTAAGTCAAGCTTCCATAAGATTCCTTTATTTCTAGGAAAAATCTACTATATAATAACATGAATCTAGCTTTACGAGGACTCTTGCTCTTTTCAGATGGGTGAAGATTTACGACGATTTACTGAGAAAAAAGACTATTCAAGTTTTCCAAGGACGCTGTTATTTCTATTGTAGCGAAAGAAGACAGAACTGTTCTACTTTAAGAACAACTTACTATTGATAAAACAAGCTAAATGTAGCTTTCAACATCTAGGAATGATTTAACGGAAAGAAAGACGAAAAGTTGTTTTTTCGAAAAACGTTCTGCTTCTCGAAAAGATCTTCTAAAATTAAAGACAAGTTGAGTTTATTATTCTAGAATGAATTAATGAAGACGAAAAAAATTAGTATAGAGCTTTTCTAGGACTCTTCTACTTTTAGAAATAATCTGCCAAGACGAAAGAACATAGATTGAGCTTTTCAAGGACTGTTTCACTTATAGTTTAGATCTACTAGAGAAAAAAGGACTCTTCTTTCACAAATATTCACTAGAATGATATAAATTAGTTTTTTTAAGGACACTTTTCACTTCTACTATATTGAAACAATACAATTTGATCCTTCACTTCTAAAACAGCCAAATGACGTAAAAGAGAATAAATTGAGCTTTTAGATTCCTTTTTACATCTCGAAAAGCTCTACTGGAACAAAAGACAAGTTGAAATTTCGAGGAGCTTTTAGCTTCCAGAAAAAAATTTCTAAAAGGAAAGAAGACAAGTTGAGCTTTTCGAGAACTCTTAATATTCTTATATTTCTAAAAAGTTTAACAAGACGAAGACATTGGCGTAGCTAGAGAGTTTTTCTAGAAGGGCAGTCGGCCAGCTGATCAGTCATTGCAAGCTTAGAGATCAACTAACTTTTTAGTAAAATTGGCAAATTTAATGATTCCTCAAATTTGCAGTAAAGTTGAACGCTACACCCATTTGTTGAATTTCCTTAGATATTTCTACTTCTAGAAAAAAAATTATCAAGACGAAAGAAGATAAATTCAACTTTTCAAGGGCTCTTCTACTATTAGAACAGATAAACGTCTCGTTTAAGGACGCATTGAGCTTTTCGACGACTCTTCTTCTTTCTAGAAATATTTACTGGGACGGAAAAGGGCTATGTATATTTTTTAAGAATACTTTTTTTTCTGCTAAGTTAAAAGAAGTCAGGTTAAGTTTCTCAAGAAATCTACAAGGGCTAGAGAAGATGAGGTAAACTTTCCGAAAACTCTTCTGCTTCTAGAAAAAATATTTTGAATTGATAGAAAGTAATTGAATGAAGTATTGATTTGAAGTATCTAAAACAAATGTGCAAATTAATACCTAAAAAATAAATCCATGTAAGCTACTGTAAAAAATGTAATCTATTTAGAAAGAAAAAGAAAAAAGTGGGTCTTTTCGGTTGTCATGCATTAATTCGATTTAAAAGAACTCCGATGAAAATACAATTATACTCTCACAAAAACTCAATTATTTGTTTCTTGTTAGAAGATAAAAACGATCTTAGAACTACTTTTGTTGGCGTGTATAACAAATTGTATAATTGTGAGTCTATAAGGAAGCGAAAAAAAGATCTTTACCGTTTCCTTATTTGCAGGTAAGTGAATATGTTTTTGTGGTTGTCATAATAAAGACAATTTCGCTGGAGAGATTTCTTGCGGATTCATGTTACACACGGAATAAGAAACGTGAGAATTTATTTGGTTGCTAATGATAACGAATGCAGATGTTGGAAATAATTGTCTCTATTTCAGCATTAGAATGTAGCACATTTATTAATACTATAATTGTTATATTATTTAGAAAATTTTAATGATAAACAAAATATTTTACTACAATTATCCCTAACAGATAATATAATTTTTTTTTTCTCCAGAAAATAATACAAAGGTAAATCAAAACAGTTATTATGGAATATTTATTATAGACGACTATAATTTATGTAATCTTACCTTTGGAAGAGATCTGGATCCAACAACGTCCCTCAAATTATGGTAATTCTGTAATAAGTAAAAAAAACTTTTAACATTAATGAGAAATATTTGATAAATAAAAAAAATCTAAATCTGATTATTCTACAAGATTATAAATTCAAGAGTCGGTTCTTACACCATTTTCCTGAATAGGGCGGCAACTGCAGACACGTACTTCATCCTTATTGGGACTTTTCAGTACAGTCTAACAAGTCTCAGATAGTTGGACTTGTGAACCGCGATGCAATGAAAATTCGTCCTATTGAAGATGATGGTGTAAATCTTATCTATTCAATTCTGTTTACTTCTCTCCATCAAAATTTGATGTTTCAATTCATGTTTAATATATTTTATTTGTATATGAGAATCTTATTCATTGCATAAAGCAAAATGGATTTACTTCATCGTTATATCAACAGAAAAGGAGCAAAAAGCTTACTTGTTACTTCAGTATCCTAAGCGCCAGTAATAGCATTGTAAAATAGAAGTCCTGGTAGTAATAAAGTAACAAGTGCAATGTGTTTACGTCATCAGTAAACGTCAAAGAAGTGAGTATTTAATATTAATTTATGCGTCCTCCGGTTATTCGCTTAGGCCCGTAAACTGAAAATTTAAATAATTAAGTGATAAATATGCAAAAAATGTCAATATGAGGTGTCTAACTGAGAATGGAATGAACTGGAACTACAAAATTGTACTATGCCTGATTGCGTGTCCTTTTAATCAACTGCTAAATTAACTGACGTCACGAACTAAAATTTAATTAGCTTTTTGTGAGACTACTTTGTTGCAAATTACGCTTATACATTGTTTCTATTTTTAATTGATTTATTTAGAATAAATAACTATGAATGATATGAAAGTAGGTACAGGAAATTAGCAATTTTGAAAGTTTCCCCAATTTAAAAGTTCTTGTCTTGAAAACAAAAACAATATACAGGGTGTAACAGAAATAAGTATATTAATTTCAACCAGTGATATAACTCGTCAAGCATAACAATTTTTCTTAATAACTTTTACCCGAATTCTCATCTATTATTGGATCCAGTAGCAGTTACGTACAATGGAACAATTGATTTTGATATACAGTAAGATCCCAGGCCCGCCAGACCTTACTTATTTTCTGAGAAACAAAATGTGTGGAATAGAGTAGTGTTAGTATGTACTTTGATCATACGCATACTAGCTAATTTGTGGCGACGGCCAATTTACAGATACGAGGTGCTAGCGGTACGTTAAGCCATTACTCTCTTTTCTTAAGGTCTTGAGAGCTGATTTTGAGGTATGTTTCAAAGAATATTGTTAAAAATTGATAATAAACACTGCTAGACTCTTTCCGTCGGTGGTAATTTCTGCTAGACTCTTTAAAGCTCACAAGGAATAACGTAATCTTGCTTATACTTTGAGTACTAATTTTTATGTATGACACTCAGGGTACAATTTCAATACTTTTTGTTGACACCTAGATTAACCGTAGGGCTAAACATCCTCCAGACACATCTGAAATATCGCTGTGAGTAAAAGTGCAAGGTCACTATTTGTAGGCTTGATAGTAAGTGAAGTATCTATGGGCATCCAACTCTTCCTTGGTCTGGCTATTTATAAAAAATCTTGAAATTGCTCACTGAGTATTATATATAAAAATTGTGACTCAGACTATAAGTAAGATAACGATATTTTTTGCGAGCTTTAAAGCGTTTAGCAGGAATTACTATGCCGATGAGAAGTGTCTGGCAGTGTTGATTATCAATTTTCAACAATATTCTCTAGAAAATACATAAAAATCAGCACTCAGACTTCAAGAAAAGTGAGTATTGTCTTGATGTACCTATAACACCTCGTATCTATAAATTGGCCGTCGGCACAAACTAGTAAATATGTGTATGATCAAAGTACCGACTAACACTATTTTGATCCGCAAATTTTTTTTCTCAGAAAGTAAGTAAGGTCTGGCGGGTCTGGGATCTTGGACTAATCAGTTCCTTCAAATAAATTCTGGAAAAAATCGATTATTAATTATTGTCACAAAGGTTTAATTCTGTGCAAATGTACTAGCTTTTCGATCAACGATTTCGCAGGCAGTTTAGGAATAGCTCAGCGAATTCAATAATAATAATAATAATAATAAATGTTTATTTGTTACGAGCATATAAGCTTATACAAATGAAGCTACGCCTGATATTAAATATATTCATTTTACATTATTACATTATCTCCTGTCCAATTTGATAGTTTCAATTATATTTCTAATATAAAAGATTTTAGTTTTATAGCGCTTAATGTATAATAATATATCTTTTTCATTAAAATTTGGTCTTCTGAAAACATGGCTTTAAAGAAATTATCTCTATTTATATTCATGCTTGTTATGATGTCCAGGTAATGTAGTCGGATCGGCAGGAATATCGGGCAGGAGATGTAGAAGTGATATAGATCGTCTTCCTCAAATGAGTTACATATCGCGCATATATTTGATGCGTTGAATTTAATTTCACTTCCTTTTAAGTATAATGTTATTTCACTTGTGTTTGAAACACGTATTTGCGAATACAGTTTTGAGATTTGAAAGTTATTGTTATATATTAAATTTCTGTTTTTTGAGCTCACTTGAATATTGTTATACACGTTAGAGTAACTAGAGTTTTCATTTCTGTTGGAGTCCAAATTATATACGTGGCATCTGTAAGACCATATGATACAGTCCATATTCCTTTTTAAATTTTCTGCACTTTGTCTATTCCAAGTGTTTTGGAAACCTAGGTTATTAAGCACTGTTTTTAATGTATTACACCAATTATATTTGTTTACATTTTCGTGTGTTTCTATATATCTGATTTTGTTGTAGCACATTTTCGGATATCTATCGTCTCTCATTCTCAAAATTTTCATCCACCACTTGAGTGTTAATTCAAATACTTGTACCGATAGGTTACATTCTCCCGTTTCTCTTCGTACAATGTAATTGGGTGTTGTTTTTGGCCAGTTGAAAATTTTTTTGAAAAAGTTTGTTTGCGCCTTTTCTATTTCTTCGGTATGCTGTAGGCCCCAAATTTCGCTCGCATATAATGCTGTGGGTATTGTCGTTGTGTGATATAATTTCAATCTTGCTTCCCAGTTTTCCATTTGTGCGATTCTCATTATTCTTCTATTGTTAGCCGATGTTATACTAGCTTTACTTACTCTCTCTTTGCACGTTTTGTTGTGAAGTCCTGACGTAACAAAATTTATCCCAAAGTAAGTATATTCCTGTACTACTTCTATATTTTCTCCTTGGCAGCGAAAATTTCTTGATATCCTTGGAGTTCTTCCTCTGTGGAAAAGTAATATTTTTGTCTTGTCTGTGTTAATTCTTAGGTCGTTGTCTTGTGTATAGTGTTCTAACGCGTATAGTTTATTTTGTACGTCTACTTGGGAATTCGCTAGGATGACTATGTCATCTGCATATAGTAATGTCAGTATGTCGGTAGTATGGTTCAAGGGTATTCCAAATTGTCTCTTCTCTCTCAAGCAGTATTCGAAGTCGTTCATGAACAGTATAAATAGTATAGGACTGAGAGAGTCTCCTTGTAATAATCCTTTATTTATTTTGATTTTTTTCGATGCCTCATTTTCGGTTGTGATCTGTATGGTAGCGTTTGAGTAGATATTTTGAATTATTCTTATAAGTTTTGTACTGATGTCGGAGCGGTATAACTTTTCCCATAGCTTATTTTGATTCACGGAGTCAAATGCTTTTGACAGGTCTACAAATATGGCAAACAATTTTCTCTTGGTATAGATGCTATGCTGTGCGAGGGTATTTAGCGTGAATATATGATCCAATACAGACCTGTTTTTTCTGAAACCAGCTTGGTTTTCCGAGAGAATATTCCTATATTCTACCCAATTAGCAATTCGATTTGATATTATGTGAGTATAAACTTTCGTCAGAGAGTTTAGCAGTGCTATACCACGATAATTTTCGGGGTTTAGTTTGTCTCCTTTTTTGTATACCATCGTTATTCTCGCGTTACCCAGTGCCTGTGGGATCTCTTCTTTGTTGAACCAGATGTTCATCATTTTAGTCATGTAATTAACTCCTTTTTCTGGTAACTGTTTTAGAAATTCATTTGATATGCCGTCAGGTCCCGGACTTTTGTTATTTCTTAATGTTCTTATAACTGCTATTACTTCTATTTCTGTTATTTTTTCGCCCAGGTATTAGTGGAAATTACCATGGAAGCTAGTGTTTAATATTGTATGTTGTGTGTACATGTTTTGATAGTGAGCTGTTATTTCTGGCATTCCAATTTCTATGTTATTTGTTGTTCGCCCTCGTAGTTGTTTCACTGTCTTCCAGAAAGTATCAGTATTATGTATATTGCTTACACGATTGATTAGCTCTTGTTTGTATTTGTATTTGTTTTGTTTTATTATTGTTTTGTACTCTTTTTTGGTTTTTACGAATTCCGTTATATTTTCTTCTGTGTATCCTTCTTGAGTACATTTGCGGTGGGCTTTCCGAACCTTCAATTTTTGCTTTCTGCACTCCTTGTTGTACCAATAGTTTTTTTTCCTGCCTGTTTTGCCTTTGCTCGCCTGTTTTATCATTCCTAGATTTTGTGTTGTTTCTTTTATCGCGTATATCAATATTTCATAGGATGTTTCTGTCGCATCGAGTATCATTTTGATGTTTTCTTTGTATACTCCTTGTTGTTTTTTGTCCCATATAAGTTTTTTTTCTATAATGTTCCTGTTGCATTGTGTCGTTGTTTTTGTTTTATAGTTAGGGAATATTATTTGTATGGGGAGGTGATCTGAGATGTGTATGGTATTTAATACTTCTATATCTTGAATTTCACCAAGAGCTTTGTTATTTGTCCACACCAAGTCGATAATACTTTTGTTTTTGCCGCTGACGTATGTAAAATTGGCTATCTTATCTTTCTCTGATCTTCCATTCAATACGGTAAAACCTTCCGATTCTAGGACATCAGTTAGTTGTTTTCCTTGTTTGTTTGTAGTTTGGTCTTTTGTTTGGCGAATGTGATAGAAATTGGTGCCTTTGAATTCGGCTTCTTCGCCTTGATTTAAGCTTCCTATTCTGGCATTCAGATCACCAGCTAAAATAATTGATGTGTTCGGGTATTGTTCATTTAAATCTACTAGTGTGTTCTGCAGTTGGTCTATTAGAGCTTCATAGCTATATCGTTGTGAGAAGTAACAAAAAATTAAAATAAAATTTTCAGATGATCTTGGCCACTTAAATGAGGCACATATCCAGTGAGTTGTGTTTTCGATTATGTTGATTTGTAGTCTTTTGTTGTAGAAGATAATTAGACCACCGCTTGCGCGACCTCTACTTGCAGATTTTATGGCTTTAGATTCTATGTGCTGAAATTCATCTAGGTCTTTTGGGATGTTTTGTAGGTTGGTGTGTATCCAGGTTTCGCATAGGCATATTATATCATTTTGTAAAATCTGCTCTATTTCGTCGCTATCCAGGTTGAAAAAATTATTGTAGCCTTGTATGTTCCAGATAATGATGTTTTTATTTGCGTTATTTGGTGTTTTTATGTCTTCCTCTCTATTTTGTGGTTGTCTGATTCGTTTTTTGCCTTTTTGTAGAAATATCTTGTCACTTTTTCCTGCTTATTAATGTTTGATGTGATTTTCTCGGCTGGTGATGTGGCTTTTCTTTTATCTTTCATTTCAGCTCTTTGATATTGGGTTGTATCGGTTAGCTTTAGTCCCGCATATTTTTCAATTTTTTTGAATGTATTTTCAGGTTCTCCTTTATTTTCTTCGGTATCCTCTTCATTTTCTGATAATAATTCCGTTAAATTACTAACTGATACTGATTTTCTTCTAAATTGTTGATAGTTTTTTGTTATATTATTTTCGTGTTGTTCTTCGCTATTCTCAAGTTCAGTTATTGTAAAACTGTTTGGAACGATTTCCGAATTGTCATTTTTCACTTGAAATTGAATTATTGTGGTTATGCTAATGTATTTAATGTCAGAATATTGTGCACTTATACATTATGATGAGAATACTATGAGATATTTAGAGCTTATCGTTTATCTGAAACGTAAACAGCAGATGAAATGAATGAAATACATTAATTTATAAATGAAGCACCTGTGTATTAGTTTTTTCTCATATTATTACAAACTTCACATTAAGATCGTTTCAATAAAGTATACCTCGTGAATTGTTCTACTAAACAAATAAAATATTGCATCTTATATTTCAGAAAATATTTAAAATCAGTCACCAAATTCAGTTTGATACATTTCTAGGTTAAGTTTTCTGTTCGCCAAGAATAGAAGCCTTGAGAATTTATGTAGCAATATTTTCAATTGAATTGTTCAATAAATTAATTATTTTAGCATTTGATTTAATATTCCATCGTTTTCTATGAATAAATTGTTAAATGATTTTCTCTTTATTTTTGAGAGCCAGCAACTATTTTTTAATCTGCTCATAGATGGCAGCACAGTCTGGAACAGATTCTGACTTTATTCAGATTATTCAAATCACCTAATTCAAGTGCAATGAACTTTTGCAGACAATCTAATGTTCAAGAAATGTACTATCTGAAAATATACGTGAAATCTCTAAATAGTAATCAAATTTCTTAACAATGACATATAAATACGACTAATAGACCAAATTGTTGATTTCAGAGACCATTTTAGTCTTTCTTTCAACATATGCAAAAATAGAATTATCGAGATGAGCAAATATCAATTTATTGCCAAAATACTAATATTCTTTCGGTTTCAAATTTATGATTGACAAGATGATGGTTCAAAGTTGCAATATACTCATTTCAATCGATAGCTATCATTCTCTCAACAAATGAAAAACATTCAGTTCGAATCATAGGCGCACTATGAAATTTTTGACAAAACTTTAAAGAATTTTTACTCGATATCCTGAGAATTTACAGAAAAAAAGTTATTCAGAAAAATTGTCATGCTTGACGAGTTCCATTACAGGTTGAAATCAATGTACTTATTTCTGTTACACACTGTATGATAGGAACTCAAATTATTCATCATTTGATCGGAGATGTACTGCATATATTTACCATAAATTGCGTTGAAACAAAAAAAACTAGAATTTTCTTCCTCTTCCTTCAAAATATTTTCGTTTGATTAACACCGGGAACGCTCCTAGTCTAATAATTACAATTTATTTTCCCGTGGAAAATGTAAAACAAAGAATAAACTTTAAATTTTAATTTTGAATATAATTAATTTGGCCATTCAGAGTTACAATTTGTTTTTCTTCACAAAACTTGACACATTAATTTGCGGAGTTAATCTTTGGCGCCCGAGATATCCTGTTGAGAATTAGTGGAATAATGGCATAATCTCTAATTGTTTTCAATATTTTTGATTGATAAAGACACTTGGTTCATTGATTTGGTCTAGTCTCCAAATACTGGTTGAGTTGATGACAGAGGGATAACTTTTAAAAATTGTTAATTATCTGTCCTACCTTGGCAATCAACATAAAACAAATTTGATATATCTTCCTCACTTATTCGGAAGAAACTCTAATATCATATTCGAATTTTATTAAAATCTCTCGTCTATCGTTTTTTTAGAGTTTTTTTTTTATAGCAAGCACTTTAATTGCATTACTATGGTTCCCAAGTTTAGGAGAGATCTGATCTCGTCAAATAAATATTAAAAGGATTAAAAATGCAGTATATATCTTTGTTATAATATTTCAGACATATTCAAAATGACGGACAAGACGTACAGCTCCTCTTCCATGTTCTTTTTAGGTAACACAGTGACATCTGTAGTCCTGTAGCTAAATTAATGATCTAATTTGGCGTATCGCCGCTCAATAACAGAGGATATAGTAAAAACTCCCTCGCACCATCATTATGTTATTCAAAATAAATAACATAAGGCGAATAATACATCATTTAATAAATTGTAAAATCAACACATATCTCTTGATAGTAAATAGGTACTGACTAAAGTGTATAAACGCGTAATCATAGATAATGACTTTTATAATACAGGTATCCTTGTCAAATGACTCCAATCATAGGAAAGAGGCGAAGAAATGAAAGGGGATGGCAGCCGGCAGCTAAAATACAATTTCCAATCATAATTACTAAGTTCTACACACCGTGGAACACGAGCGGCAAAGTGGACTGATAATTAATATTCAAAGAATTTTTAAGGAGCAAATTGACATTAATTAATTGCGAGATTGATTAATTATTGTTGGGAGAAAATATTTAGTAATTTGCTATTACTAATTATCAAGAAATCTGGAACATGAATAATTAAATCAAATTTTGTGAATGTTGCACACTTTGAGTGATTTTTTTCTGCACATTCATCAATTAAACTTAGAATATCAGATTAAAGTTGCTGAATAAATTTTTTTTATGGTTCATAAGATCAACTAAATAGAGTGAGTTAAGCTGGGCTGCTAATAGATGGCAGTAATAACTTTTAGTGGGCACCACTATTTAGTTGCCAAGTAAATCAGCATGAAGTAGACAACACAATATAATTTTAGATTATTTCATTACATCAGATGATTTTATCAATCCCCCTTTTATATTTTTTTGTTCATTAATTAACCTATCTATATATGTGCACATTCATTTTCAAGATGTCCGATAAGAACATAAATATCATACTAATCGAACTACTGTTCACTTTAATAGCTGTAAAGACGATTAAAAAATCTAATTCAAATCACCATCATTCAGAAGCGGATGCGATGGATATCATTGCGAATTCTAATTCGTATTATAGGCGCAGGGGAGCAGTGTGATAATCAAAACTGGTAACGCCCATATTTGACGAAGACTAGGAACATTAATTAATCTCTTAAATAGGTGTATGACTATTAACATACCAAACTTGCCCAGCTTGTATCTATTTTAGGCGGTTCCCAGGTCACGTGCGCCCATGGGTGACAGAACAAAAGGAGTTAATTATAGTTCAATGATATTAGTGAGAACTCTCGCATGTTTGCAAGCAATAATCTTCATAATTATGTTTTAATTTTATTCATACTTAGGACTATTATTAATAAATACAAGGCGTTAATTTGTTAACTCCGAATTAACTGACTATTAATAGTTTTTTATCTATTGTTAAATTATATGAATAGAGAAGCTGCTACAGCTATAATAAGTACCTGTTGCTGGCGAATCTTATTGCAATTTCTTGTTTACTTCAATTACTTGAATTTACTTAATTTAGGAAATCCCGCTGAAATGAGAGAGATTGTCACTATGGTCATCTATTGGGCAAATTTGTAACTATTTTGACATTTATTTGACAGAATTACTGTCAAAATAACATATACTCGATCATTTATTTATTATTTTATAAAGATTCAAATAAAATGTTCCCTCATATCATAAACACTTCAGCGTATGAATTTCAGTGGATTAAAGGCACCCATAAACAATTTATTTATAATAAATAAAATTCTAATGATCTAATAAACACGTACTTCGCGATATATTATACTTTATTGAAGATAAGACACAGGAAGAACTAAATTATTCGTATTAATCACCAGCCCGCATGAGTGCAAGTGCAGAAAAAACGCATTTATTAAATTAATAGCTCAGTAATAAGCTAATGCAAAAGACTTGACAAAGAAGTACCGAACAACAAATAAATGGCGCAATTTGTCCAGAACAGGGAAGTGGGCAATTATAGGTTAGGCTACTTGGATATAGCTGGATCGTAAAGTTGGAACGATTTTTGAACCCGCATTCGAAGAAGAGTTATGAAGAGAATAATTAATTTAGTGTTTATTTTCAACACATATTAATTAATACGAAGACCGTTGCGTTCTGCATGTTTTTGAATAAATTTTTGCTAGTAATTTTTAATGTACTACGACTGTTTTGAGTGGTTCAGAGCAAGAATCGGTTCAGCGCAACTAGTCCAGTGCAGACGGGGTGGTTCAAATATGTCTTTTGCCAAAGACGGTTACCAAAAAACTTTTTGAGCTCCAACTAGTCAGAAATTAATATTAACGGGAATGAATCACACCAAATTAAACTCGAAGTTCTGGTTTTTATGAGATATATTACGTAGTTAAGTCAATAGAACGTTTCAGTCAGTGGCGTAGCTAGAAATATTGGGCTCCTCCGCAAGCTTGGTTGAAGCCCTTCCCTCACTAATAATTAAGAATAAGAATAGTACAAAAATTTTGATTTTCGTAAAGTAGATTTATAAACAAAAAATGGAAGAATCATCTAGATGATGGAAGCGCATTTTTGACAGCTCATGAATGCTTGTTACTTCAGAGATTTCACAAATTACCATCTCTTACAATTACTGAGCTTGAAATCAAGCAGTTTGGGCAAACTTACGAAACAGCAGCTTCCATTTAGTACTAGTTTCAAGTTGACTATTTAATAGGTACATAATTTATACATGCACAAACTCAAAAATACCTTTTAATCTTCATTGTTTAGTTATTGACTGACAGGAGGTCAAGTGCTGTAGCTTAAAATGATAATTTGATCTTTATCAAAGCTATATTAAAAAAAATACACCAAAAGTGAACAAATTTTCATCCAATAATAATAATTCATTCTAATAAGCTTCAAATTCGCGTCAAACAAGTCATTGAATGAATCCCGGACAGATTTGACAACTGTACATAATAATAGTGACACCCGCGGCGAAAGTTGTAACTAAATTTTTATCTACTTTAATAAATTTTAGTTGCCATATCCCTAATGTCATAGATGTCTATGGACATTGTTTCACTTGAAACAAGTAATTGAATAATTCAATATTCCACAGTCACTGAGCTTGAAATAAAGCAATTTGTGCAAGCCTACGAAACAGCTTTTATTTAGTACCAGTTTCAAGTCTGTCAATAGTATAGTTGCTGAGATCTCAGCGTCACGCCAGCCAGCCAGCCAGCCAGCCAGCCAGCCAGCCAGCCAGCCAGCCAGCCAGCCAAAGTGAATATAATAGCGCTTTTTTCGGAAAAATGCGCTAAAAATAAAATACACATTATTTAAGCCCGTACTAGTTGAATTACTGAAAATCATATATTAAAAATATAATTTGTTGTAGCCATTAATTAGAATCCTTTTTCCCCAACACTGTTTTGGAATTTGCATATTCCATAACCAAAAATTATGTTAGAACGAATGACATTCCAAAAAATCGTTTAGAATGATTCTGTAAGCCTTTAGAATCATTTCGACGAATCAGAAGCTGTTAGTTTGGCTACTACCATGGTTACTTCCTAACAATTCAAGTATTCATATCTGGATTTGACGTTTGACATTTAATAATTTTTAAGTTTCCTCTGAAATATTGGTGAGTTTCCAAAACCTTGTTAGAGAAAGTATAGTCTACAATATGTTTGGAATAGCGTATTCCACACTCGCGAACCGTAATCCTCGCCTTCGGCTCGGTTTATAAACTTTTTACTCGTTCAGAATATAGGCCATTCCAATACTTATTGTAGAATATACTATTCCGTGCTTTCAAGATGGCAAAGTCATTGATTGAAATCTTTTACGTCCATTTTTGCAGCTTCTTACAGCAAGTTTATGTAAGTTACTTTGGCTTAATGTATTCCTTTTATAATTTTTAATTATTTTTAACTTACTGAATGTCCTTTCGACACTAGCTGTTGTTACTGCCGATGTCAGAAACGACATTATTGCAGTATATACTTCAGAAAACTCGCTTTACAGGCAACCATAATTTTCTAAAAGTGATTTCGGGAAGACTCCTTTAAACTCGTGGGCCCTTCCGTATTGCTGTCTCTTGCTATGCAGTAGCTACGCCACTGGTTACAGTGTAAACAGTCAATTATTAATAAATATGAGAGTTGATACAATCAATCTTTGCCGAAGAAGCTCATGCATTTTACTCAAAAGAGTTGCCCCTAATACAAATGGTAGGTATTCTCCTGAGACGTCAAAATTAGTACAAATATAGTTTAGTCCATTCGTAAATGTTTTCCAAATGAGAGATGCGTCCAATAGGGTCTACCGCGATTTTTGAAAGATCTCGAAAATAAACTCTAAGCACATCAGAAAAAAAATATTGGCACAAATATTTTCGTCAAAGAAAATCGTAATGATTAGCAAACACAATTTCAAGATAAACAATGTTTGAAAAGATTATGAGAAACCGCCATGTTGCTGTGACGTCACTACGCACGTTGGTGCTCAGCTGTAGCATCGCTTATGATAGAGTCAGCGAAAGAAAATCTATGTTCTAAAAAGAAATCCTGTAAATTAACATTATATTGTGCTTGGGTGTGCTATCAACAGTCCAAACCAAATAGTTTTTTTATAAATGCACCAACAAGGCATATACCATGAGTGTCTCATGAGTGTCTCATTTGACTTCCCAATTATATTGTTGTGGAGATCATTCCAATGTAAGTACATATTTTGAATACATTATTGACAAAAATCGATCGTGAGATAACCTCAAAGTAGTCCTGAGAGCTCCAAACCTAAAACAAAATATTTTCATGAAGTTATCCTACTTTCAAAGTACTTGGTATTCCAAGTTTAACTATATGAAATATTCGAACAAGTAACAGAAAACGAACTTGACATCCATCAAGATATTTTGTATGCATTTAGAATATTAGGCTAATTTTTAGCGCATTTTTCGAATAAAAGAGCTATTATATTCACTTTGGCTGTCTGGCTGGCTAGCAGGCTGGCTGGCGTGACGCTGAGTTCTCAGCAACTATACTATTTACAGACTTGAAACTGGTACTAAATAAAAGCTGCTGTTTCCTAGGTTAGCACAAATTGCTTTAATTCAGGCTCAGTGATTGTGGAAGATTAAATTATTCAAATACTTGTTTCAAGTGAAACAATGCCCATAGATATATATGACTTTAGGGATATGGTAACTGAAATTTATTAAAGTAGATAAAAATTTAGTTACAACTTTCGCCGCGGGTGTCACTATTATTATGTACAGTTGTCAAAACTGTCCGGGATTCATTCAATGACTTGTTTGACGCGAATTTGAAGCTTATTAGAATAAATTATTATTATTGAATGAAAATTTGTTTACTTTTGGTGTTTTTTTTTTTTTTATATAGCTTTGATAAAGATCAAATTATCATTTCAAAGTACAGCACTTGACCTCCCGTCAGTCAATAACTAAACAATGAAGATTAAAAGGTATTTTTGAGTTTGTACATGCATAAATTATTTACCTATCAAATAGTCAACTTGAAACTAGTACTAAATGGAAGCTGCTGTTTCGTAAGTTTGCCCAAACTGCTTGATTTCAAGCTCAGTAACTGTGAGAGATGGTAATTTGCGAAATCTCTGAAGTAACAAGCATTCATGAGCTATCAAAAATGCGCTTTCATCATCTAGATGATTCTTCCATTTTTTGTAACATGTCACTAATGTATGTAAATTTATACTATCAAATTGGTATTTTCCAAATTTCAACAGATTAACATTGCATCATGAAGTCTTCAACGTAACAGAGTCAAATGATATGTCAACAAAACATTTATAGGTTAACACTAAATATTCAATCAGGGTACGCTCCACTAGGCGATTGCAACGCTCATGTCGTTTCAATAATCGTTCCACAAGATGATATTGCGTTCAAGATCAATGCATCATAAATTGCGACCGTTTCAAGCTCACAACGCCCGCGATTGAAAGATGGATTAAAACGGTCGTTGCGATCATGTTTGCAGAAATTACTGAGTAATCTAAAATAATAAAAAAGATGCAAAGGCTAGTTTAATCTTAATAATGATTTACTTTTAGATCTTGACCACGATTTGTCAGTTTATTTGACGTTTAATAAACACTCGCATCGTTTCACCACAGCAATCATATGTTAGTGGAACGGAAAAAACTGCAGTTGTGAGTAAATCGATGCGGTCGCCTAGTGGAACGTACTCTTAGATGTTTCAGTTGCTAATTATGATATTATTAAATTACTAAAACAGTATTTTACAATACTACGCATCCACAAAAAGATGTTATACTGTCAAAAGAAAAAACCATAATAAAGCTAAGCTGAAAGACTTACTTTTCGACAATCATTAACACGTCCACCCCTGGCAAATTATCTGACCGTCCCTTTACAATCCTATCAGAACATATTTTGTAGTTCCTATCTCTTATGCACTAACTCCCGATCGCCAACATGCGTAATGACGTCGCAGCGGCCCATGTCCAATTACAGCGTTTCGTCGATCAAGTAGCAAAATTTGAAAATTTCATGATTTTGTATGTGGCTTGTTGCCATATCGCAATAGAAAAAAAGGTTTATCTATGAGATGTCCAATTACAGCTTATGCACCTTATATTGAAACACAAAAAGAGTATATTAATTTTTTTCAGGAAAACCCTATTATAGGGACGAGGACGGCAATTTATTAAAGAGGTGCAGGGGAATCTGATGACCGATCATGTACTCGCAGTGGTACGTAAGCGCACAGTTTTTATAAAATTTGTTGCAAACCCCAACGCGAAATAAATATGTACTGTACGAATCTAGAATGCGCGCAATAAATAACAAAAAGTCAATGGAACTTATGACTAAATAAGATTGCGATTAAGGGCAGCGAAGCTTCAAATATTTAAAATTTTGTCAATGATAGATCTTAATCCTACAGTTTAAAAAAAAAAAATAGTTCCATTGTGAACTTAAATGAGGATGAAATATCTTCATAATCGGAGTGAGGTCTCGCGTAAAAATTTCTAATTAACGTATTTTCAACCCTGTCAAATAAAACAAACAGAATAGTTCTTTCTTCTCATCATAACTCATCCGGTAACCAATAAATTCATTGTGGTGGTTAAACAATCCGCCACTAGGTGATTTACCGGCGCCACGCTCGGCCTAACCTAACAAACGATGTAGGATTTATGACGCTGCTTAGATGTCAAAAAGGCAGTATTGTTGTACACTGTATTATACAGAGAAATATAATAGCTTTGTTGTTAGACCTTAGACATTGATGTCTTTCAACATCGAGTTTGGGAAATCAGTGACTCTTTTGTATGTTTATTGATATTGACAAGTGCTGAACATTGGTAATTTTTATTGCTGCGAGTAAATTAAGTGCCTATTTCAAATTATGGTTTTGTACGAAATTTAATGTTGACCGAACTTTTGTTCTAGATGGCAATTATTGTTTTTATTGGAAACAATATTTTATTAGACTTTTTGTGAATTAAAAAAAGTTAATAAATTTAATATCCTGACAAAGGAAATTTTTATTTAATATAATATTTAATGGGTTAACAAAGTCAATATTTTATATTTAGAGCTCAATCAATTTTGAAAAATCCATAAACTAGCTAATAAAGGTCTCTCACAAATTCCAATTAATATGTGGCGATAAACAAAATTATTAAATCATATTCTGAAAAGAAACCATTATATTCGTTCGTTAGCCAAATTGTTTTTTAACTAAGCTTACAATTCTCACATCCATGCCCATAATCAGAAATTAATAAAGCCCTAAAACCAAGAGGATCCTAATTTACATAAGGGGTCCGAGTTGGCCTTCTCGAGCTGGCCTGGCGCCGGGGTCCAATAAATATTGTCATATTTCATCCTAAGCCACGAGTTCATAAATTCATTCGTCTGCTTACATTTACTGTCGACATTAAAACAAATTTGTAAACAGAACATCTGAAAGTCTAAATAACAATGCCGCGCATTACCATAACAGGCTTAATATTTGTTCAGTCCGCTAGATGGCTAGATTCCTTCTCCGGGACAATTGAATGTTGTTTATTACCAGAAAAATGGAGAGGAGACTGCAGGATGACTTTGTTTTCTAGTTAAATTATTATTTATTGGTGTTTAACCATAAACTCATGGAAATTTAAATTTTGTGTTGGTTTTAAATTAGACTAGGATAGGCCTTCACTTAATCATTTAACTGGATCTTGAAGTTTGGATTAGTATGCAAATTTTTGTTAGAAAATTTAATTATTGGAGTATAGATAACTGTCTTAAATTAATTAACAATAAATTATTCTGGCTTATAATCAAATAGTGTATTTCTGTAAAAATACTGTTAGCAAACTACACTTGATCTCTCTTACTCTTACTTTTTTGTTTGGTTGGCACCCTGCTAAGGGGTGAACGTGTAGCTGGCAGGGGGTGCCCCATTACTCACGACTGCGAGCTAATTGCTTGTCCCGCGGCCCTCTTATTTCGGCCCTATGTCCTGCCGTGAGCGCCCGATCAAAGAAACACGCAGTACCTCCGACTGCTAAGAAATTGTTTAATTGCAAACTTGGAGATTTTAACAGTAAGCGAGAACGGAAACCTAAAAGTTTGTTTTAGAAATATTTATCTATTCTAGGTTTTATCCGGAAGTGTTTGACAAAATTGATTTACTCTTGGAAGTATTTGAGATTCTCACAAATAGTATTTACAGTTTTTAAAATTTACTCGATTCTGATGTTTGCCCAGGAAGTAACTAATTTTTGGTTGCAATTGCAAAGGTTTTCCTGGCTCTCTTATAATGGAAGAAGTGCAGATTTTTTTTCGAAAACGATGGATACTGATCTTTTGAGTTTCCTTGAGACGATTGAGATAATAAGTGATAAGTGAAGTCGGTCTGTTAGCAGCAATTATAGCTTTCGATCAATCGAGGTGAAATTTGTTACTCGGGCAAGTATTTTTTGCGTAACTTCCATAATATTGAACACACTGAATTGAAATTTAGTATGCAAATGCAGTCACATGGAATCACATATTTTGGAGATTGATATATTGAATTTTTTTTGAGATTTCCGGCGTATTCTTATTTTTGTAGATAAAAATTTATTGTACTATTTTTCAAGTCTACCAGTAAGTCATTTCCGAAGAGAGGCCTTGAAATAAATTGATGTCATAAGACCATGAATACTGCCAAGGAAGTACCTATTAGTGAAGCATGACAGATTTTTTTTTGCTATAAAATGATGAATCTAGGTCATGTGGCGGAGTTAATTTTTAAAACATTCAAATTGACTTTTCCCCTTCTCTTCCCTAAAATATCTTTCGGTTCTTCCAGCGTCTTCTGCCAAATTTGCACCGAGAACGCCACTCCATCAATTATTGTAACACTCTATTTTCTAGTCAGAAATGTAAACAAAAAAATTGAAGAATCATCTAGATGATGAAAGCGCATTTTTGACAGCTCATGAATGCTTGTTACTTCAGAGATTTCGCAAATGATCATCTCTCACAATTACTGAGCTTGAAATCAAGCTGTTAGGGCAAACTTACGAAACAGCAGCTTCCATTTAGTACTAGTTTCAAGTTGAATATTTGATAGGTACATAATTTATGCATGTACAAACTCAAAAATACCTTTTAATCTTCATTGTTTAGTTATTGACTGACGGGAGGTCGAGTGCAGTATTTTAAAATGATAATTTGATCTTTATCAAAGCCATATAAAAAAAATACATCGAAAGTAAACAAATTTTCATCCAATAATAATAATTCATTCTAATAAACTTCAAATTCGCGTCAAACAAGTCATTGAATGAATCCCGGACAGATTTGACAACTGTACATAATAATAGTGACACCAGCGGCGAAAGTTGTAACTAAATCTTCATCTACTTGAATAAACTTTAGTTGCCATATCCCTAATGTCATATATATCTATGGGCATTGTTGCACTTGAAACAAGTAATTGAATAATTTAATCTTCCACAATCACTGAGCTTGAATTAAAGCAATTTGTGCAAACCTACGAAACAGCAGCTTTTATTTAGTACCAGTTTCAAGTCTGTAAATAGTATAGTTGCTGAGAATTCAGCGTCACGTCAGCCAGCCAGCCAGCCAGCCAGCCAGCCAGCCAGCCAACCAGACAGCCAAAGTGAATATAATAGCGCTTTTTAGCGCATTTTTTGGAAAAAAGCGCTATTTTATTCACTTTGGCTGTCTGGCTGGCCGGCTGGCTGGCTGACTGGCTGGCTGGCTGGCTGTCGTGACGCTGAGTTCTCAGCAACTATACTATTTACAGACTTGAAACTGGTACTAAATAAAAGCTGCTGTTTCGTAGGTTTGCACAAATTGCTTTAATTCAAGCTCAGTGATTGTGGAAGATTAAGTTATTCAATTACTTGTTTCAAGTGAAGCAATGCCCATAGATATATATGACATTAGGGATATAGCAACTAAAATTTATTAAAGTAGATAAAAATTTAGTTACAACTTTCGTCGCAGGTGTCACTATTATTATGTACAGTTGTCAAATCAGTCCGGGATTCATTCAATGACTTGTTTGACGCGAATTTGAAGCTTATTAGAATGAATTATTATTATTGGATGAAAATTTGTTTACTTTTGGTGTATTTCTTTTATATAGCTTTGATAAAGATCAAATTATCATTTTATGGTACAGAATTTGACCTCCCGTCAGTCAATAACTAAACAATGAAGATTGAGGGGTATTTTTGAGTTTGTACGTGCATAAATTATGTACCTATCAAATAGTCAACTTGAAACTAGTACTAAATGGAAGCTGCTGTTTCGTAAGTTTGCCCAAACTGCTTGATTTCAAGCTCAGTAATTGTGAGAGATGGTAATTTGCGAAATCTCTGAAGAAACAAGCATTCATGAGCTGTCAAAAATGCGCTTTCATCATCTAGATGATTCTTCCATTTTTTCAAAAAATGCGCTAAAAAATCTGCTGGGGTCACGCAGTACTTTCTCGACTATAAATTTCATGGCCAGTTTCATCGCTGTTTCATAAATTTAGAGTGCCACATTAATTAATTGCATATTTCAAAGTGACATCGTCATTATCAAAGTGACAGATCGCGGATATATTTTAGTCCTTACATAGAATAAGTATTTTTTAAAATGGAGAATCCTTTTCTAGATCTTCGGGATCTCTAATTCATTGAAACATACAGTTTTGACATTTGATCGTCGAAAGTGTAATTTGAAGATGGTAACGTGTATTTCACTGATTGTTTATTCTATATTTCTATTAAGCTTATCTTTCCGAGAGCTTCAAGTTGATACCAAACTAGACATCATTTAAATTAGGTATTGGAAATAAGAGAATTCAGTCAAATATATATATATATTTTTGACTCTACAGTTTCGACTACACTTTAGCCATCTTCAGGAGCGAAAAAATTCAGTTCGTTTGAATTTTAATTTATATATGTATTTTAAAGTATTGTATGTATTTTAACATAATAACATTCAACGTCAAAAAATGGTATCCGAGGAGAAGTTATTGATTATTTGGTTATGGTGTCGTTGCAACGTCCCTTGAACTTGACTGAGGAGAATTCAAGAAAAAAATAATGCCTCAGTGTATTATATTTTGATTTGTCCCAATTTGAGCTAACAAGAATAACAATCAAAATCAGGGAAAAGTTATTAAAAGTTCTCTTGACTTGTGCTGCTTCGAGCAACTATCAACCTCGAATCCTAGAGGATGCTTATGTTGCTGATGCAGCTTCTGAATGAAATGAATCTTTCGATTATTTTCAGTTTTCTAATCATTTGAGGCTTGTGCTAATATACCAGCCTCGTGATTAACCTGACTTGGTGCTCTCGTGAATAGCTACCAGGCAGATTTATTTGTGTCTCCCAAACACGCTTAATAGAATTCATTGCAATTTTCGATCTTAAAATTTTTGAGTTTAGCATGGAATTATACAGAGTGATCAAAAATGATTGTCCGTGCCGCTTTGTTCTGATTTTTTCTTTGCCGCCTGCTTGAGATAGTGACCTTCAAATGACAGATGACAGTTCCTCTGAAAACACTATTCTAACCTAATAATTTGGTAGAATAATAATAAATTCTCAATAATCAGTCAATAATACAGCTATTTACTTATTTTTTCGTTTATTGAATCAGATTATGGATGAATCCGTCATAAAATATGCAAAATATACGCCATTGTGTTCTTGAAATGTCGGTAACGTAGTTTTCAAAATGAATAAATTTATACTAACTTTATTCCATGAAGATAGTTTTGATCATAATGCGAACTTTTGCCTGTCACCTGTCAGACAATCATTATTGATCACTTTGTATAATGTCATACATGCAGTTTACGAAACTCTATGAGAAAATTATGTCTGAAAGTTGGTTTCCGATGTATCGCCAATTTTCAAATGTTAAGCAGAAGCGGAACCGGAAGTGAGGACTGAAATTATTATGATAATATTTAAGATATCTTATTGCTAATAGCACCAATCGATCAGGCGTATTATATACTATATGTGTTTCAAATTTCAAATCAATTGAACAACACATACGGATTTCATGAAGAAAAATCTGAAAATAGCCAAATTTCTTATCTCAAATATTATAAGTGTCATAAATGTAGATTACGAAACTCTAGAAAAAAAAAAGCTGTGTAGTTTTAGAGATATCGCCACTTTTCAAATGTTAAGCGGAAGCGGGAATTAAAATGAAGGAAAATTAGAAAATAGCCAAAATCTGAAATCTATGGCAAAAGGCAATGAGATTCATTGAAATTTTCGAATTCAAATATTTTGAATTTGGCATGAAATTATATAGTCATATATGTGGATTACGGAACTTTCGATAAAAAATTGTGTCTAAATGCTAGTTTTTGAGATATCGCCAATTTTCAAATGTTAAGCGAAAGCGGAGCCGGAAGCGGGGACTGAAATTATCATAGTAATATCAATGATACTTAATTGCCAATAGCAAATTTCAAAGCAATTGAATAACAAATACGGATTTTATGAGAGAAAATCTGAAAATAGCCAAAATCTGAAATTTATGGCAAAAGGTGACCCTTAATAAAATTCATTGAAATTTTTGATCAAAAAAATTTGAGTTTGGCATGAAATTATATAGTGTCATACATAGATCACGAAGCTCTTGAAAAAAATTGTGTCTGAAGGTTAGTTTTCGAGATATTGCTAATTTTCAAATGTTAAGCGGAAGCGGAGTCGGAAGCGGGGATTGAAATTATCGTATATAATATCACAAGGGACTGTAATTTTATCAATAAATTTTTCTTGAAAATATTGATTACCTAGCAACATCGTGAGAGTCATCTGAGCAGGTGACTCGAAGGATGTTGCTTAAAGGTAATCAATGTTTGAAAGAAAAATTTATGATAAAATTAAAGTCGCGAGTGGTATTTGTGGAGAATATTTCTCGAATGAAATTGCTACTATAAGTACCTATTAAATAATGTTAGTTGCAACTACTAACCTTTTTGATTGAAAAATGCACTAAATTATCTCCATATACTCTTGTTTTTTCAGACTTCTTGTTTTCAATTTCATTACTTTCGGCGAAAAATGCATTTCCAAAACGATTGAATTTTGACATTTCCGAGAACTGATTGTTTGTTTATGTTAGAACTGTGTATTGTTTCTCCATGTCAAAGGCAATTTATCGCGATAAATCGCTTGCCAACGGGAATTTACCGAGGTAACGGAAATTTAATTCGGTAAATTCCTGTTGGCAAGGAATTTATTATTATAATTGTCATTGTAACTATGCAAAATTTGTCAGTATAATTGACATGAGTGAAATAATCATAGTAATATTAGAGGTATCTAATTGTCTATGGTTCCAATCCATCAGGTGCACCATGTACTATATATGTGTTTCAAATTTTAAAGCAATTGAATAACATGTACGGATTTTATGGAGGAAAAACTGAAAATAGCCAAAATCTGAGATTTATGGCAAGGGGCAACCCTTGATATAAAATTTATAGAGATTTTCGATCTCAAATATTTTGAGTTTGGCATAGAATTATATACTGTCATACATGTGGATTACCTACAAAACTCTAGAAAAAAAAATTGGGTCTGAAGGTTAGTTTTCAAGATATCGCCAATTTTCAAATGTTAAGCGGAAGCGGAGCCGGAAGCGAAGACTGAAATTATCATAGTAATATTAGAGATACCTTATTGCCAATTGCACTAATCGGTTAGGCGTACCATGTACTATACCTATATGTTTAAAATTTCAAAGCAATTGAACAACAAATATGGATTTTATGGAAAAAAATCTGATAATAACCAAACTCTGAAATTTATGGCAAGGGGTAACCCTTGTTGAAATTCATTCTCTTGTCGCAATCCATAAGTGTGGAGTTTATGTAGCCATTTGAGCTGATTTGATCGTTGTGAAATGTTGTTTGAAGTTTATGAGTACTGATTTGATCATTACTGGAACTGGAAAACAGATTATTATCCTATTAACAAAATAAACTAAAGTCATATAGACGGAGAGCTGGTTATTTTTTCTCAAAAGTTTACGTGTGTCCAGTGATAAGTACACTGTTTTGACAGTTTGCGTCGCTTCAGATTTCTGCAAATTTATAATTAGTTTAATCATACCGTACGCTTGCACTATACGAATTCGCAGAAATATGTTTTATGAACTCAATTTCTACTTTTAGTTTACATACCGCTTTGTCGCTTTATAGAGTGATAATTTACACAATTAATCGCAACCTTTTGAGAAAAAATTGTGACTATGTTCGATCAGTACACCTTTTCGTAGCCAGGTCTTGGACTAATAGGATTTCTCCATCAGTAAGTAAAAAGGGGCACACCCAACTCGGCACATTTAATCTCCCGATAGGACATCAATCAAAGGTTGGTGGTAATCCGTATGACCAATTCGGCACATCTTATAAACAAGTGTATGCAGAGAAACTCATCCCTTAACACTTGAGAAAATTTTAAATTAAAATGTTTTATCTAATTCCGTTTTGAAAAGTCAAACTTTACATCAATTTCTGACGTTATGCAACGTCCCATTTTTCATAACTGCAGTGCAACAGTTGCGTAAAGTAGCATAAAGTAGTTATGTAATGACTTTACGTAACTGGCCATGTTTCAGAGCTAATCAATTATACTTATCTGCGTAAAATTAAAAGAAAGATTCATTATTCACAGTATGCAGCATTGGCAGAGTCTGTAATATCAAAGGGTCCTACATCACTCAGGATTAGCTCAGGATATTACTGCTTGAGCACATTTGAAAAAATTATTTTGACGTTTTGTGAAAATTCGATATTTGTTTATTTCAGTGCACTCTTGTTTCTGTAGTAACAATAGATGGTCATGAATCACAGTCATCTGAATTTGGTGATGTGACGTGACAGATGTTCTCATTGAAAAATATAGTTAAAATTATTCTGACGGAATTAGATAAAATTTTGTACAGAATACGTTATGAAAAGCCATATTGTTTGACTCACGTAATTTGCAAAACTCGCAACGCTTGTTTTGGCAAATATTACGTTTCGTCAAACAATATGGCACTTTTCATAACTAATTATGTAAATAACTATTGTTTAGTAGCTATTCGTTATCAATTTAACATTTCAATCAATAACATCAAATATATCAATTTACGAGATAACTAGCCAACGTGGTAAAATACTAATAATTATAGACCAACATATAAATTCAATAAATCAAATGGAAAAGTTTTATTTGGTGAAGTGAATTGGCGGTGTGATATTCGAAAGTGCAAAGCAGTTCTCCATACCATGAGCGAGTCCAGTTAATCCATGATCACGGTGAAGTTATTATTTTTATTGTATGATGAAACCTACGTATTTTATGATTTTGTATTATTGTATGCCAAATTTTGTATGATTTTATTCAATTTAAAAACATTAGAATGCTCAGTCCTCCTTTTGTTCAGGTACCTGAGCCATTTCATTATCAACAGAGCTATCTGCAAGTGTGCCGAGTTGGGTATCGCTATAAGAACCTGAGATACTTGTATGAGCCGAGTTGGGGAGTCATTAGCAGAGACTACCTGTAAATGTGCCGAGTTGTGAATCGCCGAGTAAAAAGATATTCAATATATTCGTCGTTGTTGTAGTATAATCTTAAATCTTGGTAAAGTGAAATATTTCCAGAAATTGTATTTACAATACATCAAATTTGCTTGCTTTAACGGAACTTTGGTGATAATCCTTAGTATTTTTTCAGGTTGTAAAAATAGTTAATCTTGTTTTTGCTCAAAGTGACAGTTCTACGTTATGTTTCCTGGTATTGTAATGACATTATTAGCTTTTAAGATTTTATTAAAATTAAAACATATTATGAGTTTAGTTATTATTATTAATAATATCAAAGAGAATGAATGTAAAACAACTTTCCCGGACAATAAAACTCAATCTATCCACATGTACAAGGCGTTCATAAACAACGGCTAATAACCCTTTTAAACAAGGCGGCCAGATTCATTTCTCGTTCAAATACGACACCTGTATTATTATTAATAATTCGAAGGCGCTGTGTCCCGCCTACACGCTTTCAAGCGCGTAAAATACTTGTATTTAATTTCGCTAATTTATTGTAATGGCCGCAGTTACTGTGCCCCTTTCACAGTTTAACTGGAGTGTTATTAAAACTAATGTTTAGTGGGGCCGTAACTCCATCGGTGATATTTATTGAAATCGTTGTTCGAAACATACAATTTACAAATTGTTTTAAATTTGAATATATTACTGGACGAGATATGTGCGTTTTTCGAATTGTTGAGAAGAAATTTTTGGGTTTGTTTGTGAATGAGTCAATTTGAGGTAATAAAAATTCTTTGTTTGTGTTCAACAGAATAATTAGCTTCAACAAGATAAATATTTGACGTCAAATAGATGCGCTAGCAATATGGCTTCAGCAAAGTAAAAGAAACGGCACATGCAGTGAAATTTACAGCACAAAAATTGCCTAATGGGTTTGAGCTGTATAAGAAATTTTAAATTAATGGTACTTCTCATTATGTGGCGTCCTTCTTAATTAATCAATTGAATTCGTCTAATATTTTAATTATGAAAATTGGCGTCAGTTTCTGTTTGTTAGATTAGCGCGCTACTTTGCTGGGCTCATTGAACGCACCTATGTGTCGAAAAATCGTATTTGAGCAAAGTTTAGGAGAATCAAATTTAATTTTCTGCTATTGTTACAACACTCGTATTGAAATCCACGTAAACGACTACAACCTATAATAAATCACCTTTATTCTAATCTACGAAACGAAATTAATTCGAATTAGAATATTAATCATTTCATTTGAAGTTGATTAATTGATTTGGTACAAAATCACTTGCAAACATTCAAATTGAAACTTCTATATCTTGTTATACATACTTAACTACTCAATAAGATTATTTAAATAATAATAATCAATCAATTCGCAATATTTCCGCAATATTTATAAGGAATTTTGGTAGGCGCATAAGAAAAATTTATCCGGGTATAAAATAAATTGGTTTTGATAAACTACATGTTCTCATGCAACCGAATTCCGATCGTCACACAATTAAAATTAAACATACATCAAACATAACTTAAAAAACAACAACGCACCAATGAAAAACAAAATAAGAAAATTCAGCGCTTGGAGCAAAACAAGATACTATCTAATTGGCCTTTTGTTTGTTTATAAAACAAATGAGATTACTAACGGAGACTCATAAGTCATCTGCTCAGAGTATTCAATTTGGAAAATCCATATTTTAGGCCGTTAATTAGGCGTCACAATGTTGTTTAAACCTAAGTCGTTGTTTTGTAAAATGTTGTTTTCTAATGCTAATCTAATGACGGAACATAAATTCTACGGTAAATTTCATTATGCTTATGTTATGATGCTGTTTCGAACACTTTTAATGAAAATGGAAGAAGGAGGTTCTACACGATAGCTGCTAGGAAGGAAACGAGGAAAAATATGAGAAATATTTGAGCACAGTTATAATTAAATCATGACTTAATGTCAGTTTTAAGATTTCAACCTGAAATTAGAGCCTCACATATTTTATGAACTGTCACTTTTTTATGTTGGTAAAACTGAGTTCCATTAGAAAATGTGAATAATGTGAAGTTAGTTCAATTATTGAAATATATATTGAGGTTTCTCAATATTGATGGAATGGTAAAGCAAACATTCCAACAAATATTTCAAGACAACTGTAATATTCAATTATTTTTCTAATCATAATTTCTCCCGGAAGTGTTTTAGCTGTCAAAGAATTGGCGCGAAATTCAAGTTAAAACAATGAGTGTTGAACGCAGGTCTGTGGATGTGTTAGTGGCCGCTAGCACGTAGGTCTGAGCTCCGCTGACCTCTCATGTTAATATTAATTGAAAGTGCCAATCAAGGTAATGAACCACCGCCCGCCGCCGCCAACTGGGACGTTGTTATGCGGCCAATTATAACAGGTTAAACGGTTCGGATTTCTGGAGGAGTCTGAGAAGGGTTTAGAAAGACCAGAGTTGAAACAAGGAGGGGAAGATTTATAACAGAGGCTGATATATTTCACCTAATATTTATCTGACGAAAAATTGCAATCAAGTTAAGAAAATCGAGTAAAAAGTTTGTGACATTTGGGATATACAATTATTTAGGTTGGTAATCCTTAGTAAGATAGCCCTACCAGCTGGTAAAAATCAATCACTGAACGAAATCTTCAACTTTTTAGAGAATTGTAGTGGTATTAAATATGCTATTTGCAAGATTTTTGTAAAAATATTCATTGCGGTAAGTCAAGTTAATCACCACGGTTTGGTCTCGCTCCATGGCTACAATCTTTTGTTTTATTTACCCAGAGTATAAATGCATAACCCATCACATCACTGTGGTTCAACTCCCGCTAATAAGTGGATGTTCAGTCGGTAATGCAGGCCTCAGTCGGTAATTGAATGATGGTTTTTGCACTAGGAAGCTATTACTGTTTGATTAAACCAGAGTAATGTGAACGAGAACGAAAGTAATGTAAGACTAGCTGTGATGGACCCATTACAAGTTACTGTTTCCTTTATTACCGATTTTGATTTTTATTGAGGCGCATATTAAGAGATAAAAGCTATGGAAAATAATTAGAAGTAATTATGTTTGGTGGATTATACTACCATTAGGTTGGATTAAGAATGAATCATGACTGAATCATCAGTCATTTTTTGTGCTATGTAAGCGGTATGAGGAATCATAGACCACAAAAATTAATTCTAGAATAATTTAAAATAGTTATTGACTGTTTTATTAGTACTTTTGAATATTTAGGAAGTTTTGGTTTATTTACGTAAGTGTCAAAAAAGTGGGCAGAATAATATCGTTAAAAAAATAAAACAAAGAAATTGAAAAAAAAATTGTATTTATAATACGAAAAAGATGTTTATGTTAATTCATCATATCAGCACATTTGCAATGGAGCTTCTTCAATAAATTGAAAGTATAATTCAATGAGTCCAACAAAACACAGGCTAGTTTAGCAAACAGTTGAGGTAACTTTTGATTACTTACTAGCTTAGCAGCACCTGCGCGGATTTTTATGCTGGCTTGCTGAACTCATTGAACTTTATGCTTTTCTCAATACATATATTATTCAGTTACAGAAAATACATACTACTAATTTTTGCGCTGGTATTGTCATTCCGTGGGTTGTTCAACGATTTCTTTTTTGCTGGTGCAGTTTTACTGTTCTGCTAGCGCTGGCTTGCTGAGCTCATTGAACGCACTTAATTTTACTGAAAGACATCTATCTCAATACATGTTACAATTAGGTTATGTGATTGAATATAGATAAAATTATTTTGAATAAGTAACAATCCTTATTTTATTTCAACTGATAATTGTACAATTATAATTCGTTTTCTCGCTCGAGTTGTAAAATTCCCACACGAAAAATAATCTTTTTTCTCAAGACATTAATAATTCCGTAGTCTATAACTATCTCATTAGCAAGTTTTCTCCAACAAATTTTATTCTGTATCTACCTGGCGGTGATCAAAAACTAAATTAGATCATAATCATTGATATCGATCAACGATGTATGCCAAGTGTAACGTATCCCAACAGCAGGTGGCGTTCCATGTTACCTGCCCACATTCCCTCATATTAATAATCTTATGCTAATGAACATTTTAATTGAAATACACTTCCACATAACTACCCTCTTGTCTGCAGTCCGCTTTATTTCTTGTTGCATTTGTACAAGGAATTCAAGAAGGTATTTTGTGCAATGCTTCGAACGCTGATGTGAGGGAAGATAGAAGAATTATCTATTTAACTTGACACAAACAATTTTCAAACTATTGTTGATTTGTGTGTCGAATTTAATTTCATTTCATCCATTTTTCCATATTTTGTCATATTTGTAGTTATGACAGTGTAGATGTTCAAGAAGTTACCTAATTTATTTATTTAGTTGTCCTGTGATTGTTCACTAAAATGGAAGAATCAATAAATTTGATTAAACACATGTTATCCCCTATATATGTAAGTGTTATGTTCTTGAAATGGATAAGTCGTCGAAAATTCAAATACAATTTTATATGAGTTTCATTGAATTCGGTTGAAAACCTAGAAGAAGATAGCTCCACAAAAAATTACAGACACATGACTGAACTAAGCTTGTCTATCGACTAGCTAAAAAGGATGATACGAAAAAGAAAATATGAGAAATATTTGAGCTCAGCCATAGTTAAATCATGATTTAGATCTCAACCTGGAATTAGGACTTCAAAAAAGACTTTTCAATAGAATCGATGACTTTTATGGGTAGTCACTTTTTAGTGCTAGCACTAGTGACCTCTAACATACAATGGACGGTAAACGAGCAAAAGATTCGCATAAAATCGAGGTTTTTTACTAAACATGACCTTGAATAAATATCTACAGGCAACTCATCAACGTTACTTTTGTTAACATATTATATTTAATAAAAAATAAATTTCATTCGGTTACTTGATCGACACTTATAACGGATCTTAGACTAATAGAAACATACATCTGGCTCTATTTTTTGTTCGAATTTGGTCTAGATTTGGGAATGCATGTGCACTTTTGTGTATTACCAGTTGCACTAACCTTTGAGTTTTTGATGTTTGTTTTTCTTTTGGTCAGAACTACAGAAATCAGAGCGGATATTTTTTTATATTGTGATTAGTTCCATAATGGCTATGAAGTGGTTGCCGAATATGACAAATCTTTAGCAGAATTGTACGAACTACACCCTGTTTTATATAAAACTAGAAGCTACCCGCGGTTTCGCCCGCATATAAAAGTACTCTTTGAATTCGAAGAAAAAAAAAATTATTAACTGTAGCACCCGGGAAAATCGTGGGCTCTGCTCGCATTAATTCTGTACTAACGAAGGAATAAACTTTTCAGAACTCATTTTATAAATTTAAGAAAACATCATCCTGCTCAGAAATTTTGTACTATTAAAACTTTATATCAGAGAGCCTCTTCATTATATCATCCAAGTAAACTATCTGATGGAATCAAATTTTTGGATGATGTTTTCTTGAAGAATGAATATAATAGAACACAGATTAAGAAAGCACTTAGACAGAAGAATTCTACGCCACCTGTTTAAGATCCAAATATTAAGAAAATATTTGTTACGTTACCTTACGTAGCCAATATAACAGATAAAATTGGAAGGCTTTTACATAAAAATGACATAAAATTCTTACATTTCCAGTTTAAAAATTCGAAATCTTATTGGTAATGTTAAAGACAGATTTCCTCTACATTATCCAGGTATATACAAGATTCCTTGTCAATGTGGCAAAGTATATATTGGATAAAACAAGAGGACTGTAGAAACAAGATTGAAAGAGCATTCTCGTTATATAAGATTGAACCATCCAGAAAAATCTGTTGTGGCTGACCATGCTATTCAAGAATTACATGGCATTGACTTCAAGAATACGAAGCTTCTGGCTAAAGAGAACAATTGGTTCAAGAGGTTTATAAGAGAAGCAATTGAAATAAAAAAATCACCGAATAATTTGAATTTGAATATCGGTTATGAACTTAATCGATCATGGCTACCAATCATTTGTTCATAATTTCAAGTTATTTGTATGTACGAATCTACTTGCAAGAGTTACTTCATCACCACCTCCTGAAGATCTGTGGATGGTTCAGTTATGCGCCAAACCAAAAAGAGTAGAGCCAGATTGATCTAGAACCACAAGGAGTTGACAATTTCCCTATTTAGACCTTCATTATTATTTCCTGAAGACCTGTGGATATTGAATCATCAATCACAGGCAGAGCTCTACGATCCTAGGAGTTATTATATTTTAAACTAATCTAGTTACTATTTTTACTTTTATTTTTGTTGTCTTGACAATTTTGTATATTTATATTTATATTTCTTTACACTTGAAAAAGGCAGCACTTTGCTGTCGAAACGTTGTGTTTCTAATTGATGTACAGAACTTATATCCCAATAAAACATATTTATCTGTACTAACGATATTTTTGTTGTTTCATTTCTCTTAGAAATATACATAGTAAACAATTGTAGCACTTGCCATGCCATGCCATGCCCGTATAGTAAATATGTGCCGTAGTTATTTTTTGTTTTATTTTTGGGTGATCCCATTCAATTGTTTTTTTTTTTTCGTTGGACACGAAAAAAAGTATAAGTTCTATATCTAAAGAGAGAGGTCAACACATAAATTGAAATAGGACGATGATTTCTATTTACAAAAAAATGACTTCTCGGTTACGAAATAATACAATGATGTTTTAAGAGGTTATTGGGTAGTACTTGATTCTTTTAATAACAATATAGTAAATGGCGTGAAGTTAGTCTAGGAATTGATCAGTTTATTGAAATGAATACGTAAGGTTCTTGTTAACGCGCTACTTGAACAAAAATATAATAACAACACTCTAGTGGAACAATGGAATGAAGATAGACAGTGCATGAAATTTTGGAAGGAATCCCTATACCCTGGCCTATAGGCTATGTGCAAGGGGGCGGAGTTTGAACAAATATCGATGCGAGCGCTCATTGTGAGCACCATTGTAACCATTGAACTCCATTTCTCAGAATACGTCAATGAGCTGTCATTGAGCATTGTAGTTTAAAAGTGAAAATAATTGCATATAAAACATGGGAAAACGTTTGTTCTGTTCCAGGCTGTTGTGTTAAGGATGATTCAAGTGAAATATAGTTTCATAGATTTCATGTATCCAGTTATAAGATAAAAAAACGAGTGAAGTGAATCAAAGCAGTAAATAGAGTATTGTCTGTCTTTCATTATTAATCTATGTAACAAATATGTTTGTAATTCAATTGTGGAATTAGAAATATTCATCATCGATTTGGGATTCATGAATTTACTTCTATCTCTAATTTGTAAAATGTTTCAGTGATAGAAGTTTGTCAGATGCACTTCGCAATAATTTTGTTGTTAATATTGTCAGCAACATATTCTTCAACATGTTTAATATGGCAAAACTAATTCCACGCTTTTCTTCAATGCTTCCTCGGTAAAAGGGATACAGTGTTTGATAAATACAAACCCGATCTGCAAGATCATCCGCGTCATAATTTGAGGTTAACCTGTCAATTTGGACGAATTAAAACGTTTTCTCCATGATAGGTACGTTATAATTGAAGAAAAAAATACTCCAAATAAATAATTTCAACGTACCTTTTATGCTATGCAAGTTATATTATACGCACGCAGTTGAATTAATTAATATTAGTACATTTAATTATAGGTATGAAACAATGATAAAATGGAATTCAATCGTTCTCCATTGCCCGCTAGAGGCGCTAGTAGACTTCATGCACGTAACCTATACGGATCCTATAATATTTTATGAGCGAAGCGAAGTGCGTATATAGGTATAACTGGTATGTTTGTATAATCTTTCCGCCACTTCGACATAATAATAAGTAGATACTGTGACAAGTATCAGAGTTTCTCTTAAGGTTGTTCGACCTATAGAGCAATGTGAAAATGAAAGTCTGAAATTTTAATATGTTGTTTATGGGTATATCATACAGTGAACTGAATTTTCAAGAAAATATTGAACGCTGGTTTTAGAGTCATTCATTATTGGAAATATGGTTTTTAAAATAGGGTAAATGAGAGAAAACATCGAATATGCCTATTTTAATGAAATTTATTCGCAACTGCTGAATACAACAATATAAAAAAAACTGTTTTCATGTTAATCATTTCTCCTAAAATGTGTAGAAATATTGTGCGGTGCAGTTTTGTAGATATTTCAATCTGATTTATTGAAAATGCACGAGTATATTTGTCTGCTATACTTAAAAATTATACGTGAAAGTTTGGCGACGTTGATTGTAGTTGAATCAGAGACGTATCCAATTTTTTATAATTACTAAACGTATTCAGTCAGCGTCTTTCATAGAATCGGCTGAGGCAATTGACAGATGAAAAAAATCTGTATTGCTCACATTAAGGTTTAATGTTCAATAAAGATCCCGTTTTCACGATGACAATACTTCCCCTATTACTTTATAGGGGAAGTATTGTCATCGTGATTTTTTGACAGTTTGAGATTTTGATGAATCTTCACGTTTTAAACTTTACTGAACCTGAAAAACATAATTTTAAAAAAAGTATCGGTCTGTCACTGTCGGTCTGTCTGGAAGCACAATGACTTGAGAACGCGTACGAATTTTCGACTGAAATTTCATATTCAAGTTTTCATCAAAAAGCTAAGATCGAGTTTGTAAATGAGCTTTTTTCAACCAGTGGTGCCAAAGCTTTATTGATGGAACTTTTTAGTTTTTTGCGTTTATTTTATAAACGGTAGTATTTATCATAAAAATGAAATAACTAGAACTAATCCTTAAATAATTTGGCACAACATTCACACAAATAATTTTTTGAAATTACTCATCAGCAGTTCATTATTTGTTATTATCAAAATTTAAATTATTATAAAATTCGTTATATTTTTCTGAACCAAAGAAATAATGAGAATCATAATGTGGAGTTAGAATTATTATCACTTATATTTTGACATCACATGCAAACGTTCGTCAATTGTTTTTTAAAAATAAGTAATTTGGCTCTATCGTGTTTGGTATTAAATTAAAGCTCTTGTGGAGATAATTTCAGTAGAAGTGTTAAAGAGGATATTTAAATGATTGTCAATTGTTTTTTTCACGAATTATTCAAGTTACCATTTTTAAATTACACTTCCGGCGATCAAATGTCGAAACTGTATGTTTCAATGAATCAAGGACTCCGAAAATCTAGAAAAGGAATCTTCATTCTCAAAAATACTTATTTTATATAAGGACTAAAAAATTACATCCATCTGCCACTTTACAATGACAGCTGTCACTTTGGCAATGATAGCTTTCACTTTGAAATATGCAAAATATGGTCGGGGAAGTACTGTGTGGCCACATCGGATTTTTTAGTCTTTCAATGGGAATATGAAATTCATTATTAATATCAGATATTGTATAAATATTATTAGTAAAATTGTAAGAAGAAACAAAATCTATGAATAAATAAAAAATTAATATACCATCACATCTTACTCGAAACATTGGATTTAAAATTGAAACGTGGTTGTTTGTAGGAACGTCTCTAACTTAGATAAACATGAACATATAGCAGACAGCTGCTGTTAGATGTGATGTTGCTGTATATTTCACCCGAAATAATAATCAAGTCAAAAGTTATTTATTTATTATGATTAGTATAAGTAGATAAGAGAGCAAATCCGATATACTTAATTCTAGTTATTAGTTTATGTGCTCATATTTTTAATTTTAGAAAACAGAATTCTAGATTTTATCATGACTTTCGGAGTATTGGACGAATGATCTTAAATTTTGAAGAGAAACGGTCCCTTCTTGTAATTAGTTTCCTAATAAAAGTAATAGACAGTTATCTACCTTATCGATGGTTCTGATTCTGAGATGCACGATCAAAAGTTGATACTGTAAATAAAAAAAATATAATTAGTAATTAAGATAACATATATTTGATGCAGGAATTGGAATATTTACCCAATGCGCTTTAATGGATTACTAAATTTGAATATTTTGGTGAAACTTTTAGGCATTTTGAATTTTTAATTGTGTATCTTAATAATATTTTAGAGGTCTTCAATTTGTTGTACAAATTTAAAGATACATAATGAATTTTCTAGAAGTCATACACCTATATAATGGAAGATACTGCATAGAGCTGTCTAAGTTAGTTAGGCCCCTTCATTACACATTGATAAATTAAATACAGGTTGAATGGAAGAATTAAGCACCAGAATACGCTCTTTTATAATATGAATGATTGACATATGATGTTGAACCAGAAAATGTGTATTTTGTTGAGTTAACTTCACACCGATTCAAACGCCTGCTAATTACCATACTGAATATAGCAGTTGACTTGGTTAATGTTCAGATATTAATTTGAAGCATTTAAAAAGGATTCTAAAGATGTAATGGATGATGAAACATTAGAATATATTGTTTGTTTCTTAACTTGCATGGAAGGTTTTGAAAGAATCGGATATTAAAATGTCTTTAGATGATATTTACTATATTGTTGTATCGATGTATAGTAAATCAAATTGATATTGTGTTTGCATAATAGTTAATAAATGATAGTTTTAGTGTTCCCCAAATATTATACAGTACTTAATCCTGCGTTTGTTTTTTTCAGTTTCCAAAGGGATTACTTTTTTATTTATGTTAAGAATCAAAAAGTCGTTATAATTTTAGCTAGTTTTGAGAAATTGATTCCATCATAAGACATATGTTCGTATAGATATTACAGTAGTAGTAGTACATAACCTTAAAGTTTAGTACAGAATCTAAAACAACTCACGTTCGAATTAACGTGCAAAAAAAGTTTCTGGTTAAATCATTTGGAACTAAACAACTCATTCCATTCAACAACCTATAAAGTGCGTCATAAAACACAACCCTACACACATCAGTAAAACAAGCGAACATCGGCCGCGACAACAACAAACAAGATGGCGACTGCCGGTAGGATATAACATTGTGACAGCTTGTAGTGGTGCCCGGCCGAGTGTTTTACACCTACAGAACAATAAAATCGGCTCCAATAAAACTGGCCGAGTGACGATATAATAGCCGAGGGCGCCCCGTCGTTCACACAACGTTCTCCAGATGTCGCTACTTACCACCCGCTACGTCACGAGCCCTGACGTACCTTTATTGTGGGTTTTACGATTCTGTTTTGTCATGTTTATTGATATTTGTGTAATTGAAATTGTTTTAGTTAAATGGCGATGTATTTATGTACTTGAACATGATTTGATAGTGTGCCTTTGTGTTTCAGAACTTCACTGCTCAATGAACATGTTTTCACATCACTTAATAATGAGTACAACTTTTTCAGATTTAACTTCGCGCCATTCTTCCTTTTCGTTATATTCAGGACAAGAATTAGCACCCTGCAGAACATATTTATTTATGTTTTGTAGGATACATTGCGGGGCTCTTTGTTTCTTTCAAAAAAGTTCAATTCCATCTCTGTGTCGTGTCTTCTTCTCTTTATTACAATGGAGCAAGCGGGTTTTGATATACGCGTCATATCGCTGCTTGACTCGTGCACGAAGAGCACTGTGCCAACGTTATATTGTCATATAAAAATCAAATTTACAATAAATTACATGCACAATGTGTCTCGGACACCGCGCGGCCCAAAACAAACACTCACGCTGAGATCTCTTTAAAATTTAATTCTGTTTATGCTTTCATTCGTATAAATTCTACCAACCGTGACATTTACTGTACACAGGAATTCTTATTGCCGCTTTTTAGCTTTTGTTTTGAAATAAATGAATTAAAAGATGAGGGCGATGGAGTTGTACTCTTCTCACTCTCTCAGTATAATTTCTCTAAAACGGAAAAGCATCGAAATTGTTGAAAGCCAATCCAAATTTACTGTATTAAAACTCTTTACGTGTGCTGATTAAGAAAAGTTTGGTTAGGTGTGTAATACTCCTACGCAAGGGTTGCCATCTGTCAGCACAGTGCAAAACCAACACTTTTCTCTTTATGTGTTTCACGCCTACTTCCAGCACTTGGTAAACGCGTAGGTTTGGCAACCTTGTATTATTAATTAAATTCCTAACTATTATCATGCAACGTTGGAGTATGAATATTAATAAAAGCAAATTGGATTACAGTGAGGTTTTGTTTTATTTTTATATGTCACTAGATGCTAACTTCACCTCGTTATCGAGGATGTCACTAGTAAACTCTGGCCTGAAGTTGGCGTCTATTGACATTTATGGTAAATACATCTTGTCTCTGATTTATTATGAGCGGTAATTAATTAGATTATGCGTTTTAATTAGCAATCTTATAGAATATAATTTAGATTGATGGAAACCTGTTTCAGAGCAGTGGACAGGAGACGTTCCACTTATCATAATTTTATTTTACTTGAAGAGTAGAATATCATGTGTGGAACGATGAAATTTTTGTAACGGAATGCAAAAAAGTACTGGTAATAATGATATCAACGCACTTAAACTTAGAAATTAATTTAAAATAATTTGCACTATAAAATTTATCAAATGTCATTCATTAATGACAAAATTGATGATGATAAGAACTTAATTACTGTATTTGAACATTTGTTATATTTGCACTATTATCCATTTTTGTTTTATTGGTATTACTGTAATATACTGAAGAATATTGAATCAATTGCTAAAAATTGCTTAAAAACAAAAATATAATTCAAAACAAGTGTAATGCACGATAAAAAAAACTCAAATGACAGGTGTTGAGTGTTTGAACTAATAGTGACAATTGAACAGTAAACGAAGTTTGAAATAGAAAGTGATTAGTGTTATCAATTAAAATATAAAATAAAAAGATTTCAGTGATGAGAGGATACACTAATTATTTTGGAGTGAATTTCTCATTGAATGTGTTACAACTATATTATGTAAATATAATTTGATTGATTTCTCTTGAGAGCCTGTTTTTCTTTTTCTGTCAGTTATATACTTCATATTAATGTAAGTAATTCCAAATTGCTTAGAGCACTCTTCAATTTCAACTCATAAAATAATTAAATGTTCAATTTCCGTCATGAAGTTATCAATTTACTTTCATGTCGTTAATTAAATTCTTAATTAAAATAATTATCGACTCTTGCAAGTACGCGAATTACAAATATGAAAACTAAAAACTGAAATTCAATTTGGAGAGGTTGTGAAATATCTGTTTCATAGATTACTGTGTCATTACAAAATTGAAGCTGCGGGCGCGATTAGTTTGTAGGTTACTTGAAGTAGAGTCTGCGCATTTGATTTTCTTTCCGTTTTTGCAAATTTCAAAGAATTTGATGAATTTAGGGTTAAGGATTTCATTCAGGCATTTCAAGTATTATTTAAATAGTATATTTCTCATAATAATCAGTCTACAAGATCATCGTACTTTCACACAAGTCAGTGAGGTAGTCGAAATATGTGCTGCCATCTGTAAACGTTTAATAAACTGACGATGTTAATCCCAAGTATTAAATGAAAATTATTCAACAATTTATTAAGAAGAAACAGTGGAAAATTAGATGAAATTTACTACTAAAATAGTGAGTTTAGTGAATTTGATTAAAGATGTTTCCACAATTCTGAAAGTTCCTGATAGAACAAAAAACACCTAGCCTACAAATGTAATGGATTTAAATTTAGTATTAGTTTCACGATGACCGGTAAGCTACGGAATCACACATTATTAGAACGACCCAAATGTGAAGAGTGTAATAATATGAGAAAAAAACGTGTGGATTAATTCTTACATCCACCTTCATTAAAAAATAGCTTTTATCAGGTGCTACATTTATAAATTGATTTATGTGACAGTCATCCAGTGGCGGTTCGTGACTTATGTGCCTGGGAGGGCGTAAGGACGGCTCAGACGAAATCTTGAATTTCTTCGAGAATATGTTCACGACAAACCTCGAATTTACAGTGCAAAATTTCATTCTGAATAGATTTTGATATATCTCTGAAGACTGTCGCTTCTTGAATATGGCTGTTAGAGGCACTATAAAAATGTTCCTCTATTTGAAGAGTCTTTTTTCTCGTCGTGACCGCGAAGAGCCGGATTACGCATTCCGCACAATTTTAATAAATCTATTCTTTTAGAGAACACTTGTCGATTCTTGGTCACAGTCTCATTATGCTAATGGATTTGATCCGCATAAACCTCACTTAGGGATGTAGCAATATTAGATCTTCCTAAAAGTTGGAAACTGACAAAATTATTTCTGTGTTTGGCACTATTTTCGTGTTTTTTATTTTTATAGAAAGGCGTTTTAGATTATTTATCCATCCCATTTCTTGTCCAATTATCATCGCCCCCAAAAAGTAAACATACAAAATAGAAGATCGAATTTTTTTCTCGCAACCACAAATTCAAACAAATTTTATTGTATAGGCTACGTGCATGGTCTACTAGCGCCTCTAGCGGGCAATGGAAAACGATTGAACTCCAATTTTATCATTGTTTCATACCTATAATTTTTTAAATGTACTAATATTATTTAATTCAACTGTGTACGTATGATATGATTTGCATAGCATAAAAGATACGTTGAAATAATCTATTTTGAGTATTTTTCTCCTCAATTATAACGTACATATTAGAGAAAACGTCTTAATTCGTCCAAATTGACAGGATAACTTCAAATTATGACGCCGATGATCTTGCAGATCAGGTTTGTATTTATCAAACACTGTATCCCTTCTACCGAGGAAGCATTTAAGAAGAGCGTTAAATTAGTTTTTCCATATTAAACATGTTGAAGAATATGTTGCTGACAATATTGACAACACAATTATTGCTAAGTGCATCCGACAAACTTCTATCACTGAAACATCTTACAAATTAGAGATAGAGGTAAATTCGTGAATCCCAAATCGATGATGAATTTTTCTAATTTCACAATTGAACTACAAACATCTTTGTAATATAGATTAATAATGAAATACAGATAATACTCAATTTACCGCTTTGATCCACTTCACTCGTTTTTTTATGTTATAACTGTGTATATGAAATCTATGAAACTATATTTCATTTGAATCATCCTCAACACAACAGCCTGAAACAGAACAAGCGTTTTCCTATGTTTTATATGCAATTATTTTCACTTTTAACTACAATGCTCAATGACGTATTCTGAAAAATGGAGTTCGATGCTTACAATGGTGCTCACCATGAGCGCTCGCATCGATATTTGTTCAAACTCCACCCCCTTGCACATAGCCTAAGCCATATACCTATAAATATATATACTGCTGACCTCCTATCTTAACAAGGAAGCGTCTCCGTACGGTATATTTTATCTTTTTTCTTCTGCAAGTCTAAACTGCGCATGGTCACAGTCTTGAATTTCATTGGCTGATGCTTGAAAGATTGTGTTCGGGACGTTCGGGGATGATTCGGAGTCAAATTTATTTTCTAAATCAAGACTTATTTCAAAGTGTGACCATGCGCAGTTTAGACTTGCAGAAGAAAAGAGATAAAAGACCCTGTACGCTGTCAGGTCCAAGTCGTTGGTATATATATTTATATGTATATGGCCTAAACCTATGTTTTTGTCAAACTTATGTATAAAGAAATTTTCATATTTGCATTGTCGCTGCTTCTGCACTATTTAATTCTGACATCGGACGACCAGTTTGTTTTATTTCAATTTCTTTATTTAAGCCCAAATCGCTAAGTATTAGATTTTTAATTTCACCCACTTCAATTATTGTCCTCAAAGTCTAGTCTAATGTCTGATAAAAATGATAAAACTTATAAAAATTGCTTAAGCTCCATTACTCAGGATTTAGTAGGGCGGATTTAGTAGGGCGGATTTAGTAGGCGCTAGCAGTACAACCAGGACGGTGGTTGTCTTGACGATCGCCGTATCGACCTTGGGTGGAGTATGGAAGCGCCGTAGAGCTCATTCAAGCACTATATTCATGTCATGCAGTTCGCAAGTTGAATTAAATTAATAGCAACGCAAGTAGGTAGGATAGTCGATCGTTTTCTATTATTTTTCTAAAAATATTTTGGAAAGCTAGGTAATCAGAATATACATTTTTGTCATAACATTTTTCGAATTTTACGGAAGGATGGCGCCCCAGGATTCCCCCGCACCGGCCGCCACTGCAGTCATCTCAGGTTTTTGATTTTTTAGGCTCTAAATCTGCTGTTTCGCGTTTTAGGAAAGCAATAATTTCTGAATACTTTACAATAATTGGATCATTTTGTATGAGTAACATGGAATACGCCAAGTACAATGATTTTATATGTGGAAAGTTGGAAAGTTACATTTTCGTAGGTTTTAACAATGCGAAGTATAGTCACACCGATTCGTTGTAAGATAAAATTAAAAATTAAGGATGCATTCAGTGTCTATGCCCAGGTTGAATTAAAGCATCAATAAGAGCTCAATTTAATTTAATTCCATTATTTCGTCGAATATTTTGGCCTCCCTCGGATGGAAAATTGTTTTGACAGGTTGAAAACTTTAGAAATATTGAAGAGACGCGAGAAAACCCAAGACAAGTTTAAAAAATCAAAACCTCTGATAAGTTTCACAAAAAAATACAAATTCAGGAGTCGATTTTCACACCATCATCCTGAATAGGAATAGGGCAGCAACCGTAGATATGTGTTTCGTCCTTATTAGGACTCTTCAGTTCGGTATAGCAAGCCGCAGATTTTTCAAAACTCAAGACATTGGTCGAATTATTGGAATTAAATTGAATTGAGTTTTTATTGATGGTTTAAGTCATTAGAGTTAGTCATAGCCACCGAATGCATTCTTAATTTTATGAAGCTAACAAAATTCACATTTCCAGATTATGATGGAAATATGCGTTTCGAGCATCTCTGAATCCATTTTGGCTATTTTCGGCTTGAAGTTGGTACGTATGTATGTATGTATTGATGTATGTGCGTTCGTAACTCGCAAATCTCAAATCTTGGCAAACGTATAATTTTGAAATTTTGTATTTAAGGCTGGTCTTTTTGTGCACTTCGCATTATGGTTGTAATCGTCTGTACCGGAAGTGCACGGTCGAACGTAAAATATTGGAGTTCAGTATTTAAGATGATTGTATCATTTATATGTTCACATCCTATTTTCATTGGGATCGACTGAGCCGGAAGTGCACTTTACTTGAAAGTCTTTTCGAATTTTTCGCATAAATTCGAAACGATCCGCCGTAGAGTATTAAAATTTAGTATTTTAGTCTGCTGTAGCATCCGAATGATTGCCTACTATTCTTATAACAATCGACTGAATCAAAAGTGCACTTTAGTCAAATATTTTTCTGAATTTTGGGCATAAATTCAGAACTGTTAGCCGTAGAATCTTGGAAATCAGTATTTAGGAATGTTGTAGCATAAAAATGATGATTTACTGTTTCCATAGCAACCGACTGGGCCGAAAGCGCACTTTACTTGATAGATTTTTAGAATTTTTTGGATGAATCCAAAACGATCAGCCGTGACAAGATGAAATTTGTATTTGACTATCATATTATGATATGTAAAAATAAATCCAATAATGTACAACTAAGTCACGTGATGTTCATGTCAAATTTTTAATTTTATCTCACAGCTAGTCGGTGTGACTACTCTTCGCATTAATATAACATTTTAGAAAAATTAGAGCTCGACAAAAGTTATAAAGAAGTATTGTTACTCTCCACGTACTCTACCACTGGTTTATTTTAATGTATTAATTTCTGCTATCCTTGTAAATATATGCAACATTTTAAGCTGTGAGTTTTGTTACTTCTCACGCAATTATCACAGAAATAAATGCTTTCTAGTGGTGGAGGAGTGTTGTTCATGTAGAAAAACTGAATTAGTAAAGTATTAATTCGTTTGCAATCACGCAGATATAAATATCTTGGAGCTATATTAATTATGCATAGATATCGTGGACATTCAGACAGGTAACAAATGTTTTTAATTAGTAGATATAATTTCAAAGTTATCTTTTTGTAACAAATAGCCAAGGCAGTATACCTTGCCAGGTTTGGATTGGAAAAATTGGTTCAATGATAACTGATCTGAAAATTAAAACTAAGCTATTGATTTTACTCAATTTTATTGTGTAATGAAAGACAAGAGCAGGTAATGTGGAAAATGATGTTTTGCATGCATTAGCATATGATAATACTCCGTGAGCACGTACGTATCCAAGTATTAACACCTTAATACATACCACAATTTCAACACGAGCGTTAATTATCAATTAACATAATAATTACTACGACAAAAACTAACATTTCACGATTTCCATTTATAATTTTAAATTACCCGCCAAACAATTTTAACCTATTCAGTCCTACACAGTTGGTACTCATAAATCACAACTTAACCTATACCACAACAATACAATTGCGACATAAAAATCCCTAGAAAGTAGAAAAGAATAATTTTCCAACACAACAAATCATCTAGTCTAATTTATAGCGGACAATTAATATTGTTTGCAGAAATGTGAACACATAAATAACCTTATTGTTGTGTGCAGCTATTAGTGAGCGCGCAGGCGCAAATCGGGCGAGCTCTGCCCTGGGCATCTGGTGATAAATGATGCTGGAAGAAGCGTACCAATGAAATTCTTCTAAAGCTTTGTTAATAATAACTTCTAATTAGGTTCTGATTACTCTACCTTGTATAGGACTCTGGCTTCTGTTTAGTATTTACTACTTTTATTATCGAGCGGGTAATACGGTAAGATTATCGATTAACTGGAGCGATAAGAAAAATTGATTGGAAATTTTTGATAATTACACCTGAAGTTAATTAATTACTGAGAGAAATGACCTCATTTTAATTATGAGCGACCTCAAGCAAATTTATATGGCCCCCACAAAATTTAACCCAAACTAACGTCAGATTGGAGAATTCTGAGATATTTTGTATCTCAAAATATTGATTTACGTTTCGATGATATATTCGGGTAATAATCAAGTTGACGGTTCATAAAATGCTTTGATTTATTATTTTGTGGTAGGAGCATTAAAAAAACAAAAAAGAAAACATTGGAAGGACATTCCAGAGGCTACTAATTACGTCTGATGAGATTTTAAAACTGGCTTCATCATGATGAGGTGTGCAGCTTCGACGGGCAATATATTAAACATGAAATACATTCTTAATTTTCTTCTGTATGACAAAACACCGAAAAAACAGTTAAGGAGCAATTAATATTACTATTTGCTCACTTTAATCTGATGTAAAAGGACTTGAAAAAATAAATTAGGTTAGTAATTGTGAACTGTCACTCTCATATCAACTGCCATCTGTTATTACAGATATTAACCATAGAGTAGATAATACTTAAATGTTTTGTTCTTGATATTTAAGCTTTTTATTTTTTTCACAGGTGCCCTATTAACTATTTTCATAATTTAATTTATATTTTTCTCACGTCAAAAATGATTTATGAAGAATGCTGCAAAAGCAAAATCAGGCAGCAGTTGACTGTAAATTCATTTAGACTGACGCGTGTGTCAAACTTTACTGACTCAATGTAGACTGACACGAAAGTCTGATATCTAATTAATTAAATCAAGTGACCGCTGACTATGATTACCGCGAACAGAAAAACATCGTACTTGTAAGATTATCTAAGACGACTTGTCACTTAATATATCCGCTGTATTATGAGCTGATAGTTGATACTGCCTACTTTATTAAAAAAAAAAAAACGTAGGCTCGGTATTTTTGATCGAATGATTCATTCGATTTTAATAAGGGAGATACAAATTTGTTATATGGCATGAATATCTCTTTGTATCACATAGATTATTTTTATCATTATAAATCAAATTATTAAAAAATATCTAAATTTAAAACTGTCCTAGAATTAGTTGGAAGTGAGATCACCAAGTGACTGTTATAGGAATACTATACCGTTGTTTGTCTCCCAAACCATTAAACAAAATGCAGTTTTATTACAAAACTTTCTGTAATTATAGGAGGAATTATGCAAAATTGATAATAACTAACTTGATTGAGGATTCTACGATTTATCTTAGATTATGAACATCCGATTAATTTCGAAATGTTCTGGCTCATTATTGAAAAGTAATTTTTGATTTCATCATGATTATTATTTGTATCTCCGAGCAAAAATTTTTAATGGCAGTAAAATTTAAATTTATGCCCTTTAAATTAAGTTAATATTTCGATTTAAATTCGCAACTTTCCTTCAATAAAAAATCGGAAATAAATAGTTTTCGTGCACCTGCTAACTAGACCATAGTCAGTTCTTCATTATTTATTAAATTAAAAATATCCATCACTTGAGGAAAGCGCTGTTATTCGTGATTAATACAGTTCGTGGGTTTTTGATGAGTTTTGGACTTTAAACGGGTATTAATTTTAATTAGATAATTGCTAAAGCCCGTCAGACTAACCATCCACGAGCAGGTACTCCAAATCAGTAGCTCTGAAAATGTTTTACAACAGATCGGCACAAAACGACACAAGTGTTATTACAGTCAAGGTAGAGGATTTTAGAAATTAAAACTAAACTGTAATAAACCGAAATTATATAAATAAATGTTGGATGGAAATTAGCAGGCAGTTTTTTACCCTTTCTACATCCAGAATAACACATGTAAGTTTTTCAGTTTCAAGTTGTAATTTAATTTCAAGTTACTCTGAGAATAAAAAATTCTAAATATTAAATGAATTAATGTTATTAATTTTTCTTCCAGTTAGCGCCCAGAAAGTTTTTCATTCACTGATATGACGAGAAGGCTGACAGCTCCATGAAATATAGAAGTCTGGGTTGATCATATTTTATTTCTGGTTACTATGGTTCCACTATCGGTTTATTTGATACACATGAGATGGCTCCTTTTTCGATGTTTTTATTTTGGAACACTTCGGGCGATTCTTGTTTCCTAATTGATGCTAAGATAAAATTTGTACCACAGTAAATTTTAATCTTGAAGCTTGATAATCTCCCCTACATCTATAACTAATAATTTTGACATTTATTTTTTAATTCTAGCAATAGTGTGCAGTACTTTTCCTTGTTAAATGTATGTCGGGTGGTGTACATAGCGATTTGACCCAGGCTCGTAGTATTGTGCAATTTTCTTCTCTCCTATCCATTCTATTACAAAATTAATAGTAAGCAAAATATGCACCCAAAACTACTTTTACATTTTCAATCAAGTGTTTGGTTTCTTAACAATTTTGAAAAGAATTGGCAAAATATAAATTAAATCTTAATAATAATCATGACTTTTGTTTTTCACGAGTTTTTCATGATAGATGATTATAGATATTTAGTGCCAATTCACAATGTGCGTAAATATAAGATGTTCGTAACCGTAAACATAAACGCAAAGTTGAACTACTGTATTTCAATGCCCGTGTTCACAATACTCTTACGTTTATGTACTGACATAAGAGCTACGTAATGAAAACGTAAAGTTGAGATAAATTCAACTTTGTTATGTTAACGTACGAAACAACTAATAGCGCATGCGTCAACTTCAAACACATGTTTTCATCTGACAGTTGACAACACCCTGGATCGAAACGTGCTTTAAATATGATTGACATAGAATTATTAATAAAAAAAACAACAATTTCTTCCTCGTCTTGATATTTCTCTCGTTGGCGACTTTTATAACGCAGTTTCAATAATAATAAAACAATCGCAAGATCTTTTTCAGACATCATACAATAAAACAAAACAAATTAAACTCCAAACTGTTAAAAGTGAAACCAAAGAAAAACAGTAAACACGGAACAGAATCGAAATCAACAGAATATTTGAAAAACCAACACAATACATCAAAATCTCGATAAGAAAATTTAGCCGGCATAATACTTTCTTGTACTTAGTACAAGTAAGTAAAACACACTTTATTTTGATAGTTACGATCACTGTGAACATACATAATTTCTTACATTTTTGTTTTTACGTACTCCTTATGCTTACGCACATTGTGAATTGGCACTTAAGATTATTATGTATTAAAATGTTCAAAGTTATTCTGTAATGTACGAGCGGTTTGGTTAAAAATACTAGCGAAGCAAGTGTTTTTGAAAGCTTCGTGAGTGCATTAGAGACTTTTTACACATGTGTCTTACAATGTTCTATCTTCAATCGTCCTAATTATCGTGAAACAGTCAATTATATGTGAAAAATTACTCTGTTATGAACGTTGAACTGTTTTTATTGAAGTTGACATAAATGTTCTGGAAATTTGAAATAAAATATCAAGTTTAAAGTTTCTAAAAGTAATTTTAGTATTGTACTTGAGTTTCGAAGTATACTCCCAATGTTTAAAATACTGATAATTGTAACTGGTGGATTTTCTCACTGAATTCGTGCAGTAAAAGCGTGCAATAAAACTTTTACTGCACAGTTTTCCATAAAGACCTACTTTTTTACATTGAAAATGATGTAAAAAACTGTCACTTTTTATACAATCGTAGATGAATAGTAGATTGCTTGACAAGTAGAGAAAAGTGAGAGTTACTAGCGAGTGTAAATATTTCAATTCACGAGCGAGAGCAACGAGCGAGTAAATTAAATTTGCACGAGATACAATATCGCTTCAATTGTGTTGAACATGCTTGTATACTTGATGGAAAAACTTGAGTGGAAGACGTCAAGAATAGAAATAATTTTTCTACATAAATACTAATCAAGGTTGTGCTCTTGCAAAAACGTAATAACGGATTTGACAACTGCTAAATAGAAGCATTAGTAACAAACAAACAATATTAAAAATTAATTTGTTAAAAGCGTCAGAAGATAAAAATTCTCGCGTAATTCTGGATGCAGCTAAAGAAGCGACTTCACATTTTTTCCGGCGAAATCCAGAGAATTTTTGTTTTCTTATATGTTCAACCTGTAATTTTTTCTTGATTAGATCAAAGCGTGTCATGGTGCATTTTTATTTGTTATTTTTTATTGCTAATTAGAAAAGTTTTGCCAATTAGAACAGTTGCACATTTCTTTACTGATTTCTACATATTGAATGTAATGTTTTCCATCAAGAATACAAAAAAAGAATATTATCTATTCTTGAAAAGCAATCTATAAAGTAAATTATAAATATTTATCCGAATGACGAACGTGTCTTCATTATAAAATATTATTTTAGGCGATCATGACAAAAAAGGTGTTTTAATGGCTTCTTCTGCGGCCGTGAAGTTTCACTTTTTGGGACTGATCTGTCAAATTTTACTTTTTGGGACTGATCTGTCAAATATTACTTTTTGGGACTGATCTGTCAAAAAATATTTCATAAACACTTTATATTTACCTATATGGGCAGCTTGATGGACTCTTTAAGAAACAGTTTTCGCTTAAATAGTACATATATTCTTCCGTCAACCTTTGTAGTTCTTGCAATTCAAAAAATAAATACGTATTTTTTGTTAAATGTCAACTTGATAGAAGACAATAAAATAAAACAATTTCAACGGCAACTAAGATTTACAATTGCAATGTTTTAGAAATAAATAGATAAAATGATGTGATTTTGAATTATTTCGTAATGATCGCCTAAAAAACGTTGTGTGCACCTCGGCCTACAGTTCTTTTTTGGTCTCACCTGAATTGCAGCCTCAGCTACGCTTCGGCCGCAAACAACAGATTCGACCAAAAAAGATAACCTTTACGGCCTTGATACACAAATAACTATTATGGAGGAAATGGTTATAGAAGGGTACAAGATTTGTTGTAGCCCCATTATTTTATCCATTTATCAACTTTTTATTACATTTGGAATTAATCTGTCATAAAATATAAAGCAAAAAACCGGAAGGCGTAGTCAAGGTCCGCGCTGTGGATTTTCCGTGAAAATGTCGTGATAAAATCATGCGTGTATTTGCTCGGCACTGCACTTTTTAGATTTTTTAAATTCTTTGAGATGCGAACTTTAGTCTGATTTGCGTTTTCTTTAATTCCGCGCATATTTATGACTTATATGAGCCGACATCTCAATTTTTTTTTTTTTTGCAATTTTCAATTCAATACCGAATTTAACATATATTTCGGCGAATATTTTTATTGTATCACTTTGAATCCAAGTAGCTCTTCTCAATGACATCCGAATGAACGTCCTAGCTGTGTTTTCATGCTACACTAATTCATAATTTTATACAACGCTAATCACAACAATCACTCGCAGGCACTTAAAATAGCCCGATGACATCACGGGTAAAACAAACGCTGCACTATAAATACGTACAGACATGCTCTCTTCATTGGAACCTCAACCGCTACTATCGCATTATTATCAGTCGTGTAGTTATTAGACCGTGCATCATCCAGCATTTTGACAACTATTATTACTTGTATATCATAGGATGAAAATAACATTAGAATTTATCTCAGGAATACATGTAGATCAGTTGCGGATTCATTGAACAAAATATATTAAAAATTAAAACGAAATAATTTGGAATAACCATCGACAAATTTAACCGTATGGCAGCGTTGCGATTTTTGAGCATCTTAAAGGTTATTTTTAAAAATGATTTGTAACATATCCATCAAATTGTATTTTTCTGGTATATGAGATAGATATAAACCATGGAACATTCTATAATAATGAGCATTAGTTAGTTCTCTAGCGGTTTACTTGAAATATTTGTTTTTTTTTTTAAATTACTTCCTAGGAAAAAATTCATTTGGTGATGCCAACTACTACTATAAGTTGCAGCCCTCATTGTACACATAAAGAGAAATAAAACGGAATTCTTAATAGATGATAGGTTCAGTAGAAAATACAAAATAATAAATTTATGTTTGAAATATCGATCCACTTTCCAAAATTCGATAAGGTAAATTTCTAGATAATTTCAATTTTATCATAACTATAAAATATAATAATCAAAAAATTTGTATCTTAATTATGCCAATATATTTTGAACCGTTATTAGTAAAAAAAAAATTGAAATTTCGTGTAGGTGTCCTGTTAACTTTAAATGTATGATAATTTGTTATTTATTATTTTTATTTATTTTTGGATTGATAGCATAATTTAAATTGACTTTTCTATCAATTTTTGGTTATTAATGTTAAAAGAAAAGAATGACTCAAGAAATTTTCCATTTATAGTCTATTCGAGTTAAAAACGATCCAAGGCTTATGGAAATTCCATTTAAGCTTTCTGATTGGCCGAAATGCAGACATGGTTCTTTGTTCTTTCACTGTATTAAATACAGGATTCAATAATTTACTGCTTAGAGCTATGATTTCTTTATTTTCAATAAATATTTCGAATGGTTTTGATGAAGTTTATCACATATATCAGTAGATGGCAGCAGTAGTAACTGTCAATACATCAAACAGTGCGTCTGCGCAATTAAAAAATTTTAAATTTTACAATTGCTTAGAATTATTGTTTCTTCATTCTGAATAAACATTTCTAATGGTGAACCTTTCTCCAAAACAAATTACCTCTCGTAATGTTTCTTAAACGTCTGTCAATCACTGAGATAAACTACAAATTCACTATTTTCTATTTCAAATATTAATTTCTTAGTAGGCGTAAGAAATAATACCTCCGCGGCTGTAAATGTTAACATTTAATTTTTGTGTGAGTGAATATAATTCTTGAGTAATTACCTAATTTGTTTGAATGGTTAATTACTTCTAAAGCTCAAGCAATTCATCTTGGATCTGATATCTCCTCATTTCCGCTAGGAGGAACCATGAATCGCATTAAAAAATTAAAAAATATTATTGAAGAATTATTATTTGGCTGCGATGTTATTCAAAAACAGTGTGATACTTTACGTATGAAATTAAGTTGTCAGAGTTCTTAAAACTTTCTGCTCTTAAACAGCTATTAAAAAGACATATAAAGCAAAAATTAAGTTCAATCGATGAATTTATGTTTTCCTATTATATTATTAAATTCCAACTAATTTCTTTATACACTTCATGTGCCTTTTAATAATTTCTATGATAGCATTGCTTCGCTTTTCGAATCAATATTCATGCTGTAGATTTTAGCTAGATGGTGCATTTATTATAAAATTGTGATGCATGTCACATAGTTAGAAAACGAGTGTCGAAATGTAATAGTTTTAGATCGGAGATTCTGCAGAGTCATAACGATATCTAAAAAAGTTACTTACCTCAGAGTCAGCTATTCTAAATCTCATCTGTAAAACAGTTTCTTAATCACTGTTTGTGTCATCCAGCACAGTAGCTTAACAGAGTGCCTGGAGTATTGTAATTTTAATTTAATTTCGGCAGGATCGTACTGGGAGGGGTCGAGTGACAGGCTGATTACAGGGCCGGACTGTAGATGGCTTGCAGCTACTTTCAGGTCAGTCAACGGCCCCAACACCATCTTCACTCTATTACGGCTAATGCGCTGTTTTATTTTACACTGTTTTGTTTGTGAATAGATCTACAGCCACTTGATCCTACCTTTGACTTGTTATAGTCAGACTTTAATGGATTTAGGCCGTGTGTGTGTTAGTGCAGAGTAATGTGATGGTAATGAAATAATGACTGAGTTGAATAATAAGGTGTTTTTGATTCGCCCAGAGGCAAACACATGAAATGATATTCTGACAATCGTTTTACACTTTTATAAATGTTCTCAGTCAGGAATACAAATTAAGAACCTAATTGCCTTTAATAAGGGGTCATACATATTTAATCTTGACTTTAATATCATTTTACTCGTTTGAGAGAAGAGCAATATCAATTTACAAGTGGTTGCGTGTTTTTGCAACTTCTAACATTTTTTACGATTGAATAAAACGTTTTCATTTAAAATCGACATTAAAATTCTCAATTTGTTGGGGGAACCAGTGATACGCTCATCGCTTCTTTAAAAATTTCTAGTATAACTTTAAATTCATTTTCATAGAAAATTTACTGAAAATCGTCTAAATTATATACTAGTTGGAATTGATTTTGATATAACCACAAAAAAACTTCACGTTTTCGATGAAGTACCAACATTAAAAAGATAAAATCGCCACGTAAAATTATCTACCAATAATCAAATTAAATCTGATCTAATGAATAACTCAGCTTCTCTTGTTTGTAGCAATCAAACTTCTTTTGATCCGCACCTCCAACTAGTGACCAGTGCTACCACACTAAAATTTATCAAATGAAGATCAGGCATGGTAACTTAACGAACTAGCCGTGGTTGTAATTACCATCGTTTATGGTTTTAATTATTCTTATCGCGATATTAATATAATAACACACTAAAAGAATATGTTATTTATCATACCATGGCACCCGTCAAATCAGTGAAAAATAGCCCGCTTATAATATTCATTGATAGACTGGGCGGATTCGTAGACCGACGACAAGAAGACTACGTGTACCAACGTTAAATTAACGTTAGTAAAGCTAGTTGGAGGTTAATGGGTATTTAGTGGCTAACTGCTTGCTTCGGGAAAATCTTTTAAGTACCTTGAAAATTTATTTATTTATAATTGAGGTCCGGCTATGAGTAATTTTTAATTTTAGCTAGTATCATTATTATTAATTATTCAAATACAGTATGCATTAATTATTTTATCTCGTTTCAATTGAAAATTCTGTTTGCCAGTGAAAGGGGAAGCGAAAAAAAATCTGCCAGTCTCAATTACCATTTTTTTTTATTCACTGACCCTGTTTCTGCTCAAGATTGCAAAATTGGCAAAAAATATCTAATATATTTTTCAATTAAATATTTTATTTAGTAATAAATATTAGTACGATATTCTATTGTGACATATCGATAAAATTCATGTAGGCTAATATAATAAAATTTTATTATTTAATTAAAAATTATTTACATGTCGTATTCATGATATTTAAGGTTTGTTAGACTGTAATAAAAATGTAACAATTCGTTTAATTCTATATGAATTTAAAGGAAAGTAATAGCAAATGCATTTCAATCATAATATAGGTATATAGAACATTGAAAATAATGACCTACCTTTGTAGAATTTATAAATAACACGAATATCACAATAACAAACAACATAAAACCCAATGGACACAATACACTGAACAATTGTATCCCACACAAACACATACCAACCTTATATCACCAATAAACTAATAAAATTGAGAGTTCATTGTAGTTTTAAATTAATTGATTGCAACAATTAGAAAGACCTAAAACTCCTGCGATATTCAATTATTGAATCAAAAAAACACTTTTTTATAAAATATTTATTTGTTTGTATAGTATTTAATATTCAATAATCTTATCAATAATTAAAGTACTTTTACAGGACGGATTATTCAAAATACATAAATTATGGAACAAAGTAACAATAATACTAATCTCCAGTTAGACAAACTGGATTCTACTCCAAACATACCTTTAAGTTATCGCAGAATGGGAACGATCAACAAAAATTAACAAAAAAGTACATTCTTTTATATTATTACTAAAAATGAAACAATAAATGATAGCTCTTTATATCTCAGTTTTTGTAAAGCACAAAACAATTGATTATAAATTTTCAGTATCCCCTCGCAAGTATAGTATTTTTACTTCATGTAAATGTCAATCTCTAATAAAAAAAAAGCAATCCTATTCCAAATCACGTTTGGATTTAACCACGCCTACGCGAGTATTTATTTTCACAGTGTTGTGAAATTGGGCTCAGAGAAACAATATTGTTAGAGAGAGAAATCAAATGAGAGACAGCTAGAGTAGGCCTGTTGTATTGTGCTAGAGCAAGTATTTCGCTTCGTTTAGCATTTTGCTAAAAGATGGTAAAATGGGCACAAAATGTTTTGTGTACTTATTCCAAAAACACGATATTTTATTTCTATTGAGTAAGAGGCAAGATAAAATGCTTCAAAAAATAATTTAGCGAGTTGAAAATATTTTACAGTTGAAAATGTCATAAATGAATGGTCATCTGGAGATGTAAAGATAAATTGAAATATTTAAGAATTACTGATAATTCACGGTACAGATTTGAAAGTTATGTTGGTGTTACAAATAATTAAACGTATATCTAACAGTTATTTTTACTGAAAAATATAACTTCCAAAAAACTTCTTAATGATATAGCATATGAATATTTCATTCTTGTTTTTGTGATCAATAGATATTTGATAATGGTTCATAAATTCACAGTATATTTTAATTATCTGACTAATATATTTATACAAATACCGTTAAAACATTTCCGACAAAAATTTAAAAAAAAATTTCTTTAAATAGGTATTTATAGAGAATGTTACATAATGTTCTATCTCATTACAGGTTTTACTAAATAGAAATATTTTGGAGTACCAACATTCTCTCATTCTCACCTCCCTTTTAATAAATAACACAACATTTTACTCCAAGGAAATATATTTAAAATTTTTATTTTATTATAGCAAACGCAAGTAGGCCTACTCTAGCTATCTCTCTTGCACTTACTGCATTACATTCAACAGGTCATGTTTTCCAATTTAATGTCCGCTCATCTATTTTTATTCGAGGGTTTGAGCCATGCAGACCAAGCAGAAGAGAAAATGAAATCTGATTTGAAATATAGTTTGTAGATAAAGACGTACCTGCTTTCCACCTCCACTTTTTACAATTGTAAAACATCGATGATACCGGTATTTTTTTAGTTTTACACTTCTAGGACGAAAACTAATGTAGCATAGTCTTTTTGCCCTATATACTCATCAGTTCAGGGTCCCATTAGATTCTGTGTCCAAGGTTCCTAAAGTACCTCAATCTGGCGTTGTGTACAAATCTATAGACAACTACTGAGCCCTAAATTTTTGAACAAAAAAGATTTCTATCCGCTTGTGACCTGAGTTTTAATTTTAGTATCCAGTAACTCTAGTCATCTTTCTCACCTTGCAATGAAGTATATTAAGGCTTGAACAGACATACAAATAAATACTGAGCCGTACATACTTCGTAATATATTCTTTTTGTTTTACTAAACGGAAGTTTTAATTCCAACTTGTATTGTGATTTAATTTGGAAATTAAAATAAAGACATTCGGCCAAATTGTTCAACGATATAAAACACTCTATCTTTGTTAATAATTTTAATTCACATTTTTTCAAATTATATACGTGAGAAATTGGAGTAGCAGGCTTAAAATTTGGATATGATCGAAAAATATTAAAAATATTGGCCCTTTTGGCTCTCTTTTTGACTGTTTTAAGAAAGTTGTCTTAAGAAGTATTTTAAGGCAACGAAAATGTCCCAAATTGATAAAAAAAAAATCTCTAGATATAAGTAAGTTATATGGAATACAGTTATTTAGAATATATTCCTTTTGAATATTTCTATTTCAATGAATCAGAATATTTTTATTACTCTAAAAGTTCCCTAAAGCATCGCTTCTAGAACAGCTAAAATTAGAGCAATTATTTCTAAATCATATAGCTGAAACTGAAACAATCAATCTATAAAATCTAGCTTTGAATGTCTGATTTATAAGAAAATTTTACAATTTTTTATTATCATCAAAAAGTTTATTTTTATGAACCATATTATTTGCGTGGAATTCACTTACCTAATACTTTAAACTATTCGCTTTATTGACAGTTTGGACACTTTCACAATTAGATTGACAGTATTTTTGACAAAAATTCGTAACACAAACTACACAATTTCAACATCTCTTCAACAACACAGATATTTTGTACTAGTAATTTCAGCGTCTGCTGGACAACTAAAGTATTCCGAAATAATCCTGTTAATTACGTTTCCAGAGTTAACAGAAATCACGCTACGTTTACATTAGTATATGATGTCGATTCAAGCATTCAATAAAATGACTGATTGATGCAATTTTGGCGTCGAAAAGTACAAATAACTTTAGGAAATGTTATAAATTACAGTAATTACACTAATAAATATTTTTGTTGTTTACTGATTGATGGTTTTTGGTATCGAGAACCAATTTTTTACTACTTTTTACTTGATATGGGTCCAATTGAAATATAGTATATATTTAGGGTAGTAATAAATCAAACTTGAGCCATCAAAATACTCAATTTTTGCTTTCTTTACTCATTATGTATAGATAAGGTTAAGCAAATGCCTAGGTTTCAGATTACAGGAGCTCTAAATTTTGAAGATTCTCCAAATTTTTACTACTTAGGGGCCTCATCAAATTCTATGCTCAGTTTCAATCCGGTATTAGTGCTGACTAAGGAAGAATGTAGAAAGAAGTTACTCAAGTCCAAATGATGGTAAGCTACGCATATTCTCGCATAAATCGTTATGAGGAAGGTTTCAAATTAAACCCGAAAGCTTGACATTTTTTTAAACAGAACTTTTATATTTTGGCCCCTATCATCGATTGCCACGCCTACAAAAATTTGTTTTCTCCCCTCTCCTTTACTTTTCTCGCGAGCTCAAACTTAGCCTCTATGTATGGTTGTATTTCTCCCCTATTTCAACACAAAATAACTTCATATTAAAAGACGATTTATAGTTTGTACAGTATATGTTGCAATTTGTAAAATGCTATTCCGATGGTCTTCTTAGGTTTTCTCGGTTAAACATATTCTCATTTTGAAGGTTCTTTGATTCTCTACAATTTTTCTTATTGGAGTACAGATATTGCTGTATTTATATTCATCATAGAAGCGTAAAACTGAAAAATATCGGTTTCTCCACTTTTAAATATTTAAAAAAAAATCTTACACTGGTATACATGAAAGTTATTTTTAGCTCAAATTTCCGGGTAGAATTTTTTATAAAAAAAAATCCCTTTTGCTAGGTCTAATATGTGTTATTTTTAATCAGTATTTGCAGTGATACGCGGATTCGAAGAAACCCAAATTATAATAAATAGAATGAGGCAGAAACAGACGTTTAACTACGATTGATGCTTTAATGCAGTGATTCCCAATTGGTGATATAAATATCATTGATAGTGCTCGAGAGCATTTACTGTGGTACGCAGAGTTCAATGATAATAAACAAATAAAATTATACACATGTTTATAAATTTTATTTGACCCCTCAATATTTTATAGCTCAGCCAGTATTACTCCAAGACTCTACAAAATTCTCAGGTGGAACCCAAGTATAAAAATATTGTGAATCACGTCTGCATCAATCATAAACGTGCATTTAGTTTCCTGCCTCGGCCGACGCTGCGAATGTTCACTGTTCTTGTAAAAGTGAGTTTTACGTGATGTAAAAATCCTATAAGTTTCATATACCACTACCAACCAATTACACGGATAATTTATGATCATTTGTTGAGAGATTAAGAGTTTTGGATGACTTTTATGCCAGTCCTTCGAATTGCAATAAAATAAAATTAATGATCGTATCCTCATTCTGTGAATATTATGCTAACAAAAGTTGGATGCACAGCATCGAGAATTCACTAAACACAACATAATCCCAAAGACAGAACACTCAGCTAATAAGATCCCCATTTTGTCGCATCATTTCCAACCTGATTTCGTGTTCCCTCGCTTTTAGCCTCAAGGCAGCGATGCTCGAACTTCTCCTGTCCACTTCTGGAGCTGAGGCTGCTCCTCCTGAACCGGGAGATAGAGGCGGTGATGAAGAAAACTCCGGAGGAGGCATTTTCGGTCTTTGAGCAGCGGAAATATTCGCTAGGAGAGTTTGGAATGAACTAGCAGAGGGGTATAGCCCCACAGATGGGGGCAAAAGTGGTGGACCTCCGCGGTGGTAAGGCGGAGGAGCAGGGAGGTAACCAGGAGGCAGCATATGAGAAGGGTAACGAAATGAAAGGGAGTCGAAAGGTTTGCGTAATCCAAAAGGGAGTGAAAAAGGATTAGGTAATGAAGGGGCGACAACTGAAGGGGCTGGTCCACCTGATGTAGGATTTAAATAAGGGTTGTAGGGATGACCTTGAGGTCCGACCTTCTCTTGTTTACGCCATTTTGCTCGCCGGTTTTGGAACCAAACCTGTAACAAAAAAAAAAATAAAATCAATATTGCAGATCAATTTGTAATTCAATTTTTAGTATCCACTTGTTCAAAAATCTCAATTCGAATCGCATTTAAATTCCCCATCACCCATTAACATCGTAAAATCACCATGGTAACCATTGAAATTTAGTGACATATATTGTCGGTTTTGAATTTGTGATCTAAATTAATTTTTTGCGCCAGGCTTGCTTGTAACGAGTTTTTCTCGACGGGGCCGTAAACTGTGGAAGATATGGGTGTTTAATGTCTGCAGCGCCTCTAGTGGAGACACTGAATAAACGGCGGGCGACGCAGAACAGACAAGTGAACCCTGCTGTTTAATGAATCATAATGTTGATTGTATATGAGGACCGCTCTAAGTTTTTCACACAGGTAATATGTTTTGATACGACGATTCGTCAAGAATAGAGACTTTTGTTGTCTATTGATTTTAACATTCAAATTATTCAATCTTGTTGACCAATAATAAATCAAAAACGATTGCTTGAACGATAAATCAGCAGTTATTAATCAAAAAAATAGAACTAATGCAGCATTTATATCAATTTATTTTTATTTAGGGGTGGGAGTAACTTTTCGACCAATCACGTAGCAGAGTTGTTAGTATTAACATTTAAATTTAATAAATGAGTTTGACATGTTCTTAACGAACAAAATATTGTATTAACTTCTATTTAAACAAAAAATATTCTTCATTGGAAGTAATGCAATTCTCTTACATATTTCTTGTTTGTTCTGTTTTTGTTTCAGCTATTAATCTCTTGAGTAAAGATTTCTTGTTTCAATTATTTATTTTGAATGAAGCAATTATTTGTGTTTTCTCACTTCTTACAGCCATGTATGAATGCAGTGTTGGAGTACATTGCATATTTGGTTCTTCAAAGCTTATTACAATAGTGACAAGATTTATACATATTATGAATCACATTGGCTCGTTAACCTAGTTGTAAACGTTCATTAGCTCAGTTTGTCGACAAAAATAGTATACGATTTGTTTAACTTAACCACTTGCCTATATTAGATGTCAGTGGAATAAATGACATTATTATACATTTACAAAGGCAAATGACGTGAGTTCATCTGCTAATAAAAGATGTAATGAAGGGTGGGATACAAGTAGCATGTATTAAGAAGTAGGACTATTAAAAGTGAGGTTCTTCAAATGGCAATTGCAGAATTGTACTAATATTTGTTTTTAAGTCACTAATATACATAAACACATAGTTCTTTTTTTTTGGTATTTAATTCCTTTGACTATCCGAAGGGAAAAGTATTGTGATCGTACATGAGATATATTTTGGATTCTTATATATTTTCAAGATTCGTACTTATTATTAAAAGTCTGTTTAGGTTTTAAAATGCCTGTGCGTACTTCTGGTCTTGGTAATGACTCATTCTTGCGGATAACTGATAAATAATTGTTATTAGTCCAATTACAGGATATTTAAAATCTCGGAGTTGGTAGCATTAGCTTCAATCATGCACTACAGCAGCTCCATCTATGTGGTTCACACGAAATGATCTCTCATCGCCGTCATTACTTCCATTACATGCGATTGTACACGAAATTACCGTAAAAATAATTAAACAAGCAGCGTATTATACATGTGAACGTTTAAATTTCTTTTACGATATGCAATTATTCAAGTTTAAATAACTCACACACTTGCAATTAACCGGTATGGAGAGAAAGATAGGAGATGAACAACCAATGTTCCGTTTACTAACTAAATAAACACTTCTTGGTAAAGTATTAAAATAATTATACGCGTTATTACTAATGTTATGAGGTATTTATAGATTTTCCATCTGGATGTCCGCGTACGCAGAAAAACTCAAGCAATTTTCTGCTTCTTAACGTTTTTATTTGTTTCTTCACTATAAATAACATGATTAGTCTGTAATTAAATATTATTTGGTTTGTTCGTTTCACTGAAGGAATTAACACTTCATAAACTCTTATAACCTTACCTTTATTGAGGTTTTTATAATTCAAAACCGGCAATAAATTAAAGATTAGAACAGCTAACATGAGCATACAGATGTTGAAGTTTCCAATCATATGCTGGATTTAAGAAATTAAAAGCTAAACAAATCTATGTTCACTTTCTTACGGTACGAGATTCGTTCTCAAAATCTGCAGACAGAAATGACATGAATGACAACTGATTTCAAATAATAATAATAATAATAATAATAATAATAATAATAATAATAATAATAATAATAATAATAATAATAATAATAATAATAATAATTTATTTTGTCTCCCAGGTAAATACCTGATACAAAAGAAGTTCAGATTACCTAAATATATCTATATATGCCCTATAATACATTATATAATAATTTTACCCTATTATACAAGATTGTAACAGCCCATGATATTTTGTAGTTAACTTTAAGTATACAAATTTATTTTCCTTCTTTCATTTAACAACATAATTTAAAATATTTTTCTATTCGTTCAATAGGAAGGATCTCATTTTTAAAAGATTAGCTACAAAATAGTAAATAGTTTTTGCTTGAGATTTATCTACTACATTCAAGCATGAAAAATTTTGATTTGGAGAGGGTAGAGACCAGCAAATCCTTAGATTATCATATAATGGACATTTGAATAAAATATGTCGTAAGTCTTCCTTCTCATATAGATTGCATAAAGTACAATTTTCCTCAGGATTAATATTATAAATTATATTACTGATTACAATTCTAATAAATTTAATGTTGCTAGTACGCATATTCGCTAAAACTCTACATATATTTATGTTCAAATTTAACGTTAGGTATAGCTGTGGTCCGTTGCTTAAAGGTAAATATTTATAAATTGAACAGAAATTGGAAGATTGAGCTTTATCAAGGTCTTGTGCTCTAATTTGCTCCCTATATGTTTCTACGATCAAATTTTTACTATTTTTTAACACCAGGTCATCTTCCATCTCCAATATATCCCCAAAGCCAATTGATTCAAACAATATTCTTACTTGTGATACCCAATTATATTTTGGCTTGTTGTTCAAATTTTTATCTAGCTTATATAAGCGTTTGTAACAAATTTCAGGCAACCTGTAATCGGGCATTCTCCATAACTTAATCAGCCATCCGATGACAAGCTTCAAAACTTCAACTGAAATGCAAGAGATACCAGTTTCTAAGCGAATGAGGTAATGCGGTGTATTCTTTGGATAGTAGAGGAGTCTTTTGAAAAAATTTGACTGAGCTTTTTCTATTTCATCGAGATATCGTAAACTCCATATTTGAGAACCATATAGTAATGTACTCGACACAATTGAATAGTAAAGTTTAGTTTTTATATCCCAACTGATTTCAAATATACTTGCACAAAATTGTGAAACACATATTTCTTAATTCTTATGTTTTTTATGTTATATACCTATAATGTTTGTCATTCAACACCATTTCATCAATGAATATATTTCAAATCTTATTATAATGATTTTCAAACCCTCATTTAAAGGTTCTTAGTTTAATAAAAAGTATGGTCCTAATTGAACTTCAAATCGTAGATCCCGGAAATTTTGATCGAACTGCACCTGACGTTGCCAAACGTTCACGAGTGGGTCATATAATACCAAATATGGCTGACAGATATTTTCGTGAATTTTCGATCATTTATATTCACAATTCGGCAGGTAACGAAAAAAACACCAAGACATAATAAAGAAATATTAGCATGCTTTATCGTTAATAGAGAGCTACTGTGAGAAACACTGAAAAGAAGGAATATAGGGCAGAAACTATTAGAAGGAATCGAAAATATTTACAGAGATAACATAGATTATGTACGAATTGCGAACTTATTATTAGAAAAATTTAAAACAGGAGGGTGCCTTAGACAAGGAGGAAATTCAAGCCTTTTATTGTTCATTTTATGCATGAATTTTTTTAATATGGAAGTAAATTGAAGAACAATAAAAACTGCGATCGGATATACAAATTTAAAGCAAGTACTGTGACGCGACTAGTTTCTCCAGTTCATTCCTAAAAAGTGTAAATTTCCAGAAATCCGAACATTTATAATATTTCTGTGGAACATTTCTGGTGCTCGCGTTGTGATCATAACCAACAAACAATTAGTGGAAGGAGACAAACTAACTTACGTGATACACTTTGTTTTTAAGTATTAGAATAACTATTAATGCCATACTTAAGTGTTGTATATAAGTTACTGTTGTAATTATTAAATTTTATACCTTTCATTTAGAAGCGCCACTGCGCAGAAGCTTTTGTATCAAAGATGGCACTAATGCTTGAAAGTTATACTTTTGTAATAAGAGATGGCGCTGGCAATATTTGTTAGTGCTATAGTCATGAAGTCTCGATAAATAATTGGTATGCTTGAATTTTGAAATTAAATCTTCTCTAAGGCTGTGGTGTCAGATGATGGAAACACCTCTTTGTGAGCTCTACATTATCCAATTTAACCCAGAAGCTCAAATTAAAATTTGGTTTTCAAGATTATTCCTTCTTTTAAATGTGGACTGGATATTCATGTTGTTGGAATATTTAGAATTTATTATATAGTTTATTTGTAGTAACTGACACTTTTTAGAATTGTGATATCAACCTAAGAGTGCATAAATATGTATAAATGAGAAAAAAAATCACTTTCATTGCAATTCTTCTTTAATTTCAATATAAATTTCAGGTGAAAGAGAACATGTGCATGTAATTTATGGATTCAATATACAGTACTTAGCTCCCACATAGTACTAGGTTATAATTTCAAATACAAGTGTTTATAGACCTACTAGTCTTAGTTGCAACATATGATAACAGAAACTGTGAAACGTTATAATTTATCTTTTGGTTTTATTTATTAGTTTAGAAATGTTGAGTGAAATGTAAGAAATAGCAGTTTAATAGGTTATTTAACTTATTTATTTATAATTAAATTGCAGTCATTTCTTGCTAACTTCGCTAATAACGTATAGGAAACCATTCCTCTTAATTTCTTGTACATAATGTGGAAATGTGACATTAGAAAATTAAAGTTTGAAAATGCTTATCATAGTTAGAACAGATTTTTGTTTTAAAGACATTTTAATTGCTTCACATTTTCAAATATTCTCTTAAAAGTCCAATTTTATTGACAAAGAAATTTGCAGACAGTTCTTGAACTTTGAAAAACTTACAGATGAATGTTCTAGTTGCTAGCGTTCGAAACAAACAAAAGCGCATTGAGGAGGTACGAGAGTATTCCACAATATTCTTATAATACTCTTATAATAGATATGAAAGAAGAGGCATTGCCACAAATACAGTATTATGGAGTTTGTATTTATATATACTACAAAACCAAAAGTCGTTTTATCAAGGTTCATTAAATCGTTAGGATCAATTTGAAAAACAGAGTTATGAACAACTAACACAATAAATTGAAGTTAGTAGTACAAACATTTCAAGTTACTTCAAAAAGTGATAAAGAAGTAAATGGGCCATACATATGCCAAACAGAATTTCGAATAAGATTCCTCACATCGTTCCTCTCCAATGAAATTTTGGATGGTGTGTTCCTCCACCAATTACAATGCACCGATAACAATCGCGGTGTATCGTTACAAAATACAGAATTCGATTAAGACAAGCTACACATTGTTAGAAAAGCGCTCCGTCACGCACCTAGCGGCCAACGGTAGGAACTAACATGTAATTGGTTTCATCGGGCTGAGTCGCTATAATAAATTATAATGAATCACAATACTGAGCTCTGTTACAGAGTTTATTTTGTATGTTGATGGCGCGCGCTACTAAATCGAGTAGGCTGGGATATTGATGTTCACTTTTTTCATTGTTTTGTTGACAGGAGATGAACAAGAGATGACGACGAAGTTTAGAATGATAAGCAAATTTGAGTAATTTTGAAATATTGATGTTGTTATAATCTCGTATGATGTTTTGGAACTCTTTTTTTTTTTTTATCTAATTCAACCCAATGTATAATCTTGTTTCATAACTTACTTCAAAGGATGGCGTTGGGAAAAAACATGTTCACAATTTATTCGGAAAACATTTTGAATATAGCAGGTTCGTACTAAATATTTACAATAGAAAATTTAAGTAACTGTATAATTTCACGATATTAGTCATAGTGGGTTCAACTCATGAATGTCCAATTTTTTATACTTTTAATAATAATAATATTAATTTTTTGCCAATCAGGAATTTAATCGAATTGAAAAGAACAATACAATCTTGTTTTTCAATAAATTGAACAATAGTTAAATATGAACTTTCTATTTACAAATTTAGTAAAAGAAAACGAAATAAATGAAATAATGTTCCTTCGCAATAAAGGAAATTATGAATTTTTGTTAAATAGATTACTTTATCAAGTAATTTCTTACCAAGCTAAAACAAATTAATAAGAAATATAATTATTGGCTGTAATCTGAGACAAATGAAGCGAGACAAATCGATATTAGAACAATTCAACTAAAACAAATATTCAAGAACTAATAACAAAATAGTTATGAGTAAAAAATGTATGATGCGAACATTACACTCTCCTCTAATATTTTATAGTTGTACTTGTATTGAAATACGACCAAAACTGTCATTTATTATTTTAATTATTGATATGTACATGTTACAAAGTAGTTTATAATCTTGAACGTCAAGAATAAACTCATCCAACGTTATTTCTTTGAAAACTGTGCCCAGGTATAATCGTCAATTATTCCTACAACTCTGTTTCAAAGTATGCTTACGCAATTCCTCTTCCTGTGCTGTGAAAGTGAAGCCAAAAATGTGATATATTGTTAGAGAGAGAAGGTAACCGAGAGATAACTAGATTAGGCTCATGTTTGTGAGGTAAATGGCGAGTTTCGCTCCATTTAGCATTTTAACAAATAACATTGAAAATAAAATCTGAATCTACCTATCTTCTTTTCTTATTATTGCTTTCAGCACCTCCTTATTTTCAGTCAAGGCTCCCAAGTACACCCAACGCAACTATTGCCTTCCCTGGATCGTTCCCAAAGCCAAAGCCAGCAGGACAGAAAGAGAGATACAAGGATAGAGATATTTTTTTTTGTCTACTTCAAATATTTGTCACAAGATGTCATGTCTGTATGTTGAGTAGTGAGTTGTTATTGAATCTTTAGTAATAAAATGGGATGATTTTTGAAGCTGCACATTTTATTTGACAATTGTCATGCAAATAAAATTATTATACACAAGCAAAAAGTTTCATAATCTTTTTCGTAACTGACAACTACTAATACTGAATTAGACAAAAAAAATATCTCTATGCTTGTATGTCTTTTTCTGTCCTGTCGGTTTCACAGCAAATAGCTTCTTGCTTTGTTTGGAGCACGAAGGAGAATAATAGAGGAGCGGACACTCAATTGGAAAACATGAAGCCTAAAATGTAATGCGGCAGACGTGAGAGAGATAGCGAGAGCGGACCCAGCTTTGCATGCTTCATATACAGAAATGAGATTATATTTGAATCTGTTTCAATAAAAAACAATTGCCAGATAAATTCAATATTTTCATTTACTTTATTATTTATTAAATGAAGAGCAAAAGTAAAAGAAAATTAACATTTCTATTTATTAGAATCTGCAATGAAAAAGTGCATTATTATGAAACATATTTTATAAACGTTTCTTTAGAGAAGAGTTTTCTTATTATGGATAACAGATACATAAACAATTTTATAAATATTTTATATTAAATGGGCGTAATAAAATTGAGAAAATACACACAAACAATTTCTTATATATCAGAAGAAAATATTAACAAAAAACTTAGCAAAAATCTTCTAAATTCTCATTGATGAAAATTTGTTTTTCTTCTATGGAGATAATTTTCAAATTGAAAAAATTCTTACAAGTCCTCTGAATCCAAGTTTTGCTTTGGATTTAAATTTATTTCTAGCGTTTATGTGTCTTCTACTAAAAATTAAAAATTATTTTAGTCGAATAAATGGAAGATGAATTCTATCTACAGTTTAATATCTTTCTCTTTTTTGCACAGCTTGGGCTTTTTCAAAGATCCATTCTGTTCTATAAGAAATTTTCCTTGTTTTTTTAGAGATGCTTACATATTTCGGGCAATTTGGAAAAATACTCGGACATGCATTTTCTTTTAGTCGGAAATATTTGAACGGTATCTGTAATAATATATTTGTCACATAATTGAACAATTCCATACTATACTGTACGGTGAATTTGTGAACAATTATCACATCTCTATTGATTTCAAAACATAAATAGAAATATTTATATTCTTCATTTGATAAGAAGTTTTCTTGAAGTTGAATTTTTCGCTAAAAGTTTAGATTAGATACGTTCAATAATTTGAAACATTGATATAACCTTTGATTTTAATATAATTTTAAACTAATTCCTTCTTTCTTTACCCGACTAGCATTCTTTTATGATATCCTCGCCACTTATTTAATAAAATATCATCTTTGGGTGCAGAAAAAAGTGAAAATTTCTCTTTACATGTCCTGTACCCAGTATCACAATTTGTCACAAAACATTTTCTTTCCATTTTACAATATATTTTTACATGAAAATACTAAATAAACCGAACCTAGCCATTTAACTCCATACAAACATAGGCCCGCCTCAACCTATCTCTCAGTTACTTTCTCTCTCTAACAATATTACAGTTTTGGCTTCACTTTTGCAACACAGTTGAGATAGGGAATTGCATAGGCGTGGTTTAGAGTATAAGTCGTCCTTGTATAACCTCAAACTTCAAAATTATTTCCATTTATGACCTACAACTGACGCCATCTTTTGGGAAATATGTAAAGAACGCCAAGAGTTTCCAGCCTGCTATGTTCGAACTTTCTTGAGAGTGACTTGGTTAAGGAAAGATAAAACTGTGTAAAAGAGTAGGTAAAAAAGTTTCTTGAGGCGAAGAACGTCCTGGTCGATTCGATCACTTCAGAAAACATTGCTGCTTTGACACAAATAGTTCTTAGCGATCCTCATCCAAGAATGAAAGATTTTTTTTCTATATCTGATCTTTTCGGAACAACCGTCCATTGAATTGTTTATGAACAATTGAGAATGAACATTGGCATAGTTAAGGATTTTTTCTAAGGGAAGCGGCTGATAGGCCAGCACAAGATTTTATTTTGATAATTTCAACTAACTTTTCAATAGAATATTGTAGGAAACCAAGCAATTTCATGAAAAATGCCTCGAAATTATGAAGTTCAATCACTCTATTATTAGCAAAAAAAAAAGCTTTTTTCAGAAGTCAGCAAGACTTTTTTGCAGAGAAATTGCTTCTGGGGTACTAATTAGGGTATCAATGTCCCAACCAAAATTTTTGTTAATTTCTCTGGACTAAAAGTGGCGCCTTTCTCAAATCTGCCTTAAAGTTAAAAGCCTGAGGATGGAGTTTAGTTTGTAGGGTGGGTAATAAGTTTTGTAGGGAGGACCGTGCCCGCCCTTACTCCCTCCTAGCTACGCTCATGGAAATGAATGAAGTTAGTGCGTGATGTGCTCCTAACTTCTTTCGGCAATCCAGTGACAACGTGTTAACTGCGCAAGATCATATTTGATACTGTACAAAACGAATGCTAAAGAAGATTTGGAATCAATTGTAACGGGGGATGAAAAACTGATCCTTTATTATGATCCTCTTTCAGAAAAAGAATCGATGGAATGGCAGAGACGAAATGAAGGAGCCTAATATAAGCAAAAGTATTGAAATCGGAAAAAATTGGTACGATACAAGGGAGTACTGTTACTTGGTTTTAAATTATGAATTACGATTGAAGATTTTGATTCCAAACAGCTTGATTATTTAACTTACAGTTCGGATATGACTTAGACGCCGTTTAGCACGGACGATGAGTTGATCGACTATTTTGATTACAAGGAAACGACTTATTATCATAAAGGCATAGAGATGCCTATCCTGCGTCATAAAAAGTGTATTCAAATAGGGGGTGGTTATGTAGAACTATAATTTTTTTCTTAGTAATCTCTGTTCTTTCTCGTTCTCAGACCGGAAACTTTCTGTGCTCCGAACAACGTAAGCTGGAGGAATATATATATATATATATATATATATATATATATATATATATATATATAAATATATATAATTCTGTATTATGTGTGGTGAAAATTGTCTTTTATTGTTTTACTCATCGATAGATGTATATTTCAAAGTGATTTATGACTTTGAGGTCTGATTTCAAGACCGGGAGTTGAATTAACCTGGTTTAAAGTGACGGGGAGTTGACAAATAAACTAGATTTCAATTTATTTAGTTCATTTGATTGGCCAGTGATGACACAAAATTGGAGAAATTGATATTATTACCAAGGAAACGAACCATTTGAACAGGATTAATTTAACTTGAGATATTAGAACCGGACATGAATGTCAAGAATTTTTTATAGTTATTAATATTTCCATTGTTCAGACACTGAATTACTTGCATTACTATCTGAGATTTGGGAACAGACATTTTACACTACATTAGCTTAGAATAATAATTTAACGAGAGAGTTAATGCAGGTATTATGATATAAATATTGCAACGCACGTGTTGCGTACAAGATTCTTCATAATATAACCCTTAATTTCTACATTTTGACAATTATTAAGCTTAGGTAAGAAAGCATAAAGCTCAAGTTGACATTTAGACTTCATAATTTAAAGGTGGCCATAGAATAAAATACTACAAGAAGATGCAACTATTCATTATAGGCAACAGAAGGTCGTTTTCTGTTCATACTGATGTTTTTGTGTACTACAAATAAAAAAGTACAAATCATCAACATTAAAGTTAATGTGAAAAGTCTGCACTATTACTTACATGATTTAATTAAATTCAAGTACAATCTAAAACTGTTCGGTAAAATCATTATTTAAAATTACTTTGCGGTAATTAACAGTAATTGAATCGTTCAAAAAAATAGTGAATACTTTCGCAAAATTCGTTGCATGCTTTAGTAAATTTTGCCGTGCCATTATGACATCAAATTTAACTTCCCGTTAAACGAAAATATTTTTTCGCTTTTCTTTCGGCAAAATTAAGTTGTAAGCATGGTAAATCGTTAATTCAATTTATGGATTTTAGAATTTATGTCTTGCAAATACTGATTACCGTGAAAATAACAGATATTCAGGAAGTATTATGCCAATCAAATTAATTATGGTTAATTTCGAATTGAAATCAATTTTCATCGCTTTCTTGGCTTATTTGGAATGAAATGGAATATAAAGCCAGCGGTAACTAGCAACGGGTATCGTGGTAATAATTAGAAAATTGTGTATCGAATTTTAATTTGTTTATTGATAGATCATTTTTTTCTAACTGTCCATTATTTTTATATTTTATCTGCATTTTTTAAATATGTTTTACATGAATCAATTATACATTTCTAATTATAAACTATTATGCACTCCACTCGGTAAATCCTTTTGAATCTTTGTGAAACATTCAGTCACCTGCCAGCCGTGGATTTTGAAGAACAATTATCCTCAAAAGCTGTCACTAAATTTTACTGATTCTCGAACGTTAGCCCCCTGTTTCCCTCATTATGTTAAATAATAATAAATGCCTTATGAATAAAAATTTTTTTGTCAAAAAGACAGAATTTTTTTGGACAAATGAATTTTTTCCCGCTGGTAATTTGTTCTGCAATTAAGAAAATAGTCGCGGGAGTATTCAAATTTTAATTTGCATAAACAACAAAAGGAAATAACCTATAAAACTGCAAATTACAGTAATAATTATTAAACACAATTAAGACTAAAAGATAATTTGAAGATATCATACTATTCCTTCATCTGTAATTGTACTATCGCGGAATTAATTTAAATACTAATTCAATTACCAACGAAGTCACTTAGAAAAAATTAGAGTAGCAGATGTCACGATATTCATTATTTTATTGTTCGAATGGGAAATTATGATAATTATAGCAAAATTAATTATGCTAGTAATAATTAATTCATAGAATAAATTAACAAATGAATATTATTACTGGAATTATATTAAATTATAGCAGTGGGGGGTATCGGATATCTATCAACAAGTGAACCATAATTTCTTCATTTTTTATCTGCAGATATGTTGCTAGATAGTTAATAATTAAATTGAGTCATTAATCTTAATTGTCGTATTAGAAGGTCGACTTTCCGTGAACATATAACATCGAGTACCATACAAATTTCCTCCAATAGCTTAGTTTTCTTCCTCTAACTTTTCTTTCGCGACTATTTGTTTCATTTTTATTTAATAGTTACACAAATTTCCATTGTTATAGGTCTACTGATTGAGCGAAAAAAATATTAAAAGTTCTGAAGGACCTAATTTATTTTCAACAGCAACCTTCATTTTTATTTTTTGTTATTCTAGAGCCACTGGTTTAGTAATTGAATGACGATTTGCTTGAAGGATTCAATGTTATAGTTTCTGTTGATCTTGAATGACGTTTATGCGCACCGATGCAGCGCAGAAGCAAATTTGTATCTGTTCATTTCTCATTGTTATTTATAAGAAGACGAATAAAAATAATATCGTATCATTAATTATATTAATAGTTCTCCAGTACATCTTTTGTTCTTTTAAAATCACACAATCATCAGACAACAACTATATTACCTATCAAAGTTTGGAAACAATTAATTTTATTGTTACAGTTTCCCAAGCCTCTCTGATTCTCTCACATAAATAACATAAAATCTCTTGCGTGGTTCTCCTACGTCGTCTATTTAATTAAATTACAAAAAATCACAACAGGCAAAAAATAATTTACATTATAAACGCGCCGAGCCTCGAAACAATATGTTAGTTTGTTATAATGGGCCGCGCAACACAGTGGGGGTGCATTGGGCCAATTTCAAGCCCAGCGGGGGCGCCTACCCTGGTCCGGACCTGCACTACCCCAACGTGGAATTTTTAATCGCTTTCCGTAATTTTAATTTGGTTTCTAGATAGGAGGAACTAATTAATCTTTTCACTAATTCGCTACATGAGTTTATAATTATATTTTCAATTTTATATTTATTTAGGAGTTTAACTGCCCTTTCTTGGATATTTATTTTCCACACATTCAATATGCTTTTTCTTTAGCTTGCTCAAAAAATCTATGAGTTAACAGCACACGTATGGAATTTTGTAATCTCACCTGCATTCCCTAATGATGACTTGAGCTCCTGATACAATTATGTAAAACAAAGTATCAATTTTGTTTATTAATACCGGTATCTGCCTACTGCTACTCAAAGGCAAAAACTCCTCAAAATTTTATTAAAAAGTAATAATAGGGTATAATGAGTTCTTATGACTTGAAGTAGTTTAATTTACGAGTATATGAGGAATATTAAAGCCCGATTTGCAGCGCGCTAATTTTATAGCTGTAAAGAGCAGCCATTACAAGGAATCACAGCATCCCAATTAGAAACAATAAAGTTTCATGACGCAAATTGTGATTATAATTACTTTTTAAAGCACACAGCCACAGCCAATAACCATCAAACAAAAGGCAATCAAAGAAATATCCAGCGTTCAATTGTCTTCGTGGGAATCGAGGATCGAAAACATACAAATAGCCTATAATAATGGAGTTCATAATCAGAGATAATTCTAATTGCAATATTAATGCCATAATTATGAATTACATATTTGAAAATTCTTCTAGGGAAGAATTAAAAAAACTATTGGAAGTTTCAATTTTGAGTTCGTTTAGAAAATAAGCTACTAGATATCAAGACATAAGAACAATTCTTTCACATTATTTGAACTTAAAGTGAAAGTAAAAATGTGATACTACTAATCTACAATTTTTATTTGCTTCACAAACAAAATAGCGTTTTCTGTGGTTCTATGACCAGCAACGGGAAGCATCTAGCTCCGCAGCAATGTAGCTGTCAGTTTTAGAAATATTTAGTTGAACTATTAGAGTACGTTCCACTAGGCGACTGTAACGATTTGCCCACGACCGCAGTTTTTGCCGTTCCACTAACATATGATTGCTGTAGTTAGTGCTTCAAGTGGAACGATGCGAGTGTCTGCCAAATGTCCAATAAACTGACAATTCGCGGTTAGAGTCAAAGAGTAAATAATTAACAGGATCAAACTAACCTGTAGCGAAAATGATAAATGTATTGAATCAATTGACAAAGTTTGTAGTCGAAATTACAAATCGGAAATTAATTCAAATTTCTTTGTGATTTCTGCGAAAATGAACGTAACGACCAATTCGACCCGCCTTTCAATCGAGGACGTTGTGAGCTTGAAGTGGTTACGATTAATGACGTATTGAACTGTAACGCAACGACCACGATCGTCTTGTGGAACGATTATTGAGACGACATGAGCGTTGCGGTCGCCTAGTAGAACGTACCCATTATGTAAATACTTTTGTAACACGTGCACTAAAAGTGCCCTATAACTAAACTGAATTCTGCTTTGAAAGTTATCAGTTCCGAAGCATGGAAACAATTATCATTAATTCCCTGTTGACTGTTAATAACTGTGGATTATGGATGCGGTTGGTATTTTTTAATTTCATTGTTATATTGTTTGGAAAAATTATATTATTTGGTGGTGTTCCTTATAGTGTTTGCATTTGTTGTAAACGTGTTGGCACGGAGAAATAAGAAAAATATAAAAACGACTTTTGATTTTGAATTCTGTATATTTATTGGAAACTTTGACGTTTCGATCCTTTGACCAAGGATCCTTAGTCAAAGGATCGAAACGTCAAAGCTTCCAATAAATATACAGAATTTAAAATCAAGAGTCGTTTTTATTAAATAAAATTCTGAAAAATGTATAGATTATTGAGAAAAACATAATGAAAGTTATTTTCCGTAGTATTAGTTAACTATAAATACGATTGCAATTGCAAAATTTGTTTGTAAAATTCATAATATAGTTTCAATACATCTGTGTTCATTTAAAAAGCTCAGTAATGAATGAGGTACTTTAGTGCACTTGTTAAAAAAAGTATCATATATCAGACGAACACTGCCTAAACGATCGTCATTATTGTCACGGATGAACTTAGCTGCATGGAGCTATGCCTTGAGCTTCGCCCTTATCTTCACCCTCGCCTTCACCGAATACAGCCAACTTCATCCTGGACAATAATGACGGTCGTAATATACTATTTTGACCTCCTGTATAGTGTAATGGACGCTACGATTCTTTATGCTTGATAAGTAGCTTAATTCTTACACACTCAATGTTGGAAAATATGGTACATAGTAAATTATATATCAAATACAAAAATTTATTCGAATACACGTTACCTTACACAATAATTACTGTGACAAATATACTAAAAAATAATTTATTGATATTTTTTGTTACCTTCTGATAGCTGTCATTAGCAATCTTAGCAACTAATCTCTATGAGTACGTTCTACTAGGCGATCGCAACGATTCGCTCTAGACCGCAGTTTTTGCCGTTCCACTAACACATTATTGCCGTGGTTGGTGCTTTGAGTGGAACGATGCTAGTTTCTGTCAAATATCAAATAAACTGACAATCTGTGGTTAAGATCGAAAAGTAAATCATTAATTAATCACCCATAAATAGTAAAAATAATGATAATGGGAGACCATTAAACTAGCTGCCAGATTGACAAATAGAATATCTTGAACTAATCTACATGGTTTGGAATCGAAAGTAAAAATTTGAAAGGCGCCTTTCCAATTGATTCAAATTTCTTGTGATTTCTGCAAAAATGAACACAATGTCCGTTCCGGCACACCTCTCAAATATAAAGTATTGAACGCCATGATCGAAATCATCTTGTGGAACGATTATTGAGGCGAGATGATCGTTGCGATCGCCTAGTTCCTAGAGGAACGTACCCTATATATTCACAATTTGTAAGATTGATCAATGACAGTTGAGGTTATGTGCTGATACAATCATAACAAGCATTTCCGCCAAAGAATTAGAAATTGTATATAGTTGAAATTATTTAAAATTGATGCAGAGTGCAATTATTATGGAGAAAAAAGGTAAGAATAAGTAACTTAAACAAACAGTTCGTTTACCTAACCTTTTTAAAGCAATTTAAACTGTCAAAATATGTTGTTGCCAACTGAATGGAGCTAAATGGTATTTTTGAACTCTTTCATTTATTTACTGAAATATATTTCGTCTACCGAAAAATTCTACCCGATTGCAAATAACTATTAATGTACTTTATTATTAAATTAATTATCAAATATTTCGGTTGTGTTGCTGCGACTGACATTTGTGTGAAGTAATGTTACTGATATGTTTACACTGGCCATCCAGAGTGCAAATACTTCACAAAACTTGTCATTTGGAATATTTGATACTTCTATTTCCTGCTTTATGATATTATTTAATCTACTGTTTTATATAAAACGTTCAATTATAACTTAAAAATTAAAGGAAAACTATCTAGTAAGAGAATCAATCTATTGTAATGTTTGATTCACAAAAAATAATTGTGGCAATCTCCTCGTGGGAACCTGGGTTCAAACGTACGAAAAAGGCATATAATTGATTAATTTTAAATTTTCTACAGTCTAATTGCCGAGGTGGGCAAAAAGAAAAGCACGGCGGACAGCAGAGACACCTGTTTCACCGCAAATGACATATCTGACAAAGGAAGAGAACCATTTTCGAATTTTTTATTTCTCGCCAAGTGTACGGAGACGTACAGTCACGGATACAAAACGATTAGGTTTAATTAAATAAATTACATGTCTCCATTTCACAAGAAATGCGCGGTTTCTTAAACCCAATGCACTGTAGTTTGATGCAGAGATTCAATAGAGCGGACAGACCAACCGAATTAAGTGTTTGAACATTTTATAGTATAGTCACTTTTGAATTCAGAATTTCAATCAATCAAAATAAGAATAATAAATGTTCAACTTTACTTTCTTAATTAAGTAAGCACCAAATTGCTTACTCATCCGGACACTTGAAATTTTTTCTCTAAAATGATATGGCATGACTCAGTTACGTTGGTTTGGACATGTGAAACGAATGCCGAATGAAATATTCTTGTGAATTTGGAAGCCATCTCACAAAATAACCTTATTACGATCCTGTAGAAAAATAATTTCCACAAAGTTGATAAAAAGAAACAGCAACTGCGAAACTATACATAAAATTAGTTGTATTTTAAATGCTCCCATTAAACTAGTATATTTAAGTTTGAAGACATGTATGCAGGTATTATTATATTATTAAATATTATTGACTCAAATATATCTCTTTTCAATTTCAAATTTTGAATTGGTTTTATTCTATAATTAAAGTAATAACATTCATTTACACCTTGAGAGAAAATTTAAGTGAATGAATCACTTAATCGAGCAGTATTTCTTTGTTGTTGTTGCTACAAATAGGGTTACCAGGTGTTCGGTATCCACCCACATAATTCGGTATTTCAATGTTTTGTCTGGTTGAAAAATTAAGAAAAACGGACAAAACAAAATATCCGATATCAGTTGATATGTGTTTCTGTAGACCTCCGGCTTCCTGTTCTCCCGGCGTAGTTTAGTGCGCACGGCTCGTATTTCGGTCGTGTGTCAGTGTGTATCAGAAGCGCGAGAAGGCAATGTCATTCAAATATTTTGTAGGTTGATATTGACGAGTTTACTTGCTTATTTCCACCCGTGTCTATTTTTTTCTAGCACATCTGGTAACTCCAGGTACCAATTATAGAAAGTAAATTGGTAACCTTTAAATGTCATTGATATTGAGGTTCCCATCGAAGATAAATGAATTGATTTTGTTGATTCTTGGTAATAATTTATTTCATTGTTGTTTGCTAATGTGTAAAGTTCCAGCGAGACGTGTAAAAAATTTATAAAAACACAAAGAAAAGAAATAAAATTTATAATGTGATTCTATCAGAAGTAAACTTCAATTAGAGCTGTATAATTTTTTATACCATGTGAAGCTCAACTCAGAAGCTACGAACTTTTTTCAGTGGTTAGGTAATTTTCAAAATTACAGGCTACCTCTGTTTGTGTTTTGAAAAAATGAAACTTGATATAATTTTAAACGACACTTTTGTCAGGTTACAACTTTTTGTTCCGTAAATGTGAAAATAAGTATACAGTAAAAATCTGTTACGAAAATAATTTTTAAATCTAGAATTGCATTAGGATGAATTAATTCGTGGAATTACTGTTATTATCTTTCTAATTTATCTGTAATTAGTTTAATTTTTGGGCAAATTCGACCTAATATTCAAAAAATAAACAACTCAAAATTATGTAAATTATAAATCACAAGTATAATTAGAAAATTTATGTGGTAGAAAATCAAATATTTTAATTGAATTTATGGGTCATTAAATTAATTCTACTTTTTTGTTTCTAACCTAAAAGAACAAACTAGTAATTATCTATTATTTTCTTTACTAATTATATATTGAAAGTTTCATATGAAACGTGTCCAGAGATCAACAATAAAGCAATTATAAAATTTATTACATATATTAATAATGTGTTATAATGAAAGCAATTAATGAGTATAATTACAAAGTAAACTAATATATTTTCCAACTTCAGTACATTAAACAATATAAAATTGTTCTTCAGAAAAAATCTAAATGACAAATGTTTAATAAATAGTTTATTATTTCTGTTGTGTCATTCTCCGCTTTAAGATTGTGTGGTTCTGATTATAATTGGTGATAATAAAGAGCATACAATTCTATTGTACTTCCAAAATGATTTCGAATGATCTCAAATTATAGGGTTGCAGACTTGCTTGAAATGATCGAGGATTTTCCATGTACCCATGCGCCACGACCAATCAAAAAATTATTTTCAAATATTGTTTTCATAACATAATGAACACTTACAAAAGAATGAATTATTAGTTAGATATTATATTAATACCCCCTTGTATTTGGAACACTGGTCTGTGTCCTTCTAAAGATTGCATTGTAGAACCGTGGGTGTAGTTTCGATTCTTAGTTCTCAAATAATTTAAGGTTGTTAAGAAGGGCAGTGGGGTCAAGCTATGGTGGCAACCCTGCTCTATGCTAACTACATAGGATAAACATTCATTGCCAACTCCAAATAAACAAAATTTAAATGATTAAAACTAATGGAAATGTTTGTTTTCGGTTGAAAATACATGATTTTGAATAATTTGGTTCCTCATTCTATTCTTTCAAAGAGCTTTCATCCGTTGAAATATTCTTTTTCCATATTTTGACAAAGCTACAATATGATATGTATAGCGCGCAACGCTGTAGACTTTCAAAAGTATTTTTGACATCTGACGTTCAGTAGTGGTACTGCGTTTCATAACCAAACAAACTTATTGATGATAAATCTGCATCAAAAAAATAATATCGATGGACGAATAAATGAGTTACTCAATCAGTATACCGTCAAGTCAGGGAAATGATAAAAAATCTTGTTTATTCTAATCACTCACACTCTTCCCATTTCATCTTATGCGGCGACGTTGCCAAGCGTATGATAACTTGTTAAATTTCAGTAGCTTTTGTACAATTTTTTTGAGTAATAATTCAATTTTCTCTGAAACTATAAACAAGACTTTTTTGAAACTTGGTACACATGTTTATAAGACATTCGTAGATATTTTGATGATTTCTTGTAATGTTGTCATTTCAGGTAGTCGAGATAATGACGTATAAATCAATGTGAAACACGTCGCGTGCATTTACGCAATGTAATAACATGTCACTGAACAGCAGCTTTGACATTTTCTATCTCGATAACTAGAAACAAGATTGACTTCAAACTTAGCCAGAATATTCTTCACTAAACAGATAATATACTGTAAAAATTTTAATAAATTCTCATATACTTTGATTTCCTTCTCAACAACCTTAAATTTTATTTAGCAGCAACTTTGTATTCATAATTATGAGTCTTACAATTATCTTTTAAAAATTACAGTTGGCAGTATTGGCAGTCATCATGTAGAATGTACAACTTCACATCTGAAATTATATGCTGTGTATTTCAAATAAATTTATTTATACAGAAAATTTCTATTTTCAAATAAAATTTGATAACTCTATGGAATCTAATTTTCAGGAGACCATGAGATTTGCTCCTGCTCTAATTTCACCCCTAAGCTTCCAAGAAGTGACACTTGGCGAAAAGCGAGGGTTCAAAGTGGATCGAAGATAATTATTTCAACTGCTTTTTCTTTAAATATATATTCAAATGAATCTCATAGATTAATAAGTATGTTGTTTGAAGCCAATTTGATTCTGTATTAGCTATAAAACAACTTCAAGCAAACAAAATGTTATTTATGTGCTTGCTCCTAAAATCGAATATTGAGATTTCTATAAAATTTGAGTATAATGAACATATCAAAAAATTAGAAGTTCATCGGGACTAGCTTACAAGATTTTTTTTTAATTGGATTTTTGTTAAATTTTTGTGAATTCTTGTTTGATGTAACTCTCATTGATCCATTACTTTGGATCACGAAGGAGAATAATAGAGGAGCGGACACTCAGTTGGAAAACATGAAGCCTAAAATGTAATGCGGCAGACGAGAGAGAGATAGCGAGAGCGGGCCCAGCTTTTCATGCTTCATATTCAGAAATGAGATTATATTTGAATATTTTTCAATAAAAAACAATTGCCAGATAAATTCAATATTTTCATTACGTTAAATACTTTATTATTTATTAAATGAAAGGCAAAAGTAAGAGAAAATTGACATTTCTATTTATTAAAATCTGCAATGAAAAAGTGCATTATTATGAAACATGTTTTATAAACGTTTCTTTGGATAAGAGTTTTCTAATTATGAATAACAGATACATAAACAATTCATGAATATTTTATATTACAATGGGCGTAATAAAATTGAGAAAATACACACAAACAATTTCTTATATACTAGAAGAAAATATTAACAAAAAATTTAGCAAAAATCTCCTAAATTGCGTATATCCGTGATATTTATGGGCAAATTCCGTTCATTTTTATATTCCTTTCTGAAAACAAAGTATTTTGTCTCCAACATCTCATTGATGAAAATTTGTTTTCCTTCGATGGATATAATTTTCAAATCGAAAAAATTCTTACAAGTCCTCTGAATCCAAGTTTTGCTCTGGATTTAAATTCATTTCTAGCGTTGATGTATCTTCTACTAAAAATTAAAAATTATTTTAATCGAATAAATGGGAGATGAATTCTATCTACATTTTAATATCTTTCTCTTTTTTGCACAGCTTGGGCTTTTTCAAAGATCCATCCTGTTTTATCAGAGATTTCCTTGTTTTTTTAGAGACGCTTTAATATATCGGGCAATTGGGAAAGATACTCGGACATGCATTTTCTTTTAATCGGAAATATTTGAACGGTAACTGTAATAATATATTTGTCACATAATTGAACAATTCCATACTGTACTGAACGGTGAATTTGTTATCAATTATCACATCTCTATTGATTTCAAAACATAAATAGAAATATTTATATTCTTTATTAGATAAGAAGTTTTCTTGAAGTTGAATTTTTCGCTAAAAGTTTAGATTAGATACGTTCAATAATTTGAAACATTGATATAACCTTTAATTTTAATATGATTTTAAAATAATTTCTTCTCTCTTTACCAGACGAGCATTCTTTTATGATATCCTCGCCACTTATTTAATAAAATATCATCTTTGGGTGCAGAAAAAAGTGAAAATTTCTCTTTACATGTTCTGTACCCAGTGTCACAATTTGTCACAAAACATTTTCTCCTCATTTTACAATATATTTTTACATGAAAATACTAAATAAACCGAACCTAGCCATTTAATTCTATACAAACATGGGCCCGCCTCAACCTATCTCTCAGTTACTTTCTCTCTCTAACAATATTACATTTTTGGCTTCACTTTTGCAACACAGTTAAGATAGGAAATTGCATAGGCGTGGTTTGGATATTTGTTGAATCCAAAAAATGTCTACCTGTGCTCTCAGTTCTTTTGCTGTGTTAAAATATGGAAACTGAGGGCCGTAAAAAATTTCTTGCATGCAATTCGAGTGTAAACAAACATTATATGAGATTCTTTTCACAATTTTTGTGACTCAGCAAATTTCGTCACCAAATATGTTCAATTTTACACTCTTATTACATAAATTACAATTTTGTGTGTTCCAAAGGAGCAATTTTTTTTTCTTTTTATGGAATATGATAGTATTAAGGAACTGATTTCATAGGGCTGGATAATAATGTGCAATTACGAAGTTGGCACAATCGTTATGTCAGGTTAGATACAACATAGTCGAAGCAACGAAGATCGATAGGCCAAATAGCGGAAAAAGTTCATGTAGAAGCTAATTTTGGCACAGATGTAGGGTGAGGTGTCCTTAATAACATACTAAAAGTCCTGATGGGTGGGAGTGGAGCTAAGGGAGTGAGTGTAGTTTGAAGGTCTCTTTTTCCAGTTTTTTGTTAATAACTCGAGAACTACTGCCTTCAGCAAAATAAGGTTGATATAATAAATTCATCTAAAGAAAATTCTGTACAAAAAATATTTCATACATTTTATTTACTAGGATGAGAACTAGAGGAGATATGGAAGAGGGAAAATAGAAAATTATAAGAAAAATAGTTTTAATTGTTAAAAATCAAGATTTAATGATAAGTGAACTATGCTCAGATCACGTATTAATGACTCTACTACAGATAAATGTAATCATGATATATATAAGGAAGAATTATGTGCTGAGAGGATCACAAATCACAATAATGTACGTCTATAGAGAATGAGGTCAGAGCTTTCCTCCTTACTCTAAGTACTTATCCCCTTCCTAGCGACGCTCGTCAGTGGTGTTAGGTTGAAGATTTTACTCATAGATTCAGGTTTTTTTTTACTCTATGTGGATTTTTTCAGGGTGAAAAGTTCTAGTGCTAAATATTTGATAAAAAACGAAAAATTAGAGTTATTAGAAACAAACTGTTCTAAACACACACACGTATTAAGCTTTTTTTCAATCAAATCATTTTATCTGTATAAACCAAATGAGCAATAAGCTAATAAAATGATATCCCCATCCTGAACAAACATCGGTACTCGGCTTTTTTGAAAGTGTTAACGAAGCCTAAATATGACATGACCTCTCTTTCCCCAACCAGAGGAGACTCAAAATAAACTCGCTCAGAATATATATATCTACAAGTTAGTAGGTACATTTACATATTGCATCTTGATTATTACAGGAGCACATCTAAAAACCCTACAATTTTCTGAGAAACGTTAATTGAAGTTTTGTTTTAAATGTGTCCCTGTAATTTTCATAGTTGTTAAATACTGGTTTTTTTGAATTACAAATGAAATACTACTCACGTTGATCTGATTACTTTCTTATAGATACAACAGTGGCTCGGTAACTCCCTACCACCCAGCTAATGGGGCTGGGCCTGAGGAGATGATGGAATCCTCAACCCAGTTACCACGAACGACTCTGTGGCACCAGACTGAGTGTAGAGTGCGCTGCGGTTGTCGCAGAACAGGGATTGCCTGCTTTGATGTCTGTGGCGTGTGCTTCGAAGGCAGCATCGATGATGATGATGACGAAAATTGATGTACAAGATGCATTTTTAAAAACTTGTAATTCAATTTTCAAGAATAGAAATCGATTATTTATAATTTTTCATTCCACCACCCTCCATAAATCCTTGACTATTTATTCTAACAAAAAAGTGTTTTTAACTTTTTCTGTAAGCAAAAAAACCTAGATCTAGGAGTAAGGAGAAAACTCTAAGCGCATTCCACATAGACGCACATTGTTGTGATCATCTCAGCATACAATTTTTCCGTTATATAATACATGATTATACTTACCTGTCAGAGTCATTAACATGAGGTTTGAGTATCATTAAAACTTGATTTTCAACAATAAAACTATTTCACATTTTCCCCCTACCATATTTCCTCTAGTACTGATCCCAGCTAAAAAATGTGTAAGACATTTTTTGCAGAAAATTTAATTTAAATTAATTATTTTGTTAGAGGTAGTAGTTTCCGAGTTATTGACAAAAAACTGAAAAAAGAGACTTTCACACTACCTCCACTTCCTTAACTCCACTCCCACTCATCAGGTCCTTCAGGACATCCTATTCTACATTTGTGCCAAAATTGGATTCTGCATGAATTTTTCTAATATTTTTCTTTCGTTGTCTGGACTAACAATCTTAAAATCCAGAATGCGTTGTGCTGTATGAAGTTATTAAAAAAGGAAAATTTTTTTCTTGAATTATATTTTAATTTCATTTTGTTGTAGCATATTTCTGGGAAGTATGTAAGTAGGCGTGTACTCTGTCATTTGTTTAAATCACCAAAAGATCTAAAGACCACTGGGAATTCAAATGACGAATAGCACATTCCACGGCATACCTACATCAGCGTTGTGAGATATGAACATTTCTTCCTTTATTTACTTGTGCAAGATTAGGTTTCCATTGTTTTTCTTCACAAAAAAGATTCATTTTGTTGTATAATGCGACATATATTACTATTATTTTCAGGCGTTTTAAAAGAGTTATTCACTTTAAGGAGAATAAAATTAGTTGACGAGCTTGTTCTGTAGGCTGTGTACTGTAATTTTGAATGAATATTATGACATTTAAAGCAGCGAGTTCAATGGATATCTTGTATTGCGGTTCAAAATAAGAAATGTAAGATGAAATTGTTTTTACTTCAATTGCGGTTTGATCTCGTTATAAACCAATTCATATGAGCCAGATTCAAAGTTCATGAAGTAAATGTAATCGATGTAGTTTATTTCAACGTTCGAAATTCCATTCAATATTTTTTTTGAAAGAATTATTTTTTTATTACTCAGAAAGCTTACAGCTGATTGATAGCTTAATGTTACTACTTGGTGCTCCAAAATATTTTTATTAATATATGCTGCTCATAAATTCGTTAAGTATCGCCCTCGAAGCAGCAATTTCTCTCTGTTAATAATTTGTAGAACAAGCTAATAGCTTCACACATTACACCCATAAATATACTTGTAATTTGACTCTCGTAGTCCCTCATTACAAGATCGCGTTACATTTAAATTTTCCTGTCATAAGTTTTATGATAAATGCACCACCTGCTTCAATTTCATGTCGAAATTCTGTCGTTGCTTCGCACCTTTCAAACAAAAACGAAAAATACGCGTTGAGAAGTCAAAATCACCAGGGTGTTTACAAATGTAGTTATAATTATTCCTAAAATAACGGGACTTGATAAAAAATTGGAAATTACTTCTCACCTGTATTCGAGCTTCTGTAAGTCCTATCTTCATTGCTAGTTCCTCCCTGAAAATAAAAAGAGGTGTAATTATTGCTAATTGCATCGCGTTTTAAGAAGATCGTTATTCTTCATTTGCTGTAGAAAGCTAACCTACAAAACTTATTAATTTCGCAACTTTCTCGAAGATCGTAATTTAACTAAAGTTAATTTGTACACTACTGGTACTTAATTATTAAATTTCAATACAAAAATCGAATATTTTTCCACTTCTAAAAGAATTAATTACGAAAATATCAATTCTAGATTGCTGTTGTCAGTTTTTATTTGACGCGCAAATAAATAAGATATATGCACTTGGCAACACTGTTAATAAATGATAATTGAGTTGATATGTTTTTACAATAGTTTTTCTTTCAATTTCTTATTCAAGTTTATCATTTATAAACTAAAATATTAACAGTACATTCAAAGTGTACTAATATCAGTGAGTTATTTTTATTTAAGAAAAAGAAAAAAATAATAAAATATATATTGAAACTATAAAAACAGAAGCCATGACAATTAAATAGTATATTGTGTGGCTAGGGACGAAACAAGACGATTTCAGCTGAGGGTGAGCGTTGCTTGCCCGAGCGAAGCGAGGGCCGGCATCACCCTCGGCTGAAATCGTGTTTTGTCCCGTGCCACACATTGTATTTTTCATAATACCTGCATTGAAACTTTCCACATTACAAATTTGTCATAACAAAGTAAATATTTTTCTTTTGATTTTGCAGGTAACAAGTTGAGAGTAGCTACTTGTGCTTCATCAATAAGATGTTGTGGTGTACTTAAAATTATCGTATTAATACTTTTTTTCTTGAAACTAATCGTCTTTCTAATTTAATTTACAGTTCCGAATACAACAACTGTCAAATTAACTAAGGTTATATGATTCTCATTTAGAGATTGACAATGAACAAATGCGACTCTGCCAGGGATAAAACGATGTAAAAAATTAATTCAGCGGGCTGAAACAAACTTGTTTCTCCCCTCGGGCAGAAACAAGCCTGTTCCTGCCCGGCTACACTCGCATTTGTCTGCAATTGTCTTGTTTCGACTAACAAAACAGGCGTTGAAAAGCGTTGTTTCAATGCAGGTATTATGAAAAGAACATTATTGACAACCGTAAAACATGTTATTGCTATTTTTTGATTTTTTTGCTGGTTACAATACACAAAACACAGAATTTCAAGATGTTTGATGACGTAATTTCGATAAGCATTCCGTGGAATAGGCAATTTGTCCTGTCGGAATGTTCCCCTGATAAAAAATCTGTTTTGGAACGAATGTCCAAGTGTTTTGGCGCCAATTACTGTTTGGTACCTTATCTGTTGTAGCGGCAAATAAAGGGTAGCTGGATATAAGTAGGCCAGTTTTTATTGAGAAAAATAAAAATTAGATGACAATCCAGATTTCAACGAAATGTTTAATATTAACGAATAGAGGTAAATGACGTTGAATCTAACATAGTTATCAGTGCTGTAAACATTAGATAAGAAAAACTTTAAATATTGCCTTACAGAGAGTAAAGTGCACTAAAAATAAGTGTATAGATAAAAACAACTGGATCAAGCATCCGAAAAAGGCAAAAAAGCATTAAAAAGTAGCTGAGTATCTTGGTGCGGCTTCTGCTTTCCATCAGTGCTAATCATTACAAAAAATCAACTTCTATAACTTTGTAATTAACACCTAGGGCGTTAAAGAATTGCACTTTGGCAAATGGGCGTTGATATATTTCCAAACATTTATCAAGAACAGGGTAACTGCCAACCTTTTCGACGATCATCGGTTTTGTCCGAGTTACATCGGGTGGAGATCAACAGGTCAACATTCCACGCTGACCTTGGGGCTTTGTTAATAAACACCAAGAACAAAAGGAGGGAAACAATTGTAATTTAGACAGATTTCAGGACGAGAAAAAGAAGAGTGCAAAAAGCGACACAGAAGTGCAAAAAATCTAAATTATGAAGGGGAGAATTACAATAGCAGAGAAAAAATAAATGGAAACTAGGAATTTAACTCATATGAAACAGTATGCAATATTACTACAAAAGAAAAATTCCTAACAGAGTACCTGGAAATGTAAACATAATTACATCAAATTGCACATATTACAATTGCTATAGTTGAATTTTTGTTGGTGAAATTAGACTGTCATAGTCAATAAATACGAACAAATATCCTCGATCCTGATAATCAGCCGAAGTATCTTCAAGGGAATTTTCGCTAATATATCGAGAACTAGGAATTAATACATTCGTTTTGACGGTATCACACTTGCTATATTCAGAAAATGTTTATTTTTTGTGACCTCTTTCATCCCTCTTTGAATGAGAAACAGATAATTTTGAGTAATGAATCTTGAACTAGGTGCTCTATAACGGTTCCAAATTTCAAATCGATATCTTAACCCATTTCAGACAAAATGAACTCTAATTAATAAGCAGACGAATACGAGATGCATTCTTCTTATAGTACACTTCATGCATTTCCGCATATATTTGAAAAACTATGCTACACAACATGAATTAAAAAAATTCTACAGTATTAAGACTATGTCATCCTGCACGGAGTTGTGATGATGACCGTGCGAGTTGCTATTATGAAAAATGACGTTATTACTGATTTCGGTATGAGGAGACATGCTGGATTCCGTGATATAACAATTGCTATTTTCCATATTTGTCTGATAGATTCGAGTGGCAATCAATAGAAAACTAATATTTAGTCATGTAAACATGAAACACGAATAATTCTGTTGATACTGAAGGATCTGATAGACTGCAAAATGGTGACAGATGGTGCTCTCCGATTTTATATCGCATGCCTTTTTGAGGTTTGAAAAATTACCACTTGATAAGAAAGGTAAAAAGGTTGAGAAATGGGAATATCAGGCTCTACTTCTTTTCCAAGTTTCAAGTCAATATCTAAATTGGTATCAGGGAAAAATGGTCATAAGCAATAAACAGATGGACACAAAATTCACTTCTCTTATAGTACTTGAGTACACTGCAAGCTATTTCCACTATTATTTCAGAAATAACATGACATGAATTTAAAAAAAAAATACACTTTTAGAGCCTCCGAATAAAATTCATTCAAACAGTACTTCACTTGCTCTAATTGAATCTGATGAGTAAGGTTTCAACAATTCTTACTTCAAATCTTTCTATTTTACCATCAACGGAGTGAAAGATGTTTTTTTTTTCTTTCGCAATTTGGTGAATTGGTCTCTGGCAGCTGTTCATGATAAATTTCAATCACGGAAATATCCAACTTCCATGATGAACTGACTGTAATTATCAAGTCAATATCAATGTCAACTCGTTGTGGTCTCACCACAGACCTCTGACGTATTTTTCCATTTAGGAGGTCCAAAATATTACGGTAATATCAGTCAATTATTGTTTTACTCTTCACAGGGTAGTATGAGAAGAATCTCTTTTGCAAATTAAAAAATACTGGTCATGACCATTCCAGTAGTTAGAAACGATTTCGCCTCTTTTAGTTCAGAGCCATCAGTTTCCAATGTCTACTTTGAATTTTGTTTAGTTTCCGAGTGAAATGGTGGACCACTAATTCATAGTGACAAATCGATTGGATTCTATTTCAAACGATTGAGAAATTAGTTTTCTTATTTTTTTTCGGTCAACATATCTATTTCCTGATGTACTTAGGAAGTACCGTACCCATTCTTTTGATATGCCTACGGCTCATGCTATCTCATAGATTTTAGTGCTCGATTGGTTTATCGTTCAACGAAAACTCATCCAAAGTTCATGATGGTTTTTTGCAGACCAAAGGAAAGGTGCAAGAAGTTCTTTAGGATAAATCATGTAGTGCACCATCTTGATGTTATTCTCTGTGTTTACAGAATCGTTCTCAAAGAATGTATAACTCTATTTGAATACAGTTACCCATTTCATTTCTGTTAGAAATGGAAGAGAAGACTCCTTATGAAATATAATCAACTTTGGCTGGATTTTCGTTGTTCGATAAACCGATAAGACCACAGAATTTCAAGAGAATACGATGTTCTAGTTTATTTATTCTAAAGAGCACAACACTATCTACTTTCAAAAAAGTGGATTGAAGTTAGTTACTGAAATAAATGTATCAAAATCACAAAAAAAAATCTTCGATAAAATGCTTTTTGTATACTTGATGGAAAACATTAGGTTTAATATGTAGAAATCAGTAAAGAAAAGTGCCAGTTTTCCAATTAGCAACACTTTTCTAATTAGCAGCAAAAAATAACAAACAAAAATGCATTATGACACGTGCCCAAATGACAGCTTTGACCTAATTAAGAAAAATTACAAGTTGAACAAAAACTCACTCGATTTCGCCGGAAACAAATGGTGAAGTCGCGTCTTTAGCTGCATCCAGAATATCACAAGAATCTTTAGCTTTCGATGCTTGTGACAAATTAATTTTTAATATTGTTTATTTGTTACTATGCTTTTATTTAGCAGTTGTCAAATCCGTTACTACGTTTCTGCAAGAGCACAACCTTGATTAGTATTTCTGTAGAAAATTATTTCTATTCTTAACGTTTCCCACTAAATTTTTTCCATCAAGTATACAAAAAAATTGCATGTTCAACACGTAAGAAAAGCGATATCTCTTTGCTCGTGTAAATTTAATTTAAATATTTACACTCGCTAGTAAACTCTCACTTTTCTCTACTTGTTAAGCAATCTACTATTTTTCTTTATTAGAAATTTTTTTTAACACTGTCCTCGTAATTACATGTTACATGGTTAGTTTCATCAACTTCATTTTTTGCTGCCGCCTGTACCTTATGTGGTAGCCTCATGAGCCGGCCCTGAAATATACGACAAATTTGAAATTGATACTTTCAAGAGATACCTCATTTGCCTTAACCAAAAAAATATTAATTGTCCTCCTGAAGTTTGACTCTGAATTCTGGAATAGATTTGAATGAACAATCTCTGTGTATTCCAAATTTTGATGTCTGTAACTAATAAAAGAACAGACACAAAATACGTTCCTCTTTTAGTACTTGAGTATTTGAAGAAAGGAACTCTCAAAGTCAGAACGAAAAGTCGAATGAAAAGATGTGACAATTGTGTTTTTGCGAGCCAATAACAATATCTCTTCCAATATAATAATCCTCTAGTAAATGGATTTAAATTGTTGATATCTCCATCAATTTCCATGACACATGAAAGAAAATTATAAGAATAGTAATTTTCTTGAATGCTCTAATCTTTGTTCACAAGGGCAAAATAAGTTAAGTGTATAATACAAGTGCTCATTTCGAACGTAATACATGTCAACTGTTTTGACTCAAACATATGATTATGCAAATAAGTAAAAGGGAAAACCTCAAACAAGTTCTTGGAAAAATGGAAAAGTAATGAGTACAATTGTTTCCAAATATATGGTTGAAAATCTTTGAACTTAAAGCAATTGTTTCGGCGAATTGGATGAAACAGTGGATAGGTATTTGTATGACATGATAAAAAGAAGAATCATCTTTGATGATATATTCATAAAAATATGAAGACAGAAAATATTGAAATTACAAATAATTCCGAGAAAATTAATATTTTGAAGATGTTGAACAACAGTTAAAAAAATTAATAATTCAATCTAATATAATTCGTGCTCTCCCCAAAATTTTTCAACACCAGTAACCGTTGCATCAACCACAGAAGCTCAGGTCAAACCCAACCATAATTCGGTAATAACCTTACGAAACCAATTTCCCTAAACTAACCCAATAAGGCCGGTAACAAACGTGGGTTTTAATAACACTCTGGACAGTCTCGACTTAATCGAATTTGACGGATCGGAGGCCTACATAAATTACCTAAAATAATAGGGCAGTTATTAACCGAGCTCTCGGCAGTGTGCAAGTGTGCCGCACCTTTAGCACTGTGTCATGATTGTAATTGGTTACTCTTGGTTCTGTAACCGCTCTGTAAGCGCTCTGTAACCGGTAATTTCCGGTCATTACGCTACTACTTCGGTAATGAACGGACACTTAGTCATTACCTAACGACTGCTAAAATTGTTAATAACGGCGGAGTAAATGGATTTTTTCGTCTACCGAACCTCAAGTTGATCGTGGATGAAGGGCTCAAGCGTTAATTAACCCTTTAGACCCCAGCGATTTATTGCAAAGTTAATTAAATTTTTTCAAAGGAAATTTAATTTAAATTTATAAAGTTCGGGAGGTAATAACTTTGAGAGATAACACATCAATTTTTATCTTCCGTTACCCAAAGTTGCAAGAGCTGCAGCATCCATGCAAAGCATCAACTTTGCATGGGACCTTGATTCAGAATATTTATTTTAGCATAAGTTATTAAAAGTATTGTTATTTGGTATTCAATAAATTCTTTTTTGACTGAGCAAATTGTCCAAATTAATTCCATAAACAATGGAAAATTTATCTATTTATTTTTCCCTCGTAAATTCTATCGATTTATTTATGCTAATCAAGTAAACTAAAAATTTGTCTAATTGTCAATCAAAACCTGTGAATAAACAAATAATGTCATCTACGTATCTATACCAAAAGGAATGTATAGAAGATTTCAGGCATAAATAATTGAAAAATTTATACCAAGATATGTGCAGAGAAATAGAACGATACGAAACCAGAATTATTTATGTTAAAAATAAAGGACAGTTGGTAACCGACGAAGAAAATTGAATAGATGGGCAGATTATTTTTAAAATGTAAGAAAAAGAAACAAATATTGCCCTCAGCAAATCGAATACATAGTATTAAGAACAGCAAAAGCGTTGGAGAAATACCGATAGAATTAATCAAAATAGAAAAAGAACTCATGAAAGATATTTTTGAGCTGATAAAAGAATAGTAGAATACCTGAAAAGTGGTTGAAATCTTTGATTCATCTTACACTTAAAAAAAGGAATATAATAGCATGTGAGAATTACAAAGGAATCACTCTTCTAGACAGTATATAAAAAAATATTGACCATATTAATATGTGATACTAGCAACTGAATTTAGGAAAAATGAGCCGACCAACGACCAAATTATCAGTTTGAGACATAAGCGATTTTGCACTGTCTTTTTATAGATTTAAAACAAGCATATAACACAATAAATAAAAGCAAATTGTATGATAATTCCGATATTTCAACATCTCTGACAAACTTATGTAACTAATTAAATGACATGTGAATACAAAATCAAAATGTAAAGCGAGGGTGGACGGCACGATATCAACAAGTTTTTCAGTGTACAAATGTTTAAGACAGACATTCTATTTAATGTGGTACTGGTATTAAAAATCAGAGGCTGTGGTGTACATAAGAGTGGAGCAATATACCATCACAGACACCAGATTGCAATAATAACAAGAAGTAGATAAGAGGTGAAAACAGTCTGCAAGAAGATTATCAATAAAGTGAAGGGAGTGAGCTCCGCTATAAAAGAAAAGAAAAATAAATACATATGACCCGTGTTTCTTCGGACTATGATTCTTATGCTTCTTTGGATGTTGTTTGTAATTCTCACTTCTTTATTTTATGATCACAAAGTGACAATACTCTTGCCCTTCTGAATCAGTCTTTTTACTTACTTAATACAAGGAAGTATTGCGAAACCGACAAAATTCACCCATCGAGATTTTGATGGAAATATCCGTTTTGAGCATCCCTGAATCCATTTTTACTATTTTTGGCTTGATGTCGATGCAGTTTATGAGTATAACAGACATTCAGAATTTGCGGTATAAAACAATCAGTTCAATTGAAACGATAAGGTAGGCAATGATAATCTGTTGTCAATTTTTTAATTTTGTTTGACATTTTACATGTCAAAATATTTTTCCCTAAATTTTATTTCGTAAGCATGACAAAAGCGACAAAATTGGATCAGAACATGCTTTTTCATCCAAATTTAAAATTAATTTTCATTATGTTGGTCACACCGTCAAGCTTTAATTTCAGTATTATTCAACTCCAAATATACATACTTATCAAACCTCTTGAAGGCATGAAAAACAAAATGAGGCACTGAAATCTACGACTATCTGACGGTCTAAAAGTACAAGGAAATATTGTGAAACCGACAAAATTCACATATCGAGATTTTGGTAGATATATCCGTTTTGAGCATCCCTGAATCCATTTTGACTATTTTTGGCTTGATGTCGGTACGTATGTACGAATGTATGTGTGTATGTGCGTAACTCGCAAATCTCAGAATTCGTCAAACGTATAATGCTGAAATTTTCTATAAAAGACTGATATAGGATCTAGGATCTTGATGTGCAACCCGCTTTAAGGTTGCAATCGTCTGTACTGGAAGTGCACTTTATCTGATACTTTTCTAGAATTTTCCGCATAAATCTAGAATAATTAGCCGTAGGATACTAGAATTCAGTACTTGAAATTGCTGTAGCATCCAAATGATCATCTCCTATTTTCGTCCCAATCGACTAAGCCGGAAGTACACTTCATATTACAGACTTTTCGAATTTTTCTCATAAATTTAAAATAATCAGTCGCAGAATATTGAGATTTCGTATTAAGCACTTTTATAGCATCTAGTTGTACACCTTGCATTATGATTGTGATCGGCCAAGCCGGTAGTGCAGTTTACTCGAAACATTTTCCGCATAAATCCAAAACGATTGAACGTAGAATATTAGAATACAGTATTCAAGATGACAGTACTGTCTAGATGCTCACATCTTATTTTCATTGAGATCGACTGAGTCAAAAGTGCACTAGACTTGACGATCTTGGAATTTTGCGCATAAATTCAGAACTGTTAGCCGTAGAGTCCTGGAAATCAGTATTTAGGAATGTTGTGACATAAGAATGATGACATACTGTTTCCATAGCAACCGACTAGCCGTGGAATGATGAGATGTTGTGTTTGATTGTATATATATATATATATATCCAATGATGTACAAGTAAGTCACGTGATGTCCACGTTAGATTCTTTTAAATCAGCGATTGATGGTTATTGAAGTAAATAATATTTTGTACAAATACAAATATAACTGATTTGTTTAGTTCTTACAATAATTGACGTTTGTACATGTACAGTATTCACACTATAGGGTTGCTATGATCAATGCAAACATGATTCATATTAATCAGGATTCAACGAATCATAAATAAGATAATCAGAATCATAAATCGAAGAAACACAACTATGATACGGAGAAATGATCAGAATGAAGAGGCAAAATATATTCAAATTAAAAAAAAAGAACGGTCTAGGTACAGTTTTGAAGAGGTAGCTAAATTCATTTGTTTGGATGTCATTTTATCCGAAAATAATAAAAAAGACGAAGAAATTTTGAAAGGATTAGCAAATAGTATATAGAAGCCGACCGCACCATATCTTTCCTGATCGGGCTTACAACCAAACTGTATATGAATCGATCGGGAATATAGTGGTCAATAGGTAGCCAGACTTTATAAATCCAGGATCCTGTCCTAAATGTTGAAAAAAAAAATTTATGATAAATTTTTTCGGGGTTAACTTCTTTGATAAAACAAACGAAAGTAAAGTACTTTAAGGCAAAACCAGGGTGCAACCTTCTCTCCTCTCCGGGACAGGAAAAAAAAACAATCGTGAGTTCGAGTAGGGAAGTTGAATACGAAAATGGGCTATATTTAGGGATGGCTGCCGCCCTCCCGGACTAACCAGGGGATGACACCCTGATTTCTTCTCAGAGTACTTGATCTTCGCTATCGACTGGTACTAGTTTCAATCGTAAGTTCTATCACGGAAGTTAATTTCGAAAAAATTGACCGGAAATAGCATTTTTTTAAGGACAGGAGAGGATCCTAGATTAATAAAGTCTGGCTTTATACTGACCACTATATTCGATTTATATACAATTTGGCAGTAAGTTCGATCAGGAAACATAAGGTGCGGCCGTCTTCTCGACTAAGAGGTATTAAGAAGAATAGGTTGTTCAACAAAATTTATCAGAAATAAGCATGTTTCTGAGCAGTATATACTTAGCGAAACAAATCAGAGTAAGTTAGAAATGTGGGAGAGGAAAGTATTCAGATAAATGTTTGGTGCAAAAGTGCGGAGATGAGTGAATGTGTAGGACAAATGATAAAATAATGTCTATATTCAATGAGCCAAGTATAACAGAAATGATGAAAGCGCAAAGACTAAGTGAGAATACCAGAAGAAAGAATAATTAAATTTGTGTTTCAGAGAGGTATAAAAACTGAGAGAAGCAAAGGGAAACCAAAGAAAAGTTGGAAGAACGCAGTTCTTGAGGATATAGACACTTTACAAATTTCGAACTGGAAAAGAAAGGCAATCACGAAATATTGTCAACAATGCCATAAATATATATTTATTTCAAAATATGCTTAAATATTTGGTGATGTAAATTCATTGGATGTAAAAGAGAAATACGCGAGCATACCTTATTGGAAATTTGGGAATTTGGCATTCAAATATTGTGGTGCTGCAAATTGCCTGAGTCAATTTGAAGCACTGAACATTAAATTTGATGCTTACTTAGCATTTGTTATAGCATGAGCTATCAAAAGAACCTATGACATATTGGTATGAGAGAAACTGCAATAATAAACGAATGACTAACTCTAGCATTAACTACACATCCTGCTTATTTTCATTTCTTATTCCAGTCTGTGGAATAGAGTGCAAATAAGTTTCAAGAACTAGGAATTATATTAAAAAACTAATTCAATAATAGCAGCTAGCGAATGTGCTAATCAAGAAGCAATTATGTCTGATAATAATTGGCATTTTTGTTTTTAATATAAATAAATAATCTTCGTAACAGTGTACGTGTGAGTAATTAACTTTCTTATCTTAATAACATCAGTGATTGGAAAAGTGTTCATTAAGTCAGAATCACAAAAGCAATAAGAGTACAGTCTCTGATTTTTACATGAGGTAAGAAGAATGAGCTGACGAAGTATGTCACAGAACATAAGTGAGCAAAAATTAAATTCATAAGAAATTACATTATAGTACTAAAATTCTCAGAGGACAATGTGCATGAAGTTTCGTTTGACAGTTCACATTAATTATAATTAAGATGCCACATTGTAAAATGGACGGGACAAAATTGTACGAATATCACATAAAATGTTTACCTAATTACGAGAATTTTACTATATCCATGAAATCAAAATGATGTGAATAAGAAACAACTTGAAAATAGTAAAGGTGATAAATATTTTATTCTAGTGTGAGAACAAGAAAAATAATTTTCAATTTTGGGTTTTAAAAGATCTTTTCTCTTACCGGGTGAATACATCAGGATAGTGCGTCCTGGAGAAGGCCTTTTCCAGCTCTTCAAGTTGATAACTCGTAAAGGTGGTCCTATATCTCCTCTGTTTCCTTTTGGGTGCAAAGTCATCGGGTTCTGGATCACTAGCGTCACTGTGTTCCCCAGTGACTGCTGAAGCTGTTGCGGTTGTTACACTAGGTGGACGGGCTTCGCTGACACCCGCTATCAAACCCTGAGATCCTACGTCTTCCGACACACCCATACTGTCGGTCTGATCACCTGAAGATGAGGCTTCTGCAAAGAAAAAAAAATTATGAATATTGAAAGTAAACCTGGTAAAAATGGTAAAAAAATGTACGATTTAGATACTTCAAGTCGTTAAAAAAATTTGTTTGGATAACTGAAGGCTGGAATTAAGATAAGTGCAACACGCAATTCTTTCAAGAATATAAAGTTTGTGCGTTACTTGATGGTTTCCTTTCCCCAACCAGTAATTAAATATTTAACAAGTGAAATTATCGTTGATAATTTTGCAAAATGAATGTGTAATTTATTTTAAAAATGCAAAAGGAAGTCAAGACAAGTTTTTTAGCTCGCACGTGTAAACGAAGACTTTAAGACTGGACAGTTTAAACCAGTCACGTGGAAAACAACACAATTCCATTATTGGAAAAGCAATCTTTTTCTCTACCCTAATTATCAATGCTTGAGAAAGCCGAATAATTATTGTCAATTTAACTGTAAGTCCCTTTGATCAACATCTGCACTTTAACACGGTACGGTATAAAATAATTGATGCGAAAAAAAGTTCAACTTTCACAAGACTTGCGAAGTTGTGACATATTAAAAATGAAACTTAGTTGGAAATTTAAAAAAATTAAGCTAAAATAAGTAATTGATTCAGGTGATACAATTCATTCCACTCAATCTGCTCCTTCATTTTTGACGGTTAAAAAGTGGGCGGTTGAATTTAAACGTGCCTGTATTTCAATCCAGAATGAATAATGCATGGGGCACTCAAAAATCGTCGTTACCATAAAAATCCACAATTCCGAATTAGACGATCGTCGAGGAGGTTCGAGAAATTGCTAAGGCTGTAAACATCTCGATAGATCGCGTTCACCACATTTTATGTGATGTTTTAAGTATGCTGAGGCTGACTGCTCGCTGTTAACAGTTGATCAACAACGAATTCGTGCAAACATTTCTCAAGAAAGCCTAGACTTATTTAAATGCAGTCCAACTGAGTTTCTTCGACGTTTCATCATTGCAGATGGATCTTGGATTCATCACTACAGCTCCATCTACCGGAAAAGTTATAGCAACGGTCGTCTGGGATTGCATGGTGTAGTGTTCAAATACTACTCAGAAAAAGGTAGAGCTATCATTGACGCCTACTATTCTTTATTACTGGATGAATTGAATAATACAATCAAAGTTTAACGTCTCCACCTGGCAAAAAAGAAGGTGCTATTTCACCAGGATAATACACTTGTCCGCAAGTTTCACGTTGTTGAGGCAAAATTCGAAGACACATGTCCAATATTCGTCAGATTTGGCACCCAGCGATTTTTTTTCTCTAGCTTAAAAAAATGGCCAGGAACGAAGATGCACTGAGACAAATACTTATTTTGTAGACTTGGTAGCATCTTTTTATTACGATGGTATTGAAGAATTAGAGCATCATTGGAATCAATGACATTTGCAAGATTATATATGCCCGGTTTTATAAAGGGCAAAATAATTTACTCTCGGAGTAAATAAAATTTACTCTTCTAGATGACAGTCGATTATTTGATAGCAATGATTCTGCTGTCATAAAAAACTCAAACTGATTAGAATTTGTCAGATAAAATAAATTTACTTTAGGAGTGAATTTACTTGGTCTTTTATAAAATCGGCCAAAAAAATTCCCCGGTAATTTTGCGTTTTCTTAATCAGGTCAAGAACTTTTGGAGCTCGTACAGGACATCTATTTTAAAAATGGACTATTGTTTTTCAACGTACAATCTTCCACTAATCCAACTGCATTACAAGCGTCATTATCTTGTTGAAAGATTCAATTGATATTATTGAATCTGTGGTTTCAAATCCTTTTGATTTTTCAAGGATGTAGATGTTTTCATTAGTTAAATTGATCCTCAAGTCTTCAAGAGTGACTTTACAGAACCTTGTATTTCTTCAAATTTGCCACTTCGGCTGCATTATGATAGATGACACTGGTGCAGATTCACTTCTCTGCATGCCCTGTATTAACTCCATTTTCATTGCGTCGCGGTTCACAAGTCCGGCTATCTGAGGCTTCAGTGAGGCTTGCTAAATTATACTAAAGAGTCCCAATAAGAACAGAACACGTGCCTACAGTTGCCGCCCTATTCAGGTAAGAACTGACTATTGAATTTGTAAGTTTGTGAAACTAGTAGGCTTTGATTTTTACTTGTACTTTGTACAAGTAAGTATTGTGAAACCGACAAAATTCACATTCGTGATTTTGATGGAAATATCTGTTTTGAGCATCCCTGAATCCATTTTAACTATTTTCGGCTTGATGTCGGTACGTATGTATGTGTGTGCGTTCGTAATTCGCCAATCTCAAAACCCGTCTAGTTGTACACCTCATACTGTAGTTGCAATCGTCTGTACCAGAAGTGCACTTTACTCGAAACATTTTCCTAATTTTCTTCATAAATCCACAACACTTGAACGTAAAATGTTAGAATCCAGTATTTAAGACGATAGTACCGTCCAGATGCTCATATATCATTTTCATTGAGTTCGACTGAGCCGGAAGTGCCTTTTACTCAACAGTTTTTTGGAGTTTTTTGCATAAATTCGAAAAGATCGGCTGTAGAGTATTGAAATTTGGTATTTCAGTCTGCTGTAGCATCTGAATGATTGCCTATTATTCAACAAAAAACTGAGCCGGAAATGCACTTCAGTTCGAATTTTTCTCAGAGCTTTTGTTCGTAGAATTTTGGTAATCAGTATTTAAGAATTTTGTAGCATGAGAATGATGATCTACTGTTCCCAAAGCAACCGACTGGACTAAAAGCGCACTTTACATGACAGATTTTTGGAATTTTTTGGATAAATCCAAAACGATTAGCCTTGGAACGATGGAATTTTGTGTTTGATTATCGTATTATTATATGCAAATTATAAATATTCAATGATGTACAAGTAAACCACGTGATGTTCGCGTCAGATATTTTTAATTTACCTTCAAACCATTTCACAGTCCGAGAACAATGTTCTTCTAAAAGTAGTCAGTGTGATACATTTCTGCAAAAATTCTTATGATTCAGCCTTGACTATTACCAAAGCAAAACTCAAATCTAACCCTGTCATTTTATAGTATGGGATGAGGGAGTCCTATTTTATAGAGTGACGCAGTTAGAGTTGATGTTTGCGTTAGTGATAGCCGGAACCGAGTCGTAAGAAATCAAGAAGGAATCTATCACAATAAATAATTTTGAAAGAGCTTTATTTCCTACTTCCATGTCAAATGTAGTAAGCCGCAGATTACGTTTACTAGATGAGCTTTTAAATGCTGATAGGTAAAGGATTTAAAACAAAAAACTGAATAATACCAAATGTATCTTCCAAGAAGACTAGAATTATGAAAGATTGAATGTTGGAAAGCAATATGAAAAGGACAGCTGTTAGTTCAGGGTTCATGTCAATCGAAACCTTACAACAGATCATGAGGAACAAGCTCTGTAAAAAGCCCGTAATTTTCATGATTTTTTTTGTAATTCTTATAGTTTTCCTTTTCTTATTATTTAAAATATATATAGCTCAATATGTAAAAAGTAAATAAAATTTAAAAGTAGAGAATGTTGTTTTTGTTTAATAATTGCCAGAGGAATCGTCCAAAAATTTGTATCATGCAGACTGATTCTTATTTAAAAAGTGAGTTCCCATAGTGCCAACAATTATAACCGTAAACCGGACATTAAATAAATAAAAACATTCATTTGTTTCTATTTGTCATGTTGTCTAATTACAATGTTATAAAGATATTGCAAAAAATGAACAGTTAGATAAGTAATGTCTATATAACTGCCTTATAATTTTGTCTCCCCATTTTGCACATATGTTGACTATTCTCAATGTAAAAACTTTTAAATACTTGGCATTTTTAAAGAAAACTCATAATAACTTACATTATTTTGATGACAAGTAAATTGGTATATTATTTTGCTTCTAAATTATGTTGTTGAAAAAAGCTTGTTAACCTAAAAAATGCTTAAATGGACTTTAATAAAATTTAAATTACATTTATTTAAAATACGTTTTAAATTACCATCTGATGCGAGTGTGTGAGTGTAATTACATAGGATATAATATTGTGCAAGAGACTAGAACAGGAATTATATTTGCGGGAAAATCTAAACCAGCAGTTCAATTATTTATTAATCATATAGTTCCTTAAACGGTTTGAGTGGAGCATTAAACTGAGCTGTCAGAATTGCATATAATTTAATCTTTCATGATATCTAAAATAATAAGAAATAGTCTTCAAATACCATAATACAAAGTTTATTACGGTGCTGAAATTTGTGCAGCTTTGCGCATGACACCACGTGGTGCAAAAATGAAGCTAACTTCTATTCCCAGTTTACAGTCTCAGTTTTACAATTATTATGTATCAATAATTAAATTCTCGCTAGTTAATCTTCTTTTTTAGATTATTTCAATCAACGAAAACCACAGTGGACTAAATTAGAAACTGAATAGTTTCACATGTCAAACTTCAAACTTAGTAGTGAATGTCTGCCGTCACTCAAAACCAAAATTAAAAAGTCTCACTTAACTTGAAGTAATAGTAATTAACCTTTTATTCCTAAATATCATCAATCAGTTATATTGAATTAGTCGTTTCGCATGATTAATATTTAATATTCTAGCAAGGTAATACTAATTTTTAAGGTTGATACCTTGGTCAATTATCAGATATCTAATTAATATTTACTTAGATGAGGCAAGTATGATTCAGTAATTTGAAGTAAACAAATTAAAAGATACTTTCACAGCTCGCTGCACCGTTTGCTTCGGTCAGCCTAAATTGCTCGATTCCAGGAAACAGAAACAGTTGACGCACATTTTTGATAATTTTTAACAATGGAAATTATATACAATATTATAAAAGCTACTTTATTAAGTTTTTTCAACCCAACAGTCACTCAATAATTCAAAAACTGAATGACAAACATTCGTTGTTTTTTCTTCGATAAAAAAAAATTGTCGATTCCTTTGACAACTCTGTCCAACATTTCAAAAACGTAATTGTCGCTTTAGATGACAAGAGGCTCACTTGTTTTTCGCGCACTCTCGGTTATGTGAACGATGCACTTTTTTCCGGGCCGGCTCAACTGACATAGAGACAAAACAAAACAGAAGAATGAAGCCACTAATTGAAGCACAATTACATGTCATTAGCAACGCACTTCGCCGTAACGGAGATAATGTAATTACTCTAATTAAAAAAACAAAACATATGCGCGCACCTTTCGAGGACCTTAGTTTTCGGCTGATGTTTGTTTATCGAGATTGCATCGCTCTCGAAAACTTTATTCAGGAAGAAAACAATTTTGTGGGAAGTATATGAATATTTTAGAACAATAACCAAATTTCTATTCTTGCATAACATGAAAACCGACTTTTTGGATTACCCTAATTTATATACTTCATATACAAATATTTCACGCATCAAAGTTTACATATAAATTATAGATATCTTGGTACACCTAGTCAGTTTCTTGCTTCTGTCTTGTATAGATATTAGCTAATATGTTGATCATTTCCACAGTAGTCTTTCATAAATATTGCCTGTTTTGTATTTGTATATAAAATTTAATGCTTCGCAATGAAAATGCGGATAAATGTTACATAATTCAAGTCCATCAAAAGTACGATATAATAAAATTAAATGAATCCAAGGATGACATGTTTCCATCATCTGAGAATATTAATGATATCATATTTAATTAAATAACTAACCAATAAAAAATCAATTTGCATAATAATATCTAACAGGCGCTGTTAGATTAACGATCTAATGATAAACTACTCGTAGTTTAATTAAATATGCAAATCAACGTTTTTACGAAACAAGTACAGTTTTTCTTTCATTGCGTGTCATATTTTCATTGTTTTGATGATGAACAATACTTGAATTTTGTTTTTACTATCTTCACAATCGCTGTCAATTGTTTCAGTCTCGAATTGCCCAACAATAAATTAATATCTGAATGATGATGAAACGTCTTTTCTATAGACAACATGAAGTCTTGTGCGTCAACCGAAACGTGTGAATTATAATTTTTTGTATTGTTAATCGTTGAGTTGCTAGAGCAATTTGTTTCACATTACATTTTATTTATTTTTCTAATGTAAATTAAATTGAAATTTACTTTGACATTTTTAGTTTCTTTGACTCGTTTTTAAGACTTTCCCACGATTATTCAATTTTGTTCAATTCCTATACGGAATTATTTTACAATGTAGTTTGTTATATGTCGATTCGGACTTCGGTCATTTTTGAGATTTTGGGTTTTAATTAAGGCCCGAGTTTAGTTCATTATAATTACTTACAGTTAGAGATATTTTAGGTTATAATTTAAATCGATGCTCCTTTTCAATAATTTTCCCCTTCAATCTTCGCCATATTCTTTCGACGTTAAATTGAAGCGAGTCTTCTTTTTATATTTGTTAATTAAATTGTAAGTACAGTACAAAATATTCATTTATACTTATCGCTGCTTGGACTGCGCGCGCCGCAGACAGTCACGCAATAATTTTTAAAGTTAGTTGTTTTGGGGTATCGTCAAACTATCTTTTTTCTCTTCTAAATTTCTTTCTTCCTTCTTATATTTAGCGTCGACCACTAGTGTATTTTTTTTTTGTTAATGGAATCGACCGAACTTGATTTAATCTAAGTCTAGAGTCAGTCTTAAACCCTAGTTTAGGACATGTTTTTTTTCCTCTATTAACTACCATCACAATTTAATGGGTTATTCTAATGTTTATTGAGTGTGCAATTTTCTTTGGCCGAATATTTTGGGGCATTTTGGCCAATTTATGTCATTCGGCGAAGTAGCTCATCTGTTGTGCATTATTTAAATTGTGATTGGTTTAGTGTTGCCACGAGACGAGACGAGACGAGACTTTAGTGAGTCTCGTCTCGGTCTCGTGATGGTCTCGCCTAGCTCAGTCTCGTCTCGGTCTCGCCTTGGTCTCGAGTAGGTCGGTCTCGTCTCGGTCTCGAGTCTCGACGAGAGTCTCGCCATGATTTTTCAAAATTACATATTCTTACATGTGGGAATCAATTCGTTCTACCTGATTATTATTTGCTATGAATTCTACCGAAAATAATGTATTTGCGTGTTTGGTGCGCAAAATTATGTTTCATAGCTTGGTCATAAATCTCCAGACGTGAGTTTCTGGCTCACTTTACAATCGCTAAGAACCACAAAAACACTACTCTACAAATAATGTGTCTTTTGAATTTCTTGCATTACACAATTATTCCTACATTGCTAAGCAGCTCTAGAAATTGTGATCACGTACGCGCTTGCGTATTGGATAATCTCAGCCTACGTCGAATTTGCAATTAGAGATGTGATTTTATGTCATCATCGTTGAAGACAGTCTTCCAGAAGTAAGAGACAGGGTCATGTCATTTTCCTTAGTTCGATGACAGATTTGACATTCGTACGTTATATAATAGTATCAATAGAATAAAATTTTACCATTATAATTAATAATAAATCTGGAGAATGATAAAAAATAAATTGAATCTGATTTCAAACATACAGTTCTTAACTAAATGACAGCATAAAGTTATCGATCATATTGTTTGCACCAACATACAATATTCAAGTTCCTATAAATGTAACTAGGACATATCAACATTGACATATAGAGACTGCGATCTGTCTCCAAGCAGTCTCTATGAATTAAAATGGAACCACTGGAGCCACGAGGATTCGAGATAATAAAAAGGCAATAGTTTTATGCAACAAATGTGTAAACTAAAGCATTATGACAAGGTTGAGGCCACATATTTCTAGTCAAGAATCGCTGAGTTATAAAACATATTCTCCGAATTTCATAATGTTAGTTCGCCACATGATATTTCTTCTACGATTTTCGAGATAGATTCATATAAACTAAATTCAGGCTACGAAAGCGTTCATTTGAATTGATGGTAGATCTAAGATGCCTACATGCTCAGTTGACGCATTATTTGCGACGTGTGAACCATCAAATTCGGAAGTAGATGAGGAAAAACCAAATTTTCAAATGAGGTTATGTTATTGACTGTGAATAACGGGCTATATGGTTCAAATTACTGAAATTTATGGAAGAATAGTATTGATTTTCTCTTCCTATGGCCCAGTCCAGCCTGATCTGATTTTAATTTTGTATGAAATTAGATGAGACACAGGAATATAACCAGGAATCTTATAGGAGTCGATTTATGTAACGTATTTCCAGTCAAAATTAGTTATAGTGTGATAATATATTCTTCCATTATGTCGATAATTTTTTGTGCAATTAAAAGTGTTGTGCTAGTATTGGGGCTCGTCCTGTTGTACAATCTTATCATATAAAATCTGCTGCGGCCACACAGTACTTCCCTAACCAAAAGTTTCATGGCCGGTTTAATCGCTGTTTCATAGATTTAGAGTGTCGCATCAATCAATTGCATATTTCAAAATGACAGCTGTCATTGTCAAAGTGACAGCTGTTATTGTCAAAGTGACGGCTGTCATTATTAAAGTGACGGATGGCGGTTATATTTAAGTCCCTACATAAAATAGGTATTTTTGAAAATCAAGAGTTCTTTTCTAAATTTTCAGGGTCTTTAATTTGGAACATACAGTTTTGACATTTGGTCACCGGAAGTATAATTTTATAACGTGGATTTCACTTATTATCTTTTCTATATTCCTGCTAAGCCTATCTCCCCAAATGCTTGAGATTGATACTAAACTAGACATCATACAAATAAAAATTAACAATCGTTTGAATATCCTTTTTCAGACTTCTACTAGAATTATTCCTGCAGAAGCTTTAGGTAATCTGATACCAAACATGATAGAACCAGATGACACTTAAAAAAAACAATCGACAAAAAAATATTGTCATGTAGGCTAAATATGAAGTGAATATTCTGAAAGAGCGGTAGAAAAAATGATTGTCTCAATCAAAAACTTATCCATCAGTAACCATCTTAAATCAATTATTATTACTATAGTTTGTCGGTATTAACCTACTTGCTCTATAAAATTGCTTTCAGAAGAAATAAGAATGAAGCTTAAGTGATTATGATACAAGTCTCGTCGAGAGTCTCGCGAGACTCTCGCCGAGACTCGACTCTGGTCTCGTCTCGGTCTCGACTTTTGACTCGAGACCCATTCTATGGTCTCGTCTCGACTTTTTGAGGCGAGACGAGACGAGACCGAGACTGGTCTCGAGTCTCGTGGCAACACTAGATTGGTTGCTTCACTATCATCGCTTACCACCCTGCGATCGAATGTCGTCCAAACTAAAGCACAACATTGTGGAAATACCTGACTTACCAGATATTTTCTCACCACTTGGAATTCAATCTAACTAGATCCGAGGCCGACTTGCAGAGGCTAGGCCGACGAGTCAGTTTTCCAGCGATTCAACATCAGCTTATTGTTTCAGTTTTGCTTTTCTCACGGCTTGAACTTTTATTGGTGCTATTCAGGCACATCGTGATTTCAGCACGTTCTCAGTTTATTTTATTGTATAATTCTACGGTAGGCATAAGTTGTCACTATTTTATGTTTTTTTTTTTTACTACGTTATAAACGCTATGTCCTGTTGTGAACTAGCTCGATCGATCTCGGAACTATTTTCCATTCTGTTGTACTTTTTTGGAGTAGACTTATGAACGCATTTGTTCAGATTGAAATACAATCAAGATTTATTGAAGTTTGCGTTAAGGACGCGAATCGCTGCCATTTTGTTGTACCTTTTGATTAATTTCATCTAATTTTGATTCATTGTTGCCCTACTGTAGGTGCTTTGATCGTTTATTTAATTACAGTTTAATTTTTTTTACTTTTTGTTATTTTTGATAATCATTTTTTTGTTTCCGAGTTCTATTGAATATCTACTCATTCGACTGAAATTATTTATTTATTTTGCTTAAAACAATTAGGTATTTTCTTTCAGCTGGTGTATAAGTATTGCTCTTTGAGATATTGTTTTATTTTATGTACTGCGGCATGTTGATCACCGTCGACAGTAAGGTTGCCAACCGTCCTGCATTTTGGAGGACATCCTGCATTTGAAGTCTGTTATCCTGTGCCCTGTGTGTTTAGATCCTCTGCAGGATGCTAGATGTCCTGAAATTTATACAGCACAGTGTGAGCCAGAAGCAATCATCAACTATGCATTTACGCTTTAACAACTATGATAACGCCGCGACCTGCGACCCGCTTTGGATCTGGCTTGTACTGCATCAGATGTTTAATCTTTAGAAAAGTGGAAACTAATTTTTGACAAAAACTCAGATCTCAAGAACTTTCAAATTATTTTGAAATTTGTTTTTTTTTTCATTTTTGGATCAAATGCTGATGCAGAAAGGATTTTTCCATGATCTCGGCCTCATGGTCCGACATCCGTAATAAACTTATTATTGAGCTTTTAAAGACAGAAAGTTATTTATAGTCAAAATTGTAAAGAGTTTCACACTTAGGTAAAGGGTAATAAAAAGTTGTTACAGGCCGCCAGATCAGGAAAAAATATGATTTTAAGTTAAGGTAAATTAAATTATTTCGAATTTTATTTATTTAAACGCGAATAAATTTTTAGTTCCAATAAGTACGTTGTGTATGTTTGTTATACTCGTTTAGATTCCATTAATCAAGAAAAAAATGTATGTTTGTTCTTAATTTCTCTTCAAAACCATCATTCTTATCCTCCTCGTCCTGAGAATTAAAATAATGAAGTTGGGAGCCCTAGTCGACAGATCTAATTGTTCCTTAATTTTTAACAGATACTTTCTCAGTTATGTGCCTAGGACCGGAAAACTAACAATTGCGTGGCACCCTATATATATCTTTGTTCTATTTAAAGTTATTTTACATAGCATCCGGCATTATATATTTTTCTTTTAAAACTCTAATTTTGTTGAAATCTAAGCACACTACTACCAATTCCGGCCATGGGATTTTAATTTTTGTTTTGATAATACTGAGCTAGGCTTAGAATTGGTTGATTTTGTTCCGTTGTCCCTTTAAATTTTGTTACAAATTGACGACCAGTGTGGGACCATTTGATTTAAAGGGATGAATTCACTATCCCCAGTTTTTTATTACAAGTTCTTATTAAATACTTAATGTTGATAATAATTTGGTATTTCCAATTCTTTTATTTGTAGAACCATACGAATAAATTTTGTTCGTAAAAACTTCCGATGCTTCTTATTTAAATGGAGGATAAGCTCAGTCAGAACAACTTGCTGCTAAATGATTTGTTACTAAATCAAAACTAGCCATGGTAAGAAAAAGATGGAAACAGACGCTGCTCACAAAATTACGTGAAAATATTTTAAGCTAGACAACATGCTGTATGATCGAGGAAAATGGCAGCTAGCCTCCATGTCTTTGTCTTCCTCTCAACAAGAAAAATACAACCCGCACAACAGTTGTGGGAGCCGCATCTATCATAGCAAATGCCACCACGTGTATAGCGTCTATGTTGGCTTATCTACGGGGAAAGTTATCTAGTCAAAAATATCACACGATGCAAAGACATTTGTACAATTTGTTCGAATGAAGTTTATGAAGAAATTGCTATTTCCAGATTTGGTGAAATGGTTCAAGGCGTGTTGAAATTTATTTATTTATGGAATGAACTGAAACATATGATTAAAACTGTTAAGGAAATTTAAGAAAGTAAGAAACGGATAATTTACATACTTTTCTGTTGATAATAACACACTTACTAACAAAAACGTTAATTTGTAATATTACTACACGACCATTAACTGAATAATTTATACAAAATTAATTCCTGATTGTCCTCCAATTTTAATATAAAACACATCGAACAAATTTACATGAATCTTTACATAATTACACTTGAAGATCGGGATGTGCGCGTACCATAAATAAGATTTGTTTAAAGCATTACCAAGATGGCTGCAACCGGCTCTTATTTATTGAAATTTTCCGTAATTTAATAGTTTAATAACAACATAATGATTTATACGGTAGATGAATATTAATCAGTAACAGTGTGACAGACAATAATTCGCTCTGAGCGGCCACGTAAAAGGAATATAATTATTATTGGAAAGAAGAAAATAGGAAGAGAACCCACGCGAATAAAATGTGTTTCAAATTGTATACATTTTAAACTTTGCCAAGCTTCAGATTTTGATGAAAATTGAACTTATTTCATTGATCACTTGTGTGTGAAAGTAGTTACAAGAAATGTATAAAGAAATGATGTGAGGCAAAAACAAAAAGGTGTATATTGAAATGTCTGAACCAATTTATTGGAAGACTTCAAAAAAAATCAGTAATCAATTACTTTGTAAAAGTGCAATTCAACAAAACGATACAGATGTAAAGAAGTAATACAAGTTAAGGAAATAATTAAATTTTAACAACCGTACTAAACAAAACAAACATAAAACAAAAACATCGACGCATTTAATACGTATCCAGGACTTTTTATTTGCCTGGAACATAACAGTAATAACCTTCTGTCAGTGTATTTGGTTGTACATGTAAGTTCCAATCATAACTCAAGCAAATAACAGTTGAACGCGTTTCCTTTAGTGTACCGCGTCATGCGATCTGAAAATGTTATAAACACGTCACATGAAAACGTAAAAATTCAGTTTATTTTCGAACGTCAAGGGATACCGGAGCTATTCTATCAGGAAAAGAAAAGGGATATAAAAGTCTTGGATTAAAAATTTAAAAGGTAGCAGCTGTTATTATAACTAAAAATTGAATATTGAAATATTAAATTTATCCCTTTCGCAATTTATTTCAGTGCGCCTCTGTTACATGATGGCGTTGAGAGTGCGATTATCGACGCTTGTCTTCGAGCCGCGCTTTGAAAGCTCAAAAACGTGAGCGAATTCGCCACCAAGGCTTCATTCCTACCAACTAGCAAAAAACTTATATCTTTATTACACCAAACATAACCAAGATCGCGTTGGCATACTCAAGATGTTGTTTTGTTACTGATGACTTGATTGCTTATTAAAAACTTGCTCCACTTTTTATTTTAAATACTTACAAGAAACATATTACTTTGGAAAATACTCTTGTCGACCTTAGCATCAAATAGCTGGATATTAATTTGTAAAAGTTTTGCTTCCGATTTTCCGTACAATTTTTTGTGATCTGTCAACTCGTCAACCTAATTCAGTCAACCTTAACTACACTTTATAACGTCTGCCTACACGTGCGCCTTCAAGCGACCAAACTAGTAATTAATCGAAGTGACTGAAACAGGTCTTACACATTAACAACATGTAGATAATGATAAGGCTAAGACATGCACTATAATTCAATCATCCGGACAAATCTGTCTGAATACGACTCTGTGCTTTGTTAGTAGTTATCGAAAATTGCGATATTGTGAAAATAAATTGTTATGTAATAATGTCAACAATTGTCTGTATTGTTTGTTATGAATAAAATAGTTTCGAAATTCACTTTACTCCTACTTCAAATCTACTGTAAAAGTATAGTGCATATTAAAATACTTCATAAAAGGTCATTGATACAATGACAGTTGATGTAAAATTATAGACCTTTCTTGTTTCCAATTACTTCTAGTATAGAGGTTTTAACGTACACTCGTTCAATGTTAATTAAACGAACAGCTGAGTCTAGTTGCATATAATGCACCCCTATATAATTCGCACATTTATAAGACATACGTGAGCAATATGTGCTAAAAATATTGATACTTATTAATTAATTTGTGTCTTTATTATGTAGTTCAAATTTCGCGCCTTGAAAAGTTAGATTTCGTAGCGCGGAAGGAAGTAACGCACTGTCTCATAATTTGACCTTGAGGATTTGACATATATTTATACTTATTGCAAGTATCAGGTTTAGCTGGAAAACTACAAACATTTGAAGTGATAATACAGTCAATTAATTTGTTTCGTATTGTGAATAACTATATCATCCGATAAAAATTTTGTTTGGTTTTTAATGATTTATATAGTATTATTCCAGAAAATAGTTCTTCAACTAGTTCTTTCATTCTGAATGGCTATTATTTTTTGACGTTAGCACGGAAGTTATTTACCATAAAATATGAAAATAGATCAACGCCAAATTTAGTAACAATTTCTGAATTGGTCGTAGCATTTGAGAGCACATCTAATTAGACTGGAAGATGTTGACAGTTGGAGCTCTCCGATTTTATACCGCATGCCTTTTCGAGGGTTGAAAATTCACTACTTGATAAGAGATAAAAAGGTTGTTGACCGTTGCACACTTTTCGGCCATAGTGTAAATTTCAATTATATATTTTTCAAAATTGTGTTTTTCGTGACAAACTTTGCATACCTTTGTAACGTGAAACAGCTGAAAGTGATTTATAGCCTAATATTGGAAGACATGCAATTCGCAACAGTCCAAAAGGCTCGAACGGTCGCGTGAACTTGTAAAAAATAAATGTTAAATTCCGTATTCCCAAATGGCATGCCAATAAAAAGAAATAAAATTTCAGCCATTAAACTATTGTCTAAAAATTGACATGCATCCTCCGTTTTAGGAGAAATTTTCCACAAATGTAAAAAAAGTGAAAATGCATGCCAATGAAAAGAATGGAATTTTCAGGCATAAAACCCCTGTGAAAAAATTGGCTTGCATCTCCCGTTGGCGCAAGGATGGGAAATTATTTAATAAGAGAGATTCCGGATGATTGGATTGAAATCTCTCTTATTATATAATTTCCCATCCTTGCGCCAACGGGAGATGCAAGCCAATTTTTTCACAGGTGATTTATGCCTGAAAATTCCATTCTTTTCATTGGCATGCATTTTCATTTTTTTTACAAGTTCACTCGTCCGTTCGAGCCTTTTGGGCTGTTGTGAATTGCATGCCTTTCAGTACTAGGCTTTAAATCACTTTCAACTATTTCAAAGGCATGCACAAGGTCATGGAAAACCCGATTAAAAAAAAATATATAATAGAAATTTGTTTTATGACCGGGAAGCGTACATGGATCAAATCTTTTTTATCAAAGGGTAGATTTTCAAGCCTAAAAAGACATGCGGTATAAAATTTCCTAGTCTAAATGTATCTATGATTGGAGATAATGCAGGTAATAATAATATTAGAGAAAGGGAATGAACATAAATCAAAATCCTTCTACTCTAGTATAAAACAAATTGAGTTTGAATGTGATATACAAGATGTAACAAAACTAAATATATTAATTTTAATTAGTAACAGAATTCGTCAAGAACAACAATATTTCTAAATTTAATGAACTTTCTGGATATCCAGTTGAAATTTATTTTGTCACGCTTATGGTAGAATTTCAATATTTCAATATCAATTAAAATCAGTAATTTATAATTTTGAACGATCATCTGAAGTGTCTTTGTGTTCCAATAATTCATTTATAGTACTTATAACTGTAACGAAATGACCCTGTCATGTTAATAATTCATTTAAAACTGGAAGAGTAACAGTATTTTGGATATATATTGAGATATTAGCTTAACGTTTCTGAAATACGCTCATGTCCGCAGAGTTACTCTTTTTCAGAATTCTTGCTTGTGATTTGTGTATTGTATGCGTAAATATGATCATATATCTCAGCATAGAATTTCAGCCGGCATGAATTATATTGATCAGCGAATGCAAATATTGTACCTTCGTTCAATTAGTGTTACTACTAGAACTCCTTATCTACATGACAAACTAAGGAAAAAAACATTATTACGCCTTGCGAGATAAAGAGGCATTTATTGTTCCTTCATTCAATAAATCAAAATTCAAGGGATCTTTTTCATTTATGACCTCCACACTATATAACGAAATCTCAAATTTATTGAAGTCTCTGTCGATACCAGCATTCAAGTTTAATATCAAAAAAATATTTGATGATATGTTTTGTCAATAATGTATTGTTTGTTCATATTATACTACGGTAACGAGCGAAAGTATCATAATTCGTAAAAATAAAATAGGCAATGAATCCGACTCTGCTGTCTGGGCAGAGCCTTTTATCTCTTTGCGTCGCGCCGCTCTATACAAGTGACATTCGAGCAGCTTGCTAGAATGATGTAGAAATTTCTAGACATATGGACATCTGGATACATAAGGGTGAACAACCTGACTGAGGAGATAGTGAATATCAAGAGAGTGAATATCCAGAGCGTGATCGGCTAAGTGCGAAATGTAATAAATAAATAACTTGTTGTAAATAAATATTAGTGGCTTTGTAGTTGAAGTTGATTAGAAGTGAGTGAGAAATAAATTGTATAGTGTTTGTTTTAATGATCTATACATGCTTTCAGAATTATATTATAATAAATAGACTTTTTTGGTTTTAATTCTGTATATCTTTTTTTTTGACGTTTCGACTCTCTAACCGATTGTTTCCTTCAGAAAAAATGATACAAAAATACACAAATTTGCATTTGCTTTTCATTAATTAAATAGTGATTTTTATTTTATTGATAAACAATTCCTTCAAGAGCAATAAACATTACACTATCATTTTGTTCAATTTTATTTATCAATGGCTCTTCTCAGTCGTATACTTATGAGAAACAATTTTTTAAATTTTGTTCACGTTGTTTATTTGAAAATGTTTTTTTAAATATATATTTGTATTCGGGTTAGGTGGAAGAATAGCTTTGGCTAAGCCTCGCACTTGAGGGTAACTCAATAAAGAAATGTATTTTTATTATTATTATTATTAATATTAGTTTATTATTATTATACCTGTAAGTGGCCAAGTGAGGTTAGATTTGACAAACAACAATGAAGTCAACCCTCAACGGTCTCAACTACATGTCAATCAATTTTTATTCTAATGGAAACACACATGCAATATTTTGACTGCTTGATAAGCACTTTGATTGAGAAGTTCATTGAGCTCACAGCTGTAAACGCTAGATTGAATTAACAACTGAGAGATGGCGATGCCAGCGACTCACTGAAATATTGCTCGTAGCATTGAAACAGTGATTTTTCGAATGAAATGTGCTGCGCGCGTTGGAGCTCGAGACAATTGAGAATACTGTATTAAACACGTCTTTTTAGGCCGATCTTTTGAATGAAGTGATCTTCATTTTAGAGCTATGGCTTACAGAAGTAAGTCTTGTGCACAAAAAGAATATGCCTTTGTAAAGTCGAGCTGAAAGTTTTTATAGTTTAAATGAATGAATGAAACTTTTTTCTTCTACACAATTGTGCAAAATCTTGCGTCAGAACATATCAGCTATGATCAACTGCAAGAAGAATTATTGAATAATGAAAGTATGTAAACTTGTGAATCTCAGATACACGAGAAGATGAAACTATACAGAAAGCAATAAAAATCAGAGAAAATAGAATCGAACGGATCAATTGAACTTACAAATAAATTATAGGTCAAATGAATTTTAACAAGACTTCAAAAAAATTAGATACTGGACGAATTGAATCATTAAACTCTTTCTAGCTATGTGCGTTGCTGCGCATGCTTGTAGCTGCTTTTGCAAGTCGTTCCCGCAAAACTTTTATAGTATCAATAGAATCCGAATATACCAAGGGCTTTATCTATTCCACAAACAAGTAACACGGATTTTAGTCTGAAGATTTGGCAGGCCACGCAATATTACATCCTATCCATCGTGCAAGAAATTTTGAATCTCACAAATGCCATGGTGGATCATCATACATGTACCAGTCGAATCACATGTGTTAAAAACAATAAATTGTTCAATTGTTAATATTACTTGATCAAATTATAAAATTGCCTAAATGTTTGATTTATAAGAGTGTAAAAATGCTGAAAAATTGAGATTTCGGAGAAAAGTTTAAATGAAATACTGTTGCTCTCGATAGGTTCTATCACGGACGAAATTCAATGTATTTATTTTTGTAACATCCTAAATATCATTCAGCAGCCCGTGAAATTGAAAAAAAAGTTCAGTGCCATCAAGAACTTTTACGTGATTTTTAAAGTAAGAACATTCTGCAATATTATGAGTGAAAAAGCAAATCGTGATCGGCACTTTACTTCCTCAATTGGTTTCTCCGATGAATGTACATCTATTCCAAATAACGTATACATAAATATGAACATAAAAAATAAAAGTCATAGATTACGGTTAACCAAAAAGCTTATTAAAAAATGTGTAAACAGTTTATCAAGCATCTTTTTATTCTGAATAACTTGGATCCCACAGTTTTTGTCGTCAAGTGAATAGGGGAGCAGCAAAATGCATAGAACTAATATCACAAACAACAGCCACCATCCGGTATATAGTTTTCGCACAATCATCAATAATACAAAAGCAATGTAAAACTGCAGTAAACACAATAATATTAATTACTTTCTGATAAAACTAATGCATGTTAAATGGAAACTTACAAAAACAACTTGAAATAAAAGAAGGAAATGGTGCATCAAAATTGCACAATTATTCGCATTTAATTATAATCATTTTGATTCGTTCCAGGTTATGTTCAGTATTTACATTTAATTCCTTCTTATTATTATTGAATGATATCCTTGATATTATATTCTTGATGGGTGGCGAGGTATTTCTGTAATAAAGTGTACAATATTGTTTAATAATACACATTAAAGAAAATTAATTTTGTCTGGATTCGATTTACCGGACATGAGTTTTATTAGTTACTAGCATTCCGATTGTTCTAAAGGATATCAACTCATGTTTTTCTTTTACTCATAAATAACTAATTCTAAAAGTTTCTTAATTGGAACAATTTATTCAGAAAAATGTTTCGGTTCTGGTATCAATGTCAAGATTGACAATTGCCAATCAGCTTATTGACTTCCCTTTAAATGTCAAATAATTCCACGTCGGTTACTTTTTTGTTGTCGCTTAATTAACGCAATCAGTTCGCTTCGCTCTTTTCGCTTTGCGACTTGTTAATTGAATATGTCATAACCACTTTTTTCTCATGCAATCATACGTCATTCCTAAAGCCAGGTTTACGCGAAGAAATTAATAGAATTATCGTACGTATCTACGTTCCAACGAAGAAAAAGCCTGCAGGGAATTCATCTTACGGCTTGTCTGCAGGAAATTGATGTAATTGAACAATTTATATGGAGCACTAACATTTTAATCTGAAACAGTGGCATCCAAACTTTCATAGAACATCATATCTGAAGTAAATTACCCTATAATTTTTTTTTTGACTTTCTTGTGAATTATATTCTAATCAACACTCATTTGGCTATTTTCTGCCAGATCAGTATTCCAAAACATAACATGCTGCAAAAATTTCAAGATATAAACAGTTTTAGAATCATCGGTTCAAGCCGAATGAAATTTTTGCAAAAATATTCCGATTTGATTGCTGAATTGTGCAATGGAACGTATCCTTTATACTATGATTCATCTGTTTTTATTGTCCGTTTTCAACTCTTAATACATTTTAAACATTATTAATTTTTTGCTGTTCACTCGGCCGGTTTGAATGTTTCAGAACCTCTACTGGAAGCTTTTATTTGCAGGTAATGAAATATTTACTTTGACAAGAAGTTTTAATTGACTAAATTACAGTTAGTACTGACAATTACATTTCTTGTCGTGATGTAGGTAGGTATTTACAATTTAAATCATTTTAAGGCTGTTACAAGCAATTAATTTCCTAGATTCTATCGGTTTTTCAGATTCAATATTATTGTGAATTGGCTTTAATTTTTTTGTAGAATACAGTAAATTAATAATGAAATTGGCAGCCGAAAAACAAAAGCTAATAACTATAAATAATAATAGTAGTCTGCAGACCTGATGAGCACGAGCTAGCAGAAATGGGAAATGAAATAAATTTTGGGATAAAAACAGACCAGTGCGAAAATTTTTGACACATAAAATCAAGAGCAAATATAACAATATTAAAAAATATAAAAATAACCGAATAGAAAGGAAAAACAATACAAGAAACAAGAAAATTAGCGAAAAACAAACAAAGATGGGAAAAAAACGTGCAGGATTTGGGCAACGCATACGTTCAGGCACCAAACCCCTAATTCTTACAGTAAAAAGGAATATGTTCACTCGACAAGCGTAACCTGTCCCTTAAAAATTTTTGTTCTGGAGGTAGAAATAGCCTGATCTAATAGTATCTATCTCTCTTTTACTAATGGTATAAAAGGGACATTTGTTACATGGCGTTTATCCACCCAAATTCCGACATACTTTCTTGCTGACCTCTTCTTTAAAACCTACCTACCGCCTTGTACCAGTGAAAACATATGTCTGCGGGAAACCATTTAGTATATATTCACTCCTGTGAGCGCACTTAGTGAATTTTGTTTAGTTAATTAATAAGGTTTGAGCCACGTGAAGATTGAATATAACTGAATTTATCACTTCCTTTATTTTCTGTGTTCAATTCAAAATACTAATATACAATCCGTATGCATATTTAATGGATAAAGTCCTGTTTGATAAATTTAAAGTTTTAAGAACAGATACCGCCACCACTGTTGGCGCTAGATTCCTGCCTTACTCCTTAGCCTTGTCAGACTGTATATAATTTTGATACAAAATACCTGTTAAGGGAATAAAGAGGTAAAACAGTTAATAACAGAAAAAAGTTTGTATCATTCGTGTATTTAAATGATGAAGCCATGGTAGCCAAGATCGAAGATGATTGATCATAATTGATTTCTTTCTCATATCAACTATCTTGTTCCTCACGTTTTATGCAAATCAACTAAAAGTGTTTATACTGATCATTTTCCACTAATTATGCATTCCATTCTAAATCGATGGATTGATCATATACAACCCGATATTTGGAGTTTTTTTCTATCTGAGCTTAGACCAGGTCTTGCAAATAAGGAGCCTCTCATAACGAGCATCCCTCTCAACGAGTATTTTCGCATAGGAAGCAAAACAAATTGTGAAAAAGTGGCTTCCATTTCAGCGAAATTTCACATAACGTGTGACGTGGAAAAAGGGAAGGTCTTCACTTCACATCATTCACTGGGGCGCCGGCTTTTCGCACCAGTGCGTCATCAATCTGTGTGTAAACTAGAAATTTTCAACAAAAGACTTCAGGTCATAAGTTCGAAAAAAATCCAATGAGAATTAAAAAACATAAATATCTAATAATTATTATATCTAATAATTATATTGTATGTTTAATGATAATTTCTCTCACTGGAAAAAAGTGCAGTGAAATTTCTTACACACAGGTAGGTTACAGCTGCGGCGTTTGTTGGGTTTATAGTATAAATTTTTTTAATGCTTTACCTAGAAAAATTGCGTGCATCATAAGCTTTATCTCATTTAAGGCTCAACTCAATTCATTTTTAATTGATAATTGTATTAATAATATAAAGGACTATTTCCAGAAGTCGTGGGATAGTCGTCTCTTCTCCAGCTATTTGTAATGTGTAAATTATTTACTGTGCCTTATTTGTACATTTATATTTGTATTTGCGTAATGCTATGAATATGATGATGAATTTTTATATACTTTATTGTATCCTGAATGAAATGTATAACTACGGCTAGAACCATGACTATAGTGTGATATCGTACGAGTTGACACGTTTCGTTATTGGTTTAATCTTACTTTCTCTTCCGGTTTAGTCGATAGCAATCAAAATGCAGGATGTACAACTAGATATTATAAAAGTGTCTAATACAAAATTTAAATATTCTACGACTGATTGTTTAGAATTTATGCGAAAAATTCAAAAAGTCTATCATATAAAGTGCACTTTCGGCTCAGCCGACTGTTGCAAAAATAGAAGATGACCATTGAGATGCTACAGCAATTTCAAATGCCAAATTCCAGTATCTTACGGCTGATAATTCTGGATTTTTGCGGAAAATATGGTGATCTGAGGAATAAATAGCATTGAAAAGGCTTCAATTTCAGTGCCAGTGTAAATGGTAGACTACTGTTGGTCGGTGGTCTTCCAGAGCCTGTAGAGGCGCCGTAGCCTGGCTAATGCTAATGCTATAGTTCTGACTCTGAGTTGTTTATCACAATAAATTATTTATTTGTTTGAGATTGCGTTTCAAGGTAGGGCAATGGTGATTTAAGGTAGAACCCTGGCTTCTATTGAACTTGATGGAAAAATAAAACGCAATCGAAAAACGAAACGTGTCTACAGTTGCTCTCTGGTTTAAGACGATAGCTTTAAAATCGATTCTCAAATTTGAAGTTTTGTGGGACACAAGTCTCTGAATTTAAATTCTAATTGAAATGTTCCACAGATTCCCCAAAAATGTTACAATTTATTGCGATACTAAGTTTTTCACAAATTATTTATCAAAAAGATGAATTAATTTCAACTTCACGATCATCATCAGGTTGATACAAAAAAAATTACAAAGTTCAACAATTTATATACTTTATATATTTTAAATTTAAATTTGTAAACTCTCTAAAAGGTTGAACTATAAACTTTTATCTGCTGCATGAAGGATTCTTCATGTAGAAGATAGAATATTAAAACAACTAATTGGCCAATTGCAGCACAACATCTTCAAGTATATTAATTGATGAAATTTGTAAAAATTCAGTACTTAATCTGAAGATGACTGCAAGGTCAAAATGAATTTATTGTTGTAATAATTGTAGATCGAAAGTACCATATTTGTTATGGGCACCAAGAAGCAATTGATTATTTATAACAGGGTTGCTGGCACTAAAAAGGGCGAATCAGATGCCTAAAAGATGTGCTGGATGACACGGAGTCAGGGCTATGGAAGATGAAGGAGGTTATCCATAAGTGGAAAAATGATAGCATCTGTCAATAATACAGCAAATATCAAACTCAGTAGGTAATATTGATGTAAATTCAGCACCGCGAGACAAGTTTTATAAAAAATATCTACTCAAGTCATGTTTCTTTTTTTCTGAATATTTTATACCTACGATGCAACATAAGAGTAGGGGTAACTGGAACAAACATTTGAATCTTGTTTTGTACCCTCATTACAAGCGCCTCATGCTGACTACAAAAAATAGACAGTTGGCTTATTATGAGTTAACAACTGAGCCAGAGAAACTGGAAGACTTGCATTTCAAAATTATTAATTACCATAATATTAATGTAGTGTTTCCCATTTTTATATTGGTATATTAAAACATGGGAATGATTGATTATTTCATTCTAAATTACCCCTATATTCATAAGTAAACTATATACCGCAATTAATTACTAAATGTTGTCAGATTCTAGTTTCCCAAGTAGAAATGAAGAAAGATGGAATGATACATGTATACAGTTTGTTTTGTTGCATAAAAGTGTCTATTTTGAATTATTTAAGACTTATTTAATTTAATTTATTCCGTAAACTGGTGAAATATCTACGGGGAACTAATTTGTATAGCAACGAAGTGTATCGATGCACTGATTACCTTTTAGGAGACTATAATTTGTGTCCTCCCTCCATATATAACTCAAAACAATTGATTATTCCTCTTTTTTTGAATATTTCTAGAGTCCACTGCGATAACTTTTTTATTTCACAATAAAATGTCGCCTCCTGATAGACAACTGCTCGCCTAATTATCAGTGCACGCTTTCAACAAAAAAAGGGTTGCTATATAATAGTGGTCACTAAATGCCTTTTAACAAAAGATAAATATGCCATCAATACCCAAACCAATCTGTTGAAGAAGCATTCTTAGAGTTCCACGAATTTTTATGGAATTGTTTCTAAATGTTATGCAGAATTCTGTATTTTATTAGATCACCTGCTCTTTTTTATAGACAATCGTAGTTTCTATTCGATTTGAGTCCGCTAAAAATGGAAATTACCCAATAATTAACTTCTTTAGGACTTTTAAAGTGCCTCGTAGAATAACTATTTTTAGTAACGTTGAAAATTTTGGGATAACAGTTATCACTCAATCAAATTGTTTAATTGCATTTTGAAAAGTTATGACAACTCTGACACTCGTCACCATAAACACAACTCTCAACTGTTTTAAAAGCCATAAAATCTTTTACAGGTAAATATCATCTTACCAATTCTACCAACGTTAATTACATAATCCCTACTCTGGCTACTGTCCGTGATAATCGGATTAGGTGATTATCCGTTCCACTAGCGCCACTACAAGACATATCTGTGACGTAATAACAAAGGAATGTGACGGCAGAAGCACTTCCTGTTATCTGAAAGAACTGGCGCCCAACAAAAAACTATTACCCCGTCTCCGAAATTGATATCTGTGATAATAGGTAGCGCCATTAGTAGTTTTTTGAGTTTTGGGGAATTTTAGAGAGATTAAGTTAGCATTATTCTTTTTGCTATTTTATGGGTAATCATCGTCTGGCCTTTTTTTATTCTCCAAAAATTTAGACACTATAATATTTACTAAAGTTGACAAATTGAATGATTTGCGTGACAAAATTGTTTATTATCTAAATAATAATTTGTTGCTTATAAACATGAGTTGAAACAAATTCTATTCACGCACAAGCACTTGCATATTTTAATAACGAATGCGAACTCGGATCAATTACTTGCTACAAATTACGCAGCATAATATGTAAAACTATTTTCAGTCAAATATTTCCAATATAAAGTCATTACTACTACTGATTGTCATTTGTTTTAGTCACTATAACACTCCATGAAGTTGAATTTTATTTAAATCATCTTTTACTGCACTAGATAGTCAATTGTTCTGTCCATAAGTTGCTCAAAACAGTTAATATTCAACCAAATAATTTGTTAAATATAAATTAAACTTGATACAAATCTATTTTCAGTTGAATATTAGTCTATTTCATGATGCATGACGTCACTAGTACTACTGATTGTCATTTGTTTTGAGCCCTAAAACATTCTATTATATGTTCAATGCTACTAAAATCATCTTTTAAACACAACTTCAACTAAAAATCATACCTAATAATTAAATTTTAAAATGTAAGTATGTCCATTACTGTCCTATAGATAGTCGATTGTTTGATTCATAAGTTGCTCTGTAGTTCGATTGTATTTTGTTTTATCTATAAGAATATCTCGTAGTATTAAATTTTATTTATTAATGATTTTGAAACTAATATTCACTTCTCATGATGTATGGTAACACTACTGCGCTAGATTGTCAATTGTTTTGGTCATAAGCTGTATTTCAGTTAGGTTATCCTTTGTCTTTCTATTTGTTTATTGAATAATCGTTATAATCGAATGAATTGAAGAATTGAAAATGTTTTTGAGTAAAATTTATCATAATACAGCCCTGACTATCTGCATGTATTATTCAGCAAGATGTGGTCCGGACCCAGCCCTATACAAATGTACAGTACATATGGATATAGCAGTTTAATAATAGATAACATAAACATACACACATCTTTATTTCAATTTTTGGTTTTTGTGCTACCGTATTCCAAGGTTGGAAGATAAAGGGTTGAAACCACGTTTATAATAAATGGTATTAATCAACTTCTGATTTATTATTGTACGATCATTATTTTAGGAGATATAACCTACCAAAGTGTGAAATTTCGCCTATTTCTTAGTACTTTTGATACCGTATTTAAGCGTTGGAAGATGATGGGTTGAAACTGGTCTAATGATAAATACTGTCACATAGTTTTTTACCAGCAGTTTCATTATCCTTCGATTATTTTTTAAGGAAATAAAAGTTTTCAAAATGTTTACTGTGCCTTATTCTGGTTTTCATGATACCGCATCCGAAGGATGGCGGATGATGTCCAGCAAATATCTCGTGGAGTATGACGTCAGGATACGCCATTAGAATCGTGAAAACTTGTAGTGGAGACTAGACGCTAGTGTTCACTTTGATAGAAAGTACAATCTGAGGCAAAGTTATGGAGTTAAAAACGTTGTACGCCTGCCACCATACCATCCAGATTTAAACTCCATCGAGTATCGGCGTCTTTAAAACAGTATGCTGCCAAAAAAGTTATTTTTACAATAAATGACGCGGAAAAGTTGTGCCAGGGTGTTTTCTGTATTTTTTTGTAAAAATTGGTTTTTGGACTAGAATTTCGAAGAAAGGGAAAACCCTTATATACTCTGCGTTAACTGAGAATTATTTTTTTGGCGTAGCTGGTCATTTTTATTGTTACCTGGTTATTACAATGTCTTAAGAAATTTATACCTGGTCTTGTGCAGTTGACAATTGCTCAAGTGTTGACAGATGTACAGTTAAAATTGATTTTTGATATGGTACTGTATAAGTTTTCTATCAACAATATTATTTTTTTAAATATAAGCTTTCAAAATGTGAAATCTCCTTTTATCTTTGATTTTTTGCTACTGCATTCAAGGGTTGGAAATATAAAGAGCTAGAACTAGCTTTTAATAAAAAAGCATGTACAAGCATTTCATCAGTGTTTGGTTCAGTGATCTACGATAATTATTAAAGTAGATATAAAATTTCAAAATGCGCCAGATTTTATTTGCATATCTAATCCCTTATATACTTTAGGGAAAGACGTAGCTCTACATCAAAGTACATATAATAATAATGATTTAGTTGTACTATTACGGAAAAATCTCCAACAATTACTTTAACTTCAAAATAATTGAACTATATTTAAAATCTAATTTTGAGAAAATTGTATATTATTCATTTTAAAAAATGTTCTTTGTCATAATTCGTATTTAATTGTAAATTACAATGATTCATTTTAGCGGAGAAGAATACATTGTGCTTATAATTTCTTAATTTTACTTCAATTAGAAACCAGGAGTTTTTGCTACTTAATTTCTAAATAAATTACTAATATCTTCAGTGAAATCTCTTATGCAATATTTTAAAACAAAATTAGCATATATTTGCCATTGCCACTAATCAAAAATCAATTTCAATTTGATCCTTTGAAAATGTCAGACCACAAAAGATTAAACCCGGATTAAAAAAAAAGCAAAGTGAATTTCAAACAACCTAACTCAACATTTCAACAAGCGAACACATGTATCTTTTCAGACTCCATTTAGCATTAGAGATTGTCAGCTTTTTCGGATGATGTTTCCATGGTTTCCAGGAATCAATTCAAACAATCGTCCAACTAAATTATGAAGCAATTTTTATAAACTGATTCAAAGTATTTTTCTGGGAAACTGAGCCATTAAGAAATTTTAAATTGACTGATATGTTTTGGAGTATTCGCGATACGAATTTTGTTGGTAAAAATTGAAGATAATTCAAAGGTTTCTTGGAATTATTAGCGGTTGGTCATGCGTAGAGATCTTGACTGGTTACTTTCTAAAACTGTAATTAATTTTTTGATTAAATTTTAAGTGTAGGATAATAAATGATTGGAAAATTATCTTGTTATTTAATAAGTTTTTTCCCAAGTTCTCCACAGCTCGCTCATGTGATAATTATGTGTGAAAAATCGTATAAAAAGATTTAATTAACCAACTTACTTTATACAGTTTTTAATTTGATTAGATCAATCAATTATAAGTTATATTGGCTCATTGAAAATCTGTTTGACTGTATTATAAAACATATAAGGAATGTAGGCAGTTTTTATTTATTTTTCTACAAGTTAATTAAACCTTTAAAGCAAAGAAAATATTTGTTTCATTGAATAAATCAAAAGAAAAGTAATGTTTTTAACGTGACTAAAATGGTAACGTTTCTTTCAAGCAAGTAATTATATTTACGAAGTATGAGATACATATTTTCAAATAATATCTAAAAAATAATTTCAACACATTATTTATACTATTATGTACATAGTTCGGATCACTTCAAGTTAATTTTTCAAGCCTGGTGATTCGAATAACAATACTGAAGACCACCTGCTACCGATTCTTAACTTTTTAATACCTTTAAATATAAAATTGCTTACAGCTACTTACTCATAAAAGTTGGTGTGTAAATGCTGTGAACAATTTAGAAATTTGGTATTTTTTTATTATATATTTTACGGAAAATGAGCCTCGTAATTTCATATAAATATTTATAGTAAAATAATATTTTATTATAAAAACACATTCTTCATAATTCACAAAACAGATGATGAGTCGAAATAATCGTCCAGTAATATAATTTGTTTATAAATCAATGTGAAATACAAGTATTTGATTTTCGCATATATAAATGGAATTGAGAATCATGAATGGTTATGTGAAAATAGCAACAAACAATTTTTCCTCTTAAAACAGTTTATGGTAAGCGTTGAAAATTTATTATCCCCTTATTCACCATGCTCTTCTCATCCGCCTTCTAAATTTATTCGACAAATAAGCGTATTCTTATGTAAATATGTTTTTGACTTAAACGATATTAAATAATATTTAAAATAGCTCTGGACAATAAAACGCAGGGAATCAAAATAAATTAATAACTTTATGATTTTTATGCGCGGCAAAAACAGAAGTTTAAAATTTATTATATTTACCTTGGTTGTAGGGATGCACATATAATATGAGCAGTGCGTTTTTATATCCAGGCCTGCATTAAGGAGTGTCCATTGAAGATATTGTTTATGGACCCGGGCACTTAGTACGAAACGTAATTGCTTACTGACAGATGTGAAATATTTTATAGAGAGGATATTAGTGTTCATTTTTCAAGGTGAATGATATAATTTTATATTCATTTCGCGTCATTCATATTTATTGGTTCCCACAGTAAGAGATACATTACATCCTTTTTTTTTTCAAATTTATCTTATCTAGGTTGGAATCAACTCATTTTCCGAGGACTAATCTTGCAAGAACAGCTTGAGCACACGAAGTTTAATTTTAATTCTCCTCTAGATCTTGAACTACTTCTGACTATTCTTGTGCCGACATAATTTGAAAAATGGGCAGATTCTCATTGTAAAAACGTTGTAGATCAACTTAAGACTTAGAAAAGATTGATTGCAGAACTGATCTCGAAACTAATAAACAAAATAAGCTTTTCATTTGGAAAACACTACATGAAACTTCAGTTTCGATTCCAAGACTAACCTTATGCCGATTCGATCAATTTTATAATATTTTTCGATCCTGAGCAGGTCTTGTAAATTTTTCCTCAGTTTTGTTTATTATCTTGTGTAGACCAGACTTGGTCATCAAGCTTGACTGAAGTCTTTAATTCTTTAATTCTTTATACTAGAAGCTCGAGTACATAAGTTCGAGATCTATCAGAGCCTACACGAGACTTTGATTTCAAGTTGGTCTCAAAAATCTACATCTTGTCTAATTTTAAGCTGAATTAATCCCAAAATTCAGCGAGATATTCTAAAAGTTTTGTTGCATTAGTTAAAGTTTATGTATTCAAAGACGACACAAGACTTTATTTTGGAGCTTTCTCAAAAATAATTCCTCGGTTCTAAAATTTCCCGAATAGTTTTGTTACATGATTGGATTTAGAACAAACTCTAAAAACCAGTTTTATCTACTGATTTTAAGCTGCCGTTGATCTAAAATTAGCTTTGAATCGACGTTATATCAAAACTTGACAAGAATTCACAAAAAAATCTGTTGTCTATGTTTAAGACTTAAATTTAATCTCGAACTGATCTACCAAATTCTTCTTCAGACTTAGAGTTCGTTTCATTTAAAACCTTATGACGATCTGGTCCCAAAATTAGATTAGAGTCTCCATTCCAGAAGTTCTAAGAAGAGATCTATCAGAGCCTTTCGAGCTGATTTTAAAAATCCCTCTCTTTGTCCAAAACTAATTCCATACAACCTTATGTCGAACTGATTTCAAAATTCGACAAGATTATTGTTGAAGTGCACTCAAAGACAAGACAAGACTCAGGTCTTGAAAATCATCCGATTACAAAATGTCTCAGTAAATATGTGCTGATTGAATTCAGTTTATCGTATCCTTATTTTGCAAAAGCCCTACAAGACTAGCTCAAAATAAAAAATTTAAGCTAGTCTCATAAATATTACACATATTCTCGAGCTAGTGTCTATTAAAGTTTAGTCAACTTAATGACTTCGGAACTCAACAAAGACTTTCTTTGCAGTAGCTATACAGGGCTAGTTGGAGATCAAAAAGAGACTATTTAAGTCTTTGTTGGTGAGCTAGTCTTACAGATTCTGCCCACAATCTCAAGTTTGCTTCGAGTAATCAGTCAATAATTGTCGACGAGAATTTCCATGAAAACTTTGCTGACGCATCTTGAGATCATGAGATCAGTCTTGAATCTAATACTAAAGTCATATTTTTGGCTTGGAGATGGTTAAAATTACCTCTGTATTGATTTAATTTTCTTAGGTTCAAGAAAGGCTACTTCAGCAGGAACTCTACAAGGCTAGCTAGCGATTAGACATATAATAATCGATTCTTTGATCTTGGGCCTGTTTCGATTTAGCTTGAAGTATACTTAATCTGAATTAATCAGGATGACACTTCTAGCTATTCTGGAAGCTTTGCTGGGTTCTCTATTTGGCCTCAAAAATCCTGTTTCGTTTCTTGAAATTGTCTCATTGACTGATCGCTGTATAAAATCTAAATATAATTAATTTCCAAATTTCAGCTTGTTTTTGACAACAGTTGGAAGAGTTGTTCAGAAAAAAACCGAGCATTTTGAATGAAGATATTTAGTGATATTTGGTTGGTAGCATTGCATTGTACATAACATCAGCTGTAACAGCGTGTTATTTGATTTTTGATATATGATTTATTTTCATATTGTTATTTGAGTACGGCATCGAGGTAAGTACTGTTTTGGAGCAAAGTTGTAACGTTACTTTGCTTGAAACTGGAGGTAACTTCCACAAAAACATCTCGTACAAAATTTAGGGTTGTTAGCTCTCCACGTTCCAGAAAGGCACGTCAGGCTCGATCCAATTTCAAAGTGAAATTTACTTTGAATTTCTGCCTCAAGGTGAAACATTGAACTGCGCATACTATCAAGTCGTTTTATAACGCTTAAGTGAAAAAAATTGCAGTAAGAAGCCAGACTTGTGGCGAGACAGCTCATGGTTCTTATACCATGACAATGCGTCCGCACACTAGCTTTGTCAATTTGTCAGTTTTGTGCCAAAAATCAGATGACTGTTCTTCTTCACCTTTCTTAGGGATCTGGCTTCCAGTATTTTTTTTGTTACCAAAATTGAAATCAGTGCAAAAAGGACGCCGTTCTAACATTATAGCAAAATCGTCACAGACCTACAAAGCCATTTCAAAGAAAACTTCGAGAAATGGAAACACTTCTGAGTGAGGTGTGTGAATAGAGGAAGGGAGAACTTTGAAGGAGAAAGGGCCAATATTCTGTAAAATTAATAATAAAGTTCTAAAAAATTAGTGAAGTGATTATGGTGTATCATAAATGAAACAAAGATATTTTGTGAAGTTGTCGTTTATTACTTTACAACTCGTGTTGGTTTGGGTATATGCGAAAAGCAGGTATCCACAAACGCAACAAGTCGAAAAGTCAACTCAATAGGATAAGCGTAGAAAATGAACTTTATCGGATAGGAGTAGAGGATGAACTGATTTTAAAACATTAGAGGAAGCAACATGCAGGATTTATACATTTGGAAGAAGTACGGGACAAGAAAATATACTACAAAAGAAACTAAATAGTTTGCACATGTTAGTATTCAACAAAAATGAACTACTAGAGTCTCCGATCTCGGACAAGTGCCACAAACTCCCTTTCCAATCTCGACTTAGTTCAAAAAATCGATGACTAATCTAATTAATTTAGTTTTACTGGAACAGCTAAGAATCAACTGATAACTGAACAAGATTTTGTCCTCTAACTGTCCTCGAAAACCATTTTTTCGGTCTCAAGATCAACCAAATTCTAAATGTTATCTTTTGTCAATTACACAACGCGACGTCGAGATTACTATTGGGACGATTTCTAATATTATCTCAAATGTTGAGATTAACAAGATACCTACTACAGGGCAGTGTGAATTAAAACTGATGTCGCAAATCAATCAAATTCTGATCCTCCTGCAGAAGATATTGGATGATAATACACCAATTCATTTATAATAATAATAGCAGAATAAATTTAAAGAATGTGGGACCACCAACGAAATTCAACAGATGATGAGTCCAATTTGAGGATTTTTGTTGTGTGTCTTTCCTTCGTTGAAATAAAAACTTAATATAAATTCAGACCGGAAGTGTCTGTCCCAAAACGGTTCGGAAGCCTTAATTTACGTTCTTGTAATTACATATGTACAGTTCACCCCTTTGTTCGAACAAGGTTTTAAACGTTGCCAAAATAATTTTTCATTTTTCTCTTAATGTGTATTATTAGGCCTATACCTTATTAATAAAGTCATATATCATTAGGAGTGTGGCGATTGCTAAATTTTGGGGTTGAACTGACATAAAAAATACAAAAATTAACAACATAATTATAGCTTGTTAGACAAATTGTTCCGAGTGTGTAATTAGTATTTTTGGGGAAAAGCTAAATTTCCTGAAAATAATTTTGTGGCTTATTTGGAGGTCATTGAAATAAAACATTCTTGGCAATAATTTAATAATAATCGTCTTCACTCCTATATGCTTTACGCTACAATAGCAGACACAATTCAAAAGCCTTCTACTGATATCTTCTAAGCAGAAGAAGAAAGAAGACAGAAGAAACGAAGAGTTGATAAAGACTCCATTAACGCCAAGTAACGCGCTCGCGGCTTGCGATAACCCAAAGTGCCGGCTCCGTACGTATCCAGGTTCGTATCTCTGTCTGCCCTCTTGTTTCTGTTATGTTTGTTGCCATGACGACCGACTTACAGACAAAAGAAATTAGGAATGATCTTTGGGAGTAGCTCAGTGGGTAAGTACTTTGATAATCAATATTCCAAACTTCTCCAATCAATTCTCAAAAATATTTTCTTATTTCATTTCCAAATTTGTTTTTAAAATTTAGCTGCTTGGGGCCACACATATTAGACCCACCACGTCCAAAGAGATCCCTCTGTCAGATATCCGCTAGGCCTTGGTCTCAGTAATAGTAAGTTGGCCCGACGGTAAGCGGAAAATCTGTTGGCAAGTGAGCGGTTGCTCGCGGGGCTTTAAAACTTTGACGAGCGGGGTCCTCATTTGTGTTGTGTTGTTTTACACACGTAATTCATTAAGAAAGTGACACATTAATTAAATATATACAAGTGTCAGTCAAAGTCAGTAAGGTAATAATTATTAGGAAATTAAAATTAGTTTTAATATGAAATTTATTTGCCAGTGGGCTGATGAGTACAGTTATTTTTGATTTTTTGTGTGGTAACACTTATTGTATGCGGGTTTTATTGTTAGGATTAGAGTTCCGTTTGAAAGATGTGGGATGCAACAGGAATTTATTTTGTGTTGAACGGCGCAGTCGGTTGGATTGTTATTGCTGGCAAATTCGCAATATTTCACAGAGATTAAAGTTAATAAGAATTTATTTGATTCATTTAAAATTTAAGGTTATAAGGCGTCACAAAATTTCATTATTCGATTATTCGTAAAAAATTGAGCATTATTGAGTCAATCGATATTAATAAGAAATTTTGAAAACATTGACTATTTATTATTTGTTTTTTTTTGTTCGGTTAGGTGTAGGAACCAGAAAGGACGTAAGATGACTCCCACCCGGAATCAAGAAGCATGAAATTATATTATAGCTCTCTAAACCGAAGACTTATTGTTTCATATAACTCATAAGTACAACCATACTAGTGATATGACAATTGATACTTTTATTTTATTTTCATCTCTTCAATCTATCAGCTGCATTCTTACCCACTTCAATAACTATTAATAATATGTCACTCCAATTAATTTTACCAATAGAAAGTCTGTAAAAATTCCATGTAACTAAATTTATGCAGTCATCAACATACAATCAATTTGTTTTCATGACTGTATAGACGCTTTCAAATATTACTCTTCAAGAATAGATGCTTATTCTTTAAAATAGAACAATTTAACTTCCAATAAATTTAACTATAATGAAAAACTCTCATCGAAAAATCAGATCAGGTATGAAGTTCTTATCTCATTGGACGTCTGCGTCAACGCTTAAAAATAGGTGGAAATAAAAATGGCCAACTGCACCTAAGGATTAAGTCCCAGTAAACGCAGAGCATGTTACCGTAAGGGCTTTCCCTTTATTTTAATTCTAACCCACAAACCAATCAATGTTTAACAAATCTTTTTTTCTTTAAAAGAGTACGTATATCCACTATCTTATCAATATGTTATTTAGTGTAACTTATTTTCAATTATTGATAAGTTGTTGTGCAATGACTTTGCGTAAATGTGAACCTCGATGTTTTATTTTTGTTGAGCTATATTCTTTCTTATGTTCTACGAACTTCTTCACATTGTTGTACTTCAATATTTCTAACTGTGATATTTTCTCTTTGTAAAACATATGATTTATTGTTTTTTTCCAAATAAATATATTAGAGTTTTCACATACCTTGTTTTTTTTTTCGAAATCTATTGCAAAAACTCCTTTGATACATGGATGAGTATTTGCTGTTTTATAATTTTTTTCATTCAGTACAATCCTTCCTAGACCCCGTTGTATTATTCTCAGAAATACCTAAATGACGATCAAGCGCACGAGTACTTGTTTGGTGCAAGTGTCCATATTTTTGGGTAGGATTAAATTTATGACCGGATTAAGAGCTTTTCAGTGGTGAAGATGGTATACGACCCAAAAAAAAGGACCGAGGCCCAGAGGAATTTTTGTCTTTCCTTAAATACTGTACGGCATTAATACAATTCGATTTATATGCTAATACTCATTATTCAGCGATGCCGTACCAACCTACAGGGGTGAGAAACCCCAGGCGCAGCTCCTTATTCTCAACTAGTATAGTGATGGTGATTGAATCAATATAAAATTCAATAATCTTATGGCCAGTTGCACCGTTGTCCCTTAAATTTTAGGTGTCGCTTAACTGAACAATATCGTATCAAAATTTAAACATTGCTGTCATTATTTCGATTCGATATTTTGTGTTTACGTGAAGCTTAATTTTCAAGCCAGAGTGGTGCAACTGGTTATTAATGCTATTTCACAATAACATTTTTTATTATGCCGTACATTTTTCATGGAACTTCATTTTCCCCTGGAAAAAAGCAAATCTACTATGATTTTTTAACGGCATTGCATACTTTATTGCCTATATTCAGAACAATCATCAATAAGATTTAAATGTCGCTCAAAAAATAAGTTCCAGATGGCTGGTCACCCCTAAGAGTATAATAATTCTACCATTTTCTACTTCATAAAGGTAATTTAATACTGTACGACGTTTGTACAGTTGAATATTTATGTTGAAATGGATCTAGTATTTTGCAGTGTCATACATACCTGTAGGGCGCAAAATCATTGCAAAATGTAAGGCACCGATTCAAAAATATTAAAGGAAATGTTAAATAATTTTTAAAAAAGATGACGTATAAAAACTTTCTGATGTATCGTTTATTAACAAATTTTCTATTTTATATGAGCGGCACCACAATTTTCAATTATTACTTTTGATACCTTCCGTGATATTTGCTGGATGCTGTACACTAATTATTAACTTTAAAGGCAGGTTAAATTATAATGAGAGAATCTCATCATGTGTGGAAAATCCTAGAAGTGGCAATATATGGCATCTGCTTTTCTCTATTCTCCAATATTTGAAGAATTCAAAATAGCAATAATACAAAAAATATTACTTTTTTATCAATATACAGCGCATTCTGAAAATTTTACTAATTTAGAAAATGTAATTTTTTTTAAATTAATATTTTCATCATGTTTCGTTGATTATTACCGACTATAATATGAAACGGTAATATCTAATTACATCATGACAAAAAATTGATTACTGTCCAGAAATCTATGATTTGACGTAAAAAAAGAGGATCTAACTCCAAATGAAGGTAATTTTTTATTTAAGTATATTTATATTAACCATGATTTCTGGACGGGACACTTGTTAAGATGTTGTATAATATTTTGCAATTATTGGTGTTGTACTTACTCAAATAATCATGCATCCTACGTGCCTAGGGTAAGCGGTAAGGAGTTAGGCCTCGAAATTTCTCACTTCGATACCAACAAATATGTACGGCATTGCTGAATTATGAGTCTATGTAAGCAGAGAAATCGAATTGTGCTAATATCGTTATCGTACAGTACTAAATCACCTATAATTTGAGGAAAACTTGAAGAAAGACAAAAATTTCTCTGGCCCCATTATTTTTGTATGACAGTAGGATCAAAGTGATTATTTTTTTAATTGCATCTTCGGGTTGAACATTCATATCTGATGTACCGCCAAAAATTGATAGCATAGTGCCTCATGTTATTCATAAAAATCGACTGAACCGGAAGTGCACTTTAGTTGTTTTTTTTTAAATTTTGCGCATAAATTCAGATCTGCTAGCCGCTGAATCTTGGAAATCAGTATTCAAGAATGTTGTAGCATAAAAGTGATGACCTACTGTTTCCAAAGCAATCGACTAGGCGGAAAGCACCCTTTACCTGACAGATTTTTAGAGCTTTTTTGAATACATCCAAACCGATTGGCCGTGTAACGATGGAATTTTGTGTTTGATTATCGTATTATTATATGCATAAAATATATCCAATGATGTACAAGTAAGTCACGTGATGTACACGTCAGATTTTTTTCAACTATATTACAATTTTGACTGTTGACACATTTTCCAACTTATGATACCTGTACGAATTAACATGATTTTTGACCTTTGAACATTTATACTGAAGGTACAGTGAAGTGAACAGAGATTATGTAACGCATAACACCCGATCCTGCAGCACTAATCGGGACTCGTTTCGGTCTAAAATAGGGTGTGCAAGCGCAATCACAGCTGTTAAGCACAATTTAGTACATATATAGTTGAGTATTGAATATTCATAACTAATATTAGTGTTCCGTATTTATAACTAGGTATCAGTATGTAATATGTAGTCAATATTTATAATAAAGTGTATGTAATATAAGTTACAGTATTCATAATAAAGTGATCGTGCATAATATTAGTGTTCCGTATTTTCTATTAATTTATGTAAAAATTGGTTGAAGGATATATACAAGTCTGTGGCCATTTATGAATACTTTCTGTATGTATTTATTTATTCATCAAAGTAGTTATTAATACTCATGGTAAAAGCAAGGAACTTAGTACCACATTTCAAGTTAGTTTATAAATGAATAAACTAGATTTATTATACATTTCAGAGTAATTAAGATATGTTCATATATCTACATTTATCAGATTCCAAGATCTAATTCTTTGTAATTACAATTTCTGATTTCTGTTTCTATTAATATCTGCTCTATTTGCAAAGATCAATAAATGATTAATATCTAATAAATGTGTGTAATTATTCGCCCTGAAATTGCAAACCAACTTCACTTTAAATTAGATTTGTATTTTCTTCTATTTGTTGTTTCGAGGTAAATTATATCTTTTGAGCTTATCAATATTTAATTAGTTTTTATGGTTGAAGTTCAGATTAGTAATTAATAATTAGAAAAACAAATTGCTGCATGTGGAAGTATTCATGTTTTTAATAATAAAAGAGTATCTTGATTGTTATATTTTGCAATATTAATTACTGATAAAGAAAATATAGCATTTAAAACGAATAATAAAAAGAGGTAAATTAATTTCGAATTATAAGTATTTCCTGATACATTTAAATCAATACAAGGATAAAATATGCATAAATGGCGGTAAGGTATTTAATATTCCTGCAATACTTTGGTAATTTACCAGAAAAAAAAGAAAGATAATTTTATATTGCTGAGAGATTAAATAATGTATTACTGTCAAAATGTTTATTCATAATTGAGCTTGCTTTCCAAGCAGCTGTAAGAAGTAACAGGAGTATAAAATGACTCCTGCTCAAAAATCGGTTTCATAAAACTTCAAATAATATCCCAAAAATCTTGTCGCAAGAATATAACATTTTTCCTGTTTATCATATGAGAAAAGACACCGAAAACTCTTCACATGGAATTGAGACTTAAATAATTATTCAATGATCTTTTTTGTAGGACAAAATGACAAAAACCACAAATTTTTTATTGTTATTAGAATTACGCACTTAAACATATTTAGAGAATAAGAATTATATCAATTTTTAGCGCAAAATGCGGGTTTATCCTTAAATTTTATAGGTTTATGAATTTTTTAAGGAAATAGTAAAAAAAATTTTACAATATTTTGCATGTTATAATTGTACAATCCGCTGCGTTGATATAAGCTAGATTTTTTTACAGGAAATTTAATCCAACCGTCGGACTTATAGCACTTTTCTGATATCTCACCTGAGCTATGTATATAAAAAATTGATTCAAGTGTATATAATATATTTTTTTCAAAACTAAATTGGAAAGATGTGATTGTAAATATATTCTTCTTAGTATTATGGCTCCAAAATTAGACATTTTCGAGTAGAATTTGTATTCCCTGGTGATTACTAACAATGTGAGGGGAATAAAATTAAATTTGGCTGGCTAGTCGCGCGTCGGTAGGTTTGCATTTAACACTGAACTAAAATTATACGTGACACTTTAAAGTGTGTTCTGATGTTCAGCTGTTAGAAACAATAAACAAACAGTTTATTATTTAGAGCCGTCAAGTGTATATGAAGAATTATTTTTAAAATTTGGCAGGCAGCAGAGTGGAACAGTTGTGAATCGTAAATAAAAATCAGACGAAGGTGCGTAAAGAAAAAACACATTTTTCAAGCTAAGTAGGCATAAATTTCATGAGGAATTTTTATAGTCACATATTTAAAAATTGGACAGCTCAAATCAAACGTAATGAAAAATTTTGGTACTATCTCAAAATAATAATAAAAAAAATCAATAGCTTAGTGAAAACAATATTTTCGCTGCCACGAAACAATTACCGATCGGTTAACAAAAGTTTAAATCACTGACACTACACTAGAACACTACCTTTTAATGTTGGACATGTCAATCAACACAACAAAAAAAATCAAAAGATCACTCACCTAGCGCCGTGACGGAGCTTTATCAAATTACAGAACAAACAAAGACAAAACACTAACGATGTCTTACAAGGTATACAACCCACAGCTAACTAACTTACTGATCAGACTCTCAAAGTTGGAGACCTGGTAAACGTACCAAGCTCCTGTTCCAGCCAATGAAAACGCGAATTAAAATGCCGCCGCCCATTATACATCAGTAGGCGTGGCCTAATAAAAGAGTTAGTAATAATGGAAACTAGATATTATGGTTACTAATATGGTAGCTAATTGTTTGTAGTATTTTCTAATTGGTTTCAGCTAATGGTTAAATGGGAGTGTGGAAATGAAACAAGTATTTTATGGTAGTGATAATAATTGTTTTGGATTGTGAAGTGGATTCCATTTTGTAAATCAGCTTTTTAATGAGATGTATTTATTGTATCACGAAAGAGATTTTATATTTTAAATAGCATGGAGATGGTTTGTAAATAGAATAAACAGATTTTAATTTATGGCCCTATTAAATACTGGCATTTGGAAAATTACTAAATGGTACCCGGACTGGACAGCAAATAAAATTACAAAAGTGATAAACAATTTGTAGTAAGTGAAGTTAACAACATGCCACAATACTAATAGGAATATCCTGATTTTTTTTTACAAATTTTTTGGACCAATTCATTTCGTATGAAGATACAGATCTCGTATGTTTTTATTTCAAAGCCAAAAATATAACATTCTTTCGATTTTGTGTAGAGAAGCAATAAATATATAAGACTTGAAATAGTACCTTTATAAATTTAAAGTCAAATAATAATAAAATAGTATTATAAATCAAATAATTTTGCACTAGAAGAATATTCACTCATATTATGAGCAGAAGAACCACTTGTACGCAGAAGCAGAATCAAATTTTTCATGTGGATATACAAGAACTGGATATTCGGACAAATTTAATTTACAGAACTAGATAAATTGTCCTTATGAAGAATTATAAGAAATCAGAATAAGTGAATAGTGTGCATTTTTTTCAAGAAGATTCTAAAACATCTGATGATCATATGTACAGAATTCAAATCCTAGTTTTGATTCATTTGATAATATTTCTAGAAAGAATTTATATGGAAAAAAAGTATTTCGTATTTCATGGAAAGATACTCCATCAAATTTCTATCATTCAAATTTAATTCATATATCAAGCCTTTGAAATTAGGTATGATATTTGGTCATTTTCGGTTCGATAATATCTTATTTTTGCCTTCAACTATATTTGAATAACTGTTTTAATGCAGATTGAAGGACCCAAATATGGATTAGGAAAAAAATTTTTTAGATATTGCAGTTCACTTAATTTTATTCATGTTACTATTCAATTTCGGACGTTTCGGATGTGCACCCATCCATCTTCAGCATTCTTATAAAGTATTACAATCCTATAACATTGTTGTATACAGCATAGTTGTGAAGATTAACTTCCAATATTTATTGAAAACAATAGGAAAATAACAATTAACTCAATTCTATCACCAGCCACCTTGGTTGGTGGTAGCCTCAAAGTTACATTCACACATTTTTTGTGATTTTTGAGTTAATTGTTATTTTCCTATTGTTTTCAATAAATATTGGAAGTTAATCTTCACAACTATTATTACAACATTCAGTTTGACGTTTAGAAGTTGCAAAATAAAGTTCAATCTAGCGATGGAATAAAGCGCTAATATTTTACATAATTTGGGTTTTCACCATGAGTAGGTAAATTAATTTTTATACACACATTTTCAAAAAGTATGTTTATGATACATTAAAGTATCAAAAAACACTGGACCTCTACAAGCATTTGAATAATTAATTGTATATACTTAAATACAAAAATGTATGTCAATGAACATTACTCTACACTTTATATTACTGTGATAAATAAATATACTAAAAAATTAAAGAATCATCTTAATGATCAAAACGCATTTTTTACAGCTCATGAATGTTTGTTAGTTCACAGATTACACAAATTACTAACCCCCGCAATCATTGAGCTTAAAATCAAGCAGTTTGGGTAAACCTGCGAAACAGCAGCTTTCATTTAGTATACCAGTTTGAAGTTGTGACTATTCTATACATAACTTGTGCACGTACAAACTCAAAAGGACGTTTTAGTCTTTATTTTTAGTAATTGACTGACGGAAGGTTATGTGCTATATCCTAAAAAAAATAATTTGATCTTTATCAAAGTTATTTAGAAGAAAACTCCCCGAAAATTAAATGCAATTACCTCCAAACTATATAGATTCAGGAAAATGAGTATGTACTGACCTAAATTGATCATAAAAGCAAAAGCTCAATTCATTTTGATATTAACACCAAAAACCGCATGTCAATATCTTGTGTAACTCGCGAGATATTGAGATAAATAATTTCTCTCCTAAAATGGGTACTTATTCAAATCAGTTCGAAATTTAGGGTATAAAATTTAATTACTGACATGTCACTCATTCTGTGCAGCAATTTTCAAATTTTGATTATGCATAGTTCAGCAGTAATTATCTTTTGACTTTTTATCTAATTTTTTACCCAAAACTGGATGCATGAATAAGAAAATCAAGCAGTTTGTGCAACTATAAAAAACAGCAGCTTTCATTTAGTACCAGTTTCAAGTCTGTAAGTGCTGTAGTTGCTGAGATTTCAGCGTCACGCCAGCCAGACAGCCAAAATGCATATAATAGCGTTTTTTTTTTTGCAAAAATGCGCTAAAAAATTCTCCAGGTGTAACGTTCTATGTTCGCAATTTCACAAATGTCGAATGGGTTATGTGCTGATACAATCATAACGAGCACTGTCGCCAAAGAAAATATGGGACTATAAATAAAATTAAGCATAATCATGAAGAAATATAAGTGAGAAGTAATAATTTCATCAAACAATTTGTTTATTTAATCTTTCTGTTGAGGTCTGTGAAGAGAAGGTTTATTGCCTTCATTAATTTAGAAAGGGTGCTTGGTTTTGAATATTTTTTTGAATCAAAATATCGACAAAAAATATTAAATGAACAATGATACGGTAACTAATCGAGATTACTTGTAAAACAAAGGCATGTATTCGACGAGCTCGCAAGATAACATCACTTATTGGAAGTTTGTTTAGTTAGTTCATTTTGGTAACTCAAGCAGTGCAACACTTATTGGAAGTGTTGTTTGATCGACATATTCCTTGAAAGGAGTATAATCAGTGAATTCTATTCGACGAGCTCACCAGACAACACATATTTCTATATTCCTTCCACTAGTGGAAGTGAATAATATTTCAGTGAACCAAGTCGAGCTCACTAAATCGAACAGTCTACCGTAAAGTTAGAATTGAAAAATCAAGACAAAAGTTTTGGGCAGCAACGTGGCAAATTTGGAAGAAATTGTACCTCGAAACTCTTCGTTATTTGGTTGTATTTTTATCAAGAACATGGTCGAAATTACGAATTAACGAGATAAATAAACTGTTGCTTTAGAATAATGAGATTCGTCCTATTTTAGGTATTTTAGTTTTGGTCGTTTAAAAAAAATAATTTGTAAAAATACAATTCACTAAATTTGGCTTCTTTAACAAGAGTCACACTACTTTCTGAAGTAATTAGGCCCGGTTTCACCATAGTCGGTTGAACTTATCTTGGGGTTATTTTGAGTTAGTAACTATAGTTACAATTGTATCAACAATAGTTTCCGTTTAAATAGCCTTTGGATAAATTTAACTGCGGCGTTGGTTAAACTGGCCCTTATAATGTCAAAATATGATGATACCAACTCAATGAAATTAAATGATATTTTTGTACTCACACATTTATTTATTGAAACATAATTTGTCTGCTAAATAATTTAATACAAATCACGTGCGCCAAGTATTTTACAGTGTTCTAGGTAATGAAAAACGAAAATATCGCGCTGTAAAATACTGCTTTAACGCACTCGATAATGAATAGCTATTTATTCACTCTTATAAGGGATATCCTATTTTATTAGATTGTACTCGTTCGACTATTTGACAATCAGTTTGTTTACGAAGGTCTTTACAATCTCACGGTTTGTGCAGTCAAAATATATGCTACAATCTGTAAACGCAAAATAAACTAACGATATTATTTCGGCCTAAATATTAAAAGAGAATTATCCATAGATTCATTTGAAGGAAACGGTGGGATATTAAACGAGACTTATTTTGATTGAAAATATTGTCATCATATCTGACAGCTTCTGGTAGCAGACATTTTATCCACAAATAGGTATAGTGAAAGTAAATTTAGTGAGTGAATTAATTGTTTTCTGAAATATAGGATGCAAAATTACGTACATTTTATTTGTTCAGCCAATCAATCCAGCTTGATCGATGCAAAACTACATGGGATGTTAGTTGCACGACGACGGCCGGCAAGCTACGGAGAGATAGTCTAAATGAAAAGTTTGTAATAAATTTGAAACACAATGAAATCTATATGGAAGTTGATAATTCACAAAGCATCCCAAATAAATTCGTGAGACTCTAAATAGAGCATCATTTGTATGTAAAATCTATTGAACCACAAATGAATCATTGTAGGTTTCATTATAATTAAGGGTAAGATCATATCGCATAGATATCCTTCAATATCCCAACGTGGGGACGGACATGATTACTAATGTTAGGTAATTTCTACAGACAAATTAAGTAACATTAGTATGGCTTTATTTATGGCTAGTAATATTAGTGAATTCATTTTTGTTATCAGAATCGGAGATGATTATCTGTTTAATCTAATTTTCTGGATTGAATATTCCACATGTTGGTAATGTTATTGCGCTATGTCTAATGTTATGCTCGTTAGTTATAACACTGATTTGATTTCGAACAATCAATAGAATCAAGTTTTTGTATATATAAATTTTTTTATTAACATCAAAATAGAATATTTGGAATACAATTCCAACGAAATATTGGGGCTATAGGTGGTTGGATTCTCGATGTTTGAGCTTTCTGGAACTGTTACATAGGAATAAAAATTTCTCTTCTTCGTCACATTTAAATTATGACTCTCCCTTATCTTGAAAAAATAACTAAAAACAAAAACCGATTCTATTAAAAACCTTAGGGACAGCATGACAAATTGTAATTCATCCATCACCGTTTGGTAACCGAATTGACTTTTTCACGGGCTTTTGTGTTATCCTACTGGAGAACATAAAAAGCAGTAGTCATGCTAATACCATTAACCTTCTTATAATACGTTCAATATAGTTGCTTTTGTCCAAAATGGATAGGCCACAATGCAATCTCTGTGCCCATTAACTAAACTGGATTTTTTATTCTGTTAATCAGTCATTTATCCAAGGATTCCTCTTCGGTCATCTAGAGTGTTCAGCTAATGGAATTATTTTACACGTATCGTGTTGCTTTTATTTTATAATAGTTGATGATTTTTAGTGGATAGATTTGAATGTATCTTCATAATATTCTTCACAATATAGAAACCCCTCAAATTATTCATTAATTATTGTAAAGAAAAGTTGGAAAGTAATTGATTACTTTTTTCATATAATTTTTCAAATCGCTATTACCCAATATTGATCAAGATGAGGAATAATACCAGCGCTATTTTATTCCGTCAAATTCATCATCGATATCTGCCTTCATCAAGTATCAGTTCACCTACTATCAATTTGTATTTTAATGAAGCTTTATCTGAGGCCGCACTTTTCTCAGCGGGAGACAGATGAACGTCGAATCGCTACCGAACGCCATGTAATTGTTTTTACCATACATTGTTTTGTTTGAAATTTGAGAACTGTCTAACATTTGAGTAATGAATCCAAAGCTAAGTAGATTTTCATAGCGGACTTACATGTCGAAAGATTTCACTTTGAAATTTTAATATTTATTGCTTAGACTGAAATGTAATTGAAAAAGCAACTTACATTGTTACATCTCGAGAAGATTGATAATGAAGATAGATTAGTCATCCTAGATGTGTAAGAGCTCAAAACACACTTGTATTGAAATTAATGTAAATTATTTTCCAATTGTGCAATTTTTCAGTATGGAAGTTTGGAAATGCAGTAATTTGAGTTTTGGATGCGTGATAATTATTCACGAAAACCAAATTAGCATTGTAATACATTCCTGATAATGTCGTTAGGATTTTGGCAGTATATGTATAAAATACTGAAGGTGTCATCAATCTAAACTAAATTTGACAGGATTTGAAGTTGTTGGTTTTGTGAAATACGTTATTTCAAGATTTCTTTGTTATCATAGATAATTATTTTATTTTATATTGTTGTGATATAGAGGATGTAACAGAAATATGTACTTAATTTTAACCAGTAATAGAACTCATCAATTTGTAAGCCTTCTCGATATCCAGTAAAAATTCATTGAAATTAGTCAAAAATATCATTACCCGCCTGTTGTTGAATCTAGATGTTTGACATTTGTTGAAACAATAACAGTTGTCAATTAAAATACCGTCTCTGAAATACTGCTCTATCTTTAGGCCTCTAACCATTGGAAGTTACCATTTTTATTTACTTGAAAAAAACTTTTTCGTTTTTCTAATATAAGCCTATTTTGTTTTCAAGCAGCTGTTCAATTACATACACACAAATTATATTCACTCCTGAGGATGATTAAAGCGGGACCAAAACTGTAGATTAAAAATAAAAATTAAATTCTGTGACTGAATTCGCGTATATTAATATTTACATTTATTTAGATTGTTCTCTTCTAACTATTTGTCAATAAGTTTTTTCATGAAGGTCATTGCACTTTGACGGCTGTGCAGTTGTAATCTATGCTGCAATCTGTAAACGCTAAATAAACTATGTTTTTTGGCTCAAACATTCATCAAGAAAACGATTGAATATTAGATTTGATTAAAAATGCTGCTCAGAATCTAACAACTGACACTTTCTTGCAACAAAAAACTCATACCCTACAAATATAATAAAATTTAATTTGATGAGTAAATTAAATTTTTTGTATACTTGATGGAAAACATCAGGTTTAATATGTAGAAATCAGTAAAGTAAAGTGTTAGTTTTCCAATTAGCAACAAAAAATAACAAACAAAAAATGCACTATGATTCGCGCCCAAATGACAGCTTTGACTTAATTAAGAAAAAATTACAGGTTAAACATATAAGAGAACAAAAATTCTCTCGATTTCGCCGGAAACAAATGTAAAGTCGCTTCTTTAGCTGCATCCAGAATTTCGCGAGAATCTTTAGCTTCTGACGTTTCTGACAAATTAATTTTTAGTATTGTTTATTTGTTACTATGCTTTTGCTTGGCAGTTGTCAAAACCGTTACTATACGTTTTTGCAAGAACACAACCTTGATTAGTATTTCTGTCTTCCACTCAAATTCTTCCATCAAGTATATAGAAAAATAGCATGTTCAACACGTAAGAAAAGCGATATTACTTTGCTCGTGTAAATTTAATTCAATTGAAACATTTACACTCACTAGTAAATTCTCACTTTTCTCTACTTGTCAAACAATCTAATATTATTATTTTCTGCAATATGAGATGCAATATTACGTACGTTTTATTTATTTAGCAAATCAATCCAGCATATGGTCGAAATATTACAAAACTACTTGATGTATAGCTTTTACTTCCAAGTATTGTTGACTGCTTTCATTTTAAATAATCTATCACAGGGCTCTACACGATGACAATCTCCGAAAGCACACATTATTGAAACTGCCTAAGTGAAACTTTGTGATAAATAAGAATATATTTCTCATTCATCTTCAATTAAAAAGTCTATCAAGAGCTTCATTTTTAATTTAATTGACAGTCATTTGATACACTTGGTTTTCCAAGATCTTCTATAGTTTCGCATTTCAGAAAAGCAATAAACTCTGAATACTTTGCAATCTTTTCATAATTTCATATGAGTAGACAAGATTTTATATGGAATACGTTTTCCACAATGATTTTTTATGTGAAAGATGACAATTCGGCAAGCATTTCAAATAAATTTGATAGGCTATGTGGCTATGTAGGGTAGTGTTTTTCTAACCTTAACCAAAAGATGTTTTAGTGCTCATTATTTGCAAAGGCAGACATTTTTACAGGTTTTATCTTTTATATTGACTTTTGATCAATTTATTGAAATTAGTTTGCAGGAGTTGAAAACTCACATTTGTGAAAATCAATAGTACCTAACTGGATCGATTCATTAATTTATGGATGGGTAAAACTATTCTTTTTTTATTGGAAACAAATCAAATACACTATAATGTGAAAAATAATTTTGATACCAGTTACCAGCCTAAAACTTAAAATGTGGGGCGCATAAGTCTATGATGATGGGCCGCACGTTTTCAGTTAAGGTTTTAAGTGTATCTGAAAGACGAAATGAATTGGGAAGTTTTTTCTCCTACTGCTTCCTACTTTTCAGTCTACGGAATAATTTTATATGAAAATGGAATTTGTGCTCATTGATGCATCAGTTTTGTTATTACAGGCAGGTCTACAGAACCCGATTCCTCGAGTACACTGTCACCATAAGTTAACAAAGCGCGCAAACTGCTCACTATATGTCACTAAGTATAATTGCCTACATGCAATTATATTATAACTCACATTAGGAGCTTAAGTGTGCAACAAACGATTGAATATTGTATAGACATCCGGAACTGAACTTCCCTGTAAGTTTGAACGCGCTAGCTAGCTGAAATGCGACTAGAATTTTGATTACAGGATTACAGACAATCAGACAGACAAAAAAGCAGGTAATATTGCAATGCCATCCAATTCTGAGCTAAAACTGAAGTTTCCAGCTCATCGAGAAGTTAGTTTAGTCTATTGCAAAATTCATACTGAACAGGCAATGTTATTAAGAAATATTGTTACTCTCGACTAGTTCTGTCCCTGAATAAATTTGATTTACTTATTTTTGTAGCATCCTGTATGCCGATCCGGGGCTGAAAAGTTGAAAAATCTTGTTCCTCCTGATGATTTACCAACTTCTGTTGTAGATATCCTAATCTGTTACAAATAAGTCAAGACGTGGAGAACGACAAAAGTCTTCTAGTACATAAAGCCTTGCGTTTCGATCCACATTACAAATCTAAGAGACGTTAAAATTTTATTTTTGATTAAATCACATTTCCTGAGAAACTGTAATATGGCAGGAAATAAGTATTTAAGAATACATGTGCGAAGAATGCCTTTTAATATATAAAGACAAGCGTTTTGAACAGAATCGCAAGTATATGAAATAGAAATTATTGTTTTATTGAATCTTTATTTCTGCAAATCTATAATATTACAAGGTTCAACTATTCGAGGACACATACAGGACGACAAATGTTTTCTAGCATTTAAGTGAAGACCAGAGATTCGACCAGCATCATAAGTTGAAGCGTTAGAACAGCAACTGAAAGACTGGGACAGAGACTTATGCCAATATTAGCCATTCGCCTGCGAAGCGCCGGTAAGCAAATCGTTAATTTCGATGGATAACGCATGTTTCTGACCTATTTACATGTGGTATCCGTAGAAACGGGTGATTCTAAAACAAAGGTTGAAGCACTAGGATTGCATTTTTTTATTGAATATTGTTTTAACTATATTTTTAAATACATAGAGAATGGTGAACGTTATTTCGTAAATTAAGACTATATATAGCGTTTCGACCGACATTACAGAAGTGCTGCAGTAATGAAGGATTACAGTTATGTTACTTCCATCATCTTTTCAAGGACAATGAACAATAAATTAAATAAAGCCCAGCATAAGGTGAAATATTATCATAAATAAAGAATCTTACACCATCACCACTAATTCTTAGTTGGTGACAAAATATAAGTTAACCACGTCGTTTGTCTCATGTTCCGGTCGAAGGAATAAGTGAAGCACTAAGCAAAGCTTCCTAGAATTTCAATTAATTCTGATATGATTTTAATTACCCTCGGGCGAGTCTTTTGTCCTCCTGGGTCTAATTGCCTATTTAAATGAGATTGTTTTGGCTTTCTGTCGACATAATTAACTTCATTTGGAGTCAGGAATTAAATTGTTCTGTTAATGTAAGTCGTGCGTTTGCATTTTGTCCCGCGATGTAATTGTCATAATTGTTCTTGAGCAGAATTCGTTGTAATTACGGTTACACTGTTTTTAATTTAACTCCTTAAATTATGATGAGGTAAATACTAACTGTACCTAACGAAGGGAATTATGTTAATACTAAATGACATTCATTGTGAATCTTTTCTTATCTGACAGCCATTTTATATTCATTAAGACAGAATCACTGACTTCAAAAACTTAAATAGATGTAATAAATGGTAGCGGTGAAAACATGTGAATTTTTACATAAAATTGTACTCATTTATGTTATTAAATATCACAAGAAATGTAGCAGAATAATGGAGTATATAGACGCCGCGGAACTAGCTGCAACATTTATATAATTTGATGGAAGAATAATTACTTTGAAATAAAATCTACTTAAGAGGTTGAACACTTCAAATGATTATGGAAACGAAACATTAAAAGATAACTCAACAATTTAAATCATTTTAAGAGAGAATAAATTAATTGTTTTTGATGTTGTTCTCACAAATGCATTTGATGAGCTCGACAATCACGACATTTTGTTAACAAAATTAAGTATAACTATGAATTCTTCAAAAAAGCTTTGTAATATTTTTTTTAACATAACACAAAACCAATTGTCAGCAATATTTGTTCACTTTCTTCGATCTTTTGTATCATCTCTCACAATCTTCCCCACTTTCATTTCTACCTGAAGGCACTTTCAATTTCTTTTTTCTGCCTCGAGTTTCCGAAGTGTCTGATGAGTTAATGTTCACCAAAAGCGAGCATATTTGTCCAGATGTGATATCTAGGCCCTCTTAGATCTTATCGGGCTGTAGTTGACACGAGAAATGCTCATTTTGACAATGTTTTACCTACATTAGGACAGGGTGTGCACGGAAATTAAAACAGGTTTTGAAGTAACCGAAAACGGAGCTAAAGATCGCTACGTGGATTAGAATTTCACTGATGGTTGAAGCTTCTAAAAGACAAAATATGAGCCAAAATCAATGACGGGACTCACTTGTAGGTTTAACTTAAACTACCTTTCAGACATTCTTTTAGTTATTATCAATAACTTTAGTTCATAAATTTGTTTTAATACGTTTCTTCCTTCACGAAATGCATTATTCAAAGATATCCTTTATATTTATCACTTTGTTATTGTCTTGAAATGTCCCACCGAAAAAAGGTTTGTACATTCATTGACCATGAAACCAATCTGAATAACCAAATAAATATTGTAAAAATAAGTAATGCCAACAGGAAACATTTAAAGCTACTCTGGTGCTCAAACATAAATTATAAAAATAATGTTATGTGGCATCAAAGGACACGAATATTTTTTTTTGCTGAAATGATTTATTCATGTAAGATACAATTAGCCCATAATTTTGAGTTATTCAGGGTACCTTATACAAAAATTCATCGAGGCTGTAAGGAATTATGAATAACAAACGTAAGAAATATAAACCTAAGAGAAACAGTTCAAATGTAAACATTACTGATCATGAAAAATGACGACATAAAATCATAAAAAGCTACTTTTCTTTATTAAATTAATATTATATTGAGTCACGTTTTTCTCACATCTACTTCAATATACTATTGCTTCTTTCTGTCCATTTCATTTCACACAAATGAAAAATCCATACATCTAATTTTAAAAAATGGTCATCAAGTAACCATTACGGGAATAAATCTAATAAAGATACCCCATTTTCATGATTCTATTCTAAATTATGCAAGTTTTATTCAACAAATGAGGTTCGATGAATAAATAAATTCGAGGCGATTAACCTAAAAATGTTTCCACCCTTTGTGACACTTCTTACGCTAGATATAATTGTCACTAATGGTCAATAATCATATGACAAGGATATCTGATAAAATATCTTATATCGGACACTATAACTCATCAGTGTATTGTAATAATTTTCAATTACGGAAATTGGCTGGAATGATATACGATCCAGCGATTCTCAAACTGTAGGAATCAAGTTTTGTTACCCAAATTTTACCCAGAGCCTGAAAATTAATAATTAAATATATATAAAATAGACACTTTGATATTAGGCTTATTTTCAATCTGAAAGCGGTATGAAATCAATTACTAATATCAATTTTCGTGGCATTTGCCCAAGTGAATTGGCCCAAAAGGGACTTGAATATGTAATATTTTAACACATGGCTTATGGCGACGATGTTAAATAAACATACTTTCTGTTACCGGATATTGTACCTACATTAAATTTAAGAAAATGTTGCACTTCATTAAATACTTATGACTAGCACCACTTTTATTCAGTCCAATTCTTAAGCTTTACTTAAAAATTGAAGTAAATATTCATTGCCGTCCAAATTTGAGAGATATTAAATTATAATTTCATTATGAATTCTAGGAAACCGAGCTGCGTACGTTTGCTTCCCATGACCGCAGTAAGTTAGTCGAATTGAATACTTTCTTGTCAATTTATTATTGAATATATTGTAAAATATTATTCGATTTTTAGTATACAGCGTGTCACGTAAATAAATAGTAATTACAACCAGTAATACAGAGTGATCAATAATGATTGTCTGTCACGTGACTAGTAAAAGTTTGCATTATGATCAAAACTATCTCATGGAATAAAATTAGTACAAATTTATTTATTTTGATAACTACGTTACCGACATTTCAAGAACACAATGGCGTATATTTTGCATATTTTGTGACGGATTTATCCATAATCTGATTCAAAAAAACAAGGAAGTAGATGCATAGCTGTATTATGGAATGATTATTGAAAATTTATTATTATTCTACCAAATTTTTAGGATAGAATAGAGTTCTCAGATGAGCTGTCATCTGTCACTTGAAGCTCACTATCTCACGCAGGCGGCAAAGAAAAAATTAGAACAAAGCGGCACGGACAATCATTTTTGATCACTCTGTATAATCCGTCAAGTATTTTTTTTAATAACCTTTTATTATAAACCTCCTGGATATCCAATTAAAATGCATTAAATCAAAAATATCTTTTATCGCTTATGGTTGAATCTGAATGTTCGACATTTGTTAAAAAATGACTAATATCGTAGTCAGGTCTCTAATTCATTTAAAACTGGAAGTATATTAATATTTTGGCAATACATTGAGAACTTTGCTTACCGTCTCTGCAATATTAGCCTATTTTTGCACGATTATGGATAGATTTGCTGAACGATTTGTCTGAGATCAAACATGCAAGCATTAATATTTTCATACCTCACTATTATGGGCCAAGATCCTAGATCCGCCAGACGTTACCTACTCATTTTCTGAGAAACAAAATGTGGAATAGAGTAGTGTTTGTATGTACTTTCATCGTATGCATACTTGCTAGCTTGGACCAACGGTCAATTTAGAGATATCAGGTGCTAGAGGTTCTTAAACTCTGAGTGTTGATGTATGTCTTAGGCCCAGTATTTCAGTCCATGGTTTACCTTAAAAGTAAATTAATTTCCATAGTAATGATTGTTAGAACAATTGTTACCAAGGTAATTAAGCTCCGCTTAAGCTTAACCGAGGACTGAAATACCGGGCCTTAGAGAATATTGTAAAAAATTGATAATCAACACTGCCAGACACTTCTCATCGTAACTCCTGCTAGACGCTTTGAAGCTTGCAAAAAATAACGTAGTCCGAGCCCTAGTTTTTATATATGATACTCAGGGAATAATCCCAATGCTCTTTAAAAACAGTCAGACCAATCGTACGAACCAAACATCCTCAAGACACAATCAAAAAATCATAGATATTTCGCTTACTACCAAGCGTACAAATAATGACCTCGCACTCATATTCACAGCGACATTCTAATTTAGTCTGGAGGATGTTCTGCTTCTGCGATTGGTCTGGCTGTCTACAAAAAGTATTGAAATTATTTCCTAAGTATCATATATAAAAACTAGTACTCAGATTATAAGTGAGTTTACGTTACTTTTTGCGAGATTTAAAGCGTTTAGCAGGAGTTACTGCCGATGAGAAGTATCTGGCAGTGCTGATTATCAATTTTTAACAATATTCTCTAAAACATACATGAAAAACAGGATTGAGATTTTAATAAAAATGAGTAATATTTTAACGTATCAAATAAGTGAGTAAGCATACGATAAAAGTAAGCATACGATAAAAGTATTTCTTACTAACACTACTCTATTTCACACATTTTGTTTTTCAGAAAATAAGTAACGTTTGGTGGGCCTAGGGTCTCTATTATGTGAATTAATTTTTAAAAAGTAAATTCTGTTTCACGGATATTTTTCGAAAGTCACTCTACAGAGTCCTGTATTTCTTCGAATTAATTTTTATTTACCCTTATAGGATTTTCACACATTCATTCAGATCAAACTATTCAATCATTTTGTTCATGAAGGTCATTGCACTCTTAACACCTGTGCTGTCAAAATCTGTGCTGCCATATGTAAACGCTAGATGAATTATCGATGTTATTTAAACCCAAACATTCGGAGGAAATTATTTATCTATTTATTTTAATAATATGGAAAAATATTAAATGTTTATTTTGGAAATGATATATTTGATGAATTGATTAGAAATGTTGCCACAATTCTGACAGCTTCTGGCAACAGAAAGCAATGTAATGGAAGGAAATTTTGTACTTGCTTTTTTGAAAAATTAAATCAATATTACGTGTTTTATTTGCTTAGAAATTAATCCAGCTTGATCAAACTTTATTAAAACTAACTGAAGTATTAGTTTTGCTGAAAGATATTGTAACTGCTATCAGTTTGAGGATTTCTCAGAGTTCTTCACGGTGACAAGCTCCAGATGTATATATTATTACATGGATTTGAAACAAACGCATGGATGAATTAAATTATCTACCTGTAAGATTTTAACACGGGATATGTTAACCACACTGATTTTATAGTGAAGGATGACAATTCGGTAACTGTTCCAAATAAATTCGTTAAGATAAGTGGAACAACATTTCCCTGAACTTTATCATATGTCTGCACAATTTCTGTGGACTCGCTCTTCGTAATCAGACATAGTCACAAATTTCAACTTTTGTAACAATTATTTAGCTAAATCGTAGTTAACGGACGAAATTGAAGTTTACCACGATTCTGACAGATAGATCATCGATACATAATCTACTTCTGGTGATTTCCTTGAAATATTAGTCAACCTAAAAAGCTCGGTTTAGGATACTTTTGCAGTAGATAACTTTTTTTCTGTTTATCCCTACTTGTCATTATTTTTTCCTTTGCCCTCATCTGAATAGGTACTCAATTTGTCAGACTTCTAGCCAACCTTAGTTTCGTCCTTCGTTCGTTCATTACGGTCTTACTCAATTTTTTATTTTATTTATTTATCTTAAAGACTTGTGAATTCATATAGATGGCTAAAAATGTAAGAAAAGAGATTCCAAAAAGAATATTAAAAAATATTGGTCCTCTCCTCGAGTTCTATCACTGGTTTAATTGAAAGTACTTATTTTTGTTAAGCTCTGTATGAATATTACAGAATTATCGCATGAAAATAAAATATCTTACTCGACTCAGCGATTGAAAAATGGGGCGCATACGAATTGGGCACGGATCCCAGGTAGCTGTAATCCGTACATACGAATTGGGAACCGCGACTAGCGATAATCCCCTTCGGTGCACAGGTATAAATTATAAATACTTACAACCCACCTGAAGATGAGAATAGCAATAATAAATAAAATATTATTGTTGTTCACTTATTAGATTATAATTTGATGTACTCCTACGGACAAATCAAATTCACGCAAATTCGTCATCGCTAGAATCTGAACTTCATCATTCTCAGCACTTAAACTCACATTTATTTGATATTATCTTATTTGATGAATAGTACAAACATTAGTCCGCGGACTGTTTTGATTGTCCAGAAACTGATTTGCGGATGAGTCGCACGTTGTTGGAACGCTTGTCAATAATCGAAATCCACGATTGAAGTTTGTTGGAACGCTTTTTGTAAATGCGCATGCGTCGGACAGTTCCGGACAAGTTTCTGTACTTGTTGGAACAAACCTTCACTGTCATGTTATGAAATATTTAATAAATCGGGGACGAGACCCTCTGAAGGATTAGCGCCCAATTCACTTGCTGGATTAGAGTACCTGCCTCGACCGTTGGCTACTGCAGAGGATTATAAGAGTCTCGTGCCCAATTGACTTGCACCGGAAAAATGCGACCCTTAGTAAATAAATAAATATGAAAATCTCTGTCGGCCTTCAGAAGGAACAATCCAAAGATATCAATAATTGATTTAGAAAAAACAGAAATATCCCTTTGCCACATTCTGTCTGTTTTACTTTTGCTGGACACTTAATGAGCATTGTTTCAAAATTTTACATTCAATACATTTTATAAGCCGATGGCTCGGTAGAATTAAATAATTGGACATTGATCGTGAAGATTTTGGGCTTAAGATCAGTATATTTGACAAAAAATTATAAAATACACTGAGTTTTGACAGCTAAGTGCTTTCTTTTACAAGTGAAATAAAAAATTTGACGATACCACGCAGTTAAACCAGCTCTGTGACTGAGACCGATAAAAAAATTCTATTTGACATTTTGCTTACTTCGTAGCGATAATCTCTACAAAATTAGTGGTATCTGATGCTCAACAGTCAACAACTAAATAATCATCAGTCAGTTTCAGACCACAGAACTGGGCGTAAAAGAAGCGAAAAAGTCAGGTGGAGGAACAAAAAGATAAAATCTGAATTATAACAGATATAAATCTGCTAAAACTTCGTTATAACTTGGTTAATAATAATTAGAATGAACTCAAAATTTCTGCTGACTAATTTTATTTGAAGAATTAAGCTGCAACTATAGTTTGATCGAGTTCCATAGCCGTAATCAATATTTAGGTGAACATCTTCAAATAAATTACAGTGTGCGAAATCTGTCCAATTTCAAATTAAATTACATCCTGTTCTTTTTTTTTGCAGTCTAGCATGAAGCACTTCGTTATTTTTATTCTTGTAGGCTAGGATAATTTGGTTAGAATTTTAGTACTTGAAAAAAGAAGTGAATGGAATGAAGGTATGAAGAAAGTAGCGCCTAATTGCTCCTATTAATTTCTCTACACTTATTTAACCGTCCGGTACAAGGCACTTTGGTTTTTTTTTATGGGTTAGAATAGATTGATTGACATTCTGACATTCAAGAGAAAAGTAAAGGGTGATAAAAGTATGAGCGATATGAGGAATTACAGCTCCTAATTGCTTTCATTGTTTGTACCCATGAATGTGACAATCAGTCCTTTAAAGAAGACATGATCGTCCACAACCCTTTAAAAGTTGAATCTATCTGTGAATATTATGATTTGTATTTAATAGATTGAATAGAAGGCCCCTATAACTTGATACTAGTTGACGATACGTGTACCATGAACCATCAATAAACAACTTTGAAATAATCAAATAGAAGAGTGTAAGAGAAGTGGAAAATGTGTAAGAAAAATGTTGAGAAATCCTTGTCGAGCGTTAGCCAAACAAATATATAGAGCTTATCTTCATGATCAGGCTGAATGACAATCCTAATGACATTTTAAACACGTTCGTCATAAAATATACATAAATGCCCTATTGTGATATAATTTAACATAGAAATACTACTGATTGAAGTTAATTCTAGAAAATTATTGTTAAGTCTGTTTTGACACAATGAAGGATGTGAGATAAAATCAATGATGACGATTATTAGTATTATTATTATTATTATTTTATGTTGTATTTCTAATGCTGTTTACTTTTTCTAGCACGAGTAGCTATCAAATAATGATATTTCAATTGTTTGATGATTACTGCGTTTATAGTGAGTGAGAAAATAAGGTTAAATATTCAAATATTTATCATTGAAAACGTAATTACTCAATTTTACTTTTATCAGTTTGAAAGACATTGTATTATTGTAATTTTTATGTTTGAAATATTTATAGATATCTATATATTGTATTCCTAATTATCCTGTCCATATATGGGACACATTTATGAATTAAAATAATTTTCAGGACGTAACTCATACATTTTTAAGTCTATTTTGTATTGCCAAATGTTTTAGAATACGATAGTTTCAAAATTTGAGTAAGTAAGGAAGAGAAGAGAATGAAAGTAGTAGTCGGGGCGCGTAGAAGTCATAGTGGTTGGTAAGTCAGTTATGGAGCGCACAAAAGTGAACTAGAAGAAGTAAACCAGTGAAAATATTCAATAGTGGATAATTTTAGTTACATGAGTGTAGCTTAGAATAAAAATAGATTATTAAACTCACGAACGAATTCAAGCTTTGCATGCTAATAAGAACTGCCCTAAATGTACTTTATTCAAATAAAAAAAATCATTCATGCTCTCGAAAGTATCGACGAAAACTGAGTGTTGGTAACAAAACATTATAAATACCGTTGATTCTGACACTTTTAATTACCTTTCTCGAATGCAACACAACTATGTATCAAAATTGCAAAGTACCTACACCACACAATGTTATCTACCTTACGAATGTACCAACTAATGATGATAAGTACATAATATAGATAAACCGTTAAATCGTCTAAGATTATAGGTATTGAATTTACACTGAAATTGTTTAACAAGAAATACGATAACCGTGCGAAAATATTATTCACATGAGTCAATACAAGACCACAATTTAGCGTTTTTAGAATGCTTTTTGCAGTATGCTATTCAATTTTCAGCGGAAATTAGCTTTCATGGAGAATTACACAGCTTTGCATACGAAGTAATATTTAATGACAAAGTAACTAATGTGATGCTGAAAATTATTCTAAAAGTTTTTATATAGAGTGATTGAATAGATTATTGTTGTCAACGTCTTAGGGCAATACAATTTTTTCTAATGCTGATAACATATGCCGACAAATTTTCCGTTTGATTGAAGCGTTAATAACCTCCAAAAAACAAATTCCCCTAAATATTAGGGCTGTCCGTTATCTAGTTAACAAAACACAAATACGCGTGAAATTGGATCCCCTACTGATAATTATAACTTAAATAGTCTGTAGCAATTTATCATTTCTAATAGGAAGAGTTTTTCTACGTTCCGCTCACATGCCATTGTGCTGTGGAAACATCAGATATTATACAAAGCGATTGGAACTATCGGAAGCTTTGTTAGTCAAACAAAATTTTGTTGAAGTAAATAAAATTAGATGTTTGAATAAAATCTGGATATTGTGTACAAAAAGACAGTTCCTTGATGATAAATGGATTTATGATTTTATATTTATTTTGTAGGTTATAAATGATTTTTTTCGCTTTCAAGATAAATGCTGAATACTTTTACTTACAATCGGTAACCGGGCATCAATATAGAAATGAAGTAAAGATCACTTACCTGCAAAAGAAAAAAACATTAGTACATTAAATCATAATTATTTAAAAAGACAGTATAATTCATGACAAACATAATTATTTGGAACAGCGCAATCACAGGGTGGTCTAACCCGACAGAAGAAAAAAAACTAGGAAGCGAACAAACGTAGCTAATTTCTCAAAACATTAAAACTGTACCCTTGAAATTAGCGCTTTTGGACCGCCCTATCATTGTGATGCTCCAGGTATATCTAATGACAAATGACGGCTGCCACATCCGGTAGGATCGGCTGATAGATCTATCACTTGTTCTTTCGACAAATTGGATGTCATTTCTTTTGAATGCGTATGTATACCGAACAGAATTTAGTTGATAAAATCAGACACATTAAGAACAATTCAATTCAAGCATTTTGAAACAAAAAATGAGGAATTAATGAGTAGCTCGTTGAATTAGGGCATCGATGGTTGTCACTATGAGATAAAAAGTTCACAATTAATTGATAATCTCAGAACTTTACATCTGTGAAGCCGCGAACAAGTCAATCAAATACTGAATATCATTTTTAATGAGATTTTCTCTATGCTTCAGCTTTTATTTAGCATTATCTATACATAAACAATAAATCTGTAGAGAATTTTCATGTGGTGCACGCTTCACGTGAGAAGAACTTTATGGATATAAATGAAATTTGACTTAGGCCCGAAATATCCACCCCCTAATAAATTTTGTTTGCACAATTGTTACCATAGTTATTATTCACCAAATAAATTTATTAGGGGGTGGATATCTCAGGCCTTAGTAATTTTAGATACTTTCTATTTCGGAACATAAAAGGATTTTTACATCAAATTGAATCGTTAATCGCTCCGCGTCTGCGCCGAACATGGAGGTAACCCCATTGCTGCAATGTCAGTGTAACTGTAAAAACGTTACACCATATGCGCCTGTGAGAGGTAGAGAGAGAATACTTTCTGCCAAATCGCGTATCATTTGCGTGAGCGACCTGATGATGTGCATTTCTGTTACAGAATCCAGTTGATTTTTTTTAAAGATAAGAGTATGTTGATTCACGCAGATTTTTATCTCTATAAGAACTCTGGACTAATATCAAGTATTTAATTTCTGATTAAGATGTTCAGTAGCTTCTATTCCTTGATTTTATGTCCAAATAATTTTGAACAGTCATCTAGATTATCCGATATTAATTTCTTTGCTGATCTAGGAGGGAAAGTATTATGATCTTGCTGGATTATTTTTCTCAAACGACAAATATATTCGTTTTGAGATCCTCTGAGACGAAAAAACGAACTTCAGAGGCTGTTGGATCTTCCACCGTTTAATCAATCCAGTTGGAATTTAGTATACTGACATAATCTCATTGCAGTTCAACCAAATCAAGTAGCTGAAATCAGCCCTAAGATACCATAGTTATTCTATCAAACTTGTTTATTCTTGCGACTTTTTGAGCTATGGTGTTTTTTATGTTTACAAACATAAGTTTGTCGTTTTTTTCTCTCATGAAGATTTTCAGTAGGTCTCTTCAGAAGAAACGTTTCGAGGGATAAGTCATATCATACGACCATGGATACTGCCAATTCAGAAGAAGCTCATTCACTACCATAAATTTCTCCTCAATAAAATAAACATATTTCTCTTGTAATTTTATACAAAATTGTTTTGACTAAATCTTGTTATTATAGGCAGATGACACAATTTTTCTGTCATTGCCCTCTACAGCAACGGAAGAGAGAAATGTAGTAAAAGGTAACAGATGGAATAAATTATTATGATGAGAATATGAAATTTTTATTTATCTTAGAAATAATTACAGATGTTTCGAGGGTGCAACTGCCCTCATCCTCAGCTAATGTCATCGTCTTTTTGAGGCCTCTCGTTGTTGATGTTGGTGGAAATTACATTTATTCATTGATTTGCTTTTCACCATTACTAAAACGTACCTTCAATTATTTTTTGCACGATTGGGCGTTTTCATGTGTATACCGGCTCTCTATTTGAGATGGTACGTTGATTTTACCAGCAAACTGTGTTTACTATGGTTATGCTGACTTACCGCCCATGGTTAAAAGCGGTAAGTGAAAAATTGTGGAATCTCATAAAAAAATATACATTTACATATCTATATTTGTATGTAATAGAATATTCAGAATAAAATGTCAAACTTGACAGCTGACAGCGAATAAACAATCATTAGAGGAACTCAATTTGAAGAAGAAAATTAGGATCAATATTTTGGATAGATCTTCCAATTGTGCAAAAAATTTTGTAAACATCACAGTCAATAAGTACAATACCGATTTCGTATAATATTTGGAGGCCGAGCCTATTATTCTCAATCGGTAAACTGTATTTACTGACCTTAATATTTTGTCTTAGAATAGGATCTCAAGATAGGATTTAACTTTCTAAATAGTTTTTGAAACAAAAAAAAGAAATATATTAGAGCTGCCCCAATCCGAACGTCCATCCTAATTTTCTGTTATCAGACGTACCGACCGAGCTTCTTTATATTTCACGATTACTTGAGTGAGCAACGAGAAGATACGTTTTCTAGACAAACAAGGTTTCTACTATTGACGTTGTTATTTATATAACTTTTAATTTTTTGTGCAAAATTATGTCTTTTATCACTTTCTTCACTCTTATAAAAATTGTGTACATCTCTTTCACTCTCAGTATAGTATATAAAACTAGTATTGCGGTTCGATTTGCGAGCCTAAATCATAGGCTCCGCAATAAGATAGCAGGAATCTTATTCTAATTCGTAGAGACACCTTGGAGACAGGTCATAGTCTTTATGTCAATGATGTGATATAGTTACCTTCATAGGGACTTAAATATTGTATGATGGTGCTAACAATATGATCCACAAATTTAAATAAGAATATTAATATTTTAAGAAGTAAGGACGTTGCTTTAAATCGAATTTAATTGATGATTGCTCATTTTTCCAATTTATTATTAATCATAGTAGTTAACTTCTATTCTGTTATCATTTAATAACATAGAAATGTCAAAAACTGACATCTAGCTGAAGAAGCTTATCCGATACTATCTCTTACTTCTGGAAGACTGTCTTTAACGATGACAATATTGAATCACTTCTCCAATCGTCCAGTAGGTGGTACATATGTCAAGAGTCTCTAAAATGACGTTAAGTGACTGTCTCTACGCATACGAATTGAGCCCTAGGATTACTTTTTTGACAAGAACACTTTTTTGACGAGATCAACAACAAATTTTGATTGTTTAAATTGTATATTAAAATTTTGCTGACAATATTCTGGACGGGAACTAAGCATTTTTATAGGTAGCAAACATTGGAAGGGCTGTTTTTTTTTTGTTTTTCTTATGGCGTAAAACCTCTTTAAGATTAAAACTAAGCAAATACCTCCAGCTCAGAATATCTGATGGCCACTGTTGTTTTCTATATTAGTTGTCTAGACTTTTTTACGTTTCGTGTAAGTCTACCAACCTCTAGAAACAAAACGATATTACAAATTAAATAACAAAGAAACTCATTCAGATTAACTGGAAAATAAACCATCCAACAAATTTTTACAGCCTCAAAAAACTTCTTATGCTAAAAAATCCTGATTATACATCTTAGATGTGTCCATTTGTGGAAAGAGTCTTATTCTTCTATTTTCCAAGCGTGTCCATCGCGGTTGAGTAATCGAACTCATGACGATATTTATTTATTTTTTGTTTTGTGTGTTTATATTATTAAAAACAGAATACGAAGAAGTAAAGTGATCAATTTTGAAACAAAGAAACCAATTAAAATAAGTAAAAATACTAAAGGCATCATTCGGTATAAAAAGTTAATCCAGTTCACGTAGAAATAATCAATATTCAGAAACAGTTCTGATAACGAGATGTAGAAACAACCGAAAGTGTAAACAATCATCCAAACAATCAGTGCTACCAACACCCTGGGCGGGAAGTAATGAAAACTGGATTGAGTGAACAAGTAAATGACAACCAACCGATGGTTAGTGGTTATGGCCTGAAACCGCAGTACACACGTTTCGAAGTATTTCTTGTTTTTATTACTCACAAATATGGTCGATTGGTTATCGTTTCTTTTTTATCGAATGATAATTTCCTGTGTCTACACTTTTATTTTAGTTTTTATTAAATAGTAACGAGATCAGCCAAGCGTAATTCTTCTAACAAAAGATAGAAGAGAATTAAGATGTAGGGGAAATGGACTCATCTACCGCGATCGATAATCGATAAGCTATAAGAAGAAAAACTCAATATCCTAAATTTACGATAGTCATTTATTTCTGCATTAGAATGACTCATTCGAGCACGCTCACCGATGTTATAATGAGTTTGGATCCCAAAAATTATTTTAAGTGACATTTTGCTGCGTGAAATTGGTATAAATACACAAATAATCGAGACAAGAGAATAAATCAGATCAGTTGCCAACATATGACAGTCGCCATCCTTACTTTTTCATCACAAATTCCACTAACGGAAATGGTCAATTTTTTTAACCGATATTTTAGAAACATAAACACTAAAAGAAGAAAGACTAGTTGCAGGAGGCCATTCCAGAAGTAATTAATTCGTTCATTATTAGAAAAGACAGTCTCAAAAATAGTGCAAAATTTATATGTCAGTATTTTTAGAGGTTTTTGTGGAAAACTTACCAATTAAATTATTAGACTTCCAATTACCAACTTACTATATTAAAATCAAAGAAATAGCTTTAAACAAAGCTCGTATCCTAATTTCTAACATGTGTTGGACCACGTCACATTCTATAATTTTTGTTTCAATGAGCTACTCATTTCATAAAAGTGATTTAAATCACAAAATTATCAAGATAAATGCAAAATAATATCCTAATGGAAATATAATTATAATATCTATTTAATTTCTTTTTGTGTTGTTATTTCTAGTTTTCTAATTCCCATAAACAAAAAGTATAAATAATATAAACTTTCCCAACATTATTTTCCTCCGTAAATATCTCAAAACTTCCTAGTTAATATTCATTAAAAACCTCGTTAAAAACTAAAATTGAAAACAATTTATTCTCCCCGATATAAATCAAAAGAAAAATTGCAATTTTCTTTTAAAGTTGAGTGTCTAATAGAGCTAGTGCTTTCGTTCTATTATGTTGGCAACACGAACCTGCTAATCTAATCTAGATAACGTCGGAGTGGTTGTGCGCACGCGCAGAACTTCTTAACTCGAAACTAACGACGCTCAATTTGAACCTTTTTGCTTTGCATGTATATCAGCTGTATTTCAAGTTATGCTTATGTTACTGTCTATAAATTATTGTTTGGATAAAAATAATCCAATTGGTTATTACAAAATGGTTGATTTGTAATAATCACTGCTATTAGACTCATTCCAAAGGTTGGTTCATCATTATGCTATGTTAATTGCAAATGTAAAATATGGCAATTAAAGTAAACATGTACCATATTTCATTTGATATGTTCATACTATTTACTTTGCTAATCAGATTGTGTGTATGAATTGCTAAATCCAATAACATTTAAATGCTAATAATATCTGCTGCAAGAGTGAGTAAAAAACGAATTACAAATTTGTTGACAACATTATTAATTATTAATATTATTTACGTTATTTTCTCATATTGAAAGAAGAAAAAAATTGTAGAATGTTAAATCATATAAACGAGAAGTTAGCGAACGTCAGATTCTAGTACCAACTTAAATATTTATTTTTAGATCATTTTGTGGCTCCCCAAATTCTAGAAGTGTTTTAACGGATGAAGGAAATTTCTTTGGTACCAACTGAAATGGCAGTAAAATTGGAAAAAAAAACTATCTAGCTTGCATTATGTCCTAGACACATTGACAGTTTTAATTTTTGAACTGGAGTTTGTACATTAGAAACTGTATTTTTTTTTATGTTAATAATTGAATCTACAAATAGAACAACTTGAGAAACAAACATAGTAATAAAATAAATTAATACTGAACGAATATGTAGTTTGTTTTTAGAACCATAATTACTTCGTAAAGCAGAACATGTTATTAAACCTCAGTGCCAACATTTAAACATAAAAAACATTGCAGACGTAAATAAAATGTAAACTCTTCGATAAAGCCATTAAAATAATAAATAAGGAAATTATTTTCAAAGAGTTTCCAATAGTTTAGTTCTCAATTAAGGTTATAATTGAAATAGGGATAAAAAATAACGAAATTCCCCCTAGAAACGTCTTCATCAACTCGAAAAAAAATCGATAGTTTAGTTAACTTGAACATGCGAAATATAAATTTTATTAGGTTTAAATACCGTGGTATATATCTCTGCTTCGCGTGTAACATGCCATGCTCGACTAATTGGAAGAAAACTTCGAGCGAAGAACGGAATTCAGTTCTGTTTTCCTTACACGCAGGGTTTTCTTAGTATTGGCTTCATATGTGGGAACAGCTTTTACGGGGATTTTGCATTGCTATACTTAATTATATATGGAAATATTCATTAAAACTCCATTTTTAATCCATAATGAGACAAACCGTAAAAATTTGTTGCGAAGTTGGTAATTCAAATGATTACGCCTTTACAACATTTACAACGTCCCTTACAATTTAAGATTATCATTTTTCAGACCTAGTAAAACAAAAAAATCCAATGAGATATTCAATTGTCAAAATATGTAAGGAAACACAATAATTATCATATTGACCATCGTCCGTACTTATGGAAAAAATTATTTTATTAATATTTACATAATTCATTGAAAAAATTGCAATCTAATTTATGACGTAAAGGTTGGTAGTACTGACTACTTTTGTAAGTTTACTGTTTACGCGAGTTGACACATTCTGTTTCTGCTTTGATTTTACTGTCAAGTGATTGTGATACATTTGTTTGGAAAAGGTACGTTCCACTAAGCGACCGCAATGCTCATGTCGCCTCAAAAATCGTTCCACAAGACGATCACGATATTTGCGTTCGAGATCATTATATCATGGATGACATAATCAATCGCATCCGCGATTGAAAAGTGGGTCGAAGCGGTCGTTGCGTTAATTTTTGCAGAAATTACCAATAAATTTGAATTACTTGTAAAGAAGTCTTTGCAATTTATACTTTCGGTTCCAAATATATCGATTGATTTAAGATATTTTATCTGTTAATATGACAAATAGTTTCACGGTCTCTCATTCTCATTATTTGTTATATAGGAGAGATTAATTTTTATTCATATTGAATTTATTGTATCCATATATACTTTTTGCTGCAGTTCAGTTTAATTATATCAATGATTCACTTTACGATCTTAGCTACGAATTACTCGCATGGTTCCATTTGAAACACCAACCACAGCAAACATATTTTAGTGGAACGGCACAAACTGAAGGTCGTGAGCAAATCATTGTGGTCGCCTAACGGAACGTACCTCAAACCAATTGAGATATGATATGATGTGTGCGAAGAAAGCTAAAATCCAACAGTAGTTTGTTGATCGTAGTATCGAGCTCGAATAAAATAAGTTTGACACACTACTTTCTGATTTCGTGGCCTTGTAAGTTGACAAGCACTGCTTTAATTTAAAGATATATTTTAATATTAAGTTTGCTTGTCATATAAGTACGAAGTATGGGTCGATGAAGATATTTAGTGATATGCGGTTGGCAGTATTGCATTGCACATAATCTCATATGTAATCATATATTCTTGGATTATTAATACCAGATATAGTTTTGATGATATTATTATTTAAATGCAGCGTGTTTGAAGAGTGTAAATTGTGACATTTGTGGGAAATCTGGGAAACATTTTAAATAGAAACTTAAAAATAAAAGACTTGTGTCCATCACAAAAACTCAAATCTAAGAATCAGTTTTTGAAACCATCATTTTAGAAAAGGAAACAACTGTAGACACGTGTTTCGTTCTAATTAAGATTCGTTAGTACAGTATAGCCATACCCAAATAGTTAGAACTTGAATCCCAGACCAAAATATGATACATCACAATAAATTGTGACATTTGTGGAGGATCCGTGGATCATTTTAATTAAAAAAAATCAAATTAAGAATCCTTATACGGGCAAAACACGTGTCTACAGTTGCTTTCTTTTAAGACAATGGCCTCAAAAACCGATAATTAGATTTGAATTTTTGTTGAACACAAGTCTCTTAAATTTCAATTTTTTTGATAATAGCTATTTTTGAAATGTGTAATTTTTTGGAGTAATGCAGGGGCCACACTTACCTCTAATGCCATTAATTGAAGCGTTATGTGACAATTGATATACTGCCATTGACAATGTGTCTATTGTTAAACAACTCCTCAATTAATGGCATTAGGTGTAGATGTAGTCCCAGCAAAATTTTGCGCAAAACTAGGAAACTTCCACAGCAACGTTCAAACGACATTGAGGAAAAAATTCAGTTATTAGAAAAAAGTGCATCAGTCTCGATCCAATTTCGAAGTTTTTACCGAAATTGAAATCAATGCTGAAAGAACACCGTTTTCAGATTATTGCTAACATTAAAGCAAATTCGTCACAGATCTTAAAAGCCATTTCAAAGGAAGGTACTGCTTCGAGAAATGGAAAACATCGTTGAAAAAAATGTCTGTTTACGGGAGGGGAGTAGTTTAAAGAAGGCATGTACTGATTTTCTGAAGAATTAATAAAAAACTTTTGAAAAGTTCGATTTTATTCTATAAAGATCTCGTATGTGTATTTAATTTTAGGAAAAAAGTTTCTGAGAAATACTTAATTGATGAACTTGCACTGGACAGTAAATACCAAAAAATTGGCTGGCAAATTTTCCAAGAATTTGATCACCGAACTACAAGTGTTCCATATCATATTGGACATGGTTGCCTGAACATATTATCTACCAATTTCTCATCTTGAACATACAAAAATTCCCAATCAACCTGTATACTAATCTCATTTCAGAAGTTGATTGTTGCCATCAATGACTTGAAAAAATTGTACAATGCAACATGATTTATTTTTTGTTCCACCCGTCTAAATTCTATGTATATAAATAATTAAAAATTGAAACCGTGAAAATTAACATTTACATGTCGAAAAGGTTCCATAAAGTCATCGTGAAGTATTTAATCATACGTATTACATAATTAATAGACATGAAACAAATGTTATCTAGTTTAAGAAGGGAAAGGGTTGCCATGTTATTGTTGGTAGTAGAACTGTTATTATATGATATCTTGTTGCAAACAACACGCTATGTTGAAGTACTTATCGCAAATACTAATTTCAACTTTATTTATTGTTGAAAGAACTTAAACGAAGTATAATTAAAAAGTTATATTTCAAAGATTGGACTGTTATAACTGATTATTTTTACCATCCAAATTTTGACCAATAGAATTGCACAATTCGACGTCACGTGGTACAACCTACACGGTTTTCAAGTGGAAATTTTTTGGAAATTTTGTCTGTTGGTTATATATACAAAACAAAGAATATTCAGCCGCGTTGATTCAGCATCTGTCAAACTGACAGATTGAATGTGAAAATGAGCAGATTCAGAGTCGAGTCTCTGGAATATATTGATGAATTTGGATGGGAAAAATAATCTTCCGAATACCATTCGTGATTAAATTTAACCTGGCAAAATTTTTAGATTGTTACGAGAGCTTGCTACCAATTTATTTCGTGATATTGATCAAAAATCACTCGCTTGACAGCTCGTGATTTTTCTGTCAATATCACTCAATAAATTGCTAAGCAACAAGCTCTCGTAACAATCTAAAAATTTTTCCGGTAAAATTTAACCACTTATAATATTATATATGATAATAAGTCAAATTGTCCTACTAATAATAAAGCTTCCATTGGAATGCTGTTAGCTCCGTCTCTTATGTGTACTGGGAACTTTAACAGTGCGCATAATTCATTACATATTTTTCAAAAAAGTAGCTTTAACATCAAATATATCAAAACCGGACATTTTTAGTTAGAATTCGTGTATGTATTCTACAATGATCTAATTTGTTTTTAGTTTTTATAAATAAGTGGCATAATTAGGTAGCTACAACAATAGATTAAGATAATGTTGGTGAGACTATGATGTCTCATTTGTAAAATGCAAAATAGAAATCCTATCCTCCATCAACCACCTCAGACAGCGTTATCTCAAAGACAACCAATATTTTATACCTAAAAACACGCAACTAATACTATAAAATAAAGCTGCAGTCGTTCTGGACTTTACAACTTAATTTGTGTAGAGATTTGCATGCGTACGCCATAAATTTGTCCAAGTCAAACTCGAGTTCGTTCACTAAACACATTTGCAGCGCCGGTAGTGACGACGAGGCGAACTACACGGTTTGGGGTTCGTTCTGTCCTAACCTAACTAGCGTGTGTTATTTATTGCTGCTTTAGAAACAATTATTGCTCGTTACCTATTTATTTCCTTCGCAAAGAGAAATTAATTAAGGATAGTTTGTCTTAGTTTTTAGTTATGTTAATGTTATGCTTTTGGTAACAATTAGTACTCCTACAACAGCTGAAGTTTGGATGGTTTTATTGCTGCGATGAAACAGCAGACGTGGAATTTTAACATTGTTTACATATTTATGAGGATATTATGAGTCTATTTGTTCCTGACTAAGATGTTTTTCTTGAATTTATACCCAAATTATTCTAAACAGGCATCTAAATTAACCGGTCTTTCTTACTACTCGTAAATATTCACCTTAATAAGTGTTGGACTCTGAAATAAAATACCATATTCTTCTTCAAATAAATAGAACTGAATTTATGAATCCTCATCATTCTGGATACAAGTTAATCGACTTTCTAAATATTTCCAAGATATCTTAGCTCATAATCAAATATCTGGATACCCGACACGTGTCTGCCTCTACCGACTTGGAACAGTCAAACTGAAGATGTCCTGCTTGGACGCGGTGCAGATTCGTATGTATAGTGTAATTTCAAGCTGAAAAGGTAGAAAGCTCGTTTAGTTATCATTTAAAAGACCATTTAAACTCTATTTGGACCTAAACCAGTCTCATTCTTCAATTATTAAATGTCATCGAAAATGAACGTTTGAAACTAGAGAAAACGTCAACCAAAGGAAAAAGCATCTTGTGACGATACTATCGTGAAAAGTTGCCAATGTGTCATATCAAGTGATCAAGAGCTCCCAAGGAGCGTTAGAAAGAGCGGCGATCGAGGAAAATTTAAATTAACAGGGATAAGTCATCAAGTAGCGTCGAGGGGCGAAATTAAGCTACCTCGTGACTCAAACACAAGCAGGAAGTTGATTTAAGTGGAAGTCAGCATCGTCAGGTACCGGTGGAGAGGGTGGCAATCAGAGACTCGCCATATCAACATAGATAGACAGAGCTGTAGCAAAACACTGCTGCATCAAAGTTGTAAGAGCTGAATTCCGTCGTTACTTCATAACAAAATTAACGTATGCTTCCTCCTGTTTTAAATATCATTATAAGTTCTATATACTCTTTGCAACATCTCGTGCTGATATTGACTTCCGCCCACATGACGAATCCAGTTAGCAAAAAATTACATTTTCTATCAATTAATTCTTCATTTTAGAGACGACTGGGAAGAAAATATAGGTATATAGGCAAAAAATACTCAGTTTTTTGTGCTTTAGAACAACCATCATAATGAAACGTACCGAAGGACAAAATTGTATGACATATATAATTTTGAAAAGAGTTACTGTGTTTGACTGATACTTTGAATGTAGGTATCAAATTATGGGAATTTAGTCAAAGGTTTTTACTATTTCTTTCTCCTCAACAGTTTCAGTCCGACCTGGACCATCTTCAGGAGTGATAAGAATTTGTAAGTTCACAAATGAACAGCAAAACTTGAGAAAACTGTTCAGTTTTCATTGAAATGAACTCAATATGTTTCTATATTTTTATTGAACATAAATATGTTGCTCAATAGTGAATTTACAAACTATTCCCACTCCTGAAGATGGTTCAGGTGGAACCGAAACTGTATTATAGAAAGAAATATTGAAAACCTATGATTGAATTCCCTTAATTTAAATCCTACAAATATTATTTTACTCATTGATTCTTGGAGCTATATCTCTTCTATCAATTTTTACAACTCCTGTTCTATGCCAATTAAAGAAGGAGTAATATGGACGTGCAATACTTTTTTCTTTCCAGAAACGACAGACATATCAGTTCTGAGATTTTTTTGTAGCGATCTACATGACTTACATGAGACAGAGTTTTCAGGCCTGATCTATCTAAGTTTGTTATTAGAAAAGGCTCTCTTCATCCGTCTCAATTATAAAAATCTGAATCTCAGTCTATTCTTGTCTGGCCCTTACAATTTGAAAGACTGATCAAATCCGGTCCGGAAAATTTTAGGGCGGTCCAATTTGGCCCATATAATTTTGAGGCCCAATCCTATGTACCTAAACGTCTTTATACTTAAACTATGGTATGTTGTCGATATTGTCCCTGTACATATTTAGCTTTTTGAAAGAGACGAGTTGGACCATAGAGATATTATAGATAGAATAGGAAAAGCATGGGAACGCATGTAAGTGGAAACGTATCACCAACTGGAAGACAGAGGAGAATGGAGAGCTCTACCTGTCTTTCTTCAATATTGAATTAAGAAGAAAGCATCACTGCTAGCTCGAGATCCTAACTGACCATACAGTATACCCATGGAAAAGGGATAAAAAAGTCTTCTATTTTCTTTCTCTTATTATCGGTGCTTCTTTCTTTTGTCTGTCTCCTCTACCTATAATATCTTCATGATTCGAACTTATTCGTAAACTTCTATTTCTTGTAAATTTACCGTCCGCTCAGGGCTGCGGCACAGTAGTTCCAGTCCACATGAGTAGCCAACCTAAAGCTGTCCACCTGAGACCATGAGAACGCAAAATCTCAAAAAAAAATATTGACTTGAAATCGGCCATAGACCGTTCGAGTCAAACCAGTGGTAAAACCACAATGAATTAATATTGACATTGACTTGATAATTATAGTCAATTTATCATGAAAACTGGAAACATCTCCGATAAAAATTTATCATAGATTTGATAGGGACTAAATCAACTAATTCTTCCATAAAAATAAGATCTGGATCAAGATGACAAGAATAATTGAGAGTTCAAGACAATATGCGATCATGTCAATGTCAATGTCAATTTGATGTGGTAGGTACCCGGGTCATGCAATCCTCTACTCCTAAAACGATTCTGTCTTTTGGTCTGGGTGTGCTATCTTCAATTACAGCATCTGCAATGTTTGACCAATCAAGTTGATTTTTTTATGAAATGACCACATCAGATTGAAATCAGGTTGAAATCGGTTCACCGGAAGGCTCTCAGATTCTTCGATTTCGGTGTACAGGTCCCATTAGACCACACTTCGAGGAGGTTGAAATTCTGCAGTTCTTTATGAATTTCTTGAGCAAGTTATTTTCTTTATGCTTTAGACACAAGTTTTTCATTCTTTTTTTCAAGTTTTTCAGTAGATATGGATACTGCTGGGAAAGTCAGTACACAGACGATTTGAAAAGAAATGTACGGGCGTCAGTAAATCCAGTACTTTTCACGATATCTTTGTTGATGTTCTCCAGAATGATCCTTCAACATAACATGCCAAAATATATATATTTTGAATTTATATATTTTTAATTGACTTTTTCTTCAGAACTCAGGTGATTGAATGTAATAAAACTTGGTCAGCACATTTATAATAAACATATAAATCGTAAAATCAATATTCAAAAGTAGGTTGTTTCAGAATCAACGCCGAGAAAACTAAATTGCACCACTCAAGTGGTAATAAGTATATTTGGTAAAGTCTTAGGTATCTACCACTTAAGTGGTAAAACTCAAGAGTTGTAAGTCGATCGCGACACATTTTTAAAATAATAAGTAGTTCTTATGTACACAAAAGTTGATCACTCCTGGTACAGACTATTAGTTTTAAAACTTGTTTCCGTAATCAAATTCTGTACGAACGAATATAATTTGACAAGATGAAAAAAAAAATTCCTGATCACAATACTTTGACGGTCAATATTTTTATTTGTAAGCTTTATCACTTATAATCACATATCTTATTATTCAAATTTGGCATTCTTTATATTTAAAAAAATATTTATTCTTCATTCAGCAAGAACTCATCAATTCTTGGTTGTAACCGATTTAGGATGTAGCATTAATGTGACTGATACTTTTGTGAACTTATTCTGATTGCAACAATGGTTTCAATGAAAAATCAAATTACGACTATATATTTTTGTGAATAATGCTAATTCGGATCTGTGGAAGAATCCATTACAAGTATATCTCGATCTGCTTAGAAACATCTGATACAAATCTCCCTCGAACGTGTGTCAATAATAACACAGTTTAGCTTTGGATCGCACTGTTAGACCACTCAAATTACATACACTGAGGTTTCCGTGGTCAGCGGTATTAAAATAATCGTCTCGTTTGCCGAGAAATCAAAATGTTAACACGTACACTTCACTGCTCCAATGTGATGATAGTTCAATTATTGCCTATAACCAATCTTTGTTCCCGACATAATTGAGAACCAAATTATTGACTCGGGGATCGGGTTCGTGAGGCGCAATCAAACAAAATGATTCTGAAAGTGAAATGATAAACACAAACAGTGTAATTGCACGACAAATATTTGAATTTTTCATCGTGAACTATTCAAGTATCATTTGATGTTGTTAGTACATCAAAGAATTTGAAATAAACTATTGCTTCAGAATATATTTATATAGCATGAAACAATATAGTGGAAACATAACAATTCACAATGAGATTATCTTCCTTTGATGTTGCGTTGTTTGAACAGACGAAAATTTCAAATGTCATTTATTTTCAAATAGTGTTGATGGTATTTTGAAAGTGCTATGGACATAAATTGTGAATTATAGGTATAGTAATAAATAAAAATAAATTATACTACTCTGACACTGTTATTAATTCCATCTTCAAGAGATTTGAACATAACCAACAACAAAACGTTTAAAGATGAGTACACATGTTTCAGAGACTTAATTTTAAAAATACACGAACAATTAAACAACTTTATACACTTCATTTGTATAGCGTACAGATAAAAGACTATAAGAATTACACACTTAACATAACTTTGGACAAAAGAAAAAATGATCAACACAAGCTATAAATTTAGCAAGAATTATCAGCTATCACAAGAAAATGGCATTGTAATAAATATTGTTTTTTTATTTATTACGGAAAATATTGCATTCTTAATTTTCATGAGTAATTTGTATAATAAAAGAATTATTAAATATATTTTTTCAAAATTAATCATGCAAAAAGCGAAATTGCTTCTCTGCATTTATTTCTGAGTATGCTTTTTTGAATTCATTAGCTCGTCCTTGTCTATAAATACATATTCCTTCCAATATCAATTCCGTTCTTTTTTTATCATCAATTTACGATTGAAATTCAAATGTGAAATAAAATAAACGACAAGCAAAATCGTTTCAATTTTCACCCATTATTTCTTGAGGCAGGTGTACTTAGTGTGTGTTCAGTCAATGCTCATCGCTTAGAAGAACATTCGTTGTGTTTACGTTGATGCACACTCCACACTGTGGTTTCTGAACGTGCCCATTAGAGTCAGTTAGCCTGGGTAGGGCAAAGAAAATTGTAGGATTGTGAGTCTTGATTTTTTGTTATTTGATTGTGTGTTTTGCAGAGACGTACCAACACTTTTTCGAAATTATCACGATTTATTCTATTTACTTGATGTATCCAAGGTCTTTAACATTAGATGAGAAAGAGACTCTATTATTTCTTATTTCCTTTCTTACTATAATAATAAAAATATTCGTACCTGTTTTCCAGAAAAGAGGCATCAAAAAAATTCAAATCATCTGTTCGCGCCAAAATTTGGGGTCCTACAATTGGTACGAACGCAAAACTAGGTTCTTGTACAGATATCTCATCGTTTGTTGGTGCTACTAATGTCATAAAAGACGCTGTGTTGAAGATATCTCCACTACAAACTATGAGCCTGAACATCAAATTCCAGACTTCACAGTTAAATAATAAATAAAAGTCTTGAATCTAGTAATAAATTCATTCCACAAGAACTAAATTGAATTTATAGGCATCTGTTGAATTATTCCTTTTACCCAATAACAAAATTTTAATCTCCTTTGTTTCAAGCGAAACACAAATTAATGAAGCGTATAAAAAATTAATCAAATCTCTGTTCAAGTAGTATCGGCAATGTTCCGTGTTATTCCTCCAGTTCAGTTATTCAAAAAACTTTGGTCATTGACAAGTGACGAACGATGGATGTGTCACTTCAACAGCCTCGAATGATTAGCTCACTTTGATTTGTAGCGAGAAGAGTGACAAAGAAATGGAGAATGTAAGAGTCACAGAAAAAGAATGTTAACAATCTAATAGTAGATTAGGCGATGAGTAGCAAAGAAGCTAAATTTGATGTTGTACTTTTAAAAAGCAGTGGCGTAGAGAAAAATATCCAAAAAAAAATCACCTGAATTAAGTGTATCTGAAGTTTAAATTATGCAGATTTTTTGAATTTTGTAACAGTTGATCTTAGAATTACCGTAAAACGATAGAAAATTAAAGAATCATCTTGATGATCAAAGCGTATATATACGTTCTTCATATTGAAATTTATTTTGCAAATTACCATCTTGCACAATCACTGAGCTTAAAATCAAGCAGTTTGGTCAAGCCTACGAAACAGCAGCATTCATTTAGTACCAATTTAAAGTATGTAAGTGCTGTAGTTGCTGAGAACTCAGCCAGGTGATCTAGCTCAAACAATAATCAATTTTAAAAATCCCATTGTTTTCTGTAAAACTAACTGCTAGATTCTGTTATAATCTTATTAAAATAATGAAATATACAAAATTTTAACTATTATGTGATTTAATTGATTTGCCAGCAAACAAAACATGTAAAAAGATTTTTCTCCGTCACTGTGAAGATCCGTGTTCACTAGAATCATTTTGGTAGTATCTAATAGAGAACTAGCCGGTCCATTAGCAAGCAACATACGTTTTTTAACCCCGTTTGTGGTTATTTATTTATCTCGTCTTAATGTTTAATGGATTCACTCCCGTAAAACGTTAGAGCATAAAAATACTGATAAACTTTGTATGATGTGCTAACTGGAACTTCTCGGAAAGCATACAAAAGTAAATTAGTTTAACACGAAATTAATAATCACCGCATAAAAACTATAATGAAACCAATAAATCTTAGATTATCTCTGGTTTCCGCAAGAGATTATACAGAATGACTAATTTATTATTTATTTGATTTGATTTGATTAGTCATAAGATCAAGAAAAACGTTGATAGATTTGCGGTTATATTTCAAATTTTCAATTTTAAAATAGAAAATAGTTTTAAATTAATAATTAAGTTAGAGTTCACTTGAAAATTTTCAAGGAGGAGTATTTATAGCTCTAACATTTTGAAAATTAATTAACACAATTCATCAAAACCTTCCCTGGTAATATGTCAGCCATTTTTCATAGTATAAATAATACCTTCTCATTAGTGATACTAATTACAAATTATAATACTTTTCCATTCTGATTTTAATTAGTAAATCACGTCTGCAATAATTCACAGTGAAATATTTTTTACTCGCAATTAAAGATCAAGAATTTTTTTGCTAGGTTTTTAGCTAGCCTCTAATTTCGAAACTAGTTTACGGATTTTTTGTTTTGCGACAAAAATCGAATGATCGAGTGTTCTTGTACGAGAAGTAAGAGGGATTTAATGGAGACGATACTGTTTAAAGTGTACGTATCGAATTTATAAACGTTGGCGACTAGTTAATCACAGCAATATCAACTGGACACATTTAGTAAAATTACAAGATGTGTTATACGACCAGAAACCGGAGGCTTAAACATAAACGCTACATTGGAAATAAAATATTCAATTATTGCGCTTGTGTTTAAATAGGTACTTTGAATATATTTCTTTTTTCAGTATTTTTTCTGTATCAAAAGTTGGAAGAAAACTCATACTTATGTAGCTTTTCAAGCCTAATCGAAAGATATAATCGCCAATTTCGTTGAATAATTATTTTTCGAGTTATTGACAAAAATGTTGAAGAATCGATCAATTTGAGTACGCAAAAGTATTCATACTCATATAACTTTTATGCCTAATCAAAACCAATTTTTTAAAATAATTATTTTTTGAATTATTGGCAAGAGTGTTGGAGAATTGATCAATTTGGGAATGCAAAAATATCAAAAATAGAGAGAAATATCGAAATTCGCATTAAAGTTTCAGGCACGCTTCTTTGAAAGATGTTACACTCAAGATTTCATTCATCCTGGATAAACAAATTGAGTTGTACTTTCCCATTTTTGGATATTTTCTGTATTTACGCTCTTGATATTTTATTTCTGATCCAAAAATTATAAAATAATTCACATATATGTAGCTATTTATGCCTGATAGAAACAGGTAATCGCCAATTTTTAAAATTCAAAATAATATTGAATGAGGAATCGATCAATTTGGGAACAGAAATGAATATTATGGAGTGCAAAAATCTGTAGCATGCTTCTTCAAAAAATGCTATATAGACCCAAAGAAGGTGACAGTTAGGGTTCTTCGATTTTATACCGTATGCCTTTTTGAGGATGAGAAATAAAAAGATTATTTATTGATGCACGCTTTGCGGTCATAGTCCAAACTCCAATTAAATTTTTTTGAAACATTTTTCTTGCCTTTGTTACATGAAATAGTTGACAGTGATTTAAAGCCTAGTACTGAAAGGCATGCAACTTGCAACAGCCCTTAAAACAAGAAAGGTCGCATAAACTTGTGAAAGAAAAATACGTGTTTCCAAATTGCATGTCAATAAAAAGAATGGAAGTTTCAGCCATGTAACTTTTGTAAAAAAAATTGACATGCGTCCTTCGTCGACACAAGGACGGAAAATCTTGCACAAATGTAAAACCAATTAGCCGGGATCTCTCTTATTATATAATTTGTCACCCTTGTGACAACGAAGAATGCATGTCACTTTTTTCACACGGGTTTTATTGCCAAAACTTCTATTCTTTTCATTGGCATGCAATATGAAAAAACAGTCTTCCACATTTTTTTTTCCTCAAGTTCACTCGACCGTTTGAGCTTTTTGGGCTGTTGCGAATTACACGCCTTTCAACTATCTTACGTTACAAAGGTATGCAAAATGTTTCCACTGAAAAACCTTTTTTTTTAATATAATTGGAATTCTCACTTTGACCGGAGAGTGTGCATCGGTTAATAATCTTTTTATCTTTCTTATTGAGGGATGAACTCTTAACCCTCAAAAAGGCATACGGTATAAAATCTCCCAGTCTAATACTCGAGGTTCCATCCTAAATAGATTAAAAAACAAATTCATAAGTAGTTTCTGTCTTCAAATATTTTCAATATTTTTGCTGTGAAGTGTTTATTTCTGGACCAAAAATTATAAAATCAAACTCAAGTAATAGTCCGTGAGACAGCGCCTGAATTTTTTGTTGATTACCGCTCATTTGAAACTTTGTGAGTGGCTTCATTGTGATGAGTCCGACAACTTTTTCATTTAGCAAAATTCTAGATTTGGGGGCGTTCACCCGCGAGAGCTAATTAATTGAAAGAATATTACCGTAATACTGATCTTTACACTAATCGAAAGATTTTTTGATAATAAAATGGAGGAAAAATATTGTCCGACATGAATATTGAGGCTACCGATGAATCCGACAAGCCGCACTTGTCATAAGTATGTTGGTACTAATGGTACGTATGTTGGTACTTATGACAAGTCGGACTTACCGGTAGCCTCAATATTCATGTCGGACAATATTTTTCCTTCATTTTATTATAAAAAAATCTTTCGATTAGTGTAAAGATCAGTATTACGGTAATATTCTTTCAATTAATTAGCTCTCGCGGGTAAACGCCCCCAAATCTAGAATTTTGCCAAATGAAAAAGTTGTCGGACTCATCACAATGAAGCCACTCACAAAGTTTCAAGTGAGCGGTAATCAACAAAAAATTTATGCGCTGTCTCACGGACTATAACTTTTTATGTCTGAAAAAAAAAAACAATTGCCAGTACACAAAACAGTGATTTATCAAGTAATAACAAAATTGTTGAAGAATCGATTGATTTAGGAACGCGAAATGAAGGTGAGTATTGAAATACAGTTAGAAAGTCTCTAAAAAGGATGCTATACTTGAAGTTTCATAGTGAATAATATAAAGTGGGGAGCACATTCTCATGTAGCTCATGGTCTTCGAATATTTTGAGTATTTTTGCAGTAGAAATTATTTCTGGACCAAAAGTTACTAAAAACTTAGTTCTCAAATAGCTTTTTACGCCTGATCGAAAGAAGTTACTACCAATTTTTTTAAAAAAATTTTTTTAATTTATTGGCAGAAGTGTTGAAGAACTGCTAAATTTAGAGCGAAAGAATATCAAGAACTGAGATAGATAAAGAAATGCAGTTGAAAAATCTGAAATGTGCTTCTTTAAAACATGCCATTTCCAAAATTCCATCCTGCATAAAAAAATTAAAGAACAAATAGTGATATATTTTATAATTTTCGAATATTTTCTTAATTTTTGCTCTAGAAATTTTATTTTTAAACAGAAAGTTATAAGAAAGTTCTTATTTATGTAGCTTTTTATGCTTAATCGAAAGATGTAATTACCAATATTGTGAAATGATCAATTCCTGAATTATTGACAGAAGTGTTGAAGAATCGATCAATTCAGAACGAAAGGATATCAAAAACTGAAATAAATAACCCAATGCAATAATAGAAAAACCTTGAATATGTTTTTCCTAAACATGCTATTGTCAAAATTCCATCCTGCATAAGAAAAATTAAAGAACAAAATGAAATGTTTTTTTTTTATTTTCGGACATTTTCTTTATTTTTGTTCTAGATATTTGATTTTTGAACAGAAATTTATGAGAAAATTCGTATTCATGTAGCTTTTTATGCCTAATCGGAAAATGTAATTACCAATTTTTTGATATAATCAATTTTTGAGTTATTAACAAAAGTGATGTAAAATCAATCAATTTGGGAGCACAAATAATTATATCAAAATGCAGAAACAATATCTAGAGCTTACTTCTTCAAAAGATGTTATACTCGAAATTTCAAGAAATTTGGAGAAAAAAGTTCTTTTGGTCTTGACAGTGCTATTAATTGGAAGTCGTTGAACTATTTCAACATCTTAACAGTGGTTCCAACTAGTGGCGTTGCCAGAATACAGACCAATGGAACAAATTCATCAAATCCAAGCAAATTCTATCAATGTTGTCAATGTTTTTTAATCGAATGGAAATATTCTTATTGGAAAAGCTTGGAGTCAATCCTTCTGCTGTAATAAGATTTATTATTCATTATGATTTGATAATTTTTGAAATATGAATTGTTGTTCTTATTATTTTACTTCAATCAGTGGTTTATTCTCTCCAGTAGAGTTAGTAAGTTGAGGTAGCTGTTCTAAGTTAGCATCCTGGTCAATCTGTCGTCGACTGAAGCACTCAGACCAGTTAGCGATAAGCAAGCACGCGACTACACCAATAATAATCCTATTAACTGATGTCTCCGGTCTTCGGCCGCATCACATATGGGACCTCTTGTTCACGGGTCGACACTATGCTGGCCACCGCCGTTAAATTGACTGTGGTGACCGATACTAGCACGCGCCGAACAAATACGACACATTCCAAGGAGACCACACTTTTTTTATTGACTTCAATCCACAATAATCAGAAATGAATCAATATATAGTGTGTCTAGAATACTAAAACATGAATTGCAGACTGCAAATAACATATTACACAGTTAGATAGTAGACAAGAGCCACTTTCTTATCCCATTAATTTTATATACTTAGGAGCAGTTTGAAAAAAATCATTAGGAAAATTTTTGGTCAAATAGTTAGGTTTGCAACAATGCTTTGTTCTGGAAGCAATTGATTGCTAACCTTATCAGTTTTCTGGAATATTTTAGAACGAATTCCACCAAAAGAGCTGATTGCATTTTTTGAAATTATTTGCAACCACTGCTGATGAATCTATTGGGATCAAGATATCACCAGAAAACCGTTCGAGTAATAACCTCATTTTATCGTCACTAATAGCAATATACGTAGCACTATTCTCTTTTTCTTTTTAGAAGAATTAAAATAGTATTCCTCTTATTGATTTGAATTCATCAATCTTTTCCGATTTCATTTCAAACCACAAAATTGATCAGTATCTTAATTAGATAAATCCATAACCGTTGCAACTACTCATTTCATCGTGATCTTTCCATTTCAAAGGATCTCACAGAGATCAAATCAAAGATACATTTATTTCAATCAGTGCCATTAATAAAGATTATAAATCCGTAATGACAGACGAACTACCGGCGAGTAATAGGATTTAGGAAAAGAGAAGACCACACACTTAGGAAGATAAGGAGACATGGGCTAATAGGGAATGTGCAACGATTGTTGTAATTTGTAAATTTGGGGCCCACCTTATCGTTGTTGAGATCACAACTTCTAGATCAATTAGAATACTATTCAAGTCATTAGATTACATATGAATAGCGACACTAGCTCGATATTAAAATTAGATTATTCATGAAATTTTCTTTCCAGGTGCAAAAAGATGGATAATATAGGATTCAAGAAATATTACAATAATAAACTGAAGAGAAAATAATACAAGAGTTTGGCTGCAAATACTAATAGTCCGAGTGTTCATGAGAGAAAAAAGTAAACAATTTTTTACGGGCTATCATTTATAGGAAGGATACAGCTGTAAGCTTAAGATATTTGCATTTGAAAATCTCTGCTAGATGTTAATGAATATCGAAAAATGGATTTTAGTTAGCAACAAAAAATAGCTTCTCCAAACAACTTTGTACAATCGACTGAAAACTTATTGTTAAAAATTGTTCCGAGCTACGCAATAAATTTACAAGTTTACCTGAATATGTTTTCCTCTTGGACCGTCTGCCAATAAGCTTTCAATTGATTTTGTAAACTTGTCTTACGTTCGAAAAAATGGCAGTCTGTAAAAAGTTGTTTAAAGAAGCTATATTTTGTTAGTAATTAAATCAATTTTTCAATATGCATTAATATACCTAGCGGGAATTTTCAAATGCAAATATCTTAAGCTTACAGCCGGTGATATCTTTCCTATAAATGGATTTTTTTTCTAATTGTATCATTTTATTTTCTTTTAGTAACAAAATGTTTAGAATTTAGTACAAAATCTTCCACTTAAACTTGCCGGTGTATCAGAATCTTTAGATCATATACGATTTTCAATATTTTTTTAGTAATCTACGCTTTCCGATTGAGGAAATAAAATTTAGATATGATCATTTCAAAAGATGCAGATTTTAATTTTTCTGTTTTTTCGGTAAAGAAATTTTATTCGAGGACACAAAATTATAAAACTTTGCACGCTCATATAGTTTTTAACATCCAAACAAATAATATAATCGCTTATTTTCTAGAAAAAAATATCTTTTGAGTTATTGGTGAAGCCAAAGTATCGAAAACAGAAATAGTGCAGTTGAAATATTTTATATCATACAAATATGGTTCGAAATCAATCAAAATTGGAGTGAAATATATCGAAAATGGAATAAGAATATAATATAGAAAATAATATAATAAATAATAAGTGCAATTACACAAGTAGTTTCACAATATTTCATAGCACAAGTTTCAAGCGATTCAGACAGAAAAAGAGAAATGGTTCATTATAGACATGGGGCCCGTAACAGGAAAACTAGCGCGATTTCTTCCCGTCTGCCAATCTGAGTATTAGTAGCTTTTTGATTTTCTAGTTGATTGAGGCCATTCCCAAGTTCTTCACATGAATACTTCATGTAAAAACTTCAATTGGGAATTTATACATTTAATTGTCAATTGCAGAAGGGGATTAATTGTTCTATGGAACAAAAAATTGATACAACTTTGACGAAACGCCCACGCATTAGTATAGGCAACAAATGTGTGCCGCTTTTTGTTCTCAACTTTTGCAATAAAAATAACTCTATGATGTGTTGACAGACAGGAATCAATTGCTCATTGAGCCCAATATTTTTTTGCATTTTGGCACGCAATTTACGAGGCTTCAGGCTTGGTGTTTGCGAAATTAAAAATTGTTTAAAGACTGCTGATTCTTTTACAATTTCCAAATAAAGTGAAGTATCCACGAAGAAAACTTGGAAATGTCCTCAATCAACTAAAAAATCAAAAAGTTACTAATACTCAAATTGGCAGACGGGAACAAATCGCGCCTGTTTTTCTGTTACGAGTCCCTAATCTATTATGTTTACATTTTAAAGTCAAATATTCGACTCATGTGAACATAAGAGACACTAAAGTCGAAAATCATAGGGGAGTCAAAAATATTTATTTCTTATTTTTCGGCGGTGTATGTCGAAATCAGTTTGAAAAAATAAATAAAAAATAATGATGTAACACCTCCAAACTTCAAACATTAATTAATATTTCAACAATTGCTAGTTGAACAAATGTCCAGTTCTGTTTCTCAACCGAAACGAAATTCTTAAGGACAGCTTTTATTCGTTTACCGTTCCGCTCAAACAGAAAATTTAGTAATTAACAGTTTTTATTACATTGTAACAGAATCATTGCATTTTATGCTCGACAAATTTACAAGTTCATTATCGTTATCCGTAACAATTGCTCAACGTAAAAATTAGATTTCAAATTCATTAGAGGAAAAAGAATCATTACGTTATGTAACAAATCATTTAGGACCGAATTTAATCAACGTAATAGAGCAAAGAATTGAAAAAAAAATCTAGCGATATAATAAGACAAAGCTCCGAAGGTGTGATGTCTAATTTATGTCCAATATTACCCATTAATCGACAAGATAGTTAATATCCCCTGAGCTATAATCCTCTGGAAAGCTATAGCTCTATTCTTCAAAGTAATTTAGCGTCGGCTAACTGCACAAAGTTCAATCTTCCAATCATATAAATATCATAAACGCATTTTATAGTACATTATAATAATAAATACGCCATTACACACTAACAAAATTCTTCTAATCAGTGTTAATCAAACTATAATGATGTTAAACGACCAATTAAACTAACAACTCAAGAAACAGTCTTTGTTTGAACCAATAAAATGCTATAATAGCTTGTTAAGCGGTCTTTATTGAGCCCAGGCTCACTATAATGGCGTCCGGAAGAGTAACATATTGGTAATGTATTAATTAACGTATTTCATGTATGAAATAGACAATCAAACATTTGTTTTGTACAGTAATTGACAACAAAATGGTTGTTATCTGTCAATGTGTGAGGTTAGGTGTGTTCATGCACCCGCATTTCAGTTTTGCTGCAATAGATTTGCATAATTAGTGTTTGTGAAGGTGGTAGAACCTATAATTCAAATTTAATTACCTGTTTAGTTGTTTCCCAATGATAATAATCACTATTCATCATTTAACCCCTATTTGAAATGCATTCTTATAATTAAAGACAGGCATTACATCTATTAGCAATCCATTGAATTATAGAGCTGTATTTTTCTGGCATCGTTGCTGTAACGAACATAAAGCATAATCTAGAATGATTAGCCGTAGGATATCGAAATTTAGTATTTGGGATTGCTGTAGCATCTAAATGGTTATCTTTTATTATTGTACCAATCGGCTGAGCCGGAAGTGCACTTTATATAACAGACTTTTCGAATTTTCCGCATAAATTCAAAACAATCAATCGTAGAATATTGAAATTTCGTATTAGGTACTCTATGACATCTAATTGTACACCTCATATTATGACTGCAATCGTCTGAGCCAGAAGTGCATTTTATTCGAAATATTTTTTGAATTTTCCGCATAAACCCAAAACGATTAAACGTAGAATGTTAGAATTTAGTATTTAAGACGAAAGTACCATTTAAATGCTCATATTCTATTTCCATAGAAATCAAATGAGCCGGAAGTGCATTTTACTTGACAGTCTTTTAGAATTTTTTGCATAAATTCGGAACGATCGGCTGTAGAGTATTGAAATTTAGTATTTCAGTCTTCTGTAATATTTAAATGATTGCCTACTATTCTCATAATAATCGACTGAACCGGAAGTGCACTTCAGTTGTATTTTTTCTAATTTTGTGCATAAATCCAGAACTGCTAGGCGTAGAATCTTGGAAATCAGTATTTAGGAATTTTGTAGCATAAAAATGATGACCTACTGTTTCCAAAGTAATCTACTGGGCCAAAAGCGCACTTCACTTACCTGATTTTTAGAATTTTTTGGATAAATCCAAAATGATTAGTCGTCAAATGATGGAATTTTGTGTTTGATTATCTTATTATTATATGTAAAAAATAAATCCAATGATGTACAAGTAAGTCACGTGATGTCCACGTCAGATTTTTATTTTTTGCTATGTAAAATTTAGCCAAATATAAATAAGATCTAGACAATCTTTAGGTAGAAAGAAAAAAATGTGAATTCCAATAAATTACCCAAAAACTGGCCAACTCTAATGAGACTGAGCTCGTACTCTTTCTATGACTTCTATACGGAAGTAACAGGATATAGAAAACTGAATTGGATTGGTTATCAACTATTTTCGTGAATAAATAATGTTACTGGAAGTCAGAATAAAAATAATAATACAAAAATGATTGGATAAAAAAATTCTAGCTTCGTGAGTTCATTCCAGTTTGAAGTTTAGAACTATAAATACAATTTAGATAATCATAGGTTACGGTAAAAATAATTATACCCAAGATAATTCTGAAAGTACCAAAGTGGTAATAGAAAATGTCATAAATATCAAGTGTGAAATAGTAACTAATTAATTATAGTTTTCCGCGTTTCCCGAGGTCATTTGAATAATAAAATTTTACTCCACGTTTCAATTATTTCAATCAATTATTTATTCAGTGAGTAATACTAATTTACAACTGCTAGTTTTTTTTTTTTTGTCACATAATCCATAAAAAAATCTGACGTGGACATCACGTGACACTTGTACATTATTGGATAGATATAATTGAGCACAAAATCTCATCGTTCCACGGCTAAGCGTTTTGGATTTATCCAAAAGATTATAAAAATCTGTCAAGTCAAATACTCTTTCAGCCTAGTCGGTTGCTATGGAAACAGTAAGTCATTATTTTTATGCTACAACATTCCTAAATACTGATTTCCAAGATTCTACGGCTAACAGTTCTGAATTTATGCGCAAAATTAAAAAATAAATTCCAACTTAAGTGCACTTCCAGTTCAGTCTATTGTTATGAAGATAGTAGGCAATCATTCAAATGCGAAAAATTCCAAAGGACTGTTAAATGAAATGCACTTCCGGCTTAGTCGATCTCAATGAAAATAGGATATCTAGACGGTACTATCGTCTTGAATGCTGTATTTTATTATACTACATTCAATCGTTTTGGATTTATGCGGAGAATTCAAAAAATATTTCGAGTAAACTGCACTTCCGGTTTAGTCGATCGTATCCACAATGCAATGTGTACAACTAGATGTTATAGAAGTGCTTAATACGAAATTTCAATATTCTGCGACTGATTCTTTAAATTTATGAGGAAAATTCGAAAAGTCTGTGCACTTCCGGCTTAGCCGATTGGTACGAAAATAAAAGATGACCATTTGAATGCTACAGCAATTTCAAACACTGAATTTCAGTATCCTATGGATAATCATTCTGGATGTATGCAAAAAATACCAAAAAAAAAACTGGTTTTGAGATCTGCGATTTCGCACATACGTACATAGATACGTACCGACATCAAGCCAAAAATAGTCAAATTGGATTCAGGGATGCTTAAAACGGACATATCCATCAAAATCTCGATATGTGAATTTTGTCGGTTTCACAATACTTCCTTGTACTTTGTACAAGTAAGTAATAGTTATTTAAGTATGAAGGTCAGTAAGTACAGTTTACCGATTGAGAATAGTTTGAAGGCCGAGCCTTCGTGAGGTTTCCAAATATTATACGAAATCGGTACTGTACTTATTGACCGTGATGCTTACAAATCTTTTTGCACGATTGGAAGATCTACCCAAAATATGGATCCTATTTTTTTTTTCACATTGAGTTACTACTGATGATTGCTTATTCGTTGTCAGCTGTCAAGTTTGACATTTTAATGTGAATATTCAATTAGAAATAACGATAAATAAATAAATATTTTTTGTGAAAATCCACAATTATTTACTTACCGCCTTTGCCCATGAGCCCTTTGTAAGTCAGCATAACCATAGTAACCACAGTTTGCCGGTAAAATCAACATACCTCAAATAAAAGGCTGGTAAACACATGAAAACGCCCAATCGTACAAAAAAATACTTTGGGAAGGACAAATTGACAAAAATAGATATCTCACATCCACAAAGAAAAATTTTAAATTATGTTGACATTCCGAAACGATGCAAATATTTATTTCAAATGTACATAAAATAGACAAATAATTCATAAAGTGTACGGCAAATACTTATTGTGAGTTCAGATATATCTGGAATTGATATTAGATTGAAATGACATTTCCAGTAATATGTTTGCAAATACAATTATCTTGTTTGATTTATATTGTCGTTCAGATATAAAATCTAAAAAATAAAATTCAAATAATGTTGTATAGCTCTTTTACATGATATCATTTCTAATTTGTTTGCATTTTCTTTTTTCTGTACATTATTACTTTATCTCTATTAGGCAAATTCAATTCAGTAAAATATATAGTCTATATTTATTTATTACTTCATGTTGAATATTTGACATTAATATAAATAATTTGAAATGATATCAGTATATTAAAGTTGAAAGTCCGTTTTACATGAATAAATTCATATTTAGGCAAACTTCAGGATTCTTACAGTGTGCCCCACAATATTTTATTTTAGCATGTTGGGTACGCTAGTGCTGTCTGTCCAATTGCACCAAATTTAATTTGATGTTCTGTCCTTTTCCGTTGAAAAAGAAAAGATTAGTTAACAAGGTGTAGTATAAATAACAATCATTAAAGCATATTATCAAATATTATCCATTTCAAATAATTACTCCCCCACCATCTGGTTCTGCCATCACATAAAATATTTTTATTCGAAGAAAGAGAAACAATTTGTACCAAATTAAATAATACCATGTGGCGCCCAACTGTGATCAAAATTAAAAATATCCTTACAGCAAAATAAACTTCTATATAAGTGGCGCTGCGTAGCGGCAATGATGCGAAACATCATTGAGGTTAGGTTTGCAACAGCTAAGAAGGTTCTCATTATCGAGTGAAATAAAACCCAATTGGAGTAACAGTTGCTCGTTTGACCCAATCAAAATGTTTTAATGGCCCAATTTTATTATAAATTACCTATTTACAGCGGATTGCTTGTGGAACTTACTCATAAAGAAATAGTTTTATAGCTATATTCCAGACAGTTTTGCTTTTTGTATTGCTTGCTAATTTTCAAGATCAGATTGTTTGTTTTGTCATTATTGTTACATATTTCTATTGATAAATAAAAGATTTTAATTTATAATTGGCGGTTCATTTTCCCGCCAAAAAAATAATCAATCATGTCCTAATTACTCTTCAAGACAGTCCAATTAATTAATAACCGATTCTCCATATTTCCTTCACCATTTAGAGAAACCAAACCCACCTATCAGAGTCCAACAATCAACAATCTTCCAATTAATTGAAGTACGGGCTCAGTATAAATTGATATTCAACTATTTAATCATCGCGTGTGCCATGCTAGACATTTGTTTGTTTGTTTGAAGATGGCGACCGCGGCTCGGCTTTGTTCGTAATTGCTGTGCGCCCGAAGGCGAACGATCTCTGGTCACATTGATTAGAATTTATGAGCTTCGTTTTGCGTTTTATATGCCGCGGAGAATGAATTAACTTTATTATAATTTTAACATTGAGTGTTTTAATGCTTTGTTAGTTATTGTGTTGCTATAGATATTGGCTCAAAGCAGGGGTGAAATCGTTAATTCCGGCATAAAACAATGTTGCCATTAAATTTTATTGTGATCGAAATATTTTCCACCAAGAACATATTGTTCAGTTTTAATTGTTTCTTAAATTGAACTCGAGATCAACATAAGTATGAGTGCATTCATTATTTTACAAATTTACTGCGATTGCGCTGATGAATTACTAATCGTATGTCCTAGTTTACTTCATACAAACTAAACTAAATGTCGAATCTAACTGCTGATTTGTTAATGACAACTAAATAACATTTAAATATAGTCGTTGATAACTGTTTTCAGTTTCTTTCTCAACAGGAATTTAGCGCCACTGTGGAAATTTAGTGAGGTTATAACATAGCTCCATACTATACTAGGACTCTGTAACAAAATAACCGCAAAAAAATAACAGTGGACAGAATAACCGCAACAAAATGACTGACAAACCAAACCAAACCTAACATGAACATCCTAGCGGTTATTTTTTCCTCGGTCATTTTCTCGAGATTATTTTGTTCACAGTTATTTAAGCATAGTACGTACTGAAATAAGTAATTCGGTGTCAGAGGTAGGACATTATTCGATCCAAGAAAACCAAAACAAGAGACGAAGCTGAATATTCAATTGGATTGTAGAAATATTCAGGAGGTTGACAATTGTTACTTCATTTTCAACTATATTGGTTTATTGGGTTACCCGTCCTCGTCCATTGGGAGAAGCTACGGAAAGTTGCGAAATCGAACTCGTCCGAATTCGCACGAATGATCCAACCAAATTTGTGGCGCAGAGAGAACGTCAGAGTTCGTGCGTATTGCTGCGAAGTACGAACCGATCCCAATTTGTTGGAATTTTACTTGCGGATTAGTGCGAATCGTACATTACAAAACAAAAAAAAAAAACAGATAGAGGAATTTTTCAATCACATTTACCTTAATGTAACAGAGCCATTACCCATTTATCTTATTAAATTGCTAAATTTTTCAAGCTTAGAAGAAATTTTGTCAAGGATGTAGCAAAATGTGTCTTTTCTCTGTGTGGTATACGTCGAATTATCAAAGTAATCATTCCAATGCTATAAATTCTCCATCAAAATCATCACACAATTATTTTCCGAGTGCCAGTGATATATCGTCTGTACGAATACCGGGCAAATACTGTAGCAATGGATGAAGGGCATTCGCACGATTACGTTCGCCCGAATTCGTCATTTCACAGTTTACAGATTTCTGCTCCCAGTGGACGGAAAGCTTCACCCTGGTATTAAACGTTTGTTAGAATCTCGGAAGTCGATTGTTTTCAGGAGATTGAACGAAATGGAATTTTTTTTGTTAACAAAACATTACTTTATGAAAAGAAAATCACCTCAGGGACTACAGAAAAGCTTAATAAACATAAAGGTAAATCTGCGCCTTCGGCTAGAACAGGTTTCAAAATTTTCGGATTGACCACTTCAACACAAGTGACGTTGAACGTTCTGAACGCTCTTTTAGGACAAATACTCTAAAAATCTGCTAAATTTTTCAATTTTACACATTTGACCAAAATACCAAAAACGAAATTGTTGATGTACTCTAAGGATGATTTGCAGCTGTTCTAACAGAATCCAAAGGAAACATGAGACATAGGTATAAAGTTCCATCCCCCTCAGACCAAATAATAGTCCAAAAAAATGTCTGCACAAAAAAAAAACTAAGGCCATTCTTTCAGCCGACAAATTTATGGTGGCTGTCTTTTAGGATTCATGAGAGATGATCCTCATTGACTTTTCCGGGAATAGAACATTACATCATTCAATATCTTCGTAGGATGACCAAAAAAATCACATCTGCTTGACAAAATTTGACTTTATTCATCAACATAGTGTAACGAATTTAAGTCTATAAATTAATCATTTCGGCTTTACTAGTGCTTAGAATTATTGTGGAAATATTTTACATCAAGAAACAGAAGCGAATATATTTGTTTTCTAGAAAATTGCTGGTACTTTCTAGCGCTTTCTAGAAAAACCTGGACGTTTTCGGGAAAAAACGTAGTGGGGGAAGACCCACGGTATATATCAGTGGCTGACTCAACGAGGATTATTATTGATTTTGGCTCAGAGACCTTATAATATGGACTGCTAGGGGTTGAAATAAATTATGTTATTTAAAATAAATCAATATTGACATGAATAATGAAAGTTAAGTTATAGTGTAGTGTAATAATCTTTAGTTTAAATAAAAATTATTTATTAGAAATAGTGTTAGTTATCTAATTTATTATTTTAATAAATCATAAAAATAAATAGTAGTGCTTAGTAACTTTTGCTCCCTAAATTAAAATAAATAACGTTACAATAGTCTTCTTTAAGGGAAATACATTTGTTCCAACGCTTCTGTATCATTTCTACACCTTTCTTGTAAATATATTATCAATATTTCTTCAAAATATGTTTACGTTTTGGTGATTATCTCTTCATTGGAGCCATATCTTTTTCCAGCGAGCATTTTTTTGGAATTTGCGTTCAGCTAATAGTCGCTAGGAGATGAATCTGGAAAATATGATGGATGCAGAAGCAATGCGTGCAATTTTACCATTGTTGCGATCAATTTGTGACATGGTGTCTTGGTGAAGAAGTACTTTTTTCTTCTTCATTTCGGGCCACTTTTTCGCGATTTCGGGCCACTTTTTCGCGATTTCGTATCTTGAACACACTCATAATGCTATGTAATATTCATTTTTGATCATTTTTTCCTTTTCAAGTTAGTTGATGAATATCATGCGCATCCCAAAATACGGACGCCGTGAACTTCTCAGCCGACTTTTGCGTTTTTGGTCGCTTTGGACGCCTTCGCTGCTTTCTGCCGATTTAACACTGAAGTATAATAATAGATCCATGTTTCATCCATTGTCACATATTACATAAACAGCTCCAAACAGCGCTCTAAATCATCAACAAGTTGTTGTTTTTCGTCAACACAGAGCTAATCCGGTATACACTTCGAACAGAGCTTTTTTTCGTAGATAATTGTTCATGCAAAATAGTGAATACAAGGCTCTCTGATATGTTTAAAGTATCAGCTATCTCACACAACTTCATTTTACGGTCTTCCAAAACGATTTCATGCACTTTTTTGATGTTTTCTTTTCTCTTTTCTATCATTTGCTCGATAGAGCAAAGTCCAAATAACACTTATTAAGACATTGTTTTGTTGAACAGTATTTTTTCTCAATAAAAAACAATGCAAATTGTATAAGCCTAAAAATAGTTTATCTCAAATCCCACCCTCGTATTTTTAATTAAAATAGGCAACAGGGAGCATAAATTAAATATGAACGTATCGAGGAAGAAAATGGCTATCTGATTGCATTGTGAACCAACCTTATTAAATCATAAAATTATAGTTGAATTACTAATGAATAATTACAATTTTATTGCTTTAATACCAGACGGGGTAAACTGATTAACAATAAGCAATTTAAGGCAATTAGAAGAACAATAAAAATAGATGATTATATGTGAACCTCTAATGAACCATATGTCGACCATAAAATTAGAAATCATTAATTTTACTTCCAATTATGCCTACCCATCTACCCTTGTAGATATATAATTCAAAAGGCAACAAAGTTGCGTTATTAGTCTCCAATTTATAAACAAATTAACAACACTAAAATATAAATTGTTGTTTTTACTGTAAAATTAGCATAATTTTCTTGTTTATACTAAAACGAATGCAAATCTTGCGCGATTTTCACGCAAATGTGTTGGTATATCTTGGTAGAAATGTATAATTAGTCAAACAGCTACCATTAGAACAAACTTGTTTTTTAAATAAATTTATCTGTACAATTAATTCAGTCCTGAAATAAGTAATTTCATAATACGGTGGGATGGACTGACAATAGTTGCTAATTATCCAAAAAGATAAAATTAAATAAACAAATCAGTATATAATGTCTGTAATTATCGTTCGCGAACAGAGTTTTCCTATTAATTTACTTCGATCAAAAATAGTTTTCTGTACAAATTCAAAATTATTCTATTTTTTTGTATCACCATCAATAGCGCGGTAGGTGAATACTGATAAAAATAATTCAATCATAATTATCAATTACCTTGGAAAAAATAATTACAATATTTTTAAGTTCAATTATTGGCTATGAATAATCCATTCAGTAATTATGATAACCTATTTGAGTTATTTGTCCAAACTATCCTTTTTTGGTATCTATTTAAATACCAGGTATTTTTATATATAACTGAACAAAGAAAATGGAAAGAGCATCACAATATTTTCAGTAATTTGAATTCCAAGACAGAATTTCTCTTGGAGTCAAATGTATAATGTTCAAGTTACTTAAAGGTAATCATAGGGAATTTTTAATTATCACATATTTAAAACTGAAAAAATAAAGAATCGAATAAATTTGAAACTTACACATAGTAAATTCATCGGTCGAAAAATAAAGAAGTCAGCTCATGTAACATAAATATTCTAGAAATATAAACATTAGTTCGTAATTAAATAAACAAATAAATAAATAAACTGTAATTTCTAGCCCAGCCCGCTACGCGGGCCGAAACCCTTATGCTTTGCAGCTCAATATGTAAACCAGCTCCCTGACAAGAATACTTCTTTTATAGAATAGAAATATTTTAGAAAATTAGAGTACAGGAAATTTAGGATGTATTGCATATTATTTAAACCCTGTATTATGTTCTTCATTATTTATGTACCTTTGTAATAAATCATGCTTTGTTGTGTTGACAATAATTACAGGATCAAAAAAAAAACAGTTAAAAATAAGTAGGAATACATGAAATATGGGATACGACACAAAAATAATCGGGTTAGGTCAACTGTAAAATCTCGCCTTATCAAAATTTAAAGTAATAAAAAAAATCTACATTACATACATACAAAAATTGTAAATTCTTTCGAATCAATTAACTGCGAAGTTATACATTATAAAAGAAAATTGGTAATTTATATTATTGGCAATTAAATCATATCAAAAGATAAGGGAAAGCACTTGTAATGTTTTAGGTCAGTGGTTCGTAATCTTTTTGAAGTCAGGGAACACTTTTGATTATAAGAATGAGTGATGATGAGTCGGTATTAAATTTCAGCTTTATAATTTCGTGAAGCACTGATTAAGATTATTCGACCTTTAGAATAACGTGAAGAGAGAAATCTCAAATTTCAATATGTTGCATATGGATATCTCATTCATTTAAGGCGCTTGCTATGAAAAAACTGCCATCTGTTAGTCAAACGCTTGAAACAACTAAAAAAGAATGCAGATAGATACTGCAGATAAATTGTGGAATAAACGGAACTATGGAGAATGCTGAAATTAGACAGCGATAGAGATTGCAAGTGCAGGGTTTAATATTGATTTTTTGTGCTGAACTGAATTAAATATCAAAATATCTTTTTACTTACTTGCACAAAATACAAGTATTGTGAAACCGACAAAATTCACATTTCGAGATTTTGATGGAAATATCCGTTTTGAGCATTCTTGAATCCATTTTGACTATTTTTGGCTTGATGTCGGTACGTATGTATGTGTGTATGTGTGTGCCTTCGTAACTCGCAAATCTCAAAACTCGTCGAACGTATAATGTTGAAATGTTGTTTTTAAGACTGGTCTAAGGTCTAGTTGTGCACCTTGCATTGTTATGGTTGCAATCGTTTGTACCAGAAGAGCGCTTTACTTGAGGCTTTTTTTGAATTTTTCGCATAAATCCAGAATTATCAGCAATAGGATACTGAAATTCAGTATTTTAGATTGCTGTATAGCATCTAAATGGTTATCTTTTATTTTCGTACCAATCGGCTGAACTGGAAGTGAACTCTATATAACAGACTTTTCGAATTTTCCCCATAAATTCAAAATAATCAATTGTAGAATATTGAAATTCTGTATTAGGCACTTTAGTAACATCTAGCTGTGCACCTCGCATTATAATTCCAGTCATATGTACTGGAAGTGCGCTTTACTCAAAACTTTTTTGGAATTTTTCACATAAATCCAAAACGGTTTAACGTAGAATATTGGAATCCAGGAAACAGGGACATATCTAAGTTTTTCAGGGCCTAGAGCTTGAGTTCAACAGGGACCTCATTTTTTGTTAAACTAAAAATTTTTACTTGGAATATGAAATTTATTGTTAATAAGACAAAAATCAGAGATGAAATATATTCATTTATGAAATAGAGTTGTGAGACAAATATTATATGTTATGCAAGTATAGAAATCAGGGAGTTCAGGCGATTGATCTATTTTTTCTTTCCTAGCTTCACAGTTTCGGTCACACTTTGAGCATCTTCAAGAATGAAAAGAATTGTGTACCATTTAGTCAGCAGGGTCCATAATAATCGGTTGTGGCATACAACAAAATGAAAATTGCTCTTTTTTCGCTTTCAATAAATCAGATATTCTTATAAATTCTTTTCGCTTTTGAAGATAACTAACGTTTAGCCAAAACTGTCGAGCTAGGCAAGAAAAAATAAATTATTTGACTGAATCCCCTGACTCCTATATTCACATTTACTATTTTAGTCAGCTATAACAATATTTATCAAAGAGAAAAAGATACTATAATAACAAAAATATATAAACAGACAAAAATTATAAACAAATAAAAAATATGCTACCACGCATTCAAATTAAAGGTAGTGGATTTTAAATTGAAATTTGGTGGTATGTAGGTCCGTCTCTGTGTTAGACAAGAAACTCAAAGCAGCAGCTGTCAGATGCACTATTGTGGAATCTATTTCACGCGACGAAATATTCAAGTCAAAAGACATTTATTATTATTGTCAATAAATAAATAATGAGATAAATCCGATCATAAATCATCTTAAGTAACATCTTAATCCATGTTTTTAAATAACATGTGCATATTTCTTATTTTAGTACTGGACGAATGTGCAACTGTTCTAGGTAAAATAAAATGACTGTCCATAGGTCATTTAAAAAACATATAACCTAGCTCATAAATCCAGATGATTTATTACTTATTTGTACATAGTACAAGTATTGTGAAACCGAAAAAATTCACATATCGAGATTTTGATAGAAATGTCCGTTTTATGCATCCCATAATTCATCTTGACTATTTTCAGCTTGACGTCAATACGTATGTATTTGCGTTCGTAACTAGCAAAATTTCCGCATAAATTCAAAACAATCAGTCGTAGAATATTGAAATTTAGTATTAAGCACTTTTATAACATCTTGTTGTACACCTCGCATTATGATTGTAATCATTTATACCGGAAGTGCACTTTACTTGAAAATGTTTTTGAATTTTCCGCATAAATCCAAAACGAATGAACGTATAATATTAGAATTCAATATTTAAGACGATAGTACCGTCTAAATGCCCATATTCTATTTTCATTGAGATCGACTGAGCGGGAAATGCATTTTACTTGACAGTCTTCTGGAATTTTTCGCATAAATTCGAAACGATCGACTGTAGAGTATTGAAATTCAGTATTTCAGTCTGCTGTAGCATCTGAATGATTGCCTACTATTCTCATAATAATAGACTGAACCGGTAGTGCACTTCAGTTGAATTTTTTCTTATTTTGCGCATAAATTTAGAACTGCTAGCCGTAGAATCTTAGAAATCAGTATTTGGGAATGTTTATAAGAATGATGACCTACTGCTTTCAAAGTAACCGATTTGGCCGAAAGCGCACTGTACTTAACAGATTTTTAGAATTTTTTGAATAAATCCAAAACTATTAGCCGTGGAACGATGGAATTTATAACGATGTATAAGTAAATCACGTGATGCCCACGTCAGATTTTTTTTCAAATTAAATCATTTGAAGTTACTTTTGAATGAAATTGAATTGCAACCGTTAAAGTTTATCCTATAAATGAAATTTGCTCTTTTCGACTATAGAGATCAGCCACTTTGAATTTAATTACCAATTTTTGTAGCTAGCACTAATATGCGTCAACCATTATTCTTCAAATTGGACATACGGAGATCGGACTCCTGCATATTCTTCATGCCACGTTTAATCGGAAAAAGGCCTGTTTAATGAAATAAGTGTTTTACAGCAAAATTATAAGTAAAAAAGTAGCGAAGAACATTTCACAGTACATAAAATATTCAACTGTTCAAGACAAATTTCTGTTCGGTTGGCTTGAAACACGTACGATGCATGAACATGTTTGTATAAACATTAATTTGAATAATATATTTGCAATGGGTCCTGAAATCGTTGTATTTTATATAACAGAATGTTCTCCTATTGTTTATAAACATTTATTTGAAATTAATATCGATTCTCTCCAATCCGAGAAAAACTAGATCGGTATAGTTTGAACCAAACCTTTCATTATTTGCACAATTAAAACCGTAATCGAACATTGGACGTTAGTATACGGCAACTACAAGCAGTTCTTTAATTGACTCAGTAAAAAACGGCTCCTGCATAATTGTTGCATGAATTCTAGTTCATTGATACAATTTTTTCTCTGCCCGTCTATTATCGTTGTCAATTCCGTTACGAGGCGTTTATCAAGTGAATAATTTCCTGCGCGGAAATTCGTAGTGCTCGACCATGTCAGTCTAAGTGCACTAATTACAATAATTAACGCAATTATTGAAATGTCAGAAGCAAAATGTTTACCCATGGAGGTTCGTAGATAGCGCGAAATTAAATTGATAGTATAATTATAAATAATTGCCAATTTATCAGCAATAATGACGTTTAATTGTTGTTTTAATTTAATATGCGGAAGAATTACGGAGCTCGAATTAGATTTGGGAAAATTTTTATCAGCCTGGCATACTTTGTAAAACGGTTTCCTTAAAGTAGTTAATAGACTGAAAAATTATTCAGCAAATTTAAGTAACTTTCTTTTCAAAAAACATTGATTGACCATAATTAATCAAACAATTACTACTTCGTGAAGCGTAGTAACTTCTACAAGCAACAAAAAAACAGCTATACTGTAAGTATTTCCTTAATAAAATATTTTGGAAATGTGTGAAAATTGGAGGCTAGTACCTAGTACATATTATAAATGCTAGATGTCATAACTTGAACCAAAGAGCGCGATTTTTAAAATGTATATTCTACAATGTAACAAAATATTATCTTAATCTATTTTTTGACCGCTCATCAACGTCAAAATATATTCAAACAATTTCAGAATTAATTAAACGAATTTTTATTTCAATTATATACCTGAAATTTTTTTAAAATATAACTTCCTGCTTAATAAATGAAAAAAATAAATTCACTGCCGGAGATCCTGTAAAAAGACTAAAAATAAATTCATCTAATTGTAAAAAGGCAGGTGTCTAAGCAAAAACCGAAGCTATAGAACTAATTTTCTAGGTATTGCCTCCGGAACATCAACTTTGTTAGATTTACAATGGTTGAATGACTTGGATATTTATAAATTACATCAAATAATTTTCTTAACTATCAGACCTCTTCAGTTAATTTCTTAGATTAGATATAATTGTTGATATTATTAATAATATAATGAGGAAATTATTTTGTTTTTCATTACTAAATAATTGAAGCGTCCTTCAAAGTACATAAATTTTTATCATAATTTACCGTGAATTATTGTCAAGTAACAATTTTTTTTAGATAAAATTAATTTATTTTTGAACGACTACCTTTACGTTTAACAGCTGAATCATTACAAACTAGAATTGGTCAATGCCCAAACCTTAAGCTCATCGATACTGAAGTTGAAATATTATATCAGTGGCTCTCAAGAAGTTAAGAGCCGTAGAAAAAATGTTGTACGACAATAAAATATAATTTCACTTACACTGGTGACTAATGTGACAATGAAATAGCGTGGATAACCTTACAAATTTACTCCTTTCAGTTCAATGTTCCGATACCTAATAGTATTTGTTTAAACAATTATTCATAGCTAGTTTTCTTTTATTCAGAATAATGATTTTTAATTCTCTTGTGTCATGTTATTTACAATAGCATTTAAACGGTTGAGATTTCAATTGGACATGGCTTAAGCAAAATGTTTGTTCAAAGTGCAAAATCCTCGGGTGGAACTGATAGTTTATATAAAGTAAACGACTTTTTTATAAGAAGAATCGTACTACGGTGGCTTCACAAAGAAATCATTCGACCATCAACTTTTAAAGTGTCGTATTTCCTGTAAGATGCCAGATTATTCATGAACTTGAAGAAGATTCACCAAACATTACACAAAAAAATAAAGAAAAAATGTTACAAGACAAGTTGATCGATATAATTTGATAAGTCTCAAAAAAATATTAATATTTTTTTTCAGATTTCCGAAACGGATTCTTCCTCAACAGTGTCAGATATTTCTGATTATTAAAAATATTTCCCACTGTAAAATAATGTAATAATAAGAAGAGACACTAAAAAGTACTGCCACCTGAAGAACATTATCTAATTAAATTCCTTCAAACAAAACATTTGCTCCGATAATGAATACAATTCCAGGGTTACTGAAGCGTTTTAAAAAAGAACACTTCATTGGATTGGACTCCAGGTAACAATATGCGCTGTGCACAAGTGTGGCAAACTTTACTTCGGTGCAGGAACATGCTGTGTCACTGTCACTTCCACTGTCGGTGATTTACCGCCTCAATGCTGCCACCACACGTAATCGAATTAGTTCGAACCGCAACCGATAGGAGATTGACATTTACAAACGTTTGTTTGGGCAATTAAAATACAATAAGAAGAAACGCATTGTTCAACTCTAAAATAGACACAAATGTCAGATTTTTTATGAATTTTACTATTGTATATGGTAGTGGAATAAGAAATTATAATATTTTTGTTGGTGCTTTATGTGAAATTGGAAAAAAAAAATTGTAAAATATAGCACTCCGATTGTTTGAGTCACATGCAGACCTGTCTAAATTTTTGAATTATTAACATAAAAGATAATATTATCTTCTAGAGTTAAATTTGCGATTTTGGTTAAATATTTAAATTTATTTAATTGTTTCGACGAACTTTAGTTGTTACAGATTATTCCGTGCTTTAGTGAACATAGTAAACCAGTAACTATCTTAAGTAGCAATTAGGATTTGAAATTCAAATTCTGCTAATTGTGCAGAATTAAAATGTATCTTTATTAGACATGACTGTAGACATGTTGGTATCTTGAAATTTAGGAGTGCTAAATACTCAAATTTATAAAAATACATAAATTTACGGTTTAATTATTTTATTACCTACATTTAGTTCGCTGATAAAGAAGAGATCATCAAAAACAATGACTAAACGTAAAATTTCATGAAATTTACCTACAAATTGCAGCTAATATCAGCAATCACTTTGGTAATACAATAGGTTACTAAATGTTACTGATGTTCTTGCCCAAACATATAATTATTTCTGGAGAAACCAATTAGACAAATTGCCCATTTAAATTTTAAACTACACATCCACGCCTTTTTGGAATTAGATCACCGAAATTTGGACACCAAAAAAGGAACAATGCGAATGGAATTTGAATAAAATTGACCTGGCATTTGATGTCATGTATCTTTGCAAATTAAAAATATATCGGTTCATAACGATACATTTCTTGAAAAGGCATTATTCTAGGAGAAAAATTAAGACAGAAAGAGCTACTCGGAAATGGCTGAATTAAGAAGAAACTGACTTTTTGTTTGATTGCATTTATTTTCGTAGTAAGATAGTTCAACTTTGAGAAAAAAATTCTATCAATTAATCACTATGCTATATAGCCCATGTAGAGCTTTAACTTCCTCAACAACACCTCTCCACTTTTATGTCTTTTGTTACTTGTATCCATTTTTGCATGCTTTCTTTAACCTCCTAGGACGTCGTCTTCCCATAAAAGGAGCCTGTCCCTTCTTCTTTGTCTATGGGAAGAAAGTTTAAACGTCCTCTTTGCCAGTGTATTTTCAGGCTTACGCTGTAGATATCCCAACCATCTAAGTTTTTTTTTTTTTATCCAGCTCACAATATCTTTATTGTCATAGAGTAGCATGAATTCATAGTTCATTTCATCATATTAAATTGGTCCAAATATTTTTCGTAGTACCCTACACCCAAAGCGCATTAATAAGTCCTTATTTTTTGTGTAAGAGGAGAAGAAGTGAGAAAAATTACTGACTTTAAAAACTGGAATCGACTTGTTTGGTTCCATGTACCGTTGAGTATACTCGCAAAATTGGAAGATATTTGTTTCTTCTCAACATGAGAAGCCCTACTTTTGAGGATAAATGAAGAAAGAAGGAATAACTTAGTTTGAATGCAATCAATTTATTGTTTGATTCCATGTATTTTCGCAAATTTCAAAGATAATGATTCATATTCACACCTTCAAAAAGCGTTACTTTGAGAGAGATATTATAAAAGATAGAGCCACTTGGAAAATGACTGAATTTTAAAGTCAATGTATTTAAAAAAATTCTGAAAATATTGGTTCATATCCTTACATAAAAAATTCGATACTTTGGAAGAAAAATTGAGCTACTTGAAATGACAGAATAGTAAAATTGACTTGTCATTTGATTTCAAGTATTTATGCAACTTCGAAAGATATTGGTTCATATTCTTATCTAGAAAAGCACTACTTTGGAACAAAAATAAAGATAGAGCTACTCGAAAATAGTTTTTATAAGAAGAGATAGAGAATAGTTTATCTGGAAATAGCACTATTTCGGAAAATAATAAAATGGCCCATTAATTCATACCTATAGTGTTACCACATCTGTTTTTCCAAAAATCGCGACTTTAATGGAAAAAAGCAAGACTGGGACGGAAAAATCGAGATGTAGGAAAAAATGCACAGCAATGACTACAATTATTAGATTCTAAATTACAGTTTGTAATGAGATTAATTTCATCTCAAGATTTACTTTTATTACTTACTACGTAAAAGATAAACAATTATTGAATACTAGCCAGTGCCCATGACTTCGTCTGCATAGATCATCATAATCGGGATAAATAATCGTAAAGAATGAACAAATAGTGATAGGTATCGTTGCTAACAATAATTATTTCTTAAAATTATAGTCATTGGAGTGAGCAATTGGATTCTGTAACAAAAATGCACATCATCAAGTCGCTCGCGCAAATGGTATTTTACGAAGAGGCAGAAAGTATTTTCTCTTTCCCCATCTAATGCATGCGCATACTTTTATCATTTCCACAGTTACGCTGATACTGCAGATCTATGGCTGGCGCAGGCAAAAAGCATACAAATATTTATACTCTTATCTTCTAAGCTCTGCAAGATATCAAAATAGAACATACATGAAAATTTAAGTAAAAATATCTGTTTCAATTCCTGAAAGTTCTATTGAAATCTTTTAGACAAACTTTCAGACAGGCAGACAAAAATTCTAAAACAGTCATTTAAGATTGGACATCGTTTAAATAGCAGTTCTCACTTATTTTTGCATTTATTCTAAAATCACAGACAGACACTTCAATTTTATTTAGTTTCAACAAAAATATATTAATATTTGCAAAAGAAAGCTGCAATGTAATTAATTAAAGATTTCAAATTATTAAAAGTTACATGGATATAAATAATTTTTCGCACTCCCGGGAATAAAAGACGAATTTAATCCCTCCTTTCAGCGACTTAAAAGTTTAAGTTTAGTCCCTAGGGATCTAAGATAATCAAAAATCCCAAGGGACTATAAAGTAAAATAAACAAACTTTTCTATGACAACTGAATAATCAAAGTACCTACCTAAATGTCAAATTGAATTTTATTATTAGGATTCAAACCTTTATTATTGATGGTTTATATTTAGCATCATCGCAACTGACACAATTTTACAAATGGAACTCAATATTTTTGTATCAAGCTTGTCGTTGTCAAAATTGTAACATTAATTAATCTGTTTTTAGACTATTGTGATTCAATATAATACGGTAGTGCAGTAAATACCGTAGATAACACATAACTATAAGTGCCTTTAATCCCTCAGGTGAGTATTGCCCTCGACTTCGTCTTGTGCAATGTACTCCACCCTCAGAATTAAATCAAGCACTCAAGTCCCTCGTTATATAATATACTATTTTATAGAATACATATTTTGAAATTGGTTTTGCCACTCATCCAAAAATAGTTATTTGTGTATCAAGGTTATCTTCTATCAAAATGACATTTGTAAAAAATGTGTATCAATTTCTTGAATTGCACGAACTATTAAGGTTGACGGACGAATATAATAAGTATTTCGGTAACAACTGTATCTTAAAGAGTTCATCAAGCAGTCCATATAGGTAAGTATGAAATGTTTATGAAGTAGTTTTTGACAGTTCAGTCCCAAAAAAGTAGTGTCTGACAGATCAGTCCCAAAAAGTAAAATTTGACAGATGTGTACCAAAAAGTGAAACTTCACGGTCGCAAAAGGAGCCATAGAAACACCTTTTTCATTATGATCGCCTAAAAAAAATTTTAAGTACCTACTGCGTCAGGTTTTCTACTTTTTAATGAAAAAGAGAGATTTAGGGCGTGTCCTGAGAGGGCTGAAAAATAAGACGTCCAAAAGCGGGACATCTAGAAACACTATCATACTCCTGCATTGAAAAATCCCTAATTTGAAGGGAAAATTATGAAAGATAGAGCCACTTGATAAACATTAAATTTAAATGAAATCGGACTTGTCATTTGATTCCATATATCCTCGCTAATTTAGAAGATGTTAACTCATATTTTTAAATTGAAAAATCACTACTTTAAAAAAAAATTGGGGAAGATGGAACTACTAGGAAATAACTAATGTGAAGGAAGTAGCGCATGGTTTTGTTGCATAACATAAGAAGACAGTCAGAAGGATTTAATATTAGTTCATATTCCCAACTTTAAAAGGTACTACTTATATTGAAAGAAAAATTAAAAAAGAGCTACTCGAAAATTACTGATATGAAGGGAGTAGCGCATAGATTTGTTGCATAAGCGCTTTTCCGAGACATAAAAAGACAGACTAAAAGGATTAATTTTATTATTTTTTAGTATCCCAAACTATAAAATGCTTGTTACAATTTTTCCTACACAACAACTTGATTTTTAGTCACTGGCCTTTTACAAACACCCAAATAATTGAACAAATACAAAATGACAACTGACTTCAACACAATTTCCCCAATCTTAACCTTAAAATCAAAGTATTCTCTTAAAAAATATCCTATTTTGGAATATATATATTGTCTACCAAAAAATTCAATACAAATCTTATGCGCTAAATATTTTACAGCGCTATAGCTAACGAGAAACTTCCGCTTCATGGTCGTTTCTCAAAAAAAGTTGTGGCGCTGTAAAATATTAGGTACTTTGACGCACTCGATTGTAAATAACTATTTTTTCTCACCTTAAATGATATTATTTTGGGAGAAAATTAAGAAAGATAAAGCTTTGGGAATAATTGATATAAAGAGAGTAACGCAATGTGTGTCACGGCAAATAAACCCATACCCGGATTTGATAAAGAAACTTATTGGGTAGATGGTGCTAGATTTGTGCTGTTTTGTGCTCGAATCCTAGACTTCCAGTATTTATCACAATATTCAATCAATTATTATATTGCAGGCACTTACTGCTAAGTTTGTGCTGCTTAGATATTGATTATGAAATTTCGTGCTATTTCTTTGTGCCTAATATTTATTTATAGTGTCACGCCAGATTCCCATAATCGATTGTTAATTACAAGCGTAAATTATTAGCACAAACTTTGAGATTTGAGCACAAACTAGCTCTAAGTACTGTAACAAACAGAGCCCCTACAAAATAGACTTCCATTTAAACACGCCGGATAAACGGGTGCCGTCAAGAGCGTTGTGATATTTCTGGAAGCTTCGAAAAACTCTAGGCAGAGATATATTAACAACGGTCTGGGACGGGTGGAGGATTATTATTATTGTTGGTAGTTTGGATACGGAGCACGTAGGATTGAAAATAAATAAGTGTACTAGTTGAAATAAATACAAATCAGTGGAAATAAGTAGCAGATAGTGTTATTGTGTAAATAATTAATAAATGTAGTGTTAGTGTCTAGTTTACCGTAGATTATAAGTAGAAGTATTTATTAGTGGATATTTCAGTTATTTGTCTGTTTAGGTACAGTTTCGTTACAGTATTCAGTAAATTTTTCATCAATTCCAGGTAATGGATACATTTGATGTGACACACATAGTAACGCATGAGATTTTTATAGTAGCGCGCATTTCCGAGAGACACGAGTAGGGATTAAAGGATTTTTATTTGATCTCTACTCTTTACTTTGGAAAAAAATTTGAAAAGATAGAGCCACTTGAAAATAAATGATAAAAAGAGTAGCGCATGACTATGTTGCAATACCGCTTTTCCTAAAGATAAGAAGACGGATCGAAGGGTTTAATATTGGCTCATACTCTTATTTTGAAAAAAGGTAGAGGACCAAAATATTTGATTGCATTATATCATCATAGTTATTATAAAATTATTATTTATTGATTTTAGTTTGTCAAATAGATAATGGTACTCACTGTCTGTATCCCCATTGTAGTCTGCCTGCTCCGAGGTGTCGCCCAAGTCCACAAGACTCCGGATGGAGAACACGGATTTCGCCGCGCGGGCTTTACAATCCGTCGGCTCCCGAGGCCGAGAAGTGCTCAAGTCCATTTCGATACAGCTGCTCAAGTCCATTGGAGAGCACAATAAGTCCAAATTCACACACACTTCAATATTTTTCCAGCGCGAAATTAGATGAGCAAATTTGCCGCGATTCTCGGCATAATCTTGGAGATTATTTAGTCACTGGTTGCATAAATTTAGGCGAAAACTAACTAACTACTTGTTCTAATTTTATTTCAATTATTGCACCATTTAGAATCTATATTCGAATTAAACTTTATCATAAATTATTTGATTAATATTATTATATTGAATTGCACTGAAGTAATTGATAAGTTATTGCATATTGCGATCTTTAGATTTACGTTAGAGAAAATCTAGTCACTTAGATAATTTTTCTATCTAAATTCATATTATTTATTATTATTAAAAGTTCTGTTTTAAGCACTGAATAAATTATTTTCCAATTCATAAATAATGTATGTACAATTGTTAATTAAACTGTCTTTCTGTTTAAATATCCCAAAATCACTTTTAGAACTGTCAAAAGACGCCCCTTCAATACTTTGTTTACAAAACAACACTCAATTTTATCCTTTTTGTTGATTGTCCTGTAAGATGTGAATCAAACCAAACCATAAGATTTTTTGCACCATTCACTTCACTAACCACTAATTTGGCCCTTGTAAACCTCAAAGTGCGATCCTGGTTGCGGGGCTCGCGGACGATCGTGATGTTTCGTCTTGGACAACAAGTAAACGAAGTTGTGGCCGACCGGGCGCTTGTAGGACAACTGTGACGGGCAAGAAAGGCAGTCCGGTAGCTGGGCCGGGCCATGGGGCGGTGCTGGCCGGCCTACGAGGGCCCCCTGATCAATCAAGCCATCAGAGGCTTGTTAGGAAAGTGTTGGTGGAATACATTACATGTGGAATGCTGCAGAAGATTTAGAAAATTTAGAGAATTTTTCTAGTGATACATTTGATTCTATAAGAAATATTCTAGAGCCTTTATTATGATTTTTAATTTATTTGATCATGACTCTCAATTATGACTTGCTTAAAACTAAGCCCAAAATTTTGACACTTGTCTTTTCTCATTCGGATACATTCAAATTCAATAATAGCAAATGCCAAAACATGGATTTTGTTTTAAACAAAAAGTTCTATTTCGCAAATGTGAATCTCAATGCGCCATAAAAAGTTTCACTTCAAGAATTAAAATTCGAAATTAATTATTAACAGATTTATGACAACTAAACTTAATTTTCTTTTGATTGGCGACATTATAAATAAGTACTTGAGTGGGACTCAATAATATGTGATTTTTTCGTGCTAATGCTCAAACTACAAAGACCTTTTTTCCGGAAATAATAAAAATTGCTTAATTTTGTTAGGCACAGTGGAAGATAGATCTGTGCAATTAGGATTACCACGGACAAGAATTGAAGCTCCTTTCACGAGAGGATCTGACAGTCAAAAATATTTTCCCAGTATAGAGGAAACCTTCGCGACATGACATATAAGCAGCTCAAGTCACCGTGACACACTGTTGATGGATGTCGAATCTCGTATAATTAGCGCATTGAACAAAGATTGTATAGGTATTAAATCTTGCCAAAAAAAAATTGTTCAAAAATAATTGAAGAAGTTTACCACGATGAACGTGAGACAAAAATCCAGACTCTCTCAGTGAAATACCTACACTCCAAATATAACACACTTTTTAAAATTGGATTTTTCCATAACAACATTTTGCATGCCTTTATAACGTTATTACTGAAAGGCATGCAATTCACTACAGCCTATGCCAATATAGAAAGAATTGAAGTTTCAGATATAAAACCCTTGTGCAAATATTGGCATGCATCTCTCGTTGGCACTTTTGCAAAAATCTTGCACAAACGTAAAACCAACTAACCGGGATTTCTCTTATATTGTATAATTTGCCACCGTTGTGTCAACAAGGGATGCATCCCAATTTTTTCACAAGGATTTTGTGGCTGAAACTTCCACTCTTTTCAATAATATGCAATTTTAAAAGACGGAATTCCATTTTTTTCTTACTTCCCCGACCTATAATATAATATAAGGAGAAGTGTTTTTTTGACAGTTCGAGATTTTGATGAATCTTCACGTTTTAGACCCCACTGAAACCGAAAAACATACGAATTTTCCAGTGAAATTTTATATTCAAGTTTTTCATCAAAAAGCAAGATTCAAATTCGTAAAACCTTTTTTCAACCGTCAGTGGTACAAAAACTTTATTGATGTAACTTTTTACTTTTTTGCGTTTATTTCATAAACAGAAGTATTTACCACAAAATATGAAATAACTAAAACTAATCCTTGAATTATTCGGCGCAGCATTCACACGAATCATTTTTCAAAATTATCACCGGTTCATTTGTTATTATCAAAATTCAAATTATTACAAAATTCGTTGTATTTTTCTAAACCATCAAAGAATTAAAGAGAATCATAATGTGGAGTTAGAATTATTATCACTCATATTTTGACATCACATGCAAACGTTCGTCAATTGTTTTTTTAAAATCAGTAATTTGGCTCTATCGTGTTTGATATTAATTTAAAGCTCTTGTGTAAATAATTCTAGTAGAAGTGTTTCTTTCACAAATCATTTAAATGATGTCTAGTTTGGTATCAATTTTAAGTTCTCTGGGAGATAAGCTTAGTAGATATCAAAAATAAATAATTAACTAGTATGGAATCCACGTTACCATCTTCAAACTCTTCCGGCGATCAAATGTTGAAACTGTATATTCCAATGAATTAAAGACTCCGATAATCTAGAAAAGAACTCTTCGTTTTCAAAAATACTTATTTTGTGTAAGGACTAAAATATAGCCGCCTTCTGTCACTTTAACAATGACAGCTGTCACTTTAACAATGACAGTTGTCACTTTGATAATGACAGCTGACACTTTGACAATGACAGCTGTTACTTTGACAATGACAGCTTTCACATTTCACTTTGAAATATGCAATTAATTGATGTGACACTCTAAATTTCTGAAACATCAGCGATGAAACTGGCCATGAAATTTATGATCGAGGAAGTACTTCACGCATTAAAAAGGCAGGCAAAATGCTGTCATCGAAAACTCCAATTTGAAAAAAATGTAATTGGAGTTTGCACTAGGTATGACCAGAAAGCGTGCAACGATAAATAAACTTTTTATCTTTCTTATCAAGGGGTAAATTTTCAACCCTGAAAAAGTCATGCGGTATAAAATCGGAGAGACTCAACTGTCTAATATATAGCTCCCTCCAGCTTCAGGTTATTCCCAAAATTAAAAAATTATTCAAAAAGAGAAAATTTGAAGACCTCAGAGGAAATAAAAGAAATGCGATGAAACAGCAGTTAACAATTGGACACAGTGAATAAAAGGAGTAATTCTGAATGTTTACACGGATTACTAAAAGAAGGTTGTGATGTATTTTTAAGGAGACAACCATGATATGGACTAAAACTAATTCTAATACCTCCTGTTTCAGCTTTTAGTCGGATATTTTTGGAACAGACCACGTATTTTCAGGTGTCAAACAAAAATCTGATCTGGAATGGAATTCAGTTATATATTATAAAATAAATCAGATTGCAGCCCTGTACACCCACTAACATTCAAAGAGTACCATGAATCTCATCCGGAACGGATGTATGTACTGGAACGTGTATAAGTAATCGTCTTCTCTGCAATAACAACTTTATGTAAAGGTGTTGGCATTGGCACTTACAGAACAGGGACCGACTGGGCGCCGTATTCATCCTAAGTTATCAACACAAAATTTTAGGGTGGATACTTAAATAATTTAAATAAGGAAGCATTCAGAAAGTCGATGGCCGAAAAACATAGCTCATTACTTCAGGTTGAAATTACTTTCATTGCGTACATTTAGATTCGCGAATGGTTGTTCATAAGACGACTACATATACTTTCAAATTAGACATGTTGAACAATCAGGACCCTTTTAACTAATGGTCACTCAGGGCAACGGCGATTCCCAACTCGGCACATTTACAGGTAGTTTCTGCTAATGACTCCCCAACTCGGCACATACGAGTATCTCAGGTACCTGCAATGATACCCAACTCGGCACACTTACAGGTAGTCTGGACATTCTAATGTTTTTAAATAAAATGAAATCAATTTTATAGTTTCTTTTTTATAATCATACAAAATTTGACATACAATAATACAAAATCAAAAAATAAGTAGGTTGCATCATACAATAAAAGTAATCATTTCAGCATGATCGTGGATTAACCTTTTTGTCGTTATTACTAGATCTCTGGACTCGCCCATAATATGGAAAAATGCTTTGCACTTTCGATTAACACACCGCTACTTCACTTCACCACATAAAAATTCTCGATTTGATTTACTGAATTTATGTTGTTCTACAATCAATAGTGTTTTTCCACGTTGGCTAGCTATAGTTTGCGACTTGATTTCTTTGATTTTATTGACTGAACTGTTAGATTGATAATAGATAGCTACTAAACAAAACATTTTAATTTATATTTTTCTTAGGTGTTAAGCCGATAATAGGGATGGGTTTTTCTGCAAACACTTGTTTAAGATGTGCCAAGTTGGTCATAAGGATAACCACCAACCCTTGACTGATGTCCCATCGGGAGATTAAATGTGCCGAGTTGGGATGTGCCCCAGGGCAAGTGCCCAGGGCCATGCGATGCTTGATGGAGCCTCATTGTTCCTACCAGATTACCAGCCGATAACCGATATTGCCAATAAATATATTTTTGTAACACGTGCACTAAACGAACCCTATTACTGAACTAAATTCTGGTTCGAAAGTTCTCTACTCCAAACCATGGAAACAATTATTATCAATTTCATGTTGACAAATAAAATAGCTCTCTGTTATATAATAATAGTCATAGGGGCAAAGAGTCTTATTATCCTAAAGTGCCCAGAGCCTCCATCAATAGGCTTAAGACGACCCTGTGTGAACAATCCTGTCTTGAAAAATCAAGAACAAATTCCTATTTTTCAGAATTGGACATTAATTTTTCTTTCAAACATTTTTTACCTTTAAGCAACATCCTTCGAATCATTTGCTCAGAATCAACCCTCGAGCTACGCTCGTGATTCAATCGAACAAATGACTCTCACGATGATGCTAGGTAAAAAATATTTCCAAGATAAATTTAAGTATTATGATAAAATATGTGATACGATAATTTGAAGTGGATTAATTAATAATATCAGATTAATAAATTCAATTACTAAGTATTTTAACAGTATACAAAAAGTAGTAGCCAAAATTTTAGAGTCTCTATTCTCATTTAAGAAACATTCTGTCCTAAAATTTGATTTACGGCCTTTCTTCATTTCATTGTTGGGACAATAGCGCAATTTTTGTTCAAGAAGCGTTTAAACTGAAAGTGAGAATACGGGCCTAGATTTCAACGGTGTATAATAGACAAACTCATCAAAACGAAAGATTGCAAGCAAATTTTTGTGAATTGTTTGCGAAATGATTGAAATAAAATTGATGAGATTATGTTTCAAGAAGTCTGGTAATCGAGGCTGTCTGAGCCTCAGAAGAAGTTATTCCACTACTGGGTTGTCGTTTATAATAGCTCAAAGCGGATCGAACGGAAGAAAGTTATAAAGGAGGTAGAAATTAAATGTATTTGTAAAAATTAACAAGTGCAGCATGCAGCTACCAAAGAGAAGCAAAAACAAATCGAATGGTTTGCAAGTAGGAATGTTGAATGGTTGAAAAACAAAGTGATATATTTTAAGAGAAGTTTTGGCAAGGGTAACGCTGTAATTATTAATAATAACAAAGATGAGCCCCGGTGAACAAAAAAACAATTTTTTATCTGATGTTATTTGAAGCTGAGCTAAAACATTTGAGTTAATTAAATCATTTCCGAATCAGGTGTTTTTAGTATTTTATTTATTTATTATTGAGGACAATAATTTGGAAAAAAATTACACTGATTTAAATCATGATTTAAATCAAATGATTTGAATCAGGCCAACCCTGCATATATACCATTCCGGAAAGAATATTTGGAAGCTTCCAAAAAGAATGGTGAATTTTTGGAGGAAATTACTTGAAATCATGTTTCTTATTCTCTATAATTAAAACGTCTCCCTTATATTCACTCAGAATTTAGTACTTTTGATTTACATACCTCATTCTTGAATATTGAATATTTACTTCTATAACATCACTTTGTATTCATTTGAATCCCGTTGGAATATTTATTATTAAAACTAAATTGTAACACTTTAACATCATTTTTTAACTTCTTAATATATTTATAACATATTGAAATTAGAAAACAACTAAACATTTGTAAAATACATTCTGAATAGCTACAACCAATGTACACTCTCTTCTCACTGATATAAACCAAAATCAACAAACTTAGCAGAGACTGCGTCGCATTAACCAAGCTTCATCCTGCTTTTATCGTAAATAAATTTGGTTACTTTTGAAGTACAATCAATCAAAGAAGTTTTTGCTGAAATTATTTCAATTATTCTAAAAGTTTCAAGACGTATCACAAGAAAAAAAGTCTTACATTACATTTATCGAATAATTGAATAAAATAAATGTGAATATAATGTAAATTTTTTTACAGTTAATTGAGAGCAATTATTGATATCGCAGTAATTGCATGAAACATTCAAAATGTAACGATAATGTTATCGTTTTCTTGACAGTAAAAAATAAATAAATAACTATGTTTTTTTTTAAAAAAAAAGCACCTATAATACTTTATTTTCAATAAAAATTAATAAATTTCAATACAAAAATCATTAACAGATTCTAAGGGTGATTTTCAGCTGTTGATACTTACATTGAAAAAAATAAAACAAATAAACGTTAGGATGCCCTGAGATGGTGACAATCTAAACAACCTACCAGATTCATATCGGCCAATCAAGAGTCACCTCCCCCCACTTCTTCTATAAAATGGCGTCAAGAGGCGGGGCTAAGTATAACTGAGTTTAAAGCACAGCTTTTATTGTTTCATTTGTTGACTTGATTTATTACAGCTATAAAATATGTAAGGCAATTTATATAAACTTACTTTTTGATAGGTAAATGGCGTGATTTAAAAATATATTGTATTTTTATTTAAGCTTATTATGGTATTGCACTGAGTTCGGTTTTTGGAGAGGTGCATGAATATATACAATTTTAAGGGGTGGTAAAATACATTTATAAATGGAATGTTTGAATATGATATAAATCACACACATATCATTTTACTAAGGAAATATGTGAATGTAAAATATTGCAGTATTGTCAAATTATTTTTCTACTAATAATAATTACTTATTGAAAATAGCGTTGAATTTTGTTCCTATTTCATAAAGAGTGGCATGAGTTGTAAAAAAACCTTTAAATGGAGTATGCTTTACATATTTCAAAGTTACAGACATAGCTTGCGCCTAAGTCATATGCAATTCTACCTACAGTACAGGATTCGAGTGGTATCATAGACATAGCCCACTACTGGTTAGGATATTAGGTCTATGCTGGTATATATATTGGTTCTTCCACCATTTTCTGTACAAAAGATATTTGATCAGTGGCGTGCAATCCACATGTGCAGGGTGTGCAGTGCACACCCTATGAAAATATTAAAAATCATGTAAATAAAATTAATACAATGATTCAGTGAGTACTTCATTTTGTTTCACAAATTTTTATTTTAAAATTAGAGAAAAAGCGTATTCTATTTATTTATGCAACCAGAAATACAGACGCGCTTCGCGGACCAACCTACTATAAACTATAAGATCGAAACAAATGCTGACGCCAACGTGTAGATTTCTCATTGCACGGCGAGCGAGGTCTGTTCAGCATAGCCAGCATTAAACCCGTATGACACACTCAATTTTTTCGTACATTTTTAAGTTCAATGTTTTGTTTGTGAAAAAATTGACTGTTGCAAATAGGTTAAAATGTTCAATGATTTACTCAATTTTTCGTTCAATGAAATGAAAATAATAGAACTCGCCCTATTTTGTTCAATGTTTTCGTTAATTAATTGCGCAGATAGTATGCGCACTATATTGCAATGCGCTGTCAATGGTAGCCAGAATAGAAAATACATTCGTATCATTTAAAACAGAATGAAACAAAATCAGTACAAAAAAAAAAGAAATAAATGGAACAGAAGCCGGCCACGACATAGAGAAGCAAACGATGGTATTTTAACTATGTCGAATGAAGAATTGTTAATATAAATTCGTTCAGAAATTATCTAAGATTACTGAATTAATGTTTCCAGAAAGTTTCGTAAATTTTTCATGATTAAATTGGTAGCTGCAACTGTGAGAACTAGAGCCAGGATATTAATTTCCTCCACATAACCCATTTTTGACATTAAATGTTTGACAGCTACAGCTTGTCGTTATGGTTCTCAGAAAATAAAAATAAAGTACGCATGCGCATGCAACAAAAAATTGAGATCCGTTGCATACAGGATTTTTTGCTTTCAATGATTTAGTTCATAAAAGAAGAGTACAGAAAAATTGATCACAAAACATTGACATAAAAATTGTACGAAAAAATTGAGCGTGTCACAGACAGAGACAGACAGAGAAAGAGCATATCGAATATTAGTAGATCCCCTATCGCTCGCTCTCTCTCGCTCGCATGCAGGCAGATTTCTGCACTGAGGGCTAAACTATGGAGTGTGGCTAAATATTCAACGTTTGGCTGTGTTCTTCTTTCAAACGCTTTTTATAAATGCGTTGAAATAGTTGGAATATTGTTATTTAAGACACCAATCAAAAACGTCTCAAGCGGGGGTGCACGGCACCCCGGTGCCATGTCCTTGAAGGCGGCAGTTGGGCCCCGAACATAATTCTTTAAAAATCAACAAAATATTTTATTAGAGCTAATCCACAACCAACAATCCACAATCCATAATTTGCCATTCTATTTTGGATTGGGATTAAAGGTGTGGATTTTGGATCAGGAATTGTGGATTTTGGATTGGGATTGGGATTGGGATATTGGATTGGGATTGGGCTTCTGGACTTTGGATTTTGGATTGGGATTGGTATTGGGATTGAGATTGTAGATTTTGGATTGGGATTGTGGATTTTTGATTGGGATTGGGATTTTTGATTGGGGCTGGGGTTATAGATTTAAGATTGGAATTAGGTTTCTGGATTTTGGATTTGGAATTAGAATCGGGATTGTGGATTGTGGATTTTGGATTGGGATTGAAATTGTGGGTTGTGAATTGGGATTGGGATTAAAATTGTGGATTGTGGATCAAGATCAAAATGGTGCATTACGGATTATGGATTGCGGATTGAGATTGATATTGTGGATTCTACTTGAGGATTGTGGATTGTAAATTGGAATTAAATTTGTGGATTGTGGATTGGGATTGAAATTTTGGATTTTGGATCGGGAATTGTGGGTTTTGAATTGGGATTTTGGATTAGGATTGGGTTTCTGGATTTTGGATTTTGAATTAGGATTGGATTTTGGATTTTGTATTTGGATTGAAATTGTGGGTTGTGTATTGGGATTGGGATGAAAATTATATATTTTGGATTGGGATTGTGATTGTAGATTTTTAATTGGGATTGGGATTAAAATAGTGGACTAGGACTCAAACTGTGGATTTTGGATTGCGAATCAAATTGTGGATTGTGGATCGGGATTTAAATCTATAAGAAATGAAAGTGCGATGAAAAGCGGCAGGCAGGAGGGACGCAATTTATATATCTTTGGACCCCGCGGTAAGTACGCTAGAGCCGCCTCTGGATATAGATAAATAAATATTCAAATATAATTTGTGAATCATTTTTTACAATATATTAAGTTTTTGAAATATAATTTTAAAATTTTGTATTTTTATTAAAATGCAGTACCAAACTCAGAGATAATTGTTTCGATTGTTTCAGCTTGTCTGGTGTGTGACGTAGAAGAAATATTTCTATCTCTTTTTAACTCATTGTAGCTATACTGTATTAATATTCGAATTTGTTATTTGAATAATAACAATTTATATTTGTTTATAATAATATTAATATAATATTTAATGAATATTTAGCAATATTTCTGCACTAAAAAACTGCCTCAATTTTTTTTCTTTCAAATTCTGCTTTATTATTTGTTATAATGTTCAAACAATTATTAATAATAATAATTATTGTATTTACAACAGTTTTACAATATTTTAAATAATTTTATTTCAATATTTTTAAATTTTTATTTTAAAGATTCTTTTTCAATTACTTCGTCGAAGCAAGTTAATTCAATCAAGTACTAATTGATGGTTGCAACACGTTAGAACTTTGGTTCGATTTTTAATAATACTAGTTCCTTTTGGCATATCTATCTCTTTTTAACACATTGGAAAACGTAGTATACTTCTTAACTCGTATAATTTATTTCTAGAGCTTGCTGTTTCGTTTCGTGTGGTTCATTGCTGTCGCAGCCTTCGTAGAAGCTGCATTTGCGTCGTCTTTGCTCTCGTGAACTGCGTTTAAAAACTATTTTAACAGTGCTCTGTGGTATATTTGGGGTAGTGAATTTTGCTTATTAACGTAGAGATCAAAATTTTGTGTACTTGAATATGTAAATTGGGGTGAATTTGTTCCGCATTGCGTGTACGTTAGGTGCATGTATTTGCGATGTTAGTCTTTGCTTTTATTATGTATTAAATAAATAAAATATCTTGGTTTTTTTGCAAAGGCCTGTAATGAAAGGTCCAACGTGGGAATCGGTGCACACGTAGGTACCGCTATGAGAGGCACCCCCCCTGGTGAACACCACCGCGTGGATTTGCAATGAGTTCTAGGGCGAACGAGCGAATTAATCGGGGAGTAACGGCATACTCTCGATATGTACCTATCGGAAGTCGGAAAATATGGTAGCTGGCGGGGGTCCTTGATTAAGTTCAAGAAACAACATTAGCTGAGACCGATACTTAAGGTTACCATATCGCGTAATTAGGCGGTATCGCGGGCCTCGGAATATGCATTGGCCACGTATTCAAACAACGTATTTTTTTTGCAAACGACGAGCACATCGGTGCTTGGGTGTCTGAGCGCTCAGGCACTCATTGGGGTAGTAAAGTAGAGTCAAACAGTAGCATAATATATCTGAGCACTGTTAAAATAAATCGCGTAGTAATATGGCAGCAGTCACCCTCGCGTAACTAGCTCTTCGAACAAAAGATTAATTAAATAAGCGCGCAACCAACAAACCAACACACAGAACACGTTTGAATGTTGAACGAATGTTGAATGTATGCAACTAATCAAAAAAAGTTCCCTTTCAGCTTCGTCATTTCATCATTACCACCTCCAACAAATCAAGAAAAGGACGTAAGTTGACTAATAAACTTTGCTTTTCAGGTTCTAATCTATTTTTCTTTCAGCTATTTTGTATTGCTTTTTCGCAGATTCCTAATTAATCTGTATTTTTTCAGATCATTTACTGAGGATAAGCCCAGCTGATGAGGTGGACAACGAGGGAATGGACATCGTGGGAGGAGCTGAGGATGGGCCCAGCAGCCAAAATCAACTCTCAATATTTGTTTTGTTGAATGTGATTCACCAAAATTTGTTTTAAGTTTCTGTTTCAGGTCGCCGGCCGTAGATCTTCATAGAATCACCGCATCATCAGCTAGGTAATATAATATTGCTCATTATGTAACTGTTTTTAACAGCTGCTAAACACGTAAATTACTTATCTTCAATTTCTCAATATATTTGTTTTTTTTTTATTATTATTTTTAGATCGTCCAGCAGCGGAACCACAGCCCAGCAGCAGAATCAGACCGCAGAAGCAGAATAAGAGCCCAGCAGCAGAGCCAGAGCCCAGCAGTAAGATCAGAGCCCAGCAGCAAAATTAGAGCGCAGAAACAAAATTAGAACCCAGCAGCAGAATCAGAACCCAGCAGCAAAATTAGAGCCCCGCAGCAAAATTAGAGCCCAGCAACAGAATTAGAGCCCAGCAGGAGAACCAAAGCCCAGCAGCAGAACCAAAGCCCAGCAGCCATCCAAAAAGTCTTCCAGCAGCAGCAGAACAAAATCCCAACAGCCGTCAAACAAATCTTCCAGCAGCAGCAGAACCAGAGCCCAATAATCTTCCAAGAAGTCTTCCAGTAGCAGCAGAACCAGAGCCCCAAAAACCTTCCAAGAAGTCCTCCAGCAGCAGCAGAACCAGAGCCCAGCAGCCGCCCAAGAAGTCCTTCAATAACTGCAGCAGATCAACACATCAGTAGCAACTGTTCCAGGACCCAGATTCAACTCAACTTTAAAGAAGTCAACTGATTAATTTAGCCCGCCGCTTGCAAAATTCAAGTGAGTTCAATTTGTTTTTAAATCTTCCGACTTGTAATAATTATTTTGTTGTTTCAGTTGCAGTGAGCGAAGAAGCCACTTCTCTGGTCTAGGTTTCGCTGGGGTTTTCCTAGGCCCAAAGGGAGAATTCCCGGAGAAGAGTTCGTCTCTTTCCCCTTAGTCATTGCCTGGGGGCGAACAAGGCTTAAAACAACGCAACAGCATCGCGGACAACGGACAAGATTTCTAACAAAACAACAGCATCGAGTATTCAACAATTATTCTTCGAACCTTTGTACCCTTTCCTAATTCCCAAAATAAACTCATTTCCACACAATTTACAGTCGTTTTATTTCTAAAACCTATTTTTATTATTTTCAGAAGTAGTTAGGCTTAAAATGGTCCTTGTTTTGTAACTTATTTTAAAATTACCAAATAAAACCTTTCCCACAATTAGATGTATTTTATTTATTTTAAAAACCTGTATTTTTTTTTCAGTCGAAGATAAATAATACTCAATTATTATATTTGTAAATTCAAATTTAAATATAAGTAAATAGGCGAGCAACCCACAATGCAAGTTTATTAAAAATTGAAAATCCTTTTTCCGTTTGCTCAAAGGGTGCTACTCATCATAAAAATCATTCATTGTATGAATAATAAAATAAATCCTTCAATAAAAAATTAATTTTGTTATAATTATTTTTTGAATAATTAATAAATGTAGAACAGTAAAAAATAATATGCTTATCTGGTAGACATCAAAAAATAAAATTAAAAGTACATCACAATTTTTTTAATAAAATCAGCCGTTTGGCCAAAAAAAATATTTTTTAGTTTTCATTATTCAAAATGAGTTATGTAGTGCCACCTGTGTAGCAAAATGTAAACTAGTAACTGGACTAACTATAACAGTTTACACAAAAATGAGTACGACAACCAAAAAAAGTTTCAAGTAAACTCACATTATTTTCAAAAAATAAATGGGGTACTTCATTTCCTACTTTTTTATTAGTACTCTCGTTACGTCAGAAATCATTTTTTTACAAATTAATAATTCCAAGTGAACGCGGGCACTAATCAAAAAAAGATACATGAAGTATCCCAACTAATTTTAAAAAATAGTATGACACAACTTGAAACTATTTTCCGGTTGCCCTATTTCATGGATTTTGTACCAATTACTCGAAATGAGTGCAGGAAGCGAAGTCATAATATTTTTAGAGCCCTTATTGGGCCCCCTGCAAAACTGGTACTAGATACAAAATTTATTTTATGCTCAATCGATACACAATTATAATTAAGTATTTCCAAAATAAGTTTCAATTTAGTCACAAGAAAATAAAATTACTTTAAAATCTCTCAAAACAAGGTACATGCTGCCATCTCTTTGATTCTCGTGAACTAATAAGTAATCAGGGTCATACAATATAACTGCTCAACAGGTAACCGTAGTTTTAAACGTCAATTTCTACTAAAGAGTTTATATTTCTTGAATAAATGATTTTAGATTTATGATTACATTTTTATTAGGAAGTTTATATTATTTATTTCTTTTAAAATTAGATCCAACCCACAAAAAATAAGGGGTAAAATAATGCAACGAGAATTTGGTCTTATCAGCTCAACAGATAACCGCAAATTTTTAAATCAATTTGTAGTAAAGGGCTTATATTTGGGAAACTGTTGAAAGATTTGAATACATTTTTCCATATTCTGATTTTATGAATCAAAATTTATATCAAAATATATTTGGTAGCAAGTCAATAACAGTTATTTTATTTCATATCTCTTTACCGGGAAATATCAGGGCTGTCAGATTTAACCGGCGATCGATGCGTCGCTTGCGGGCATTGTGTTTATCTGAATAAATCTTGACTCACTACTTAAATAATAATTTTAAATCAATATTTATACTTGATTTAATTTAGTAAAGAGTATATATTGACAAAAATAGTGTATAAAAGCTCGTACGTCGAAAATAAAGATATTTTTGAATAGGCACTAGTTTGTTTAGTTAGTCAGAGATGGCAGCACCTAGCACGTTTTTGAACTAAATTTTTTAAATAGAAAAAATAGCGACTATTTAGCATATTTATTTATTGCAGAGACTCTTGAATAACTTATTTTAATATTTTTGAATAATTAAAATAGTAAAAAAGTTTCTGAACTTTGTATTTACTTTAAAAATAAAACACAAGTTATTAATGGATTTAATTTATTCTAAATAATAAAAACTATTTAACAATACGTTCATTAACAATAGGTTTTAGAAATAAAACGATTATAAATTTTGTGGAAATGATTTTATTTTGGGAATTAGGAAAGGGTACAAAGGTTCGAAGATTAATTGTTGATTACTCGATGCTGTTGTGTTGTTGGAAGTCTTGTCCGCGATGCTGTTGCGTTGTAAACCTTGTTCGTCCCCAGGCAATGACTAAGGGGAAAGAGACGAACTCTTCTCCGGGAATTCTCCCTTTGGGCCTAGGAAAACCCCAGCGAAACCTAGACCAGAGAAGTGGCTTCTTCGCCCGTTGCAACTGAAACAACAAAATAATTATTACAAGTTGGAAGATTTAAAAACAAATTGAACTCACTTGAACTTTGCAAGCGGCGGGCTAAATTAATCAGTTGATTTCTTTAAAGTTGAGTTGAATCTGGAGCCTGGAACAGTTGCTACTGATGTGTTGATCTTCTGCAGTTACTAGAGGACTTCTTGAACGACTGCTGGGCTCTGGTTCTGCTGCTACTGGAAGATTTCTTTGACGGCTATTGTGATTTGGTACTGCTGCTGCTGTAGGACTTCTTGGATGGTTATTGGGCTCTGATTCTGCTGCTACTAAAAGACTTCTTGGACGGCTGTTGGGCTTTGGTTCTGCTACTGTTGGAAGACTTCTTGGACGGCTGCTGGGCCTTGGTTTTGCTTCTGGGCTGTTTTTACTGTTGGACTCTTGTTCTACTGTTGGACTGTTTCTGCTGCTGGGCTGCTTCTGCTGCTGGGCTGTTTCTGCTGCTGGGCTCAGATTCCGCTGCTGGGCTCTGATTCCGCTGCTGGGCTCTGATTCTGCTGTTGGGCTCTGGTTCTGCTGTTAGGCTCTGATTCTGCTGCTGGGCTCTGGTTCTGCTGCTGGGCTCTGGTTCTGCTGCTGGGCTCTGGCTCCGCTACTGGATGGCCTTAAAACATACAAAATACAAATAAATTAATAAATTGAAGATTAGTGAAGTTTTCATAATTATTTTGAATAAATCTTACATGTTGATGTTGTAACGATGATTTTGAGCTGAAAGAGAAGGTTTTGATCAGTTCGGCAGGGCGCTTCCACGGTGGACTATTGCAAGCTGCTGGGCTTGAAGATGAAAACAGCTGGGCCACTTTTAACGACGGAAGACTGCTACTTGAAGTTTGAAGCTTGAAGTTTTGATGTGAAGATGATGATGCTGAGCTGAAAGGGAATGTTTCGATTAGTTCGGCAGGTTGCTCCCTCGGTGGACTATTGCAAGCTGCTGGGCTTAAAGATGAAGCTGCTGGGCCACTTCCAACGACGAAAGACTGCTACTTGAAGCTTGAAGTCCTGCAATCATAAAATACACACAAAAATTAATTAAACTGTCAGAATTCCAAGCTATTAAACAAAAATATTACCTTTCCAGCGAACTGTAAAACAATAAAAAAAAACAAAACAGATCAGAGACCTGTAAGAGATATTTTATCAAAATTAATAAAAAAAAAAAAATAGATTAGAAACCTGAAACAGACAATTTTGTTTTAATTAACTTACGTCTTGTTGATGATGATGATGATGATGATGTACTGAAAGGAAATTTTGATTAAGCATTCATTCAACATTTTTTTTTACATTATTCTACAATTTTTATTTCAGGAGATACAAGCTTTCAAAGTCGTTGCATGATTCAACCCCATATACAACTTACCCCCTGTACTATCATGGTTAAAAGATCAAGGGTTTAAAAAAGCTTTCTATCAATCTTTGGTTCATTACTATACGGTCAGAGGTGTCTCAAGCACTGCACGGCACCCCGGTGCCATGTCCTTGAAGGCGGCAGTTGGACCCCGAACAGAACTCTTTAAAAATAAGACTAATTTCTTCAACAAAATATTTTATTAGAGCTAATCCACAATCAACAATCCATAATCCACCATTCTATTTTGGATTGGGATTAAAACTGTGGCTTTTGGATCAAGAATTGTGGATTTTCGATTGGGGTTATAGATTTTGAATTGGGCTTCTGAATTTTGGATTGGGATTGCGGATTTTGAATTGGGATTGGGTTTCTGGATTTTGGATTGGGATTGTGGATTTTTGATTGGGACTGGGATTTTCGATTGGGATTGGGGTTGTGGATTTTGGATTGGGATTGTGGGTTTTGGATTGCAGTGGCGTGCGGTGACTTTCTGTGATAGGTGTGCACAGTCGGTGGTGAGGAAGGGGATATATACATGACCAACAATACAGCTTATTTTGCTCGCAACAACCAGCAATCCATTTAAATTTTTCATATATTTTAATTTGGAAATGTCGCACGGACTGCTGGCCTTTAATTTTTATATTTTGCGTGAATTTTATGTCTGGCGTTGGTCTTGTTTTCATAATTTCATTTTTTGTTCCGACATCACGACGTGAAAAAGGATTCTCCAGTAGCTCACAAATTATAGATCTATTTTCAGTTGTCATTCTACAAATGATAATTTCACAAAAATAAATAATTTAAGAAACGTATAAAATAAGTGTTTACCTAATATTGTTGTCTTCAATATTGAATAACAATATTTCAACTATTTTAAGACAAACTAATAAAAGACGTTTGAAAAAGAACTCAACTAAACGTTGAATATTCAGCTCCAGGTGCAGAAAGTCTGCCTGCACCCAGCGAGAGAGAACCAGCGATAGAAGATCGCTAATTTCGGTATGCTTTTTCTCTGTCAGACTCTATTTCTTCACTTTCCCTGACTATGCTAAACAGACCTCGCTCGCCGTGCAGGCGAGAAATCTGCACATCAAGCGTCGACATTCGTTTCAAATATATAGTAGAGTGGCCCGCGAGGCGCGCTCGTATTTCTGGTTGCATAAATAGATAAAATACGCTCTTTCTCTGATTTTATAATAAAAATTGTGAATAAAATGAAGTATTCAATGAACCATTATATTAATTTTATTTACGTAATTTCTAATATTTTCATAGGGTGCACGCCACTGTTGGATTGGGATTGAAATTGTGGGTTGTGAATTGGGACTGGGATTAAAATTGTGTATTTTGGATTGGGATTGTGATTAAAATTGTGGATAGTGAGTTGGGATTGAAATTGTATATTGGGATTCAAATGCTTTGCAATTTACAGTCCGCTCTTCAAGTTGTTCATAATACAAAAAAAAACAACGAGAAAAAAAAATCAATTGTGATCGAAACAAAAGATAAGAAATAGAAATTTACCTAAGAAAGTGAAAATATTATCTGTATTGTAGCATATTGAGTAATCAAGGGCAAGCAGTCAATATTTTAATTCATTCTTTTTCCTCACTCAACAATTTCGGCCACACCTAGCCATCTTCTTTGCGCTCCTGAAGAAGGCCAAGGTGTAGCCGAGACTGTAGAGTAGGAAAGGAAGAAAAATTCTAAATATTGACTGCATTCCCTTAATTACTCAACTACTCATTCATCATTCCAGTCTGTATCAGTAATAATTACATCTTATTTATTGTAGCATATTTGGATTTTTCAATTATAGTACCTCACCTGACCATCTCAATAACATCTGCAATAAAAATAAATGAAGGTAACTGCGTTCTACACATAATAAAAAAATTTAAGTACATTTTTATATATTAAAAATTACCAAATAAATTGTACAATATCATAAAATAATTTGGAAATAACTATTAAAATTTAATATATCCTAAAAATTAACTGAACTAGAAAAAAATTAGGCTTACAAATTGTAAGGCACATCAAATATACCAAAAACAATTTAAACTAAATAAAAACATCTGAACTTATTTACACGATGAAATAAATAAATCACATACGCTTAAAATTAAATAAATCACACTGAAGTTTTTAAATATTGCAAGAAAAACTTATCTAAATATGGTGATATTTGCAATATGTTTATATTATGAAAGATGTCTTACGTACTAACTTAGATGAAAAATTCCTAAATGTAGTTAAGTCTTATATGATATATTAATATTGAAGACACATACTGTTACATTTATTACACCTGGACTGAAATTGACAGTGTCACTCTGATACATTCGAAAGTCAAAAGGAAACGCTTGCATTTTAACAATTAAAAAATAATCAACGTTCAATTATTTGTCAACAATGTAAAACAATCATTGATTAAATAATTATCGAATTCAATTATCAAAATTTTAGGTTGGGTTCTTCGTGCAGAAATTTTGAGGAACTTCGAGACTAATTTATTCATATGCAGATGCCGCGTGTTCGCGTCCAGTTTATAAATTGATGAAAATACAAATGCTGGAGATGCAAGCGCGCAATTTTTTGATTTTAGTTAAACTAGAAAATTAATTTATTATTTTTTAGTTGAATGATATTTCCTAATATTTATTTATAAATATAAACGATCCAACTAAACCGAATCTGACTAGATTGTAGCATAAGTCTATAATTATTACACGAATATACATAAATTATACAATTCAGCGAAATGACTGAAATTAGATTCAATATCAAAATTCACTACTTGTACTATTTCTTCCATCCCGCGTATTTTTATTTTTCTACTTTCTTTCTCGGTGGTCCAAGTTATATTTTCTAAACTTGTGAAGCAGTTTTCTTTGGCACAATTCATAGCAAAAAATTGTCAAACGAGTGCATCACAATTTTGATTTTACTTAGCGATATAATCTAACTAACGGCTGAAAATAATTTTTTTGAACTCTGAGTAACATGGTGGTCATTTTTACTAACCTAGCCTCAAAATAAGTGAGTTATTACTTGGAAAAATTGTGTATAGTTAAACCAATATTACACATTATTTAAATAGTGTGATTGTCACCCAGTATTCAAAAATTTTATCAACAGGTTTTTTATTATTGTGTAGCATATTATAGAAACTTAGCAAGTGTACTCCGCGTACTTGTAAATGGTATAAAAATAATTATGCATTTATTGATCTTATATTTTAGATGTACCAGTACGGTTTGATTCAACACTAAAAAAAATATATTTGGCAGTAACAAAATACGAATTATAGTAGGCATATTATAACAATTGTACCTACATTATATCCAATAGAGTTTGAAAAATAAAAAATCAAGAATAATATTACCTTCTACGAATATAACTAACTATTCGATAACGGAGATCCTCGATTGTTCAAATAAACAAAAAAACGAATATTACGGAAAACTAAAATAAACCGTAATATTAAATCAATGCTGGTACAGAATTGACTGTATGTAATGGCGATTTAGGTGACTGGAATCGTAACAATTCTGCAACGGTTATTGCTACTTGGACTAATCCTCGACCCTCGAGTACGTCTGCAGCACAGCACACTAAATTCTGAAACAGAATATCTTTTTATCAATCTACTAAGATTAGAAACAATATTTTGAGATAAAATTACTATTTATTATTCAAGCTGCTCTATAATAGGGTACATTTCAAATTCATAACAATAAGCAAGTAAACAACAATATTAAAACTAAGTGCAATTCAAATAATTAAATATTTGCAAATCAACTTATTAAATACTTTTCTTGCCTTAAACTTTATATTATCAATAAGCACCGCTCTCGTATAATTAACTCTTTGATAAGACACGCCCATATCACGCTAACTTTACTCTAATTCTAAAACTGTCAGCACTGATCTCCATATATATAGCTGATACAGTAGTCCGCGATTGCCGCCTTTAGAGCAATCACCAGCGCCACGGTACTGAGAGACAAACTAAAATACCACTGATCAGATATTTTGGACCATCAGTGGTAAAAATAGCGGTACTGTCGTAAGTAATCAAATTCTTGTAGTTAAACACTTGTTTCGTTCAGTATCGCGGCGCAGGCTAGGCAAATATTTAAAAAAAATTCACATAAATATCAGCTATCCATATACAAAAATTTTATATCTTTGGGTTTTCCAACATGCCCATTTCAACTGAAATATTTTTAAATCAGTAGCACATCCGGTTTGACCGAAAATCGGCCTCAACTTTCTTATTTTGAATGGAATACCCGCGAAAATTTTATATATGAAATATCAAAAATATTTTGCTGCTGACCACTCATATTTGGGGTAATTGATCTTTTTGTCTGAAATTCGGTACACTTTCAAAACGCTGTATCTCAGGAACGACTTTGAATTATTATAATATGAAAACAGCGTTTTATAAGGGAGACTTGAAGCTTTAATATGGTAAATAATTATTTGGTTATTTATAAAAATGTGACGGATACGTTACGCCAAAGCTGCAGTTGACAAACATCATAAAAGTCTATTTTTTTCAATGGAATCCCTCTTTTTTTTATTACATAATTAAATTCGTAAATCAACAATAATGACAACTTGAAATAAACATTGTTTTTCCATGGCCTTTTATCGTAGAATTTGATTATGTAATTAAAAAGAGGGGCTCCATTAACAAAATATTAATTTTTATGATGTTTGTCAACTGCAATTTTGGCGTATAGTATCCGACGTTTCTGAGAAACAGCGTTTTGAAGGTGTGCCGGATTTCATTCATTTCAACAACAAAATGTTTTTATTGTTCATATGTAAAGTTTTCCGTTATTGAATGATAAAATAAAAAAGGGTATTCCATTTAGAATAAGAAAGTTTAGGCAAATCCAGCCAAACCGGATGTGCCATTGGTTTGAAAATATTTTAGTTGAAATGGCATGTTGGAAAACCCATATATACCAAATTTTTGTAGAATTATATTAAATATTATTCAAAATATAGATTGTGTAAGCTCGATATAGAGATCAGTGACTGTCAAATTCGCGTCAATTTTGGCGCTAAATATAAAAGTGATATGCTGTGTCTTATAGTTACAAATTTAAACGATTCAAAAAGTTGACACATTGTGATAAATAAAATTTGTACGTAATTTCTAATAAACTATTTGGCTCATTGATGAATACTTTGGAATTTTTAATAAACAGTCTCAAAATTAATACTGGAACACTTAACTGACTAGAAATTAAATCATGATTTGCCATTGTAAATGACTAGGACTATAAGTACTGATAATGTTTTTTGAATACCGATTTGTATGATTTTGATCTCTAACCTAAAAATAAATTTAATGCTAATATAAAAGGCACATAAACCATGATCAAAATTCGATTTATCTTATATGTAGCTTAAACTAATTTTTAACATAAAAACAAGTGAATAAATAATAAAAAACAAACCTGCACCCTCTTAAATTATTATAAAAGTTTGGATTATAGTTTAAGCCTCTAAATGCGAGCCGATTCTCAACTCTCATGATACATAATAATAAAATCATTTTTTTAACAACAACTAATTTGACTTTCCAGGTAGGATACATATTCTTCGTAAATTTATAAATTTTGTTAAACTAATGGCTCACATTTACATTAGGTGTCTCCTGATTCACACGACAATGCACTTGCACGTACCTCGTATATGTGTTGATGTAAGCAGTAGCTTTCAAATAGAGGATCCTCCATTTAAATTTGTACATGTATTATAAAAGGGGAGAATATTGCATCTAGAATGGTTAGGCGGGCGAAGCCCGCCCATTAGTTGAGTGCGAAGATAGTATCTAGAATTGCCATCTCTTAAAAAATCATCGAATTACTGGGAAACACCTATTGTAAATGTGTAACATACTGATAAATATCAAAAAGTGTTGCCATCAATTGGGCAAATTGGCAATTTGTTAATCAGAACCCACCCAGTTATACTACTAGAACTGGATGTATGCTTGGATTGATCCAGAATCGTTACTCGCATACTACTAGGTGAAATTAAATAGAGTACGATTTGCGAGAGCAGAAATCGCTGCGCGGAATATGAGTTTGGTTCGCACATGTTAAATACGTTCTTTCTGATCTGATTTGCCAAAGGCGTACATACGTAAATTCCTAGAATACCATAAATAAAATACAACAATCATAATTAAATCGTTGATATGCAGCTTCAAATTCTTTTCAGAATTTTTAGGTAAGTATTCTAGTTTAAAGATGTTTGAACGTTACAAACTACGGCACATTGGTTGTTTCTCCAATACTTTAGTAAAGTATTTGAAGCTGTAGATAACCGGTTAAGCTTATACCATATCAAGGTAGCGAAGACGTACTGAACATGCTCGAACCAAAGCTCGTATTCTGCGTATTTTGACAACTCTTCTCATTAAATCGTACTCCAATTGATAGGTACTCGGGTTTTTAAATACTGTCTACAATATTCTACTGAGGATAAAAGCAATAAATATATACTGTAAACACTAGACAGGCACTGATCTTATCAAATACTTTTTAAGTCGTTCGAATCACAAATGATTTCCATTTTATAATAATCTGATCTTACTCCTCAGTTATTATCATTTTAAATACTAGCGTAATAAAATATTGGCTTTTATGTATACCATATTGGATTATGTAGACTATAATACATTGTAATTATTATATTTGGGATATTTTACTTGAATTCAGTGAAGAAGCACAAGATTTATTTTGATGAATTTCTGTTTTTAAATGCACTGTTTTAGAATTTACCTGTGTTATGGTTATATGTACAGAATAAATAGTAAAAATTGTAAAAAGGCAATAAATATTATAAATACGTTACTGGAATGTTTGTTCAATTAAGGCCTGCTATTTTTTTTTTGGCAAGAAAACTATAATTTTGCCAAATTATAAACATAAAATGCTTCTAAATACAATATTCCTTTAAGAAACAGCTGATCTGTTACTGCTAAATTTTTACTGAAATACATATCTAATTTTTCACTCACTATTTAAAAAAAAAAAAAAATAGATATAAAATTTAGAGAAAAGTTGTTTCTCAAGTCATGTATACTCATATTTTGAGAATATTGCAACAATTAGGATAATCATATAATTTAAAATAGTTCAAAATGTGAGCTCCTAAATTTTAAAATAAATACTGATTAAAAACAAATATTGATGGATTAATATTTTGATGTAACCTCAGAAGATCACAATTTTTATTCATCCTCTCCTTAATCAGGCAAAGGGAATTTGATCAGCAGAGCGACGGTTCCACAGAACAAAGCTAAAAGCAGCAGAGTAGAGACTGTGGTGCTGATTGCAGAGTCGGTACAGATGGCTTCACGAATGTCGGATGTTTCGAGCAGAGCATGAACTGTAGCAAGCAGACGAGGCAGCCCTGAGCCCACCAGACCTTCCGTGATGTCAACATTAGAGCACAGCCGGCCCTGCAACCAGACCACAGTCTCACACTCCCACCTACAACATGAGGAAGAGGGCGAATGCGTGAAGCAAAGAAAAGCATTCCTAACCATATTTGCATCCATAAAACACAAATAATTTTGGAGTCATTAAAAAGCAAATACAACAATTTATTTATTAGGATAAATATTATAATATTTATTTGATACTAGAACGTTTCGCACGTCACCAAAAATACTAAAAATATTGGTCAAACTGTCTATTTACTACTTCACCTCCGATTTCAATAATACTAGGTGAACAGATTAGGGCTGGGAAAAATATCGATATATCGATATTTATCGATATTTCTCCAAATATCGGACTTCGATATTTATTTTTTTCCGTATCGATATATCGATATTCCGATAATTATCGATATTTATCGATAATTATCGACATTTATCGATATTTATCGATAATTATCGATATTTATCGATAGTTATCGATATTTATCGATAATTATCGATATTTATCGATAATTATCGATATTTATCGATATTTATCGATAAATAATAATTATCGATATTTATCGATAGCTATCAATATTGATATTTAGCGATAGTTATCGATAATTATTTTTATTCATTGAGAGTAATCATCAGTATTCAATAATACTTGACGAAGATTTTTTTCGATAAAGTTCACAAAAAATATGACTACTCCTCTTACTTAACACACAATTGCATGGAAAATTGTGAAAATTTTGTGAATATATAATAATAATTTGAGGAATCTCTTTTGCAAAAAAGTTTTTTCCGCAATCCCGGGAGTAGAAGACGAATTGAATCCCTTATTTCAAGAAGCATCTGAGATGATAAAAATTTCCAAGGAACCAAAGTGGAATAAACTAATAAAGACCAAGTATCCTGAAGTAAATTTATTTTATGAAACAAATTCTAATCAGTTTGAGCTTCCTTATGACAACAAAATCATTGCTGTCAAATAATCGACTGTCATCTAACAGAGTAAATTTCATTTACTCTGGAAGTGAAATACTCTGCCCTTTATAAAACCGGACATAAGGCAAGTGAATAATCGAAGTACTTGAGTGTCGAATTGAATTATTCGTATTAGAGTTCAAATCTTTATCATTGATAATAATTCATATCAACCTTTATATCAGCATTATTGCAATTTATACAATTTTACAAATGCATCGTATTGTTGTTCGTGAATTTTCTAGTTTTTCAGGGTAGTAAATTCTTCTTACCTTTTCTGTAGCTTTATCAATATCATCAAATTTCGCACTCATCTTTTTGAAAGCAAGCTTATTTATTCAACGACTGCTGTAGCCAGCCTTGTTACTATGGTGATTTTTGTATGAAGTTTGTTGTCAAAATAGGAAGATTGAATAATCTGTTTTTAGACTATTGTGATTCAATATAATACGGTAGTGCGAATAATAGCGTATATAACAGAGGACTCAAGTGCATTCAATCTCTCAGGTGAGAATTGCCCTCGAATTCGTCTCGTGCGTCTCAATATTCGATTTTTTCCAATCGATATATAATTATTGTTATTTATCGATAATTATCGATATTTATCGATTATTATCGCTTTTTATCGATATTTATCGATATTTATCGATATTTATCGATAATTATCGATAATTATAGATATTTATCGATATTTATCGATAATTATCGATTGCCAACGATATTTATCGAGAAGTATCGATATTTATCGATATTTATCGATAATTATCGATATTTATCGATATTAGTCGATAATTATCGATAAATCGACATATCGATATATCGGAAATTATCGATAATATTTCCGTATCGAATATCGATATTTGAAACTAAATATCGCGCAGCCCTAGAACGGATTTGTTTTAGGATTACAAATAGAGAAATAACTATTGGCGATCGAATCGGTTGACCTTGTAAATCGCTGTTATTAATTTATATTAATATAACATGTATACATTGTGCATGTATTTGTGCGATACTAGCGACTTCCTAATGAAATTAAATTTCGCCAGTGGCACTAAAACAGCGATTTTATCTTCAACCAGAGCCGGCGGTGCTCCGCATCCAATCTACTGACCAAGTTTGACGTAGAATCTTGAGTCCGAGTCAATAAAGAAGGGTGCATTAAACGCCTCATGTTTAGTTTGATCTATCGTCATTGTCTCGCACTCGAGATTCCACGCCGCGCTTCATCAGCGAAGTACCGCCGGTTTAAAACAAAAATTACTGTTTTAGTGCCTCTGACAAAATTTTATTTTACTAGTAAGTCGCTAGTACCGTTGTCTTACTCACACACCACGCAATGTGAAAATTTCTAATATTATAAATTAATAAATAAAGTTTTCAAGGTCGACTGAGTCTGACCGTCACTAGTTATTATTTTCCCATATTTGTAACGCTAAAACAAATCTTTTCATCAAGTTTAATCGAAATCAGAGGTGAAGTAGTACATCGACAGTTTGACCAAATAATTTCTTACATAATTACAATGTGTAGGTTTGAGCTTAGAGGATTTCTTGCAAATAAATGTACATTTTACAACATATAGGGCCAGTTTCATAAAAATAATTAACATACTGTCAACTAAATTTTTGAATGACGTTTATTGGGAAAGAATTGATCGTGAGATTATTTCTAATGTTTGAATAACAACTAATTTTTATTTCTAATGTTCAGTTGTAAATATCATAATTGAATCATCGAACATAATTCAGCCGAAGATTGGCATAGACGTGAAAACGCCAATTTTCAGCTGATTTACAATGTGAATTCGGTCCGATGATTCAACTATGATTCTCGGAGCCGAACATTATATTGTATAATGTACATTTATGTAAAAGAAACTTTTCAAATTTCAACCTTGTAATTAGAATCGAATTTTTTATTTTTCTTATAGTTGATGACGCTCGAAATGTCCTAGTACTAAACTAATATTGTAATCATAGATTACTGATGATTCTATACAATCCCAATAATTTTTTACTGTCAGCTGCTCCAATAGCGGTGGATGTGGGTGTGAGAGGCTGCGAGAGTGGTAAAAATAGAGATGAAAATAAAGTAATGGTACGCCGCGCCGGCTAAATCTTTTTTGAACAGTCAACAACATATTAAGTTGAAAAAAAAATTATCAGCTCCACCGTGGAGGGGGAACTGTACGTCAGCTGCTCGCATGAACTTGTCAAAATAATACATCAATTTGAATATTAGTGTGCTGTATGAAATTCAACTAGATGATTGTTTACATGATAAAAAACACGAAAACAACAATCAGCTGCGTGTGTAATTGTTGCGAAAATATCAGTGTGTCCACATTTCGAGATGCCACCATTGGAATTCCGGAAACTACAGGAGATACAAGCTTGGTTAAATAAGACTTTTTATGTGCGTTTAAGAGATGATCTCGAACATATTTTTGTTTCTTGGAAATTTTTAATAGGTCGCTAGATTAAGACAATAAACTGATTCTGATCAATTCTTACTTACTTGTACAAAGTAACAAGTATTGTGAAACCGACAAAGTTCACCTATCGAGATTTTGATGGAAATATCCCTTTTGAGCATCCCTGAATCTATTTTGACTATTTTTGGCTTGATGTCGGTACGTATGTTCGTACGTGCGTTCATGCGTAACTCGCAAATCTCAAAACTGGTTCAACGTATAATGTTGAAATTTTGTATTTAAGACTGATATACGGTCTAGCTGTGCACTTCGCATTATGGTTCAATAGTCTGTACCGGAAGTGCACTTTACTTGGAACTTTTTTCGAATTTTTCTGATAAATCCAGAATGATCAACCATAGGATGTTGAAATTCAGTATTTGAACTTGATGCTGTATCAGAATGGTCATCTGCTATTTTTGTATGAATCGACCAAGCCAGAAGTGCACTTTACTTGCAACTTTTTTTGAATTTTTGTATAAATCTAGAATGATTAGCCATAGCATATTGAAATTTCGTATTAAGCACTTCTATAACATCTTATTGTATCTTGCATTATGATTGCGATCGGCTAAGCCGGAAGTGCACTTTAATTAAGACTTTTTTTTTATTTTCCGCATAAATCCAGAATGATCAGCCGTATGATATTGGAATTTAGTATTTGAAATATTGCTGTAGCATCTTAATGGTCATCTTCTATTTTTGTAACAATCGGCTGAGCCGGAAGTGCACTTTATATGACAGACTTTTTGAATTTTTCGCATAAATTCCAAACAATCAGTCGTAGAATATTTATATTTTGTATTAGGCACTTTTATAATATCTAGTTGTATACCTTGCATTATGATTGCTATCGACTAAGCCGAAAGAGCACTTTATTCGAAATATTTATTTTGAATTATCCGCATAAATCCAAAACGATTGAACATGGATTGTTGGAATTCAGTATTTAGGATGATTATATCGTCTAGATGCTCATATCCTATTTTTATTGAGATCCACCGAGCCGAAAGTGCACTTTACTTGACAGTCTTTTGGAATTTTTCGCATAAATTCGATACGATCAGGTGTAGAATATTGAAATTTGGTATTTCAGTCTGCTGTAGCATCTGAATGAATGCCTACTATTTCAAAACAATAGACTGAACCGGAAGTGCACTTCAATAGGAATTTATTTTTTAATTTTGTGCATAAATTCAGATCTGTTGGCAGTCGTAGAATTTTGGAAATCAATATTTAGGAATGATGTAGTATAAGAATAATGGCCTACTTTTTCCATAGCAACCGACTTGGCTGAAAGCGCATTTTACTTGACAGATTTTTAGAATCTCTTGGGTAAATCCAAAACGATTAACTGTGGAACGATGTGATTTTGTGTTTGATTATATATATATCCAATGATATATTCGATCAAACACAAAATCATATCGTATTTTATATATAGTTATCCAATGATGTACAAGTAAGTCACGTGATGTTCACGTCAGATTTTTTCTTTTGTAAATAATTCCTAAACTCTCGCTAATCAGAAAAAAAAGGTTCAAATAAGAAAGTTCAATATTATTATCACCCACCAATTGTCGTGCGTAAATATTTTTTAAATACTTGTGGCTCAAAGTTATATGTTTTTGAACTGAACTACTGCTTGAAAATATCCTCGAAAAATTACATATTTTTTTCTGATTTCAATTAATGATGCAGTTGACGATTTTTTCACAACTCACTTTGTTCTCAACTGTTTATAGAGAAAGTTTCAACCAGCGTACTATTACTTAATTTTTATTTATTTTTTTTCACGACTTTCGCAGCCTCTCACACCCACACTCACGCTTGGTACATCTATTAATAATTCCGGACAATATGAATTATTAAATTAGTAGCAAAGATTACAACACAGTTCAATCGAATGAGGCATATACTTAAACAAAAATATATGTTGATAGTTTAAATACTTCTGGATGCAAATAAGGTTACAGTGCAAAAAAACATATTTATTTCTTATTAATAATGTATGGTTTCTATAGTTTGGTTATTTTTTGTTACCAAACTATGAAAATACTAGTGTCTGTTTTTTGCTCACCTCTTCTACGCCAATTTTTCTGCAGGCTTCCAAAAAATTGTCTACGTTTCTACGACATCGAGCCATGGTTAATTTTGGCTGAAAAAAGTAAATTAGTACTGGACAAACAAATTTTTTTTCAAGTCATACCACAGCGGGAGAAGGAACGTGTATACTGGCGACGGATCGTGGCCTCACGTGATTGGCTAGATGACACAACACCACTCCATCTGTTAATGCCGGAGCCAAATCTTCTGGAAGAGCCATTTTCAGTCGTGTTTCTATTATCTAAAAAAAAAAAAATGTATGCACATGAAGTTTACCTTAACACTGTTTCCCAACTTACACTCCTAAGTTGTGCAATCAAATCAGATTCTTCTTTAGCCTTATCGAATTCTCTCCTCATAGTAAAACTAAGTTTATCAGGCGGAATATCCCTATTCCATGATATGTTTCTATTCGTTTTAACTCCATTAGTATTCTTAGTATTATTTGGTCCGTTCGTATAACCAACACTCGTGGTCATAATCCTAGGACTAGTGGGTTTCCCATTTGGACATATCGGAACATTATCATGGGATAAAATCCCACTATTATTTTTCACCGGCGACTTGGGCTTAACATAATCTTGAATATATTTCGATGTGCCATTTTTTCCGTTGTATTCTACGCTGTTGCCATTGACAATAGTCGGAGGAACATTAGCCGTGTGTTGGGGAGAAAAAGTAGTATTACAATTCCTCGATGGCTGGACTTTTTGTACTGGACGTTTCGGGCTGGTGTCATCGAATATTTGCTTAGGACTACTAAGGACCGAGTTAAGAGGGGTAGGATCAGATTTTGAGGTCGCTAAAGTGCTGTGGGAGGGTGAGGCATGATGGGTGGGAGTGCAGGGTTCTGTTTTGTAAGTTTGTTCGTCGGTTTCTTTGGGTCGGTAGATGGCTGGACCGTCTTGTGCGCGCTGTTGACGGAGTGCCTCTTTGTATTCCCTATAAATAGAACGGAGCGAAATTGTTTTCGTGATTGCTCATACTTAAAATATAAGCACTTCTTGAAACACAAAATGAAGTAGTCTCAACAAAGTCTGCGTAACAACAAAATTCACATTAATCTGCACTCAACAGATAGTTAAAATAATTGATACTGCTCAATTGAAGTGAAATAATAGATAAAAACAATCTACTTCATGGAAAATATCGACAGACTTTGTTATGTTTCTACATTTTTAAATTATCAAGTCCATTAGCATTAGAATAACAGTACATTAGATAACAAAATGAATCAAACTAGCAGCAAACTAAATGACTTGTTTCCGTAGTTACGTTAAATAGCTAAATAATAACAAAAACAATTCCATGACTCACCTATATGTCTGGATTTGATGTAAAGGCCTGCCTTTATCTTCAATTCCGTTGCCGTTTAAAGATGGATCCACAACAGGACTTAAACGAGAACTATAAATAAGAATTCAAGCAATGTTAATTGCAAGCGAGGTGAATTAATTCAGCAAAATTAGTGCAGAAATTAGAATGAATTAAATTTTAAGAAGCAAGCTCAGATTTACTTGTAACTACTTTAAAAAATACTTCATGTTTATCCTCTTCTAACTTAATTTTAGTATTGGGACTATTAATAAATCTTGACAAAGTTTAAGTTATATAGCTTCAAGAATTAGTGGTTTGTCGTGTATTGTAGACAGTTGCATTATTAATATTATTTTAATAACATTTTAATTTTATTTAGTTCAGTTCATTAGCTGATTATCTCAAAGTAAATTCATTATTCCTTAGAGACTAGACGAGGTATGAGATAAAAGCTTATAATATTAAGGTAGTTATGTCGTCACGCAGAACCGTATTTGATGATCATATAGTAAATTCAGCCAGAAATATTCCTATAGTTCAGTATTAACATATTTTTCGATGAAACGTCCATTATTTTCTGAATTTATCCATCATAATTCAAAGAACTTCTATACACTGACGGCTCGTAATTATCGTAGAAGAAATAAAGAGCAATTTGTATCTGGAAAATAAAAAATCTTGAACTTTAATCGATTCTTACGAAAAATCTCGTGACGAAAGAAAACTTCGAGGTTTTCATTAAATAATTTGTTCCTGGACGTAAATATAAATGAGAAATATATATGTTGCTTGACTGTAGGAAATAATGTTTAAAAAAAAAATTTCTTTGGATTCAGTCATAAAAGTTTATTTTATTTTTTTATTGGTCAAACCACTCTACCAGTTTCGGCTCCACTTGAGCCCTCATTGTATTCATTCAATTCCTGAGGAGGGCTCAAGTGAAGCCGAAGCTGGTAGAATGGTTTGACCAATAAAAAAATAAATTGAACTTTTATGACTGAATCCAACGAAAAAATTTTGTTAACAGTAAATATAAATAGTAGAAAATCAATTGGGCCAAAAATATTTGCTCAAAACATGCATGGGTATTCGCCGGCGAAGTTCCCGTCAATGAATGGCTCGTTTCTACGGACACCGATCAGAAATTGGTCAAAAATATTCGATATCTATGGAAACGGGCATTTCACTCAATTGCGTTTCATCGGAAAACGTATAAGAATACAAGCATTAGTGTCACATATTGTTATATACTACGAAACATGAGCCCGACGCTGCCACATTTTAAATATAAAAATTAATATATTTATATGAATTTTTCTCATTCATTTGACCCGCAATATATATTTATTTCTTAATATTAAAGTCTAAAGATTATTTCAGCAATGTATTAGGCCACCATATAAAAAATAAACCTTTTTGTCCATCCTAGAAATTTTGCTCCATCGTCAAACTTTCAACTTTACTGCAGATTTGAGGAAAGCACCACTTTAGCTCCAGGAAAATTAGTAAAAAAGAAATTTTTTTTTTTTAGATATCAGTAAGATTCTTTGTAGAGAATTAGCTTTTAGGGTATTAATTAATGTAACAATGTCCCATCCAAAATTTGGAGGATAGATAATGGTTATATTCGCGTTTTTTACGCGACTTTTCACATTTTCTGGCAAGAAATAAAAAATATCTGGAGATCTATTCATTCATCTGAAAAAAAAAACATGAAAAAAGTTTCGTAATTATATTTTCAATTTCCTACAAAGTGACTTGTACGGTATCATATAGAAAAATTCAAGAAAAATCAATTTAGGGAATAGGAATATAGAGAATTTAAGGAATAAGGAGAATTTGAAGAATGAAGAGAAAACTTAGAGAATATAGAAAATTTAGGGAATTTAGAGAATCAAGAGCATAAAGAGAATTTAGGGAATAAAGAGGATATGGTGAATTTGGAGAATAAAGAGAATTTGGAAAATTTAGGAAATAAAGAATTAGAAAGTTTAGAGAATATAAATAATTTGGAGAGCTTAGAAGATAAAGGGAATTTAAAGGATAAATGGAAAATAGATAATTTAGGGAATAAAAAAAATATAGAAAATTTATAGAATAAAGAGAATTAAAAGAATCTGAGAAATAATGAGTATTTGGAAAGTTTACAGAATATGGAGTATAGAGAATTCAGAGAACATGAAGATTTCAGAGAATAAAAAGAAAATAGCTTTCAGGAGTATAAGGAATTTAAAGAGTTCATAAAATATTGAAAATTTAGAGAACAAAAAGAATCTAGAGGATTTGGGAAATAAAAAGAATATAGAAAATTTAGAAAATAAAGAGAATTTAGGGAATGAAAAGAATATAGAGAATATAGGGAATAAAAAGAATATAGACAATTTAGAGAATAAAAAGAATTTTGAGAATGTAGGGAATAGAGAGAGTTTGGAGTGTTCTGAGAATATGGAGTGTAGTGTATAGAGAATTCAGAAAATGAAGAGAAAATAGAAAATTTAAAGAATATAAAGAATTTAGATTTTTTTATAACCATGATGCACTCTCCAAATTTTGGATAGGACATTGATACATTAATTAGTATCCCAAAAACAAACCCTCTGCAAAGAATTTTGCCGACTTCTAAATAAATCTTTTTTTTTTTGCTGTTTCTCATGTATTAAAAGTGGCGTCTCCCTCAAACCTGCAGTAAATTTTAGAGTCTGGACGATGAAGCAAAATCTTTAAGGTGGGCAATGAGTTTTATAGAGTGGACAGTGCTACGCCTATGGGCATCAGCTATATATTTCTCATTGAATTGTTTCGCTATTTCTAAAATTTGTCGATTTTACTAAACAGTTTGTTGAAATTATCGAATTTGAAACCTTGCGGTGGATAATCAGCTGGCCGGAAAACTTCCTAGCTACAGCAATGTAAGCCACTTTTATTACGGATTTGTAGTGTATATTTTATTATAGACAAGTGCAGCACGTAGTATTTTGTTATTTTCAATAATTTTTTTTATTCCTTTTTGTATTCATATTTTTAGTCAAAAAACCCATTGGAGAGCCATTGGCGAAAATCTCGAAAAATCATTTCATATGAATATCCAGAATCAACTCCGTTCGCGCTAATTCAAATTTTTTTATTTTATAGATTTGAAATATTATATTATCAACTAGGGCGCCAACCTTGAGTTTTGACGATAGAAGTAATCGTAATTGGGATAATTTCACGAACAATTTATTGATAATGTTGCTTTTTAGACAGAAAAGAGTTTCTTCTGAGTAATGATATCTTTTCTTATTTTTTCATACATTATTTGTAACCTAATTTTGCATTTTCGTCCTTTGGTCTGTTCGTATGTGGTAATCTTTTTCTGTCGAAAGGTCAGACTTCAGAATTAAAGGCTATCAATTTTAATAATAATATGTGGAATAGTTTAATTGTTATAGAAATTGATTATTATATGATCACTAATGCAGAGTAAACGCATCACCTAAATAAATGAATACTAGACGTGAGGTATGCACTTTTGGTTTCACTAAAGGTCTTCGAATATTTTCTAAAAATTCATTATAACCTAATGAAAATTGTGTCTGATGGTAGAACTATCTTAAGAATCAGAAAATTGGATTGTTGATCGATTTTAGTAGAACACAGATAGAATTATGTTTCGGATATTAAATTCATATGACTGCTTTAATGATGAAAGTTATATTAATATATTAACTGGAATAAATGTGTTAATTATAGGTTATAACTAGAACATAAGAGCAAATAAATAAATAAGTGGATATCACAACTTACGAAACAAAAAATTATCACGAAAGTGTATTAAGTACATATAAATACAAGCCAAACAAATATCAGCCAAATCGTACAACCATTTTGAATAAAATATTTGTTTTATATTAAACAATAAACCATTTTTGATAAATTTATTTATTTATAAATAAATCAAAGTAACAAATACAATAATAAAAATTTAAAAACTTAATACACTTTTACTTTGGTAATACGAAAGAACAAATATTCTCCAGAATAAATTAAAAAAAAAAAATGTTAACAAGTTTACAATTTTCTGGAAGAAAATTATGTATTGCTCTTCTAAATTACCATATAAATATAAATAAATAATATACATAATATTGATAGCATGCAAGTATAAAATGTATCATCATACCTATCTTTACTCCGGAAGTCTTCATTTCTGTCTACTCTAAGTTTGTCTTCGTGTAAACCTGCCTTAGCCATTTCTTCATCAAGATTAATCGTGTTATCACCAGGAGATATCGTAGAAGGCGTAGACAGCCCTGAATGAGACCCGTTACTCAATTCAGACGTCCTAATCGGAACAGGAGCCGATTCCGTGCGATTATATTTTGGGATCGAATTACTTTCGGGTTCGCCTTGCGAAGCAAAAAATATTGTATTTAATGCTTTGGATACTATAAATATTCTTACTTTGAACTTCTTGACTCCACCGCTTGTCAAAACCATCGCTAGTACTATAACCACTATCAACGTTGTGCCTTTTATGCCTAAGACGATCAGGAAGATGTGAAGGAGGTCCTGTTGGGGCAGAGCGCCTGACTCGTCGACCACCTTCTCCTAACAGACCCCGTTTGCGCTCTTGTTTGATCGATTCGATTTCTAGGAATTTGAAAATGTGGACTCGACCTCGACGACATAACTAGAAATAAAGTCAATGCAAAAACTTACATTTTAATAGAATAAATGAGACTTACTGATGCTGGTGGAGAAGTCAAAGGATTATCATCGACTAATAAATCGATCAAGCTCTTCATCAATCTTAATTCAACCGGAAGACTCGCTATCCTATTCCCTCGAACATCCAGCCTCGCCAAATTCAAATAAGTGATTTCTACTGGTAAACAAAGCAGCAAATTGCTTCTTAGCAACAAACTCTTCAACTGTTGAAGATCGCTTAAATGTGGTGGTAAATGCGTTAACTGGTTACAACTCGCATCCAACTCTGTCAGACAGGGCATCCTTCCAAGTTCATCTGGAAGAGTTAGGAGCCTGTTATTGGATACTATAAGGACTTGGATAGGAAGGTGACAGAGTTCCCGAGGGAGGGTGGTTAGTTGGTTACGACTGAGATCCAAATGACTTAGGCATTGAAGACCAGAAATAGCTTCTGGGATGGTGCGGATCACGTTGTGGTACACATGGAGACGTTCCAAAAAAGGGAATGTTGTGACTTCATCTGGAAGCTCGGAGAAACGATTTTTTGACAGATCTGAAGAAGAAGACAACAAAAATTAATTCGATTCAAATAAAAATTATTTTTACCATCCATATTTTGTATTCCAGTCGGTATCAATATAAATAAATTAAGAATATTCGTTTTACTATTTCTCTGTTATTATTTGACAGCCAACAAATGGTAACTTAGTATGCAATACTTTGAATAACATGTTATGTGCTAATCGAACTGTGGAAGTTCAAAAAATTTCAAAAATCATTGGTCGAGTTCAAGTCTCGACTACCGCAAGGTTTTACGTAGAATTGAAAGTGCCTCACTGTTAATTCAATGTTCAACTATATTTCGTTAGAGAATAAGAGAGTAATAAATTAGACCGTCAAAAACATTCTTGTGACGCGCCAATAATTGCTCGCTCAGGGATGATTGAAAAGACTGAATTTGGTAGATCAAATGTTTTTCTTTTTAACTAATTTGCCGAGGTTAGCTAACGTTACTTAAACAATTATTAAGATGTTGCTACGGGAATATAATTCGAGGTTAAGAAAATTACCCAATTATGAATAACAAAAATTTTCCAAAGTCATGTTATTAGAAGTAATGAAATTTTCAGAAAATCCTAATTATTATGTTAATATTGCTGGAAAAGTAGGAAACTTTAATTTATTATTAGCAGTCTAACCTTGCTCATCTGTGAAATTCGTATCAGAAAGTGATTAAACCATGAAAACTAAAAATATTTAAAATGGAAGGATTTTCTTCGGCTTATAAAGAATTGTGCGATAAGAGTTAATAATTAAATAGCAACTGGCAAGAAGTGTTAAAGCCCTACTATGACAAAGGTATCAAAAAGTATACTTTTTCGTATTGCACGGGAAAGAAAAAGTTGGTGGTCAAGTTCGTGAGCCAATAACATCTCCTGGAAGCATGAATTCTTTCAGATTGAATGATTTCATGGAGGGTGCAATTCGAAGAAAAATCTATTCGTTCTATTTCAATGAACAGATTCCAACCCTCGATAAAATTTCACTGTTGATAAACGATGATGACGATTTGCTGCAAAATATAAATTACAAAAATAACTCAGAAAATCTTATCTATACGTCTATATAACTATCCAAAAAGAATTATCGGAACGTTTATAGCAGTGTTTCTATATCTCGAGAGGTAAATTTGTTCTACGCTGTTCTTGATGCAACCCAGGAGAGATATAAGCGAATATGAACCCTCATTTCAACTGAGTTGATAGGAGAAATTCATTCATAAAATGAAATAAATACTGTAAGTGTGAATAAATGCACGTTTAATTATTTAGCGTTAAGTTTAGTATTAAAACATTTTTAGTTTTCTAGGGTTGTTTTCAATAAATGATCTTCTAATTTTGATTTATTCTAAAGATTTGTGCTTTTATTCTCAAACTCCAACAAACCAAGAAAAATAAAATTGAAGATGCTAAAAATGAAGAGATAAATCATTATTCATCCGATAGATAACTTCAATTTTTAAGTCCTTGTTTTATGAGGAGATTAATAGTTCATATTGATAGTGCATCTAAATATATCTTAAAAGCCATTGCAATATTTCTTTGTACATGAAGGATGAAACGTTTTCATTTTCATATAACTGAATATATCAAACCAAGATAAACGAAATTAATCATTATAAACGACGTCCAACATCCGCTGTTAATAGTACTTGAATTATATGATTCCGGGAAGAAAGCATATCTAAGAATACAATCTGCTCTTGTAATTACAAAAACAAATGCCGAGAAATTGTTAAATCTGAAGTACAATAAAATTAGCATTTGTTATTACTTTCATGGATACATTTGCTTGAAATAATCACAATAACACATTAAAATTTTCAATTCAATATTAGCTTTTATAAAAAGAAATTCTAATGGAATCGTACATCGATTTCAAATCAAAAAACTATTTCCAAACAAGATAAGATTTAGTTTTGGAGTCTAAGCAATTTGATTTCTAGAATAACAAACATGTGTTAAACAAAAGAAAAATGTATTACTCAGTTTTTGAATCACTTATGAAGATATGATAATTTTTATCATTATATTTATAGTCTAATTTTGTATTATTAATACTAACTGTAAAAGTAAGTCGTTTATTGGTTAACCAATATTCGTTTAAGAGATTTTTGTTGAAAATTGTTTTTTACAAGTACATATATGAATTCATTAGTATTATGATTAATTTTTTTCTCGATAAGGTTTGGCGCTTCAACTCATGGCGTCAAACAAAAATAGTTATCAAACGTCAAACTACATCCTGCATACAAATTGTTAGCATATTTCATTTTTGTCCGTTAGGTGGTGACTATAATTTATCGACGTCAATACAATCATCTAAATTCATGAATCTTAATAATTTTACTTTGAGAAGATAGTAGAAAGTCAAAGAGGTTATGGGCATATCTTAGAGGTAGTCACACCAAATTTTAATCATATTAGTTTATTACTCTGTATTTACCGTTCGTTTGGATCGTGCAAGTCGAGAAATTACCAGAAAATGGGCGAACAATAATTTAGTGTGTTAATAAAACATTACTTCATGAAAGGCAAATCGTTTAAGTTTGATAAACATTATCACTGATAGTCAAGAAACTGTGAGTTTTTTTTTTTTCTTTGAATGCGATATTTATTGCAATAAAATCTGAGGTTCAAAATCGCATAAGCGGGTGAGTGAACGTGGAACACGTACAATAAAATATTCGGGAATCAATGAGTTTTTTTTTTCAATGCAGTATTTATTGCTATATAATGAATGCAGAAGGACCAGAAAGACCACGTGTAGAAACAGCTGCCCATCGAAGACACCTGCATGACACTCGTGATTTTGTTTTGCTTGCAGCATTCCTTGATTTGATGGTTACAAGTTTAATTCTAAGTGGCCAAATGAGCATAAATGACACTGAACGTTCTGGACGCCCTGTTGAGGCAATTTTTCCAGAAATCATTGATAAAATCAATGATTTGGTGATGGATGATAGAAGAGCGGAGGTCTGTGCGTTTGCTAGTGATGGGGATAACTTCTATGAACGGGTATACAGGATGTGCAACGAAATACGGAACATAGGAATTTAACATAGGATTTTTATGTATATGTTAGAGCAAAAGTACAAAAATAAAAAGTTGTTTAAAATCTATTTTTATTCATGAAAAGTCTTCATTTAGTGCAGTAGAATATCTAGGAAATAAGATATTTAGGAAATAAAATATACCATTTCCGTCAAAAATCAGATAGTCAAGGAAATAAAAAACTCCCTTTCTGACAGTTTAATTCCGTGTTATTACAACAATTGACAATGATGAAAAATTGTTTAAAATCAATTTTTACTTGTAAAAAGTCTCAATTTAATGCAGTAGAATATCTGCAGCATCTAAAAAAAATAACAATAATAACACGGAATTGAACTGTCAGAATGAAAACTTGTTCCATTCGTTTTTTATTCTCATGGCTATCTGATTTTTCACGAAAATATCATATTTTATTTTCTACATATCTAATGCTACAGATATTCTACTGCATTCATTTCAATAAAGATTTTTCGTGAGTGAAAATTTATTTTAAACAACTTTTCCGCACAATTTGAAAATCCCATGTTTAACTCCTATGTTCCGCGTTTCGTTGCACACCTGTATAATATTTTGACCAAAGTTTAAGCTTGAGAAAGCTGTCCGCAAGATGGATCTTTCGATTGCTCACAGTTGACTAAAATCGAAATTGGGTGACGTGTTCCAGGGACGGTTTGCAACGGTTTCAGCGGAACCAACAAGACTTGAAGCGTCGTTTCGTAATTTTGGACGAAATATGAATATATCAATATACGCCTGAGACCAAAGAACAGTTAAACAAAGGGCTGCCAGCAGAGAATCTGCGCTAAGAAAGACGAGAATGTCAAGACGACTGTCTTTTGGAATTCACAAGAAATAATCCTTGTTGACTTTTTGGAAAAGGGTAGAGCTATTACAGAAGTTCATTATTGGATTGCTTGAAAACCGATTTGCAAGAAAAACGTCCACGATCGCCACACATCACGGCAACGCACCAGCTTACTCCTTTGGAATTGTGGTCGCCAAATATTTCTCCATAGTGGGCTCCTTCGGACTACCTGGTGGCCAATATGAAAAAATGCCTGACGAAAATCGAGGATATTATTGCGAAAACGAATGTTTATTTTATGGAGTTGAATTAATTCTAATATTCGAAAGGGATTAACAGTACTGAATTTATCATTGAAAAATTGAAAGATTTTATCCCGAAGTTTATCCCCAAAAATCATGCGATTTCCAACTGCACCTAACTAAGTATAAATTTTTTATCACATTGGATATCTGCACCAACGATTAAAACCATTAAAAAATAAAAATTTCCAGCTGCACCAAAGGATGAATTCAAAGTAAACGCAGAATATGTACCGTAAGAGCATTTTCTTTACCTAAATTCTAGTCCACAAACCAATTTTTTTTTTTTTAATAGGGTATCAATTATCATGTCGTATTCTTCTCATATCAATATGTTATTCAGTGTGACCTTTATCAAAAACTCCTGACACATAGATGAGTACCTATATGATGTGTTATAATTTGTACTTCTATTAAATAGAATGAAAATAAAATCAAGTATTTTTGAAATTTAATACAGCCTTGCCTGAAACTCTTTATATCAGCCACAGAGGTGCGGGGCCTTCGTTTGGCGCAAATGTCCATATTTTCGGGTAGAATTATGACCAGATTAAGAGCTTTTTACTGGCGCAGATGTGATTTTAATTTTTGCACGAACTTGCTATAGATATTTCGCTCCAAACTGACTGGTTCACCAAAAACCAAAACAAAAAAAATGAGAAACACTTTATACAATTGCAATGATTTATTACTAGGCAGAAAATGTATTACAGATAAATAAAGAGATGTATTTTGTGTTATTGTTGTTTAATTAACATCCCAAGGCAGATCGAAGGGAGAAATAATCAATAAGAATTGTAAAGATGAACTGTCTCTGAAAGGGGAACAAGTGCAGCATGCAAGTAGCGGAAACAAAGAGGAAAAAAAACAGTTGGTTTGCAAATTTGTTGATCAATTAATTGATTAATGAATGGAGTATTAAATTTTGAGAGAAAGACGTGAAAAGACATTTTGTAGGCACAAAAAAAAGAAGAGACTTTTGCCCTCTTACACAAAAATAAATACAAACTTGAAACTAATAAGTATATAACAAATTACAAGAAATCATTATTTGTGTAAGTGTGTGAATGTGTATATTATACACATGGCTTGAAATATGTGGAGATACTAGTCCCCACAAAATATATAGAATTATCGATCTCAACTTTAGAACAATTATAAATAATTAAATTTCAAGCTGAAATTGTGGAATAATTGTATGTTAAATCGTGTCAAACAAGTTATTCATAAATATGAATGAATTTAGCTGCATAATATCTGTATCTAACTTTCTCTCAACTAAATACAGAAGAAAGCTCAATAATCCGATATTCATACCACAAATACATACTTTGATGTCTGCGCCGCTTGTAGAATAAATTTTAATGCCCATAAGTGTCCAGAATGCTTAATTGAATTTAACGCTATTTTGCAGAGCTTTTTGTAACTTAATACATATGTTGTATAACAGATGGTACTCCAAATTTCAAGTACTTCACTCCCCAATGCTACTTTAAAGTGCTATTGATTGCTTCATTCATTTTTATGCGTCATTATCAATATCACAATTTGTGGCGTCACACATGCAGAATTATTCACGTGGTCTAGCATCCACGTGGGTTAACGTCCGGCGGCACACTTGACCGTCTTGAACTCGATGTTCAAGTGTTCATGTAACAGTCGTCGCGACGGTATTATCAAATAAGAAAAAAAATAACTAGTTCTTACAAGTCAGCATCTGAAAAAAGTAAATACTTCTTTAGCAGCTAATTGAGTAGCAATTTATCGGTGATGTAGTAATGAAGATGAATCGCCTGGGGAAGTGAAAATAATAGGGTTGAATTGAATTTATTTGGAAATGAGAAAAAATAATGAAAACCTATTTAATCTAGAGTAGAAGATCAAGTTGAACTGAAGTTTCTTGTAATATTCCCCAATTAATTTACGAAATCATAACAGAAAAGAGCCCCACCCAAGAAACATTTTAAAAAGTAATTTAAATTCCCATACCAACTGATAAATACTCAATAAATCGAGAAGTTTGATTACTCGTGTAACAAGGAATCCTGTTATCTTATCCGTTAACATATTGACACTACGTTTAATTAAAAAATTATTAATTTAAGACGTCATTAGCTGAATCGGCTAACACCGAATCCAATTAATAGATACTCAGTAATTATTAAACCATATGACTACCATAGGTGCCATTACTTCCTCATTAATGAGAATTTGAATAGCAAATATAATCAACTTATTGGCAAACAAATTTTGAAACAACTGTTGTTTAATTTTGGAATTACGGCGTATTACAATAAAAAAAGACTGTCAGAAACAAACTCATGTTGACTATTGAAACTATTGGAATAGTGCATGCAAATTCATTGAAGTATTTTGTTTAAATGCAATATTTATTAGGGTTCAAAATCGCATGAGCGTCTGACTGAACGTGGAACACGTACAATAAAAGATTAAGGAATCTGTGAGTATTTTGGTTAAATACAATATTTATTGCAATATAATGAGCATAAGGACCTCGTGTAGAAACAGCTGTCCATCGAAAACACCTGCTACTCTTGATTTTGTTTTGCTCGCAGCATTCCTTGATTTGATGGTTAAAGTTTCACGACTGACGACATTTAAAACTTCTTGCGAGCGACTTTAGTTTATTTTCTGTGATTGTCAAGAAGTGGTTGAATAACAAAAAATGAATAACGTTTCTTATTTCATACAGAAACAAAACCAAAAATGTAGGACTACAAATAATTGAAATGTCACTCATTTAACAATTAATTAATAAATAAAAGATCAAACAAGAGAAGAAATCGATCTACTAAAAAAAAATTCTGAAATTTCATCATATCTTTCTTCTCTCTTTGTGGTGGCATTTGTTTTATGTAAATATCACAGTTTTGTCGACAAAATAGTTCATTTATTTTTAACTCAGCAACAAACCGGAATTTATGACTCAATTTTAATTTTATGTTTGAGAAATCCAAAATTTGTTGATGAATCTTGGCGCCACCACTTTCAATAAAGTCAATAAATTATTATACTAATATTTCATGAGAGTTAACCCAAATACTTTGTTTGTGAAATGGTATTTGGTGCCAGAAACACTTCCATTTATTTTATTTTTCTTGAGGGAAGCGTTTTCGTCAACAACATATGAGAAAAAAGTTAGAAGGAAAACAAGATTACGACGAATCTTTCCAAATATGTCAAATATTTTCTTATCAGAACGAAAGCAGAGGTATAAAAATATGAAATTCTAGAAATGAGTTTTGCTCTCTGACAAATCCTGCTTGCTTTTTCACCCTAGTTTCCTCAAATTCCCATGTTAAATTTTGCGAGTTCGTATCTGAAGGACGTCGGTGCAACCCCAAAGTACGTCTGGACGGGTGTATTGATCACAAAGACCCGCCGGGGTGATCGTCGGCATGCGAAACACGAGGTTGGAACCCACGGTTATGTGTGGAGGACCCACATGTTTCGTTTGCAGTATTTGATGCTACAGACTATTGTTCAAATTAATTGTCCAGCGCTTTTTTGTTACAACTCTGGAAACAGAGATTTGTAGCATTGAAGGATTTATTTTCCATCCATTGTGATAATTGTATGGAGTAGACAGTATTGTAGTCAACAAACAATAAGAAAATTGACGTTTTAATTAATTTATACTTGAATAATTAAATCATTCCTATCTTTTAGGTATCATAGTTATCCATATGTTTTAAATCAGACATAATTATTTTTTTCTTGAATTTACATATCCAACTCTTGGCTAGATACTCATTAATTAGGAGTTCTAATAATAAAAAAAAGAAAAAAAAACAGGGTAATTAATAAAAACCTCGACTTCCATACCCTTGAAAGTTTTTTTGTTATCCTTGTTCAACTAGTGGTGAAAGCAATATTTTTTGCATGCATCAATCAGCAAATTAAAAAAAAAATCTTACATATTATACACGTAATTTTCTGCGTATTAATACTTCGCAACTTAAAATTCGGCCACAATTTACAGAAATGTCAAAAAAAAAACTCAAAAAAAATTTAAATATAAATAAAAAGTGGAATTTAATTATGAAGCTATGAATGTAATTGGAAATATCTGCTACTACTTTACTTCCGTTTCCGCCTGAACGCTGGCTCATTTAGTCTAGCGTTCGATTTCCAGAACCTTCGATCTTAGCCAATCAGAAGCGTCGCCAGGTTGGAGCGGACCAATCGGATACAATTTTTCTCAACTGCGCAACAATTACACTACGCAACAATGAACTGCCATGGCAGAAAATTTCTGTAGAATATCCCAAATAGAAACTTAAATAACTTAAATATTACAATAGATAAAGCAGTGTATCTTAAAATATTTGATATTTCTGTCTATACAGGGTGGTGACTCGAAGGACGCACCATAGCGTTTTCAATGCTATTTTGGAAATGTTCAATTATTGGCTTCCCTAATTATTTTACATCAAAAGAGTTAAATAGTTTATTGTAGAGGAAAAATTTCTACATTTTTTGACATTATTGTTTTTAATTTTACTCTACTAGGAACCAGTAAAATTACAGAAATGTTAATTGATAATTTTCTTGAAATCAACAGTACCATGAGATAAAAAGCAAATGTACCCATTCCAAGTTATTGTTTTTATCTGTCATCAGCGTTTCATATCAAGTGTCTTGAATTAAAATGTATAATTTAGAAGAAAAATTAGATATGGTGAAATGGTTTTATGATCAAAATAGTGCCTGACAAATATCAGATTTATTTAATGTTAAATATCCAAATCGACCTGAAACTTTTATGAGAATCGGATTGTTAATTAATATCACATTTACTTTTTTATTTCATGGCACTGTTGATTTTAAGAAAATTATCAATGAACATTTCCGTACTTTCAGTGGTTCCTGGTAGAGTAAAATTAAAAATATTAATATCAAAAAATGCAGAAATTTCTTCTCTACAATAAACTATTCAATTTTTTTGGTGTAAAATAATTAGGGAAGCCAAAAATTGAGCATTTCAAAATTAGCATTGAAAACGCTATGGTGCGTCCTTCGAGTCACCACCCTGTATATTATGAATAAGCAAAAACAACCCTCAATTAAAAAGTAAAAAAAAAAAGGAATTACTTTCATTACGATTTTTCGTTAAATAAGAGCGAGCTGTTTTATCAATAAGTTGAAAAAAAAAGATGTGCTATTGTTGTATCACTAGAATAAGAGATCCATGATTAAAAGAAAGAGTAATAAAAATATTTTGGCATTTAGTACACATCATTTATAAAGATTTTGTGCTGATTACAAAAAGCTAGCTGATACTAAAGGGGAGGGAAATAAAAATGGGGATGGCATATCAAAAGCCGAGAGCCCCTGATTTGCAAGAATAGTCAAATATGTCTAGAAAAAGAAGCAGGAGGATTTTAGGCAGCTCCAAATGGATCCTATATATTGTCAGTCATGATCGTAAACATCATGTAAAGAAAACCGCATTGCGACTTTTTTATGATTCTATGTTCAGTTGAAAATACTATATTGTTTTATATGAAGACTTAAATATTAGTGTGGTTTTGAACGATAGGCGTGCGCGTCAACGGAATGATCAGAGCCAGCAACGTCATGCGAGCGATGCATGAGCCTATTCAGTTAATTGTAATTAAGCAAACATTGGTAAATTGGATTTAGCTGTATTGGGCTGAATAAAAACTGAACTATGTTCAATCTATTTGGATTAAATAAACAAGGAGAGTTTGAGATTAATCTGGAATTGAGTGGCGTGAATCGAATTGTCCTACATTTTACAATTTGTTTAATCAGATTGATATTTTTTATCAAGTAACTATCAGGTGCTATAAATTATTTCAATTCCATGTCAATAAGGTTCAAGATCGTATCAAACAAGTCATTAAATAGACCCCGAACAGTGAATAATCATAGCAAGATTACTGAGATTTGTGGCCAAAGTTATAACTAGATTTTATACACTTTTCCAACTTTAATTGCTAGCCCCCACTGTCTATCAATAAGGTTGAAAATCGCATCAGCGGCTGACTGAACGTTGAACACGTACAATGAATTTGCTATCTCGGCCATTTGAAAATATTAAAATTATAATAATTTCCCTAGTTATGCGAATATAGCGTGATTTAAGTCATGTATATGAGTAGAAAAAATTAATTTTGAATTACAGGTGTGAGATATTCGTGCGTGATGACATTAATAAATGTATCTCGAGAAGATTATATTTCGACCCGTTTCAATTAGCATATAAACCTATAGTTACCATTTTTGATTAGGTCGTTCATTAATCGTTGTTTTTAAACAAATTTTCCCGAAATTTAGCATAATATCATCAAACATTTGTTAATTATTCATGTTACAGTAACTTACAAACAGTTAAAATCATAATACAGTATTACAATTTTGCATTTAAATAATAAACCATGTTATTACAATCATTGTTTCATGAACTCGGAAGAGGGCGATGCCATCCTATCTACTGATGGTCAGTGAACTATATTCTCTTTTGACAGTTTGAATGTTTACATTTCAGTAATTTCACAGATACAGAAAGATACTATGAAATAAATGTTGCCAGCTCTCTGAAATGTCAGGTGAGGCTATAAGCAAAGTGTAAAATAAAGTATTCAAAACAAGCTTTCTCGAAAACATTGCGGTAAATTGATAAAACATGATCCTAAATATAATATTTACTTTATTCAACCTAACAAAATCGCAAGGTCGCAAAATGGTCTATGACTGATTCGGAGCGGTCTGACATGTAAATAAATAGATAAATTAAATATTGAAAACAATGAGGGTGGAAATACTTCATTACATGCATGACAAAGATCATAAGAGATAAAAAATCCGACTATGAATGTTGATGGTAATGGTAGTTTGTTTTTTACAACCCCTTACACTTGAAGCCGTCGAAAATCTATGTAGGAGTTTTTTTTCCTAAGCAAATTTGAATATTCCTGTAAATTTTCAAGTCAATTGGAGGTTCCTTGCTCCTCTTATTTGATATGATGATGAAAAAATTGGTAGATAACCGAGCAACCTAAACAGTACAAAATTTTATGAAGCAATCTGCTCGATGAATATATAAAATTAACATTTGAATACCGTGTAATCATTTACAAACAACAATAAATTGCAAAAGAATCAGGGCATAAACTGATACAATAAATTTGATTCTATCTCATAAAAGTGTAACTGTAACACACTAGAAAATATTGCGTTCTAAATCTACAATAAGCCACACCACATCAACAGCAACCCATTTAGAAAAAGTTCCAGCTTTTATCCTCGTATGGAATATCAGTGGAGCTGACATCCAACGCAGCTTTTAGGGGATAAATGGAGAGGATCAGGAGAAAGATTTATGATTTTTTTAAATGTCCATCAGCTTTAGTACTAATATAAATGATACCGCAATTGGAAAGTCCCTACCAGCCTGGAAATGCACCATTATTAATTATTATTTCAAAACACTCCAATTTATCATCCAACAAAAACTATAAAGCAAGATGATCTTATGACAGAGATCCAATAACAAGAATAATGTCAGAAAATAGTATTCCAGAATCAGCAACAGCAACTCATTTTTAAACAATAATTGAAAATGAGCCAAGCTAATATTAATGTCACAACGACTCTCAGCTTGGATGTTTTATTGTTAATTCATGATGTCGGCTCTATTCGTGGTCGTAAATAAGAAATGGTGCTCTGGTGGATGAAAACGTTATTACAGAAACTCATCATCATGTTAACCATAAGCAGTTAATCAAGTTGATTATGTTATAAAAATTGGCTCAGAAATAAAATATTGTTAGAAAGAGACCAACTGAGAAACAAGCAGAGCAGGCCTATATTTGTTTTATATTCGAACGACGTCAGCACTTCGAATTTTGTGGAAAAAAGTGGTGGAATGGGTATAACTAACTGTTATAATGATGACAAGACATGTAAAAGAAATGTAAGTAATAAAAAACAGATTTTGTTTGTGAAAAACATTTTGAATCCAAAGATATGAAAATATATATTATATTTTTGTTGTATATTTAATAAATATAAATTTCTAGAAACGGCAACATTTTCTTATTCTCGTCTTTTCCGAATATACTCGCAAAAAACTAGAAAACTCTTAATCGCACTGTTCTTAAAATTTAGTTAGTAACCGGTTTTGATTACAGAATGATCATCTTCAGAATACCGGTGACAACAATAAAATTGCAGGATCTTTACTGAGTTACAGTTTTGATTTTTACTGGACAGATTGAAATAAATAAAATTTTATATCATTTTTGTTTATAATGTCACTAACGGGCTGCTTGACGCAGTTCTCTTTTGTGAAGGTCCTATAATTTTTTTGTTCTCACCAGTCTGAAGATGATCATCCAAAGTGATCGAAACCGGTTGCTAAATAAATTTCGAGAACAGTTTGATTGAGAATTTTTCAGGGTGTGTACCAAAAAATTAAATCAAAATTTCTTGACTTTTCCAGGTGATTTCTAATAAAATTCCAGACAGTAAAAAAACAAAGCTTGGATACAAGTTTACATATAATTAATGTTGCAATTCTCTGTGAACTTTATGAATCTGTAAATTTAAAAAAAAGTCAACGAATTTATATTAATCAACAAAAGTAGATGCGCTTTAATTTTTTTTTATGGATTTATAGATCTGTAAGACTTATGGATTTGCACAGAATTGCAACATAAATCAGTCACTGTATTCAATGTGTCACTGTGGTTCATATGACAGAGTGAAATTTTCATGTACTTTATTAATAATGCTTAAATATCCTATAATTTATTTTTTCCAGGAAATTAACGGAAATTCCCTGACGATTCCATGACATTTCCAGTTTATCCAAATTCCCTGATATTTCCAGGTTTTCCAGGTTTGGTATACGCCCTGTTTTTTCTTTTTTTTTTCTTAAAAGCCATTAACAGCTTCAAATAAGAAATTGTATATATTTGCTCTCATCCATTCTCTTGATTTAAATTGGCCCGCTGTAAAATAGGAAATTGTTGATAAGCCTCTATTATATTCTTATTTGATTTTTTAATCACAGGTTTTAATGAATGTCTTGCCATTTTCAGATTTCTTTCAATAAATAGTAATAATATATCTGAAAATTGTATTATGTTGAATAAAATCAAAGAAAAGTTAAATTTTTTCATTTTTGTGCTAGGCCTACTTCAGCTATCTCTCTCGCACCACCGCCTTACATCCAATTCAGTGTTCACTCCTCCAGTATTTTACTTGGAGTTAATCATACAAATTGTTTATATTGTGTAAAGTGACAGCAGTGATCTGCAAAAACAATGAGTGAGCTTATTTAGCTTTCGTGAACATACACATCTCGTTTTTGAGCGCAATTTTAATAAAAACTAAGATAAAGAAAGATAGCAGCGCCGCCAACGTTAATTTTTATTGCCAATGTTGGCGGAAAGCTAATCCATTAATTTTTATAACTGGTGCTATTACCATAAAACACTAATGATTTTTTGATGATACAACAGATCATAGATATATATGAAATTACGTTATATTTTACGATATCAAAATTGATCGAATAGCAAAATTGATATTTTTTCTAGAAGAATAAGTGTGGGTCTATATAGTCAACCGGACATCTTGAATTTTTTTATTGTTTGGCTTACATAATTGATTATCTAATAATCAAAATTTCTAGCCAATGATTATTTCCATTATTAAGCTTCTAATCTAAAAACGTAAAATTACACAAAATCCAATAAATTCTTGAAACAACAACAGCTAATAATATTCATCACTAATTCAAATATTTATCCTCCAATTAATCAATTAAATTCCCTAAATTTTCCATTATACTACCCTAATCTGCCAAGCGTACCCCTTTCTTACAGCTTTACAAACTAAACATTACAAAATCCCTATAAAATCGCCCAATATTTTCTTCTAACATACCCCGAAGCCAATATGACTGCTGTTCGTCTTTCATTCAACACTCAATATTCGGCACAAGGGTGAAAACTCCGTAAAATCAACCCTCCAGGCGTATTTGACGAGACACCCCAGCTTTAATTATTTTCCCTACTAAGCTGGGTCTTAAGAGGGGTGAAATGTGAAATAGACATTTGGGTTAAATTTCGTGTGCTGTTCTAGGAAAAGAGGAAGTAGGAAAGACAGGTGCAAAAGGAGCAATCATGCAGGATTTAGGAAAACTTCCATGAATTTAGGGAAGCCGAATGAAGGCCAAAGGGAAATAGTAATACAAGAGAGCACAAATGGTATTCATCATTCTGCCAGTTATTTCGATTTTTGACGTACTTTGACAACTACTAAAAAATCATTTTATACATCCCTGTTTAAAGAGATCTTTACCATTGTACCAATATAAAGAGTTGAATTCAGATTCAGAAGAATTCATTTCAATTCTGTTGAATCTTCAAATTCTTTTTGAAATAAAGACAAATAATATATTCAAATGAATGGAATAAACCAGAAAAAGTCCTCTATTTGTAAAGAAAATTGTATGCTGAGTAGAAACGGAAAATATTACAACTTCAAATGCAACTAACGTAATTATAATGCATAATATTTTCTCAGGCTTGAAAGACCGACCTTGACAGCATTTTCCTTTTTACCATAAAAGGTTGCAACAAGATATCGTATTTATGGCGAGAAATATATACCTGATATCATCTATTCTTCCTGTATCTCTGAATCGTAACATAATAGCTGTAAAAGGCATCATTGTGAGAGAATTAATTACAAATCGCTATAATTCAATCCAATAAGAAAATAAAAAAATATATAGGAAGAAATTAGTTCTCCTTGAAACAAAAGTAGTGGAAACAAAAAATGTTGGATACAAAGCTTCCTAATTACAAAGAAATCCATTACCAACCAAAAACAACTCAAGTCACTAACAGGCCAGCTAAAAATCTTTGCCCTCTATTTACTACTATTCATTTTTTGTTTCAACATCTGCTACTATGGAAACAACACACGAGCCAACTCATAACATTTTTTGTTCTTGTAATCTTAGAAGTTTAGTTCGATTCCTGTATGTTATGTTCTATCGTCTGTCGTATATCGTTTCAAATGTTGTGTAGTTGCTTCATGGATGTGAGTGGAATAAAACATAAGGAAAACTGTTTGCTTTCGTTTCTTTTGTTCGTGACGTTTGTCAATCGAAGATTTATTTGATTGGAGGGGAGTGGGAGTATTTGTTTGACAAACTGCTTCTGTTTTGTGACTGCGGCAAGGAAAATCTTTACATTATATTGGATGACAGAATTTTGATTAGTTTTTGATTAATGACCAACATAATTTAGTTCTAATGACTTAAAAGCTTTTTCTGTTGTTTCTGGCAATTGGAGCTGATAATAGCCATGAATAAATTATCAGTATTTGTTTATTATTTGGAATAGCATGAACTAAAATTCATTTTAATCGATTTTTTTGAGGAATGAAAAATGTTACATTCTTTTGCTGTTCGAGAATTCTAATAAATAAAATTTTGGAAAAAAAAAATTATAATTTTCTATACTGACGTCTGTTGATTCTACAAGATATAGTTTTGATAGTAGACAGCAAAGTAAAACTAATATACCGCAAAGGCGTAGGCGTAGTCAAGTCAGGATTCACGCCAGAGTGTAAAAAAATCATGATTTAAAAAAAAAAATCACGATTATTATTAAAAAATTCATTGTTTTTTGATTTTTCTCTTTTTTCTTTAGTTTTGACTTTTAAAGTACTAATTAGTTAGTATTTCCAATACTTTTAGTAATTATTTGAACCATTTCGTTGCATAGCTGCCTCTAAAGCCTACGTCACACGACGCTTTTTTCGCTGCTAGATTTCTTATTTGGTTACGCTGATAGGTTTCTAGCTGGTTGCGCTGCTGGACATTGTGATAGGTGCTATGCAATATTGGCTTCACACGATGCTAGGTTGGATTAGCAGATCTTTTTGATACGCGTACGGTGCCAGAAATTATCGTTATTATCCAGAGTGAAATGTAGCTGCCAAATTTTAAATAAAACCAACAGATGTCAATTGACCAGAAATTTAATGCATCTAGGATCACTTTTCTTGAAAAATAACGAAGAGTAAATGTGACATTTTTGAAAAATTGAATTTCAACGTCACATTTCATACTCACGTGACTAGGAGCTAGCTTTCTATTGGTTACCGTTCGAATCCATCAGACAAAACAAGCTTGAAAAATAGCACAACATGTTCTATCACGGAAACCATGTACCAAAACCAACAGTGGCTGTCATTTTCTATCACAGAAACAAGCACGGTAGCTAGAACAACTCTGTCCTGGAAAACCACCACTAAAACAAGCGTCGTGTGAGGCGGGCTTAATACTAATTTTTGTAACATGTTCACCGAAAGTACCCTATTACTGAGCTGACTTCTGCTTCGAAAGTTCTCAATTCCTAACCATAATAACAATTTTCATTAATTCTCTGTTGACTGGGAATTAATGGATATTTTTTCCCGCTGGGTAAAAATGAAATTGTAGATCATGGATCATGGATGCGTTGGATTTTTTTATTTCATTGATATATGTCAAATTGATATAATTTGAAAGAAATTTGTATTATAGAATGTGTTCGTTATAGTATGTGCATTTATTGTGAACGGGATAGCACAGAAAATGTGAAGAATATCAATCAATAAAATAAATCATGCAAGTCATGTTTCATTGTATTAGTTTACTGTAATGTGATTGCATTTGCAAAAATCTGTTTGTCAAATCGATAAAATAGTTTCGATACATCCAAATTAATTTAAAAAGCTTAATAATGAGAGTACTTCGGTACACTTGTTACAAAAAGTATCGTATGCAACACGGACACTGAACGACTGTCATTATTGTCACGGATAAATTTGGCTGCACGGAGCTACGCCTTGGGCTTTGCTCTCGTCTTCACCTCGTGCTTCGCCCTCGCCTTCGCCTTCGCCTCTGCCTCGGGCTGCACCGAATGCAGCCAAATTTATCCTGGACAAAAATGACAGTCGTTCGGTCCTTGTAACATAATATACTATTAATTTTAAATTGACATGAAAAATACGTCAAGTGTTTCAGGGATTTCAGGTAGAAGCATGTTTGAAAATCTCACACAGTTTTTTTATACAATTTTTTGTTTATCTCCAATTCTAAGTTAAATTTTTTACGCCATAATTCAATTTATTTTCTATTTTCTAGTACAATTTTTTATTTTTGATAAAATATGTATGTTTCCTGTTTCTAATTTTCTTATGATGAGTAATTTACTCCATTTTCCACTGTGGTGTTTTCCATTAAAAGGAAATATTTTAATAAATAGATTTTTTTGGTTTTAATTCTGTATATTCATTTTTATTTTGACGTTTCGGCTTTTTATCCGAAAGTCTTCTTCAGAAAAAATGATACAAAAATAAACAAGGCAAGAAGGTATACCTTCGAAACGTCAAAATAAAAATAAATATACAGAATTAAAGCCAAAAAAATCTATTTATTATAATATAATTCTGAAAGCATGTATAGATCATTAGAAAATATTTTGTTTTGGATTAAAATCAATGATTTTTTTGAAAAAATCACTTGATTAAAATCAAATAATTTTAATCATCTACAGCTACACCTTGGTTCACGCTGTAGATTTTTCGTGAAAACGTCGGGATAAACAAATGTGTATTGGCTCGGCAGAGGACTTTTTAGGTTTTTGAAATTCCTTTTGATGAGAGCGCTTCTCTGATTTGAGCTTTCCATAGTTCCGCGCATATTTACGACTTATGAGACGACATTTTTAAATTTTTTACAATTTTCAATTTAATGCCAATTTTTACATATATTTTGGCGAATATTTCTATTGTTTCATTTTGAGTCTTAGTAGTTCTTCTCAAGCTTTTTACAATGACACCCGAATGAACGTTCTAGCTAAATGCGTTCTCATGTTACATTAATTTATAATTTTACGCACAACTGATACAAAATTGTTTGTTTACAACTTAGTTACCATGGTGGTAACTTCTACTTTACGCCCGTCGGGCGGTAAAAAAATTTACCGCCCGTTGGGCTGTAAACTAGAGAATTGGCCACCAGTATTATTATTAAAATAAGAAAACTACCAACAGAATCTTGTTGACATATAAACAAAATCAATTGTTTAACACATGACATGTTTTTTGTTACCATACGCCACCTTATAATTTTGAAGTAATAAATATTTTTGCGTGTTCTCAAAAACTAATTACTTACGAGAAATTCACAAGTAAATTTTATCACAGTTGTGCGTAAAACGTTATACGTGCCTCGGCCTGAAAGACAATTTACACCCTTGGACGAATTAAGGCCCTCGCTACGCTTCGGGCCTCAAACTTTGTCTGCGGGTGTAAACTTAATCTTTCAGCCCTCTATACGTAAATAACTATTACACAACGCTAATTCACTACAATCACGAGCAGGCGCTTACAATGGCAAAACAAACGCTGCACGATAAACATATACATACATGCTCTATTCATTGTGATCTCAACCGTTGCTAGTCTTGTAATTATCAGTGAATGAAATCTGACAGTATTTTTTAACACAAGAAAGTTTTTACTTGAAGAGAAAAATTACGTTCTCACGTAATTTTTTTTTTACAAATTTATTGTAACTTTAGATATTTTGTTTACTACTCAAGCTAATGTAAGAATTTAAAACTGCACTACGCTACTATTTTCTGTTTTTGATATTTATGAGTTCCCAAAATGATCGATTCTCGACCATATTTATCGATAACTCAAAAAATGATGCTTTAAGAAAACTGGAGTTTACATCATTCGATCAATCGGGAAATGTTACATGAATATAAAAAAATGTATATTTTTTGATCAACAAATAAAATTTGTAGAACAAAAATTTGATAAAAGACGAAAAATCAAGAGCCTCATTTTTTTTTAAATATGAATTTGAATATATTATACTCACAAATCGGGAACGAAAATTACAAAAATGTTGAAATAAAGTGAGTTGATTCAAAAAAAATTTATATTCCGGCCGATTTTGAATTGGCACTATTTGGCCGCTGTTAAAAGCTGACTCCACTGTTCGAAAAAAAAAATATTTTAAATTAAATGTAGATTTTTTATTCTATCGTATTTTACTCGCTATAATCGATAAAAATTTTCTTTTTTGAATTATATAATCATGTTTATTTTAGAAGATTCAAAATCATTGATAATATTTAGCAACATGAGATAGCCAATCCCACTAAAATGACTGACGCGTCAAATTAATATTTAATTAAATATTTATATTTAGATTAACTAGTAGTTAAGCGATAAGAACTATGTAACGTGATTTACTTTTTGTACTAGTCCAAAAAACCAATGCCGTTTGTGCAGTTGCCATGGCAGCTTGTTTAAATACTAAAATGGACTACTTTTGCATGTAGTATAGTGTTATAATATAGCGTCTTATTCAAGCAATAAAAAAAAAAAACAGAATTTGTTATAATTTTCATCATTACATAGCGGCCATTTTTAGAATGAAGAGCGTAATTCAAATATTTTCACATTTTTAGGAGCGAAATATATTACTTAATAAATACCGAAAGTTCTATTTCAATTCAGCAGACAATAAAAATTCATTAGAAAATAAGTTGGAACACCAAAAAATTCGCACAATTTTCTATCAGTTTCTTAAAATTTAGAAAATTTTCAAGCAGAAATAATAAATCTGTTGTACTGAATTTAATTGCTAAGCGCGTTGACAGTAAATAATCCAAAGAGACAGTGGCGTAACAAGCAAGAAACAGTAAAAATAAATACGATGTACACATGAATTTTTGGTTTTGTTTAATTTAGTGTTAATATTTCTTCTTTTTGTTAAAAATAATCTTGACTTATTCTAAAAAATGATGTGTTTATTTTGAATCCAATAAAAATTATACTATAATATTTTGATGCTATTCTTCTGAAAATTCTATGAAATGAATAATTTTTATGCAAGTTGAAGGATTGGAATATTCCAGATTATTCGAAGAAGAAGATCCAGCAAAACTGCTATGCGCTAATCTCAACATCTTAGAGTTACGATTAGGATAGTACTGTCAACAGTAGTAAAATTCGTTCTAAAGTAAATTTCTCATTTTTTGATGCAGCATAACCATCTCAAAACGATTGTACTGAAAATTGTTACTGTAATGAATATCCTGAAGAAAAAAAAAACTAGTCGTAAGATGGTCCTAAATGAGTTTCTCTGTTTGCTGCAATGTACCGCATAGTCGTCTCGTTAGTTTCGTTTTCATTTCATGGTAGAGAAGCGCAAAAATTCGAAACGTGTTCCTGTAACGTTAAATCCGTTCACCGTGCACCGAATTATTTATAGAAAGTGATGCAGCAAAGTCTCTCGTCCGCGAATCCGTATGTTACATCTGCTCCGGCCTGAAGCTAAGTTTACACGAGGGCGGAATTTCCGTATTTCTCATAATCTCCGGAGATTAAATTCTACCATTTCCTCAATAAAGATCAGAAGATGTTGTGAGAGCAAAATATAGATGATTAGCTTGACAGATGAAAATACCGTTTGTTCTAAATTCATATTCTGATAGATGTAATAATTTATCAAATAATTTAAGTAAATAGTCAATTAGTACTTCGTACAAACTAATATGGCTTAGCTGGTATATTAATTATAATTTATATTAGTTATGCTCTAATTCTCGAATTCAATCTTAATTTAGTTGTAATATCAACTCCACAGATGTTTGTTCTAGTGGTTGACTTCAGTTATTCATTTAATTTCTAATTTATTCTATTTAACAGTTAAAACTTAGAAAAATATATATATTTCTTATAAATATTTAGCACAACTGAAGAAAGCACTTATAGTTAACGTAGTGTAAAACCGGAAACATCTATAGTTCCTGTAATTTATTACTTCCCTTTTAGCACGTGCTAATGAGCCAACATAGATTAACAAATCTTTTAGAAAAAAACATAGGAACGACATTTTACGCCCTGTGCGAAGTATACTTGAGATCTAAGTAGAACTACCTAAAGATGAATTTTCTAAAGGTTCAATGAGATATGAAACGTAATTTCATAAATAAACAATAACTGTTACACAAATAATAAGTGTATTGTTTCCTAAAAAATGTTATTTCAGGTATAATAATAAATATTTATGCAAAAATTCATTCTGTTTAGGTTATCGATCATTAAACCGTACATAAAATGTCAACATAGTATCAAATCTGTAAGTTAGGTTACTCCAGTAGTAGATGCAATTTGTCATCCAATAACAATGTTTTAAGTTTTAAGTTTAAAGTGAATCAAGAGTAGAATTATTTTTTAAATAGGATAAAATTTGTGGCGTGTGATGTGGAAACAACTATTTTGTGGAACGAGCTTGTAATTTAGTCTACTAATTTTTCTTTGGAGCTCAGCCAATTGAAAATAATTTCTTGAACATGTTATTAGCACAAACAGCACAAAAAATACAAAACTGAAAACTAAATGAAAGCCAGATGTAGTTTTAATTTTTTAGGAATTCCTTGAAGCTGTCTCACTTGTCATTTAATTTATTTTAGAATTAACTAGGATGAAATACATCTCATTTAGAATTCAAAAGATTATCAAAAAAAAATATATGAATTTCCAGTGTAGAAACAAAGATGCAACTGCTGATTGTTTTCTAATTTCATTTCCGGCTTTTGTATGCATGATACGTTGATATTCAAATATCTGTTTATCTATAATTTCATCAAGACCTTTCTAGATTTTTTGTTTGCTGAACAAAAATAAGGCGATGTTGGGCTGTTTTAGTAATATAACATAATCTTAATCACTAAATTTTGCGGTTCTTGATAACAAAATGCTGGTATATATTTGCTGATAAATCAACTGCTTTCTACATCTGGCATTTGTTTCACAAATACTAATCAAGAAATGTTAAAATAGTCAACTATTTTCGCCTCTTGATGGCTTTATACCAAATCTGAATTACGATTTCAGTTTTTGAAGGTATAAATTTTAATTTATAGCTGGATATGTTTGGATTTTCATGCAATTGTTGTTCCCAGGTCATTAATCTTTCTTTTTATTAATTGGATGTCATAAAATACAACATAAATAAGTTTTTATTGCAAATATAAAATGAATTCTATTATTTATATATTAAAAACCTTATTTTGTAATAACTCTTATCCAGTATCTACGTTTACATTATGAATCACGATGATTTTATAAACCTCATAGCAATAGATATTATAATCAAATACTGAAATTTACATATAATTTATTCAATATTTACATCTGTAAATGGTGTCTTTATTTCATTACATTTATTGTACGTATATTTATAGAGATGATCACTACATTTTTAACCTACGTATCAAGATATAGGTGATAACAATTATTATAAATTATGTTTTCCAGGTTATTTACTGCGAAAAGCTTGGAAAACCATTGATTAAAATTCATTTCATACGAATTTGAATTTGAGCTACTTTGGTGTACCGAAAATATGAGAATAAGATACACACAATTATTAACAGTATATAAGCTGTTCAGATACACAAAATGATTTGTGGGAAGATGTTTTTTTTAATTCTGGAGACATTGTATATCACATTCTTTGAGTAGCCTTATTTAAGTATTAGAAAACTGCATCATTTTCTATGTTTGACTTTTTCGCATCTCCAAAAATGATCGATTTTTGATCATATTCATCAATTATTCAAAAACTAATGCTTTTAGAAAATTGTCGATTACACTATTCGAGATCGCGTGAAAAGTTACATAAATATACAAATTTTCATAGTTCTCGGTGCACTAATAAGATTTCTACAGAAAAAAAAAAACTGAGAATGACAAAAAATCGAGAAAACCGCAAAGGGCATAATCTTGATTTTATTTCAACATAATTCATGATTTAAAAATTACACTCCGATTTCACATTTTTGATATTATTGTGTTCCCAAATTGATCGATTGTCAACCGTATTTATCGATAACTCCAAAAATAATGCTTCTAGAAAAATGGCGTCTGCATTATTCAATCGGACGTAATAAGTTGTATTTGTGGGCAGATTTCCATAATTTTTAGTCAACAAATAAAGTTTCTGGAACGATATATCGAAAAAATCGCAAGAAGCACATCTCGTTTTTTTTTTTTCAAAAATTCTTTATTACTTAAAATTGTGGATTACAAACATAGTTTCTTAGTTTCTATGAGAAATATTGTGAACACTTGTCCTAACAAATGTAGCAACAATTTTACTCAAATTTATTTTAAGACAGGGATAAGTAAGACAAATACTAAATCAACTACCATCAGTCTATAAACAATTTAATTACCGAAGTTGGAGTGATATATCTAAAAAGAAGAATTGCACTTTAGGAGATTACAAAAAAAAAACTCTCAATTTTTTTTTTCAATCTTGATCATAACATCTTCTAATCAACCTAATTGAAGATTTCAAAACTGAAATTCGATATTACTTCGCATTTTTGATACTTCTGCGTTCCCAACTTCATCGATTCTCGACCATATTTATTGATAACTCCAAAAATAATTCTTTTAGGAAACTGGCATCTGAACCATTCAATCCGGTGTGAAAAGTAGCAATTCTAGGTATATTTTCATGAATTTTGGTCAACAAATAAAATTTCCAGAACAAAAAATCGAGGAAATCGCATGCAGCATACCCTGATTTCCTTGACAATATTCACAATTTTTTATAGTGGATTTATTACTATCAAAAATATCATAAACATTTGACAGTTTTACTCGAATTTATTTTATACGAAATTTATGTTGAGACGACGTAAGTAAGAAATATACTCAATAATTCACAAACAATATGTTTGAGATCGTATAGAATATTTTTACCGGAAAATATTTGAAAAGTGGAACTGCACACTAAGAAATTTAAAAAAATTGCTCCAGACTTTTTTCAAATTTTGTACACATCTCCTGATGAATCTTACCAAAGATTTTGAAACTGTACTTAGATATCATTTTGCGTTCCCAAACTGATCGATTTTCCAACATTTTTATCGATAACTTGAAAAATAACGTCTTTAGAAAATTGGCGATTACAATATCCGATCGGGCGTAAAAAATTATATCTGCATACAAATTTTCATAATTTTTGGTTGACAAATAAGTCTTCAAAAACGAAAATCAGGGCTTCGATGTTAATTTTTAAAGACAGTTTCTTGATGTCATTCTAGAGACTCTTGACACATGTACCACCTAGTGGATACTTGAAGAAGGACAGTCTTCCAGAAGTAAGAGACAGGATCAAGTCAATTTCTTCACCTTGATGTCATTTTTTGACATTTGTATGTCATCAAATAGTAACAATAAGACAACATTTAACTACTATGATTAATAATGAATTGGAAAAATAAATAATCGCGAATTGAATTTGATTTCAAGCATCATTCTTACTTGTTACCTACATACATTGGTAGCTGTCATGACGACATTAACATAGAAAATTTCTCCAAACTGTTTAGAATAGGGCCCCTGGAAATGACGAGACATTGAGTAAATCGCAGAGGACATCCTGTTTTTACTTACTTGTACAAAGTAACAAGTATTGTGAAACTGACAAAATTCACCTATCGAGATTTTGATGGAAATGTCCGTTTTGAGCATCCCTGAATCCATTTTGACTATTTTGGGTTTGATGTCGGTACGTATGTTCGTGCGTAACTCGCAAATCTCAAAACTGGTTGAACGTATAATGTTGAAATTTCGTATTTACGACTGGTATAGGGTCTAGTTGTGCACCTCGCATTATGGCTCCAAGCGTCTGTATCGGAAGTGCACTTTACTTGAAACTTTTTTCGAATTTCTCTAATAAATCCAGAATGATCAACCGTAGGATGTTGAAATTCAGTATTCGAACTTGATGTTGAATCAGAATGGTTATCTGCTATTTTTGTAAAAATCGTTCTGGTCAATAGTGCACTTTACTTGAAACTTTTTTTGAATTTTTTGCATAAATCTAGAATGATCAGCCAAAGCATACTGAAATTTCGTATTAAGCACTTCTATAACATCTTATTGTACATCCTGCATTATGATTGCGATCGGCTAAACCGGTAGTGCAATTTTACTTGAGACTTTTATTTAATTTTCCGCTTAAATTCAGAATGATCAGCCATAGGATACTGGAATTTAGCATTTGAAATTGTTGTGGCATCCAAATGGCCATCTTCTATTTTTGTAACAATCGGCTGAGCCGGTAGTGCACTTTATATGACAGACTTTTTGAATTTTTCGCATAAATTCTAAGCAATCAGTCGTAGAATATATTACTTTTGTATTAGGCACTTTTATAATATCTAGTTGTACACCTTGCATTATGATTGCTATCGACTAAGCCGGAAGAGCACTTTATTCGAAACATTTTTTGAATTTTCTGCATAAATCCAAAACGATTGAACGTAGATTGTTAGAATTCAGTATTTAGGACGATTATACCGTTTAGATGCTCATATCCTATTTTTATTGAGATCCACCGAGCCGGAAGTGCACTTTACTTGACAGTCTTTTGGAATTTTTCGCATAAATTCAAAACGATCAGGTGTAGAATATTGAAATTTGGTATTTCAGTCTGCTGTAGCATCTGAATGATTGCCTACTATTTTCATATGATCATTCCAGCTATCAAAGTAGAATAATTTTACTCGAATTTATTTAATACGAAATTTAATTTAAGACGCTGGTAAGTGAGAAACATAAACTATCATCAGTTTACAATTTATTTTAGATTGTTTGGAATATATTCACCGACGTTAGAGCGATATAATTGAAAAGTTAAACTGCATATTGGGAATAAAAAAATTATCTTCAAATTCTTCTAAAATTTTGTACGCAACCGCAACATCTCCTGATAAACCTAATCTAAGATTTTGAATCTGTACTTTGATATCATTTTCCATTTTCGTTATTTTTGCATGCCCAAATTGATCGATTTTCGACCATTTTTATCGATAAGATGAAAAATAATGCGATTGCACTTTCAGATCGGGTGTGAAAAGTTACATGAGTACGCAAATTTTCGTAATTTTTGGTCAACAAATAAATCTTTAAGAAAGAAAATATTGAAAATCACGGGATGAACTTTAAATTTTTCCAATATCATAAAATTATTCCTTCATTTAGGAGGCGTAGATCACAAAAATATCAGAAGAAAAAGTATACAGAGTATATTTTCAAAAATTTCGTCGATTTTTTGTTTGTAGATTTTCGCTGATTCAGTTATATTACAAATCTGATTTCAATAGTATTAGGAAATAGAAGTACATAATGAATATTCTCATATATTTCAATTCAATTTCAAAGTGTGATAATTTTATCACTATTTACACTAATAAATTTTTTTGCTTTGTGTCAACTATCGCTCTATTTTTCTTTAATTAACCTTTGAACTTCTATGAACTTTTCGTGTCTTATCACCTAACTCCCGGCCTGATTTAATTAAATTTCGATTTGGAGTTCAATAATCGGATTTTAGGGCCGGGCCCTGAGTTTAAATGCCATCACACTGTGCAATTTCCTCTTGGCTAATTTCAATCATCACAAACTTGTCGGATTTTATTCAAGCTTTAAGCTTTATTAGGCTTTATGGAAACTTGACAGTTACACTAACCTTTTGCTCTACATGTTGCGATCATTCAATTAAGGAATGATTGGATTCTAAAATTAGGAATTTTAATCGAAAATACTGAATCTGTGTTAGTAGGAAGGAAAAATCAGTGTTTCAAAAAGCGCGCCAATTTTTACCAAGAAACAGAGCCATCTATATTTTCTGGTTAGAAATGCGATTAGTTCTAAGAGCTAAATATTTTCATATTAAAAATGCGGAAAGTAACAGAAAAATTACTTCTACGAATTCATATTTATATCAGTTTGGAATTTTATAATTCTGTCAGGGCCAGCGGATTTCGTCTGGCCGTACGGAGACAGTGAGTCACTAACTCTGTGAATAGCGAGCATTTAGCGCCAAGTAGTGCTAGGTTAGCCTCCGGCTTCAAAGCCTACTCTGTTATCATTTCATTTAGAGAACAGAAGTGACTTTCTAGTTGCGTAATGAGAAGTTTTTCTTATACGCCTTCGGAGAGTTAGATTTTATCGAAACTTGAGTTGAGCCAACTAAGATATGTTTCAAATCAATTAGATAATTGATTATATAATGAGAATCATTTTGACAACCGGCAAGAGAATTTAGAAGCACTTCAAAGTTGGTAATTGGAATACAATATGGAATTGTTGAGGGTTTTGTACATTGAAATTATCTATCGCTGAGGCTAGCCCCTCAATGTCAGCGGGTTTTAAGGTCGAATCCATTCAGTGAGGAAGCTGACGACATATGTTAGATTGCACAATAGGAAAGGGGGACAGTTCTAGTCATAACCGCAGAAAAAACGGCGCCTAGCAGCAGCACATATTGCTGTTATGTTGACTTCATATTGCTTCTGATATATGAACCGCTATTTTGTAAACAAAAAAGTTTTTGTTGTACAATCAACACCGGAAATCCATCTTGAATCAAATTTTTGAGGGACTCCAAATGAAAACATCAATAATCTTTTCTCTTGAATGTTTAAATATTTCAATGTTAAATCCGTTCAATGTAAAAAGAACTGATTTCAAAATGACGTGAAATCGAAGTTATCCAGGTTCCCGGATTACATTAGTCAACACAAACGTAGCAAAGTGTTCTCGAGTGGCTTTAAAGTCTATTTTAAGACGTTACAGTTTTACGAGCTCGTAAATGCCCGAATGATTCCTGATTTCAGACTGGTGTTCTTACTATTGCTTTATTATGACTTCTCACGATTTTATTCGTGGTTTACCACTTATATTTTCTTTAAAGAGGTTGCTACTTCAAAACTCCTTCACTTGTATTAAAGTTCTTTGGAAGTTTCAGGCAACTAGATTATTTAGCTTTTATTCAGCAACTTCAGTCTTGTTGAGTAGTCTATAATGGTATTACGTGGTAAGGAATTAATTGAATTTTGAAGTTCAATCAAATTTCGTTCCCAAATTGAACATTAAGTATCCAATTTGCATTTGAATTTGAAACTTCTGGTGAATCAAATCACAATAATCATGATTATTTAATTTGTTGTTTACTTGTTTTAAAAAAGAACGCATCAGCTTTAGCCATGACTCAAATTTGATTAAGTAATTTTAATATTCCAAGGCGTGTTGAATGGTATCTGATGTAAGTAGAAAGAAATGTTAATATATTTTGTGATGCCAAGATGCATAGACAGAGAATCTGTTTTATGATATTTTAAGATACAACATGAACTTGAAACTTGTCCAATGTTTCGCAAATAAAAACAAAAATCAAAGAAAAATTTAATGTGGAGTAATTAAGATTTGGCACGACCAGTTACATACTTGAAAGAAGCAAGCGTAGATGCTTTATGTTCCAACAAATATTGCTGTGTTAGTGAAGAAAAGCATAAAGGAAGTAACAGCATTTTTTTTCAAATAATTTTGAGATCTACGTAAAAGGAGTAAGGCTCAATCAAGTATTAGAATCATACAATAATGGAATAAGGTATTCAAATACGTTATGTGGTAAAAAAAAAAACACAATAATCGTGGAAAAAAAATTATCAAGGAAGATGGTCGAAGCGCTAGTCTACTAAAATCCTAAGGTTGTTTTCTATAAACAGTGTGCCTATGCCTACGGATGGGCTTAACTATATTTAAACAAAAAAAAATCTTCATAATTTCCTCTGCTTGTTATGTAAATAATATTCACGGTGAGAAAATTCGATTTTGTTGTTCAGGCTAGCAGAATTGATTTTTTTTAAATTAAACTTAATTGAAGAAATAAAATGTAAAAACTTAGATGAATAAATCAAAAAAGCAAAAAATAGTACATTATGATCTATACATGTTTTTCAGAATTTAATCATAATTAAAGATTTTTTTGGTTTAAATTCTGTACCTATATTTATTTTTATTTTTTGACGTCGAAACGTCCAATAATGTACAGAATTTAAACCAAAAAAATCTTTTAAATATAGTACATTATGTTACAAGGACTGAATGACCGTCAGTATTTACCAGGTTACTTTCGTCGAGTGCAGCCAGCTTCACCCGTGTCAATAATTACATGGTTTATTGTCCGTGCTGCAGACGATACTTTTTATAACAAATTGCAACGATTATTTCACTCATGTCAGTTACAATGACATTTATAGTAACAATTCGCTTGCCAACCGGAATTTACCGCGATTATTTCACTCACTGACAAATTTTGCATAGTTACAATGACAATTATAATAATAAATTCCTTGCCAACGGGAATTTACCTCGGTATCGCGATAAATTGCTTTTGTCATGGAGAAACAATATAAACAAACAATCAGTTCTCGGAAATGTCAAAATTTAATCGTTTTGGAAATGCATTTTTCGCCGAAAGTAATGAAATTGAAAACAAAAAGTCTAAAAATACAAGAGTATATGGAGACAATTTAGTGCATTTTTCAATAAAAAAGGTTAGTAGTTGCAACTAACATTATTTAATAGGTACTTATAGTAGCAATTTCATTCGAGAAATATTCTCCACAAATACCACTCGCGACTTTAATTTTATCATAAATTTTTCTTTCAAACATTGATTACCTTTAAGCAACATCTTTCGAGTCAACTGCTCAGATGAAATCCCTCGAGCTACGCTCTCGTGATTTAATCGGACAGATGACTCTCATGATGTTGCTAGGTAATCAATGTTTTCAAGAAAAATTTATTGATAAAATTACAGTCCCTTGTGATATTATATACGATAAAATCCCGTTGGCAAGCGATTTATCGCGATAAATTGTCTTTGCCATGGAGAAACAATACGTAGACAGTTTTAATATAAACAAAAAATCAATTTTTGAAAATGTCAAACTTAAATCGTTTTGGAAATGTATTTTTTAAGGATATTTGTAATGAAACTAGAAACAAGAAGTCTGTAAATACAAAAAAAAATGGCAAAAGAGTATATGGAGACAATTTAGTGCATTTTGCAATAAAAAAGGTTAGTAGTTGCAGGCAACATCATTTAATAAGTACTTATAATAGCAATTTCATTCGACAAATATTCTCCATAAATACCACTCACAACTTCAATTTTATCATAAATTATTCTTTAAACATTTTTCACCTATAAGCAACATCCTTCGAGTAATTTGCTTAGATTAAACCCTCGAGCTACGCTCTCGTGATTTAATCGGAAAGATGACTCTCACGATTTTGCTAGGTGAAAGATGTTTTCAAGAAAAATGTATTGATCAAATAACAGTCTCTTGTGATATTATATACGAAAATGCCCTATTACTGAACTGTTTTCAACTTCGAAAGTTCCCAATTTCGAACCAGGGAAATAATTATTACTGCCCTTCCATCAGGAAAATTAATAATAATTCTTTTTTAGCAGGGAAATTAGTGTTATTATTTCCTATATTTGGAATTGAGAACTTTCGAAACTGGAAACAGTTCAGTAACGGAGTATTTTCGGTGCATGTATTACACAAAGGTTTTTTCAAGAATTTTGATTTTAAAAATTAAACAGTATGAAGAAACACTCAAGGATTTCTTGTTGAAGAAGACTTTACTGCTTATGTTTGAATTAAATTAATTAAATATGATACATTTTGATTTCTCCTATTAAGCTTCTTCATTTCAATGCTTCAAAAAATATTAAAATAAAATTTTGTATTGCATCGATTTTCGGAATTTTATTGGTTATGATCCTAGGAAGACTTTTTTGACACACACAGTTATTTTTTACTCTGTTTGTCACGCTTTTCCCATTACTGCCAGTAGTATTATCAATCAACCGTGCAGACACAGAGTACAACAATTAGCCGGTTTAATTTCGAAATATTGATTCTTGCAGATCTGTATTTTTAAATTGGACTTTTTGAAGCATTTTTACTCAACATGAAACCTACGTTAAGACATTTCTTCATGTTAAGTAATTTTAAATATCAAAAGTCGTAGTAACAATAATTTCCATGGAAAAGTTTTGCTCGACTTTTTTATTTCTTGACTCTTTCATCTCAATACTTCAAAACATTTTAGTACAAAAATTAATACTAAATGGAACGACAACCGTATCTATATATAGCTGTGTACAGAAAAGCCTAATATTATTTTCTACCTACAAATTGATGCTATAAAGAACTGACATCCATTGTAACGATAAAAGCTTGTGGAAAGTGGAAACGATGATCTGAATATACTAAAAGCCTCAAGTTTTTCTCTGTCTATGAATCTATTTATCTTTAATATAACAAATTTGTAGAGAATTTTCGTTTTGTGCACGTTTCACGCTGAAAGTATTAAGCGGATTTCAATGGAATTTGACATAGTCACAGCCTATAACTATATCCTGGGTTATCGTTTAGATTTTATTCCAGAGAATGAAAAGATTCCTACAATAAATAAAATCGTAAATCGCTTCGTGTCTGCGTCAACCATAGCGCATATCCCCACCGCTGCAGCATCAGCGTAACTGTGGGTACGATACAACATATACATATGCGTGAGGTGGTGCGTATCATTTGCGCGAACAACTTGATGATTTCTGTAGCTTGTACGAATTGATTGACAGCCGTAATAACAACAACAATTTAAAAGAAAAATAGTGGCTCTTCTGAACTTTTACATTATTACCGATTCTGAGATCGAATCGATCTATTTGAAGTTACATCCATTATCAGTTTTATTGTGAAAAATTTCTATTTTATACTATTTATATAAACGATCAATTTCTGCAGAGGGCGACTAAAAAATTTTTTTTCATATATATTTAGAAAAATCGCACAATGTTTAATTTATAAATAGAACAATTCCATCAATCGATTCTCCCCGGAAGGTCAGTGTAACATTTCAGTTCCTATTCGATCTTTTTTGTAGCTTTGACTAACTGTGCAGTTATTTGATGTCTCCAACTCTTTGGATGAAAGGTCATCGAGGTCATCCTGAGGTCAAATGGGCAATGCTTGCAACATGGCAGCACACCTGCTGACTCACTGTCACTCCGCAAATGAATGCCTTGGCCGTCTCTTTCTTGCTTTTCTCTTTATTATGTCATTTCACTTTTGACCGATTTACGCTGATGTAACGAAGATCTAATTCATTGAAAGAGAAAACTTGGAACGTAGACTGATATAATTTTAGGATAATATAGTTCTGCTTGAGCAATACATTTTCATACCGAAGATGCAAACGGAATTGTAGTAAATTTTATCGATGTGATATTCGATACTGTATACTTGACGTATTTATAGTTCTCAGAAGTATATATGGATTTTAATTGCAAGAAATCGTTTAAAATTAATTCTTGAAAGTCGTACGATCTTCAATGAATGGCATATAATAGTTCATTCAACTTTTAGTAATGTATTATATATTTTTTCATTGATATGCACGAACTTATTTTAATATTTAAAATTTTCCATTATTTTCGTCTTCAACTTCATAAGAATATCAGATTTCTTCTTGACTTCACTTCTTCATAATGAAGAGTTCTGTAGTGGTAAAACAATCATTTCAAACCTAAAACAAAAACCAACCAACAAAACCGCCTCAACTTCGATCAAAGATTCGTGGTGAGTAGACAAAGGATGTGCGTTGCTGCACGACAAGATGCTCTATTGTTTTGCTGATGCACCGGACATAGAGGGGCAGATTCCGAAGGAAGACGGCAAGTTTGAAGAAACCGGAAGTACGCTTTGCTCGTGTCTTGCCATCCGAGACAAAACAAAATAGAAAATTTAAAGGTCGAAGAAAGATGCAAGGTGTAAAGTCAAAACAACAGAGAAAAAAAAATGAACTGTTGGATCGAATTTTACGAATTCTTTAGAAGATATAACAAGAGGATTATAAGAGATTTAAACCAGTTAGTATTACGAAATGAAGCTGGGACATCTATCATCAAAATAAAGAAAGTTACGAAAGGTGGATTAAAAATAAACGGATTTAAAATAAAAAGTCATTGCCAGTAACTTACTAATAGTAATATTTGGTTTAACAAAAAAAATCAAAATAGATTATTTGAGCTTGTATTAAATATTTAATTTTCATCAAGATAACCTCACTATTCGTTGGGTTATCTCTAACTGCAAGAATTACAACCACGTCCTAATCAAAACATTATCTTATTTGGAATATCCATTTTACAAGATAGAGAGAATATTTATAATTTTTACAACTGTGTGAAGATGTTGGAACAGCAGTTCACTCAAGTAAATAATCTTTTACATTTCATGACAAATAAAAGTGTCTCAATTTCTTGCACGCAAGAATGCCTGGTACAGTAGCGAACAAAATTAATGTTCTCCTATCAAGAAATACGATTAATAGAAGAATTTATTGCGAAATTTCGACCTAATTTTCATACTGTATTGTTTTTGAACAATGCTGTTGCTAGCAAAAAACAAATGTAGTATTTGTTATCCGGGAATCAAGAAAAAACAATCCTTGTTTTGGATAAAATTAATAAAGTCGTATGTAAGTTAAGATAACACAGTACACCTAAATATACGTATATCTTGAGTTTCTGTTGATATTATGAAACAAGTTCTGTAAATATTTATATCTTGAGTCAACAAACGTTCCAACAATAAAAAAATAAAACTTTCTACTTGTATACGGAACTTATAGTTTTATGATCCCACTTATCTTAAACGTAGACATCATTACCAACAAAAATTAATATTTGATTAGGCTTAAACTACTTTATAATTTAGACACTTTTGCTCTCAAAAGTGTTTTTAATCACTTCATTATCTTCCAACTATTCCTTAAAAACTAGAATATGTCGGCAATCATGCCTAAAGCTCGTCGATACTGAAGAATATAATATGGTACATATTGTCCAATTTAACCAACATCGTATCTCTTTAGGTACATACAAAAGTAAGCAACGGTGAGCACAATGAATGAGACACCCTGTATATATTTTATTTGTTTTTTTTTTTCATTATAAGAATAATAATGCATAGTAATGTCAATCTTCTATGAGACATGGGGATTATTAGAAACATGACAAATCACACATGGACACTAATTTATAATAGACTAGATTTCGACCCAGCATGAAGAGTTCAGTGCACCCTTCTCATCTGTCTCGGGTTCAAGTTCTGTCACAGGCGCGCGCAGCGCAATTCGGTATATGCAGGGATGTTTTTCGATACCGCGAGCGTAGTGAACTCACCATTAACCATTGTTATACTGATCAATCCATACCAATAAATAATATTTTATTATCTGCCTGTATGTAAGAAGATTTTTTCTCAATCTCATATGGTTATTTGGAGGATTTCAGGCATAAACAAGCGCTTAATCAATTATCGTCGGTCTATCCCACTGTTTGTCCAGTCCAATCTCTGAAATACCTCCAATAATTAAGTTGTAACTTTCTTCAGTTGTTATTGGTACTTGCGTAAAGATTTTTGACATGAAAACATCAACATATAATATTAAGTGACGCACGAGTCGTATTTGTTAGTTCGCGTATCATCCATCCGATTGAGTTGCGAGTTTGTACTCTTGTCTGAGACTTTTTGATACAACAATATTAATAGTCGTATCGGATAACTGTTTGTTCGCGCATCGTTCATACGACTGAGTAGAAACTTTAAATAGTTGTGATTGGTATTTGCGTGAAAGTTTACGAAATAGTATCATCAAAATACGATTCGCGCTGCAGTATGAATAACTTTTTATAATATTCCATATCTAACAAACACACATGCCAAACCGCTGGATTTGAAGGGCTAAAACTTTGACACTGCATTCCTATAATGACGTAGGCATCCATTAATTGATAACTTTCCAAAATTTTCTCACCAAACGGGGCAGTCCAATACGTTTGTGTATTATTATATTTGTATGAGAGAGTCAATTGGATCGGACAACCGCGTGTGAAGCACGTGGTTTGCTCTGGTGCGGCATTCAATGAATAATTTTATTCTCATTGATTCCAAGAAGTTACCGCGGTTTGCCCGGATGCTGTAGTCATTTTTTTCCCATTGATTTTAGAAAGTCGCCGCCTGTTTCGCTCGCGATTTACCTAAGTGCTATTATTGTATTTTTAAGAGAAAGTAAATTGGATTGATTAACTTTGAATTTGAAAAGAATTAAAATATCCAAAGCTCATCGATGGTCGGCAGGGTGTATACCAAAAAATTTGATGAAAATTCCCTGACATTTCCAAGTCATTTTTAATAAAATTCCTGCCAGTAAAATTCAAAAAGTTTGGTAGTTATTGAAATATATGCAATGAGACTTGATATCCTTACGTACAAATTTATATTAATTAACAAAAGTTATGTCACGGTGGTTCATACGACAGATGGCACTAGTATTTTACAGAGTGAAAATTTTATGTATTTTTATTAATAATGTATAAATATCCTATAATTTTTTTTTTTCCAGACAAATAACGAAAATTCCCTGATGATTCCATGACATTTTCAATCTATCTAAATTTCCTGATATTTCCAGGTTTGGTATACACTCTGGGTCGGGTGCTGCAGTCAATTGTTCTCCTCTATATGCGGATGAAACCGCGGGTAACAGTTAGTAATGAGTTTAGTGCACCCTTCGCAGCTGTCTCGGGCTCAAGTTCAGTCCCACAGGCGCGCAGCGCAATTCGGTAATATTCAAGACTGCCTTTCGAAACCGCGAGCTCAACATAAGTCATTTCAACATCATACGGGCCTGATCCCACTGGTTATTATTTTTCAAAAATTTCAGCCATTCTGGAACTTGCGCCCCACATCGACAACATTGCGTAATTACAATTAATCCTTCAAATTGTTAAATTTTTTTTAATCAATGTTTCACATATTTTTTTTTTTTAGCATTATTGCGGAAGAAATACTCATGATTATAGATCAAATAATCAAGAATATTAAAATTTTCCAATTCGGAATTGTCGAATCACTTTTTGCTCAAAAACTGAAATTTGTCTCATCTCGGATTTTTTCTCTCAGTAATTATGCAGTAACTATTGATTTTTATTAGGAAAAAACAACTGGACTCTTACATGCATCTTAGAAAAAAATATTTGTCAAATTCGATTGAGAAGCCTAGGAGGAGATGCATACATACACCAATATAAATCTATGACTAAAGTCCGTAATTTATATGCAAGAAATTTTGAAATCAGGCCCATGACCGAGCAGAAAAGCTAAAGAGGCATTCCTACACTTCACAGATTTTGTAAATGTCAACACTTATAGACAAAGTGTTGAAAATATTTTAATATTCATAATCATCAATCATTCTGCCAACGACTTGTCATTCAAAAATGTTTCAACAATGAAATCACAGGATGTGCTCTACTGAATTATTTAAAAGTAGCCGTAAAGACAGTATTGATTGCGTCAATTGAAAGCACGTGCTGTTCAGTTTAAAACTTCAAGAGTGCACTTCCTCAAAAAACAAATAAATAAAACACTATTTCCATTCATGATATACACTTTTTAATACATCACAGCAAACTATAGTAGATCCTGAAATAAAACTGAGTTATAAATTATTTAAATGCTTGAAAAGTTTGTAAATAAATATGCATTTGTCAACAAAATGGCCCTTAATTTATCACAGAGATAAGTAATTTCCGGCACATTTAGATAGCAAACAGAATTCCTATAGGAACAACAATCTGCTAATAACCTCTAACCTACAATACAAAATATGGATGAAAAGTAATTGTCAAGTTTTTAGTAAACAGTTGGGGGTAAATAAAACAAAACACCAACCTGCAGACACAGTATCAGTCAAATTGTATTTAGAACTAGCCTTCGGAAACTCCTTTAACTTTCTACCACTTAGTTTTAATTCACCACTTAAATGAGCGTCTTCTAAAATTCTTTCTAACGATCTGGTCAACTGACTTTGAATATGACCACTCATATTTGTCGCTAACACAGCCATGTCTCATCGTGAATGGCTTTACACTCACTGACTCAACCGAGTGCTTTTGTCAAGGGCGAGGCATATCGCCATGGCAATGTGGCTTTATTCAGGTATCTACAGATGGCAGCAGTAGAAAACATCAAGATAAAAATAACAAAATTTATTGTATTACACATAAAAATAATTAAGTCTCATGTGTAAATTTATTTCTTATAAATAAAAATAATATTTACAGTTACATAACCTAACAAAACCTATAAAAATTGATTAATTTTTCTTCTTTTTTGCTAGTTTATCCGGTAATATTCCTAAAGATCTTTGGTGTTCTACAATTAATTGTTCTTGTACATCAGGTAAACAAGGCGAATATCTACTGTATTCCATACTAAATTCACCTTTACCCTGAGTACTTGATCTTAATTCGCCGGCATAACCAAACATATCGTTTAATGGAACTTCGGCGTAAACTGTGAACCAGCCTTCAATTCCGTCACTTCCAGTTATAATTCCATGCCTTTTGTTTAATTGACCAATAACTGCACCTTGGAATTCATCAGGCGCTGTTACTTCGACTGCCATAATAGGCTCTAGTACTTGCCAAGCTCCTTTTTCAAACACTGAAAAACAATTTTTCAAATTCACATACTCAAAATAATTTGTTTTATTCACCTTCTTTAAGCGCTCCTTGCGCTGCCAGCATAAAAGCTAATTCGCTAGAATCGACGATATGATGTCCTCCGTCTAATAGCCTAAACTTGACTCCAGAAATTTTGTTCCCAGTCAGTAAGCCTTTTTGAGCCATAATATGGAAACCTTTTTCAACGCCAGGCACAAATTGTTTTGGTACATTTGTTCCTACTGTTTCATCTCTAAATTCAAGCATTGTATTTTTCTGAGGAGGTAGTGGTTCCAATACTCCAATAACTCTAGCATATTGTCCAGATCCGCCCGATTGTTTCTTGTGGAGATAATCGAATTCGCAAGGAGAAACAATAGTTTCTCTGAAAGCTACTTTAGGCTTCCCTAATATTACAGAGCAATTGTATTCTCTTTCCATTCTTTGGGCATAAATTTCTAAATGCAGTTCGCCCATTCCGGACACAATTGTCTCCTTAATATCAGGATCGAAATGAAAATGAAAAGTCGGATCTTCTTTTGTAAATCTCGCAATTGCTTTACTGAAATTATCCCGATCTTTGTTATTTGCGGGTTTGATTGCCATAGAAACAACAGGTTCTGGTATAAAAATTGACTCCATGGCTAACTGCAATTTGGGATCAGTGACAAAAGTATCGCCACTAGCGCAATCGACACCGAAAACAGCAAATATATCCCCTGCATATACTTCGTTTACGTCTTCCATTTGATTAGAATGTAAACGTACTAAACGAGCAATACGGACTTTTTTATTTGTACGAACGTTGTAAATATTATCACTTTTTTTCAACATTCCTTGGTAGCATCGTAAATATGTTAATTGGCCAAAACGGCCAGCTTCAAGTTTGAATGCTAAACCCACGAAAGGATTGCTAGTATCCCTTTTGGGACTCAAAGTTACTGTTTCGGCCTCCTCGCCTTTTTTTTCTTTTAACGCAGTATTTTTTACTTCACCAGGATGAGGTAAATAATTTAAGACAGCGTCCAAAAGAGGTTGTACGCCTTTATTTTTCAACGCGGTACCAACTAACACGGGAGTAAATACTCGTTTTAAACAACTGCGACGAATAGCAGCCATAATATCTTTTTCAGTAGGTACTTTTTCCTCCAAAAATATTTCTCCTAGACTTTCATCTACATTAGATAAGTGTTCAATTAATTCTTGCCGTTTTTCTGTCGACTCCGTACGCATATCTTGCGGAATTTCATCTTCGCGTATTACGTCACCGTAAGGACCATCGAAATATAGCGATTTTTCATGTACAAGATCTATTATACCTTTAGTTTCACCTTCTAGCCCTATAGGTAACTGTATGAACGCGGCGTTATGGTTTAATTTCGACCTCAATTGAGAGAGGACCCGATAAGGATTAGCGCCCATTCGATCTAATTTGTTAATAAAAGCTAAACAAGGAACATTATAACGTTTCATTTGTCTGTTAACTGTAAGTGTTTGACTTTGTACGCCCCCAACAGCACATAAAACTAAAATTGCACCGTCTAAGACTCTCAACGCGCGCTCGACTTCTACAGTGAAATCTACATGACCGGGTGTGTCTATTATATTTATGTTATGATCTTTCCAAATTGTGTAAGTAGCCGCGGATTGAATTGTTATACCTCTCTGTCTCTCTAATTCCATGGAATCCATCGTTGCCCCAATGTTATCTTTTCCTTTTACTTCATGCATTTCAGCTATTCTGCCGGTGTAAAATAATATTCTTTCCGTGAGTGTCGTTTTACCTGAATCGATATGTGCGGATATACCGATATTTCTGATTTTTTCCAGTTCTTTATGTTCAGAGTATTTTGCAAACGAGGACATACATTTTAGATGGGTCTAAAATAAGGGTTACGTTAGGTTAAATTAACTATGAGACTATAAAATTACCTCTGTTCTTTTGCTTAAGGTACTAGAAGCCTTGAATACTGTACGTGTTATTTTATATAAATTTGAAATAGTCATTTTTGTATTTAATTTTGATAATTTTTTGTAACACGGAATGTTAGGTTATAAAAGTCGAGCATATGGCTGGTTCCTGCTAGCTTCACTCTATTCGAACTGTCATTTCGAAAAAGGCGGAGAATTTGAAAAATATTCGCAGCGAAGGATCTAACTTTACCTTTATGTTTGTGCTCGCAGTCTATGTTGCAATTTTGTGCAAATCTATAATTCTTACAAATCTGTAAATCCATAAGAAATCACTGACTAATGTCATTTTGTTCATAAGGATGACAAGTTTTTGTTCATAATTTACGGATTTATTAATTTATAAGACTTATGGCCAGTTGCACCGCTGTTTTTTAAATTTTTACAAAATTGAACATCTATATAAATAAAATAGTAGAAATTATACCTATTTGCTTCATTATAAACGATGTGCTCCTTAATTAACTTTTCACGCAGTAATTTATCTGATCGTTCGCAAAATAATCTAAACTCATGAGCTTTATTAGCTTGAATATAAGCAAAGATTCAGTATTGTTGCTGGTAATCCGTCTCCTTGTTCCACCTGAAAAAATATGATCTACTAATTCACACTATCAAATAATAACTTTCCTATTTTTTTTTTCTGGAAGGTATGTTCTACAAATTGTTTGAAATTATTCCTCTTTTATATTCATAGTAACAAATGTTCAAACTACCTCAATATTTTTTTTGCACGATTGGGCATTTTCATATAATTTACCTACCCTCCATTTGAGGTGGTATGTTGATTTTACCAGCAAATTGTGGTTACTATGGTTATGTTGACTTACCGCCCATGGGCAAAGGCGGTAAGTAAAAAATTGTGGATTCTCACAAAAATAGTATATTATGCTACAAGGACCGAACGACTGTCATTTTTGTCCAGGATAAATTTGGCTGCATTCGGTGAAGCCCGAGGCAGAGGCGAGGTCGAAGTACGAAGCGAAGGCGAGGGCGAAGCATGAGGCGAAGGCGAGGGCGAAGCACGAGGCGAAGACGGGGGCAAAGCCCAAGGCATAGCTCCGTGCAGCCAAATTTTTCCGTGACAATGATGACAGTCGTTCAGTGTCCGTGTCAGCGAATAAACAATCATCAGTAGTAATTCAATATGAAAAAGGAAATTCGGATGCAAATTTTGGACGTTCCAATCGTGCAAAAAAATTTGTAAGCATCACGGTCAATAAGTACAGTATCGATTTCGTATAATATTTGGAAACCTCGCCAAGGCTCGGCCTCCAAACTATTATTCTCAATCGGTAAACTGTACTTACTGACCTTAATACTTAAATAACTATTGTTATTGGTGAGATTAGGCCACATTGTCACTTTGACATTTCTTTTAGACTGTCTGTTTCAGAAACGTAAGTTTCATAGCTTTGAACTTCAATAAATAAAAATTCATATCACAAACTTCCATACTGTAAAAATAATTTTTAAAATCTATAAATAAGAATCCAAAATTTGGATGATCCGGTTTTTATAGTTAATAAAATATATAGAGTTGGGAACACTGCGGCGGTAATGACCACCATCTTTGATGTCCAGTTTGATGTGAGGCAGGTACATGTGGTTTGCAAGTGATACGAAATAATAATAAAATTTGATTTATTGAATAAATTACTACGTAATATGTGTCAGTCCCATCAGAGGAAATAATATATTATAAAGTGAGCTTTGTATTTGCCATGGGAGCTGATTCTAGCGCCAATCTAGTGGTTGAAACTAAGTTGTCCATAACAAGTCAATTTCAATTAGATTTAGTGCAAACGGGAGGAAAATATTTCTTATCGATGGTAAACAATTCGAAATGAATATTAAATATATTATTATGTTTTTGAGTAATTCTAAAATATGGAACAGCTTTCTTTCTCTATCACCAGAGTACCATAATCACTTCCCATGGCGCGTTGGGATCCCCATTCACGAACTATCAAATTACAATATTGTCACTCTAATATTGCATTGAATGTTTAGAAACGTGATTATTAGAAGTATTATTAGCTTGTTTACTCAACAAGCAGCCAAAAGGATTTACAGTGAATATTTTACTTTGGAGTAATTGAAGTTTCAAAGTGTGCTCTGCGTTTTGTTGCAACAATAGAAGCTGAATGAAAAAGTATTGGAAGAAACACGAAAAAAAACGTCCCATGTGTAAGTATTACAAGTATATTATTTACTAGAAGTGAATGCGAAGTATTTATTATCACATAACCTAAAACTAGTTCACTTATTATTTAAAAACAATCTAATGCTCAATATATTATTATTGCAGATTTATCAAAGACCATGAATGAAAAAAGTGGATAAAAGCTGTCAGTCAACTGATTTTCTTCAGCTTCAAGTATTGAGTGCCGAATATTTTATAAATGATTCATTCATTTGATCGGACGTCGTTGATGTCTTATTGGGATTAAGAAACAGGGCTGTACCATCAATTTTTAAGTCGTTTTCGTCTTATTTACAAAATGTAAGTGCTTAACTAACTTTATCAATATTTTTACTGCGCTCATAACATAATAATTATCTCAATAATTATGCACTAACGAGACAAAAAAAAACAAAACTTCTACTCCCCATAGAAATGGGAGTACATATTGTGATGTGTTAAAATTATTAAATAATAATGGACGAATGCAGCATCTTCACCACTTGAAAAAGCTTAATTAAAATATAAAGGCGAATATGTGGAAATAATTTAATAAGATAAAAATAGAAGAAATTTCCATGGTTATTATAAAGCTTAATTCTTTAGCTGATTCGATCCAAAATTTTAAAATGTGTCAAGAAAAATAAAAACGTCAATATCAGTTTCAGTTTATATATATTAGATAATTAGGAATTATTTTTTATTTACTTTAAGCATAAAAACTGATTTCTTGCATAAATTACCAAACTTATTCTAGTTAGTGTAACTGTCGAAAGCAATTTGTTGTGAAAATTAATTTTCGAATTTTATTTTCGAAATTTTTGTGCTAAATCAGTTATTTAGGGCCAGTTTCACCAACGTAAGTTAAATTTATCCAAAGGTTATTTTATACGAAAAGTATTGTTGATACAATTGTAACCATAGTTACTTACTCAAAATAACCTCTTGATAAATTTAACTGAGTTTGGTGAAACCGGACCTTAGTGTTTATAATATATTGAATTTGCGAGATTAATCGATAATCTATCGATTCATATCAAAAATAGTATTCGGGGCTCAGTTTCCAATAGCTAAAAATTATATTAAAAATTAGGATGTGCAACATCAACAGATACGTGAGTAGTTTGGCTATTAAAATGTTTGTGAAAAATAAATATATAATAAAAAGTGGAATTTGTAGTTCTTAAATTAGAAAAATATATTATTGATGCTTTTTACCCGATACGGGTGATTATTGTAATAAAATATAAATAATATTAATCGGATTGTTGTCGAGAACGTTCGGATGTTTTTTATCTGTAACAAGAAGTAGTCGCCATATTGATCACTGTTATTATGCATTATTAATTGATATTATTTTATATATGAATGTGCTAATTGAAATAGTTTACCGATGGAAAGTGTTAAATTCGATAGAATAAATAATTATCTACCGATTCGTACTAAAAAAAGTATTCGGGGGTCGATTTTTAATAGTTAAAAGTTGAATTGAATTTTGGTAAGAAATGCTCTCTGGTTTGCTTATTATATAAATGAGTTTTTGAAGTTTTTTGATGATCATATTTGTTAGAAGCATATAAAATGGCGAAAAATATTTATGCGAGCAATATTTGATAGTTTTTTCAATAAAATAACTAAATTCAGAATATATTAAGAGAAATATTTCAGTGTATATTTTCCGAGATGTTTTCACGGATGAAATTGGATACTGAGCTGTGTTCAAACTAAAAAAAAACAATTTTGATACTCGAAAAAGAATATCAATTTCTGATATATCAAGATTAAAAACATCTAAGGTAAATATCGATTATTTTTTATAAAAAAAATATTGATATTTTGATAGATCGATATATTGTAACCTAACCTATGAATATTTTAATTGTTTCACAAAAAATAATATGATACAGAAAATGTGTCCATTGTAAATATTTGTTTCCGCGTTGTTTCTGGATCCAAATTGAAATAATTTATTTTCAGGTGGAATACTTTTCCTCAGTGAAGAATGATATGGCTTTGAACTCAAAGAGCGAGATGATAATTGCTTAAAGCAGGACTCGCCGTACGATCCCGGGCCAAAACAAATTGTTAAATAAATTAGAGGGCTGCAGAAACAAATACGCACACAAACACACAGATCGAGAATTCCCCTGATTTTCAGAAGGCTGTAACTTAGAGAAAAATGGTCACACAAATATAAGTTATAAGGATCTATAGATCAAAACGTAAGTAGAATTTTTGTCTTTTCATAATAAATTAATATTCTGAATTTATGGAGTTTAAAAATCAAAACATTGATAAAAACATTTTTTTTTTGAATTTTCGAGGTTAATTGAAAATTATTAAATTGTTTTGGACTTTTAGAGCGGGGTTGTACTTACAACCCCAATTAGTAAACAATTTCAGAATATGTAAGAAATGTAAACGAATATTTGGATAAATGATGCCAAATAGCCAATTATTTTTTGATGAAGGGTATTATATTAGTCAAAAATCAGTAAATTTAGGTAATTTTTTTCATTATTGGTTGGCTTTATCTTTTGGTTGATATCTGGGGTAACAATTGTTCCAGCAATTGTTATTGCTGATCAATAAAGTTGAGTGAAGTGAAAAAAACAGTCTGGCAATTGATTGATAATTTTTTTTCTTGAATATGAGAGTAGTTTGAAAAGTTGTCGGCTAAAAGCATAGGTGTCGCTAGTATGATCTTAATGCTACTATATTGATTAAGTAAAAACCTTCAGATGGCGCAAAGTTTCAGACTTGTGTATTCAGTAGTTTTATTATAGCAGTGACGGTAAGTAAACGATTTTTGTCTGTATTATGAAATGAATAAAATTGAATGAAGTTCGTGCTGTGATTAAGTTTTTGAAAGGCATAAGTCCGACAAAAATAAAAAGTGAACGAGATTCTACATTAAAAAAATTTACTCATCCATTTTCGACGGTTAAAAAGTTGGCGGCTGAATTTAAACGTTGATCCACGCAGTTTATTACTGGAATATCAGAAAATTTTTGTCAAGCATTCAAGTGATTGATTAAATCGATTGAGAATTTTCACAACTTGTTATATGGCCGAAAATTTGTCGCTGCAGTCGCTGATGGAATTCTAGAATCTTGAAGGATATCTGCAGGTATATGATCTTGAGATCTGTCATAGAAGAATATTCCTTGACCTTTCGGTGTAATGACGATTGTAATAATTGTGATACGCAAGAAGAACGTGAACGATCCGTGAATGTCACCTGAATAGAATAATTTAGGCAAGACGGATTCATGTTATCAATGCACACAGTGCAACAGGCTCAACTGGATGATGCTATTCTGGAACAGATCATAGAGTGGGTGAAAACCGACAAAAAAATTGGTTCCCATTAAATTTCAGCAATGGATCCGATCTCCAAAGCCTGTTCGGCATGATGGTAACAGCGGTGAACATTTGAGCCTTATGAACACACTCAATAAAGTTTTTACTGAGTTGGCTGTCCAGAAGATTGAAAGGTGTGATTCAAGAAAGAGGCCCACCACTCGACAGCGCGCTAATATGCAGCAGTTCAACGTAGAGTCTCCGTGTCTGAGAAGATTGCCGTGACCATACTCGGATCTTTGCCTAATATTGAACAGGAAAACAAGTACTTGGTTGTTGTTATGAATTATTTCACCAAGTACGAAATCAAGAGGCTGAAACAGTTACCCTAATTGAGAACGTGATTTCAAGGCTCGGGATGCCATTGGAGTTACATTCCGATCAAGACAGAAGTTTTTAAAAATACGTAATGAAAATTTTTGACATTAGCAAGAACTACATCCACAGTGTGATGGCATTTTAGAATGTTTTAACAAAACAATTCTAGATTATCAGAATTTGTCGGTCGAAAGCTGCGGCCCAACCTGAAGACAACGAGCAACATTTGCCGGAATGAGTCAGCCATCTTCAGGACAACTTGTGGAGCGTCCATTAGCTGCCAGCGACAGAATGAAGGCCCGATATTATCTGCGAGCTAACAGTCCTCGGTTCCAGCAGGGCGAATTGGTGTGAATCAACAACCCCAGCAGAAGAAGAGGAAAAAATCGAAATTGCTGCGACTGGAAAAGATCATACGAAGATATAAATTGCTTGAACGACATTGTATTCCGGAAATGGAAGGCAGAAACAAGAAACTGAAGATTTCTTATGGTAAATTGTGGTCATACCAAGAACAAGGGAGAACAGTGTCACAAATATGAAATGTCTTAAGTTTTTAGTTTTCACTGATGTTCATTTGAGTTATTTATTTGATAATTTATTGTAATTACGATCCAAATTAGCATTTGCGAACAATGCTAGCTCATTGTTGCAAAATATCATTGTTTCAATTGATCCGCTGGCTGATTGACAGCGTTCTGATTGTTTAAAAAATTCAATATTGTTGGAAAAGAGTATATAAGTCCACATGGACTGTTGAAAAGGAGAATAATCAATCAATAAGAATGATTGCTACCAATTTTGTTATTGTGCGACGAATTTTAAAGTAAATAAGTGTACTGTCGTTAAAAGCGCACAATAAAATTTGGAAAATTGAGTAAAAGTAATTTTGGATCCGGACGACAAAAAGAGAAATTTGATTGCAGTGTTTGAAGTGCTGGAAAATTGTATTGGAACTGTTTTAGATATCCACGACAAAAAGTATTACCACCAGTTAGATGCAGGAACAGCTGAAAATGTTATGGAACTAGTAAAAACGACGACAGCTGAACGGAAAGTGGCCATAGCTAAACAGAAAGCATCGGAAGCCGTGGAGCAGACGAACGAATCTGCAGAATGTATGAAATCAATGGAAAGGAGAATTATTGAATCCACAGAAGATGTGAAAGTGGCAGTAGCTAAAAAAATGCAAACAGTGAAAGAATATCCAGCCAAGCAGAAGACAGTGACAAAAGCCATAGAAGGTATTTCTGCAGAGTTAAAGAAGATATTGGAGTAGAATACAACTATGACAGGAATAATCCGAAAGATAGATGAAGAATTTATTGAAAACAGAATCAAATCGAGCACTTAGAGAATTACATGGAAGCGAAAATAGACTCAATTGTAACCGAAAAGCTACAGAGCCTTCATCTGAATGGAAATGGTGCAGTTCTACAAACGAAAAGTGTCCCAATGTCTATCCAAGAACAGCTGGGTAGCTGACGTCTGAATTGAAGCTGCGTTCCGGGAAAGAACGCATGAAAAAACTACTACACGGACAGCTACGGAACCGTACACAGCTGTAGAAGAAGATCTGGCAACGTTTACGTATGCTGCGCAGAGTCTGGCCAGGACAGTAAAACAATTTATGGATGGCATCGACGACGATGAGATTGGACGAGTCGTGAGATTAACGAATCCGAAGGCAGTGAGAGTAGCGCTTACAAAAGCCTTGGACATTGAGGCGATCACGAAGGCGTCGAGACTAGTCAAGAGAAGGCGATGGCTGAAACGTGATAATGAGGTGAAAAGGACCACGACTTATTTAGAGACTCGCCAACGAGAGCAGTCTTCGCAAATTGCACCAACGTCACATAGAGAGAAGAAGAATGGGATGTTGGCAGTGCGGCAAGGACGACTATCTTCGACCAGATTGTCGTGCCAAGCATACTGTTGATTGTGGCACGAAAACTAAATTTAGCCTCTCTTCCAGAGCAGGGGTTGGCTGGATCTCAAATCGAGAGCCCCAAAGTCATCGATCTTCAGGTCTAAAAAGAGAAACTAGTCCAGCTGTAGAAGGATTCGCGGAGAATGTACCATGTAATATGCTGATAGATACCGGGATGAAAATCATTATTGTGCATCCAGAAGTTTTTGCAAAAATAAGACAAATTCCAAGAGAACGTGCCCAGAATCAGCGGATTCTATAAAAGACAGCCAATGAGGAAACCATACTAGTACTTAGCATTGAGAAGCTATAATTCACAAGCGACAATCTGAAGAAGAAACATCATTCATTGCCGAAATCGTGCATGTCTGGATATCGAGCTCCTGCGATACTTTGAATGTACTAAATTAAAAAGGATTTATTATCTATAAACATAACTCAAAGAGTGTTTTGTAGAATGAAGGCTGGTAACTGCACGGAAGGTGCACCTAATCACTGCCTTTTTTAATTTTCATTCCAATAATTTAATTATGTCTTTATTAAATTGTATTATAAATATAAAAAATCAACGACTAAAATTAATAATAAAAAAAAAAAAATCAATTTCGTCTCGATTTGTGCATTTAATTATAAATTTTATATTTATTAATTACTAAACATATTATTTATTTGGTTGGTATTCATGCCAAAATACTCTGGTGGCGTTGTTGACATAACATATAAATTCATTTGTTCCCCTGTTATTATCGACGGAGTGCTTGTGTTTGCTATGTTTTATTTCCGATTTATCGCGTTAAATCAGTTGATCAGTGATAAAAATGTGTTGATTTCGTGAGATTAATCAATTATCTACCGATTCATACCAAAATAAGTAATCGGGGTTCAGTTTTTAATAGTTAAAAGTTATATCAAAGTTTGGTAAATGAACTTCTATTTGGTTTGTTACATGAATAAATTTTTGGAGTTTATTCGATAAAAAAATGTATGAGAAGCTTATAAAATGCCGAATAATATTAATTCAAACAATTTTTGTGATAGTTTTATGGGTAAGTTATTTTAATATAATTTGAATTGGAATATTAGATTATAATATTTATTCGGGAATTGTCGAGAATTTTCGGATGATCTTCGTCACCTATTGTTATAAAGGTTATAAATAAACAACCACTAGACGCCATCTTTTTCACTGTTGATATGAGTTATAAATTGATGTTATTTGATATTAGAATGTGTTAATTGTAGTAGTTTAGTGATGAAAAGTGTTGAAATCGATAGAATAATCAATTATCTATCGATTGGTACTAAAAAAGTGTACGGGGCTCGGTTTTTAATAGTTTAAAAGTTACAACAAAATTTTAGTAAATCAAGTTCTGTTTCGCCTTGATATACAAATTGGTTTTTGGAGCTTATTAGATAAGAATAGGTATCAGAAGCAAACATAATTCCGAATAACAACAATATAAGTAATATTTGATAGTTTTTTCAATAAAATAATAAAATTCAGAATGTATTTGGAGAAAAGGGAAATACTTTTCAGAACTCATTTTCCAATAAATATGTTTTATTTGGTAAAAAGTTTTGTATAAATTATCAGAAACACAACGTCTCAACAGCAATGTGCTGCTTTTTTCAAGTGTATAAATGTATAATAACAAAAGTACAATAGGTGACTAGAGAAATATAAAATATTAACTCCTAGGATCGTAGAACTCAGCCTATGGTTTAGCTTATAATTCAATGTCCACAGGTCATTAGGAGAACATACAGAAATTCTGTCGATTTAAAATATTTGTTTACGCGTTATTTCTGGATCCAAATTAAAATAATTTTTTTTCAGGTGGAATATTTTCCGTCAGTGGAGAATTAAATGGATTTGAGCTCAAAAAGCGATATGATAATTGCTTAGCAGGACTGTCCAAACCAGGTACGATCCCGGGACAATACAAATTACTAAATAGATTGGGAGGCCGCAGAAACAAATACGCACACAAACACAGTTCGAGTATTCCCCTGATTTTCAAAAGGCTGTAACTTGGAGACAAATGGTCGTAGAGAGAATATAGAACGTCGTGGGCCGCACAAATATAAGTTGCGGATTGTGCTTTGAACAGATCTAGAGGTCAATGACCAAGGATTTATAGATTAACACGTAAGTCGATTTTTTGTCTTTTCAAAATTAATATTCTGATTTTATGGAATTTGAAAATCAAAACATTAATAAAAGCAATTTTTTGGAATTTTCGACGCTTGATGAAAGTATTAATGAGTTAAAATTTAACTGGAGATAGGTCATCGAATTATTTATTTTGTTTTTTCTATAAGCCATGAATTAACAAGCAGTTTCTGTTAGAACATACAATCAATTTTGCAATTCTTGAATAAAAATATAATTTTAGTAGCTGCATTGAGAAACAATTGGCTATTTTGTTGTTCTTCATTCAAATATTCCTTTTAAAACAATAAATTGAATCCATATACAATACAGATTATATTATTTTCAAATTCCATGAAAAAATTCATTTGAATCATAAAAACTTGAATACGAAGTTAGTCCAAAAAGTTGTCGGCTAAAAATATAGATGGCGTTAGTATGACCAAAATGCTATTACATTAAATAGGTAAAAACTTTTAGATGGTAAAAAATTTCAGACTTGTGTTGTGTGTTCAGTAGTTTTGTTGTAGCAGTGGCGGTAAGTGAACGATTTTTTTTCTGTATTATGAAATGAATACAATTAAAGTTCGTGCTGTGATTCAAAAATAAAAATGTGAGCTAGATTCTATATTAAATGAATTGTTCATTTATTTGCGACGATTAAAAAGTGGACGGTTGAATTTAAACGTGGTCGTTGGTCCACGATAATAAACCCACGCATTTACTATCGAAAAAATTAGAATATCTTTGCCAAGCATTCAATTGATTTCGAGCACATCTGGTTCACCACAAAATTGATGTTGGAAAAGAACAGCAGATAAAACAGCCCCCAAGGTGAATACTTTGATCCCGGATTGACAAAGTTCATGACTGGTAATTGATAAGAAGAAGAGAAGCGACATAATGAAGACATAATATAATCTGCGAACTAACAGTCCTCGGTTCCAGCAAGGCGAATTGGTGTGAATCAACAACCCCAGCAGAAGAAGAGGAAAAAATCCAAATTGCAGCGACTGGCAAAGACCATACGAAGATATAAAATGCTTGAATGACGTTGTACTCCGGAAACGGAAGGCAGAAACGGGATACCGAAGATTTTACATGGTAAATTGTGGCCATACCAAGAACGAGTTCCTGAGTCGCCGAGGTTGACGAACCATAAGGGAAGAACAGTGTCACGAATATGAAATATCTTAAGTTTTTAGTTCACACTTACGTTCATTTAAGTTATTTATTTGATAATTTATTGTAATTACGATCCAAGTTAGCATTTGTGAACAATGCTTAGCTCATTGTTGCAAAATATCATTGTTACAATTTATCTGCTGGCTGATTGACGGCGTTCTGATTGGTTAAAATATTCAACATTGTTGGAAAAGGTTATATAAGTCCACATGGACTGGTGAAAAGGGGAATAAATTAATCAATAAAAGTGATTGCTACCAATTTTGTTATTGTGCGACTAATTTTAGAGTAAATAAGTGTATTATCATTATAAAATCACAATTAAATTATGATAAATTGGTCTCAAAAGTGGGAAATTGAGTGAAAAGTATTTTGGATCCGGACGGCAAAAAGAGGAATTTGATTGCAGTGTTTGAAGTGCTGGAATATTGTGTTGGAACTGTTGTAAATGCCCACGACAAGAAGCATGGCCACCAGCTGGAAATGTTTATGGAATCAGTAAAAACAACAGCAGCTGAACAGAAAACGGCCATAGTTGAACAGAAAACATCCACATCGGAACAAAAGCAAGCTACAGAAGCCATGGAGATGATGAACGAGTCTGCAGAAGATATGAAACAATGGAAAGGAGAATGATTGAATCTACAGAAGAAATGGAAGTGGCAGTAGCTGAAGAAATACAAACAGTGAAACAATTTTCAGCCAAGCAAATAAGATTGATGGAGAAGAAAGTGACAGAAGCCACAAAAGGTATTTTTACTGAGTTAAAGAAGATATCGGAGCAGAATGAAACTATGATAGGAAAAATCTGGAAGATAGAGGAAGAGCATCAAATCAAGCAAGTTGAACATGATATGGAAGCGAAAATAGATTAAGTTGTCACCGAAAATCTACAGAGCCTTTATCTGAACGGAAACGGTGCACTTCTACAAATGAAAAGTGTTCTGATATCTATCCAAGAACACTTAGATTATGAGAAGCTGACGTCTGAATTGAAGCTCCGCTTCGAAGAGGAGCACATAAATAAACTGTTACATGGACAGCTGTAAAAGAAGATCTGGCAACGTTTATGTATGCTGCGCAGAGTCGGGCCAGGAAAGACTTTGCAAATTGTCGTGGTTTAACACAAGAATATGGTACAGTACAGTAATTTACGGATGGCATCGAAGACGATGAGATTGGGCGAGTCGTGAGATTATCGAATCCGAAGACGGTGATAGAAGCGCTTGAAGAAGTATTGGAAGCAGACGAAGGCGTCAAGATTGGTGAAGAGAGTGAGATGGCTAGAACGTGATAATGAGGTAAAAAGGACCACGACTTACACCGGGACTCGCCAACGAGAGCAGTCTTCGCGATTTGCACCAACGTCACCTACAGAGAAAAAGAATGAGATGTTGGCAGTGCGGCAAGAAAGACCATCTTCGAGTAGTTTGTTGTACCAAGCGTACTGTTGATTGTGGCACGAGCACCTCGTCGAAAAACTAAATTTTGCCTCTCTTCGAATTGGGTTTGGCTGGATCTCACAACGTGAGCCCCAAGGTCATCGATCTTCAGGTCTAAAAATAGGAACTAGTTACGTTGTAGAAGGGTTCGCGGAGAATGTACCATGTAATATGCTGTGGATATCGGGATGAAAGTCACCATTGTGCATCAAGAAGTTTCTGCAAAAATAAGACAAATTCCAGGAAAACGTGCCCAGAATCAGCGAATTTTATTGAAGACAGCCAATGTGAAAAGTATATTAGTATTCAGCGCAGAGGAGCTTGAATTCACAAGCGGCATTTTGAAGAAAAAACACCATTGCCGCAATCGTGCATGTCTGGATATCGAGTTCCTGCAATACTTGGAATGTACTAAATTAAAAATAGTGATCAGAACTTGAAAGTGTCCTATAGAATGAAGGCTGGCAACTGCACGGAAGGTGCGCCTAATCACGGGCGTTTTTGAATTTTTACTCCAAGAATTTAATTATATACTTTGTTAAATTGTATTAAAAATGTATAAAATCAACGACTAAAATCAATAATTAGCAAAAAATGATTAATGTCGTCTCAATTTGTGCATTTAATTATGAATTTTATATTTACTAATCACTAAACTTATTATTTATTTGGTTGGTACTCGTGTCCTAATACTTTGGTGGCGTGTTGTTGACATAACATATTAATTCATTTGTTCCCCTGTTAATATCGACGGAGTGCTTGTGTTCGCTATGTTTTATTTTTTATATATCGCGCTAAATCAGTTGATCAGTGGTAAAAATGTGTTGATTTCGTGAGATTAATCAATTATCTACCTATTCATACCAAAACAAGTAATCGGGATTCAGTTTTTAATAGTTAAAAGTTATATCAAAGTTTGGTAAATGAACTTCTATTTGGTTTGTTACATGAATAAATTTTTGGAGTTTATTCGATGAAAACATGTATGAGAAGCTTACAAAATGCCGAATAATATTAATTCAAACAATATTTGTGATAGTTTTATGGGTAAGTTATTTTAATATTATTTAAAATTGTAATATTAGATTATAATATTTATTCGGGAATTGTCGAGAATTTTCGGATGATCTTCGTCGCCTATTGTTATAAATAAACAACCACTAGACGCCATCTTTTTCACTGTTGATATGAGTTATAAATTGATGTTATTTGATATTAGAATGTGTTAATTGTTGTAGTTTAGTGATGAAAAGTGTTGAAATCGATAGAATAATCAATTATCCATCGATTGGTACGAAAAAAGTGTACGGGGTTCTGTTTTTAATAGTTCAAAAGTTATAACAAAATTTTAGTAAGTCAAGTTCTGTTTCGCCTTGATATACAAATTGGTTTTTGGAGTTTATTAGAAAAGAATAGGTATCAGAAGCAAATATAATGCCAAATAATAATAATGTAAGTAATATTTGATAGTTTTTTCAATAAAATAAAAAAATTCAGAATGTATTTGGAGAAAAGGAAAATACTTTTCAGAACTCATTTTTCAATAAATATGTTTTATTTGGTAAAAAGTTCTGTATAAATTATTAGAAACACAACGTCTCAACAGCAATGTGCTGCCTTTTTTAAGTGTATAAATGTATAATAACAAAAGTACAATAGGTGACTAGAGAAATATAAAATATTAACTCCTAGGATCGTAGAACTCAGCCTATGGTTTAGCTTATAATTCAATGTCCACAGGTCGTTAGGAGAACATATAGAAAATGTGTCGATTGTAAATATTTGTTTACGCGTTATTTCTGGATCCAAATTAAAATAATTTTTTTTCAGATGGAATATTTTCCGTCAGTGGAGAATTAAATGGATTTGAGCTCAAAAAGCGATATGATAATTGCTTAGCAGGACTGTCCAAACCAGGTACGATCCCGGGACAATACAAATTACTAAATAGATTGGAAGGCCGCAGAAACAAATACGCACACAAACACAGTTCGAGTATTCCCCTGATTTTCAAAAGGCTGTAACTTGGAGACAAATGGTCGTAGAGAGAATATAGAACGTCGTGGGCCGCACAAATATAAGTTGCGGATTGTGCTTTGAACAGATCTAGAGGTCAATGACCAAGGATTTATAGATTAACACGTAAGTCGATTTTTTGTCTTTTCAAAATTAATATTCTGATTTTATGGAATTTGAAAATCAAAACATTAATAAAAGCAATTTTTTGGAATTTTCGACGCTTGATGAAAGTATTAATGAGTTAAAATTTAACTGGAGATAGGTCATCGAATTATTTATTTTGTTTTTTCTATAAGCCATGAATTAACAAGCAGTTTCTGTTAGAACATACAATCAATTTTGCAATTCTTGAATAAAAATATAATTTTAGTAGCTGCATTGAGAAACAATTGGCTATTTTGTTGTTCTTCATTCAAATATTCCTTTTAAAACAATAAATTGAATCCATATACAATACAGATTATATTATTTTCAAATTCCATGAAAAAATTCATTTGAATCATAAAAACTTAGGTCCTATGTATTCATTTGTTATTGATTCAAATAAATACTCAAAACAAATGTCTGAAACATACGGAATTTGAGTTTTTACAGGGACTATTATCAAAAAATAGTTCTATAAAAAGATTTTAAAGTTATATAACAATAAAATGACAATGGCATTCGACTTAAGGTCTGCAATCATGTAATTTTTTTTCTTGAATACGAAGTTAGTCCAAAAAGTTGTCGGCTAAAAATATAGATGGCGTTAGTATGACCAAAATGCTATTACATTAAATAGGTAAAAACTTTTAGATGGTAAAAAATTTCAGACTTGTGTTGTGTGTTCAGTAGTTTTGTTGTAGCAGTGGCGGTAAGTGAACGATTTTTTTTCTGTATTATGAAATGAATACAATTAAAGTTCGTGCTGTGATTCAAAAATAAAAATGTGAGCTAGATTCTATATTAAATGAATTGTTCATTTATTTGCGACGATTAAAAAGTGGACGGCTGAATTTAAACAGTCATTGGTCCACGATGATAAACGCACGCATTTATTATTGAAAAATTAGAATATCTTTGCCAAGCATTCAATTGATTTCGAGCACATCTGGTTCAGCACAAAATTGATGTTGGAGAAGAACAGCAGATAAAACAGCCCCCAAGGTGAATACTTTGATCCCGGATTGACAAAGTTCATGATTGGTAATTGATAAGCAGAAGAGAAGCGACATAATGAAGACCTGATATGATCTGAGAACTAACAGTCCTCGGTTCCAGCAAGGCAAATTGGTGTGAATCAACAACCACAGCAGAAGAAGAGGAAAAAATCCAAATTGCAGCGACTGGTAAAGACCATACGAAGATATAAAATGCTTGAACAACGTTGTATTCCGGAAACGGAAGGCAGAAATGGGATACCGAAGATTTTACATGGTAAATTGTGGCCATACCAAGAACGAGTTTCTGAGTCGCCGAGGTTGACGAACCATAAGGGAAGAACAGTGTCACGAATATGAAATATCTTAAGTTTTTAGTTTACACTTACGTTCATTTAAGTTATTTATTTGATAATTTATTGTAATTACGATTCAAGTTAGCATTTGTGAACAATGCTTAGCTCATTGTTGCAAAATACCATTGTTACAATTTATCTGCTGGCTGATTGACGGCATTCTGATTGGTTAAAATATTCAACATTGTTGGAAAAGGGTATATAAGTCCACATGGACTGGTGAAAAGGGGAATAAATAAATCAATAAAAGTGATTGCTACCAATTTTGTTATTGTGCGACGAAATTTAGAGTGAATAAGTGTATTATCATTATAAAATCACAATTAAATTTGTGATAAATTGGTGTCAAAAATGGGCAATTGAGTGAAAAGTATTTTGAATCCGGACGGCAAAAAGAGGAATTTGATTGCAGTGTTTGAAGTGCTGGAATATTGTGTTGGAACTGTTGTAAACGCCCACGACAAGAAGCATGGCCACCAGCTGAAAGTGTTTATGGAATTAGTAAAAACAACAGCAGCTGAACAGAAAACGGCCTTAGCTGAACAGAAAACATCCACATCGGAACAAAAGCAAGCTACAGAAGCCATGGAGATGATGAACGAATCTGCAGAAGATATGAAATCCATGGAAAGGTGAATTATTGAATCTACAGAAGATATGGAAGTGGCAGTAGCTGAAGCAATGCAAACAGTGAAACAATTTTCAGCCAAGCAAATAAGATTGATGGAGAAGAAAGTGACAGAAGCCACAAAAGGTATTTTTACTGAGTTAAAGAAGATATCGGAGCAGAATGAAACTATGATAGGAAAAATCTGGAAGATAGAGGAAGATAGAAAAAATAGATTCAGTTGTCACCGAGCCTTCATCTGAACGGAAACGGTGCACTTCTACAAATGAAAAGCATTTTGATATCTATCCAAGAACACTTAGATTATGAGAAGATGACGTCTGAATTGAAGCTCCGCTTCGAAGAGGAACACATGAATAAACTGTTACATGGACAGCTGTAAAAGAAGATCTGGCAACGTTTATGTATGCTGCGCAGAGTCGGGCCAGGAAGGTTTTGCAAATTGTCGTGGTTTAGCACAAGAATATGTTAAAGTAAGACAATTTATGGATGGCATCGTCGACGATGAGATTAGACGAGTCGTGAGATTAACGAATCCGAAGACAATGAGAGAAGCGCTTACAAAAGTCTTGGAAATTGAGGCGGTCACGAAAGCGTCAAGATTGGTGAAGAGAGTAAGATGACTGAAACGTGATAATGAGGTAAAAAGGACCACGAGTTACACAGGGACTCGCCATCGAGATCAGTCTTTGCGATCTGCACTAACGACACCTAGAGAGAAGAATAATGAGTTGTTGGAAGTGCGGCAAGGACGGCCATCTTCAAGCAGATTGTCGTGGCAAGTGTACTGTTGATTGTGGCACGAGCACCTCGTCAAAAAAACTAAATTTAGCCTCTCTTCGAGAGCAGGATTGGCTGGATCTCACAACGAGAGCCCCAAGGTCATCGATCTTCAGGTCTATGAAGAGGAACTAGTCACGCTGTAGAAGGGTTCGCGGAGAATGTATCATGTAATATGCTATAGATTTCGGGATTAAAGTCACCATTGCGTATCATGAAGTTTCTGCAAAAATAAGACAAATTCCAGGAGAACGCGCCCAGAATCAGCAGATTTTATTGAAGACAGCCAATGTAAAAAGTATACTAGTACTCAGCGCAGAGGAGCTTGAATTCAAAAACGGCATTTTGAAGAAAAAACATCATTGCCGCAATCATGCATGTCTGGATATCGAGTTCCTGCGATACTTAGAATGTACTAAATTAAAAAGGGCTTATAATCAGAACTTGAAAAATGTCCATTAGAATGAAGGCTGGTAACTGCACGGAAGGTGCACCTAATCACGGCCTTTTTTGAATTTTCCAAGAATTTAATCATATACTTTGTTAAATTATATTAAAAATATATAAAATCAACGACAAAAATCAATAATTAACAAAAAAAAATCAATTTCGTCTGAATTTGTGCATTTCATTTTAATTTTATATTTATTATTACTAATCTTATTATTTATTTGGTTGGTATTCGTGTCCTAATACTTTGGTGGCGTTGTTGACATGACATATTAATTCATTTGTTGCCCTGTTATTACCGACAGAGCGCTTGTGTTCGCTATGTTTTATTTTTGATTTATCGCGGTAATCAGTTGATCAGTTATAAAAATATGTTGATTTCGTGAGCTTAATCAATTATCTACCGATTCATACCAAAATAAGTGATCGGGGTTCAGTTTTCAATAGTTAAAAGTTATATCAAAGTTTGGTAAATGAACTTCCACTTGGTTTGTTACATAAATAAATTTTTTGAGTTTATTCGATGAAAACATATGAGAAGCTTACAAAATGCCTAATAATATTAATTCAAACAATATTTGTGATAGTTTCATGAGTAAGTTATTTTAATATAATTTAAATTGTAACATTAGATTATAATATTTATTCGGGAATTGTCGATAATTTTCGGATGATCTTCGTCGCCTATTGTTATAAATAAACAACCACTAGACGCCATCTTTTTCACTGTTGATATGAGTTATAAATTGATGTTATTTGATATTAGAATGTGTTAATTGTTGTAGTTTAGTGATGAAAAGTGTTGAAATCGATAGAATAATCAATTATCTATCGATTGGTATTAAAAAAGTGTACGGGGCTCGATTTTTAATAGTTTAAAAGTTATAACAAAATATTGGCAAGTCAAAGTCTGTTTCGCCTCAATATACAAATTGGTTTTTGGAGTTTATTTGATAAGAATAGGTATCAGAAGCAAATATAATGCCGAATAATAACAATGTAAGTAATATTTGATAGTTTTTTCAATAAAATAATAAAATTCAGAATGTATTTTGAGAAATATTTCAGTGTATGTTTTTACACAATTTCGGGATCTAGCTTTATTCATATGCATCTTGAGATGTGCAAATGAAAAAAATATATCGATAAGTATCGTATTCCCGAGCAGTATTGATTATCGAGAAACAATTTCGATATTTTTTCCCAAAATCAGTAATTATCACACCGCATTATTAAAGTAAAATTCGGAAAATTGGAATCTTGCCCTCATTACATAAAAACACAAAAAGGAATGTAGGAAGTAGGCGAATTTATTTTATTGTTTCACAAATATGGTACAGAAAATGTGTCGAATGTAAATATTTGTTTCCTCGTTTTTTCTGGATCCAGACTTCCTGAAAATTAAAATAATTTCTTTTCAGGTGGAATATTCAACCTCAGTGGAGAATGATAATTGAAGGTCAAGGAACCAGATGATAGTTACTCGAAGGATCTAAAGGTCAGTGACCAGGGCAGTACCAGTAAAGGATTGAAGTCAAAATTAGGTTGTATATGAATTATTGGAGACCAAAAAATGAGATGTATTCAAGGATCTAGATATCAATGATCTAGTGATGAAAACACGTAAGTTGATTTTTTGTCTTTCCAAAATAAATACTTTTTTATGGAATTTCAAAATCTAAACATTATTAAAAACAGTTTTTTGGAATCTTCGAGATTTGATGAAAGTTATTTAATTATTTTAAGAGTTTCGGAGCGGGTTGTAAATAGGAACCAATCCTAATTAATAAACAATTTTGGAATAAAAGAAATATAAACAAATATTTGGATGGCTGATGCCAAGCGGCCAATCACTTTTTGGTTAAGGGTATATTAGTGTAAAAACAGTAAATTTAAGCCATTCTCTTAATTCTCGGTTGGCTTTTGTTATTGGGGGATATTTGTGGTAATAATAATTGTTCCAGCAATTGTTATCGTATTTATTTAAGGTTTTATATTGTTACAAATATGAAATATCTTTGTTTACACGTGTAAATTTGTTTTTTATTTGATAATTTATTTTAATTACGGTCTAAGTTAGTATTCGCAAACAATCTAAAAAATGTTTGTCAGACATTTGAATGCTTGCTCATTGTTGCAAAATATCAGTGTTACAATTGGCCCGCTGGCTGATTGGCGGCATTCTGATCAGTAAGAATATTGGACATTGTTGGAAAACGGTATATAAGTATTTTATTATTGTGCGATGAATTTGAAGGTGAATAAGTGTACTGTCATTATAAAATCACAATAAAATTTGTGACAAATTGGTGTTAGAAGTGGGATCCTTGAAAATTGAGTAAAAGTAATTTTGGATCGGGACGGAAAAAAGAGGAATTTGGTTACAGTGCTGTGAAGCACTCACGACAAGGAGTATGGCTACCAGTGAGATGCAGGAACAGCTGAAAAACTACATACTTCTAATCCCAGAACCAGCTGCTTTTACTGAAGAGTGAAGACAGGCAATGCATAAGGATGCCAGTACTCAGCGTAGAGGAGCTTGAATTCACAATTTGCAATCTGAAAAAGAAACATCAAGTAATAATTTTCGCAATCGTGGATGACTGCATTTTGGATGTTGAGTTCTTGCGAGATCTGGGTTGCCTTCAATTTAAACGGTGATGTCCTGTGAATTGGTTATAGAGTAGAAGTATTTTTTCACTGTTGACAAATGGAAATAGCAAGTAGTGGGGGATGTGGCTCATGCCAGTTAAATTAGACAACATTCCAGAAGGTTTTTTGAACCTTATAGGTCACCGTCAAGCCGAAGAGGCTGTAATATTGATTCGAAAAATTGAAGGTACAGTCTCCAAGAAGGACCCATTTTCAAAATAACTGTGTCAATCAACTCAAAATTCATTCGAAAGAAGCAGTACTTACTTGATGGAACAGAAAAAACAATTACGCGATTTGTTATTGGAATATCCATATTTTTACCAAGGATTCAAGTACGAATACACAAGATGTACAGCCGACCAAACAGCCCCCAAGGCGTATATCTTTGTCCCGGATTGACGAAGTTCATAAACTGATAATTGACATGCAGGAAAGAGGCGTCATTGAACCATCAACAAGTCCCTGGGTCGCTCCGATAGTTCCACTCGTTTTTGTGTGGATTACTGTAAATTGAACGAATTACCTCGTGCCAAGAATCCCTCGATGCGACGAAGAAATGACTTGACTGAGTGCCAAATTTGGGAGAGCAAATTTTGGAACAATTGCTTGATGGTAACAGCGGTGAACGTTTCTACTGGATTGACTATCAAGAAGACGTATAAGAATGTTGCAAGATTTGTGAACGCTGAGACTCAAGAAAGAGGCCCACCATTTGACAACGCGCTAAGATGCAGCAGTAAAACGAAGAGGATTCATTTGAGAGGACTGACGTGGACATATTTGGACTTTTGCTTATTACTGAACGGAGAAACAATTACTTAGTTGTTGCCGTGGATTATTTCATCAAGTGGCCGGAAGAAATCAAGCAACTGAAGCAGTTGCGGAAGCCCTTATTAAGAACGTGATTTCAAGATTCACAGTGCCATTGGAGTAACATTCCAATCAAGGCAGAAGTTTCCAAATACTGTTACAGCCACAGTGTGATGGCATGTTAGAACGTTTTAACAAAACAATTCTGGATTGTCAAAATTCGTTAACGAACTCCGAAGTGATTGGGATAAGAAGATTCACTATGTCTACTATCAATCAGCTAATACACTCCAGTCAAGCTCATGATCGGTCGGAAGCTGCGGTTCCACCTGAAGACAATGAGCAACATTTGCCGGAATGGGTCAGCCATCTTCAGGACAACTTATGTAGCGTCCACTAGATGCCATCGACAGAATGAAGGCCCAATATGATCTGCGAGCAAATAGTCCCCGGTCCCTACAAGGCGAATTGGTGTGGTTCTACAACCCCAGCAGAAGAAGAGGAAAAAGTCCAAGATGCAGAGACTGGGAAAGACCATAAGAAGTTATAAAATGCTTGAATGACATTGTATTGCGGATACGGAAGGCAGAAACGGGAATTCGAAGGTTGTATATGGTAAATTGTGGCCGTACCAAGTACGCAGTGTCACAAATATGAAATATCTTAAGTTTTTAATTTATACTGATGTTCATTGAAGTTATTTATTTGGTAATTTATTGTAATTACGATCCAAGTTAGCATTTGCGAACATTGTTGCAAGATATTGTCACAAATGTGAAATATTTTGAATAATTAGTTCACATAAATATTTATTTGAATTCGCTATAACTGTAATCCTAGTTAGTATTGACATTGACTAAGTCGATGTTCAATTATCAGACGTGATTGACAGCCTACGGTTACTAGATGTTTGGTGGTTGCCAGGCATCAACTGTTAAACAATTGAATGTTGGCCCATTGTCGGCTTAGGTATATAAGAGTGTGAGCTAGGAGAGGATTCAGTGATTCAGTTAGGCTAACTGTGAGCGATATTGTGTTTATACGAGTTTATAAATTAAATATCGGCACTGTGTTAATGAATTATTCTGAATAAAATTTGTGACAAATTGTAGCAGAAGTGGGATCCTGAGAAATTGGGTGAAAATAATTTTTGGATCCGTACGACGAATAGTGATTTAGGTTGCAGTGTTGTGAAGTGTTTAAAATTAAGTTGGAACTGTTGTAAATGCTCAACAACAACCATGTCCACCAGCGAGACGCAAGATCAGCTGAAGATGATGATGGAATTCATGAAGACATCGGTGGCATTCATGGACAAGAAAATGCTGAACTAAAAGTGGCAATGGCTGAAGAAATGCAAGCAGTGAAAGCGAAAGGCGCAGTAGCTGAAGAGATAAAAATGGTGAAAGAAGCGACAGAGAAAATGGCTACAGAGTTGAGAAAGATCTCGGAGCAGACTGAAATGGTAACAGACAAAATTCAAGAGATTAAAAAGAAATTTGATGGGAAACTTACTGAAGTAAATCGTCGAGTTGAGCAAGTTGAATAAGATCTAGAAGCAAAATTAGACTCTATTGTCACCAAGAAACTACAGAGTCTTAGTCTCAATAGCGAGCCCTACGGATAGAAAATGTTCCAGCATCTACACCAAGAGAAATTACATCAAATTTCACCCTCAAACCAACGCCGTATTACGGTAAGACTTCCTGGGATGAATATTTCGCTCAATTTGAACTGATTTCGGAGAATAATGGTTGGAGTGTGAAACAAAAAGCTATTGTACTGGCTGGAATGCTCCGAGATACAGCATTAGCGGTACTCTCAGGACTGTCCGAACAAGAACGCCTAGATTATGGGAAACTGACGTCTGAATTGAGACTGCGCTTTGGAGAAGAGCACATGAAGGAATTGCTACATGTGGTCGTACACAACTACACAAAGAAGATCTAACTACATTTGCATATGATGTGCAGAGTCTGGCCAGGAAAGCTTTTGCAAATTGTCCTGGCTCAACACAGGAATATGTAGCAGTAAGACAATTCGTGGATGGTAAAGGCCTTGGAAATTGAGGCGGCCACGAAGGCGTCAAGACTGGCAAAGAGAGTGAAGTGGTTCGAGCGCGATGAGGACGACTCATACAGGGAGCCGCGAACGAGAGCGATCTTCATCTCGATTAGTACCGACCTCACTTGGACCGAGAAGAAGAATTAGATGTTGGCAGTGCGGTAAAGAGGGTCAGATTCGAATAGACTGCCGTACCAAACATACTGTTGATTGTGGCATGAATACGTCATCTGGACGGCAGGAATTACCCAGATTTTGGAGAATAAGATACTGGCAGTGTGGTCAGGAAGGACATCTTCGAGCAGATTGTGGTACGAACACATCGTCAGCAAAAAACAAGTTCACTGGTATAGAGAAGCAAAAGCTGACGGGATCTCCCATCAAGAGTTCCAAGCGCGGAGAATTCGAGCCAGCCCAACCGTGGAAGGATTCGTGGAGAATGTACCGTGTAAAATGGTGCACTGGAGCAACTGTCACCATTGCCATTATAAAATCACAATAACATTTGTGATAAATTGGTGTCAAAAGTGGAATTCTGGGAAATTGGATGATGTACTTTTAGATCTGGACATCAAAAAGAGGAATTTAATTGCAGTGTTTGAAGTGCTAGAATATTGTGTTGAAATTGTTGTAAATGCCCACGACAAGAAGCATGGCCACCAGCTGAAAATGTTTATGGAACTAGTAAAAACGACAGCAGCTGAACAGAAAACGGCCATAGCTGAACAGAAAACATCCACATCGGAACAAAAGCAAGCTACAGAAGCCATGGAGATGATGAACGAATCTGCAGAAGATATGAAATCCATGGAAAGGAGAATGATTGAATCTACAGAAGAAATGGAAGTGGCAGTAGCTGAAGAAATGCAAACAGTGAAACAATCTTCAGCCAAGCAAATAAGATTGATGGAGAAGAAAGTGACAGAAGCCATAAAAGGTATTTTTACTGAGTTGAAGAAGATATCGAAGCAGAATGAAACTATGATAGGAAAAATTTAGAAAATAGAGGAAGATAGAGAAAATAGACTCAGTTGTCACCGAGAAACTACAGAGCCTTCATCTGAACGGAAACGGTACAGTTCTACAAATGAAAAGTGTTCCGATGTCCATCCAAGAACACTTAGATTATGAGAAGCTAACGTCTGAATTGAAGCTCCGTTTCGGAGAAGAGCACATATAAAATCTGCTACATGGACAGCTACATACCGTACACAACTATAAAAGAATATCTGACAACGAATGCTGTGCAGAGTCTGGCCAGAAAAGCTTACGTGAATTATCCTGGATCAACAAAATTTATGGATGGCATCGGTGACGACGATGGTGAGAGAAGCGCTAAAAAGCCCTGAAAATATTGGTAGCTACGAAGGCGTCAAGATTTGCCAAAAGAGTGAAGTGGTTGAAATGTGATAATGAGGTAAAAAGGACCGCGACTTACACAGAGTCGCCAGCAGGAGCGGTCTTCTCGATTTGCACCAACGTCACCTGAAGAGAAAAAGAATGAGATGCTGGAAGTGCGGCAAGGAGAGCCACCTTCGAGCAGATTGTCGTGCCAAGCGTACTGTTGATTGTGGCACTAGCACCTCGACGAAAAACTAAATTTAGCCTCTCTTCGAAAGCAGAGTTTGGCTGGATCTCACAACGTGAGCCCCAAGGTCATCGATCTTCAGGTCTAAAAAGAGAAACTAGTCCAGCTGTAGAAGGGTTCGCGGAGAATGTAACATGTAATATGCTGCTAGATACCGGAACGAAAGTCACTATTGTGCATCCAGAAGTTTCTACGAAAATTAGACATTCCAAGAGAACACGCCTAGAACCAGCGGATTTTATTAAAGACAGCCAGTGTGGGAAGTATACTATTACAGCGCAAATGAGCTTGAATTCACAAGTGGCAATCTGAAGAAGAAACTTTGAATGTACTAAATTTAAAGGGACTTATTATCTATGATCAGAACTCCAAATAGAATAAAGGCTGGTAACTGCGCTTGAGGTGCACCTTATCACGGAATTTTTAAAGCTTTTATTCCAAGAATTTAATTATATACTTTGTTAAATTGTATTTAAAATGTATAAAATCAACGACTAAAATTAATAATTAACAAAAAATAATCAATTTCGTCTTAATTTGTGCATTTAATTATAAATTTTATATTTATTAATCACTAAACTTATTATTTATTTAGTTGGTATTCGTGTCCTAATACTTTGGTGGCGTTGTTGACATAACGTATTAATTCATTTGTCCCCCTGTTATTACCGACGAAGCGCTTGTGTTTGCTATATTTTATTTCCGATTTATCGCGTTAAATCAGTTGATCAGTGGTGAAATTGTGTTAATTTCGTGAGATTAATAAATTATCTACCGACTCATACCAAAACAAGTAAAAGGGGTTCAGTTTTTAATAGTTAAAAGTTATATCAAAGTTTGGTAAATGATCTTCTGTTTGGTTTGTTACATGAATGAATTTTTGGAGTTTATTCGATGAAAACATGTATGAGAAGCTTATAAAATGCCGAATAATATTAATTCAAACAATATTTGTGATAGTTTTATGGGTAAGTTATTTTAATATAATTTAAATTGTAATATTAGATTATAATATTTATTCGGGAATTGTCGAGAATTTTCGGATGATCTTCGTCACCTATTGTTATAAATAAACAACCACTAGACGCCATCTTTTTCACTGTTGATATGAGTTATAAATTGATGTTATTTGATATTAGAATGTGTTAATTGTAGTAGTGTAGTGATGAAAAGTGTTAAAATCGATAGAATGATCAATTATCTATCGATTGGTACTAAAAAAGTGTACGGAGCTCGGTTTTTAATAGTTTAAAAGTTATCAACAAGTCCCTGGGTCGCTCCGATAGTTCCACTCGTTTTTGTGTGGATTACCGTAAATTGAACGAATTACCTCGCGCCAAGAATCCCTTGATGCGACGAAGAAATGACTCGACTGAGTGCCAAATTTGGGAGAACAAATTTCAGAACAATTGCTTGATGGTAACAGCGGTGAACGTTTCTACTGGATTGACTATCAAAAAAACGTAGAAGAATGTTGCAAGATTTGTGAACGCTGAGACTCAAGAAAGAGGCCCATCATTTGACAACGCGCTAAGATGCAGCAGTACAACGAAGAGGGTTCATTTGAGATTACTGACGTGGACATACTTGGACTTTTGCTTATTACTGAACGAAGAAACAATTACTTGGTTGTTGCCGTGGATTATTTCATCAAGTGGCCGGAAGTAATACTATTAAGAAATCAAGCAACTGAAGCAGTTGCGGAAGCCCATATTAAGAACGTGATTTCAAGATTCACAGTGCCAATGGAATTACATTCCGATCAAGGCAGAAGTTTTCAAATACGTAATGAAGATTTTGGGCATCAGCAAGTGCTACAGCCACAGTGTGAAGGCATGTTAGAAAAGTTCAATAAAACAATTCTGGATTGTCAAAATTCGTTAACGAACTCCGAAATGATTGGGATAAGAAGATTCACTATGTCTTCTATCGTACAGATCGACAGTCAATCAGCTAATACACTCAAGTCAAGCTCATGATCTGTCGGAAGTTGCGGTTCCACCTGAAGACAACGAGCAACATTTGCCGGAATGGGTCAGCCATCTTCAGGACAACTTGTGTAGCGTCCACTAGCTGCCATCGACAGAATGAAGGCCCAATATGATCTGCGAGCAAACAGTCCCCGGTTCCAACAAGGCGAATTGGTGTGGTTCTACAACCCCAGCAGAAGAAGAGGAAAAAGTCCAAATTGCAGAGACTGGAAAAGACCATACGAAGTTACAAAAAGCTTGGACGACATTATATTTAGTATACAGGCAGACAGGAAAAACCGAAGGTTGTACATGGTTAAATGTGGCCATATCAAAAACGAGTTCCTGAATCGCCGAGATTGACGAACCATGGAGAGCAGTAGCAGTGTCCCATATATGAAATATCTTAAGTTTTTAGGTTACGTTCATTTAAGTTATTTATATGATAATTTATTGTTATTACGATCCAAGTTAGCATTTGCGAACAATGCTTAGCTCAGTGTTGCAAAATATCATTGTTACAATTGATCCGCTGATTGAAGACGTTCTGATTAGTTAAAATATTCAACATTGTTGGAATAGGGTATATTAGTCCACATGGACTCGTGAAAAGGGTAATAATTAATCAATAAAAGTGATTGCTACCAATTTTGTTATTGTGCGACGAATTTTAAAGTGAATAAGTGTATTATCATTATGAAATCAAAATAAAATTTGTGGTAATTAGTGTCAAAGTGGGATTCTTGGAAATTGAGTAAAAGTTATTTTGGATCCGCACGGCAAAAAGAGGAATTTGATTGCAGTGTTTAAAGTGCTGGAAAACTGTGTTGAAACTGTTGTAGATACCCACGACAAGAAGTATTACCACCAGTTAGATGCAGGAACAGCTGAAAATATTTACGGAAAAACGACGACAGCTGAACACAAAGTGGCCATAGCTAAACAGAAAGCATCGGAAGTCATGGAGAAGAAGAAATCTGCAGAAGGAATGAAATTGATGGAAAGGAGAATGATTGAATACACAGAAGATGTGAAAGTGGCAGTAGCTGAAGAAATGCAAGCAGTGAAAGAATATGCAGCCAAGCAGAAGAAAGTGACAGGAGCCACAGAAGGTATTTCTGCAGAGTTGAAGAAGATATTGGAGCAGAATGAAACTATAGATAGATAGATGAATAATTTACTGGAGGAAAGAATCAAATCGAGCAGTTAGATAATGATATGGAAGCGAAATAGACTTAATTGTCACCGAAAAACTACAGAGCTTTCATCTGAACGGAAACGGTGCAGTTCTACAAATGAAAAATGTTCCGATGTTTATCCAAGAACACTCAGATTTTGAGAAGTAGACGTCAGAATTTAAGATCCGCTTCGGGGAGGTGCACAAAAAAAAACTGCTACATGGACAGCTATGGAACTGTACACAACTGTAGAAGAAGATCTGACAACGTTTGCGAATGATGTGCAGAGTCTGGCTAGGAAAGCTTTCGTTCATTATCCTGGATCAACACAAGAACATGTGGCAGTAAGAATATTTATTGATGGCATCGGTGACGACGATGGTGAAAGAAGCGCTAGCAAAAGCACTAAAAATCTAGGCAGCCACGAAGGCGTCAAGATTGGCCAAGAGAATGAAGTGGTTGGAATGTGATAATGAGGACCACTACTTACACAGGGACCCGCCAACGAGAGTAATTTTCGCGATTTGCACCAACGACACCTAGAAAGAAGAAGAATGAGATGTTGGAAGTGCTTCAAGAACGACCCTCTTCGACCAGATTGTCGTGCCAAGCGTACTGTTGATTGTGGCACGAGCACTTCGTCGAAAAACTAAATTTAGCCTCTCTTCGGAAGCAGAAGTTGGCTGAATCTCAAATCGAAAGCCCCAAGATCATCGACTTTCAGGTCTAAAAAGAGAAACCAGTCCAGCTATAGAAGGGTTCGTGGAGAATGTACCATGTAAAATGATGCTAGATACCAGGACGAAAATCACCATTGTGCATCCAGAAATTTTTGCAAAATAAGACAAATTCCAAGAAAACGTGCCCAAAACCAGCGGATTTTATTAAAGACAGCCAATTAGGAAAGTATACCAATGCTCAGCGCAGAACTCAAAAAGTGTCCTGTAGAATGAAGGCTGGTAACTGCACCTAATTACGATGTTTTTCTGAATTTTTATTCCAATAATTTAATTATAAATACTTTGTTAAATTGTATTAAAAATATATAAAATCAATGACTAAAATTAATGATTAACAAAAAATAATCAATTTCGTCTCAATTTGTGCATTTAATTATAAATTTTATATTTATTAATCGCTAAACTTATTATTTATTTGGTTGGTATTCGTGTCCTAATACTTTGGTGACATTGTTGACATAACATATTAATTCATTTGTTCCGCTGTTAATATCGACGGAGTGCTTGTGTTCGCTATGTTTTATTTTCGATTTATCGCGTCAAATCAGTTGATCAGTGGTGAATATGTGTTGATTTTGTGAGATTAATCAATTATCTACCGACTCATACCAAAACAAGTAATCGGGGTTCAGTTTTTAATAGTTAAAAGTTATATCAAAGTTTGGTGAATGAACTTCTGTTTGGTTTGTTACATGAATAAATTTTTGGAGTTTATTCGATAAAAACATGTATGAGAAGCTTATAAAATGCCGAATAATATTAATTCAAACAATTTTTGTGATAGTTTTATGAGTAAGTTATTTTAATATAATTTAAAATTGTAATATTAGATTATAATATTTATTCGAGATTTGTCGAGAATCTCCGGATGATCTTCGTCACCTATTGTTATAAATAAACAACCACTAGACGCCATCTTTTTCACTGTTGATATGAGTTATAAATTGATGTTATTTGATATTAGAGTGTGTTAATTGTAGTAGTTTAGTGATGAAAAGTGTTAAAATCGATAGAATAATCAATTATCTATCGATTGGTACTAAAAAAGTGTACGGGGCTCGGTTTTTAATAGTTTAAAAGTAATAACAAAATTTTAGTTAGTCAAGTTCTGTTTCGCCTTGCTATACAAATTGGTTTTTGGAGCTTATTAGATAAGAATAGGTATCAGAAGCAAATATAATGCCGAATAACAACAATGTAAGTGATATTTGATAGTTTTTTCAATAAAATAATAAAATTCAGAATGTATTTGAGAAATATTTCGGTGTATGTTTTTACACTATTTCGGGATCTAGTTTTATACATATGCATCTTGGGATGTGCAAATGAAGAAAATATATCGATAAGTATCGTATTCCCAAGCAGTATCAATATTTATTGAGAAACAATTTCGATATTTTTGTCCAAAACCAGTAATTATCAAATCGCATTATTAATTTAAAATTCGGAAAATTGAAATCCTGCCCTCATTACATAATATACACACAAGAAAAATGTAGGAAGTAGGCCAATTTAATTTATTGTTTCCCAAATATGGTACAGAAAATGTGTTGGATGTAAATATTTGTTTCCGCGTTATTTCTGGATCCAGACTTCCGCAAAATTAAAATGATTTCTTTTCAGGTGGAATACTCGACCTCAGTGGAGAATGATAATTGAAGGTCAAGGAACCAGATCATTAATACTCAAAGGATGTAAAGGTCAGTGACCAGGGCAGTTCCAGTGAAGGATTGAAAAGTCAAAAATAGGTAGTATATGAATTATTGGAGATAAAAAATGAGATGTATTCAAGGATCTAGATATCTATGACCTACTGATGAAAACACGTAAGTTGATTTTTCAAAATCTAAACATTATTAAAAACAATTTTTTGAAATCTTCGAGGTTTATTTTTTATTTTATGAGTATCGGAGCGCGTTGCACTTAGAACCAATCCTTTAGAATATGAAATATATAAACAAATATTTGGATAAATGATGCCAAATGGCAAATTACTTTTTTATTAAGAGTATATTAGTAAGTTTAAGCCATTTATTCAATTCTCGGTTGGCTTTCTTTATTGGTTGATATCTGTGATTTTTCCAGCAATTGTTATCGTGTTTATTTAAGGTTTTATATTGTTACAAATATGAAGTATCTTTGTTTACAACAATGTTTATGTAAATTTGTTATTTATTTTAATTACGGTCCAAGTTAGTATTCGCAAACAATCTAAAAAATGTTTAATTGTCAAACATTTGAATGCTAGCTCATTGTTGCAAAATATCAGTGTTACTATTGGTTCACTGGCTGATTGACGGCATTCTGGTCAGTTAGAATATTGGACATTATTAGAAAACGGTATATATGTAAGTCTGTGTAATCATTCAATAAAAGTGATTTTTTGTGATTTTATTATTGTGCGATGAATTTGAAGGTAAATAAGTGTGATTATAAAATCACAATAAAATTTGTGACAAATTGGTGTTAGGAGTGGGATCCTTGAAAATTGAATAAAAGTTATTTTGGATCCGGACAGAAAAAAGAGGAATTTGATTACAGTGCTGTGAAGTGCTGGAAAATTGTGCTGGAACTATTTTAGATACCCACGACAAGAAGTATGGCTACCAGTGAGATGCAGGCACAGCTGAAAATGCTGAAAAACTACACACCTTTAATCCCAGAACCAGCGGCTTTTACTGAAGAGTGAAGACAGGCAATGGAAAAGGATGCCAGTACTCAGCGTAGAGGAGCTTGAATTCACAATTTGAAATCTGAAGAATTTACACCAAGAATTAATTGCCGCAATCATGGATGACTCATTTTGGGTGTTGAGTTCCTGCGAAATCTTGGTTGTCTTAAATTTAAACGGCGATGTCCTGCGAATTGGTAATGGAGAAGGAGTATTTTTTCACTGTCGACAAATGGAAATGGAAGTGGTGGATATTGTTGCTCATGATATTTTCTCAGTCTTTCTTATTCGGAAGAGCTAGTTCCAGTTGAAGTAGACAACATTCCAGAAGATTTTTTGATCCTAACTGAGTTAGTGTAAAATCTCCAACTACTTAGAATTCTAAATGTTTCGGATTGTCTACTTCGAATTAAAAAGGGAATATTGATTAGAAAAATTGAAGGTACAGTCACTGATCTCTATATAACACTGGATTGGGTTTAGACCGTATTCGGGCATCTGAAAGCGGCCCCTGTTGAACGGCGGCCTTGACAGTAAAACTGAGGTTTTGTGTCACTATTCGGCGGCAAATTCAGAACATTTATAGAAGACACTCGATGAAATTCAAAGTATAATGCAAGTTAGATGATGAAATTATTCTCAATATACGTCAATATGCACACATTAATAATCAATAATAGTTAAAAGTATTTAAAAATTGTTATAATAGTTGAAATATATAAAAATATTCATTAATTGCTCAAAATATTTGTTAACTTTTTAGTATCAGTATTTTAACTATTTTTTTAAACATTTTAGCTCTGAATTATCAAATTTATTGAATAGTTTTACGATTTTTGTTATAAATCTAAACAATAAATAAATCGTATTGAGAATTGTGTGACTATTTGAACATTTTTTTTGGTTTTGCAGTTAACGCTATAGTTTTTGTATAGTTCGTTGAAAATAGTCGGAACAACATCATTTTCCAAAGTCGTGTATCTTTTCGCGGACGCAACAAAATTTTGAGAACATAACCTCATGTTTTTGGCTATTTCTAAGTTTGGCAAACCCATTTGTTCGAGCCATTTTTGGAACGATTGTTCATCGGATGGAAATCTTGAAAATATTCACATCATAGCATAGCAATAAAAATAAGTAATGTTTACTTATTTCAGTCATAACGACAGTTACTTCAGGTTCATTTGTTGTACTTACTTGTGCAGTGTCAAATTTCTCGATGAATCGGGTTTCTTTCCGAAAAACATGTACTCGATCATCATGTTTGATAAATAAAGTCCCGGCAAACCAAACAGCTAAATTTTAAATATCGCGGCACAACGCGGTATTGATCTGACACAAAACCTCAGTTTTTGCCAAGATGGCGACGCTCAATTGGGGCTGCATTCCAGCGGCCTAAATCCAATCCAGTGTTATATAGAGATCAGTGACTACAGTCAAGCTCATGATCGGTCGAAAGCTGCGGTTCCACCTGAAGACAACGAGCAACATGACACTGAATGAAGACCCAATATGATCTGCTAACAGTTCCCGGTTCCAACTAGGCAAATTGGTGTGGTTCTACAACCTCAGCAGAAGAAGAGGAAAATATCCAAATTGCGGAGACTGGGAAAGACCATACGAAGTTATAAAATGCCTGAACGACATTGTATTCCGGAAGGCAAACGGGAAACCGAAGGTTTTACATGGTGAATTGTGGCCATACCAAGAACGAGTTCCTGAGTCGCCGAGGTTGACGAACCATAAGGGGAGAACAGTTTCACAAATATGAAATATCTCAAGTTTTTAGTTTATACTGATGTTCATTCAAATTATTTATTTGATAATTTATTGTAATTACGATCCAAGTTAGCATTTGCAAACAATGCTTAGCTCATTGTTGCAAAATATCATTGTTACAATTGATCCGCTGGCTGATTGACGACGTTCTGATTAGTTAAAATATTCAACATTGTTGGAATAGGGTATATTAGTCCAAATGGACTCGTGAAAAGGGGAATAATTAATCAATAAAAGTGATTCCTACCAATTTTGTTATTGTGCGACGAATTTTAAAGTGAATAAGTGTATTATTATATAATTACAATAAAATTTGTAATAAATTGTTGTCAAAAGTGGGATTCTTGGAAATTGAATAAAAGTTATTATGGATCCGGACATCAAAAAGAGGAATTTGATTGCAGTGTGTAAAGTGCTGGAATATTGTATTGGAACTGTTGTAGATACCCACGACAAGAAATATCACCACCAGTTAGATGAGGGAACAGCTGAAAATGTTTATGGAACTAGTAAAAACGACGACAGCTGAACAGAAAGTGGCCATAGCTAAACAGGAAGCTTCGAAAGCCATGAAGAAGGAAAGAAGAATTATTGAATTCACAGAAGATGTGTAAGTGGCAGTAACTGAAGAAATGCAAGCAGTGAAAGAATATGCAGCCAAGCAGAAGAAAGTGACAGGAGCCACAGAAGGTATTTCTGCACAGTTGAAGAAGATATTGGAGTAGAATGAAAATATAAAATGATAAATCTGGAATATAGATAAAGAGCATTAAATCAAGCGAGTCGAACATGATATGGAAGCGAAAATAGAATCAGTTGTCACCGAATAACTACAGAGCCTCAGTCTGAATGGTGATGGTGCAGCGCTACGAATGGAAAGTGTTCCGATGTCTATCCAAGAACGCTTGGATTATGGGAAGCTGACGTCTGAATTGAAGCTACGTTCCGGGGAAGAACGCATGTAAAAACTGTAGCTACGGAACCGTACACAGCTGTAGAAGAAGATCTGGCAACGTTTACGTATGCTTCGCAGAGTTATGGATGGCATCGTGAGATTAGCGAATCCGAAGACAGTGGGAGAAGCGCTTACAAAAGAAAGCCTTGGAAATTGAGGCGGTCACGAAGGCGTCAAGATTGGTGAAGAGAGTGAGATGCCTCAAACGTGATAATGAGGTAAAAAGAACCACGACTTACACAGGGACTCGCGAACGAGAGCAATCTTCGCCTTTTACACCAACGTCACCTAGAGAGAAAAAGAATAAGATGTTGGCAGTGCGGCAAGCAAGGTCATCTTCAAGTAGATTGTCGTGCAAAGCGTACTATTGATTGTGACACGAGCACCTCGTCAAAAAACTAAATTTAGCCTTAAGCAGGGATTGGGTCGATCTCAAATCGAGAGCCCCAAAGTCATCGATCTTCAGGTCTTAAAAGAGAAACTAGTCCAGCTGTAGAAGGGTTCCCGGAGAATGTACCATGTAATATGCTGCTAGATACCGGGATGAAAGTCACCATTGTGCATCCAGAAGTTTCTGCAAAAATAAGACAAATTCCAAGAGAACGCGCCCAGAATCAGCGGATTTTGTTAAAGACAGCCAATTAGGAAAGTATACTAGTACTCAGCGCAGAGAAGCTTGAATTCTTGAGCGGAAATCTGAAGAAAAAACATCAGTGCCGCAATCGTGCATGTCTGGATTTCCTGGGATGCTTTGAATGTACTAAATTTAAAAGGACTTATTATCTATAATCAGAAATTAAAAAATTTCCCATAGAATGAAGGCTGGTAACTGCATTCAAGTTGCACCTAATCACGGATTTTTTTAAGTTTTTATTCCAAGAATTTAATTATTCCCTTTGTTAAATTGTATTGAAAATATATAAAATCAACGACAAAATCAATAATTAACAAAAAATAATCAATTTCGTCTCAATTTGTGCATTTAATTATAAATTTTATATTTATTATTGCTAAACTTATTATTTATTTGGTTGGTATTCGTGTCCTAATACTTTGGTGGCGTTGTTGACATAACGTATTAATTCATTTGTTCCCCTGTTATTATCGACAGAGCGCTTGTGTTTGCTATGTTTTATTTCCGATTTATCGCGTTAAATCAGTTGATCAGTTATAAAAACGTGTTGAATTCGTGAGATTAATCAATTATCTAACGATTCATACCAAAACAAGTAATCGGGGTTCAGTTTTTAATAGTTAAAAGTTATATCAAAGTTTGGTAAATGAACTTCTGTTTGGTTTGTTACATGAATGAATTTTTGGAGTTTATTCGATGAAAACATGTATGAGAAGCTTATAAAATGCCGAATAATATTAATTCAAACAATATTTGTGATAGTTTTATGGGTAAGTTATTTTAATATAATTTAAAATTGTAATATTAGATTATAATATTTATTCGGGAATTGTCGAGAATTTCCGAATGATCTTCGTCACCTATTGTTATAAATAAACAACCACTAGACGCCATCTTTTTCACTGTTGATATGAGTTATAAATTGATGTTATTTGATATTAGAATGTGTTAATTGTTGTAGTTTAGTGATGAAAAGTGTTAAAATCGATAGAATAATCAATTATCTATCGATTGGTACTAAAAAAGTGTACGGGGCTCGGCTTTTAATAGTTTAAAAGTTATAGCAAAATTTTAGTAAATCAAGTTCTGTTTCGCCTCAATATACAAATTGGTTTTTGGAGTTTATTAGATAAGAATAGGTAACAGAAGCAAATATAATGCCGAATAATACCAATGTAAGCAATATTTGATAGTTTTTTCAATAAAATAATAAAATTCAGAATGTATTTGGAGAAATATTTCAGTGTATGTTTTTACACTATTTCGGAATCTAGCTTTATTCATATGCATCTTGGGATGGGCAAATGGAGAAAATATATCGATAAGCATCGTGTCCCTGAGCAGTATCGATAATTATCGAGGAACAATTCTGATATTTTTGCCCAAAATCAGTAATTATCACATCGCATTATTAAAGTAAAATTCGGAAAATTGAAATCCCGCCCTCATTACATAATATACACACAAAAACACGAAAAAAAAATGTAGGAAGTGGGCGAATTAATTTTATTGTTTCACAAATATAGTACAGAAAATTTGTTGAATGTAAATATTTGTTTCCGCGTTATTTCTGGATCCAGACTTCCTGAAAATTAAAATAATTTCTTTTCAGGTAGAATACTCAACCTCAATGGAGAATGATAATTGAAGGTCAAGGAACTAGATAATAATTATTACTCAAAGGATCTTAAGGTCATTGAACAGGGCAGTCCTAGTGAAGGATTGAAAAGTCAAAATTAAGTAGAATATGAATTATTGCAGATAAAAATGAGATCTATTCAAGGATCTAAATATCAATCACTAGTGATGAAAACAAGTAAGTTGATTTTTTGTCTTTCCAAAATAAATACTCTAAAATTTCAAAATGTTAACATAGTTAAAAACAATTTTTTGGAATATTCGAGGTTTGATGAAAGCTATTTAATTATTGTAAGAGTTTCGGAGCAGGTTGTACTTAGGAACCACTCCTAATTAATAAACAATTTTAGAATATAAGAAATATAAACAAGTATTTGGATAAATGATGCCAGACGGTCAATTACTTTTTGATTAGGGGTATATTAGTCTAAAAAACAGTAAATTTAAGTCATTCTTTAAATTCTCGGTTGGTTTTCTTTATTGATTGATATCTGTAGTAACAATTGTTTCAGCCATTGTTATCGTGTTTATTTAAGATTTTATATTGTTACAAATATAAAATATATTTGTTTACATTAATGTTTATGTAAACTTATTATTTATTTGATAATTTATTTTAATTACGGTCCAAGTTAGCATTCGTAAACAATGTAGAAAATGTTTGATTATCAGACATTTGAATGCTAGCTTATTGTTGCAAAATATCAGTGTAACAATTGGAATATTTGGACATTGTTGGAAAACGGTATATAAGTCTGTGTAATCATTCAATAAAAGTGATAGCTTGTGATTTTATTATTGTGCGATGAATTTGAAGGTAAATCAGTGTACTGTTATTATAAAATCACAATAAAATTTGTGACAAATTGGTATAGGAAGTAGGATCCAGGAAAATTGAATAAAAGTAATTTTGGATTTGGACAGCAAGAGGAGAAATTTGGTTGTAGTACTGTGAAATGCTGGAAAATTGTGTTGGAACTGTTTTAAATTCTGACGACAAGAAGCATGGCCATCAGTGAGATGCAAGAAAAGCTGAAATGCTGAAAAACTACATACTTTCAATCCGAATGGTGATGGCGCAGCCCTACAAATGGAAAGTGCCCCGATGTTTATGTCGAGAGAAGTTACTACTAATTTCACCCTGAAACCGGTGCCGTATGATCGCAAGACATCATGGAATGAGTGTTTTACTAATTTTGAATTAATTTCGAATAAGAATAGCTGGAGAATAAAGCAAAGAGCTATTGTACTGGCTGGATATAGCATTAACTCTTACGATTGTCTGTACAAAAACGCTTGGACGTCGGAGTTGATGTTGCGCTTTGGAGAGGAACACATAGGACAGCTACGGAACTGTACACAACTTCCTATACATAAAGAAGATCTGATTATGTTTGTTTATGCTGTGTAGAGTGTGGCCAAGAAAGCTTTTGCAAATTGTCTTGGATCAACACAGGAATACGTGGAATTTCATGGATGACATCGGAGGCGACGAGATTGGGCGCTAATAAAAGACCTGGAAATTGAGGCGACTACGAAGGCCAAGATTGGTCAAGAGAGTGTAGTGGTTGGAATGTGACAATGAGGTAAAAAGGACCACGACTTACACAGGGACTCGCCAACGAGAGCAATCTTCGCGATTTGCACCAACGACACTTAGAGAGAAGAAGAATGAGAAGTTGGGAGTGCGACAAGAACGGCCATCTTCTTGCAGATTGTCGTGCCAAGCGTACTGTTGATTGTGGCACGAGCACCTCGTCGAAAAACTAAATTTAGCCTCTCTTCGGAAGCAGAAGTTGGCTGGATCTCACATCGAAAGCCCCAAGGTCATCGACTTTCAGGTCTAAAAAGAGAAACCAGTCCAGCTATAGAAGGGTTCGTGGAGAATGTACCATGTAAAATGATGCTAGATACCAGGACGAAAGTCACCATTATGCATCCACAAATTTTTGCAAAATTAGACAATTTCTGAGAAAGCGGGCTCAAAACCAGCGGATTTTATTAAAGACAGCCAATTAGGAAAGTATACTAGTGCTCAGCGCAGAACTCAAAAAGTGTCCTGTAGAATGAAGGCTGGTAACTGCACGGAAGGTGCTCCTAATCACGGCCTTTTTTAAATTTTTATTCCAATAATTTAATTATATACTTTGATAAATTGTATTGAAAATAAATTGAATCAACGACTAAAATCAATAATAATTAATAAAAATAATCGGCTCACTTTTACATCAGGAACCTAGTGACGTGCGCATGCGCGTACCTTGCACATGTGTTGCTAAAGTCAGTGGCTTTTAAACAAAGAGCATTCCACCTAAATACGTACAAGTTGTGTGCCTCGCTGACAACAATGGATTTTTTCAATACTAGTTGGCCTATATAGCTTGGTTTAGGTTATGTTTTGGTTGGATTTTTTTTTGAACTAGAAAAACACTATTTAACTGTTTGCCAGTACTACTTGACCTAAAAAGCTCGGTTTAGGTCATGTTTTGATTTTTTTTAAACCAAAGAAACACTGATTTACTGTTTTCCAATATTAGTTGGCCTAGAAAGCTCGGTTGCTTTTTTTTTAAACAAGTAAAATACTAATTCCCACCGTTCTAATGCCACTGGAAAATTTCTTTGCATCCCTGTGGCGCCATCTCTTTTACTTTTATAACTACCACTAGGTAAAAGTCTACCATATTTTTGATAGTTTTATGGGTAAGTTATTTTAATATAATTTAAATTGTAATATTAGATTATAATATTTATTCGGGAATTGTCGAGAATTTTCGGATGATCTTCGTCGCCAGTTGTTATAAATAAACAACCACTAGACGCCATCTTTTTCACTGTTGATATGAGTTACAAATTGATGTTATTTGATATTAGAATGTGTTAATTGTTGTAGTTTAGTGATAAAAAGTGTTGAAATCGATAGAATAATCAATTATCTATCGATTGGTACTAAAAGAGTGTACGGTACTCGGTTTTTAATAGTTTAAAAGTTATAACAAAATTTTGGTAAGTCAAGTTCTGTTTCGCCTTGATATACAAATTGGTTTTTGGAGTTTATTAGATAAGAATAGGTATCAGAAGCAAATTCAATGCCGAATAATAACAATGTAAGTAATATTTGATAGTTTTTTCAATAAAATAATGAAATTCAGAATGTATTTGGAGAAATATTTCAGTGTATGTTTTTACACTATTTCGGGATCTAGCTTTATTCATATGTATCTTGGGATGCGCAAATGAAGAAAATATATCGATAAGTATCGTTTTTTCGAACAGTATCGATATTTATCGAGAAACAATTTCGATATTTTTGCCCAAAACCAGTAATTATCACATCGCATTATTAAAGTAAAATTCGGAAAATTGAAATCCCGCCCTCATTACATAATATACACACAAAAATACAAAAAAAATGTAAGTAGGCCAATTTAATTTATTTTTTCACAAATATGATACAGAAAATGTGAATATTTGTTATTTTTGGATCCAAACTTCCTGAAAATTAAAATAATTTCTTTTCGGGTAGAATACTCAACCTCAGTGGAGAATGTTTATTGAAGGCCAAGGAACTAGATAATAATTATTACTTAAAGGATCTAAAGGTCATTGAACAGGGCAGTCCTAGTGAAGGATTGAAAAGTCAGAATTAAGTAGTATATGAATTATTGGAGATAAAAAATGAGATCTATTCAAAGATCTAAATATCATTCACTAGTGATGAAAACAAGTAAGTTGTTTTTTTGTCTTTCCAAAATAAATACTCTAAAATTTCAAAATCTTAACATTATTAAAAACAATTTTTTGGAATCTTCGAGGTTTGATGAAAGCTTTTAAATTATCTTTAGAGTTTCGGAGCGGGCTGTACTAATCTTAATTAATAAACAATTTTAGAATATAAAAAATATAAACGAATATTTGGATAAATGATGCCAAACGGTCAATTACTTTTTGCTTTGCCTAAAAATTAGTAAATTTAAGCCATTTTTTAAATTCCTGATTGGCTTTCTTTATTGGTTGATATCTGTGGTATTAATTGTTCTAGCAATTGTTATCGTTTTTATTCAAGGTTTTATATTATTACAAATGTGAAATATCTATGTCTACACTAATGTTTGTGTAAATTTGTTATTCATTAGATAATTTATATTAATTACGGTTCAAGTTAGCATTCGCAAACAATCTAAAAAATGTTTAATTGTCAGACATTTGAATGCTAGCTCATTGTTGCAAAATATCAGTGTTACTATTGGTCCACTGGCTGATTGACGGCATTCTGATAAGTTAGAATATTTGGACATTGTTGGAAAAGAGTATATATGTAAGTCTGTGTAATCATTCAATAAAAGTGATAGTTTGGGATTTTATTATTGTGCGATGAATTTGGAAGTAAATAAGTGTACTGCTATTATAAAATCACAATAAAATTTGTGACAAATTGGTGTTAGGAGTGTGATCCTTGAGAATTGAGTAAGAGTAATTTTGAACCCGGACGGCAAACAGAGGAATTTTTTTACAGTGCTGTGAAGTGCTGGAAAATTGTGCTGAAACTGTTCTAAGTACCCACGACAAGAAGTATGGCTACCGGTGAGATGCAGGCACAGCTGAAAAACTACATACTTTAAATCCCAGAACCAGCGGCTTTTACTGAAGACAGGTAATGGAAAAGGATGCCAGTACTCAGCGTAGAGGAGCTTGAATTCACAATTTGCAATCTGAAGAAGAAACATCAAGTATTAATTGCCGCAATCATGGACTCTGCCCCAAGTACGTTTGAGTGATTGATGGAGAGAGTTGTCATGGGGAACTGCATTTGTTTATCCTGATGATGTTATAGCCACTGCTCGCTTGAACGGAGAATAATCGAAATTTTGAGTGTCAAGCTTTCGAAAAACTGAAGAATATTCTAACGACGTCTCCAGTGTTGGCACATCCAAACGAAGAGGACAAATTTTTCTTGGATACGGACACTAGTTGCTTTGGCGTTGGTGCTGTTCTGTTCAAGAACAAGATGGGGTTGAGAAAATGATTGACTATTACAGCTAAACTCTACATAAGGCCCAAAAGAATTGAATTGATTGAAAAATTTCACAACTTGCTATTCGGCCGAAAATTTGTCAGTGGCTGAGATGAAATTCAAAAATCCTGAAGGATAAATGGGCTGTTGGTTGGAGCATCTGCAGGTATATGGTTTTGAGATCTGTCACAGAAGAGTCCTTGTCCGGTCGACCGTGTGATGACCAAAGTAGAAGAATTTGAGCAAGATCCGTATTATCAATGCACGAAGTGCAACCGGCTCAACTGGATAATTCTGTTCCGAAGCCGATTATGGAGTGGGTAAAGATCGGCCAGAACAACTATGGATCCGATCACTAAGGCCTATTTGGCACAAAAGAATTCTCTGCGAGCTACAAACGACTTACTACTTACTATAGAAGAATTCCGATGAAAAGGAAAAAAATAACTTATAGTGCCACATTTAAGAACAATAATTGCTTGATGGTAACAGCGGTGAACGTTTCTACTGGATTGGCTATCGAGAAGACGCAGAAGAATGTTGCAAGACTTGTGAACGCTGTAACTCAGGAAAGAGGCCCACCATTTGACAGCGCGCTAAGATGCAGCAGTACAACGAAGAGGGTCCATTTGAGAGGATTGATGTGGACATACTTATTACTGAACGGAGAAACAATTACTTACTTGTTGTCATGGATTATTTCATCAAGTGGCCGGAGGTAATACCAGTAAGAAATCAATTAACTGAAACAGTTGCGGAAGCCCTTATTAAGAACGTGATTTCAAGATTCACAGTGCCATTGGAGTTACATGCCGATCAAGGCAGAAGTTTTTAAATACGTAATGAAGATTTTGGGCATCAGCAAGAACTACACCCACAGTGTGATGGTATGTTCGAACGTATTAACAAAACAATTCTGGATTATCAAAATTCGTCAACGAACAGCAAGGTGATTGGGATAAGAAGATTCACTATGTCTACTAGCGTACAGGTCGACAGTCAATCACCTAATACACTACAGCCAAGCTTATGATCGGTCGAAAGCTGCGCTTCCACCTGAAGACAACAAGCAACATTTGCCGGAATGGGTCAGCCATCTTCAGGACAACTTGTGAAGCGTCCATTAGCTGCCATCGACAGAATAAAGGTCCGATATGATCTGTGAGCTAACAGGCTCCGTTTCCAGCAAGGCAAATTGGTGGTTCTACAACCCCAGCAGAAGAAGAGGAAAAAATCCAAATTGCAGAGACTGGAAAAGACCATACGAAGTTACAAAATGCTGGGACGACATTATATTCAGGATATGGAAGGTAGACAGGAAAAGCCGAAGGTTGTACATGGTTAAATGTGACCATATCAAAAAAGAGTTCCTGAGTCGTCGAGATTGACGATCCATGGGTGGAGAGCAGTAGCAGTGTCCCATATATGAAATATCTCAAATTTTTAGTTTACGTTCATTTAAGTTATTTATATGATAATTTATTGTTATTACGATCCAAGTTAGCATCTGCGAACAATGCTTAGCTCATTGTTGCAAAATATCATTGTTACAATTTATCCGCTGGCTGATTGACGGCGTTCTGATTAATTAAAATATTCAACATTGTTGGAATAGGGTATATTAGTCCACATGGACTCGTGAAAAGGGTAATAATTAATCAATAAAAGTGATTGCTACCAATTTTGTTATTGTGCGACGAATTTTAAAGTGAATAAGTGTATTATCATTATGAAATCAAAATAAAATTTGTGGTAATTAGTGTCAAAGTGGGATTCTTGGAAATTGAGTAAAAGTTATTTTGGATCCGCACGGCAAAAAGAGGAATTTGATTGCAGTGTTTTAAAGTGCTGGAAAATTGTGTTGAAACTGTTGTAGATACCCGCGACAAGAAATATTACCGCCAGTTAGATGCAGGAACAGCTGAAAATATTTACGGAAAAATGACGACAGCTGAACACAAAGTGGCCATAGCTAAACAGAAAGCATCGGAAGTCATGGAGAAGAAGAAATCTGCAGAAGAAATGAAATTAATGGAAAGGAGAATGATTGAATCCACAGAAGATGTGAAAGTGGCAGTAGCTGAAGAAATGCAAGCAGTGAAAGAATATCCAGCTAAGCAAAAGAAAATGACAGAAGCCACAGAAAGTATTTCTGCAGAGTTGAAGAAGATATTGGAGCAGAATGAAACTATAAATAGATAGATGAATAATTTACTGGAGGAAAGAATCAAATCGAGCAGTTAGAGAATGATATAGAAGCGAAAATAGACTTAATTGTCACCGAAAAACTACAGAGCTTTCATCTGAACGGAAACGGTGCAGTTCTACAAATGAAAAATGTTCCGATGTTTATTCAAGAACACTCAGATTTTGAGAAGTAGACGTCAGAATTTAAGATCCGCTTCGGGGAGGTGCACAAAAAAAAACTGCTACATGGACAGCTACGGAACCGTACACAACTGTAGAAGAAGATCTGACAACGTTTGCGAATTATGTGCAGAGTCTGGCTAGGAAAGCTTTCGTTCATTATCCTGGATCAACACAAGAACATGTGGCAGTAAGAATATTTATTGATGGCATCGGTGACGACGATGGTGAAAGAAGCGCTAACAAAAGCACTAAAAATCTAGGCAGCCACGAAGGTGTCAAGATTGGCCAAGAGAATGAAGTGGTTGGAATGTGATAAGAGAGTAATTTTCGCGATTTGCACCAACGACACCTAGAAAGAAGAAGAATGAGATGTTGGAAGTGCTTCAAGAACGACCCTCTTCGACCAGATTGTCGTGCCAAGCGTACTGTTGATTGTGGCTCGAGCACCTCGTCAAAAAACTAAATTTAGTCCCTCTTCGGAAGCAGAAGTTGGCTGGATCTCAAATCGAAAGCCCCAAGGTCATCGACTTTCAGGTCTAAAAAAAAAAACCAGTCCAGCTATAGAAGAATTCGTGGAGAATGTACCATGTAAAATGATGCTAGATACTAGCACGAAAGTCATCATTGTGCATCCAGAAATTTTTGCAAAATAACATAAATTCTGAGAAAACGTGCTCAGAACCAGCGGATTTTATTAAAGACAGCCAATTAGGAAAGTATACTAGTGCTCAGCGCAGAACTCAAAAAGTGTCCTGTAGAATGAAGGCTGGTAACTGCACAGAAGATGCACCTAATCACGATGTTTTTCTGAATTTTTAATCCAATAATTTAATTATATACTTTGTTAAATTGTATTAAAAATATATAAAACCAAAGACTAAAATCAATAATCAACAAAAAATAACTAATTTCGTCTCAATTTGTGCATTTAACTATAAATTTTAGTCATTTTAATGTAATATTAATTGTAATATTAGATGATAATACTTATTCGGGAATTATCGAGAATTTTCGGATGATCTTCGTCGCCTATTGTTATAAATAAACAACCACTAGACGCCATCTTTTTCACTGTTGATATGAGTTATAAATTGATGTTATTTGATATTAGAATGTGTTAATTGTAGTAGTTTAGTGATGAAAAGTGTTAAAATCGATAGAATGATCAATTATCTATCGATTGGTACTGAAAAAGTGTACGGGGCTCGGTTTTTAATAGTTTAAAAGTTATAACAAAATATTGGTAAGTCAAGTTCTGTTTCGCCTCAATATACAAATTGGTTTTGGAGTTTATTAGATAAGAAGAGATTTTAGAAGCAAATAAAATGGTTAATAATTATAATACAAGCAATAATTAATTGTTTTTCCAATAAAATAATAACATTTCAAATTGTTCACGGATATCGGAAAGTAATTTAAATATTTTCTAAAACCAATTTGGGTATTTTTAGGGGTAAGTGTTCACTGCAGGCCAGAAAAAGATAAATGAAGTGATTCTAAATGATAAAAAAATCTATAATTTAGAGATCAATATGATTTTAATTTCCAAGTGTTTTTTAATTAGTTTTCAAATTTATTATTCCAAATTTTTCTATTATAATTTTTAACGAATAATCAAAATTTTAAAATTATCCAAATTAATAGGAATAATAAATGATTATTTTGTTGAATATATTCAATAGATTGATAAAATCGGCTTGTAAGTTGAGATAAATCAATATTATCTTAGAACGTGTGGATATAAATTGATGATATTTTGTTTTTGACTCAATTTTGTTGCTTCTATTGCAAGTGAACGGAAATGATTAATATTAAACCGTAAAAGTATCTACGTAACTCAATCAAAAATGGTGAGATGGCTCTAAATTAGTAGTCATCAACAAAATTAGAGATGTTGGAACATTTGTTGACTTCTTATTTTGTTATCCTAATTTTAATAATTAGTGGAGTACTCTGTACTGATTTGGCTTCATTTCCCATTTTTCTAACGTGATTTTTTTTGTAGTCAAGATATACCTACAATGGATTTGAGGCTATTGAGGCTAGAATTGTAGTGTCGCCGGCAAATGATCCTAGCAATTATGAGTCTTGACAGATGGAAAAGATGTTCGTGTGTTAATGAGATTTAGCAACATTCCAGGAACGTTCTTTTGAAGTACACCTAATTGGATGAGCATCAGGTGAGGAAACTTGTTCGGGTGAGTCTTTCAAAAAATATTTCTGATCAAGATATCTATTATTTTTCCCTATAAAATTTTCAACTGTTTTAAATGAATAACATTATAATAAAAAGGGCTTTTTGAACTAAGCCTATATTTGCTCGCACTAAGCATTTTCGATAAGGATAATTTTATATACCCTGGTAGCCCATCTAAATTCTTACGAATGAACAACACACACAGACGCACATTGTATTTCCCATTAACCCCTTTAAATTCTTGCAATTGAGTGAGACATTATATCCTACAACCCCTTATAAATTATACCAAGAAGTGACTGTTTGAAGGTAGCATTGTTCGCTCTTCAAAAACAATTCTCGATGAGAATAAATTTATACAACCTCTCTGTAAATTATTGCGCAACTAAAAGCGCCCCTACACATACACATTATATTCGCCAACAACCCTTGTATATTCTTGAAATTATTTATTAAATCAAATTGCATATCCTCCCTCCAATTACCCCCTTTTAATTATATCGGGAAGTGTTCTTTCTGGGGGTAGCTCTTCAGAAAGCAATTCCCGATGAGAATAAATTCATATCTCCCTTTGTAGATTATTGCGCGACTAAAAACTCCCCTACACATACACATTATATTTCCCAACAACCCCTGTAAATTGTTGTAATTATTTATTAAATCAAATTGTATATCCTCCCTCCAATTACCCCCTTTTTATTATATCGGGAAGTGTTCTTTCTGGGGGTAGCTCTTCAGAAAGCAATTCCCGATGAAAATAAATTTATACCACCCCTCTGTAAATTATTGCGCGACTAAAAACTCCCCTACACATACACATTATATTCCCCAACAACCCCTGTAAATTGTTGTAATTATTTATTAAATCAAATTGCATATCCTTGCTCCAATTACCCCCTTTTTATTATATCGGGAAGTGTTCATTCTGGGAGTAGCTCTTCAGAAAGCAATTCCCGATGAAAATAAATTCATACCACCCCTTTGTAAATTATTGCGCGACTAAAAACTCCGCTACACATACACATTATATGCCCCAACAACCCCTGTAAATTGTTGTAATTATTTATTAAATCAAATTGCTTATCCTCCCTCCAATTAACCCCTTTTTATTATATCGGGAAGTGTTCTTTCTGGAGGTGGCTCTTCAGAAAGCAATTCCCGATGAAAATAAATTAATACCACCCCTTTGTAAATTATTGCGCGACTAAAAACTCCCCTACACATACACATTATATTCCCCAACAACCCCTGTAAATTGTTGTAATTATTTATTAAATCAAATTGCATATCCTCCCTCCAATTACCCCCTTTTTATTATATCGGGAAGTGTTCTTTCTGGGGTTAGCTCTTCAGAAATCAATTCCCGATGAAAATAAATTAATACCACCCCTTTGTAAATTATTGCGCGACTAAAAACTCCCCTACACATACACATTATATTCCCCAACAACCCCTGTAAATTGTTGTAATTATTTATTAAATCAAATTGCATATCCTCTCTCCAATTATCCCCTTTTTATTATATCGGGAAGTGTTCTTTCTGGGGGTAGCTCTTCAGAAAGCAATTCCCGATGAAAATAAATTCATACAACCCCTTTGTAAATTATTGCGCGACTAAAAACTCCCCTACACATACACATTATATTCCCCAACAACCCCTGTAAATTGTTGTAATTATTTATTAAATCAAATTGCATATCCTCCCTCCAATTACCTGCTTTTTATTATATCGGGAAGTGTTCTTTCTGGGGGTAGCTCTTCAGAAAGCAATTCCCGGTGAAAATGAATTCATACCACCCCTTTTGTAAATTATTGCGCGACTAAAAACTCCCCTACACATACACATTATATTCCCCAACAACCCCTGTAAATTGTTGTAATTATTTATTAAATCATATTGCATATCCTCTCTCCAATTACCCCCTTTTTATTATATCAAGAAGTGTTCTTTCTGGGGGTAGCTTTTCAATGAGCAATTCCCCATGAAAATAAATTCAATCCACCCCTTTGTAAATTATTGCGCGACTAAAAACTCCCCTACACATACACATTATATTCCCCAACAACCCCTGTAAATTGTTGTAATTATTTATTAAATCAAATTGCATATCCTCGCTCCAATTACCCCCTTTTTATTATATCGGGAAGTATTCTTTCTGGGGGTAGCTCTTCAGAAAGCAATTCCCGATGAAAATAAATTTATACCACCCCTTTGTAAATTATTGCGCGACTAAAAACTCCCCTACACATACACATTATATTCCCCAACAACCCCTGTAAATTGTTGTAATTATTTATTAAATCAAATTGCATATCCTCCCTCCAATTACCTGTTTTTTATTATATCGGGAAGTGTTCTTTCTGGGGGTAGCTCTTCAGAAAGCAATTCCCGATGAAAATAAACTCATACCACCCCTTTGTAAATTATTGCGCGACTAAAAACTCCCTTACACATACACATAATATTCCCCAACAACCCCTGTAAATTGTTGTAATTATTTATTGAATCATATTGCATATCCTCCCTTCAATCACTTTTCTTAATTTAACCGCGACCCCGCAGGGAGTGCATAGCTAACTTATGCATTTTGGTGAGTAGCGTCACCACGGACCTGAGCTAATTATCCTCCACTTTGCATCTCCTCCCTACAATTACTTTTTTTTAATTATACCGGAAAGTGTTCTTTCTGGGGGTAGCGTTTTTCGCTCTTCAGAAAGCAATTCCCAATGAGAACAAATTAATACCACTCCTTTGTAAATTATTGCGCGACTAAAAACTCCCCTACACATACACATTATATTACCTAACAACCCCTGTAAATTGTTGTAATTATTTATTAAATAAAATAGCATATTCTCCCTCCAATTAACCCCTTTTTATTATATCGGGAAGTGTTCTTTCTGGAGGTGGCTCTTCAGAAAGCAATTCCTGATGAAAATAAATTCATACCACCCCTTTGTGAATTATTGCGCGACTAAAAACTCCACTACACATACACATTATATTACCCAACAACCCCTGTAAATTGTTGTAATTATTTATTAAATAAAATAGCATATCCTCCCTCCAATTAACCCCTTTTTATTATATCGGGAAGTGTTCTTTCTGGAGGTGGCTCTTCGGAAAGCAATTCTCGATGAAAATAAATTCATATCACCCCTTTGTAAATTATTGCGCGACTAAAAACTCCCCTACACATACACATTATATTCCCCAACAACCCCTGTAAATTGTTGTAATTATTTATTGAATAAAATAGCATATCCTCCCTCCAATTAACCCCTTTTTATTATATTGGGAAGTGTTCTTTCTGGAGGTGGATCTTTAGAAAGCAATTCCCGATGAAAATAAATTCATACCACCCCGTTGTAAATTATTGCGCGACTAAAAACTCTCCTACACATACACATTATATTCCCCAACAACCCCTGTAAATTGTTGTAATTATTTATTAAATCAAATTGCATATCCTCCCTCCAATTACCCCCTTTTTATTATATCGGGAAGTGTTCTTTCTGAGGGTAGCTCTTCAGAAATAAATTCCCGATGAAAATAAATTAATACCACCCCTTTGTAAATTATTGCGCGACTAAAAACTCCCCTACACATACACATTATATTCCCCAACAACCCCTGTGAATTGTTGTAATTATTTATTGAATTAAATTGCATATCCTCCCTTCAATCACTTTTCTTAATTTAACCGCGACCCCGCAGGGAGTGCATAGCTAACTTATGCATTTTGGTGAGTAGCGTCACCACGGACCTGAGCTAATTATCCTCCACTTTCCATCTCCTCCTTACAATTACTTTTTTAATTATACCGGAAAGTGTTCTTTCTGAGGGTAGCGTTTTTCGCTCTTCAGAAAGCAATTCCCAATGAGAACAAATTAATACCACTCCTTTGTAAATTATTGCGCGACTAAAAACTCCCCTACACATACACATTATATTACCCAACAACCCCTGTAAATTGTTGTAATTATTTATTGAATAAAATAGCATATCCTCCCTCCAATTAACCCCTTTCTATTATATTGGGAAGTGTTCTTTCTGGAGGTGGATCTTTAGAAAGCAATTCCCGATGAAAATAAATTCATACCACCCCGTTGTAAATTATTGCGCGACTAAAAACTCCCCTACACATACACATTATATTCCCCAACAACCCCTGTAAATTGTTGTAATTATTTATTAAATCAAATTGCATATCCTCCCTCCAATTACCCCCTTTTTATTAAATCGGGAAGTGTTCTTTCTGAGGGTAGCTCTTCAGAAATAAATTCCCGATGAAAATAAATTAATACCACCCCTTTGTAAATTATTGCGCGACTAAAAACTCCCCTACACATACACATTATATTCCCCAACAACCCCTGTGAATTGTTGTAATTATTTATTGAATTAAATTGCATATCCTCCCTTCAATCACTTTTCTTAATTTAACCGCGACCCCGCAGGGAGTGCATAGCTAACTTATGCATTTTGGTGAGTAGCGTCACCACGGACCTGAGCTAATTATCCTCCACTTTGCATCTCCTCCCTACAATTACTTTTTTTTAATTATACCAGAAAGTGTTCTTTCTGGGGGTAGCGTTTTTCGCTCTTCAGAAAGCAATTCCCAATGAGAACAAATTAATACCACCCCTTTGTAAATTATTGCGCGACTAAAAACTCCCCTACACATACACATTATATTACCCAACAACCCCTGTAAATTGTTGTAATTATTTATTGAATAAAATAGCATATCCTCCCTCCAATTAACCCCTTTTTATTATATCGGGAAGTGTTCTTTCTGGAGGTGGCTCTTCAGAAAGCAATTCCCGATGGAAATAAATTCATACCACCCCTTTGTGAATTATTGCGCGACTAAAAACTCCACTACACATACACATTATATTACCCAACAACCCCTGTAAATTGTTGTAATTATTTATTAAATCAAATAGCATATCCTCCCTCCAATTAACCCCTTTTTATTATATCGGGAAGTGTTCTTTCTGGAGGTGGCTCTTCAGAAAGCAATTCCCGATGAAAATAAATTCATACCACCCCTTTGTAAATTATTGCGCGACTAAAAACTCCCCTACACATACACATTATATTCCCCAACAACCCCTGTAAATTGTTGTAATTATTTATTAAATTAAATTGCATATCCTCCCTTCAATCACTTTTCTTAATTTAACCGCGACCCCGCAGGGAGTGCATAGCTAACTTATGAATTTTGGTGAGTAGCGTCACCACGGACCTGAGCTAATTATCCTCCACTTTGCATCTCCTCCCTACAATTACTTTTTTAATTATACCGGAAAGTGTTCTTTCTGGGGGTAGCGTTTTTCGCTCTTCAGAAAGCAATTCCCAATGAGAACAAATTAATACCACTCCTTTGTAAATTATTGCGCGACTAAAAACTCCCCTACACATACACATTATATTTCCCAACAACCCCTGTAAATTGTTGTAATTATTTATTAAATCAAATTGCATATCCTCCCTCCAATTACCCCCTTTCTATTATATCGGGAAGTGTTCTTTCTGGGGGTAGCTCTTCAGAGAGCAATTCCCGATGAAAATAAATAATACCACCCCTTTGTAAATTATTGCGCGACTAAAAACTCCCCTATACATACACATTATATTCCCCAACAACCCCTGTGAATTGTTGTAACTATTTATTAAATCAAATTGCATATCCTCCCTCCAATTACCCCCTTTCTATTATATCGGGAAGTGTTCTTTCTGGGGGTAGCTCCTCAGAGAGCAATTCCCGATGAAAATAAATTAATACCACCCCTTTGTAAATTATTGCGCGACTTAAAACTCCCCTACACATACACATTATATTCCCCAACAACCCCTGTAAATTGTTGTAATTATTTATTAAATCAAATTGCTTATCCTCCCTCCAATTACCCCCTTTTTATTATATCGGGAAGTGTTCTTTCTGGGGGTAGCTCTTCAGAAATCAATTCCCGATGAAAATAAATTAATACCACCCCTTTGTAAATTATTGCGCGACTAAAAACTCCCCTACACATACACATTATATTCCCCAACAACCCCTGTAAATTGTTGTAATTATTTATCAAATCAAATTGCATATCCTCCCTCCAATTACCCCCTTTTTATTATATCGGGAAGTGTTTTTTCTGGGGGTAGCTCTTCAGAAAGCTATTCCCGATGAAAATAAATTAATACCACCCCTTTGTAAATTATTGCGCGACTAAAAACTCCCCTATACATACACATTATATTCCCCAACAACCCCTGTGAATTGTTGTAATTATTTATTGAATCAAATTGCATATCCTCCCTTCAATTACCCCCTTTTTATTATATCGGGAAGTGTTCTTTCTGTGGGTAGCTCTTCAGAAAGCAATTCCCGACGAAAATAAATCCATACCACCCCTTTGTAAATTATTGCGCGACTAAAAACTCCCCTACACATACACATTATATTCCCCAACAACCCCTGTAAATTGTTGTAAATATTTATTAAATCAAATTGCATATCCTCCCTCCAATTACCCCTATTTTATTATATCGGGAAGTGTTCTTTCTAGGGGTAGCTCTTCAGAAAGCAATTCCCGATGAAAATAAATTGATACCACCCCTTTGTAAATTATTGCGCGACTAAAAACTCCCCTACACATACACATTATATTCCCCAACAACCCCTGTAAATGGTTGTAAATATTTATTAAATCAAATTGCATATCCTCCCTCCAATTACCCTCTTTCTATTATATCGGGAAGTGTTCTTTCTGGGGGTAGCTCTTCAGAAAGCAATTCCCGACGAAAATAAATCCATACCACCCCTTTGTAAATTATTGCGCGACTAAAAACTCCCCTACACATACACATTATATTCCCCAACAACCCCTGTAAATTGTTGTAATTATTTATTAAATCAAATTGCATATCCTCCCTCCAATTACCCCCTTTCTATTATATCGGGAAGTGTTCTTTCTGGGGGTAGCTCTTCAGAGAGCAATTCCCGATGAAAATAAATTAATACCACCCCTTTGTAAATTATTGCGCGACTAAAAACTCCCCTACACATACACATTATATTCCCCAACAACCCCTGTAAATTGTTGTAACTATTTATTAAATCAAATTGCATATCCTCCTTCCAATTAACCCCTTTTTATTAAATCGGGAAGTGTTCTTTCTGGATGTGGCTCTTCAGAAAGCAATTCCCGATGAAAATTAATTCATACCACCCCTTTGTGAATTATTGCGCGACTCAAAACTCCTCTACACATACACATTATATTCCGCAACAACCCCTGTAAATTGTTGTAATTATTTATTAAATTAAATTGCATATCCTCCCTTCAATCACTTTTCTTAATTTAACCGCGACCCCGCAGGGAGTGCATAGCTAACTTATGCATTTTGGTGAGTAGCGTCACCACGGACCTGAGCTAATTATCCTCCACTCTGCATCTCCTCCCTACAATTACTTTTTTTTAATTATACCGGAAAGTGTTCTTTCTGGGGGTAGCGTTTTTCGCTCTTCAGAAAGCAATTCCAATGAGAACAAATTAATACCGCCCCTTTGTAAATTATTGCGCGACTAAAAACTCCCCAACACATACACATTATATTACCCAACAACCCCTGTAAATTGTTGTAAATATTTATTGAATAAAATAGCATATCCTCCCTCCAATTAACCCCTTTTTATTATATCGGAAAGTGTTCTTTCTGGAGGTGGCTCTTCAGAAAGCAATTCCCGATGAAAATAAATTCATTCCACCCCTTTGCAAATTATTGCGCGACTAAAAATTCCCCTACACATACACATTATATTCCCCAACAACCCCTGTAAATTGTTGTAATTATTTATTAAATCAAATTGCATATCCTCCCTCCAATTACCCCCTTTTTATTATATCGGAAAGTGTTTTTTCTGGGGGTAGCTCTTCAGAAAGCTATTCCCGATAAAAATAAATTAATACCACCCCTTTGTAAATTATTGCGCGACTAAAAACTCCCCTACACATACACATTATATTCCCCAACAACCCCTGTAAATTGTTGTAATTATTTATTAAATCAAATTGCATATCCTCCCTCCAATTACCCCCTTTTTATCATATCGGGAAATGTTCTTTCTGGGGGTAGCTCTTCAGAAATCAATTCCCGATGAAAATAAATTAATACCACCCCTTTGTAAATTATTGCGCGACTAAAAACTCCCCTACACATACACATTATATTCTCCAACAACCCCTGTAAATTGTTGTAATTATTTATTAAATCAAATTGCATATCCTCCCTCCAATTACCCCCTTTTTATCATATCGGGAAATGTTCTTTCTGGGGGTAGCTCTTCAGAAATCAATTCCCGATGAAAATAAATTAATACCACCCCTTTGTAAATTATTGCGCGACTAAAAACTCCCCTACACATACACATTATATTCCCCAACAACCCCTGTAAATTGTTGTAATTATTTATTAAATCAAATTGCATATCCTCCCTCCAATTACCCCCTTTTTATTATATCGGGAAGTGTTTTTTCTGGGGGTAGCTCTTCAGAAAGCTATTCCCGATGAAAATAAATTAATACCACCCCTTTGTAAATTATTGCGCGACTAAAAACTCCCCTACACATACACATTATATTCCCCAACAACCCCTGTAAATTGTTGTAAATATTTATTAAATCAAATTGCATATCCTCCCTCCAATTACCCCCTTTCCATTATATCGGGAAGTGTTCTTTCTGGGGGTAGCTCTTCAGAGAGCAATTCCCGATGAAAATAAATTGATACCACCCCTTTGTAAATTATTGCGCGACTTAAAACTCCCCTACACATACACATTATATTCCCCAACAACCCCTGTAAATTGTTGTAATTATTCATAAAATTAAATTGCATATCCTCCCTTCAATCACTTTTCTTAATTTAACCGCGACCCCGCAGGGAGTGCATAGCTAACTTATGCATTTTGGTGAGTAGCGTCACCACGGACCTGAGCTAATTATCCTCCACTTTGCATCTCCTCCCTACAATTACTTTTTTAATTATACCGGAAAGTGTTTTTTCTGGGGGTAGCGTTTTTCGCTCTTCAGAAAGCAATTCCCAATGAGAACAAATTAATACCACTCCTTTGTAAATTATTGCGCGACTAAAAACTCCCCTACACATACACATTATATTACCCAACAACCCCTGTAAATTGTTGTAATTATTTATTGAATAAAATAGCATATCCTCCCTCCAATTAACCCCTTTTTATTATATTGGGAAGTGTTCTTTCTGGAGGTGGCTCTTCAGAAAGCAATTCCCGATGAAAATAAATTCATACCACCCCGTTGTAAATTATTGCGCGACTAAAAACTCCCCTACACATACACATTATATTCCACAACAACCCCTGTAAATTGTTGTAATTATTTATTAAATCAAATTGCATATCCTCCCTCCAATTACACCCTTTTTATTATATCGGGAAGTGTTCTTTCTGGGGGTAACTCTTCAGAAATAAATTCCCGATGAAAATAAATTAATACCACCCCTTTGTAAATTATTGCACGACTAAAAACTCCCCTACACATACACATTATATTACCCAACAACCCCTGTAAATTGTTGTAATTATTTATTAAATAAAATAACATATCCTCCCTCCAATTAACCCCTTTTTATTATATCGGGAAGTGTTCTTTCTGGAGGTGGCTCTTCAGAAAGCAATTCCCGATGAAAATAAATTCATACCACCCCTTTGTGAATTATTGCGCGACTAAAAACTCCACTACACATACACATTATATTACCCAACAACCCCTGTAAATTGTTGTAATTATTTATTAAATAAAATAGCATAACCTCCCTCCAATTAACCCCTTTTTATTATATCGGGAAGTGTTCTTTCTGGAGGTGGCTCTTCAGAAAGCAATTCCCGATGAAAATAAATTCATACCACCCCTTTGTAAATTATTGCGCGACTAAAAACTCCCCTACACATACACATTATATTCCCCAACAACCCCTGTAAATTGTTGTAATTATTTATTAAATCAAATTGCATATCCTCCCTCCAATTACCCCCTTTTTATCATATCGGGAAATGTTCTTTCTGGGGGTAGCTCTTCAGAAATCAATTCCCGATGAAAATAAATTAATACCACCCCTTTGTAAATTATTGCGCGACTAAAAACTCCCCTACACATTCACATTATATTCCCCAACAACCCCTGTAAATTGTTGTAATTATTTATTGAATAAAATAGCATATCCTCCCTCCAATTAACCCCTTTTTATTATATCGGGAAGTTTTCTTTCTGGAGGTGGCTCTTCAGAAAGCAATTCCCGATGAAAATAAATTCATACCACCCCGTTGTAAATTATTGCGCGACTAAAAACTCCCCTACACATACACATTATATTACCCAACAACCCCTGTAAATTGTTGTAATTATTTATTAAATTAAATTGCATATCCTCCCTTCAATCACTTTTCTCAATTTAACCGCGACCCCGCAGGGAGTGCATAGCTAACTTATGCATTTTGGTGAGTAGCGTCACCACGTACCTGAGCTAATTATCCTCCACTCTGCATCTCCTCCCTACAATTACTTTTTTTTAATTATACCGGAAAGTGTTCTTTCTGGGGGTAGCGTTTTTCGCTCTTCAGAAAGCAATTCCCAATGAGAACAAATTAATACCGCCCCTTTGTAAATTATTGCGCGACTAAAAACTCCCCTACACATACACATTATATTACCCAACAACCCCTGTAAATTGTTGTAAATATTTATTAAATAAAATAGCATATCCTCCCTCCAATTAACCCCTTTTTATTATATCGGGAAGTGTTCTTTCTGGAGGTGGCTCTTCAGAAAGCAATTCCCGATGAAAATAAATTCATACCACCCCTTTGTAAATTATTGCGCGACTAAAAACTCCCCTACACATACACATTATATTCCCCAACAACCCCTGTGAATTGTTGTAATCATTTATTGAATCAAATAGCATATCCTCCTTCCAATTAACCCCTTTTTATTATATCGGGAAGTGTTCTTTCTGGAGGTGGCTCTTCAGAAAGCAATTCCCGATGAAAATAAATTCATACCACCCCTTTGTGAATTATTGCGCGACTAAAAACTCCACTACACATACACATTATATTACCCAACAACCCCTATAAATTGTTGTAATTATTTATTAAATGAAAAAGCATATCCTCCCTCCAATTAACCCCTTTTTATTATATCAGGAAGTGTTCTTTCTGGAGGTGGCTCTTCAGAAAGCAATTCCCGATGAAAATAAATTCATACCACCCCTTTGTAAATTATTGCGCGACTAAAAACTCCCCTACACATACACATTATATTCCCCAACAACCCCTGTAAATTGTTGTAATTATTTATTAAATCAAATTGCATATCCTCCCTCCAATTACCCCCTTTTTATTATATCGGGAAGTGTTTTTTCTGGGGGTAGCTCTTCAGAAAGCTATTCCCGATAAAAATAAATTAATACCACCCCTTTGTAAATTATTGCGCGACTAAAAACTCCCCTACACATACACATTATATTCCCCAACAACCCCTGTAAATTGTTGTAATTATTCATAAAATTAAATTGCATATCCTCCCTTCAATCACTTTTCTTAATTTAACCGCGACCCCGCAGGGAGTGCATAGCTAACTTATGCATTTTGGTGAGTAGCGTTACCACGTACCTGAGCTAATTATCCTCCACTCTGCATCTCCTCCCTACAATTACTTTTTTTTAATTATACCGGAAAGTGTTCTTTCTGGGGGTAGCGTTTTTCGCTCTTCAGAAAGCAATTCCCAATGAGAACAAATTAATACCGCCCCTTTGTAAATTATTGCGCGACTAAAAACTCCCCTACACATACACATTATATTACCCAACAACCCCTGTAAATTGTTGTAAATATTTATTAAATAAAATAGCATATCCTCCCTCCAATTAACCCCTTTTTATTATATCGGGAAGTGTTCTTTCTGGAGGTGGCTCTTCAGAAAGCAATTCCCGATGAAAATAAATTCATACCACCCCTTTGTAAATTATTGCGCGACTAAAAACTCCCCTACACATACACATTATATTCCCCAACAACCCCCGTAAATTGTTGTAATTATTTATTAAATCAAATTGCATATCCTCCCTCCAATTACCCCCTTTTTATCATATCGGGAAATGTTCTTTCTGGGGGTAGCTCTTCAGAAATCAATTCCCGATGAAAAAAAATTAATACCACCCCTTTGTAAATTATTGCGCGACTAAAAACTCCCCTACACATACACATTATATTCCCCAACAACCCCTGTAAATTGTTGTAATTATTTATTAAATCAAATTGCATATCCTCCCTCCAATTACCCCCTTTTTATTATATCGGGAAGTGTTTTTTCTGGGGGTAGCTCTTCAGAAAGCTATTCCCGATGAAAATAAATTAATACCACCCCTTTGTAAATTATTGCGCGACTAAAAACTCCCCTACACATACACATTATATTCCCCAACAACCCCTGTAAATTGTTGTAAATATTTATTAAATCAAATTGCATATCCTCCCTCCAATTACCCCCTTTCTATTATATCGGGAAGTGTTCTTTCTGGGGGTAGCTCTTCAGAGAGCAATTCCCGATGAGAACAAATTAATACCACCCCTTTGTAAATTATTGCGCGACTAAAAACTCCCCTACACATACACATTATATTCCCCAACAACCCCTGTAAATTGTTGTAATTATTTATTAAATCAAATTGCATATCCTCCCTCCAATTACCCCCTTTTTATTATATCGGGAAGTGTTCTTTCTGGCGGTAGCTCTTCAGAAATCAATTCCCGATGAAAATAAATTAATACCACCCCTTTGTAAATTATTGCGCGACTAAAAACTCCCCTACACATACACATTATATTCCCCAACAACCCCTGTAAATTGTTGTAATTATTTATTAAATCAAATCGCATATCCTCCCTCTAATTACCCCCTTTTTATTATATCGGGAAGTGTTTTTTCTAGGGGTAGCTCTTCAGAAAGCAATTCCCGATGAAAATAAATTAATACCACCCCTTTGAAAATTATTGCGCGACTGAAAACTCCCCTACACATACACATTATATTCCCCAACAACCCATGTAAATTGTTGTAATTATTTATTAAATTAAATTGCATATCCTCCCTTCAATCACTTTTCTTAATTTAACCGCGACCCCGCAGGGAATGCATAGCTAACTTATGCATTTTGGTGAGTAGCGTCACCACGGACCTGAGCTAATACCTCCACTCTGCATCTCCTCCCTACAATTACTTTTTTTTAATTATACTGGAAAGTGTTCTTTCTGGGGGTAGCGTTTTTCGCTCTTCAGAAAGCAATTCCCAATGAGAACAAATTAATACCACCCCTTTGTAAATTATTGCGCGACTAAAAACTCCCCTACACATACACATTATATTCCCCAACAACCCCTGTAAATTGTTGTAATTATTTATTAAATTAAATTGCATATCCTCCCTTCAATCACTTTTCTTAATTTAACCGCGACCCCGCAGGGAGTGCATAGCTAACTTATGCATTTTGGTGAGTAGCGTCACCACGGACCTGAGCTAATTATCCTCCACTCTGCATCTCCTCCCTACAATTACTTTTTTTTAATTATACCGGAAAGTGTTCTTTCTGGGGGTAGCGTTTTTCGCTCTTCAGAAAGCAATTCCAATGAGAACAAATTAATACCGCCCCTTTGTAAATTATTGCGCGACTAAAAACTCCCCTACACATACACATTATATTACCCAACAACCCCTGTAAATTGTTGTAAATATTTATTGAATAAAATAGCATATCCTCCCTCCAATTAACCCCTTTTTATTATATCGGAAAGTGTTCTTTCTGGAGGTGGCTCTTCAGAAAGCAATTCCCGATGAAAATAAATTCATACCACCCCTTTGCAAATTATTGCGCGACTAAAAACTCCCCTACACATACACATTATATTCTCCAACAACCCCTGTAAATTGTTGTAATTATTTATTAAATCAAATTGCATATCCTCCCTCCAATTACCCCCTTTTTATTATATCGGGAAGTGTTTTTTCTGGGGGTAGCTCTTCAGAAAGCTATTCCCGATAAAAATAAATTAATACCACCCCTTTGTAAATTATTGCGCGACTTAAAACTCCCCTACACATACACATTATATTCCCCAACAACCCCTGTAAATTGTTGTAATTATTTATTAGATCAAATTGCATATCCTCCCTCCAATTACCCCCTTTTTATCATATCGGGAAATGTTCTTTCTGGGGGTAGCTCTTCAGAAATCAATTCCCGATGAAAATAAATTAATACCACCCCTTTGTAAATTATTGCGCGACTAAAAACTCCCCTACACATACACATTATATTACCCAACAACCGCTGTAAATTGTTGTAATTATTTATTGAATAAAATAGCATATCCTCCCTCCAATTAACCCCTTTTTATTTTATCGGGAAGTGTTCTTTCTGGAGGTGGCTCTTCAGAAAGCAATTCCCGATGAAAATAAATTCATACCACCCCTTTGTGAATTATTGCGCGACTAAAAACTCCACTACACATACACATTATATTACCAAACAACCCCTGTAAATTGTTGTAATTATTTATTAAATAAAATAGCATATCCTCCCTCCAATTAACCCCTTTTTATTATATCGGGAAGTGTTCTTCCTGGAGGTGGCTCTTCAGAAAGCAATTCCCGATGAAAATAAATTCATACCACCCCTTTGTAAATTATTGCGCGACTAAAAACTCCCCTACACATACACATTATATTCCCCAACAACCCCTGTAAATTGTTGTAATTATTTATTAAATTAAATTGCATATCCTCCCTTCAATCACTTTTCTTAATTTAACCGCGACCCCGCAGGGAGTGCATAGCTAACTTATGCATTTTGGTGAGTAGCGTCACCACGGACCTGAGCTAATTATCCTCCACTTTGCATCTCCTCCCTACAATTACTTTTTTTTAATTATACCGGAAAGTGTTCTTTCTGGGGGTAGCGTTTTTCGCTCTTCAGAAAGCAATTCCCAATGAGAACAAATTGATACCACCCCTTTGTAAATTATTGCGCGACTAAAAACTCCCCTACACATACACATTATATTACCCAACAACCCCTGTAAATTGTTGTAATTATTTATTAAATAAAATAGCATATCCTCCCTCCAATTAACCCCTTTTTATTATATCGGGAAGTGTCTTTTCTGGAGGTGGCTCTTCAGAAAGCAATTCCCGATAAAAATAAATTAATACCACCCCTTTGTAAATTATTGCGCGACTAAAAACTCCCCTACACATACACATTATATTACCCAACAACCCCTGTAAATTGTTGTAATTATTTATTGAATAAAATAGCATATCCTCCCTCCAATTAACCCCTTCTTATTTTATCGGGAAGTGTTCTTTCTGGAGGTGGCTCTTCAGAAAGCAATTCCCGATGAAAATAAATTCATACCACCCCTTTGTGAATTATTGCGCGACTAAAAACTCCACTACACATACACATTATATTACCAAACAACCCCTGTAAATTGTTGTAATTATTTATTAAATAAAATAGCATATCCTCCCTCCAATTAACCCCTTTTTATTATATCGGGAAGTGTTCTTTCTGGAGGTGGCTCTTCAGAAAGCAATTCCCGATGAAAATAAATTCATACCACCCCTTTGTAAATTATTGCGCGACTAAAAACTCCCCTACACATACACATTATATTCCCCAACAACCCCTGTAAATTGTTGTAATTATTTATTAAATTAAATTGCATATCCTCCCTTCAATCACTTTTCTTAATTTAACCGCGACCCCGCAGGGAGTGCATAGCTAACTTATGCATTTTGGTGAGTAGCGTCAACACGGACCTGAGCTAATTATCCTCCACTTTGCATCTCCTCCCTACAATTACTTTTTTTTAATTATACCGGAAAGTGTTCTTTCTGGGGGTAGCGTTTTTCGCTCTTCAGAAAGCAATTCCCAATGAGAACAAATTAATACCACCCCTTTGTAAATTATTGCGCGACTAAAAACTCCCCTACACATACACATTATATTACCCAACAACCCCTGTAAATTGTTGTAATTATTTATTAAATAAAATAGCATATCCTCCCTCCAATTAACCCCTTTTTATTATATCGGGAAGTGTTCTTTCTGGAGGTGGCTCTTCAGAAAGCAATTCCCGATAAAAATAAATTAATACCACCCCTTTGTAAATTATTGCGCGACTAAAAACTCCCCTACACATACACATTATATTACCCAACAACCCCTGTAAATTGTTGTAATTATTTATTGAATAAAATAGCATATCCTCCCTCCAATTAACCCCTTTTTATTTTATCGGGAAGTGTTCTTTCTGGAGGTGGCTCTTCAGAAAGCAATTCCCGATGAAAATAAATTCATACCACCCCTTTGTGAATTATTGCGCGACTAAAAACTCCACTACACATACACATTATATTACCAAACAACCCCTGTAAATTGTTGTAATTATTTATTAAATAAAATAGCATATCCTTCCTCCAATTAACCCCTTTTTATTATATCGGGAAGTGTTCTTTCTGGAGGTGGCTCTTCAGAAAGCAATTCCCGATGAAAATAAATTCATACCACCCCTTTGTAAATTATTGCGCGACTAAAAACTCCCCTACACATACACATTATATTCCCCAACAACCCCTGTAAATTGTTGTAATTATTTATTAAATTAAATTGCATATCCTCCCTTCAATCACTTTTCTTAATTTAACCGCGACCCCGCAGGGAGTGCATAGCTAACTTATGCATTTTGGTGAGTAGCGTCACCACGGACCTGAGCTAATTATCCTCCACTTTGCATCTCCTCCCTACAATTACTTTTTTAATTATACCGGAAAGTGTTCATTCTGGGGGTAGCGTTTTTCGCTCTTCAGAAAGCAATTCCCAATGAGAACAAATTAATACCGCCCCTTTGTGAATTATTGCGCGACTAAAAACTCCCCTACACATACACATTATATTACCCAACAACCCCTGTAAATTGTTGTAAATATTTATTAAATAAAATAGCATATCCTCCCTCCAATTAACCCCTTTTTATTATATCGGGAAGTGTTCTTTCTGGAGGTGGCTCTTCAGAAAGCAATTCCCGATAAAAATAAATTAATACCACCCCTTTGTAAATTATTGCGCGACTAAAAACTCCCCTACACATACACATTATATTCCCCAACAACCCTTGTAAATTGTTGTAATTATTTATTAAATTAAATTGCATATCCTCCCTTCAATCACTTTTCTTAATTTAACCGCGACCCCGCAGGGAGTGCATAGCTAACTTATGCATTTTGGTGAGTAGCGTCACCACGGACCTGAGCTAATTATCCTCCACTTTGCATCTCCTCCCTACAATTACTTTTTTAATTATACCGGAAAGTGTTCATTCTGGGGGTAGCGTTTTTCGCTCTTCAGAAAGCAATTCCCAATGAGAACAAATGAATACCGCCCCTTTGTAAATTATTGCGCGACTAAAAACTCCCCTACACATACACATTATATTCCCCAACAACCCCTGTAAATTGTTGTTATTATTTATTAAATCAAATTGCATATCCTCCCTCCAATTATCCCCTTTTTATTATATCGGGAAGTGTTCTTTCTGGGGGTAGCTCTTCAGAAAGCAATTCCCGATGAAAATAAATCAATACCACCCCTTTGTAAATTATTGCGCGACTAAAAACTCCCCTACACATACACATTATATTCCCCAACAACCCCTGTAAATTGTTGTAATTATTTATTAAATCAAATTGCATATCCTCCCTCCAATTATCCCCTTTTTATTATATCGGCCAGTGTTCTTTCTGAGGGTAGCTCTTCAGAAAGCAATTCCCGATGAAAATAAATTCATACCACCCCTTTGTAAATTATTGCGCGACTAAGAACTCCCCTACACATACACATTATATTCCCCAACAACCCCTGTAAATTGTTGTTATTATTTATCAAATCAAATTGCATATCCTCCCTCCAATTACGCCCTTTTTATTATATCGGGAAGTGTTCTTTCTGGGGGTAGCTCTTCAGAAAGCAATTCCCGATGAAAATAAATTCATACCACCCCTTTGTAAATTATTGCGCGACTAAGAACTCCCCTACACATACACATTATATTCCCCAACAACCCCTGTAAATTGTTGTAATTATTTATTAAATCAAATTGCATATCCTCCCTCCAATTACGCCCTTTTTATTAAATCGGGAAGTGTTCTTTCTGAGGGTAGCTCTTCAAAAAGCAATTCCCGATGAAAATAAATTAATACCACCCCTTTGTAAATTATTGCGCGACTAAAAACTCCCCTACACATACACATTATATTCCCCAACAACCCCTGTAAATTGTTGTAATTATTTATTAAATCAAATTGCATATCCTCCCTCCAATTATTCCCTTTTTATTTTATCGGCAAGTGTTCTTTCTGGGGGTAGCTCTTCAGAAAGCAATTCCCGATGAAAATAAATTCATACCACCCCTTTGTAAATTATTGCGCGACTAAGAACTCCCCTACACATACACATTATATTCCCCAACAACCCCTGTAAATTGTTGTAATTATTTATTGAATCAAATTGCATATCCTCCCTCCAATTACCCCCTTTCTATTATATCGGGAAGTGTTCTTTCTGGGGGTAGCTCTTCAGAGAGCAATTCTCGATGAAAATAAATTAATAGCACCCCTTTGTAAATTATTGCGCGACTAAAAACTCCCCTACACATACACATTATATTCCCCAACAACCCCTGTAAATTGTTGTAATTATTTATTAAATCAAATTGCATATCCTCCCTCCAATTATTCCCTTTTTATTTTATCGGCAAGTGTTCTTTCTGGGGGTAGCTCTTCAGAAAGCAATTCCCGATGAAAATAAATTCATACCACCCCTTTGTAAATTATTGCGCGACTAAGAACTCCCCTACACATACACATTATATTCCCCAACAACCCCTGTAAATTGTTGTAATTATTTATTGAATCAAATTGCATATCCTCCCTCCAATTACTCCCTTTCTATTATATCGGGAAGTGTTCTTTCTGGGGGTAGCTCTTCAGAGAGCAATTCCCGATGAAAATAAATTAATACCACCCCTTTGTAAATTATTGCGCGACCAAAAACTCCCCTACACATACACATTATATTCCCCAACAACCCCTGTAAATTGTTGTAACTATTTATTAAATCAAATTGCATATCCTCCTTCCAATCAACCCCTTATTATTATATCGGGAAGTGTTCTTTCTGGATGTGGCTCTTCAGAAAGCAATTCCCGATGAAAATTAATTCATACCACCCCTTTGTAAATTATTGCGCGACTAAAAACTCCTCTACACATACACATTATATTCCGCAACAACCCCTGTAAATTGTTGTAATTATTTATTAAATTAAATTGCATATCCTCCCTTCAATCACTTTTCTTAATTTAACCGCGACCCCGCAGGGAGTGCATAGCTAACTTATGCATTTTGGTGAGTAGCGTCACCACGGACCTGAGCTAATTATCCTCCACTTTGCATCTCCTCCCTACAATTACTTTTTTAATTATACCGGAAAGTGTTCTTTCTGGGGGTAGCGTTTTCCGCTCTTCAGAAAGCAATTCCCAATGAGAACAAATTAATACCACCCCTTTGTAAATTATTGCGCGACTAAAAACTCCCCTACACATACACATTATATTACCCAACAACCCCTGTAAATTGTTGTAAATATTTATTGAATAAAATAGCATATCCTCCCTCCAATTAACCCCTTTGTATTATATCGGAAAGTGTTCTTTCTGGAGGTGGCTCTTCAGAAAGCAATTCCCGATGAAAATAAATTCATACCACCCCTTTGCAAATTATTGCGCGACTAAAAACTCCCCTACACATACACATTATATTCCCCAACAACCCCTGTAAATTGTTGTAATTATTTATTAAATCAAATTGCATATCCTCCCTCCAATTACCCCCTTTTTATTATATCGGGAAGTGTTTTTTCTGGGGGTAGCTCTTCAGAAAGCTATTCCCGATAAAAATAAATTAATACCACCCCTTTGTAAATTATTGCGCGACTAAAAACTCCCCTACATATACACATTATATTCCCCAACAACCCCTGTAAATTGTTGTAATTATTTATTAAATCAAATTGCATATCCTCCCTCCAATTACCCCCTTTTTATCATATCGGGAAATGTTCTTTCTGGGGGTAGCTCTTCAGAAATCAATTCCCGATGAAAATAAATTAATACCACCCCTTTGTAAATTATTGCGCGACTAAAAACTCCCCTACACATACACATTATATTCCCCAACAACCCCTGTAAATTGTTGTAATTATTTATTAAATCAAATTGCATATCCTCCCTCCAATTACCCCCTTTTTATTATATCGGGAAGTGTTCTTTCTGGGGGTAGCTCTTCAGAAATCAATTCCCGATGAAAATAAATTAATACCAGCCCTTTGTAAATTATTGCGCGACTAAAAACTCCCCTACACATACACATTATATTCCCCAACAACCCCTGTGAATTGTTGTAATTATTTATTGAATCAAATTGCATATCCTCCCTCCAATTACCCCCTTTTTATTATATCGGGAAGTGTTTTTTCTAGGGGTAGCTCTTCAGAAAGCAATTCCCGATAAAAATAAATTAATACCACCCCTTTGTAAATTATTGCGCGACTGAAAACTCTCCTACACATACACATTATATTCCCCAACAACCCCTGTAAATTGTTGTAATTATTTATTAAATTAAATGCATATCCTCCCTTCAATCACTTTTCTTAATTTAACCGCGACCCCGCAGGGAATGCATAGCTAACTTATGCATTTTGGTGAGTAGCGTCACCACGGACCTGAGCTAATTATCCTCCACTCTGCATCTCCTCCCTACAATTACTTTTTTAATTATACCGGAAAGTGTTCTTTCTGGGGGTAGCGTTTTTCGCTCTTCAGAAAGCAATTCCCAATGAGAACAAATTAATACCACTCCTTTGTAAATTATTGCGCGACTGAAAACTCCCCTACACATACACATTATATTCCCCAACAACCCCTGTAAATTGTTGTAATTATTTATTAAATCAAATTGCATATCCTCCCTCCAATTACACCCTTTTTATTATATCGGGAAGTGTTCTTTCTGGGGGTAGCTCTTCAGAAATAAATTCCCGATGAAAATAAATTAATACCACCCCTTTGTAAATTATTGCGCGACTAAAAACTCCCCTACACATACACATTATATTACCCAACAACCCCTGTAAATTGTTGTAATTATTTATTAAATAAAATAGCATATCCTCCCTCCAATTAACCCCTTTTTATTATATCGGGAAGTGTTCTTTCTCGAGGTGGCTCTTCAGAAAGCAATTCCCGATGAAAATAAATTCATACCACCCCTTTGTGAATTATTGCGCGACTAAAAACTCCCCTACACATACACATTAAATTACCCAACAACCCCTGTAAATTGTTGTAATTATTTATTAAATAAAATAGCATACCCTCCCTCCAATTAACCCCTTTTTATTATATCGGGAAGTGTTCTTTCTGGAGGTGGCTCTTCAGAAAGCAATTCCCGATGAAAATAAATTCATACCACCCCTTTGTGAATTATTGCGCGACTAAAAACTCCACTACACATACACATTATATTACCCAACAACCCCTGTAAATTGTTGTAATTATTTATTAAATAAAATAGCATATCCTCCCTCCAATTAACCCCTTTTTATCATATCGGGAAGTGTTCTTTCTGGAGGTGGCTCTTCAGGAAGCAATTCCCGATGAAAATAAATTCATACCACCCCGTTGTAAATTATTGCGCGACTAAAAACTCCCCTACACATACACATTATATTCCCCAACAACCCCTGTAAATTGTTGTAATTATTTATTAAATCAAATTGCATATCCTCCCTCCAATTACACCCTTTTTATTATATCGGGAAGTGTTCTTTCTGGGGGTAGCTCTTCAGAAATAAATTCCCGATGAAAATAAATTAATACCACCCCTTTGTAAATTATTGCGCGACTAAAAACTCCCCTACACATACACATTATATTCCCCAACAACCCCTGTAAATTGTTGTAATTATTTATTAAATTAAATTGCATATCCTCCCTTCAATCACTTTTCTTAATTTAACCGCGACTCCGCAGGGAGTGCATAGCTAACTTATGCATTTTGGTGAGTAGCGTCACCACGGACCTGAGCTAATTATCCTCCACTTTGCATCTCCTCCCTACAATTACTTTTTTTTAATTATATCGGAAAGTGTTCTTTCTGGGGGTAGCGTTTTTCGCTCTTCAGAAAGCAATTCCCAATGAGAACAAATTAATACCACTCCTTTGTAAATTAATGCGCGACTAAAAACTCCCCTACACATACACATTATATTACCCAACAACCCCTGTAAATTGTTGTAATTATTTATTAAATAAAATAGCATATCCTCCCTCCAATTAACCCCTTTTTATTATATCGGGAAGTGTTCTTTCTCGAGGTGGCTCTTCAGAAAGCAATTCCCGATGAAAATAAATTCATACCACCCCTTTGTGAATTATTGCGCGACTAAAAACTCCCCTACACATACACATTAAATTACCCAACAACCCCTGTAAATTGTTGTAATTATTTATTAAATAAAATAGCATATCCTCCCTCCAATTAACCCCTTTTTATTATATCGGGAAGTGTTCTTTCTGGAGGTGGCTCTTCAGAAAGCAATTCCCGATGAAAATAAATTCATACCACCCCTTTGTGAATTATTGCGCGACTAAAAACTCCACTACACATACACATTATATTACCCAACAACCCCTGTAAATTGTTGTAATTATTTATTAAATCAAATTGCATATCCTCCCTCCAATTAACCCCTTTTTATTATATCGGGAAGTGTTCTTTCTGGAGGTGGCTCTTCAGAAAGCAATTCCCGATGAAAATAAATTCATACCACCCCTTTGTAAATTATTGCGCGACTAAAAACTCCCCTACACATACACATTATATTCCCCAACAACCCCTGTAAATTGTTGTAATTATTTATTAAATTAAATTGCATATCCTCCCTTCAATCACTTTTCTTAATTTAACCGCGACCCCGCAGGGAATGCATAGCTAACTTATGCATTTTGGTGAGTAGCGTCACCACGGACCTGAGCTAATTATCCCCCACTTTGCATCTCCTCCCTACAATTACTTTTTTTTAATTATACCGGAAAGTGTTCTTTCTGGGGGTAGCGTTTTTCGCTCTTCAGAAAGCAATTCCCAATGAGAACAAATTAATACCACCCCTTTGTAAATTATTGCGCGACTAAAAACTCCCCTACACATACACATTATATTAGCCAACAACCCCTGTAAATTGTTGTAATTATTTATTAAATAAAATAGCATATCCTCCCTCCAATTAACCCCTTTTTATTATATCGGGAAGTGTTCTTTCTGGAGGTGGCTCTTCAGAAAGCAATTCCCGATAAAAATAAATTAATACCTCCCCTTTATAAATTATTGCGCGACTAAAAACTCCCCTACACATACACATTATATTCCCCAACAACCCCTGTAAATTGTTGTAATTATTTATTAAATTAAATTGCATATCCTCCCTTCAATCACTTTTCTTAATTTAACCGCGACCCCGCAGGGAGTGCATAGCTAACTTATGCATTTTGGTGAGTAGCGTGACCACGGACCTGAGCTAATTATCCTCCACTTTGCATCTCCTCCCTACAATTACTTTTTTTTAATTATACCGGAAAGTGTTCTTTCTGGGGGTAGCGTTTTTCGCTCTTCAGAAAGCAATTCCCAATGAGAACAAATTAATACCACCCCTTTGTAAATTATTGCGCGACTAAAAACTCCCCTACACATACACATTATATTACCCAACAACCCCTGTAAATTGTTGTAATTATTTATTAAATAAAGTAGCATATCCTCCCTCCAATTAACCCCTTTTTATTATATCGGGAAGTGTTCTTTCTGGAGGTGGCTCTTCAGAAAGCAATTCCCGATAAAAATAAATTAATACCACCCCTTTGTAAATTATTGCGCGACTAAAAACTCCCCTACACATACACATTATATTCCCCAACAACCCCTGTAAATTGTTGTAATTATTTATTAAATTAAATTGCATATCCTCCCTTCAATCACTTTTCTTAATTTATCCGCGACCCCGCAGGGAGTGCATAGCTAACTTATGCATTTTGGTGAGTAGCGTCACCACGGACCTGAGCTAATTATCCTCCACTTTGCATCTCCTCCCTACAATTACTTTTTTTTAATTATACCGGAAAGTGTTCTTTCTGGGGGTAGCGTTTTTCGCTCTTTAGAAAGCAATTCCCAATGAGAACAAATTAATACCACCCCTTTGTAAATTATTGCGCGACTAAAAACTCCCCTACACATACACATTATATTACCCAACAACCCCTGTAAATTGTTGTAATTATTTATTGAATAAAATAGCATATCCTCCCTCCAATTAACCCCTTTTTATTATATCGGGAAGTGTTCTTTCTGGAGGTGGCTCTTCAGAAAGCAATTCCCGATGAAAATAAATTCATACCACCCCTTTGTGAATTATTGCGCGACTAAAAACTCCACTACACATACACATTATATTACCAAACAACCCCTGTAAATTGTTGTAATTATTTATTAAATAAAATAGCATATCCTTCCTCCAATTAACCCCTTTTTATTATATCGGGAAGTGTTCTTTCTGGAGGTGGCTCTTCAGAAAGCAATTCCCGATGAAAATAAATTCATACCACCCCTTTGTAAATTATTGCGCGACTAAAAACTCCCCTACACATACACATTATATTACCCAACAACCCCTGTAAATTGTTGTAAATATTTATTAAATCGAATTGCATATCCTCCCTCCAATTACCCCCTTTCTATTATATCGGGAAGTGTTATTTCTGGGGGTAGCTCTTCAGAAAGCAATTCCCGATGAAAATAAATTAATACCACTCCTTTGTAAATTATTGCGCGACTAAAAACTCCCCTACACATACACATTATATTCCCCAACAACCCCTGTAAATTGTTGTAATTATTTATTAAATTAAATTGCATATCCTCCCTTCAATCACTTTCCTTAATTTATCCGCGACCCCGCAGGGAGTGCATAGCTAACTTATGCATTTTGGTGAGTAGCGTCACCACGGACCTGAGCTAATTATCCTCCACTTTGCATCTCCTCCCTACAATTACTTTTTTTTAACTATACCGGAAAGTGTTCTTTCTGGGGGTAGCGTTTTTCGCTCTTCAGAAAGCAATTCCCAATGAGAACAAATTAATACCACCCCTTTGTAAATTATTGCGCGACTAAAAACTCCCCTACACATACACATTATATTACCCAACAACCCCTGTAAATTGTTGTAATTATTTATTAAATAAAGTAGCATATCCTCCCTCCAATTAACCCCTTTTTATTATATCGGGAAGTGTTCTTTCTGGAGGTGGCTCTTCAGAAAGCAATTCCCGATAAAAATAAATTAATACCACCCCTTTGTAAATTATTGCGCGACTAAAAACTCCCCTACACATACACATTATATTCCCCAACAACCCCTGTAAATTGTTGTAATTATTTATTAAATTAAATTGCATATCCTCCCTTCAATCACTTTTCTTAATTTAACCGCGACCCCGCAGGGAGTGCATAGCTAACTTATGCATTTTGGTGAGTAGCGTCACCACGGACCTGAGCTAATTATCCTCCACTTTGCATCTCCTCCCTACAATTACTTTTTTTCATTATACCGGAAAGTGTTCTTTCTGGGGGTAGCGTTTTTCGCTCTTCAGAAAGCAATTCCCAATGAGAACAAATTAATACCACCCCTTTGTAAATTATTGCGCGACTAAAAACTCCCCTACACATACACATTATATTCCCCAACAACCCCTGTAAATTGTTGTAATTATTTATTAAATTAAATTGCATATCCTCCCTTCAATCACTTTTCTTAATTTATCCGCGACCCCGCAGGGAGTGCATAGCTAACTTATGCATTTTGGTGAGTAGCGTCACCACGGACCTGAGCTAATTATCCTCCACTTTGCATCTCCTCCCTACAATTACTTTTTTTTAATTATACCGGAAAGTGTTCTTTCTGGGGGTAGCGTTTTTCGCTCTTCAGAAAGCAATTCCCAATGAGAACAAATTAATACCACCCCTTTGTAAATTATTGCGCGACTAAAAACTCCCCTACACATACACATTATATTACCCAACAACCCCTGTAAATTGTTGTAATTATTTATTAAATAAAGTAGCATATCCTCCCTCCAATTAACCCCTTTTTATTATATCGGGAAGTGTTCTTTCTGGAGGTGGCTCTTCAGAAAGCAATTCCCGATAAAAATAAATTAATACCACCCCTTTGTAAATTATTGCGCGACTAAAAACTCCCCTACACATACACATTATATTCCCCAACAACCCCTGTAAATTGTTGTAATTATTCATTAAATTAAATTGCATATCCTCCCTTCAATCACTTTTCTTAATTTAACCGCGACCCCGCAGGGAGTGCATAGCTAACTTATGCATTTTGGTGAGTAGCGTCACCACGGACCTGAGCTAATTATCCTCCACTTTGCATCTCCTCCCTACAATTACTTTTTTTCATTATACCGGAAAGTGTTCTTTCTGGGGGTAGCGTTTTTCGCTCTTCAGAAAGCAATTCCCAATGAGAACAAATTAATACCACCCCTTTGTAAATTATTGCGCGACTAAAAACTCCCCTACACATACACATTATATTCCCCAACAACCCCTGTAAATTGTTGTAATTATTTATTAAATCAAATTGCATATCCTCCCTCCAATTACCCCCTTTTTATTATATCGGGAAGTGTTTTTTCTGGGGGTAGCTCTTCAGAAAGCTATTCCCGATAAAAATAAATTAATACCACCCCTTTGTAAATTATTGCGCGACTAAAAACTCCCCTACACATACACATTATATTCCCCAACAACCCCTGTAAATTGTTGTAATTATTCATAAAATTAAATTGCATATCCTCCCTTCAATCACTTTTCTTAATTTAACCGCGACCCCGCAGGGAATGCATAGCTAACTTATGCATTTTGGTGAGTAGCGTCACCACGGACCTGAGCTAATTATCCTCCACTTTGCATCTCCTCCCTACAATTACTTTTTTAATTATACCGGAAAGTGTTCATTCTGGGGGTAGCGTTTTTCGCTCTTCAGAAAGCAATTCCCAATGAGAACAAATTAATACCGCCCCTTTGTAAATTATTGCGCGACTAAAAACTCCCCTACACATACACATTATATTACCCAACAACCCCTGTAAATTGTTGTAATTATTTATTGAATAAAATAGCATATCCTTCCTCCAATTAACCCCTTTTTATTTTATCGGGAAGTGTTCTTTCTGGAGGTGGCTCTTCAGAAAGCAATTCCCGATGAAAATAAATTCATACCACCCCTTTGTGAATTATTGCGCGACTAAAAACTCCACTACACATACACATTATATTACCAAACAACCCCTGTAAATTGTTGTAATTATTTATTAAATAAAATAGCATATCCTTCCTCCAATTAACCCCTTTTTATTATATCGGGAAGTGTTCTTTCTGGAGGTGGCTCTTCAGAAAGCAATTCCCGATGAAAATAAATTCATACCACCCCTTTGTAAATTATTGCGCGACTAAAAACTCCCCTACACATACACATTATATTCCCCAACAACCCCTGTAAATTGTTGTAATTATTTATTAAATCAAATTGCATATCCTCCCTCCAATTATCCCCTTTTTATTATATCGGCAAGTGTTCTTTTTGGGGGTAGCTCTTCAGAAAGCAATTCCCGATGAAAATAAATTCATACCACCCCTTTGTAAATTATTGCGCGACTAAAAACTCCCCTACACATACACATTATATTCCCCAACAACCCCTGTAAATTGTTGTAATTATTTATTAAATCAAATTGCATATCCTTCCTCCAATTACCCCCTTTTTATTATATCGGTAAGTGTTCTTTCTGGGGGTAGCTCTTCAGAAAGCAATTCCCGATGAAAATAAATTAATACCACCCCTTTGTAAATTATTGCGCGACTAAAGCAATTCCCGATGAAAATAAATTCATACCACCCCTTTGTAAATTATTGCGCGACTGAAAACTCCCCTACACATACACATTATATTCCCCAACAACCCCTGTAAATTGTTGTAATTATTTATTAAATTAAATTGCATATCCTCCCTTCAATCACTTTTCTTAATTTAACCGCGACCCCGCAGGGAATGCATAGCTAACTTATGCATTTTGGTGAGTAGCGTCACCACGGACCTGAGCTAATTATCCTCCACTCTGCATCTCCTCCCTACAATTACTTTTTTTTAATTATACCGGAAAGTGTTCTTTCTGGGAGTAGCGTTTTTCGCTCTTCAGAAAGCAATCCCCAATGAGAACAAATTAATACCACCCCTTTGTAAATTATTGCGCGACTAAAAACTCCCCTACACATACACATTATATTACCCAACAACCCCTGTAAATTGTTGTAATTATTTATTAAATAAAATAGCATATCCTTCCTCCAATTAACCCCTTTTTATTATATCGGGAAGTGTTCTTTCTGGAGGTGGCTCTTCAGAAAGCAATTCCCGATAAAAATAAATTAATACCACCCCTTTGTAAATTATTGCGCGACTAAAAACTCCCCTACACATACACATTATATTCCCCAACAACCCTTGTAAATTGTTGTAATTATTTATTAAATTAAATTGCATATCCTCCCTTCAATCACTTTTCTTAATTTAACCGCGACCCCGCAGGGAGTGCATAGCTAACTTATGCATTTTGGTGAGTAGCGTCACCACGGACCTGAGCTAATTATCCTCCACTTTGCATCTCCTCCCTACAATTACTTTTTTAATTATACCGGAAAGTGTTCATTCTGGGGGTAGCGTTTTTCGCTCTTCAGAAAGCAATTCCCAATGAGAACAAATTAATACCGCCCCTTTGTAAATTATTGCGCGACTAAAAACTCCCCTACACATACACATTATATTACCCAACAACCCCTGTAAATTGTTGTAATTATTTATTGAATAAAATAGCATATCCTCCCTCCAATTAACCCCTTTTTATTTTATCGGGAAGTGTTCTTTCTGGAGGTGGCTCTTCAGAAAGCAATTCCCGATGAAAATAAATTCATACCACCCCTTTGTAAATTATTGCGCGACTTAAAACTCCCCTACACATACACATTATATTCCCCAACAACCCCTGTAAATTGTTGTAATTATTTATTAAATCAAATTGCATATCCTCCCTCCAATTATCCCCTTTTTATTATATCGGCAAGTGTTCTTTTTGGGGGTAGCTCTTCAGAAAGCAATTCCCGATGAAAATAAATTCATACCACCCCTTTGTAAATTATTGCGCGACTAAAAACTCCCCTACACATACACATTATATTCCCCAACAACCCCTGTAAATTGTTGTATTTATTTATTGAATCAAATTGCATATCCTTCCTCCAATTACCCCCTTTTTATTATATCGGTAAGTTTTCTTTCTGGGGGTAGCTCTTCAGAAAGCAATTCCCGATGAAAATAAATTAATACCACCCCTTTGTAAATTATTGCGCGACTAAAAACTCCCCTACACATACACATTATATTCCCCAACAACCCCTGTAAATTGTTGTAATTATTTATTAAATCAAATTGCATATCCTCCCTCTAATTACCCCCTTTTTATTATATCGGGAAGTGTTCTTTCTGGGGGTAGCTCTTCAGAAAGCAATTCCCGATGAAAATAAATCAATACCACCCCTTTGTAAATTATTGCGCGACTAAAAACTCCCCTACACATACACATTATATTCCCCAACAACCCCTGTAAATTGTTGTAATTATTTATTAAATCAAATTGCATATCCTCCCTCCAATTATCCCCTTTTTATTATATCGGCCAGTGTTCTTTCTGGGGGTAGCTCTTCAGAAAGCAATTCCCGATGAAAATAAATTCATACCACCCCTTTGTAAATTATTGCGCGACTAAGAACTCCCCTACACATACACATTATATTCCCCAACAACCCCTGTAAATTGTTGTTATTATTTATTAAATCAAATTGCATATCCTCCCTCCAATTACCCCCTTTTTATCATATCGGGAAATGTTCTTTCTGGGGGTAGCTCTTCAGAAATCAATTCCCGATGAAAATAAATTAATACCACCCCTTTGTAAATTATTGCGCGACTAAAAACTCCCCTACACATACACATTATATTCCCCAACAACCCCTGTAAATTGTTGTAATTATTTATTAAATCAAATTGCATATCCTCCCTCCAATTATCCCCTTTTTATTATATCGGCCAGTGTTCTTTCTGAGGGTAGCTCTTCAGAAAGCAATTCCCGATGAAAATAAATTCATACCACCCCTTTGTAAATTATTGCGCGACTAAAAACTCCCCTACACATACACATTATATTCCCCAACAACCCCTGTAAATTGTTGTAATTATTTATTAAATCAAATTGCATATCCTCCCTCCAATTACCCCCTTTTTATTATATCGGTAAGTGTTCTTTCTGGGGGTAGCTCTTCAGAAAGCAATTCCCGATGAAAATAAATTAATACCACCCCTTTGTAAATTATTGCGCGACTAAAAACTCCCCTACACATACACATTATATTCCCCAACAACCCCTGTAAATTGTTGTAATTATTTATTAAATCAAATTGCATATCCTCCCTCTAATTACCCCCTTTTTATTATATCGGGAAGTGTTCTTTCTGGGGGTAGCTCTTCAGAAAGCAATTCCCGATGAAAATAAATCAATACCACCCCTTTGTAAATTATTGCGCGACTAAAAACTCCCCTACACATACACATTATATTCCCCAACAACCCCTGTAAATTGTTGTAATTATCTATTAAATCAAATTGCATATCCTCCCTCCAATAATCCCCTTTTTATTATATCGGCCAGTGTTCTTTCTGAGGGTAGCTCTTCAGAAAGCAATTCCCGATGAAAATAAATTCATACCACCCCTTTGTGAATTATTGCGCGACTAAGAACTCCCCTACACATACACATTATATTCCCCAACAACCCCTGTAAATTGTTGTTATTATTTATCAAATCAAATTGCATATCCTCCCTCCAATTACGCCCTTTTTATTATATCGGGAAGTGTTCTTTCTGGGGGTAGCTCTTCAGAATGCAATTCCCGATGAAAATAAATTCATACCACCCCTTTGTAAATTATTGCGCGACTAAGAACTCCCCTACACATACACATTATATTCCCCAACAACCCCTGTAAATTGTTGTAATTATTTATTAAATCAAATTGCATATCCTCCCTCCAATTACGCCCTTTTTATTAAATCGGGAAGTGTTCTTTCTGAGGGTAGCTCTTCAGAAAGCAATTCCCGATGAAAATAAATTAATACCACCCCTTTGTAAATTATTGCGCGACTAAAAACTCCCCTACACATACACATTATATTCCCCAACAACCCCTGTAAATTGTTGTAATTATTTATTAAATCAAATTGCATATCCTCCCTCCAATTATTCCCTTTTTATTATATCGGCAAGTGTTCTTTCTGGGGGTAGCTCTTCAGAAAGCAATTCCCGATGAAAATAAATTCATACCACCCCTTTGTAAATTATTGCGCGACTAAGAACTCCCCTACACATACACATTATATTCCCCAACAACCCCTGTAAATTGTTGTAATTATTTATTAAATCAAATTGCATATCCTCCCTCCAATTCCCCCTTTTCATTATATCGGGAAGTGTTCTTTCTGGAGGTGGCTCTTCAGAAAGCAATTCCCGATGAAAATAAATTAATACCACCCCTTTGTAAATTATTGCGCGACTAAAAACTCCCCTACACATACACATTATATTCCCCAACAACCCGTGTAAATTGTTGTAATTATTGATTAAATCAAATTGCATATCCTCCCTCCAATTCCCCCTTTTCATTATATCGGGAAGTGTTCTTTCTGGAGGTGGCTCTTCAGAAAGCAATTCCCGATGAAAATAAATTAATACCACTCCTTTGTAAATTATTGCGCGACTAAAAACTCCCCTACAAACACACTATATTCCCCAACAACCCCTGTAAATTGTTGTAATTATTTATTAAATCAAATTGCATATCCTCCCTCTAATTACCCCCTTTTTATTATATCGGGAAGTGTTCTTTCTGGGGGTAGCTCTTCAGAAAGCAATTCCCGATGAAAATAAATCAATACCACCCCTTTGTAAATTATTGCGCGACTAAAAACTCTCCTTCACATACACATTATATTCCCGAACAACCCCTGTAAATTGTTGTAATTATTTATTAAATCAAATTGCATATCCTCCCTCCAATTACCCCCTTTTTATTATATCGAGAGTGTTCTTTCTGGAGGTGGCTCTTCAGAAAGCAATTCCCGATGAAAATAAATTAATACCACCCCTTTGTAAATTATTGCGCGACTAAAAACTCCCCTACACATACACATTATATTCCCCAACAACCCCTGTAAATTGTTGTAATTATTTATTAAATCAAATTGCATATCCTCCCTCCAATTACCCCCTTTTTATTATATCGGGAAGTGTTCTTTCTGGAGGTGGCTCTTCAGAAAGCAATTCCCGATGAAAATAAATTAATACCACCCTTTTGTAAATTATTGCGCGACTAAAAACTCCCCTACACATACACATTATATTCCCCAACAACCCCTGTAAATTGTTGTAATTATTTATTAAATCAAATTGCATATCCTCCCTCTAATTACCCCCTTTTTATTATATCGGGAAGTGTTCTTTCTGGGGGTAGCTCTTCAGAAAGCAATTCCCGATGAAAATAAATCAATACCACCCCTTTGTAAATTATTGCGCGACTAAAAACTCCCCTTCACATACACATTATATTCCCCAACAACCCCTGTAAATCGTTGTAATTATTTATTAAATCAAATTGCATATCCTCCCTCCAATTACCCCCTTTTTATTATATCGGGAAGTGTTCTTTCTGGGGGTAGCTCTTCAGAATGCAATTCCCGATGAAAATAAATTCATACCACCCCTTTGTAAATTATTGCGCGACTAAGAACTCCCCTACACATACACATTATATTCCCCAACAACCCCTGTAAATTGTTGTAATTATTTATTAAATCAAATTGCATATCCTCCCTCCAATTACGCCCTTTTTATTAAATCGGGAAGTGTTCTTTCTGAGGGTAGCTCTTCAGAAAGCAATTCCCGATGAAAATAAATTAATACCACCCCTTTGTAAATTATTGCGCGACTAAAAACTCCCCTACACATACACATTATATTCCCCAACAACCCCTGTAAATTGTTGTAATTATTTATTAAATCAAATTGCATATCCTCCCTCCAATTACCCCCTTTTTATTATATCGGGAAGTGTTCTTTCTGGAGGTGGCTCTTCAGAAAGCAATTCCCGATGAAAATAAATTAATACCACCCTTTTGTAAATTATTGCGCGACTAAAAACTCCCCTACACATACACATTATATTCCCCAACAACCCCTGTAAATTGTTGTAATTATTTATTAAATCAAATTGCATATCCTCCCTCCAATTACCCCCTTTTTATTATATCGGGAAGTGTTCTTTCTGGGGGTAGCTCTTCAGAAAGCAATTCCCGATGAAAATAAATTCATACCACCCCTTTGTAAATTATTGCGCGACTAAGAACTCCCCTACACATACACATTATATTCCCCAACAACCCCTGTAAATTGTTGTAATTATTTATTAAATCAAATTGCATATCCTCCCTCCAATTCCCCCTTTTCATTATATCGGGAAGTGTTCTTTCTGGAGGTGGATCTTCAGAAAGCAATTCCCGATGAAAATAAATTAATACCACCCCTTTGTAAATTATTGCGCGACTAAAAACTCCCCTACACATACACATTATATTCCCCAACAACCCGTGTAAATTGTTGTAATTATTGATTAAATCAAATTGCATATCCTCCCTCCAATTCCCCCTTTTCATTATATCGGGAAGTGTTCTTTCTGGAGGTGGCTCTTCAGAAAGCAATTCCCGATGAAAATAAATTAATACCACTCCTTTGTAAATTATTGCGCGACTAAAAACTCCCCTACAAACACACTATATTCCCCAACAACCCCTGTAAATTGTTGTAATTATTTATTAAATCAAATTGCATATCCTCCCTCTAATTACCCCCTTTTTATTATATCGGGAAGTGTTCTTTCTGGGGGTAGCTCTTCAGAAAGCAATTCCCGATGAAAATAAATCAATACCACCCCTTTGTAAATTATTGCGCGACTAAAAACTCTCCTTCACATACACATTATATTCCCCAACAACCCCTGTAAATTGTTGTAATTATTTATTAAATCAAATTGCATATCCTCCCTCCAATTACCCCCTTTTTATTATATCGAGAGTGTTCTTTCTGGAGGTGGCTCTTCAGAAAGCAATTCCCGATGAAAATAAATTAATACCACCCCTTTGTAAATTATTGCGCGACTAAAAACTCCCCTACACATACACATTATATTCCCCAACAACCCCTGTAAATTGTTGTAATTATTTATTAAATCAAATTGCATATCCTCCCTCCAATTACCCCCTTTTTATTATATCGGGAAGTGTTCTTTCTGGAGGTGGCTCTTCAGAAAGCAATTCCCGATGAAAATAAATTAATACCACCCCTTTGTAAATTATTGCGCGACTAAAAACTCCCCTACAAACACACTATATTCCCCAACAACCCCTGTAAATTGTTGTAATTATTTATTAAATCAAATTGCATATCCTCCCTCCAATTACCCCCTTTTTATTATATCGGGAAGTGTTCTTTCTGGGGGTAGCTCTTCAGAAAGCAATTCCCGTTGGAAATAAATTCATACCACCCCTTTGTAAATTATTGCGCGACTGAAAACTCCCCTACACATACACATTATATTCCCCAACAACCCCTGTAAATTGTTGTAATTATTTATTAAATCAAATTGCATATCCTCCCTCCAATTACCCCCTTTTTATTATATCGGGAAGTGTTCTTTCTGGAGGTGGCTCTTCAGAAAGCAATTCCCGATGAAAATAAATTAATACCACCCCTTTGTAAATTATTGCGCGACTAAAAACTCCCCTACAAACACACTATATTCCCCAACAACCCCTGTAAATTGTTGTAATTATTTATTAAATCAAATTGCATATCCTCCCTTCAATTACCCCCTTTTTATTATATCGGGAAGTGTTCTTTCTGGGGGTAGCTCTTCAGAAAGCAATTCCTGACGAAAATAAATTCATACCACCCCTTTGTAAATTATTGCGCGACTAAGAACTCCCCTACACATACACATTATATTCCCCAACAACCCCTGTAAATTGTTGTAAATATTTATTAAATCAAATTGCATATCCTCCCTCCAATTACCCCCTTTTTTATTATATCGGGAAGTGTTTTTTCTGGGGGTAGCTCTTCAGAAAGCTATTCCCGATAAAAATAAATTAATACCACCCCTTTGTAAATTATTGCGCGACTAAAAACTCCCCTACACATACACATTATATTCCCCAACAACCCCTGTAAATTGTTGTAATTATTTATTGAATCAAATTGCATATCTTCCCTCCAATTACCCCCTTTTTATTATATCGGGAAGTGTTCTTTCTGGGGGTAGCTCTTCAGAAATCAATTCCCGATGAAAATAAATTAATACCACCCCTTTGTAAATTATTGCGTGACTAAAAACTCCCCTACAAACACACTATATTCCCCAACAACCCCTGTAAATTGTTGTAATTATTTATTAAATCAAATTGCATATCCTCCCTCCAATTACCCCCTTTTTATTATATCGGGAAGTGTTCTTTCTGGGGGTAGCTCTTCAGAAATCAATTCCCGATGAAAATAAATTAATACCACCCCTTTGTAAATTATTGCGTGACTAAAAACTCCCCTACACATACACATTATATTCCCCAACAACCCCTGTAAATTGTTGTAATTATTTATTAAATTAAATTGCTTATCCTCCCTTCAATCACTTTTCTTAATTTAACCGCGACCCCGCAGGGAGTGCATAGCTAACTTATGCATTTTGGTGAGTAGCGTCACCACGGACCTGAGCTAATTATCCTCCACTCTGCATCTCCTCCCTGCAATTACTTTTTTTTAATTATACCGGAAAGTGTTCTTTCTGTGGGTAGCGTTTTTCGCTCTTCAGAAAGCAATTCCCAATGAGAACAAATTAATACCGCCCCTTTGTAAATTATTGCGCGACTAAAAACTCCCCTACACATACACATTATATTACCCAACAACCCCTGTAAATTGTTGTAATTATTTATTAAATAAAATAGCATATCCTCCCTCCAATTAACCCCTTTTTATTATATCGGGAAGTGTTCTTTCTGGAGGTGGCTCTTCAGAAAGCAATTCCCGATGAAAATAAATTCATACCACCCCTTTGTAAATTATTGCGCGACTAAAAACTCCCCTACACATACACATTATATTCCCCAACAACCCCTGTAAATTGTTGTAATTATTTATTAAATTAAATTGCATATCCTCCCTTCAATCACTTTTCTTAATCTAACCGCGACCCCGCAGGGAGTGCATAGCTAACTTATGCATTTTGGTAAGTAGCGTCACCACGGACCTGAGCTAATTATCCTCCACTCTGCATCTCCTCCCTACAATTACTTTTTTTTAATTATACCGGAAAGTGTTCTTTCTGGGGGTAGCGTTTTTCGCTCTTCAGAAAGCAATTCCCAATGAGAACAAATTAATACCGCCCCTTTGTAAATTATGGCGCGACTAAAAACTCCCCTACACATACACATTATATTCCCCAACAGCCCCTGTAAATTGTTGTAAATATTTATTAAATCAAATTGCATATCCTCCCTCCAATTACCCCCTTTCTATTATATCGGGAAGTGTTCTTTCTGGGGGTAGCTCTTCAGAGAGCAATTCCCGATGAAAATAAATTAATACCACCCCTTTGTAAATTATTGCGCGACTTAAAACTCCCCTACACATACACATTATATTCCCCAACAACCCCTGTAAATTGTTGTAATTATTTATTAAATCAAATTGCATATCCTCCCTCCAATTACCCCCTCTTTATTATATCGGGAAGTGTTCTTTCTGGGGGTAGCTCTTCAGAAATCAATTCCCGATGAAAATAAATTAATACCACCCCTTTGTAAATTATTGCGCGACTAAAAACTCCCCTACACATACACATTATATTCCCCAACAACCCCTGTAAATTGTTGTAAATATTTATTAAATCAAATTGCATATCCTCCCTCCAATTACCCCCTTTCTATTATATCGGGAAGGGTTCTTTCTGGGGGTAGCTCTTCAGAAATCAATTCCCGATGAAAATAAATTAATACCACCCCTTTGTAAATTATTGCGCGACTAAAAACTCCCCTACACATACACATTATATTCCCCAACAACCCCTGTGAATTGTTGTAATTATTTATTAAATCAAATTGCATATCCTCCCTCCAATTACCCCCTTTTTATTATATCGGGAAGTGTTTTTTCTAGGGGTAGCTCTTCAGAAAGCAATTCCCGATGAAAATAAATTAATACCACCCCTTTGTAAATTATTGCGCGACTAAGAACTCCCCTACACATACACATTATATTCCCCAACAACCCCTGTAAATTGTTGTTATTATTTATTAAATCAAATTGCATATCCTCCCTCCAATTACCCCCTTTTTATTATATCGGGAAGTGTTTTTTCTAGGGGTAGCTCTTCAGAAAGCAATTCCCGATGAAAATAAATTAATACCACCCCTTTGTAAATTATTGCGCGACTTAAAACTCCCCTACACATACACATTATATTCCCCAACAACCCCTGTAAATTGTTGTAATTATTTATTAAATCAAATTGCATATCCTCCCTCCAATTACCCCCATTTTATTATATCGGGAAGTGTTCTTTCTGGGGGTAGCTCTTCAGAAATCAATTCCCGATGAAAATAAATTAATACCACCCCTTTGTAAATTATTGCGCGACTAAAAACTCCCCTACACATACACATTATATTCCCCAACAACCCCTGTAAATTGTTGTAATCATTTATTAAATCAAATTGCATATCCTCCCTCCAATTACCCCCTTTTTATTATATCGGGAAGTGTTTTTTCTAGGGGTAGCTCTTCAGAAAGCAATTCCCGATGAAAATAAATTAATACCACCCCTTTGTAAATTATTGCGCGACTAAAAACTCCCCTACACATACACATTATATTCCCCAACAACCCCTGTAAATTGTTGTAATTATTTATTAAATCAAATTGCATATCCTCCCTCCAATTACCCCCTTTTTAATATATCGGGAAGTGTTTTTTCTGGGGGTAGCTCTTCAGAAAGCTATTCCCGATGAAAATAAATTAATACCACCCCTTTGTAAATTATTGCGCGACTAAAAACTCCTCTACACATACACATTATATTCCCCAACAACCCCTGTAAATTGTTGTAATTATTTATTAAATCAAATTGCATATCCTCCCTCCAATTACCCCCTTTCTATTATATCGGGAAGTGTTCTTTCTGGGGGTAGCTCTTCAGAAAGCAATTCCCAATGAAAATAAATTAATACCACTCCTTTGTAAATTATTGCGCGACTAAAAACTCCCCTACACATACACATTATATTCCCCAACAACCCCTGTAAATTGTTGTAATTATTTATTAAATCAAATTGCATATCCTCCCTCCAATTACCCCCTTTTTATTATATCGGGAAGTGTTTTTTCTAGGGGTAGCTCTTCAGAAAGCTATTCCCGATGAAAATAAATTAATACCACCCCTTTGTAAATTATTGCGCGACTAAAAACTACCCTACACATACACATTATATTCCCCAACAACCCCTGTAAATTGTTGTAATTATTTATTAAATCAAATTGCATATCCTCCCTCCAATTACCCCCTTTTTATTATATCGGGAAGTGTTTTTTCTAGGGGTAGCTCTTCAGAAAGCAATTCCCGATGAAAATAAATTAATACCACCCCTTTGTAAACTATTGCGCGACTAAAAACTCCCCTACACATTCACATTATATTCCCCAACAACCCCTGTAAATTGTTGTAATTATTTATTAAATCAAATTGCATATCCTCCCTCCAATTACCCCCTTTCTATTATATCGGGAAGTGTTTTTTCTAGGGGTAGCTCTTCAGAAAGCAATTCCCGATGAAAATAAATTAACACCACCCCTTTGTAAATTATTGCGCGACTAAAAACTCCCCTACACATACACATTATATTCCCCAACAACCCCTGTAAATTGTTGTAAATATTTATTAAATCGAATTGCATATCCTCCCTCCAATTACCCCCTTTCTATTATATCGGGAAGTGTTCTTTCTGGGGGTAGCTCTTCAGAAAGCAATTCCCGATGAAAATAAATTAATACCACTCCTTTGTAAATTATTGCGCGACTAAAAACTCCCCTACTCATACACATTATATTCCCCAACAACCCCTGTAAATTGTTGTAATTATTTATTAAATCAAATTGCATATCCTCCCTCCAATTACCCCCTTTTTATCATATCGGGAAATGTTCTTTCTGGGGGTAGCTCTTCAGAAATCAATTCCCGATGAAAATAAATTAATACCACCCCTTTGTAAATTATTGCGCGACTAAAAACTCCCCTACACATACACATTATATTACCCAACAACCCCTGTAAATTGTTGTAATTATTTATTAAATAAAATAGCATATCCTCCCTCAAATTAACCCCTTTTTATTATATCGGGAAGTGTTCTTCCTGGAGGTGGCTCTTCAGAAAGCAACTCCCGATAAAAATAAATTAATACCACCCCTTTGTAAATTATTGCGCGACTAAAAACTCCCCTACACATACACATTATATTCCCCAACAACCCCTGTAAATTGTTGTGATTATTTATTAAATCAAATTGCATATCCTCCCTCCAATTACCCCCTTTTTATTATATCGGGAAGTGTTTTTTCTGGGGGTAGCTCTTCAGAAAGCTATTCCCGATGAAAATAAATTAATACCACCCCTTTGTAAATTATTGCGCGACTAAAAACTCCCCTACACATACACATTATATTCCCCAACAACCCCTGTAAATTGTTGTAAATATTTATTAAATCAAATTGCATATCCTCCCTCCAATTACCCCCTTTCTATTATATCGGGAAGTGTTCTTTCTGGGGGTAGCTCTTCAGAGAGCAATTCCCGATGAGAATAAATTAATACCACCCCTTTGTAAATTATTGCGCGACTCAAAACTCCCCTACACATACACATTATATTCCCCAACAACCCCTGTAAATTGTTGTAATTATTTATTAAATCAAATTTCATATCCTCCCTCCAATTACCCTCTTTTTATTATATCGGGAAGTGTTTTTCCTAGGGGTAGCTCTTCAGAAAGCTATTCCCGATGAAAATAAATTAATACCACCCCTTTGTAAATTATTGCGCGACTAAAAACTCCCCTACACATACACATTATATTCTTCAACAACCCCTGTAAATTGTTGTAATTATTTATTAAATCAAATTGCATATCCTCCCTCCAATTACCCCCTTTCTATTATATCGGGAAGTGTTCTTTCTGGGGGTAGCTCTTCAGAAATCAATTCCCGATGAAAATAAATTAATACCACCCCTTTGTAAATTATTGCGCGACTAAAAACTCCCCTACACATACACATTATATTCCCCAACAACCCCTGTAAATTGTTGTAAATATTTATTAAATCAAATTGCATATCTTTCCTCCAATTACCCCCTTTCTATTATATCGAGAAGTGTTCTTTCTGGGGGTAGCTCTTCAGAGAGCAATTCCCGATGAAAATAAATTAATACCACCCCTTTGTAAATTATTGCGCGACTAAAAACTCCCCTACACATACACATTATATTCCCCAACAACCCCTGTAAATTGTTGTAATTATTTATTAAATCAAATTGCATATCCTCCCTCCAATTACCCCCTTTTTATTATATCGGGAAGTGTTTTTTCTGGGGGTAGCTCTTCAGAAAGCTATTCCCGATAAAAATAAATTAATACCACCCCTTTGTAAATTATTGCGCGACTAAAAACTCCCCTACACATACACATTATATTCCCCAACAACCCCTGTAAATTGTTGTAATTATTCATAAAATTAAATTGCATATCCTCCCTTCAATCACTTTTCTTAATTTAACCGCGACCCCGCAGGGAGTGCATAGCTAACTTATGCATTTTGGTGAGTAGCGTCACCACGGACCTGAGCTAATTATCCTCCACTCTGCATCTCCTCCCTACAATTACTTTTTTTTAATTATACCGGAAAGTGTTCTTTCTGGGGGTAGCGTTTTTCGCTCTTCAGAAAGCAATTCCCAATGAGAACAAATTAATACCACCCCTTTGTAAATTATTGCGCGACTAAAAACTCTCCTACACATACACATTATATTACCCAACAACCCCTGTAAATTGTTGTAATTATTTATTAAATAAAATAGCATATCCTCCCTCCAATTAACCCCTTTTTATTATATCGGGAAGTGTTCTTTCTGGAGGTGGCTCTTCAGAAAGCAATTCCCGATAAAAATAAATTAATACCACCCCTTTGTAAATTATTGCGCGACTAAAAACTCCCCTACACATACACATTATATTCCCCAACAACCCCTGTAAATTGTTGTAATTATTTATTAAATCAAATTGCATATCCTCCCTCCAATTACCCCCTTTTTATTATATCGGGAAGTGTTCTTTCTGGGGGTAGCTCTTCAGAAAGCAATTCCCGATGAAAATAAATTAATACCACTCCTTTGTAAATTATTGCGCGACTAAAAACTCCCCTACACATACACATTATATTCATCAACAACCCCTGTAAATTGTTGTAATTATTTATTAAATCAAATTGCATATCCTCCCTCCAATTACCCCCTTTTTATTATATCGGGAAGTGTTTTTTCTGGGGGTAGCTCTTCAGAAAGCTATTCCCGATAAAAATAAATTAATACCACCCCTTTGTAAATTATTGCGCGACTAAAAACTCCCCTACACATACACATTATATTCCCCAACAACCCCTGTAAATTGTTGTAATTATTCATAAAATTAAATTGCATATCCTCCCTTCAATCACTTTTCTTAATTTAACCGCGACCCCGCAGGGAGTGCATAGCTAACTTATGCATTTTGGTGAGTAGCGTCACCACGGACCTGAGCTAATTATCCTCCACTCTGCATCTCCTCCCTACAATTACTTTTTTTTAATTATACCGGAAAGTGTTCTTTCTGGGGGTAGCGTTTTTCGCTCTTCAGAAAGCAATTCCCAATGAGAACAAATTAATACCACCCCTTTGTAAATTATTGCGCGACTAAAAACTCCCCTACACATACACATTATATTACCCAACAACCCCTGTAAATTGTTGTAATTATTTATTAAATAAAATAGCATATCCTCCCTCCAATTAACCCCTTTTTATTATATCGGGAAGTGTTCTTTCTGGAGGTGGCTCTTCAGAAAGCAATTCCCGATAAAAATAAATTAATACCACCCCTTTGTAAATTATTGCGCGACTAAAAACTCCCCTACACATACACATTATATTCCCCAACAATCCCTGTAAATTTTTGTAATTATTTATTAAATTAAATTGCATATCCTCCCTTCAATCACTTTTCTTAATTTGACCGCGACCCCGCAGGGAGTGCATAGCTAACTTATGCATTTTGGTGAGTAGCGTCACCACGTACCTGAGCTAATTATCCTCCACTCTGCATCTCCTCCCTACAATTACTTTTTTTTAATTATACCGGAAAGTGTTCTTTCTGGGGGTAGCGTTTTTCGCTCTTCAGAAAGCAATTCCCGATGAAAATAAATTAATACCACTCCTTTGTAAATTATTGCGCGACTAAAAACTCCCCTACACATACACATTATATTCATCAACAACCCCTGTAAATTGTTGTAATTATTTATTAAATCAAATTGCATATCCTCCCTCCAATTACCCCCTTTTTATTATATCGGGAAGTGTTCTTTCTGGGGGTAGCTCTTCAGAAATCAATTCCCGATGAAAATAAATTAATACCACCCCTTTGTAAATTATTGCGCGACTAAAAACTCCCCTACACATACACATTATATTCCCCAACAACCCCTGTAAATTGTTGTAAATATTTATTAAATCAAATTGCATATCCTCCCTCCAATTACCCCCTTTTTATTATATCGGGAAGTGTTTTTTCTGGGGGTAGCTCTTCAGAAAGCTATTCCCGATGAAAATAAATTAATACCACCCCTTTGTAAATTATTGCGCGACTAAAAACTCCCCTACACATACACATTATATTCCCCAACAACCCCTGTAAATTGTTGTAAATATTTATTAAATCAAATTGCAAATCCTCCCTCCAATTACCCCCTTTCTATTATATCGGGAAGTGTTCTTTCTGGGGGTAGCTCTTCAGAAAGCAATTCCCGATGAAAATAAATTAATACCACTCCTTTGTAAATTATTGCGCGACTAAAAACTCCCCTACACATACACATTATATTCCCCAACAACCCCTGTAAATTGTTGTAATTATTTATTAAATCAAATTGCATATCCTCCCTCCAATTATCCCCTTTTTATTATATCGGCAAGTGTTCTTTTTGGGGGTAGCTCTTCAGAAAGCAATTCCCGATGAAAATAAATTCATACCACCCCTTTGCAAATTATTGCGCGACTAAAAACTCCCCTACACATACACATTATATTCCCCAACAACCCCTGTAAATTGTTGTAATTATTTATTAAATCAAATTGCATATCCTCCCTCCAATTACCCCCTTTTTATTATATCGGTAAGTGTTCTTTCTGGGGGTAGCTCTTCAGAAAGCAATTCCCGATGAAAATAAATTAATACCACCCCTTTGTAAATTATTGCGCGACTAAAAACTCCCCTACACATATACATTATATTCCCCAACAACCCCTGTAAATTGTTGTAATTATTTATTAAATCAAATTGCATATCCTCCCTCTAATTATCCCCTTTTTATTATATCGGGAAGTGTTCTTTCTGGGGGTAGCTCTTCAGAAAGCAATTCCCGATGAAAATTAATCAATACCACCCCTTTGTAAATTATTGCGCGACTAAAAACTCCCCTACACATACACATTATATTCCCCAACAACCCCTGTAAATTGTTGTAATTATTTATTTAAACAAATTGCATATCCTCCCTCCAATTACCCCCTTTTTATTATATCGGGAAGTGTTCTTTCTGGAGGTGGCTCTTCAGAGAGCAATTCCCGATGAAAATAAATTCATACCACCCCTTTGTAAATTATTGCGCGACTAAAAACTCCCCTACACATACACATTATATTCCCCAACAACCCCTGTAAATTGTTGTAATTATTTATTGAATCAAATTGCATATCCTCCCTTCAATTACCCCCTTTTTATTATATCGGGAAGTGTTCTTTCTGGAGATGGCTCTTCAGAAAGCAATTCCCGATGGAAATAAATTAATACCACCCTTTTGTAAATGATTGCGCGACTAAAAACTCCCCTACACATACACATTATATTCCCCAACAACCCCTGTAAATTGTTGTTATTATTTATTAAATCAAATTGCATATCCTCCCTCCAATTACCCCCATTTTATTATATCGGGAAGTGTTCTTTCTGGGGGTAGCTCTTCAGAAAGCAATTCCCGATGAAAATAAATTAATACCACCCCTTTGTAAATGATTGCGCGACTAAAAACTCCCCTACACATACACATTATATTCCCCAACAACCCCTGTAAATTGTTGTAAATATTTATTAAATCAAATTGCATATCCTCCCTCCAATTACCCCCTTTCTATTATATCGGGAAGTGTTCTTTCTGGGGGTAGCTCTTCAGAGAGCAATTCCCGATGAAAATAAATTAATACCACCCCTTTGTAAATTATTGCGCGACTAAAAACTCCCCTACACATACACATTATATTCCCCAACAACCCCTGTAAATTGTTGTAATTATTTATTAAATCAAATTGCATATCCTTCCTCCAATTACCCCCTTTTTATTATATCGGGAAGTGTTCTTTCTGGGGGTAACTCTTCAGAAATCAATTCCCGATGAAAATAAATTCATACCACCCCTTTGTAAATTATTGCGCGACTAAAAACTCCCCTACACATACACATTATATTCCCCAACAACCCCTGTAAATTGTTGTAATTATTTATTGAATCAAATTGCATATCCTCCCTTCAATTACCCCCTTTTTATTATATCGGGAAGTGTTCTTTCTGGGAGTAGCTCTTCAGAAAGCAATTCCCGACGAAAATAAATTCATACCACCCCTTTGTAAATTATTGCGCGACTAAAAACTCCCCTACACATACACATTATATTCCCCAACAACCCCTGTAAATTGTTGTAAATATTTATTAAATCAAATTGCATATCCTCCCTCCAATTACCCCCTTTCTATTATATCGGGAAGTGTTCTTTCTGGGGGTAGCTCTTCAGAGAGCAATTCCCGATGAAAATAAATTAATACCACCCCTTTGTAAATTATTGCGCGACTAAAAACTCCCCTACACATACACATTATATTCCCCAACAACCCCTGTAAATTGTTGTAATTATTTATTAAATCAAATTGCATATCCTCCCTCCAATTACCCCCTTTTTATTATATCGGGAAGTGTTCTTCCTGGGGGTAACTCTTCAGAATTCTATTCCCGATGAAAATAAATTCATACCACCCCTTTGTAAATTATTGCGCGACTAAAAACTCCCCTACACATACACATTATATTCCCCAACAACCCCTGTAAATTGTTGTAATTATTTATTAAATCAAATTGCATATCCTCCCTCCAATTACCCCCTTTTTATTATATCGGGAAGTGTTTTTTCTGGGGCTAGCTCTTCAGAAAGCAATTCCCGATGAAAATAAATTAATACCACCCCTTTGTAAATTATTGCGCGACTAAAAACTCCCCTACACATACACATTATATTCTCCAACAACCCCTGTAAATTGTTGTAATTATTTATTAAATTAAATTGCATATCCTCCCTTCAATCACTTTTCTTAATTTAACCGCGACCCCGCAGGGAGTGCATAGCTAACTCATGCATTTTGGTGAGTAGCGTCACCACGGACCTGAGCTAATTATCCTCCACTCTGCATCTCCTCCCTACAATTACTTTTTTTTAATTATACCGGAAAGTGTTCTTTCTGGGGTAGCGTTTTTCGCTCTTCAGAAAGCAATTCCCAATGAGAACAAATTAATACCACCCCTTTGTAAATTATTGCGCGACTAAAAACTCCCCTACACATACACATTATATTCCCCAACAACCCCTGTAAATTGTTGTAATTATTTATTAAATCAAATTGCATATCCTCCCTCCAATTACCCCTTTTTTATTATATCGGGAAGTGTTCTTTCTGGGGGTAGCTCTTCAGAAAGCAATTCCCGATGAAAATAAATTAATACCACCCCTTTGTAAATAATTGCGCGACTAGAAACTCCCCTACACATACACATTATATTCCCCAACAACCCCTGAAATTGTTGTAATTATTTATTAAATCAAATTGCATATCCTCCCTCCAATTACCTCCTTTTTATTATATCGGGAAGTGTTCTTTCTGAGGGTAGCTCTTCAGAAAGCAATTCCCGATGAAAATAAATTCATACCACCCCTTTGTAAATTATTGCGCGACTAAAAACTCCCCTACACATACACATCATATTCCCTAACAACCCCTGTAAATTGTTGTAATTATTTATTAAATCAAATTGCATATCCTCCCTCCAATTACCCTCATTTTATTATATCGGGAAGTGTTCTTTCTGGGGGTAGCTCTTCAGAAAGCAATTCCCGATGAAAATAAATTAATACCACCCCTTTGTAAATTATTGCGCGACTAAAAACTCCCCTACACATACACATTATATTCCCCAACAACCCCTGTAAATTGTTGTAATTATTTATTAAATCAAATTGCATATCCTCCCTCCAATTACCTCCTTTTTATTATATCGGGAAGTGTTCTTTCTGAGGGTAGCTCTTCAGAAAGCAATTCCCGATGAAAATAAATTCATATCTCCCCTTTGTAAATTATTGCGCGACTAAAAACTCCCCTACACATACACATTATATTCACCAACAACCCCTGTAAATTGTTGTAATTATTTATTAAATCAAAATGCATATCCTCCCTCCAATTACCCCCATTTTATTATATCGGGAAGTGTTCTTTCTGGGGGTAGCTCTTCAGAAAGCAATTCCCGATGAGAATAAATTAATACCACCCTTTTGTAAATGATTGCGCGACTAAAAACTCCCCTACACATACACATTATATTCCCCAACAACCCCTGTAAATTGTTGTTATTATTTATTAAATCAAATTGCATATCCTCCCTACAATTACGCCCTCTTTATTATATCGGGAAGTGTTCTTTCTGAGGGTAGCTCTTCAGAAAGCAATTCCTGATGAAAATAAATTAATACCACCCCTTTGTAAATTATTGCGCGACTAAAAACTCCCCTACACATACACATTATATTCCCCAACAACCCCTGTAAATTGTTGTAATTATTTATTAAATCAAATTGCATATCCTCCCTCCAATTACCCCCTTTTTATTATATCGGGAAGTGTTTTTTCTGGGGCTAGCTCTTCAGAAAGCAATTCCCGATGAAAATAAATTAATACCACCCCTTTGTAAATTATTGCGCGACTAAAAACTCCCCTACACCTACACATTATATTCTCCAACAACCCCTGTAAATTGTTGTAATTATTTATTAAATTAAATTGCATATCCTCCCTTCAATCACTTTTCTTAATTTAACCGCGACCCCGCAGGGAGTGCATAGCTAACTCATGCATTTTGGTGAGTAGCGTCACCACGGACCTGAGCTAATTATCCTCCACTCTGCATCTCCTCCCTACAATTACTTTTTTTTAATTATACCGGAAAGTGTTCTTTCTGGGGTAGCGTTTTTCGCTCTTCAGAAAGCAATTCCCAATGAGAACAAATTAATACCACCCCTTTGTAAATTATTGCGCGACTAAAAACTCCCCTACACATACACATTATATTCCCCAACAACCCCTGTAAATTGTTGTAATTATTTATTAAATCAAATTGCATATCCTCCCTCCAATTACCCCTTTTTTATTATATCGGGAAGTGTTCTTTCTGGGGGTAGCTCTTCAGAAAGCAATTCCCGATGAAAATAAATTAATACCACCCCTTTGTAAATGATTGCGCGACTAAAAACTCCCCTACACATACACATTATATTCCCCAACAACCCCTGTAAATTGTTGTTATTATTTATTAAATCAAATTGCATATCCTCCCTCCAATTACCCCCATTTTATTATATCGGGAAGTGTTCTTTCTGGGGGTAGCTCTTCAGAAAGCAATTCCCGATGAAAATAAATTAATACCACCCCTTTGTAAATTATTGCGCGACTAAAAACTCCCCTACACATACACATTATATTTCCCAACAACCCCTGTAAATTGTTGTAAATATTTATTAAATCAAATTGCATATCCTCCCTCCAATTTCCTCCTTTCTATTATATCGGGAAGTGTTCTTTCTGGGGGTAGCTCTTCAGAAATCAATTCCTGATGAAAATAAATTAATACCACCTCTTTGTGAATTATTGCGCGACTAAAAACTCCCCTACACATACACATTATATTCCCCAACAACCCCTGTCAATTGTTGTAATCATTTATTAAATCAAATTGCATATCCTCCCTCCAATTACCCCCTTTTTATTATATCGGGAAGTGTTCTTTCTGGGGGTAGCTCTTCAGAAAGCAATTCCCGATGAAAATAAATCAATACCACCCCTTTGTAAATTATTACGCGACTAAAATCTCCCCTACACATACACATTATATTCCCCAACAACCCCTGTAAATTGTTGTAATTATTTATTAAATCAAATTGCATATCCTCCCTCCAATTACCCCCTTTTTATTATATCGGGAAGTGTTCTTTCTGGAGGTGGCTCTTCAGAAAGCAATTCCCGATGAAAATAAATTCATACCACCCCTTTGTAAATTATTGCGCGACTAAAAACTCCTCTACACATCCACATTATATTCCCCAACAACCCCTGTAAATTGTTGTAATTATTTATTGAATCAAATTGCATATCCTCCCTTCAATTACCCCCTTTTTATTATATCGGGAAGTGTTCTCTCTGGAGGTGGCTCTTCAGAAAGCAATTCCCGATGAAAATAAATTCATACCACCCCTTTGTAAATTATTGCGCGACTAAAAACTCCCCTACACATACACATTATATTCCCCAACAACCCCTGTGAATTGTTGTAATTATTTATTAAATCAAATTGCATATTCTTCCTCCAATTACCCCCTTTTTATTATATCGGGAAGTGTTCTTTCTGGGGGTAGCTCTTCAGAAAGCAATTCCCGATGAAAATAAATTAATACCACCCTTTTGTAAATGATTGCGCGACTAAAAACTCCCCTACACATACACATTATATTCCCCAACAACCCCTGTAAATTGTTGTTATTATTTATTAAATCAAATTGCATATCCTCCCTCCAATTACCCCCATTTTATTATATCGGGAAGTGTTCTTTCTGGGGGTAGCTCTTCAGAAAGCAATTCCCGATGAAAATAAATTAATACCACCCTTTTGTAAATGATTGCGCGACTAAAAACTCCCCTACACATACACATTATATTCCCCAAACAACCCCTGTAAATTGTTGTTATTATTTATTAAATCAAATTGCATATCCTCCCTCCAATTACCCCCATTTTATTATATCGGGAAGTGTTCTTTCTGGGGGTAGCTCTTCAGAAAGCAATTCCCGATGAAAATAATTTAATACCACCCCTTTGTAAATGATTGCGCGACTAAAAACTCCCCTACACATACACATTATATTCCCCAACAACCCCTGTAAATTGTTGTTATTATTTATTAAATCAAATTGCATATCCTCCCTACAATTACGCCCTTTTTATTATATCGGGAAGTGTTCTTTCTGAGGGTAGCTCTTCAGAAAGCAATTCCTGATGGAAATAAATTAATACCACCCCTTTGTAAATTATTGCGCGACTAAAAACTCCCCTACACATACACATTATATTCACCAACAACCCCTGTAAATTGTTGTAATTATTTATTAAATCAAAATGCATATCCTCCCTCCAATTACCCCCTTTTTATTATATCGGGAAGTGTTCTTTCTGGGGGTAGCTCTTCAGAAAGCAATTCCCGATGAAAATAAATTAATACCACCCTTTTGTAAATGATTGCGCGACTAAAAACTCCCCTACACATACACATTATATTCCCCAACAACCCCTGTAAATTGTTGTTATTATTTATTAAATCAAATTGCATATCCTCCCTCCAATTACCCCCTTTATATTATATCGGGAAGTGTTCTTTCTGGGGGTAGCTCTTCAGAAAGCAATTCCCGATGAAAATAAATTCATATCTCCCCTTTGTAAATTATTGCGCGACTAAAAACTCCCCTACACATACACATTATATTCCCCAACAACCCCTGTAAATTGTTGTAATTATTTATCAAATCAAATTGCATATCCTCCCTTCAATATCCCCCTTTTTATTATATCGGGAAGTGTTCTTTCTGGGGGTAGCTCTTCAGAAAGCAATTCCCGACGAAAATAAATTCATACCACCCCTTTGTAAATTATTGCGCGACTAAAAACTCGCCTACACATACACATTATATTCCTCAACAACCCCTGTAAATTGTTGTAAATATTTATTAAATCAAATTTCATATCCTCCCTCCAATTACCCCCTTTCTATTATATCGGGAAGTGTTCTTTCTGGGGGTAGCTCTTCAGAGAGCAATTCCCGATGAAAATAAATTCATATCTCCCCTTTGTAAATTATTGCGCGACTAAAAACTCCCCTACACATACACATTATAATCCCCAACAACCCCTGTGAATTCTTGTAATTATTTATTAAATCAAATTGCATATCCTCCCTCCAATTACGCCCCTTTTATTATATCGGGAATTGTTCTTTCTGAGGGTAGCTCTTCAGAAAGCAATTCCCGATGAAAATAAATTAATACCACCCCTTTGTAAATTATTGCGCGACTAAAAACTCCCCTACACATACACATTATATTCACCAACAACCCCTGTAAATTGTTGTAATTATTTATTAAATCAAAATGCATATCCTCCCTCCAATTACCCCCTTTTTATTATATCGGGAAGTGTTCTTTCTGGGGGTAGCTCTTCAGAAAGCAATTCCCGATGAAAATAAATTAATACCACCCTTTTGTAAATGATTGCGCGACTAAAAACTCCCCTACACATACACATTATATTCCCCAACAACCCCTGTAAATTGTTGTTATTATTTATTAAATCAAATTGCATATCCTCCCTCCAATTACCCCCATTTTATTATATCGGGAAGTGTTCTTTCTGGGGGTAGCTCTTCAGAAAGCAATTCCCGATGAAAATAAATTAATACCACCCTTTTGTAAATGATTGCGCGACTAAAAACTCCCCTACACATACACATTATATTCCCCAACAACCCCTGTAAATTGTTGTTATTATTTATTAAATCAAATTGCATATCCTCCCTACAATTACGCCCTCTTTATTATATCGGGAAGTGTTCTTTCTGAGGGTAGCTCTTCAGAAAGCAATTCCTGATGAAAATAAATTAATACCACCCCTTTGTAAATTATTGCGCGACTAAAAACTCCCCTACACATACACATTATATTCACCAACAACCCCTGTAAATTGTTGTAATTATTTATTAAATCAAAATGCATATCCTCCCTCCAATTACCCCCATTTTATTATATCGGGAAGTGTTCTTTCTGGGGGTAGCTCTTCAGAAAGCAATTCCCGATGAAAATAAATTAATACCACCCCTTTGTAAATGATTGCGCGACTAAAAACTCCCCTACACATACACATTATATTCCCCAACAACCCCTGTAAATTGTTGTTATTATTTATTAAATCAAATTGCATATCCTCCCTACAATTACGCCCTTTTTATTATATCGGGAAGTGTTCTTTCTGAGGGTAGCTCTTCAGAAAGCAATTCCTGATGAAAATAAATTAATACCACCCCTTTGTAAATTATTGCGCGACTAAAAACTCCCCTACACATACACATTATATTCACCAACAACCCCTGTAAATTGTTGTAATTATTTATCAAATCAAAATGCATATCCTCCCTCCAATTACCCCCTTTTTATTATATCGGGAAGTGTTCTTTCTGGGGGTAGCTCTTCAGAAAGCAATTCCCGATGGAAATAAATTAATACCACCCTTTTGTAAATGATTGCGCGACTAAAAACTCCCCTACACATACACATTATATTTCCCAACAACCCCTGTAAATTGTTGTAAATATTTATTAAATCAAATTGCATATCCTCCCTCCAATTTCCTCCTTTCTATTATATCGGGAAGTGTTCTTTCTGGGGGTAGCTCTTCAGAAATCAATTCCCGATGAAAATAAATTCATACCACCCCTTTGTAAATTATTGCGCGACTAAAAACTCCCCTACACATACACATTATATTCCCCAACAACCCCTGTAAATTGTTGTAATTATTTATTGAATCAAATTGCATATCCTCCCTTCAATTACCCCCTTTTTATTATATCGGGAAGTGTTCTTTCTGGAGGTGGCTCTTCAGAAAGCAATTCCCGATGAAAATAAATTCATACCACCCCTTTGTAAATTATTGCGCGACTAAAAACTCCCCTACACATACACATTATATTCCCCAACAACCCCTGTAAATTGTTGTTATTATTTATTAAATCAAATTGCATATCCTCCCTCCAATTACCCCCATTTTATTATATCGGGAAGTGTTCTTTCTGGGGGTAGCTCTTCAGAAAGCAATTCCCGATGAAAATAAATTAATACCACCCCTTTGTAAATTATTGCGCGACTAAAAACTCCCCTACACATACACATTATATTTCCCAACAACCCCTGTAAATTGTTGTAAATATTTATTAAATCAAATTGCATATCCTCCCTCCAATTTCCTCCTTTCTATTATATCGGGAAGTGTTCTTTCTGGGGGTAGCTCTTCAGAAATCAATTCCCGATGAAAATAAATTCATACCACCCCTTTGTAAATGATTGCGCGACTAAAAACTCCCCTACACATACACATTATATTCCCCAACAACCCCTGTAAATTGTTGTTATTATTTATTAAATCAAATTGCATATCCTCCCTCCAATTACCCCCTTTTTATTATATCGGGAAGTGTTCTTTCTGGGGGTAGCTCTTCAGAAAGCAATTCCCGATGAAAATAAATCAATACCACCCCTTTGTAAATTATTACGCGACTAAAATCTCCCCTACACATACACATTATATTCCCCAACAACCCCTGTAAATTGTTGTAATTATTTATTAAATCAAATTGCATATCCTCCCTCCAATTACCCCCTTTTTATTATATCGGGAAGTGTTCTTTCTGGAGGTGGCTCTTCAGAAAGCAATTCCCGATGAAAATGAATTCATACCACCCCTTTGTAAATTATTGCGCGACTAAAAACTCCCCTACACATACACATTATATTCCCCAACAACCCCTGTAAATTGTTGTAATTATTTATTGAATCAAATTGCATATCCTCCCTTCAATTACCCCCTTTTTATTATATCGGGAAGTGTTCTTTCTGGAGGTGGCTCTTCAGAAAGCAATTCCCGATGAAAATAAATTCATACCACCCCTTTGTAAATTATTGCGCGACTAAAAACTCCCCTACACATACACATTATATTCCCCAACAACCCCTGTGAATTGTTGTAATTATTTATTAAATCAAATTGCATATTCTCCCTCCAATTACCCCCTTTTTATTATATCGGGAAGTGTTCTTTCTGGGGGTAGCTCTTCAGAAAGCAATTCCCGATGAAAATAAATTAATACCACCCTTTTGTAAATGATTGCGCGACTAAAAACTCCCCTACACATACACATTATATTCCCCAACAACCCCTGTAAATTGTTGTTATTATTTATTAAATCAAATTGCATATCCTCCCTCCAATTACCCCCATTTTATTATATCGGGAAGTGTTCTTTCTGGGGGTAGCTCTTCAGAAAGCAATTCCCGATGAAAATAAATTAATACCACCCTTTTGTAAATGATTGCGCGACTAAAAACTCCCCTACACATACACATTATATTCCCCAACAACCCCTGTAAATTGTTGTTATTATTTATTAAATCAAATTGCATATCCTCCCTACAATTACGCCCTTTTTATTATATCGGGAAGTGTTCTTTCTGAGGGTAGCTCTTCAGAAAGCAATTCCTGATGAAAATAAATTAATACCACCCCTTTGTAAATTATTGCGCGACTAAAAACTCCCCTACACATACACATTATATTCCCCAACAACCCCTGTAAATTCTTGTAATTATTTGGTAAATCAAATTGCATATCGTCCCTTTTATCACTTTTCTTAATTTAACCGCGACCTCGCAGGGAGTGCATAGCTAACTTATGCATTTTGGTGAGTAGCGTCACCACGGACCTGAGCTAATAATCCTCCACTTTGCATCTCCTCCCTACAATTACTTTTTTTTAATTATATCGGGAAGTGTTTTTTCTGGGGGTAGCGTTTTTCGCTCTTCAGAAAGCAATTCCCGATGAAAATAAATTCATATCTCCCCTTTGTAAATTATTGCGCGACTAAAAACTCCCCTACACATACACATTATATTCCCCAACAACCCCTGTAAATTCTTGTAATTATTTGGTAAATCAAATTGCATATCGTCCCTTTTATCACTTTTCTTAATTTAACCGCGACCTCGCAGGGAGTGCATAGCTAACTTATGCATTTTGGTGAGTAGCGTCACCACGGACCTGAGCTAATATTCCTCCACCTTGCATCTCCTCCCTACAATTACTTTTTTTTAATTATATCGGGAAGTGTTTTTTCTGGGGGTAGCGTTTTTCGCTCTTCAGAAAGCAATTCCCGATGAAAATAAATTCATATCTCCCCTTTGTAAATTATTGCGCGACTAAAAACTCCCCTACACATACACATTATATTCCCCAACAACCCCTGTAAATTGTTGTAATTATTTATTAAATCAAATTGCATATCCTCCCTCCAATTACCCCCTTTTTATCATATCGGGAAGTGTTCTTTCTGGGGGTAGCTCTTCAGAAAGCAATTCCCGATGAAAATAAATTCATACCACCCCTTTGTAAATTATTGCGCGACTAAAAACTCCCCTACACATACACATTATATTCCCCAACAACCCCTGTAAATTCTTGTAATTATTTGGTAAATCAAATTGCATATCGTCCCTTTTATCACTTTTCTTAATTTAACCGCGACCTCGCAGGGAGTGCATAGCTAACTTATGCATTTTGGTGAGTAGCGTCACCACGGACCTGAGCTAATAATCCTCCACTTTGCATCTCCTCCCTACAATTACTTTTTTTTAATTATATCGGGAAGTGTTTTTTCTGGGGGTAGCGTTTTTCGCTCTTCAGAAAGCAATTCCCGATGAAAATAAATTCATATCTCCCCTTTGTAAATTATTGCGCGACTAAAAACTCCCCTACACATACACATTATATTCCCCAACAACCCCTGTAAATTCTTGTAATTATTTGGTAAATCAAATTGCATATCGTCCCTTTTATCACTTTTCTTAATTTAACCGCGACCTCGCAGGGAGTGCATAGCTAACTTATGCATTTTGGTGAGTAGCGTCACCACGGACCTGAGCTAATATTCCTCCACCTTGCATCTCCTCCCTACAATTACTTTTTTTTAATTATATCGGGAAGTGTTTTTTCTGGGGGTAGCGTTTTTCGCTCTTCAGAAAGCAATTCCCGATGAAAATAAATTCATATCTCCCCTTTGTAAATTATTGCGCGACTAAAAACTCCCCTACACATACACATTATATTCCCCAACAACCCCTGTAAATTGTTGTAATTATTCATTAAATCAAATTGCATATCCTCCCTCCAATTACCCCCTTTTTATCATATCGGGAAGTGTTCTTTCTGGGGGTAGCTCTTCAGAAAGCAATTCCCGATGAAAATAAATTCATACCACCCCTTTGTAAATTATTGCGCGACTAAAAACTCCCCTACACATACACATTATATTCCCCAACAACCCCTGTAAATTCTTGTAATTATTTGGTAAATCAAATTGCATATCGTCCCTTTTATCACTTTTCTTAATTTAACCGCGACCTCGCAGGGAGTGCATAGCTAACTTATGCATTTTGGTGAGTAGCGTCACCACGGACCTGAGCTAATAATCCTCCACTTTGCATCTCCTCCCTACAATTACTTTTTTTTAATTATATCGGGAAGTGTTTTTTCTGGGGGTAGCGTTTTTCGCTCTTCAGAAAGCAATTCCCGATGAAAATAAATTCATATCTCCCCTTTGTAAATTATTGCGCGACTAAAAACTCCCCTACACATACACATTATATTCCCCAACAACCCCTGTAAATTGTTGTAATTATTTATTAAATCAAATTGCATATCCTCCCTCCAATTACCCCCTTTTTATCATATCGGGAAGTGTTCTTTCTGGGGGTAGCTCTTCAGAAAGCAATTCCCGATGAAAATAAATTCATACCACCCCTTTGTAAATTATTGCGCGACTAAAAACTCCCCTACACATACACATTATATTCCCCAACAACCCCTGTAAATTCTTGTAATTATTTGGTAAATCAAATTGCATATCGTCCCTTTTATCACTTTTCTTACTTTAACCGCGACCTCGCAGGGAGTGCATAGCTAACTTATGCATTTTGGTGAGTAGCGTCACCACGGACCTGAGCTAATAATCCTCCACTTTGCATCTCCTCCCTACAATTACTTTTTTTTAATTATATCGGGAAGTGTTTTTTCTGGGGGTAGCGTTTTTCGCTCTTCAGAAAGCAATTCCCGATGAAAATAAATTCATATCTCCCCTTTGTAAATTATTGCGCGACTAAAAACTCCCCTACACATACACATTATATTCCCCAACAACCCCTGTAAATTGTTGTAATTATTTATTAAATCAAATTGCATATCCTCCCTCCAATTACCCCCTTTTTATCATATCGGGAAGTGTTCTTTCTGGGGGTAGCTCTTCAGAAAGCAATTCCCGATGAAAATAAATTCATATCTCCCCTTTGTAAATTATTGCGCGACTAAAAACTCCCCTACACATACACATTATATTCCCCAACAACCCCTGTAAATTCTTGTAATTATTTGGTAAATCAAATTGCATATCGTCCCTTTTATCACTTTTCTTAATTTAACCGCGACCTCGCAGGGAGTGCATAGCTAACTTATGCATTTTGGTGAGTAGCGTCACCACGGACCTGAGCTAATAATCCTCCACTTTGCATCTCCTCCCTACAATTACTTTTTTTTAATTATATCGGGAAGTGTTTTTTCTGGGGGTAGCGTTTTTCGCTCTTCAGAAAGCAATTCCCGATGAAAATAAATTCATATCTCCCCTTTGTAAATTATTGCGCGACTAAAAACTCCCCTACACATACACATTATATTCCCCAACAACCCCTGTAAATTCTTGTAATTATTTGGTAAATCAAATTGCATATCGTCCCTTTTATCACTTTTCTTAATTTAACCGCGACCTCGCAGGGAGTGCATAGCTAACTTATGCATTTTGGTGAGTAGCGTCACCACGGACCTGAGCTAATATTCCTCCACCTTGCATCTCCTCCCTACAATTACTTTTTTTTAATTATATCGGGAAGTGTTTTTTCTGGGGGTAGCGTTTTTCGCTCTTCAGAAAGCAATTCCCGATGAAAATAAATTCATATCTCCCCTTTGTAAATTATTGCGCGACTAAAAACTCCCCTACACATACACATTATATTCCCCAACAACCCCTGTAAATTGTTGTAATTATTTATTAAATCAAATTGCATATCCTCCCTCCAATTACCCCCTTTTTATCATATCGGGAAGTGTTCTTTCTGGGGGTAGCTCTTCAGAAAGCAATTCCCGATGAAAATAAATTCATACCACCCCTTTGTAAATTATTGCGCGACTAAAAACTCCCCTACACATACACATTATATTCCCCAACAACCCCTGTAAATTCTTGTAATTATTTGGTAAATCAAATTGCATATCGTCCCTTTTATCACTTTTCTTAATTTAACCGCGACCTCGCAGGGAGTGCATAGCTAACTTATGCATTTTGGTGAGTAGCGTCACCACGGACCTGAGCTAATAATCCTCCACTTTGCATCTCCTCCCTACAATTACTTTTTTTTAATTATATCGGGAAGTGTTTTTTCTGGGGGTAGCGTTTTTCGCTCTTCAGAAAGCAATTCCCGATGAAAATAAATTCATATCTCCCCTTTGTAAATTATTGCGCGACTAAAAACTCCCCTACACATACACATTATATTCCCCAACAACCCCTGTAAATTGTTGTAATTATTTATTAAATCAAATTGCATATCCTCCCTCCAATTACCCCCTTTTTATCATATCGGGAAGTGTTCTTTCTGGGGGTAGCTCTTCAGAAAGCAATTCCCGATGAAAATAAATTCATACCACCCCTTTGTAAATTATTGCGCGACTAAAAACTCCCCTACACATACACATTATATTCCCCAACAACCCCTGTAAATTCTTGTAATTATTTGGTAAATCAAATTGCATATCGTCCCTTTTATCACTTTTCTTAATTTAACCGCGACCTCGCAGGGAGTGCATAGCTAACTTATGCATTTTGGTGAGTAGCGTCACCACGGACCTGAGCTAATAATCCTCCACTTTGCATCTCCTCCCTACAATTACTTTTTTTTAATTATATCGGGAAGTGTTTTTTCTGGGGGTAGCGTTTTTCGCTCTTCAGAAAGCAATTCCCGATGAAAATAAATTCATACCACCCCTTTGTAAATTATTGCGCGACTAAAAACTCCCCTACACATACACATTATATTCCCCAACAACCCCTGTAAATTCTTGTAATTATTTGGTAAATCAAATTGCATATCGTCCCTTTTATCACTTTTCTTAATTTAACCGCGACCTCGCAGGGAGTGCATAGCTAACTTATGCATTTTGGTGAGTAGCGTCACCACGGACCTGAGCTAATAATCCTCCACTTTGCATCTCCTCCCTACAATTACTTTTTTTTAATTATATCGGGAAGTGTTTTTTCTGGGGGTAGCGTTTTTCGCTCTTCAGAAAGCAATTCCCGATGAAAATAAATTCATATCTCCCCTTTGTAAATTATTGCGCGACTAAAAACTCCCCTACACATACACATTATATTCCCCAACAACCCCTGTAAATTGTTGTAATTATTTATTAAATCAAATTGCATATCCTCCCTCCAATTACCCCCTTTTTATCATATCGGGAAGTGTTCTTTCTGGGGGTAGCTCTTCAGAAAGCAATTCCCGATGAAAATAAATTCATACCACCCCTTTGTAAATTATTGCGCGACTAAAAACTCCCCTACACATACACATTATATTCCCCAACAACCCCTGTAAATTCTTGTAATTATTTGGTAAATCAAATTGCATATCGTCCCTTTTATCACTTTTCTTAATTTAACCGCGACCTCGCAGGGAGTGCATAGCTAACTTATGCATTTTGGTGAGTAGCGTCACCACGGACCTGAGCTAATATTCCTCCACCTTGCATCTCCTCCCTACAATTACTTTTTTTTAATTATATCGGGAAGTGTTTTTTCTGGGGGTAGCGTTTTTCGCTCTTCAGAAAGCAATTCCCGATGAAAATAAATTCATATCTCCCCTTTGTAAATTATTGCGCGACTAAAAACTCCCCTACACATACACATTATATTCCCCAACAACCCCTGTAAATTGTTGTAATTATTTATTAAATCAAATTGCATATCCTCCCTCCAATTACCCCCTTTTTATCATATCGGGAAGTGTTCTTTCTGGGGGTAGCTCTTCAGAAAGCAATTCCCGATGAAAATAAATTCATACCACCCCTTTGTAAATTATTGCGCGACTAAAAACTCCCCTACACATACACATTATATTCCCCAACAACCCCTGTAAATTCTTGTAATTATTTGGTAAATCAAATTGCATATCGTCCCTTTTATCACTTTTCTTAATTTAACCGCGACCTCGCAGGGAGTGCATAGCTAACTTATGCATTTTGGTGAGTAGCGTCACCACGGACCTGAGCTAATAATCCTCCACTTTGCATCTCCTCCCTACAATTACTTTTTTTTAATTATATCGGGAAGTGTTTTTTCTGGGGGTAGCGTTTTTCGCTCTTCAGAAAGCAATTCCCGATGAAAATAAATTCATATCTCCCCTTTGTAAATTATTGCGCGACTAAAAACTCCCCTACACATACACATTATATTCCCCAACAACCCCTGTAAATTGTTGTAATTATTTATTAAATCAAATTGCATATCCTCCCTCCAATTACCCCCTTTTTATCATATCGGGAAGTGTTCTTTCTGGGGGTAGCTCTTCAGAAAGCAATTCCCGATGAAAATAAATTCATACCACCCCTTTGTAAATTATTGCGCGACTAAAAACTCCCCTACACATACACATTATATTCCCCAACAACCCCTGTAAATTCTTGTAATTATTTGGTAAATCAAATTGCATATCGTCCCTTTTATCACTTTTCTTAATTTAACCGCGACCTCGCAGGGAGTGCATAGCTAACTTATGCATTTTGGTGAGTAGCGTCACCACGGACCTGAGCTAATATTCCTCCACCTTGCATCTCCTCCCTACAATTACTTTTTTTTAATTATATCGGGAAGTGTTTTTTCTGGGGGTAGCGTTTTTCGCTCTTCAGAAAGCAATTCCCGATGAAAATAAATTCATATCTCCCCTTTGTAAATTATTGCGCGACTAAAAACTCCCCTACACATACACATTATATTCCCCAACAACCCCTGTAAATTGTTGTAATTATTTATTAAATCAAATTGCATATCCTCCCTCCAATTACCCCCTTTTTATCATATCGGGAAGTGTTCTTTCTGGGGGTAGCTCTTCAGAAAGCAATTCCCGATGAAAATAAATTCATACCACCCCTTTGTAAATTATTGCGCGACTAAAAACTCCCCTACACATACACATTATATTCCCCAACAACCCCTGTAAATTCTTGTAATTATTTGGTAAATCAAATTGCATATCGTCCCTTTTATCACTTTTCTTAATTTAACCGCGACCTCGCAGGGAGTGCATAGCTAACTTATGCATTTTGGTGAGTAGCGTCACCACGGACCTGAGCTAATAATCCTCCACTTTGCATCTCCTCCCTACAATTACTTTTTTTTAATTATATCGGGAAGTGTTTTTTCTGGGGGTAGCGTTTTTCGCTCTTCAGAAAGCAATTCCCGATGAAAATAAATTCATATCTCCCCTTTGTAAATTATTGCGCGACTAAAAACTCCCCTACACATACACATTATATTCCCCAACAACCCCTGTAAATTGTTGTAATTATTTATTAAATCAAATTGCATATCCTACCTCCAATTACCCCCTTTTTATCATATCGGGAAGTGTTCTTTCTGGGGGTAGCTCTTCAGAAAGCAATTCCCGATGAAAATAAATTCATACCACCCCTTTGTAAATTATTGCGCGACTAAAAACTCCCCTACACATACACATTATATTCCCCAACAACCCCTGTAAATTCTTGTAATTATTTGGTAAATCAAATTGCATATCGTCCCTTTTATCACTTTTCTTAATTTAACCGCGACCTCGCAGGGAGTGCATAGCTAACTTATGCATTTTGGTGAGTAGCGTCACCACGGACCTGAGCTAATAATCCTCCACTTTGCATCTCCTCCCTACAATTACTTTTTTTTAATTATATCGGGAAGTGTTTTTTCTGGGGGTAGCGTTTTTCGCTCTTCAGAAAGCAATTCCCGATGAAAATAAATTCATATCTCCCCTTTGTAAATTATTGCGCGACTAAAAACTCCCCTACACATACACATTATATTCCCCAACAACCCCTGTAAATTGTTGTAATTATTTATTAAATCAAATTGCATATCCTACCTCCAATTACCCCCTTTTTATCATATCGGGAAGTGTTCTTTCTGGGGGTAGCTCTTCAGAAAGCAATTCCCGATGAAAATAAATTCATACCACCCCTTTGTAAATTATTGCGCGACTAAAAACTCCCCTACACATACACATTATATTCCCCAACAACCCCTGTAAATTCTTGTAATTATTTGGTAAATCAAATTGCATATCGTCCCTTTTATCACTTTTCTTAATTTAACCGCGACCTCGCAGGGAGTGCATAGCTAACTTATGCATTTTGGTGAGTAGCGTCACCACGGACCTGAGCTAATAATCCTCCACTTTGCATCTCCTCCCTACAATTACTTTTTTTTAATTATATCGGGAAGTGTTTTTTCTGGGGGTAGCGTTTTTCGCTCTTCAGAAAGCAATTCCCGATGAAAATAAATTCATATCTCCCCTTTGTAAATTATTGCGCGACTAAAAACTCCCCTACACATACACATTATATTCCCCAACAACCCCTGTAAATTCTTGTAATTATTTGGTAAATCAAATTGCATATCGTCCCTTTTATCACTTTTCTTAATTTAACCGCGACCTCGCAGGGAGTGCATAGCTAACTTATGCATTTTGGTGAGTAGCGTCACCACGGACCTGAGCTAATAATCCTCCACTTTGCATCTCCTCCCTACAATTACTTTTTTTTAATTATATCGGGAAGTGTTTTTTCTGGGGGTAGCGTTTTTCGCTCTTCAGAAAGCAATTCCCGATGAAAATAAATTCATATCTCCCCTTTGTAAATTATTGCGCGACTAAAAACTCCCCTACACATACACATTATATTCCCCAACAACCCCTGTAAATTGTTGTAATTATTTATTAAATCAAATTGCATATCCTACCTCCAATTACCCCCTTTTTATCATATCGGGAAGTGTTCTTTCTGGGGGTAGCTCTTCAGAAAGCAATTCCCGATGAAAATAAATTCATACCACCCCTTTGTAAATTATTGCGCGACTAAAAACTCCCCTACACATACACATTATATTCCCCAACAACCCCTGTAAATTCTTGTAATTATTTGGTAAATCAAATTGCATATCGTCCCTTTTATCACTTTTCTTAATTTAACCGCGACCTCGCAGGGAGTGCATAGCTAACTTATGCATTTTGGTGAGTAGCGTCACCACGGACCTGAGCTAATAATCCTCCACTTTGCATCTCCTCCCTACAATTACTTTTTTTTAATTATATCGGGAAGTGTTTTTTCTGGGGGTAGCGTTTTTCGCTCTTCAGAAAGCAATTCCCGATGAAAATAAATTCATATCTCCCCTTTGTAAATTATTGCGCGACTAAAAACTCCCCTACACATACACATTATATTCCCCAACAACCCCTGTAAATTGTTGTAATTATTTATTAAATCAAATTGCATATCCTCCCTCCAATTACCCCCTTTTTATCATATCGGGAAGTGTTCTTTCTGGGGGTAGCTCTTCAGAAAGCAATTCCCGATGAAAATAAATTCATACCACCCCTTTGTAAATTATTGCGCGACTAAAAACTCCCCTACACATACACATTATATTCCCCAACAACCCCTGTAAATTCTTGTAATTATTTGGTAAATCAAATTGCATATCGTCCCTTTTATCACTTTTCTTAATTTAACCGCGACCTCGCAGGGAGTGCATAGCTAACTTATGCATTTTGGTGAGTAGCGTCACCACGGACCTGAGCTAATATTCCTCCACCTTGCATCTCCTCCCTACAATTACTTTTTTTTAATTATATCGGGAAGTGTTTTTTCTGGGGGTAGCGTTTTTCGCTCTTCAGAAAGCAATTCCCGATGAAAATAAATTCATATCTCCCCTTTGTAAATTATTGCGCGACTAAAAACTCCCCTACACATACACATTATATTCCCCAACAACCCCTGTAAATTGTTGTAATTATTTATTAAATCAAATTGCATATCCTCCCTCCAATTACCCCCTTTTTATCATATCGGGAAGTGTTCTTTCTGGGGGTAGCTCTTCAGAAAGCAATTCCCGATGAAAATAAATTCATACCACCCCTTTGTAAATTATTGCGCGACTAAAAACTCCCCTACACATACACATTATATTCCCCAACAACCCCTGTAAATTCTTGTAATTATTTGGTAAATCAAATTGCATATCGTCCCTTTTATCACTTTTCTTAATTTAACCGCGACCTCGCAGGGAGTGCATAGCTAACTTATGCATTTTGGTGAGTAGCGTCACCACGGACCTGAGCTAATAATCCTCCACTTTGCATCTCCTCCCTACAATTACTTTTTTTTAATTATATCGGGAAGTGTTTTTTCTGGGGGTAGCGTTTTTCGCTCTTCAGAAAGCAATTCCCGATGAAAATAAATTCATATCTCCCCTTTGTAAATTATTGCGCGACTAAAAACTCCCCTACACATACACATTATATTCCCCAACAACCCCTGTAAATTGTTGTAATTATTTATTAAATCAAATTGCATATCCTACCTCCAATTACCCCCTTTTTATCATATCGGGAAGTGTTCTTTCTGGGGGTAGCTCTTCAGAAAGCAATTCCCGATGAAAATAAATTCATACCACCCCTTTGTAAATTATTGCGCGACTAAAAACTCCCCTACACATACACATTATATTCCCCAACAACCCCTGTAAATTCTTGTAATTATTTGGTAAATCAAATTGCATATCGTCCCTTTTATCACTTTTCTTAATTTAACCGCGACCTCGCAGGGAGTGCATAGCTAACTTATGCATTTTGGTGAGTAGCGTCACCACGGACCTGAGCTAATATTCCTCCACCTTGCATCTCCTCCCTACAATTACTTTTTTTTAATTATATCGGGAAGTGTTTTTTCTGGGGGTAGCGTTTTTCGCTCTTCAGAAAGCAATTCCCGATGAAAATAAATTCATATCTCCCCTTTGTAAATTATTGCGCGACTAAAAACTCCCCTACACATACACATTATATTCCCCAACAACCCCTGTAAATTGTTGTAATTATTTATTAAATCAAATTGCATATCCTCCCTCCAATTACCCCCTTTTTATCATATCGGGAAGTGTTCTTTCTGGGGGTAGCTCTTCAGAAAGCAATTCCCGATGAAAATAAATTCATACCACCCCTTTGTAAATTATTGCGCGACTAAAAACTCCCCTACACATACACATTATATTCCCCAACAACCCCTGTAAATTCTTGTAATTATTTGGTAAATCAAATTGCATATCGTCCCTTTTATCACTTTTCTTAATTTAACCGCGACCTCGCAGGGAGTGCATAGCTAACTTATGCATTTTGGTGAGTAGCGTCACCACGGACCTGAGCTAATATTCCTCCACCTTGCATCTCCTCCCTACAATTACTTTTTTTTAATTATATCGGGAAGTGTTTTTTCTGGGGGTAGCGTTTTTCGCTCTTCAGAAAGCAATTCCCGATGAAAATAAATTCATATCTCCCCTTTGTAAATTATTGCGCGACTAAAAACTCCCCTACACATACACATTATATTCCCCAACAACCCCTGTAAATTGTTGTAATTATTTATTAAATCAAATTGCATATCCTCCCTCCAATTACCCCCTTTTTATCATATCGGGAAGTGTTCTTTCTGGGGGTAGCTCTTCAGAAAGCAATTCCCGATGAAAATAAATTCATACCACCCCTTTGTAAATTATTGCGCGACTAAAAACTCCCCTACACATACACATTATATTCCCCAACAACCCCTGTAAATTCTTGTAATTATTTGGTAAATCAAATTGCATATCGTCCCTTTTATCACTTTTCTTAATTTAACCGCGACCTCGCAGGGAGTGCATAGCTAACTTATGCATTTTGGTGAGTAGCGTCACCACGGACCTGAGCTAATAATCCTCCACTTTGCATCTCCTCCCTACAATTACTTTTTTTTAATTATATCGGGAAGTGTTTTTTCTGGGGGTAGCGTTTTTCGCTCTTCAGAAAGCAATTCCCGATGAAAATAAATTCATATCTCCCCTTTGTAAATTATTGCGCGACTAAAAACTCCCCTACACATACACATTATATTCCCCAACAACCCCTGTAAATTGTTGTAATTATTTATTAAATCAAATTGCATATCCTACCTCCAATTACCCCCTTTTTATCATATCGGGAAGTGTTCTTTCTGGGGGTAGCTCTTCAGAAAGCAATTCCCGATGAAAATAAATTCATACCACCCCTTTGTGAATTATTGCGCGACTAAAAACTCCCCTACACATACACATTATATTCCCCAACAACCCCTGTAAATTCTTGTAATTATTTGGTAAATCAAATTGCATATCGTCCCTTTTATCACTTTTCTTAATTTAACCGCGACCTCGCAGGGAGTGCATAGCTAACTTATGCATTTTGGTGAGTAGCGTCACCACGGACCTGAGCTAATATTCCTCCACCTTGCATCTCCTCCCTACAATTACTTTTTTTTAATTATATCGGGAAGTGTTTTTTCTGGGGGTAGCGTTTTTCGCTCTTCAGAAAGCAATTCCCGATGAAAATAAATTCATATCTCCCCTTTGTAAATTATTGCGCGACTAAAAACTCCCCTACACATACACATTATATTCCCCAACAACCCCTGTAAATTGTTGTAATTATTTATTAAATCAAATTGCATATCCTACCTCCAATTACCCCCTTTTTATCATATCGGGAAGTGTTCTTTCTGGGGGTAGCTCTTCAGAAAGCAATTCCCGATGAAAATAAATTCATACCACCCCTTTGTAAATTATTGCGCGACTAAAAACTCCCCTACACATACACATTATATTCCCCAACAACCCCTGTAAATTCTTGTAATTATTTGGTAAATCAAATTGCATATCGTCCCTTTTATCACTTTTCTTAATTTAACCGCGACCTCGCAGGGAGTGCATAGCTAACTTATGCATTTTGGTGAGTAGCGTCACCACGGACCTGAGCTAATATTCCTCCACCTTGCATCTCCTCCCTACAATTACTTTTTTTTAATTATATCGGGAAGTGTTTTTTCTGGGGGTAGCGTTTTTCGCTCTTCAGAAAGCAATTCCCGATGAAAATAAATTCATATCTCCCCTTTGTAAATTATTGCGCGACTAAAAACTCCCCTACACATACACATTATATTCCCCAACAACCCCTGTAAATTGTTGTAATTATTTATTAAATCAAATTGCATATCCTACCTCCAATTACCCCCTTTTTATCATATCGGGAAGTGTTCTTTCTGGGGGTAGCTCTTCAGAAAGCAATTCCCGATGAAAATAAATTCATACCACCCCTTTGTAAATTATTGCGCGACTAAAAACTCCCCTACACATACACATTATATTCCCCAACAACCCCTGTAAATTCTTGTAATTATTTGGTAAATCAAATTGCATATCGTCCCTTTTATCACTTTTCTTAATTTAACCGCGACCTCGCAGGGAGTGCATAGCTAACTTATGCATTTTGGTGAGTAGCGTCACCACGGACCTGAGCTAATATTCCTCCACCTTGCATCTCCTCCCTACAATTACTTTTTTTTAATTATATCGGGAAGTGTTTTTTCTGGGGGTAGCGTTTTTCGCTCTTCAGAAAGCAATTCCCGATGAAAATAAATTCATATCTCCCCTTTGTAAATTATTGCGCGACTAAAAACTCCCCTACACATACACATTATATTCCCCAACAACCCCTGTAAATTGTTGTAATTATTTATTAAATCAAATTGCATATCCTCCCTCCAATTACCCCCTTTTTATCATATCGGGAAGTGTTCTTTCTGGGGGTAGCTCTTCAGAAAGCAATTCCCGATGAAAATAAATTCATACCACCCCTTTGTAAATTATTGCGCGACTAAAAACTCCCCTACACATACACATTATATTCCCCAACAACCCCTGTAAATTCTTGTAATTATTTGGTAAATCAAATTGCATATCGTCCCTTTTATCACTTTTCTTAATTTAACCGCGACCTCGCAGGGAGTGCATAGCTAACTTATGCATTTTGGTGAGTAGCGTCACCACGGACCTGAGCTAATATTCCTCCACCTTGCATCTCCTCCCTACAATTACTTTTTTTTAATTATATCGGGAAGTGTTTTTTCTGGGGGTAGCGTTTTTCGCTCTTCAGAAAGCAATTCCCGATGAAAATAAATTCATATCTCCCCTTTGTAAATTATTGCGCGACTAAAAACTCCCCTACACATACACATTATATTCCCCAACAACCCCTGTAAATTGTTGTAATTATTTATTAAATCAAATTGCATATCCTCCCTCCAATTACCCCCTTTTTATCATATCGGGAAGTGTTCTTTCTGGGGGTAGCTCTTCAGAAAGCAATTCCCGATGAAAATAAATTCATACCACCCCTTTGTAAATTATTGCGCGACTAAAAACTCCCCTACACATACACATTATATTCCCCAACAACCCCTGTAAATTCTTGTAATTATTTGGTAAATCAAATTGCATATCGTCCCTTTTATCACTTTTCTTAATTTAACCGCGACCTCGCAGGGAGTGCATAGCTAACTTATGCATTTTGGTGAGTAGCGTCACCACGGACCTGAGCTAATATTCCTCCACCTTGCATCTCCTCCCTACAATTACTTTTTTTTAATTATATCGGGAAGTGTTTTTTCTGGGGGTAGCGTTTTTCGCTCTTCAGAAAGCAATTCCCGATGAAAATAAATTCATATCTCCCCTTTGTAAATTATTGCGCGACTAAAAACTCCCCTACACATACACATTATATTCCCCAACAACCCCTGTAAATTGTTGTAATTATTTATTAAATCAAATTGCATATCCTCCCTCCAATTACCCCCTTTTTATCATATCGGGAAGTGTTCTTTCTGGGGGTAGCTCTTCAGAAAGCAATTCCCGATGAAAATAAATTCATACCACCCCTTTGTAAATTATTGCGCGACTAAAAACTCCCCTACACATACACATTATATTCCCCAACAACCCCTGTAAATTCTTGTAATTATTTGGTAAATCAAATTGCATATCGTCCCTTTTATCACTTTTCTTAATTTAACCGCGACCTCGCAGGGAGTGCATAGCTAACTTATGCATTTTGGTGAGTAGCGTCACCACGGACCTGAGCTAATAATCCTCCACTTTGCATCTCCTCCCTACAATTACTTTTTTTTAATTATATCGGGAAGTGTTTTTTCTGGGGGTAGCGTTTTTCGCTCTTCAGAAAGCAATTCCCGATGAAAATAAATTCATATCTCCCCTTTGTAAATTATTGCGCGACTAAAAACTCCCCTACACATACACATTATATTCCCCAACAACCCCTGTAAATTGTTGTAATTATTTATTAAATCAAATTGCATATCCTCCCTCCAATTACCCCCTTTTTATCATATCGGGAAGTGTTCTTTCTGGGGGTAGCTCTTCAGAAAGCAATTCCCGATGAAAATAAATTCATACCACCCCTTTGTAAATTATTGCGCGACTAAAAACTCCCCTACACATACACATTATATTCCCCAACAACCCCTGTAAATTCTTGTAATTATTTGGTAAATCAAATTGCATATCGTCCCTTTTATCACTTTTCTTAATTTAACCGCGACCTCGCAGGGAGTGCATAGCTAACTTATGCATTTTGGTGAGTAGCGTCACCACGGACCTGAGCTAATAATCCTCCACTTTGCATCTCCTCCCTACAATTACTTTTTTTTAATTATATCGGGAAGTGTTTTTTCTGGGGGTAGCGTTTTTCGCTCTTCAGAAAGCAATTCCCGATGAAAATAAATTCATATCTCCCCTTTGTAAATTATTGCGCGACTAAAAACTCCCCTACACATACACATTATATTCCCCAACAACCCCTGTAAATTGTTGTAATTATTTATTAAATCAAATTGCATATCCTACCTCCAATTACCCCCTTTTTATCATATCGGGAAGTGTTCTTTCTGGGGGTAGCTCTTCAGAAAGCAATTCCCGATGAAAATAAATTCATACCACCCCTTTGTAAATTATTGCGCGACTAAAAACTCCCCTACACATACACATTATATTCCCCAACAACCCCTGTAAATTCTTGTAATTATTTGGTAAATCAAATTGCATATCGTCCCTTTTATCACTTTTCTTAATTTAACCGCGACCTCGCAGGGAGTGCATAGCTAACTTATGCATTTTGGTGAGTAGCGTCACCACGGACCTGAGCTAATATTCCTCCACCTTGCATCTCCTCCCTACAATTACTTTTTTTTAATTATATCGGGAAGTGTTTTTTCTGGGGGTAGCGTTTTTCGCTCTTCAGAAAGCAATTCCCGATGAAAATAAATTCATATCTCCCCTTTGTAAATTATTGCGCGACTAAAAACTCCCCTACACATACACATTATATTCCCCAACAACCCCTGTAAATTGTTGTAATTATTTATTAAATCAAATTGCATATCCTCCCTCCAATTACCCCCTTTTTATCATATCGGGAAGTGTTCTTTCTGGGGGTAGCTCTTCAGAAAGCAATTCCCGATGAAAATAAATTCATACCACCCCTTTGTAAATTATTGCGCGACTAAAAACTCCCCTACACATACACATTATATTCCCCAACAACCCCTGTAAATTCTTGTGATTATTTGGTAAATCAAATTGCATATCGTCCCTTTTATCACTTTTCTTAATTTAACCGCGACCTCGCAGGGAGTGCATAGCTAACTTATGCATTTTGGTGAGTAGCGTCACCACGGACCTGAGCTAATAATCCTCCACTTTGCATCTCCTCCCTACAATTACTTTTTTTTAATTATATCGGGAAGTGTTTTTTCTGGGGGTAGCGTTTTTCGCTCTTCAGAAAGCAATTCCCGATGAAAATAAATTCATATCTCCCCTTTGTAAATTATTGCGCGACTAAAAACTCCCCTACACATACACATTATATTCCCCAACAACCCCTGTAAATTGTTGTAATTATTTATTAAATCAAATTGCATATCCTACCTCCAATTACCCCCTTTTTATCATATCGGGAAGTGTTCTTTCTGGGGGTAGCTCTTCAGAAAGCAATTCCCGATGAAAATAAATTCATACCACCCCTTTGTAAATTATTGCGCGACTAAAAACTCCCCTACACATACACATTATATTCCCCAACAACCCCTGTAAATTCTTGTAATTATTTGGTAAATCAAATTGCATATCGTCCCTTTTATCACTTTTCTTAATTTAACCGCGACCTCGCAGGGAGTGCATAGCTAACTTATGCATTTTGGTGAGTAGCGTCACCACGGACCTGAGCTAATATTCCTCCACCTTGCATCTCCTCCCTACAATTACTTTTTTTTAATTATATCGGGAAGTGTTTTTTCTGGGGGTAGCGTTTTTCGCTCTTCAGAAAGCAATTCCCGATGAAAATAAATTCATATCTCCCCTTTGTAAATTATTGCGCGACTAAAAACTCCCCTACACATACACATTATATTCCCCAACAACCCCTGTAAATTGTTGTAATTATTTATTAAATCAAATTGCATATCCTCCCTCCAATTACCCCCTTTTTATCATATCGGGAAGTGTTCTTTCTGGGGGTAGCTCTTCAGAAAGCAATTCCCGATGAAAATAAATTCATACCACCCCTTTGTAAATTATTGCGCGACTAAAAACTCCCCTACACATACACATTATATTCCCCAACAACCCCTGTAAATTCTTGTAATTATTTGGTAAATCAAATTGCATATCGTCCCTTTTATCACTTTTCTTAATTTAACCGCGACCTCGCAGGGAGTGCATAGCTAACTTATGCATTTTGGTGAGTAGCGTCACCACGGACCTGAGCTAATATTCCTCCACCTTGCATCTCCTCCCTACAATTACTTTTTTTTAATTATATCGGGAAGTGTTTTTTCTGGGGGTAGCGTTTTTCGCTCTTCAGAAAGCAATTCCCGATGAAAATAAATTCATATCTCCCCTTTGTAAATTATTGCGCGACTAAAAACTCCCCTACACATACACATTATATTCCCCAACAACCCCTGTAAATTGTTGTAATTATTTATTAAATCAAATTGCATATCCTCCCTCCAATTACCCCCTTTTTATCATATCGGGAAGTGTTCTTTCTGGGGGTAGCTCTTCAGAAAGCAATTCCCGATGAAAATAAATTCATACCACCCCTTTGTAAATTATTGCGCGACTAAAAACTCCCCTACACATACACATTATATTCCCCAACAACCCCTGTAAATTCTTGTAATTATTTGGTAAATCAAATTGCATATCGTCCCTTTTATCACTTTTCTTAATTTAACCGCGACCTCGCAGGGAGTGCATAGCTAACTTATGCATTTTGGTGAGTAGCGTCACCACGGACCTGAGCTAATAATCCTCCACTTTGCATCTCCTCCCTACAATTACTTTTTTTTAATTATATCGGGAAGTGTTTTTTCTGGGGGTAGCGTTTTTCGCTCTTCAGAAAGCAATTCCCGATGAAAATAAATTCATATCTCCCCTTTGTAAATTATTGCGCGACTAAAAACTCCCCTACACATACACATTATATTCCCCAACAACCCCTGTAAATTGTTGTAATTATTTATTAAATCAAATTGCATATCCTCCCTCCAATTACCCCCTTTTTATCATATCGGGAAGTGTTCTTTCTGGGGGTAGCTCTTCAGAAAGCAATTCCCGATGAAAATAAATTCATACCACCCCTTTGTAAATTATTGCGCGACTAAAAACTCCCCTACACATACACATTATATTCCCCAACAACCCCTGTAAATTCTTGTAATTATTTGGTAAATCAAATTGCATATCGTCCCTTTTATCACTTTTCTTAATTTAACCGCGACCTCGCAGGGAGTGCATAGCTAACTTATGCATTTTGGTGAGTAGCGTCACCACGGACCTGAGCTAATAATCCTCCACTTTGCATCTCCTCCCTACAATTACTTTTTTTTAATTATATCGGGAAGTGTTTTTTCTGGGGGTAGCGTTTTTCGCTCTTCAGAAAGCAATTCCCGATGAAAATAAATTCATATCTCCCCTTTGTAAATTATTGCGCGACTAAAAACTCCCCTACACATACACATTATATTCCCCAACAACCCCTGTAAATTGTTGTAATTATTTATTAAATCAAATTGCATATCCTCCCTCCAATTACCCCCTTTTTATCATATCGGGAAGTGTTCTTTCTGGGGGTAGCTCTTCAGAAAGCAATTCCCGATGAAAATAAATTCATACCACCCCTTTGTAAATTATTGCGCGACTAAAAACTCCCCTACACATACACATTATATTCCCCAACAACCCCTGTAAATTCTTGTAATTATTTGGTAAATCAAATTGCATATCGTCCCTTTTATCACTTTTCTTAATTTAACCGCGACCTCGCAGGGAGTGCATAGCTAACTTATGCATTTTGGTGAGTAGCGTCACCACGGACCTGAGCTAATAATCCTCCACTTTGCATCTCCTCCCTACAATTACTTTTTTTTAATTATATCGGTATTGAAGGTGTAGCTATTTGAATAAGTAATAACGACGCTTTTTGTAAAACAACACTACGTTTAATTATATAACTCAGTAAAAGTACAGTAAATTATCACAATAAACAAAACTCAATATGTCAACATGTCATAATGTGTACAGGGCCTTCTATGTGTAAAATATATTAATGATGTTAGTAGTCGGTTCGGCCTGAGTCGAATATGAATATTCTTAACACTCCCTCTCGAAGGCAGGACCGTCTTAATCAACTCGGATTCTTCCAACACCTAAATTGTCTAAACATTCCCAATGTTTTTTCTTTGGTAGTCCTTTCGTCAAAACATCCGCAGGCATCTTCTCTGTTGACAAGTAGTTCAACTGGACTTCTCCGGACGCAACTACTTCTCTCACAAAATGTTGTCGCACGTGAATATGCTTGGTTCGGGAATGGAATATGGGATTTTCAGCAAGTTTCTGTGCTCCTAAATTGTCACTAAAAAGCTGTATTGTAGACGTGCCGTGTATCCCAATTTCTTGAGCTAAACGTGCTAAATGCATCGCCTCTTTGGATGCTTCACTGAGGGCCATGTATTCAGCCTCAGTTGATGACAGTGCCACAGTGCGCTGTTTGCGGGATTCCCAGGAAACAGCTCCATCGTTCATGATAAATGCGTAGCCAGTATATGACCTGCGATCGTAGATGCAAGACGCCCAATCGGCGTCCACATAACCAGTCAGGTTACTTGCTATTTTCTTATAAGTGATTCCAACGTCGATTGTACCTTTTAAGTACCGTAGGACCCTTTTTGCCGCTGTCCAATGTTCCTTATTGAAGGAGTCGTTGAACTGACTTAACATACTCACAACATGTGATATGTCAGGACGGGTTGCGACTGCTAGATACATGAGAGCACCTACCAATTCTCTGTAGGGAGGTTTTTCGCCATCATCTTCGCACCATGAACTTGATTTCGTTAGTTTAGTTCCGGCTTCGATGGGTGTGGCAACGGGTTTACAGTCAGACATTTTGTAGCGGCTGAGGATGTCTGTTATGTAACCCATTTGCTTTAAGGTTATTCCAAAATCATCTTGAGAAAATTCTATACCCAGGCAATATTTAACATTGCCTAAATCTTTAACTTCGAACGATTTTTGCAAGAAATGATAAACGTTGTCAATTTCTTCTGGATTGTGGGACATTACCAAAATATCGTCAACGTAAACGATAATTAAAATCAAAACATCTCCCGTGTGTTTCACATAAACACTCGGATCTCCAGCTGTTGGCTTCGCTCCAAATTTTCTCAACTCTTCACTTAAGCGCTGATACCAGCAACGACCAGCTTGCTTCAAGCCGTACAATGCCTTTTTAAGTCGACAAACGCGATCTTGATCGAGCAACTTTAACATTTTTTTCGCTTCGTCCATTATTTCTGGTGATATTCGTCTCTCTTGCACGATATACTCTAAAACTTCTTTTGTATAATTAGGTACTTCCATGTAAATTTCTTCTGTTACAACACCATTTAGGTAGGCAGTTGTTATATCAAATTGTCTGATTTGCATGGATTGACTTGCAGCATGAGCGACGCTTAGACGTATGGAATTGAGACGTGCTACAGGGGCGAATGTTTCACTATAATCCACACCGGGTCTCTGCGCGAATCCTCTAGCTACTACTCTTGCTTTTCTTCTCAGTACTTCGCCATCCGCTCCATATTTATTCCTCAAAATAAGTCGGCTTCCAATTACGGCTTTATTTTCCGGACGATCAACAATATCCCAGGTTTGATTTTTTAGGATGGATATGAATTCATCCGCCATTGCAGACATCCACTCGTCTTTATCCGGGCTGTTGATTGCCGATTTGAGCGAGATTTCAGCAAGACATGCAAATTCTGCCTTTTCGTCTTCATTTCTGTGGTAGATTTTTCGTGGTCTTCCTCGCTGTCCAGTATGCCCGATTCGAGGTCTTCCTCGAGCACGACTGAGCCGTTGAGGAATCTGCGGCCGCGGTTCTTGCTCAAAACCTAGAAAATCTTCGCTTGCTTCACTCGAATCGTTTTCAGCATAATCTCTTGCATTTTCTTCTCGAAAATCTTCCTTCGAACTATCGCAGACATTTTCAATGTGTTTCTCATTTTCAAATTTGGAACTTATGGCGACGTCGAAGTGATCAGTTGATTCCGATCTCTTCCGCTCTTCATTGAAGCTTGTGTCTTGAGCCTGATAAAATTCAACATGGTTATTTTTTATCTTGTTTTGACTCACCTTCATAAATTTGATGTCTCGGGAAATTTCAATTTTTCGTTCTTCGGGAATCCATACCCTGAACCCTTTTGATTGATCTGCATATCCTAGGAAAATACCCTTCTTTCCACGAGGATCAAATTTTCCCGCTTTTGATGATCGATTTAAACAATAAACCTCGCAGCCAAATTTTCCGAATTCGCTGACGTTTGGGACTTCTCCTGTCCACACTTCATGAGGAGTTCGACCATTCAATTTACTTGTTGGACATCTGTTCCTGATATAGTTCGCTGTAGAAATGGCTTCTGCCCAAAATGAGGGAGGAAGTCCTGATTGAATCAAAAGACATCTCGCCATTTCAACGAGTGTGCGGTTCTTCCGTTCCGCAACTCCGTTTTGCTCTGGGTTGTTCGGAACTGTTAGACGACGTTGAATTCCAGATTCTTTCAACAATGCATCAAATTTTGCATTTATGTACTCCGTCCCGTTATCGGACTGCAAATTTTTAATACGCTTGTCTTTCTGTGTTTCTACAAAATTCTTAAAATCTTGAAATGCTTCAAGCACTTGACTTTTATGGCGCAGAAACTTGACTGTGCACCATCTACTCGCATCGTCGATAAACGTGACGAAATACCTTGCATTTCCGTTTGAAGCGACGCGCATGGGACCGCAAACATCCGAATGTATGAGTTCACCAGGTTCAGTTTTTCTCATTGATTCCTTCGGAAATGTTGTACGTACCATTTTTCCTTGTAGACAGATATCGCATTCGAAATTAGCTTCAAGATCAGAGATCTCAATACCCTGTATCGCTCCATTCTTTACCGCTTCACGCAAATCTTTTACATTTAAGTGACCCAGCTTAGTATGCCATTCCAATAAAGTTCCACTGCAAGATTTCTCAGCAACAAATGTTTTTTGCACCTTCTTCGACTCGTTCACATAATATAAACCATTATGTCGATGAGCGATCAGAATCGTGTCGTTATTTGTATTTACTACTCGAGCTGATTTCTTGTCAAATATCACACGATGCCCTTTTTCCACAATCTTTCCAACAGACAGAAGATTTGTGCGTAAATCCGGCACGTATAAGGTATCACATAGGTTGAATGTTTTTTCTTGACCTTCGGCTCTTGTTACAATTGGTACGACACCTTTTGCACTGATCTTTGTCGTAGAATTGTTAGCTAATTTTAGACTGTCTGAATTACCAGATTCTACACTTGAGAAATTGTTCAAGTCATTGCACATATGTGATGTGCACCCGCTATCGAGACACCACACGTCATTGTTGTTGTTACCTGTCGCTTGTGCAAATTCACATGATATTGACTCCGAAGCGACGTACAATGAGGCGTTTTCTTCGACTTTATTCGCGGTATAATGACTGTATTTCTTATTTGCCGAACAATTTGCTGCTTTGTGACCAGTCTTTTTGCAACGAAAACATTTGAACATGAATTCCTTTTCTTTTTCACCCTTACTGGTTTGTCCTTGGGGCTTTCTATGTCTATTGTTCTGAAATTTTCTTTCAGCGACCATGGCATTAGATATTAGGTTTCGCTTATCACTATTTCTCGCATCACTTTCCTCAATTATTTTTATTCGTAAAGCTTCGGGCTTTGGTAATTCATCGCGAGACTCAATCGCACAACGGAAATACTCATAACTTGTTGGTAAGCTGTACAACAATAGAATTGATAGCAAATCATCATTCATTGCTATGTCCATTTCGTGGAGTTTATCAACAGCATCAAAGAAATTATGTAAATGATTGCGTACGTCGTCACCTTCACGCATTCTCTGAAGCACAATTTGTTTTAACAAATTTGCCTTACGAGCTGGTCCTTTCGACTGATAAATTGATTCCAATTTCTTCCACAGCTCATGTGAAGTGACACAATCTTTAATTTGTTTTAATTCCGATGGCTGAATTGCAAGAATAATATCAGACATTGCTTCAGAGTCTCGTTCAGCCCATTCAGCGGCTGCTGTAACTGTTGCGGCATTACTTGATGTTACTTCCGGTTTCACATTTGTTCCGTTCGCATAACACCACGTTCGATTTTTTACCAAAAGAGCTTTCATATGTATTTTCCATGTATCATAATTGTCTTTTGATAGTGTTTCGATGCGTAACATACTGGATGTTGCCATTTTTCACGTGATAAAGTCTTCACCGTTTTACACAACAATTTACACGTCTTACTTTTCAAATTATATTTAACACTACGCCTTTGAACAGTTCCCTCGCGTACATCTGGACCAATAACCTATTGAAGGTGTAGCTATTTGAATAAGTAATAACGACGCTTTTTGTAAAACAACACTACGTTTAATTATATAACTCAGTAAAAGTACAGTAAATTATCACAATAAACAAAACTCAATATGTCAACATGTCATAATGTGTACAGGGCCTTCTATGTGTAAAATATATTAATGATGTTAGTAGTCGGTTCGGCCTGAGTCGAATATGAATATTCTTAACAATCGGGAAGTGTTTTTTCTGGGGGTAGCGTTTTTCGCTCTTCAGAAAGCAATTCCCGATGAAAATAAATTCATATCTCCCCTTTGTAAATTATTGCGCGACTAAAAACTCCCCTACACATACACATTATATTCCCCAACAACCCCTGTAAATTGTTGTAATTATTTATTAAATCAAATTGCATATCCTCCCTCCAATTACCCCCTTTTTATCATATCGGGAAGTGTTCTTTCTGGGGGTAGCTCTTCAGAAAGCAATTCCCGATGAAAATAAATTCATACCACCCCTTTGTAAATTATTGCGCGACTAAAAACTCCCCTACACATACACATTATATTCCCCAACAACCCCTGTAAATTCTTGTAATTATTTGGTAAATCAAATTGCATATCGTCCCTTTTATCACTTTTCTTAATTTAACCGCGACCTCGCAGGGAGTGCATAGCTAACTTATGCATTTTGGTGAGTAGCGTCACCACGGACCTGAGCTAATAATCCTCCACTTTGCATCTCCTCCCTACAATTACTTTTTTTTAATTATATCGGGAAGTGTTTTTTCTGGGGGTAGCGTTTTTCGCTCTTCAGAAAGCAATTCCCGATGAAAATAAATTCATATCTCCCCTTTGTAAATTATTGCGCGACTAAAAACTCCCCTACACATACACATTATATTCCCCAACAACCCCTGTAAATTCTTGTAATTATTTGGTAAATCAAATTGCATATCGTCCCTTTTATCACTTTTCTTAATTTAACCGCGACCTCGCAGGGAGTGCATAGCTAACTTATGCATTTTGGTGAGTAGCGTCACCACGGACCTGAGCTAATAATCCTCCACTTTGCATCTCCTCCCTACAATTACTTTTTTTTAATTATATCGGGAAGTGTTCTTTCTGGGGGTAGCGTTTTTCGCTCTTCAGAAAGCAATTCCCGATGAAAATAAATTCATATCTCCCCTTTGTAAATTATTGCGCGACTAAAAACTCCCCTACACATACACATTATATTCCCCAACAACCCCTGTAAATTGTTGTAATTATTTATTAAATCAAATTGCATATCCTCCCTCCAATTACCCCCTTTTTATCATATCGGGAAGTGTTCTTTCTGGGGGTAGCTCTTCAGAAAGCAATTCCCGATGAAAATAAATTCATACCACCCCTTTGTAAATTATTGCGCGACTAAAAACTCCCCTACACATACACATTATATTCCCCAACAACCCCTGTAAATTCTTGTAATTATTTGGTAAATCAAATTGCATATCGTCCCTTTTATCACTTTTCTTAATTTAACCGCGACCTCGCAGGGAGTGCATAGCTAACTTATGCATTTTGGTGAGTAGCGTCACCACGGACCTGAGCTAATAATCCTCCACTTTGCATCTCCTCCCTACAATTACTTTTTTTTAATTATATCGGGAAGTGTTCTTTCTGGGGGTAGCGTTTTTCGCTCTTCAGAAACCAATTCCCGATGAAAATAAATTCATATCTCCCCTTTGTAAATTATTGCGCGACTAAAAACTCCCCTACACATACACATTATATTCCCCAACAACCCCTGTAAATTCTTGTAATTATTTGGTAAATCAAATTGCATATCGTCCCTTTTATCACTTTTCTTAATTTAACCGCGACCTCGCAGGGAGTGCATAGCTAACTTATGCATTTTGGTGAGTAGCGTCACCACGGACCTGAGCTAATAATCCTCCACTTTGCATCTCCTCCCTACAATTACTTTTTTTGAATTATATCGGGAAGTGTTCTTTCTGGGGGTAGCGTTTTTCGCTCTTCAGAAAGCAATTCCTGATGAAAATAAATTCATATCTCCCCTTTGTAAATTATGGCGCGACTAAAAACTCCCCTACACATACACATTATATTCCCCAACAACCCCTGTAAATTGTTGTAATTATTTATTAAATCAAATTGCATATCCTCCCTCCAATTACCCCTATTTTATTATATCGGGAAGTGTTCTTTCTGGAGGTAGCTCTTCAGAAAGCAATTCCCGATGAAAATAGATTCATATCTCCCCTTTGTAAATTATTGCGCGACTAAAAACTCCCCTACACATACACATTATATTCCCCAACAACCCCTGTAAATTGTTGTAATTATTTATTAAATCAAATTGCATATCCTCCCTCCAATTACCCCTATTTTATTATATCGGGAAGTGTTCTTTCTGGGGGTAGCTCTTCAGAAAGCAATTTCCGATGAAAATAAATTCATATCTCCCCTTTGTAAATTATTGCGCGACTAAAAACTCCCCTACACATACACATTATATTCCCCAACAACCCCTGTAAATTGTTGTGATTATTTATTAAATCAAATTGCATATCCTCCCTCCAATTACCCCCTTTTTATCATATCGGGAAGTGTTCTTTCTGGGGGTAGCTCTTCAGAAAGCAATTCCCGATGAAAATAAATTCATACCACCCCTTTGTAAATTATTGCGCGACTAAAAACTCCCCTACACATACACATTATATTCCCCAACAACCCCTGTAAATTCTTGTAATTATTTGGTAAATCAAATTGCATATCGTCCCTTTTATCACTTTTCTTAATTTAACCGCGACCTCGCAGGGAGTGCATAGCTAACTTATGCATTTTGGTGAGTAGCGTCACCACGGACCTGAGCTAATAATCCTCCACTATGCATCTCCTCCCTACAATTACTTTTTTAATTAAATCGGGAAGTGTTCTTTCTGGGGGTAGCGTTTTTCGCTCTTCAGAAAGCAATTCCCGATGAAAATAAATTCATATCTCGCCTTTGTAAATTATTGCGCGACTAAAAACTCCCCTACACATACACATTATATTCCCCAACAACCCCTGTAAATTGTTGTGATTATTTATTAAATCAAATTGCATATCCTCCCTCCAATTACCCCCTTTTTATCATATCGGGAAGTGTTCTTTCTGGGGGTAGCGTTTTTCGCTCTTCAGAAAGCAATTCCCGATGAAAATAAATTCATATCTCCCCTTTGTAAATTATTGCGCGACTAGAAACTCCCCTATACATACACATTATATTCCCCAACAACCCCTGTAAATTGTTGTAATTATTTATTAAATCAAATTGCATATCCTCCCTCCAATTACCCCTATTATATTATATCGGGAAGTGTTCTTTCTGGAGGTAGCTCTTCAGCAAGCAATTCCCGATGAAAATAAATTCATATCTCCCCTTTGTAAATTATTGCGCGACTAAAAACTCCCCTACACATACACATTATATTCCCCAACAACCCCTGTAAATTGTTGTAATTATTTATTAAATCAAATTGCATATCCTCCCTCCAATTACCCCTATTTTATCATATCGGGAAGTGTTCTTTCTGGGGGTAGCTCTTCAGAAAGCAATTCCCGATGAAAATAAATTCATACCACCCCTTTGTAAATTATTGCGCGACTAAAAACTCCCCTACACATACACATTATATTCCCCTACAACCCCTGTAAATTCTTGTAATTATTTGGTAAATCAAATTGCATATCGTCCATTTTATCACTTTTCTTAATTTAACCGCGACCTCGCAGGGAGTGCATAGCTAACTTATGCATTTTGGTGAGTAGCGTCACCACGGACCTGAGCTAATAATCCTCCACTTTGCATCTCCTCCCTACAATTACTTTTTTTTGAATATATCGGGAAGTGTTCTTTCTGGGGGTAGCGTTTTTCGCTCTTCAGAAAGCAATTCCCGAAGAAAATAAATTCATATCTCCCCTTTGTAAATTATTGCGCGACTAAAAACTCCCCTACACATACACATTATATTCCCCAACAACCCCTGTAAATTGTTGTAATTATTTATTAAATCAAATTGCATATCCTCCCTCCAATTACCCCCTTTTTATCATATCGGGAAGTGTTCTTTCTGGGGGTAGCTCTTCAGAAAGCAATTCCCGATGAAAATAAATTCATACCACCCCTTTGTAAATTATTGCGCGACTAAAAACTCCCCTACACATACACATTATATTCCCCAACAACCCCTGTAAATTGTTGTAATTATTTATTAAATCAAATTGCATATTCTCCCTCCAATTACCCCTATTTTATCATATCGGGAAGTGTTCTTTCTGGGGGTGGCTCTTCAGAAAGCAATTCCCGATGGAAATAGATTCATATCTCCCCTTTGTAAATTATTGCGCGACTAAAAACTCCCCTACACATACACATTATATTCCCCAACAACCCCTGTAAATTGTTGTAATTATTTATTAAATCAAATTGCATATCCTCCCTCCAATTACCCCCTTTTAATCATATCGGGAAGTGTTCTTTCTGGGGGTAGCTCTTCAGAAAGCAATTCCCGATGAAAATAAATTCATATCTCCCCTTTGTAAATTATTGCGCGACTAAAAACTCCCCTACACATACACATTATATTCCCCAACAACCCCTGTAAATTGTTGTAATTATTTATTAAATCAAATTGCATATCCTCCCTCCAATTACCCCCTTTTTATCATATCGGGAAGTGTTCTTTCTGGGGGTAGCTCTTCAGAAAGCAATTCCCGATGAAAATAAATTCATACCACCCCTTTGTAAATTATTGCGCGACTAAAAACTCCCCTACACATACACATTATATTCCCCAACAACCCCTGTAAATTCTTGTAATTATTTGGTAAATCAAATTGCATATCGTCCCTTTTATCACTTTTCTTAATTTAACCGCGACCCCGCAGGGAGTGCATAGCTAACTTATGCATTTTGGTGAGTAGCGTCACCACGGACCTCAGCTAATAATCCTCCACTCTGCATCTCCTCCCTACAATCACTTTTTTTTAATTATATCGGGAAGTGTTCTTTCTGGGGGTAGCGTTTTTCGCTCTTCAGAAAGCAATTCCCGATGAAAATAAATTCATATCTCCCCTTTGTAAATTATTGCGCGACTAAAAACTCCCCTACACATACACATTATATTCCCCAACAACCCCTGTAAATTCTTGTAATTATTTGGTAAATCAAATTGCATATCGTCCCTTTTATCACTTTTCTTAATTTAACCGCGACCTCGCAGGGAGTGCATAGCTAACTTATGCATTTTGGTGAGTAGCGTCACCACGGACCTGAGCTAATAATCCTCCACTTTGCATCTCCTCCCTACAATTACTTTTTTTTAATTATATCGGGAAGTGTTCTTTCTGAGGGTAGCTCTTCAGGAAGCAATTCCCGATGAAAATAAATCCATATCTCCCCTTTGTAAATTATTGCGCGACTAAAAACTCCCCTACACATACACATTATATTCCCCAACAACCCCCGTAAATTGTTGTAATTATTTATTAAATCAAATTGCATATCCTCCCTCCAATTACCCCTATTTTATAATATCGGGAAGTGTTCTTTCTGAGGGTAGCTCTTCAGGAAGCAATTCCCGATGAAAATAAATCCATATCTCCCCTTTGTAAATTATTGCGCGACTAAAAACTCCCCTACACATACACATTATATTCCCCAACAACCCCTGTAAATTGTTGTAATTATTTATTAAATCAAATTGCATATCCTCCCTCCAATTACCCCTATTTTATTATATCGGGAAGTGTTCTTTCTGGGGGTAGCTCTTCAGAAAGCAATTCCCGATGAAAATAAATTCATATCTCCCCTTTGTAAATTATTGCGCGACTAAAAACTCCCCTACACATACACATTATATTCCCCAACAACCCCTGTAAATTGTTGTGATTATTTATTAAATCAAATTGCATATCCTCCCTCCAATTACCCCCTTTTTATCATATCGGGAAGTGTTCTTTCTGGGGGTAGCTCTTCAGAAAGCAATTCCCGATGAAAATAAATTCATACCACCCCTTTGTAAATTATTGCGCGACTAAAAACTCCCCTACACATACACATTATATTCCCCAACAACCCCTGTAAATTCTTGTAATTATTTGGTAAATCAAATTGCATATCGTCCCTTTTATCACTTTTCTTAATTTAACCGCGACCTCGCAGGGAGTGCATAGCTAACTTATGCATTTTGGTGAGTAGCGTCACCACGGACCTGAGCTAATAATCCTCCACTATGCATCTCCTCCCTACAATTACTTTTTTTAATTAAATCGGGAAGTGTTCTTTCTGGGGGTAGCGTTTTTCGCTCTTCAGAAAGCAATTCCCGATGAAAATAAATTCATATCTCGCCTTTGTAAATTATTGCGCGACTAAAAACTCCCCTACACATACACATTATATTCCCCAACAACCCCTGTAAATTGTTGTGATTATTTATTAAATCAAATTGCATATCCTCCCTCCAATTACCCCCTTTTTATCATATCGGGAAGTGTTCTTTCTGGGGGTAGCGTTTTTCGCTCTTCAGAAAGCAATTCCCGATGAAAATAAATTCATATCTCCCCTTTGTAAATTATTGCGCGACTAGAAACTCCCCTATACATACACATTATATTCCCCAACAACCCCTGTAAATTGTTGTAATTATTTATTAAATCAAATTGCATATCCTCCCTCCAATAACCCCTATTATATTATATCGGGAAGTGTTCTTTCTGGAGGTAGCTCTTCAGCAAGCAATTCCCGATGAAAATAAATTCATATCTCCCCTTTGTAAATTATTGCGCGACTAAAAACTCCCCTACACATACACATTATATTCCCCAACAACCCCTGTAAATTGTTGTAATTATTTATTAAATCAAATTGCATATCCTCCCTCCAATTACCCCTATTTTATCATATCGGGAAGTGTTCTTTCTGGGGGTAGCTCTTCAGAAAGCAATTCCCGATGAAAATAAATTCATACCACCCCTTTGTAAATTATTGCGCGACTAAAAACTCCCCTACACATACACATTATATTCCCCTACAACCCCTGTAAATTCTTGTAATTATTTGGTAAATCAAATTGCATATCGTCCATTTTATCACTTTTCTTAATTTAACCGCGACCTCGCAGGGAGTGCATAGCTAACTTATGCATTTTGGTGAGTAGCGTCACCACGGACCTGAGCTAATAATCCTCCACTTTGCATCTCCTCCCTACAATTACTTTTTTTTGAATATATCGGGAAGTGTTCTTTCTGGGGGTAGCGTTTTTCGCTCTTCAGAAAGCAATTCCCGAAGAAAATAAATTCATATCTCCCCTTTGTAAATTATTGCGCGACTAAAAACTCCCCTACACATACACATTATATTCCCCAACAACCCCTGTAAATTGTTGTAATTATTTATTGAATCAAATTGCATATCCTCCCTCCAATTACCCCTATTTTATCATATCGGGAAGTGTTCTTTCTGGGGGTGGCTCTTCAGAAAGCAATTCCCGATGAAAATAAATTCATATCTCGCCTTTGTAAATTATTGCGCGACTAAAAACTCCCCTACACATACACATTATATTCCCCAACAACCCCTGTAAATTGTTGTAATTATTTATTAAATCAAATTGCATATCCTCCCTCCAATTACCCCCTTTTTATCATATCGGGAAGTGTTCTTTCTGGGGGTAGCTCTTCAGAAAGCAATTCCCGATGAAAATAAATTCATACCACCCCTTTGTAAATTATTGCGCGACTAAAAACTCCCCTACACATACACATTATATTCCCCAACAACCCCTGTAAATTGTTGTAATTATTTATTAAATCAAATTGCATATTCTCCCTCCAATTACCCCTATTTTATCATATCGGGAAGTGTTCTTTCTGGGGGTGGCTCTTCAGAAAGCAATTCCCGATGGAAATAGATTCATATCTCCCCTTTGTAAATTATTGCGCGACTAAAAACTCCCCTACACATACACATTATATTCCCCAACAACCCCTGTAAATTGTTGTAATTATTTATTAAATCAAATTGCATATCCTCCCTCCAATTACCCCCTTTTAATCATATCGGGAAGTGTTCTTTCTGGGGGTAGCTCTTCAGAAAGCAATTCCCGATGAAAATAAATTCATATCTCCCCTTTGTAAATTATTGCGCGACTAAAAACTCCCCTACACATACACATTATATTCCCCAACAACCCCTGTAAATTGTTGTAATTATTTATTAAATCAAATTGCATATCCTCCCTCCAATTACCCCCTTTTTATCATATCGGGAAGTGTTCTTTCTGGGGGTAGCTCTTCAGAAAGCAATTCCCGATGAAAATAAATTCATACCACCCCTTTGTAAATTATTGCGCGACTAAAAACTCCCCTACACATACACATTATATTCCCCAACAACCCCTGTAAATTCTTGTAATTATTTGGTAAATCAAATTGCATATCGTCCCTTTTATCACTTTTCTTAATTTAACCGCGACCCCGCAGGGAGTGCATAGCTAACTTATGCATTTTGGTGAGTAGCGTCACCACGGACCTCAGCTAATAATCCTCCACTCTGCATCTCCTCCCTACAATCACTTTTTTTTAATTATATCGGGAAGTGTTCTTTCTGAGGGTAGCTCTTCAGGAAGCAATTCCCGATGAAAATAAATCCATATCTCCCCTTTGTAAATTATTGCGCGACTAAAAACTCCCCTACACATACACATTATATTCCCCAACAACCCCCGTAAATTGTTGTAATTATTTATTAAATCAAATTGCATATCCTCCCTCCAATTACCCCTATTTTATAATATCGGGAAGTGTTCTTTCTGAGGGTAGCTCTTCAGGAAGCAATTCCCGATGAAAATAAATCCATATCTCCCCTTTGTAAATTATTGCGCGACTAAAAACTCCCCTACACATACACATTATATTCCCCAACAACCCCTGTAAATTGTTGTAATTATTTATTAAATCAAATTGCATATCCTCCCTCCAATTACCCCTATTTTATTATATCGGGAAGTGTTCTTTCTGGGGGTAGCTCTTCAGAAAGCAATTCCCGATGAAAATAAATTCATATCTCCCCTTTGTAAATTATTGCGCGACTAAAAACTCCCCTACACATACACATTATATTCCCCAACAACCCCTGTAAATTCTTGTAATTATTTGGTAAATCAAATTGCATATCGTCCCTTTTATCACTTTTCTTAATTTAACCGCGACCTCGCAGGGAGTGCATAGCTAACTTATGCATTTTGGTGAGTAGCGTCACCACGGACCTGAGCTAATAATCCTCCACTTTGCATCTCCTCCCTACAATTACTTTTTTTTAATTATATCGGGAAGTGTTCTTTCTGAGGGTAGCTCTTCAGGAAGCAATTCCCGATGAAAATAAATCCATATCTCCCCTTTGTAAATTATTGCGCGACTAAAAACTCCCCTACACATACACATTATATTCCCCAACAACCCCCGTAAATTGTTGTAATTATTTATTAAATCAAATTGCATATCCTCCCTCCAATTACCCCTATTTTATAATATCGGGAAGTGTTCTTTCTGAGGGTAGCTCTTCAGGAAGCAATTCCCGATGAAAATAAATCCATATCTCCCCTTTGTAAATTATTGCGCGACTAAAAACTCCCCTACACATACACATTATATTCCCCAACAACCCCTGTAAATTGTTGTAATTATTTATTAAATCAAATTGCATATCCTCCCTCCAATTACCCCTATTTTATTATATCGGGAAGTGTTCTTTCTGGGGGTAGCTCTTCAGAAAGCAATTCCCGATGAAAATAAATTCATATCTCCCCTTTGTAAATTATTGCGCGACTAAAAACTCCCCTACACATACACATTATATTCCCCAACAACCCCTGTAAATTGTTGTAATTATTTATTAAATCAAATTGCATATCCTCCCTCCAATTACCCCTATTTTATTATATCGGGAAGTGTTCTTTCTGGGGGTAGCTCTTCAGGAAGCAATTCCCGATGAAAATAAATCCATATCTCCCCTTTGTAAATTATTGCGCGACTAAAAACTCCCCTACACATACACATTATATTCTTCAACAACCCCTGTAAATTGTTGTAATTATTTATTAAATCAAATTGCATATCCTCCAATTACCCCTATTTTATTATATCGAGAAGTGTTCTTTCTGGGGGTACCTCTTCAGGAAGCAATTCCCGATGAAAATAAATCCATATCTCCCCTTTGTAAATTATTGCGCGACTAAAAACTCCCCCACACATACACATTATATTCCCCAACAACCCCTGTAAATTGTTGTAATTATTTATTAAATCAAATTGCATATCCTCCCTCCAATTACCCCTATTTTATAATATCGGGAAGTGTTCTTTCTACACAAACACATTATATTCCCCAACAACCCCTGTAAATTGTTGTAATTATTTATTAAATCAAATTGCATATCCTCCCTCCAATTACCCCCTTTTTATCATATCGGGAAGTGTTCTTTCTGGGGGTAGCGTTTTTCGCTCTTCAGAAAGCAATTCCCGATGAAAATAAATTCATATCTCCCCTTTGTAAATTATTGCGCGACTAAAAACTCCCCTACACATACACATTATATTCCCCAACAACCCCTGTAAATTCTTGTAATTATTTGGTAAATCAAATTGCATATCGTCCCTTTTATCACTTTTCTTAATTTAACCGCGACCTCGCAGGGAGTGCATAGCTAACTTATGCATTTTGGTGAGTAGCGTCACCACGGACCTGAGCTAATAATCCTCCACTTTGCATCTCCTCCCTACAATTACTTTTTTTTAATTATATCGGGAAGTGTTCTTTCTGAGGGTAGCTCTTCAGGAAGCAATTCCCGATGAAAATAAATCCATATCTCCCCTTTGTAAATTATTGCGCGACTAAAAACTCCCCTACACATACACATTATATTCCCCAACAACCCCCGTAAATTGTTGTAATTATTTATTAAATCAAATTGCATATCCTCCCTCCAATTACCCCTATTTTATAATATCGGGAAGTGTTCTTTCTGAGGGTAGCTCTTCAGGAAGCAATTCCCGATGAAAATAAATCCATATCTCCCCTTTGTAAATTATTGCGCGACTAAAAACTCCCCTACACATACACATTATATTCCCCAACAACCCCTGTAAATTGTTGTAATTATTTATTAAATCAAATTGCATATCCTCCCTCCAATTACCCCTATTTTATTATATCGGGAAGTGTTCTTTCTGGGGGTAGCTCTTCAGAAAGCAATTCCCGATGAAAATAAATTCATATCTCCCCTTTGTAAATTATTGCGCGACTAAAAACTCCCCTACACATACACATTATATTCCCCAACAACCCCTGTAAATTGTTGTAATTATTTATTAAATCAAATTGCATATCCTCCCTCCAATTACCCCTATTTTATTATATCGGGAAGTGTTCTTTCTGGGGGTAGCTCTTCAGGAAGCAATTCCCGATGAAAATAAATCCATATCTCCCCTTTGTAAATTATTGCGCGACTAAAAACTCCCCTACACATACACATTATATTCTTCAACAACCCCTGTAAATTGTTGTAATTATTTATTAAATCAAATTGCATATCCTCCAATTACCCCTATTTTATTATATCGAGAAGTGTTCTTTCTGGGGGTACCTCTTCAGGAAGCAATTCCCGATGAAAATAAATCCATATCTCCCCTTTGTAAATTATTGCGCGACTAAAAACTCCCCCACACATACACATTATATTCCCCAACAACCCCTGTAAATTGTTGTAATTATTTATTAAATCAAATTGCATATCCTCCCTCCAATTACCCCTATTTTATAATATCGGGAAGTGTTCTTTCTACACAAACACATTATATTCCCCAACAACCCCTGTAAATTGTTGTAATTATTTATTAAATCAAATTGCATATCCTCCCTCCAATTACCCCCTTTTTATCATATCGGGAAGTGTTCTTTCTGGGGGTAGCTCTTCAGAAAGCAATTCCCGATGAAAATAAATTCATACCACCCCTTTGTAAATTATTGCGCGACTAAAAGCTCCCCTACACATACACATTATATTCCCCAACAACCCCTGTAGATTGTTGTAATTATTTATTAAATCAAATTGCATATCCTCCCTCCAATTACCCCTATTTTATCATATCGGGAAGTGTTCTTTCTGGGGGTGGCTCTTCAGAAAGCAATTCCCGATGAAAATAAATTCATATCTCCCCTTTGTAAATTATTGCGCGACTAAAAACTCCCCCACACATACACATTATATTCCCCAACAACCCCTGTAAATTGTTGTAATTATTTATTAAATCAAATTGCATATCCTCCCTCCAATTACCCCTATTTTATAATATCGGGAAGTGTTCTTTCTACACAAACACATTATATTCCCCAACAACCCCTGTAAATTGTTGTAATTATTTATTAAATCAAATTGCATATCCTCCCTCCAATTACCCCCTTTTTATCATATCGGGAAGTGTTCTTTCTGGGGGTAGCTCTTCAGAAAGCAATTCCCGATGAAAATAAATTCATACCACCCCTTTGTAAATTATTGCGCGACTAAAAGCTCCCCTACACATACACATTATATTCCCCAACAACCCCTGTAGATTGTTGTAATTATTTATTAAATCAAATTGCATATCCTCCCTCCAATTACCCCTATTTTATCATATCGGGAAGTGTTCTTTCTGGGGGTGGCTCTTCAGAAAGCAATTCCCGATGAAAATAAATTCATATCTCCCCTTTGTAAATTATTGCGCGACTAAAAACTCCCCTACACATACACATTATATTCCCCAACAACCCCTGTAAATTGTTGTAATTATTTATTAAATCAAATTGCATATCCTCCCTCCAATTACCCCCTTTTTATCATATCGGGAAGTGTTCTTTCTGGGGGTAGCTCTTCAGAAAGCAATTCCCGATGAAAATAAATTCATATCTCCCCTTTGTAAATTATTGCGCGACTAAAAACTCCCCTACACATACACATTATATTCCCCAACAACCCCTGTAAATTCTTGTAATTATTTGGTAAATCAAATTGCATATCGTCCCTTTTATCACTTTTCTTAATTTAACCGCGACCTCGCAGGGAGTGCATAGCTAACTTATGCATTTTGGTGAGTAGCGTCACCACGGACCTGAGCTAATAATCCTCCACTTTGCATCTCCTCCCTACAATTACTTTTTTTGAATTATATCGGGAAGTGTTCTTTCGGGGGGTAGCGTTTTTCGCTCTTCAGAAAGCAATTCCTGATGAAAATAAATTCATATCTCCCCTTTGTAAATTATGGCGCGACTAAAAACTCCCCTACACATACACATTATATTCCCCAACAACCCCTGTAAATTGTTGTAATTATTTATTAAATCAAATTGCATATCCTCCCTCCAATTACCCCTATTTTATTATATCGGGAAGTGTTCTTTCTGGAGGTAGCTCTTCAGAAAGCAATTCCCGATGAAAATAGATTCATATCTCCCCTTTGTAAATTATTGCGCGACTAAAAACTCCCCTACACATACACATTATATTCCCCAACAACCCCTGTAAATTGTTGTAATTATTTATTAAATCAAATTGCATATCCTCCCTCCAATTACCCCTATTTTATTATATCGGGAAGTGTTCTTTCTGGGGATAGCTCTTCAGAAAGCAATTTCCGATGAAAATAAATTCATATCTCCCCTTTGTAAATTATTGCGCGACTAAAAACTCCCCTACACATACACATTATATTCCCCAACAACCCCTGTAAATTGTTGTGATTATTTATTAAATCAAATTGCATATCCTCCCTCCAATTACCCCCTTTTTATCATATCGGGAAGTGTTCTTTCTGGGGGTAGCTCTTCAGAAAGCAATTCCCGATGAAAATAAATTCATACCACCCCTTTGTAAATTATTGCGCGACTAAAAACTCCCCTACACATACACATTATATTCCCCAACAACCCCTGTAAATTCTTGTAATTATTTGGTAAATCAAATTGCATATCGTCCCTTTTATCACTTTTCTTAATTTAACCGCGACCTCGCAGGGAGTGCATAGCTAACTTATGCATTTTGGTGAGTAGCGTCACCACGGACCTGAGCTAATAATCCTCCACTATGCATCTCCTCCCTACAATTACTTTTTTTTAATTAAATCGGGAAGTGTTCTTTCTGGGGGTAGCGTTTTTCGCTCTTCAGAAAGCAATTCCCGATGAAAATAAATTCATATCTCCCCTTTGTAAATTATTGCGCGACTAGAAACTCCCCTATACATACACATTATATTCCCCAACAACCCCTGTAAATTGTTGTAATTATTTATTAAATCAAATTGCATATCCTCCCTCCAATTACCCCTATTTTATTATATCGGGAAGTGTTCTTTCTGGGGGTAGCTCTTCAGAAAGCAATTCCCGATGAAAATAAATTCATATCTCCCCTTTGTAAATTATTGCGCGACTAAAAACTCCCCTACACATACACATTATATTCCCCAACAACCCCTGTAAATTGTTGTGATTATTTATTAAATCAAATTGCATATCCTCCCTCCAATTACCCCCTTTTTATCATATCGGGAAGTGTTCTTTCTGGGGGTAGCTCTTCAGGAAGCAATTCCCGATGAAAATAAATTCATACCACCCCTTTGTAAATTATTGATCGACTAAAAACTCCCCTACACATACACATTATATTCCCCAACAACCCCTGTGAATTGTTGTAATTATTTATTAAATCAAATTGCATATCCTCCCTCCAATTACCCCCTTTTTATCATATCGGGAAGTGTTCTTTCTGGGGGTAGCTCTTCAGAAAGCAATTCCCGATGAAAATAAATTCATACCACCCCTTTGTAAATTATTGCGCGACTAAAAACTCCCCTACACATACACATTATATTCCCCAACAACCCCTGTAAATTCTTGTAATTATTTGGTAAATCAAATTGCATATCGTCCATTTTATCACTTTTCTTAATTTAACCGCGACCTCGCAGGGAGTGCATAGCTAACTTATGCATTTTGGTGAGTAGCGTCACCACGGACCTGAGCTAATAATCCTCCACTATGCATCTCCTCCCTACAATTACTTTTTTTTAATTAAATCGGGAAGTGTTCTTTCTGGGGGTAGCGTTTTTCGCTCTTCAGAAAGCAATTCCCGATGAAAATAAATTCATATCTCCCCTTTGTAAATTATTGCGCGACTAGAAACTCCCCTACACATACACATTATATTCCCCAACAACCCCTGTAAATTGTTGTAATTATTTATTGAATCAAATTGCATATCCTCCCTCCAATTACCCCTATTTTATCATATCGGGAAGTGTTCTTTCTGGGGGTAGCCCTTCAGAAAGCAATTCCCGATGAAAATAAATTCATACCACCCCTTTGTAAATTATTGCGCGACTAAAAACTCCCCTACACATACACATTATATTCCCCTACAACCCCTGTAAATTCTTGTAATTATTTGGTAAATCAAATTGCATATCGTCCATTTTATCACTTTTCTTAATTTAACCGCGACCTCGCAGGGAGTGCATAGCTAACTTATGCATTTTGGTGAGTAGCGTCACCACGGACCTGAGCTAATAATCCTCCACTTTGCATCTCCTCCCTACAATTACTTTTTTTTGAATATATCGGGAAGTGTTCTTTCTGGGGGTAGCGTTTTTCGCTCTTCAGAAAGCAATTCCCGAAGAAAATAAATTCATATCTCCCCTTTGTAAATTATTGCGCGACTAAAAACTCCCCTACACATACACATTATATTCCCCAACAACCCCTGTAAATTGTTGTAATTATTTATTGAATCAAATTGCATATCCTCCCTCCAATTACCCCTATTTTATCATATCGGGAAGTGTTCTTTCTGGGGGTGGCTCTTCAGAAAGCAATTCCCGATGAAAATAAATTCATATCTCGCCTTTGTAAATTATTGCGCGACTAAAAACTCCCCTACACATACACATTATATTCCCCAACAACCCCTGTAAATTGTTGTAATTATTTATTAAATCAAATTGCATATCCTCCCTCCAATTACCCCCTTTTTATCATATCGGGAAGTGTTTTTTCTGGGGGTAGCTCTTCAGAAAGCAATTCCCGATGAAAATAAATTCATACCACCCCTTTGTAAATTATTGCGCGACTAAAAACTCCCCTACACATACACATTATATTCCCCAACAACCCCTGTAAATTGTTGTAATTATTTATTAAATCAAATTGCATATTCTCCCTCCAATTACCCCTATTTTATCATATCGGGAAGTGTTCTTTCTGGGGGTGGCTCTTCAGAAAGCAATTCCCGATGGAAATAGATTCATATCTCCCCTTTGTAAATTATTGCGCGACTAAAAACTCCCCTACACATACACATTATATTCCCCAACAACCCCTGTAAATTGTTGTAATTATTTATTAAATCAAATTGCATATCCTCCCTCCAATTACCCCCTTTTTATCATATCGGGAAGTGTTCTTTCTGGGGGTAGCTCTTCAGAAAGCAATTCCCGATGAAAATAAATTCATATCTCCCCTTTGTAAATTATTGCGCGACTAAAAACTCCCCTACACATACACATTATATTCCCCAACAACCCCTGTAAATTGTTGTAATTATTTATTAAATCAAATTGCATATCCTCCCTCCAATTACCCCCTTTTTATCATATCGGGAAGTGTTCTTTCTGGGGGTAGCTCTTCAGAAAGCAATTCCCGATGAAAATAAATTCATACCACCCCTTTGTAAATTATTGCGCGACTAAAAACTCCCCTACACATACACATTATATTCCCCAACAACCCCTGTAAATTCTTGTAATTATTTGGTAAATCAAATTGCATATCGTCCCTTTTATCACTTTTCTTAATTTAACCGCGACCCCGCAGGGAGTGCATAGCTAACTTATGCATTTTGGTGAGTAGCGTCACCACGGACCTCAGCTAATAATCCTCCACTCTGCATCTCCTCCCTACAATCACTTTTTTTTAATTATATCGGGAAGTGTTCTTTCTGGGGGTAGCGTTTTTCGCTCTTCAGAAAGCAATTCCCGATGAAAATAAATCCATATCTCCCCTTTGTAAATTATTGCGCGACTAAAAACTCCCCTACACATACACATTATATTCCCCAACAACCCCTGTAAATTGTTGTAATTATTTATTAAATCAAATTGCATATCCTCCCTCCAATTACCCCTATTTTATTATATCGGGAAGTGTTTTTTCTGGGGGTAGCTCTTCAGGAAGCAATTCCCGATGAAAATAAGTTCATATCTCCCCTTTGTAAATTATTGCGCGACTAAAAACTCCCCTACACATACACAATATATTCCCCAACAACCCCTGTAAATTGTTGTAATTATTTATTAAATCAAATTGCATATCCTCCCTCCAATTACCCCTATTTTATTATATCGGGAAGTGTTCTTTCTCGGGTAGCTCTTCAGAAAGCAATTCCCGATGAAAATAAGTTCATATCTCCCCTTTGTAAATTATTGCGCGACTAGAAACTCCCCTATACATACACATTATATTCCCCAACAACCCCTGTAAATTGTTGTAATTATTCATTAAATCAAATTGCATATCCTCCCTCCAATTACCCCTATTATATTATATCGGGAAGTGTTCTTTCTGAGGGTAGCTCTTCAGGAAGCAATTCCCGATGAAAATAAATCCATATCTCCCCTTTGTAAATTATTGCGCGACTAAAAACTCCCCTACACATACACATTATATTCCCCAACAACCCCTGTAATTTGTTGTAATTATTTATTAAATCAAATTGCATATCGTCCCTCCAATTACCCCTATTTTATTATATCGGGAAGTGTTTTTTCTGGGGGTAGCTCTTCAGGAAGCAATTCCCGATGAAAATAAGTTCATATCTCCCCTTTGTAAATTATTGCGCGACTAGAAACTCCCCTATACATACACATTATATTCCCCAACAACCCCTGTAAATTGTTGTAATTATTCATTAAATCAAATTGCATATCCTCCCTCCAATTACCCCTATTATATTATATCGGGTAGTGTTCTTTCTGAGGGTAGCTCTTCAGGAAGCAATTCCCGATGAAAATAAATCCATATCTCCCCTTTGTAAATTATTGCGCGACTAAAAACTCCCCTACACATACACATTATATTCCCCAACAACCCCTGTAATTTGTTGTAATTATTTATTAAATCAAATTGCATATCCTCCCTCCAATTACCCCTATTTTATTATATCGGGAAGTGTTTTTTCTGGGGGTAGCTCTTCAGGAAGCAATTCCCGATGAAAATAAGTTCATATCTCCCCTTTGTAAATTATTGCGCGACTAAAAACTCCCCTACACATACATATTATATTCCCCAACAACCCCTGTAAATTGTTGTAATTATTTATTAAATCAAATTGCATATCCTCCCTCCGATTACCCCTATTTTATTATATCGGGAAGTGTTCTTCCTGGGGTAGCTCTTCAGAAAGCAATTCCCGATGAAAATAAGTTCATATCTCCCCTTTGTAAATTATTGCGCGACTAGAAACTCCCCTATACATACACATTATATTCCCCAACAACCCCTGTAAATTGTTGTAATTATTCATTAAATCAAATTGCATATCCTCCCTCCAATTACCCCTATTATATTATATCGGGAAGTGTTCTTCCTGGGGTAGCTCTTCAGGAAGCAATTCCCGATGAAAATAAGTTCATATCTCCCCTTTGTAAATTATTGCGCGACTAAAAACTCCCCTACACATACACATTATATTCCCCAACAACCCCTGTAAATTGTTGTAATTATTTATTAAATCAAATTGCATATCCTCCCTCCGATTACCCCTATTTTATTATATCGGGAAGTGTTCTTTCTGGGGTAGCTCTTCAGAAAGCAATTCCCGATGAAAATAAGTTCATATCTCCCCTTTGTAAATTATTGCGCGACCAGAAACTCCCCTATACATACACATTATATTCCCCAACAACCCCTGTAAATTGTTGTAATTATTCATTAAATCAAATTGCATATCCTCCCTCCAATTACCCCTATTATATTATATCGGGAAGTGTTCTTTCTGAGGGTAGCTCTTCAGGAAGCAATTCCCGATGAAAATAAATCCATATCTCCTCTTTGTAAATTATTGCGCGACTAAAAACTCCCCTACACATACACATTATATTCCCCAACAACCCCTGTAATTCGTTGTGATTATTTATTAAATCAAATTGCATATCCTCCCTCCAATTACCCCTATTTTATTATATCGGGAAGTGTTTTTTCTGGGGGTAGCTCTTCAGGAAGCAATTCCCGATGAAAATAAGTTCATATCTCCCCTTTGTAAATTATTGCGCGACTAAAAACTCCCCTACACATACACATTATATTCCCCAACAACCCCTGTAAATTGTTGTAATTATTTATTAAATCAAATTGCATATCCTCCCTCCGATTACCCCTATTTTATTATATCGGGAAGTGTTCTTTCTGGGGTAGCTCTTCAGGAAGCAATTCCCGATGAAAATAAGTTCATATCTCCCCTTTGTAAATTATTGCGCGACTAGAAACTCCCCTATACATACACATTATATTCCCCAACAACCCCTGTAAATTGTTGTAATTATTCATTAAATCAAATTGCATATCCTCCCTCCAATTACTCCTATCATATTATATCGGAAAGTGTTCTTTCTGAGGGTAGCTCTTCAGGAAGCAATTCCCGATGAAAATAAATCCATATCTCCCCTTTGTAAATTATTGCGCGACTAAAAACTCCCCTACACATACACATTATATTCCCCAACAACCCCTGTAATTTGTTGTAATTATTTATTAAATCAAATTGCATATCGTCCCTCCAATTACCCCTATTTTATTATATCGGGAAGTGTTTTTTCTGGGGGTAGCTCTTCAGGAAGCAATTCCCGATGAAAATAAGTTCATATCTCCCCTTTGTAAATTATTGCGCGACTAAAAACTCCCCTACACATACACATTATATTCCCCAACAACCCCTGTAATTTGTTGTAATTATTTATTAAATCAAATTGCATATCCTCCCTCCAATTACCCCTATTTTATTATATCGGGAAGTGTTTTTTCTGGGGGTAGCTCTTCAGGAAGCAATTCCCGATGAAAATAAGTTCATATCTCCCCTTTGTAAATTATTGCGCGACTAAAAACTCCCCTACACATACACAATATATTCCCCAACAACCCCTGTAAATTGTTGTAATTATTTATTAAATCAAATTGCATATCCTCCCTCCAATTACCCCTATTTTATTATATCGGGAAGTGTTCTTTCTCGGGTAGCTCTTCAGAAAGCAATTCCCGATGAAAATAAGTTCATATCTCCCCTTTGTAAATTATTGCGCGACTAGAAACTCCCCTATACATACACATTATATTCCCCAACAACCCCTGTAAATTGTTGTAATTATTCATTAAATCAAATTGCATATCCTCCCTCCAATTACCCCTATTATATTATATCGGGAAGTGTTCTTTCTGAGGGTAGCTCTTCAGGAAGCAATTCCCGATGAAAATAAATCCATATCTCCCCTTTGTAAATTATTGCGCGACTAAAAACTCCCCTACACATACACATTATATTCCCCAACAACCCCTGTAATTTGTTGTAATTATTTATTAAATCAAATTGCATATCCTCCCTCCAATTACCCCTATTTTATTATATCGGGAAGTGTTTTTTCTGGGGGTAGCTCTTCAGGAAGCAATTCCCGATGAAAATAAGTTCATATCTCCCCTTTGTAAATTATTGCGCGACTAAAAACTCCCCTACACATACACATTATATTCCCCAACAACCCCTGTAAATTGTTGTAATTATTTATTAAATCAAATTGCATATCCTCCCTCCGATTACCCCTATTTTATTATATCGGGAAGTGTTCTTTCTGGGGTAGCTCTTCAGAAAGCAATTCCCGATGAAAATAAGTTCATATCTCCCCTTTGTAAATTATTGCGCGACTAGAAACTCCCCTATACATACACATTATATTCCCCAACAACCCCTGTAAATTGTTGTAATTATTCATTAAATCAAATTGCATATCCTCCCTCCAATTACCCCTATCATATTATATCGGAAAGTGTTCTTTCTGAGGGTAGCTCTTCAGGAAGCAATTCCCGATGAAAATAAATCCATATCTCCCCTTTGTAAATTATTGCGCGACTAAAAACTCCCCTACACATACACATTATATTCCCCAACAACCCCTGTAATTTGTTGTAATTATTTATTAAATCAAATTGCATATCCTCCCTCCAATTACCCCTATTTTATTATATCGGGAAGTGTTTTTTCTGGGGGTAGCTCTTCAGGAAGCAATTCCCGATGAAAATAAGTTCATATCTCCCCTTTGTAAATTATTGCGCGACTAAAAACTCCCCTACACATACACATTATATTCCCCAACAACCCCTGTAAATTGTTGTAATTATTTATTAAATCAAATTGCATATCCTCCCTCCGATTACCCCTATTTTATTATATCGGGAAGTGTTCTTTCTGGGGTAGCTCTTCAGAAAGCAATTCCCGATGAAAATAAATCCATATCTCCCCTTTGTGAATTATTGCGCGACTAAAAACTCCCCTACACATACACATTATATTCCCCAACAACCCCTGTAAATTGTTGTAATTATTTATTAAATCAAATTGCATATCCTCCCTCCAATTACCCCTATTTTATTAATTCGGGAAGTGTTCTTTCTGGGGGTAGCTCTTCAGGAAGCAATTCCCGATGAAAATAAATCCATATCTCCCCTTTGTAAATTATTGCGCGACTAAAAACTCCCCTACACATACACATTATATTCCCCAACAATCCCTGTAAATTGTTGTAATTATTTATTAAATCAAATTGCATATCCTCCCTCCAATTACCCCTATTTTATAATATCGGGAAGTGTTCTTCCTGGGGGTAGCTCTTCAGGAAGCAATTCCCGATGAAAATAAATCCATATCTCCCCTTTGTACATTATTGCGCGACTAAAATCTCCCCTACACATACACATTATATTCCCCAACAACCCCTGTAAATTGTTGTAATTATTTATTAAATCAAATTGCATATCCTCCCTCCAATTACCCCTATTTTATTAATTCGGGAAGTGTTCTCTCTGGGGGTAGCTCTTCAGGAAGCAATTCCCGATGAAAATAAATCCATATCTCCCCTTTGTAAATTATTGCGCGACTAAAAACTCCCCTACACATACACATTATATTCCCCAACAACCCCTGTAAATTGTTGTAATTATTTATTAAATCAAATTGCATATCCTCCCTCCAATTACCCCTATTTTATTAATTCGGGAAGTGTTCTTTCTGGGGGTAGCTCTTCAGGAAGCAATTCCCGATGAAAATAAATCCATATCTCCCCTTTGTAAATTATTGCGCGACTAAAAACTCCCCTACACATACACATTATATTCCCCAACAACTCCTGTAAATTGTTGTAATTATTTATTAAATCAAATTGCATATCCTCCCTCCAATTACCCCTATTTTATTAATTCGGGAAGTGTTCTTTCTGGGGGTAGCTCTTCAGGAAGCAATTCCCGATGAAAATAAATCCATATCTCCCCTTTGTAAATTATTGCGCGACTAAAAACTCCCCTACACATACACATTATATTCCCCAACAACCCCTGTAAATTGTTGTAATTATTTATTAAATCAAATTGCATATCCTCCCTCCAATTACCCCTATTTTATTAATTCGGGAAGTGTTCTTTCTGGGGGTAGCTCTTCAGGAAGCAATTCCCGATGAAAATAAATCCATATCTCCCCTTTGTGAATTATTGCGCGACTAAAAACTCCCCTACACATACACATTATATTCCCCAACAACCCCTGTAAATTGTTGTAATTATTTATTAAATCAAATTGCATATCCTCCCTCCAATTACCCCTATTTTATAATATCGGGAAGTGTTCTTTCTGGAGGTAGCTCTTCAGAAAGCAATTCCCGATGAAAATAAATTCATATCTCCCCTTTGTAAATTATTGCGCGACTAAAAACTCCCCTACACATACACATTATATTCCCCAACAACCCCTGTAAATTGTTGTAATTATTTATTAAATCAAATTGCATATCCTCCCTCCAATTACCCCTATTTTATTAATTCGGGAAGTGTTCTTTCTGGGGGTAGCTCTTCAGGAAGCAATTCCCGATGAAAATAAATCCATATCTCCCCTTTGTAAATTATTGCGCGACTAAAAACTCCCCTACACATACACATTATATTCCCCAACAACCCCTGTAAATTGTTGTAATTATTTATTAAATCAAATTGCATATCCTCTTTCCAATTACCCCTATTTTATTAATTCGGGAAGTGTTCTTTCTGGGGGTAGCTCTTCAGGAAGCAATTCCCGATGAAAATAAATCCATATCTCCCCTTTGTAAATTATTGCGCGACTAAAAACTCCCCTACACATACACATTATATTCCCCAACAACCCCTGTAAATTGTTGTAATTATTTATTAAATCAAATTGCATATCCTCCCTCCAATTACCCCTATTTTATTAATTCGGGAAGTGTTCTTTCTGGGGGTAGCTCTTCAGGAAGCAATTCCCGATGAAAATAAATCCATATCTCCCCTTTGTAAATTATTGCGCGACTAAAAACTCCCCTACACATACACATTATATTCCCCAACAACCCCTGTAAATTGTTGTAATTATTTATTAAATCAAATTGCATATCCTCCCTCCAATTACCCCTATTTTATAATATCGGGAAGTGTTCTTTCTGGAGGTAGCTCTTCAGAAAGCAATTCCCGATGAAAATAAATTCATATCTCTCCTTTGTAAATTATTGCGCGACTAAAAACTCCCCTACACATACACATTATATTCCCCAACAACCCCTGTAAATTGTTGTAATTATTTATTAAATCAAATTGCATATCCTCCCTCCAATTACCCCTATTTTATTAATTCGAGAAGTGTTCTTTCTGGGGGTAGCTCTTCAGGAAGCAATTCCCGATGAAAATAAATCCATATCTCCCCTTTGTAAATTATTGCGCGACTAAAAACTCCCCTACACATACACATTATATTCCCCAACAACCCCTGTAAATTGTTGTAATTTTTTATTAAATCAAATTGCATATCCTCCCTCCAATTACCCCTATTTTATTAATTCGGGAAGTGTTCTTTCTGGGGGTAGCTCTTCAGGAAGCAATTCCCGATGAAAATAAATCCATATCTCCCCTTTGTAAATTATTGCGCGACTTAAAACTCCTCTACACATACACATTATATTCCCCAACAACCCCTGTAAATTGTTGTAATTATTTATTAAATCAAATTGCATATCCTCCCTCCAATTACCCCTATTTTATTAATTCGGGAAGTGTTCTTTCTGGGGGTAGCTCTTCAGGAAGCAATTCCCGATGAAAATAAATCCATATCTCCCCTTTGTAAATTATTGCGCGACTAAAAACTCCCCTACACATACACATTATATTCCCCAACAACCCCTGTAAATTGTTGTAATTTTTTATTAAATCAAATTGCATATCCTCCCTCCAATTACCCCTATTTTATTAATTCGGGAAGTGTTCTTTCTGGGGGTAGCTCTTCAGGAAGCAATTCCCGATGAAAATAAATCCATATCTCCCCTTTGTAAATTATTGCGCGACTAAAAACTCCTCTACACATACACATTATATTCCCCAACAACCCCTGTAAATTGTTGTAATTATTTATTAAATCAAATTGCATATCCTCCCTCCAATTACCCCTATTTTATTAATTCGGGAAGTGTTCTTTCTGGGGGTAGCTCTTCAGGAAGCAATTCCCGATGAAAATAAATCCATATCTCCCCTTTGTAAATTATTGCGCGACTAAAAACTCCCCTACACATACACATTATATTCCCCAACAACCCCTGTAAATTGTTGTAATTATTTATTAAATCAAATTGCATATCCTCCCTCCAATTACCCCTATTTTATAATATCGGGAAGTGTTCTTCCTGGGGGTAGCTCTTCAGGAAGCAACTCCCGATGAAAATAAATCCATATCTCCCCTTTGTACATTATTGCGCGACTAAAATCTCCCCTACACATACACATTATATTCCCCAACAACCCCTGTAAATTGTTGTAATTATTTATTAAATCAAATTGCATATCCTCCCTCCAATTACCCCTATTTTATTAATTCGGGAAGTGTTCTTTCTGGGGGTAGCTCTTCAGGAAGCAATTCCCGATGAAAATAAATCCATATCTCCCCTTTGTAAATTACTGCGCGACTAAAAACTCCCCTACACATACACATTATATCCCCCAACAACCCCTGTAAATTGTTGTAATTATTTATTAAATCAAATTGCATATCCTCCCTCCAATTACCCCTATTTTATTAATTCGGGAAGTGTACTTTCTGGGGGTAGCTCTTCAGGAAGCAATTCCCGATGAAAATAAATCCATATCTCCCCTTTGTTAATTATTGCGCGACTAAAAACTCCCCTACACATACACATTATATTCCCCATCAACCCCTGTAAATTGTTGTAATTATTTATTAAATCAAATTGCATATCCTCCCTCCAATTACCCCTATTTTATAATATCGGGAAGTGTTCTTCCTGGGGGTAGCTCTTCAGGAAGCAACTCCCGATGAAAATAAATCCATATCTCCCCTTTGTACATTATTGCGCGACTAAAATCTCCCCTACACATACACATTATATTCCCCAACAACCCCTGTAAATTGTTGTAATTATTTATTAAATCAAATTGCATATCCTCCCTCCAATTACCCCTATTTTATTAATTCGGTAAGTGTTCTTTCTGGGGGTAGCTCTTCAGGAAGCAATTCCCGATGAAAATAAATCCATATCTCCCCTTTGTAAATTATTGCGCGACTAAAAACTCCCCTACACATACACATTATATTCCCCAACAACCCCTGTAAATTGTTGTAATTATTTATTAAATCAAATTGCATATCCTCCCTCCAATTACCCCTATTTTATTAATTCGGGAAGTGTTCTTTCTGGGGGTAGCTCTTCAGGAAGCAATTCCCGATGAAAATAAATCCATATCTCCCCTTTGTAAATTACTGCGCGACTAAAAACTCCCCTACACATACACATTATATTCCCCAACAACCCCTGTAAATTGTTGTAATTATTTATTAAATCAAATTGCATATCCTCCCTCCAATTACCCCTATTTTATCAATTCGGGAAGTGTACTTTCTGGGGGTAGCTCTTCAGGAAGCAATTCCCGATGAAAATAAATCCATATCTCCCCTTTGTTAATTATTGCGCGACTAAAAACTCCCCTACACATACACATTATATTCCCCAACAACCCCTGTAAATTGTTGTAATTATTTATTAAATCAAATTGCATATCCTCCCTCCAATTACCCCTATTTTATAATATCGGGAAGTGTTCTTCCTGGGGGTAGCTCTTCAGGAAGCAATTCCCGATGAAAATAAATCCATATCTCCCCTTTGTAAATTATTGCGCGACTAAAATCTCCCCTACACATACACATTATATTCCCCAACAACCCCTGTAAATTGTTGTAATTATTTATTAAATCAAATTGCATATCCTCCCTCCAATTACCCCTATTTTATTAATTCGGGAAGTGTTCTTTCTGGGGGTAGCTCTTCAGGAAGCAATTCCCGATGAAAATAAATCCATATCTCCCCTTTGTGAATTATTGCGCGACTAAAAACTCCCCTACACATACACATTATATTCCCCAACAACCCCTGTAAATTGTTGTAATTATTTATTAAATCAAATTGCATATTCTCCCTCCAATTACCCCTATTTTATTAATTCGGGAAGTGTTCTTTCTGGGGGTAGCTCTTCAGGAAGCAATTCCCGATGAAAATAAATCCATATCTCCCCTTTGTAAATTATTGCGCGACTAAAAACTCCCCTACACATACACATTATATTCCCCAACAACCCCTGTAAATTGTTGTAATTATTTATTAAATCAAATTGCATATCCTCCCTCCAATTACCCCTATTTTATAATATCGGGAAGTGTTCTTTCTGGAGGTAGCTCTTCAGGAAGCAATTCCCGATGAAAATAAATCCATATCTCCCCTTTGTAAATTATTGCACGACTAAAATCTCCCCTACACATACACATTATATTCCCCAACAACCCCTGTAAATTGTTGTAATTATTTATTAAATCAAATTGCATATCCTCCCTCCAATTACCCCTATTTTATTATATCGGGAAGTGTTCTTTCTGGGGGTAGCTCTTCAGGAAGCAATTCCCGATGAAAATAAATCCATATCTCCCCTTTGTAAATTATTGCGCGACTAAAAACTCCCCTACACATACACATTATATTCCCCAACAACCCCTGTAAATTGTTGTAATTATTCATTAAATCAAATTGCATATCCTCCCTCCAATTACCCCTATTTTATTAATTCGGGAAGTGTTCTTTCTGGGGGTAGCTCTTCAGGAAGCAATTCCCGATGAAAATAAATCCATATCTCCCCTTTGTAAATTATTGCGCGACTAAAAACTCCCCTACACATACACATTATATTCCCCAACAACCCCTGTAAATTGTTGTAATTATTTATTAAATCAAATTGCATATCCTCCCTCCAATTACCCCTATTTTATAATATCGGGAAGTGTTCTTTCTGGAGGTAGCTCTTCAGAAAGCAATTCCCGATGAAAATAAATTCATATCTCCCCTTTGTAAATTATTGCGCGACTGAAAACTCCCCTACACATACACATTATATTCCCCAACAACCCCTGTAAATTGTTGTAATTATTTATTAAATCAAATTGCATATCCTCCCTCCAATTACCCCTATTTTATTAATTCGGGAAGTGTTCTTTCTGAGGGTAGCTCTTCAGGAAGCAATTCCCGATGAAAATAAATCCATATCTCCCCTTTGTTAATTATTGCGCGACTAAATACTCCCCTACACATACACATTATATTCCCCAACAACCCCTGTAAATTGTTGTAATTATTTATTAAATCAAATTGCATATCCTCCCTCCAATTACCCCTATTTTATTAATTCGGGAAGTGTTCTTTCTGAGGGTAGCTCTTCAGGAAGCAATTCCCGATGAAAATAAATCCATATCTCCCCTTTGTTAATTATTGCGCGACTAAATACTCCCCTACACATACACATTATATTCCCCAACAACCCCTGTAAATTGTTGTAATTATTTATTAAATCAAATTGCATATCCTCCCTCCAATTACCCCTATTTTATTATATCGGGAAGTGTTCTTTCTGAGGGTAGCTCTTCAGGAAGCAATTCCCGATGAAAATAAATCCATATCTCCCCTTTGTAAATTATTGCGCGACTAAAAACTCCCCTACACATACACATTATATTCCCCAACAACCTCTGTAAATTGTTGTAATTATTTATTAAATCAAATTGCATATCCTCCCTCCAATTACCCCTATTTTATTAATTCGGGAAGTGTTCTTTCTGAGGGTAGCTCTTCAGGAAGCAATTCCCGATGAAAATAAATCCATATCTCCCCTTTGTTAATTATTGCGCGACTAAATACTCCCCTACACATACACATTATATTCCCCAACAACCCCTGTAAATTGTTGTAATTATTTATTAAATCAAATTGCATATCCTCCCTCCAATTACCCCTATTTTATTATATCGGGAAGTGTTCTTTCTGAGGGTAGCTCTTCAGGAAGCAATTCCCGATGAAAATAAATCCATATCTCCCCTTTGTGAATTATTGCGCGACTAAAAACTCCCCTACACATACACTTTATATTCCCCAACAACCCCTGTAAATTGTTGTAATTATTTATTAAATCAAATTGCATATCCTCCCTCCAATTACCCCTATTTTATTAATTCGGGAAGTGTTCTTTCTGAGGGTAGCTCTTCAGGAAGCAATTCCCGATGAAAATAAATCCATATCTCCCCTTTGTTAATTATTGCGCGACTAAATACTCCCCTACACATACACATTATATTCCCCAACAACCCCTGTAAATTGTTGTAATTATTTATTAAATCAAATTGCATATCCTCCCTCCAATTACCCCTATTATATTATATCGGGAAGTGTTCTTTCTGAGGGTAGCTCTTCAGGAAGCAATTCCCGATGAAAATAAATCCATATCTCCCCTTTGTAAATTATTGCGCGACTAAAAACTCCCCTACACATACACATTATATTCCCCAACAACCCCTGTAAATTGTTGTAATTATTTATTAAATCAAATTGCATATCCTCTCTCCAATTACCCCTATTTTATTATATCGGGAAGTGTTCTTTCTGGGGGTAGCTCTTCAGAAAGCAATTCCCGATGAAAATAAATTCATATCTCCCCTTTGTAAATTATTGCGCGACTAAAAACTCCCCTACACATACACATTATATTCCCCAACAACCCCTGTAAATTGTTGTAATTATTTATTAAATCAAATTGCATATCCTCTCTCCAATTACCCCTATTTTATTATATCGGGAAGTGTTCTTTCTGGGGGTAGCTCTTCAGAAAGCAATTCCCGATGAAAATAAATTCATATCTCCCCTTTGTAAATTATTGCGCGATTAAAAACTCCCCTACACATACACATTATATTCCCCAACAACCCCTGTAAATTGTTGTAATTATTTATTAAATCAAATTGCATATCCTCCCTCCAATTACCCCTATTTTATTATATCGGGAAGTGTTCTTTCTAGGGGTAGCTCTTCAGAAAGCAATTCCCGATGAAAATAAATTCATATCTCCCCTTTGTAAATTATTGCGCGACTAAAAACTCCCCTACACATACACATTATATTCCCCAACAACCCCTGTAAATTGTTGTAATTATTTATTAAATCAAATTGCATATCCTCTCTCCAATTACCCCTATTTTATTATATCGGGAAGTGTTCTTTCTGGGGGTAGCTCTTCAGAAAGCAATTCCCGATGAAAATAAATTCATATCTCCCCTTTGTAAATTATTGCGCGATTAAAAACTCCCCTACACATACACATTATATTCCCCAACAACCCCTGTAAATTGTTGTAATTATTTATTAAATCAAATTGCATATCCTCCCTCCAATTACCCCTATTATATTATATCGGGAAGTGTTCTTTCTGGGGGTAGCTCTTCAGAAAGCAATTCCCGATGAAAATAAATCCATATCTCCCCTTTGTAAATTATTGCGCGACTAAAAACTCCCCTACACATACACATTATATTCCCCAACAACCCCTGTAAATTGTTGTAATTATTTATTAAATCAAATTGCATATCCTCTCTCCAATTACCCCTATTTTATTATATCGGGAAGTGTTCTTTCTGGGGGTAGCTCTTCAGAAAGCAATTCCCGATGAAAATAAATTCATATCTCCCCTTTGTAAATTATTGCGCGATTAAAAACTCCCCTACACATACACATTATATTCCCCAACAACCCCTGTAAATTGTTGTAATTATTTATTAAATCAAATTGCATATCCTCCCTCCAATTACCCCTATTTTATTATATCGGGAAGTGTTCTTTCTAGGGGTAGCTCTTCAGAAAGCAATTCCCGATGAAAATAAATTCATATCTCCCCTTTGTAAATTATTGCGCGACTAAAAACTCCCCTACACATACACATTATATTCCCCAACAACCCCTGTAAATTGTTGTAATTATTTATTAAATCAAATTGCATATCCTCCCTCCAATTACCCCTATTTTATTATATCGGGAAATGTTCTTTCTGGGGGTAGCTCTTCAGAAAGCAATTCCCGATGAAAATAAATTCATATCTCCCCTTTGTAAATTATTGCGCGACTAAAAACTCCCCTACACATACACATTATATTCCCCAACAACCCCTGTAAATTGTTGTAATTATTTATTAAATCAAATTGCATATCCTCCCTCCAATTACCCCTATTTTATTATATCGGGAAGTGTTCTTTCTGGGGGTAGCTCTTCAGAAAGCAATTCCCGATGAAAATAAATTCATATCTCCCCTTTGTAAATTATTGCGCGACTAAAAACTCCCCTACACATACACATTATATTCCCCAACAACCCCTGTAAATTGTTGTAATTATTTATTAAATCAAATTGCATATCCTCCCTCCAATTACCCCTATTTTATAATATCGGGAAGTGTTCTTTCTGGGGGTAGCTCTTCAGAAAGCAATTCCCGATGAAAATAAATTCATATCTCCCCTTTGTAAATTATTGCGCGACTGAAAACTCCTCTACACATACACATTATATTCCCCAACAACCCCTGTAAATTGTTGTAATTATTTATTAAATCAAATTGCATATCCTCCCTCCAATTACCCCTATTTTATTAATTCGGGAAGTGTTCTTTCTGAGGGTAGCTCTTCAGGAAGCAATTCCCGATGAAAATAAATCCATATCTCCCCTTTGTTAATTATTGCGCGACTAAATACTCCCCTACACATACACATTATATTCCCCAACAACCCCTGTAAATTGTTGTAATTATTTATTAAATCAAATTGCATATCCTCCCTCCAATTACCCCTATTATATTATATCGGGAAGTGTTCTTTCTGAGGGTAGCTCTTCAGGAAGCAATTCCCGATGAAAATAAATCCATATCTCCCCTTTGTAAATTATTGCGCGACTAAAAACTCCCCTACACATACACATTATATTCCCCAACAACCCCTGTAAATTGTTGTAATTATTTATTAAATCAAATTGCATATCCTCCCTCCAATTACCCCTATTTTATAATATCGGGAAGTGTTCTTTCTGGAGGTAGCTCTTCAGAAAGCAATTCCCGATGAAAATAAATTCATATCTCCCCTTTGTAAATTATTGCGCGACTAAAAACTCCCCTACACATACACATTATATTCCCCAACAACCCCTGTAAATTGTTGTAATTATTTATTAAATCAAATTGCATATCCTCTCTCCAATTACCCCTATTTTATAATATCGGGAAGTGTTCTTTCTGAGGGTAGCTCTTCAGGAAGCAATTCCCGATGAAAATAAATTCATATCTCCCCTTTGTAAATTATTGCGCGACTAAAAACTCCCCTACACATACACATTATATTCCCCAACAACCCCTGTAAATTGTTGTAATTATTTATTAAATCAAATTGCATATCCTCCCTCCAATTACCCCTATTTTATAATATCGGGAAGTGTTCTTTCTGGGGGTAGCTCTTCAGAAAGCAATTCCCGATGAAAATAAATTCATATCTCCCCTTTGTAAATTATTGCGCGACTGAAAACTCCTCTACACATACACATTATATTCCCCAACAACCCCTGTAAATTGTTGTAATTATTTATTAAATCAAATTGCATATCCTCCCTCCAATTACCCCTATTTTATAATATCGGGAAGTGTTCTTTCTGGAGGTAGCTCTTCAGAAAGCAATTCCCGATGAAAATAAATTCATATCTCTCCTTTGTAAATTATTGCGCGACTAAAAACTCCCCTACACATACACATTATATTCCCCAACAACCCCTGTAAATTGTTGTAATTATTTATTAAATCAAATTGCATATCCTCCCTCCAATTACCCCTATTTTATTAATTCGAGAAGTGTTCTTTCTGGGGGTAGCTCTTCAGGAAGCAATTCCCGATGAAAATAAATCCATATCTCCCCTTTGTAAATTATTGCGCGACTAAAAACTCCCCTACACATACACATTATATTCCCCAACAACCCCTGTAAATTGTTGTAATTTTTTATTAAATCAAATTGCATATCCTCCCTCCAATTACCCCTATTTTATTAATTCGGGAAGTGTTCTTTCTGGGGGTAGCTCTTCAGGAAGCAATTCCCGATGAAAATAAATCCATATCTCCCCTTTGTAAATTATTGCGCGACTTAAAACTCCTCTACACATACACATTATATTCCCCAACAACCCCTGTAAATTGTTGTAATTATTTATTAAATCAAATTGCATATCCTCCCTCCAATTACCCCTATTTTATTAATTCGGGAAGTGTTCTTTCTGGGGGTAGCTCTTCAGGAAGCAATTCCCGATGAAAATAAATCCATATCTCCCCTTTGTAAATTATTGCGCGACTAAAAACTCCCCTACACATACACATTATATTCCCCAACAACCCCTGTAAATTGTTGTAATTTTTTATTAAATCAAATTGCATATCCTCCCTCCAATTACCCCTATTTTATTAATTCGGGAAGTGTTCTTTCTGGGGGTAGCTCTTCAGGAAGCAATTCCCGATGAAAATAAATCCATATCTCCCCTTTGTAAATTATTGCGCGACTAAAAACTCCTCTACACATACACATTATATTCCCCAACAACCCCTGTAAATTGTTGTAATTATTTATTAAATCAAATTGCATATCCTCCCTCCAATTACCCCTATTTTATTAATTCGGGAAGTGTTCTTTCTGGGGGTAGCTCTTCAGGAAGCAATTCCCGATGAAAATAAATCCATATCTCCCCTTTGTAAATTATTGCGCGACTAAAAACTCCCCTACACATACACATTATATTCCCCAACAACCCCTGTAAATTGTTGTAATTATTTATTAAATCAAATTGCATATCCTCCCTCCAATTACCCCTATTTTATAATATCGGGAAGTGTTCTTCCTGGGGGTAGCTCTTCAGGAAGCAACTCCCGATGAAAATAAATCCATATCTCCCCTTTGTACATTATTGCGCGACTAAAATCTCCCCTACACATACACATTATATTCCCCAACAACCCCTGTAAATTGTTGTAATTATTTATTAAATCAAATTGCATATCCTCCCTCCAATTACCCCTATTTTATTAATTCGGGAAGTGTTCTTTCTGGGGGTAGCTCTTCAGGAAGCAATTCCCGATGAAAATAAATCCATATCTCCCCTTTGTAAATTACTGCGCGACTAAAAACTCCCCTACACATACACATTATATCCCCCAACAACCCCTGTAAATTGTTGTAATTATTTATTAAATCAAATTGCATATCCTCCCTCCAATTACCCCTATTTTATTAATTCGGGAAGTGTACTTTCTGGGGGTAGCTCTTCAGGAAGCAATTCCCGATGAAAATAAATCCATATCTCCCCTTTGTTAATTATTGCGCGACTAAAAACTCCCCTACACATACACATTATATTCCCCATCAACCCCTGTAAATTGTTGTAATTATTTATTAAATCAAATTGCATATCCTCCCTCCAATTACCCCTATTTTATAATATCGGGAAGTGTTCTTCCTGGGGGTAGCTCTTCAGGAAGCAACTCCCGATGAAAATAAATCCATATCTCCCCTTTGTACATTATTGCGCGACTAAAATCTCCCCTACACATACACATTATATTCCCCAACAACCCCTGTAAATTGTTGTAATTATTTATTAAATCAAATTGCATATCCTCCCTCCAATTACCCCTATTTTATTAATTCGGTAAGTGTTCTTTCTGGGGGTAGCTCTTCAGGAAGCAATTCCCGATGAAAATAAATCCATATCTCCCCTTTGTAAATTATTGCGCGACTAAAAACTCCCCTACACATACACATTATATTCCCCAACAACCCCTGTAAATTGTTGTAATTATTTATTAAATCAAATTGCATATCCTCCCTCCAATTACCCCTATTTTATTAATTCGGGAAGTGTTCTTTCTGGGGGTAGCTCTTCAGGAAGCAATTCCCGATGAAAATAAATCCATATCTCCCCTTTGTAAATTACTGCGCGACTAAAAACTCCCCTACACATACACATTATATTCCCCAACAACCCCTGTAAATTGTTGTAATTATTTATTAAATCAAATTGCATATCCTCCCTCCAATTACCCCTATTTTATCAATTCGGGAAGTGTACTTTCTGGGGGTAGCTCTTCAGGAAGCAATTCCCGATGAAAATAAATCCATATCTCCCCTTTGTTAATTATTGCGCGACTAAAAACTCCCCTACACATACACATTATATTCCCCAACAACCCCTGTAAATTGTTGTAATTATTTATTAAATCAAATTGCATATCCTCCCTCCAATTACCCCTATTTTATAATATCGGGAAGTGTTCTTCCTGGGGGTAGCTCTTCAGGAAGCAATTCCCGATGAAAATAAATCCATATCTCCCCTTTGTAAATTATTGCGCGACTAAAATCTCCCCTACACATACACATTATATTCCCCAACAACCCCTGTAAATTGTTGTAATTATTTATTAAATCAAATTGCATATCCTCCCTCCAATTACCCCTATTTTATTAATTCGGGAAGTGTTCTTTCTGGGGGTAGCTCTTCAGGAAGCAATTCCCGATGAAAATAAATCCATATCTCCCCTTTGTGAATTATTGCGCGACTAAAAACTCCCCTACACATACACATTATATTCCCCAACAACCCCTGTAAATTGTTGTAATTATTTATTAAATCAAATTGCATATTCTCCCTCCAATTACCCCTATTTTATTAATTCGGGAAGTGTTCTTTCTGGGGGTAGCTCTTCAGGAAGCAATTCCCGATGAAAATAAATCCATATCTCCCCTTTGTAAATTATTGCGCGACTAAAAACTCCCCTACACATACACATTATATTCCCCAACAACCCCTGTAAATTGTTGTAATTATTTATTAAATCAAATTGCATATCCTCCCTCCAATTACCCCTATTTTATAATATCGGGAAGTGTTCTTTCTGGAGGTAGCTCTTCAGGAAGCAATTCCCGATGAAAATAAATCCATATCTCCCCTTTGTAAATTATTGCACGACTAAAATCTCCCCTACACATACACATTATATTCCCCAACAACCCCTGTAAATTGTTGTAATTATTTATTAAATCAAATTGCATATCCTCCCTCCAATTACCCCTATTTTATTATATCGGGAAGTGTTCTTTCTGGGGGTAGCTCTTCAGGAAGCAATTCCCGATGAAAATAAATCCATATCTCCCCTTTGTAAATTATTGCGCGACTAAAAACTCCCCTACACATACACATTATATTCCCCAACAACCCCTGTAAATTGTTGTAATTATTCATTAAATCAAATTGCATATCCTCCCTCCAATTACCCCTATTTTATTAATTCGGGAAGTGTTCTTTCTGGGGGTAGCTCTTCAGGAAGCAATTCCCGATGAAAATAAATCCATATCTCCCCTTTGTAAATTATTGCGCGACTAAAAACTCCCCTACACATACACATTATATTCCCCAACAACCCCTGTAAATTGTTGTAATTATTTATTAAATCAAATTGCATATCCTCCCTCCAATTACCCCTATTTTATAATATCGGGAAGTGTTCTTTCTGGAGGTAGCTCTTCAGAAAGCAATTCCCGATGAAAATAAATTCATATCTCCCCTTTGTAAATTATTGCGCGACTGAAAACTCCCCTACACATACACATTATATTCCCCAACAACCCCTGTAAATTGTTGTAATTATTTATTAAATCAAATTGCATATCCTCCCTCCAATTACCCCTATTTTATTAATTCGGGAAGTGTTCTTTCTGAGGGTAGCTCTTCAGGAAGCAATTCCCGATGAAAATAAATCCATATCTCCCCTTTGTTAATTATTGCGCGACTAAATACTCCCCTACACATACACATTATATTCCCCAACAACCCCTGTAAATTGTTGTAATTATTTATTAAATCAAATTGCATATCCTCCCTCCAATTACCCCTATTTTATTAATTCGGGAAGTGTTCTTTCTGAGGGTAGCTCTTCAGGAAGCAATTCCCGATGAAAATAAATCCATATCTCCCCTTTGTTAATTATTGCGCGACTAAATACTCCCCTACACATACACATTATATTCCCCAACAACCCCTGTAAATTGTTGTAATTATTTATTAAATCAAATTGCATATCCTCCCTCCAATTACCCCTATTTTATTATATCGGGAAGTGTTCTTTCTGAGGGTAGCTCTTCAGGAAGCAATTCCCGATGAAAATAAATCCATATCTCCCCTTTGTAAATTATTGCGCGACTAAAAACTCCCCTACACATACACATTATATTCCCCAACAACCTCTGTAAATTGTTGTAATTATTTATTAAATCAAATTGCATATCCTCCCTCCAATTACCCCTATTTTATTAATTCGGGAAGTGTTCTTTCTGAGGGTAGCTCTTCAGGAAGCAATTCCCGATGAAAATAAATCCATATCTCCCCTTTGTTAATTATTGCGCGACTAAATACTCCCCTACACATACACATTATATTCCCCAACAACCCCTGTAAATTGTTGTAATTATTTATTAAATCAAATTGCATATCCTCCCTCCAATTACCCCTATTTTATTATATCGGGAAGTGTTCTTTCTGAGGGTAGCTCTTCAGGAAGCAATTCCCGATGAAAATAAATCCATATCTCCCCTTTGTGAATTATTGCGCGACTAAAAACTCCCCTACACATACACTTTATATTCCCCAACAACCCCTGTAAATTGTTGTAATTATTTATTAAATCAAATTGCATATCCTCCCTCCAATTACCCCTATTTTATTAATTCGGGAAGTGTTCTTTCTGAGGGTAGCTCTTCAGGAAGCAATTCCCGATGAAAATAAATCCATATCTCCCCTTTGTTAATTATTGCGCGACTAAATACTCCCCTACACATACACATTATATTCCCCAACAACCCCTGTAAATTGTTGTAATTATTTATTAAATCAAATTGCATATCCTCCCTCCAATTACCCCTATTATATTATATCGGGAAGTGTTCTTTCTGAGGGTAGCTCTTCAGGAAGCAATTCCCGATGAAAATAAATCCATATCTCCCCTTTGTAAATTATTGCGCGACTAAAAACTCCCCTACACATACACATTATATTCCCCAACAACCCCTGTAAATTGTTGTAATTATTTATTAAATCAAATTGCATATCCTCTCTCCAATTACCCCTATTTTATTATATCGGGAAGTGTTCTTTCTGGGGGTAGCTCTTCAGAAAGCAATTCCCGATGAAAATAAATTCATATCTCCCCTTTGTAAATTATTGCGCGACTAAAAACTCCCCTACACATACACATTATATTCCCCAACAACCCCTGTAAATTGTTGTAATTATTTATTAAATCAAATTGCATATCCTCTCTCCAATTACCCCTATTTTATTATATCGGGAAGTGTTCTTTCTGGGGGTAGCTCTTCAGAAAGCAATTCCCGATGAAAATAAATTCATATCTCCCCTTTGTAAATTATTGCGCGATTAAAAACTCCCCTACACATACACATTATATTCCCCAACAACCCCTGTAAATTGTTGTAATTATTTATTAAATCAAATTGCATATCCTCCCTCCAATTACCCCTATTTTATTATATCGGGAAGTGTTCTTTCTAGGGGTAGCTCTTCAGAAAGCAATTCCCGATGAAAATAAATTCATATCTCCCCTTTGTAAATTATTGCGCGACTAAAAACTCCCCTACACATACACATTATATTCCCCAACAACCCCTGTAAATTGTTGTAATTATTTATTAAATCAAATTGCATATCCTCTCTCCAATTACCCCTATTTTATTATATCGGGAAGTGTTCTTTCTGGGGGTAGCTCTTCAGAAAGCAATTCCCGATGAAAATAAATTCATATCTCCCCTTTGTAAATTATTGCGCGATTAAAAACTCCCCTACACATACACATTATATTCCCCAACAACCCCTGTAAATTGTTGTAATTATTTATTAAATCAAATTGCATATCCTCCCTCCAATTACCCCTATTATATTATATCGGGAAGTGTTCTTTCTGGGGGTAGCTCTTCAGAAAGCAATTCCCGATGAAAATAAATCCATATCTCCCCTTTGTAAATTATTGCGCGACTAAAAACTCCCCTACACATACACATTATATTCCCCAACAACCCCTGTAAATTGTTGTAATTATTTATTAAATCAAATTGCATATCCTCTCTCCAATTACCCCTATTTTATTATATCGGGAAGTGTTCTTTCTGGGGGTAGCTCTTCAGAAAGCAATTCCCGATGAAAATAAATTCATATCTCCCCTTTGTAAATTATTGCGCGATTAAAAACTCCCCTACACATACACATTATATTCCCCAACAACCCCTGTAAATTGTTGTAATTATTTATTAAATCAAATTGCATATCCTCCCTCCAATTACCCCTATTTTATTATATCGGGAAGTGTTCTTTCTAGGGGTAGCTCTTCAGAAAGCAATTCCCGATGAAAATAAATTCATATCTCCCCTTTGTAAATTATTGCGCGACTAAAAACTCCCCTACACATACACATTATATTCCCCAACAACCCCTGTAAATTGTTGTAATTATTTATTAAATCAAATTGCATATCCTCCCTCCAATTACCCCTATTTTATTATATCGGGAAATGTTCTTTCTGGGGGTAGCTCTTCAGAAAGCAATTCCCGATGAAAATAAATTCATATCTCCCCTTTGTAAATTATTGCGCGACTAAAAACTCCCCTACACATACACATTATATTCCCCAACAACCCCTGTAAATTGTTGTAATTATTTATTAAATCAAATTGCATATCCTCCCTCCAATTACCCCTATTTTATTATATCGGGAAGTGTTCTTTCTGGGGGTAGCTCTTCAGAAAGCAATTCCCGATGAAAATAAATTCATATCTCCCCTTTGTAAATTATTGCGCGACTAAAAACTCCCCTACACATACACATTATATTCCCCAACAACCCCTGTAAATTGTTGTAATTATTTATTAAATCAAATTGCATATCCTCCCTCCAATTACCCCTATTTTATAATATCGGGAAGTGTTCTTTCTGGGGGTAGCTCTTCAGAAAGCAATTCCCGATGAAAATAAATTCATATCTCCCCTTTGTAAATTATTGCGCGACTGAAAACTCCTCTACACATACACATTATATTCCCCAACAACCCCTGTAAATTGTTGTAATTATTTATTAAATCAAATTGCATATCCTCCCTCCAATTACCCCTATTTTATTAATTCGGGAAGTGTTCTTTCTGAGGGTAGCTCTTCAGGAAGCAATTCCCGATGAAAATAAATCCATATCTCCCCTTTGTTAATTATTGCGCGACTAAATACTCCCCTACACATACACATTATATTCCCCAACAACCCCTGTAAATTGTTGTAATTATTTATTAAATCAAATTGCATATCCTCCCTCCAATTACCCCTATTATATTATATCGGGAAGTGTTCTTTCTGAGGGTAGCTCTTCAGGAAGCAATTCCCGATGAAAATAAATCCATATCTCCCCTTTGTAAATTATTGCGCGACTAAAAACTCCCCTACACATACACATTATATTCCCCAACAACCCCTGTAAATTGTTGTAATTATTTATTAAATCAAATTGCATATCCTCCCTCCAATTACCCCTATTTTATAATATCGGGAAGTGTTCTTTCTGGAGGTAGCTCTTCAGAAAGCAATTCCCGATGAAAATAAATTCATATCTCCCCTTTGTAAATTATTGCGCGACTAAAAACTCCCCTACACATACACATTATATTCCCCAACAACCCCTGTAAATTGTTGTAATTATTTATTAAATCAAATTGCATATCCTCTCTCCAATTACCCCTATTTTATAATATCGGGAAGTGTTCTTTCTGAGGGTAGCTCTTCAGGAAGCAATTCCCGATGAAAATAAATTCATATCTCCCCTTTGTAAATTATTGCGCGACTAAAAACTCCCCTACACATACACATTATATTCCCCAACAACCCCTGTAAATTGTTGTAATTATTTATTAAATCAAATTGCATATCCTCCCTCCAATTACCCCTATTTTATAATATCGGGAAGTGTTCTTTCTGGGGGTAGCTCTTCAGAAAGCAATTCCCGATGAAAATAAATTCATATCTCCCCTTTGTAAATTATTGCGCGACTGAAAACTCCTCTACACATACACATTATATTCCCCAACAACCCCTGTAAATTGTTGTAATTATTTATTAAATCAAATTGCATATCCTCCCTCCAATTACCCCTATTTTATTATATCGGGAAGTGTTCTTTCTGAGGGTAGCTCTTCAGGAAGCAATCACCGATGAAAATAAATCCATATCTCCCCTTTGTAAATTATTGCGCGACTAAAAACTCCTCTACACATACACATTATATTCCCCAACAACCCCCGTAAATTGTTGTAATTATTTATTAAATCAAATTGCATATCCTTCCTCCAATTACCCCTATTTTATTATATCGGGAAGTGTTATTTCTGGGGGTAGCTCTTCAGAAAGCAATTCCCGATGAAAATAAATTCATATCTCCCCTTTGTAAATTATTGCGCGACTAAAAACTCCCCTACACATACACATTATATTCCCCAACAACCCCTGTAAATTGTTGTAATTATTTATTAAATCAAATTGTATATCCTCCCTCCAATTACCCCTATTTTATAATATCGGGAAGTGTTCTTTCTGGGGGTAGCTCTTCAGAAAGCAATTCCCGATGAAAATGAATTCATATCTCCCCTTTGTAAATTATTGCGCGACTAAAAACTCCCCTACACATACACATTATATTCCCCAACAACCCCTGTAAATTGTTGTAATTATTTATTAAATCAAATTGCATATCCTCCCTCCAATTACCCCTATTTTATAATATCGGGAAGTGTTCTTTCTGGGGGTAGCTCTTCAGAAAGCAATTCCCGATGAAAATAAATTCATATCTCCCCTTTGTAAATTATTGCGCGACTGAAAACTCCTCTACACATACACATTATATTCCCCAACAACCCCCGTAAATTGTTGTAATTATTTATTAAATCAAATTGCATATCCTCCCTCCAATTACCCCTATTTTATTATATCGGGAAGTGTTCTTTCTGAGGGTAGCTCTTCAGAAAGCAATTCCCGATGAAAATAAATTCATATCTCCCCTTTGTAAATTATTGCGCGACTAAAAACTCCCCTACACATACACATTATATTCCCCAACAACCCCTGTAAATTGTTGTAATTATTTATTAAATCAAATTGCATATCCTCCCTCCAATTACCCCTATTTTATTATATCGGGAAGTGTTCTTTCTGAGGGTAGCTCTTCAAGAAGCAATTCCCGATGAAAATAAATTCATATCTCCCCTTTGTAAATTATTGCGCGACTAAAAACTCCCCCACACATACACATTATATTCCCCAACAACCCCTGTAAATTGTTGTAATTATTTATTAAATCAAATTGCATATCCTCCCTCCAATTACCCCTATTTTATAATATCGGGAAGTGTTCTTTCTGGGGGTAGCTCTTCAGAAAGCAATTCCCGATGAAAATAAATTCATATCTCCCCTTTGTAAATTATTGCGCGACTAAAAACTCCCCTACACATACACATTATATTCCCCAACAACCCCTGTAAATTGTTGTAATTATTTATTAAATCAAATTGCATATCCTCCCTCCAATTACCCCTATTTTATTATATCGGGAAGTGTTCTTTCTGAGGGTAGCTCTTCAAGAAGCAATTCCCGATGAAAATAAATTCATATCTCCCCTTTGTAAATTATTGCGCGACTAAAAACTCCCCCACACATACACATTATATTCCCCAACAACCCCTGTAAATTGTTGTAATTATTTATTAAATCAAATTGCATATCCTCCCTCCAATTACCCCTATTTTATAATATCGGGAAGTGTTCTTTCTGGGGGTAGCTCTTCAGAAAGCAATTCTCGATGAAAATAAATTCATATCTTCCCTTTGTAAATTATTGCGCGACTAAAAACTCCCCTACACATACACATTATATTCCCCAACAACCCCTGTAAATTGTTGTAATTATTTATTAAATCAAATTGCATATCCTCCGTCCAATTACCCCTATTATATTATATCGGTAAGTGTTCTTTCTGAGGGTAGCTCTTCAGGAAGCAATTCCCGATGAAAATAAATCCATATCTCCCCTTTGTAAATTATTGCGCGACTAAAAACTCCCCTACACATACACATTATATTCCCCAACAACCCCTGTAAATTGTTGTAATTATTTATTAAATCAAATTGCATATTCTCCCTCCAATTACCCCTATTATATTATATCGGTGAGTGTTCTTTCTGAGGGTAGCTCTTCAGGAAGCAATTCCCGATGAAAATAAATCCATATCTCCCCTTTGTAAATTATTGCGCGACTAAAAACTCCCCTACACATACACATTATATTCCCCAACAACCCCTGTAAATTGTTGTAATTATTCATTAAATCAAATTGCATATCCTCCGTCCAATTACCCCTATTATATTATATCGGTAAGTGTTCTTTCTGAGGGTAGCTCTTCAGGAAGCAATTCCCGATGAAAATAAATCCATATCTCCCCTTTGTAAATTATTGCGCGACTAAAAACTCCCCTACACATACACATTATATTCCCCAACAACCCCTGTAAATTGTTGTAATTATTTATTAAATCAAATTGCATATCCTCCCTCCAATTACCCCTATTTTATTATATCGGGAAGTGTTCTTTCTGAGGGTAGCTCTTCAGGAAGCAATTCCTGATGAAAATAAATCCATATCTCCCCTTTGTAAATTATTGCGCGACTAAAATCTCCCCTACACATACACATTATATTCCCCAACAACCCCTGTAAATTGTTGTAATTATTCATTAAATCAAATTGCATATCCTCCGTCCAATTACCCCTATTATATTATATCGGTAAGTGTTCTTTCTGAGGGTAGCTCTTCAGGAAGCAATTCCCGATGAAAATAAATCCATATCTCCCCTTTGTAAATTATTGCGCGACTAAAAACTCCCCTACACATACACATTATATTCCCCAACAACCCCTGTAAATTGTTGTAATTATTTATTAAATCAAATTGCATATCCTCTCTCCAATTACCCCTATTTTATTATATCGAGAAGTGTTCTTTCTGGGGGTAGCTCTTCAGAAAGCAATTCCCGATGAAAATAAATTCATATCTCCCCTTTGTAAATTATTGCGCGACTAAAAACTCCCCTACACATACACATTATATTCCCCAACAACCCCTGTAAATTGTTGTAATTATTTATTAAATCAAATTGCATATCCTCCCTCCAATTACCCCTATTTTATAATATCGGGAAGTGTTCTTTCTGGGGGTAGCTCTTCAGAAAGCAATTCCCGATGAAAATAAATTCATATCTCCCCTTTGTAAATTATTGCGCGACTAAAAACTCCCCTACACATACACATTATATTCCCCAACAACCCCTGTAAATTGTTGTAATTATTTATTAAATCAAATTGCATATCCTCCCTCCAATTACCCCTATTTTATTATATCGGGAAGTGTTCTTTCTGAGGGTAGCTCTTCAGGAAGCAATTCCCGATGAAAATAAATCCATATCTCCCCTTTGTAAATTATTGCGCGACTAAAATCTCCCCTACACATACACATTATATTCCCCAACAACCCCTGTAAATTGTTGTAATTATTCATTAAATCAAATTGCATATCCTCCGTCCAATTACCCCTATTATATTATATCGGTAAGTGTTCTTTCTGAGGGTAGCTCTTCAGGAAGCAATTCCCGATGAAAATAAATCCATATCTCCCCTTTGTAAATTATTGCGCGACTAAAAACTCCCCTACACATACACATTATATTCCCCAACAACCCCTGTAAATTGTTGTAATTATATATTAAATCAAATTGCATATTCTCCCTCCAATTACCCCTATTATATTATATCGGTAAGTGTTCTTTCTGAGGGTAGCTCTTCAGGAAGCAATTCCCGATGAAAATAAATCCATATCTCCCCTTTGTAAATTATTGCGCGACTAAAACCTCCCCTACACATACACATTATATTCCCCAACAACCCCTGTAAATTGTTGTAATTATTTATTAAATCAAATTGCATATCCTCCGTCCAATAACCCCTATTATATTATATCGGTAAGTGTTCTTTCTGAGGGTAGCTCTTCAGGAAGAAATTCCCGATGAAAATAAATCCATATCTCCCCTTTGTAAATTATTGCGCGACTAAAAACTCCCCTACACATACACATTATATTCCCCAACAACCCCTGTAAATTGTTGTAATTATTTATTAAATCAAATTGCATATTCTCCCTCCAATTACCCCTATTATATTATATCGGTAAGTGTTCTTTCTGAGGGTAGCTCTTCAGGAAGCAATTCCCGATGAAAATAAATCCATATCTCCCCTTTGTAAATTATTGCGCGACTAAAAACTCCCCTACACATACACATTATATTCCCCAACAACCCCTGTAAATTGTTGTAATTATTTATTAAATCAAATTGCATATCCTCCGTCCAATAACCCCTATTATATTATATCGGTAAGTGTTCTTTCTGAGGGTAGCTCTTCAGGAAGCAATTCCCGATGAAAATAAATCCATATCTCCCCTTTGTAAATTATTGCGCGACTAAAAACTCCCCTACACATACACATTATATTCCCCAACAACCCCTGTAAATTGTTGTAATTATTTATTAAATCAAATTGCATATCCTCCCTCCAATTACCCCTATTTTATTATATCGAGAAGTGTTCTTTCTGGGGGTAGCTCTTCAGAAAGCAATTCCCGATGAAAATAAATTCATATCTCCCCTTTGTAAATTATTGCGCGACTAAAAACTCCCCTACACATACACATTATATTCCCCAACAACCCCCGTAAATTGTTGTAATTATTTATTAAATCAAATTGCATATCCTCCCTCCAATTACCCCTATTTTATAATATCGGGAAGTGTTCTTCCTGGGGGTAGCTCTTCAGAAAGCAATTCCCGATGAAAATAAATTCATATCTCCCCTTTGTAAATTATTGCGCGACTAAAAACTCCCCTACACATACACATTATATTCCCCAACAACCCCTGTAAATTGTTGTAATTATTTATTAAATCAAATTGCATATCCTCCGTCCAATAACCCCTATTATATTATATCGGTAAGTGTTCTTTCTGAGGGTAGCTCTTCAGGAAGCAATTCCCGATGAAAATAAATCCATATCTCCCCTTTGTAAATTATTGCGCGACTAAAAACTCCCCTACACATACACATTATATTCCCCAACAACCCCTGTAAATTGTTGTAATTATTTATTAAATCAAATTGCATATCCTCCGTCCAATAACCCCTATTATATTATATCGGTAAGTGTTCTTTCTGAGGGTAGCTCTTCAGGAAGCAATTCCCGATGAAAATAAATCCATATCTCCCCTTTGTAAATTATTGCGCGACTAAAAACTCCCCTACACATACACATTATATTCCCCAACAACCCCTGTAAATTGTTGTAATTATTTATTAAATCAAATTGCATATCCTCCGTCCAATAACCCCTATTATATTATATCGGTAAGTGTTCTTTCTGAGGGTAGCTCTTCAGGAAGCAATTCCCGATGAAAATAAATCCATATCTCCCCTTTGTAAATTATTGCGCGACTAAAAACTCCCCTACACATACACATTATATTCCCCAACAACCCCTGTAAATTGTTGTAATTATTTATTAAATCAAATTGCATATCCTCCCTCCAATTACCCCTATTTTATTATATCGAGAAGTGTTCTTTCTGGGGGTAGCTCTTCAGAAAGCAATTCCCGATGAAAATAAATTCATATCTCCCCTTTGTAAATTATTGCGCGACTAAAAACTCCCCTACACATACACATTATATTCCCCAACAACCCCCGTAAATTGTTGTAATTATTTATTAAATCAAATTGCATATCCTCCCTCCAATTACCCCTATTTTATAATATCGGGAAGTGTTCTTCCTGGGGGTAGCTCTTCAGAAAGCAATTCCCGATGAAAATAAATTCATATCTCCCCTTTGTAAATTATTGCGCGACTAAAAACTCCCCTACACATACACATTATATTCCCCAACAACCCCTGTAAATTGTTGTAATTATTTACTAAATCAAATTGCATATCCTCCCTCCAATTACCCCTATTTTATTATATCGGGAAGTGTTCTTTCTGAGGGTAGCTCTTCAGGAAGCAATTCCCGATGAAAATAAATCCATATCTCCCCTTTGTAAATTATTGCGCGACTAAAAACTCCTCTACACATACACATTATATTCCCCAACAACCCCTGTAAATTGTTGTAATTATTTATTAAATCAAATTGCATATCCTCCCTCCAATTACCCCTATTTTATTATATCGGGAAGTGTTCTTTCTGGGGGTAGCTCTTCAGAAAGCAATTCCCGATGAAAATAAATTCATATCTCCCCTTTGTAAATTATTGCGCGACTAAAAACTCCCCTACACATACACATTATATTCCCCAACAACCCCCGTAAATTGTTGTAATTATTTATTAAATCAAATTGCATATCCTCCCTCCAATTACCCCTATTTTATTATATCGGGAAGTGTTCTTTCTGAGGGTAGCTCTTCAGGAAGCAATTCCCGATGAAAATAAATCCATATCTCCCCTTTGTAAATTATTGCGCGACTAAAAACTCCCCTACACATACACATTATATTCCCCAACAACCCCTGTAAATTGTTGTAATTATTTATTAAATCAAATTGCATATCCTCCCTCCAATTACCCCTATTTTATTATATCGGGAAGTGTTCTTTCTGGGGGTAGCTCTTCAGGAAGCAATTCCCGATGAAAATAAATCCATATCTCCCCTTTGTAAATTATTGCGCGACTAAAAACTCCTCTACACACACACATTATATTCCCCAACAACCCCCGTAAATTGTTGTAATTATTTATTAAATCAAATTGCATATCCTCCCTCCAATTACCCCTATTTTATTATATCGGAAAGTGTTCTTTCTGGGGGTAGCTCTTCAGAAAGCAATTCCCGATGAAAATAAATTCATATCTCCCCTTTGTAAATTATTGCGCGACTAAAAACTCCCCTACACATACACATTATATTCCCCAACAACCCCTGTAAATTGTTGTAATTATTTATTAAATCAAATTGCATATCCTCCCTCCAATTACCCCTATTTTATTATATCGGGAAGTGTTCTTTCTGAGGGTAGCTCTTCAGGAAGCAATTCCCGATGAAAATAAATCCATATCTCCCCTTTGTAAATTATTGCGCGACTAAAAACTCCTCTACACATACACATTATATTCCCCAACAACCCCTGTTAATTGTTGTAATTATTTATTAAATCAAATTGCATATCCTCCCTCCAATTACCCCTATTTTATTATATCGGGAAGTGTTCTTTCTGGGGGTAGCTCTTCAGAAAGCAATTCCCGATGAAAATAAATTCATATCTCCTCTTTGTAAATTATTGCGCGACTAAAAACTCCCCTACACATACACATTATATTCCCCAACAACCCCCGTAAATTGTTGTAATTATTTATTAAATCAAATTGCATATCCTCCCTCCAATTACCCCTATTTTATTATATCGGGAAGTGTTCTTTCTGAGGGTAGCTCTTCAGGAAGCAATTCCCGATGAAAATAAATCCATATCTCCCCTTTGTAAATTATTGCGCGACTAAAAACTCCCCTACACATACACATTATATTCCCCAACAACCCCTGTAAATTGTTGTAATTATTTATTAAATCAAATTGCATATCCTCCCTCCAATTACCCCTATTTTATTATATCGGGAAGTGTTCTTTCTGGGGGTAGCTCTTCAGAAAGCAATTCCCGATGAAAATAAGTTCATATCTACCCTTTGTAAATTATTGCGCGACTAAAAACTCCCCTACACATACACATTATATTCCCCAACAACCCCTGTAAATTGTTGTAATTATTTATTAAATCAAATTGCATATCCTCCTTCCAATTACCCCTATTTTATTATATCGGGAAGTGTTCTTTCTGGGGGTAGCTCTTCAGAAAGCAATTCCCGATGAAAATAAATTCATATCTCCCCTTTGTAAATTATTGCGCGACTAAAAACTCCCCTACACATACACATTATATTCCCCAACAACCCCTGTAAATTGTTGTAATTATTTATTAAATCAAATTGCATATCCTCCCTCCAATTACCCCTATTTTATTATATCGGGAAGTGTTCTTTCTGGGGGTAGCTCTTCAGAAAGCAATTCCCGATGAAGATAAATTCATATCTCCCCTTTGTAAATTATTGCGCGACTTAAAACTCCATTACACATACACATTATATTCCCCAACAACCCCTGTAAATTGTTGTAATCATTTATTAAATCAAATTGCATATCCTTCCTCCAATTACCCCTATTTTATAATATCGGGAAGTGTTCTTTCTGGGGGTAGCTCTTCAGAAAGCAATTCCCGATGAAAATAAGTTCATATCTCCCCTTTGTAAATTATTGCGCGACTAGAAACTCCCCTACACATACACATTATATTCCCCAACAACCCCTGTAAATTGTTGTAATTATTTATTAAATCAAATTGCATATCCTCCCTCCAATTACCCCTATTTTATTATATCGGGAAGTGTTCTTTCTGGGGGTAGCTCTTCAGAAAGCAATTCCCGATGAAAATAAATTCATATCTCCCCTTTGTAAATTATTGCGCGACTAAAAACTCCCCTACACATTCACATTATATTCCCCAACAACCCCTGTAAATTGTTGTAATTATTTATTAAATCAAATTGCATATCCTCCCTCCAATTACCCCTATTTTATTATATCGGGAAGTGTTCTTTCTGGGGGTAGCTCTTCAGGAAGCAATTCCCGATGAAAATAAATCCATATCTCCCCTTTGTAAATTATTGCGCGACTAAAAACTCCCCTACACATACACATTATATTCCCCAACAACCCCTGTAAATTGTTGTAATTATTTATTAAATCAAATTGCATATCCTCCCTCCAATTACCCCTATTTTATTATATCGGGAAGTGTTCTTTCTGGGGGTAGCTCTTCAGAAAGCAATTCCCGATGAAGATAAATTCATATCTCCCCTTTGTAAATTATTGCGCGACTTAAAACTCCATTACACATACACATTATATTCCCCAACAACCCCTGTAAATTGTTGTAATTATTTATTAAATCAAATTGCATATCCTTCCTCCAATTACCCCTATTTTATAATATCGGGAAGTGTTCTTTCTGGGGGTAGCTCTTCAGAAAGCAATTCCCGATGAAAATAAGTTCATATCTCCCCTTTGTAAATTATTGCGCGACTAGAAACTCCCCTACACATACACATTATATTCCCCAACAACCCCTGTAAATTGTTGTAATTATTTATTAAATCAAATTGCATATCCTCCCTCCAATTACCCCTATTTTATTATATCGGGAAGTGTTCTTTCTGGGGGTAGCTCTTCAGAAAGCAATTCCCGATGAAAATAAATTCATATCTCCCCTTTGTAAATTATTGCGCGACTAAAAACTCCCCTACACATTCACATTATATTCCCCAACAACCCCTGTAAATTGTTGTAATTATTTATTAAATCAAATTGCATATCCTCCCTCCAATTACCCCTATTTTATTATATCGGGAAGTGTTCTTTCTGGGGGTAGCTCTTCAGGAAGCAATTCCCGATGAAAATAAATCCATATCTCCCCTTTGTAAATTATTGCGCGACTAAAAACTCCCCTACACATACACATTATATTCCCCAACAACCCCTGTAAATTGTTGTAATTATTTATTAAATCAAATTGCATATCCTCCCTCCAATTACCCCTATTTTATTATATCGGGAAGTGTTCTTTCTGGGGGTAGCTCTTCAGAAAGCAATTCCCGATGAAGATAAATTCATATCTCCCCTTTGTAAATTATTGCGCGACTTAAAACTCCATTACACATACACATTATATTCCCCAACAACCCCTGTAAATTGTTGTAATTATTTATTAAATCAAATTGCATATCCTTCCTCCAATTACCCCTATTTTATAATATCGGGAAGTGTTCTTTCTGGGGGTAGCTCTTCAGAAAGCAATTCCCGATGAAAATAAGTTCATATCTCCCCTTTGTAAATTATTGCGCGACTAGAAACTCCCCTACACATACACATTATATTCCCCAACAACCCCTGTAAATTGTTGTAATTATTTATTAAATCAAATTGCATATCCTCCCTCCAATTACCCCTATTTTATTATATCGGGAAGTGTTCTTTCTGGGGGTAGCTCTTCAGAAAGCAATTCCCGATGAAAATAAATTCATATCTCCCCTTTGTAAATTATTGCGCGACTAAAAACTCCTCTACACATACACATTATATTCCCCAACAACCCCTGTAAATTGTTGTAATTATTTATTAAATCAAATTGCATATCCTCCTTCCAATTACCCCTATTTTATTATATCGGGAAGTGTTCTTTCTGGGGATAGCTCTTCAGAAAGCGATACCCGATGAAAATAAATTCAAATCTCCCCTTTGTAAATTATTGCGCGACTAAAAACTCCCCTACACATACACATTATATTCCCCAACAACCCCTGTAAATTGTTGTGATTATTTATTAAATCAAATTGCATATCCTCCCTCCAATTACCCCTATTTTATTATATCGGTAAGTGTTCTTTCTGGGGGTAGTTCTTCAGAAAGCAATTCCCGATGAAAATAAATTCATACCACCCTTTGTAAATTATTGCGCGTCTAAAAACTCCTGTACACATACACATTATATTCCCCAACAACCCCTGTAAATTGTTGTAATTATTTATTCAATCAAATTGCATATCCTCCCTCCAATTACCCCTATTTTATTATATCGGGAAGTGTTCTTTCTGGGGGTAGCTCTTCAGAAAGCAATTCCCGATGAAGATAAATTCATATCTCCCCTTTGTAAATTATTGCGCGACTTAAAACTCCATTACACATACACATTATATTCCCCAACAACCCCTGTAAATTGTTGTAATTATTTATTAAATCAAATTGCATATCCTCCCTCCAATTACCCCTATTTTATTATATCGGGAAGTGTTCTTTCTGGGGGTAGCTCTTCAGAAAGCAATTCCCGATGAAGATAAATTCATATCTCCCCTTTGTAAATTATTGCGCGACTTAAAACTCCATTACACATACACATTATATTCCCCAACAACCCCTGTAAATTGTTGTAATTATTTATTAAATCAAATTGCATATCCTTCCTCCAATTACCCCTATTTTATAATATCGGGAAGTGTTCTTTCTGGGGGTAGCTCTTCAGAAAGCAATTCCCGATGAAAATAAGTTCATATCTCCCCTTTGTAAATTATTGCGCGACTAGAAACTCCCCTACACATACACATTATATTCCCCAACAACCCCTGTAAATTGTTGTAATTATTTATTAAATCAAATTGCATATCCTCCCTCCAATTACCCCTATTTTATTATATCGGGAAGTGTTCTTTCTGGTGGTAGCTCTTTAGACAGCAATTCCCGATGAAAATAAATTCATATCTCCCCTTTGTAAATTATTGCGCGACTAAAAACTCCCCTACACATTCACATTATATTCCCCAACAACCCCTGTAAATTGTTGTAATTATTTATTAAATCAAATTGCATATCCTCCCTCCAATTACCCCTATTTTATTATATCGGGAAGTGTTCTTTCTGGGGGTAGCTCTTCAGGAAGCAATTCCCGATGAAAATAAATCCATATCTCCCCTTTGTAAATTATTGCGCGACTAAAAACTCCCCTACACATACACATTATATTCCCCAACAACCCCTGTAAATTGTTGTAATTATTTATTAAATCAAATTGCATATCCTCCCTCCAATTACCCCTATTTTATTATATCGGGAAGTGTTCTTTCTGGGGGTAGCTCTTCAGGAAGCAATTCCCGATGAAAATAAATCCATATCGCCCCTTTGTAAATTATTGCGCGACTAAAAGCTCCCCTACACATACACATTATATTCCCCAACAACCCCTGTAAATTGTTGTGATTATTTATTAAATCAAATTGCATATCCTCCCTCCAATTACCCCTATTTTATTATATCGGGAAGTGTTCTTTCTGAGGGTAGCTCTTCAGAAAGCAATTCCCGATGAAAATAAACTCATATCTCCCCTTTGTAAATTATTGCGCGACTAAAAACTCCCCTACACATACACATTATATTCCCCAACAACCCCTGTAAATTGTTGTAATTATTTATTAAATCAAATTGCATATCCTCCCTCCAATTACCCCTATTTTATTATATCGGGAAGTGTTCTTTCTGGGGGTAGCTCTTCAGGGAGCAATTCCCGATGAAAATAAATCCATATCTCCCCTTTGTAAATTATTATTGCGCGACTAAAAACTCCCCTACACATACACATTATATTCCCCAACAACCCCTGTAAATTGTTGTAATTATTTATTAAATCAAATTGCATATCCTCCCTCCAATTACCTCTATTTTATTATATCGGGAAGTGTTCTTTCTGGGGGTAGCTCTTCAGAAAGCAATTCCCGATGAAAATAAATCCATATCTCCCCTTTGTAAATTATTGCGCGACTAAAAACTCCCCTACACATACACATTATATTCCCCAACAACTCCTGTAAATTGTTGTAATTATTTATTAAATCAAATTGCATATCCTCTCTCCAATTACCCCTATTTTATTATATCGGGAAGTGTTCTTTCTGGGGGTAGCTCTTCAGGAAGCAATTCCCGATGAAAATGAATCCATATCTCCCCTTTGTAAATTATTGCGCGACTAAAAACTCCCCCACACATACACATTATATTCCCCAACAACCCCTGTAAATTGTTGTAATTATTTATTGAATCAAATTGCATATCCTCCCTCCAATTACCCCTATTTTATTATATCGGGAAGTGTTCTTTCTGGGAGTAGCTCTTCAGGAAGCAATTCCCGATGAAAATAAATCCATATCTCCCCTTTGTAAATTATTGCGCGACTAAAAACTCCCCTACACATACACATTATATTCCCCAACAACCCCTGTAAATTGTTGTAATTATTTATTAAATCAAATTGCATATCCTCCCTCCAATTACCCCTATTTTATTATATCGGGAAGTGTTCTTTCTGGGGGTAGCTCTTCAGAAAGCAATTCCCGATGAAAATAAATTCATATCTCCCCTTTGTAAATTATTGCTCGACTGAACACTCCCCTTAACATACACATTATATTCCCCAACAACCCCTGTAAATTGTTGTAATTATTCATTAAATCAAATTGCATATCCTCCCTTCAATTACCCCCTTTTTATTATATCGGGAAGTGTTCTTTCTGGGGGTAGCTCTTCAGAAAGCGATTCCCGATGAAAATAAATTCATGCCACCCCTTTGTTAATCATTGCGCGACTAAAAACTCCCCTACACATACACATTATATTCCCCAACAACCCTTGTAAACTCTTGTAATTATTTAGTAAATCAAATTGCATATCGTTCCTCCAATCACTTTTCTTAATTTAACGGCGACCCCGCAGGGAGTGCATAGCTAACTTATGCATTTTGGTGAGTAGCGTCACCATGGACCTGAGCTAATTATCCTCCACTTTGCATCTCCTCCCTACAATTACTCTTTTTTAATTATACCGGGAAGTGTTCTTTCTGGGGGTAGCGTTTTTCGCTCTTCAGAAAGCAATTCCCAATGATAATAAATTAATACCACCCCTTTGTAAATTATTGCGCGACTAAAAACTCCCCTACACATACACATTATATTCCCCAACAACCCCTGTAAATTGTAATTATTTATTAAATCAAATTGCATATCCTCCCTCCAATTACCCCTATTTTATTATATCGGAAAGTGTTCTTTCTGGGGGTAGCTCTTTAGAAAGCAATTCCCGATGAAAATAAATTCATATCTCCCCTTTGTAAATTATTGCGCGACTTAAAACTCCCCCACACATACACATTATATTCCCCAACAACCCCTGTAAATTTTTGTAAATATTTATTAAATCAAATTGCATATCCTGCCTCCAATTACCCCTATTTTATTATATCGGAAAGTGTTCTTTCTGGGGGTAGCTCTTCAGAAAGCAATTCCCGATGAAAATAAATTCATATCTCCCCTTTGTAAATTATTGCGCGACTAAAAACTCCCCTACACATACACATTATATTCCCCAACAACCCCTGTAAATTGTTGTAATTATTTATTAAATCAAATTGCATATCCTCCCTCCAATTACCCCTATTTTATTATATCGGGAAGTGTTCTTTCTGGGGGTAGCTCTTCAGGAAGCAATTCCCGATGAAAATAAATCCATATCTCCCCTTTGTAAATTATTATTGCGCGACTAAAAACTCCCTTACACATACACATTATATTCCCCAACAACCCCTGTAAATTGTTGTAATTATTTATTAAATCAAATTGCATATCCTCCCTTCAATTACCTCTATTTTATTATATCGGGAAGTGTTCTTTCTGGGGGTAGCTCTTCAGAAAGCAATTCCCGATGAAAATAAATCCATATCTCCCCTTTGTAAATTATTGCGCGACTAAAAACTCCCCTACACATACACATTATATTCCCCAACAACCCCTGTAAATTGTTGTAATTATTTATTAAATCAAATTGCATATCCTCCCTCCAATTACCCCTATTTTATCATATCGGGAAGTGTTCTTTCTGGGGGTAGCTCTTCAGGAAGCAATTCCCGATGAAAATAAATCCATATCTCCCCTTTGTAAATTATTGCGCGACTAAAAACTCCCCTACACATACACATTATATTCCCCAACAACCCCTGTAAATTGTTGTAATTATTTATTAAATCAAATTGCATATCCTCCCTCCAATTACCCCTATTTTATTATATCGGGAAGTGTTCTTTCTGGGGGTAGCTCTTCAGAAAGCAATTCCCGATGAAAATAAATTCATATCTCCCCTTTGTAAATTATTGCTCGACTGAACACTCCCCTTAACATACACATTATATTCCCCAACAACCCCTGTAAATTGTTGTAATTATTCATTAAATCAAATTGCATATCCTCCCTTCAATTACCCCCTTTTTATTATATCGGGAAGTGTTCTTTCTGGGGGTAGCTCTTCAGAAAGCGATTCCCGATGAAAATAAATTCATGCCACCCCTTTGTAAATCATTGCGCGACTAAAAACTCCCCTACACATACACATTATATTCCCCAACAACCCTTGTAAACTCTTGTAATTATTGAGTAAATCAAATTGCATATCGTTCCTCCAATCACTTTTCTTAATTTAACGGCGACCCCGCAGGGAGTGCATAGCTTACTTATGCATTTTGGTGAGTAGCGTCACCATGGACCTGAGCTAATTATCCTCCACTTTGCATCTCCTCCCTACAATTACTCTTTTTTAATTATACCGGGAAGTGTTCTTTCTGGGGGTAGCGTTTTTCGCTCTTCAGAAAGCAATTCCCAATGATAATAAATTAATACCACCCCTTTGTAAATTATTGCGCGACCAAAAACTCCCCTACACATACACATTATATTCCCCAACAACCCCTGTAAATTGTAATTATTTATTAAATCAAATTGCATATCCTCCCTCCAATTACCCCTATTTTATTATATCGGAAAGTGTTCTTTCTGGGGGTAGCTCTTTAGAAAGCAATTCCCGATGAAAATAAATTCATATCTCCCCTTTGTAAATTATTGCGCGACTAAAAACTCCCCCACACATACACATTATATTCCCCAACAACCCCTGTAAATTTTTGTAAATATTTATTAAATCAAATTGCATATCCTCCCTCCAATTACCCCTATTTTATTATATCGGAAAGTGTTCTTTCTGGGGGTAGCTCTTCAGAAAGCAATTCCCGATGAAAATAAATTCATATCTCCCCTTTGTAAATTATTGCGCGACTAAAAACTCCCCTTAACATACACATTATATTCCCCAACAACCCCTGTAAATTGTTGTAATTATTTATTAAATCAAATTGCATATCCTCCCTCCAATTACCCTCTTTTTATTATATCGGGAAGTGTTCTTTCTGGGGGTAGCTCTTCAGAAAGCAATTCCCGATGAAAATGAATTCATACCACCCCTTTGTAAATCATTGCGCGACTAAAAACTCCCCTACACATACACATCATATTCCCCAACAACCCTTGTAAACTCTTGTAATTATTTAGTAAATCAAATTGCATATCGTCCCTCCAATCACTTTTCTTAATTTAACCGCGACCCCGCAGGGAGAGCATAGCTTACTTATGCATTTTGGTGAGTAGCGTCACCACGGACCTGAGCTAATTATCCTCCACTTTGCATCTCCTCCCTACAATTACTCTCTTTTAATTATACTGGGAAGTGTACTTTCTGGGGGTAGCGTTTTTCGCTCTTCAGAAAGCAATTCCCAATGATAATAAATTAATATCACCCCTTTGTAAATTATTGCGCGACTAAAAACTCCCCTACACATACACATTATATTCCCCAACAACCCCTGTAAATTGTTGTAATTATTTATTAAATCAAATTGCATATCCTCCCTCCAATTACCCCTATTTTATTATATCGGGAAGTGTTCTTTCTGGGGGTAGCTCTTCAGAAAGCAATTCCCGATGAAAATAAATTCATATCTCCCCTTTGTAAATTATTGCGCGACTAAAAACTCCCCTTAACATGCACATTATATTCCCCAACAACCCCTGTAAATTGTTGTAATTATTTATTAAATCAAATTGCATATCATCCCTCCAATCACCCCCTTTTCATTATATCGGGAAGTGTTCTTTCTGGGGGTAGCTCTTCAGAAAGCAATTCCCGATGAAAATAAATTCATACCACCCCTTTGTAAATTATTGCGCGACTAAAAACTCCCCTACACATACACATTATATTCCCCAACAACCCTTGTAAATTCTTGTAATTATTTAGTAAATCAAATTGCATATCGTCCCTCCAATCACTTTTCTTAATTTAACCGCGACCCCGCAGGGAGTGCATAGCTAACTTATGCATTTTGGTGAGTAGCGTCACCACGGACCAGAGCTAATTATCCTCCACTTTGCATCTCCTCCCTACAATTACTCTTTTTTAATTACACCGGGAAGTGTTCGTTCTGGGGATAGCGTTTTTCGCTCTCCAGAAAGCAATTCCCAATGATAATAAATTAATACCACCCCTTTGTAAATTATTGCGCTACTTAAAACTCCCCTACACATACACATTATATTCCCCAACAACCCCTGTAAATTGTTGTAATTATTTATTAAATCAAATTGCATATCCTCCCTCCAATTACCCCTATTTTATTATATCGGGAAGTGTTCTTTCTGGGGGTAGCTCTTCAGAAAGCAATTCCCGATGAAAATAAATTCATATCTCCCCTTTGTAAATTATTGCGCGACTAAAAACTCCCCTTAACATGCACATTATATTCCCCAACAACCCCTGTAAATTGTTGTAATTATTTATCAAATCAAATTGCATATCATCCCTCCAATTACCCTCTTTTCATTATATCGGGAAGTGTTCTTTCTGGGGGTAGCTCTTCAGAAAGCAATTCCCGATGAAAATAAATTCATACCACCCCTTTGTAAATTATTGCGCGACTAAAAACTCCCCTACACATACACATTATATTCCCCAACAACCCTTGTAAACTCTTGTAATTATTGAGTTAATCAAATTGCATATCGTTCCTCCAATCACTTTTCTTAATTTAACGGCGACCCCGCAGGGAGTGCATAGCTATCTTATGCATTTTGGTGAGTAGCGTCACCACGGACCTGAGCTAATTATCCTCCACTCTGCATCTCCTCCCTACAATTACTCTTTTTTAATTATACCGGGAAGTGTTCTTTCTGGGGGTAGCGTTTTTCGCTCTTCAGAAAGCAATTCCCAATGATAATAAATTAATACCACCCCTTTGTAAATTATTGCGCGACTAAAAACTCCCCTACACATACACATCATATTCCGCAACAACCCCTGTAAATTGTTGTAATTATCTATTAAATCAAATTGCATATCCTTCCTCCAATTACCCCTTTTTTATTATATCGGGAAGTGTATTTTCTGGGGGTAGGTCGTCAGAAAGCAATTCTCGATGAAAATAAATTCATACAACATCTTTGAAAATCATTGTGCGACTTAAAACTCTCCTACACATACACATTATATTCCCCAGCAACCCCTGTGAATAGTTGTATTTAATTATTAAATCAAATTGCATATCCTCCCTCCAATTACCCCCTTTTTATTATATCGGGAAGTGTTCTTTCTGGGAGTAGCTTTTCAGAAAGCAATTCCCGATGAAAATAAATTCATACCATCCCTTTGTAAATTATTGCGCGACTTAAAACTTTCCTACACATACACATTATATTCCTCAACAACCCTTGTAAATTGTTGTAATTATCTATTAAATCAAATTGCATATCCTCCCTCCAATTACCCCTATTTTATTATATCGGGAAGTGTTCTTTCTGGGGGTAGCTCTTCAGGAAGCAATTCCCGATGAAAATGAATCCATATCTCCCCTTTGTAAATTATTGCGCGACTAAAAACTCCCGGACCTATATTTTGGATCTCCCAATCGTGCAAAAAATTGTGTAAGTATCTTAATACTTAAATAACTAATAATTCTTCAGTAAATCACATTGCATCTCTTCCCTTCAATTATTCTTTTTTGAATTATATCGGGGAGTGTTCTCTCTGGGGTAGCATTTTTCGCTCTTCAGGAAGCAATTTTTGGTGGAAATAAATTGAAACAACCTCTCTGTAAATTATCGCGCGTTCAAAAACTCCTCTACACATACACATTAAATTCCCCAACAACCCCTTCATATTCTTGTAATTATTTAGTAAATCACATTGCATCTCTTCCCTCCAATTATCCCCTTTCTAATCATACCGTGAAGTGTTTTTTCTAGGGGTAGCCCTTCAGAAAGCAATTCTTGATGGAAATAAATTCATACAACCCCTTTGTAAATTATCGCGACTAATAATTCTCACACACATTCACAATAAATTTCCCAGCAACCCCTAAAAATTCTTGTAAATATTTAGTCAATCACATTGTATCTCCTCTCTCCAATTACCCCCTTTTTAATCATACCGTGAAGTTTTTTTTCTAGGGGTAGCGTTTTTCGCTCTTCAGAAAGCAATTCCCGATGGAGATAAATTCATACTCCTCTCTGTCAATTATTGCGAGTAAAAACTGTCCTATACATACACATTAAATTTCTCAACAACCTCCGTTAAATTCTTTGGTAAATCACATCGTATCTTCTCCCTCCAATAACTTTTCCTCAATTATACTGAGAAATCACACATTCAACTAACATCAGCAATATTATTTATAGACCCAAGAGGCATGAGTAACGTAACCATATATCTTTTTGACCAAGACTGCCTCGGTTAAATAAACCTGATTTTTTCAATTCAATAATAACAAACATTTCTATTATTAAACATTATTTTTATTTTCAACTGCTTTATTTTTCTAGATATATTAATTACAACTAATTTTCAAAATGATATATAGAAAATTCGAACTTTTTCATTCTTATAATTGTCGCTCTCTGAATAAAAATAAAAATGGTCACGTTAGGCTTGAGACATCTGTCGTTTCGTTCAAACGTCGAGACCCGAATTTTGTTGAAACTGTACTAATATTACTAAATACGTGCAAATTGCAGACAGTATTGTTATAATTACAGCTCCATTAATTGTGAACAAATCAAACGCAGTTATATTATACTTCCAATGGAATAGTTGCATTGTAAAATCCTCTAATTGTTCTAATGTTCCTTGGTTTGTGATCGTAATTCCCATCTTATGAATTAGAAATGCAGACGTTCTATTCTAAAAAGAATATTTTTTCAAATAGAAAATTATTACCTACTGTTGATACTTACTTCATTTGCAACACTTTGGCAGACCCACGAAATTACTAATAATTTAACGAAATGATAAAAAGCCCATGGTAATAAATATAAAGAATACAATTTTATTCCAAAATTATCAGCATCAAATTCAATTATTGTGATAATAATAAAATAAGTACTAAATGTTATTTCGAAGAATATCGTTGAATAAGAAATAATCATTTGGGTAGAAAAAAAATAATTTGTAATTTTTGTCAAAACACACAGTCGGCAATGTAATTGGGCATAATTTCTAACAGAATTATTTTTCAAGAAGTTTGTCTGACTTACATAAATGGATCTATTAGTAATAGTTCCAGTTATACAATTATTCAGATGAATAAAGCATAATTTTATTAATAATAACAGGTTAACAAAAGTAGCTTCTATTAGGAATAATATACACGATAAAATAAAGCGTACAAAATGATTATATGCATCTTTATATACATGTACATAATGGCTTATTACATGTAAGTAAGTGCCATACAAAGAAATTACATACATAAATGTATGAATAAAAAATCCAAAAATTATTTCAACAGTCACAAACTTTTTATTCCGACTAAAATTAAAATTAGATTTTAGTTTTAATATCGACAATATTTCAAAGAAACAGTTTGTTATACTTTTCACGTTTTTCAAAAACAGAAAATGTGAGAAAAAACATACTCCGGCATAAAACATCATATGAAGAGTGAAAATCAAATTTCGTAAACCTAATATTTCAGGAGTTTGCATTAAAGTAAAGACAAAATATCCCAAACTTAAAAGCAACAAAATCAAACTTCTAACAGGAGTTGCAAATTTATTGGTCTTTACATTTTTTGATATATAAGGACACAGCCCAAAATAATTTAATATACTGATAAAAGACTTGAAATTTTGCAATATCTTCATTTCAGGAAATACTATTCTAATTATTGTGTAGATACTTTTATACCGCATCAAATGTTTGTTTTATACTTGATAGTCATCATAATTATTACATTATTGATTATAACAGCATTTTCGTATATATAACATATATAAAACCAAGATGGGAGCTATGAATAAATAATATATCAAATATAATTTTCCAGTTTTCCTTCTGAATAAACAAAAAAAATATATCATTTCTATTGTATTATCGGTTCAATATTTACATTTTCTCTATTTGAAGTTATGTCAACAATTCAACTAATACAGGAAAAATTGTTGAAAATATATTCAAGAAGAACTAAAAGTAGGGTTTTGAAACGTAGATGTTGGATTTCTAAATAATGGGTTTTCATCACGGTTCCATTGGGCATTTTTACGTTCGTTCTCGAATTTGGCGTATTCTCGTCGATCGTGAAATGATGTCAGTCCTTTCCATAGCAAGAGTAAGATAATTCCGGCTAGTAAAATGCTGCCGATTATACCTAACATCAAAGCTGGAAGAAAATAAAAAAATCAGTAGACAATTACAAATTTCTAGTATGCTTCCAGTATTTAGCTCATGACACGAAAGCACAAACTAAATGTCTGATTTATCGACAATGAAGCAATGTATCCAATAAATATGAAATGCGTGTTACTATTGTCAAACCAAAGATTTAGAAATGAGTTGTTATCTTTATCACACTGGCAACCTGCTGTGAACATGTGCTGATTCTATTATTATTTATTCCAACGTATATATCTATAACTGTGTTATTACAACGTCGAGTTTTCAAAGAAATTGATATAATATTATGAAATCATTTTTCAAATACTGTTATGCATGTGAATGATGGTGTTTATTCATGTGTTTCTATTGATCAATTTTCTCCTGAAATGCAGTTTTATAACTTCCAATTCGATAAGTTTCACTTTCGCCTACAATTATGATTTTTCTACATCACTTTCTGGTCACTATATGCAAATAATCTAAAAACACCAGAAATTTTTATTTTCTTATTTCTCACAACCGCTGCAGTCTAGTTGGGCATTCGGTAAAGGGTACCTTAATCTGAGTATTCCAGTTGGGCATTTTAATTCCTTACAATGCAGATATCGAATTTACCTGTGTCAAGAAGTACCTGTCCGCCTTCATAACTGTATGATTATAATGTTTGCAAAATATTCATACATTTTACATTTTCCATAACATTTAGTTTTTACCTTCGCCTACTCTTAATACTATGTACCGATTGGTCATTTCCCTAATTCTATGTATAGCTTCAAGAGTTAAAAAATTCTAGAAAAAATTGCATTCAAATTGATAGTTTTGCTTTGTTCAACAAATGAAAGTGAAGAAAATATTACATTTGCGTTTCATCAGTTATTTAATATTTAGTGGTCATGGAAACAAATCGCATAGTTAGTGAAAAGGGAAAGGAATTGCTAGTTATTGACAATTTTAAATTTTGCGTATCTTCGACAACAAACGACAGAAAGAAATGGTGTTGTATAAATGAAAACTATCGATGTACCGCTAAAGTATATACAAATAGCGAGTTTAAAATAATAAACAATGACTTGGTTCATAATCACGAAGAAGAATTAAACATTGAACGGCAGGCGCTAAGTAATATTGTCGAAAGAAAAGCAGTCTCCTTACCGAAAAACCATCCAAGCTGATTTGTTTTTGGTGTTTGAAAGAAATTAATAGTATCATAACTTTAGAGTCTCGTATGATAATTGAAATTTGACGGGATACAGAAAAAGCAATTCGAAGTCACATCTTATATACAGAAAAATGCAGGTAGAGAAATGCCCAACTGGAAGAGCTCATAAGCCTATCCTTTCTGTTGTAAGGGATTATCTCAGGTACAATGCCCAACTCGGAAATAGCCCTCACAACTATTTCTTGACTTAAAATGGCCCTCCAATTAACCAATTTAGGTTTGAAACAATAAATAATTGAAAAAATTAAAACACGCGTCTGTCAATAAGGCACTAAGAAGAACAATATAATATAATTTTTTTAATATTAAACGACTATGCCAAAAAAGCGTGAGGCGTTTTATCAAAAGTAATTTTCTTGATGAACCTCTATCAAAAATAGCTCCACTTTTTTACTTGTACAAAGTAACAAGTAAGTATTGTGAAACCGACAAAATTCACCTATCGAGATTTTGATGGAAATATCCGTTTTGAGCATCCCTGAATCCATTTTGACTATTTTTGGCTTGATGTCGGTACGTATGTTCGTACGTGCGTGCGTAACTCGCAAATCTCAAAACTGGTTGAACGTATAATGTTGAAATTTTGTATTTAAGACTGGTATAGGATCTAGTTGTGCACCTCACATTATGGTTCCAATCGTCTGTACCGGAAGTGCACTTTACTTTAAACTTTTTTCGAATTTCTCTATTAAATCCAGAATGATCAACCGTAGGATGTTGAAATTCAGTATTTGAACTTGATATTCTATCAGAATGGTTATCTGCTATTTTTGTAAGAATTTGCAAGGCCAGAAGTGCACTTTACTTGAAACTTTTTTTGAATTTTTTGCATAAATCTAGAATGATTAGCCGTAGCATATTGAAATTTCGTATTAAGCACTTCTATAACGTCTTATTGTACATCTTGCATTATGATTGCGATCGGCTAACCGGAAGTAACTTTATATGACAGACTTTTTGAATTTTCCGCATAAATTCTAAACAATCAGTCGTAGAATATTTAAATTTTGTATTAGGCACTTTTATAATATCTAGTTGTACACCCTGCATTATGATTGCTATCGACTAAACCGAAAGAGCACTTTATTCGAAACATTTTTTGAATTTTCCGCATAAATCCAAAACGATTGAACGTAGATTGTTAGAATTCAGTATTTAGGACGATTATACCGTCTAGATGCTCATATCCTATTTTTATTGAGATCCACCGAGCCGGAAGTGCACTTTACTTGACAGTATTATGGAATTTTCGCATAAATTCGAAACGATCAGGTGTAGAATATTGAAATTTGGTATTTTAGTCTGCTGTAGCATCTGAATGATTACCTGCTATTTTCATAAAAATAGACTAAACCGGAAGTGCCCTTCAGTAGGAATTTATTTTTAATTTTGCGCATAAATTCAGATCTGTTGGTAATCGTAGAATTTTGGAAATCAGTCACTTGACAGATTCTTAGAATCTCTTGGGTAAATCCAAAACGATTAACTGTGGAACGATGAGATTTTGTGTTTGATTATATATATCCAATGATGTACAAGTAAGTCAGGTGATGTTCACGTCAGATTTTTTTTCATAGTCATTGAACATTAAGAAGTGAATTAGATTATTTTATCCTTTTTAATGCGGTAACTGACAAAAGCGTGTTTTCTTTCTTCTGAATATAAATTACTTATTGATTGACGGGACATCATATACTGTATCCTGAAATAATAATTTGAGCTTTATCAAAATTATAAACAAATTTTTTTCTGATAATTTGGTGAAATAACTTCCCAAACGTCAAGTTTAAGAAAATGATTAACAGGAACTCAAATACTGACCTAAATTGATTATCACAACAAAAATTTAATTTAGTACTTTGATTCTAATATCGAAGACCGCATGTCAATATCTTTTGTAACTCACAAGATATTAAGATGAATAGATTCTATCCCAAAATGGGTGGTATGGTACAAGCAAACTAGAAAATTTTACCACTGATATGTAGCTTGTTCTGTGCAACAATTTTCAAATTTCAATTATGCATTGCTCAGCGGTAATTACCCTATTTTTTACCAAAAATTGGATGTGTAGATAGAAGAAAATTAAATTATTGTATTGTCATTGGTTCTTTATATGCAAAATTGCGAATTATTCAGACGTCTGGCCATGGGAGTCGACGAGAAATAATTTGAAAGATTCCATTACATACTTTTAGATCAAGCTAATGAAAATTGTCAAACCTTAATTGAGGAAGGAACGAAGAGACACAAATTGTCCAAAATTTTGAGAAATAATTGAAAATCTGTTTATAAAACTTTCTAGAAATTGTTGTCATTACATGATAAAATTTCATACTAGCAGTAATTATTGTGACTTTCTATTTATATTTTTGTCTTTTACTTTTAGATAATAGCGAGATGGTTAATATTTTTTTCAAAATAAAATTGAAATATCGATCATACCGTGCTCATTGAACAGGAAAGGAAATTAAAGCTTATTTTCCTAGCGTCTCGAAAAAAAAAAATTGAATCATTACCTAATATATTGATCTCAGCTCTGCAGTCCTTTTCCTTCACAGCATAAATATGTAGCATCTTTGACGTATCGTATGAATATTTATAATAAAATCTACAATCTTCTTTATCCATTCCCCAGCATTCTTTTTCATTTTCCCTTTTTTCATCTTCAATTTTGTCAATCATATTCACATGAACATTATTACAGTGTGTCAAACATTCCTCTGCATCATAAATTCCTGTTTTGTAAGCCCGACACTCAACACAATGTTTTAATTCATCACACAATTTGCCTCCACAAGTTGGACATTCTTCGCAATATTGCCCTGAATATCTATATCCATCTACAAGATGACATTCACATTGCCCGCAAACGCAGTCTCCATGTCCAGAGCATAATTCTCCTTCCATAATGCAAGTATTGTTATTATCAGGGCATCCGCAAGCGTCACCTCCCCATCCAGCCAAACAAATACATTTTCCACAATCGCATCGTCCGTGTTCAGGTCCTGAACAGAGTTGCCCTTTACTTCTTTTACAGGAATAGTTGTTACATTCACAAAATTTGCCGTAGATTAATTCGTCTTCATTGGTACGTTTTTGACAATCACATTTGTTGCATTTACAACTGCCTAAACCAGAGCAGATTTCACTTGTGTTACTAATTCTGCAACTACTAAAATTTTCTGTCACTGTACTATTGAATCCATCACATTCGCAGTTAGTTCCAAATTTTCCTGGATCACAACTGCAAATCCCGCACTGTAACGATCCAGAATTATGACATTCTGGAGCATGAGTCGTTTCCTCTTTTTCGCAATCGCAGTCACAAATCATTTCAACTTCGACAATTAGACTTTCGTCAAGCGCACCTGGTTTTATTTCAAATATTCTGGTTTTATTTTCGGTGTCAGGACAGTTGACCAATTTTATTACCGCTTTGAAATCAACCTGAACTCCGACGTTCAAGTTTTTGCATTCTGATGTTTCCCTCTCTTTATCTTTGCCTTCCAAACAGGAAGAGAAGTATTTTATTTCGATGTTGCTGTCGGAATTATCAGTGATTTTGACTGAATCCACTATTTTCTGGAATAATACAATTTGATAATCACATTAATTTAGTTCAGAGGTATACTTACGCTATAAACATCTTTTACTAAATCCACGACATTTGAAGAATCGCCTGATAATGTTCCAATCGAAGCTTCTTTAATTCTTTCTTTCAAGGCGGTATACGTTCTCGTCTGCTTATCTTCAACAGCAAAAATAACATTTATATTATTCTCAATAGCCTTTTGATTAATCTGCCCTATAGATGGATAATCCAACACAAGACTTTGAGTGTACATATGGTCCGACATGTAGCACTTTCCATCATGAGGTTCTACGATTCCAGCTAGTTTTCCATCACCAGCAATGTGGTAGCCGGCATCTGTTGAAAAAACTAGCAAATGGCGAGCTTTTGGTCGCCAACCAATTTCCTCCGGACAAACCATTGCTTGCATCAAAGCGTCAAAACCTCCTTCAGGCGAATCTAGATTTCCAGAAACTCTTGCTATTTTTACTTGGTGAACGAATTCGTCAGTGTCTTCTGTCAGAGATAAATGGTTCTTGAAACTGTAAGGGGGCGCACATGGGATGTCCTTTAACTTACAAGGGGATTCAAGCCTGAAAAAAAAAACAATCATTTGAGTCAAAACAATGATGGAAATGGTTTATCCTCTTGATAAGAAAAGCTCATGAAAGCAGCTTTATTTAACCATTTTTTCAGAAAAGAAAAGTGAACATTTCTTCACACTTTGAGCTCTTTGAAGTATTTGACAAATAATTTTTTGACGCTATTGTTTTCAGCAATGATACTATGACTCGAGAACCAAACCAAGTCTTCACAACAGAAAAAATGCCTGATGATAAAAAGACCTATCCTTCTATTCATATCAAATGTCTCTGTCTGAAAAAGTCCTTTATCATTATCAAAAGGATATCCGTCATCTGTACTTACTTCTCTTTCACAGTGCTGGTGAAAGGCAATTCAACCTTATCCACAAAGCTCCCAAACCCAAGCTGGAAATTCTTTGTCAGTTTCTTCATAGTCTCTGCTAGTTTCGCTCCAAGTTTCCACAGTTTTTCTCTATGTTTATCCATCGAAGCACTAAGATCCATAATGTAATATAAATCTACCGGGTAATCATGGGCTTGAGCATATGTGAAGTTAAGTTCAAATTCTTCCCCACGTCGTAATCTTAGCTTCACTTTTTGAGGGGCTATTTGAACAGCTGCTTTAGTGTTTGAAGAGGTTTGTAGTCGGTTGTTTCGGAGAATAGTAATATTTGATTTTGGATTAATTATATTATTGGGGAGACAGAAATTTGGTAAAGTGCTGTCTCTCAAGGTTCCACATCTTCTAATACCAGTTGCATTTTCTGAAAACTATAAATTAATTTGAAATATCAATATACATAGTTTTAAATAGATATACAATTTATATTATTTATTTATTGTTCCATTATAAGAACAAAATTCATTCTGAGATATGCATACGTGATTCAAGTTCTCTTTCTTGTCTACGTCCTCCCTCTATAAATACCGTTTAACGCTTTGCACTTTGCATTTAACGCTTCTAGAAATATATGTTATAAAGACTCAGCAACCATGCAAAGAATACTGTTTTCTTCAAGATCAGTTACAGGATACAAGGCGTCACATGATTTAGGAAACAGTTGACTGTTTACTGCTAACTTCTCTCTAAGCTTACATTTTATTTTCTCTCTTTGTCTTTCTACTTGAGAGAAAAATTAGATGTAAAGCTTAGAGAGACGCCAGCAGTACCCACACAGCATAAGCATTTCATATTTCTTCAGTTAGGATTACCAGATGTGCTAAAAAAAACCGGAGACAAGTGGGACACTGACATGAATGATAAAAATGGTCGAGGAAAGAAGAGGTGCTACAAACAATAAGTGATGAAATGAAAGCTCCAAAATTTTCAATTTGTTTATTCAGTTTGATTGACAAGTCATTCGAAATAAACAAGTCAATTCGTCAAACACTAACCTACACTGTACTTGAATGATTTATCGCCTTCTCGCGCTTCTGACACACACTGACATACATATATACAAGCCTCGCGCACTTAAATTACACCGAAAGAACTAGAGACTGAGATCTACAAAAATATCTATCAATTCGCAATCGTATGACGCGGGAGGAGTAAAAATATAGCCGAACTATTTCATTTGTTATTGTAACATAAGAAAATTGAATTTTTATAGTTTTGGGAAATACCAGATATTTCGTTAAGATTTTTGAAAATAATGGACGTTCATTTGTATGGTTTTCTTTTAATTTTTTACCTAGACAGTTTTGTCTGGGTGAACACCCTTTCTTCAGCTCAAAAGATCCTTTCAATTCTGTGCTTAGGGCCCTCAGGCTAGAGATCCCTGACTTGCGATATTTTCCAAGCATTTTATAAATTTTCTCCAGTTTGAGGACCTCAATAAGTCTTAATGCGGCAGTCATGACCATGAGCATATTAAATGTGAAAGAAAAAATTCACAATTGTTGGGCTGCTAATGGGTTAGATCAAGATTTAATTAGTCATCACTATTTTCCTACATACCTATAGCTCTTTATTGCCAACAATTTGACTAAAGTTTTTTTTCTTGTGTCATAAACAAAGTAAATGTACAAAATCTATACCGGAAGTAGAATTCCTGCCGTCCCGATCAAGTTTTCGGAAGGCAACCCTAGAGCTCGACTAATTTATTGTCTGATAATTACTATCTTTGCAGGAAATTTTGTGCTTTTAGAAATGAGCTCGATATTTTCATGGTTACCCCTCTCTTAGGCACATAATCCAATTCAGAAACATTAAATAAATAATTAAGTTCACTGGTTATATAATAAATGCTTGTATGCAAGTCTAAATATAAACATGTCATGCCATAAAATTAACTATGATTCACACTTCTTAATAATTATATATTTATAGGAAGATAAGTACTTACTGGATTGTTGCACCAGACACACCCAGCTTCTCTGATACATGCACCGCAAGTCTCTTTCGTAGCACAATTATTTTTTTGAGATTCACAGATTATGATAAATAACAATAAAATTATTAATACTTTGTTGCTTACTTTCTCCATTTTATTTGTCATGCATTGAGACGTGCATAGAATAAATTAAACATGACAGTAATGTTGAGATTACTCATGTCGGAAGTCGGTTTTGAGTTACGATAATTTTTAATGATTAAAAATAAATGTACAGTAATTTTATCGTATTGGTTGGGGTTTCCCACAAAAGTACTTTATAAAATATTATTCGGAAATCTGATATTTTTTTATCGTTCCCTAAATAAAGATAAGAATAAACAATTTCTCTGAAATTTGTGTATTTTTGGATAACACTTCAAAAATCGTTATCTTTATTGAATGTGGGATTGGTAAACGTTGTAGTAGGGTTTTTGAATAATGGATTATCTCCTCGGTCCCAGCGAGCGTTTCTGCGTTCATTTTCAAATTTAGCGTATTCTCTTCTATCTTGTACTGTTGTCAACCCTTTCCAAAGTAGGAGTAGAATAAGACCAGCCAATAAAATACTCCCGATCACACTTCCTATTATTGCTAAAAATTAAATTTGTTGAGAAAAAGGACCAACCTTGTATATAAAAGCTTACCTCCAACATTGACTGCCTCAGGACATTGTTTCTGCTTTAATGCAAATACCCTCAAGGCATTGACATTATTTTGATCATAATAATATTTGAAATAAAACACGCAAGTTTCGTTATCCATTCCTCTACAGATTTTTTCTTCATCACCTGTTTCCTCATCAATTTTATCAATCATTTGTAGGTTCAACACACTACAATTACTGAAACACGCTTCTTCTGTTTCATAAATGCCCGTTTTGTACGCCAAACATTCAACACAATCTTTTAATACGTTGCAAAGTTGTCCTTCACAGCTTGGGCATTCCTGGCAAAATTGCCCAAAGTAACTGTCCTCACACTGACAGAAACCACATTTACAGGAACCGTGCCCGTTGCAAATAAGGCCATTGTTGTCTAAACATGTGTCAACTGTAGTCCTGCATTCACACGCTTCGCCAGTATAACCTTCAAAACAAGTACATTTCCCACAATCACAAATACCATTGTTGGAACATAATGCCCCAGCTATCCTCTGGCAAGAATAATTTGTGCATTCGCAAAATTTGCCATAAATACGTTCATTTTTATTCGATCTTTCTTGGCAGTCACATTTATTGCATTTACAAGAGCCCAATCCCGAACAAACCTCGCTATTTCCACTAACTTTACAATTTGAAACATCTTCCACAGCTGTGGTATTCATGCCATTGCAATGGCAATTGGTGCCATACGTACCAGGATCGCAACTGCAAACTCCGCATTGTAGTGTACCAGAATTGTGGCACTCGGATGCGTGAGTAATTCCAGATTTTTCACAAGCACATTCACATATCATATCTATTTCAACGGTTAAAGTCTCGTCTAATGCTCCAGGCTTGATCTTAAATATCTGTGTACGAAGTTTCGGGTTTTCAGGACACTTAACCACTTTTATAGTAGCGGTGAAATCAACTACTGCACCAATTTTCAAATTTTTGCATTGGTCCGTTTCTTTTAAACTATTTTGAAGACAGGTTGAATAGTATTTTACTTCAATATTGTTGTCGGAGTTATCTGATATTTTAACTGAATCAACAATTTTCTGAAATTAATATTTAAACATTAGAAATATAAATGATTGATGGTTTTTTTTTGGTTTAAATGATGTATATTTTTTTTATTTTTAACGTTTCGACTCTCTAACAAAGAATCTTCATCAGTAAAACCATGATACAAAAATAAATAAGGCGAGTATCTAGATAATTAAAAAATATACAGAAGACTAGATGTGAAAACGTGGGTTCCACATTATATATAATTTATTTGGCATTTACCCAAAGACCGAGGAAAAACCACGTGAAACAACCTCAATATATTCTAGACTTTACTTTTGTTGTTGCGAGTCAACATCCTTAATGTTATTGCCTATTTTGGTTAGAACAGACTTTAATACAATGAGCCATATTCGTCAATCCACATTATATGGTTAGAATAATTATTTAAAGTTTTATTGAAATAAAATCTGGTACTCACATCATAAAATTCTTTGACTAAATCGACTACGTTTGACGAATCTTCACTCAAAAACCCAAGAGAAGATCCTTCAATTCTGTTTTTTAATGCATTGTACGCTTCATTGACTTTTTCAGAAGTTTTAACAATTGCGAATATAAGATTAATATTATTTTCCTTGGAAACATGAGCGATATGAGCAATAGAAGGATAATCTTGCTTTATTCCATGCGTATACTCATTATTTTCCATATGACACTTTCCATCGTTTGGTAATACAATTCCTGCTAGCTTTCCATCACCAGCAATATGATAATCGGCATCAGTGGAGAAGACAATCAAGTGACGAGATTTAGGCCGCCAACCTATCTCTGTTTTACAAACAATTGCCTGCATGAGAGCATCAAGGCCACCTTCTGGAGAATCTAAATTTCCTGATAAGTTTGCTCGTCCAACTTCAAAAGTAAACCTTAGGGCATTATCTGAAAGAGATAGATGGTTTTTGAAACTATACGCCGGTGCACAATTTGGGCATGGATTCGCTAACCTAGAAGAGAAATATTTTTTGTCCTACAAGAAGCATCAGAGATTGAAAGATTGGTTGTAACAGATGCCTGTTCACAGCTAACTTCACATATAATTTTTCTTGTTACAAGAGAATAAATATAAAGTAAAAAGTAAAGAGAGAAGTTAGCAGTAAATAGTCAGCTGTTCCCCAAGTCATGTGACAGCTCGTGTCCTATTGGCAAATAAACATAAGCGATACTCTATCTGGTGGCAGAATTTCAAACTAGTGATGTTAGGATAGATTTGGCGGGCTACATATATATTATACATGAGCTTATAATCAAATCAATAAATCATATTCTATATTCGGTTATTTAATTAGTATTCATAAAAAACATATATGAGATAATAATTCTGAATGATTTTAGCAAAAATTCATCAAAAAATATTGTGTTAATTGATTGAAATTTCAAATACAAAAATTTACCATGGAGGATTAAGTGTAGTAGTAATGACTGATGAAGCCATAGCCTACGTATACAGTTGATATAATAAGGTTGTTATTTCTTTTTGTTGTACTTTTTACTTTTAAATTGAAAAAGAAAAGAGAATCCAAAGTTTTCGAGTTTTTCAAAATCTTTTCTTTCCTGCAGGGCATTTCAGATATTGCAACTGGTAAATATTTTTGTCTGGATTGTTTTCTATTTACCCAGGTATACTTTACAAATACAAATTTTCTTCAAATAATTGATAGATTTTTTTAAACAACGAACAGTGCAACTAATAAGTACTAATCTAATGTTTATTTAACAGAATTAAAAGGCATTCTCGCGCCACTTCAACTTTTCAACACATGGTACACAATAAAAAAAACTGCAGTCATATGCTTGCAACTATCGCTGTTCTCTGCTTTGCAAGAACAAGTCATATTCTCAATCTCCAAGGCATCATATTCATTACAATTCAATTCTCCTTCAATTTCATACGGATTCTCAAGCACTTTTGATGTTTGTATGCAAGAGCATGCAAAAATACTCTCTTGTCACTATCATCATTTAATTTTCGACAGAATAATATAATGTCAAGCATTTACTAGCTCTTCACCCTCATTTACACAGCGTGACTGACATTCGCATCAAAATATTCTTGAAGTTTCAATATCATCATCTAGAAATTAAAGGTCAAGTTCAATTTAAAAATATGAATTAAATATAAATAAACAGATGGAATAATTCACTTGCCTGGTACTTACGAACAATATACTTTTAAAAAATATCCTTGAAAAAGCAAATCTTTATTTCATATTCACGATTTTTATCTTTAAAAATCGTAACAAGCCCATTTAAATACATGTAAACTTCAAGTTTATCCTAACTCAGCTAGTTCAAAAATATCCGCTGCGGCGCTGCGATCTTAAATTTATTTGCCAATAGGCATGTTGCGTATCTTCAAATTTCGACGAAAGCGCCGCATATTATTCAAAAATTAAAACTTCGAGGTGTGATGTCACCTGTCAATGTTTTGAAATATGTCAATCTGCTTTAAAATCAAAATGAAATCCATTACGTACCATCTCTATTCCTAATAATAATATTATATTCAATTTATGACAACATTTGTAGACAAAAATCTAAAAGAAGCAAATCAACTATAGTTATTATTATTTTTTATTGCTTATGTGATTCTCTAAAGGTAATCAATTACAGTTAGATTCATAATGTGTTATATACGTACAGAATTTGAGCGAAATCCTTGGGGGAAAGAGATTTTCTCATCTTGTTTAACATTGAAACAATTCTTGAATTTTGAGAAGGTAAATATCAAGCAAAAATTTGGTGCTTATAGTGAAGGATTCTGAGACAAATTTATATGACTGTTCAGTCAATTAAGAAACTTATCTAAGTGGTATTTATTGAATTTCTTCACAATCATAATATTTAACTTCTCTTAAAGATGGTTGACACTGAGAATTGAATGATATCTAATACATTTTTATAGATTATTGCATAAAATGATACTCGTTTAACTGCTGTTATCCACATTTCTCTATGTTTTGCTTCATAATCTCTTCCCGGAGACCTAAAAAAATTAGTTCTGGGCTGTTTGCTTTAATATTGGTTCATCCAACAACACAACAACTTCTAAGTGAATGATTTATACTCATGATTATCGAATAATATGACATACAAAAATGACGTTTGATAATTTGACGTTTTTGACGGCACACCTCGTAGATGTAAAATTTAACCGATAGAGCGGAGCCACTGAGGATACGCAATAGGCGTATACGTTTAGTTATTATTACTTACAAAACTGGATGAGTGCTCGTAAAAGGCTCAGCAACTTTATCCACGAAACTTCCAAACCCAAGTCTGAAATTTCTGGTCAATTTTTTCATGGTTTCAGACAGCAAGTTTCCTAGTTGAGATAACTTCACTTTATGTACTTTCATGGATGCTGATAAATCCATAAGATAGTACAAATCAACTGGATAATCTTTAGCAGTGGCATATTTGAAATTCAGTTTGTATTCTTGACCAGGTCGCAATTTTAGTTTAACTCTTTGTGGTGAAATTTGTACTGCCTCTTTTCCAACTGCTGTCGAAGATTGGAGTGGACGATTTCGCAAAATTTGTATATCAGGTTTTGGATTGATGATATTTTGTCGAATGCACCAACTTGCATTGAAACTTTTTGTGTATAACTGGCATCTTTGAAGCTCACTTTTTCTATCAAACTAACAACAGACAAATTATTGTATTAATTTAATGATACAAATGTTAATTCCTACAAACAATGTGGTTGCTATGATGATTTGAATTTAATCACTTCTTGTTAGTAGTCAGCTCGGAGCACAAGTTTTTCAAAAACTGAAACGCTATATTCTTATTTCCTAATTTGCTGCATTATTTCTTATTTTTTGAAAATTTGCATATAAATTTCAGTCATGGATGACCAAAATGATTTTCACTTATATTGGTGTATGTATATGAGTAACTCGCTCATTCGTCCATGTTTTTGTAGAGATATCTCCTAATTTTTCAAACGAATTTTATGATCGTTTTTTTTAAGAGACCCGTAAGGGTCTAGTGGCTTTTTTTAATAAAAACTAATATTTTTAATTATTGCAAAAAATTTCTAAATGAAACAAAATTTATACATAGGTTACTTCATTCACCGTGCTCACCGTTGCTAGCTTTTATATGAAGAGATACGATGTTGGTCAGATTAGACGATATGTGCCATAAATTATGATGATATTTTAAACATGAATTTATTCAACCTCAGCATCGACGAGCTTTCGGTATGGATGCCGATCAATTCTAATTTTAATCTTATTTCATTTTACAGGAAATTTTTTATTCTTTCAAAATTTTTCAATTAATGAAATGAAAATAAACATTTTTCTTACCGGATTATTACACCAAACACAATCCTTGTCCTGGATACAGGCTCCACATGTTTCTTTTAAGGCACATTTATTTTTTTGGCAATTAGAATAAGTTACAAATACAATAAAATTTATTATTAATATTATATTTAATTTTTCTAGCATTTTTGCCTAACGTCACGAGAGAAATGCGAATGAAAAATGAACATTAGTCATGTAAAATGTTCGTACAAATGAATATAAGGTAAATAATTATTTAAAGAATTTTTATCACTGTTGGTTTATGGTTTCCTGCGTTTCTCCCGAAAAAAAAATCATTGTTTTGCTTTAAAGATAAATCGTTTGTTTCCTCATTATGTGTAAAGAAATTAGTTTTGATAGTAAGTAATACCTTTATTGGTCAACTATTTCACTTCATTTATAATTTTTTTTATGTATATAATTCGCAATTAAATCGAGACATTAAATATTACATAAAAATCGAGACATGATCGAGACAAAATTGCAAATAAATCGTAGCTTGTCTATAAGATTATTTGAAATAAATGATTATAGTACTAGGTTATAAAGGAAGGTCAAATTTCACATAAGTTCATCAAAAATCCGATAATTTTCTTGTCTTTTTGGATTAAAATGTTCGAAAATATTTAAAGTTTTCTCATCGCTATGCTGGCCTTGAGTGCGCTTCAATTATGCGCTATATAGCTTACAGTCCACGCATGTCCCTTTCAAAGTTTGTCATAGTGACCGATAATTAATTTGTAATATTTTTAAATATGGTTCAACGCAAAATAAAGTATATTTGGACATTTAACATTGCCGCATTAATCGGATTTCTTAAACATAGGGTTTTGGTATTCAGAAACAGGTTTTTTGAATAACGGATTGGTATTTTCACTCCATTGAGCATTCTTGGATTCATTGATAAACTTTTCATATTCTCGACGATACATCATTTCGGTTACTAGTTTCCAAATAATAAAAGCTAGAATCCCTGCTATTAGAATTGCACCAATAACAGAGAACAATGCTGTAAAAAATTGAACAAATAATTAAGCATAAATAATGCATAGTTTCAAATATTTACCGTAAAATCCAGCTTGTGATGGTTGGCACACTTTTTTGCATATTATTTCTGCTGCACCATCAATTTGGTTATAATCAAAACTGAATTGTATCAAACAGTTCCCATCTTGTAAATTGCACAATTTATCTGATCCAGATATATTTAAGTTTTCCGGAGACTCGTATATTTCAAATCTATCGCAATTTGGATTTGATGTTTCTGATTTGTAGAAATTTCTAACACAATTTTCAAAATCGTTACAAGTTTTAGGACAAGTTTTACATTCATCGCAATATTGTCCACCAAATTTTTCTTTATCAGTGCAGATACATTTTCCGCACACGCACTCTCCATTTCCTGAACAAATTGTAGCGTTTTCTGATTGGATACAAGTATCGGTTCTTGTACTACATTCACATTTATTAGCAGACCATTCTTCAAGGCAGTCACATTTACCACAGTTGCATGCACCATGATTGGAACAAGTTTCACCATTTATCACACATAAATCATCATTGCAATGGCAATAGATACCAGAGAATGGCGAATTACACTTACATTGTCCACATTTACATTGGCCATTTCCGGAACATTCCTCATTTGTTCCTGGTTTTTGACAGTTGGCGTTATCAATATTTTGCTGAACAGAATCTGCATCACATTGACATTGGTTTCCTATTTTATCAGGTCGACATCTACATACACCACATTCCAAGTTGCCCTGGTGACTGCATTTCTCGGAATCTTGCTCAAAATTCTTGTCATTTGGGTGTTCACAAGGACAATCGCAAAGCATTTCTAGTTCTATATTTATTTGTTCTGATAATGCATCTGGTTTTATGAAGTAATTTTGTTTAAACATTTTGTCAGTTGGACAACTATTGAACTCAATTTTGACTGAAAATTCATAATTCTCATGGTTGGAAATATTTTGGCATGTGTTATTTTCCAAAGTGCAATTAGAGCTCAGCTTGATATTGAAATAATTGGGGTCGAAATTATGTCTTATTGAAACAGATGATGTGATATTCTGAAAATATCGAGGAATTACTATTGTTAGATTTTTAGCCGCTCCTACGGCTATCAAACATTTTATATCTTCATTTCTCTCTACATAATATATACTGCTGAAATTTTATTTTGTGTGAGGCAAAGATCTTCCCACTCTGTCAGATTGGTTAGAATCTCTGCGGATAATGTTTTGAAAGCAAGCAAGATTTCCTTGATCGCGTTTGTTTGAAATTCTATTATTCGTGTCGATATTCTGTAGTATTTTTGTTTTATATATTTGAAAAAAATATCCATTCCAATTTCAGTATATGAATTGATAGATCAAGGGTCCAATTCTAAACTATCACTGAAGTGAAAAAGAATGAAAATGTTCACCAAATGTCACTTGACTCATTCTTAACGACAAAAATGTGATACTTGGTGATAAAATGATTCACTTTTTTTCGCCTGGTATTTTACTAGTGAAATCAGTGAGAAAAAAGTGAGAATAGTATGACAGAAAACATATATTATAAAAAATAAACGAATATTTAGATGTTTTATTTATTGAAGCTGTAAAAGATGAAGAAAATGAAGTACTTAGATAAATTCGTCCAGGATTTAACACTTTTCATTTAAGTGAAACACGTTTTATCGAATTATTAAGATGACATCAATTTGGCTGTCAAAGTACTGTCAGCAGATGTGTTAAGGAAGTGTAAAGCTTCCTACTTCTAAATAAAAGTATATACATATTTTTCCCCATCCTTTTCCGGATTAATTTGTACCTCCACATGCATTTAATGTTTTTAATACATCTTCCCATAAGATGGTTGTGGCATTCAAATTTACAACCGTGCCACTATTCAAATTTGGGTTTTCTTTAATAACTGAAATTGATTTGCATTTCTGTTCATTCATTTATTTGTTTATTTTATTGTGGTTGAGATGCCATAGTTTTCTATAATAATAATAGAGAAGGATCTGTGTCAATAACGTCAATAGCTTGACATTTCACAGTTTATTTACAAACAAATATGAAACGTCTTGTGCGAGTATTTAAATAGTGTCATGCACAGCAAAGATTGCCAACTTACAATGAAAAAACTGTCATATATTCTCATACATTTGATTTCATATCACCTTGCAGTTAAGAATACCATCTACAGGAAGTAGGTGATATGATATAATTTTTCACCAATATGATATGAGATGAAATGATATATTGAGAATCGGGCCCCAAATTAGTATTACAGTGATAATCTCTTTCGTAATTGCTGGTGTGAAACCTTATTAATTGTTCATTTGATAGCTTTTGATCACTAATTTTAGTTCGGGAGGTAGCGTTGCAATTTTGCCATTGATTTTATGGAATATAATTTTTATATAAAAAGATTGTTTGGATATAGTTGATGATCGAAGCAAGCGTCAGTCGTTAGCGTCTTGGTGGAGCTGACTGTAGAAACATTCGGAACCTGTAAAAAAAAAAAGGGGGAAAAAATCATTTCATAAAACTTCTAAATTTGTAGAATTAATATTTGAACGACAAACATTGCAAAAATAACCCTCAGCTGTTTTGAAAATGGGAATTACCCGGCAGCAGATTATAAATTCTACAAATTTTAAAGTTCTATGAATTTTTTAACATGTTCCGAATGTTCCTACAGTTAGCTCCACCACTACAGGTGTGTTTGACGCTCAGATCATCAAATGACTATTGGCAAATAAATTTAAGATCGCAGCGCCGCAGCGGATATTTTTGTACTAACTAAGTTAGGATAAACTTGAAGTTTACATGTATTTAAATGGGCTTTTTACGATTTTTAAAGATAAAAATCGTGAATATGAAATAAAGATTTACTTTTTCATGGATATTTTTTAAAAGTATATTGTTCGTAATTACCAGGCAAGTGAATTATTCCATCTGTTTATTTATATTTAATTCATATTTTTAAATTGAACTTAACCTTTAATTTCTAGATGATGATATTGAAACTTCAAGAATATTTTGATGCAAATGTCAGTCACGCTGTGTAAATGAGGGTGAAGAGCTAGTAAATGCTTGACATTATATTATTCTGCCGAAAATTAAATGATGATAATGACAAGAGAGTATTTTTGCATGCTCTTGCATATAAACATCAAAAGTGCTTGAGAATCCGTATGAAATTGAAGGAGAATTGAATTGTAATGAATATGATGCCTTGGAGATTGAGAATATGAGTTGTTCTTGCAAAGCAGAAAACAGCGACTGATGCAAGCATATGACTGCAGTTTTTTTTATTGTGTACCATGTGTTGAAAAGTTGAAGTGGCTCGAGAATATCTTTTAATTTTGTTAAATAAACATTAGATTAGTACTCATTAGTTGCACTGTTTGTTGTTTCAAAAAATCTATCAATTATTTGAAGATAATTTGTATTTGTAAAGTATACCTGGATAAATAGGAAAGAATCCAGACAAAAATATTCACCAGTTGCAATACCTGAAATGTCCTGCATGAAAGAAAAGATTTTGAAAAACTATAAAACTTTGGATTCTATCTTCTTTTTCAATTTAAAAGTAAAAAGTACAACAAAACGAAATAACAACCTTATTATATCAACTGTCAGACAGCGAATGCGTAGGCTATCGCTTCATCAGTCATTACTACTACACATAATCCTCCATGGTAAATTTTTGTATTTGAAATTTCAATCAATTTACATAATATTTTTTGATGAATTTTTGCTAAAATCATTCAGAATTATTATCTCATATAGGTTTTTCATGAATACTAATTAAGTAACCGAATATAGAATATGATTTATTGATTTGATTATAAGCTCATGTATATTATATATGTAGCCCGCCAAATCTATCCTAACATCACTAGTTTGAAATTCTGCCACCAGATAGAGTATCGCTTATGTTTATTTGCCAATTTGTGAAGAATTGTTTGAAGTATGAATCGGATTTTATGAAATGATTTTTTAATTTGCAACGCTGCCTTCCGGTCTGTTTCCTATAAATAACAATTTAGTTAGATCCGTAGAATTTTTTGGCTCTTTAATCATTTATAAATACCAATATTTTTTTCCCATCTGTCACAATTAGTACATAATTATCACAGTTTCAGTTCTTGACACCTGGAACTTTGAGTTCGAATTGACACTAGTCTATATAATGACCCTGTGCACACAAGGAATCGTTTCACAAAAAATTTCTGAAAAAGAAGAAGTTTTTGAGAAACGAAGTCAATTGATTTGTTTGCGCTCATACGAGGAATATTTTTTTGTAACATATGCATGAAAAATAGCCCTTTTCACCCTAATTTCAGCCCGAAAACTGCTTAGTTAGAGATAATTCAAAAGAAATAATAAATAAAATTTCTCTCTGGACAGGGAAATAATTACTATTGGGCCGCCTCGCGACATTCACCCTTTTACGTAATCTTTATGTTTTTAGTTGTGTGCTTATTATAAATGTATGACTACGTCTCGGACTTCACCTTGTTTCGTGCAGCCAACTTCGCTCGAGTTAATAATTATTATTATAGTTGCCCCATTCAGCATAATGTACTATTAATATTCATCGTGTAAACGTAAACTAGTCAAATAAATTTATTTTTCAAAGACTTCTTCTTCAGGAATTTTTTGTGAAAAAAATTCCCCGTGTGCACAGGGCATAATAGATACCTAATAGTGCATTTAAAACAAAATTTTTGAGGATAAGCATGCGCAGTTCTTACACGGTACAAGAAAGACAGAAAATATATCGCAATCTTGCTCAAGGCTCCTTTTTGGAGAACGAGCGGTATATATAAGTAAGTCGCCAATGAAATTCTAATATCACGCAATGCTGAGAGATAGAGATATTTAAAGTTGACGAAAAGACGAATATTAGCTTATATTTCTAATATTTATATGCTAAGAAACTCACATCATAAAAATCTTCCACCACTTTGACAATATTGTCGACATTACTCTGTAAGATTCCCAAATATGAGTTTTTGATAGCTTCTTGCAACTTTCCATAAAGTTTTTCCTGTGCTGGTGGAATAATAAACAAAATATTCATACTTTTATTGACCGATCTCTCTCTAATTTGCCCAATTGACGGATAATCTTGTTCAAGACCATGAGTATACTTATTATTGACCAAATGACATTCACCGTCGTTTGGTTCAACTATACCAGCTAATTTTCCGTCCCCAGCTATATGAAAAGAGTCATCAGTTGATAGGATTATAAGATGACGAGCATTTTCACGCCAGCCTATTTGTTCAGTGCAAACTATCACTTGCAATAAAGCTTCCAGGGAACCTTCCGGTCCGTCAAGATTAGCGGAAATCGGAGTATTGTTGACTTTTATGGAAAATTCGTCCACATTTGTTGTAAGGGATAAATGGTTCTTGAAACTGTAAGGTACTTCACAGTCGGAACATGGTTTTAGTATCCTAACAACAAAACATTCAATTATTACAGAATCTTAACAAGAAAAATATTTCATAGGATACAAGAAATAGCTAACTGGTTATTGCTAACTTCTCTTTAAACTGTATCTGATTTCTCTCTGAAATATGAAAGCATGCTCACTCATTTTCTACCGCATTGATGTATGGCAAAGCAGTTTTATCAACAAAGCTTCCCATTCCAATTTTCACCTCATCTGATTTTTCTCTTATTGTATTTACTAGCTCCGCAGCTAGTATTGAAATTTTATCACGATAGAATTGCATAGATTTAGACATGTCCATTAAAAAATATATATCGACTGGATACTGCTTTTTATGATTATAGTTGAATTTAAAGCTGTAAGATTCTCTTGGACGTATTTTCAAATCGATCTTCTTCAGACTTAAATGATCAGTTGATGATTTGTCAACAATAGTTCCAGTAGTTTTTGGATTGATTATATTCTCATTATAGTTTTGATCAGCTACATTGCAATGTGGTTGTTTATTTTGCTAAAATGGAAAAAAAAAATATGATGTTATGAAGATTTACTTTGTAATATTCTTACCGGTCGTATATTCCAAGAGCATTTAGGAATTTGTATGCATTCTCCACAAGTATTTTTTGAAGCACATCTTTCAATATCTTCTATAGTTTGAGCGAAAAGGATAGTACAATAACTAATCAATATTAAAAATACGAAGTGGCGCATATTGAATATCATTTACCTCTATTCCTAACATGATTTAATATTTTATCTTATCTCATGCAAAAAACTGTTATTTGTACTACAATATCTAAAATATGTATTTATAACAAGCTGTGCTAATAAACACTTCATTTCAGTTACCAAGCATTCCCATTTTTCAGTTAATCGCTTTGAAAATATGTACTAATAAAAACATACAAATATACTCATAAAAATATAATATTCCCCAACACATGAAATTGTAAAATTCCAAAAGGAGCAAATAAATATACGCAACAATTTTACGACAAAAAAAGAAAACATTCACAAAAGACACAGACAATATTTTATGATTTTTATTTCTTGCAACAACCACCGGAGTCCTGAGGCGAAGAGAAAGAGGTGCGCCTTGCTTCTGCCGAAGGACCACTCATAGAAGGAATAATAGGTCTAATGTTTCCTAATTCTGGCATATTTGCTTGTGAAAGTTTTGGGATTCGGCATGTTCTACAACTTTGCGCATGTATCTTGAGCTGAGATTCAGATTCGAGTGCTCTTTCAAGACGAACCCGCAGTAACTAAAAAAAAAATGACTGTTTAATGTTGACTGATAAAAGATATCTCTTGAAAATGGTGTCTGTGTACAAACAAATCTATTTGATTTTTGACAAGAATATTACAAATTTTATTATAAGTCGTCGGGTTAATGGCCTTGAAACTTTTTAAGCTTTACACATGCTTCTAACGCGTTTGAGGCCATAGAGCAGCCAATAATTTTTTTCAAAAAAACAAGTTAATTAGCTATCCATATACATAATGTTACACAACTTCAGATACATACGTTAAGGATATAATATGTTGTTTGATAAGCTGATTACGAATCTAAAAGAATTTTTTTTAAATTCGAAAAATTGATTTCCATGTTCCCAGTGGACAATTTTTTGTTGCCACTGGTTGAATGGTCATGTAAAACCTAATAATATAATACAATATAAATTATTAAATAACTGCTAATAATTGAATTGTGTTATGAGTAAATTAATATTATTTTATTCTGTTTGTAGAAGTTGGCAGATAGGTTTGTGTCTCTGGTGAATGATAACCATGTAAAAAAGTTGATGATTTGTTTTAAAAATGGGTGAGGCGAAAGGATTTAGCAATAATGAATCAGTGGACATAGTACTAGCATATGGAGGGACGGGACAAATTGTGTGACTAGCAGAGTGTATTTATGCCGAACATTTTCCTCAAAGGCGGTATCTTGGACATGGTATGTTTTGAGCAATTTTTATAATAATTATCAAAAATCCCAATTCATGTGACACTTATTTTTATATATCAATATCTTTGAAACATAATTAACTATTATTATAAATTGGTTTCATTGAAAATAATTAAATTTTGTTTGTTTATTTCACTGGTATTACGTAATTAAGGTTATTATATACTTGTATTGTTAGTTTTTAATAGGATAGCAAATCCAGTGCGTTACTAAAATAAGCGCTGCGGGAAAACTACCTGTGATTTTTTGAATTTTTGAAAAAATTCTCTTTGATTCGTAATTAGCATATCAAACAACATATACCCTCAACTTATATACCTGAAGTTATGAAATACCCTCTATAGAGATCAGTGCGGTATCTCTACAGTTCTTAATTTTTTTTATGATTCCTCGTCAACATTTGAGTGAAAAAATATATAAATTTTCTGTCTATTTAGCGAGACATTATTATTTTCAAATTCTAAAATTCGATTTAGATATCTGGTATTTATTTTTTTCTATTCTGAAATTTAGTATTTAAGATTGCTGTAGCATTTAAATGGTTACCTTGTATTTTGGTACTAATCGGCTTACTAATTACTAATTTTCCGCATAAATTCAAAACAATCAATCGTAAAATATTTAAATTTCGTATTAAGCACTTCTTTAACCCTTCGTTAGTGTTGTGGGGTATGTCATACTCCATTAACTCTATTTCCAATCGTAAAATCAATTTAAGACAAACAAGTGATTTCTTTTTCTCAGTAGCTTAGGATTTTACTTGAACAAAGAGAACAGACTTATATACAACTATGTATAAACTTTCAATTGAGCATCAGACTTGCTGGAAGTTGGTTGGGGTATAATATACCCCGGTACACTTTTAAAGTAACTTCTTATGTAGATGTAGAAAAGCCCTATGTACATTTTTGTTTGATATTCCATCCCAATAATTTATTGTGTAATTATTCCTAAAATATGAACGCACATCTCACTGCAATGCTAGGCCCTGGTTCAGTCAGAAATTAGTGTTATTGCCATATATTAACGATTTGTGTCAGAATGAGGGCTCTAATCGAAATAATTTATATAAAGTACCCCAACTATTTTCAAAAAATAATATAGGTTTACTTGGAAGAAAATTTAGATTTACGACCCCAATTTTGAGATTTCGATGCAATTATATGAAAAAATTACTTGCTTTGTTAACTCGAAATTACGGCTGTCAATCGAAAAAGTCTTTCAAGTAAGGTCATATTATTTTCCAAAAATAATTCAACTCTGTCATTTACAATTTTTTGATTACGGTTCTGGTTCAGTCAGAAATCCGTATTATTGCCACAATTCGCCGATTTCTGTCAAAATTAGGGCTCCAATCAAAAAATGTTATATGAAAGACCTTAATTATTTTCGAAGAAAAACATGAGTTTACTTGAAAGTTTTTTTCAATTTACTGCAATTTTATTAAAATTTGGAGTATAGTTCCACAAGAGGCTAGTAGATGGCAGCATCTAGCACGTTTTGAGACGATACAAAATTATTCCTTGATTTTCCGCGAATTGACTACTTTTATCGAGAAATAAATGAAGAATTCGACACTACAATTTCAATTTCTGTCGATTACGTGAAATTTTTTTAGTTATTTATCGTTTTTTGAACAAAAGTTTCTGACGCCGTTTACTCGAAATTAAGACCGTTAACCGAAAAAATCTTTCAAGTAAACTCATAATATTTTCAAATAATACTCAGAGTTTGTCATGAACTAATTTTTGATTACATCCCTGATTCAGTCAGAAATTAGTGTTATTGCCATATATTAACGATTTGTGTCAGAATGAGGGCTCTAATCGAAATAATTTATATAAAGTACCCCAACTATTTTCAAAAAATAATATAGGTTTACTTGGAAGAAAATTTAGATTTACGACCCCAATTTTGAGATTTCGATGCAATTATATGAAAAAATTACTTGCTTTGTTAACTCGAAATTACGGCTGTCAATCGAAAAAGTATTTCAAGTAAGGTCATATTATTTTCCAAAAATAATTCAACTCTGTCATTTGCAATTTTTTGATTATGGTTCTGGTTCAGTCAGAAATCCGTATTATTGCCATAATTCGCCGATTTCTGTCAAAATTAGGGCTCCAATCAAAAAATGTTATATGAAAAACCTTAATTATTTTCGAAAAAAAACATGAGTTTACTTGAAAGTTTTTTTCAATTTACTGCAATTTTATTAAAATTTGGAGTATAGTTCCACAAGAGGCTAGTAGATGGCAGCATCTAGCACGTTTTGAGACGATACAAAATTATTCCTTGATTTTCCGCGAATTGACTACTTTTATCGAGAAATAAATGAAGAATTCGACACTACAATTTCAATTTCTGTCGATTACGTGAAATTTTTTTTTAGTAATTTATCGTTTTTTGAACAAAAGTTTCTGACGCCGTTTACTCGAAATTAAGACCGTTAACCGAAAAAATCTTTCAAGTAAACTCATAATATTTTCAAATAATACTCAGAGTTTGTCATTAACTAATTTTTGATTACGGCCCTGGTTCAGTCAGAAATTAGTGTTATTGCCATATATTAACGATTTGTGTCAGAATGAGGGCTCTAATCGAAATAATTTATATAAAGTACCCCAACTATTTTCAAAAAATAATATAGGTTTACTTGGAAGAAAATTTAGATTTACGACCCCAATTTTGAGATTTCGATGCAATTATATGAAAAAATTACTTGCTTTGTTAACTCGAAATTACGGCTGTCAATCGAAAAAGTCTTTCAAGTAAGGTCATATTATTTTCCAAAAATAATTCAACTCTGTCATTTACAATTTTTTGATTACGGTTCTGGTTCAGTCAGAAATCCGTATTATTGCCATAATTCACCGATTTCTGTCAAAATTAGGGCTCCAATCAAAAAATGTTATATAAAAGACCCTAATTATTTTCGAAAAAAAACATGAGTTTACTTGAAAGTTTTTTTCAATTTACTGCAATTTTATTAAAATTTGGAGTATAGTTCCACAAGAGGCTAGTAGATGGCAGCATCTAGCACGTTTTGAGACGATACAAAATTATTCTTCGATTTTCCGCGAATTGACTACTTTTATCGAGAAATAAATGAAGAATTCGACACTACAATTTCAATTTCTGTCGATTACGTGAAAATTTTTTAGTAATTTATCGTTTTTTGGACAAAAGTTTCTGACGCCGTTTACTCGAAATTAAGACCGTTAACCGAAAAAATCTTTCAAGTAAACTCATAATATTTTCAAAAAATATTTAGAGTTTGTCATGAACTAATTTTTGATTACGGCCCTGGTTCAGTCAGAAATTAGTGTTATTGCCATATAATAACGATTTGTGTCAGAATGAGGGCTCTAATCGAAAAAATTTATATAAGGTACCCCAACTATTTTCAAAAAATAATATAGGTTTACTTGGAAGAAAATTTAGATTGACGACCCCAATTTTGAGATTTCGATGCAATTATATGAAAAAATTACTTGCTTTGTAACTCGAAATTACGGCTGTCAATCGAAAAAGTCTTCCAAGTAAGGTCATATTATTTTCCAAAAATAATTCAACTCTGTCATTTACAATTTTTTGATTACGGTTCTGGTTCAGTCAGAAATCCGTATTATTGCCATAATTCGCCGATTTCTGTCAAAATAAGGGCTCCAATCAAAAAATTTTATATGAAAGACCTTAATTATTTTCGAAAAAAAACATGAGTTTACTTGAAAGTCTTTTTCAATTTACTGCAATTTTATTAAAATTTGGAGTATAGTTCCACAAGAGGCTAGTAGATGGCAGCATCTAGCACGTTTTGAGACGATACAAAATTATTCCTCGATTTTCCGCGAATTGACTACTTTTATCGAGAAATAAATGAAGAATTCGACACTACAATTTCAATTTCTGTCGATTACGTGAAAATTTTTTAGTAATTTATCGTTTTTTGGACAAAAGTTTCTGACGCCGTTTACTCGAAATTAAGACCGTTAACCGAGAAAATCTTTCAAGTAAACTCATAATATTTTCAAAAAATATTTAGAGTTTGTCATCAACTAATTTTTGATTACGGCCCTGGTTCAGTCAGAAATTAGTGTTATTGCCATATAATAACGATTTGTGTTAGAATGAGGGCTCTAATCGAAAAAATTTTAATAAGGTACCCCAACTATTTTCAAAAAATAATATAGGTTTACTTGGAAGAAAATTTAGATTGACGAACCCAATTTTGAGATTTCGATGCAATTATATGAAAAAATTACTTGCTTTGTCAACTCGAAATTAAGGCTGTCAATCGAAAAAGCCTTTCAAGTAAGGTCATATTATTTTCCAAAAATAATTCAACTCTGTCATTTACAATTTTTTGATTACGGTTCTGGTTCAGTCAGAAATCCGTATTATTGCCATAATTCGCCGATTTCTGTCAAAATTAGGGCTCCAATCCAAAAATGTTATATAAAAGACCCTAATTATTTTCGAAAAAAAACATGAGTTTACTTGAAAGTTTTTTTCAATTTACTGCAATTTTATTAAAATTTGGAGTATAGTTCCACAAGAGGCTAGTAGATGGCAGCATCTAGCACGTTTTGAGACGATACAAAATTATTCCTTGATTTTCCGCGAATTGACTACTTTTATCGAGAAATAAATGAAGAATTCGACACTACAATTTCAATTTCTGTCGATTACGTGAAATTTTTTTAGTAATTTATCGTTTTTTGAACAAAAGTTTCTGACGCCGTTTACTCGAAATTAAGACCGTTAACCGAAAAAATCTTTCAAGTAAACTCATAATATTTTTAAATAATACTCAGAGTTTGTCATTAACTAATTTTTGATTACGGCCCTGGTTCAGTCAGAAATTAGTGTTATTGCCATATATTAACGATTTGTGTCAGAATGAGGGCTCTAATCGAAATAATTTATATAAAGTACCCCAACTATTTTCAAAAAATAATATGGGTTTACTTGGAAGAAAATTTTGATTTACGACCCCAATTTTGAGATTTCGATGCAATTATATGAAAAAATTACTTGCTTTGTCAACTCGAAATTAAGGCTGTCAATCGAAAAAGTCTTTCAAGTAAGGTCATATTATTTTCAAAAAATAATTCAACTCTGTCATTTACAATTTTTTGATTACGGTTCTGGTTCAGTCAGAAATCCGTATTATTGCCATAATTCACCGATTCACAAGAGGCTAGTAGATGGCAGCATCTAGTACGTTTTGAGACAATACAAAATTATTGCTCGATTTTCTGCAAATTGACAACTTTTATCGGAAAATATATAAAGTATTCGATGCTACAATTTCAATTTCTGTCGATGTCATTCTAAATTTAAAATTATATTACGTTATACAATAAGCTATTTCATATTTTGGTATTTTTTAAGGCCAATTTAGCCAAATGACAAAAGACAAGCAGAAGATGTTCTGTTTGTCCTAGAAACAAAGATAGAATAGTAAATTGTGCAACAAGTGCGATAAGTTGTCGATTGCCCACGAAAGCGAAGTTGGGCGTACACGAACGAAGCAAGTGCGTTCATTCGCTCAAGTGGGTAATTGACAACACCGCACGAGTTGCAGATACTATTTTTTATTACGAATGCGGGATAAGTACCATTTTGCGCTAATTTTTCTAAGCGGTAAATGATTTGCGTGCGACAAGATTACTTGTCACACGCTAATTATACTTGGCGCACTCAAAAGCCAAAGAGCCATTTACTGCCCAGAAAAACGTGCGCAAAATAGTGCTTATGTATTAAAAAGACATTTAATGCTTGTAAGCGATGTAGAATTCCACTGTGCTTGGAACATGCAATTTTGAGTTGCAAAAACTGTGCCCAGTTTGAGGAGCAATAATTTTTTTTCTTTGATGATACTTGAGTAATTTTTTCTTGCTTTACTTATTTGATCCTTCTTCTCGAAAAATACTGTGAGATCTTTGATGTGTGATGATATTAGAAGTATTTATGAGCGATAATATTGATGTATGTTTTTTCCAAGGCAGACTTGCTGTTATTTTGATTTATCTTTTATATTTTTACAATAAATATAGCTGGATACATTTTGTTCAGTTTATATCACTTGGTAACAAGTTGTAGAACATGTGCAAACAGAAAAATTATCATATTTTAGAATTTAAAATAGCTTGAGAGGACTTTCATATGGGGTATGACATACCCCACAACACCAACCGTGAAACTTTTTTCGAGAACACTAACGGAGGGTTAACAGCTAGTTGTACACGTCGCATTATGATTGCAATCGTTTGAACCGAAAGTGCACTTTACTCGAAAATTTTTTCGAATTTTTCGTATAAATCCAAAATGATCGAATGTAGAATGTTAGAATTAAGTATTGAGGACTGTAATCAATAATTTTCACCCTCGTAAAACTGGTGCTAAATACGAAAATTAATTTATGTTCAATCAATGCATAATTATAATTGAGTATGACTTCACCTTGAAAAAAAATTTGAAATAATTCGCCATTTATAGCCACAAGAAAATAAAATTGTTTTGGGGATTTTCTCAAGACGAGCTACGTTCTGCCATCTCTTAGATTTCCGTGAACTAACCCGTAAATCAGATTTAAAAAATTTATCTCTATAATTTTAATAAAAAAATGTTCCAAATAAAGTTATATTATTTCTGGGAAATATTGGGGGTCTTTCACAAGAATTTTTTTGATTAGTGCTATCGTTACGTCAGAAATCATCTATTCACAAATCATTGATTGCCGAGTGAACGAAGACACTAATCAAAAAATGGAAGAATCATCTAGATGATGGAAGCGCATTTTTGACAGCTCATGAATGCTTGTTACTTCAGAGATTTCGCAAATTACCATCTCTTACAATTACTGAGCTTGAAATCAAGCAGTTTGGGCAAACTTACGGAACAGCAGCTTCCATTTAGTACTAGTTTCAAGTTGACTATTTAATAGGTACATAATTTATACATGTACAAACTCAAAAATACCTTTTAATCTTCATTGTTTAGTTATTGACTGACAGGAGGTCAAGTGCTGTAGCTTAAAATAATAATTTGATCTTTATCAAAGCTATATAAAAAAAAAATACACCAAAAGTGAACAAATTTTCATCCAATAATAATAATTCATTCTAATAAGCTTCAAATTCGCGTCGAACAAGTCATTGAATAAATCCCGGACAGATTTGACAACTGTACATAATAATAGTGACACCAACGGCGAAAGTTGTAACTAAATTTTTATCTACTTTAATAAATTTTAGTTGCCATATCCCTAATGTCATAGATATCTATGGACATTGTTTCACTTGAAACAAGTAATTGAATAATTCAATTTTCTACAATCACTGAGCTTGAATTAAAGCAATTTGTGCAAGCCTACGAAACAGCAGCTTTTATTTAGTACCAGTTTCAAGTCTGTAAATAGTATAGTTGTCGAGATCTCAGCGTCACGCCAGCCAGCCAGCCAGCCAGCCAGCCAGCCAGCCAGCCAGCCAAAGTGAATATAATAGCGCTTTTTTCGGAAAAATGCGCTAAAAATTATACATGAAATATTCCACTTAATTTTCAAAAATAGTATGACTTTACTTCAAACTTTTTTTCGGTTGTCATTTTTTAGTTATTAGTATTTGATATTGTCGTTGGTTATGTATCAATAAAGAAAAAGTTTTCAAGCAAACACATTGTTTTCGAAAAATAAATGGAGTACTTCATATAAAAAAAATTGATTGAAGCCCTTGTTTTGGAGAAAACCATGAATTTATAAAAGTACTGATCAATTCAGAACTATAATTTGCAGGAAGAAAATTTTCTATCAGATGCATTTATTTTATATATATCTTCGATCTATCATATAATTTATTTTGATTTCTTTTTAATTTAAGGTCTTATGAGGGCTGTAATCAATAATTTTCAGTCTCGCAAAACTGGTATTAAATACAAAAATGATTTTATGTTCAATCGATGCACAATTGTAATTGAGGATGACTTTATCATGAAAATTTTTTCCAATATTTATTTACTAAAAAGAATAGCTTAAGAGAAGAGGGCACTAGTGATGTAAAAAGAAGAGATATGCTATTGCCGACTGAAATAAAATATTATAACATATTTAGGTGCCGCTTTCTATTGTACAGAAAATTTCAAACAGACTTCAAATGTGAAATTCTAGCAATTTATTATTAATAGAAAGATTTAAATGACAGTCAATAGTTGGTATTTTTGCCACATCATGTCTTTTATCGTCAAAATTCCAACTGAATACCAGTAACGTAACGAAAATTCAAATTTCTTATAATTTGTGAGTTGAATTTCTCCATCAATGGCCACATATATCATTTATGATTTCATAACTAATTTATTGTAATTTTATGGAGATTTTGGCCCTTATTGTTTAGTCACGGATACATTTTTGAATAATCTTATTTATATAGTTGAGAAATATTTAAAATAATTGCTACTTACATCAATAGTTTCATTGGCTTTATTTTTTAAATGTTTCGAGCGTTCCTTTTCTGTCTCTAGAAGAGCTTTCAAACTTCGTTCAGTGTTTTTCTTCTTTTCTAACTCTTCTTCAAGCTTCCTTCTTTCTGCCTTTTCTTGTTCCACTGAAATACTATACAAAATATGAATAAACAGCTTAGTTCAATATAAGTTCGAATTTACATTAATTTTTGTAGTCGGTCTTCGTGATAAGAGGATTGTCGTTTTAGTAAATCCCGTTCTACTTCAATATTAGCGTTTTCTCGAGTTTGCATTCCTATTCTTTGAACCAAATCATTGTTTCGCTTTCTTTCCAATATTAGAGCATTTTTCATATCCGATAAACGTTGCTTTTCGACTTGCAAAGTACGATCCAAAATTTGTACTAAAAATTTTGATATTAGTTTTAATATATAGGAAAATTTAGTGACATACTTTTATCATGAGCAGTTTTATGCTTAACAGCAAGATCAGTTTCCAGTGTTGCAATACGTCGCATCAAATTAACTTTTGGTTGATCCATTCCTGAACTGATGGAAGTTAGACTAGGAGGTTCCATCGGATCGCTTATAATATTCGCTGCGTTAGTTGTTCTCGTATGAAGATCTAGTAGTTCTTCAAATGTAAGATTCTAAAATATCAAAAATATTATACAAAAGGAGTAATATTTTGATATGAATTACCTCTAAGCCAGACTTCAAAGCTTTAGCCAAAATATTTTCAATACTTTTGCTAAGATTGATAGGCCTTTCTTCTTCAAGAGAAACCAGCTGTCTTTCGAAATCTCCACTAACAGCAGCTGTATCTGGCTGAACATTTGACATAACGACAGTCTTCATTGATAGACCGAATTGGTCTCTTCCTTCCGAATCCTTTGTAATTTCTGCTATCAGTGCTGTACATTTAGATAACCGATCCAATTTAGCTTGTTTTGATACTAGAGTGATAGGTTTAGGTTCAGGGAGAGCTGGGAGTACGCGGGTGAGTGGCGATGGAGGAGCACTTACTCCGATTTCAGCTCCACATGGACAAGTCTTTTTAATAGATGTCGGAGTTTCTTTTAATTTCTTAAGTTCATCTTCACAATCCTCTTTCATTCTCTTCATTATTCTCTCGTATTCTTCTTTCACTTTTTTTATTCTTCCATCACATTCTTCTTTCATTTTATTTATTTGAAAATTGGCGCAGCATAAGGCACATCTTAGATTCTTAGTTTCTTCTTCTTGTTGTTGTTTGAGCCTATCCAGCTCATTTTTGTACTTGTTTAATTCACCGCTTTGATCTTTTCCTTGAAGATCAGTTTTTAGTTTATTCAACTCTGCAGCATGCTGTTGTTTCAGTTTGTTTAATTCATCTTGAAGTCGTTTTGCTTCATCATCTTTTCCAACTTGTCCCTCAATTTTTTTAAGTTTTTCTTTGAGTTTATCTCGTTCTGATTTAAGCTTCTCTAACTCCGCTTTAAGATTTTTTATTTCTGATTTTAGTTTTCCTACTTCATTAGCATGGTCCTTTTTCAGTTTATCCAGTTCGCTGGCGTGCTCTTTTTTGAGAATATCTAAGTCGCCTGGCCCCATTACGCTAAGTGCTTCGCTTTTCATGCTAGCTTCAGCTTCAATTTGCATGTTAAGCTCTTTAATTTCACTTTCATGTTCGTCTTTGATTCTTTTCATTTCGCCAGCATGTTTTTCTTTGAGTTTCTTTATATCCTCATTCATTTGTTCTTTAAGTTTCTTTGATTCTTCTGTAAGTTTATTGACTTCTTGTGAATGCTTTTCTTTTAATTCATTTATTTGATTGTCGTATTTTTCTGTAAGCTCGTTCAAAGCATTTTCATGTTCGGTTTTGATTTTAGTTAATTCATTTGCGTGCTCATCGTTGAGTTTTTTCAATTCTGCTGAATTTTCTTCCTTTAGTGCAGCTATTTCTTGAGCGTGTGAGTCTTTAAGTTTACTTAGTTCGTCTGCGTGATCTGTTTTCAATTTACTCAATTCATTTTTTAGTTTGGTTAATTCATCCAAAAGCTTGGACTTTTCCGCATTTTCTGATTCCAATGCTGAAGCTGCTTTTTTGCCTCGTTCTTTTTCATCTTCTAATTCTTTGGCTAAATCAGCTGCCCGTTTTTTCTCTTCATCCAATAATTGGTTCACTTTATCCAATTGACTGCTTAATCCAGCAGATTGGCTCCTTTCTGCTTCAAGTGCTGTCATAAGATCGTCATTCTTCTGTTTTTCAGTTTGAATTTCTTTCTTCAAATTCGCAATCTCATTTTTACATTGTTGCAATTCACTTTCTTTAGCTGCTAACTGCTCCTTTAATTTGTCGATTTCAGAATCTTTAGCTTGTAGCTTAACCACTGCATCACCTGCTTCTTTCTTCAGTTTGTCTTCATATTCGGATATTTTCCTAGCCAATTCAGCTTCTTTATCTGCAAGTTTCTTCTTTATTTCTTCTATTTGCTTTTGAAGTTGACTTATTTCATTATCTTTCGCATTTATAGTGGCAGTTAAACTATCGACTTTGCTAGAAAGTTCTGCACTATGATTTTTCTCAGCATCCAAATCAGACTGTAACTGAGCTTTAACTTTTTCAAGATCTCCTAGGTCTTTGGTCAATTTTCCAATTTCGCTGTTTTTATTGCCAATTTCGTACTTAAGATTTGAGATTTCTCCGTCTTTAGCTGCACTACGATTCTTTTCGTCTTCAAGATCTTTTGCAAGTTGAGCATTTTTGCTTTTCTCGTTGGTCAAATCTTTTTCAGCTTTTGAAAGCTGATCATTCGCCTTCGAGAGTTGATCATTTACTTTGGAAAGCTCATTATCTTTTGAAGAATTGTTGCTGTTGGCTGTTTCAAGTGCTTTTGCTGCTTCTGCAGATTTACCTTTTTCCTTTTCAAGTTCGTTTTGTAGGTTGGACAATTTATCTTTTTCGTTTTGTAAATCTTTTAATAGTTTTGCCAATTCGTCATTTGTAGAATCGCCTTTGTTCTTTTCGTCTTGTAAAGCTTTTGAAAGATCTGCATTTTTATTTTTCTCACTGTCCAGAGACTTAGTAAGTTCAGCCAATTTATTTTTCTCGTTATCTAAATCTTTCTTCAGTTGTGATAACTCTTCCGCGTTTTTATTCTTTTCGTCTTCAAGTTGCTTACATTTAGCTTTTTCAGCATCCAACGTTTTAGACAGCTCTGCCAATTTGCCTTTTTCGCTTTCTAAATCTTTTTGCAGTTTATCAAGTTCGCTGCTTTTATCACTAAGAGCTTTTGTTGCATCAGTCAAACGTTTCTTTTCTTCTTCAATTTGTTTCTCAAGACCAGCTGCCTTAGTTTTCTCATCATCTAAATCTTTCTTGAGTTTCGCTATTTCGTCTTCTTTACTTTGTAGGGCATCTTGAATTGATTTTAATTGTTTTTCTAATTCGTTTGCTCTGTCTTCTTTTTGTTTCATATTATCTTGACAAACTTTTACTTTTTGCATTGCGTCTGCTAGTTGTTTTTGAAGATTATCGATTTCTTGTTGGAAATTTTTCGCTGCGTCATTCGCATTATCTTCAAGAGCTTTTTGAAGTCGAGTTATTGCTTCATCGTGCTTCGCCTTGAGGTAATTTGAGTCCCTTTCGTATTGTTCTTTAGCTAATGTTAAATTCTTTTCATACTCAGCTAATCTATCAGCTAGTTCCTTCTCATGTTCTTTTTTAAGGCGGTCAATTTCGGCTTGGAGCTTCTTAATTTGTTCTGCTAAATTTTGTCCACTAATGGCGGCTGCCTCTTCTTCACAAGCTTTCAGTTGCTGTTCTAAAGATTTGATGAGATTATTTAATGCATCTTTTTCGGCTCTCATGTCGCCCGCTTCATCGACAAGTTGAAGTTTTCCTGTCAGTTCATTCATATCTTTCTTCAAAGAATTATTTTCTTTAGTCAATGAATCAATTAAAGCTTTATCTTGGCTACTTTCTGTCATAATTTTATCAAGTTCTTTTTTCAATGCGGTAATTTCATTCTTTAAAGCATCTATTTCTATTTTGTAAGCATCTAAAGCTTTCATGGAATTCATAAATTCATCTTTTTCGGCTTTCAGTATTGCTAATTGTTTTTCCAAATCTTCTAATCTACTTTTGAGGGATGAATTTTCTGAAACAAGTGCATTTTTTTCATCAGTTAAATTATTTAATTTTGCTTCTAGATCTGACACAAATTTTTTGTCTGTAGATCCGGATAATTTGGCTTTACAATCGCTCAACTGGTTTTGTAATTCTTTAATGACATTTTCTAATTCGTTTACTTTAGCTCGAAGTTTTATCAATTCGCTTTCGCGTTCAGTATCTCCCAAAGAACTTGTTCTTATTTGTCTTCCTAATTTGTCAGTTAATTCATCTTGTTCTCTTTGCATTTGAGCTACACGAGATTCTAAATGAGTTTTATCAGCTTGTAATTGTTTAACCAAATCTTCCAGCTCTTTACATCTATCGCCATCTCCACTTCCTTTTAATGTATTAATCGTGTTTATTTGTTGATTAATAGTGTCTTCTAAGTCAGCTATTTTAGCTTTGAGTTTTCGGATTTCTGCCTCCAATTCTCCTTCAGTCATAGATCCACGCAATACATTTGATTCTAATCTATCCATCAGATCTTTTATTTCATCTTTTAGTTTCTTCTCCCGTGATTCACAGTCTCCTTTTGCTTCTTCAAGCTCTTTGATTTTAGCTAGTAAAGTAGCAATTTGATCATCGCCTCCTGTAAAAGCAGACAGTTGTTGACCAAGCGTAGCATTCTCTTTTTCCAAATCGTCAATCATAGCTCTCAATTTGTTTAACTCTGCTTGAAGCTCTGCCTCTAGCTGTGCGCAGCCACGTATTTTATCATCAAGTTGAGCGCGTAAGCTGTTGACAAGTGCTTCATTATCACCGCCTCCAGTAGCTCCAGCTTCGCAAGTTCTCATGCATTCCAGTTCTTCTTTTAATTCTTGTATCTCTTTTTCTAATCTTTTGTTGCGATCTCTAACATCAAGTTCAAGCATTGCTACTTTTTCGTCTGTTGGGGAGGTTGATGTTAGACACATTCTCAAGCAGTTATTCTCACACTGAAGATCCAATATCTCATTCTTCAATTTATTTATTAGTTTTTTGCATCTATCGTCTGTTATATCTCCAGAGCCAAAAGATAAATCACTGTCCTGAAGTGTAACTGATAAGCGTTTATTTTCACTAGCTAATTCCGTTATTTCTTTCTCTTGAGCTCTTATGAGATCTTTGAAACTTTCGTTGTCTTGACTGGCAGCATGTAATTCTTCAAGTTGTCTTTCTAATTCTTTAATTTTAGTTTGGAGTTGATAATTTATCATTTTAAGATCACTTGATTCGGATTCTGTCTCTAAACTATCACGCCTCACTTGAGCATTTATGTTGATCAGATTTTTAAGTTCATCTTCTAGGCGATTTATGTCTGCTTTTTGTTTTTGAACTAATTCCACATCACCGAATCCTCCTTCAGATATAACAGCAGCAAGTCTATCAATTTCATTCTTCAAATGGCCAACTTGCGATTCTAGCTCCTTATTAATTTTTTTAAGTTCTCGAATTCCAGTTTCAGATTCGTCTAATGCAGTACTACTACTTTTGGCGTAATTCTCCAATTCGTTTTGAAGCTCTAAAATTCTTGCTTCCAATTTTTTATTGACTTCAAACAAATCAGTGTCTGTTAGCCCAAGTTGAGCAGTTTTCTCGCGAAGTTCTACTTCCAGACGGCCAATTTCTTTCTTCAGCTCTATATTTTCAAGTCGTAAATTTTCGCCTTCTTCTTTGATTTGCGATGAAACAGATGATATTAATTTTATTGTTTGCGCAGGAATTTGTTCCATTTCTTGACTTAGTCTTTGGACCATTGCGGTTTTTTCTTGTAGCTCTTCTTTTAAATCTTCATTTTCTTCTTCTGGTGAGCGCATAGCTATTTTTACTTCCATTTCTACTTGTGGTGCTTCAATTGCTTCTCTTTCTGCAACTGGAAAAACTTCTATTTTATCTTCCAGAACTTGTAAATCTTTAGACAATCTTATTTTCTTTGCTGTATCTCCTTCTTCTGAGGTGAACTCCAATGTAACTATCTGATCTTCGACAGTTGCAACTATTTCGTCAGATAATCTTATTTTTTTGGCTTCCTCTTGAATGATAGTGGCAGTTTCTTCTGGTTTACGTTCGAATGAAACTCTTGCTGGTAGTTCTTGTTGAAGCTGGATATAATCTACAAGTGCAGGCGTTTCTTCTACTGATCGTTCAAATGATATTCTTGCCGAAAGCTCATCTAAGGCATCTGGATGTTCGTCCAAATATTTTTGGCATGATGTGCATACATCTTCTGAAGGTATTTCATCAATTGCACATGGAGCTACTATCTTGGAAGATTTTGGCTCTATCGACAATTCTTTTTCAGCATTTTCTGAGACATATTTTTCACAAGCTATACATTCTTCCTCTTCTACAGAAGTTGGTTCGATTTGATAAACTTTGAATAAAATTTCGGGCTTATCTTCAGAGACTTGGGGGGAAATAGTTGCTTTTGGGGAAGTTTGAGGAGAAGCAGTTGTTCGTGGTGAAATCTCTGGAGAAGCAGTTGCTCTTGGCGAAATTTGCGGGGAAGCAGGTTTTCCTGGAGAACCTTGAGACGATTTCCCGGAGGAGCCTTTGGGAGAGAATGGACGGTTTTCTTGAGAATCTTCAGGGAACAATGGTTTTCCTACTAGAAATTGTGGAGGAGATGGTGGTTTTCTTGGTGAAATTCTAGGCGAAATTGGTTTTGTAGGTGAGGCTATTCTTGTTTCTTCTGGATGGTCTTCATCCAAAAGTTTTTCTTTTTGCTTTCTATCGTCTATATCTTCAACTGTTGTAAATGATTTACTTTCGTCGTCTACATCCGTTTCGTAATCATCGGAGATATATATCTTCTTTTTCATTGTACTTTCTTCTAGTCTTCCCCGTAGAGCTTCATTTTCTTTCCTAAGTTCTTCAATTTGTTCTTTTAACTTCTGACAACGGCAAACGGCATCACTGGAAGTTACATTGTCTTCTAATTGACTGTTTATACTTTTTAAATCAGTTTGAATACCTGCAGAGAAGAAAAATGAATGATTCCTCCACTTCGCAGGAAAGAAAAAGGTCATACAAATCAAATTTACTTCTCTTCTAATGGCACCTAACTAAATTTACCTCTATTGAGATAACAGTTTAAACGCAACAACGTTCAACGATTTGGGTTAAATAAAATAAATTTTATTACTTACAATACACTGACACATAGTTGTTAAACATATAAATTGTAGCTAAATTTGACTTGTAACCTATACGTTTAGTTGTTTTGCCCGACGAGCTACAAGGGTTCAATATCGTTACCTTGTTTCATGGATTGCAATAAATCGTTTTCTGCACGTAAATTCGCATTTTCTTGGATGCATTGCTGTAACTGCTGGGTTAGTTCTTCAATATGATTTTTTGCAAGGTTTTGAATCTCCATGGAGTGCTTCCGTAGTTGCTTATTCTCGTCGTAGATGCTTTCATCCATACCGCATTTGCAGATCATATTCGAATCCATTTCTTCAAACATTCTTTCTTCATAGAAGCTTTGTACTTCGTTAACAACAACATCTATAGCTTGTTTGGATTCTGCTAGCAAAATATCGATATGTTTGAATTGGCATGCTTTTTTAAGAGCGCAGACGAGCTCTTGGAGTCTGCAGTTTTCTCTCTGAGCTTCTTCAAGTGCTCTGGTCATTGGCTCTTTGTCTTTGTCATCTGCATCACTACATCCTGTTAATTTGCAGATCAGTTCTTGTTTTTCTCTCAATATTTTTTGTAATTTTTGTATTGTGCATTTCATTTGAGCCATGTTTGAAAGCTCATCTGTTGATGATACCAATAAATTGTTCTTTTCGTCTAATTCTGTTTGCATGTTTTCCAAAGCTCTCTTGATTTTTCCCTGGAATATTGGATAATTATTTTCAGATTGTTGAATATATGGAAAACTACACTTTTCCTCAAAACAGAGGATGCTTCTAGTTGTCCGAAAAATTGGAAAATTAAAACATGGAAGTAATTTAAAAAGTAAGGCCTCCTGTTGTATTGGAAATGAAAAAAAAAAAAAAAACAAAAATCATGACATTGCAAAGCGTGAATATTTTTCTATTTTTAAACGAGGTACCCTTATTTTTGTACCACAAGAGCCAAAATACAGAGATCTTCAAGCATAACGTATCGAAAGCTACGGAATGTTCTAGAACATCCATTAAGCGTATCTAGAATTATTTTCCAGGGGTTCAATTCTAAAAGACGAGACACACAATTCCGCACTGTACCCGATCCGTCAGACGGCCGAGTGTTGGCTATCACACGGTCAGAAAATTGCAACATGTGATTGTTCAAACTCTACCGAATCACGCTCGAATGCACTCGATTTACCAACATTCGGCCGAGTCGAATTCAAAATTTTCACTTTTTGACGGTATGGTGTAGATAGACTATTTTCTGTTTTGTTTAACAATTAAAAGCATTGTCAAAATACGATAGGGGAAATGAAATTTCTAAACATTTCATTCGCGTGGCTCTGTCAAAATATTGAAACAAACTGAAACAGCTGTCGAACAAACTAACGTTTGTAGAAAAATAGTATTAAAAACGGAAGAGCTACGGACAAGTGTGGTATTACTGGCCAATCAAATAAACTGAATGTTTATTGGATAACTTCTCGTTAATTTAATCCAGGTTAATTTAACTCTCGGTCATGAAATCGGGCATGAGAGGAGTACACAATAAAAACTCAGAAAAAGCCACTTAAATTGCAAGCGAGAAAATAAATTATTTTCTGATAGATTTTTCGTACCTGTTGCTTTTCAACACTTTCAGAGAGGCGATCAATGTGTGTTAATAACTGTCTTATTTCATCTTCTTGATCAGCCACTACGCATTCCAATTCACAAGTTTGTCTTTTGTACATATCTTTTTCCATACTCATGTTCTTAATTTGTTCAACCTACACAAAATATAAACAATTAGATATAAAATGCCTTACGTTTTACGAATTATCACCAAAGTTAGAACTTCTAATTCAAGTGCCTGCAATTCTTCTAATCGTAAATGCAACCTATCAATTTCCAATTTCAGGAAGTCAGCTTCTTGAGCTTTTTGTCTTGCTCTACCAATTTCTTCCTGTTGGTCTCTAAACTGTTTTTCCATGCCTTGTAATTGTTGTAGCAATCCATCTCTTTCCATTTGAACTGCCTCTAAAGCTTTATTCAACTTATTCTTTGAAGATTTCAAGCATTGAAGCTCGCTGCATTGATGAGAAATCTGTTCTTGGTATTTTTGCATTTCTGATTTGACCATATTATTCTCTTCTGTTCTGTATTTCTTTAGTTCATTCAGTTCATTAGAAAGATCTTTATTTGAACACTCAAGACATTGTTTTGCGCCTTCCAAATGTCTTTTCTGACTCTCCAAATTTTTCTTTTCGTTGATGAGATCAATGTTAAGTTTTTCAAGTTGATCTGCTTCTTGGCTTCGTCGACGCAGAGCTGGTATTTCGTCAATTTGTTCTCTGAGCTGTTCTCTTTCTCTTAGTACATCATCAACTATATCAGATTTACGTCTTAAGTTCGTTATTTCTTCTGATTCTAGAAGTTCTTGCATCGATGTGCTTAATTTAGACTTTAGATATGCAACTTGATCCTGATATTCTTTAATTTTCTTCTGTAATGCTCGTATTTCGTCGTTATCACCTTTTCCGCTTTCTTTCAACATTTGTTTCAAATTCTCACATTCCTGTCTCAATCTTTCATTTTCTTCCTGAATGTCTGATAGATCATCGCAGTATTTTCTTAATACTTCAAGTTCTTTTTTAATTATTTCTGTTTCAGCTTCAGGAGTTAGTTCTCCTTTAGTCCGCATCTCTTCAATTTGTGCCTCCATGTTGGACAAATCTTGAGGACGAGTTGAAGCAACAGCTTTAGCTAAATGTCCCTAAAATAAACATTAAAAGTCAACTTTTTATGTGAATTAAAATAAATACGAACCTTTTCTGAAGCTAGATTTGCAAGTTGCAACTGAGACTTGGTCAACTGTTTCTCTAAATCTTTATTACTACTGATAATGTGGCCAAGTTTAGTTAATTGATCTGTTAGTCTTCCTATTTCCAAGTCTTTTTTCTGCAATTATTTGAAGATTATATTATTGAAATTAATATATGTACGCTATTTACATAAATCAAGTTCTTTAGTTCATCGACAGTTAAATCAGCGTAGCTTGCAGTCGAATATGGCATTTCAGCTCCAGATAAACCAGAAGCAGTTGTAACATCAGATTTTGCCCCACCATATCTAGTTCCTTTGGAATCAGGTCGTTGTGCTTTAGTATCTTCGCTCGGTGTACCCTTTCTTGATCCACCACCAGATGCGGCACCCATTTTTTGCGATGCTGAATCACCAGGAGCAGCTTGACCAACAGGGTATGTTGACGGTGTCCCTCCCTCTTGACCATCAACCATTTCCCAAGCATCATCACTACCACGAGCGTCGTCAGGTCTACCAGATACCAAAGGTCGTTTGCCTTTGGGAGTACTAGTAACTTTTCCACCTTCAGCAAATGCCTTTTCTGCAGGACTTCTACCACGACTCGATGCACCAGATTCTTCTCCAGGAGAACCTGATCGTACACCTGCGCCGCCAGGGGTAGAACGGCCGCTGACACCACCAGGAGTTGAACGACCGCTAGCGCCACCCGGGGCAGAGCGGCTATCTATACCTAAAAGTGATTTTTAAATCAAAAGTGTTTACGTAAATTCATCATTGTCCTCTTTCAAGAACTTAAAATATTCGTTTTACCCAGAAGGACTGTAGTTCCTTACCTACTGGACTGGCGTCACGACTAGTTGCCCCGGAACTAATGTCCACCATATCAGCTGTAAAACCAGGATCATCCGGGCAAGGAACTTGCCCTGCGGCAGCAGGCTTCTTTTTCTTAACTAAACCGCCTCCTCCAGCAGCGCAATACTTTGGTGGCTCTTCATCATCCACTCCTCCAACCACGACTTCAGCTCCCTCTTCGTCGTCAATCTCCGTTCCTTGAGCAGAAGAGTACAAAGAAGATTTTTCTTCATCTTCTCTCAACTAAAATTTCGTGAAGGTAAGAATAATAAAATGTATGAAAATATACACTTGGCAAAAAAAAATGCATCACTTGAATACCGATTTTTCAAACCGCCATAATTTGATTTTGATTAAAAATGGATGAATCTTTGAATTTTGGAAAGTTTGAAGTTTTCTTTTTCAGGGCGCCAAGTTCATCGCACATCTACCAAACCCCTGAGAAAAAAAATCTTGATGTTAATAAATAATAAATTTTGACAACTTGTACCGAGTGCAAAAAAAATTGTGGACTCAACTCACGACCCAGGAAATCAAGTTCCTACATTTTCCTTTAAATTGCGCAAAAAATCGAGTACATGTTGTCAAAATTTGATATTATGTATTTGACATCAAGAATTTTTTTTTCTCAGGAGTGTGGTAGGGAGTGTGATGAACTTGGCGTCGGTATTTTTAGTGCATTTTCAAGCAGTGCGTTTTTTTTTTTTTGTCAAGTGTATATTACAATCAATGCACGCAATTTCATCTGCGTGGTTTACCACAATCAGAATAAATAATCGTGAAAATGAATGAATAGTGATGTTTTTAACAATAATTAATTATGAAATTATTATAGGCGAATATTCGGCCTGATTAATTAATGCACGTTAAAAAATAGGCGCGCAAATAAGTCAAAAAAGTCGACACCATCATTTTACGCGAACTGAAAACAGGAACCTATAATTTAGAACTAATAAAGGACTAGTTTAAACCCAAAAAAATTGAGTTTGTATGTACCCACATACTTTAACCACAAAATCAATCTGAAAAATGGTGCAAGCTTGAAAAAAGCATATAAACGTCAATTTAGGTAAAAAATTAACCCATCTACCGAATAACCAGTACTAGTTTCTTTTTGCGGAAATATCTTCGTTTTGGCGTGTATAATAAGTCAAAAGTTATATTATCAAATCCTGGGGCTTTAGGAGATATCGAAGGCCAAAGATCTAAAACAATGTTTTTGACCAGTTTTTTACAAATATCTAATTTTGTAGCGGTCGTAGAGCATTTGAGGTCATGAGTAAATATGAAGTACACGTTTTCCTCTACAAAAAAGATTGTATGACTCATTTGCATATCTATAGCTCTTAACAAGATATTGCGCATAAAATATCTACAACTTATGGACATTGTATGCCTCAAAGCGCTATCTGAAAAAAATAAATAAAAAAACATAACATGGATATCCATTGTGATACAAAAGGTCATTGCAGTTGCAGATGAGACCACAGATTATTAATTTTGGTACAGTAAAAGAAATTTCGGTAATGATCTTGGACTTCGACATGAATGAAAAGGTGAAATGATTTATTTGGTTGATTAGGCTTGCACAAAACAAAAATTTCCCACAGATTTATCGTATTATAGATATACGAAAATATTTATACAGGTGAGAGTCTTACCAGTTGAGCCAATCTTGCTCTTTGTTCAGGCGTTAGTAAGCTATCCATCAATGCCACAAGTCTTTCGAGTTCTTTAATTCTTTGTTGACTTTCCGCGAGAAGAATATCTATCAGGGCTTCTACCGGGATGAATTTTCCGAAACATTTGGTCTAAATAAGTTTAATATATCGCATATTATTATATCACAATGACAAAAGAGATAAATGTGGACCTTATGGCTGCCAGTTTTGATCATTTCCAGGATGTATTGACGCCTTGGTTCATCATTTACGATCCAGGCTCGTCTGTCAGTGCAGGAAGCATATTCCTTAATCCGGCCAACACTTCGCCGGGGCACAAGATCTGAGTCCCCGGCCTCGCGGAACATTCTTTCTTCTTTCTGTACGTAAGATGTCATTCTGCCGGTTTTTTCTTCGTTCCACAAGAATTTGTATTTTATTTAACCCACATTTTTTCGTTACGTGTGTTTCATTAAATAACTAGAATATAATAAATCTTTTGTTTGAATGTCACTTAAAGGTAGCTTATACACAAACTTGATACTTATTTTTATCAATTTATTGTTTCTGAAAAAATTAATTAAGAATGTTATTTCGAGTTTTCAATACCAATGAAAATAGCATAAAAGAAAAATGGATTAGCTCCTTTTTTTAATTATAACTGTAGATTTCTTCATGCTTAAAACAAATTGAAATGAAACACAAAAATATGTATGTATATATTTATTTATGTATATGTCTGTACAAGCAGATCTTATACTGACCGATTAATAATTTTAGATGTATTATATTACAGGTTATTCTTAACGTTAGCTAAGGATTTCTGAAGTCGTCACCGTGTAATTGACTATACAGTATCCATGCGGGAATCTGAACTCGACGTACTAACTACTTAAGATAATAATGTAAACAATTAAAAATCAACAATATTTAGTTTACAATAGTTCAACATTAAAGCGTCTGCATATATCCAAGGACAAAGTAGGTAGGTAAGACTGCACGTGATTCGTGTTCACCCTATCACAGTGAATTTTAGTTCCCCACACTTTAGACATCAATATGTCGATTAAGGTGCAGTCAAAAAGTTTCGTCTATAATAACCTTGGACTGCGCAATTGACTGACCTTGAATGCGCGGAAGCTAAAAATAGTTCATGTACTTGCAAACAGTTGCCGCATTTTCATTTTTTTTTTTACGATTAAACTGAGTATTTTTTTTACGGTATATCGAAATTTTGACTGCACCTTTTCCATCAAGTACAAATACAGGAAGAACAGAGAGAACAGCACACTGCACACTCTCACGTGATTAATGAGCAATGAACAGTTGTCAAAGTCGGTGTGTGATGTACTGTTACGTTTTACTGTCAGCGAAAACATTCATTAAAGGACACTTCAACAATCTACAACCTGACAACCCGAACCGAAACACAACACGAAGAATCGAATCGGACTGGGATCGTTCCCGCCCATAACACATAAATACACAAACAAATCAGTCACCAATCAACCAAATAAAGTAAAAACAAAGAAAATAGGGCGCTGCAGAAACGATCCCAACCAGAATCACACCATTCGCAAAAAAAAACTCGCGCTTTCATGCGCAAATCAATACGTAACTATATATTATATTATGTAATATGTATATACAGCTAAAAAAATACACTTTCGCAGTTACAAGAAAAAATATTACTCTTAAATTGATATAATCCATTCTAGATACATATATACAAGTTAGTTCCCTCAACAATTCTTGAACATTGAAACACAAAACAAAATATCTACGAATGTGATTGAAACATCGCTTCTATTAACTGGAATCCAACTAAACATTTCAGTTTGAAATTTTCAAATGGTTGATATTCTAAATAGAAAACTCTAGTGCTAGATTAAGCTCCAATGGATAATTGAATATTGTCATGTTATCATTAAGTGTAATATTGTGAGACAATTTTGTTGGGACTATCTGAGCGAACAAAATTCAACTGTTAACCTATTAACCAATCTAACGCTTACAGAAACCCTGGTTGGTGTTCTATGAAGGATCTCTGGAAAAAAGAAACAAAAAATATAATTAGAACAGCAACTGACATCGAAATTAAGAGTTTTGTGCTCCCCTTTTCCTCTTAAATGTATAGCCCAGCCTTTCTATCTAATAATGAGTCAACCAGTAGCACTTTTCATGCAGTCTATTTGAAATTTTGTATTTTTTGTATAAATTATGAATATTCTGGGAAACAAGTAGTTCTCATGATATTTACCTTGTAACTTTTTCCATGACACTTCTAAGTCTTTGCTCTGTGACAGAGGGAACTAGCTTTTGCACCATTTCTCTGACAAAAGCTTCGCTAATTCCTGGACTAGCTCTTTCAGCCAGTTCAAACGCATTCTTCAGTTCTTCAATGGCATCTGTGCTTTTGTGAGGCGAATCGTTACTGCGACCATTATAATGATGCTTTCTCTGTAACTAATTCGCAAAAAATTATTACTAAATAACAATAAAAAAGAAAAGGTCATACTTCAGAGATAAGTGGATAGATAACTCCACTGAGGCACGGCGTACGTGTATCATTTTTACTATTGGCTGGATTATTATGTTCTCGAGAAAGAGACCTTCGGAGCGGTTTCTTCTCTGTAGGTTCTTGATGTTCTCCTCGGTGGTCCAACGGACTAAGCTCCTTGGAAATTCTTTTTTCTCTTTCTTTACTATCACGATCTCTATCTCTGTCTCTTTCTCGTTCACGTTCTCGCTCCCGATCACGTTCTCTTTCTCGATCCCGTTCCCTCTCTCGTTCCCGTTCTCGGTCCCTTTCTCGTTCCCTTTCCCGTTCTCGATCTCTTTCTCGTTCTCGATCCCGTTCTCGCTCTCGATCCCGTTCTCGTTCTCGATCTCTTTCTCGTTCTTTGCGGTTATCAGCAGGTATTAATGAAACTGATGATACCGGTCGAGACGACTGAAAAAAGTGATATATTTAAAATACTGTAGTCTCAAAACAACAGAATTATTCAATAAATTGACAAGCCTCAAAATAATATTAAAAAAGTCAATATCTTTCATTTGAATACACGGGTTTTGGAAATCCTAATAGATAGTTCAAATATGAGGAAGACTTTACTTCGATAGGAACTTTTAGTTCGCAAAAAAGGAGAGTACTGATCATTTGATAAAAGTATAGGTCATTTATTTTCTCTTAAAAGATCCATAACATAAAGAATGGATATATTAAAATATCCATAGCTAAAAACAAGCTTATTTTGAGAACCATAACTTGAAGGATCCAATCTAAGAGTAACATGATTTGAAGAGTCCTTATCTTAATATACTTATGATTAAAGGATTCTCATTCCAAGACACCCACTACTTAGAAGTTATTCATCTTGAAGAATCTATAACTTGAACAATCCATTATTTAGAGGAGCTATAACTTGAAGGATCAAATTTTCAATATATTCCTTGCTTAGAAGATTCTTAGCTTGATAAATCGTAACTTGAAGATCCTTATTTCACGGTTTTTAAGCTTATACACATCCGCTCAAGAGATCTATAGCAGCCTAAAAGATCCACGTAAGAAGATTCATAACTAGAAACGATTTCATCTTGAAGTACATAACATGAAGGATCCTAATCAAAAGAACCATCAATTAAAGGGTCCTTATTTTTATATTTCAAGGGATTCACTACTAAAATGATCGTAACATTGAGAAATCTACAGCTTTTTTTAGGAAAATTATAATTTGAATTATCCGTGTATCAAGAGGTCCGTAATTTAAAAGATATTTGTCTTGAGAATCATAACTTGTAAGATCCATTAACCAAGAGAATCATTATTTGATGAGTACTTATTTTAAAAGTTCTACAAATTAAAGCGTGACTATCACAAAATATTCCAAGCTATAAAGATTTTCATCTTGAAAGCTCTAGTACTTGAGGAATTCTCATCTCATGAGATCCTTAATGTAGAACAGCCAAATCTCAAGAGATCTATAACTAGAGGGATCGTTATATTAAGAGATACATAGCTTAAAGCTCCTTATCCTAAAATATCCATGAGTTATGGCCAGTTGCACTGTTGTCCTTTAAATTTTAGGTGTTGCTTAATTGAACAATATCGTATCAAAACTCAAAAGTCTAATGTGACATGAACATTGCTGTCATTATTCCGATTTGATAATTTTTGTTCAAGTGAAAGTGAAATTTGAAATTTAAGTTAGAACAGTGCAACTGGCCATTAGAGTCCTTATCTTCAACAATTTATGAATGAAAGTCTTCATTTTAAATGATCCATAACGTTATAGGTCCCTATTTTCAAAGATCCATAGTTTAAAAGATCTATATATTAATATAGCTACAGTTTTAGAAATCCTCACTTGAAAAGATGCATAATTACAAATATGAAAATTCTTGTCGGGATCTATAATCCTAAATATTAGACTTGAAAAAATTGTCACATAATGGGACTTGAATTGAACTCTGAGACTCAACTGTTCAAACTTGATTAAAAATTTTCTGGATCATTGAAAGAGGCATTAGGAGGAGAAAATTCAAGAGTTCTTTAGATATAGTATATTGTGTGGCTAGGGACGAAACAAGACGATTTCAGCCGAGGGTGAGCGTTGCTTGCCCGAGCGAAGCGGGGGCCGGCATCACCCTCGGCTGAAATCGTGTTTTGTCCCGTGCAACACACTGTATTTTTCATAATACCTGCATTGAAACTTTCCACATTACAAATTTGTCATAACAAAGTAAATATTTTCTCTTGATTTTGCAGATAACAAATCGAGAGTAGCTACTTGTGCTTTATCAATAAGATGTTGTGGTGTACTTGAAATTGTCGTATCAATACTTTTTTTTTAAACAAATCGGCTTTTCAATTTAATTTACAGTTACGAATACAACAACTGTCAAATTAACTGAGGTTTTATGATTTTCATTTAGAGATTAACAATGAACAAATGCGACTCTGCCAGAGATAAAACGATGTAAAAAATCAATTCAGCAGGCAGAAACAAGCTTGTTTCTCCCCTCGGGCAGAAACACGCTTATTTCTGCCCGGCTACACTCGCATTTGTCTGAAATTATCTTGTTTCGACTGACAAAACAGGCGTTGAAACGCGTTGTTTCAATGCAGGTATTATGAAAAAAATATTTCTGGACAATTGGTTCCATATATTCTTCACTTATTTTTGTGATACTATAATTTCTAGGTAAAATGAATATAATTTGGATATATGAAGAAAAATAAGCCTATAATCTATTTCTACATTTGAGCAATCGTCTCCTATGTGTGATCACGTTAGATCTTTTGTTCTATGAAAATATATTAAACTTACCGGTGTAGCTTTATCAGGTCGATAATGATTAAGGTTGGCATCTTTGGGCGGAGATTTGGCTAACGTAGGTCCAGAACCATTTTGAACCTTGTGGGAAATTTTATGGTTGGGTGTTAATGTTAAATCATCTGCAGGAGGTTTTATTGAATGTGGGCCTTTGACTGTCATTATCCATGGTTCATCCATATCACTTTCTTGCTTGGACTCTTCCCTAAAATATTTAAGAATTTTTAATTTCATTGAATCGAAACAGAAATATTTCTTTAAAAAACTTACGAATCTGAGTTTTCTGACTCCGTCTCACTTTCTTCACTTCTTTGTGATTTCCATTTCTTGTACCTATCTATAAGGTCAATTAAATATGAATTCTTTTTAGCTTTTCTTATGAATGGAAATTTGAGCAATTCTTTTGCCGTAGGCCTCTGCAAAATAAAAATAAAATCATTAACCTTCTAATCTTTCTTAAAATTGTTTTGTGTCGTACATTTTCTGGATCTTTATTGAGACAAGCTTCAACAAAATCCTTGAATTGTTTGGTGTAATTCCCCGTTAATTGTGGGGGATTATTTTTTGGGATAAGAAACAACACCCTCATCGGATGTAACTCCGAATTAGGAGGCTCCCCTTTAGCCAGCTCAATCGCTGTTATTCCTAGCGACCAAATATCCGCTTTAGAATCATATGCAGATTGTTTGATAACTTCAGGGGCCATCCAAAAGGGTGTTCCTACAAAGGTGTTTCTCTTGCTGGTGGTGTTCGTGAGTTGACCGGCAACACCGAAATCAGCAAGCTTCACGTCGCCCATTTCGCTGAGGAGGACGTTCGCGGCTTTGATGTCTCGGTGGAGCTTCCGCTCGCTATGGAGGTAATCTAAACCCTTGAGGACCTCTCTGAGAATGATGGCAATGTGCATTTCTTCGAAGGAACCGGCTTTCATCAGGTCGAGGGCAGACCCGCCCCCGAGGTACTCCATGATAATCCATAGTTTCGTGCCCTGCAAGGAGACAAAAATTATGCCATGTCACAATTTTTCAATAATATGTTGCCTTCGAGTAAAAATCGTTATTTTTCAGAAAAAAATTCAACGATCCATTTTATATATGTAAGAAAATGTTTATAATAAAGACACTCGGGAATATGGGGTATCCTTAATTTGAAGCATTCTCATTTTAGCTTGAAGCTTGAAGGATTCTTATCTTAAAAGGTCCATAGTTCAAAGAATCTTCATTATACGATATTATAACTAAAGCGTTCTATTAAAGAAAGATTCATAAACCTAACAATTTTTATCTCAAGATACTTCAAGCTAGAGATCCACAGTTCAGAAGATCCTTTTCTTGAGAGATCAATAAATAAGAAATCTTCATATATGGAGATCTACAGCTTGACGAATCCTTAAAATATTTAACTTGATGATTTGTATCTTGAATTAAATGTTGCTTTAAGGATTATTATTGTAAGGAATCTTCAACTTAAAGAATCCTCATCATCAGAAATGATATTTCAAGCTTCTAGGATCCTTATCTTGCGATATTTTGAGATTAAAGTGACCCTATCTTTGAACAATCGTACTTTTAGATGAATCAACATTCAGAGGATCATTATCTTAATATATTTCGAGCTTAGAGGACCCTCATCTTGAAATATTTGAGGCTCGAAGAATAACTTGAAGGGTCCATATCTCGCGAAATTCTTATCTTGAGATATTTTAAGCTTACAGGACTTTTTGGGCTTGCAGTGTCGCTGTCTTTTGAGCATTCTGATTTTAAGAGATCTAAAGTTTGGAGGATTGTTTTCTTAAAATATTTCAAGCTTAAAAAATCCTTATTTTGAGATATTCTAAGCTTGAAAGTTCCTTATATTAAGATATCCATAATCTCAAGGATCCCGATCTTGAGAGATTGATAACTTGAAGAATTCATATCTTGAGAAATTCATATCTCAAAGGAACTTATCTCAAGATATTTCAAGCTTTCCTCATCTTCCTCATTTTGGGCTTTAAATGCCTTGTCTTTAAATAATTCTAATCTTGAGAGATTTCAATTTGGAGGATCGTTATTTCAAGATATTTCAACCTGAAAGGACTCTTAGGTCCGGTTTCACCAAACTCAGTAAAATTTATCAAGAGGTAATTTTGAGTCAGTAACCATGGTTACAATTGAATCAACAATACTTCTCGTATAAAGTAACGTTTGGATAAATTTAACTGGCGTTGGTGAAACTGGCCCTTTATTTTGAAATATTCCACGCTCAAAAATCCTTACATCGGAAGTTTGAGATACTTTGGGTTTAAAGTGTCCATATATTTTAAAAATTCCAATCTTGAGGGATCCAAAATTTGGAGGTTCGTTATTTAAGATATTTCAAGCTTGAAGAATACTTATCTTGAGATTCTCCAAGCTCGAAGAATTTTTATGTCAGAGGACCATAAAAAAAATGGATTTTAAGGTGTTTCTAGTTCAGAATATCTCAAGAGAAGGATTCTTCTAGGTTGAAACACCTTAAAACCCATCATTTTTTGTATCTCTTGTATTGAGGGATCCATACCTACAAGTAACCAAAACTTGAAAAATCAATAAATTGAAGAATACTTATATAGAGAGATCCATAACTTACAGAGTGTCAATCTCAATAAATCAATAATTTAATGGATCCTTATCTTAGAAAATTCATATCTTGAATAATCTTGAGACACTTCAAGCTTATAGGACTCTTATCTTAACGTATTTTGAGCTTGAAGTGTCCCTATTTATGACGAATCTTAATCAAGATATAAAATTTTATGGATCTTTGTCTTGAGGTACTGCAAGTTTAAATAATCCTTATCTTGACTTATTCTGAGTTGTATTGAGAGATCCAGAGCTCAAAGGATCTCAAACTTAAGAAATCAATAACTTGAAGGAAGATTTCTTATCTTGAGATATTTCCAGCTCGAAAGATCCATATCTCAAAAAGGATTTCTATCTTTGGATATTTTAAGCAGTGGATTTATAATTTAAATAATTCTGATCTTGAGAGGAATATGAAGTAAAAAGAAAATTCTTGACTTGAAATTTCCAAATAACTGTTATGAATTCGACATAATTAAGTTTTGAATTTCATATTGAACAGTTGAAAGTGGTGCTATAATATATTTTTCACGGTTTTATTAAAAGAAATGTTATCGATAGTTTCAAAGGTGAAAACAGTATGCCTTATCATCTAACAATTTAAAATAAATTGATGTTATTTGAAGCATGCCAACTTAGCTGATTTAATTAAAGATTGTACTGACTGCAATTTTTAATGAAAAACTGAGATTCAAAAGAATTATTATTAAAGAAGATAGTTTTATCTTAAAAACGTTAAGACGTGTTTTAATTAAGAGTTTAAGTTTGCATAAATTTCCATTTTTATGAAGTATCGCGTCTAGCTCTACAATAAGAAAAAAATAATTTATACCATCAAGATATTCAAGAAATACAGGTATTCTATATTTTAAAAATTTCCCTGATTACTTTTAACAAGATACGATACTTATACAGCTATTCACTTTCTTTTTCGATCACTCTGTGTAAAATATGCGTACATCCATTGCATTGATTATAAATTCAATAACATCTGATCTTTTTTGCGTTAGTAATTCCCGAGCTTGAACTTTTTATTCAATCCCTTCCTCTGGGGAAATTCATCCTGCTGAATTCTTGCTGCATTGCGCCGAACTTACTCCACAAACGCTTGTCTGCGGCTCTTTAATGAATGACAATCGCGAGTTCCTCACAGCTGCCTCTATTTTGCATTTACCTTCTGCTTAGATTGTCAGATCTTTCTAACTCTGTGGTCTAAGCCTAATCCGGACTTCTAATCAAAGCAAATAGAACGGGGAAAGGGAAGAATGTATCAACTTTTAATTAAGTCACGATCTAATTGGAACGTGACTGAATAAGACAAAGAATGATGAAAGAATAATTGAAATTAATATTAATTTGATTGGTGAATGATTTACTTCAATCGTGAGGAAAAATTTCTTCCAATCTCGATTATTAATTCTGGTGACATTAATTAATTGTATTACCACTATTACTAAACAAAAGACAAATGAACCCGACTGCGCCAATGTTCTTTTTGTCGACAATCGACACCATAACATAACTTTACAACTTATTTAAACTGCAAACTTTTTGTGTAAAATTTACGTCAAAGTTTCATTAGCGAATTCAATAACAAATTTGTTGTGCATTGTGTGACATTGATAAAAATTACATTCTCTCGAAATATTTTATTGGATCTAACTTTCCTCAAAGATCCGAGTTCTTATTAAATTCTAACGAAAATCAGAATTCCGTAAATGTTCCGAAAGGTAGCTTGTACTTTCTTAAAAGTTTTGTAAATTCAATTTCGCTTGAGAACAAAGTTTAGGGAATTCTGTAAGGGTACAAACTCAAAGTTAGCGAATCAAATTGACATATTTACATGAAACATTGCACAAAATATCAAACAGGGTATGACTTCAAACACAACATGAATTTGTAGATTGACGTAATACAGTAAGAACAATTTCTTGAATTTAGAATTCCCAGAAAAAAATATTTTAAATATGAATAAGGGCTTAAGAGGAATCTTGCGAGTAATACTCATGTATTATACATAAAAAAAATCAATTGGTCTAATAAGAATGTTGAAATTTCCCATTTCAGAATTATTAAACCACATTTTGCTCAAAAACATTTAGGGATTTTTTTTTCTGAGTAATTATGAAACTGGTACCCTTGATTTTCATTATAAAAACAAGGAAGAGATAACTCCACAAAGAATTTTATGACTTCTATACGAAATTTATATGCAAACAAATCTATAATCAGGCAATGCTGCTTACAAATAATTGAATGCTGTTAATTGACATATTGTGAATTCAATTTTCTATACAAAATATTAATTTTAATATTTAAATATTGTGAAGTTATATTTGTTTGAAAGTTTAAGTATTAATTTAAATGTAAAAAGTAAGACGAGAGCACGTGGTCAACAATTTGACAATGTTTGAACTAGCTATGAAATAATCAATCACGAATTGAACAAAGTTTATAAAAATTCTGATATAAGAATATCGGGTTCTAAGGTGCTTTGAAGTTTGATAATACCAACCTTGAGGTAAGAGCCGAAGTATTTGGTGACAAAAGGGCTATCGCACTGCGACAGCACCATGATCTCTTGCTGGATATCTTCGATTTCATCTTCAGCTTCTTCTAAGTCGATGATTTTGATAGCTACCACTTGAGTCGATCTATTGTCAATGCCTTTGAATACTTCACCGAAACTTCCTTTACCTATTCGTTCTTGTTTCGTGAATATCAGCTCCGGATCCACCTTCTGAAAAAAAAGAAAGTCAATCAATATGCATGTAAAATTAATATACATAAATTGGCTTATATTTACGTTCAAGGTGAATAATTGATCTATATTCATATTCTCAACCATGTTTCAGCTTTTGATGATTAATAAACAGTAGATATACATGTTTGAGTTGGTAAACATGTAGCAATTCCGAGAAGGTTACAATTATTTTTCCTATTTACATATATTTTTATATAGAGTTTTTTTTTTGTTTATCAATAATGTTTATTTTGTCACCCTTGTTACACGTTTTTAATTTTGACTAACAGCGTGGTGCTCTCTCGAACTTCTTTATTATTTGACAGTGAGTTAAGATCATATACTAGAGTGCGGACAGCCATAAAACTTCAATTGTTGTGATAGGAATTAGCGTGCCGTTCTAAAAAGCTCGGCGAATTTTATTTGAAAAGTTTTAATATTCACGTATTAATTCAACACTCCAGAACAGGTAAAAAATTAAAATAAAACACTACTTATATTTTAATGTCGAAAGTTTACTACAAAATAATAACCACTAACTACACTTTTTGTTTCATTGCTATAAACCACAAATTTCGACATTTTGCTCCACGAAGTTATCAATCGCAAAAAAAAAGTTATTAATAGAATTGCCTTCATCATTTGCGAATTGGGGCAGCAATTTAATAATATTACGAAATCATTTTTCTCAATTACATAAAAAAGAAATCAACCATAGCGATATTAATGAAGGCAGAGCCGTACCAGTTACAAATTTTCTATATTTATAGTAAAATCTTGCGTGCTAATAATTTATCAAATATTTATAATTAAATCCAGAAAAGCATCAATTAATTTCTGGTATAATTATAAACTGCTGAAGTTTAATTTCATACGTGACGTCATAATTCAATTTTCATCACGCTACTGACATTTCCAGGGCTATAATCAATAATTACGTAACAGATCATAAATTATTACGAACATCGATACGAGTATGAGTTCGAACTGAAGGATGGTGGAGGAAGACAACTTTAACATCAAATTTATTTGGGAAAAAACTTTTACTTTCTCGACCTATATAATAGGGAAGTATATGAATGAATATATTCAAGTTTTTTATTAAAAAGATGGATTCAAGTTCGTAAATGAGCTTTTTGCTATCAAATTGAAGCTCCTGCGAAAATAATTCTAGTACAAGTGTTGAAGAGGATATTTAAACGATTGTCAATTGTTTTGTCACAAGTTATCTCAAGATATCTAGTTTAGTATTAATGGTAAATACGGCAACAGCGCTTTCATCTCAACCACACATATAGGATCAAAAAATAAAGAACTATACTACCTATAGTGCTTATATTGACTGAGCGACTTGCACTGTTATCACGACTCCACGCTATTATAAATATTTTAAATGTTTATATTCCTTTTAATTATAATTTCATGAGTTTTTTAATATAAGAGCGTAGTTTAAACTAACGAAACTCTGTTTCATGACAGTATTAATAGTTCAATGCTAATTTTATCAACGATTATTTCACTCATGTCAATTATACTGACAAATTTTGCATAGTTACAATGACAATTATAATATTTAACAAATTCTTTGCGATTTATCGCGATAAATTGCCTTTGTCATGGAGAAACAATACACAGTTCTAATATAAACAAACAATCAATTTTCGGAAATGTCAAAATTTAATCGTTTTGGAAATGCATTTTTCGCCGAAAGTAATGAAATTGAAAACAAAAAGTCTAAAAATACAAGAGGATACGGAGACAATTTAGTGCATTTTTCAATAAAAAAGGTTAGTAGCTGCAACTAACATTATTTAATAGGTACTTATAGTAGCAATTTCATTCGAGAAATATTCTCCACAAATACCACTCGCGACTTTAATTTTATCATAAATTTTTCTTTCAAACATTGATTACCCTTAAGTAACATCCTTCGAGTCATCTGCTCAGATGAAATCCCTCAAGCTACGCTCTCGTGATTTAATCGGACAGATGACTCTCACGATGTTGCTAGGTAATCAATGTTTTCAAGAAAAATTTATTGATAAAATTACAGTCCCTTGTGATATTATATACGATAAATTCATTTCTGAATGGTTAATAGTTGTGTTTTTCACAACATCCTTTTTAATATATAAAATAATATGATTGCATATGTTAGTCAAAATAAGTTACTTATTATTCCAGCGACAGCAAATATTCTTCAAACATATTTTCTACTTCATATGTTCAGAAGAGAGAGGTGAGGAAGCACTTGTCCTTATTGCATTGGTTGTAGGAGCTGCGCAAGCGCAGTAAGTACAAATAGGTGGTTGTTATTTAAAGGAGATAGACGAAGAAGCAAGGGTCCACATCCTATTAGTTGCTGAAGTTGCGCAAGCGCAGTATGAGCTTAGTTTTCTCTCTTAGATACTTAATTTTCTTCGTATATATATTCCTATGATCTATACGTCTAACATTCTGTTTTCTATAATTCTGGATAACATTGCAAAGACGTTTCGTTGAATTATGGCCTTCAGCATTTGAGAAAATCAATTTGGAATTGGTAAAGGTACATTTGGACATAAGCTGAAGTTAGCTTCATGCATTTTTGACATCAGTTTCGGTAATTTGTCTTCAAATCTTAATCTTTAATTAATTTGTGCTATCCCAATTTATATTCATAGGCTATTTGTTTGTATATTTCAGATACGAAATAAGTTTGACTATTCTGATTTTGCAGGAGCTAATACAAATTTTTTACCCCAATTTTCAAAATTTGGTCAATCATTGTTGTTCTAGGGTGTATATACTGCCAAATTATTCCGAATATATCTCACAATGGTCTGACAAAAATAATAGAAAATTTTGGCTTTTTAAACTTGTTAAGAATATGAAATTGATTTATAAAATATTTGATCTTATCTAATTGGAATTCAGTAATTCCAATTATGGCATATTCTTCATCAGATTCTACACATTCTGAACACTTTTCCTCAGTCCTCCAGTTGAATATTCCCTGATAAAAGAACGTGACTTATGTGAATTTCAAAGTGCATATGTGTAAATATCATACATATGGAATCCGATATAACCCCATTTTTCTGGAAAAATATTACTCATGTAGTTTTTGAAATGAGCGATTCAATTTATCTTACTGTCTCTCACTATTCGGGAGAGAAAATACATGTGAAATTTAAAGGATAGTTAGCAGTACCCAGCCAATTGTTTTCAAGCCATATGACATCTTGTGCCTCTATTGAATTAAAATTGGCTTCAAGCATTTTTGACATTAGTTTCTGAGGTTTGCACTAATGAATACTTCTACTTATAATAACGCTAAACTAGATACTTACACTACACTTATTCATTATTTACACAATAACACTGTCTGGTATTTATTTCCACTGCTTCTTATTTATTTCGACTAGTTCATTTATTTATTTTCAATCTCAAGTCCCATTCATTGCCTGAAATTCGTCGAAATTCGTAAAGCTTGGTATATGGGAAAACCGTAGTAGCGTTCACAGCGCTGAAATCTGGTGCATACAAATTCCACTTTGACCAAACCTTACAAGCTCCAAACTTTTCTTGTAATTTAGGATGCGTTCTCCAAAAATAATGAAGAAGAGTATGTGTTTTGAATGAACTCTATTTCATTTGACGTTTGATTATTTGTTTACGATTTTCGTTTGTGCCTAATTTTCATCTTTTTCAAATAAATTTTCTAATACCGATAGTATTCCATCTTTCCTTCTTTAATTTGTTATTCTTATAATTTATATTTCTGCTATCATAAAGATAAGGATAACAAGAAATTAAATGTAACAATTCTTCTTCAGTTATCATATTTATAATATCAATTTGAATATAAACAAAATACACAAATAACATAAATGGCTGACTTAAGTTTCAAAGCTACTTCAAAATTGGGCTTACAGTTGTCGCTAGTCACTAATTTCGGTGTATAAATTTCAGGCTGTGAACGGAGAAATTTCAACAGTTGAAATTTCGTATTTGGAATTACACCAAATTTTGCGCCGTGAATGCAGTATTACGCGCCCGGTCTCCGAACTACCTAGGGTTTCTCGAAGCTTCCAGAAATTTTTAATGGGTTTCCAGAAATTCCCCCAGACATCACTACGTCCTTGGCATAAATGAGTCAGTTGTGTTTGCCACCGTTTGACCGAAGTGTTGCAATGGATGTCTATCCTGTAGGGGCTCTGTTCGCTACAAATCATTCAAATATCATAAACAAGGTCATCCTTCATAGAACATTACATGTGCTGTTCTCTATAGTTCGATCCAATTGCCAATAATAATAATGTAAGCAAATATTGCTGAAGACTTTTAGTATTGAAGCCATTTTAATTTGGGAAAAAAATTAAGATTCTTTTATGGTTGAAGGAGTAGTAATTTTTATCTTGGATATAATTTTATGTTTCCTTTTCTCTCTGCTCCAATTTTAGAGAAGTCCAAAGACAGAAAGAATCCAATTAAAATGGAACGAATTTCAAATATTTACACAGTCCGTTCGTTAAGAAATGTTTACTTGCATCCTCTTTTGTTATGCATTAAAATTTTACAGTATATTTTAAGGCATTTGCAAATACTTGACCTTTAAACTTTGTTTTACAAGCGTTTTTCAAGAAGAAAATGAGGATGAAATTTGAAAAGGAAAGTTGGGAAAATTGTTTTTAATGAGAAAACTCAAGAAACAAGAGATATCGTCGAGAAATTTTAATTTTCCAATATTAAATAGTCAAATTTTGTTGTATCATTATTATTAACTACATGATCGTAGTTAATAATCAACTCCTTTCAATGCTAAATATCAATCTAATTGATATGATTTCTTGAATCAATATATCTTCACAAATCGGTATAAAAATTCAAAATTCCTTGAAAGATATTCGTGTAAACATTAATGAAATTATCTGCAGAAAGAAGTCGAAGAGGGTTATGTTAATATATCAATATTACTCTACTTTTCAATCTTGGAAAAGTAATTCCTTGATGGAGATACAGACAATCTTACGAAACTGCATCTCAGAAAGAATTGAAAAAGGGGAGAAGACAGAAAAACAACGGAACTGTTGTTTTTATGAAGACATCGTCTTGGGGTTGGCATTTTGAACTAGTAGCATCGATATTTCATAGGAAGTTTGTCAGATAGAGAGGTCACTGACATTGTTTGTATTTCGGAATATTAAGTAACCAAAATTTTAAAAATAAGGCATTTTATTTGGATTCTTTTTTCATGTTGTTGGAGATTTTGTCATGCCTATTTTAGTTTTATAATTATCACCATGAATATATTTGCTCGGTTCTTTTTTTAGCGTCTTCGTAATTATTAAAGAATTTATAGTTACTTACAAATGCACCGATGTTGTAATAGACTGTTAACGTCAGAATCAGGCTTTTAAATCTGGTTGGTTCAAGGTTGGAACACTCGTAGATGGCTTTCTAAAGTGAAATTACTACGACATGAAGCCGTGAAAGTTCATTTTTGCACAGGGAATTTTTATTGTTGGGATTGTTTAATATTTTCAGTTCCGTTGGCATGAGTTAGATATTAGAAACAAGCCGCCCATTATTTATTACTTGAACAGTTTTTTATACTCTTTGTTTGGTTGTCCTCATCATTTCTATTATCACAATAATTTATGTAAAAGTAATAAGTACCTAGAAAATTAAAAGGTTTTTAAAGAAAATAATTGCATTGCTTTTTAAAGTAATTTTCTCCGGCCTGAATACACTTGTCTTTCTTTAAAGCCATTTCTCAAAACAGGAAACATATTCGGTTTTCAGAAGCTCCTCAAAAAGTCTTTGAAATTCTGTAACAGCTGAGATTGTGTTGAGAAATCTTCTACCACCTAATTTTTCCAAGGTTAGCGAACAAAAAAAATCATTAATTTCTGCCAAGAGAATGTTCTTTTTTTTTTGTTTTCTATCTTGATTCGCTTACTTCTATAATTCAATTGCAAAATGTTGTGGTTTATTTAGAGCTATTTTGTGTTTTTTCTAAATCCCCAGATAAGACTCAATTTCATAAAATGGAAATTCTTCTTTTGCGGAATATTTGTGCTTATGTAAGCAATAATAGGATTACTAGCGATGAAAACAGTAAAGTGCAGAAAACAACTTTGTGAAGTACAGCAAAGCGCCAGAATCGATGCGACATTTTCTAAAGAATACAGAAAAAATTTGATGACCAAACATTTTATTCTTTAGCTCAGCTGGCGTCGGCAAAAATGAAACTCCACAATTTAAATGCGAATGTAGAAAATATAGATGTTCTTTCAACAATTCACAAAGAAGATTTAGGTGCACAAGAGCTTCAGAAAATTCTATAGATTATCCTGCGGAGACTCAATGTGAAGGTTTAACAAAAGAAGCTACAAATGATTGAATCAAGAAATTTTTTATGGTCTCCAAAACTGTAAAATAAACGTTACAATTGCTTATGTTCGATGAGTAACTTGATTTTTATACACATAATGTTGACGAATTTCTATCCCTCCACATTACTGGTTGTGATAAGCAATATCCTTGATCACAATAGTGTTTTCAAGTATCACCAAACCACCCTCATAATCCTGAAGAAATAATCTTCCCAAGCGATCTGAATTAGGCCCTTGTCACTAAACCTTCCCAATTTAACCTCTTAGGCCGTACTGCATTTATCCTTGCTCTTGAAATTAATCCCTGTCCCTTTTCATTGTACATAGGACCTTCTCGACTCTTGTGGTCCGTGTCACCCGGTATCAGGGCCTGACAGTCGTTTGTCTTGTAGGAAACTTTTGATAAAGTACACTAGATGTTAGATATTGCATGATGAAAGGAATCAGCAGGCATTGGCTGCAATTTTGGTGTGATAAGGAACAAAAGTTTGTCAACACGAAAGAATGCTTTGTGTGTATATTAGTAAGGGTGACAGGTTCACGAAAGGGTTGGTGACTAATGGAGAATTTAACCCAAATATTAAACATTTCTAATTCAAGACTAATTTAGGATTCGTGAGCTAATTTTGAGTTACAGCTTATATATTATTCCCTGCACACGAAGAAAGGTTTTGTAAGTTGAGTGAGTATCAATCCAGGATCTGATCTTTAATGAGAGCAGCATAAAGAATCAAATCTGAATGACAAAGCATTTTATATTATAATAAAGAACGTGAAATCATGCAGAGGACACACCTACATCGACATTTCACACTCGATAACTTCAAGGAAGTATTCCAACTCCATCTATATTCAATTCAAAGCGCCACACCGTCCTTGAGTTCCAGACTGTCAACTTTTTATTCTTACCTTCCGGAATTGGAACACGAATTCGATATGATATTTCACCTCACTCTGAAAATGCTCCAATCCATATTTCATTTCAGGGTTTTGTTGTTATTTTTCCATTTTCCGGTTGTCATGAAGAGCATGAATTTATTGACGACAAGAAGATTTTGTGGTTAGGAAATGTCGGACAATTGTGGCTGAATTCATTTGAAATTCAGATAATTTTGAAATGGGTATCATTCAAACTTTCACTGTTTATTCTTGTATTTTATTCAAAGAATATTGCTCAAATCATTTTGTTCTCAAGCTTTTGTTGTGTTTAATTGCTAAATATGACGATCAGGTTAGTTTAACATGCTAGCATTGCTCAAAAATGTTGTAACTGAATATCTGGACCATACAATCAAATTATTTGTTGTTTTTAGTTATTGCATTCAGTTTCAGCAAGCCAATCAAAAGGCTTAAATCGTAGTTCCATAAGAGCCCTTGGACCATTATTAATTGAAATGAACTATACTTTTTCTTTCAAATAGAGAGAGACTTATAAGATTTAAAGTTTAGAGTGAATAGTAATTTTCAATTATAAGATAGTTGTTTTTATGCAGAGAAAATATTCTCCAATATATAAAAAGTTCTATTTTTGGAAAAAATAAATTCAATATCCGTCACCTTGAATATTTTCGTCTCTCCATCACTTCTGAAAATTGAATAACTTCAGCAAAGAAACTCATTTCTAGCAAACATTGATGTCAAACAACAAAACAACATCGATGTTTTCCTATGTTACGATCAATCATCATTCGAATGTTTTGTGCCTCAAACAAAAGAGTAAAATAAATAAACTTAATGCTAGCGAATGACAGTTTTAGGTTAGCTTCAAATAGAGAATGTATGTGATTTCCGAATAACCTGTAAAATACGAGCACACCACACCGAATTGTAAATTAGTTTCCAGAAATATTGGGGCAAAAAATTCAACACACTTGGTGATTTATACCGCAGCAACTTCATCACAAAATAAAGTTATTTTGCCCATATTTGTAATAATATATTCATAAAAGTTTATTAGCATTTTATAATAACTTTATTTATATTTGATATACCATACACGCAACAAAAAATTCTGATATATTTATTTTATTATTTATGTTCGATTGTTAGTTCAAATAAGGATATCAGCTTGTAAAATTATATATTTTAATGTTTACAAAAACATTTTTATATACCAGATAACATTTTATTTTTAACATATGCTACGGTAGTTCTATCGAATATTAATCAATAAATCCATACTCGGCATCTGTTTTCACCACGAAAGTTTGGAAAAGAAAACAACCGTTATAAAGAATTAATATATAAAGGTCAAATATTACAAGATACCATGTTACAAAAGGATTCGACAGTTTTAGATAAAAAATATATCAAGGGCATACAAAAATAATACAACAAATCCATAACACAATAATTCTGTGAAATCCTAATTTTGTCTTGTTACTATGGTAAAATCTATGATATATTTTATTGATGTGTAATTATTTATATCTGCGCGACGGTAGGGTAGAATAGGTGGCATCTAATTCGGGAATGCATTAGAGAGAAGAGGAACGCTACGCTACGTTGGCAACAGCTCACTATTAGACGGGGTGGCAGTTGAACAAGTTATAACTATGTTAACCTTGTAAAGCAAATAACTATGTTTCATTTTCTAATCTTCGATCTTTTCATTTGAAATCACTGACTAACGTTGATTTTTACAAATCGCAGCCCGAGTGCGTGTGCACTCCTACACTCGCTACATTTTTTTTGAATGAGCAATGTCTAGTTTAACATTGTATATCGTATTTTCAAGAAGATTAAACTTTGATGGGCAGAATGGAGAATTTTTTATTTTCACAAATCTGCACTGATTTATTTAACCGCGAACCGCTTTTCGCGCCATTATTTTTCATGATTATAAAAGAGGGTTATAACTTTCGAGAAGTCACCTAAATTTGATGACAAGCTTTGGAAATAATTTTCTTTCAAAATCCATGAATCTAAACGTCCACGGTGTCACCTGGAAAATAAACAGATACCTAGGAGGCATGCATTAGCTGTTAGTGGTGAAAATATTCGTGCTGCGGAAAAATAGCTGAGAGGTGATCAAAATGTAACTTATAGGGAGATTAAGCGAAATATTGACAATGCGTCTGCTACAGTATTTTACATTATTAGCTGACAATACGGTTAATTCCACATTTGTTGACTTCGGAACAAAAAAAAAAATGCCCCAGTAGACTGGTGCAAATATATGCTCCGGAAATTCAACCGAACGACGTTTCAGGGAGTTAATAATATTATTACGGATGACAAATCTTGGACCTACATCCATGACCCCGGAACCAAACTACATTCAGCAAATTTGGCTTTTGGAAATGGAAGGCCACAAAAATAGTAAGCATGAAAAGCTTAAACAAAAAAAAATGCTTTCTTCAGAAAGAGTGGTCCAGTCGCAGTAACTCTTCTTGAGAATTATAAAAAAATAACAGCAGATTTGTATACAGAAGTCTGTTTTCCCAAAGTCTTCAATAAATTGCACGTAGAGCGATCAAAGACTGGTTTGTGTAGCATTTTGTTGCATCATGAAAACGGGACTACGCATACAGGCACAATTTTTTTTTATTAATTGAGGGTGCAGCTTTGTCGGATGTCAATATCCGTTCGGCAACATATCAGTCGTTTTATCCCAATATTCACGAAGACATTTTGGGCATTTGTAAATTATTTCAACGCTGTCATGTACCTCCCATTATCCCTCACTCTCTTGCATGTGCCTTAATTAACCATGAAATCGTTAATTACCATTAAAACAATTAAGAAAATTGATTCTCCTTTCCTGATTGTCAACTACTTTCCAATAAGCTACCGAGTAGCGAATTAATTAGGTCAATATCTTGAAAATTGCAGGACGAGAAGTGAAGACACCAAATTTCAAAGTGAGGACAATAACGCTTTTGTTTCTATGAAAGTGTCCGTTCGAAAACAGTGACAGTCCATGATCAATGAATCGTTTTCGACGGGATAGGTCGAAACCATATTTCGTCTTTCTTACTCTTGTCAAACCAAAAATTACTATTGCGCAGGTACTACGTAACCGCGTTCAGAGGCGCGATTTTGTAACTTTCGATTCGATAGATTTGATTTTTGACTAAGCTTTCTGTAATTTTCTGGTTGCCATATGCAAATTATTCGAAAACTACTTCCTGATAGCGATTTATAATTTTACAATTCAACTGCTCTGCTGCAATAGATATCAGATTCTTTGAATATGAACTAGTAGATAGTGAGAAAAATCATAAATGATTATTTAACGTAGCGCAAGTAGAATGAATTAGTATTTATGTATAAAATAAACCCAATGTACGAGACGCAAGGCAAAATTAGTAGGAAAAAAAAATTATTATTTACCGTCTACAAACAATAAATATGACAAGTTTGGATTATTAAAAAAAGTTCGGAGAAGTTGCAGACGTTTACGATATGCACATCACAATATCGTGTGCATGTCGAGTTGAAATAATTCAAATAATATGGTGATGTACTAATTCTTAACGTCTGCAACTTCCTCTGAACCTTTTTAACTGGAGACTTGTCATCTATTTTGTTTTTACAGAGGGTGATAATAATTTTTTTTACAAATTCTGTCCTATATTTCGTGCTTTCCTGTATGACTTGAAAGTGGCTTAATTGGGTTGGAATATTGTTCAATTTTACTTGCAGACAGTAAACGATCAGTTATGATTTTCGCTCACTACTATTAGCTTCATATGGCAGGGAAAATCTAATTTTAGTCGAAAATGAAGTTATACAATCGCGCCCCAATACTTCAAGTCTATGGATGTGCACAGTAGATAAATAAATCAATTTAGAAACACAATTGCAGTGCTAACTTTGCTTATCGCCTTGCGCCGACTCAATTTCATAGTACCCTATTCTATGAATTTATGACTTTTTCAAAGGAATTGCCCAAAAATGAACCAAGTGGCTTTTTCTTGTATTTAGAGGTAGATAAGTTTTTTATATCAGTATCAAATGTTCGAAATAAATTCTGTTGAAACTTCCTTGAGTTTAAATTGGACCAGAACTCGTCTTATAACTCTACTACTTACATATACCTCTTCGAACGAGGTAGACAAGAGATTCATTCAAATTTCATCAGCAATTTTCTTATTAGCAGAGATAATACAAATCTGTTGGAATACTTTAATTTTTAAATTCGTACTATCAAAATTTGAAAAAAATATTGGCGGTTTTATCAGACATATACTATATTTTGATCTTCCCACATGATTTCCAAGTCATTTGAGAAGATCACATAAATAATTTGATCAATAAAACAATTGAACTATCCGTAATAGCAATAAATTTTATAGTGGGTGTTGGGAATATGTCACAATAGGAGTTTGACATTACCCCACAAGATGTAGTACATATCTATCACGAACAAATCCATAGTCATGCTATATCGTAACGTAAATGTCAAAGTGAGCTGGTCACACCTTTATTATAGTTTTATGACGTCATTTGATGCATTTTCTGAAGAACAAACATATTATTGAGATATTTTTTAGTGGAACAATGCAATATTTTTCAAAGACCACTTCAAATTCAAAATATATTTGAAGTAATCTAATCTTTATTTATGTACAATATTTTATGATTTATTTACGTTTTTAAGTGCAGTGATAACAATATCAATTGCATTATATTTTTTCAAACAAGAAGAGTTCTGATTGACAATATCTCATATTTACGACCTTCCCATTGGAAAGCTTGAAGGCGTCCAATATTTGTTGGATCATTAGATGCAATTTCAATTTCCAATCTTGTAGATAAGTAGAATTGAGTAAAGTGAAAATTCTGACATGTTTAGTGTTAAATTAGACATTAGTTACATCCTATAAACTTCCCAGACTTGTCTTGTACTAAGTTCGAACTATCAACTCCAGATCTCAGTTAATGAGGAACCTTCTTGTTCAGCCATCACATCCAACAGCAAAAACTTTCCGACAGCATTGATCACTTCTTAATCTGGTTTGGATCCATCGTACATCTTGCACAATACAACACAAACGTAGAATTACTGTCTGAATTAACGGGTTCGTAAATTAGGTTGCCCTATTTTAAGAGAACGTAGCTACTTCGCTTTCAAACTTTGCTTCTTGCCAAAAAAGGTAAAAGAGTATTTTTATCGGCAACTATCATGCCTTCAACCTACATTCTCATAGAGAAAACTACTTTTAAGTCGTTTTGGTAAGGATAGAAATCGCGGCTTTTCACGGAATGGTTTAGAGTTTAAAGAAATTCTTACGATTACATCAATAATTCAATGGGAATCTAGTGGCTGAAAAGCATGACATGAACATATATTTTTTTATTACCTATTGCTTGTGTTTTATTCATCCAGAACAACTGACCCAAGCTAAGTCCTCAAAAATTTTGTAAATTTACTCGGGTCCGAATCCACAATTTTGCATAGCTCATTGAAATGGGCTGCACATTTTTTTTGACATGCGAATCTGAGCCTGAAATATAGTCATTTTGACGGCACGAAGCTAGCTTAATTTAAGTGAAAACTCATCGAATCCCACGTGGTGGTAACCGAGCTTTACTGAGATGCTGTAAAATCCTTGAAGACTATCTAAAAGCCTAATTCATTCAAAACGATTAAACCAGCATTCACGTTACATAAACTTTAATTAAAAAATAAAACTATGATCAAATCAGCCCAGATGGCTGCACAAGCTTTGAACTTCAACACTTTTATTGATTGTGGCTAGAACAAGCAATTAACAATTCGAAAAGGTTATCCTTTCGTTATAAACTTTCAACTTTCAAAGGGTATTTCGGGCGCTAGCGGTTGATTCTGAGAATTAATTATTTAATTTTTTTTTTACAACTTGAATTTATATGGGCTGGTACAGTGAAACGTTTTGAGAAAATATAATAATAGGTACTCTAATTAATCTATAGGAATATAATGGGAACAGAATGTGATTTTTGAAACTGAGGATTATTTTGAATATTGAATGTAATTGATTACTGCATGAATTGGATCTGTCTTTGTGGCTGATGACTACTAGGGTAGCGCAAACACAAATGGACCCAGATTTTTGGGAAAGACGCAAATAAATCTGCCTGATATTCACCAAAACACTAGGTCAGGTTGTTTATGCGACTGATAGCTATTTGTAATATAACAAGTTTCGAATTATTTAATTTAGAAGCTCCACTGCTAACACAAACATCTTCTGGGTTGATTGCTGCTCGAAGCAGCACGAACCAAGAGCCCCTTGAGTTAACTTGGGAAACTTTTTACCATGTTTCTTGAATTCACTTTGCGTGATTGCTGTTCTCAATAGCTCGAAGAGATCCAAATCAAAATATGATACACTGGGATTTGTTTTTTTCTTGGACTCTCCTCAGTTTGAATTCAATGGGCAATGCACGGGGCCAAAATCTCTTTTGACGTTGACGGAGTTTTCTTGGTTCATTTATTCAACATACTCACCAGAAGGTATTAATTACGATGCGTACATTTTATCTATCTTCCTTTTGTCTTTAATTGGTAATTCGATCTCAAGCTTCACCAATATTTCTGTGATCGAAAAACTGGATTATTTTTTACCTAACGGCGAGTGTTGTATTGATTGATTGATTCCTCAGTTTGTGTAAAGAGTTTTTTATAGAGAAAAGATAAGAGAGTAATTGAAAATGATATCCAAAATTCATTCCACTACATATGTAGTTCTGAATTAAGGTCAAATTAATTGTATTTAATCTTGGAGTAAGGTATTTTCAAATATTATTCTTTGTTCAACGTTCTCAGCTGACAAATAGTGTGACAATAGCCGTAGGGGCGTTCCCGTTCAAATTGGTAGAAGATACTGAGATTTTGATGGATATATTCATTTTGAGCATCCCTGAATCCATTTTGACTATTTTTGGCTTTCTATCGGTACGTATGTATGTGCGTAACTCGCAAATCTCACAACTCGTCAAACGTATAATGCTGAAAGTTTGTATTTAAGACTAGTACAGAGTCTTGATGGGCACCTCACATTATGGTTGCAATCGTCTGTACCGGAAGTGCATTTTACTTGAAACTTTTTTTGAATTTTTCGCATAAATCCAATCGGCAGAGCCTGAAGTGCACTTTATATAACAGACTTTTCGAATTTTCCTCATAAATTCAAAACAATCAGTCGTAGAATATTGAAAATTCATATTAAGCACTTCTATAACATCTAGTTGTACACCTTGCATTATGGTTGCGATCGGCTAAGCCGGAAGTGCAGTTCACTCGAAACATTTTTCGAGTTTTCCGCATAAATCCAAAACGATTGAACGTAGAATATTAGAATTCAGTATTCAGGACGATTATACCGTCTAGATGCTCATATCCTATTTTAATTGAGATCGGCAGAGCCGGAAGTGCACTAGACTTGACAGACTTTTGGAATTTTTCGCATAAATTTGAAACAATCCGTTGTAGAGCATTGAAATTTGAAATTTCAGTCTGCTGTAGCATTTTAATGATTGCCTACTATTTTCATAACAATACATGCGCATAAATTCAGAACTGTTAGCCGTAGAATCTTGGAAATCAGTATTTAGGAATGTTGTAGCATAAGACTGGATTTTAAAAATAAATTATTTCAAAATATAACATATATTTTCAGTTACAGCTTTGGTAATGAGCTTTCAAAACATAGAAACTGCCCATTTGGCACACAGTTGAATATGTGATGAGATTAATAGTTTGTGCAAATATTAAACTGGTCGGCTATGTTTGTTATCTACGGTCAAATATTTAACATTTGCGGTTTTCGAAATGTATATTTATATACCCCTGTTAACAATTATTAGATTATTACTCATTTAGAAGTATGAATGAATAAATTATATGATCGATTTCGAATAAAAGTAGATTTAAAACGTGAAATGGTTTGGAAGGCGATGCTGATAGTTTTATTCGATTTGGAAAGAACTGTGCTGTCAAATTAAATGTCAAGAAATAGTAATAAAAACACTGGAAGTTATTAGAAACTTTCAGTAATTTCAGATATTAGTCAAAAAAAAAAAACAGTAATATGAGCCAACGGTTTTGATCCATATTATAGCAATGAGTCGAATTCTTGGACCGAGTGCTCGTGACAGAAAAAAAAGGAACAATTTTTTATAGACTGCCATTTATAGTTGTAAGCTTAAGATATTTCCTGCTAGTCTGTGAAAAATGATCTTATTTTTAGCGCATTTTTGCAAAAAAAAAAAAATACGCTATTGTATTCACTTTGGCTGTCTGCCTGCCGTGGCGCTGAGTTCTCAGCAACTACAGCACTTACAGACTTGAAACTGGTACTAAATGAAAGCTGCTGTTTCGTGGTTTACTCAAACTGCTTGATTTTTTTTCATACACCCAGTTTTGGGTTAAAAATTGAATATTTTATTATACAACCTTGATAAAGATCAAGTTATTATTTAAGGGTACAGCACATGACATCCCGTCAGTCAATAACTGAACAATAAAGACTAAAAGGTCCTTTTAAGCTTATGTATAAAATGGTCACAAAATAAAAATTTCAATAGGTGATTCGTTTTTGTTTTATAAAAAAGTATTTCAAATCCTCAATAAATCAGGAAGTACAGCTGATATTCAAAAATTTATTTCAAAAAAGTTTCAGTACAGGTTGGAGCTCAATTAAAAATTGGATGAGGGTAGCTTATTTGTTATTTTGTGTTTGATAGTGTATTTTCGGGAAAAAAATACGCTATTAAATTCACTTTGATGAGACTCTCTCAACAACTACAGCACTTACAGACTTGAAACTGGTACTAAATGAAAGCTGCTATTTCATAGATTTACCCAAATTGCTTGATTTCAAGCTCAGTGATTGTGGAAGATAGTAATTTGCGAATACTTTAAACTAACAAACATTCATGAACTGCCAAAATTTTTTTTGTCTATATTTGTCAGTTATCGTCGATTAGAAATTATAATTCTGTTCATCTGTTCTGGCATCCTACGATTCCTGGATATTTCTAATGGTTAAAATAATTATAAAGAGTCAACGATTTGAAAAAAAAAATATAACAATCACAGCGCCGGCGCCGACGAGAAATGATTCTTAAAAATTATATTAACATAGGAATACAAATGACAATTGATTTATTTACTGTATTCTTTGGAATGAACCATTGAAAATATTACCTTTATATACGAGGTTCATTCCAAATCAATTACCGAAAATAGTAGTTCCGTACATTGAAGTGGGTAACTACTAATATACATGCTTTTACCAAATCAAGGTTAATTGATAGGGTGTATTCATGTGGTCTTATAACTTGGTAACCGTTTGGTGAATGATTACAAGCCTGCATTACGAGCACTGAAGTATTAACGACGGTTCTACTGATAACCTGGTACAACATTTGCTATGTATAGAAGCTGCAATTATGTCTCATTGATTTAGAGCTGAAATTAACCTTCAAAAATAGATCAAATGCGAAACATAAATAGATCTGCATCTGAAATAATTTAAAATTTAATTTACTTACAGAGTTGCACTCATATCCCCTTTTTGGAGGCAACTGCACCCTCGTCGGAGGCGGTGCAGCCCACGATGCAGGTCTTTGCCATCTCCGATTAACATCTTGCCTCATCTGAACATCACAAGTTGAATTATGACGGGGTACAGCTTCAGAATTTTCTTTATTCTGTTCTCGACCACTACTTGGTTGTATAGACCGCCACATTTTAGTTTAGTGTGAAATAGGCTTCTTAGCTGTTGTGGTTACATCGTCGAAGGAAGTGGTTGATAAGAAAAAAATTGCTTCACTTGTTTTAATGCAAACGTCAGTTTTGAACGTCAGAATTCACACATATTTTTAAACACCAATTCGTAACACTGACGTAGAAATATGAAGTACCTTTGAAACCATCAATTTTTTTACTTGAATTTAAATGCGCACTACACAGAAAATATTTACGTAATATTATTGTTTACATTTGTCGCCAATTGTTCGAGTACGTCAACATGACAGATTTGACAAAACATAAGTATCTCATAAAGAGAATTTGTTGAAAAACACCTGCAGTTTAGAAATTATTAAGGTTGGAGTAAAACTGAAAAGCCTATTTTAGAATGAATGGCTATAATTAGAAACAAGTCTATACAGGTTTAATTGATTACAAAAGGAAATACTGGCTCATAATTGTGGAATAATGCAAGCAATTAATTAGATTATTTAGCAAAATCAGCAAAAATTAGTGCTTAATGAATCACATTCTGAGTCAGCAAAAATAAGCAAATCCTATTTGTCAAATTTAATAGCAATTAATTCATATTTTTATTTTATTCACAATTGAATACTTCTATTCGAATAATAAGAACTATTCAGCGCTTCTGATTTATTCAACCTTTTCTAATAAATTTACTTTATTTAAATTAAAATAATTTTCCAGTAGTCACACCATCAACAAATTTATGTATCATTCGACATTGAATTTTACATGTTCCTGACAAGTATTATTCTGTATTTTACGGTATATTGATGTAATATACAAGGCAGAAGAAGTAATTAATTTAATTTTACATCAATGAGATCATCCTGACAATAAGATGTTTCGATTGATGAAGGCATGGCCCGTTCTTAGAATCTTAAGGTGTGCCTCGTACGTAATACTCAACTATTATACTAATGTTGAATTTGATATTCGAAAGACGTTTGACAATACGCCAAATGATTCGATTTAAATAATTGTGGAATTTTAGTTTTCTTGATTTAATAGAAGCTCCTCAGTGGAAAAGTAAAGAAGAAGATTCAGAAAAGGGGTTTTATCTAATAAAAATTTAGGAATTTGAAGACATCCATATGGAGTAGCAATATTTTGAAGAACAATTTTAGCAATGGCATATGAAACGAATTGTTTTTCTTATTACGAAATATTATTTGCAATGCAACATTTACAAAATATTTTTGATTCTTCGCAAGCACATTTTGTTTAACTTTGACGAGTACTGCACAATATTTTTTATAACTCATTACCCGTTATTTCCCACTGTTTATATAAAATTTACGATTGTTCAATACATTCAAATTTACCATCACAACATTGGTATTTTAATTGGTTGTAAAATAAACACTTTCACCACGATACGAAAATTGTTTCTTAGAACATCACTGTTAGATTGAGTAGCATCTTGCAATGTAAACAGCACAGTACACCTTATAGCTAGCAATAATCTTCTCAATAAATCAGTTTTCTATCGCTGTGTAAATCCAACTGTCAGTTCTCTGCTAAGGCAGCCCCGTTATGTTTTCGACAAATTACAATAACAGATGAAGGTGACTAAATGATGTGAGTACATAAGACGTAATATACGCGCTGTGCTATGCGTATGACTAGCACATAAAGACTGAGTAGGTAAGTGTTTGCTTAGCCAATGAAGTATGCAGCAGTAAAAAATATGATGCTTTATCTTGAACCATGTTTGTCGTTGCGATTACTGAATGGTAGATAAGGCATGGGGACTGGAACGAAGTGGAAACCACCGTGAAATTATTGCTGCATCAAGACTTCAACATCAAGATAAATTTTGTAGACATTGCATATATTTTAGACCAAGAGGTGGTGACAGTTGAGGCTCTCGATTTTATACCGCATGCCTTTTTGAGAATTGAAAATTTATCCCTTGATAAAAAAGATAAAATAGTTATCGATGCACGTTTTCCGGCCGTAGTGCAAACCCCAATTATATTCTTTAGAAAAAATAGATTTTTACGTGACAACATTTTACATACCTTTGTAACGTGAAATAATTGAAATTTATTTAAAATCTAGTACTAAAAATCAAGCAATTCGCAAAAGATTCGAACAGTCATGTGAACTTGTAAAAAAATATATGAAATTCCGTGTTTTCAAATTGTATGCCAATGAAAAGAATGAGAGTTTCAATCATGAGACCCTTGTGAAAAAATTGGCATGCATCCCTCGTTGGCACAAAGGTGGGAAATTTTGAGGAAATCTTGCAAAAATTTAAACCACTTAGCCGGGATTTATTATATGATTTGCCACCCTTGTGCCAACGAGAGATGCATGCCTTTTCACAAGAATCTCATGGCTGAAACTTACATCCTTTTCATTGGCATGCAATTTGAAAATACGGAATTTCACATATTTTTAGCGCATTTTTGCAAAAATAAAATACGCTATTATATTTATTTTGGCTGTCTGATTGGCTAGCGTGACGCAGAGTTCTCAGCAGCTACAGCACTTACAGACTTAAAAGTCTAATTTTGGGTAAAAAATCAAATAAAAATTGAAGAGCTAATTATTACTGCTGAACTATGCATAACTGGAATCTAAAAACTGCTGCACAGAATGAGCAACATGTTGATAATTAAATTTCATACCTTAAATTTTAAAATCATATGGGTTAGTAGGTTAGTACCCATTTTAGGGTAGGAACTATTTATTTCAATATCTCACGAGTTAAACAAGATATTGACATGCAGATTTCGATGCCACTATCAGAATAAATTAAACTTTTATTTTTATGATCAATTTAGGCCAGTGCATGACTTCCTGTTACTCATTCCCATAAATATGTAGTTTCGGAGGTAATTACACCAAATTTTCAGGGGACTTTTTTTTCATATAACTTTGATAAAGATCGATTTATTATTTTAGGGTACAGCACAATATGATTCTTTTATTTTATTTTCACAAGTTCACATGACCGTTTAAGTCTTTTTGTCTTTAGTACTAGGCTTTAAATCACTTTCAACTATTTCACGTTACAAAGGCATGCAAAATATTGTCACGGAAAAACCCAATTTGAAAAAAATATATGATTGGAGTATGTATTATTTCCGGAAAGTGTGCATCGGTCAATAATCTTTCTATCTTTCTTATCAAGGGATAAATTTCAATCCTCAAAAAGGCATGGGGTATAAAATCGGAGAACAGCAGCTATCATCATCTTCCACCATTCCACCATTTGTTTTAGGCAGCAGTCTAGTTGCACTGCGAGTTAGGTTTTAATCTGACTTGGAAAAAATAGCCAAGCCAAATCAAGGACTCTCAGATGAACAGTAACAAATATGGGCCTTATTTTATTTAACGGAAGTCCTTTTTTAGAAGATTTCAGTAAAAAAATAAAAAATTCTATGATGTTTTGGGAATTAAACCAATTTTGACTGTGCCATAAATGGTTTCGGTTATAATTGATGGATGTCTTAAAACGAACTACAGATCGCACCTCAGTTAAATTTTACCCAACAAAACCAAAAGTACAAATAAGTATTGTGAAACTGACAGAAATGACATTTCGTGATTTCAACAGACTTATCCGTCTTGAGATACCTAAATCCATTTTGACTATTTTCGGCTTGACGTCCGTATTTGTGTATGTACGTATGTGTGAACGTCTGTAACCAGCGTAGCTCGAAAACGGGTAACCGTAAAATGTATAGATTTTGTATTTGAGACTAGTCTAAGATCTAGTTGTATACCTCGCATTATGGTACCGGAAGTGCCCAAAATGGTTAACCACAGGATGTTTAAATTCAGTATTTGAAATTGCTGTAGCATTCAAATGTACCAATCGGATGAAATGGACGTGCATTTTATATAACAGTCTTCTCGAATGTTTCGCATAAATTCAAAACAATAAGTCGTATGATATTGAAATTTCGTATTAAGCATTTCTATAACATCTAGTTGTACACCTAGCATTATGATTACGATCGGCTGAACCGGAAATGCAGTTTACTGAACAGTTTTTCGAATTTTTTGGATAAATCCGGAATGATCAGTAGTAGAATCTTGAAATTTATTTAAAGCAGCATTCAAAAGATAACTTTATATTCTCATAGCAATCTATTGAGCCGGAAGTAAACCTTATTTGACAATATTTTTTGCATGAATTCGAAACTATTAACCGGAGAATGCTGTAGCGTTTTAATTAATTGTAACATCTAAATAATCACTTCAAATTTTGGTTGCAATCGATTATGCCTTATGTCAATTCAGTATTAACTGTCAATTATTCAGTCAAAAAGTGTACAAATAAATCATGTATTTTCCACAAAAGATCTTTTCATTTATGGTACATCCATTCTCAAATTGTTCTGCTTCTAACAGTATAGATATCTTTATTGAGTGATTAAGTGATTAAGTTAGTTTTTGTTAAGTATAGGTCAGTCTGAACTGTCAGTTAACATGTCAAATTAATTCCATTGATCAATCTTTTCCTGGGCATCTTCTTCTCATTCGCATATGACACTCAGGAATTCATTTCAATCTATATATACGTAGTTCGTTTGTGTGTGCACGATTAATTCAACAGCACGCGATCTTCCGTGATTAGAATCTTTCAATGTGCATAGCTTGTGTGTCATTAGTCCCGACGTACGTTCGTTCAAATATATTCCAAGAGATCTACCGATAAATATGAGTTCACCGATTATGTAACGCTGAAATGTCACCCAATGTTGAATATGCACACAAGGTTCTGTTTATTCATGGATATTAGGGCATGTTTGGTTTATGAGCGCCAACTTTAGAATTACAAAAAGGTACATGAGATTTTCCAAGTCAACTTTATTTAGTAAGCAGGCGCAACAACAAACGTTTCTTATGTTAGCATTATCGTAGGCTTGGAGACTTGCAAAAACTCCCAAATATATAAAAAAAAAGTTTGTATATTAGGATTTAAACAGCAAAAACATGATTTTTTAAAAAGTAAGGACTAAGTGCCAGTTGAAAAAAGTGCGTGTACGCATAACAAGAAATTGCATAATGGCACACTTAGATAATAATTAGTTGTTGAGGTCAAGCAATAGAACAGGAATCAAATCAAGATGACAAAATAAACAACAGCGCATCATGACATTAAAAATCATTTCAAAATGTTATTATATATAGGGCTAAAGTGAGGATTTATTTCATTAATATACCGTTTATCTTCTTTTATATTTATGACATTTCAAGAGTTAGTCTTTTTCAGATAAGTTTAATTGTGCAAGTTACATGTATTTTCAAAATTGAAGGAATGTTCAGTGTTGATGCAGTGACATCTAAAGCGCAATTAGGAGCATTTATATTTGTTTTTTACAATAGTGTTTTTAAATAAGATTTATCGCAACCATTACTTGTTTTGTTCTTCATCATTATTCAGAAAATGGAGTAGCAAAAGTTGTGAAAACAAATACTAAAACAAAAGAAGGAAAATTTCTATGATGTTGGGAGATTATGTTTGGAACGTAAAGTCAAATGCATGTTCGTTGGAATTATATTCTTACAGCAATATTTCTGCTTTATATTTCATTCATGTAATCAATAGCACACAATATTATTGTATACGAAATTTTAATCATCATTAAAACTGAGTTCATTTCATAAATTGTATTGAATATCAACCATGAAGTGGTAGGTAAAAATAAATCCACTCATAAAACTCAGCATCTAGTGTGCTGTGTGCGGAATATATTTAATGAATCTTCAGCTCTCGAATTACACTATAAAATCATCTCTTTTAGTTTCTACTGAACTATTCAACTTTCCCCACCAATACTGGTTGTGCAACATGATAAAACTAATGAAGAGACATACTCGCAATGTTAGACGAAGCGTGATGAACCCAACCAATATTATGATGACCGGATTTGGTTGTAACAGTTAAGCATCGCCATAGCACAATGCAGGAAACAAAAGAAGGTGTGCCGAGCTCCCTCCTAAATCGGATGTTTTTGTATGAGTAGGCTGCAGTTTATGTAGTGATGTGCTTTTGTTTTGGAGCCATACATTCTATGATTTTTGTGTAGTCGAAATTTAATAGCTTTATTGTTTGAATGGAATCTGATCATCTATGAATTATGAAATATTACAATATTTTACCGTTTTTTATTGTAAACATACTCAGCTTTTGTTCAAAAATTCAATCAATTCAAAGAAAAGTTCCACAAAAATAATTAATGTTGTCTACATATTTTTAAAAAAAAATATTGTGGATAAAAACTAAAGCAAATAAAATAGGCTGTTTATTTATTATTCACTGACAAAATAAATAAAGATAAAATTTCAAAATAAATATTTGGATCATTCACATGACACGAAGATTCAATCAAGGATTTAAATAAATAAACTATTAAAATTTTTACATTTGAATATTCAAGGTGACAGAAGAATTTTAATTACTTCTGTAAACATTTGAACGAGGAAATGTATCACACAACCATAAAAGAATTCGATTTGGCCTCATTCATATTTTATTTATAATAATTTAAATAAAATTTGGCCACTGTTTATTTATACTAACATAGACAAAAGCGACACTCGTCGATTTCTGCTGGGGCAAGTTTTGAACTGCGCAGGTCGTCCGCGCACACTATATTTTTTACCAAAAAATGGACTCTCAAAATCATATAAAAATATTACAACCAAGTGAACGAAATATTGAACTAACAGGCAATCAAATTACACACTAAAATGGAGATAAATATACTATCATACATTCGAATTCGTGACATTGGATTCAAAATTGAAACTTGAAGGCTTGTAGAGCCAACCCTACGTCGCGTAAACTCTGAACTCGAGCAGGCAGCTGTTAGATGCGCTGTTGCCAAATTAAATTCATGCCAAAAATACTTATATTTCTAATTTTAGTATGGCTATCAAAAACTTTAAAATGTTTCTGCTGTTCCAGATATACTATCTTTTTCCTGTTAAACTAAGGAAGCGAAGATAAAGAAACAGTATTTCTTCATGTTAAAAGTGTGACTCACTTCTGGTAAACATCACTTACTTAATATTCTGAAATGGTACAACATGAATTCAAGAGTTCAATGCAACATAAATTACAAGCAAATGACCTAAGGTAGTTGTTCCACATACATTTACGAAAACAAACATAATAGGAATTTATGAGTCCACCAAGATATCTCTACAAATTGGCTGGATTACTAACAAGATTATTTTTATTACCGGTAAAAATGCGAAAAACTAATATCATTAGTACGCAGATAAGTAGATGAGCTCACCATTATACGTAATCGTCTTGTTGAAAGCTGTTTGGCATTTGTTAGGTTGGTAACTATGTTTTGTTTGTCATCTTCGCCATTACAGTGAAAGGAGTATAACCTATATATTTATGTATATGTGAGTGTCATTATTCTCGCTGTTCTTCCGCATTTTGATAGGAGGGGGACAAGACGGACAAAGCCAGTCGAAAGGAGAAAATATACAGACAATTTCAGTTTAATTTTAAAGGGATTATCTAGGATTATGGTTCTGAACTGCAAGTTCCTGATTAGATTTTAATTCCTACATTCAAATTGGTTCAACAGAACTGAAACTTTTATCCTTAATTAAACATTCTGTACAATTGATACATATATTCCCTTAGAAACAGTCCAGTATTTTTCATTGGACACATTAGGGATGTGCCTGGGAATCCCCAAGTCATGTGTGTAATAAATAAATTTAAAAAATCAAATGTATTCAATTATTTATCTTTATCGCTGTACAACATATAATAATGGCTAAGAGAGTGGGTTGTCACTAGAAATGTCCTAAAATTCATTCACTAAATGCAATAGGCTACAATGTCTTATTGATTATTTGAATATTATTATGTGCACGTTAAAAAATGTGCGTGCGCGCATAGATAACTGTCAGTTGTTGCGGTCAACCAATATAACAAGAACCAAATCGAAGTGTCATAATAAACAGGGCATTATAACGTATAATAAACAATAAAAAAATAATTTCAAAATTTTATTATATATACAGCCTGCTCCATTTAAGTGCTACACTTGCTATTTCGAGAACTGGAAGAGATATGAAGTTGGTTGATTTAGCAAATAATTTCTATATTATATGACTATTAAAATAAGCGAAACAAAAATATTTCGTAGCCAATGGCCCTCAAAATATGGGATCCAACTTTTTCATTTTAAATTATATTCTACTTTTTTTATTAGCTTATATTCGATTTAGATTTTTTTCTGAAAAGATCGATAAAGCACACTTATAGTCCTATATATTGAAAATTGAGAAGAATGCAAATAAAAATTGTTATATTTCAATTTAAAATTGATACAAATGAGAGTGCTATGAAAGAAAAAAAACGAGAAACGGCCAACTCAGCCAATAGTGAAAGAAATCAATGTGACATATGTCCAAATCAAAGTGTCGAGAAACGAATAAAATATAGGGAAAAAAAAATAGAAAAACGAAAAAGACATTATTTACAAATTTTATTTAAAATTATTTCTGTTGTTATTAATACATAATTGTACTCTTTTTATCAAATTATCTCTTACTTTTCTCAAAGTTTGCTCATTATTATTGATAATAGTATTTTCAATGGTATTTTTCAAGTGCTGAACATATGAATGAACTGTTTTATAGACTTCATTTTTAACGTAGTCCCACAAGAAACAATCTAAAGGACTAAGATTCGGCGATCTTGCGGGCCACGAAATGAGACCATGTGTGCTACTACACTGATTTGCAAACTTATTATTTAAAAAATCAACAGTTTTGAAAATAATATTTCTAAAATCTGCTAGTGGCAGATCATCTAAAATGATGTTTCTTAATACTTCTAAATATTTGTCTCTAGTCAGGTACCTTTGTACATGTAAACATATGTATTATCATTTAATATCGCACACCACACATTTATGCTAAATTTATGCTGGAAATCTCTGTCTCTAAGTGCAATAGGATTTCCATGACTCCAAAATTGTGTATTTCTTCTATTGCACATGCCGTTATTTGAAGTATTAGCTCAATCTGTCTATATAATTGATTTCAAAATGTCGGGTTCTTTATTTATTAGGAAATTATAAAATTCAGATCGTCTTGCGCGGTCTCCAGGTTATAAATGATGAATTTTATGCAATATAAATGGTTTGTATTTTTTTTTTTATTCGATGAACAATGACCAGTCCTATGCCATTTACATCAACAAAAAGCTCTTAATCCGGTAAATTTAATAAATTTTATTCTATCCAAAAATATGGACATTTGCGCCAAATAAAAGCCCCTGCTATTCTAGGAACTTCTAATGTTAGTATGAAGGGTTCTAAAAACGGCTTTATTGAATTACAATAATATTTAGAGTTTATTTTCATTTCATTTAATAAGAAAAAAAATTATAACACATCATATACTCACCTATGTGTCATAGGAGTTTTTGCTATAGGTTTCGGAAAAGGGAGCAAGATATGTATGCACATATATGTACATTGAAATAATCTTGGTATGTAAAAATTTCAATCTATGAAAAAAACTAATTGACCATAGGTTTTACAAAAAAAAAATAATAATAATCATATCAAGAATACAGCTCAATAAAAAATAAAACATCGATGTTTAGATTAGAATTTCAATGAAGGGAAACCCCCCTACGGAACATGTTCTGCGTTTACTGGGAATTAATCCTTTGGTGCAGATGGTCATTTTTATTTTTCCTGCTTTCAAGCGTTGGCGCACATGTCTAATGTGATAAGAAATTTATACCTGATTTGGTGCGGTTGGCAATCTCCCCAATGACCACACCTAAATTGCATTCAGCAGCAACCATTCGTATCGAAGCCCTTAGATAGACTTTAAAGGAAGCTAATATATTTATTTCTGTGTCCTGATTTTCATTTCTAACACGCTTTTAAACAAACGCATCCAATTTTGCACGCAATGTAAGTTTTAATTTTCGAAAATAATGAGCGTTAGGAACTCGCCGATCAGGAAAGCGTTCCTTGTACATATTTATCGCATTGAAGGTATTTTTTAGAGATAAAATGTGAACTTCATACATAACAATTATTTCTTTGTGAGCAAAATTAATTTTTTTTCATGTAGAAAACACACCAAATTTTATCTTTGACATTAACAACAATTAATTCTCACCAACTCTGATTTGTATCAATTTTAAATTGAAACATAACAATAAGTGTGTTATATCGATGTATTCATGGAATATTGAATCGAATGAGTTAATAAAAAAAAGGTCTAATTCAAAATAAAAAAGTTGGATTTCAAATTTTAAGTATTATTTTAATAGCCTTATAATATATAATATAGAAATAGTTTGCTGATTTAACCAACTTAGTATCTCTTATAGTTCTCGAGATTGCAATAGTGTAGCACTTTAATGGAACACCCTGTATAGTGCTGAGGGCTAAGGTGCCGTTTTTTTTCACCAATATTTCGCTTATTTTGTTTGATATTTGTAGCATTTCAAATATTAGTCTTCCATTTAAATTCGTTTCATTGTGCAAGATTCGTGTCTTCTCATTAAAGAACTGTCCAATGTTGACATTTGGAGCATTTATTTCTGTTTATTTATTGTTGCGCCTAGTTTAATCAATCCGTGTTTTTAAATTAAGTTTATTATGGCCAATGTGACACGCGAAACTTACCAGAATTTCATAGTTTTTCCAAATAAATTAATCCATTGTAATCATAGAGAATAAATTTATTTCGTTGAAAAAAATTTTAAAATCTTGTAAAAAGGTGTAACAAGCAAAGCGATGTAATAGGTGTGTCGTACACGTAACATACATACCGCCTACACTTTCGGAAAAATTCTAGAGCAAGACCAACAGCTGCTAGAGGCACACCGCGACTTAAAGAGAGTATATGAAAAAAGAATATGCTAATAATATTCAAAGATAAACTATAAGAAAGTGTTTATAATGCGTATAATAATTAATATTTTTAATTCTATGGAATCTTACCCGGATGTCGAATTTATTATAGAAAGTATGTCGATTTTTCTCTCATCGAAATCTTTGATAGCTAATAAATAAAAAATAATGTAGGAACATACCAGATTATGTACAGTTGATTTTTAGGTAATGAAGAAGAATCAACTCACCTGGAACAAAAAAAAAGTATTAGAGATGGAGCACAATGTACCGTTACAGTTTAATAATAAAAATTATTCCACCGAATGCAATATATTTCGGTTCAGGCCGTGTAGCGTAGCCGGTTAACAAAGGAATGAGCATTTGAATAATCTTCTGTAACGAGTTTTTAATACTATTCTCTGTTTCGGATCTCATCCTTTACACAAATGAATGTGTCTACAGTATAACCAATTTCTGGAAACACAAGTCACCCAAAATCGTCTACAGATAAAACTCTATCATAACATTTATAAATAGAATAATATTATTGCATCATATTTCCAGAGCTATTGTTATTTATGTTAAAGTACTTTGAAGAGTTTACACGTGTGTTGAAAACACTTCAATTTAACTAAACTACAATGAGATTCCGTAATGGAGAACACAACTTTGTTTTTGCTGCAGTGTTTGCTCTACAATCTAATGTACCGTAAACATCTTCAAGAATCTCAAGTCAATGATTTAGTAGAATACTTCCGCATGAAAAAGATAGAAAGGAATAGACATTTCGATACTGTGCAGTCAATGGGCCTTTAACAAAGATGAATTCTCTGAAAAGATGAGAGTAGACTTCCAAATGGATCAGCAAAATTACCGTCTCCACTTTCAGCAAAATTCTTTAATAAAATTAACTGCATTATTTGGATGAAACACCTACCCATTCTCACGATTGTTTGTTGACTTTCAGGGAAGTAAACAATCATGCACAATTCCCCAACTTCCAAATTTAGTGGAGGATTTCGGAACTTATTTCAAACTATGCACTATTTCTCCTGGCATGACCTAATTTCCAATTCATGAACAATACCCATGTAATGATTAAACTAGAAATAGTACCAACATTAACAGAAATATTCTAATATTGTGCACCCACAGAAACAGAAATGTGAAGATAAAGTAAAATTACACTGATAGTTGGCTGACCTACATTCACCACAATTCAAGCAATCTCATTTAAATTGTCAGAAATAATTATATTTTCACATGCACCTGATTACATTTATATTTAAAATGCAGTTAGCTTTACTTATAAATCAAAAGAAGCGCGCATTTAGCAAACTGACAGTTGCATTGTGTAAAATTAGTTATGTTTGCAACACCAAAGCATACTGAAGAATCAATAGGTACGAATGAATTCAGAATTCCAAAAAAGAACACAAGTAAATCTGTCTGATAGCTACTCGAGGTAGCACAATACAATATCAGATCATTTTTGCGGCTGATAGGTATTCGACATAGCGTAAGTCTTAATTACTATTACTATATAGAAACGCCACCAATTTTACAAGCATCCTACTAATATACTCTAGTGCGAACATTTCAATCATTTGACGGTAGCAGTATTGAAGTTGCGTTTACAACTATTTTTTTAGGAAGCTATTATTTATGTTTGATCCCACTATGGTTGTATTGATTTATTAGAATACCAAATGATTGATGAATTATATTTTCTCAAAATTTTTCACATTACTGGCAAATATAGAATCCAAACTACAAGAAAATTAAATAACTGATTTTCGAGATTAACCGCTGGCGCCCGAGATATCCCATTGAAAATTGGTGGAAAATTGAATTGCTTTTCATTGTTTCCAATATTTATGATTGATTAAAACATCCATTCAATTGATTGTTGAAAACAAAATTGAAAATAAGGATTGTAGTGTTTATAAGATTAAATGTAATAATTGAGACAGCTCTTATTAAGGAAAAACAGGAAAAAATTTTGTCATCAGATTCCAAGATCATATGTGATCGTAGAAGTTGAAGCAAACGGATTCAAATCTCGTAAAAAATATGACTAAAACAAATTATACTTGCAATATCAATAATTTAGAATTTCTTCATATTATTCATAAAGACAAAAGATGAATATTTTGGAAGTCATCAAAACCAATTTTCCCATCTTGAATGATCAAGTTGATTTTTTGTTCCAGTCAGAGTATCTGGAAACAAACAACTTAGCATATAAGCAAAAATTTTTGTTTATCTTTTTGTAACTTCTGAGGACGGTCTAGCAAACCTAAATCGATCAAATTGTTCAATAAAAAAATTGTGTTGCTGATTTTCGAGTTTATTTTTAGAGCATTTTTTCTTCAACAATATATCTTGTCACAAAAAATAATCGGATAAGTCAGCATTTTTTGTTATATTGAGGTAGTAATCCATCACAGTTTAATTTTGGCACATTTTCGTACAGATTGTGTAGATCGATACAAAGTCATTAGTTCAATGCTGTTCATTTGTCTCTACGTCCTTTCCAGTTGTGTTCACCGATGCAGATAACATTTGACGATAGTCCAACACCCATGGGCGACAGTGTTTTGTCACTGTATTGGTGGATTGCCCAAAACATCAGAAAATTAATATTTGTTTCTCTTTTTGTCCCACTTTCAAAACCATATAAAAGTTTCAATGAATTTATCTGAAAAATACTTTTAAATGCTGGTACATGATGGATTCGAATTAAAAACAGAAATCATGTACAATATTAAAATAGTATAGAATTAATTTGAAAGAAATTGAATTTGTTCATCCAAAATTTCTTTTTCAAAAATATTTTGGTGGGCTTTCTTGCATCAGGTATTGTAAAAAGTCTGGAATTGATAAAAAAGACTAATGTTAATTAATTGTAGTAAATTTAAACATGATTTGCACCTGATTTGTGTTTTGAATATAAAGCAAAAAATACTTTTTTGCTACAGAAATCTTTGAAAAACATGGAATATATGATTTCAAATCGCTTAATTACAAGTTAATATGACTGACTTTTAAATATTAACGTGTTTTGCAAATTCGAAATTTGAATATTATGCAAGTAAAATCATCGTTATATTTTTTTCATTCATAAACTGGATTACATATGATTAACCTCATAAAAAAATCTACTTTTTTGGGTTGTTGCCAACGTCATCGAATTTGCATAAACTATAATAACCAAAATGTATCTTTGGTTTATAAATTATACATACGAACATTATAAAAATGCAGCGGCCAAGAAAATGTTACTGAAAATAAATAAAGTAGAAGACAAGATCCTGAAATGACAGACAGAAATAATTTGCCCTGAAGCACTGGATAAAAACTAAACTAAGTCCATTAATTAAAGGAAATGTGGAAATAAATTAGGGAGCTTTTTCTCCAAATTACGGACGTTGAACGATCTAACGGAAGAAAACGCTGGCAAATTTGTTACAAGAGATTTTCTTACACCATTCACTTCCATTCTTCAAACAAAATGAAAAAAAAAAAAAAAATAATATTTCAATTCACCTTTATTTTTCATACAAGAATTTAAAAAAAACAAGAAACTCAATAAATCAATGTTTTTTTGAGAATAGATGTAGAGCCTTGACTTCGTTAAACTCAACACAATTAAATCAACAAAAACATAACCTCATGCCTCAAATTCAAGATGGCGTCGTGCTACTAATTATTAGGCGATAATTGCAAAATTGAACTGTCACATTAATTCAATCAATTGCGCTTGGTGACAAAGTAATTACTCACCAACTTCATGTTTATCAAGTAGAGTGTGTGTATGCTAAATCAGCATATTGATAGATCAATCAACTCAACGCTTAAAAATTGCGAAAATTGATTTTTTTTATTCATTGAAATTATGGAGAACTTTTTCATATTATGATAAATATCACAAATATAATTGGTTGCTCAATTTACATTTTACAATCCTTTTCAGATTATAGAACAGGTTGTTTGGGCTATTTTTGTATTTTTTTTGGCCAAAAATTGCAAGATCAAGTCGATTTAGCATACTGGTTTGTTAAAATATATAGGATAGTTTTTTACAAGTATTTTTTGCTACCAAACTCTTATTAATTATTTCAACCAATTTCGGGGATTCAGAATTAAAATTAAAAAATATTGTCTCAGTCAAGGTTAACTTGGAGATATATAAAGCATCTCCTTGGAGGGTGTAATAGACAGTTACAAAGATGACTCCTTCGAGAATAATCAGTAGTGTTGTGATATTTACAATTTTCGCTGTTTGTTATTCGGCGAAATTTCGTAAGTAATATTTTAAAGTCCAATAATTCATTTTAGTGGTTACTTACATCGTTACTATTCATATTTTCAAAAAATACCTGATAATAATTTCTACTTTATTATAGTTTCTCTGGAATATCACCAAAGAGAACTTTTTTTTTAAAGACAGTTGAAATGATAGCTCTCCAGATTAGCAGAAATCAAAATTGGGTTAGGATTATTTTTAATTTATGGCAATCGTAAAATTATTATTAGGTTTAAGCCTGCTTTCATGATGCAATTTTGAACGAGAATTTATGTGGCAATAATTTTTCCTAAGAGTTTTCTTCAAGTTTATGACAAAATGAATCGGATATTAGTCTCACTGTGAATTACTTTCAACTTAAACTTTAATATTTATACTTATTTAATATTTTATAGCAATATTACTGAACGATATTCATTTTTTTCCATTATTTTTCTGCGTTATGTTTTATGCAATTTCCTACTCTCCAGGATTGCAATTCTAATTCGTAGAGACAGTTTCTTAACGTCATTATAGAGATTCTTGACATATGTACCACCTAATGGACAGTTGGAAAAGTAATTCAATGTCGTTATCGTTGAAGACAGTCTTCCAGAAGTAAAAGACAAGATCAAGTCAATTTCTTTACTTTGATGTCACTTTAACATTTGTTAATAGTAACAATAGAAGAAAAATCAGCAACTCTGACCAATAATGAATTAGAAAAATGAAAATAATGAATTTATTTGATTACAATCATCGTCCAAATACTGACAATATGTTATTATGTCCTGCCAAATCAATTATCAATGTGTTTAGTGCGAATCTTCGCGTTATCGGTTCGATTTGAAATCTATACGCTACCGCCAGCTGTTTTACTGCGACTCGCGTACTATCTAGCGGTTCAAAGTATAATGTTTCCATATATACGTTTGAATACCGCCATTCAATATTATTGGCTGCATTGTTTGGAGCTATCATTAAAGAAATTTTAATTAGCAGTCATGTCAGTAATTCTGACATGGATTTTGAAATTAAAAAAAAAAGATATAATTCATATGAATGTCAATGCCATCAAGAACTTCTTTTTACTTGATTTTAAAAGCAGGAACATAATTTACAAAATTATGCAAGAAGAAAAAAATCGTGATCTGCATTCATTTCCTTTAATTGAAATAACGAACAAAATTTTTAGAATACTCATATTTGGGCCAAATAAAATATACGAGCACGCACACTTATTATCCTCAGAAAATCAATACTTGAGCTACAATTTTCAACAGAATAATTGCAGAAATTTGAACACGGATAATTATTTTTTATCTGTAACTCTTGCAGAATTATATTGGTCCTGCATTGGAAATGCAGTTCATCCAAATCGGAATATTTGTGGGCGTCTGGCTCATTGTGGAATAAATGTGCGAAAATATTTAGATTTTTTCTGAGTTTTCCTGGTTCAATTATTCACCATATTTACAAGAATCGTTGAATTACGATTGGCTTATTTTGTTTGCCACTATTCTGTACTTTATTTTCCAACTCGAAACTTATATCCATATTTTGGTGACAAGTAAATTGGGAGAATTTTGAACAGTCACCTTGTAGCGCTACCCGATGAGATTTAGTTGAACAACTTCTTCACAAATTAATAGTATTTGCTTGGAGAGTTTTATGAAGAATAGGAGAAAAGAATGATCTCCAAAACCTATTCCGTCATATATGTAACTTGAAATTAAGACTTACAGTTAGTTAATTAAGTTTAACATCATATTTTAATTAATTTTGAGCTCTATTCTTTAATTTACAATTTTTTGCGGTAAAACTGGCATAATGTAACGGTTTCTTGGTGAGAGTTAGCTGAACAACAAATCAATATTATTTGTTTGTAGGATTTTAGGAAGAGAAGAGGAAGAATAATAGTTAACTCCAGAATTCACTCCATCACAAGCTATATTCGAAAAAAGTGATCAAATTACTGCCAGACGCTCAGCCAATGTTTACGTTTCGTTTTATAATAGACTTCGTTTTTTCTTGCTGAGAATGGTGGTTCATTTTAATATTTATTGTAATTTCTTTATTTTTTGTTTATTGTTATAATTATTTCGTTATTCCCTTCATTATGATGTATTCTGAAAGATATTAAAACATTTAAAAAGTATTCTACCGCGCAGTATTGTAGATATTTGAATATAAATGGTTGAAAATGCACGAAAATATTTGTCAGGCATATTACGCGTGAAATTTTGGCGATGTTGGATGTAGTCGAATCAGAAATATATCTAATTTTCCGAGGCCTATTCAAGTTGGGGTATCAAATTTATTACTTATAAGATGAAAATTAAAGGTGAAATATATTCAAAATAAAATGGTGTTGTTATAAATGAAGGAAATAAACATATACCATGATGCATTCGAATTGCAGACAGTGGATTTAAAATTGAAACTTGGTGGTATGTAGGTTCGTCTCTATGTTAGATAAATAAGAAACACACAGTAGACAGCTGTTGCTATATTTATTTCAAGCCAAAATTATTCAAATCAAAAGACATCTATTATTGTTTGTAAATAAACAATGAAGTGATCACTAGTCTAATGTTTAAATTTAAATTATCAATTTATATGTTTATATTTCTATTTTTATCTAGATTTTATTATGATTTTTGGGGTACTAGGTGAATATTCTTGATACAAAATATAATATTTTCGTTCTGAACAATTTTCGCCGTAAAATATACAGGAGAATAGGAAATTACATTTAATACAATCAATTCCATTATGCACTTCTAACAACCACCATATGAAAATAAAGTATGAAAAGTAGGTTAATATTTAATATGCACTGAGGCTAGCCCCGCCGATTCTTTAGTAGTATTATGTTACGGAACATAGCATTTTTCAAAACTTTCAGCATTTATATCATCCATTTTAAAAATATTTTATTTATTTATTTAATAATGAATTTCGGGATTTAAACCTGTCGGTTATGTCCCTATGTTGATTTTTCACACATACAGCTATTTTTCACTTCACTTGCCATGTTTTTACCTTGCTGCCATGTGGGTTGCCAGTCAACCGGTGCAGGCCCATGTTACAACAATTAGCCGGTACCAGATAGCTTCATTGAGGCCAAGTTAATTTGATTCCCAACTTAGAAAGGTGACGAGAGTGAATACCGATCCAGAAAAGTCGTGAAAAATTTCATGACTTAACTGAAATTCGAACTCACGAGCTTTAGGTCCAGAAGCTAGCACTTTATCACTGTACTATCTCGCCGTCATTTTTAAAATATCACAGACAATTCTCAAATCAAAATCTATAAAGTTAATACCCTCCAATTTATCATCAAGTGTAAGAGTATCCAATAAAATCTAAATAGTTATTTTTGTATTAAGTGTGCGATTTTAACCGAGACTGTAAGGTCGAGGTAACAAATTCATTCGAAAGCGCAACAAAATACAATCACTTCGCACACGAAATACAAACAATATTTTTTCGCCAAATGTCAAAAAATAATAAATCAACAATAATTATTATTTTATTCAGTAAAATGTAGGAAAAAAGTACAAACTATAATCAATTTGCAGTCATCTGGATATTGTAACTAAAAGTATGCGCTATCGTTGTATGATAAATAAAGAAATGTCAACAATTAATTTTTATATTCAAAAATAAGTAGTTTTGTGTACAAATTCATATTTCTTTTTTGTTGAAAACCTGTTTGTTTCTATCCTTGTAGCATTACTAAACTGATTTATATTAGATTAGGTGTGAAGAAATAGAATTTATTTTTTCACTAGTGAAAAAATATGTTCATTTTTTCACTAGTGAAAATATACGTTTCATTTTTTTACTAGTGAAAAAATCACGAACTTTGCGTATCCAGAACAATACAAAAATATCATATTTTTTTGACAGTTGGCGAAAAATGTATTTTCTAAAACCACAAAATAGTATATTATATAACGAGGGACTTAAGTGCTTGATTTAATCCTGAGGGTGGAGTTTATTGCACGAGACGCAGTCGAGGGCAATACTCACCTGAGGGATTAAAGGCACTTAAGTCATGTGTTATCTACGCTATTTTTCGCACTACCGTATTATATTGAATCACAATAGTCTAAAGTAGAATCATTAATCTTACAATTTTGACAACTACAAACTTGATACAAAAATGTTGAGTAAATTCACCATAGAAACAAGACTGGCTACAGCAGTTGTTCAATAAATAAGCTTGCTGTCAAAAAGATGAGTGAGAAAATTGATATTGATAAGGCTGCGGAACAGGTAACTGTAAAATGATTTTGCCAAAAGTCTAGAAAATTTACGAACAACAATACGATGCATTTGTGAAATTGTGTGAATTGCAATAATGCTAATACAAATTAAGAATGAAGGTTTGAATTCTAATGATAAAATTCAATTTGACATTTAGGTAAGTACTTTGATTATTTAGTTGTCATAGAAAAATTTGTTTATTTTACTTTAGTCCCTTGAGATTCTTGATCATATTAGATCCCGGAGGGACTAAACTCAAACTTAAGTCCCTGAAATGAGGGATTAAATTCGTTGTTTACTCCCGGGAGTGCGAAAAATATTTTTTTCGTTGATCAATAAGAAAAGTAAGGATTTACTGAAAGTTTACGAACTCACGGCAGTAAATCTGCAACTGTATTTCCTAATTAAGCAAACAAAATATATTACAAATAATATTTGTTTAGCAAATTTCCAAAAAAAAGCAACATTATCATTTAGATTTATTTTTTCTTTTCAGCAAGCTATTTCCCAAAATGTAGTAAGAGCGATCCGAATCTTGAAGAGTGTCTTACATCAAGTGCAAATAATGCTTGGCCAACAGCAGTAAAAGGTGAAAATCTATTTCTTTATCCAAACATAAAACACCTTATCTTGGAAAAGTCAAAATTGATTTTTATATTGAATAAGAAAAATACCTTCACAAACTAATTTAAGGCTCCTAAATGCTATATAAATTTTGCCAGTTCATATTAGGTTTATGATAATCAACATTATTTCAAATTATAGGTGACAAATCTGTTCATATCCAGAAACAGAACCCTTTGTTTGTCCCTTCCATGAGCATGGAAGTCGCTAATGTCATAAAAGGGAACCTTACGGATGCATTGATTTTGGGAATGGATACAATCACATTTAAATCTGTTAAGTAAGTCTCAATTTAATCTTTGTATGTATATTTTTGGGTAGTATTTATGGGGGATGGCACTGCTGCAGATTTATATCCTTGCATGTCATGTATCAACTTCATTTCATTTAGCTCCGCGGCTACAAGACTGAGTTTTTGTTTTAGTGAGAAGTAAATTCATATCTTCAAAGACGATTTAATTTTTGGTTATATTCATGGAATTCAGATTCTACGTAACCACATAACTCATTGCCTATATAGCCTTTGAAATATAACAAAATAATTCTCCCCGCTTTTACAAAAACGTTGAGATCTATAAAACCATCTAAAAGTATGAATAATAATGATAAAAAAATATCTCAACTTTCAGAATGGATTTGGAAAAGAAAACAATTGATGTTAAATTTGGGTCACCATTGATGAAAATTCTTGGAGATTATACTATAACAGGAAAACTATTCCTCTTGCCCATTGAAGGAGACGGAAAAGTTAACATAACTTACGGTAAATAAAAATTAATAAAAAAGTTGTCATTAGTTTAAATGGAAATTCTAGTAAATAAATATGTTTTATTGGGTATAAGTTCTGTAAATTTATTAGAAACACAACGTTTCAACAGCAAAGTGCTGCCTTTCTCAAGTGAAAATAAATATATATTTATTTTCACTTGAGAAAGGCAGCACTTTGCTGTTGAAACGTTGTGTTTCTAATAAATTTACAGAACTTATACCCAATAAAACATATTTATTTATAAAATGAGTTCTGAAAAGTTTTTTCCTTCATTGAAAATTCTAGTGAATATTGTGGCTGATCTACATATGGAATATTCCTTAAAAGACAAGGGCGATAAAAAATATGTGGAAATAGAAAAGTCTTCAATGCCATGGACAGCAGATGTAGTTTATTTCCTATTGACAAATCTATTTGGGGGAGACAAAACATTAGGTAAGATAATTTAATAAACAAAATTGTGAATCGTTGATTAATTCATTTTTTTTTTCAGGAGATGCGATGAATAAAGTCATAAATGACAATTGGAAAGAATTAGATAACGAATTAGGAGGAAGGCTAGGTAATACAGTTGGGGCTGTATTCGCAGATGTGCTGCAGTCTTTCTTCAGAAGAGTACCTTTTGATGAGTTTTTCACTGATTAATCATTGTATATATTGATTTGTTTTAAGAGTATTTTTCAGCAAATTTTGATCCATCTATAATTTTGTAATACGTAGAATAGAAAATAAACGCTTAATCTACTGTTTTATCATAATAACGATTCAAGATATTGATGTCCTGAGGATTATTATTGGATTTATGGATCTTATTTTAATTTATAGAGATACTATAGCTTGGAGACAGATCGCAAATGTCAATGTCCTGATAACATAGTTTTATAGAAACTTGAATATTGTATGTTGGTGCAAACAATATGATCTACAAATTCATGTTCGTAACAAGTAAGGACTATGCTTTAAATCATGATTATTCATTTCTGTAATTAATTATTAATCATGGCATGGCAATAAGATTTTGTTCTATTGTTATTATTTGACGTCTATAACTTCTGGAAGTCTGTCTTCAATGATGACTGAATATTTTTCCATAGAATTCCTAATGACAATAATAATTGTCAACTACGCAATGCAACCCGTGTCAGAATTTTCAACTCATCTATGTTATCTTCATATTACGGTTGATTTTCATAAAAACAAACGGAAAAAAATAAGTAGGTTTTTATGTAAATAGCCCCTCTTAACATTAATAGCTGTTTTTATATCATGTCCTTTTGTTCCATGAACTTCCGGTGCTCGTATGTCTCTGATAATACCAGAAACGGAAATAGGTGCCGCAGTAATCATAACCTCTCTATTTCGCCATTATTATTATGAGAATTTTCTATATCATTTGTTTTGAAAAGCAGACTTAGATGATATTTCGTGCAGCAAATTATTTTTATTTGCTTTACTTCAGAAGTATGATGTAACAAGAGCATGGAATTTTAATTTCTGTGTGAAAGGTAAAAATAATTGCTCAAATAATGACTCAAAAATGTTGCTCAAAAGTTCAACTGATGACAAATAAATCAAGTTTGGAGCAATACCATTTAAAAATCAAAAAGTTATGGAAGAACAAATTCTTTTTCAGGGTTAATTTTGTTTTCTATTACGCTATATTTTTTCTTATGTTCCACGAATGAAATACCCCATGTTCTATCTTCACACTTCTATCAATAAATTGTGATATGATCATTTTATTTTCATAGAACATAATTCTATTGATTTTTTATTATAATTTGCTTTTATTCAATAAAGTGACAATGAAAACTGAATGTTTTCGAAATTCAATACAGTCTGCCGTATTAACCTCAGAAGTAATTGAATGACGGTCAAGTGCAGGAGTATTTGTTTGGTGTAAATGTCCATATTTTTGGATAGGATTAAATTTATTACCAAATTAAGAGCTTTTCACTGGCGCAGATGGCATACGACCAAAGTAATAACCTTTTTGGATTGTTAATTGTTTGTTCTACTGTTGGAATCAATAAGAGTATTGAAGTTTGAAGTTTATGTAGCCATGCGAGCTAATTTTGGAATTTGTTACTTGAAATTTATGTTGAGTTGATTGATATTGGATCTGTTCATTATCCTTTAAAACGGATGATCATTCCACTATTCATTGAATATCGTTTAATATAGTGTATTGAATTGGTCACAGAGAAGTAAACATATTGCACATAAAAGTTAGTTGTTAATTGTTGATATAAATATAAAAATTATCATGTTTTGTTCAGTATTTAACTCAAAATATTGAAATGAAAATGTTAATTTGAACAAGCGCCGTTCATGACGTAACTGTCACTAAAGTTGTCCAGTTGTACCACAGATTTGTACAGTAGACCACACATTTTCTGCTAGTAATCAGTTGGTATCTAGTAGGGTAGCGACACTCGACATACGTTTACATTTTATGTCAGCGTACACGTACGTCTAACAACATTCTTTCGATCTTTATAAATTATTTGAGTAAGTAAAAAGTCTTGGGAATTCAGTCAATATATTTTAATTTCTTTCCTACTTTACAGTTTCGGCTGTACCTCAGCCATCTTCACAATTCAAGTTCTTTTCGCTTCTGAAGATGGCTGAGGTACAGCCGAAACTGTAAAGTAGGAAAGAAATTAAAATATATTGACTGAATTCCCAAGACTTTTTACTTACTCAAATTCACTCATCCAGTCAGCTTCATCTATTTTATTCTTTATAAATTATTCTTGGCTTTATTAAACATTTTTTGGAAAGAATAAAAGTTACGGAATTTATATTTCTAGATCCTGAATAACAACAAGAATTGAAAACATCCGAATGAGCCCATAGACTAATTCAGAGGAATTTAAAATTTTTTGATATGTTGTATATCAACATTTGAAATCCATCATATCCAAATTTCATTAAAATTTAAAATATTCTTATTTCTGATTTAGAAGCAAGCACCTTGAGAACCAAGCTCAAACAATATTATGTTATTCTTATTAGGAAAATTCTGACGTGACTTACCTACTTGTACATCATTGAATATATTTTTGCATATAATAATCTGATAAAAAAACACAAAATCGCATCTTTCCACGGCTAATAGCTTTGGATTTATCCAAAAAATTCTAAAAATTTGTCAAGTAAAGTGCGCTTTCGACCCAGTCGGTTGCTATGGAAACAATAGGTCATCATTCTTATGCTACAACATTCCTAAATACTGATTTCCAACAGTTCTGAATTTGTACGCGAAATATAAAAATAAGAAAAACAACTGAAGTGCTCTTCTGGTACAGTCGATTGTTATGAGAACAGTAAAAAACAAAAACATTATTCAAAAACAAAAATAAACTATTTAATTCACAATTAGTCATTCTCACTATCATTTTCCCACACAATGGTTGTTAAATTTGAATAAATATTTATACTTTATTCTTATCACTTTTTATTAACAAATAAATAAAGATAAACTTACAAATAATTTCTTATAAGAGTAAATGCCACTGAATGTCAAAATCAAGCGCAGTTTATATTAATCACTACCACATGTATAAAAATTTATAATTAATATTATGCATTCATCAAGCGTTTTTACAGAAAAAGCTCAAATATTTAACGAGAAAAATATTTCCTTTTTAATTTATTACATATTTGAAATGTAAATTTAGACTTTTAAAAGCGTTTTGAAGTTAATTAGTATTAATTAACATACATATTTTTCCTTCGCAACTAACACTACATAATTATAAAATCAGGTATGATGATACATCTTTTTAGAAAACATTATAAATAATACTTTATGATATATGTTTACATTCTTGCATATACCAGACATCAAGTGACTAAAAGATGATTTAAATTTTTTTCGCATTATTTCCGGTAATTTTAACAGAAATGTTTGAAATACTAATAATATTTAGCATTTTTCAGCTATAATTTAATTAGTAAAATAATTTCACTATTTATTTTGTTGTTTAGCATTTAGTAATAATTATGAACATAAATAAGTACAATAAAGAATATTTGGTTGCAAAAGTAATGAAATTCACAAAATTGAATAAAAAGCGAACAAAATATGATTTGTTTAATTATTTGGCTCTCAGAAATTCGAAATATTGAATTCTGTTCCAATAAATTAATTTCTTTCCAAGTCGGAAGTATTGTTCTGACTGACTAACTTTATTTATCTGTTGTGAAGTATTTAATGGCAACCTTGTAACGTTTAACATGCAGTAAGCTTTTAGTATAGTCTCTGCTAGCCATCATTTACCACATGATTAACGTTAAGACTTAGCTAAGCGAAAATCTACGCCCACTAATTCACGTGACATGTAATTCGTCACACGAACTCACGTACTCAACCACGAGATAACAAATTAGTACACTTCCGGTAGTGAAAAAGGGGATTCAAAACAAAAACTATTAAAAAATATTCTTCCATAAGATTCTAATACTATTTTTTGTATAATTTTAGAATATTTAGGTTGGTCACAGTGATTTGTTTAAAAGCTATTCCTAATATCAATCTGCGTAACAAAATACGTCATAATTTATCGAAATAAAAAAATCTATATATCTTCTTTCTCTTTTTTGTCGCTCGCGGGACGCACATCGTAATATGAACTAATTATAACTTATGTCGACTGTCATTTTTATTGGCAATGATTCAATCTCCGATCGTTACTATCTGACGTCATTGTTTGTATTCACCTTTATGAAGGATAGAGACAAAAACAAGAGGAATATCATGCCTATTAGTTGAATAATAAGCTTGACTTGCGTCTCCGGTGACCTTGACAATTTGGTTGACAATTATTTGATTACGCAACGTCACGGATATCTAAATCAGGTTTATTGCAGATCAACATAAATATTTTGCGAAAAGGAACAAACGAATACTTAACCTCAATTCTGAAAATTGATTACATTTTTATCTAAAATACAAGTGCAGCCACTTGAAATGTTTTCTGTATCCTTGATTCAAAGAATATTCCTAAAATTGAATCAAATCGCAGCAATAAATTGTGTTTTATAAGCCGTAAAATTTGAAAAATAACACAATTTATAAACGGCAGAAATAACGTCAATAAATTGTGTGTAATATTCTGGAAAATGCAAAGTCACAAAGAACTCAATTTATTGAAACAAATGCCGACTATAAACACATCCTAGGAAAGTTAGAAACAGTTGAGCATAATCAAATAAACAATACTTGAAGAAAAATAAATTTCTAGAAAATCAATGTTTTCAACTTCATTTTAACGATTACTTCATTTGTTTATTGGTTTGCGAGAATATTAATAAATCTTTGAGGAATTTCAAATTTACAATTGTGGAGAATAGTTCTGAAAATTTGGATTTATTACCAATTAAAAATAAATGCATACAAGCAGATGCTTATTTAATAGTTTGTTTTGAAATTTGATCACATGGATAGTTATACCGCTTTTTCTAAGAAATGCATAATGCAGTTTTATAGTTATTCATATCTTACATGAATATTTTATTAAACAGTACAAATGAGTTCCAATTAAATTTATCACTATTTGGATTCTAACCTTGAAAAAAAAAATTTGTTAGCTATGTCGTGGACTATTACGATGCTTTTTAAATATCTCGTATTGTTTCCGGTTTTCAGATGACAACGTCTGTCTTTTTTTTTTTAAGTATTTGTGAAGTTTGTCAACTTTGATGAACAAAAAATAACAACCGCATATCGATTCCGTCTCGTCACTGAAAAAACTTCCTATCTCTCGTCGCTTCTGTTCGTCATTTGTTTTTATCACCCACGTGTTGATCCCTCGTGGATCAATAGATCCTCAAATGTTTCTCCCTCTCCAGAAAAGGGAATTTTTGAGAGAATCTGTGGAAACGAATCCAAGATCGCCTCTTTGGTCTGATTTTAATAAATGATAAAGCAAGGAGAAATGTGTTCAGAGACTACTTGATCTGGAATGGGAGTGAATTTGTTCAAGACGGTGAAGAGGAAGCAGTGAAACTTAGCCGAAGCGGAATGAATAAAATTTTAGCGAGATATTTGAAGAGGAAATGGATTTGTTGATGTTGTAAAATATTGATACGAGGTTTTTCGCGATTCTCAGATGTTAAGATGAAAAAAGATTTGGAGGAGGCACGAGGTACAAAGAAAAATATTTCATTCACTTTCAAATACAGATTGGTTGATTACGACAATGGAACAATGAAATTTACATTCTTCTTGTATAAATTAATTAAGTATATATTTGAAATAAAGTAATCATAATACGCCATTTCGTAGAACAAACTGGCTTGAAATTAGAGGAAGAAAAAAAAGTAACATCTGTTAAATGACAATAATTATTATAAATTTAATATCGCATGCATTGTTGCAGTACACATCCTACATAAGGATGATAAAATTATAGGTTAGTGTCACAATTCCTCTTGTTTGCATAATAAAAATAATTATAAAGTATAATTAAGAACAGATGTCTTCATATTATTTGATTATAATTTTAGAAAAGATTGTTAAGTTGATAAAATCTTAGTTCAACATTTTAAACGATATGAGTCAGTGAAAACTAGAAATTATAATATTTTCAATGGAAACTTATACTTTGTTTCACATTAGAAAATAACAGATGGCTCTGCGGACGCAGCTCGTTTTACACACATTAATTTTATCAATTCAATTCGAAGCGCGAGTTGAGATTTTATTGAAGCTATCATAAATTTGAATAAATTTCAAAATATATTTCTCAACCGAACGGAATTTTCTCCATTGGATTAATTTCAAATTAATATGAAAATTATAAGACTTGAATTCAGTCATCGTATTTCAATCGGATTTGCTGGTTTCCATGCCAACATCAGGAGGCCAGCAAAAACATCAGAGGATCAATAAATAAATCCAGACTATGTTCCAAATTTATCAGTCTTTTGTCAATATTAAGATAAGGAACTTGGAATGACAGCTTGAAAACAAAACATGTTTACAAAATGTGGAGCCGTTTTCATTTTTTATTTTGTAGGTTGAAAACTATTCCGTAGATTTAGCTTAGGAATTGTTACTTAGCATATTATTAAGAATTCCATGCTGGCAGAAAAAGTAACACAGTTGGATGCTTCAATAATTTTATTTCATGTAACTATATAACATTTTTAAAATTGTTAAAAGTTGACATAAATATCAGCAAATTAATGACATAATAATCAGTCAAAAAATTATTCATGTGAAATGTGTGTAATTTTTTCCAATTATTTTTCTGGAAAATTCACCCACGCGTTTTGCAATAATAAACAAAAGACAAAATACGCAGATAACAATTTCAGAGTCTGCAGACAAACGGAAGTTGGCTGTAGAGCATCAAGCTATCAGACTCCAGTGAACCGGATGTTGTGTGTATGTTCCGGAGACAGGTGCAGCGACTCAGTTACGAGCAATTACTCCTCTTGCCCCTCGTGATTTCATACACAGTACTGCATTATGTAAATGGTGCCGGTAATGCTCTTCATTCAGCAGTAAAAAGCTGCACAAGGTTTGAGATAATGGGAGAAGTTGAAGTGAATACTAAAAGTGTGTGTAATTTTTAATGATTTTATCAATTATTTCGTGTACACAAGAAATTTAACATTTAATACCGATTAAAATTCAGGAGCAGACAGTAAAAATTAATTTATTTAAATATATAATGAAATTAGCGCGCTATGATGCAGCGAGTGACATCTTACATATACAACGTGTACTACGAGCTGTTTAAATCAACGAAATTTAATTAATTTTGTTGCAATTCTATAACAAACTTATTACCGAAATGATTCAACTAATTCTAAGCAAAGAAAAAAAAATCTGAAATTTGAGACCCTGCTACGATTTCTGTTAAAATAATCTCTCCACTTCAAGCAATTGATATTAATAACAGTTTGGTAGAAATATGGATTACCTAAGCGCAACTTCTTGACGCAAAGAGAATTTTAAAGATGTGAAATTTTCATATGATTTATGTCGCTTTTATCCCAAATGTGTAAAGTTTCAAAGAACAAGTTCGAAGATTTTACACAGAAAATTTTTGCAATGAATATTTCAACTACAAAAAAATACTCGAAATATCTATTTACTAGCAATAACAATTTAGCTAAAACGTACTTTGCATTCTAATTATACAATGTTAGCAAAAATAATACACCGATTTATTGCAGATGTAATAATATTTTTTAATATAAATAACATTACAAATTACAGCTATTAATTCAACCATTTCAAATTTCGCGCTGAATGTACTCCGTGTTTGGATTTCAAATAAATATGTAGTAGCAAATTATGCAGAAGCTTGAAAATTCAGCGCAAATTATCAGATTTCTTAATCACCATTTAGCTATCTTCTCAGTAATATTACTTTTCTTTTTATACTCCTGTTGGGTGGCCTAACGTATCCATAGTACCGCAGGTAAATATGTACAAGAAACAAAAGTATACAAATAAAAACAACTTGAAATTTTGCAGACATTTTAATTACTGATAATTGTTCAGTTAAACACTGTAATTTATAATTTTGCCGTTTTATAAATACGAAAAGGGAGTACAAGAATGATTAATGAATTTTTTCAAAGCTTCACCAATAAAACTGTGAACATATTTCCTCATTAATTGATTGAGTTACAGTCATATCGTTTTCTTTTAATCTTGTTTAAAAATCAATCAACAAATAAACAGTTTATTATTCAGGTAGGCACATTTTATCAATGTGATGGAATGCCTACCTAGCGGAACAGGTGGTCGCAAGGTGAATGACTTAGTATAGTGTACTCCATACAAGAACTGATCGTTGAAACCCTACGCTGTACTATACTCTATGTTTGGTGTTGAGGCACGCCGCCACCACCGCCATTTTATCAACAGTCTAACATGTTTATGACAAGTGAAATTCAAACTTATTAATGTCTTGAACTCCCTGGTCTTGAAACAGGTTGAAGAGAAGTGAATTATTGGTGTTATTCTTGTTATTAGGTATGTTAAATGCTAAATTTTGTTTTTGTTGTTGTGGAAACGTCAAGAGAACACTTTACATTTGTCACAACAAAGTTTAACCGGTTTAACCTAAAATTATTTTATCACTCTAATCAACTATTCAAACTTTGATAATTGACAGGATTCGAAGTTTTGTATGACTTTGATGATAATTTTTATACATTTGCGTATAAAATATACATATGTAGAATATGTCCAATATTATGAATTCAACCAAACTTGTGTTTTGATAAACGTCATTTCAACTCGACAAATTACAAATATAACTTTGATGAATGTTTTTATTGAGTTTAGCAGACGTTAAAAAAATTAACATGATATATACAGTAAAGGCAGGTACTATATATAGAAGTTTCATATTAATGTTGTAATAACTGGTAAGTATCTAACTTATTTAGTAGAATCCGGTGTACTGACCGCATGTAATAAATAGATAGATGTTAAGATTAATATTATTACAAAATATTGTGCTTATATCTCATTTTTATAACCTCATCAAGGATTGGCGTTTCTAAATTTAGATTTTTAACGAATTCAATCAGTTCCTTTAGGACCGTTTGATACAATGCATTAGATGCTGCATTTTGCTTTGCACTTTAATGCTGCATATCGATGCAAAGAAAAATTCACTATGTCATACACAAAATTTTGTGCATTGAACTCTGATTTTATGTACGACATGGTTAGAAAAACCGGCCTAAATGTTGATATATTCCTCAAGACCTATATTAATTTTTGATATGGTTGCTATTAAAAGTTGAATGTTTATCAACGCAGAGATATCATTGAACATACGAATAACTATTGTTTTATGTATTCATCGCTCAGTGCAAATATACCGACTTTGTAATCTGGGGATCGCGGGGTCGAATCCCACCGATGCGATGGACAAAAAGTCAGCAAGAAGAAATATCAATCAATCTACCGAGTGTATTATAAGTATCTGCCACACCCATAGCGGGTAAAAGGCGTGGTCGATTTTTTAATTTTTTTTTTCAATAAAATCTGTTGAAAAGGTTATCATTAATGATTAACCGTACCGTCTCGTTCTGATCTTTTCTTTGGCGCATCGTTTTGACAGTGACTACGTCTGACACATTATCTAACCTAACAATTTGAATAAATGACAGTTTAATCGCAGTTTAATTAGAAAAATATCTCAATAATACATTCTCTATACTTTGTTCACTCTTATCTCCAAGAAAAAGATATGACTAAAATATGTATCAAAAATTTCGAAGAATAAAATAGAATAGAATATGTACTAATTATTTCATTCCGAGAAAGATAATTTTGATTGAGATCCCATAAGAGCCTTGAACCACCTTGGACTGTTCTTGAATGAAAGAGACTATAGTTGACGGACGAAACTGAAGTTGGTTACGAATTTGACAGCTTAAAGTCCTGTTCACAATAATTCACCATGGAAACTGATTTTAGCGCCAATCTATTGGTTAAAAATATAAGTTGTCTAAAGCAAGTCAATTTTAAACAGTAATGCAAACGGAAAAAATAGTATATTCCGATACAAGTGCGGAATGGAGATCATTCCATGCGAATGCGAATAATTCAGCCAAGAGACGAAGTCGAGTGGCAGAATTCACATGAGCATGGAATGATCGATTCGCACGAGTGACGGATGTTATTTTTTCTACAGTCAAAGGTGTTCGCAGAAATTTTTATAACCAAAATTTGCATCATTGATCTCATTTCAATTCATCAAACTTTGATAAAATTACTCATATTGATATTTTTTTGGAGAGGAATGATCAGAAAATCGAAGAGAAATGAAATTATGACAGCAATGGAACACTTTTTACGCGACGCCACGCGGCTCTCCTACGAACTTCTAAGCGTGCGGAATGACTCCTATTCCGCACGCTACAGCGTGTGGAATGTGTATCATTCTATAGTGACTGTAGAAAAAAATATTTGTAATGGATAGTAAACAATTTGAATTTAATATTAAAGATATCATTAAATTTTTGAGTAATTCTAAAATATAAATATGACTTGCCGTACAAAGCTTTTATTTTGTACGATCATTTCCCAGGGTGAATACTCGTAATTCTCAGACAAACAAAATTTCGGCCCATCATCAGGAGTTTAGTTCATTTTCTCATTTGTCTCAGGCTCAATTTCGGTCTTACAATTTCCACATTTTGTCTTCTTAGGTAATATGAACGAGACTTGAAGCTGTCAGATTCGTAGCTAATTTTAGTTTCGTCCGTAAACTACGGTTTTACCTAAAATTATCATTTTCATTCATAATATAGTTATTATTTTTATGAGAACAAAATATGCGATATTATTCTTGTGAATTTTACTGCGGATCGGTAGCCGCCAGTTTACGACTCCTTGCGCAGTCTAGACTAACGTCTCATGCCGTTTATTGGGTGTTATTTGACAACTCATTCTGGAATAACGCTTTAATTAACGGTACCAAACATTAGTGTGGCCCTATCATGGAAATAATTTTAATTTAGCTGGCAACGCTTGCATATTAGAAAAATATTCCTGAAGCCTTACCGACTTGCGCTTCGTGCGCTTGTGGGGCCGAACTTGAGCCTGAGACTATTAAGAAGGGCGCACGAAACAATTCCTATTGGGCCTAAAAAAATATGTACAACTCTCGTTTGCCCTTGTACACACATATTTGTCAGTTGTAAGTCCTTTTGTCATTACCCAGACTATAAATTGTTTCTCGTTAGCTGTCAAGTCGTAAAAAATCACATGTAATTTTTGAATGGAGACTCCATAGGTGTTTGATTAATTAATTTAAGTTTGGTCTAATATGCGAATAAAGCGAGCTAACCCAAATTATTATACATGGGTTGTGCGCAAAAAAAATATTATGCACTGAACTATTTGATAAAATATACAAATTACCTCTTGGGTCACCAAAAATCAAATACTTTCATCCAGAGTTATATAGGATGTAACAAACCACTCGAGTTTTGATTTTAATCTCACATTTTTCGCTCTAGAACGCTCAGTATTTTTTATTAGAGATAGAGAGCCAATAATATTGCATTTACTGTAATGATTGATTTTTATTAGCTTCCCATCTCCAATAAGAAATACTGGGCGACGTAGAACAAAAAATAAATTCATTCGGAGGTTGAGGGTTTTTAAAATTCAGATTTACTGGAAGCCAATTTTTTATTATTTATAAAATCAACTATTACAATAAAATGTATTTTGTTCAGTGCTGGTCGTCCATCGTCAGTGCGGATCTCACCCCAGGGAATAAAGCCCGGACGCACAAACCTGGAGTAACCAAGAGGGTTGAGACCAAGATTTACAAAGCATTCAGGTAAGAGCCAACGTCTTATAATGTATAAATAGGGTATAAGTCTACAAACAGAAATCGCAGGTAAATTCCGAGAAAAACAAACAAAAGTTACAACCATAATAATAGATGGAGTAAAAATTGTGAAAAGGTGCTTTCTCAAAACTTGTTCAACCAGAATTTCTTTTACATTATTGCAATCAAGGAACATTTGTTGTGAAATGAGCGTAATTTATTTTTACTAGTTTTGAGAAAGAAAGAATGAGATTTGTAGAAAAAAAATATATGTCAGACATAACAAGGCAAAAATTATATAATTCGTCAAAAAATTGTCATATTCAATTATATCAAATTTACGGTGTCGCGTTGTAAATTTTTTACATATATAACTACGTATAAAAGTATTCCGTTACTTAGAACACGCGCCAAGGAAATTTTGAGCAAACAGAAAAAATTCCCACAGATAATTATCCCTTCTGGGCTAATAGCAATTTAATGTCTAATAACGATATACATGGTTTCGGTAAAATTTCCGAAATTCTTTCTTGAAAATGGATTTGTAGTTTTCTAATGAATTTCGTTATAATTTTGTTGAAAAATATTCTGCAAAACTGACAAAAGAAAGTTTTATCACAAAGTTTTTTAATTAACCTTCGTGGGAAGAAAGGAGATTTTTCTTCTATAACATTAATTTATAGTAAAGAATTTCCCGACAAGACATTGATAAGCTATCATAATGCTGTAAATTCCTTTCTTTTGATAAATAAAAATGGTTATCTGCTTTATCTATCAAGTAGCAAAATATTTTCGAACATCTATGAATGAGTTTGGTAATTTAAATTATTTTTATTGTTATACCATATTTATATATGTCAATAAAAATGCTATAAACAGTCCTGATAATTTTTTATTAACAATAATAGGTTTCGTGGGAAAATAATCGATAAATATTAATAAACTTCAACGAGCTATATTGGTTATCTTTGAAAAGACCCTGAAATTTAAAAGTTTAGAACCATTCACATTCCAAACAAATGACAATAGTTAGATGATTGACCTATACGATGTGCAATTGTCAATTGTGCAGAACGTTTCCAAGATATTTCAAAAAACAAGCAATAAAAACTATCGTTTAACTATTCGAACTACCGGTACTTGTAACAGTATTTTATTGCCACAGTCATCTTTCAGATAACTAACAACAACATTGGGCTATCTACATAAGCAATTATTTGTAGCAAAAACAAATGAATGCTTACCTCATTGAAGGCCATAATTCCAGGATGGTTTGACCACTGAATTCACCTGTGCCTCTGGACGATGAACTTAATAAATTCTTGAAAGTTACGGGATTCACTTACATTTATGGCAAATAAATCACAACGAACACTAAACAATAATCACGAATATTCTAGTTGATCCACTGCAGGGAAAAATCCAGTACTTTGGCTCTAATCACGAACTGCATCGTAGCACCTGATGGTAACACAATTCAGACAAAAACTTAACATTCCTCAGGTGGGATAACCAAGGTGTTCCAGATGTCACAATTAAATCTAACCCGATGTAATCAGCGACGTCATTTGAACCTATTATTTGCACGAATTTAGAACAGTTTAAATTTTATAAGACCGAACAAACTTCAAATGTGCCACATTCGCTACCACATCAGTTTACACTTTTCCCTTGTATGCGCCATATTGTTTCGAGTCATACCGTGGAAGCCAACGAACGAAAAGTACTTCCAACTGCGGATACGGCAGCGCGCTGAGCTGTCAGATTATTTTGTTTTTTATTTTTGTCTCCATGTCAGAATATTATCAACTGTCAGATTTACTAGAGAGTCCAACATTTTTTTTCATTTATTTACTAGGAAATTTGCAAAATTGCAAAATTAAATTTATTATATTGTGTTTGGAGGCACGCCCACCAAGTCTATTGCGCATCCTGAGCCGGCGCGAAAATTGAAAAATAAGCATTCTAACCTTTCTTTTTATTTTATGTCATTATGCGATAAACAACAATTAGGCACTTCTGTATGTTTGGGAATGTTGAGATAGTGTGCGTGAAAAATCGTTAAATTATGACGTCAGGAGCATCGCGACGCATGACGTCAAACTTGCAACTAACAGCTGATTATATATCTGTCATAAAATGTACTGTATGTACAACAAAGTACCAGTCTCCATGTCCTGGATGAGCTTTAATCGGAAACTAGGTTGTAGTTTCAACCTGGAGATATCTCTGCTGTGTGACCTACTCACGACGCAGACGGTTCATGCATTTCAGTTGGAAATGAAAAGCGTTCAAGAAAGGTTGGGAGTGCAACAATGGAGTCACCACCGACGCCGTTGCCCAGAGACGCAAGTGACAGCGAACTAAACATGGAATCACAGTGTGACAGTCCCGTACAACTGGCTGAAGACAAACACATTGACAAAGTAGATGAAACCCAAGAAAAATGCTCTCCAAAAAATTCACAAATACATCTGCATGAATCAGAGCCTTTTAGACAGTTCCGTTGTTGCATTAACGCTGAACGATTAAACCAATTGAGAAAAAAAGTCGAGGATGCTATCAAAGAGAAAAGAACATTCACCGTTAAAGGAGGGTTCCAGTTTATCCGAAACGCGCTGCTTCAAAGAGGATGGGTAGAAAAAATAGAATTCAAAACTCCGTTTAAAAATGTCAACGTTTCGGATCCTCCTTCAATGGATGAAGTTTGTTGCAATTTACCGCCTAAACTAGACTGGGAAACTTCAGCAGCACATCAAGCCAAATGCGAGAAAATGATTATTAGTCGTTTGCTCCAACACCATGAAGTAGATTTTTACTGGAACATGAGAAAAGATAGTGCGGAATGGCAGCAACGCTTGAATAAAAATAAAATAATCAACCGCTTTTCTAGATCTTTATTTACTTCAAAAGAAGGTTTGTGCCTTCTTCTGCAACAGTTATATTGGCATACAGAACCTGGAGTAGCTTACGTTAGGTTTCCAAGATGTTATACAATAAATTTCGCGGATCAGTGTTCAGCTTTCGTCGAAGATTTCCGTTTAACCGCCTGTATAAGCTTATTAAAATGGATTACACAAAAAATTCATAACGATGGAACAGCATCTCTCTGTAATTCGGAAGGAAAAGTTCCAATTAGTGCTATACAATTTGCAATAGATCGATGCAACGAATACATCGCTGTCCAAAAGCACGTCGATTTGGACAAAGAATTCCATAAAGTTTGGGACCACGAATGGGACCAATTTTTGACCAATTATTCTTTGGTTGTCCATGACGGAGAAAAATTCGAAGAAAATGGTTGCTACTCTCTTTTCGCGTTCGAAACTTCTGCCAAAAATACTATTAAGAGCCTGATTCCTCATTGGCCTCAAATCGAATTGGATGGAACTAAAAATATTTGGATTATGAAACCAGGAAATAAATGCCGAGGGAGAGATATCATTCTAATTAAAGATGTCAATGAAGTTATCAGAGTTATGAATCATAAATTGAAATATGTCGTCCAAAAATATATTGGTCAGTATGTTTATTCTGTGTAGCAACAGTTTGTATCAAATTCGTTTGCAGAACGTCCGTTGCTAATACATAAAACTAAATTTGATATACGGCAGTGGTTTGTGGTTACTTGTGTCCAGCCCTTGACGATTTGGATGTACAGGTATTAAACAAAGTTCTCGGAAAATAATAATCGAAATATCACCTCTCAATCCAATAAATCTACTTCCAAAATTTTTAAAAAATCGAAAAAATTTAATTCCATGTTCTCCCTATATTACAAAAAACATTATTGAATAAAGTTCAAGATAAAGTAATTCTCATTCAATTAACAAAGTTCAATAATATATTTTTACAAAATAATATTACAAAAAGCGCAATATCCAGAAATTAATTAGTTTCCAGCTCAGTTTTTTTCCTCAGCTCAAACTTTATACACAATAATTATTCTTGTACACAGTGTTTCCTGTGAAATACGTATATTCTATTTGGAATATCTATATTTCTTGTGGAATATCTCTGAAATATCTGCATTCTTTTTGGAATCCCTCTGGAATTTTTGTATTCCCTTTGGAATACCTCTGGAAAAAGATCGACAGATGAATCGTACCAGTCTAAGTCTAAGAGTTGAAAAAAAATTGAAGAATTATTTTGATTGACGCGCAGTTTTGGCAGTTCATGAATGTTTGTTAGTTCAGAGATTTCGCAAATTAGTATCTGCCACAAATGAGCTTAAAATCAAGCAGTTTGGGCAAACCTACGAAACAGCAGTTTTCATTTAGTACCAGTTTCAAGTCTGTAAGTGCTGTAGTTGCTGAAAACTCAGCGTCGCGCCACTCAGCCGAGCAACCAAAGAGAATATAATAGCGTATTTTTTTCCAAAAATGCGCTATCAAACACGAAATAACAAATAATGATTGACGGGAGGTCATACACTATCCTCATTGAATTTTTAATTGAGCTTCAATCTCTACAAAGACTCAATTCGAAATTAGTTCTTCAATATCAGCTTTTCTTTTCTGATTTATTGAAGATTTGGAATACTTGTTTATAAAACAAAAACGAATCGGCTATTGAAATTTTTATTTTGTGACCATTTTATAAATAACTTGTGCACGTACAAACTTAAAAGGACCTTTTAGTCATTATTGTTTAGTAATTGACTGGCGGGGGTCAAGTACCCGAAAATAATAATTTGATATGTATCAACTGTATATAAAAAAAAATCCCTGAAAATTTGGTGCAATTACCTCCAAAATTATAGATCTAAGGAAATGATTAACAAGTTCGAAAACCGCATGTCAATATCTTGTGTAACTTGCGAGATATCGATTTAAATAGTTTCTACCCTAAAATGGGTACTGATCCAAATCAATTCAAAATTTAGGGCATGAAATTTATTTACTGACATTTTCAGATTTCAATCTTCCATAGTTCAGCAGTAATTATCTTTTGAATTTTTCACCTAAAATTGGGTATATGAATAAAAGAATCCAGCATTTTGAGAAAACCTACGAAACAGCAGCTTTTATTTAGTACCAGTTTCAATTCTGTAAATGATGTAGTTGCTGAGATCTCAGCGTCTCACCAGCTAAACAGCCAAAGTAAATGTAATAGCGTTTTTTTTTTTGCAAAAATGCGCTGAAAAACTGTTCTCCCCCGATTATGAATTTTATGACCAGTTTCACTGTTGTTTCATAAATTTAGAGTGTCGTATCAAGTAATTGCATACTATTTCAAGGCGACGATGGTGGTAATATGAAATTACTATTTTATTTTACAATGGCCATGAGCTCCATGTCCAATTGCTTTAGTTGATTCCAAACTTGACATAATCTGGTCAAGATGTAAAAAAGCAATTAATATTCGAAAAAAATATGTATTTTAGATTACTTCTAAATTTATCCAGCCAAACAGTCAAAGTGAATATAATAGCGTTTTTTTTTTCGAAAATACACTAAAAACTTACTACCTTATTATGAATTTGATTTAACACTCAGTTAGATAACTGAAAACTCGAATTGAACGTTGATCTCATGATAAATACGCAAAAAAAAAAAATACAAATATTCGATTCGCCCCAAGTGTCCAGGCTAATCGAATTCGACCCACATCTCCGATAGAATTTTCCAAATAACATGCTAAGATTCGATGATAAGAATTGATCAACATATATTAATAACGGAATTAATTAATATGATTGGCTCATAAATCACAGATTTACTTATTTCCTGTGGCACTATACCTCACACACCTTGCATGAAATCCTCTAATTTTCTTTCATTAGATGAAAAGCGGCGATCCAATTTGTCCTAAAGTACGTGATCCGTTCAGCACCATAGCAAATAATTTTAAAATATGAATGTCCTTTGGGAATATGCTTGAAAGCAAATTAAATATCATACTAAAATTCATGTTTAGTAATATGAACAAATTTCAACATCAATTCTGAATATGGTACAACGAAATTGTAAGAGAAGAACTTACATGCGCGCCAAAAATGCATACATTACAAATTCCGGTTCGCTTGCGCTCACTTGTCAATCGAAATAAAAATTAATTTAAGGCAAAAGATCAGCGGAAGAGGGTCGAAATTATGCATTAATCTCTCGTGATGATTCCATTATCGACAAATTATCTTTCTTGATTCGATTCGCTCGATCCTTCAATTTGCCTCGATTTACGCTAATTGTATTTTTGTATTACTTTTTTTTCGTTTCTCAATAGCTTAATAGCCTACGAGATAATGATTTTCAAAAATTTGCTAAATTGTACCAAATATCTTTTTAAATATCGGAGAAAATATTTGAGAATCATTTTGTTTTATCACGCTATTTATTTAATCGAGCATAAGAAACATAAGTTTGTATAATTTTATGAAATTTCGGTAATGAATATATATTTTCTGAGAATGCGTTTGTTTCTTGAATGTAGAACTGTGAAGAATACAAAAATAATTTTTGTAACAAAAAAATCTGATGGGAACAGCACATGACTTACTTGTACACCTTTTGACTGAATAAAAGTCAATTGACACTGATATTAACATTAAGCAAAACCGATTGCAACCAAAATTAGAGGTCATCATTTAGATGTTACAGTTCATTAAATCGCTGTAGCAGTCTCAAATACTGAATTTCATCATTCTACGGCCAATCATTTCGAATTTATGCGAAAAATAAAAAAATATTGTCAAATAAAGTTTACTTCCGGCTCAGTAAATTGCTATGAGATTATGAAGTTATCATTTAAATGCTACAATTGCTTTATATGCTAAATTACATGATTCTACAGCTGATAGTTCTGGATTTATGCGAAAAATAGGAAAAAAATCCAGTAAACTATACTTCTGGTTCAGCCGATCGCAATCATAATACGAAGTGTACAACTAGATGCTATAGAAGTGCTCAATACGAAATTTCAATATTCTACTGCAGATTGTTTTGAATTTATGCGAAAAATTCGAAAAGACTGTCATATAAAGTGCACTTCCGGCTTAGCCGATTATGCGACAGCATTTTCAAATATTGAATTTCAACATCCCACGGCTAACCATTTTGGATCTATGCGAAAGATTCACAAAAAGGTTTAAAGTAAAGTGCAATTACAGTACAAACGTTTGCAACCATAATGCGAGATGCACAACTTAACTACAAAATTTCAGCATCATACGTTCAATGGGCTTTGAGATTTGCGAGTTACATACATCCATACATACACACGTACCGACGTCAAGCCGAAAATAGTCAAAATTTATTCAGGGATGCTCAAAATGGATATTTCCATAAAAATTTGAAGTGTGAATTTTGTCGGTTTCACAATACTTGTACTTTGTACAAGTAAGTAAAAATTGTTATAAAAGTTCCTGTTTCAAAAATTTCATAAGGAAAACTCTACGAGAAATATCCAAAACTAGATTTACGGATATTAATTCTTTCAATACTTAAATTAGCAAAATCCAATATGTTCAATATTTGAAGTCTGGCCCAAATGTCAATATTTTCGTTACATCATCTCTTAAAATTTTTAGAGATTGCTACCTGCGATTCAGCACCCAAAAATTCAGCTTAGATAGTTTTCACGAATCAGTTCATCTCACAAACCATGCTGTCCAGTACAAATACACTAATCAAGACAGAGATAGATGCCTTCCAGACGATAATATGTGGGACAATCATACATTCAAGGCATATTTGAGACAAATTGGGCAAGCGGAAAAATGGTACAAAGTTATTTATCCAGGAATGAGAGAGTGTATCATTGGAGCAATGCTTGCAAGCCAAGATACCATGGACCGTAGACCGAATACTTTTGAATTATACGGAGCTGATTTCATGATTGCGGAAAATTTTACTCCTTGGTTGATTGAAATTAATTCTTGCCCTGCGATGGGGCCCACTACTAGTGTTACTAGTAGGATGTGCCCACAATGTTTTGAAGATTTAATCAAAGGTAATATTCTCTTGAAAAGCCTTTTTTATTTTTATATTATTTTATTTCATAAAAAGCTGGGTGTATTTATTTGAAAATATGATAATCAAAATATTAAAATTTTATTCTTGAGACACATCTAGTGGCAACATTAGCTCATATATTTGAAGCAGCGACTGTTAACGGTTTCTATGGAACCCTCTTGCTTGTTTTGGTCAAAATTAATTTAATGGCGATTTTCTGACGTCAAATGTCAAAATTATTTTTAATGTATTTTACGATTTAGTATTAATATTGCACACTACAATAATAATCTGTTTGTAGTTGTGGTAGACAGACGAAGGGATCCAAAGTCAGAAACTGGGTTATTCGAATTAATCTACAAACAAAATTTACCCCAAACTCCAGCTTATCTAGGTATGACTCTCTCAGTAAGAGGTAAGAGAATATTCAAAAAGAAATCAGCAAATAAAAACAAAGATAAAAAAGAGCGACAATCCGCATCTTTAGAAACTAAACACATCCGACCTTGCAACAAACCAAGAACTAAATTACAAATTGAACAAATCAGAAACTACAATGGACCTGTCATCGGGAATTTAATAGAGGAATTGCACGAAACTTTATTTAAAAACACAGTGCAGGATTTAGAAGAAATTGATCTTCCTGCAGCTCCAGCATCATCCCTCATCAGCACCAAACCAGTTGTCGTTCAGCAACCAGGGGTACCAACTATCACCGTGGCGCAAAAAGCGACGGTTTCTTTCTCTTGTAAACAAAGAACTAATAAAAATATTTTTCATAGCCGCAGAAGGTCAGAATCCGACGCGTCAAAAGAAAACACAAGCCTGAAGAAGGAAAAATCGACAAGCCAGAGTCGGACAAAGTTGCAAAGTACACCTATCCATTCCTTAAGCTTGTACAGTAAATGGAAGAAAGGAATGGAGACTAAATCTGCAAAATTTACAAGTGATAGAAATATTAAAACTAATTGGGAAGAAACTACTGCCAGTATTTTGAATAATAAAGCTGAAATATTACCAAAATCGCCTAAATTAGTTAATTCTTGTATTGTGTCTTCGATAGCTCGAATACTGCCAGAAATTGATCCCAAAAACACGACTGCGCCATTTTGCGAAAATTTAAATTTATTTACCGTAGGTCTGGGGTATAAGAAATTATGCTACAAACCAATTATTAAAGAAAATATAATTCTCCCTATTAGTAATAACTCTTCAAATGTTGACGGCTGTTACGTAAAATTATAATATGTGTTCTATGTAGTTAATGGCTGTACTAAATCCACTTGCTTTGCTTATATGCGATATATTTTTATTATATTATACACTTGTTATAAATTTCTGAAATAAAGTATATGATTGTGATTCTATTCATTTGTTTTCCATATTTGTCAGGTTGTCTATGATTAAACGTTAAATTTTTAGTGTGATTTGTCATGATTTTGGAACTAAATTCATCAAAATTTCAGTCATGGATTCAATTGATCCCACAAAACTCCAATCAGACGGTAGAAAGAGTCTTAAAGCAGAAAATTTGGACATGATTTCAAATTTCATGGATTCTATTTTACTAAATATGAAGTCTCATGTTCATAAAGTCTCCACAAATGACATTTCATTTTTGAATAGAGGTGAATTCCACGCAAAACCATTACAACTTTAAAGATTTTAATCTATTCTTTAGGTAATCTCCATTTAATGAATGCAAACAATAATATTGAAACCCTTATGGATGTTAAGAAACCCAATAAACAAGAATCAGTTGGTAAACCAACTGGTCCAGTTGGTCCAGATAAAAAACCAAGCATTAAAAACTCTCAAAATCAATACAAAAAACGTTCATCGTCTTTATTACGAAATGTAACCAAAAAAATTACCCAAATTAAATCTTCAGTCAATGGGAAACGAAATTTTAAATCGTCAAGTATCAATCAAAAAACCTCACCTGGAAAAATACAAGTAGTCTACAAAGAAAACGATAAATTCGTAACTAGAAGTTTATCAACTATGTTGAAAAAGGCAAATCCTCCTTCAGTTGACAAAAACAGATCAAGAAAAACGAATAATCAATCAAGAGTTTCCAATAAAATAAGTAATAATTCAACAAACATCAAACGAACCTCCAGAGTAGCAAAACCAATAAATTTAATTAATGCACCATTACAACGCTTAAAAAGTTCAACATCAACTGTCAGCAATTTATCAAAAATAAATTCGTTACCAAATAAAGGAAAAATTACAGACTTAACAGAAAAGCATGTTCGTAGAAGTAGATGTAATTTGAGACCAATGAGTAACTCAGGATTTTCTTATCCAAATAATCGGAACAATTCGAGATCCGCTTCTCTAAACTCAAAAAGTGGTAGAAAAACACCAGCTTCCAATCAAAGTAAGCCTACATCAAGAAAAAGCAAAAGTGGACGCCGAAGTGATAGCCCCAAAAATAAGGTACTGCAATTTCTCAACAAAAATCGAAATAATTTTGTAGGGACTAGTTTCTCTAAATATTTTATACCATATACTTTTGTAAAAGCGTTTCTCTTTTCCTTTGTGCCTACAAAATATTAAATTTTTACGTCGTTCTTACATAATCATAGGGATTCTGTAACCAAGCGTTAATTCACGTCGAACGTTAACGTGAACTTAACTCCCGTTTTGTCATTTTCGTATTCTGAACCTGAACGTTGATTCAAGTTCACGCCGATAGTCGACGTTAAGTCACGCTAGCCATTTGACAGCGTTAAGTGTTACGTTTTCAGGTTATTTATATAAGAATAGTAGAAATATCCAACTACTTGCACAAAATAAGTCAAAGAAACAACATTTAGTGATGAAGATGAGCAAATTCGACATTGGTCTCACATAACAAGATCAAACTTTCAAAAATTAAAAAATTTCCTCAGACTCAAGATTTGAATAATTACTCCAAGACCAAATTTGCAAAATCAAGAAATATTCCAAATTTTTCAGTGCGAGTTTGAAAGTAGCTCCATATTTTAATCGTGAACAAAGATCAGATAATTATATGAGTCTATCTTATGAATTGAACAGTATATATATTCTAGGAAGACAATTAAATTTGTCAACGTGCAGATATGACTGAAGTCTCAGTAAAATAAGAATGAAATCTTATTTTTCAATCAAGATATTTATTGATGTCAAGAGGTTGATTGTTGAAATAAAAATTTCAGATGTAGATATCTTGACGTATATTCCTCACTCCGTTGATTTCAGTATTTTTGTTATTATAATGAAATTTCACTCCCCAATTGAGATATTCACTATTGTAATCAAGAGATTGATTGTTGAAATAAAAATTCAAAATCTTCTAACTTTAATTTTTCTTTGCTCTGTTATGGTCTCACTAAAATCAATTCCCTGCACATATACATACATAGGTAATACTATTTTCATTAACAGCTTCATCAGAATGAAACGCTTTGTCTATTTCAAGTTAATTTTTATAACCGATGAACTCAACTTTCGTTGATCTAGTTTTCTAGTACAAACATTAAATCAAGATTTAGTTGAGCTTTTACTTGAACCATTACTGAAAAATCAGCATATACTACCACGTTCTTGATATATGTCTTGCTTTTTTTCTCTATTAATTTCGTTTGTGAAAACATGCTGGATTATATGCTGCAAAATAAATTATTTACAGTTTGGAAGCTTGTATAATATTTTGTACAAATTAGAAATAGTTTTTTGAAGCATTTATTGGTTAAATCAATATGTCAAATAGTTTCCTTAATATTTACGAAACTAGATAACACTACTTTCTCTCTATATTCTTCATGATAACCAGATCACACAGTACATTTTTCACATAGAAGATTAAAAAGTATGAAATGTCAAAATGAAATATGACAGCAAATTGTTCAGTTTCTTGTAATTTGATTGGCTGAATTTCACGCATTTCATAGAACTTGGAATGAATTATTTAACGCTAGCGTTAATCTAACGTCAGTGTAAATTAACGTTTAACTTTCACGTTGACATTTCAGAATACCATCTTAACGTTAGGGCGTGAAAACTATTGACGTTAAGTAACGCTGGCGTGACTTAACGCTCGGTTCTAGAATCCCTATCATTGTATCACTTTGCTTTTAAACTATTGGGACATAGCACATCTGCAAACCATCTGATTTTCTTTTTATTTCCGCTACCTGTATGCCATATTTGTCCCTTTCCTGAAGAGAATTCATTTTTACGACCCAAACTGAGTACTTCTCCCTTCGGTCCACTGTAAATTGTAAATAAACGACAACCACACAAAATATATATTTTTATTCATTTATTATACAGGCACTGACTATCTCAATTTGGTGACCTTCGACCTTTCAAATGATTTTCATTATCAAAGAGTATCTTGTAATATTTTGACATATTTCTTTCCATATCTTATCTGTTTTTTCCTTCTAGTTCTTTATTCATGCAGCCATTTAGATATAGGTATACCTTTTTTTCTCTTTCCGCTTGGTTACCATTGTAGAATTGTCCTTACACTGCTTCTCTTTTTCTCCATATGTGTCGTAGCCATTATATCCTCTGTTGTTTTATTTTCTTTACTATATCTTCTCCTTACAGTTCTTGTTCTCTTTTATGGTTTATTATTCTGTATTCGTTTTCTGCCGTTTTTATTAATCGTAAAATAGTTCTTACTATTCGCAATTCTTCTTCTTCTTTTTTTGTCATTGTCATTGTTTCTGCAGCGTACATTATTATTGGTCTAATTATTGTTATATATACCTTCATTTTTGTTTTCTTCGGGCTGCCCTACTATGTTTTCTATTTCTTTTAAAACTCTGTTTTGTATTAATGTTGACATTATTTTATATGTCGTGCTCAATCGCGTGATACCTCGTTATTCTCGCATGCTTATTGATTCCCTTTTTTTCTCTTTCTTAATCTTTTGGCATTTTTTCTGTTCTCCACACTTTCAGTATAAGCATTTATATATATTCGTGCATTTCATCTTCTCTGTATTTCATTAGTTCTGTGTTTATACCATCTTTACTCAGTGTCTCTCCGTTTCGTCTACTCATTCTTCTCTTGTTAGTTCTTCTAATATTCCTTCATCTGCAGTTTCATCTTGTGTTGTTATTTCTACGTTTTATTGTGGTTCCCTCAAGTTCTACTCAAGTTTTCTTATATTGCTCATCATTTTCCGTTTTGTTGCCCTTTGCGTCTTTAATGCAGAAAACTTTTGATTTGTATGTGCTCAATTGTTCGTTTATTTTTTGATAGAATTGTTTTGAGTTTCTATGTGTATTTTCTTTTTCAATGGCTGTTATTTTATCATTATCAAATCTTTTGTTCTTCCTTAGAATTTTACTCATTTTTTGTATTCTCTCTTGTCTTCTATTCTAGATGTTTACATCCATTCCAGTCTTGCATTTTTTTTTCTCATTACTACTTCGTGACACTCTTCCCTAAATCATATTTTTTTTATTTCCTCTTTTTCCTTCTATTAATTTCTTTGTTGTATGGCTTATACAGTTTTGTATATTGCCACTTCTTCTCTACATCATCTTCTTCTTTACATTTTCCTTTGATGTGCTTTTCTATTTCTTCGGAATACTTCTTCCTTGTGTCCGATCTTTTTCTTCCTGTAATTATTAGTACGTGGTCCATTTGCGTCTTGAGTTTTTTTAGTTTGTTTTATATTTATTAGGTTTTTTTGATTTTTTTCCTCTTTCACTGTAGCCTTACCGCTAATCTGATGATGATCACTCAGTGATCGAAACCGGTCACTTCAATAAAATTTTGAGAACAGTGTGACTGAGAATTTCTGTTTTTTGTCCTTAAAAAACTCATATCAGTTCCTCTTGTATGTCCTTTCTAGTGCATGTATCTTTTCACATCATAGTACATCTGCAAGTCTGTGTATTGTTCTTGTCCTTTTTTTAGAGATTGTTCATGTTCACAGTTTTTACTGAATACTCCGCCCTTCAATTCGCTCTCATACAATATTCAAAAACCACACAAAATTTATCTTCTTATTCCTTCATAATAGTCCAAAGATCCACTACCACAATTCAATCAATCGAATCAATTTTCAGGTACAAAAGTCTAATCAAGCTAAATCATCTTCTGATACAAACAAATTTGCTTCGAATCAAATACAAAAGCAAACTGTCAAACCAGTAGACAATAAAAAAGAAAATCAAGTACCTAAACAAACCAAAACCCAAATACAAAACTCAATTCAAAATCAAGATCCAATTGAAAATGTGGCTCAAGACGTACTGAAAAATCAAAACAAAATATCTCAAAATCAACTTCTGGATCAAGTTCAAAATTTAGTTCAGTACCAAGTTCAAAGTTTAGGACAGGGCCAAGTACTAAATGAGACTCAAAATCAGTTGAAGTATGTAAGTCAACCAACTGCTGATTTAAATCCAATTAAAACTGAATCAAAACCTATTAAATTCATGAAAAATACTGAAAATATTAATCGGCATAAGTTATTAGCAAATAAAAATGTAGAAAATAATTCAATTAAACTTATCAATGATAAATTGGAACACCTCATTGATAAAATCAAAGAAGAAAAGGATATTAGAGCTAATACAATAACTCAATCAAATTTGAACAATAATTTGCCTACTCCAAATTTATTTATTGATAAACCAATTATTAACAATGAAACCAAACAAATAATTACCAGTGAAGGTATTAAACAAAATTCAAGTATTAGTAATAACAAACTAGTCAATAAAAATAAAATTATTGATAATAAACATATTAATAACATTGATAATGAAAATAAGCAAACAATTACCACTGAAGACATTAAACAAAATAGAACTATCAATAATAACAAACAAATAAATAAAATCGACAACAAACAATTGATTATTGACAATAGAAAACCAGTTAACAATCAATTAAATAGCATCAAAACTAAATATATAAAAAATGCGAATCCAAAGGAAGTAGTTAACAAAAATATTAGGATTCCTCCTTCAGTAGCTCCGATAGTCTCGACCAAATTTGGTACTAGAGTCAGTAAGCAATCAGTTCAATCTTGTCTGATTGTTAGACCATCAAATCAATCAAATATTCCACCAAATAGAAATAAAAGCCTCACGACTCCAATGGAAATAGTTCAAGATTATATTAATTTAGTAAATAAAGCTAAAAAGGACAGAAAAACGTATACAGTTTGTGGAAACTTCCATTCTGTTAGAAGAGCTTTTACGCAACGAGGTTGGATTGAAAAAATGAGGATCAATCTAATAGACGATCCAATATTTAAAAAGCTGGAAAATTTGTCCAATTTCGAGCTTGTAGAGGGGATTAAAGATAGAGATATAGGGGATAAATACAGAAAAATATTTATTTCCAAGTTACTATCTGGACATCAAGTTGACTTTTATTGGGATTATATGCAGAATCCATTTAATGTAAATAACGATAAAATTAAAAGAACAATAATAAATCGTTTACCTTATGGGGCTACTAGAGCATACACATCAAAAGCTGGACTTTGTGAAACTTTAAAGGAAGCTTATTGGTACTACGTAGAAGGCTATGCCAATATACTATTTCCCAGAACTTACAATTTAGCCAACGAAGAAGAAATCGCTCTTTTTACTGAAGATTTCAGAAGAACAGCTGCAATTTCTTTACTTCAATGGATAACCAAAAATTCAGACAAACCCAACAACATCATATCCTCAAATGGTTTGATCCAAACATCAATTTTTAATTTTGCAACGTTGCAATGTTTTAATTTCATCAAAATGAAGGAACATAAAGACATTGATGAAATTATACCGATGGCTAAGGAATATGAATGGGACATATTTTTAGAAAAATATTATAAAATCGTGCATCAAGGACAACATTTTAAAGAAACTGACCAAATGAATTATTCTGTGATGATAGACCAGGCTAGATATATTTTAAATAAAATTAGGAGGTACGTACCTCATGTTGATGTTGATGGTGTTATGAATTTATGGCTACTTAAACCGAATAATGGTAGCAGAGGATGTGGTATACATGTTTGTAGGACTATGAAGTATGCTTTAGATACAGTCAATAATAAAAAAGATACAAGATATGTTATACAAAAATATATAGGTACGTAATATTTATTATTCATTATTTGACTGTAAAATGGTTTTTAAAAAAGAATAATTTGATAAATATAAAAATAGGATATAATCAAGAGTGATATCTTTAATGTAATCAAAGAATCGATTACTATTAATGAATCATTGTTTTTATCAAAGAAGCCATGAATCGATTGCTATTATCAAATAACCACGGCGTTATTCAATATATTATCGTTTGAATTAAAAAATTTGTTATGATCAAAGAATCGATTGTTGTAGCCAATAGTTCATTTTTCTGATCAATGAACCTCTTTCCGTTTTAAGAATCCTTTTTAAAATCCAAGAATTGATTTTTGTAATCAAATAATTGATTGTTGTACTTCATTAATCATTGTTTTAGTCAAGAAGGTTTTGTTTTAATCATGAAATCATTATTTTGCTCAAAGAATCGATTACAGAATTCAATCACTATTTCAATCGGAGAATCCATTGTTATAATCAATCATTTTTTGTTATAATCAAGTAATCGATCTAAAAATTGAATAATCGATTTAAAGATCAAATAATCGATTGTTGTTGTTAATGAATCATTGTTTTTATCAATGAATCGTTGCTTTAATCAAAACAATTCTGTATTTGTAGTCAAAAAATTGTATACGAATCATCGTCTTAATCGATAGATGTTTCAGTCAAAATATTCTTGTACCTAATTGAAGAATTTATTTTACGATTAAAGAATCTATTGTCAACAGATCATTATTCGGATCAATAGATTATTATTTTAATAAAAAAATCCTTGCTATGATTAAAAAATCTAATTTATGATCAAAGAATCGATTGTTGTCGTCCAAAAATCATTGATCTAATCATTGAAGCATTGTTTCAATAAAGAAAAAACCTTTTCAGGATCATAAAATCGATTTTATTAATTAGATAATTATTGAGAGAATAGCTTGATCTTATTATTTTTTATAATCAAAGAATCGGTTTTTGTCGTCCCTGGCTCATTATTCTGATCAATAGTTGATTGTTCTAATCAAGAGCTCCATATTATAATTATTTAAAAGTTTATTATAATCAAAAAATGTATTGTATTATATCAGTGCATCTTTATTTTCATCATAAAAATAAAGGTATAAGTATAATCAAAGAATCGATCGCTGCAATCTACAATCTATGATTCATGGCTCTTATGAGTCGTAGTTTCAGTAAAAAAAAGCTGTAAAATTCAAAAAAATTCACTTAATTATTAAACAATCGATTTTTGTAATCGATGGATCATCGTTTGAATAAATATGTCATTGTTTCAATCAGTAAATTGTTATAATTGAAATATCGATTTTTATGGTCCAGAAATTATTTGTTATTGTCAATAAATCATTGCTTTGATCAATAGGCCTTTGTTTTGATCAAGAAATCGATGTTACAAGGAGAATTTGATTCTTATTATCAAAGAATCGATTATCATGTATCATTGTTCTAACCAAGAGATCATTGTTTAAATAAATACAGCCTTAGAATAATCAAGGAATCGATTATTCTATTCAAGAAATTATTGCTTTATTTTGAAAATTGCTTGTTTTAATCAATAAGTCATGACTTTAATTAATATATATTTTTTAATTGAAGAAATCAATCTACCAAGTGCACTATTAGTGTTTGCCGCACCTGTAGCGAGTAAAAAGTGTGAATGATATTTATTTTTTAATTTTCATCCAAGAAATCAATTAATAAATCGATAAATACTTTTCGTGATCAAAGAATCGATTGTTGCAATTGCAGAATCGATTGCTATAGTCAACAGATTATCGCTTTGATTTATATATCGTCACCTGACTTCTAAAACCACGTATGTCTGTATGCCAACATTTGGCATACACATAAAACATAATATCTTTGCATGCCTATAAATCTAATTATTATCATTCTTTGAGTTCAATTAATTTTTTTAATTGAATTAAAATAATATTGAATTAGCTTATTAAAACAGGTTGTATCTCAAATCGCGAAAAAATCAGATTTACGAGTTTTTAGAAGTGAGGTGACGATATATTCCATTATATATAATAAAAAATAGATTTTTTATCGCAGAATCGATTGTTACTATTAATAAATCCTTGTTTTGATCAGGGAATCGATTGCTGTAATCAACGGATTATTACTGAATATATTATTGTTGCAATCAAAGAAACCATTGTTTCAATCGAGAGATCCTGAGATCCTTGTCTTAATCAAATAATCCATCATTGTATTCAATAGATTGTTTGAGTCCAGAAATCCTTGATGTAATCAAAAAATTAATTTTTATGATTAATTATTGTTCTTTGTTTCAAGCAAAAAGTTTTTATTATAATTGAAAAATCGATTCTTGTAATAAAAAATTATTGTTCCAGTTATTAAAGAATCATATTGTATATTATTGTCACAAATTTTATTGTGATACAGGTTACCATAGCATATACTAACTTACTTTACAAATGTACGTCAAAATCGCTAGCTGTTACTATTCGCTTCACTTTATTCCTTGTTTTACCAGTCCACGTGGTCTTATATTCCCTTTTCCAACATTCTAGAATATTCTAGTCATTCAGAATGCCATCAATCAGCCAGCGGACCAATTATAACAATGACTTTTTGCAACAATGATTTAGTATTTAAATGTCTGGAAATCGAACATTTTTTAGATTGTTGGCAGATACTAACTTGGAATATAATTACAATGAATTATTGAATAAATAGCAAACTTAAATAGACATTACTGTAAACTAATAACGTAAGATCGGTATTTCATATTTGTAACATCATGAAAAAAAAAGTCATTGTTTTCATTGAATATTTCATTATTGTAATTAAATATACTCCAGATTTGAAGAATCTATTGTTGTGTTGAAGGAATTATCAGCCAAATCAAGTAATCATTGTTATTTCCATCAGAGATTTCGTAGCTGTATTCAGAAAAATTATTCTTGTAGATTTTGAGCTACAAACTCAGTATAATTGTTTACTTTTTCAGAACGTCCTTTATTAATACACAGTACCAAATTTGATATTCGCCAATGGTTTCTGGTAACATGTATGCCTAATTTACAAGTCTGGCTGTACAAGTAAGACAATATTCAGCTAAATTGATGTTTTATTCAAAAATAATTATTTTAGGGATTGTTACTTACGTTTTAGTAGTCAAATGTACGATCTTAGCAAACTTCATGAATCAATCCACTTGACTAACAACTCCGTCCAATGTCGATACAAAAATCAAAGTACTCGTCATGGCTTACCTGATAATAATATGTGGCATTCAGACTCTTTTAAAAAATATTTGGATGATATTGGACAACCTGCAGCTTGGAAAATTATTTACAAAGGAATAAGAGAATGTTTGGTTGGTTTGTTTATGCTCTGCCAGGATAAAATAATCACTAGAGTGAATAGTTTTGAGCTAAGTGGCGCAGACTTTATGGTAACTGAAGATTTCAAGCCATATTTAATCGAAATTAATTCCAGACCAGCTTTATATGCTTCGACTAAAATTACAGCCCAATTGTGCCCAAAAGTTTTGGAAGATGTTGTCAGAGGTATATCTTTTAAAAACAAGTAATCTGGAAGGGTTATTGACAATTTTTGGCTTTTAGTTACTGTTGATTATGCACGCAATCCAAAAGCACCAACCGGCAATTTTGAATTAATCTACAAAGACTCCTTCAACTACATTCCTCCCAAAAACGTGAACAGCATTTTCATTGAAGGAATATCTCACGTAAAGTTTGCTAATGCTTCAGTTTGCAAGGATCCTATAGATCCTTGCGAAACAACAACTATTGTAAGTGAGCCTGATCCTCCAGGTCATTCGATAGAAAAAATCCTGCATATAGATCCCGGTAAAGTAAGAAAAGATGTTAAAAATACCCTGGAAAAAATTCTGGCGATAATACAACCTGAGCCAAAAAAAGCAGAAGATGAAGATAATCAAGAAGGGGAAGAAATGACTTCTGTAGATAAGAACAAGCAGTTTAAAATGATGCTGTCTGAATTTGTAGATATAATAACTAGTGTTAAAATGAAACAAACAGAACCACTAACTCAAATTTGAATGCAATCTGTATTTACTAATTAATAAAAAACTGCCGAAGTTGTATAACGTGTACATTGCGTCTTACAAGCTAGAATAAATCATATTTACAATACAATACGTTATCTATAAATAGAATATAATGTCCTTATTGTAGATTACAGCTTTCACTGAAAGGAAGCGAATGTATTTGAAAACACTACATGACAGGTTTTAAAGAGAAAGATAATTTAGGTCTTGAGTTGTTTTTGCCGAGGATTTTTTTCTGCTCTTCCTTCACCCGCTTCTCTTGTTCCTTGCGGAGCTTTTGTCGCTCTTCTTCCATTTTACGCTGCTCTTCAACCATTGCGAGTCGCTCTTCTGCCTATAAAAAAAATAGTTATCAAGAAAATTTTGGTGAGATCGACAAAGATTGAAACGTCAAGAGTCAAAATTAACTGATTTTTAATTTTCATCTTCAAAAAATTTTAAAATAATTGAACCCGTCCAAATTTTTTACTTTACTTACCAGTTTTTTCTGGGCTTCTTCAATTTTTCGATTATTCTCCGCAAGGATTTGTTCGAGGGCCTCACGTTTTCGACGCTCCTCTTCCTATAACATAAACACACGTGAAAAGACGTCCAGCGCGTCGTCGCGCCCGGCTCCTAGCTCACTTCTTCACTCACATTTATTCGACATTCATACAACACATACATATACAGCAGTTTTATTATAACATTCGAGATAAGTCATCCGAAAATTTCCAGAAATTATTTCATAGTCAACTCAATTTTCTTTATTCAAATTATTATTTTCTTTATTGATGGGAATAAAATTCAGTTATAATAAGAACCCCATATAGAATAGGTATAGCACATTTCACTAAAACTCGTGAAATCAATTTTGAACAATTAAATAGTCACCAATTACGATATTTTTGTCCTATGCTTAAAAATTTCATTGTTATTTGGTTACAATTGCGTTTTATTTTTATGAAGATTCTACGACTTTTGTGTGAAATATACTAGCATGATATTGATATTAATAATTTGTTCACATGTTAGATATAATCTTATTGTTCTGATTCTACCGCAAATCAATTTTAGATTACCCGCTACTACAGACACTGCAATCCTGCAATGCTTTTCACTTTTTTTTCATAGTGCGCTGGAAAACATGAATATTCTAATATTTGCTTTTTTTCAAATATTTTTGTGACGTCAAACATTCAAATCTCGCTCTTAGGAACGCACTCCTCCAGTCGACTGTAAAACTTATGTTTATTAATTGGATAATTGAATAAAAATACAGTAAAACTCTCTTGCATCGAATTTGCTGCCAGAGAAGGACTCTTTATTTTCAAAAATACTTATTTTAGGTAAGGAGTATAATATAACCGCAATCTGCCACTTTAACAATGGCAGCTGTCACTTTGACAATGACAGCTATCATTTTGAAATTGGCAAGAAATTTATGAAACAGCAATGAAACTGGCCATGAAATATGATCGGAGAAGTACTGTGTGGCCACAGCAGATTTTTTCCTAATAAAACAATTTATTAAAAATCAGTTCTAAAAAGTTTTTCTCTTCATTAGTTTCCTTTTATTATCCGAGATAGATTCGCCCTCTTCATTTCGGTTAAAAGGAGTTTTACTGTATGTATTTCATTGTTGCGCATAAAATAACTTTATGAGTACGTTCATATAAATATATATTTGAATTTGTTACGTCACAAATGAATGCCACGAAAATTTATAACAAATTCTATGAATTAAAAGTGAAAAATACATAAAGTTTTTTTAGTACAATATTATATAACATGTACTTGAGTTTTACGATTGAAAAGTGATGAATATATTGAGATTTTTCAGTGCAATAATTTTCCATTTGGATGACCTCATACACATTTAAAAAACGATTAGTTGAAATGTTATACAATACAGTCACCACATAAGTGGACATGTTTCAACATGTGAATAAATTATAAATATTTTGTAAAGGTGGTCACAAAGTCTTGAATCATTGAGTGTGGTTTAGGTACTCACGTCTCATGATGCAAAAACTTTGTGAGAACCTAGTTGTATTTAGTTTTAGTGTAGATAATAATTTTCTTACATAATAAGGCACATAAAAACATTATAGTTACAAATGTGTGCATATAACCAATACAGTTCAGTCAATGCTAGGATGAGGGGCCAACGAAAAACTACGCATTAAAAATAACCTGCAAAAAATTGTTTCTAAAATAAAGTAACTCTTATGAAATACATGTAAAATATTAAAAAAGGTGGATAATACCTTATGATGCGTAGAAGTGTCGCGTTCCGGCAGCGTTCTGTAAAGCCTGCGTGAGACGCCAAATGCATTCAATGTGATCTTCGCAACGACTCATTCTGAACCTGTTTAGACTGAGAGCGCTCTTGGCTGCGCCCCAAGATTGCTTTTACAAAATGAGGCCAAGATGGCAAATGCAACGTTAATTACAAGTATGGCAAGGAAGGTGATGGACAATTAAACTAATGCTAATGCAACGCGTTGAGGTGTTGGTTGCTTTGACTTGTTTGTGTGCGGGGCCTTGTCTTGTGCATTCCGCACGACGCACACAAACAGACATCCCGAACAACATCCAGTCATGTTTAGCCAGCTAAACATGCCTGAATAGTACAACTCCAACAGAAATGTACTCTTACCTCTCGTTTTTTCTCTTCTTCTAGTTGTTGTTCCCTTCGCCTTTCCATTTCCAGCATCATTTGTTTCTCCATTATCTTCTTTGCTTCTTCAACGCGTTTTGCAACTTCTTGCTCTATTTCTTCCCTTCTTTTTTCCAGTTCTTCTTCAACTCTTTTGTTTACTAATTCTTCTATTCGTTTTGCTGTTTCTTCTTCAACTAATCGTTGCTCTGCTTCTCGTTGCCTCCGCTGGCGTTCCATTTCGGCCAGGCGCTCAACTTCGTCCATTTTTCGATTGTTGCGTGATTTTTTGCGGTTATGTCGCTCAAATTTGGATACTTCAAAGGAACCATCGCTGCTACTACTTGAAGATACTGAATGTGACCTTTTGCTGTAATATTGCATACATTAATAAATCAAATTTAAGTGTAAAATTTGATGTAACAAACCGAGACTTCGAACTTTTTTCTTTTGCTTTTTCACTTATTTTAGTTGTCTTGCTGTGTGAAGCAGATCTTCGTTCTGATCGATCTCTGGACTTACTTCGTTTTTGTGAATGTTTACTTTTGTGGTGTTTTCGAGGAGTTTTACTCCGAGAACGCGAACGCCCCATTATTAAATCTAGTTTTCCTATGTTTCTAACCAACACTAAATACTATTATTCACTATTAATCAGCTATAAATATTCTTAATCATAATAATTTTCAGTAATATTTTTTACCATTAGCTTTTAGATACGAGTATAATTAGAATTTTAAAAATATTTTTACTTCTACTTGCCGATATGTACTCTCTGCCATTTGCAAAGTATCGTACCGTTTACGGTATATTACATATGACAAGAACACGAAAATCAAGATTCTAAAACATTTTTAGAACTTCAGCGGCTGCATTCTGACATGAACTGTCATTGATTAAATATGCGTTCAGTTACTCTACGGACAGGGCGACATCTAGTATTAGCGGAATTAACTTAAAAATTGGAAGTGAAACGGAACTTGTTATCTTTGTCTAGTCTAATCTTGTTTTGGAGTAAGTAAGGGTGATGTTTCTACCTTAACTAGTCACAAGCGAGGAAAAACGTTGGAAAAATTATTTTATTTTTTCATTTTTCAATACAATATACTTATTTGTATGAGTTGGCCTTATGTTTTGGTAAGAAATGGAAGTTTTCAGGTACTGGTCCTAGTAACATTTCACTGAAAAAAAAGAATTAATAACAAAAACAAATGTAATTATAGTATATTCCATTTAAGAACGGTCCATGGGCTCTTATTAGTAGAAAAATCGTATTTGGTCATCTGACTGTTGCATGTAGTGTCAGTCGTGCTTCAATCATCATAGATAAATTTATGCAATTCGAAGATATATTTGTTGCTTTATTTCCCTAAATTCATTATCAGAAAGTTAGCTTCAAATCCTGCATTTATTGTGAGTGAATCATGTTTGCATTAATCGTAGTTCCATAGCCCTTAGACCGTTTTTAACTGTAATAGACTATAGATTTGTACCTTATTTTTATCCAATCAGTACAACTGGCAGACCCCATTAAAGTCTCCAATTCGTCTCTTCCACGAAAAGTAGGCGGTCTTTCATTTATTTTCTGAGGAGGTTTTTCCAATATACCTACTGGTATATATCTATATAGAAATGATAGCCATTCCAACATAAATCTATAAAAATATAAAATTAAGAGTTTTACATTTGAATAACGAGTTTTTTGAAGAATATACCTTCTTGTATTTTCGACGCCTTTTGTGTCAGATCCCCAATGTTCCAAACCATAATTAGTATATTTCTTTAAAATATCGAAGCGTTCTTTACTCGAAATATCCCACAAACGCTGCTCTTTTATTTCAGTGAAAATCCACGGTTTAATAAGAGCACCTCGACCTATCATTACTCCGGAAACATTTTTATGATTTTCCTAGAGGATTAAAAAAAAATAGAACTTGTATTAAATGGCAAAATAAGATCTTACCCTGATGTTGACATAGTCATCGTAACTTAGAACATCACCATTGCCAAATAATGGAATTGGTGATGCTAGGCTAGCACATTCATTGATATAATTCCAATCAGCAGATCTTGTATACCGCTGTTCTCTAGATCTTCCATGTAACTAAAACAGAGCTACGTTGAGAATCGAATCTAGTTTTGTTATCAGCATTTGGTTCATTATTGAACGACTATTATTTGAGGAGATACAAGCTTTCAAAGTGTGACCTATTGGTTGGAATTTAAATGATGTCTAATTGATATCATTTCAAAGTGCTCGGAGAGATAAGCTTGGTAGAAAACTAGAATTATTAATTTTTTCGATTGTTAATTGTTTTTCTTATGCCAAGTTTGGGATAAATTAAAGCTTGACATAAAACTTATTGCCGCCATCTGACACTTTGAAATATGCAATTAATTGAAACGACACTTTTTGAAACTGGCCATAAAATTCATGGTCAGAGAAGTACTGTGTGACCACAGCAGATTTTTGTTTTTATACTACTGTTTTTAAAGGTTGTAAAATAGAGAGCTGAAACTGGTTTTATAATAAATTAAACTACATACGCTTTGTATCAGTAATTGGTTTATTATTCTATTTTTGGTTATTAGTTTAGACTTTAGAGGATATTTAACGCTTTTGTAATACCGGGAAAGACATTGTTCTACGTCAAAATATGCTTACTGTTATCATGCTGGCCCCCCATTCCTTAAATTTTGGTATAAAAGTATGAGCTACTCTTTGGTTAGAATAAACTCCAGTCCTAGTTTTAACAGTGAGTGGAATATCCAACACATCACTGGTACATTGTATAACAGCTTCAAGAACATTTGGTCTCGTTAAAAGACCACATCCTGATCCTTCCTTATAAATCAAATCTATTGGACATCCTAGATTCATATCAACAAAGTCTACATCAAATTTTTCTTGGAGCAATTGAGCTGTTTTGGTAGTAGTGTGCGGATTGTTCCCACAAATTTGAACTCCGAATATATCTTCGGATTCGTGACGTTTTACCAAAGCCCATTCAGGGTTCATACCTCTTAGAAGAGATGTACACATTGCCATTTCCCCACATGTTATATCCGCCCCAAACTGTTTACATATTCTCCTAAATGGGAGATTCCCAACTGTAGTTAGAGGACTCAAATATAACTTATCGTTCCAGTTGATTTTCTTTTTTTCTGGCTTACGTATTTTGATAATATCTTCGTCTGTTACTGTACCGCTTGTTTTTACTCCGTCTTCTGTTTTTACTTCAGTTTCAACATTATTTTTTTTGTTTTTACGTCTTTCGTCATATGCTGATATCACTTGCTCCATTTTAGAAAAATCGTATTTACGTTTACGTAAACTAACAAGTAATTCATAACTTAAATTATTTTTAATGCTAGGATTTTTGTTCTTAAATTCTTTATATTTTTCTTCGTCTACTTTATTGAATCCCTTCTCATTTATATGTTTACCTGCGAACCTACAAGTAATACCTCGTGGACACCTACCCATTATATCAAAATGATAACAAAAATCTCCAATATCTTTAGGCTTAATTTTTAAATATTCTTCGACGTCGTGCAGAAATCTACATTTTTCGTTGGTACAAATCTTTTTTTCTTCATCTTCTGTTCTATCTATTAATGTACTACATAATTGAGTTTCTCTATCTATTTTAAATGGGGCCGGTCTAGCTTTATTTTGACCACGTAATTTTTTTAACTCTCGGTTGGAAAAAATCTTCTGCTTCTTATTGGGCGGTTCATCATTAGTGGATTCTTGCTCTAAGTTTTCGGCAGCGATTTTCTCCTTGTCCTTTTTGGAAACGCATTCTAACGTAACTTCTTTTACATGGTCAGAAATTATGAATCTATAAGTCAAAAACACGTGTTTTTTTTTTAATAAATAGGTTAAGTAATTGAATGTTACGTACTCCGGTTTAATAGCACATATTCCTTCTTCTGACATTATTTTTATTGCCTATAAGTTAATTTTAATAATAATTAATAACCAGGTAAAGTCATATAGAAACTGCAGCCATTCGTTACCAATAACCGGCAGGATCTAATTTTTCAAATATACTTGAATTGCTCGAGAAAACTGTGAAAAATTAATGTATCTAATATGAATTAGTATCCAACAAAAACTATTATGTTTATTTATTATTCAATTTTTATGAAAATCCTTATTTTTAGTACAATTAAGATGCGCAATTTAAGTGCGCATACTCAAACTCAAGGTCAAATCTTGTTTACTATCAAAATAATTAAAAATTTTGTTTAATATAATGCGCAAATATCGTATTCTATTGTTTGAAAATATTTCGAAGAAGTAATTTATTAGATAAAATGAACTTTCAGACTAAAAATATTAAAACATTCATTTACTACGCATTGTGTTTTATTTTTGGCTCGTTCCTAACCTTAAGTTTTACACAAATTGATAACAATAATTGTGTAGCAGAATATTTAAAACAAGAAAATTTTAAATATTATAAAATATCTAAATTAGGAAACCCTGCATTAATAATTCTGATAATATCAAGCCCCACTAATTTAGATCGTCGTACTGTTATACGAGATACTTGGCTAACTTTACATAAAAACAGTGATGTGAATATTAAACATTTTTTTGTAATTGGAAGTGTAGGACAAAAAGCTGACACTCTTATTCATTTAAGTTCTGAACAATCTAAATACAACGATTTATTGATACTTCCTATTGAAGACAAGTACAGCACCTTAACAAATAAGGTCCTTCAAAGTTTTGTATGGTTGCACGACCAAATTAATTACGGATTAAATTACACTTTTGTTTTAAAATGTGACGATGATACTTTCATCAGAACTGATATACTGCAGAAGGATATTAAGAATCTGCTTCCTAGATATGGGAAGAATTTTAATTCGGAATCTGTGCCACTAAAGTTAGATCCTCAAGTATATACAGTTAATTATCAAGTAAATGAGCAGAATCATAAGCGACATTTATTTTGGGGATACTTTAATGGAAATGCTAAAATAAAAACGCAAGGAAAATGGATCGAAAAGGATTGGATCTTATGTGACAATTATTTGCCGTATGCATTGGGAGGTGGATATATTTTATCGTATGGTCTTATTTCGTACTTGGCCAAAAATGCAGAGGATCTCAAGTATGACGAAAATAAGTGTATATTAAGGACACAAGTTTATTGACTTAGCTCTGTATTTATTCTGTTGATAGTTTGGCACGAAAAAAGATCTCATTGCAAATTTAAAGGAAAAAATCTGAAAATCCTTAATTTCTGATTATATGTGGAATTAGTTGACAAACTTAATTTGGAGGTTTCTTTCATACAGCATACATGAAAGAAGCCTCAAAATTGAGTTAATTCTTAGGGTAAATTTTCTTACACCTGTATAATGGTATGGAACCCTCAGAGCGTGATTCCTACTCTGCTTGACTTATTTTTTCAAGTATACCATGGCGATTTTCAATTTCATGTTGTGCCGATGCTGATTTTATCGAATGATTCAAACTAATACTAATATTCTGCAATTCTTGTAGATATAAGTCTAGACGTCAAGCCAACAGAGCAGCTCTCACAATCTTAAATCAAATCAAGATGGGTGGGTTTTCGAAAAACACTTGGAAAAAGTCTTGCCCACACTGTTCTATATTTTAATTTTATTATTTTCCACATTTGGGTGTTCCCCCCTTCAGTTGAATAATTTTTTTTTTCTTTGAGATGTGCGTGGCATCTTAATCTAGACATCAAGCCAATAAAGGACCCCACAACCTTTAATCAAATCCTTAATTTTCTTTGAGTTATATACGCCATTGTAATATTCTTCTTGTTTAAAATTCTTCCTATCTTGTTTATTATCCCTTCTTAATTAAAAATTAAATATATCATGTCGCCACATTGGTGGAGGTTATTAACCATTATTGTTATACCGATACATTTTCTTAAAAAAAAATAAATGTTCTTGTTTGTTGTCACAGAGGAGCTTTTAACAAAAAACTATTTTTGCCTCTGATAGAGCATTGGAAAAAGTACAAAATGTGATGGAAGCGATTTTCTTCTATTATGTATAAGAATATTTGCTGTTAAAAAAAATATCTTCTGAAAAACCACTTTATAACTGTGTACTCAGAAAATTTTTCTGGTCGCAGAATAATTTTTATCGGAAAACTATTTCTGCCATTCGATACAGCATTGATATATAAACAAAATTTTTTCTGTACCTTACGGACAACACGCCATTCTAATTTTTGATATTATGTACAAGAAGATTACAATACAATACACACGTCAAAAAATAAAAAATCTACAAGATTCCTTGCATTTGTGAGAGGTCATATATTGGCTTCACATCTAAATTTATTTACAATAATTAAAAAAGTTTTTAGACATACTTTGAATCATTCGGACAAGTCAGCAGTGGCAAAGTATATGATTGAAAATTACCATGATATAGATTCCAAAGAAATGAAAGTAATAACAATACCAATAAATTTAAAAAAAGGAAGGAATAAGTAATATCAATAATTACAAAAGGTTTTAGTTGCCAATTCTAGAACAGATTTTTGACTGGCCTTGTCAGCTTTCCTGGTTTTCCTTGCTGCTTCTGTTCTCTTACTTTATGTTTTAGATTTGTTAGCCTTTCATACTTTCGTTTCTTCAATTGTTTACAATTTTTCCTGAAGAATACGAACGATTCGCACGACGAAACGTCGATTATCAATAAAATAAATCCAGATTACGCCAAAAAACTTGTTTCCTTTATCAAAATTAGTTGTAAAAATTATCGAAACAATTGAATATACATTTTTAATGTATACTAAATTATTTTGCAGATTATATAAAAGTGAAGATGTGAGTGTAGGAACCTGGTTGGCACCAGTTTCAAATATAGACAGAATCCATGATGTACGGTTTAATACCGAATGGAATTCCAGAGGATGTTTGAATTTATATATAGTCAATCATAAAATATCAATCGAAGAAATGAAAATCATGTTCGACAATATAAAAAATGTAGGAGAACCATGTTTAGGCGAAACATTAAGAAGAAAACACTATTTATATAATTGGACTACTTTACCTTCAAAGTGCTGTACAAAAATGTGAACAAAAACTTTGTCCTTTAAAATAAGAACTGTACATATATTTTAAATAAATAAGTCTTAAAATCGAACATTCAAATAATAAAAAAATAGGGATATTAAATTAAAACTAAATAAGTGAGTCCAAAGCAAAAAAAATTATATAATCATAGTTTTATCAGTATCCCATTGGCCTCTTCGTGGTTTGGTATTATTCTTTTGTTTCGGGGGAGTATTTTCACACTGCACAGGAATTTTTGATTTACCCTTCTTTTCTTTGAAAACTGGAATTTTGCTAACCGAGTAATCTTTTTTAATACGTTTGTCGTTACTTGATTTTTTATTTTGCTGATTTCCATTCCGTTCACTTAAGGGAGTTCTGCAATCATCTTTATTTTTTATTGTTTTATTTATAATATTAGTGAGCTCCTGATCCTCATAAATTAGATTAGCAACCTTTTTGTCGAATTCTTGTGACTCTAATTCTTCGTCAAGATCTATAACAGGAGGATTATATGTTATAATTTCTTTGATTTCTTCGTCTATTTGAGAAATTTTTTGTAATGTTAGCTCAATTGGAGATTTGAGATCTTCAAATGAAATAGGATTTTCTTCAAACGGTGGCGTTATATTAACAATAATTTCCTCAAAGGTCTCCGTTTTACTGATTTTTTCTTTTGGCTCATTTGCATCTTCTGAAATTTTAGGAAGATCTTCGAAAATATCAACTTTGTCTTCGGTAATGGAATATGAGTTATTTAATCGTGTAACTTTATCAATATCAGTTTCCACAAAATCTAAATTGGTTTCTAGTAATCCGACAAAAGATTTTCTTTTTTCATTTTGGTCAACTTTTTTGGTAATTGGAGTTACACTAATTAATTTGGGTCCTTTTGAATTATTTAGAGTATTGACGATTTTATTCGCGGGGCTAAAACTAAGCGATTGTTGCTTAACGCATTCTAAATTTTTATTACGCAGTTTGATTGGTTGATTTTCAACTACAATTGGCGTTCTGGTGAATTCTACAGTTGGAGATCGGGGATCGATGCTCACTGATGAAGTTTCTTGATTATCCGAATGGAGGACACCAATGATAGGAGTTTCGGGTGCATTTATATCCATAGTACTCTAAAAATAAAAATAAATGCATTTTATTTATTAGCTGACTATACAACACATTAATGAATCCTCCACCAAAAAGTACTTATTTTCTAAATATCATATTTTAGACGCAAAATTTTTATTTAAATAACCAGTTGAAGGGTAGGATTCTATAAATCAACTGTTAGTTTCAGAAATCCTTACGTTATCGGTATTTATGTTGCAATTCTGTGCAAAACAAGTCTTACAGATCTGTAGATCCATAAGAAACTGATAAAAACGCATCGACTTTTGTTGATTAGTGTCAATTTGTTCATAAGGATGACATATTCATTGCGATTTTGTCCATAATTTACGGATTCACGAATTTATAAGATTTATAGATCTACAGACACAGAATTGCAACATAGGTTTCCAATTTGAGCTGTTACTTGCAATACTGTAAGTAGTACCGAAAATCATCACGATTTTAATTTAATTTAAATAATAATTATTTTTTTATTAATTCAATTATATCTCGGTTGTATCTCTGCTGCAGAATAAAATCACGATTTGAATCAAATGATTATCTATATAGATGAATAAAATTTCAAAATAAAAGCAAAAATTTAAGTAAGAACTGCTATTTAAACGATGCCTAATCATAAATTTTTATCTGCCTGTCTGAAAGTTTGTCTCGAGTAGGCTCCGGAACGGCTCAATAGATTTCAATGAAAATTTCAGGAATTAAAACATGAATTCTAACTTGAATTTCTGTGTATGTTCTATTTTGATATCTTGCAGGGTTCAGAATATATGAGTATAAATATTTGTATGCTCCCTGTCTGCACCAGCCATAAAAATGCAGGGTCAGCGTAACTTTGGAAATGATAAAAGTATGAGTTTGTATAAGGCCGGGAAGAAGAAATACTTTCTGCCTCATCATAAATCTACGTATTATTTGCGCGAGCGACCTGATGATGTGTAGTTCTAATACAGAATCCAATTGCTCTCTTTAATGATTATAATTTTTGAAAATAATTATTGTTAACAACGATATCATTCATTCTTTACGGTTATTAATTATTATTCGCGCAGACGAAGCGCGGGCACTGGCTTGTTTTATATATTTGAGTGAATGAAAATTAAGTTCTCTAAAAAACTCTTCGTTGTTAGCACATCTATAAATGTATAATAGTAATTCAAATAAAAATTAATTATTTCTGAAAGATATTTTTCAGACATATAAATAATTAAATACTAATGATTCCAGTCCGTTTTGTGATACAATTTTTAAAAATCAATAAATTTACGATTAATTCAGAAAAATCAATGAATTTAGTTTTTTTTTTTTTCATTTAAATCAGGATTTTTTCCAACATTGTCGAAAACGACTACTGTTTATTATTTATAAAATTGTAATTATTGATAAAATTGTAAATGAACAATTATAGTAAAAAGAGATAGGTAATTCCACCCGCGAAATCTGAAGATTTAATCAAAATCCTGACTTGTGCAGGATGTATTGTATATATGAGATTAAATTTTTGTTCATTCGGAGTGATGCGGGACAGGTGAGATGTATTACGGGCAAAGTTCGTAAAGTGATCATAGAAAATACAAAAAAAAATTGAATCTTAACAGAGAAATACTAATAACAGTATGTTTAACGGCCAGTTGCACCGCTCTAGCTTAAATTTTAGGTTTCACTTAAACAAAAAATATCGAATCAGAATAATGACAGCAATGTTTATGTCACATTTGACTTTCGAGTCTTGATACGATATTGTTCAATTAAGTGACACTTAAAATTAAAGCGACAGCGGTGCAACTGGCCATAAGCAATTTATTTTTGATATTTTTCGTTTGGGTTTTTTATTTGATTTAATAATAATTCTGGTGATGCCAATTTCTTAAATAAAAACCTGAAATGACTTAGGAAAATAAAGAATATCTGTTAATTTCATTACTTGCCAGCATTTAATTGAATCTCTAGTTTTTTAATTGAAAACGGTTTTAATTTTAACCTGTGAGGTATTCAAGATGTAAGCTTCAATAATTTAGAGATAGAATATTACAGATAAAATGATAACTACAATTGAGACTACGCGATCATAAAATTTAAAATTGACCAAATTAATTCTTTATGTGAAATAGATCCAGGGGCAAACCGATAATTTGTGGGGCCCTGGGCTAGCACTACTTACAACCTAATTAATCAAACTTATTACTGGATAAAATGGTTGACGCTGACTGGATTTGTAAATAATGTGAGTGATATATTCTTGGGATTTCAGTCAATTTAAAGAAATAAAATTAAATTTACTGAAATCCCAAGAATATATCACTCACATTATTAAACTTAATACTATTTTGTCAAAAAACCGTTTCTATAATGATGTATAAGGTAGGAAAAAAATTCAAGACAATAAAATATTTTATTTATTTAATGACTTCAGGGCTGCCGACCTTATGTTTGGAATTTTAGATAATTTTTTTCAATTCACTATATTGTCTATTGCTTTTGACTTGTAACCTTCGATCTCTCAACTCATTCTTGCTGCTGTTGATTCACATGTTGACCAAATACAATTAAGTACATACTATGTAGTAGTTAGTTTTATATTTTGTTTTTTCTTCGGTTCTGAAGATGGCTTTCTAAAGACCCGAAATCGGTTAACTTTTTCAATGTCCAATAAAACATGAAGAAAAGGATTACTCCTGGAGTTTTTTTTATTTTCAACAATACTGTCCTGTCATTGTCTATTGTGCTAAATGAGGGTTGAGAGCCCTTTATAGCCAAAAAGTCCATATTAAGATCCGCCCCTAAGTAGATCAAACTGATCAATCAATCAAGTAATGATACCAATCTAATAATACAAGTATATTGATTAACTGGTTGTATGAGTATATGAATCAATCGTAGAACCTCTCTTATCCGCGGTCGACCAGATAAGAGAGAAAAAAAATAAAAATCGAAGTAGCTTAAAAAAGAAAAGTTATAAAAAAATGAATAACAATATAAAATGTTTCGAAATTCTTATTAATAGTATTTTTACACATTAAAAGCGAAAAACCTCTGAGTAAGAGTGATAGTTGGAAAAAAAATAAAGATACTGTTGAAAACAAGGCCTTTCCTACACATTATAGGCCACTCGTCACCCTTTCCTGCTCACTCAAGTAAGTGTGAAAAAAAATTCAAACTCGCCACGTCCGGATGATAGAGATCCTCTATAATAAGATGGCAAGCATGGATGAAATCCAAAAACTTATAGACAAAGCTACCGATCAAATCAATAAGAAGTTTTGAGACCGTTAAAATTTCTTTGATAAACATAACGAAATTTCTACCGATAATAAAACCAAATGTGAATTTTTAGAAAAAGAACTAGTTGTAAAAAACAAACAGATTGACCACGTAGAGAAGAGAATACAAAAAAAAAAAAAAACATTCATTTGGAAATAGAAAAACGGGAGAAAAGGATAAGTTTCTGATGAAAGTTTCTACTGTACCAGTGCCAAATTGAAACACATCATTTAATAGGGCTTCTGAACCTTCGAATCCGAGGATTCCTAGGCATATGTCTAGTATTTAGATCGGCACTGCTTTGCCCATATATTTTTTTCTAGTTAGAATGCTAATATCGTGAAAATAAATCGTGTACTACTGAACCGTGCAGTTGCCTATGACTATAATGAATGCCTAACGCAATTGTTTCAAGAAAATTGAAGCTTCTAGATAAAATTCGCAATATAATTTGTTGTTTTTCCAGTAACTGATTTATTATAAATTGTAATATTTTTACGAATCTGTTAAAAAGCGAACTTACATATATGGGAGTTCTAGCAATGTTTGCACTAGGTGATCGTGGATCATTGTCAATTAATTTGGCCTTTGGAGTTAAAATCGGAGTAGAAGGAAGACTTCCCTCATCTGCTGATACATCTTTCCTGGCGCTTGCAGCTTTGCTGTTTGGATTCCCCATCTAAACAGAACAAAAACATGGTTACCCAATCTTTTCACAAAAAATTCATATTAAAGTGCATTAAAAATAGTAGTAACCTTTCTCCTTTAACTTGAAACAAGAGCTTCTAAATTCTAATATAATGTTTCATTTACAAATTTACGCGAAAATACGTTATTTTCGAGCCACAAGTCTCCACAAGTTTTACAAGCAGTGTGCAAATGTGACTGAAGTAACCGTTAAATTTGAACGTTTGAAAACATCAAAACATGACGGAAACAATCGATAGTCGACGAATATCGACGGAGTTTGAAAGCTTTTCCCACTTTTATCAACAAAAATGTTGGATATAAATAAAGCTAACGATAATGTAAAACCTGGATTTCAGGCAATGAAAGTAATTAAAAATATGTTGAATCAAGCTGGAATTATAGATTATGATGCAGCAATTATTCAGCAGCTTTTGTATTACATGTATAGTAAGTTGAAATTATTTTGTAATGAATTACTTATAATGAAATCTAATAAATTTTAGACCGTGTAACAAATGTATTAGAAAATGCAGAATTTTTTTCCAAACACGCCAACAAAACAGAATTGGATAAATCTGACGTTTCTCTAGCTTTGCTTTTACAAAAAGAAAATGATCTTGAACCTATATCAAGACAAGTAAAAAAGAAATATTTGTAAAAGATATCTTATAATAATATAATTTACAGATTATTTTAGAATTAACTGATCAAAAAAATAGCTCACCACTTCCGGAAATACAGGCTTTCGACGGCGGTCTGAGATTACCTCCAGAAAAGTACTGTTTGTCAAATACGAATTATAAAATGAAAATGAAGCCCAAAGTGAGAAACAAATTGCTTATAATCATAATGCTATTTTAAATTTTTTGTAGGTTCCTGTGCCAATGATAATACAAAAACAAGTTCCGCAAAATACGCAGTATTTAGTATCTGCCGAAAATAATCCAGCTACACTTCTGAAGAAAAATAGAATAACAAATATGGCGGAGCAAAAATTTATTTTTCGACCCCGATTAAAGCTAAACATAAAATCGGTAGAAGAAGAATTTCAAGTTAGAAAGAAACAACGTACAAATTAAATATATTTTTAACCTTTAAGATACAATTACAGAAAATATTTTTTGTTTTACAAATAATTGATTTTAATCATCGTCGTCAGAATTTTCCTCTTCTTTAGGTTCTTTTGGGGCTTGGTCTTTATAATGCCGATATTCTGGTTTCAATTCCCACATATTTTTGTGAGGATTCTTTAAATTATAATTGCAGACTTCATTTAGAATTTCTTTCAAATAGACGATTGGTTGTTGAGTTATTTTAACTAAATCTTTAATATTATAATACTGATGTTTTTCAAACGCAGCAAACAGCATTTCGAGAACTGCATCTTTGTCGTCACGAGCCTTTTTGCCTTCCGCCTTCTTCCTTTCAGCGTATTCAATCTGGGAAAATATAAAATAGTATTACTTCCTTGTTACACAAAAAATAAGTTCAACATACATTATTTTTGTGGTCCGAAACTGGCTTATAGTTTTGTACAATCCTATCGAGTTGTTTAACTTGCCTAACAGGAACTGAAGCCTTACGAATCGATTCTAATTTCAATTTCATGTAGCAGTTGTCAGCATAAGGCCTACATTCCAATTTTTGAACGATTCTTCCTTCCATAAATAATTTTTCGGATTCTGGTATGACTGCATCGGTATTAGTTGCTGAAATAAATATATCCCTACAATCTGCAAACGAATTAAACGGCTTTACTTACGTATCATATGTGAAAATACTCCTAAAGTTTGTTGAGTAACAGTAGAAACATCCAGTCGATGATCTTTCGGAATATTTTCCTCTCCTTTGTCATTTAGACAAAGAACAGCTTCAGATAAAGTCAGAGAAACTTGTGCTTTCTGCCCAGGATTTCTAAAATTCCAATTTATTCAATCTGTTTTATAAAATGCAAACAAGGTTATACTTGGAAATTTTCAGTTTTCCGACTTCTATATCTCCCGGAGCTTTTTCCCATCTATTAGCTATATATTTAGGAACTTTTACCAGCCAAACACCTCTGCCTGCATTTGATAAATCCAAATCTCGGTCAATATGTGCTGGTTTCTCTGACATTTTGTACGAAGTGAAGTTAACAGATAAGGAAAATTGTAGCTATCTTAACTTCTAAATAATGACCTTGGGTAGCATTTGTTACATGCGCGAAGTACAGGGGCTGCGCAGAAACTATTAGTTCGGCCATTACTTGATAGATAGAGCTGAATCAATAAAAATAGCCACATAATTTACTAGTGGACGAAATTCGACCGTAATTCATTAAATTTTCAAGTTTGAGCTTTATTGAATTCAACCTTCAATACCCGGGGGTTTCAACTAGATTTAACTCAGTATTCGACGCTATATCCGAATCTAAAATAAAAATTGTGTTTTTTAAAGTGACTTCCTTCTATTCAATTAAAATTTAATAAATAAATAAGACACTAAAAATACAAATGACTATTTAAATACTCTAACTTAATAATAATATTGCAATAATATCTCTTTCTATGAATATTTGTCATACTGAATAATTTATTTCAAACTATCTCGCTAAGTTGTTCCCAATCTAATTCACTAATTGATTCTGACCAGGATTCTGACCTTCCAGGGTGAGTGACGCCTTCTTTTTATATATAGCACTAGATAAAGCACAGCAGACTCTTCCGCCATTTTGGAGCCCACTGTCAGTTGTTTGCCTTTTACCGATGTGTGAACTTTAATATAATTTAATAAAATAATTAATAATGACGGGCTGTTCTGGGCCCTGTTGTATTATTCACGGGTTTTGATTCTACAGATGAGTAATTTTTATTTCTCAATACATCATTTGAATGTGGAGAAATATATTCCAAGCTATTTAACCTCAATTTGAATTTCGAGTTTGATTGTTCGATTGTAAGAGGCTGAGTACATTATTCAGAGTAAATGTCAGCATTATTGCAAAAATCTGATTTGCTACTGAATTGTCATAACTTCCCGAAGTTTTGCAGTATTGCAAATTATTTATTAGAGCACTACACTGTTGTGAGAGGTTTAGGGATTAGGATTTTTGAAATTTCAAACAAAAATGAAACCACAGCTACAATTCCAAATGAGCTAACAAAAAAAAAAATACAAAAAGCAAGTAATTATGTTTCATTCGATTTGAACTGTTTTTTAAATTTTTATTGTATTTTCTATGATTACCTTAACTGATATCTTATAAAAAAAACCTGCTTTGACCAAGTACCTAGGTACCTATTTTTTAAAATCACCATACTACCTACTTTAACTTTATAATTTGAATACTAAACATTTACAGATTTTGTGTAGAAAATTAATGCAAGCAGATTTTCTTAAAGAACATGATGCACAACTGCCTGCTATTTTAATCTTATTATTCATCTAGAAACCTACATAATTTACACAAAATCATGAAAATAAGGATATTAAACGTTTCACAGACTTATCAGTGGGCTCCAAGATGGCGGACGAGTCAGCTATGACTGTGCTGTATTTTTATATAGGCAGAAAGGTTCTATCGCCTTTCGAGAAACCTCTAGAATTATTCTGGAAATGTTCCAGACTATAATTAGGAAAATCTGTTACAGTTTATAAAAGTAGTCCTCAGTATGACAAGCACAGAATAATAAAATATGAAATTTGGGTTAATTTCCGAGTTCATCTTTCAGATTCAACTAGGAAGTAATAATTTATAATAAAATCAGCCTATTTTATAATATTTCGTAAAATTTTTATAATGTACGCCTATTTTATTTGCAAAAAATCCTTTTGAATAATGAGATCCTAAGAAATGTCTGAATGATGTGGTCGAACTACTTAAAGCCCATTCAGAAAATGCTACGCATTAGGAAAAATACTTCTTTATAAGAGGTTTTTATGACAAATATTCCATCAAAAATTTTCATGCCAAGTCATCGATATTCATCATAAAAAATCAGTAGCGTAGCTTAGAATATTCTTACATTCTTTCTACATGTTTCATGCTTAAATAATTCTCAATAATAGGATAAACAACCAGCTACAGCTTATTTAAACCATAGGTTTTTCAAATTGAAAAATATACCAGGGGTTGAACGAATTGATATTTTTTGTGTAATGTAACACTACTTACACATACTCGGGCTCACTTAGATTAAATTGTGGAAGACGCTAGCAATCACAGCTGATGAGCTTGTGAATTAGTTGTGTTATCGGGTAAACAATTGACAATTTTGTTTTGCAGTGATGTTGATCAATATTGTTATTATTTTATATTGATTCCATATTTATTTTATACTGTAATTAATGCACCTTTTTTTGTGCACTCATATTTTTCAAATTTTTTGTACAAATGTCGTATGAGAATATTAGTTCTTAAGTGCATGTTTTGAACATTAATTTCAAGAACATAAAAGAAAATTCAATAAGCATAATAAAAATACAGTAAGTATATTTTGAATGGATTAAATATTTTTTAAATAATTTTTTGACGTCTGTAGAAAAAAATGTTGTATGCAACTCGTGCACGAAATTTCTTTGGAGTTTTCGAATGATTTGTGTCTTGACTACCGCCTCGACAAAAAACTCTCAAAGTACAATTTCGTGCACTAGATACTTAAATGACTAATATTTTTCATCGATACAGTAAGACAACTTAAAATTGTGGATTAACAAACATTACTTTATACACCCATTTTTAGTTTTTTTTTGTACGTCACTGATGATGCCCTAAATAAATATCAGTAAATATCCGTGCCTTTTATTCACACAAGTGATGATGTGTAAAAAATTATTTGTGCCGAAAAAATAACAAAATCATTTATCAAAACGTCTGAAAAGTTCAACTTGTCCTCGATAGTTCTACGCTAAACCGCAGCAAAAAAAAAGAACAATACAAAAGTTTGTTTCTGATACTTTTGTGAGTTTTTCAGTGCTATTGGTTGCCAATATTGCTGCGGGATGAAATTTTCTTATATGATAACTTCTTGAGTTTAGTTTTTTGTCTAATAAGAAAACAAATTATGAGACAACTACTTTTCTCTTTTATATGTTTTATTGTTGATACATATTAAATAAATAAGTAAATATCAATTACGTCTTTTACCCGATACGAGAGTGGCAGACACTTATAGTGCACTTGGTACATATTCTTCCAAAACCTCATTTGATATTACTAATTCATTTTTCGTAAAGAGTGATTAATTTAAGGGTCCTTGACTGTTGAATACATAAAAAATGATTAAACTGATAGTGCTTTATTTAATCAACATAAACAATTCTGATTTTATCAATTTATCTTGGCTCTTCGTGAATTTCATTCACAAATGCGTTCTCCTTTTTGAGAAAATTGCATTTGTCGTTGTCCAATGCATTCACAACGACTAAGAAGTTAGAGGCGTTAATGAAAGCTGTGAATGCTTCTGTCACCTCTAATGTAAGCCTCACTCCAACTAACCGACGCGTAGAAAAGCGACGAAAGAAGGAGAAGACCCTAAAATGTCTACACGAAAGACTGAATTGGGAATTGTGAAAGGAGGAGTAATCAGATGAGAATATTAGTTTTTGTTGGAAGAGTACAGGTCTGGCAAATTGTACACAAATAAAACAGGTCTCAAATTAATTATTTTTGTTGATAGAACACTTGTCGAAATAAATCCAGCTTTACACTCAATAGACTAGGTATCACAGGACTTGAGGAGCAGCTGATTTATTAGTTCAAAATTTGGAATTCTTCTTTAGGGCCACGCACTACTATTTTCAAAAAAAAAGTCATTATGCTTTTTTATTAAGAATATCGAAATTAAAATACTTTCATGAATAATTAAAACAAAACATGAATCAGTTCCAGGACAGCTGTACATTCGAATGATGACCACATTCTCCTTTGGTTCAAGTCCTGAGCTCAATCCTTGTGAAATAAAGCCTTCATTACGTATACTTCCATTAAATAATGTACAATTCTGGAGCTTAGTCTTAATTCTATCTCTAATATAATTTTCTAGACTTTCAGTTTTCTGTCTCTTAATCCATCCCTGTATTCTCCCCTCAGAATCAACTAAAACATAGTATAAAAAGAGGGTGGATATAAAGAAGTATCCGGGGAGTCCCCCAATGAAAGCAGCAGCCTCTAAAGAAGTCTGGAGATTCGACGCCGACGGATTTGCGATGGTCGCCTCCGAGGGGAAATCGCTATTTTCTCGTGTCGTGTACCCCATCGACATCCAGACGATGTGACGGAAAATAGACAATCGATAGCCGAAGACGTTATGGTGTTTTTGTTGGACTTACTGAGAGTAAAACTGATTGCAAAGTTTCAGAACTCTGGGGTGTCTACAGAATGTTAAAATCATAGCGTTTCTCATATCACACCAAATAGTTAAAATTTAATTATATAGATTTGTAGATAAGAGAAAGAAACTAGTGAATTTAAAAAAAGTCAATAAATGCACAAATTTAAGGGCACCTGCATCATAATTCCATAAAATGTATCAACATTTCGATTTAAAATTATTTTATGTTCGACTGCATCATAATCATGTAGTTTATGGTTGCATTTAGTGCTCGTAATATGCCACTTAATTGGACTAGGACTTTTGCTTTATATAATTGGACGGAACTGTCATTGTCAAAAAACATTTATTCTTTTCTATCGTATTTATTATTTTCTACTCTTTCTGAAGTATCCATTTATTCTTTTCTATCGTATTTAATCTCTTCTACACTTTCTGAAGTATCTATTTCTTCTATTAAATTGTATTTAATATTTTTGACATCTGCAAATAAACAATAAAAAACAATTGTAACAATAGCAATACTAGCAAAGCACACCAAGTTATACTTATCGAATTTTTGTATAGGGGAATTAAGAAATATTTTTAGATGATATTCTGCGTCTTTAGAGCAGTCGAACATAAAGCTTTGTATGTAATTCGTACATAAACAAACTTTATAGACTCGCCTTCCTTATAAGACTCGCTCGCGCTGCTCGCTCGTCCATAACCAGTCCAATAAAGTTCTATATTATATACTAATTACATAAATAGCTATTATAGTCGCCTAGCATCGTAATATTATGATTACGCTACATAAAATTGTGCATAATGTTGTACAAGTGCCAAAGTATGAAGAAATAACTGCCTTAATCTTCCTTCTTCTTAATAAAATTCTCCTCACCTAATATAAACATGTCCAACATCGGATCTATCCTAATCCGAGTTCTCAAATCTTTATAGCATTTTTTGCGATGTTGACAAAGCCCCAATTCCAGCACTCGTGCCCAATAAATAAAATATCAGTGACAACACGGCACATGCATCCGTTGCTTTGTTAGTTCGTTTGTTCGTAACGCTGGACCGCAGTCCAGCCGTGGACCAGGACCAGGTGCTGAAGATCATGCAGGAGGTATGAATGACCACGTGGTAAGGCACGAGAATCATTTGATTCAAGAGATGAAAAGATTTGGTTTTTTATAATAGAATATTGTGGTGGAAAGTCTAAGGAGGTTGGCAACACTTGCTAATACTAGATATTTAGCGGATAAATAAATACGAGTATATATATGAAATAAAGCAAAAAGTGTTTTTCTATAGTCGTAATTAAAATGGCATTTAACGAACTGGCTTCCATGGCGCTAAATAACATTGAAATATATCTTAACGAAAGTGTAATTTCGGTCGTTTTAAACACGATCTGAAGTTGGCACAGGTCTACTAAGCACGGACTGAAGTTAGCTTCAATCATATTTAACTTTGGTATTTCATAATTTGTTCAGACCGTCTTGTACCGTGGTTCAGACTAGTTCAGATTGCTATATTAAATATACCTGATACCACAAACAGTTTTTCCACTGTTTTAGAAGCGTTGTTCTAAGGAGTTTCTAAAGGCAATAAAAATGTTCCTAATTATTTTTAAACATAATTTTTTTTAACAAGAACAGTAGTTAATTGTCTTCTCTGTAACTTGTACCAGATGTTTTTTTCCCAAAATGAATTGGAGCTTTTTTTTAGCATTCAAATACTTCTGAAGACAACGATCTTAAAACAAGCAAAAACAGAGCTTGTGGAACGGGTCTTAGCTTTTTGGGTTTAAAACTAAAATGGGACTCTCGTAGTCTCGTATATGATACAAAATCCAGAATCGATTTTGGAAATTAGAAGGTTCATACTTAAAAATTACCTGTACAAAGTATATTTCAGACAGACAAATTCTATATAATTTTCCAGCTCATGCAAAAAAAGTATCGTTATGGGAGCAAATTAAAAAAAAATCTGCATCTTTTTATTTGATTGTAATTTTATTTTCAATCATTCAGTGAAAATAACGAAATCTCGATTATTCTTATTTTCTAATTTAATTTTTAGAGCTCTATTTTTCAACTTGTGATTAAAAAAATTGTGTGGCTGTAAATATTAATTGTTAAAGTCACGAGAACATAAAGAATTTCGGAAAATTTTGTAGTAAATTTATTCTTTCTACTTACTGTTGTTTGTAGCATATAAAAATTGCTTAGTATTCATAAGTAAAAAACAAAAATTATAGCCTCTTTTGTACGGTAAAATCCATATTTTTCAATACAACTGAATTTTTTAAATCAATCGATTAAATACGAATGAAATTTGGTGTTCACATTACCGCTTTGACAAGCTTAATTTGAAGCGATCATTTTGTACTGCCCCAACAGTTTTAGTTCAAACAAAAATTTATTTTTCGCTTCTTAATTATTCCATTCAGAGAACATAATTTTTTAGGGCATTTGAAGTTTCAAATATCATTGTTGTTCTAGGTTTGACTTGAGGATCGATTAAACAAGGCTCGAAGGACAATTCGGATGATCGATATCACCCATCATCAGCTAGAATCACAAAAATAACGAGTCAGGTAATGAATTGCACTAAATTTTTTAATCTTTTACTTAAAATCCTAATATGCACCGACACAACTGTCTTAACGCAACCCGCGCACCACCTAGCGGTTCAAAGTGTAATGTTTTCATATAGGGATTTCCTGCTAAGCGCTACACAGTCTGGTGGCAAATTTTAGAAGCTCAATAACAAATATTCGTAAAACGTCAGTTACATTCTTTTACCTCTTTCAACTGAATTTATTAAGAATTTAAGCTTGATTATTTGAATATTTGATTTGAATAATTATATCAACTACATATTGTTGTGTATCTGGCTGTGATTTTAGAAAAAACCGGGATTCAAGCTCAAATTTTTTCCTATTTCCTAAACAGGAGAGTAAGGTTAAAATTAAAAATAAATTTAATGATTTTAAATTTATAAGTAAAAAAGAAGTATGAATTGATTTTTTCAAATTTGGAAAAAGAGTGAGTCTTTTATGAAAGTATTTCTTCAATTTTGTGTGGCGGTGACTGCAACACAGAAGTTTGCAAACATAAACTATATACAATTTTATATTTAAATCTGAGTTGTCACGTGAAGTGCCACAAATAATTATGTGTCCATCATGAAAGACTTCTGCATCTACGTAAACTACTCTGAAATTTTAATTTTAATACATCGAAAATATTCTATCAAGGAACATCTTAGATCCTTGGTCATTCCGTTATCATTAATTGAATTATTTATCTGAAACATTCGTATTATAAAAGTCAAGAATCAAATTCAGAACAATAATAATCTGTAACATTATATTTCTATGATGTACAACTTTTAAATACAGCAAATTCTTCGTAAATCACTTTATTTCCACTTGTACACAATGCAATAACCTCGAGCAATATCTCTTCTCGAGCTTTGAATTTTACTCACAGTGGCGCTGATAGCATAACTTCAAATCCCTATAGTATATGTCTGAATACCGCAGTTTAAAATTATGTAAATTTCATTCTCAACTAAGGTAATTTTAATTAAAAGACATCAAAATTTATTTGTTCATGTGTTTATTAAAATAGACTATTCATCAAATTCATTTTGATTCAGCACATTCAATGAAATTTATAAACATGTTTTCGGGATCGATCTATAAGTTTGGCATTTGATTTAAATTTACTTACGTTGTTCGTCTGACAGTAATAAGCCACTTTTTCCTCTTTTCTACGCTTATTTTTTCCCAATAATCCAACTTTGACTCTCGAAATTGACAATCCGCAGCATAGCATCCACGAATAAATCGCCTTCTCTTCTTTTCACTAATTTCTCTACTATTGATTCAATAACAAGCTGGAGTATATGAACTCATTACGAAAATTTGAAAGTATTTATAATTTAAAAAAATCACCTTCAATCATCTGAGTTTGGAGAATAACTGGTACTGAGAAGAATTTAGCAGCATTTTAGGAAATTGACAATATGTTTTGTTTTTATTATTATTCTTAATCCGGTGGCCTTGCCACTTATATATTTCGTTCGCCAGTTTATTCCCCAATCTCAGATTTTTTCCAATAAGCAGTCAAGGATCTTCAAATATAAAACTTTTGAATTACTCATGAAAAAAACTTAATACAACCGCTAATTTGTATAAATAATAAAAAAGGTATTATAGTGCACTACTTTTATTATTGTTATAATTTGGACGTTTCGAGATTAATTCATTGCAGTAAATATTATGTTCTACGATAGTTAATTTATTATTTGTAGTTTGATGAATAAAAGAAGACGTCTTGAAGATATTTTTTATGAATGTATCACAAAAATAAAATAATTATCTACAGTTCTATTGTGTTGCTGACAATAAACGTGCAACATTTTTCTTTTCCTTTGAAAATGTGTCTTCCAGTTGCTACATATTTTAGGCACTGAACGTTCACATGTCGATATGACTTATTCGAGTTTTTTCTGTCTGAAAGTGGGATATATCTGGGCTTTTTGTCATGGATAATGGTTCCAGTAACCCTAAGTAGCACTAGCACCTGCCTTTTCCCTAAAAGTCCAGTGTCCACCCTACTATGAAATCTCATATTAGCAAAGAAAAAAAAAACGAAATTTAATTCAGAAATATCTTTCAATAATTTATTGTATTAAAAACTTGTAGTATCGTAGAAGGCCATGAATTGATATTTTTGTATAAAAATATTGACCTTACTTTTAAATTTTATAGTTCTAATATCAATTAACATTGTTTATAAGATCGTTTGCTCTTTTCTATATTTGCAGTAAGATTTTCAAATTTTGTTGTAAACCATGTTTTCTTGATACACTGGTGTCCCTAAATTTTGATGTGAGCCACAATTCAACAAAACTTTGGTTAAAATTATATTTATTCAAAAAATAGACTATTAAACCTCAAAGCAAAAAATATTTTAATACTTCTTGATGTCTCTGATCCTACTCTATGAAGTAATGAACCGATAAATCAGTTTATCCGCCATTTTTTCCTCCCCTAGCTAACTTTTCTTTTTACTGTATGTAAATCACCCTGCGTTCTCCCTTTTTTATATCGTGATGGTGGAATTCACCCCAAAGAACGTGCCTAGCACACGACTGGGGTGCAGGAAACATAAAAGTTCAGCCCCCGTTTTTTTTCTACGCAGAAAATATATAGAAAAGATCTGTATTGTATCACACACACGACCAAAAATTGCACAAAACGTTAAACGTACTTTTAGAAATACTGAGAGGGAGTACACTGTTAAAATTTTGAGGGAATTTTCGTGATTATTTATAAAAAAATTGTTCATGTAGATGTAAAACAAAATAAAATGGATTTGGAGTTATTATTTTTTATTTCTGTAATAAAATGTTGACGTTCACTGGTTTTATAAACTTGATAGAACAATATTTATTCATTATTTGTGATCAGACTGGTCAGTATCTTTATTGTAATGTTTACAATGACGTACTTTTTGAGTGTTTTGTGTTTTTTCTCTAATCTAAACCAAATTTGGGAGAAATATATTGATCTACTTATCGGTAAGAATATTTTAATTAATGATTTAACATATTTGCTTAATTGAATGCACAACAAAATATTATCCGTGAGTGTGCATCAAAATCAAAGTAAGTTGTCAAAGACACAAAAACATCTGAAAACTCCTATCTGATTTAGAAAAAAGTGAAATCACGCAAGCTATCTCTGACAAATAATCTAAAACTGATAGAAACATCTTCCTAAGCTATTGTATTGTCGTTTAGTGTTTGTAGCATATAGGATTAGAATCGTGTCGTTGAATATTTTTTGAAGATTTTATTTACTTTAAATTTAACGCTGAATTTTATGCTCTTTGGAATGGACCTAATCTGAGAACAAACACATTAAAAGAAAATCTCTATCTTGAAAACAAAATTGAATATCGATATATCCTTGGTTTACCCAACGATTAATAATAAAATGTAATTAGGAAGAAAATAATAAAGAGGACATTTGTACGATTTAAATAAAGAAAATTTTGTGAAGCAAGAAATCAGGTGCCTGAGAAAATTGCAATTTTAGCCTGCAAAAAAAATCTATTTCAAAATTTATTTTCTGTAACATTCTATACTTCACCATATGAAAATACTGTCAAAACACATAAACAACTATTTGACATGTACTGAATTCTCTCCGTGGTCTTTATTTTGGTAGGGGTAAGTTTTTATTTGCCATTGTGTTCCTTAATCCTTCAAAGCGGCCTGGCCACAAAGTAGGGCTCCACATACAATTCATTCAAGACAGAATAGAACATTCTCGCTGCTGAAGTAGCCGATGTACATTTTTGGCAATGAGAAAAAAGATTTTGCTTGAGTGAAAGTAGGGTTTCAAGTATTCACAGGGTTTTTTCAGGTCAGATTTGAAACAGTTTTCTATGGAGATTTTTAGAGAAAGCGAAATCTTAGGGCAAAGATTTTTTCTGAGAATTTAGTAAAGATCTGGTCTAAAAATATTCAAAAGCTGTGCGAGTACCAAGGGAAAATAGAGAAATATACGAAATTAATTTACAAGAAATAAACATCTGCACTGAATTTTCCAATTGAAACAAAAATTTGATTTATTACTAAACCAATAATCTAAAATGATTCAAACTTTATGTGGATGCAATTATGCAGATGATCAAGCGAAATCGGTAGTGGTATAAATGAAATCGAGCAGTTTGGCGCGAAATTCAAATATAAAAGTATCTCTGTATTGTAACCTTTGTATAAATTAATAAACCACAATAAATTTGTGACAATATTTTGAAATTTGTGTGTTACTGATTGTTCACAAAATGGTCATTATTTGAATACAAGCCTCTTGATTTTATCCGAAATCTTACCTCCAAATGTAGGTACCCAAACAGAGGCAAAGCAGTCATCTTGCAATGATTTTGCACAAAAAGTATAATCATTACTTCAAAATCAGTAAAGCACCAGTACTTAGGAGACCTTCTGTATTATTTACTTCCACAAAAATATTTCGGTGAGCCACACAATACCCAAAAAAAATGAAAGGAAGTAACTCAAACCACATTTAAAACACAGTGTCAACCAAATTTCAAGCCATCCAACTCATGCACAAAAAAATAAGGCAGCTTATTCTTCACTGGAATGGAATTGTGATACGTCACTGCAAAACACTGAATAATAGCGAAAAAATCTATCTATTTTACCGCGCTTAGAACCTTTTTTAAAACGGATAAAACATGTTTAATAGGGAGCATTCTGAGCCCCTGCAGAGGGCGGACAATTGTTTGATGGATAGGATATGGTCCATCCCAAAATTTAAAGTTAGTGTAGTACAAATGATGGCCTTAAGAGAAAAACAGATTCAGCAACAGATTTTAAAAGTGGTTAGGTGTTAGAGATTGCTAAACGGAAGGACAAAATTGTGAATAATAATGGATATGAAAGAAGAATAAGTATATAACTTCAGATTGGTGAATAAGATCGTTTATTTTGACACTGATGTTTTGATGTGCGTTTGACAGGACTGGAATTTTTTATTGAATTTAAAATGATCCTTATATAACGATATATTCATGACATACCCTTCTGAAAAGCATTATAAAAATAACTTAAAAAAAATTTTGAGATATTTTCAAGGATGTTTTTATACTTGAGTAACAAATTTAAAGGCATATTTTTGTTATTTTCTCAACGAAAAATATCTTTATTTTTTTGAGATTGGCATGCAGAATTTGGAGTGACATTTCTTCAAGTATCGCCTCTCAAACTAGAATTTTTATTATGTTTTTTATATTGAAACCCATCTCAAATTAACACCCGTAAAAGTGCCGAAAATGTAGCGGCAAATTTCTACTTCAAATAAAAACGGGACATTTAGAAAAGCTCCGATAAAAAAAATTGGTAAAAAATTGTGTCCAGACAGTTATCTAACTGTAAGGGTTGGAAATTTGGATTATGAGTAACGGTTTGGTAGTAACTGCAGAAAAAGGTACATTACCCTTTCAGAAAACTGTAATCTTTTTTCTAGTGTCCTAAATATGTTTGAATATTTTTTTATAGGTTTTTAAAATTACAGTAACTTAAGATTAATATTTGATTTCGTAAGCGATAAGGCGTGTTATTTTTACCTGAACACAGTACCTACATTTTTTGTTTAAAAAAAGATACCCGCATGATATAGAATTACTAATAAGCTCGTTTTCTTATAGAAAGATTTTTTTCCTATTGTACTATCAACAAAAAAATACTTATTTTGATTTTTAAAAGTTACCACCTGGTTTATACAACTAAACGTATCAATAAGATATAGTGGTCAGAAACATTTCTAGAGAGAATAAATATGTTTTATTGGGTATAAGTTCTGTAATTTATTAGAAACACAACGTTTCAACAGAAAAGAGTAGAGCCAGATTGACCTAGAACCACAAGGAGTTGACAATTTCCCTATTTAGACCTTCATTATTATCTCCTGAAGACCTGTGGATATTGAATCATCAATTATAGGCAGAGCTCTACGATCCTAGGAGTTAATATATTTTAAACTAATCTAGTTATGATTTGTACTTTTATTTTTATTTTTGTTGTCTTGACAATTTTGTTTATTTATATTTATATTTATATTTCTTTTCACTTGAAAAAGGCAGCACTTTGCTGTTGAAACGTTGTGTTTCTAATAAATTACAGAACTTATACCCAATAAAACATATTTATTTATAAAATGAGTTCTGAAAAGTTTTTTCCTTCATTTCTAGAGAGATTTTGAAATGGATTATTATTAAAAATAATTTTTAAGACTATTAGACTGACCGTAAAAAAGCGAGCCAATAAAGCTTGTGGATAAAATAACATATAAAAAAAAAGCATTTCATGCTATCATGCTTGAACAGAAGTTGGCGTATCTCCGAAACCAAAAGAGATGGAAAAAATTTGGCTAGATAGTTACGATTTCTTTTATTTCTGTATATTTTCTCAATTATTGTAGAAACAGTATTCTGCTATCTTCTTTTGTTTTCGAGTTTTTCAGAATTTTTATGGTTACCTAGATTATACCAAAACTCTATTTTTTGTCTTTAATATTACGCGAGCTATGAGATAATAATGAAAACTCGGATAAGTCAATAGCTCTAGAATAAAAGAAGATGAAATAAATTTTGAAAAAAGAGATTGTAACCATCGCACTAGTTTTCTTCTATCTCTTCTGGCTCCGAAAATTCCTGTCTACTGTTATCAATTTATTCACATTTACACGTTACACATCAAATTCCACTCTATTTTTTTTCCATTATTACTGTGTGTAGTAATAGTCCAGTCAATTTAGGTTTTATCTACCGAATAATCGGTACTGGTTTTTTTATTCGTTTTGGCATGTACAATCAGTGTGCAAAAATCATGTTGTCAAATCATGGTACTTCAGAAAACATCGGAGGCCAAAGATCAAAAACCCCGTTTTTGACCATTTTTCGCGAATATCTCATTTTCTAACGGTCGTAGAGCATTTGAACTCATGAATAAAAATAAAATATTCACTTTTTTGTACATAAAATATTGTATGACTTATTTGCGTATTTTTTACGATCAGAACCAGTGGTTGCTCGTAGCTAAAATTAATGAAGATGCTGGACCAGATTTAGCCTTTGTATTAGAATGTTAGAGAAAACAAACATGTGCCAAGGTGGGCACTGCGGAAACGACAGTGCTCTTCCTCGTAGCCTCGCGTACATATATTTATGTACGCTGCGGGAGCTGTGAAGTAGCACAGTTCCACACAGAAATTTTTGTATATCTTTCATAGACTTGAGGATATTTAGTGAAATTAAACTTAAGGATTATGGTACAAGTTAGTAAAAATAAAGAATTGAAGAAAAAATGTCTCATTATATTGAATTTTATCGATAATATCATGTGGAAATAGGGGATGCTGCAGTTCCACAGTGTCTGTACGCAAACTGACTCTGATTAGAACTGAATTTCTGAAGGATCTATGTAGAATTGGTGAAAGATAAATTGAATTTTATTAGAAACTAGTATTCAGGGCCCATTATAAGAATTCAAAACATTTTTTGTAAATTACTAAGAATAAAGATTTAAATCTAATTTCAATGAAAAATTCTGGTATCCATGCTACAATATCTGAAAAATTCATGAACAAAGCTTAAGGTGCTTGCTACGGAAAACTGCCATATGTTAGTCGAACGCTTGAATCAACTAAAAAAGAATGCAGATTGATTCTGTAGATAAAGTGAATGCTGAAACTAGACAGAGATAGAGAATGGAGGGGGCAGGAATTAATATTGATTTTTTGTCCTAAACTGAAGTTAATATTGAAATATCTTTTCTACTAATTCGATAATTTCCTTGAAATTTTGATCATGATGGTAAATATTCAATTTATAATCTGCTAATTTTTTGTTCATATTTTTCCATTTTTGTCGCGATAAAATTCAAAACAGTGGCAAATGTGTTATGTTATGTCGTTCCATAAGACCCCATATAAAAGTAGAAAAAAGTACCGATTTAGGATTCAAATACCTACCAAACTAATACAAAGGTGCTTTAAATTTTTTGATATGTTGTACTAACACTTAAACTTTATCTGTAAATATCCAAATTCTAACAAAATTTCTCGAATGGTGTTTTTTGTAGCAAGCACCTTAAATATTTTTTTTGTAGTCGACATTTAAAGTTTGGAGGTACTTTTCAAATAATTACGACTAAATCCAATATTTTTTGGTGAAATGAATTGATTGTAACACCATTCGATTGCATAAGTATTTTAAATTTCGTTAAAATTGATCAACGCCGATCAATCTTATAAGAATAAAAAATTTGCAAATGGTTTAATATTGATTATTCCACTCATGTCAATTATACTGACAAATTTTGCATAATTACAATGACAATTATAATGATAAATTCCTTGCCAACAGGAATTTACCTCTGAAAATTCCCGTTACCTCGGTAAATTTCCGTTGGCAAGCGGTTTATTGCGATAAATTGCCTTTGTCATGGAGAAACAATACACAGTTCCAGAGCTGGGATAAGTACTCAAAAAAAGTACTGAAATACTAAGTACTAAGTACTTTCAGAAAAATACTTACAGTATAAGTACCAGTATTACTTAAAGTACTTTTCTCAAGGTACTTAAGTACTAAGTATAAGTACTTTATATCATAATATAACATACCTCAGTCCTTAATAGGGGTACTAGATATGCAATATCTCCAAGTAGCATAATTTTAAATTACAAAAATAAAATCATTTACTTCAGGAAGCAGTACCTGCTCTATGCTGAATTCATAAAACTGAAGTTTATTGAAAGAATCAGTAGAGAAATTAATTCCTAATAGTTTTTATTTGCTTTCAAAAGTGATAACTGATAAGTTTTCACAAATTTTATTACTTAAGGCACGAAGTTCTGGTGAATTGATTATTCCGGCAAAAAAATGCGTTCTATGGGTGCTGATGAAGTGTATTATATTTTATAAACTTGCTGATGGTAGGATAATCATTCCGCATTTCTGAGTCTGTTCGTTTGTCTACTAAGTATTCTAGTAATTCCAATTCAAATTTGGTCACTGATTATTTGTTCGTATCTATCGTTTTCTTGATTTCGATTTTATCGTCGCCATAAAAGTCGAAAAAGTCATCAGAGCTGATAAAATCGTTGGTTTTGTGGAGTATTGAGGCAATAAATGTTGATTTTGTAGGTTTGATAGTAAGAAATTAGAATTTATACTCTATGCAGGTCATCTCTGAAGGTCTGCTACTTTGAAAATTTTGTTTCCCTTTCAATATAAAAAAATAAATGTACCAATTCTCTACAGAAGAATAATTTGAGCTGTCTAATTCCAAAACCTTCAGTCAAATATATATTTTTTTTTGCATTTTTCCAATATTTGTGAAGTTGTCTACTGTGTTCCAAAATTGGCTCAGTACTATGTAAATGGTATAGGAAAAAAAGTGGTTATTCTTAATTCTGGCCAAGTCAGTGGAATTCAAATCCGTCCAAATCATATGCCAACTGAACTAACTGAAGGAACTAAATGATCTTCAGTTACACGCTAACTTGCTTTTGCTTCCGTTCATCGGGCGAATATGAATATCATCAAATAAGACATAAATCAGTTTATCATTGTTTTCTCAAAAGTAGATGAAACTGACTTAGCCGGATTTGTAACTAAACGACTCATATATCTCCTTATCAAATTTTCATCGTTCTTAAATTATAAATTGGGAATGAAATCCATCTGTATCATAAAGGAGAAGGTATAATAAAAAAAAAAATTATAATAAAATACATTGTTTGGAAATCATTTTCTGATTACTCACTTGGATGTGATAGTAAAAGGTTATCCTACAATATTTGATTGTAAAATATGAAAATTGTCTGTTGAGCTCTATGCTATGACACTTAACTCTTATCATGGAATCCATTTGGCCCAAATGCAATAAGTTTCAACCTGCATTTATTAGTGAAAACTGTGCTATTTATAATACTTGAAGTACTTCTAGAATACTTTGAGTATTTATAAATACTTACAGTACATCTAAAGTACTTAAAGTACTTTTGAGTACTTAAAATATTTTTGAGTACTTACAGTACTTTTAGAATACTTAAAATACTTTTTTTACTTACAGTATTAAGTACATATAAATTTTTGCTTAAGTACCAGTAATAAGTACCACTTGGAAAAAGTACTTCAAGTAAAGTACTTTAAGTACACAATTTACTTTAAGTAATACTGTAAGTATTTTTATTGTAAGTATTACCCAGCTCTGCACAGTTCTAATATAAACAAACAATCAGTTCTCGGAAATGTCAAAATTTAATCGTATTGGAAATGCATTTTTCGCCGAAAATAATGAAATTGAAAACAAAAAGTTAAAAAATACAAGAGTATATGGAGGCAATTTAGTGCATTTTTCAATAAAAAAGGTTAGTAGTTGCAACTAACATTATTTAATAGATACTTATAGTAGCAATTTCATTCGAGAAATATTCTCCACAAATACCATTTGCGACTTTAATTTTATCATAAATTTTTCCTTCAAATATTGATTACCTTTAAGCAACATCCTTCGAGTCATCTGCTCAGATGAAGTCCCTTGAGCTACGCTCTCGTGATTTAATCGGACAGATGACTCTCACGATGTTGCTAGGTAATCAATGTTTGCAAGAAAAATTTATTGATAAAATTACAGTCCCTTGTGATATTATATACGAAATAAATCGTTGGAAAACCCGTAGTGCTCAAGTAATGGATTTACATCAGTTGATCAAAACGAAAAATCATGCAATAATCAACTGTTTTTAGAATTGAAACTGTTCAATATATCAATAAATCATTATTACAATCGTTAAGAAAAATCACCAAAAATTATAGCAACAAAATAAAATATCGAAACTTGATAAATGAATATTTTAGAATCACTAAATTGAATTTAAATAATTTTTCGTCCCAGGCCCGAACTCGGTTCGAACCTCAAGTTTACACATTGCTCCATGGTATTAGTAATAATTTTAAGTCATTTCAACATGTCCGTTGTTCTGGCATCATTTCTTACTTACAATCCACAAAAGTAGAGAGTGTTTTTGAAGAAAATTGTTTTAAAAAAATCACTATCTAGCAAATCGTAATGCAAAATCAATAGGGCTATATTCTGATCGTAAATTAATCGGCGAGTCTTCAAAATCATAGAAAAATTGCGATCTGCAGAGTGTTCTAAAGCGATCAGAATTTAGGACAGAGATGCATCTCATTTTTTAAAGGCAAATTTAGAACATAATAAATATTTAAAAAAAAATGATCATTATTAAGAGGAAGATCTTCTCTTTTAAAAAAAATATTGTTTTATTGTTGTTGGTATATTAAAATTTTAGGACTTATAGAATTATTAGAAATATGTCAAAATTTATCTTCAGCTATAGATGAAAAGTCGAGCTAAAAGCTACACGAAATATTTCATAAATTTCGCTGAAACTTTATGTTAGTTTGTATTCAAATCCGGAAATTTCCACATCAAATTGCTTAAACTAACCATACCTATCAGTATTTTATCTAATCTTTTTGGAATTCTGTTTCATTTTTGTGTCAATACTAACGTTTTCCGTGCAAATAAGCATGGTGCAGGGGTTCGACACATTGAGTGGACTAAGTTCTTTTGGTCTTTCAGTGGCCGATCGATTTCTTAACGTTTTAACGGTCTTGCAAGGAGCCGCAGCTGCCACGAAAAAAAAATCGAACGTGTGGTCAATAAAACTACCATCTTTGACAGAAATAAATGTGATTCCTTATTCCTTTACGGGGGTAAAAGATTGTGGAGTGCGGACACAAGATTTATTAGGAGAGAGAGATTTTTATTTGATTGGAACGTTCTATATAACAAATTGGATTGGAAATAAAAAAATAAAAATACTTTGAAGCAAGAAAACAATTTTTAAAACTCATTTTACTTTAATTTCGCTCGCTAGTTAATTTTATTCGATTCATCATATAATATCCTTTCATGTATTTTATTTCCCCTTATCAGTAATTTGCGCTTATTATCCACCATATTCAAAACATGATGACGTAGTATAATCTATATCATGCCCGTTATCAAGACAAATCAATATACACCTCATTAGTCAAATTTGGTCCATTTCTTTAGGTACTCCAGACTAACATACATACATACATATGGACTATTATATTTTTTTTTGTATTTGCTCGTATTAGAAATGTACAACTGTTTTTCTTTACAATAGTTTGATTCTTGTTTAATAATATTTTCTCACAATAAAATTGAGTCCCCCTCCCACACAGTGGTCACATGAAGGGTCAGTTCTACAAAAGCTTTGCTCTCACTCTGGACAATATAGTGACCCTTCCTTCTATTATATCAATTGTAACATTTATCAAAATCTCGAACGTTTGGTTAAAATTGAAACAGCGTCCGTTTTGCGATGTGCTAAGCCTGGATTACCAATGTAATTTAATGGTTTTAATTGGTCCTGGACCCCGGGGGTCAGTATGTGTATTGTTGCGTGGGACGCCGTCTAACAATGAAAACTGAAGATTTATCCTTTGTGGGAAAAGTAGAAATGGGTTTCGATTCTGTATTTTGCTTGAAAAATGGTGTAATCCTAATGTAACGGAAATGGTAATTTCGCTGGAAGATTTAATACCAGATGGACAAAATGACATCTGGGATATATTTTGGTTGGATTTAATTTTAAAAATATGTAGGGGGCAATTTTCACTAATGAAAATACAAAAAACTGAGAGTATGAACAAGTGTTACACAAAAAATATATATTAAAAAAAAACCCTTGATAATATACTAGGGGAAGTAAAATACCATTTCAAACAAATTAAGATCTAAAGAGGAAGTAAATATCTACCTGCCCGCAAAAAACGGCACGAGCCAATTTTTTAAATAGGGGAATCAAAGAGGGTACGTCGCGTGCCGCAGAAAAAACAGGGGATGAATCAAATTTACACATCAAGAAATAGGAAGGAAATAAAGATTAGGGGAAGTGATTTTTTCCACAAAAAACGCCACGCGACTGAATTTAAAATCAAGGGGAGAGTTTTTTCCTCAAATAAGCTTTAAATTAGCTTACAAATTGAGGTTGAAGTTCACTTTTTTATATAAAAAACGGAGGGGAGTTTTTTTGAGTTAATGACAATATTAGGGGATGATACATGTTACACCTATCACATTAGGGTAGAGGTGTCGTTATTTTTTTGTGGGCATAAAAAACAACGGAAAAAATTTGAAGGGGAACGACTAGTCAAGTGTTTTATATTTAGGGTGAAAGGTTTAAAGGGAATTTAAGCTCCGCCTTCGGATTTGATGCTTTGTAATCGGCGGAAGATAAAAAATTGAGGGTAGAAGTGTGCTGACATGTGGGGTGTTTTTTATAAGCCTTCAACTCCGCCTATTTATAGCGGACAAAATGGTGGGCCCCATTTCGACGATTTGTCTCAGTTTTATACATTTATTTATAGATAATTTTTTTTTTAAGTGAGATGTGGATTCAGCGTAGGAGGTGACTTCATATTAACGCAAGCGCATTGATGCGGCCACATTTATCTATACTCTCGTAGTCTCCGTCTATAAACTTGTTGATTCGGAATATGCGCTTGCGCAGTGCTAGAAAATAGACTGCATTCGTAGGCCATACAGTAAACCCGTGCACAAATATATTATTATATCTGAAATATATTGAACATTAATTTAATGTATTGTTTCATTTGAGAGAAGGTAACATTAATATAGAAAAACGTATTGACCAAAAAACGTTTTCGTTAGTTTTTTTTGGGACAGATTGGAAATTGAATGCAGTAAAGGTATGATTGTAAAACAAAATTTAATATTTTACCTCATTTCCTTGCTTCTTAAGCTTGAACATATTTTTTCTAACGATCTAAAATCAATATTATTTACAATTCTGTCCCAATAAACTTTGCTCCTACTGTTTTAGGTTTGTTCCCAATACTAATGTTCTTTATTTTATTTCTGGGCCCTTGTTAAAAACTCTGGCTTAACTGCAGCCGTGTGTGATCCTATTTAAAAATTAACAATGTCTCCTGTCTGTAGCTTCAAAATAATTGACATATTTCAACGTAGTTTCTACGTTTTTGGATGTTGTAGTGTGGTTAAAAATAGTGCAACAGATGTGTTGTTTTATAGTTCGTAGGTCCGCTGTCAGATGCGGTGGCGGCGCCACTGAGGCACGCCTATTGGGGTGGAGTTCCGGTATAATTAGTTTACAACAACTTGAAACAAAAAACACCGAAATTGACAAGAAAAATCGATTTAGATCGAAAAAAAAAAGCCATTATAAGTGGAGAAATAATGTCATTATCCAAAATATTTTTGAGAATCGGTGTAATAATGTCAGAAATTTTCGTGTAATATTATATGCAATAAATTAAATTTTCGCTTCCTATAAGAGTGGTCATTTCGCTCGTTATGTTAGTTCGTGTTTCATGCAAAGGGTGCGTAGCAAATTTTCAATTTTGGGCATATTGCAATTGCAATAAAGGGCACAAAAGGGCAGATTAACACTCAACGATTGTAATACCAACAATTAGAAGTCTTTCAGAACTGACCATTGTACTGGACGTACCACTTTTATTCAATCGGGTGAAGTATGACTCATTTCCAAAAATCCCTTCGAGATAATTAATATTTTGCTATTGATCCATAAATGCTATAGTATTGAATTGTACGTATTCATAAATAAAGAACAATTGTATATCAATGTGTCTCAAATGGTATTAAGTAACTCGAATTAAAAACAGTGGATTTAAAATTGAAATTAGGTGGTATGTAGGTGCGTCGCTGTGTTAAATAAATACTGAACACACAGCAGTCAACTATTAGATTCGCTGTTGCTGGATCTATTTCACAGGAAAAAATACTTAAGTCCAAAGATTTATTGTTATTAGTAAAAAAAAATGTGTATAACCTCAAGTGATTCTCGGACTGAATGTTCGTAAAAATTTGTCCTATAATTATCCTAAATTCTATCGAAGTTATAGATGCATAATTCATCTAGTCCAGCTTATCTTATCCCAAATTCCAATTTCACACGAAAATTTTCACCCTTCATTCACCCCTAGAAATAAATACAATTTATTTGTCGTATTTACAACAAAGTAGTAGCCATATTCTTATTTTCGAGCGCACAAAGCAATGCAGAATTTATTGTTTTCCGATATTTCGCGATTTTCATCCCTCCACTGCTGAATTTAGGGGTGAAATTCGTCGACTGGACATGCAAGTAATGAGATCGAGCTACGGTGAGTCACACACTGACCAGTGGTCATTTATTTCGCGGGGGAGGTGAGCGGACATACATCTTCGTTATAAATTAACTGCAGTACAGGATAGGAGAATGCAAGTTTTCAGATTAGAAGAGGGTGAGATAGAAGAAATTTATGAGGGTGCGAAAACAAGGATTTTCAGCACTTTTCCTTATTTTTTGATTTTTTAGCTGAAATGTATGATAAACTTTACGAATATAACGTAAGAATTTATTTAAAAAAAAAAGTACTTGCATTAGCGTATGCTGATGATGTTGTTGTAAATGAAAATGTAAAATTATTAATAGGAAATTTCAGGCTGAAAAGGATGACTTGGTAGAAGATACGGGACAGGAGTAAAAGTGAATATGTTTAAGTGTTTTTGTATGCATGATGGAAGTATTAATATGAGGATTTAACAAAAAATATTGCAGGTTGTTTCATGTGTATGCCGTACAAAAAATATTTTATAAAAACCAAATTGGGGAAGTATTATTAATGTCGACATTTTTGTGTTTCTTGGTAAAACAAAGCCAGATGTGGCAAGCGGAGAAATCTATAATTATACGGGAAATCTAGCCGGTTGGGGTGTAACAAATGCCACGTGCTCATATAAGGGTGGGGATCGATCCTGCATCCCTGTGCATCGCACACAACACATTCATCAATCAATTATTTTCTGTGTTGTGAAAGAGAATGATGCACCAAAATACCTTCCCGAACCTTTCCAAAAAGAATGTTCTGAAAAATGTTTTTAATGAGGGGTTGCGATATTGAAAAATATTAATGACTTCACTGATTTTCAATCTTGCATCTTTTTTAGTTTAATTTTTTGGGAGATCTCGATAAAGATACTTGAGAAGATCTCTTCCGCCTGTGGATTTCTGACAAGGAAAGCGTTGTGTAACAAAATCGCATCTACCACGTGCCGGTTTTAGTTCAGATGTCACCAGTTTTGTCACAAAACGGAAGTAGCTAAGAGCTGCGCTACCACAGACGACCATTCTAGTCGAAGAAATGAAATGAAGGTGTTTTTGTGATTATTTGGCCAACTGCAATTTGCAAGGAATCCTGAAATATCAAATGCGAATTTAACTCGCATATTATAAGTTCATCAGCCTACGGAGACGAATATATTGCACAGAATGCTAAAAATATTAAAATAATTTCTTTATGGAGCCACTACCATTATATGAATAAATACCATTTAAATTTCATATCTTAATTCAATTTTCTGTCCATTTACGTTGGTAGCACTTTAAAGAACACCTATCACAGATCCATTTCTCAGGTTATTTGTAAAGTATAAATGTCAACTTGCTCTCCTTTGTTTATAAACGAACATTTTGACATTTGAGCAACAATTTTTGTGACTTGACATCATGTCACTCTTATTGAAACAAATTATTATTAAATGTAATTTTTTTAAATATAGTTTTCATAATATTACTCCATGGTTCTTTTTTTTTTTTATTTGATCTATTTTAATAATATCATAAGTTGCAAGTTGTGTTTATTTGTGAAAACAGAGGATACCATTATCACATAAACAGGAAATGAAGCGATTTTAGTGACCATTTGGACTACAAAACATTTGGACATATTATTATTGACATATGTTTGTTGTCTCTAGAGACAAAAATGCATTCAGAGAACCAAAAAGTTAAAAGTGAAAACATGTCGGAAGTTCTGGAAATAAAAAAAATCATGCAAGAATTATCTGAAGCAATTTAGAAACTGATAATATTATATTTTACAATGAGAAAGAAAAGTGTATTTTTTCTAACTATTTTCAATAATTTCATATGCTAAATAAATGTCCGATATTGTCTAATCAATAATTTAATTTATTCACTTCAATGCAGTATACTTCCGTAGAAATTATTGTTAATTTAATTTCTACGCTGGTGCAGCGCAATATTTATGAAAATTAATGCATACAGTGACAATAAACTAAGTTAGTGGAAATGTTGTTAGTTCATGGCGAGGCAAAGCAAAACTCACTATCTTCACAATGTTGTTAATATTATTTAGCGCTTAGCGCCTTCGAGACGCAATCTATTTGTAATAAATAATTAGTTCAAATCATTCCCTAATATCAATCAATGAAAAATAATAACTGACTGCGGTACCTAGACAAACCTTGGGCTCTTCTCGCAATATCAATGAGATAAATAATAAAAATTGACTGGAACACTGGAGTACACTGTAGATTTCGTGAAATCTTTTCTTAGTGGTTATTTATGTCATTATAGGAATGCAATGTCAAAATTTCAACTCTTAAGGTCCAGCTGTTCGATCTGTGCGTTGAATAATACATATTTAGACAAATAAGCTTAGAACTGCATAAAGACAAAAAAATGCTCTACTTAAACTATTTATTAAGATACGCAAGCGCCAATAATAACTGTTCAAAAAGATTCAACTTAATCGGATTGAAGATGCGCGAACGAACAATTATCCAATACAATTCACACGTTACGTTGATGGTACTAAGACAGAAATCTTGACGGAAGTACCAGCAACAACTGTACAAATCAGGGTTGACAAAAATCGTAACTTAAATAAAAAAATGAAAAATCACAGAGTTTTTTGAATGAATCATGATTTCTTTGAATTAATTATGATTTTTTTAATTTTTAAAAATGGTATTACAAAATTTGTACGTACGGTTAGTGCTTTCAAAAGATAAATAGTTTTGATTTAAATTATTATTGCGCATTTAAAATTATAGTACGAATATAAAATAAACGTGTTCACAGCTTAGGATTTCAATGTTTTACTAAAAACCTCAAAAATGTTTTTAAGAAATTGAATTTCACTCAAATATATTAAATTTGAATCGTTATTTTGTTCTGCTATAGAAATATAACTGAGTTGATGTATAAAAGAGAAAAATTTAAATTATTTAAATCAATTATTTTTTGGGGAAATTACACTGATTTAAATCGTGATTCATCAAGCCAATCCTGGTACGAAGTATCAACTAAATCGGATGAACGATGCACATACGAACAAATACGATTCGCCATTTATTGTACGTAACTAATACTATATCAATATGATAGATTCACACAAAATCAGACAATTGATACGAGAACTAATTCAGCTCATCTAAATTCCGTGCCGTCAAAGTTCTATGCTGTAACAAAAAAACTCCCGCACACCGTACAAAGATGCCGAAATAAAATAAATTGAAAAGCTCAAATCAGCTGCTTTTTTAATACTTGAGAATTTAAATAGTTGATTGTGAAAAAAAAAACAGCTTCATACTTGACAACTTAATCAGATCAACGATACGCGAACGAACAGTTATCCAATACGATTCGCGTGTCATTTATTGTACGTCAATGGTACTATGTTAGAGATCTTTACGCAAATGCCAAATATAACTGTACAAAGTTTCAAATTAATCGGATGAACAATGTGCGAACGAACAAATACGACTTGTGTGTCACTTATTGTATGTTAATAATACTGAATCAGAAGTCTCTACGCAACTACCAACAACAACAATAGAAAGTTTCAAATCAATCGATTCGGCTGTCTCGAGATTAGCTCGGACAAGCAAACAGACAGACAGGAATTAAAAAAACGCGTATTTGTTTTTTGTATCTTGCCTTGCAAATAATCATATGAGATTGAGGAAAATTCTTCAATGCGAAATCACACACAGACAGTTAAATTTTATTTATTTGTGTAGATGAGATTGAAACTGAAAAAAATGAGCACTTTTTGCAGGGAGACATTCAATATGGCGCCCAATAAAAAATTTGAAGATACTTATCATATTTCGGGAATGTGCCCGTGGAAAAAATTCTGTACGTGCTTCTCTCTGGTAAACTAAAATTATAACATTTACAATTACTTATTCATTTTTTACAGAATTAAATCATAATTGAAAAGTTTCTTCTGGCTTAAATTCTGTTTATTTTATTTGTTTTTCTTCTATCAGGAAAACCATGATGCTAAAATAAACATGGGTCACTGTGGAACCCACGTTGTTATATCTATATATATATCTTCTGTATATTTTTAATTAACTAGATATTGTTTTGTTTATTTTTGTATCATTGTTTTCCTGATGAAAACTCGAAGCTCGAGAGTCGAAACGTCAAAAATAAATATAATATACAGAATTTAAACCAAAACAAAACTTTTCAACTACAAACATTTATGTTTAAATATTTTCTTCGTTTTTCAGTTGCTCAGGATTTATTTGAGAAAGGAAAAATTGACGACAATCAGTTTCTTGCCATTATTAAGTGACCTATAGGAGAGATTAAAAAACAAAAACATTTTTGAGATGGTTTCTCGAAAGTGCATGAAAATTCTCATTTAACTAGAATCGTAGCTCTATTGTTTAGAAGTTGACCTTGCTTACCCATCAAAATTTGGATACCTTGTATAGATAAATTAATAAAAATTATTCCATTTCCACCATAAATTTTATTGAAAAGACATTTGATGAATTTAATAAAAAACCTATAAAAATAGGTTCATTTCATGAATTATTTTGCACGCGACATGATTAAATATTACTATTTTCCGTTCCACTGTTCTAGAAATTGCTTGCAGTATAATAATTTGAATCAATGACACACATTCGGACAAACTCGACAATTCAAAATCAGTTTGTATATTGCCTAGTAATTAATGAGAACTTACCAATAACATCCATTTTCTGGAAGAAAAAAAATTGCGGTGGGTGTCAGTCAAGGAAAAATTATATAAGCATATATTTTGAAAAGAAATATATTCTGTTTGGTATTCTAGCAAATTTTACATCACTAACATTAATAAAATAATACAAGTTTTGATTTTTTGCTCATCAGCTTTCTTATAATTACATATTACTCTACATACAAATTATTTACAATCAGTCTTTTATATATATGGTCCCAACATATTGATGTTCAGGTCAAAAACATAGGTCTCACAAAATTTCAAAGCTCAAACTAATTTCTTTCAATAAATAATTACAATTCTACATAAGAACAATCCAAAGTTTTAATAATTAAAAATCTATTAAAACTTTCCACAATAAATGATTTTTTCGGAAAACAAATTATCAAACATGTTTTACAAAGACAATTATTGTTGCTCTATTATTACACCAAATTTGGTGCAGTCATATTGTTATCAAAAAATAAATAGATTATTATATCATTAATACAAGGTATTTACATCTTGTTTACAACACTGTAACAAGGATCGATACATCAAATAAACAAAAATTGCACTCAAAAGCGTAAATAGAAATCAGTCATGAAAAAAGAGAACACGATAGACTAAATTATTGTGACTAGATACAATCCAAATTATCCATAAACAAATCTCAAAATAATTAAGAATGTGAATTTCTTGCAATATGCAAGAAAAATGAAACTTTATCTGCGCTTTGTTCGCCACACATATTACAAGTGAATGGATCTTTGTAACCATGGTAACCCATATGCATTGTATACATAAGAATATCGCGAAAAGCTATATCGCAATGTTGACAGTTAAAAATGTCAGATTTCTTATTAGGTTCACAGACTTTTATTTCTTCTACGTCTTCAATTTTTTCTGGAGTGTCTTCCAATATTTCTTCATCACTAGAAGCATCTTTAGCAATTCTTTCCAATTTAAACGCCCTTCCTTTACGTCGGTTCTTCACCGGATTATTTAAAGCAACTGGAGTATTAGCTGGAACTTCCGGTACATTGATTGGAAGGGTAATTTCCGGTTTACTCAAGTCCAAAACTTCTTCTCTTTGCTTTTCAGGAGAAGCTTCCAATTTTTCGGTAGAATTTTCATCGATCTTCAAAGATTCTGGCGTGGAACGATCGTTGGAATGGTTCGAATAAGTAGGAGATGTTTGTCCGGGATTCATTTGAGGGAAAAGTAATGGGTTACTGAACGCACCTAATAGAGGACCATAAGGGAATGGTAGAGGCATGCCATTTGGTTGTGAACCGGGTAGCATAAATGGCGGAAATATTGAATGAGGAGGTAAGTTCATCGGTGGAGCCTCATTGCTATTTGATTCTGGTTCTCCGGGTTTTCCTGATGCCTTTTGTTTGGGTCCTCTTCTTGTACCATATACATCAATGATTGGCAGCGGATTTGGTGTGCCATCTGGATTGAGTACCATAGCAGGACTGTGTTTATATTTCCGAAGATGTAGTTTCAAGGAATGGCAGTATTTTGTGGCATAGGTACAGTCGGCACAGCGATATTGGTACACATTAGAATGTGATTTTAAATGAGAATTTAACATAGATTTGTTAACGCAAGAATAGCTACATTTGTCGCATTTAAATGGTTTCGACCCAACATGATTCCGCAAATGGTATTCCAAATGGTGTTTATATTCAGTTACAAAAGGGCATTTTGGGCACGTTAATATTTTATCGGCTTTAATATGCCCACGAGAATGTTCCCAAAAGTCCAATTTAGTGACAGCAACAAATCCGCATTGTTTACATTTAAAAGTTTTTATTTTTCCATGAGAATTCACCCGAGGAATCCTCAATCCTTGCTCATCAACTTCATCGGTATCATAATCACTTTTAGCATCTTCGTCAGCCGAATCTCGTTGTTCCTTGTCTTTCGGCAACATACCATTTCTCTCAAACGCCATTTGAAGTCTTCTCAAATGATCCCCTTCATCAGATTTTCCCTCACAATAACTTTCTTCACTTTCGGACACCTTTTTCGGGCTTTTGGGGGGAGTAACTTCGTTTGGTGGTGTGGTACAAGGGGTCAAAGTAGCGTTGGTATTTTCTTGAAAATTTTCGTTCTTAGTTTTTGGGCTGATCGGCTCAAAACTTGGTGGAGTCAGCGGATTGAAACCATTATTAAGTGGTTGAAAAGGCATTCGGTTTGTCACAGGCGTGTTGTAATATTGAGAGATGGGAATGTTGTTGTTTAAAGTTGAGTTGAAGGGTACTGGGTTTGAATCACGACTATCGCTGCCGGATGGGCTGGAGTGGAAGTCGCTGCCGTAGGCGCTGGAGTCGTGGTCCATTGGTTCTTGCTTCTAAATTGAAAAAAATATATATAATAATGATTCTTATTTGTATGTTGATGGGAAATTAATTTTTTCTTGCTTACCATTTGAGCTTGAGCAATGCTACCCATCCAAGCGTTTCCCGGAGCGGGGGATCTTGCTTGCATGATGTGGTTAGGTTCGTATCCCCCTCCAAGACGCAAATTGCCGGCGCCGCCGCCCTGAATACATGTGGAGCTGATCATGTCGTCCCAAACGCGCATCGCATTACTCAGGGACGGAACGCAAGTTTTGCTAATCGCACGTGTAGATGCAGTTTATTTTATTTCGTGTATCTGAAAGAAATGATGAATTATTGTTAAAATACAAATATTTTTAAATTTAATTAATGACAAATTTGAATTTTAACGGGATTAGCTGAAGCGTTGAATATTGAAAAAAAATACGCAAAAAATTATCAATATGATAGATTCACGCCAAAACAGATACTGGATACGACGCTCATCTAAATTCCATATCTTCGAAATCCCACCCAGTACAAAGTACTCCCGCAACCCATTTAACAATATGCTAAAACGCCAGAGCCACACCGTACAAAGATGCCGAAATTTAAATAGTCAATTGTTCATATAGAAGCATCATATTTGGCAAAATGTTTAAAACATTTCGTTCTAATTATAAACAAACAAAATTATTAATACAGTAATGTTCTTCGATTCAATGCAGGAAGAAATTTTTTCGGAACTCATTTTTAATAAATATGTTTTATTCAAATTATTGAAATAATTAATTTACTTTAATAACTAAATGTCAATCAAAACCAAAACAGATGTACTTTATCACTAAACTAAGCATTGAACAAAAAATTATTTTTGAATCAAAATATAAATTTAAATCATAAATAAATATGCAGGCGATAATAATGTGTACTAAATATGAATAAATAATTATTTATTTATTTGAAACATCAATTTTTCTATTTAATAGACGCAAATAATTGAAAATTCTATACCTCAATTATTATTCCATTTCAAATTTTGCACCAAAACACTCACTATCACAAATCATTTATTGTCAATCAAGTCACAAGGTTAGATCTAAGGAGCTTACTAACTGCTGAAGATCCAGACAAACAACTGACTGAAACTGACCGACTCAAATCTAGATCCACCCTTAGAAACCCCCACCAAAAAACGTCCATCCCCACTACTCTAATTCGCTCCCCTATTGGAGAAATGCGCACTGAAACGATAGTAAGCAGACGGAGAAATTTTTGAAAGTTACCAAAAAAAGAAATATTTTTATTTATCAATTTTTATTAGATCAGTTATTCAATGTTCCTATGTCAATATTTTTATATTTGTTTTGGTTTTTCAAATCGAATACTGTTTTTTTAATTTAAAATATAACTGATATAATTTTGCCTGAATGCAAAATAAAATACATTTAAAAAAAATGTATTACGTGTGTTTTTTTTCTGTTTTGAATATCAGTGTAATGTTCGATTTGTCTCATTTCCATTAGTAATTCCCAAATTCTTCGTATACTAAAGAGGGTAAAACCACTAAAAATCACCCCACAAAAATCATACATTCCTCTTAGAATTATTTTTATATAAAGGCAGTCTCATGTCGCGTGCCATGGTTGGGATAGGTCGCGCACAATATACACACACTCAGCACTCATGAACGATACATTTCGGCATGGGCTTTGATACAAACATTGGATAGCGGATGCTTGAAAATAAATTGTATAAAATGAAAGACCCAAAATTTAATTCAAATAACATTTTTTTTATAAAAAACTCAATTAATAAAAAAAAATTATTATAACTTGGGAGTTTTAGAATTACTGTGTAGAGAAGCAAAAAATCAAAAAAGGGGTAGATTGTGATGTTAATATATTTAAAAAATATAAATTGAAGAAAATGTCAAAAATGTATTATTTAATTACCACTGTTTCTCATGAAAACAAAATTTTCAAAGACACATGATGTATTTTATATTGGACGTATTTAATTGGCTGTTTTAGGTAATTTCACTAATAAACACACCATGAATAACACATATTATCCAATAATTATTTTTTCAAAAACTATGCATATTTGAACATTTCAAAATTAGGCTTATTTTTGATTTACTACGAAGATTGATAAAAAATGATGAAACCCTTATTAGGGAACAAACTTTTTACGACTTTAGAAATGTTGTCTCAAATAAAAAAGTTATTTAAAAACTTCTTTATTATTTTTAGGACCCATCCAACATTACCTTATACGCTTATGTGCACTGAAATATTTTTTCATCCCTCAGTTACATGTATGCTATGCCACCCTTGATTTTTTTCTCGGAATATGATTACACCATTGTACAACGGTTTATAAAAAACACCTTCCTTTAAAATTTCACTTTTATAATATCAATAGTCGTCAAGTAAACATGACAAAGTAATTAATAAGGGATCCGTTTTGCCATTTGGCTACGAGGCCCTACTCAAATGGACACATATCTTATTTTTCCACACATATTATCTAAAATTAATCTAAGTGAAATATTTTATTGCTTGTTATGTTTGGTGCTCTCGACTGGAATTCAGCCTAATTAATTTTATGCGAAGAAATAATTCTTACGATCTTTCTAGGAAATTCAACCTTCTTGCATCGATTTCATTTGAATGGATTAGACTTTTCTGAGAACAGAATAATAGATGTAGTGAGAGGTCTTTATAGGTTTACCTGCCTCTGAATTTAGCAATCTCAAAACAACTTGAAGAATAGATAATTATAGTTTACTGTTCTTTGAATTAGATTCAATTAAAATTCTTGGTCAGTGCAGGTAACATTGCCAAATTATCCTCATTCTTATAAATCTAATTGTTTGTTTTTTGATTCGAATACGAGATAAATTTCACCATATATCTATCGTTTATCAATAATATTTATAAATTATTGATAGTCACGTGACTTGCAAAATTATCTTCTTTGGAATAAAATTAGTGCAATTTGAACATATTTTGTGTATATCTTATTCTTCCAATTTTTGATACATATTTTGTTCATATCTTGATTTTAGCAATAATATTTATAATTGATTGACAGTCACTTGGCATGTAGAATATTCAAAATTATCTTCTTCGAGATAAAATTTGCACAATACATTTACATTTGTACATTTTTATAAATATTCCACTTTTTTGTATGCAATTTGTAAACAAGCATTATGACAGTCGGCTAATAATGTTTCATAAATTACAATCGAGATTAAAAATTAGCTTATGTACTTTGAATCAGAATGATGGATCCACTTTCTTGAGAAATAATTTGCATATTATTCCCTAGAAAGTACATATTATTGGGTCATCTTTATTAGATTAGAATTAAAAGAAACTACGATATTTTTGTGTTTTATACTGTCGACCACCTTTTCAATATTTTGCCAGAAACTGTCCAAATTTCGATGGTATAATTTAGCTAATATCGAAACTATAAGAGCTACGATTTAAATTAAATAGGAACTTTGTTTCCATAATATATCCCAAGTTCAATCTCATATTTTGATAAATATCTATAGGCTATGTGCAAAGGGGCGGAGTTTGAACAAATATCGATGCGAGCGCTCATGATGAGCACCATTGTAAGCATCGAGCTCCATTTCTCAGAATATGTCAATGAGCACTGTAGTTTAAAAGTGAAAATAATTGCATATAAAACATAGGAAAACGCTTGTTCTATTTCAGGCTGTTGTGTTAAGGATGATTCTGGTGAAATATAGTTTCATAGATTTCATGTACGCAGTTATAACATAAAAAAAAAACGAGTGAAGTGGATCAAAGCGGTAAATAGAGTATTATCTGTCTTTCATTATTAATCTGTATAACAAAGATGTTTGTAATTCAATTGTGAAATTAGAAAAATTCATCAACGATTTGGCATTCATGAATTTACCTCTATCTCTAATTTGTAAGGTCTTTCAGTGATAGAAGCTTGTCGGATGCACTTCGCAATAATTTTGTTGTTAATATTGTCAGCAACATATTCTTCAACATGTTTAATATGGCAAAACTAATTTCACGCTTTCTTCAATGCTTCCTCGGTAAAAGAGATACTGTATTTGATACATACAAACCTGATCCGCAAGATCATCGGCGTCATAATTTGAGGTTATCCTGTCAATTTGGACGAATTAAGACGTTTTCTCTATAATAGGCACGTTATAATTGAAGAAAAAAATACTCAAAATAAATAATTTCAACGTACCTTTCATGCTATGCAAGTTATATTATACACACACAGCTCAATTAAATAATATTAGTACATTTAAAAAATTATAGGTATGAAACAATGATAAAATGGGAGTTCAATCGTTCTCCATTGCCCGCTAGAGGCACTAGTAGACTTCATGCACGCAGCCTATACCCACAAAAAAAAAAACACAGTTTGCTAGTTATCTGCATAGATTATTCTTATTATCATGGAATGAAATAAAATAGAACAAGTGACGATTATTTGCAAAGTAGGAGAATTAAATTAAACAAAAATTGAACAAAATTGATTCCGTTTTGAGGACAAAAACTAAATACATTTCTGCAAGATAAAATCAAATGTAGCTCTCATTTGGAAAATTGAATTTATAACTTTTATCTCGAAAATCTGCCCCCAGAAAAAAAACCTACGAACGGCACTCTCTGGTGAAAATAAAATTACAGAAGTGTTTGTTTAAAAATTTGCCCTTGTTATTCATTTCTAAGAATTTATCTAAGAAAGTTCTTGAAGTGCAGAAGTTAGCATGTTATCCTATCGAAATTTCGACACCCTATATGATATTGCTACCAAAGCTACCTTTTATTATACACTTTTGATCATAACACAAGAAATTATTATTGTCCAGGTCGTAGAAAAAAATTGATAGAAGATGAAATGTTCTCATTGGTCCTTTGTAGCTCTCGGGCTTCGCCCCCTAGCTCTAAATTGCTATTCAGGAAAAATAATTTTCCCTTCTTTTTGTATATCCAACTTCTATAACTGTATAAGCACATATCTAACTATCCATTATGCCATACTGTGGTATAAAAGCGCGCATTCTGACTTCTGTTATTTTATTGATAAGAATACTAAATGATTCTTCTTATTATTCCTGTTATATTTATGTACAACCTCCTACATTAAAGTCTGAATTTTCATGAAAAATTATGACGTTTATAAGTCATAAGTAATGAGTCATTTATTCGATATTTTAAATGCAAGCATTATTTTTTTTATGAGTTTTCGTGAAACTACAAATCCGCCTCAAAAGTATTTTTCTAAATTTATTGGAAGATTGTCTCCGTCAGTTAACGGGTTTTTATAGCAAGGATTAGAGAACAATATTCAAACGGTACCATGGTTTATGTTTGTAAAAACCAGGTTATATTTTATTGCTAGTCGCAAAAACCTTGAAAGGGTTGCCCTTCGTGCAAGACCTTTGTTATTTAAAAGAATTCTCAGAGGCCATTTAAATTTTTTTTTGAATTTTCAAACTCTTCTCCGGCTTTTAGAAAAACAGCATGGGAAAAAATTAAAAGGTTTATTTCTGTTTTTCTTGTATCTTAGGAAACTTTTTCTTATTTAATTATTTATTTCCAAACCTGAATTTTCAATATTTATGTTATACATTATCCCTTTGGCATAAAATTGATGGCAATAACAAAATATAAAATAAGAATATTGATAATATAAATTCAATTTTAATTATTGGTTTAATTGATTTTGGAAATAAAGACAAAAACAAAAATTAGTTTAAAAACAAAGTAACATACCTCCCGGAGTTCAATTGTTTACGTGTTATAATTTTTTTTGATTAAGTGGAACGATATTGTAGCACTGATAAACACAAACTGACGTTTTTCGATTGTAATCCGTGTTTTTACGGCGAATTTTGTAGTTTTCTGTATTCATGTATGGAGGGTTGTTCCCCCACCATTTTCCTTACACGGAAAATAGTTTTGATATCCACAACCCCTAAATATAAAGATACTACACTACTTTTGCACTGTTTTGAGTGTGCGAATGATGTGGAAAAAAATGGATTTAGTAGTCAGTTTTTTCTTGAAATAACAGAATATTTTTGTTCAATTAATGAATAAAAAAATATGGTTTTTGATTTTAACTGACACTATGAAATATATAGCGTTGACAATTAACCATTCACTTCTTATTCAAAATTTACTCTTTTTATTGGGAAACTTCAAGACGAGTAATTATTCGTATGTACTGTTTCACGAAAATCAGGACGATCGAAGATAAAACATTATAGAACACAGATCTAAAAAATATTTAATGCACTCACGGAGCTTGTATTTTTAACCAAGCCACTCGTGCCTTAAAGAAAAACTTTTTACACTTGTATCTTAAATACATATTAGTGTTTTTTATTTGGCTACCATAGTTGTTTTCTATACAATCCGAATAATTCATGAATAGTGTAAAATATCTTGTCTCATTTATCTAGGTGTTTACGGTCATCTATGCGTCTCTATACGGCTGCCACGGTGCTCAGTGTGCGCCCAAAATCAACACTAATCTTTCAACCGCCATATCTTATTTTCTATTCAACATACAGAGCTAAAGTTTTGTTAAAAACATATTTATATATGTATCATATTTTATAGCCTTCTAAGTAATCATATAAAATTTGAAATTTTGTCGCTCAGTTTTTGCGGTTGAATACTCCATAAAAGATGTAAAATATTTTTAATATATTAAGGCGATTACAGTTATTTACGCGCCTGTATACGCCTATTGTGGTATTCAGCGTGCGCTGAACTTACGCTAAATTTTAGGTAGCATATCTTATTTTATAATTTTAATATTTAAGATACAGAGCTGAAACTTGGCAGAAAACTTCTATATATAACAGAAATAAATACATAAAATTTAACCAATAATAATAACTTCCTGCCTCCTATAATTTAACGAGTCGTTCAGGTGCTTCCATAATTAGTTGATTGATTTTGACATATGTGAGTTGTCAACTCATTCAAATAAATTCTGGAAAAAAATCGACTAATAATCAAATGTCTACCTTTATTTAGTTTAGGATTTGCTCAGCGAATTTATGTATTTGGAACGCTTACTATCTGAAAAAATATGTGAAATCCCTAAGTAGATATCAATTTACCAAATTATTGATCTCAGAGCAAATTTGACATATCTTACAACTATGTAAAAATAGAATCACCGAGGTAAGCGAAAATCTCAATGTACTGCTTGAATACAAATACTCTTTAAGTTTCCAATGAATGATTGGCATATCTACGATAGTTCAAAGTTACAAAATATTTTTTTTTAATCGACAGTCGTCATTCTTCTAACAAATATCAAACATTCAGTTTGATTTATAGGCATATTGTGAAATTTATAAGGTATTAAGAAAAATTGTTATACTCGACGAGTTCTATTACTAGCTAAGATTAATGTACTTATTTCTGGTACACCTGTATTTATTTTAGGCCCACTAGGTGGTTGTTACTGGAAATTCCAAATTTCATCACACAATTTTTGTGGTTATATGTAAGAATTCATAAAACCCAATACTCCATAAAAAATATAATATGATTAAGCTCATCATGCATCAAGGCGGTTACGGCCATTTACGCGCCTGTATACTCCCATTGTGGTATTCAGCGTGCGCCGAACGTACGCTCTCAGCACTAACACTAAATTTTTAAGCCACATATCTTAATTTCTATTTGACATACGGAGCTGAAACTTGGCAAAACACTTTCTTACATATCATATTTTAATATATACTAGGTGATTATTCGAAATTCCCAACTTTGTTACTCTGCAGTTGTATATGTAGTTGATGAAACTGGATACTAGACAAATGATATAAAATATTCAAGTTCATCAGATGGTTATAATCATTTACGAGTCTCTATACGTCTGCCGCAGTGTTCAGTGAGCGCTAGGAATTAACAGAATGATTTCAAGTCGCATATCTTTTTTTCTATTGAAAATGAAGAGCTGAAACTTTGCAGAAAATATTTCCATGAGTATCATTTACAATATCCATTAGGTTTATTAAAAATTCAAATCTTATGCATTCAGCTTTCGCGATTATAAATAGACTAGAGGCTTGTAACAGAGATACTGGCGTGATTTGTTCCCATCTGCCAATCTAAGTATTAGTAGCTTTTTGTCTGCCGCTTTTTTTTCATAAATACTGCAATAAAAATAACTCTATATGATGCGTTGGCAGACAGGAATCAATTGTTCTTTGAGCCCAATTCTTTTTTGCATTTTGGCACGCAATGTGCTGAGTTTGGTATTTGTGAAATAAGAAATTGTTCAAAGACTGCTAATTCTCCTACAACTTCCAAATAAAGTGAAGTACCCACGTGGAAAACTTGAAAATAGCCTCAATCAACTAAAAAATCAAAAAGTTACTAATACCCAAATTGATGACGGAAATAAATCGTGCTAGTTTTTCTGTTACGGGCCTCTAGTCTATATGGATTCATAAAATCTTGTGGAAGATTTTTAAAAATTCGTCACTCAGCCAAAAATATTTTGAACATTTTGTTTTGTTGATAACGTTTTGAAGAATATGTTGTTTGAAACTTAACACTAAATAATAATTATTACCGCAGATATAGCGAGTTAAACATAAAAAAGAATAAAATAGAAATTTTCACTCATGCACTTCACCGCAGTTTGGTGCAATGTTTCTAGCTCCAGATTTATATTCAGCGTACTCGAAAACATATTATAACCTGGATCTGGTCATTTTAGGGGTGACTTTTTTTTTCTTCTGTAAGCTTGAAGAAGTGATAAAAATTGAAAAACAATTTTTAGAAAAAGAGAACAAGCTTATTCGTCCTGCTATATTATGACTCGTCCTGGACAGAATGAAAATATAATGATATGGAGAAATTTTCTATTTGTATCTTCAATTCAATCATATCAGTTATGAGATCTGTCCGAAATTTTAAAATTCTGATTTATGTATGCCTCATTTTATATCATAATTTAAACTTTTTTGTTTAATTTAATTTCTTTTCGAGATTTTAAGTTCAAGGTGTGGGAAAAATCTACAAAATATTTTATTTTAAAGTGTTAACATCTTCGGTGAAAGAATCTCTCAACATTCGCAGTTAGCAATTCTCTCCGCTTGTTATGCACATTGGTCCTTCGAGCCGTAACCCTTGATAGCAGATGGCCATGAGAGCGTAGGTGTAGGGTTTCAACCCTTAAAGAAGGGTTGCTGACCGCTTTCAATATAGTCTGATTGTGTGCACTCTTTTTGCATTGTGAACTCGTTGCAGATTTTGCTATTTTTGGAAAGGAAATCGAAAGCTGAATTTTATTTGCTTGAAAAGATGTATTTTGATGAATAGATAAACAGGGAAGGCTCGTGCTATTTTTGTTATCGCAGATAATAACAGTGAGGGGGAATAAAATGTTACCCTTAACTCTCAATTTATTTCTCAAATTGTTTTTATTAATATAGTACGATTTCAATATTCAATGTGCTTATTGTACTGCCTTCGAGGCAAATTCTGCTTCAATTTTAAATGTGAATGAATAAAAAATAAAATGATCTAATGATAATATGATGAAGTAATGTTTCACACTGAAACTTATTTTTAATTTTTTAATGACACTCTGATACTTTTTTTACGTAATATGCTATTAAAACTATATTAATAGTTTCAATAATCATTAACTAAGATCTTTTTAATATATATTCCAATAGGAATTTTTTTAAAAGCTAGTCATTTCTTTTATTACTTGTATGTAGTTTTATTAAAATAGAAACAATTAAATTTACTTCTTATATAGTAAAAAATATTTACAGTCCAAAATGTTATATCTATACTGATAAATAAATAAATAAATAATAAAAGCAACCCCTAAATTTGTGAAACATTATCAACTTCCTGGCGATAAGATATCTTTTTGTTATTTGCCTGCCAAAACTAAGCACCATTTTCGTCAAAAAATAAACTTTCGAAACCAGCTTAGCTCTAACTTCAATGTTTATTTTCCGCCATTTTGTGAAGGGTTCGTATCAAAAAACAAAACGCGGACGGGAATAGTAAACAGCTTCAGCAGATGACGTAGCTCTTTTTCCTACAAAACAACAAAATAGCAAAGGGTAGAAAGGAAACTGCAAGGGTGGAGGACCATGAGGGTGGTTTTGTGTGTTTTGAAGTTATGTAGTGAAAAAGGATGGATTCGTGCAAAAAAGGATGCAGTAAATAATACTATGATTAATAAAATTTTCAGCCTGGTCCAAATTTACTTATTCTAAAAATATGTTCTGAAATATTGAATATTAGAAGAAGGTAACTTTTTTCTACGACCATGCGTAAATTTGGTACTTTAATTTTTAACCAAGCTGTTCGTGCAGTAAAGAATAACTTCTAACACCTGTATTTGAAATAACTTTGAAGTCTTCACAATGAATAACTATTCTGAAGTATGTACATTCTAGGCTTCAAATTTATCAAAACATATTTACACTGGGAAAATTCTTCGCATTAAAAGATTTACCAAAAACCTTACAAATAAACCAATCAATTTTAATCTGACATAAAAAGAACAAATTCAAACATCTATTACTGCCAAAATCCGAAAATCCGATTGTGCAAATCCAAACACAATTCTAAAAAAAGAACATCAATTATATTCACCTGACACGCAAAATAAATTCAATAGTGCCCCAAAAACCTGTAAAAAGGTCACACACCCAGCAGGTATTGCACAAAAAACACTTTCGTTTTTTATAAATCACCCTTAAAGGCCACACCACATTTAAAACACAATAACGAATCATTTCTAAGGTTATTTTTATCTAAAGAATGAGCTGCATTCATTTTTTGGTACGCGCAGTGGGAAGAAGGCAATAAAAAATGACTTCTAGCCACCCCAATAAGTAGTCTACTAAACGTTTTACACACCACAAAAAATGCGACCCCCATAAAAAGCAGGTTAAAAATACACCCCAAGTTTTCTATATCGTTCTTTTTCTAAAGCTATTTTTTTGTCGGTAAGAAAAGGAGGGTAGATGTTGTAAAAAAACAGAAATGGCGCACATTCTTTAGGATTGGATATACAAATTTTTGTTTGGATTTCTACCAGCAAATAGCTTGTAAAAAGTGATAATGTTGTGGTTTTTTATGACTTAGGGTTCTCGAGGATTTTTGTTACAAATTTTATTTATGGAAGCAATTTGCCGAATATGATATTTTTATATATATTTTTATTATTTCAGGTCTATATTTGAGGACTTGACGTTCCGAATGAAATTGCGAATTAATACAAGAAAACCGTTGCTGGCGATGGAGAAATTTGATCAGTAAGTAATTTCTTTATGTCTTAAATAAATATCTAAATTATGAAATGATATGAAAAAGTAGATACCTCTATTTTTTCAAATAATAATTTTTTTGTAAATATTACTTTCATAATCCTAAAAAGCGTTAAGAGATGGGAATTGTCAAAATTTAGACTATAAAGCTCCTATTGCATCATTCAGTACCACATGAACTCCAAACTATAGTTGATGTAATAACAAAATTAACATAAATATCACTTTAATATTTTAAAGAAAGTAAATAATGCAACTTGTCAGAACTTGGCTCGTATAAAAGCTTCTACAACGTACTCAGGAAACGAGTATAATTTTAGTTTGAAGTTTAAATTACAATCAATGCCATGACTATATCATTAAGAATATCACTATAACTTGGATGACAAAATTCCGACATCCTTCTGCAGTCTGAGACTTGAGGAGAAAATACTTTCATCTAAATTTAAATTACAATCGGTACTTCGGCAAAACTGTCATCAATATCATTTATATTACTGATAAGTGCGTAAATGCTCCAATAATCGCTTCCTATAGCAGATAACGTAGAAAAAATTATTCAGATTACAAACGATTCAAAAATCAAGCTTTTTCTAATAGTTCACTCACACTATTTAAGAGAAGCGTTATTGATTATACACTTGGCAGAACTTGGCTCATAGAAGAACTTTTTCAACCGCTTCCTATACTAATAAGTGTCAATAAATCAGATTACAGGCACATTTGTCACTAATATAACCTTCACCATCTTGAGAAGCAAAATTTGACAATAAAAGTTCCTAAAATTGCAACATTTAGTAGGGCACTTGAATATAAAAATAAATTTTCCTAAACATTAGATATAAATATTACATTTATTATTTCAAGAATGGAAATAATTGAACTCGCTCCGTAAAATGTTTCTGCAACAGCCTCAAAAAACTTGAGAAAAAGTTACTTTAAATTTACAATCGATACCACGATCAACCTATTATGAATAATTTAAATTATTTATCGAACTTGATCCGTAAAAGCTTCTGCAACAGCCTCAAGGAACTTGAGAAAAAATTACTTTAAATTTACAATCTAAATTAATTGGGAGAACTAAAACGACCAAATCTTTTTGCAGTAGCAAATTTCAGAAGAAGCTATTTTCGTCTAAACTTTGGGTTTATGATCAATACTATGATAAAACTATCGTAACATAATTGCCACTTGCAATAAATTCGAAAAACTAAGCAATAAGTTGGCGAACATGAATTTAAAAAAATTTTAACAACCGCTCTTACAGTAGCCAGTAGTGAAAAAAATATGTTTGGACAAAATTTAAATTACGAGCTATTCAACAATTAAATTTTTGAACAAAACAGCTTTCACATATCTCTTAAAAGAGTTTCTAAAATCGACTTCATGGTAATAAGAATAAAAAAAATTATTACAATAAATACAACAGCCGAATTTTTCATGAATATTATTTTCATTATCATAAGAAGCGAATTGATATGATAATAAATTGTTATAAATATTAGTTAAATTATTTTTAAAAAAGTGTAAGTTATGGAACTTGGTACAAAAAAAGCAATTGAAATTACCTCAAAAAATTTAACCTTCGTCTGAACTTGTAATTACAATCGATACTATGACAAAATCATCATGAATATCATTTATATTTTTAAAGAGAACGAAGTGGCAAAACTTGACAGAGCTTGGTTTGTAGAGAAAACTGTAAAACACGCTTTCTACAGAAGTAAATGTAAAAATAATTACGTTCACATGAAATCCAGTTTGCAAGCAATTTAACAAACAAGCTTTTTAAAAAATTATACTATTCCAGGAAGTGCTAGTAATGGAACTTGGCAGAACTTGGTTTATGCAAAATCTTTTACATGGTAATAAGTGTAAAAAATTTAGACTTCATTCTAACGGTCCATGAATATGACTTTTACTATTTTAAAGTAACGTAAGCGGCAGAACTTGACAGAGCTTAAAACTTGAACGATAAAACCTTTTACAACTGCAATATTAGTAGCACACTTGATATAAAAATCACTTTTTCTTGAACTCCAGATAAAAGTTGATATAATAATAAATTATTATATAAATATTACTTCTACTATTTACAAAGAAGCGTAAATTATGGAGCTTGGCTCAACAAAATAGAACTAAAATTATCTCAGCAAACTTTAATATCGTCTGAACTTGTAATTACAATCAATAATCATTAATATCACTTACATTATTCAAAAGAACGGAAGTGTCTGAGCTTGGTAGAGCTTAATTCATAAACAAAAACTGTAAGAACCACTTTCTACACAAGTAAACGTAGAAAAAAAGAACGTTTGCAAGTATTTCAACAAACAAGATTTTAAAACGATAGTTCTTATACTATTCTAAAAAGTGCTAGTGGTGGAGCTTAGCAGAACTTGGCTTATGCAAGATTTTTACAAGCGATTCCCATGATAATAAGGGCAAAAAAATTAGACTTCACCCTAATAAAGTCCATGAATATGATCTTCAGTATTTTAAAAAAATGTAAGCTTTTACAACTGCAATATTAGTAACACACTTGATAAAAAAATTACTTTTATTCGTACTGCAGATTACAATTGATATAATAACAAAAAATCATAAATATCACTTTAATATTTATATAAAACGTAATTAATAGAACTTGGCCCAAGTTCTATTAATTACGAGCCGTAAAACTGCACTCACAACAGCCACAACAAATTTGGAAAAAAATACTTTTGGTGTAATCTTTGAATAGCAATCGATATTACGACTTATCATGAATATCATCTAAATATATGAAAAAATTTGATCCGTAAAAAGCTTCTGTAACAGCCTTCAAAAGTAGCGAACTTGATAAAAATCTACCTTCGTTTGAAATTCAAATTAAAATTAATTCTTTGACAAAACTATTATGCATATCATTTACATCATTCAAGAGAACGTAAATAACAAAGCTTGGAAGAATTTGATCCGCAAAATAGCTTTTCTACCAACCTCCTGCAGTAGGAAACTTGAGAAATAAAAAATATGTGTCTGAACTTTTAATTACAATTGATACTATGGCACAACTATCATTAATATTATATACATTATTTAAAACAAAATTTGATTGATAAAAAAACTCCTGCAATATTCTTCAACAGTATAAAACATATAATAACTTGACGCAGGACTTGGTAGAGCTTGATTTGTTTAAATGCCTCAACAGTTTCTTACAGTAGCTGAGGTAGAAAAAATTACGTCCGCTCAAAATTTAGATTACAAGCGATTTATCAAGGTTACGTGAATGATGGAGCTTGGCAGAACTTGGTCTACGAAAAAGTTTTCACAATCATCTGAACTTAAAATTACAATTGCTACTATGGAACAACTATCGTGAATATTACATTATTTTAAAAAAGCTTAATCAATAGAAAAGTTCTTGCAATAGTCTTCAACAGTATAAAACATATATGAACTTTAAGCAGGACTTGGCAGAGCTTGATTTGTTTGAATGCCCAAACAGTTTCTTACAGTAGCTGATATAGGAAAAATTACGTTGGCTCAAAATTTAGATTACAAGCGATTCAACAAGGTTACGTGAGTGACGAAGCTTGGTAGAACTTGGTCTACGAAAAAGTTTTCACAAAGTAATCGCAAAAAAGATCATGCGTTCACAATTAAATTGCAATGATTATAAGCACAAAAAATTATAAATAGTTCTCACGCTATTTTAGAAGTACTTGATTCTTTGAAAAGCTCTAGCATAAATATTTTTGAGATACAGCCTGTTATAAGCCTTATCATTATCTTTATAGCAGAATATTGCCATCATATGGGAAAAATGACCAACTGTGCTTAACAAAATAAATAAAATAATAATTGTCCCAACCCTCTGGAGTATATAGGGGTGCCAAATCTTAGTCCTGTGATTGGTGGACCAGGAAAAACAATATCAGATTTAGTAACTGATAATGTGCAAACAACTGAAGTAATATTACGGCTGATCGAGATAAGAAATACTTGAAAACGATATGCCCACATAGATGGGATCATACGACGTTAAATGTGCAACAAAATAAAGATAAATACGGAAATAGATAAATAATAATTTATAGAGATTTTGGAGGATCCTTCTCTCTCACTGACAGTCATTGCCAAGTAAATTTAATTCTAATTATTTGATATCATTACTTTTCGAAATTATTAGTTTATAGAATTGCAAAAAAGTATGAAATATTTTTCATGTGCGCGTCATATTTGATTGATAGTGTCCTGCAGTTTAGAGGAAATCCTTCGTGGACGGTGGCTTGTTAGCGAGCCCTGGTGTCGGAAGTAGCACAAACCCTACACACAAACATCCCAAGAACGCACAAGCATTTTAATGATGCCCGGACAATGTCCGATCTGCTCTGAGAACATTGTAAAAAAGAACATCTGGGAGAAAAAGAGATATTTGATATTTCCGTTTAGAACAAAATATTCTTAATTAATAATTTCCAATGTAATAATTGATTAACAAAAAATTGAGGATTATTATCTTCGAAATTCAGCCAAGTTACATGATTAATGTATGAGAACAATATTCCCAATAAATTTGACATTGTTGCAAAGCTGCCAACCCCTCTATTTTAAATCAACCAGTGAAACTATCGCAACCACTGCAAACCAGAGTGGTAGGAGTGGATCCGAAGTATCAAGACAGATGTGAGAAAGTCAACCACAAGTTTAAACTTGAACAAAAGGCCAATCTTTGATTTATGTGATCTATTTTAGTGACCCTTGGTCAATCGCACAAAGAAATTAACCCGTATCGCGCCGCTGTAAAGCAACATTTTGCGACCTCTGCAATTGGGACAATGAGGGTTATTGTCACCCCTAACCTCGGGGTTAAAAGCTCTGACCCTCTAGTAATTGTACCGTGAATAAATATATCACTGATTTTTCATTACCTAAAGCGAATATATGAGGTGTGTTTGGAAACAATTTAAAGTGGACCTAAGGAAAATGTTGCAGAGGAAGCAAATTTTAGTATGAAAAATTTAGTTGCACTCATTCCCACACATTTTATACAGTTTATAATATCTAATATATCATGATCATTTGAATATTAGTTCAAGGTTTATTTCTAAATCAATGGACTCTATTCACCACGTACAATTAATACTATTAATAGTAATATACAAATGATTCTCTAAAAATACTTAATTATATTTTTTGATAATCCTGTTCTCTCACAAATTGGAACAGACATAATTACTCAAGTCATATTAACATACCTAATATATCTGTAATTCTGTCCAAAAAATTAATGATAAAATCATGACTGTCCATTTGCAAATATACAAAAATTAATGATATTTTTATAAACTCAATTTCATGTTTGATGTGTATTAAAGAAGACCCTAATATTGCAACCCAAATGGTCATTTATCCAAATCCATTTGACCATTTACGTGAATTTCGTCTGCGCTTGCTAATGATCTTTTGATTGTTATTTGCATTTTGTAAATAACATTCAAGAAGATATATTTGGAATGAACTTGATGTAAATCAAAGCAATTTGTATACCATACCAGATTATACATTTAACTTTTTTTAATTTTTCTCACTTTTAACAATGTGATGTTAATTTTCAAAAGTGTTCCAAGATTTATAATTCTCTCACGGGCCTAAGCTATAATTCCAACATACCTAAACCGCTTTCCGTTGACTTTACAAAGTTTAAAATGAGAGCAAACTAGCAGATCTACCCTAATTCAGATAATAAACCATATCTAGCAATTTTTCAACGATTCAATGTTCAACAATAGTTCTTCCAGTGTTTACCGCTGACCCTGTTGACCCATAAATTTAAAAACTGAAGGCTCTAGACACAGACAGAGGCAGAATAGGGAGCAAGAAGGATAGAAATTGTGTAATTGTAAACGGTAGCATTGCCATTTTACAGAAATAATGCCGAACCAACAAACGTTGCGAGAGCTGGACAACGCAAATAAGTAGAATTTTCCTGTTTATTTTCGTGCTTTACAACCAGCAGAAATTTTAGAAATTTATTGCTGAGTATAATTTTTGAGGAGAATGTTGAACCCTGAAGATATTATTTTAGAGAGATTAAGATGAAAACAGTCAGACTCTTTTTGGCAGCCAGAGTCTGTGAACACATTTTCGATGCCAAATAAAATTAAATATATTTCGCTCCATAAATAAATTTTTGTTTAACTCTGAACCCCATAAATGTAACAATAATACAATTTTTTTTTGTAATCACTCGTCATTCGCTTTTATTCAATATCTCACACAATATAATTTTGAAATTCAAACTTGAAGTGTAGTGGCTTTTAACTTTAAAATTGCTTATGTTTGTGCACAGTAGCACGTGCTCTATTCCTTATTTCCGCTTTCCGAAACACCAGCCGTCAGAGATGCAAATCTTGAACGTGGGTCTCATTATCTTGACATACGGGGATGGATCTGGGATGGCCCACATACCAACACTTATGTCTATATATCATTTATGTGAACCTGCAAACTTTAAAAACTGAAAAAAATAAATCGATTTAAATCGATACATTTTTCAAAGTCGAGAAGAAGAATCTGTTTTTGTACAATATTCGTACTTTAGTAATTTTTTAATGCAGATTGAAGGACCCAAATATGGATTAAGTAAAAAAATTTTTTTATGTATTGCAGTTCACTTAATTTTATTCATGTTACTATTATACATATCACCAGCCACCTTGATTGGTGGTAGCCTCAAAGTTACATTCACACATTTTTTGTGATTTTTGAATCAACTGTTATTTTCATATTGTATTTCAATAAATATTGGAAGTTAGTCTTCACAACTATGCTGTATACAACAATGTTATAGGATTGTAATACTTTTATAAGAATGCTGAAGATGGATGGGTGCACATCCGAAACGTCCGAAATTTAATAGTAACAAGAATAAAATTAAGTGGACTGCAATACCTAAATAATTTTTTTACTTAATGCTTTAGTAATTGTTGAGCATATTTTATAAATTACTTGTAGTTAGAAACATGCTCGAATAATTTTGCAATAATTTATAAATGCGTTTTCGATTGGCCAGTGACAGACTGGTGAGTAACTGGACGATGGTGGGCCGGTGGGTAACTGGCCACTGAGTAGCTGGCCGGTGGTAGAACAGTATCTCCCAGCATTGGTACATATGGGTACTTTTTTAGTTTTATATATAGGAATGGAAGAAAATAGTGAATAGATTTCAATAACTTAATTGTTTATCGAAGTATTCTCCATTCATTCGCTCGAACCAACTTTGGCAGGAGTTATTCCACTCATTTGCTAATGCTAACAAAATTGCATCCATGAAGGCGTCGACTGCTTCTTCAAACGACTGGAACCTTTGATCACGCAGTTTGTTTTTGATTTTTGGAAAAGTAAAATAATCGTTGGAACTTAGGTCGAAACTGTAAGGAGGATAGACCAACAATTCGACGTTTTGCTTTTCTAAAAATCTGACGTGGACATCACGAGACTTACTTGTACATCACTGAATATATTTTTTGCAAATAATAATACGATAATCAAACACAAAACTTCATCGTTTTACGGCTAATCGTTTTGGATTCATCCAAAAAAATCTAAAAATCTGTCAAGTAAAGTGCGCTTTCGGCCCAGTCGGTTGCAATGCAAACAATAGGTCATCATTCTTAAGCTACAACATTCCTAAATACCGACTTCCTAGATTCTACGGCTAACAGATCTTAATTTATGCGCAAAATTAAAAAAAAATCCAACTGAAGTACACCTCTGGTTCAGTCTATTGTTATGAGAATAGTAGGCAATTCAGATGCTACAGCAGACTGAAATACTGAATTTCAATGCTCTACAGACAATCGTATCGAGTTTATGCGAAAAATTCCAAATGACTGTCAAGTAAAGCGTACTTCCGTCTCAGTTGATCTCAATTAAAATAGGATATGAGCATCTAGACGGTACTATCGTCTTAAATACTGAATTCTAACATTATACGTCTAATCTTTTTGGATTTATGCGGGAGATTCAAAAAATGTTTTGAGTAAAGTACACTTCCGGTACAGACGATTGCAATCATAATGCGAGGTACACAGCTAGATGTTATAGAAGTGCTGAATATACAATTTCAATATTGAGATTGTTTTGAATTTATGCGGAGAATTCAAAAAGTCCTGTTATATAAAGTGCATTTCCGGCTCAGCCGATTGGTACAAAAATACAAGATAACCATTAATACAGCAATCTCAAATACTGAATTTCAGTATCCTACGGCTAATCATGATGAATTTATGCGGAAAATTAAAAAAAAATTCAAGTAAAGTATATTTCCGGTACAGACGATTGCAACCATAATGCAAGGTGCACAACTAAACCGTAGACTAGTCTTGAATACAAAATTTCATCATTAAACGTTCGACGGAATTTGAGATTTGCGAGTTACAAACGCATATACACACATACATACGTACCGACATCAAACCAAAAACAGTCAAAATGGATTCAGGGATGCTCAAAACGGATATTTCCATAAAAATCTCGAAATGTGAAGTAAAAACTTGCATTATTGTCTTTGTGCAGGATGATTCGTCGTTCAGGGCTGGTTTTTCGACCCTCAGCAATTACTTTCGGCAAACAAATGGTTGTATACCAATCAGCATTAACAGTTCTTCGAGAAAAATTGTTGCTATATGACCTGCATTCGAGACAAATATCACGACCATTTATTTGGACACACTTCGAGAACACCTCTGACTTCTATTTCCTTTGGAACACCTAAACAGAGGTCTGGCGTTTATTTTCTGGTTCCTATGAGTAAATCCACAATTCATCACCACTGGCGACGCTGTCCACATTTTTAGAGTTGTCTACGTTGAATCGGCCTAGAGTCTTTTTGACACCAATTGACCATAGCTTCTTTTTATTCTTCGGTCAATAGATGAGGTACCTAAGGAGAAACTATTTTTTTCATAATTTTTCATAAATTGAGGTCTTTGAAATCCTCGTTGATGCCTCAATCTCGCATTGATTCTCGTAGATGAGCTTGCGAACGGCATTGACGTTCTCTTTACTTAAGTGACTGTCGTTTTTGGGAGATCTGTCTAGGGTTCGTCGCTAAGACTTATTGGTCCACGTTTGAATTCTCCATACCATCGAGAAACTGTCGACTGATATGGTACTTCATTACCGAAAATAAAAACCAGCTCGGCGAGGCATTCTTCTTGAGATAATTTTCTTCGAAAGTTGTATAAATTTATTGCGTGAAAATTTTCTCAAGTCAATTCCATATTTTTGATAACTTGTGAGCTTCGAAAATTCGCTACAGCTAAAATATTATACGTATCGTACTGAAATATGAATGTCAATTTTTTCTTTTGACGTTTGATTTGTGGCGCATTTTGTGAGCCAATTTGAAAAATGGGAATAACATATCTCGTATTTTATTCCCTACTAGCATTTAGATTTAAGATTGACCTGGCACGAAGATTGGGTGAAGAAAAACTTATAAAATTTGCATAATAATTCTCAAAGCAGTGTTTCACCATCCTATGGAAGGAAAAATAAATCTGGTCGCTGAGAATTGAGAAAAAAATTATGAAAGTTTTGATGTGGTTTAAGCGATGAAGAATCAATTCTTAAATTTTTAAAGCGATCCTGTCGACTTAACACAAGATTTTTCAATCGAAAATAGTGACAATGTGGAAAGTAGCAATTCAATACAAGTATCTTGGCAACGTTGCTAACGTTATAATTACGGAGTGAAAATAACGACGATAGTAACTGTTACATAAAGAGAATAAAGATAGCCATACTATCTTGACTTATTTATAAACAAATTATTTACTATTCAAATAATCGTAAGAATAATATTTTTTTTTAGAATCTAAAATGCTTATAAGAGTAGTTAATAACATTTTGACATATATTGATATTAAAATTGTATTTGTAAACATTAAAAATTCATAAGTTCTTACTTTTAAATTTCATTAGATAAAATTGGAAATATTTTCTAAAAGCAAGGTTTCAGCATAGGATTCTATAGTATCACAATAATAAAACTAAATGTTATTCCGGATTAACCTTATGGAAACATAAACATCAACGTTTTGTAGTAACCGTAAAAAAAAGTTTATCTTCAGCTTTTTAAAAATTTTATGCTTCGTTCTCTAGTTCGAATTGCATCGTATTTGATGTATTATATAATATTTTATCTATAACTAACGAGGAAAGTACATTTTTTGGAACAAATAATGCAGTTCATGAGGCAAAAATAAACATGTATTACCTTAATGTAATATTTATCTAAGTTATCATCGAGAAAATGTTTCTGTCAGTTGATAAATTGAATTCATTGTTGTAAAATGTGATTGTTGCGGAAAATGTATTCGCTCGGTTCGCTGCAGGCCTGGCGACGCTCTGATTGGTTAGCAATGTTTGCGAAAATTGAACACACATAGAAATCAAGTGGAAAGAAAGTAGTGCCGCGAAGTGTCATCAAGTGATTTTGGCGCGAAATTTACATTGTGCAATAATTTGTAAAGTAAAAAGTGTACTATAACGTTTGTATAGGTTATTAAATCACAATTAATTTGAGACAATATTCTTAACATCAGCAGTGATTAAAATTGAAAATTAACGATTATAAATTTTAAAATTACCAAACTTGATTTTAAATGTATTTTGTTATGATCAAAATCAATTGTTCTAGTAACAAAAATAGGTAAATTATCAAAAGATTAACAAACAAACAAAATATTCTTATATCATTACCAGTATAAGATAAGAAATATTCCATTACAATTTAACTACAGATCAGAATGTATGTCTTAAAATAAGTACTTTAAAGTTGATTCTATTGTAAACTAGAAGCAAGCTGAAGACATGACATATATAAATGTCTAACAGCATAACTGTTTTAACTAATTCGCCTTATTACTTATTGAGTTCAGTTCCTTCTTCGTTGACATCGAGGTTATTTTTTGTTGGCAAAGTCAAAGGACGTGTTTGAATAGTAAATCATGTGAGACAACCTGACATTTTTAAAGGGAGGATTCTTAATCTAGGAGGAAGCGCGCACGAGTGCCACTGAAATAACTCAGGGTAGAAACAGAGAAAGAGGACTTAAAAGGAAAACATAAAATATGAAGATATTAATTGTACCAATAACAAAGCTAATGTTCTGTTTATTATGTTCTCCATTTACAATCTTATAATTGTATTAAGCCTCTATTTTGATTAATTTTTTCCTTAAATTATTTGCTTCAGGATTTCTGCGTCTTCTTCTTGGAAAAGCAGTTTCCCACGGAAGTAGCTATTAAACAATCATCTTCAAATTTTCTCTTTGGAAAAATTTGAAGATTTCCGCTGACAGACGTTGAGCGCATGTCCACCCCCTTTTCGAAAGCTGCAAAACACCCTTTGGGACACACGGTCTGTTAATCGGGAATAATGAACATTTGAGCACCGCACACCGCCCACGAGATGGACATGGAACAATGCTGGACATCGGTCAAGCCCTGAAACCGGACACAAGCGGAAGAAAGCGAATTAAATGTGAGAAAAATTTCATTTGTTACTTTGAATTGAATAGATTAGACACCAATACATATATTGTTCATTGAAAACTTCAAGTATCCAACAATATTCTTTATGATTCTTCACAAAACAAATATTTTTGTGGAAAAACGAAAGCAATGAAAAATAAATGAACAATATTAGTAATTATGTAAGTTAATCCTCAAAAAGAGATCTGAAAGAACAATCAAAGCCATTAAGAAGTGATTAAGATTTTGAGGAATAGAGTTATTTTAAAAACTTTAAAATTGCAATACATAATAAAAATATATAAAATGCAATAATATTTCTTATCAGCAAATCGTAGAAAACAAATGATGTTAGTCATCAAAATTATTCTATAATATCTAAATATTTTCGTAACGAATTTGCAATTTGAGATGTTCTGATGATGTAAAATTGAATAAATTCGATAGATTTTAGTTTCAATAATTGGTATAAGTTGATCAATATTTATAATTTTGCCCAAGACTGTATATTTATTTTCTTGAAGCCATCTTATCTAAATCATCATCACCAAGAACCATTTTTCATTTATTGGTAGAAGAATCTCTCCCATTATTTTAAGCGCTTAACAAACATTTCGCCACTTTTATATTTTTGCACATTTTTCAAATGAGTCCTTCAAACAGAGCGAATGGTAAACATATTCGTTGTTTTGTTATTTTTAGTTCTTCTTGGGTCGGAAGTAACATAGGAGAGAATTTGCCGTGTGCCGAACTTCAGTCGTTCCGTTCTGTTCTAAATGTCAGAATGACTGAGAACTGACAGATGTATTATTTTAAGCACATGTGCCTAAAACAAGATACATTTTCATCGATTTTTCTCGTTAGTAGATATGGATTTAGTTGTTATGTTTTTTGTTTTGATATGCTATCGCACGGTCGATTTTTCATGCAGGAAAAGATAATTTTTCATCATCTATTAGTCATCACCAAAATGTTTCTTTTATTTTGAACTGATAAATAATAACTAGAGAGCTCCAATTTTCGGGTTCCGAACTCCTTCGTTCCTATGTGTTCTTCTTTAGCTCTTTTGATATGCAAAACAGTTTTTCTATTATCAAAGAGTCAAGTAAAATTTTGGCAAGCTCTTTCTTGGCTCCTATCTCTTTGTTCATCCTTGCGTCACCACCCCCTTGGCGGGGGCTCCATCCCCTTTTGATTTACAACCATTCAACCAAATTTCACAAAACTTTTTTGTTACTGACTTTGAAATCGGTTGTAAACGGTTGAAAGTATTGCTAGCTATGCAAATAGAAAAGTGGTTCGAACGTTTCCCCTTTTTGTGTTGTTTGGCTACGGTTTTCCCAAGGATTTCTTGATTTGTAGAAAGAAAAGGAATACCACGTGTTTTGCATTAGGCAGGTAAAAAATTAACCAGTTACTTTGAATAATAACTGAAGCAGAGAAATTTATAACCCTGTAGCCGATATTTTAGGGTTTGTCCTTCAGAAAATAATTATTATTAGTTGAAATCAAAGTTTAACATTCTTTTCTTTCCAAGCAATAAAATAATGATTCTACTTCCTACACATTTCTAAAGTAGCTTCCAAATCTCATAAATCCCAACAAATCGCCCTTTGTGCTCTCAAAAAACATATGTTGGTCATTTTAGAGCTTTACAGCATTTTCACCTTTATTTTCTGATGTATAGAATCGGTCAAAAATAGCGGCTGCATTTCTGACCAGTGACATTTGCGACGCTCAGTTTTTTGTGCACTGGTCACTTAATCTTGTAAATGACACCACGGAAAAAAATCTCTAGAGGACTAAAGGGAGTCTGTGAACGGTTCTTGGAAATGTTAAAGAAGGGATAACATAAGGAAACGTCAATGAAATGGCGCGCAAATAATGAAAAAAATAAATCCAAGGATCTAAGCACATGTTAAAAGGTGTTATACCAGGGATAACGATCATATTAAGGATCAACTATACTTGAAAACTAGTGAAATAAAAATTATAATTACTAAGTTAAAAATCTGACGTGGACATCACGTGACTTACTTGTAGATCACTGAATATATTTTTGTATATAATAATACGATAATCAAACACAAAATCTCATCGTCCCACGGCAAATCGTTTTAAATTTATCCGGTAAATTCTAAAAATCTGTCAAGTAAAGTGCGCTTTCGGCCCAGTCGGTTGATATGGAAACAGTAGGTCATCATTCTTATGCTAAAACATTCCTGAATACTGATTTCCAAAATTTTACGGCTAACAATTCAGAATTTATGCGCAAAATTTAAAAAAAAACCCAATTGAAATGCACTTTCGGTTCAGTCGATTGTTATGAGAATAGTAGGCAATCATTCAGATGCTGCAGCAGACTGAAATATCAAATTTCAATACTTTGGTCGATCGTTTCAAATTTATGCGAAAAATTCTAAAAGACTGTCAAGTAAAGTGCACTTCCGGCTCAGTCGATCTCAATGAAAATAGTATATGAGCATTTAGATTAGACGGTACTGAATTCTAACATTGTACGTAAAATCGTTTTGGATTTATGCGAAAAATTCAAAAATGTTTCGAATAAAGTGCACTTTCGGTACAGACGATTGCAATAAGAATGCGAGGTGCATAATTAGATGTTACAGAAGTGCTTAATACAAAATTTCATTATTCTAGATGACCATTTTGATGCTACAGCAATTTTAATTACTGAGTTTCAATCCCTACGGCTAAACGTTATGGATTTATACGGCAAATTCCAAAAAAGTTTCAAATAAAGTTCACTTCCGGTACAGACGATTGCAACCATAATGCGAGGTGCACAACTAGACCCTAGATCAGTCTCATATATTAAAAAAGCTAGACAAAATTAAATGCGAAATAAATTAGTAAATGAAGAATGTAATATTGAAAAGAAATATTATTTTGTATGATCAGAAATAAAAATACTTTACAAGTTATTCGACTGATTCTGTTAATAAACCAAACAAGATTTGAGATTTGAGTTTTGTCAACCAATCTATTGAATTAGAAGATGGAAAAAACATTTTTGACAGTCTAATTTACTCCATCATTTTGCTAATATAAGTGGCACATTTTTCACACTGTAACTCAATCCTGCTGAACACAACATTAAAATATTTCCAGTTTTAGTAAAAACTAAAGTATAAATCATCTTCTCCAAAATGAAACTTAGTTAATTTCTCGCTAAAACATTCTCGGATTCGCCTCGGATCAGCTTTGGACAAGCAGATGATCTGCTTTGGGTTCAGTTACACTCGAGCCGAAGGAAAATGGGACTTCCTCCTTCATTTGAAGTTTTTTTAACCGCAGTAACATATGTGAGGATTTGGACTTCGAGGAAAACCTGAATTTTTTTAGTATAAGGCGTGTTTTTTTTTTTTTGAGAATGTGATTGAGATGTTTCTAACAGATTTGACAGAATTCATTAACAAGTATGTATTTGTCAGTTGATTGTAGTGTTAAAGTTTGAATATTTGTCAACTTGGTCCAAGTAATCAATTAATAATTATTGGTTTGGGTACTGAGATAAAGATATGATTGATTGATTTCGATTAGCTCTGTATATCCAATAAGAAATACTAGGCGAACTACAGCGAAAGACGCTACACGTTACACCCTGTACTTATGTACAAATATAATCTGAAAGAGTAGCACCAAAATGTGCCCAGTTTTGTCAGTATTATTTTACCAAATATTTTCAAGTTGCGACCGATATTTTGTCCATTATATTGTTATTGAATATTCTTTAGGGCTATATTTGTCCATTTGAGTTTACTGCTTTTTTTTTACGATACATCCATGAATCGTCTTTCCACAATTAATTTCCTTGGAGCAGAATTGAAAGAATCGATACGTTTTAGTACCGGAATGGTAATAAAATCTAAAATGGCCGATGTGCGACATCAGCAGGGGCGGCTCGTCAGTATAGGGGGTAACGAGGGGTCGTTTTTATATATTCTCCCCGCGTACTACTTTAACCCCCTGCAATGCAGTGACTCATTGCGAGGGAGGCTGGAACAACATCTCTTTCTATGAAGTTTCTTCTTTGTCTTGCAGATTACTTTGGGGGTAAAAAAATTCTATTGGGAAATTAAAAACAGTAATGAGTTTCGAATATTAAATTTTTTCAACTTCTGCAAATTATTCCACAAATAACAGCAATAAGAATCCAGAAAGTAATTTTTGGAGTTATTGAACAAGTTTTAAGAAATACATGACGTGAAACGGTACAAGAAATAAGAGCGGGAAAAAAATAGTGAAAATAAGACCGAAATATATTTTATGTTCAATATGAGAATGAGAGAAATTCAGGGACTGCTGTGTGCCTATTCAGAATTCGGATGTTCGAAGTGACGTCTCTAATCAATTGAAATTATAATTGGAATTGATATAATCAAACACAAAATCTCATCGTTCCACAGTTAATCGTTTTGGATTTACCCAAGAGATTCTAAGAATCTGTCAAGTAAAATGCGCTTTCAGCCAAGTCAGTTGCAATGGAAACAGTAGGCCATTATTCTTATACTACAATATTCCTTAATACTGATTTCCAAAATTCTACGACTATCAACAGATCTGAATTTATGCGCAAAATTTAGAAATAAATTTCTACTGAAGTGCACTTCCGGCTCAGTCTATTGTTATGAAAATAGTAGGCAATCATTCAGATGCTACAGCAGACTGAAATACCAAATTTCAATATTCTACACCTGATCGTTTCGAATTTATGCGAAAAATTCCAAAAGACTGTCAAGTAAAGTGTACTTCCGGCTCGGTGGATCTCAATAAAAATAGGATATGAGCATCGAGACGGTATAATCGTCCTAAATACAGGATTCTAACAATCTACGTTCAATCGTTTTGGATTTATGCGGAAAATTCAAAAAATGTTTCGAATAAAGTGCTCTTCCGGTTTAATCGATAGCAATCATAATGCAGGGTGTACAACTAGATACTATAAAAGTGCCTAATACAAAATTTAAATATTCTATGACTGATTGTTTAGAATTTATGCGGAAAATTCAAAAAGTCTGTCATATAAAGTGCACTTCCGGCTAAGCCGATTGTTACAAAAATAGAAGATGGCCATTGAAATGCTACAGCAATTTCAAAAGCTAAATTCCAGTATCCTATGGCTGATCATTCTGGATTTATGCGGAAAATTTAAAAAAAGTTTCAAGTAAAGTGCACTTCCGGTTTTGCCGATCGCAATCATAATGCAAGATGTACAATAAGATGTTATAGAAGTTCTTTATACGAAATTTCAATACGCTATGGCGAATCATTCTATATTTATGCTAAAAATTCAAAAAAAGTTTCAAGTAAAGTGCACTTCCGGTACAGACGATTGGAACCATAATGCGAGATGTACAACTAGACCCTATACCAGTCCTAAATACAAATTTTCAACATTTCACGTTCAACCAGTTTTGAGATTTGCGAGTTACGCACGCACGCACTTACGAGCATACGTACCGACATCAAGCCAAAAATAGTCAAAATGGATTCAGGGATGCTCAAAACGGATATTTCCATCAAAATCTCGATAGATGAATTTTGTCGGTTTCACAATACTTGTTACTTTGTATAAGTAAGTAAAAACGATGTTTTAATTTGTATTATTCTTGGATATATACGTTATTATCAATAAATTGATTCATCCAGTGCCTTGGATTACTGTAATATAAAAGAGCACTCTGTTTTTTTCTAATTTCGATACAAATTTGAAGCTATTTTTTATTATTGTGAAATAAAATGGGAATTATTAATTGTTAGCAATATTTTCTTGTGAAAGCTATTCTATTTGTAACGAATTTTCATTTCTCGTTTTCGAGATAATCTAGAAAACTACAGTGGCATTTCTGTCCAACGATAACTTATTTTAGAGAAAACTACCTCATTTCCGTGAATTATGGTCCCTGTCCCATTTTTGCGCAAGAAGTTAAAAAGATCATTGCGGCAATAAGTTACTACGGCATTGTCGTTATTGCTTTTGTGAGAAAGAAGAGCATTCTTTTCCAAGCATCCCGAACCAAAAAGTGAAATGCCATTCGTCGAACTAAAAAGAATTCTTTTTGTTTTGTGAAAAGCTGAATCGAGGATCTGGCAGCTATGAAATTTTCGCATTCTGTGCAATTCTTTTGCTGGAAAAATAAAATAAGAATAAAAATATTTAGAAATTATTGTGTATAGAAGCTTTTAGATTCAAAAGCTCATAATTCAAATAAATAATATATGTAGACTAGTCGTTTTTTGTATAGGTCCGCTGTTATAATTAAAGTTTCATAACTTAATTCAGTTTTTTTTGTAGATTCATATTGTGCTTTGTGCAAAATAGTTGCAAAAATATGGAGATTGAGGGCCGTAGAAAAAAATATTGTATTCAATTTTTGTTATAGCTTAAGAGCTACTGGCTCAAAAAATATATCTTTTCACAAAAATAAATAACTTTCCTAGTTTTCTGCAATTTTTCATACTCAAACATAAAGGAGATATTTTTGATTTCTATTCCTATGTAACATCCAGCATAACTTTTATTTTCAAATAGGGATATAATGTTACTGACATACATGAAAGCTAATATTATTTGAAATTATTATAAGAAAATTGGAAATAGTTTGTGAAGTATTCTAAGAAATAACAGAGGTAAAGTTTCAGCAAAAGTCTAAAATTTTTATATTTTTATGAATATTTACTAGTAACAAGATTTTGAATAATTGTATACCCTTTGCAAAAACTCTCCAGGTACAGTTATATTACCCCAATTGTGTTACGTTTTTCGGTAGACTTCTTATAACTCTTCAACCTTACATTTTTTCAATTTTCTTTTGGAAAATTTACAAGATATTCCTATGTAAAATTTTTTGTCTTCGATAAAAATGTCTGGGCATCAAACAACCAACAAAATTTATCTTTCTGAACAATAGTTCAGCAAACAAAAAATACGAAGAAAAAATATTCTCTATTGATATATAGTGAGTCAAATTTAGCTGTGGTTTTTAAACGCAAATAGAATTATCGGGGGTAAGCTATTTCGAATATTTTTATCAATTTTTCTATTATTTGTAAATATTTTATCAATTCAAATCTAGAATTTGTCATTTGTTTTTCTTAGATTGTTATAAATTGTGTACTGTTTTGATATTTTAAGTGACTATTCTTGGAATTATCTCAACCTAATTGTTGACTATTTTGATTTCATTGTAATGTTTGCAGTTCTAAAACTATGCCAAGTTTGGAAAAGATATATTGTTTTTTCAATTGAATATAAAACATCAAAATATATGCATAGTGATCATAGATAATTGACAATCGTGTGACTTGTTAAAGTTCTTATTATGATCATAATTATCTTTCACGGAATAAAATTAGTCCAATATTTACTTACATATTTTATTTATAGTTCTGGGATAAATAAAAAGATTGAGAAGGCATACATATTTCATATGTAAATATTATTTTAATTTTTGGTGAAAACATATACAGATATTTTATTGCACATTCATTCTATGGTATGATTTTTTATGTTTCATTGAAATGAGGGGGAGGAGTGACATCATCACTATTGCCCCAGTGACATCTACTCTAGCTACGCCTCTGATAAACATTACAAATTTAAGTATGCTGTTTTATACATTTTTTGGGACTTTTCTGCAAATAACATGACCTACGAAATATTTGTGTGGTCAAAAGAAATAATATGTGAAACTCCAACAAAAAATCGAATCCTAAAATATTGAATTTGTTCAACCCTTTCTCAGTTCTTTTGTTACCTAAAAGTGTCAATAGAAAGCAGGCAATATTTTTTGGGGCTTTTTTCAAGGTCGCTCCCTTGAGTCCCTTCTGACCCATATTCTCGTATTTTTGTAACAACAGATTAAGAATATAAACACTCGTTTATATTTTTATTGAACCACTATAAATATTAATAAGACAAATTGAAAAACATTTAGAAAGATGGATGAATTATAAAAAAGGTCAAATCACTCAAAAAATAGTGATATGACGTAACCTTTTGTTAAATGGACCTGTCAGTTTCATAGGAGAAAAACTGGATATTAATAATAAAACAATCGTGGTGAACCACTGACTGCTCCTATTCAACTGTTGAAATATTCATATCATTGTTATGAAAGCAATGCTAGGAAAAGAGATGATAAATCGTTGAATAGTAGAGAATTAGAAACAGATTTTTTTTTTGAGGTTAGCCTCGTGTTCATTATTTATTCAATTTAATTTCATTTGTTTTATGGTCAAATTCTGTCAATATTTAACTATTCACCGTTACGGTATGACATCTCTTTTAGCGTAACTGTAGTCTAGTGTCAAAGAACTTCTGGGAAAATAAAAACAGCACTTACATGTAAATTAAGAATTTTTTCCTTAATTGCGTCCATGTTCAAGTGCATAAGAACAAGAATTCTTGAGTACTTATTAAGCAATAACCACGGCCTTGAATCAACAGTTGAAAGTACACAATACCCTATACAACATTGAACTTCAAATTTCTTTATTTGTGTAGTTATTAGTCAACAAACATAAAAACAAATGACACGTAATTTCTGCGAAGATGGAAAACTATCTTACCGTAACATAATCACAAAAACTTAATGCCTATTATGTTACATCAGCAGAATAATAATAAATATTGATTGGGGTATAACTAAGACGATTCATAAAGAGATTCGTTGATTTGAAATCATTGTCCTGGTTCTTCGCCCTTTCGGAAATATAACTAGAAATCACAAGAATATAATAGTTAGAAGAACAAGGCAAATTATGTTTGGTAGACAAAAACTGTCAAATAAAAGGTGATTTGCGTTACAACGCATTATCGTAAAGCAGGACGAAACTATTTACCAATTTCACTGGTCATTTTCTACACACATCGTTTTATAAACGTTCTTGGAGACCCACATAACTTCCAGTGCTTAGACTAGATAATAATTTTACGCTCACAGTTCCTTGACATCAATAAAAAATAATTAACAAGAGATTCAAAATCTCTCCCTATTATTAATCGATCCAAAATTGGTTTGAAATCGATTATACCTTTTGGGCAAAAATGCAATCTCTTTTAAATAGAGAAAAACAATCAGTATCTCACAAAGATTTCTTCGTTCTTGATCAATTCATCACTGATTTGAAAACGATCATAATGATTTTTACAATGGTATTTTACCTTCAGGTACAAATTTTATTGGCACAATCAAGATTAAAATGACCCCCCGATCTTTTCTTGTCGTTAATCGATTCAATATTGTTTTTTAATTGATTATATTACTTGTTATAGTAATAGTTTCACTAGCAAAAGCCTTTTTAAATCATGAAAAACAATCAATACTGCCTTCTGAATCTATTTTTGTCGTCATTTGATTCAATATCCATTCTGAATCGATCGTGCCACTTCATACAATATACCTTTATCTTTGAATTCTAATTTTATCAGCAAATTTCTTAATAAATCAACAATAAAATACTCAAAATGCTTCATTCCAGATCTTTACTTGTTTACTTTATTCCATATTTTCATTGATAATCAACTTTGCTTTCTAGATTTATCTATGTCATTGTTTGATTCCATATTCATTTATAATCGATCAATAGTAATTTATTCAGAACAATTTCTCTTGAACAAAGATCTTTGCTTGTCGTTAATCGATCATATATTGATTTAAAATCAATCATACTGTTCATACAGCAATAAATTTTGAAGCTCAATGCCTGATGTTATGTTGAAAAAAAACATCAAAATCGGCTTACACTTGATCTCTCATTGTTAAACGAATCAAAAGATATTTGAAATCAATCATACTACTTGATACAATAATCTTTTACATTTAAGTACGTTCCGTATTTTTCATTACCGTTAATCGATTCAGTATCGATTCTAAGCCATGCCACTTCGTATTGAAGTAATTTTACTTGCACTAGCACAATCCTTTTTAAGATGTGAAAAACATTTGATATTGTCTTCTAGATTATTCTTTGACCTCATTAGATTCAATATGATTTCCGAAATCGATCATGCCACTTCGAATAGTAGTTTGACTAGCATAATTCCTTTCAAATCTAAAGAATCAATCATTATAGTCGTCTCTTTTTTGACAATCGATTCTAAACGGATTTGAAATCGATTTTATCACTTCACTTAGCACGATTTTTTTATGCTCGAAGTACAATAAACATTGCCTGCCGAATCTTTTTTCATCGTTAATCGATCCAATATCGATTTGAAATTGATTATACTACACCACTAATTAGCCTAGTAGTAATTTCATAAGCGCAATTCTTCACATTTCAAGAAAAAAATATACCATCTTTCAGATTTTCTCTTATCGTTTTTCCAATTTTAAAAGTAGATTTTTTTTGGCAGAATAAATGAAAATTGCTTTTTGGATCTTTTCCTGTCTTTATTTAGTCCAGTAATGATTCGAAATCGAATGAGCAACAGTTGTAATTCAGAAGCACAATTCTATCCGTGTTGAAAAAAATAAATATTGCTTTCTAGACATCCTTTATAATTAGTTGATTCAGTATTGTTTGAAATTCATTTCATACAAAAATAATTTCACAAGCACAATTCCTTTTATGTACATAAAAACAACAAACATTACTTTTCAGATAATTCCTTTTTGGTAATCGATCGAATATTAATTTAAAATCGATTATTCCGCTCTATACAGTAGCGATTCTACTAGTTCATTTCATTTCATATCAAGAAAAAATTTTAAAACTTTGTAAGATCTCCCTTCATCATTATTCGGGCCAATATCGATTCAGAATCGATTGTACCACTGCGTAAGATACTAATTTCAGTAGTATAATTTTTTTAATGCCATTGAAATCAACATCGTTTTTAAAATCTTCCTTTTCCGAATAAAATTCTATTCATGTCAAGAAAAACAATTAGTCTCCCACATATTCTTTCATCGTCAAAATCGGTCCCATAATAATTCAAAATCTATCGTACCACTGTCTGACTAGTAATTCCAATGGCACTATTCTATTAATTACTCACACTATTTCATATAGTAGTAATTTCACTAACACAATCCCTTTTATGCTATGAAAAACGATCAACATTACCTTTAAGATCATCCCAAGTTGTTCAAAGCTATACGACTCCCATTTGAATTTTTTTCAAACATTTCTATTCTCGTATGCATTTATTCAAGCCGGAAAGTTTCTCATAGGTGGCTTGAAAACAAAGTTAAATTTGACGTAAATGAAATTAAAACAGTGTTTAACTGTCAGCACTAATTACAATACTCAGATTATCTTGTGAGATAACTTAATTAATTCTAACAATGGCAGACGATTCCCTCGAAGTTCAAAAAGAGGATATACCGTTTCATCCTTGCCATACACCTCGCGGTATGACATGGTACAACCTAGACGATCTCACACCATTGCAACAAAAATTATTAGATGAACTTAAAATAGATGTAATTAAGGAGAATAATCAGTATTTAGCAAGACATCCAGAGGTGAATTTGATGATAAAAGATATGTTTTTGCTATAATCCCAATTAACAGATTTTTTAAACTTTTGCTGCAGATTAGAGCTATAATTTCAATTCTGCTTCAAGCCATTTTGAAGGAACAACCTGAACTTAAATCAATCAGTGATTTTGCAAAGGATTTTTTTATTAGCATGACAAGGGAACAGTTACAAACAAAAATTGATCACTATTTGGCAAAAAGGGTACGTAAAAATCGAAATTGTTACAAATCAATGAACCTAATTTTCAATAAAGACCACGAAACAACCGAAATTGAACTATAGATATTTTCGGATCAAATACTAAAATTTTTAATACTAGGGTGAACCATTTGACAAAACGGGCGACAGCGCCTTGGACGTAGTAGCCGATTTTCCAGAAATCCGTTCTTCAGAAGAAGATCTTTCTTCTCTTTATCGCAAAGATTATTATACTTGGATTACTTATACAACAGAATCAAGCTTGGAAGAAGAATGTTTTCTAGAGTGGACGTCCTCTGAAACCGAAAAAAGTCTTTTAATCGAATCGGAGACCGAGACTTATGCTTCAACTAGCCGAACTGAAACAACTTATAAGGACACAACTCAAAAAGAAATTGATCTGCTTTTTGCTTCAATGACCATTTCTCAAACAGCGGAGCAAAGGTATATTATTTGGAAAATAATATTGCTTTATTCATGAGGGTCATTGCGAGTGGAAAAATTAAATTCCGATCTTTTGTGAATGAGCTTAAAATAGGATTCTTCTTCTAAATATTGCAAGTGCAACAACTGTTCATTGCTTAAGTTGAGAAGAAAATCTTTTCGTTTTAAAAGTGAATTACACCATTTTCAAGGCCTTGATCTTTCGTAATATGACTTTGAAGATCTTTCTTCTTGCCAAGCTACAATTCACAAGAATTTAATTGGACTAACTTCACTGACAGATGAAGGGAGAAGTGAACGTTCATTGAGCGTAATGACTAAAGTATGGCTGCAAATTTCTTCCCTAAAAGGGATCAAATCATAACCTTTCTTCTGAAGCAACAAAGAATCACAACTGCTTGTTGATACAACCCAACAAGTTTCCGGTAAACTTCGAAAACGGCGGAGCTATGAAAGATCCTGGGAGTTTTGGTCATGGAGTTGATCTGATTCATTTCACATATCCTCGAATTGGATCTTCCTCAAGCTACTACTTGTACCCCAATATGATGAAATTGCAGGAAGAGCAGATGCCTATTTTCTAGAATCGAAATAATTACAAATATTATTTGGAAGAAGTCTAAAAATTAGTTTTTTTTTCTTGTGCGTTTTGTCAAATCGCACTCGCAATGACCCTAATTTCTATCTTCTAATTGGTACATTTTTTGATGCCTAGAGTAAATTAAAAATAAATATTTTAGCATTGAAGATGCATCAGTAGACATGTCCAAAGAAATCTTGGATTATCTTGGTGCCACACCAACTTCTGCAGAACCAGCACAAGTACCACAAGCTGCAGAAGAAGAAGAAATAGAAGGCGAAATAGAAGACGAAATAGAAGATGAATATATAGAAGAAGAAATAAGACTATCTGAAGAAATCGAAAAAAAATTATCAATCATAATGGAAAACTTACAGGAAGAAGAAGATGAAGATAATTATTATGAAGACATAATGGATAAGCGATCCATAATTGAAATGGATTTGGAGTCTTTAAAAGAGAAGCAGTCGACAATAGAAGGCGAGGAAGATGTATACGAGGAAGAGTATAAAAGACATTCAGCGATTTTAGAAACTTTATTAAATTATGAAATGAATTCAGGGGGGTGATACAATTATTTACCAATTATTGATTTCGATATTGAATTGTTTTGTCTCAATTATCATTAGAAGAGTTCCAAATCGTTCATTATACACTGTTATATTTATTAGAAAAATTTTATACTCTATTTCAATCATATTTAATAACAGAAATTTGACTGAATTATTTTTAATTCATTTGTTGATCTTAAACATGCAGCAGATTCAATATGCGGGGGTGACAAATTTAACTATCTCAAAATACTGCTTCTACCTGAAAAATTGCCGAAACCGTACAATAATCATGATTCTGATTATGGTCTATACTTTGATAGTCAACAAAAAATAATAGCAGTTTGTTGTTGTATCTCAATTTTATCGTTTAAATAGCATAATAGCACAGTTTACTATTCTTCCTCAGATTGGTTACCAGCAAATTAATTTTAATTGTAGCAGAGATGAAGAATAGTACCTATTTAAATTTTTGGGGACCTACACAAAGAAGTTCAGTTACAAAATAAAAATTAAAGATACATCAAACTTCAAATATCACTTAAAAAATAAATTGCTCCGTTTAAATCTCTTTGAAATCTTTGTTGAACGAACACGCAATTCAGCACACAACATACGTGGGAGCCTACAAACTTATATAGTAAACAATTCTTAATTCCTCGTCTTTAAAAACCGTTACCTGAAGATGCTTTTTTCTTCATATTTTCACACGTCGCATAGAGTTTCGGTAATTTATTATTCAGTGTGTAAATTTTTTATTAGGTACTGTTTTTGAGACATGAGCATTGTTGTAAAATGATTTAGGATAATGAACAATTTGTTGGACTTAGTGGAGCACCTAAATTTACATGTATTATTCATTTAAAATAACATTAAATTTACATAGTTTTATCCATAATTACATAAAGGTATAAGAAGGAAATGATTTATCAAACACTGAAGTTTTTTACGCAGGTAAATAAAAAATAACAATAATAAAAATGCATGCTATAAAAGTTTTCTTACAATATTCAATAAGTCATTTATTGAGTGATAGTGTGGATTTTTTTAATGAGAAATTTTTTGAAGATATAGCTGTTCAGGCATTATGCCTCAAGCCTTAAAAAAGGTATTAAGGTTAATAAATATTTATTATCTTGGACAATATATACAGATTATCTTAGACTGAGAGAGGCAAAGTTTTTACGAAAATTTTTATATAAATTCTTGAAGTGATATTTTACCACCGTATAGAAAGAAAAAATCTGACGTGAACATCACGTGACTTACAAGTCGGATACTATGGAAACAGTAGGCCATTATTCTTATACTACAACATTCCTAAATACTGATTTCCAAAACTCTACGACTACCAACAGATCTGAATTTATGCGCAAAATTAAAAAATAAATTCCTACTGAAGTGCACTTCCGATTCAGTCTATTGTTATGAAAATAGTAGGCAATCATTCAGATGCTACATTCAATATTCTACACCTGATCGCTTCGAATTTATGCGAAAAATTCCAAAAGACTGTCAAGTAAAGTGCACTTCCGGCTCGATGAAGCTCAATAAAAATAGGATATAAGCATCTAGACAGTAAAATCGTCCTAAATACTGAATTCTAACAATCTACGTTCAATCGTTTTGGATTTATGCGAAAAATTCAAAAAATGTTTCGAATAAAGTGCTCTTTCGGCTTAGTCGATAGCAATCATAATGCAAGGTGTACAACTAGATATTATAAAAGTGTCTAATACAAAATTTAAATATTCTACGACGGATTTTGTTTAGAATTTATGCGGAAAGTTCAAAAAGTCTGTCATATGAAGTGCATTTCCGGCTCAGCCGATTGTTACAAAAATAGAAGATGACCATTCAGATGCTACAACAATTTCAAATGCTGAATTCCTATGGCTGATCATTCTGAATTTATGCGGAAAATTAAAAACAAGTTTCAAGTAAAGTGCACTTCCTGTTCAGCCGATCGCAATCATAATGCAAGATGTACAATAAGATGTTATAGAAGTTCTTTATACGAAATTTCAATATGCTATGGTGGATTATTCTATATTTATGCAAAAAATTCAAAAAAAGTTATAGGTAAAGTGCACTTCTGGCCTGGCCGATTCTTACAAAAATAGCAGATAACCATTCTGATACAACATCAAGTTCAAATACTGAATTTCAACATCCTACGGTTGATCATTCTGGATTTATTGGAAAAATTCGAAAAAAGTTTCAAGTAAAATGCACTTCCGGTACAGACGATTGGAACCATAATGTAAGGTGCACAACTAGACCCTATACCAGTCTTAAATATAAAATTTCAACATTATACGTTCAACCAGTTTTGAGATTTGCGAGTTACGCACGCACGAACGCAGGAATATACGTACCGACATTAAGCCAAAAATAGTCAAAATGGATTCAGGGGTGCTCAAAACGGATATATCCATCAAAATCTCGATATGTGAATTTTGTCGGTTTCACAATACTTCCTTGTACTTTGTACAAGTAAAAACAATCTGGCTGTTGAGAATTGAGAAAAAAATTATCAAAGTTTTTATGGAAACCTGCACATTTTTCAATTGGAAATTAAAAAAATCATATTTGAAATAAAGAGGATCAAATAAAAAACTGATATGATGTAGTTTGGGCGATCAATTCTTAAAATTTTAAAATGATCCTGTCGATTAAAAGTTAAATGATAGTAAAAAGACGAAAAGTAACGATTCGATACAAAGAACTTGGCAATGTTGCTGACGTCGGAAATAAGAAGCGACGATAGTAATAGTGACAAGTAATCGTATAAATGAATAATTTTTTGCTTGTATAAGCAATGAACAATATTTTCACACATTTTGGTGTTAAAATTGTATTAAATTTTAAAAAGAAATAAAACAAACATAGAATTTATCTATCTGAAATATTTTTGGTCGGGAACCCTCAATCTTTGATTGAGTTGAATTTTTCTTTGCGTACCTTTATATACTATGAAAGCAACTGAAAGGATTTCTTTTGAATCCAAGTACATAGAAGGAATTAAAGAAAATAATTCTTGCAAATTTCGCCAGTTTTCATGTAACATTGTTTTGTAGGAAGAAAAAATGGTGCTATCATGTACTGATAATCAAGCATCGCTCGCACGGCGTTGCTCTTCAAGCAAGATTCCTTCTAACAGCGTAATAGAGTTGAAAATTATTTAATGTGGCAATTGTTTTAGAATTCTAAAAGCCTTGTGACTCAGAAAACCTTCTTTTCCACTTTAATTCTTTCCAAGATGAATTTAAAAGCACTCAATGATGCCCTGCGTATCTTAAAATAATAATTACAAGAAAATTATAAAAATGGTTCACAATTATTATCTATCCACAATGTTTACTTCCTCAACACCCACAAGAGGAGGTGGAGTTGTTATAAAAGTAGAAAGATCATCTCAGAGGATGTTAGTTCGCGCTTATATCTTCTTGAGAATCTTCCTGGTAACTGTTCATTAGTAACACCGGAGAAGTATAAGAACATGTAAGATTGAATTATTTATTAGCTTCGTAGAGTTGATTAAGATTTTTTGCAACTAGTAATGTTGTTTCTTTGTTGTGGAAACTATTTAATTAGTTTCAAGATGTTTTACATTTGTCGTAGTAATTATATCAAGTAAGATTGAATTATAACAGTATTCTCTTGTAAATATTCTTGAAAATTGTATCTTATAGTCTGAATATTTCAGTTATTGAAATGATTTGTTTTTACTAAATTGACATATTGAATTAGGTTCGCAATGAAATACTTTTTTGTAACACGTGCACTGGAAGTACCCTATTACTGAAGTGAAATCAACTTCAAAAGTTCTCAATTCCAAACCATGGAAACAATTATCATTAATGCCCTACGGAGAGGGAAAAATTGATAATTGTGGATCATGGTATTTTTAATTTCATTGTTATATGTCAAATTGACATAAGGAAAAAATTTGATAAATGAAATGTGTTCGTTATAGTGTTTGCATTTGCTGTAAACGTGATAGTACAGAAAATGTGAAAAATATCAATCAATAAAATAAGTCATGTAGGTTATGTTCCATAGTATTAGTTTAATGTAAATGTGACTCAAGTCCTATGGGATATAAATTAATACTAAACAAATATATTAATATTTTATTTCACATTGAAAAATTAATATCAATATGACAAAATTCAAATTTCCAATTTAAAAAAAATTAAAAGTCGTAAATTCTTGTGGAAAAATTTTGATAATTATTTTGAGGTAGTCGATCCACAATAGTATATTATTTATTGACAGTATTATACGAGGATGAAGTTTAGAGCACGAGCCAAAGGCGATTTTGTTACCTGCTCCATATCAGAAATATTTCATAGAAAATTGCGCAATGAATGTTGAATATGATTCATGGTTTTATATATTAACATCCAATAAAATAATTTTAATATTTCGTGAAGTACGATAATTTCTGTAAGCAACTCACAAAAAAAAAAATGCGCGAGTTATACTCGCAATGTAACGATTTTTAAATTAGTTCTGTTCCAAAATTCAGGCCTTATTTGAGCACTTGGGCCCAAAACTGTATTTTTTTGCAGTAATGAGGACAACAAATTCTATATGCAATATAAATAAATCGAATACAGTTGCTCGTATTTCGGTACCGTTAAAATTCTTGAACAAATCAGTAGTTACACGCCCAGTATTTCGCGAAATATCTTCGCGTAAAAATGCACTTCATTTACAGATGATAAAAAATCGTAGATCTGTTAAAATAATGTGCTTTAAGTGTTTGTGTAATTAGTTTTGTTTTTAATTAAATTTAATGAATGAAATAGTGGGTCAGTAGTATCATAAAATTGCAACTCAACAAAATTCATTCAATATTATGTCGTTAGCTATTTTTATTTCATTCATAAATTTGTGTCTTCATATCCGGCCGGATGTAAATAAAAAATATTGATAAACAAATACAATTTGAGGGATATAAAAATAAAAATTTGTAAATTAGTCACATACTACATATTTTCTGCCGTATTTTATGTGAAATATTGTTTTCAGTGTTTAAAATGGAAGTTCACAAACTGTTGGTGTTTTTGATGCTCGTAGTAGCGATAAGGGCCTTCTCCAACGATGATAAGTTCATAAAAAAATACGCCATGATGAAGGTAAGCAATTATTTCAGTATATTATTTGTTAAAAATAATAGTTTATGTCATAAGAGATAATCAACAGCGTCTTCCAGATTTTTTGTTGCTGTTAATCGATTCGAAATTAATTTAAAATCGGTCACAGCAATTTATGAAGTAGTACAATCAATTTCATGTTAGGGAAAACAGTCAAAATTGTCTACCAGATTATTTTTGCTATTAATCGATCCAATATCAATTTCATATGGTAGTAATTCCACAATCAATGTAGCCCTTTAGATTTTTCCTTGTCGTTAATCGATCCAATATTAAATCACATCATATCACTTCATTTAGTGATGATTTTACTGGCACAATTAGTTTTAAGTTAAAAAAACATTCAATATTGTTTTCTAGACAATTTATATCAAAATCGATCCAACATCTATAATTTTACATTATATAGTACTAAAATTATTAGCAAAATTCATTTTATGGCAGGAAATATAATAAATATCGTCGTCCAAATTCTCTCTTCTCGCTAATCGATTCGTTATCGATTAAAATCAGCCATATTACTTCATACAGTCACAATTTCAGTGTCCCAATTAATTTTATGGTTAGGAAAATAGTAAAAAATGACTTTCGGAATATTTTTTGACGTTAATCCACGAATGCAATTTGCATCATGTCAACGAAATTAAGACTGTTGCTCTCCCGATATTTCCTGGCGAATAATCGATCCTATATTGATTCAAAATCGATCATGCTACTTCATATAGTGAAAATTTTATTTTATGGTAAAGGAAACAGTCAAAATCGCCTTCCAGATATTTTTTTGTCGTTGATTGAGCTAATAGTTTTTTGAAATTGATTATATTACTACATACAATAGTAAACCCATTTTGGCTCAGTTCATTTTATATAAAAAAAAATCAAACAAAGTCGTCTTCCAAATCTTTGTTTGCCGTTAATCGATCCTATATTGATTAAGAATCGATTGTGCCACTTCTACTGAAACAAATCAGTTTGAGTCGAACAGAAACAATGTTGCCCTTCAAATCAAATCTTTCCTTGCCGTTAATCGATTCAATACTGATTTAAAGTCCATAACGCCACTTCATACAGTGGTAACTTGAATGATGTGAATAATTTTATGATAAAAATGACAGTCAAAATCATTTCTTGTCCTTAATCGATTAAATACTTATTTCAAATCGATTGTATCATTTCATACAGTTGTAATTTCACTAGCGCAGTTCATTTTAAACAATCAACAGCATCGTCCAGATTTTCTCTTCTCGTTAATCGATTCGTTATCGATAATTAAAAGACTCAAAATCATCTTCCAGATTATTTTTTTATCGATAATAAAGCCAATATCTCATTTAAATTGATTATATCAGTTCTACCAGCACAATTCACTTCATGAAAAAAAATCAACTGCCTCTTCCAAATATTCGTTTGTCGTTAATTGATTTGATAACGATTTAAAATCAATCATGCCACTTTATACAATGATATTTCAGTGGCACAATCTCATTTAAAATTGCTTTTCAGATTATTTTATGTCGTTAACTGCTCAAACATCTATTTGAAATCGATGATCTTTGTTGTTAATCCATCCAATATTGATTCAAAATCGATTATGCCACTTCATGTAGCGATAATGGTATTGATAAAATTTAATTTATGTCAAATTTCACTCCATTTAGTGGTAATTTTAGTAGCTTAATCAATTCGTAAAAAAAGACATTCAAAATTGCATTCTAAATCATTTTTTGCCTTCACTCAATACAATACTCAATTCAAAACGACTAAACCACTTCACGCAGTAGTAATTTTACCAGCACAATTCACTCTATGTCAAGAAAAGCAATGAATAGCGTTTTTCAAACCTTTTTTGTCATTAATTGATTTGATATCGATTCGAAATCGATCATGCCACTTCATATAATAAAAATTTTAGTAGCATAATAAATCTTATGAAAAGGAAATTATTCAAAATTGCTTTCCAAATAATTTTATGTCGTTAATCGATCCTATATCTATTTGTAAATCGATTATATTACTTCACACAGTAGGAATTTCACCAATACACTTCACTTTATGTCAAGAAAAACAATTATTAATTGATTCAAAACTATTGTACCACTTACTGGATGCAATAAAAATAGACTGAGAATTGATAATTCAGCCCTTGGAAAAAGATTGTAAGGTTATTGAATGTTGCGAATTGCATGCCTTACAGTAGGCTTTAAATCAGGGGTGGGGAACCTCCGGCCCGCAGCCCACTGGCCCACGAGCAGTGTTGCCAACTCGTGGAATTTTAAGCCTCAAATGGGAATTGTCTCCGAAATATGGGAATTTTCATTATTACTATTATTATTTGGCCGGCCCGCGAATGATGTTATATATTTCCAAATGGCCCTTGGCAGAAAATAGGTTCCCCATCCCTGCTTTAAATCAAGTACTTTACGTTACAAGGACATGCAAAATGTTGAAAATATAATTGGAGTTTCAATTAAAACCGGAAAGCGTGCATCGATTGATTACTTTTTTATCTTTCTTGTAAAGGATAAATTTTCAACCCTCAAAAAGGCATGCTGTATAAAATCAAAGAGCCCTAATTACCACCAACTTCCGGTTATAATATTATCTTTTTGGTCTCAACTAGCCGATAATTTATTCAATAATAACTTAAAATCGATTATACAACTTGTATACGTCACCATCTCGGTGAAAAAATCAAATTTTGCATAATCTTTTATTAGAATCAATTCAAATTAAAATCTTTATCACAAAAAATCATTTAATAATTAGGTTTATTTTTACAAAGAGAATTAATTCATTTTGAGATTTTTGTTGATTTAGATCTACGAAAGTTGTTTCGGCGAAGACGTAGTGAAACAAATCCGCAAAGAAATGAAGGTGGCTTGCGCCAAATGTGCTCTTCTGGATCCAACTACAGTTTCTCCAATGTCCATCCAGCAAAACATCCAGACTCACACAGAAAGCACCCAAGAATCTGTAAAAATCAGTCCAAATCACCCCGAAGCCAACGATAATGAAAATAGTGTGAATCCACCCCTGGCATTTGATCCAGAGAAACTTCATCAGGCTATCTTGTCATACAGACCAGTAAGAAAATTGGATTTTGTTGTGAATATTAATTTTTATTGGTGTTTTATCCGTAGAATCCTTTCCAGTCGACGTTTAGGCCGTATCAGACAACTAATGGGTTCTATCCAGGATATGCTAGTCCAGGACCAATGTTTTACCCAGGAGGACCTGTGCCTTATACTCCGCCGTATGCGCAGTTTCCTAGTTTTTATCCTCCTGGTTTTTTCGGCGGCCAAAGAATGTCGGTAAGTCAAAAATACATTCAATATTCATTAGAGATTATTATGTTCTCCGATTGGGTGAAAGAGTTCTTATGGCATGAATCGAATCACAGATTGAAAAACACAATTCTATTTGTTTTGTGAATAGTTTGTTTTACTACAAATATTATATTTGGAGGGTTTTTATGAAAAATATGTTTTTCTTTGTTTATAGCGTGAAATGGATATCAAAAGCCAGATCGAGGCTTTGACAGCGCGAATGAGCGGTCGTGTAAGAAATGTTACATGCGTAATGCAAGAGTTGGGATACTTGAACGACCAATTGGAACCCAACTATGGAAAAATCAAGAGCAAGATTGGAAATCTCGCAATTCCAGATGAATTGAAACAAGATATTCAAGAAGGAATCACGTTTTGTCAACAATTCTCGGTAAGTTAATTGAAAAACAATTACTGCACAATTTTATTGTAAAAATGTTTTTCTGTAGCAATGCGTCCCAGAAATCAAGAAAGACAAATCTCCTCTGTCCAGTGATCTTCTCAAGCCAATGTTCTTCTTCCGGTGTTATAAACACAAAAAACTGGAAGCCTGTGTTATGAAAGATGTGCGAGATAGGTTTAACAAAGGTGGGGATGCCCTCTCTGATCCAGAAATCGAAATCAGAAGAACAGGCAAAGCAGAGAAGTTGGAAGATGTGGACGACATCTCTTCTTCTGTCTATGAATTTTTGTATGGAAGTGACAGCATGGATTTTGACCCCATTTTGTAAGATAAGTTTGTTATGAGTGGACACAGTAAATTTTGATGACATATTGTTCCTAGATTTTGTGTAAAATAATTTTTATTATTCAGTTGTGTAGTTTGTACTGCGCATGTCAAACTACTCAACTGTCAAAATTGGAGAAGGGGTAAAAACAAATGTGGAACAGTAGTGTCACTTATCACCAAAATTTTAGCTACAGAAAATAGGTTTGTGTTGCTAAAATTTGTTGTGAAATGAAGAAGGTTTTGTAATTTATATATTTATTGAATAAATAATACTGTATAATAAATGCTTAAGTACTACTATTGTCTGAGTATTGTCATGATTTCAATTGTTTTTTTAAGTATTTATATAAGGTGCTTTTTAATTTCTACTAAACCTATATCCAATTTAGGAGAGTAATCCAACAATTTCGCATATCTTCTCAAAAGTTTATTCCAGTAGCAAGTAATGTCTTCCATTTTTAAATAATCCCAAATAACTTGGTATCCCCTAAATGCAATATTCTTTACCAGAGCATCATTATCTTTAGCAAATTCGATTAGTTTTTTAATATCATCTTTAGTTGCTTTGGTGTCTACAGGAATGTAATGTACCCAAGGTTTTAAAATAGGGTAAAAAAATTCGATCCACTCATTTCCAACATGGAATACCAATGATTTACAAAGAAACAAGTGTTTGAATCGGAAACTTGCGGCTACTCCCCGGAAATTAAATAAATATTTGTAATTGCAATGATCTTCCAAAGATACTTCACTTGCAGGTGGAGCATGAAGCGTATCCTAAAATTTTAAATTAAGTTCGAGTTTGGTACTTGATCAATTTTTCTTACTGCATCAGATTTCCAAGCTTGATTTTTAGTATATTGTGCATCAACCAAATTTGGGTGCTCCCTAGATAATAATACCAAGTTATCTCGTTCTGAACTTGTTCTGGATCCTCTGAAAAATCCTTTAGTTTCTTTTTTGTCCCAAGGAATTGTATCTCCTGCATTAGATACACTTAATCTATGCTTGTCCCATCGCCCTGCGAAGAATTACATTCAATGTTGAATACTTGATTTTTTTTTTAATTTTACCTAATCCTCTTGGATACAGGCCAATAGCTGGCCCTCCTTCCCAAAAAGACCATGTTGGATACATAATATCACTATAATCATAGGTCTTACTAAAAGAAAATACTGGTCCCTGTGGTCCATAGTTTTTATGAACTTGAGGCCAATCCCTAGTATTAATGATCAATTCCAAGTCAGGCAATTTAGGAACTAATTTAAGTAAAAAGTGTTCGATTCCATCACATCTAGATGGGAACATACAATCTTTGTCTCGATATAACCGACCATTTATTATTTGGTATTTAGTTCCCCTACAAAACTTCTCTTTAAAAATTTCATCAACTGTTTGATTTTAAACGGTACTTTGTTCTAACACTGTTTATCATTTGTTCAGTGATTCTGTTTTGTTTGTAGTGCTTGAGATCTTTCTTAATAACAAATGAATAACAGCTACAGTTTTGAGATGTGCAAGGCTCGTATGATTTCAAAGCATTGTCCACTGTTTGGGCTAAACTGATATATTTTTGATTAACTTCTATAAATAAACAGTAATTAATATTGTTTTTCAAACAAATTTTTCTCAACTTAACCTTTCGAATACATATTTTTTTCATTACATTTTTTGCTCTCATCAACTAAACAAAAATCATTCTCACATTTAACAAAGATTGGTTTAAAACAAAATAACAGATATACTAAAATATATAGTTTCATTTTATCACAAATTAAAACAACTACACTCCCATTTGTAAGACTGTACTTTGAGTATTTTAGAACAGAGTTGGTAGATGGTGCAGCAAGTATTTTTCTGAAGTATAATTCTTTTATTGATTCTTTTATATATAAATTATTATTTATTCAATATGAGATTTTCAGTTATTTATTCTTGATACAATATGATGAACCTAAAGCCTCATTTTCATGACAGCGTGGCTGGCGTGGTGCGCGTGGCGCTCATGGCGTGTGTTTTTAAAATTTTGTTTTCATGCCGGTGTGTGAAGTGTTACTTTCTCGATGTTGACATATCAGTTTTGTTCTCAAATTAAAACAGAAAATGTCTTCGCCAAGTCGGAGGAGACGTATTTTATGTTTATATTTATGCTATAAATCATTAAAATACGAAGAAAAGCGTTGGTGGGTACGGCCAATTTTCAAAAGAAGGCGAGAGCAGGGAGATTACTTCAATTTAATAAATGAAATGAGGTTAACCGATACGGAAAGCTTTTTTAATTATATGAGAATGTCTCCAGATGTATTTGACGAGTTATTAAATATATTAGGACCTTTAATAACAAAACAAACCGTCGTAAGAGGTAAAGGGTTATTTTTATAGTCTTTCAATCTTATATTGTAGAGCACTTCTCTTTTCTCAACTTCGTTTATTAATTTTGGATTAAAATCCATTTTTCTTAATTCTTCTGTTCTACGATGCTAACCTCTACACAATCACATAAACACTGAACACTGACGTACAATACGCATGCGCCACGGCGTACACGGCGTTAAAACTTGAAAAAATTTAACTTTGCACACCGCGCCAGCCACGCTATACCGAAGCGTGGTGTTTGGCGAAAGCTACGCTGCTATTGGTTCATATTTCAACACCACGCCAGCCACGCCGTCATGAAAATGAGGCTTAAGTTGATCAACTTTGGTATGACAGGTTTATTTAACTAGTCTTAGGCTGCATCCCCATGCATCCGTATATACGTATACGTATTCATGTGTAACCAATGAGAATAAAGTATTCACGATACGGAGAGTTTCAAGGACACTACGTACGAATGTTGGTTTAGTTTAACTTTTCACGGATACGGACGAATTGACGCATGCGTATTCAATACTTTTATCGTTGTTTGAATTTTATGCCAAGTTGATTTTGTGCATACAGTGTACAAAATAATAACAAAAACATTTTTTAGAATGCGGTTGTTGTGGGTGCTGCCTGAAATCAGGATCTACAGATTTCGCAGCATATGAATGCTCTGTAAAAAGAATCGACGGTGCTAGCGCAACAACTGCATTAGAATTATGCGTTTATCTGGATCATTTTCTTTCATTTCCTTCATCAAATTATCATTTGCACCTTGAGATATACGTTTCTGTTCGGTAAATATTGGGCGAACCCAAGAAGAACGTGTTTTTGTAATATTTTCCATAAGCTCTGACTGCTCCAATAATGGTACAACTTTTTTATCTTTTCTACCAAGCCTTGTCATCGATATAATGCCGTGGAATTTAGCTAACGAGATGTACTAATAAAAATTGACAATCAAGTTTCTGAATTCATTATAAAAAGCTAGGTTAGATTTAAACGTCAGATAAATGTCAAATTCAATACGGACACGGATAACACGCATGCTTCATGGGGACAGGCTTGTATTTTTGGTACGTAAATACGTATACGTATGTACGTATATACGGACCCATGGGGATGCAGCCTGAGTACGATTAAAAAAAATTAAGTTGCGTGCAATTTATGTTGATTTGCATTTGATTTTTATTGGTTTTCAGTTTATTTGTCAAAAACAAACTTTGAATCAAAATTAAATTGATTTATTAAGTATTAACATTATACACCAATAAATTAAGTCTCTCTGTATTAGTCCAATTGTACATAACTTTATACAATATGTCCCAACGAGACTGAAATGGTATTGGTATCTTCGTTATTATTAAAGATAGAGATTTGGTGGAATGGACAATTTTGTGTAATTTATTTAAATGCGGAATAGTTTTTTGAAAGACTAAAAATTGCTGATTTCGATAAAATCAAATGTCTTCGTTATAATAAGCAATAGAAATTAAAAAAAAAAGGTTAAAGTTACTCACTTTGGTAAAGCATATTGGAGAATGATGTCAAAATAAAATTCAAGATGGCGATTTCCGAAATATGAATATAACTTTAGTAACTTTTTTATTTTAAATAGGTGCCATATTGAGTTTCACATTATTGAATAGTTCTTTTTTCCTCTTTGCAACCATACATAACAACTTATACCTGGATTTTGTTTAGATATTGTGTTCATTATTTAATGCTCGTATATATTTACAGTTGATGGCATCCGACACCGGCGTTGTAGAATCTATAGTTCGAGGAGCAGCCATCGGGAGAAGCTTGGGAACACATCCCTGAACACATCATTGGACCTGACTGCATTAAACTACAATATCGTAGAGCTTGCAGTGCCGTCAATAGAAGATTAACTAAAAACTTTCCTTTTGAGTTCATCATCATCATCATCATATCATCTCCAACACAATAATCGACAGAACGTAATCATTTGCTGAGGATGAGCCAGGCGGCTAGAAAGGATAAACATCGCGAAGGATTTCAATAGAATAGTTGAAGAGGATGAAACTTCGAACTTCCAGACTTCTAAAGCAACTTGGGCATCTGGAGCAGTTCACGCATCAGAAGCATCGTCTTCAAAGAGTAGATTTGGCTCACAACTTTTCAAATTGAAGTAAGTATCATTCCCTTATTCTATTTGAACTGGAGAAAATTCAGAATTGTTTTTATTCAAACTGAAAATTAAATGTTTTACTATTCTAATTTTATTTTTCTGTATTTTATAGCTACCGGAGCCACTTCTGTGCCTAGGTTTTGCTGGGGTTTCCCTGGATGTCAAAAGAAGAATTTCCGCAGAAGGATGCATCTCTTCCCCTTACGCAATTGCCTGGAGGCGAAGTACAGCTCAACAATATCCCCCATTTACCTTTTTCTAATTACAATAAAACTCTTTCCCAAAATTTATATATGTATTTTTTGTTTTTAAATGTTTTAAAACCATTTGATTTAATTTTAAGGTGAACAGTATATTTTTATTAGCTCATATTATTATATTATAAACAAAATAATATGTAATGTTTTATTTTCCAAGTAGAATAATAGAGAAATGGGGTAAATGTATTAATTGTGTATTTCATATATTATACAAAGACTTCTTTATATTATATTATTAACATATAAAATTTGTTTTCAATGATAATCCTTTCCTTTATTTATTTCAGGATAATTTAATTGAACTATACGTATATAGTTCCAAATGGTGCCGCAAGGGTGCAGCACCTATCAATAAGACTAATTATTAAACATCCCTTCTATGATAAAAAAAGCTATTTTAAATCAAATAAATCATAAGAGTCAATAATCATTTAATTACACGTATATAGTTCAGAAAGTTGCCACCAGACGGCAGCACCTGTCAATAAGACCAATTAGTAATCATCACATATGTGATGAAAAACATCGCTTCGTGCTGGATTTTGTGTGACCAAAAAATCCAAAATTTGTATTAAGGTAACAGGAATTGAAAGAGATCTCTTAAGGGATTAATTAGCAATTTTCTCAAAAACCAAGCACCTAAGGGACAAATGCTTCAAATAAAATTTACATAACTTTCAACGCCCTACAATATTCGTTTGAAAAAATTTTCTATGAAGCTTATAGTTTTCGAGAAACGATATGCTACTACCCTTAATTTAAGGGTTGGGAGAAAATTCCATCTATCTTTTTGATGGTCCTTTCAAAACTGCGTACGATGATGTAATTGAATTTTCCATCAGGCCTATAGTTCAGGAGTAAATCAAGAAAAACACTTTTCGGAAACTCTTGAATTTGCTCCTAAGATTTCTGCTCCCTGGATACAAATTTCAAGTTTTTGAAGCAAATTTCTGACTGAATTCGATTTAAAAATCGAAATTTGTTATTAGGATAACAGGATTCTTAAGAGCTAATTCAATAGTTTTCGAAAAGTGTTTTTCTTGATTTACTCCTAAACTACAGCCCTTAAGGAAAATTTAATTACATCATCATACGCAACTTTAAAAGGGCTATCGAAAAGATAAGTAGAGATTTCTTTTAACCCTTAAATTAAGGGTAGTAGCATATCGTTCCTCGAAAACTATAAGCCCTACAGAAAATTGTTCCCTATAAATATTGTAGGGCGTTGAAAGTTATATAACTTTTATTTGAAACATTTGTCCTTTCAGCCCTTAGTTTTCGAGAAAATCGCTAATTAATCCCTTAAAAACTTGAAAGAGCTCCTACAAATCCTATTACCTTGATACAAATTTTGGATTTTTCGGAGACACAAATTTCATCACACATAAGGTGATTGCTAATTGGTCTTATTGACAGGTGCTGCCCCCTGGTGTCGATTTTTTGAACTAAATACGTGAAATTGAATTATTTCAATCATATTTTGCCCTATAAACAATTGTAATAAATAAAAAGCCGTTATTTTCACTAATAAATTTATTCTTATCAATATAAAATACAATAACATTTATATTTCTGATTAAATAAGCGTAAATAAAAGTATAGCACAGATCTTATTAGTGCATAAATAAATTGATATACAATAATATTCATTATTACAGTACAATATAATACAGTTTATATATATAAATACAATCATTATTTGTGCAGAAGCCACAAACATAAGAAATGAATTAAATAAATAGCCAGTTAAAAAATATATTACACCAATTCAAGATAAAATAATTATTTCTACGCGAACCAGAGGTTCTAGAACAATCAAATTGTAGGTACATATTTAGAAGAGAAGCTTGTGCACAAATAATATTAACTACCAATTGTTATTGGTGCACGAGCTACAGGCTTAACAATTAAATATATCAATACCTAATTACAAACTTATTAATTCCGAGTGAAACAGAGGTTCTAAAACGTTCAAATTGTAGGTACGTATGTAGGAGAAATGTAGGCTTATGCATAATATTAACTAACAATGGTTATTGGTGAACGAGTCACAGGCTTGATAAGTGAGTTTCTGAATAGTTAGTTACAAAATTATTATTATTAAGTTACTCAGAAGTTATAAAACATTCAAATTGCGAACACGTACTTAAGAGGAATGAAATTTTATGCAAGAATAATGACAGCTACTAATTGATATTGGTGTACGAGCTACAGGCTTAATAATTAAACATTTCAATAGCTAATTACAAATTAATTATTTCTGAGTGAACCAGGGGTTATCAAACAATTAAATTGTGAGTACGTACTTGGAAGGGATGCATGCTTATGCAGAAATAATGTCAGCTATTAATTATTGTTATTGGTGTACGAGCTACAAGCTTGAGGATTGAATATCTTAATAGCTAGTTACAAATTTATAATTTCTGAGTGGATCAGAGGTTCTGGAACATTCAAATTGTGAGTACTTAGGCGGGATGTTTATATAAAAGTAATATTAACTACCAATTATTATTGGTGTACGAGCCACAGGCTGGAAAATTAAATATTTCAATAGAAGGGTACAAATTTATAATTTCTGAGTGAATCAGAGGTTCTAAAACATTTGAATTGTGAGTACGTATTAAGGAGGGATGTATTTTAACCCAGAAATAATATCGACTCCCAATTGTTATTGTTATACGAGTTGAAGACTCGAAAAGTGGATATTTGAACAGCTAGTTACAAATTTATTATTTCTGGGGAACCAGAAATTCTAAAATATTCAAATTGTGCAGAAATAATATCAACTACTAATTGTTATTGGTGGTACGAGTTACAGGCTTGTGAACTGAATATTTGAAGTTAGTTACAAACTTTTTATTTCTGAATTAATCAGAACTTCTGAAAAATTAAAATTTTGGGGACGTATTTAGGAGGGATGAAATTTTATGTGGAAATGATATTAATTTCTAATTGTTATTGGTGTACGAGCTACAGGCTTCAGAATTAAATATTTCAGTAGCCACAACAAATTTTCCACATTATACCGCTCAAAAAAAACTTATTGTCTCTGAGCAAGCCTGAGGTATTAAAAAGTTAAAATTGTGAGTACGTACTCAAATGGAAAAAGACATTTTGGGGCACTTGTATAATAAAAATTGTGAGTACGAATTTAAAAGGAATGTGGGGTTATGTAAAAATAATATTTCAATAGCTAGTTGCAAATTTGGTATTTCTGAGTGAACCAGGGGCTCTAAAACATTCAAATTGTAGGTACGTACTTAGAAAGGATCTAAGTTTTAATTATTTCTGAGTGCACCAGAAGTTCTAGAAAGTTCAAATTGTAGGTACGCACTCAAACAGAAAGAGATTTTAGGGTATTTGTGCATTAAACATTTTTAAACTATTTCGCGTGCCTTAAAATCAGGTTTTATGAAATTTGTATCTTAATATACTATTTAAGCTAGCTACTTTCTTGATTGCTGTGTTATATTATGTATTAATTTTATTATGAAATTGATTAAAGAAATGCCGAAATATATTATACTACTGATTCTAATATTTAATCTCGCAAGCAGCCGATTGTGCTCGTTTTAGCAAATACAAAAATGACTAATTAGTTCGTGGTCTGTCAAGCCGAGACCCGGATGTTTCCGCCTAATTACACGAGTACGGTTGCCGACTAAGCGTCATCTCGAGAAGTCGGTCTCTTCATGGCATCACTGAAGAACAATATCCACACATAACGTGTGATATTGTTTGTTCAGTGATCCCAAGAAGACCCGGACCGTCGCCGACAAAACGCGCGTTCCGTACATTTCCCGTAACGACACCGGCATATAGTCTGAAAATTCCGTCTGCTCCGTCGTTTAGGAGGGGGGTGTTCCCAGAGCTATATGGTCGTGTACCGAATAAAATCCAACGTTGGCCCAAGTTACGAAACAAGGACATTGAAAATAAAAAAAAAAAAAAGCCAAGACAACTATTTAATATCCAAAAGTTAAAGCAAAACGGAATATTCAAAACGGAAAAATACGCCCGAGAGCAGAGTGCCCAAAACCTAGGATGCGCGAATTTAAAATCCCAATTTAAATTCAAAATAATTTTGATCTCTACGTTACAACACGATTTTGTACAAAACCCAAATATATTTACAGCATTTTCGAAGCTACTAAAGAAACCGAAGTACTAAACGCGAGATAGAAGCACAAGATATAACACAGCAATTTACATAATGGCCTTAATAAACTTATAACGATATAACATACTAAGCATGTTCCGTTGAATTTTTATTTTGAATACATATTCGTAATATTTAAATAGATTCAGAAAAATCCTTCCTGAAAAAAAAAAAGAACAAAAGAAGAATAAAATGTTTGAATGATCAGTTCCTAATCAACAGAATGTATTTAGAATACATTTACAAGGCAGCTCATGTTACGAAGTCCATAGTGGAGGTATTTGCTTGAGAAATTGCCATTCCAATTGCGCATTTCTTGAGGTCACTGCAACCAGGTGTGGTTGCATATATTATTCATCACAGCGACAGGTCACCTAATTTGTCCAAATATTCCGCTACTGCTGTCCATCCGAAACTCTGATGAATTCTGATGTACTTCAGGGTGCTGCAGAAAAGATAAACTATTAATTTACTTCTATCATTTCAAAGCTATTAAAGTTATCAAATGCATATTCAATAAACACATAAACTCATAAAATTATATTTATTATTATATTAATGACATGCCAGCTGTACTCAAAAAAGTGTAAGCAACATAAACTTTCTTGAAGAAACAATAGATATTATTCAAACGGATTCATTCAATTTGTAGATTTATATTTTGAAGATTGTTATTGTATTCATCAGTATTTATCTACAAAGTGTAATTTGATACCCCTTCTAGTTCACATAAATTTTCAAACCATCACAGAGTTCAGAAACAACAATCTTATAATTCGGTTTAGACTAGCACAAAAACAAATTTAAAAGTCACACATATTACGTAATAATGAATCACAAACTATGAAATGACAAAGCTAAATTTGAAGTTTGCGTTGGTTATAGTCATAGCGAACTTATAGAAACTCAAAAAGAAATCTATTTCACTGATTACTTTGAAATAAAAGTTTTTCCTGTACACTGTGAGGATTTTGGCACCATGAAGACTGATAACGCCCTTCAAAATAATTTTAATACACATATTGAACAAATGCGTTTGTAGAATATCAAATGTATTTTCTAAAATGGTGATGCTGCATGTAATATGGTTCAAAAAGAAGGAATGAATGTTGGAAAACAATATATCAAGCCTAATAATTCATTTTTATAAAATATGACGTCATTACTGCGCATGCAGTCGATTGTTTTGTTCAAAAGTTGTTCAACTAATTTAATTTTCATTAAAATTATTTTTGAAACAAAAATTCTCAATCAAATGTTGTATTATTTCATGAATAACATCAGAAGTACAGATTGTCATTTGTTTTAACCATTATTGCACTCCTATCACTTTTAATTTAATTAAAATCATGTTTTGAACAAAAATGTTACTGGAAATCAAGCCTAATAATCAATTTTCTTGATGTTTGACGTCACTGCTGCTCTATACATTCAATTATTTTGTTCAAAAGTTGTTCAACTAATTTAATGTCCATTAAAATAATTTTAAAAATACAAATTCTCGAGCAAATATAGAATTTCACTTTTAAAATAGACGTCCAATAGTCCAGATATATTTTTGTTAATTAGATCAACTTTAATGTGTAGAAATTCTCGAAAAATTGAATGATATAGATTATAGAATGGTACATTTAAAAGTTGACTAAAATTGCAAATATAGATTTTTTTTGTATTCAAATATATTTTTTACTAAATAAAACACCATTTTTTTGGAATCTTCAGTAAAGTACCTAAAAATTGGCATTAAAATAAGAAAAGTCGGCAGTAAAGTGCCTATTATTATACGATGTCATATGCCGTATGCCATATGCCGTTTGACATAAATCATACTTTCATCTTTCTTATTTTATTTTATATAAAATTAATTACATTTATGAATAATTTATTTTGTTTTTATTTATATTTTATTAATTTGTTACATTCATCAAAAAATTGTTAAATGCTGACATTTTTTCCAGAAATAAAGTTGAGTTATATCGATGTAGTTTTCTTTCTAATAATTTACGATTTAAAAAAATATTGAATAAGCACCTCGGCTATGAAGTTTCTTTCTCATCACTCATTTGGTTTATTTCCACATTCGTGTTGAAAAAATCAACTTCACTGCCTTGATACATAAATGACTATTATTATTAGTATTATTTATGTACTTATGCTCTCATGACAGGAATGATTGCAAAATCAAATTTATATTTAAAATGAAAGCAATTCCCAATTAAATAGGGGAAAATAGGAATAAATCACTTACTCTTAAGCTTCGATATTGGAAAGCTTCCCGGGAACAGACTGCAAAGGCTGCCACACTCCCAATTCATATTGATCCAATAGATTATTGATTCAAATCCATGACAAAGGAATGTTTCAAGACACCTGTGAGTGCATAAATGAAATTATTTTTCAAGTACTTTCTGTTACACAAAATTTCGGGAAAATAAGACAAAGTGCTCAAATACTTTCTGTTACACAAAATATTAGAGAAATAAAACAAAGTGCTCACCTCTTTTAGACTCCGAATAAAGTTTCCAGCTCGAAAAAGTACTGCGACTTTGCAGTATGATGCGATGCCATTTAGATTCTGATGATTGGATATTTGTTGAAAAATCCGTAATTCCGCTTATAGTTCCACTTTGAAAAACTAAATGATAAACGTTTCTGTTGGCTTATTCAAGAGACGTTTTTGTACTGCAAGAGAAATTCAGTCTATTACTTACATGAACACACTATTTATTGACTTAAAATATGAGTATTCACACTAATTTTCTATTATTTATTGAAATAAGCACCTTTTTATCGCACTTTTCGTTGTTTAGAAATACGTAAACGTTGACAAAGCAAATGATAGAACCAAACGACGCTATGAGTATGATGTAATATAACGTGATGAAAGAGAATTTAAATCCAAGTAACGACTAGACTAATTAGTGCGCTATGTAACCAAACGAAAAAAAATCTTGAAATTTTGAAATATAAACTTGTTAATAATAGCTATTATTTGCTCTCATTTATCTCTACTACTACAAAATTTGTCACAATTTATTTCAGTATGTTCAAATCGTTAGATTCAAGCAATTTAGAATTATTGTAAATCAATGGAATACATGAGAGCTCAATTACCTTAAGTTGATACGCAGAATTTTCGCTCCAGTTTCACTTTTCTTCAGTTCTTCTCCACTTTTGATGAAGTCATGCACTGAATAAGGCTATTACAGTCGTACACTTCAAACAAGTTTTCATCTTGATGAACTGCGAACTCATTACGAAGTCCTGATGTTTGCTGCAGCGACTCCATTTAACCGAGTGTTATTGCATTTTTATTTCTTTCACAGCGATAGGTTTCTTCATTTCTTCCAATAACAATGTGATGAATGTTGTAATTGGTTTTGACAGACCTCTTGAAGAGGCTGTAAAAGAAAAAATAATTACTTACATAATCACACTGATTGTAAACTAAAAATATGCAAATTTATATGATCTTGTACTATTTTAAAGCAATAAATACCTTTATTCACATTTCTTGTCTTGAATGAAAAATAATTATGTAACAGAAACGCCAACGCGTAAATGGGCGAATGATTGTCAGACTTTTATATCATTTATAACGAAATATACAACTATGCCAAAGTATCTAATGATGGATAGTCCTGATTAATATTATTAATTTCATTTAAAAACCATTCTGTAACACCTAACAACATCTACACGATAACATGACATCATGACATCGACGGCCATCTTCAACTTAACAACAATGTTGCCAACCATGTGAATTTTTTATATCACTTGCACTATTTGATTTATCAATTTTATAAATTATAACTAAAACATTCGTAAGATTCAGAAATAATCTAATCAGAATGCACTGCACAAAATTCTGTTTATGAGAGGGTTAATTTTTCTTAGCATCAAAATACAAAGCAATACGCAGCATTTAAGGCAGTGTGTCAAACAAACAATACTTTGTAATAAATAGATAAAATAGATAGTTGATTATGAGAAATAAAATTTGCAAGGCCTTCAACTAGCTAACATTCAATTTGCTCATTTTACTTTCACATTATTTTTCATCACATAATTGTTAGAATTTATCTATTTTTTGGTGTCCTCAAAGAATCTTATGATATATTTGTCATTTTTCTGGCAGAATTTACATTCATGTGAATGTGTAATTAAGGCATTCTACAAGTTTTTCTGAAACAAAAATATTGTTGTATGTAAGGTTAACAATATTATCTAGATTCAATAAGGCAGTTCTGGTTCATGCAAATAATAAATTGATGTTATACGTACATATTTTCATCAAGTGATACCGTCTTTATTGGATAAACAAACATTATTCAAGTGGTTTCCGTATTTCCGTCACAACAAATATTTTTGGTTGACACCCACTCAACTGACAGCTACGTTTTAATCAAACTACGTTTACAGGTCATCCACTAAATTATCATATTTGTAGTTTATAGATACAAAAATATATGTTTATATTCAATAAAATTGTACAATTTGATGCAAATAATATTTAAAAAGCCATAAATCTCCTTAATATTTATTTAATACAATGATAGCCCTGTACGTGAATAGATGAAATAAATTTGGTTCTGAAATTTAGCTTGTGTATGTCTGTTCCGACAGGGGTCTTATCTATGGGTTATTAAAATTTAGTTCTGAAATTCATCACGTACGGCAGTGAAACACGTCTCCACTTTAAATTTTTAATCTCTTAGTCCTTGCAATATATATGTCTATAGCTGTATCAAAGACCAATTTATTTATTTAAAACTTCAACGAGCACATCTAAAATGTTTCAATGGAATAATACGAGCAAAATTATAATAAAAACTCCTTCAATATGAGTATCTTTTGGAAGAACATTATATTTGATAAGAGAACAATAAGAAATTCAATGAGATAATTGATGAATGCTGTATGAAATCTTTAATCAGCTACAAAACTTACATTTTCTGAAACATGTATATGTGTTAATCATGTTTAAACTTTTAATTTAAAATATTTCAATATTTATACACTCTAGTAGATGTACATTATTAAAACATCGAAATGAGTTCTATAATTAATATATTGTCATTTACAATCATTCAAATATGTCCGGGCCGCTTGTTCTATCTCATACTAACAATAATTATAAGTATTTATTTATAATTTATACAGAAATCGGCTTTATCATCGTCGATAAATAATATTTAAGTAGAAAATCACTCTGATTTTCGTTAAGATTGATTTTTTTTCTCTTTCACACGTTCATTCAAAAACAAATTAACAAGTGAATAAAGAAAAGTAAAATGTGACGGGTATTGTGAATCTAATACTACAGAAAATAATAAAAATTAAAATCAAAACCACGTGGACCAATGCCTAAAATGCTGTACATGACAAGTCGAAATGGTAACGGCAAACTACCTACAAAATTAACACAGGGGCACTTACTAGCTATCCGAAAATCAAGCAATCTGTCAGTCATATTCTAATAACAATAAATTTAAAGAAATTTATTTCTTTTTCCAGAAAGATCCGAAATTACAAATACATTTGTTCTTATTAATGTAAATTAGATCGGAATATACTCACGTATCAATTTTTAAGTTGGCTGATATCACAATCATCCTTCGCAAAATACTATTTTTATTTGAGTAAATTATTTTCTTTTATATTTAATATGAAATTGAACATATGGCAGTATTAGGCTTACATTGGATAGCCCTAATTGTTCAGGATTTTTTGGGGACTTTAATATCTATGGATTTGTTTCCTGTTTTCCAACTAAAAATTGATTTTTCTTATAATATGATAGAAGCATGGCTAAGGGATCATTGGATTTTCGGAAAAGTGGTACTTTCAACACAGGGCACATCATAAATAACACATTCTCTCTCTCATACACACAGTGATTTGGTTAGCGTCAGCTAGGTGACTCAGTGTTGTACTCTGTGGTGTCGCTGACGCAGTGAAGTATTTAAGCCTTCAAAGCTTTCATTAAGCCGTCCGTTGACATGGATTTTGGTCTTTCGATGGGTAGACCAAGAGCACGATCCCATACGAGCGAAGCCAGCACGCCCAAAGCACGGGAAACGCCGAATAAGACGGTGTAGAACTGCATCTCCTTCATACCATAATACTGCAATAAAAAAATTGGATCAAATATTACTGAAAACTAATTTTCACATAGGTTTAGCAACTTTAGGCCCGTTCGATACACTGCATTAAATTTTGCATTTTTCTTTGCGCTTTGACTCTCCATTTTGATGCAAATAAAAAATACACAAATTTTGTGCTGTGTACTCTGATTTCATGTATGACACGGTGCATTTTCCTTTGCTTTAAAATAGAGAGTCAAAATGCAAAGCAAAATGGAGCATTAAATGCACCGTGTCAAACGACCCTTAAATATTCACGCGTCATATAAATTTTGCTAAAATGCGCTAAGAATCAGAAGCAGAATTCTCAAGAACACTTCAAATTTTGTTTGAAATATTATGTGCATAATTTAATAAAATTAAATCGAAAATTAATAATTCTTCTGTAAAAAATTAGGATCATGATTCTCATGATTTAAAAAATAACCTCTATGAATATCAGAAAAGTTCAAAGCCTTAAAAAAGTTCCACTCATAAACAAATCAAGAGTCTGATTAAATTTTTTAATTTAAAAATCAGGAGCCTGGTTTTCAGGTTTGTTTAAATTCTCATCTAAATATTAGGATACATTATTCATGAAAAAATAACTAATAAAACTAACTGGGAGCCTGATTTTCAACAAATTTTGAATTTTCTTCTAAGAAATAAGTTGTGCGATTCTCAAAAAAAGTCAATATCCTATTAACAAAATGAGAAGCCTCATCTCAGGAGGAAAGTTTCAGTTCTTATCTAATACAAAATGATTCTTAGGCCGTCTGACACGGTGCATTTTGCTTTACACTTTGATTCTTAATATTGATGCAAAGGAAAATGCACCGTGTCAAACCTAAAATCAGAGGGCAATGCACAAAATTCTATGTATGTAAAGATTCATTTTCCTTTACATCAAAATGCAGCATTTAGTGTACTATGTCAAACGGCCCTTCTCATCTGAAAGGGAGGTGCATAATTATTTAAAAATTACAATGCTACGAGCTGATTTTCAAGAAAATTCATAAATTTATTTGGAAGGAAGTGTAAATGAATTTTAAAGGGGCTCAACATCATACCTTAAACTGAATAGATTGAATTTAAAGAATATCCAAAATCTTACGTGAAAAAAGATTGGAATTGCATTCATAAATGAAATAATATAAAGCGTATTTTCATCAGGCAGATCAGTGAATATTTTGATTGCAATTTCAAGCGGTGGACACAAAAAATACTTTGCTATCCCAAGTGTGTACGCATGTCGACTGTTGGCAACGATTGATTGTTGCAGTCGAACATTTATGAAAATATTTCGGACATTTGCGAGTGATTTCAATGCTGTTATGTACCTCTAACTAACCTGCATCAGTTGACTATTAAATTGTCATGAAACCAATAAGAAAATCAAATTTCCTTTCCTGGTAGCTCGATACTTTAATAAGCTACCGATTAGTGAAGATATTAGGTCAATATCTTTAAAATTGCAGAAGGAAAATCGGAGATAACAAACATCAAAGTCAGGACAATAGTGCTAAAAACGTTCAAGAAATAGTTTTGAAACATTTTCGATGACTAGGCTGCCAACATTTAAATAGTTTACTGTAGTACATTTTAAGGTTGTTGAGAAGGAAATCAAAGTATATGAGAATTTGTTCAAATTTTTACAGTATATTATTTGTTTAGTAAAGAATATTCTGGCAGAGTTTGAACTCAATCTTGTTTCTAGTTATCGAGATAAAAAATGTCAAAGTTGCTGTTCGGTGACATGTTATTACATTGCGTTAATGCACGCGACGTGTTTCACATTGATTTATACGTCATTATCTCGACTACCTGAAATAACAACATTACAAAATATCGTCAAAATATCTACGAAAGTCTTATAAACATGTGTACCAAGTTTCAAAAGAGTCTTGTTTATAGTTTCAGAGAAAATTGAATTATTACTAAAAAAAATTGAAGAATCATCTAGATGATGAGAGCGCATTTTTGACAGCTCATGAATGCTTGTTACTTTAGATATTTCGCAATGGGGTCTTTCAAAAAAAAAAAAATATTTGGTTTTTTCGCTAGATTACGAAAAAATATTGAATTTCAAACATATCTGTAATTATAAGTTCCCAAAATATAGAACATTTCATTCATAATTTTGATAAAAACCTTTCGCGGGCTGAATAATGACGTCACAAGTCTCCAAATCTATAGTATGACCAAAGAAAATAGATGTAACATTTTTATCACAGAAAATTCAATATTTGTGCTCAAAATAATATCCGGCACCTATCTACATATACACCGTAATAATATATATTATGTACGAATTTTATTTCTGAAGAGAAATGTATTAAATGCATTTTCATATTTTTTTGTTCGAGTCATGTTTTCCAAACGGGCTATACATTAAGGCTCAAGGTTGGATCGACGAACCAGAGCACGTGTTTTCGCTTACAGCCAATACGCACTCTCCATCTCAGCCAATAGGAACAAGAGACTTGTGACGTCATAAGATTATTTGAAAATAGATGAAAATTTAAAATAATCATATTTTCAAAACTAAACATGTTACGACAGTTTTATAAACGTGAATATCAATATTTTAGTTTATTCTTTCGAAAAAAAAACTAAAAAAAAAATGTGAAAAGACCCCATTTACTATCTCCCACAATTATTGAGCTTGAAATCAAGCAGTTTGGACGAAACAGCAGCTTCCATTTAGTACTAGTTTCAAGTTGACTATTTGATAAGTACATAGTTTATGCATGTACAAACTCAAAAATACCTTTTAATCTTATTTATTATAGTTATTGACTGACGGGAGATCAAGTGCTGTACCTTAAATAATAATTTGATCTTTATCAAAGCTATATAAAAAAAATACACAAAAAGTAAACAAATTTTCATCCAATAATAATAATCCATTCTAATAAGCTTCAAATTCGCGTCTAACAAGTCATTGAATGAATCCTGGACAGATTTGACAATTGTACATAATAATAGTGACACCCACGGCTAAAGTTGTAACTAAATTTTTATCTACTTGAATAAACTTTAGTTGCCATATCCCTAATGTCATATATATCTATGGCCATTGTTTCACTTGAAACAAGTAATTGAATAATTCAATCTTCCACAATCACTGAGCTTGACTTTAAGCAATTTGTGCAAACCTACGAAACAGCAGCTTTTATTTAGTACCAGTTTCAAATCTGTAAATAGTATAGTTGCTGAGAACTCAGCGTCACGCCAGCCAGCCAGACAGCCAAAGTGAATATAATAGCGCATTTTTTTCAAAAAATGGAAGAATCATCTAGATGATGAAAGCGCATTTTTGACAGCTCATGAATGCTTGTTACTTCAGAGATTTCGCAAATTACCATCTCTTACAATTACTGAGCTTGAAATCAAGCAGTTTGGGCAAACTTACGAAACAGCAGCTTCCATTTAGTACTAGTTTCAAGTTGACTATTTAATAGGTACATAATTTATACATGTACAAACTCAAAAATACCTTTTAATCTTCATTGTTTAGTTATTGACTGACAGGAGGTCAAGTGCTGTAGCTTAAAATGATAATTTGATCTTTATCAAAGCTATATAAAAAGAATACATCAAAAGTGAACAAATTTTCATCCAATAATAATAATTCATTCTAATAAGCTTCAAATTCGCGTCAAACAAGTCATTGAATGAATCCCGGACAGATTTGACAACTGTACATAATAATAGTGACACCCGCGGCGAAAGTTGTAACTAAATTTTTATCTACTTTAATAAATTTTAGTTGCCATATCCCTAATGTCATAGATATCTATGGACATTGTTTCACTTGAAACAAGTAATTGAATAATTCAATTCTCCACAATCACTGAGCTTGAATTAAAGCAATTTGTGCAAGCCTACGAAACAGCAGCTTTCATTTAGTACCAGTTTCAAGTCTGTAAATAGTATAGTTACTGAGATCTCAGCGTCACGCCAGCCAGCCAGCCAGCCAGCCAGCCAGCCAGCCAGCCAGCCAAAGTGAATATAATAGCGTTTTTTTCGGAAAAATGCGCTAAAAATGCGCTAAAAATTGTACAGAAGCTACTAAAATTTAGCAAGTTATCATACATAAAATGGGAAGAGTGTGTGTGATTAGAATAAACAAGATTTTTTATCATTTTCCTGACTTGACGGTACATTGATTGAGTAACCCATTTATTCTTCCATCGATATTATTTTTTTGATGTAGATTTATCATCAATAAGTTTGTTTGGTTATGAAACGCAGTACAACTACTAAACGTCAGATGTCAAAAATACTTCCGAAAGTCTACATCGTTGCGCACCATACATATCATATTGAAGCTTTGTTAAAATATGAAAAAAGAATATTTCAACGGATAAAGGTCTTTAAAAGAATAGAATAAGGAACCAAATTATTCAAAATCATGTATTTTCAACCGAAAACAAACATTTCCATTAGTTTTAATAATTGAAATTTTGTTTATTTGAAGTTGGCAATGAATGTTTATCCTATGTATTTAGCATAGAGCAGGGTTCCCACCACAGCTTGACCCCACTCCTCTTCTCAACAACCTTAAAAAGGCAACTCTGACAAATTTTTGAGAATCAGACTGCTAATATTCGAAAAAATATTTCCAGTTCGTTCATTTCTGCAACTTTTGGATTGACACCCTTTTAATTTTTCTTACAAATGAAATTTTTTTTAGAATTAGACTATGATAATTGGAAGAGATGTTTCTAACAGATTATTCATCAAGCAAACATACTATGGAGATGATAATTATCAATATTTTACTGTTTTATTACGTCTTGACTCTAGGTCAAGTATATCAGCATATTGAGTTATTTTTAAACTCAAAATATTTAGATCGTTAGCTCTAAGTTTGCATAAAATTATATAACAAGAAATATATATTTTTAATTGCAGGTTCCTGAAAATCTATACTATGAAGACAGGAATAAATAAATTTGAGTCAAAAAGTTATTTACCTGAAGAAGGACACCAGAGTGAGCATCTACATTGGGCCATGGGTTCTTGACCTTACCAAGTTCAGTCAAAATTGGAGGAACAACCTTGTATACTTGAGATACAATCTACAAAGAGGAAAAGTCATTAGAAAAGTGCTAATATATATTACAGATGTTAATATCCACCTTAAAGAGAGGATCATTGGGTAAATGTTTCTGAGCGAACTCTCTCTGGCAGGTGTATCTGGGGTCAGTTTTGCGGAGGACAGCGTGACCGTATCCAGGAACAACTTGACCAGATTTCAGTGTCTTCCAGATGAATTCTTTGAGGCCTTCTTCGGTTACGTCGTCTCCTACTTGTTTCCTGAGTTTTTGAAGCCATACAAGTACCTGAAATACAAAAAGGTTTAAATAGTGCTCAGAAGATTATAAAAAGTTGTATTTACTTCTTGATTGGCCAGACCGTGGAGTGGACCAGCTAACCCATTCAGACCAGCTGCGAAGGAAAGATAAGGATCACTTAAAGCTGAGCCAACTAAGTGAGTTGTGTGAGCAGACACATTGCCACCTTCGTGGTCACTGAAAAGTACAGAAAGTCGTATTACTAGGTGAACAAAACAATTTTATATAAATGAGAGTTTATATATGTTTATGATTTTAGTTCAGGTTTATTATTGTAAAGGATTTATTTCAATATTTTTATCCATTTCTCAGATATGTGAATAATATTTGTTGGATTCGATGAATAAGAGTTTGATTTTAAATTACGAATTGTCTCACCTGTGAATTGTGAGGTAGAGCCTCATAAGTTCGGTGAAGTCAGGATTATCATATCCCAGCATCTGTGTGAAGTTGTAACTCCAATCTTTTGAGGTATCAATGGCTCCAATACCAGAGCCATTTTTGTAGGTATTGCGGTAAATTGTAGCAGCAATAACAGGCAATTTGGCGATCAAGTCCATGCTGTCTTCGTAAATATACTCCCAATATTTGCTCTTATGAACACCACTTTCGTACGCTTTTGCGAATTTACTGTCGTGATTCAAGGCGGTCACAGCACAAGACAGCTGCGACATTGGATGAAGTGTGCTTGGGAAATTATTGAGCATTGATACTACGTGAGGAGCGAGACCAGCTCTCTTGGCCCAATCCTTGGAGATGGCTTTTACTTGAGCTTCGTTTGGTAATTCTCCTGTGACTAGAAGCCAGAAGAGTCCTTCTGGAAGAGGTTCGCTGCCTCCTGGAGCTTTCGGAAGAGCTTTCTGGCATTCGGGGATTGTGAGACCACGGAAACGAATACCTTCGTCGGCATCCAAGACGGAGGGCTCCCAGACCATGCCTTTGATGCCTCGCATACCACCGTACATCTGAAAATACACACATCATATTAGATAAGATCTGCGATTTTTTAATATTTATTTTTAAACGGTTGAGAATCGACGATGTCTATTTTATGCAAGTAACAATCAAACTATTTTTTAAGGAAGAATAAATTCAGTCAATTCGCAGAACAGTTTTCCGTTTTAGATGGTGATTAAAAACCACAAAAAGGAAAAAGGTACCTGGATTACTTGTTCTAAAAGAAAACCAGTTTCTTTTAGAATGCGGTTTAATCCAAGAAATAATATTTTCCCAATGTTTTGAAGGCAATAGATCTATTAAAAAAATCTATTACTAATGAGCATTGGACGATAAGAAGTAAAATAAGGTGTATCTTGAGTTACTTCATCTAAAAAAAATCCAGTTTCTTTTATCTTTTGTTATAACTCAAGAAAAATATTTTTCCAATGTTTTGGAGGTGATAGATCTATAAAGAAGATTCTATCACTAACGAGCATTGGAAATAATCATGATGATAGAAAATAAGCAAAAAATTAATGTATTTTGTGTTATTCCTTCCAAAAGAAATCCTGTTTCTTTAGAATGTGAGATAACCCAAAAAATAATATTTTTCCAATGTTTTGGAGGTGGTAGATCTATCAATAAGATTCTATCACTAACGAGCATTGGATGTGTTAAGTATAATTTATTATAAAATTATTTCTGGAACTTAAAGACCAGACATTTTCAAGTACCCAACCTTGAAATAAATTTATTTAATCAGTATACAATTTTTTTTATTGATATAGCTAGTAACCCAAATTTGCAGAATACAAACTACTCGTACAATGCAAATATCGCAAGAATAACTGTTTTCAATAAATTATTTGATTGATGGGAATACAGTTTGTAATATTTGTGTTAGTATTAGTCAAAACATATGATAAAATAAGTGTGTAACAATGTTATCGTCAGTAATTAATTATTTTATCAGTTATCTATTCTACAAATATTCCAATTCATTTTAATATATAATAAACTGCAACACTGTACAATACAAATTGCGGACAAAAAATGGAACAAAAACTCTAAATATTTTTAAACAAAATAAATTATTATTAAAACTATCACGAACACAGTGATAAGCCAAACTTTATATGTGTGTGTATCGTTATCAATGAATGAAAAAAAATCAAATCATGAGTTCTCGGAATACATGAGAAAATTATTCAGAGTTCTAGGAACAGATATAAAATGACTGGACTCTGATCTCAAGTTGAACGAATGACCTGACCTTTCCAAGGTGCTTTTCGACTGGGATCCAAATTGGAGCACGTGATAATTTTATTTCAGAATCATTCACATGATCAGATGTCATCCAAAAGTTACAGTTTTTATTTATATGAGTTTATTTTTGAGATTGCTGGCATTTTTGAAAATTTTAATTGGTATTGTCACAAATATTGTGATTGAATAATATTACAGGTTGCAGTACACTTTTTCACTTTACAATTCATTGCACAATAACAAAATCGTTGACCGTTAACACAGCGTGTAACTTAATTTTCTACTCATTTTTTGTATTGTATTTTATACTTTCTTCTCATATTTCGACCGTTTTTTTTAAAAATTTTTCTAATGTATTGTACATTTCGTGAACGATGTATTCATCCGAAGTTTTTCGTATAATTTTGTGGTATTCCTGAGAAGGGCTCAAATAGAGCCGAAACTGATAAAGTGGTTTAATTAATAAAACTTTTATGGCTGAAACCAAAAAAGTGCAGTAACAAATATATTTCTCATAAATTAATAAGTTTAATACAAAATTATAATGTACCGACTTTTGCTTGTCTGAGATAAAAAATCTTCAACAACATTCGTAACACCAGCACCTTCGTTTAACTCGGGACGAGTATATTGCTCTATTTCACTGTTACAATTTTTGATATTTTCACTATTTACGATTTCAATGGAGATATAATATGAATAACTTAAATTGTTGAGAACATATCTGTGTTTAATTATTATAAAGATTTATTATTGACCATGTTATGAATGAAACTCAAACTATTTGGCAGAATTTTTTGTTTTGTGTTAATACTTTTCTATATTTAAATGGTTTTAAAATGTAATGCTCTTAAATTGAAAAATTGATAATGTGAATTTATAATTGTAATAATCAAGAACTTCATTTCAATTACAGTTCAATTGGATTAGACTCAATCTGATTAGTTCCAATTTATACAAACACATTTGCAAAATTTATTTTCTGTTTTTAAAGCATAGATAAACAAACAATTATATAATTTTATACATGAGGATAGTTCGTCAAGTATTGTCCCTGTGCAAGACCTTGACTTAAAAATATATAACTATTTTTAGATTGATTTTGTGCAAAGTTTGAAATGAATTTTTATTTCTAATGGAATGACAAATTAACCAAAAGTGTTGTGACAAAAAATATGTACAATTTGAGTCGTGATTTATAGCAAAAATTTAACATTATAATGTATATAAAAGTTAGCTGTAATCTCAAAAATATATACCAAGAGCTCAATTTTAATTAGATTTATTTGTCAGAAATCCAGTATAATTTGCAAAGTCTGTTTAGCATGAAAATTCAGCCTGGATTGAAACTAGGTTTTACTAGAATTTCAAATCGAAAAGTAGTTCAGGAATTACAGGACACGAAGTGTGACAGCAGCAGCTGATTGGTTACTGCCAACTTCACTCTCAAAAATATAGACAAATATAGAAATTAGATGTAAAATTTAGAGGGAAGTTTGCAGTAATCAATCAGCTGTTTCTTAAATCATGTGACACCTCGTTCCTATTCTGCAAAGAGGGTTGATTGGTGATGAAAATTGGGATTCAAGTGATCGCAATTCTTGATTACTTGAATATATATTTCTTTAAATGGTTAGATGGTTTCGGTAAACTTACCATGTCAACGGTGACTTCTCCAACTTTGGTTGCTCCATGATTCTTCCTAAAACCCTTGACCCTCTCTTGTTCTTTAGGTATTTTAGCTGCCAAAACTTGCTTGAGATCTGTGGATGCATCACTGAGTTGTCTTGAAAGATTGTTGATAGCAGGTAGTACTTTCTGTAAAGCAAGTTGAACCTTTAATTTCGGCACTATCTTCATTTTAAATAAATATACATCCACTCCCAACTAACTAATAACTAAACTAAGAGGATAATCTCAGTAACCTTTATAGGATATTTCACAGTGAACCAAAAAGAACAAACTTAAATTTCGATATAGAATCAGCGAACTGAACAGTGACCAATGGATGTGGAGATTTTATCAGTGCATGTTGGATGAAAAAGTGAAGAAATTCGTTTCGTAATGATGATAATATAAGTTATTTGACAAGTAATATATTTTATACAACAATGTTTCACGTTTCGTGATTTTGATAAGATTACCAAATAATACTAAGTAAATAGAAGAGGTCATCTGAAATCTTTTTCATGCTTTATGTTGAATAATAATGCATTATTTGACCGCTAAGTGGCCTTTAGAACCATAAAGTTATTTTACACAGCGCGAAATTATCATACGTTTAATTTTATTGCGAACATTTTGTTGACAATATCTAATGGTTCTACCACATTTTTCGAAATGAGTTTCATGAGAAAAGAATGTGATACGAACAATAAATTATTTTTTATTATTTGTGTAACTGTTTTATTAGTATTGAAAGTATTGTTTTTTATTTTTGAGCAAAAAGGAGTTGATAAAACTTAACAAAGAAAATTCAAAGTGGTGAAACAAATCAGAGTAAACATCAATTTTATTCTCTGAATGGCACAGATTTTTCGTACACTTCATTCAGCTTTCTTTCAAGGCGCACTAGTTTAAAAAATAGTCATTGCCCATGGCATACAAAACTTACATAAAATAAATAACAGAAGTATATTAAAACCATTTGTATTCCTTTCAACAACATTTCTGCACACAAATAACTATAAACCTCATTTTCTTCCGAAGTTACTTCTTGCCCCATTTAAATTTTGCCCAAAATTTTTGTTGTATATACAACCGGGTGATATGTTAAACTAAATGAAAGACAGATTTTTATCTCTAATTTGATGGAAAATGATTACTCCTTGCGTGACTTAAATCGTGTAGAATTTTAGATGGTCGGGTAAATTTAACATCATGAAATGTTTACGTAAGTTTTGATGTTTGAAGTGGTTTTTGTGAAGAAGTATTTTGTTATCAGTTGATTGTTGTAATTTTTTGTCTAATTTTCGGGAATAAAGCAAAATTGAAATGGACACGCATTAGATATTATCTTTAATTATTAAATAGTTCACCTTGACAATAACTCCAATTGCCCCAAATTTTTTTTTATTCTCAGTGTTTATTGTTTACTTGAGAAAAATATTAATTTAGTGTTACTATAGGAACCAGCGAATAATACATACTTTTGATCATCCAAACAAATGTATTCAAATTTTGGCTTCTGTATAAGATTTGCCTTCAATCTAAAATTAGTATTTTCTTCTGAAACGTCGGTCAAAGTCCTTATGTTACGCCAATGAATTTTTATAATGTGATGGGCGTATTTCTGACGTCATATCAAGACAAAATATTAGCTAAGCCAACAAAAATTCGTATGACTATTACATAAAAACGTAAATTGTGAATTTAGCTGGCGTCAACGTTTTTCAAGGCCGAAATGAACAATGGGTGCACTTGAAACGCTGAATTGAATTCAGTTACACACTCTTAATGAGAAATACAGAAAAAATGGGGCCTGTCAGATAATCCCAAATTTATATTCTTTTTAGGAAGGAATTGAGTTTTTTAAGCAAAATTTTGGTAGAAACAGCTTTGTATTTCTTGAGGGAGCTGTAAAACTAATTACTCTGATACGTGAGACGACAAATGAAAATCAGTCTGAATAAAGTGAAGGGGCACTTCAAATAGGACTCCAAAATTGGTTTGATTATAATTAGAGGGAACATTTTAAATTTCTGATTACTTCGTGACGATTTTTATTGAGGCGCTGTAAATGGTTTTTTTTTAATGATTAATTTATCAAAAACCTTGCATTTCAGACACATAAGCGTGAATAAAAAAACTATTGGGACCTTGTGATAACAATTCTTATTGACATTTGTAAATTAAGAGCCAATTCACAAATATTTTATTATTTCCAAACAAAAATAGAGCTATGTAGGACAGATTGAGTGTTTTCTTTTATTGATTATTCTATCAGAAGCCTTGCACTTCAGACAAAAAAATTTGACACACTACTGTTGAAAATCTTTTGGGACCTTGTGATAATTATTCTTATCACAAAATTTTTATCTGATAAACTGAGAAATTTCTAAATAATAGTGGATTTTGAATGTTATTTTAACAATCATCATATGTGAAATTGCTGATAATTACAATGTAGTGTATGTTGTAATTAAATATTTAATGCTTACTAGTAATTTTCCGGTATTAAAATGAAAAAGAGGTAAATTTTAAACACAATTTGTTCAATCGAGGCTACATGTGATGCATTGTACTTGAAATGGAATAAATATTACAATAAGCGAATGTACAATTACTGTTTTGTAATTATATTTAATTCAGTATGTTTGTAAAAAATTGAAGGTCCAACATCAACAACAAATATCTGAACTAAAAAGAGGATGAAAAAAATTTGTCATAATTAATTCAGCAAGGGTGCTGAAAAAATAATAATTCAACATGCGAAAAATTTATATACAAGTTGTGATAACAGACATATCAAGTCTTCAAGAATAATTTAACTCCAATAGTTTCAATTGATGTTCAAAGCTTTTAATATGTTTTCACAAATTTATTGTGATTCATTAATTCATACACAGGTTACAGTAAAAAATTCCTTGACAGAAGCCGCATCACTATTCTATGAACTTAGCCAATCAGAACTGCTATCAGTGAGCAATTTAACTTCTAACACGATAGTAGTATAATACCTCAAACTTTATAGTACAGTAAAATTAGCTCCAAAATCAGATATTCAAAAGGCTAGATTGTCAGATTTGATTTAATAAGGGGATAGAGAAAGGTGTAAAATTTTTTTTTGCGAATATCTCGACAACTATCTAACGCAGAGCTTGAATTATTTATATAAAATTAAAGTATGCTAAATTTACAAAAATGATCCAATACGTATAATAAGTTGAAAAGTTGAAAAACATACGTTTTTTTATTTTGGAATCTTTAGGCTATCGATTTCGGACAATCGTCCATCCTCAGGCCTTGGCGTCAATGGTTTAAAATGTAATTCGCCCACTTGACAGAAACACACGCAAAAATGTTTCAGCACAAAACTTTATTAAATGTAAATATTATCATGACTTTTTACAAACTTAGCTGCTTTTAAACCATTGACGCCAAGGCCTGAGGATGGACGATTGTCCGAAATCGATAGCCTAAAGATTCCAAAATAAAAAAATGTATGTTTTTCGAAGCAATTTTCAACTTATTAACCTTTACATACTACCATGGAGAAATTTATTCAAAAGATCCAATACGTGTTTTTGTTATTCCCAATAATTCATGTTCCAAAAGTCCCACCAACATTTATGGCCCACTCAAAAAAAAACATATACCAACATTTCCTACACAATTATTGTTCTTTATAATTGGAAATGAATTTTTTACAGTTGTGGTTTACCGGAAATCGATGTGTGACAAACCTATAGTGACCGAAAGCTCGTGACAGGAGAAATGGAACAGCTGTAAGTTTAAGATATTTGCATTTAAAAATACTCACTTACTCGCTAGATGTTAATGCATATTGAAGAATAGATTTTGATTATCAACAAAACATAGCTTCTTTGAACAACTTTTTACAATCTGCAATTTTTTCCAACGTGAGACAAGTTTGCAAAATCGACTGAAAATTAATTGACAGACGGTCTACATAAGTCCTAGTCCTATACGCCTATTGCGTATCCTCAGTGGCTCCGCTCTATCGGTTGAATTTTATATCTACGAGGTGTGTCGTCAAAAACGTCAAACTGTCAAACGTCACTTTTGTATGTCATTTTATTCGATAATCATAAGTATAAATCATTCACTTAGAAGTTGTTGTGTTGTACATTCAGCCTAGAACTAATTTTTATAGAATTCCGGGAAGAGATTATGAAGCGGAACAAAGAGAAATGTGGATAACAGCAGTTGAACGAGTGTGATTTTATGCAATAATCTATAAAAATGTATCAGATATCATTCAATTCTCATTATCAACCATCTTTAAGAGAAGTTGAATATTAAAATTGTAAAGAAACTCAGATAAGATCCTTAATTGACTGAACAGTCACATAAACTCGTCTCAGAATCCTTTACTGGAAGTACCAGATTTTTGCTCAATATTTTTCCTTCCCAAAATTCAAGAATTGTTTTAAAGATAAACAAGATGAAAAAATCTCTTTCCCACAAGGGTTTCGCTCAAATTCTGTACGTATTATAAATCTAACTGTAATTGACTACCTTTAGATGAGTCACATAAACAATAAAAAATAATAATGACTATGGTTCATTTGCTTCTTTTAGAATATTTTTGTTTACAAAAATGTTGTCATAAATTGAATACAATATTATAATTAGGAATAGTGATGGTCCGTCATGGATTTCATTTTGATTTTAAAGCAGATTGACATATTTCAAAACATTGACAGGTGACATCACACCTCGAAGTTGTGATTTTTGAATAATACGCGGCGCTTTCGTCGAAATTTAATGATACTCAACAGGCCTATAGAAAAACATATTCAGGTAAACTTGTTTATTTCTTACGTAGGTAACTCGAAACAATTTTTCCAATAAGCTTTTAGTCGATTTTACGAGCTTGCCTTACGTTCGAAAAAATTACAGACTGTAAAATGTTGATCAAAGAAGCTATTTTCTGTTGCTATTTAAAATTCATTTTTCAATATGCAATTAACACTAAGTGGGCATTTTTAAATACAAATAATTCACTCTTACAGCTGTAAATATCTTCTCTATAGATGGCAGCCTGTAAAAAATTGTGCCTCACTGTACAAAATTTATACTCAAAAATATTTGAAGTTAGACAATGATACAGACACATGGCTGAACACTTGAGCTTGTCTTTCGATAAGCTAAAAAGTGTGGCATGATGTGGAAATTCTTGAGTGACTAAATTTTCAAGCATTCTGTAATTTAGATAACGATGCTTGATATTAAAAACGTGTATTCAGGCCAGGTGATACTGCAAAACTAAAGTTACTAAAAGTAAGAATCCGATTGAGATGAATTTGGTATCACTTGAACCAGCATATAATTCTGTTTCCGTTAAATATTGAGCCATTGCCACGTACATTTTGTACAGTTGGGGAGGAGGTTCAACGAGCAATAACCATTTTACGCGCCAACGACAATTTATTATCAGCATAATTCGACACTTAGAGCAGCTGGTTCGCTGGTTTTGGTCTCAAAATTATTTATTTCGATTAGATTCCTGAAGTACAAATAAAAATATTAAATTAGTTTCAGACTTTTAGAGAGCGGTCACGTTCTGAAATTAGCTCAAAAGCCAACTTTTCCAAAAGTATACTATTATCAATAGTTGAGAAAGCTAGGAGGTACAGAACACGTTAAAATACGACATAGTCACACTCGATTTCTTCATATTATTGTATTGATTTTATAATTTATGTAGGTATTAAAATACGAGAATTCAGTCAAGAGTTAAGTTTTTATTTTCTACTCTATAGTTTCGGTCCCACCTGGACCATTCTCAATAGTGAGAAGAATGTGTGACTTTGAATCTGAGCAGCATATTCTTACTGATGCTTTGAAACATATCAAGTTTATTTTCAAATTCAAATTTAAACTCACACATTCTTCTCACTCTTGAGGATGGTCCAGGTGGAACCAAAACTGTAGAGTAGAAAAGAAAAATTGAATTCTTGCTTGAATTCTCGTACTTCAATACCTACATTCAAGTATCAGTCAATAACAACAACCATTTTTATGATAATTTATCTATTGAGAAGCAAAATAATACTGTTCTTGCAGATGATTGCGTTTACCAAAATGCTTGAGCTTTTAATAGAAAGAATTATTTCTCCAAATGTCTGCAATATATACTATTATCTTTTCTAAGTATTATACAGTATAAAAAAAATGGAAAGTTTTGTATAAAGATTACTGGACATTCAGTATTTTATTGCGGTGTTTCCCGATAATTTTAATTAATATTTATCAATTGTTTAGAATGAGATTGCTAAAGTAAATATTATGTTAGCTCTCGAAATTGATATTTTCGTAACTTTTTACACTAATTAAATATGCAGATTTGTTTAGCATATATATGTCTATTCGATTTGTAAATAGGCATAGCTTATTCATTCATTTGTTTGAATTTTCCTTGTCCAAGTCCTTTATTTAATTTTGATACGTAATTTTAAAATTTATTCATAATTAATTCTCAGAGGTGTGCGAAGAAAAAAACAAATTATTATTGTTTTAAATCATACTGATTTAATTTAGGAAAATTTTACAAATATGAATAATAATAATTAGCAACTGTTAAATAAACAATATAATTAGGAAATCTATATCGGTTTATGCTATAATTAAAATATTATCACTCTAAAGTGATTTCTTTGATACAAATTGACGTCATGGCCTTCAGCAGTTACATAACCTAATGTAGAATCAAAGAAACAAATGAGAGAAACGTGCATTCCCCAAGAACTGGTTAATAATTTTCCTTGAATTCTGAGTCAATCGACAAAAAGCGTCATAACAATTTATTTCATGTATTTCTGTTGATTTATCTTATTTTGAATGTTACTAAATAAAACATCAGTCAAAACAAAGTTTTGTTTATAAAATATAAGCAGTTTACGCAATTAGCACCATTAAAAACTGCGAAATTCTTTTGGTATAACCTTATCTATAAAGTCAATCAAAAATTTTACTAGTTCATTAACCTATCTTTGAGAATAAAATGCATCTTACCTCAAGTTGTTCAACTTGATAAAGTATAATATTAAGCCTCATTTCTTTATGACTTCAGATTACTTCTAAACTTGAAAAACTATTTAAAAATGTGCTGTTAAACTTATTTGTCACAGTATGTCAAAATTTATATTTTTGTTTATCGAAGAATACTTTCTTTTGCGATCATAAATTGTTGTCGTCTTTCATAAACAAATAAACAAGAATTACCATGAATACGATAATAATTGAGAATATTACCATTGCTAACTTCAAACTGTATGATAACTGACAGAAATGGCCAATTTGATGATAACACTACAAAATTTTAAAAAATACTAAAAATCTTAATTTGACGTATCATACTTATTACAGGAAAAATAATGCATCATGCAATTCAATTTAGATAACAACGAAATAAAATTTCAAGTTTATGTTCCAAATTTTGGTACTATTAAAATAATTATTTAAATAATCATTGATGACCTTGCTTGTTCAAAAATTCAATGTCAATACCAAATTTGTTTTGAAAATTTAAGGTGTATTTACGTGTTTTGGGAGTCCCTTGAGTTAAGAATTTTCCTGACCTATCTTTCTTGTATTGAATTTTTGCTTTGAAATCAACTAAAAGTCAGTTTGAATTTTTTTGAGAGTTTTGACCTGATGAGTTTTCAAAGAATGTTTATGAATTTTGATTTGGGGAAGCAATTCTCAGATGTTCTTTTTAAATAGGTCAATAGGAATAGGACTTATTGAATTGGCAACTATTTTAATCAGTTTTGGCAATGAAAAACAAATGTCAGTTACAGTTCAAGAGTCGAGGATTCACTACAAATTTAAATGGAACTTTGTCGGAATTAAATTGAGATAGTCTTATAATAAATATCACAACAATCCAAAAAATTATAATCAGCTAAAGCTCGAGTGAATTACATTTGCTCTAGAGAATAAATCACAGTTGATTATTTAACAGGAGTAATTCTTTTGTCATAAGAAAACTCAGTAAGCGTGAAATAGGAGCTATTTCCAGTAGAAGTGAAAATACGGGCTAATCTATTCTTGTGAGTAATTATGTATCTAGCCACAATCGTTGAACTACTGTCATTTTAATTTTATTTGTTATATTCCGGAAACCGATGAAAAATATCTGCCGAACAATTAAATCCATCATTTAGAAAATATTTGATGATAAAGTAGGTATATATATTATATAATATGAGTGTTCAGTATTTATAATGATATTATAATTAATTTCAGTAAAGAACGGTCCAAGGCCTCTTATGAGACTACGATTTAAGCCTTCTGATTGGCCGAAATGCGAAAATGATTCACTCACAGTGAATGGAGAATATAAAATAAACTTGCTGGAAATTAATTCAAGAAATGATAATTGGCAAAAGACTGACAAATGATCCAACTGACAGAAAATCAAGTACGATTTTTGTGCTAATGTAAAATCAGAAGGCTTAAATCGTAGTGCCATAAGAACCCTTGGACCGTTCTTGACTGAAATGAACTGTAGCGTCCTTAATTAAGTGTCTGTAAATGATATAAGCGTTGTATGCGTGGTAAAATATCCGTACATAATATTAGTGTTCCGTATTCATGATGAAGGTTCGGTATGTATAAAGTGGTCGATATTCGCAATAAAGTAAGCGTATTCACAACAAAGTAACCGTGCGAGATGTAATCAATTCATTGAATAAATATGTCTATGGAACATATTGAAAATATTACTATGATATAAATTGTGGATTGCCAAACATTTAGCTGTTTGATTAAATAGGAAATTATTCAATTAACAAAGTATCGTGAAGTCATATTTTTCTTCCTGTGAAAGTTCCGTAGAATTTTATCTTATATATAGAGTGCAGTTCCAAAAGTAGATATAGTTCCTGTCAATCTACAGATCATATTTTAACAATTTCTACTTCAAAATTATTAGGCTAAATATTTTTTTCCGTATTAATGAATACATTTTTGTAAAAGAGGACATGGTTCAATTTTTTCGAGGACTTTTTTTTAGAGTTGCTAGACCTTATATTGTGAAGAGAGTTACCATTTTGTTTGTAAGTCATCTTAAAATATTTTGTTTGCAGCGGTCACAATTTTTTTTTTACCTTGCAACCCAAGAAATGCAGTGATTCAGGTTACCTGCCTAAAACAGGTAGCCTTGACTACCAAATCCTAATACGTCAATTCGTACGTTGCCCCATTACGTAAACTGATAAAAGCGATAGTAAATTTTAAGTTTATCTGATGATACTTCACTTTGATACATAAGAAAAAATTTGAATAGCTATTTCATTGATAAAACGATAAATTAAAAAAATAATTGAAAATTCGGAATCACTAATTATTATGCAGGGCGCGTAAAATTACGCAAATGTCAATGAGAATGAATACGCTGAATACTTAAGAATACGGCGTGAATAGATTTGAGATTACGCATATTCATAATGCTAGTAGCCGGAGTTTGAACCCCACATTAGGTGACCTTCGCCAACAACGTGGAGTATCCCTTTTTAATTTGAACCTTTTGGCCCTCTCAAATAAGGGTCATAAATATTAAACAAATTACGGACTTACTTTATTTGTAATATTTATGTGTAGGCTAAAAATACTGTTTGTTTATTACGAATCGGTCCATTGCGGCGCCAAAAATACTTCAGAGATACCATCCTCCTTTACGTAATGTGCGTGCAACAATGTCAAAGTACGACACAATTTTATATACTAATAAATTATATATTTATTTAATAATTTCGTGCGTAATTATTCTTAGCGATTACGCGGCAAATTTCAACCAATTTGTTCCAAATAAGTTCCGTAAATATCCTAATTAGGTTGCCCAAAAAAATAATTATTTACTCACCTGGTGCTCCACAAATCTGAATGTAAGTATTCTTAAGGCCATTTTTTATTGTATATACAGTTCGAATCACCACAAAGGAAACCAGTAAGTCACCTCACTAACGTTGCTCACCGCTTAAAGATTGAACACGGCGTGGACGCGCTATAACCGAGATTTCCCTTTAGTCTTTAATTTTGAGCATGCGCAGAGATAGGGAATAATACACCGCGTGCTGTATGCACCGGCTTTGTACATATTCATCTGAAAAAATTATACTTAATAGCTTATTTTCCCTTTTTTCATTTATTATTTCGTACCTTAATATGATTTTGGACGATTTTGAAAATGTCCCATTTTGAGCCTATTTCCAAACTCGTCATGTTGACTCAACATGCTTTCTTACATGATAAACGGGTAGCCAACATATCAGGCGCAAAATACTATTATTTTGTCCCACATACTAATAAAAAAAGTAGGCAATATTCATGCTTTCTCTTTAAATTAACAGTTAGAAATTCCATCACATAATTTTTGCGAATGTGTATATTTGAGCATAACAGTTTATCAACGACGTACTTCACTAAATGAGTCATAATCCCAACGTACTACAAGATACAAAACTCAGTAGCTTCATGTCTGTGCTAGGGTCTTTGTGCTCAGTATTCGGAATCCCCATCCAGCTGAAGGAGTGAGTTAGTCGATAGCGAATGACACTTGACGTTTGATAGCTCATTTTAGAGAGAAATACATTTTAGAAATAACTTTTTACCGTAAGTACATTTTTTCTGATTTAATTTAATTGTAGTCACGATATAGGCAATGTATCGGTTTAATAAGTGGAAAAAAATTCGCAGATGGCTGGTCCTCAGTCCTGTGATACTTTCGTGGTGCTGCCTCCTCTCACCCAACATGGAGTAGTTTTCGGAAAAAATTCGGACCGACCACAAGGGGAGGTGCAAGAAGTTGTATATATACCAGCTGGAACATCTCCCGAAAAAATTAACGTATGTAGGCAACCAGTTTAACACTTTTCCCTATATTTTTTTTTCTAGTGTACTTATATAGAAGTGAATTCAAGTGGTCCTACCAAGGCTGTTATTTTAAGCAAACCATCATGGATGTGGGGTGCCGAAATGGGAGCAAATGAATTTGGAGTTGTTATTGGAAACGAAGCAGTTTGGACGAATGATAATGAAGGCGATGCGGATACATCCGTAAAGAGATTATTAGGAATGGATTTAGTAAGGTATATTTGCAGACTTTCTAATTTTTTTTTTCGAGTCATTATCTTTTTTGTTTTCTTTAGGCTAGGATTAGAACGTAGTTCAACAGCCGATGAAGCATTAGATGCCATTACAAAACTTCTAGAGCAATACGGACAAGGAGGGCCATGCTCACAAACAGATGAAGGTTTTACCTACCATAATTCTTTTCTTATAGCTGATCCAACAACTGCTTGGATTTTGGAAACTTCTGGTAAACATTGGGTTGCCGAACAAATAACAAGTATTTATCTTCCAAATTTTTTTTATACGTTCTAAATTGGGCACTTTTAGGCGGATTTAGAAATATTTCAAATATCATAACGATAACAACAAAAATAGACAAAAAATCCGAAGGAATTGAGGATTATGCCAAATCAAAAGGACTATGGAACGGAGAGGTACATTACACCTCCCGTTATTACAAATAATCTTCAATTTTGTATATTTCAGGGAGATTTCAATTTTTGTGAAATTTTCTCGGGAGAGAAAAAACCTGGTAGTGAACGTTATGATACCGGAAGGAAGTTATTACAAGAATTATCTACATCTAATGATTTTCGTGAAACAAGTATGTTCACAGTTCTTAGAAATAAAGATGCGGAGATTTGTCGCCCTTGTGATGCAGCTTTTCCAACTCAAGGCAGCCAGGTATGAACTTAATGGGATTATAATAATCATTATTTCATATTTAATTTCTTGTAATGACTCATAATTGCATGATATCACTAATGATCTTAGCATTCGTTCCAATACTTGTTGCTATTGAAAATGGGTTATTCATGGGCGCCGCCAAAATTTTTAGCGGGAAGAAGGGGGCAGAAAAAGTTTATAAAATAAAGAATTGAAAAAAGAAGATGTAAAAAGATTCTTAAATTAGAATTTTTGATTTCTATTTCATTATCGTGTCCTGTTTCTTTTTATTGATAAATTTGGACCACCTAATCAAAGTTTAGGCCAATTTTTTTATCCTGAATTCTCATTGAACTTAACGAAATAAACAAAAAAAAATAAAAATGCTTCATATTTTACGAATATCTTACTTTGGAGAATGATTGGGGAGAGGTCATGTACCTGGCTTGCTTCCTCCCTTTAGTGCCTCTAATAGGTTATTCTAATTGAATTTTTAGCAAAAAATGCGTTGACTTGTTCTATTTTCCTGATTATATTATAATAAATTGCTTATTGATCGTAAGAATTCCCATTGGCAATAATGTAATTTCTGTATTAGGTCTCGGTTTTATCGACTACAAGACCGAGTGTTCATTGGTTCACTGCGACCCCAGATCCATCTCGTTCTGTTTTCAAACCGTTTGTGTTCACCGCAGGAGCTACTGTATCTAAACACACTCGTTGCTCCGATGATAAGGTTGAAAATCATCCCACTACATGAAACTACCCACAAATATCTTAATGTTTTGATTATTCTGCAGGAGAACGAGCCTCATACCCTCTATTCTCTTCACGCCAAGTCTTCTCAAAATAGTGAGGTTGGAGAACTTCTTCGTTCGATGGAAGCTGATTGCGTTGAAGAATTAGTACAGCTTCTTGCTCGCCTAGGTGACCATCCTTCCCCCGAAGGATTGTCAGAACTCGATGAATTGTTCAAAGATTGTGTTGAAACTGAGGTTAAATTTTATCGTTAATTTCGCTGCTGTCAGCACAGAATTGAAAATGGTAATATGATAATAGTTCCTTTGTTTATTTCGAACCAAAGAATTGCGCGCTCATCAGTAATGTCTTCTTAGTTTCTTACATCTTCCACTAACTTTGCGTTAAAAGGGTTGTGATTTTGTGAGCTGAAGTCTGTGCTGACGATTTGGCTACACCAGTTCATGTCGAATATCTCCGAAATTTTGCATGCATTTTCTTTGACACTTGCACATGACTCGCTTTCAGACTTAATGATATGATACATATGGAGCAATCTGGCTTAGCTGTGAATGCATGCTTTAGGGAGCCAACACTTTAATAAAATGTAACGTATTTTAAGTAATCAGGTAGCTTAGTGGCATATATTGATGCGAACAAACACTTATTGTGATGATTTGATTATATCTGACTTATTTGATATATTTATATTGTATTGTAGTGACTTATTATACACATTCCTTAATAAAGTATAAGCTTATGATCAATTTTTGTTGATTCATTTATCTGGGCTTCGGTAATTTTGATTGCATATCTTTTGAATATTGTAGAATAGAAACCGCATTTTTTTTATGTGCCAAGATATTACGTACCATTACATTTCTAGATTACAAATATTGTCCATTTTATATTTACAAATTTCAAGAGCTTCAACTTTTGTGAGTAAGGAGGAATAGAGATGAGTAAGCTAAAGCCTCTGCTTTTCAATCGTCAATCTTATCTTTCTGTGGTGCCTCCTATTACAAGTAACGAGAATATAGCGACCAACTATCGTCGTAGGATAATTGAGAGATCATTAAAAGAGAGAATCCGTTTAGTTCTATCACCGAAAACATTGCGACTCGTGCCTAGGCCTGAAGATGGCAGTCCTATCAAGGTACATGGAAACAGAGTGCTTACAACAAATTTCTGTTGCAGGTTGCAGGCCCTTTATTAGAAAAAAAAACAACGCAGTATCCGGTTAAGGATTTTTGGTATGAGCGAACAGTTCTTGTAGGGTTTTAGAATGTACGAACCCTACAGGAAGCAAGTAAACTACTACATCAAGCAATTGAAATAATTGTCGAATATAAATAAGATAATTTTGAATTAAAGAAGTACGGGGAGTATGAATAAGTTTAAGAAAATAAAGAAGAAATCACATATATAATAATTTCACACAAAAAATTGTGAAATAATGTGAAATGCTATGGAACATTCAAAAAATGAATAATTCTAACAAAGAATATTTCCATAGAAATTTCAAACCCAAGAGTCGGAGCTAAAGAAGAAAAGCCTGAAACAATTGAAACGGAAGTCAAATACCGTAGTTCGATTTGTCGATGCCCTATATTCCCCTTGTGGAGTAAAAAGGAAATAAGTTGAGTGAATCAAGTTATCAGCTTCTGTAATACTATAAAAAAAATTTTTTTTTTGGAGATTACTGGACCCCTATTTTAATTCATAGAGACGGTTTTGAGACAGGTCGCAAGCTCTTTGTAGATGACGTCATGTCATAGTTACATTTATGGGGACTTCAGTATTGTGACATACTATTACCAATTTAGCAAATAAAAATAGATAACTACTGAATTATATCTTTAATATTTTCCAATATCAATATATAAATGTATCTGTTTTATGTATTATCAGGATTAAATAACAGTGAATATTCATAGACACGATACTTACTTTTGATGAATAATCTCTTTAAATGCAATGTAAAAGCTTCAAATAAAGTTAAATAATGCGCCACAATTAAGGTACGTTCCATTAGACGACTACAACGTCCATGTCGCCTCAATAATCGTTCCACAAGAAGATCACGGTCTTGGCGTTCATGATAAATACGTCATAGATGACGTCATTGATCTCAATCACTTCAAGCTCACAGCGCCCGCGATTGAATGGTGGGTCGAAGCGGTCGTTGCGTTCATTTTTGCAAAAATCACCAAGAAGTTTAAATTGAATGAGACATTATCTTTCGAATTTGTACTTTCGATTCTAAGTTATGTCAATTGATTCAAGATGCTCCATTTGTCAATATGACAGATAATTTCATGGTCTCTCTTTATTATTATTTATTATTTAAGAGCGATTAATTTTCACAGGCATATTGGATTTATTTCATTCGTATTTTCTTTTTGCTATACATTAGTTTAATCTTATCAATGATTTACTTTTCGATCCTAACCACAAATTGTTAGTTTATTTGACATATAACAGACACTCGCATCGTTCCACTTGAAGCACTTGCCTTATCGACTATGAGATAGTGGAACAGCAAAAACCGCGGTCGTGAGCGTGAGCGTTGCGGTCATCTAACGGAACGTACTCTTATTCTCACTTGACCACTACCATTCAAAAGTCAACAAAAACATCTGTCAAAAAGAAAATTGCACCATATTGAAAATATTGTCTTGACCCAGTCTTTCCCGTTTAGAAGACTATCTGCAACGAAGACGACATAAAATCGTTTCTGCAATTGTTCGCTAGGTGATATATGTGTCAAGTGTCTCTAAAATAACGTAAAAAGACTGTCTTCATGAATTAGAATAGACCTCCTGGTTACTTTATCGAATATATGAAGTCAGATATATTGAGAATAAAATTGGTACGATTTTTTCATGCATCTCACAGTACCCGGTATTTGACCGGTCATTTTCATTCCACTTTCTCTTAGCAATTTCCTCATTTTATGGAACAAGTAGTTGTTCGATGGAATCAAATGATTAAATCTGCTGAGTCAAGACGATTTTGATTGAGTTGAACTATTGAAGCCTCAATTTTCTAGATAAAGTTGTAAAGAAGTGAGTGGGTGTATTTTGATGGAGAATGACTTTTGCTTCATTGGGAAGGTATTCTTTGCAGCTTGATTCTTAAATGACCCAGTAATGATGAATTATAGTTTTACCATTTTCTATGTAATTATAATTTGTTAATCTTGAAAAACAATTGCTATACTTTTTCACTGAAAAGAACGGTCTTCATCTCCTTCGGTGAAATGTAATACAGTAAGTAATAGTTCGATGAAGTGGAATATTCACGCAATCAAGGAGCTGTGAAATGAGTGGGAGACTTTATTTTGCGGATAAAGCTTTGAAGAAGTAGGTAGATTTTGATGATGGAAGAAGACTTATTTTGTGAATTGACTGGGAAGGTATTACTTGCAACTTGACCCTTGATGTAATGATGATGAATAATATGCATCTTTTTTTAGAGACCATTCGACATTCTCAATTGAAACGAAGGTCACACATATAGAAATAGACCAATGTGGCTGAAAATTGCTGTGGTCTGCTATTTATCTGATCCTACTTCGATGCATTCTAGTTGTACCATCTCTCTGACTTTGCACAGACTTTTTGAACTACATTTAAAGTGTAACAATTTGAATGGATGTATCATGATTCAAAGGAACTATAGGAGCACATGAAAAGAGATGTTGAACAAGTAAGAAGATAACAGAATCAAACGAAGAGACAGCCGAAGCGATCTGAGAGGCTGCAGGAATAAATTGATTTGGCTGAAAATTTCTAGGGAAGCTTAACACTCAACTCAGGTTCGATATGTACCAGTTATATGATTTCTCAAACCACGTACATGATGAACCAATTTTGATATAAGTACCATGATTTGGAGAAACAACCTATTTTGAGAAACCTAAGCAGAGCAAGAACCTAAGTGAGTAAATAGTGTCAGTGAAATGAGAGTAAACTATATTTTGTCCAAAAATACACACATTGCTATTCACGATCATAATCCAGCGAACCGAATCACCATTTGGTAGCCACTGAAACGATGGATTCGCTGAGGTTCGCTTCGCTAGCAACTAGCATAAAAGTGAACAGTTTGTAACAAGACTTAAATACTTTATGAGTTACCTTATTTGTATGTTGATCTGTTGATCATACAGATTTTCATTTGTCTGCTGTCGGTTTCTGCAAAAAATGATAACAGAGTACAGTAGTTTGATAAAAATTGATAGGTAACATCGATTATATATTAGCCGCAGCTAGTAGTAGTTTTTGGCTCGACAAGAGTAAGAGAGATAGACCGTAGTTTCGTCTTAGAACTCTTTCAAGCGGACATTTTTTCTCGTTGATGGCCACGTCTATTATGTTAGGCGATGGTAGACATCTATATTGTTTTATTGGAACTTTTCAAGCTTTGAATAAAGTGTAGCAGAAAATTGACAAATGTGCGTCATCGATGGATACTGCAATGATATAAAATGTTGATATTACGCCATTTGCGAACGTTTATTATTTTCAGTTAATACATACGCACAACACGCATATCAAAATTTTACAAAACTAGATTAAAACAAACAAAATGCTCCTACATTTAGTTTGTGCTTGACTTGAAATTATTATTACATGTAACTAAATAACATCATCCATACTTGATCTATGTACAGGCTATTTATCTAGAAATGATTTGTGTGTATGTTTGTCTATATATATACGTGGTGTGATGCTTATCATGTATGGGTGAATGATCAAAAAATTCGGCATTTTGTTCATGTTTTCATCTACTTACTTTTTAAGTTTTATAGAAAAAAAGTGTTGTCATTCAACTAAAATACTTGTAGGCACGGATAGTTTTAAAATATATTATTCTTAGATTATTTAAATTACGATTTAATATCAAAGATGCGTGTGGTTTACTACCAAACAGATGATATATAAATATAGAGGATTTATTTTTATCGGTAGTAAATCACGCGAGTACATTATAAACTTAAACTTAATCATTTCCCGTTGAAGGGATTTTATTAGGTAACTATATTTGCTTGCCAATATATTGAAAATTGATTATATAGATACCTGGAAGGTTGAACTGTGTTAAATAAATCAATAGAAATAGAAATATTATTACAAAAGAAATGTTTCTACAAATCTTAAATGTTTTCAAAATTGCTCAATTCAATATGTTGGCAAGCGTCACACAAGTATAATAAAAATAATGAGGGAAAAGTGCAAATTAACAATCTGACCTGAATATAATATCAACAATACTTAGCTGTCCTAGAATTGTTGCAATCTTCATCGTTGCATTTGTGAGTTTGCGATGATGAAATGATACAGGAACCTCCGATAGAGGGTCGTGATTGACATCTCTTGATATCATAGATAATCTCACGTTCTAGATACAATTAGTATCCAAACATTACTTATCCGCACTAAATTATCTAATGGAATTGTTTCTCTTTAAGTTTTCCTCATGCTACCGGCCAAAATATTGATAGATTTAAGGTTAGGTTGGAACTTACCGTCCGCACGTGGGCAAGTTAACTCTGAAAAAGGCGTTGAGCTCAATGAGGCTAGCCAGGATGAGGAACAAAGCGTACATGATTAAACACGCTCGTCCTACCCTCTTGTCGAGTCTAAACTTGTTGAGCGAGAACGCCAAGTACAGCATCAGCAATGTTGACAGCAAGGAGATTGCACTGTATTCCAAACCGGCTGAGTTGATACCAACCTTGAAAAAGATACCCAAATTTAAACCAAAACACTTACTAACCTTAAACTACCATTTGGGTTGATATAGATACAAAGGAAGTCAAAACTTCAACACAAAAAACTTTTTATTGACTTCTAAATATGTTGAACTACTTTCAGTTTCAATCTCAACAGGACAAAAGAGATGCGAATCTTAAGAAAATTTGATAACGGATCCGACTCTAGCCGGAGAAATGAGAGTTTACCATAATGATAAATCTTGTTGGAAGTACTATCAATCATTTTCGAAAAATATCGATGTGTCATAATCAGAAGTATCTAGGGACTAGAGAGTATTTGATTATAACTCACCCAATGATGTCCAGGTGTGGTGGGCAAGAAAGCAGCTTTGATGAACCACGGCAGTCCTAGACACAGCAAAATATCAAAAGTATTTGATCCAATGGAGTTACTGATTCCCATCGATCCATGTCCCTGTTTTGCAACGATGACACTACTGACAGCCTCTGGAACGCTTGTCCCTGCTGCGAGAAAAGTTATTCCCATGACCGAATCAGGAATCTTCAGTGTGTCTCCTATTATTGTTATCATCCAAGCTACCACATAAGATAGAGATCCAATCCAGATGATACACATGATGAAAGTGAGAGGGAACCATTGTTTGAAACGGGGCTTCTCGCAATCTGGGATTGTGAAGAGGAAGACCAAATGAATTGGCCAAGTTAGGATCCATGTCATCTGAAATTATATTAAATATTTGAATTGTCGATTCTGACACTGCTAAAATGCAGAAATGGCTCTCAGGAGAAACATAACATAGACAAAGCACTACCTAAGCAGTGCATTGGTTTGTTGTGAAACCAAAACTTGCTTGGGTGAGGAGAAAAATACGAAAAAGCTCTCCACAACAGTACAAAAAGTTGCCTAGTTCAAACATTACTCAAATCAAAATATTGTAAATTAGGCAACATGCTGTACGACAGAGGAAAGTAGCAGCAAGCATTCCTGCTTTCTCTTTTTTTTTACCAGAACAAATGCAGCCCGTTCTACAATGGTGGGTGTCACGTCTAATTTAATTGCTACTTCATAACAAATTTCTCTAGGCATCGACTGTGTTATGTTCGTCTGAAAAGTGATTCGATCGATTGCTATTGAAAATAATGTCATGATTGCTTCGATGGTAAGTTAAAGTTTCGAAGTTTGAGTCTACAATAAACAGTTGTGGCTAGAACCACTTTCAGACCGCCGATGTTAGCTTAAAAGTGCACTATCAAGCTGGAACTGATTTCTGGATACAGACTATTGTTTTACCACAGTTCTTAAATAGGATATCGGAATTCACAGTCATTTGTCGAAGAATCGTTAATGAGCGAGGTGCTATGAGTCTATCGTTAACATGCATGTTATAAATGATGAATTTTGATATGAGGCTGATCAAAACGTATACGTAAACTAATATGGAGTTCGATTCTAATTCGTAGAGACAGTTTCTTGATGTCGTCTTGGAGACTCTTGGCACATGCACCATCTAGCGGATAATTGGAAAAGAGATTTCATGTCATCGTAGAAGACAGTCTTCAAGAAGTGAGAGAAATGATAGACAAGGTCAAGACAGTTATATCTTTAGTTCGATGTCAATTTTTGTCATAGAGACTCCGACCTGTCTCCAAACTTTCTCTACTAATTAGAATAGGACCCATGGTATATTTTACAAGTAAATAGGGCATTAGCTGTGGTTTTAAATAAACTTGGGAATTCAATTTACCTGAGTAAACCAGCCTCTTCCTTTAGGCCATTTCCACAGCGAATGCCGATGACCTTCAACCTTACTATCTTCCACAGCTATCTCCATTTCCGTGACTGGAACTTTAACTGAGCCATTCAGTTGTGCTGGTGGAGTATTTATAATCAAAGTAGGTGGCGAAGTGGCAGTCGTCGATTCAGTTTCAGGAGGATGTTGAACATCGTTGTTACTTTGATGCTCATTTGTCTGAGCTTCAGTTGTTTGAGTATTTTCAGCAGTAGGTGATGTTCGGTTGTCTCCTTGGAGAGGTAGACGAGCCTCAGCCGCCTCTGGACAAAATAGAGCGTTAAGGAAAATGAAAAACAATATAATTTAATGTGTGTGTGCGCGCAATTTTTCATGCTTGTGCGCATTCATAAAAGTTGTGTTATATGTGCACAGTTTCAGTGGGAGTTTTTCCAAGTGTTTTTTTTTTTTAATCAGATAAAGCTACTATTGTTTCAGCTGTGTTGTAAAAAAGGATAACTCACCTACAGAATGTGAACAAGTGCTATTGTGCGATCTTCTAGAATTACGTGCTTGTTTCAATCCACCTTAAAAAGAGTTTAAAGTATTTCTATCAGAGAAAATATTGCAGACGTGAGGCAATTACTTCTTCCTACGATCAATATTGGAACTCTATCTTTATGACAAAAAAATTTAACAAATTATGTATTAACTCACTAGGTCCATTTTTACTCAATCATAGTTTGAATTGACAGTAAATTGTACAATTTCTTTTATAATCAATTAAAAACTGTTATACTAGTAATATAAGAATCTTCTTGCACTTTGCAGTACTTTAATTTACATTATTAGATCTTTATTTAGAGCTAAACAGGCAAGCATGTCACCTTACGAGCTTCTTATTTCTTATGTGAACGAGCACGTGAACTTCGGGTAACTGTATCTAGTGTTTAAAAACCTTCTAACGAGCTTAGCTCGTTAGGATTTTCAACAGGCTGTTATTAGTGTGGCTCAAATAAATAAAAGTCCGTTTCTGTTGCACTTAAGACTTTTAGAAGGTTTCAATCACTAAAAAATGAAATCAGTAAGATTTTACTGAATTATGATATACTCTGTAGCGTATTCTTCATAATAATTTAGAATATTCGTAGCTTGATGACTGGTAACTGCACCCTATGGCTGGTGATATATCAATCAATCTACCAAGTGCATTTTAAGTGTCTGATACACTCGTATCGGATAAATTGATATTTTTTTCCAAGACACAGTTCATAATACATAAACATTCTTCCAGAAAATACTTCTGCAAATTATCTGTTGCATTTTTACTACCATTTTGATACAGTCTTGAAATCGATTTTTGCGGTTTTCTGTTGCTCATTGACAAAAATTTTTTAGCTAAACAATTTGAGAAATAAAATTCTGCATATTTATTGTCATTGTCGCGAATCCGTATGGTTCATATTAAAGGCGTTAGAGGGCGAAAAAACTACCAAAAGTCATTCTTTCGTCGTTATCAGCTCGTGTAAGCCGTTTATTGAGATACATGTAGAGACAGATATTGAAGAACTTGAAAAAATCTACAAGAATCCGTATTGAACATATGATTACTGCAAGAGATTCTCGATTTATAGTGCTTTAAATTCTGGTCGGTGCGGATAATGTATGTTCTGCTGTAAACAAGCTTAAATTTAATTTTTGTGATATAAGGTTGTTATTCTTTACAACTATTTACAGAGTAAAATGTCATCCAGAACTTGAGGTGAGGCATACATTTCCCACGCCGGATTTTGAAGCGCTGTAGCTCAGGAACTATTTGCAGCTATATGTTTCAATCATATATAGAGTGATTTACAGTGCTATAAAGTTAAACTAATGTGGAATAGTATATTCTACAATAAGTATTGGAATGGCCTATATTCTGAACGAGCGAATTCGGCTCGGATTACGGTTCACCAGTGTGGAATACGCCATTCCAAACATATTGTAGACTATACTTTCTCTAACAAGGTTTTGGAAACGCATCAATATTTTAGAGGAAGCTTAAAAAATTATTAAATGTCAAACGTAAATCCAGATATGAATACTTGAATTGTTAGGAAGTAACCATGGTAGTAGCCAAACTAACAGCTTCTGATTCGTCGAAATGATTCTAACGGCATACAGAATCATTCTAAATAGCATACGGAATCATTCTAAACGATTGTTTGGGATGTCATTCGTTCCAACATAATTTTTGGTTATGGAATATGCAAATTTCAAAACAGTGTTGGAAAAAACATGTTCTGTCTCCAGTTCTCGATGAAGTTTCTTATTAAAAATTGTATTGCAAGAGTAAAAATAATTTTTATTACCGCAGAATATATATTTTCCATACCGACTGGACTTTGAAGTACTGTAACTCAGAGACTACTCGCAGTAATCATATGATTGAAACATATTATTGTACATCTTTTCAAGCCCTATAATATTTATATTAACATGTACACAAGAAAATGATATCCACAGGGCGATAACGATAGAATAGTATATTGTACAACAAGTATAGAAAATTACCTATTTCACACGAGGTGTGTAATTTTCAGCATGAGACGGAGTCGAGTGCTGGAATCACACAAGTGTGAAATAGGTGATTCTATACGTGTTGTACACTATACTTTTTCTACGATCACAGTTTTTAATGAAATATGTAGGTGAATCATAACTGAGATTTTAAATCTATTTTCACAAATATAAAATAATTTAGGCATTTTAATTGTTTGCTCTGCTTATTTATTGTGATATTAATTTTAGTTATGATTTGGAACATTATTAATATATTTTTCATAATACCTGCATTGAAACAACGCGTTTCAACGCCTATTTTGTCAGTCGAAACAAGGCAATTTCAGACAAATGCGAGTGTAGCCGGGCAGAAATAAGCCTGTTTCTGCCCGCTGAGATTTGTTTCTCACATCGTTTTATCCCTGGCAGAGTCGCATTTGTTCATTGTCAATCTCCAAGAGAAAATCATATAACCTTAGTTAATTTGACAGTTGTTGTATTCGTAACTGTAAATTAAATTAAAAAGGGGATTAGCTTCAAGAAAAAAAAGTATTAATACGATAATTTTAAGTACATCAAAATATCTTATTGATAAAGCACAAGCAGCTACTCTCGATTTGTTACCTGCAAAATCAAAAGAAAAATATCTACTTTGTGATGTCAAATTTGTAATATGGAAAGTTTCAATGCAGGTATTATGAAAAATACAGTGTGTGGCACGGGACAAAACACGATTTCAGCCGAGGGTGATGCCGGCCCTCGCTTCGCTCGGGCAAGCAACTCTCACCCTCAGCTGAAATCGTCTTGTTTCGTCCCTAGCCACACAATATACTATTCTATCAGTTGATTGACATTTCATTGTTGTGTAATCTAATTGTTGCAAATTACGGAAAGATTGTATCTGATACTGATTGGCTCATTCTCACCAAGCGATCTTGTGATTGGTTCATTAGTTAGAGTTTTCTGTGATCTGGGGTAGCGTGTTTTCCAAATTTTCGTCACTAACCATTTTCCAACTGCAGTAATGATATTTGTGGATATCTAATTTTGGCTATGATACAATAATTACATACATAATTTCTCGATTTCAACAGAATGTGATGGAACGTGTTTTGCCTGCTTCAATTTGACAGCTGTGATTCGTAGTGTTGCCAATCTTCGGAATATATATTACAAGAATAAGAAAATAATTCCAACAGAACTTAGTGCAATTTTGTTATTCAAATGTGGCTTATAAAAGAGCAAACAGAGATTTATATCAAGTCCGTGATATTTATCAACATCTTGCTAAATATATCATATATATCACCTAAAGAATATTTAGAATGAATTATTGATAAATAAGTTGGTCAAACTGGTGTGAGAAATGATTTCTCACGACTTTTCGCACAGTTGTGTGAAATTGTAAATTTTCTAGTTGTGTTTTGTATGAGAAATATGTTGTTTTCTATAGTGATCGTAGAAAAAAACAATTTTCGGCAGCTTTCAGGTCTTCTGACGCCTGAAATGTGAACTATACATATTCGCATTTTCAACAAAAAGTGTGCGCAATGCTACCCTCTACATAGTTCATATGAAGCTTTTTTGTCCACGGGTAACTGAAAAAGAGCAAAATCGATTTCTTCAAGATAGAGACAAAAACCTGACATGATCTCAAACCGTTGTACCAAAAAAAATTTGAAGGGGTAGTTCTTGCAAAGTAGAAGTACAATTTTATTATATGCCACGTCAAACTTTCAAAAACTCTCTTTATTTCATTTCTGCAATTATTGCTGCCTGAGAAGAATAATGTATCCACTTTAGGAGAGAATGCAATTTTTTTTCATATTGCACCTTAAGAAAAATCATGCACTTCTCTTCTTCGATTATAATACAATTTTATATACACTATTTCTATTTTAACAGTGGAGAATATAAACTTTGGGTTTCTTACCTCTAGCACATCTTTGTATGGACTTATCGTAGTACATGACCGCGATGTAGACAATATAAAGAAGCACTAATGTGAGTGCTTCATACCATTCCACTCTTTCGTCATGGATGATGCAAATCAGGATGGAAACTGTGATCCCGTAGGCTAAACAGTCTCTTGTAAGAGGCCACCAATCCAACGGGACGACCTGGACACCGCACTATATGATGATGTGGAGATTCGAAGAAGACCAAAACGATGATGGAAATGAAGAGACACAAGAAGCAACCAAAACCAAATTAGCAGGAAATTGAAAGATTATATACAAGAAGCAATTTGTTATGAGTGGCGTGATTAATACTTATATTTATTTTTTAAGATTATCATTATGACAATGAAAATACATGTTTATTTACTGTCCCTTTAAACATATTATCTCCACCACCATTTAAAAGCGTGGCAGTTGAGTTTCATTATCTAAATGAAATTTTTCTGTGGATTCTGTTGATTTATGCTAGTAACACTGCGTCCAAATGTCAACTTGTGTTCTGTATTCTTAATCAAAATATGGAAGCTGTGGGCCAAACCAAAAAATTTGTGTAACATTTGGACAATTTTGTGACTTGGCTAGTCTCGTTTTAAATATGTTATAGTGCTCAAGTTTACACTTTTATTACGCGAATTACATTTCTAGAGAGAAATATATTCCGTGCTGTTCTTTTATTATATAGCAGAATGAAAATATTGTTCTAACTCTCTTTTCGAGTAGTTTCTCAAAGAAACATTGTTTTAATATTGGATGTCAGTTTACTTTATTTCACGAGAATTTAACTTCTGTAAAGCATAAAACTTCTTTTTGATTTTTCTTCGGAAGTATAAAATACCCCAGGGATTCTTATCCCTCCATGAATCTCTTACGTCAAGTTTAAAATTATATTCCCAATTTTTGGGATGCGAAGAAGTCAATAATCGAAAATACAATTATGGAGCCGTTTGAAAATAAATTTGCTAAGGATAATAAAAGTTGGTAATCCAATTTTATTATTGGAAGGAACACTGCTATTTTTGGATTTGATTATGAACAGAGATAAGTATTCACCTAAAAGTTAATTTATTTTAAACCTGGAGGATCTTTTTACTATGCTATTAATGTTGATACGAATCATTGCCATGAAAAAGGGAAAATGTTTGTATTTTGATAATACAATTGGAACAAAGTGGTAAAGTTCAGCTTTTATCCCAGTTTGGACTACTTCGTTCAATGTTATCCTGGTTGTACATTTAAAGGTTCGACTAAAAAAAATTCTGTATTATTGATTTCTGATATCTTGTGTCTGGTGGTCGAATAAAATATTCTCAAATCGCTTTCTTCCGAATACAGTAAGTATATCTGGAGAAAAGCTCTTGGAAAACGAAAAGTAGAAGACCAAATACACTACATTTTTGTTCGAATGACAATTCTACAAAATGGAATCTTAAAAAGTAAGTTGGTGTTGGATTTATCAAAAATCATATCCTCGTTTTTTGCTATCAAAAAATTACCCAACTGAAAAATATCAAATTGGAATTATGTAGGGGAAGAAAAAAATCTGTAGAAAATGTTCACTGTGCGTATGATTTCCAATTCACAGTTCAAGAGTTACAACACGATGATTCAATCTACGTTAAACAGATTTTAAGTTGATTTAGTTTTATTATGCTTATTTAAAGTTGTTGAAATGAAGGTTTTTAATATAAGCTTCATGATGGGAAGTCAGCACAGAAAAACTGATCTTCACGAAACGGAAGTGACCAGCATGAGTGCATCGATGCAGCTACATTTACTAATATTCTGGTAGATGGTGTATAAACGTGTTGATACGGAATACGCGTATGCACTCTGTTAGAAAATAGACTGCATTTGTATGCCGTACAGTAAATAAGTGCATGAATGTAGTATTTAGTAATTTGCAGATCATATTATCGTGTTGATTATATCTCAAATATATCAAAAATTAATGAATACCAGAACATGAGTATTCATATTGAAGATGAATATGAATATTGTAACGTTATTTATTTTTAAAGTTACTAAACACTACTATTTATTTTTATGATTTATTAAAATAATAGATTAGATAACTGACACTATTTCTAATAGATAATTCGGATTTAAACCAGAGATTATTACACCACACTATAACTTGACTTAAATTATTTATGTCAATATGGATTTATTTTGAATATCACAATTTATTTCAACCACTAGCAGTCCATATTATAAGGTCTCTGAGCCAAAATCAATAATCTCCTCGAAAACGCTAGAAGGTACCAGCAAATTTCTAGAAAACAAATATATTCGCTTCTATTTCTTGATGTGAAATATTTCCACAATAATTCTAAGCACCAGTGAAGCCGAAATGACTTATTTATAGACTCAAATTCGTTAAAATATCTTTATATTAATTTGTTTGATATTTCATTTAATATTTTAAATCTATTTCTTGCTTTGTACCATTTGGGGGAGGTAAGTGATAGGGAGACAGAGAGTGAAAGTCTAGCATTATACATTTATACAGACAAACGTAGGAAATATCGCTTCTGTCGGGCAAACACTCATCGGCTCATCCGTTTTTTTTTAAATTATCAAATTTTTTTTTAGTCTCTGACACATGAATGTTTTAAAAAAAATTACACTGTGTTTTCTAATTTCTTTTTGTTTTCTATTTCATTTATTTTTCCTTTGTTATATATTTCTAGTTTGCATTTGTTTTCTGCTGCAGATGTTTCGTATTTTCCCGAAAAAAAGCATACAATTTGTAGTTTGTAATATTGATTTCAGGTATACGCTAATCATTGACACACTGTAACTCATGAACCGAAAATGAAAATCATCGGCATCGTTTTATCTACATTTTCATGAATGTTTTCAATTTTAACATAATTTCCATTCGAAATTTTCCAATTAACTTTTTGATGATATAAAGCGAGCAAAATTCAACTTTTTATATGTCAATAAATATGTTTTATTGGGTATAAGTTCTGTAATTTATTAGAAACACAACGTTGTGTTTCTAATAAATTACAGAACTTATACCCAATAAAACATATTTATTAATAAAATGAGTTCTGAAAAGTTTTTTCCTTCATTTTATATGTCAACTTTACAGAAATGCAATTCAAACAAAAAATGCAGGCTATCTTGTCCTTCACATTTTTTGTGTTTCATGAAAAAAGAAACTATTTGAAAATACTTGAAGAAAATAAGATCAGCGACATAGAATTTTCTTTTGAGATTCACTCACAGTGAGATTGTACTGCAGATATGCCACTACCAATGCCGCTGTGTCATACAAATTATTCTTTAAATGTTATAATAATGCTTGTTTAGGCACGTGTTGCATCAAATATTCTTCTACAGTCCTTAACTGCGTTATTTTGTTGATCAACCCTCGCGTACCAAAGAAGGGTACATAGTTGACTTCAAAGATCTTTATTCTACTACTGTTATGTTATACATTTTTTTAACATCGCTATATTATAGCTAATTCACGAAAATGCTCAAATACTATAGTTTCAAGTTCACTTGACCATAATAATTGAGAGATTATTGTGGGGATACTTGGTTTCCCCGTTTGAACGACAAAATTTCAAGTTTTGGTCACATAGCAAAAGAGTACAGAGCACAAGTTGACATTTGAACTTACAAATAATTTGACAAGTCGGTGACAGCTCCACCAAGATGATTTCACATAAAGTGACATTGATTCTGAAACTTGGCTACCACACGTCACACATTTATTTATATAGTGGTGGAGTTAGGGTGCATGAACGCTCAAACATATCTCTATCGCCGTAGGGTACTGTGCTCTTGTGCGCATGCTCTTGAATTCGCACTTCTGGCAGATGAGCTCAAGTTGACAGGAAGCCTTGAAGCGATGTCACTGTTGACCAATAGAATTTTAGGATCTCAATCATGCGCAAAAGAGCACAGTACCTCGTCACGATAGAAGTATATTTTGTAGAGCCCATTACCAAGCAAAGATCAGCATAATAATTCATGGCTATAGTGATGCTACCTCACTATAAATGAATATTAATGCAATCTAGGATTGCTAATTCTTAACATTATTTAATAATAAAAATCTTACCATTCCGGCTCCGATTCCGCAACACGCAGCAACCGCTAAGATGTTGAAGACAGCAGACCCAACGATGGTACCCACTCCAATGTCTCCTTCTGTGATGAACGTGCCGATCACGTTCACAAAAAGCTCTGGAGCTGATGTGGCTGCTGCCATAAACGTAGCTCCTGCTACGTCGTTTGACATATTTAACGCTAGCGACAAACACAAAATCGTCAGATAAAATTCATATTATGATCATAAATGTTGTGAACTAGCACTTTGTGTGTAATATGTATGATATTGTTCATAAAATGAGAATATAAGGATTATCGAATGTAGAAGAGAACAAAATTGCTTCGTTGGAGTGATATAGTAAGGTCCGTTCTATATAAACCCGATTCAAGATGTACATTTCAAAAAATGCTCGGGTTTTATATGATACAATACGAAATCTCATGTTTTTGACCTTGTTTGATTCAAAATACATTGATATTTTGAAAATTTTAATACAGTTTTATTATTTTCAACATATTTTGAAACAATGCTTGTGGCTAAAATGTGGAATATGAACTCTTTTATTCACGATAAAAATACTGACAACCAAGCTGACATAAAAGTTAATCTGGATCGTAACATCAAATGACTATAAAACTATTTTACCGCTAGTACAAAATTGCGCGTAATCCTTTAATTCAAAACAATTTATCTGTAATATAATCAGACATAAAAGTTCTGTTTTTGAAACAAATCAGAGCTAGGACACTCGATTATCGATATGCGTTGTAACTTCCCATTATGATGAATGAAAATGTTGATTGCATTTCAAATGAATTAGAAGCTGGAAAATTTACACCGGAAAGGTCTATCTGATTTCCTTTCTTCTCAATGAAAACTGGCACGCATAGAAGCTAAACGGCCCTTAAATATTTGTAGAATGATTCGCGAATGAGCGGAAATGACTCTTAACACAATTAACTCCAATTCGTGAGGTACAGCACGCGATGAGCCGGCGAAGTCGGTGCATTGAGAGTAAGCACTTCTTCGAATTTTATAATTGCAATAAATAGTAGACATAATTTCATTGAAATTTCGATGAAATTTGATGAGCAATGGCTAGGAGAAGGTCCACATATGATATTTATTTAATTATTATAATAATTGATTTTGAGACATTTTTATGAAGGCCTTTCTTAGAACTATAGGTGTGGGTATTCAATAATTTATTACAAAATATCAAGTAAAAGAACAGAAACTAGATGTATTTGATGTGTCTAACATAAAATATACAAAATTTTGATTTAATTTCACTTGTGACAAATTCAATAATAATTAGGAACTTGGCGCAAGTTTTCGAAATTTTTTGGTGTTTTTCGTTAATTTAAAATGCTTTGCACTAAAATTGAGAATTTATATGGATCCCAATTAATGTGATGAATTTATTACGGGTGTTGTAATTGATGTTCACGCACAATCATTGGGTGCACCGAAGAAATACTCATGTAAATACACTGATAAATGTTTAAAGCTTTTCAACATTTATCAGTGTATTTAAATTAAAGGCATTTTAATCAATGGTAAACATAAGTTTCTAAAATTATATAGACTCATAAATGGTTTGGGGGCATAATTATAAAAGCATATCTTATTGCTGGTTGATGATGAATTTAATTTAGGAGTTTACGTTTAGAAATTTAGATTCATAATTTGTGGATTTTGTTCTGGTTTATGATAAATTAAATTTTTTTAAATGTAACCAATCACAGATTATTCACATGTGAAATATTTGACATAAGATATTATAGTGAAAACCATCATAAACCAGCACATAGGTTAATATGTATTTTTTATTTCTAAATCTAAATTTCTAAATGTAAATTCCTTAATTAAATCCATCATAAACTAGCCATTAGAACTGTTTTCAATAATTTATTACGGAAAAAATCAAGCTACATATTCTGATTGAATCTTTTGGTTGTATTCCGTTACTATATGACAAGATATATATATAAAAAAATTGATTTTGAACTAGCAGTTTCTGATAATTTGAAGAATGGGATCTTAGATGCGAGTTTTTGAAAACTTTTACCATTTTTCGACTGTATTTTCATTATTTGGAATAATTTTTTACTGAAATTGATGTTATTTGATCAAAAATCATTCAGATATATTCATACTATAGCAAGTATAGAAAGTCATAAAATTTTTTTTTGCAAGGATATCACGCGCAATCTGAGAGTGCAATAAATACCCTGATAGATGCTTAGTGCATTTCAATGAACAATGAATGTAATTCAATATGAATTCTGATCAAATTAGATTAATATCGATTGAAAAAGAGTCTACATATAGATTTTTCGAGTTTCATAGCCCAATAATTAATTTGGAGACTCCTCGCCCCTCCAATCTGTATTCCATAATTCATTAGAAAAAATTCCAAGCCAAAATTTCTAATTGTCAAATGTCTTTGATGTATTCTATCACTGTCTATCATATTGTATATTGAAAGTTTCGATCTAGAACGTACCACTTCTGATTATTTCAAGATTAATTGAGATTTCAGGAGATAATTTTCAAAATTTTTGCAGCTTTTCGACTGTGTTTCTGTAAATTCAAATTATTTTGCATTGGAATTGATTGAAAGTAAGAGTTTCTATTGATTACAGTTGATTTGATGTTTTTACCGCGAGTATTGTAATTGATATGAATTTTCCAGTATGATGTTTAGACCGAACATATAAATGTGACGATGATAGACTTGCGAAAACACCGGTTGATCTTCGAAGATATTCCAAGGGATAATTAACATATTTTCACAAAAATTTCGATATAACTAGATCAGTATTGCATATAAAAAGATCTACATACAGAATTTGCTGAATTTTATAGCCTAGTAATTAATTTGAAGATATTATTTTGAGGGCGTCCTTTAGAGGCAAATTCGATAATGATTACAACCGATATATTGTTACAAACTTGGAAGAATTTTTTTTTATAGTATTTCAATTCCCTTTTCCTGGATATTTCACTCATGTATAAATTTTCCCATAGGAGAAGTGGAGTTATCAAAAAATAACAGCAGGAATTCCACGTTATGTTCACAACGTGAAATTTCCAGCTACCAACCATTTTGACAATACAAACAGAAAAAAATTTATTTTGATTGTATTATGGATTAGGAACGTTAAAGTCCAATTGTTTCCAAGTATTTGAATTAAAAGTGAACATTAGAGAAATATTTTTCCTGAATACCATTCGTTCTTAAATTAACCAGATAATTTTTAAGCACTCGTGGTAGTACTCTACTCCCGAAAACTCAAGTTTTCACCAAACTCAGAATAACATGTGTAAATTATCCAAATTCATGCAGCATGAAAAAATTGAGACTCTTCCATATCGAGTGATAAAAGTATAGTTCTTCAATTTTTTCTGCATAGTTTCTAATTGGTTTCCGTACTTTGAAACGCAGACCTATTTAATAAATTGACGTGTCTCAGCCGCTTCTCATGTATTCTTTAATTTTGAAAGAGTTAAGAGGAAGGTCACCTGCAAGGCTTTAATCCCCTGTAAATAGTAGCAAAAAAGTTACAGCGCTTTTAATTATGCACGCGAAAGTGTTGTTTTTGGACTTTTTGAATCGATTCAGAGATTTGCAGTAATCTTAACACATGTTTTTCATGAGTGAATTCAGAGGCCTCACATTCGACAAGCTGATGCATACGTGCAGTACACGTTACGCGTTATTCCTCGCGCGATTTTGAAAATTACCCGTCCACTTTTTGATCGTTCATTCGGGGGTATAATTTATTATGCATCATAGGTAATATAATAGTAGATTAACAATTTTATATTCAAATCGATCTGCCGTGAGAAACTGAGGCCGCGATTATAAAATTGCACACGCATGTCTTTGTTGAATTAATTTTATATTGCCAATAAAACTGGCGCATCTGTACAATAAATCGGAATAATGGCAATGCTTTAGATTGAAGACTCCAACAATAGGTCAACATTCAAATGTCTGATAGTTGAACAACAATGAATTAGCATTCAAAAGTCCGACAACCGAACATCTAGTAACCATGGACTAACATTCACATGTCTGACTATTGAACACCGACTGGATTGTTATTGGCCAATGTTAATAAATTATTGAATAAAATAATAATTCAAATAAATATTAGTTTGAACTAAAACATATATTAAGACTCTTCACATTTGTGACAATATTTTACTTTCACTTCGGATTTATTCAACTTCAGTTCATTTCAAAATATCAGATATAAGTTTTCAAGACGATCAGAACTAGAATTGATTCGTTCCGATTAGAAAATCTTTCTGCAGTTGGTTATAATATCCACAATAAAATTGATGACAAAAATACATTTTCTGTCTGGGTATAGTTGGTTGGAGTAATCTCAATTAACAAGATGCATGCCTCCTCCTCTATTTCTTTGACAAATGAGGTGCAAAAAGAGTTCTGTCTAGTTGTTACCTAGATTTTATGAAATTGATGATGATAATAAGTTGTTGTACGGATTGTTAAAGGAATGATTGGTTCAGTTTATGTGGAACTGGGTTGTGGTATATCTCTCTGGTTGTTTAGTTTGTATTTGATGTGCTGTTACACAAGGCTTTGTATGGTTTAGTTAGATAATGGACAAACATAATTGATTAACTGTAAGAAGAGAAGTTTTCAAAATTATTGGGGACGGATGGAACATTTTCTTTCATGAATCTTGTAGTCGCACGAGAATTTACGTCTCTACGCATTTGTTGTTTATTTGTTATTGTGGTTTGGGAATAAGAAATAATAGATTAAGCTTACCGTGACATATTCTCTCGACGGCTGGGACGAAAAATTTATCGCAGACTACTGCAAGCGCAACAAAGAGGTAGAGGGAAGCAATAACGTGGAGGGCTACAGCGCCATCCTGTCTCTGTTGCTCTGTGAAGAGGTCCCGCGGGAAGTCGTCGATGGCTGGTGGAGTGCAGTTCAGCCCTGAAAAAACATTGATTTTCAGCAAAAGAAAATATGAGAAGAAACACAATTTGAAAAATAAAGACACTAAAGAGTTCAAGAGCTTCATTTTTTTTTATGAAATCACGCCCTGTATTCACTTTTATATACCAATGCAAGCACACTTGATTCTGTACAAATGTTCTTAGCACACTCAAAGCCCTGGATCCTGCAGATATTCTCATATCAATTCTCTGGTTCACTCTTACATCATGCGACATTTCAAACTCAAACATTTTTCCATAAAAATAAGTAAGGAATTCCAGTAAGTAACTATTTCAACCCTTTTCAAAAATAAAGCTTTTCGCAACAACACATTCATAAATTGTAAGCTGAATAACTACTGTTTCACTCAAACATTGATACCAGAATAATCATTCAATTTTCCATCGGCGTAACTCGACGACAAGTACCTACATTCCACAAAGTACGAGGGCTGTTCTGAAAATAGTAAGTGACAAGAAAACAAGAGGGCTTTTGGAACAGCCAGTCGAGTGACCATTCGGAATTAAGAGCCCAATATATAGATAATATGAAAATTGCGACTTAATTCTATTCAAAATTTCGCTTCACATTATTTTAATTCATCGCAGGCTTTGTTTGGCAGACAAATTCAATTCCAGCTTTCAAATGAAAGTTGTATGTATCAATTTCAAACGTCCAGAGAAATAGACGCTTTAAACTCCAATGAGTTTACACAAAACTAGCAACCATCGTTTCTGATTAGAGCGCGCTGTGAGAACGACCTGAAAGAGCAATTCTCAAAGTGACAAAGAAATCTTTTTTATTACTGGCCAACCGAGCTTACAACTAAAAAGACTTGAACAGAATTTATCGATTGTTTTTTTACAATATCAGTTACTTTCTGGGTAAAATTAAACGCATTGTGTTACACTTCACCGTTGTTAATTGCAGGTTGATTGTGGAAAGTTTTTATCGGAAATTTCATCTACATCACGTTGTAATAACTGATAAATCTGAGCTCGTCGTACGTGATTTAATGATAATAGAGGAATTAGAAGATTATTGTAATTGTTGATAAGTATTGTGGGTCAAACAATGAAACAATAGAACATTTCTCTGAATTTTTATACTGTTATTAGTATTTTGCGCGCAATTTTGATGTACCTATCGTTTTAACTTTTTTTCTTGATATAAATATAATCTACGAGCTATTTTTATAAAAGTCAATTAAGATAATTCGTTGGAATGCTTTTTTTTCTGAAATATTTTTGCCAGGAAATTGAACCCATTTACCAACCTCGAGCAGGTTATCGGAAATTGAAGTAGAGTAAATCGACAGTTATTGCATCTAATTTCATTCGGGTGAGTATATGAATTTTCTATTTTTATATACCTTCAGTATATTTTGATATTTGTACAGTTCGATTATGTTTTGACCTACTTCGTTAGTTAGTTGATGTCCGAGGGCATTATTTTGAAAAATAACAAACAAGTTTCCTAGTTACAGCAAGTAACTAGAGTAATTTCTCTGACAGAAATCACAATGACAGGACATACATTGCTAAAAAATTTAATTGAAATAGAACAAAAGTCGGACATTGAACACTGAAGGCACCACGGGAGTTGAAGAGACAATAATGCCTACGGGGCCCTCGGAAAGTACACTGTTGACCTCAGGCATTATTGTCCTTTTCCTTTTAACACCCTTGATACCTTAATTACTATAATGTACCGAATATTTTTTTAAAGATTTACCGATAGTTAATTGAAAATAGCCATAGGATAGTGTTGCAAAAGATTTCTGCTTCTGTTTTTGCAACTGCGGAAGTTCTGCATCCGTTTCCACATTTGGTTCCGTATTTTTGTATCGGAAGCTTATTCGAACAAGAACTTGCCACTAGTGCGGCAGTATTTGTCAACTTCTCTCACTATTGCAGCCAGTGAATAATTAATGTTTATCGAATATAACTTTTCTTTATTACCTTTTGAACAAAGATTTATTGAAAAAAATGACGAGGAATTACTTTTTTAGAGTATTTATACTTCCGAATTCGCTTCTGTTTTTGCTCATGTGAAAATTATGTTATAGCACTCTGCTGCATTACTATTATAAGAATATGGAGAATTGCTATACAAACGTCATTACTTCGAGAAAAACATACCACCAAAAATAAGATTAAGTCTCCAGATCGTATGGCAGTAAGACGTTAAAAAACTAGCACAGCTAACTCCAGTTAATTGCGAATATTCACAGCGCTTCCTGAGATTGAACGTTCACTCTTAGTACCAATACAATATTATCCAGATGTTGGACCGCGACCTAAAAGAACTCAGTAGAATGAGAAAAACTGATGTAAATAATACTGCCATACGTATTGGTCTTTCTTATCTCACTGCTGGACACTGGCCTTCCAACACCAGGTCTGCCAATAAGCACACCTATGATATTTTATCGGTACTGAGATAAACCCGTTGTTTCAAGAAGCGCTCTTAAAAATCGCATCTCAACATCAGGATCACCAGTAATCACTTCATTGATGTTGTAACGTTATTACACTATAACTTAACTTAACTATAAATTAACTTTAATTATTTATGTCAATATTGATTTATTTTGAATAACACAATTTATATCAACCACTAGCAGTCCATATTGTAAGGTCTATGAGCCAAAATCAATAATACTCTTCGTTGAGTCAGCCATTAATATATACCGTGGGTCTCTCCCTACTATATTTTTCCCGCAAACGTCTAGGCTTTTCCAGAAAGCGCTAGAAGGTACCAGCAATTTTCTAGGAAACAAATATATTCGGTTCTATTTCTTGATGTAAAATATTTCCACAATAATTCTAAGCACCAGTAAAGCCGAAATGACTAATTTATAGACTTAAATTCGTTACAATATTATAGGACGGCTGTTCTGAAAATAGTGAATTGCGGGCCATGAAAGGATTGACAGCTTACATCTATATTTTCAAACAAATTGAATTAATGTAGGAGAACTGACAAATCTGTAATATTCATAAGTCTGACTTTATTTTACATCATGGAAATGGCGCGAATCGTGAGCAATAATTTCATTCGATTATAAAAGAGGGTTAGTATTCAAACAGAGTTATCGTTATTCGGTGTTAGCTTTTGGGAATAATTGTCCTTAAGAATCTACAGCTGGAAGGTGATTTTGTAAATTTAAACATGGATGATATCACTTGCAAGATAAACAGATACCTGGAAGACATGTAGTAGCTATCAATCCATGCTGCGATAAAATTGTTAAATGAGACGTAGCAAATTTAGCGAAGTCTTGGCAGAAAATATTTTACATCAGCAGATACGTGTGGAGAGGCTGGAAACACGGTAGATTTCATATTTGTTGACCCCGGAACAAAAAATCGCACAAATGGACTGATGTACATTCATGCTTCGCAAATTTGACCGAGAGTCATTTGAGGAAGTGTAAATATCATCACGGGTGACAAATCTTAGATTCCCTATTATGACCCTAGAACAACAGTCAGCAGTTTGAGTCTTTGACAAAAAGAGTCCTCAGAATGGTGCGCGAAAAAATGCTGAAACAAGAAAATAATTGCTACTATTTTCAGATAGAGTGATCTTGCTTCATAAATCATAAATGCAGATTGATATATCAAAGTCTGTTCCGCCAAAGTCTCCAATAAATTGCATAAAGAGTGGCCAACCAAAGATTGGCATTTTGTTACACCACAATAACGCAAGCCTGCATTCGGCCGCAAAATTTTAAATTTTTCCACGTGAATTAAGCATGCAAAAGAATGCATAGAAAAAAAAACATGCATAGTGGATCTCCTGATGCAAACTTGAAAGTTACTCAATTTCAGAAGATCTTTGAGGAACATCCGAGAAAAACGTTGCCTATTTTAAGGAATGATTTCAGAGAATAGATGAGTGATTTTTCTCAAAAACCTTCAAATTTTCTTGTTATTGACTGTTTCCAGAACTTCCATCATATTGATATTGGGCAGAAATTGTTTTTGACGTGAAAATATCTATACGCGCAACCAAGACAAAATATTCATCGCATATCTCTATACCAGGCGGGAGTGTGACCCCCCCTACCACAGTATTCGCATGACGTCAGTAGGCTGGTTTTTACACAGTTTCATGCGATGTAATAGTATTAAATTTGTATTTTAGAACTATAATATTTATGCAGAATGATTATTGACTTACTAACAACAATAATAACGATAATTCTCTTGTCTCTGAATATAGTTTTAGAGTAAAATGCTGTAATGCGATAAATGTAACTCAAAATAACAGTTCGCTATCAATGCTTTCATTAACATATATTTTATCAAGTTGCAAAATCACCCACTTGTCCTCTTCTTTTGTAAGTCTATTTGCAATTACTCTTAAGAAATGATCATTTCCTATTTAAGAACTTGAAGGTATATGAAAAGAAGCTGTAAGTTGTTGCAAATATTTAGGATGTGATTGCATATTAATCATGTAAGACCAAATAATAATTTTTGAAGTGTAGCGCTTTTGATTTGAGAAAGGGAGACTTATTTGTTCACTTAAGTACAATAATTGCCCAATTCTCTCTTTACCGCCTTCGTTCTCAGACATCATTATTTAAATTCTAAATAATAGAATAAGTATTGACAAAATCAGTTTCATTTAACATACATTCTGAAATATCTCTCAATTTGGATAATGTATCAAGTTCATTTGTAGATAATGGAGTGTTATTATGCTGTAATTCACTCAAACTTACCAGTTTATTCTTAAAGAAATACTTTGGGCTCAGATTTCTATCTATTTCAATATAAAAGGAACGACTTACTGCTTTGGAATCCATTTTGTAAATAATAATACCGTCATCATTTACTTTTACAAAAATATCGCCATTTATAGTTTTGACAAATTCAGGTGCTTTTTCAAGCAGTAAGTCAAAATTTTGAACTCTATTTTCCATTAGTTGTATTTCTAATATCTTATTAGTTTTTTCTTGTTCTTTTTTTCTGATTTCAAAATTTCGTTCGTCTAAGATTTTTTTTTAGTATTTGATTTCATATTTAAATAATGAGGAAGTCCAGAAAAGATAGTTTGAAACGGATTAGGCTTCAAATGCGGTTTATCGTAATAAAAAGTCCTGATTTTTCCTGGATAATTGTATGTATTTGTATAGCTAGTTGCAATGCAATCTTCAGAAATTCAAATGTAGTTACATTTTCTTCTGTACTGTCATAATTGCTTTTACAAGCTGAGACACAACATTTGCGAAGTATGTTCAAATTGAATAATATGTATATATTTAGGTAGGTATTCGGAATATTAGAAGAAAATCTACTTCGTATCACGAAGTCATCAAGTCTACTACTATCGCTGGCTCGCTCACAAAGCCTACTGACGTCACGCTCCCCTCCATCACACTCCCGCCTGGTAAAAAGAGTTCGCCGTGCATTTAGATATCCGAAGCTTGTCTACCTCTATCTATTAAGTTAAGATTGATTGATGTCGTTATGCTTATGCGCACCACGCTCTTAAAGAAATAGCATGGTTTTGAGTTGGAGAGACACATATTTTTTGAGCACGTCGAAGTAGGAGGTTTGTTTTTGAGAAGATCGCATGAGACTCTATTAGGATGTACACAGAAAAAAATATATTCGTTGTTTAAATCAATTCCATTGCCGATTGACTTTTTTTTTCATTAATTATGACATTTTTGTCCAAAATGGATCTTGAATACGTTCGGAGCTAGGAAAAATGTCAAGCAGAAGAAAAGGCAGCTGTAAGCTACAAATATTTATAATCGAGTGATCGAGAGCTTTCAGGAAGCACTGGAAAAAAGCAGCGAATTGAGCAAATTGGATTGCCACTGCGATAGATGAACTTGTGGCTTCGGGAAGTTGAGTCAAATTATCTCGTGTGAATAAAAAACATGTCGGAAGCATGCAGAAAATGTGAGGCTTTAAAAATTGATTATCAGGCACCGGTCAAGAAATGGTGGCAGTTGCCGAGTCGGATTAGTGTCATAGATGAGCGACAGTTCGCAAGGCTTCCGCGTACGCATTTCAAAAGAACAAGTACGAAATCGCATGCGGTGTGGATTTTTTTTGCTCTTTTCTTATTATGCTATGCTATGCTATAGTAAGAAAAGAGCAAAAGAAAATCCACACTACATGCGAATTCGTACTTGTTCTTTTGAAATGCGTACGCGCATACGTTAGAGAGTTTTTCCGGGAAACGCTACCACTAGTATTCTGAGTCTTCGTCGTTGAAATGCCACAATGTCAGTGAATGAAATGCCCGATTCCATATATATCGAACATTTTTGATCAATCTCTGTCCGTAAAAACGAGCAATTTACTGACGAGAGTATTTCTGGCAAATGACTGTGAAACAACGTGAGAATACTCACAATAGCTGCATTTGGGTTTATTAGTTCTCATCATGCTTTTCAGCTATGCGATTACGAAAATTGGTCTTATTTTGGCAAGAATTGTTTTTGGTGGAGTTTTGATTATTTTTGCAGGTTGCTAATGAACTAAATCCAGCCAACAAGTCAAATTCCATTTGGAAGATTCTTTGTTATCATGACAATCTGTATTTTCCACTTTGAGATTTTCTAGTATTCTCGTTACTTGTACGCGAAATTTAGTCTGCATATCAAATTTGAGCTTTCTGAGACGACAGAACTAATTCGTATTGATATATTCTGAAATAAATCATCTCTCCCGAAAATTTGAGATCTGAAGTTGTGAGTCTATAAAAACCGTGATGCCTTCAGATTTTATAATAGCACTCATCCATCTTTCTACCACTCAGCTGTCTCAACTTCAGAATATTCAGTGATATTTCTTTATTTATGAAACATCATTTCCAAAATTAGTTTGATCGATCACATGAACGTCATCTAAAGGAAAATTTTGATGAATATATTCACTCGCATACATTTCCCAAATAGTGCTACTTTTGTTATTAATTTAAATTATACATATACAAATTTTAAGTGAGCTTTCTAGCTATAAGTGTGGATTGAAACGACTCTGCTATCTTTTTTTCTCAGCTGTGAAGTAATGAAAAAGTCATTACCATCGAATTTCGTTCATTTGTTTGCTCTTTTAAGTACACACGCGTGTAAAATTCGTATTTGTTCTGTTGTGTCCTAGATTCCCGCACGCTAATGGGTGCATTCAAATTAATTCGGTTGGCACCGCCATCTTTTCTACTCACGGATACATTACCGTGTCCGTGACTTGGCATGCAAAGTTCAAGTTGTCCGATTGCAGAGTGCATGGTGCAAGAGGTCGCACATGTGAACAAATAAATCGGAATGAATTTTGGGATTCTCCATTGAGAGCAATTAGAGACGTCGTTTTGGAGAGGACTCAATCAAGACGAGTTATTTATACAAGTGCAAAGATTGCGGTGAAAATTGTTGGAGGAATCATACTAGAATGCCTGCTTTTATTGCGAAGGATGGATTACCTAAACGAATCTGATGAGTAGATTTTAAGAAATGTATGAGTTCGTATTAACATATCTAAGAAGAATGTTATCATCACGCTATCATCGTGAAAGTAATAAGCTGTGACTTCATATCATGCCACGTCTCTCTGTTCTGAAGCTATAGACACAGCACTGCATCTTCCTAACTTTTTTTTTTTTTAGTGGAATAAGAGCGTTTCACATGTCAAAATGTGAACATTGTTCATTCCGATTTCCATTTAAATATCATTTCAAATTAATTTATTGGATGATATTGCTGAATAATATCATATCCATAAAATTAATAATTTGTGTTTGCACTTCACGTCAAATTCAGAAATTTTCTGTGTTTATTTACGCCAAACTCATCTAATAATCAATTTGTGGACAATACCATCACGCACGGATAAACTACGAAGTGGGTATTCCACGCCTAGTTCAATTAGGCTTGTTTTACTACAAGCTCCATCAGCATCGACACACGTTTAGCACAGGAATCAGCATTCAATTTGACCACACCTGATCGCCTGATCATTTTATCTCTTCAAACCATTGTTCGGCGCACGAATAGCGAATAACCACGAGGACAAGTGGAGATAATCAAACTGGTGCACCAAGCAGTTTTGGAGAAGATTGTACTCAGGAGGATACTGATGGAAAGTTAATAAATTAAAACACATTCAGAAGATTATTAAGATCATATCAACTATTAATATGATGCTGTATCAAAATGAAGCACACTTGCTGCTGTTTTCCTTCCTCCAATATGTAAAAGCGAGTTCTTGAACTTGATTGACAGTACAGCGACGATAAAGATCACATTATGTGGATCTTGAAGTTAGCAATATATTTGACGCTTCAGGCACCTGTCAGGGGAAAGTTGCTAACTTCGAATCTCACATTATCTGATCATTGTGTCGCATAACAGCTGATAAATATAACTTGACATAGTGAAAATGTTCTAAATCCAGTTATATGTTCGTTGTTCATGATGGTTATGCTGAGATAATTTAGAGTATTCCTTTATCTAATCGTAAAAGTATACTGGGCAATAATAACTTGATAAGCATGTGATTATTTATGTTACTTGTTTGATTAGAGTGCGAATAGCAAATGGCGAGAGATGGAATATTGTTGTTTTGGATGTAAATAGAAGGACTAACGTCTGTAGAACGGTATATTCTACAACAAGCATTGGAAGTTTGGAACGCGAGGATAACGGTTTGCTAGTATGGAATATCTTATATAATTTTTGGTTGTGGAGTGTGTACATTCTAAAATATTGTTGAAGAAATTTATTTTCTCTAACATTGTTTTGAAAACTGCATATTCCACATGCAAAAAAACAAGTGACATTCCAACAAATCGTTTAGAATTATACCATCATCATTTTAAACAAACCAGGAGCTATAACTATTGATTTCTGAATTTGCGTCTGATGTTGATGAATTTCCAAGATCTTGTTGAAAAAAGTATCGTCTACAACATATTTTGAATGGCGAACCGTAGTTCTCGTCTTCGGCTCGGATTACAAACTTTTCGCTCGTTTGGAATGAATGTCATTCCAATACTTGTTGCAAAATTTACTATTATTAATGAGACAATGGTTTTCTAAATGTCTCGATTTTCAAGGATAACGTATCGATGTGCGATAATGACACGGAACGGGAACGTTATTTATCAATTGGGCTTCAAAATCCCAAGACAGTAATGATAAGAATAACTCAATTTTCTTGAGATGTGGCTATCCACATTCTAATTTGTTTGATCATCATCAGGTTACTGTCAGACCAATAACTGAGTGTAAAAATGTGTAACTATCGAGATTATTGATGAAACTACAGTATTAAATGCAACTTAAATCTGATTCGGCTTCGGGGAAAGCTACACTTCCGATACAAATCTCAATTCAGCTTCTGACCTCATGGAGTTGAAGCTTCCAAGTTAAATTAAATTAAAGATCTGCAAAAGTATTATTGAAATAAATAGGACTGTCTTACTAAAATTCGATCTAATCTAATGGCAAATAAGTTCCTTTTTCTCATTGTTGATATTATAAGCAGTTAAAATTAAAATTAAATCAGATTATTTTTAATTTTGCTCCTCATATCTGGCAATTTTTTTTAAAATAGAAAATTTCATGACATCTTTCCGTTTGCAACTGAAATTATGGCTTATTTCAAGCCAAACGATCAAAAGAAATTCATGATAATTGATTGTAGTGAAGTGAAGTAACAATAATAATGACGACGAAAAGAAAATGAGTGTTTGTATATGTCGATCTTCTTCTGAGGTAGTTAATTCCATTATGTTTTCTATTGAAAGTGAGATAAAGACAACTGAGACTATAGCCTATTCAGACAGAAAATTCGAAAGTAATTAATAATAATTTGGTGCATAATACCAGGACTGATAATAAGGAAGAAGAATTAGACTGGAGCAAGGGTCTCTCTATATATTTCAATTTGATAGAACTTTGTAGATAGTATTTATATATATTTATCCTCAAACATTTAATCAACTCTATTGTCATATTTTCTATGGTCGCGTCACAGACTATAAGAGACAATTCATATACCTAAGGAAAGAGAATGCAAAAGGGAAGCATTTCGATATGCCGGCGAATTATTGCTGGTTCAATATTACGATTCGTATCGATCTCAAAGTAATAAATCATTATGCAGTATTATTATCACATCACAAGTGTTACACTTATTGAAAAAGAATGACCTTTCACGCATTTCTAACCAGAAATATCAATTGTTATTCGTCCATTTATCAATTGTTTACAGTTCAGAAGATTGGATACGCTTATCAATTTCTGTTTCTCATTACTTATATAATATTGATTAATGAGAATTGAGTAATTATACCTGGAAATAATTCGAGAATATTTGGAGTTCTCGGTTGCCCAATATAAAAACTCAGTAACTGATAAAGATAGAATTTGTCTGAAAATCGAGTCAAATGCACTTAGTAAGCTTAAAAAAATTGATATCTTCATAAAAATCTAATTTTCACGATATATTTATTGAATTGTGCGTGAAAGATCCCACAAGGACTAAAAACGACAAAAATTCAATTTAAAATTTGTCAGCTACTGGGTTCTAAAGTTGAGCAGCTGTTCTGTCTGATGAGGATTATTTTGTATCCTTTGAGAAAGTATTGATCGCCGAAGTAATTCAATGAGAATTGGAATGTAATATATTCATGGAAGAGAATGACAATTTCCAATTGATGTATTTTATATTCATATCAAAGGGGAGTTTTTACAGTCTGTTTTTAAGACATGACTGTAATGCTTCCGAATCAAATACAAATACTGGAGATGTGAATTGAGAAAAATTATTAATTAAGAACACAACATGTATAGTTTTTTCTTACAACATTTGGAGGTAGACGAATGGATAAATTGGAATACCGTGCCTTCAAAAAATTATTAGTTTGGTCGGTTTATCGCCAACGGAAATCCATCCATAGTTGGTGATAGTCTATACAAAGATTTCTACTCTTTCTCAATAGAAAAAGAATAGGACACTGACTTCAGACATGATCATACATCATTTGAAACCATTCCCGTGAAGAACAAAATCTGCAGCTACAGATGGAACCATCAAGATGGTGCACTACTTGACTAGAATTTATAATTGACATGAGCCATGAACCTAATCAGATTATCCTTTTATAAAAGTGAGGTGAGGATCTGGAATGTCAAATTTTCGATCCATTTCAGAATTATCTTATATGACCCTGGTTAGGATTACTTTATGTGGCCCAGTTTAAGATTACCTTAGGTAGCTCTGAACTGAGTTTCTTCAATATTACTTATTTTAGCGTATAAGCACTTGAAAAATTTTGTTTCTGGAAAAAACTCACTCAGATGAAATCAAATACCTTCTTCATAACTTCAGTAGGTATTAAACAGGATGATCAGATAAAGAAAAAATAATTTCTTCACAAGGTTATCCTGAGAGTAACTTCAGTTACCTGATAAAACAAATGTCTTTTTCATTCAATCATTTTGACGAGAGAACCTTAGATTTAATTGATCAGGATAACAAGATGAAATACAAATAATTTTGTCATAAAATCATTCTGAGAAGAGGTTTAGTTAATCCTGAACAGGATCAGGAAATAAGACCAATCAATTTTTCAAAATGATATCTTGAAAAGAACCTCAGTTAGTCTTGAGCTGAGTGACCAAATTAAAATCAAGTAACTTTTCCATTTGGTTATTCTAAGAAGAACTTCAGTTGGATCTGAAGAGGATGATTTAATTGAAATCAGACAATTTTTTATGAGGTCATCCTCTTGAGAAGAGCCTTAGTTTATCCTGGACAGGATGATCAGATAAAGAACAAATAACTCCTTCATATAGTTAGCGATCCAAAAAATTATTTCGATTTACTGTCCTCTCCCAACAATTTCTCATTCGTACAGTTTTTCTGAGAAAAAGTTAGTTGAGGATGACCTATCGCGAATATTTTTTTAGTGCATGGTATTATTCTGACTACGTATCCTGATATGGGAGTCATAAGGTTTGCCTTATTGAAAAAAACTTATTCGACCTGATAAGGGTCTTATGGTACTGGAAATATAGTTTTGAACGATCTATAGTTGAAGTCTGTTTTTAGGTTGTGGACATATCAAAAGATTCAAAAGAATGAGTACGTTACATTTTACGACAATAATTAGATATGAGGAAGCTAGTGTCAAATAGCTTGTCGCATTTGCTGAATATTGATTGAAAGTGAATAAGAAAATAAACTCAACCGTTTCAAATAGGATTTAATTGATTCTGTGCATCGATTTATGACTATGAATAAGACACTTAACGCCGAAAACTGAATAACAATCAAAGCAGTAGGTGGAAATCATTGACTCTTAATTGAAAATGTGGAGTTGATACCATCTGCCGAGAAGATCTCGACCAGTGAACATGTAAAGAGTAAAACAATAACTGGCAAGTATAATTTTGACCACTGGTATGAAAAAATTCTTTAGAAGAGGTCGGATTGAAAAAAATAAACCTTCACCCACCAACCTACCAGGATCATGCATTGTTCACAGTGGTGTTATATTAATGAAAAAATTGAAAATTTAGACTACGAATTGTTCGGACATCCTGCTTATCGATCAAATTTGGCTTCCACTGACCTCAAACTATTCCTGAATCTAGTTTTTGGCTTGAGAAACGAAGAGGTAGCAGCATCCATAAATAGGTGTTTAGAAGACCTTTGTGAAGTCCAATAATCGGACGAATATTAGATGAAGTGTATTGGTTTTATAAGGAACTACGTAGAAGAATACTTGAATTTTCAAATTGAGAATTTTGGTGAAAAGCTTTTTACCTTGCCCTCATATGCAATGATAACTACGTGACAAATAATGTAGAAAAGTGAGACTGATTAGATTTGATCAAGAATTGTAATACAAATGCCAACTTGACGCGTTATTATTATAGTTTTTGTGTCATATTAAACGATAACGAAATGCGATAGGAGTATAAAAGGACAACCATGATGTGGTTGTTTTTAAAATGAATGAAAAAAATGAGTGAGGTTCCTAAAGATTAAGGAAACAGTATCTCTTGAAAAATTTGTATATGTCTGAAGTCCACATTTGATCGCGATATTGCCGGGCGGTGTGTGTTCTATTATTGACTTTTAAATTTTCTGCTAGAACCTGAAATTGCGTTTGAAGAATGATATGCGTCCTCGACTTGGTCTGTACGTATTTATGTGGCACCCTACAACTCATAGTTTTTTACCGATTTTAGTAATCTTTTTGTTTGTCGTTTGATGAACATCAGGATAAGACCCTAATGAGTTGTGAAATTGTTTGATTTTTGTAAGATAATTTATTACAATTAACTATCATAAATATATCGCATCACTTAGATAAATAAATATAAGACGTCAAGTGAGCATTTATAATATTTAATGATACGTAAATGCGTAGAAAATATGAACTTGATCGAATTCGAATTAAATGTAATAAAAAACGCATATCTAGATATTGCAAATTGGTGATAATATATCTGAAGATAATTAGCCTTGACAATAAAAAAGTGTGATACGTTTATCGAAAGCATCTTCAAATTATATTGTTTATACGTAAGAAGAATAGAGGTTACCATGGCGATAACAATAACATATATTGAAATTCAATTGTTAGATTATTTATTTGTATGGATTTATCTGACTGATAAAGTTGATAATTTTTGAGTATTCTCGGAAAAACAAATGAGTAGGTCAGTTTATTGTGATTCAATACTTTCTATAGTCTTCCAACAGTATTTTATCAATGAGAGTTATCAAATCACTGGAATGAACCAATTATCATTCCAATATGTCGTTTGGAATAATTATGTACGCCGTTTGGAAATCAACACGATTTTCGCTGAATTAGAAGCAATTTCGCCGCATATTAGCTCGCTACGTCTGAACAATTCAGATATTCATTCCAAGCTCTGCATTTCATGTATAAAGCTCTCAAATTTCCTTCTAAATTCTTGGAAAACAACAAAATCTTGTTAGAGACAGTACTCTACAAGATATTTGGAATGGACTATTTCCACTTATTTAGATCAAACTATTTTGACTTTCCGGCAATCAGTTGCTTGAAACATCTCATATTTGTGGGAATTAATTTTTATATTACCTATTGAAAAAGCTAGTGCAGAAAGAGCGTGTTTAGAGAACTTTGTGATTATCAATGAACTAATGACATTTTTAATTAATTTGAGTTGATCGTAATATTTGCATTGAAATACTTGCGTGCGTTTCAAATTTGATTTTCAATGATTTATTTGTACTCTAATCATAATTTATTGATAACTTCAAGGAGCAAAAAATGGAAACATGTGTAGATAATACGTAATAAAATTATTGTTTATCATACTTTTATATGTTAAAATGCATTAAACGAACAATGTTTAGGTAGTTTTGTATTAAAACAGTAAATAATAAACGTTCAACTCAAATACAGGAGCAAGTCTTTATAAATGAGTATCCTGGGAAATCCAAACCAAAAATAGTAAAATTATGCAAATAAATATTCATGAGGACGAAGACACTACTGCTTATTACGTCCCACCTTACAAATACGTAAACTTGAAGCGTGATAGTTCGTGATTAGGGTTCCCCTTTTCCTCAATAATTTCGCATGCACTAAAGCAACGTCAAGCAATATTACATAATATATTGTAAACATAAAAAGTTTATGCGAGGTTTTTTCAATTTTTCGTCATCAAAGACAATTAAATGATGTGTAGAAGTATTGTTTATAAATGAATTATTCATACGAATTCTTGGAAACTAGGCTATTAATATCAGTAACAATAATTATTTTGCAGTTATTCTATATGAATATTGTTGAATAATAAATGCATAGAAAGTGAATAGGCCAAACATGGTATAGTTTTCTTCTCTTAATTCAATAGGAAAAGTTACATGTTTAAAATTTAAATGAAGAAGACTTTGTGTGTCATTATGAGTGGGGGTGAATAATATTAAACTCATTCAATTGAATCTTCCGATTGAGATGTTAAAAAATTTAAATAAAAAATATTGGGCTGTCTTTCGAGTAAAATTTGAAAAATTCGTGCTCGAATTTATGCAATAAATCTGATAAAAAATTTGAGAAAGAATGAATTTCCATTTGATTCAATTTGAATCCTAAGCAAAAAAACAATATTGAAACCATTTATTTCGAACAAAAAGCAATAGGATTTACTCCGTTCTAGCACACGTCTTTCCTGAAAGACCAAGTAAGCTCTGTTTATTCGTCACTATGATAATATACGTTTGCGGGAGAAAAAACAATCAGGAAATGTACGAAGCTCTTCTAATAGAAACGTGACATTTCAACGATTTTTTTATTGGGATTTTATTGTGAAATACTATTAACCATCCAGGAAAACGCAAGAGGATTATTTGAAAAGGAGATGAAATTGATTCCAGGAAGTCATCAATGTGAAGTTAATCCTGGTTGATTGGATAATAATTGATTTTCCACCTTCCTATTCAATAATTCGGCGCTACGTATATTTCTGTGAATGTTATTGCACATTAATAAAGAAATACAGAATCAGAATCCTGTTATTAAATTATACATCGTTGAATCGAAACTCCTGAACAATTATTCGTATTTCAACCGAATTTTGTTCAAATCGTAGATGGGGAAAAATAATACTTAAATAGGGGATATGGATGAAATTTAAATTTGGTTCAAATATTTTTATTCCGAAGTTTTATTGGTCGGACTTTTGTACTAGACCATTATTTTGGTAATTAATAAATAAAAGTGCAAATTTAGCGATGGGAATTCAAAGTTTTATGACGCAGCACCATTAGTTAAAGCAAAATGTGACGTCAAATACTATGCCAACAAGTGCGCACTGCTTACATTTGTATGGCATTGCAGGCTTTTGATTGGAAAACATAGTAATAACGTGTGTGTTGTGAATTCATTTATTGTTTAAGTGTAATTTTAGCATCCTAGTGAGATTATAAATCATTCAAGACAGTGGTTTTGTGAAAGCACAATCGGATAATCTGTCAAGAATAGATCCAATCATGATGTCGTCTTATTTTCTTTCAAATTCAAATTTTACGTCCGCTGAAGTAAAAAGAGTAAACACTGCAAAATAATTATTCAATAATAACACATTATGTACGCTATTTTAATAAATACAATCCGAAATATGATGAGCAGTGAACATAACCTATAATTTTTGTTTATTTCAAAATGAGCAAATGTTAAACGAAGCCGCATACATCCACTGAATTTTATTAGTAAAACTAATCACATATAATGTTATTCATGATCTGTCAAGTTTATTATGATACTTTATCTCTTATGATAACCTTACATCATTTCTTACGTATTTTAAAACCTGTCTGGATTGGAAAAGAGACTTTATTAGGTACATTTCTGATAGTATTTTGCATTCAGACACAATGCAATACTTATAAACTGACTTTTGACTTTTTTTAATGCTGAAATAAGTTGAGAACGAGAACTGTAGTAAACAATGGACTGTAATGTCACTGGACATGGTGTTAGACGTCATCAATAGAGCGCGCGAAAATGGCAGCGTTTAAACAGCTCAAAATTATTCTCAATTTTAAATATTTTCTTAAACTTGATTATAGCACTTTTGAACATAATTTATATTTTTTACTATGTTATAATGATGTAAACAGTGAATTAAAAATATAAAATGAATTCATCAATCTCCGCTGCTCCGTTCAAGAGTTTTTTTCTTACTGCCGTATAAAGTGTTGAAAGTTAAATAGTGTGTACTAAAAATGTCGAATACACGTGGAATTGCGACTATTGTTGCTGATGCCATTAGCAAACAATTGAATGATGATGATGTGATCAATAAACTGATCGACAAAATTTTCGAACGGGTTCAAGAACAACTTGCTGAGCAAAAATTGCATTATGAAGCAATCATCCAAAAAATATCGAATGATAACTTGGATCTCAAAGAGAAGCTCGATAGACAGGAACAATATTCCCGGAGGAACTGCCTAAGAATCTTCGGTATACCAGAAGAAAAGGAAGAAAATGCTGAAAAGAAGGTCAGTGATTTACTGAACAATAATCTGTTACTCAACATCCCTTCCCATAATATTGAAAGATGTCATCGTGTTGGTAAAATTCGTCAGCCCTTGTCCCAAATAAATAAGTGTGTTAATGCAGATAGCGCTGTTATCCCAAAATTTCGCCCACGGCCTATTATTGTTAAGTTTTTGTCATATAAAACGCGTGATCTTGTTTTAAAGTCAAGATCAAAATTAAAAGGTTTGAAAATAACGATCAAAGAAGATTTAACAAAGAAAAGGTTGGAAGTTTTGCAATCATTCTCAAGCAAATTTGGCTTCAAAAATGTTTGGTCCATTGATGGCAATATATATTATAAGACCGATGGAGTGATTAAAAAGGCCAACTTGTTCGATACATTTGAATCGTAAATGTATAGTTTCCTATATCAAACTGAAACACCTATTTTTCATTTTGTATTTTTATATGGAGTAGCAAAATCTTCATACTGTATATTTTTTTTTGCACATATCATATTTTTGCTTAATTTGATTTATTATATTGGTTTTTGTTAAGTTCATTGCCCTATCATCGATTTGGCGAGTAGCAACAAATACTTTTCAGATTACTTTGTTTACATTTGTATTTTTTCATTTATATCTTTTATATTAGTACGTTTATATTATACTTTTAGAATGAATATTTTTTATCAAAATGTTAGGGGTTTGAATACTAAGCTGGTGGATATCTATACAAGCTCATATACTACCGAGTATGACATTATCGCTCTTTCTGAAACCTGGTTATCAGATTCAATATATAATAGTGAAATCTTAGACCCAAATAAATATGTAATTTATAGACAAGACCGTGATAATAAGAAAGTTAATAAATCTCGTGGTGGAGGTGTACTGTGTGCTGTAAATACGAAATATAAAGCGTCCCGTATTGATTTGGCTGTTAATTCAGCCTCAGGAAGTGATGTTATTGGGGTGAATATACAGTTAAATCCAGGTGAGAGTCTGACTGTTATTGTGTTCTATTTACCATCACCAATTTCTTTTGATGAACTTGATATGTTATGTGAAGTACTCGAGTCTTATCAGTCCTTATTTATGTCTGATTTTTTAATTGTTGGTGACATCAATTTGAATAGGCTTACTGAGTATTATAATAATGGCTATAGAAATAATTATATCACCAGATTTGATAATTTTTGTAACTTCTTAAACGCCAACCAATTCAACAGAACTTTAAACTGTGATGCTCGTATTCTTGATGTAGTGTTGTCTAACAAAAATTGTGAAGTCACACAAGAATCGTGTCCCTTAGTTTTTGAAGATAAATATCACCCAGCTCTTAGAGTCTCCTTGCAAACTAAATATGAACAAAACAATTGCACTATAAACGTTGATCCTGTCTATAATTTTCAACAATCAAACTTTGAACTAATGTATAATTTACTGAAAAACACTGATTGGGAAGCTCTATCTGAATTTGATAACGTCAATGCAGCGTTCGATGAATTTTATAGAATAATAAATAGCATATTTTCACAATGTGTTCCGCTAAAACGTCGCAGACAGTCTAAGTATCCTGCTTGGTTTACGAAACAGATAATAGGCGACTTAAAATTAAAAGAAAAATATAGAAAAGCTTTCAGACGGACAAAAGATGATAGTTATTATAAATTATTCAAAACTCTTCGTTCAAAAATTAAACAGGATACAAAAAAAGAATATAATAGGTATATGAAATCAGTGGAGAATAATATTATCAAAGAGCCTAGCAATTTTTGGTCATTCATAAATGCAAAAAAAAATACTACCCGCATTCCCGGTCAGATGTTTTGTGACGACAAACACTATAATGACACATCTAGTATAGTTCAAGGTTTTGCTGATTATTTCTCGAGTGTTTATCGAAACACCGGCAACACTGATTATTCACGTATTTCAAGCGAACTCTTAACATCGAACTTTTTCTCTATTTGGAATATTACTGAAGATAACATTATTAGTGCGATTGATAGCTTAAAAGCTTGTTGTTCACCTGGGCCGGACAATCTTCCAGCTTATATTTTGAGAGGCTGCCGTGATATATTTGTGAGACCTTTTCATATACTATTCAATATGAGTATCAGAACAAACACTTTTCCTTCTGTGCTGAAACGTTCTCGTATCTGTCCAATTCTCAAATCAGGTGATCCACATGATATTAGAAACTATAGGCCTATCTCCATACTATCCAGTGTTGCAAAATGTCTAGAAAAAATTTTATACCAATATATATATCATCATGTATGTAATCTAATTACTCCCATTCAACATGGATTTATGCAAGGTAGGTCTACTTCCACGAATCTAACTAACTTCACTCAATTTATAGCCACTAATTCTAATGATAACAAACAAATTGATGTCATCTACACAGATTTCGCTAAGGCTTTTGACTCGGTCAATCACAATTTGATGCTTTTCAAGTTACAATACCAGTTTAATTTCTCACCAAATATGATTAGTTTTCTAGAATCTTATATGTCGGATCGTCAGCAGTCAGTACACTATAACAATTATCAGTCAATTAATTTTTCTCTTTGCTCTGGTGTGCCTCAGGGCTCTAATTTAGGCCCCTTATTATTTATTTTGTTTATTAACGACATCACACATTGTCTGAAGTCCTGTCAAGCACTTTTATATGCTGACGACTTGAAAATATTCAAAGTCATTAATAGTGATACTGATATCCTGAATCTACAACTTGATATAGATAATTTACAAGATTGGTCTTCATCTTCTCAATTACCCTTCAATATCACAAAATGTATAGTAATGACATATTCAATGAAGCAATATTCAAATAACTATAATTATCGGATGGGTGACAAAATTCTAATGAGAGTTTCAACCATCAAAGACTTGGGTGTTATTTTTGATCCAAAATTACATTTTAATCCACATGTCAATTATATTGTTAGCGAATCTTATAAAAGTCTTGGTTTTATTATACGTAATTCGCAAATATTCAACAACTTATTAACTCTCAAGTCTTTGTACTATGCATTCGTTCGTTCAAAACTAGAATATTGCGTCGTTGTATGGAATCCTATCTATGAAAAATACGCTATGGAAATAGAATGGGTACAAAGAAAATTCATTCGATATTGTTCCCGCAAGTTTTCAAGTGATTTTGATATATATACTTATAGTTATACTAACACTCTTAATGAATTTAATATCACTACACTTGAAAACAGGCGTACTATACAGTCATGTATATATTTGTTCAAAATTATTCATCACCTAATTGATGATTGTTCTAGCTTAAGTTGTATATCTATAAGTGTACCACGACATACTTGTAGGAGTAAATTTGTTACTTTTCAATTAACGATGGTGAGAACAAATTATGAAACCAAGGCACCTTTTAGAAGATTATGTTCAATTTACAATGAAATTGCCTCTCGTTTTGAAATAGACATATTTAACCATAACTTTGTTAGTTTTAAGAATGTATTATCACAATTGCTTTAAGCAACAAATTATGTTTTTTTTTTTTTTTTGTGATATTTATACCTAATTACGCTACTTGTGTCCTTAATTGTAGATATTTGTATTTTTGTTTTCTAACCCTCAGTAATTGGGATCATTTGATCCTGTTGAGTGGTTTATCAATAAATAAATAAATAAATATACCCTATTGACGGTATTATGGGTACCAATTCCAAATTGTTGTCATAGGGACTTGAATATTGTATATTGATACATATGATATGATCTACAAATTTACGCTGGTAACAAGCACGATACTTGAAATCAAATCTTATTCTTAAATATTTAATTTTTCCATAGTGAATAATTTTTTTCTATTGTTTTTATTCGAATGATAGACATATGTAAAAAAACAGGCATCAAGATAAAAAAAAGTGACTTGACGACATCGAAACATCTGAATTTGTCCACTGGGTGATACCTGTATCGATAGTTTTTAAGATCTAACAACTGTCTACTAATTTCTGTACTTTCAGATATTTCATCTACAATCATAATAGTTTCAAATTTATGCGAAAAATTAGAATAGTATTTCAAATAAAGTTTACTTCTGGCTCAGCAGATGGCTATGAAAGTATGTAGTTGAAATTTGAATGCTACAATTTGTTTAAATACTGAATTTCCAGCTGATCGTTCTGAATTTATGCAAAAATTTCGAAAAACTGTTCAGTTCAGCCGATCGCAATCATAATACGAGGTGCACAACTAGATGTTATAGAAGTGCTTAATACAAAATTTTAATGGTCTACGACCGATTGTTTTAAATTGATGCGGAAAATTTGAAAAGATTGTTATATGAAGTGCACTTCCGGTCAAGCCGATTAGTACATGAACAGAAGATACTCATTTAGATGCTACAGCAGTTCAAATACTTAATTTTAACATCATACAGCTATTCATTTTAGATTCATGCGAAAAATTTCTGTTAACAAAACTCCAAATGAAATTCAATGACTGTATTTCCTGATTTAAAATTATGTAAAGATATATTCAAGCAACATGCGTTTAAAATGTATCGGAAAGTAAATATTCAATCAAATCAATCTTCTGCAATCCCAGCTTCTATTCCATACATTTGTTCTTATTGTAGGTATTGAAAAGTAGATAAAATCATTCAATATATAGTTTGTTCATGGATTTATTTCCTGTTACATGAGGTCTTGCATTTTCTTGACACGAGTTTCTCAGCTTATTGGCAATTTAAAAGAGATTCCCAGATGTTTCACAAATTTAATGGAAATATCATATTGCGAGGAATATGAATACATTTTGAATTAGAAAGAGGAGATTTTCAATATTTCATCTTCGACAAAAAAACGACTTCTTTTCATGAATATTTCAGAGCGAATTCTTGAGTAGTTATTCATTTGAAATCAGTGCTATGGTAAAGGAACGTTTGATCATATCAAAATAATTCGGAAGTAGGGTAGACAGGGTCGAATCTCGCTGAAGAAATATTAATCAATCTATCAAATGCACCATAAATATCTGCCACACCCACATAGGTTGAATTATTAATAATGACTTGAATTCAAATTGGACACATATTTAATCTGGCATCATGCTTACTAAGAGAGATGATTAGAGAAATCTTATTTTTCAATTCAGCATACCTGAATACAAACTGAAGGATTGTATCAGATCCTAAGCTTGTCAAAAAACTTGAGAATATTGGTATTGAACTATGGAACTCAAGAATACATAATTGGGAAGGATCGAGAGTGTAACTTATCTTCGGCTTTGAAAGCATATTGAAATTATTCAGAATTAGCGTTATCGAGTTTTCCCAACATTTTTCAAAGAATATAATAGAAGGAGAAGAATTATGAGAGAAATATAATCAGTCGTTGGGATATATTCCAATAAGATTAATAACCAAAATCAAAAAAACTTCTAGAATTAATTTTAGATGATAAAATAAAATATTTCATCATATTTTGTATGTTTTTGAGTGTTTGGTATGTGTTATAGCTGTATGATTCGTGTAGAGATGTTGTAGACCGGCGTGCGTGTATAAAGACACTTTTGTCATGTCGTTGAGCTAAGTGAGCACACTCGAATTTCCTAATCAAGCGAGTAGAAGGCGCAATTATCTAACAATAGTCCTGTGGCCTTTGCAAGAGGGACTGGCGCGACCAACGGAACACGAACGGAGACGACACGAAGAATGTAAGATTAAACAACACATCTTTACCGGAAATCGCACAGAATCGTTTGCTTCAACACTTATAAAGAGAATAATTACTTCTCCAAATATATCAGATGATATATTTTGTAGATAAACATTGATGATTAAAATTGGAAGCAATAATCAATATTTCCTACATTATTGTAAGAATTATTTGCGTGAATTATTGATCCATATTTATGACATCTATTCCTACTTTAATTTATTTGATATTGTACCCTCGCTTTGATTTGTATTCTATCAGTTTTAGCAATTGGAATGTTTATAACTACAAGGGATCAATTTCTAACATAGTTTTTCGAAGTGGAGATAAATTTGCATTTGAAAAATGATTTGCTTCTTCTTTCTTAATTTTGTTCGTTCTAGGGTACGCTACACGCTACAACTCTTCACTGATTTTGGTGATTCTTCATTCTGTCGATTGGTTAACTAAAAGAATAGAGTCCTATTGATTCTCATTATGATTTGCTTGGTGGCTTCGTTTATACAAACAACTATGTATAAATAATATTTGCAAAACTCATATAAATGTTAGGATTACATGAAATTGACCATAGAGCAATGGATAACCTCATGGAATACCGCGCCCAGGTTCCCGTGGCAAGACAAGGCTCAAGATTGGAGCGAGGGATTTTAAAATTCGATTTTATAATTTTAAGATGACGTTTCGATGTTTTACTTTGTTACTTTGATTCTTGGTGATTTCTTCCGAACGGTTTTCTAAATTATTTATTAATCTCAAACGGTTGATTATTTAATGATCATTCGTCATGATTAATCAATGTAAGCCTATCACTTGGATATATGAATAGAAAACGCAGGTTGTGAGCTTTTGGTTTTACCAATAATTTTTGAAGCCGTATTTCCATCAGAATATTCTAATATTCGAATATATATTTCAGGTAAACAGGACATTATTATTTACAAGTTTTCAGAAGAATCATACCACACAAATTTAATGGATTTGTTGATCGATATTTCTTATACACAATTGAATCAATAAAAGTCCAGTCAAATCAGGGTTTCACCTCGAAATGAGAGATAATAAGCTGCGAACTTGTACAATCCTTTATTTTAGCATTCTACAAGTTTTATTTGAAGTTTCATGAAATCTCGTGCCTGCGTCTTAAGTTATTCAAGATCAAAGGTCGCTGATTCGGTTTTTTGAAAATATCTTGGCTTCTACTGCTCAACTGTTTTTGAAATAGAGCGCAAAGAACGCGCAGCGCTCAGCCATACATACTGTAATGCAAGGTCAACCATGACTTCCAGTAAATAATACCTCGTACAAAGTCAGCAAATCATTAAAATATCCTTAATTATAAATAATTTGTATTATTTATTGGTCAATACTTTATACTTAATAACATTTTACATCTAAAATAATATATTTTTTCAATAATACTCCTACTTTGTGTAATTAATTATAGTATATCTCAATTTAACATCAATGTTGTTAATATGGATTACACAGCATTGCTTGCGCATTACACTAACCTCAAGCTAAAATGCATTGCAACCCAGATTTTCTGCACCCACAGCGTGCAACACAACCATTCTTACAATTGCAATGATTCATCTGGAGCCGATGGTAATATTGTTATCTTTGGATTCAGAAATTCATTTTCCAGCACTCAACCCCATTTTTGCATTACAGTTTGTATGGCTGAGCACTGCGCATTCTCTGCGTTCTATATTAAAAACGGTTGAGCGCATAAAAAAGAATTCAAAACAAAATTTGTCGCAAATTTTATGTTCTACAATTTCTGTAATGAATGTCAGCATTATTGGAGGAATAGAAACCAAGATATTTGCAAAAAAAGGTTTTTTGCGATCTATAATCTTGAATAACTTAAGACGCAATCTTCATGAGACTTTTGAACTTTTAAAATGTCAAAATAAAAGTTTTTAGAAGTTTCCAGCTTATTATCTCTCATTCCGAGGTGAAATCTTAATTTGAATCATTGTAACAATTATGGAAGAGAATCTTCAATATCTTTATGTCAGATATCTGCTTTTAAAACTGCTTCCAATGCTTGAATAAAAAAATAATTAATTTTTTTTAACATGATTGAGTCTTGAAACTTATTAGATTTTTGTAAATAAGAAATTAGAGCATCAAAAAATTCATCCCACATAAAATTGATCTAAAATTGTTGATACATTACGGACTTGGCAAACGCTGGAACTGCGGTTTCATCATTGTTATACACGTAATAAAATTAGCCACATAAAGTCTGAATCAAAAATCAATATTATTCATTAGGAGAATCATGAATTCTTCAAGTAAATCTGGATTAGAGATTTCGTAGATATTATTGATCAAAATTTCTTATACAAAATTGGAATATCACACGTTTGTAACCATTTTGACAGTAAGTGGATCATTTCAATTTACAGGGTGGTTCATCGGTCAGTAATTTTTTTAGCTCGATTATTTAAAATATTATTAAGATATTTTTTGTAACACGTGCACCGAAAGTACTCTATTACAGAGCTAAATTCTGCTCCGAAAGTTCTTCATTACAAACCGTGGTAACAATTTTCATTAATTCTAACTTGACAGGAAATTAATGGATAATTTTGTCCGCTGGGTAAAGATAAATAAATAGTGGGTCATGGATGCATTTTGGATTCTTTTATTTTATTGGTATATGTCAAATTAATACTTAAACGAAATTTGTATTATAGCAGGTGTTCGTTATAATGTGTGCATTGATTGTGAACAGGATAGCACAGAAAATGTGAAAAATATCAATCAATAAAATAAATCATGTAAGTTATGTTTCATTGAATTAGTTTACTGCAGTGTGATCGCAATTGCAAAAATTTGTTTGTCAAACTGATAAGATATTTCAATACATCTAGATTTATTTAAAAAGCTCAGTTATGGGGGTACTTCGGTGCACTTGTTACAAAAAGTATCGAATGCAACACGGACACTGAACGACTGTCATTATTGTTACGGACAAATTTGGCCGCACGATGATACGCCTTTGGGCTTCACCCTCGTCTATGCCTCGTGCTTCGCCTTCGCCTTCGCCTCGTACTTCGCCGTCGCCATTGCCTCGGGCTTTGCCCTCGTCTTCACCGAGTGCAGCCAAATTTATCCTGGACAAGAATGACAGACGTTCGGTCCTTGTTACATAATATATTATTAAAATACTTTTGAACTAAAGTTTATTTACCATTAATTACCTACATTTCTGCGGTATAAGATTTTTAACAGAGTGCTCCATTTTCGCGCAATTATATGCTATTTTATAATTTTTAATGGAACATCTTATATATCGTAGCACATTTCCAAAAATATTTTATTTCTGTTCAAGAAAGTTCTGATTTCCCATAGTTTTAAGATGATTAGTACAGGAATTATTCATGTGAAATAAATACGAAATTGCGCGAAAATAGAGCAATTTTATATTCATTTTACATGAATAATTCCTGTAATAATCATTTTAAGACTATCTATCACAAATCGAAATTTTTTTGGAGATAAATAAAATATTTTCATGAATATGTAAGAATATTAAAAATTATAAAATAGCACATTATTGCGCGAAAATGCCTTATAAAAATTTGATACGGTAAAAATGTGGATAATTAATTGGTAAATAAACATTGTTTGAGAATTATTTTGGTAATATATGAAATAATCGACTTAAAAGAAAAGTACAGACTGATGGACCACCCGGTAAATTTTAGTTGGAATAAGTTTGGTTCGAAGGATCGAAATGGAATAGAGAAACATTTTTTTCTTTAATAGTATTGTTGGGCAAGATTGGCAAGTCACAATTAAGATATAAAAATATTGTTTTTTCCTAGCCACAATTTTGGGTTTTGATAAAAATTGAATTGAAAAAAATTGATTCCAAACAAGACTGTTAGTTTTCAGTTTATCTAATAACCCCAAAGCTATTTGTGTTCTAATAATCCAGAAGTTAAGGCAAATATGGAATTTGAGTCTATTTGAACTAACTTAAACAATCAACTCACCATTTGATTTTGATTTATCAAGGTTATTTCTATACACATACATATTATCGATACCACGTTTTATTATAAGGAAATAGTAGCAGAAAAAACTAGTTGAATATGGGATTACCTTGTGCATTAAAAAAAATTGAGTAATCACTGCGATTATGATATGCTTATTTCTAGTATTCTATATTTATCTCCGAATAATTTGTATCAAATATTGAATTATATATGCATTTTGTACGAAATTTAACGTTCTTTAATTTTTGTTTGACAGTTTCTGCCGTAAATTCAATAATTTAGGCGCTAGGAGACAAAATATGTCTAGAAATGTAGTATACAAATTTTTTTCAGAAGAAATTTGTTTCTGATAGCAACGGTGAGAGATAAAGAAAAAACATGTCTACACAAGATTGTAGAAGGTTTAATCCGCTTCAATTTTGTGTGGAACTATATTTTCATTACAGCCAACCGTTCAAGAGATATATGAGAAAAATCGAAAAGTCACACATATTGCTACGCTGTGGAGTTGGCTAACATCGTATGGTAGTGGCAAAGTACTTTTGGTATAATGATCATCAAAGTCAAAAAGTTTGTTCACAATCCTTCCTTGACTAGAATAACATACAATAATATAAAAATCGAGCCATATTAAATTTTTTAACAATAATTGTTCGTTGAGTGATTCAAAAAATATTCTGTTGAAAAGAACTTTTTATAACTATTTCCTTCTTTCATTGTCATTTTGAAGTGCATGAGATGTATACGAAAATGTTTCTGTTCAAAAAATGAATTCATCAATCTATAATAAGCTGACACCATTGAGTTTTACAGAATAATTTATTATAGATGTTGCTGCATCACAGCCTCTAGCCTTTGAAGGATAATATCCCTAATCCTCTCCATATGAGAACCAATAATTCACATACAAAATTAGCAAATAGCACAACACTGCGATTCATAATAGCAAGGTCGCGACGATTTTCTGTTATCGAAATATATTCAAGACAGCACGTTGTAATTTTAGAATTTTGTATAATTTGTTGTTAATATGTTTGTGATAAGTCACATGCTACAAGCATTGAGTTGAAACGTACGTAGAATATTCTATAGTAGGTAAACAAGAACATTATTTTAATAAGGATATTTCGTCACTAATTCTTTAAATTAAAGAAAAGATATGCCGGTTAGTATTCTTTCTCGGATGTTGTTATAGACAGAAATGTAATGTAATTTATTTTGGTGATGAACACAACAAAAAAACGAAATAAAATGAGAAAATTATACTCATATTTCTGCAGGTACTGCCTTCAAGGATATTTTCTAATTTATTGGTAATGATTGTTTTACAGTTCCTTGAGCAGGATTCTACCTCATTATCATATTCAATAGAATAATTTTAGAATGATTAACTGCACACCGAGAAAGCTAGGTGCCTCTCAAAAAAAAAAAACTATTCCTTTGAGCAAGAGAAGAAATAACGGATCTCAGTTAGATTCTGGATCAACAAAGATGTAGTTAAAAAGAAATATTTCAATTCTCAGATAAGGAGAATTGAAATTACAGTTCATGTATCGGAAAAACCAAGCGGAAAATGAAGTGTTTTCAATATAAATTAGTATTTGTTGTTATCGCCTGGGACAATGAGTCATAGCTAAGATAAATACACCGTGAGAAATTAAAAATCCAGCCAGGAAAATTTGATATCAAACAAAACAAAATTATATCCAATAAATAATATTCCACTACGTCTCAACTCCAAATTCAGCCCTAAGCACTAATAGCAACCCCACCCCATCACTAATTCTAGGTTATATCACGTGTGTCACTTTTCCTCTTGAACATAACCCTCAAACCCTTCCAAAACATCGCCTTAACCTCACTTCTGCAACAGCGCACTAACACACACTAACACAGACACCTAGGTGACCGCTGCTGCTGGGTCTTGCCGCTGCAGATGATGCCATGTTTACTAACCTCCATCAAGAGCCTCGAGATCCATGTCGCACACTGAACGGAGGACACTCGTTCACTGCTGAAGTGGGCCCAAGGCAGCTTGGACAGGGACACGACTCTGGCCCCCCCAGAACTAACACAATCAAAAAGTTTGTCTATGTGTGCAATGAGGAGCTAGGTTTTGAGTCACTGATTTATCAATCAGATTTTTATCCAAAAATAAATTAGGGATGTACTCTTAGGTATATGTCAATATTGGACAAGAAGATAAGGGGTAATCACCATAACAATTGGTCTTGGATATTTGTATATGAGAGATTATCAATAATTCTTTTGAAAACTAGTTTTTAGAAGATTTTTCTGCTCTTCTTTCATCTAAGATAATGATGTCCAATAATCATTTGATATTGAAAAAATAAGCAATAAGACCACCAATCAATTGAACTTGATACAAAGATAGAAATGAGAATGACGATTGGCAGAACTGATGGAACCTACAACGATTTTCTTAAGGCGGGTCATGTCTTGAAAGATCGCTACTAGAAAATCTAATTTTGTGGAATAATGCTGCAATCACAGCTCATCATTGTGAGACCACCTTTTCAGGAGCTAAGAAAGTATTTTCTCAACGAAATACATCAGTATCACCACGTTTCGAGATACATGGTCTTATATCATGATATTAGAATTCAAACACTTGTTGCTTAAATTACTATTGGCCGATTTCACGATCTCGAGTTAAATTAATCCGGTTTAAAGAGCTCATTCCCTTGGTAACAATATCAATTTTTGCATTTTTTGTGTCATAACTGCCCAATCAAGTTAATCAAATAAATCGAAAGCCTGTTTATTGGTTAACTTCCCGTCACTTTAACCCAAGTTAATTTAACTCGCGATCATGAAAACGGGCATATATCTCTTAAATTTTTTTGCTCAAATCCATCCAAAACTGAGTCATCTTATGCTACGTAAATTGAGGCACAGAACTACCCTAGCATTGTGCTCTTCTCTTCTGACAGTTAATTTCACAAAAATTAGTGAGATTTATCTGAAGATTAATCGTACAATCACCAATAACACACCTTCGATTGAAATTCGAACAAGCCTTTTTTAATGGTTTGGTTATCACCTTAAACTCTTGAAGAACTTTTACCAACGTTTCATAAAATGTGCTGATGATCACAAGAACGGATTGATTTCAATGCTTTACTCAAAACCTGGTAATAGCCACAATGTCGGGATGGTAGTCCGAGGAAGCCCGTGAGGTTGTGATGCAACTATCATTTTATTGGTAACCTGATTACGACCAAAAGGTTTAATAAATTGTACCAATGTTCTATTAAAAACCTACACACAAACAGAAGGTGGAAAAATTACAGTTGATCCATTCCAAGTCTAGTAATGAATGTTACGATTTTGTACTCGGAATCTTCCTAGTAACACTAGTTTTTATAGGATACGTGATTACAACTGAAAGGTCCGAATAGTACTATCGTTCTGTGGAAAACTTGACCATGACTGAAAGACCAGATTGATATAATTTTTTTCATTCATGATTTCAAAGTTTCGCCCAAAACCTGGTAATAACCACAATGTCACGATAGTAGCTTCAAGAGCCCCATGAGGTAGTGATGCAACTACCGTTCTATCGATAACCTTATTACGAATGGAAGGTCTAATAACTGGTTCTCATAAACGAAAGGTAATCTCTTCAAAATCTGATGATGACCGAAGTACGTGAACGATATCCTTTTATTAACTGAAATCTTTCTGATGATATTAGTGAGATTGTGATGCTACTTTAGTATCTATGGGTTACCTGATTGGCTGATTACAACTGGAAGGTCCTGTTGGTACTATCGTTCTGTTGAAAACTTGGTCATTATTGAAAGATCAAATTAATACCATTGTTTCAGTCAAAGTATGTTGTCGATCGAGCGAAAATGTACCATTTCATTATTTGAATTCTAATGACGAACACAAGGTGGATATTACATAAGGTTGGATCCCGGGACGTCTCGTGTCTCGAAGTCCCAATACTTTGATCGTTGGTTGACTTGTGTCTCGGGACTTTGAAAATGCCGAGACTTCCCAAACCCTAATTCTGCTGAAATTCTGCTTATAATCATAACAATGATAATAATTTTGGTATGGTACTACCTTCTAACTTGGAATCTGAATATAACCGCAATGTAGAGAGTATTATTATTACACAGAGAAAAATGAGTAGTGAGGGTGGTAATTTCAGTGGTACTGGTAGCAATTTTGATAGTATTCCTAGCAACTTGAAGTGGTAAGATCAAGATGATGGTAGATGGTGATGTCTTGCAACTTGAATAGAAAATCTTACCACTTGAGTGGTATCCAGTACTACTTGCAGCTGTACAACAAATGGAACGTTAATGCTCAAAGTTTCGAGGTAAGGAAATGTATTTCCATCCTTAGCGAACTATATTCGTTTGTACAAAAATTGAATACGAAAAATAATTTTCAAACTAATAGTCTAGACCAGAGATGATCAGCTTTTGTGTATAAGATCTACTTTTTATCTTAAAAATGTGTCGTGATCGATTTACTACTTCAGTTTTCACCATTTGGGTGATAAGACTCAATTATTTATACATTGAACCACTTGAGTGGTACAATTTAGCTTTTTCAGTGTACCTAATGATGATCGTGAGATCGTAGGGATGCTCTGGTACAAATTAGTGGTGGTCCAAAATTTTTGAACTCCCGTAACTATGGTCTGAAATACAATTTAAATCTTGAATCTCCAGAACAGAATGGTATCTCCAAGTTAAATACTTTGAAATCTCATTTGCTCACTGATGATCTTCAACAACTTCAAAGGAAATACCTTCTCTAGATCTAGTAAGCTGGAATTTGGTATTCAGGCTGGGTTTTGCATTCAAGTGATCAGGATATAAAAACATATGAGATTTTCTTTTTTTCACTACCCAAAGTGAGAAAAAATGCAAATTTTTATAATTATCATAAAAAAGGATCTCTGGGTGACAGAAAGAAGTAGCAGATTGGGCATAAGAAAAGTAAAAGGAAGTCAGAAGCATCCTGCAGGAAGAATTAAGATCCCATTAGAAATAATTCTTGTGAATAAAGATTTCATGTTAGTACCAATACAATATCATCGATGTGGCTACTAGAGGATTTGTTCTTGAGGAGCGACCTGAGCAAGATCTATATCCATCAATAGAATGAAGAAAGACTGGTATTATTGATACTGAACTGCTGGTCGTGGACTTCTTCACAATATAAGGTCTTCCGATAATCACTTCGACGATATTGTATTGGTATTAAGAGGAAACCATTTATTCAGGGAAGCGAAATGGATACCTACAATTGATTGAACTTGGCTTCATTACATAACGTTTTACTGCTACGCCATCCCGAGTCTTATTGAAAATTGTTTTGGTTGGTTCTTTTAATTCAATTTTAGTACTTGATGGTAGTATTCACATCACCATGTTGGAACTCAACCACAAGGACTACTTAATACAGATTCTATTTAAAGAAGATGTATCAATGGTCAATTTGAAATTGAGATATTGAAAATGTTGTTGGATGCAGCATTTGGCACGACGAACCTACGATTCTCTGGCAAGTCTTATAGTATCAGAACGTCTCTTAATAGTTGCTGCGGCTTCTACAATGCGATTCCTTAGCTCTTTTTGTGTGATAATGGACATGAAATGAATCATACACACAAAATTATGTAGGGAGGGTTAGATCAGGAGATTGTGGTGACTATTTTATAGGTCCGTTTTGATTGAACCATGACAATTAGATTAGCTTCTATTGTTTTCCACAGTAATTTAATTAGCTTCCAGAACGTAAATTCTGATGCACATTGTTTAGATGAATCTGTCTATAAGAACTGAGAAGGAAAACTAGTCTCGATAATCTCAAATCAGTTACTTTTGTATTAAAATTTTGATAGTGGATATTGTGACGTTACTTGACGTACAGCTGTACTGCTTAGCAAAATATTACTAGAGTGACGTAAAATGTAACGATTATGAATTGACCTTAAAAGTTATATAACAGTTGTCTTAACAAAAATACGCAATTCAGAATATAGCAGATAAGCAAATGATTTATCAATAGTCTTGAAAATATTATCATTCTTTATTTATTCTGTTTCAGTAATATGAACTGTCAATTGCAGTGAGCTTAGTGTTACAATTCTACGCGAATCCACAAGACTAAAGATGGGTTCCACCAACGTCAGTTAAATTTATTCTGAGGTTATTTTATCCGATAATTATTACCATAGTTATTGACTTGAAATAACTTCTCAAGAAACTGGTGTTTGATATCACTCGGTTAAATTTCTACCATTATCGGTTTTCATCAACGTAACCATAATAAGCATCAGTACATAAACCTCGTAGATATTTTTTTTTTGGCAAATGAGCTTGAAAAGAAATCATGATTCGGACAGCTCCCTCAGCTCAAAAATGATCAAACCTTTCTACCCGTACGTAGTATTCAATTGAGTGCATATAGACACAACTCTATGATTGTATATGTGTGTGGCTATGTCGTTCATGAAACATTAGACAAACGATGAAATAAATGCAGAACGATTTACTCTTCCTCCAAACTCACATCAGCGATGTGCAAGAGAGCGCGCGTACAACAAACAGAGAGTTTCACATATTTTTCGTGCTTCATAGAATAAAATCCTCTGTTCTGGTAAGTGAATTGAAATTTATGGCTTTTTGATTTGTTTCGATGAGTGGGTTGCAAGCTACGATCAAATTTGATAAGACTGTTGTATGTTTTGGTTTATAGATGGCAGTATGAATGCTTTGAAACTGTCCTTAGAAGTGAACCAATTTATCAATAAAACTGAAATCGTGATTTCTTCCTACTGAGAGTACTATTAAGTAAAAAAATTCTGGTTATACATTTCTTGAAATTGTTGTTGGGTCAACCTGAATTCAATTATTAATGGGAAAGATTTAAGTTTAATTTGGTGTGGAGAAAGAGCATACATGATATCGTGAAATTTTATTGTTTTATATTCAACAATTTTTTTGCCTAGTTAATTAGGTATTGGCCCTAAGTCATAATTATAATGAATAATTACCATAATAGTAACAGGGCTCAAAATTTATCACAGATCATTTGATAAACTCTGTCACAGGTGAAGAATGCATAAATTTTCTCACGCCTCCAGATAAATCTCATCGACCAGTCAATTCATTGTGTGGAGTGATAATTGAATGATTAGTATTCGGTTCAGTGACCTTCTCAGCAAAATTTGTTAGTGCGTTCCTCCAAACATTTCTCTGCCTTTCGCAGTATAGTACACGTGCAAAACAATTATAATACCGTAATAAATCTCATTAAGAAACTTAATGAATGAAAAAGTTGCTATTTCAGTCACATATTTCAGTTAAGTGCAGAAATGATTCCAGTAAAACATTAGGAATCAATAAGGGTATATTGTGACTGTAAATGTTATTTGAAGCTATTTGAAGATACTTGGAAATACAAAATTTCTTAATGAATATGCATTTGAATGCGTATGTATGCTTGTGTGCTTTTTATCAATCCTATGCCTGAACCATTTGGACAATTGGTTCATATTTTCATAACAATGGGTTTTGAAACATTCACTAGAAATACCTTTCCCAGTTTTTGTAATTCAAAATTCAATGTATGTATAAAGTTATTGAATGCAGTCAATATTATAATCTTTTATTTCATTCTTTCTCTAGAGTTTCGGTCACATCTTGCCCATTTTCAAGAATATAAAGATTTATAGGACCTAAATTGGAACAAATTCAATTATTCCACTTGAATACAATTATACGGTTTTAATTTATAATCAATAATTCTTTTTGCTCTTGATAATGGCCAACGTGCGGCCGAAACTATAGCGTGAGAAAAGAATCAACTGCATTATACCAATTATATTTTCAAGAAGGTATATAGTCTGTATTTTGTTTTGGAAGCTTTTCATCAGGGCTGTATTTAAGATTTTCAAATACTAATATTTTTTTATCGTTTCAAATTACTGCTATTAATTATGTTATTATTATTTCTAGTGTGACGTATCTGTCAACCTACAACAGAACACGTTGGTTTTCACCGTAAATCTTCTTTGAATGAATTGAATAGCATTGTTCATGAAATATTTTTGAAAGTTAGTATGCGTTGACTTTACTATATTGTTTCGGACAGTTTTATCTCAATAAGTAGTAATAATAGGACCAAAGACGTTTTTCAGTATCATATTGAATGAATAGGATGATTGATGAGGCAACATTGTTGTATGGTAAATTAGAGAAACATTCTTGCCTTCAATTGAAACGGTGGCTGAAGTGCCACGGATGGAAATAAAGTGGTATCAAAGAAGAATTAGTGAAGAGGTTAGTATTATTTTCTGTATTCGTCATTCTTGTATTATGTTTATCCTCGAAGTTATCTCATTATTAATTTTGTCATCAATTATTACAAATTGAAATATATGACAGCTCTGTGATAGTATTTATGATAAATGTCATGAATGTCAAGCGATTATGTATTCGCAGAGTATAAAATATACAATCTTCGTATGATAGAAAATACCTTAATTCTCAATTCTTTTATTGATATTAAACTAAGTTTAGCTTATATGGGCCCAGTGCCACCATAAAAATAGAAAGAACAAATATATGTGTCCTTTGTTACGTGATCCAGAGTTTGAAATCTTCACGTCGATACAATTTGATCCACGAATCACATTTTGCACACTCAGAACCATTTTTCATGTGCACTTCACCAGAAATTCATGCGTTCTTCTGTCGATATGTGAGGTAAATAGTACATATCATCTTCTCGTAACGATTTTGAACGACTGTCACTTTGACATATTCTAAAACAACACCGTTTTGTAGTTCCTTTTCTGGCTTTCCGATCTACTATAATTAACTCAGCTCAGCTACAAACTTTTATAATATCAATTATCCCTTTATATCAATAAACTACTTGTATTCAACATTGGAAATACACTTTAACAATATTGCTTCATGATAACTGTACGAAACTGTCCGAAACAATATAGTGGAGTCAACGCATGCTAAGTTACCAAAGTATTTCATGAACAATACTATTGGTAGTGGTATCAACAGTACAACCTTATCGTGAATTGACTTTTATGGGACTGAGATAGTGTTTACTGTAGGGTAAAATTTAATGTGAAAAATCATATACAACACTTAGTCAAGCACAATGTTGGTCGTAACGCGATTCGATCTTCTGATCATTATCAGGTTAACATACTTCAGGTTGTCAATGAAAAAACGAGGATACCTAGTGGAGCATTCCGCACCGTTTATGGAGACTGAAGTGTCTAAGCCACTGGGTCAATTTCACCCAGAATTTATATCTAGAAGCTGGAAAATATTCTTCAGGAATATTTCTTTTAGTTTTACGAAATTGAAGATTTTGAGAGCTTTTCTAGTTTACCAAAATTGTAATTGAGATAAAAGCTTTACCCTCCTGATCCTGACATGCCGTATTGTTTATTTACTTTCGAGCGACGATTGGAGTATGATAGTATTGAAGTTGAAGTCGTGAGAGAAATCTAGCAATTATTTCTATTTATTTTGTGAACATTGAATATCTGCTGAAACTCTAAGGACCAGTTTCACCAAAGCCAGTTAAATTTATCCAGAGGTTATTTTATACGAAAACTATTGTTGATACAATAGTACTCAAAATAACCTCTAGATAAATTTAACTGACTTTGGTGAAACCGAGCCTAAAAGTTATAGGATATCCACTACTAGAGCAATTTCTGATGCTTCCCAAGCTACGTTTAAATCCAGTGATTCACTATCTTATATAATCACACATTTCGAGTCACATTTTTTTTAAGTCGACGCCATGTCTTCATGGATGAACTTAGAGCTTGAGACTCTTTTCAAAAGATATTGAGGGAGCGTATGGCCTTGGATTTATCTCCTATAGCAATATTTTAGAATTATGCTTGGTTTCATGCTCGCGAGTTGAATTAGGGATGAACAATACTTGCAAACTATCCATTCTGTTTAGATTGTTAATATGTGATTCACAAATTCTTAAAAATGTGGATAAAATATATAAGTATGCCATAATTTCCCAGCTATTGATGGAAAATAATTAATTTTATTTGAATATATCACTCAGTGTTATTTCAAATTGCGAAAGCTTCATTATAGTCCAGTCGTCAGAGATTTTGACCTCTCATAAAATGTGATATAGCTGAAACTGGGTTAACTGGTAGTTTATTGGCTGTAGAAAATGATAGAGAAATCTTTGCAGCTCTAAAGGGTATGCTAAGTTCATAATCTCGAAAACAAAATCAAAAATTTGGTTTTTGCGCTATATCTCGAAAAATAAAAGAGAAAAATCAAAAAACTAATAGTACCACCTGAGAGAGCGACAAACTTGCCTTGAACTTATATTATAAGTTAATTGAAAAAAAAAATTGCATTATTATAAAAAATTATGAAAAATAAGAAAGCGAATTCGAAAACTCTACGCGCGCCAAGCCGCTGAATACAAATATTCAAGCGAGGCGTTCAAGGAAAAACTATAGTTTCTTTGTCTAAAGTCTAAAGCATATGGCAAAACAAAAAAGTAAAAAGCATCTCTCGTAAAAAATTTGACCGAAAGTTGAAATTTCTAAAATTTTATAAAATTGATGATATATATTAATAGAGACATTGAAAAAATCAAATTCTTGTACATTTATCATCACAATACTCTCACTTTAAATGTGAAAATAATTAAAATGAGGAACATTGTCTCTGCTTGATAAAACTCATGTTTTAAAATAATATTTTTTTTTCGTAGCATTCATTCGACCTCATTTCAATTTTTAAAACGGTTTTTATTTATTTATATGAATCAGAAATTATTATATCTGTATTTTCAAATGAAATTGAAAATACACTTCATGATGTGTAATAATTCAGAATTTGATACAACTTGATATGTTTGAGTAATCTCTAATATGAGAAATATTCAAAAAAATACATGTTCTTTGCTTATTCTAATTGCTGCAACTTTAAGTTGAGCTTTAAAAAATTATCAAAAATACAAAATTAAAGATGAAATTTTGAGCTTTCAGAATTAATTATTTATTTTTGGATCACGCATTCAAGTTATAAACAAACATTGATTGTAAAATAGACGATTCTAACTCAAAGATATCCAGCCCTGTCAAAATGACAAAACTGCCAACTTCGAAATCTCTTTTGGATTTGATGTTTTGCAATTATTGCAAAAAATGATGTGAGAGAGCTTGTAATTGTAAATCAACAAACTTACTGAGTTTCGCAATATGTGGTTCTTGTTTAACAGGCGATGCTTGTAAAAATTCACCTGAAATTTCAGTGCTACAGCAAGACAGCGTTGTTGAAGATGTCTGTAATGTCAAAGAATGAGAAGATAGAAAGTACAAATTTGAAAAAGAATTTTTATCAATTTTTCAGTTATTTTTCAAAACACATCGTATTCTTTTGTTTATTTATTGACAAATTTTTACTTATTTTGGAAATCTCCATATTGAATATAGCATTTTAATTTTTACTCCATTATTATATAATGATGAGTCAGCAAAAAAACCATGCTCATATCACCTGTTCACACTTTCAAAATTATATGAATTGAATTTTAAAATATATAGATTGAAAAATTTTGGTACGTTCTAAATTGCCGACATATTGTACCCGCTATTTTCAATTTTGAAAATTTTATGTCAAATAATTAATCAGTATACCAAAGAAACCCTGGATACTCATTCTCAAAGAATATTCATATTGTTTTTATCAAACTTTATCATTTTTTTCGATATAAAAATTGTCGATCTTGTTTTCGAGATTATGAACTTAGCATACACTTTAAAGCAGCAAAGATTTTTTTATCGTTTTCTACACCCAAAAAAGTACCTAAAAACCTTGTTTTAGCGATATCACATTTTATGAGAGATTTTGGGATCAATTTGTCTGTGACAACTGGACTATTAGACAAAATTTCCAGCTTCATCCCAATATTTGAACAGTTATTTTGGTCGATACATAGTAATTTGTGTATCAATGTCGTGAAAGTAATATTTTTTGATCGAATCTTTTCTTTGAGTCTGAAGCATTAGTTAAGGCTGCAATTTAGGTGAGACCAAAAAAGAACTTCAGGCCAAGATGCACATGAGGTTTTAAGGCGATCATATGCATTTTGGCAAAAACCGTATCTTAAAGAGCTCATCAAACTGCCTATAGACAGGTATGAAGTGTTCATGAAGCAATTATTGGTACATCAATCCCAAAAAAAGAGCTTTGACAAATATGTGAAAATAGTTATTTGTGTATCAAGGCCGTAAAGGTTATCTTTTTTGGTCGAATCTGTTGTTTGCGGCCGAAGCGTAGCTGAGGCTGCAATTGAGGTGAGACCAAAAAAGAACTGTAGGTCGAGGTGCACACAACGTTTTTTAGGCGATCATTACGAAATAATTCAAAATCACATCATTTTATCTATTTATTTCTAAAACATTGCAATTGTAAATCTTAGTTGCCGTTGAAATTGTTTTATTTTATTGTCTTCTATCAAGTTGACATTTAACAAAAAATGCGTATTTATTTTTTGAATCGCAAGAACTACAGAGTTTGACGGAAGAATATATGTACTATTTAAGCGAAAACTGTTTCTTAAAGAGTTCATCAAGCTGCCCATATAGGTAAATATAAAGTGTTTATGAAATGTTTTTTGACAGATCAGTCCCAAAAAGTAATATTTGACAGATCAGTCCCAAAAAGTAAAATTTGACAGATCAGTCCGAAAAAGTGAAACTTCACGGCCGCAAAAGAAGCCATAAAAACACCTTTTTTGTCATGATCGCCTAAAAAAGTAATATTTGATAGATATGTACAAAATAGTGAAACTTCGCAGCCGCAAAAGGGACCATAGAAACACTTTTTCTGTTATGGTCGCTTAAGAAAACTATTTTAGGTTGAGAGAAATAGTATAATGTTGCTAAACTCCTAAAATTCAAAATATAATTATATTATGTATATGAACCTACATATCATTTGATTGATTATTTGCATTCCAAATGAGATTCAAAAAGATAGCAACGCTACAGTGTAATGTGTAATTGGTGACAATGAGCGTTAATAACGAGTAAAAATCTAATATACCGATATAACCATTGATGAACAACAGTTCGCATTAAAGACAGAGACCAAATGAACGTTCAGTTTTTGAAAACCAATCGTTTTCAAAACTATGTTTCTTCTCTCTTACTTTTGTCAAGTCAAGAATTAATAGAGCGCAGAAGTCAAGGGTTCATCTCTATAAATATTTGTATAAACTGAGAAGTACATTCATAGGTAAGTTTTTTGTCTATGAAGTGCGTATAAGGATAAAATCATAAAAATCAATCAAATATTCGAGTAGATTATTACTGGTTTTAATCAGTATACTCACTTGTCATCCAAAAATTCAATCAGAATACAGACGTCAGGTAAATAAACCTAGTAACTGATTACAATTACCTGTGATAAGAGCCCCATAATTTTCCATTTGAGATAATCCAAATCAATTGATATATAAAATAAATTGTAGCTCTCATCGAACCTTCATTTGATAAGATTCGCCGTAACGAAGCCTTAATCGTGTAACAAAACTCGAACGCATTTAGCTGCACAGATTTTGGTTTAGTTTTCCAAAATACCGGTGCTAAAAGTGTTTCAGATTATTGTTTTAAACGTGGCGCTAAGCTGACAGTGGTTTTGTTTAAGATATGGCAATGCTGTTAAGGACTAGACGTACAAAAGTTGCCTTAGTTTTAAGAATAATCTGTGTTTTGGGTGTAACTGTTACTTATATTTTGATTGGTGCTTTGTCCAGATCGGTGAATTCCAACAGTAATCAAGGTAAGAAAGAAAAGAAGTTGTTTAGATATAACACGTGTTTTTTTTTATCAAACAATCTTTGAAGTATCGTCAAGTCAAGAACAATGCTCCCGTTATCTTCCAAGATAATTTTTTTTGGTAGTAGTAACAGTTATGACGCATTCACTATATTTAAATAAGTTCGAACTACATATATAATCAAATTACATTCACAATCTTATCTTTTATGTATAAATAATTGAATAAATACTAATTGATTGATTGCTACTTGAATCTGATCTACATATAATTATCTAGATACTTTAATCTGATAATTATCAAATTCTGACGTAAAAAAATATATTTTTCGGGCTATCGAAGAAAAAATTTATCTAAAATAATCAATATTAAAATCAATTATCAATCTTTGATGTTCAATCGAAGCGGTCGCTGTTACAGCATGCATGCCTTGTTACTTTTGTTTGGCACCTTCAGCCCTTTTTTTAACGAAATCAAATTTGTGGCCGACGTCGTAGCCATAGCCAAAACTTCGATGGAAGTCTAAGTGTTAGTTTCTTCAAAAATAGCTAGATGAAATCAATCGATTATTCTTAATAAATATGGGTTCACAGATATTTTTTTTAGTGTAAGGAATTCCCGATTTCGTTGAGCGGGTGAAAAGCTTATTTGATTATCGTCTAAGAAACAATTAATAATATAGTTCACGATGATGTGATCTTTTGACAAATCCGTGGAATGGAATGAAGATACAGTTTTAGAATTATAATTTTTAAACGGGCAGCAACTGTAGACACGTGTTTGTCCTTCTTAGGACTCATCAGTACATCATCTGTTTGCAGTACCATCTACCGCTTGAAATCTATGACTGTGAGTCGTAATAAGGGCGAAACACGTATCCACCCCACAGCTGTCGATTCAAAATGATGATCTGGAAACAGGTGCTGCAAATTTTTAACTCGAAAATACAAAATTACTGTAAAAGATTATGATTGATAATCAAAAGCATTATGAATCAATTTGATTGTTCTATACGTTTAAAAACACACATAAGTTCTTGAGATAGATGGCCTTGAAGATTCAAATCTACTGGAAAATAACTTAACAGCTGAATAAATATCACATGAAGTAATAATTGATATAAATAGTGGAGTATCTTATTGTTTTTACTGCAAGATAAAGTTATTCTAATAATAGCAATTGCTGCAATTCTGAAAGATGCCTTGAATCATATTGGAATCATGTATTTATCTAGTTATATTCAATGCCAATTGTTCATCAATAAAATTATATTACGACGTTACAAATGATATTTACTTCAACAAGCTGAGGTGTAGAGATTTGAGAAATAAATAAATCAATTTCATTCCAAATATCTCATGAAATACCTGAAAGGTGATAGTACATTATGCTACAAGGACCGAACAACTGTTATTTCTGTCCAGGATAAATTTGGCTGCATTCGGTAAAGACGAGGGCAAAGCCCAAGGCGTAGCTCCGTGCAGCCAAATTTGTCCGTGACAATAATGACAGTCGTTCAGCTTCCGCGTTGCATACGATACTTTTTGTAACAAGTACAATGAAACATAACTTACATGATTTATTTTATTGATTGATATTTTTCACATTTTCTGTGCTATCCCGTTCACAATAAATGCACATACTATAACGAACACATTCTATAATACAAATTTCTCTCAAATATCAATTTGACATATATCAAAGAAATAAAAAAATCCAACAGCATTCATGATCCATGATCTACAATTTCATTTTTACCCAGCGGACAAAAATATCCATCAATTCCCAGTCAACAGAGAATTTATGATAATTGTTACCATGGTTTGGAATTGAGAACTTTCGAAGCAGAAGTATAGGGTACTTTCGGTGTACGTGTCCCAAAAAATAACATAAACATTGCATCAGAACTATACGTAAACAGGTCTATAAAATGTTTGGTTACTAGGATAGAATGAGTACATCCAATGCTGAGGATTTTCTTCAAATTCTCTGAACATCAGTCTGTAAATGTTTACCATTTAAGTCAATAGATAAGATACTACATAATTCAAGTACTGAAATTTTCCTAAGCCTTTCTTATTTTTATCGTTACTTTCTGAAGAAATGTCAATATTTTGATTGGAAAAACAGAGACGAATCTCTAGTAACCAAACATTTTATAGACTTGTTTACGTACCGTTCTGATGCAATGTTTATGTACTTCTACCTTCCAGGTATTTCATGAGATATTTGAAATGAAATTGATCTATTTATTCCACTTTCTATATATGAAGTAACATTTCGATAAGCTTAAGCTGAGGTTTTCGGTTGTTATTCAATAGTAATTGACTTATAAACAATCCAACATAAATTGAGTGTGCAGCTCCAAAAATATTTATCAAGACTGCTTTAATATCGTGATTCAGTCTGGAAGTCTTTCACGATATTTACAGATGAAAGAATCTCAAATTTCCTATTACTTCTTCTGCAATCCTTCGAGTTTTCTGGCGGGATAATTTATTTTTCAAATAGTTGCTCAATTTTCTCATTCAGTTTGAGTTCATAGTGAAATGTTAGTAATGTACTGTACTCTCCACGAAATATAGGATATTATGAACTCTTTTAGTCGAATTGTCATGCGTCTGGGCTCACTTAAAGTTAATTACCTTTCGTTTTCAATGATCATAATTTATAATTAACCTCTCCATTGAATAACTAACTACGAAAGCTCCAGAATGTAGGTATGATTTCTTAAACTTTGACTTCTCATCACTTTATTTTTATTTTGCGGCCGGTTTTGCGATTGAATTGATTATCAAATTGGTCATTAATCAAATTGCCGAAACCGGTTCAGAATTCATTAAAAACGCATGCTGCCGCAATTTTACCCATGATGTACAGAATTTCCATCTCTAATATTTCTGCTTGCATTATTAGAATAAATAGAAAATTCGATTCTCTTTTTCAGATAATGGATATTCCAGTGAGAGCAACAAAGTGGGAGGCCGCCATCTCCTGGCTGCTCTAGAAGGTGTAAACTGTACACCGGCTTCTATTCTGGAATTCCCTCCTGATGGATTAACCAGAGCTCAACGACAGAGCGGTTGGGCTGTCCTCCACGCTATAGTGGCTTGTTATTGTTTCATTCTTCTAGCTGTTGTTTGTGATGACTATTTTGTACCTGCCGTTAAAAAGCTCTGCGAAGGTGAGTATCAATGAGTAATTTATTTTCGAAAAATTCAGAATTTAATTGTTCTGCAGGTCTTCAGCTTGCTGAAGACGTCGCAGGAGCAACATTCATGGCTATTGCCAGTTCCAGTCCTGAATTATTTATTAACTGCGTTGGAACTTTCATTACTCAGGGGGACTTGGGAGTCGGCACGATTGTCGGTTCAGCGGTGTTTAATGTTTTAGCTGTACCGGCTTGTTGTGGTCTTTTCTCGAATATGGTAATGTTGAATTGAAAACTGGTGGAATATTTTGACTGTTTTGTTTTTGTAGGTCCTGCAACTGGACTGGTGGCCAGTAAGCAGAGATAGTATGATGTATGGAGTAGCAGTTGTGATGCTAATTTTTGTCCTTCAAGATGAACAAGTATGGTGGTATGAGGCTCTGATGCTTGTAGGAGCTTATATATTCTATATCACAGGTATTTATCTACTTTTTCGTCATTATTTCATGAATATCAATTGTTTTGTTACTACTCGAATTCATTTGGTATCTTACCGACTGCGCCAATTATAGTTTCATCTGGAAATAATGATCGAAGCACTGTTATTTTTCTATCATACGAAGCTTTTGTTATGAAGTTTTACATATAGCCATGATAGTATTATTCAATTGTCTTTATAAGTGTTCTCTACAATTTCAAACCAAGTATTCTGATCTTCACTTGAGAAAGGCAGCAAAGATCTTCCCGGCTATTAAAATCGTTGACCTTGTAGTCAATATTTGATTCTTGAGACCGTGAAGTAATCTTTGGGATTTGGACTAAACACGGATTGATCCAACAATGCAATGTTTTGCTGCTCAAAAAACTAAATAATTTTTCTAGCTATGTGTGAATCACATTGTCCTAGTTGAGGATGATTCGTCGTTTTAGGCTAGTTTTTCAGGGCACGACGATTACTTAAGGCAAATAAATAGTTGCATGTCAATTAGCATCAATCGTTTTTCGATTTTATGCAGTGTTTGCAACTATATGACCCTATTTTTGGACAAACTTTGCGAACAAATAATTTGCTCGTCTTGGGTGATAATCCATAATTTGTAACAACCTTACAATTCTGTATACGATTTTCAAGTTCCTGTTGTCGAATTGGCTCAGAGTTTCTCGGCACCAAACTGGAATGATCTGTGCTTTGTTCTTCAGTTAAAAGATACGGCATCCAATAAGGGAGAGCTTTTTTTGTCTAGATCTTCTTACAATACTCTATTTGAAGAGATCTTTTATAGTAATTAAGGTATCAAGGGTGTTGAAAGGATAACAATGCCTAATGTTGCCTCTGGCCCTAGGTTTGTCCGCTGACCGTAGGCATTATCGTCCCTTCAACTCCCGTGGTGCCTTCAATGTTTAATGTGCGACTAATGTTCTACTTAAATTATTGGGCGAATTAGTCTGGACTCTGTTTCATTTCTTTGACTGACTGCGACTGAACACTTGTTGAGCCTCAATGAAACATGGGATTTGAATTGCCTTTATATTCGATCAGTTTTGAATCTTGAAAGTTCATTATTCATGTGGCATAAAAAAACTCTTGTTTAATACCTGATGTATGTTCTTCATTAGTTTAAACTTCTTTTCAGCAATGTACTTCGATGGTCCTATTAGCAGATTCGTCCACCGTTGCGTTCACTGTTGTAGAAGATCAAGTAAACCACGATACACAGAAATAAGTGAGCATTCTCCTCTTTTGAGCCAAGAAAAAGAGAAAGCAATTGCAAATGGGGTAGAAACTGAGCGAAACAATAGTCTTGGAATTGGAAATGGAGCTTGTGTACCAGGCGATGTTGAGTTAACTTTGAAGGACTGCGAAGAATTAGGTACGAGATAAACCTAATGTGGAACAAATATATTCTACTCCTTATTTTATTTTTTGTTCTTTAAATAGAAGAATCAACAGAAATCTGGTCCTGGCCGGGAGAACTATCAACAGGTGGGAAGCTCTTTTGGATATTCACTTGGCCAATATCTTTTCTCCTGTACTGCACAATTCCTGATTGTAGAAAATCCCCAAAACTTTACGTAGTCACTTTTCTTATGTGTATCGTATGGATTGGTTCCACTTCTTACATGTCAGCCTGGATGATAACTGTAGTAGGTGAGAAACAAAGAACTCCAATTTGATTAGCAGGAAATAAATATTTCGTTGTTTTACAGGTGACACTATCAATATTCCTGATTCAGTGATGGGGTTGACTTTCCTGGCAGCAGGAACTAGCGTACCTGAGGCTGTGTCTAGTGTCATTGTTACAAATCAAGGTAAGATTGACGCGTCAAAGTATTATTCTCAAAGTTTGAAGGAGAGGGATTGAATGCATCATTTCTGGTTCAGGTCATGGATCTATGGGAGTCAGTAATTCGATTGGTTCCAACACTTTCGATATTTTATTGTGTTTGGGTCTCCCATGGTTGATCAAAAGTTGGCAGTTCCCAAGAATCCCTGGAGAGCACTACGTCAATATCAATAGTTCTGGTTTAAGTTACAGTGCCATTTCACTATTTTCGACCCTCATTATGTTATACACAAGTTTCGCTTGTAACAGATTTGTGTAAGTACTTACTTTAAAGTTTGTCAGATATTGTCGCATGCTACGTACCTTCAACGATGCTCTTTTTTTTAGATTGGACTGGAAAGTGGGCTTAACGTGCCTCTTGATGTATTTAGGTTTCCTTGGTTTTGCATCTGTTATAGAGCTCAATATTCTATTCCCGGTAAATTTACCCACTTGCGATCGGTGACCACAAGTAACTACTCCATTACTGGTGAGCAAACTCCTCACCGCTTAACCGCACGAATGTACTGCAGCATCCAGGACGTGGTCCAGCCAAACAAGAATCAATTTTCAAGTTATTTAATTTTGAAATATAATGAAGAAATCGTTGAACCCATATTTAAACACTCCCTTATTCATTAGAATTGATCATTAAAATATATTTTCCGATAATAATATGACATTATTATCAGCAAAGTATCGAATGACAAATTGGTAATAAATTTTCGTGTTTCATGATAATGGCTTTTTGAAAGTAATCAAGCTATTTAGTAATGAAACATTAGGGTGACGGGGTTGAAATTCCATCCTCATTTGTCAAACAATCTCGAATCGATTTAGGGATGAAAGGCTTGTACTGAGGTGAGGTACATATTATACAGAAACACTGAAGTTGACAGTTATGTCACGTATATTTTGTTGTAAGGGAATTGGGTATTGATCCTGCTTTTATCTGAATTAAAATTAGGTTCAACTGGACTTGAAGCACAAATTAACTTGGAAATTGATTCCATATATTCTATATTTGTGTTTTGTTTTACAGATTTAAGTGATGTTTTGTTTTGTACTGTATTTAAATATGTTTTAAGGACGTTTTTATCATGAAGGCTACTTAATAAATCTTCATTAGTAATATTTTGTTTAGTTTTACTTCCTCGGTCCGCACGGAAAAGTGGGTATTGTGATCGAGTTAATTTTTTTAATTACGGTTATCCGTTTTGACTTGACATTTGATATACAAGGAAAGTTTTGATGACATCCTCGGACCACATTTTCTGGAGGTTGAGGTCCAGCAGGCTCTTGAAATTTGTGGATGAAATTGTTTTTTCTCTTTTTTCAAGTCTTTAAATCGGCTTTCCACAGGATATGCTTGAAAAAAGTCATACGACCGTGAATCTTACTTGGGACGTACTGAGGCTTGATACGATAATTTTTTTCTATAATATCATGTTGGTAGACATAAATTGTTTTTTTCAGTCTTCCAGATAATCTTTGCCGAAGAGATACTTAAAGAGAACTCATAATACGATCATAGATACAGTCAAGAATAAACCTTGGACTACAGTAAATAGAAATAAATAATATCCATATTAGTTATATAGTGAAAGGATAATAGATAAAGTCGGGAAAATAAATTGAAACAATAATAATAATTTCATTACTACTTTTTTTAGTTTTTTAATTGGGGAAGAGTTGAAACATTTTAAGTTAATAATGGTAGGAAGAGTTAAGTTTCAAATTATGATTTTTTATTATTCTACGATGATCATTTCGACATTTTAAGTCATCTTCAGGTATCTTTTTTCATAAAAAGAGTATAACAATAATATTTTAATGATCTATACATTTTTTCAGAATTATATCATAATAAATAGACTTTTTTGGTTTTAATTCTGTATATTTAATTTTATTTTTGACGTTTCGACTCTCTAACCGAAAGTCATCATCAGAAAAAATGATACAAAATTAAATAAATTTGTTGTTATTTTTGTATCATTTTTTCTGATGATGACTTTCGGTTAGAGAGTCAAAACGTCAAAAATTAAATTAAATATACAGAATTAAAACCAAAAAAGTCTATTTATTACAATAATATTTTGTTATACATTTACCAAAAAAGAAATCGTGATGCCATGAAAACGTGATGCATTCGGGGGTTAATGCGACACTGAACGAGACTAGAAGAAAATATTGGATCATACGCGGAAGACAACAGATGAAATCGATTTGTGGGAAATGTCTCAAGTGCCAGGAAATGAAATAATTGCACCTTTGCCAAGAGAAAGACTAACGGTGGCAAATCCATTCAAAATAACAGGAGTAGATTTTGCTGGTCCATTGTATGTCACAGAAAACGACAGTAAGAAGCAAAACAAGGTGTATATAATGTTGTTAATGTGTGCAATGGTAAGAGCAGTTCATCTTGAATTGGTCCCAAATTTATCTGCAGAAAGCTGCATAAGAGCATTGAGAAAATTTTTTGCTAGAAGAGGCGTCCCAAGCATTATATATTCGGATAATGCGAAAACTTTCAAACGGGCGTCCAAAGAAATACAAGAATTGTCCAATATTTTAGTATCCGAAAAAGTTCAAGATCTATGATCAAAATACCGTATCAAGTGGCGATTCATTGTTGAAAAAGCTGCCTGGTGGGGTGGTTTCTGGGAAAGGATGGTTAAGACGGTAAAAGATGCAATTAAATTGACATTAGGAAGAGCCTGTGTCAATTATGATAAAATGCAGGCAGTGCTTACTGAAATTGAAGCAACTATAAATACAAGACCACTGACTTTTATAGATGATGACCCATCAAATCTAAGCATTTTGACTCCATCGCATTTTTTAATTGGAACTAAAGAATGTGGATTTAGCATGGATTTGAATAATCAAAATATAAAAGGAAATGAACTTCTTCAAAATTGGAAAGGTAGAGAGAAGTTGATGACAAGATTTTGGAAACGGTGGTGCACTGATTATATACAGCAGCTTCGTTCCGTGCATCATACTCCGAATCAAAAAGCAAGGGCTTTGAAGAGGGGTGACATCGCTTTACTACATGACCAGTATCTGCCAAGGTTGCAATGGAAAATGGTAAGGGTGTTAGAATTGTTTCAGGGACGAGACGGCAAAGTACGAGCCTGCAAGGTCCAGACAAGTAACGGGCAAAAACTACGAAGACCCATCCAGTTGTTTCCTCTAGAAGTCGAATATTTTCGGCCGGGGGAGAATGTGGAAAATTCCATGAATTAGACGGCGTTGAAATTGTTTTGATAATGATAATGTATGTCACAATTTTGATGAAATGTATATATGAAAAATAATAACGTTCATTACGAAAAATGTTAGATAAACTGGTGTAGTAAGAAGAGTAACGTTTCAATTATCGAATGAAATTTTCATAAATGTCTTGTCATTGTCGAATCATGAACACATATTATATGGAAAGAATTTAAGACCTTTTTAAAAGAGGTGTTGGATAAAACATATGAATTGGACTTTGCCTTTCAAGTATCGGCGCGGCGCGCGTCGCGATTAAACTTTTTTTTCGTATATATCGCATTCCACACTTATATGATAAAATATTATTGGTTATGATCTAAGTACGTGTTGGAAGAACTTTGATGATAATAGTAGAAAGAATGGGCATAGCCGAGTTTGTCCATCAGACCTCAGATAGCTATTCTCATAGCTGAGTTCCTTCACCACCGATGACTATAGAGATCAAAACAACTTGAAGGTGATGTTCAGGTTATCAATAATAACGCATCATTCTGTACAGCGACATTTTATTCCGCGTTGACAAAGCTCGGTGTACCATGCTTAATGTTTATAAATAGTGGATTTTGTTTTCAATCGACAGTGCTTCGCACCCAACTGACAGGCGGGCTTTGCTCGCTCCGACCAAGCTCGACGTGCCATGCTCAATGTTTATCAAACCGCTAGAACAGTCATTTCCCCTCAACTTCACCTCTTTTTCATTAGCAAATAATTTTCAAACTCTATAAATAATTTGGCCACCTGGCCCTTAAAAAATTGTTAAGAACATTAGAATTGGAGGTGAAGGTGGAGAATTATCGTTCCAACCTTACAGTCAAGAATTAAAACAGGTTGATAGAGTGATGCCAATGATTAAAAATTGCCATCAGGGTTGATAAATTTATTCAATTATAAGTTCATCATCAACTGGACTTCCGAGCCTTTAATTTATTCTCTTCAACTATCAATCATAAAACACTACATGATTCTTCAGAACGCTCCATGATCTTTCAGGAGGCTTCAGGAAGTTTTCGAAAGCACCACGGAATCTTAGAACGCTCTAAAATTATTTAATGAGCAGATTGTTTTAAAATGCTCCATGATATCACAGGGCGCGTCAGGATGTTTTAGAACGTTCCGGGGAAGTTTGAGAACGATTCAAAAAGCTTCAGAATATTTCGAGAAATTTCAGAACGCACCAGAATTTTCTAGAAAGCCCCAAAACTTTTAAGAATGCTCCATGGTATTTCAGAACGCTTCAGAATATAAAAGACGCTCCAGATGCTTAAGAACAGTCCAAGAAGTTTCAGAATGCCCAGGATATTTATGTTAAATTGAATTATAGTTTACATCAAAATGGGGCAACAATGAAGAAATTTCCGAATATTGTCCAAGATTTTGATCATATATTCTGATAGTAACTATTTGTAATGATTTATTTTTATTTCACATAATTCAATAAAGAATGAAATAGCAAAAACAAAATTATTATAATCCTTGAATTCAATCTCCAATTCTTTTATCGATAATAAAATATGAAATGAGGTATTGTTAAATTTTAAAACTGGTTTTATTTTCTATTGTCGTTTCTTATGGAATGTGAAATACAAATATTAGTGCCTTATTCTCTCTTCAAGATTTTATCAGCACTTCCTCATAGACATGAAATAATAAAATGAAAGACGCTTGAGTCGGATATCTATTCTATAATTTTATGAGGGAAACACTGTCATGAATTTTATATTTAACTGTATTTTATATTTTTGTGAAAATATCATCTTCAAATAATGTAGTTTTTACTTACTTGTACAAAGTAACAAGTATTGTGAAACCGACAAAATTCACCTATCGAGATTTTGATGGATATATCCGTTTTGAGCATCCCTGAATCCATTTTGACTATTTTTGGCTTGATGTCGGTACGTATGTTCGTAAGTGCGTGCGTTCGTACGTGCGTGCGTTCGTACGTGCGTGCGTTCGTGCGTAGCTCGCAAATCTCAAAACTGGTTGAACGTATAATGTTGAAATTTTGTATTTAAGACTGATATAGGGTCTAGTTGTGCACCTCGCATTATGGTTCCAATCGTCTGTACCGGAAGTGCACTTTACTTGAAACTTTTTTCGAATTTTTCCAATAAATCCAGAATGATCAACCGTAGGACGTTGAAATTCAGTATTTGAACTTGATGTTGTATCAAAATGGTCATCTGCTATTTTTGTATGAATCGGCTAAGCCAGAAGTGCACTTTACTTGAAAATTTTTTGAATTTTTTTGCATAATTATAGAATGATTCGCCATAGCATATTGAAATTTCGTAAGAATTTCTATAACATCTTATTGTACATCTTGCATCATGATTGCGATCGGCTAAACCGGAAGTGCACTTTAATTGAAACTTTTTTTCAATTTTCCACATAAATTCAGAATGATCAGCCACAGTATACTGGAATTTAGCATTTGAAATTGCTGTAACATCTTAATGGTCATCTTTTATTTTTGTAACAATCGGCTGAGCCGGAAGTGCACTTTATATGACAGATTTTTTGAATTTTCCGCATAAATTCTAAACAATTAGTCGTAGAATATTTAAATTTTGTATCAGGTACTTTTATCATATCTAGTTGTACACCTTGCATTATGATTGCTATCGACTAAGCCGGAAGAGCACTTTATTCGAAACATTTTTTGAATTTTCCGCATAAATCCAAAACGATTGAACATAGATTGTTAGAATTCAGTATTTGAGATGATTATACCATCTAGATGCTCATATCCTATTTTTATTGAGATCCATCGAGCCGGAAGAGCACTCTACCTGACAGTCTTGTGGAATTTTTCGCATAAATTCGAAACGATCAGGTGTAGAATATTGAAATTTGGTTTTTCAGTCTGCTGTAGCATCTGAATGATTGCCTACTATTTTCATAACAATAGACTGAACCGGAAGTGCACTTCAGTGGGAATTTATTTTCTAATTTTGCGCATAAATTCAGATCTGTTGGTAGTCGTAAAATTTTGGAAATCAGTATTTAGGAATGTTGTAGTATAAGAATAATAGCCTACTGTTCCCATAGCAACCGACTTGGCTGAAAGCGCATTTTACTTGACAGATTTTTAGAATCTCTTGAGTAAATCCAAAACGATTAACTGTGGAACGATGATATTTTGTATTTGATTATACATATCCAATTAAATATATACGATCAAACACAAAATCACATCGTAATATATATATATATATATATATATATATATATATATATATATATATATATATATATATATATATATATATATATATATATATATATAAATATATATATATATATCCAATTATGTACAAGTCACGTAATGTTCACGTCAGATTTTCTGAAATCTGGTACACATTACCTGAAGGCTGAGATTATTCGGTATTTTGGGGTTTCTAGAACTACAAAGTTTTTTATGCTTATGAAATTGAGTCTGTCGCTCTTTTTTCAAATCTTCTAGTAGATCCCTTAGGGAAGATATTTAAAAGAAAAAAGCTCGTGTAATATGACTATTTACCCTACCAGGACTGTATTGGAGAGACGCACGTTTGATTATTTCTCATTGCAGAGGAAAAAGTGGTTATGTAATATGAGAAAGTACATTGTGATCCTGTAATCTGTCATTTGTGTTTGATAGGTCAACTTACAAATATTAGCTTTGTAAGCTTATTTTTCATTGAAATAGCAGGACAATAGACTATGAGTTCTCAGACAATTCAAGATGCTATCATTTAATCTAATTTTGAAGTGCTTGAATAATTAAAAGTATTTTAATATCAGCTTCAATACTAGATTTTTCATTGGTTCATATAAATCAGAATACGGTGCACGTGAAATGACCTTGAAAGCAATATATCAATTTCCCTGCATTTTTGTGAATGTTCATTCACTGTAGTAACGAACTTTCGATATTATTTTCGCCATATTATCTTTCTAATTATGATAAGGTATCCAATATAGTTCTACTTGGTCTTCAATTTATTTTAAGTATAGTATTAATATAATCACAATCGTTGCTAAGTTATTCTGACGAGATTTAATCTGATGAGAGCTCATATCCGATCTTTTTGTGAAAATAATCTGAGAATGATAGCACAGCATAGATATGATTACAGGATTAGAAATTTAATTCAGTTTACTTTGAGTAGCTTGAAGTGTACCATCAATTGATGATAATACTTGACAAGTGTTTCAAATTTTTCCTTTGTATATTATACATTAGATTATATGCTAGTGAGTTGCAACAAAGAATATATGATCAGTTACCAATTGAAAATCAGTTCTTACAAACTAAAATCTGGAACTTTCGAACTTTCCATACAGATTGATTGAGCTATAAAAAAAATCACGTTTATCTTTTGGCCGTGAAAAGTATTCAGTTTACAAAGAACTTCAAGAAAGTCCCATTATCAAACTAGTGCAAGATCATTTGGTAATAAGGTAAATAACTGAATTGTCTTTTGTTTCTATATAAATCGCGGAAAAATTGAGCTTCAATTATTATTATAGTGCATATAATTACGAATTATTAACGTGAACAAATTATGATTTTACAGAAAAATGTTCATTTGACATTGGATTTATGAGGATATTGTGATAGAAGAAATAGTGATGGAAAAAGCTGTGATTCTAATACTAGTTCTCGCTGTTTCTTTGGATGCTTATGTACTGCAAGGTGAGTTTCTTGAATTTGTTTCGATTCAGATAATGCACTTTTTCGGTAAAATAATATTATTATTCGAAGTCTTCGATGAACAAATAAATGTCTTGTTAAAGGAAGTATACGAGGTTTGTTCAGAAAGTATCCAACTTTCAACAATACGTACATATTTACGTGTTCTATTATCAACAAAAGGTGTTTGCAATTTGAAGAAAACTTTCATGATTTTTGTTGATCAAACATCTCAACGTATAAGCAGCTCAATAAAGAATGTCGCGGTATTGTGTGAACGTCGAATCTTGTGTGTCACATTTTGCAACAAGCGGTCACAAAGAACCATTTCTATAATTCAAAATTGGAGACACCTGACATCTATGAGTCTGAGACCCTCCCAATGGAAGCAAACGAACAGAGGAAGCGTACTATTGGCAGAGCAACTCTAAGAAAATAGTTATTGTTTTCTCAGACCTGAAGTGTGTTTTTATAATGAAATGGTTCCTGAAAAACAGACAATGAACATAGAGTGTTACTCCAAAGCTCTGGAGTGGTTACGTAACGCAGTGAGAAGAAAAAGGCACTGGCGACTGGAGCTCCATCACGACAAACCATCAGCCGATTTATCACAATGGATTTGGTGATTTTCGGTAGTAAATACGAGATCTTCTAAGTACGTCAGCTGCCAAAAAACTCTTCATGACTTTGGGCTATTCACTGAATTAAAAAAAAAACAATGTGAGTGTATCTAAAGCCACCTGGCCGAAATGGAAAGTATAGTTATTGATAAACTAAAAGAAACATCACTTGACGATATAAACAAAGCTGAAGCTAGTTAGGCAGCCGACTTATTTTGAATCATGTACCGCAAGCGTGACGCATGACAGGTCAGATATATTCGTTGCCCAGAAAAAAGTGCATTTATTGCATCCAAGGTTTCCAGTTCCAAAAAGAGCGAATGTGTGCTTTTATGATAACATGTCACTTTAATCCTCACTATTTGAAAGATAAGTTGAAATTAATAGTAATTTATACAACAAAAGTATGAAACCAAGCACTGTGACATTTGACATAAGGCTAAGTATTCGATTACTAGGTTTGTCGAGTCACTTGAATTGTTTATTTACACTTGTATTGCATACAAGATTTATTCTACGACCCTAAATTTCCATATTTAAACAATTATTCAGCACATAGCAAGGTAGCTTGGAGCACGATATTTTTGAGCGAGACGGGCCTCAAACGAATTTTTCCAGGTTCCAGAGTCATAATCAGGATAAGACAGAGATTTAAAAATATTTTGAAGATTTCAACTGTGATTCTGAAGCTTTTTCTTACTAAAAATCTTTTTTCCAAAAGATATCAGAATTCCGAAAGAGCAGACTACTCTAGAAACGATACAGCAGATAGAAATTATGTGGAATGATTATAAGAAGTGCTTCCAAAAGTAGAAGGAAGGATGAAAAATGATTGTGGCTAATTTTGAATGCTTTCTGGACAAATCTCTATTTTCGCCGAAAGAAGAATCTAAATAACATATTCCACTCTCAAAGACTCAAAAACAATCACATTCCTTTGTGGTCGGTATTGAACGATCAGACACCGTAGAAACTGATAGATGTTCTCAGTTCGCAGATCCTTGGGATTTTATGGCGAGATTTGTTTATTTTGTAATGAAAAAGACTTAGAATACTTAGAGAAAAGCCTACATCACGGAATGCCGGATCATTCAATTTGTAGCTCAAGTGTTTGGTCGTTCAGCATCCACTATGGTGTGTCACAATTGTTTTATCCGCACATTGAGCGACTCTGTCTCTTGACGTAACATATTAGAGCGAAAGCTGGCTGCAAAAAACTCGGCCGATCGAGTAACAGAATGAAATGTGTTTCAAACGATTAGTACTCACCGAGACAATAAGAAAAGTCATGGTGTGCCTAGGCAAAAGTTGTGTTTAAGTATAGTATGATTATTTTTATGGTATATTTTTCGTACAGCAACTATACCAATGGCGTAACCAATGACGTATTAACAGTAGACCCAGCACGAGGTATTTGTTTTGATGCAGAAGTAAACAGTGGGGCAAGGAGGGTAAACATCGTTGTATCGCAGGTTGCGTTTTTCATTTGAAAAAATATCGATTGTGAGATGTAGGAAAGATCTAGTTTATTTTTATTTTGAATCAATTAATATATTATTACATCTATTTTAACAAATATATACATACAGTACAGAATATAGGCGTGCACTTCTCAAACATAAATAAAAGCAGGCAAACCGCATAACAAGCATGTTTACTCCCTTCGCTTCTCAGAGCCCCTCACCTTGTAAGTGCTAACATCACAACAAACTGTGGACTGCCATAGGACGCGCTGGGTCTACTTTAATAATACGTCATTGGGCGTAGCACTATGAAATTACTCTTCAAATTTAGGTATTACTTGGTAAAAAAAATATATATCTGTCTGCCTCGTCAAATCCTGTTTTTATGCCTTGGCACACCACAAAGCAGTATCGTTACTATTCTCGAGCATTATTCTAAAGAAAAACCTCAGAAAATATGTGTTTGTAGATACTTTGATTCCAATTGACGGAGTTCAGGATTGACATGTTATCGAACTTTCACTGTGTCGTCATTTTTTCTATTTAAAATCACTCTACTTTTGACTATCTATATCCATATCTTGAATTGCAAAATCAATTTCTGTTGTAAACATATTGCATTATTACTTAATTGATTTAATTATTGATTTTCATGGAATATTGAGTAAACAATGAATTTTTCATGTAAAGAAAAAAAGATTATCATTATGACTAATGTCTAATCCATCTGTATTGAAGCTTATTTGTGATTTTAAAATGGTTGTTAAGTGCAATTTCAATCAATTTTCCAAATCATAATACACATCAAGATAATATTTTTTTTTTTAAAAACCGATAACATTTTAAACCTTTTTTCATGTAGAAATATAAAAATAATAAAAAAATTGTTTATATTATAGATAATACTCGTTTGGAAGACTTGAACGCTCTATCACAAAATGACGAAAATGATATATACAGTACTCATAGACACAATCTCACTAAAATTGAGTCAAATTATCATCTGGTGAAACCTACAAAAATCAAGTTCAGATTGTTCCCTGTCTTACACCGAAAAATACCTCAAGAAACTGAGAATGGAACTCAATGTTTGGAAAGTTCAAGCGAAGATTTTCCAACAGATTTATTTACTATGAAGCAGAAGAGATATGGTGCAATAATCTTGCATTTCATTCTGGGGATATATTGTTTCACTCTGTTAGCATGTGTTTGCAATGATTATTTCTTGCCAACAGTTGATGTTATTTGCGAAACACTACACTTATCACAGGTAATTTTTATTCATAATAACCATACTTTGCTTTGAAGTTAGAGGCCCCTCAAGCTGGAAGTCCTTAGAAACTACTAGTGTGCCTAATGAATAATCCGGTACTGTATTTTCACCATAATTTCAATGAATTGTACAAAAAAGATACTTGTATTTGTTATTAGAACGGAGAAAGTATCATGCTCTGATTGGTCGAAACGTATCTTCTGATTCATCAGGCAATCAAGCCTTCAATACAATTTCAGAAGGAAATAACTCAAATTTGGAGTCTTCACTATAATAAAAGCTTGAGTACTTCTGAATTATATTCAGCTCATCATCATAATACAGACAGAATATATCTGTATCTGCATAGTTTCATTTTAGTGTCACCTCATAGATTTATGTTGTCCTAGTACTTAAAGTTGATTGAAATATTTGTTAAACCTCATAATGAGACCATAAAATTCTCTATGAAATGAGAAAACTTGAATAAAGTTTTAATCAGAGTTATAAAACTTTTTATTGAGAAACAAATTTTCTTGGCCCATAATCATTTTATGAGCTCATTACCATCTAAAGGTATGAATTAAAAATAACGAATAACCCGTAGCATAGAAATTTGGGAATATTATCCTGATAGCAATTTGATAATCTATCTGACAGTGGAAATAGACACGGGTCGATAGCTTGAAGACCGGTCTGCCTAAGTCCAACTATTCTAAGGCTCAGTGTGTCCACATCTGGCTTAGTTTCTGAAGTAAAGCACTTTGGTTGGTCTAGTCCAATCCCTATAGCCCAGTCAAATTGGGGTTTCAGGTGAGAATGATAGATAATAAGCTGGAAACTTGTACAAACCTTCATTTTGGCATTCTAAATGTTATCTGCGTCTTATGTTACTTGAGTTCAAAAGTCACAAAAATCGGTTTTTTGCAAATATTTCGGTTTCTATAGCTTTAATAATATTGACATTAATTACAAAAATTGTGGAGCATGAAATTTGCAACAAATTTTGTTTTCCACATTTTTTCATGCGCCCAACCGTTCTTGAAATAGAGCGCGAAGAACGAGCAGCACTCAGCCATACATACTGTAATACAAGGTCATCTGTGAGTTCTGGTGGATAATACCTCATACAAAGTCAGTAAATCACTAAAATATCCTTAATTATGAATGATGCGTATTATTTTCTGGTCAATACATTATACTCAATACCATTTTACATATATAATATATTTTTCCAATAATACTTCCACATTTTGTGATAAAAAATTCATCAAGTGAAAAACTTACAGCATACTGTAATTGATTATTAATTCTGTTAATATGGAATACACAGCATTAAGGCAAGCTTGCCCATTACACTGGCCACAAATTTGAGTGCATTGCAACCCTGATTTTCTGCACCCGCTGCGGGTACCACAATCACAATTGCAAAATAATGTTTTCAGTAAATCAACTGGAGCCAATGGTTTTTATTGGTTCCAGAAATTCATTTTGTAGCACCCAATCCCATTCTTGCATTACAGTATGTATGGCTGAGCGCTACGCATTCTCCGCGCTCTATTTAAAAAACGGTTGAGCACATGAATAAATGTTCACGACAAAATTTGTTGCAAATTTTCTGCTCTACAATTTTTGTAATAATTGTCAACATTATTGAAGTCGTAGAAACCGAGATATTTACAAGAAACCGATTTTTGCAAGCTTTGACCTTCAATAACTTGAGACGCAGGCACAAGATTCCATGATACTTTTGAGACAACTTTTAGAATGCCAAAATAAATTTTTGTATAAGTTTTAAGCTTATTATCTCTGATCCAGAGGTAAAACCCTAATTTGACTGGACTACTAGGGTTTTGAAGCCCAGCCAAACTCGGTCCGGATAATTTTGAGACCCAGTCTACTCGGCCTATAGTATTGTAAGACTTATTTCTATCTACTCTTGACTTCATACTTCAACAACCTATATTTATTGTCGATATTGTCATATTAAACTAGTGCCTCTATATATTCAACTTTTCAAAAGAAGCTATTTCAGACTTGTACCTGAACTCCTCTTTTTACTCCATTTACGGCCCGACCAAGCCCGTGGCATAATAATTTCAGTCCACAAATTTGTAACGCTGAAAAAAAAAGTACTGCCAGTTGAATACATTTTCTAACACATATATGAATTCAATAATGATGCTTTATGAAGATATTGAAACATCTACATCACGTTGGTTCATCAGAGTAGAATAAGTTCTCGTTCCTACTGTGTTTTAGGTTGAAAGTAGATATAACTTTATATTTTTAGGACGTAGCGGCGGCAACTTTCATGGCTATAGCGACATCAGCACCCGAATTCTTCGTTAATATAGTGGGCACATTCGTTACAGAATCCGACATCGGTGTTGGGACGATCATTGGATCTGCAATGTTCAATACTTTGGGAGTAGCTGCTATAGGCGGCATTGTGGCCAAAGACGTAAGTATATTCTCTTTTTCGAACAAACAATATTTATTGATTCATTCAGAGCTCAGATCCATGATAACAAAGTGAAATGAATGTTTTGTTCACAAGTAGAACTTCAAACAACTTTGTTTACGGAATCTATATCTAATTGGTCCTGTGTTCCAATTCAAAACTAATCGTAATTTTTATAATTATTTTGATAATAGATATTTCTTCCTAATTATTATGAGATTATAAGATTTGAATACAATAGCTGTTTACAGGATGTGAACTACAGTACACTGACAGTTCCAAAGATATGTAAATTGAGTATGTGGATGTATGAAAGCACCTTGGAGAAGATATGTAAATTGCAAACCTTAATGAACCTTGATAAGAAAGCTGCGAATTAGAACGGCTGTTGAAACTCAAAAAAATCAATATGATGTAGATTTTTACAGTTAAATGCTTGGAGTGATCGAAATCTTGAATTGTTTACATGTCCAAATACTGCTCGAGCAATTCGGTATAACATGCTATTGACATGTTTTCTTGCTGTTTTAAAGCAGTACAGACTTCATTTGTAAGTGACATCTCAACGATAGTACCCATTTTGAAATGCTGATGCAGATTTTCAGAAGTCGACTTCTTGGTTCTAGTCTAGTACTGTTAAGAGCTTAGTATTTGAGTCGTTTTGCAACCAAGTAGTCGGATCTCCGATACCCGGATTGTTGAACGGACTCGATTCTGGGAAGTGTAATCGGCAATCGGTAATCGGTCCCGTGTTGCAGAAATGATACTTGAACTAGTGTAATCGACACGATAGTCAGTCGAGAATAGTGGAACCAAATAAAGGAACTAATACTCTATATTCAATATATTAGAACCTATCTCCAATTTTGAGTAATAGAACCGATGCACTGCTTGATTTAATGAAATTGAAGATCAGATTCATAGCGCGAAACGAGAGCAATATACTCTTATAAGTCTTTATCAAAATGAGGTAGTAATTACCAAAGCAGATGTTATCTCGTTGATTGACAAATATTTTACACAAAAAAGTATATGACGATATTTTATTATGAATGCCAGAAATTATCGATGATACAAAAATTAGAGGTGAATGTATTGGCATTGATATTAGTGTTGGCATCGGTACTACGACCTCAAGGTCCAATGTCGATATTTTTCTGGTGTCTGGCACTTCTTAGTTAAGCAAATTCTTCTTACTATTCACGAAGCAGCCAAAGATATCGCAGAATTATCTAATAAGTAATTAATATTGAAGATGCGATAAATACCTTCGGGTATTCAAGATCAGAGATGCCTACTCAATTAGAAGTTTCAGTAAGTTCCAGTTACGATGGAATACTGATCAGTTTCGGATACAATCGAAAACCTGCTAGTTTCAATTTAAACTGAATTGGAATCAAATCGAACCATATTAGATGTCCGGTAGTATTAGATACCATTCGAGCATTTACGAAGTGAATTATGGTAGTCAATAAAAGTGCCTGAACGTTCGGTTTCGTACACAAAACGCTAGTCCTCGAATAATGATCTAGCAAACTAGTTTTTCCGCTGATCTCTTGCTAGTTGCTGAGAGCCATTTTGTCAACAAGTGGTTCAAGAGTAATTAATCTACAACAAGTATTTGGTGTGGAGAGATAACACCGTCTGGACACGAGTCAAATACAACAAATACAGTCTAGAGGAGTCTGAACGTCCGGTTTCCTACACAAAATGCTACACTCCAGAAATCCGGACAGTCGTTAATGATCTAGCAGGCCAGCTCTTTCGTTAAACCGGTTATTACTTCGGTTTAGCTTTGAACCATTTTGTTAACATATGGTCCAAGAGCAATTAATCTATAATAAGTATTCGGACTGCGTGAGACATTGCCGTCCGAACCATGTACTCACTATTAGATTGCGACAAAAATAAAAGCATTAAATAACGGATGTCGATACTAATGATGATTTTGATGTTCTGCAATGCTTATCTTAACTATCTTATAATAGTCGAACTGTTGAGATCTTATTTTACCTTTTAACATGATGCTGCTCAATCATGTCGATCGATATACATACTATCGATATTTTCTCGTAGTGCTTGAACTTGTGGTACATCAAATTTTGAAATGGTAGTACAAAAACTTCAAAAGCGAGCTTCCTCTCTGTCTACGAAGGAAATACTTCAGTTCACATATAGTTGTTTCACAAGAACCAGCACCTTTCTTGTCTGCAATTTGCATGTCCTCTTATTTAGCAATAATGTTAAAAACCTATTTTGTTTTCAGTATATCCAAATAGACTGGTGGCCAGTTACAAGAGACAGTATTATATATATTCTAAGTGTAACAATGCTTGTGATAATGGCTGAAGACGAGAAAATTGAGTGGTATGAAGCATTGATACTGGTGGGCTCCTATTTGATTTATTTTATCGTTATGTGGCAGAACGAAAATATCTATAAATTCGTTATAAAAGTAGCGGATTCGTGTAGAGCTGAGAGCTTACAATACTCCAATACTGGTGAGACTCGAAGCTTCAAGAAACAGCTCAAATATTACCCTAGAATTATTTATTTTTAGAGTCTGCAATGTCTTCTGCAAATATCAGTACGATAATGTCGATTGAGAATATGAAACAAGCGAACATAAAACTACAAATGGAGAAGGAGCAGCAAAAAGGTGCGTTATTAAAATCATTCATTCATATCACTCAATTCGCTTGAAGTTGTTTACTGGAAAACCCAATAATCTGACAATTCTGTTTGATATGTTGATATTTTTCGATGAAATTGTTTGATTATTAGTAAAAATTACAAAGTACAAACAATATCACTTAGTTTATCTCAGTTTTTTGTATAGTTTGCACTTCCAATTGCTAAAATAAATTTCAACTGATTAGATAATGTAGCAAAAATTGAGCAATGATTTCTGAAAGGATTAATTTCAGGTTCATCTGTGCTTTCTAATTAATCTGATAGTTAAATTAGTTGATGTTGCTGGTTGATTGATGAATGGGGCTCATGGTTTGTATGTTTTTGTAGAATCATGAGTTAACAGAATATCATTGTCTTCTAGAACAAGAAGAGGAGGAGGAATCATTGTGGCATCTTCCACTAACTGGAGGAAGTTGGAGGAAAGTCTGGTGGTTCTATTCTTGGCCAATAAAATTTGTTTTGAAATGTACAATTCCTAGTTGCGAGAAGAGACACTATTTATTTCCAGTAACTTTCCTAATGTGCATTGTGTGGATTGCATTAAACTCTTATGTGATATCTTGGATGATTACGATAATAGGTAAGGGAACCGTCAGTGACTTTCATGTTCATATACTCGACGTTATATTTTGGAAGTATGTTATTTTAACGAACACATATCAAATAATGTCGACCTTGAAGAAGCTGATAGTCTTACTTTTTCCAAACATTTCCTTGATTCAGTTTTTCAGAGGAACTATTATATACTTCTGGATCAACTGATTTTCCTGTTCCTATCGACGAACCTCGAACCTTGCAGAACAAAAGTTTATGATGTTGAGGATGCGCTGTGAGAATGCGTTCGATATCAAAATAATTTGATTGGATTGTGAATATAATTGATAGCGATAGGATAGTTCGTGTGGACAGTAAGGCCCCTTTAGCACGGAGAGCCGGACGGCTCTCGCTCGCTCGTGAGAGCTTTTTTCGCTCCTATTTCCCTCCAATTTTCAGCTATTCCATTGCAGTCCTTGTACGAGTCCATACTTTTGTCCCAAGGGGCGGGTCGGCTCCACACTACATTTATCAGCAATTCGATATCTAAATTCATCTGGACTTTACGCTGCGGAGCAAGAAACTAAAGAGCGAGAACTGTTTTCGCTCTCTATGTGAATGCTTCTACTACTCCGGTTGCATTTTGACAAAGAGACACGGCTCCCTTCCAAGTGCGCGAATCGAGATATAAGGCCTCTTTCAAACACAGAGCCGTACGGCTTTCGCTCGCTCGCGAAAGCTTTCCACTTTTTCACACGGAGAAGCTTTCGACTCTAGCGCTTTTGCGTCAGACGCTGAATACGTGGAAATCTCGATTGATAGTACGCGTGCTGTGGCCATTCAACTTTTTCACCGTCGATGTCGTATTTAACGACAAAAATGCCATCATTTTAGAACTGCCCTCCAACTTATAGCTAAATTATTGCGGTCCTTGTACGAGTTTGTAATCTTGTTCCAAAAGGCAGGTCGGTTTCACACTGCATTTATCAGCAATTTGATGTCTGAATTCATCTAGACTTCGTGCTGCGGAGCAATAAATTGAAGAGTGAGTGCCGTTTTCGTTCTTCGTGAGAATGCTCTCACTACTCCGCTTGCATTTTGACGAAGAGACGGGGCTCCTTTCCAAGCGTGCGGTTCGAGATGCAAGTGTCCTGACGGCTCTAGCTCCTCGTGTGAAAGCTCCTATAGAACTCTTTACATTTCGGTATCACGCGCCGTGCAGCTCTCATTCGCAAACGAGGGCATGGTACATAGGACCGAAATGCAAAGTGTTCTATGGAAGCTTTCATACGAGGAGCGAGAGCCCTTATAGTGCGCCAGCAGAGCTCTTGCATCTCAAGCTTGGAAGGGAGCCACGTCTCTTCGTCAAAATGCAACCGGAGTAGTGGGAGCATTCACACGCAGAGCGAAAACAGCTCTCGTTTTCCAGTTTCTTGCGCTGCAGCTTGAAGTCCAGATGGATTTGAGATATCAAATAAGGCCAATGACATCCAAAAATCATTTAAAAATTTGTTGCCATCTCGACGAAGTTCCTAATAAAGCGTGACAAGAATTCATCACGAATTTGGTTGATGGGATGGACTCAATGTGTTCTGAAATGATGGCGTTTTTGTCGTCGAAGACGGCGTCGACGGTGAAAAAGATAAATGGTCACAGGACGCGTACGATCCATCGCAATTTTCATGTACTTACCGGAAGGCTGCTCGTGTGAAAGAATGAGAAATAGGAGCCGTACTGTTCTTCATATGAAAGAGGCCTAAGAGGTGTCGGTTATGTTGTGCTAAGGCTCAAGATTTGATCTAGTCGGGCACCGGGACAACTGAAAATCGAGGTTGTCAGGGCTTGTGAAAGTTTGTGATTGTCTTAGATTTGCTGAAAGCATGCATTGAAACTCAAGATAAAGAGAAATTTCATCGAACCAACCGGTTAAGATCCCGTTTTTGTTAGTTAATTTGTTGAATATCAGTGAAAAAGCTCTTGTAGGCAGAAGAAAGTGTCGATCATATTACACTGAGGCTCAAATTTTGATCTAGCAGAGCAAATAATGAACGCCTGGACATGTGACAAGTCTATCTTCCACGGTTCGTAATCCATGTTGCGTCAGTTCATGCAAGCCGAATTGAATTTGCTCAAGCCAGTAACAAGACAGGCAAAGAAAAGTAGTTTGCTGATCGGCTGTTAACTTGCTTCAAACTGATCATAGAAGTTATTTTGCAAAATCGAGCCTGTTTGACTCGCTTGCAAGCTATCGACAAATTCATGGATTGCTGTAGTTGTAGTTTGAGCTCCGGGAATAATCGAATCTTGCTTGATTCAGATATAAATTCGTCGGAGCCCGTATCATGAAAGTCATGCTCTAGAGTTGTTTTTAAAAATAAGAATGATGAGAGTGGCCGCAATCTGAAGTATGAGGCTGCAGTTGCAAAGTGGAATGATAAAAGCACTTTTTGGCAGGACCGTATCTTTGGCACGACTACAAAATTACCTTTTAGTGAAGTGGTTACTTTTCAACTAGTATCACAGTTTAATGTACATCCAAACAATACTACAATGACAAATAGCAAAAATTTTTCGATGTCGATCGTTTCATTATCACGTCATCCATTTACGAGCCCTATATCATGATGAACTATAATAATTGTATTAGAGAATACTGGAGCATCCACTTCATTTATTTTAGGACCCGACGCACTAGTCATTACTGCTAACATAACCCGAGTAATCAAATTTCAAACATGAAGTAACAATGCATCAATTATCGTTTCGATTTCCCTTGAGTTAACAGCTAAATGGTTAACTCTTTATTACTAAACACCGAATGCAACCCAATTCTCAGCCCAATTTCTATTTGATGGGATCACCGGTGTGCTTGTGATTATTGACAGTCTCTGGCGTCTAAGATATTGCTAATCAACATTGCTTTTAATTATGTCACTTAATCTATTTAATCCAGTTGCACTCGCAGCTTCGAGCGTGTAAAGTGAAATTAGGAATGTGCTTCAGCGGGAGTATGGCAAGAGGGATCCTACACAAGGTACTCAAAGGGAAAATTGAGTGCAAAATAGAATTGGAGATAATAAAGAATCGTTATTGTTGCTTGCACTAGTGGATCCAAATGGAATTTCGGTGTTCATTGTTTACTGTTTCATGCTATAATAATATAAACTGATGTGAAAATCAGAGTACCTATTTAATATTTTTATGAAACAATAGTTTTCTCTAGTTGCGCGTGTGAGCTCCAGATAGCAAAACCAGAAAAGCTTATCTGTGAAAGCGTTTAACTCTTTATTTTGTACATTGTAAATTCCCAACTCAAACAGGTACATGAAGGTCTTAAACACCCCAACAACTACGGTTAGAGCTTAACGTTAACAACCTCATAATAAATAGAAAATGTCACATTCACTTAAAAGTCCTGTATATATTTTCAGGAGCGACATTCAAGATTCCAGATTTTGTAATGGGTGTTACCTTTCTCGCGGCTGGAGGGTGTCTTCCAGAAGCCATATCCATTGCCATAGTGATAAGGAAAGGTCAGTATTCTAGAAATAGAGGGAATAATGAAGGTTACAACTGGAAAGAGACATTTAGCTTATCGTGACCTTTCTGAAATGGGGATTATGTTAATGTAGAAGAGGCAATAATAAAATAATGGAAGCTGTACAGATTTTGAATGCATATTACGCCACATTGTGTAGATAACGCAGCGCTTATATGATATCAAATTGAAGGCCCCTCATTTGATTTGCAAATGTATGCCGAGTATGTCACAAGTTTTTGCAAAGATAAATATGTAAAGGCACTTGTTTTAGATGAAATAACTAATATTTGTTGAAGTATAGAGACTTATATGCATATTGGATTGGGCCTCGAATTTCTATGGACCTTAACTTTAAAAGTTGGGTTTTAAAATAGTCGGACTAGAGAGCAAGGCTTCAAAAATTTGGTTCGTGTAGATCATGGCCTTCTCGGGCGTCTCCTCATACACAGATTTAATTAGAATTACATCTGTCATATTTGAGGCTAGAAAAATATTTCTTGTTTCAGGTGAAGGAGGAATGGGTGTCTCAAACTCACTAGGAGCAAACACATTAAACATTCTATTAAGTTTAGGCCTTCCGTGGTTCATCAAATCTCTGACAACTTGGGATTCAGGCCAAACTTTCATAGAAATGGACTCGGATTCTCTTTTCTACACGGTTTTAAGTTTAATATTAGCAGTATTAGTCCTGTATGTGACTATTAGTATACACGGATATAAGTTATGTAGAAAAATGGGACTGTTGCTCATTTTTTTCTATGTTATATTCTTAACAACTGCAATAGTTCTGGAAGTGTTTTTGTATTACGACGGAAAGCTGTTTCCGTGCGATGTTTAAACCAATTTGGAGAAGAGTTATTCTCTGTTCGACAATGAAAACAAGGAAAGCTGTTTTTTGTTTTGCTCAGAGCAAAGAGAGATTGACCCAAGAGCTTATTACGTTTCTCGCGGAGCTAACAAATACTTGAATACGGCGTAAGCTCGTGCATTATGAAAATAAATGTTCCAACAAACTTTCCCTATGAAATTCTAAATGAAATATATTGCGGAATGAATTTTTTGCCTGCCTAAGATTTTCTTCTTGTTTTGGAAAGTTTTGGCGACAAGGGCAGGATTAAAAATGTAAATATTGTGGATATTATTAGAATAACATACTCATATATCAAAATAACTGTAATTAAGGGCTATTCCACGAATCTCATGTTCAATTCGCGATTTCTTAGGTTTATTCACATTGTTAATTAAGAATTCACTGTTTATTAAGTTTCTTGCGTGCCAAAGTTTATTCCAATTAGGCCAAATGTGTATTATGAATTATAGCTGAACTTTTCAGTGGTCATTAAAGTACCGAGACTATGTGAAGTTGTAGAGGACTGAATATTCTCGGTATATCTCCTTTAAAAGGATATTATATGTGTATATATTAGCCCAGTTTTATTTGTAAATGAATTTGTAATTTAGAATTATGCTCAATATATTATACTCAACCAAATATGCCTTCCAATTTTTAAGATAGAATGATAACAGAAAGACATTTGCTCAATTGGAACCAGGAAATTTTTATTTCAAGATTTGTAACAAACAGTAAATGTTATTCAATGAAGCTTCATAAAGATAGAGAAATGTGAAATAACGAGATCAGCCCACCTGTAATCACATGAATATATAAAAGTAATAACTCCTCATTTTGTGGTTGACAATAAACGGCAAGAAATAAGGATACTGTGAAAACAAGACAGATGCCCAAGATTGAATAAATATTTGATTCAGAAGTTGCGAGCAGGAGGAAATAAATTTAGAAGGAATGAGATAAGATGTAATTCTTGGTAGGCCTAAATTAAATAATATTGGAGTATCTTTCATAGCAATTTCAAGTCAGAAAAAAGAAATTAAATTCGTATAAGACGTAGAGAGTTTGAATGTAATTTCGGGAGTAATAAATATTTCAAAATATGCGGAGGATGCAACCAAATTAAAAACCATTGATGTCAGACTTCGGAGTTTGGACAATAATACATTTACAAAAACTTGCTATTGCAGGACGTATCAATAGACCAGTTTATTGTGTATTCGTCTGTCTGTGCAGTGAATTCTAACCAGAACAAATAGAGCTTCTATTTGCAACTTCAAACAGAAATAGATCTTGTTTTGATGTACTATCCTACTCCGCAGGTTTGATGTACAAAAAGTTTGCACTTTGAAAACTACCTTGTATACCATTATCTGTCTATGGTAAACTATGAATAATACATACAATAACCTCGAAGCATTGAGTAGCTTAACGTCCAACTATATTTTTTTGTAGTTTCGTGATTCCTGCCTGCGGAAAAGAGCCGGATTCGCGCATGTAACGTGGTACAAAACCGCATAGCTAACTCACGTCGAAGCGCTGCTGTATTAAGTGAATATGTACTAAGTACAAGAAAGTATTGTGAAACCGATAAAATCCACCTATCAAGATTTTGATGAGAATATCCGTTTTGAGCATCCCTGAATCCATTTTGACTATTTTTGGCTTGATGTCGGAACGTATGTTCGTTCGTTCGTGCGTGCGTGCGTAGCTCGCATTATCGAACTCCAAATATACATTCTTAACAAACCTCTTGAAGGCATGAAAAACAAAATTAGACACTGAAATCTACGACTATCTGACGGTCTAAAAGTTCAAGGAAATATTGTGAAACCGACAAAACTCACATATCGAGATTTTGATGGATATATCCGTTTTGAGCATCCCTGAGTCCATTTTGACTATTTTTGGTTTGATGTCGATACGTATGTACGTATGTATGTGTGTATGTGCGTAACTCGTAAATTTCAGAATTCATCAATCGTATAATGCTGAAGTTTTGTATAAAAGACTGGTATAGAATCTGGGATTTTGATGTGCACCTCGCATTATGGTTGCAATCGTCTGTACTGAAAATGCACTTTACCTGGGCCCTGATTTTGTAACTAGAAAGCGATACCGAATAGAAATAAAAAATGGCGATGTGTTGAATGACGACCATCTTGGATTTCTATTCAACAGTGCGAATTCTAAGGTATTTCAAACATTAATTTTCTTCTTTTGTAACGCATGCGTATTGTGATAGCAATTTGAAAAAAAAACACATGTTAGGGACTTGGGTGGGAGTTCCGGCGCTTGCTGGTCACTCGTTTGTAAACAAAAGGTCGAATTTCCTCGATGAACGCCTCTGCAACAGCTTTATTCAATCTGCGTGTTATACATTTATTTGAAACATGACACAAAATATTCGCAATGCAATAAATTTACCGAAAAGTTGCTAAGAAATTGTCATCCGGCAGTTCAAAAGGATCCATAGCATCTCTTAACCTCCGCCTATCGATACGCAATTGGATATTTTTCCTGCGGAGCTCCCGGTAATACCATAGTGCCATAAAAACCATCTGGATAAAGTAATAAAAGATTTATTATTCTATTAATATAGTATCAGAAGACAACAAGAAGATAAAAACGTATAAATTTTGATGCAGATTAATAGAATTATAAACAAATACTCACATCTTAAAATTCTTGAAACACAATAATTATAAACTCTCCAGGAACAAAATTTGAATTAAAACTTGAATCAACTTAACGTTACTAAACATCAACTATATTCACTTTGCCAAATTCGTATTCGTCTGGTCCCGACCAGTTGAATAGGCCTATTCGATCGAGAATAGCAGAAAATGGCCGACTTAAGATGGCGCTAGGTAACGAAAATGTATTCAGTATCGCTTTCTAGTTACAAAATCAGGGCCCTGATACTTTTTTTGAATTTTTCGCACAAATCTAGAATGGTTAGCCGTAGGATACTGGAATTCAGTATTTGAAATTGCTGTAGCATCCAAATGATCATCTCCTATTTTCGCCCCAATTTTCTTTCAAATTTAAAATAATCAGTCGCAGAATATTAAGATTTCGTAGCACTTTTATAGCATCTTGTTGTACACCTTGCATTATGATTGTGATCGGCTAAGCCGAGAGTGCAGTTCACACGAAACATTTTTCAATTTTCCGCATAAATCCAAAACGATTGAACGTAGAATATTAGAATACAGTATTCAAGATGATAGTACTGTCTAGATGCTCATATCCTATTTTCATTGAGATCGATTGAGTCGAAAGTACACTATATTTGACGATCTTGGAATTTTGCGCATAAATTCAGAACTGTTAGCCATAGAATCCTGGAAATCAGTATTTAGGAATGTTGTAGCATAAGAATGATGACTTACTGTTTGGAATGATGGGATGTTGTGTTTGATTATATATATCCGATGATGTACAAGTAAGTCACGTGATGTCCACGCCAGATTTTTTTTGAGAGACTACAACAGAGCAATGGAGCAAATTGAATACAAAAAACAAAGTAAATATTCCTGGAGCGTTAGAAAAAATTATAGGAATAATAAATAAACCATCTTGCCTCATCAAAGGTAAAGAGAACGGAATCATTGAAGAATCACCAAGAAAAAGCGAAACAAATTCACGAAACAACGCGGAAGACAGTGGACAATATGAGGAATAAAACAAAACAGCGAAGTCAGTGAAAATTAATTCCGCAATCGCTAAAACAGATAGAAAAAGTGGCGAGACATAATTAAAACACCGGAAATGATGAAATACACAAGGACTACAAGGCCCTAAAAGCTCAAAGTAAATATAATAGATGGTGCCTGAAGCAAAAGTTATTCTGAAAATGATGACCATAAATGGAAGAAATGATCAACATAAGATAAAAATGGACAACATACAACTAAAGCGTACCTATTAAAAATCAAAAGTAAGTTGGAAAACTAGGGAGAAAACAGGGTAACATGAAAATCTTTCAACGCAATGAGGAATAACTTTTAAGTAAAGTGAGAAATACCGAGAAATATTGAACAGAAGTTTTCAAAAAAGTGACACTACCAATGCTTATATATGCGAGTGAATCATGGACAACAGAAGCAACTAGGAGCAAAATAAGAAGCCTAGAAATCGGATTATTGGAAAAAATAGAGGGCAAGATGAGGAATGACCAAATAAGAAACAAGATCTTTGAGGTATCATTCCAAACAAAACTAGATTAATACAGAAGGACTATTTCAGGTGCACACAGAATTGCCGGAGAAAGTGAACGAAGTAAAACCAATACTTAAAGGCAGGAAAAATCATCCAAATAAGACTTTTATAGCAGAACAAAGAGAAATGCGCTGGAATCAACTAGAAAACCTATTCAAAGACAGAAAAAGATTGAAAAAACTTCAATAGCCTGACATTGAATGAGGGAGATAGGCATGAGAATGAGTTACTGCATTTTCTCGATGACGCAGAAAGTTCCAGCATCCAAGTGATTCATATAGTTCAGGAGCCGATCGCACCTTATCTTCCCTGATTGGATTTTCGGATAAATTGAATATGAATCAATCGGGAATATTGCAGTCAATAGGATGCCAGACTTTATAAATGCAGAATCCTGTCCTAAGTATAAAAAAGACCATTTCCGGTAATTTTTTTCGGAGTCAACTTGAAACTAGTATCAATTGATAGCGTAGGTCAAGTACTTTGAGATAAAGCCACCCGTATTCTGTCTAGGAGAAAAAAAAAGCAACAACCGTAAGGGAAGGTTAATACGAAAGGGTTACACTTGGTCGAGGCAGCCGCTCTTTTGGATCGGACAAAAGGTGACACTTTGGTTCTTTCCCAAAGTATTTGATCTTCGCTACCGATTGGTACTTATTTCGATCATAAGTTCTATCAGGGAAGTTAATCTCGACAAAAATCAGTCGGAAATGGCCTTTTTTTCGACACTTAGATTTATAAGGTTTGATCGATTCACAGATAATTTGGCCGTAAGTTCAATCAGGGAGCATAAGATGCTGCCGACTGCCTGACTAATTATTTTTGGAATATTAATGAAAATATTTGCTATAAATTTTGACTCGTAGTCCTTTCTGTGAAGAAATGCTACTCGAATATAAATTTGAATGAATAAAGGCTATTGTGGGAAGATTTAAATACAGATAGAAAGATTTTCAGAAAACAATAACATTAAGAAAGACAGCGTATCAAATTTCGAGAATAAGCGTTCCTTCACGAGGTAAGGGTACAGTTCTATGTCTATGTCGCACCTTTTGGAAGAAGGCCATGGACAAATTTGCAAATATTTTGGCGAGAGCAATGAAGTTTCATTTTCAATTTTCAAATCTTTTTACTTACTTGTACTAAGTACAAGGAAGTATTGTGAAACCGTCAAAATTTACCTATCGAGATTTTGATGGAAATATCAGTTTTGAGCATCCCTGAATCCATTTTGACTATTCTTGACTTGATGTCGGTACGTATGTTCGTGCGTGCGTGCGTGCGTGCATAACTCGCAAATCTCAAAACTGGTTGAACGTATATGTTGAAATTTTGTATTTAATAATGGTATAGGGTCTTGTTGTGCACCTCGCATTATGGTTCCAAGCGTCTGTACCGGAAGTGCACTTTACTTAAAACTTTTTTCGAATTTCTCTAGTAAATCCAGATTGATCAACCGTAGGATGTTGAAATTCAATATTTGAACTTGATGTTGTATTAGAATGGTTATTTGCTATTTTTGTAAGAATCGGTCAGGCCACAAGTGCCCTTTACTTGAAACTTTTTTTGAATTCTTTGCATAAATATAGAATGATCCGCCATAGCACATTGAATTTTCGTATAAAGAACTTCTATAACATCTTGCATTATGATTGCGATCGGCTAAACCAGAAGTGCACTTTTTTTGAATTTTCCGCATAAATTTAGAATGATCAGCAATGGGATACTGGAATTTAACGTTTGAATGGGTGTAGTATCTAAATGGTCATCTTCTATTTTTGTAACAATCGGCTGAGCCGGAAGTGCACTTTATATGACAGACTTTTTGAATTTTCCGCTTAAATTCTAAACAATCAGTCGTAGAATATTCAAATTTTGTATTAGGCACTTTTATAATATCTAGTTGTACACTTTGCATTATGATTGCAATCGACTAAGCCGGAAGAGCACTTTATTCGAAACATTTTTTGAATTTTCCGCATAAATCCCGAATAATTGAACGTAGATTGTTAGTATTCAGTATTCAGGATGATTATACCGTCTAGATGCTCATATCCTATTTTTATTGAGATCCATCGAGCCGGAAGTGCACTTTTCTTGACAGTGTTTTGGAATTTTTCGCATAAATTCGAAACGATCAGGTGTAGAATATTGAAATTTGGTATTTCAGTCTGCTGTAGCATCTGAATGATTGCCTACTATTTCCATAGCAATAGACTGAACCGGAAGTGCACTTCAGTAGCAATTTATTCTTTAATTTTGCGCATAAATTCAGATCTGTTGGAAGTCGTAGAATTTTGGAAATCAGTATTTAGGAATGTTGTAGTATAAGAATAATGGCCTACTGTTTCCATAGCAACTGACTTGGCTGAAAGCGCATTTTACTTGACAGATTCTTAGAATCTCTTGGGTAAATCCAAAACGATTAACTGTGGAACGATGAGATTTTGTGTTTGATTATATATATCCAATGAATGATCAAACACAAAATCACATCGTATTATATTTATATCCAATGATGTACAAGTAAGTCACGTGATGTCACATGATTGAAGTATATCATAGACAGTGTGTGATGACTTTTATCCGAATAAAGATCATTTTGTCAGGGAAGCAAAAACCGAAGCTAATGTTTGGCTGCAGTGACAACTTTGATCGAAGTCAAAGGTTCAACTGTACTCAAAATACTTATTGTGATTAACTTGAATGAAGTCCCATTTATGTTTTGAGAGGACTCCATTCAATTCATATTCATGTATCGAAATATGCGAGTAGCAAAATTCTATTCGTTAACGTGAATCGGTCGATTGGATATCGCCTCTAGTTTCAGCTAAATTTTCGGTCTCTCTTCAGCTTAAACAAAAGGTGTGACCAAAGCTGCTTTTTGTGGCAGAAGTAAGAAAAGTTACGGTTGGACTTATAGGTTAAGTTTTTTGTGAAGTCAAATCTTTTCAAATATTGCTCAGCAAGAGAAAAAGATAAGAAAGGGACGCTGGGTATCTGTTCCTCGATCGTACAACATGTTTTCCAAGAAAGATTTAGCTCCGCAACAAATCATTGCACAGTTTTGTATACATTAATTTTCGTCTGAGGCTATACATTTTTATATGGAAAGTTGAAGAATCTCGAAGATTGTGGAAGAATTGAAATCAGTTGAGTGGAATGGGCTATCTCAATAATCTGTGATTTTACTTTGAAAGCTCTGAATAGCAAAAATAAAAAAAATCACTTCATCATACTACAGTGACCTGAATAAGGTCGGAAATTGTGTAAACACAAATGAAACAAATGCAATAGCTTTACACTTTGTTCACCATGTATAATTTGAAAGCTGCAATTAGTATCATTTTAAATTGACAAGCGAAACTAAATCACGGCAAAAATTTAATAGCGAATGCATTCAATGCCCATGATTTTGCGTTGACTTAACAATATGCCACTGATGGAACAATTATGTTCATTTAACTTCAATTTGGACATGTAAAACATTTTTAACTTTACGGTTTTTCTGCGAATTGTTTTTAAACTATGCACGTTCTGGAGCTGCATGTTAAAGTGTGAATTCCAAATATTTAGATAGAAAAACAAAGGATTCAAAGAAACCTTTGTAGTCTGAGAGAATTATTAGTTATTGCAAAGAATGACTTCCAGAATTATAAGGAAATATACAAGAGAATTGGAGACTCCATCAACCGATTCATGCAACTAATGCTGAAGCTGTGGTTTTGAATGTAATTTTCGGTAGAGTCATGAATAAAAATAGAGAAAGCGTAAAACAAATAATAACACCTGACATTTATGATTTGTGCTGGCAAACAACGACAGCAAACTCAGCAATAAAGTTATCTTTTTCCCTTTGCCGCTTGTTTGAAATAGTGAATTTGCGTCAGACATTATTTACCTCGAACAAATTCGGTTATACTTTGAACGGATACTAAGAACAAGAACAATAAACAGAAACGAATTAAAAATTCTATTCAACAGATTAGAAGAACGTAGGAGAAGGAATCTTGAATTGTAAGATTTTTATTCCATGTTTGCATTTTTTGTCCTTTTCCTGTTACATTTCATCTTTCAGCAACTAAAATAACATTTTTGCGGTGGATTAAATGCATGTTTGTTGATTCTGGGGCTATGTGTTCGAGTACCACCAGAGGTCTAGCTAAACCTGATTGTTCTGGAAGCTTTGCTAGCTATCCTGTCTTTAGCTATAATCAGGATGTGAATCTACGCAGAAGCCGGACTAATAATTGGTGGGAAAGATTATTTTAAACCTGTTGATCGTAGGACTGTGTGTTCAAATCCAGCGAAAGACCTTGAAGTTTTACTCTTATTTACATTGTTATTCAGACTGTTTTGTTGAGATGAGTTTGTAAGAATAAATAATAATTAAAGAGAAATATTTCATACATTAGATAAATATTTATATAAAAATTAGAAGATACGTAAACACTATAAAATTATTCTACGTATCGCTTGAATAAAAACTGTGTACATAATAATGTAATAAAGTATAAACAGCTGAATTCACCATAAACATATTTTCAAACTTCAACTACCATCAACTTGATTACTAAAAAAATAAATATTTCACTTGTCTACTCAAAAGGCTCTTCTTCGTTTCTAAGACTCTTGATACCATTGACCTGTTGAAGTAAAAGTTCTCACACATTCGCAGCAGGACGAAAGGACAAGAGCAGGATAGAGCGCCGCGCAAGATCATAGTTGGTTAGGAAGGATTCCAGCGCACGGCAACGCACTTCGATGCCGGCTGTTTCAGAACGCGCTTCGAAACTGCGGTTAGAAATATATTTTGCGAGGACTTTATCGTAGAATTGAAGTCAAAAATCACTTTAGAACAATATTTTGACAGAAAAATGACACAGTTTTTCGCAATGGTGACGGATATAGTTTCAATAATAGTTTTGAAGTTAGTTCAAAGTAAATAAGTTCTTGAAAAGTTGTGAATCAACAAAAAATATATGGATGATATTATTGTGAACAGAATTTATTCATAACTTTTTTATGGATGACTATAATATTCAGATAAAAATGGACATTATTGTAAAGTTTCTGTGAACTTCAAGATTCTGGAAATTGCTTCTGCTTTTATGCAAATTTTAAATTGGTAAGTCACATACATATTATTATTTTTGAATTATGTATGAATTCTTGTTGTATATCAAAATAAAATATATTGAATTTATTCTTTTCATAAAAATCGTTTATAAGTATATAAATGAATTTTGTGGTTGGTTTTGACGTGAAACATACATTGAAATATGGAAAAACTTGAAAAAAACATATTGATTTTCAATAATGATGACATTATTTTTATAACATTCAACTGTTAGGTTTCGATACAATAATATTTACTCATTAAAAATTACATATTAAATCGTAGTTTCAATTAAATGCACGCAATATATTATGTTTTATTTTCGAATAATATAATACACCTTGTGACACAAATATTATAGAAATATATGATATACTATTATATCATAGACGCATAGTCAGAAAAGTCAGTTTTATTTTCTTGTGCAAAAGTTTCTAAATAATCTTAGACAAAGATACTTTGAGTAAATGTTGTAGAAAGTTTGATTCTGTATCTAAATTAGTAATTAGATTGTATTTTTGACAATTTTACAACTTGGAAAATTAATTTTAAAATTTATGTAAATTGCTTACTTATTGCTAAACTTGAACAAAACTGCCGAGGAAAAAGATAATTTTTTTATTATACTCAAGGATCGAATAACCGTCATTATTGTCCAGGGTAAATTATGCTGCACTCGACGAAGGCGAGTTTAAAGCTCAATGCGTAGCTTCGTGCAACCAGCTTCACCTGTGACAATAATGACAGTCGTTTAGTGTCCGTGTTGTATACGATACTGTTTGTAATAAATGCACCAAAATAACCCATTGCTGAACTTCTTCAATTTATTTGAATGTATTAAAATGATTCTTTTGATTTTACAGACAAATTTTTATTATTGCGATCACAATTTCAGCAAATTAATATTATGAAAACAAACTTTCAAGACTTATTTGATTGATTGATATTTCATTTTGTTTTGAAAATTTTTGTGCTATAATGTTTACAGCAAATGCAAACACTGTAACAGACACATCATACGATGTCAACTTGATAGATAAACAATAAAATAAAGAAATACCATATACAATTATTATTTCTCCCCTCTATAATCAAGAATTCCCTGTTAATAGCGGATGAATGATAACTGCTTCTATGGTCTGGAATTGAAAACTATTCAGTAATACAGCATTTTCGGCACACGTGTTACAAAATAGTTGTTTGTGTGTCAAGGCCGTAAAGGTTATCTTTTTTGGGCGAGTCTGTTGTTTCAGGTTAGACAAAAAAATAAACTATAGGTCGAGGTGCACACAACGTTTTTTAGGCGATCATTACGAAATAATTCAAAATCATAAAATTTTATCTATTTATTTCTAAAATATTGTCGTTGAAATTGATTTGTTTTATTGTCTTCTATCAAAGTGACATTTGAAAAAAATACATATCAATATAGGAAGGTGTCTATGAAATAGTTTTTGACAGATCAGTCCCAAAAAGTAAAATTTGACAGATGTGTACCAGAAAGTAAAACTTCACGGCCGCAAAAAGGGCTATGGAAACACCTTTTTTGTTATGATCGCCTGAAATAATATTTTTTGGAGTATAGAACACTTTTTTTATGAAAAGCAGTTTCAGATCCTGATATGGTGCTGTTCTGGATAAAGTTACAGCAAAATGCGTGATTTTAAAAGCATAATATGGATGTACTAACCAATTTTAAGTGAAACCACTATATTCTACAAACACAACGTTCGTGGAGTCTCTAGCGGTGCTTTTCATAATGAATTCATATACTTAAGCTTGTCATTAAAACAAGAGTACATTTAATATACAGTGAGAAAATGAATGACGAGAAGAAAAGGAGATTTACTCATGGATTGTCACTCCTCTAGATGTAGACGAGTAAAAGCATTCATTTTTATTCCTCTCCAAATAAGATTCACGAATTTGAAAAGAACAACGAGTTCAAATTAAATTTCCAAACAAATGTTAAATTGGCTGATCAATTTCGAAAACATTTGTAAATTTTATAAAATATGTTAAATCTACATTCATTTTCTGAATATTTGTCTGTAATGATAATTAAAGGAGAGTTTAGAAAATGATTTTGATTTCTGACATTTGTAAGTTTGCCGCTTTATCGTATCCCTCTAGCATACTTTTATTTTTCGAAAAAAAATCGAAGTTCACATGTCAGTTATTGACATGACTGCTGATTATAATTACTTCAATGACAGCTCCAGACATTTAAATTTGCAGTTTTATACGGCGGTATTCTAGAAAGCGCGGGTCGCATTAAGAGAGCTGTTTTCTTTATATTTGAGGAAGCTGGAATATCTAATAATAATGTTGCAATTCTATGCAAATTAGTAAGTCTAATAGATTCATAGATCTGTAAATTATAAACAAAATCGCAATGAACTTGTCATCTCTATGAAGAAATTGACTTTTATCGACAAAAATCTATTCGTTTTTATCAGTTTTTTTATGGATTCATAGATCTGTATGATCTGTGCAACTTTTTTTTGTGGAGTTGCTTGGAAAATGTTGTACATGAGACCTTGTAGCCTAGTTAAATTAGAGTTTCACCTCGGAATGACAGGTAATAAGCCGAAAACTTGTACAAACCTCTATTTTGGCATTTTAAAAGTTGTCTGAAAAGTCTCATGAGATCTCGTGTCTGCGTCCTAAGTTATTCAAGGTCAAAGGCCGCAAAAATCGTTTTTTTGCGAATATCTCGGTTTCTATGGCTCCAATAATGTTGATATTTATTACAAACATTGTGGAGCATGAAATTTCCAACAAATTTTGTCTTGAAGATTTTTTCATGCGCTCAACCGTTTTGTAAATAGAACGCAGTGAATGCGCAGCGCTCAGCCATACTATAATGCAAGGTCAACCGTGAGTTCCAGTGTATAATACATCGTGCAAAGTCATTAAATCAATAGAATATCCCCAATTATTGATGATTCGTATCATTAGTTGGTCTATACATCATATTCAATAACATTTCACATAGATATATAATATATTTTTGCAATAATACACTAACTTTGTATAATTAAAAACTCATCAAGTGGAATACTTATAGTATATCTTAATTTAATATTATTGCTATTGATATGGATTACACAGCATTGAGACAAGCTTGCTCATTACAATGGCCACAAGCTAAAGTGCATTGCACCCCTGATTTTCTGCACCCGCAGAGTGTGCACCATTGTTACAGCTGCAAAATATTGTTTTCAGTAATTTATCTGGAGCCGATGATAATATTATTGTCATTAGATCCAGAAATTCATTTTGCAGCACTCAACCCCATTTTTGCATGACATGTATGGCTGAGTGCTACGCATTCTCCGCGCTCTATTTCTAAAACGGTTGAGCGCATGAAAGAAATTTGCTGCAAATTTTATGCTCTACATTTTATGTGATAAATATCGACATTATTGGAGCTATAGGAACCAAGATCTTTGCAAAAAACCGATTGAGACAACTTTCAGAATGCCTAAATAAAGGTTTGTACAAGTTTCCAGCTTATTATCTGTTATTTCGAGGTAAAATCCTAATTTGAGCCGTAATTTCCAAGGAATGTATAAAAATAAATCAGGTAGCTGTATAATGATGGAAATAGTTTTTATAATAGACTTGGGTATTGTTTAGCGCAAAATGAGGGGCTGCTCAATATTTAATTCTAAATTATTCTATTCATCCTATAGTTTCCTGTTTTTCAATCACATTATTAATGTTTCCATATAATTTTTGTTCTGTATGTGTTGAAAGCTATGTTATGTATTCTAGAATTAATAATATGCATTTACTAATTGAATGCAAGAATAACTCTCGACATTTATTCCAGGTATTTCTAGTTAAAATACTGGAATAATCATACTTTTGTACCAATTTTTTTCCAGAGATGTAATACATTCTTTCTAATTTTGTTCGACTTTCATGGTTATCATTATAAATGAGCAATTTGCAGAAATTTTTAAATAGATTTTCTAAGCTATGAAATGTTGGAAATGAAATCTAGTTATTAATTCGGAGGTACAATTTAATTCTGTACAACATTTACTCAAAGCAATTTCATCTAAAATGAATTGGGAACTTCTGTAGAAGAAAAACTGATCGTTCATGTTAAATGCCTTTGATTAGTTTATCAAGCAACACCGGAAAAAGATTGTTTCTTCCAACAAAATTTCATTTGATATTTCGACAGATCCATAATTCAAATGAAACTGAATTTGAGATTTGCCAAGATATTATAGATTTCCATGCCAAGTTGAAGTACGGATATGAATTATAAATCCATTGCAATTAAAACTGGAGATAATAATAATAAAATCAGCTGACCAGGAGTAGTCCTTGGGAATATTAATATATCATATATACAATACAAGCCCATGGCATTGCCCTATTACAATTTAAACTTTGAATAGTAATTGGACTGATTAACAAATTGCTTCCTAAGCTGTCACACGCAACGGTAGGCACTTGTTGAACAGCATCGTTTGATTTTGTACCCGTTTACATTACACTCTTTTCTATTTACAAGAATGTAACCACATTAAAGTATAGAAAGGATAGTTCTGGTCTTTGAGGAGTATTTTTAGATGGATGAATCGTTATTTTGTGTGCTGAGTTGAATTAATGGTGAGAAATAGATAAAGTACCACATTTCTGCGCTCGATTTATTAGCGTCTGTTTGCTTCCTGATATGTAGGAGGCAGCAAATCACTTTAGATTTATCTATGAAACAATGTATCGACGTAAGAGAATCGAGTTTTGATTGGATGAAGAAAACTATGATTTAGAATTAATGGAGAAGAAAGAATTCTGCTCATGCAGAATATATACATAAATATGAATGGTTTTTTCGAGAATATTTGGAGTTCACGTTTTTATATCGTACAAAAAACAAACAGATAAGATTCGTAGATTTAGCTCTATAAATAACTAAGTCTAGTGCAAATATTCCTCTCTATTCCAATTGGCGAATTTAAAATACAAAACTGTAGTGAGTACTGTATTGGGATGATTAAATAATGGCTTTCTCAATCATTATTATTTACAGTATCCAGAAATATTATTTACACAGCTTGTAGTCTGTAACAGTGTATCATCACCGTGAATCTCATTGATGTGGCTGCGTCAGTGTGCATGGAGCGTTACAGCGTACACAGTTTGCGCATACAACCACAACACTTGTGCATCAACAAATAGCATATTTGAAGTTACAAATTTGTGCATTTATCCTTTCGCTAAAATAAAAGTGGTTGAAATAATTAAACAGACGCAAGATCACTTTACAAAAAGTTAGCTCTTGAGATTGTGGCTTCTTCAAGACAAAGAATCATTATTCATTAATGCACTATTGATCTAGTTGACAGTATTTGTCGAAAAGGAACGATTTCAACATACGGATCCCATTTTTTATTCTGTAAATTCTGTCAATTGATTTTGCTTGAGGCTAGTAACCACACAGTGTTCAAACTCGCGGAAATAGATTAACCAGCACTCAATCACCGTTCATGGATTTTAGCATAACATTTATGCATTACTAAAACGTGTAGTCATTGAAATAACACCCAATTTACTGCCAGTATCAAATGCAATTTAAGTATGAATCAATACGCTCTTACTGAGTATTTCTATAAATAAAATTAAAATGTTTACTGGTCTATATTTGAGCCAATGTTGTTTTTATTCAATGAGAAGTTGATTGATATTCTATATTCCGTTATTTACAACAATAAATCAAAAGAAAGAGCTGGCATAACATTGTCGTAAGATATGATTCATTGCTTTTCAATATCATCCTGAAAGCGCTAAGTATTTTAAAGGAAAGCTTTTATTATTTCAGGCAAATTGACTTAGAAAGAGAGACTATTATCAATAGTATTGTATAATCATTAATATTTACCATAACAGTGCTTTTAATACTTGTGACAAATTATTTTTCTTGATTTTTTGTTCGTTTTAATACTCTTTTCTTCCTTCTTCGTATTTTCAACTTATAGGACAATAATTAATCAACTATTTATGTTTTGTTTATATCGGAAATGAATTTTAGAGATGTACTGCCAGGTTATGATAAAAAATAGCTACTTAATGCAAATTTAAAACATTTGGCTGTATTTCGCATTCAAAACCTACATATTCAACAATAGTTGGATTCTATTTCATACCGATGGATTCATGAAGGCGAATAATAATAAACAGAAGCTGACCTGAAAAAGTAAATGAACTCCCATTGAACAACTGAAACTATTTAGAATTTCTGGATTAAAGCTGATATTCTATCAAGAGTTTTCTCGTAATTCTTTTACTGATGAGAAAATTGAAGATTTAAAATTGCACGGTTAATTTGAGTTTGAATATCAATTAGAGCGATTTGAACAGATAAATGTTACTTTGTGTGTCGCTGCGGCAGTGGCAGCTTTTGTGGCAGCGACTGCAGTAGTCTCTGAGGCAGCGAATGCGACAGTAACTACTTCAGCAGTCTTTAAAGTAGTGACTGCGGTAGCTCCTAAGGCAGTATCTAAGCTAGCTTTCTGTGGCTTTCTCTGTGGCATCTTTTGTGGCATCCTCTGAGATATCATCTGCGGAATCCTTTGCAGAATCCTCTGCGGCAGTATTTGCGGCAATTTCTCAGACAGCGACTGCAATAGTATCTGATTTAGGGACTGAGGTAGCCTCTGCGGCAGCTTTTGTCGCAACCTTATCAGCAGTCTCTGCAGTATTGTCCGCGGCAGTAGTCTCGATTATATATTCAACTGTGAAACTAGCCTTTGATTGGGTCCAATCAAGGACAGATGGGCTGTCATTGAACGGCTTGACCCATTTTTAAAACCCGATTTCCACGACGTGAGATTCAATTAGAGGCATCCTCTGCGGTAACCGTCGCTGTACCGTTGTTTTGGCATCGTTTGAGGAAGCGGTCCTGATTCTGATTTTGACTGTGATCACAAGCTACAATCAGAAACAAATGAGCTAATATTAACCAATCGAGACAAAATTCAATACCTAGTTTCCACGATGTGGAATTTAACGAATTTTTACCTCAATTAAGTGAGCTCTGCACTGTGGAGAAAGCTCTGATCGAGCTTTGAGCTATCAGTTCGTTCGATCTGTCAGTTGCCGGCTAATTGTGTAGGAGTCAGAAAAATGTACCGCTCTGCTCGACTTGACTTTTGGAACTATTATCAATGGTATATACAAAGCTCGGTATCCTTCAACGCCAAGCTCTGAATATTTAGTGCACAAATTAAATACATGAATAGCTGCTTTCTTTTGCTTGTCCATCTCGCTGTCAGTTTGCATGAATCGAAACGTGCTCCCGATTGTACGCGGTGAAACGGTCCTGGGCCTTGATTCTTGAAACCATAAGAAAGTTTTCGTGTACGTAAATATTCGAGCGGTGACTTCCATATACGACCAGTTGCCTGCGCATGAGTGGTATTCTTGACTGGTGATAGAAACTTTGCTTCGAAGTTTCGTATGCGAATTACAAAAATAACAGAGGCAAGCGAACGCAGCTTCTTTCAACCAATGAAATTGTGCTATTAATATGAATTTTGTTTTGGTTTTGAATATCTACTTTTGTTGGTCAATTTAACTAACACTTTTAGTTCCAAATGTATAATGGTAAGACTAGCTGGTAATGTTATTATTGAATAAAACAATATATCAATTGAATTTGTGAGAAAAAACTCATAAATATATTCAGGAAAATTCTCAAAAGATTTTACATACAAAGATTCGCAAATGTTGTGCTGTTAAAACCTATAAATAAATTTTTTTCAAACGTCACAAAAGTGACATGTTATTTATCTCTGTTGCCAAGGTAAAAGTTTCACTTTATCTGATTAGGCAAAAAAAATACTATTCTTATATTGTAACAAAATAATCTTGTAATATTTATTGTGAATGTACCTACAGTTATTGAAAAATTAGATTTTGAAATAAAGCATTTGCACTCACTTCAGCTGGGAGATTATTATTATTAGCTAATGATGACACGGATGACACTTTTAATTTCGTTTTCAATTTAATTTTATGTTTGTTTATAACGTAACCATGACAAAATTGTATTTGGTATTATGATTTGACTTGATCTTAGAGCTAATTGCATCGCACTAAAAATCAATATATCAACTTCTTGTGTTACAAATTTAGGTACTCGTTTAAAAAGAAAAATAGTATATATTATTCGGAGCAAAAATGACTTAATGTACTTCGGTTACTGCAAACCTTAGCACATAAGGCCTAATTTTCACTCCCAATAATATAATCTACTAGTTGAATAGTGATATTGAAGATTACAATTCACTTCAGTTCTGACATCTACAGCTGAAGTTCTGCTTGGTGGAGCAAATATAAAACAACATTTTTTGGAAGTCGAAATAACTTCATAAATTGATTTTCACTCACGGAAAATGCATCTAGTTATTCAAAAATTCTTTTTACACCATCATGATTTCCAACTTCGTCTAATATATTAATTAAGTCTAACTGTCTAAATACGTATTTAAAAACTAACCTCCTCCAATCTGTTACAAGTTGTGCATACGAATGTCAACTTTCGAAGAGTGTTTACCGTGCGATGTAGTTGCGCACGAAATTTGCGTACACGACACCTACTTTTAACTTCAAGAATACCATTGTGCAGTTCGTATGCGCATCTCACTTTCGCATACGAAAAATTTCAAGAATCAGACCCCTGGGTCGTAGAGCGATTTTTGCCGAGTCACAAACGATTTGACGAATCGCTTGCCGTAGAAGCCTTACCTAATATGAATAAGACAGTAATTTCGACATTTGACTTATACCGGCCCTCCGGTAAGCGGCCCTTCGGGTGAATGTACGACATCTCGGTTCTTCCAACCGTCCCTGACTCCAATTACCAATAAATAATAAAGGAATAAAGTTCAATTACCTTTTAAAATATATTATGATTACCTAGTTTACAATCTTCAAAGTAGCAACGGTTTCTGATTAAATCGCGATAACAACGGCCTTGATAAGTCAATTGTCTTCTCGAAGAAGAAGGAGAAAGTGGAAAAGCTGCTAATTCCTGATATAATTATAATCGAGATGGAGACAAGAATAATAAAGCAATGAATAAAATACAAGAATGAATTCAGATAAAATATAACTCCACTCAAAAATATAATTATATTGTTATAAGAAAATGGTGCTTTGGAGGAATTCAGAGCAAATTTTAATAGAACATATGTTATTTGCCAAGGCAGATAGAAACAACATCTTGGTGATTACCTTGCCAATTCTTTTTATCCCTTTTGGGAATACCAGAATGGTATTTTTAGGGCATAGTCAGTTTGGGATGAAAGAGCTTCTACATGAAGTAAAGATTCACCAAGGGTGAAAAATTACTTTCAACAAGCTTCCAATACAGATTACTTATATTTTCTATGAAAATGCCTCATGAAGTATCATTCAAAATATGAATATTGCAGTAGTATGATTCAAGGTTTAAAATTGTTCATCAAATTAAATTTTTATATGGCTTTTAGAATCAATTTAATTCAACCTGTGACGCACAACCGGTGAAATTATTGCTCTATCGTTCCATTTATGTTCATATAATTTTCTCATAAATTTAAAGCTTTAATGAATATTTGTGCTAAAAATAAATTTAATTCTATCACTATTCAAATGAAGGATACAACTACTGGAATAATATTGCAGATGTGCTCATTTCCCATCTCAATAACTGAGGCCAGGTTCTCGTATTGTCTTCTAGATTGGGGTTGTCACAAAAAAAAGCAAATCAAATTAGATTAAGGTGGATTGAAGGACAATTTAATTTTTTTCTTGTCGACTATACAATCAAGCTTTGAGCTTTGTTTGCATTTTATAACGTCTTCTAGAGACATTGCGAACGGTGGTCTTATATGCCAATTAGAACGGATCAAAATATTATTTATTTGAAATATATTTACTCATTTCATCACGCACGGTTTTCGATGAATCGGAATTAGAAACCTGTTCCTTTTTTCCATATACATGGCTTAAATCACGGTATACTCGCATAATTGGAGAATTATTTTTGTTCTTATATTTTAAAATGGTTGATCTAGCAATTTTACTATACGTGTTATACAATTCAGTCTGCTACTTATGCGATTTTCAACTTTATTACCCCAAAATAGAATGCAAGAGAGCCCAAAGTGTGGAAAAAAATTATAAGGAAGAAGGGAGTGGTTTTTCGAAATTAAGACTCCAATTATTTGATTACCGACCGGTTTCGGCCACTTGGTGGCTATCTTCAAGGTAATACCGGCAAGAACATGATAAACTACACGAAACTGTTGGAGCGAGGGTAAAAGTACTCATACATTTTGCTTATCCTATCTTCTTATTTATCTCGAGTTCACTTATATGCTCATTGTTATACCATATATTGTTCAGCTGTTTTGATACATGCGGTGAAATAGTTTCTAATGATTTTAACACTCCTAGTACACCATAATAGAGTTAAAACTCGCAGGGCTTGCACACGTGCATATCCTATACTTTGATCTCCACTTTCCTTCTATTATATTAATGATACCAGATCAAAATTTCCGAGTATATGTGTTATTGGAAGCAGCACTAAAAGCTAGCTTTCAGGTTACAATAGTTTCGTTTATAAGGCATGCACAGAATTAACAGTTTATAGTCTTACTCTCAAGCTTCAAGCTTTGCATTCAAAATTGTCTCTTGAGGATGCATAGTCTACTAGTCGACAATTAAAAATATCCATTCATCAATAACTCCTTCAAATAGGTGACAAAATAGCTGACAATAAAAATTGCAACACTATATTCAAACTATACGAAGATAGTTTACAGATTTACAAGTTCCAATAAGCCATAAAATAGTGTGAGCATCAAATTTACATATTATGCCAATAAATTGCCGATATTACCAGCGACATTATTCTGAGGAGCATAGCATATTCACCCCACAAAACATTAAATAATAATCCTTATCTCTTATGTAGAATGGACTTCAGCTTAGAATACTGGATTTACAGAGAGTACGGCTTTGGGTTACAATGCAAGTTTGCCATAAGCTAAAGATAAATAACAAGATGCGTTGAAATTGAGAACAAATATCAAATTGGATCTAGGGTTGTTTGTTGGGATGAATTTAGAGATTCAGTGAGATATTCTAATGGTGTTACAAGAAACATTTTCTCTGAGCGAAAATTACTATAAAAGAATTATTTGACCAAACTTTGACTTACCGCTGAAGTAGCAGAGGATATCGAAGTCCCATCTGAAACATAAAAAACTAAATTGAGTATTCCTAAGATTTCTCGATGTTGATTGAAGAGAACGAATTCTCCAATAAACTGAATTCAACATTTTTCCATTACAATGTCATTCAATTATACTTTCAATTTGTGTTTCAACAATTTCCATATAACTTCTTCATCAATCATTCTCTCTACAAAATTCCAACTCATTTGAATTTTTGTTGTTGGATATTGATCCTTAATAATAATTAAGGAAAATTTCACACTCTCTCTCCATTCCCAAGAACCTCAATATGAGCATAGTTATTGACATACGAGCCAATTTGTTTAGTTAGCAAGAGCAATTATTCCACGACCGCAAAAACAAGAGCTTAATAATAGCAGGGATTTTTCATGGAACTTGCACATATACGTATTATATACTAATTATTGCATGTGATTCACAAAGACAAAGGATTTTGGTGCGGTAAAAAGGGTCTTGAATAATGCAAAAACAAATGAGTTCTTTGATAGAATGATTGGTTAGGTGCTACTGAAATTTTGAGGGATACTTTGGAACGATAAATGCTGTTGTCCTCTAAAGTCTAAAGGACTCAGAGGTAGAGCAGCTGATAGAATATTAGGGGCACCCATAGAATAAAAGGATTTAGGACTTGATTGAATGTAACTAAATAATTGAAATTTTGAAGTATGGAAATTTGATAGAGTTTGAATTAGAAGACAGAAAAACTAGTTTTATATCTCCACTCTCAAAATGCACGTAGTCCCAAGAAGTAACTCTGAGAAAACTGAATTGCATCACTCAAGTGGCTGAAAATATAAGTGTTGAGATCTTACCACTTAAGTGGTAAATATCATGTGATAAAAATCGCAAGTGTATGTCGATTGCACTACATTTTCGAGGTAAAAAGTGAATCTCATGTACACAGAAGTTGGCCGCTTTATGGACTATTAATTTAAAAACTATTTTGTGTTTTTAAATCGAGAAAAATACATTTCGCCAACACTGTTTTGAAATTAGCATATTCCATAACCAAAAATTATGTTGGAACCAATGACATTCCAAAAAATCATCAAGAATGATTCCGCTTGCCGTTCAGAATCATTTCGACGAATTAGAAGCTGTTAGTTTGGTTACTACCATAATTACTTCCTAACAATTCAAGTATTCATATCTGGGCTGGAACTACAACGACTTGTTATTGACATTGACTTGATTTCTACTGTCAATTTGCCATGCAAGTTGGACATGTGTCCAGTTAATATTTATCATAGATCTTATTTTAATGGAAGGATAATCTGACCTAGTCCCTATCATGTCCCTATCACAAATATTAACTTGAAACATGTCCAATTTGTGTGGCACATTGATAGTAAAAATCAAGTCAATGTCAATGTCAAGTCGTTGTAGTTCCACCACTGGACTGGAACGACAACGACTTGTCATTGAAATTGACTTGATTGTCCTGTCAATTTGTCAGGTTATCCTTCTATAAGAATAAGATCTAGATAATAATGACAAGGATTGGAAGTTCAAGACAAGATCGGAATATGTCAATGTCGACTCGATGTGGTACCAGCCCTGGTTTTACTTTTGACATTTAATAATTTTTTAAGTTTCCTCTGAAATATTGATGAGTTTCCAAGACCTTGTTAGAGAAAGTATAGTCTACAACATGTTGGGAATGGCGTATTCCACACTCGCGAACCGTAATCCTCGCAATCGCTCGTTCAGAATATAGGCCATTCCAATACTTATTGTAGAATATACTATTCTCAACGTCTAAGCTTTGACATCTGACTGAATGGTAAGATACTACCCTCAAGCTGCAAGACTTTACCACTTACCATCACATCAATATTATCACTTATTATGAATGATGCAACTATAATTGCTACCTGTACCACTTGAATTGCTACCTTTACCACTTGGTTTTTCCAGTGTAATATTCAATTATTATCTACAAAAAAACTAATTCATGAAAACAAAGTTAAGATTAAACACAATTTATGAGCTTCATCTTTTCCAATCAATTGAGATTTGGTTTTGAATATTTATTGCTTATAAATTCAGACTATAAGCGCTTTGAATATTACTTTGTCACAACAGAGATTGATTGTATGTATCCACTGGATATCAGTGGTGTGAAAATGCTCATGAAATCAAAACTATAGATGTTGATGTCTTGAAGATGGTCCTCTTTACTAGGCTAGAGTTGCTTGTGAACACCATCGAAAAGCAACTCCAACTGCTTATCAGTAGTGCTGTTAAAAACCGGAATAAAATGGAACCGGTTCCACGGTTCCAAAACTAACCGGGTACCCGGGTACCCGGTTATCGAGTCCAAATTCAATTCCGATTCGAATCTCGATTCCGGTCCGAATCTCGATTCCGGTTCTAATCTCGATTCCGGTTCGAATCTCGATTCCGGTCCGAATCTCGATTCCGGTTCGAGTCTCTATTTCGGTTCGAATCTCGATTTTGATCCGAATCTCGATTCCGGTCCGAATCTGGGTTCCGATTCGAATCTCGATTCCGGTTCTTAATACCGAAAACCTTTCTTGGCAAATATCATTTCTCTACTGCGTTTAAGTTACAAATACCTTCTGGGCTTTTAGTTGAGCGTTTTATTTTATTATACTGACTCGTCCCAGAACAAACAGAACATTAAGAATTTTTAAGAATTATATTTTGTACATTATAGTTGCCACACATAACTACATTTACTTATTTCTACTTTACTCCTATCGGTGACACTGCAGACTTTGAAACATGAATGAACGTAAAGTTCTGAACATCAAAGAGGATTGCAAATTATCCCGAATATCAAATATTACTATTTTCTAAGAGATCCTATCTTTCTATTAGTTTATTGAGCAAAACAATTACATTGAAATGAACTGAAAGAGGCTAAAAATGGTAGTATGCCATCTGCTCTTAATCCGGCCATAAAATTAATCTTACCCAAAACTAGAAATAGCAAGCGGCATCATGGGTAGTCTTTGATACTAAAACTACCTGATTTTGTCAATACACTCAATTATTATTGTCATAATATCTCTAAATTTTCATCACACTTTGTCGTCGATTATAAAATTAAATAACTACATTATACACTATATATTTTTGTTTAAGATGTTGAAATATTTCACACATCCTGAATACTGATAGTTCATATGTTCAATGAATGATTCGAAAGGCTAAAATTAGTCTTCATAACATAAAACCAGTATAGGTGACGCAAATTAATTATATGTGAAAAAAAAAAAAAAATGCCTTTTTTCGGTTAGTGCATCGGTTAGGTACAGAACACATTATTTTTCAATGGATACTGAAAATAACTGTCTAAAATCGGAATTTCTCTTCTCGGTTCTGGGATCGAGTCGAAGTGAACTGGGAATCGAAAACAGAATCGGAAACCGATTCTGGAATTGGAGCTGAAAACCGATTATGGAATCGAAGGAATCGGAATCGAAAACCGATTCTGGAATCGGAATCGAAGACCGGTTCTAGAATCGGAACCGGACTCGGAACCGAGAACCGGTTAGTTGCATATTCAAATAACCGGGTACCCGGTTCTTACAAAAACCGGTATCGAATAGTACCGATACCGGTTCCCACCACTACTTATCAGAAACAATTCAGAAAAGATTACTTCAGGGATTTGGGGACTTCTTCAAAACAAGAAATATTGATATCTCCAAAATAAATGATTTTAATAAATTTGTGTGTATTCTGTTCAATTGTGTGAATATTTTGAGCGGCACAGCAAAATAACTCATGTTATTCATCAAGGAATAACGATTCCGAGATAATGTTGGGACTTTCAACAACAGCAACAAATACTGAGCACTCAGAAATATTGGCCTGTTATTATTCTCGATGTATTTTGTTTGCTAAATTGTTAAAAATCAAAGCTTGATTGTTTCACGAAATTACAAACTCAGAAGTTTGTTTTCACACCATTATCCTGAATAGGGCAGCAACTGTAGACACGTGTTTCGCCTTATTGGGAACTCTTCAGTACAGTCTACAAAATCTCAGATAGTCGGACTTGTGAACCACGAGTCTATGAAAATGGTGTTAGTACATGGCATGCAGAGGTATAAAACTGCAGCAGAGCTATCAACTTATGATGCATCTGAAGTGATAGGTTTGAAGAAATGCAGGACACTGTGAAGTGATCTCTGAAAAATATCCGCGACCATTTTGTTCGCCACCGAAATAACTGTGTCAAAAAAAGTGGAGCGAAATTATTCATGAGATAAATTCAGACAGAACATCGATATAACAATCAAATTGATCACTTGAAGATGGTTGTGATCATTGAATTTTGATAAGTTTTGTTCATCTCTGGGATAATTTTGAACACCACCAAAATTGTCAATAAAATCCAGCAAGGAAAAGTTGGGTGAGGTTATGAGATAATTTCGAGAACTACTGTAGAACAACCAATATTGAGTCCTTGAAGATGGTTGATTCCATTGGTTCAGAAGACCTACAGAAAACAATAAATACTGATAACTGTCTTATTATTCTTGATGTTTTCTGTTCGCTAAATTGTTAAAATTCGAAACCTGATTGTCTCATAAAATTACAAATACAGAAATCTGTTTTTACACCATTATCCTGAATAGGGCACCAACTGTAGGCACGAGTTTCGTCCTTATTGCTATAGTAAATTCTAGCAGGCCTTAGATAGTTGGACTTGTGAACCGCGAGGCTATGAAGATGGAATTAGTACCTGGCATGCAGAGATATAAAACTGCAGCAGTGCCATCTACGAAGTGAGGTGAGAATACTCATAGAATAATTTTGGGAGCTGCTGCAAAATAATATAATATTGATCACATAGAAGCGATTGTTTCGATCAGTTTTTAGAAATCTATTCAGCTGTGTAATAATTGATCGAGAAAACGTAAGGCCACAACAAATAATAATCGGCTGAATAATTATTTCCCCGACCTATAATATAATAGGGAAAGTATTGTAATCGTGATTTTTTGACAGTTCGAGATTTAGATGAATCTTCACGTTTTAGACCCTACAGAACCCAAATAGCAAAATTTTTTGAAAAGTCGGTGTGTCGGTCTGTCTGGAAGCACGATAACTTGAGAACGCGTACGAATTTTTGACAGAATTTTTATATTCAAGTTTTTCATCAAAAACCCAGGTTAAAATTTGTAGATGAGCTTTTTTCAAGCAGTGGTACCAAAACTTTACAGATGGAACGATAGTATTTATCATGAAATATGAAATGATTAAAATTGATCCTCGAATTATTTGGCAAAACATTTACCTGAAACATTCTTCTAAATTATCAGCAGTTCATTTGTTATTATCAAAAGTTAAATTATTATAAAATTTATTATACAGAGTGATCAAAAATTTTTGTCGGTTCCGCCTTATTCAGATTTTTTCTTTGCCGCCTGCTTGAGATAGTGAGCTTCAAGTGACAGATGACAGTTCCTCTGAAAACACTATTCTAACCTGCTAATTTGGTAGAATAATAATAATTTTTCAATAATCATTCAATAATACAGCTATTTACCTACTTCCTTGTTTTTTAAATCAGATTATGGATAAATCCGTCATAAAATATGCAAAATATACGCCACTGTGTTCTTGAAATGTCGGTAACGTAGTTCTCGTTATCAAAATAAATAAATTTATATTAACTTCCTTCCGTGAACATAGTTTTAATCATAATGCGAACTTCTGCTAGTTACGTGATAGACAATCAATATTGATCACTCTGTATTCTTCTGAAGTAAAGAACTAATGGGAATCATATTGTGAAATTGGAGTTATTATCACGAATATTTGGAAATCACATACAGACGTTCGTGAATAGTTTTTTTTTTTTTTTTTTAAATAAATAATTTGGCTCTATCGTGCTCGGTAAGAAATTGAAGCTCTTGTGAAGAAAATTCTAGTAGAAGTGTCAAAGAGGATATGCAAACGATTGTCCATTGTTTCCTCATCTAAATGATGTCTAGCTTGGTATCAATATTAAGCTCCCTGAGAGATAACCTTAGTAGATATCAAAAATAAATATTGAAGTAGTGGAATCAGTGGCGTAGCTAGAAATATTGGACCCTTTCGCAAGCATAGTCGGAGGGCCCCCCTACTGCTCATAATAATTAAGAATAAAAATAAAAATGATATGAAAATTTTGATTATCACAGAATAGATTTAATAACAGGAAACTAATTGAATTACTGAAAATCATATATCAAAAATATAATTTGTTGTACTGATTAATTGAAATCTTTTTCCTTGCTTACAAGTTGGTCGATCCGAGCGCGAATAGTCCACGTTCAGATGTACCCCGCAATAAAGTACGTTTGAAATGAAACAATACTAATTCTTTCAACAATTTTTTGTATATTTGTTGTTATAATCTATGAAATTTTCCTTCAAATTACACTTCCGGCGATCATATTTCGAAGCTGTATGTTCCAATGAATTAATGAGCCCGAAAATCTAGGAAAGGACTCATCATTTTCAAAAATACTATTTTTTTGTAATGACTAGAAAATAACCGCCATCTATCACTTTTACAATGACAGCTGTCACTTTGACAATGACAGTTGTCACTTTGACAATGATAGTTGTCACTTTGACAATGACAGCTTTCACTTTGAAACATGCAATTAATTGATGCGATACTCTAAATTTCTGAAACAGCGATGAAACTGGCCATGAAATTTATGGTTGGGGAAGTACAGTGCTGTCAAACTGCGGACTTTTTTCATATTAAATTCTGATGTATTTAGTATACCTGTGTAATAATTTTGAAAAAAGCAAAATTACTCAAATAATTCAGAAATTAAGGCTAGGGTGTAATTACTGATTCAGGTAACAGTGCAAAACGTCAAATCCAAATCAATCAAGAATCACCTAATGACTGATTTAATTGAGCCACGATGTGATTCATTCATCCGTCTGATAAGTGAGAAAATATTTGAAGAAACGAACGAGTTTCAGGAAAATGGAAGTATTAGATGATGCTGACTGTTACGTGAAATGAAGAAAACGATCTATGGGAATTCAGTCACCAGTTTATTATTTCTATCCTACTCTACAGATTCGGTCCCACCTGGACCATCTTCCGGAGTGAATAGAATTAGTGTTTGTGTATGTTGTCATCTGTAGTGTTACATAAATATTTTGTTTTCTTTTATAAGTCGATGTTATAAAAATGACAAAAACAAACATGTTTTTAGTCAAAAATAAAAGAATAAATAAATGTATATATAAAAAAATTTTAAAATATGAGAACTGAGCGTGGCAACAAACCGAAACTGTAGAGTAGGATAGAAATAATAAACTGGTGACTAAATTCCCACACATCATTTTCTTAGTTTCAGGAAGGTTTGGAACTTGAATATGATTCACAAGAATATTATCATTTTTATCAGCCTTAAAAGTAGAAAGTGAGCTAAATTCTCAATGAGATGATTTTGGGAGCTATTCCAAAATATCGTGAGCTAAGATTAACGCATGCTCAATTTGGAGCTTCTACAGACAAACAAATTAATCATCACAGGATCCACAGATTCTGATATTCTGTTTGCCTGTGTGCTGATTCTCAGTATCACCATATAAGCTAATGTCAACATCTAAAGGAAGGTGCATTAAGTTTGTCTCATCAGCTGATGTAGGCAGTACTGCAGAGCAGGAGGGAAAATATCATTAGTACTCTCATCAAGTAACTATTACAATTGTATTTACATTTTTAATAAATATGATAATCATATCTTTCTCAAATAAAGACAAGCTTCTTCATTCAATGCCTTCCACATGTCAAATATACAGAGATAGAAATAATTGAAATTTGATATTGCTGTCTGAGACAATAAGTTCAGAATAATAGTATTGAGAATACAGGACTCTTTGATGAGTCCGTGGAACTCAATGAATGCACAGGACCAATTATCTGAGGCCTAGTTGGACCGCTCTGATGATTCCCAATAAGGACGATACATGTATTTACAGTTGCTGCTTGATTTAAGATGATGATTTAAAGGGTTTTAAATTTTCAAGTCTTTATATTATCAACAATTGGATTTGGACGCCAAAAGCATTTCAGATCGTAGCAATGATTCTGATATCTGTCAGTTAGTATTAGTTCCTCATCTATCAACTGGCCTAAACAGCAATCGACCAGAATATGTGAAACAGATGCCCTCCGGCTATTTACTAATTTGTGGCACACATTCCACCCAACGATATAGATGAATTGTGTATTGCTGCGTATAAATAGTCCTCGTTTCGAATTCAAAACAATGCTCCTCAGACGGTTGTGTAAATATGAAATAAAATTTTACAGGAGTAAAATCAACACCTAACAGAATTATCTAGAAGATCCTGTGAGGGTCAATCTTGTAATAACTGAAATTGAACACCCAACCCTTTGTTTTGCATAATTCACCTAATAAAATTGTAGTGGAATATTCCTAAAGCTTTCCAAGAAATATCGACTCATAATTTCAACATTCCGCCAACTCAGATAAGCCTGCAGTTCGAATATTAGATGACCAGTTTGATTTTAATGAAACTGGATACAATTTATGACTGAGTTTCACAGATTAGCAATTTTATACAAAGGAAATATCGTGCTATGCGGTATACAATTTTTTGCTTCTATTTCTACATTGATAACTATAGAGTCGTTGAGCGTTAGATGAAATTTATTGGTGCATAAATCCCATGAATGCAATAAATTTTTTATCAGGGTTCGCTATACGTTCACTAAGGAGGTTTTATGTGAATAGTGTACAATGAACTCATCTAAAAATAATATAAATATTATGAGATGCTACCATAAATTACAATGAGTATAGTCGCAGAAGCTCTCGATGAGTCACTCATCTTTATCGTAGATACATAGTACTTTTATTATTTTTCTAATATATCATTACTGTGACTAAGGACCTTGAATCGTCATTTCTCTAGATTTAAGCATCTATTTGCGTCTGCAACAATTAATTAAACTGTCAATATTCGTCCCAGTTAATCTAACAAAAAGAAAAGAAAAGGCAAGCGTCTGTCACTGGCTCGTAAACAAATGCTCAACAAAAGGAGGATATAAATCCAATACAGAATCTGGCAGACGTTTTTCCGATGGAGAATTGTACTGAATTGAAAACTAAAGACAATGCAATCACATAATTCGCTAAATTCAATTACATTGGCCTCGGGTACAACAGATGCCAATCGTACGGAAATCTGCCCTTCATACGTCATTTATACTTTATTTTACGAGTTGGGAAATATTAAAAACTTCAAGGTCATAACTAGGTTCGCAAGCCAGTAATATCAGATATTAAGTTCATGCTTTATTAAAGTGAAATTGTTTCAGTTTTCATAAAAGCAGATCTGCAGGAATATCATCAGATTTAGTAATATTTATGACCGATAAAAATGATTTAATTTATGACGCTTTAGCATTTCGTCTTATGGAGGAAAACTTTTTAAACTACAGAAACAGTCCACACATTTTACTCATTGCTTCTTTCTTAAGCCATAAAACATATTCTTCAAGGCTCCTGAAGATGGTCCAGGTGGGACCGAAACTGTAGAGTAAGATAGGAATAATAAACCTGTGACTGAATTCCCATACATCGTTTTCTTCACCTCCCACTAGCAGTCCGCAATTTCATAGATATGATTTTCTGGTACACATTTTTGAGGAACCATCTACCCTTTCATTGCCGGTAGAGCTATTTTCATTCTATATGTTCCATTGCTTGCTTTTGTTTACTTTTCCCAATAACCCAACAACAATAATATTTTTCGGAACTCAGACTGAAACGTATACTGGATCAGTGTAGTTTAACTCTAAATATAGAGTAAAAATTTAATCATACATAATATTAAAATAAAATCATATATGATGGCCTTTAAAGCACGCGCGATTACATTTACGGCCTCAATACACAAATCAAAGCCGTAAAATGATCTATTTTGGTCGAATCTGTTTTTTGTGGCCGAAGTGTTAACCGAGGCTGAAATGCAGTGTCAACTAGTATTTAGCAACCGTTTTGAAAATAATTGCCTCTAACTTTTCGGTTTTGAGATTTCGATTGTTAATGGATCTGGACTACTGGATGTCCATACTAAAAGTGGAATTTTGTTTTCTACAATCCATTTTCACGATTCTTTGACAAATGGTATCATCTTTTTGGTGGTTGAATTTAATGTTTTTTGAACGTAACTATTCAATTTGAGGTTTTCTATCTTTTTGAACGATGTTTGTGTATCCATCAGTGTTAATGATGTCGTCTACAAAGTGTGTTTGTCAACTTCTCTAGTTAAATTACTATTTTTGTTTATTATTAATCATAACACAAGTTAATGCTTTTTTCGAGCTGGTACCCTTACTTTTCAATTTGATTTTGTAGTTAAAGTATGTGGGTATAAATTCTATTTTATTTTGAATACAAATAAATCCTTCATGTGTCCTAAACTATAGACTCATTTTTTTCAATTTGCGCAAAGTGCTGCTAACTTTTTTGAGTTGATTGCGCGTCCATTTTTTAAAGTGCATTAATCAGGCCGAATAGTTTGATCAGATATTCGGCTATTCGGCCATAAAACCAACCGAATATTTGGTATTCGGTCTGAGGTCGAATATACTATCTGTTGTAACACTAATTTAAATTCACACATTGAATAGAGAAATATCAACTGTATCTTTGAAAAAGAGGATTCTGCTAGTCATACGACTGAATTAGTTTAGTTCACATATATCGTTTCCATTCCACTTTGCCTTCTCAGAGAATTATGACCAAGGTATCATTCGATTCGCAATTTCATCTAGAAAGTTTTTGAAGAAGTTTAAGTCCCGCATCAAAAGTAAAGCAAAAGTTATAAGCAATTAATTAAAAAAAAGAGGAGGTTTTGTTTTCGGAAAATATCTTGAAAACTATTGCAGATATCGGAAATCAGATAAGAGAATCTTTAAGAACAGAAACTTTCATTAAAAAATCTGACGTGAACATCACGTGACTTACTTGTACATCATTGGATATATATGTATAATACGATGTGATTTTGTGTTTGATAATATATATCATTGGATATATATGATCGAATACAAAGTCTCATCGTTCTACAGTTGATCGTTTTAGATTTATCCAGAAGATTCTAAGAATCTGTCAAGTAAAATGCGCTTTCAGCCAAGTCGGTTGCTATGGAAACAGTAGGCCATTATTCTTATACTACAACATTCCTAAATACTGATTTCCAAAATTCTACGACTACCAACAGATCTGAATTTATGCGCAAAATTAAAAAATAAATTCCTACTGAAGTGCACTTCCGGTTCAGTCTATTGTTATGAAAATAGTGGGCAATCATTCAGATGCTACAGCAGACTGAAGTACCAAAATTTCAATATTCTACACCTGATCGGTTCGGATTTATGCGAAAAATTCCATAAGACTGTCAAGTAAAGTGCACTTCCGGCTTGGTGGATCTCAATAAAAATAGGATATGAGCATCTAGACGGCATAATCATCCTAAATACTGGATTCTAACAATCTACGTTCAATCGTTTTGGATTTATGCGGAAAATTTGAGAAATGTTTCGAATAAAGTGCTCTTCTTGCTTAGTCGATAGCAATCATAATACAAGGTGTATAACTAGATATCATAAAAGTGCCCAATACAAAATTTAAATATTCTACGGCTGATTGTTTAGAATTTAGGCGGAAAATTCAAAAAGTCTGTCATATAAAGTGCACTTTCGGCTCAGCCGATTGTTATAAAAATAGAAGATGATCATTTAGATGCTACAGCAATTCAAATGCTGAATTCCAGTATCCTACGGCTGATCATTCTGGATTTATGCGGAAAATTAAAAAAAAGTCTCAAGTAAAGAGCAATTCCGGTTTAGCCGATCGCAATCATAATGCAAGATGTACAATTAGATATTATATATGGAAGTTCTTTATACAAAATTTCAATGTGCTATGGCGAATCCTTCTATATTTATGTAAAAAATTCAAAAAAAGTTTCAAATGAAGTGCACTTCTGGCTTGGCCGATTCATACAAAAATAGCAGATGACAATTTCAACATCCTAGGTTGATCATTCTGGATTTATTAGAAAAATTCGAAAAAAATTTCAAGTAAAGTGCACTTCCGGTACAGACGACTAGAACCATAATACGAGGTGCACAACTAGACCCTATACCAGTCTTAAAAACAAAATTTCAACATCATACGTTTAACCAGTTTTGAGATTTGCGAGTTACGCACGAACGCACATACGAACATACGTACCGACATCAAGCCAAAAATAGTCAAAATGGATTCAGGGATGCTCAAAACGGATATTTCCATCAAAATCTTGATAGGTGAATTTCACAATACTTGCTTGTTACTTTGTACAAGTAAGTAAAAAGGTTCAATTTCTCGGAGTTCAACCACCAATATTACTTGTTTATAATTTTAATTTACAGATAAAAATAGGACTAAAAACGGGTGTAGTCGTGGCAGGTCGCTCAGTAAAACAAAATAATTTTTTTTTCAACTAATAAATGTGAATATTTATATACAATAAAATTCATGTACTATTGGGATACCTGAATAAAGAAAAATCCGTTGGAAAACAGTTTTTCCCGCAATTTTTCAATTATCAATTCCTGATAATTTGCAAAATGAATATTTAAGATTTTTTCCACTTTTTGGATCTACTTTTAGAAAACTATAAAAAAGATTACCGTTGAAAACAATTCAAAAATTTTGATTGTCCATTTCCCTATTTACAATGGAAGTCATTAAAAAAATGAAAAATCGAATAAATATATTAAAAAATATTTTTTCTCGAATATTCCAATCATCTTATTTCTTTATTGTTACATACTACATGAAAATGTTTTTCTTACATTTTTTAATTCATTTGCTTAAACAATTGTTACAATCAAAATCATTATTTACTCAGGTGATATTCCAAATTTTCTTCTTAGGAATATAGTTCTCGATAAAAATTATGATTTGCAGGAGAAGAAATCTCCTTAAAAAAATAGTTTCATAGTTCTTAAACGCTTTAATAAAAAAAAATCTTGAATCACAAGTTTTGCATTTGGACGACTCAATTATGGATCTTAGTGTATTAATTTTGGCTATTCTCATTGTCTGTTTGGCTTCCATTTTTGCTCCATATGACGTAATTGATTGGACCATAATTTTATATATCCCAATTTCTGATTCAATTTTCATGTATTTGATTTTTGATGTAACATCTTGTAACTGATATTCTTGCTCCCTTTATCACTTGTCCTAATTTTTTCTTCAAATTTCTGTTGCTTGTGATGTCAGTTCCTAACTATCTAAATTTAATAGCTTGCAAATATCCCCTTAAAATTAATGTTGTGCATAATACTATCCGCATCAATTTACACTGGAATCAAATTCAAGTCTCGGAACTCCAACATGGTGGTAGAGCTGAGAGGCATAAACATTTAGTTGTCACATTGTTGGCGATGTGTAAGCCGTCAAACTCAGAGATGAACGTAGACATGCTACTATAAACGAAACAAATTCAATAGAATCATGCGATAAAACTTTGATATTAGTTTTTTATTATATTTTCTAGAGAAAAATCAGAATAATATACTTTGATGAATCATGAAAATCCTGTATTATGCTGAAAGTGCAAAACTTTGATGTTTGGTATAACAGATCTCATTCGTTTTGGAGAAGAGTTACTACGTAGTAATATGTGGATCCGTTCATAAATCATTGCAGAAATAATAAAGCCGTTGTCCAAGAGCTCAGAACATAATTGAAAAGAGAAACCCAATTGTTATAACTTCATTTGCATTTTCTTCAATTTATTTTTATATTGCATTATTACTCCGATTCTTTGTCTTTATCCTTTCAACTTGACATTTCACATAGCCCACATTTGTCTTTTGAAAGTCTGTTCAATCGATTCTTCTTCCATCATGAGTATCTTAGCAACCACTCACTCAACCAAAATTTTCATTACGGCTTGAATAATAAATTATCCAGTAAATTTAATCATTAGGCTCATTTGCATAATCAAAGGCGTATAAACAAGAATGTTTCAATTCGAAATTAGTAGGTTCTTAGGCATGTAATAATCTGAATTATGCTTTGATATTGTGTTCGCAGTTCGACGTTCAAAAATTGATTTTCCATAATAAGAATTGAAATTGCCTGAAGATGGGTTTACGATCTATTTGATCATATATCGGTGATCAGGAAGTTCATTTAATTATATGCTCCAATTTGAATTTCAACAACGTAGATAGGTTTTTTTGTCAGAAATAATTAAAAGCTTTGACAATTTTGAACGACTCAAAAAGCAAGTGCTTTAATTTTAGAGCAAGAGCGTGGCATATGTCAAGCGTGCTGCCAGAATGAAATATGAGCACAATAATTCATGAATACGATGGAATTTTCATTAGAACAAAGAGATATCACAATTAAAAATCATGGAATTGGTTATAAATGAAGGCAATTTATATGCAACCAGTGAAAGGTGAAACAAGGTTTCAAAAGCTTGACAATTCGAATTTGTAATTGTTCACGTTGTATAAAGCGAAGTTAGATATAATGACGATGAATTTTATTTGAAAGGAATCCTTATTATCAACAAATATAACATTAACAATCAATAACGCAATTGCAATTCATTCATCGATATTCAAAGCTAGTAATATTCATTTAACAAATGAAATGTCAAAGTACGGGGGTGAAAGCATATTTGAATGGTAACATTGTTTGTTTGGATTCTATTTGAAACGTTGTCTTTTATTCAAAGGCAAAGACAGTACGAGCAAATGTTTTAATTTTCGACGATAAATAAATATGTTTTTTTGGGTATAAGTTATGTAATTTATTAGAAACACAACGTTTCGACAGCAAAGTGCTGCCTTTTTCAAGTGAAAAGAAATATAAATATAAATAAACAAAATTGTCAAGACAACAAGAATAAAAATAAAAGTACAAATAATAACTAGATTAGTTTAAAATATATTAACTCCTAGGATCGTAGAGCTCTGCCTGTGATTGATGATTCAATATCCACAGGTCTTCAGGAGATAATATATTTTAAACTAATCTAGTTATTATTTGTACTTTTATTTCCATTTTTGTTGTCTTGACAATTTTGTTTATTTATATTTATATTTCTTTTCACTTGAAGAAGGCAGCACTTTGCTGTCGAAACGTTGTGTTTCTAATAAATTACAGAACTTATACCCAATAAAACATATTTATTTATAAAATGAGTTCTGAAAAGTTTTTTCCTTCTTTTCGAGGATAAGTTTGTTGACTGTGGTAGAGAAATTTTTGGGGGAATTATAATTCATAAGGTGCAAGCTTTATCAATTTATATAATAAGTGATGTGCAAGGAGATTTCCTGCCTGAGGGAGGATGTAATGATCAAATATTTTCATTTCGTTTGATTGTCGAACAGTCACTTGAGAAGAACAAGAAGATATTCTGTGGCTTTCTCGAAAGAAAAGCGTATAATTGTGTTCTTCCAGAGAAATTGTGGAATGTGCTTGTTGAGTACATGCATTGTATGAAGTAATTTCAGCTCCTATTCGAGTGGATGGTAGATCAATTTAATGGCTTAGTATTGTTATTATTATGAAACAAGGTTGTGGTATGACTCCATGGTTGCTCAATTTGTATATGGATGTGTTATTACGAAAGACTTTGAATAAAAGCTTTGATTTCATTTAGTTCGGTAATGTTATCTAGAGAATTCTGTGATTACAACAATGTTGAAGTTATTTGGCTTATTTATTGTTTTTCAGTCCCTGTACTGCTGCCTTTCGATCTAATGTATCTGCCATATTTGATTCCTCTGCTAGGAGTACTGTCTTTTTGATTCATTCTAGGCTTTGGTCAAGTTTCTTATCTTTTATTGTTCCAATTTGCATCGCTCCTGAAGCTCCATCTTGGTTCGAAGGCTTCTCAGTAATACATCAAATTTGGAGAAGTTTCGTGCTCTTTCGCACAATTCCTATATGAAACATTTTGCTTGAGACCTGTGTACGGAGATGTTTGTTAAGTGCACAGTGTTTTGGTACAAGTTCTGTTGGTATATTGATATTTTGTTAACTGTACTTGAGTAAACAGTTTGCTTGTTTGGTGCATTCTGTAAAGATTGAATTGTATTTGGTTCATTGAATTTCATGCCATAATTGAAACGATATTTTGATTTCTTGTTTGGTTGTTTCAACTTAAACTCCAAAAGCAGATTTTGATCCTATGAATGGGATTTCAGTTCCAATTTTGGCAAGGTGGTCTGCAATCTCTGGGTGCTCTGGTTACCCATATCAGTTTTTTTTGTTCCCAAAGTGTTTATTTAGTTTGCGGATGCAATTCATAACTAGACACAATTTCACCTCACACTATTGTGGTGCCTTATAATCCAAGCAACGAAGACCGAAACAGTGGTTTCCCAACCACCCACCCATTGAGGCTGGGCCAGAGATTATGGGATCCTCAATCCAGTTATCACGAACGACCCTGTGGCACCAAACTGGGTATGAGGTGCGCAGCGTTTGTCGCAGAACTGGGATTGCCTGCTCCGCTGTCTGTGGCGTGTGCTTCGGCTCATGTACGAAGGCAACATCGATGATGATGATGAAAATATGGATGATGCCGAGAATTGATGCACAAGATAGAAACCGATTATTTATAATTTTTCATTTCCCCACTCTCCATACATCCTTGAGTATAGATCCTAACAAAAAAGTGTATTGGACTTTTTTTGTAGAATCCTGAGCAAAAAAAACCTAAATCTAGGAGTGAAATCTTCAACCTAACAACAATGAAAAGCGTCGCTAAAAATCGGATACTGAATAGAGTAAGGAGAAAAGCTCTGATCTCATTCCACATAGACGCACATTATTGTGATCCTCTCAGCACACAATTTTTCCGTTATTTATTACATGATCACACTTACTTGTTGTGAAATCAATAATAATATGTAGTCTGAGCATCATTAAAACTTGATTTTCAACAATTAAAACTATTTTTCTTATAATTTCTCAATCTTCCCCTTCCATATCTTCTCTAGTACTGATCCTAGCAAAAAAAATGTGTAAAACATTTTTTGTAGAAATTTTTTTGCAGCTTAATGTAATATATAAACATTATTTTGCTAGAGGCAGTAGTTTTTGAGTTATTGACAAAAAACTAAAAAAAGAGACCTTCAAATTAATCTTACTCCATTAGCTCCGTTCTCACCCTTCAGGATTTTCAGTATGTTATTAAATAAACCCCACTTTACATCTGTGCAAAAATTGGCGTTTACATGAATTTTTTTCGCTACTTTTCCTTCGTTGCCTGGACTATTAAGGATAGTTACCCGTAAAACCGAGATTCTCCAATAGTAGGTAATTGGGCGCAAATTCGAATCACGTATGATTTGAGTTGAAAAATAGCCTCAAAGTTATTTGTTTGTCAAATTGCATATATTACCTGCTTCACTCTGTCACTAATCCATCTTAGAAACAAACTTTAATCTTTTGGGAAATTAAGTAAGCCAGTAACTCTTTTTTGAAGTGCTGACATCTTCTTTCTATTTTGAGGTTAAATGAATGAGTCGTAAACGAGAACGGGGCACGTTTTCTCAAAGTTAATCTTTTATTTCATTCTACTACCACGTCTGCTAGAGCGTGCTGTCGTCAGACACACAAATAATTTCCTTGTTCACTGCGTTTGTGTTGCGATGTTGGTGATAATTCAGTTTTCTTGCGACAGTTGATGGCTTGTTTCTGTCACTAGTGCACGTAATTCAGTAAATGTAATAATTGTAATAAAAAGGAATACCGAAAGCTTGAATTGTTTTAATATTCGTTGCTAGAATCACCTAGATCCCCTTTCACATACATACATACAGATAAATTACGCCTTCTCATCAGACAGAGGTTGGCATGAACCCTATTTACATTCAACGATCACTGCAACTTCAACTACAAATATTTTTCTCATTTTGAAAAATGTTCTTTCAGTTGAAAATATGCTTCTTGTACCTAATACAAATCTAATTCTCAGTGAACGATCCTTGTTGCTTCCAATTTCTTGAGTTACAGGAAACATTGGGGTAAAGTGCTGCGTTCCTTTTTATTTCCTTAATCGGTGATTATAAAATTCGGTTCAGTATTCTGAAGTAGGTGAAAGCTTCTATCAGTTGGTGAGTTTGTCTGTTATTAAGTTTTAGGACTTTGGCACTTTAGCGTGACATCGCTGAGTGGACGAGCGGTATGATCCTTCACATTTAAATTGTTGGCTAGTTACCTGGGGTATCAATGCCATCGGTGCGCACAACTCGACCGTGTGACGGCGATGAATCTAGCCATCCACATATACTATATTGTACCATTTGTGCGTGTGTCGCAAATATATATACTTACCGTAAAAGTTTATGAACAAGTCATGAAGCTTTATTTTGTCTACAAGTGCTTTTGTGTGAAATTTTGATAAGAAACTCCACAGCAGTCTGATATAAATGAAACTAAAGAGAAACATTAGGTCCGGATGCGTATTCATCGAAAATGAATATTAAAATACAACTGGGAGAACACCGCTGACATTTTCGTGTCAAATGGAAAAACATTTATGCGGACAAACGTTTTATGATTGTCCTCACCCTCTTTGCATCACCCATTCACAATAGCTTAGAATAGTTAAGTATAGTACAGTGAACTGTAGATTTACGATGCACATAATTTCCTGGCGGAGCTTTTGTTCTGTACCAGTAGTACGAACCTCATTATTTGAAATGAGATGCTTTCTCTTGAGTGTGGTAGAACTAATGCAAATTTCAAGAAAAGAGTTTTTGGGTATTTTTGTATGAGAAATATAATCTGATATGTTGATGACACATCAAGCATCGATTTGGATGTAAGACTCATTTAGATATGATAATTTTCTGTAAGGCAAAGTCCAATAAAATTTGGATGAAAGCAAAATATAAAATAAACGTTCAAGTTATTTTGAGAACTAATGTTACAGTTATGTTTTTTTGAAGTAAATTTATGTGATATACAAAATTTGTACTTTCGATGAGTATATTTAGGTTCTTAGACAATTTCTCTTTGATAAATAAATAAAATGGGCTTCTCACGTCCATAAAAATTGTTATAAACCATATGTTAGATATGAGTCATAGGTTAGTAACACAGAAACTCTGCTACCATATTCTCACAAAAAAGACAACAGCTTATACAAAAAATTTCACACATTATTATCCAGAAAATGATTATCTGAACAAATAGGAATATAAATTCATTAGAAGTAATCCTAAATAAATAACAATTGCAGCAAATCCGTTAGCACAAATAGTGTTCAACGCATAAACAAGATTAAATGAAACTATCATAATTGAGTTATAATGAGATACAGTATAAACAACGTTTTACATGCAAATTGTAAATGATGCGATATACAATCATCAATCTACAGGGTTTCATACGACATATACAATGAATTAAAACATAAATAAGTGGATCATAGAAGAAAGATATTAATTCAGGAAATGCTCTGAGAATGAAGATGGTGAAAACGGTCACGTAAATATATTTCGTACGCTGACATAATCAATCAATAAATTGAGATTTTGACATTAGCTAAGCAAAAATATCATGTGAATATGTCTGAAATTGAAAGCACAGAAATCAACGCCAAAGTTCTCATTTAAAATCTGATTCAAAAATTTTTAAAACAAATATGGGATGCAAATCATGGCTTTTGTTTGTGCAGGCAACGAACTCCGAAATAAAAAGGAAAATGTAATTCTGTATATGCAAATAGAGTTATCATAAGCCTGGAACCTTTTGATTTCACGGTTTTTAATAATTTTCGTTCATTGTATAACCTGGAAAGTATTCATGTGAGCTGGATTATGGTATTGATTTATTGGACTAGAATCTTCGAGCTTTATTGTGGTCATAAATGCTCAGCATCATGATTTGTGTATTTTTCATGGTTTAATATTGTTTATTATTATTCTATACTGAAAGCTTGTAACACTACTAGAAACTAGTGGGATTGAAATACTGGTTTTAAAGCGATAACACATATTACAGAATACTAAAAAGTGCCAAATAAGAAAATAAAGTACAACTGAACATAATGGAGGACAAGCAAGGGAACATTATAATTTAGAAAAGCGCAACAATCAACAGATAAAGTATTAGAGGATAAGAAAATCATAAGAGATGTAGAAATTATTGAAGAGGAAAATGAACGATTGAGAACATAACAATCGATGAATCGAAATTAGCTCTCCAAAAACCAAAAAAATCTGACGTGAACATCACGTGACTTACTTGTACATCATTGGATATATATGTATAATACGATGTGATTTTGTGTTTGATCATATATATCATTGGATATATATATAATCAAACACAAAATCTCATCGTTCTACAGTTAATCGTTTTGGATTTACCCAAAAGATTCTAAGAATCTGTCAAGTAAAATGCGCTTTCAGCCAAGTCGGTTGCTATGGAAACAGTAGGCCATTATTCTTATAATACAACATTTCTAAATACTGATTCCCAAAATTCTACGACTACCAACAGATCTGAATTAATGCGCAAAATTAAAAAATAAATTCCTACTGAAATGCACTTCCGGTTCAGTCTATTGTTATGAAAATAGTAGGCAATCATTCAGATGCTACAGCAGACTGAAATACCAAAATTTCAATATTCTACACCTGATCGTTTCGAATTTATGCGAAAAATTCCAAAAGACTGTCAAGTAAAGTGCACTTCCGGCTCGGTGGATCTCAATAAAAATAGGATATGAGCATCTAGACGGTATAATCGTCCTAAATACTAAATTCTAACAATCTACATTCGATCGTTTTGGATTGATGCGGAAAATTAAAAAAATGTTTCGAGTAAAGTGCTCTTCCGGTTTAGTCGATAGCAATCATAATACAAGGTGTACAACTAGATATTATAAAAGTGCCTAATACAGAATTTAAATATTCTACGACTAATTGTTTAGAATTTATGCGGAAAATTCAAAAAGTCTATCATATAAAGTGTACTTTCGGCTCAGCCGATTGTTACAAAAATAGAAGATGACCATTGAGATGCTACAGCAATCTTAAATGCTGAATTTTAGTATCCTACGGCTGATCATTCTGGATTTATGTGGAAAATCAAAAAAAAGTTTCAAATAAAATGCACTTCCGGCTTAGCCGATCGCAATCATAATGCAAGATGTACAATAAAATGTTATAGAAATTTTATACGAAATTCCAATATGCTAATTGTAATACTCCGAATATTCAAGAAAGGGGATAGTGGCAACTGCAACAATTATAGGGGAGTATCACTGCTGTGTACAACGGCGAAAGTTTATGAAGCCATACTACATAATAAACTCAGACAATTAACAAAAACAACATTAGAAAAGGCTCAGAGCGGTTTCAGGATTAAATGAAAAAGAAATAGAGCAAGAAGACACGTTCATACATTTCTAGGAGCGACAATAAATAGCAAAGGAAAACTGAAATTTGAAATAAATAAGAGAATCCAGGCGACGAACAAAATCCATCATGCCATGAATAAAGTAACTTCAAATAACAAAGAAGTATCTAAAATCACAAAAATTGTTGTATATAAAACCATATACAGGCTAACGTTAACATAAGAAAGTGAAACAAATCACAGTAGAAAGAAGACAGCTAGCATGCTACGGACATATACTAATAAGAATGCAAGAAAATAGATGAACCAAACATGTGTGAAATGCAAGAGACACAGAGAAAAAAGAGAGAGGCAGACCAAGAAAGAATTTCTTCTTCTCAGAGTAGAATTCATTTCCCAAAGAAAGAAGTAAGCAATTGTCCTAGCAGCCAACTTCGTCTTCAATTGTAATTGGTAATTCAAACTATATTTTCAGTCGATTACTCTTCCAACAAGATGTTGAAAACAACTATGCTTCGTTAAAAAAGTCGTTTAATTTGATATTTTTAGCGTCCCATATGTCAATTTCTTGCTTCCATTTTTTCGCTTTTGAAGTGTTGATATCCTTGCTATTTGAAGTCCTAATGTAAACATTGCGGACACCCTGACCATGGGAGATGAATTTGCAGGTAAGGGTGCTGCTTCGTATGTTGAAAAAAACAACCAACTTATATGTCTCTGACACCGATACTTCGCTGAGAAAGTGTTTCTTTGTGCTCGAAACCCTCTGTTTTCTTAATTGCAGTTTGGGGAATGGAGCCCATTTTGAATAAAAGCAATCAACTTCTTGAAGTGAAAAGCTTTTTATGTGTATGGAATAATTAAGTTTTTCTCTTTGCAGTAATTCAAATAAAATAGATGAACAGTGACCAGAATTTCACTGTTTTATTATCTTTTTCATTTTTTTGTTATTTATTTGATTATCAGATTCTCAGAACTTATATGTAGCGTAGTTCCTCAGTCTGTTAATGCACAGAATGAATTGAATTACGTATAGAAAGTCACACGTGGATTTCAAATGTTCATGGAAACTTATTTTCAAATTGCTATTGAATCATGCAGATAAACTGCGCGTGCTTTTAAATTTGTTCCAATGCATTATAAACTTTGGACAATATCCTCTTTTATACACACATATCATGCAACTGATAAATAGTTTTTTTGTATAGACTACATTGAAACACATATATGTATATATACGTAGTTATATCCTGAGATTTTATTATTCATGAATTTTGTTATCTAATTGAAGGGAGCTGGTTTTAAACGTTACAAAATATTCATTAGAAAGTGTCCAGATCCAGAAAAACGAAGAATAATTTAAGAATATATCCATTCTTTTATAAATACAATTCTCTTAAACTATCTTTCATTCCCTCATTTTAATTTCCGAAAATGTTAATTGACACTTCAATCTTTATATTAATACATTTGATAAATATTTCCCTATATACTTATTAGCTTTGCCCATGATTACGCTTGCGTGGAAATCAGCTAATAACACATATTTTGTCAATGAAGATAAACGTATATAGAAAAAAATCTGACGTGGACATCACGTGACTTACTTGTACATCATTGGATATATATAATCAAACAGAAAATCTCATCATTCCACGGCTAATTGTTTTTGATTTATCCAAAAAAATTTAAAAGTCTGTCAAGTAAAATGCGCTTTTAGCCTAGTCTGTTGCTATGGAAACAGTAGGTCATCATTTTCATGCTACATCATTCCTAAACACTGATTTCAAATTTATACGCAAAATTGAAAAATAAGTTCCAACTGAAGTGCACTCCCGGTTATTATTATTGTTATGAAAATAGTACAGCAGACTGAAATACCAAATTTCAATATTCTACAGATGATCGTTCTGAATTTATGCGGAAAATTCCAAAAGATTGTCAAATATAGTGCACTGCCGGCTCAGTCGATCTCAATGAAAATAGGATATGAGCATCTAGAAGACGGTACTATCGTCTTGAATACTGAATTTTAATGTTCTACGTTCAATCGTTTTGGATTTATGCGGAAAATTCAAGAAATGTTTCGAGTAAACTGCACTTCCGGTTCAGCCGATCGCAATCGTAATGCAAGATGAACAACTAGATGTTATAGAAGTCCTTAATACAAAATTTCAATACTCTACGACCGATTGTTTTGAATTTATGAAGAAAATTCGAAAAGTCTGTCATATAAAGTGCACTTCCGGCTGAGCCGATTGGTACGGAAATAAAAGATGACCATTTAGATGCTACAGCAATTTCAAATGCTGAATTTCAACATCCTACGGTTGATCATTCTGGATTTATCAGAAAAGTTCGAAAAAAGTTTCAAGTGAAGTGCACTTCCGGTACAGACTATTGAAACAATTATAAAATCAATATTATTTTAAACTTAAAATCTGAATGACTTAGAAATACCAATTATCATGCTACGTTCTGAAATAATTTCAATACGACATTAATGGCAATAAATGAGAAGTCATTTTTCAAGTAAATAGGTTTTAAATAAAGGAATCCAGCCTCGAGTAGCATCACTTAACTAAATTGCTATTTTTCAGTAATTGTCTTTAATGAAATTACTTTCTAAATCTTCTGAGCTTGAATGTAAAGCAACACTAAATATATTTGTTCCAATTCTTCAGGGAAATTTTGATTAGAGTCACTTAATTAAATGTAAACACAGACAGTTCTGTACATTATACTATGATCTAGATTTCAGAAGGCACAAATTTTGTATGTAAATTTTCAATGTGACAATGCTACTTGATATGCTTTGGATTTGATAAATTACAGTTTTAAAGCACAAAGATTATAGAAGACAATCATAATATTAATGTAACATATATCAAGAAAAATGAGTATCAGGTATTTTCAAGGTGCAAATTAAAATCAGAGAACGAGGACGCTAACAAAAAATACTTCTTCATATTTTGAGGTAAGAGTCTTTGTGAATAATATCTGAAAATAGAAGTAGCGAGTCATGGGAGCGAGAAAAAATAAAAACAAGAGCACCCGTCAAAAGTTTATTCGTTTGACAATTTACATCCGAATTATTCAACTTCATGGAAGTGTCGCGATCCACTTTCCGTGCAATGAATTCTTACAATTTATTGATCACTATCCTTCAAAAACTATATTGCGAGAGGGTTCCGTAACAGCGGTAAAGTCGACAGTTCAATGAAATGGAAGACATGAGATAGAAAAATATGGAATGGAAAATATATTGAAATAGAGGAAGGATTCGATCTTTATGCTTATTTTATTTTCGGTGGGATGAAGTTTTTTATCTGGGAAATGAATTTCTGCGATTTGAAACCTCATTTTATTGGTGACTTGAGATTTTTGGGACAAGATAAGTGAGATATCTCTACGTTAGTTTTATGTCCACCAAGAACAAGACTTTAACTCTCGAAAAAGTAGCAAATAATTTTATTATATATGAAATCCTTATTTTGGTAGGAGAATAAAGGGAGACTGGCTTTAAGAGAAAACTTTATAATTTGGAAAATACGACGACGTTTCGGCCATTGTTTTTGGCCATTATTCAAGTCTACAAACAGTTACAATTGATAATGAATAAGTTTACAAAATTTAAAGTATGAGTAATTTAAATCCTTATATGATTTTAATATAAGACTGTTCATGAAATGACGAAATGCAGTGCTTATTTCTACTGTCTAAACCATAATTAGTTTCCAGTCCACAATCAACAATCCACAAACGACAATCCACGATCCACAAACCACAATTTATAGTCCATAATCCACAATCCACAATCTATAATCCACAATTTTGTTACGTTCCAAGTGAGTTTCGCTAATTTTTCTTTCGGTTTAAATTCTAAAATATAATTTGGGCTAGTTTTTATTTTATTAGTACTAAACGTTCCGTATTTGAGCTTCGTTTTATTTTTTTCCTTCAAAGATTAATCGAAGCGTGTCTTTTATTCACATTTTTTGTTAATCAAATTGGTAATGAAGAATATCTATTTATAGTTGTCCCTGCTCGAACTGCGCGCGCTGCAGACAGGGTCGTACAATAATTCTTTAATCTAATTGTTTTGAGTGTCGACAGGATAGTTTTTTCCTTTCAAAAAACTTGTCCACTTCATATCTGTCTTTCCTTTTTCTTTTTTGCATTTAGCGTCATACAATGAAGTTCTTTTTGTGTAAATAGAGAACGGTTTTTTTCAGTCAAGTCAAATCGATCGGACTTAATTCAAGTTGAGATTCAGCCTTAAGTCCTTGTTTAGGGCAGACTTTTATTATCTTTACTATATACCACCACAATTTTGTAGATTATTTCAAAGTTTATCGCGTGTGCAATTTTTGGAATGAGCCTTTGCTTCGGCCGAATATTTTAGGGCATTTTGGCCATTTTGTGCTATTCGGCAAAGTAGCCCACTTGTTGAGAATTAGTAAAATTGTGAGTAGTCATCCTTTTTCTTATCGCCACCATCTGCGATCAAACGTCTTCCAAAACCAAGACACAGTACTGTGGAAGTACCTGACTTCTACTCCGGACTTCTTCACCACCTGGGATCCAGTGCAATATCTATTTGAAAGGCAAGATCCAGATGCCAGGTAGAGGTATCAATCAGGATCTTCAGCAACATCTCCAGCTAAGTGGTCCAGTTTTCCTTAAAGCTTTATTGAATATACAGAATGTGCAATGAAATGCGGAACATAGGAGTTTAAAGTGTGCGGATATTGGATCTTCCGTATATGTAAGAGCAAAAATATAACAAAGAAAAGTTGTTTAAAATCAATTTTCACTCTTGAGAAGTCTTCATTTGATGCAGTACGATATCTCTAACATAAGATATTCAAGAAATACAATATGAGATTTCTGTCAAAGATCAGATAGCCACGGAAATAAAAAAAAATAACGGAACAAACTTCCATTCCGACAGTTCAATTCCGTGTTATGACAACAATCAACAATGATAAAAAGTTGTTTAAAATCAATTTCCTCTTGTGAAAAGTTTTCATTTGATGCAGTAGAATATCTGTAGCGTCTGAAAAAAGATAACAATAATAACACAGAATGGAACTTTCAGAATGACAGCTTGTTCCATTCGTTTTTTATTCCCATGGCTATCTGATTTTTGACGAAAATGACATATTTTATTTTCTAAATATCTAATGCTACAGATATCCTACTGCATCAAATGAAGACTTTATACATGAGTAAGAATTTATTTTGAACAACTTTCCATTCTTGTACTTTTGCTTTAAAATATACAGGAGAGCCAATATCCGCACAATTTGAAAATCCCATGTCATATGTTCCGCGTTTCGTTGCACATCCTGTATATTGCTTTGGATAAATTTGATTCCCATTTATTTTGTTCTGTTTGTGATATAGTTGTTATCAGTTGATTTTGGTACGTTATCCTTCAAAATTTCATGTTACAAAGTAGCGTCCAGCGACGTGGGGTCAGTTTTGCACGTAATAATTTTTTCACCGAAAGATGTCGCTGAAAACTTTTTTAAATATGTGACTTTTTATTAAATTTGATTAACTAACTTCGCAAAGTAAGTAGCAATTCATTTACTCACTGGAAATCATTTTCAATGGGTAAATTTGTCTCTTGGACTTGGAAAGAATCTATTTTTTATTTATACCATATTAAAATGAATGGATTTTTACTTCGCCGAACTCTAATATAATAGAGGAAGTATTGTAATCGTGATTTTTTGACAGATCGATATTTTGATGAATCCTTACATTTTAGACCCTACTGAACCCGAAAAACCTAATTTTGGAAAATTCGATCTGTCGGTCTGTCGGTCTGCCTGGAATAAAGATAACTTTAGAACGCGTACGAATTTTCGACTGAAATTACATATTTCAGTTTTTCGTCAAAAAGCTAGGTTTAAGTTTGTAGATAAGCTTTCTTCAACTAGTGGTATCACAACTTTATTGATGGAACTTTTTAATTTTTTGCGTTTATTTTATAAACGTTAGTATTTATCGTAAAATATAAAATAACTAAAACCAATCCTTGAATGATCTGGCTTAGCATTCACACGAAACATTTTTCAAAATTATCAGCGGTCCATTTGTTATTATCAAAATTTAAATTATTATAAAATTCGTTATATTTTTCTGAAACAAACAAATAGTAAGAATCGTTATGTGGAGTTTGAATTATTATCACTCATATTTTGACATCACATGCAAACTTCGTCAATTGTTTTTTTGAAGATAAGTAATTTGGCTCTATCGTGTTTGGTATCAAATTAAATTTCTTGATGTGGAGATAATCCTAGTAGAAGTATCAAAGAGGATATTTCAACGATTGTCAATTGTTTCTATCACAAATCATTTAAATGATGTCCAGTTTGGTATCAATTTTAAGCTCTTGGATAGATAAGCTTAGTAGATATCAAAAATAAATAATCAAGTAGTGGAATCTATGTTACCATCTTCAAGTTACACTTCCGATGATCAAATGTTGAAACTGTATGTCCCAATGAATTAAAGATCCCAAAAATCTAGAAAATAATTCTTCATTTTCAAAAATACTCATTTTATGTTAGGACTGAAAAATAACTGCCATCTGTTGACAGTTGTCACTTTGACAATGACAGTTGTCACTTTGTCAATGACAGCTATTACTTTGAAATATGCAATTAATTGATGCGACACTCTAAATTTCTGAAACAACGATGAAACTAGCAATAAAATTTATGGTCGTAGAAGTACTGAACCACAGTAGATTTTTTTATAGAAATTTCGTAAATATTAAATTGGGGTGTTTGTTAAATTCATAATTTCTCAATAGGAGCCTTACTGCTCACTAGTTCTTTATTATATGTAATATAGTTGCATGGATAGATTGTTTCCAGTGACGGATTCTAGGCCAGTGAATATATGAATTCCAATTTTCAATCTCTTTCCAATCGAATCGACAATCTGTTACTCGAACATAACTAGATTTTCTATTTTTACTATTTATCATATTCATCATTTATCTTGTCTTGTCATCTCACACCTACGTACGTCTATTTATTGCTTTTTGTGCGTCAGCGTGTGGGCTTAAGTAGCCCCAGGAGTTCTTGGATTCCTTCAGGACACTAAAAACGGCTGTCCTCTTTTATATATTCAACTGACGTTCCCTACTCACCGAGTTTGATCCCACTGTGCTTCTTAAATGATCGCTTTCTGTGACTTGGTTTAGTTAGTTTTCTCGATTCTCTTGAAGTTTGTTTTCGATTTCCAGAAAAAATAGTAAACAAGGATAAAATAACTGTCTGTAGAAATTTAGAGCTCATTTCTGATAGGACGGAGTATTCAACAGGAAAGTCTATCAAATAGCAGGAACTCCACTAACTTTCAGTGAAAAACTTGTTCTTAACTACATTGCAGCACAAACTAAGCATGTCTAAACTGATTTCCGGTGGTTAAAACTAAGAAAACTAGCAAGAAACAGGGTATAACCTATAGGCAAAATATTTCAAATTATATGATCAAACTTAAGCTCACAAGAAACTCTAGTTGGGCAAGTATGTGTACCTCCTGAAGATTGTATCCTCCGCAGGCAATCAGATTGTGTAACTTCCTTATTTAAACGGAAATGTGACAAGTACCGTCAATGTCAAAGATATTCACTTCGGTTAATTAACCTGAGCTATGACTTCAACTTTACAGCAAGTAAATATCTGAGTAATTAATTTGATTCAGATACTAATCAAGAAAATTTGTTTTCCGGAAATAAGCAATAGTATTCAACATGTAAAATCGAGACTAAAAGTTTTCTGTAACAAAATTAAACTATTCTGTACTCTGAATAACATCATTCATATTTCAAAGTGCAACTTGTTTAGTAGGTGCCAACAGATTCAATAAATTTATGATTAGCTTCATGTTGAGCCTTCTACTCAATTTACATATGAATTCATTTTAAAATATACTCCATATGCATGCAAATTTCATACATTCATACATCTCTCATCTCCCGCTTAAATTTGAATTCAGGAGTCGGATGTTTAAGTAACGTAGAGTTACTGGAATAATATTGTAACGTTATTTATTCTAATTTAGGGAGCAAAAGTTACTAAACACTACTATTTATTTTTATGATTTATTAAAATAAACTAACACTATATTTAATAACTAAATCTAATTTAAACTAAAGATTATTATACACTACACTATAACTCAGCTTTAATTATTTATGTCAATGTTGATTTATTTTAAATAATACAATTTATTTCAATCCATAGCATAAGGTCACTGAGCCAAAATATCAATACTGCTCCTCGCTTAGTCAGCGAATATATACCGTAGGTCTCTCCCCACTACGTTCTTCCCGCAAACTTCCAGGCGTTTCTAGAAGGTCCCAGCAATTTTCCAGGAAACAAATATATTCGCTTCTATTTCTTAATATAAAATAATTCCACAATAATTCCAAGCACCAGTAAAGCCGAAATGATTAATTTATAGACTATAGTTCGCTACAATATCAAGCTAACAGCTAATCATAATAAACTATTTTAACAATAATTAGAAACCAACAATACTACGTTTTACGCAGTGCTACGAACAAAAATTCACAGAAAATCAGATTTAGATTACACAATCGGAAAACCAGGCTTGTATTGATGGTAGTAGTCTTGAAATGTGTAAAAATTAATAAATTTCAGGAGACACTTCGCTTGTTTTTATTTGAGAGAACCATCTTGCTTTCCAAATCCATCTAATATGAATAAACAACAATACAAGAAAATTAGGGCATAATTCAATGCACTTTCTGAATTTTAAATCACAAAATAAAACTTTATGTGCATAAACGGGAGCGGAAACAGAATCAGAGTTTACTTTTGATGTGTACTTTGCATCCAGTTACGATAAAGTGACATTCTGTGAAAGAAGTAAGTTAACATAAATAAACTCGACACAAATAACCTGACAAATAATGGGAAATGTGATACACAAGAATGACATTTCCTGGATGCAACAAGGAATTTTTTTGCATATCTTTGTTGGCAAGTACGAAGCGTAAGAGATTTGAATTTAAATTAGATTTTATTGTATATATAGAATGGAATCTATTTCGTCTTGCACTGAACAAGGAAATCAAAATGATAGGAGCATAGAATTATGCACTATATTTGTATTCATTATCTTAATTGAATTTTTTATATCCACATATTCCAAATTTGATATTTATTTGAAGAAATGAAGGTGTGAGATTTCACAGCGTGCAATGTACTCACTACTTTGAGTGTATGTATAACTTAGCATGGTACTAAGCAAACTTATTGCTATATTTTCGAATATACACGCTGGTTCGTACTATAGTTTCTCAGACTTTGTCATTCTTTATTTCTCTATGTTGCGTAATTATTGACTTGTGCGATTTCAAACCCAACAGCGGGCGAGGCCACAGAGTCATTGGAGATTATTCGTAGTTGGTAGTTGAAAAAGCTGTTGTAAATTTTTAAACAAAGATAGTAACAAATAAACGGAGTTAAGCTAAATAAAACCGTTTAAAAATATTGGTCCTTATTCTCACCTCTTGAAATCGCGCTACATCCTAAAAAATTATGCTCTTTTTCTAAGCATCTCATGTTTTATCATATAGCGCTATCTCCTTTTTTTAAAATTTTTGCCGAAGTAGCGCACTTTTAAGAGTTGAAAATACGGACCATTATCTTCAGAGCTTCTCTTAGAAAAATGAGTCAAAAATAGCTCCTATGTCACATTTAGATATGTTTCGCAATTATAATTTCAAGGGTAAATAAGTTGACATGACTTTATTTAAGCTTATTACAACATATCGAGAACTCAAATTTTTCTGATGCAGAAAATGGATTAAAAGTTTAATAATCTGTAGTTACACAGATAAACTTGTGCTTCCTCGATTACTTTCTGTCGCTAAACTTGTGTTCTACGCGATTTCAAGCCCAACAGCAGGCGAGGGCACAAAATGCTGTCAATTACCAATTTTTACCGCTGATTTTAGAAACTGTTTTTGTTTATTTCGATCCTCAAGCTATCACGAGATTTAATATCACAAAATAGATAAAGATAAATGGTATCTGTCTCATCATAGGCTGCGCAACTATTTAATACAGCGAATGGAATAGATGTATTCAGCAATATGTCATTTTTCATCTAAAATATATCTGATTATAGATCACATTCAAAAGATCTTTAAGTATGCAAAATTTTGAGGTTAATCCGTAAGGTAACTAGCAAAATCTTGTATTAGCTACAGAAACACATTTCAAGTGGATACAAGGAGACTACGATCGCTGCGCTTCAACTCAATCTTTCGACATTTCCAACTTCCTTAGACGCATTCGGAAATTTGCATTCATATATTTTCTGATGTAATGTTGAGTGAACACAATAAGAAATGTAAAGAAAATAAATTGAAAATAAATCTTGGATACAGTGATGGGCAATTTCTTACGTTCGTCACCTCGGCAACTCCTAACTCGGCACATTTACAGGTAGTTCCTGATAATGACTTCCCAACTCGGCAGTCGGCACATACAAGTACTTTAAGTACTTGAAGCGATTCCCAACTCGGCACACTTGCAGTTAGTCTCTGATGATAATGAAATGACTCAGGTACCTGCGGTTGTGTGTTTAGTAGGTATTTTACACATTGCAAACGTATAAAGTAATTATTTTTCGAGTCCCAGTATTATCACTATTTAAACATCTTAGATGTTTAGCCGATAATAGGGGTTTAACCATCGAATGAAAGTTGACTCAAATTATTTCATAGATGCGGTTATCTTTCAGAACATTCAGCTATTATTTGAATTTCAAAGGAAACTAAACTTTATAACGAAGATTAGAATTCAGACCCTGAGAGTTTTTCACCCACTCAAATACTGGATTAGAGATCTCCAGAAATACATTATATAACTTGCTTGAAATAAATGGATGGCTACGATATTTACAGGATGATGAAGAACAAGACAGGGGTACATTTAATATATTTTTCATTATTTATTTTGGTTCTAATAAAATATGTTGTATATGTCTTGTAAAAATGATTTAGAAGAAAATTCATTTCTATCGGAATCACCAGAAACCCACGGTTGCCGCATTTTAAAAATTGTCATCCAAGTTATACAGAGTGATCAATAATGATTGTCTGTCACGTGATTAGCAAAAGTTTGCATTATGATCAAAACTATCTTCATGGAATAAAATTAGTATAAATTTATTTATTTTGATGACTACGTTACCGACATTTCAAGAACACAGTGGCGTATATTTTGCATATTTTGTGACGGATTTATCCACAATCTGATCCAAAAAACAAGGAAGCAAGTGAATAGCTGTATTATGGAATGATTATTGAAAATTTATCATTATTCTACAAATTTTTATGTTAGAATAGTGTTTTCGGAGGAACTGACATCTGTCACTTGAAGCTCAGTATCTCAAGCAGGCGGCAAAGAAAAAATCAGAATAAGGCGGCACGGACAATAATTTTTGATCACTCTGTATATGTGCCTGATACTTTGGTGATAAGACAAATGAGTCGTAAGACATCCCTGACACTTTGTTACTAATATCATGTTCAATGTCTCCAGTAATCCAGTGGTACTAAGAACATTCATGTTGATGTATTTCTGGGGATTTCTAGTTCAGTATTTTAGTGAGTACTTGTAAAGGTCAGTTTTCTTTACAATTCGCGTCGTAGTTAAATGTTCTGGAAGAAAACCAAATTTATAAAATAATTTAGGAGTCAACTTTCATTCGATGCAATCTCTTGTTCAAGACGTGCCCAGTTGGTCATAAGGCTTACCACCAACCCTTAATTTATGTCGCATTGGGAGATTAGGTGTGCCGAGTTGGAGTGTGGCCCGTCACCTCGCTGTCAGGAGTAAGGAGCTGATCTGGTGTCAGTAATATACCTCTTTTAGAGGTTGGATATCTGGCTAACAGATAGGCTGTTAATTTCACCGTATTGAGAGCTGCACACGCGATTTGGTTGATTTACCCACATATGAGACAACACCGTATATGTGGTTGCAATAAACATATCCCCTCGCAACACCAACAGAAAAATGTAGCACCGGTGATACTTGCTCCCAGATAAGTAAATAGCACTTTTTATCCCAGATTGCATGACACGTACAGATGTTGTCTGCGACACACGCAGATTGGTTGATTTATCTACTCATGGTACAGCACCGTTTCCGCAACAAGACGTAGTACTTGCGGGTAACTACAATTACTGCCGTCATACAATAAAGATGTGCGCACCGTTGGCATTGATACCCTTGGTAACTAAAAATACCAACACATCTAAGATAAAGGATCATAACACACGCACATTATTTCAGCTTGACATGTTTAGATATGATGCTTAACATATTGAATTCATAAACTCAATGACAGATTCACCAATTCATAGAAGTTCTCATTCAGTTCAGAACAATTAATTTAATATAATCACAGATTTAAGTTTAGGAATCAAAACAAATACGACTTCACCGGGTAAGAATTATATGAACCAGAGATTGGTGAATCAATATATTCGCGATACAGGTGTCTCCTGTAACTCGAGAAATTGGGAACAATAAGGATTGTTCACTCAAAAGTTGATTATATGTATGATACGCTTTTTGGGATACATTGATATAGCAGTGTGTTAGAACGAAAACGTCGAACAATCTGGGTACAAAATGAATATTTACAATTAAACGAACATATTGACCAATCAAAAACAGAAAAATATTTGTAGATTATTGTATTTACAATTGTTGTAGCATATAAATTACTTTTTTCTGTTTGCTAGCACTAATAACTAGTTATATATTTTAGATACAAAACATATTCAGTGAGAATGAATCGAACCATTACTCTTATTATTTCGATAAGCTTTTTCCAATAATGGAAGAAGAATTAATTGAAGTAAATGATTGCGGCTTTCAGCAGAAGCTATTAATCGTCATTCAAAGAATACTTTAGAAGAAAATTTGAGCGACAAAAACAACACAGACCCAGTGCAAAACTTCGTACAAAGAAAATGATAAATGAGAAACAACAGAAGACTGAAAAGATGTAATGAACCATCATTTGTCCACAAAGACCTGATCTTTGAACGAAAAATTGAAATTCGTCTTCTATAAATAGGCTCATTTAAATGTTTAAACTTTAATGGAAAAGTTTGGTTGAGTATTTAGGAGTTTGATATTGATCCCATCAGGGCTATCATCCAAATTATTTCTAAAGTATTTATCACAGTATGTAATTAACCAACAATGCAAACTATGTGTCGTATTTTGGATTTTTGATCTTATAAAACGTTAAAAATATCAACGCCTCTTAAGAATTCCTGAAATCAAATGTTGAAACTTAAATGAGCATTCTGGAGCGGGCGTGGGTTGTATAATTTTTATTTGAATTCTTGATGTGACAACACAAAATTCCACTTTACTGCAGACATACTACTGTCAGTTAACTTAAATTCAAGCATGTTAGAAAATTTCACTTTGATTTCTTTTGTTTTCCTCAACTCTTCTTTCCTTCTTTGTACAAAAGAAATCAAAATGTAGTTGGGAAAGTTTTATCATACGTATTCTGAATACAAAATTTTTGTATGAGGTTGAGTCCATCAGTATCCTTAAAAAGATCAATATTTTTTCACGTGTCTCTCTACAATGATACTTGATTGGTGAATTCGTTTATATACAGATTACGAAATTTCAACGACTCAGTATCCCTTAGAAGAAATACTGTGTTGGTAGGACCTCGAACTTTATTCGTAAATACGAATATAATAAATAAATATGTGGAGGTATCAACTTGAAAGGACTGAAATATATTCCTGAATCTTTTGTTAATTTTTGTTGAAAAATCTATACAAATATTTCGCTGTTGTTCCTCGAAAAAAGCTATGGCGCTCTAAGTTAGCACTCGACTGTAAATTACTACATTCGTGTTCTTTGATTACCACATCAATTCGTGGAAGAAAGTATGACTATGTATGTGAACAATAAAATAGAGCATAAGAATGAAATGTAGGTGAAGCAAAATACAACACAAGTAGTTGAAATTGAAATATTATCGCATTTGATTCACTTACATATTTTTGTTCAATATAATATTTACTGCATTTATTGTAACTAGCCCAGTTGTCAGACAAATTTAAACCAAAATCTCTCATAAAATGTGATATCGCTGAAACTAGGTTTCTAGGTACTTTTTTGGGTGTAGAAAACGATAAAAAAATCTTTGCTGCTCTAAAGTGTATGCTAAATTTATAATCTCGAAAACAAGATCGAAAATTTTCATGTCGAAAAACTTTTTTGGGATGCTGATTGATAATTTGAAAAATAAATTATTCTTGAAGCTCAGGATTTCAACTTCAATTTTTTCTCTTTTAATAATTTTTTGAAGCTCAACTTCAAGTTGCAGGAATAAGAATGAGCAAAGAACATGCATTTTCTTATATATTTCCTATATTGAATATCAAGTTGTATCGTTTTCTGAATTATTACACATTATGAAATGTATTTTCAACTTCATTCAAAAAATACAGATGTAATAATTTCTTATTCATATAAATGAATAAAAACCGTTTTGAAAATGGAATTGGTGTCGAATTAATGCTACGAAAGAAAATGATTATTTTAAAACATGAGTTTTATTAAACAGAGACAATGTTCATCATTTTAATTATTTTTACATTAAAAGTGAAAGTATAGTGATGATAAATGTATAAGGATTGAATTTTTTTCATGCGTCTATGAATATATATCTTCAATTTCATAAAAGTCAGTGAGAATTTTAGAAATCTTAACTTCCGGTCGAATTTTCTATGAGAGAAAACAAAAATTATTGAAAACTAATATCTTCCTTAGAAAGCTTAGAGTTTCCACTTTGGAATGCTTCTTGTTTTTTTGTATTGCATATATTTTAGATAAAGAAACTTTAGTTTTTCCTGGAACGCCTCGCTTGAATATTTGTATTCAGCGGCTTGGCGCGCGTGAAGTTTTCGAGTTCGCTTTCTTATTTTTAATAATTCTTTATATTGATGCAAAAAAATTTTTCACTTAACTTATAATATAACTTTAGGTAAAATTTTCTGCTCTTTCAGATGATACTATTAGTTTTTCGATTTTTCTATATTATTTTTCGAGATACAGGGCAAAAACAAAATTTTCTATTTTGTTTTCGAGATTATGAACTTAGCATACACTTTAGAGATACAAAGATTTTTCTATCTTCTTCTTCACCCAAAGCACTACCAACGAGTCCAGTTTCAGCTATATCACATTTTATGAGAGATCAAAATCTCTGACAATTGGGCTAAACAGCAAATTGTTGTAAATTATAAAGTCTCCAATAGTGTCCAACCGAACATTACGCTTCGACCACAATCGGCTACAAAAATCACACAAGGTTTGACCGAAGCCGAAGCTTTGTATCAGCCGCCGAAAACGTTCGATCTTGAAAGAACGTGTCAATGATTTTAACAGGAGAGTGGCGTAGAAGCTCTTATAGCAGCAATGGTGTCTTGATTCTTTGCATTTTGTCATCACTGTGGTATTATTTTATCATGTAGAGTAAATTCTCTTGCATAGTTCTTCACGATTCGATCGTAGGAAGATTATCTGTGCCAAAATTTTCACTTAACGAGCGAATGAGCTTGGACAAAATATGTATTATTTAAAAAGAAGTTTTGGATAATAAGGAGACATTCTTGGAGCGTATATTTCACTACGATGAAATGCTAGATTTTGTTTAACACAACTGTTGAGAAATAACATTATTTTTGTGACAAACATGGCTGCTGTGATATTTTGAAAACATATAATAATAATAATCTTTTTGTTCAATTATATTTGATCGTGTAAAACGACAGAATTATACAGAATGGCATTGTTCAGTACAAAGTTGTCAAAAAAGTTGGAATAGAGCTGTTCTAATTCATCAAGGCCATTTTCACTAAATTTCGGTTATAATTAGGGACTTTAGTGTTGGTAGCTGCTGCCTCGTGTGAATCACGTTTAGCATTCATAATATGGTTCAAGCAGTTGACAGTGTGCTATGTGTCAATGTTAAGGGAATACGGCAAATGATAATCAAATCTCCAACAAGTGTCTAATAAATTTACACCAGACAAAAATACAAATGAAGTTGGTCTTTCCTCCGAAACCAAAGTATTGCTGACACAAATATATTAGGTGTCTTTGTCATGCTATCAAATATTCTGAGAATAACTTGTTGAATATGACAAGAAATACGTGTATAATTAGATGTAAGAATATGATCGTGTAAAGCGGACATCACATTGCGGCTCGGTGATACCGCTTAGAGGCCCAGATAGTGTTGGCTCGTGACTTATGTGCCTGCGAGGGCGTAGAGACAGCTCAGACGGATTCCTGAAATTCTCCGAGGATATGTTCACGACAAACTTCGAGCATACATTGCAAAATTCCATTCTGAATAGATTTTGATGTACCTGTGAACACTACCGCTTCTTGAATATGGCTATCAAATGCACTATCAGCGTTTGCTAAAAAATCAACCAATTCTAAAAACACTGCTCTATTTGAATTGTTTTTCTCGTCGTGACCGCGAAGGGCAAGATTACACGCTCCGCACAGTTTTAATACATCTATTCTTTTCGAGAGCACTTGTCGATTTCTGGTCACAGTCTCATTTTCGTGTTCTCTTATTTCTATAGAAAGGCGTTCATCCCATTTCTTGTCCAATTATCACCGCCCTCAAAAAGTAAACGTACAAAACAGGAGAACTATTTTTATTGTATATGTTTTTGTTAAACTTACGTATAAAAGCTTTTTTATTCTTGCACTGTCGCTGCTTTTGCATCTGCACTACCTAATTCTGATGTTGGACAACTAATTTGTTTTATTTTAAGTTTTTTATTTCAGCTCAAAGTGCTAAATACAAGGTTTTTAATTTCATAATTTGTTTTCAAAGTGTAGCCCAGTGCCTAATAAAAATGATAAAACTTATAAAAATTGCAAAAGTTCCACTACTCACGATTTACTAGCAGAGTTGGGCAATACTTGAGTATTTTTGTACTTAAGTACCAATTTCTGGGTTTCACTAGTTCTTAAGACTGATACTGAAGTAGAAATATTTATTTTGTACTTAATACTTGAAAATTTTAAGTACTAAAATTATAACATGTACTTAAGACTTATTTTTCTCGTAATAATCGCAAATATTATTGAAGTAGCTTACAAATAATTAAGTATTTGAAAAATACATAAGTATCTGTTTTGAAGTAAGAATAAAATTAAGATATTATTATATAGAATCAAGTTTGAGGGACTTTCATACGTAAGGTATAGCAAACAGGTAGGTGTTAGTCTTTGTGGGTGTGTGTAAGTGCAAAAAATATCACAAAAATGTAGGGTTGTCATGATTTAAATCGAGTAAAAAATTACGATTTAAATCAATCAAAATTTTTCATTCAAATACCTATCGGATTCATATAAAGTCATATAAAATAAATAGAATCACCATCAAGCTATAACCTAACTCAAACTTTTATATAGGCAAATTAGTTTGGCCGCTCTCTGTGCCCAAATGGTTTCTCAGCTTTAAGGGCCAGTTTCACCAAAGCCAGTTGAATTTATACAGAGGTTACTTTATACGAAAACTATTGTTGATACAATTGTAACTATAGTTACTGACTCAAAATAACCTCTAGATAAATTTAACTGACTTTGGTGAAACCGGGCCTAAGTGGACTAGACCAAATAATACAAATAATTTATATATAAGTGATTAAATACTACATACCATTAATTGAAATTGGATCATAATAATGAGAAGTATAATGAAATAACAAAAACATAAAAATTGGGTAGAAGTAAAATAAGAAATCGGAGTTTTTTGTTCAAATGAAAAAATGTGATTTAAACCAAATGAAAATCTGATTTAAATGAAAAAAATCGACTTCTTTCCAATCCTATAAAAAATGCTTATACTTGAAAAATACTTATTTTAAAGTATTTTTCTTGTGAAAAACTGGTACTTTGTACAAGTACTTTCAAGCTAAACTTGAAAAAGTACTTAGTAACAAGTATTAGCACAGTTAAAACTGGTACTTATACTTAATAACTTTGGGTCCGGTACTTGCCCAGCTCTGTTTACTAGGGCGGATTAAGCAGAGCCGACATGCAAGCATATCACAGGCCATTACCACTATAGCCCAGTTGTCAGAGACAAATTCAGACCAAAATCTCTCATAAAATGTGATGTCGCTGAAACTAGGTTTCTAAGTACTTTTTTTGGTGTAGAAAACGATTAAAAAATATTTGCTGCTCTGAAGTGTATGCTAAGTTCATAATCTCGAAAACAAAATCGAAAATTTTTATATCGAAAAAAATAATAAAAACAATATGAATATTTTATGAGAATGAGTACCCAGGGTTGTTTTTGGGATGCTGATTGATAATTTGATATGAAATTTTCAAAATTGAAAATGGCGGATACAATATGTCGGCATTTTAGAGTGTACCAAACATTTTAATCTTATTTTAAAATTTAATTTATATATTTTGAAAGTGTGAGTAGGTGATATTAACGTGTTTTTTTTTGCTGACTAAGATCATTTATATTAATGGAGTAAAAATTAAAATGCTATATTCAATATGGAGTTTTTTAAAATAAGTAAAAATTTGCTAATAAATGAACGAAAGAATAAGATGTATTTTAAAAAACAATTGAAAAATTGATAAAAATTCTGTTTCAAATTTGTACTTGCTGTCTTTTTATTCTTTGAAATTACAAACATCTGCAACAACGCTGTCTTGCTCTAGCACTGAAATTTTAGGTGAATTTCTACAAACATCACCTGTTAAACATATTGCGGAACTTGATAAGTTCGATGACTCACAATTACAAGCTCTCGCACATCTTTTTTTGCGATAATTGCAAAACATCAAATCCAAAAGAGACTTCATCTTCAATTTCATATTTTTAACACTTTCTTAAAGCTCAATTTTAAGTTGTAGGAATTGGAATGAGCAAAGAACATGCATTTTCTTATATATTTCTTATATCAAAAATATCAAGTTGTATCAATTCCTGAATTATTACTTATTATAAAGTATACTTTCAACTTCATTTGAAAAATAGATATAATAATTTCTGATTCATATAAATAAATAAAAACTATTTTGAAAATGAAATTGGTGTCGAATGAATGCTCTGACGTGAACATCACATGACTTACTTGTACATCATTGGATATATATATATATATATATATATATATATATATATATATATATATATATATATATATATATATATATATATATATATACTGAATGTAAATCTAGTTGGCGAATCCGTAATAAGCCAGACGGTTGAATGAAAGTAAATTAATTTTTGAAAAAGTCTTGTACAAGACTTTTTTAATATATATATATATATATATATATATATATATATATAAATGTGATTTTGTGTTTAATCGTATAAATCATTGGATATGTATAATCAAACACAAAATCTCATCGTTTCACAGTGAAAGACTGTCAAGTAAAGTGCACTTCCGGCTCGGTAGATCTCAATAAAAATAGGATATGAACATCTGGACGGTATAATCGTCCTAAATACTGAATTCTAACTACCTACGTTGAATCGTTAAGGATTTATGCGGAAAATTCAAAAAATGTTTCGAATAAAGTGCTCTTTCGGCTTAGTCGGTAGCAATAATAATGCAAGATGTACAACTAGATATTACAAAAGTACCTTATACAAAATTTAAATATTCTACGACAAATTGTTTAGAATTTATGCGGAAAATTCAAAAAGTCTGTCATATAAAGCGCACTTCCGGCTTAGTCGATTGTTACAAAAATAGAAGATGACCATTAAGATGCTATAGCAATTTCAAATGCTAAATTCCAGTATCCTACGGCTGATCATTCTGGATTTATGCGGAAAATTAAAATAAAGTCTCAAGTAAAGTGCACTTTCGGCTTAGCCGATCGCAATCATAATGCAAGATGTACAATAAGATGTTATAGAAGTGCTTAATACGAAATTTCAATATGCTATGGCTAATCATTCTAGATTTATGCAAAAAATTCAAAAAAAGTTTCAAGTAAAGTGCACTTCTGGCTTGCCGATTCATACAAAAATAGCAGATAACCATTTTGATACAACATCAAGTTTAAATACTGAATTTCAACATCTTACGGCTGATCATTCTGGATTTATTAGGAAAATTCGAATAATGTTTCAAGTAAAGTGCACTCCCGGTACAGACAATTGGAACCATAATGCGAGGGGCACAACTAGACCCTATATCAGTCTTAAATACAAAATTTCAATATTATACGTTCAACCAGTTTTGAGATTTGCGAGTTACGTACGAACGCACGTACGAACATACGTACCGACATCAAACCAAAAATAGTCAAAATAGATTCAGGAGTTTTCAAAACGGATATTTCCATCAAAATCTCGATAGGTGAATTTTGTCGGTTTTACAATACAATACAAATAAGTAAAAATGATTATTTTAAAACATGAGTTTCATCAAACAGAGACAATGCTCATCATTTTAATTACTATTTTAGTAAAAGTGAAAGTATAGTGATGATAAATGTAAGGGGACTTAATTTGTCTATGCCTCTATTAATATAGGGTGTAACAGAAATAAGTACATTAATTTTAACCAGTGATAGAACCTGTCAAGCATAACAATTTTTCTTAATAACTTTTTCTCGAATTCTCATCTTTTTTTAGCATCTTCTAACCCCTATAATTTAACGAGTCGTTCAGGGTCATAATTATCAGATCCAGTAGCAGTTACAACCCTGGTTACAACCAGGTTACAACGAAACAATTGATTTCGACATATGTGAGCTATCAATTCCAGGTCAATTCCGTCAAATAAATTTTGGAAAAAATCGTCTAATTATCATTGTCACAAAAGTAAAAACCTGTGAAAATGTCAAGCTCTCCTATCTGCGATTTTGCAGGCAGTTAGTTCGGCGAATTTATTTGGAACGATTTCAGAATTGTCATTTTTCACTAAACATTGAATTATTGCGGTTATGCTCATGTATTTAATGTCAAAATATTGTGCACTTATACATAATGATGAGAATACTATGAGATATTGAGAACTTATTTTCCATCTGGAACGTAAAACACCAGATGAAATGAATAAAATACATCAATTTATAAATGAAGCAGCTGTGAATTAGTTTTTTCTCATACTATTACAAACTTCACAGTCAGGTCGTTTCAATGAAGTATGCCTCGTAAATTGATCTGTTGAACAAATAGAATATTGTATCTCATATTTTAAAAAATTATTTAAAATCAATTACCAAACTCAGTGTGATACATTTGTAGGCTAGGTTTTCTGTTTTCCAAGAATAAGCTCTTACAATTTTTGCGGGAATACTTTCAGTTGAATCATTCATTAAATTAATTATTTTGGAATTGCATTCCATTTCATATTTCACCGTTCACTTTAAATAAATCGTTGAATGATTTTCTCTTTATGTTTGAGAGCCAACAGTAATGAAGTAAGCTGAGAGCAGCAACTACTTTTTAAGTTGATCATAGATGGCAGCACAATCTGACCCATATTCTAACTGTGTTACAGGCTGTATTCAGACTATTCAAATCAGCTGATCCAAGTGCAATGAACTCGTGCTGACAATGTAATGTTCAAGAAATGTACCAACTATTTGAAAATATATGTGAAATTCCTGAATAGAAATAAAATTTCTCAACAATAACATATAAATACGACCAATATACCAAATTGTTGGTTTCAAAGATAAATTTGATCTTTCTTGCAACATATACAAAAATAGAATTATCGAGGTGAGCGAACATCAGTGTATTATTGAAATACTGTTATTCTTTCAGTTTCAAATGAATGATTGATAAGACTATGATGGTTTAAAGTTTCAAAATAATCATTTGAATCGACAGCTGTCATTTTTACAACAAATGAGAAACATCCACTTCTAACCATAGGCGCACTATGAAATTTTTGACCAAACTTTGATGAATTTTCACTCGATATTCAGGAAACTTACAGAAAAAAGTTATCAAGAAAAATTGTTAGGCTTGAAGAGATACATTTCAGGTTAAAATTAATGTACTTATTTCTGTTACACCCTGTATATCTTCAATTTTATGAAAATCTCTGAGAATTTTAAAAATATTAACCTCCGGCCAAAGTTTTTATTAGAGAAAACAAAAATTATCAAAAATTAATGGCTTCCTCAGAAAGCTTAGAGTCTCCACTTCAAGTTGCTTCTTATTTTTCTGTTTTGCATATATTTCAGACAAAGAAACTTCAGTTTTCCCTCGAACGTCTAGCTTGAATATTTGTATTCAGCAGCTTGGCGCGCGTAGAGTTTTCGAATTCGCTTCCTTACTTTTAAAATTTTCTATAATGATGCAAAATTTTCTTTCAAATAATTAATGATATAAATTCAAGTAAAATCTTCCGCTCTTTCAGGTGGTACTATTAGCTTTTCGATTTTTCCATTTTATTTTTCGAGATATAGCGCAAAAACCAAATTTTTGATTTTGTTTTCGGGATTATAAACTTAGCATACACTTTAGAGCTGCAAAGATTTCTCTATCTTATTCTACACCCATAAAACTACTAATGAGCTCAGTTTCAGCTATATCACATTTTATGAGAGGTCAAAATCTCTGACAACTGGACTACTAGAGCGGTGGTTATCTTGACGATCGCCGTATCGACTTTGGGCGGAGTATGGAAGCGCATTTTATCTTTGTCATGCAGTTCGCAAGTTGAATTAAATTGATCGCAGAAAAATATCTCATACAGTTAGATAATTGGAATATACATTTTTGTCAATACATTTTTTGAATTTTACAGAGAGGGCGGCGCCCCAGAGCCCTCCCGCATCGGCCGTCACTTGACCCAGGCTCATTAATGATGATTACTGAACTATAAGTATCGAAAAACAGATGATAGCAATGAAATTTCTTATTTCAAGTTTCTACAACTTTTCTTTAAGAAAAAGTTTGAGTTATAAGTACATTGTGAATAAATTTTAAATTTGTTGCTTCAGGAGTTGTAAATAGCTTCATTAAGCTTTTTCTAATATATATAAAGATTCAAGAGCTAATTTCGAAGACTCAAAAGTTCTATCGTATTTAATAGCACATTCAGATAGCTATTAAGCAGAATATTAATCATTGCCTGTTGGCAGCGATCTCTTCAAATTTCAATAGAAAAATGTTTTTCCCAACTGAAGGAAAGAAGTTCGTAGAATGAAGAAAAATAAAATTCTTCATAAATCATCAACTTCATTTTTGCTCTTTAATTATGAATAAACTTTTCGACTCCCAAATATTTCAGTCGCTGAGTACATAATTACTCGAGATAAGCTATTACGTCGGATAAATTGAACTCAAATATTATTTTTAATAATTTTCAGTAAATATTTGTCCAAGATCATGGAATATTCACTTACATTCGTAGGAGTCCATCTTGTACAAGCAATTTCACTTTGCTATTCACTTTTTAATTTGCGGTTTTGTGCACATATTTTTATGTTTATCCGATCAGTGGGCTTATGAAGTAAAAAAAAAACGAAGAACTGATTCAATTTCTCTAATTTCAAAGGTATATCATATCTTGTACAAAACAAAAGCATAAATTCCGTATTCTATATTCCATTTTGGAGATTGGAGTAATATAATATTCCATATGAATTCTTACAATTGTTTTGTTTATAGGTTATATCGATTATTATGTTTTTCTCTCAGAAGATTTATTTGGCTACTGTTTCGTTGTGAAATAAAATTGTATCAAGTGACGTAAACAAGATAAACAGGAACATTATGTGTGACACAATTACACTTGAAAGAAACATGGAAAAAATTTAATGCGCTGTGAATTATGACTGACGCAAATAAAAGCTTGTAAATCATAATAAAAAACAACAAGAGAATGCCTTGATTATGTTGTGCTTCCAACGCAGAGCTTAATTAGTTTTGTGACCTCTATCCACTTATTCCAGTCCGGAATCCGTGTATTGTAACATGTTATCCGATACATGAAGACTCTTCAACAAATCCTTCAACGGTATGATCGTCAAATTCTGCAGACTTTTTCTATTATGTCTCTAAATATATTGTAGGAATGATTGAGTTATTTATTCCAAGTAAACTCAGCTAAATCTTTGTCTTAACTATAGTTTTATCCTAGTTTTGTTTGTCTGTAGTTTTTCGTTTATTTTTGTACAGCTCCAAAAAGTTATAGCGTCCATGTAGAAAGCTTTCAACGATCTAAACCACCGGAAAACTCATAGTGTATGTTCCCTAACTGTTATTTCACAAGTTAACGTAGTATTCTATTGCAGATTCAGCTTAAAAACAAAAATGATGTTCGATGTTAAGCTCATTGAAGTTTTAATTGCGAAACTCACAAATTCTGCATAATTTGCATTAAAAATTTCGGTAACTACTTCATAATTGTCCCATCAAAGGGAGAATAATTTTCATTTTAAAAAGGTCGGAATTTATCCTGTGTACGATATTTCCAACAGCAAGTAATATATTCAAATAACTCCTATGTGACGTCTTCTGGATGAAAAGACCAAGTTTTATTTCGTACACGTGGAAATAAATAAGAAGAGACGGAAAATCTATCTTAATTCAATGATGTTTGAATATTGCGCCTGATTTTCCGACGAACGAAAGAATGAACTGAATATTAATCTTGAAAGAATTTTATATGCAAGGAAGGAACTTGAATTTATTGGTTCTATCATCAGAAAGTTCATGATGGATGATGATTATGATCCTTTGAGATTTAACATATCTTTTATGCACCATCAGAGATGTTTAACACACATTTATTCACTGAAAGAACGTGATTCAATTAGTTGAGAAATGCAATATCTTTCATATTATTTTTCTTTTCAGGGGATGAATACCTCCAGCGCAGATTTCTACAGCGTAATCCAACGCCTTCTAATGAAATCCTCCCTTTGCAACGCCTTAATCAAAAACACAACAATCAATGGAGTCTGTAAGTCTCACCTCCGTTTTATTTATAAATTCTCTATTTCTATTTCCTATTAGACATCCCCTCAGAATCAGAAGATAACACAACCTTATGGTGCCCCCCTACATGGGACAATTACACGTGTTGGCCAGCTACTCAAGCAGGACACGTGGCACGAGAAAGGTGTCCCGATTTTGTAGTAGGATGGGACTCTAGAAGATATGCATTTAAGAAATGTTTGGGAAATGGTACGTGGTTTAGGCATCCACAAGGAGGGAAAGAGTGGGCGAATTATACCACATGTGTCGATTTAGAAGATTTGAAGGTAACTGTACTCAAATTTCAGCCCCTATTTGAAATCATACCGGCTATTTCCATCACAATACTGTGTTTGTCGAGAGCATGTTAATATGTATTAACTAAGATATGACATCAATCTTTTTCGAAGTGCTCCATCGTTTGGAAATGTCACTTACAAAGATAAGGAACCTTGCGGTATTCCTGTTGTCATCGTTTGCTTATTTCATTCCAATTTGTACGTACCCTTTTATACTATAGATTCATTCTTGCTTTCCGCTAGAGGTGGGGGTTTGCTATTGACCAATCGCTGATCAAGAGGAATTTCAAGCAAGTTTTCGGGCATGATATCGGTAAACTGAGTATAGGTGTCATTCTGAAATGTATTCTAAAATACTTACACAGTATATATTTGATATATCAAATTTTAGTTTGTTATTGTTTAGATACTGTGAATTATTTGGAAACTAATCAAAATTGCTATTCAGGAAAGCTGTTTAAAACTAGTTTAATCCACCGCTGTGGCTTTTTGGCTTTGGCAACATTGCTAACCACAAAACAACAGGACAATTCGGAATAGAGTTAAACTTATCGAATGATTCTCACTATCTAATTGAGATTAAAATATAAAACAGAACAAAAATTGTTAACTCCTGCTCCAATATACTCTAAAATAAGAATAAGAAATTATGGAAGTGCATGAAGTATTCTGTAGAGTTACGCTAATTCCTTGTTATAAAACTCCAACTTTTTGGAAAACTTTGTACATGAAAATTATGAACGAAATCCTCAAACTTTCCGTGAAATTTGAACTCAATGGAAGGTAACAAGGATTCATGAAGTTTTAGTGGAGTTAATTCTATTGCACTCCTGTAGAACTGTCAACAGCATTATGAAGTTAGCTAACAACTAGTATGAAACTAGTAACTAGGAGCTTAATAAGCGTTAATGGTAGTACTGAATTGAATAAGTTTCATTGTATCAGCTCAAATTGAGAAGTACGTTAAGAGCAGAGCTCTTGTAGATTTCATTTTATTTGCGAAAGATTTTTCGGCAATAAAACTTTTATTGTCGAGTGATGGATAGAATTATAGGTTTAACTATACCATCTCTTAGAATAATTGATGAATTAGCTATTTAATATCAGTGATATAATTCTTTATTTCCAGTTTCGCCAGCTTATAAATAATTTATATATAATAGGGTATTCCGTATCTTTGGCCGCCATAATTATTTCTCTGGTGATCTTCTTGTCATTTCGGTAAGATATTTCAAACTTATTTTTAGAAAATGTTCAACTCCGCTTGCTCCTTTTTCAGAAGTTTACGATGCACAAGAATCAGCATACATATTCACTTATTTCTATCTTTTGTTTTCAACAATTTCATGTGGCTAGTGTGGTACAAAGAAGTAGTTCCTGTTACTGGCGTCATGAAGGAAAATCCGGTAAGTCTTTCAGGATAATTAGTCACTTTTTAACCAGGAAGTTGAATGCTCTGACTACTCCCTCTTGTCTTTTAGAAAGTCCCGTTTTTTGTTTCTTTGTTCATATCTCGAAAATTTGTTATTCTGCATTATGGAAGCTGATAAAATTCTCTACAACTTTGCTTTCATACACTTTACACCTATTCCCAATCGTTATCTAGATATAAGCTCTAAACAACAGTCGATTTTCAAAAATGTGTTTTTCATCTCACGTTTTTTGTCATACATTGCTTTATAACTTGCGAACAGTTAATCTGAGAAAAGCACCGCTCAAAAAAAACTTGTAGAAAATTAAATTTTCTTAAAGAAGATGTATACCTACATATACTAATATGTCATCTATCGTCGAAAAGTTATTTCATTTTTAAAATTCTTGGTAAATTGTAACATTTCAGTACAATAGTGCACAGCCCATTATTTTCGTTATTCTCAGCTGCAACTGTAGATTTCAGGTCACATATCAATTCAAGAAATGTCAACAAGGAATATTTATCAAACGAAAATATAGAAAAATGCCATTTATTTACATTAACACAACAAGTAACAATCTAACAAACAAAAACGGCTTTTAACTTTAAATTCTGTATATTTATTTGAAACTTTGACGTTCCTGGAAGGTCTTGCAACATCTTGAGACTTTTTGGGACATTTTGGAACGCCCTGACACAATCTAGAACGTATTAAGACATTGTGACATATTCTAAAAATGTTTGAGGATATTTTGAAATGTTTTGACTCATCGTGCAATGTTCAAAAACATCCTGAAACGTTATAGAACATTTTGGAACGTCCTTATACATTCTGCAATGTTTTGAAGCATTCTGGAAGGTTTTTAAACATACCAAAATGTTTTGAGGTATTTTAGAACGTTCTGACACATTCCGGAATGTCTTACAACATCCTGGGATGTTTTGGGATATTTTGGAACGTCCTAATACATTCTGGAACATTTCCAAGCATTTTAAGAGACTTTGAAGTATTCCCGAACGTTTCAGGACATTTTGTAATGACTTGACAGATTCTGGCATGTCTTAAGGCATTCTGTAAGGTTTTGCAACATCTTGGTACTTTTTGGGATATTTTGGAACGTCCTGAGACAATCTGGAAAGTATTAAGACATCTTGATATATTCTGAAAATGTTTTAAGACATTTTTACACGTGCTGACTCATCCTCCAATGTTTTAAAACATCCTGAAACGTTTTAGAACATTTAGGAACATCCTGATACATTCTGCAATGTTTTGAAGCATCCTGGAAGATTTTTAAAAAAACCAAAATGTTTGAGGGTTTTGAAACATTCTGGAACGTTTTGGGATATTTTGGAACGTCCTAATATATTTCGGAACATTTTCAAGCATTTTAAGAAGTTTTAAAGTATTCCGGAACGTTTAAAGACATTTTGGAACTACCTTATGAATTCTGGTATGTCTTAAAGCATCCTGAAAGGTTTTGAAACATCACAGAATTTTTTGGGACATTTAGGAACGTCTTGACATAATCTAGAACGCATTAAGATATCTACACATATTCTAAAAATGTTTTAAGACATTTTGAAACGTCTAGACTTATTTTGCAATGTTTTGAAGCATCCTGGAAGGAAGGTTTTCAAGCATCCCGGAACGTTTTGGGATGTTTCGGAACGTCCTAATACAGTTTAAAACATTCTGGAAGGCTTTGAAGCATTTAGGACATTTTGGAACGTTTCAACAAATTCTAGAAGGTTTTGAAATGTCCTCGGGTGTTTCAAAATATCCCAGAACGTTTTGAGACTTTTTGTAATGTACTGATATATTCTAGAATATATTGAAGCACCTTGAGAGGTTTCGGAACATGGTCAAAGGATCGAAACGTCAAAGTTTCAAATAAATATACAGAATTTAGAGTCAAAAGTCGATTTTATTAAATAAAATTCTAAAAATGTATAGATTATTGATCTAACAAACGATCAAAGTGAACGAAATAAGCACAGAAGCTATGAACAATCAATAAATTATTCAATCAATCACTTGCCGTCTATTTGGGCGAGACGGGCCTGATTGTTCTTCTTCGGCGTTTGCCTCTTCTTCTTCTTTCTCATCTATCGAATTGTGATCAAATGATGGTACGAAAGCTACTACTTCTGCTACATCATCGCCACCGTTATCCTCCAACATGAGAATGCCGTTTATGCAACTTCCGTAGCAATTGTGGCAAATGGTAGAGCACAGCATGGAGACCTTCCTTCACCCACCGGCAAAATATTAACATCAATATTTCTTGGTTTGGACAGGGACTAGGAGCAAGATCATGCCAAGCCAAGCTTGGACTTGGTGTTAAGTGCTCAATCGCTACTTCCTCAATTGGTGGAAGAGAGAAAATGTATGGTTTGACTTCCGATACCGACTGGAGGAAGCGCTGGTACCGATAGTTACTAATAGAGGTCTCCTTCTGTTTCGCTCCATACCACCTCAAAAGGCATATGTTTCCATTTTCTCTTATGTTAGTATGCGATGAGAAAGGGCTCAAAAATATCTAAGCGGCTTGACGGATATCTCGATATGTGAATTTTGCGAAGTTTCCGAGTTGAGCTAGTACTCCAGGAGGTTCTTAAGCCGGTGTCCGAGTTGGGCCAGCTACCTGCCGTAATCCATGGTGGCATTATCAGCAATAATAATGGCTACTAAAGTTTATTAGTAATACGTTCAGTTTCTAGAAAACAAGTCTGATATCTCTTTTTAGCATCTTGAAATTATATATACATACCTAACTACAATACTAAATCGAACTTCATTGAAACTGACCAAGTACATAATCATATTCAGGATTGGCATGATTAAAATCATTTGATTTGAATCATGATTTTAATCAAGTGATTTTTTTGATAAAAATTGCTTTACTTCCATTTCTCAAAAATAATGCCTGTTATCTTGATATTTTCTGTTCAATCATAACGCACCTGCTTCCAACCCTTCAAAAATCAAATCTAATTTCTAAACTCGTTGGCCCAACACGGATGAGGGAATTAAGAATACCCACTGTGCTAACGATACTTGATTTTCTGGACAAGGATTAGCGTAGGTACTTGACCCAACTCGGTTGCGTCCGAATTTTGTCTGTTTAACGATACTTAAGCTCGCCGCACACGATGCAATTTTTCAAGCAATTTTGTTCACTTGGCGCCGCGCTGGGTGCCACGCTTGCTCCGATGCAAGAAATTTGGTGCGATGCGGGGTATTAGACTTACCACGAGACTTGTTTTACAAGATAGGTTCGGTGCTATTTTTCGCACTTGCTGCGCCACTGGCTGCTGTCCACAGCCAATCAAAGCAGACGACGAAATCACGTGATTACATCACTGAGCTGTATGTCGCATCAGAATGCTGTGCTTCATTAGTGCATTGTGTTTTGTGGTGTTTTAAGATACAAATAAGTAAAAATTATGGCTAGTGGAAATTAGGTTATGCTTACGTATCCTAGCTCAGGGTGTATACCAAAAAATTGAATGAAAATTCCCTGACTTCCAGGTTTTTCAGGTTATTTTCAATAAAATTCCAGACAGTAAAAAACAAAAATTGGATGTAAGTTTACATATAATCACAGATTAATGTTGCAATTCTGTGTGAACCCTATAAATCTGTAAATTAAAAACAAAATCGCAACGAACTTGATATCCTTATGAACGAATTTACATTGATCGACAAAAGTAAATGTAATTTAATAATTTTTTTTTTTCGTGAATTTATAGATCTGGAAGGCTTATAGATTTGCACAGATTGAACTAGTATCTTAAAGAGTGAAAATATACTTTTATGAGTAATAATGCATAAATATCCTAATCTATTTATAATATCAGAAATTCCCTGACGATTCCATGACATTTCCAGTTCATCTAAATTCCCTGACATTTTCAGGTTTTTCACGTTTGATATACACCCTACTAGCTCGTCAAACAACATGTTGAAAACTCTGTGACCTTGATTCCTTCTCAAAAGTCACTCTTTTGACCAAAGTTTTCTCTTCTTTTTTCTCTATCTCGTAATTCTAATTAATTCGCAAGCTATAACTGCAGCAAAGGCTCCTGCTCTCCTTCGACGAGTATTTTCGGCAACATCCATATTTGTAATAAACAAGTCTACCAAGTCTACGTTCTAGAGTCAGAATGAGTGGCGCATCTTGCATCGTCTGATGCGAAAATGAGTGTCACACTAAGTGCAGTTCAAAGCGGCCCAGTGCACAAGAAAACTTGCTGCAAATTAAGTGAACAAAATTGCATAGAAAATTGCCTCGTGTGCGACGGGCTTTATTCTTACTTTAAACAAGTAAATAAAAATGTGAGGTGAAAAACACATTTCTGAAAATCGACTGTTTTTTGGAGCTTGTATCTAAACAACGATTAAGAAAAGATAAAAAGTATATAGAACTAAAGTTGCAGTGAACTTTATCCGCTTTCATAATGAAGTCCAACAAAATTTCCTCTGACGGATCGTTTTCGAGATATAAACAAAAAACCAAAAAAACGGGACCTTCTTTGTTTCCCCCTCCCTAAGGTTCACTTTCGAGGGGTGAGGACTTTTAGTATGTTTATCTTCCAACTAGTCTAAACCAAGCTCCAAAGTTAAATTATCTGCATCGACCTTTCGATCCACAATCATTCGTTGCCCGGTCTATTACGAGGTATAGAATGCAATTTCATTCTACTTGAATAATATAATAAATTGGGTCAACACTATTTTCAGTGTAAGAATTCTATTCACTCACGCTGTTACATCTGTACGAGCGGTAGTGGGGGTATAGTCAGATTGCTGTTGATTTTTTTCACAAAAGTTTCATACTTTCATGCTAAAATGACTGGATTTTATCTATTATATAGACAAACAAATAATAGAAACGCCATCTAATAACACGTATCACATTATTGAAAACTTTTACCACCGAAGAGGCCTTATAGTCCCTGTAACGATTGCGCCTGATAGCCTAAAGTACTTTTTTGACGCAATGTAGTCAGCTCCGAAAACCGAAAAAAAATTATCAATGTAGTCCGCAGCTTAACACTAAGAGTGCGATGACACCCGGAATATCTGAATTGTCGTCGGCTTCAGATTTTTAATACTGTCGAGCGATGAGCAACTTGGCAAAACAATTGGAAGAAAACTATCTGATTGTAGGATTTTGGTGCGTTAGGGGCGTTTGCACTGAATGTTTCTATTTCAAAGGATGCAAAATTGAATGAATGCATTTAACGCAGTACTTGTGCCCACATTAAAGTGTGTACTAAATTCTGGGCGTGGTGACAAAAGCATAATCAGTGAGTGACTGCTGTAGAAATAAAATTTTTGCGTAATGTCTGTGATAGTAGTCTGTACAGGCCAAAATTTTGGATTCTATCGTTCCAAGTTCGGCTGTTCTCAAGCCCAGTCCGCTCAAGTAGGTACGTTGTTATTTTTGAGTGAAAGCGAAGGTCTGGACCCGACTTCTAGAATATTGAAGCTTGGTTCTACTCGACTGGATGTCCCCTTTGGCTTGGGTCATTTTTTAGTTCAAGTTCAACTAGCCCAGACAAAATAGACGAAAAAAGTGCTGAGTCTGCAATAATTCCCAACAAGCTGAATTTTTGTACAGACTTGTGCGTTGCTTTTTATCCGAGGTCAAAAGTCATAAATTTTTGCTTTTAAGAGCTACCGGAAAAATGGACGAGCAAGAATTAATAGAATGTGAGATTCTCTAAAAGAAATTTATCAAGACTTCTTTCCCTACAAAGCACCGTTCTTAAGTTATCGCGATTTAAAACCTAGAAAATACAAATATGTCTTCATATGCGACTCATGCACTCAAATACTATACGTGGAAAATATACGATTGAGTGAGACAACGGCCATCCCTAATTCCATTAGTCAGTTGATCTTGAGTAACATCAACAGTTCAGTCAGTTTTAAATCAGTTTCTGCTTATCAACACTTGCTTCGTATGTTCTACCAAGTGCAAGTGTGGTTGGACAATGAACTGAATCCCGAAGATTGGGGCTAGAAATTGATGAATAGTAGTTTGAAGCCAATCCAGACTTTACTTCCACCTGCTCCAGAGAAACTGCTGAATACAATTTTTAGTAATTGCAATAAAGGTTGCACGAACAATTGTGTTGAGCAGAAAAGTTAGAATGTTTTGTTCATCAGTCTGTACCAATTGTGCCAAAATATGAAGATTTGTGATCTTTGACATCGGATAAAAAGTAACGCACAAGCGAGATCGATGTTGACTTTTGACATAGCATTTGTAATGACGAATTTGAGAGCTATAGAAAAATCCAGCTTGTTGGGAATTAATGCAAACTGGAATGTCTATTTTATTATACTTATATACATTAGAAAAAGTTAGAATGTTGCATTTAAAGTTTCAGCTACAAAAATTCGCTTTTTGATGCCAGTCCAGAATATATGAAAGTAACTTCATGTAATGGAGTAATTCTAACGGAAAATGAATCTTCCAACTTTTCCCGTGTCCCGAAAAACCAAGTGACGAAATGCATACAAGATACTGCTTCAATCTAAAGTTTTAATTGGGTTCTGCTACATTTTATCTACAGCTAATTTATTTATTAGCCTTTTCCTTCTTCTGAATAATAAATTGTTCCATTAAAACAGAAGTTGTCACTTATGTGTTGAGAAGGAAATTGTTATTTAGTTCATTTTGAAGCCTACTTCAACCAAGGAAAAAGTTGTTCTTGATGACCATCCAACAATTGAAATATCTAAGTTATATCAATTGTAGGCATAAAAATATCGGCTCGAGCAGAGAGATTCAAAACTTTAAAGTCTTTACTTCAATCGAGCCAAAAATTGAAACAAATATTATTTCAGAAGTTCCATCATTTCTTTGATCTTAATTCAGAACAGATTTGCACGTTTCATATTTGTAAATGCATCTTAATAATAAATTGTTTTAATGCACATTTCTACATTTCAAACGCTTATTCGTTTCACATCAGACACAACGAATAAATATACAGCTGCTATAAGCAAACTTGTATTGTTGATATAAAAGCATTTCTGTATCTGCTGGGAAAAACAAAAACAAATATTTATCTTGCTTCTGTAATAGTTACACCTAATGAAAGAGAATTTAATATAGAGGCCATTTAGTTTCTCTAGGGATATTTTGTTTTGCAACTTACTCATGAACGGAGAGATAAAGGAGGAATGAACATACTCACCTAGAACAAAAGAGAAAATAATTACATTTAACACGTACCGTTAAAACAATAAGTAAAAATAATCCTTGAGAAAACAAAATGTTGAAATTTGGAATCTATAAGCACAAAACCTCGGATATTCTCATCTTGAATCTTTTTTGCAGGTCTGGTGTCAAGCCCTCCACTTAGCCATTCAATATTTAATGGTAGCAAACTATATGTGGATGTTCTGCGAAGGTCTACATCTGCATTTAGCCCTGGTGGTGGTTTTTGTAAAAGATGAATTAGCAATGAAATGTTTTATATGTCTAGGATGGATAGTCCCTGCTATATTAGTCACAGTTTATGCGTTAGTTCGAGGTGCTTCGCAGGACGACCGTGTAAGGTAAGGACTCAAATTTACTGAAGTTAACAATTTCATATCATCTGCCGTTTATGTTCTTCTGCTTTATTGTTCATTTAGTGACGTTATTCATATTTCGAGCTTATCTGAGTGAGAATTGCTCGCTGTGGAATATAAAGCACGTCACTGAAAATATATATATATATATATATATATATATATATATATATATATATATATATATATATATATATATATATATATATATATATATATATATATCAGTGACGATAATCATTTTTGTCTTTTGAAACATATCTCTGCTTATATCCAAAACTATTCGAAGGAAAGGGCATCATTTATTATGTCAAAATTGATATTGGTCTGTTATAATTGAAGATCAATAGGCAACCAAAGATAACAGATCTCAGTTCACAATGCCTAATGTTCTTCGAATCTACAATAAATTTTGGTAGATCACCATACAAATGTAATTACTAATATGAATGTAACTTTACTATCCGAAACACAATGCACATGGATTCAATCAGTAAAGTTTGTCTCACCACAAACCCAACCAACGGCTTTGGTGAACTCTGAAACAAACGGCCAATCTATTGACATTGGTTTATAGCATTCTGCTTGAACGCACACGACAAAAGCAATCTAAAGCTCGTAGTATTACCTAGAACCACAGGAAGGAACAATTCAAAGGTTTATAATAGCCACGTGTAAGAAATAGTGATAATGTACAAACAGTGTGATGCAAACAAACTGGGGAGGTTAATTACATCATGAATTGTAAATTACCATCAGTGTTAGTGGACAACTAAAACAAACCTTAAGACTAAAATAAAGAGAGCTCAAGACATGAAACTATCACTGAAGCTAAGAAATAAATTGTTGTCGGAATGAAACTCAATGACCTATTAATAAAAACGATGGCCCGTATTTCCATCTATTTTTCAAGCGTTACTTTCAAAAAATAGTTGCACTTGTGTTTTCTGAGTAGATTAATTTCAATTTATTGTACAGTAATTGAAACAATGAGCTTCTAATGTAGCTTTTTTGGAAATAGGAGATCCTTTCTAGAAAAGATACGATTTTTTTAACTTTTTGAATATACTCATAGAGAATTCCCCATGTTTCAAACGATAAGATTTTTCGAAATTTTTTACTAGTTTTGTGTATTATCACCCAACTGTCCATTTTTTTTTTATATGCTGCTTCAAAATATTAATGAACTGTGTCATTATTGGTTCTTTACTATCTTTATCAATTACAGAGTATGTCTGAGAAGTGAAATTACCATGAAAATAATAGAGATACCTAAATGCCAATAGCACCAATCGATCAGGCATATTATGTACCATTTGTGTTCCAAATTTCAAAGCGATGGAACAACAAGTACGGATTTTATAGGAAAAACTCTGAGAATGGGCATAATCCGAAATTTATGGCAAGGAGTAACCCTTGTTGAAATTTTCAAACTTAAATATTTTGAGTTTGGCATGCAATTATATAATTTTATACTTGTAGACTACGGGACTCTGGAAATAATTGTGTCGGGAGGATAGCTTTCGAGAAATCAACAATTTAAAAATGTTAGGCGGAAGCGGAAGTGGAAGCAGGAACTGAAATTATCATTGAAATAATGGAGATACTTAAATGCCAATGCCACCAATCAATTGGACATGCAATGTACTATTTGTTTTTTAAATTTCAAAGATTTTGTAGGGAAATATCTGAGAATAGGCTGTTTGGTCCACTTTAGGACTTGTCACTGTATTTTGCATGTGCAACGCTAGAGGGGCTGTTTCCCCCACTTAAAGATAACTTTCACCCTCGAGCTCTGGCTGAGGGTGGGCGATCAGTTTACTTGTATCCACCGAAGAGTGATAAATAAAAACACAATCTACAGTCCACTTAATAACAACATATATTATTTCAATGGTCCTATAAACCATATCCTTTCATTCCGACATTATGGTCATTTCGAGCCAGATTTGTACCCAGTATTCAATGAGTACAGCGATTGGAGAATTAACTACACAATTCCCACATAGTGAGTGAAATCAGTATCATAAGTGTCGGCGACCCGATCCAGGCGTCTACAGCGACCCGATCCAGGCGTCCACAGCGACCCGATCCAGGCGTCCACAACGACCCGATCCAGGCGTCCACAGCGACCCGATCCAGGCGTCCACAACGACCCGATCCAGGCGTCCACAGCGACCCGATCCAGGCGTCCACAGCGACCCGATCCAGGCGTCCAGAACGACCCAACCCAGGCGTTCACGTAAAGCATATTCACCAAAACGCAACAGCCAGATAAGCGCTTCAGCAAAAGGTCAGATTCAGATCCTTATATCTTTTCATTCCAATCCTTTCGAGCAAGCCCGATTTATAATTCATACTACAGACTTAATTATTTTTTAAATGGCTAGTTTAGAAGAACTTAAAATCCAACGTAAAACAATTAAGAGTGCCATTACTAGGCAGCAAAATGCCGTTAGAAATTTCAAAGAAACTGATAACATTCTATGTCTTGAAACAAGACTCGCGGATTTAACTGGTCTCTTTAAAAAATACGATTCAATTCAAACCGAATTTGAAGCTTTACAATTTCAAAATATAGCAATCGACGCAACTCAGGATGAGGCAGCTTTAGATGCCGAAAATGATAGAGAGCGAGCTAAAGTAGAGTCGCAATATTACGACACTATTGCTGATATTAATACAATTCTAATAAAACATAAGTCAAGCAATGAAAATAGCAATAATTCGGGTCAGTCGTCATCAACAGTAATAAACATATCTAGACCCTCTGATTATCCGGACAAAATTACAAATCTAAAACCCCTACCTTTACCAAGTTTTAACGGGAAGCATAGTGACTGGTTCAATTTTTTCGATTCATTCAAGTCCCTTGTCGATGATGATGCTACTATATCAGACATTAGAAAATTTCACTACCTTCGCAGTTGTCTTAAAGAGGAAGCTTTGAGAGCAATCGAAAGTTTATCTATATCAGGAGCAAACTATGAAAGCGCTATTAGTTTATTGAAAAAACGCTTCGAAAATAAGCGGTTAATCGTTGAAGAACATATTAATAACATACTGAATATGCCGGTAGTGCACAAAACTTCTCATATAGAATTAAGACAAATACTCGACACGGTTAATAACAATTTAGCAGCCTTGAAAGTCTTAAAAATACCGGTTGATCAGTGGGATCTACTTTTAATTGCAAATATTACCGGCAAATTAGATTTTGCAACTCGGAAAGAGTGGAAAACCACACTGGAAAAGGATCTTCCTACATTTAAAAGATTTCTGGAATTCATTGAAAAAAGATGCGAAATTTTAGAATCCGTAGCTTCAATGCAACCCACTCATGGGGAAAGTAGTAGTCATCAGAAATATCAATCAAATTCCAAAGTCACGAATTTTAATAAACAAACTTTCTCAAATCCAAGACGAGTTGGTAATAAATTCTCATCCAATGTTATATCTACAAATAAACTAAGTTGCTATGTTTGTAAAAAAGGTCATTATGTTTATCAATGTCCGGAATTTTTGAGTAAGGGTGTAACCGAAAGACTTAAGCAGGTCAAAGACCTTAATCTATGCGCAAACTGTTTAAAAATAAATCACGAAGTTAATAATTGCAGAAGCAACGTTGTATGTAAAAATTGTGGAGAAAGACACCACACATTATTACATATTAATGAATTTGCGATATCGTCACCCACAACTTGCCATGTTAGTGCCTTGAATCAAGTACTTTTATCCACGGCGTTAGTTTTCGTGGAAGACTCAGTGGGAAATCTTCATGAGTGCCGCGCACTCCTAGATCAAGGCTCACAAGCAAATATTATCACTGCAAGTATGTGTAAAAAACTAAATATCAAGCCAAGCAGTTATAATTCTACTATTACAGGCATCAATTCGAGATCAATCGCAGTCAATGAATGCGTCAAGTTAAATTTTAAATCGAGAACAAATAGTTATACTTCCAATATTAACTGCCTAGTGGTTCCAAAAATAACCGAACCAACGCCAGCGAATAGTTTTCTAAAAAATAATATTATAATACCGCCCAATATAAACCTGGCTGATCCACAATTTAACATATCTGAAGAAATAAATTTGCTGTTAGGGGCAGAATTATTCTGGAATATTCTAATCTCTGGTCCAATTCAATTCGAAAAAAGCCAGCCGTATTTTCAAGATACTAAATTGGGTTGGTTAATAGGTGGAAAAATAATGTTTTCTCAAATTCCTAGCAAAGTGATATGCCATTTAACTATAGACAATTTGTTGAAAGATCAGGTAGAAAATTTTTGGAAACATGAGGAGGTTGAAGTGGGTAATACGTGGTCCTTGGAGCAACTAGCGTGTGAAACAACCCACTTTCTAGAAAATACAGTTAGAAATTCTCAAGGACAATTTGTCGTGCGATTGCCTTTCAAGGAACAGAGGCTATTAGGAAATTCTTACAGTGTTGCTTTAAAGCGATTTCTAAATTTAGAAAGGGCGTTTATTAGGAATGCACAATTGGAGACGGATTACAAGGGTTTTATGACCGAATACCTGAACCTCCAGCACATGGAGCCAGTTCCATTAGCAGAATTGGAAAATCCCAAATCTTATTATTTGCCGCACCATGCGGTTTTTAAACGTACAATAGGGGGCCCGAAGATAAGAGTAGTTTTCGACGCTTCGGCGCCATCATCAAACGGTATTAGTCTGAACGATAATTTGCAAACCGGGCCTACGATACAAGAAGATTTATTTTCAATTCTATGTAGATTCCGTATTCATAATTATGTCCTGTCAGCAGATATCACAAAAATGTACAGAATGGTCTGGGTTCATCCAGACGATCAAGAGTTCCAGAGAATCTTGTGGCGATTTGATAATAGCCAACCGGTTCAAGCATTTAAGCTTAAAACAGTTACTTATGGCACAACGTGTGCGCCCTTTTTAGCCGTGCGATGTTTGCATCAATTAACTACAGAAGCCAATCAAGATTTCCCCTTAGCTAGTTCGATAATAAGAAGAGATTTTTATATGGATGATTTGTTGACTGGGAGTAACACTATCTCAGAAGTCTTAGAGATCAAAAATCAAATATCTGTCATATTAGCAGCCGCCGGTTTTAATCTTTGTAAATGGATATCCAATAGCCCGGATATTATCAAAGCAAACAGCACCGACGCGGACTCCATTAATTTAAATAAAAGCGAAGATTGTAAAATATTGGGATTTTTTTGGAACCATAAAAGCGATCTTTTGAAATTTAATGTTATTATAGAGCCATCATCAGTAAAAAATCCAATTACGAAACGAAAAATATTATCAGCAATATCGAAATTATTTGATCCATTAGGTTTAGTCAATCCGGTGGTAGTAAACTCCAAGATATTATTGCAAAAAATATGGACGTTGAAACTAGACTGGGATCAACCAGTGCCCGAATACATAAAAAATTGGTGGCTCAAATATATACATGAGTTACAGGAATTAAACAATTGTCGTATACCACGGCATGTAATTTCATCTCATTCAAGTTTGTCTCTAGAACTGCACGGCTTCGCAGATGCCTCTACAAAGGCATATGGAGCATGCCTTTATATAAAAACCATTGATAGTTCAGGAAATACTTCCGTGCATTTACTTTGTGCAAAGTCACGGGTAGCCCCAATAAAAACAATCACTTTGCCCAGACTAGAGTTGAATGCCGCACTTTTATTAACTAAATTAGTAATTAAAGCAGCTCAGTCGCTGAATTTAACATTCAACAGTCGATTTTTCTGGACGGATTCAACAATCGTCCTAGCATGGCTAAAAGAATCGTCTCAGAATTGGAAGCAATATGTTGGCAATCGGGTTGCTATTATACAACAATGTAGTTCATTTGAGGAATGGAGACATGTTCGGTCGAGCGATAATCCTGCGGATATTTTATCACGGGGTGCAATGCCGCAGCAGTTGAATAACATGCCCTTGTGGTGGCACGGTCCGAGTTGGTTGCTCTTAGATGCTAATCATTGGCCTAAATTAGACAACGATAAAGACAAAAGGGTAGTCAATAATAATTTATTATCAGAAAGAAAAACTCAGGAAAATGTCAACGTCGTGGCACTTAATCCTGAACTTCCAGTTATGACAAAATTCTCTTCATTCATTAAATTGCAGAGGGTAATTGCGTATTGCTCACGATTTATTAATATGTTAAAAACAAAATCACGCAACACAGAACCATTAACGGCAAGGGAATTGAATGGAGCTACAAATACAATTGTCAAATATATACAGTCACGTTGTTTCCCCGCAGAATTGTTACAGGTTGAGGACAACGTGAAACACTTGAAATCTAATAAACTTGCAAAATTAGATCCGTTCCTAGATTCAAGCGGATTAGTGAGGGTGGGAGGTCGCATCAAGCATGCACCTCTACCATATGATATTAAACATCCCATACTTTTGCCAGAGAAGCATCCGGTTACAAATTTGATAATAAAACATTTCCATGAATTGGAACTACATGCAGGAAATCAGGCAACTCTTGCGGCTATACGACAAAAGTTTTGGCCTATAAGTGGTAGGAACCTAGTACGCAAAATCATTTTTTCGTGTTACAAATGTGGAAGGGCAAATCCTCGAATTAATAAACAAAAAATGGGAGATTTGCCAAAACAAAGATTGGAGCCTCTGCGCCCATTCTTTGTGTCGGGGGTGGATTATGCAGGTCCTTTTTTAATTAAGGAAGGTCATACTAGGAATATGAAAAAAGTCAAGGCGTACATAGCTCTTTTCATTTGTTTCACGACTAAGGCGGTCCATCTTGAGTTGGTCGGTAGTTTATCCACTGAAAGTTTTTTAGCTGCCTTAAAACGATTTACGGCAAGACGAGGTCTGGTATCAGAACTTTATTGTGATAACGGCACAAACTTTGTGGGCGCCGAACGAGAGCTGTTAAGGGCTTCTCATTTTCATAGCAAAATTACGGATTTTTTAAGTTCTAGAAGCATAAAATTTCACTTTATACCGGCTAGATCCCCTCATTTTGGCGGTTTGTGGGAAAGAAATATTAGAAGCGTGAAGGTTCATCTTCAGAGAGTTGTTGGAGACGCGTCACTCACTTATGAAGAATTTTATACTTTGTTGACTTGCATCGAGGCTTGCTTGAACTCCCGTCCTCTTATTCCCTTGACTCAGGATCCTAATGACCTTGACGTTCTCACACCTGGCCATTTTCTAATTGGCTCCCCACTGACATCTACCGCAGAAGAAGACGTCACTCCATTGAATATCAACCGGCTGTCACGTTGGCAGAGAGTCCAACAATTAACACAGCACTTCTGGCGACGCTGGCAGTCAGAATATCTTTCTGAGCTGCAAACACGACCCAAGGGACAGCAAGCGCCACAATCGAACATCAAGGTTGGCGACCTAGTGGTAGTGATGGAAGAAAATCTTCCACCGTTAAAGTGGCGCATGGGACGTGTTACCAAACTCCATCCAGGAAGTGATAAGTTGGTGCGAGTGGTAGAAATAAAAACAGCGTATGGCACAGTGAAACGTGCAATTAGAAAAATTGGTGTTTTATGTGAAGAGTGAATAACGAATTCTTATTCAAGTTTTTTATGCGTCTGGTATATATTATTAATCATTTAATTTGAATATTGCTTTTGGTTGGTTGTTTTTTGTTGTTTCTATTATTTTGTTTGAAGTCGCAACCCGACTCCAAGGGGGCGGCATGTTTGGTCCACTTTAGGACTTGTCACTGTATTTTGCATGTGCAACGCTAGAGGGGCTGTTTCCCCCACTTAAAGATAACTTTCACCCTCGAGCTCTGGCTGAGGGTGGGCGATCAGTTTACTTGTATCCACCGAAGAGTGATAAATAAAAACACAATCTACAGTCCACTTAATAACAACATATATTATTTCAATGGTCCTATAAACCATATCCTTTCATTCCAACATAGGCATTATCTGAAATTTATGGCAAGAGGTGATACTTGATAAAAATTGTTGAAATTAAGATTCCAAAATATTTTGAGTTTGGCATGAAACCATATAGTTCCATATATGTAGAATACGGAACAGTAGAAAAAAAATGTTAAGAGAAAGCGGAGGCTGAAGCGGGGACTGAAATTATCATGTAAATAATGGAGATACCCAAATGCCAACGGCACCAATCGATTAAGCATACTATGTACCATTTGTGTTTTGAATTACAAAGCGATTGTACGATAAATACGGATTTTGTAGGGAAATATCTGAGAATAGGCATTATCTAAAATTTAAGAGAAGGGGTAACCCTTGATAAAAATTATTGAAATTGACAAACCAAAATAATATAAGATTATATTTCATTATTATAGTTCATACATGTAAATTATGGAACTCGAAAAAGAATTGTGTCGAGAGGATAATTTTCGAGATATCAACAATTTAAAAATGTTAGGTGGAAGCGGAGGTGGAAGTGGGGATTGAATTTATCATGGAAATATTGAAGATACCTAAATGCTTACGGCACGAATCGATTGGACATACTATGCACTATTTGTGTTTCGATTTTTAAAGCGATTGAACAACAAGTGCGGATTTTATAGGGGAATATCTGAGAGTAGGCATAATCAGAAATTTATGGCAAGGAGTAACCCTTGATCAAAATTGTAGAAATTTTCAAGCCAGAATATTTTGACGTTGGCATGAAATTATATAGCTCTATACATGTAGATTACGGAACTCTAGAAAATATTTGTGTCGGGGGTACAGTTTTCGAGTTATCAACAATTATACAATGTCAGGCAAGAGCGGAGGTGAAAGCGGAGACTGAAATTATCATAGATATAATAAAGATACCCCAATGCCAATCGATTAGGCACACTATGTACCATCTATGTTTCGAATTTCGAAGCGATTTGACATTAAGTACGGATTTCATAGAGGAATATCTGAGAATAGGCATAATCTCAAATTTATGGCGAAAGATGACCATTGATAAAAATTGTTGAAATTTTAAACAAAAATATTTTAGGTTTGGCATGAAATTAGTTAGTATCATACATGTAGATTACGGAACTCTAGAAAATACTTGTGTCCGAAGGATAGTTTTCAATATATCAACAATTTTATAATGTTAGGCCGAAGCTGAGGTGAAAGCGGGGACTGAGATTATCATGGAAGAAATGGAGATACCTGAATGCCAATGGCACCAATCGATCAGGCATACTATGTTCCGATAGTTATTTGAATTTCAAAGCGATTTAACAACAATTACGAATTTTGTTAGGGAATATCTGAGAATATAGACCGCGGTACAGAACCCCTTTCTCCGGATTATTAACACTCTTTTGAAACTTTGTGAGTGGCCTCATTTTGATGAGTCCGACAACTTTTTTATTTGCGAAAATCTTTGAAACTGCTGCATTTTCCATCGAACAGCCTAAAAAGACGTCGATTCTATGATTTATTCTTGATCAATAACATCACTCTCTTTTATAGTTTAATCGTAAGATAATAATAGCAAAAATACACACAATACTTTGTCCGACAAAAATATTGCGGCGTTCGGCGTAACCCCCATCTCCAACATGTCAAAATTACAAGTTTTGTTAGATTATTAACACTCTGTTGGAATTCTCAGTACTATCAAATAAACATTAGTGAAGTTGAGTGGTGATATTGTCCGATAAAATTTCTGCTGCATATTCTCAGTCCGAAGCTTTGAAAATGTCAATTCTATGAGTTTGGTTTGCTGAATAACACTCATTTATTTCAAATGTTTTTCCCTTTGGAATGATGTGCAAAAAACATTGGTATAATTGTCCGACAAAATATCTGCTGCATATTCATAAAATATTCAAAAAGCTTATTTCGCAAATTCTCACTAATGATATGTTGAAATCGATTTCTAAAGATAAGAACCGTGATATTCTCCAATGTAATACCATAGAAGGTAGAAAGAGTAATCTTGTTCTACCTGGCAATAGTCTCTATACTTACGCTTTCTATCTTTTTCATATTTGAAACATATCTGCAAGTGTCATCGAGATTGGTGATTCGGACCCAATTTTTGAGATACCAATATTTTAGAATCGTATGGAAAATATCATTTCGATTGGTTTTCTAATGTTGAAACAATTTTTTCTGAGCATGTTTTTATGTTTCTTGTTTCACATCTGCTTCCAATTTTTCGCTTTCCTTCAAAAATTTCCTCTATAATAATTTTATTTCCAAATTGTATGTTCAGTTTTACATCAATATATTTCTTTAATTCCTTTTTTTACATGTTGTTCTATATTGTGGAGAAAATATGAGAAAAAAATTTTGCGAATGAAAAATCACTATGGACCAAGTTATATATAAATGAAGACATAGAAATTTAGAGAATATTATTTTTTGATCTCACAAATGGATGTACAAAATTTGGTTGTATACGCGTAATATTGAATGTACCATTCAATATTGTGCGCATACAAACGCAGAAAATGCTACTTCTTATCTTTTTATTTTCGGACTGGCAAAACGGCGCACTATTTTTATCGGACAATATGTTGTTTGATCAAGAAATATACCCACCTCTATGTATAATTTTTGTCCGACAAGTGTTAATCAGCAAACCAAACTCATAGAATTGACATTTTCAGAGCTTCGGACTGAAAATATGCAGCAGAAATTTTATCGGACAATATCACCACTCAACTTCACTAATGTTTATTTGATAGTACTGAGAATTCCAACAGAGTGTTTATAATCTAACAAAACTTGTAATTTTGACATGTTGGAAATGGGGGTTACGCCGAACGCCGCAATATTTTTGTCGGACAAAGTATTGTGTATGTTTTTGCTATTATTATCTTACGATTAAACTATAAAAGAGAGTGATGTTATTGATCAAGAATAAATCATAGAATCGACGTCTTTTTAGGCTGTTCGATGGAAAATGCAGCAGTTTCAAAGATTTTCGCAGATAAAAAAGTTGTCGGACTCATCAAAATGAGGCCACTCACAAAGTTTCAAAAGAGTGTTAATAATCCGGAGAAAGGGGTTCTGTACCGCGGTCTAATAGGCATAATTTGAAATTCATAGCAAGGAATAACCCTAGATAAAAATTGTTGAAATTTTCAAACCAAAATATTCTGAGTTTGGCATGAAATCATATAGTTTCAAACATGTGAATCACGGAACTCTTGAAAAAAATTGTATCAGGAGGATCGTTTTCAAGATATCAACAATTTTATAATGTCAAGTGGAACCGGTGTTGGAAGCGGGGACTGAAATTATCGTATATAATATCACAAGGGACTGTAATATTATCAATCAATTTTTCTTGAACTTATTGATTACCTAGCAACATCGTGAGAGTCATCTGCCCGATCAAATCACGAGAGCGTAGCTCAAGGGATTTCATCTGAGCAGATGACTCGAAGGATGTTGCTTAAAGGTAATCAATGTTAGAAAGAAAAATTCATGATAAAATTAAAGTCGCGAGTGGTATTTGTGGAGAATATTTCTCGAATGAAATTGCTACTATAAGTACCTATTAAATAATGTTAGTTGTAACTACTAACCTTTTTTTTTTAAATGTGCACTAAATTGTCTCCATATACTCTTGTATTTTTAGACTTTTTGTTTTCAATTTCATTACTTTCGGCGAAAAATGCATTTCCAAAACGATTAAACTTTGAGATTTCCGAGAACTGATTGTTTGTTTATATTAGAACTATATATTGTTTCTCCATGACAAAGGCAATTTATTGCGATAAATCGCTTGCCAACGGGAATTTACTGAGGTAACGGGAATTTACAGAGGTAAATTCCCGTTGGCAAGGAATTTATTATTATAATTGTTATTGTAACTATGCAAAATTTGTTAGTATAATTGACATGAGTGAAATAATCATGGAAATAATGCAGATACCTGAATGCCAATGGCACTAATCGATTAAGCATACTATGTACCACTTGTGTCTTGAATTTCGGAGCGATCGAACAAGTTCGGATTTTGGAGACGAATATCTGAGAATTGGCATAATCTGAAATTGATGGCATGGGGTGACCCTTGATAAAAATGAGTGAAATTTCCGAACTATAATATTTTGAGTTTGGCATGGCATTATGTAGTTTATACATGTAGATAACGGAACTCTAGACAAAAATTGTGTCGGGAGGATAGTTTTCGAGATATCAACAATTTTAAAATGTTAGGCGGAAGCTGAGGTGGTAGCGGGGACTGAATTTATTATAGAAATAATGGAGATATTTAAATGTCAATGGCATTAATCGATTAGGCATACTATGTACCATTTTTGTCCTGAATTTCAAAGCGATGGAACAACAAGCACGGTTTCTATAGGAGAATATCTGAGAATAGGCATAATCTGAAATTTATGGCAAGATAAAAATTGTGAAGATTTTCAAACCAAAATATTTCAGGTTTTGCATGAAATTAGTTAGTTTTATACATTAAGATTAGGGAACTCTATAAAAAAATGATGTTGGGAGGATAGTTTTCGAAATATTAACAATTTTAAAATGCTAGGCGGAAGCGGAAAGCGGAGGTTAAAGCGGGGATGGAATTATCATTTATTATACCATAAGTAGTTGAAGTATTATCGATTATTTTTGTGGTGCTATCACGAATGTTAATTGTGTTTGCATTTGAATACCACGAGTGTGCAGCACGAGTCGTATTCACAAGCATAATAAACATGAGTGATTGGACTACAAAAATAGTTTATAATACTTTAACTACAAATGGTATATGGAGGACTATTCCAGGAGTCAAACCATTTTTTCAAATTATTTTTTTATAAATCAAGTAACAAATCACGTAATTTTCATAGGAACGAGTGAACAAACTTCTGTCAATTTGAAAAATTAGAATCTCTTGACAAATAATTGAGAAATAAATTGCGTTCTGATATGGAAACTAGTTCAAAAATGTTTGGTGATAGATCAAAAGATGAAATTAATGAAGATATTCAGAAAAATATTCCATTAAATACGAAGAAAGCACGAGATTACAAATTAGAAGTATTCACATCTTTGAGTAAAATACTCACTTCGACCACTAGTGTAATACCCGATGGTATTTCTACACGTCCAAATATCCTCTGATATGCACCGTTTCTATGGCGATTTAGCATTGTTAACCTTGTTGTAATACTACGAATGGAATAGTCATGGAAATAATAGAGATACGCTAATATCAAAGGCACCAATCGATTAAGTATACTATGTACCATTCGTGTTTCGAATTTCAAAGCGATTGAACAACAAATTATTGATGTCGCAACTCATATCTTGTAGTACATTTAGTCTGCCCCTTCATTGTATGACTGCTAAGTAAGGCCGAAGTCTGCCGAGGCCCGAGATCGCCCAAAGTGGCAACCGACAAATTTCGTTACATAGGTTTTATTGCTCGTTCTAAAGTGATGTATATGCAGCTATAAAAGAATCACTTCAAAAATAACGTGCATCTTTGTCCTTTGATGTGTTCGTATTTTTTACCGATTTCAGTGATTCTTTTTTCAATTGATTGTTTATTCATCAGATTAGTGGAATCTTGTAGTTTGAATTAGTGGACTTGCTGTTCTAGCAAATTTTCAGCCTTTGTTGTAAAGTTATGTTAAAGAACTTATGATATCAATTGTTATCGATAAAATGGGAATAAAAGGCGCTGCAGTTCTACAGTGTCCATACCCGAGCCATAATTGCTACTGGCACTATTGATGATTTGTCGAATAGCTCAAATTCCATAGATAATTGATTATTGCATGATTATTTTTTATAAGTAACTGATGTAGACTTATCGCATTACAATATACAGATATGAAGCGTATGATTGAATACTAACACTATCAGCCTTAATTCATACAGCGACGTCGTGCTGCTGTCACTATAGAAGAACATTTTCTCCGCACCCTTGTTCTTCAAACATAGAATTTGAAATACTTGGAGATCGTTAGAAAGCGGCACTTATTGTCAATTCAACGGTAGATAAATTTTCTCAGCCCTTATACTGCTTAGGGCGATGCTAAACTCTTCTGGCTTTCATTAATTTATATTGCTATAGTACCGTAATTTCGTAATATATATTCTCATCGATATGACCATCTTGTTTTCAAGAGGTTTAATGCACTTTTTCTTTTCAGGTGCTGGATAAATGAAACTAACAGTACTTGGATTTTGACTGCACCTGTTTGTGTTTCCTTGATTGCTTCAATGGGTACGATTCTTTGAAAACCACGTTACCATGTTTCTAATCATTATTTCTACAGTGTTCTTGATAAACGTGGTACGAGTACTTTTAACCAAACTTCATCCCAGCTCAGCACATCCTGCGCCATTGGGCATGCGAAAAGCAGTACGAGCGACGTTGATTCTAGTACCATTATTTGGTCTGCATTTTATTTTGATACCATTCAGACCTGACGAAGGCTCGCCCGCCGAACATGCCTACCAGACTTTCTCAGCTGTTTTGATATCCATGCAGGTACATGACAAACAATTGCTCCAATATTTATTCTATAGGTTGAATATGTTGTCTTTTTAGGGTTTCTGTGTTGCTTTCCTTTTTTGCTTCGCCAATCACGATGTCCTTCAAACCATCGGAGCCCGAGTGCGGACTTACACAGGTGCTTTGGACAGCATGGGCGTCGGTGTCAACGGTAATACCCAAAGTAAAGACGTAGTTTGAATGCACGCCCTGCCTCGGAAGCCGTCTTCGCAAGAGTTAATACAACATCGCGGTTCAGCGCCAGCAACACTAGGAAGTATCAGCTGCACGGGCGGCTTAAGTGGGAGTGCTATAGGACGTGGGAAACCTTTGAGGATGGCCTCCTTGGATCAACAAGAAAGTGAAGTACAGTGAAGTGAAATAAATAACTGATTCTCATAATGATATTCACGTTCACAATATCAAAACATTAAGAACCTATTTGTCATAAGCAAGCCTAAAAGTGAAATTAGAAATTACAAGTAATGTGTTGAATGGAAGATATTGCAGATAATGAACGCATTAATCTATATATTAGCTTAATAATACAAAGAGAAAACAACATAAAAAGTTGTCGAAAACTGCTCTCCAGACATCCTAAATATTCATAGCATAAAAAGCGTTTCATGTTTCTGACAGCAATGTTGTTTTGCTGTTGACCACTTCCATAAAAAATTCAGTAACACCTAGATTAAAACTGTCCGCAGATCTCTGAAGCAAATAATTTCACTTTCATATATCATTTTTTTGCTAGTCCTCAAGGGTCTATTTCCCTTTATGACAGTTTGGGTAATCTGAAATTAGTTCGGTTATAAAAGGAAAGTTTTCGTATGGTGGTCACAAGTAAACCAAGCTCTGTTATTAATTCTTCACAAAATTTGTTATATTTTTATTTGACTGTCCTCTAGTTTCTAGATTTTATCGTCAAGATGTATATATTTCTAATAGACCACATTTTCTCATCATGTTACTTGCTAAGCATTATACAGGGAATAAAAATTAAATAAGAATATAAGTATTAATATTATAAATGTTACTTAAAATATATTTTTCCATCTACATGTTAAGTCCGTTACTATAAGCCCTCTAGATTATGATGAAGATAGTTGTAGGAATTATGTTGGTAACATAAAAAATGCATTACTGGCTAATTCTGTAAATCTAGATGTACAATTTTATGTATCCTTATGAATAGGGGTCATATACGCTTAAAGTAATGTATTTAGTTAAGATCAATAAAGAATAAACTTTTTATTTGTCATTTGTTTTTGATAATAAGGCGTTATTACTGAATTCATATCAGTTATTGATGATAGCAGTGAGACTGAATTTCTTTCAATGTATATACGGAAAAATCACAGATAATAAACGTCATTCAATAGTTCGTATTATCTTTCATGGAATATATATTTTATTCATATCTGATCCTTCGTACTTTGTGATTATATTCAGGTCACATCTTATTCTTAGGAATAAACCAAGATACTTATTATTATTTTTCACCATTTGTTATGTTAGACTGGTCCATCAATTGTAGTCACTATCACAACGATTGGCAAAGAAAATATCAGAACGAGGAGGCAGAATTAATCATTTATTATCACCTGTAGAGAAGACAAGTCGATAAAGTTAGCTAATCAATAAATCTCATGGCTCTGAAGTACTTTAAAAAATCAATAAAAACGTATCGACTTTTGCTTACTTCTATGATGTTCCATAAAAGTGTGATATATTCATTCCAATTATCATGAAATTCTTAACTTAATATATTCAGTCATTGGTGCGTCAGACAGTGATTTGGGTAGCGCTATTAATTTATTTAATATTTATAATACATACTCGTACGCAGCAGCGGCAAAATATTTCATTGATGCATGTAAAAAGAATGAGCCAGAAAGAGTTATGAAGAATAATAAGACAAAGCTACAGTGCGGAACGGAGCTATCGACAAGCTAGCAAATACACACATGCAGAATTAATTTAAAAACAAGTTATACCTAAATTTTTCACGCAAATTAAAAGTAGAACTTAGACTGAAGGACTGGAAATGGCGAGGGCATCTTTCTTTAATACATGAGCGCAGCGAAGTGCGTCAGTATTCTAACAGTGATCGAGAATAGGAAACATGCTACATGCGAACATACGGGCGAAGCAAAGTGCGTAAGTTTCAAATCAATTTAATAAATGTTAGAGCATGAAAATATATCGTATGCACGTGAGTTTCAAAATTGAGAGGAGATAAAATATACCGCAGGCACGTTTCTCGAACGCATGAGCAAAACAAAGTTAGTGAGTATTGTAGTAATGACCGAGAATAAAGGAAACATCAGATTTTCTCGCGAAGAAAACTAAAGCTTATGTAGTAGGTCGGAATGCTACATATCAACAAAATATAGTTAGAATTGACAAAAAAAGACTACATTTTTTAATTCTATCGAAAAATATCTAGATTCAGAAAAATAAATCTTCAAGTAAATAATTAAAGTCTCATAGTCCGTGAGATAGAGCATGAATTTCTCGTTGATTACCGCTCACTTGAAACTTCGTGAGTGACTTCATTATGATGAGTCCGACAGCTTCCACATTTGACGAAATTCTTGATTTGGGGGCGTTTTTCAGCGAGCGCTAATTAAACATGTCAATTTCATGAACATGTCATATTGATGTTCACACTAATCGAAAGATTTTTTGATTATAGAATGAAAAATAATATTGTCCGACATGAATATTGGGGGCCAGCGGTGAGTCCGACAAGCCGCACTTGTCAAAAGTACGTTGGTATGAAAACGGATTACCGCTTGTCTGAGACTTTGAGGACGTTTTCAATAATTTTTTTGCTAAGATTTGGTAATTTTGTCCGACAAATTTTCGGGGGCGTTTTCTCAGTCCGACATTGAAAACATGTCAGGATTATACCAGTTCCTTCATCAATGATCGCTTATCGAACCAAAACAGTCATAATTTGAGAACATATTATCTGTTCAAAAAACACATTTTCCGACAGAAATATTGGTTCTTATCGTCAGTCCGACAAGAAAACGCTCGCACATATATAACTCAGTTTTTGACATATTTAATATGAAGAGATAAGTAATGGACGTTGTTTATAAGCTAGTAATGAATAATTAATTGACAAAATAATTGAAAAAAAGTAGAGAATAGAAAAAGAAATATATTATTATGTCGCTAAGTTAGAACGTTACTCACTTTAATCTCCCATCCCCGCGCGGGGGTCCCAAGTATAATTAAATTGGTATTCGATGCTCCATCCGAATCTAAAATTAGGATTAGTGGTTCCCATTCAAGATTTTAAAGTGACTTTCTCCTCCGAGTATAGAAAGGGAAGAGAAATCTTTGAAATTTTTCTTCAGCCATTTTCCCATTCGGTGCATATTTCTCCAGATATACTTTAAATAAGCCATATCTCACATTCTACACACAAGCCTCAAGTAAGCCAAGTTTCACATCACCTCGTGTGCGCGGTACAAAGTTTTCTCTTCACGTCGTAAAATTAAAATGGAATACCTGTATATACTTCCAGCTTTCTGCACTCGATCATATAAACTTCAAGTATGCCAAATATAGAATTTTTTCATGCGTGCAACATGTTTGAAAAGGGATACAAAGCTTCCTCTTCACGTATTAATATATAGATTAAAATGGGACACTTGTATATAATTTTCGATTTCTGCACATCTTCTCCATATAAATTTCGAGTATGCCAAATCTCACACTCCTCCGTGCATGCAATATGCTTAAAAAGAGGTCGAAAGTTTGCTCTTGACGTATTAATATACAGATATCACAGTTGAAGGTAGATTTGAATGATATTTGAGGTGATTATCACAGTATACTGACTTTATATTTGATTCCAAGATAATATTAATATATTGGTGGACAAGCCTTTTTTTATTATTTACTAGCTGACCCGGCGTACTTCGTAACGCCACAGAATTGATAAATTCAGATTGCAAGGTACTTGAGCCTATCTTTTATATCAGGACCTTATAACCCGGACATTATAAGGACATGTCAAACTGTGAAAAGATCTTCTTTTGTAGGAAATCAATCGAAATAGGAGATTTTTGTATTTGGCCGAGACTTTGTAGTTCCACTGAATGTCTTTTGAGTTTATATTACTTTCTTTTTTGTTAATTTATTGAAGATTATACTTAAAATATATGAATCTCACATGATACGCTTATTCAAGGGATTATATAGAAGTAATTATTATATTGGACATAACTTGCCTATTTAAATATGAGCCTAATCAAAATGTAACAATGAAATCAATATGCATGCGCTGGAAATAATCCAAGTTCACCAAACTCGCTTCGTTCATATGGCGGTTTACTGTTGAGCGACGTCGCTTCGTTCGCATGGTTGCTTGCCTTTAAATGAGTTCGCAACGCTCACACGGCGTCTTAAAGTTGACCGAGCACGCTTCGCTCACACGGCATCTTACCGTTGACCAATCTCGTTCCGCTCGCACGACGTTCTACAGTTGACCGAGCTCACTTTATTTTTGAAAACGTCCTCAAAGTCTCAGACTAGCGGTAATCCGTTTTCATACCAACATACTTTTGACAAGTGCGGCTTGTCGGACTCACCGCTGGCCCCCAATATTCATGTCGGACAATATTATTTTTCATTTTAAAATCAAAGAATCTTTCGATTAGTGTAAACATCAATATGATGGTAATACATTTTCAAGACTTCATGAAATTGACATGTTCAATTAACTCTCGCTGAAAAACGCCCCCAAATCAAGAATTTCGTCAAATGTGAAAGCTGTCGGACTCATCACAATGAAATCACTTACAAAGTTTCAAGTGAGCGGTAATCAAAAGAAAAATTTATGTCCTGTCTCACGGACTATCAATTATCATAACCCAAACTAAACCGAGAATACCGATAGTAGTTCATAAAATTCATAGACATGCTTATAATCTCACCATTATAATATTCTAGGTAAATTACCCTTTATAATTCCCCGGATTTCTTCCAGAAATAAGATAAATTTTAATTGTACTAAATTTAGAACAATTTATGAAATGCAATCTCCCATTTGGCAAATGTGCACTATTTTCAATAATATTTCTCTTGCAATTGATGTTTTTATATACTCCTTTTATATATTCAAGCGTAATTTTCAGAAAGAAAGCTAAGGAAGAGAGAATGCATGGGAAAAACGTGAAAATATTTTACAATAGATTATCAGTTGATGGTAAAGACTTAATATGGAATGCAAAGAATAAAATGTGGGAGGAACAAAGAAGACTGGATTTCATGAAAGAGAAGGGACCAAAAAACTTGTAGAAGCACAGGACAGTCTTATGGGGAAAACAGAGCTACGAACAGGACCTGGCAATAGGAATAAAGATTTAATTGTATGTACATGGAATGTTAGGGGCACAAAAAAAGTAGGAGCTTTTAAGAATCTGGTTCAAGTTTTTAGAAACTATAAAATAGATGTAGCTGCGCTGCAGGAGACTAAGCAGCAAGGAAATAATATCTGCGAAATAGATGATTACGTTTTTTTCAATAGCGGCTACCAAACGAGTCACCACGGGATGGGATTCATGGTAAAAAAATGCATGAAAAACGCTGTAGTAAACTTCGAGCCCATATCAGACAAAATGTGTAAGCTGAGGATTAGAGGAGCCTACAAAAAGATAAGCATAATTAATGTACACGCGCCAACAGAGGAAAAGGATGAAGAAGAAAAGAACAGCTTTTATGAAGATCTGGAAAGAATAGTAAGTGGCATACCAAAGTATGATATCAAAATAATCATAGGTGATTTGAATGCCAAAATAGGAAATGAAGAAGCTTACAAATTGGTAACAGGCGGGCATAGCAAGCACGAAACAACTAATGATAACGGAACAAAACTGATAGAATTTGCAACAGAAACGAGATTCAAGATAATGAGTACTAGCTTCCAAAGAAAATATATACATAAGGGAACCTGGGTATCACCTGATGGCAAAACTTGCAACCAGATCGACCATATCTTAACAGAGCAGAAGGAGGCCAAAAAAATTAAGAATGTAAAATCTCAAAGAGGTGCAGTGGGCGAAACAGATCATTTTATGGTGAGAATATGGCTAAGGATGTTGTTACCTCGCAAGAAACAGACAGAAAGAGAACGAGTAGAACGGTACAATGTACAAAAACTACAAGATGAAGCAGTGCAACAAGCTTTTTGTAAATTACTGGAAGGAAAACTGCAAGAAACATATGAATCTGGTACGGTACAGATGAAATGGGAAAATATAGAGACGACAGTGGATAAAGTCTCTAAACAGGTATTAGGAAAAAAAAAAAAAGATAAATGGCAAAGACTGGTTTGACGAAGAATGTCAGAAGGCAATGGAAATTAAGAATAAAATGAAGCTCCAACTAATACAGCACAACAATGAACAAAGTAAATCACAGTATCAAAGGGAAAGAAATAATTTCAGCAAAATATGTAGAAACAAAAAGCGACAGGAAATGGAAGAGAAACTAAAAATTCTGGAAGAAAGCTATAAAAACAGAGAAATTAGGAACTTTTATCAGAATGTTAAAAAACAGAAAGATGGTTTTCAGGAAAAAGGAATTTATAGCAGAAATAAGGAAGGGAACCTAATAGCGGGAGAAGAAAAAATATGTAGATGGAAAGAGTATTTTGAAGCATTGCTGAATGAAAATGAGGATGAAGATGCACACCAGCCCGAATATGCGATGAGAGAACACACAGATATAAAATGGGTCGAGCTGACAAGAACACCAGATATAGAAGAAGTACAACAAGTAATCAAAGGACTAAAAAATAGCAAAAGCCCAGGTGAAAATGGTCTGACAGCGGAAATGTATAAGTACGGTGGAGAACAGTTGTCGCGAGAAATACATAACTTGATAGGTGACATATGGGAGCAAGAGGAGCTGCCAGAAAGATGGAAGGAATCCGTAATTGTGCCTATCCATAAAAAAGGTGACAAAACAATATGTGAAAACTACCGGGGCATAGCATTCTTGGATGTAGCGTACAAGATTTTAGCTATATGTATAAGAAATAGACTGGGAACAATTGTAGAAGAAGTAATAGGAGAATATCAAGCGGGCTTTAGGAAAAATAGAGGAACAACAGACCAAATTTTTATTCTCAAACAAATAATATCAAATAGCTATACCCTTTATAATTCCCCGGATTTCTTCCAGAAATAAGATAAATTTTAATTGTACTAAATTTAGAACAATTTATGAAATGCAATCTCCCATTTGGCAAATGTGCCCTATTTTCAATAATATTTCTCTTGCAATTGATGTTTTTATATACTCCTTTTATATATTCAAGCGTAATTTTAATATATAATGAAATATTTTTCTTTTTAAGTTTTTACTTACTTGTACTAAGTACAACTACTTCACTTTGGATACTTGTCTTATCAGAATGATTCATTTAAAATAAAATGAAATAGAATTAGTATAGTCGATTCAGATTTCGAATCAATTTGAATTGTTAGTGTTCTATTACGGAGATGAAAATGAAAAAACCGCAATATCAATATTTGCTAAAAGCACAATGAAATATTAAATCTGAAACTTGAAAAGGTTAATTTACTTATTTTATTCTCCAAGAAAGGATCTAATCCAAGCAAACGGAAGAAAAATACTAGAACAATAGGAGCGTAAACAGATATGACAAATAGTCAAGCGAATATTTTGCCTGCTTGATTGGCAAACAGCCAACAGCGAAAAATAAAACATGGTTATTGTAAACGTAAACAGAAAGTCCAACAGCAGCGAAATACTACTCTTGAAATGACTGTAGTCTTGTGTATAAGTTTTAACTTTACACAGTACAGTATCAAGCCGAAGCAATCAGAACCTGCCGTTCTGATTTATTATACAACCCACTGAACTTCATGAATATTCGCTTTTTAGTTTCTAACATGCATTTAATTCAATTCAAGTTAAAGCTAGATATAATTTCAATACAAGGGCTGTCCTGAAAATAATGAATAGCGGGCCATAAAAGCGGATTGATTATTCAACCACTTTTCGTGCAATTAATTTGTACGATTATAAAAGAGGTTAAACGTTCGAACAGAATCATTAAATAATGTAAGATATATATTCTTGGGATTTCAGTCAATATTTTAATTTTATTTCTTTTCTGCTCTACAGTTTCGGCTGCACCTCAGCCATCCTCAAAAGCGCTACAATTTTATGTTATTACTAATTATGTGTCTATGAATGTTAAAATACTTACAAATGAATTATTGTTTAAAAAATTGAAGTTATACATATGTTAAAACTGTTATTAATATTAATAAGCGGAAAAAAGAGAAATTTTCTCTTGTCCTTTGCCACACCCGACATCTATGGAAGGCGTTGGCTAACTGCATGTTAAAAATCGTGCATGCACGCATTGTCAAAAAAATACATATTGACACTGGTAAAAGTTTGTCAATTGTGGTGTCAATCAATTAAAATTGTGCACCACGCAAGGTGTCAGTTTTTTGGGACAATTATTTTCAAAATTTACGGTTGGCAGATGGTTCCGTGAATTTAAGTGTACACTGTGATATGTCTAAAAGATGAACAGAGATCTAGGAGACCTACATTAGCTCTTAGTAATGTAAACGTTAGTGCATCAATAAATAAATGGTTATTGAGGATCATAAAACCGCAATTGCAGATTGATAAACTATTTGTCATTCCAAAATCTTCAATAAATTGACTGAAGAGCGATCAAAGACTGGTTTGTGTGGCATTTTGTTGCACCACAATAATGCGACCCCTCTCATGCATCCACAAAACTTACATGACTCAGAGGTATATCCTTCAGTCCAAATCTTATTCCGAATGAGTTGCCTGAAAGCATGCATGGTAGAAGATTTTTCGACGCAAACTCAGCCGTTGCCAAATTTCAGAAGAAGAAGACTCAAAGGTGTTTGAAACCCTCTGATATTCAATATTTTCAAAACAACCCTGACAAATCTTTTATCTGGATACAAGACATTATTGCGCCAAATTCGTCACATTGCCAGACATAAACTACATCCGTAATTCAATGCACTGTTATCTAAAAATTATTTCTAAGGATTTATGAAAAATTCGTAATAAACTTCTGTACTTTGTAGGAGAACTCTATAAAACTGTAGTTTAATATTACATTTTATTAAGTCATATGTATTCGTTGGTGGTAACATATGGTCTAAATTTTAATATAAAACGCATAAGAATGAAACCGCTTACTGAATCTTTTTTTCCTGTCATAGCATGGAACATAAAATATCCTTCTCTTGGCATGGAGATTAAAATAAATTTGAATTTAGACAGGACATTTTATACAAGATACAAAATGGAAAAGAAGAGAACGTAATAAACGGAGAATTAGATGTTCTGCAGAACAGTAAAATTACAAAATTTTATCAATTATATGGAAGTGGAGTGCAAATAAAAAGATTTCTGTTATTGATATTGGTAAATCGATCTTATAGTTGATCATTCATTTACAATATCTATCTGTAAAAGTTGACTAACAAAGGACTTATGCAAGCAAGTAGTTCAAAATAAAATAGATAGTGATAATTTTGTGAGGAGAAATCTGGTAGTTGTTTCAATATTATTGATAAATGATATCGTCCTCGTCAGAGCTTATATTCACGTCACTAATTCCTTTCTTCAAGATAATCTGCCAAACTTTATGTCATCTGATTTTCATAGTAAAGAACGGTTTGGGGCCAGTATCCTTCGTAGCTACTTATCGCATCCATCACCTTTTAGTTTACCATTGCGCCAACAAGATCATTCACTTTCCATAATCATTAAACTAGAATTGAGCTGTTGGTGCGCCATATATAAATATATAGTGGCTTAGACACCCCAGGTGGGGTTGCGCCGCTTCTGCTGAGGTTCTCTAGATCCTTTATTTGAGGGGGATCAGTCTTACTAGCCTTGTTCTAAATTTTCTGTCCATGTCTTCGTTCCATTTCTTTATTCCTGCTTTACTCAGGTCTGCTTCTACTTCTTGCAGTCACTTAGACCTGAGTCTGTCTCTTTTTCCCTTTCCACATGGTTCCCATTGTAGAATTGCCCTTAAAGTGTCTTCTTCTCTTTTCCTCCATATGTGTTCTAACCAATTCATCCTCTGCTGTTTTATTTTCCTTACTATATCTTCCCCTTGTTCTTGTTCTATTTCATGGTTCATAAGTATTCTTTATTCGTTTGCCATCGTTTTTACCAGTCCTGAAATAGTTCTAACTATTTTCTTTCTACTATTCGCAAGTCTTCTTAATCTTTTTTTGTCATGATCATTGTTTCTGCAGCGTACTTTACTATCAGTCTGATTATTATTTTATATACTTTTATTTTTGTTTTCTTTATTAGTATTTTTCCCTTTAGTAATTTTTTATTTGCTTGAAAGGCTCTGTTCACTTCTATTCTTTTAAATTTTGGTCTCCCTGTCTCCTTTATTGGATAGCATAATGCCTAGGCATTTGAATTTATTCACCTCCTCAAACTGTAGGTTATATATTTTTATATTACTATTTCCTGATTTTTTTCCTATTTTCATTATTTTCGTTTTGTTCTCATTGATTTTTAAGCCCATTTTGTTTCCTTTTGTTACTATTTCTTCGACCATTTCTTTTAATATTTTTCTTTTTTTTGTTGCCAATACTATATCGCCTGCGTTTGTTATCATCTGTCCGCCTTTAGTTCTGAGTGTTCCTTTGTTTTATTTTCTCATCACATATTCTAACGCTATGTTAAACAGAGTTGCCGATAATGTATCTCCTTGTCTCACTCCTTTGTTCATTTCGAATTCCTGGGTTTCTTCTTTTTGTGTTCTAATTGTAATTGTAGTTCCACTTAATGTCATCAGAATCAATCTTCTCAGTTTAGCTGTTATTCCAAACTTTTTTGGGGCTGTTTTTAATTCTACTCTTTTGATCGAATCAAACGCTTGTTTGAAATCAATAACTTATGAATCTATGTTCATTTCATATTCATGTGCTTTTTCTATAATCTGTTTACTGTATGTTTGTGCCTGTTTTTTATTTGTGATAGATTTTTCATTGAATGAAATACACATATTAATATGATCATAATAAGCAATAATACGAATCAGGTAGCATATTATTTCTTCTGATGCGTATTATCTATATGAGAATTTTGCTCGATTCAAAACCTTCATTATGGTTCGATAGAACGAATTTATCACAATAATTCCGATTTTCAAGATTTTTACATAATTAAATTATACAAGCTCGAGCTTCCATGTACAAAAAATATATATTGTAAGAAGAAATTCAAACTTGTTTGAGAGCTTACAATTCTTACATATTGTAGCGAATTTAAATCTATAAATTAGTCATTTCGGCTTTACTGGTGCTTAGAATCATTGTGGAATTATTTTACATCAAGAAATAGAAGCGAATATATTTGTTTTCTGGATAATTGCTGGTACCTTCTAGCGTTTTTCTAGAAACGCCTGGACGTTTTCGGGAAAAACGTAGTGAGGAGAGACCCGATTTAAAATAAATCAACATTGACATAAATAATTTAAGTTATAGTGTAGTGTATAATAATCTCCAGTTTAAATTAGATTTAGTTATTAAAAATAGTGATAGATATCTAATTTATTATTTTATTAAATCATAAAAATAAATAGTAGTGTTTGAAGACTTTTGCTCCCTTAATTAAAATAAATAACGTTACAATATTATCTATAGTAAAAAATAGTAAACTACAACTTCTTGATACAAATGCTACCTCAATAATAGTAGTAAACATGCTTTTCCTGTATTCTGTTATTGTCTATGATTTTAAGTAATAAAATTTCAATATTTTCCTACAACCAAGTAATGATTAAATACAAGAGTAAGACACAAAGTATAGCTAAGTGCATATTATCACATTGGTTTAATGAAGGCTCTTTGCATGAGCGATCTCTGATAATAATCAACAATTGTACTGAAACATGAAAACTACAATAAAATAGGAAAACATGTATATTTAATGTAGCATCCTCTACAATCTAAAAAATATAGCAATGGGACAATAAGTATTATTGGTTGATAGAAGATTCACAAGCAATAACTTGGAAACTGTCAATCAAACAAAAGTATTGAACTATAATATCCTATGTAATTGATAATCACGTTTACACACTGTTTACTTTACAAATTGTCACACAGTGTAATTTCGCGCCAAAATCGTTTCGGGTCACTTGGCCACTAATATTAGACTTCCACTAGTTCTCCTATTCTAGCTTAATATTATCACAGTGACGGATTCACACATTTCCCAAGTATAGGCTGTTATATTTTTGCCGCCCTCACCTCTAGGGTCAGTTTCTAGATTATTTTCACAATCCAACAATTTGGTTGAAATTGCACAAGAAATAGAGGAAAAGTCATCGGAAAGATGTCTTGTAGACTTCTTTCTGCAAGGCATCAGGAATCCGTCGGGCAGAACTTTTTTGAATTTCAATCTTCAAATTTGCCGCCCTAGGCTCAAGCCTACTCAGCTTGCTGGTAAACCTGCCACTGTGTCTCGTTTGATGTTCTAGAACATTCTATCAAAGGGAGGGGCACAGTGTCATAATGGCAGCAATGGGATAAATTTTCCTCTACTACGTAACAATTACATTTTGCGACAGTGAAATATCCAAAAACTTACAAAAACATTTTCTAGAATACTCCAGACGCTAAGTCAGATAATTTTTACAATAAATATCCATATAAATCACTAGCTTATAGAATAAATATTAGAAACTTGACACATTCCACGTTTGTGATAGAATGTAGAGTGGTAACAGCTCGATGTCTTGACAAGGACTTGCTATCTTGAAATGCTTGAAAAAACTATCGAAATTATGGATATTATCAATGGTCGAAGAATATTCTATACAAATTTTCTTTCGATTAAATCTATATATTAATTCGCCAGGAGAAATCTTCCGGCCCTCTTTTTAAGCATATTGCTTGCACAAAAGAATGTGAGATTCAGCATACTTGAAGTTCATTTGAAGGAATGCAGAAAGTTGAAGGCATTCTAATTTTACGACGTGATGGAAAGAAGAAAGCTTTGTATCGCGCAAACGAATTAGATTAGTCTTGGCATATTGAAAGTCGGTGTGAAGAAGGAAGTGCATGAAGCAAAAATTATATTCAGGTTGTCCTATTTTATAATTTTACATGAGGAGAAAATTTTAAACAGCGCGCAAAATAGAATGTGAGATTTACAATACTTAGAGTTTACATGGAGAAGAAGTGCAGCAAGGTAAAAGCATAAACAGGTGTCCCATTTCAATTTTACGTGAAGAGAGAACTTTCTACTGTGCGCGTAAAGAAATGTGAGATATGGTATATTTAAAGTTTATACGGAAAAAGAGTGCAGAAAGCTAAAAGTAGTATATACAGGCTGTCCTATTCTAATTATACGTGAAGAGAAAACTTTGTACCGTGTGCATGAAGAAATGTGAGATATGGCATACTTTCTGAAATTGCTGAAAATATATACTGATTGTCCCATTTCGTTTTGAAAAAAAAAAACTTTGTAACACGCACGAAGGAATGTGAGATTTAGCAGACTTGAAATTCATGTGGAAAAGAAGTGCTGGGAGCTACAACTAAATACAGCGTATCCTATTTCCAATTTTAAGTGGAGAGAAAACTTTGTATCATGCGCATGAAGGAATGTGAGATTTGGCATACTTGAAGTTTATGTGGAGAAGGAAAGCAGAAAGCTTTAATTATATACAAGATGTTCAATTCTAAGCTATCGCTGAAAACGATATTATTTTTTGCGAGGATATATCAAAAAATAAGCACCGAATAGGAAAATGGCTGAAGAAAAACGTAATGATTTCTTTTACCTGCCGAGGGTTGGAAGGAGAGAGACACTTTAAAATCTTGAATGGGAACCACTAATCCTGATTTCAGATTCGGATGGAGCGTCGAGTACCAAGTTAATTTTACCTGGAACACCTGACGATGGAATATTGAACTCAATAACGTTCAAACTATGCAACATAATGGATTCACGGTCGAATTCCAACCACTGGGCGATAACTAGTATTTATTAAACGTTAATCAAAGCAGTGTGTCTGCTACTTTCCTGCCTCGTCAAACAAATATCCGGCAACAATATATATTCCACTAAATATATAATGGATACGATAATTTGATATAATTGAATAAATATATCACAAGATCATTTGTTAACAATTGTTAATAGAAAGCTATATCATTACTCAAAATAATAATGCTTATATGTCCTTCAAATTCATTGAAAACAGTTGAAATACATACATTATCCCCAAATTACACATTATGTATTGCTGCACAGTTTTGGAAGCAATTACCAAAAAAAAAAAAAAATTTGTTGCATAAGATATAAGTATGGTTTTACAATGGTTTTTGAATTTCCATTTGTTTCCTACATCCAAATTTTCCTTATATGTAATTTACATGGGTAAGGATGTACTTGAACAAAGTATATAAAAGGATTGTTTGACAATGAAATAGCGTCAAGTATTAAGTGACTGTCGTGGAAGTATAACAAAGCCATAACAGTGTTTGAATCATGAACGGTGTTAAATTTATTGTTTTTGCTGTTGTTATGGCCATTTGTGCTGCTGGAGTTCGCGTAAGTAACAATTCACTAATATATAAATTTGAAATTATTTTGATCAGAAGAATTTTCAAAGATCCACCACATATTAGCATGGCAAGTTTGTAATCTAAATATAGATTCTCATTGGGCTCATGCTGGTAGCATTGTGCGTAATATTTATAACCGATTTATCTGTTGGGCAATTTTGTGCTTAAAAATTAAGTTCATAAATATGATTTTATTGATAAGTAGCTGACATAATTTCGACCACTGTTTTAGTGTAAATATAAGCTTGGCTTGTATTTTGGCCAATCAGAAGGCTCAATCGCAGCCCTGTACTAAATAATGTTTTATTTTTAGCATGAATTCCAGGTATCCGAAAAATCCATCGAAATAAAACAAAATTGAGTCCAAAGTACATAAAAGTCAATTTAATGAGTTCATTGAAAGTTGCAATTTTTCAGGTTACGAGCCTCGTCCTTTGGCTTCAATTTGCATTTCGAAAAAAATCCTATACTTCTCTCTTTTGATGTAGAATGTACGATTTCTGCCTCTAATTGCTCATTAGTACAGTTGTTTAAGAATAAATACATTTTTATATTTTTTTTTGTTCTCAGTCGCTGGAATTGTCCGATGAAATGAAAGAATTAATTGCGATGCTCCATAAGACTTGCGTTGATGAAACAGGAGCTAGTGAAGGTACATATTCCATGAATTATTGTAATTGATTTATATGTAAAATATATTAGAATACATTCATCATTTCACATATAGAATATTATGTGCTGTAAGACCTTTAAAATTTCCTCAACACGCTATATTATTAAAAGGAATTTGATGATATACAAGCTCTAAAGAATTACATATAATTTTAAAATGATACACAGAAATCATTTTATTATTACCAAGCAGATTTTCTGTTGATCAAATTAATATGAATTTGATGTATTCGTGGGAAACTAAATTCATTTAAACATCAATGTGATTTTCTATGCTTGTTTCATACCTAAAATTATTTTTGTCTGACGCTTAATAAATTCTCTTTAATTTTCTCATGTAGATGCAATATCTGGTGCGTCAAAGGGTCAATTTTCAGAAGACCAGGCACTCAAATGCTACATGAAATGTATCTTAGTTCAGGGCGCTGGAGTAAGTACACAGATCATACGTTAAGATAATAACTTTGATAATGTTCTGCTTTTGTAGATGGATGACGATGGCGTTGTAGATGTAGAGGCTCTCATCGCTATGATGCCAGAGGAAATGCAAGGAGATGTAGCACCTGTTTTCCGGAAGTGCGGTACACAAAGTAAGTTATCTTATCTTCTAATCAATTCGGAAGCTTTAGCTGCTCTTCTTCAACGGTTATTTTCGGTAACGTAGATATTTGTGATAAACAAGTCCACATTCTAGCATCCCAATAAGCCGCGCTGCTTGCTTCGTGTGCGGCGAAAACAAGTGTCGCCCCAAGCACGGCTCGAAGTAACCACTCTTTCAAAAATTCTATCGATCTTTTCTGATAATCAATCGTTTCTTAGCGTTTCTTCTTTCTAAGCCATTTCCACTATTTTTGTCGAATATATTTCCGACTGTTTGTCTCTTCATTTGATTTTCTTGGATAAACGTTTAAGTATTCATTGATTTGAAAGAGATTTATTCTTTCTCATGAGATATTGGCTATTATTAATAACCCCGGGCTCATTTCTTTCCCTCGCCAAAAGCTCCATGACGAAGCTATAATCAAAATTATTAGTGAAAAGCATAATATCAGGGCTTCTCAGACATAGAGATATAATATTATTCAAAATATGAATATAACATACCTCTATCGTCATAAGGACTAATGTTGTTTTGCATGGTTCTGATCTTTAAGAGTTTTGCATTTCCGACACATTACTCGAATAGAATATCGGTAGATTTTCAATAAAATTGATTGAAAAGTATCCCTAAGAGTTTTTTTTTTGCAAAGCAGCTCTTCGGAAATGAACGATAAAGTAACGTATACAAGCATGAATATCGGCTGCAAATGTAGAGTGCACGAAGGAGAATAATAGAGGAGCGTACACTCAGTTGGAAAACATGAAGCCTAAAATATAATGCGGCAGCTGTGAGAGAGATAGCGAGAGCGGGCCCAGCTTTGCGTGCGTCATAAGTAGAAATAAGATTATATTTTAATTATTTTCAATAAAATGCAATTGCCAGATAGATTTCCTATTTTTAATACGTTAAAGACTACATTATTCATTGAATTAAAAGCAAACGTAAAAGAAAATTAGCATTTCTATTCATTAAAACCTGCAATGAATTAGTACATTATGATGAAACTTGTTTTATAAACGTTTCTTTGGACGCGAGTTTTCTGATTATGAATTAAAATAAGCACATGAATAATTTAATGAATATTCTATATTACGCGTGATAAAATTGAAAAAATATATACAAACAATTTCTTATTCACTAGAAGAAAGGTAGAAATAAAAAATGCTGCTCTGCAAAATTGTTTGTTTGTTGAACATGAACGAAAAATTTAACAAAATATAATATACATTTACAATCTCACAAAAAGTAACGGTTTTTGACATAATTTTTGGTGTAAAAAAAGTTATTAAATTAAATTGCTCAATAAAAGTTTTATTACTTGACTCTATTCTATCAGTAAATAATTTAAACATAGTTTTTATCACTCATGCAGGATAAGTACTATTTTGCACATATTTCTGCATGCGGTAAATGGCTCTTTGGCTTTTGCATGCGCCAAGTATAATTTACCGCCCGGAAAAAAACCAGCGCAAAATAATATTTACCCGCATTCGTGATAAAAAATAATATCTGCAGCTCGTACGGTGTTGTCAGTTGCCCACTTGAACTCTCGTGGACAATCGAGAACTTATTGCACTTGTTGCACAATATACTATTGTTAGTTTCAGTCTTTCGAAAGTAGCACAGGAGAAATAAAAAAACTATTCTAATATGCCACAGGGTTAACAAGAGCACTTGCCTCGCTCACTTTTGACAATAATTGTATTCTCAATAACTTTTATATATTGATGAAAAATAAATAAATTAATGTTGCAATTCTGTGTAAATCTATAAGTTCTATGAATTAATAAATTTATTGACAAGAAGTTTCCTTGAAGTTGAATTTTTCACTAAAAGTGTTGATTACATACGTTCAATAATTTGAAATATTGATAATTATAACCTTTCAATTTCTAACATAGAATTATCAGTAGATCTGCTATTATAATTTCAAAATAATCTCTACTCACTTTTGCATCTCTGGACGACAATTTTTTTATAATATCCTTTTCTCTGAAATGTTTTTCACAAACGTAATCTATAATTTCCAATGTTCTATTCTGTCATGTTATGTTCTTGCGCCACTTATTTAATAAAATATCATTTTTGGGTACAGAAAAAAGACAATATTTCTCTTTACAAGTACCTACTATTACAATTTGACACAAAACATTTTCTTCCTATTTTACAATATATTTCCACATGAAAATACTAAATGGAGCGAAACTCGCCATTTACTTCCATACAAACATGAGCCCGCCTCTACCTATCTCTCAGTTACCTTCTCCCTCTAACAGTATTACATTTTTGGCTTCACTTTTGCAACACAGTTAAGATAGGAAATTGCATAGGCGTGTAGAGTGTAACTTGGGGCTTGACCATTTTTTTTGAGTGGATATAGTACAGCATCTTGCTTTGTCAATTTGACAGACGAACAAAACTGATTACTGTGTTCCCAAGACGATCAGATAATTAAATAACAAGAATCTCATTGCTGAAGATACCTGAAGGATGCAATGTTTGCTAGTTGAAATCTTTATTTCTGTCCTAAGCAGAAAAAACAGCACAGCAAATAAAGTTCGATCCTAATCAAAATTGTCTTTGTATAGTTTCAAATTCAACATCTTTAATATTATATTCATGACTTTTCTGGATCGGTATTCACTCTCGTCACCTTTCCAAGTTGGGAATTAAATTAACTTGGCCTCAATGATGCTATCTGGCCTGCATTGGTTGACTGGCAACACAAATGGCACTATGGCAGCAAGATAAAAACGTGGCAAGTAAAGTGTAAGTAGCTGTGTATGTGAAAAATAATAGTTATTCATACAACAAGTGAATTAAACCACTGTTTATTTGCGAGAGGGAAGTTAAAAATCACGAGCATATTTAGCGCGAGTGGTTTAATTCATAAAGCAAATAAAGAGGTTCAATTCACGTGTTTGTATACATGATTTTATTCAATTTTGCGTAAATTTCTGAAACATGAAACTGAGGAACAAAATTCAAAAAAATTAAATTGCAGTTGCAAAGGAGCTTCGTGGATATCGCGACGACTGTTTGTTTTTCAAACATTCGGGAGTGTGACTGTCAGTAAACTGTCAGTTTTGTGAATTTTGAATTGAAGCGTTATAATTGTGAGAAGTATTGTCTGAAATGATGAAAGAAAGTGATTAAAACAATGTTCTCGTCCCCAATACCATTTTGAACGAGGTAGCCGCAGCAATTATGGGAAAATTATTCTTCAGAAATCGAAATCTTTTCATGAAAAGGAATTCCAACAGTGATTCAAATTTTTTTGTAAATCGCTAATAATTTATTTTATTCAATTTTGACGATTTAAAGCTACATTATCAAATCCATAGCAACAGTCATAAGTAAATCTTTATTCACTAGTGATTTAAAATAAATTATTAGTGATTTCAAAAAATTTAAATCACTGTTGGAATTCCTTTTCATAACAAGATTTCGATTTCTGAGAAATAATTTTCCCAACTGCTGCGGATGCTTCGTTCAAAATGGTATCGGGGACGAAAACATTATTTTAATCATTTTCTTCCATCATTTCAGACAATACTTTTCACAATTATAATGCTTCAATTCAAAATTCACAAAACTGACAGTTTACTGACAGTCACACTCCCGAATGTTTGAAAAACAAACACTCGTCGCGATATCAACGAAGCTCCCTTGCAACTGCAATTTAATTTTCTTGAATTTTGTTCCTCAGTTTCATGTTCCAGAAATTTACGCAAGATTGAATAAAATTATGTATACAAACACGTGAATCAAACCTCTTTATTTGCTCGAAGAATTAAACCACTCGCGCTACATGCGCTCGTGATTTTGAACTTTCTTCTGGCAAATAAACAGTGGTTTAATTTACTTGTTGTATGAATAACTCTTAAATCACTAGTGAATAAAGATTTACTTATGACTGTTGCTATGGATTTAATAATGTAGCTTTAAAACATCAAAATTGAATAAAATAAATAAATCTTCAATATTATAGAAGATATGCAGAAATCAGAGAATCACCTAAAGACCTTTCGATTGAACAAATTTGGTGAAATCACTATAAAATTATGTCTATATAAATAAAACAATGAAATAAAATTTCATTTCGACTGACCAGACGTTGCAGCTGCTCTTATGGAACATTACACACAGACTGACAGACCGACTTCACTGTGTAAATCATCTTAATCATCTTTAGAGAATATCCGTTATTTGACCAAAGAAGAAGTCAAATAGAATTTACAAATAACCATGCGCAGTCGCTTCCGTCCAATAGAATTCAGGTTCCCAAGCATGCGCAAATAAACATGAGCCCTTATGGCAATAAAGGTATCCTACTTTGAGCGCATTCTTAGGCAAGTTTTGTATTAAACATATGAAAGTAACACAATTCAGTTTTTAAAAAGAAAATAATGGCGAAAGGAGTCATGTTGAATGCTGGATTATATTAAATATAAATTCAGGACGTTTCGGTGTTTAGTATCGATCACCATCATCTGCTTATTTAAGTTTAAAAAATAGAAAAACATTTTGTTAATTAATGCAAAAAAACATATAGCGAGTGAAAGTAGTTGTTGTAAGTCCAGATAAATTGAAACTAAAGTAACAAAATTCAAGTCATATAGCATCATTATAAAGCTTCTTGAGCCAATCTACTACAAAAAAAAAAAAATATCGAAAAAAAAATAAGCAATATGTGTTGCTTGGGTATTTTTTGGTATTCATCATTCATTGATTCGTATATTTTTTTGCATTCATCATCCATTGATTGGTACCACTGATCTCTAATATAACATTGGATTGGATTTAGGCCGCTGGAATGCGGCCCCAATTGAGCGTCGCCATCTTGGCAAAAACTGAGGTTTTGTGCCAGATCAATACCGCGTTGTGCCGCGATATTTAAAATTTAGCTGTTTGGTTTGCCGGTATTTTATTTATCAAACATGATGATCGAGTGCATGTTTTGCGGAAAGAAACCCGATTCATCGAGAAATTTGACACTGCACAAGTAAGTACAACGAAATAACCTGAAGTAACTGTCGTTATGACTGAAATAAGTAAACATTACTCATTTTTATTGCTATGCTATGATGTGAATATTTTCAAGATTTCCATCCGATGAACAATCGTTCTAAAAATGGCTCGAACAAATGGGTTTGCCAAACTTAGAAATAGCCAAAAACATGAGGTTATGTTCTCAAAATTTTGTTGCGTCCGCGCTAAAACAAAGGAAAAGATACACGACTCTGGGAAATTATGTTGTTCCGACTATTTTCAACGAACTATACAAAAACCATAGCGTTAAGTGCAAACCCAAAAAAAAAATGTTCAAATAGTCACACAATTCTCAATACGATTTATTTATTGTTTAGATTTATAGCAAAAATCGTAAAACTATTCAATGAATTTGATAATTCAGAGCTAAAATGTTAAAAAAATAGTTAAAATACTGATACTAAAAAGTTAACAAATATTTTGAGCCATTAATGAATATTTTCAAATATTTTAATTATTAGAACAGTTTTTAAATACTTTTAATTATTATTGATTATTAATGTGTTCATATTGACGTATATTGAGAATAATTTCATCATCTAACTTGCATTATACTTTGAATTTCATCGAGTGTCTTCTATAAGTGTTTTGAATTTGCCGCCGAATAGTGACACAAAACCTCAGTTTTACTGTCAAGGCCGCCGTTCAACCGGGGCCGCTTTCAGATGCCAGAATACGGTCTAAACCCAATCCAGTGTTAGTAGGTATAAGAAGTGGTTTCTGGCGCAATCTCAAGGTCATCAGTGATAAGAACGTCTTAAGAACTGATAAGAACGTCTTGAGTTTTCTTGGCAAACGTCTTAAGAACTGATAAGAACGTCTTGAGTTTTCTTGGCCAACGTCTTAAGAAATGATAAGAACGTCTTAAGAAATGATAAGAACGTCTTGAGTTTTCTTGGCTAACGTCTTAAGAAATGATAAGAACGTCTTAAGAAATGATAAGAACGTCTTGAGTTTTCTTGGCCAACGTCTTAAGAAATGATAAGAACATCTTGAGTTTTCTTGAACTGCGTCTTAAGAAGTGATAGGAGTACGTCTTAAGTTTCGACTGAAGAACTTGAAGATGTTGGTTAACTGCTCCTTCGAGGTATGCAACGCGTGTCGCTATTCTTTACTATCTATGTGAAGTTTTCTAAATGCATACATGCTCTGCCATCTATGAATGAGTAGTTTAAACTGTAGAAAATATATCTTCCAATTGATAGAAACCTTTAAGCGATGTACAATGAATAAAAACTAGAATTATGTGTTTTTTTTGTTGATAGAATGAATACAGGATGTGCATGTGCGATAATAAAAATTTGTGATAATTTTATATCTGTTCTATTTTTGCAAGCTATTATCGTATCATTTTATGTTTGAAAGTCATTAAAATATGTTGTAAGTTGTGTGTGTGTGTTTAAAGTTAATATATTTTTTGGCAAAAATATATGTTTTACTTACAGCACGGGTACAAATGGTGCTAGCAATACAGAAGTTTTTGTTTCAGGAGTACTGAACGTAAGTGACAGTGTTTTTTTATTTTCAACAGTCGATTTTAAAAAGTGTCTGTTTTTTAGATGTTTGATTTAATTGAAATTTCTTTTCGAGAAGCCCACGCACCATGTCACCCTAATGTATAGTGGTGGAATTGAAGATTTGAGGAACCTCCAGCTGTGGCGGGGGGCTGGAAGAACAATTTATGTAAATGTAAGTACATTTTGAAGTGATTAAGAAATTTTTTCAATTTTTTTTTTCTGTTTTAGAAGATTCCTTTGACAGTATGAACCAATAAAGCTAATTTCAACACTTGATTACTATTTACATCTAAATTAACACCTTATGTTATTCTTTTCTGTTATATTTTATATGTGAATTGTGATATTTATTTTTGATATTTATTCTGTTAACTTATTTTTTTTCTATTGGTTTTTGTAAGAGTATTGAATAAATATTTATTTTTTTTTATTTTAAGGAAAAAAAGGAGCAGATTTAGGTGGAAACAGGTAATGTTATAGTTTCATTTTTTCATTTAATTAACCGAAGAAAGTATCAATTTTCTTTTAACTTATTTTGGAAATGTTAAGTGTTATATGATCCTATAATTGTATGATCACAATATTTTTTATTTAATTTTTATATAGGGTTTAAGGAAACAAAATTACAACTGAAAGCAGGTAATGTACAGGTGGAGTATTAAATTATATATATTGTGAATATGTAGTGAGTTATTGATTTTTATTGCATTTTTTAAATTTTTACATAAGTAATTTTTTACATATTATGTATTAGGCTATTTTTTATATAGTTTAAGAGTTACAATAGTTACAAGTTGTAGATGAATACTAAGCATATAGTTGTGTTAAACAAAAATAACAATAATTATTATTCAGATGAAGAAGTTGAATCATTCCATTCTTCTTCAGTTTCTAAATTTACAGAAAGGTTCACGGTTTCATGTATTTCAACAAGATTCTTGAACACATATGTAAAATTAAAAGCCTTAATGTAACCTCAAACTTATTGTTTTATAATTATAGCTAAGAGAAACAAATGCTTATATTATTGTCTTTTTTTGTTATATGAAAGTAAGTATTAATCAGTTCCTTTGTTTGTTCTTCTGTTAATTCTCCAAATTTGGCAGGAAAAAATGATTGAAAACATTCGGTTGTCACCAAAAGTCTTGTTCCATAGCGAGTATTGATGATTTGGGTATTCAAAATTTTGAACTTTTTTGTTTCTTCTAAACTGTTTAGGTGTACTGTCGGTTTGTTATAATTTGCAGATCCAAGCTCATTGAAAAAAGATAGGTCAGCCATTTTTTATCTATATAGAGTATTTTTATGTTAACTGAAATAAGCTTTGTCTAAGAAAAATAAAATTCACTAAAAACTTACGCTTTAAAAATGTAAACTAGAAGTTTTTGATTTTGTAACTTGAAGTAATCCACTCAACACTTTACTGTTAACTAAGTCATACATAATTACAATTCATATATTTATATCAAATTTCACATGTATTCATGATAAAAGTACGATAATAATTTCCTGTTTATTAGGAGGAGGATACTCATTTCCTTTGTTAAGAAGATATGACTGGAATGACAGGAAACTATTGGATAACGACTTCCCTCTCAATATCGGGAACAGGAAATATTTCATTGATAATTTGTTGCGTTTATAAAATTTTGCATGTGCTTATGATAAATGATGGATAATAATTTTCTGTACATTTGAGAATGTTTTTTTGTTCAAAAATTAAATGAAAGATAGTAATTTCCTTTCGAAATGAAATATGTTATAATTCCTTCAGTACGAGCATATGGTTGGAATGATAGAAACTATTAGATAATGACTTCCTTCCTAATGACGAGAGTGGGAAATTTTTGTTTGATAATTTGTTGGATTTCATATATAAATAAATGAATATTTTTGAAGTAGCCTACTTTTAATTTGGTGATTAGATAGTTGTGATGAATTTATGAATAACAATAGTTTTGACAATAATTTGGTATACAAAATAGTTACATTGTTTCTTATTAATAATTGCAGTTTTGACAAACTAAAAAATGGTTGTATGGGAACGTGTTCATTCAAGTTTTAAAAATCGCGTCTTTTGTGGTAGAATTAATAACAACGAATCTATACTAGATCCTAAGACTTTTTTAGGAGAGTGTTTATTACTGTTAATAAGTAAAGTAGGCGAGTTTATGCATTTTTATCGTGCTTCAGTAAAGATTAATTGTGAATTAGCTTGTGTGTATACATTACAAAAAAATGGTGTTACAATTGATGCTGATATATTCCATCATTCCAAAATGAAACCAGTAACGTTATCTGATGATTTTACCGAGTGGTTTTTGGAAGTTGTTGAAGAACCTATTTTATCACAAATGGAAGAATTTCAAGAACGCGATAGCGGAAAAGCGCTGCGTAAAATTTTATATTTAAAAGTGAGTTAGTTGTTTTTTGATTTAATTTTTATTTTACGTAATTTTTGTTTTGTTTTAAGGTTAATATAAATAAATTTGATCCAATAAATAGTGGAGGTTCATCATATATAGAACTTCCAAACGATATAAAAAAAAAAAAAGCTGTCATAAATGTGAAAAATAATGACCAATATTGCTTTGTTTGGTCCATATTATCAGCATTATACCCTACGGAACAAAGTTCAGATCGTGTCTCTCAGTATCCTCAAAATTTTGTTGATATTTTCAATTTAAGTAATATAAATTTCCCTACACCGTTGTGTGACATTATTAAATTTGAAAAACAAAATAATTTATCAATAAACGTATATGGATTAGAGCAAATTGCAACAAATAAGAGAACTAATATTGTGGGTCCGCTTCATTATACAAAAAATAAACTAAATACACATATTAATTTACTCTATTGGAAAGAGAATGAGAAGTCACATTACGCATGGATAAAGTCACTCTCTCGTTTATCATCATTTCAAATAAATAAAAGTAAATCAAAACGCTTTATATGCGATAGGTGTCTTCAGTATTTTGGAACTGAAATTTTACTAACTAAGCATGAAGAGTATTGTCAATTAGTTGACGCAGTTAAGATTGAGTTACCCACTGAAACATCCATGTGGGTTAATTTTAAAAATTTTCTAAGGAAAGAACGACATCCATTTGTCATTTACGCTGACTTTGAATGTTTAACAGCACCAATTGATACATGTCAACCAAATAGTAGTACATCGTACACTATGAAATATCAATATCATGTACCATGTGCCGTAGCATATAAGGTTGTTTGTTCGTATGATGAATCTTTATCTTTTTTTGAATCATTTCGTGGACCTGAAGCTGCTAAATGGTTTGTGCATAGATTGAAGAGCGTTGTCAAGATAATTGAGATTATTTATAAGAACACCGTATCAATTATAATGACACATGAAGATTGGCAGGATTTTGATAATGCTACAGATTGCCATATTTGTGGAGAAAAGATTAACATTGCAGATAAGAAAAAAGTTAGGGACCATTGCCATTTTACAGGTACTTTAATTGAATGTAATACTTTATTTGAACTTTGTAAGAGAATATTGAGTTGTTTTTCAGGAAAATATAGAGGCGCAGCACATGAAGATTGTAATTTGAAGTACAAAAACTCCAAATTCATACCCGTATTTTTTCATAACTTCAGTGGTTATGACTCTCATCTTTTTATAAAAGAATTTGGTTCAGAGGATGAACATATTTATGTTATTCCAAATAATAGCGAAAAATATATGACGTTTTCAGTAACAGTAGGCAAATTCCAACTACGTTTCTTAGATTCATACAAGTAAGTTCTTAAAGAGTAAAAAAAAAAATGAATGAATTCAAATTAATTTTTTAGGTTCTTGAGTACTTCACTGGAAAAACTGGTTAATAATTTAGATAAAGAAAAATTATATATAATAGATAAAAATTATCCTGATAAGGATAAACGAAATTTGATACTTAAAAAGGGGATATTCCCTTATGATTATTTCAATTCATGGGAAAAAATGGAAGAAAAAAATTTACCTGCTAAACAAGCTTTTTTTTCAAAATTGAAAAATGAACATGTAAGTGACGCAGATTACGCCCACGCACAAAAAATTTGGTCTACATTTAATATAGATACATTAGGAGACTATTTAGAACTGTATCTCCAAACAGATGTTCTTTTGCTAGCTCAAGTTTTTGAAAACTTTCGAGATGTTTGTATTAACGCTTATAATCTTGATCCAGCTTATTATTTCACACTACCAGGTAAAATTTTTCAAGTTAAAAAACATATAAATTTTTTATAAATATTTTTGTTGCTGTAGGTTACGCATGGGACAGTATGTTAAAAATGACAAAAGTAAATCTACAGTTATTAACTGATGTTGATATGATTTTAATGTTTGAGAAAGCCATTCGAGGTGGTATATGTCAGTGTGTAACTCGTTATGCAAAAGCTAATAATAAGTATATGAAAGACTATAATTCATCTGAAAAAGATTCATATTTGATGTACTTTGACGCTTGTAATTTGTATGGGTGGGCAATGACTCAATATTTACCCTATGGCGGCTTTAAATTCTTAAACAATGAAGAAATTACAGGACTTGATATAATAAATATACCTAATGATAGCTTAGAGGGCTATGTATTGGAAGTTGACTTAGAATATCCAATAGATTTACATGACACCCATAGAGACTTTCCACTGTGTTCTGAACACCAAATTCCAGAAAATTCAAAAACACCGAAATTAATGACAACTTTACATAATAAATCCAAATATGTATTATATTACAAAAACTTACAACAAGCATTGATTCTAGGAATGAAGTTGACTAAAATTCATAGAGTAATATCCTTCAAACAAGATTTATGGTTGAAAAAATTTATAGATTTGAACACAAATTTTAGGAAAAATGCAAAAAACGATTTTGAAAGAGATCAGTATAAACTTATTAATAATGCAATATTTGGAAAGTCTATAGAGAATATTAGAAACCGAAGAGATATAAAACTTGTTACAAGTTGGAATGGGCAAGCTCAAGCACGAAAATTGATTGCGAAACCAAATTGTAAAAAAGTTATACCATTTACTGAAGATTTGGCTTCAATAGAGTTGAGTAAAATTAAAATATGTTTCAATAAACCTATATATGTAGGGATGGTTATTCTTGATGTTAGCAAATGGTTAATGTATGATTTTCATTACAATTTTATCAGCATTAAATTACCGCATTCAAAATTACTGTATCAAGATACAGATTCCTTGATATTTCAATTTTTTGAAAATCCCTATATCAAAATTAAACAAAATATTGAACGTTTTGACACATCAAATTATTCAAATGATAATGAATTTGGTATTCCACTTGTTAATAATAAAGTTGTGGGCCTGTTTAAAGATGAAAATGGGGGAAAAATTATGTTGGAATTTGCGGGTTTAAAAGCAAAGATGTATTCTTTCGCTTTGAAAAATGAAACTCATTGTAAAGCAAAAGGAGTGTCAAAAAGTGTTACCAAATGTTTAACCATAGATAATTATAAAAATACACTTTTTAATTCTGAAAATTTACATAAAAAACAAAATAGAATTATATCAGAAAATCATAATATATTTAGTGTTGAAACAAACAAATTAACTCTAAATGGCGACGATAATAAACGATGTGTAGGAGCAAATAAAATTGACACATCACCTTGGGGGCATTATTCAATACAAAAAAATATATAACAACTGTTACAATTGTATTAAAATAGAAAAAATGTAATTAAGTATAATAGTATTATTGTATTAATTGATATTGTAGTTATATTTAAGAAAATGTTATACAAAAATATTGTAATACATAATTTAATTTTTTGTAATTAAAATATATTGTAAGACCACTTTATATTTGAATGCAGTTATTTTTTCACTTTGTATATATTGTTTAATTCTTCCTACTATTCACATTTTTTTTCAGAATGAATGAGGATTTGGATATAATAAAAAAGCTCAAATATAATAATATTATTTATTATTGAGTTCATTTTTTCATTTACATAGCATTGTACTTAAAGACTAATTTTTTCGATATTTTTGCTAGTAGGAAAAACTCCATAAAAATTATAAAACTTCATTTTTATTTATCCACGAATTATGTGAGCTGTCAAACCCTAACCATTTTACAAAGACCTGTGTTCCTTTTTTCTTTAAAACTCTTTCTACTAAATATATATTTGGGTGTTTAGTTTTCTGTAGCTCATCTTCATAAAATCCACCTGCAACAGGTTGATCCAAATAATCCTTCAGTTTATATGTAACTGGGTTTGTTAGGTTTATTTTTGAAACTGTAAATATTTCAGTTGACCAGTTTGGAGTATAGCCTTTTTCGAATACATTTTTCAACTTTGATATTCTAACAAAATCACCTAACTTCAGCTTTGCACGACCAGCAATTTTTATGTTACTATATACAGTATTAAGTAAATATTTCTCATTTTTACTATTAACATCAGCTGGACACATTTTTACTGTACTGTGTTTTGTATTATTGTATGATTCAAGTAAATTTGGTAAAATATCAATCCACTTGTAAAATCCACGAAAACTGAACTCCTTCCACATTTTATTTTTCAGTGTTCTATTAAACCTTTCAACTACGCTTGCTTTCAAGTTGCTAAATGTAGAATAGTGATTTATATTATATTTTTGCAATACTTCTTTAAAATATTTATTATAAAATTCTTTTCCATTATCTGTTTGCAAATTCTTAGGTTTTCTCTTCTGTTTAATAATAATATCTTGGAATACTTTAGCAATTTCTTCACCTGATTTAGATTTTACAGGTTTAGCCCAAGCATACTTAGAAAATACATCAATTACAGTTAACATGTATTTGTATCCTTTATTTTTGTTTGCGTATGGTATCATTTCGACAAGATCAGCTTGCCATAAATCGTTCAAGCCTTTTGTTATTACTCTGCGTCTATTATAATGTCTTCTAGCTTGTTTGTGTAGTTCTTCAATAATTTCTCTCTTTGTCATTTTTCTTTGTGATTTAAATTTTATTTTTTTCTGGTAGTTTATTTTCGTTTTTTAATTTATCAATTCCTTTTTTAAAATCATTCAAAGCTTTCAATTTGAATGCTTTGTCAATTTCTTCATTAATTAAAGCTTTTATAATCAATATTTCATTTCCAAATTCTATTTTAATAGCCTGCACTATACTATCAACATATAACTTATTAGCAGCTTGATCCTTATGAAGCGGTGCTGGTAAATTGCCTATATGTTTTAATTTGGCATTAAATATATATTCATTATTTGTTTGTTGCAAAATAATAGTGTTCAAATTTAGAAATTTTTCTATATCAATAATTCTTTTATCTATATAACCTTTTGTAACTACATCACCATCAGTCATTGCTCTTCCAATATTCGAAATTTGTTTTCCATTTAAATCAAAACTTCCATATTCATCAAAAGAAAATGTGGCAATGTTCTTTCGTTTTTTCATAGAATAACGACCAAATTTATCCACTGACATGTTAAAAGTAGTTTCTATTAGAAATAAACGTCTCTATTATTGTAAAGACAAACTTAAAATGAACAAACATTATGTGAAAACTATTTTATTATATTTGCTTCTTTCAATTCTTCAATAATTGAAATGATTTCATTATCATGACCTGAATGGCCACTGTTTTTAGAGGCTATTAGTAATTGCAATCTATCAACTAATTCATTTGGATTATCCCAGTAGATATACTCCCGTTTTCCATTAGAATACTGCATATTTAATGGTAATAGACCAGAACCTGTTGGTAAGTATTTGGCAGGTGGTTTTCTTCTTCTTTTTGAACCCAATGGTTCTTCTTTTTTGGTAAAATATGGTTTGATTATATTGAAATATTTTGGAGTACTTGAAGTTTTAAGTAAATTATTTGTTGAATTTTTGTGTGCATTTGTTTGTTCTAATATATTTATATACTCAATTTTGTCTTCTTCTGTGAAATTCTCAGGTTTCTTCATAAATATCAATTCATAAAGACCTTCAGTTCCTCTGTATTCCTTATCGTCAATAATAATATCATTCTTGTCTATATGAACTTCCTTTCTACCCAATCTAAATATACCATCCTTTTTATTATACTTTAATCCATACACATTATCTAATTCTTTATCTTTATTTATAATTTTCAAGAGATATACATGTCCTATATCACCAAATTTCAATTTTAAATCTTCCATTTCAAGTTTTCCTTGGGGGGTATTTAATGATTCTTGAGCCTGTGATGTAGGTGATATTATGGGAAAATCTTCATAAATATCTTCATCTTTAACATTAAAACTGGTACTTGGAGTTTCAACATTAAAATCCAAAATCTTCCTCACATCCGACCTTCTCTCCTTTGGAAGTAATACATTTTCTTTACCTATACTTTTTTTTATATTAGTTTCGTTTTTCTTTTCTTGTACTTTTGTATTTTCAACAAGCGTTTTAAGTGGATTTGTGATGGGTTTAAATGTTTCTTCCAATAAAATATTTTCATCCATTTTGCTATGTTTTAATGCATTTAATTTTTTCCTCAATACTTTACTAACATTAACTATTTCCTCAAGATTTTTGTTATTATTCATTTTTGTCATTGTAAATAGAACGGAGCTCAAGAAAATTATCCAATTCTTTACGATAACGTCCTTTCTCTTCACTGTCCTTGTCTATAACTGCGAATCCATATTTAGTTTCCCAACATCTTATACAAAATTCCTTAAACTTATTGAATGGCATATCCGTATTCACATGATCGTCATAAATATGTCGTAAATTCGTTTCGTCTTGCTTGAATATTATAATAAAATTAGCATTGTCCCTGATTAAATGTTTGGGTATTTTTGCATAAGATTGTGAAAGATAAAAACAATCAATATCACTATGTCTACCCATACTGAAAAAATTACGCATACAGTCTTGTTTATCACATATAATGTCGTCAAAAATAATGATGGAAAACATTTTAGCTTCAGTAGGTTTTATAACATCAACATTTTCACTGAACGAATGATACCCCATACCCTTAACTCTTGAAATACACTTTTGTAGAAAATTATACTTAGGTTGATTCGATGATTTAGAGTACAAATATATATTCTTGAATTTTAATCCATTTGGATGTGTAAGTAAACTAAGTAAAATATTTGTTTTACCACAATTACTTGGTCCAACGATAATACATCTTATGCTATTAGGTAGTAAGTCGCTATGTTTTTTTATAATTTTTCTACTTTTTTTATTATCAAAATTGTTTATTTGGAAACGATGTTTTTGCTTTATAAATTTCATGGTAACTACTGGTTTTCATATAAAAACACTCTCCTATATATAAATATTCAGTTAAGTAAAATGCGCCAATGCTTATACATCGAAGAAAGTTTTACGGAAAAGGATTGGTGAATAAGGCAATTAACTCCCTACCTATAGAGTTACATATTCCAGGTTATCAATTTTGTGGTCCAGGAACTAAATTGGAAAAAAGATTAAATAGGGGAGACAGGGGTATTAATCCATTAGATGTTGCATGTCGTGAACACGATATAGCTTATTCAGTTAGTAATAATTTGAATGATCGTCACAACGCTGATAAAATTTTACAAGAAAAAGCTTGGAAAAGAGTTAAATCTAACGACGCAAAATTTAGTGAAAAAGTAGCTGCTTGGACAGTAACTAACGCCATGAAGGCAAAACAGAAACTTGGAATGGGAATGAATAAGAAAAAAAAAGCTCAGAAGAAACGGCGAGTACTGAAAACACCTCGAAAGCTTGGTGGCTTTTTACCACTGGCACTTCTTCCATTAATTGGAAAAGCATTACTTGCTGGCGCTGCAAGTGGTGCTGCTTCATATGGTGTCAACAAAGCCCTAGGTAAAGGTCTTTACTTAAAACCATATAAAACAGGTGGTGGCATGAAAAAGAACAAAAGAAAGAAAAAAAACTCCAAAAAATAAAATTACCAAAGAAGCCTTTGACAAATATTGATATAAAAAAATATGTGAACAAGTATAATATAAAAAATTTCCGCGGAGTTTACATGCGGAACAATTTACCCAAAAGTCCATTAAAAAACGAGTCTGCTGTAATAAATTTAGATTCTTATGATGGTTCTGGTACTCATTGGGTAGCTTATGTTAAAAAAAATAATATCGTAAATTATTTTGACAGTTTTGGAAATTTACCTCCGCCAAGAGAGTTAGTTAATTATTTTGGACCTAATATTAAAATAAATTATAATTACAATCGTTTTCAAAACTTCAATGCATACAATTGTGGTCATTTATGCTTAGAATATCTTATAAAATATCAAGCATGAATATTTATCATATCAGTTACAACATGGAATCAATATCATTCACACTTACAGGAAAAGAGTCCATAATTTCTGCAGACTATTTTCCACCAATTGAATTAGATAATAATTGTAAATATGTAATGGGTCTAATCAATTTCGACACATTTCATTCAATACCAAACATTGATGAAACTAATAATAAATTCTATTATAAAAAACAAGCAGATAAAGATTTTACACTGTTTCAAATACCAGTGGGGTCGTATGAAATTGAGGATATTGAACAGGTATTGAGAAAAGAATTGAATGATCCTAATTACATTTCCGAAGAAAAACTTGAAACAAATAATATTGAAAGAGAAGGGAAAAAAAAGAAACATGATTTCATTTTTCTAAAACCAAATAATAATACGTTGAAATGTGAGCTCAGAAGTACTGTTACAATTGATTTCACAAAAGAAGATTCATTTGGTTCACTATTGGGATTTGAAAAACGAATATTAGAACGGAACACATTTCATGAAAGTGATTTACCTGTTAATATAATAAAAGTGAACGCAATTTTATTAGAATGTAATATAATATCAGGAGCTTATAAAAATGATTTACCTGCACATACTATACACCAATTCTTTCCTGAAGTTGCGCCAGGTCATAAAATTAATTTAGTACCTCCAAGTCCTATATATTTAGAAGTGAACACAAAATTGATAAGCAACATTACTATTCATATTGTTGACCAAGAAGGAAGATTTGTAAATTTCCAAGGTGAAACAATAACAGTTAGACTTCACTTGAAAAAAGCCTAAATTAAAAAATGGGAATTGATTATAAAAGAACAAAATCCAATTGTGGTAAAATTAGTTCGTCAAAAGTCATTAAGGAGTTAACAAGAAAAAATAAGAATTTCCTCAAATTACTTGGGTTTCATTTAAAAAACCAAAAAATAGAAGAGAAAAAACAGAATGAGTGATATATTGGATGTAACGTCAGGAATATCTTTTGATAATGCAATAAGTCGAATTGAAATGCACAGCCATCAACCGTTGGTTGCATCAGCATTTAACAATTGTGATGAGATTCGAATTCAAATTCAACAGCAAGACATATACACATTACCAAACCAAAGCTTCTTATATATTGAAGGTAAATTATCAACAGAAGAAAATGCTGTACCTCCTAATGATACAAAAATAACAAATAATGGTATTGCATTTCTATTTGATGAAATTAAATACTTGGTAAATAGTGTTGAGGTAGATAAAACAAAGAATGTTGGAATTACTTCTACTTTAAAGGCATATGGCTCCTTAACTAATGTTGAAAGTAAAAATCTGGAAAACGCTGGATGGGGGCAAGACATTAACATTTTAGATGCTAATGGGAATTTTAATGTTTGTCTTCCTTTAAAAATGCTACTTGGGTTCTGTGAAGATAATACGAAAATTATGGTGAATGTTAGGCAAGAGCTAGCACTAATAAGAGCAAGAACTGATGCTAATGCTTATACATCTACAGCTAATTTGAAATTTCAATTGAATAAAATACATTGGAGAGTTCCTCATATTCATGTTAACGATGAGTATAGGTTAAAATTATTAAAAATAGTTAATTCAAATCGATTTATATCTTGTGCTTTCCGTTCTTGGGATTTATATGAATATCCTGCTCTTCAATTGTCAAAAAAACAAACATGGTCGATTAAATCCTCTACTCAAATGGAAAAACCCAGATTTGTTATTATTGGTTTCCAAACTAATCGTAAAAATCAAAAAGATAAAAACAGCAGTAACTTTGATATTTGTAACTTAACAAATATAAAACTATATTTAAACTCAGTTTGTTATCCATATGATAACCTAAATCTTGATTTTAAAAATAATCATTATGCCTTACTGTACGATATGTATGCGAAATTTCCTCAAGCTTATTATAATTACTACGAAACATATATTGGACCAGCTCTTAGTAAATCAGAATTCAAATCAATTGCTCCAATTATAATCATAAACTGTTCTAATCAAAATGATTCAATAAAAAATAGTGCTGTAGATGTTAGATTAGAATTTGAATCTAGCGAGAATTTTCCTGAAAACACAAGTGCATATTGTTTGATCATTCACGATAAAATTATAGAATATAACCCACTCACAAGTGCAATTAGAACATTAGTATAAAATAGTCATTGAAACAACTAGGAATGGAGTTAATTGTTGATATACAGGGATTTAATGCGGAAAATTATATAATGGTAGCAAAAGAAATTGCTATCATGACAAGAGATGGGAATAAGCTGTGTCATCTATTATTTGAGCCACCATTTTCCTGGAACCAACTGGAATCAAAATATAGAAGACAAGCTGTTTGGTTATATAAAAATTATCATGGATTTCGTTGGGATGATGGCTGCATACCATACACCAAACTTTCGGAAACAATTATACCTATATTGAATAGTGCAAAAGTAATATATATTAAAGGTGATGTGAAAAAAGTATACCTTGAGTCATTCAATAATAAATACAATGTTATATCTTTAGAGGAATGTAGAGCTCTTAAGAATATTCTTTCACGAAGAACTTGTTTTAATCACTGCAATAACTGTGCAATAAGTAATGTATATAAGATTAAAGACTATTTAGATGATGAATTGTATAAATCAATAGATATATAATAAATATAATTTTTGAAAAAAAGAGTATATTTTGTTTTTTTATTTTTAAACTTGTAAGGTTTATTAATTATTTATTTGTTTTTTTTTTATCTTAAGTAATTGTATAAGGCAAGTACTAACTTGTTTTATGTTTTATTAATAAGTTATTGTTTTTAATTTTTTTTTTTAAACTTATTTTAATTCAAGTAATATAATATAAAAGATTGTATTTTTTTTTAATACATCATCAGTGTTTATTTTACTTTCGTAAAGATTGGAAGTAAAAAAAAATTTCTCATGATGAGTTTAAAAATATTAGCAAATTATTTATTACAAGTTTATAAGGACATGTGCGCATCGTCAAAAAGAAAAAGTGAATTGTATGAACAAATTATAAAAGAAAATTCAACCGATAGCGAAATACTTAAAATAATTGGTGACTTAGCTTGTGATGCATATATTTGTAAAAAATTGAGTGATAACTCATTTATTGATATATTAAATTTATTTAGTGGTAATGATTTATTAAATATTTGGGGAAAACTTCCAGTTTCTTACAAAATAGACCCTAATGTAATAAAGAGGCTACCATGTGTGGAACATTGGAATTTACCTAATCAACACATACAAATGGATGGTCCACCACCATGTATTGGAAATTGTGAAACCTGTGCTTTTTAATTCATTTAATTTGTTCTGGAAAAGTTAAAGTAAAAAATGTTAATCTTAAAAAAATATTTTATTGTGCAAATAGTGTTATTATATATAAATAAGCATTTTTTTTGTTATATATAACCATTCTTATTCAAGAAGTATGCTAATAAACATATAAGCTAAAACATGTTGTTTTTTTATCTGATTTTATTGTTGAGTATTAGTGTTTATTCTAGTGTTAACCACTTTCAATTAGTTGTGAATTATTTAAATCATTATGGTTACTTAAATTTAACAACTACTGAATTATTCAAACTAGATAAAAATAGCACGATATTCATAGAAGGATTGAAAACATTCCAACAAAGATATAATTTACAAAATACTAGTGAAATTAATAAAGAAGTGATTAATTTTGTACAAAAATATAGATGTGGTGTTGAAGATGTTTATTTCCGAACTCATCCAATAAAATGGGGTAATAATACAATTTATTGGAATTTTTATGGTAATATTCAAGAACAGAACCTTGTGCTGGATTCAATCAAAATTGCATTTGAAGTCTGGGCTAATCACACAAATCTTCATTTTATAGAAGTTATTGATCCTCATGATGCTACTATTTTAATATCATTTGGAACATCACCCCATCACTATAGCTATTTCACTCACAATTTTTGTAATAGTATATTCGATGGACCAGGCAACATGTTGGGACACGCAGAATACCCCAATACAAATATGCAATCAGAAGTTCATTTAGATTCAACAGAAAATTGGTCTTACGAGCTAGTAGAACCACCAAATGGTGAGATTAGCCTTTTTGATGTACTTGTACACGAAATTGGACACTCCCTTGGAATTGAACATTCAAACATCCCAGATAGTATTATGTTTCCAGCATACAATAATAATGTGTTTAAAAATGGTAATGGTAAACCTTATGGTTTATCTGTGGATGACATAAATGCTATTCAATCTTTGTATGGAAAAAGAAACCAGAATACCATTCCAACAACAAAATATTACGCTAAGCCTAATAATGTTATAACCGAAGCAACTATTATTCCAAATTTTCAACCCAATTTATGTAAACTAACAAATGTTAATAAGTTTCTAGTACTTAATAAGAAACTATATATATTTTATAATGAATGGGTTTGGATTAAAAATCTTAACGAAAAAAATTTTAATGAAACACCATATTTATTGACAGATTGGTTGAACTTCATACCTAAATTCTTCAAAAAGTTGAATGCTATTTATCAAAGACCAAATGGAAACGTTGTAATAATAATAGATGACGTGACATATAATATAAAATTTCCATCTCTTCAATTGGAAAGTACTCAAACTCCCTATATTAGTCGCATTACTAATATTAATGGAGCTGTTTCAACAAACAACGGACAGACTTATATATTTTATCAAAATAATTCGTATATAAAAATAAATGAATGTGAATTTAATACTGAAGAATATGGAACATTAGATTCAATTTTTCCTGGAGTTCCAAATAATATTGAATCAGTTTTTAAGTATACAAATGGACGTATATATTTTTTCATAAACAATTACTACTATGAATTCAATGAATTTACAAAATCACTTGAAAAAGCCGAGAAATTTGAGTTTTCTCTTTTTAATATCAGTTGTCCAAATATTAGTTTATATGAACAATTGAAAATATTGTTATCAAAACTAATAAATAATGTTTAAATTAAGATCATTATACTTTTATTAATGTTACTTCTTAGCTTTTATTTGAAATCTGTAAGTTTTGTGAAATGAAAATTAGAAATATAAATAATTAACAAAATTTTCTATAAGACTGTTTATTTCATTCTTTTTCCTTATCAAATAAATACACTCAATTAAATTAACATTATAAACAACTATTATTGTTAATAAGAAGAATTACAAAAATAATATATTTAATTTATCTCTAATACTTCATTAATATTTTCCCCATTAAAATACTGGACAGTATCATTAACTACATCTGGATAGGTCAATAATATTTGCTTTATTGCTAAATTATGAATATTATTCAAATTATTAACTATATTATAAATATTAGAGAAAATTTCTCCTTCACATGTTAATGACTGTCTTACAATATTAGAATAGTAGTTGAAAAAGTTTAAAGATTCCAAGTACTTAATTGTAGAATTCAAAAAATCTGAAATTAAAAATAAATTGTTAAGACTTGTATTGCTCAGATAGATTTGTTTATTCTGTGACTCAATGATAATAATTTTTTTATTCTCTATAATATCAAATAAAATTTTATTATTCAAAAATGAATACGATTCTATTGTCGAATTACCATTCATATAATCCATAATGATATTATAAGTCATAAGGAGCTCATACCACTCACATACTTTGAAATCTATAAACTTTCCAATTCTTTTGTTATTCAATCTAACAATTATTTCAAAATTTTGTGCTGGATTAATACCAACACATACACAAACATTCTTATCTAAAAACTGTCTATGTTCTATAATTAATTCATTATTATTATTATTACTAATCACAGGGAATGGTGGTGGTAAATTATTAAACATTGGATCCAGTGTTACTTCTTTCACAAGCTCAGCAGTTTCTTGGTCAACATTTCTACTTGATTCCGCTGTAATTCCATTTTCAAGTTTACCAGTTTCTTGTTCAACATTTATAACATTTTTACTTAGATTAATTCTTCTTTTTATCATTGATTTTCCATCTTGGGAAATCTGTTTACAAGAAGCTTTCTTATTAGCTGGATATTTTTTACCGTTATTGTTCGTTTTCACTTGCTATAAGTAATTCAACAATTAAAAAATTATTACAAAATGAAATACAAAAAATCTTACCATTTTCTCTTCTTTATTTTTTTTTTTTACACACATATGAATATAAATCTTTTCACTTGAAAAAAATGTGTATCAACACTGAATAAAACAATAAAACTCCTGTCTTTTTATATATTTTTCTTATCATTCTATACAAATCCTGCGCAGTAAAACGTTCACATATGAAAATTATTATTAAAAAAAGTATCCAATAACTTTTAAAAGTGATGTTCTTATTAAATATCATTTTTTTCTTTGAAGTAATTATTTCTGTAATCATTTAATTTATACTCCAACATTGGTGTTAAAATAATGGAATATTGTTTAATTTTATATTGAAAACGGAAACGATCTCTTGCATATTGCTCCCATATACCTTGACGACTTAATTTGTATGCATATTTCCACGCTATCATGTGATGTACTATTACTTTATCATTGAACGTTACAGATTTCATATCAAATTGAAAAATGTATAACAAAAAGCTTGTGGCTATTGAAAATAAAAAGCATAAAATTCTAACAGCTATTTTATAATACTAAATAATACGACTTTATCACTATGTAAGTCCAAATTTCCGTTCTACTGATAAGTCTTCCGTTCAATTTTGATTTACAATAACCTTGAAGCTAGTCACAAAAGATAAATCTTTCTGCAGAGCATGTAACAACGAATGTAAGCTTATCAATTTTATTGTTATCAAACGTACACATCCTGCATTTATATATATATACAATTATATCTCTGTTATAATATTTTTTTATTCGTTGATCTAAGTACACATGTACTCGCAAAACTTATAATCAAAATTCATATGCAAACGATACTTATTAGTGTGTAATGACACAAAAAAATTCTTTAACACACCACAAAAATCTTCCAGATGTCCCTCCATTTTTTTCTTGCAACCTTTAGCTACTCATTCACAGATGGCAGCATCAGCGCGCTTCTTTTCATTTTCAACCATTTCTTAAGACCAAAAAAAACACATGAAGATATCTTTTTTACAGATTAAACTACTCATTCATAGATGGCAGAGTATGTATGCATCTAGAAAACTTTACATAGATAGTAAAGAATAGTGACACGCGTTGCATACCTCGAAGGAGCAGTTAACCAACATCTTCAAGTTCTCAAGACGAAACTTAAGACGTTCTTATCATTTCTTAAGACGTTGGCCAAGAAAACTCAAGACGTTCTTATCATTTCTTAAGACGTTCTTATCATTTCTTAAGACGTTAGCCAAGAAAACTCAAGACGTTCTTATCATTTCTTAAGACGTTCTTATCATTTCTTAAGACGTTGGCCAAGAAAACTCAAGACGTTCTTATCAGTTCTTAAGACGTTTGCCAAGAAAACTCAAGACGTTCTTATCAGTTCTTAAGACGTTCTTATCACTGATGACCTTGAGATTGCGCCAGAAACCACTTCTTATACCTACTAGTGTTATATTAGAGATCAGTGATTGGTACATATTCGCATAAATAATGCTTTCTCTCTCTTTTAAGCTGGTGCGGACCACTGTGATACCGCGTTCCTCACAAACAAATGCTGGTACGAAGGCAATCCCGAAGTAAGTACCAAATAATAATTTTCTTAGTGGCACATACTGTTCCTGTAATGAAATAAAGTTTACGATGTCACGTATTTGTTGATTGAAATTATTTTTGTTACAGCGATACGTTCTCTTCTAAAAATTACAACGGACCTTGCAGAATGACGATCAGTACTTATTTTGTATTATTTAATTATCTGTATGATTATTGTTGATATATCCAGTGTAACACTTAAGTTGATTAGAAAATAAAAGTATATAAGATAAGTTGAAATGATTTTTAGATTGTATTTAACCCCTCCAGTGCTGTATCAATTCTAGACAGCAATATTCAAATCAATCTATAAATTACAATAAATAAGCATCCACAATAGAACAGCGTTATATCTGATTTTGCATGATAAGCTCAAATTTCAAGAATGGTACCAAAATTTGACATTATTTGTCGACGATACGTAAAATTAGCTGACTAATAAACAAGGAAGCCCAAATATAAATTTTGGGGACGATGTTTCGTTTAATTGACGCTTGAATCAAGGATTAGAGATACAAACGATTGATCATTGGTCAATGGCTAGCATTTGTTCATAGTACTCGCAGTTATAAATACAGTGATTAGCACTTGAAATTCAGCTCGACACACTAATAATGCCAACGATATGTAGATAACTGGTATTTGAATTTTGGTAGTGGAGCTCAGAGATTATCTGCCTATAATAAACAAAGCAATCGGCAATACACAATCAGTCGATAACTTGTACTTGTACTATGTGAAATACTAGTAGCACAAACGATTAGATAAAGCACTAATTTGTATTTATTTTAGCATCATTCTTATGCTACAACATTCCTAAGTACTGATTTCCAGGATTCTACGGCTAACAGGTCTGAATTTATGCACAAAATTCTAAGATCGTCCAGTATAGTACACTTTCAACTCAATCGATCTCAATGAAAATAGGATATGAGCATCTAAAAATGTTTCGAGTAAACTGCATTCCCGGCTTAGCCGATCACAATCATAGTGCAAGGTGTACAACTAGATGCTATAAAAGTGCTTAATACGAAATCTCAATATTCTGCGACTGATTATTTCAAATTTATGGGAAAAATTCGAAAAGTCTGTAATATGAAGTGCACTTCCGGCTTAGTCGATTGGGATGAGAATAAGAGATGATCATTTGGATGCTACAGCAATTTCAAATACTGAATTCCAGTATCCTACGGCTAATCATTATTGATTTATGCGGAGAATTCAAAAAAAAGTATCAGGTAAAGTGCACTTCCAGTACAGACGATTGCAACGATAATGCGAGGTGCACATCAAGATCCTAGATCCTATACCAGTCTTTTGTACAAAATTTCAGCATTATACGTTTGACGAATTCTGAGATTTGCACGCACGCACGCACGCACGAACGAACATAGAGATCAAGCCAAAAATAGTCAAAATGGATTCAGGGATGCTCAAAACGGATATATCCATCAAAATCTCGATAGGTGAATTTTATCGGTTTCACAATACTTTCTTGTAGTTAGTAAAAGTAAGTAAAAATGGATGATCAATTTTCAGCAGTGATATTTCGAATCTTTTCGAACGCATGAAAAATTCTACATACCAGTATTAACAGAAGATTGATTATCTTGATTGTATCATTCATGAGCTCCCTATCAAATCAAGAAGGGTTATAGAAACGACGAGTTGATGATTGAAACATATTCTTAAGCAATGTCTTGAAAATAAGGAAACAAACCAAACTATAACAAAAGATTAACACTTGTATTTATAATTCTCAACACGTAACAATCTTCAATGAAAATTTATCAATGATGTTCGAAAATAATAACACGCTCACAAATCCATAAACACCATATTCAATTTTTAATTATATGTAAATGTAGTATTAATTAAATACATGCAAATATATTTTTTTATTTTAATTCATTTTATAAGAGACGGTTCAGACACCTAGATGTGTTTTGCAAAATGATTCGAGTGCTGATACTTCTTAGTATTCATGTGTTACTTCAAGTTCAAGTAAGTAATTTTGAATAAATTGAAGTTGAATGAGAAACACTAATTTATCTGAATCAGATATTTTTTCCGTATTTTGAAAAATATTCAGCAATACTTTTTGGATCTGAGATATTGTAAAGAGTTTGCCAATAGGATAAGTATGTTCTAAACTGTAACAAAAAAGTAAAAAAAAAAAAAGATCCTATATTTCTCCCATTTAAAAGTTCTATAGAATTTTCAGCGCATTTATCCAAAAATAAATACGCCATTTCATCTACTTTTGCTGGCTGGCGTGACGCTTAGTTCTCAGCAACTACAGCACTTATAAACTTTGAACTGGTACTAAATGAAAGCTGCTATTTCGTAAGTTTGCCCAAATTGCTTGATTTTAAGCTCAGTGATTGTGGAAGATAGTACAGAATCTCTGAAATAACAAACATGCATGAACTGCCAAAACTGCGCTTTGATTATTATCAAAATGATTCTTCAATTTTTGTTTTGAACAACAATTCGATTAAGCCAATTTTCGGTCACTTTGTGGAATAAATCCGTATTAATTTTACGAGTGCAGCACTGTAATTTAGTTTATTCACAATCATTATAGTAATACGGCAATTCCTAACCTTTTGGAGGTTGGAAAGTATGTAATTTTCAACTGCAATGACTATCTCACGGGTCGGAAGCGATACTTCCATCTCTTGGGTAGAGGGTAGGAAATGTTTATGCAGGGTTGCCTAGCATCAGTCATAAGTCTTTGTTGAAGTAAAATAATCCGTGCAGTCAGAAATACCGATCATATTATCCAATGATTCAAATAAAACAAGTAATGCAAGTAATATTGAAAATAAGCGGATTTATGTTGCAATTCTGTGTGAATCTATGTTTTATAAATTCATCAATTTGTAAATTATGAACAAAATCGCTATGAACTTACATCCGTAGCACTTTCGTTAGATTCGGGGTAAGTGTATAGCTCCATTTCACTTTTATAACTTATTGATTTCTGCACTTATCATAATTTCAATGGATACACGTATAAATAACTTAATGTTTAAATCATAAATCCAACAAATGTCAAATTAATTAAATTTTTCAAAACATTCTTGTTTTCATAGACTACTACATCAATTTAATTTGTTGAGAAAAGAACGAAATTGGATCAATTATTTCTCGGAAAACTAGGGATGATTGTGAATAAAATATTATACATACTTCGGTGAGAATTTCATATCAGCCTCGAGCTATATCTGATCCTCGAGGCATCGCCTCTCGGTCATTAAATAAGCTCTCGGCTGTAATGGAATACTTTCCACCTCAGATGTAATATACTATTTTCTACGATCACTATAGAAAACAACATATTTCTCATTCAAAACACAACTAGAAAAATAACAATTTCACACAACTGTGGGAAAAGTTGTGAGAAATTATTTCTCACACCAGTTTGACCAACTTATATATTAATAATCCATTTCGAATATTCTTCAGGTGATATATTCAGCAAGTTTATTAATAAATATCCCGGACTTGATATAAATCTCTGTTTGCTCTTTTATAAGCCACATTTGGATAACAAAATTGCACTAAGTTCTTTTGGAATCATTTACTTATTCTTGTGATGTATATTCCGAAGGTTGGCAACACTGCGAATCACAACTGTCAAATTGAAGCAGACAATACACGTTTATCATATTCTCTCGAAATCGAAGAATTATGTATGTAATTATTGTATCATAACCAAAATTAGATATCCACAATCATCATTACTGCAGTTGAAAAATGGTTAGTGACAAAAATTTCAAAAACACGTTACCCGAGATCACAGAATATTCTACTTCTACTCAATAAGCCAATCAGAGCGTCACCTTGTAAGAGTAGGCCAATCAGATACAATCTTTCCGTAGTTCGCAACAATAAGATTACGCAACAATGAAATGTCAATCAACTGATAGAAAATATCTCAATAATGTTCCAAATCATAACTAAAGTAAATATCACAATAAATAAGTAGAGCAAACAATTAAAAAGCCTAAGTTATTTTACATTTGTGAAAATAGATTTGAAATCTCAGTTATACTAATGATTCACCTACATATTTCATTAAATACTGTGATTGTAGAAAAAGTATAGTGTACAACACGTATAGAATCTCCTATTTCACACTTGTGTGATTCCAGCACTCGACTCCGTCTTGTGCTGAAAATTACAAACCTCGTGTGAAATAGGTAATTTTCTAAACTTGTTGTACAATATACTATTATTCACAATCATTATAGTAATATGGCAATTACTAACTTTTTGGAGGTTGGGAAGTATGTAATTTCTAACTGCAACGACTATCTCACGGGTCGGAAGCGACACTTCCATCTCTTGAATGGGAAATGTTTATACAAGGTTGCCTAGCATCAGTCATAAATCTTTGTTGGAATAAAATAATCCCTGCTGTCAAAATTACCGATCATATCATTTAATGATTCAAATAAAGCAATTAATAATGAAAATAAGTGGAATTATGTTGCAATTTTGTGTGAATTATGAGCAAAATCGCTATGAACTTACATCCGTAGCACTTTCATTCGATTCGGGGCAAGTATATAGCTCCAATTCACTGTTATAATCGATTGATATCTGCACTTATCACAATTTCAATGGATACATGTATAAATAACTTGATTCATAAATCATAAATCCAACAAATGTCAAATTAGTTAAATTTCTTAAAATATTCCTGTTTTCATAGAATACTACATAAATTTATTTAGTTGAAAATAGAACGAATTCGGATCAATCATTTCTCGGAAAACTAGGGATGATTGTGAATAAAATAGTATACATACTTCGGTGAAATTTTCATATCAGCCTTGAGCTACATCTGATCCTCGAGGCTTCGCCTCTCGGTTATATAATAAGCTCTCGGCTGTAATGAAATACTTCCCACCTCAGATGTAATATACTATTACAAGTCCTCTACTGTTTGTGATTTGTTCGCAAGGAACAAAGACTTAATGTAACCCCATAAAAATAATCTAATGGAGATAAATTGCAACCTCCTCGAGGCCAAGCATCTGGTCGAAATTGCTCAATTTTTTTTGAATTTCTTGCTTTATGAGAAGTTTATCTTTAAATTCCACTAGAACAGTAACATGGGGCACCGTCCTTCTAGAAAAACATAACATTTAAATCCATTTCTTCCAAATGAGGCCCCAAAAAATTCCTTATCAATGTTCAATATCTTCCACCGTTCACAGGCAACACTGGCTCTCACAACAGCAATGTTGTCTTGATTTCTTGCATTTTGTCGTCGCTGTGTGGTTTTTATTGTGTAAAAAGTTCACTATTAAAGTTTTTCACGATTCGACGAATTGCAAGCACGGTAGAAAGATTATTTCTTCCAAAGTTAGCGATGAGTGTGAATAAAAGTTCGATTATTGTTATTTTCTTTTTTTAATAATAAAAAGTCGTTCATGGAGCGTGTATTTCACCATGATGAAAAACAAGATTTTGTTTAACGTAATTATCAAGAAATAACAGTTTTTTTTTATTTGCAAACATATGTGCGCCCCAATAATTTGAATTTATTTTAGCTAATTGGAAAGATCTTCCGGTATACTATTCATGTGCTATGTTTATTGCTATTAGAGGAATTGTTCATTGTTAAAATAAAAGTAACTATTCAATGAATGGAAAGAAAATAAAAGTATTATTTTCCGTTACAGCACTAAAACAAATACTATATAGTTTATTTCTTATACTCACTATTACTGAACTTTAACTACAAAGCCGCTTATATTTATTTACAACAAATTATAAATTATTACACTTCGCTTTTTGCGGATGAAGCTCTGAATATTTACTACTCACTCAGTCAAGCCGCTCGCCCCTATACATATATTCGGATGTAAAGTTCTAGAAATTTGTACGTCATTCTAGCCAGCTATTTGAATTTTCGAATGTGTAGAGCGGTGCGACGCAAAGGGATGAAAGGCTTCATCCAGACAGAGTCGGATGTCATTTTATAAATAAATATGTTTTATTGGGATATCAGTTCTGTACATTAATCAGAAACACAACGTTTCGACAGCAAAGTGCTGCCTTTTACACTTGGAAAAGGCAGAACTTTGCTGTCGAAACGTTGTGTTTCTAATTAATGTACAGAACTGATGTCCCAATAAAACATATTTATTTAATTTTAATGTATACAGTATTCACATCTTCCAACCATACAACAAAATAAACACAAAACAGTTAGGTTTTGTATCTTGAATTTTTCCTACATCTTAATGCCAACTTGTGCTCTGTGTTCTCCTGCTTTGTACTTGATAATAGTCAGAATATGGAAGTTGAAAGCCGCAGAGAAAAATCTTGTTTCCAACAAAGTATATACTTAAACCCAGTCAAGAAATACTTGGCCTCATGTCATAATCATTACCATTAATCATACACTTGAATATACTTGAAGTATGGAATATTCTACAAAGCTAAGCTTCATGGTATAGTCCGTAAGACAGGGCATAAATTTTTCGTTGATTACCGCTCACTTGAAACTTCGTGAGTGACGAAATTCTTGATTTGGGAGCGTTTTTCAGCGAGGGCTAATTGAACACGTCAATTTCATGAGGCCTTAAAAATGTATCACCGTCATATTAATGTTAACACTAATCGAAAGACTCTTTGATTATAAAATGAAAAATAATATTATCCGACATGAATATTCGGGGCCAGCGGTGAGTCCGACAAGCCGCACATGTCACAAGTACGTTGGTATGAAAACGGATTACCGCTAGTCTGAGACTTTGAGGACATGTTCAATTATTTTTTTTCTAAAATTTGTTCATTTTGTCCGACAAATTTTTGGGGGCGTTTTCTCAATCCGACACTGAAAACGTGTCAGGATTATAACAGTTCCTTCATCAATGACCGCTCATTCCTATGTTTTTTTCTTATTCAAATAGTGTGTAGAACATTACTGTATACATGTCCGATAATTTAAGTGGGGCAATACTTCAACAAAAGCAAAAATATGTGGTATGAATGCGGCTGCGTTCATAGGCATATACATATATGAAATGCATATCAAGTCAGTATGATTATTGATTATAAATAATAAAAAAAGGCTTGTGCACCAATATATTGATATTATTTTGGAATCAAATATGTGATATAAAGTCAGTATACTGTGATAATCACCTCAAATATCATTCAAATTTATCTTCAACTGTGAGATCTACATATTAATACGTCAAGAGCAAACTTTCGACCTCTTTTCAAACATATTGCATGCACGGAGGAGTGTGAGATTTGGCATACTCAAAATTTATATTGAGAAGATGTGTAGAAAGCGAAAATTATATATAGGTGTCCCATTTTAATCTATATATTAATACGTGAAGAGGAAACTTTGTATCCCTTTTCAAGCATATTGCACGCACGAAAAAATTTGATATTTGGCATACTTGAAGTCTATATGATCGAGTGCAGAAAGCTGAAAGTATATATAAGTGTCCCATTTTAATTTAACGACGTGAAGAGAAAACTTGGTACCGCGCACACGAGGTGATGTGAAACTTGGCTTACTTGAAGTATGTGTGGAGAATGTGAGATATGGCATATTTGAAGTATATCTGGAGAAATATGCACCAAATGGGCAAATGGCTGAAGAAAAATTTCAAAGATTTCCCTTCCCTTCCTATAGTCGGGGGAGAAAATCACTTTAAAATCTTGAATGGGAACCACTAATCCTAATTTTAGATTCGGATGGAGCATCGAATACCAATTTAATTCTACTTGGAACCCCCGGGGATGGAGGATTAAAGTGAGTAACGTTCTAACGTAGCGACATTTCATTTTCAACTTTACTTTTTTTCAATTATTTTGTTAATGAATTATTCATTACTAGCTTAAAAACAACGTCCATTACTTATCTCTTGATATTAAATACGTCAAAAACTGAGTTATATATTTGCGAGCGTTTTCTTGTCGGATTGACGATAAGAACCAATATTTCTGTCGGACAATATGTTTTTTGGACAGATAATATGTTTTCAAATTATGATTGTTTTGGCCCGACAAGCGGTCATTGATGAAGAAGCTATAAGGAGTTATAATCCTGGCACGTTTTCAGTGTCGGACTGAGAAAATGCCCCCGCAAATTTGTCGTACTGAATGACCAAATTTTAGAGAAAAAATAATTGAACACGTCCTCAAAGTGTCAGACTAGCGGTAATCCGATTTCATACCAACGTACTTGTGACAAGTGCGGCTTGTCGGACTCACCGCTGGCCCCGAATATTCATGTCGGATAATATTATTTTTCATTTTATAATCAAAGAATCTTTCGATTAGTGTAAACATTAATATGACGGTAAAACATTTTTAAGGCCTCATGAAATTGACGTGTTCAATTAGCCCTCGCTGAAAAACGCCCCCAAATAAAGAATTTCGTCAAATGTGAAAGCTGCCGGACTCATCACAATGAAGTCACTCACGAAGTTTCAAGTGAGCGGTAATCAACGAAAAATATATGCCCTGTCTCACGGACTAGTAGGATTCATGCAAATTATTTTATTAATGCAGGGCTTATCAGAAGAAATGGAAGCAGTAATGAAATCCCTCCATTCCACTTGTCAAGCAGAAACGGATGTTCCAGAGGGTAAGCGAATTTTTTCAATAGTACATAAAATTTCATTGTCGCGCATCAAATCATAAATACATATAATACAGGATATAACAACCAAACGAGCTACCTCGAATAACTTCTATATTAATAAAGATATAATAAAATATTATGGAACAATCTTATACAGGACTATGGGGGACACTCAATTATGGAAGAAAATATTTTTGTGAACACGAAGTTACGATTGAAATTCGAATAAATTTTATTTCAAGTTATTTTTTAGTAGGCTATGAAGAACAAAATCTTCTATCTGACAATTTGAATTATTGATTGTATAATTCCTATTGTTGAAAATTGCTATAAAGTGTACTCTACACCAGTAAAGGTGGATTTAAATAACTGACATAAAACACAGAACATAATTTGGCACAGCTTGGTTTAGCACAGAAAACATAGAATTTCATTTAGGGGTTTTATAACATCACACAAGACATAGAAATCAACAAGAATTAAAAAAAGAAGTATATAGCATCTCATTTGAGAAGATATATCTTTGTGTTGTAGCTTGGGAAACACTTGCGCAAAAAATATTTTTTTCCATAATTTGGTGTCCCACATAAGATTGTCCTATAGTATTTTATTGTATCTTTAATGGCATAGAAGTTATTCGAGGTAGCTCGCTTCGCTATTACACCCTGTATACAAAAGTCCAATGAATTTAATTTAACGGAACGTTTAATTTTAATCACTTTGTTTTTCATGAAGATATGATCCAGAATTGCTTGAAAGGAGAATTCGCTGACGATACTAAACTGAAATGTTATTTGAAGTGTATCATGACGGAAATGGCTTCGGTGAGTATTCATTACATTCTGGACGATTCATAATAAATATTTCTTGCAAAAAAAAAATTGCCACGTTAAAACTGTGGCTGTGATAAATTTTGCAATAAAGTTCGCAATCTAAGTAAGCAGTATCTACTTCTACAAAATGATAAATGGTACATATGTTCTGCAGTGCTGGAAATTCAGCTACAAAATGGGGTAGTTTATGGTGCACAGGTGTACGGAAGCACTTATTCCTAAACGAGTAGAACATCTGTAAAACGAAACTTAGTCGAGTTTCGCTTCTGTGTGGGGAAGGGACTTGATAATTTAAATTTATTATATGCAGTATTCTGCAAATAACTGCTATGCATAATTTTTGGGGCTCGTCTTCTGAATCTAATTCTTCTGAATAATATACTATTGACTATTTTTTCATGCAGATGGATGAAGATGGAATAGTTGATGTTGAATCAACGATTGCAATTCTCCCGGAAGAGATGCAAACTGGTGGTATCCCGGAAACCATTCGAAAATGTGGAACTCAAAGTTAGTTGAGGATCATAATCCTAGTACTCATTAATTTTAATGTTCTTGTTTGTTTTTAGCTGGATCTGATAATTGTGAAACAGCTTGGCTCACCAATAAATGTTACTACAACGATAATCCGGAGGTAAAATCCATAAAATTTCCAATGAACACATTAATTTGAACTTGTATTGTTACAGAACTATTTTGTAGTGTAGCAAAAGCTACATTTATAAAGAGGTTATCTACAGTGCTGACGACTTTTTTAAGGAACACGGACATGGAATACCCTAAAATGAATCAGTATTACTTCATTATTATAATTAAAAATATCAAATGCTCAACAGAACAACAATATATCTCAAATTTTATGTATAATAATGAAATAAAAGTACAGTCTAGAAGTCAGGCCTTATTTTTCAGTATAATTACCAATTTTGTATAATTTCGTGTGTGGCTTTATTTCGACAAGTTTACCACGTTTTCATCATCCGATATTTTTTTTCTCCAATCTATGAGATTCTATTAGTTAGTTATTGAAGACTACTGTTGAAATATGACTTGAAACAGTCTTCAGATGTATTTAACTGACGTTTATTTACACCATTCCAAAATAAACTTGAAATTAAAGAATATGAATTATTCATCAATTCATCACATAAATTGTTAATAAACAGGAACATTTTCACGTTTTTTATCCGTAGATAAATAATTCAAACAGGTGCAGAGAAAATCGGAAGGCAGATAAGCTCTAAGCTTCTTTAATTTTTATAAATTTTTAAATAACTCTTTATTGTCTAGCGCAGGGGTCGGCAACCTGCGGCCCTTTGCAACTTTTTGTGCGGCCCGCCAAAGCACAAATATTTATTTTTAATAATATTTATACTTGTATATGATATAATAGCACTATTCAAGTTACATTTTATATTTCAATGTGCGGCCCGCATGAAAAATTTATTGTGAAAATGGCCCGCCGTCCGAAAAAGGTTGCCGACCCCTGGACTCTAGCGCATAAGATTGTCAGAAATGTATCCAAGCATCAAACAGTAGGCATTCAATTCTCGGACTATTTACTTATTAATCTTCCAGGTACATATCTGAGGCATCAATTATTAATGCCTAAATTACGCTGTGCAAATTGGCAGGGAAATTTAAATGCGTAAATTCAGCACAGATGATTTCAGATAAAATAATTGAACTACAAATAAATATATGAGAGTCTTTATCACCGAGAAGGCTTGGTAATCCACAGATAATATGAAAAGTTATTGATAAGTTTTTGTATATCAGCTATCTCTAAATTAGTATGTCACTTGATTTATTCAGATTTTCCAATGTTAAATGCATGTTCAATACTGAACATGGAAAGTAAACACAAATCAGATTGAATCCAAAACACGTGAAAAAATCACGCATATCTCTCTTCCATGCTATCAATTCTTTCACGGTTACACTCATTGTCACAATTTAATATACTGTTTTCCAATTAAAAATCGCTGAAGATTTTAAAATGTTTCATAGGAAAAAAGTACGGCAATTACAGGTTGCAAATGATGGAATGTTCAGAAAGAAAAAAGAAGTATCTGTGTATGAATTGGTGAAAACCGAAGCGAGAAGATATTGCCTGGAAACAGGAATGCATGGTTTCCAGTACATCGCTAAATCTGATACCACTCCAAATGAAAGGTCAGATTCCATAAAATTTTATGTGCAAGAACTGAGAATGCCTCCGGCATTAAATTTAATTTTAATTAAAAACCGCTCATGATTCATTTCATAATATTGTCGAGAGCAATTCAGATTTTCAACAGAAAATATTTTAAATGTATGATTGAATTTCAAATATGATATTCATAATTATTCTGTAACAAAATCGATAAATATTTATCGATCATTTATCAATTAATTAATTCAATGAGAATAGGTAGCACTAACAAAAACTTAAAACTAGTTCTGTCAAGATCTTGAAAAGATTAAAACTAAAGTTCTGATAGATCTAGAACCATGCTCGGATAGCTGAACGGATATAGTTGAACAGACCCAGATTATTATTTCCCTGCTGAGAGGGAAAAAATAATAAATGTGAATCATTAATGCCGTTGGTAATTGTGTTCCTTATAGTGTATACATTTGCTGTGAACGTGATGACAGAGAAAATGTGGAAAAACAGAATGTATTATCAATCAATAAAATAATGGCCGGTTTAATAAAGGACAGCAGATTTATTCCCCGAAAATTTCTTGAAAAACCGGCCTCAAGTCATGTAAGCTATGTTTCGTAGTATTTGTTTGCAGTAAATGTAACCGCAATTGCAAAAATTTGTTTGTAAAATCGATAAAATAGTTCAAATTTATTTACAAAAGCTCAGTAACGGGGTACTTCGGTGCTATTGTTACAAAATATATCGTATGCAACATGGCCCTCGTCGATTGCAGGCAGCTTCATCCCTAACAATAATGACGGTCGTTCAGCCGTTGTAACATAATATATAATCAATTGAAATAATAACACAGTGGCACAAAAATTTTCTTTGAAATAAAGCTTCCTCAATTATGTTACAAATTATGTTTCAATAAGTAATAAGAAATTCAATTAGATACAAAGATCATCAAATAATAACCTTGGACAAGACATAAAACGGCATCAACATCGACCACTAAAAAATTAAAGATAGAATCTTTCTTTGAAAAAATTGCAACAGACTTTAATATAAACCACCAAAAAGTAAAAAATTAACAATTTTTAATCTCCTATGATTTTGCTTTTTCGATATTTTTTTCATTTTAAGATTTCATCTATAGAGCAGATATTATTTGTAATTAAAATTCTCATATTTACTTCCCCGACCGATAATCGTGATTCTTTGGCAGTTTGAGATTTTGATGAATCTTCACGTTTTAGACCCTACTGAGCCCGAAAAACATAATTTTGGAAAAGTCGGTCTGTCGGTTTGTCTGAAAACATGATAATTTGAGAACGCGTACAAATTTTTGATTGAAATTTTATATTTAAGTTTTTCAACGAAAAACTAGGTTCAAGTTTGTAGCTAAGCTTCTTCTGCCAGTGGTACCAAAACTTTATTGAAGGAACTTTTTAGTTTTTTGCGTTTATTTTATAAACGGTAGTATTCATCATAAAATTTGACATAACTAAAACTAACCCTTAAATGATGTAGCACAACAACCTCCAAAAAAATTTCCAAAATTTTAAGCGGTTCATTTGTTATTATCAAAATTTAAATTATTATGAAATTCGTTGTATTTTCTGAACCAAAAAAAAATAAGAATCATAATATGGAGTATCAAATTTAAGCTCTTTTGGAGATAATTCTAGTAGAAGTATCAAAGAGGATACTTTAAACTATTTGTCAATTGTTTCTTTCACAAATCATCTAAATGATTTCTAGTTTGGTATCAATTTTAAGCTCTCGAGGAGTTAAGCTTAGTGGATATCAAAAATAAATAATTATTAGTGGAGTCCACGTTACCATCTGTCACTTTGACAATGACAGTTTTCACTTTAAAATATGCAATTACTTGATTTTTCGAGTATTTAAATTTTTGTCGGAGATCACGAAATTTGAATTTATACGAAACATAAGTTTTTTTTTCGTGAGAGGGTTTCAAAATGTTGGCTGTATCAACTATCAAGTACACTTGTTGAAGATTAATAGAAAAGATACTACTTGTCAACAATTTACAACTTTATAAAATTTTCCAAAAATATTGATGTCAATTTCAATTTATTTTGATGTGGTAATTCCATATCATACTAAATCTTCTTTGACAGCTCTAGTTTTTGAGATATTTAAATTTTTCACATTCATTACCATTTAGGGGTAGATTTTTTTTTCCAGTTTTGCTTAGCACATCTGTCAATTTAATAGTGAATATCACGATGACTACGGAAAGGAGACCTTGTACGAACGATCCAGACAGTTTTTGTTTTATTTGTGGTGAATATACCTTAATTCAGTATCGTAAATCTATTACAAATGAAAAGAACCTTTGGACTCTAAAAATACGGCCATCGAGAGAGTCACTAGTTATTGGTAATCAAAATGTGATGGATCCACATTTAGTGAATCGAGATCGAATTATATTGCCACCGCTTCATGATAAACTCGGCATTATGAAACAATTTATTAAGGCCCTTAGCAAATATGTTGAATGTTCTGCTTACTTATCAAATCTCCAGAGCTAAGTGCAGAAAAATTGAAAGTAGGTACTCTCGATAGTCCACAGATTGGACGGTTGATCAAAAATCCAAATTTTGTTGAGCACATAAATGAGAAATAAAGTCAGAAAACTATTTACAATTGGTACAGTACATGTTGTCAAATCTAAGAGATTTTGGGTGTACCATGAACATTAAAGTTCATTATTTACATTCTCATTTGGATCGATTTCCTAAAATTCTAGCAGATTTTAGTGAGGAGCAGGGTGAAAGATTTCACCAAATTACGAGTTATGGAAGAACGATACCAAGGATAATATGATGGCATATTATTGCTGGAATCTTTGTCGGAACCTTGAGCAAGCTCCTTATTCCAGAAAGTCCTATAAGAGACAATATTTTATGGGTTCAAATCAAAAATATATATTTCCGTAAGAATTTATAATAATAATAATAATAATAATAATAATAATAATAATTTTTAACAAAAAGCGATCAACAGAAGTCTGGAAAATTTTTCTGTGTTGACCAGTTTAATTTCAAGAATATCAACCATTTTTGAGGAAAGTGAAAAAATCTTTTATAACCTAAAAAATGTCACATATTGATCTATAACAGTATTTTATTTGTAACTGAATGAATTCGATTTCAAGGATACTTGTAGCTTCGGTTCTAACCCCACATGTTTCAATTTGAGTCGAATACCAGCTAGTTTGGTCTCAATCGAATATTGATTAGATCCGATTCCAATCTAATATGGTATATGCATACTGATACATTCTTGTTGTTTTTTTTCAGTCTTCAATAAATAAAATTCAAAAGATCACAATCACTATATTCTATATTCAGATTATAATTGCTGCTTCTATTGAAGACTAGCTATCATCCACGGCTTCACCAGCATGTAGATGTACTTGTAATAAATCACAGCAGCACCCGGAATAGCCGCGGTACCACCTGCGTTAGTCCTGTACTTTCGATATTTCCTGTTGATTTCTTTTAGGGTTTATCAATCAAATTTAATAATTGACTGCAGCACCCAATAAAAACGCGGGATCCACCCGCGGTAATGAAAATTTATATTCATTACAAATATTTATATTCATATCTTCTGAGCCATACAAGATATCAAAATGGAACATATACAAAAATTTTAGACAAAGTTCCTACTTTAATACCGGGAATTTTCATTGAAATCAGTGTAGACAAAAATTCTAAAAATGGTCATTCATGATTTGGCATCTTATAAATAGCAGTTCTCACTCAAATTTTTGCAGTTATTTTACAGACAGACACTTAAATTTCATTTATCTGCTTGGATATATAGATGTATAAGACATCCTAATACTCAACTGTTTGTAGTATTTTGAATACTGACTTATTACTTTTGTGAATGATAGTCTTTAGTTTTGTATTCGCAGTAATAACTCGATAATATTAAACATGCCTCATACAAACAATAATTTTGCATCAAAATTTAATGATACATCTTCTCAATTAAAAATATGAATTGGTATTTTATTACTAGTCAAGCCAATAGTAACTTAATAACTATTTCTGGAGATATCATTATATGTAGTATGATATATAATTTACTAACCTTCTTCTGCGTCCTTTGGACCCGTATTTTCATTGATGTTTTCTTCTAGCACACACGGCATTATATTAAATTTTTAATACGCACAAAAGGACACAACAATAAAGTCAAATCACACAAAGTTCTCAGAAAATGCACCATTTACTTCCAAGTGTCAATATTTCTAGTAGAATCTAAAGTTTTGCTTGCGTACCTGTTCAGACAAAGTTTCGTAATTCTTGTTATTGTCTGTTCTGAATAAATTTGATTGTGAATGAAATATTAACTATTTTAAAAATATAAACTTTATAAATTTTTTTTAAAATTAACTCTAGATAACTTTTTGTGAATAATAATTCATTATTTAAATGAAATTTTTCAAAACTCAACTTGAGTTGATCAATCTTTTCACTTTTTGAACTGTAATTGGGTTGGAATGATAATAACTGGATTAATAGATAATTTGGAATCTGTCGAACATGTCGTACACAATACTAGACTACAAGACTATAAAGAATAATGAAGAATTTAGAAATTCACATCATGTATACATATAAGAATACAAAAAATATATACTTGTACTCTCACACTGTCTTTCTTCAAATTTTCAAATAACGAAAACTCTTTATAACAAATGAACTTCGTTTTATAGAGTTTATACTGTATTTGTTTCTCTTTCCACAATCGTGGTTAAAATTCAAGTAAATTATCACAGAATAATCTTGACAGCATCAAATATATGTTCTAGTCCCACATAATGAGCGAAAAATCTTTTTCAGGATCGCCTGGACTTTCATATCATTTGGAGCTCTGCTATTAGGCATTACCCTATGCTTGTTGGCTTATTATAGTATACCAAGTCCAACTTTTATTGTAATAGATTCCATGGAGGACCCAATAACCATGTTTTCATTTCCAGGAATATTCATTTGTAGCTTAAATAAAATATCCAAAAAGAGAACCGTGAAGTTCTTAAAAGAAACGTAAAAAAATATGACTATGATGAAGTAACTGTCAACAAAAATTTTGGGTGAAGATCAAGCTAATAAAAGCGTGTGAAAAATGATTGATAGTTATTTCTTCTAGTAGTAACAAAATACGTGTCCATCTGTAATATCTAATTATATTTTATTTCAGATTAAAGATTCATAATAACATGACATACTGGCAAAACAGAATGGCGGTATTAGCCCAAATGTACTATCCAACTTATGGTAAAGTGGAGCATTCTGTTCTCAACGAAGTACAAACTCTTTTGGATTACCATAAAGTAACTGCCGAAGACGCTTTGACTGCTGTAACACCTAGGTATGAAAACAAACATTTCTGATACAAAAAAAAAAAAAATATTATTACAGCTGCCGAGATTTGTTGAAAAGATGTATGTGGAAAAGAAGCACAATAAGATGTGACCGTCTCTTTCAAGCAGTAAGATATATAGAAGGCACTTGTTGTAGTTTCAACTATTTGGCTTTGAAAAATTTCACTTTTAAGGGGTAAATAAATAATTTTTTTCATACTGCTTTCTCTGGTAATATTCTTTAGAGGTGTTTATTATCTTTTTCAGTTATATGCCGGAAAGATACAAATATTTTTCCCGAAAAGTTACTTCTTGCGGACCTGATTCAGCAATAAAAGTTTTGATTCACAATGAACCAGATGATTATATTGTCAGTGAAATAGCGGCATATGGATCGAAGGTAAAAAATGAAATCTACCAAAGACGTTAATGTGAAAAAGGAGCCAAGTTCGGTACTCAAATCAAGTGAGTTTGTCTGCTTCGCCAAAAAAGACTTGGGATCTATATGTGGAGAGAAAGTTTTGCACCCCTTTTTAAGCATATTGCGCGCACGAAGACCTGTGAGATTTGGTATACTTAAAGTTTATATGAAGAAGGAGTGCAGAAAGCTAAAATTATATACAAGTGTCCCATTTTAATTTACCGCTAAAAACGATATTATTTTTTGCTGGGATAACTCTAAAAATATACACCGAAAAATGTCTGACATCTAATTCTCACTCCACGAGGGGCAGGAAGGCAATAAGTGAAGAGAAAACTTTCTGTCCCTTTTTAGACATATTGCGCGCACGAAGGAATGTGAGATTTCGCATACTTGAAATTATATACAGGTGTCCCATTTTAATTTACCGCTAAAAAAGATATTATTTTATCTCGAAAAATAAATGTCTGGCATCTAATTCTCACTCCTCGAAGGGCAGAAAGGGAGAGGGATGAGGAAGACACGTTGAAATCTTAAATGGGAGCAAATCTTTTTATTTCATATTTGGATAGAGTGTCGAATACTAAGTTAATTCTACCGGAAACCCCTGGAGTAGAAAGTTAAATTGAGTAACGTTCAAACTTGAAAATTAAATGAATTTTGGTCGAATTGCGATCACTGGACGACCACTTGTATATATTATTCTTTAAGTTGACAAACCCACTTATTTTTGTATCAAACTTTTCACATCTATGTTCTTTGTGAAGAAAAGATGAATGATGATTAATTTTTGTGATTGAGTGTAAACATAAATAAGAGTGCGAAGCCAAAAATACTCAGGGTGCAATTAAAGGTAGATGTTTTTAGAACCCTCGTTGTGTCAATTGATAGCTTAATCAAATCCGAGAGAGATCATTTTTACTTATTTGTACAAAGTAACAAGTAAATATTGTGGAACCGACAAAATTCACCTATCGAGATTTTGATGGAAATATCCGTTTTGAGCATCTTTGAATCCATTTTGACTATTTTTGGCTTGATGTCGGTATGTATGTTCGTGCGTGCGTGCGAGTGTACGTGCGTTCGTAACTCCCAAATCTCAAAACTGTTTGAACGTATAATGTTGAAATTTTGTATTTAAGACTGGTATAGGGTCTAGTTGTGCACCTCGCATTATGGTTCCAATCGTCTGTACCGGAAGTGCACTTTACTTGGAACTTTTCGAATTTCTCTAATAAATCCAGAATGATCAACCGTAGGATGTTGAAATTCAGTATTTGAACTTGATGTTGTATTAGAATGGTCATTTGCTATTTTTGTATGAATCGGCCAAGCCAGAAGTGCACTTTATTTGAACATTTTTAGCGCATTTTTTGGAAAAAAGCGCTGTTATATTCACTTTGGCTGTCTGGCTGGCTGGCTGGCTGGCGTGACGCTGAGATCTCAGCAACTATACTATTCACAGACTTGAAACTGGTACTAAATAAAAGCTGCTATTTCGTAGGTTTGCACAAATTGCTTTAATTCAAGATCAAATTATTCAATTACTTGTTTCAAGTGAAACAATGCCCATAGATATATATGACATTAGGGATATGGCAACTAAAATTTATCAAAGTACATAAAAATTTAGTTACAACTATCGCCACGGGTGTCACTATTATTATGTACAGTTGTCAAATCTGTCCGGGATTCATTCAATGATTTGTTTGACGCGAATTTGAAGCTTATTAGAATGAATTATCATTATTCGATGAAAATTTGTTTACTTTTGGTGTATTTTTTTATATGGCTTTGATAAAGATGAAATTATCATTTTAAGGTACAGCACTTGATCCCCCGTCAGTCAATAACCAAACAATGAAGATTAAAAGGTATTTTTAAGTTTGTACATGCATAAATTATGTACCTATCAAATAGTCAACTTCAAACTAGTACTAAATGGAAGCTGCTGTTCCGTAAGTTTGCCCAAACTGCTTGATTTCAAGCTCAGTAATTGTGAGAGATGGTAATTTGCGAAATCTCTGAAATAACAAGCATTTATGAACCGTCAAAAATGCGCTTTCATCATCTAGATGATTCTTCCATTTTTTTGAATTTTTTGCATATGTCTAATATGATTAGCCATAGCGTATTGAAATTTCGTATAAAGAACTTCTATAACATCTTATTGTACATCTTGCATTATGATTGCGATCGGCTAAACCGGAAGTGCACTGTACTTGAAACTTTTTTTTAATTTTCCGCATAAATTCAGAATGATCAGCCATCGGATACTGGAATTTAGCATTTGAAATTGCTGTAGCATCTAAATGGTCATCTCCTATTTTTGTAACAATCGGCTGAGCCGAAAGTGCACTTTATATGACAGGCTTTTTTAATTTTCCGCATAAATTCTAAACAATCAGTCGTAGAATATTTAAATTTTGTATTAGGCACTTTTATAATATCTAGTTGTATACCTTGCATTATGATTGCAATCGACTAAGCCGGAAGAGCACTTTATTCGAAACATTTTTTGAATTTTCCGCACAAACCCGAAACGATTGAACGTAGATTGTTAGAATTTAGTATTTAGGACGATTATACCGTCTAGATGCTCATATTCTATTTTTATTGAGATCCACCGAGCCGGAAGTGCACTTTACTTGACAGTCTTTTGGAATTTTTCGCATAAATTCGAAACGATCAGGTGTAGAATATTAAAATTTGTTTCTAGTTTTTCATCTTGGGAGTTGTTGGTAGGTTGTCGGACTCTAATGTTGTTGCTTCTTTTGCGGCTCGGTCAACTTCTTCACTTTCTTCTATGCCCGCATGAGATGGTGTCCATATTATTGTTATTTCTTTATTTTCATTAGAAATAGCTTCGTGAATGTTCTCTTGTTTTATCTGTGTTTGCTTTACTTTACTGTAAATGTTTCTTAATTTTTGGATGGAACGAAGTGAGTCTGTGCAAATGGCAAATTTAGTATTGTAATGTTTATTGCTTGGAAATTACTTATAATTAAAATAAAAAGTCACTATTTAATAATTTAAAATGAAATAAGAGTTTTATTCTTCTGGATATCACTAACAACACTTTATTATTTATTTATCACTCAATACTAACTTAAACAAAGTCGCAGATATTTATATTTAACTATTTATATACACTGATCAAATCACTGTTTGATATTCACTGCCCTAGATTCACCATTACACTACTCACAATAATCGTTTGCTTGCGTTTATATATAGAAAATATCCATCTCTCGAATGTTCTACCACATTTCTGGAATATTGCTAGATGCTTCCTTCGAGCGGGGTGATGTGGAGCGGTACGGCGCCAAACAACTAGGACGAAAGGCTCCGCGCATCAAGGTTACTTTTACGAGCCTCCACACTCTCGCACGTTACAGTATCATTCTTTTGTTTGACTATGTTTGTTGCCTTTTGGATGCTATAGCTATGCTACATGTAGATGGCAGTTATTGTTTGTGCGTATTGTCTTTGGTATTTATATTGCTCCCAGTTTTATTATTTTTTCTGGATCCATCTGTGTATATGAATAGGCTTCTTTGTGTTTCTCTTTGATGTTTTTGAAGCTAGTTTGGTAGAGCTCCTGAGAAGTTTCAGTTTCTGTGTATTTGATAAGATAGAGGTTGATGTTTGGTTTTCTGAGTGTCCAGGATATTTGTTTTATTTCAGGTAGGGATTGTTGCGTTTGTTGTTTTGTGTGCTTCCTATTTTAGATGGCCAATGGCTTTGATAACATTTAGTTTTTGCAGGCATTCTCTTTTCAAGTCTTGTATATGTGACACCCATGTAAGTTTTGTGTCGAGTATTACACCCAGTCGTTAATTTTTAGTTGGATTTTGGTGGGTAAAGAAATGCATTGCTTAAGTTTTTGATTCTGAAAATAGGAATCCTGCAGATATTTGAGATATTGACTATGTTTTCAGGTTATTTATGGAATTTTGTAGTTTTTCTTGAATCGTGTTCGTTTTTTTTCTTTGTGGTATATCCAGAGGCGTCTCAAGCGGGGGCACAAGGGATGCACGGCACCCCGACGCCATGTCCTTGAATGCGGCAGTTGGGCCCCGAACATATTTCTTCAAAAATAAGACCAATTTCTTCAACAAAATATTTTTTAGGCGATTATAACAAAGAAGGTGTTTCTATGGCTCCTTTTGTGGCCGTAAAGTTTCACTTTTTGGTACAAATCTGTCAAATTTTACTTTTTGGGACTGATCTGTCAAAAACTACTTCATAAACACTTCATACATACCTATATGGGCTGCTTGATGAACTCTTTAAGAAACAGTTTTCGCCGAAATACATATTATATTCTTCCGTCAACCTTTACAGTTCGTGCAATTCAAGAAATTGATACACATTTTCTACAAACGTCACTTTGATAGAAGACAATAAAATAAAACAATTTCAACGGCAACCAAGATTTACAATTGCAATGTTTTAGAAATAAATAGATAAAATGGTGATTTGGAATTATTATGTAATGATCGCCTAAAAAACGTGGTGTGCACCTCGGCCTACAGTTCTTTTTTGGTCTCATCTGAATTGCAGCCTCAGCTACGCTTCGGCCGCAAACAACAGATTCGACCAAAAAAGATAACCTTTGTTTAATCCTATTATTGAAACATGTTATACAGCACTCGTGAAGAAACGAATTCGCTCACTTGTGTGCCTTTGCACACTCGGCTGGCGCCTCGTGCACAAAACTGCCACCCGCGTGAGCAAAAATCATAGTTTCTTCACTTGTATTGTAATATAATATTACGGCCTTGATACACAAATAACTATTATTAGAGCTAATCCACAATCAACAATCCACCATTCTATTTTGGATTAGGATTAAAATTGTGGATTTTGGATCAGGAATTGTGGATTTTGGATTGGGATTAGAATTTTGGATTGGGATTGGGATTGTGGATTTTGGATTGGCATTGGGTTTCTGGATTTTGGATTGGGATTGGGATTGTGGATTTTTGATTAGGATTGGGGTTGTGGATTTTGGATTGGGATTGAAATTGTGGGTTGTGAATTGGGATTGGGATTAAAGTTGTGTATTTTGAATTGGGATTGTGATTGTGGATTTTCAATTGGGATTGGGATTAAAATTATGGATTGTGAGTTGGGATTGAAATTGTGTATTGGGATTCAAATTGTGGATTAGGACTAAAATTGTAAATTGTGGTTTGACATTGAAATTATTGATTGTGGATTGGGATTAAAATTTTGGATGGTGGATTGGGATCAAAACTGTGGTTTTCGGATTTTGGATTGCGGATTGAGATTGATATTGTGGATTCTAATTGAGGATTGTGGATTGTGAATTGGGATTAAATTTTTGGATTGTGAATCAGGATTGGAATTGTGGATTGTAATTAAAATTGTGGATTGAGACTCAAATTGTGGATTGTGGATTAGGATTTAAATTTTGAATTGGGATCGAAATTGTGGATTGTGATTAAAATAATTGTGGATTGGTATTCAAATTGTGGATTGTGGATTGAGATTGAAATCTATAAAAAAGAGAAGTACGATGAAGAGAGGGGGTTAGGGGGAGGTGTGCAATTTATATATCTTTGCACCCCGGCGGTAAGTAGGCTAGAGCCGCCTCTGGGTATATCAATAAGCCGTCAGCGAAAATTGAAATTTGCGCATTGTTGTCGACGAAGTTGCTTATTTTGTTCATCGAAATTAGAAACAAGGTAACATTAATAATTTCGCCTTGCGGTACTCCGTTCTTTTGTATTTTTTCGTCTGGATCTTAAATTAGATCAATTTTACAATATGCTCAATGACGTGATTGATTTGTGTGATTCAGGAGAAATTTATTGTTAGTGATATGTTGGTTGAGTACAGGGCTACGCTGTTCATTAGGGCGGTGCTCAACGACGCAGCGCTGCCAAGAGCGCCCTTGGCTTTCATGACGACCTTTTACGGCTGAATAAGTGTGAAAAGAAATACCTCTGATAATTTTTTGGTTAGGTTTTGGAAGCACATGAAAATGGTGACTGTATATCGAAGTCTAATTGTGTCCAATTCATTTCTTGAATATAAGTTAACTAGAATGTAGTTGAGAATAGAAAGAGAGCAATTAATTTCATTATGTTTAATGAAAGTATAGTAGTTGTTATGAGTTGTGTTTCGCGTACAGCTGAATATGTTGGCGAATGAGAGTGAAAGATTCTCGTAGAATTTACTTTTGAATGACTATGCTGGAGAATGTGGGCCTAATTTTGATTGTAATATAAATTATGGTTTGTCTAGATATATTTTTATTGATCTCTATATAATAATTGTCATTAATCATGAAGCTGCAAAAGACAGCGCATTTTGACTAGCCAAAATATGGTTCTTTTGTTCAGCTCATAATCAACGACAACTACATCTTCCCAGAAGTGGGTATTCAACGGATTATGATCCCAATAGGTCGTCAAGTATTCGCAAATATAGCTCCAACAAGGACTTACGTTACTGAGGAGTTAAAGTCTCTGAGTATTGCAAAAAGACAATGTTTAATGGAACAAGAGAGAAAATTAACAATGTTCGAAAAATATTCATATGTAAATTGCATGGTAGAATGCAGAATCAACATTTTACAGAGTGTTTGTGGATGTATAACTTATTTTCAGCGAAATGAGTTTAGTAAGGTTTTTAAAATATTTTTGAGAAATGATATAACAAATGATTTAAATTATATTTTAGTTGAATCGCCGATACCTATAAGGACATGTAATCTGAGAGATGTACCCTGCATAATAGCAAACAAAAGTACGTAGAAAAAATAGGAGCCCAGTTTTCAAGGTTCCGTACACCAACGACCGCAATGAAATTTTATGGGCGAATATTTTCATGTCTTGAATTAAGTAATTGTGAAAAAGTACCGAAAGTAGCGTTCGTATATTATGCTATAGTTCATTTCAGTTTAGAGTGGTCCAAGAGTTCTTATAGGACTACGATTTAAGCCTTCTGATTGGCCGAAATGGGAACACGATTCACTCTCTTCAAATGCAGGATTCAAAACAAGCTTGCTAGAAATTAATTGAAGGGATGAAAGCAACAAATGTATTTGTGTATTATGTAAATGTAAACTTAATTCTGCTGTGGAATTGGTTTGAATATTGGCCAATCAGAAGTCTTAATTCTTGGACAGTTCTTAACAAATGAAAGTTTTGTCGTTCTTGAAATAATCTCAGATTTGTACGGTCGTCGTTTAGACAGTAAAAGAATGCATATGATTAAAATTGAGTATAAGAATGCTGAATTTTAATGTTAAATATTTCAGGACGAGTTTTTAGTTCGGTACCAGGGTTTGATACGTACAAAACTATAGCAAAAGGTCATGTTTGGGGGTCAGAAAAAGGTGAATGTGATTGTTTGGAAGAATGCGAAATCAAGTCTTTTACAGTATCAAATACTTGGGCGAAACTATCGCTCAAAGGAAGTATGCCTAATGAATTTTAGTGAGTTACATAGCACATCTGCTCGGAGAAAGATGGCGCAGGTTATTGCACAAAGTAAATTATCTATTTTATTGTGAAAGATATGATAATCATTCAATTTTCAAAAGCGTCAAAATATGAATCTTACGCGAGAAAAAAAAATGTTTAAATCGTCTCTCACTTCTTCAAGCACTTGCTGTCATTAATTTTCTCCCGGGTTTGGCCGAAGCGGACCCAAACAAGTGCAATTTAACCCAATTCTGAAGAAATGAAAAAACAATCAAACCGCGGTTATTTCGTTCATATAATAATCGTCTGTAGCGCTGGCTGTAATTCGCGCCATCTTTGTCGGATCTAATATGAACGGACTAATTTAAAATTGATATTTTATTGATTTTAGTTCCGGATTAAACGATGTATCAAATTATAGTGTTGTAAATGTGTATTTCACAGATATATCAGGGAGAAGAAAAAAAAGAGATATTTCTATGGATACGGCTGCGCTTTTTGGTAAGACCAATATTTTTTTATACATAATTGATATTTTTGTGCAAAATAAAAAAATATTATGAGCAGGTAGTCCAAAATTTTCATGTGAGTTGGTTGATTGATTTTATTATTGACAATTGTTCTTTTAGGAATGTTTGGAGGTCTAATGGGGCTATGTGTGAGCTTTTCTCTAGTAGCTGTTCTGGACGCAATTTATACATTTACGCTCCGTTTAGGAATAAATGTATTGAGGGAAAGAAAAGGACAGGCAAAAGTAAATCCTGATGTGCAAGTAATGAAAGTATTACCTTTTACAACCAACCTTAAGAAACTGAATGATTTGAATAAAAAAATATATCCTGGAGATATCTGGTACATAAACTAATATTTGAAAAAAGTTTATTACCTATAAAAAAATCGAATTAAATACTTACACGTCATTATACACAAAACAAGAGAAGATCATCTTATTTTACAAAAATAACTCAAATTTTCTTGTGAAATTATAAATTGTACTTATTATATTAACAATGTAAAAACAGATTTATCTTACTTAAGGATTAAGATATAAAAATACTTATTTAATCTGTGTTTTGAATCTTTCTAGCCGTTTTTCTTTTTGATCTGAAATAGTGGCACCGTTTGTTGCTGCACCGAATCGTGCTTTCCTTTTTTCTAATTTTTCTTGTGTTTCGACTTTGATTAATTGTGATGATACTGTTCCGAAACGTTCAGCTCTTTTTTTGAGAGTATCCATGTTATCCTAAGAAAAATAAATAATAAAAAAATAAATTGAGTGTATTTTCTTTTACGTACTGATCCCGTTACGGAAATGGAACCTCCAAAAGTTATGGGTGTTTTATTTGAAGGTGTGGTAGGGGTCGTAGTATTTCCAGAAAATCTTTGCGCTCTAACTTCCTTTTTAGCATCGACTGATAATGGCACTCCGAATTTTTTTGCACGCATCTCCAATCTCTATAATAGAAAAATATTTTTCTTCAAACGTACAATAATATTTGTATTGTGCTACTGTTTGCTACATGTACAATATATAGTTTGCTACATGTACAATATATGACTTGAAGAAGAGCTGATTAATTACTGATAATTTCTCTTTAACTCACATCTGATTTCTATCTTTATTGGGGATAAAAATTAGATTGAAAATTTTTACTGCTGAAATTTGTCTTATTACAGCCTAAAATTAATATACTAGTAGATTGAAAGCAAATTTAAAAACTCTCATTGGATTTTTTATTGTCTTTCCATCAGCAACAAATATTCTAATAATTGTTACCGTCATAATTATTTAGCAAGTAAAGTTATTCGTCAGTTGAAAGACTGGTCCTAAATTAAAGTTATTAATTTGAAGACAACATATTTGATTGATTTTGAAAATTCTACTAATAAAAAACATAAAAAAAGCAGACAGTCAATAAATTAAAAATTAAATGACATAAGTTCAATCGAATCATGTGTACATTCGTCATAATTTATAGAATACACTTTAAATAAAAGTACTGTTGCTTGTAATAATTGAAAAGGATGCTGGGTGTTTCAAATATTTTGGATCCGCTTATCGGAAAAAACATAAAATGAACAATACTTTCGTAACTAATCGACGTTATCTGATAAATAATAAAATGTAAACAGTCAGTTCAAATTAGAGAGCTCTTAAGGCAGTACGTCATTGGAAGTGCTGTTCTATATTCCTTTTCCCATGAGAAAGGAAATAGCATGAATCAAGTTGGATTCAGTTAGTTGAAAACTCTACAGTAAAAGGTAAAGATATTGTAATCAAGAAAAAATTTGGAATCTTTGACAAAATTTATGGTAAATTGATTATCTTTTAGGAAGAAAAGACCTACATTGAAAATTCCTCGCGTTTTGGACCCTCCTAAAATCTTCGTAAGAGTAAAGCACTGACCTTAGGATTATTAACAAGGTAAATAAATTGTTATTTTTGCCATAGCCAAAGTCTTCGTCTTATATACAAAATATCGAAAAGGAGTTCGCCCCATTTTGGTATTTTAGTTTTTGAATTTAAAAATCATAAATAAATACAGTCCACTAAAATTGGTTCAAATAATTACTGTAATTATACACAAATTAGCGCTTATGAAGATTCCTTAGAGAGCTGAAGAGACAGGGAGAAAGTGACAGAAAATTCCAAGTCATTTGTTACAAGTATGGCGACCCTTCAGGAGTCGAATTAGGTAATCGATGAAAGAAAAATAATGGTCGTAGCGCTGGTCGTCGGGGCGCTTAATTAAACTTGTCAGATTAAATTACGAGCTTGAATGATTTGTTACACAAAGATTTTTGTATTCTCCAGAAGTCGATAAATAATGAAGTGAGTCTAGTGAAATGCCATACTTTTCTGGTGGAGCTTACATCCCGCCATACAAATTATAACAAGTAAATTTTTTTATTCTATTTAAAATATTTGTTACAGACAATTTTTTTCAATTTATAATTTTGGAGTAGGCATTCACGAAAATCACTATGCCATTCCGTTCCGATGGTTCCAAATAAGCACCGCAAAGAAGCAGATTTATTCAATAATGCAAAACGATCTAAAAATATAAATTCCAGAACCTCAATTTTTTTCCAAAAAATGTTTAATAAAGCTAAGAAAAATTTATAAAGTCCTGATGACGTCACTATCACTCGATCGTAAGAATGTTGTTAGATATACGTGCACGCTGAGATAAAGTGTATACGTGCGCCGATTAATTTGCAGTAAGTAATATTTTTTGTATTTATTTTTTCATTATTTAACAGTAAGTTTTTAAATCGAACAATCGATTGACTTACGAGAGATGCCGTATCAATTATTATAACTCTTATTCCGAATTTTCTGTTTGCTACGAGATCAAATTCAAATCATTATTAAGAAAGTATTTTGACGATAAAAAATGTCAATGTTTTTTTTTTATATATTATTAAATAAAATAAGATACAGTGTGAACTTTTTATAACGAACTTCTTTATAGCGAAAAATTCTTTATAACATGCATATTGTTTGAAATTAGTTGGTTTACATTATTGCCCATATTGTATATTATATTTCATTACTTTACAGGAAAATATTGTTTGTAATATGTCAGTATCGAAAAGAATAGTAAGTATATTTCATATCAAAATTAATTTTCATTGAATTTATAAGTTATAAATTCATTTACGTCGTAAAAGGATTTACTAATCCGAAATTTTTTAATTACTACTTTAAATTTTCTTAAATTCAAATTACTAATACTTTCAGGAAAGATGTTGAATAAGTCTGGATTAAGAGTATTATTTTTCGATTTTTGTAATCTGAAACAAGGTTTTCTCAGTAAGTCAGCAGATCTAGTATTATGAGCGTATAAAAATTCTTATGGCATGTACAAAATTACTCCACAATATAATACCGTAGAATATAATTGAGTTGAAGTAAAACACTCTCTATAACGTAATGGTCATTCTCTATAACGAGAAATACGTCTCTGCTTAGACATCACTGTACTTTTTTTGGTTGAGGCCTCAATAAACATTTATTTTCGATCTCCATTTTCTAAGAATAACAATTGAGTTATTAATTTTCGTTGTTTGCCATTACTGTCTTAATGGATAGGAATGCATTGTCATAAGCCTAGGCTGAGATTCAACAAGATCTTGACGCAGCTAAATTATTATGCACATAGTACTTTACGAAGAAGATCGCACCTCATTTCATCTCATTCACGAAAAAATACAAATCAAGTATTGGCTTGGCAAACGGCGTCAGACCAAAATGATGGACTATACAAAATAATGGAGATTTTGGAAATTGACGTTATGTATATCTGGTTATAATAATACAAAAAGTGTATTTGTGCTTTTAAACTGTATTTTTTTCAAAACTCCACTTAACGAAAACTCTTCATAACGAAGAAAACAATCGGTCTCTTGAACTTCGTTACATAGAATTTATACTGTATAGTATTAGTTAATCAAAATCAATAGAATTTTAGAACAATAATTTTTCATAGTTATTTTCTTTTCAGGTTTGTGCCTCTTCAAAGCATTGCGTGCAATCCGCATTACAACGGCGGGTACCATGCCCATTTAACTTATTGCTTCACAACAAATGTCCCTATGCGTCTGTTATATTTCCTCTAGATTAATATTGAGATTATGTACATGATGATATTAAATATGGCTTTTATGTAGGACTATTTTGTGACTTAATTTTGAATCATTCAATGAAAAGTTTACATATACCGCATTTTAAAGGCTGTTGGGCGTGGACATAGCACATATTTCCAGAGAATATTTTGTTTAATTCTGACAGATACGAATTTGATTTCAAGTCTTCATATTCCTGACTTGCCCACTTTTCGCTTATATTAACCACGATTGATAATTAATTGAGCTGTTCCTTTCGAATATACCCGAATAAAATTTCTTAATTAGCCAAAGAGTTTATATGTACAGCTTCTGCTTTAGCAGAAATTTAATACGTTTGAAAAGAGAAGGCCCCTGTACCGCAACACTACTTTCTATACTATTGAGAGCTGTTTCGTAACTTACTTCTTTTGCGCTAAGTTCTGAAAGTTTAACAACTTTTTTCTCATCATTGCTTCCATTTGTGGAGTTTGCAGCTTCAGTTATATGTTCTGGAATTTCTGTGGACAATTTTCTGTTTAAAATTATTTTTTTACCACTTTTATTCTCATTTGTCTCCGTCTTTCGTTTCAGTGGCTTACTAGGACTTGGTGTATCGTTTTCAAATGACTTATCACTAACTTCTAGTTCGATACTTTTCATATTATCCACCTCTTCTTCGATTTCATCATCCTTAAAAATATTATTTGTAAATATATATTGAGTTTCATAGCTGAAATTGAGTAATACAAACGTTTAATACATCGTCATCATCAATAAGTTCATCAACTGAATCTGCACTCCCATCGTCATTTTTACCCGGCCGAATTGCTTCAGTCAACCTTTGAACTAAATCCATTTTATTGCCAGAAGAATTTAATCCACGTGCTTTTAATTCGCGTTTTAAATCGGATACCTGTGAAAAATAGTGAGGTTAGAAAAAGTGCACAAGCTGCACTTCAACTCAACGCAAATTTACGTTCAATTGTTTCAAACTAAAATATGTTTCAGATATGAGCTGAATCTTTGAATTGATATAGCAATTGTTATCAATATGCTTAATAAATGATACCATAAATTATAGTTATCCAAACGTAACACTACAGTCGACGAAACAAAACAACTGAAGCGCGCAAAGTCTAAGCGGCATGCTTCAGTAAAATGTAAAACAATTACCTTTAATTTAGGAATATCCAAATTGTCTAAACTCGTAAATTGATCATCAGCCATATTTCTCTTATTTTCAAACAGTGATAAAATAGCGTCTTTCTCTATGGATTCGGTGGAACGTAAAATGGTAAAATGTCCCCAGCAAACACAAGGTTTGACAGTTGAGGTTATGTTAGTTGCGCAGCAGCGCATGCAGATCTAAAATGTCGGAAAACAAACCCGGTGAGGGTATTAGATCAGTAAAAACAACTAATGTTTTCCGGATTGTCAACTTCGAATTATACGCCAAACCTGTATGTATGACAATAAAAAATATTTGCAGATTTTATGTAATAATTTTATAGAATGCAGTTATAATGGGCCTTGGATTGTTGGCAATAACCCTTTCAGCAGGTTATATAGGCTACATGCGTTACAGTTACGATAAAATGGGTTATTATTCGGCAGTTAAAGAAGACGGAACCGAAACCTTCCAAAAACGGAAGTCAAAATGGGATTAGTATAAAAATAGGACATAAATAAATATTTCTTTATTGTTGTAATTGGTTTTTTAATGTAAATATACTGTAAATAGCCTCAAAAACAGTTGTATTTTTGTAAATTAATTCTATGCAGTAGACTTATTCACACAGATAAACTTGTGACTGTCGCATGAATAGCTTTGGCTATGTATTCTACGTTATCTGGGGTTATTCCGCACATACTAATGCGACCACATTTCAGCATATATACATGGTGCTTATTCACCATAGTTTCCGACTGAATTTCTAAAAAAAAAAAACAGGATCATCAGAACCAAAATATTATATGTAAAAAAAAATTACCATTCAATCCAGTATACGAAAACATTCCGATTTGGTTGATTATATGCTCCCAATTTCCAGGAGTACCCAATTTTTTCAGTTCCTGATATAGAGCCTCTCTCATTCTGATAATTCTTGAAGACATAGTTTTAATATTGTTTCTCCTATTAATATAAAAACATTAACATATTTTTTCCTTCAGGTTTAATAAGAAAATAAAAACCTGTAAATTTTGAGAATACTCTCGAAAAATTGCGATAATTATTGGCTAGAAGAATAAAAACAGTTGAATGACGGTAATGTCTCCTTTTGAAATTTTAATATATCAACAATCAAAGATAAAAAAGTTTACAAGCCATGGAAAAATATTGTTTTGATTACCAAAATCGATTACAAAAATCAACAAACTTAATGCTAAACAAAAATAATTGAAGAAATGTAAACAATACATTTGTTTGCGAAAATGTTACAAATTTAGTGACACACCAATGAAAATTGTTACCAACAAGAGATTGTTTATCAACAGTTATTTTCCTGAATAAAAACAGTTGAATATCGACATTTTGTAAAAATTTAAATTCTACAAAATTTGGAGTCTATGGGTTTTCCAACATGCCCGTTTTAACTAAAATGTTTTCAAACCAGTAGCACATCAGGTTTAACCGGAAATCAGTCTCAACTTTATTATTTTGAATGGAATAACCTATTTTTTGTTTTATCATCCAATTCAGTGGTAAATTTTTCATGTAAAACAATGGAAACTGACCAATCATATTCGGCATAATTCAAATTTTTTGATTTTTGGTCTGAAAACCGACATATCTGCAAAACGCTGTATTTGAGTTCGAATTATCAAAATATGAGAACGGCATTTTATTAGAGAGACTTGAAGCTATAATATGGTGAATAATTATATAGTTATTCATAAAAATGTGATGGGTACGCTACAGTTGACCAATATTGTAACTTATAAGTTTTTTTTTTCAAATGGAGTCCGTTTTTTTTATTACGTAATTAAATACTTTATGTAGCACGTCCAATATTGAAGGTTGATAAAATTTCAGCAAAATTAAAAAACAAGTAATTTGGGTCTATTCGTATTTTTTATTAATAGATCTGAGTAAGTCCTGATATTAAATATTACTTTAAATACAAATAGTGTAACCTCGTCATGGGACACCCATATATTATAACTTTGGACATTAAAAAAATTTATATGCACTTAAAATTGAAGTTTTGCGCAATCTTCATTTGTTTACAATAAATTGTGAATCGTATGTAAAGTAAATTCACGATTTTAATATTTAAAGATAGATTTTATGTGAAGAAAAAAATTCTAAATTTAATAAAAAAACTTATGCCTGACTAATTTGTTGGATTAAGAAAAAAAAGAATAAATTAAAATCATGAATTTATTTTTTCTGTGTCCATCTGCTTCAAATTAATTTTAATTAAAAAAAAAATCTCGTAGACGACAAGAAGAGCCTCAATTTTTTTTGGACATTTTTTTCTACAAAAATATCTAAAATAAATGATCTATACGTGTTTTTCAGAATTATATCATAATAAATGGATTTTTTGGATTAAATTATGTATATTTATTTTTAGTTTTTAACGTTTCGACTCTATCCGAAACGTCAAGAATAAAAATAAATTTACAGAATTTAATCCATGAAATTTATTTATCTAAAATAAAGTTCAGGAATTTCAAATTTTCCCTTCGTTTGGTGTGTTTTAGAATTTTTGCGATATCTTTAATAGTAGCGGAAAAATTAAATAAAAACTTCTTTTGCTTAAAACTGCAATTTCTTTCCTTGCATTAAATTCGTTTATTTATTTTAGAAGTGTAAAAAATTATATATATTTTTTTATGGCTTGTGGATTTTTTTTTCTTTGCTCGTTGAAATGAATGTTAAAGTCTTCACCACAATTCTTCACGAAATCTTTGTAAGAAATCAATTCAACTGTTTTTTTATTAGTTTGTTAATAACAACTGCAATTTTTATTGGCACGTAACCAAAATTTGAACATTTTTTCTTCAGGTCATTTCGAATCATATTTTTTCGAGAGTCCTTCAAAATTTACAGGTTTTTGACTTTCATGCTTTTTTTACTAACCATTCGGCGTACAACTGCGGATTTTTTAGGACAAAAGAGACAATTCTAGCACCATGATTTGGAGGATTCGAATACATTCCTCGAATAATAATTGTTAGTTGCGATTTTACAGCGGGTATTGTATCCGGACTTTTAAGAATGAAAACAATATTTCCAATACGTTCATCTAAAAAATTGAGAAATAAAATTCTTGAAGTGGTTGCAATCTTTCTATGAAATTATTCATGCATTAAAATTTTCACATTCAATAACAATTTGAATTTACATCCTTGGACTAGTTTCTAATTTGCAGTTTGCACATAATAGAAAATAAAAGATATGGTTGAAGAAGTGATGAAATGACATACTTTTATAGAAAACGATTTTTTTTTTAATTTGAAGTAGTAACTTCTTGCTCACAATTTTCATATCAGTTTGTAATTGTTATGTAAGGATTTCAAAAAAGTGCTCCAAGATATCATTTTCAAGATAAGTGCAATAATAAATACTAACTGTAAAGTCCGAAATTCTTGGCGAAAGATTGCGAGCAAACCATCTCGAAGCCTCTCTCAACAAAATACCGGATTGAATAAGCATCCTTATCCAGATCTCCAGACGCAAAGCCTTGGTAAGCCGAATCAAAAAATGGAAATAGTTTCCGCTCTTCCATAACATCAGCGATTTGTTTCCATTGTTCTTTGGTAGGATCACAACCAGTTGGGTTATGAGCACAGACGTGCAGAATTATCACAGAATTTTCAGGAGCGTTCCTCAAATCTTCGAGGAAACCATCGATGTCTAGTCCTTTTTTACTGTCCGACCAATAGCGGTATTCTCTACACTCTTTGAAGCCAGCATTGAGAAACACTAGCTTATGGTTTCCTAAATTTAAAAAAATGTAATATTTTGGGTAATTGGAAAAAAAAAATGTTATTACCCCAAGTGGGTTTGGACATATAAAATACTGAATATTTCAAGACTCTAGATAGGAACTCCGCACCAACTCTTAAGCCGCCGGTGCCGGATAGTACTTGAGCCCCAAAAGCCTATAAATTAACGTATTATTTTTATTTCTGTTTAAATGCTCAAAAAAATTCGAACCCGATTTTCTTTGATAGCCGGGCTATCTTCTCCAAGCAGCATGGCAGTGGCTTCTTTAGTAAATTCTTCTAACCCCAGTACATTAAGATACTCATGATTTAAAGTATCATCATTGGCTAACTGTATTTCAGCCTCTCTCACCACCGGAAGAACCCATGGTTTGCCCTGATCGCTCCTGTATGCTAATAATCATAATTAAATTTACCGGCCAGCTAAATTCTTACTAAACGTACCTCCAACTCCTAAATTAACTTTATTTTCGGCTGGATCTTCATTGTACCTCTTGGTTAAATGGAACACTTCAATTGGAGGCACAGTTTCGACATTTCCGAAACGATCCGTCATTTTTATTCAAAATAATTTTCGGTTGAAAGAAGCGAACTGAACACCACGAGCACACACGTTCAAATGATTTAAGTGCAGTAAAATGACCTTGTGTAGGTCAAAGAACATAATAAGGTCGAGATAATTTTACAGCGTTTAAGATAAAAAGCAAAAAAAAAATTGGACGAGAGAGCGTAACAGATTAATGACGCGCGCATTTTTTGATTTTGTGATTGACACAGCTTTGACGTCTTATTGTTTACTTTTAGCTACTCATATGAACTGAATTTTTAAATCAATGATTGTCTCTTTTCTTTATTATACGTGGTTCTATAATTATATCCAATATTCCAAATTCCAATATTAATTAATAATGATTACATAAATAGATCAATAGCAATTCTTTCGTTCATAAATAATAAATTTTTGAAATTCTATTATTTCTAGGGAAATTTGAGCTGGTGTTCAAGGTTATCTGACGTCCATTTAGTAACTAAGGAAATAGTACACAAACATACACGTACATAATTTTAATAATTATTGTGAAATATAATCTTAAAACTGAAAAATTACTTTGTTCATCCAGGTAACCATCTAAATTACATATAATATTGAATTTGGGTGTATAAGATTACTTAGCAGCAATTACTTAAGTCTGTTCTCATTGTAAATATGTCATTCATTTCAAGGAAAACAACAATGGCAACAATACCATTAATTTTTGAAGATATTGAGCACGGCGGAAAAGATACTGATGGTGGAATAGAAGATGACTTTTGCTACAGGAATAATGTGGCTCAAGCAACCAAAGCAGTTCGGATGGGCTTCATCCGAAAAGTCTATGGTCTGCTTAGTTTACAACTGCTGCTTACAATAATAATAGCCGCAGTAATGATGTTTACCCCAAAAATAAAGGAATTTATTCATGCCAAGTATTTATGACTTTAAATATTTTTTGATTAGTCAATAATAGATTTATTTTTATAGTGATTGGACTATGATGGTAGCGTTTTTGGCTAGTATAGTATTATTGATCGCACTACACATCAAAAGGAAAGAATCGCCTACGAATTTGATTTTACTGGCTGGATTTGTAAGTCTATAAATAGTAGAGCAATTATGATTGGTCCATTGATATGGACACTTTCAACTGTCATTTTTACATAACCTAAAATCCTTATTTTGTCCCGAGAGTATTGATGCGCATAAATTATTAATCCAAGAAGTAATTTTGTTTATAGAACTAATAAAAAAATTATATTCACGTTCCAATCAATAACATACAATCAAATTAATCTTTATAATCCAATATTAGTAATGACTACAAGAATACTTTCATCTATTGGAATCCATTTCAAACGTAATTTTAATTGGAATCTTCTACAAATCAATATTTTGATCAAATATCCGTTATTTATATGAATGTGTTCAATTTATCAAATTATTTTCATCAGCACCATGTTTTCAATCTATTGCCAAAATTATTTTGCTCTTCTTGACACAACCAAAAAAAAAAAAAGTGCCAGCTTTTTTTTAGAATACCCAAAAAAAAAGATGCAAAGGGTAGTCACACCTATTTATAGTTGTAAGATAAAATTAAAATTAAGGATGCAATAGTCAATTCAATTTAGTTTAAATATTTTGCCCAATATCTTTGGTTTCTTTAGGGAGAAAATTGTTTTGATAAGTTTAAAAGTATTAGCAAAACCGAAAGCATTTATTTTGACCAAATAAACATGTGCTTTGAACAACAATCTTTAGAAAATGTCATACATTTAAATCACTGTCATTTTATAGTGCGTCCTGTATTTCTTATGTTTTTAAATGTTATTTGCTTTACTAATTAATTGCGTTTGAGTTTTTAGTTGAATTTAAAAAATCTCACATTCACAATCACTTTGGACTCTGCTTAATTTAAACTCTAAAGTTCAAATTACGTAGGGTTGAAATTTGTAGCATTCACAACCACTTTTAACATTGAAATTTAGTAATGCCATATATGAAAACAAGCACAAAATAGTGCAAATATTGAATATTTTATTCTTCTTTTCATCATAAATTTATTATTATCTAAAATACATCTTCAAATCCGATGTTAATTAGACTTCTATTTGATTTTAAATGTCAAAAACACATATTAAATCAAGGATAACATATACTCTAGAGTCTAGACAAAGCAAGTAGCTGTTTGTTTTGAAGCTGGCAGGACAGAAAGAGAGGTACAAGGATAGAGCTATGTTTGACCTACTTCAGTATTGTCTCACTAGATGTCAGCTGCGTGAACATTTTATCAAATACGTTTTTCATGAGTATATTAAATTAATATTAACTCTTTATTGAACTATTCAAATTTATATACACCTACGTGCAAAGATACTGATCCATCTTTCACACATTGGCACTTACAGTAATACGCTGCACAACTTCGGACTATTATGATAAATTATAACAAAAATAATGCTCTAAAAATTGTGAAATTAATAAATCTACTTCATATGATTTATAATTTGATATTTTGTATGTTCTAATTATACTTAGTATCTAATTGAATGATGATGCATACTTTTAACCTCAATATTTATTGTTTGTAGTGATTTCAACTGACAGATGGTCATAGTGACATCTTGTGACAAATATTTGAAGTAGGTCAAACATATCTCTATCCTTGTACCTCTTTTTCTGTCCTGTCGGTTTCAAAACAAATAATGTACAAACATATGGGATGATTCATCTAGAGTATATGTCATCCTTATGTTAAATAAACATATCAGCGTCAGCGCCCCTAGTGTGAAAAATACTTGAGATGCAATGCGCATGCCCAGGCGCATGCCAATTCACTAGACCCGAAGTGAAAGCTCGCACGCTGCAAACATAGCAATTCGAAACTAAAGTGCTTAGCTTTAAGTGCCAATTCACAATGTGTGTAAGCATAAGAAATACGTAAAAACATTAACATAAGAAATTATGTATGTTCACAGTGGTCGTAATGTAAAATATCAAAATAAAGTGTTTTTTTTTTAAATTTTACGTTGGTACAAATTAGAAATATTGATGTATTGTGTTGGTTTCTCTGACTGTCATTTTCAAATATTCTGTTGATTTCGATTCTGTTTCGTGTTTACTGTTTTTGTTTGATTTCTCTTTTAACAGTTTGGAGTTTAGTTTGTTTTGTTTTATTGTATGATGTCTGAAAAAGATCTTGTGATTATTTCATTATTATTGAAACTGCGTTATAAAAGTCGCCGACGAGAGAAATATTTGTTTTTTTTATTAATAATTTTATGTCGATCATATTTGAAGCACGTTTCGATCCAGAGTGTTGTCAATTGTCAGATGAAAAAATGTGTTTAAAGTTGACGCATGCGCTATTAGTTGTTTCATACGTAAACATAACATAAAGTTGAACTTATCTCTACTTTACGTTTTCATTACGTAGCTCTTATGTCAATACATAAACGTAAGAAATACGTAAGAGTATTGTGAGCACAGGCATTGAAATACAGTCGTTCAACTTTATGTTTATGTTTACGGTTACGTACTCCTTGCGTTTACGCACATTATGAATTGGCACTTAGCCTCATTCACAATACGGAATTAGTAGTTAGTGTCAGTAGTTATAGTTAGTGGTTATGTTTATACTTTGAGTAAAGAACAGCGTTCACAATGCTCCAAATTAACTCCTTACTTCTTTCTTGTTGTTCCTTTCAATTTAATATTTTTAATTATGATTGAAATGTTATACCTAGCAAAGTATTTTGCATTGAAATTATCAGAAAGGATCCTGGATATTGAAAATAACGCCTTAAACTTTGCGCTTTTTATTTATAGCTTCCGTTGTTTTATTCATTTATTAATTGCCGAAGCCGGTCGTTTAATAATAATCAAAAAATAACGGAAGTTATAAATTTTTAATTACTATACTGATGATATCAATATTTTGTTTTAGACTGTAGTCCAAGCATATACTGTTGGAGTTATTGTGACATACTTCTCTCAGGCAATAGTCATTCAAGCTTTAGTTTTGACTTTGGCAGTTCTTGGAGGCTTAACATTGTTCACATTCCAAACTAAGAGGGACTTCTCGTTGATGGGATCAGGGTAAATATAACAATATCAAAAAAGTACACACGTAACAAAAGGAGATGCAATTTGAGAAAACATTAAACACAGAATAACGGTGTTTAATGTTCATTATTCCCATGTTTAGAATATCTTTAAAATGTTATGCTGTTTTAATAACTAACCATAAATGCATTATAAGGCTTATATGGAACTACGAACTAAGCCGAAATGCAAACACGATTCATTCTCATTAAATAAGTACAGAATTTAGAGAAGCTTTCTAAAAATCAATTCAAAAATAAAAGCAACAAATTTGAATCGTCAATCGTACAATTTTTGTGCTAATTTAGAATTGATCATTTCGACCAATCAGAAGGCTTAAATGGTAGTCCCATATTAGCCCTTGGAACGTTCTTAGCTTTCTTTGTTTCGTTTGACAATATAATTCTGTTTTGTTTTACAGGTTGTTTGCCGGATTATTCATTCTGATAATTGGTGGATTCATGCAAATATTCATACAGTCTAAAGGTCTCGAAATTCTTATTTCATTCGGCGGTGCTTTTCTGTTCTGTCTGTTCATATTATTCGATACACATATGATGATGAAAGCTCTTTCCCCTGAAGAGTACATTCTCGCAACAATTAATTTATACATGGATATTATTAATTTGTTCATATATATTTTGCGTATTCTTCAAGCTACCAGCCGACAATAGACAAAATTATAAGCGAAATCATTTTTATTGTTGTCTCAAAAATTTTTACCTGTTCAAACGACTAAAAATATATGAAAAGTATTAGAGTTTTACATTTTTATCCTATATTCAATTTGTGATTAATAGTATTAGTCATTTTGTTATATGTAAATATTTATGTAATGTTGTAAACTGGGAAATAAATTATTTCTAAAACCAGTAATATATTTGTGTCATCTTTAAGTACATCTACTATGAGATATAATCGTAAATACATCAATATATTTTAATTTAGTGTACTTAAAAATAAACAATGATTTCTATGCTTAATATAACTTGTATAATTGGCTAAACGAGATTCTAAGCACGAAACAATGGTAATAGGTGAAAATATATTAGTCACAAACCTTTGGCACAAGAGGAACTTAAAATGAATTTGTGCTAAAATATTACGAATTAAAGGCAGTTCAAAGGCACTGTGATATTCGATGAATAACTAAATCTAATATTTTAGGAGAAACAATCCAACATATTAATCATAAAACAAATCTATTTTTATGATTGTATGTAGGGTTACCAGATTAGCTCGGTATTTTACATATTACAATGTTACAGTACCACATAAAACCGTTCGGCTTTACTTTATACTCCTCCCGCGTCACATGTTTACAAGTTAATGCGTGTTTCTCCGCCAGCCTCCTGTTCTTCCGGCGTAGTTCAAATGCGCGTAACTCGTATTTTGGCTATGTGCATGTATGTCAGAAGCGCGAGAAGCCGATGAGTTTCTCAAGTACCCTGTATTTTATCGCTTTTTCTATCAATTCACTTCTGTCAGTGTCGATCCGTATACTTTTTTTTTTAGCATATCTGGTAACCCTAATTATACGTAAGTTGTTTTGTCTCTATAATAACCAACAAAAACCCATGAACAATAGTTGAATCAAAAATATATACCGATAAAAAGTATCAATAAAAAACAGTAAAATAACACATCTCAAAAAAAAGTTATCGTAGCAAAGCTTAAGTAAATATCCATCAAATTACGTATTTTATACTTAGTCAAAAATAAAAACAGTCTTGAATGTTAAAAAAAAAAAACAAATAATTGCATCATAATGATTATGATTCTGATGAATTCGGTAATTTTTTCGCAGTAATTTGCTGTGTATACCAACCCAATATTGCACCTGATAAATGTAAACAACTAAAAGATATTTGGAAAATATCACATAAGATCTTAAAAACAACCCAACAATTAAAAATAATCCTACTATCACTATAACGGACTAGATTAGATTCATATCGATGTAGGAGTTTTGAGATTACGCCCCTCTTCAGAATCTCTCAAAGCGTCATCAGAAGGATAAGTATTACTGTGCATCATCAAATCAAATTCTGAACCGGACATGGATTTATTCACAAGTCGGTCCCAATGTTCTTGAGTTGTCGGACAATCGCCCATATCTAGTTTGGGACGATCGGAGTTTTCAGACGCAGCACGTACTGCCGCCAGACCTAACATAAACTCATTGTATTAAAATTTATATCTCATTCGCCTTTTGGTATTTATGAACATTATTATGGTTAGTAAGCATTCAAATTAGCTTTAATTTTGCAGATTGCAACCTTAATAGTAGTTAGTGTAAGAGATACGAGCATGGGTGTGTTTTAACCCCTGTTTTTATACAAGGTGTGATGGTTCTGTTTGTGTGAGAAAAGGTACACAACTAAATACACCCAACATAATAACATCAACTAAAGATCTCCGAACATATCTTTCAACAAAATATTTACTAACTTATTATACGCAACATAATTAATATCTCGAGTATGCCATTACTCGGTATAAAAAAGCTGTGGCAGTGTGCTCAATATGGGTACATCAATTTCTAATTTTCAAATTTCAATATACAGACGAATTGAATGCATGAATTTGTGAGCTCATATTGGTTCGGTAAATATTAGCTACTATAATTCTTTTGTTGTTTATTGTTATCCTTAATTGAATTATATAAATTTTATTTGTTATTCATTATTTTTTTATGTTATTGTATCTTCTTTCGCTATCTCTAATGTTTTTGTTTTCTCCATACTCCTCATCAAATGATATTTAAATTTAATTGCATATCTTTCTCATTCTTAACTAGTATTGCTAGATTATCTGTTTCATTCTCCGTTGTCTAAGTTTTTTTGATGTTTTGTTTTCAGTTCTTATATATTTTCGTGTCTTTCTGTGCAAAGTTTTTATTGTTTCTATTAGTTTTTCGTGCTTCTTAATATTTTAAAGATGTTTCCGTGATATTCTGTCAAATACTTTTTCCAAATCAACAAATGTTATAGTCCGTGAAACAAGGCATAAATTATGTGTTGATTACCGCTCAATTGAAACTTTGTGAGTGGCTTCATTGTGATGAGTCCGACAACTTTTACATTTGGCAAAACTCTAGATTTGGGGGCGTTTTTCAGCGAGGGCTAATTCAACACGTCAATTTTAAAAAGTATAAAGATCATTTACTCTAATCGAAAGATTTTTTGATGATAAAATGAAAAAAAAATATTGTCCGACATGAATATTGGGGCTAGCGATGAGTCCGACAAGCCGCACTTGTCATAAGTATGTTGGCACTTATGTCAAGTACGGCTTGTCGGATTCACCGCTAGCTCCAATATTCATGTCGGACAATATTTTTTTTTTCACTTTATTATCAAAAAACCTTTCGATTAGTGTGAAGATCAATATTTTTTGAAGGCTCCATGAAATTGACATGTCTAATTAGCCCTCGCTGAAAAACGCCCCCAAATCTTGAATTTTGTCAAATGTAAAAGTTGTCGGTCTCATCACAATGAAACCACTCACAAAGTTTCAAGTGAGTGGTAATCAACGAAAAATGTATGCGATGTCTCACGGACTATTATATATATTGTTTGTTATCTTATTTCATGTTTTTTTTTTTTTTTAAATGAACTTTCTAATTGTGTATATATGATCTTGTGTAGAATGTCGTTTCATGGATTTGCTTTGTAATCTTTCCATTGTTGAGTATATCTCTCGTCTTAGCATTTTAGCTTCGAGGACTCTTCCAATTTTCCAGACTCTATTTAGCATTCCTAGTACCTTTTGTTCTTCTTCTGCGCCCATATATTTGACGTGTCCTGGCCGTACCATATCATGTAATTTCAGTTACATTCAAGTACCGTTCCCATTTCCTCTTCATTCTGTCTTCTGCCCCATTTTTCTCTTTAATCTGTTTCATGGTTTTCCTCTTAATTTTCATCCATAGTAAATCTGAGAAGTGTTCTTTACATCTCTCCATAATTTCCTTACTTTTTTTTTTTGCAATATATTTTTCTATTTATCTTTGAGTTGTCTCAGCACTATTTGTTTTTTTTTTATAGTTTTTAATCGTGTAATAGCAAAATTTCTTACTTTCTTGGTAATAATCTTCCAGTATGTTTCCTTATTTCTCCCAAGTCCCTGCTTTTCATTTTTCATCTATTTCCTCAACTTTTTATCATGTTTTGTATTCTTCAGAATATTCTTTTATGTCTGCTTCTGCTTTTGAACTTTTGCTTTGACTATCAAAAGAATTGCAACTTAATTGAGTCAATTCAGAAGAAATTCCTAAGATATCTATATTTTCAGACTTTCCACACTCATCCAGCATTCGATTTATCCTACGATACATTAATTCATCTATTCAACTTTCAAAAACTGTTTCTTTGTAGGTAAAATACTGAAATCATTTACTAATACATAATTTTCTAGATAGCCCTTATCTGTTGACATGTTTGAATCTTTTAGAGTACCATCCTTTTCCCCTAGAAATCTAAGCTCCTTTGTTCCATTAAGATCTCGCACAAATATTATGATTAAATCGCCCGTCAATGCTGTGTTCAACTCTTACTCTAAAGAACAGGATCAATGCGATGTTTTTAATGATAATTTCAGGAAATTGCAAGCCTTCTTGGCTCTGTGTTTCCAGTCGTAAATGTTAGCCTGTTCTGATATCACAATTTTTCGTGTTTTTTTTTTGAACTCGAACTTGCTATTCTTGAATTACCTTATTCATTTGTTATCAGATTATCTGTTATTGAAGAATATAATTTCATTTAATATCTTCATGTTTGTTAGTTCATGTTTACAGCTTGCTTTTGATTTTTGTATTTCTCATGTATATTTGTTCTTCTGTTCATATTCTGGGTACGCCTGTAGGATAGTGTATTCAAATAAATAAATAAATGAATAAAGTATTCCAGAAGTCGTCCTTAACTATTTTAATTTCATCTACATTTGGTCCATGAATTATGATTATCTTTGCAATTAGTCCTTTGCTATTAGTAAGGCTCTTGTTAAAAAAATCCTATTCTAGTGGACTGTATTTATTTATGATTTTTGAATTCAGAGCTAAAATCTCAAAACGGGACGAGTTTCTTTTCGATATTTTGAATTTTGGTCCAAAACACAGGAAATTTCCTAATGTAATTAGTTTATTCCCAAAAGATAACCAGTTTACCACAAATTTTGCCAAGTTGATACCAAATTCTCTTTTGATTGTAATATCTCTACTTTTTACTGGACTGAAATAATTCAGTTGAATGCTATCCCTTTTCATATGTGAACAGCACTTCCAATGAGGAGCTGCCTGATGAGTTCTCTACTATGAATTTATTGTTTACATTCCGCCTTGTTTTCTAAATAACCTTGGTTAGTTACGAAAAGCATTTTTCATTTTATGTTTTCCCCGATAAAGCGGATCCAAAATCCTCAATAAATTTTCTCTTCCTCGGCGTCAACAGCTATTTAATTATTAGAATTCTATAATGTATTGTACGACATAAATTTAGTTTTTCTATGAATTCATGTAGATGTCTCTGTACACAACACTTGTCACTGTTTCCAAAATATGGAAATTGGAGGGCATGAGCAATATGTATTTAACAATGTTTCCACACCTGTTGCATGAATAATTATCACCCTGCTCGTACCTTCCTACTATTTAAGTACCAAAAGCAAGCAAATGCGAAAAATTATTTTACCTCCGAAGTTTTTCTTGCAGCACAGACCTATGAAAAAATTTTGTTAGTACTGTAGAATTATCAGTGCTTGAAACCTACAAGAAATAGTTATTTACTACAGATGCAGAAGTGCGAGCGAAGCATTTTGAGAGCAAGCCAAAATTTACGGTCAAGTACCTGACTGAGCCCTCATCGTCTCTTGTTTAATGATAATCTCATTGGTAACATAAGCCTCTTTTCTAATTCTGTCTCTGAGTTCTCCCGGAACGTCAGGTATACACCACCGGACTATTATCATCACCAAGGCGACTGCATTCTACATAAAATGAACAGTTATTCAATTATTTGGGATGAAAATTTCTTTGGATACCTCGAAAACAACTACAAAAGCTAATCTAGCTGCCAACACATGCCAAAACATCGAAGTTAAATCGTATTTATGTCTGGAATCTGGACTTTCTCTATAATCTGGATATCTGAATGAAGTTGGATTAGATTTGATTGTTACATGAATCTGGGATAATACCTGCATATTGTGACGTTTTTCGTTGATTTCTTTGGTACTGACCGAACAGCAAAATCTGAGGTATTGAAATAAGACAGTGAATGGTTTAGATATCCTTCTAAGGTGTGCTCTTTGTTCACTGCAATCATGTAGACCAAACGTGGAATAAAATTTGATGTAAAAGCTATGATAAAACCCTGCAATTATAATTATTAACGACCTGATAATATGAAATATTGTTAGAAAATGTACATTGGTTATTACGGATAGTTTACTAATAGAATCCAAAATCCTGTACCAAACCCCGATATCCCTAACGCGTTGCGTTACCGGTCTTCTATAAAAAGTCAACAATTTCTGGGCATCGAATCTCATCTCTAAAATATTGTTTAAAAGAGCGAAAAACGGAGCAAGAGGAAATGCTGCGACAAATATTGTTACAAATCCATATTGCAATACTGTAAATAAATTATGGATCAATTATTTAATTGATGAACTTATAATTATGTATTACTCATTTCTAAATATTCTGGAAATAATCCTCTAGGTCCCCACTCTAACAACTTGAAATCTTTAATCCATTGTGCATCCTTTTTCAAAGATCCTTTATTGCCAAAAGCAGATTTTTTGACTCGCATGGAACTCCACCATTTATAAATATAAGGTAGGAACATTTCTAATCCAGTATTCATAGCTTGTTTACCAACCATTATAATAGCCAGTTGGATACATAATTCTAATAAACAGCCACCTGGACCGCACTGAAAATGAATTGAAATTATTCTCAGATTGTTTGTAAGTAATACATTTTTACTTCTTCCTGTCGATGTTCCAGGAATTTATTGTAGGAACCTGGATAGCCAATAAATTTTCCTTTAAAGAAAGCTATGTAAAAAATTGATGCGTAGTAATTAACGAACTGTAGGAGGTAAATTTTTAGAGTTAACGAGTCGTCAAATTCTGTTTGAGTACGGAGTAATTCTACTTCTGTTAAGTACTGTGCGACCCAAGAATAAATCTGTGGAAATTCAGATGAATAAGTACCTGAATATGTTATGGAAGCTGACAAACTATTACCCAATTGAATATGAAGATGCAACATAAGTTGATACATGCTGCTGTTATAGTTGTAAATAAGATTGCGTTGCTCGTAATCACTTCATATTCATTGAAACTAAGAGCTGTTAAAACTGAGATTCTGTATAGTACAACTCCGAGTACAGCAGCAACAGCCATTGCAACCTGAAATGGATTAACGGATCTTTTGAAAAAACCTCAAACGACTTGATAACTTAAGGTATATTCATAACCACTTTGAAATTTATATTCCTTGGAAATTAAACATAAATAAAATTTATAGTGAATTGTACTTGTACAATCGCTTGCAATTTGGTTTGACCAATCGCGAACCAGCTTTTGTTCAATTTGCACCACCTCATGCTTTTGGCATCCTGAACCAGTTTTGGCACATTCTACTTCGGCTCAGACACATCTCGGGACTGCTCTAGTCCACCAGCTTCAGTGCACCCGCGTGTGTTTTTGCCATTCTAAGTCAGATTGTGCACATTCTTTCAGACTTCAACACACTCAGGCTGCTCTGGATCGGTTTTGGCACATCCTACAACAACCTAGGCACATCACGGGCCAGTTCTAGAGCAGCCTTCATCAGTTTCGGTACACGCACACAATATTTGGTCATTCCGAGCACATCTTGAACATATCTTGGCACATTTTTGGTAGACTTCTCCAAATCCGGGTATACTTTTACCGTTTCGAGCCGGTTTCGGAAAATTTTGTGGCGGTTTTTCTACTCTGGCGCTTGCTTTCGGCACATCCTCGTCAGCACAGGCACATTTATGGTCGCTCCAGTACATTCGTGTATGTTTTGACCATTCCAAGCCAACTTCCGAGCTGACTTTGGGACATTTCTAAAACATCTCGGATCAGCTCCAATACAGGCTGTTTTAAAACAATGTTTAAAGTTTTTAAGGACATGTAGTATGGTCGAAAATAAGATAAGAGGTCTTGATAAACATATGTCTGCAAATCAACCGTTTACGAGATAACAACGGGTTTACCTAGTAAATACATGAAATGCTCAACCATACTAAATCCCAGTAAACATGTGCTTATCGGTTTTTGTTTTACAATAGCTTAATTTGACATTTCGTGCAATTTGTACCAATTACAAAGGTTTCGTATTCAAATGCTGAAATGAGCGATGTGGTATTTATGTATGGTCGTGCCAATGGAAATGCTGTAAAAGCACGTCACCTCCGTGCAGAAAAGTTTCTCGATGCCAACTACCTTCACATGTGATGTTTCAGAATGTTTTTCAACGGCTAAGAGGAACGAGTTCTCATGATATCCAACGGGTACAAGCCCTTATTGCTCCGTATTTTCAAGCAAGGCGGACATTCTGTGAGGGTTTTTGCGAGCATCTGCTGAGCGGTCAAATTTCTTTGCTAGCATCCGTTTTACGGATGAAGCCAGTTTCACTAAAAATTAAATATGCAATTTCCACAAAAATCACGTTTGGTGTGACGAGAATCTTTGAGCTATTGCTGAAGCCAGAAATCAGCAGCGTTTCAGTCTAAACAACTAGTTAGGCATGATAGGGAACCGGCTGTTAGGACCGATTGCTTTGCCGCAACGCTCAACAGGTCCTGCATACCTCAAGTTCTTGGAAAATACTTTATCAGAGCTATTAGACGATGTATCTTTAAATCAGGGACTGAATCTCTGACTTATGCAACATCTGAACGATGAATTTTCTAGTAGATGGATAGGGCGAGGGGGTCCCATTGCGTGGCCTCCAAGGTCTTCTGATTTAAATCCTTTGGACTTTAGTGCCTGGAGCTATTTGAAAAGTTTAGTGTACGCAACACCGGTGAACGATCTTCCAGAGTTGCAACATCGAATAGAACGCTGTTGCCAGACAATCCGTGACAAACCTGGGTTTTTTGAAAGAGTGCGGACTTCCTTTGGACAGAGATGTAGTTCCTGTGTTAAAATGGAAGGATGGCACTTTGACCATCTTCTCTAGTTTTAATCTTAAATCTTAAAAACCATAAAAGCAATTTATTCTGCTATTGCAATGAAATCACTGATATCTCGTGAACGGTTAAATTGTTGACATATGTTTATTTATTTATTATTATTATTTTCGACCATACTACACGTCCTTGAAAACTTTAAACGTCGTTTTAAAACATCCTGTCTATCTCACATCGCGAGTCAGTGCATGTTTTGGCTGTTTTGGGTTGGCAACTAAATCTCTCGCGTCGGTTTCTTCCTACCCGCACTTGCTTTGGACATCCTGAGCCAGCTTTGGTACATTCCGTACGACTTAGGCATATGTCAGACCTGCAACTGCGCCGCATTTAGCACATCCGTACGTCATTCCAAGCCTCGGCATATTATTCATGCAAACTTTGGTCATCCTGAGTTAACTTTAACACATTTTTTCACATCCTAAGCACATCTTGGATCAAATTTGGTACACCTATTATTAGCTTCAGTCCAACGACCTATTTCGCGCCGGTTCAGATGCATCTCGTATCGCACTCTCTCAAATACACCATCGCTTGGACATCCCGAACAAATTTTGGCACATTCTATGTCGGCTCAGGCACATTTCGGAACTGCTGTAGTGTATCCTGCACCCGCGTGTGTTTTTGCCATTCTAAGTCAGATTTTGCACCTTCTTTCAGACTTCAATACACTCGTGGAAACTCGGACTGCCCTGAGTCGGTTTTGGCACATCCTACAACAACTCAGGCACATCATGCGTCAGTTCTAGTACATCTTTCATCAGTTTCGGTACATTTGCACAATATTTCATTCCGGGCTGGCTTCGGCACATTCCGAGCATATCTTGGACATACTTTGATATATTTTTTGTAGACCTCCCCAAATCTGCGTATGCTTTAGCTATTCCGAGCCAGCTTTGGAAAATTTTACGCAGCTTGCTTTCGACATTCTGGGCCAGCTTTGGCACATCCCTTTCAGCACAGAGACATTTATGGTCGCTTCAGCATATTCGTGTATGTTTTGGCCATTCCAAGCCAACTTCCGAACTAATCTTGGGACAATTCATGCCAGTTCTGGAATATCTCGGACCAGCTATAATATATTCCGCGTCGCGAATCAGAGCATGCTTTGGCCGTTTTGGGCCAGCATTTCCTACCCGCACTTGCTTTGGGCATCCTGAGCCAGCTTTGGGACATTCCAGGGCCTCGATTCTCGAAGCTATGCGTTCGCATTCGCATACGTTTCCAAACGTTTGGGGTCTAAACGTATACGTTTAAAAATGTCTATTCTCCACTGCTATTCGTTTGCAGCACTCGCACGATTGTCGCATACGTTTGGTTTTCTGAAGCACGGCATCACACTTGACCGTTTCACAACGAATGGACCAATCAGATTCAAATATTTAGGTAGTGCTAACACGTTACACGTTGCGTAGTGATCACAGGTCGCACTGTTATTGACATTTGACGTGTAACGTTTCCATTAATTTAATTTTCCAAGCTGTGTTTGTGCCATTTGCGAGATAAAAAATGGATAAACCATCAAAAAAAAGTTCTCCATTCTCACAAGACCAAAAAGTTATGCTAGTTGAATTTATGGAGCAACATCCACAGCTCATAAGTGGAAGATTTGACTAGACCTCCAGTACTTCATTTATCACAATTGCGTTGGCAATATCATCAAATACTGCCATTGTGTATCAATATTTGTGACACACTCAAAATGACATTTCAAACTAGCCAAACGAATGAAAATTGCAGTGAACGAGTGGTTATTACCCAACCGTGTCAAACGCACGGAAGTTCTACGTTTAGAAACGTATACGTTCACCAATCGCACACTTGAGAATACCAACTAAAGAATTTCATGCGTTTCGACGTTACAAACGTATACGCTTTGATTCGAGAATAGAGGCCCTGGTCGACTGAGAAATATATCAGATCTGCACCTGCACCGAATCTAGCACTTCCGTACGTGTTAGGTCATTCCAAGTCAGCTTCGGCATATTCGTGCAAACTTTGGTCATCCCCAGTTGAAATTCACACATTTCTTTACATCCTAAGCATTCCTCGGGCCGGCTCTTACATGTTTTACTCAAATTTTGGCCCTTATCTGCTTCGTTTAATTATCCTAAGCTAATTCTAGCATATTCCTTACCAACCCAACAAACATTTTATACCAGCTCTGGTATATTCCTAACCAGTTTTAGTACACTCGCGTATTTTTTGGCCCCTCCGAGTTGACTCAAGCACATTTCGCCTCGACTAAGATCTCATTTCGAACCTGCTCTGGCATATCTTATTGTGTCGATTTTGGCAAATCCGAGATATTTCTGCACGTGCCGCGCTGAATTCGGTACGCATGGTTTGGATGCTCTGAGATAGCTTCAGCACATTTCGCATCGCTTTGGATTTGGCACATTCACGCATTTTTTGGTCATCCTTAACCAACTCTGGTGAATTCTGGGCTGGCTTGAATACATCTTCCTTCCCACACCAGCTTTAGCATATTCCGTATCGAGTTTCGCATATCTCATGTTGGCTCAGACGATCTCTCGCAAGCTTTGGCCATCTCATAGCAGTTAAGGCACATTTCGTACTAGCTCTGATATATCCTGCGCGGCTGACTTGAAACAATTCTGCAGCTTTGATAATTTCATGCCAATTTTTACATTACTCGCCTGATTTGATGTTAGGCATCTTGAACCAGCGTTAGCACATTCCGTGTCGATTCAGGCACTTTTTCACCAATTCAATTTTGGCACACCCCAACCGGCTCAGGCACATCTTGTGCTGATTTTGGCATATCTCATGCTAGCTCTAGCAGATCTTGCATCGATTCCAGAGAAGTTCGGGCTGTCTATGACATATCCCATATCATGTAGCTTTGGTAATTTCATGCCAGTTTTTACGTTACTTGCCTGATTTGATGTTTGCGCGCATGTTTTAGGCATCTTGAGCCAGCGTTGACACATGCCGTGTTGATTCAGACACATTCTGACCCGCTATTTGCGTAAACTCAATATCCGTGAATTCTTTGATCACTTCGATCCAACTTTGGCACACCCCACCAGGATCAGGTATATTTTGTGCTGATTTTGGCATATATCACACTACCTGTAGTACATCTTGCACAGATTCCAGAGAAGCCCGGGTTGGCTATGGCGTATCCCATGCTAGCTTTGGCATTTCCTACGCAATCTCCAACACATTACTGACTTCTAATGTCCGTACTGTCTAAAGCCTGTTGTGATTTTGCGAGCCCCCTCCAAATCTAACCGATTGAGTCCGAAAAGTCATGAGTTTTTCTTGCAATAAAATGTAGCCTATATGTTCAAGGAACATGAAATAAAAGTTTCATAAAAATCCGTACAGTGGTTTTTATTTTACTGCAATGGACAGACTATCGCTCTTTCTTATTGTTATGAAAACAAAATCTAATTTAGTTTGAAATGTGAGAGCTTTTATACTTTGCAAGTACTGCAGTTTGGATACAAAGCGTCTCACAAGGAACTGTGGTTATTAATAGTATTGAATTTTTATCCAGTTTCCATTCCTATAGTTTATTTAAAATTATGAAAAGTTTAAAATTGGTTGTTAATGTATATGGGAGAAATTTAGGACAACATCTCTCACATCTCACACTTCGCAATGAGAGAACATAAACTAAAATAAAATATTTCGGAATATGAACCAGAGCTTATCAATCTATAAAGAGCTGTCAGAAAGATGTATGATATAAAAACATTGCGGCCATTTACCAAGAGAAGTACAATGGAGAAGCTCAAGATGGTAGCTGGTAGTCTCATCCTCCAGAACGGAACTTGAGGTTCCATTGTATTGGTCACCACATTAATCTGCAGTCTTTTGACGTGGGACAACCGAGCTAAGTACTGTGGCCTGGGATGTTCTTCTTGTACATCGAAACCCGTTAAATCCCAACGATGAGTAATCTCTGCTGAATACCTTTTCCATAATTCCAAAAATAAAGTTGCTACAAAGAAAAGATTAGTCTAATAGGATTTCAAAGATATATTATGAGTAAGTCACCCCAAAAAGACATGAAGATAGCGAAGAAGACAGTGGTGCCGTTATCAAAGAGATATGTGATTCTTGAATGTGTGCAGGTTTCTTCTAAATCCCAGTAATCGCACCAATTGTCACAAAGCGGACACATATTTATACCTAATTTTTTTGTGCAGATATCCTCACTATAACATCAAGTTTGTATAGTAGCCATTAAACACTTTGGAAGAGACATACCTTGGTATGTTTTGATATAACGTAGCACATGAGTAAATAAAACAAGCTAAACCAACAACTGAAGCAAAGAGCAACATGTGAGTATAAAAACCTAACCAGGCAAAATATAAAGCTATTTTAACACCAAAATATTCTTTGATATAATCGAGAGGCTGATATCGATGACATTTTTTAACAGATGCCCATTCTGTGTATAAGAGATTCCGCATTGAGCCTGGCTGCCTAAAATCGCCCTGTAATAAACAAAATAAAGTGACTTCCACATTTCGATGATGGATCAAATGTTATACAAAAAATTAATGTGAATAACATGGTGCTCACAAGAACCGATGTGTATAAATATGTGAAAATGAAGATTATTACATACATCGTGTAACGGATATGCAGCTGCATATGTATGTTCTTGCAACAATCGTTCAATTCCAAATGCAAAATCATTTTTATCATTGTCACTAAAACGCTTCCTGTCCAGTATGAATTGAATTATTCTTGAACGAATGGCCGGGGTGAAAAAACAAGGATTCTCCACATCAAATCTAACATGATTATGAATTTTTATTCAATTGCCGTGTAACACAATTCATGATACTTACAGATATTCTCTATCCCTGCTATAGACAGCGGTGAACCTATGTCCTCTTTCAGGGAAAGTTTTGGTATCGACTAATACATATGATTTTAAATTTTCCCATTGAGAAACAATTGCATCTATGAAATAATTTGTACCATAATGGACTGTTCTTAATCCGGGAATCTAGAAATATTAATTTGCTAACTAATATTTATTCCAAAGCCAGTTTTATCAGTGCACAACTATAGAAACACAATGTGCATCACACAAAATATGCGACATAATATAAAGAGAACTACGGTTTCTAGGATCTAGAATCTGAAAGGGTGAAGGGTAAGCCACACAAAAATATTAGTCTCCTCCCAATCCTGCCCCAGAAATACTTCAAGCAGTATGAAGATATTTGACTACCTAAAAGGCTGAATTCTCAATTCAAGCAATATATCTATAAAGCAATTAGTTCCCAAGACCCGTATGATCACCAAATACAGTGAATCTAAATAATTATTTTCTGATACTAGAATTGCGACCAATTTTAAGATTGGAACTGGGTTGTTGTAAGATTTCCGGTTGAACTTAGTTCCTTTAGCTCACATGTAATTTTTTTAGAAGCTGTGGATAAGTCGCAGGCAAAAGTCGATTTCAGGTAGAACTAGTTTGACCTAGGCCAAACCACGGACGTAGCCACTTAGGAAAATACGGACGGAGAACAAACAAATGACTGGTATTCAGGGAAGACAGACTGCTCATACTCTGTTGGACACTGAAGCTGCGCCAGCGCAGTACGAGCCTTAAAATTTGATATTTGGGGGAGGGATGGGAAAGCAAATGTTCACATTCATCAATAAAGGAACCATATACTCCTTTCCTGTATTCATAGGCCTAACTAGCTGAGCTAATGGTTAGGGAGCCGGCCGCACCTTATGTTACTTATGGCCAAATTGTATACAAATCAATCGGGAATAAAGTGGTCAATAGAGTGCCAAACTTTATGAATCGAGGATCCTAAGTGTCAAAAAATGCTATTTTCGATTCATTTTTTCGGGATCAAATTTCCTGATTGATCTTACGATTGAATCTAGTACCAATCTATAGCGAAGGTCAAGTACTTTAAAAAATATCCAAGGTACTACCTCCTAACCTGTCCAGGAAGGCAGCAGCCAGCCCTAAGTAAAATCCATTTTCGAACTTACGATTGTTGCTTTTTCCATGCCTCGGACATAAGAGATTACAGTATTTAACTTTCGCTACCAATGCGAAAAATGACCGAAAATGGTATTTTCTTCGATTTTTAGGACAGAAACCTGAATATATAGAGTCTGGCAGGTATTGACCTCTATATTCCCGATCGATTCATATATAATTAGGCCCAAGTCCGATCAGGAATGATAAGGTGCGGTCGGCTCCTGGACTATGAAGCGATTCTGAATCGATTACGCTCCTCTACACTAGTGATTCCCAAAGTGGGCGATACCACCTCTTAGGCAGTGCTGGAACGATCCAGGGGGGCGATAGTTGTCTCGGATATATTTGGGAGCCTTGAATGAAAATAAGAGGGCGGTGAAAGCATTAATAGGAAGAGACGCTAGACAGATTCAGATTTTGTTCTGAATGTTATTGATAATAGTGATATTAATTTTCCGTGATTTTACTATTTCAAGCTTCAAGGTGTCTTATTTACAACATCTTCCTTCTTCCTTTACTTTATCTCAGGAAGCATGTAGAGATTCAGATTTGACCTTAAATGGGCTTTGTTCATGGAGATCAGTTCGGCCCGAGCAAAACTAGATAAGAAGTATTGATGTATTCAAGTCATAAGAATTAAAAAGGTACGTAACCTTAAGGTGCTTGCTACTAAAATCGACATTCTAGTTGGATATTAAGAAATTAAAGTACTAAAAATAAATATCAGTTTTATAAATATTCGAATTCAAAATCAAAATTTTTTCTCTACTTATACAGGATGTATCAGGACTAGTGTAAAAAAATGACAGCGTACTTCTGACGTCATTTCGAGTGAAAAAAGTCATATGAACATGAACATATGTCCTATCCCTTTTGGTTATCAAGATACAATATCGAAATTTCATAAATAGCAGCAAATTTGAAATTAAAACAGAGTGAGAAACAATAGAAACATTGAATATATTTATTTTATATCATAATATATTTGCAAAATGTGCTTCTTGAGCTCGGATGGAAATAAAATTCATAATCATTTGATCAAGATTTCAAGAAAAATCACGAATTAGTAAAATTAGAATACAGGTTTAGGACAAAAATCAATATTGAGCCCTGCACCTGTATTCTTTATTTCTGTCTGGTTTCAAAATTTCTCATGGCTCATTCTCTCTTTCACTGTATTTACAGTATCGATCTACATTCTTTTTAATTGTTTTAAGCGTTTGACTAACAGATGACAGTTTTTTCGTAGTAAGCACTTTAATCACGAACTGTTTATAACAATATTGTCACAAATATGAAATATTTGTAGTAATTAGGTCACATAATTATTTATTTGCATTCGCTGTAACTGTAATCCTAGTTAGTATTGACAGAGTCGGTGATCAATTGTCGGACATGATTGACAGGCTATGGTCACTAGATGTTTGGTGGTTGCCAGGCAACAATTGAATGTTGGCCCACTGTCGGCTTAGGTATATAAGAGCGTAAGCTAGGAAAGGGATTCAGTACGAGTAACTGTGCGTGATATTGTGAACATACGAATTTCTAAAGTGAAGATTCACACTGTAACCTGTGTTAATAAATTAATCACAATAAAATTTGTGGCCGCTGTTTGCGGTATAGGTCATTTTGTTTAATCGATAGTTTTTCTCAAACTGGTTCTATCGGGGAAAACATAAAGTAAACAATGCTTTTCGTAGATAACCGACGTTATTTGATTATCAAGAGAATGTAAATAATCATTTATTATACCATAAGTAGTTGAAGTATTATCGATTATTTTTGCGGTGCTAGCACGAATGTTTATTGTGCTTGCGTTTGAATACCACGAGTGTGCAGCACGAGTAGTATTCCAGGAGTCAAACCATTTTTTTAAATTAGTTTTCTATGAATCTAGTAACAACTCGCGTGATTTTCATAGGAACGAGTAAACAAACTTCTGTCAAACTGAGAAATTAGAATTTCTTGCATTTTCTTTGACGAATAATAGAGAAATATATTGCGTCTTGATATGGGATCTAGTTCAGGAAGGTTTGGTGATAGATCAGAAGATAAAATTGATGAAGATTTTCAGAAAAATATTCCATTAAATACGAAGAAAGCACAAATTGGAGGTATCCACATTTTTGTGCAAAATACTCACTCTAACCACGAGTGTAATACCCGATGGTATTTCTACACGTCCAAATACCCACTTATATGCACAGTTTCTATGGTGATTTAGCATTGTTAACCTTGTTATAAATACTACGAATGGAATAGTCAGTTGAATTTGGCAATTCAAGCAGTAACATCACTTATTGGAAGTGTTATTCAACCGACATATTCCTTGAATGGAATATAAATAGTAGAGTTCATACTCGAGAGCTCTACAAGCAGTATTTATTTGTAAGTGATGTTCTATTTGATATTCGTTTTCACATGTGAAAGGGAATAACATTTAACTGAATCAAGTTGGATCGTAAATGGTAGAGATATTTTAGGATCAACTTGACAAAATTTATGGGAAACTGGTTATCCTTTGGAAAGAAGCTAATTACATTGCAAAATTCCCTTTGTTACCACCGTCGGAAAAAATGGTACTGATCCAAGGATTTAAGTTTGAATTTAAAAATCATAATAAATACAGTCCACTAGAATTGGCTTTAAAGCTTTACTAGTTACGTTCAAACAAATTATGAATTAGATTGAGGTTTTCTGACAAATCACTCTATTTCATCTAGTTTGGCTTAAGAGAAACTAGTTCGACTTGAAATCGGACGTATGATTTTTCTCAATAATGCGTTGCAAAAAAGCAAAAATTGTTACAGCATTAGCAACTAATGAAATCTACGCACAAAATGTTTTTGTTTGTTATCAACACCCCATCAAAAACACACATTTTTAATTCTCTATTTAAAATTTTTTGTGGGGCGATACCTTTTGGGAAATATATTCAGCAGCATTTTGCAATCGACTATTTTGTCTTAAATCAGTAGGGAGACAGATATACACCTATATATACAATAAAAAAAAATTAACAACATCGATTAACAAGCAAGCAAAAATTATCTCGACTTACGTCTTTCATTGGCATACGAAGTTTTAAGATTTCGCTGTAGCATCTTAAAACTTCTTTTGGAGCATGAATCTAAGAACATAATTGAGAATCAAGTATTTATTTGTGCAGGGAATATTATTAATTACAACCTTAATAAAATTTAAACCATTGTCTTCAACGGGCTCATACTCTAAATCTAATCCTTCTTGGACTAGATTTCGTTCAAATATTCTTCTATTTTCATACGCTTCATCTTCAGTGGAATCTTTTTCCAACATATCCCAAACTAATATGAAATCGATAGATCTTTCTCCGTCTCTGAAGTGTATTGCAGGTCGAGCACATTCAAAATTGTTGCAAGTAGATGTGTTCGGGTGTATGTTATTCTCATGAGATCTTAAATCAGTTAACAGATTATCTGTAGCTTCTATAAAAGCGTTTTCATTGATTGCATTCGTTGTTATTTCTGATGTATCAACAAAATCTCTAAAATCATACAAATTAGTGGCTATTCTACCCTGTAAGTCTAAGTAAATTATAAATACTTTTCTGTGTCCATTTCTGTCTCCAAAGTATCCTGATCTTTATCAAAAAGGCTCAAAACAGACATAGCAATAATATCAGGATTTACAGAATCTGTTAACTTAATTGTACACGGTTGTCCATACTTAAAACATTTATTTTGCCCCTTTCCATCTTCATTGATTGTCACATTACAAAGTACATTTTCTCCATGTCCTATTGAACACACATTCTTGCTGGATGTGCTGAGATTCTCTGTTTCATTTTCGTTTTCATTTAGTTCACTTATTTCATCCATGTATCAAAAACTTGCTTCTAGAAATGCTGCTTTTGAGGTTATGTTACCGACTGACAGTTCTTGCTCTACAATTATTGATTTACAAAGAAATATGAACACATACTCACGATCTAATTTTATATTATTTCTGGAAATGTACATAACGGATTTTTGGAATTTTGTTGTGAAAAATACATTGGCTAACTATCAAAAATGTACATGATTTTAGATTCTCGCCGCGATGTTTTGACGATTGTCTAACTGTGACGTTTACGTTTACTTCGAACAGTCTACGCTTCGTACAAAGAACTCACAGTTCAAATGACTCAGAGAAGTTATTTTTACATTTTATCGCTTGGATAATTACTCTAGAGAAATCATACAGAAAAATTCAATTAGCATAAATGAAAATTTTCCGGAAATGAAATATTTGTATGTCATACGTACGAAATTTTAGATGATTAATTTTGAATTTAATTATAATTTACATATGAGTACATTACCGCAAGGATTTAATTTATACAAATAATCTTTCAACTCTATTTATTATATTATAATGAACTTTCTTTTTAGCGGAAACAGCACGACAACAATCGGAGGTCAAAGATTACAATTTATTTGGCACTTAATCTCTTGCAAGAAGATAAATATGACAAAGTCATATTTTTTATTCCAAGCAAATTCTTTATATATTCAGCGAAAATTAATACCAATATAAGTTGTTTTTTTGAGATAATCATCTATCGATATCTTGAGAACTAATGTAGTTAGGAATCTGAAACTTGGCACATGGGCCTTAATATTAAATATTTTTGAAATGGTGACACTTCCGGTTTACCGAAAAAAGACATCAACTTTCTTATTTTAAATAGAACACCCTATATTCTATTATATTTTTGAATCCCTCTCTATTTTTTGATGGGATTTTAATACAGCAACTATATAGCTTTATTTTAGAGTTTCTGAAATAATTGCGTTTCTAAATTTTTTTCCGTCACGTCATTGAAAAAATTTGTTTTTATGTATACATGCTCATAATGAAATAAAGTTTTCCATATTATTTCCTGTTATAAATGTGTGTTATGTTATAAGTAGCACCAAATAATAAAACCAAGCAAAAGATGTCCATTCGAATACTATTAAAACTAATAGTTCAAATCTGTAAAATAAATAATTATTGATTGTACCTTTAGGTGGTTAGTCAATTTATAACTTCAGTCTTTAGCCAGAATCGTAGCTAAGACCTAGTAAAAGGAGCAGGCGCCAGAAATACAATCCCGGAGGGGCACAATCAAACAAATAATAAATCATGAAAATGAGCATTTTAATTAGTATACTCAATCATTTAAGAATCCAGTATGGGAGTCTTGCTCTGAACTCCAATGACTTCAGCTACGACGCTGTCTTTAGCAATAAAAAATATTTATCTAATTTTATAATTCGTTGCAACAGTGCATCTATACGCTTGGCTAATGGAGTAAGTAGCGCCTCGATGCGGTAGATTTTAGAAACTCGTAGGTTATAAACGAAGTTTGACGTATTCGCTGTCACGCTGCAAGCTGGCGAAAGTTGATGTATTATATTAAATAAGTTAATTGTTTCAAGTGTGTTGATAAACCATAAGTGGAAAAAATAAAGGATAGGTCGTAGTTGTTGTGTACCTGGTTGTCAAAACACCCAAAATGAAAATCGTGACTTGATTTTTTACCCTTGTCCAAATGGAAAATGAAAAAAAAAGATCACAAAAAGTATGGGCTATTTCGGTTCGTCGAGTTGATTAAGTATTGAAATATTCAATTGCTGATGACATAAATATATATATATATATATATAATTATTGGTATAATGTATATTCTTTCATGTTTTTCATATAAATTTTGATTTAATATAGGTACTTTTTGTAACAACATTCAAGTTATACTTGTCATTATAATTTCTTTCTTGTTTTAGAGACAGTGTCTCGTTTTGCAATTGGAAAAAGATCATTAACTCTGCAGCCTTTGCATATCGCTTTAGCAAGTTGCTTTTGAGGGGGACGATTCCATATTATCGGTGTAACCGCTTTAGAGCACGTATTTTCTATGTCCACATAGATAGAAATTGCTGCAGCGTGCTTGCAATATCCTTTTTCTATCTCACAGTTACAATTGGCAGTTTGAATTATTCGATCTTCATTAATCCATACGATAAATTATACAAATAACAATAAGAAATTCCATAAATCAAGTCATACAATTCAACACAACAAAAAATGAGTTTCTGCTATTATTCACAATACTATTGAAACTGGATTGTACGTTTTCTGGTTTGTTCTTTCCAATGTAAACGCCTGGAGTTTCGCGTAATACAACTCCAATGATTTTTCCACATGCATCGCTAATTATGTCTTCGAAATTACTAACATGAAGACTATAAACCAATTTAATTCTTCTGAATGAATTTCTCCATGGTAGTATTTAATAATAGGATAACAAGACGAAAAGTTCATCAAAGAACATACGTACAATTTGGAATCTTCAGGCGATCGATTTTGAACACAAATAATTTCCTTTGGGCAAACTTCTTTGGCGTGAGCAATCAAATTTAACTTCTTCAAATCCACAGATTGATATCAACATTTTTCTTCTATATATACACTCGTTGTTTTCAAATCAAAGCTAACATTTCATTTTCGTTATCATATCTCTTACCCCTGCTCTTACCTAATAGTTTATTCTACTCGCCGCTAGATGGCACGCGTGTTCCGAGCTGTCAAGATTAGCCAAGCGTATAAGCTGGAGTGATTTTTTCCAGATTTAAATGAGAAAATTTTGAAAATGATAGTCATATGTATGACTGACAATCATTGATATTATTTTTGAATCTTGTATGATTTCTCGTGTGATAAATGAGTTAATTCATCTCATTGAGTTATCAGTTTTGCTATTAATCAGATTTCTTTTTGCGTTCTGTCTTCATTGAGTTTTAGTGTTAAAGGTTACTTTAGAACTTGAAAGCGAGAGAGGAGCAATGGAGTCTATCATGCTCCGGATGCTATTCGCAGAGAATCGCCAAATGATCTCCAAGACAGACAAGATTTTCCGGAAAATTTCAGGGTGACATTTTAAATGATGATTCATTATTATATTCTTATTACGAGTGAATTCTACGCAGGGTGTAACAGAAATAAGTACATCAATTTCAACAAATAAAAGAACTCGTCATGTATAACTATTTTTCTTTGTAACATTTTCTTGTAAATCCTTTAGATATTCAGCTAAGATTTATTAAAGTTCAATCTGAATGTCTGACATTTGTTGGAAGAATGACGTTTGCTGATCAAAATTTGTATTTTTTGGCTTTAAGTGATTCAAGTCATGGCAATCGTTTATTTAAAACTGGAAGAGTATTCGTATTTTGGCAATACATTGAGATCTTAGCTCATCTCTGTTATTCTATTTTTGCATATTTTGTCTATTATATTCCAAAAGTTCATTTCATTTTCATAAATAAAAGCTGAGAGAAACAGTCAAAATCTGTGTTGCTATCCATGAACGGTGAATAGACTTAAGTTGCACCGCCGTCACTTAACTTTATGGGAAGAATAATATCTATGGCTACCATTGTATAGATAGATAATTGTTCCCATGGTAATTATTCCGTACTTAAAGTTGAGTGATAGCGGTGCAACTGGGCATTAGTGTTTTTCTCAAACATTAAGAGAGAATAGTTCAATGATTTATTCGAAGAAAATGGTGGAACATTGAATGACATTGAATTTGATCAAAATAGATGATGGATCGTCGGATGATGTCAGGATCAGTTGATAAATTCACTTCACTTGAGCTTCCTAATATTGTTGAGTATTTATCAGTGCCCACAATAACCAATTGAATTGTTTTTTATAATGCAATGTACAAAAATGTCTGCTCACATACCTAGTGATTAGATTAAAAGTTACAATTAAAACTATTATGAATGAATTACTGTATTTTACAAGCTCCATTATTTCTCTTACTATGCAGATACTGGACTGACAATAGCACGCAATGAGAAAAGTATCAATTCTAGATCTGGTACTGAGTATCGAAGTAAATATTATCAAAATATTCTAGAAATATGCATATGATAAATTCATAATATATATATATATATATATATATATATATATATATATATATATATATATATATATATATATATATATATTTATTCCTGTAGCATCCTAGGAGGAGCAAAGGGCTTCTACGAATACTTTCCATCTGGTTCTGTTTTTGGCTAGCAATTTGATTTCATTCCAGGATTTTCCGTTTTCTTTAGCTTCTTTTAGGACTGATCTTCTCCATGTAGTCTGCGGTCTACCCGGCTTCCTTTTCCCTTGAGGGTTCCAGTCAAGGACCATTTTGGAGATATTGTCGTGGTCCCTTCTCAAAGCGTGGCCTATCCACTTCCATTTTCTTTTTTTAATAACTTGGGGTAATTTGCTCTTGATTGGTCATCTTCCATTGATCTTCGTTTCCTATCACTTGTGGCCAGTATACTCTGCAGATTTTGCGAAGACATTTGTTAACAAACACTTGGAGTTTGTTAATTAATGTGGTAGTAGTTTTCCAGGTCTCGCAGCCATAGAGTAGTACGGATTTTACGTTACTATTGAATAAACGTATTTTTGTTCTCCTAGTGATATGGTTAGATGACCAGATTTTATGCAAAGTCCCGAAGTTTTAGAGACTACCGAACCCAAGTAGGTGAAATGTTCGACATCTTCTATTTCGGCGTTATTTATATAAAATTTAGAGGTAGATGTGGTGTTAATACGCATGGCTTTGGTTTTCTTGATATTAATCTCCAAACCCACAAGACCAGCTTGCAGGATTAAACGATCAAGTTTGCTTTGCATATCAATGTGCGAGTGGGCAAAGAGGCATACGTCGTCTGCGTAGTCTATATCTTCCAGTCGGCTCTGGAGAGTCCAGTGTATGCCATTTTCCTCCGTGTTAGTTGTCTTCATGACCCAGTCAAGGACTATATTGAATAAAAGGGGGGATAGAGGACAGCCTTGCTTAACTCCATTTCTAATGCTAATTTGGGAGCTTAGTTTACCTTTGTGCATAATATGACAGTTTGCACTGTTATACAGTTCTCTTATAATGTTGACTATTTTTAAGGGGATGCCTGACTTGATCAGAATATCCCACATCTTGATATGGTTTAGGCTATCAAAGGCCTATTTGAAGTCGATGAAAAGCAGGTAAAGCGACGATCTCCATTCAATAGATTGCTCGATTATTATTCTTAAACAGCTTATGTGGTCGATACAGGAACGTTCCGGTCGAAAGCCAGCTTGTTTCGATAGTGTCGTTTATGCGGTTAAGAATTATGGTGGCGATTATTTTGTTGAGGACATTTAATAAAGTTATACCCCTCCAATTGTTGCAGAGTGATAGGTCACCCTTTTTAGGTAGTTTGATAATCAACCCGTCTTTCCATTGACTTGGGATACGTTCTGTCTCCCAGACTACTTTTATTATTGGATGTAATAGCTTTGTGATTAGGGCTACATCTACTTTGAATATTTCTGCAGGTAAGTTATCAATGCCTGGTGCTTTGCCTATTTTCATATGTGTTACTGCAGTTCTGATTTCGTTTTCGGAGGGTGGTTTGACCTTGATTCTAAGGGGGCTGTTGTGCGTTATTTGTCTATTATTTACTGTAGCTAGGGTCGGTGTATTGGATACCTGTCCGACTGTTTCTGCATAAAATTCTTCCCATCTGAGTAGCTGTTCTTCCTCGCTTGTAAGTAATACGCCATTTTTGTCTCGGATATGTTCGGTTGACGCTTGGCCTTTGTTAGATAATTTTTTGGTCAACTGGTAAAGCTCCTTCAAGTTTTTGTTCCTGGTTGCTTCTTCGGCTTTTGAAGCAATATTTTCATACCATTTTCTTTTGTCATGTCTAGCACTGTTTTTCACAGCTTTGTTTAGATTATTGTAGGCGTTTTGTAAGACTTGCAGCTCGTTTTCTGATTGACACTGGTTAAGTTTCGCTTTAGTGTTCTTTCTCTCAGTAATATATTCCCAGGTGGTATCTGATATCCAGTCTTTCCTATTTTTATCTTTCACGCCTAGGGTGTTCTCAGTTTTTTCCAGTAGCACGCTATAAATATTGGACCACTTTGATTCGACATTTTCAGGTTGATTTGGATTTATGCTTAGGTTTCCCAGGCTGTTATTTAGTTCTTTCTTCAATTTTTGGTATATACAGGGATGTTTGAGTTTGTCCAGGTCAAATTTCTTTCGTTTGTATAGGTTATGGTGTTGCTTCTTGATTGAAGCAAGCTTAATCTTAAGGCAGCAAATTAGCAGTTAGTGGTCGCTACCTACGTCTGCGCCTCTGCGCGTTCTGACGTCCAAGAATGAGCCTCTCCACTTCCTACTGAAAGCAATGTGGTCAATTTGGTTCCTAGTTTTGCTATCAGGTGAGGTCCAGGTATATTTATGTATATCTCGGTGTGGGTACAACGTTCCTCCCACTAGGAGATCAAAGTTTGCACATAAATCGACAAAGAGTTTGCCGTTGTTATTTCTTTCTCCTAGTCCATGATTGCCAACGTGGATTTCGGCGTTCTTCTTATTCTTTTTCCCCACTTTTGCGTTTAGGTCGCCCATTAGTATTAGAATATCACCTTTTTTGCAGCTATTTAAAGTGAGTGTTTATTGTTGGTAGAAGTTATCCTTTGATTCTTCGTCGGCGGACTCGGTGGGGGCATAATATTGTACTAAAGATATATTTCTTATTTTGGAACGAAGTCTAGCTGTTATCATTCTATCATTATTATATTCATAATAATCAACGCCAATTGTACACTGCGCTGAGGATTGAAGAGATGCGGTCAGCTCAGCTGTTAGGAAAACGGAAGCTTGATATTTTCAGTCTAGTACCTGTAATGTACGAGAAACTATGATTCGCAGACATGACCGGTATTGTTTTATGACAGTTTTATTAGAACATATAAGTACACATGCCGTACAGCATTTAATCATTTTTAAGAAGTAGAAAATAGTTGAACTAGTTTAGCAGAAACACCCTTGTGGCGTTAAGTAACAAACAACTTTTTGGCTTTCGGTTCCATTATTTTTGTACGGCAATAGGTTCTAGAAGTGTTAATTTTTTTATGATGTATCAGCACAAGAAATGCCTTACAAGAACCCCAATTCACCTGTTCCATCCAAAATTGACGCCTTAGTGCCTGAAATTATTGTTTCATCCAGCATTTATCGTTCTGAATATAATTCATGCTGGGTCACTTAATCCCTTCCAGAACTCGATGGGCTTGTAGTCTATTATGAGAGTATCTGTGCGGTGATTCCCTTCAGGCTGCTAATTTGTATTCTGAACAGTATTCTAACAGAAGACTTCCTTGAAGTAACGATTTTCGAAGACTATATCAGCATTTGAGAGACACTGGAATAATTGCACCCTCAATGAAAGTCTATAGAGATCGTTCAAATGATGTGTTACTATCCGAAACGGACAACGTATCAAATGAATATGAGGCCAGCCTGAACTAAGAACCCGCTCCGCTGTCCGAAAATTCGATATTACTTATACTGCAGTACATCGAGTATTAAGGGAGAACAGTTTACACTCTCATTATTTTAAGCGTGTCCCTGTCCATGGGTTGCTTCCAAATGATTTCATCACGAACATCGTTTTGTAGATGTTACTTCGACAAGAAAAAGCTGATCAGACTTTAAAACAAAATCTTTTATGGACAGATGAAGCATCATTAGCCCGAAACGGTATGGTTGATATTCATAATAAGCACAAATGGGCAGACGAAAATCCTCATGTTCTTCATGAAAATAATCACTAGGTTTGGATTAGTGTGAAAATTTGGGCTTGAATTATTGAGAATAGATCAAAGGAACCACACACTTTGCCCCGTCGATTGAATGGTGAAAACTTTGTTGATTTTCTGAACAACAATTTGTCAGAAAAAATATGTGGTTGCAGCTGGATAGACTAAACTCGTACTTTAATATTGAATCAAATCAAAAAATAACCCACTACAAATTTTAACGCCTTTTCTTGGGCACCGGCGGGGTAATTCCGTAAAATTAATTATTCATTTGTGGAGCATGAAATTTTGATGGGCTTGTAGAGCTCTACCTTTTGAGAAAAATTAGATTAATGAATAAATGACATTAAAGCCACGGAATGTAATTTTAGGAACTGAGTATAACTACTAATATAATAAGAGGAACCATTTAACATACTGCCACTTTCCGTGGCTGATGACTACGAAGATAGTACAAAACCAATGGATCTGAAAATTTGAAAAGGACGCAAGTAGACCGTTCTAATAGTTATTCGAGGTAGCACAAGATCAGATTATCCACGTGACTGATGGTTATTCGCGATAGCGCAAGCTTTAATTTATTACCAAATCGAAATGAAAGAGAAAACCTTTTATTTGAAATTTCACTGACATTACACGCATTTCCTTGAATGATAGGTGCTTCAGGCAGCTCGAATTAAGAGTTGAAAAACTTTTATCACATTTCCAAATTACTGATGGTTATTTGCGATAGCGCAGGCCTCAATTTATTACCAAACTAAAATGAAAGAAAAAACCTTTTATTTGAAATTCCACTGACATTACACGCATTCTCTTGACTGATAGCTGCATCAGGCAGCACGAATTAAGAGTTCCTTGCGGAAGCTTGGAAAACTTTCCTCATATTCCTAAATTACTTTGCCTGATTTTTTACCCTGAAAGTGCGAAGACAGGGGATCCAAATGTCAAATATCGATTTCAGATGTTAGTTTATCTAAACAGAAAATAGCTATTTTGAAGTTGATCAAAGAATTGCAGACGTACTTGCTGTTTCTAATTTTTCCTGGCTCAGTTATTTATAATAATAATTATTATTAAAATCATTTTAAATCTCTTGAAACCCTTACGGGTGTCGAGATTATGCTATAATTTTTGTATGTTTAATCTTTTATTTTAGTTTTATACTATATTATTTACAAATTTTCTCCATTCTTTCCTGTTCATTGCTGTTCTTTTTGCTTCTTGTTTGTTAGTATTATTTCTGTGCAGTATTTCTTCTACGTTGTTATCCCACGTTTTTCTTGGCCTTTCTCTTCTCTTTTTCCTTATTATTCCGGCTTTCCATACTTGTTTTGTTTGTCTGTCTTCTGCCATTCTTGTAAGTGTCCATACCATGCTAATTGTTTTTTATCTATTGTGTTGTGGACAGATTCTATTTATAGCTTATTTCTTATTTGTTCATTTCTTATTCTGTCCATCCTAGTGACGCCCTCTATTCTTCTCAAAAATCTCATTTCGGTCGCTTGTATTTTGCTTTTATTTCTTTTGTTCATTATCCACGATTCACATCCGTATATTAATGTTGGTCTGTATATTGTCTTGTATAGTGTTATTTTCGTTTTCGTTGATACTTGTTTATTGTTTAATATTACTTTGTTTATTGCATAGTAGCACTTATTTGCTGCAAGTATTCTTCTATTAATTTCTTGTTCTATACTTCCTTTATCATTCAATATTGCTCCTAAGTATGTAAAGTTACTAACTTGCTCAATTTCTCTGTCGTTTAAAAATAATTTGACTGTGGTATCTTCTCTTGCTATTATCATGGTTTTAGTTTTGTCTGCATTTATTGACATGTTGTGTTTTCGTAGCTCCTCGTTCCATACATTTAAGTTATATTGCATGTCTGTTTCATTTTTAGCTAGTATTGCTAGATCGTCAGCAAATGCACATTCAGCTATCGTTGTAATAGCTAGATTGTGGTATCCAATTTCCACTTTCTTCGTTTTAATCTTTACTTCCTTTAGGATATTGTCCAAGTATATTATGAACAGGATAGGGCTTAAAGCTCCTCCTTGTCTTAGCCCTTGTGAGGTGGTAAATTCTTCCGATACTTCATTTCCAGTTCTTACATAACTAGTTGTCCGTCTATATACACTCTTGATGGCTTTTATCAGTTGTTCGCTTATATTTCTTTCTTTTAAAATTTTCCACATCTTTTCACGCGATACTCTGTCAAATGCTTTTTCCATATCTACAAATGTTATATAGAGCTTGTTGTCCTGGCTTATCGCCTTATCTATAAGTTTTCTAATTGTAAATATGTGGTCCTGAGTGGAGTGTCCTTTCATGAACCCACTTTGGGCTTTCTCCATCGTTGACTCTATTGCCTGTCTAAGTTTGTTCTCCAATATTGCCTTATACACTTTAGCTATAGTACAAAGCAACGATATTCCTCTGTAATTATCACAATTCCTGGTATCACCTTTTTTGTGTATGGGGAATATCACTGCCTTTTCCCAGTCCTTAGGTATTCTTCCTATAGACCATATCCTATTTAACATCTGCAAAAGAATTTTTTCGCCATCCTCTCCCATGTATTTCCCTTGTTCCGATTTGATTTTGTCGTGACCAGGTGCTTTTCCATTTCTTAGTTTTTTAAGTACCGTTTTCAATTCATCCTCAGTTATAGTTTCGCTTTCCCTATCTATTTGAGCTCTGTCCGGTGATTGGTTCTCTTCTATTATATCAATAGTTTCATTTTATTTAAGTAAAGCCTCAAAATACTCTTTCCATCTATCCATTATATATTTGTTTTCATTTATTACGTTACCATGTTTATCTTTTAGTTGTTTCAACGACATTTCTTTTCCTCTTCTACAACTTTTAAGGGTTCTGTAGAATAGTTTTTGATTTTCTTGAAAGTTGGTTTCTAATATATTCCCAAATTCTTCCCAGGTTTTCTTCTTTGAGTTTCTTATTATTTCTTTCGTTCTATTTCTTTGTATTTTATATTCTTCATAGTCCACGTTCTTCTTGGTATTAAGATATTTCTTCCATTTCTGTTTCTTTCTTTTGACTTCTTGTTTAACTTCCTCGTTCCACCAATGAGTTTGTTTTCTATTTTTTATGGTCCTGGTTGTTCCACACACACATTCAGTTGCTTCCACGATTATTCTTCTAAAAATAGTCTACATTTCTTCTATATTATTTATGTCTGGTGTTGGTGTTCTATTTATTAGTTTACTTACTTTTTCTTCGTATTTTATTCTAGTTTGAATATCTTTTAATTTGTCTACTTTCGGTTTTGGTGTTTCTATTGCTTTTATGATTACATCATGCTTTTGTTTGCTCTCCACCTTAACTTTAATTTTTGCTATAGTTAGAAAGTGATCACTACCAATTTCACTTCCTCTTTTAACTCTTACATCCATCACATTTTTCTTCAATTTGTTGTTGGCTAAAAAGTAATCTATTGAAGATTTTTTGTTTCTACTTTTAACTTCTCGAGTGTACTTATGAATGTCTTTATGTGTGAAGAGAGTGTTTAGAATTTTTAGTTCATTTATGATGCAAAAATCAATAAGTCTGTTACCATTGTTGTTTCTAGTTGGTTCTCCATATATTCCCATTACTTGTGTTAATCCTTCGTTTGTATTACCTACTCTTGCATTAAGGTCACCTATTATATATATCGGTTCTTCTAGCTTTTCAAATTCCAACTGCAGTAGATTCCAGAATTCATCTTTAATTGTTTTACTCTCGTCCTCACTTGGTCCATATATTATCATTATATTTGCTGTAATGTGTTCAACATCTTTGAGTTTCATTATCAGTATCCTTTCGTTTATATATATCCATTCATTTATTGATTTGTCTAATTTATTATGTTTTATGCAGCCCACACCTGCTCTTGCTCTATCATTATTTTCAACTCCGCTATATATTAATATGTGGTTATTTCTTAGCTTTGTCATTCCGTGTCCTTTTCTTTTTGTTTCCGTTATGGCCAGTACTTGCAATTTGGCTTTTTCAAACTCCTCTATTAATTTTTCCTCTTTTCCATTTAAACTTTTTATGTTCCAAGTACCAAGTAGAATTGTCCTTTTCGCATGCCTGTTCGTTTCCATTTTATCTATCACTGGTAGTTGTTTTCCTAATCGTTTTTTGAATTGCTTTGTGTTTCATTTTTTTGGGTTACAATACCATTTTCATGCTCATCCCAGTCATAAACTTCTTCGTTGTAACGAATTAGACCAAAATCCGTTACTGTCGCACATCCCAGAGCCTTCTGCCACCGTCAAACATTTTTAGTCCATCACAATTTTATTTCACTTCTTGCGCACCCTGTAAACATTAAATTCAGTAACTCTGTATCAATCTACAACATCACGTACCGTTTATTCATCCGTTTTCAACTGCTCCATCACCGTTTACTATCTTTCACATGTGGACGAATAAGGTTAGGTTTTTAAAAAATACCTGAAATTAAAAGAAGTTGAGATCGTGTGATCTGTATTTATGTCTGATGTCTCACCGTAATAAAGTCTGAATGTAATCCACTGTTGTCCTGTAAATATGTTGTATATTGTATATTGTATATCTTGTTGTTGTTTTTTGACATTCTGCGCGACCGTTGACTATATACGAACTAGATCCGACACTTGACAATCTCTATATTATCGACCGATGAGAAAATTATTTAGAATAATTTTAAGATTAAGGAAATAAAATCAGAAAAGGATGTAGTCGACAGGAGAGTGATGAGAAATGTATAATTGTAATGAAATTTGTATTTAAAAAATTACTTCTTCTTTTTTCTGTATTTCTTCTTGATATTATTGCTAGCGCTAATATGGATTTAATTTTTAAAACATGTTAAGTAAGGTTTCATTAAATTATGGGTATAAATAAGGCCTTCTGGCCGACTTAAGTCACTTCTTTGTAAGTCAAGTCTTCTGAGCAGCCGTTCCAAGTACGCTACCAGTTCCGATACCGAGCGTCATCTTCAGAGTGTGTACCGTCCAAGTGAAGTTTTTGTGCTAAGTCCGTTAGCACAGCTGTCCGACACAATTTGTGAGTTTGTTTTGTTTTTTTCTAAGTCCGTAAAAGGAACTTAGAATATTTTTGCTGTTTTGAACTTTGAATATTTTTGCTGTTTTGAACTTAGAATATTTTTGCTGTTTTTGAACTTAGAATATTTTTTGGATTATTTAGGAGCACCGCTGAAGAAGTCTTCGTGATTTCGAAGTGTTGATTATTCAACGTAGAAGCTCCGCTGAAGAAGTCTTCGTGATTTCGAAGTGTTGATTATTTAACGTAGAAGCTCCGCTGAAGATGTCTTCATGATTTCGAAGCGTCGATTATTTTTAACGTAGAAGCACTGCTGGAGGAGTCACCTGGTGACTTCACAGTATCGAACCATATTAACGTAGAATCACTGTGAGGGAGCAAGTTTTGTTCCACCCGCATAGATCGACTTCTCGCCATCTGCGACCGCCTGGGTCCGTACTGCGACCGCTGGTGTCGAGTGTCATGTACAGCCGTCCGTCACCGTCCGCCAAAGTTATCATCGTGTAAGAGTTCTATAAAATAATGTTCTTTGTTCATCGTCGTCGTTTTGTGTAATAAATCTCATTGTAACACCTACGTCCGGATGATTATTTTCAACAACCCTAACCCTTCCCGTCTGAGCTATCCAGCCGTCCGTCATAGAAAAACTGCGTCACCGACCGTATTGGCGCCCGAGCACACCGTTAGCAGTTTTCAAAAGCGACGTCAAAAGTAACAACCACGCCATCTGCGAGGGTATCGTTACATCGTCTATTATCAATTTTTGGTATCCTATCTTCACCATTTTTCCTTTTGTCCTTTCTTCTTTTGCAATATTCCGGATTTCTCTTTGGATTCTCCGTTCTTCCCAGGTCAGATCATTATCGATGAAGATTTTTGAGTTTTTTAGTTTACTTTTGTTTGCCATAATCATTTGTTTTTCTTTCCAGTTAGATATCTCAGCCTTTATTATTTCGTTCTTTGTGCCTTTATTCGATGTCCTCAAATTATTGAGATCTACTTTCACATTCAGATTTTGTTTAATCCATTTTCCAATTTCTTCTTCTGTATTTAGTGTTAATTTCAGACCTTTTATTACAATATTATTTCTTTTCTTTTGCCTTTCATCTCGTTCTGCTTTTCTTTCCAGGTTCTCAATCCTATCAATTAGGAGTTTCTTTTCTTTTTTCCATGTTTCTTCTTTCTTTTCCATTTCTATTTTTAGTTTGTTGATCTCCTTTTTTACTTCATTTGTATTTTCGTCCATCTTGGTCATCATACTTCTCATCATCTCCTTCAACTCATCCATTTCTTTATTATTTACAGTATCCAAATCCGTTATATTATTATCTTTTGGCTTATTTTTTAATTCTTCTCTCTTCCTCTGTTCAGGGGAGCGGAGAACTTTTTTGCATTTGCCGAATATACTATTATAATTTTGTTCAATTATTCCCTGTTCATCCTCCCTTTGTCTTTTGTTCATGCTCTGCCAATACCACCTAAATTCCTAGTTTCGATTTTCAAATTTTCTTTTACACCACACTTTTAAATTTAAGTTAACTTATTAGATTTCAAACTTTAGATAGTAAATACTTAACTCGTTTTTAAACTTATATTTCAATTACTACATCACTGCTTAAATTTTATATTTTAAGTATTAGATCTTATATTTCAAAAACACTGAGTTTTAACTATTATTGAAGTACACCACTGGCGCTAAACAATTATTTGCATGAACTGGCCAGCAGACCACCGCCTTATATAAACATAAAACGTCGTATTACAGTTTGCTAATTACAATTGCCACTATTCTGTAGTCTAGTTTTTGAATCCACACTTTAATTCATTTTCTACTACCTCTGATGAAAGTTTCGTATTTTAGAAATGAGCTCAGTATTTTTTAAGTCGTCTGTAACGAAATTCCATGTTTATTTTTGGCATAATGTGTGCAAGTCATGAATTCAATTTCGCAATGGAAGCTTAACTTTAAATTGCTTCATATTCATTATTTCTTTTACTGAAGTTACTTCCTGGTAATCCATTCATTCCAGTTGTGTAAAAAAAGTTTTTGTATCCAAATATAAGGAAAAGAATAAAAATAATCAATAAAATCACAAAGATGCACAGTTTTCTATTGTACTACAATTTCTATTGTGGTTTAAATTCTGGACAGTTGATTGATGATTTTTTGAGTTCACTGCAACACAAAAGTTTGTTCCAAAAAGTTTAAAAAATTTCAAATAAAAGTCTTGACAAGGTCTTCAATCACTGAAAGATATAATACTTAACCATGACATTTATCACAAACCTGATTATCGGATAACTTGGAGATAATCAAATTAAGAGTTGGATAAAATTTTTCTCCTAAACTCATTTTAACTCAATTGCGTTAGCAGGAATTTGTGGAACCAGTGGCTGGAAATAAATAGATTTGATGGAAAAGCTTCTTGAAGTTATGGGAATCAAATTAAAATAACCAAACATTCCCATCACAAATTATACAAGGATTTAACGTATGGATGATTCACAAAAGTAGTAGGAAAATCTTTCGCAAGAAGTTTATAAATCCTTCTGAAATACATTAAAAATGAAAGATACGAGATTATCTTAAAGAAGTGATCAAGCAGAAGTAAGCATTGCGTCATTTCTTACCTAGAAGATGGAGAAAGTACATAATCTCACTTTCTTTAGAGGTTAAGGACGCAGGTCTAGAATAACAAACATTCTTTAGTTTTAATCGGCTTGTTTGAATAGGAATCTAATTATCTCGCTGACAGATAGTATTAGTCTTGGAGCTAAATGGGCGGTAAAATTTTTTTAAATCTTTTTTGAAGCGATTACACAAGAAGAAGTTTACGGTCATTGGATAATTGATATACAACGTATATTATAAACGTATTACATGGATTCTAAGTTATTCTGGAACATTTATTTTACACATATTTGCCTCAAAGTTGCTGAACAAAACTGATATAAGATACTGGCAATAGTTGTTGCTCTACCCCTTGAGATAAGTTCCCAATAACGTACTATGATAGCTTACTAGTATTTCGTTCAGATATCTCATATTTGATGCATTAGATTCATGTCGAACCGAAATTACCTTGGGATATCCCTGAATTTTGATACCAACGGAATGTTACGAGTACATTTGCTATATAGATCGATTTTATTTATGGATACATGTATCTTATCAAAATATACGCTACATATTCGGCGTAGCAAAATTTTATTCTTACTTAAACTGTAGATAAGGATTCTTGTGGAATAACTATCTTAAAAACAAGGATGAACTTTTCTTATTCCTCAACATGGACTTTTTAATGGCTTGACTATTTAATTAAGCTCTTTTAAATTATTGTTTCAACTCTGCAAACTTTAATTATCTCCTTGTATATTTGCTCACAATAACCAATACTTTAAATTGGGAGTGAAGTAGTAGTCTGAAGAAAATCTCGAGGACAAAGGAGGTGTTGAACGAATTAAGACCTTAATGGCCGATTTCAGGATCTTGATTGTAATTAATCCGGTTTAAATGGTTCATCCAAAGACCACAAGGCAGTCATTAAGACCTTTCTAGCCTTAAAGACAGTCATTGGTTTTAGTGTTTCAGATTTCTCGCTGCAAGTGAGTTGTTGATATTGTTTCTTTATCTAAGACATGTCCGGTGTTACGAAACGACACCTAAAATTTTGTGGAGTTCGCCGAAAATGCTGACAACTTCCTTGTAGTGAGTAAACAGAGGTATCCATCTTGCTGAAAGCTTTTCATTCCAATTCTTGTAGTAAAATTTCATGTACCTGTTCATTTTAGTACCGTACTAGCAATCCCTTGTATCCTCAAATTGCCATGTTTGAAATGATATAAAAATCTGCTGTGACCTTGCAGTACTTCACCGACCATCAATTTCATAACCTGGTTCATCGTTGTTTCAGAAATTTAGAGTGCCGCATCAATTAATTGCATACTTCAAAGTGAAAGCTGTCATTGTCAAAGTGACAACTGTCATTTTAAAACGACAGCTGTCATTGTTAAAGTGACAGATGGCGGTTATATTTTAGTCCTTACATAATTAAGTACTTTTGAATACAAAGAATCCTTTTCTAGATTTTAGGGCACACTCAGTTTCGACATTTGGTTGCTAGAAGTGTAATTTGAAGACCTCTCCGAGGGCTTGAATTGATATCAAACTAGACATTTAATTCAAAAGATTTGTGGAAGAAACAATTGACATTCGTTCAAATATCCCTATTGACACTTCTATTAGAGTTACTTCCATAAGAGCTTTAATTTGATATCAAACAGCATGGAGCCAAATTACTTACTTCAAAAAAAACAATTGACGAACGTTTGCATGTGATGTTGAAATATGAGTGATAATAATCCTAATTTCACATTATGATTCTAATTATTTCTTTGCTTCAAAAAAATATAACGAATTTCATAATAATTTGAGCTTTGATAATAAAAAATGAACCGCTGATAATTTTTAAAAATGATTTTCCGTAAATTCAAGGATCAATTTTAGTCATTTTATATTTTTTGATAAATACTATCGTTAATGAAATAAAAAGTTCCATCAGTAAAGTTCTAGTACCACTGGTTGTAAAAAGCACATCTATAAACTTGAACTTAGCTTTTTGGTGAAATCTTAGATATAAAATTTCAGTCGAAAATTCGTACGCGCTCTCAAGTTATCGTGCTTCCAGACAGACCGACAGACCGACTTTTTTTACAATAATATTTTTCGGATTCAGTAGGGTCTAAGGCGTGAAGATTCATCAAAATCTCGAAGTGTCGAAAAATCAGGATTATAAAACTCCGGAAGTAAAAAAAGAAATAAAATTAAGATGAAGGTTAGTGTAGGTGTATTCCATTTGGCTGATTTAACTGATTTTATCACTTCAAAATGATTTTTGTTCAATTTATTATGTTCCATTTTTCACAATCATTTTACTCCACCCTTACGCCAAATGATTGAATTCACTTCAAAGTAATCGCCGTTTTTCCTCTATCAGTTCAATTTGCACATGTTTTGTTTATGTTTTTAAGATGGAGAATTTAATGGCGACTATCTCAAAAACGCTTGTTCCATTCAAACAGCTGATGTGAACAAAGTCATCTGATTTTTTTCTTGAGCTAATTTAAGTGAAAGAGATTTTTTCGCTGGCAAATGGAATACACCTTATGTTTGTATGAATACAGTTGCCATTAGTCCTCCGATTAGAAGACAGTTCTTCAAATTTTTCAGAATTGACCTCCTGCTTGCAAATTTATTTAAGCTGATTTTAATTTTTTGATTTTGTTTCAAATAAATAAATCAACGATAAAAAAGTAAGAAGCCATCTTCGAAAAGCCTCACATAGTTCTGATTTTGATCAATTGTGAGTAAACGAGGCATTAACTTTGCTGGCACATTTTTGTTGCCTGAATTTTAATGCTAGATAAAATATACCTGTTCTTTTGGGATGCCTACAGTATGCACCTCCACAATTGTGGAAATATACCGTTTGAGCGCGGCGGTCAGTTTTGTCCTAATCCCATAGACCATTTGAGCATTTTTCTCTTAATCCCTATATATCCTGTGAGCCAATTTTATTACTTAATCTTTTAATCCCAAATAGATGTATCTTCTTTAAATGCCAAAAATTGTGAGTTATATATGAACTTGGATAATAATTCATTTTATTTTATCATAAACAAACAACGCCTAGTAAAAACTATATAGGTAAAAAATATATAACATATATACAAATATTTATACTTTCTTACAACTAACATAATTCATATTATTGGAAACTCGTCATATATTATACATATTTGCATTTTCCTGAATTAAATTTAATTATAAACTTGTCATCATTTACATAAGTATATTATGAATATTATTTTTTTGAAAAATCGTAACTAATAGCTTTTACAAAATCAGTTCTTCTTATATTCCATTTTCTGTATAATTCTATTAAATAATTATTATCTCTATTCTTTCCTTTTCAAAGATTTAATGTTGGTCATATGAATATGTGATAGTAAACAATAATAATGAATGAATATTATTGGGAATGTTATATTTTGGTGTCAATTTATATACTTACTCCTACATTATTCATTCGCAAAAATTGTCCGATTGGGGGGCTTTTTCTCATTATTTTTATTTGATTGGTTCATTTCGGATATCTGCATTGTACATTAAAGATTTTACATTTTACTTACTATCTTTGATTATGGTTTATCCAATAATCTGTTAAGCTTCCGCCGTGCTCAAGTGGTACATAGGAACTACGGAAGGCCTTGCTAAACGGATTAATAATTTCTATGCCCCACAATTGTATCATCCAGTATATATAATGCATTTAATTGATGATTTCTGAAGAATTGATCTCAGTAAGACATCCCGAACGTTCAGCGGTAATTGTGATCACATGGTTTAAGTAGAAGGGAGAGATTATTTTTAGCAAATCTCGAAGTCAGTTTCTATTATTCTTCCATTCAAAGAATAGGTCTTGGATTTTTTCAGTGTCACTCTGCCGTTGATAGTCTATTGTTTGAATTATTCTCCAAACTTACGTTCATAGTGGTACATCTATGTTTCGTCCAAAATCATAAAACGATGTTCAAAGTCCTGTCTATTTTAAAAAGATGCTGCAAACCGTCTTTGGAATACCTTGTACCAATTTAGTTTATCTGCAAACGAGGCTCCCATTTTGCTGGTACCTTTCCATGACCTAAATATTGACGCTAAATATTATAGACTTGTTTTATAAGAAATCCCATATATTTTGCACTATACTATCATCCATCACTATATTCTTCTTGATTTCTGGAAAAGTGGTCTCAACAGGGTATCCAGAACGATCTGTGGTACTTATGTACATAGGGTTCATGTGGAAGGTAGAGTTTATTTCTTGCAAATTCAAAAAGATATTCTCTATTACTCTTCCGATCAAAGGATTGATCTAGCTACTTGATTGGTTTCCTTTTTGGTCTTAGGTTTATAATGATGCATCAATACCTGATTCACATTGAGGAAACGAGGTCTGAAGTCTTCCTCACATAATTCTTGTTTTGAACAACTGTGAACGAACGACAAAATAATTCTGTAAGTTGATGCTCAATATTATGTACCTGTTCTCAATATTAACAATCCCATACATATTCACTACTATTATCCATCATTTTATTGTGGATACCACAGAGCGTCCAGAACGTCCAGCAGAATTTGTGTGAGACATTATAAGACGAGCTTTTATTCTGAAATAAGCAAAAATAACAGTGCTAAAAACAAATGAGTTTTAATAAATATATTTTACTGGCAAAAAAAGTTCTATATAAAAATTATTTGAAATTCAACGTTTCAACAGCAAAGTGCTGCCTTTTTCAAGTGTAAAAATGTATAGTAATGTAAATAAATAAATAAAATTGAGAAGACAACAAAAATACAAACAGTAACTATATAAGTTTAAAATATCAACTCCTAGGATCGTAGAGCTTTGCCTGTAGCTTAGCTTATAATTCAATATCCACAGGTCTTTAGATTATGAAAATGGAAATCTAAATAGGAAAATTGTCAACTCCTTGAGGTTCTAGGTCAATCTGGCCCTGCTCTTTTTGGTTTGGTGCAAAACTGAACTAACCACAGATCTAAAGGAGGCGGTGATGATGTAACTCTTGCACAGTAGATTCGTAGATAAAAATTACTCGAAATTATGAACAAACGACTCGTAGCCACGATCGATTAAGTTCATAACAGTATTCAAATTCAAATTATTCGGTGATTTTTTAATTTCTATTGTTTCTCTTATTAGCTTCTTGAAGCAATTTTTCTCTTTAGCCGGAAGCTTTGTATTCTTGAAGATAATGCCATGTAATTCTTAAACAGCTTGCTCAGCCACCGCAGACTTTTCTGGGTGATTCAATCTTATAGGCTACGTGCATGAAGTCTACTAGCGCCTCTAGCGGGCAATGGAGAACGATTGAACTCCATTTTATCATTGTTTCATACCTATAATTTTTTAAATGTACTAATATTATTTAATTCAGCTGTGTGCGTATAATATAACTTGCATAACATAAAAGAAAGGTTGAAATTATTTATTTTGATTTTTTTTTCTTCAATTATAACGTACCTATTATAGAGAAAAAGTCTTAATTCGTCCAAATTGACAGGATAATCTCAAATTATAACGCCGAAGATCTTGCAGATCGGGTTTGTATTTATCAAACACTATATCCCTTTTACCGAGGAAGCATTGAAGAAAAGCGTGAAATTAGTTTTGCCATATTAAACATGTTGAAGAATATGTTGCTGACAATATTAACAACAAAATTATTGCGAAGTGCATCTGACAAACTTCTATCACTGAAACATCTTACAAATTAGAGATAGAGGTAAATTCATTAATCCCAAATCGATGATGAATATTTCTAATTTCACAATTGAATTACAAACATATTTGGTATATAGATTAATAATGAAAGACAGACAATACTCTGTTTACCACTTTGATTCACTTCACTCGTTTTTTTTATGCTATAACTGGGTACATGTAATCTATGAAACTATATTTCACTTGAATCATCCTTAACACAACAGCCTGAAACAGAACAAACGTTTTCCTATGTTTTATATGCAATTATTTTCACTTTTAAACTACAATGACAGCTCATCGACGTATTCTGAGAAATGAAGTTCAATAGTTACAATGGTGCTCACTATGAGCGCTCGCATCGATATTTGTTCAAACTCTGCCCCCTTGCACATAGCCTATATGACGAGAATGCTTTTTCAATCTTTTTTCGACAGCCCTCTTGGTTTATCCAGTATAAACTTTGTCACATTGACAAGAAATACCTGGATACTGTAGAGGAAATCTGTCTTTAACATTACCATTGAGAGTTTGAATTTTCAAACTGGAGTGAATGATGTTTTGATGTCATATTTATGTAGAAGCCTTCCAATTTTATCCGTTATATCAACTACGTAAGTCAACGTAACAAATATTTTCTTATTATTCGGATCTTGAAGAGGAGGCGTAAAATTCTTCTGTCTAAGTCCTCTCTTGATCTGTGATCTGTGTTTTATCATAGCCATTCTTCAAGAAAACATCATCTGAAAGTTTGATTCCATCAGATAGTTTACTTGAATGACATAAGGAAGAGGCTCTCTGATATAAAGTTTTTATAGTACAAAACTATACTGAGTGGATGAGTTTACCTCAATACTGAATTTAATGTTTCTGTATTGCATGTTCAGATGATTCAGAAAAACATTCAATTCATTTTTACCATGAGGCGAACAGCAAAGAAAAGACATCATCAACATAAAATAGGTTTCTTCATAGCTGTGCTTAAAGCTTTTTGCTCAAATTTTTTACACTTAGCTTCTTGTTAGCTGTCACCAGCTTTTCTTATCATTCTGTCATTTCCTGTTGGAATCATTCCAAAGACATTTCATTTGACGTATTGTAATAAAGCTTCTAGAAGGACAAATTTTTCATTCTGTAACAAATTTGCATCGCAAATTGCTTTGAGGGGTTGCTACTAGAGATTTTTGATATTCTGAATTTAATCTGGTGATTTAAAAGCCTCTAGATGGAGAGATTTGTGTGGAATAGCAATTTTTTATTCGCGAACAGTAGATTCTGAATTTTTTGCATTTGTAATTTACGGCTTTCAAAATAAGAGAATTATAAGAAACCACAGAACGTGCAGTTTATAAATTCAAATGGTTTTCAAACATGGACCTACGCCCTGTCCAGAGCGCCCAGCAGAATTTGTGTGAGACATTATTTTCTGTAAATCCCAAAGTCTGTCGCCAATATCTCTCCGACGAAGGTCTGGTCTGTCAAAACTGATTTCTCGCTGACAGCTTATTGTTCAATATCTACCCCGATCTTAAATTTGTAGTGGTGCATCAAAGTTCCATTCAACGTGACAAAACGAACAGTTGGAAACCGTTTTTGGAACACTTCACAATTCACAAAAACCAAGCGTCTGTTTTGTTGATTGCTTTCCATTGCTAAAATCGAGAGTAGTTGAAGAGTTCTCGGCCGGAAGAATGGGGCTGTGCAATATTCCAGATCTATGTGTCCAGTAGTTTTTTTGTAGCAGTGACGATATGTAATCGATTCCTATTTATCTCATGAAATGGCTGAAATTGAAATTCATGCTGTTCAAAAGTGAGCATCTGAATCCGAACATGGCCATACATTAATCCAAGATAATGAATGCACGACTGTAACCATCTTGATAGACCACGTCCACCATATTTAACGTGATGTTTTGGGTATGTGAAAGCTGACTGCTTGCTGGGAGCCACGTCTATTAATAGTCGTCCAAAACATATTTGTTTGAAACATTTTTCAAGACTGTCTAGACTTATCTAAACGCAATCCCTTTGATTTTTCTTGACATATCATAGCTGTAGATGAATCTTGAGTTCATCACCACCCGCCTGAGACCAATCAGCACCCTAAACAATAGATTAAAGCAGGAGAAAGTGCGCCTAAAGGAGCTAAAACAGTTTCGTCTATTTTAAACTATTTTAATTGAAATATAAATCCATAAAAATGTTTATGGAGCTTTCCTCCAATCAGCTGAGGCAATTTGATTTCTATGAAATAATGTTTTATGAAGCACATTAAGACTTATGTTGCTATTGTGGGTATGACTATATACGATTCTCCTGTGAATTGGCAAAATTTGTTCCGCAAACAATGCTTTATGTATAAAATGTTACATATTTTAGTACCACCAAACGACCGTCACGCGACTAGGACAATAAAACTATATTTTATGGCCGTAATTCCCAAGCAGAATTTCAGCAGCCACATTTAAAAGATAAAACTATTGGAATGCCATAAATTTTTGAAATTGTTCTTTGACAGTGTGATGTTTACGAGCGCGAACTTCTGAAGTAGAAACAATTTCCGTAATCTGTAAGCTATTTTCATCAATATGTCAACAACACTTTATAAAGAGTATGAAGGTCGACGTTGATGAATTGACGTTTCGGAAGGCATCCGTATTTTTTAGGAAAGAAAAGGATATCAACAAATTGAGAATAAAAACAGTTTGGATTAGGATATTGCTATCTCGGCCACAATTTTTTCGCTTTGCCAATATCCACGCAAATTTTCGGTTCTAGAAAACAACGCTACACTGCTCAAAACAAGTTTTGATCATTTCTTTAGGTGGGAAGAACATACAAGATAATATCTCAAACCCTTGACACCTCTTTCGTATTTGTCTCCCGTGAACGAAATATGAGGAGGTTATTGAACTTTGTTCACGGAAATTGGAATATTTGGTGATAAACAAAAACGTGAACAATATTTAAAGTTTGCATGTTTGCATCCAGATAATTAGTCACGTTCACGGGGGCTTTGATCATAAATTTATTTTAATTAACGTACTCAAAAGGATATAAATTATGTTTTGACGGTTGGTTTGGAACTAATTATAAATATTATTTATTTCAGTTCGAGTAACACAAAAAGCAAGTTCGCATTACAGTGAAGTTAGTAAATTGTTCCAGCAAAGTTTGCTGAAATTTTGTGGAATAACTCTGAAGTTCCGATAACAAGCACACAAAAGCTGAAGGATTGTTGAGAACGGTTCATGTTTTTCCATTAGAATTATAATTGAGAACTTGATATATGCAAAAAGTTGCATACGATATTTTATTCTAGTGTTAGACAGTCCAGCAAGATTCTAATAAAAATATTATATTTGCAGGAGGAAATGCATTCTAACATGTAATAAAAATTTCGTTTCTACAAATTACTTTTCATATTGGAATATTGTTAAAGACTGCATACATTTGCATACACGAATTTCATATGAAAGACTTGCTGTTGAGAAATTTAGTGTATCATTCGGCAGGTGATGTGTTTTGACACTCGCATACTTCCAAAATTAATAACCCACAGTTTCTTACACAACTGAACAAGGAGATGAACTCACAGGAAAGTCCGCTTCACTTTCACGAACCATAAAAAATCCGACACTTAAATCGATCATCGCAAAACGAAAAAATATCTCAAAAAGAATCCGCAATGGGTATAATTAATACCCCCAAATGTTGATTAATGACTAACTGAAGAAAGATCCGGTTTGATGCTCACTTGTTCTGTTGCGTAGCCCTTTGGGATGCGTAACACTTTCTCGCTATTAATTTAAATGTGCCTTGCGAATTTATAAACTGCAACCATGAAATTAAACTTTGTGTAACATCCTACATTTTTCAAGATCCTGTTTGTATTATAGTAAACGGGTCGATAAATTTTTAACCGTGTTATTAACACGTAATTCGCATTACGCTACACTTGGTTAAGCAATATAAAAAGGTTTTGGCGTGAATGATGATGAGAATTTTATTGGTTCCTGAATATTTCATCCTTTTCGTTTATTCTATTCGCTTAACAGGACAGAGAACAAGAAAAATTTAATTTGAAAAAATGTGATTTTCTCATGTCTGAAAACCATTTGAATTTATAAACTGCACGTTCTGAACGCTGTAAATTAAAAGTGCAAAAAATTCAGAATCTACTGTTCGCGAATAAAAAATTACTATTCCATACAAATCTCTTAATCCAGAAGCTTTCAAATCACCAAATTAAATTTGGAATATCAAAAAACCTCAAACAGCAACCCCTTAAAGCAATTTGTGATGTAAATTTGTTACAGAATGAAAAATTAATCCTTCTAAAAGCATTATTACAGTACATTAAATGGAATGTCCTTGGAATGATTTCAACAGGAAATGGCAGAATGTTATGAAAAACTGAAGACAACTAACAAGAAGCTTAGTGCAAAAAACTTGAGCTGTTTTTGGAGAAACTCATTTGTTTTCAGCACTATGTTATCTTTGCTCATTTCAGGATAAAAGTCCGCCCGGAAAGGAGAATATTGTGCTGATTTTTTTCTAAAAATGATTGATATATCTATTTTGAGGTCTTCCGAGACAATTAAGACAGTTTCCACTTGTCTCTTTGTGTGTAATATCCCACGGTAACTGTCGCAACTTCAAAATAATTTCATCACAATTCAATCGTATTGGATTGTGGTTTGATTGGGCTCACCGGAAGCCACACATTGATTCTAAGATTTTTTGTGTAACTTGCATAATATTCAAGATATCGGATGTTAATTAGTAACCTGATCATTGACTGTTATCGATCGAAGTCGAAAAGATGATGACAATCGTTTGTTTTTATAGACTGACTTGATCTTGACATTATCTAATAACAAGTGATGAAATTAAGACCTTTACATTCAAGTATATAGTTTTAAAAATCTATCATGAACATCATTAGATATATTTTTTGCATATAATAATACGATAATCAAACGCAAGATCGCATCTTTCCACGACTAAAAGATTTGAATTTATCCAAAAAACTCTAAAAATCTGTCAGGTAAAAAGTGCGCCTTCGACCTAGTCGGCAACTGAAATGCATTTCCGCCGGTACAGTCGATTGTTATGATAATAGTAGGCAATCATTCAGATACTACAGCAAACTAAAATACTAAATTTCAATACTCTATAGCCGATCGTTTCAAGTTTATGCAAAAAATTCTGAAAGACTGTCAAGTAAGGTGCACTTTCGGCTCAGTCGATCTCATTGAAAATAGGATATGAGCATTGAGATGGTACTATCACCTCAAATACTATTTACAACATTCTACGTTCAATAGCTTTTGATTTATGCAGAAAATTTAGAAAAATGCTTCGAGTGAAGGGCACTTCTAGTACAGACGATTACAACCATAATGCTAGGTGCACAACTAGACCTTAGACCAGTCTTAAATACAAAATTTAAATAAATAAATATGTTTTATTGGGTATAAGTTCTGTAATTTATTAGAAACACAACGTTTCAACAGCAAAGTGCTGCCTTTTTCAAGTGAAAAGAAATATATATATATTTCTTTTCACTTGAAAAAGGCAGCACTTTGCTGTTGAAACGTTGTGTTTCTAATAAATTACAGAACTTATACCCAATAAAACATATTTATTTATAAAATGAGTTCTGAAAAGTTTTTTCCTTTATAAAATTTAAACATCATATGTTCGACGGGATTTGAAATCTGGGAGCTATGAACGCACATACGTACAGACATCAAGCCGAAAATAGTCAAAATAGATTCAGAGATGCTCAAAGCGGTTATTTTCATTAAAATCTTGAAATATGAGTTTTGTCAGTTTCACAATATTTACTTGTACTTTGTACAAGTGAGTAAAAATACACTGAGAAAACTGAATTGCACCACTCAAGTGGTCAAAAGTATAAGTAATAAGATTCTGCTACTTAAGTGGTAAAACTCAAGTGGTAAAAACCAAAGTTGTAAGTTGTGTAAGACAAATTTTTAGGATAAAAAGTGGTTCTTATGTACACAAAAGTTGGATACTTGTGATATAGACTATTAGTTTGAAATAGTATATTCTAAAACAAGTATTGGAATGACATTTGTTTCAAACTAGCGAAAAGTTTGTAATCCGAGCCGAAGACGAGATCTACGCGATTTGCGAGTGTAGAATACGCCATTCCAAACATTCTCAAAACAGTGTCAGGGTTGTTCATCACGGTGCGTAAATGCTGCATTTTAACTCTCTATTTGAAGTTAAGAAAAATGCATCGTGTCGCATGAAATCACAGCACACAGCACAAAATCTTGTGTATGACATGGTTAATTTTTATTTGTATCAAAATGCAAAGAATAATGCAGCATTTAATGCAGTGTGTCAAACGGTCCTTGGAGAAATAATTTTTTGTTTTCAAATTTTGTATGAACGAATATAATTTAATAAGGATATAAATACATTTTTGTATATTTGATGGAAAACATCAAGTTTAATATGTGGAAATCAGTAAAAAAAAAGAGCCAGTTTTCCATTTAGCAACACTTTTCTATAATTAGCAACAAAAAATAACAAACAAGAAGTGTATTATAATACGCGCCCAAATAACAGCTTTAACCTAATTAAGAAAAAATTACAGATTAATCATATAAGACAACAAAAATTTTCTCGATTTCGCCGGAAACAAATCTAAAGTCGCTTTTTTAGCTGCATCCAGAATTTCGCGATAAACTTCAGCTTCTGACGTTTCTGACAAATTTTTTTTAATATTGTTTATTTGTTGCTTTGCAGTTGTCAAAACCGTTACTACATTTTTGCAAGAGCACAATCTTGATTAGTATTTCTGTAGAAAATTATTTCTATTTTTAGCGTCTTCCACTCAAGTTTTTCCATCAAGTATACAAAAATATAGCATGTTCAACACGGAAGAAAAGCGATATTACTTTGCTCGTGCAAATTTAACTCCTTAAAACATTTATGCCCAGTTGCACCGCTATCACTTAACTTTAAATACAGAATAATTACCATGGGAACAATTGTCGATACAATGGTAACCATAGATATTATTCTTCCCTTAAAATTAAGTGACGGCGGTGCAACTGGCCATTACAGTAAACTCTCACTTTTCTATACTTGTCAAACAATCTACTATTCCTAACTGTAAAGCTTTGACGTTTGATGTCTTATTTGTTTTACAACTGCAAGTAGTATCGGTTACTACTCAAATAGTAATTTTGTTTTGCTATCCTTATTTATTTATTTATTGATTTATTTACAACCATCCAACAGGATGCAAAGCATCCCGATTATAGAGGGTTGGACAAACAAAAATACATATGAATCAACATGAACGATGTTGATAATGACAAAAATAATAATAATAATACAAAACAGAAGGAATAATAATCATAGTTCACAAAATTCGCCTTGAATACTCGATCAAATTCCGTTTCAGAACTAGCAGCGAACAATGAAAGATATCTAATTGAATATTGGATTCATGCTGACCATATATGAAGCACAATCTTCTTCATAATTGGACATAATAATGCCCGTATTAAAAGTACTTATTGTTTTATTCGATCTACATGGTTCACATGGTACAGTGAAATTAATATTAGCCTAACTGGAGCTGTCATTTATATAATTGTGTATTATTTAATAAAGATATATGCAGGAAGCAAAAATACAACTTTTCTCTAAAGAAATCATGTTATATTCCAATAGAGAGCTAGTGTACGAATAAGAAATTGGATTAAATGAATTATCAAATTTTCTGGAGCAATAAAGAACAAATTTTTTCTGTATTCGTTCAACTTCTTCACTATATTCAGCGTATATCGAATTCCATACAACAAGACAGTATTCGAGACCGGATCTAATAAAAGAATGGAATAATGACTCACTTAGTTTTTTTGGGAACAGTCTCACCAACATCAGTTAGATTTATCTGAAGGTTATTGCAATAACAATGGTTTCCGGATAAAATATCCTTGACATAAACTTGACGTTGGTGAAACCGGCTTTTAGTGTGAATATTTGAATTGCGCGCTCATATTTTGTCTCATCAACTTAGGCTACATCCCCATGGATCCGTATATACGTACATACGTATACGTATTTACGTACCAAACATACAAGCCTGTCCCCATGAAGCATGCGTGTATCTGTATCCGTATTGAATTTGACATTTATCTGACGTTTATATCTAACCTAGCTTTTTATAATGAATTTAGAAACTTTATTGTTAAATTTCATTAGTTTATCTCGTTAGCTAAATTCCACGGCATTATATCGATGACAAGGCTTGGTAGAAAAGATAAAAAAGTTGTACCAGTTGGCACTATTATTGGAGCAGTCAGAGCTAGTGGAAGATATTACAAAATCACGTTCTTGTTGGGTTCGCCCAATATTTACCGAACCAAGGTGCAAATGATAATTTGATGAAGGAAATGGAAGAAAATGATCCAGATAAACGCATTATTCTAATGCAATTGTTGCGCTAGCACCGTCGATTCTTTTTACAGAGCATTCATATGCTGCGAAATCTGTAGATGCTGATTTCAGGCACCACCCACAACAACCGCATTCAAAAAAATGTTTTTCTACAGTCACTATGGAATGATACTCATACCACACGCTGTAGCGTGCGGAATAAGGGTCATTCCGCACGCTTAGAAATTCCTACGAGAGCCGCGTAACGTCGCGAAAAAACTGTTCCATTGCTGTCATAATTTAATTCCTCTTTGATTTTCTTATCATTTCTCTCCAAAAAAATATCAATATGAGTATTTTTATCAAAGTTTTATGAATTGGAATGAGATCAATGAAGCAAATTCTTTTTCAAAAAACTGCATATTTTGGTTATAAATATTCCCGCGAACACCTTTGACTGTAGAAAAAATAACATCCGTCACTCGTCACTCATGTGAATTCTGCCACTCGACTTCGTCTCGTGGCTGAATTATTCGCATTCGCATGGAATGATCTCCATTCCGCACTCGTATCGGAATATACTATTTTGTTATTATTTTGTACACTGTATGCACAAAATCAACTTGGCATAAAATTCAAACAACGATAAAAGTATTGTATACGCATGCGTCAATTCGTCCGTATCCGTAAAAAGTTAAACTAAACCAACTTTCGTAAGTAGTGTCCTTGAAACTCTCCGTATCGTGAATACTTTATTCTCATTGGTTCTACATGAATACGTATACGTATATACGGATGCATGGGGATGCAGCCTTAGTAGAGTGAAGTGAAATTATTCAAGGTACCACTACAAAAAAGAGATAGTTTTATTTTTCAGGAGTTGAAATGCTATTTCGCTCACGTATGCTTGGTTGAACTAGATATAACTCAACTTATAATAAGATATTAGTTACTTTGATCATATTTATCCCCAGGTAAAACATGTAAGGCTTACACATATGATGTAATTGCACAAGAAAGTTGTTAGAGGTTGTTCCTCTATATTCTAAGAAAGCAGTAGCTTGCATCGATCTTACAGACATGCGCTATGTAGTTTTTTTTGAAATTCTCGTGGTAATTAGCTCTTCCATACACCTAAAACCTGAAATTCATACTCCTACTCTTTGTTTACATCTTGTCGTTTCTCAGCAATATTCTTCTGCCATATTCGTTCATATTTTCTTATTTTGAGAAGTATCGATGTTGTTGCTGCTTATACTTCTTATTAGCAGGAACTTATGAATAAGCACTATTTGGTTTATTTTCTTAGTACAGTCATTTCGTGCTAAAAAAAGAGGTTACCTGGAAAATTAACCAGGTGCATTGAAAATGGCTAATTTTATAGACTTCGATGTGCTCTTTTCCCATTTCAACTTTGCCATCTCGTATCTATCTATATTGGAAAAATGACATCTAAAAACGGTTTTTTGACAATATCTCCTTTCTGCTCATATCACGATAAAAGCATTCGCATATAAAATGAAACTAGAGGAAAATTTCTACAATTTATGTGATAACAATTTTAACTGAAATTTGTGAATTATAAAATTAACTTCAATCTAAAAACTATATTAACACTAAATATTTTACTATGTGTTGAAAAACCGAGTTACTATAGCCCGTCTTCCGTAGTTATAAAGGAATGCGTCGCTTTTGTGTCAGGTGCCCTTGCCTCCCAACAGTGTCGTTTGTATTTATAGAGCCATGGCTTCTGAAGGCCGTATGACACGATGCATAATTTCTCTCAAAATTATGTTTCAAAATTATGATCAAAAAAATGTACTGTGGCATACATCAAGATACCATCAAAAAAATGTTCAAAAAATTGTACAAAAAAAGGTAGGACTCGCTCTATATTCTTACAAATTTTCTTTCAAAATATGCACAATACGAATGCGCATTGGCATAAATAAAGATTCTCATTTGTTTGATATTTTATGCCCAAATATGAATTGCTGTTGTTATGAGAGTTATGATTATTTTAGAAATATTGTGCTCCAGAGATCAAATCATAATTTTAAATGAGGAATTTTATTTCATCCATTTAGATATTTTTATTCAATCTGATAATTGTTACGCGAAATAGCTTGTGCGCATATGCGTGAACATTCAAAATGCGCACAATATGAATGCGTACTAGCATAAATATATATTTTAGTCTGTTTGGCAGTTACTTTTTGTGTACATTGTTGGTTTGAGATATTATTATTCTCAACAATCACTATTATCGACGATAACAATAATAATATAAATTTATGCTCCATAAAGGAGCGGACACTCAGTTGGAAAACGTGAAGCCTAAAATGTGATGCGGCAGCTGTTAGAGAGATAGCGAGAGCGGGCCCAGCTTTGCGTGCGTCATATGCAGAAATAAGATTATATTTCAATTATTTTCAATAAAATACAATGGCCAGATAGATTTCTTATTTTCATTACGTTAAATACTACATTATTTATCAATTGAAAGGCAAAAGTGGAAGAAAATTAGCATTTCTATCTATTAAAACCTGCAATGAATTAGTACATTATGATGAAACATGTTCTATAAATGTTTCTTTGGACACGAGTTTTCTGATTATGAATTATAATAGGCACATAAATAATTTGATGAATATTTTATATTACATTGGGCGTGATAAAATTGAAAAAATATACACAAACAGTTTTTTATTCACTAGAAGAAGGGTAGAAATAGAAAATGATGCTCTACAAAAATTTTTTGCTTGTTAAACATGAACGAAAAATTAACCAAAATTATAATATACATCTACGATCTCACAAAAAATAACAGTTTTTGACATAATTTGTGGTGTAAAAAAAGTTATTAAATTATACTGCGCAATAAAAGTTTTATTACTTGACTCTATTCTATCAGTAAATATTTTAAACATAGTTTTTACTACTCATTTAGGATAAGTATTATTTTGCACATATTTCTCTGGGCGGTAAATGGTTCTTTGGCTTTTGCGTGCGCCAAGTATAATTTACCGCCCAGAAAAAACAAGCGCAAAATAGTATTTACCCGCATTCATAATAAAAAATTGTATCTGCAACTCGTGCGGTGTTGTCAGTTTCCAGCTTGAGCTCTCGTGGGTAACCGAGAATTTATTGCACTTGTTGCATAATATACTATTGTTAATTTCAATTTTTTGAAAGTAGCACAGGAGAAATAAAAAAACTATTCTAATATGCCACAGGGCTAACAAGAACACTTGCTTCGCTCACTTTTGACATAATTGTATTCTCAATAACTTTTATATATTGACGAAAAGTGAAGAAATTAATGTTGCAATTCTATGTAAATTTATAAGTTTTATGAATTAATAAATTTATTGAGGAGAAGTTTCCCTGAAGTTGATAAAAATAATTAAATTTATACGTTTAATAATTTGAAACATTGATATAGCCTTTCAATTTCTAAAGTAGAATTGTTAGTAGATCTGCTATTATAATTTTAAAATAATTTCTACTCACTTTTACATCTCTAGACGACCATTTTTCATAATATCCTCCTCTCTGAAATGTTTTTTAGAAACGTAATCTGTAATTTCCAATGTTCTATTCTGTCGTGTTATCTTCTTGCGCCACTTATTTAATAAAATATCATTTCTGGGTACAGAAAAAGACAATATTTCTCTTTAAAAGTTCTGTACATACTATTACAATTTGGCACAAAACATTTTATTCCTATTTTACAATATATTTTGACGTGAAAATACTAAATAGAGCGAAACTCGCTATTTTCTTCCATACAAACATGGGCCCGCCTCTACCTATCTCTCAGTTACCTTCTCTCTCTAACAATATTACATTTCTGGCTTCACTTTTGCAATACAGTTAAGATAGGGAATTGCATAGGAGTGCATCAATCTTGATATTTTTGTTCAATCTGACAGTTGTTAGGTGAAGTAGCATGTGCGCAGATGCGTGGACAGATTAATGTACAAAATTTTGTAGTAGTGACATATAGGCCTTCAAAATAATGTTCAAAAAATTGTAAGAATTTTTGTTAGAAATTTTGAACATAATTTTGAGAGAAATGATGCATCGTGTCATACGGCCTTTAATAAAGTAATTTTTTTTATTTGTGCTAATCCATTGCACAAAAGTGGAATGATTGAAGTGGAAGAAAAAGAATTGGCGACATTTCATGAATCAAGTATTAAGAGAAAGGACAATAAAGATAAACTTTTGGTGGGACAGACATTGATAGTGGTTCACGATGTATGTTGGAAACGATATAATATTGAGAAGTTGATCGCTGCATCTTTGCGTAGAGGAAGCTATGTCACGAATTCTCATCCACAACTGCGATCTACGCTCCCAACTATGGATTTTACGAAAAAAAAAAAAGAATCGCAGACATTGTGAAAAACTTTCTTTAATTTCATTTTGTATATTGATGTTTTCATCGTGAAATGAGTTGGAAAGCAGATATTGTCAAAAAAGTGCTTTTGGACGCCATTTTTCCAATATGGTGGCACAAAGTTGAAATTCGGAAAGAGCATATCGAAATCTATAAAAATCTATTTCTCATGATTGCGTACACATAAGTTGGTCGTTATTTCTTTTAACTTTTTTAATAGCTTCTGTGCTTTGATAAACACGGATACTTCTGGGAATGAACTTTGCAATCAGTAACTAAGATCTAACAAACTGCAGTTGTAATAGTGCAAGTTGACCAAACAATGTGATACCAGGAAAAACTGAGAGCCTGAAATGAAAGCTTACCTTTATATAACAACTGATAAAAATAATAAAACACAATATATTTACAACATATAAAGGTATGCTGGAATCAATATCCCAAGAAACAGTCAGCAAAAAGAAAGTATAAAATCTAATATCAAAGTTCCCGGGAAGCTTGTGAACTTCATAGTCATCCACATAGCAGCCAATCAAATAGGTCTGCTAACAACCTCTTGGAATAAGATCAAAGCTCAAAGCAATTAGAATCTGATGCAGAAACAATTATCCTCACCTTTGCTCAATTCCAGGTTAATAATTATTGAATATGTTTGCAATATGCAGATTCAAATTTTAAGATCATAAATTCAATTATGAAACATTTGTGATATGTAAAGCATTCTGTAGGGCGTTAAGCAAAAACAATAGCACATAATTCAGAAGTATGAACAGTGCTTGACAAAATATGCAAATTATGTTAACTTATGCATCTGCTACCGCAGTGCACCAACTTATGTCATTATTGAGATACAGAGGCTGCATATAATACATAGCTAATCTTAAACAAGGTTAAAGTTTGTCTGAGGGAGGATTAGGTTGATGTAATTTGCTTACAGAAATGACATCAACAGATTCAATTCATGTCAAACGTATTTTATTATGTTTATAATATTAAAACTCATGTGGGAGCAATTGGAACATAAATAATTAATTTTGACTTAAATGCAATTATTTGAAGCACCAAATTTCTACCCGTTATCCATCTTTTTAAAGCTTTCTACCTTATCGTTAGTCACACTGAATAATTTATTACCTTGTGGGATTCTAGGCCTTCAAGTTTTAAATTATAGGAAACGGTTACTGATTTAATGTGAACTATTGTACTAGATCGTGCTAATTGAATTGAATCCCATTTCAATACAATACTCGTACATCAAGTAAAGAAAGATTCCTTGCTCTACCCTATTCCACAGTAATGCTGTGAGTCGAAGTTTGGGAGTAATTTATTCATCCCAAGTAATTTGAATAATACAATTTGTAGGAGAAAATGTTGAAATCATTGCAAGGAAAGTGGAGTAAGATTTTAATTATTTTTAACTACTGTAACTTGAGTTCACTCTGTAACTGGAAGACTTGAAATAATTGATTTATTTCAAGTGATTTGAATGGAATACTTATAATTAAAACATTGACAACACTGTCAAAATACACAAGCAAGGGGCAAAGGTTGGCCTGTTCAGGAATCATGGGAACTGTTGCAATTGGAGCTCTTATTAAGTCTATCTCTATTACACTCGAAAGAGGAAAAATGCGGAACACCCAAAATTCTTTGTGGTGTTGAACAAGCATTCCGTTTTATAGAAGGTGCCTGACCGAACTAATATTGAACATGCCATAGACGAGATCTACATGATAGAAATTCCTGCAGGGGATTATTGAAAATAAATCAATAACCCGATAGACAAAAATGTGATTGTCGTTTGCACAGACAATCCCAAAATCGTGAATGGAACCGAGGTGGGAATACATAGAGCAAAAGGACTAAGACACGACCATTCATGTGAACTCAGAACAATTGGGACAATTTCAATAGGTGTATGGCTACTATTGAACAAAAGGTTGCAGATAGTCTGTATAAGATTGTTAAGAAGAGGAGTGGAGTCAAGCTGTGGTGGGAATCCTGCTCTATTGACAACTGAAATTACCGTTGGCGGCAGCACTGTGCTTACAAAATGGTGGATCAAAAGTGGCTTACGGCAAGTTTGTAATCTGTTTGCAATGTAAAAACGTTGATAATCAGCAAAGAAATATTCATATTTCGTTGAATGATTCAATTCAATTTCATTTGTGCGAGAGAGTATTGGCTTTAATTTTTTATAACATTTAGTTTTTTCTTTTAAAATCTTTTTATTTGTATATGAATTTTAGTTGTAAATAGAATACTGAATGAGGTTATGAAATTCATAGCTTCAAAGAAGATAATATTACAGGGGAGTATTTATGACATTTTTGTATTGCACATTTCAGCTTTCTCTGTACGAATTTTTCTAATCCGCATAGCTTGTTTATGAACTGGATCGTAGTCTCCAAATTTATTTACTACCGATACTTTCCTTTTCCCTTTCTAGGAAATTTATGGAAACTCAAATCAACAATTCAACTAAATTTGGAATGACATCTATACACAAAACAATTTTCAACAGTTCTTCGTTTGGATTCCATATTTTAAAGAGTAAAATCTTGAGAAAGACTAATTTCAGTATTGCAACGAGGTTATGTAATTTAACAATAAAGTCGAAAGCCAAGTATTCTTTACTAAATTAATTGCAACAAATCCAATATGAACTACTGTAGTATAAAATTTCATAGAGACAACCTCAAAAAATTCATTGAATATTGCTAACAAAGCCATTAACATAACATATGATCATATGGAAATTAAGGTTGGATCCATTTTACAATATAGCTCTGCTTATAACCGCTAGGTGGCTACGGGTTAATTTCAGTTACCAATGCTAAATACATAGGATAAACATTCATTGCCAACTTCAAATAAACGAAATTTCAATGATTAAAATAAATAATGTGAGTGATGTTTTCTTGGGATTTCAGTCAATTTAATTTTATTTCTTTCCTGCTTTACAGTTTCGGCTGCACCTCAGCCATTCTCAAAAGCGCTACAATTTTATTTTATTACTAATTATGTGTTTATGAATGTTAAAATACTAACAAATGAATTATTGTTTAAAAAAATTGAAGTTATACATATGTTTAAATTGATATTGTAATGTTTATTGCTTGATGAATCACTCTGTAAATAAATAAAAGTCACTATTTAATAATCTAAATGAAATAAAATCTTTAATTCTTCTTATGTCACTAATAACAGTATATTTATATATTAATCACTTAATTCTAATTTAATCAAAGTCACAGATATTTATATTTCACTATTTATATGCACTGTTCACTGTACTTGTTACTTCATTATCTATTTCACACTAATACTCTTATTACTGTACTGTCTGTCCGTCTTTCTGCTTGGCCTTATATAGTGAAATATTGTTCTCGAATTTTTCCATTTCGCGACTCTTTCCATTTCTAGAAATCACCAGATGCTTCCATTGAGAGGGGTGATGGGCTGCGGCGCGGTGCGGCGTAAGCGGCCGAAGAAGCTCCGCCCCATACTACTTCTTTTCTACGAGCTCCCTCCCTCACTCCGCACGTCACAATATTAATATTAATAAGCGGAAAAAATAGAAATTTTCTCTTGTCCTTTGCCACATCCGACATCTATGGAAGGCGTTGGCTATCTGCATGTTAAAAATCGTGCGTGCACGCATTGTCAAAAAAATACATATTGACACTGGTAGAAGTTTGTCAATTGTGGTGTCAATCAATTAAAATTGTGCATCACGCAAGGTGTCAAAAATATAAACAAAATCAAAAAAGGAGCATGAGCCTAGATCTGAAGGATGTTGTTGTAAATCGTGCTAAGCGCTATAGTATCTGTCTTTTCATTAATATTTTGTTTGTCCTGTTTTATATACAACATCTCTAATGTAAGTCTTTTATTTAAGTTTACTTCATCATGGATAATACTAGTTTCATCAAAATTCCAGTGTCAATATGTATTTTTTTGACAATGCGTGCACGCACGATTTTTAACATGCAGTTAGCCAACGCCTTCCATAGATGTCGGGTGTGGCAAAGGACAAGAGAAAATTTCTCTTTTTCCGCTTATTAATATTAATATCAATTTAAGCATATGTATAACTTCAATTTTTTTAAACAATAATTCATTTGTTAGTATTTTAACATTCATAAACACATAATTAGTAATAAAATAAAATTGTAGCGCTTTTGAGGATGGCTGAAGTGCAGCCGAAACTGTAACGCAGAAAAAAAATAAAATTAAATTGACTGAAATCCCAAGAAAACATCACTCACATTATTTATAAATCCAGTCAGCGTCAACCATTTTATCTATTAAAATAAATGGAAATGTTTGTCTTCGGTTAAAAATACATGATTTTGAATCATTTGGTTCCTTATTCTATTCTTCTAAAGAGCTTCCATCCGTTGAAATATTATTTTTTCATATTTTAACAAAGCTTCAATATGATATGTATAGTGCGCAACGCTGTGGACTTTCGGAAGTATTTTTGACATCTGACGTTTAGTAGTGGTACTGCGTTTCATAACCAAACAAACTTATTGATGATAAATCTACATCAAAAAAATAATATCGATGGAAGAATAAATGGGTTACTCAATCAGTGTACCGTCAAGTCAGGGAATGAATAGAAAATCTTGTTTATTCTAATCACACATACTCTTCTTATTTCATCTCATGCGGCGACGTTGCCAAGCGTATGATTAGTTCATAATTTTAGTAGCTTTTGTACAATTTTTTTGAGTAATAATTTAATTTTCTCTGAAACTATAAACAAGACTTTTTTGAAACTTGATACACATGTTTATAAGACTTTCGTAGATATTTTGACGATTTTTTGTAATTTTGTCATTTCAGGTAGTCGAGATAATGACGTATAAATCAATGTGAAACATGTCGCGCGCATTAACGCAATTTAATAACATGTCACCGAACAGCAACTTTGACATTTTTTATCCCGATAACTAGAAACAAGATTGAGTTCAAACTTTGCCAGAATATTCTTCACTAAACAAATAATATACTGTAAAAATGGAAATAAATTCTCATATACGTTGATTTCCTTCTCAACAACTATAGATGACTGGATAGGGCATGAAACCAATTATATGAAGCTAATTAAAACAATCGCTACAGTGAGAGTGAGTAGTAGTCAAACCAGATGCAGCACATCAGACGTTAATTCGGTGGCCACTTTCCTCACTTTGTTTGCTTCACTAGATTATGGTTTATTCTAGCTTGAATGCTCATCCATTTTTTTTACACAGATCAAGTGGTCAGCCCTATCTGAAAGCGATAAAGTCTTCTGTACTGTATTGCATTCGTTGTCCGTTTGAATTAAAGTGAATATAGGAACCTGGATATTCAGGGATTTAAGGGAGCCAGCAGCGTCGTAGCTAGGATTCTTGGCGCCAAGGAGAAGACTCCTATATACCGTCTTTTAAAAGTTGAATGCTTATTATTACTTATTATGATTTATTATCTGGCTGATTGCGTCCCTGACGCGTGCTCTTGTTGCCAGGTCCTAGTTACGACTTTAGATCTTTAGCTGATCGCCTAGTTAATTAAGAAGCACAGTAGCCATTTATTGCTTGCGGTATTCCTATAGGAAGGGTCGAATAAGAGATTAGAACATTTCTTCAAATACAATCAAAAAGAAAGAGACAAGAAAGGTTCTTTCATATGGTCCACTTTCCATAGAAAGGCGAAAAGTAAGATTGATGTGAGTCAATGATACAAGATCTTGTAGATACAAGCAAGGCTCTTTCAGCATGAAGCATCCAAGAAAAGGACATAAAGTCCACTTTCCATTAAAAGGCGAAAAGTCTGATGTGAAGCAATGACACAAGATTCATTAGATGTACAACAGTTCAGAGACAAGTAAGAATTTTTGGGATGAACCATCAAACAAAAGGTAATCTACTCTCCATGAGAGGGCAAAATTTTAGACTATTGATAAGATTTATAACGAGACACTGTTCAACGCAAAAACATCTCCGTATATTGAAATTAAAACAAGAGCCATTAAGCAGAGGATGTGGAGAAGAGAATAGAACCCATAAACACATCTCGTTATTGCGAGACATTCATTGTCAGTAAACATGGTCTTCCAGAAGCGCAAGAACTACACTCAAGACTTTGAAAAACTTGGAGAACATCCTGGATTTCGATAAACAGATGAGATTTCTATCAGGATACAATAGACCATAAGGCTGCAGTACAGGGGTTTTGGAAATAAAAATAATATCATCCAAATAAATCTGCTGATCGTGCCATCGAGTTTTTGCATGACATCAAGTTTGAAGAAACAAGAATAGTCGCAAGATGCTCATCGATTCATGGTAGATTGGTCAGATAAGCGATTGAGATACTTAAACATCCAAACAATTTCAACCATACTGTTGGTTTTAAATTATCAAATGTTCGGCTTTTTATAATCAATAACACACATATATAATGACTATGTTTTAGTTGGCGTAGTTCTGTGTATATTTTAGATTATATAGTACACTGAAGACTATTTGATACTGCAGTTGTGAGCCAAACCAATAGCAAACAGTAGCGCTACGCTGTCTTATTGAAATGTCGTGTATTTTGTGATTTGGGATGTGTGCGGAGCTGTACCAAGTAGGACATATTCCTCTGTTTCGGGTTTTCATGAGGTTTTCCTCAAGCCTTGGGTGAATGCCAGAGGATTTTATTCTTTTTGTTTAGATGTGTTATCCACGTTATCACATCTAGTATTCTGTATATTTTTAGTATCTAGTTACTTGCCTTGTTTTATTTTATCATTGTTTTCTGAAGAAGATCCTTGGCCAAAGGATCAAAACGTCAAAGTTTCAAATAAATATACAGAATTTAAAATCAAAAGTCGTTTTTATTCAATAAAATTCTGAGAAATGTTTAAATTATTATAAATAATATCATATATTGTGACCATTGAAGGATTTGATATTGTAGCGCCTTTGCTCAGCAGTATAACAGAAGAGACTGGTGCTGAGGATAAAAATCATGAGATCAGTTGCGTTTCAGCATCAGGTATGAACAATTTGTGTCTGTCACTTTTACATTAGAACTAATCAGCATTTCAAATTTTCTCTTGGAGATCTTTTTTTATCATACCTATTGTAACATGCAAAGGTGTCATAATTCGTAAAAATAAAATATGCCCTGAATCCGACTCTGCCTGGGCGGAGCCTTTCATCTTTTTGCGCCGCGCAGCTCTACACATTCGAGCATTCGAGTAGCCTGCTAGAATGACGTAGAAATTTCTAGAGTGAACATCCGAATATATAGGGCCGAGCGGCCTGACTGAGAGAATAGTGAATATCCAGGGCATGAGCAGCTAAAAGCGAAGTGTAATAAATATTATTAGCATTATTATTATCATTTTAAATCCTTTAATACCCTTACGGGTTTCAGGTTTAATTTTAGTTCATATTATTCACGAAGTCTTTCCACTCTTTTCGATTTTTTGCCATTCTCTTTGCCTTTTGGGTGCTTATGATGTTTCTTCTCAGTATTTCTTCCACTATATCCTGCTATGTTTTGGCTGATCCTCCTCTTTTCTTTCCCTTCACTATTTTCCATGCTTGTTTGATTTTCCGAGTTTCCGGCATTCTTATTAGGTGACTGTACCATGCAGCTTGTTTCTTTTCAATGGTGGTTTGTATATTTTTAATTTGTAGTCTAGCTCTTACATGTTCATTTCTGATTTTGTCTATCCTTGTAACCCCTTCTACTCTTCTTAGGAATCTAATTTCACTCGCTTGTATTTTACTCTCAAGCCTATTATACATCTTCCATGACTCACTTCCATATTGTAACGTGCGAGAGTGTGGAAGCTCGTAAAGGTGACCTTGAATGGGCGGAGCCTTTCATCCTCCCTGCATCGTGCCGCACCGCATCACATCGCTCTTCCCGATGGAAGTCTCTAGCAATATTTCAGAAATGTGATAGAAAATTCGAGAAATGGATATTTCTATATATAAACGCAAGAAAACAATTTGAGAGGAGTAATGTAATGGTGACGCTAGAGCAGTGAATAACAAAAAGTGAAGTGATCAGTGGATATAAATAGTTAAATATAAATATCTGCGACTTTGTTTGAGTTAGTATTCAGTGATAAATAAATAATATAATGTTTTTAGTGATATCCAGAAGAATAAAACTTTTATTTAATTTCAAATTATTAAATAGTGACTTTTATTTTAATTATAAGCAATTTCGAAGCAATGAACATTACAGTATATTAATGTTGGTCTATATATTGCTTTGGAAGTGTCATCTTAGTTTCCTTAGATATCTGTTTATTGTTCAATATTGTTTTGTTCATTGAGTAATAGCTTTTATTCGCGTTGAATATTCTTTGGTTTATTTCTTCTTCAATTCCTCCTCTATTATGTATAACAGCTCCAAGGTATGTGAATGTTTCCACTTGTTCTACCTCTTTCCCGTTCATTGTTACGTTTGCTTCTATGTCTTCTTTTGCTATTACCATTAGTTTTGTTGAATGACCATAGATTTTCAGATTTTATTATCACTTGTACGTAGGAAATAGCCTGAATACCGAATTTCAGCATTCTAGAACTTCAGAAAGCACTCTAAGTATGAAGAATGAGATTTGAGTATTTATAAATTCTATAGCAGGGTTATGGAAATAAAATGAGATCAGAAACGTTACTCCAAGTCGAATGCTGAAATTGAATGACGCTCTTAATATGCCTGACCTCAAAGACTTCAAGATATTATACATAAGTGAATCACAAATACAGTACAAAATATCAATAAGTCAAATCACACAGAGCAGGACCTGTGTATGCCACACTCAGAAATTTGTAAGAGGTGTAATTGATTTTAATACTGATTGTAAGCTAAGGCCAATGGTTGAAGACATTTCTGGACAGCTTCAGAGTCGAGTTGGGATAGCACAACACTTGGTGGGAACATGAGAATGAAAAATATATGGTTGATGTCAATAGTCAGAAATAATTCTTGAAAGCCGGAGGGAAAAACTACTATGAAAGTATGAAACCAACCAGTCCCCAAAAATAATCCTTTGAGACCTAAAAGAAGAACTGAAATTACCCAGCAAAACCCAAAGGAAAAACTTAAAAAATAAGGTTTAAGTCTTGATGGCCTGAGGAAGAGTGGGAAAGCTAGTCGACAAATGTAATTAAACTGTAGTACGTGATTTTGATTATGAGTTGATAGCATTAAGTGATATTTTTAACGCAGCAAAGAATCACAATAATATCGCAACTTTCATCTTGTTCCACAAATCAGCAGCCTTTCGATTGCTCAATATAGGTGCGACAAACATTTTAATAACTCAATAATTTACTACAAGAATTTAAACGACATCTTGTATTGAACCTCATATAAAAAGACTCGTGGGAGCAATTGAAAATATTGTGTGTTAATTTTTAAGATGAAAGATTATACTTTCACATTTGCTCATTCATATGATTGTATATTTATTTGAGGCGGATACAACAATCAATTTTTCTGATTTAATATAGTACATATTAAACAGAAGAGAAAATAGTGACACAATTGACTGGAATATTGATTCAGCAGGCTATCCTACCGACTGCGCCAGTTATGTTAATAAATATCTGATACTAAGCACTCGTGTCTTTCGAAAATAACAAATATTATACTATAAGTTTTTGATAATTGTGCTGATAACTAATTTAACATCAATGTAACGCAATTTGTGATTGTGACTGTTTCAAACTAATTAGATTCATTTCGTAAGTGCTGCTGCCGTATCCACAGAACTGTCATCCTAATTAAATGTGTTTGCCGTGATATATCAAGCTACTTTCTGATATTTTATTTCGTATGTTGTAGTAACAATTTACATGTGTCGTATGTTTTAAGCACGTCTCTAGTTAACGTACTTTACGTTTTCAAGCTTAGTGCAAGACGTACTTGCTAGTCAGAGCAATAACGATGCAAATTCTGTGAATAAGGCCTCGTACACGGCGCAGTCTGACACATACTTTCTTGTAGAGTTGAAATAGTGCATTCGTTTGTTGGAAATATATTTGGAATGGTTGGATTTCCCCAATTTAGTTTGCCATAACAGATCTTACATTGCAATTTGTTGAACTGGGAGTTTATTTGGAATATCTCTTCCTATTTGCAATAGCTGCTTTTAACAAAATACTGGTTTATCAGAATTTATTTTATTGGAACTTTCTGCTAATCACTAAAAAACACTTCATTCAAAATTTCAGTCATCTCTTTTCAAGCTCCCTTCACGACAACATTGTTCTTTCTTCCCCTTGAATAGGAATTTTTATCTGAACCAATCTACAATTCATTTTCCAAATTGCAATTACTGCTTATAGAGTCTAAAAGCCCCAAGTAAACTGAATTTTTTGATGTGGGTTGTATCTATGTTGGTGGCTGTCCATCAAACCCACGTCCGAATTGTTGAGCCGATTTTGCTCGAGATTTATATCTAGAAGTTCTAATATCATATCGAGACCGAGAAAAAAAAAATCACTATCCTTTTCAAAATAGATTGGTGTCTTAGTCACAAATTTAATGTTTCAGAAACTCTAGATTCAGGTTACGTTTCTCTTCTTGTGGTTTATCAATGAAAAATTTACTCATGAATTTAATGTTTGACTTTTCCGCATTTGATCGTGAAATTTACTTTAATATTTTACGGAAATTTATGGGACGTGAATCCCATTATGCAAAATTGATTATAGCACAATGCATAATGCACACTTGATTATAATAAAATTCAAGATGCAAAATGAACAGAAACAGAATCTATGATGAGATGAAATTTCATCAATAAATTAGTAGGCTTCCTGATAGTCCGTGAGATGGAGCATACATTTTTCGTTGATTATCGCTTACTAGAAACTTCGTGAGTGACTTCATTGTGATAAGTCCGACAGCTTTCACATTTGACGAAATTCTTGATTTGGGGGCGTTTTTCAGCGAGGGCTAATTGAACATGTCAATTTCATGAAGCCTTAAAAATGTATTATCGTCATATTGATGTTTACACTAATCGAAAGATTTTTTTTATTATAAAATGAAAAATAATATTGTCCGACATGAATATTGGGGGCCAGCGGTGAGTCCGACAAGCCGCACTTGTCACAAGTACGTTGGTATGAAAACGGATTACCGCTAGTCTGAGACTTTGAGGATGTGACCAATTATTTTTTTCTAAAATTTGGTCATTTCTTCCGACAAATTTTCGGGGGCGTTTTCTCAGTCCGACACTGAAAACGTGTCAGGATTATAACAGCTCCTTCATCAATGACCGCTTGTCGGACCAAAACAGTCATAATTTGAAAACATATTATCTGTCCGAAAACATATTGTCCGACAGAAATATTGGATCTTGGAAAACGCTCACACACATATGACTCAGTTTTTGACGTATTTAATATCAAGAGATAAGTAATGGACATTGTTTATAAGCTAGTAATGAATAATTCATTAACAAAATAATTGGAAAAAGTTAAGTAGGAAATAGAAAAAGAAATATATTACTATGTCGCTAAGTTAGAACATTACATTGGTATTTGATACTTCATCAAAATCTAAAATTAGGATAAGTGGTTCCCATTCAAGATTTTCAAGTGACTTTCTCCTCCGACTATAGGAAGGGAAGAGAAATCTTTGAAATTTTTCTCCAGCTATTCTCTCATTCGGTGCAAATTTCTTCAGATATACTTTAAATATGCCATATCTCACATTTTCCACACAGACTTCAACTGAGCCAAGTTTCACATCACATCGTGTGCGCGGTACAAAGTTTTCTCTTCACGTCGTAAAATTAAAATGGGATACCTGTATATACTTTCAGCTTTCTGCACTCGATCATATAAACTTCAAGTATGCCAAATATCAAATTTGCTTGAAAAGGGATACAAAGCTTCCTCTTCACGTATTAATATATAGATCAAAACGGACACCTGTATATAATTTTCACTTTCTGCACATCTTCTCCATATAAATTTTGAATATGCCAAATCTCACACTCCTCCGTGTATGCAATATGCTTGAAAAGAGGTTGAAAGTTTGCTCTTGACGTATTCATATATATATATATATATATATATATATATATATATATATATATATATATATATATATATATATATCACAGTTGAAAATAAATTTGAATGATATTCAAGGTGATTATCACAGTATACTGACTTTATATCACACATTTGATTCCAAAATAATATTAATATATTGGTGCGCAAGCCTTTCTTAAATTATTTATAATCAATAATCATAATGACTTGATATGCATTCCATGTATGTATATGCCTATGAACGCAGCCACATTCATACCACATATTTTCGCTTTTTCTAAAGTATTGCCCCACTTAAATTGTCGGACATGGATACAGTAATGTTCTAGACACTATTTGGATGAAAAATAAAAAACATAGGGATGAGCAGTCATTGATGAAGGAACTGTTATAATCCTGACACGTTTTCAGTGTCGGACTGAGAAAACGCCCCCAGAAATTTGTCGGACAAAATGACCAAATTTTAGAAAAAAAATAATTGAACATGTCCTCAAAGTCTCAGGCTAGCAGTAGTCCGTTTTCATACCAACGTACTTGTGACAAGTGCGGCTTGTCGGACTTACCGCTGGCCCCCAATATTCATGTCGGACAATATTATTTTTCATTTTATAATCAAAAAATTTTTCGATTAGTGTAAACATCAATATGACGGTAATACATTTTTAAGACTTCATGAAATTGACATGTTCAATTAGCCCTCGCTGAAAAACGCCCCCAAATCAAGAATTTCGTCAAATGTGAAAGCTGTCGGACTCATCACAATGAAGTCACTCACGAAGTTTCAAGTGAGCGGTAATTAACGAAAAATTTATGCCCTGTCTCACGGACTATGAAGGGCACAATATTGAAAGAAAAATTGATTTTAGTCAGATGAAACATTTGTCTCCTCAAAGTTCATTAACTTTTTTTTCAACCTCCATTGACCGGTCACTGGATGATACCTTTCTGAATTTTTTTTCAAGACAAATTTGCGAAGCGCTTGCCCATAAGGAGCGTGATATTAATGATGCTAGACTTATTTGGTTATCAAATAAATGAACGGTGCACCTACACTCAAGATCCGTTGAAATTTAAGACAAAAAATGAAAACGTGGGTTGGTGTTTGAGAAGTGTATTTGCAGGACTCATTAATTATAATCTACTATTTTACGAATAGAAATACAAAAAGTAACGGAGAGTCTGTTTATAAAACCAATTCATTATTTCAGGAGCAAAAAATTGTCTGTATTACAAATTTATTTCGCAGGATAAACAATTTTTATGTAGAATAAATATACAAGCTGATAGATTTGAACCTTCGATCCTTCATTTCCTCAAGTTGTTACTCGGTTACAATCAGAATTATTGTAATCTGCTACTTTTTGATCCTCTCTAAAAAATTGAAGATTTATTGATGCAAAAGATAAACCTGTCGATAATATAATTTATTTTTCGAGGAGTATTGATGTCTTTATGGAAACGTTCATTCAATATTGTTGCAATTTCGTAGCAAATGTCATTCGCAAACGTAAAATTCATTAATATCCCGATATGATAAATTGTCTTTCCATTCTTTTTTCGCATATGTCAAAATAAAACAAGACTTCAAAAACAACTATTGTTAATTCACATGTACTACGATGTGACAGTCATTAATATATCTTTGTGTTGCAGGAAAAATAAGACATTAAAGTGTCGAAAAGTCTTCAGTATTTGCCAACATTAAGATTTTACTTGTTGAGTGTTTTACATGGCACTACATCATATGAAGCAGCAATAAATAATAAATATGTCCTACCTTCACTTTGACCTCCAAGCTTTGTAACAGGAATGTAAATTCTCCAACCTGAAAAAAAAAGAATTTATATCAGGTAATTTATTCATCTCATGTTATATATTTCAGGTTTCTACAATTATTCGTATTTTCCAAAAAATCCAGCAATTTCCAACGACTGACTGCGCCAAATTCTTCCGACTAAATATGAGAATTAGTAGCCTTTTTTGCAACAAAAAGTTGAAACTTGTGCCAATTGTTCTATCACTTCTTCAGCTATCTCGAAACGTGAATTGGGTATCATTTCTATGGTGACGTTACATTTGTAACTTCACACCGCGGCGTACAGCCGAGGGCATGACGTCGAGAATCAAAAAAATTCAAGTTTGTACAGTGTACATGCGCTTTCGGTTAAACTAATGCAATTACAAAGGTACAAAGGTCCGTATTCTCACCTGTTGTTCCAGCGCTATTTAAACAATAAGTGGAACGAATTAAAGTGCAACACTAATTGAAGCAATAAAATGAAAAACGATAATACGGGCTTAACAGTTTGCGAGAATTTCTTGCCATTATTAACTATTTTCATTTCACTTGTTGAGCTCACAATCGTTTGGAAAAATCGTATACATTACTGACACGAAGACAGTTGGGATCCATTTCAAACAATCATCACAATTGAAATTAAGCTACTCTACGATAAATCAAAAACTAAAATACTAGCCCTTTCATTTATTATCAAGGCTGCTGCCGCGCTCCCTGTCAAGTGAGAACAGGCAACCCATATTTTTATCAATGTCCCTAACATCGGTTGAAACAAATTACAACTTTTTGTTTTTCAAGAAATTCCCAGTAATCATTTGTTTTTTGATAAATCGGTCAAGTTTCAGCAAATATGAAGCCCTGTGGTATCCTACACATTTATAGCTATAAAGGCGAAAAAAAATATACATTAATATTCTTGTCACAAGTCTTACAACCTTTTCATGTCTCAACGTAGGGTTTACAATTTGTAATTGAACATTCTATAGATGAAACTTTCTTTTCTATTGCGATATGTCAACAAATAACATAAAAATCGTAAAATTCTCAAATTTTGTCACGTGACCGACGAAACGTTATTATTGGCCAAGCGGCGCTGTGATGTCATAACGCATGTTGGCAACTGGAAGTCAGTGCATAAGAGATAGGAACCGTGAATCAGCTCGTGGTTCGTGAAGCAACAGTCAGATAATTTGTCAGAGGCTTATGAATTATTGGTTGCTGATTTTTTCTCGAAAAGTGAAGAGATAGATCTTTATTATAGTTCTTTCGTTTGACAGTATATCTATTATTGTGTGCATAGTTTAGTAAATCATTCAGCACGTTATAATTAGCTACTGAAATATCTTAGGCCAGGGGCCCGTTGCATAATAAAATACAAGTTAATATTCTTGGTAAAAATACACGTAAAAATACTAATAATATTAACTTGTGGTTTATTATGCAACAGGCTCCTGGTCTTACGAATAACTTTATTCGGTGGATAATATCCATAGCAACAACTGTTGCAATAATTGTTACCATAGTAATTATCCAGGGAATAATGTTATTCGGAAATGAAAAGACCGGGCCTTGTTGAATATTCAGTGTTAATCTATAAATGTTTGTTAACACGCAATATTCATTCGCTAAAATTTGAAATATACCATTGCAATTGTATGAATTTATAATAGTGTTATGTCACAAGAAACTAATCTAACGTTTTAAATGCATACAAAATAATGAATAACAATATATCTTCATGGATATCAAGTTCATTTCCAGTAACTTTTTTGGAAGTTACATATAGTTAAACCTTTTCTTGGAAATAATCTATACATTTTTCAGAATTTTTTGATTTTAAAAAGTAGTTTTATTGTTTTCTTGGAATCTCAAAGTACTTGAAAAACATGATAAATTCATAGCAGATATTGTGCTTAAGACTGGAACTCTTGGACTATTTTTAGATTATCTTACTTAGGACGACAGCCAATTTCGTATATCGTTCTTTCTCAATAACGTTTGAAAATATGTACTTACATTGAAAGGTCTTAACAATATTAATGGAAAGTCAAACAAGAAGACACTCGCGGTATTACGTCGGGTTTATTGTGGGTAACCTCTTTTCTCGTATCGCCTGTGTTGGGACGTTTATAAACAACTTATTTGGTTTGTGATAACTGCTGCTAACACAGCCAGGCCCAATATAATTCTAATCTGCCGGTTTTCTTTTGAGAACCAGGGCTCTCTTTCGCTAGCTCCATTTTGAGCAATAATACAGCTAAGTGTCATCGTGCGCAGTGACGTCACAATAAATGGTGGTTTTTCGTGACCTCTTCCAACGTCGCTTATTTTTCAATTATCTTGGTCAATCACAACGATTTTCCTCAGCAGAAAATATGACGTGGGCATCAAATAACTTACTTGTACATCGTTGGATAAATCTTTTTTGCATATAAAAATACAATAGTCAAACACTAAATCGCATATTTCCACGCCTAATAGTTTTAGATTCATCCAAAAAATTATAAAAATCTGTCAAGTAAAGTGCGCTTTCGGCCCAGTCGGTTGCTATGAAAACAGTAGGTTATCATTCTTATGATACAACATTCCTTAATACTGATTTCCAAGATTCTACGACTAACAGCTCTGCAAGAGCAAAATGAAAAATGAAAATCAACCGAAGTGCACTTCCAGATCAGTCGATTGTTATGAGAATAGTAGGCAATCATTCAGATGCTATAGCAGACTGAAATATCAAATTTCATTACTCTACAGCCGATTGTTACGAATTTATGCGAAAAATTTCAAAAGACTGTCAAGTGCACTTCCGGTTCAGTTGATCTCAATGAAAATAGAATATGAGCATTAAGACGGTATGATCGTCTTAAATACTGAATTCTAACATTCCATTCTTAATTGTTTTGGATTTTTGCAGAAAATCCAAAAATTTTTTGGAGTAAAGTGCGCTTGCAATCGTAATGCGAGGTGCGAGTCTTAAATACAAAATTTCAGCCTCATACATTTGACGGATTTTGAGATTTGCGGGTTACGAACATACGTACTCACATACATACGTACCGACATCAAGCCGAAAGTAGTTAAAACGGATATTTCCATCAAAATCTCGAAAGTTGAATTATGTTGGTTTCACAATACTTGTATTTTGTACAAGTAAGTAAAAATTGATGTTAATAGATTTTTGAATGTGCATATAGTTCATCTTTGAGAAATCATGGGAAATTCTATTATAATGTTATACTTGTGTATATATTTGAGATTTAGTTACATAGTCATAAAGTCATAAACTAGAATAGAAGTTAAGTAGACTGTCATTTCGTCCGCGTAGTAGTAAGTAGAGTCAATTCTATGTATAGCTACCTACTTGTAAGTTGTAATTATATATACTTGTATATTTTTCGATATATCAAATCATAATACAAATATAACATAGTTTATATCCTATAAAAACCCATCAATTCTTTATATCCAATTGATATATCCAATTTAGGGCGAAATATTCTGTTGGAAATAGTCTGACACAGTCGGCTATCAATAAAATTTTGTGTAGGGTATAAATATTGAAAGTTGAAATAACTTCTAATCTGGAGAAACTTTCTGTCAGGGAAGTTTGACACATTCAGATCTCCTACTATTATTTATAAGAGCAGATATCATAGAAAACAAAATGTGAGATTTATTTGTCTAATTATAATCTAACGTTAAAACATAAATATCGTATAAAGTTTGTGACTGACGTATCAAACTTCATAAAACTTCACAGAATATCATAGTTTTATATATCTATTTGATGAGCTTTGGCTCCAGTTTCAAACTTCATCCTTACATAACAAATCATGAAATACGAGTCGAGTATCATAATTCTATTTGGAAATCAGTGATTTGAATTTCACATTTGTTACGAAGATAACCAAACAAATATAATCAGCAATAGTGAAAATTTGTTAAATTCTAATGGTATACTTTTTAGAAAATATTAATTGTAGTAATCTGGATATGGATAGTCATATTGGAACTGGATATACTATTGGTAGCATTATGTATAGGGAACAATTGAAGATAAACATATTTACGAGTTATCAAATTATAGTAACCCTGGGGATGTTTCCATTTCATCATTTGCTTTCTCAATTTTTTTTTGGAACTTCGGATTCAGTAATAGAGCTTTACGCTTATTGGACTGTGACTAGGGAATGCAATCTCGAACCGAGATCGCAAGTTCGAGATCTCGTGGGACTAGAAATTTCGATTTCGCGAGATCTCGGCATTTTCGAGATCTCGGGTACTTTTCGAAAAACTCTATTGTTTTCATTCGGGAAACTAAGGCGCGATAAAAACTGCCTGGCATGTTATGTGATTGAGTGGGGATTTCATCCCCTAATATAGAAAGCTAGGATTTCAAGGTAGAAATACCAGGAGATTTCATTTTAAAAACAGGACGCAGTAGTGCAGTAATTAATTAATAGTGATATGACATCTACGCAATGAGAAGAAACTCAATGAAACTCAAATAGTAGTTATTACAATTGTTTATGGACGTATCTTCAATGCAACTATATAAAAAATAGATGATTGAATCATAAAATAAACAACCCTTCAGTTTTATCTTAGGTGATTTCTAACGCTCCAAAAAACTGAAGACGTTTTCTACAAACTTTCCAGGACATCCCAAATCCTCTCAAAAGCCAGGATATGTTTTAGGAAAACAGGACGGTTGGCAACTCTAGAAAAACGGCATTTCACTTCATCTGCTTTGTACCTAGCAGCCAAAAATGCCGTCTCAGACTGAACACTGGTTGGCATCAGCCAGACTAAGCAGTTATTAGCAAACTATAAAAATTAACCTCTTAACTCAAGAGATTTTTTCTTTGTGAGTGACTCTAGCCTATCTTTAGATGTAGAAACACGCAAAAAAGACGTTTACATGCCTTTAGAGCCTTTTCTGATTCCTCTAGTAAAGTCGTGTTAGTTCTTGCAGCAGCAGCAACTAGTTAATTAAAATCGTCTGCAATCATTAAAAGAGGCAATCTCGTCAATCTCGCGGGATCTCGCCTGATTTGCACTTTGGGATTGAGCTCGTAAAATAGCTCAAGATCTCGCGAGATCGAGATCCCGCGAGATCGGGATTGCCTAGCTGTGACAATGTATTTCAAAATTCAGAATATCTCATCAAGTAAGTGTACTATAAGTGTCTGACCCACCCATATCGAGTAAAGGACATGATTAATGCGAGTACGATGATATTATTATTACATATCTCTATAAGAGATTGATGACTGTGCACAAGTTCAGAAGTTACTTTGCAGTCGCTGAGAGCATGCAAACTTGCAAGTTTGTAGAAATTCTGATTACTTTATCTTGAGCCCCAAGTTCTTCAATTATGATTGCGCTTTGCAGAATGCCCATTATCTCTGTTTGAAAAACAGTGATGAAAGTGCCGAGGGATATGCTTACGTGCAGATTTAATTGCTCAGAGAAGATCCAAGTGCCTGACCCAGAGGGTGCTCTTGAGCCATCTGTATGAATTGAAATATCAGGTTCAAGACAAGCCTAATAATCCAGTTTGCTTCGATAGGGTTTATCAAAGATAGACTGAACAAATTACTTCCTGAAGAATAGAACAGTGTAAGCTACTTGCACTTGGTATGGAGAGGCGTAGGAGTAGTACGAATCGGACTAGTAATTGATTGATAGGCATACTATTCTGTGAACATGTTCTATTTTAGATATGGCTATTGTTTGTCTGACCAAACTAGAGCTTCCTATGTAACCATTGGCCTGATGATAGCTGTATACAGCCACAAAGAGAGCTTAGGCTTGAAACTCCAGTCTCTTCCTAAGACTCAACGGCACTGCCAAAAGAAGATGCAGGCTTTTTCAACTTTCCACATCAGGTGTAGATCTCAACCAAGCTTACAGTCAATAATAATACCCAGATCTTCTACTGAATCTGAGAACTTGAGTGTCTGATTGAATAGATTCGGTGTACTGACTTTCTTGGTGGAAGAACCATCTCAGTTTTGGTTGGGTTGACTGAAAGAGAGTGATCGTTGCACTATGATTCTGAGAGTTCTAACGCACTTTGCGCTAGTTGCTGTTGTATTGCTGCAGAAGACTATTATGATCCAGATAAGTGGTGAGAGAATACCTCATTGGGGACAGTCTCTGGTTCATACCCTCTGATTAAGCAATCGTCAGAGGAGAATTTTAAAGATCTCTGTTTAAGCATGAACACAATCCATTTGCATAATAAGAGCTCAACATTTCGTGTACGTAGGATTTCGACGGTCGACTTAAAAGAAGTTTTACCAAATGCTCCTTCTATATCAATTAATATTCCAGTGATTTACTGATTCTTTCAAATTAATTACCAAAGAGAATATTTACTTAGCGAGTGTATGTGAGAATTTGCAACAATACATAAAAAGTATCGTTTTGTACTTCACCACATTGCAAAACTCATCCAAACATTAATTTCAATCTGGAGTCGGGCAGAACCAGCCACAAAAGACAATGAACACTAAACTGCACTATAAACTTGCAAAATCCGTGATGTATCGCCGAATAGCATTCCGGTCTTAAAACGTTCCAACATAAATGAAATGTATCTTTTGGCAGAATTCAACTCTGATTGTTCTTAGCCTTGGAGATTTGCAACAATGTATATTTGATGAATGCTATCTTAAGAATGATGAAGTACTTTTAATGGTGATTCCGATTTGTTGCATACATTGTGGAAGCTGGAACCTTCAGAATAATCTTTGATGGAGATGATATTAAGAGTACTTTGTTTTTCATTCGTTTATTAATGTCTTGAGTTTCTGAAAACTTTATTGTTGAAATTGTGCACTCCATTGCAGAATATTCCTGGAAAATGGAGAAAGTTTTCTAATATAAAGCTGGAATGTTTCAAAAGAAATTCTGAAGAAGAAGAAGATGTATTTATTTCTCAATATAAGAATACTTTGCGGAAAATGCTAGGATTACACTCTGTACTGGACTAAACTGAAACTGAAACAAGTAAAAGTGGAACTGAATCGAACTTAAATAAACGACGTGAGCTTGGAGCCCTCCAAGTAATTCTAAAATAATTTGTTATTTAAGACACAACAGCGAAAAAGCGAGAACCATTACTACATTCTTGTCTAAAGAATCAAACAGTAATACAAATTGCTAAGAATATCTGACTGTTCCTTAATACAAATCATCTTACAGTATTATGTATGCAAATGAACAGAGCTACAGAACAACATACTAAATCACGCAAGACAACATGAACGAGAATGTCAAATAAATTCAATTCTTCAAGAATCTTTATCTCCCATTTCAAAAAGAGAAGTGTGAAGCCACTTGAATACTATTCGCAACGCCTTTTAAGAGCCCCGTTATGTAAATCAAAATTGCAGTCACTTTGCAATTCCGCAAAAGAAGTGGTATAACTAATCAAATATTTATGAATTTCAGATAGAGTTACTAATTAAATATCTTAGGGAGAGATTCAATTAAAATTTAATCAATTCTGGTTTGTTGTTTTAGCGTTTAATTATCAACTAAAACCAGGAAAAGTTTTTCTCTACTATAAAAAGGAATTAAAATGCATATTTGAAACTTCGAACACTTCAAAATGTATCCCATTGTGAGCCAGAATAATTCAATAATAATTTAATTATACACTGAAAACATTTTGACACTTCAAATTAGTAATTGGTACTTGATCACTATTTCAATTTGAAATCTTCATGTAGGTGTATCCTAACTATCTGAATAACAAAAAAACTACAGTTAATCAATAAAAAAATTACGGAATTATGCTCATACATCTTACTGTAGGCATTCAACAGCTAGTTAACAATGAATATAAATTTTTATCTACCACACTTTCTCTAATACATAATTTATGATCAACATACATTCTGAAAAGATAATCCTGAGTATTACTGTACCATTTGATGTAATAGAGTGGATTTGAATCTATGAAATTATTAATGAAAAGAATATTAAAGTTTGGTGTAATAAACATGTCATATTGGAACAATTTGTCACATCTTCCAGAATACTATTACGGTATTATTAAACACAACCTCAATTTAATTTCGGCAACTGGTGCAATAATCTCGCGTAATTTACGTTAAGCTGTTGTTTTCCTAATTTGATGATCTGAACATAGCCACCCACGACAAATCTGAGGGCACGACGCAAATTGGTGCCTTTAATGTTTTATATCCGACGTCTACGTCTTGCAGCTCGTTTCCTGAATTTCTCAGATTATGATGAATTGAAACACCGAGTAAGCTGGTAGATATATATTTTTTAGTGCATTTTTCCGAAAAAAGCGCTATTATATTCACTTTGGCTGTCTGGCTGGCTGGCGTGACGCTGAGTTCTCAGCAACTATACTATTTACAGACTTGAAACTGGTACTAAATAAAAGCTACTGTTTCGTAGGCTTGCACAAGTTGCTTTAATTCAAGCTCAGTGATTGTGGAAGATTAAATTATTCAATTACTTGTTTCAAGTGAAACAATGTCCATAGATATATATGACATTAGGGATATGGCAACTAAAATTTATTAAAGTAGATAAAAATTTAGTTACAACTTTAGCCGGGGGTGTCACTATTATTATGTACAGTTGTCAAATCTGTCCGAGATTCATTCAATGATTTGTTTGATGCAAATTTGAAGCTTATTAGAATGAATCACTATTATAGGCTACGTGCATGAAGTATACTAGCGCCTCTAGCGGGCAATGGAGAACGATTGAACTCCATTTTATCATTGTTTCATACCTATAATTTTTTAAATGTACTAATATTATTTAATTCAGCTGTGTGCGTACAATATAACTTGCATAGCATAAAAGGTACGTTGAAATTATTTATTTTGAGTATTTTTTTCTTCAATTATAACGTACCTATCATAGAGAAAATGTCTTAATTCGTCCAAATTGACAGGATAACCTCAAATTATGACGTCAATGATCTTGCAGATCGGGTTTGTATTTATCAAACACTGTATCCCTTTTACCGGGGAAGCATTGAAGAAAAGCGTGAAATTAGTTTGGCCATATTAAACATGTTGAAGAATATGTTGCTGACAATATTAACAACAAAGTTATTGCGAAGTGCACCTGACAAACTTCTACCACTGAAACATCTTACAAATTAGAGATAGAGGTAAATTCATAAATCCCAAATCGATGATGAATATTTCTAATTTCACAAATGAATTACAAACATATTTGTTATATAGATTAATAATGAAAGACAGACAATACTCTATTTACCGCTTTGATTCACTTCACTCGTTTTTTTATGTTATAATTGGGTACATGAAATCTATGAAACTATATTTCACTTGAATCATCCTTAACACAACAGCCTGAAACAGAACAAACGTTTTTCCATGTTTTATATGCAATTATTTTCACTTTTATACTACAATGCTCAATGACAGCTCATTGACGTATTCTGAGAAATGGAGTTCAATGGTTACAATGGTGCTCACCATGAGCGCTCGCATCGATATTTGTTCAAACTCCGCCCCCTTGCACATAGCCTATTGGTTGAAAATTTGTTTAATTTTGGTGTATTTTTTTTTTATATAGCTTTGATAAAGAGCAAATTTTAATTTTAAGGTACAGCACTTGACCTCCAGTCAGTCAATAACTAAACAATGAAGAATAAAAGGTATTTTTGAGTTTGTACATGCATAAATTATGTACCTATCAAATAGTCAACTTGAAACTAGTACTAAATGGAAGCTGCTGTTTCGTATATTTGCCCAAACTGCTTGATTTAAAGGTCAGTAATTGTGGGAGATGATAATTTGCGAAATCTATGAAGTAACAAGCATTCATGAACTGTCAAAAATGCGCTTTCATCATCTAGATGATTCTTCCATTTTTTAATCGATGTAGCATTTAGAACTAGATAGATAGTTCATTATTCGCCCTTCGATAATGAATTTGATTCTACAAGCTGTTGAGTTTGTGAAGGTTTACTCAAAATATATTGTAAGCTGCATGCATTATCCAGTCATCAACGTAGCGTTTGTGATTTTCAATTTGAAATTTATTTCCGATATGATGGATCCTTTTAGCTTTTATCGAATCAGATTTGCTTCTGGATTACAGATTGATGAATCCATGGAACAACCATTTATTTGCAGATAATAGTGATAAGGAAGTTCAGTCAAATTTTATTTTATTCCCTCTCTTTTCTACAGATTCGACCTCACCTAGGTCATTTGCAGGAGAGCTACATATAAAAATAATATTGATATATTGCTGAAACAATCAACAAGATAAGAAAATAATTGTACTAACGAAAAAATTTGGAGAAATTATACATAATATAATTTTGAGGACAGCCAACAGTTATGGACACTCAAGACCAAGTGACATGATCAGGAATGCGCGTACACGCATAACACTAAATTTGCAAAAACGTCAGCTGTCAGTTGATTGAGTCAACCAATAAACAACGATCAAATCAAGATATGTATAGGAGAAATATGGCCATTGCAAAGAAAACATAATTACCTCAAAATGTTATTGTATATTGTACACAAAGCCAAAATATCAGTTTTCTCATTAACACTACTTGTATCATGTTTTATGCATAACATTTCAGTGTTAGTCTTTGGTTAAGGACAGTTTAATTATGGAGGATGCAGGAATTTTATCAATACTAGTCATTCCTTTGATTTTGAAAATGCTTGTATCTTTCAAAATGGAACTATCCTCAACAGATTAACACTAGAAGTAAAGAGTATTTTACTTCCAGAGTAAATGAAATTCACTCTGTTAGATGACAGTCGATTATTTGACAGCAATGATTCTGTTGTCATGAGGAAGCTCAAACTGATTTTGTTAAATGAAATAAATTTACTTCAGGAGTAAATTTACTTGGTTTTTTATAAAACCGGCCATACGAAACAAAATTTGGGGATTAGAGTATTGTTAGTAGGTACTTTAATCTTATGCATACTTGCTAGTTTGTGCCGACGGCCAATTCAAAAATACGAGTTGCTAGAGGCACGTTAAAACCATACTCACTTTTCTTAAAGACTGAGTGCTGATTTTTATGTATGTCTCAGAGAATATTGCTAAAAATTGATAATCACTTCCTATCGGCGGTAATTCCTGCTAGACGTTTTAAAGCTCGCAAAAAAATACCGTAATTTCATTTATTGTCTTAGTCCTAATTTTTATATACAACAACAATTTCAACACTTCTTATAAACAGTCTGACCAAGAGAGAGCTTGATGCTCATAGATACTTCGCTTACTATCAAGCGTACAAATAATGACGTCGCGCTCATACTTACAGCGATATTTTAATTGTGTCTGGGGGATGTTCAGCCCCTACGATTGGTCTGGCTGTTTACAGAAAGTATTCAAATTGTTCCCTGAGTCTCGTTTATAAGAATTAGGACTCAGACTATAAGTGAGACTACGTTATTTTTTTTGCGAGCTTTATTTAAAGCGTTTAGCAGGAACTACCGCCGCGCCGATCGGAAGTGACCGACAGTGTTTATAATCAATTTTTAACAATATTCTCTAAAACATAGATAAAAATCAGCATTCAGACTTCAAGTAAAGTTAGTGATGGCTTAACGTACCTCTAGCAAATGTTTGGCTTCCAATAATTAATAATAGACATATATAATTTGTAAAATATTTGTCTTGACTTTTATTTTCATCACGTTTTTGTTCATTATTGGAACTTAGTTCTTTTGTGAAAAATTTTTTATGACATGTTTGGACCTTGGAACTGTGTGCGTTGCAGAAACGGGACATCGTCCTAATGTGTTATATTAATTTAATCTTTTTTTTTCTATCATAATTGTCAAGACTCATAACGTTCATTCCTCTGTTTGAGGTTTTTACGTGGTTTTTCTTCAGACTTTGGGTAAATGTCAGAGGAATTTTGTTCTTTTCGCACTAAATGTGGAACCCACGTTTTCACATCTAGTAATCTGTATATTTTCAATTTTCAATTGTAATTATCTAGATACCTTCTTGCCTTGTTTATTTTTGTATCATTTTTTCTGAAGAAGACTTTCGAATAGAAAGTCGAAACATCAAAATAAATATAAATATACAGAATTGAAAACAAAAAAAATCTATTTATTATAATATAATTCTGAAAACATGTTTAGATCATCATCTTGATTTGATCCTTCAACTAATAGTTCTTTACTCGTGCGTTCTTGCAAATTTTGTGTTATGCGTGTACGCGCATTCCTGAATATGTCACTTGGTCTTGGGTGTCCATAACTGTCTAATGCATTTTAAAACAATCCTGAGGAATACTGGCAAATAATTTCTTGAAAATTATTTGGGATTTTATGGTAACTTCTGAACTCTACTATTCAATTAATTTATGAGTGGTGTGTCGATGGTTGTTGTAATTTGTTTCAAAGTGACTTTATGTTAACATATGATTCTTGCAAGTAGAAGGATTTTGGATTATAAATTCTGGTTTTCAAATAATATTCGGAGAATTTTTGCATTTAGTTGCTAGGGCATTCATAAAATGATAATTTTGATATTGTTAGCATTTTCTTTGATAGATCCTTTGGGTTGTTTTATTCATGACATGTTAGTTTTTATTCCCAACAAAAAAAATTCAAGATTCAAAGATTTGATGATATTTAACTTAGGTTCCTTTTTGTAAGGGCATAGATAGATAGATAGAGAGGGGGAGGGTGAAGAACACGCGCACCGAGGCCACTTTAAGGGCCCATTGTGCTACCTCCGGGTGCACAGCTACATGCTACTGGTCTTGAAGCCAGTCAACGCTGAGGAAGAAGGCTAACAAGTCAGCAGCAGGAGTTGTGCTAAGTGCAGCCATGGAAGGCCATGCTTCTCCCAGTATGGATCTTCTTTTACGAGATAGAGCGGAGCATTCACAAAGAATATGCTCCACTGTTTCATCGTCGTCCTTGCAGCCTCTACAAAGAGGACTGCTCGAAATTTTTATTCGGTGCATGTGCTTATTAAAGCGACCGTGCCCTGTAAGGACCTCTGTGAGAAGTTTAAGATTCCTCCTTGAAAGTCTTAGGAGATATTGGCCAGCTCGGTGGATGGCTTGGGGATAAGATTTTTCAGTTGTTTGCAATAAGTTGAAGTGTTCCAGCTGCTGGAGAATTTCTCAAAAGTAATTCTGTGGATTAAATTGTGAAAAACAGTTTTTGATAGGGGCAACATTAGTTCTGGACCATAAGGTCGAACTGACGAGCTTCGTTTAGCAAGGTTATCTGCACAGATGTTGCCTTCATTTCCATTGTGCCCTCTTACCCAAATAAGTTCCACAACGTTGTGTTGAGATATATTTGACAATGCAAGGTGACAGAGTTCGACAAGCCTAGATGTGAATTTGCATCCACTTAGGCTGCGAAGAGCAGCTTTACTGTCTGTATATATCTTTATATTTCCATTTATAAATTTGCGATCTTTGACCAATGTCGCGGAATGCAAAGTTGCAAAGATCTCTGTTTGGAAGACGCTGGGGTACTGTCCTAAGGGTATACTGACATACAAGTTAATTTGTTCTGAAAAGATACCAGAACCAGAACCTTTTCCTTTCTTGGAACCGTCAGTAAATATTTTAATATCAGAGGTTGAGCATATCTGACCATCCAATATGATTTGATAAGATTTATCAAAGTAGAATTTTGGAAGAATGGATTCGGTACTCATCTCTAGGAGAGGAGCTCCCGATGTTGCCTGCCTTAAGATGGAGCAATGCCTGGTATTAGCTCCAGTTTTAGGATACAAACCTAAGTGTAGGAGGCGAAGAATTCCCTTCGTGGCAACCTCCTCTAGGTGAAGATTAAGAGGGGTAAGACATAGAAGGACTTCCATCGCTGCTGTTGGAGTTGTGCGCATGGCACCTGTAATTGCTAGACATGCTAACCGTTGTATATGTTCTAGTTTTGATCGTGCAGTTGATTGTCTGACTCAAGGCCACCAAACAAATGCACCATAGGATATCATTGGCCTAATAATAGCAGTGTAGAGCCATAAGGTAAGCTTTGGGCTAAGACACCAAGTTTGACCTAAGGCTCGACGACATTGCCAAAAGGCTATACAAGCTTTTTCAACTTTGAAGTTCAGGTGTAAACTCCAGTTGAGTTTGCTGTCAACTATGATGCCCAGGTACTTGACGAAGTTAGACAAACTTAGTGTTTGGTTGAAGATTTTTGGCATATTCAGTGTGCCAATCTTTCGTTTCCTTGTGAAAAGGACTACTTCTGTCTTGGTTGGGTTGACCAAAATAGAATGTTCTTTACACCAGTGTTCAGTGAGTTTGAGAGCATCACCTGCTATACAAGCAAGAGTGGTCTCGAATCTACCGTTGAGCAGAATTGCAATATCATCCGCGTATCCGATAGTATGATAACCGTTATTGTTAAGGAGTTCCAGAAGACTGATAACAACAATCGCCCACAGAAGAGGTGAGAGTACACCTCCTTGAGGGCATCCTCTAGTAACGTAGCCTTTGTTATTTGATTCCCCAGTGGGAAATTGTATAGCTCTATGTTCTAGCATGAAATGAATCCATTTAACAAGAGGTGCTTCGACTCCATGTTCTTCGAGAGCATGGACAATGGAGAAGAATGTTGCTTTGTCAAAAGCTCCTTCTATATCAATGAATATACCCAGGGTGGAATTTTTATATTCCAGAGATTTCTCGATGTGCTGATCACGGCGTGAAGAGCAGTCTCGGTAGATCTGCCCTGGATATAGGCATGTTGGTTGGAGTGTAGCGGGTTGGTAGTCAGAGCCGTATCTCTTATGTGTCTATCGCAAAGTCTCTCCAAGATTTTAAGAAAAACAGAGGTAAGACTTATAGGACGATAGGATTTTGGTGTAGAGTAGTCTACACGCCCGGGTTTTGGAATATAGACTACTTTTACTTCCCTCCATAGGTGTGGAACATAAGTGAGGGTAATGCAGGCTCTAAAAATCCAAACCATGTGATGCATTGACAGATTGCACCTCCACCGAAGAAGAGCTGGTACAATCCTATCTGAGCCTGGGGATTTATATGGCTTTAGGTTTTCTATTACCCAGGCTATGCGATTTTCATCGACGACTACGCAGGAGAACCTGAGCGCCTCCTCTGAGGTAGAGTGTAAGGGCATATTAGTACCAAATGCATTAAGTGCGATATTGTATTGCGCAGTAATTTACATATAATTTGATATAAGAAATAGTGCAAGTCAAGTTCTCGTTTTTTCTCTATTTTGATTTACAACGACAGTAACTAACAATTTGATTCACCAAAAGGCCTTTTAGATATATCCTTAACTCATGATATATTATATAAGCTCTCTAATTTGGCTTAGCCATGCCGAATCACCGATTTTGCTGGATTATCGAGCTTCGATAATTTGAACAGGACTACAAGATAAATCATTCTCAATAAAAATGCAGATGATGAAATCATATTATTTATTTATACTCTAAACTTGTGCGCTCAATATGAATATTCGACAAAGTATATGTACATTTCGTAATTCTAGCAACTGCGGGGTCTAATTAAAAACATGGACAAAGTTTATTCAATTAATTTTTCATGTGAATTAAAAACTGCAAAGCCAAGTATCGAGTACAGTCAATGTAGAGGGAGACTTGAATTCATCCGAAAAAACCCGAACGCGGGTGTTTCATTCGATATATCGATAACTAGAAGAATTTTCTTTGAATGTTCATTTCGTAGAGCTCTGAATTATCAAATCTTGGTACTCCGAAAATCGTAATGTTCCTATTTGAGATATAATATAGAAAGACTGAAAACACTGCTCATCTCATCTGTGAAATAACCAATTTAGATGCAAGAATAGTAGGCGGTAAATCTTATATTCATTCGACAATATCTATTTCACGTACTTCAAGTATAAATGCGTTCCATAAACTTGAACAAACAGCATAAAAATCTCCGCAGGCAAATGGAAAACCCTAAAGGTAGGATAAATATCTGATCGCATGCATGAAATTGCTTCATTAGGATGCATGTAGAATATGAAATATCTTATGAGAGTCGAAACAACATGCCTCATTATAATAAATTCTGGGTGTTGCAACATTTTATATAAAATCGATAAAAAGCAGTTTTTCCTGTTTTCAAATGGTGTTTCAAAGTCAAGAAAAATTCATAAAGTTATTCAGGTGTCATCTTTAGTTTCTCTTCTCGTGGTCCATTCTTAGATCTTGAGTCATTCTACTTTTTATGTACCCGCTTAGACTCTTTGTCTTGTTGCAATTATTTTTATCTTGATAGAAAAATAAAATTTGCAACGCAATTTTTGTTGTTTCACCTTGTTGGAAGAATTAAAATTTATGATACAAACAGAGAAGATACATCAAGAAATATTCTTCCTTATGTTTTTTGAGCTTTTAGCATTGCGTATACTAAAGACTACATATTATTCCAGGTAATTGAATGCATTATATTTTTTGCTACTTCACGTGAGTCGTTTTCATGAGATGAATTTCATGATGAGTCTCTTAGGGCATGTAAAATAAAGTTTCCAGTAGTTCTGGCTGATAAAATAAAAAATCCTTCCTACAGCATGGAATAAAATGTGGAAAAATATTTCAAGCTGGTTCTTGGAAATGTTGCTTGAAGGAGCGGCACTGGTTGTCATGTACTAGCAACCTGTCTTAATTTAAAATTTTCATGGTTGTATTTATCTGTCAAATAAATGAATATGAATGAAGAGATTTCAATTTTACATGCGTAGTTGTTGAATCATCTTTCATTGTTTATTTGACGGGAAAAAAGGTATGAACAATTTGATATTCTCCATTTTCAATGAATTGATATAGTAGATATTTTGTTTTCTGCAGAATATATTTGAAGTCTTTCGTAACAAGTCACAAAAATTTATTTTTGAAAAGAACTTTGATTGGAACTAGTCATGCTACCGACTGCGCCACTGTAGCATCTTGTGATCTGCGGCTTGAAATTAAAAACGAAGCTGGAGCTTTTCGTAGTTCTACAAATAAATAATAATTAAAATATGAAACCTGTCATATCTCTTTTTGGCTACATATTTTGATTAAATTCATTGTAACTATAGATGAGTCGAAGTTACAATAGCAACAATGTACGACTTGACACACAAATAGTTATTTTCGAAAATCATTCCACATCTCCGATTTATTTTCCTACGGAATGTTGTAAAACGATTCCTGTGTGACATGATCGCAAATGTTTCCGTCGTAAAGAAAACGATCTCCTGTTGCAAGATTTCATCAGCTGTCATACGAAGCTGTGAACATGAACATCAGAAGTGAATCAAATTTTCATCTCGAGTTTTGAATCTACACAATGCGAAAAACGAACAATGAGAAAAGCGGAAATCTATTTAACTGAATATGTGGCAAGTTCTTCATATGCTGCGAGAAACAGAAAATGAAGAAGGGAAAACTCACCGTGCAAACACAATTAGAGTAAATATTCATTCATTTGAGTGTACTATACAGGATGTTAAAAAAAAGGTAGTTTTTTTTTATCGCATATACATTTTGATGTGCTAATTCACAATCAAAAATAATTTTCGCAAAATTATGGGAGTGCCTCAATAAGAGTACATTTCTAGTGCCAGTGGTCGAAACAAAATTTTTAATGAAGCTGAATATTTTAACCACTTAATTAATTATTTTATTATAGCGTTTTGTAATAATACCTACACTGTCACCGATCATAAAATTGAGTAGTTGAACATTGATGTGGTTTCTTCATAACGTGGTTGAAATACTTATTTATTAGCTTTATTAGGAATTTTGTAATCTTCTTGAAGCATCCCCATAATTTTGCGAGTTTTGGAAAAAAAATTTTGCTTGTGAATCAGCACATTGAAATGTATATAACCATGGAATCGATTATTTATTCTGATAAATGTAGATCATGGATAGCATTGATATTTTTTTATTTAATTTTTATCTGTCAAGTTGACATTTGGAAACGAATGTATATTCAGTTAATTCTTCGTTATAGTGTTTGCATTTGCTGTGAACGTGATAACACAGAAAATATGAAAAAAGAATGTAGTATCAAATATCAAATATCAAGTCATGTTATTGATGTTTCGTAGAATTAGTTTGCTGAAAATGTGATCATTATTGCAAAAATTTGTTTGTATAATTAATGAAATCGTTTTGGTCCATGTAGCATAATATACTATTCCATCATCTCATGACTAATCTGTTATTTCAATTAGCCTAGTCGACAAGTTGAAAAACGGGTTAATTCTTGCTACTTCAAATTAAAATACGTGCAAAAATTCCAAATCTGTACATAGACAGTTTCAAAAGTTATAAACAATTGAGGATTTCAAAGAAAAGGCGTCAACTTTTTTGGAAATTACTCGAAAACTATTGGTACTAGAGGAATTTCACAAGAAGATTCTTAAGGAGAAGGAAATTTCCGGGAAAAAATATCGACTTCCGGAGCAAAATAATTTTATTCACAATCATTATAGTAATATGGCAATTCCTAGCCTTTTGGAGGTTGGGAAGTATGTAATTTCCAACTGCAATGACTAGCTCACGGGTCGGAAGCGACACTTCTCATGAGTGGGAAATGTTTATGCAGGTTGCGTAGCATCAGTCATAAATCTAATCTAATGATCTAAATAAGACAATTGATATTGAAAAGAAGCAGATTTATGTTGAAATTCTGTGTAAATCTATGTCTTATAAATTCATAAATTTGTAAATTATGAACAAAATCGCTGTGAACTCACATACGTAGCACTTTTGTTCAATTCGGGGCAAGTGAACAGCTTCATTTCACTGTTATAACTTATTGATATCTGCACTAATCACAATTTCAATGGATACACGTATGAATAACTTGATTCATAAATCATAAATCCTACAAATGTCAAATTTATTAAATTTTTCAAAACATTCTTGTTTTCATAGACTACTACATCAAATTACTTTCTTGAAAAAAGAACGAAATTGGATCAATTATTTCCCGGAAAATTAGGGAAGATTGTGAATAAAATAGTATACATACTTCGGTGAGGATTTCATATCAGCCTCGAGCTATATCTGATGTCATATAATAAGCTCTCGGCTGTAATGAAATACTTCCCACATCAGATGTAATATACTATTAAGACCTTTTGCTCAACAACTATCCAACTTAGAATGTGAATTAGAGTTAAAAAAAAAATCATTATTTAACAATGCTTCATTTAATAACAAATGCATAAATAGTTATTTTATTACTCATGCGAGATAAGTACTTCTTTGCGCACGTTTTTCCGGGCGATAAATAGCTCTTTGCTTTTTGAGTGCGCTAAGTATAATTTGAGTGCGACAAGTAAACTTGTCGCACGCAAACCATTTACCGCCCGGAAAAACAAACGCAAAATAATACTCATCCCCCATTCGTAATAAAAAATAGTATCTGCAACTCGTGCGGTGTTGTCAATTGCCCACTTGAGCAAATGAGCGCACTCACTTCGTTCGTGCGCCCAACTTCGCTCTCGTGGGCAATCGACAACTTATCGCACTTGTTACACAATATACTATTTATGTATCTGAATAATTTGTGTCTCGGCTACTGCCTCGACAAAAAACTTTCATTCTCAAGCCCCAAAGAAATTTCGTGCACGTGTTGCACATAACATTTTTTCTACAGACGTCAAGAAATTATTGAAAAAATATTAAAGTCATATTACAGTAAAAAGATTTGTGATGTTCCTTCTCTTGATAACGTACACGAAATACACGTCATCAAGATGAAATCAGTACACGAAATATTTCGAGAATTCGAAAGAATTTCGCAATCATGTATCAAACAATGTTTCTTCGAAAACCATGTCTCAAAATTAATAAAAATGTAACAAAAATAATTTGACATTTTAAATCAATTAATGTCACTTTTAATGTTGCTATGATACTGTAACGAATTTAAGTCCATGAATTAGTCATTTTGGCTTTACTGGTGCTCAGAATTATTGTGGAAATATTTTAAATCAAGAAATAGAAACAAATATATTTGTTTTCTAGAAAATTGCTGGTACCTTCTAGCGTTTTCTAGAAATGTCTGGACGTTTGCGGGAAAAACGTAGTGGGGAGAGACCCACGGTATATAACAGTGGCTGACTCAACAAGAAGTAATATTGATTTCGGCTCGGAGACCTTATAGGATGGACTGCTAGTGGTTGAAATAAATTGTGTTTTTCAAAATAAATCAATATCGACATGAATAATTGTAATTAAGTTATAGTGTAGTGAAATAACCTTTAGTTTCAATTGAAATTATTCATTAGAAATAGTGTTAGTTATCTAATTTATTATCTTTATAAATCATAAAAATAAAAAAGAGTGTTCAGTAACTTTTGCTCCCTAAATTAAATTAAATTGAAATAAATAACGTTACGATACTAATACAGTTTATCTAAATATTTTACATCCTGGCTGCGAAGTATTTCGCATCCTGACTGCGAAATATTTTGCGTCCTGTAAAAGTGTAAACAAAACAATCATTTTGTATGTTTCTAGTTGCCTTTTAAATGTTTTAATGACTTTTAATGACAGTTTTCGAAAAAAATATTTTTTGATAATATCTTTTTCTTCCAAGTGTCCAGATGACAAAGTGATTTCTTGATATTTGATACATGTAAAAATAGTCATTATAATTAGCGGTCGGTTTCAAGACAGCGTAACGGCACCACGCTCACCGCGCAGAAACCTATTTTCAACATCAAATAAAAAGTATCAATAATGAAGGTAAAGTTCCAAGTCAGAATCTTTTTTAAGTTTTTTCAAAAAGTAGACCCTTTTTCTGTGGAATCTTCAATTGTTTGTAACTTTTGAAATTGTTTATGTGCGGGTACGAAATCTGTGCACATTTTTCTAGATGTCATAAGTCAAATGAGCCATCGCACGTATTTTAATTCGCAGTAGCAAGAATTAACACGCTTTTTAACTTGTTGACTAGACTGCATATTCTGTCAAATAATCTGTCAGTGTCAAACAATAAAACAATATTTGAGAACGATTCAAAGAATTTTAAGAGAGAAGTTGGATAAAACGTTGTACAGGACTCGTGCGAAAGAAAAGTGACCACTCGCCCTCCGGGTGCCGTGGCTACAATTTTCCATTCGTGAATAATATATCACATTTCAAACTTATACGATCAATTACTATACTAGTCTTCTTTCAATATTATGGTTGGATATACTTTGAACGTTATGGATAGTTTCTATGATAATAGAACAAAACATCAGATAATTTTACTCAAAAAAACCTTGGAATGATGGATATATTGTTTACGGATATTGTGCACGATTGTGTGTAAATTTTGCTATGGTAAATTTAACAAACTTCAGTATATATTTAGTGTTTACTTTGTATTATGTATTACACTGCAATATGATTTATTGGAGCGGATGTATATTAATCTCAATCCGATACAAGGATATAGTAATCTATCTCGTGAATAATTTCAATTTAACATATTCAGCTTGAATATTGAACTCAATACTCCTTTTGCATCTAAAAATATCAACCCCAGACACTGAATTATTCTGTGCGATCGAAGACCTCTACTTAGACGAAAAATAAGACTCCCAAATAACGGATTTAGCAGCTCAGTTTATTTATCTCAACCGTAACATACAACAACGATTCCTGGTGTCTAACATCAGGAAACGTAAATAAATTGCAAACTCTTGGAATGAAGTATTTACGGAGAGTAGTGCAAAAACAAGGGTAGACCAGGTGAAGAACGGAACTTTTAGCAAATTAAAAACATTTTAAGAGTAATTCACTTGAGTATAGTGGAGGGATTATTATTTCGTCTGCATTCTCTTTGATGTTCTCTACTATTTTAATATACTTGCAGCTACCCCATGTCATGCAAAAATTGCATTTCTATTTCCTACTCTGAACTTATTTTCTACTAATATTTAGCTTTTATTACTGTTGAACTCCTGGCATCCTAACATTAATTCACTCCTAATTGTATTAAATATCATGTTTGCGTTGAACCATCAAACTCCTAACGACTTTCTGATGTAAAATAATGTGCTCCACGTGCGTCCATAAATAATCAACCGTATTCTTTCCTTTGTGATCGATTTTTCGCAAATTTCAGTAAAGAAAATATGCGAAGCATACTTCAAAGCAACACTGTGGAACTACTTCATGTGAAACACGTTCAGGAACAGTTTGGCTTGTTTGTATACAAACTGTTTGTTGTTTGATATGCACATCACAGTCTTGTGTATATGACACTGTGAAAGAGATTGCAGGAGGCCACGAGGATAACTGTCCAAGTGAAATTCTTACACGGTTCGACCTTGCCCCATGGAATATGTGCCAATTTCGGTAAAGATTGATGGGGATTGTTGCCGTAGTGCATATCAACGAATTGGACCTTTTATTCTTCGTAGGGATGCTTCATCGAATTCTGCATTTCACGCTGTTATAATGCACTCTTCTGTTTTTTGTTTTCTACAATGCAAACAATAAAGAACTGAAAAATCAATTCAATGATTTAAAGTTTATCCATAGCTCAAAGCATGAAATGAATTAATCATTACTGGACATTTCAGTTCGTTATATTTTATATCCACAATTTATTTGCATAAGAACCGCAGCAGTCTCCCGCGGAAATCGTACGCGACTCCTGGTCTATATTATCACTTATCAAGAGGCCCACTATTCATCCTGTAACACTCTCTATTTATTAAAGTACGTGAACTAAGTGATAATCCTGTGAAATATGGTTGAACAGATCTTATCCTGAATAACACCCCGTAAATTCAATTGAAATAATTTATTAATACAGGATGACAGTGCTTGGACGCTTGACCTTTACCTGCTCCTTACAATTGGAAGTCCCATTTTTGTAATTTATCTCAAAGGCTATTTGAACTTCATGAGCACCAATTTTGCTGTGTTTATTTTATACAACGTTACGATAATGTATCGCTAAAAATGTCAGCACCAGATATCAAATGCTGCTTTCATAATACTCCTAATAAATTATTTATAATGCAGCTCACTTCCAATACATGCCTTGAAAAACATTGCATTTATCACAACCAACCTCAGCCAAGTACCTCCTATTCAAGTATTTATTCATTGTAGCATCTCCACGGAAGAAAACCGCAAATACAGAGAGGATTTATAGAGGAATACAAGCATCTATACCCTGCATGAGACTCAAAACCACAGACTCGGTATTCGTAGTGTATATTATTGTGTTCCTTTATACATGCAACAGTGAGAACCAGCATTAACCCATTCTCAAGCCTTGAAAGGACGATTAGTCCAGTGAATAGACTCAAAAAATCTGACGTGAACTTCACGTGACTTACTTGTACATCATTTGATATATACACAAATTTATCCAGTGAAGCTCTCTGTCACTCAAGATTAGAATTAATATAATTTTAATAATATTTTGACATGTACAATGTCAAACAAAATCAAAAAATTGGCAACAGATTATCATTGCCTACCTTATCATTTCAACTAAACTGATTGTTTTATACGGTAAATTCTGTTGTACTTACAAACTGCACTTCCGGCTCAGCGATTGATACAAAAATAGTAGATAACTATTTTGATGCTACAACAAATTCAAACACTGAATTTCGATATGCTATGGCTGATCAATCTAGATTTAAGCAAAAAATTTAAAAAAAGTTTCAAGCAAAGTGCCCTTCCGGTACAGACGATTAGAACCATAATGCAAGGTTCACAACTAGAGCCTATACCAGTCTCAAATACAAAATTTCAACATTATACGTTCAACCAGTTCGTAATTCATGAACGCACGAACAAACGAACGAACACACGCACATGCGTACCGACATCAAGCCAAAAATAGTCAAAATGGATTCAGAGATGCTCAAAACGGATATTTCCATCAAAATCTCGATAGGTGAATTCTGTCGGTTTCACAATACTTCCTTACTTAGTACAAGTAAGTAAAAAGGGATTACCCTACAAAAGGTCTGGTAGTCCTGAATTTTTCATATGTTGTTTTGTACTTTTAGGTAGTAATAAATCCAAGTTTTCGTCATCTTAGCTTCATGGCAAACTTTGTTATACGCGAGAACCACAAAATTCTGGCACTTTTTAGAATTTTTTGCCTTTAACTTCTTTCCTGTGCATTTTTGCATATATTATCATGGTTTTTGAATTGTAGAGGACAAAATTTTCAATAAATTTGCTTATCTAAGTTATTTTGTATGACCAACGGTTACCGATATATGAGGCAATGAAATGAGAATAAAATATCAAGTTTTGCAGAATATTACCTTTCTTGCCGCTTTGAGCCAAGAAAACTCCATGAAAACTTCGTTTCAGAGAAAACTTGCTCATTTACAAAGTGCCTCGAACATTTTTTAACGACAAATTCTGAAGATTAGGAGTAAATTAGAAGAAGAATGTAAAAAATGGCATTTTTGTTATTTTGGCCAAAGATTATCAGGACTCAGTCCTGTGAGTGTCACAAAACTTCGGTATTTTGGCATTGCTAATAATAAATATGAATGTCACATATACGTTTCCTAGTTCTGTTCAATGTTTGTGCTGTAAGATAATAGGGAGGTTTTGCAAGCCACCGCTAATGAAACGTCAACGCTAACGTCAAAAACGATTTCCTTTGGGTACCGTTGCTAGAATTGACAAATATATTCATTGTTATGTTATTGATGCCTTGTTGTTTTTTGTGAGTACACTGTGATTCAAAAAAGCACTATTGAGCAAGCATTCTTCAAAAAAATAGTTTTCTACGTTAGCGTTATTGTATCAATAGCGAAGGCTTGCAAAAATTCCCTTTTAAATTGGGATAAGACTCTCACCCGAGTGGACTTGTCAGAGGGTTATGAATGGGTCGAGTGCTCTTCTCACCGTTACTTACTGTCTGAAAACCATCTGCCCAAGTAATCTTTGTGAGGTGGAATAGGAAGAGGAGAAAGATTGGAAAGGCCCATTAGGGCCTTTCTACCTTAGTTTACTAGTAGTATTTCGGTTGTCCGGATCACTCTGAGTCTACTACGTACCCAACAGAGTCTTGGATTTTAATGTTTAAAATGACTGTAATATGGGTCTGATGATATACGAGTATATGTGAACAATGGCTTCTACAAAAACCAAGGGACTTCAGACAATGAGTGCCTTATATGTGGAAAGAGTTTAGAAGAAAGAGTTACAATTACTGTGAAGAGAAGAGGATTGGATATTTTGAAGAAAGCAAGCCTCAAAAGGGGGAAGAGGGGTGATGCAAAATTATTGAACGACAAAAATGAAATCCAAGTTGACCAATATTGTTCAAAAAATAACAGCGATGAGAGAAGGATAATTTCATGATGTACTTCAACAGGCGGAAGCTGGGCCATCCAGAAGAACCTCATCACTACCACAGCTCAAGTCAGTTTTTGCTTTCAGGGGACATTGTTTTCTATGTAATAGCTCCAGATTAGTGTTTCACAAGATAAGAATTCTTGTAAGGCGATTTTTGTCTTGTCTTGCAAGCCTCTTGCATATTTCACTTAGTATATTATATTTCAAATAGATGGCGTTCCTCATTATGGATCCACAGCACAAAAAAGAAGAATTCCAGCTCAATGAATTAGGCAAAAATTTGGAGGAAACTTCAATCAAGAAATTCGAAGTCACTTCTAAAAATCGATATTTTGTCGATTATAATAGTAGTCAAAATAATGAGGATGGGGAACAACTTTTAGTAACATCTTTTGACGACTATGATATTGACTTCACTTAGATATTCATCCAAAATGAACTTGACACATCTACTTTGACGTCGTTGCAAGGCATAGACAAAAAATGAAGAGTAGAACTAAATCAATATTTTTTTTCCAAAACAGTAAGCGAAGACATCAATATTCTGGCTTAATGGCAAACTCATACTTCTATATTTCTCAATCTGTCTAAAATGGCCGGAGATTTTTTGAGTATCACCGTTAAATCTGTGCCATCAGAACGACTCTTCTCCAGGGCGGCCTTAGTGATACGACAAGACAAGAAATTGTGACATTTCTTGTCTTGCATTTCTTGCGCAAGACAAGAAAGACAAGAGCAAGGAAAATGCAAGACTCTTGTGAAACACTACTCCAGATTATAAGAGAGCTCAACAGAAACTCATCCCTTCGAAGAGGAATCCAGCTCAGTTGGTTGAGAAATATGAAAAAAAGACAAGCGTTTGGAAGCAGCCAGAAAACGAAGGGATGAATGAGCCAAAAAAAAATCGCCCGCGTTCCTCCAGATTTGGATTTAATTGCTGCTAACGTTTAGTACCACCATGACTGCCAAAAGAAGTTATACCTAGCACCCTTGTTGTCTGAGCTTGCAAAAGGATTTAGGCTAGATTCCAGAGTTGATGAAACAATGGAATATATTTATTCTTTCCTGGAAGATAACTGAATTGATTAGTGCCTCACCTGATGAAAGTGAAATTAGCAAATTGATTAATGTATATCATAAACAATATCAAATTACCACCGAGTTCGAAGAACATCAGAGAAATGAGCTATATAACAATCTTGGGCCAAAAAGACAAAAATGTTATTTTTCCATTTTTCTTCAAATTCATCCTTACTCTTAGGAATTTGACGCTGGAAAATGTTTGAAGCATAGATTTCGTGAATAATTAAATGTACTACAACTTTTAAAGAAGCAACTTTTTTTAAAAATAAAGTATTCATGGAATTTTTGTGGATCTAAGTGGCAAGAAAGTAAAATTTTGCAAAACTTGAGACTTCACCCCTATTTCGCTGCCTCATATCTCGGTAACCGTTGGTCGTACGAAAAACTCAAGAGAGCAGATTTGTAAATTTTGTCCTCTTTAATTCGGTAGTCAAAGTGGAATATGCGAAAATGCACAGAAAGGAAGCTATAGGACAAAAATTGGAAAAATTTCATGGTTTTCGGGTATAACAAAAGTTGCCATGGGGCTACGATAACAAAAACTTGAATTTATTACTTACTACCTGATGGTCTCAAACAATATATAAAAATTCAGGACTATTAGATCTTTCGTAGGGAGAACCACTTCTATTCACTGGACTAGATACATAGTGTAACGTGCGAGAGTGTGGAGGCTTGTAAAGGTGACCTTGCATGGGTGGAGCCTTTCGTCCTCGTTGCGTCGTGCCGCGCCGCATCACATCACCCGTCCCGATGAAAGTCTCTAGCAATATTCCGGAAATGTGATAGAACATTCGAGAGATGGATATTTCCATATATAAACGCAAGCGAACGATTTGAGTGTAATGTTGAAGCTAGAGCAGTGAATATCAAACAGTGGATATGAATATAAATATCTGCGACTTTGTTTAAGTTAGTATCAAGTGATAAATAAATAATATAGTGTTGTTAGTGATTTCGAAGCAATAAAAATTACAAACTTTGTGTCAGAGTTCATCATTCTGATACTGAAAAGTCATTTTTTACACCTAAAGCAGGAGACAACTTCTACGGGGTAACAGACAGAAAAACAGTGGGCATATCAAATCTTATTCGTCGTGAATCTTATTTGGTGGTTAGTTTTCAATAAATAAATTATGGCAAAATGTTTCTTACATCTGGCAAGCGAGACAAAGTTTTTCTTACAGAGTGCAAGATATGTGATGGGACATGGGAAGTTTGAGCCATAAATGATGAAATTGACAGATAGATAACCTCTCAAATTAATTGTCAAGTGGATGAATTTTGACACTTCACATGGTTTGCACCCTATAAGGACAACTTTGTCCCATTTTTTAGGTGTAAGAACGTGTTTTATGAATAATGAATTATGCACTACCAACCCATACGAGTTTCACGATTTTTTAACGGGCTCTCGGTCTATGATATTTTCATCCAAACAGGCTCTTTTGCCTCATGGAGTGGTTCAACTTCAATCAAATCAACAAACAATAAATCAAAACACTTGATGTAGGTTTCTCAAAGAATAATTAAATATATTCTTATCGATTTTGGCTTATCAGGCCATCGTCGGAAGGAACAGAAACCTCCTCTGCTTCCGACGATGGCTCGATAAGCCGAAACCGATAAAGATCTACTAAATTATTTTTTGTGAAACTTACATCAAGTATTTTTAATTTATTCATGTTTTAGTTCAACTTCTCTTCAAAAATTGACTTCATAACTTTGTGGCTTATTATTTATTCATGTCTCAATCGTATAACAACATGAAACTTGATTGACTCCCTCGTATTTTAATTTTCTAAGAAAATGATAACTTTATGTTTATATTTTACTGTTGAATTTAAGTTTGAAGAGAAAGAACTAATTAGAATATTGTTCCACCTACAGCGAGTTTTCTCTCTGGCTTGGAATTATGGAATACTCAAATAACAATCAATTAGGTTCTAGTATTCATTTTAATTTGTATTTAATTTGAATTAATTTTAGTTTAATTGTGTTTCTTCATTTATCTCTGAGTGAGTTGAATATGGTTGCTTCAATTTAATTTGAAATTAAATGTAATTATGAGCGTGGGAATTGTTATAACTCAAATTATGATATATACGATACATAAAAATTTAATCGGTTGCATTCGGAATTATTAATAGTAAAAGGTGATTGATGTCAGATGCTTCTCATTTGTCTTGCATGGACCAACATACAAAAGGAACAAAGCATATATTCAGCGCCTATCAACCCAAATCTTCGTCATTAGCTCTGGTATCTCATCTTGAATATGATCTAATGTTCGGTATCTGATATTGCGCGAATCCAAGATGTCATGGAATAACTCATCAGAAGATCGTTCGCTGGAAAGCGGTACTAATCAATCTAATCATATGATAGTGATCTCATATAATGATATTGCATCCGTCCAAAAAACTCAAATGATATCGACATCTTACATTTGGGTATGGTCAAAAGGTCAAGCTGCATGTAAAGATATTTAAATCGTTTCTGATGGCAAGAAGTATTATGTACATGAATTCAAATTCCTTTCAAGCATTTGAACAAGATAGTAGTGGAATGCTCTTTTCCATGAACTTCAAAAAGTATTTTTATTTTCTGTTGATGTCCTTTATTGTCTGCCTTCAATCATTTCTCTTGTGAAAAGATTCGAAAGTATAGTGAAGAAACACCACACATTGTATTTAATGATCAGTGAACAAAAACCTTTTGTCTAACCGTTTGAACAAAGATGCTTTAGGAGTCCACCTTCAGATTCTTAAGATTGTTAAATATGCAACTGATTGAAGATCTATTCACAACCATTTCAAATATAAAAAAGGATTCTTCACCTTATTAACTCTTGCTTTTTTTTACAGTCTATTCAAGTTGAGATCGGTCCCCGGTTCAACAAATGGCCACGATGTAAGCCGATCGACCGTAATGTAAACTAAGTTTACATTAGCATAAAAATCGAAGATTGGAAAAGTTTTTAGAATCGCAATATGGCTTGTTTCCGTGCAGAATAATGCAGCACATCTGACAAACTCTTAATAGATCACCAGAAATTTATTATAAACCTTCTAAATAAAGGGTTTGCCGATAAGAATAATACAATTTTAAATGTAAAAAAGAAACAAAATTAGGAAGATTTTCAAGTTCTATCAAAAGCATTTATGTTTTGGACAGTACATCATTCAAATGTCTTCGCAATTACGAATGCAAGAGTGAATTCGATGAACCAAATTTTCACGAGAGCAACTCTGCATGAACATTTTCAATTCATCTACTTAAATCGCAGCTCCTTTGAGGTCACGCATCTGATCGATCTTGAATCAATGTTTCAGGAAACTTTTCTTTTAATATGTCGAAGGTTTTATCAGAAGTGTGACGGATGGCACCGTCCTGTTGATAGAACGTGCCATCCAAATTCATTTTTTCCAAAAGAAGCCACAAAAAGTCCAACTACTTGAGAACGACAATTTACCAACACATTTGCATTCTCTGCAACACTGGCTCTCACAGCAGCAATGTTGTCTTGATTTATTGCATTTTGTGGTCGTTTTGGTGTATTTCTATGGTGTAGTGTAGATTCACTTTCAAAGTTTTCCACGATACAACGATTTGCAAGCACCTTTTGCAAGATTATTTCTTCCAAAAATTTTAAGAAATGAACAACAAGCTTGAATGGAATATAGATTATTATGATAGAAGTTTCAAATAATACAGAGACTTTTTGAAGCGTGTATTTCACCATGATGAAATTTAACGATGCATAAATCATAAATGTAAAGCAAGCAATATATGAAAACCTGGCATTAATTATGCACAATTAATAATTACGTTATATATATTATAAGTAATAAAATAACCTCAGCATAAATAATGGTATTATATGCTCCATTAAACATACAAACAAGCTGGTAATTATTATCCTGTTAGCTGTTTTCCCATTATAAACCTAATTGTTTATTTATAGCATCATATAAAGTTTAATCAACCTGTTGACACTTGCGAACTGCGCTAAATTAGAGTCACTTTCCAGTTTTTAACGGATGAAATAATTCTCACACACTCTCAAAGTTAGTTTCCACTCTCATTAATCGACCTTGAAATTAAATGCATGGCCTTGAACTAAGTTGAAGTAGAAGCATGTATAGTCAAGGAAATTTCTCACGTGTGAATGACATCTACGGAAATGATGTCAAAATTATTTATTATCCCACAAGCGACGAAGGTGGAAGAGGCATAAAGCGTAATTGATTCAAATTTAGTAATTAATTAATTATCTGAAGGAGAAATACGAGCAGATTAATTATAATCGGGATTAAGGAGGCTTTATTAATTGAATGTATGAAGGATATGTTATTGACTTGAATCCCTGAAATATGTTATCACGAGGACCTGTTACAGAAGTTCAATAAATCATAAGAATGGGTAAACTTCCATTTATGCAGTTTTCAAAACTTAGATGAACAAACTGTATTGGTCAAAAATCTTAATTTTCCTCAGCTTTTTACACATTTGCTAATGAAGTTTGATTTTTATAACTTTTGATAAATATTACTCCGAAAAGAGCAACGTCTTCAAAGTTTGTTACTAATGTTCCAGATTTAAGAGCTCATTCAACCAAATTTTAAATTGATCGAATGAAAGTATCAGCTTCTTAGTTCAATTACTTTTTTATAGTAATCCTTGTATGTTTGTACTTTTCTTATTTAATCCTAAAGCCTATCTACCTTTCAAGGTCTAGTGGTTGTTAATTTTCTTGTTCATTCTGCTTCTTCTTCTTTTGGTTTTCGCTTCAATATCTTCTTCTATTATTCTCTTATTTTGCTCAAGTGGCCTGCTTTTTCCTATTGACAACCATTCTTTTCCAGTGCTTTTTTCACTTCTTCTTTCCATATACTCCTGGATCTTCCTCTCTGCTTTGTTTTTGCTATTCTTGCTTTGTACACTTTTCTTGTTGTTCTTTCTTCTCCCATTCTTTGTTTATTTCTCAACCATCTAAATTGTCCCTCCACTATTATGCTTTCTATCAATTTTACATTTAATATCTCTCTATATGTCTTGTTTCTTATCCTGTCCAAGACTGTTTTCCCTTCTATTTTTCTAAGAAATCTCATTTCTGTGCTGTATAATTTACTGCATTGTCTTTCTGTAGTTGTTCAAGTTTCTAATCCGTATGTACTTTTTGTATACTTGTGTTTTTATTTCCTTTGGTATTTCCTTATTTGTTAGTATGGTGCTCTTCAACGCGTTGAATAGTCTACCTGTGGCCCCTGATCTTTCCCTTATTTCTTCATCTAATTTTCCGTCATAGGTCAGTATTTTTTCTGGATACTTGAACTTCTTGACTTGTTCTAGACTCTTCCTATCTTGATCGTGTGATTTTCCTTGTTCCTTCTAAATAATTCTACATTCGTGTTTAGTGTATCTTCGTCTTTTCCTATTACTATCATGTCGTCTGCATAACATATCTCTATTACTTTTACGTTTTCCTTTTCCCACTTTCCTATTACGTAATCTTCCGCTTTTTTTTTTGCTTCTTTATTGCTTTGTCGATCAGTAGTGTGAAGGGTAATGGGCTTAATATGCAGCCTTGCCATACGCCTTTTGTAGTTTCGAACATGTCTGATATTTCATTCTTTGTTCTTATGTAGTTTTTGATCATTTTGATAAGCTTTGTATGTTTATAAATGGTGTTTAAAGTGCTTACCATAGTCTTCAAGACATTCCTAATCAGTGCGAAATACTGTTTGGTATTTTTGACCTAAGGTAAATCGCCATTTACTTGCAGAACACTTTTTTTTAACGACGCGAAGACTATCCAAATTTTGGGCAATCTCTTGTGGAAGCACACTAAAATTTCCTGCTGGTTGTGTTATGCACTATTCTTATTAATTCAGAAAATCTTTTCTTCCACAAAAATCTTGGATAACCAAAAAAATCAAACACCACCTGAGCTCTACCGAAAAACTTTCACGTCAATTAAAAACGACTTTAAACAACACTACTTCATTTACACAGACGGCTCGAAACAAAGCAATAAACTTGAAACCAGCGACATAGCCGAAGACAGCACACAACTTAAATACCATCTACCCCTACAATTTTCACAGCAGAATGCTACACTTTAGAAAAAACAATCAAGTTAACAACACTAAATATAAACGAATCCATCATATGCGTAGACTTGTAGAGTGTTATACAGAGCGTAGAAGATTTGAACACAAAAAACAAATTCATACAAAACATACAGGACAATATACACGAGGCAATAAGTACTGTACCTTTTCCTATTTCCAAGATGGCAGTAGGAAATTGAAAAAGGTAATGTTTCTTCACTATTTGGTAGCAAAAACTCAATGTACTTCTGATTGACACTAAATTTAAGTATTAGAATATCCTACTTTGAAAGTGAAGATCCAGGCTAGCTATCAATAAGGACACCGAAAATATTTTATCTGAAAAATTGGGAATGGGCGCCACTTCCAGGGAATGATCAAAGGAGAAAAAGGTACTATTCTGGGGGACAATAGCGACAGCAACAAAAAATAAAGCATAGACGTCGAAATCAATTATAAACAAAATTATTATTAATTTAAAGCAAATAATTCCAAAAATTATAATAAAAAAAATTTGGTAACTTACGAAAATGGTTAAAGCTATAATACAAAAAAATCTCACTGCAACAGCCAAAAGGGAACTGGAGAGCCCGTCACAGACGTTCAAAATTACGTTATAAAAACTAACTTAATATCCTCTTCAGGCGGAACCCAAGACTAGTATCTGCAGGGAAGTTAGATGACCAATTGTTAGCCACAAAAACAACGTCAGACAAGAACGTTCCCTGAATTAAGTAAAGTTGATCTTTTGTCTTATAGGGCTTTGAAAAATACCCAACGGTCCTTGAAGATGTTAAGGTTGGCCGTGCGCCTGGTAATCATCTTCGGGACGTATCAATGTTCTTCTTAATTTCGTAGACGTGTTAATGTTCTTCTTAACGTAAAGTTGGCCAGAAACTAGTCTCAAGTGGCCACGGGTTTCTAAGATCCCTAGCAGTTTACACTGAAAACAATTAATACAACCAGTATCCAATTCAACTGAAACAGGAAGTTCCTATGAAAAAAATTGGAGAGCTCTCTTTCAACATGAAGCGTTAAACTTGAATAAATAAATTTAGATTTAAATTGGAAAACGAATAAACTGTAAATTTAGTGAAAATAAAATAGAATAATCAGTTGAGTAATTTGTTTGCCCAATTTTGAATTGTGCACTAAAAATTTACAAAGTAAAAAAAAAACTACGTTGAGCATTATAGAGAAGAAAATACAAAGTCTAGTAAGACAAGAAAAAGGATTATTAGCGACAAGTCGATAAATTTACGAACGTGGTTCGTTACTAAAAAAAATTTGATCAATCTTCACAAACTCGTAGGATTTTCCAGCTTAAAAACGGGAACTAAAGCCAACAACAAAATATTTCAAGCTTTGAAAACCAAAAACTACACGAACAACGTAAGAAACTAAGCTACGAGTTGTTGAATGACAAATCTGCAACGCGTTGGATCCAAAATATAATTAAATTATGTATTATCAACCAATTTCACTAATCATTCATACATCAAACATACTTAGGTGAGAAAAGGTAAAGGGGGAGCGAAGATAACCACAAATCTCGTAGGTTTTTTACTTCGAGTGTATATATAAAATTTAGAAGAAAAAAAATTAAATTTAGAACAAAGATATTAATTTAAAATAAAAGTTTTGAGGTTTTAATAAGGTTCTGAACACAAAAAACTAACAAAGAATTAAGGATGAAAGAGATAAGTTTGTAAACCATAAGGTTTACCACGCGAGTCGCCTTCAAACGAAATCACTAGCAAAAATTATACTAAATTTGGAATAACGTGAACAAATAATAAGCAGAATACTTACAAAATCATAACACTGATTTTAATAAAATAAAATATCCACAAAATTTAGAACAACTAGAAAAATTACAAGACTGCTCAAAACAAAAACGTCTGCTACAGCTCAGAAACGAAAGAGAGCAAAGAATACCAAATTAGCGCCCTTCAATTAAGAGTCATTAGCAAGTACTAATTTACAAAATTAGTGCAAATTTGTTGTACAGATGGCGACATAGGAATGGAATGAGAAAAAAATTGTATAAAAAAGACATAATACGAAATTTTTGTAACAGTGCATAAAACAAAGGAATCTCTATAATCTGGGTACCATTACACCTAGGAATACCTGACAATGAAAAAGCAAACCAAGCAGCGAAAGAAGCAATATCGGAAAAAATCAAAGATATACCAGTAATAGTTCAAGATCTCAAACAAATAATGTAAACGAAATTAAAAGAAAAGTGGGACGAATAATGGAGAGTCCAAACACACAATGTAACAAATACACCAAATAAAAACAACTCAACATACCAACAACATTAAAAGAAGCGTTGACAAATAAAATTGATTCAATAATAAATGTAATGAAATATCTAAAAGATATTAACTTATTGAACAAGATATGAACTATGAACAACAAAAAAATAGCAGATAGAAGTAATCGAAGAAAAACAAAAGAGAAGCTTTCTCGAAATAGAGAAGAATATAGAAACTGGATACAATTTTATTGCGAACTCTCACAGCCACTACCCAATGCTCATTTAGATATAACGGAAAGTGAAAAAACTAAATAAAGATAACAGAAAGCTTCGAACGGTTTGACGTTGAAGTAAATGGTACAGAAAAGGTCACTTGTTTTTATTTGAATGGAGCTATTAGATTCAAGATGACCTTTAGGTTTGGATGACAGATGTACAATTGTGTTAGCTTTGTTAAAGATTTGATCTAAAATCATCTTCACCGCATACATGGTAAGCCGATGCAAACTATTGATAAATCCTGGATCATGTATATATAATTTAGCGCTGCAGGCCAAGTAGGCCCATGGCTTCTGTTACAATTTTTCGCCATTTTTTACGGTCCTGTGCTAATCACATAAAGTTCGTAATCCCTAGTGCCACCTCTCCTTTGGTCTTCCCCTTCTTTTCTTTTTCACAACACCTCCGTCTAACATCTTTTTTACTACTCTGTCCTCTGGTAGTCTCAGCACATGCTCTAGCCACCGTAACCTTTGTGCTTTAGCCACTTCCACTATTGCAGGCTCACTATAGAGTTCCATAAGCTCGGTATTAATTCGTGTTAACCACACATCACCCTGTTTTTACCACCATAAATCTTTATTAGAATTTTTCTCTCCCACACTTCTAGTTTATTTTGCACAATCTTACCCACATTTCACCACCGTACAGTACCACTTGTCTTATAATGGTTTCATACAACCGCTTTTTTGCACTTCTTGACACACTTTTTGATTTTGATAGTTACCCCATAGCTTCCGCTCTTCTGTTTCCTTGCGTTATCCGTGTTATAATATCCCACTATTCGCTATTGTTGTTTGTTACCGCAACACCCAAGTAAACAAAGTTTTTAGCTTTCTCGAATGCGTGAGTTTTATCTCCTCCAACCTGTATTTTAAGAGAGTCTTCTTGTGTTTCCTGATGATCCGACTCTATCTCCATGTATTTGGCTTTGTCCTCGTTCAGTTTTGATCCCATTTCTTCTGCCGTTTGGACTAAACGTTTGAATACGTTCTTTAGTTCTGTTGTTGTTCTAGTTATTAACGTTATGTCGTCTGCAAACGCTAAACATTGGTGTTTTGGTTGACAAATGGTTCCATTTGTGTAGACTCTGCTTTTCCTTATAACCCACTCTAACGCCAAGTTGAATAGGACGGGTGATACTGGGTCTCCTTGCCTTAGTCCTCTATTTACATCGAAGCTCTCTGATGTTTCTCCATCTACTAGGATTTTGCATTTTGTCTCTTCATGGTTCATCTTAATTAATCTTATCAATTTTTTGGGTATTCCTAGTTCTGCGAGTGCTTCATTCAGTTTATGTTCATTTATTGTCATATGCTTGTTTGAAATTTATAAACAACATTTGCAGGCTTAGATTGTATTCATAACTATTCGCTATAGTTTGTTTCAGTGCAAATATTTGATCCGTAGTTGATCTGTTCGGTCTAAAACCAGTTTGAAATTCTCCTAGGGTATTGTCCGCTTGTTTTTGTATTCTATTTTTCAAACATCCTGCTAAAATTTTGTACGCCACGTCTAATAGTGCTATACCTCTGTAATTCTTGCATTTCAGTCTGTCCCCCTTTTTATGAATTGGGCATATTAGTGCTTCTTTCCATCTCTCAGGCATACGTTCAGTCCGCCATATATCCTCTATTATTTCCATACTATACTGGATTACTTAGTCTCCTGCTTTTATTATTTTTCAACTGGTTCAGCATTTCTCAAATTTCATTTATGTCTGGTGGGTTTCGTTCTATACTATTTCCTTCTTGTAGAGTTGTTTCAGTTACATTTAGTTCCCGTAGCCAGATTCCTCTCATTCAGCACTTCCTTGAAATATTCTTCCCATACATGTAGTTTGTTCTTTACTGTCACTAGTTCTCCCTCTTTATTTTTACAGGACACTAGCGGCGGTTGATACGCTGTTCTTTGTTTCTTGGCCTCCTGATTAAAGTTTCTCAACTCCTTGTTTTTGAAATCTTCTTCTAATATTATCATTTTTCTTTTCTTTTGTCTACACAATTGTTCCGTTCGTCGTTTATGCATGTTGTATTTCAATTTTTTTTCATCTGAGTTATTTTGTAGTAGGTTTCTTTTAGTCATATCCCTCTTTCTAATAGCACTTTTGCATTCTTCGTCGAACCATTCTTTATTGTACATCCTGACAAACAGAATCGCCAGATGGGACCACGTTACCTCAATATAAACATCCTTACAAATAAAATCGTCATATTTAAACATATAACCTGGATATATAGTGTGGTAGATTCACTCTCTAAAAGCTTTTTCCTCATGTCGAGTCAAATGAGCGAGAGATCATGTACCTGTAGAAAACGCATACAGTATTCCCAATATTCAAAGGAATATAAGTCACAACATTTAGGGAATAGATGTGAGAATAGAATCGTATAAAATATTTACAATTGTCGAATCAAAGGCCTTAATATCAACAATCAATTTAAGAAACACTAGGTGCTAACGATTTTTCTGCTTTATCATTTCTTAACTGTTTCCCAATTGAATTGTTCTTGTGTGAAGGCCCTTATCTACCCATCTGTTATTTTAGATACAGTGGTGAGGGGAATATTTTATTGAATCGTTATTCGAAATGTTCTTTAACGTAGGGAAACGCAGATTCTTAGAGTACTTCCAATTCAAACTACGAAATATCTTTGCTCTATGAACTTGGCAGAAAAATGTCAAACTAACATTGCTCAAGACAATCCCAACTTGAGGAATTTATAAAGATTCAAATATCATTTGTTATATCGACTCCACAGCTTTTAAATGTTTTATAAAATATGTCTTAATAATCTAGCGTCAAGGTTGACGAAATAAAATATTTATTTTCACTACTCTTACGAAATATTATGAGCGAAAATGACATTCATCTTAGAAGTAGGTGTGTATGGAAATATCAAAACGAAAGGAGATAATAAAAATCGGTAAAGATTAATGGGCCCCATTATTCGATTATGATTATTATATTAATTAATTCAGAAAAGTAGACATTAAGCGATTCGATTCAACTTTGACTTTTGATGAGTGAGTCATGAAATTTATTCATTATGTTATGATGAATGTTTTGATGTATTTATGGATGATTACTCGATAACACTTCGACTTCATAGAGTTATGGTTTATGTTTCGGACGGTTACAAATCATTTTATTGCAGCATTGTCCGGAAACTTTCGTGAACTGTCAATCATAATTTACAATATAGAGCTCGAAAACAATCCAAACCAAGAGTTACGAGCTCATGGTGCTTCATTCGATAGATGAAACACAAACTCTAGAGTCTAGAGAGATTAGTAAAAAGTACATGTATTTCATATTTATACTACCAAGAATGAAACTAAAATGATTATTTGTTCGCTTGCTTACTAAAAACTCATAATACTCCAAACAGTCCGAAGTTTGCCAGACCTTGTATCAAAGACTCGACTGCAAGTCTTTTTGGTGTATTTGTAACACAACTTGTAACATAAGGGAATCACCATGGGGGCTTGGAAATGATCAAAGACGTGTTCACTTGCAGAGAATATATTTCATACATTCACAAATGTGCAAAGATTACAAACAAGATAACAGAGAACACAAGTTTATACTCGATGCTTGTCAAGTCTTTGCAACGTTGTCGGTAAGACCTCTGACCCTTGACATTGATTATTTTGGATTTATCGGATTGAAAAATATTTGATATATTCTTGCATATGTTTGCAGAATCTTTAAGAACAATTGAGGTTCGTACATATCGTCAATTTGCTTTCACTTCACATACTATTATATACTATCCACTGTTACTAATCACGATGCATAAAATCATTGAAATTCGATTTCTGTATCACTTGAAATATTTTTGCTGCGCGATTGAACTTCCATCCTTTTTTTAACGCCATTCGATATCCCTACCGTGCTGAGTTTGTGTAATATATACGGAACCTTTGTTCCGAATTGAATATTTTATGTTTCAGCATTATTTCACTTTCTTTTGTGACGCGGTTTTACAACTCTTGACAACCTGCTTGTAGTACACACTACTACAATGAAAGGTAAAATGTATTCTATATGTTAAAATATTTTAATTATAATGGGAAGAAGTTCAAAAGAGTATGGCATCAGACTTTCAACAGGAAACAATGAAATGTTGAACAGGATGCAAGGGAAAGCTCTTTCTATATTTTCCAGGTTTAGTTCTTCAGAGTCTCCACTTTCAGTGTTCCTCACTTATTTAACCAAGAGGCTTGACACACAGTAAAAAAATGGCATGTATCACGAGCCATCACTCTCTGACCATGGGTTATACGATTCGACATAGAATCAGACAAAAAACTATCTGTGAAATACAGAGACCCAAAAAGGACTATGAAAGCAGCCTTTGAAAACAGCTGCCAAGAAAGGGAAAAAAAGACCTCTAGGAATGTGCCCTGGTGGCATGAGGGACTTTCCCATCTTAGAGCTGAAACGAGGAAGCTGTTCAACAGAGAAAAACGAGCCGGATATTGGGAAGATTACATAATCAAACTAACCGAGTATAACAAAGCCATGAAGCAAGCTAAAAGAGACTCATGGAGGAAGTACTGTCAGGAACTGGGGCAGATACCGGAGAGTACTAGACTCCAAAGAGCTTTGATAAAAGGCAAAAAGAGCAATCTGGACTCTCTGAAAAAACCTACAGGAGAATACACTGAGGAGGAAAGGGAGACATTGGAGCTTTTATTCCAAACTCACTTTTCTGAATCACTTATTCTGGAACAAAATGAATCAGAACAGCAAAACTTGGTAGATTCTCATTCAAAGGCTACAAAGGATGACTGGACACTTGCCAATCAAGTGGTAAACCAAACAGAGATTAAATGGGCAGTAAATAAATTACAACTATTAAAATCTCCAGGAAAGGATGGAATTATACCAGCTATGTTACAGCAGGGAATTGAACAATTGGTATCCATTCTATATGCCATGCTTAGGGCCAGTTTGGCCTTGACATATACACCAAGAATGTGGAGACAAGTCAAAGTAGTCTTCATACATAAACCAGGGAGAGAGACATACGCCGAGATGAAATCTTTCAGGCCTGACATCTTTTCTTCTCAAATTGCTGGAGGGACTAGTTGAGAGGCATATTCGGGATACAGTATTGAGCGACTCACGGTTCCACATACACCAATAGGCCTATCAAGCAGGAAAATTGTTTGAAATGGCAATCTGTGAGGTGGTACTGAAAACAGTATCAATGGAAAAGAAGTATAGAGGGAGCGTTTGGTAAGACTTCCTTCAAGTCCACAGACAAAGCAGCAGTTAAGATAGAGATACATCCAACAGAATGTAAGTGGATCTCCAATATGCTGAAACAAATAGAAATCTACGCCTCTTCCACTACTCAGATTGTGGGGGTGCAAGCCTCACGGGGATGTCCACAGGGAGGAGTCCTTTCTCCGCTCCTGTGGTGCCTAGTGGTGGATGAACTCCTCAAGGACTGGACGAGGCAGGATACACAACTATCGGCTACGTGGACGATGTGACTATACTAGTAACAGGGAAATTTCAGGAAACCGTATCGAAAAAGATGCAGAGAGCTTTAAATTTTGTTGAAAAATGGTGCGACAAGGAGGAATTGTCAGTTAATCCTACAAAGACCACAGTCATACCATTCACAAAAATACGCAATCTAACCGGACTAAAACAGTTGTATCTGTATAACAAAGAAATTCCGTTGGGAGAATAAGTCAAATATCTGGAAGTAATCCTGGATAAGAGGCTAACATTCAAACAACATGGAAAAACTACAAATAAAGCCGTAAGAGCCTTATAGGCCTGCAGGCGAATGTTTGGAAAAAACTGGGATCTATCAACAGCATCCCACTGGATTTACTCTGTTATGGTTAAATCAGTTATAGAATACGCCAGCATTGCCTGATGGCATTGAACATTGACGAAGCAATGTCAGAATACACTTAGCAAGGTCCAAAGACTGGCCTGCCTAGGAATTACAGGAGCTATGTCAACAACAACAAAGGCGACGATGGAAACACTGGTAGGTCTAGCTTAGCTGTAAAAGCGAGAGCATTTAGCAGTGCATATAGACCAAAAGTTCACTCAAAGAAGGGAAAATGCAGGGAAGGATACTCCAACATTTTTGCGGAGACGGACAAGCATCCCATTCTACAGATGGTGCCTGACCGAATTAGTACTAAGCATACAATTACCAAAACCTACAGGATAGAAACTCCTGCAAGGGATGATTGGGAGCAACTAAACAAACCGGTAGACAAAAATGACATCGTTATCTACATTAATGAACCGGAGCAGGAATACATGGAGCAAAAGAACAGACACAACCAATCGGTTGGACTCGGGACAAATGCCACAGTATTTCAAGCTGAACTGTACGCGATCGCGATCAGTGTACAGCTACTATTGGAGAGAAACTATAATAATAGGAGAATCTTCATAGTTACAGATAGCCAAGCCGTTTTAAAAGCATTGTAGTCTTCAGAAATAAGTACTCTTGGAGCGAGAAATAAATTGAAGGTAATATGGGTACCCGGGCATTCAGAGATTGAAGGGAATCAGGTAGCCGACTGCCTAGCCGCGGACGGGGCAAATCGGCCCTATTTCTATGGAAAGAGTCAAACAGGAAATAAAAACAATGCTCCAGCAATGGCACAAAATCTACTGGATACAATCACCAGGGCAGAGACAAGCAAGGTTCTTCCTGGATGAACCATCCAAAGAAAGGACAGACAGCCTACTCAGTAGGAATAATGTCAGACATATAACAGGACTAAAAACGGGACACTGTGCAATGAATAAACACCTACATACTTTGGGATTGAAACAATAACCAATATGCAAAGGTTGTTGAGAAGAGGAGGAAACTCCTGAACACGTGATATGTCACTGCGAGGCGTTCATTGCCAGCAGACATAGTCTTCTAGGAGCGAAAAAACTGCCCTCGAAGGACTTGAAAGAGTTGAATCTGAAGAAAATCCTGGACTTTGTTAGACAGACGGGTCTTCTATCAGAGGAATAAAATACAGAGGGTACAATAGGCCAAAAGATCGTAGTACAGGGACCTATGAGACCTGTGAGATACTCATGTCAAATAATTAAAATAATATTCAATATCAGGCTAATTCAGTAGACTACGAAATTCTTTGAAGATTTTTCTGTGAACTGTGAAATTATTGATACTATACTAATTTCCTCCTTTGTTTCCATATTTAGGATGATCTTTCTCTTTTCCTTTGCCCTATCAGTCTTGCTGTATACATTTGTTTAGTATATCTGTTCTCTCTTCCTTTTTTTTTTTATTCAAGAAATTTAAGGAGGTTTACAGGTAGTTTGACATCTAGGTCACTAATACATGAGTACATCTACAATTTATTGATGATATTTGTATCTGTAAGATATTTGAGTATATTATTTTGTCGTGAGATGTTGTTCGCCAGGGAGGTTCTTAAGTCGTTGGGTATGTTGTACATCAGTCTTTAATAGGTGTATTTTTGACAGTGTATAATTATGTGATAGTGGGGTGTTGCATTGATCTCATGAAGGGGGCTCGGTTTTCTGCAGGATATGGCCGTGTGTTAGGAGTGTATGCCCAATTCGAAGTCTACCTAATGCAATTTGATGTTTTCGATGTTCTTGAATGTGCCATGGTCTGGTGTCACTTCTTATGTCACGGAGTTTGTTGTTGACGGTGTTGTTCCTTTCAGTTGCCTATTCTTCGTTTATTTTAGTTTTTGTCATGGCTTGGTACTGGTGTGTTTGACGCAGAGATTAGTGTTGTACCAGCTTTTGCGGCTTTATCGGCGTTTTTCGTTGCCCTTTATGCCTTTCTGTGATGGGATCCAGAGGATTGATATTTCGTTGTTCTTTTGCGTGATGATTTCGTGTATGTTTTCTTGTAGCTGTTGTGTGTGACTGTTTTTCGATCAGATGTTTTTTATACTTTTGATTGCACTTATTGAGTCTGAGCATATGATGTAGTGTTTTTGGCTTCGTGTGTTGTGTCAAACGTGTTCAGTGGCTTTTTTAATTGCGCATTTTTCGGTTATGTATATGCCACTATGGTCCGGTAGGCGGAAGCTTTTTGTCATTTTTTCTGTTGTGAAGCTAGCTAGATTTGTTGTTGAGTTTGGAGCCATCCGTGTATATGAACTTTGCTGTTAAAAATTCTTCTTGAAGGCTCTTAACGGCGTTTTGGTAGAGCTCAGTTGGAGTCTCATGCTTAGGAAATTTTGTAACGTCAAGTATGTAATTTGGTTGTGTATTTTTCCAGGGAGGTTTTCTGTTGGATCATTGGTATATGGGCTTGTAGGTTATGTAGGTAGTGTTATATTCTATATTGGAGGGGAATGTCTTTTTTATGATCCCGTTTTGTTGAAATACATATGTTGTTGTAGGTTGGGTTTTTTTGCGATCTTTGTAATGTAGTTCATGGCTAAGTATTTCCTTCTAAATGGGTTAGTTCAATAGGCACCAATTGCTAGTCTTAAAGCTGTGTTTAGTATTGTCTCTAGAATTTTCGATTTCGTGTTTCTTGCTGTGGTATATATGATGCATGCGTAGTCTAATTTAGACCTTTGTATGGCGGATTGTTTTTATTATGTTTAGTCTTTGCGTGCATTCCTTTCTGAGGTTTTGTTTGTAAGGCATTCAGTTAAGTTTGCTGTCAAAGGTTACTCCTACAAATTTTATTCTGTCAGTAAATGTAATGTCGTGGTTGTTGATTTTCATTGTTGGGTGTGTATGATATTTCCCGATTTTGCAGAAATGGATAGCTCTTTTTTTTGACTCCCGTTCTTTGTGTCCAGTCTTCTAATTTCTTGATTGAGTATTGTAAAGTTGCTTTTATTGTATCTATGTTCTTGCCGCTATAATACAGTACTAGATCATCTGCGTATAGAGATCGTTTCACACTGTATGATATATGCTTGAGTATGTCATTGATAGCTACTAGGAATAGTGTGACACTCAATATTTCCCCTTGGGGTACTCCATTTTTTTGAGTCTTTTCATTCGATACGGGTGCTTCAAGATTTCCGGATAATAATTGTCTCAAATAACGTCTGGAATATTCGAGATAAACCCTAGCAGCTACTACAAACGCGGTAGAACACTTCTAGGTTACCGCAGATTGTAAACAGAGGAGACTCCTCCTTTATATGAAGGACGACTAAGTCGGAAAGATAGAGTAAATTGAACGGTTGGAGTGCATACAAATCAGGTCAAAATAAATTCTAGGAAAAAAGAAATTACTTCGCAATAATTATTGAGTATAAAATAGTTACACTCACAGTTATTATTGTATTTTGTTCAATTAATAAACTTGAATTTCCAATCATTTCGCAATATTAGTGCTTGTGTTTCATTTTGAATTCCGAGAACATTACAATATGTATGATGAACCTATAAACTGGAAATAATTGATCTGATATTGTTTCAATGGAGATTCAAAGTTTGTGACTATGCAGAATATGTGGAAGTCAACAAAAGTCCTATTAACTATTGTTGTAGTAAACTGTATAATCCAAAAGCGTAGCATTGAGAACAATGATAGTTAATAAAGTGGAAGAACACAGACCAATAACCGCTCGGAAAAGTGTTTGTCGCATATATCCCAATTCGAAACATTACGTGTAGACCCACCATCATTATTGACTTTTATTTATATTTATTGCCGTGAACGTAGTAATTTTACATGTCCCTCGGGTACAATAACATCTTTCTCCTTCAAGAATCACAGAGCAGTGTTGACACAATTTTTAATTTTTCTTGTGATGGAAAAAATATCATGTGATCTTAGGATATTTTCAAAAGTAATTATAAATCACGTTCACCTTTTTAAATGTCGACTAATATCCTGTTAATTAGATAATCATTATTTTTAAGCGATCTACCATTAATTAATCTCAGAACCTTGGAAGGAAATACAAGATGGAACAAAAGAACGATTTGAGGGATTTAATGTTTCGAGTTATCTTAAGATGACAATGGGCGCCAATTTACAACAATAAAGCCTAATTCGGCTACTTAGCATTGTTTTCAACAGCACAGAATTTGAATTAAAAGAAGGTTGCTTGAATGTAATCCATTTACTTGATTCCAAAATTTGTCTGTAAATGATTGCTCGTAATTAATGAATTCTTGATTCTGGGTGAAAAATTAACCTTTTGACTCAATTGCTGATTATTGAGGTCAAAGTACTAACAACCATATTTCTAAAGAAGTTTCATGGATGAAATAACAATGTTTGGAAAAAGAATCATTTGTGTCATCAACTGTGAAGGCTGCTTTCTGTAATAACAATGAATCTCTGTCTAAAATCTCGTTGTTTTTCAAGGTGATGAATGCACTCCAACATATTGCTCCTACTTTGGCATAAGGATGATGTATTACGCGATATTACATTTCTATTTGAGGTTACGTGCCCGCAACTGCTGGAAGTACTAAAGGAAATTCTTTCTAAATTGTTAACCAAATAGTGAGACGAAAAATGGATTGAACTCTTACACCACTACAAAAAGTGTGTTTAGAACAATCCATCTCTGATGTAATTCCGATTGGGCAATCTGAAACTGAATCCAGTTTCTCCTACGCTAACTCCATTGGATGCTTGTTGAGTAGAACAAACTTGAACCATATTATTATACTCTAAATACAATAATTATCCACTCTAGAATTGAGTGTTACTTTCTCAATAATAGTGTTTCAAAAGACTCTCAATTAAATAAGCTTCGTAGAAGACAATTTCAATTCAAATTCCTGCTGAGGTTGTGGAAAGTGCTTGTTAGATATTGGGATATCGTGACGAGAACCAGCCATCGGTAAATTGTATAGATGGCTCACGAACTGGTTTTTGTTTTGAATAAACGAAATCGATATACGGTAAGTGCACTTGAATGCTATTTTATCCTTGACAAACAGTATACAGTTCTGTTATTGATATTGTTTTAGATAGAGGAGTAAATGGAAACTAATAAAAAAGTATTTTTTTTGTACTCTCACGCGAATGGATAGAAAACCAATATTCCGTGAGAGATGGATTATTACAATGGATATTCTAAGTGGGTGGTCTGTTTTAGATATATGCAGCTGTCTAATTTTTAATATCTTTTCAAGTTCAGTTCAATCATTCATGGAACTGTTTGATATAAAAGGAAATTCTAATTTCAAGCAACATTTGACTTTTATTGAGGTTAAGTATCAATAAAAGTTTACATTTGTATTGAGTAAGAATAGTTATATAATATTTTTGGATTGTCATCGGAATTGAGTTCTTTTTTTTATGACATGACATCATATTTTTTGTAAATTGGAGTATAAAAATATATGTTACAGCATTAGATCTAGATTTTCTTATCGAACAATGAGTTACAATTGGTTTGCATTTAAAATAGACCATATCATCTTTTTTACTCACTTGTACGTACAAGGAAGTATTGTGAAACCGACAAAATTCACCTATGGAGATTTTGATGGGAATATCCGTTTTGAGCATCCATTTTGACTATTTTCGGCTTGATGTCGGTACGTATGTTCGTGCGTTCGTTCGTGCGTAACTCGCAAATCTCAAAACTGGTTGAACGTTTGATGATGAAATTCTGTATTTGAGACTGGTATAGGGTCTAGTTGTGCACCTCGCATTATGGTTCAAATCGTCTTTACCGGAAGTCTACTTTACTTCAAACTTTTTTCGAATTTTTCTAATAAATCCAGAATAATCACCCGTAGGATGTTGAAATTCAGTATTTGAACTTGATGTGTATCAGAATGGTCATCTGCTATTTTTGTAAGAATCGGCCAGGCCAGAAGTGCACTTTATTTCAAACTTTTTTTGAATTTTTTGCATAAGTGTAGAATGATTAGCCATAGCATATTGAAAATTCGTATAAAGAATTTTTATAACATCTTATTGTACATCTTGTATTATGATTGCGATCGGCCATACCAGAAGTGCACTTTACTTGAGACTTTTTTTAAATTTTCCGCATAAATCCAGAATGATCAGCCGTAGGATACTGGAATTCAGCATTTGAAATTTTTGTAGCATCTCCATGGTCATCTTCTATTTTTGTAATAATCGGCTAAGCTGGAAGTGCACTTTATATGACAGACTTTTTGAATTTTCCGCATAAATTCTGAACAATCAGTCGAAGAATATTTAAATTTTGTATAAGGCACTTTTATAATATCTAGTTTTACACCTTGCATTATGATTGCTATCGACCAAGCCGGAAGCGCACTTTCTTAAAAACATTTTTCAAATTTTCCGCATAAATCCAAAACGATTGAGCGTAGATTGTTAGAATTCAGTATTTAGGACGAGTATACCGTCTAGATGCTCATATCCTATCTTTATTGAGATCTATCAAGCCGGAAGTGCACTTTACTTGACAGTCTTTTTGAATTTTTCTCAGTAATTCGAAACGATCAGGTGTAAAATATTGAAATTTGGTATTTCAGTCTGCTGTAGCATCTGAATGATTGCCTATTATTTCCATAACAATATACTGAACCGGAAGTGCACTTCAATAGGGATTTATTTTTTTATTTTGCGCATAAATTCAGATCTGTTGGTAGTTGTAGAATTTTGGAAATCAGTATCAAGGAATGTTGTAGTATAAGAATAATGGCCTACTGTTTCCAAAGCAACCGACTTGGCTGAAAGCGCATTTTACTTGACAGATTCTTAGAATCTTTTGGGTAAATCCAAAACGATTAACTGTGGAACGATGAGATTTTGTGTTTGATTATATATATCCAATGATGTACAAGTAAGTCACGTGATGTTCACGTCAGATTTTTTAATTTTGTTTGACATTGTACATGTCGAAATATTATTAAAATTATATTAATTATAATCTGAAGTGACAAGAAACTTTATTGAATGAATTTGTGTATATATCAAATGATGTACAAGTAAGTCACCTGATGTTCACGTCAGATTTTTTACTATCATTGTAAAACTCTATTGATATCTATGATAATTAATTAATTGGTCCAATAGTTATAGGCAATTGGTAAAAAGTAGTCTCATAAATTGGGAACTAGATTTTCGTATGATTCAATGCTTGTTATACAAAAGTATCCCTGAAGAAACGGTATATAGCAAAGCAATATATACCGTATACCATCAAAGGAGATCAACATAATAGCCTGAATGCTATGGAAGAAGATATTTTTGTTATATTGGCATCTACTGTCTACATCACTTTTTATCTCTTTGTTGTCAGAACTGTAAGTCTTTTCCAAGGTAGTTTCTGTAATGCATTTGAGATATTATTTGTACGTCCATCACAATGCATGACTTTTTAAGTTAGCAAAAGACTTTCGCGTTCATGTACTGCAAATAAAAGACTGTCGTAATGTTTATTCACTGTTTAACATTTGGCCAAGGGCATTAGAAAATATTTAGATATCCATATGTATTTGGTACTTATTTATTTTCTGATAGAATGCGATGACATTCAGAGACAATAAAAACATGGCTTGTGTCAAGCAAATATCTGTTGCTAGTAATAATTATTCCCATCAGCATTTAATTTATCGAGCGGGGATTGGTCAAATACTAGAGTCTGCATTTTCATTCCACTCTGAGGCTCGAAATTTACATATTGATTGTAGCAACAGGCCAAACTTTATGAATATGAACATTTCTAAGCATTAAGCATCTATTGCAAAGCTGTACCTAGATTAAATTATCAACGAACGCTGTCTTTCGCCTTTCTCAGGATATTGTACATTACAATTCCACTCTGATGCTCCAAATTGGTACACAGATGTTAGAAGGAGATTGAATTCTATCAATCAGAAACATTACTTAGCTATGAGTATTTGTTTCGTAGCAGTGATGCCTGAATCAGCGGAACTCTTTCTCGTTGTCTTTCAGGGTAACATAAATATCAATTTTGCTCTGCATTTTCGATTTATCCATGGGACACTTAAAAAATAATAAAGTGATGCCGGATATAGAAACATAAATGAGGGGTCGTGCTATCGTTGTGCAATAAAATGCCACATAAACTTTGGTCACTGTTGACGCAATTTTTTGGCGACTTTGAGGAGACAGACATCAATATACCAATCTGCAGTTACGGTTTTATGATCCTATTTTTGATTCTAGATTGCGAAATAATGCCACTTTTATATTCGAGAATGCTCACAAAAAAATTATTCGAGAATGCAGAAGAATTTCGCAACCATGTATCAAACAATATTTTTTCAAAAAACACGTCTCAAAATTAATAATGTGAAAAAAAATTTTGACATTTCGAATCAATCAATGCCACTTTTAATGTTGCTATGATACTAATACACTTTATCTAAATATTTCGCATCCTGACTGCGGAGTATTTCGCGTCCTGTAAGCAAAACAATCATTTTGAAGATTAGATGGTAGAAAGAAAAAAGATTATATGATGTATGCCCATTCATGTTTCACTGAGCGCACTAAGCTTTATTGAGGAAATCGGCAGATTATATATTTTCCGTGAGTCTTGAATTATTTTCTTCAGAATAAGAGAAAAATCGACTGCGCTCGAAAATAAGGGGACGTTTTTTTCGCAAGTTTGTAACTTTCCCACTTCCTTACATCATATTTAATTTGTGAGATTATTGGAATGCGGACTATTCAGCACGCAATTAACCCATCATAGCTAAATCTGACGCGCTCGACTATTCCCATCTATCGATTTTTTTTTCACTATCCTGCTGCACCCGCATTCCTATATAGATGGCTTGAATTTGGTAGAGGTACTCAACAGGGTGCGAGATGTTTCCCATATGTTAATCTGTTGCGCTTGAGTAAATCCCAAAATCCCCTCTTGGGCTCCCCTACTATAATGACGGTTTTCGAAAAATGTTATTCCTGAAACGTTCTCGTGTGAAGAGAATCGTCTCGAAAAAGAGTCATATTATTTATTTAAACACTAAAAACTTGAGAATTGCAAAAAAAATTTTTTTAAAACGTCGCAATCTCGAAAAATACGCGTCGTACAGCAATTCTAAAGCTATTTTTGTGATCTAGATGAGTTATTGTATTTATTTTGACACCAAAAACATCAAAAATGCGAAAAAATATTTTCTATCAAATTTCGACTGTTTCGCGAGGGGTACCCTTTGCCATCATTTTTCAGAGATGACCAATTTTCAATCTTTTGCCCATAAAATTAATAATTGTCGCTCAATTGTCTTGAAATTTGGAATATAGATTGCCAGATGTCTAGCCAATCGACTATAGTAATCTATTTTCAAAAACTATTGTTAATCGCACAGCGCTCATATTTCCAGAGATAATGAGGAAGAAATGGAAAAAAATGGAAAAATTTGGCATTTTTGGCGCAAAGAAACATGTTTTTTCAAACGTCCATATCTCGAAAAATACTTCTCGCACAGCGATTCTAAGGTTATTTTCGTAATATAGAAGAGTCATATTATATATTTAAACACTAAAAGCTTGAGAACTGCAAAAAAAAATTTCAGAGATAATGAGGAAGAAATGGAAAAATACGACAATTTTTGGACGAATCGTCTCGAGTGGGTATGCGAGAATACTGTAACAAACGTGAATTTAAGTGAATGATTAAATGATAAATGGATACGGATGAGGTGGATACAAAGCTGACAATAATGATGAATATCGCACTGCAAAACACTCATTGATTTAATATCGTTAAGATTTTAGAAAATTTATACGACTGACGAAGTGACACGTTTTCATCTACGTCAAAATCCTTTTGAATTACCTAAAAATCAATTTATAGATCTTTTTCGATCAAAAAAGAAAGAGTAAATAGAGTCATTGATCTTGTAGAGAATTATGTTACAGCAAAAAGTCAATCTTTAACTTTGAATGCCAAACTGAGTTGATAACGTTGATTGATGATAATAAAAATATTATTTTGATGAAATTTGTTGAAGAAGGTGCTTGATAATCCATAATTATCTCATTTTGTTGCTTGCGAATAGATTTCCAATAACTTTCACACTTATTCTTTGGTTTAAAGTTCACAAACAATAATGAGCCATTGAAATATAAATAAAACTATGGAGGGATTATTTATTTACATTTTTTTGTTGAAACTAGTTTATTATTGGCTGTTTCATTTTGAATAAATTAGGCGATTTATCACTTGTCTGGCTGACGAAAATTATTTTCTATCCAACGTCGGCTACGAATCAATTCGTCAATTCTCAAATTCATACCAAATCGCATGACTTTAAGAATAGAGCCCCTGGTTGCGAAATATTTTGCGTCCTGCAAACAAAACAATCATTTCGTATGTTTCTAGTTGCCTTGTAAATGTTCACTTTTAATGACAGTTTTCTAAAAATAGAATTTCAGCAATTGAACCACTTTTTTTGAGGGAAACAGCAATCATTTTTCAGGTTTGACTTTCTTCTGTGCAATACTTTTTAGGCCCAAAGATGCAAACTACTGACTGTTATTTGAATTCAAAGTCGTAATTTTGAATCCTAGATTCGTCACCCGGAATAATATACTCCTCGGATGCTTCTCGTTCAAATTTTCGGAGCATGAGTTTGCACCTGTCGATTCGTACATTATTTTGTTTCGAGACTGAAAATTTGCTGCCAGCTTCTTCACACGTAGTTGCTGATATAAAATATTATCTACTATAGCGGATTTAACACATACACCTTACTGATTTCCCCTATGATCTACATTCCAAATTTCCTCTAGCAATTTTTCCGTAGCATAAATTTTTTTATCATCCAAAGCTAATTCAGGCCTCTTAGATATCAGTTCATTTTTTAGGTAATACTATTTATGTTTAAATTCATGGAACCAATTGACAACCATGAATTTTAAAAAGCAATTATTCCCAAAAGTTGCCTTCAAATTTCGATATCTGCTCGAAAGTTAAACTTTTCTATACAAAATCATAGCACTAAAAGCAATTTGCGGCCCTTTCGTGATGTTGAATGATCATTGCTAAACTTTAGAATGCTAAAAATTTGTCATTCTGCCTAGATAAATATATTTTTTCTTAGAACTACAGAAACTGTCAGACGAATAAACTTTTGACAAGTGCTCTTGCTTCAGTTGTTTTTTTTTGCTTCCATGGGCCGCTATTATTTATTCCTAGAACTTCCTCAGAAGCTGACCAGTCCTCCCCATATTTGTCATTATTATTTGGATGGTACATGTATCGAGAGTCTCTAAAATGACGTCAAGAAGATGTCTCTACGATTTAGAATTATACCCAGATTCTATTGACGTCATTTTATCCAGAAGGCATAATTTTTATCCGATGGTGAACGAAGAACTCAAGAATGATGTCCTACCCTTCAAGACCTTCCCTTGAAATATTTAGAAAAAATAGATGTGATGTCAAGTATTAAGTGCATGAATGAATAAAATACTATTGGTTTTTCTACGGAGCTGAAAAAGACCACTAAAAATCTACTCGCACTCACAACCTTATAAAATACACTGGAAGATCTCAGTTGGTGTCAGATAGAACTATTTCATGAATGACTGAGAAGTGTAAGTATAAAAGTGCACAATAACCAAGACTTAGTGTGGGAGGAATGTTCCACTATTCGTGAAAATAAATATACATTATGTACATATCTCACTGCAGTTTCATATTAAATTCGTTCTTGAAATTGTTTAGTACATTTTGTCATGTTTGCAAAATATATTTAAATTTATTTTGAACTCATATTTGGCAAAAATTTGCATACTAAACCAAATATGGAATTGTATTCCTACCAAGTTTGAAATGATAAACATTTGCAATAAATTTCGGGAGTACCGTTTACTGGGTTTTTTAACCTCTTGAAATATTATTTCTTTCCTCGAACAGAAATTCTGAATTAATTCGCAAACGTGTTTGGAGAAATATTTGTATCTCAGCTTGCTGTTTAGATACCTGAGAGGAATTTGAAGAAGCTCAATTGTATTCCAATTTGAATATTCTTATAAAAAAATCTTCCATAATTTATATGGAAATCAGAATGTCCCTTCAATATTCTTAGCGCTATTACTGTAATATCCAATTAAAAATCATTGTTTTATGCCAATTTAATTATATTGGTAATAATAAAATGGCCAATAATTTATGTCACAACACAGCACATGATATTTCCAATATTTATGATTTACAATAAGTTACAATAATAATAATAGAAGATACAAGATCAATTTAATTATCGGTTTAACCTTATAAATTGTGTCATGTGAAAGAACATAATCTTATTGTTATTTAGAAGACCTTTTACGATACGATTTATTATTGAATATGACAATCAAGAGTTTAAATAGTTGAATAGAATAGATTCCAGAACGATATAATCAAGAGCAGAACACCACAGAAGATTCAAAGATATATTGAATTGTGTCTTGTGTCTTGGAAAGGCTGCCACATCACATTGATCGTTAATGCTTAACGATGAAACACTGGAACCAGGAAGTTAGGGATCTTGTAAAGTTGTGGAGCTCTAAGAGAAGATTAGTTTATTATGTGATAAATGCGTTTCCAAACCATTGATCTTGAGACCTTAGGAAAGAATCGTAATATGAAACGGTCATTTTTCAATTGAAAAATTAAAAATTATCAGCGTAAAATTCTAATAAGTTCGGAATACAAATTTTTCACTTTATTAACATATAAATCCAATACATCAGAATCTTTCTCTATCTTTAGGTTGAATGCATTGCTAGAATCCCTTTTCCTAAAGAAAATTTTCCAGATTCCGCTTCCAGATGAAGCGGAGGAAAGCAATTTGTTACTGAATGGGTTTGTTTTTATCGGCTTTCTCGATGTTTTACCTTTGTAAATTGTGTTAGCTGGTGGGTTGTTTGTAAATTTGATCAAACAAACACAATAAATAATTCACTGAGCAAATAAAGCATTGAATGTAACTACCTCTAACCAAAACCACTAGTATACGCAGCTATGTATATTCATAATACGTACACATTGTTCATGATGCTTGAACAATTGGACAAATTATCTTTTAAAAATGGATGGAGGAGTAATATTTAAGGCGATGTTTGATAAATCTTGAAAGAATCGTGTAGCTTATTTCGATATTAGAACACAAAAATTGAAGAATCATCTAGATGATGAAAGCGCATTTTTGACAGCTCATGAATGCTTGTTACTTCAGAGATTTCGCAAATTACCATCTCTCACAATTACTAAGAGTTTTGGCAAACTTACGAAACAGCAGCTTCCATTTAGTTCTAGTTTCAAGTTGAAAGTTTGATAGGTACATAATTTGTGCATGAACAAACTCAAAAATACCTTTTATTCTCCATTGTTTAGTTATTGACTGACGGGAGGTCAAGTGCCGTACCTTAAAATGATAATTTGATCGTTATCAAAGCTATATAAAAAAATACACCAAAAATAAACAAATTTTTAACCAATAATAATAATTCATTCTGATAAGCTTCAAATTTGTGTCAAACAAGTCATTGAATGAGTCCCGGACAGATTTGACAACTGTACATAATAATAGTGACACCCCCGGCTAAAGTTGTAACTAAATTTTTATCTACTTTAATAAATTTTAGTTGCCATATCCCTAATGTCATTATATCCATTGGCATTGTTTCACTTGAAACAAGTAATTAAATAATTTAATCTTCCACAATCACTGAGCTTGAATTAAAGCAATTTGTGCAAACCTACGAAACAGTAGCTTTTATTTAGTACCAGTTTCAAGTCTGTAAATAGTATAGTTTCTGAGAACTCAGCGTCACGCCAGCCAGCCAGCCAGCCAGACAGCCAAAGTGAATATAATAGCGCTTTTTTCGAAAAAATGCGCTAAAAAATATGTTGACTTTGTGTTTCACAGGTCTTTAAATCGATTTCAACTTTGAATAAAAATTGAGCACAATTTTCATTGAATTATGATACAAAGTTTGTACAGAAAATAACAGGAATCTCTGGTTTTTCTAAAGAATTTATTCGTCTTCATTACTACATCAATATTAACTACTTCAGTGCTTCTTACCGACCTCGAAACACTTCTTCTCTTAATTTTTTGGAGCAGAAAAAAATCACACGGTGCCATGTCTGGCAAATATGGAGACTGAGGGATCAACTACCTGTTATGACACATTCTAGTAGTTTTGCATCGTTATTGACTTCCATTCGCCTTTGTATCTGTTCGAAGTTCGACAGTTTTAGAACGAAGTTTGTTACCACACAGTTTATATTCTAAACATCCGAGAATTATTTATGGCATCAGCTAATTAATATGCCAACATCTCCAATGATTTCTCTGATTGTGATTTGGCGATCTTTTAATATCACTTCTTCCACTTTTTCTACATTTTTATCGGTTGTTGATGTACTGGAGCATCCAGAGTAAAATATAAATAGTATTTGAATTTAGTCCAAGAGTTTTTGTTATGCGGAAAAACGTTTTTGTTAAATTCATTATTATTATCATCTATTTAAGTCTCAGGAACCTATCCTTTCGGAGTGTCGAGATTGTTCTTCAGTCTATGCTTTGAATTAGTTATTTCCACTGTTTTCTGTTCGATACTTTTTTCTTTGCTTGGTTTGTGTTGAAGCTATTCTTTTTCAATATTTCATCTATATAACTTTCCTAACTCTTCCTCAGCTTGCCTCTTTCTTTTTCCGTTGTACCTCTTTCATTCCACACCTGTTTGGTTTATCTATTTTCTGGCATTCTTATTAGATGTCCGTACCATGCTTCTTGTCTTCTATCTATTGTGAATTGTATACTTTCAGTCTGTATGTTGCTTCTTATTTCTTCGTTTCTTATCTTGTCTATTTTTCGTACTTCTTCTATTCTTCTAAGAAATCTCATCTCAGTCGCTTCTATTCCACTCCTACTTCTTTGATCCTGAGCCCAAGTTTCCCTCCCGTATATATGGTTTTATATACAGCCGTTTTTGTGGTTTTGGATACTTTTTTGTTATTTAAAATTATTGTGTTCATAGCATGATAGTTTCTTCTGACCGCCTGGATTCTTTTATTTATCTCAGGTTCCATACTTCCTTAATTATTTATTGTCGCTCCTAGGTATGTGAACGTGTCTACTTGCTCTATCTCTTTTTCATTTAGTGTTAGACTGGTTGTTATATTTTCTTTGGGTATTATTATGCTTCTTGTTTTATCTATGTTGATATTCATGTTGTATTTGTGCAGTTCTTCGTTCCATACATTCAAATTGTGCTGCATATCCTCTTTAATTCTAGAGAATATTCTCAGGTCGTCTGCAAATGCACATTCTGTCAACATAGTTCTTTCTTATTTATAATGTCCTATTTCAGTTGTCTTTGTTTTCTGTTTAAAATTCTTAATGATATTTTCTAGGTATATAATAAATATCGCACTCAAGGCTCCCCCTTGTCTTAATCCTTGTGTAGTCGTGAATTTGTCTGTAACTTCGTTTCCTGTTCTTATGTAGTTGGTTGTTCTTCTATAAATGCTTTCAATTGCTTGTAAAAGTTGTTTCCTTATATTTTTCTCTTCTATGATTCTACACATTTTCTCCCTCTGTACTCTATCAAATGCCGTTTCAATATGTATGAGTGTTACATATAGTTTGTTATCATATTTATAGTCTTGCACAGAGTGTCCGCTTCTGAATCCACTCTGTGCTGTCTCTAATGTTACTTCTGTTAATTGTCTGACTTTATTATGTAGTATAACTTCAAAAACTCTCGTCGTTGTACATAGCAGTGATATTTCCCTATAATTGTTGTAGTTGCCACTCTTTAATATAGGAAATATTACTACTTTTCCCAGGCTTGAGGTATTTTGCCAGCTTTCCATATATTGTTAAGTATGATTTACAATATTTGTTCTCCCTCTTATTGATTTTTTTGAAATTCTATTTCATATGAGCTCCGCTAATTCGGATCTTGAAAAAAACTTCAATACTTAGAACTTTCACGACAGTATCAGAAAATGTAAAAGAGTACCCGTCATACTGAATACTATTTTTCATTCAATTCACCCTTTTCCAATGTGAAGTAGTCTTTTTGGGCCTGAGTATAATAAACTATGTTGATCAAGATATCATGCATCCTCGAGTTTTCACCCGAATATTAATATTTCCACTATTGGAGAACAGAGGAAAATCGCATGAGGTAAGATCAGGATTTCTCAAATGATTATTAAGGTGATTTGGACATAATCACAAGAAGTTTTTAACTTACTTGAGAACATCTAGACTTCTAGAGATACACTGAATCAAGGAAACACAAGAATCTCTATATTTACGATCATGGAGACTTCGAAGCATATGGTTAAAACTAGATATCATCTCCAGTTATCAATTTTTTTGAGTAATAGCCTAGAGACAGTCATTGTATGTTCATCAATTCCGGGTGGTCGCAAAAAAAAATGATGACATAAATTATCTTAGATTTATGAGTCTGAAACTATAATTTGGCAAAGAATGGAAGAAAAACTTGTATAGCACTCCAAATTTTGATTATTTATCACATCAATATAGTCGATATTACACCTGAATTTTAGCTCACTACTCTCCATAAAATTTTATTGTTATTACTATTTTTATTATTATTTACATAGTTCTAAAAGCGTTTCAAATCTCCTGACATCAATTTAAACACCTCAACTTTGAATTTTATCATAAAAGTGTTTGACACAAATTACGATTCGCAATTTTAGCATACCCAAAATCGATACCGCAAAAGCCTCTCCAAATTAAATTTAATGAGATTCGAATATTTAAATCCAGCAATATAATTATATATTCTAATCTAGTACTTTGCGCAGAAAAATACGAGGTTCAACAACGCAATAAACAGTCTTCGGACGTAGGACATCAAAAGTCACCGTCTGAAGTCTGACCCTTATGAAGACGTGATCAAGGCGTGAGACTGTGACCGAAAGAATTCGCAAATTGGAAATAATGCAATAAATAATTTTTTGGACATGACAAAAATTCTGTAGTACATAATAATTCTGTTTGCAATTTGAATTTCAATTTCCCGGAATTGTGAGCTCCCAGTTTTTGGGGTCTGAATTTGTATGTATAAAATCTGCTATTGTACACGTTCTGAGTTCAGAATTGAATTTATGATATATTCAAGATACGGTAAAACATGTAATAAGATTATGAATGATCTGAATCTAATTAGTCTTTATCTTGATAGCAATGAATATAATTATCCAAATAAACTTCAGGAACAAAGACTCCATGTGTTAGTTCCATTTATAACCTCTTGATGACTACGTGTTGACTTTCTTGACGATAGCAGCAATGTGTTAATATGTAAATTCACTAAAAATATTTATCTGTTTCCAATTTCTGGGAGAAGTGACAGAACTGAGATAAGATACCAATAAAAATAAATGTGTTGCTAATACCCATTTTCGATTAATTCCTTTAAAATATGTAGCGGATTCTCAGCATTAAATGTTCGCAATTTGTTACATTCAATAAATCACTAGCTACAAGCAAAAAACCGCCGATAACATACAAATGAAGAAGAAAATTTATTGATCAATAAATTATTATTGCTCGAAACCTGAATTCATGAAATGTGTATTGTAATTCAAACTACATTTCTCATTACAAATTGGATAAAAAAGTACTATCGCGTTATTCATACTTTCGTTGGATTAGTGGGAGTACAAACTTTTTCATTTGTTTCTTGAAGGTTGTATTACACAACTCAAAATATTATTTATGAGTAGCATGTTCTCTTTGGAGAAAGGACTAAATTCCTCACCGGTTTAATCACTTTCATTAGTATACATATTTTAAGAGCGGTCTTTCAAAGTAATACATCAATGACAGTGCAGGAATGACCAAATTATTCAACAAATTATATTGAAAAATAATAGTGCTCTTCCTTGATAGCATCAATTTAATCAAATATATCGAAATCCAGTTCATTGGTTGACTCCCCATCACTTCAGCCAAGGTTAATTTAACTTCCGGTCCTAAAATCGAGTATTAGTGTATTAAATAATTTTTTGTCAAAGTGGTAGCTATACTGCTGAATTTCTTAACTTTGTGAGACATTTTACTGTAGTAAATATGAGAATAATAATATATATTTTCTTAATGGACCAAACTGATCTATTAGGTCTTTAATTTGATATTTCAGATAAGATTTGTATTCTGGAATGATCATGAAATGCAGCTAAGACTTCGGAAAGAAGACATTTTATTTTTCTTATGGGAAAGTTACTAATTCATCCTAGATTTTATCCTGTCGATATTTTTTATAGTGTTTTCATAATATTGTAGTTATCAAGAAAGACAACTATGGGAGCTTTAGTATATATATTTTTTGAGTGAAGAAGGAAATTTAAATCTATTTCCAAGAGTAAAACAGGAATTGAAAATTGATTCCAAGCTATGGAGGGAGTAATACGTAGCAATAAATTGCCTGCGGTAGCTCTATGCTCTCGATATTTTTGTTATTTTGTTCAAGGGCTAGTCAACCTAATTTACACTCTCCTAAAATATAATAATTGACCACGGCACCCGAAAAAATCAATGAAAAAAGATTAAAAACAGGGTCGAAATTCCAACCCTTTAGATCAAGCGGTTTATTCTGTGCGTTGAATGATAAGTATTCAGATGAAAGAATTAAAACTACATAGAGACATAAAAAAAAATGGAAAAATCATCTAGATGATGGAAGCGCATTTCTGACAGCTCATGAATGCTTGTTTCTTTAGAGATTTCTTAAATTACCATCTCTCACAATTACTGAGCTTAAAATCAAGCAGTTTGGGCAAACTTACGGAGCAGCAGCTTCCATTTAGTACTAGTTTCAAGTTGACTATTTGATAGGTACATAATTTATGCATGTACAAACTCAAAAATACCTTTTAATCTTCATTGTTTAGTTATTGACTGACGGGAGGTCGATTGCTGTACCTTAATATGATAATTTGATCTTTATCAAAGCTATATAGAAGAAATACACCAAAAGTAAACAAATTTTCATCCAATAATAATAATTTATTCTAATAAGCTTCAAACTCGCGTCAAACAAGTCATTGAATGAATCCCCGACAGATTTGACAACTGTACATAATAATAGTGACACCCGCGGCTAAAGTTGTAACTAAATTTTCATCTATTTTAATAAATTTTAGTTGCCATATCCCTAATGTCATATATATCGATGGGCATTGTTCCACTTGGAACAAGTAATTGAATAATTTAATCTTCCACAATCACTGAGCTTGAATTAAAGCAATTTGTGCAAACCTACGAAACAGCAGCTTTTATTTAGTACCAGTTTCAAGTCTGTAAATAGTAGCGTTGCTGAGAACCCAGAGTCACGCCAGCCAGTCAGCCAGACAGCCAATGTGAATATAATAGCGCTTTATTCCAAAAAATGGAAGAATCATCTGGATGATGGAAGCGCATTTTTGACAGCTCATGAATGCTTGTTATCTCAGAAATTTCGCAAATTACCATCTCTCACAATTACTGAGCTTGAGATCAAGCAGTTTTGGCAAACTTACGAAACAGCAGCTTCTATTTAGTACTAGTTTCAAGTTGACTATTTGATAGGTACATAATTTATGCATGTACAAACTCAAAAATATCTTTTAATCTTCATTGTTTAGTTATTGACTGACGGGAGATCGGGTGCTGTACCTTAAAATGATAATTTGATCTTCTTCAAAGCTATATAAAAGAAATACACCAAAAGTAAACAAATTTTTATCCAATAATAATAATTCATTCTAATAAGCTTCAAATTCGCGTCAAACAAGTCATTGAATGAAGCCCGGACAGATTTGACAACTGTACATAATAATAGTGACACCCGCGGCGAAAGTTGCAACTAAATTTTTATCTACTTTAATAAATTCTAGTTGCCATATCCCTAATGTCATGTATACCTATGGACATTGTTTCACTTGACACAAGTAATTGAATAATTTGATCTTCTACAATCACTGAGCTTGAATTAAAGCAATTTGTGCAAACCTACGAAATAGCAGCTTTTATTTAGTACCAGTTTCAACTCTGTAAATAGTATAGTTCCTGAGATCTCAGCGTCACGCCAGCCAGCCAGCCAGCCAGCCAGCCAGCCAGACAGCCAAAGTGAATATAATAGCGCTTTTTTCTGAAAAATGCGCTAAAAATGCGCTAAAAATGAGCTATGAGTCTTCCGAACTACTTTTCAAGATATAATCAAGAAGAATGTTCGTACTTTAATGGTACTGTCACAAAATTCAACACAAGTTACAAATTTTTGAAGTTTCAACTTAATCGGATGAACGATGCGCGAATGAAAAGTTATTCGATACAACTTCCGCGCCACCTATTGAACGTTGTTGGTTCTATGTTAGAAATCATTAAGCTGGTTACACACACGTCGGATTTTTATCGCGCGAAAAATTGATCCTCGCCGCTCACAGTTATCTTGGACGAACAAACAGGGCGGTTTTATTCCACTACACTACACACACACCGTTGAATATCTGTGCTATTCAAACTATTAATTATTCAGTATAATTTATAATGAACAAAGAGCAGCTTGTAGCATTATTGTTATTCCGTCGTCAAATAAAAAAAAGAAAAGAAAAATAGACCAATTAGGGTTCATTCAATTAATCAAAAAAGAGATGGAAACGGAGCTTTCTACACGTGGCTTCAAAGTGGCAGTGGCGGGACAAGACCAAAATTTGATGTGAGCAAGGTTCATTTTGCGAGACCCTCTGGTGACGCAAAAACCAAAAAGCAATGTTATAAATTAAAAAACAGTTGAAAGCGAAACATAGCTTTTTACTACTAACTTTATTATAGAATAGACATTGCAAACTAAATTAAATTCTTAGACTAAAATTGAAGAAACAGAAATTTCTTGCTTTTAGCTTCACTAAACTTCTTAATGATTGTACCGTAATTCAGCTTAGATGCTATATATGCTTCAATAAATAATACTGTCAAAGATGAAATAACTTTTTATTAGTTTTAATTTCGAAAAGCTCCTTGGGGCGGAGGCTGTACTCACTCTCATTGTTAACAAAATCGAATAGACAATGTAAATATTTGGATGAATTTCTTTCAAATTATTTTCTATTATGTACTGAATCAATTCTTCCACATCTTTAATAAGGTCTGGTACATTTAGGATCATAGTTTGTAATTCTTAATACAATTCATAAGGTTGAGAGTCACTACTTTCACTCACTCACAGGACTGTGTGTAAATCTTGAAAATTTCTTATTATTTGCTCTTTCTATATTCACAAATATTGCTTAATTTCTAAAATATGTGACCTGAATATCCTGAAATTTGTATATTCCAAGATTAAATATATCAAGAAGAATCGATTCTGATAATTTTTGTTATAAACATCATAAGGATGCTACGATCGTACGCTGTACTACTTGAGTAACGGACGGAGGAGAGAATAGCCGAATCCGAAAAACATACTGTTTGACTCTGTATCTGCTAAACGAATTGAGATAATTGAAGTCTGTAAAAAATATCGTGCTCTGCACGATTCATCCTAATGTAATAAGAATTATTATTGGACTATCTCAAAAAATACAAATACCATTACCTGATAAATAAAATTTAGAGTTTGTAGCTGTACTTTTCGACTCAATTGAGCCGATCAAAATGTGTGGAAAGTATTGTAATCTACATACTTAGATGTAACGCGATGGAGGGTTTCATCAGAATATCTTCAAAAATACAAATATGATGAATTGAAATCCAATACTTAATAATATTTCTAAAATCGACTATTGTAGTAGCACAATGTTTATTGCTATATCTTCTGAATTAAGCAAGATAATTAAAATTTGTAAGGAACATGTTGTCCAACACATTTAATAAATTCAATAAAAATGTCTTGGAGACTGAACTGATAAGTTATTTCGGTTTTAAAAATTAGAATAGAAGATCATCAACAATAACGAAATTTGATACACCATGTAAATATTAGGATATTTATTCAAATTATCTTCTATTATGAATTGGAGCAGTTTTTTCACATCTTTAATGAAGTCTGATACATTTGGGATCATAGTATGTAATTCTACATACAATTCGTAAGGTTGGAGGTCACTACTTTCACCCACTCGCAGGACTGTGTTTTTTATCATTTGCTCTTTTAGTATATTTTTGAATTCTCTCAAATCATATAGGAAACCAAAATGTTAGTTTCATGACTCAAGTCTCGAATCCATATTGCTTATTATGAAATCAATTATTGTGTTAAGAAAATCTGACTTATTTCGGCTTGAGGTTTGAGGCGTGAGACCCCTCGGACTGCGAGGCCATAGGCGGTGGCCCACGTCCCGCCTCTGCAAAGTGGTAGCAAAACCGATGTGTGTATAAGCCTGCATTTGATCCTATGGGCCACTACTTCAGGGTCGCAGTAAAAGCACAGTTGGCGCCAAGCCAGCTGCAATTGTACTAAACTGTGCAAATTAATTGGGACAGGGTGGAAAAAAATGCATTTTTCAGAGAACTGTGCTTTTGGTGGCTCCATAGATATGCAGTGCATTATTCAGTATGACGTGTGTCATCCTTTGGCAGAGCTGACCTGCTGCAGACGTTTTGGTGTTGCCTCCGCTGGATTGGTGCATGTGTTTTTGAGTTCATCATCGTATAAAAGCTTTTGAGTGGCATTGTCTGTCATGCGTTTTTCTATCGTACAATTCATCTTCTTGCCTGGCCACTTCGTCACAATATTTCATAGGTTCTCGATAGGATTTAGGTTGAGTGAATTCCTGGGCCAATTAGGCACTTTAATTTGGTTTTCCAGCATAGGGGCTTTCACCAGTTTTGAATTGTGACCAGAGACCAGATCGTGTTGGAATGTCCAGTCGAGTGTTTGCATGTGCAACGATCCTGCGGCATATTATTTCGAGGTAAAACATCTGCTGAAGGAGGCTAGAAGCTTAGTTCCTGATTAAGGTATGATAAATTCGATTGAATGAATCAAAATATCACGCCGTGAGTGATACTGTTCAATTAAAGTGTTTGCACGATGATGAAGTCGAGAACATCTGCATTTCCCTGGTGGAGTCAGTGCCAGAATATTTGCAGAAGGTCATTTCTGATAGGAGAAGGACGTGCGACATACAGAAAAATGCGTGGTGAGGATGTGAAGCGAATGGGAAAAGGGTTTTTTGAAGTAAGCGATTTTTTCACTTTGTTTTAATTAATTTGCACAGTATAGTAGTTTCTACTAAATCGGATGAACGATGCGTGAGCCAACAAATACACTTAAGCCCAGTTGCACCGCTATCACTTAACTTTAAGTACGGAATAATTACCTTGGGAACAATTGTCTATACAATGGTAACCATAGATATTATTCTTCCCTTAAAGTTAAGTGACGGCGGTGCAACTGGCCATTATTGTACGTTGATAATACCAACAACAACAGTAGAAGATCTCAATCTAATCGATAGAATGATTTCGCAGATCAGCCTGGACAAACAAACAGACAGATAGAAAGACATAAAATTGATATACTCTCGCCTGGAACAAACGTGACATGCTTTATCATTCTTAAACAACAAAATATGAATGTTGGCGTTTCGCGAACTTTTTTTATAACTGAAAGTGCTCCCTGACTCAGATAAGGGTGGGATAAGTAATTGAACCAAATCTTTAATATTTCCTGGCTGCTGCAACAATCGTACAGCAATAAGCTGGAAAATATATCCAACCAAGCAATACAGAAAAAAGAACAAAAAGCATAAATTTTATTTGTCTCATTTGCTTTTTATTCCTTCAGATCCTTCTTGAATATCTGAACAAAAACAAATTTCAAACTCTGCCAAGTATTTCACAAATTACGACAAAAATATTTTCAATTTAAACTTAGTCGGATGAATAATGTGGATTTTTTAATTTATGGTACGAATACTAAAAGGGCATAAGGATTTGAATGTTTGAAAATTTGGTAAGCTCAATATGTGACATTCTTACTGTGCTTCGGAAAAGAATAAAATTTACTGACGATATCAAATTTCAAGTGCTCTTGATACTTTTAATATTAGCAACATCTTTCCTAATTTGATTTTCTATAGGACTAATGGTCAGTTGCACCACCGTCACTCAACTTTAAGTGTAGTTTAATATCTATGACAACTATTGTATGCACAATTGTTACCATGGTTATTATTCCCTCCTTAAAGTTAAGTGACGGCGGTGCAGCTGGCCATAAAAGCAAGAAGATAATTATTTGGGAATCATTTTTCGCACTATTATGAATATTGATGTATTTACAAACATTGGTAGTTTAATTCACGTTGAAAGCACTGAGCACGACACTTGTTAGGCTACTTATGTTTAATCATAAACTGTTGCTCTGTTCTTCGCTGTTGAGTGCTTGGTATTTTTCAGAATATGGAGAAAAAGGTTGTTTTTTTCTTGCAACAACTACCGATCAGGATAAAATTTCATCCATCTGAAATTGATATCTCAGATGTGAAAGATATCAGAAGATATTTCCTGGTCACAATATTATCAAGACTGGACCTTCCAGTTTTTTTGTTAGACGCAATATGACTGAAAAGAGTAGTTTATCAAGATTATCACAAGACGTGAAGTTCTTACAATATGAAGAAAATTGGTTTGGAGAAGGAGCGTTCCTTTATTGCCAATAACTTCGGCATTAGGTTTTGTACTAGGGCTAAGATTATTATGATTCTCAAATTTATGGTACGAAGTTTGCAGGCGTAAATTAATTTTGTTTCAAGCAAATAAAAAAGAGGAAAAAATGCTGTTACATCGCTTCTTAGTGGGTGGTCAGCCGTTTAATTTTTCCTGACGTTCATAACGTTTAAAGGATTATGAGCCTTGCTTGAAGAAGTGTAAATAATTCTCATACTTGGAAGTGATATTATAAAAGAAATAAGAATAATAATTTCTTATTCATCTCTTGGGGAAAGGATTCAAAAGCTTTACCATTGTTGTTTACTGTTATAATTTTCACAATAAACAGCCTACGAATAGCCTAGCGATTGCGATCATACACTTTTTTTAAGTGGAAGTATCTACATAGCAACACAATTCTTAATAGCTACTAATAAAGATTGCCCAAAAGATATATAGCAAACAATTTAGATTCGAAGATATCGCATCCTGTAAGGTCATGATGCTTCAAAAACACTGTTCAAATATCCGAAAGATTAATCTCAAAATTAAACAGATTCATGATTAAACAAATTTCCTGTTTCCCACATGAACAATTGCTGTCTTAATTAATCCCTAGAGCAAAACTTCTAAATTGTGGGTTTTACAAGGTTACAGAAGAGGCCGTTGACTTTTTTGCATTGATAATAAGCGAAAATGTACAGTTTCATTGTAAGCTCATAAACTTGAAATTGTAACTTTCTCCCGTGATGTAATTTTGGTAGAACACTGCCCTACTTCTGAAGTTGATCGATATCACTTTCTCGACAACCTCAAGGGCTCCGCTTGTCGGATCTTTTGTAGGAACTGTCGTTTGTCATCGTATAGTTGTTGATTCTAGCTCAGTCGTAGATCTTCGGAAGTTTTATTGCTTCTCTTTCATTTGTTCCATGACCGAAATGGATTTCTTATGACATTTAGTTTCTTATTGTCTTATAAACATGGCTAATTTGATCTGTATTACCAAAGTGAATGCTTCCTTGAGTAATCCAAACAAATATTAAATTTCTCCCCAATTTGTCTACCTTTCAGTGATGGAACAAGAGAAAGAAATGCGTTAGCTTAAAAGTTACTTCTCGTAGACTATCCAATTTCAGAGTCTCAAACACACACAAATCCTTGTGAAAGATTACTTTTGGATGACTTGAAGAAACACGAAACGCATGCTTGAATAACGCAAAATGAAAAACGTAAATGGGAAGAGGAGCAATGAATTAGTATCGATTGTGACTGGCATAATTCAACTGACAAATTCATGATTTGCTCCTTTCATTTAGAAGAAAATTTATTGTGTTGCAATGCTTCTGAAGAACAATCTGATTGGATAATGCGAGCAAGAATCAATTTGTATCTGTGAATTCGTGTTCCATGATTGGAACATTCTTCTTTCTAATTCATTCACTCATTAAATCCATCTTAATGACAATCGTAATTGAGACAGCAAAGGGAATATAAAGAGGACAAACACGTCGTACATTGAATACAGCTTTACAAGAAGATAATAGCGAGACTTGTTAAGCTACGAAGATTGTTGTGCAAATGTCCTAATGCCATTGATACATATTTTCCACGGCCTTAACATCTAGATTCTGGTGTGCATAGCGAGAAAGCCCTGAGCACGAATATTTTGATTGAAATCATCCAAATATGCATATCAAATATCATTATTAGTGAATTATGCTATAAGGACCAAACGATTATAATTTTTGTTCAGGGTGAAGTTGACTGTACTCGATGAAGCACTTGTTTCAAAAAGTATCGTATGCAACACAACTACGACTGTTATTATTGTAAACGATAAGCTGGCTCCATGAAGCTACGCCTTCGGCTTCCCAATCACTTTCTTCGAGTGCAGGCAACTTCACCTTGAAGAATAATGACAGTCGTTTTGGCCCTTGTAGCATAATTTGCTCAAAATTCCCCACCGTTGAACTTTTTCAACTTTACAGATGACAATAACAGTATCCATGATATACAATTATAGTTTTCTCTTACTCAGCACAGAGGTAATAATAATTAATTTCTTGTCAACAGGGAATTGATGATAATTGTTTCTATGGCTTGGAAATGAAAACTTTCGAAGATGAGAATAATTCAGTAATAAGCTCCTTTTGCTGCACGTGTTACAAAAATTATATTATTGTTAATATCATCCATCAAAATTGTAACAGACACATTTAGCAAATATTTGCTGGTTCGTAATGAATGTATCAATATATTTCTTGTTTATCATACGTGATACATAACAGTCATATAGTATTAATTCAATTGCATTTATTCGAAATAACGACATGAGATTATCCAGTTTTGCAGCAACAAAAATGTATTATTTAATGAATGAATATAAATGCGAACATGTTTTCGTTTTCTTCTATTAAATGTTCCTCGTCCTGTGGTGGGCAACAACATCACTTCGTTTACTAGTACAACCTGCAGAGATACCCACCTTATTACGAAGGAATCGTGATTGATCGCAAAGCACGGATACAATGAGTAATGAGTGGAATTCGGCCATTAGATGCAGACTTCACTTTCATTTTTTTTCCTTTTCGGAGAAAATCAATCTCCATTTCTAAATTCATGGAAGTACTTGAACTCTGTTACCACAGACCACGTACAATATTACTCACAATTATTTTCAAGACGCAATGTGGTCAGATCTGATTTACACCGGAAAAGCGGATGTCGTCTGGCTTTTTTTGTAATATCTAATCCGGAATTTTGTCGACCACATTGCGTATTCAAAAAGCACTTTCAGTTTTAGTTTAAGAGCCTAGCAACGGTATTCTGTTCTAATCATAACCGTCGATTAAATAACATATAATTTGTTCAATCAAAGTACACAACTCGCTACTATCGTCATAGCAGTGGGCTGCTAGATATATTGACAATGTCAATTGTTGGGAACGGTCAGACCACTTTTACATCTTAACACTGGTTCAACTAGAATTAAGTTATGAATATGGCCCATTAATTTAAAGAGAGTAGCACAAAATTCATCCAAACGGACAATCTGAATCGTCTAACAACCAAAGCTCGGTTGCACAGTCTTGGATCTATTCTAAATGTACTCAATTACCTTTGGTCCATTATTGAGCTACATCTTGATTAAACTAAAGACTGTTCTTCTAGTTTCAATTCCAGAGCAACCAGGCAATCTGGACTATCGTCGCCTTTTTTCAGAATCTGATGCTTCCGGATTGTGTGTGGTCGACACATACAGAATCCTTAGAATACAATTTGCATACATTTAGGAGTTGAGTGAGAAAAAAATTGATAAATATGGTCAGGGCCTAAATGTCTTGTTATGTTTGAAGAATATTGGAATGTACAAATAAGCATAATTCAGTATTCGGTTTTACTTTATTGCAATCGGATTACTATACAGTTTCTTTTTTTAAAATTCAGCTAATAAGTGTGACAGCAGTTTCAGCAGTATCTTTATGTAGGACCACATTATAATATGATATATTCTATATATTAATACGCCAAGAGAAATTTTTCGACCCCCCCCTTTTTTAGCATACTGCATGCACGGAGGAATGTGAGATTTGGCATATTCAAATTTCATATGGAGAAGATGTGCAGAAAGCGAAAATTATATGCAGGGTGCCCCATTTCAATATTTGATTATTACGCCAAGAAAAATTTTTTTTAAGCACATTGCATGCACGAAGGAATGTTAGATTTGGCATACTCAAAGTTTATATGGAGAAGATATGCAGAAAGCGGAAATTATATACAATAATAATAATAATATGTTTATTGATCAAGAGAAAGAAGATTGAAAGCAAGAGTTCAGCAGATACTGCTCTTCCACTCCGCTTCAGTACATGAGAAAAAAAAAACTATAAGAAGGTACCAATATTTTTGACAGTGTGTGCATGTAAATTATAATTATAGATAAGCAAAGCATGGATTGAATACAGAAACAATTGTTCATACATTCATCAAAGAATTCTTGTAGAGTAAAATATTCTTCAGTAATAAGAATCTTTTTAATAGAACCAAGAATATTTTCTTTAAATAAACATTTAAGTGATTCAGGCAAAAAGGTAAATATTAAGACACTCATATAATGTGCACTACCCTCATATTAACTAGTTTTGTGTCGTGGAATTTGCAACATGATATTACTTCGTCTGGTAGCATAATCAGATTTAACAAAATTGAAATTATTTTTATGCTTGGAAACATATTTCAGTATTTCATATATATAGACAGATGGAAATGTTATCAAATTAGGTTCATGATTCATAAGGTCTAAAATTAAAAAAAATTCTTATTGCTCGTTTCTGTGTTGTAAAAATACAGGGTGTCCTACGTATTTAAATCTCTATATTAATACGTGAAGAGAAAGCTTTGTACTTCTTTTTTAGCATATTGCGCGCACGGAAGAATGTGAGATTGGCATACTTTAAGTTTATATGAAGGAGTGCAGAAAGCTAGAATTATATACAAGGTTTTTCCATCTTGATTTTACGTGAAGAAAAAGCTTTGCGTGGCGCAATATGCTAAAAAAGAAGTACAAAGCTTTCTCTTCACGTATTAATATAGAGATTTAAATACGTAGGACACCCTGTATTTTTACAACACAGAAACGAGCAATAAGAATTTTTTTTAATTTTAGACCTTATGAATCATGAACCTAATTTGATAACATTTCCATCTGTCTGTGCGTGGTGCACACGAAGAAATATGAGATTTGGCATACTTGAAGCTTATGTGGAGGAGGAGTGCGGAAAGTCTCAATTATATACAGGGTATCGAATTCTTAGTTACCGATGAAAATAATATTATTTTTTCCTGGAATATATTGAGAAATATGCGCCAAATGAAAAAATGGCTGAAGAAAAGACTCAAAGATTTCCATCTCCTTCCGAGAATTGGTGAGAGAAAGTCACTTGAAAATCTTGAATACTGAACCACTATTCCCAATTTAATATCCGGATGAAGATTTAATACCAAGATAATTTTTTCTTGAACCCCCAAGGATGGAAGATTGAATTCAGTAACGTTCTAACTTAGCAACATAATGATTCACGGTCGAACGTGAAAAGAAGACTTTCCATCTTCTTTTCAAGTTTATATGAAAAAGAAGTGCAGAAAGCTAGAATTATATACAACCTGTCCTATTTCATTTTAACATGAAGAGAAAACTGTATACTGCGCGCACGAAGGAATGTGAGATTTGTCATTCTTAAAGTTTATATGGTGGAGGAGTACAGAAAGTGAATAATATATTGTTCTGTATTCTTATGATGGGAAACATCAGGTTTAATATGCAGAAATCAATGAAGAAAAATGACAGTTTTCCAATTAGCAACAAAGAATAACAGACAAAAAACGCACTATGACACGCGCAGGAAGCTCAAATTATATACAGGCTGTCCCATTTTGATTTTAAGTAAAGAGGAAACTTTGTAGCGCGCGCACGAAGGAATACTAGATTTGACATACTTGAAATTCAAATGGAGGAGGGTGGATAGTTTAAATTATATACAGAATGTCCATTTTCATTTATTGCGAAGAAAAAACTTTGTACTGCGCGCACGAAGGAATGTTATATTTGGCATACTCAATGTTCATATGGAAAAGGAATCCAAAAGCTAGAATTATATACAGATTTTCATATTCACGTGGAGAGGAAACTTTGTAAAGCGCGCACGAAAGAATGTGAGAATTGGCATACTTGAAGTTCATAAGGAGAAGGAGTGCAAAAAGCTGATATTATAACAGAATGCCCAATATTAATTTTACTCAAGAGGAAACTTTATACCGCGCTCACAAAGTAATATGAGATTTAATATATTTGAAGTTTATATGCAGGAGTGCAGAGGTCCAAAAGTATATACCTACAGGTGTCCTATTTGAATTTACCGCCGAGAACAATATCCAGAAATATGCACCGAATATAAGGATGTCTAAAATAAAAGTTTAACGATTTTCACTTCTTCCGAGAAATGGGGGTAGAGACAATCCCTCTAAAACTTGTATATAAGCCACAATTTTTTATTCCAGATTTGGATAGAGCGTCGAATACAAGTTAATTTCACCTGAAACCGCCGGAGATCGAGGGTTAAATTCAATAATGTTCAAATTTAACAATATAATGAATTACGGTTGAATTTCGACCACTAGGTAACCACTAGTATTGATTAATGGCCCATATCTAGATTCTGCGACAGAAAGTCCAATTTTTTGATCTGTTTGAATCATTTTGGTTTAACATGAGTTGGTCAAATTCCAAACCTCTTTTTTCACTTAGTCTTCTACAATTGATATCTCCCAGCTTGATAAAGTAAAACTGCCGAAGCCGGTCGTCAAATAAATCAAAAAGAACAGAGTTCAAGATTTTTTCACATCCCTGATTTTTCCTGATAACCTTAAATTCAAATTATTTTGTGGGGTACAACATTTCAATCATATATTAATCAGTAAGGATAAACATAATGTTGCATGTAAATTGCCAGAAATTGGTGATATGTTGGAACTTTCAAACATAGATTGGTAAGTGATTTAGTTGATAGGTGCAAGCTGTCTTTTATACCTCTCCCATTTCTTTTATTCATCTCTCACCTTTCAGAATATGAATTTAATATCGTCTGCAACGGTCCTGTGTTATCGTCTAACATAATAAAAAGCTTAAGAAGGTAGCACCGATTTGAAACTTGAAACATTAACAACTACAAGTAACAAGTACAGAAACTGGTTCAGATGTTCACTTGTCACTTTGAAGACACTCGTTTTTTTCCTTTTAATCTCGTTTATAAAACGAAGAAAGGCCTGAATTGTTTGTACATGTAATGCACCTTATAATAAAAACTAGAACTTGATGAGAACAAGAAATTCAGCTGGAAAAAATCTCACGGTATTTAGATTGGAATTCATGTGTCAACATTTATCTAAAAGTTATTTTTGCTTGAGAATCTGTTTATTTTTTGAGTAATTAGCACCTTTTGCATAGCAACAGAGGACGTTTCGATGTCAAAGATTTGCATTTCCAAAACGCCGTGTTGGGTGTCCATAGAAATGAGCCGTTTCATGATATTAACGTGACGTTATGGAACTTCCCATCAAAATCTAATTGAAAATAAATTCAGTAAGATAAGTTGTTTATGTCATTAACAAATCCAATTCCAATGTTACTTGTAGTCTACGATGTCAAGGATTGTTTCCAATCTTGAATATCGAGGTCAATTTTTTTACATACTAACAACTATTCACGTGAAAGCGCATCTTGCGCCTTAGGTAATGTTCCATAATATTAAATCACTTACTACTAGATGTGAATTATCGCCTAGTATTGGAACTATTCATCATAGAATACAATAAATCATGTATTTGATAATGATAATAATTATTCGAAGTGCTTCGAGATAATCCATCATAATCATATTGATACATAATTTGTTATTGAATTGAGCTTGATTTAATCCATCGTTCAGTGTATTTAATTTGATTTAATATATTTTTGTACACCATGTATTCTGTGTTAATTGTCTTAAAGCATGTCAAATGTCACATGAATTCGATTATTCAATCAGTTCGCTATAAGAAGCATTCACTTCACAAAATAACCATTGATCCATCATTAATCTACAATATGCTCTAGCTCCATTATCTTGAAAAATGTTACATTCCAACATACCAATAAAATTATTCCAAATTGGATTTTTGTTGTGAACTTTATCTGTCGAATTTATCTTGCAAATTGTGTGACAAGCTTTAATGTTCTTGTAAACTGTGCTCTAAAATACTCCAACACATCAAATTTTATTATCCTGCTAAAAATACAAATAATAGCTCCAACAACTTTTTATGTTACCACGCGCATAAAATTATGAGAAGTCATTGCTTTCTTTGCAAAAAATAAGTGTTACCTTATCTTCTAACTGTACCTAAATATCGTCACAAGATTTAATCCTTTTTATTATTTATTTATTCAAATTTTACACTGGGATTTCTACATTTTGTATATGCGGAATCTGAGCTCAAAGAATTTCAGATTCCACAACTGAATATCGCAGAGATTTTAGTTTTTTCTCGACTGGTAGTAAAATTTTATTTCAATGACTGGGATCTAAATACAGTTGTTTACATTTAAATTTGAATTTGATATGAGGTTTTTATTTGGCAGATTGAAATTTCCATTATTATAGATTATTATGAACATGAATCGAGACAAATATTCAAAGTTCAAATGGATGGCTGTTATGAATTCGAAAATAAAAAATTCAAATTCATTGAGGATACTGGATAATTTTATTGTACAAAAACTCACAAATTGGATCTAATAAAAAGCAAAGAATTGATATTGGAATGAGCACATAACAAAAGCAGAGAGGCGCAGCAATTTGAATTTTTCAAATAAAACCAATTGGAATTTGTTTCGAAAAAGAATACGCTTTAATTAGAAAGTGAACTTGATGAATCATTGAAACTTCTGCTTCATCATGCTACAAAATTTCGACATTAAAGCCTACAAGCCTTCAAACTTATAAATTAAATTCCCCTCATCAAAGTCTTTTTTTTTTATTTCGGACATGAAATAGAAATCCAATAATACTCCGGATTTTGTCTCTCTTGTTTCGCAATAAGACTTTTTTTGTAATTTTCTATTTAGCTTTCCATGACATCCTTTTTTGTACACATTCAGTAATTCATTTCTGTCAGATATATATTTTAACATGGATATGCCGTAAAGGACTCTAAATGGTGAGTTATTACCACATATGTTTGAAACTTAAACACAGAGTATGCTTTCCTGTCGATAAATCCATTTTTTGCCTAGCTTCGACTACCAATCTTCAATTTATTGCCCACACAATATTAACAAATCGTTTCATGAGGCTCTAATAGAAATAAAAGTTCGTTCAATTCATATGAACACGTCATCTTTTGTTGGTGAACTAAAATGAGATAGTGACTCTTTCTGAACTTCACCTTATAGCAATACAACCTGAAAAAGAACGTCTGCGATGATTGTGTAATTTAATGAAACCAAAAGATATTTCCACTTTATTTGATCCTGTTCAAGAACAATAAGAATTATACCCAGGATAACCTTTTCAGGCCAAATTTAAATTCTTCTCAAAAAAGCTTTTCAAAAAAAATATTCTTTATTCATCAGGTTTTCAATTTCAGATTAACTAGAGATCTTTTTAGAATAATCGTATAGGAATTCATTAATTTCTAATCTGGTTATCCTTCTCTGGCCCAAACGAGATAGCTGTTGACTCAACTTCTAAACAAAAACTAGAGGCAACAACTTTGCCAATATTCTGGCAATTATTACAAAAATCCTGATCAATGATACATGGAGTAATTTTAATTGGGATCTCATAAGGAAATCCTGCTAAGATCCTGATAGCTTCTCTATGTTAAATACTTATCAAGCTCTAGTTGGACATTTTTGATCCGGACCTGATTGATATAAAAGAATGACCTGATTTGGTCCATGTCAGAGCCCTATAATAATTTCTTGACAAGTCAACGCGACAGGTGAGCTGTGTAGAAATTCGCAAGAACCTGGCCAAAAATGGAACAACAGTGCTACGGGATATCCCACAAATTCTTTTACATCTGTCACGACAATTTTTAAATACAATAATTTACAAATATTCCTCTGCTTTCAAAAGAAATATTCATCAGATAAAAATTCACCATATGACCCGACCCATTTTTTTTTGTCTTCGGAATGCGAACAGATTCGCGACACACCTTGCTATAACAATATGACCCAAAAACCGTAGTTTCGCGTGAGCAGCCCTAATCACTTCCAAGGTCAAATCTAACAGTAAAAGTGTACGAAACGATACTTAAAAGTAAACTAAGAAAGTTAGTAGAAGACAAAATTAGAGATACTCAAAGCGGATTTAGTAAAGGCCGCAGCACCCAAGACTATGTATTTACAATTCGACAGATAACGAAAAAAAACAAACACAAAAAAAACAACAAAGAAAACTTAGCATGCTATATAGACCTTGAAAATGCTTTCGATAGAGTTAACAGAGAACTGTTGCAGGAAATATTATAAAGGATAAATATAGGATCGAAGCTACTAGAAGGAATCCAAAATATATATAAAGATATCATAAACTAAGTCTTTTATTGCTCATACTAAACATGGATCAAATCAATATTGAGGCAAATAAAAGAACAATAAAAACTGCCATAGGATATTCAAATGTGAGACAAATAAAAATAGCAGAGTACACTTTTGCAAACGACATGGTAATCTTTGCGAATACAGAGAAAAATCTGCAAGAGAACTTGAAGATGTGGAACGAAGCAAATATGAAAATAAATGCCAACAAAACAAAAGTAATGATAATAGCCAAAGAAGAAAAACAATTGAAAATACAAATAGATGATAAAAATATACGACAAGTCCAAAGCTTTAGATATCTATAAAGCGTAATTCAGTGTTGTGAAGTGGCTGAGAACTTCCATGAATTGGTGAGTTTGTCTGTCATTGAGTTTTATGAGTTTGGTATGTTTAGCGTTACATGTGGAGACGCCACGCTAAGTATACGTGCGGTATGATCCTTTTCCTTTGAAATGTTGGTATCCTTAGCTCCCTGGGGTACCAATGCCATCGGTGCTCATACCTTGAGTACCGCAAATACTTTGTGTTGTTGCGGCAATGGTGTTGTTCCAAGAGTGGATAAATCAACTAACCTGCGTGTGTTACGTGCATCGGTATGGCATTACGGTATTGATAGACATTCGTAGGTGTCGTCCAATAGTGCTTGTAACTCAGCTATCTGGGAGATAGTACCTTATTCTGTTGGTGCTGCGCGGAAATATGTGTATACAACCGCATGTACTATGTGTTATTGTGGACAATAGGGTTGTTTCAAGAGTGGGTAAATCGACCAACTCACATGGGTTGCGGATTTCGATGTTCACTATAGTACTGGTAGCTATCTATTTGGCGAACTCAACAGCTTATTTATTAGCCAGATATCCTATTCAACCTTCGAGGCAGGTGTATCATTTCTGATCCGTTTCAGTTACCTTAACTAAACCTGAAATACCCCGATGGCGGAGTATTGATGTGTGTGATTCTCTGATGATATCCCACAGAGCATTGTGGCTCAAAGTCATATAACCTCCAGGAGAATTCGGCTTAATTATGTCCTAATACCTAACCAATCCCTTACTCCTAACGGCAGGGCCACCAACAGTTCATCATTATCGATTTATTATTATTATCTCAGCCCCGTTAACACATCAAATTCAAAATTACTTTGTGAATGAAGAATTATTTGTGATAGTAGTATTTCGTACAAACAATTTTGTGAGAACGTAAACCATGTCTACATAAAAATGTGAGCATATTTTTAGTCTCAATATTCAGACTTTTGTAATACCTTTCATATCTCCTAATTGGATGATGAGTAATTCCATCTTACATTTTACACAGTCACTTTCATAACTTCTGTAAATATAAGACCCCATTTAGTTCAACTGCTGGTAATTCAATGACATCATCAACCCATAACGGATTCCGTGCAGTCCAACAACAGTAATTTTTGGAAAAGTACCAACAGTGTTTGTTGCTATTGCCAACAACTAAATAACGGTGATGTTTGGAACGACCAAAATAAAAACTTGAGCATCAACCTTAAACGCTGCAAATTTCTTTCGTGTGGGTTGGACATGTTTTATATTATGAGTCATTTGATTTTTTGTTTGACACAGCCTACTAACTAATAAATAGTGCTTGTCTTTAACAGGACGCTGGACCATGTAGGTGTTAGTTTTATTTTAAAATAAAATTTATGCTGATGCCATTAGAATTAATAATCATAATTATGGAGATAGATTCATTTTTTGCAATTCATATTTGGCTTAAGTCTCGTTTACCATTTTTGTGAGATAATTTGTAGGGAATTAATATGAATATATTATGACTAAAACACAAAAGGGTCGGAAAATTTCACAATTTCTTCTAATTGTAACACAGATCCATTAAATATCTCTCACTGAAAGTGAAATTATTCCTCTTGAGAAATTATTCAAACTCCAGCCAATTATGATTCGAGCCTCCTCTTATACAATAGCTTTAATGAAGTAAAAGCCACCGATCCAAAATGCTGAGATCATAATTTCTGAATTTGGCGTAATATTATTATATATTTTCAAGAATAACATACTGTTTCCATGATTTCCATAAAAATTGGTTGCGCGATGAATTAAAATTCAAAATTATACCGCAGAAAGTATTGCAAGTCATCAGTTAGTTCAATAACGCAACATTTTTTGTGTTTGATTCCAAAATATTGAAGATTAGAATTGTTGAACTGGGGAATGTCTTACAGAATTGTTCAATAACAGAACAAATTTCAAATGAATCACCAGAGTGATCATTTTGTGCATGGCGCGCAGAGACAATTGCTTTTTGTTAATACTGTACAGAATCAACTATCTTAACTAGAAATTATTCTGACATTGGGTATCATTAATGAATGCTGTACAATTGGATTTGTTTTTCAAGATTCTGTTCCAAGAGTAATATCCAATTAAAAAGTTCGAAGTGATCCAGCGATACTGTAACTGAAGATTAGAAAAAAATTCAGACCTGAACGATTGCCAGCTGAATATACATTTTTTTGTATCGTGTCAACTACTTTGAGCTTTAAGTAAGATATGTCCAGCTTAAGAGTCTAGAGTTATAGAAATTCAAATAGAAGAGACCATTATTGTAGACTAGGGGACACGTATTTCGTCCTTATTATGACTCGTCTAAGATAATGGTTCTAAAAACTGATTCTCAGATTAGAATTTTTGTGGGACACAAGTCTCTATTGTATCAATTTTTAATTTAAATGCTCCACAGCATTCTAACAAATGTCACAATTTATTATAAAATCGATTTTATCTAATGTTATAGATTATTCCAATTCCTGTTTTAGTTCAAATGAACTTAATATTTGTTCCTTCTGCTTTGATTTCTGTTTTCTATCAATTTATGAATCAAGTGGGATTTGTTCAAATAAACGGTCAGAATAGGAATGTCTTATTCCATATGTTAAGGGCATTGGTCGATTTACCCATCCTTGAAACAGCCTCGTTGCCCACAATAATACACAGTACATGTGGTTGGCTACATAATGTAGTACCGTGTGACGAATTATGCCCCGAAACTCCGTCATAGTTGCACATCCCAGAGACTTCTGCTACCGTCAAACATTTTAACGTCCATCAAAATTTGTTTACATCTTGCACATCCTATAAATTTTAAATTATGTAATTCTGCTTAAACATACAACATCGCTCACCTTTATTTTATCAGTCATCAGCTGAAATAAATCCGTTTCAATATTTCACATATGGTGGAATGAGGTTAGGTTTTTTGAAAACACCTGAAATTAAATGCAACCGATATTACTTGATCTGTATTTAAGTCTTATGCCTGAATGTAATCAATCGTTGTCCTGTAAATATGTTGTATATTGTATAGTTTTTGATGTTATGTTCGTGACCTTTGACCACACACAAATGAACATCTGACATTTGACAGTTGACTACATTACCGACAGATAAGAGGATATTTAGGACAATTTTAATCTTTAGGAAATATAATCATGTAAGGATGTATTTAACAGGAAAGTAATAGGAAATTTGTTATTGTAAAGAAATTTGTATTTGTAAAATTACTTCTTCTTTTTTATCTGAATGTCTTCTCTACATTACTGAAAGCGCTAATATGAATTGAATTTATAAACATGTCAAGTGAGGATTCATTAAAATTTAAGTATAAATAAGGCCTTCTGGCTGACTTAAGTCACTTCTCTGGAAATCCAGTCTTCTGAGCAACCATTCCAAAGTACGCTTCTAGTTCCGATACCGAGTGTCATCTTCAAAGTGTTTACCGTCCAAGTGAAGTTTTTGTGCTAAGTCCGTTGGCACAACTGTCTGACACAATCTGTGAGTCTGTTTGTTTTTTATAAGTCCGTAAAAGAAACTTAGATTTGTTTGCTTTTGCTATTTTGAACTTAGAATATTTTTCCTTTTTTTGAACTTAAAATATTTTTTAAATAATTTACCGTATAATCATCGCTATCGAAGTCTTTATCGACTTCGCAGTGTTTGAATAATTTAACGTAGAATCACCGCTGGCGTAGTCTTCGTTGACTTCTCAGTGTTTGAATAATTTAAAGTAGAAGCACCGCTGGCGAAGTCCTTGTTGATTTCACAGTATTGGATTACCTCAACTTAGCGTCGCCGCTGACGAAGTCTTCGTGATTTCGCAGTGTTAAGATGTGTTTTGACGTAGAATCACTGCTGAGGGGATCATCATTAGCTTCACAGAGTTGAGCAAGTTAACGTAGAGTCACTACTTGGGAGCCAGTTTGGTTTCACAAGCGTCAAAGATAAATTAATCCACCGTTTGGAAAATCGCTTCACGATTTGTTTGTTTCAAAGTTTCTCGTCATCTGCGACCGCCTGGGTCCATACTACGACCGCTGGTATTGACTGTCATGTACAGCCGTTCCGTCACCGTCAGCCAAGTCACCACTGTGCAAGTCCTGGAAATATATGTTCTATGTTTATCGTCGTCGTTTTTATGTGTAATAAACCTCATTTTGACACCTACCTAACCGGTAGTGCTAGCTTCCAGATAGCTAAATCACTAACACTGTATATCTCACGTTGTACGACAGCTACGGATGTGTCGGATCAGTTCTATAATGCCGCATACCTGCGACACACGCAGGTTGGTTGATTTACCCACTCTTGGAACAACACTGTTGTCGCAATTACACAAAGTACATGCAGTTGGTAACAATCACCGCTGTCACACGAACTTCAAAAGAAAAAGATCATACCTCACGCACACTTAGCGTAGCGTCACCATATGTGACGCTAAACACACCAAGCTCATAAAACTCAATCACAGATAAACTCATCAATTGATAGAAATTCTCAGCTACTTCACAACACTGAATTAAATAATATGATGGTCAATCAAGCTCAGATAATTAAAGTAAACAAGGCACAGCACAGATATAATAAACGCTCAAAGTACGGCTTTAAAGTCATGCAAATGTGTGCAGCACACGCTTCCTGGTAGGCTTGACCTTGGAAGCGATTAGGGTTGTTTATGCGAAACTAGGTTTTATGTATACTACGGTTTCTGTGTCATATTGGTGTAGCAGAGTGTGTCGAGAATCTGTTTGCATTCTAAAGACAAAGAAATGAATATTTCTTTTGAAATTAGAAACATACAAAATTTTTGTATTGTAACAAATATATTATCCTGTTCCAATTAATGGTAATATACTGCCAAGACAAATGATTTAGTGTATATTGACGACTTGTAACATGGATATATCAAGGAATGAATAAACAATCTATCTTCATTTATCTTAATACTTGACTTACCTCTACCTTAGATATTAACGGATTCTCTCGTGCTTCACTCTGGCTAACTTGAATCAGTATCGACGAATAGTTTCACTTCAGATACATGAGGTAATTATTAATTTATATACCAAGATCTGTCAAGTGAAATTATTAGCAATCTCACGTAATTCATGTTGGCAATATTCCCCTAAACGAACAGTTGCATGCAATTAGTTGTGGGTAATATTTGCAAATGGTTATTCAATCTCCTGAATCCAGTCTTGACGCGAAGGCATTACAAAAACAAATGGAAAATAATATTTTCCAAACCAATAAGTTTGAAAAATTACGTAAAAAATTGTTGTATTATTCTGGCAAATGTAAAATGATCATAGAGATTATGCGACGATATGAAAGTTATATATATTTTCTTTTTACAATACAAGCTTTCGGGATGTTTTTATCATCATATTATAGAGATTATTTTCAACAATATCATGTTTTTTTGATAGCAACGTAAAAATATTTTTCATATTATTCCTTTGAAATATATAACAATATCAGTTCAATGTTATCCGTGGAATATGTTCTCTTATACGAGTAATTCGCTACAGTACAGACTTTTGGGAGATCTGAGAGATTTCAATATTGTCTGTAAGGATTATACCTAACTATATTGAATTATAAATAATTGGGTGAAGTGGGATTATTGTTTGTTACAGCTCAGTACTATGGAATAAGCACTCATACGAAATACCATATGAAGCACTAATTGTTTAGAACGAAGTGTATTTGACGAAAACTTTCAGAACAGTTTCCAAGGATTTCGTGCGTAATATTGTGATCGAAGTTTCCAACAAATGGAAACATAACAAAAGGAAGTTAATTTGGATAACTTCAGGCAGAATGAGAAAGAAAGTTTATGCAAATTATAACAAAAGTTACTATTGCACAGAAAGAAAACCACTGAAGATAATTTTTCTACTGTAGATCATTAATACAAACCTTAATGTTATCTATTCAAGATCTGAATAGCAACTGGGCGGTCACGTGACTTTTTTGCTACAGCCAATCCCAGTCTGGGTAACATACGTCAAAGTGACAGTTATTTGTTTACTTTCAGTTCGAGATTAAACACGTGGCTCATAGTTTCAGTGTCTATCAGCTGGATATTTTCTGAAAGAATGATGTCCTTTTATTTCGAAAGTTTGCCTGGTAATGTGAAACAGACAGAAGGAATATTCCATAAGTTATTATGGACAAAATATCAAAATTATGATGAAACTCATTAATTCAAAACTGTGAACCTGCTTAAATTGTTTCGAGAAACGGGCTGTTAAAGCTAGAACTAACACAATACACATGAAAATAATAAAAATAATACAGCATCCACAGCACCATCACAAACAACGAGGCTTATCTTCACATAACCTTTAAAAGTAAAAATTTAGAACTAAAACTAGCACAATACACATAACAATAAAAGAAATAGTCCAAAAGTCACAATATACACACAAAAAAACGTCAAAAACACTAATAAATACCAGTAACACAAAAATCAAGCAAACAAATATTGAGTAAACAATGCTTACGAAATGTCACTTTGACGTTTGCTACCCAAACTGGGATTGGTTGAAACAAAAAGTCACATGATAGCCCGCAACCCATACAAAATATTTTGGAGGCATTCAATTCAAACAACTATCTCTTAAGAATATGAAAAAATTACTACTAAGAAAAGGAATGGTTTACACTGAGAAAACTGTATAAGTGGTTAAGCTTAAGTGGCAAAAACCGAAATTGTAAGTCGATCGCGACACATTTCTGAGTTGAAAAAATTAATCTTAAGTACAGAAAAGGTGGACTATTTTTGTATTTGAACTATGCACAGACATACATGGGTTGATAAAGTTGATACTCCCAAAAATTTGATATATGACGACTTATTTGTTTTACAAATACAAGTGGTACCGGTCACCACTTTACTACCATTTAAGCTGCAAGTCTTTACCACTTATCATTACATCAACTTTACCACTTCAAGTTGTTGGGAATACCATTGAAATTGCTACCAGTATCACTTGAATTGCTACTCCTACCACTCAGTTCTTACAGTGTAGAATGCTATTCATTGATATTATATTAGAAATTCTCAATACTAACTACCGAATAACTCAAGAAGAGATTTAATTCATAGTTGAAGACAGTCTTCCAAAATAAGAGAAATGGTCAAGGCAGTCTCTTTAGATTAATATCAGTTATTTGACATTTGCAAGCCACTCAAATATTACCAATAGGAAAAAAGAAGAGTTCTATAATTATACCATAGAGGTTTTACTACTCCACTTTCACCATTCAATCTCTACCACTCCATTTTTACCACCGTACTTTTTTACCACCATACTTTTTCAACATCATACTTTTTACCACTATATTTTTTCACTACTATTTTATTTTACCACTAATTTTAATAACAATACAACAAAGTTTCATCCAAAATTGAATGTAATGTTTTATAGCTCTTAAGTATTCAACAATTTTTTTTCATCTTTTCTGATATTAGAAATAAAGAGATTGGGTTTGAAATCTGATTGGGCGGCAAGACACGTCGAGCTTGTTCAGAGCGGATGAAGCTCGCTCGTTAGTTTTGGGTGCGCAGCACCGCCAGTTGAACACACACTGACACACAAAGCAGTAGTGGGGGTGGTATAAAAGATGGTGGTGAATAAAATGGTGATTAAAAAAATGGTGGTAGAAAGAATATGTTGATGATAGAAAAAAATTAGTGGTAAAAAAAGACGCAGATAAAAATTGTTTGGTAGAAGTGAGGGACGAATCTTATTCATAGACTGAAAAAGTGACTAATAATGAATCGAATTGGATTTCAGGCATCATACTTTTTTGTACCAACATTAATTTGTAGATCATGTCGTCAACACCAGCACACAATTCTCAAGTCCCTATGAATGTAGCTGTGTTGTGATGTCCATCAAAGAGACTGTGACTTATCTTTAAGCTTTATTCTATTATAGGCAACAGTTTATTCATCAGATATTAATTACCAAGACCAAGGTCTCCAATTACAGATGAGATATGGAAGTAAATAAATAAACGAGCAATAATCGATTGAAGGGAAACTCTGCTGACAAATACACGAACTAATACTTATACAAGAATGGTAAACGAAGTCCTTGCAAAGACGAAAAGATGGTATCACTGGCGCAATCAATGTTAGATTAGTTTGTAATTATCTCTTTGGAGGACACAAATCAATTCTCAACTAAATGTGTTTGGCGTCTCTTTGAATCACGGAAATCAATTGATTTCCGAAGAATGGGTCAAGAAGCGTTCCGCATGATATTCTTCAACATATCTGTAACTAAAAATAATCCAAGAAATGGGCGATTGATGACAAATCTGAGTCAAAGACTATTTCTGTTATGTGGAAGTAGGGAAGGCGATGAAGAAAAGGCTACTGGAAAAAGGGATTTTATCTGAACTAGGAAGCAATTAGGGCAACAAATGTCTGTTTTGTAGAAACGGAATAAGAAACTGAAGCATAAATAGACGAAGTATATAGGCCTAAAAAGAGACTACGTTATTTCGTAGTTCTTCTCAACTTATGGATATTATAAATAATCGTGAAATGTTCAAAATATGGTATGCTCAACTAATTAGGTCAATGGCAGGACTATATGTACAAATCCTAGATAATACATGAGTATTTGCCTCCAATAATAAATCCTCAGTCAGTCCATTCAATAACTAATAGAATGAGATGGGAGATTGGAATGTATTTGCCAATTTATATTCATGATAGGATTAAGACTAAAAATCTTTTTATGATATCATGAGACATCTGAAATTACAAATGAACATACTCTAGCCTGAAGATATTAAGACAATACGAAAAAAAGAGACTTGAATTCGATTAGTATCAATGCTCGACCAAGTTCCAAGAAATATCACATAAAACAGATAAGTCCAGAGCGCTGTGAACATTTCTCCGATAAAAATTCCTGGTATCAGGTGTCCTTGCATTTCATTAGTGCAGTTACGATTCTGTCGGTCTTACCTACAAGTCTGCATACGCTGAATTCTCCAAGCATCGCTTTGATCACTCACACGGAGAGAACAAGCAATCATACTTGTTGACGATGTTCTTGACATTTCACCACGTCCGGAAAGCTAGCATCATTTGCCGAAGAATTAAACAATTGCGGGTGTGCGTGCGAATCGTGTTTTGTTTGATTGGATGGATGAGTCGAAAGGAATCTTAATTTTGTGATATTTATAACATATTTTATTGATGGAGGTCGTTGGGTTCTGAGTTTGTAAACTTGTATTAAGATTCTATACACCAAATATTTATTAACCATATCAATTCAAGTCCATCAGGTTTCTTGGAAAGTATGATCAATAATAATCCCTTTTTGTTTCTCCTTCTGTTTTTGCTTGTTTTGTTCGCGCGTAATGTTTTTTAATCTGACTGCGAATATTGGTTGCACATTTCCACCAGAAACACGCAATTATCTCACAAGTTCCATCCTCTGTTCAGTAATTTAGGAAGGAGTTGATTTTAATTGAAAACAGAAACTTTATTAAGTAAAATGTAAGTTTAGAAACTTCAGAGATATCGTTGACCCCGGCGTGGTTCTATCCAAGGAAACTTCTTCTTCTGGATGTGATAAGAAAAAATATTGGAATGAGAATATGAGAATATATCAAATTTAATTGAAATTTGACCTGCACTGTACTTCATAATGATTTTAAAGTCGTTATATTGACCTCCAAGATGCAAGTCACTTTTTATCCATAACAATCATGTAAATAGTTATTGAATTATGTTTTGAGATGTGAATATGACCAAGCTTGAGAATCAAAGTGACAAACACGTAATCAAATATTTGATAATGTGATTGGAGTTAACGCTTTATGCAACTGGGTCATAGACTACCAAAACTTCAATATATAAACAAGAAATAGCTGATAGGAAGATTAATTACGTTCATAGTGCCACTTAACGTCAAGCTCCTTAATGCAACAATAAATAAAAGTATGAAGCTATAATTTCATCTGCATATATAAATTGTGATGAAGCCAGACTCTTCTTTCATAGTAAACAGTGCAGTTTCCATGGATACAAATAGTCATAGTGATTCTGTGAAATTTTTTTGTGTTTTTATACTGTACTCATAATCATTCATAACCTACAGGTAATAATGAGAATAGTTAGTGGAAAACAGCTCCAATGATACGTAAAGTATTGCGCTCTTCACTTTCTGATTCTGTGTTGCCTGATTATGGAAGCACCTCCTCGTGAGCGCTACATAGTTCAAGTAACACACATATTTGAAATAAATTTTCATTATTAGATTGTGAGTTGGTTGATTTACTTTGTTGGGTTTGAATTAGTATCTCCTTGTAATGAAAATATTCATACAGTCAATTTCTGGGCGGAGCAAATATTATAAAATAATCTCATCGAGGATCAGTGAATTACCAGCCCAATTTCTTCAGATTCAATTGAAAACGTAAACTGGCACTTTCACAAAGAATTTAGTTCAATTTCCAAGTAATCCTCAATCTTATGAGGTTGGGAACTCTTCTGAAATGCAAAAGTTTGTTTCAAAAAGTTTTCAAGATTTCACTGGATTCAATAAAGTTTACCCATCTCGGTCAGTAGATCTATAACTTGACAATGAACTATGTAATACTTTCTCGAATGCACTGATTTAACTTCGTAAAACTTTTACTTTCGAGAAGATCAATGGGACTATAAACCTCGATTTGAAATGCTATTTATTATACACGTAACTCAAGTTACGAGAATATAAAAGGAAAAATGTTTGCAAACTATTCTTTTAGTGGTAATTTTTTCAACACTTATGGCTGATAATTAAATGTTGAATGAGAAATAGAAGATTGTTTAATAAGTAAAGAAAAGAGGTAGTTTTCTAGTGAGTGTATAAGATTAATGTACGAGCGTAGCGAGTGCATTAATTATACACGAACTTGAAAATCTACTTTTCTTTACGTGTTGAACATGCTATTTTTTCGTGTACTTAAGAATAAGCATACAAAAATAACATTAAAATTTAAAATTTGACATTACATAAATGTTTTTATCAAAGAAGCTATGTCAGATTTACTTTTTAATTTTTATTGTTAACATGGTCAAGGTAACAAAACATCATAACGACGAGTAAATAAACAATTTTTAAAATGGATCAAGAAGAGTTTCCTGATATTTTAAAAGCTGTGTCAGAAGCAACCTCAAATTTACTCCCAACAAAATCAAAAGAAAAATACGAAAAATGTTACGAATTGTTTTGCCAGTGGAGAATAATAAAGAAAGTTCAGGGAATTAATGAAGATATTTTAATAGCTTACTTTTTTGAGCAGGTTAGTTTTATAGTCTAACTTGTTAATATTTTTATTATAATTTTCTTATTTTTAAAGGCTAAGGCTTTTAAATCCTCAACATTGTGGTCAGTGTATTCTATATTGCAAAGTACGTTGCAAATTAATGAAAATGTGGACATTTCTGTATACAGAAAGTTGATTGCATATATAAAACGTCAAAATGAAGGGTATATGGCAAAGAAATCTAAAGTTTTGACGATAGATCATGTTATAATGTTTTTGTCGAAAGCTCTTGATGATTTATTTCTGTTCATGAAAGTTGTATTAATTTTCGCTCTTCATGGTGCATGTCGAGGTGATGAACTATCTATGTTACAAGTTGACAACATTGAAGATAACGGATCTGTTTTGGTTGTCACATTGCATGATACAAAAACAAAGGAAAAACGTGTTTTTACAATCTTATCAGATGTGGGAGGTGTCAATGGAATTGCATTATATCGAACGTATTTGAGTTTACGACCAAAAAGTATTGGTCATCGTAGGTTCTTCGTATGTTACCGAAAAGGCAAATGTACTGTGCAGCCAGTAGGAGTTAATACTTTCTACAGTATACCAAGAAAAATTGCAGAGTATTTACAACTTCCAAATGCCGTATATACACCGGACATTGTTTCCGAAGGACTTCTGCGACATTACTTGCAGAGAGTGGGGCTGACATCCAAATGTTGAAAAGACATGGAGGATGGCGTTCGAGCACCGTTGCCGAGGAATACGTTGAGGAGAGTATCGAGAATAAAATAAATACGACAAGTAGAATTTTTAATGGCCAGTATAACGTTAGTAAGCAACCTTCAACTATTGGAACTTCTTGTGTCTCATCAACAGTAGCATCAAGCGAGCCAGCACTTCTTTGTCAGTTTCGGATTTCCAGTCGATGGCATCTTCTTCTGGCACAACATTTAATAATTTACACAATTGTACATTTGTAATTAATATTATTAAGTGTAATGATAATGAATAAATTTGTTTGTATTGTTTGTTGCTATGAAGAAAAGTGTTTCTATGCAGAAAAGTGTTGTTAAGTGGAAAGTAGCAGCTTTCTTTATTATTTTCTATCCAGAAAAGACGCGGTTTTCTAACAAGTACACGAAAAAATATATTTTTTACTTCAATCTTTTTATTGATTCTTTCCCCTCTCTTTTTTTCTTTGTTATTTACCTCTCTTCCTGCCAAGTGACTTCTTCTATATTTTTCCCGATGGTTTTTGAGGTCTTCCTCTCCTGTTCTTGTTGGATATTCTGGCATTTCTTACCTTTCTTGTTTGACTATCTTGACATTCTTATTAACTGTTTAAACCATACTAGTTGTTTCTTTTCTATGGTGGTTTGTATACTTTCTGTTTGTAGAGTTATTCTGCTATGCTCATTTCTGATTCTATCTGGTCTTGTGACTCCTACTTTTCTTAAACATTTCAGTTTTGCTGCTTGTATCTTGCTTTTTGTTTTTTTGATGCACTGTCCATATTTCACTTCCGTATATTAATATTTCTCTATTTTATTTGTATAGTATTATTTTTGTTTTCCCCAATACTTTCTGCTACTCAAAATGACTTTATTTATTGCGTGGTAACATCTATTAGCTGCTAGAGTTCTGTTGTTTATCTCGTACTCTTTATTACCTCTAATGTTAAGTGTTTAGTCTAAATATGTGAATGCTTCCACTTGTTCTATCTCTCTTATATATTTTTATTTCTAATTGTGCCTTCTTTTGAAATTAACATGATTATTCTTTTCTCCACGTTTATAGTCATGTTGTGTTCGCTTAATTCCTCTTTCCATATAATTATGTTGAGCTGTAAATTTCCTTCATTTTTAGCAAGTATTGCGAGATAGTCGTCCTAATCAGATTGTGATGTCCTATGTATACTTTATTTGTTTCATTCTTCACCTTTTTCATAATATTGTCTAAGAAAATGATGAAATGTAGTGGGCTTAGTGCTTCTCCTTGTCTTAGCCCTTGCTTAGTTGTGAATTTCTCCGAACACTCATTCCCTGCTCTTATATAGTTGTTTTGTATACAATTTGTATTGTTTTCAGTAGTTGTTTGCTCACACTTTTTTCTTCTAGTATTTTCCACATCTATTTTCGCGGTACTCTATCGAAGGTTTTTACAAGATCTATAAATACTATAAACAATTTCTTGTTTTGTTTCATTGATTCTTCTTTTAATTTTCTCGACGTGAATATGTGGTGTTGTGTAGAGTAACCTCTCCCGAATCCACTCTGAGCTTTCTCTATTGATGCATCTGTTGTTTGTCTCAGCTTATTTTTTAATATTGCTTCATATAGCTCAGCCGCAGTGCAAAGCAGTGATATATATCCGTATTACAGTCTCTACTGTTTTCTTTCTTATATATGAGAAAGATCACGGCTTTTTCTCAGTCTTTTGGTATTGTTCTTATTTTCCAAATCTGGTTTGATATTTCTGGTCATATTTGCTTCCCTTCGTGCCCAATATATTTCAATTGTTCTGTGCTTTACCTTTACTCATTCTCTTCAACACAGCTTCCATTCATTCTTCTGATATATTTTGCAACTTTTCTCTTACTATGGTGTTTCCTTGTATATCATCATTTTTTTAATCTCGGCTGCTACTATAGTTTTCTTATAATAATTGCGTTTTCCATATTTGCATTCTTTCGATGTCATCCTTATCTTATCATTTTTATCTTGTAGCTGTTTCAATGTGGATTGATTTCTTTTTTGGCAACTTTTCTTTTCCTTCAATATTCAATATTTTCTGATCTTTCTCAAAATTTTCCTGCATTATTTCTTCTAATATATTTTCTAGCTTTTCTCCTACTATGGTATTTTCTTGTTTATCTTCGTTTTCTGGATCTCAGCTGCTATTATAATTCTCTTCTAATAGCTCTTGAAAATGCTCTTTCCATCTTTGGATTCTTTCGATGTCATCATTTATTATCTTACCACTTTTATCTTGTAGCTGTTTCAATGTTGTTTCTCCTCTTTTTTTGTGACTTTTCTCTCCCTCCAATATTCAATATTTCCTGATTTTCCTCAGAATTTTTCTCCAGAGTTTTTCCGAGTTCTTCTCATCAACTCTTTTTTGATTTCTTGATCAGTTCTCTCGTTGTTCTTGTTTGTATTCTGTAATCTTCGTAGTTCTCTAACTTCTTTGTGTTCAAATAATTGTTTCATTTTTGGTTTTTTTTTTCTAACTTCTTCCTCAACCTGTTCATCCCAGTAGTATGATTGCTTTTTATTATGTCTGGTTGTTTAAGAGCGCTCCACATTTCCTCTACTTCATTCATATCATGTCATAGGATGCATTTGATTAATTTTGTATCTTTTTGCTTTATTTATTCATCCTTTAGTTCATCTATTTTTGATATTTCTCCTATATATTCGTTTATTGTTGTTGTTTTCACTACCTTTTTTGACTCTTATATCTTTTATTTTTTCTTTGGGAATGTAAATCATGAATATTATTGCTCACATTATATTTGACTGAAAATGCAGGCTTTCGCACGTCATATGTATTTAGGCCACGCCTTTATGACAGATCCCAATTAGATCTTACAACATATTTCTGGTACAGGATCACTGGAACTGTTTTTATTTCTACAAGAACAATTTTTGATCGAAAATCCATCATTTAGACCAAATATTACGTTACTTGTTGAAGAGTAGGATTAAGTGAGTTGCATTGTATTCACATGTTGATTCTATGTTGAATGAACGATCGTTCAAAGAGGGTGTATGTAGGGTAGTTGAGAATAAACGATCATGCCAATGTCCGGTATGTGAACGGAGTCTTCATGTCGCCCATGTTTTGATTAAAAATGCCTAGTTGAATATTGGATGAGGTTCTATCATCCCAAAAAGACTCCCAAAGACTAAAATATTTGATAATTGCTCAATATGTCACTCTTTGATATTTGAAAACTGTTTTGGAGTCTACAAACAATAAGCGGTTGGAATTAATTTGTTTCTCATCTCAATTTGTTGTTGATTTATAAATAAAGATATATGCATCTCAGTTTTTATCATTAATAAATGTCGCATTACGAAAGAGCAGAAATTAAACGATGCAAACAATGTACCTTTTTTGGCAATACATATTAAAGCACTTTGGGACGGCCAAGTTCTAAGAAGAGGTGAATGTCTGATTAAAAATGCCGAAAAAAGTACAAGCCAATAAATTCAAGCAAGCAAAAGGAGAAATCTTGAAGACACAATTGGTGAATAACCTAGCGCGTGCGGTTAGTCCAACAATGATGTTAGAATGAAACTGAAATAAGACTACTACACCCAATTCATAAATAAGTTTCGACAAAAAAAGTGTTCCTGGTTGTTAATGTTGCGTTATCTGAACACCAAACTGGTTATGAGATCCTGCCTAATAAATTGGTTGTACCCGAAGTTAACCGTGGATTTTATTTACTTCATTACTTATCTGAAGCTGTCAGTTTTTTTGCGAAGGAAATTTATTGCCAAGAATTTCTTCCATTAAAAGAATATTGCGATATTAATTTATCCATCCAATTGATAACGGTTTTTTTCGGGAGTTGGAGAAATAAATGGACATCGTTATATAGCTACCTTTGTTATCTGAAGTCGAGAAGAAAAATTACTCTTTTTGTAAGATAAACAAGTAATTAGTTTGTGTTAAATGAGATGTTTCAAGTAATATTTATTTATAAAAACGACTCAAATGTATTAGTGAATCTGAAAATTGACAAAAAATGGTAAACTTATGTTATAATATTCTGCTAGCTTTGCCAATTTGAATAATCCTCTACGTGCAACGTTTCCAAATAAGTTTACGGAATATTAAATGCGAATTTTCAAGTGACATATGTCTGACATATTCTTATACGTGAAGAAAACTAGCAAAAGATATTTTAATATTTATTATGATGATTATTGATTTAGAATAACTTATTGTTCTAGTTTCATACCACAATTTTATAAGCATTTTCATCAATTGCTCTTTACTTCAACGTCGAACAACATCATCAGAGAATGCTAACGCAGGAAATATAGTTCCACTAATATGCACACCATCTGAGCCATTCAATGCCTTTTGTGACCACATATCCATATATAAGACGTACCACAGCCCTGTTTCACAACAAATCACTAAATCAACCCCTCAATCTATTATGAACCCGTACAGCAGCCACATTGCGTATATACAACGCACGAATCGTACTCAATAAATTATCATTCGACAAATTAGTTTCGTGTTATCCTTTGTTGTTCATATACGTTGTGCCTTTGCTCAACTATTTATTGTTATCCTTTTTGTCAGGAGAATGTAATTTATTGTTCCATTCTTCTATAATTCATTGAATATTGTTTCATCTTATGCCCTTGTGTTCAAGTATGTCTTTAATTGCCCTGTTCGTCTTCCATCGTCTCTCTGAAGTTTATTATATTTATGATAAATGTTCGAAATATGATTCGTCAGTATTTTTTAGTCTACTTGACCTTCCAACATTTTATAAATTCATGCAAGCAAGCTCTAATTGTGGGAAGTGCTTATCAACGAACACTTCTTCCATGTTCCAGCATTCGCAGCGCGAATATTTCACTCCCTTCAACCCCTCGGCTACCAGAACCGGAAATTTGACATTCTTGCGGAGTAAGATATGCTATAATTCTTAAAGTCCATGGCTAATTAACACGCAAAGACTTTTATCAGTTGTAATAAATATTCTGGAAGCTTTATAAAAATGTATCCTGAAGGATTATTCTCCTCTAAATAACTCTTGATTCGCTGAACTTTTGAATCATCAAGAAATTTTAAGACTGCTATGAAGCTGTGGGTACAAACACTAAATCATGCAAGAGAAATAATCCTGACTTAGAAAGCTTAAAAAATTATCAATTATTATTCAAGTAAATCTGCCTATTCGATTAGAATGATTTATAAATGGTTCCATGTTAAACTAGCTTCTCCATAAATCAAAAAGATACTACACTATAAAATATTTCAAGATGTATAGTTGTTTTCAATTTTGCACGGTGTCTCCAAGCCACCCTTGTAATCTGATTCAGTGGAACTTTCGATACTTCTTCCTTGAAAGAAGATGTAAACAAGTGATATTCTCAAAAGTTTTAGATAAGATTTTGTTACTGTCTCAACAATGAAATATCTTTTTGAGCCTCCCTTCAGTAGCATAAAAATGTTAGATATTCACAATAGATATAACAAAAAGGAAACTTTGGGGAAACCACTGAAATATATTAAATACAGCAATTCGTGTCCAATATCTTTTTTAATTCAACCATATACCAAAATTATTGGACGGTAGTGAATCATTTTTCCATTTCATTTTTTCCACTCAAATTTTCCACTTTGATTTTCCCACTGAACTAGTTTTCTACTGTATATTTCTTGAGCTGTATATTCTTCTATTCGCTTCGCGTCGTACAGCGATCTTTCTTTCTCATCCCAAAATCTAGCATTTTTTGTACTTGTACTAATTAAGAAAAAATTACAGCCTAAATCTATAAGAAAACAAAAATTCTCTCGATTTAGTCGGAAACAAATGTAAAGTCCCTTCTTTAGCTGCATCCAGAATGTCGCGAGAATCTTTAGCCTCTGACATTTCTGACAAATTAATTTTTAATATTATTTATTTGTTACTATGCTTTTACTTGGCCGTTGTCAAAACCGCTACTACGTTTTTGCAAGAACACAATCCTGATTAGTATTTCTGTAGAAGATTATTTCTATTCTTGGCGTCTTCCACTCAAGTTTTTTCATCAAGTATACAAAAATATTGCATGTTCAACATGTAAAAAAAAGCGATATTACTTTGCTCGTAAAAATTTAATTCACTCGCTCGTAGCTCTCGCACGTGAATCAAAATATTTACACTATTCTTCCAGCTATTACTTTTCTCTACTTTTCAAACAATCTACTATTGTCTTATTATGTTATATAGCACGCTAAAATGGCGCTTGGCTGAATGATTCTTTTACCAAAATGACATTTGGCAAATAATAATGGACTCACGAAATTTTGTGTATAAATTGTGAGCTTACAAGATTCTCTTATATGGAACACGCCAGTACTCAAGATTTCACGCTTAGTTTGGCCAGAGCGAGTAAAGCCCGCCCGATAGTTGGGAACAATAACATGTCGTACAATCATCTGTATCCATTCTACTGCTATTTTGTATTACAATAGTATATTGTGTGGCTAGGGACGAAACAAGCGAAGCAAGGGCTGGCATCACCCTCGGCTGAAATCGTGTTTTGTCCCGTGCCAGACACTGTATTTTTCATAATATTTGCATTGAAACTTTCCATATTACAAATTTATCATAACAAAGTGAATATTTTTCTTTTGATTTTGCAAGTAACTAACTGCTTGTGCTTTATCAATTAGATGTTGTGATGTACTTACTTGAAATTGTCGTATTATTACTTTTTTTCTTAAAGCTATCGTTTTTTTAATTTAATTTACAATTACGAATACAACAACTGTCAAATTAACTAAGAGGTTATATGATTTTCATTTAGAGATTGACAATGAACAAATGCGACTCTGCCAGGGATAAAACGATTTAAGAAATAAATTCAGCGGGCTGAAATAAGCTTGTTTCTCCCCTAGGGTTATACTTTCATTTTTCTGAAATTATTTTGTTTTGACTGACAAAACAGGCATTATTATTTGAGTCCCAATTTTTTTTTTTTTTGTGACAAAAACCGATATAATCGAAGTAACTTATTGTTTATCTCTTACATCAAAATCTGTGCACTAGGAAGTATACGGTTGTAAATTGTAAAAATAATATTAAACTTGTAAAAAATACATCGGTTGAAGATCAAACTGTCGATATATTACTTCATCTCCGATTTCGATGTAACTTGAAGAGAAATACTTGTTCTAGAAACAAATATAGAAAAAATAATGAATATTCGCGGTCAGACTCGGTTGATCTTACATGTATCCATTGTGCATGTGTGTATGCGTGGGATATTGGCGACTCTATAGTGGACTGAAATTAGCACTTGGTTCAAGCTAGCCATGCTACGCAACCAATTAACGGACGGGCTTCGCCCGCTTTGACAAAGCTTGACGTGGAGTCTTGAATCCGAGACATTAACAATAGGTGCACTAAGCATCGTGATGGATTTGTTCTGCTATTATTGTCATTCAAGATTTCACGTTTTTCTTTGAGAAAGGAATCAAATTTGCGTGCTATCTACAACACATCCTGTTCTTTTTGTAATTTTTCGATCGTTCTCTCTTTATATGCATTTTTTCGGATCAAAGTTCATTTTAATACCTCATATATCTTTCTATTTCAATCAATTAACACTGATCTTCCATAAATGACACGAACAGAAGATTGTATGTTACGAGAAACACTATTCATTTAAAACTTAAACAAATAATTTGGGCGTAGTGCAAGACCTCAGTAACTCAAAATAATATTTTGACAGCCTCCATAGCTTAAAATACCTATCAGTGAATAGTGATTCACTTAAAAAAAATGTTCAAACAACAGATTCTTCTTAGAAATTAGATGCAAGCCTAAGTTCTCATCCCTTACATGTGTCCACCAAATACAGTACAGATGACTATTAATGTGAACTGTGCACTTATTGCCTATGTTTAACTTTTTAGAAACCTGAGACAACTACTCGATTCAGCTTTTGCTGAAATTAGAATAATATCTCTGCAACAAAATTTTAAGTTATCAAGCAATTTCAAATATTTTCCTCAAAATTTGCCGCCCTCAAAAATCTGCCGCCCGGGGCAGTTGCCCATGAATGCCAATGCTTGAATTCGGCCCTGAAAACAGGCGTTAAACGCGTTGTTTTAATGCAGGTCTTATGAAAAAATCATTTCCTTCTCGGAATTTCGATATCAGAGTTTGACAGTTTGAGTGGTGACAATTTACTATCAATTTTTGGAAAAATCGAATCAATGGAACAAAAATAATGGAAAGAATAGCTGGTGGAAAAAAAATCCAGTGGAAAAGAAATCTAGCTTGAATCCTGCAGATTTTTTGTGAAACTGAGTTCTCACAGAGTGGAAAGTGCATTTATTCTTCATGATTGCAATAGGCCTATCAATTATTCAAACTTTCATACAGAAATATCGTAAATACATTAAACTTTTCAGTCATAATTTTGATAAGGAGTAAATAGCTAAATACATCAAATTATTTCGAAAATATCGAGTTTGGGCAGCTGTTAAACCCCACACAAAGCAGGGAGAAATGTAGGTGTTAATTCTCATGAAACGAGAGCTGTTTTTAAAAAAATCTACTGTGGTAAAACAAGGATTTATTAGTGGTTTTACCAATTCAACAAGGTAAGGAATCCTTATAGTCCAAGATTGCAGACCCGCCAGACTTTACTTATTTTCTGAGAAACAAAATGTGTGTGATTGAGTAGTGTTAGTATGTAATTTGATCGTATGCATACTTGCTAGCTCAGGCCGACGGTCAATTTACAGATACCATGTGTTAGAAGTATGTTAAAAAATTATTCACTTTTCTTAAAATCTAAGTGCTGATTTTTATGTATCTTTTAGAGAACAATGTTAAAAATTGATAATCAACATTGCGAGACACTTCTCTTCGGCGGTAATTCTTGCTAGACGCTTTAATGCTCGTGAAAAAGTAACGTAATCTCACTTATAGTTTAAGTTTTTATTTACTTGGGGAACAATTTGAATACTTTTTGTAAGCAGATATACCAATGGAGAGTTGGATGCTCATAGATATTTTGCTTATTATCAAGCTTTCATACTCACAGCGGAGTTTTAATTGTGTCTGAGGGATGTTTGGCCCCTACGATTAGTCTGGCTGTTTACAAAAAGTATTGAAATTGTTCCCTGAGTATCATATATAAAAATTAGCACTCAGGCTATAAGTAAGATTATATTATTTTTTGCGAGCTTCAAAGCGTCTAGCAGAAATTATCGTCGATGGCAAGTGTCTAGCATAAATATTCCTTAACACATACATAAAAATCAGCACTCAGATTTTAAGAAAAGTAAGTAATGATGTAACATACCTCTAGCACCTGGTATCTGTAAATTGGCCGTCGGCCCAAGCTAGCAAGTATCCGTACGATCAAAGTGCATGCTACTCCACACATTTTGTTGCTCAGAATATAAGTAACGTCTGGCGGGCCAGGGATCTTGCTCTATTAGAAGACGACGAGAGTCCTCGCAGACCAAAATAGTTATGGAAGTTGAACTTACTGCTATGTAGAATGGTCAACTGAAATTGGAGATCGCAAAAATTTTCAACAATTTTTGATGAACACTTTGAAATGTCAAAGGTTAATTTGTGATGGGTCCTCCGAAATCTCGCACCTCATCAAAAGAATGCTGCGTTGATTGTTGTAAGCAGTTTCTTCTGTGAGGACAATGCGCAGATGGTATCAACAGGATTGTGAAAAGGAATGGAGCATGGGTTAATTTTTGTGAGCGAAGCAGAGACCCTAAAGAAACTCAAAATCCAGTAAGGCTGAAAAATTAATAGCGACAATTTTCTGGGAGTCTCAAGGAATTCCGTTTGCAGATTAGAAGGGCAGAGACCATTACATGACACGAAAAAGTTTGTGAAAGACCATAAGAGAAAAAAGATGACGGAAGTTGGCAAAATATGCTCTCTTACTCAACGATAATGCGCCTGTTCACAAGGCTCGTGTTGGTGTATGTGCTCTGATGCCGTACTGTCCTAATCCAGCTCCCAACATTTTTTTATTTCTGAATTTCTTCCGTATCTCAAGAGTATTGTGAAATAGTGAATCTTGGATGTGAATATTTTGTATAATTTCATTGCAGATACAAAACTCAATCTTGAATCTAATCTAATGATTCATTGAATTATAAAAATGCTGAACAGCTGTATTTTCGCACAATTTCATCCTGTCTAGTCAAAATTATGTCACTCTTGACTCCACCATATTACCGTAACACTTATCTGAAACAAACACTACTTAAAATCATTCTCACAATTGTGTTGCCCATTACGAATTTCATTTGCGTTCGCGGAATAGAAATATGTTTAAAATAATTTTGGCAAGCCATCCAGCGATTGAATGCAGATAAAAACCTACGTGACATTATTTTGGTGTCAAGTGTTACCGAACACGGATCTCCTCGAGATGTGGTACTTAAAAAGAATGTAGATGGCAGCTAACTAGCTCTTTAATTCTGGATTTCGTTTTTGGTTTTTGTAGATGTGCGGTTTTTCCATTTAAAAAACGGTAAGAATGTAAATTATGGCATTGCTGAATCAAGTACAAGCCTATAGAAACCGCAGAGAATAATTTGTGACTATTTTTTTTATTTTATGTAGATTTTTATCTTTCAGATATTTTAGGTATTCAACTAGAAAAAAATGAAATAGGACTGGAAAACAAAATCAGTTTACATTACATCAGGGAATATTTATAAAACTGATACCCTCTTTTGTTCATGTTGTACTCTTTTGCATTGTTAATTAGTGCAGTAACTATGGAAATTTAGTAGAACAAAAGAGCGAGTTGATGATTATCAAAAACAAAGAGATATAAATATTTTTATTCAATTTTAAATGAATTAATTTGTAACTATATATCCCATTGATTCGTAATACAATTATGAAGCTACTGTATATTGAATTTAAAGTTTTGATACACTCCCATAAATATTTATGATCAATTCAATTTATGTTCAGTATTTTATCACCGTTCCGGGTGATAATTTTCTGAAGCAAAAACACAAGTAGGCGATTTTGACATAAAAAAATATTTTATTGATCAGCTTCTTGTATTTCAAGTTCAAGAGAGCTGTGATGTCAGCAAAGGGTCATTGTCATCTTTTCCGGCAGTTAATGTGATACAGAATTAATTTCTGAAACTCATTAATTAAATATATGTCTACCGAAAAAACTACGGAAAAATAGCATGCAGACAGAAGAATTCATTTACTGTCTTTTTTGATTTATTGGACTTCAAATATAAGAGATGAATGTTTTACGCTTTTGATGTTCGCAAAATCATCATTACTCCCATGCTACACGCCCTATAAAAATAACTTACTACCTACTAATCATGATTGATGATATATTGTTTGCGATTCATAAATTTGGATGATGGAATTTTTTGAGGCATGAGTATGAAGTGAAAAACCGTCGTAAAGTCAGAAGGGTGGCGTATTGCGGTAATTTTCAGTTGAGAGTATCTCCTTAGGATAATTATAACAAATCCAAGCCACATTGGCTCAATTCTCTGTGTGTAGCGTTTGTTTGAATCGTGCAAATCGCATGGATGGATGGAAATAACTTTTGTGTTTCATAAAAGACAAAGTACCTACTCCAAGAAACATTGATGGAATGCATAGATTGTGTATGGCCGATGAATGAGTGAAGATGCGTGAGATTACTAGTGCTACAGGCATCTTGAGTAAATTAATATTCAATATTTTGTACGAACGCTTCTTCTACGTTTTCAGCTATTTAACGGAATCCTTAAAACTCCAACCCTTGTTTGGTCACTAAAGACGAATCATAAATACATTATTATACGCCTGAAACTGAAGTTTAGTTCAAAGAAGGACTTGTTTGCAGATAATGTAACAAAAAAGGCCAAAATGCCAGTCGGTAGGATATGATTAAGATTCGTAGGAAACATGGAGAAAGGTGAAACTATCACAGGTGCATATAATATAGTAATTAAGGTAACAAATATGTAGAAAGGGCAATAATGCCTGAGGTCAACAGTGTACTTTCCGAGGGCCTCTGGCCCGAGGTGTGTACGTTGACCGTAGGCATTATTGTCCGTTCAACTCCCGTGGTGCCTTTAATGTTTAATGTCCGACTTTTGTTGTATTTCAATCAAAATTTTTATCAATGTATGTCCTGTCATTGTGATTTCTGTTAGAGAAATTATTCTGGTAACTTGCTGTAACTTATTTGCTACGCAATAACCCTGGAATCAGTATTATATGACAACAATAATGAACTCCGTTGAACTACTATTTACTTCTAGATATAAGAAAAATAACTGTCAAGAAAAATATTAAATTCAAACAAGGTATTTGTGCAGACGAATGCCTATTCTGCGAGATTGGACCAATCTTATTTTTTGGAATGGCCTTTCCGTCACTGTGGACGAATCGTGGATACACTTGAAACCAAATAACAGTTCAAGCATTAAATTGCTAGTAAAGAGACAGTAGGTACCATAAAAGGCGAAGACAGTCTCTTTAGCCAGGAATTTGATAGCACCAAATGATCTCCCTCAATTTTCAAAAGAAAAGGAGAGTAATGCCACCTAAGGAAACTGTGAGGTAAATCACAACGATTGATCAACAAAAAAGCTCGCTCCTCAGTAGCAACACAGCGCCGGTTCTAAAACAGATAAGGATCTAAGATTCCCGTTCATAAGTGCTGCCATCTCTTGAGCAGTTGGTGAGTGGTGCCACCCATCGTCCGGTAGATTAACTAGAGTTAAAAAATATAGTTCTATACTGTGCAGTTAAGATTACGAAATTGATATATTCAAGGCTTTAGATCCTTTCGCGTCCTCAGTATCTTTCTGATATAATTTGCTCCCCAAGATGAAAGAACTGGCTGGCAGGGAAGAGATTTTGTTTAAGCGAAGTGTGATTGTAGACATGAACTTCTATTTTGCGAATTTGAGCCAATCTTATGAATTACGAGGCTTTCCTCATCACTTTGTTTTTTCTACCTGGGCAGGGAGGAAATCTTCTATAGATGAACCGCATTCTAGGGTAGTGTAGGATTTTTACCTACTAAAACCCCCCTCCTCTTCCAGCGCCTCAGCTCCCCTGGTACTGTTTTCCACATTTCTTCAGGGGAGCTGGCGCTTGCATCACCTAAGGGCAATTTTCATTTCTACTCCCATACCACTGCTCTTTCCTCTGTATGGCATCCATTGCGTACTTATCCATCGCTTTCTAGCTTTCCTCCGTTTCCAGCATTTTTTCAATCAACGTCTCTGCCGTTAACTGTCCCGTCGTGCCATACAGAGTCTCTCTTTCTTCCTTCAGATACTCACATACGACTAGAGTATGTTCCGGTGTATCTGCTTCCTTCTGGCACATTTCACATAGTTCTCTCTCTTTCTTCCCTATCTTACGTAGATACGTTTGGAAGCAACCGTGTCCTGTGAGCATTTGGGTGATAAAGTAACTTACTTCCCCATATTTCCTCTTTATCCAGCACTCAAGATCCGGTAGGAGCCTTCTAGTCTATGCTGCTTTCGTTTCCGCTTCCCACCTTTCCTGCCATTCTCTGAGGATATCTCACTCCTTTTCCTCTTTTGTCCTCCTGGTTTCTCCAGCTTTTATTCTTACCCTGTGCCTTGCCACTATATCCACAGGCGGTAGCGTCGTCATCACCAATGCTTTGCCTTGTTTCTTTCCTTTTCCAGTACCTCCATCCATACCGGGGCAGCATATAACATTACAGACTGCACTACATGACCGTACAGCCTCCTCTTATTTGCCCTGGGTCCTCCGATATTCGGCAAGATTCTAGAAAGCGCCGCCCGTTTTGCCACGTTCTCCACGTTACCTTTCCCCATAGTGAGATCCAGGTATTTTGTACTGGCTCTTTCACCCATAAGCTAAAAGTTCATCCCTTCCGCTTTTCTTCTGTCAGCTAGCACTACAGGCTTTCCTTATCACTGTGACTAAATAGCACGGGGACGATCACCTGACTTTTCTGCTACAGCCAATCCCAGTCTGGGTTACATACGTCAAAGTGACAATTATTTGTTTATTTTCAGTTCGTTCTTAAACGCTTGGCTCATAATTTCAGTGTCTATTTGCTGAATATTTTCTAAAAAAATTATGTCTTTTCATTTCGACAGTTTGCCTGGTAATGTGAAACAGGCAGAAGGAATATTACATAAGTTTTGATGGACAAAATATCGAAATTATGATGAAACTGATTGACTCAAAACTGTGAACTAACTTAAATTGTTTCGAGAAACGGGCTGTTGAAGCTAGAACTAACATAATACACAAGAAAATAATAAAACTAATACAGCAGTCACAGCACCTACACAAACAACGAGGATTATCTTCACATAACCTTCAAAAGTAAGATTTTGAGCTAAAACTAACACAATATAAGTAACAATAAAAGAAAAAGTCGAAAAGTCACAATATGCACACAAAAAATGTAGAAAACACTAATAAATACCAATAGCATAAAAATCAAGCAAACAGAGCAAATAATGTTTACGAAATGTCACTTTGACGTTTGCTACCCAATATGGATAAACTCCTACACAATCAAAGAGTAGTTTTAATAATGAGTTATCAGTGGACAGTTTGCAGCAAGATCGTTTCGTCAGCTGGAAAGTTCATGAGGAGTGTCTTTCAAGATTCACAAGAAATTATTTCTTTCGACTATTAGAGAATAAGTAGTATTCTGCATCGTTATTGGACCGCCCAAGAACCTGTAAGATTGACCCACGAAAAAATTTTTTTTCGAAAACTGTCATTAAAAGTGAACATTTACAAGAAAACTAGAAACATGCGAAATGATTGTTTTGCTCACAGGACGCGAAATACTACACAGCCAGAATGCGAAATACTTCGCAGCCAGGATGCAAAATATTCATATATAATATCATAAGTGGTTAAATTTTACCGGAAAATTTTTTAGATTGTTACGAGAGCTTGTTGCTTAGCAATTTATTGAGTGATTTTTGATCAATATCACGAAATAAATTGGTTGCAAGCTCTCGTAACAATCTAAAAATTTTGCCAGGTTAAATTTAATCACGAATGGTATTCGGAAGATTATTTTTGCCATCCAAATTCATCAATAGATTCCAGAGACTCGACTCCGAATCTGCTCATTTCCACATTCAATCTGTCTGTCAGTTTGACAGATACTGAATCAACGCGGCTGAATGTTCTTTGTTTTGTATGTATAAGCAACAGACAAAATTTTCAAAAAATTTCCACTTGAAAACCGTGCTGGTTGTATCACGTGACGTCGAATGGTGCAATTCTATTCTATTGGTCGAAATTTGGATGGTAAAAATAATCAGATAAATTGTATTGGTATCATAGCAATATTAAAAGTGACATTGATTGATTCGAAATGTCAAAATTTTCTTTCTACACTTTTATTAATTTTATGACGTGGTATTCGTAAAAACATTGTTTGATACATGATTGCGGCGCATTCTCGAATGTCATTCCGCAATCTAGAATCAAAAATAACTATATCCATCACGACAAATCTCCAGCTCACATCTCTAAAGTTATGGTTGCGAAATTGATGGAACTAGAGTTTCATTTCGTTTCACACTTCTTTCCTCTACAGATTTGGCACCTTCTAATTACTATCTGCTCTCAAATACGGAAGAATGGCTTGCGAAAAAGAGATTATACTCAATCAATTGATTGAGGAAACAATATCTATTTCATGAAGTTAGATCAATCCTATTGATAAAAAAGGATCAACAAATTGGAATATCTTTTGAGGAAGAGTATGAGTCTGAAAGAAGAGTATATTCATCTAAAAATATGTTTACTTTCAATTTTTGCACGATTTTTCCAAATCACCCTCGTATTTTTTGTCACTTTTTAAAGCAACGACCATCTAAGATTCTTCCTCATAAAATTTACATCCGTGGACCTAATATTCCTATGAGAATCAGCACGAAAAGCCTTGAAACAATTTAGAATGCCAAAAATGGCAACTGTTTGAATATATTCAATTTTTATTCTCTATTCATTCAGCAACTGCATTTCCAATCTTCTTAATTTGGTAAGATTGGAAATATCAATATCTGGCATAATGAAAGATAATAGAATTAGGATGATGAACCAAATGTTCAATTGCTCAGTTATTTATTTGAAAAACAGTTCGGCAGAACGAAACATTTTATCTTGCTTTCCAAATTTATTGTTATCTTGAGCTAATTATTTGCGATTTTTATTACTCAAAATCATCCAAAATCAAGTCAAAATAATTTGCAACAATTGCAGATAAAACCGGTCCAGCAAGGATACACCAAATTACGATAAAGTAAATATCCTTATCAAATTAATAATAAGAGGTGTTAAATGATGTGATAATTGAATTTGCAGCGCCTCCAAATGATAATAGCTTATCAAAATCTTTTTTATTACCATCAAGAGCCCTTCCAGTCCACTTGATCCACCTCAAATAAAACCAAAACCGATCTTCCTCATCAAGTACTCATCCCACTCGACTCATCCACTTCTGGTATCTTTCTCTCGCACGCGTGTTTACTGTTGATGACATCTTTGTCTGTTGGATTCGTCATGATGTGTATATAACGAGACTGTAGAAGATGCCGCAACTAGTGAAGCGTTTGACTTTGGTATTGTGAAGTATGGTGTAAAGGTTAACATTACAAACACCGGGTGAGCACAATGTGGAACTGTGCGCGGATGTTGGTGAGTGAAAGATTTTTTATTCGCTCTTTCAGGGGCAAATATTATTTTGATAATAAAATTTCTCCCGCACAAAAAGAACAAAATTTTTCAGAATCTTTAAAAAAATTGAATATTTATATTACAAATATCTGCGAACAAAAATGTGAGGGAAATTTTAAATCTCAGAAACAGTTTTCAGTTTTAATTGAAGAGCAAAACATTTGAAAATATATTTTCCAATATTTCCTCTTAATTCAATACTTCCAAGAAGTTAATTGTTATTGTTACAAATTCTGCTGCTTTAGACGTAATTAATATTGAAGGGTTGAAATTTTTGTCAAGACTTTTCTTCACCAGAAAATAAATTCCCAAAAGTTGGGTGTTGAATTCATAAAATACAAAATCTAAATGCAGGGTTTGATATTTATAAATCTATGATTAGGAGTTTGGAAAATTTTATTGATATTAATTGTAGTCTTGTACTGGAATAAATAGTATTTTACAATTTCTTTTTGTAAATTTGTCTGAAATTATTATCATTATTTGCATTTTTGATGTGCAAAATTATGAATATCACAATCATAATTAAGAATTATTATAAGAGTCAACCACCTATATGAGCATCAAAAGCAGGCGTCAAAAATTGTGCGCTAAACGTTGAAATAAATAGGAGACTCCAACAGACGATGAGAGCAGTAACTTTTTTTAACACCTTGGAACGGAGAAACAGAATGCAGTATTATAAAAATTACTGTATTTATAAATAATTGCCTACATCAGCTTTATTATTAAGTAATTTATAGTGAATTTGAATGAAATGTGACTTTATTATCACATATTATATTTTTTCACTCATGAAGAGACTCCTCCTTCAGTTTTTTCTGGAAAAATAATAACTCATATTTAGAGTTGAAGAACTTAGAGTTTTTTCCTATTGGAAATATGACAGCTCAATTCATAACTCTAATATAAGTCAATCCTCGCAATCGAAGCGATTGATCCAATAATAAAATAAAAGTATATAAATAAGATGTCTATGACCTAGAACTAGTTATTTATTTCAGTTCATTGCCATGGAAACCGTCGCTGAGTCGTAATTGCTCTATAATATCATTCATCACTTGATTTCATTCACTTGCGCTTTTATCGTTATATAATGATCGTAAAATTGTATACATGATTTTTTTGTATGCCTCCACGATGTAACACTTTAAAATCATCAAGGAATTTTCACTTTGCGGTTGAATATAAGTTAAACAAATAGTTCGTCATATATATTTCTTCTTCTAGCATCAGAGTTTTATTACTTAAGATCTTGTTTCTTGTTTGAGCTCTTTCAGTTTTGTAATAAAATTCGATTACATAACTTTCTGAGATTTTCGATTTACAACTTGGATTGTTAAGCCTTACAATGTGATAAAATAGTCATGATTATATGTATGTTAATAATGTGGGTGGAAGTTTTTATTGGCCTGAGAAATTGGTAAAGGTTAAAAAATATTCTCTCAAATTACTTTGACTCTGCTGGTTTATTTTCACTATGATGTCTAAGAATAAATTATGAATCATTAAAGTGAGGAATTCAAGATTTAAAATTATAATTATTATAAAATATGCATTAAAAATATTATCGGAGTGAAAATTCTTATTTACTTCATTCTTAACTCCCAGTTGTACATGAATATTTGTTGATTTCTCAATCAACTTACTCTGATTTGAACCATTTCAATATTAAGAATAACGCTACATTGCGGGAGTAATTAGCTGCACTAACTTTGGAAGATTGTGGATGTAATATTTGAATTGTCTATTCTACAATAAGTTCGAATCGAGCAAAAAGTTATTAAATGAAATATATTATTCTATGATAGATACTGATTACAAGGAGCCATGACATCATTTACTAATTCAGTTGTTTGTCGAATTCCTCAATACTCTTTTTGTCAATATCTAATTTGTGATGATACACCAAAGTATAAATCAAACATAAAGTATGCTCAATAAATTAACACTTGTTGATTCTTCCACAACTGTAAAGTACCGTTTACTATTAATCTTAAACTTGTTGACATGTCTTAACAACAAAGCTAATTTAATATCATGTTGTTAATTAATCCGTACAAAATCCAATCCGCTTCAAAGTTGTAAACTCAAACATTATATTACATATTTCTAATTATGTTTATTGCGTCATTCGAATGCTCTTTGAATGAGAATATTGTATGTCAAATACCTCAGCATTTAACTGTGAAGGAAAAATTATTTTAAATGTCCTTTGGAAAGCAAATCAGGACAAAATATAATATAATAAATATTCATTTTGATATTTAGCGATAATAAACAAGAAATATTTTATATCTTCAATCGCCTGCAGGGCAATATCCGTTGATATTTTAAAGATTTGTGCTTGATTTAAATGGGACAAACCGATAAAAGCAGAAAAAATATAATGGATGAGTTTAGCTAAACGCCTTAAGGTGTTTGAATAGATAAGTATTCCGAAATATCTGGAATCAATTGACATTTAATATTATGAATTCTGTCTTACCTTAAATTCGCAGTTCTTCTGATTCCCTTCCGCTTGAGTTCCTGGAACAAAATAAAATTTTTAAGCAACAGGCACAAAGCAAATAGAGGAAACATTTTCTTAAACAATAACAAGTACAATTGTCTATTGCTGTACAAAACGCTCGTAGAGCATTTTCGGTCTTTGAGATGATATATGTACATATTGTACAAAAAAAATTGTTCGTACTTCACTCCAATATCTTTTCGGAATCACTGTTGTCGCAAGACATGATTTTTATAATTTGTCTCTCCGAGATAGAAGTACTAAAAAACTTGGGAAAAAAAACGATACAGTGCAAGAAACTTTACCTCCAGGAGATGTGATTCGATGATACCATCAAAACTGCTTTAGTATACCAAATTTCAAGTCAATATCTTAAATATTACTGATGTGGTATTTGCGGGCTTTTTGATGGACTGATCCAACCACAATCCGATATGATCGAATCATGATTAAATCGATTGATTGCAGACATTCATGACACATAAATGCATAGACACACAAACTAACAGACCCACTCCACTTCTAAAATCGTCTTAGAGGAACTATTTCGTCTTCTATCACTAATTTTTACATGGAGAATTTTTAGCAAAATGCTTAAAGCACAGCTATAAAAAAAAAACAACCGTTTGGCTACGTTGATGATGTCTTTGCTATTTGGGTTCATGGTAGAGATGAATTGCATGTTTTTTTGAATCATTCGATCATGCAACACAGAAACATCAAATTTTCTGGACGTTTACCTGGAGAAACAAGATGATGGTAAACTCATCCACTCAGTATATACACACAATAAAAAACGTTATATCAGACAGCGTCTTCTTCATCATCCAAGTAAACTAACTGATGCAATCAAACTTTTAAATGATGTTTTCTTGTGAAGAATTGTTATTCTAAAACACAGATCAAAAGAGCACTTAGACAGAAGAATTCTAAGTCTTCTCTTCAAAAACTAAATAATAAGGAAAGATTTGTTACATTGCCTTACGTAGCTTATATAACGGATGAAATTAGAAGACTTCCTATACTTCCAGTTTAAAAACAGGAGATGTTTAGCTCGGTCAGAGCGGACGAATCCAGCCCGTTTGTTTTGGTGCGAAGCAACGCCGATTGAGAACAAAACCAGTGTTTCAAGTTACGCGAGATTCCACATATCGAGCTCGGTCAGAGCGGGCGAGGCCCATCCAGTTCTTTTGGTGCAAAGCACCACTGGTTGAAAACAAAACCACTGTTTTAGTGCCACTGACAAAGCTTCATTTTACTAGTGAGTTTGGAACATAGCTACCTTGGGCTTCGTGGAGAAACTCGAATGCGTCCGTAATCTCTTGGAAGAGATGTTGTGGAGGAATTCGGATATAGGATTATAGCTACCTGAGGTTTCGTGAAGTAGCTCGGATGCGTCCGATGGTTGATACCTTCAAGGATTAACTACGTTTCACGCATACTTAATAATAAATATAATCTTGAAGCCTGTCACGACAGAAGAATTTTCTTTTTGGCAATAGGCTTGCCGCCATTGAAATCCACAAAACTTGTGAATCCAAATGTATTTCCTATATATTCTACATTAATTACTTATATGAAGAATCAGTTTTTCAACCATCTTCTTAGATTAGGCAGTAACTGAAGATATGTGGCTTTTATTGATTCTACTGATGTATAAACTCTCCCATAAGACTAGAGAAATTATCAAAAAACTTCCAATAACAAACTATTTTGGCAACACAAACAAATATAATATGTATTTGTTTGTATTGTGAATTTGAAATTTCTAAGTCAGTAGCAACTACAATTTTTTCTAAGTATTTGTCAAAAGTCGTCAAAATGAATCGGTTTAGTGCAATTGAAGAAAACGAAATCTACGAAAATATAATGAGAACTGAGCCAATCAATGCAGTAAAATCCTAAAACAGTATTTGAGGGCAGTTCATGCCATTTTGATAAATTTAAATTTCATTTTAAGAATAAATATGTTTTTTAGGCGATCATGGCAAAAAAGGTGTTTTTATGGCTTCTTTTGAGGCCGTGAAGTTTCACTTTTAGGACTGATCTGTCAAATTTTACTTTTTGGGACTGATCTGTCAAAAAATATTTCATAAACACTTCATATTTACCTATATTATATGGGCAGCTTGATGAACTCTTTAAGAAACAGTTCTCGCTTAAATAGTACATATACTCTTCCGTCAACCTCTGTAGTTCTTGCAATTCAAAAAATAAATACCTACGCATTTTTTGTTAAATGTCAACTTGATAGAAGACAATGAAATAAAACAATTTCAACGGCAACTAAGATTTACAATTGCAATGTTTTAGAAATAAATAGATAAAATGATGTGATTTTGGATATTATTTCGTAATGATCGCCTAAAAAACGTTGTGTGCACCTCGGCCTACAGTTCTTTTTTGGTCTCACCTGAATTGCATCCTCAGCTACGCTTCGGCCGCAAACAACAAATTCGACCAAAAAAGTTGACCTTTACGGCCTTGATACACAAATAACTATTATTGGGATATAAGTTCTGTATAAATTGATTAGAAACACAACACAGCAAAGTGCTGCCTTTTTCAAGTGAAAAGAAATATATTTTATGACATTCGAGAAATATTCTTCCTAAATACCATTCGTGCTTAAAAATTAACCAGATAATTTTCATTCAAGCTTGAACAAATTTAACAACATATATACAATAAATATAAACAACAAGCTTCCCTAATAAGGACGAAACACGTGACTACGGTTGCTGCCAGATTTAAATTATTACTTTAAATATTTATCCTAGGTTTTTAATTTTCCTTAGCACATCGTGAAATATTTGAATTCTAGTTAATAATTGTAATAATCCACGGACTGTCGATATAAACTATTGTACACATGAGCGTCCAAGCAAAATTGATGGAAAAATAATTAATTCTTGTCTGCAACAATACTAATAAAAATTTTAGTGCATAAAAAAAGAAGGAAAGAAGTTGCAGACGGGTACAATAGGTACCTACATATTTATCATGATCTTAACTTCTAAAGTCTTTGTAAAGTGACGTGCTTCTCCGTCCGTTAGCTACAGATAGCAAATCCCAACGTGTTCTAGTGATTCCTTATTTTTTTTATTGGTTGATTAGCAAAATAGAGATATATGAATCTCCATGGGTATTTGCCAGAGAATAAATTTTATAAGCAATTAATTCTGGAAAGGTTGGTTTTACCAACAATTTTCACATATTATTGCCTGAATTAATTGTTGGAGAAATCGAATGAAGTAACATTTAATATGTGCAGTTCATGAATATTTCTGGGATAAGCAAAATTTGTTCACAAAAACATATCTCATTATTTTTTTATGTAAATTGCATCTCTTATAAAAATTATCAACAAATTGCATAACCATGTAAGATGCAATATAAAAATCAAAAATTATGAAACGTTCTCTTCCTAGTTGCAAATCTGATGAACAACAAATAGACTGTTTATCTATGCGAAGAAAACTTTCATTTTAAATTATTAAAGAGAGATTATTGTTACAATAAGCCTATGTGTCAAAATACGTGCGTTATTCAACTTCTATTAGAATAAATTTGAATAGGTAATAGATTAGTTTTCTCTCAGGTTGTCCCAGAGTCTTCCTACTGAAATTTTTTAAAAGTTTGATAAGATATTCTAATGTTTCACATATTTATTCTAAATTTAAATTCTTGGTTCATCAAAGGAAGTTGTTATTCATTGAAATGATTCTTGATAAAAACCTGATGCTCCTGAAGATTTATCCTTGCAGCACAGCCCGTTTTTTCATTCAGTAGTGACTAACAAATACTAAGAATCTGGAAAGCATGATTCTTGTGGTCCATGTCAGGTCCCCATGATGATTTCGTAATATAATTCCTAATGCATTTGTGTCATATAATGAACTAATGTGTCATAAATATCTTCGGTTAATAGTTCTAATTGATATTTCAAAACTTATTATAATTTTCCAATTAAAGTTATTAAGAAGAGCGGTGAAATTATAATTATACCATTAAGAAGTCAGGTGTTATGAAGATGATATCATATTTGATGTGAACGTAATATAAACGTTCCTGTGCTGCTTTTTCAAGTATGTCTTACAGTTTTCGGTACTGTCTAATAATTGGTCTGAAATTAGGACATGGCTATATTTTAATCACGTTAGTTGTTACTCAACTGGATATTAATTCTTGATTCAAAGGTCCAGTTGTGGGATTTTTGATCACAGATATGACTAATTAAAATGACTCCTAGTATCCGGTTCATGAATTATTGGACTTAATTATGCTGGAAGATAAATGAATTCATCTTGACATAAAATGTATCACTTAAAAAATGTGAGTGACAACTTTTCTTCTGACTGATTGAATAAAGATATACTTAATGTTATGTAATACGATCCAATTAGTAACAAACAACTATATATTTCTGAAAGAATTTAATCCAATGTTGGATAATCTGTACAGAATAACAAGGATTTCTGGATTAAAATGGATAATGAATCGTTTGCATTCCAACTTCAAAGGAAATATGATCCTTGTAATTCACTTTCAAGATTATAGTAATAAGAATTAGTCAAAAACAATCTCTTGTTTTTAAAAATTATTTTCCAATACTTTCAAAACAGTGAAAAACATACAAGGCTCGTCTGAATGTTGATGAAGTTGACACCGATTAGCATTTAAGATGTAAGTATACATCCTCACAATTTCACTAACAATTTATGTCTCTTGTTCGAAATGTCACGATATTCAATACGAAAGTTATAGGATTTAGAGTTTTTGTGTCTAATTTTGTTTTTACTAAAAGCAACGGTAAAATCCTAAGAGTATATTTGTTGAAATTAGTCATTGTCGTCAAGGATATCTTCATTTAGAATTTGGTACTTGACTATTATATCATTATGCATAATGTAGTTTTTGCATTGGATAATTTATTTTTATTGATTTTACTTTATTTTGTTTGAATATTAAGTAGGATGATAGTGGAAATGGAATGTGGGAACGGATAGATGGTTTGAGAATCGGGACATCGTGGGTATATCTCTATCTTCATACAAACTATTTATATTTGCACTCAACCTAGAAAATCTAAATGTCACTTGAATCTGAAATTCCATATGCTGTTCTTGACAACTGAATCTATTCATTGTGTGAATAGTCAAGCTATGAAATCGAATTCTATATCTGGCTTGGATGTCGTGCTCATCATCAAGTTTTTGTGCAAAAATCTCCTGAGAAATTGCTATTGCTATATCAAATACTTGATGTGACGCCAACAGAAATTATTCTTAATTTGAAAACAGAATCTAGACTACGTTTAAGATGAACCAAGGACTGAAATACTGGGACTAAAGTATCACTTTGTACCGATTCGTTCAGCCAACAATCGCTCTGACAATAAAGATCGCAACGAACCTCAAAGAAAATACCACACCATCATCTCGCAGTTATTTTATATTAACAATTCGATTCTAAAATCTTAGTTATGTTAAAGGAACAGCTATATCATGTTTCATAATCTAGTACCACCTAAGATGACAAGACTACATTTAAATATGTAAATAAAGAGGATCTAAATCCCAATTCCTAAAAAATTTGTGTAATTTTCTCATAATAATAGTATCGTAAACAAGAAGAATGAATCATAAGTAAAAAGATTACAATGAAAATCTCCATATTTAGCTATAAAATAATACAATAGGATTATAAACGTGAATTCTTGAGTTTGATTCCTGTTTTCTGTCAGAGTACTGAATAGTCATATTTATTATTGTTACGTTGAAATAAATATATGAATTTTATATTCCAGAATCTCCATATTTATTGAATGGGAATTTGGCGTTGCTATGGCTGAAAATTGTCAAAGTATGTCAGATATCTGTGATTAGTGATATATGAATAATATGAAACTGGCAGCTCTCTATTTGGTGGACGAATTACTAAAAACTGTGGTGAAACATATTTGAGGATGTATAAATTCATAAATGAATGAGTTTTGCAGCCAGCACGACACTTGAAAATCTACATAAACTCGAACAAGCGTAACCTGTCCCTTGAGAATTTTTATTCTAGAGGTAGAAATAACCTGCCCTGATAGTATCTATCTCACTTTTACCAATGGTATGAAAGAGACATTTGTTAAATGGCGTTTGTCTTCTCAAATTCCAACATACTTTATTGCTGATGTCTTGTTCCTATCTGCTACCTTGTACCGGTAAAAACGTATGTCTGCATGAAACTGTTCAGTATATTGCGCACTGAGTGAATTTTGTTTAGTTGATCAATAAGGTTTGAGCCATGGGAAAATTGAATGTAACTGTATTTATTACTTATTTTTCTTCACATATTTGATAAATAAAATACTCTTTAATACATTCAAAAGTTTGAAGAATGGATACTGCCACCACTGTTGGCGTTAAATTAAATTATACCTTTACCGAACTTACCCGATGGGACTCCTTAGGCTTATTAGACTGTAGGAAGATTAGGTTGGTTTTATTTTTGGGAAAAAGTAAGAGCAGCTCGTTTTTTCCGTAATCATTTGTGTTGAGAATCAACATGAAGCCCTAAAAGACCACTATTTGAAAGCTGCCAGATCTCTCCTATCTTTTTTAGGTCAAATGTCAGACAAAATGGTTTTTCGAGAATAGATCGAAAACGATTCAACCTACTGTAAAAAATCTGGAGTAAGAAGTTAAAAAGACTATCCGCGAGGTACAATACCAGATGTGGAGTCTTCTATAGGCCTCATCTACCTTGTTGTAAGGTTGTTTGATGGGCTTTCCTCGTCTTACATAGCTCTATAATAGTAGCTTAATAATTTTTTTCTTATGTATAATCCGATGCTATCAATACAAATTATGCATTATTTTATTGTAACATCTAAATTATCTATGACTGTCACAATTATCGCCATGGCTTGTGCATTGCATCATGCACTTCAGTCCGCTCCTTCTGCAACCACATTTCATTCCTCAGCTCTTCCGATTAGTACAAGAAATGAAGCTGATTATATCAACTACCACTGAGGGCTGCTACGCAGAGATTGGTATCCACTTATGGTTTTGCTGTTGCCAACTCCTTTATTAAGCAGATAAATGTTGTCACACCATTCTTAAATTTGATTCCATATGCGGTACGAAAGGAAATGAATTGCTGCTGTAGTTTTTTTTTGCGATCAGAGCATTTGCAACAAAGAATCGGTAGTTATTTATTAACTTCCAATTTTTGATTGTTTCTTCCAGGGCAGGAACGATTAGGTCCTCGGCCTCTGCAAAAGAATCATACTATTTGGTATAATTTATTCATGAGTTAATGAGGGCATATCAATCAACCCTCCAGCCAAAGGAAGATGAATTCAAACCTAACAACAATGTGAAACAGGCGTAAAAGAAAGACATTTTTTGTGGGGTTCATCATTCTCGACTTATTCCTAGCCAACATCCCACAGACGGATGATCTTTCAGTATAGTTCGTTTATACGCTTCGAAGTTTCTGTAGGATTTTAGTAATAATAAAGAGACGTACATACTATACTATATAAATTATCGGGGCAGGGTAAAAAGAAGTGATTATTTCAGAGGACTGTGCTTTTGTTGGCTCCATAGGTCTGCGGTGCATTTCTCAGTATGACGTGTGTCTTCCCTTAGCGGAGATGACCTCCTGTAGACATTTTGGAGTCGCCTATCGTGGATTGATGCATGTGTTCTTGAGTTCACCATCGTATAAACAAATCAAAGGGGCATTGCCTGTCATGCGTTTTTCTGTCGTACAATCCGTCTCGCCTGGCCGCTTCGTCACAATATTCTACAGGCTCTCGATGGGATTTGGGTTGAGTGAGCTCCTGGGCCAATTAGGAGCTTTAAATTAGTTTTCTAGCAAAGTGGCCTTTACCAGTTTTGAATTGTGACCAGGGACTGGATCGTATTGGGATGTCCAGTCAAGTGTTCGCCTGTGCAACGATTGTGCAGCATAATATATCGATGTAAAACACCCGCTGAAGTGATTTCACGACTAATGGCGCTAGAAGCTTGGTTCCTTATTTAAGCATGATGAATTCGACTAAATTAATTTAAATATTACGCCGTTGGATCGTTTTATTCGTGCAAGCCTTCAACGGAACATTTCAGCGCGGCTTGGCCTCTTGTTACAGTTTAGGACTGCTAAAGGATTTCATGCTTGAGGATAGAATCAGGGTACTCGATTGGCCTGGAAATTCACCAAACTTGAATCCTATTGAGAGCTTGAGGAGTATTGTGACGAGGCGTTTGGGTAAAGTGCATTGTACGTCATGATGGGTGATGCTGTTCAGGTATGTTTGCACGATGATTATCTGGTGGAATCAGTGCCAGGGTGTCTGCAGAAAGTCATTTCTGATGGGACCGAATAGAAGCACAATTCTCTACAGGAAGCGATCCTTTCACTTCGTCCCAATAAACTCGCACAGTATTGTACCTCTTTCTCTTCAAAATTCCTCCATTATGAATGTGTCATCATAATGCATTGAAAGAATATTTCAAGATGATGTCACATTCACAAAAACTGACTCCCAATATCAAGTCAACAAAAATCATATACGACTAAGGAGTGACTATTTAATTTATTAGTAAATTATCAAAATAAAAGTGAGAAGATTTACACAGTGAGCATTAGGCAAGAGATAAATATAAAATAGTGTTTCGTGAATAAATTACAGGGATCTGTAGTTTCTAAAAATATCTTGAATTGAAAGTTGTAAACCTATATTGCAAACTTGCGTGACTAGTCAATGTTTATAGCAATTTATTCCTAACTTCTATTGATAATTTACTTTATACATTATCACAAATAAAAATGAATTATAGAATAGTGTTGGTTAGTGCCTCTTGGTGTTGCAAGAACAGTTTGATGCATTTGAATAAATTCTCCAAGCTGAGCATTTCAGTATAAACATGACATACATTTAATAACTTCTTTAAAACAAATAGCAATAATCAAATTCAATCCACATTAGGAATAAGAATACTTGAGTCTTCATTTGAGAGACATGAAGACACCATGCAAAATAAGATTTACAATGTTTCATGTGATGGGGATAGCTGTAATTATCAATTAATGAGTATGTAATCTCCTGTACGGACAGAGGATAATGAACAGGCAAAGTTTCAGATTCATTTATGTACGTTAAGCTGTTTTATATTAGCGTTGGTTCACATTGTCATTCAATACACTAATGGGACACGAGACATCGCAAATCTGGATCAAGTCTTCTTTTATACAGACATTTTTTTGAGGAACCTGTTCTGGTTTAATCATGACACATATCAGATCCTCAGTCACAATAGTAATAAGTCCAGTGGTACGCCTGCATTTGTGTCAATAACAATTCTCGCTCTTTCAATCTCCAAATCTCAAAAATATATTTGTAATACCTTGAAACATCAATGTACCGATTTATTTTCAATCAAAAACCCAGAAAGAATCTTTCTAATCGATTGTCATCTCGTTGTGGGCGTTCGTGACGCAATCTAAGAGCAGCTGTATTAGCACACACATATAGACATAATACCAACACTTTCTCTCTAGGATGTTGAGGCGACCTTCACAGTTCACGTCTGCCGCTCTCACAGCAGACGAGTAGCCTGTAAACAGTCAGCGAGCTTGTAACGTCTTCGATGACATTGATTATATTTTGGAAATGACTTAAGATCAGGTATTTGAGATGTACGGAGAAAGAGAAATCGTTCAAATAATATTATCAGTATCTATAAAAAGTATTTGATATTTTGAGAGTACAATATTAACCCAAAACAAGAAAGCCTTCGTAGTATGTAAATCCTCTTCACAATTGGTTGCACCTCCCTAAAATTAGGGTCAAGATCATCTTGTAATGACAGTATCACCTTTAGCATGAGAATTAGTATACTATCCTACGCTTGTTAATTTAAAAGGGATAGTCCTATAGAAGTCATATCGATTGCTGAATTATTTGACCTTTGAAGGTTATAATTTCAAATTCTGGCTGTGTTTCATCTTGGGAATATTTGCTGAATCGTGTATTGTAGAATTACGAAGACGGATCTTCTACAATGAGTAAAATGTTAAATATTCTTTTATTGCTTGATGTCTGTTCGTATTAGTCACAGACTTTTCTCGAAATGGAAACTTTAGACAACAAATAATATTTATTTGGCGGAATGTTTTGCGCGTATATGCAAAAATTTTAAAATAACTGTTCAAATCTATTATTTAAGACCTAGACGTCCTTGTAAGGCTAGTTTGCGGTTAGGATGCCATTTAAATCACTTACCTAGATAGTTCAATGAAACTCATAATAACCAAGATCTATTTGTGGTTTAATGCGTTATGATAATCTGGCTGAAATTACTTTATTTGCCTGATTTGATAATTTCATAGAAAGTTGATTGATTCATATCTTTAATCTTCTCATTAACTATTCACGGCTAGTTTGCTGATTATTTCAACAGATATTTTACAAAATTCTTTGAATTTATTTGAATTATTAGACTTTTTTAGGTAACACTATATTTCATCGCTGACGCTTTGTTTCGAAATCTGTTTCTTATAAAACCGATTTGAGGCAATAGTTTCACTAACATTCGAAAACAATTATGTGGAGCATAAAACATGATTTAAATCATCAATAAGACAGATGAATTATTGAAAAACTGTGCTATTCTTCATAGGCAGTACTCATTTTATAATGATTTATAGTGGAAATTGCACCCAAATTCTTCAAATATAGTCAACGAAAAATAAATTTGTGATAAGAAGCTGGAATATTCTAGAGACTCTTATTTAAATGTCCTGGCTGATGAGATCCTGATAACTTTATCTAAACTTGAGGTTTTTTATGAGATGACAGTTTCTCGTCATTATCCCTGTATTTATCAAGATTTAATGGAAAATTGTAGCCTATTGGATTCTCTATAAACAAATTGTCATATTTTATTTTGTGGGATCACTGTTTTTATGATAAAATGGGAGTTATATGTACACTACAGATTTTCGTGGCAATATATGTACATATAGTTTGACAAGCCTAAAGAATCTCATCGGGTAAGTTCGGTAATCGTATGATTCATGATTGGCTAAGATAGGAATCTAGCGCCAACAGTAATAGCGGTATCAATTCTTAAAACTTTTAAATTTATTAGAATACTTGTCTTATTAAATACGCATACGGAATGTATATTAGTGTTTTGAATTGAACACGTGGGGAAAAGGAAATGAAAAATTCAGTTATATTCAATCTTCACGTGGTTCAAACCTTATTAATTAACGAAATAAAATTCACTAAGTACCCTCATTGAAGTAAATATACTAAATAGTTTCAAGAGGACATATGTTTTCACTGGTACAAGGCGGTGGGTAGGGTTTGAAGAAGACATCAGCAATAAAGTATGTTGGAATTTGAGTGGACAAACGTCATATAATAAATATCCCTTTTATACTATTAGTAGAAAGAGATAGATACTATTAGGTTAGGCTATCTCTACCTCCAGAACAAAAATTTTCAAGGAACAGGCTACGCTTATTCGAGTGTACCCATATTTATGAGGTTGGGACATAACACTGATTAATGTAAAACTTGAATTTGATGTTCAATAGATTGATAAATAATTTTTTTGTGTGAAAATTCAAGGCTTGTTATTGTTGTGATGGTTAAGAAAGCTTTTATTGAGAAAAAGCTAAATAATTATCAATTCTTGCAGAATCTTCCCAGAACTTTGAAAAAAATAGAAAGAGAGCAAATATTAGTTCCCACAAAATTGTAAAATTTGATACGGCTCCTAAGAATTAGCTTATAGCTGTATAGCTGAACAAAATTAATCGAAAATTTCAAATAAAAGAATCATTTCTTTGCATTGCAGTGGCAAATATACATAACCAGCACTATCCCACCTCATCTCATTTGAAGCAACTATGAATTCTATTCTTTTTTGGCGTGAGACACGAGGCTGTAATAAAACTCACGAGTAGAGTAGATAATTCCAAGTTTATGGGTCAAAAAATAAACATGTTTTTACATTATGAATGCAATCTTGACTATCACCATTCGATTCAACACTTATTTAGCTATTGAATCAACAATTGAAAATACAAATCGAACATATGATGAAAACAGAAAAGTTGCAAATATTCGATTCGCCCCAAATTACTCCCAATTCCAATCAAATTTTTTACATAACATTTTTGGAATCATTGATCAAACTAATCAATATTTTGATTATTGAATCATTGATACATAAACTACAAATTTATTCTTCATTGCCTCGTCTCCTTGAATAATGCTTCTCGTGGTACTAAACGTCGCAAACGTTGCATTGAATCCAATCTCTAATGGTTCATGAATCAATTTCTTGAAGCAATAATTGGGATTTTCAGCGAAGTCTCATCTTATACTTTATCTTCATATTGATACTTCTTACCTTCTTTTGTTTGGTATGAAGCAGTGTTCACTTTGCTCCATAAAACGTTGCCCTAATAGCCGCATAGCTAAAAATTAAAAAATAATTATTTTATATGAATTTCTCTGCAGTATATACTTGAAAGCGAAATAAATATCAGACTAAAGTCCTGTTCAGACATGAACTCACAGAGGACTCACTTCAGAATGTGAGTCCTAAGAAGAAGAAGTTTTTTGAAGCAACAAAATATTTTTGAGTCTTGGCCGTTCACACGTATAGCTTGTTCGTTGCGTCAAAATGTATCTCTTCTTCCACTTTAAAAAAAATCTTTTGAAAATTGATCAATTCAAAAAGAATTCATATTGAATTATTGAGAAGATTATTCTATTTATAATATGATGAAAAACTGTTTCTGAATGATTAGTTTGAACACTACTAATAAAATTCTCAAGAAATTCTTAAAAGACTATAAATATTCTGTTCCTAATTCTTTTATAGTAAATAAAGACTCTCTCTACATGTCCTTTTTTTTGTATTGTTCTCAAATCGTTTCCAAATCAGCAATAATTAAAGAAAGAAATGTATTTGCTATACTTTTCTGCCTTTTGCACATTCCAAATACGATAAAAAGAATTAAATGATGCAAAAAACAATAAAAGTCAAAGACATAGATTACCATGAAGCTATCAATGAGATGAGGAAACGACAACGCCCACTTTGCAAGAATCAAAATAGCGGCGCCTCTATTTGACAAGCGACTCAAATTTTTTCTCTTCTTCTTAAAGACTCAAATTCTGAAGTGAGTCTTCTGTGAGTCCACGTCTGAACAGGGCTTTAAACCCATAATTAGGGATTTGAAAAACACTAGCTTTGCATATAACATACAGAAATTAGCTATGTGCGCGCCAAAATTACATACATTTCAATGTCCGGGCTGGTCAAAAAGAAAAATACTGTCTATAGATAAAGAACAAGGTAAACGAGACTAAAATATTAATTGTATGTTCTCAGTTTTTCACGGTGTTTCCAATATCATCAAATTCTTTATTTTGATTTGATTCGTTCTGTGATTTGATTTGCCTCTGTCCAGCTTAAATCAGTAATATCATTCAATTCAAGCGCTATTTTGAAAAGAAAATATAGATAGAGGAAGTGCGATAGGAAGAACAATGAAATGATAAACTTCAAGAAAAAGTTTCAAGTGACCATAGTTGCTAAATCGTAGCGCAGTATCTGTAAATCACTTTGTGGGTCACACACTTGATCCATTCTTTATCATCAAAACGGTTGATTCCGTATAAAAAAAAAACCGCACACAGTACTTCCCCGACCATAAATTTCATGGCCAGTTCCATCGCTGTTTCAAAAATTTAGAATGTCGCATCAATTATTTGCATATTTTAAAGTAAAAGCTGTCATTGTCAGAGTGACAACTATCATTGTCAAAGTGATAACTGTCATTGTCAAAGTGACAGCTGTCATTGTTAAAGTGACAGATGGCAGTTATTTTTCAGTCTTTACATAAAATAAGTATTTTTGAAAATGAAGTCTTTTTCTAGATTTTCGGGGTCTTTAATTCATTGGAATATACAGTTTCGACATTTGATCGTCGGAAGTGTAATTTGAAGATAGTAACGTGGATTCCACTACTCAATCACTTATCTTTGATATCTACTAAGCTTATCTCCTCGAGGGCTTGAAATTGATACCAAACTAGACATCATTTGAATGATTTATTAAAGAAATAATTGACAATCGTTTAAATATCCTGTTTGACACTTCTACTAGAATTAACTCCACAAGAGCTTGAAATTGATCCTGAACACAGTAGAGACAAATCACTTATTTTCAAAAACAATTACCGAACGTTTGTATTCGATTTCAGAATATGAATGATAAAAATATCAACTCCAGGGTATCAAAATGGCTCTAAAAGAAAGTCCACGATTAGAACTGAAGGTACTTTAGCATCTCATCATGGCATCAGATTGAAGTGATCCAAAGAAATTCAGCTTGGTCTGACTTCCACTACCTCCCGAGGTATAGTTTATCTGTTAGAATCGATCAGATATTCCACGAAATTATTAAAAAATAATTCACATGCTATCAAACATCATGAAATAAACAGCGTATTCAATGGGAACACATTCTATGCAGCTCTTTTCTAATTCACAATGTCATCGTACTCAATCATCGTATCAATAGATGCACTCTCTTTTATTACATGATTTTCTATCAGAATATATTGTGATGAACTATATTTTGCGGCTGTCGATTTAGGGTATGTAGTGAAGAATTTGCAGCAGTAATTCACATGTTGATTTTTATGTTGAACTTCTATAAGAATTGGGATCTCAGAAAATTGGCTCCAAAGTCAAGAGGCTGAAACGCACTCTTTATTATTATGTGTATGTATTACATCCTTTCGAGTCTAGAGCCAAAACTTAACTGAAATGCTCCAAGTGATTAACTATTACATCAATTTTGAGACGCTCTTATAGTTTCATGATAGATTGTATCCAAAATCGATAGTTGCAAAGTATAATTAATCACAATAAACGTAGATTCCTTCTACAGTGAAATTCAACATGAAAATTTCAACTTCAAAACATATTTTAAATCCAGCGTTGAAAATAATAAGCAATATTAATGAACTCTCTTACCAACCTTGCCAATACGGGAAAGTAAGATGTTTTACATAAAATCAAATGACATTAAGTCTTATGTAATAATGATGTCACAATATTATTCAAAAGAGAACTGATAACCTATTGTAGATTATTTTGATGTATTCACTATATAAATGCCAGTTTTTGTTCTTGGTTTGCATACCTCTAACAAAAGAGATAGATCAGACAGTGGAATATAATATTTAACAAAATATTTTATTTACAGGTCTTGGCAGTTTTGCTGTCAGGCGCCAATTCATCAGCAAAAAATGAACGATCAAAACGACAAGAAATAGGCGGAACCTCTAAAGAAGTGGTGGTCGCAATTGATGATGGAAATAAAACGCAATACCTAGAGCAGAATTTCGATAGTCGTAAGTTTTCAAATTCTGTATTACTGTTGAATACTTGATATAGCGTTTTCAGTTTAAAAAAATTAAAACTACTTGAAATTTCAGATGCATATGAATTCGGCTACGAGGTTGGCCCAGGCGGTCAGTTTCACCACGAGAACCGCGGCCCGGATGGAGTAACCTACGGATGCTATGGTTACATCGATCCAAATGGAAAACTTCAAGCGACACATTACGTCGCTGACGGAATGGGCTATCGTACCGTCGAGCCGGGTAAGCCAGTCGAAATTTTTACCTCAGAAGAAGAAAGAGAGCAACGAATTAAAGAAATCGAACAAGAAATTGCTGAAGAACAATTGTTAAAACAAACCAAGAAAGGGCATATAACACCTTGGAAAGAACTTTATTTCCCCAGAAGTTGTGGACAATATCCGGGAGGTGTTCGACCTCCTGGATTAGCTCCAGGGACATATCCAAGTGGTTCAGGGCAAGCACCAGGAGTTGGTGTGAAGCCTGGAGGTAGTGGTCAAGGGCCAAGTGGACCAAATGGATCAGGACAAGGACCCAATGGACCAAATGGATCAGGACAGGGACCTAATGGACCTAATGGACCTAATGGTGGTCCAGGAGGTCCAAATGGGCCAAACGGACCAAACGGAGGTCCAGGAGGACCAAATGGACCGGGAGGTTCAAATGGGCCAGGAGGTCCCAATGGGCCAGGAGGTCCCAATGGGCCAGGAGGTCCTAATGGGCCAGGAGGTCCTAATGGACCAGGAGGACCTAACGGGCCAGGAGGTCCTAACGGGCCAGGAGGTCCTAATGGACCAGGAGGCCCCAACGGACCAGGCGGACCTGTAGGACCACCAGGACCATTTGGTCCAAGCGGTGGAGGACAAGGTAAATAATATCAAACTTCCCTTGATTGGCCGTATTATGTAACACAATCATTAGCTTATTATGGATCAATAAGATCTTTGATAAATAGAAACAATTGTAACAAGCGAATATCCAGAATTTTTCTCAGTGCAACCTACGTTCATTGGCTGAAATAGATAATGAACGATGGAAATTTATTGATTGAATTACAGAATAGCCCCAAATATCTAAAATTTTGTACAGAGCATTATAAGTTACGTTTAAAATATTCCAAAATCATACGGTTTATTGTTGAATAGTTAACTGGCAACACACATGGCAATAATGTAAATGTGGAAAACGCAAATTGGAATCAGCCGCAAAGATATTTGATAAGCTCACAGATTGAAACATACGTATAAATAACTACGTAAATCTAGTCTTGACCAAATTTATAAAGATTGGAATTGGATTTGCTATTTCGAAATTTACTGCAATTTTTTTGAGAGTTCTACAGTAATCGGAAAGAGTTTAAATAAAAAAAAATTATGATTATATTCTTTATGCAGGTACACCTGGAACACCTGGTACTCCAGGACGACCAGGGACACCAGGCTTACAAGGATCACCAGGACAGTATTATCCACCAAGTCAAGGCACACCAGGAACACCAGGTACTCCTGGAAGACCAGGACAACCTGGACAGTATTATCCAGGATCTCCAGGTACGCCTGGTACACCAGGAACTCCTGGAAGACCAGGCCAACCTGGACAGTACTATCCAGGATCTCCAGGTACGCCTGGCACGCCTGGAACCCCTGGAAGACCAGGACAACCAGGACAGTATCACCCTGGTCAACCTGGAACGCCCGGTACTCCTGGACAGCCAGGGCAGTATCATCCAGGATCTCCAGGCACACCCGGCACGCCAGGAACCCCTGGTAGACCAGGACAATATTACCCTGGTACACCAGGATCGCCTGGTTCCCCAGGACTGCCCGGAACACCAGGAGCACCTGGACAATATCATCCACCAACTCAAGGCACACCAGGTACACCAGGAATTCCAGGTCGACCTGGTCAACCAGGACAGAATCTACCCCCGAGTCAAGGTACACCAGGAACGCCAGGAACTCCTGGTCGTCCTGGTCAACCCGGACAATACTATCCTCCAACACAAGGGACACCTGGAACACCAGGAACTCCGGGTCAACCTGGACAATACTATCCGCCGGGACAAGGATCACCAGGTACACCGGGATCACCAGGAACGCCAGGTACCCCAGGGCAGTATCAACCACCAACTCAAGGAACACCAGGCACTCCTGGACGACCTGGACAGCCTGGACAATATTATCCTCCATCACAAGGAGTCCCGGGCACACCTGGAAGGCCAGGACAGCCTGGACAATATTATCCAGGGACTCCAAGCTCACCAGGTATGCCAGGGTCACCCGGAACACCAGGAACTCCAGGACAGTATCAACCACCAACGCAAGGTACCTCAGGGACGCCTGGAACTCCTGGTAGACCTGGTCAGCCTGGACAATATTATCCGCCGTCACAAGGTACGCTTATCAGTTTTATACCAAAAATGTAGATTTTGATAAATTTATAACATGTTAAATTGAAGGCTGGTTCAAAATTAGTGTTGCCACGAGACTCGAGACCAGTCTCGGTCTCGTCTCGTCTCGCTTCAAAAAGTCGAGACGAGACCACAGAATGGGTCTCGAGCTGAAAGTCGAGACCGAGACGAGACTAGAGTCAAGTCTCGGCGAGAGTCTCGCGAGACTCTCGACGAGACTTATATTATAATCACTTTAAATTAATTTTAAAGTCAAATCCAATAAAGTACTGTGCGGCCGCAGCAGATTTTATATGATGAGATTGTGCAACAGTACGAATCCCAATACTAGCACAACACAATTCAATTTCCCAAAAAGTATTGACATAATGGAAGAAAATATTATAATACTTTAATTGATTTTCACTGAAAATATGTTCCATGAATCGACTCTTATATGATTCGTAGTTATATTCCTGTATCTCATCTAATTTCATTCAAAATTATATCAGACTGGGCCATGGGAAGAGAAAATCAATTCTATTCATTCATAAATTCTTAGTAATTTGAACCATATAGCTCGTTATTTACAGTCAATAACATAACCTCATTTGAAAATTAGAGTTTTCTTCATCCACCTCTGAATTTGGTCGTTTACACATCGCAAACAATGTGTAAACTGAGCATGTAGGCCTCTCAGACCTACCATCAATTCATATGAACGCTTTAGTAACCTGAATTTAGTTTATGAATTCATATTGAGAATCGTAGAAGAAATTTCATGTGGCTTGAAAAAACACATGTGCAAACTAGCAGTATTCAATTCGGAATAGTATATTCTGCAACAAGTTTGGAATGAAGCTTATTCAGCATGAGTGCCAAAAGTTTGTAGCACGAGCCATAAACGAGTGTGACGAATTCACGAGTGCTAAATTGCCATTTCAGACATTTTTCAGACCATACTTTCTCTACGACCATAAATTCGGCAATTTACAGGGAAACAGAAAATTACGAACTCAGAAATATAGACACAACCAAAACTCCTAAAGTTATTATTTAATTTAAGTTGATTTGATATTCATACTAATTGTTATAATTGATGAATAGATGCAGCGCGATAGAATATCAAATATAAAATACAATATAAGTCAACAATGACATAACCTCAATATTATTTGGAATCTGTATTACCGACATGTCACTGTGACATATGCTTATTCTTATTTGAAAATTAAATTTTCATCATTTTAAACTGAATTATAGCAACTACATCAGTTATAGAATAGATATGAATTGATAAGATATCATTTTTTTGTATTTTATAAATACCATAAACGTGAAATACTTGTGTTGGAATGAATATTCTAACACAGTATGATAGAATTGAATCATTCCGTAATTAAATTCAATATTAGAATGTTGATGTTTTATACTGGTCGTAAAAAATATTTTTTGTAACTCAGCGATTCTTGACTTGAAATATGTAGCTCCAACCTCGTCATAATGCTTAGGTTTAAACAATTGTTACATAAAACTATTACCTTTTTATTATCTCGAATTCTCGTGGCTTCAGAAGTCCTGTTCTAAATCATAGAGACAGCTTGGAGACAGATCGCAGTGCCTATATCAATGTTGTCATATCATAGTTACATTTATAGGGACTTGAATATTGTATGTTGGTGCAAACAATATGATCGACCAGTTTATGCTAACAATTAGTTAAGAACGATGTTTCAAATCAGATTCAATTCATGTTTAATCATCTTCCTGATTTATTATTAACTATGATTGTATAATTTTTTCCTATTATTACTATTTTATGACATACAAGCTAAGGAAACTGACTTGACTCTGTCTCTTACTTCTAGAAGACTGTTTTCAACGAAGATGACATTGAACCACTTCTCTTATTGTCCGATAGGTGGTACATGTGTCAAGAGTCTATGAAATGACGTAAAAAGATAGTCTTTACAAATTAGAACTGAGCCCCAGAGCGACCATCGGTATTGTAAATTTGACGTTGGCTGTACGCAAGCGCATTGTACGTTGATCATGTGATCATAACTTCCAATGCGGCTCAGCAAGGTGAAAATAATTGTGTAATGCGCAGAATTTAAGAGACTTTATTTGTAGCGTAGTGTATTTGTGGTTCTTAACGATTGTGAAATGAGCTAGAAGCTTACGTCTGCGGGGTTTATGAGCAAGCTATGAAACATAATTCTGCGCACCAAACATACAAATACATTTTTTGGGTAGAATCCATAGCAAATAATAATCAGGTGAAACAAATTGATTTCCGCATGTAAGAAAATGTCATTTTGAAAAATCATGGCGAGACTCTCGTCGAGACTCGAGACCGAGACGAGACTGAGCTAGGCGAGACCAGCTCGAGACCGAGACGAGACTGAGCTAGGCAAGACCAGCTCGAGACCGAGACGAGACTCACTGAAGTCTCGTCTCGTCTCGTCTCATGGCAACTCTATTCAAAATGAATTAAATTTACAACTTTTTCTCAATTATAAATCCAGCCAATTGTAGACATTGAAATCTGTCACAGGAAAGATATTGAAATTATGAATTCGGTGGAATAGCATCCATAATTATATGATAAAAGTAATAAATCAAACCGAAATTCAATCGTTTGTGCAAATCTAAAAATTTTTTAAATTGAACGAAAATGAGGATCTAAACCTATGAATCCAAATTCTCAAATGTGAATTCCTAAATTGAATCTGTCCTAAACTAGCCTTTATATTGCTATAAATTTCATTATTAACAAATTGACAAGTATCTATTGAATAACGATGAAGTAGAGAGTAAATCAAAAGAGAAAAAGGAATATACTTGTACAATGTCTCTGAGAATAAGTTCAATTCTGTATTCCAAACAGGTACACCAGGAACGCCAGGAACCCCAGGCAGACCCGGCCAACCTGGACAGTATTATCCACCAACACAAGGTACGCCAGGATCTCCTGGAGTACCTGGAACTCCAGGACAGTATCAACCGCCAAGTCAAGGTACACCAGGAACGCCAGGCACCCCAGGCAGACCTGGTCAGCCTGGCCAATATTACCCACCATCACAAGGTACACCAGGTACGCCAGGACTACCTGGCACACCAGGAACTCCAGGACAATACCAACCACCAAGCCAAGGTACTCCAGGAACGCCTGGGACCCCAGGCAGACCAGGCCAGCCTGGACAGTACTATCCGCCATCACAAGGTACACCAGGTACACCAGGATCACCTGGAATTCCCGGAGCTCCAGGGCAATATCAACCACCAAGTCATGGTACACCAGGAACGCCAGGTACTCCAGGCAGACCTGGACAGCCCGGACAGTATCACCCACCATCACAAGGTACACCAGGTACGCCAGGATTACCTGGCACACCAGGAACTCCAGGACAATATCAACCACCAAGTCAAGGTACACCAGGAACGCCAGGTACTCCAGGCAGACCTGGTCAGCCTGGACAGTACTATCCTCCATCACAAGGTACACCTGGTACACCAGGATCACCTGGCACATCAGGGACTCCAGGACAGTATCAGCCACCAAGTCAAGGTACCCCAGGAACACCTGGAACTCCTGGAAGACCTGGCCAGCCTGGACAGTACTATCCTCCATCACAAGGTACACCTGGTACACCAGGATTACCTGGAACCCCAGGAATCCCAGGACAGTATCAACCACCAAGTCAAGGTACACCAGGAACACCAGGCACTCCAGGCAGACCTGGTCAGCCTGGACAGTACTATCCACCATCACAAGGTACACCTGGTACACCAGGAATACCTGGAACCCCAGGAACTCCTGGACAGTATCAACCCCCAAGTCAAGGTACACCAGGAACACCAGGTACTCCAGGCAGACCTGGTCAGCCTGGACAGTATTATCCACCATCACAAGGTACACCAGGTACACCAGGATTACCTGGAACCCCAGGAACTCCAGGACAGTATCAACCACCAAGTCAAGGTACACCAGGAACACCAGGTACTCCAGGCAGACCTGGTCAGCCTGGACAGTACTATCCACCATCACAAGGTACACCAGGTACACCAGGATCACCTGGAACACCAGGGACTCCGGGACAATATCAACCACCAAGCCAAGGTACACCAGGGACTCCTGGTCAACCCGGTCAACCTGGGCAACACTTTCCATCAGGCCCTGACGGAAAGCCAGGCCAAAACCAACCTCCAACTAATCTCACACCGGGCCAACCAGGACAATACCATCCACCAACACATGGAACTCCAGGCATTCCTGGAACACCGGGTAGACCTGGACAACCTGGACAATATTACCCCTCTGGCCCAGGCGGAACACCAGGTCAGTATCAATTTTAGTGAAATATTTTTATCCCGCACTGTATCCATGATGTTCATGAATACAGGTGCTGCACATGAGGCAAGATAATACGATTTAATTAATATATAGTTCTTTCCCTAAATTAGATCTCTATCATTGATATCGGACTCGTAGTTGCAAAGATTTTCAATCATTACTTACATACCTGCATGCTGAGTTTTTTACACGGTGGCAGATCACAAAAAAACTAGATTCAGATACTCGTTTATACAGTGGTAAGCCTGAAAGTGAAAATGTTTCGTTGACGCATCGTTCGCGATTAATTAATCACTAAGTGTAGAATAGGCCTATGTCAGATGATATCGACTTATCCGACATAGGAAGGAAAGATTGAATTCAATTTTTACATAATTTCATAAGTGGGTTCTGCAGAAACTTGCAAGGGTTGCTCATACTCACATTTTTCATTTTACCCCAGTCTCACAATTCTCCCTGAATAAATCACGTTGTCGTCCCACAAAATCAAAATAAAACGAGACGGAATATAAGAATTTCTTGCCTCGCAATGCAGCACAAACTTATTAGTATGCATGTTGATGTCAATTGAATGAGTTTAATTGATTCTAGTCGGAAGAAGTGACTGAAAAATTTGGTGGTGGATGCGAAAATAGAAAATATTATTTGAACTGCTGGTTGAGCTGAAACTATGTCTAGGTGAATGTTGACTATTCAATATAATCTGTTGAAATTATTAGGAATTAATTATTAAATAATGATAGCAGAGTTCATACGTTGTATTTTTCATATTACAGGAACACCAGGGCAATATCAACCACCAACTCAAGGTTTACCAGGCACGCCTGGAACCCCTGGTACACCTGGACAGCCTGGACAATACTATCCACCATCACAGGGTACACCAGGTACACCAGGATTACCTGGAACGCCTGGAACTCCAGGACAATATCAACCACCCAGTCAAGGTACACATGGTACACCAGGTACCCCAGGCAGACCTGGTCAGCCTGGACAGTATTATCCACCGATACAAGGCACACCTGGTACACCTGGATCACCTGGAACGCCAGGAATCCCAGGACAGTATCACCCACCTAGTCAAGGTACACCAGGAACGCCAGGCATACCTGGCAGGCCCGGACAGCCTGGACAATACTATCCACCATCACAAGGTACACCAGGAACGCCAGGCACACCTGGTAGACCTGGCCAACCTGGGCAATACCATCCCCCATCGCAAGGCACGCCAGGATCACCTGGAACACCTGGAACGCCAGGTATACCTGGACAATATCATCCGCCCTCACAAGGAACACCTGGTACGCCTGGAACCCCTGGCCGACCTGGTCAACCTGGACAATATTATCCTCCATCACAAGGCACACCAGGTACGCCAGGATTACCTGGAACTCCAGGAACTCCAGGACAGTATCAACCACCAAGCCAAGGTACACCAGGCACGCCTGGAACTCCAGGCAGACCTGGTCAACCAGGACAATATTATCCTCCGTCACAAGGAACACCAGGTACACCAGGATCACCTGGAGCTCCCGGGATACCAGGACAATACCAACCACCTACACAAGGGACACCAGGAAGACCTGAAAAACCTGGACAAAATTATCCTTCTGGTCCCAATGGAACACCAGGACAATTTCAGCCACCGACTCAAGGTACACCAGGTACTCCAGGAACTCCTGGGAGACCAGATCAACCAGGACAATATTATCCTCCATCACAAGGTACACCAGATACACCAGGAACTCCTGGCAGACCAGGTCAACCAGGACAATATTATCCTCCATCACAAGGTACACCTGGTACTCCTGGAACACCAGGAAGACCTGGATATCCTGGGCAAAATTATCCTTCTGGTCCTGATGGAACACCAGGGCAGTTTCAGCCACCAACCCAAGGTACACCAGGAACCCCTGGAACTCCTGGGAGACCAGGTCAACCAGGACAATATTATCCTCCATCGCAAGGTACACCAGGCACGCCAGGAACTCCTGGCAGACCAGGTCAACCTGGACAGTACCAACCACCGTCACAAGGTACACCGGGCACACCAGGTACTCCTGGTAGACCAGGTCAACCCGGACAATATTATCCTCCATCACAAGGTACACCAGGCACGCCAGGAACTCCTGGTAGACCAGGACAACCAGGACAATATCAACCACCGTCACAAGGTACACCGGGCACGCCGGGAACTCCTGGAAGACCAGGACAACCAGGACAGTATCAACCACCGTCACAAGGTACACCGGGCACGCCAGGTACTCCTGGTAGACCAGGTCAACCTGGACAATATTATCCTCCATCACAAGGTACACCGGGCACGCCAGGAACTCCTGGTAGACCAGGACAACCTGGACAATATCAACCGCCGTCACAAGGTACACCGGGCACGCCGGGAACTCCTGGAAGACCAGGTCAACCCGGACAATATCAACCACCGTCACAAGGTACACCAGGCACGCCAGGAACCCCTGGTAGACCAGAGCAACCTGGACAATATTATCCTCCATCACAAGGTACACCAGGCACGCCTGGAACTCCTGGTAGGCCAGGTCAGCCTGGACAATACTATCCACCTTCACAAGGAACACCTGGTACTCCTGGAACTCCTGGTAGACCAGGTCAGCCTGGACAATATTATCCGCCTTCACAAGGAACACCAGGTACTCCAGGATCACCTGGAACTCCAGGGACACCAGGGCAGTATCAACCACCAACACAAGGTATTCCAGGCACGCCAGGAATGCCAGGCAGACCAGAACAGCCAGGCCAATATTATCCACCAACTCAAGGTACTCCAGGAACGCCTGGGAGACCTCAACAGCCAGGTAAAACATTCTTATAAAATTTATGTAGAATCAGCTCTACAATTTTTATATTACAGGATATCCTTGTGAGTATCCACTTGGAGTACAACCTCCTTCACGTCCATGTACAGGATCAGTTTCACCAAACCCATCTGATTTGGAGCATGGCGGTCCTCATGTACCGCCTATCTACGTGATTCCGTATCCGTTGCCAACTGGACCAATTCCATCCAATTGTCCTTGTTACTTGGTAGAACCTGGTCAAAATAACACTACGCCAGCAATTTCTAGTCGACCACCTGCAAATGGATCGCCACCCAGCTACCCTCCGAACTATCAACCTCCGTATGGAATAATAGGCTTTATTCCTGTGATTTTCTTCCCGTATTGCCCTGGTAATGTAACTGATCAAAACGCTGTGCAGAACATTAATCCATCTGCTGTACAAGTACCGTATCCTTGTGGACAATGCAACCAGGCTGGCGCTTCCACCCAAGGACAACTGAGATTTATAGATCTAGGTGCTAGTGGAGGAGATAGTTTTAAGCAAGTGTTAGCGCAGGCTGGTGTTGGGTTATTTGACAATGTTAATGTGAGATCGCCTCACAGAAGAACAAGAGAAAGGGGAAGAACAGCCAGAGCGAAAGGAACTAACTAATATCTGTCATCTAATCATGGAATGATTTATTGATATATTTGTAACTAACAGAAACGATATGATTTTGAATAGATGTTTTGATCTAAATACAAACAAATGTAATGTAACTTTATTGGATCATTTGTTTGGTTGAAAACAGAATCATAATGAGAATTTGTATTTTGCTCAAGATATAAACTTGTGTCGTTCCTGTGTATTATTAGATGAAGTAGTATTTTATTGTAGAAAGCTATTTAACTGCTCAGAACCTCTTTATTTGATCATAATGTGATTCTAATAGATTTAAGAAAAACTGCCAGTATTTTTCAAGGGAAAAACATGTAATGAATTATTAAACACAAATTTTGTAACTTTCATTTGTACTGCCATAGTAATAATTTGAAAAACCGTTGTACGCTCTTGAAGAAAATAATAATAAATAATTTAAATCGTATTTGATACTATTATTGACTTTGTCAAACATTTCCATTCGAATATATCTATTCTACTTTTTCACATTAATAATTCTATTTGTCCGTCCAACTTGGGGAATTCCATACATGCAACAGACTGAAATTGTCAGAGATATTTTTTTCAATTCAGCTTCGAAGGATACGTGCATATTCTGCCATTCAAAAAATTATTTAATTAGGATTTTACTCTCTTTCCCATTTTCCATTGATCCTTCGGTAAAAATACATTCGAACAATTTTGTAGGAAATTATATTTTCTAGAATTTTCATCGCAAGTTTCTGTTGTGTTTCCATTATATGAACATTTATAGCATTATACAGAGGAAAATAGAGGGGCTAACAATTTGTGCAAGGTACAAGTAGTATTGTGAAACCGACGAAATTCACATTCCAAGATTTTGATGAAAATATCCAATTTTAGCATCCCTGAATCTTATTTTGACTATTTTTGGTTTGACGTCGGTATGTATGTGCCTTCGTATGTGCGTTCGTAATTCACAAATTTCAAAGTCCGTCGATCGTATAATCTTGAAATTTTTGTATTTAGGGCTGGTCTAGGGTCTATTTGTGCACCTCGCATTATGATTGCAACCGTCCGTACCGGAAGTGCACTTTATTTGAAACTGTTTCTGAATTTTCCGCATGAATCCAGAATGATTAGTCGTAGAATACTGAAACTCAGTATTTGTGATTGTTGTAGCATCTAAACGGTTATCTTATATTTTTGTACCAATCAGCTGAGCCGAAAGTGCATTTTATATAACAGATTTTTCGAATTCTCCGCATAAATTCAAAACAATCAATCGTAGAATATTGAAATTTCGTAATAAGCACTTCTATAACATTTAGTTTTACACGTCGCATTATGATTGCAATCGTCTGTACCGGAAGTGCACTTTACTCGGAACATTTTTTCAATTTGCAGCATAAATCCGAAATAATTGCACGTAGAATATTGGATACAATACTTAAGACTATAGTAAAAGTGGAACCAAAGTGAAATTTTTGATACGTAAAGTAAAACTATGATATTGAAGATAAGACGTTGATAATGCTAGTAGATTTGAAGAAAAATTGAAATTATAACAAATCTTTTAAAGAAGTACAATGTGATCCATCTTCAAAATCTGTGTGAATAAAATTTACTTGGAATTATCATGAAGGGAATTCAAAGTGAACTCTGTAAAATTGGGAAGATTAATTAAAGTTGATTTTTCTTTAACAAATCCAGGCTGCTATATAGCAATATCATTTTGTACACTATTGTAAATGTATTTATTCAAGATGGATTCGTAAATTTTACCAATACTAGGAAGTATGGCAATCGGTCTTTAGGTGATTACATTGGCAATGACTCCTGATTTAAAAAATGGAGTGACAGAAAATGATTTGAGGGTAGGAAAAAAAACATGAGCAGATAAAGACGGATTCAATAAAAATTTGAGCAGTCTCAACAAGAGATAAAAACATGCTTTAATAATGTACGACGGGATATTATTTGAACCAAGATAATGAGTTAGTTTCAATTGTTTAATAGCAACTAAGATATGCTCCTCAGGAGCATTTTCGATATGAATAAGATTGGAGCAGGAAGATTTGGAGAAACTAATGATATCTGCATCTAAATATTGCAAATATATTATTATAATTTCATATCAAACTTATTTATGTATAACTTCATCGCTTCTTTTCTTTATTAATTGTTCCATTCGAATTATTATGACCAATTTAAGTGACAGTACAGATTTTTCCACTTTAACAGAGATTTATGACTGATGCTAGATACATTTATCGACCAAGAGATAGAAGTGCCAACTTCCTACAAGTAAGATTGTCATTGCAGTTCAAGATTACATATTGATCAACCTCTAGAAGATTAAGAATTGTCAATTACCATAATGGTCATGAATGAGAAAATTAAAGAATCATCTAGATGATCAAAGCGCATTTTAGACAATTCATGAATGTTTGTCAGTTCGCAGATCATGTAAACAGAGGTTTAATTCAACCATATACTAACATCGATAACCGCATGTCAATATCTTGTGTAACTCGCGAAATATTAGATAAATAGTAACTATCACTGAATGGGTAATAACTTATATCAGTTCGAAATTTAGGGCGTACACGAATTCGGCACCAAGAACATGAACTCGGCACCGATGCTTAGCCGATTAGTGCGGGGCGCACATGAACTCCGCACTGCTAATTTTAAATAAACTCACGATCACCCTGGGAAATTTAGTTTTATAAGTGAGTACAACTGAATCACTCATGTTGGGCTGGCTGAAATAAAGTTTTTAACATCCCTGAATATTACCGAATTACGCTGCACGCGCCTGAAGGACAGAACTTGAGCCTGAGACAGTCGAGAATGGTGCACTGAACTCATGTTGGGTCGAAATTCAGTTTATAAATGTACGGCTAAATTTGAATCTGGTTTATTATTGATATAAAATCGCATGTGTCCAGAGAATCTCACTCAGGTAGAAAGATCAAGTCATTAGTCCTAATCCATAGTATAGTGCCGAGTTCGAGTAGAGGATTGAAGATCCAGGTAGTTTGGTGCAGAGATCAAGGCCGCCTGAAATTCAAGGTTCAAAGTATGACAGCATATTTTTTTTTTTTGCAAAAATGCACTAAAAATAACATACAATTTGGAATTTAATAAAATTTATTGTATTTCAGTAAAATATTCATTAATTTTCTCAGAATTATTTATAATTATCCACATATTTACTAAAAAATCAATATCTACAGCATTACGCGATGAATGCCACCCAATATATTTTTATAGTAAAAATTCCCGTCAGTCTAACAAAATTTCATGATTTTCAAAGCTCAAAATCTCATTAGGATAGCAGAATTAAAGAGAGTTCGACTTGGATATTTAGAAGGCAGGTTATGATCCTGCAAATGTTTCCAGCCAATGGAATGATATGAATTGATTATCATCACAAATTTAAAGGCGGACCATTTTGACCAATAACAAGAACAGATAAATCTTGGATATTTAAGGAATATGATTACAAATAATTAATTGAAGGCGTATCATTTCGACCAATAACAAAAATAAGAGTCAAAAGACATTTTAGCAATTTAATTTCCAGTAATTGGAGGTGCGTCATTTCAACTAATAACAAAAATTAAGATTTGTTAGAATAATTGGAATGGTTTATTAAAAAATGGAATCAAGTGACATCTCAAAAGCATTAAACTGTAAAAGTTGAATAAGGATATGGACTTAAAAAATTGAAGAATCGTCTTGAGGATAAAAGTGTATTTTTGGAAGCTCATGAATGTTTGAAAATTCAGAGATTCCACAAATTGACATCTTCCATAATCACTGAACATGGAATCGAGCAGTTTGGGCAAACAGCAATTTTCATTTAGTGCCAGTTTTAAGTTGTGACTATTTTATACATAACTTGTGCACGGACTAACTCAAAAGGACCTTTTAGTCTTCATTATTCAGTTATTGACTGACGGGAGGTCATATGCTGTACCCTAAAATGACAATTTAGATCTTTATGAAAGTTATAAAAAGAAATGATGTGAATGATTTCACCCTTAGTGTGATATTAATAATATTGAAAGTTGGAGGAAAATCAAAGTCTTTTATGACACTGTTCAAAAATGTATTTTTATATTTTGTTGACCGGTTTCGACTACTGAGTAGCCATCTTCAGAACCGGGAGACTATAACAAGAAGTTATATGAAAACTTAAATTCAATGATTATGCTCAAATAGAAGTGTATATCTTAAAAAATTCTTATAATAATCAAAATATGTCAATGAAAAACCAATTGACAAAATTTTTTGAAAAGTAAAAACTAGATTAAAACACTGTGTAATTTTGATGTTGTTAAATTTGTTTGATCATTTGGACATGAAAATTTATTATCTTTAATGAATCTTTTCATTTCCAAAACCTCCAAAAAGTCTAAATTTCAACCATATCTATGTATATGTAAAATTTGGAGGTCTTCAGTAATATTAAAATCATGTCCTGCATCAAGTAAATGAAGAACTTGAATTTCCGCACGCGATTTGTAGACAGCGTTCATGTTTTTTAAACCAAGTTATGAATTTCCTCCCTGTCTGACCAATATAAGCTGCGTTACAGCTAGCACACTTTAATTTATAAACCCCAGACATATCTGTCAAAATTTGAATATCAATTTTTTTTGCTAAGTTCCCTTTTCAAATCACTTAATGGTTTGAAAACTATTTTTATGTTATAATTTTTGAAGAAATTTCCAATTCTGTAAGTTATGCTCCCTAGGATGGGCAAGGAAAATGTGAAAAAATCTTTCTCAATAACTAAATTTTGAGAATATGCTTCTTTCAGTTGCAGTTTGTAATGTCTTCTGCTAATAAGCTTATCAATAATGTCAGGGAAGAAATTAATTGCAAAAGCAATTTGTTTCAAAATCTTATTCAAAATCAATATTATAAAAAGAAACTCTAAAGATTTAGTGTAATTACATTCAAAATTACAGATGAGTAATGGGTGGTCATTTACTAGTCCAAATTGATAATATAAACAAAAATTTTATTCACTCTGATACTAACATCGAAAACCACATGTCAATATCTTGTGTAAGTCGCGAAATATTGAGATGAATAGTTTCTATTCTATCATTCTATGAATGAAAAAATCAAGCAGTTTGTGCAAGCCTACGAAAAATTAAATTTAATTTAGTACCAGATCAAAGGCTGTAAGTGCTGTAGTTGCTGAGAGCTGAGCGTCACGCCAGCTAGCCAGGCAGTCAAAGTGAATATGATACCGTATTTTTTTTGCAAAAATGCGCTTAAAGTTATATACGCGCAACTCAATATGGAAGGATATATTAGCTAAACGGTCCAATATCAGAATGCTTCATTTCAAATTTAATTTTTTAAAAAACAGCCCTTTGCAGGGAAACTCAAATAAATCAATATAATTTTTTTTTACGAATAATTCACTACAAGTATTTATTAGTTCTGGAAATATTGGCCTAGAATATCATAACGGAAGAGAAAGATACAGTATCATCTAGTGAGAAAATGGGGCATTTAGAAAAAATAGAATTTCTTCCAAAATCGAGGTTGACTTTCATTTAACCTTTCAAATTAGTTTCCAGGTCAAATTCAAGGCAACCATCAACTGTCCACCTCAAAATCTAGCAAATTTTATTCAAAACACTTTTTTCCATCTTGCTATGATCCCGAAATATTGGCATAGATTGAAAATGAATACTCAGTATAAGAATTACTCATTCGAAATAATAGATTACCATTGAATGAGCAAGTTTTGTATATAGTTCAGTAATTTATTTTTTAGAAGCTTTGATGGATTTCGCATATTGTGTAACTGTATATTTACGACCAGAAATTAATATAAATTACTTTTTTCGTGATAATTATCCCCATTAAAGAATGACGAGCGAAGCTCGGTTGCCCAAATAAACTATAGTGAAGCATATTGGGAGTAATAGTATGTAGAAAGCAGTTTTTATTAATACGCTCTACAATAATATACAAAACAATTATTATAATAATATAATTTACAGTTATCGTGATTATTCCTATATTAATATGAACAAATAGGGTAACTTTTGTTTCAAATAATTGGCAGATCTGTTATAAACGAATAAATCTTAGTTATGATTTTTATTTGGCATCCTTCGACACTGTAGCAGGTGTAGCAATAGGCAACAGTGTATTTGGGTATCTTCCAGCAGGTCCAACGATTCCATGAGTCCTACTGTTATGATATCCGTAGCCAATATTTCCCGGTTTATTTCCTTGATCGTAATATCCATCATACCCTGAATAGCTCGTCAATCCTCCATTCCCTTGGTAACCTCCATAACCACCATTTCCAGATGGATAACCTGATCCAGTGTATCCGTGAGTCGGATATCCAGATTGTGGATAACCAGACTGTGGATAGCTAGAATGTGGATAGCTAGAATGTGGATAACCAGACTGCGGATAACCAGATTGAGGATAACCAGATTGAGGATAACCAGATTGTGGATAATATCCAGAACTAGGATATCTGCCAGGATTTGGATTATACCCAACAAAGTTTGTGCCGGATCCTGGATAGGAACCAGGATAGTTTGAGGGATAGTTTGGAGGATAATATCCTGGATTTGTACTTGGATTGTATCCACCAAGTCCTGGTAGCTTGGATAACCAGTAGTTGGGATCTAGTTTGTTCGGATATCTGTTAGATGGGTAAAATTGGGTTGATCCTTCGGGAAATTGGTTCACGACTGGATACCCATCGTAATTTGGATTTGGGTAGAAATATCCTCCTCCTCCTCCTCCGCCCGTGTTGTGGTAATAATTACTCCCTGGAACACCTTGATATCTGATAAATCGACTGTCTACAATTAAACGTATAAATTGTATTGAAAGTATACATAAAGTATGTCAATAAAAGGTCATTTTTCACATTAGAATGGAATACAAAGTCAATAAACGGCAGGATATCCGTTTTTGTTTGACTCAATCATTTATTTCATTGCCAAAAACTGGTATTATATCACGTAAATGTATCAATTATAATACACAAGCAATGTCAAAAAATAATGAGACATTTTATATTATATGAAATGGATTAAAAACGCAAAAAGCAATATTTTACAGGGTGCTGGAATAAAAAGTGTTTGTGTGGTGGCGCCGCCAATAGTGTATCTCTAATACTATAGGACCTATTTTGATATAAGTAGTGGAAATAAGGGAATTAAGTCAATTATATACTTTTTCTTTTCTAAATCTACAGATTCGGCGACATCTTAACCATCTTCAGGAACGGAAAAAATTATTCATTTTTAATTTATACTGCATAATAAGCGAGAAAAAATAATTTTCATTCGTCAAATCAACACAACCGATTACTACGGAAGATGTCTAATTAATTATCTGAATTCCCTCAATTCCACTATTTATTAATTCACTAATCTTCCAGCACTTTATTCAGTATATTTTATTGATGCTAATCCGACTGCTATTTGGAATTATCATAGGGCTGATTCATAAAAATTAGTACAATTATTTAATAGTATTGGATACTAATAAAGATATTATTGAGGAAAATAAGGTAGAGGGAATTTATTTGGAAGATCATACCAAAATTTTTGTTAGGAGTGAAATCATCAAAAAACAGAGTGTACATCATTTAATGCTCTGTAACACTGTCGACTGTACCACTGCTTGCAACATCTACTATGATAAGTTGCAAGAAAATGTTGAAACTTTTTGTGGGATCAGCTGAAGAATAGATGTATACATAGACTAAAAAATCGTCAGTATATTAACCTCTGTTCAGAAACATTAAGCAAATTCTCATTTTATTAGGACTAATAATTAATTGATTTTTCACTGACCCAATGACTCAAATGTTGTGTGAATTCAAAAAAAAGCTTAAGGGATGCATAGAGATCTGACATGGGGCGATTGCCAACTGCGTCAGATCAGGTACAAATTTCTTATTACATTGGACATCTGCGTCAACGCTTAAAACCAGATAAAAATAAAAATGACCAACTACACCAAAGGATTAATTCCCAATAAACGCAGAACATGTACCATAAGGGCTTTTCCTTCATTCTAATTAAGTAACCCACCAACCAATGTGTGCATAAATTGTCTGAAATTCAATACAGCAACAATTACAGTCAAAAATTAAAATGGAAACAGAGTCGTGTCAACGAAGCAAAAGAGTTTTAGTTTTACCTATTGCAAAAATTCGTGTGACGCATAAGTGATTAAAATAATAATTTTCATTATTTCCGTGGACATATACATTATGTATGGGAAGGGTCAAAGAGAAAAATACAAAAAAGTAATAAAATTGCATATGAAATAAAATACAAAGGACAAGCATCAAGAATCAAAGTTCATTAATATTATATAGGTTATAAGATGTGTTTTAATTTGTTCTTATGTTAAATGGAATAAAAATGAAATCTAAATATTATTGAAATTCAATAGTCTTTCCCAGAGTCCTTTGTATTAACCTAAGCATTATCTAGAATAGCGATCAAGTGCAGAGGTTCTCGTTTGGTGCAAATGTCCACATTTTTGAGTAGAATTAAATTTATGCCCGGATTAAGAGCTCATCACTAACGCAGATGGCATACGACCGAATGAGGACTTGATAAGAATGAAACGCAGAAAAGCTATCAGGTCTTCACTAGAACAAGCTCAGATAGCCGTCGGCCCAAGCTAGCAAGTATGCATACGATGAAATCGCATACTAATACTACTCTATTCTGCACATTTTGTTTCTCAGAAAATAAGTGACGTCTGGTGGATCTAGCATCTTGCTCTATTGTGGCTAAGGACGATTTATTTGATATTTTTTGAATTTTATCGGACAAGCACTTGTAGAAATTTGTTTTCGGAGAAAAAAGGAATTCTCCAGTGAATATTTTTACATAAGTGAATAGATTAGACATACAAGCTAGTCCTGAATAAAAGCCGTATAACACGATGCATAATTTCAAATTTATGGTCAAAAAAATGTACTGTGGCATACATCAAAATACCTTCAAAAAAATGTTCAAGAAATTGTACAAAAAAACGTAGGGCTCGCTCTATATTCTTACAAATTTTCCTTCAAAATGTGCGCAATACGAATGCGCATTGGCATAAATAAAGATTCTCATTTGTTTGACATTTTATGGCCAAATATGAATTGTTGTTGTTGTGAGAGTTATCGTGCTCTAGAGATGAAATGATAATTTTCATTGAGGAATTTCATTCCATCCATTTTTATATTTTATTCAATCTGACAGTTGTCTCGTGAGGTAGCTTGTGCGCAGATGCGTGAACATTCAAAATGTGCGCAATATGAATGCGTACTAGCATAAATCTACATTCTAGTCTGTTTGACAGTTACTTTTTGTGTACATTGTTGGTTTGAGATATTATTATTTTCAACAATCACTATTATCGACGATAACAATAATAATTTGGATTTATGCTCTATGCTCCATAAATCTTCTTTCATCCATCTTAATATTATTGTTCAATCTGACAGTTGTTAGGTGAAGTAGCATGTGCGCAGATGCGTGAACAGATTAATGTACAAAATTTTGTAGTAGTGACATACAGGCCTTCAAAATAATGTTCAAAAAATTGTAAAAATTTTTGTTAGTAATTTTGTTCAAATTATGGACATAATTTTGAGAGAAATTATGCATCGTGTCATACGGTCTTAAGATAACTATTTCAAAAACAGATAAATTTCCCATGAAACTGTCCTGAGACTAACGTAAGTTGATATTGAACAAGATGATTGAACAAAATCAATTAAATTTTTAATGACGTTATCCTGAGGAAATTAAATGGTCTTAGATAGGACAACTAGATAAGGAACAAATTATTTTTCAATGAGCTGCTTATGAGAAGAGCCCTAGTTGGTCCTGAATGGTTTAAACAAATAAAAATTTTTTTCACATGATACAATAGATAGGATTACTAGATAAAAAATGAATCCCTTCTTCATATGGTTACTCTAAGAAGAGTCTTAATTGGATCTGATTAGAGTACCATTATTGCAAATAACTTTCAGTTGCAAAATTTTATTCTGATTTAATTAGAATATGAAATTTATCATGAGGAAGACTTCAGTTTAGTCTAATAGAATTTTTTTGCCACATAAGGTAAATCATAGACAAATTCTAATCGGGCATGAACATCAATCATTCATATCTACTCGTTTAGAAGTAATTTCCAGCAACTGATTAAATTCATACCTGTTCTTTTAGAACGAGTAATAATTTCATGCTAATATTAGTCCAAAAATGTTAAAACTTTGTGTTGACCCAAAAAAAGTTAGGGATACAAATCGAAATGATCAGTACATGATGAATCCTTATTTCAGGTCTGTCGAAACGGACGACCCAAAAAAAAATGAAACTTCATACATATGGGGAAAACGATTAGTGGTATACGCCGACAGAAAAACGATCAAATATCGATATTCATTCAGGGACTATTGGCATTCAAAACGGGATTTTAAGTATTGTTTGAACTTATTCCTGTTTCGCCAAGACTCTAATTATGGTATAAAACTTGTTTTCGAGTATTTGAATTTGTATAATCCTTCGTTTAATCACCGCCAATTTAGATTTCCCGTACTGAATTTTCCAATTTTCTCATTGAATTCGTGATGAGCAACCTTAAAAGTCTCTAGTTATGAATTTTATACAATTTGATTCATTGACGGAAAAATCAGAAAATATTGTAAGGAATCTTCTTTATTAGAATCTAAAATCATTTGAGTTATTTTTTGAAAAGTATTTCGGATTGTTCTATGCTATCCTGGTTGCCGCACAGGCAAGTATATCTCGAATAACTTCTATGTTAAGATACAATAAAATATTATAGGAGATTCTTATGCGAGGTCTAGAGGGACACCCAATTATGGAAGAAAATATTTTTCACATCAGTGGCTCCCAAGCTACAACACAAAGTTATATTTTTTTAAACAAGATGCTGTATAATTTTTAGTTCTTTCCGAAAGAATATTTTTTTCCTAATTCAACCATTTATTCGTTTCACACCTTAACATCATGAAAATATTGAGAAAAATGCGATTGAAATTGAAACAAATTTTATTTTCATTAGTAATTTTTCAGTAGGTGAACAATTGAGCTAAATAATACATTAAATTATTTGTTAATAGCTTCATGAATAGCTGATTCTCATCTCTGTCTAAACATAATTCAAATATTTTCAAAACTGATTCAAAAGTAACATTATCAATTTCTTTCGGTGTTACAGTAGTACACGCGATCCATTAAATTTTCTTCTGTTGTTACTGATATAAACTTCACTTTGTAGCAATTTGCAACAATAGGAATTATGCATTGGATAATTCAAATTGACAGATAGCAGATTTTGATTTTCATAGTCTACAGAAAAATAACTATAAAATAGTATATTGTGTGGCTAGGGACGAAACAAGACGATTTCAGCTGAGGGTGAGCGTTGCTTGCACGAGCGAAGCGAGGGCCGGCATCACCCTCGGCTGAAATCGTGTTTTGTCCCGTGCCACACACTGTATTTTTCATAGTACCTGCATTGAAACTTTCCACATTACAAATTTGTCATAACAAAGTAAATATTTTTCCTTTGATTTTGCACGTAACAAGTCGAGAGTAGCTGCTTGTGCCTCATCAATAAGATGTCGTGGTGTACTTAAAATTGTCGTATTAATACTTTTTTTCTTGAAACTAATCGTCTTTCCAATTTAATTCACAGTTCCAAATACAACAACTGTCAAATTAATTAAGGTTATATGATTTTCATTTAGAGATTGACAATGAACAAATGCGACGCTGCCAGGGATAAAACGATGTAAAAAAATCAATTCAGCGGGCAGAAACAAGCTTGTTTCTCCCCTCGGGCAGAAACAATCCTGTTCCTGCCCGGCTACACTCGCATTTGTCTGCAATTGTCTTGTTTCGACTGACAAAACAGGCGTTGAAACGCGTTGTTTCAATGCAGGTATTATGAAAATAAAGTTTATTTGAATTTCAATTGCATTTTTCTCAATATTTTTATTTTTAATAGTATAAAACAAATACGTGGTTGAATTAAAACAAAAACTCCATCGAATGGGTCTAAAAAATATATAGCATCTCATTTGAAGAAATGAAACATTGTGTTACAAAATATATCCTCCCATAATTAGGTGTCCCCCTTGGTCCTGCATAAGATTGTTTCATAATATTTTATTGTATCTTCAATAGCATAGGAGTTATTCGAAGTAGTTCATTTCGCTGTTTGCGTAACAAGTGAATATTAATATACTATTTTGATTCTTAGTGCCAAGTTTTGTTCTATAGTATTCTCATTTTGATAAATAGTTTGTGATTTACATTTACACTTCTAGAGTAAATAGGAAATTTGGAAGGAAGAGTGTCTGAGCTCCAAACATTTTGCATTTTCTGCTCTTCTTTTTCTATCAGTATCAATATATGCAAATAGGCATTTATTTGTTCTATGAATTATTTGTTAAGGGCATTTAATACACAAGGTCATTTTAAAATCCAAATAGAATAAACAAAAGACTGAATCTGTTTATAAAATATTGAAAACATTTTCCGTGTTTATATAGAACTAAGCAAAACAAATGCAAATTTTATAATAGCATAAAATGGAAAACAAAAATTACATAATTTTTATCATGAAAATTCAGCGGTGTTAAATCGGAAGATTATTCATTCAATTAAACATTGGATTCGAATTAATTTGTATATATCAATTTACATATAATACACTGTGAAAAAAATTATAGCCACGCCTTATCAGTGTGTAATCATCGCATGGAAAATTATGTTTTCCCAAGAATGAGATGAACATGATTTCAGAAATTATTCAAGGTTGTGCATGACTAATGTGCTCAGCAAAAAACTATGCACTATTTTTTTTATTATACACCGATTGGATGTTGAGGAAGAGCGATATTATGAGTAATTTCATGTTATATAAACGATATTAACACATGAGTATGAAACAATTGTAGGAGTAATTATAAAAATTGATGTTTTTAATACTGTTATTTGAAACGCATGCACTTATCTTAATTGAATCTTGGAAAACAACCAATATTTGAATAAACGATGAATATTATTGCTCTCCTCACTAATTTATGTATCCATTTATTATCCTGGGAATGTACATATTTAAAACACGATTTTAAAAAAAATTCAATTACGGATCTCCAAAATATGTAGTTCCAACAGGATTGATCAATTTGTCATATTGCAGGAGCAGTAGCAGGAACAATCAAGTTATTACAAGAAAGATTTCTTGCAATGGTGGTCAGAATTGGCCATCGGTATCATGGGAATAAAGGATGAAATAAGAAGATTGATATGTATCTCTCTAAGAAAAATATATCGGAAATTTTGACAAGAAAGAAAGAGTATGGCAGAAAAGTGGTGAAAGACATTTGTCTGTTGTTATCTTCGATAACAAATCGCGAAATTTGTTGTTAAGATTAAAGTAAAAATTTTACTGTCAAGCCACAGAAAAGAAGATCAATTTAATCTCAAATTTTTGACTTTCCAAACCTGCCGATTCACCAAATACAGAAAACTGAAAAGGGAATATTTGAATGAAAAGATCAACAAATATGCTAGGACAGTTCACAAAATTATTATGAGCCATTAAAAAACCAAAAATTTTACAATTATAAACAAATTCGTAAGATTTTGAGTTATAGGCCTTGCCTGCAGAAAAGTATACTCATTTTCCCTCAGAAACTTTTCCATTTATTTATGGACAAATAAGGGACTTGTGTCTAAATCAACCAACTTCATTGCGGGATTCTTGAGATCCCCATACTCAAACAATTTTATTGGACATCCTGTATGGAACAAAAAAAAAAAGACAAACATATCAAAGATCAAGAACACATTGGAAAAGTGTTTAAACGTAATTTGACCTCAAATTTAAATAAACAAGTTGTATTACTTTTTGCTGTTTATCACAGGAAGTTGCGTTATGAAATACTTAAGAGTAGGTGTTTTGCATTCTATTCTCGTTCTAGATTTCGAGATACTTACTTCTAGATATGTCTTTAGGATCTGCATGGCCGTCCTCAATTTGATTTTGACTGGATTCTTCTAGATTTTCTCCTGAGATTATTGATATTGCATATAATGCTAGACATATTACCTAGAATAAATAATATCTTGATTTTTCATGTATTGGTTTCAAGTGCGTTCAAAGCACTGATATTTTCTTGGAAGGAGCTTTGAATATGTTGCTAAGTTTTTATGAAATTTCTAAGAATTTCAAAGAGAACTGGAATATTGTATGATAAATAGAGTTTTTCTTGATTTAAATCACTACGAGGGAGATGAAAAAGAGGGCTACTACATAGCAAATGTGTTCGAGAGCAGTTTGTAGCTGAGGCTTTCCTTTTACAATTTTTTTTGATGAATTGATAGCGTGATATTTAATATAAAAAAATATATCATATATATAGCTTATTTCTAACATTTTACTTTTTACAAATTGTAGACACCATATAATCATGTATGAAAATAGCATAAATTGTATTTAAATGTCAAAAAATGTGATTCGAGTTAATTGGAACTGACACTTATTTCATTTACTGACATATTTCCTGCTAATATTGTAATATGGATTCATCATTTAAAGAGGGTATTCGCCTATTAGTTCAATCAATTTGGACAAAAAATTACCCAATCTACCGAAAAAATCGGGAATATCTTCATTTTGGCATATACAATGAGTGTACAAAAGTCATATGGTCAAAACATGATGCTTCAGGAGATATCGAAGGCCAAATATCAAAAACCCTGTTTTTGACCAGTCTTTCGCAAATATCTCATTTTTACGGTCGTAGAGCATTTAAGGTCTTGAGTAAAAATTAAATACACATTTTTCTCTACAAAAATGATCTCATGACTTATTTGCGTATCTATAACCATTAACGAGATATCGAGCGTAAAAACCTAATGCTTTTAATGGAAAGTATTCGCTCCGTGCACAAGTGACAGGTAGCGCCTCTCTTGGATTGAATTATAACAAAACGTTGTAAACAATAGCACACAATGTGATGTTAGAAATGATAATTTCATGGAAAAATCAAAATAATGTATGTGAACGCAAAATAAAAGTTTTAAAAGTTTATTGTTTTCATTTACAATGAAGTTTTGAGTCAATATTTAGTGCTGAAACTGAATAACTGATTTGACATTTCAGAATGAACCAAGTCATAAGAACCGGTTTTCAGCCAATTACTTTTAATGTAGAATTTGAACCTCAAGAAATTAAAGGAAAAATATTGGTAGCGTGTAATGTGATAAGGGTTGAGGAATTGGATCGATTTGGTAATCAAAAACTAATGCCAGTCAGTGTCACACGAACTACATCTGTTATTCTACATCCATACAAAGTAAAACTACATATATAAACTATTAAAAATTCAATTTTTATCACAAAAATATGCTTATGCATAAGCATTAATAATCTTTCTACTTAGTTTTCAATATTTTATTCATTGGATCTGTCAAAAACGAAAAGTCACAAAAACTGCCGCTGGTATCGCTGCAGTCGAATCTTGAGATGTGCACGGAGTGAATAGCTAATATATCGACGATTTGAAATGATCTTCCGAATATTTTACTTGGTTACTAAGTTGTGATACATTTATATACCTATTTTGAACATCCCTGAATCCATTTTAACAATTTTTGGAATGACGTCAACATTAAATTTGTCAAGCGTATATTGAAATTTTATATTTGAGACTGGTATAAAATCTAGTTGTATATAGTACAGGACAAATTATTTTAGCATGGCTTTAGGAAATCTTCACAGTAAGGGGATTATAAGCAGCTAATAAATTTTCTTTTTTCTGGGTTGTACCAAAATTATTTTGACTTTTATTTTAATATTAGCTTGAATTTAAAATAAAGTTACAGTTCAAGTATTAATTCAAATTTTAAAATTGAAATATGAATAAAATAATTACCAAATACTTTTTCCTTACTTCTAAATATTATTTGAGTGAGTAAAAAGTCTTGGTAATTTAGTCAATATTTCTGTTTTAATTTCTTTCCTACTTTACAGTTTCGGCTGTACCTCAGCCGTCTTCAGAAGCGAAAAGAACTTATATTGTGAAGAATTAAAAATGTACATTGAAATGTGATGTCGAGTATAATAAAATAGCGGAGAAAAAAATATATTTTTTTCCATTTGTCAAATGCCACAACCTACATCTGTGGAAGACGTTAACCAAGTGCAAGTGCACTTGTACTTTTTACTCACTCAAATTCACTCATCCAGTCAGCTTCATCTATTTTATCTAAATATTATGTTCTAGGAAAAATACAGAAATTTACTCAAAAGAAAAAAAAATTTAATACCACCCTTTTTCACAGGTAAACAGACCTCATGCTGTACCGCGGTTTACCATGCTATTAGCAAGTAAAGTCATGCTAAAATAAATTGACCTGTACTATACCTCGTATTATAGTTGCAAACGGCTATACCGAGAATGCAATTTACTTGAGAGATTTTTTGAATTTTTCGAATGAATCCAAAATGGCTACACGTAGAATGTTGAAAACTTTTCGCATAAATTCAAAACAATCAGCAGTGAAATATTGAAATTTTGTATTGAGCACTTCTATAATATTTTGTTGTACATCTTGCATTATGATTGCGATTGGCTTAGCCGGAAATGCAGTTTACAAAACAAGTTTTTTGAATTTTTCGCATAAATCTAGAACGATGATCCGTAGAATCTTGAAATTTAGTATTTGTAGCCACTGTAGCATTCACTTTTTTATAATATATTTTTTTAGCCTCTCATCTACCCCAGTGGTGGTGCGAAAAAGAATGCACTATTGCGCGTCGGTGCACTTTTTATGCACGGTATCTTATTTACGGCTATAGTTACGCAAATAAGTCATACTAATTTTTTGAATATATTTTTGTTTGTAAATAGCCCTTGGCTACGTTTTATTCGGTCTCCATAAAACAGTCATGAAACAAAATGAAGAAAATTCAGATAATATCGCTTATAAAAATATATTCAACTCAATCTTCACTTTCAAGCATTCTCAAGACCTCTTCAATATTGTAATCGTCAAAAAATTCATTTAATATTATTCGGACAACTTCCGAAACCAATTAAACATAGAATCCTTTAAGCAAAAGCGCCTCAATTTCACCTGATAATTCAAATATAATTGAGTTAGGAAAGTTATACTGAATGAAGAAAGTAATTGCTGAAATGAACAGGAGTTAGCAGAGGTGAAGAGTCTAATCAATCTGATGAATGGTGGTGAATAAATATGAAGCAGAAATTAGCACTGAGAGAGCGCGTTTTCATACAGCGTTGTGATCCATAATTCGCGTCAATAAGACTAATAATAATTGAGTATAATTTGAATTTGGCAGATTCATTAATTTCATCAAGTTTCAACTGAAAATCCAATAACATTTTGTTTGTAGGCTTCTGAGACAAACGTTGACTGTTGAAATTATTTCGGGCAGATTGCACCCTCGTTTGTAAAGCTCACTTGACGTTTCAGAAATCACATTGTTTTCTTCTTCAGTCCTCCAGTTTCAGAGTGACTTCTGAAAAATCGGCGTGATAATCCGCCCGGAATAATTGTTCCAATTATACAGTTCATCACTTTTTTCGAAATAAATTCCAAATATTTATTGAATTCAGCAAAATATCGAAATAACACCAATTTATTCAATTGAATAAATAGTCTGAATCAGCGTTAATTCAAATGATTTCAAAATTGTGAATTGTTACAATAAAATTTGATTCATATCGTGAGTTTGATAGCATCATGTCATATTCGAGAATTAATGAAAACTATTTTTTCTGTTAATAATACATGTACAATAGGAATAACAATTATTTCAATGTCATTTTTAATTTTGAGCCTATTATAGTAATTTCATATAGAAGATCAGTGAACAAGCAAAATAATTATTGTTGTTTGAAAAACATAATACATTCAAGAAATAAATGACAAGTCTACTGAACTAAAATGTGGACATTACCAGTTAATAAATATATATTTATTGAATACATGGTATTGCTTTTTCCACAGGCATATAGTTAATTGAATACTTGAATAAAATTATCTCTAATTTTGACTACATAAACCAAATTTGAATAAATCTGTTTATTTTTGATGATGGTCACTGAAAATTCACATATTTTTCTAAATTATTTCACAAATTCAAACAAATATTCATATTTTCTCACCTCCAAGAACACTTTCCCACAATTATCATTCTATCTCAACTCACCTGTTTTTTAATCTTAGCCATGTCTTACAGTACACACAATGTAAAAACTGTCTAGTCCGAGACGCACTGCACTGTATATATAACATAAGAGTATTCATCATACGTCACAATTATGACGTAACTCATGTACACATGCTGTATGCTATTGTTGTGTCACGTTTGTGTACTCGATGCTCCTGTACCCTAATTTAAGTAACAGGACTGCCTGGAGGTAGATAATACCTTTTCAGGATAATTTTCCATGGGTCAATTAATTTGAATGATGTTGTACGATTATAAAAGAGGGCTAATGTCCGAGTAGAACTTTTGGGAATGACCGTTCTTCGGGATTAACGGTTGGCTGGTGGTTTTATGAATTTAAACGAGGATGGTGGCATTTGGAAGATAAACTGAGATCTGGAAGGGTTGCATTAGCTGTTGCTGATGGAAACATGTTGCGAAATAAATTGCTGGGGGAAAATCGGAATGTAGTACATAGGAGAATTCAGCAGAATTCAGGCATTGAATCCGCTGCAGTAGGAAAAAAATTGTTTATTTATTTATTATACATTTTTTACACTTGAAATGATTCATTTTGTAGTGCACTCAAGTGTCTCTCATAAGCATTTGCTAATACAAGTTGTGTATTAATCTTTCTTTAAGCTCAATAATTTCGATTACGTTCCTGCTTTTCTCAAACAACTCGTTCTAGGTGCGACAGGATGCAGTCAACGTTAAAATTTTCACTTTTCTGTTTAGTTGTCATGATGACCTTCCTACTTTTTATCTCTACGGGCTAATTGCTGACTGATTATTCAAATGACACTAGAGCAACAGTATAGTTTGTTCCTAGACACCTTGTTAATAAAGAGAAGGAACAACGGATATGAGCAATTGCAGGAGACTCAAGGATTTTTATACATACGTGTATTAATTGCAGGAGATTGTAATATGGAGTATAACAGAAGCTGAGATAATCTTGATTTAGTAGAAACATTATTTTTGTAATCATTTAAGATTATCTCCTTGGATCACTCATCTACTCCTTTTATCATCCAGTCGGCAATCCTGAAATTGTCCTATTTTTAAGTTTGTTCAATTCGCTGCCAAATATTCTATTAACAACTTGTGAATATTGATTTCACGTATTGAAAATCTTGTGTTTCTAGACGAAAGAATAGAAAGATCGATTCTCAAACCTTATATCCACTATGTCTTACCAGGAACATAACGACCTTGAAGGTAACATGTCGAGCCTATTGACTATATATTCAGATGATTCTCGAAGCTCGAGTTGTATGTAGATTACAATGAAGCAATCGAATCACTGGTTTATGCATTGATTTACATCGATATAATTTAATTAGTAATTAGCAAAACGTGATTGCATTAAATTATATATAGGAAAAATTGTTTTATACGATCGATTTATTTCTCAATGAATTGTACTGTGCTATATTTGACAACTTCATTGTTAATTCCGGATTCGGAATATCTATTTAGCGTACCTATCTAAAATTATGCACTACTGATAAACAAATGAGAGCTTACAAACACTTCCAGCATGCAAACCGTGAATACGAATTATTATTTACTACTCTGTAGATTTGATACTTGTAGTTTCAGTTTGAAAATAGTTTTTAAATATGAAACGCAACATATTTTCTATACATGCGACTATTTTTCACATGAAGTTGTACTAGAAACAATTTCTCAGAAACCATCTTTGAAAAGGTCAATCCAGTAGAGTAATTTTATTTTTAACCAAATTCCTTCACTCAGATTCAATGCAATTAATCTTCAAAATAGCAAAATTTCCAAATTTAAATTGGGCTGTATTTTCCTGGAGACCTATATTTTGATATCCTAATGATATCTTATACAATATCTTTGACTCGAGTAGTAGGTTCCTTTGAAGGCTGAATTCTAATTTTCCGTCATTATCCTGATATTAATTGATTTTCCGAGAGAGATATTCGTCATGGAAATTATAGCTTTTAAAATTTTCTATGCAGTATTGACTATTTTGATGATATGCAGTGCAATAAGTACGTGCTATACTTACGGTTGCCAGTTTAGGCCCAGTTGTACAGTCTAAGCTTATCTAAAGTTTAATAAAACTAAGTTTAATTTTAATGGTTACAATTATATCAGCAATTGTAACCATACAAAATGGAACTTGGTTTTTCTAAACTTTGGATAAGCTTAGACGGTACAACTGAGCCTTAATGGATTAAAATTCAAACTTGTGCCCGAGACAGCCGAGAAGAGTGCACTGAACTCCTCATATTGGGTCGAAATCCAGTTTATAAATGAGTGTTTAAATGTACAGCTGAATTTAAGTCTGGTTGATTATTAATATAATAATCCTAATCCATAGTATAGTGCCGAGTTCGAGTAGGGGATTAAAGATACAGGTAGTTTAGTGCCGAGATCGAGGCCGCCCGAAAAGATGAAAGCTTAGTGAGATCTCACTCTCTGCCACCGCTCTTGTAACTCCCTCTTTAATGGCTATACATTGAAATGGATTCTAAATAATCATAAAATCTTTTACACGCATGTATTTGAAATTACTATACACCTCTATAGTAGATTCGACATGGTTTTCATCCATGCACATATGCATGAGCGAGAAGAGCATAACATGAACTTTTCTAGGTTCTGGAGACAAAGCCACAGGGGGACAGATATGTGAAAAAATTTTTACTACGTTCCTAGGGCTAGGAGATTTTTATAACCAATTGGCAATCCTAGCTGCACTGGACGAGGAAAAGTCGACCCAAAAATGATTTGATCTCATTTAAATGGGATCGGTTCTCACTTCGCAGCAATACGCACGAACACTGCACAGATGATACGAGTTCAATGAACGCAACTACCCTCTAAGCTACACATTTGATTCATTCGTGCGAGTTCGGACGAGCTCGATTTCGCGATTTCTCGTAGCTTTCTACTTCAAATGAAATGAACGAGAATCCTTATTTTCTTTTTGTTAATTTTGGTATATCTCTGACAGATATCAATACTTTTTTTCAAGATTTTCTGAGGTCTTGTCAACAAAACAAGGCCACTTGTTTCAAAGTATTTTTTTATCGAATAGAAAATTTTCAAAATGTTTTACGAGTCTCTATATACAATCGTAAGAGTTGCTTGACAAATATTCTCATTTGCAATAAACATCTGAAAGATGAACTATAACATAAGGAAGCTTCTTGCAGAGATTCAGGTCTGTATCCTCAATACGAAAAACAATATGCGAGTTGAAGTGTAGGATTGATTCTGGGTTAGTGCGCTCGACGTACGGTGAACACCCTGACAGACATTCAAGAATCGGAGGGAGGGTAATTGAGGAGAGCTGCACGATATTGAATTAACTGACAGACAGCAATTGTACATGATTCAAATTGACAGATAGCCATTCTCCTAGTTCGCAAAATTCAAGTTATCATTTGCTACTTTAACTCAGAAACAAGACGTTTGAACAATGTGCAAATATGTGCAACTCTGAGACAGCCTGACAAATTGAGTTTCATGACCACTTCAACTCAACTAAACATATAAACCAGTCGATATGTACTTTGAGGTCAAAAAAATGCGAGCTTGATGAAATTCCAGTATGTTGTTTATGTTCACCCAATAGTATTATTTCCATGTTTTCCGACCTAAATTTCGCGAAGCAATTTTCAGATGGGGAAAAAAACCACAAAATTTTAAAACTTTTTACAGTTTTTGTCGTGTAACTTTTTCCCCTCCATTCCTACGCCTTAGATCATCTGATTCAACAGAACATCAAATTTCCGATAAGTTTGATTTGTAAAACTTGTTCATATACACACTAAATTTCAAAACACAGCACTCCAAAATAGTAATAAACTTCTCAAAATCCAAAAGAACGTCAAAAAATAGTGGTTTTTGCTAAATATCTTATATTTTCCAATATTTGTTATGTTATTGTAATGTTTATTGCTTGAAGAATCAGTTTGTAATTAAATAAAAGTCACTATTTAATAATCTAAATGAAATAAAAGCTTTATTCTCCTTAGGTCACTAATAACACTATATTTATTTATTAGTCACTCAATTCTAATTTAAACAAGGTCACAGATATTTATATTTCACTATTTATATACACTGTTCACTTTACTGTTCGATATTTACTTTACTGCTGTCCTCCCACACGTCTTTTGCTTGGCCTTATATAGAGAAATATTGTTTTCTCGAATTTTCTATTCCTCGACTCTTTCCATTTCTAGAATATCACTAGAGGCTTCTATTGGGAGGGGTGATGTGCTGCGACGCGGCAACTAATCAATCATTCGATCAATCAAACAATTTTTACAATCATGTGTTCAATTTGCAAAAGTTAATAATAATAATTCAATCTTCAATAATTGATAATAATTAACAATTGGATGATTTTCAATCTTTAAATATCACTAATAAAAGTGATAATAAAAGATATTCACGATTTTGATTGAAAACGTTCTGGGTGATCTTTCTTCCCAAATATTGAAGCAACTTGATTATTCAAGGGATAAAACGCTACTGAGTAATATTAGTCCTAGTAAAAGGGATTGACCCTCCCTCAGATTCTTATAAACATTTTTATGTTATATGTTGCCAAGACGAGACCATATGACTCGCATTGTCAAAAAGCTATCAGATCTCATGTAGAACCAAACTTAGTCAAAATAATGTGGCTTGGCCGTTTCGTTACTACAAGAAATATTATAGTATAACAGAAGAGTGATGAACAGTGAATAAATTTTTCACTTTGTGCCTATGTGTATGTAGCGAAATGGGCAGGTCACATATTTTGACTTAGGTGTAGAGTTTGTGAAGTCAGGGCTTGTAGAGTTAGAATCTTGGCTCTATATGAGGTCTGATAACTTTTTGATCGTGCGAGCCATATGGTCTCGTCTTTGCAACATTTCACATGAAAATGTTTTTGCTGGGATTTCACTTTTTTTTTATGAGTTTTCATTTTACTCTTATTTATAAGAAGGAGTCCCTACATCAATTTTCAGACCTCTAGCATCAAGACTCGCAGAAGTCTCATACAATCTTCTATCCCCTAGTTTAAGGGCTTGGGGGATAATAATTCTAACTTTTGGATTTTTTTTTTGTGCATTCCAGGACTTCAGGAAGTACCCCAAGAATTTGGTGATCATCAGTGAGCGAGTCACTGATAAAATCAAATTTTTTTAGATATCAATAGAATCTAAATTATAAGAGCTATGCAAATTCAACTTTATATGTTTAATAAGTCCACTATTGACATCATATTAGAGTTTTTTTGATCTGGTATAATCCAAACCCAAGTTATGAGGGTTAAAAAAAGCAACGAAGCTCTTCGAGAAAAGTGCTCTTGCTCTTGCGCTTCGCTTAGCTCGTTTTGACGGGGGCACTACCGCGCCTCCAAAATTGGTGGCGTAGGTAGGCAGGGTAGGCAAAATAAAAGAAATTTGTGAAATCCATAATTTTTGACACTTTTTTAGATTTACAGGAATTTTTTACTTTTTTGAAGTGCTGTATCTTGGAACTTGGTGGGTGTACAAACAAGTTGTACAAGTTAGCTTATCGGAAATTTAATGATCTACGAAATTGAACATGATAATCTGAGGCGTAGGAATGGAGGGGAAAAAGTTACAGAGTAAAAACTGAAAAAAATATTAAAATTCTATGGTTTTTCGCTCTCCCTGAAAATTGCTTCACGAAATTTTGGTCGGAAAACATGGGAATAACACTATTGGGCAATCAAAAGCAACATACTGTAATGTTTATTGCTTGAAGAATCAGTTTGTAATTAAACAAAAGTCACTATTCAATCATTTAAATTGAAATAAAAGTTTTATTCTTCTTATGTCACTAATAACACTATATTTATATATTAATCATTTAATTCTAATTTAATCAAGGTCACAGATATTTATATACACTGTCACTGTTCGATATGTATTTCACACTACTACTCTTATTACTGTACTGTACTACACGTCTTTTGCTTGGCCTTATATAGAGAAATATTGTTTTCTCGAATTTTCCATTTCTCGACTCTTTCCATTTCTAGGAATCAGTAGAGGCTTCCATTGAGAGGGGTGATGTGCTGCGACGTGATGCGGCGTAAGCGACGACATGAAGCTCCTCCCCATACTACGTCGTCTTTACGAGCTCCCCCCTCACTCTCGCACGTCACAATACTAAAGTTTCATCAAGTTCGCATTCTTTCCCAAACTCCCCTTATTATTTCGACATGCCGATTGGACTAGTAGCCCTAGTATATGCTCGGTATCCTTCATCTATTTCCCTCCAAACGGTAATTCATCAAGGTGACGTGAAAAAATAATCACTGGCTTCTTTTTAATTCGTAAGTTCTGAATATCTGACAGACGAACAAAAAATAGAAGAATCATCTAGATGATGAAAGCGCATTTTTGACAGCTAATGAATGCTTGTTACTTCAGAGATTTCGCAAATTACCATCTCTCACAATTATTGAGCTTGAAATTCAGCAGTTTGGGCAAACTTACGGAACAGCAGCTTCCATTTAGTACTAGTTTCAAGTTGACTATTTGATAAGTACATAATTTATGCATGTACAAACGGAAGGTCAAGTGCTGTACCTTAAAATGATAATTTGATCTTTGTCAAACTATATAAAAAAATGCACCAAAAGTGAACAAATTTTCATCCAATAATAATAATTCATTCTAATAAGCTTAAAATTCGCGTCAAACAAGTCATTGAATGAATCCCGAACGGATTTGACAACTGTACATAATAATAGTGACACCCGCGGCTAAAGTTGTAACAAAATTTTTATCTACTTTAATAAATTTCAGTTGCTATATCCCTAATGTCATATATATCTATGGGCATTGTTTAACTTGAAACAAGTAATTGAATAATTTGATCTTCCACAATCACTGAGCTTGAGTTAAAACAATTTGTGCAAACCTACGAAACAGCAGCTTTTATTTAGTACCAGTTTCAAGTCTGTAAATAGTATAGTTGCTGAGAACTCGGCGTCACGCCAGCCAGCCAGCCAGCCAGACAGCCAAAGTGAATATGATAACGCTATTTTTAGCGCATTTTTCAGAAAAAAGCGCTATTATATTCACTTTGGCTGGCTGGCTGGCTGGCGTGACGCTGAGATCTCAGCAACTATACTATTTAAAGACTTGAAACTGGTACTAAATAAAAGCTGCTATTTCGTAGGTTTGCACAAATTGCTTTAATTCAAGCTCAGTGATTGTGGAAGATCAAATTATTCAATTACTTGTTTCAAGTGAAACAATGTCCATAGGTATATATGACATTAGGGATATGACAACTAAAATTTTTTAGAGTAGATAAAAATTTAGTTACAACTTTTGCCGCGAGTGTCACTATTATTATGTACAGTTGTCAAATCTGTCCGGGCTTCATTCAATGACTTGTTTGACGCGAATTTGAAGCTTATTAGAATGAATTATTATTATTGGATGAAAATTTGTACACTTTTGGTGTATTTCTTTTATATAGCTTTGATAAAGATCAAATTATCATTTTAAGATACAGCACTCGACCTCCCGTCGGTCAATAACTAAACAATGAAGATTAAAAGGTATTTTTGAGTTTGTACATGCATAAATTATGTACCTATCAAATAGTCAACTTGAAACTAGTACTAAATGAAAGCTGCTGTTTCGTTAGTTTGCCCAAATTGCTTAATTTCAAGCTCAGTAATTGTGAGAGATGGTAATTTAAGAAATCTCCAAAGTAACAAGCATTTATGAGCTGTCAAAAATGCACTTTCATCATCTAGATGATTCTTTCATTTTTTAAAAAATGCGCTAAAAAGTTGAAAGCGATATGAAAGTCATGAATATATCATGATGGTCTGGTTATGGTCCTTCAAGCGCCCCTACACCCGAAACGAACACTGAATTATCAAGTCGCATATCTTTCTTAATATTCAGCACCCACAACTGAAATTTCGGGAAAAACTTCTCCATAAATTATACTTTAATTTCAACTGGGTAATTACTGGCAATTTGATACTTCATCACTTAGCTTTTGTGATTAGAAGTAAGAAATCGTAAGATCTTTCAGAAAATTTTTGATAATTTGCTACTCAATCAAGAATGCTTCATTGTTAATAATACTTTGGGAAATATATGACTCAAATTTCGTACAGAATATTAATTTTTGTCATATAGTGAGCTATGATTCGTTCATCATCAGGGTTTTTGGAGGTTTCACTGAATACAGTATTCAAGACATAGAAAGCCCCAATAGGATACTAGCAAATTCGTATCCGTTTATTTAAGATAAAACTCATTACCAATACATCCATTCAGTTCCTTCCGTGAATATTTGCAGTAACCAAGGAGATGTTGAGGTTCTATCGTGAATAGTTTCAGTAATCAGGGAGATCTTAAGGTGGGCGAGATATTAGACTACTGCATCTAATTCTTGCAAATGAGATTGCTATTCTTATCTTATTTTCAGGATGGACTTGTAAAGAGACGTTGTAGGTTTTATCGCTTGGATTTTTTGTCTAACAAGTATACCGCATGAAGATGAGCTTATTGCACTTATAATTCCAACAAATTATTTACAAAAATCTGATCGGTTGGAACATTAGTTGTCGCTACAAAAAACCTAACAGTAAATTCACGCATACAATACAAATTAACATTGTTTTCTCAAGCTTCGCTACGTTAGAAGCTAACACACGTAGTCTTAACGTCACACTGCCTTCATCCTTGAGGAAACACAATCAGGGCAATTAAAATACGTTCAAGTTATACAGTTGTTAGTTTAGCAATCAAAATATTCAAATTGTTTGCAAAGTGACAGCTTCCTCTTATTTTAGTAGGTTTTACTTTCAATTTACTCTTCATTTCAGATACTGAAAGTAGTTATAATATCCTTTTACCATCCAGAAAGTTACTTCTTATTTATTATTATATATCAAGTAATTGACATTTATACCAGAAAATAGGTGAAAAACTTGAGGTATCTCAAGTTTTCATGATTATAATCGATTCACAAAATGAAGAAAAAACAAGAGACGCGTCTGCGTTTATTGTTTCAACATTCATGTTAATATTTCCGACAATTTGAAACTTTCCTTCAATGAACTTCAGACTAATTGGAAGTAAAATACGTCATACTTTATTTAAGGAAGATTATTTTGACGGCTCCACTTTCTAAACAAACAAAGTATTAATTTTGGACGGTGTATTATCTGAAGATTACCGCTGTTGTAATTCAAAATTTAAATATTTGAAGTTTCGCATAGTGTTTTCCTTCTTTCGAAATTCCACATAAAATACACAAAGAGAAATATTCTGAGAACTCTATAAATGTTATGGTACGTGCCCCAAAATTGTGCTTAAATATGTCAATGAAAATCGTAAAGTACCATAAAATGACCTTCAATGAAAAACCAAATCATTTTGAGAATTAATACTGTAACTAAATGTCAGTACAATTATTTATTGATGTAAAAAATAATTGTTCCAAGCCAAATTTTATCGCTATTATTTATGGTGCAATACTAGTATTAAAAAATATTGGGGGCATATTTACTTTAATATATTTTGCATTAGTTCAACAACATTCGCATCCATTTTATCCGAGAAACGACTCACTAATTCCATGATTCAAATGTTACAATAATTATAGGTAGTCATATTTCAGAATGACAACTTACTGACACAAAAATTGCTGCAATGGAGACTTGAACGAACCCGAGAATTTTAATTTGATTTGCGATTTCTAAATCAGAGAAATTGATACAATTATTTCCATATATTATATTCTCATTCATATGAGAAAAGTGATAAAATATTTTTTAAATCATATAAAGCCCTTATTCTGCTTCCAATCAATCATTCTTTTATTATTTTGTCAGACATGAATTGCACACTCACATAAATCAGAGGATTATATAAATAAAATATGACGTATTTTATTCACAGCTGGTAAAAACAAAAAAAACGTTTCAGGCTCAGGAGGTGAAATGATTGGTTGCTAAAAGCTCCTTTATTATTTAATAACTAATAATTTTACATCAATAACTTCATACTTTTCGATGTAGTATCTAAGAGAAAATATGTTTTTTACACTGTGATATAATGTTTAAAAGCCACAAGAATATATTACATCCATAAATAATATTTATATGATCATATAAATATCTTTGACGAGTTAGGCAAGCGGCACCACGTAAGATGTTTTTGAGGTCGCTGAATATAAATCTGGCGTTATTTTTCTCCGTCAATCAACAATAATTCTTTCCGAAATCAGAATCATATATTTTTCGAAGTATGATCATTGAAACAAAAGCTGTTGCAAGATTATGAAGCATCCCTTGACTGAATAGCGAGTTTAAAATCTGGGTGACGAAGTTTCAAATTATGAATACTGCGGCAAACGTATAGATGTGCATAAATAACCGTAGCCATACTACAGTCATGTATTCATAATTTTCACATCGCATTTAATTCTCTACTCTAATTCTTGTTTTCCTTAATAAGTAAATAACACTGTTTACCCAAGATTGGATGACACCCACAACTGTTGCCTGTGACACACGCAGGCTGGTTGATTTATCTACTCATGGTACAATACCGTTTCCGCAATAAGACGTAGTACTTGCAGGTGGCTATAATTACTGCCGTTACACAACAAAGATGTGCGCACCGTTGGCATTGATACCCTCGGTAACTAAATATACCAACACATCTAAGGTAAAGGATCATACCACTTGCACATTCAGCGTGAAATCATCACATATGATATAATATAGTACAGTACCCAGGCACCTTCATGTAATATCCATTATTGGTCTAGTTCGCGTTGCTTCAATGTTCGTTTTGCTGATGGGCTGATTGATATAACCTCAAGTAATTCAGAGAAGCAGTCAAAGATGATATTTAATAAATGACTACCGATTATGGAATAAAGACAATTGTTCAAATATTCTGTTCAATTCATAATTCTGATGTGATACAAAACTAAAGCTCGTAATGTGATTAGGCAATTCATTTCAAAAGGGTTCAGACCGACAGAGAAATGAAGAAATTAGTTAGATGCACTGATCTCTAATATAACACTGGATTGGGTTTAGACCGTATTCTGGCATCTGAAAGCGGCCCCGGTTGAACAGCGGTCTTGACAGTAAAACTGAGGTTTTGTGTCACTATTCGGCGGCAAATTCAAAACACTTATAGAACACACTCGATGAAATTCAAAGTATAATGCAAGTTAGATGTTGAAATTATTCTCAATATACGTCAATATGCACACATTAATAATCAATAATAGTTAAAAGTATTTAAAAATTGTTATAATTGTTAAAATATTTAAAAATATTTATTAATAGCTCAAAATATTTGTTAACTTTTTAGTATCAGTATTTAAACTATTTTTCAAGCATTTTACCTCTGAATTATCAAATTCATTGAATAGTTTCACGATTTTTGTTATAAATCTAGACAATAAATAAATCGTATTGAGAATTGTGTGACTATTTGAACATTTTTTTTTGGGTTTGCAGTTAACGCTATAGTTTTTGTATAGTTCGTTGAAAATAGTCGGAACAACATCATTTTCCAGAGTCGTGTATCTTTTCCTTTGTTTCAGCGCGGACGCAACAAAATTTTGAGAGCATAACCTCATGTTTTTGGCTATTTCTAAGTTTGGCAAACCCATTTGTTCGAGCAATTTTTAGAACGATTGTTCATCGGATGGAAATCTTGAAAATATTCACATCATAGCATAGCAATAAAAATAAGTAATGTTTACTTATTTCAGTCATAACGACAGTTACTTCAGGCTATTCCGTTGAATTTACTTGTGCAGTGTCAAATTTCTCGATGAATCGGGTTTCTTTCCGCAAAACATGCACTCGATCATCATGTTTGATGAATAAAATACCGGCAAACCAAACAGCTAAATTTTAAATATCGCGGCACAACGCGGTATTGATCTGACACAAAACCTCAATTTTTGCCAAGATGGCGACGCTCAATTGGGGCCGCATTCCAGCGGCCTAAACCCAGTCCAGTGTTATATTAGAGATCAGTGGTTAGATTCTATATTAAAGGAGTCTGCGACTTCATTTTCGAAGGTGAAAAAGTTGGCGTGACTGTCAATTCAGGATAATGAACGCACGGGAAGCCCAAAACCGTCTTGGTCAACAAAATTGTAGCGAAAATTAACAATCCGTACAAGATAATCGTCGGCTGAAGGTTGAAGATATTGCTGAAGCTATAAATATCTCGATGAACCGCGTCCACCACATTTTACATGATCATTTGGGTCGATCAGGAACACATTCGCTTGAACATTCCTGAGAAATATCTAAACTTATTTAGATGCAATTCCGTAGAGTTTCTTGGACGTTCTATCACTAAATCTTAAATTCATTAATACACGCCCGAGACAAAGTAGCAGTGCTAAATTTGGATTGGAGCAGGGTAAAGTGCGCCTAATAAAGCCAAAACAGTCCATCTGCCGGAAAAGTCATGACAACGGTCTTCTAGAATTCTTATGAAGTAGTGCTCATAGCCACTTGGCAAAACTCAAAACTATCACTCGAACTTACTACTCTTTATTAGTACACAAGTTGAATTATGCAATCAAAGATAAGGTCCCCACCTGGCAGAAAAAAATATGCTATTTTAAGGAACTTCGATTCCAAGTGTTTTCGCTAGAATTGGCTCCCAGCGATTTTTTCTTCTCCCCAACTTGAAGACATGGGTAGGTCGAAGTAAAAACGAACGCTTATTTTGTAGACTTGGGCTCATCTAACCATTCTGACGGTGGAAAGAAGTTACAACATAGTTGGACTCAATGTATTAAATTGCATAGCAAAATTTAAAAAATGCCCGAAAATCTTGCTGTCTTTTTTACGGGCCAAGAAGTTTCCAAACTTTCCTCGTTAATCTAGAAAAGCACTAGCAGAGGCTCCTCGATCAGCCCTTCCACCAAAGAAAGACAAATTTAAAAAATGAAACAATGTGGACTTGACCAATAGGAGATACTACGTCAAAAAAAAGAGCCTGATTATGTACCTCAAGAGTGGTTTAGGTAACAGTACAATGTGATCTGAGGTGTGCTTCTTTGCTGAGCACTATCGCTAAATTTGGTCTTCTACATTTTTACTTGACACATCCTTCTGTAATAGAGCAAGATCCGAGGTCCACCAGACCTTACTTATTTTCTGAGAAACAAAATGTGTGGAATGGAGTAGTGTTAGTATGTACTTTAATCATACGCATACTAGCTAGTTTGTGGTGACGGCCAATCCACAGATACGAGGTGCTAGCGGTACGTTAAGACATTACTCACTTTTCTTAAGGTTTTGAGTGCTGATTTTGAGGTATGTTTCAGAGAATATTGTTAAAAATTGATAATCAACACTGCTAGACACTTTCCATCGGTGGTAATTTCTGCTAGACTCTTTAAAGCTCACAAAGAATAACGTGAACTTGCCTATAGTTTGAGTGCTAATTTTAATATATGACACTAAGGGTACAATTTCAATACTTTTTGTTAACAGCTAGATTAATCGTAGGGCTAAACATCTCCCAGACACTTCTAAAATATCGCTGTGAGTAAAAGTGCGAGATCACTGTTTGTAGGCTTGATAATAAGTGAAGTATCTATGGGCATCCAACTCTTCCTTGATCTGGCTTTTTATGAAAAATCTTGAAATTGCTCACTGAGTATTATATATTAAAATTAGGACTCAGACTATAAGTGAGATATTTTTTTGCGAGCTTTAAAGCGTTTAGTAGGAATTACTGCCGATGAGAAGTGTCTGGCAGTGTTGATTATCAATTTTCAACAATATTCTCTAGAACATACATAAAAATCAGCACTTAGACTTCAAGAAAAATGAGTATTGCCTTGATATACCTATAACACTTCGTACCTACAAATTGGCCGTCGGCACAAACTAGTAAATATGTGTATGATCAAAGTACCGACTAGCACTATTCTAATCCACAAAATTTTGTTTCTCAGAAAATAAGTAAAGTCTGGCGGATCTGGGATCTTGGACTATAACTTGAACCGCTTTCAGCTAATACTTCAAAAATAGTTTATATGTCAAACTCAAAAAATCTATCAAGTGAAGAGCGACTGGGCCAGTCGGTTACTATGAAAACAGTAGATCATCATTCTCATGCTTCAACATTCCTGAATACTGATTCCAAAGATTCCACGGCTGACCATTTTGAATTAATGCGCGAAATTAAGAAAAATCACAACTGGAGTGCACTTCCAGTACAGTCAATTGCTATGCGAATAGTAGGCAATCATTCAGATGCTACAGCAGACTCTCAAAAAATGTTGTAAAGTGCACCTTCGGTACAGACGATTGCAACCATAATACGAGGTGTACAACTAGGTATTATAAAAGTGCTCAATACGAAATTTCAATATTCTACGACTAATTGTTTTGAATTTATGCGGGAAATTCAAAAAGTCTGTTTTATAAAGTGAACTTCCGGTTGAGCCGATTGGTACAAGAATATAAGATAGCCTTCAAGATGCTACAGCAATCTCTAATACTGGATTTTTCAATCCTACTGCTAATCATTTTGGATTTATGCGGAAAATTTGGAAAAAGTTTCAAGCAAAGTTCACTTCCGGTACAGACGATTTCAATCATAATGCAAGATTCTAGACCAGACTTAAATACAAAATTTCCATATTATACGTTCGACAAGTTTTAAAATTTGCGAGCTACGAACATTCATACATTCGTACCGAAAATAGTCAAAATGGATTCAGGGATATTCAAAACGAATATTTCCATCAAAATCTCGAGATGCGGATTTTGTCGGTTCCACAATACTTTGTACTTTGTACGAGTAAGTAACAAATAATGATCTTTTGGGAATATTTGTTGATTCCCAACAATAGTATTCTCCAGGAGAATCGAAGTGTTTGAAGTTGGCTCGAAAATAAGCTCATTTCTCATGATAATATGATGAATCTAAGATTACAACTGTGATAAAGTGAGCCACAACGTTAGTTGAACTAGATTAGAACACCTGTTGAAGTGCTATCACAAACTTCTTGTTAGAGTAATTATAACTTATGTTGTATCTCTTCCAAAGTGCACACCTTTTATCAGTTTATATATTATATACCAGTATTTTGTATGGAAAATCTTCTTGTTCATTCTGTTATAATATTGCTATGATTCTACACCGCTTGTTAGCATTTAACTCTGTATAAAGTAAAGCCTTGCAAACAGCGTAAACTGCTGAGATCTGCCCGTCATAAATCTGTAATGTTCATCTATGCTAATATTATAAAGATAGAAAATTTGTAATTTTTTCGTAATGAATAAACTCAAAAACTACAAGACCGATTTTAAGAATTTTCCCACCATTATAATCTTATAATTATCACTGAGTTAAGCCCGCCGCACACGAGGCAATTTTCTATGCAATTTTTTTCACTTAATTTGCAGCAAGTTTTCTTTCGCACTGGGCCACTTTGAGGCTCACTTGGTGTGACACTAATTCTCGCATCACACGATGCAAGCTGCGCCACTCATTCAAACACTAGAACGTAGACTTGATAGATTTGCACATTACAAGTATGGATGTTGCCGAAAGTAATCGTCGGAGGAGAGCAGGAGTATTTGCTGCAGTTATAGCTTGCGAATTACGAAACTGAAAAAAAAAGAAGAAAAAACTTTGGTCAAGAGAGTGACTTTTGAGAAGGAATCAAGATCCCAGAGTTTTCAACATGTTGTTTGACGAGCTATTAGGGTGTATACCAAACGTGAAATACCTGGAAATGTCAGGAAATTTAGATAAACTGGAAATGTCATTGAATCGTCAGGAAATTTCTGATATTTGTCTGGAAAAAATATATTATAGGATATTTATGCATTATTACTCATAAAAGTATATTTTCACTCTTTAACCCTCCGTTGCGCGCGCTACTTATCATAACAGCAATGCTCGCGCGGCATCTGACAGACACCAAATGAAAATGCCTAGATTTGTTATTTGTATCTGGATTTTTATGTTTCGTTTGGGTAATATGTGAAGTATGATTCTTTCTGTAGACGTTTATTGAATTAAACATCAAAAAAATATGAAGATTGAATAATAATCATGAGAAAACTAAGAACACTGATATAACGCATTGAATTACTCATTCATTGAAAGACAGTCAATACATATGGAATTTGCATGCTCCAGGAAGCTAAAGCTGATTTTTCCTCATTATAGCGATAAATTTCACACCAGGCAAACAAGTCCTCACGTTGAGAAGAGGATTTTCCATTTTTCATTTAGTATCTTCATCTTTCCCAAAAACTATATTTATGGTCTCATCATCACCGTCTCCATTTTCTGCATCATAACTTGACACTTCATGTTCTAAATCGCTTGATTCAAGTAGTTCCTCAATATGATCGTATTTATCTTCGCTGGTATCATTAGACTCTGAGAGCTCCTCATCATCAAAGCGCAATACTAAATTCCATGAAATTATCAGAAATTCCATCATTATCTGGACTAAAAATTGATTTTTGATCCATGTCAATTCATATTGAATATCGATATTGAATATTATGCGCAATTTGATGGCTATAGTACATGACTATTACAAAATAGCTGAGTTTCGTATTGTTACACAAGTACTCGCGGGGAGTCTGTGAGACACCATTAGCACCTATCTCATGACCTGCTTGTGATAGACTAAAGCGGAGTGGCGTGATTCAACATCGGCTTGTGTTAGGAAGGTACGTAGGAGCTGATTGTCCTCATCTTCCGCTTGTAGAAATTATGTTGCATAATACACACACTGGCATCTCACAGACGCCGCGCGAGCAACGGAGGGTTAAGATACTAGGGCCATCTGTGCATATAAGTCTTCTAGATCTATAAATTCATAAAAAAACTTTTTATTAAAGTACATTTACTTTTGTCGATCAATGTGAATTCGTTCGGTAGGATATCAAGTTCGTTCCGATTTTGTTTTCAATTTACAGATTTATAGGGTTCACACAGAATTGCAACATTAATCTGTGATTGTATGTTAACTTGTATCAAGCTTTTGTTTTTCACTGTCTGGAATTTTATTGAAAATAACCTGGAAAACCTGGAAGTCAGGGAATTTTCATCAAATTTTTTGGTGTACACCCAGAGCTAGGGTACGTGAACATAACCTAATTTCCACTAGCCATAATTTTCACTTATTTGTATCTTAAAACACTACAAAACACAATGTATTAATGAGGCACAGCATTCTGATGCGACATACAACTCAGTGATGTAATCACGTGATTTCGTCGTCTTTTTTGATTGGCTGTAGACAGCAGCCAGTGACGTAGCATGTGCGAAAAATAGCACCGAACCTATCTTGAAAAACAAGTCTCGTGGTAAGTCTAGTACCCCGCATCGCACCAAATTTCTTGCATCGGACCAAGCGTGGCACCCAGCGCGGCGCCAAGTGAACCAAATTGCTTAAAAAATTGCATCGTGTGCGGCGAGCTTTACTAGGCTATGATAGACAACTTCACAAGAAGTGGCGCAGTAGCCGTATTTGTTCGTTTGAACACTTGAATTGAATCTCTCTACAGTCGTTGGTAGTTTTTTTGTGGAGGTTTTTATTATAGTACAATCAACTGACGCACGAACCGTATTTGTTTGTGCGCGTATCGTTCATCTGATCGAATAAGAACTTATTATAGCTATTGTTGGCTCTTTTATGAAGGTTTTTATTATTGTACTATCAACATAAGTACATCAAGTAGCGCATGAGCTGTATTTTATCTGTTCGCGCATCGGTTATTCGATCAAGTTGGAGCTTTGTATAGTTTTTGTGTGTACCTGCATGAAGGTTTTGACATAGACTACTAACGTGAAATAAGTGGCGCACGGGCAATATTTGTCCGTTCGAGCATCGTTCATCCACTTGAAATGAGACTTTTTATAGTTGTTGCTCGCACTTATACGTGAGAGTTCCTGATAGTATCATCTATTTATACCAATGTAATAAAGAGGAAAGATTTGTATTTAAAAAAAAAATACTAATAAAATTCCTAACATTGCGTGCGCTGCAATATGATCTTTTATTTTCCGTACTTTATTTCAATAAATAGTGATGAGGCTATATTTACATAGATCTACGCACTAATCAACAAATTTTGATAGATGAAGTTATGTTCAAATTATTATTGTGTTACTCAAGCATTTTCCACATTTTGCTCAATTGAACCGGACTAAGTAAACATGTTGAGTGAATACCACTCAAATTACGAGAATAAATACAGTTGTCTCAGCACAAACAAATACTCTTCGAGTTACGCTTCCAGTGACTCTTCGCTTCGAGTAAAGAGTACTGCCAGGCTTTGAGAGTATCACTCAGCAGAATACCGAACTTGGAGTAACTTTGCATTGGGCCTCACTGCAACTCCGAACTCGTAAGTAGCTACGTCCAGTTTTCGCGGTGGGCTCATTTAAGTGAATTTCTAACGCCATCTTTAGCGTGTCAAGTTTCGCTTCACGGAATCTTCAGCACCAAGTTGAGCTTAGGGTATTTAACATGTTGGTCTTTGCTTCACTAAGCCTTCAACGCTGTATTGAATTTGGAACTTTGTTCCAATTCTCCGTTTGAGGTCTTGAAATACCATCCAGCCGTTAGATTACAAGAGCTATTCCGCAAAAAATCAATTGATGTCTGAGTAACCGTCTGTCGCTTCGACGTTGATGTCAAGAACTGGCGCACGAGCAGGGGCCAAGTACGTCACTCAACAAAGCTCAATAATGCTGTATGCTGAGAATCAATATTAATTTCCAGAATTTTAAATGAGGTATCATCAGTATCTTTACATCAAATATTATAACACCCACTACTGCTGAGAATTAAAAGTAAGAAACTTCATTTAAACTAAATGCAACTAGATAAAAGCATCAAACTGCCATTTCATTAAATAGTAAAACTTACAGACAGCTCTGTAATTGATTCTGAAACTCAGATCAAGAAAGTTCTTGTACTTTCTTTATTTTATTTTACAAGGAATTACTGAGAAATAAGAATATTTGATGAGCAGTATCCATCATGCTCATTTATTTATTATTAATAATGATTCTGTCAGGGTGAGATACCTCACAGTTAAATTTTTGGAATGATACAATCGAATTACAAAGAACTGATTTTAGAATTTTTTGGATGAAGTTACTCGATAGGCTAATATTCGCTTAAGCCCCTATTTGAGCGTTCCTCCCTTGCTACAGTCACATTGATAGTTCTTGCTTTTGGCTCCTGTTCTAGAATCTTCATTCTTCTGAATAATATTTCAATCATCAAAATTGGAAAAGAAGAATTGTTGGTAAGAAGAATTCAATTTTACAATAAAATTTAAGAATTATATGTTGTTCCTCAAAATTCAACTATATATCATTCGCAATTTTTTCATACTTATATTATTGAATCTATTGAAAGGGTTTGAAATAAAAATAAAGAATGTGGTATTAAGGCGGGTCTCTGCGTAAAAGGCGATAATTGTCACTTTTCAAATCGTTATACAGCTTTCATTTATCATTGGAATGGCAAATGTTATATATTATTTTGTAGATTAGGGGCTTATAAACAATTGTACGTATCGAAATTTAATAATCTTTTCTAGTTCCAGAGTAAAACGCCCCTAAGCATAGTACAAATATTGATTTCAAGGCTTTTCAAATCGTTTTAACTCAAACATGATTTGACTCACACTTATGAAAATTAACTATATGAGAGATATTACTGTTAGCTTCAAATTAGCGTATGGAATTTGAAAAAAATTATTCCAGTCTTCAGTAAAAAAATTGTGAAATTCACTAAAATAGGTACTTTTCAAACCTATTTTTCTTGTATGAAAATCAGATAATCAGTTCAAATACCTATATGTTGATTCACTTTCAACCTTTATCTCTCATTTTTTAGCGATATATTTGTCAAAAAACCCATGTATTCGGGGTAATTAGCAAAATAAAATTGTAAATATTATTTATTTTGTTGGCCCATAGATGGCGTTAGTGAAGTGATATATTTTCTGGAAGACTAGACTTTGGCATAACTCCGTCTCCCAATTTGTTTCCATAGCAACGAATTTTTTAATGAACTGTTAGGTACTCGAAAGTAAAAGCGGTATAAATGTGAATTTTGTTGATTTTTGAGGGATTTACCAGGATTTTTACTTTTCGTCACTCGATTGCCGATTGAAAGTAAAAGTAGTTGATTTGTGGATTTTGTTGGTTTTTGATTTTTCTAAGAGTTGTGATATTTTTGAATATTAAATATTTAATACAGTATTAACAACGTTTCGCTCAAGCAAGACGAGAATTATAATGAGAAAATTAATTTGAAAAAGATGGTAACCATCTTTTTTATGAATATTCTCCGACGAAGTATGAAAAAAATATAATACCAAAAAACAAAAACATGTATTCTGCATGAAATCTAGTCTCTGATGATTCTTGATTTCAAATACAAAAATATTCAAACAAAGAACTGATATGGCACGCCGTTCTGCTATTTAATAGCAAGAATTTATTCGAGTTAAATTTAAACTATACATTTATATTATCTTGCTAGATAATTCTAATTCATTGAGTTTTTTTTATTGAAAATTCAGAAGATAATTTTAATGCATTGAATTTTTATGATTGAATTAAAATTATGTACATAATGGCAATCAGGAATTCTTATTATCTTGCAGGATAATTTTAATTCATTGAATTTTTTGATTGAATTGAAATTATGTACATAATGGAAATTCATAATTATTATTACCTTGCAGGATAATTTTAATGCATTGAATTTTTATGATTCAATTGAAATTATGAACATAATGGAAATCAGAAACTCTTATCATCTTGCAGGATAATTTTAATTTATTGAATTTTTTTTATTGAATTGAAATTATGTACATAATGGAAATGCATAGTTATTATTATCTTGCAAGATAATTTTGATACATTGAATTTTTATGATTGAATTAAAATTATGTACACAATGATAATTCAGCATAGAGACTATCTAGCAAAATTATACGGAACCGTTGAATTTTTATGATTGAATTAAAATTATGTACATAATGAAAACTTAGAATTATTATTATCCTGCAAGAAATTTTAATGCATTGAATTTTTATGATTGAATTTAAATTATGTACATAATAGAAATTCAGTATTCTTATTATCTTACAGAATAATCTTAATTCATCGAATTTTTATAATCGAATTAAAATTATGTACATAATGGAAATTCAAAATAATTATTTTCTTGCAAGATAATTTTGATACATTGAATTTTAATGATTGAATTGAAACTATGTACATAATGGGAATTCGGAATTCTCATTATCATGCAGGATATTTTTAATTCATTGAATTTTTATGATTGAATTAAAATTATGTACATAATAGAAATTCAGAATTATTATCACCTTGCAAAGTAATTTTAACCAATTGAATTTCCACGATGGAATTAAAATTATGTCCATGATTTTGATTTAATTTATATTCAATGGATTAATATTATCTTGCAAGATAATAATAATTCTGAATTTCTACTATGCACATAATTTTAATTCAATCATAAAAATTCAACGGTTCTGTATAATTTTGCTAGATAGTCTCCATGCTGAATTATCAATATGTACATAATTTTAATTCAACCATCAAAATTCAATGTATTAAAATTTTCTTGCAAGATAAAAATAATTGCGAATTGTCATTATGTACATAATTTTGATTCAATCAAAAAAATTCAGTGAATTAAAATTATTCTGAAAGATAGTAAGAATACTGAATTCCTATTATGTACATAATATTAATTCAATCATAGAAATTCAATGCATCAAGATTATCTTGCAAGATAATAATGATTCTGTGTTTTTATAATGTTCATAATTTCAATTCAGTCATAAAAATTCAGCTGTTCCGTATAATTTTGCTAGATAGTCTCTATGCTGAATTATCAATATGTACGTAATTTTAATTCAATCATAAAAATTCAATGTATTAAAATTATCTTGCAATATAATAATGATCTGAATTATTATCATGTACATAATTTTAATCCAATCATAAAAATTCAATAAATTGAAATTATCTTGCAAGATAATGATAATTCTGAATTACCATTATGTACATAATTTTATTTCAATCATAAAAATTCAACGCATTAAAATTATCTTGCAAGATAATAATAATTCTGAATTTTCATTATGTACATAATTTTAATTCATTCAAAAAAATTCAATGGATCAAAATTGTCTTGCAAGATAATACTAATTCCAAATTACCATTATTTACATAATTTCAATTAGATCATAAAAATTCAATTCATTGAAATTATCTTGCAAGAAAATAATTATTCTAAACTTCCATCAGGTACATAATTTTAGTTCAATCATAAAAATTCAATGAATGAAAATTATTCTGCAAGATAATAAGAATACTGAATTTCTATTATGTGCATAACTTTAATCCAATCATAAAAATTCAATGCATTAAATTTATCTTGCAAGATGATAATAATTCTGAATTTTTATTATGTTTATAATTTCAATTCAATTATAAAAATTCAACGGTTCCGTATAATTTTGCTGGATGGTCTCTATGCTGAATTATCATTATGTACATAATTTTAATTCAACCATAAGAATTCAATGTATTTAAATTATCTTGCAAGATAATAATAATTCTGAATTTCCATTATGTACATAATTTTAATTCAATCAAGAAAATTCAATGAATTTAAATTATCCTGCAAGATAATAAGAATTCCTTATTTCCATTATGTACATAATTTTAATTCAATCATAAAGATCCAATGCATTAAAATTATCTTGCAAAGTAATAATAATTCTGAATTTTTATTATGAACATAATTCTAATTCAGTCATAAAAATTCAATCAATTGAAATTATCTTGTAAGATAATGATAATTCTGAATTACCATTATGTATGTATAAAAATTCAATGCATCAAAATTATCTTGCAAGTTAATAATAATTCTGAATTTTCATTATGTACATAATTTTAATTCAATCATAAAAATCCAGTGAATTAAATTATCTTGCAAAAAAATATGTATAATTTAAATTTAAGTGGAATAAATTTTTGCTATTAAATAGCAAAACGGCGTGCCATAAACTGACGTGCGTCCACTCTGGTTGATGAGGTACTGACGATCCTCCCTCCTTATCCGGCAATACCCATTTTTAACCCCACCCACAATGCTGCTCTCTGTTACCGTCCCCTTTACACCTGCAAGACCTTAGATGGTCAATGATTGCAAGAGACTCCCCTTAATATTTTATTAATTCTATCTTATGAAAAGATTAAATGCAGCCAACTTAACAAGTAAGTAAGTAGAATGCAACAAAAATGTGTTGCCTATAGCAACATGCTACAAGTAATTCACGTGTCAACAGGACCGGTTTTAGACAGGAAGCAGAAGCACCATATTCATCCGCCTCTACCAAATAAACGCCTACTGCTCAAACACATTTGAAACTATATGAAAAAAATATATTTATTTGGATTTATAGAGTCTTGTTTCTGAAAAACTCTTTTTTGATTCAACTTCTAGATACATGAGTGCCTAAAAGCCGATCCTGCGTTCCAGGTGAATATTGCACTCAGGACCAAATTCAATTAAATTGAAGGAATATATTCTGAGGGTACACTTTAATTTTTCGATATTTCATTTTGAAGCAGCATTGAATACTACAAGCGCTCTCATCCGGGAGTAATTAAAAATAAGAACAGAAATTGTTGGTGAATCAATATTTTCTATTAGAATTGAATCTACAATCCACTGTTTATATACTGATATGAAACAGAATTTCATCAGTTCTTACCATAGAAAATATATAAATGATTTTTTAGAATAATTATAATACATCATAGATTCTGACTTATTTGGATTATTCAAAATAAATCACTGTCATTTTGTATATCTATTATTAAATTTGTATAATTTTGTATATCCATTACTAAAAATAGTAATAGTGGAGTTGGAAGGGCTGTTGCCGAATACATCCCTCATGAGTGATTGTCAAGAATGTGCGTTCTCTTTTACGTTTATAGTAAGTGAGTAGAATCTGTAAAAATTACATTGAAAAATTAAAAAGTAGATTTTGTGCTAAATGTTGAAGAATTGAAGTAATGGAACTTGAGGGAAATAAATAAGTGAAATCGAAACTTACAATTCTGTGCTGGAACTTGCGAAATACGATAGGTGTGAAAGATAATACATCAAGTAGTGCATCCCATGAAACGGATAACTTTTCCTAGCAAAAAATGTACTCCGTTCTGTGTTGATCTTTTTCTGTATCGGGTTCCGCCAATTTCAGCAGCGAATTTCGAGGTTTGATTTCATCTATTTGTCCACCTCAAAAGTTTATTTGAGTTGATATTTCATGTTTTTCAAAAAATGAGAAATTTTGATTGATTATTATTTAATAGTGTTTTAACAAAATCTTTCTTGATTTGATTTAGTTTCAATAAATAGATTCTTTTGGTTTTTATTCTGTATATTTATTCTTATTTTGACGTTTCGATTTTCTACCCGAAAGTCTTCTTCAGAAAAAGTACAAGACAAGTAGGTATCTAGATAATTACAAATTGAAAATTGAAAATTTACAGATTTCTAGATGTGAAAACGTGGATTCCACATTTAGTGCAAAAAGAACGAAATTCCTCTGGCATTTACCCAAAATCTGAGGAAAACTCACGTAAAAACCTCAAACAGAGGAACCAACGATATGAGTCTTGACAATTATTATAGAGAAAAAAGATTCAATTAATATAACACATGAGGACGATGTCCCGATTCTGCAACGCATACAGTTCCAAGATCAAAAAATGTCACAATTTTTGTTTTGTTTGAAAAACATAAAATCAAAATTTCAGTCGAATATTCGTAAGCGTTCTCAAATTATCGTGATTTTTTGAATTATGTTTTTCGGATTCAGTAGGGTCTAAAACGTAAAGATTCTTCAAAATTTCGAACTGTCAAAAAATTACTATTGCAATACAACTATTATATTATAGGTCGAGGAAGTGAAAAAGTTAAGGAAATTGAACTGTCAAGAGTGACAGTTACTAATACTATGGGGCTGATCGTTCGACGACGAAATTTTCCCGATTAAATTACGTGAATAATCGGTTCTTTCTCTCGCGACCGTAAGAAGCACATGGATGCGAGAAAGAAGATAGAGACTTCGCGCTACACATGACGACAGACAGTAATTCAGCTCAGAACAAGGATCTCTTAACAAAATCTTTCGATATGCTGCAAACAATCTTGAATCTGTTGGAGAATATTACCTCGGTAGATAATATATTACCGAAAATAAATAAAAATGTTCAAAAATATCATTGAGATTATTTTAGTTAACTCCTCTATATTTTAATATTCCAAATCACTTCGGGTAGGTTGAATAAACGAGTTATTGAATCACATCACTTGCTCTTACCTATAATTCCTTATATTGATTGCGTTCTGGATTCTGCTTTGATTTTATTGATAATTTGAATCAGGTATACGTATTCCCAATTATCTGGAGATATTGACTGGTACCATTAGCTCTGTTTTTGGCGATACTAGGAGCGTTGTGTCAAGATATGTTTCAACGCAATTAAAATTTTCCCAAAAACAATCTTCAGATACATATTACAGATAACACATATGTCTACAAATAGTATATTATGTAACAAGGACCGAACGACTGTCTTTTTGTCCAGGATAAATTTGGCTGCACTCGGTGAAGACAAGGGCAAAGCCCGAGGCAAAGGCGAGGGCGAAGTACAAGGCGAAGGCGAGGGCGAAGCTGTAGGCGAAGACCAGGGTGAAGCCCAAGGTGCATCATCGTGCAGCCAAATTTGTCCGTGACAATAATGACAGTCGTTCAGTGTCCCTGTTGCATACGATACTTTTTGTAACAAGTGCACCGAAGTTCCCCTATAACTGAGCTTTTTAAATAAATTTAGATGTATTGTACTGTGCTATCCCGTTCACAATAATTGCACACACTATAACGAACATCTCCTATAATACAAATTTCTTTCAAATATTAATTTGACATATACAAATAAAATAAAAAAATTCCAAAGGCGTCCATAACCTACAATTTATTTATTTTTACCCAGCGGACAAAAATATCCATCAATTCCCTGTCAACTGAGAGTTAATGAAAATTGTTACTATGCTTGTTACTCGTGCTGCACACTCGTGGTATTCAAACGCAAGCACAATAAACATTCGTGGTAGCACCACAAAAATAATCGATAATACTTCAACTACTTATGGTATAATAAATGAATATTTCCCATTGAAATAGCTTGAGATACTTTATATCGCCTTAAAACTCTTCTTAAAATAATGCAGCTAGTATAGCCTAAGACAGAGCTTGTGGTGCCAGCCATTGTTTTCAGGACAGATATCATGTAGGTATTGGACATTTTTATAAATAATTGATTTTGCGGTTTAGGGCAGAGGAATTTGAGTTTCAAATTGTTAATCAGAAGTTGAAAGTGCAAGCCGAAAACAATCTCATTTGACAAGATGGCCCACATCACCCAACAACCAAAACTAAAATATTGTATTAGATGCGAGTGAAATACAAGGGTACTCATGACGTAAAAACTTTGTAGAATTTGGCATGTTTGCAACCAAAAAATTATGTCAGCTACCGCATGATTCACATGACTCGTATTCGGAGTTAATTCCGATGTGACAAATTATGGAAGATTAATTAGCAAAAGTTTTAATATTAGAATACTATTCTGTAAAATCCAAAATAAATTCTTATCTAAAGATCATCATGGCAAAATTTTATAGACACCGAATGGTGAATATTCACAGAAAAGCGCTGAAGATTCGCTAGTGTCTTTTTATTGTTTGCATATACCAAATATACATTGTCACTAAATTATTGTTGTAATTTATGTTGAGCGAAACCAGGAGCAAAATCTCAACAAGGAGAGTTTCGAAGATAGATTCAGTCTGCTTTGAAACTCATCAAGCAAAAGTCTTATTCTCGTTAACAAATATTTACTTGATATAATAGCGAATTTTGACTTGAAATTTAAAGTCAGTGTGGCTGTAATAGCGTGTGAAGACTCTGTGGGTGTAGATTATATTAAATATTTATATTTCAGAGACATTCTATAATAAAAGTTCAACAAGCCTACAGAACACTATTGGCATTCTTTGTTTATTACCAAATTTGCTATAATCGTTCATAAAATTAATAAAATATATTGTCAAAAATTTTATTTACACAGTTTATAGTGCCAATATTTACTTTATACACTTGTATGATCACTATTTCGCTCACAGTTACTTGTACTGAATGAATTCCTCTCCTAGGTCACGCTCTTATATACCTAAGCCGACATTGCCCCAACATTCAACTGTCTAATAGTTGATGCCTGGCAACCACCGAACATCTAGTAACCGTGGGCTGTCAATCACGTCTGAAAATTTAACATCGACTTGATCAATACTAACTAGGATCAAAGTTATAGCGAATTAAAATAAATATTCACGTGAACTAATTACTTGAAGTATTTCATATTTGTGACACTATAATGAATTCAGAGTGGTATATTATGTAACATAATAAGTAGTTGAATAATAGAAATATAAAAATTAAATTTAAATACTATTTTGTACAAGCAATTATAATCACTCTTAAATAAACTATGGAAATGTTGATTTGTATCTTTGCGTTTTCAAATAAGTCAACTATGTATACTAGTTAATAAGACACAAAACATGTCATTATTAATAACTTTCTGTTATGTAATGGAGCAAATTAGGGGATTGCTCATATTAAAACTTCGTTTGGAAAAGCTTCAGTGCATGTATAACAGAAAGTTAGTAGAAAATGATATTACATTTTGCTCAATTCAGTATACGATGCTGTCATTTCAGAGGAATATAATATGCATCTAAAAATAAAACGCATTTTCCACGATGAAAATCCCGCAAAATAGTACATATACAAAGTACTTCAAAGCATTGATACATCAATGGGAATAATAATCAATTTATGACTTCTCTGGTGGTAAACAAGTAAAATAATAACAGCTTTATTTTCAATGCTCTATTGATGCAAACGAAGTGTTTCATATAGCTTATAATTAAATTTACAGAACGCACAATAAATACTGCAAACATTGCATCACATATTTGCCCAACTTGTTGTAACATCAAAAATAAATAATATATGTTGTATAGTGGACTAATAAACGACGTTACGTTCATTTATGCAATGTAGAACACATATTTGCTCAAGACAACTAATTTATTTGTGGAGGTGCTCCAGTAGAATCAAATAAATGTAATATGCAAAGCAATTTTCTCAAAAGAATCCCAAGAATATTGCTCTTTATTCACGAAACTAAACGGTTTGGTTTCTATTTCTATTGTACTCATATTTTCCATTTCAGAATACAATTTAAGAAATTATACTAGAGGTTAATGGAATGTGTTCAAGAACTCTTCGCATTTTTTTAAATGAATCTATTCTGAGTGAATATTAATACGGAAAGGTGACAGCAATTTCCATCTCACCGGAAATTAGACAGATCTGCCTGATTTAATTATAGATATTACATAAAACTACTCAACACTCTTCTCTCCGATTTCAATTATTTCGGGATAACGCGAGCAAGCGATTCAATTAAAGCTACATTCTTGTTTTCTTCTTTTCAAATTTTTCATAACTATCTTTTCCTGGATTTTTTTGAGTCTCAGAACGGAAGAATTACGTCTTAATCTGAACCCGACAATACCTAATTGGCTAACAGTAAAAAGTAATGAATCCGTCGCTTGGATAACAAATCAATATTGAATGATATTTTTAGACGTCGTGTCGTTCATATATAAATTGATTCATTGCAGTACAATATGAGTAACATAAGTAGTTGAATAAAAAACATTGTCATTTACACAGCTATAATTTATTGATTAGTTATCTACATCATTACCAGTTTTTATTTCAGGGCCACTTACCATTGCTTTTAAAATCGATCAGATTCTCAACTCAGTTGATTTTGTTGTTTGTACTAATAACTTCTCGTATTATAGCTCATATTCCTACATAGTCCTGTCAAGTTGGACCTAAAAATAGGGGTACCCTTGCATAAACTCCAAGAAGTTGAAAATATACATACGATACCAATACAGTTTATTTTATTGCAGGATGCAAAATATTTCGCATCCTGGCTGCGAAATATTTCGCATGCTTCTAGTTGCCTTGTAAATGTTCACTTTTAATGACAGTTTTCAAAAGATTTTTTTTCTGCACATACAGAATCGATGAGGACTCCTCACAACTTTATTATAATAATATCCCTAACGTTCATGAAAATTTTCAGCTTCTTGGGGATTTATGCAAGGAGAAGTCTTAACATTCATGCCGTTTGGTTGCATAACACTACATTATGTTGCTTCCAACAATTATTAACAATAAATAATTACAGTTTTCTGAAGCAAGTTCTTCATTCCGGAGACAGAGGGCGGTTGTCTCAAGATCAAAGTGCTGGAGAAGACTGTAAAAATCTTGAATATTCATCAAGGATAGAAGGAAATTCGATACGAAATTTTTTTGCGACTCCATATAACATTTTGTGAATAATTTGCTTAGAAATTGATGATCCTGTAATACCAAACATATTCGTAATTAGTGGTAAACTGACCTAATTGAGTCACAAGTTTGTCAATTTGTTTGCAGCTACATCTTGAAAGAGTAATAAAAAAAAAACATAATCAAAATGTGGTAAAATACATGGGGAAGAAATACAGAGCATCAAACTAGAAAAAATTGCAGAAGAAGTTGAGGAACAGTCAATACACGAAGACAGGAGGACACAAACAATACCTATAAGACCAAGAATTATTATAACAAAAAATTATAAATCGAGACAGTAGGTCATCATTCTTATCCTACAACATTCCTAGATACTGATTTCCAAAATTCTACGCCTGATAGTTCTGAATTTATACGCGAAATTGAAAAAAAATTCAACTGGAGTGCACTTTTGGTTCAGTCGATTATTATGAGAATAGTAGGCAATCATCCAGATGCTACAGCAGACTAAAATACTGAATTTCAATACTTTACAGCCAATTGTTTCGAATTTATGCGAGGAATTCTAAAAGACTGTCAAGTAAAGTACACTTCCGACTCAGTCGATCTTAATAAAAATAGGATATGAGCATTCAAATGGTACAGTCATCTTAAATACTGGATTCCAACAAAAAATTCAGAAACTATTTCCAGTAAAGTGCACTTCTGGTACAGACGATTGCAATCATAATGCGAGGTGCACAACTAGAAGTTACAGAAATGCTATTCTACAACTGATTGTTTTGAATTAATGCGGAAAATTCCAAAAGACTGTCAAGTACCTAAAGTCGATTGATACAAAAATAGAACATCACAATTTAGATCAGGCATTGGCAAAAGCTAGCCTGCGGGTGGAATCCGGCCTGTTTGATTGTTTACTCCGACTCGTCAGCATTTGTGTAAGTAGTATATACAAAACTTTCTTTCAAAAAAATTACGCAAGATTCGGACTGTCGCTGGTTGTTTATAGCAGCTTTATACGATTTACAAATAAATTTTCAGCTTTCATGTCTCATATTTCGATTCTTTGTTTTGATTATAATAATGGTATTCACGTTACAGTAAATTTATAATTACTAGAAGCTTGCAAGGCGCTTAAAGCGCCCGTTGAATAGTGATGAGTCGTCAAAATCACAAATATTGCTTAATTTCTAAAATATGAGACCTAAATATGCTAAAATTTGTATATTCCAAGATAAAATATATCAAGAAGAATCGATTCTGATAATTTTTGTTGTTATAAACATCATAAAGATGCTACGTCGCACGCTGTATTGAGTAACGGACGGAAGAGAGAATAGCCGAATCAGAAGCACACACTGTTTGACTCCGTTTCTCCTCAACGAATTGAGATAATTGAAGTCTGTAAAAAATATCGTATTCTGCACGATTCATTCTGATGTAATAAGAATTATTATTGGAATATCTCGAAAAATACAAATACCATTACCTAATGAATAACATTTAGAATTTGTAGCTGTATTTTTCGACTCAATAGAGATAATCAAAATGTGTGGGCAGTATTGTGATCTACTTACTTAGATATAACACGATGGAGAGTTTCATCAGAATATTTTCAGAAATACAAATACGATCGACAGAAACAATATAATTAAAATTTGTAAGGAACATGTTGCTTAAGACATTTAATAAAATTAATAAAAATGTCTTAGAAATTGAACTGACAAGATATTTCTGTTTAGAAATGAAAACAAAAGATCATCAACAATAACAAAATTCGATAGAAAATGTAAATATTTGGATTTTCACTCAAGTTATTTTCTATCATGTATTGGAGCAATTCTTCCACATCTTTAATGAAGTCTGGTATACATTAAGAATCATACAAATCGTAAGGTTGGAAGACACTATTTCTACCCACTCGCAGGACTGTTCGTAAATCTTGAAAGTTTCTTATTATTGGCTCTTTTGGTATAATTTTGAATTTTCTCAAATCTGAGGGAACCAAAATTTTTAAAATGTTCATTTAATGACATAAATCTCGAATCTATATTGCTTATTATAGAATCAATCATTGTGTTAAAAAAATCTGACTCATATCGGCTTGAGGTGCGAGGTCCCTCGGACCGCCTCGGAGAATACGAAGTTTCATATTCTAAATTGAGGATACAGTTTTTGTCCTTATGGTATTATCCAATCAAGTCGGCTTGAGGAGCGAGGCCCTTCGGACCGCCTCGGAGCATACAGGCCTTCATATTCTAAAATTGAGCATACTGTTTTCGTCCTTATGGTATTATGCAATCAAGCGTCAAAATTGTCATAAAGGCGATTGATTAAGGGCTATATTCCTTTGCTTGCGTTGCGACTAGACCTAATTAATATAAGGAATTGGGCTCAATTTAATTTAACTTGCGAACTGTGTATGATACATTAAAATGGACTGCACGGATCCCAACCAGAGTCCATCCAGCGGTCGTCATGCTAAAAGATGTGGAAGAAGTTGTAATATGTTTAACTCTATTCAGTCCCTCTCGGCAAATTGTGAGAATATTTTTCCCTTCACTTTATGATAATCAAATACAGAATAATAGTTTCAATACTCCTAAAGCCAATCGTTTCAAATTAATGCAAAAAATTCCAAAAGACTATCAAGTAAAGTGCACTTCCGGCTCAATCGATCTCAATGCAAATAGGATATGAACATTTAATCGTCTTAAATACTGAATTCTAACATTCTACGTTCGATTGTTTTGTATTTATGCAGAAAATTCAAAAAATGTGTCAAGTAAAGTACAGATGATTGCAACCATAATGCAAAAAATAGTTGTTTTTGCTTGTGTTGCCTTGAGCTCTTTACCAATAGCAAATCAAAAGATAAGTTGGTTGAGTGCCTATAATGTCTATATAATGGTATTTTTATACACCAAATAGCCTAAATACTTAGGTGTCACAGCTTACCTTTGTATCTGTCACAATTTACCTTGGTATTAGGAGAGTTGTGACACGGCGAGTAGTTTCTGTTTTAGTAGATTTTTATTAATTTTGATAATCGTTTCTTGAGAAATATTAATTGAGTTATATTGACTTCTCGGTCCTCCCTACTATATTTGTTCGTCATGCAAACTTGTGAAGAGATTTTACGAAAAAAAAATTATTGAATCGATTTTAACAGATGAGAATAAGTGTTAAAACAGTGTTATTAGATTGTTTTTAAAATAGATTCCTAGATTTAGCTTTACGTTTACTTGAGTAGAACATCTGTATTTACACTCTGAGAAATATAAATCGCATCGTGAAATAGAATTCTACACACATAATTCATGGAAAAGTTTGAACATTTCTACGAACAACTCTATTCAATGATGTTGCACTTTTGTTGAAGCTCCACCTTTAGTTTCATAGTTTTATGAAATAATTCTATCACAAACGTCGCAACATCACAAAAGTTATACCGGATGTCATACTTACTGCTTGAAAATGTCGGCAGGGTCCTTTGATAAATCATGAATATAGTTTATAACTTGCTTTGAGAAAGATACTCAAACTCTGATGATCACTTGCTATCCGAAACTTTCTGCTAGAGATTGAATCAAATGATAGGTTATCAAATTTAATTAGGAATCTACCACTTTCATCCTCTATCTTCCTGAAAGTAAACCTGAAGAATCATTTCAAATTTATTTCAAACAACTTTAACAAAAATGGACATAAAAGTATATCACCTAATTTTTATTTCAACATTTATTTCAAATAGAAAATAATAATATCTATGCTGTGTACATCATTACCTCAGCGCAATAACAAAAATGATCAATGAAACCTTCTGTATTTGCTTTTTCTTTGATTCATGTCATCTTCGGTACAGACTCAATAACATAAAATCTAATGTAAGTCAAGATGAAGTAAACAATCTTTCAAGTAAATCAAAGAAAATGTTTGAAGTTTGAAGTGGTGGTAAAACTTTAGGTAAGTAAATATAAAATGATGTAATTTAAAGTAAAGTGCATCAAGAAATAAACCAAAGTAAAAGATCTATAAAGACTCAATTCCGATCGTAGAATCATAAAATTGTATCATGTGCTCTTTCGGAACTGGAAATTTCAGTTTTTGCCGATTTTGTAATGGATGTTATTATTGAATCTAACCATCCACACGATTTTGTGAATCAAATTGAACATGGGTTATTAATATATTAATTAATTCAATATGTCGGTCGCAGTCATTAATGATGAATATTAAACGGCTTCCAGGAAAATACAATCAAGAGAAAATCATTCAATTGAGATTACATAAAATATTAATATATTAATGGATTTCACAATAATTCCCTTGATTGAATATAATTGAATGAGGAACGCCCTGGAAATGACTTCTTCTGGACGTCCTAATTTATTATTTATTCATATATCTTTATTAAAACTTTCCTTGTCTCCGGAGAATAATTTGACTGGCGAACGGATAAAATTTCTAGGCAACAGTGACAAAAATGTATTAGCTGTAAATTGCAATTTTTGTTACTAAATTATATAAAAAATTATAGGAATATAATTATAATTCATTTGTACTGGATACATGTATACAATATGAATGATTCATCACTGTTTCCAGAATTAATTGAATTTACAGTAGCGCTGATAAGCTAATAATATTATGCTCCCACATCTAGATCTAATATATACAATACAAATAAGTCTCATTTGCTTTTAGAATTAATTGAAGTCCAGTAGAACTGATAAATCAATATTGATGCAATGCACTATTGCTACTAACTTCAAGTTGTCATAACATCTTCTCTTCTACATTAACTGCATCTATTAGTCTCCCAAAAACGTAGTAAGAAAAATACTTGCTCAAAAATAAATAAAAAATGTTTATTCGCAACTCTTATTGAAGTGCTATTGGAAAAAAAAAATTAAGATAGCGCTGCATTGTAAGTGGTGAAATCTGTTTAAGAAAATATAGGAACGGAATCTAATGAGAACCAACAAAAAGTAAGAAATTTTTGATAGTTTGAAGTCGGCCCCAATGTAGCAAATAGAGGAGATAGTGCATCTCCCTTATATTCTCATGAGCCAACTTCAAGGTGTCGAAATCATAATCATATCTCGTATTCACCCTAATTAGATCCTCATAAGTAAAATTTTTGCTTCAAATTTGAATGAGATCACCCTCAAGGCATAGCATATGTTACAAAAAAAAAAATCTTTCCACCCCTGTGGATGGATCCTTTTTTTTGCATTCGTATTCAACTAACCTCATAGTACGTCCTTTCTATAAGAAAAAAATATATATCTGACATGGACATCATGAGACTTATTGTACATCATTGGATATATTTTTTGCATATAATAATATGCTAATCAAACACAAAATTCCAACGTTTCGCGGATAATCGTTATGGATTTATCCAGAAAATTATCAAAATCTGTCAAGTAAAGTGCGCTTTCGGCCCAGTAAGTTGCTTTAGAAACAGTAGGTCATCATTTTTATCCTACAACATTCCAGAATACTGATTGCCAGAAGACTGACATTTCAACACTCTACAGCTGATCGTTTCGAATTTATGCGAGAATTTCCAAAAGACTGTCAAGTAAAGTGCACTACCGGCTCAGTCGATCTCATGAGACTAGGGTAAGGGTAGCCAGCTAGTTTTATAGTTTCAAAAACTGAATACTAACACTACGTTCAATTGTTTTGGATTCATGCGGAAAATTCAAAGAATCTTTTGAGTAAAGTGCACATCTGGTACAGACGATTGCAATCATAATGCGAACCGTACAATCAGATGTTATTGAAGTGCTGATTACAAAAATAATCAGGCTGGATTTATGCGGAAAGTTCAAAAAAGTTACAAGTAAAGGGCACTTCCGGTTCAGACGATTGCAACCATAATAGTCCAAGATCCCAGACCCGCCAGACCTTACTTATTTTCTGAGAAACAAAATTTGTGGATTAGAATAGTGTTAGTCGGTACTTTGATCATACACATATTTACTAGTTTGTGCCGACGGCCAATTTATAGATACGAGGTGTTATAGGTACATCAAGACAATACTCACTTTTCTTGAAGTCTGAGTGCTTATTTTTATGTAAGTTCTAGAGAATATTGTTGGAAATTGATAATCAACACTGCCAGACACTTCTCATCGGCAGTAATTCCTGCTAAACGCTTTAAAGCTCGCAAAAAAATATCGTTATCTTACTTATAATCTGAGTCCCAATTTTTTTATATAACACTCAGTGAGCAATTTCAAGACTTTTTATGAATAGCCAGACCAAGGAAGAGTTGGATGCCCATAGATACTTCACTTACTATCAAGCCTACAAATAGTGACCTAGCGCTTTTTTTCACAGCGATATTTTAGATGTGTCCGGAGGATGTTTAGCCCCACGATTAATCTAGCTGTTAATAAAAAGTATTGAAATTGTACCCTGAGTGTCATATATAAAAATTAGCACTCAAACTATAAGCAAGATCACGTTATTCTTCGTGAGCTTTGAAGAGTCTAGCAGAAATTACCACCGATGGAAAGTGTCTAGCAGTGTTGATTATCAATTTTTAACAATATTATTTAAAACATACCTCAAAATCAGCACTCAAGACCTTAAGAAAAGTGAGTAATGTCTTAACGTACCGCTAGCACCTCGTATCTGTAAATTGGCCGTCGCCACAAACTAGCTAGTATGCGTATGATCAAAGTACATACTAGCACTACATTATTCCACACATCTTGTTTCTCAGAAAATAAGTAGGGTCTGGCGGGCCTGGGATCTTACTCTATAATATGAGTCGCACAACTAGACCCTAGCCCAGTCTTAAATACAAAATTACATACATAAAGTCGAAAAAAGTCAATATGGATTCAGGGATGTTCAAAACGGATATTTAATGGCACTGTATACAATATCTGGCCCAGACCCATTGTTCTAAATGTTATCTTGAGTTAAGCTCGACGATTGCCATAATATGGAAGTTGTACAGCGATTTTCAGGAATCGGCAACAAGTTTTGTTACTTGTTGCAATAATTATTGTACAACAGGATCTCGTGTCATAATCTTTGAGTTTACATTTGGATTTTTGTTGCAATATTCTTCATCATTCATGATAGTGTTATTTCACATACAGCAAGGCTCATGTTGATTTATGTATCAAGACCACAGAGATAATATTTTTTTGTCGAATCTGTGAGAAGGTGCACACAACGTCTTATACGTGGTCATCACAAAAGGATTGAAATCATAAAATTTCATCCATTCAGTTTTTTAGATCAGTTTTAGATATCGCTACTGTAAATTTTGTTTGCCTTTGAAATTGTTTTATTTTATTGTCATCTATGAAAACATGCATGTTTATATCTAGATTTCAAGTCCTAGAGAGGTTGACGGGAGAATATAATATACACGCCGGTAAAAACTGTCCTTTGAATAGTTCATTAAACTGTCCATTCAGGTTATTGGTAGAAAGTATTCACAATTTTTGACAGATTGGTCCCAAAAAATTGAAATTTGATAGTTGTATATGAAAAAAAGTAACATTTGAAAGCTGTGTACGAAAAAGTGAAACTTGGTGATTTCTGCAAAAATGAACAAAGTAACCTCTTCGACCCATTTTTTAAACGCGGACGCTGTGAGCTTTCGAGCGATCGCGATCAATGACGTCAACTATTATTGAGATGACATGAGCATTGCAGTCACCTAGTGGAACGTACCTAAAATGAGTTCATATTCATTCGCACTGCTTCAGTTAGAGCATTAGTATTATTTTCTTTTCGAAAACGAACTATATCTATTCAATTCTAAATGAGAATACGATGAAAATGCATTTTCGGAAACATGTCAACTAATTTTCGTTACGTCCATATTAAAATTAATTTGCGCGAACATAACTTTATAGACATGAATGAATTAATTTCGACGGTGATGTACTTGATGATTTATACAAAATAAACATTGCGTAGACTAAGCATTTACACGTCCTATCTTCAACAACATAAAAACGCGTGGCAGTAGATTTTCTTGATCTAAATTCAATTTTACTTTATAATTATATTGATAGCCTGTTCACAACATTTCATTTTCTATAGATCATTTCAGCTAAGAATAGTCAAAGGATTCTTATAAGACTACGATTTAAGCCTTCTGATTGGCAGGAAATCCGAAGTTCATTATATAGGAATAAATTTCAATGTATAACGATACTGTATTACAGCATGTCGTAATGCTGAAGTTTACACATTTGTTACATGCATCTATATTGCCTCCGATAATGGCAACTTAAATTTTCAAGATGGTTGTACGTTCTTAGAAAGTAATCGACCTTTGATTTTCTGTTCTATTTGAACTGGAAACGGTGTGATAATCTATTCCAAATATCCAAGTGTAATTTAAGTGTGAAATTGAGAAACGTTATCAATCGTTTATTCTATTTGTGACCAATCAGATCAATAAGTGTTGATTTTCGCAAATAAATATGTCTCTATCAATAAATGGATTATTTCATTTTAATAAATAATCAAATGCATGATATTCCAACTAGTCATTCGATAGTAGGACCTAATTGAAGCTCATAACAAAGTTCCGAAGGACGAAAAAACTTTATTATTACATTTTATAACTTCTATTTTATTTTACAAATAAGTAATACCAATTTTTCACTCACCTTGAGATGCCAGGCTCAGAAATCGACTCCAAACTTATGACAAGGAAACTGTACACCACTTATATCACTAAAATCTGGTCCTAATTATCAAAAAAGCAATGCACAAAGTCTCCAATATTCATTCAACAGCTCAATAAAGCATTCATTTTATGATTTCAATTAGAACAATAAAAGTTATTCACAAATTCACACACAGATAGACGCAAAGGGCCGTCAACGCAAGCGTCAAAAGCGCGAATACAACTACAAACACTGTATTTCTCACACTCGGTCGGCGACTTTCCAGCAGGAGCATTCCTGCTTAGAACGTGTAAGTCCCATAGGATCGTGATTATTACGCTAATAGAACAAATGCATTTAGTTACTCATATATCAAGAAGTAGAATATTAAAATGTATCAATTATTGAATATTTAAAAAATTATTGGGAAAAATAAATTTTGTGATTGTTGTAAAACTTTGAAGTGTTTTAGTTGTGCAAAATGAATTTCAATTATTGGTGGTATACTTAAAATGTGTTCTAATTGATAGACATTAGTTTGAACGATGTTTTAATTGAAGTTTTGAGTACAAGTGGAACAGCAACAATGGACGACAATAATGTGTAAGTATTACATTTTAATGATTGATTTTATTGGATTAAATTCGCAATGATTCAATTTAAGAAGAAAGTTGCTGTGAGGAAATAGATATGCTAGATGCAATTGAAATTTTGGTTATTATTTCTTTATATCTAAATATTTGTAATGGTTTTAAGCCAACCAACTAGAATTCAAACTTCTCCAAATTATTATTGTATGCAAATTTTTATTTTTGACTTGACCTATAATTGTTCTAGGGGCTTATTAGAAATAACATCAAAATTTGAGCCAATATGAATAATGAAATAATCGAAGCTTGGTAGTTATTGGATATTTAGCGATCAAATTTCATAGTTTAATTGCAAGAATCTTAGTAATTTCACTTGAAGAACTTGCCGCTCAATTCACGTTCTGAGCTATATTATTCTAATCTGCTTCAGTTTATATAAATGAAAGTTTCCCGTGGCAAATAATTACTAGGCTTTTAATAATAATTTTCAGTCCTACTACGACAAATAAAAAACATTCAACTCGAGTCAATCACTATACTTCATCGTTATGTTCAAAATATGTTCAGAAGCTATCTAAATTTCATTTTAATTTGACATTACTCCATCAAATAATAATAAAAGAAATAATGACTCATAAGAACAAGAGTTCACACAGGTAAACAACCCAATCAATTTAAAAAATAGTGGTTAACCAGAAGCAAGAAACTGGTAATAATTCAGGCTACTATCAGGAAACGACAGCAGTTTAAATGTGCGTTTTATACAACGGTATGAATTATGGGTAGCGATAGGTAATTGGAGTTAGAACCTAGACCTTGTCTGCTATTTGATTATAATAAAAATAATGATCTACAAAGAGTTCGAACAATAAATTCAATGAATAAACAATTTTTACGTTTTGTTTATTTTGGATAGGATAAAATAGATCAACATGAATTCCAATTCAATTTTATTTCTATTTACATTATAATGTGAACGCTATAATTGAATGACTCGATGACCTTGATCACTCATTGATAATGAAGGATCGGATCCGTAAAACCCGGAAATATAATCATATATGAAAGTGAATTATTATAGTCCAAGATCCCAGGCCCGCCAGACGTTACTTATTTTCTGAGAAACAAAATGTGTGGAATAGAGTAGTGCTAGTATGTACTTTGATCATACGCATATTCGCTAGTTTGTGCCGACGGCCAATTTACAGATACGAGGTGCTAGAGGTAGGTTAAAACATTAGTAACTTTTCTTAAATTCTGAGTACTGATTTTTATGTATGTTCTAGAGAATATTGTTAAAAATCAATAATCAACACTGCCAGATACTTCCCATCGGCGGTAATTTTTGCTAGACCCTTTGAAGTTCGCAAAAAAATTACTTCATCTTACTTACAGTCTGAGTCCTAATTTTTATATATGATACTCAAGGAGCAATTTGAACAATTTTTGTAAGGAGCCAGACCAATTGTAGGGGCCAAACATCCTCGAGACAAAATTAGAATATCGCTCTGAGTATGAGCGCGTGGTCATTATTTGAACGCTTAAAAGTAAACGAAATATCTATGAGCATCCAATTCCTCTTTTTTTTACTCACGGTCTAATTTAGTCTACTGTGTGTGTGTGTTCAGCATATAGTATTTTGTTAAGTCTGTTCAGCACAACTGTCATTTCAGTTACAACGCGTGTAAAGAAAAAAAAAACTATTTGCAGTGTCTGGAAAGAAAAATGATGACAGAGTTATCTAACTGTGTTCTTACTTACTTGTACTAAGTTCAAGGAAGTATTGTGAAACCGACAAAATTCACATATCGATATTTTGATGGATACATCTGTTTTGAGCATCCCTGAATCCATTTTGACTATTTTTGGCTTGATGTCAGTACGTACGTTCGTGTGTGCGTGCGTAACTCGCAAATCTCAAAACTGGTCCAACGTAGAATGTTGAAATTCTGTATTTAAGACTAGTATAGAGTCTAGCTGTGCACCTCGCATTATGGTTCCAAGCGTCTGTACCGGAAGTGCACTTTACTTGAAACTTTTTTCGAATTTCTCTAATAAATTCAGAATGATCGACCGTAAAATGTTGCAATTCAGTATTTGAACTTGAAGTACACTTTACTTGAAACTTTTTTTGAATTTTTTGCATAAATATAGAATGATCCGCCATAGCATATTGAAATTTCGTATAAAGAACTTCTATAACATCTTATTGTACATCTTGCTATATGATTGCGATCGGCTAAACCGGAAGTGCACTTTACTTAAGACTTTTTTTTCAACTTTCCGCATAAATCCAGAATGATCAGCCGTAGGATACTGGAATAAAGCATTTGAATTGCTGTAGCATCTCAATGGTCATCTTGTATTTTTGTAACAATCGGCTGAGCCGAAAGTGCACTTTATATGACAGACTTTTTGAATTTTTCGCATAAATTCTAAACCATCAGTCGTAGAATATTTAAATTTTGTATTAGGCACTTTTATAATATCTAGTTGTACACCTTGCATTATGATTGCTATCGACTAAGCCGGAAGAGCACTTTATTCGAGACATTTTTTGAATTTTCCACATAAATCCAAAACGATTTAACGTAAATTATTAGAATTCAGTATTTAGGACGACTATACCGTCTAGATGCTCATATCCTATTTTTATTGAGATCCACCAAGCCGGAAGTGCACTTTACTTGACAATCTTTTGGAATAAAGAACTTGATATATATAGAAACAGTCTTTCGTCCTTGAGTCAACAACCGAATGCTGAAAATTTTCAAGAAGTTTTATTGTATTTATATCTCATCGTATTGGAATTATCTCTATAATAAAGCGTTGGAATATTACTTAATTATTACTGAGAACTTCTATTACACTACTAGCAGCATAAGTTCAATGAAATTATGTAATAAAACCATCAAATTATTACGCTCACACTCATACTCACCGCGATATTTTAATTTTGTCTGGAGGATATTTAGCCCCTACAATTGGTCTGGCTCTTTACAAAAAGTGTTCAAATTGCTCCTTGAGTATCATATATAAAAATTAGGACTCAGACTATGAGTAAGATGAAGTAATTTTTTTGCGAACTTCAAAGGGTCTAGCAAAAATTACCGCCGATGGGAAGTGTCTGGCAGTGTTGATTATTGATTTTTGACAATATTCTCTGGAACATATACAAAAATCAGCACTCAGAATTTAAGGAAAGTTATTAATGTTTTAACTTACCTCTAGCACCCCGTATCTGTAAATTGGCCGTCGGCACAAACTAGCGAATATGCGTATGATCAAAGTACATACTAGCACTACTCTATTCCACACATTTTGTTTCTCAGAAAATAAGTAACGTCTGGCGGGCCTGGGATCTTGCTCTATTATGTTCCGTTAATTATAACAAAAATGTTTCCTCTCAAAATTGATCCATATAATTTTTTTCAAATATTGACGATATACGGCCTCCGCCTTAGTGAAATTGGCATAGCCAACGGTGATGTTTTTTGAATAAATTCAGCCAGTTTTTGGCAATTTATTAAAACTATTTTGTTCTCTTTTTAATTATATTGTGAAACCAAAAATAAATCACATTCCTAAATTTTGATGAAAATATCTGTTTAGAGCATCCCTTAATCTACTTTGACTATTTTCGGTTTCATGTAGGTACGTATGTACATTCGTAACTAGCAAGTCTAGAAACCTGCCGACCGCATAATGTTGAAATTGTGTATTTGACACTGGTATTAGGTCTAGTTATGCACCTCACATTATTGGTAGCAATCGTCTGTACCGGAAGTGTACTTTATTTGGAGCTTTTTTTTAATTTTCCACATAAATCCAAAATGATTAGCCATAAAATACTGAAATTCAGTATTTGAGACTGCTGTAGCATCTAAATGATTATCTTTTATTTTTGTACCAATTAGCTCAGCCGGAAGTGAGCTTTATATAACAGACTTTTCGAATTTTCCGCATAAATTCGAAATAATCAGTCGTAAAATATTGAAAATTCGTATGAAGCACTTTTATAACGTCTAGTTGTAAACCTTGCATTATGATTGCAATCGTCTGTATCGGAAGTGCACTTTACTTGAAACATTTTTTGATTTTTTTGCAATTATCCAAAACGATAAATAGGTTTCTAAACTAAAGAGCAATATTCAAGCTTAGATCTAACAAGGCTGTAATAAAGAGTGAATATTGCCTGAAAATTTTGAAATCGCCGTGTATTACGAATTATAAATACTGACATTTTTAGAGCTGATGATGTTACGTGTTGTACATGTTCAATAAATGTCAGTTTGACATCAAGAATAACACCTTGTTATAATTTCATTGGAAATTGTATAATTAAAATTCAACTCTGATTTTTTGCGTCTGAATGATATCACTTTGCATTAACTAATATTTAGAACAAGTTTATTGCTCAGGCACCATTCGGTTAAGCGATTAAGATCGTCTTGCAATGCTATACAATCTTCCAAAGTGAAAATAGCACGATATATCTTTAGGTCGTCTGCAAACAATAAGAAATTAAATATGTTTTATTGGGTATAAGTTCTGTAATTTATTAGAAACACAACGTTTCAACAGCAAAGTGCTGCCTTTTTCAAGTGAAAAGAAATATAAATATAAATAAACAAAATTGTCAAGACAACAAAAATAAAAATGAAAGTACAAATCATAACTAGATTAGTTTAAAATATATCAACTCCTAGGATCGTAGAGCTCTGCCTGTAATTGATGATTCAATATCCACAGGTCTTCAGGAGATAATAATGAAGGTCTAAATAGGGAAATTGTCAACTCCTTGTGGTTCTAGGTCAATCTGGCTCTACTCTTTTTGGTTTGGCGCATAACTGAACCATCCACAGATCTTCAGGAGGTGGTGATAAAGTAACTCTTGCAAGTAGATTCGTAGATACAAATAACTTGAAATTATGAACAAATGATTGGTAGCCATGATCGATTAAATTCATAACCAGTATTCAAATTCAAATTATTCGGTGATTTTTTAATTTCAATTGCTTCTCTTATAAGCCTCTTGAACCAATTGTTCTCTTTAGCCAGAAGCTTCGTATTATTGAAGTCAATGCCATGTAATTCTTGAATAGCATGCTCAGCCACAGCAGATTTTTCTGGATGGTTAAATCTTATATGACGAGAATGCTCTTTCAATCTTGTTTCTACAGTCCTCTTGGTTTGTCCAATATATACTTTGCCACATTGACAAGGAATCTTGTATATACCTGGATACTGTAGAGGAAATCTGTCTTTAACATTACCAATAAGATTTCGAATTTTCAAACTGGAAGTGTATGAAGTCTTAATGTCATATTTATGTAAAAGCCTTCCAATTTTATCTGTTATATTGGCTACGTAAGGTAACGTAACAAATATTTTCTTATTATTTGGATCTTGAACAGGTGGCGTAGAATTCTTCTGTCTTAAGTGCTTTCTTAATCTGTGTTCTATTATATCCATTCTTCAAGAAAACATCATCCAAAAATTTGATTTCATCAGAAAGTTTACTTGGATGACATAATGAAGAGGCTCTCTGATATAAAGTTTTAATAGTACAAAGGATGGTGATTTGATGACTGATGTAAATATTGATTTGTTTGGGTCGGCTTCCTATATACAGAATGGATAAGTTTGCCGTTACCTTGTTTCTCTAGGTAAACGTCCAGAAAAGGAAGACAGTTATTTTCTTCAACCTCAATACTGAATTTAATGTTCCTATGTTGCATGTTAAGATGATCCAAAAAAGCATTCAATTCATCTCTACCATGAGGCCAAACAGCAAAGACATCATCAACGTAACGAAGCCAGACAGTAGGTTTCTTCATAGCAGTGTTTAAAGCTTTTTGTTCAAAATTCTCCATGTAAAAATTAGAAGATAGAAGGAGAAATAGGGGAACCCATGGCGACACCATCAATTTGCTTGTAGAAATTACCATTAAAGATGAAGAAACAAGAAGTCAAACAATGTTTAAAAAGCTTGACAATATCAGATGTAAAATGATCTAATAATTTCAGAGTGTCGATGATAGGTACTTTCGTGAATAAGGATGAAACGTCAAAACTGACAAGTAAATCATTATCTGTCAATGTCATATCACTAATCAAATCCACAAAATGACGGGAATCCTTGACGTATGATGTAGTATGACCAATCATCGGCTTCAACAAACTATCCAAATATTTGGCTAATCCATATGTTGTTGAGCCTATTGAATAAGAAATTACTCTCTAGAATCAGTGATATGTCATTAATGAAAAGAAGAACGTCTCAAAATAGAGCCTTGGGGAACTTCATATGAAATATTGAAACTAGAAGAGTTGTGACCAAGAAAGTATACAAAAAAAGTTCTATTTTTAGTAGAAGGATATTGATATCAATTTGATCTAAAGCTTCAGTAAAATCATTAAATATAGGCATCAACCTGCACATTATTATCTACAGATGAAGAGATAAAATGGGTGAAAGAACATAAATTGGTTACAGTTGATCTTTTAGCCATAAAACCATGCTGATTAGGACATATTTGCTCTTTGACTTGAGCGCATATTTTTGTACAGAAGTCTTTCAAAAACTTGCTGAAATTGGACAATATTGCAATTGGGCGATAATTTCTGATGTAATTAGTATCTCCAGCCTCCCGTATTGGCACCACACGAGCACGTTCCCAAATTTCAGGAAAGGAATTAGTTTTAATCGATAAGTTAAAGATATGACCAAGTGAAAGAGAGAAAGGATATGAAGAATCTTCAATAATCATACTTGGAATGAGATCTGGACTGCAGGACAAATTATTTTTCAAATTTTTAATAGCTATTTGTATATCATCACATGTTAAAGTGTTTTGGGCTTTCAAGACGATAGTACCGTTTAGATGCTCATAAACTATTTTCATTGAGATCGACTGAGCCGGAAGTGTACTATAATTGACAGTCTTTTGGAGTTTTTTGCATAAATTCGAAACGATCGCCTGTAGAGTATTGAAATTTGGTATGTCAGTCTGCTGTAGCATCTGATTGATTGCCTTCTATTTTCATGAAAATAGACTGAATCGGAAGTGCACTCCAGTTGAATTTTTTTTTAAATTTGTGCATGAATTCAGTATTGCTGGCCGTAGAATCAGAATTTAGGAATGTTGTAGCATGAGATTAGCCGTGGAACGATGAAATTTTGTGTTTGATTATCGTATTATTATATTCAAAAAATATATCTGATGATGTATAAGTAAGTCATGTGATGTCTACGTCAGTTTTTTTTAGATAGACTATTTCTTCATTTAGTTAAAATACAGGCCCGCTTGTATCTCTACCCGCGTTGCATCTAGAACACCGTAGAACAATTAATAGTGTCCAAATATAATTTTGTTAGAACATATGTTAGTCTAATAAGGGAAACTCGTTACAATACCTAATTTTGCTTGCTCGCAGATATATTCAAATATTCGGACTATTTTTGCACTAATGTCTGTCCTGATAGAGTTTAAATTGAAGGATTTTGCTTGTATAGTCCATTCATATTTAATGTATATATTCTAATTCTATTAAATATTTTATGCTAGTCCCTGATATTTATCCTGAAATTACAATATTATCCGATTTGGTACATAACAAAATAAGCTGGTCTGAATAGTATTATCCATTATGCATTAATGGAAAGCTTTTGTTCTGGAAAAACTTATGGTTTGTAGCAAAAATATTTTTATTTTAAATGGAAACATTCATTAATTGTTCGTATTGTTATTCATAGAGAATTACTTTGTAACGAATTCAACATTATTATCAGTATAATCAGACTAAATGAGTATATTCAATGTTTTTATATATTTTTTGTTAATCATTTTCATCATATTAAGATAGCGTTTCACCAATTCAATATTAATAAACGTCTATTGATTGATAGTCCTGGAAAGATTATAAAATTGAAACAATAAAAAAAATCTGCCGGTTATCACTTTTATTATTAATGGGTACTCATGAATTTCATTATTCCCTCAAGCACGTTGTTACATAAGTGCCCTTCACCAAACGTAATACTTTTACCAAGCAAAGTGCTCTCGAAAATTATCCGAATTAATATATGACCTTACGAAACTTTAACTGATAGTTTCCAATAGTCTCTAGATCCTCTAATAAGAAACATAATAATACTCTTTTCAGGTAGATCAATCCAAACTTCAATTTTATTATTATTATTATTATTTTCATGGTGACTTTATCAGGTTGAATTAAGGTTTTTCTCAGTGAGACAGTCCTGATGATTTTCATAACAGGATGGAGTCAAAATACCACATAGTCGGGAAGCCGACCGTATCTTATGTTCTCTGATCGGACTTGCGGTCAAATTCTATTTGAAATGATCGAGTATTTGGTGGTTAGTAGGATGCCAGACGTTATAGATGCAGGATCCTGTCCTAAGTGTCGAAAAAAAAGACTAGTACCAATCGATAGCGAAGATCAAGTACTTTAAAAAAAAACAGAGGGCCATGCCTTGTCCCGCCCAGGAGGGCAACAAGTATAATCCATTTTCGTATTGAACTTACCTGATCGAGCTTATGATAGTCATTCTTTTCAAATTGAAGCTGGAACTTTCCTGACTACGAAAAAACCAAGTTACCAATCTTCCTACCTGTCCGAGAAGGCTGCAGCTGTACTTCGCTCATCGAAGTTGTTTTTTCTTCTTGTAGCTTGAGCCTTTCTGAATACGAGAATACCGAAGTGCTGCCTCTCACACTATCTGGGAGGGCGGTAGCCATTATTAAAGTCTAACTGATTTATACGTCCTATTTTCGAACGCAGCTGTACTTCTCTCATCGAATGTACCGCAGTGTTTCCGTATTCAGGGAGATTTAAGCTTCATATTGAATAAAAGTTAAATGAGAGAAAAATATACAGAATATGCGTTACACTTAGAGATGTCTGCCTTGTCAGACAGGGCGAGAGGCAGCACTTTGGCTTTTTTGTGTTCAGGAAGATCCGAGCTACAATTTAAAGAGAATGATCTACATTCGATGAAAAAAGTACAGCTGCTTTCGATATTGGAACCTAAAAATCGGATATACTTTAAGAGTGGCTGCCGCCCTCCCGACTACGGTGAGAGGCAGCACTTCGGTATTCTCGAGCGAATACCACCCTTCCGGATAGGTAAAAAACGGTACCTTGGTTTTTTTTATAGTCAGAAAAGTTCGAATTTCAATTTGAAAAGAATAACTATGGTGAACTCGATCAAGGATGTTTAATACGCGAACGGATTACACATGAAGGTGGCTGCCGTTCTCCTGGACAGGACAGGACGTGGCATCCTGGTTTTTTCTTGAAGTACTTGACTTTCGCTATCGATTGGTACTAGTTTCAATCGTTAGTTCTATTAGGGAAGCTGCGTCAAAAAACTTTACCAGGATCGACCTTCAACTTCATGAAAGAGCTCTGATTATTAAGGTCCTTTTGTGGATAACCTTGTAAAAAATTATTTTTGTAACACGTATACTAGAAATACCCTATTATTGAACTGATTTCAGCTTCAATAGCTCTTAATTCCAAACCAAGAAAACAATTATAATTGAATTGACTGTTGAGAGGAAATGAATAATAATTGTGGATCATTGATGCCATTGATATTTTCTACTTTTTTGTTGTCTGTCAATATTAATATTTGGAAAAGAAAATTGTATCATGGGATGTGTTCGTTACAGTGTTGCATTTACTGTGAACGTAATAGCACAGAAAATGTGAAAAACCTAATGTAATATCATTCAATGTGATAAGTCATGAAAGTCATGTTTCGTAGTATTAGTTTACTGTAAATGTGATCGCAATTGCAATAATTTGTTAAAGAATTTGATGAGATTGTTCTAATACAAAAAAATTCATCTAAAATGTTTAGTGATAGGGTACTTTAGTGCACTTGTTACAAAAAGTATCGTATGCAACACGGACACTGAATGATCGTCATTTTTGTCAGGAATAGGCTTGCTAGATGTCTCGGTTTTAACATGTTACCCTGTTTTTTGTGCCACAGCAGTTTAGGAACCCGTAATCAGCAAAATTAAATACGGGGTAAACAAAGCTCCCGCTTGTAAAAGCTGCTTTCTCTAACAGTATGTATACATTTGAAAATTGAAGATTTTGTCATGACATAATGCTGGATAAAATGTTTGCCGTTAAAGTCTGAAACCCGTATTTTGATACTGGTAGTCCTCAAATCGAGAAGTGATAGGGAGCAGCCCTAGTCACGAGCGAAATTGGCAATACGAAGCTACGCCTTGGTCTTCGCCCTCGCCTTCGTCGAGGGCAGTCAACTTCACTCTGGACAATAACGGTCGTTCGGTCATTATAGCACAATATACTATTGTTTTTTATCTAGTAGTCTTTTGGAATAAACTTCTAAAAAACTTATTCGTTCATTTTCTTTAATTCTATTTGATACCAACTTGGGTGTCCTTCGAATTCTCGTACTTCTTCATGTGCCCTTCCGATATTTGTTTTCAAATTTCCCAGAAACGCTTACTAGAGCTGAACAGGGCCACATAAGGTAATCCTGATAGAGACTTGATAGCTCCTCTGGGTTACTTTCTTATTAGGCTCTCATTTGACATTCCTGAGCCGAACCTTTTTTATGGAAAGGATAACATCATTTGATCCATATCAGGCCTTTGCGATAAATTCGAGTCGGGATGATATCTTGATTGGAAACATTTAAGAGATTCAATCTGCAAATATGAAATTGTATCCAATATAGCAAACTTCTTTTATTCCTTCTCCTCTCATTCTCATCATAACTTTATGAAAACGTTCAATATAATAATCATCGAACTCCGTACCTAATAAAATAGTTGGTGAATGTTGCAGACAGAAAGTTGGTACAAAATAAAAAATAAGAATAAAGTTTGTTTTAGGTCAATTAAATTTCAAAAATTCATATAAAAATTCATTAGTTCTTGATATGAGAGTATTTGAAAGCTCATTTTATAGAATATTTGCATAAAAAACTCATCGAGAAGTTTGAAAGAATTATTCATAAAAAGTTCTTATACCAATCTGTGATAGGATCACATTGAAGTACAAAGATTTATTGCAGATGAATGAACAACCAATTCATCATGATCTCAAATTCAATATATATTTTATATCATTGTATCAAATCGTGAGCTATTTACGGAAGAGATCAGTGGAGCACATCTGTATAGCACTTTAGATTATTTTTATTCTAAAACGAAATTGGAACGAAGCTTACAGCTTATTTTGAAAATAATTTAAAGGAGGATTCTTATCCCCTATGTTTTCATTTATTTTGTACTTCTCACTTATTCTATACAAAATTAATTTCATTCGCCTAGCAATTTAGGTTTAAATATAATTTCTCTCATGAATAATGTTTCTTGACAGATATGAGAGAAATTTGCATCATTATCATCATCATACACCGTTGCGTACATTTATCTAATATTGATACCATTTACAATTATAACCAGATAAACCGAACCAACAAATGTAAATTGATCCTATTTTTGTTTAATCTGACCGACTCAGTATCTCTCACGATCGTCGATCCAACGCGTGCGATAATCTTTTACATTGTAGAATGACCAGAATTTTGTATTCATGTTATAATAAAAGACTTGGTCATCTCACAATTCACTCCTGATGATCTTCAAATCCTTATTAAAAACTATTAGTCCAGTCAAGTTAGCTCCAAAAAGAGGGGTACCCTTGCATAAATTCCCAAGAATCTGAAAATTGACATGAACCTTAAGGATACCATTATAGTGGAGTCGTGAGAAGTCCCCATCGATCCCACGTGTGCAAAAAGTTTTATGCAGGGTTTAAACTCGCAAAAATGGATTTTTTTGATTTTTTAGCGAAACGATTGATTTTATGATAAAAATAGTACATACAAAAATTGTAGGCCTTCTAATTCTCTACAAAAATGATGAATACACTATTTTTCTTCGGACTCACCGTTTCTGAGAAAAACTCATTCTAATGTTATATACTCAATAATACGCATAACTACGCTGCTTATGTAAATTATGGACGCATAATATAAGTGAAGCTACTACTCTGCGTGAATAAAGGATATTTGATTTTAATTCTAAGAAAATTAAATGAAAAGAAACTCAGTTCCTCATTTTATGTGAGCATGTGATCTTGAGCAACATCTGTCTACTGTTTGTGGCAGTGTCCATCTATTACCTAATTCAAATTATTTATATTGGTAAGTTACGTTACGCACCTTTAGCAAAACGTACATATAATAAAAAACTTGTGCAATTAGCTTGCCATCTTCCAGCCTAGGCTTCTGCTCATCAACATTCTTATCGAGTATATTACCAGGTTCAAGTGTGGTTTGGTAATCAACTGGACCCAGAAGAAAGAGGCTGGAAGCTGATGAATAATGTATTGGAACCAATCCACACTCTGCTTCCATCTGCACCAGAAAAGCTCCTTCACACTATTTTTTGTAACTGCAAGAAGGGGTGTAATTCGAGATGCCGCGGCAATATAGTAGGCTTACTTTGTTCACCAGCATACACTAGCTGTCAAGGCCAGTCGTGTTCAAATAAAAAGTCTCCAACAGAAGATGATCCTTACATCAACGACGAAATAACTGATGTATCGCTATTTGAACAAACTTACGTCAACTCAGGAAGATGAAGATTAAGAAGAAGTTGAATAAGAAAACCTAATATTATATCAAACTTGAATAAGCAGACCGTAGAGTAGGCCTACCAAGGAAACCACATAGAAAAAAAAGCGCAAAGTACACTACCCCATGAGTGGCGTGGGAACGTGAGCATATTATGGGGAATATAAATTTAAAATGGCTTTTTCTCAGAAATGGTGAATTTAAGGGAAAAAAGTGTTAAAAGCAATTTTGTAGAGAATTAAAAGGTCTACAAGTTATGTATGAGCTATTTCTATCATTAAACTGACCATTTTGTTGAGAAATTCAAAAAACTCATTTTTGCGAACTTTGACCTCGCATAAAATATTTTGCACACACGGGATGAATTGGGACTTTCCACAGATTCATTCTAATGGTATCCCTAACGTTCATGTAAGTTTTCAGCTTCTTGGGAATTTATGCAAGGGTGAATGTCTATTTTGACTGGACTATATCATTATTTAGTTATCTTTAGGAATTGGTGCAACTGTTTAAAATTTTATTTTAGAACGTAGACATAATAAACATATCCAAAGAAACTATCTCTCAATCGATTGCATTCTGCACACGACTGAAGGAAAAGGTTAAAGATTAGATTAGTTGAATGATGAACACGTTCACCATTCATGTGTAGGAAGATGTGAAGCTCAAACTAGAATTGTTGGTGGTGTTTCTAAATAATTTCAATGCATTGTTTTGCAATTGTATTATCTATATTTCAAACAAAATAATCATGATACCACATGGTTTTAATGAGGAACCCTAATTTGCTGTGTAATTTTGTAGTAATATTTGCATTTGTGACGACTTTTTTCACGTCATTTAGTTGACAGATATTTTTAACCAAAATCAAAAAGAATGAATGTCGCTGATCAAACAATAGTTATTTATGTATCTAGTGTACGAAATTATACTTTGGTGCTTGAGAACGAAAGTAGCCGAGACACAAATCATTCGAAAGCACCAAAGAAATTTCGCACGCGTGTTACATACAAAATTTTTTCTACCAGACGTCAAAAAATGGTGGAAAAAAATTATTAAAATCATAGTAAAATACAAAAATTAAGGTTTATTCTTTTGCAATCTAGTCTGTCGTTCTGTAACTACGCAAACAAAATTTAACAAATGCTCGCATATGTCAGTTAAATTTTTCTAAACAAATTTGGTCAGCGTCACTTTTAGAAAACCTATTTTCAATCGATGTAAATGTTGGAAATGACAGAAGATATTAACGAAGTAGCAAATAATGCAATTGCTAACCTATTACCCGAAAAATCAAGAATACAATATGAAAATGCATACAAACAATTTAAGGATTGGTGTTCGCTCAAAAATGTATCAAGAGTGAATGAAAACGTTCTTCTCGCTTATTTTGAGGATAAATCCAAATCAGTTAAGACTTCTACACTGTGGTCATTATATTCTATGTTGAAATCCACTCTGGACATTAAAGAAAACATCAATGTGACAAAATTTTCGAAGTTAGTGCCGTATTTAAAGAAAAAATCTGTAGGATATCAGGCAAAGAAGTAAAAAGTTTTAACGGGGAAACAAGTACATCAGTTCATATCAGAAGCAAATAATGATGACTACTTATTGATGAAGGTAATTTTCTCGATTTTTTTTTAATTAACATTGAAATCATAAGAATTTTTTAAGGTTTTGCTGATTATGGGCATTTCCGGGGCGTGTCGTCGGGATGAACTTATGAAGATGACAATTGATGATGTAGAGAATGCCGGTCGCGTATTAATAATCAGAATACCCTATATCAAGACAAATGTTTCACGAACATTCACAGTGACAGATCTCAATCACATCAAATTATATCGAAAGTATCTGACCCTTCGTCCTATTCATACTACAAATAAACGTTTATTCTTAAGATACTGAAAAGGCAGATGTTACAACCAAGTAGTTGGAGTTAACACCATTGGTTCAGTTCCGTCAATGATCGCAAGATACCTCCAAAGCCTACACCGGCCACTGTTTCAGGAGGACATCTGCGACTCTCCTCGCAGATGCATGAGCAGACATAAGCTGTCTGAAGCGCTATGGAGGATGGAAATCCTCCAATGTTGTCGAAGTGTATATTAAAGATTCCATAGAAAATAAAATAAAAATATCAAAAAAAAATTCGGGTTGTGAAACTGAAAATTCATCTTCACATATTTCCACTAGTACTAATGCCCCACCAGCACAATTTACTATAACCAAGAACATGAAAAATGAAATATGTGAGAATAAGATTGTCAAAGAATGTTTGGATGTTTCTACAAGTGGAATACATATAGGGACGTGTAGCGGTTGCACTATTAATTTTAATATGTATAGCAATAATGATAATAGTTAATGTGTTTTCATAATATTTAAATAAAGCGATTTGTTTCTTCTATTCCAATTTATTTTAAAAATGTGATCATTTTCGTCGTGCACAAAATATTTTTCGCTCTAGTGCGCAAAATACTTTGTGCACGTTGTCAAGATGAACAACTCCAATGCGACATTTCGCATACCAATATTGATGTACAAATGTCATCATTTATTGACGTTTGTAGAAAAAATAATTCTCCACAAGATAAATAAATTAGAGACTTCTTTGATCCTTCAAGCAAAATATCTAAGAATAGTATGATTCTATGGCTACGGAAATAAATTCTGCATGTGTAAAGCTTTTGAATAATCAAGTTCATCTGACATGTAATCATATATCATGAATCAAAACACTGTCTAGTCATATAAAATTATTATTTTGCAGCAGAATTAATATTATAACAAATTTACGCAGAGGATTTTTTTTCCGGGCTACTTACATTATCGATGAAAACATTATTAATATTCCATTGGACTCTCCAGCCTTGCGGAATACCTGAGGAAATGAATTAATTTTCGATTGAAAAAATGAATTAGATATTACATCAATACGCATTGTGTGAAACGTAGATGGTTATCGAATCTATTGCAGCTCAATTTACATTATAAAAATATACGAACGAGTAGTGTTTTCCGAATTATTCATATAATTATCGATTAAAACAATATTAGATTCTCCAATCATTCGGAATACCTGAGGCAATGACTTAGTTTCGGTAAAAAATGAATTAGGTAACATGAATTGTGTGAAACGTGAACTGTTATTCAATTGGATATTCACAGCTCAGTGTAAATATGCTGGCTTTGTAATCCAGACAAGGGCTCGCGGGGTCTAATCCCACCGACGGATAAAGGGTGGGATTAGACAATTTTCACTGATTATAATATACCCTGTGGCGTACTCTTCACAAAAACTAAGAGTACCCTAACTTGACGACTGGTAACCGGCTGAAGAAATATCAATAAATCTACCGATTGTACTATAATTGTCTGCCACACTTATAACATGTGAAAGGCGTGATTGATATAAAAATGGTTAAATTGAGGATTGAGCAAATTGAAAGCAATGATTATGTTTTTTGATAACGATCCTATCTGCATTTGAATTCCCTAATTTGGGCAACCATTGATCTGTTATTTTGATTCCATATATTCTTCTAATTGGATTGAATTTTTAATAAGGGTTTAATAATATTGTTAATTATTAAGCTCAATTGTCTGTTATTCCTATGTCGGAATATTATCATGCATCACAATTATAGCAAGAACAATTCTCTGGTTCTGGTCAAGTTCCCTACGGGATGTTGAATAAAATAATTGCATTATATTGAATTTTCACCTTATAAGCAGCGTTTGAGAATTCAATTTTCTTCCTAGTTAGTAGAATAACTGATTCATAAAAATTTATATGAAGTCTACTAGTATCAAACGTAAATTAGATTTATCAGAGGAATGGAAATATATTTTTCTATCAATTATCATCAATTTATAGACACACACACGTGAAAATTACGCCAGCAATAAATCCATTCGAAACAACTCTTTTCAAGCTTCTCCTTACTTACATTCATAATATTAACATTTGCATTTCCTTAGAAAACTTTGTCATATCAACAAACAAAGTTAAAGTATTCTACTTGATCTTTCTTGAAGCTCAAAGCTATTGATGAACATCTGGGAGAAAAGAGAACTGTATTAGAAGTCTAGCCTCATCTTTTCGTGCTTGCATAACAGTTTGAATGATAAAATAATAAATATTCACCATTATGAGTCTTATATCTCCACCCCATTTCTTTCAAAAAGAGTAACGTCAATCCTAGCAGCTCAAGACTTCCGAAGCTTATTGATGATTTCAATTAATTTATAAACAGAGGACACAATTTCTTGACATATAATCATGCCTCAAGCTTGTCGATACTCAAGTTGGAAAAATTTGTCAGCGATTCTCCATATATGAAACCTTAATTTTACACAGTGAGTGGAACACTCTCTATATATACAGCTACATGAGCTTTCTCGAATAACTTATATGCTATAAAAGATATAATGAAATACTATAGGACAATATTATGCGGATCTAAGGAAGACACCCCATTATGGAAAAAATAGTTATTTACATTACAAGATGCGAAAGTATACTTTTTTGTGTGAGGTGGTATTTGAATGGCCGAGGTGAAGCCGAGGCCGTTCAAAACCTCCGAACACCTGAAAGGGCTTTCGCATCGTGTGATGTATTAAATTTTTTCTGCTACTGTTCTATATAGATATTAATATTAAAAAATGATTATTATACTTGAAACAATGTTATGGATGCTATTTTATTTGTCCAAAATTATCCATAGCAACGGTTTATTTACAATGTTATCTGTCATCAGCGCCTGTCACAGATTTTGAATTTCAATAATTTAGTGGAATATTGCATTTGACCGATTTAAAATGTTAACAGAAAATGAAAATGGTATTCAAAAGGCAGCTTACAATGCAGGTGCCTTACTTCTTGCGGATAAATCCAAAGAAAGGTACAATTAAACATACAGCATGTTTTCTAAACGGCTTGCTGATAAAAACGTTACTCGAATTGACGAAAATGTAATACTTCGGGTGCCGATATTTTGGATTCAAAGAGCGGACGGAAGTGTTCTTCGTAAAGTAATGAAATTGAAATTTCTAAAAAGGTGTTACATGAAATTCACATTAATATTTCCTTAAATATAGAAACAATGACAAATATGAATTTTGACGTAATTCAAAATGATAAAAATCTCCCAATACAAAGTGAAGAAGTTAATAATTCAAATAATATTCCTACCATGAATTTTTCCAATTGTTCAAATTGCATAATTACTTAAAACCAATAAATAGATAAAATTAAATTAAATAGATTGGATAAAATCACATTATTGTTATAAACTACTTATTTATTTGAATAAATCATGAAATTTCCAGTAGATTTGCAATTTTTCAAACTTTTACTTTTTTGTCCTGGCCCCGAAAGTATTACTTTCGTAGCTAGCAACGCATAGCAACGAGGTAACACGAAGGTTTGCTTTCGTTATCGTTCGAGTTGCTAGGACTACAAAGCTCACTTATTTATACAGTAGCAGAAAAATATTATTTTTACACCAGTGGCTCCCAAGATACAACACAAAATTGTATTGTTTCAAATAAGATGATATATATTTTTTAATCTCTTTGGATAGAATATTTATTTCTAAATCTAACCATGTACTTGTCTTATACCCTTATATAATAAAAATATTGAGAAAAATGCGATTGAAATTTGAATTTTTATTTTCATAGCTATTTTCTTGTAGGCTATGAACAATTGAGCTACATTCAATTATTTGTTAATAACTTGCCATCTCTTTCTGAACATGATTCAAATGTTTTCAAAAATGATTCAGAAGTAGCATTATTAATTTCTTTTGGTGTTGAAGTAGCACACGCATCTCTCACGTGATCCATCAAATTTTTTCTTATTGTTAAGGTGCGACCTCATGCGAACGCTCGACGCTCGTTTCCAGCGACAAATTTGGTCACGTGGTACTATTTTAAATTTCCCGGCATTTCAAAATATTCAGCGACAAGTTGCTGCGTCAAACAGCAGCGTCAACATGGCTTCTTTGATTGCAGGGATTAAAAATATTAATATCGAAATTTGACATATAGAACTATAAATCGATTCATTGACGCGGATTTATTTAATAAACGTATTCCAGCGCAACTAATATGGAGTGTGTAGATGGAGGATTAAAAACGTGAGCTGATTCTAGAGGCAAAAAATAGGGATGGCTCTGTTAAACACAAATAGCTCGTTTAGTGCAAAACATCCTGTAACTACTGTTTAAATGATCGAATTACCAACTGAAAAAATTATTTATTAGATTCAAAATAATCAATGAAAGAAAAAGAAATAGATTTCAACTGTACAGAATGAAAAAGATTATATAGCAATTTATGCAACATTCTACTTGGACCAATCCGCGCCACGTCGTATAAATAATAAATAAATCGTTTATTTAGCTGAAGCTATCAACATAATATTAAAAATATAAAGTCATATGACAGAAATATAACTATAAATATACTAATAATATGCCTAACCTAAAAAAAATTTCGAAACCAACTGATTGACGTTGTATTATCAACATTCGATGCGAGCGCTCATGGTGAGCACAATTGTAAGCATCGAACTCCATTTCTCAGAATACGTCATTGAGCTGTCATTGAGCATTGTAGTTTAAAAGTGAAAATAATTGCATATAAAACATAGGAAAACGCTTGTTCTGTTTCAAGCTGTTGTGTTAAGGATGATTCAAGTGAAATATAGTTTCATAGATTTCATGTACCCAGTTATAACATAAAAAAACGAGTGAAGTGAATCAAAGCGGTAAATGGAGTATTGTCTGTCTTGCATTACTAATCTATATAACAAATACGTTTGTAATTCAATTGTGAAATTAGAAATATTCATCATCGATTTGGGACTCATGAATTTATCTCTATCTCTAATTTGTAAGGTGTTTCAGTGATAAAAGTTTGTCGGATGCACTTCGCAATAATTTTGTTGTTAATATTGTTAGCAACATATTCTTCAATATGTTTAATATGGCAAAACTAATTTCACGCTTTCCTTCAATGCTTCCTCGGTAAATAAGATACAGTGTTTGATTCATACAAACCCGATCCGCAAGATCATCGGCGTCATAATTTGAGGCTATCCTGTCAATTTGGACGAATTAAGACGTTTTCTCCAATAGGTACGTTATAATTGAAGAAGAAAATACTCAAAATAAATAATTCCAACTCACCTTTTATGCTATGCAAGTTATATTATACGCACACAGCTGAATTGAATAATATTGATACATTAAAAAAACTATAGGTATGAAACAATGATAAAATAGGAGTTCAATCGTTCTCCATTGCCCGCTAGAGGCGCTAGTAGACTTTATGCACGTGGCCTATAGCAATTTGCAACAATAAATTAATGCAATAAATGATTCAAATTGACAGATGGCAGATTTTGTTTTTCATAGCCTACTGAAAAATAGCTGTGAAAATAAGAGTCATTCAAATTTCAGTCGCATTTTTCTCAGCATTTTTATCATGTTATGGTATAAAACGAATACATGGTTGATTTTAGATTAAAAACTTCTATCAAAAAAGCATCCTATTTGAGAAAATGTAACTTTTTGTTGTAGCTTGAGAGCCATTGATTCAAAAAAATATTTTCTCTCATAATTGAGTGTCTTTCTTGGTCCTGCCTAAGATTTGTATCCAGTATTTTATTGTATCTTCAATAAAATAAAAGTTATTTGAGAAAGCTCGTTTCGCTGCGATACACCTGTATATATCTTATTGTTTCCATTTCAATTATTACAATAATGATATAATGATATCAAAGCGATGATCTACTGGGTGGATGATGAATAAAAACGATAATTGCGAATCAGTAACAATTTAAAATTCTTATTAACACAAAAACCGACTTTTCAGCAAAACCGTTGCCTTCTTCAGGGTTTTGTGTAACCCAGGGCTTTTTAATGACAAAAATCTTTGATATAAGGTGCGGGAATTTCAAAGGAGCTATTCTGAACTCTAAATTATTCATTAATTGTGTTATCTTTTTTTTGTTTGTTTTAATAGTGTGTTAATTATTTATTGAATGTGCGATGTCTGTTTTGTGTGATATTCAATCCAATTGATGCCATGATGACGGTTTAATTTGTTTTTTGTTTTATTTCCAAAGCAATGAGTTCTTGCTAAATTAAGGATGAAGGTAACATCCATTCTACCTGTCTACATCATAACCTCAAGACTTTATATCTGATCCTCATAACTGATTGTCCTACTCATCATATCTCATTCAATCTATATGTTTACTACAATGCTAGGACTACAATAACGGCTGATGCCGTGATCAAGTTATTTATTGAGAATGTGTTCATTATCAATGAAAATGTATGTTTGTTGTCTAATAAGGCCTTAACAAACAACATGAAACGTTAGTGTAGCTTCAGCATAGAAGTGCTGACCTAGACTTGTTACCTTCCTGCCACGAATTTCCTTTTACCCGATCAATTTTCAACACACAAATTCCCTCCCTTCTTAGAATAGTTGAAAGGGAATCGAAACTGTAGAGTAACAAGAAAAATCAAACTCTTTGACTGAACTCCCGTATTTCAATACGTACATAAGTTGTATTATATCCATGGTAACTGTTTATGTGTATATTTCAAAACTAAGCATGTGGAATAAATTGAAGCGAATTATCATACTAATATATTATGAGGATGAATGAAATCACCAACAATTAAATAGGATAACAAGGTACTGCACAATAATCCTGATACTTTCTGAAAAATCTATCAACTGCTAAATATGGGAATCATTCAGCTGGACTTATTGTCTATGTTTCAATTTGAATTGGACGCCCTAATTCATTGCTGCCAAATGTGTAACCATCATTGATATAGTATATCAATTTCATAAATTGAAGTTTTCAGAATAATTAAATCTATTGATGTTATTAAAATCGAGAACATTGTTGACTTAATAGTGATCTAAGATTATAGGTCACTGATGTCGATAGATCTGCCATGAATCAGAAATTGCTTTCTATCGAATTGCATGCTTCAATGTACCTGATCAACATGCAATCTGTAAAATCAACACAAGCTACAAATCTCTCCAAAGTTGGTGATTGACAGAATATATTAGAATACATGTCTATTAAGTTCAAAGCAGTTAAGCCAAGTTTATGGACTTGAAGTTGTCTTACCGCTGCCGTTACCAATCGTTGCAGTTGCTGCTGCTGAAGCTAATTCAATTGAGTTTATGAAATTACAGTTCTGCCGCGCATCTGAACTCTTGACAGTTCATATATGTCGTTCAACATTAGAATCCAATTTTTATACTATTTGTTTACAGTAATTGCAAGGTTTTAAGGATTCTGAAAACACGTACATTGAATTTGAAAAGTAAACTAAAGAAAACAAACTCATGAAAAGGTGCCTGACTCTGTCACAGAACGTTTTAGCTCTGTGACTTGGAAGTGAGTTTTTTTCCTTGGGTATAATAATTGTAAACTTCTAGGGCTGCAACCAGCCACTCTTTCTACTAAAGAATCTAATTATTTTTAAAAACCGGATTCCGTTGGTCTACATTTTGACCTGAATATGTCTATTTACTAGACAAGAGGCTAATCTGATAGGATAAGTTAATTCTGGGGGAATATTCTGATGCTAGTAGGACAATTAAAATAGATTTTTTTGATGTAAATTATTTCAACAGCAAGCCGAGAGATCATGCGAGGTGAGTTTTTAGGAGTTAAATATTAAAAATAGCCTTAACATTTTTTTTTTTTATAAATTCAATACATTTGTGGTAAAATGACTGGCCTATAGATGAAAATAAAGCATAAAGGGATGACTGGCTATAGCCTTTAGCGTATCCGGAAAATTCAACGCCCACAATTCACCGCAGAGAGTTCACCGCGAAAAGTTCACCGTCCACAATTCACCGCACACACAATCACCGCGCATAGAATTCACCGAGCACACAATTCACCGCAAAATGTTCATCGTTCTTATACTTCAATAGGTGCCGTATTATCAGAAACATACAAATTGGCACAGTTAGAGCTTAGTCAATTGTAATGCCAATCAATTCAAAAACGCATCACGCAAAGTGTCAAAAATATGAACAAAAATCAAGAACGATGATATGAATCTAGGATTTGAAGAATATTCTTGTAAATTGTGCTAAGCGCTCTAGTATTTATCTTTTCATTAATATTTAGTTTGTCCTTTTTTATATACAACATCTCCAACGTAGGTCTTTTATTTAAGTTGACTTCATCATGGATAATACTAGTTCCATCAAAATTAAATGTATGTCCTGAATCTATGCAATGTGTAATGACATCTCGGCGTATTTTTATCTAATTTATCACTGTTTCGTTTGTGTTCATCAAGCCTTGTTTTTAAATATCTTTTAGTCTGTCCTGTGTACTGTGCATCACAATCATTACATGGTATTCTGTAAATTAAATAAGATCTTAACTTTCTATCGGTTTTATCTTCTATTTTGGATAATAAATTACCTATTGTTTGTACAGTTTGGAACAAATTTCAATTCCCCTCTTATTTTTAAATGCTCGCTTAATCATGTAACTAACGCTATCAATGTACGGAATTGTGAAGTATTCATCATTCGAAGAATTTTTCTTATTTCTGTCATTGTCATTTACATTAGGTGAATGATTCATGATTTCATTCTTGACACCGTTTATAATGTCAAATGGATATCTATTGGAACGCAGTAATTTAGTTACTGTGCTGCTAGCTTCGGTATGATACTTTTTAGAGATTCATCTATGTGCCTTGCTTACAACATCGAGAACTTGACATTTGGAATGATTCGATTGAAAACTTTTTGTAACATTTGGTGGTAATGTGGCCACATTCTTCTCTAATCAGTAGCATATCAAGAAAAGGTAGGCTGTTTTTAGCCTCTGTCTCTACTATGAATTGTATAAGCATTGAAGCTATTGAAAATAGTTACAATCTTGTGGCAATTGACAAGAGAAAATTCCTCTTCTTTCTCCGCTATTTTATGTTCAAAATGTTTTAAAATCGTTGTACAAATTCAATTCTACGAACAATAATTCTTTTATAAGTATTTTCGAAATTCACATTACACATATTAGTAATAAAATAAATGAAATTGTAGCGCTTTTGATAATGGCTGAGGTGCAGCTGAAATTGTAAAACAGAAAAATAATAAAATTAAAATAAGTGACTGAATTTCCATATTTTATCACTCACATTCCTACTCTATGTTTATCAGTCTTACTCTCAGAAAATGCCTGATAATTGTGTGCGGTGAATTGTATGCGGTGAATTCACTCAGCGGTGAACTTTCCGCGGTGAATTTTCCGCGGTGAATTTTCCGCGATGAATTGTAGAGCCTGCCTTTAGAGTTGGTAGCCCTGACGATAACTTCCTCTAAACTAATCCATCCGAAAAATGTATTTGATTTTGATTTCAAAGGTCGAAACGAAGTTGGAAAGCGATGCCAAACTTTATAATTATTTACCAATAAACAGAGTTTCGAATTATTGCCAAATGAGGGAATCTTCCAAATACGGTTCATCCTAGTTTTTATTGTTTCCTGATTAGATTCTTGTCCGTTCGTCGTTGGGTTAATAATGTAGAAATCATGTGAATATTTGCTATATAGCAACGAAAGTCAACAAATACAGTATCTTCAAATTCTCGACTACACAAAATTTCATGAACCAACTATTTCAATTTGTTTCTAGGTTATTGCATCAAGACAGCTCTATTTATGTATTTGGATTTGAAATAGTCGATTTTGTGCGTCACCTGTTCCTCACACAGTCCTTTAATTTTGTATTAAATTCGAAATGATGTCGATCAACTACAAATATCCAATTAAAACTTCAATTGATGTTATTGGCCCCACCATCAATACCTGTTCCAAACATTTCAGTTGGAAACTTGTCATTAGCTTATCTAATTTTGATTATCCTTTGACTGGACTCCATTTCACTTTTATTTCCTGAACAATATTACATTTGGGGAGCTCAATAAATTGACATATTGTGTGGGATCGCGCATTCAGAATAAATGTCAAAGACAAATGTGCAATGTTGTTTTTAATGAGAAAAATAATATTAACATCCAAATTGACACATTGCAAATAAAATTTTGTAATAGTTCGTACAAATGTTTTAACATCCTTAAACAAATATGAATCCAGGACAAATATTCCAAAATTAAAAATAGTAGATTGTTTTTGTGTGCTTTATGTTTCAATTTGCTTCATATATAATTTAGCGTGCATTATGAAAGCCGATATTCAGATCGGATTTAATTTGTATTATGCATTTATGATATCTTCTAAAATGCATTTTATGTTAGATGCAATTAATATTGCATGTCTCTTCTGCATAAACCTAAACTATATTATCTTGATAATATAAAGAATGGAAGAGCAAATATGAATTTCGTGATAATATCAGTTTCAGGTCGCATGAAATTATGATTTTTTTTTATAATAAGTAAACAGAGTATGCAAACTTTGATATTTGTTCGATATTCTATCATATCATGCAATGATAATTTATTATATAAACAAAGTTTGTATCCACGATAAATACTAAATAATGCAAGAAAGATGCATAGTTTGTCATTAACTACATATTTTACCCTTATTCTTGGGAGCTTGTTTAACCTCCGATATAGTGCGTATCAAGGAAATGAAAAAAATAATTGCTTTTCGAGATTATTTCCCCTGCTCTGAATACACTATCCATTTTTTAGAGCCATTTCTCAAAACAGGCAAAATTTTGATTTTTGGTAGCTCACAATATCGCTCACAGTTACTCGTACTGAATCAATTTCTCCTCTAGTTCACGCTCTTATATACTTAATCCAACAATGGGCCAACATTCAATTGTCCAACAGTTGATACCTGGCAACCACTAAACATCTAGTAACCGTAGGCTGTCAATCACGTCCGACAATTGATCAACACTAACTAGGATTACAGTTATAACGAATTCAATAGATAATTATGTGAACTTATTACTTGAAATATTTTCCATTTGTGACAATATATACAGACGAGCTTTTTACCAAGCTGAATTTATTTTTTATTTTTGAAGCAAAAATCATGTTGAGCAAGATGTAGACTGTAGAGTAAGTTGATAACAAGGACTTATGTTCAACTTATCAACAGATATAGTGGATTTAAACGTCAATAAAACATAAATGTCAAAAATCGAAACCTGATTGTCCCACAAAATCACAAATTCAGGAGTTGGTTTTCACACCATCATCCTGAATAACTGTTTTTGTGAAATAATCAGGTTTTGATTTCTTAAATCTATCAAATTCTGTTTTACGGTTAATTCTTTATTTCTAACCTGCTACTTTGGCTGCATTATGGTAGATGGCACTGCTGCAGATTCATATCTCTGCATGCCATGTATCAACTCCATCTTCATGGCTTCCTTCGCGGCTCTCAAGTTCGACTATTTGAGGCTTGCTTACTGTACTGAAGAGTCATATTGAGGACGAAACACTTCTCTAATAGGTATAAGAAGCATAAAATATCTATAGCTCAATAGGTTCCATTTACGTTCTCGAACACTTACTGACCAATCTGCCTGCGCGTTTAGGAAGATCAAGACGGGGGTGTATGGTCAAAAGAATGAATTTCATAAGAAAAAAATGATAAGGTTCATTATTACAAATCATCTATGATAACTGCTCAACTGTCAACGAAGCTATGGGTTAAATGGCAGAGGATGAAACAGAAGATAACACTGAGGCAGACTGTGATGAGGAGCGCGATCTCGATCGCGCTTAACACATTTGTTCCGTATTTCATGCTCCTTATTCCTTGCATTATTATGTACTCAGCTCATAGAGTATGAAGTTGTCGTCCTATTCAGGATAATGGTGCAAAAACCAACTCCTGAGTTTGTAATCATGTGAAACAATCAGACTTTGATCTTTAACAATTTCTCAAATTCTGTCCCACGGATATTTTTCAAAGACCATTTTACAGTCACCTGTATTTAATGTGAAATTATTATAATAAAAATTTGACATCCTATTATTCTATCAAAGCAAATACTTTCAAACTATTCATTGTTAGTCCAAAAATAGTAAATGACTACCAAAATTTCAGCCACATTTCAATTTAAAATGTCATTCAAATATTCAACATCTAGTCATCACACTCATGTTGAGTTGAAATCCAGTCTATTAAAAAGAATTCGTATGTATTTTAAGCTAGCTTTCTACCTTAGCGCTTCCGAAAAACGTCCTTGAATATTACCGGATTGCGCTGCGTGCGTCCTCGGAACAGAGATTGAGCCCGAGACAGCTGAAAAAATTGAATTGAACTCCTCATGTTTCACCAAATTCCACTCTATAAATGAGTATTCATGAGTCACAATGAATTTAGGTTAACTTGCTACGCCCGTTCTTCTGAAAAACATTTCTGAATATTACCGAATTGTGCTGCGCGCGCCTGTGGTACAGAATTTGAGCCCGAGATAGCCGAGAAAGGCTTACTGAACTTCTCATGTTGAGCCTGTTCAGTGATTACTCACTACATTTTGAAATGCAGTCATAAGTAGAACAACTAGAAAAATTGATATTAGACTTTCTTTTCCTGGTACGTTTCGTTGTTTTGGTGTTTAGTATATTTTTTTTTATAAAAGAGCTCAGGGACTCAAAGTGTCCATGGTTAGTCATGATATTTGGGTACGATGACAAGTTGCAGCATCGATTTATGTTAAAAATTGTAAGATTTTGTGGTAGTGAGGTCGAGTTATCGTAATTCAACAAAATGCCACACAATCCAGTAATTAACTACTCTTTGTCTACTATTGCGTTGTTTCGTAGTCAAAAATGTTAAATACCATCTACTATAGCAAATCCAATTCCAAGACTCCGTTGAGTTTCTTTATGTATTCAATTCTGATATCCGTTCAGCAATGCAAGCCTCCTAGATCTTTAATCATCTTCCAGACGCCACCATCCATATTTAAACTCACGAAACCACCAGCCAACTGTGAATTTTGAAGGACAATTATCCTTGAGAACTACCACCAGATTTCAATAACTTTGCTCGAACATTACCCACTTTTATGATCTTATAAAATTATTGTACAAATGGCGATTTGCGACACTTTCATTAGACTTATAAATATTGGAAATTCGCTATTCTGCTCATCTTGGATTTATTTTTTTTGAAAATGTAAATATTAACTGGCAAGCGAATTAACTTTTCAATTCAATTTGGGTTTCATCATCGTTATTTATGGAAAGCTTCGATTTATCCTAGAATATTCTTTCAATGTATTCGTTGAAATCTGTTTATGAAATATTCACTCTATATTAAATTACCTTTATAAACTATTATATCAAGGTCTATAATTCTACAAGACTAAAAATAATGAATTATTCCTCTGCTTATCCTATTTCTACAGAAAACAGCTTTCGTTTATTCATGAGAAACATAAATTTAAGATTTATTCATTCATGAGATAGCTTTTTAAATTTGGGTGGCCATATTTTCCGCTGCATAAAAACTCTTACTTTTCCTTCCACCGTCGTAAATTCTAGCCTGATAAAACACTATTTCCATTCACAAAATACGGAAGAATTTAAATCTATTGAAGTTGAGATCAAAGTATTATCATTCTAGCAAGGCCTGCAAAAATCTAATATTGTCCTTCTCACAAGAGCATTGAAGATTTTGATTTACATTTTCACTTGAGTTGATTATTGCCTCGTAATTATTGATGTTTTTTTTAAAAGACTGTAGATTTCTCCATTGGCATTTTATTTAGAATCGACAAAATCACAATTCATTCTTTGTTAAATAAAGGGGACTTGAGTCTGCTCTTTGCCCTTCCATTGTGGAATAAATGGATTTGTTGAGTTTCGGGAAAGGCCTGGGTCCGACATCATCATTTGGACTTGTTAAGAACCACTTAAAATGATTCGTATCTTGAACTAGATACCCAATTATAGCTACATACTTGTTTCGTGATGTCAATTTAATTGAAAGTTGCTTCGTATTACTTGTGTGGGATCGATAGTGGGAAGATTTGATTCTATACTGAAATAATCTATATAAAAAGCATAAGTTCAGAGGATGAAGTCTTTTTCTTTATTGCGATAAGCAAACAGACAACGAACAAAATCGTCAGATTACCAAATTTTGTTACGTCAGCTTCGCTGTCACGTCATTACGCATGTTGGCATAATAGATAGTAACCGTGAATTTATTCGACTTGAAATAGAATCAAGCACTAAATTAGTTTTGGTGGGCTCGTAAAGCAACAGTTTAATAATTTGTCGGAAATCTACGTGAGATTTTCAACGCTGCTGAAACGATTGGTTTCCAAGCCTAGTGGTAAGTTTGGACAGTATAACGTCTTTTTTTGTGTGACTTGTTTAGTAAAATATTGTCTCAGTAATTAATTGATTCTAACACGGTTTAATCAGCAGCTGGAACGTCTTAGTGATAATCCAGTACTAATCTGAAGAAGTTTTCTCTTGTTGGGTCCATTGTGAGCGATGCTACATCTGAACATCAATGTGCGTAATGACGTCACAACAACATGACGATTTTTCGTGATCTTTCCAAATGTCGTTCATTTTAGAATTGGCCTTGTTTATAACAACAATCAGTAAGGAAGACCTTATTCAGATATCTTTTTGGACGTCGTTAATTTAGAAGTTGAAATATATTACAGGTCATCACAACTATAGTCGTGTATCAAATTTAACTACCATATTCATGACGGAACTAATTTATTCATAGCTAATCCATATGCTTGAAGTTTCTGAAAGTTCATAAACTCACTAGAATTTTGAATGATATAACTTACGTATTTTTGTGTGTCATATTACAAATTGACATTCACCATATAAAAGTTGAGACTCTAGGGGCTTGGAGCAACAAAATTTATTGGGAATTATTTTAAATTACCCAACCAGTTTATGTAGGAAAACCTAGTCCTGAATTATGTTATGAATGTAAGGATAATTGTCATGACCAAAGTCGCTATACTCAACAGATAAAATGCGAATTATGCAAGAACTGTAGCCTCTATCTGAATTTGGATTACAGATTAGGATTCTAAAGGACATGCGTAGCACATTTTCTTAAATTTCTATTATTCATTCCAAAAACGTGTACTATAGACTTGATGTTTTTTCAAGCAAAAATTTTAGAGGGTTTAATTAAGGGAGTGACATGCGCCACAATTTTTTTGAATTTATTTTCTTTATTTCAAAAACATGGATTATAGTCTTGGAGTTTTTTCAATCAAAAAGAAACTTTCTCTCTGATTTTTTTCAAATGCTGTATACAGCCTCTAGAAGGTTCTAATCATTGATAGACGGAGTCAAGTCAATTCTAAAAAAATATTTACGGGATGAAACATCTCTCCAAACTATTACAGGACACATATTCTGAAAACAATTAGGAAATTTGAATTATTCTGTTCATATTCTGATTGTATGGACCTTGATCTATACGAAAATAAACTTTGCATCCCTTAAAACTCCCATTAGAGCCAATATTCAGATTCGGATTATAGAGGGTTGAATTAAGGGAGTGGCATGCGTCACACAATTTTCTTAATTTTTTTTTATGTCAAAAACGTGGATTATATTTTTGAGGTTTCTTTTTAATTCTGTTCAAATGATGTATGCAGCCCTTAGAAGGATCTATTCATCAATAAATGAAGTCAAATCAATTTTTAAATAATGTTTAAGGGATGAAACATCCTCTCAAACTATTAAAGGGCACATAACTTCAAAACTATTGCTGAAATTAAGATTTATTCCTTCATATTCTGATTGTATGGACCTTGATTTATACGAAAATATACTTTGCATCCCTTAAAGCTTCCAATTAGAGGGATAAATTAGTCAATAAATATGTCACGGAATTGGCCTAAAAATGTCATATGAAATTCGGATTATGTGTATGAACTAGAGCCGATATTTGAATTCGGGTTGCAGACTTTAATTTAAGAGAGTTGATTTAGGGAGATAACATAATGCGTCACACTATTTTCTTGATTTTTTTGTTTTTTTTTCAAAAACATGGATTAGTTTTGAGGTTTTTCTAATCAGAAAGGGACTTTCTTTTTGATTTTGTTCAAAAGCTCTATACAGACACTAGAAGGATCTATTTATTGACAAATGGAGTCGAATGAATTATAAAAGAATACTTGAGGGATGAAACATCTCCTCAAACTATTAAAGGGCACATAGTTTGAGAACAATTGAGAGATTCAAATTTATTTCTTCATATTTTATTTGTATGAACCTTGGTCAATACAATAATATATTTTGCATCCCTTAAAACTTCCAATTAGAGGGCTAAAAGAATCAATAAATATATCACGAAATTGGCCTTAAAACGACAGATAAAATGCGAACTATGCCATTACTGGAGTTTTTATCTACATTTGGATTGCAGATTCGGATTCTAGGGAGTAATTGAGGAGGTGACATGCGTGACACATTTTTTAAATTTTATTATTTATTTCAAAAACGTGGTTTTATAGGTTTGGCGCTTTTTTAAGTAAAAAGGAACTTTCCCTCTGATTTTGTTCAAATTCTGTATTCAATAAATACAGTCAAATCGAGTCAATACTTAAAATATATTTAAAAGATTAAACATCCTTTCAAATTATTAAAGGGCACATATTTCAAGAACCTCAAGGTAATTTGAATTCATTTGTTCATACTCTAATTATATGAACCTTGGTATATACGAATATATACCTTTCATCCCTTAAAACTTCCAATTAGAAATTTGAATGAACTGATAAGAATATCATGGAATTGGACTCAAAAGAACTAGAGCCCTCATCTGAATTTGGACTACAGATTCGGATTCCAAAAAGTCGAATTTAGGGGAAAACATATGTAACATATTTTTTTAAATTTTGATTATCTATTTCAAAAACGTGGATAGGCTTGGTGTTTTTCCAAGCAAAAAAGGACTCTCTCTCTGACTCTGTTCAGCTTCAGTACACAGACTCTTCACGGGTTCATTCCATGAAAAAAGTATCAAATCAATTTTTCAAAAATATTTAGGGGTTGAAACATCCCCTTAAACTAGTAAAGGGCTCATATTTTGGAAAATATTAAGAAATTTGAATTCATCTGTTCATATTCTAATTATATAGACGTTGATCTATACGAAAATATACTTTTCTTCCTTTAGAACCTCCACTTAGAGGGTTAAATAAACTGATGAATATGTCATTGAATTGGCATATAAAATGCAAATTATGCGTGAATTAGAGCCCCTATCTAAATTTGGACTGCAGATTCAGATTTAAGAGGGCCAAATTAAACGGATGACATGCATTAAACATTATTTGAAATTTTTATTATTCATTCCAAAAACGTGGATTAGAGGATGGTGCTTTTCCAAGCAAAAAAAGACTTTCTCTCTGATTTTGTTCAACTTCTGTACACAGGCTCTTCAAGGATCTATTCCATGATGAATAGAGTCAAACCAATTTTTCGAAAATTTTTAAGGGATAAAACATCCCCTCAAATTATTAAATGGCAGATATTTCGGAAAATATTTGCAAATTTGAGTTCATCAGTTCATATTCTAATTATATGGACCTTGATCTATACGAAAATATACTCTTCATCCCTTGAAAATTCCACTTGAAGGATTAAATGAGCTGATAAATATGTCATTGAATTGGCATAAAAACGACGATAAAATGCGAATTTTGCGAGAACTAGAGTCACTTTCTAGATTTGGATTGCAGATTTGGATACAAGAAAGCCGAATAAAGGGGATGACATGCAAGACACATTTTTTTGAATTTTTATCATTTATTTCAAAAACATGGATTATACGAGCAAAAAAGGACTAATTCTGTACACAGGCTTTCTAGGGATCTATTCTTTGATAAATAGAGTCAAATCAATTTTTTAAAGATATTTAAAGGATGAAACATCTTCTCAAATTATTATAGGACACATAATTTGGTGTTTTTTCAAGCAAAAAAGGACTTTCTCTCTGTTTTTGTTCAAATTATGTACACAGATAATTTTCCTTATCTTATTATTGTTGCCTTCTTCCTCCTAATTAATCGTTATCTTATATTTATCAAAATATATCTAACCCAGTCCGTTCTGGGTAGTAAGAAAAGTTTTTTATCCAACCCTCATCAAAAAGCTTCATGTCTGTTTTTAACCATAATTGGGTAAATTCCTACCCCTTCACTCCTAATGTTGATTCTATCAGAGCTTGCAGAAAAACTGTGAGCTCTTCTTCATGAGATTAAAACATACAAGTTCAACGGCTCTGAAAAGCTTCAGAAACTGAATTAATTGTTTGAAATACAGACTTGATATTTGGTAAATAAGAAATATGTAATAAATATTTGTTCTAAAATTCAGACGTCGATGCTTTGCTTCAAGATAAAGTTTGTTTTGGTCTGTATATCCATTTGCTTGAAGCTTTATTGGTTTTTTTATTGAGTAATAAAAGATTTTATACATGAGCCTTGTTTCAAATGCAAATGAACTAGAATCTTGAAAGAAGAGAAAATTACATGATCTCTATTCGCATTTTATTCTGAAATGATTTGTTAATTCGAAATTAAAGGATTTAAACTACGACTGGAACAGTTTTTGGTCATGGAATTATGCAATATGTATGTACAGCTGTTTCACAAATAAATTTCAACTAATGCATCCACAATTTCATGAATTTATGAATACCCTAGAGGACATAGCCTTTGGAGTAGATGATGCATTCATCATTTATTCAGGCTATTGATCAAATTGTAAATACAACCTGTGCCCAGTAAATTATCTCGGAAAAAAAATTTTTTAATGAACTTGAAACATGAAACTTCCGCTGGATGTGTGGAGAATATCTAGAAAAATTTTCAGTAAAATTATAGCAATATTTCCTGATACAAACATTTAGAATACAATTTTACGCTCGTAAGAGAAAAAAGTCTGGAGCACAACGAAACTTTTCTCAAATACTTACGTCCTCTTGCGGAAATTGTTTTCATAACAAAGTGTTGTTACTGCGTACTTCTCCAAGAAGCCAAGAGTTTACAATAACAAGTACAGTACGTAAAAAATGTCTACAAGTTGTTGGCATCCTTACCATTGCTGCCTACAAATAGCCTACAACAGCCTTTGGTGGACCTAGGCCCTTTTAATCGGTATCACCTAACCGCAATATGTCGCAATGCCGTCCAGACTCTCATGTCAATGCTACATTTTCTAAGTTGTATAAGAGTGATGATGGGAGAAGCACTATTCAAATTTTAGCAACAAATTATACACTATCGGTCGGTGGACTCAATCTTGCGACCTCTTAGTCGCGTGATATCGCAGCATGTGGAAAAAGAATAATCAAATTATGGTAGACCTATGCTTTCTACACCTGTATAATCAGAGCACACGACTTGGTGTGTATAAGGACAACTAATAAATTACTGCGAGAATAAATGAGATTTAGGGCATTTATATTGAAATTTTGACCTTTCACTTGCTGCAGCTTTTTATTAATCATTCAAAGCAACATTCGTTTTCTGTTCTGGAAGCGGTATTGTTTCAGACAGTAAAATATGTTTCAAATAAAATATAAGTCGGAAATAGCTGGTGTGAAGGAACTGATATTTTTGGTGACATATAATTTATTTCAATCTTGATAATAAAATTCTTTGTGATATCTTCTTGTGCACGCAATTTTCGAAAGTTCCATTAATTTTTCTACCGCTCTTAAATCCTTCCGTGACAGTTGAACTGAATCCCTTCCTTGAGCTACATGTATTTCACATGGCATCAAAGAGAACATGATAATATTTTCTTATCCACTCTCTCCATTTCCGGCTCTGACAAATTGAGAAAATGTTCTCACATTTAGATGTTTCATTCTTTGAATTGTTACTACCTGCTCACAAGCATATTTTATCTCCTTAAAATCCGAGCAATTCTCACTCGAAGTAGGGCCGGTTAAATAAAGTTTATTTCCAGCGTAAATTTCCAATAAAAATAGAGTAGTTGCTGTTGAATAGTCTATTGTCATTTAATAGAGTAAAATTTGTTTACTCTGAAGGAAACTAATTTGTCCTGCATTAAAGCCGGCATTGAGGTCCTCCTAATCCAATGAATATGCATCATCACCTAAACAAAGCAAACCTGATGGATCTCGAGCACAAACACGCTAAACTATAGAATCTCTTGAAATTTGCACAAAGTGTGGTTATCAGTGATTTGTAACTGATTACCTAGTTCCAAGAAAATTAATTAATCAAGAACAAAGATAATTACAACCAAAGTTTCTAGCTTCAACACATTTTATACAGATTAGGCCGTAGCTACAGCATTTCTATTTACTTGTAAAGCCGGAAATGCACTTTATATGACAGACTTTTCGAATTTTCTGCATCAATTCAAAACAATTAGTCGTAGAATATTGAAATTTCGTATTAAGCACTTCTATAATATCTAGTTGTACATCTCGCATTATGATTTTAATCGTCTGTACCGGAAGTGCACTTTATTCAAAACATTTTTTGAATTTTCCGCATAAATCCAAAATGATTGAACGTAGATTGTTAGAATTCAGTATTTAGGACGATTATACCGTCTAAATGTTCATATCCTATTTTTATTGAAATCCACCGAGCCGAAAGTGCACTTTATTTGACAGTCTTTTGGAATTTTTCGCATAAATTCGAAACGATCAGGTGTAGAATATTGAAACTTGGTATTTCAGTCTGCTGCAGCATCTGAATGATTGCCTACTATTTTTATAACAATGGACTGAACCGGGAGTGCACTTCAGTAGGAATTTATTTTCTAATTTTGCGCATAAATTCAGATCTGTTGGTAGTAATAGAATTTTGGAAATCAGTATTTAGGAATGTTGTAGTATAAGAATAATGGCCTACTGTTTCCATAGCAACCGACTTGGCTGAAAGCGCATTTTACTTGACAGATTCTTAGAATCTTTTGGGTAAATCCAAAACGATTAACTGTAGAACGATGAGATTTTGTGTTTGATTATATATATCCAATGATATACATGATCAAACACAAAATCACATAGTATTATACATATATATATATATATATATATATATATATATATATATATATATATATATATATATATATATATATATATATATATATATATATCCAATGATGTACAAGTAAATCACATGATGTTCACGTCAGATTTTTTCTTCTATACTTCCAACAGGAACCTATATAAATCTGAAAGTAGCAATTGAATCAAAAATTGGTATATCTTGAATAAATCATATGGGAGAATAAAAATTATGGACTGTTCTCAACATACATCTAATAATCGTACAATACTTTGTAATAATTGTCTATATTTACACTTTAAAGTAGTAAAAAATAAAGGAAGATAACTCAACTAACTGAGCGCAAATTATGCAGGAATAACAAGTGGAAAAAAAACAACAAGCAATGTGCACATTGCTGATTTGTTCTCATAGAGAATCGTGAATCGGTCGGCAATTTACAACAACGGTATTACAGAAAAATAATGCGCATTGCCCAGGTCTCTTTTTAAAATCGTTCCAGATCACCCTAATGACCAAATAGATTCGTGGAAGAACACCACCCACTATTCAATAATTCATCCTGATTATTTTATATCTATATTCATTCAACTGGAGTTGCAAATAGAGCGTCTCTTGTGTAATGATTGGAATGAAGAATATTTGGGCTCTGGTAGATTAGTTTTTCAAATCCTATGCCTTCTAAATAACAAAGAGAACAACTGCACTCAATGGAATGAAGATTTAATATTTTCCAATGACCCAAAAGTTGAATCAGGTCATATGTAATTAGTAATTAGGCTAGCAACAAATTAGTAGCCTTGGTATAATTACTTATGTGAAGATAACTATCTTAAGCAATACTATTTGACTTGAGGCTGACTTATGATTGGTTCAATTTAGGAATTTACATTTAGAAATTTAGATTTATAACTCGTGAGTCTTGTTCTGTAGCCAATCACATATTATTTATGCATGAAATATTTGATATAATATATACTTTATATTAGAAATTAAAATAAGTTGAATAAAATTTTTCTTACTATTTGTATGGTTTCATAATATTCTTCCACGATTGATGATTCGTAAATCAGGTCCATCATAAACCAGCACTTGGGTTTATATCTATTTGATACTTCTGAATCTAAATTTCTAAATGAAGATTCTTAGATTAAATCCATCATAAACTAGCCTCTAACAAGTAGGATGAAATTTCCTATGTGATTTAAATCTAGTTATCCTACATTCTATTTAACGAAGACACAAATAATAGTTCTTCACTATGCTCCAATCATGGATGAAACTCGTATAATACGAGACAATGTATTTTTCAATACATGACGTCAAATGACAAGAGAATGCTTAGAAAAATAGTATTTGAGGCACTCTCAAAGAATTGATAGTTTTTTTGTCCATAAGAGGGACTGGAAGTAATCGACTAAAGCAGGTTATGGCACCGCCACTGATAAATTAATGTTGTATTTTTGTTATTTATAATTTTCAAATGACTATTTTGAGATTTTCAACCAACAATATCAATCAGTTTTTGTATAAGACTTATTGAAAGCAAACAACTTTAACATTTTGACAATTCATGAAATCGAATATTGTGCGCTGTGCAGTGATTACATTCATCCAATTGAACAATATCTATGGAGACTCTAAATCTCTGATTTCAACGAAAAAATATTGTACAGCTGAATTTAAACGCGATGGTGGAAGCATTTTTGACAAAAAGCGTCCAGGCCGTTCAGAAGAGATCATTACACCAGAAATGGTCGATTAAATCCATAGAACGATAATTAATGATTAACGAGTGATTAGGCGCGGAATAGCTGAGGCTAATTTCAATCGAATTAGTGCTAAAAAATATTTGGGAATGAGTTCCACATTTGCTCTTAGTCAACATCAAATGCTACTACTTCGAAGAAATGTTTGGCAATATTCAACAGCTTTTTATATCATTTCTTGGCCATAAACAAGATGTGAGTCCATCTTAAGATATTCAAGACCTAAAAACAGTCAGAACAATAGTCTGCTCCTGACGAATCAGGCCAAGGTGGGATTGTAGATTAACTACAGTCCAACAAATATCTTGAGGCGTGTGGGGAGTAGAGTGTACACTCGGCGACAATGTTCCATAGTACGATCCGTATATTATTAAAAATTCCGTAATCCTCTGAAACTCACATATTCTAAAGTATCATCAGCAAGAATTAATTAACGAATATAGAGAAAATAACATTTACTCAGAATTTTATGACAAAAGTATCTATTCAAGATTTAAAGAACACTAGGGCCCGAAGTCAGGACGCGGATTTGAACCCGGTTCTAAGTCTGACTTACACATAACCATGACAACATGTCAAAACAGTGTTATAATCTGATCTAATTTTTAAACGTCTTTATGATTATATATAGGATAGACCTGGGGGTCTATAGTTTTGAATTACAAGTAAGTTGATAACGTTGATTGATAATAATACAATACTATTTTGATGAAATATGTTGAAGGAGGTGCTTGATAATCCATAATTATACCTATTTTTGTTGCTTATGAATATATTTTCAATGATTTTCGTAGTTAATCTTTGGTTCAAATGTGCTATGAATCATGTCACAAATCTGTCAAAAATAACACTGAGTTTGAAATATAAACAACATTATGAAGAGGTTATTTATTCACATATTTTTTTTTGAAACCAATCTTCTATTGGCTCTTACATTTTGTATAAATGTGGCAACTCAGCACTCGTCTTGCTGACAGAATTCATTTTTTATTCAATATCAGATACGAATCAATTCATTTCAGGAATACATCTCTCAATTCGCATGCGAGATAAGCTATACGACAATTCTCAAATTCATAGCAACTCGCATGACTTCCGCGTTCTGACTGCGGACCTAAATGTTTGAAGCTACTTATTGAATCCAACGAAAGATGAATTACACTGTTATTACATCATCTTCTGTGGCAAATTCTGACTGCTTTCAGAATCGCTTCCAAGATTGATTATTAATCGATCTACATTATTTCCAATGTTTCCTTCTCTAGTCAAGAATTTTTCTTTACATATCTTGGCATATGAACAACGTGTTTCCCATTTTTCAGCTGAAAATTTCGCACAACTTTTCTACGTCATTTATTTCAAGAATAACCTTTTTTTTGGCAGCGAACTTTTTTAAAGACGCCTATACTCGATGAAGTTTGAATCTGGATGGTATGGTGGAAGGCGTACAACGTTTTTAACTCCATATTTTTGCCTCAAATTGTACTTTCTATCGAAGTGAACACTAGCGACACTTATATTTAAGTTTAACGATTGTACTGCGCTTCCTGACGTCACACACCACGAGATATTCGCTGGACTGTAGATTATCTGAATTGTGTATTTGCGCAATCATAATGGTAACTTCAAAAGCTACATCACGAATTAGTTCCTCATAATATTATTGAGATTTGGACCAATTTGACTATTATCTATTTACAAATTAGAGAAAGTAGCTTGGTAGTAAGAGATTTGATTGAATCAGAAAGTCATCTTGAGAACTACTAGAAATTGTATTATAAGGAGGGTATCGCAGTTTATAAGGCCAACAAATAACTATACTGGGAAACAAATTGAGTTTTCTGGAGAAAGTTAGACTGTCTACTCCCTAGCTGTCCTTTCCATTACAGATTAAAAAAATAATTTGTGAAGTTAGATTCACAAAACTCTAGATTTATGCTTTGAATATGAGTATGATAATAAAAATCCATAGGAATTTGAGTTGATCCATGATATTTTTCACTAAACCAGAGCTTTAAATTCAGTTCCTAATCAATTATCAGAATCTTGAGGTATAAACTATTAGGATTAGAACAGAAACTATCAATCAGCTTCAATTGTTCTGCAAATCAGAATCAGTCAATTTCCTTTCAAATTTATGTGAAAAATTAATACTCTGATATATTATTTCTGCGGAAAGCTACTATTTCATACATTGGCGGCTGGATTCAAGCTCATGAGGATATAAAGATACCACACATGGCGAAACATTATAAAGCTGTATTTCGGCCGGAGCGAATATCTACATAACGACCAAAACATGAGGGCTCAGTTCTTGGAGAGTTTGCAAGTAGAACAAAGGGTTACTGGTGAGTTCTCCTGATTCAGCACTCCGAGTAACATATTTACGAAAAATCGACGCCAGCTATAGTGGCAGCTGCTCGAAAAAGAAAAGAATAGACTTTTTGCGCGACTCCTTTCGTAGAAGCTGTAGATTTATGCATCAAGAAATATATAATATTCATCTATTACTTTTTTCAATCACAATTGATATGAATAATTAGCCATAAACCTTTACCAATTACTGCTCGAGTAATTTCACTTAGATATCTGGCATACTCTTCAGGAACAAAATTCATTATGTTGAAATCTCATTAAAATGTGCTCATTTATCTTGATGAAAGAGTAGTAGTGTGCCGGAATCTGGGAGAGTCTAAGTATTCCTGATTATATACTCGAACACTAGTTGCATTTGCAGCATTGATATGACACATACAGAAATCTTTGTGAATTGAATATTTCGATGCATTTCGTTTTTTCAGAAGCTGAAATGTATATAGTCCTATCCCTCTTTGCAAGTTGATCTCCGCATCACGAATACACGTCCTCTGTAGTTTCAAATTGAAATTGAACTTTCCATATTTTCGTGTGCAAACAATTCGACGAGCAAAATTTATAATGTATAACTTTATAAATAAAATATTCAATTGGAAAGTTTTCAATCACTAATTATCATATTGTACAAACAAAAAATACTTTGTGAAATGTTGTTCGATTTGAAAATTAAATTTGGAATGTTTTAAACTTGTTTTAATGTTTTATATGCCCGCAAAACGTTTTTGAACGAATCTTTTTGACACTCTTTGTTCTTATGAGGGCTGTATTTTGTCTGTGTCACAATTTACATTGTTACAAATTACCGCCTGGAGAACCATAAATATCCAGCATTCACACATGTAATTACTTTTTTCAAAAATAATTTAATTACAGCGAGTATGTCATGTTTGTTTCATTACTATTTCATACTGCAATTCGTAAATTAGCAGGTTTCATGAAAAACTTTTAATGCACTGATGAAATGCGAACAAAATTAGAATAGAATATAAACAAATAGAATATGTTGAGTGAGTAAATAGTGCAGAACGCTTTTTGGAACATATGTTACAGAATTTTAAAGAACAAATTATACATTAAGATGATGCTGGTAACCCGAAATCATCCTCTCTTCTTCATAATTTAAAAGGCAAAGAGTACATTTTACAATTTGAAAATTACGATTTGCATTATTGATCCCTGTAATCAATCATCAAGAATTAGACATCCAGAAGAAATAATAATAAAAAATATTTATTACTTTTATCGAAAACTGATATTGCTTTTCGTTGGGCGCCAATGCGGTCGGTGATGCAGCTTCTAAAGTTGGACGGCTGGATAACTTAGTCAAAAGAATGATCAGGGGTAGGTGTCACAAAGAGATTCTTTTACAAATGCAGACGGTGAACATACTACATATATTTTGTAGGAATTTGCACTGGTGACGTGATGTCGGGATAGCTGAAAGCTGATGGTGACAAGCGTACAGAAGCAGTCTTTGTTGATTTCGCAGTGTTAGATTCATTGACGTAACATCACCACAGGAGAAGTCTTTGTTGATTTTACAGTGTTGGATTAGCCGCTGACGAAGTCTTCGTGATTTTGTAGCGTTACATTTTCTTAACGTAGAATCACCGTTAAGGAGGTCATTATTGGCTTCACAGCGTTGAAAAAGTTTAACGTAGAGTACTACTTGGAAATCAGTTCGATTTCACAAGCATAGAACGAGTTTCAAAGTTAATCCACCGTCTGAAAAATCGCTTCACGATTATTGTTTTAAAGTTTTTCGCCGTCTTCGATGATTCGAACCGCGGATCGCTGGTGTCGAGTGTCATGTACAGGCGTCACGTCATCTTCAGCCTTTAGCTATTCTGTCACGAGTGCTAATTCCTGCAAAATATATGTTTTATATTCACCGTCGTCGTGACACCTACCTCCTGATGATTCTTTTGACAACCTTAACCCTTCTCTTCTGAACTAACCAGCCGTCTGCCTTTGGAAACTGCGTTACCGACCGCACTGGCGCCCGAGCATAACGTCTGTAGTTCTGACAGCGACGCTAAAGTGCACGAACCTGCCAGCAGCCAAATATCGTTACATTTCTCACATTATTTACAGCAGTAGGCAAATATTTGCATCAGTTTTTCATCATTTCAAGGCATTTTAATAATATTAATAACAAAATATATTTCTGATGGGGAATATGGATGAAATTTAAATTTGGTTCAAATATTTTCACTGGCCAGACATTTGTACTGAACCAACATTTTGATAATTAATATCTTTCCAATTGTTTGAGATTAATAAATAAAATTGCAAACTAAGCGAGAAAAATTCAAAGTTCTAAAACGCAACACCATTGGTTAAAGCAGAACGTGACGTCAAATACTATGATAACAAGTGCGCACTGCTTACATTTGTATGGCATTGCAGGCTTTTGATTAGAAAACATAGTAATAATGTGTGTGTTGTAAATTCATTCACTGTTTGAGTGTGATTCTAGTATCCTAGTGAGATTATAAATCATTTAAGACAGTGATTTTATGAAAGCACAATCGGATAATCTGTCAAGAATAGATCCATTCATGATGTCGTCTTATTTTCTTTCAAATCCAAATTTTACGTCCGCTGAAGTAAAAAGAGTGAACACTGCAAAGTGATTATTCAATAATAACACATTATGTACGCTATTTTTATAAATACAATCCGAAATATGATAAGCAGTGAACATAACCTATAATTTTCGTTTATTTTAAAACGAGCAAATGTTAAACGAAGCCGCATACATACACTGTATTTTATTGCTAAAACTTATCACATATAATCTTATTCATGATCTGTCAAATTTATTATGATACTTCATCTCTTCTGATAACCTTACAGCATCTCTTACGTATTTTAAAACCTGTCTGGATTGGAAAAAAGACTTTATCAGGTACATTTCTGATAGTATTTTGCATTCAGGCACAATGCAATTCTTATGAACTGACTTTTGACCTTTTTTAATGCTTAAATAAGTTGAGAACGAAAACACCTGTAGTAAACAATGGACTGTAATGTCACTGGACATGGTATTTGACGTCATCAATAGAGCACGCGGAAATGGCGGCGTTTAAACAGCTCAAAATTATTCTTAATTTTAAATATTTTTTTAAACTTGATTACAGCACTCTTAATCATAATTTATATTTTTTACTATGTTATAACGATGTAAACAGTGAATTGAAAATATGAAATAAATTCATTAATATACCCTATTTAAATAAATATGTTTTATTGGGTACTTAGTTCAGTTTTCAGTCGGTAGGATTGGGTTTGTCAAAAAGTCGTGAGGATCAAATTTATTTATCGTGTAAATGTGTCAGATCAAAATGGAGGAAAATAGTACAGAAACACAAAATGGTCACAGTAGTAGTAAGTACATTACATATAAACAAAAACGGTGATAACAGAATTACATTTCTGGTATTTGACGTCTGTGGATAATTTCAAACACTTGTATTATAAGACTGAAATTATATTCTAAACGGCAAGTGAGTGAATATACTTAAAACAAAACTACGGCTCTTGAAATTTTTGTAGAGAATTTTTGTAGAAAACTAGAAATGGAACGGAGTTCAAGATACGGCAGCTGGTGGCTTTAAGATGTGAAATTGTGCACTGAGCAAAAACTGTAAGGTTCTGTCACTACACTTAAAACCTATCAACTAATTCCGGTTCCTACAATATGAAACAATATTCTTTGATTCTCGATGTATCCAATTTTGTACCACTTCTTGAACTCGTAAAGCAATTATAATAGTCTCTTGCATGGCTCCTTGGCTTATGTCCAGAAACAACCGTCGGGTTCAGCTTAAATTCAGAACTCTCATGCCTCGAATAGCTCCGTACTCAGAACGAGAAATATTCCAACGGTTGACGGCGTGGCTTACCACATTCAAAGATCGTGTAATTGCATTGGTCACATGGCCCCAGAAGCCATCATATTTTTGTGGAAAAATACTTTTTCGATTGATGAAGTAGCTAATTTTGTCCATCATACATATATCACTTCTTAATCAAAGTTATCTGCTTCCAACTTGAAAATCTCTCGAATATTCCATAGAGATAATAAGTACTTCCTGTTATGTCTAAATATGTATAAGGGCAACAATTTATAATGCATGCACCAATATATTCATTAGGTGAGCTTGCTTTTTCATCGTCAAGTCCCCCGATAACTTGCAGATTGAGAAGATAAGAACGTTCATAACTATTTGCAGCGAACATTGGACAATTGACAATATCTTATGTTGGACTTAAACCCAAAGAAGTTGCAAGCCACGTACCTACGGACAGTTGTCCAAAATCAGAATCCATTGGGAAAGGTGATACAATAAAGTAATAAAATCTGGAAGATACAAAAGTGACTGATTATATAGACTCTACAACAACAACTAAAAATCTATTCGTTGCAACCTTTTGGCTACTTCCAAAAAAAGTACAATAAGACCACTTTCAAACAATAGACTCATTTTGTTTCCATGAAATCAATATGAGTTCATCAGACAATTTCATTCCATGGATCTTTTCCTGTTGCGGAAAACTTTTGCCGTACACTTTCATCAAGTCCAATGATAGCTCGTTCTTTCCTTTTGGATATCGGTGTAATATTAGTTTCGTTCTGTGATCCTCAAACGGATAACTCAAAAAGAACTAGGATTAAATTCGAAACTATTTCAAACTGATATACGAAGTGAGCATGCAATTCAGTAAATATTGTGCAAGCTGGAATTTCCTGCTGAATTCAAACAATAATGCTAATTGGCAGAACACAACGGTAATCAAAAGGAAACAAATATGGAATGTATGGTACTCAAAGTTTTACTATGTTGTTAAAGAGTACAATGTTGACACAATTGCATTTAAGTAGTGACAGATAAGGACCACAACAGCATTACGAATCATATAATCCATTTTCAAAAGATTACAGAATCGTGGAGTGGACATTCTGATTGCAACCTGGGAGAAAGTATCGCAATCTTTGTAATTCAATTATTTGTATGGATTGATTACTTGCACGAAATCAGATTCTTCCCGCGGTAAAAATTGCATCTTTTGCGTCTGCAGGACGAAAGGATCGAATCAAAGTAATTTCCGTGGAAGTATGGAACTCGTAGATCAAAACGTGATCAAAATCTGAATGGATAAGCAATCTAATGAATTCAATTTGATGTAAAAAATTGTCTTGACACTTGTTTTTGTTATATTCATGTAGATGCAGATTATTGAAATTCAGTTTTTCTGTTTAAAAAATTTTTATGACATGTTTGGACCTTGGAACTGTGTGCGTTGCAGAAACGGGACATCGTCCTGATGTGTTATATCAATTAAATCTTTTTCTCTTTAATAATTGTCAAGACTCATACCGTTGATTCCTCTGTTGAGGTTTTTACGTGATTTTTCCTCAGACTTTGGGTAAATGCCAGAGGAATTTTGTTCTTTTTGCACTAAATGTGGAATCCACGTATTCACATCTAGTTATCTGAATATTTTCAATTTTTAATTTCTAATTATCTAGATATCTTCTTGCCTTGTTTATTTTTGTATCATTTTTTCTGATGACGACTTTCGGTTAGAAAGTCGAAACGTCAAAAATAAGATAAAATATACAGAATTAAAACCAAAAAAGTCTATTTATTATGATATAATTCTGAAAGTATGTATAGATCACTGAAAAATCAAATTGGAATTGATCTCTCTTTGAACACAGACGCGTTAATTACTACTATCGTGCTTGCAAAGTTCTATTATCTTATCCTTTGAAAGTTGGTTCAATCAAATACTCACAAAGGAATAGTTTGAAACTGCATCTGCGTTTAAAAGTGCATTTGTTGATAACCTCATGCTTTTAAGTAGTACAATTGTAATGTAATAGCTGTGTTCGATTTTCAATTTCGCTATTCGAGGTTTGACATATGAATTGAATCATAAATTTCAATTACACATCCGAACAATGAGAACAATGAAATATGGAATAAACGTGCAAAAAAACAGGAAAGTTGCACTTTCAAACTTTTCGATCTATCATATATTGAGCATTCATTTCATTTACAAATGAATCAATTCATGGAGAAAAGTTTACAATGCTTTTCAAATGAGATAGGTAATTCTAGACATGATCCATTTTACGTTCTGTATTGGACAAACAAACTGTATTCCATTGGATTTTATTTAAAATTATCAGAATACAGAATACAAAAAAAAGAATGTTTATAAAATTGGAAACACGATTCTGTTGAGGTACATACATATCGGTCAAATCGACCCCCAGTACTTTCCTGTGTGCATTCTCGTACAACATGAGCTTTTCTCACAGCGTCTCTTCAAGAGAAACCTTCAGAATCAATATCTTCAGTGTGTGATTTGTCGTGAAAATAAGAATGCAACTACTTGCAACATTATACCCGGGTACTGTAGACTGCCTACTTATACACTAAATCGTTCTCTACAGTCTACACTAATCGCGAAGTTTATCGAAGTTGGACAAGGCAAATAGTGTAGAGAGGTATCTCGGTTCGCATCGTGCAACTTCACTTCCCCTAGGGCGACTTCCGTTTGCTTCCTAGCTGCTGACTGGATCGTTGACTTTGGTGTTGCTGTCGAAACTGCAGACGGTATACTCCGGCACCAATGCAGTCGGTGACGCAGTTTCTAGAGACGGACGGCTGGGTAGCTCAGAGGAAAGGGTTAGAATTGCCCAAAGAATAATATTCAGGAAGTAAGTGTCACTACGAGATTTATTTGCACAAAAAAAAAATACACACATATTGCAGGAACTGGCACAGAGGTAGATTGGCTGAAGACTGACGACAATGACGCGACTATTGCCCAAAACAATCGACATTCGCGAAATCGTGAAGCAATTTACCAATCGGTGGATCAACTCTAAAACTCGTTCTTTGCTTGTGAAACCAAACTGATTTCCAAGAAGTAACTACATTGAAATGTTCCAATACTGTGAAGCCGCCAGTGACCCTTCTAGCAGTAGCTCTACGTTAGATTTTTCCAACGCTGTGAAGCCAACAATGACCTTTTCAGCGGTGATTCTACGTTGAATCAATCTAACACTGCGAAATCAACAAAGACTTTTTCAACGGTAGCTCTACGTTCTTGTTTAACGCAATGAAGCCAACAATGACCTCTCCAGTGGTGATTCTACGTTAAATCAATTTAACACTGCGAAAGAAATCAACAAAGACCTCGTCAGCGGCGACGCTGCATCAAGTTAAATCAATGTTCGCGGGGCGGACGGCAAAAAAAAATAGAACAGAATGACTTCAGCTTAAACCTGGCAAAAACAGCAGAATAAGTATGAAATATAGCAAAACAATGGCAAAAATAGACCAAATTCCTTTTATTGATTTATAAAAAACTAATCAGACTCTAGAAGATTGGTCGGAGAATTAACTTTTAAAGATGTGACTCAAATCGGCTACAAGGCCTTATTTATACTCAAAAATTAATAAAACCTTACTCAACTTTTGTCTTCTAAGTTAATTTCAATTTAGCGCTGTCAGAATAATGTGGGCAGGAGATACTTTACAATAAAGAAGAAATCATTCCTAAAGTACTAATTCCTTCACAACAAATTTTATGACTAAGTATTCAGCTTTGAGTATCTACAATAGTAACATTTCATTCAAAAAACCATTCAAATAATATTACAACAAAATTATTTGTTTATATTTTTAGTTCGGTGAATTGTCGGTAGAGTCGAACGTCAAATATTCATTTTTCAAGTCAAAGTCGCGGTAAACAAAACTATAAACAAAAATTCAAAGTATTTCACAAACATGATGTGAACGGAAAGTATTGGAGATATTTTATTCGGCTTGATGACTGGTGATGCTACTGTAAGTGATTGTATGATATTTAAACAGAGTGTGACGAATTATTTCTCAAAACTCCGTCACAGTCGCACATACGAGAGCCTTCTGCTACTGCCAAAAATTTTATGGTCCATCAAAATAATTCACATCTTGCACACCCAATAAATTTCAAAATACGTTATTCTGTTCAAATATACACTTTACATCAGTATTATCAGCTACCAGTTGAAATAAATTCATTTTTAATATTTCACAGCATGTGGTGGAATGAGGTTAGGTTTTGAAAATATCCGAAATTGATTTCAATCTATATTTGTTTGATCCGTATTCATGTCTTGTGCTTACCGTTAATGAATCCTGAATGTAATCAACCGTTGTTCTGTGAATATGTTGTATATTGTATATTTTGTTTGATTTTCTTCGTGACCTTTGACTATACACAAATAAATATTTGACAATTGACAGTTAACCGACAGAGGACTAAATCGTATTACTTTACCGACAAACAAAAAGAATTTAGGACAATTTAAATTTTAAGGAAATGTTTACAAGGATGTATTTAGTAGGGAAAGAATTTGAAATTTTTTGTTGTAAAGAACTCTGTATTTGTGAAGTTACTTTTTCTTTTCATCTGTATCTCCTCTTTACATTACCGACACTAATAAGAAATTAATTGTAGGACAAGTTAAGTAAGGATTAATTAATATTTAAGTATATATTGTGGTCGATTTAAGACACTTTTTGAAAGTCCAGTCTTTTGAGTAACCGTTCCTAAGTACACTTCTAGCTCCGATTCCAAGTGTCATATTCAAAGTGTTTTCCGTTCAACTGGAGTTTTTGAGCTAAGTCCGTTAGCACAACTATCAGACACAATCTGTGAGTTTGTTTGTTTTTTATAAGTCCGTAAAAGGAACTTAGATTTGTTTGCTTTTGCTGTTTTGAACTTGGAATACTTTTGCTGTTTTTGATCTTAGCATATTTTTGCATAATTTACCGTAGAATCATCGCTGGAGAAGTCCTTGTTGATTTCGCAGTGTTTAAATAATTCAACGTAGAATCATCGCTAGCAAAGTCTTTGTTGATTAACTTAACGTAGCGTCGCCGCTGACGAAGTCCTCGTGATTTCGCAGCGTTAGCAAGTTAACGTAGAGTCACTACTTGGTGACCAGTTTGCTTTCACAAGCGTCGAAGATAAGTTAATCCCCCGTTTGGGAAATCGCTACACGATGTGTTTATTTTAGAGTTTCTCGTCGTCTGCGACCACCTGGGTCTCTATTGCGACCGCTGGTGTCGAGTGTCATGTACAGCCGTCCCGTTACCGTCAGCCAAGTTATCTCCGTGCAAGTTCCAATGATTCGTCACAATCACTCGCAGCGACTAAAGTCCTCGCGAAGTTGCACGAGAGTGTGGTCACGTACTTCGGACTACGATCAACTTCGAAGAACACACCGCGAGTAGTATAGAGATAGTTTTAGCTCATGACTTTGATTGGTAGTACGGCAGTATTACACTACAGTTTGGTTATGCTGATAAGAAAGATCTAGGCTTACCAAGGACTGTTGCGTCCCCAATTATCACCTTTTCTGTAATAAATGTTATGTAGATAATCAAAGAATCAGTGTAATAGAAATAGAAATCAATGAATGATGCTCGTATAATCATATTACATATTCAAGACGAATACTTCTCTTTCATTAATTAAAGCCGGACAAGTGAATTCGTAACGAAAATCATCAACCCAAGACTATAAATTACCCCAAATAGCTTAGAAATCTGGCTGTTTAAGTATATACATTCATTGCTCGAATGTTTGTTTCAGTTCTTGTTATTCTCACTTAGACATAACGTGTTGGAATCGGGAAAAGCCTTCCGTTCCAAATTTATTCTCCTCCTCATTGTCTGTTTGATGAAGACGAAGGTTAATTGAAAATTGTAGCAGATAATCCCATAAGACCAACAATTTCCTTTCTCTGTGAGATATAACAGTCTATGTATAAATATATTTATCACATTAACAATCACTCTTAAAAAATTTCCTTCCAAATATTATGTTATGAAATGAGTAAATTCTGCTTGAGCCATTTCATGTTAGTAATAAAACTTTAATACCATGTATAACTGCGGTACTTATATGTTGAAACATCAATGGTGATTATGTTAAGGTTTCCACAAAGTGTCCTAATTATTTCTTGATAGAACTATTAGTGCTAATTACTTGTGAGCTGTGCGGTATTATCTTAAAGTGCTAATATTACCAGGCTCCTTGATTAAGATATTATCGCTTTATCCTTTACTGTTACATGAATCACGTAAGATTTTTCACGAAGGAGTGGTTCTGGAATTGTGTGAAGTATATCCTAAGAAAAAATACTCAGCGTGCGTTATACCTGTCTCATGATTTGGGAACTTAAATCCCAGAACACGTTTTGATACTCACGTTCTTTATGTTATCATTCTCTTCCACGAAAAGGGATGATTTTGTTTCCAATTTAGTGATAATCGCCGATTTCTGAAACTCTTCTCGATGTAATTACAGAAGAATAACAAAATAGTGCAATAGATGCTATTTAAGAAATTAGTACATAGTTTGCCAGTGCAGTAAGGTTCTTGAATAATATCGTTGTGATAAATTTAATTCACCTTTGAGTCAAATTAGCCTATAGCAGATCAAAAATTAGTAAAAGTATTCATTATAGCATTCAGATCCTTGGATATATAAACCTGAAGCTAGGTACAAGTGATGTTGATGTTTACTTCAATCAGTTATCCGCGTTCAATGATGCGCTCTATTTTTAGAAGTCTCTCAGTGACGCAGTCAGTAAAGTAGATACCCTTTATGATCCTTCTACGTCGACTTCTGTTCGTTTCAGATGTGGGCGGCTGTCTCTTGAGTTCACTATGTCTTCTGTAACCGTTTTGACTATTTGTTTACTCACTTTGAATATATCAGAGTTTGTTTTGTTTTGCGGTCCATTCTAACTAGCTTTGGTTTCTCGTACTACGCGTCTACTTCAATTTTGCAAAGTATTCCAGAAGGTCGAAATATATTGCGTGTTCCAGTCATTATTAACTTATGATACACACTTTCTCCGGTGTTATCCACTTATTATTCTGTCAGGAACTCAATGAAAATGAGGATCAGATTTATGAACGAATACAAAAACATCCTACGGAGAGACTCTCAAACCATTCGATCATTTAAGAGTATTTTGGGATGTCACTCAAACTTCATGACAATAATACAAAATGCTTTATTCTTCCTCCATAAATGTTTGTGTAGAATGATAAATTGAGATTTGTGCTTATATTTCCAACATTAAATCGATGTTTTGTGACGCAGGAGCGGAAAACGAGCAAAATATGTAAATCGTCATAAACAGGGTCCGTGAAAAATCGTCATGGGTACAAACACACTAGAAACATCAGAGTGGGAAATTGATGTAAATCTCTCGGGTAAATTGCAGCAATTGTTCAAGTGTATGAGACACTAACGATAATAATTTCGCCCTCATATTTGGCTAACTCGAGTTACAGAGTACTACTTTAAATTCTTGTTGAGTGACCTAAAAACTAGATAATATATGAAGGAAAAAACTTTTCAGAACTCATTTTCTAAATAAATATGTTTTATTGGGTATAAGTTCCGTACATTAACAGATAATGATTTACTTGTCAGTTTTGACGTTTCATCTCTATTCACGAAAGTACCTATCATCGATACTCTGAAATTATTAGAAGATCATTTTACATCTGATATTGTCAAGCTTTTTAAACATTGTTTGACTTCTTGTTTCTTCATTTTTAATGTTAATTTCTACAAGCAAATTGATGGTGTCGCCATGGGTTCCCCTATTTCTCCTTCTATCGCTAATTTTTACATGGAGAATTTTGAACAAAAAGCTTTAAACACTGCTATGAAGAAACCTACTGTCTGGCTTCCTTACGTTGATGATGTCTTTGCTGTTTGGCCTCATGATAGAGATGAATTGAATGTTTTTTTGAATCATCTCAACATGCAACATAGGAACATTAAATTCAGTATTGAGGTTGAAGAAAACAACTGTCTCTCTTTTCTGGACGTTTACCTGGAGAAACAAGATAATGGTAAACTTATCCATTCTGTATATAGGAAGCCAACCCTCACAAATCAATATTTACATCAATCATCAAACCACCATCCTGCTCAGAAATTTTGTACTATTGAAACTTTGTATCCGAGAGCCTCTTCATTATGTCATCCAAGTAAACTATCTGATGAAATCAGATTTTTGGATGATGTTTTCTTGAAGAATGGATATAATAGAACACAGATTAAGAAAGCACTTAGACAGAAGAATTCTACGCCACCTGTTCAAGATCCAAATAATAAGAAAATATTTGTTACGTTACCTTACGTAGCCAATATAACAGATAAAATTGGAAGGTTTTTACATTAATATGACATCAAAACTTCATACACTTCCAGTTTAAAAATTCGAAATCTTATTGGTAATTAATGTAAGATATATATTCTTGGGATTTCAGTCAATATTTTAATTTTATTTCTTTTCTGCTCTACAGTTTCGGCTGCACCTCAGCCATCCTCAAAAGCGCTACAATTTTATGTTATTACTAATTATGTGTCTATGAATGTTAAAATACTTACAAATGAATTATTGTTTAAAAAATTGAAGTTGTACATATGTTAAAACTGTTATTAATATTAATAAGCGGAAAAAAGAGAAATTTTCTCTTGTCCTTTGCCACACCCGACATCTATGGAAGGCGTTGGCTAACTGCATGTTAAAAATCGTGCATGCACGCATTGTCAAAAAAATACATATTGACACTGGTAAAAGTTTGTCAATTGTGGTGTCAATCAATTAAAATTGTGCACCACGCAAGGTGTCAAAAATATAAACAAAATCAAAAAAGTAACATGAGCCTACATCTGAAGGATATTGTTGTAAATCGTGCTAAGCGCTATAGTATCTGTTTTTTCATTAATATTTTGTTTGTCCTGTTTTATATACAACATCTCTAATGTAAGTCTTTTATTTAAGTTTACTTCATCATGAATAATATTAGTTTCATCAAAATTAAATGTATGACCTGAATCAATGCAATGTGTGACTAGTGCACATTTTGGCGTATTTTTATTTAATTTTTTACTATTTCGTTTGTGTTCATCCAGCCTTATTTTTAAATATCTTTTAGTTTGTCCTGTGTACTGTGCATCACAATCATTACACGGTATTTTGTAGATTAAATTAGATCTTAAGTTTTTGTCAGTTTTATCTTTTATTTTGGAGAATAAATTGCCCACTGTTTTGTACTGCTTGAAACAAATTTCAATTCCCTCTTTATTTTCGAATACTCGTTTAATCATGTAACTAACGCTATCTATGTAAGGAATTGTGAAATATTTATCAGTCAAAGATTTGTTCTTTCTTTTGTCATTGTCATTTAAACTAGGTGAATGATTTATGATTTGATTTCTGATACCGTTTATAATGCCACATGGATATTTATTGGAACGAAGTAAGCTAGTAACTATGTTGATTACTTCAGTATGATATTTTTCAGAGGTCAATTTAAGTGCCCTGCTGAACATATTTCTAGCCACATTGAGAAGTTGACTTTTGGGATGATTGGATTGAAAACTTAAGTATCTGGTACTTGCTGAGGGCTTTTTGTACCATTTGGTGGTAATGTTGCCACATTCTTCTCTAATTAGTACCATATCAAGAAAAGGTAAGCTGTTTTCCACCTCTGTTTCTACTGTGAATTGTATGTGAGCATTAAAGCCATTGAAAATAGTTACAATCTCATCTATTTTAGATCTTGGCACAGCTGTAATTAAATCATCCACATACTTTTTTATGAACGGAATTTCAAAAGACAACTTTGCAATAACCTCTTTCAGAACCAAATCCATAACCAAATTAGCCACAACAGGAGACATTGAATTTCCCATCGCTGCACCAAATACCTGTCTATAAAGCTCACCATTAAATTTGAAGTAACAACTTTCAAAACAAAATGTAATTAAATTCAACAATTCATCTAGTGGTATGTTTGTACGTTGAGATATGATATTATATTTTTGTTCTACAGCTTGCAGTACCAGGCTTATTGGAATATTAGTGTATAAAGAAACAACATCTAAGGAAATAAGAACATAATCTTGATTTAAATTTACTTGAGTGACAAACTCTTGGAATTCAAATGAATTTCTGATGTAGTACTCATCTTCATATAAGTCACTCAGTAAGCGAGTTAAATATTTAGATAATTTATCTGTTGGGGAATTAATTCCAGAGACGATAGGGCGGAGCGGTTTGTTATCTTTATGCAATTTAACAAGACCATAAATTCTAGGAGGAATCGCATTATCAGATGTAAGGCTTTTTTTTGTTGCTACGTCAATATATTGTTTTTCAAATAAATTTTTGACTATTTTGTTGTTTGCATTTTGAATTTTTGTTGTAAGATCTTTATTTATTTTCATGTATGTGCTACTATCATCCAATAAATCTTCCATTTTACTAATATAATCATTTTTACTAATTGCAACGGTTAAATTTGATTTGTCAGCTTTGATGATAAGAAGGTCTTCATTTTGTTTTAAAAATTGTTTAGTTTCATTATATTTTTTTTTTAATTATATCACTGTTAGTTTTGTTTTGGTGAATTTTATGTTTGTAATTGGTAACTATATTGGCAATTTGCGCTCTGTATTGGTTCTTAATCTCAATGTCATCCATTTGACAGATAACATACTCCACATCTGCAATTAATTGAAAAAGAGGTAATTGATTCATTTCAAACGGCACACTAAATTTAGGTCCCAACGATAGTAAATCAGTTACACGTTGAGGTATCACAGTTTGTGTCATATTATAAAACCAGCCTTCTTGTGAGAGATTGTCATTGATAACTATTCGATTTATTTGTAACAGGTTATTGAACTTTTTTATATGTGTTCGTTTGATATTGTTGTTGATGAAGTAGGTACATTATTTACATATCCAGTCAGCGTCAACCATCTTATTGGTAATGTTAAAGAAAGATTTCCTCTACAGTATCCAGGTATATACAAGATTCCTTGTCAATGTGGCAAAGTATATATTGGACAAACCAAGAGGACTGTAGAAACAAGAATGAAAGAGCATTCTCGTCATATAAGATTGAACCATCCAGAAAAATTTGCTGTGGCTGAGCATGCTATTCAAGAATAACATGGCATTGACTTCAAGAATACGAAGTTTCTGGCTAAAGAGAACAATTGGTTCAAGAGGCTTATAAGAGAAGCAATTGAAATAAAAAAATCACCGAATAATTTAAATTTGAATACCGGTTATGAACTTAATCGATCATGGCTACCAATCATTTGTTTATAATTTCAAGTTATTTGTATCCACGAATCTACTTGCAAGAGTTAGTTCATCACCACCTCCTGAAGATCTGTGGATGGTTCAGTTATGCGCCAAACCAAAAAGAGTAGAGCCAGATTGACCTAGAACCCCAAGGAGTTGACAATTTTCCTATTTAGACCTTCATTATTTTCTCCTAAAGACCTGTGGATATTGAATCATCATTCACAGGCATCTACGATCCTAGTAGTTAATATATTTTTCAAATTTATCCAGTTACTATTTGTACTTTTATTTTTGTTGTCTTGACAATTTTATTTATTATATTTATATATCTTCACACTTGAAAAAGGCAGCACTTTGCTGTCGAAACGTTGTGTTTCTAATTAGTGTACAGAACTTATACCCAATAAAACATATTTATTTAGATAATATATGATGTACATGATTATTATCACCATTTGAGCATTTAATTATTATTTAATGTCAATCATGATTTTAACCCGATGCAGGTAGAACAGGCATTCAATTTCAGCCTCAAAATACTTCCACGTATTATTACCACCGTTATCACAATGCAGCCACTAGAAATAACTCAAAACGAGATAAACTTTATGAGACACTCAATTGATAAATGATATGACGTCTTATTGTAGAGATAGCTACAAGGAGCTCTTTAAATCGTATGACGGATTTGTATGGAAAGAAAATCTACAGGGCTTCAGCAATAATATTTCCCTCAGTAGGTTCGCAAGAAACATTTGACATACAGTGATAGATGTTGAGAATAAGAAAAATGAAGTTGAGTTGAAAACAATGAATTCATGATAAACAGCAAACATCAATCGAGAGGAGTGAGTAGATTGTGAAGACTAGTTTTAAACTTACATAAGCTTTTCTGTTCCAAAATCTCAATAAATTAACAGAAGATAAGCTATGCCATATAAATGCGAAAATATCACTTGAATAAAGCATCATCTTCTACTCGTTGGTTTCAGATAAAATTGGAGATACTACCCTGCATCCTTGCTTTACAAATAGTTATTTTTTAACTTGTTAATTGGAAGACCAATTTTTAATTAGCAATATATAATGAGATACATTCCTATTACTTCTTTCCTTTTGTACTACGTCATTATAAATAATAATTAGTTACCATTACTGTAACAACGGTTCTTTGGAATATATATGATAGTATTTACTTCATTTGGGAAACAGAACCTATATTTTCTGGAAATAATTGAGAGAGTCGGTATTGATCAGTCAGGACATGATTCTCCAGGACCCGACCGCACTTCATGTTCCCTGATCGTACTTATGGCCGAATTGCATATGAATCGATCGAGAATATAGTAGTCAATAGGATGCCAGACTTTATAAATATAGAATTCTGTCCTAAGTGTCAAAAACCTCTCTGATAGAACTTACAATTGGGACTAGTACCAATCAATAGTAGAGATCAAGTACTTTAAGGAAAAACCAGGATGCTACCTCCTAATCTGTCCAGGATGACGGCAGCCACCCTTAAGTGTAACCCATTTTCGTATTCAACTATGCTGATTATTGTCTTTTTTTTTTCCTTCCCAGGATAAGACAAGAGATGGCACTCAGGTCTGTCTTGAAGTACTTGACCTTCGCTATCGATTGTTCTATCAAGGAAGTTGACCACGAAAAAAAGATAACCGGAAATGACCTTTTTCCGACACGTAGGACAGGATCCTGGATTAATAGCATTTTTTCTAATTCTTGTACTACGATGCTCCAACTTTTCAATAAGATGCGTCTAAGTCTGCAAAAAAAAGCTTTCGTCTCAGCTTCGACCTCTTCATTCGAAGTGAATCTTCGCCCCCATAGTCATTCCTTCGTCTTAAGGAAAAGTAAAATAATTGCTGCGAGCCAAATCTGGCGAATACGTGGCATGCGGAAGCACTTGAAATCGAAGTTCCTTGAGCTATGGCACAATAACGCGAATCTTGTGCGCAGGTGCATTATCATGATGAAATAGCACTTTTTTTTGCTGGATGAGGATGTTCAACATTGATTGTGAATAGTTCATGAGCATTACATCCTGGGAATCCCAGAAAACCCTTACCATTACTCTTCTGGCGGATGGAACTGCTTTAGATTATTTCGATACACTTTTCTCATTTTTGGACTGCTACTCTGTCTCTGGCGTGTAGTGATGAATCTAAGACTTATCTACGGTGATGAAACTCAGTGGAAAAGCGTTGATATACGTGGCATCCAGCAAGCAATCAATTCCCACATACTCATTACGTAAAATATGGTAAACGCGATATTTTAAGATGTATACAGTCCGACGATTTTTGGACGTCCCACGTGCATTCAATATCCTCAATTGACGTTCTGTCACGTTTAAATCTAGCTGCCTCCTTTTTAACCGTCAAAAATGAAGGAGCATGTAAAATCTAACTCATTTTTTATCTCTGTCGGCTCAAAGATCAAAATCGCTTATCAAGTTGAGTCAATAACACTACGCTTCATGAACTGAGCTGGAAGATTGAACATCGGAGCCACGTACGAATGTTCCTATTTCTTATGATTTGGAATACGGTGTGTCTAGCTTTTTATTACTTGTCAATAAGAAACTGATGGACCATACTCTGGTCTTCCAGCATTCCATTCAGTGCTTCAGAGGAATATCCGAAAAAGAAAATGTACATTATGTATCTGAGAAAGTTTCCACTAAAAATTATTAATTATTCGAAATGTTCTATTAGGTGAAATTCAAGATGGCCAGCTCTTGAACTATAATTATTGTAATGTTCATTGCTCAAAAGGAAATAGTTTATAATGTAACGATACCCTCGCTGATGGCGCGGTTGTCACTCTTGGCGTCGCTGTTGAAAACTGCTAACGGTGTGCTCGGGCGCCAATACGGTCGATGACGCAGTTTTTCTATGGCGGACGGCTGGGTAACTCAGACGGGAAGGGTTAGGGTTGTCAGAAATAATTATCAGGAGGTAGGTATCAGAATGAGATTTATTACACAGAAAACGATGACGCTGAACATAGAACATTATTTGACAGAACACTTGCACGGAGATACTTCAGCTGACGGTGACGGAACGGCTGAACATGACACTCGACACCAGCGGTCGCAGTACGGACCCAGGCGGTCGCAGATGACGAGAAACTTTCTATGCGGGTGGAACCAAACTTGATCCCTCGGAGTGATTCTACGTTAAGGCGGTTCGATACTGTGAAGTCACCAGGTGACTCCTCCAGCAGTGCTTCTACGTTAAATCAATCAAATGCTTCAAAATCACGGAGACTTCTTCAGCGGTGCTTCTACGCTAAATAATCAAACGCTTCGAAATCACGAAGACTTCCTCAGCGGTGCTTCTGAGTTAAAATTATTCGAAAAATATTCTAAGTTCAGAAACAGAAAAAATACTCTAAGTTCAAAACAGCAAAAATATTCAAAGTTCAAAACAGCAAAAATATTCTAAGTTCCTTTTACGGACTTGGAAAAAAAAAAAACTCACAAATTGTATCAGACAGTTGTGCTAACGGACTAAGCACGAAAACTTCACTTGGACGGTACACACTCTGAAGATGACGCTCGGAATCGGAACTGGTAGCGTACTTTGGATCGGCTGCCTTATTTATACCCATATTTTAATGGAACCTTACTTAACATGTTTTTAAATTTAATCCATATTAGCGCTAGCAATAATATAAAGAAGACATACAGAAAAAAAAAGTAATTTTATAAATACAAATTTCATTACAATAATACATTTCCCAATACTCTACTGTCGGATACATCCTTTCCTGATTTTATATTCTTAATATTAAAGTTGTCCTAAATAATTTTCCAATCGGTAGATAATATAGTTTATGTCGGTAAGTTGGAACTGTCAAATGTCAGGTGTTTTTTATTTGTGTCTTGCCAGAGGTCATGAACATAACATCAAAAAAATATACAATATACAACATATTTACGGGACAACGATGGATTACATTCAGACTTTATTACGGTAAGACACAAGACATAAATACAGATCATACTATCTCAATTTCTTTTAATTTCAGGTGTTTTTAAAACCTAACCTCATTCGTCCACATGTGAAATATATTAAACGTATTTAAAACTGTTAAAGACCGATGAACTGACGGTGAGCGGCGTTGTATGTTGAAGCAGAGTTATTGAATTTAAAGTTTACAGGGTGCGCAAGAAATGAATTAATTGTGATGGACTAAAAAATTATTGACGGTAGCAAAAGGCTCTGGGATGTGCAACAGTGGCGGATTTTGGGGCCTAATTCGTCACAATAATTAAATAAAAATCACTATTCAATCATTTAAAAGAAATGAAAGTTTCATTCTCCTGGATATCACTAAATAACACTTTATTATCTATTTATCACTCACTACTATCTCAAACAAAGCCGCAGATATCTATTTTTAACTATTTATATACTCTGATTGATATTCACTGCTCTATTGCTCATCGTCAACTATTCTCTCAGGTCGTTCTCTTGCCTTTATATATGGAAATATCCATTTCTCGAATGTTCTATCACATTCCTAGATAGTTGCTAGAAGCTTCCATCAAGCAGGGCATGGGCTATGCGATCGTTACAAAGAGACGAAAGGCCACCCCCAGGAACAGAGACGGACTCAAGGCTTATTTTATTCTTGCACGTTACATTATCATTGTCCTACTAGTATACCTTACCTATGTTTTTCTATTTCTATTCAATATATAAATATCTGAAACATAAAACATATCAATCGACTCATGAATCAATCAATACTATTTTCAATCATTCATAATTACTTAGACCTGGCCCACGACTTCGCCCACATATCAAAATATTTAAAAATGAACTGCAGCATCAAGAAAAACCGCAAGCTTTGCGGTAGTCCTGGGCTAAGATATTTCTTATTGATTCTAGGACAACCAATCGAATTGAATTTCTCATAAACATACGATAATAGTCACAGAGAATACGATTTTTTACATGAATGTATTGGAGTATCTAATTCATCCCCTTAGAGATAGAGTTCCAAAAAACTCTTCTTTAGTGGATCTCTATGTCATTATAAGAATGCAGTGTCAAGCGGTTTGGTCTATGCGTTGTCTTCACTGATCTCTATATAACACTGGATTGGGTTTAGGCCGTATTCTGGCATCTGAAAGCGGCCTCCGGTTGAATGGCGACCTTGACAGTAAAACTGAGGTTTTGTGACACGATTCAGCGGCAAATTCCAAATACTTAAAGGAGATACTCGATGAGATTCGAAGCATAATACAAGTTAGATGATGAAATTATTCTCAATATTCGTCAACATGCACACATTAATAATCAATAATAGTTAAAAGTATTTAAGAATTGTTATAATAGTTGAAATATTCAAAAATATTCATAGCTCAAAATATTTGTTAACTTTTTAGTATCAGTATTTTAACTATTTTTCAAACATTTTACCTCTGATTTATCAAATTCATTGAATAGTTCTACGATTTTTGTTATAAATCTAAACAATAAATAAATCGTATTGAGAATTGTGTGACTATTTGAACATTTTTTTTTTGGGTTTGCAGTTAACGCTATAGTTTTTGTATAGTTCGTTGAAAATAGTCAAAACAACATCATTTTCCAAAGTCGTGTATCTTTTCTATTTCTAAGTTTGGCAAACCCATTTGTTCGAGCCATTGTTCATCGGATGGAAATCTTGAAAATATTCACATCATAGCATAGCAATAAAAATAAGTAATGTTTAATTATTTCAGTCATAACGACAGTTACTTCAGGTTATTTCGTTGTACTTCCTTGTGCAGTGTCAAATTTCTCGATGAATCGGGTTTCTTTCCGCAAAACATGCACTCAATCATCATGTTTGATAAATAAAATACCGTCAAACCAAGCAGCTAAATTTTAAATATCGCGGCCAAACGCGGTATTGATCTGTCACAAAACCTCAGTTTTTGCCAAGATGGCGACGCTCAATTGAGGCCGCATTCCAGCGGCCTAAATCCAATCCAGTGTTATTACAGAGACCAGTGGTTGTCTTTCATATAATGAACAAATTTAGAGCAATGAATTTTCTAAACCACTTATGGAGACAATAAGTGAAATAATTACATAGCTGAGCTAGTTGTACTTTGATGGTACTATATATCAGGAACTTCCACACAAGCGTTAACAACACTGTTCAAAGCTTTCACTCAATCGGATAAACGGTGCGCGAATAAAAAGTCACCACACCAACAACAACTGTATAAAGTTTAACTTAATTGGATAAATGATACGCGAACGAACGAATATGACTTATGTGCTACTCACAATGCTATAATATATAAGAAATCTTAACGCAAGTGCCGTCAATAACAATATAAAATTCCAAGTCAATCAAATAAACGATGTGCGAACGAATAGATACAATTCGTGCGCCATTTATGGTACATTGATGAGACCATATCAGAAATCTCCTCGCAAGTACCAATAAAAAATGTAGAATGTTGCAACTCAATTTATTTTGTCGTTTTGGAGAACTTGAAATGTAAGTCTAACATCAATATAAAAAGAAAATGAAATTTGGGAGTTCAGTCAAGAGTTTTATTTTAATCTACTCTACAGTTTCAGTCCCACCTGGACCATCTTCAGGAGTGAATAAAATTAAAGTGTATATGTGATGACATCTATGTGTAATAATAACTTATTATCTATGTGTAATAATAACTTATTATTACACATAGATGTCATCACATATACACTTTAATTTTATTCACTCCTGAAGATGGTCCAGGTGGGACTGAAACTGTAGAGTAGATTAAAATAAAACTCTTGACTGAACTCCCAAATTTCATTTTCTTCATATCATCTAACAGTCAGCATATCCACTACTTCTATCAATATAAAAGTCTGAGACACTGACCTTATTCGAAGTGTCTTTCAACTCGCAAAGAAAAAAAATGTTACTTCTTATTATACTTTGATAAACAGATCAGAAAAGTGTCAATTTAGCTTACCCAAGACTGGGAGGTATATATTTATATACCTTCTCTTTTCTACTTTCCAATCGGAAACGGATGGATTCAGAGTAGGCATTTCTGGTATACATTCTTTTGTTACATCAGTATAGTTAAGTTTACTTCTCAATTCTGGCACAAAAACGTAGTTCTACGCCAAATCGACATCACCACAAAAAACCAGATTCGCAACAAACATGAATTATAAAACCCAAATAAAACCAAACATATGTGGCGATAAAATTATACTCCATAATGAAGGTCACTCTCATCGTGCGTATTATCAAATTTAGCGAATGTATCAATTATCAAGTCATTATATGCGATTAGCCCGCCCCAATTTGCCATCAGTAATTCAAATTATTGCATCACAATAACTGCATATTAATAGCTAAATATGAATGTGTGCTATTCCCCTATACACAGAATTATTGAAATTTGAAATAGCATGAAGCTACAGGAAACGAGAATATGGAACAATGACTAATTGAAATATCTTGGAGGAAATCATGAAGCTGCTTGAGCAGAAGCAATAATTTGAACTTACTTGAGGTGAATAAATTGAAAGTTTGAACTCATGCAGAAGTTTCCAATAAATTCTATCTTATTGTTATTATAAGCTAAGAAGTGGCAAGCTAGTTATTAATGGGAAGTTATTCAATAGTTCATCTCAGAATATTAGTGGCTTGATTGTTATATTGCTCAAACTTAGTGAGTCGAGATATGAGTATCTTTTTTGTCCAAGTTTCGTTTCTCTCTGAACTCTGGTAATGTCATGCACTACTAATAGAGCTATACGTTTCTCAAATTTATGATTTTGAATTGTAATAAATCGTATTCGGTGGATAACCGTGCAGGAACTGAATGTCACAGTATTCACATACATTCAAATTAGTTGTCCTTCAATGAACAAGAAATTTCCGTCACTGGATTCACAGAATCTCAAAATGCATTGATTCAATCCTACTAACTCGCTTACTCTAAAAAAAACATAACAAATCGCATGGAAATCGAAATAGAACTTTCCATTGAATAGGTTTGCATTATACATTTCATTTTAGAGTAAAATCTGATGAATGCAGAATTCAATCAAAAATCTTTCATTTTACGCGACATGCACGCCATTTCCACTTCCATAGAAAAAAAATAGGCAAAGTGGAGAGCAAAACCATGAACAAAAGTTTGCCGATATTTGAAAGTGGCGCATTCGTTGGGATTCAATAACATTAGCAATACTTTTGTGTTATTGTGTTTCGAATCAAAGGATTTTTACAAAATATAACGATACAATTCATAGTATGAGCTTGATAAGTAGTGAAGGCGAACCACAAACAACAAAACCCATATGAATGAAGCCACTTTGACGACAAACTTGAATTACAAGTATATCCTACGTCCGATTCGCAGGGAGATTTGCTGGGATGAACTATCAGATAAACAAATTTAGCTAATGCTTCTGGATGATACTGATTCTAAATTTAGAAACTCTGTGCACATATAGAACCATTCATCTACAGACTATTACAGTTTGAAATTCGAATACTGAAATTACTCCTCTTGATGCAACCATAATAATGGATCTGCATCAGTATCAAACACAAACTCTCATCTACAATATGAAGTTAATTATGTAGGTGCTTCTCACTGAGTATATATACAACAAACTTAATCAACAATATTGGCCAATAGTTCGAGTAGATATAATAGGAGTAAATTGATCGTCTGACGGGGGAAACTATGATGTTTACTGATATAGACAACGAATATTGTTTAATAAGCATGTAATATGAATTCAAACTTTGCGAAAGACTGGAAGATACTACAGGTTACTCATTAAATTATCCCTGAATTTAAATTATACGAGGGTAGATATATAAATTCAGTAAGCACCACTATATGCAAAATCCCTCTGCAAACTCCATGGAAAGCATAATCTCATTTGAATATTTGAAAACGGAATGGTAAGGGTAGCCAATTTCAAAGATATCCTTAGCAACATGAAGTGGTTATGTCAATGTGATGGTAAGTGGTAGGGTCCTGCAACTTAAATGCTTAAACTTTACCACTTAAGTGGTACCTGGTACTACTTGCAGCTGTAAGACAAATAAGACCACTTGAATTTTATTACTTGAGTTTTACCATTTATGTGGTGAAATCTTATCACCTATACATTCAACCAAATGTATTGCAATTTAGTTATCTCATGGTAATTACAGTAAGTGATGAAATATTTTTATCTAAGAAATGAACATGAAGATTCTGCCAGACTACTCATCACTAGATGAATGTGTTTAAACGTGGCCATAAAAGCACTGCTGCTGTTCGTTTAAGACGTCTAATAAAGATTATTATTATTATAAAATCATTATATCTTGATAAGAGAATGTCGCATTGAAGCTTCGTGAAATTACATCATATTCTGTATCAAGTTCTACACATAAAACAGGTGAGTACACAATGGGTGTCACGTTTGATGACTCCAGACTAAAAACACTCAAGGGACAACACTTCAAAACAATGTTTGTTAAAGCTGCAGCATAATCGTTTTGTAACTTTAGATGAAACGTGGATCTACCAAAAAGCTCAAGCAGTCAAAACTTTAGATCGACGTCTATGAAAGTGTTCTGTAGAAGAGTGGAAAAAGTGATGATCACACGAGAGAAAACATCCAACGTATCAACATCTTAAAAGTAGTGGGAAATCAAAAATAGGTAGCCCACAAAGACTCTATATTCTGAACATATACAAAGCAATAATAGAAAAATCTAGTACGGATGTATTTCGTGTGCAACAGCTAGCAAAATTCACTCGAAATCGCTAGATACGTAGATACGGTCCGGCACACTAGTACTAGGAGCTTTTAGAACAAGCCCAACAACAAGCATTCTCTGCACGTGAACTCATTCCCACTCTCAGACGTTCCTAAACTGAAACCGAAACCAACCTGAACTCAATACTGACCTACCAGAATACCCAAAATCATATATCCATCCTGAGCTCTACCGAAAATTGTATATACAACAAGAACACAGATACAAAAACCATCAATCTATTTCCACTGATGGATCAAGGATAAATGAAAAAATCGGCGCAGCAGTAATAACGAAAGATGAAGAAAAAAAATACCACTCACCAGATTACTGCAGCAACTTAAAAATACAGCCTCCTACAAACACTCACGCTCATAAATAGGTATATCCAACCTAAAAATACGTCAGCTGTACAGACTCATTAGGAACAATACAAAAAAATAAACTATGCAACAAGCAACCAACAATAAATCAATATTCAAGAAGTAATACATGAAAGCACAGATAAGAAAGGCAACAAAATTAAGATAATGTGGACATCAGCACACATAAGAATAAACATAAACAAAAAAGCAGACCAACAAGCCAATAAAAACAACCAACAAAGAAGAAATCAACAATATAAACATCACAAAGGAAGACCTCTATGCATAAATCAGACTGGAAACAAAAACACAATGGGATAAAAATGAGAAACTACAACAAACAATGAAATGAGAGAAATAAAAGATAATAAAACATCAAGATACACACCGGAAGAAAGAAAAAATCGAGTAATCATAACATGATTGAGAATAGGGCACACTCTAATCACACATAAACATATACTTGACAGAGAAACCTCACCACTATGCAATAAATGCAACACACAACCAACCAAAGGCGACAACTATAAGTAGCAAACACACTGAAATAAGCCATCGGCAACAATCCAGAAATAGTACAAAACACAATTGAAATCATCCACGCTATCAATCTATAGAAACTTATATAAATTAAAATTTTTTCTTAAGTATAAAAAAAAATAGCGATTGACTTCTATTATTCAACTTTATTGAATCGTATGGATCATTACCTTAACAAGTGTGCAAAAAATAGTCCCTCATTCATCCTACTCCCTAGAATTAGATTCATTTGACTTTATTGTATGCTCACTTTGAAAATTGGCAAGAGAGAAGAAAATGATATGAAATGAATAGATTGCTTGCCCTGTAAATGAATGTTTGGAATTTATTTTCTTCTCAAAGGACAGCATCGTTGAAATCACTGGATTAAAGCTCGTCGCACACGAAGCAATTTTCCACTTAATTTGCAGCAAGCTTCCTTGCGCTCTGGGCCAATTTGAGCTGCGCTTGGTGTGAGACTCATTTTCGCAACACACGATGCAAGCTGCGCCACTCATTCTGACTCTAGAACGTAGAGCTTGAAGACTTGTTCATTATAAATATTGATGTTGCCGTGAATAATCGTCGGAAGGGAGCAGGAACATTCGTTGCAGCTATTGCTTACGAATTAGTTAGAATCATGAGACAGGGAAGAAAGAAGAAAATGCTTCGATCAAGAGAGGGCTTTTGAGGAGGAATCAAGGCAGTGAAGTTCTCAACATGTTGTTTAACAATCTTACTGCGTTTAGACACACCTCATTCTTGTATACCTCAATAAAAGCTTCCACTTCTGCTTTTCCCTATTCCACTCCTTTTCCATTAGCCATAATCTCTACTGATTTGTACATCACAAAACACAATGCAGCACAGCGTGCTGATGCGACTTACATCTCAGTGATGTAGTCACGAGATTTCGTCGCCCGTTCTGATTGGCTGCGGATAGCAGCCAGCGGCGCAGCAGGTGCGAGAAATAGCACCAGATCTATTTTGTACAACAAGTCTTGTGGCAAGCCTAGCACACAGCTGCGGACCAAGCTTCTAGCATCGGAGCAAGCGTGGCAGCCAGCACGGCTCCAAGTGAACAAAATGGCTTGAAAAATTGTATCGTGTGCGACAGGCTCAATTACATTAGACTCTGTTGCGATGATGTTGATAAACAGGTCCCTGAATAACTTAAAATTTTTGTATTCCATGGGTAGATAATCTACATATGCATAAACTAATGAAGCAGTACGAGAGATCACATTTAAATTAGCTGAATTTTTACAGTGCATCTCTCTGTTAGGTAACAGGAGCCACCACTATGCATTAATCTTTATTGTCCTTCAGGGATTTGACAATGCAATGCTTGGCTTACTTCCTGGAAAAAGCTACTGTTCTACAAAGTTTCTTACCTTGCTCCTCGTCACATCTGAAGAAGTATTCTTTGGCATGTAAAGAGCAATTTCAGCGGATTTTCTATTTCATGCATCCCTGGCAGTTTTTAATTGTGGAAATGCGAATAACTTTATACAAAATCACTTAAATCTTCTTGGATATGCTCCAATTCTTTTTATCAAGATGAGAATGCAATTGGAGAATTGTTGATGTCAGGAGACCAAAGCAAATCTTTGAAGGACCGAAATTATTTTTCGGCTTACATTGTCTTCGTTCTGTTTCCAATGATAACTTGACTTGGCTGGTTTTTTTCAGTATTCCTGAGCTTTGAGTTATAGTACACTTCAAATCCACTACTCTGGCAGGAGTTTTGTCTAGGATTCTCCTCGGATTAAGGTCTTTTAAAGTCTTGGAATGCAGTTTCTTCGCTCTTAGAAGTTTCAGTCTGCTGGTAGTCAATGTTTCACAGTAACAAACTACGTGTTCAGGAGTTTCATCCTCTTCTCCTCAACCGCTGCATAATATATAAGATATAAGTCCTGTCAATCGTTTGAGGTTTTGCCATATCATGGACAGTAAATTGGATGGTCCAACCACGAAAAGCCTTGCCTATCTTTGACCAGGGAATTATACCCAATAAATATTGCATCATTGCTGCAACGATGCTTCAATCTTCTGTTTCCATCTCCTCTTTTCTGAAACACTCACCTCCAGAAAGTAATTCGAGGAGCATCACTTGAACCACAAGATAACAAAGCACATACTTTATCAAATACTTTTCTGTTCTTGTCCTGACTAGGGCACAACAACAGTCTTTCAGCTGAAGTTACATCTTGATAAATAGCAAGAGGTGGCCGTGTGGCAAATAGTTATCGACATCCTCATCCTTGCATAAGATGGAATACTGCACAACACCACAGTCTGTTCTGATCAAGTAAATGGTAATTGTATCCTACCTTTGACTTGATGGTCAGCTATATGGCGTTTTTCAACCTATGAATACTCAGTTACTAATATTAGGTCTAATTCACACCTCGCTCCTGGGGTTGTCGACTCTATGAGTGCAGTCTAGGATTAGTCTGGAGCTCATTTCAGAAAACTAATGCATTCTTCTCTTACCATCGTTTTTTTTTTCAATAATAACTGCATACTGATTGAGGTCAATTCAACTTGAAATACCGTCGCATTCATCTCATGGTCTTGTATCAATCCTTTTGCTTCCAAATGCTTCTATCTTGGATCGATTTATATTTTTGAAACTGTCTTTGTAAATGACAATTAAGTTTTTGTTTATTGGATTATCTATTCGTTCCTAATCATTTCTTGCAGAAATTTTCATCTTGTAGGCTCTGCTAGTGGTGTGTACAATACAAATTTGGTCAAGCACTATGCGTTAAAAGAAATGCTTGTCCTTCTCCGGAAGAGAAATTGAGTGTCTTTCTCTGCATTCTCCTCTTCCAAATGATCTTTCGTTCTTATGATGCCAAATAATTTTGCTTTTACAGTCAAGTATATTAAAGATGTCCATTGTGGCAGTCAGTGTCATCGACATACCTTTTTTATTTTTCATTCTAAATGTGATTTGAAATTACTCCTTTCATCTAAAAACACTACCAAGTATTCGACTCCTCTCACTGTAATCCTTTTTTCTAAAAGAAATTATTATTCCAGCTCGGTGATCTCCATTTTCTTATCAATGATACGTCTGTATCTTTGTAGGGATTACACACTGACAGTCTCTCTCTGTCACATAATTTTTCAATAAAATTCATGGCTTTTTGCATCTTTCCTGAGACGGTTTCCTAGAAATTCCCTGTTATTAAAATTGTCACATCGTCTGCATCATTAAACACCACAGAAGTGGAGGGACAATCTTTTCTTGTGAACATTCTCGTGAAGCCTTTACTTCTACAGCCCCTTTAGTGGAAGATGTGTAAATTTCTCTTTGTTTTAGTTGATCATGAGAGTATTGCTAAGATGAAGAGCAAATTACCGAAAGTGTGAGCAAACTTCATGACGAAGAGTACCAGCTATGTAATATTCATGAGACTGTTCATCAGCTGCTAAATTCCCGAGAGGGAAAATATGCTCTATGAATAAGTATTTTCCTGTATGCTCCAGTCTCGAACAATAACAAATTTACAAATGGTTACGGCAACAAACTGAAGCAAGCTCATGAATTGAGCTTAATAGTTGAGATCTTTTAAGAATACATGATATGGAAAACAATTGGATGCAGTTGCCTGAAACGATAATGTCGAAGTCAGAAGGAACGATGAAAACTTGAATAAATAAAGTTACACTATATGAGATGTTACATTTGGAGCGATTGCTCGACATGAATGCTAATCGTATGGTAATTATTTCCAAGATTGAAAATGCGTATTATTCAGATGAATTTTCAAGAGAATTTAAAAAAAGTGATATAATTAGTTCAATATCAAATTTCCTCTTGGTCATTAACATGCATCCCTCGAGTTTCACTGCTGTGAATAGTAATTGAAGCTTTACTGCGCATATATTAACGATGTCTAGCTGAAAATAACAAGACTGTACATAAATACATCACTAGGAATATTCATGTAACATAGCGACAGTAATACACCCTTGTTTATGTTATGTCATTTGTAACTGAAATGGAAATGCCTACAGAGAGTTATCTGAACAAATTTTCACGTTGTTGAACTAGAGCCATGTTACAGCGATAAGCGGTATAGTGATTTATTATATGATGGTTAGAAAATTGAGTATAATGTACCTTTAATGTCGTAATTTTAGACATTGCTCTCCTAGTGATGCAATGCAAAGTTTGATCCTTTTTCAATTATTATATTTATTAAGAAACAGATTTTCAAGTGTTTTCACTCTAGTTTGTGCAGAGCTACATCTCATGCAAAAATAAGGATGTCGATAACCATTTTCTACATGACCACCTTCTGCTATTTATTAAGATGTAAATTTGGCCTAAAGACTTGTGCCCCAATTAGGACAACAACAAAGAAGCATCTTATGAAGCATGTGCTTTAATATCTTGTATAAGTCATGCTCCTTGAATCACCTTCTGGAAATCGGTTCACAAATAAAAATTTCATTGAAGATTCGCATAATATAAATAAAAGAATTAGGTGAAGAACCATAGTTGATAGAATATATATTACTACCAATTATACTTCCATTAAAATATTAGAAATAATTGTAATGACTTAATAATTGATAGGCTTATTTCGTCTACAAGAAATGTAGTTATTGTTCAAATTGCTGAAATACTTCAAATAAACCTGCAGTAATATTGGACATACCTACATTCACTGACAACGTTGCTCATCAATTCAGACTTCGAATTGATTGGATTCTTGAATGTATCCCTCAAAGCAGATAAAGTTGTGGAACTGTAGTGGTAAAGACTAATCTCAAACCATGAGTTACACAACTTTCTATAGCTCAAGTTATATTTTCATCAACTTCTTAGCAGTTATATTCTTTCTAGTTAGCTGAACCAAATATTTGCGACACTTCTGCGAATATAAATCTTGGTCATTTTGATATAAATGAGAAAATAATATCAAATTACACAATAGGAAGCTTTTATCGATTCAAAGAATACGATATATCATGTGTCATCGATAATACGCTACTTATATTGCAAAAGGGTTGCACAATATGTTTTGTTCTATTTGTTGTCGTATAGTTGCGAGATATTGATCCTCATAGTGAACGTGACTCAAAGTACCAACATATTTCTCCCATTTCAAATGTTGTACAAACTCATAAAAGTACATGTTAATCCTTTTTCAAATATCGTTCTTTATTCCAGATAGATTAAATGGAACATATAGTTGAAAATGGCATTATTTCAATACGACCAAATCAATGATATTCAGTTCAGAAATTATGTCGAGACATTTAGATGGGACAGAGCTAAGCGGAGAAGTTCCACCCAAATTAATCATGGATATTATATTTGAAACGATGACAGAGAAAGATGTAATCTGGAGAAAGTTTAACAGCTTCAAATTTAGCCTTGTCATCTGCGTGGAGATTTGGGACAATCATTTTCTAATCTTGCCATTCTAACACTGTTGCAAAAAGTTTTTTATTTGAATAATTTGACTTGAAGGACGTCAATGTGGCAATGATAAATGTTAAATATATTTGTAAGTTAAATATGTATATTATATATTAATGCTGAGCAAATGTTATTTGTTTACAACTGCTATTGATCGACAAACTGCGAGGTTATTTTAGCCTTCCTAATTTGCAACTTTCTAATTCATTTTATTGGTTTCAGATCAACAAAATTACCCTGGCCGACGTATTCCAACCATTCCATATTGTATACACCGTGGAATTATACAGATGAAGGTACTAGTTTATATCCATATTTTTATAAACTACTCAACAATGAATAGGGATATCAAAACCAACTATCATTTTCTTATATACATAAGTATTAACGATCTATCGAAAGAAACTCAATTCAAGTGAAAATTAATCTCTGCTAGTATAAGTTAGATTATTGGCAAAAATATGAGATTATCATACTATAGGTTTCTCTGGGTCTTCAAGAACATTTGTGATCATTTAGTTCAAAACTGTATCATTTTTGATAAATATGTTTTATTGGGTAATCAGTTCTGTAATAATTAATTTGAAACACGACGTTTCGGCAGCAAAGTGCTGCCTTTCTCACACTTGAAGAAGGCAGTTGATTACTCAATAAAACATATTTATTAATAAAATGAGTTCTGAAAAGTTTTTTGTACCATTTTTAATTACTTATACAAAGTACAAGTATGTATTGTGAAACCAACAAATCTCACATTTAGAAATTCTGATGGAGATATCAATTTTGAGCAGCCCTCAATCCATTTTGACTATTTTCGGCTTGATGTCGGTACGTATGTGCGTTCGTACAAATCTCAAAGCTCGTCGAACGTATGATGTTGAATTTTTGCATTTGAAATTGGTTCAGCGTCTAGTTGTGCACCTCGCATTATGGTTGCAGTCGTCTGAACCGAAAGTGCACTTTAATTAAAGCTTTTTTAGAATTTAAATGCAGAATGATCAGTCACAGGATACTGAAATTCAGTACTTCAAATTGCTGTAGGTTCTTAATGTATATCTCTGATTTCTGTACTCGGTTAAGCCGGAAGTGCACTGTATCTAAATAGTCCAGTCGGCATGTCGGAAAATAGCGGCAAATTAGGAAAGAATGCGAACTTGATGAAACTTTGATATATTGTTTTTGATCACCTAATAGCGTTATATGTATATTTTCCGACCAAAATTTCGCCAAGCAATTTCCAGGGGGATGGAAAAACCACTAAATCTCGGCACTTTTTTCAGTTTTCGCTCTATAACTTTTTCCCCTTCATTCCTATGCCTTAGCTCATCAAGTTCAATTTCGTAGAGCAATAAATTTTCGATAAGTTTGATTCGAAAAACTTGTTTGTAGACCCACTAAGTTCCAAGATACAGGATTTCAAAAAAGTGAAAAATTTCTTAAATTTTAGAAAAGCATAAAAAATTGGGGTTTTTGCTGGATATCTTTCATTTTTCAATTTTTTTTATTGTACTTAGTTTCATTCTGACGCAGAAATCAATCAACAACCCACCCCTCACCCTGCCTACCTATACCACTATATCTGGAGGCACAGTAGTGCCCCCACCAAGACCAGTCAAATGAAGCGCAAGAGCACCACATACCTTTCTCGAAGAGCTTCGTCGTTTTTTTTGAGCCCTTATAACTTGGATTTGGATTATACTTACCAGATAAACAGAATTCTCGGAATATAATATCAATAGTGGACTTATTAAACATATAAAGTTTCAATTGCATAGTTCTTATACTTTGAATTTTATTGACATCTGAAGAAACCCCGATTTCGTCACTGACTCGCTCACTGATGATTATCAAAATTCTTGGGTTACTTCTTGAAGTCCTAGAATGCTGAAATTTGGTATGTGAGCTAGTATTAGTACACCAATAACAACAAAATTCTAGAACTTGAAGCTTCTGTTCCCAACCACTTGATCTAGGGGATGGAAATTTGTATGAGACTTCCACAAATTTTGATGCTAGAGGTCTGAATATTGATACAGAAACTTCTTGTTATGAATCATAGTAAAATAAAAATTCATTAATAGAAGTGGAATCCCACCAAAAACATTTTCATGTAAAATGTTGCCAAGACGAAGCCATATGGGTCGCACTGTCAATGAGTTATTAGATCCCATGTAGAGCGAAGCTTCTAACTCTACACGCTCTAAATCTACAAGCCATAATTTCACAATTCTACACCTCAGTCAAAATATGCGATTTGGCCATTTCGATACATTTACATGGGCATAAAGTGAGAAATTTATTCACTATTCATTAGTTTTCTGTTATACAATAGTCCTAATAGCTCCCTTCTAAATGAGTGGTGGTTAGACAGGTAAATGGACAAGGAGGCTTGTAGAATTAGAGCGTGTAGGATTAGAGACTTGGCTCTTAATCTGACAATTTTTTGACAGTGCGAGCCATATGGTTCGTCTTGGCAACATTTTACTTAAAAATATTTTTGGTGGAGCACCACTTCTTCTAGTAAGTTTTTATTTTACTATTATTTATAAAAAGTAGTCCCTATATCAATTTTCAGACCTCTAGCATCAAAATTTGCGGAAGTCTCGTACAAATTTCCTTCCCCTAGTTTAAGGGATTGGGGGGATTGAAAGTTCCAATTTTCAGAATTTTTTTCTGTTTGTGTACCAATACTAACTTACATACCAAATTTCAGCATTCTAGGACTTCAGGAAATAACCTAAGAATTCTGATGATCATCAGTGAGCGAGTCAGCGACGAAATCGGGGTTCTTTTAGATATCAATAAAATTTAAAGTATAAGAACTGTGCAATTGAAACTTTATGGCTGGTACCACGAGCTCTATTTCTGGCGATACTAGGAGCATTGTGTCAAGATGTGTTTTGACGCAATTAAAATTTTCCTAAATATTCTTGAAAATAATCTTCAGATACAAATTACGAAAAACACATATTTCTACAAAATTTATTTGAATATACATAGCTAGTATAGCCTAAAACAGAGCTTGTGGTACCTGCTAATATGTTTAATAAGTCCACTATTGACATCATATCCCGAGAACTTTGTTTATCTGGTATAATCCAAACCCAAGTTATGAGGGTTTAAAAAAACGACAAAGCTCTTCGAGAAATGTAGGTAGTGCTGTTGCGCTTTGCTTGGCTTGTCTTGGCGAGGGCATTACCGTGCCTCCAGATATGGTAGCATAGGTAGGCAGGGTAAGGAGTGGGTTGTTGACTGATTTCTGCGTCAGAATGAAACTAGGTACCATAATACCATGAATAATGTTGAAAAATCAAAGATATTTAGCGAAAACCGCCATTTTTTATGTTTTTTTAGATTTTCAGAAATTTTTCACTTTTTTGAAGTACTGTATCTTGGAACTTAGTGGGTCTACAAACAAGTTTTACGTATCAAATTTATCGGAAATTTGATTTTCTACAAAGTTAATCTTGATAATCTAAGGTGTAGGAATGAAGGGGAAAAAGTTACAGAGCAAAAACTGAAAAAAGTGCCAAAATTTCGTGGTCTTTCCCTCCCCCTGAAAATTGCTTCGCGAAATTTTGGTCGGAAAACATGGAAATAACACTATTGGGTGATCAAAAATAAAATATCAAAGTTTCATTAAGTTCGCATTTTTTCCGACCTCAAAGTACATGTCGACGATGAAATTTTGTGTTTGACTAGGTATTATAATATGCAAAGTTCAAGTAAGTCACGTAATGTTCACGTCAGATTCTTATTGAATGAAAAAACGCAGACGAATCATCTCTCAAGAGAATGTGCTAATTTGGCTTTACAAGTGCAAAGTGTGATTCTGAGACTAATTTGTCGACACAGAAGAACAGGCACAGCCTCAAAAAGATCGGGTAGTGGATCCTATCGCATTACCACATTGTGACAGAAACAAAATCTTGTAATACAAGCGAACAGGCATTTTTTTGCTACTACGCGGCTACTGCCGCAAGATCTTCATAATGCCACTGGAGTCCTGGTGAGTGATCAAATGGTGTAAAACCGATTTTGAAAGACCAGTTTGACTTCATACCGACTATTAAGATCGATTCCAAAAACTCGTGCTCCTCAACGTCAAAAAGTGGATGCTACCCTTTAGGAACATGCTCTGTTCATGGATGAGTCCAGATTTTGTATACATGATCACAGCCGAAATAGGAGAGTATATATAGGACTGCAGGGCATCGGTCAATGCCACAGTATATTCAGCAGGCGGTCCCATTTGAAGTTGGAGATTTTATGGTCAAGTATACAGCTACATTAAATGCAAGCGCGTGCGATTTTGGAACGTTCGCGTACGTACGATATCGTATTGAATTTATTGATGATAATTCCACTCCAATATAAAGTAAGCCATAATTTAAAAACAATTTTATCGTTTTGACAGCGGATAAAAAGAAAGGTAACTTTTTGCAAGTGATAAAACGTTATTTACCTTTCTCCTAGCAACCAAATCAGAACATTCACTATATTAATACCATTTGCATTATTCGTTCATGCTTAGACTGCAAAATAAACAGAATTTGGAATATTTTCGAAGAAAATATAAAAGAAAATATTGAGAAAAGTGTGTCTATAAATACAAAGAACAATAAATCATGTATCTGAAGACAATTTATCGTATTTTGTGAAAATCAGAATTATGTATTAGGAAGAGGTACAACGGTATGTCAAATTTCAAATATTTTGCTAGATTGGACTTGGAGTATGCGGAGAATTGATAAAAATCTTAAAGAATACTTAGTGGAATGTGTCAAATGAAACGTGAAACGATGTATAATAATTGTACTCTCAATAATTGCACATTTAAATAAACTTTTTCATAAATAAAATATCGTTAAATTATCTCGCCGAATTACACTCTAGCATTTTATTTTTCTTGTGATAAATTCCAGTTTGATAACTCAACCTTGTAACCTGACAGCAATTTGACTTGAAAACTGTTTAAAAAATAAAATCACTCCACCTACGGTGTCGTGATTTTATTAGAGCAGTTTCCTTGTCAAATTGCTAGGTAACAAGGTTTCGTGAAAACAGAAATTTATCCAGCAAAATAAAAAGCTCTTGTGTAATTACTGTTGATTACATTGTCTTCGTCCGACTGGCAAAAACCGAACAAACAGTTTTGGGAAATGGATCAAAATTATTCAGTAGTCGAAAATAATAGTGCTTTGAGATTGACGATTGCAAACCAAAGAACAAAATATAAGGTGATTTAATTATACGTATTGTGACATGCAAAAATATAATAAGCCCTGAATCAATCTCTGTTGTCTGTGCGAAGCCTTTCGTCCTCCCTGTATCGCACCGCACTGCACAACACCGCCCCGCATGGTGGAAAAGTCTAATGACGTGCTAGACTGAATCTAGAATATTTCGAGAGATAGGTTTCTGTGTAGAAACAACCTAACAAATTCTTTGAGTATTTGTATACAAAATCCTTACTAAACTGGAAAAATTCTCAACTTCCCGAAAATGTATTGAACCTAGAAATAAACCAACTGTAACACATAACACATAATTTTTTAACTATAATACTCTTGTGATATTTTCTGAAGTTTTGAATCCATAATGGTATTTTGGACTCAATACAACAAATTGGTTTTCCAATATCCATTTTTTTATTTAAATTGCCTAGATAGGCTCGCACGACAACGCAAGAAAAATCAAATCAGTTTGTTTAGGTCTGATAATTGTGCGGTAGCATACGAGCACATCAGTCAAAATCGTTTGCAGTGTAACCATGCGTGTTTATTTCAACAGATTTGTTTTTAACGGCGAGATCATACGCATGCGTACGTCTAAAAAATCGCACGCGCTCGCATTTAATGTAGGGAGTTATCTGCTTAGGCTTAAGTGCCGACCTACATGTGTTTGATGTAGAGTCACTGGACAATATTATAGAGACAAGATCATTCGCGAATATGTTGCAAACAGTCGGAAATTCATTGGACCGCAAAATTTAATGTTTTTTGGATGAAAATATTCGTCTGTACCGAGAGAGAATAGTGCTGCAGACTCTTAATACTCATCAATCATTTTACTCCGATGGAACATGTATAAGATATGCTTCAGAGACAGCTAGATAATCATGTTTCTCATTCCATAACCCCAAAAGAGTTTGCGGAAGTATTGCTTATACCGTAAAATAAAATACCACAGCAATATATTGATAATTTTATTTTTAGCATGCTAATAAGATGACAAGCAATTGTGCGAGCACGGAGATGTGCTACAAGTTACTGAAACAAGAAAAAATCACATCGATGATACTGCGGTACAGGAAATAGTACATATCGCTTTTTACTGAAGTTTCCAATAATTTTTTCTCGGAAGCATAATTTCTTTTCTTCTATCCAAGTGTTGACCAAAACATATCGAATTGATGATTTAAATGCTCCTTTTTTGATATCTCTATTCACTTTTGAGTAGTTGCGAGATTTCCTATATTAAAGTGATCCTAAAATCCACTGGTCCGATTTTGATCGGACTTTCTGAATATCTCCTTTACGATCCTAGTATCACTATAACATTCATTTGGTCCGAAATCATAGCACAAACCGCTTAAACGTAACTGAAAATTGAAAATTATGAAGCTTGAAACATAGAAGTAGGAGTTGCACAAATAAACCAACCAACAAGAAAAGTAAATTAGGGCTATGAAACTTATTTTCTACATGTCCATTTGGTGTTGAAGTTGAAATGCGTGAAAATGAATGCACTGAAATACGTATTGTTCATGATGTGTGAAGTTTCAAGCTCAGAGGTGGCCATTAACTTCATTGTATTATTATTCATCAGTTGGTCCCCAAAGCTTTGTAGAAAACCACTCCTATTACTACAAATGACTTCCTGGTATCATATCAACAAATTAAATGGCAGTCAAACTACATTTAATAGAAGTTATATGTTGAATGTTATTTCTAAAGAAAAATATGAACAATGCACATGCAAAAATGTAATTTGAGATAAATTTCAACTACGTCCAATAAATTTTCATCTTGTTTGTACCTACCAGCATTGTGTATATTATACTGAACAAATAAAAGACAGAATAACAAATAATACACGGTGTAGCTATTAATATGAATTTCTTATCTAGCACACAAAGAGTTGTTCACTATTTGGACAGTCACAAATTGATCTAATTGCCTCAAATACAAAAAGCAATTTTTTGGAGTACAGATATTACATCAGTAAATGATTTGATGCAAGTAGGATGAGAAATTTTGACACACAAGACCGATTCTGATATAAATAACACGTGAAGTGCCCAGCCCAAATCGTATGGAGGGCCAAAAAAACATATTACTGAGGTCAGGTGAGCCACACATTCTGAAGTTATTGTGACACTTGTTCCTGTATATTGTTTGATATCTTTTTATATCTGATGATCAAGCAGAAGCGCATCGCAGTTGATTGCTCGTGCTTTCATCGAGCAATCTGTTACGACACTTTGTTTTTATTTCATCTCATTTTGAAAATAACGATTTCCAGCGATACTTAGTCCCAAATGTTGCTGTAATGCACATTTCCAGTCGTTTTAATTTTGGAAATTTATCTTCAAGGGAACATTACAGCTCAGTGTATCGGCTCCACAGGTTTCTCGTGTAATTGAAACTACCACGCATCACAGTAAGAAAGTTCTCATTCCACAAAATTCAAAATGAAGATTGATTTACAAGAGCTTTGTTTTATTGTGAGAATGTAAAAATTTAAAATAAAGTAAGCTGAAAACTTCAACTGAACCGTGAAATATTTTTAGCAGGTTGACCATGCTTGGTCTATACATTTTGAGTCACCATTATGTCATATTGCATTAAGCATTTTCAAATAACGTTAATAACCTGTCACAAAAATATTTATCAATTCAATTATGAAGCAGACATCGTTAAATTAATACATCAATAGTTTAGATAATATTGTTTGACATGTAATAATGTAAATTATGGAGAACATTATTCAAAAACACTCATACATAGCTCACAGAATATACAGGCTATGTTAAAGTGAAATTATTTAGGCTATTTGAATATTCTGTTTCGAAAAAAATTCTTGAAGTGAGCCTAATGTTTCAATTGTTAGCACATTTTTGCAAAAAAAGAAAACGCTACTATATTCACTTTGGTTGTCTATCTGGCTGGCAGGCGTGACGCTGAGTTCTCAACGACTACAGCACTTACAGCCTCTAAACTGGTACTAAATAAAAGCTGCTTTTCGTGATCTTGCACAAACTGCTTGATTTTTTCAATCATACACCCAGTTTTGGGTGAAAAATTAAAAGAAAATTCAATAGAAAATGACTACTGGACTATGCATAATTGAAATCTAAAAATTGCTGCGCAAGATGAGCAGCATGTCAGTAATCAAAATTTATACTTCAATTTTCAAAGTGATGTAAGTTAATACCCATTTTGAAGTAGAAACTATTTATCTCTAGTTTCGCGAGTTACACAATATATTGACATGTAGTTTTCGACGTTAGTATCAGAGTGAATAAAACCTTGGTTTATAGGATCAATTTGGGCCGGTACATGACCACCCGTCTCTAGTTTTGGATGTAATTGCACCAAATTCTTAGGGTTTTTTTTTCATAGCTTTGATAAGAGATCTAATTATTATTTTGGGGTACAGCATATAACCTTCCGTCAGTCTATATCTAAATAATGAGGACAAAAGATCTTTTTAAGTTTGTGCGTGCACAAGTTATGTATAAAATAGTCACAACTTGAAACTGGTACTGAAAGAAAACTGCTGTTTTTCCAAACTGCTTGACCCTAAGCTCAGTGATTGTGGATGATAGTAGTTTGTGAAATCACTGAATTAACAAACATTGATGAATTGCCAAAAATGCACTTTGATCATCAGATTGTTCTTCAATTTTTTAAAACCATATTCTTATTCAACTTTTACTGTTTAATGCTTTTGAGACGTCACCTGATTCCATTTTCTGATGAATCATTTCAGTCATTTCTAGAAGTCTTAATTTTTGAAATGTCTTATAACTCTTATTTTTGTTATTGCTCGAAATGATACATTTCTAAGATGTCGAATATTTATTTGTCCTTTTTATTGGTCAAAATGGCCCACTCTCAAATTATTAATAATTGATTCGTATCATTCCATTTGCTGAGAATATTTACAGGATTGAAACCTGCCCCCTAAATATTCAAGTCGAATTCTCTTCAATTAAGATTTCAAGCTCTGAAAACGATGAAATTTTGTTAGACTGACGTGAATTTCAACTATAAAAATATACTGGGCGGCATTTATCATCGCTAAATGCTGTGGATATAGACCTTTTAGTAATAAATGGGATCAAAGTAAATAATTATAAATAATTTTGATTGAATCAATTAATATTTGACTGACATACAAGGGACTGAATCATTTATTATAAATTGTATGAGCTCCAGTTGTTTTGGCGTGGAATTAATGGATATACACACATGTCGCAGTAGCTTTCTTATTTCTCTGGTAACTAATAGAGAATAAGACATATCTGTAAAAATATCTACTAAAAATAGTAGATTATAGATGATATTTCAAAAAAAAATGTATCATTCATACTTAACATCGTCCCTAACAATATAACAGTCAGCTTCACTTGTATTCAGAACATTTCCTCCACTTCTATTTGATCTCCAACACGGTACTCGATAAGCTTCTGAAATATTCACATCACTTTCTCCTTATATTAGATTTATCAGTCGCACTCTTGATAGTTTTCACCCCCTCCCCCTTTTCATTCCCTTTTTTCAATGTGTACTATTTGACCAAAACAGTCTTCGATTCGTACTAAAATCATTTGTCAATTTTCCACTCACCGATTCATCGAAAGGTATTCCACTTTCGTACCATTCTCCTCATACATTTATTGAACTCCTTGTATTCAACCAAACATTCGTACCTTACACTACCAGACAAACATTCAATAAATTATTGAAACACTGAGGTGAGCTACGTGATGATTATAATAATAAAACAATAAAACCTTTTCTTCACTTTTTATCAAAATCACTTATATACATTTCAATAGCAAAGCTACCATCTTTAGAGTACAATAAAACAGAGGAGAAAACAAATCTGATAACTACAAACATGATACAAAATACCAAAAGAATATCCAGTCAAATCATTGGGCTTGAAGTGGGCGGAGCCAAGAACTACAATGTAAGTTTGAGTGAAAACAATAGGCAAAACATAATCAAAGTTATGCAATAAAGATTATCTAAAGGAGACATACGTTACGCAAAATCAAAAAGAAATCATGTCAAAATATAGAGTTTCAGGTGGGCGGAGCTAAGAACTACAGTGTAATAATAAAGTAGACCACAGGCTCTGATTTGCTACTAGAATGTATATGAGTAATTCTAATAAAAAGTGGAGAAAAAGTTTTATTGTTCCAAAATTATTAGAAGTCAAGACCTGAATGTTCCACAAAAATATTGATTCAAGAATCGGTTCTCACACCGTTATTCTAAATAGGACGGAGACTGTAGACTTGTATTTTGTCCAATTTTGCATTTGTGTAGAACATTTCGGTCTTTCATTTCTGATAATTTATCAATTCTGTTTCACGGACTTTTTCAAAGGTCGTTTTGAAGCATCCTGTAGATTCTCGAATATTCAATAAAAGAGTATTTAAAAAATGTTCGCTTTTTCTTCAGAAATCGCTACTGTCACTTCCTCATTCCACCATGCATTCGGTCAGTAGCCTAATCTACATTCGCAAAAAACTTCTTTTGTACGTCCAGGAACAGAATCCTTAATTTATACTGCAATCAAAATTAGGCACAAATCCTGGCAGAGGCTCATCCAACTTTTCAATAAAAAATATTCTGTAGCGTCATCATTTGAAAGTGAATTGAACTTTCATTTTCACTTTCATTTTCATTCGACAACATTTATTCAGTCGTAAGCGAGATACAAGCAAATACTGATCATTCGGAATCAGATCCATGCTTTACTCTCGTATCAAGATATCATGTACTCAATTCTAGTTTTACCTACAATATGCATAAGAGCTAACTTATGTTTAAATAATAAATTAGAAATCAAAAAATTGCGTTTCAAACAAAAAGACACTATATTCTCATCGTTTTCACTTCCGGATTCATAGATTCATGAGATTAAGAGTTTAGCATATAATTACAACAAAAGTTCTCTGAATTTTGAATATATATTGAGATAATTTATCATAGAAAATGTGACAAAGTTCCTACGTACGAGCTTTGAGCCAAATCGGTTCAGTAGTTTAGGCATAGGATCGATTGACAGACACTCCCACACCATTGCTCACAGAAACATATAGCAAATGCGGCTGATAATAAGCACAACTAAATCTTGGACAAAATATACGCTCCTGAGTATCTAAGGATACCGAAATAAAAACCAGGAAAAGAATTGCTCACAGAATATCAGATTTTTCTTCTTAGCACAATTCTGGTGGTATTGACAAAGATGTATTCACAATATTTATTCAAAACGCATACGGTCCCACATTAGAGTGTACATAAATCTTGAGAGTGAAAAATATGTATACATTAGTGATTCGCTATTCTCATTTTATGTTTGTCCATTTGTTTCAGAATTGTATGACATCCCAGCTGGTCTGATAGCCTTGCTGTCGGTATTCTACGGTTCGATATCAGTTCTAGCTGTCGTGGGAAACTCACTCGTTATTTGGATTGTTCTGACATCACGTCGGATGCAGAATGTCACAAATTGTTTCATCGCAAACTTAGCACTTGCTGATATTGTCATTGGACTTTTCGCCATTCCTTTTCAAGTAAGTTATATCCATTATAATCAGATTCACATCACATAGTTGAGTATAGTTCATGCTTCAAGAACAATCCGGAAGCTTAATTCATAGAATTCAAAAGTGAGGAGAGATACATCTTTTATAATCCAGAGACTTCTTGATTTCACAGCTTTCAAATACCATTTCGATATGAATTTTGTATTGTTTCAATGTTTTATTAGAATTTATTTATTGATATACATAAATCCTACAATTGAAACATAGATACATTGGGATTCGACAAAATTTGAATAATTCGAGGCATCAAAATAAAACGAGTTTCACCTATTGACAGCAATATTTATTCAAACTGGATTAAAACAATAATTCATATACGATTTAATATTGATTTAGCTAATTGAAACGTCCAAATATTATTTTATGTAATGCTCTAATGTACCAAAACTTGACACTCCTGAATCCCCTGGGAAAACTAAATACAGACACTGTAAATTTCCATTTGCGTAGGATGTACACTGAGAAAAATTTCTACTAACCACTATTTGAATTCACATACTAGTTATTGGAATATTCTTTTACAAAAGTGACAGCAAGCCTGTTTTATAAATCTTAATGAGTCCGTTTTTTAGTTATATTTGTATGAAAGTTAATAGATCAATTTTATATCCCTCTATCTGAAAACTTGAATAGATTCTACAAAGCTGTGCAATAGTACCTATAAAACTGAACCATAATCTGTATTTAGTATGTTTAATGATTCATAACAGTTGTATTTTATAAAGCTCATTATTCATGTGATGGCAAATATTAAACAAAGTCATTAGGAGTTATATAATATTTTATTTAAATTAAATAATTACATATTGATGAAAAAAAACCTATTGACAGTTTGAAAATAACTATAGATAATAATAAATAGAAATATCATACCAATACATATAGATAAAGAAGAGAACATAAATAATATATAACAGTATCCTCCAAATAATATTACTAATCTTTAAAGTTAAATACATGAAACATAAGATAATTCATCGGATCCCACTGATTTCAACAAGGCTAAAAAAGGATGTAAATGTTCTATGTCTATACACATATAACTCTGAGTTTCATTCTCGTCTATTTACACATTTTTTTTACACAAAATACATTTGTTTTACTAACACTTTTTCTGAATTACGCACCAACATACACTAATACGCTTCGAACACAAGCCGCACTCCCAGCCTACTATACTAACTTGCACTTTGAGAATGGAAGTTGGCGGCAGGAGCACTCGGGAGAGGTGCATGTTTTATAAAATGTCTATTAGAATCTACACAATTGATTGTTAGAGATGAATTCTATCAGCTTGTTTTATACAGGTGAATATCGACGGTATTTAATTTGTATGCATTTTTTTTTTATAATATGTATTGTATAAAAAGACTTATTCAATAACTTATCATGTATTAAGAACTAAGGAAGTATTGAATAAGTGTTATAAATGAGGAATTATGGGACATATTTTTATGAAATTCATAAAACTAACAATTTAATACAATTAAATCTATAATAATCTTTATGGAAAGATCATTACTATGTATAAAATGAACTTTAATGAATTTGTTGTATAAGATCTTTTTTCTCAGTGTAGATTTCAATTATGATCAATGCTTTAAGAACATTCATAATTCTCGAGGGCGATTAAACACAGAAAGATATTGTGATACAAAAAATGTTGTAAGAAAAATGGTACACAAAGACAAACTTCATATTTCTTAAAGTTCATCTCTAAATTCAATATCCGATATGATAGTTCCAGACTGGAATTTTTTTTTTTTTTTTATTTCCAGCCGATGATTCCTTTATAAATAATCTGTATGAACCATAATTCATTTTCACTAGAAACTCATTAATCATTACAAGTATCAAATTATCTACACGGACCAGCATCAACAGTTTTTCAGAGTTAGTGGTTAATTATTGTGCCGGTTTTGCTGGCCTGAGCCCTAGGCTTTGCAGTGAGCTAGCAGGACAACTTTTCCGATAAGAATACTTTTTTGACACAATCAATTTCCGTCACAATTCAAAGTATCAAATTTTGATGATCTATGTGAACACAATTTGCTTTGTTTGTTTGTTTGTAATAAAAATTCATAATGCTGTTAGTCCGGCACATAATGGACCCTAAATCACTTTATAATGAGATAGGTACAGCCACGAATTATTTTTTTCGCTGGACATTGACCATTGTAATGTGGCTGATAAAACCTGGACGTTTTTCACAAATTAAAAGGATCAAACAAAACCCTGATGAACCAAACATCAGAATTATTGAATACAGAGAGCATTTTCCGCATTAGATGAATTGCGGGATGGACTCACAACTATAATCCTCAAATCCATATTTGTTCTAATCAAGGAACCAATTTAATGAACCAAAGTTTCTAATGACATTCAAATTCACAATTTCTTATCAAAGAACAAAAAATCTGACGTGAACATCACGTGACTTACTTGTACATCATTGGATATATATATATATATATATATATATATATATATATATATATATGTGATTTTGTGTTTGATCATATATATCATTGGATATATCAAACACAAAATATCATCGTTCCGCAGTTAATCGTTTTGGATTTACCCAAGAGATTCTAAAAATCTGTCAAGTAAAATGCGCTTTCAGCCAAGTCGGTTGCTATGGAAACAGTAGGCCATTATTTTTATACTACAACATTCCTGAATACTCATTTCCAAAATTCTACGATTGCCAACAGATCTGAATTTATGTGCAAAATCAAAAAATAAATTCCTACTGAAGTGCACTTCCGGTTCAGTCTATTGTTATGAAAATAGTAGGCAACCATTCAGATGCTACAGCAGACTAAAATACCAAATTTCAATATTCTACACCTGATCGTTTCGAATTTATGCAAAAAATTCTGAAAGACTGGCAAGTAAAGTACACTTTCGGCTTGGTGGATCTCAATCAAGATAGGATATGAGCATCTAGACGGTACAATCCTTCTAAATATTGAGTTCTAACAATCTACGTTCAATCGTTTTGGATTTATGCGGAAAATTCAAAAAATGTTTTGAATAAAGTGCTCTTCCGGCTTAGTCGATAGCAATTCTAATGCAAGGTGTACAACTAAATATTATAAAAGTGCCTAATACAAAATTTAGATATTCTACGATTGATTGTTTAGAATTTATGCGGAAAATTCAAAAAGTCTGTCATATAAAGTGCACTTCCGGCTCAGCCGATTGTTACAAAAGTAGAAGATGATCATTTAGATGCTACAGCAATTTCAAATCCAAATCCAGTATCCTATGGCTGATCATTCTGAATTCATGCGGAAAATCAAAAAAAAGTCTCAAGTAAAATGCACTTCCGGTTTAGCCGATCGCAATCACAATGCAAGATATACAATACAATGTTATAGAAGTTCTTTATACGAAATTTCAATATACTATGGCGGATCATTCTATATTTATGCAAAAAATTCAAAAAACTTCCAAGTAAGGTGCATTTCTGGCTTGTTCGATTCATACAAAAATAGCAGTTGACCATTCTAATACAACATCAAGTTCGAATACTGAATTTCAACATCCTACGGTTGATCATTCTGGATTTATGAGAAAAATTAGGAAATAGTTTCAAGTAAAGTGCATTTCCGGTACAGACGATTGGAACCATAATGCAGGCTGCGCAATAAGACCTATACCAGTCTTAAATACAAAATTTCAACATTATACGTTCAACCAGTTTTGAGATTTCCGAATTACGCACGCACGAACATACGTACCGACATCAAGCCAAAAATAGTCAAAATGGATTCAGGGATGCTCAAAACGGATATTTCTATCAAAATCTCGATAGGTGAATTTTGTCGGTTTCGCAACAAAAAATGCAAAAAAGACCAGCATTGAATATCTATCAAATAGAAAAAAATACATCGAAACTCATCTATGAATGGAGCCGTAAGTGTGCAAATTTCAATTTCAAATATACCAAGAGAACGACTAACGGATTCCAGTCTGATGTCATGCTATCGAACATAACTTCGAAAATATCAGCTGATATCTATGAATTGGCGTAGTCGGTAGTACCTGGCTCCCGAAAGTTGTCTTGCTGATGGAATAGATATCATGTCAGGATCATCGCTTGAATATCTAATAATTTTGTGGTAAACTATAAAAGACCACATTTTGTACTTATACCCAACAGCTAAATCACTAAAAATTCAGTTTCCAAGTTAGATTTTATTTTGTTCATTGCTTCGACATTTTAACTGAACAAACAATTCAATAGTGCTACAGAAATAATCCCTCGAGTGTTGGCATTGATGTATTAGAAACACAAGCGGATTGAATGTCCAGATTCTTGTTCCTCGCAGTTAATTTCGAACAGGGCTTCCGATATCTGTTAAAAGTCACTCATCTGAAGGGAACTCACAGATTTCCATAAATTCTCAACAAAGGTTCAATGACAAAGGGATTAATTTGTATTTCATTGTATACACATGAAAAATTTTTGCGGAAATATTTTTTCAAACAATTACAATCGGAATTGATCCACTCATATTTGATCCATTCTCATAAAGACACCTGTATTTATAAGTATTCGCATTTAAATTAGTCTAAATATAAAACTTATTCTATGTAGGATGATCTTCGAAAATTTAGTTATGTAAGTTCAAATATCAATATAATCTAGTAATTATTATTGTCATATGCAATGACATATGAGAAGTTCATCCTACGAAGAGCATTAAAATTGCTGTTCACTTTAGCTCAATTTAATGTGAATATTTAGTTCTTTCCTTATATATATATCTATGAAATTTTAAAGATAACACTGCCCTTTAGTCTTCTCTACTCAGCCTCTTGTTCACAGTCCATTGTATATTTCTTTGCTTTTTTAAATGGAGTACTGCAATCAAGATGATTGATTGCGAAATTATTAATAGCACGAAGTAATTTGTATGCGCAAAATGTTCAATATGCTATTAAGAAAAGACTGTTGATATTCTGGTCACGTTAAGGCTGAAATGATAATAATCGTCAAATTTCACGTTGATTCTCTCAATATTAGATTTCTCGACCAGAATCTGATGCGAAGCTTGTTACATTCAATTTGAAGTCAATCTTGAAGTGGAGTTCCTGTCTACACTGTTTCTTCCTGTCAAAATGAATAATTTCTTGATGCTGTCACTTGGAAAGTTCATTCCATGATTTGTTGAAATATCGTTGCATTCCGTCAAATAAATTTCAAACCGCAAACTTTGAAATCCAATTGAATAATTGACGAGATCCTTGAGCAATCAGTGACGATTCATGGAATTTAGTCATGTTAGGTATCTCAAAATAATAATTTCAGGAGAAATCTCACCTTTTCATTTATCCAATAAATTCCGGAAATAGTTCATCAATCAATAATTTGGGTACGCTCAATTTCTTGAAACAATCTTATTGATTACATTATTAATATCCTTATTTATTATGTTTAACATTTTCCATACTTCATCGAAATGAATTAATCTCATCGCCTGAATGCATCATGATAAAACTAAAATCTTATACCATCTATTAGGTACGTCATGTGAGTTGAGGTGGCAGCATACTTTCCTTGATTACTACCTTGCCTTCTATGTAGTCTCAAGACAAAATATTCGCTGAGTTTCTCACGTATTCATTAACAACAACAAAGATATGTGGTCGTTCCTAGTTGCACCACAAAATGTTATTAGCTTCAAGAAATATAGCCACTATACGCTAGCTCCGTAATTGGCATTCGCGAAGCGCAGGCCGTCTTACGTCAAAATTTCGAATGATGTCTAGTCTATATGTGTCCTAAAATATGCTATCATTAAGAGCCACTCCAAAATAATTAAAGTGGACTTTCTCACTAATAAAATGAAAAATGGAGTCTAAAATTTCTCATTTATTACCATTTTAGTAATGTGCGGAAGAACAACATAGAAATTTGATGAAAGTGCTTGTATAGTGACGCAGTGATCATCTATTATTACATATTGTTAATCATATCCTACGTTGTGTCTGATTTTTATTTATATATGAACAGAGTTCTTTCAAATGAAGTCGTAGCTAAGCAAAGGAGTGACAAGAAATACTACACCGAATTTTAACTACAAAAACTGTTCAATTTATTGTCTTTGAAATAAAATATGTATTCAAAATCATACTTCAATACTTATCAAGGAAAGTGGCAATCAAAATCAAAGGACTGCAGAATAAGCGTCCAGAGGAAATCAACAATGGACAGATACTGCGTTTGGCCTCCTGGCGTAGTCGTGCAGATATAACGGTATCTGAACGACAACGACATCGAGCAGCTTTCAGATTTGCTAGATGTCCTTGATTTCTTCTCGTATCTGGATATAACGATTGCTCCTAAAATCCATAACGAAGCTCATTGAGGACGTTTTCTTACATGTCTAGTACACTGGATAACGCAATTTCTTGAACTTTTGCAACAAATTTAAAAGTGCCTGCTTTGCGCGCATGTGGGCTTACGCCATAGCGTGATTGCAATAGTGACTAGTACAGCCCTGTGGATTAAATGAGGCGTATTTGTGCAATACACAAAAATAATGGACCTAAAGATCAGCTTGTGAGGCCAGTAGTGATACCACATCGAATCGACATTAACGTAATCTAATCTCATTTTGAACCCTCAATCCTTGTCATATTGATCCAGATCTTATTCTTATAGAAAAATGATCTGATCTGGTTCATGAAACATGTCCAGGCTCCATGATAAATCGATCTGATTATCTATTCAATATCAATGTCAAATCTTTGAGGTTCCACCACTGGTTTGTGAGGTCTATATCTCCATCGTAGACGTGCCAGCACCAATACTAATATCAGAAATTGAGCTACAACGGGTTTTCAGGTGGCTGGTGACACAAGGCCTGCAAAGTCTTCATTTGCGTTGTAGACCTGCAAACAGCAATACTGATACTGGAAGCTGACCTACGATGACTTTTGAGATGGTTTGCGAGATCTATTGATGATTCTCCCAAATGTGCCAACATCAATACTAATATCGGCAGCTCAACAGAGTTTAGAGATGACTTGTGAAGTGATGTCTGTCAACGAGTTTCCTCCGAATGCCAATACTGTTATGGCAGCTTAGAGAGCTCAGGGATGGCTTTTGGGGCCAGGCTTTGTATCATAGATGATACCAACAACTGACTCCCCCGAACATGCCAACACCAACTCCAATACAAGCAACTGGTCGGAGTTAGGTACCACAGAACGTACAAACTCTTATACTGACACTGAGAACTAGACTATGGTAGATTTGACAGAGCATGCCAACACCAATACTGATACTGACAACTAGACTGTTGATAATCAAGACCAAAACCATTGGCAATTTAATCACGATGGGTTTTAAAGTGACTTGTGAGACTAGGCCTGTGAGGCCTTCATTTGCGTCGTAGACGTGCAAGCAATACTGATATGGACAACTAACCTGGAACGACTATTGACGTTCTCTCCGAATGAACCAACATCAATACTGATACTTGCAGCTGAACGGAGTTCAGAGATGGCTTGTAAGGCCTCTCGATGAGTTTGCTTTGAATTTCCCAACACCAATACTGATAACGGCAGCTGGTGGGGCTTGAGAATGGCTTGTGTGATCAAGCTTTGTGTCATAGACATGTCAACATCAATATTGATATCAGCAAGTGACTCACGACGACTTCTGTGAATGTGCCAACACCAATTCCAATACTAATAAGTGGACGGAGTGAGCTACCACAGAGCATGCCAACTCTAATACTGTCACTGACAACTAGACTATGGTAGATTTGACAGAGCAAACACCAATACTGATACCGATAATTGGACTGTTCATAATCAAGACCAAAACCATCGCCAATTTAATTACAATAGGTTTTAAGGTGGTTTGTGAGACTAGGCCTGGGAGGCCTCCATGTGCATCGTAGACGTGCCAATAGCAATACTGATACCGAAAACTGACCTACGGCGACTTTTGAAGATTCCTCCGAATGTGCTAGCATCAAGACTGATACCAGCAGCTCAATGGAGTTGAGAACTGACTTGCAACGTCTATCGACGAATTTCCTTGGAACGTACCAACACCAATACTGATAACGGTAGCTGGTGGGGCTCAGGTGTGGCTTGTGTGGCCAGGCTTTGTGCCATAGAACTGTAAGTATCAGTACTGATATTGGCAACTGACATACGATGACTCCTTTGAACGTGCCAACACCAATTCTAATACCAGCAACTGAACATGCCAACTCTCATACTGACACCTAAAACTAGACTATGGTAGATTTGACAGAGCATGCCAACACCAATACTGATACTGACAACTGAACTGTTGATAATCAAGACCAAAACCAAGATGCCTTTTTGGAGAAAAGCACCTCTTTCTATACAACAAAATATCTACCCTTGTTTTGATATTGATATTGATATAGATATTTTATTCATAGCCAAAGGTACAACAAAATACAGCTACAGTCAGGTACATAACAAAATAGAAACTTACAACTTACTGCAAGTGCAGTCGAAGATTACGTAACCATTGGTAAGACAGAAACAACATGCTTTCTTATGAGAAATGTACTTGTTTATTCCAAAGATGGAAGATTTGGTCTGCATACATGAAAAAGAGATCGCTATTAATTTCTTAGAAATGGTTTCGTTAGTAAAAATTTCTGAGGAAATTTGTTCTTTGAATTTAAATGTGTTTTAAATATGTGTCAGTTTGCATTATTCCACTTGAGTGTAAGGATAGAGTGAAATATTCCATTCATACGTCCATTGGAAAGAGAAAAGTCGTTTGACATAGCACTCCTCCTTCGTTGTGGTACCTAGGAGTTGACTGTTTAGAAATTTCAAAGACAAAGTGGAAACAATTGATGTAATCATATGCTACAATGAAATGCCAGATCCATAGCCCAAATTCTTTCACTACTTGATCTAAGATAAGGAACAATCTATTGGAAAAATACTTGGTCATTCAGCGATGGTAGATACAAAGTTTAAATTTATTGTCGTTTTTGTTTTAGTTTCACTGTATTATAAGCCGTCTACCTAGCAGAACCATGTGTTTATCATATCATCTATGTTTTAATTTTCCAGCACAATCAATTTCATTATTTTCTTTATATACCATTATAATATAAATAAATATGATGCCTTACAAATGCCAAGGTGTTACTGATTTTGGTTATTATTGGCTTCGAGAAAATAACTTCGATGAATTCAATTTATTGTTCACAATTATAAACGTTGGCCACATTTGGTCATGAACATATCTACTCAAGATATTCTATGTTTATTATCATCGCATTTCTCATGATGTACCTAGTTTTCAGTATCACAGCCACTTGACTTTGGGTTGTGATCACTCACTTCACTTGAGAGGTTTCGTATTTCTTCGTACTTCATTCTCTACATTATAGTCCGTAGGACAGCACCCTTTTTGTAAAATTATCAATACTTGAAATTTTGTAAGTGGCTTCCTTTTAGCGAGTCTACCAAACTTTTTCTCTATGACTTTTTCATAAGTGCTGCGTGTTAAGGTAGCATGATCAAAATATGCCAAATACATGAGTTTTTCTTTCTTGATGAATACATACTTAGTTTTAATACAATCATTTGATTAGAAATTCGAAAATATTTCACCCGACAAAAATACATAGTTTACCAATGCTGAATAACAATTATTGTTATTAAGTGGTCAATTTCCTGCTGCTTTGTTCCAGACCAATAGCTTAAATATGATGTTATCACGAGATTATCATACTCACTTGGAAACGCAGCTCTTTCGATAAAAGTCGTAGAGAAAAAGTTTGGTAGACTCGCGAAAAAGAAGCCATTCACAAAGTTTCAAGTATGTATTGATCATTCAACAAAAAGGATTCTGTCTCGCGGACTATTACAGCTGAGCTTATAAAAAAAATTGGGGATGGTATATTCAATATAGTGGGTGGATATTGCAAATATATAAATATCAATGAACTAAGGCGCCCGCTGAAAAGTCAAACAGAAGATATGTCTAGCACATAATAACTAACATAAAATATCTCAAATGTAAATGTTTATGCTTCAGTTATCTGCTTAAAAGAAAAAAAAATTATAGTTTTAACTTCGCTTGCACACGATTCGAGCTTGTTACCTGTCGAGCCATAGACCAATGTTCTATCTCTGAGACTGATGTAATAGTTTGTTGCTATATATCTATCTTATCTCTTACGGATACTTCTGAAGAAATTCGACAAAAGTGCAATTTGAATTTTTAAAAAATTTCATGCCCACCAATGGGAAATAACCATACAATTCAGTAAAGAAAAAGCAGAGAGGAACGCCTTATGGAAAGTGATTTATGTTCCAAATGAAGTAAGGAGGAGATGTGGAGAATGAAACAGCGGTAACTGAAACTAGATATTTTTCAAAATATTTTTGAGGCGACCCGTTTTAACTCCGTAAGCTTTCAGAGCACGACTCTGAAAGTTTTACTACTGGTGCGTACCGCAGTAGCGACAGCTGTAGATCTTATCCAAACTAAGAAAGTAAGAACCAATATAAAATAGCAAATCATGTAACTTCGAAAAGGAATGAGATCGTGAGAAATATCAAGAAGAATGAATAACGTACCAAAAATGTTCCAGAAAATTAAGATACAAGCAAAAAGTATCTCAGAGAATGCACTCAAATAAACCAGCACAATTGTAGATATCATCAAAATCAGAACATATCCATATGTTCCTCACATATCTGCGAAACTTTTAATTTATCACAACCAACGTTAGTTTGGAAGCTCGTCAATATTGTTCTCTATCAAATAAAGCGCTTTAACAAAGTTTATTGCAAGCCATGAGAAAACTGAACAGCACAATACGAATACAAATGGCTCTGAGCTATTAAACTGACATTAACTGTAAAGTAATGTTTGCACACGTGACGCAGTCATGGAAATCATTTGTGATTCTACATAACATTTATTTGGTTACTGTTTCATCTAGAAATCTAGATGATGAGCTTTTTACATGAAGCAATGGATATAATTGATGTCCCTCACTCCTTCAAGCATACGCTCATTTTAACTTTCTCCCGTATTTGACCGGAAAAGCCTCGGAGACCCGGTTACCACCAAAGCGAAACTTCAAATCTAGTTCAATCTAAAACTTCTCTTCATTGTGGACTTTATCATTTCATACTGTTGAGGCCGGTGGAAGGAAAATTTATTGCTTTTGCTAATTTGAAAGGGTGCTGGGAACCGCTTATCGGCGAAAACATAGAATGAACAATGCTTTTTCGTAACTAACGATGCCATTTGGGAAACAAGGGAATGTAAACAGGCATTTTCACTTAGCAATTCAAAATAGTGACATATTTATTGCAAGTGTTGTTTGGTCAATTGAATATAATCGAGTTCAAATTAGAGAGCTCCTCAGACAGCATGTCATTGGAAGTGCTGCTCTATACTCCTTCCGACGAAGTCCTGACATTTAATAAATTATTTTTTGTGGAACTTACATCAATGTTTCATTGAGTGCCAACAACTTAATCTTTCAAATTTATGGTTAATTTCTATTTAATTTTCGTTGGTTTTCTATATTTTTCAATAAATTGCCCAAAACCTGACTTCTTATTAGAAAACATATTTTCGTTGGCTGAAGCGGAGGCTCGTATTCTGTTGTGCGAATTTCTATGCTTTAGACTCCAACTCAATTTTCCTCTGGTTGTAATTAGAGTTGAAATTAAATTAAAGTATGTCTTAATATTAGGAGTACTAAGCAAATTAACACTCCAATCTAAACGGGTCGTGAATAATTTACTTGAGAATTCATTATCCACCTTTGTTGAAAGGCCCAGAGCTATGAAATCTAAGAGTACTTTGGATGACAAAGGTAAATAATAGGCGCCAGTCTGTTAGAAATGTAATTCTATCAACTAACGGGCAATTTAATATCAGAGAGCTTTAAACGCAATATCAAAATGGTGTGACGTTCCCGCTTGGAACGTCAGAAATATGTAACGTACTTTTGGGCCTGTCGCTAACTTTTACTCAATGCTCGGGCGCCATTTACTTAACGGAGCGACAGCCTGTTGTACGTGCCAAGATAGCTCTGTGGAGGTATGATGTCCAGGTTTCTGAAATCTTGCTGAAAAAGGAGAACGGGGTACACGCAACAAAAGAGTAACAGTTTTTACCAAAATAAAATATTTCTATTTAATATAGTTGAAAATAAACATCAAGATAATACAAAAGTAACATCAATAATATTTTCTATTGTTGGACCATCTCAACAATGTCAAATTAGTGTCAACAAAATCATTGTAACAATCAAGTGATTGACCGCTTGTCTAAATAATCGACTACTCGACTGAATCTACTAACTGATACTGACTGACTACTGATTGTACTGACTGATTCAGTTCACCGACTGATTACTGACTGTACTGACTGATTCAGTACACCGACTGACTGCTGACTGTACTGACTGATTCAGTATACCGACTGACTACTGACTGTGCTGACTGACGGGGTATACTGACTGACGGAGTGTACTGACTGACTGAGTACACTGACTGACTACTGACTGTACTGACTGTACTGACTGACGGAGTATACTAACTGACTGAGTATACCAACTGACTGAGTATACTAACTGACTGAGTATACTGACTGACGGAGTATACTGACTGACGGAGTATACTGACTGACGGAGTATACTTACTGACGAAGTATACAGACTGACGGATACTTTTACGTACTTCACAACGCAGATCCACTGAAACAGAAGTGAAGGACGATGACTCGGAAGACGCGAGTCGGAACACTAGGATGTAGCTCGGAAGACGCGAGCTGGATAACAGGACGTCAACTCGGAAGACGCGAGTCGGATCACTAGGAAATAGCTCGGAAGACGCGAGCTGGATAACAGGACGTTAACTCGGAAGACGCGAGTCGGAACTAGGGTGTAGCTCGGAAGACGCGAGCTGGATACTAGGACGGAGACTTGGAAGACACAAGTCGGGCACTAGGTATCGGTTTGCTTACCCTTAGTCTGACGATCGCCACTGGCTGCTGACTCGGAGGCTGTCCACTAGCCTAGAGAGCTGGTGGACTGTAGGAAGACGCTACAGCCCAGCTCTGGGGAGCTCAACTGTAGGAAGGCGCTACAGTTCAACTCACTTCTCTTCGAAATCGGAGGCTTTATATACTGCCTATCCATTAAATATTTAATTTTTCAGTCTCAACTTGCTGCATACCGATTTTGAATCAAAAATAAAAATATAAAAGTTTACTTGGTACGGTCTCGAACCCTGAACGCTGGCGCACCACGCGAGCACGCTAACCGCTAGACCAACGGTACAAGTACAGAAATTGTTGTAAATTACGGGGTGACTCAGCAACATCGTCACAATGGAATTAAGAAACTGTGATATATGTAATGATAATATTTAATAAGTGAGAAACAGTGGCACAAAAGTTACCAATAAAACAAATCAAAATAGGCTAGCTAAGGTGAGACTAGGTCCACTGGGAACAGCCGGAAGGGAAAAGTCAGACGGAATCTGTGGCACTTAACGTGAATTTCTGATCAGACGGTTTTGTTATTGAAGATTGTCCCGAAGAAAGACAACTCAGTTGGTAGTATTAAAGTAGCACGTTTTAAATATAACAGAACAGAAACCAGGACTCACAGTGCTGTACTAATTGTTCTAAAATCCTTGATTTGGTGCACCGTAACAAACTTATTAAGTTTCCAGCGGACTTATTGTGTCTTATAACAGATTATGAAAGAGATTACCTAAAATCTTGATCTAGTAGCAAAAGTTATATGACGTATTATTGATTTATAGGAATTAAATGTCATCAAAACAAAGTATACAAAGAATATCACAAGAATAAGCAAACTCAACACATAGAAAAATAACAAACTAACAAAATTTGATGTAAAACAGAAGCGCAACATGCAAACAGACAACAAACCAAGAAAAAAAGGATTGATTGAAATAATTTTGAAGAAATAACAAATAAAAACCAAAATAATCTATTAACAACCAAAAAGAAATAAGAAACCTCGCAAATAGCTAAAACTCCGAAACAACGATACGAAAATCAGTAAAGTACACTGACTATTGTCAACAGATGACTGACGCAAATGGTAATCGGAACTAAATCAAGTTGCGAAAGCAAGTCCGACCCTTATAGCAGTAATAAAATAACCCAAAAGCACGTTATAAGATTAACCAAAAATTTGGAATTAGCGCCAGAACAAGAAGTTCCCGTACTTTGAGACTCCTCGGAGCTGCGAAGCGTGAAGACAATGAAAAGTAGATTAATACTCGTATTCAAGACGTATTATCGCTCATATAAGAACTTTGAATACATAGAAAGGCAGAATAAAAGGATGTGAGGACTGAAAAATATTATTACAACACACAGCCGAATTGCAAAAAAATAAAATCACAAATAAAATTACCTACTAAAAGAAAGTAACGTGTGAGGCGTACACAGTAAATCATTTTGTACAGCCTACTCTGGAGCTAAAGCCATTCGTGTATTACTTGGAACCTGCAACTTTTCACATCAAACGGTTTTAGTTCTAACAAGCTATATACTCTAAATGTGCTACCTAACTAATAATATACTCTTCCTTGAAACTTGCTACTTTTTGCACTCAGGGCTTTTAGTTCTAGTAGCCTATATGCTCAAAATTTCTTGGTGAGCTGAATATATTTCCAAAGACGCTGTGTCAGGAGGTATATCAACTTTAAATTTAAAGTTGAACTTGCCAAAGTAGATATCTATCAAATAAAAAGAAATCCACCACTCTGATCATCAGCACAGGCTTCGAATATGTCCAAAAAAAGATCGATTTGTTTCTCGAATATTGCCAAAAGTTAATTTGCTTCCAAGTAAATTTGTTAAAACATCAAGTTTCTAATACTTTAGAATCCTCTCCACTGCAGAGCTTATGAAACTTCAGCAGGTATCAAGATAAGATTTGCGAAATTGTCTTGAACAAGAAGAACCCAATAAGTAGCTGAAAACTTATTTTTAAAAAAAATATTATAATTACTTTTCTTTAATGAATAACTATTAACCATCTTATAACTTTCCTAACTTTTGTTGTTTGTTTTCTCTGTTCTAGTTTCAAGCAGCATTGCTCCAGCGTTGGAACTTACCGTATTTCATGTGCCCATTTTGTCCGTTCGTACAAGTTCTCACAGTTAATGTGAGCATATTTACCTTAATAGCTATCGCCATCGACAGATATCGAGCAATCCTGAATCCATTTCGGTAAGTAGCGAAAATTCATATAACTTAGCTCCGACTGAAAGTTTTGGAAGTTTTAACAATTTTCAGACTTCAATGCAACAGCAATTTTATTGCGCATCAGGTTTCTTAATTGATACATTTTCCTATTTTTACTAACCACTCACTGTTCTTTTACTGAACTCAACTACACTTCTGTTTTGAAAAGTAATCTATTTGAAAACGATTCCCTATAAATGCATTTCTGTGTACAATTTAATGGAATTGGTCGGATTATTTCACGACTTTGTGATTTCAGGGCTCGATTATCAAAGCTTCGAGCAAAAATTATTATCGCAGTGATATGGCTCGCCTCGACAATTCTAGCATCACCAGTTTCCATTGCGTTGAGGGTTACTATTATTGAGGATCCATACAAAAGTAGGTGATAATCAATGTACCACATCTCATTTCGTTTCCATTTCGTGTTATTTATTGTTGACATATACGCATTTTTGTTCGAATTAACGACCATTCCAACACATATCCGTCTATTCTTGATTCTCCTGCTTTCAAATCGCAACAATTTTAAATTATGTTCATACATTACCTCTGTTTCATGTAAAGTTTATTTTAACCCACCTTCCATCAAATAAATCAGTATCTGGACCCTTATTCGTTTTAGTTATATTGCCCAACTTCTGTTCCGACTTGAGTCTATTTTGAGTGATACCCATTCTCAATTACATTTATTTTGATGTTCCTTTCAACTCAATTCTCGTCGAATTACCTTTATTTTGAAATATCCATTTCTACAAACATTTTAAATCATGACATTCATTTTAACTGATTACCTTTTGATTCACTGGTGATGGTGAATAACGGAAGTACAGTACTTGAACCATTTCCTTTTCCATCAAAACTTGTTGGATTATTGTCCTGCATGACTGCCAGCTACTTCTATGCAGAGATTGCATGAAAATTAGTTAGCAAAATCATCAAGAAATGATAGTCTTTATCCTGTACCTCATAAGATGTCATGGATGTCTTTTTCATTTACTCCACATATGCAACTTTCTTGGTCTCCAAAGCGAGAGACCAAGCCAAAGCATTTGACTTGGACTTCTTTGCCTTCTGTGAAACTGGCGCTTTGAAACTATTGGGACTCAAATTGGTTCCGGTGTCACTGCAGCCAGTAGTAGTGTCTGTCTGTGTGATATTACCACTACCATCCGGTGGCGGCAATGTTGCTCCATATCTTCATCGTCCTTTATATCTTCTATATCTTCATTTAGTACATCAACAACGCAATTAAAAACAAATGAGATGGCTGTGAAGCAGGAAATGAATATACCGATCGGCCGGAAAAACTAAATGATTTGGTTCGGAATCGGCAGTTGGTAGAGCTTGGTAGAGTACGGCCGAATAGATCGGTCCTAATATGAACACTTCTTCCGAATTACATTCTATCTCTTACTTTTGGTTGTACGGCCGATAACGACCGTATTCTGCAGAGTGATCATTTCAAGTTCAAAGGGTAAAAAAACGACACTGCTTGATGAGGAATGTTGTGTTGATCAAATTTGTACCAGCTATAGAATGAACAGCTGCAAACATGAATCGGACGCAAATTTCGAGACTAATTGGATCATATTCTCACAACTTTGATCACATCTTCCTGAATAATATGTTCAGGATCTCAGATAAAACTGATCAACATATCAAAAATAAAGTCAAATATCATCAATTACATATAGTCTAAGAGCTGACGACGATTTTGCTGATGTATCTACGTAAGGCAAAATATTATCAAACATGCGTGTAAAAGTGTTTCCTATTTGAGAATCTGTAAGTCTGGCAGCATCTGTCTCTTGCGTTTCAGGTATAAGGTAGAAATTACATAGATAGAAATCCAAATTTTTGAAGTAATGATGTAAGACTGTTTTTAAACTTCATATTATAGGATAATAATTGAGAATCTAATAAATAACATTCCCTGCTTGATTATTTGTTGTTAACATGTTGCCAGACTCATTTATATTTTGAGAAAAGTTTTTTTCTTAATGTATCTGCGTGAGGTCTGGCATATTCTTTTTTATATGGAAGATTAAACATAAAGATCGAATTATGGAATGCCAGACCAAAATTTTGTTGTGAACACTACTAAAAAAATATTTGAAAAATAATTATTAGAAGAAACTTTCCAAGCTACAACGTTTTTCAATTGCAAACTAAGAACGTGGGGCGTATTTGATTTGATGCGATATGAGAAGTATATGATGATTTGCTTCACGCTTCCAGCTCTAGGCTAGTAGTGATTCAAGAAGTTATTTTCAATAATGATTTTTGTCACATTCTCTCAAAATGTAATCTTTGTTACTTGATGCATCAGTTCTGCTATTAGGGATAGGTAAAAAGAGCACAAACAGTATCTTAAGTCCTCGATTCCACCATCAACAAAAGCTTACAATCTGTCCGCTTTACGTCACTAAGTACACTTGCCTGCTATTTTCATATTCACAGGAAATACAGCGTGCTTCAAACGATTGAATATTGTATGGTCATCGGGAACTGAACTACTGTGAATTGCTCTGATTAGCTGAGAAGTGGCTGTAATTTTATTTACAAAATTTCATACGAACAGACAAAAAAGAAAGCAAGTTGATCATATATTGTCATCCAATTCCAGGCTACATTTAAAATTTCTAGGCTCGATTTCACCAAAGTCAGTGAAATTTATCGAAAGATTATTTTGAGTTGATAAATATTGTTACAATTGTATTAACAATAGTTTTCGTATAAAATAACCTCTGGATGAATTTAACTGGCTTTGGTGAAACTGGCCCCTAGTCTTTTAATCATCCGGTAATCAGAAACAACGACAGATTTTAGTTTTTTCATGTACACTATGGCATAACATGGGATCAAATGGTTTCGTTCGATTTGGAATCTCTTGAAAACCACATATTGCACATAAAAGTTTGCTATTGTTTGTTGATATAAATATAAAAATTATCAAGTTTTGTTCAGTATTTAATTCAAAATATTGAAATTAAAATGTTCATTGAACAAGCACCATTCATGACGTAATAGTCACTGTCAGTTGTTCAGTTGTACCACAGAGTTGTACAGTAAACCAAACATTTTCTGCTAGTAATCAGTTGGAATGTTTGGTTGGGTAACGCCACTGTAAATAACTCGACATACGTTTACATTTTATCTCAGCGTACACGTACGTCTAACAATATTCTTACGATCTAAAGACTGTGACGTTATCAGGACTTTATGAATTATTCTCGGCTCTATCAAACATTTTTTGGGGGAAATAAGAATCAGGAAATTCAAATTTCTAGATTCTGAATAACATTATGTCAGAATTGAAAAACACCCGAACGAGCCCATTGTCAGACATTGTTGCTAGATAGTCGTTTGTCAGACATTTGAATGCTAGCGGCAGAGGATTCATTAAGTAAGAGTAACTGTGTGCGATTTTGTCGTTATGAAAGTTTGTGAAAGAAATATTTGCACTGTAACCTGTATTAATAGTCCAATCACAATAGAATTGGTGACTATATATATATATATATAATTTGTGAATTAAATCCATCATAAACCAGCCATTAATGACTGATAAATGTAATTTTTGATAAGAATAACTTATATCCTATGGAAATCTTGTTTTCATAAGAAAGTACACGGTAAAATAGAGTTCAAAGTGAGATCCTATTGCTATACCTTCTATTGTGCTTCTCCTGTTTCCGTACTTCTCAGTAACCTACTAGATACAATACTTGTTACAAAAATAGTAGATTTTAAATATTTTTTCTCGAATTGTTCACAGCAAAATTTTGATCTGGTATTTCATAATTCGACCTATTTGTATCATCCGTCATATAAAAAAATAGACTCAACGTTCTTCAAATATAAATGAGTCTGGCGACATGTTAACAGCAGATAATCAAGGCAGGAAATGTTATCCTATAGATTCTTAGTGATTATTCAATAATATAGAGTTAAAAATCAGTTCCACATGCGCCTCATGATTTAAGTTTGCCATTGAAAAACGCAGTAGCTTGGAAAGTTTCTTCTGATAATTATTTTTTAAATATTTTTTTAGAGGTGTTCGCAACGGAATCTCGGTCTGGCATTTCGTAATTCGATCTATAAGTACCATCTTCCATATAAAAAAGAATATGCCAAACTTTACGCAAATACATTAAAAAAACTTTTTTCAAAATACAAGTGAGTCTGGCAACATGTTGACAACAAATAATCAAGCAGGGAATGTTATTTTATAGATTCTCAATTATTATCCTATAATATAAAGTTTAAAAGAAGTCTTACATCCTTACTTCAAAAACTTGAATTTTTATCCATGTAATTTCTGCCTTATACCTGAAACGCAAGAGACAGATGCTGCCAGACTTACAGATTCTTAAATAGGAAACAATTTACCAGTTATATTTGATATTATTCTGCCTTACGTAGATACATCAGAAAAACCGTCGCCAGCTCTCCGACTAATATAAATTACAGATTTATTGTTTTCTGCAACACGCTTTTTGTGGAACTATTTCTTGTAAGAATCCAATCCTCTGACGGTAGTTTGAAACAATAAATAAAATCTTATCGCAAGTGTCACTTCTATTTTCTGTCTTAATATTGATACTACCTGCCTTCTTCATATTAGGTTCAAATCAGTGATCTGAATCGCTCCAAATGACGTGATTTGATTAGTTTTTTTATAGGAAAGTTCTTCGAAAATATACAAATTGTGAGCAGGTAATTTACATGTGTGTCAAAATCGCATCATACTCGGGTAGTTGACTGTTGGTCAAAGCAAAGTACTCCATGGCAACAATTGCAGAGGAAGATAGAAGAAATAATAGGATAGCTATATACGTTGTTTCTCGACATATCAACAAATTTCTTATTGTGATCCGAATCGTATGATGGTGCTTCGCCCCAGTTTACCCTATAGTCACTTCAAATCATATCCTTTTCGATTTATGTCAATTTCACTCTACATTAATCCTAATTCACTTTTATTTTGACTGATGTCAATTTGGATTTATATCTATTCCGACTTTCAACGTCCTTTGAACTCACATTTGATTCGTTAAACGACAATTTCAAGTTCATTTGCAATTAATCTCAATAAAAGAAATAGTGCTGTTCCACATCCCTCCGTTCTGTCTCACAGGTCCAAGCTTTGTAGCTTTGTGGTGAAATGGAATAACCGTCTTTCTGGGAGTACAACCATTTTATTGCTAAAAGTAGTTGTAAAGTATTATTATATATTGTAATGGTCCAAACAGAATCCTTCACTAATATTCTACTAAAAGTCCATCAGTCTGAGCACATCTTATGTACCTTATATATAACATTACTCTCTATCCAAACAAAATTAGATATTACATCGGGGAGCTACTCGTTCAGAGATATATACAATCTGATGCATATTTTATCCCACAAATCGAAGTGATTCAGCCAATATAAAAATTTCATGTAAAAGCATCCATAACTTGCATAAACTTCCTTCCATATACGAGCAATGCACCAATAAAATGCTCCTAGACCATCTGTTGTTGTTGTTGAATATGATAATGCAGTAGGTACTCGTAACTATTTTTGGTTGAATGATTGTTATAAACTATCTGCATTATGCATTTTATTATTATTAGATAATGTTGTTGTCCTTAGTGAAATTTAAAAGAATGTTTGATAGAGTATATGAAGTTGAGAAGGGAATGAATCGAATATTGATAAATGTAATATTTTGGTTTTTAAGAGAATGAAATCGATGACTGATTGTAATGTTTCTGTGTTCAGTTCAAATTTCGTTAAGCTCCATCATCATATTCTCTTCTTCAAAAGTGTTTTTCTTCTGAAATTCTAAATGATTGCATTTCAAGTAACCTTCTCCCTTTCCTTATTGATTTTTTAATTGTTTCATCTTTTCCTTCTTCCTCCACTTTCTTTTTCGTAATACACAAAGGTTTTCCATCACTTTCAGTATTGTTTCATTGCTCGATTTCAGATCACTCGAAGCCGTTCTGCCAGAACGTTCATTTAAGTTCAGAAGCAATGCGAACATATCGATGGGTATTAGTCTTTGTTCAGTACCTGGCTCCTGTCTGTATCATCAGTTTCGTCTACGCAAGAATTGCTTTCAAATTATGGGGCAACAAAGCGCCAGGGAATGCTGAAAATACGAGGGATGCTACTTTAATGAAGAACAAAAAGAAAGTGAGCTATGTTTTATCACACACAATAGACATAACTTTTATAACTTTCTTTCTTCCACTTTAATTTGTAGAGAATGAGTTTGAGCTGTGCATCATATATTACCACCTACGTAACACTAATTAAATGTTTCAAGATCACCAGCTGTTAAAGCTTTTAAATCCATGTCATGTATCAAACTCGAAATTAAAAACTACAGAAGCTATTAGGCTTGGATATATAATCTCATTTTAATGACCAATTTTAACTGCAACAGACTGGAATATTTCACGCTTTAATAGAAAAACTTACAGTGTTCCACATAAACTTGGAAGATCAATCAACGTTCTGTCGGTCGTTTCAATGCTGCGTAAATTGAACAATAAATTAACTTGTCCTTTTACAACAAACTGTTGGGACACATTGATAGTCACTGTGATGTTTTCAAGAACTCTTCTTAGTTTCTTGTGTCTTCTCAGTCAGTTATTAATCGAACAGTAATTATCGCAATAATAATAATGTACAATATTGTACCTTTTATTAACTCATCTATGAATAATAATGAGATTAATATATTTTCCAATGTAGAATTTGAGACAAAGATTGATAACAGGTAAAGTTCAATATAGCAAACTATAAACGACATTACGCTCCTCACATGAAGCTATCTAAGAGAATATTAAAACCAACTCATTCTTCTCTATCTCCAAGTCTCCTGGTATCCACAATATTATAGTTTTTTCTTCCAATGTCTCCATGTTAGGAGCACTTAAGTTATCTACAATATTCAACATAATGTTAGTCACGACGCGTTTCGATCTTTCAATCTCCATCAGGTCAATAATTTTAGAAAAGAATTTATTTATTTTGTAGCTGCCAAGAACCTCGCTCTGATTTCTCTGTTTTCTGGTGTTCAACCATCGATATTTGAACCAAACAAATTTCGCCGAGGCTTGAGTGGGATGTTATTCGATAATATTGACAATGACATGTGCAAGTAAGAAATGATACGTACGAGAAGGAATAAGGAAACTGTTGTGCAAAAAAAGAGAGTTCGAAAGAGGATATTGAATCTGTATAAGAATTAGGGTTGCAATGTGTGACATGACTATGCGCCATGTTATCATTAGTGCATTGGAATTTTCCATCATTTATTTACATCACAATGGATTGATCAGTTCTCTAAAATGTTTGTCAATTCAATATGTTGTTACTTCATTGCTCATATAAGTATGATTGAGTCGACTTGAGTTTATTATAGGAACCTGACATGGACCAAATCATGTCATCCTTTCATAAAAATTATTATGGAGCTTCGCTCAAAATTTCTTCATTCATTCTCAAAATTTATTGGAAATTTATTGAAAAAAATCATTTCAAAAAAAATTACTTTCTTGTCATTTTTTTACAGAATTTAATTCCAGGGCCGTTTAAGTTGATCTTAAATAAGATTAACAGATTAGAAGAAACATTATCATAAGTTCATTTAGAGAAAAATCTCAGTTGGTCGTGAATATGACAACCAGATAAAAAATAAATGGCTCTTCTATAAGATTGACCTTAGACTGATCTTAGCTGATATTGAACAACAATTTGACAACATAAAGAACAATTGACTTTTTTATAAAACTATCTTGAGAAGAGCCTCAGTTAGTCCTGAATAAAACTACCAGTTAAAAAACTAAACACTTTCATGAGGTTATTTTAAGAAGAATCTTATTCAAGATTAGAGTAGAGTACCTACTTTACGCACGGTCGTAGAAAAAACTTATTACATCCTCTTATATATGATTATTCTGAAAAGGACTTCGGTTCGATATTATCAGAATGACTTAATCGCAAATTACTATCTATTATAGTTTGCACAGACTTCATCTACCTGATAATAGTTGACGGTTTATTGCAGTCACACAATAGCCAAAACCACAAGCCTGCGGTGCACCACGGCCGGAACAAAAAATTTGATATATTTCATGTCTTCAATATGTAGACTATGGTCCATATTCTCTTGAAATCGCACTACTTCCTAAAAAATTATGCTCTTTCTCTTACCTTCTCATGTTTTATCATATAGCGCTATTTATTTTTTTTTAATCTTTGTCGAAGTGGCGCTCTTTTAAGAGATGAGAATACGGACCTATGTTTTTAATGAAATGTTGCATTATCAAGTTTCCATAACCACCCAAGAGGTACTGATTGTGGAACGTTAACCTTTGTTTATATTGGCGATTTCTCCAAGAAGCTTTCAAACCACATGTCATTTTCAAAAAAATATATTTATACGAACATTCACTCGTCCCTGTCCATCTCCTTATCTTCAGGATTGCTATCGGACACATCCGAATCACTGAAAGTTATAATTAGTAGTTGCACTTTGTAAAGTGATAAAAATCTATCTCCTATTTTTATCACATGTTGAATGCAGTTATTGCATTGTCGCCGCCCAATATTTTCAATTTCTTGTCTGATTAATTCAACGACACTGGAGCTTAGTTACGGCGAAACATTTTTTTTCGCCAACTGTCAAAAAAACATGATATTTTTGTATTGTTATGGATACGCAAAGTTCGTGATTTTTTCACTAGTGAAAAAATTAATTCTACTTTTGCACACCTAATTTGATATAATTCAGTTTAGTAATGCTACAAAGATAGAAACAAACAGGTATTTAACAAAAAAGAAATATAAATTTGTACACAAGACTACCTATTTTTTAATATAAAAATTAATTGTTGACAGTTTTTCATTTATCAAACAACAATTGCGCATACTTTTGGTTACAATACCCAGGTGACTGCAAATTAATTATAGTTTGTACTTTTTTCCTACATTTTACTGAATAAAACAATAATTATTGTTGATCTATTATTTTTTGACATTTGGCGAAAAAATATTGTTTGTATTTCGTATGCGAAGTGATTGTATTTTGTTGCGCTTTCGAATGAATTTGTTACCTCGACCTTACGGTCTCGGTTAAAATTCATATTCTCACGCGCAACAAAAAAAGCAATCACTTCGCACACTTAATACAAAAATAACTATTCTCTAATATTGTTTTTTAATTCGCTCAAAATTAGCTCAATAGGATTGAATATACAATAATAAGGCAATAAACAGGTGCATTCAGCGAACATTTACCTTCATCATCAACTCATCCAACATCATGTGTGTCACACCATGTCTTATCTAATTCATAGGGATTCTGTAATCAAGCGTTAACGTGAACTTAACTCCCGTTTTGTCATTTTCGTATTCTGAACCTGAACGTTGATTCAAGTTCACGCCGATAGTCGACGTTAAGTCACGCTAGCCATTTGACAGCGTTAAGTGTTACGTTTTCAGGTTATTTATATAAGAATAGTAGAAATATCCAACTACTTCTACAAAATAAGTCAAAGAAACAACATTTAGCGATAAAGATGAGCAAATTCGACATTGGTCTCACATAACATGATCAAACTTTTAAGAATTAAAAAATTCCCTCAGACTCAAGATTTGAATAATTACTCCAAAATCAAATTTGCAAAATCAAGAAGTATTCCAAATTTTTCAGTGCGAGTTTGAAAGTGTTTTAAAGCATATATCACTTCTATTTGAATCGTGAATGAAGATCAGATAATTATATGAGTCTATCTTATAAATTGAACAGTATATATTCTAGGAAGACAACTAAATTTGTCAACCTGCAGATATGACTGAAGTCTCAATAAAATAAGAATGTAATCTTATTTTTCAATCAAGATATTTATTGATGTCATCAAGAGGTTGATTGTTGAAATAAAAATTTCAAATGTAGATATCTTAATGTTTATTCCTCACTCCGTTGATTCCAGTCTTTTTGTTATTATAATGAAATTTTACTTTCCAATTAAGATATTCACTGTTGTAATCAAGAGATTGATTGTTGAAGTAAAAATTTAAAATCTTCCAACTTTAGTTCATTTTCACTCTGTTATGATCTCACTAAAATCATTTCTCTGCACATATACATGCATACGTAATACTATTTTCATGAACAATTTCATCAGAATGGTACGCTTTGTCTATTTCAAGTATAACCGATGTACTCAACTTTCGTTGATCTAGTTTTCTAGTACAAACATTAAATCAAGATTTAGTTGAGCTTCTACTTGAACCATTACTGAAAAATCAGCATACACTACCGCGTTCTTGATATATCTTGCTTTTTTTCTCTACTATTTTCGTTTATGAAAAGATGCTAGATTATATGCTACAAAATAAATGATTTACAGTTTGGAAGCTTGTATAACATTTTATATAAATTGGATATAGTTTTTTGAAGCATTTATTGGTTAAATGAAAATAGTTTCCTTAATATTTACGAAGCTAAAAAACACTTCTTTCTCTCCTCTATTTTCTTCATAATAACCAAATCACACAGTACATTTTTCACCCAGAAGATTAAAAAGTATGAAATGTCAAAATGAAATATGACAACAAATTGTTCAATTTCTTGTAATTTGATTGGCTGAATTCCACGCATTTCATAGAATTTTGAATGAATTATTTAACGCTAGCGTTAATCTAACGTCAGTGTAAATTAACGTTCAACTTTCACGTTGACATTTCAGAATACCATCTTAACGTTAGGGCGTGAAAACTACTGACGTTGAGTAACGCTGGCGTAACTTAACGCTCGGTTCTAGAGTCCCTATCAATATATAAAACTAGCTACAAGAGAATGAGTAATTTCTTCAAGAATTCTTATTATAAAAGATTAAGGCATTATGAATACAATCCTGGTAATAAGCTTCGAAGGACTTTTGATCTACCAATGGAACACTGGGAGTGAAATATATATAAATATGGTTCATACTGAACTGCTCGACTTTATTTCTTATCTACGGGATAATCTTTTAGGATTGCGGTTTTGGGTTTTGTGTGACTGCAATAAATCATCAACGATTATTAAGTAGATGAAGTCTGCCCAAACTGTACACAAGGTGATCTTGCTTTAATCCCGATATAAAAATCATCAGATTCGTCATCCTAAAAAAAACTCTTATTCTAACCAGATGAGGTCTTCATGGTTTCTCAGGCAAATCAGGAACAAATTCTAGTCAGGAAGCAACATTCTCAGATTGAAGTCATATTAAATGAATTATCTATTGATCCCTATTATGTTTTTTCCTAAATATATGAAGGATTATGCTGATGCATTTTCCCGGAGATAATGGATTTCTAGCATATTTCTACATATTTAATTCTTCTATTCAATCACAGACGAACGTATATCTTAACCATGAATCCTGGTACTATTTCTTGCCGCATTGCCCAAAAATATTCTCTATGTTCAAAAATTCAGTGAGAAGATCAAAGGCATAGTATTTGGGTAATACCAAATGTGGAGGAGTTCGAGGGAATCAAATCAGAGCATAAAACAAATTTGTCTCTTTCTAAACCAGCTACTGTTTGATGGGTAAATGAATCTTGCGTCTCGGTGGTCAAGCGTGTGTAGACAACGCTCAAGCAATCGTGGATTTGCTTTCCACCCGGAGCTTGAATGTTTGTGCATGTCTCCCTTGATATATTTATTGTATGTAAACTTTAATTTGAAATATATGAGTTACTGAAACATATCAAAAATTGTTCAATCGTTGCATATATGAGATCACAAAAAGAAAAACATTTTTTGCTTAATAATAACCGTGAGAATCGGTATCATTTGTCGTACCTTAATTATTTTGCGAAATATCTGATATCAAAGCTCGGTTTTCAAAGTGACAAGCTTCAGCATAAACTTAAAAATTCGGTTACTGCACTAACGTTGTTTTTTCGCAAGCACTTCTGCTTTCAGACTTATTTGTCTTAAGATACAGCCTGGATATGAACTTAGGTCAAAGATATTAAAGATGCATGACTTTCACATCTCCATCCAAGCTTTGAAAACTAGTACATCTTCATAATAGAAATTACAAACGAATTCGAGTTTCGTACATCAAAAATTACGAGAAACAGTTAAGAAATCCTGGTGCCATAAAAATATGTAGTTTTCCTTAAAATAATGGAAAAATTTGAATATTTTTGTACTTATGCTGGTAAAGAAATCGTTTGTGGTGCAGAACAATTATTCTACCCTCATAATAGAGCAAACTATTTACTGGAACACTTATTTTTATCCTCAGGTCCAACAAGCTTACTAATGACACTATTTTCTTCTTTTTAAAATGTCTGAGCTGGCTAACGATTTCCTGACATGAATTTAATCAACATAAATCCACTACATTCTCTCTTTGCAGGTAATCAAGATGTTAGTTATAGTAGTAATTCTTTTTGATATTTGCTGGCTTCCATGGCAAATATACAACTTCTTGCAAGAAGTATACGAAGAAATAAACGAGTAAGAAGTCATGCCGTATTTATTTGTATACTTAAATGTTTTGCTTCCTTTTTGCAGATATCGATATATCAACATTATTTATTTTGTCTGCGATTGGTTGGCCATGAGTAACAGTTGCTACAACCCGTTTATTTATGGAATCTACAACGTAAGTTGCATGCTTTTTACTTGTTAATGAACACTTTTTATCTATTTTGGATATAGAATTGAATAAATATCAGTCAGAAATTTAGCCCGAAACTTTTACTTGCTAATTTCTAATCAGTTTTCTGTACCATTTTCAAGTTTAATTAAGTTTTTTCTTGGTGTAAAAATTATGTTACGCTTTGGGCTACTTATTTCTAAGTGAATACGCTCCCCTATTTCATTCAGGAAATGCCCCAATTCTCCGAGAATGTAATTAGAAATTTGATACTGAAAACGACCGAAGCCGCAGTTATCAGATCTTGCGGCTAGAGATAATATTTTTTTGGTCTCAAGTGGAACATTCACCAAGAATATTGATTTTTGTGTTAAGGAAAACTTCCTTCAGGAAATGAATGAATATCTACGCCGAAATATGAAAGAAAGTAAATATATTGTACCTTTAATAATAATAAGCTCAATATATTTCGTTCCTCCTCAGGACCAAAGGCTTTCGGATTGGGTATAGTCGACACATACAGAATACATACAAGTATTTCGTTTAAACACGGCTTACGTACTTCTCGGATTAATTCTCTCTGGACCAGAAAAAAACAGATATTTGTAATCTGGACTTTAATTCACAGTGCTTCACACTAATTAAAGTTTAGACAACAAAAACAAACACTGCACCCACTATTTATTCAACTGAACAAATTTGAATTTGATCTCAAAGTTCCAAAATGTGTTCTAAAGTGCATACAAAGTATTTGTAGATTAATTAATTTCAAAGAACCTACTATTACGCTGCTCTTGTTTGTTTTGTTTTTATGCTAAAAAATTGCGTCAATTCAGTATTTTTTTTCCTTTTTCCTTGTTCAGAACACTAATGTTTATATTGCTCATTGCCCGCCAATATCACGCCTCATCCATTAGTATTCGTTCCGGAGTTCACGCAGCAAAAAAAAAAATGCTAAAATATATACGCTCAATGGTGACGTTGACTGCCTTCCATAAGGAGGTGAGAAGAGGAGATTGCTATAGTGCTATATACAGAACTACAACACAGCTTCTTACAGTTTCGCTGAAAAAATTTGCATTCAAGAATATGAAGGTTTTGTTATTTTATTCTTCGCTTTTACAACAAGAAGCTCATGAAATTATAATTTGAAAGAAAGTAAACAATTTTTTAGAATAACAACATGGAAATCCTGGTACCTGTCAGTACAAGCATCTCAGAAAATATATGCAATATTGATATTATGCTTTGTTGTTCGATGCTTTTTTGATCAAATAAACAATGATTTTGAAATATATTCTTTGAAATGTTTTAACATAATATGAGACATGAAATAGCTTTCTTAAGTTCTCCAAGAGAATTTTGTGAGTAGATCTAATTAATTCATCTAAAATAAATTTTAAACAATTATAACCTTTTTGTATAGCTTCCTGAGAAAGTCCAAAATATTGGCATTAAAGTAAATTGACCTTTAATTCATCCTACCTTGCCATAATCACCGAATTCATCCTTAAATTTTAATTTTATCTTATATCTAATCGGTGTGCCTATCCTACGTGTTTTTTTGAATTATTCATGAAATTTTTCCCTCATCAAAAACTTCGTTTCTCTTTAGTTATGTAGAAGACATATACTTCATAAACAGACATCTTCGCAGAATTTCAACTATTTTTAATTTACTGCTCAACCTCCTCAATGTTACCGTATTTCCAAACTTATTGCAATCTCGTCATCGTGCATACATACATACGTACATACATATAAATTACGCCTTCTTCTCGAACTCATTATTCACCAAATACTCCCCTTCCGCTTTATTCTACTTATAGAAGTTTGTTTATTCTTCATATTTGGAAACTTTCTCCACTGCAACAAACCAACAGTCATATCTATCCACCTACAACACGCTGTCCACGCTATCTTTCATCTTCAATTTCACCAACACAAACTTTATTCAAATTCTCCATTCGACATTTGTTTCATATGACCAAAACAACGTAGCTGACTCATGATCACTCTCTCTACCACATTTTTTCCAACATAACATTCTTCTCAGCCCAATTTCTCGTTCGATCCCTCCTAGTATACTCACGAACACACGCAAAAATTTTATTTCCACAGCATTCACTATCACACATTAATGCAGGTACAAGTACTCCCTTATATACACTCAATATTACATCCCTTGAAACATTCACATGCCGTGCAATTGTTCCTGAAGCTCTCAAAATCTTAAAACCAACAGATTCTCTTCTTTTAATCTACTTATCAATTGATTCATCATTCGACATTATACTACTCAGATACACAAACTCATCCACGTGTTCCAATTGCAATTTGTCACCAAAACTTTATATTTATCAACATACAAAATGAGATTCATTTCCTTTTCAACTTCATGTATTCTATTAATCATTCTTTTCAATTGATCTTCAATTTCACTCAACAACATTATTTGCATACGCTAAAGCAGGTACTACACTTCCACCAATATGCACACCAAGCTATTCAAAGCCTTTTACAATAACACATCTATATACAAATTGAACAGCACGGAGATATAGCACAACATTTTACATCACATCACCCGAGCAGCAATTTTACTTTCTCTATACAGCGCGTCAATCGTACCCAGTAAATTACAAACAAGTACACTTTACAATTGTTCTCGAAGAACACTTTCATACGCCACAAAGCACCTTTTTTGTTTTTCTCAAGTGACTTCGGAAATAAAACGAAGAGAAAATAATTGATCATTAAACCCTTTCTCAGGCAGGAGCCCTTCTTATAAAAAAAAAATTCCTCTTTCAGTTTCTCTACCACACTCAGCAAACTTATTACTCGAAAATTGGAACATTCGCCCGGAATACCTTCACCTTTGAATAAATGACAAATAATAGCTTTTTTCCAATTATTAGGAGCTACACAACGATTCAAACAGAATGTTATCAAATCAACTAACCATTCAAACATCCTCACACCACCAATCATCCAACCCAGGCTTCTATCTATTCTTTAATTACATCACTGTCATCAATATCACACTCAGCTTCACTTATATTTGTGTTTAGTACATTATCACTCACATTGTTCCCTTCCACCATCTTTCCCTTACATTTGTTAAGGGGGTGATGATATTAATGATAATAAAAAGTGTTAGGGCGAAATTAGCTGAATTCTCCTGAAAGTAATATGAGTTTGAGCCACAATGCTCTGTGAGGTGTCATCAAAAAGTCGCACACATTAATACTCTGTCATCGGAGCATTTCAGGTTCAGTTCAGATAACTAGAACGAATATAGAAATAATACATAGGCCTCAAAGGTTGGTTAAGATATCTGACTAATAGATAGGTCGTTGAATTCACCGAATAGATAGCTACCAGTACCATAGTGAACATCGATGCCCGTAACATTCGCGAGTTGATCGATTAACCCACTCTTGGAAAAGCCCCGTTGCCCACGATAACACACAGTAAATGCGGTTGGCATACACATATTCCCGCAAAACACCGACAGAATAATGTATCTTCCTGATTTCTAAGTCCCTAACAATGTTTATCTCACGTTGGACGACACCTACGTACGTATTCCTGCGACACACGCAGATTGGTTGATTTACCTACTCTTGGAACAACACCGTTGCAGCAATAACATATAATGCATGCGGTTGGCAACAATCACCGCAGTCACACGGTCAAGGTGTGAGCACCGATGGCTTTGGTACCCCAGGTAGCTGAGGATACCAACACTTCAAAGGAAAAGGATCATACCCCACGCACACTTAGGCGTCACCACATGTGACGCTAAATATACCAAACTCATGAAGCTCAATGACAGACAAACTCATCAATTGAATGAAGTTCTCAGCTACTTCACAACATTCAATTGAATTATATGATTGCTAATCAAGCTCAGATAATTAAAGTAAACAATGCACAAACTGAACGCTCAAAGTTCGACTTTTAAGTGATGCAAATGTGTGCAGTACACGCTTCCTGTATGGCTTGACCTTGGAAGTGATTAGGGTTGTTTACTCAACACTAAGTTTTATGTATGGTACGGTTTTTGGGTCATATTGGTATAGCAGGGTGTTACAAGAGTTTCAACCAAAACAATCTCCTTTTCGTGCAAAAATCATTTGTCAATGTTTCATTAACCGACTCATCAACTCTTTTAGCACATTTGTTCAACCTCTTGTGTTTCATCAAACATTCATCACGTACACTACCAGACAAATGTTCAACACTCAAAAATTTCAAGTCTGTTTTATTTTTCTTTGCAATCGCTTCTTCCACTGCCCCATTCCATCATAAATTGTTCCGTTGGCAGCCTAATTCACATTTGCCACAAACGTCTTCTGCACATTCACGAACAGTGTCCTTGAATCTTATCCAAACATTATTTATATTATCTGTTTCAATTAAAAATGGATTTATTGGGTTAACAAGAGTACAATTGTAATCTGACATGTAAATTTTCCACGATTTTTCAAATTGGCAGATGGCATTTTTGTGGGCTTAAACAAACGATCAAAAACGTATAACAGTCAACTCTATTGTTCCATAGTTTGTATATCAGCACTTTCAAACATGACGTGAAAATAACTGCACTTTGTTTAATGTTCCATAGTTTTATTTACATTTCTGTGAAGTTTGAGCGTTGTTGGTGCAGTTCGACCTAATAAAGAGACTGAGTTGAAGTACATAAACATAAATTTGGAACAATATTCTGTTTATTCTATCAATTTTACGACTATTTCAAAGCTTTCATGAGAATTGATAGATTGACAAAGCACACTTGCTCACTAGTTTCTGAACAAAGTTGATGCAGTTCTTATTGGAGCGTATACTAATGTATCGTTCCCAGTCTGATTCTCTCGAAAGTTGAAACTAACTCGTAGTTCTAAATTACTTGAATTAATTCCGAAATTCAATTCAAACTCTACTATTAGATCGATCGGTCAAAAATAATGGATTGATTTAAACTTTTTTGAGAGTTCTGTTGTGGCTGTTGAAACTTTGTCCATCACTGATGGTGTAACACCATTACAACACTTCTAAAAAACTGTAATTTGTGTAAATTCACCGGTAATCGTCAGAATACATAAGCCATATCTTTACAATAACATGAGATGTATTAAGTTGCAAAAAGCACTAGCACATTATTTGCTCTTGGTAGCTGTACACAAGGGACGCCTCTGAATCGTAAAGAAGCTAAAGTAGTATGCTATCCTGAACGAAATATTGAAAGAGAGGAACAAAACTGGATAAAGCAGAAGTTACAGTCACAAATAAAAAAAAAAGAACACAAAGTAGTTCTTGCAAATCTAGAAGTAAATACAACCAATAAATGAAATCCAAACTATAACTTCTGCGAAATGACGTTGCTTTTTTGCCGGTGGATATGAACATTTCATCTTTCTCAAGATAGTCAAACAACTCCTGCAATTCTAGTTTTAAACCTTGGAGGCGAACAAACATTGTGCAAGAATCAATGAGAAGTTCTCCGTCCAGATTATCATCTTACTTGTGTTTGTATAAAGTGTGCAACATCAAATCAAGCTGAGCTTTTCCTTTGAGACTCAAAGATATTGTGGAAATCGCGAGAATTTATTACCGTCGTATTCCTTATACTCTGATGAGCTATCAGTTTTTTTCAAGTGATTTATCTGTCTGCACTACGCTTCAATTGCATACTTTATAAACAATGTTGCAATTATACACCAAAATTCCACTTATCCGTAGTTTTAGTTAAAGTGAAAACTATTCAGTAGAATAATGAAGCACATCTCTCTGTAACACAAGATGGAAGAGGATATGATTGATAGAAAGCATATTCTCTTACACGATGAATATTCCGTTCACCAAGGGTGAAAACGTATCAAACTCTTGTGGTTAGCATCACTTGCAGTACACAAGTTTCCTCTTTGTTCGCAAATCATTCACGTCACTCTACTCTACTGGAATCATCAATAATCTGGTTACCTTAAAATAGATTTTGTGGGCAATAATATACTGTAATAGAATTATGAAGCAGTAATTAAATCGCATACACAGAAAATCCCACCTATATATTAATTACTGTTTCTTAGAAATCTCTTGAAAATGAGGCTTCCTCAACCATTTCTTGATGTAAACTTTTAATTACGAAAACTTTTATCAACTGTAATTTTATGTAAAACTAAAAATAAACTGTTTCCAATAAGCACACGAGCATAATAATGAAAAAAGTAGTTCGAGAAAACTTATGTGACGATGCTCATGATTAAATATTGATTGCCAAATTTATTGATACACTTCCTACTTTCTCGGGATGGCTTTGGAATAACTTCCAGACCGGTTAAGATAGTCTTGGGATCCTATTCTAATTCGTAGAGAGCAAGGTTCTCATATTGCACCCTTTCAAGGTTGAATATACTCATTAAAATTCTCATTTTCACTTATTATGATTTTTATTTTGGCTGATACGACTCTGGCAGAAAACCCCCTAACACATGGAACAACACCGTTGCCAATAAAAACACACCGTATATGCGGTTGGCATATTCACTTCACTGCGCATTATCATCCCAATAATTTAAATTTCCGTTTATTTTGTTGGAGTGATCACTAGATCAAATATATGACGTCACAGCCTAACCGGATTAATCGTTTTCACAATGCTTTTACGAATTTATTTTTGGTTGGCTTAAAAAAGGACCATGATAATAATTTTTTGCGTGACTCTTCAATCGGTGGCCACGTCGCTAATAGCTTCAATAGTAATCAATTTCTGTGTCGCTCGAACCACTGTACTGAATAAACATTGGGAGCAATGAGTGCTGCATACGCGATTAAAAAATCGAAGTTCATTGCAAAGAGGGTGAAACGATATTCCAAACATAAAAATGTCGATGACTTTCCAAAATATCAACGTCAGCATAAACACCAACAGTTACATGAAACAAAGTTGCGGCATCGTTCTACGAACTCAAAAACCCTGCTTTCAGAAACTCACACAAAAAAAGGTTTAGCTGGACAAACGAAAGCATCGATGAGTCGAACGTGATTTTTTTCAAGCGTACTTGGCTTGCACGTGGTATGAATTTTAACCAGCAAACCATCAAACATCCTACGAAACTCTGTCTGAGGATGTTTCTTCGAGCGCAGATTCAGCTACTTTCATATCTTCTCCCAACTTTCAACACTTTAAATACAACTTACATACAGAAAGGCTATAACTATAGCACAGCTGACTCGTCCGCCATTCTGGAGCCCACTGTCAGTTGTTTGCCGTTTACCGATGTGTGAACTTTAATATAACTTAATAAAATAATTTCAAATGACGGGCTGTTCTGGGCTCAGTTGTATTATTCATTTAAGATGCGGGTTCTGATTCTACAGATGAGTAATTTTTATTTCTCAATACATCATTTGAATGTGGAGAAATATATTCCGAGCTACTGAACCTCAATTCTAATTTGGAGTTTAACTGTTCGATTTTAAGAGGCTGTGCATTATTCAGAATAAATGTCAGCATCATTGCAAAAATATTTGTCCATCAGTAATATTCTTAATGATTTGCTACTAAATTGTCATAATTTTCCGAAGTTTTGCAGTATTGCTAATTATTTGGGGATTGGGAATTTTGAAATTTCAAACAAAATTGAAATCACCAGCTATAATTCCAAATGAGCTAATAAAAAAAATTCAAGAAGCAAGTAATTGTGTTTCATTCGATTTGAACTGTTTTTTTGAATTTTTATTGTATTTTCTATAATTATCTTAACTGATATCTTATAAAAAAACTATTTTTGTTTTTGCTTATTATCATTTATTATTCAACCTGCTTTGACCAAAGCAAATATTCAGATGGCGGATGAGTCAGCTATGCTTATCTAGTGCTGTAGCTATTGGCAACTAAAATTACCGTTGGCGGCAGCACTGTGTTTACAAAATGGCGAATCAAAAGTGGCTTACGACAAATTTGTAGTCTGTTTACAATGTAAATACGTTGATATTCACCAAAGAAGTATTCTTATTTCATTAAATGATTTAATTCATTTTCAATTATGCGGGAAAGTATTGACTTTCTTCTTTTATACTATATTTACATTTTATTTAAATACAGTTTTCAGTTGTAACTGGAAGACTGCGTGAGGTTATAAAATTCATAGCTTCAAAGAAAATAATATTACGGGGAAGTACTTACGACATTTTTGTATTGTACATTCCAGCTTTCAGCTTTTCTTGTACGAATTTTTCTAATCAACACAGCTCGTTTATCAACTAATTCGTAGTTGCCCACTTTATTTACAACAGACACTTTCTCCCTTTTTACGAAAATTATGGAAACTTAAAGCCATATTTCGATTAATTTTGGAATGACATCCATAAACCTAACAATTTTTATCACCAATTCTTCGATTGAATTCCATATTTTGAAGAGTATAGTCTTGAGAAAGACTAATTTTGAGGTTATATAATGTAACAATAAAGTCGAAAGCCAAGTGTTTTTCACTGAATTGACTTGAACAAATCCATTAAGAACTATTGTAGTATGAAATTTTATACAAATAATCTTAAAAAAGCCACTAAATATTGCTAACAGATTATATGGAAATTAAGATTGAATCCACTCTACAATATAGTTCCGCTTATAACCGCTTGGTGGCTACGAGTTAATTTCAATTACCAATAACGAGTGACACTAATCACGAAGATAGCCGATGTAAACCGATCGTATACGAACATAAGCACGTCTGATTGGTCAGAGTTAGCATTATGCCTCGGAAATTGAAAAATTTCCATATTTCAAGGTTACAGCTTAATACAAGACAGCTGCGTGTCAGCACTGGTACCGTAAAACGTAATTCCCTATGTTTGAAAACCTAATAATGCTAATGTTAAAGTAAATGCATAAAGTTACGGCCTACATAAACCAGCCTTAAGATTGCGGTGACATTCACAGGTTGATTGACCAAAATCACAAAGAACAACAAGGAACCAACATTGAATACCTACCGTTCTTCTCCTAAGAACTAAAAATCTGGACTGACTATGGGACCTCAATACAATAATTCATAATTAAAACGGACTCAGATTTATATAAAATTTATTAAAATAACCAAGTTGTCCATGAAAATAAATTTGAACAAACTTAAATGGAATTATTGCAAACTGAAGTGTAAAACTTTATAACAAGTTCCTCAAGTAAACAAAACGAACACGTCTGATGAAATATCAGAATACGAATATCCCATCATTAAGATAAAGTCTTCAGAAGTAGACGCTGAGGAGAGGGTAAAAGCTGCTATCATACAAAAGAATATGAAACTGTGGTAGTATCACATCGAATCGACATTAACATATAGTATAAACTCTATATACCGAAACTCAATGGACCGATTGCTTGTTATAAAGAGTTTACGTTGCATGAAGATTTGAAAAAAAAATTGTGAGCGCACAAATAATAAATCTTTTATATTCTTATAATCAAGTATACATGACGTCAATTTTCAAAATCTTCATTGTTCTGTATAGTGCATTATTTTGGCCTGACGTCTTTCGCTAAGCCAATCCTTAATTTGTATTTTTTAATGAATTATATCCATATCTTCAGATGAGATGGGATCCTCTTCGTAAATAATAGTTCAACTGCATCAATTGCATGTTAAATTTCAGCCTTGGCCTATGACAATGCATTCCTACCCATTAAGACAATAATGGCAAAAAACGAAAGATACATAATTGTAATTCTTAGAAAATGGAAGTCGATAAGGAATATATCGATGCCTCAACCAAAAAAAGTACACAGACTTCGAAGAAACGTATATCTTGTTATAGAGAATGACCACTACGTTATAGAGAGTGTCTTAACCATATGAGTAATAAAGTAAACCAACTTATTTCGAGCAATATCTATGTAATAGAGAGTTTTTCGCTATAAACAAGTTTGTTATAAAGAGTTTACACTGTAATTCCATCTATTCTTAAAGCCCCAATTCTTATTATCTTGATCCGGCTCTTATTTTTATACAGAGATGATTTGATTTGTTCCCTGTCAAGTCTCTATTATAAGCTCCAATCGGAGACATGTCCAGTTTTCATGGTAAATTGACTTTAATTATTATTAAGTCAATACCAATATCAATTCATTATGGCTCCACCATTGAATTGAAAGATATTGATACATCAATTTTAATAACAAACCTTCAACATGATTGGACTCAGAGATGCATTGAAAGTACACAGTTTAAATTGAAAAATTCTCCTGGGAACCTCTATAAACTCCAAACCAACATCTGAACCATCCCAATGGCTCCGATGCTCCAAATTTTGTAATTTCTCCTCGTTTTTCCCACGCATGATGAACTTCGCAGTGACAACAAACAAACACATTTTGTTCTGTTCCTGTATCAAAGCAAATACCACAACTTTGTTTATCTATCAGATCTAAAACACTTGAGTTAATTACAAAATTCGCACACACGTACAGATTTAATTACAAAACTCACACACCTACATTCAGAATTTATTATTCACTGCGTTTACCTTGGATACTATTGTCTAGTTACATGCTATTTTCCGATATTTCAAACAACTAGTTGCGCCTATAGAATTTTTATCTATAGTCATGAAAACTGATTGGAATTGTTGAGTTCCATTTTTTGTGAATGTAGCTGTAAATTGAATTTTACTGAATCGAAAGAAAATGCTTGTGATGTAGTGCCGAGAAACTGATCAAAATTAGTGATTCAAGAGTAAACAAATCAATCATAAGCTCAGTAAATGGAAGTATACAAAACATTCATCTTAGAGTTTGACTGCCTGTAAGCTTTTAGCTCGATGATTAATTTTCAGAATAGTTCCCTTGGGCATGTAAGTAACGATCCCATAGAGCTATTCGTGGTATCATGCATTCCTGAAAGTTTTCAAGTGTGAATATGGAGGAAACATAGAAGACAATCTCTGCATAGTAAAATTGTCCTTTGAAATTCGACAAAATAAATCCACCAACGCCACCAATATGAGTTATTTTAAACGGCGCCATTCTCCTGTAGGTGCTTGTAGTCTATTCAATAAGCCTTGGCGCGCCACTGGAATGTCTTTGACCGACTGATTTATTACTCTCTCTTATTCTGAAACGAAGTATAGGACTAACAATGCTGAGGATTTTTTTTTCCTGGACAATAAACAAAAATTGAATATTAACTAGTAGTAGATTACATGATAAATTATTCTTCGGTTCAGTTCAGATTAAATGCAGTTATATGGAACTTTCTGATTATTTAATTCGTATATGTAGATTTCAAGCACTTAAACTAAGATATTCAAGAAACATATATAAGGATTATTATCGCAATAATCATACGAGAAATTATAAACGATTTCAAAATGACATGAATGACAGTACACCAGTCATACATACGACTATCAAACTCCCTAATTTTGTAATTTTGATAATTATTCCAGCTTACAAATGTACTTTTTCAACGGTTTATAAAATTATAAACAGCTCAAGATTAAATTTCAATGAAACTAATCACCAAAAATACAAATCGTAATTATTTATTCCGGAAACATACCGAACTTTGAATTTTAAATACTATTCGAATGTATTTCTCAATCATTTACGAAATTGATTTATTATGCTCCACTATTAATTACTCCATAACCAAAGAGTTAACACAAAATTGGTACTAGACTTTTTGCTTGGCTGTAGACGTACAGTTGCACGATAGAGGAGATCGAGGTGAGTTGTAACAATTTTTGCTTCAACTAACATATCTTTGAACTGAGTCAATGTAGCTCAATCCATATTGTTGAAGAAACAATCCTAAATTAATGAAAGTATTAAAGTGTCTGAGAAAATTTATAAAAACAGAAACAAAAAATACCATTATATTGGCATTCAAGACTCTGAACCCTCTTATCTTTTGATTTGCTATTGGCAAAGGGTTCAAGGCAACACAAGCAGAAACAATTATTTAAATGGTTTTCGCAAAATCTTAGAAATAGTGGCCAAAGGTCTACGGGCTGTAGAGTACATGGACTGCTGGAAGATATCATGTTCTGATTGTAGACATACTTGGAGTGGGGCTTTTTGCTTCTATATTTAATTCCCTGACAGCAATGTCATCGTTTTCATAGTTGGATTTGGAATAAGGGTTCGTTCTCCCAGGTTTTCCTTAATTTCTGGATTGGGCAGAATACGGTCAGTGACTTGACTAGGCATGATATAGTGACTTCTTCAAAGGCCAGTTCATAAGCTTCGACACTTATTGCCATGCCTCTATAAGTCTTTCGTTTATATTCATTTGGAATTCTGAGGCAAAGAAATAGCAATTCAGCATGCAACATCACACCACAAGACAGGGAGAGAGTATTTCCAGAAAAATAAACAAACATAGGAGAGCTTTGACAAGTTGTCACAACTCGCCCAGTAGCAAATAACTGTGAACTGGTCAAAATAATAATTTGTAATTGTAACAAGATGCCAACACAAAAAAAAACAATATCATGCTATGAAACTTGAAAAACTAAAGCATTTGAGAAAAAATATTATAACAATATAAACATTATATGTAACGATATATAAGCAATCAAAATTTTGGTACGTCAAATAGCGCGTTTCAGAAACAACAAACGCGCATTGTTGTCGCTTCGCTAACGGCCATAATTTCCGAGAAATCGACTATGTCACAACTCTCCTCTGTCACAACTCTCCTAAGTCTCCTCTACTATAATTATGCCTTGTTGTTGACAAATGTTGATTTAAGGTATCATTCTCCTTATCTATTTATTTTAAGTGCCAAAATCTGTGTAGACAAGTATTATAGCTTTCAAACTACAAATTTTCGAGACTCGACTCGAAATTTATATCGTAATGCCACTCAATTTTATACTATTGTTCCATAAATCACAGTGGCGTAGCTACTGCTGGTCCAGCTGGTGCAATTGCCTGGGTCCCCGGGTGCAAGGGACACCAACTGAAGCTTTTTAGATTCAAGTGCAGATTTTAATAAGACCTTTTTTTGCTTGAACATTTTAGAAGAGACGTCCACTATGTACTATGCTATCGCACTGGCCTAGTTACGCCACTGATTATTATCTATACATAAAAAATAATATTCGTTTGTCATTAAATGTCACTTAATTTTGAAGGAGAAATTCAAAAGAGAGTTCCAATTACGTTTCCCATTTCGAGGAAGAAATTGGTCGCCCTCTCCACCAGCAGATGACAGCGCGGATGACAAAACATTATCCATGCATATCAGAATGTCTTCCGTGAGGTAAGATAAAAATTATAAAGGATAAATTCATAATATATCATTTAAAATGTATCATTCATCAGTTAGTTCACACGTTTTCCTCTCTTATTCTTTGAGCTCAGCATTTAAATTTTAACTATGCAACGTTTTCGGAATAGATTCATCAATCCATGCCACCTCTCAAAGCCTCCAAACAAAATTGTACCGCAATGTAAAATTAATGAGTATACATTTCCTCTGAAAATTTGCTTCATATGAAGTACGGAAAATTTGATGAAATTATCAAATTTCAATGAATTCTCGTTCTGATTTCCAGGTCAAATTACGATTGGAGGCATAATTATTCTGTCCGTCAATCCAACAATGCAAGCAACAGTACCCTATCGACAACACCCTCTTTTTATCGAGGGATAGCAGTGAGACAACCCTCGTATCGCAACTCACCACCAGGAACCAACGGTATTCATACAGAGCTCTACGTTTTTCCCGCCAAATCTCCAACCAAACAAATCATAGCTAACGACCTTGATTTATAAAAAAAAACACCATTAGATTCAAACTACGAAGAAGTTCGTAAAAGACGAATAAAGTGAAAAACTATCAAAAAACAAATGATAGCTGAAGACCGCTCGAGAGGAGACGAAACATTTCAGTTCTGATTTTAGGAAATTCGAAATTTGTTCCCCTCTTTAGTTGGAAGAGAAATTTTTTTTCACAGCAAAATTAATGCCCAACCTAATATACTCTCTCTCAACATCAAATCTTCGTCTTTATTGTTATTGTTAATAAATAATAAGAATTGTAAACATAAATTCTTAACGTGAAACTTGTGATGTGATTTCAAATTCAAGTAGAATAAGGACTTTTTTTGAGTATTTGTATTTTTATAATGTACAATTGGCAAATGATATGTGTAAATAATTTTGTTTGTAACTAAAATTGAAAAGTTTGAGCTATTTTTCATTTTTATTTTTATATTAATTCAAATTCTGTACTATATTTCATTATATTATTGTATTTATTTAAGCATACTGTGTGATCAATACTGAATAGGATTATTGTACTTAACTCAAAAATAAAATTAATGCTATTTTTATCTTAGTCGTTTTTACTCATGAATATATTTATCTACCAATAAAATTCGGCGGCACAGCCAGTTTACATTACACGAATCAATTGGAGCCACTTTTAACCACTTAATAACTCAAAATCTATTCAACATAAACACATGAAATTTAGCTTATTTATTGGAACTCCTTGGATTAACTAGAGCCCCAAATTTCATTTCAGTAACTTGCGTATAACATATACTTTGAGCTTCAATTTATCTAAAGTTATCTGCTTTATATTAATAATTCGACTGTTCAAATTTAAGAAGTTATGTTTTTAAATAGCAAACATTATTTTAGCAGAAAAACAACAAGAAATTGTGTTTCAAATTTTAGGATTATCTACAGAACTTGGCACCCATTTAGATCTCAATTGTTTTGTCGGCGAAGTCTACAACCACGCATATTGTTAATATTGAAATTGGCTCCCATTTTTACTTGTAAAATACAAGTATTGTGAAACCGACAAAATTCACCTATCGAGATTTTGATGGAAATATCCGTTTTGAGCATCCCTGAATTCATTTTGACTATTTTTGGCTTGATGTCGGTACGCATGTTCGTGTGTGCGTTCTTACGTGCGTGCGTAACTCGCAAATCTCAAAACTGATTGAACGTATAATGTTGAAATTTTGTATTTAAGACAGGTATAGGGTCTAGTTGTGCACCTCGCATTATGGCTCCAATCGTCTATACCGGAAGTGCACTTTACGTGAAACTTTTTTTCGAATTTTTCTAATAAATCCAGATTGATCAACCGTAGGATGTTGAAATTCAGTATTTGAACTTGATGTATCAGAATGGTTATCTGCTATTTTTGTAAGAATCGGCCAAGCCAGAAGTGCACTTTACTTGAAACTTTTTTTGAAATTTTGCATAAATATAGAATGATCCGCCATAGCATATTGTAATTTTGTATAAGAACTTCAATAACATTTTATTGTACATCTTGCATTATGATTGCGATCTGCCAAGCCGGAAGTACACTTTACTTGAAACTTCTTTTCAATTTTTCACATAAATTCAGAATGATCAGCCATAGGATACTGGAATTCAGCATTTGAAATTGCTGTAGCATCTCAATCCTCATCTTCTATTTTTGTAACAATCGGCTGAGCCGAAAGTGCACTTTATATGACAGACTTTTTGAATTTTCCGCATGAATTCTAAACAATCAGTCGTAGAATATTTAAATTTTATATTAGGCACTTTTATAATATCTAGTTGTACACCTTGCATTATGATTGCTGTCGACTAAGCCGGAAGAGCACTTTATTCGAAACATTTTTTGAATTTTCTGCATAAATCCAAAATTATTGAACGTAGATTGTTAGAATTCAGTATTTAGGACGATTATACCGTCTAGATGCTCATATCCTATTTTTATTGAGATCCACCGAGCCGGAAGTGCACTTTACTTGATAGTCTTTTGGAATTTTTCGCATAAATTCGAAACGATCAGGTGTAGGATATTGAAATTTGGTATTTCAGTCTGCTGTAGCATCTGAATGATTGCCTACTATTTTCATAACAATAGACTGAACCAGAAGTGCACTCCAGTAGGAATTCATTTTTCAATTTTGCGCATGAAATCAGATCTGCCGTAGAATTTTGTAAATCATTATTTAGTAAATCAGTATTTAGGAATGTTGTAGTATAAGAATAATGGCCTATTGTTTCCATAGCAACCGACTTGGCTGAAAGCGCATTTTACTTGACAGATTTTTAGAATCTCTTGGGTAAATCCAAAATGGCTAACTGTGGAATGATGAGATTTTGTGTTTGATTATACATTATATAAGAAATAAGTCACATAATTTTCATAGGAACGAGTAAACAAATTTCTGTCAAATTGAAAAATTATAATTTCTTGCATTTTCTTTGACGAATAGTAGAGAAATAAATTGCATTCTAATATAGAAACTAGTTCAAAAAGGTTTTGTGATAAATCAGAAGATGAAATTGATGAAGATATTCAGAAAAATATTCAATTAAATACGAAGAAATCATGAGATTACAAATTGGAGGCATCCACATCTTTGAGTAATATACTCACTTTTACCACTAGTGTAATACCCGATGGTATTTCTACGCGTCCAAATACCCACTGGCACACCACAAGCTTATTTGAAATTGTTCGTTCATAATTGATTTCCCACCAGTTTTATCCAAATATCATGAAATCATATATTTGTAACTAGATAATATTTTTTCAGCGAAAAATGAAAATACAGTGAAAAAACTATTACTTGTCGACAAAAATTCGACTTAAAATCACTCATATTGCTTGATTTCTAAAACATGAGACCTAAATATCCTGAAATTTTTATATTTTATGATAAGATATATCAATAAGAATCGATTCCGATCATCTTTGTTGTTATAAACATCATACTTTCAATTTTATAACGAATTTTATGCTAGCGCGTAAGGACGCTACAATCGCACGGAGTATAACCGGAGTAACGAACGGAGGAGAGAATAAACGAATCTGGAGCACACATTGTTTGCCTCTGTAACTTCTAAGCAAATTGAGATATTTAAATTGTGTGAAAAATATCGTATTCTGCACAATTTATTCTATTGTAATAATTAATTATTATTGAAATATCTTCACAAATACAAATACTAGAACCTGATGAATAACATTGGGAGTTTGTAGCTGTATCTTCCTACTTAATTTCATTTATTCACAAACTGTATTGTATTATACTGTAATACTGGATAATACTGTAATCTGATATATTAGTATATCAATTTTCGCATGATTAAAAGATGTGACATCTCTTTTTAAAATTAACGCTTCTAATTTTCAAATTAATTTAGCTCCGAAATTCTGTCAAATAATCATTGTTCCCTGTACGCTTCTCAAGACATTAAAAAAATAAATCGCAGCCCCATAAGAGCCCTTGGATTGTTCTCAACTGAAATGAACTGTGAAACCTATAGTTTTTGGGAAATAATTTTCACTTCCCTTTGCTTAAAGGCTGGAAGGAAATTCAATATATATTAATTTGCAATAACTCGAAAACTAAAAAGTTTAGGGACAAATATTTAGAATAAAACTTACATAACTTCTAATTTCCTACAAGGTTCAATTCTAAAAGAATTTTAGGACTGTAGTTTTTGAGAAATGATATGCTACCACTCTTAATTTAAAAGTTAGAAGAAAACTTCATTCACGCTTTTGATTTTTAATTTAATTTTTTTGAGGGTTATAATCTAGAAATAAATGAAAAAGACACTTTCCCAAATTCTTAAAGTTACTCTCCTAATAATATTCCTAAATTTTTGGAAAACTTTCATGAATTTCATTCGAAGGGGTGTTTCACCCCATGAAAAATTATATTTTCGTCCGTAAAATAATGACATGTGAATAAAATTAATTTTATTTGTGGGGAATGAATTATTACAAAGTTATAGAACATATTTTACTTCTTAAAAATGATTCTCAAATTGATTTGACCCCATTTATTTATATTAGGAAACGATTAAATTAAAACATGAATAATATTGCTAAATATTAAGAACGGGAGGTCATGTATTGGCTTTTTCTGTTTTAAAAGTACATCTGTATACAAATTTATTGATTAAAACATTCTTGTCTCATTAGGTTTTATTAAGTAGCGAAGTTTCAACTTGCTTGGCTGCAGGTGTTCAGGCCAGCGTACAGTGCTTTGTATCGCATTGTTGCTTTAAAATTCGTACTGTTCGGATGTACGCCGCGTGACTCGTGAACAAATCGTTGATTTAAAATATTTTAAAAGTGTTCAAGTGTTATATTTGGGGTTTTAAATATTGCTTATTAACGTAGAGATCAAAATTTTGTATATTTAAATATGTAAATTGGGATTTTTGTTCCGCATTGCGTGTACGTTAGGTACTCGTATTTGCGATGTTAGTCTTTGCTTTTATTATGTAATAAATAAACAAAATGTCTTGGTTTTTTTGCAAAGGCCTGTAATGAAAGGTCCAACGTGGGAATCGGTGCACACGTAGGTACCGCTACGAGAGGCACCCCCCCTGGTGAACACCACCGCGTGGATTTGCAATGAGTTCTAGGGCGAACGAGCGAATCAACTGGGGAGTAACGGCATACTCTCGATATGTACCTATCGGAAGTCGGAAAATATGGTAATTGGCGGGGGTCCTTGATTAAGTTCAAGAAACAACATTAGCTGAGACCGATACTTAAGGTTACCATATCGCGTAATTAGGCGGTATCGCGGGCCTCGGAACATGCATTGGCCACGTATTCAAACAACGTATTTTTTTTTTTTTTGCAAACGACGAGCACACCGGTGCTTGGGTGTCTGAGCGCTCAGGCACTCATTGGGGTAGTAAAGTAGAGTCAATATCAGTAGCATAATATAACCGAACACTTTTAAATTATCTCGTGAAATTAAGAAGCAACAATCACTCGCCGCGTAGCTCTTCGAACACTAACCAAAACACACAACACGATTGAATGTTGAACGAATGTTGAATGTATGTGACTAATAAAAATTCCCTTTCAGCTTCTTCAATTCATCATTACCACCTCCAACAAATTAACAAAAGGACGTAAGTTGACTGATAAACTTTGCTTTTCAGGTTCTAATCAATTTTTCCTTCAGCTATTATGTATTGTTTTTTCACAGATTTCAAATCAATTTGTATTTTTTCAGATCATTTGCTGAGGATGAGCCCAGCTGTTGAGGTGGATGGACATCGAGGGAATGGACAACGTGGGAGGAACTGAGGATGAGCCCAGCTGCCAAAATCAACTCTCAATATTTTTTTGTTGAATATGATTCACCAAAATATGTTCTAAGTGTCTGTTTCAGATCGCCGGCCGTAGATCTTCATAACATCACCGTATCATCAGCTAGGTAATATAATATTACTCATTATATAACTGTTATTTAACTACTGTAAACACGTAAATAATGAACTTCAATTTATCAATTAATTTGTATTTTTTATATTTTTAGGTCATCCAGCAGCGGAACCAGAGCCCAGCAGCAGAACCAGACTTCAGAAGCAGAATAAGAGCCCAGCAGCAGAACTAGAGCGCAGCAACAAAATTAGAACCCAGCAGCAAAATCAGAGCCCAGCAACAGAATCAGAGCCCAGCAGCAGAACCAAAGCCCAGCAGCCATCCAAGAAGTCTTCCAGCAGCAGCAGAACCAAAGCCCAATAACCTTCCAAGAAGTCCTCCAGCAGCAGCAGAACCAGAGCCCAGCAGCCGTCCAAGAAGTCCTCCAGTAACTGCAGAAGATCAACACATCAGTAGCAACTGTTCCAGGCCCCAGATTCAACTCAACTTCGAAGAAGTCAACTGATTAATTTAGCCCGCCGCTTGCAAAGTTCAAGTGAGTTCAATCTGTTTTTAAATTTTCCGGCTTATAATAATTATTTGTTGTTTCAGTTGCAGCGAGCGAAGAAGCCACTTCTCTGGTCTAGGTTTCGCTGGGGTTTTCCTAGGCCCAAAGGGAGAATTCCCGGAGAAGAGTTCGTCTCTTTCCCCTTAGTCATTGCCTGGGGGCGAACAAGGCTTACAACAAAGCAACAGCATCGCGAACAAGACTTTCAACAACACAACAGCATCGAGTATTCAACAATTAATCTTCTAACCTTTGTATCCTTTCCTTATTTCCAAAATAAACTCATTCCCACAAAATTTGTAGTCTCATTTATTTCAAAAACCTATTTTTATTGTTTTCAGGAGTACTTAGGAAAATAAATGTATTGTTAAATAGTTTGCAAAATAAATTAAAATAATAACTTATATTTTTTATTTTTGATGTAAATACAATTGGAAATTCAATTTTTAGTGTTGAAATGTGAATATATTAATAAAATCTAGTTATATTTTCATTTTTTCATTCAATCTATTAAAAAATAATTCAAAGTCAGGAGTAAGGTTCAAAAATTTCCCGCAAGAGGCAGCATCTGTCAATGAGTATCACCAAAAATTTATTTCTAAATAAATTTTGTTTTGCTATTGCAATCGCTCAAAAATATCAATTTTATTTTGAATAAGATACTCGAAATACTCTGGTATGAATAAATATGCCAAAAAGTCGCTATTTTCTGCCATTTGAAAAATTCAATTCTAAAACGTGCTAGGTGCTGCCATCTCTGACAAGCAATGCAAACTAATATGTATTTAAATATATTGGTTTTGACATAAATAAAAAGGAATTTTCCCAGCTTATTTAATAATTTATAAATGATTTTTGATCGATAATATACAGCTCATTGAATTCTGATAAGAAAAATTGATATATATTGATTATTCAGACAGTGATTCAAGACTTATTTCGATAAATACAATGCCGGCAAGCTACGCGTCGATCGCCGGTTAAGTCTGACGAGTCGGACTGAGCTCCCGCTACAGAGGTATGCAATAGAATAACGTGTTGACTTGACAATCAAATATATTTTTATATATATTTTGATCTTTTGGATTTGTTAGCATATCATAATCAAATACAAAATCTTATCTTTTCACGGCTAATCGTTTTGAATTCATCAAAAAATTCTAAAATTCTGTCAAGAAGAATGCGCTTTCGGTCTAGTATAGGGGATTAACAACTAATATCTCCTAAAGTAATAATCGTATAAAATTGAACAAAAAAATTATTAAGAGCCAATGTAGTGCTATTCACTATGAAACCAGTTTCAATTCTTGATCATTTAACCCTGGTATTATAAGGGGTTGAATGATGCAATGACTTTGAAAGCTTGTATCTCATGAAATATTAACCGTAGAATGATGAACCAAATATTGAAATTTATTTTGAAATCAGTTGCAACCCTGGAATGATAGGGGGTTGGATGTTTGCAAAAACTTTGAAAGCTTGTATCTCCGGAAATAAAAATCGTAGTATAATGTAATGAACGTTAATTTGAATCTCATGTGTCATGCCCTTAATATCCCAATCCTTGCCAATATAGGAAGTTAAATGAAGCAATAACTCTAAGAGCTGATATCTTTTGAACTAATAATCGTATAATGCTGAAACAAACGTTATTAGGGAGGTTATTTATTACAATTTATTGTAAAATTAGTGCAGCCCTTAATTTTTCAACCCTCAACGTGTTATACGTCTTCGATTGCACTTGTACTAAGTACAAGAAAGTATTGTGAAACCGACAAAATTTACTTGTCGGGATTTTGATGGAAATATCCGTTTTGAGCATCCCTGAATCCATTTTGACTATTTTTGGCTTGATGTCGGTACGTATGTTCGTGCGTGCGTTCGTAACTCCAAATCTCAAAATTAGTTGAACGTATAATGTTGAAGTTTTGTATTTAAGACTGGTATATCGTCTAGTTGTGCACCTTGCATTATGGTTCCAAATCGTCTGTACCGGAAGTGCACCTCACTTGAAGCTTTTTTCGAATTTTTCCAATAAATCCAGAATGATCGACCGTAGGATGTTGAAATTAAGTATTTAAACTTGATGTATCAGAATGGTTATCTGCTATTTTTGTATGAATCGGTCAAGCCAGAAGTGCACTTTACTTGAAACTTTTTTTAATTTTTGCATAAATCTAGAATGCTCAGCCATAGCATATTGAAATTCAGTGTTTGAACTTGTTGTAACATCAAAATAATTATCTACTATTTTTGTATCACTCGACTGAGCCGGAAGTGCAGTTTATATGTATAACAGACATTCAGAATTTGCCGTATAAAACAATCAGTTTAATTGAAATGATAAGGTAGGCAATGATAATCTGTTGTCATTTTTTTGATTTTGTTTGACATTGTACATGTCAAAATATTATTAAAATTATATTAATTATAATCTGAAGTGACAGAAAAATTTATTGAATAAATTTGTGTATATATCAAATGATGTTCACGTCAGATTTTTATATCATATTTCGTTTTTGTGTTTTTAGACCTGATAAGATTAGAGCTCCGAAGCAGCTCAGCGTGCATCGTTGGCTACTTCTCATTGGTCGATATTTACGTTGACAAGCGGCGTTTTGGCATTGCTGTCACTTGAAAAATAACATCATAGTTCTATTATGTGTACATAAAATAAATTAAATGTAGTACAATCCACACTTTAAAATCAGTTTCTACAATTGAATCTATTAAGGTAAGAATTTCATTTACATAGTCTGACAGCTCGGTGTAAAGGTTATGTTGTTTGTCAAATTATCAGAGTTAATTTGAATAATTTTATTTGTAGAATGGCCATGCGGTTCTTTGTTGGACTTTTAGTTATAATTCTAAGTCCTCAGCTATTATTTTCTGTCGAGGCACGGAATAAAAAATCAAAATCAGTGACTACTCTGCTTGATGCTAAATGGGAAGTTACGCCACTCGTTTTGGAAGTAGCTGAGTATTTAGCAGATGAAAATGTAAATTTTTTCTGGTCTTATATAGATACTATAACATCACTCGAAACTCCGCCTGTGGAAATCGGTAAGAAATAAATTTTAGCTGTATTTCTTTTTGCTTCTGCAACAACTTGAATTTATTTTCATCAAAAGCAAGCAGATGTAGTGTAGCTGCATTCCACTAACGGTTTTACATGTTTAGAAAATGACCGAGAAAGATACAACACGATCATCTCAGCGGCTTCTAAACTACTTACACCGGCGGAAATATCCGTCATGAAATTAGGCCTGTCTTTACATATTTACTCTCCAAAAGTAGAAATGTTTGCTCAAATTGCGAACGAAAGAAGTCTACCGTCTTGTCCAATAGTTGCGGACGTCGGAGGTAAACTATCCTGTGATGTTAAAGAAATGAATAAATTAATTCAAGAAGTATGTTTTTAAAGTAGTTGGCGTTGGAAGTCCTGATTATTTCGTAATATTTTAGAGTAATAGCCGTGTAGAAACATATCGTGTGGATCATCACTATCCTGGATCCGAAAATAAATCACTTGCAGTCGTATTATATGGGGAATTAGGTTCTCCAGAATTTGCTCAATTCCACAATCTCCTAAAGCAACATGCCCTTGATGGAAAGATTGATTACATAGTCCGGCATTATGTTAAAGTATGCAGCAACATAAGTGCATTGGTATCAAGTAAATAGATTTCTCGCCAAGCCCCAATTTTTTTCGCCTATTTGCTGGTTTGTTCATTCAACTAGTGCTTCAATATTTTATTTTCTTCATTCAGTAATGTTGAAAATCTAGTTGCTTGATACCTTTGTTTTAATTTAATTATAAAAATATGAATATCTGAACAAATTAATATTAGGAACGGCCCAATAGAAGGCTACGTTTATCTGGTTACGGAGTTGAGCTCCAAATGAAGTCTACCGAATATAAATCCCAAGATGATACCCAAATAAAAGAGGACGACAATGTAGAAGACACAAGTGGCGAAGAAGTTGACGAAGAGATCGAAGGATTCCATTTTAACAGGCTAAAAACCATGTATCCTGATTTGAAACCAGATTTAGACAAATTCAAGCAATACCTAGATGAATCCTCCAATGAAATGGCTCCGCTGAAAGTGTGGCAATTCCAAGAACTGAGTCTTCAAGCCGCTGAAAGAATCATGAGCTCGCCAAAAGAAGAATCACTAAAAGTTTTCACTCATATAGCTCAAAATTTTCCCATGCAAGCTAAGTCTCTTGTACGGACTTTAGTAAAACAAGACATGAAAGACGAAATGAAGCAGAATCAAGAAATTTTTTCTTCTTCTTTAAATATTCAACCAAGTGATACTGCTTTATTCATAAACGGATTATTTTTCGATTTAGATGTAGTTGATGTTATCTCTCTACTAGAGGTTTTAAGACAAGAATTACGGACGATGGAAGGTTTACATGAAATAGGAATAAGTAACAAAAGAATGAATTCTTTGTTGGCGTTAGATTTTAATGATGTGAATAGTGGAAGTACCGAATTTGCTATGGATATTAGAGACTCAGCTGTCAATTGGATTAACGATTTAGAGTATGATAGTAGGTACAAGAGATGGGGATCAAGTTTGATGGAACTGTTACGGCCTACCTTTCCAGGAATGCTAAGACATGTCAGAAGAAATCTATTCAATCTTGTACGTATATACAACTGTTTTTCCTGGATTGATCTCAAGAATGAATTTTTAGGTATTGATCATCGACCCATCATCAAAAGATACGAAATTCCTGCTTATATTAGCATCAAGTCTAGTTACTCATACTGCCCCTTTAAGGGTAGGTCTTGTATTTGCCGTTGAATCTGATCAAAATGTCTACGGATCTGAAAATGCTGGTGTGGCCATGTTATGTGCTTTCAACTACATTTCTCAAATGAAAGATGCTTTGACTGCTCTAAATTTTCTTGTTGATGTACGTTTCCATAACTACAAGAAACTCTCCTTTGAATTAATATTTTTTCATGCTTATAGGTCCACGATTCTACCAAAGAAGACTTCGTAACTGTAGACGATGTCCGTCAAACCCTAAAACAAAAATTCAGTCTTTTCAATGTCGACGACATATTAGGTGAAGACTCCGATTATGATTTCGGTAGAAGCTTAGCCAAAGACTTCATCCAAAGATCTGGTTTACGCACTGTTCCTCAAGCTTTAATGAATGGTGTACCTCTACCTAGTGCCCAATTAACTGTAGATGAATTTGAAGACACTATTCTTCAAGAGGTTATGCAGCAAACCCCAGCGTTCCAAAAAGCTGTCTACAGAGGAAAATTCACAGACAGTGATGATACTATTGACTTTATTATGAATCAACCGAATGTTATGCCCAGATTAAATGAAAGAATTTTGAATCAAGAAAGTTCTTTTTATCTTGATATGTCTGGAAAAGCTGCTGATACTTTGAATGTTGAAGTACTTAACAAATTGAGTCCTAGAGAAATGACAGCCACCGCTGTAGCAAATTTAAAATATCTAAGTGTTCCTAGAAAAGGGAAAAAGTTTGATCTAATAACTTATTGGATAGTTGGAGACTTGAACTGCTCCAAATCCAGAAAATTACTGTTGGCTGCCTTGGATCATATGGTAATAAATCAATTGGCAAATTGCATATTTTTATTCATATTTTTTTTTCTTAAGAAATCAAGTGGAGATGTGCGAGTATCGTTCCTTCCTAATGTGAACGGGGATGACGGTAGGAACCATTTATTAAACAAAGTGGTGTTGGCGGCTTTGCAAGTATTACCAATGGAAAAAGCTACGCAATACGTCTATTCACTTTTAGAGGATGATTATGCCGCCAAAACCATTGACGCCGAAAAAACTCTGGATATTCCGGTATGTAACCTCCATCAAAAATAATTCTCCCAAATTTACATACTCATAAATTACGTTCCCTCTTCAAAACAAGATTAATAACAATTCGCCTGGTATCCCTATCCAAACACACTTCTTTTAATCCAGTCTCAATTACATATACTCTTTCATTTTCCACTATTTTAACCACATACTTACCAATATTACATTTTTCATACATCAATTCATTTTGCATAATCAATGCACAAAAACAAACGAAAACGTTCTCAGTGTCCCTAACGCACCAAAAATCATGCAACCTCCAGATACTCTTCTTTCATCCTTTCAATTTCTTTGTCAATTCTCTCATAACACAACAGCTCATCACTCAAATATACAAATTAAGTAATGAAAAGAAATCTTCTGGAATCTTCCAGTCAAGAAGTATATATATTTATACAAAAAAAGGTTTATTCGCAATGAGGTCGTACTGCCGATGCTACTACTGGTGCTAATGCATTTGAAAGAAGATTTTTAATGAAAATTTATGTGTTATTCACGACAGATATGCCACACATAAATAATATTGATATTTCATCATGAACTGTGATGGATTATCCGTTAGGCATATGCCTAGGGGCCTCAACTTAAATGTCTCAATCCGACACTGTATTTTCTATTGATTATAAATCATATCATTCCAGAAACAAAAAACCTGACTGCAAAAACATGTCTTTGAGAAAAAAACTTCATTTTCAAAATTGAAACTTAAGGGAGAGAAAATAAGGTCTTTTATTTTGTCTAGGCGCTCTAACTAACGAAACGAACACTTTAGGAAGACTTACGTGGCTCCAAATTAGACACTCCAGATTTAAAATGCACTTTCATCCAAATAAAGGTTATTTAAAATTTTTTATTCCAGTCAGAGGCTATACAATTTTGACAAACAGATAGGCATAATTGAGATTGAAGTTCCGTTTGAACCTTTTTGGTGTAATAGGTACTTCCTTTTGAAGACAGTATGTTGTAATCATGGCACTGCCCAATTTAGAGAGCTTGGAAAATATAGAGAATAAAGACAGTTTGGAGGATAAAAAGAATATAGAAAGTTTAGAGGATATAAGGAATTTGTAGAGCTTACAAAATATAGAGATTTAAGAGAATACAGAGAATTTCGGGAATAAAAAGAATATAGAGAATTCAAAGAATAAAGGTAATTTGCAGAATTCGAATGAAGAAAATTTAGAGAGTGTACTGAATATGGGGAATATAGAGAGTTGAGAGAGCTTACAAAATAAAATATACAGAATATAGGAAATAAAGAGAGTTCATGGAATATAGAGAATTCAGGGGTTCTAGAGAATAAAGAGAACCTATGGGATTATCTAGAGAATATAAAGAACTCCGGGAATATAAAGTTGAGAGAATATAAAGAATTTAGAGAGCTGAGAAAATAAATCAAATTTAGAGAATACAGAGAATTTGAAAAACCCCGACTACAAAAACATATCTGAATGATAAAAAGATTAAAAAATAATAATAATAAAAGAAAAACCTAATTGTTAAAAATGAATCTGGAAAGAGAAAAACAAGGTTATTGTAGATTAACATTTGATTTAATGTTGAATGTGTCATGTAATGTTTACATGTTCGGAACCCATAAGTATTTGAGTGCAAACAAAATATATTTTGAGCTTTTGTCAGGCAGCGGAAATATAATACTTGGGTTGTCGGCACAAATCCAACAATATCTTCATTTTAGAAATCCGTCCAGCCGTTTGGATGATACGAAGTATTGAAGAATATTACATACATACATAGATAGTTTAGAGAATATGGGAAGTATAGAGAATTTAGAGAGCTTAGAAAATATAGGGAATTTATGGAATATAAAAAATTTAGGGATCTTAGAGATTTCAGAGAATTTAGGTATTATGGAGAGTATAGAGAATATAAAGAACTCAGGGAATAAAGAGAATATAGAAAGTTTGGAGAATGTATAGAATTCAGAGAGCTGAGAAAATAAAGCAAATTTAGAGAATACAGAGAATTTAAAGAATCCAGGGAATATAGAAAATATAGAAAGCTTAGAAAATATAAAGATCTTAGCGAGCTTAGGAAATATAGAAAATTTGGAGAATCAAGAGAATATAGAGATAATAAGGAGTAAAGACAATATAGAAAATTCAGAGGATAAAAAGAAATTAAAGAAATCAGGGAGTGAAGAGGAATATAGAAAATTTGGAAAATGAAGAGAATTAATTAATTCAGGGAATAAAGAGAATTTAAAAATAAAGAGAATATAGTAAGTTTAGAAAATATAAAGAATTTAGAGAGCATAGAAAATAAAGAGAATTTATAGAATATAGAGAATTGAGAGATTATGAAGAGTATAGAGAATATAAAGAACTTAGGGAATAAAGAGGATGTAGAAAGTTTAGAGGATACAAAGAATTTAGAGAGCTGAAAAAATATAGTGAACTTAGGGAATACAGAGAATTATAAAAATCAAGAGAGTATAGAAAATTCAGAGAATATAGAAATATAAAGATCTAAGAAAGCTTAGGGAATACAGATAACTTAAAGAATATAGAGATTCCAGGGAATAAAGATAATATAAAAAACTTACAGGATAAAGAGAACTTGAAGAAATCAGGGAATAAAGAGAATTTAGATAATCCAGGGCATAAAGAAAATTCAGAAAATAAAGAGAATATAGAAAGTTTAGAAAATATAAAGAATTCAGGTAGCTTAGAAGATATAGAGAATTGCCATAATTTGTCGATTTTACCACAAAAATTGTTGGAATTAACCGATATTTTAACTTTGCGGTGGCTGATCAGCTAGCCGTCTGCCCCTCCCGGGAGAACTTCCTACCTACACCAATAATTTTAATCAGGTTACTGAGCGAAATATGATAAAATCCAAGGAAAATTTGAAAAAAAAATTATAAGTATCAACTATGTAGCAAATTTTGTTTTCTCTAAGATCAATTAAAGCAGTAACAGGACACAAAAAATGAAACTACTAATTGGTTACTGTTAGCTTCTCTCTAATTTTTACATCTAATTTCTCTTTCTCTGTCTGTTTGCAAGAGATAATTGATGTGAAACTTAGAGAGAAGTTAGCAGTAACCAAACAGCTGCATTTTACATATTCTCTCAAGCACAGAGGACCCATTGAATAATGCGCCAAAATATTTTCAATATTCTCTCCAGATATGGGCGCTATTAAATACTGTGCCTAGAGGTCTAACATGTCTTGATCTGGGCACTAATTATGATTGACAGAGATTAATGGTGATACAAAAATTAGAGACAGTGGTAGTGCCATCGACAGTAGTACCTCATTTTGAATGGAACTTTCATCAAAACATTTCAATCAGTCATAGTTTCAAGCGGATACTACGCATTATGGTCATTCGAAGATTTTCGCAATAACACATCTATGACTAAATTGAACAACCCTGTTTCACACCAACAACAATGCTTAACCACTAACTTATTTTGTTTCTTTTTCATCATTTAAGAATGAGCTAAAAGCAAATTTACCTGCTCAAGAAATGTCCTTGAAGATGCTACGCGTATACTGCCAAAGAGTACTTAATTTAGGCCCAAAAGTCCGAGCAATCGTAGCAAACGGAAGAGTTCTAGGACCACTCGATTATGAGGAAGAATTTTCTCAAGAAGATTTTGCGCTACTAGAAAGATTTAGTGTTACTACTTATGGTGAAAAAATCCAAAAAGCATTAGATAAAGATGATGACGAGGATGAAGTCACTGGTAATATCACACAAAATCTTATCAAATAATAATACTCATCAGTTTTTGTCCACAGAAATAACAAGCAATACATTATTACGGATTGTATCACTTCTGGTATCTCGGCCATCCACGAGATCTCGTTTTGATATAACTTTCCATAGTGACCAACATTCCGTTTTGAAAATACCTGCAGCGCATCCTGAAAAAGCTGCTTTTGATTTAACAGCAATTGTTGATCCGGTTTCCAGGGGAGCTCAAAAATTAGGCCCCGTTTTGCAGGTTCTGCAAGAAATACTCAACTGCAATATACGGATATTTTTGAACAGCGTGGAAAAGAATAGTGACATGCCGCTGAAAAGGTACTACTCAATTAAATTTTTTCGTAGCTCAACAATATTTGTTGCAGTTTTTATCGTTTCGTTCTGGAGCCCGAAATACTATTCACCGAAGATGGCCGACAAACTGCTGGCCCTATCGCCAAGTTTACAAACATGCCCACAACTCCGTTATTAACTCAAAATATGCTGGTTCCTGAGAATTGGCTGGTTGAAGTTGTAAGTGCTGTTTATGATTTAGATAATATCCGACTGGAAGATGTCGAAAGTGTGGTACATAGGTAAGTCCATTTTTTGGGATTAGTTCTGCGCTTTTTATACAATTGCAATTGTTTGTTAGTGAGTACGAACTTGAGTATCTATTGCTGGAAGGTCATTGCTTCGAAGCAACGATGGGTAACCCTCCAAGAGGCCTACAAATAACAATGGGAACTGAAAAAAATCCAGTTATTGTAGATACAATAGTTATGGCTAATTTGGGATATTTCCAATTGAAAGCTAATCCTGGTGCTTGGATTTTGAGGCTGCGCCAAGGTAGAAGCGCGGATTTGTTTGACATTGTGAGGTAAGTAATCTTGAATTTCAAATTTTTGCTTATTGGAGGAAATAATTGCGTATTTTTATTATTATTACAGCCATGAGGGCAGCGATACTCCCGTGAATTCATCTGATATCAAAATACTGATAAGTTCTTTACGTTCACACGTATTAAAATTGAAAGTACAGAAGAAGCCTGATAAATTGGATGTGGATCTTCTTGCCGAAGACGACAACAATTCTGGAATTTGGAACTCCATAACAAGGTTAGTATCACAATCATTTTAATTCATTTATGTTGAGTTTGTTATTTTTTATATCCGTTTGTGCCACCAGATTTTTGAGGTACTTTACTTTATTGAAACTATGTAATAACTAGTTAAATTGAACAATTTACAGTTCTTTCAGTGGTGGTGACTCGGAAGACGCCGAAGAGAAATTGAACATATTTTCGTTGGCTTCTGGACATTTATACGAAAGATTTTTACGGATTATGATGCTTTCGGTTGTTAAACATACGAAAACACCCGTCAAGTTTTGGTTCTTGAAAAATTACCTCTCACCACATTTTAAAGTATTGATTTATGAATTTCAATTACATTAAAATATTAATTGAAAAAAATTACAGGACTTTCTTCCATATATGGCTAAAGAATATGGCTTTGAGTACGAGTTAGTACAATACAAATGGCCCAGGTGGTTACATCAACAAACAGAAAAACAAAGAATAATTTGGGGCTACAAAATTTTGTTCCTGGATGTACTGTTTCCCTTAGATGTCAAGAAAATCATATTCGTAGATGCTGATCAAGTAAATACTCAAAATTAAAAATTCCCGAATTCTATTTGACTCAACAATTTTTATAAGGTGGTTAGAACTGATATGAAGGAGCTGCAGCAGCTAGATTTAGGTGGAGCTCCTTATGGATATACTCCTTTCTGCGATTCCAGGACAGAAATGGATGGATTCAGATTCTGGAAACAAGGATATTGGCGAAATCATCTCCAGGGAAGGCGTTATCATATTTCTGCTCTTTATGTTGTAGATTTGAAAAGGTTTAGGCGTATTGCAGCCGGCGATCGCCTTAGAGGACAATACCAGGCGTTGAGTCAAGATCCTAATAGTTTGTCTAATTTGGATCAGGATCTTCCAAACAACATGATCCACCAAGTGAGTGTTTACTGTGGTAGAATTGAAGTCATTTTCTTCTCAAATATTTTTATTGTTAGGTAGCGATTAAGTCCTTACCTCAAGAATGGTTGTGGTGCGAAACATGGTGCGATGAGTCATCAAAAACAAAAGCCAAAACAATAGATTTATGCAATAATCCATTAACAAAAGAAGCTAAATTGACAGCAGCAGTGAGAATTCTACCAGAGTGGAAAGGCTATGATGAAGAAATCAGAAAACTACAACAAAAAATTGATTCAGGGGTTCTGGATCCTGAGTCGGGGCACACTGATGAAACAATAGGTAAATAAGCTCAATTAACTTTTCAGGTGTAAATTTATATTGATTTCTCTTTTAGTGTCTCATGATGCCCATTCTGAATTATGACATGGCTGTGTTTAAATTAATTTTAGGTATGTAAATTTTATTCCATAGCGAAATTTAATAATTGATTTGTTTTCACAAATAATTTATATCAGATATTCTACCGATTGTGTATTTGCCATCATTTTCCACTTAATAAAGTTTTACAAGTTATTTTTGTACTGCGTTTCTTGTATTATAATATAATAATAACCCTTTATTAAATAGCAATACGCTAACAAACATACAAAAAATTATATAATTATGATTTCCAGAAAAAAAAATGAATATTCCTATAATATTTGTCTTAACGTAGTTTTAAATTCTTTAACAGTTTCTGAATTCTTATAGCATATTTGATTGACGCGTAGCATAAGCATGTACATCCGACACATATGTGATATTTTTTTGCAGATATTGAGGCAACTTGTTACTATTATTGTAATGAACTTTTGTCAGGGTTTGTGCATTATTGCTACAAGTTTTGATATTGTACATATTGATAAAATATTGATCAACATTTACTAAATTATATTTCCAATTACATTTAATGAGATTCTCGTTCAACAAATCCTAATCTATCCTTTTGAAAGCAGGGGTGAGCCCGGCACTTGCCCACCCGAGAATAGGTTATGCCCACCCGCATATTGCATTTTTAATGCAGGCCAGCAGGCCATGTCCACATTTGCTTACATTAGGTGCTCACCCAGCAACTTAACACGGCCAATTCGTGCCCACCCATCAATTTAATCCTGGCGCCGTCCCTGTTTAAAAGATTTTATACACTATTTTGATCAAAATATACTCTTTATTAAATTAAAACAAGTATAGATATCAATTTAAAATTATTATTTAAGTAGTGAGTCAAGATTTATTCAGATAAACACAATGCCGGCAAGCGACGCGTTGATCGCAGGTTAAATCTGACAGCCCTGATATTTCCTGGTAAAAAGATATGAAATAAAATAACTGTTATTGACTTGCTACCAAATATATATTGATATAAATTTTGATCCATAAAATCAGAATATGAAAAAATCTATTCAAATTTGTCAACAGTTTTCCAAATATAAGCCCTTTACTACAAATTGATTTAAAAAATTGCGGTTATCTGTTGAGCTGATAACAAGTATGACCAAATTCTTGTTGCATTATTTTACCCCTTATTCTTTGCGGGTTTGATCGATATAGGACAGGATTCAATTTTAAAAGAAATGACATAATATAAACTTCCTATTAAAAATGAAATCATAAATCTAAAATCATTTATTCAAGAAATATAAACTCTTTAGTAGAAATTGACGTTTAAAACTACGGTTACCTGTTGAGCAGTTATATTGTACGACCTGATTATTTGTTAGTTCACGAGAATCAAAGAGATGGCAGCATGTACCTTGTTTTGAGAAATTTTGAAGTAAGTTTATTTTCTTGTGACTAAATGGCAACTTATTTTGGAAATACTTAATCATAATTGTGTATTGATTGAGCATAATAGTTATTTATGATATAAGTGTTAAAAGTGTCATTTTATTTTGTGACAAAGGAAGTTTAGGACACGACGCGCAGCGGAGTGGCGTAACCTTTGGAACAAAATAAAATCACTTTTAACACGTATTTCATACACTATTTTTTATACAAACACTATTGTTAGTGATAATAATGCGAAATTGGTAAAAATTTATACAAATTATGACATATTAGATGAACTGTCATTTATATAGCAACCACGTACTCTTTGATAGCAACCAATGTCTTGTTCTTATTTAGACAGTTTGACAGATATTTTGAATGAAATGGATAGTCAAGAATATAAATTAATTCCAGCTGAAATTGACGGAGCAGCTACTAGAACTGTTCATTATCTATTATCTTCGAAGTCGAGGCAACAGTATGAGATCACCTACGGACGTTTTTTGAAATGATGCGAAGATAAAAATGTTTCTAGTAAATATTATGAGACTGTTTTTTTGGCGCACTTTGAGGAGGAATCCAAGTTGTGGAAATCGTCAACGTTATGGTCGAATTACTTTGTATGTAAAAACTATGTTGAAAATAAAGAACAATCAAGATTAAGCAAACATTATATATTAGTGTTGAAAGTGAAACACTTTTAACACGTCGTCAATGGTAACGTGTTAAAAGTGAATCACTTTTAACACGTCGTCAATGGCAACGTGTTAAAAGTGATAACAATGTCATAAATTGTTATTTTTAATACGCTAAGCAACCATTAAAAGTCGTACTTTTAATAGTGTTTGTATAAAAAATAAATTTTGTATTTAGTACCAGGTTTTCAGGGGGCCCAATAAGGGCTTTAAAAATATTATGACTTTTCGCTTCCTGCACTCATTTCGAGTAATTGGTACATAATCTATGAAATAGGACAACCGGAAAATAGTTTCAAGTTAAGTCATACTATTTTTTAAAATTAGTTGGGGTACTTCATGTATCTTTTTTTGATTAGTACCCGCGTTCACTTGGAAATTGTTAATATGTGAAAAGATGATTTCTGACGTAACGAGAGTACTAATCAAAAAGTAGGAAATTAAGTACCCCATTTATTTTTTGAAAATAATTTTTTTGGTTGTCGTACTCGTTTTTATGTAAACTGTCCAGCAACTAGTTTATATTTCGCTGTACAGGTGACACCACGTAGTTCATTTTGTATAAATGAAAACTACATAATTATTTTTGGGCCAAACGGTTGATTTTATCAAAAAAATTATAGGGAAATTTTAATTTTATTTTTTAATGTCTACCAGACTACAATATAATTTTTTGCTGTACTACATTTGATAATTATTTTAAAAATTAATGTTTTAATGAAGGATTTATTTTATTATTTATATAAATGATTTTTATAATGACTACCACCCTTTGGACAAACGAAAAAAGGGTTCTCAATTTTTAAAAAACTTGCATTGCGGATTGTCCGCCTATTTACTTTTATTTAAATTTGAATTTACAAATGTAATAATTAAATATTATTTATTTTTGACTGAAAAAAAAATACAGGTTTTTAAAATAAATAAAATACATATAATTTTGTGGGAGAGATTTATTTGGTAATTTTAAAATAAGTTACAGAACTAGGACCATTTTAAGCCTAACTACTTATCAAAATAATTAAAATAGGTTTTAGAAATAAAACGACTGTAAATTTTGTGGGAATGAGTTTATTTTGGGAACTAGGAAAGGGTACAAAGGTTCGAAGATTAATTGTTGATTACTCGATGCTGTTGTGATGTTGGAAGTCTTGTTCGCGATGCTGTTACGTTGTTGTAAGCCTTGTTCGCCCCCAGGCAATGACTAAGGGAAAAGAGACGAACTCTTCTCCGGGAATTCTCTCTTTGGGCCTTGGAAAACCCCAGCGAAACCTAGACCAGAGAAGTGGTTTCTTCACTTGCTGCAACTGAAACAACGAAATAATTATTATAAGTCAAGAAATTCAAAAAGAAATTTAACTCACTTGAACTTTGCAAGCGGCGGGCTAAATAAATCAGTTGGCTTCTTTGAAGTTGAGTTGAATCTGGGGCCTGGAACAGTTGCTACTGATGTGTTGATCTTCTGCATTTACTAGAGGACTTCTTGGACGGCTGCTGGGCTCTGGTTCTACTGCTACTGGAGGACTTCTTGAAAGGTTATTGGGCTCTGGTTCTGCTGCTACTGGAGGACTTCTTGGATGGCTGTTGAGCTTTGGTTCTGCTGCTGCTAGAAAACTTCTTGGACTGCTGCTGGGCTTTAGTTCTGCTGCTACTGGAGGACTACTTGGACGGCTGCTGGGCTTTGGTTCTGCTGTTGGGCTGTTTTTACTGTTGGGCTCTAGTTCTACTGCTGGGCTGTTTCTGCTGCTGTGCTCTGGTTCTGCTGCTGGGCTCTGGTTCCGCCGCTGGGCTCTGGTTCTGCTGCTGAACGGCCTAAAAACATAAAAAATACAAATAAATAAATAAACTGAAGGTTAGTAAAGTTTTTCATCATTATTTTGAATAAATCTTACGTGTTGATGTTGTAACTTGTAACGATGACTTTGAGCTGAAAGGGAATGTTATGATTAGTTCAGCAGGGCGCTCCCACGGTGGTTGATTGTTAGCAGCTGGGCTTAAAGATGAAAACAGCTGGGCCACTTCCAACGACGGCAGACTGTTGCTTGAAGCTTAAAGCTCTGATGTGAAGATGATGATATGCTGAGCTGAAAGGAAGTGTTTTGATTAGTTCGGCGGGGGCTCCCTCGGTGGACTATTGCTGCTTGTGGATTGTGAATTGGGATTAAATTTGTGGATTGTGGATTGGGATTGAAATTATGGATTGAGATTATAATTGTGGATCGATATTCAAATTTTGGATTGTGGATTAGGATTTAAATTTTGAATTGGGATTCAAATTGTGGATTGAGATTAAAATTGTGAATTGAGATTCAAATTGTGGATTGCGATTGAAATTGTGGATCGTGGATTGGGATTGAAATCTATAAAAAAGAGAAGTACGATGAAGAGAGGGAGGTAGGGGGGAGGGCGCAATTTATATATCTTTGCATCCCGGCGGTAAGTATAGGCTAGAGCCTCCTCTGAATACAGATCATCATTTTACTATTGTAAAACAGTATTAATATTGGCAATTATACTAAAAAAAGTAAGCTAGTTTAGTTCAATAGGCAATAAATAAAGTGATTGATGAATCATTGGAAAATCTAATTGTACTTAATCGCTATTACAGTCAGCAATTTTATCTAACAATCCATAATTTAGAAAATATATTCTCAACCAACAATAAATAGGCATTATTAGTTCTTGATATCAAGAAAATTGAATTACATCAAAAAAATATCTTAAAACTATTGCAAAATGCCACTAAAGAGTATAATACAATATTAAAATATTTACAAAACATAGGTCCGGTTTCACCAAACTCAGTTTTTATCTAGGGATTATTTTGAGTGTATAGCTATAGCTACAATTATATCAACAATTGTTTTCGTATGAAATAACCTTTGAATAAGAACCAGCGTTAGTGAAACTAGCCCATAAAAAAAATTATGTTGAGGAATGTTGGGATAAACTTCCAGAATAAATTAATTATAGAATATTTTTGCAAAAAAAATCGGGACAAAATGAAACTGTCCATATTACATTACCAGATAATGATAAAAACTCAAAAGGATACAACTGAATGGATGGATTAATGTAATGATTGTTTTTTTTTTTTTAATAATCAAAAATGTTATACTTAAATGTGCATTTTATTTATTATAAGTACGATACAGCTTAGTTACATATGTATGAGATATTGTAGTAAAAACAATCACTTATTATTATCAGTCTATCAAATACTATCTATTCCAGTTTAGGTTCTACTTATTTTGACTCATCTTTATTCTCAGCTTTCTTATTTTCTAATCTCTCAGGTCCAGTGTGAGTGATAGGAATTTCTTTCTCCATTGCTTCTGGATTTTTCGGTGCAGTAATGGTCAATATTCCATCAGAAGATAAGCTGGACATAATCTGTTTCATGTCATGTCCCTGCGGAATCAAAAATCTTCGAACTAATTGCCGAGAAATGAATCCTTTTTCATCAGGCTTTTCTTCGTGCTTAGCTTCAACTATTACGGTGTTCTCTGCCATTTTTACTGATATTTCTTCGGGTTTGAAGTGCTGAACATCCATTTTCACTTGGAACTTATCTTTATCGGCTTTGATGGACGATTCGTCGTCAGGGTTTTCAAATTTCCAGACTGGGCGGTGGAAAACTGATGGAAATACACGAGGATTCATAAATTCTTCTTGCATTATTCTCATTTGTTGCTCCATCATTCGCATTGGGCGAATCATTTCGCGGAACATAATCGGAAGGAGAGACATTCTGCAACGTATTTATTTATACGCCTAAAATATATTATAAAGCTTTGCTTTGAAATTTATATTCACTTCTAGTCGTACAATCACTTACTAACTGCTTCTTGCACTTCTGAATTTTAACTGACGCAATAACCGAACGCGCGCTTATTTATACTGCGTATTAGACAACATGACGCATGCGCAATTATATTCTGGTAATAGCCTAGAAAAGTCGAGAATTTTCTAGACTGTAATTAGAAATTTTCTGGGAATAGCCAAATGAGAATTATTACAACATAAATTTTTATTTTCTGGACGATTTTAGGGAAAATTAAAGATCCTCTCATCATTCAATTCTTTAATAACTGTTTGGTGTAACAAAAATATATCTTAAATATTGCCACAAATTACTTATTATACAACAAACTTAAATTATATCAAATTCTAATGGTCCCTGTCATAAAAATCACATTTAAGTAAGTACTTTCGTTAATACTAACATCAAAAAATATTTAAAGTTTAGATTTGGCATATTGCGGTACTAATAAATTATCACCATTCTCAAAAACAGTTTCAATAATAGTATGCATATTTGCAGCTAATACAAAAGTTAAATCATCTTTAACACTGGATGGTATATCGCCAAGATCTTTCTTGTTCTCTTGGGGAATGATAACTTTGGTAAATCCATCTTTGTGAGCCGCTATTACTTTTGATTTTATGCCGCCAACCTAATAACATCGATTCGTGATAAATAATTATTTTCAAAATAATAAAAAATAACTTACAGGTAGAACGACACCTTGTAAAGAAATTTCTCCAGTCATTGCAATATTAGTCAACAACGGGCGATCCAGAAATAAGGACATTAAAGATGTAGCAATGGTTATTCCTGCTGAAGGACCTTCCTTACGAACAGCCCCTTCAGGGAAGTGGATGTGAATATCGATGGAATTCAGTCTTTTTGCGTCCAGTACTACTCCATACTATTAAAAGAAATCTAAATGAAAATACTGGCACAACAATAAACATCTTAATTTTCCCTTTATTTCATATTGTATAACAATTTATAAAAAAAAAGACGAAAGTTCTAAGTGCAAAATAGTTCTTGAATGTACCTCAAATATGTATTTTATTTTACTTACCATGTGAGCATTGGATCTTACCCACCCCCAAGCTAAATGCGCGGATTCTTTCATAACGTCTCCTAGTGAGCCTGTAAGAAGTAATTTACCGCGTCCTGGCATCAAAATGCTCTCAACTACCGCAGTGTCACCTCCGGAAGAGTTTACAATCAAACCTACAGCAATTCCTGCTTTTCCGAGTCTGCCAGCCCACTTGCTACCTTCTCTTCTCATAGGCTAAAATTATTATCATCAAGTAAAACATATTTTCTGAATAAATGTAATAAAATACCCCTAAAATTTCTTTGGCTGCTGATACGTCAATAACAATCGGGAAATTCATAGTATTGTCGACATTTAAAGCAATTTTAAGTGCAACTGAACGGCAAAGTGATCCAATTTTACGTTCCAAAGATCGAACACCTGCTTCGTGCGTGTAACTATTAACTAAAACATATTTTGGTATTAAAAGTTGGTTAAATTATAAATGAAATCATTATAAGTACTTATCATCTGCAGAGTTTCGTCAGGAATGCTAATTTTCTCAGGATTCAATCCAGATTCGTTGAATTGTTTGGGTAATAAATACTTTTTCGCGATTTGTAACTTTTCAAGCTGCAAAATAATCAATTTTATAATAAAAATTTTTAAGTTGAAATAGCGAAATTAAATTGCTTTGGTTAATTCTTATTGCAATTGGCTTCTGCCTGTCAAATATAATAAAAAAAGTCTTACATAAGTATATCCAGAAATGGGAATTATTTCTAGTCGATCAAATAGAGCGGAAGAAAATTTTTGTACTGTATTTGCAGTAGCAATGAACAAAATTTGAGATAAATCAAACGGAATGTTCAAATAATGGTCCAAGAATTCCTTATTTTGTGTAGGATCCAAAACTTCTAGCAATGCTGCACTTGGATCACCCTGAATACCGTTTGACTGGAAAATAAAATTAAAATTTGCTATCACTGATAAGAGAAACCATTTTTATGTTACCATTTTGTCAATTTCGTCTAGTAGAATCACAGGATTTTTAACGCCGCATCTTTTAAGAGCTTGGATAATTCTTCCCGGCATTGCTCCAATGTAAGCTCGTCTATGTCCTCTAATATCGGAAATGTTATTCACTCCGCCTAAAGAAACTCTTTCAAAAGGTCGATTTAAAGTGGAAGCAATCGAACGAGCGATGCTAGTCTTTCCGACACCTGGTGGTCCAACAAGACACAAAATCGGCCCTTGATTAGATTTATTGACGTTGTTACGCAATTTTCTTACTGCGAGATATTCTAAAATACGTTGTTTGACTTTTTCTAAGCCATAATGATCAACTTCCAAATCTAGTTTAGTTTTTTGCAAGTTTAGAGTTTCTTCGACGTATTTGTTCCACGGCAAATCAGCAACTAAATTTAAATGAGTATGCAAAATATTATGCTGTGGATTAATTGGCGTAATCATAGATAATTCTTTCAATTCGTTTTGTACAATGGATTCAACATTTGGTGGCAAATTTAAAGCACTAATCCGAGTTTCTAGTTTTTTATATTCGGTATTTTGTAAAGTCATTGGGAGTGCAGAAGCTATCACTCTTCCTCGCTTCATGTTCATGATCTCTATAACATAAAAAATTATTGAATACATTCTTAGAATATCTACAAAAAAAACAAGTGTTTTTACTTTTTGAGCTTATAATAAAAAGCGTTGCTCTCAGTCTCTCTGCAACATCCACAGTATTCAAAATTTTACACTGCTCCTCGAAAGTAAAATTCAATAACTGAGAAATTATTTCAGCCAAATAACCTGCTGGAATTTTGTCCAATGTTTGCTACAAAAACCAATCTGTAAGACTCATAACTGAAATATTAGGTAGTCTCTTACCGAAATAAATGAGCTTCTATATCCGCCAAAAGCAGATGTTATAAGATTCCGAATATCCTTGACTATCGATTGAATATTTGGATCTGAATCTAGAGCTACATAGAATGTTAGTATCTCCTTTTAAAATGCGGAATATTAAGGAACAAACCTTTGAAATCTTTGTGATAATCAAGCTGTACTATCTCGGCAACATGTGGTTCTTCAGATAAAAGTTTCTGGATACGAATTCTACATATTCCTACTAAAGTCATATATTCTCTGCCCAACTACAACAATTAATCAAATCAGATGAGCTAACAAATATATTCGAATAAATACCGCGTTAATAAAGTGAAGTGTTACTGCAGTTCCAATCGTTCCTACTTTAGCAGATTGTGCCAAACCAACAAAAAAAGGTGAATCAGGCTTGCTTTTCGATTTTGAGTGCAGTAGTTTTATCCTATAGGGGCAAATAACAATATGAATAGATTTTTTCAACAAAAACAATAACATAACCTTACATTTTCTCGTCTTCGATATCTAATTCTTTCATACATCCTGGCAATACTATTTCTTTTTGACTTATTATTAATGGGAGCTTATTAGGCAAGTTTGGAATGCTGTCTAGTAGTCTTGCCATTATTGTCAATGTTTCTCATTTATTATCACAAACTTTTAACTTTACACTACAGTACAGATTTCACTTCTGTGTTTCGGAAATGGAACCTTGAGCGAGGAAAGAAGCGGGAAAATTTAGAATCTACTCTAACCTCAGATATCTAAATGAATTTCATAGATTTCATAGTAAAAACTCCCTCACACGTACACATTAAATTTTCCAACAACCCCTTCAAAAACAGAAAAACGTTTCAATTTGAAAGACATTAAATTTTCTAATAACTTTTTTAAATTCTTGTACATGGACAACAGAAATTGGCTTTAAGAAAACACCTTTTTGATCTGTAAAGCAGTTTGTAACGATTTTATTGTGCAAGATTTTATTTTCTATCTTTCTAACCAATTCTTTATTTAGTTTAGTTATACCTGCAATATATTTGAGGCTTCATGTACGTCGCAGTGTGAGACGAACAGTAGTGTCGTCGGCAAATGAACCTAGCAGTCATAACAGATGAAGAGATGTTGATCTGTTAAGAAGATTTAGCAACAGTTCAAGTACGCCAGCCTGGAGGACTTCTGCTTGCATGGGAATAAGAATGTGATTTTTATTTCTACCTCCTCCACCTCCTATTAAGCTTTCTAGTCCTCGCAAATTAATTCATATCAGATATTCTACCAATTGTGTATTTGCCATCATTTTCCACTTCATAAAGTTTTACAAGTTATTTTTGTACTCCATTTCTTGTATTATACAAAACTAAATCTACGTTATTCTACTTTGTATTTTGTATTACACAAATAAATACGAACAATAAATACATGAACACTACTCTTATATGATTAATAATAAATACTAAACTTACTTATTCATAAATGGAATGTTTTCTTGAGTCTAACAACAATTTTAAGATTTTTCATATCAATTACATTCATGAGTTTGTATTAAAGTACGACAAGTTTTACATTTTACATAACAACACCAATAATATTTGCAGTGACATCTCTCTATTTTTTCTTCTACAACTGTGCGGTAGCCTCTTCCGCAACACATGTACCTGCAGCTGTCTGTTCCACTGGAACTCACATTGCATATTCTGAAACAGAAAAAATAACAAATTTTGTTACAATTGGAACTGTATGACTGATTTTTCCAACGGTATTTTCGTTTATTGGATTGTCGACCCGAGGACAACTACATGGATCAGTTTTCTCTGATTATTTGTTATGACTATTTATTTTTTCAATTATTATCATAGAAAAAAGGACACGAATATGGATACTACTAAAAACATAAATAATAATGAGAAGGGTATAATTAAACTGGGTACATGGAATATAAAAAGCATAAAACGGAAAGAAAAAGAATTAATACATGAATTTGAAAGATCCAACATCAGCATACTAGCAATAACGGAGACAAAAAAGAAAGGTAGAGGCATGCAAAGAATAGAAGGACATACAATGTTATACAGTGGGGTACAAGTGATAGAAAATGCAAAAGGTGAAGTAGGATGCATAATAAGAATAGAACTAAAAGAAAAAATTAGAGGATAATGACATTCGATATTAAAGATGAAAAAATGAACCTGAACATAATAACAGTATATGTCCCAAACGAAGCCGAAAAGAACAACAACAAAGATATATTCTGGGATGAACTTCAACGCGTAACGGAAGCCAAAGAGGGAATACTAATAATAATAGGAGATTTAAATAAACGGGTAGGAAACATGAACAAGAGTATGGAAAAAGTGTTAGGCAGCTTTGATGAACAGACACTAAATAATAACGGTGAAAAAGGCTAATGAAGAAGATAAATGAAATAAAAGAAAGAAGGACACAAAGTAATACAAAAACCAAAAAAAAGTGACAAAAATTTACAAGCTCAAGGAGGAAATAGTTAAGGAAAAATACAATGAACTAGTACAAGAAGAAATAATAAAATAAGGAGAATATAGAAACTGGGATGTAGAAACCATATGTAAAACTTTTCAAAATATAATGAGCGAAGCAGCAAAAAACAGTTGTGGTACCTACAAACACAGCCAAAACAGAAAACAAACAAAGTGGTGGAGCCTATCAAACAATTGAAAGACAAAAATGGGACAATACTGAGAAAGGATACAGGCAAACTAAAAAGATGGAGATAACATTTTGAAATATTACTAGAACCGTAAGAACTAACCATAAACAACGTATACAATAACAACCCTGTACCAAAGCAAAATCCAGAAATTACAAATACAGAAAGCAGCATCGAAGAAGTTAAAATTGCTATTGGAAAGTTGAAGATAGGAAAATCAGGGATAAAATTAGAGCAGCTAAAGAACATGGGAGAGAAAGGAACAAAAATGCTGCACACATTAGTAAACAAAATTTAAGATGGAGAGCAGACACCTACAGACTGTAGTAAAACAATCATACTGCCAATATACAAAAAGAAAACAGCCGTAACTGTTGCAATTATCGAAGGATCTCACTCCTATGCACAACTGTAAAAGTGTACGAAACGATACTTGAAAGTAAACTAAGAAAGTTAGTAGAAGACAAGATTGGGGATACTCAAAGCGGATTTAGAAAAGGCCACAGCACCCAAGACCATGTATTTATAATTCGACAGAAAACGGAAAAGACTCTAAGACACAACAAATAAATCTTAGCATGCTTTATAGACCTTGAAAAAGCCTTCGATAGAGTTAGAGAACTGTTGTGGGGAATATTAAAAAGGAGATATATAGGACAGAAGCTACAAAAAGGAATCCAAAATATATATAAAGATAACATAAACTATGTACGAACCGCTAACTTATTATCAAAGCAGATGGAGGATTAAGACAAGGATGAACTCTAAGTCCTTTATTGTTCATACTATACATGGATGAAATTAACATTGAAGCAAACAAAAGAACAATAAAAACTGCCATAGGATATTCAAAAAAACAAATAAAAATAGCAGAGTGCATTTTTGCAGACGACATGGTAATCTTTGCGAATACGAAGAAAAATCTGCAAGAGAACTTGAAGATATGGAACGAAAAACTACTCAGAGCAAATATGAAAATAAATGCCAACAAAACAAATCTAATGACAATAGCCAAAGAAAAAAAACAATGGATAATAAAAATATACAACAAGTCCAAAGCTTCAGATATCTAGGAGGTATAATCGCAAATAAAGGAGAGTACGAAGATGAAGGAAAAAAAGCTGACCATTACAAAACAATAATACCACCAATGCTGCTGTACAGTTCAGAAACCTGGGTACTAAATAAAATACAATAAAGTAAAATTACAGCCGTAAAATTAAATGAGTTATAGAGGGGGTGACAAAACTAGATAAAATTAGAAATGAAAAGATTAGAGAGAGATTGGAAGTAAAGTCAGTAATCAAGAAGATAGAGCAGAAACAATTGGGGTGGTATGGACATCTAATTCGACTCAAGGATAAAAGAAAAGTAAAAAAAATATGGAAAGCAAGAACAACGGGGAAAAGAAACCGCGGAAGACCACGGAAAACATGGGACGATGTAATACAAGAAATAATAACAAAAAGAAAATAATAACCAGAAGAGCACACGAGCTAGTAAAGAATCGGAACGAGTGGAGAAAATTCATAAAAGACATTTGAGCGAAACAACCTTGACACCCAATGGGTGCCTATATGAATAGGTACTTTCATATAGGATCTCAATTTATTCAATTATATTCATCTATAAATTAGATGCATTAGATTATTATTTTCATTTTAGTACAACTGAAATATTATGAATATAAGATTATTTTTTAAAAAGTTTTTTTTAACTATTAATCTTTTACAATTACAAATTACCTTAAACAATTCTGATTCTTCAAGTATAAAAAGAATAATTTTATACTCGTATTGATTTTAAGAACATATTTCCTTAAAACAGTTATTGCCTGCAAAATATATAGACGAAGCATTTGAATGAATCTCAAACAATTTTGAGCTTTCCTGTTTTAATAAATAACATTCTAATGCAAATAAATTGATACGTATCTAAGATTCATATTGCCTTATCACGGCTTCAACCTGTTTCTTCATTTGCAGTGATATAACTTGTTAGTTCCCAAAAAATTCTCAGTGAAGTGTTTCAAATGAACTCTAATGGTGACTATTTTTGGTAACTGTCAATATTTTTCGGATTTCTCAGGATTTGTGTTGTGATCAGACAATTTATTAGTGCTTTCTGAACATTTGGTGAAAAAATGGTCTTCCCAACATCGAGGATATGCCTTCCAGAGCCTCTACAACACCGGTAAGTTGTACTCTCTCATAAATATGTTGTTTATCCGTTGTTTGAAATCTGTTTTACATATACAGTGGTTGGAATTCATTCGTTATCTATTCTGCAGATATTTATTGGTACTATTATCGTAATTTAGCAGAGAATAGTTAGTTTCTTAACCGGAGTAATAATACAGAGCAAAAGATATCTGGCTGTAGACGTTCATTAGCTAGGTATTGATGGAGTATTATTCTGGGATCAGCTGAAGGGAAGTTAAATTACAAAATAGAAAATTAAAAAAATTTTGATCTGTTCGCTCGGACAGATATAATTATTGCAATTTGTACACAATAATCAGTATTACATCTAATAGCGAATTATGCAACAGCAAAGTTGATATTTATAATTTTAGAGAAATTCAGTATCTATTATACAGAAGGAATAATGAAGTCGAAATATTTACCCTTTTAGTAATGAAGCACTGAATATATGTACCATTATTATTATTATTTATCACTACAGTCACTTTAGTAAAAGTTTAAATAACAATAATCTCTCTTTCATACAATTTATTCACAAATAAACCATAGAAAATTTCATTACTTAGTAATATTTCATATTTATTTGGCATTGTTTGCAAGCAAAAATTCAATAATAAATCATTTAATAAATAAACAATTTCCATTGTTTGCTTGGAGATAATAATAAACAAATTGCAAAAGACTCAAATGTAAATCTTAGCAGAGTTAAAGAGTTATTCATATGTCAAGTTGAACCAATGTATGTAAGGTGTGTATGTATAGATTAAATATTCATGTATTCCCAATTAGCAGATGTGCGATTCTTGAAAAGAAAAACAAAGTAAGACTCAATTATCCCACGTAGATTTGAAACAATTACAATTATTACATTGGAGAAAAAAATCAAGCAATCTCACCGATGAAGTTTATTATTAAATTTTAGGAGTTGTTCTTATTAAATTTTGAGCATGCATATATTCGACTATTTCATTGCAATGATTGAGCTTTTTCCTCTGGATCACACCCATAAGCCCATGATTTACCGCCTATAATAATTAAAACAAATTTGGGTCATTTTCGGCCTGATTAAGCCATTCTCGAGACATTTGAAGTCAATGTTATTTCTGCTCGTTTGACAACAATTTTGAGATGTCCAAATATTGAGTTAAAATTGACTGAACCTTATAGAAACTTGAATTAAGTTCATCGATCATTTCTCTGATTATCAATCGACGATCAGGGTGCACTAAATATTTCCGTAGGTTATTGAGTTGACTGAAGGTCTGCCTGCTCTGATATTTATCCCCAAATGCTGTTTTTGAAAGGTCATAAATATGCGACGCTGATTTCCAATATGCTTTCTAAATTGATCAATTCTCCGGGAATTAATATACGTCTTCATTTGCCACTGCCACTCTATACTGAACAAATATTCCACAGTGATATTTTTAGAACATTTCATGCATAGAACAAGCTCTCATTTCCACATGCGCAGGGAAACCTATCTGCTTATACCGAGCAATGGCGATCTCTGTCTTAAAAATTTCAAATAACATCTTGTATAATTGAATTTAAAGTTTTTCAATATATTGGTTTTGTAATCAGGAGGTCGTGGGATCAAATCTCACCGATGGACAAAAAAGTCAGTAAAATTTTCATTGAATTATATCCTATTATGTAGCGTACTTCTACAAAAATTAAGAGTACCCGTAGCATGACAACTGGTTACCGCACCCTACAGGCCTGCAGCTGAAGAAATATCAATAAATACTTTACCAAGTGCACTTTAAGTGTCTGCTCTTCCCTATCGGGTGACAAGTTTGATTGGTATTTATTCATTGTCTGGTATTTTTGAAGATCTCAAAACTATGATGCTATTCATGCCATACGGATAGGGATCAGTGCATACGACTGATGCAGCTAGGGTGGGAACTCAACGAGCAGCCTGAGCGTTTCCAAAATGTCACGGAGTCACTAGTTGTTTGAGTGACGATTTTCGTTTTCCAAGTCAGTTAAAAGATAAACCATATATAGTAAACAGTGGTAGTGAATGACCTTGATATAAGAAACTAACAATAATTTGGATTTCTTATCAAGAAATGATGAGCTCAAATTTTTTTACAACTAGTTGCACAATGGACAATCCTAAATCCAATCTTATGAACGTTCCTTGGTATTTCAATTTTAAAACTCTCCTAAATGTGAACTATTCTTCAGGGCCGCTTACAAAATAAAAGATTAACATAAAAAACATAAGTTAAATAAATTTGAAACTTATTAGCTCCAAATTGATTAACGTTATTTAGAGATTCAATAAGCTAAGGCTGTCTGATTCTTTGTTTCTCATCTCAACTTTTCATTTTAAAACCTATCTAAATGCACACAAAATGTTTCACCTAGAGATCTCTTCGAAAAAACAATTAGAAAATTATATTTACTAAGGGGACGTCCCACTAGGCGACTGCAATGCTCATTCCGCCTCAATGATCGTTCCACAAGACGAAAGATTGTTCGAAGCTATTAGTGGTTCATTTTTGCAGAAATCACCAAAAAAATTGAATTAATTGAAAAAGTGTCTCCAATTTGTGTTTTCAGTTTCAAATTATGTCAATTGATTTTTCAATATGACATGTTTTCACGGTCTCTTATTATCATTGTTTATTGTTTATGAGAGATTAATTCATATCCTTTTTGCTACAGGTTAGTCTAATCTTATTAATGATTTACTTTTCGAACTTAAATACGAATTGTCAGTTTATTTGACCCTGAACAAATACTCGCAAGCAATCATATGCTAGAGGAACGGCAAAAACTATGGAATCGTTGCGATCGCCCAGTGGAACGTACACCAAGAGTACGTTCTACTAGACGATCGCAACGATCTTGTCGCCTCAATAATAGTTCCACAACACGATCGCGGTCTTGGCGTTTATGATAAATACGTCATAGATGACGTCATTGATCTGGACCACTTCAAGCTCACAACGCCCGCGATTGAAAGATGGGTCGAAGCGGTCATTGCGTTCATTGATGCAGAAATCGCCAAGAAGTTCAAATTAAATTAGAAGATGCCTTTCCAATTTGTACTTTCGATTCCAAGCTACGTTAATTGATTCAAGATGTTTAATTTGTCAATAAGACAGATAATTTCATGGTCTCCCATTATCATTATTTATTACTTAAGAGCGATTAATTTCAACAAGCATATTGGATTCATTCCATTCATATATCCTTTTTGCTACATATTAGTACAATCTTATTAATGATTTATTTTTTGATCCTAACCGCTAATTGTCAATTAGTTTGACATTTAACTGAAAATCATGGAACACTAGCCACAGCAAAACTGCGGTCGTGAGCGAATCGTTGCTCTAAGAGTACGTTCCACTAGGTGATCGCAACGATGTGCTCACGATTCCAGTTTTTGCCGTTCCACTAACATATGATTGCTGTGATTGGTGCTTCAAGTGAAACGATGCGAGTGTCTGTTAGTTGTCAAATGATCTGACAATTTGTAGTTAAGATCGAAAAGTGGATCATTAAACTAATCTGTAGCAAAAAATAAATATGAATGGAATGACTCCAATATACTTGTTTTAATTAATTAGTGATAATGAAATCATCTGTCATGTTGACGAATAAAAAATCTCGAATCAATCGGCATAATTTGGAAGTATAAATTGGAAAGATAATTTTTCAATTAATTCATATTTCTTGATGTTTTCTGCAAAAATAAACGCAACCACCGTTTCGAGCCACCGTCTTATCGCAGGTGTTGTGAGCTTGAATTGATCACGATTTATGACGTCATTTATATTGACCTTGAACGTTAAGACCACGATCGTCTTGTGGAACGGTTATTTAGGCGACGTGAGAGTTGCGTTCGCCTAGTGGAACGTACCCTTAAAATTTCAAGTTTTGGGATAAATATTCCACTTGGAATTTTCACTTCGACATTTTTTGATTAGCCCTCAAGGTGTTCTCAAAAGGCTATTGGGTAGTGATAGAAAATCATGACCAATCCATTACCGCCTGCAAGTGGAATGGATCAGTATTCATGTATAGAATAGCCCTAATCAAGCTACTTTCACGGGTCGAAGCGTAGGAAAAAATTAGTAGTAGAGAAGTTTCAGAATGTGCACATCACCATATCATTTAAAGATACTGATTTGACATATGTATGATATGGTGATATGCACATCATTAATGTCTGCAATTTTCCCTTACTCTTTACCATGAACTCAACTTGTCATTTGTATTGTTTGCAGACGGTAGATAACCATTTTTTTTTCAATCAATTTCGCTATACGTTTCATACATGCGTGCAAATCTTGAAAATTCATTAATTGGGTCTATTGTACACATAAATACTGAGCTATTTCACTTGTAGATGGTAAATAATCCGTTGTGATTTCTTGTCAATATCTTGACCTATAGGAGAACGTTAATTTTTGATTCGAATTTCTGGAGCTAGTAAACTTATATATGTACGAGTAATCTGATCAGCACAGTTATGGTATTTTGATAAGTAGATCACGTTATGAATAGTTTTCTTCTTAAATTCCACATACGATTCTGATTCAAATGTCTTGCGAACAAATCTTCTAATCTATAACAGTTCCTCATCCTGTACAATTATATATAACATTATTCTAGATGACTGATTATCAACGGATATGGAGTTATTTTGTACTAACATCCTAACATCTTAATACAACACTTAATCTTGAGTTTATTGATGCAATCTTGTTAAACATGTGATATTAGTATCCATCTGTTTTGCTTAATACTAGTATTTATGAGCTATTTGAGATCATTCTCAACCATTTGCTTTGATTAAGAACTCAGTTATTTGCATATCTCATTCTCCGAGTATAGCATTAGTAACTATTGAAGTACGAATATGCACAGATGAGATTATTTTCTGCAATGCTCTAGATCTGCTTCAAGGAGTTGCAAAGATTAACTCGATTTGAGTAATTCATAAAAAGTATAATTTATGATTTCTACCTTCTCAGGAATTACCCAACTGATGATAAAAAATATTTGGCTGACAAAAAAAATCAGATAATCTTTTTAGTTACTAATTATACCTTAGCTTTCCGAAGATAAACAAAAAGTAACGCAATAATTCATATGAAAAATGCTATGTCAAAGAATTACCTCCGTGAGAATTCTGGGAGTGTCTGCTCACATTAGGCCTGTACCCACAAAAGTAGGCGTGAAATCCTACACATAACTCAACCCTTTTTAAACATCAACATCTTCAACAAGAACTACAGATCTTATCATACAAATCGAATTACCTGTCCGCAACAAATTTAACACGTTATGATTCAAGAAGACTAGATTTTTATCTTTTAATGCACAAATTGGAAACCTGTAGCTTGAAAACTACGTAGATGAATTGTCTCCAATTTTGAAAAGTTATTGAACGAAACTGTTACCTCAATTTTGCTCCACAGTCTGTTTACCATTGAGTTTTAGCGATAGAAGTAATTATTTTGGAATATTTTTTTTGTTTGTTTATCAAGGATTTTATGATCAATTTCCCGTTGCGAATACAAAAGAATATTGACAAATTTTACTGCAATGTCACTTTCTATTTTACGACCTGTAATAACATTAGTATATATCTGTGAAATGTCTAATCTTTGAGATGTAAGTGTACACAGTGACTTGAAAATCTTTTTCTCAATGCAATTAACGAAACATTTGCTCAATGACAATAATGCTATGTTTTGCTAAAGTAATAAGGAAATAAAAATATCTGAAATAACTGATCGGACGGCGGTAGCTTCAAAACACTTGCGAAAGGTTCACAGAATGCCGACTTTAATTCGTGCCAGTTTTTTCGTTCGACTAATTTTACGATAATCACTACCCGTCAACCGTGGGAAAAACTCATAGATTAGGAAGTTTGATACTGAATCAAATATCCAAACGAATACCATTTTTATTTTTACAAAAATACGTATCTAAGTGGGAATCAAGTCGTCTCCTTGAAACAGATTGACATGAACCTCATACAATACTCGAAAACTTTTTTATATGCAACAAACCAACAATAATCTTTATTTATTCATACTCCTCTACACGTATGTGAATAAAAAGAAATGTCCTATCGCACTAACTTTATCGTTATTTTACCGACTAAAGCTCGCCGCACACGATGCAATTTTTCAAGCAATTTTGTTCACTTGGCGCCGCACTGGGTGCCACGCTTGCGCCGATGTAAGAAATTTGGTGCGATGCGGGGTACTAGACTTACCACGAGACTTGTTCTTCAAGATAGGTTCGGTGCTATTTTTCGCACTTGCTGCGCCACTGACTGCTGTCCACAGCCAATCAAAGCAGACGACGAAATCACGTGATTACATCACTGAGTTGTATGTCGCATCAGAATGCTGTGCCTCGTTAGTACATTGTGTTTTGTGGTGTTTTAAGATACAAATAAGTAAAAATTATGGCTAGTGGAAATTAGGTAATGTTTACGTATCCTAGCTCAGGGTGTATACCAAAAAATTAAATGAAAATTCCCTGACTTCCAGGTTTTCCAGGTTATTTTCAATAAAATTCCAGACAGTAAAAAACAAAAGTTTGATACAAGTTTACATATAATCACAGATTAATGTTGCAATTCTGTGTGAACCCTATAAATCTGTGAATTAAAAACAAAATCGCAACGAACTTGATATCATGAACAAATTTACATTAATCAACAAAAGTAAATGTACTTTAATGAATTTTTTTTCATGAATTTATAGATCTGGAAGACTTATAGATTTGCACAGATGGCCCTAATATCTTAAAGAGTGAAAACATACTTTTAAGAGTAATAATGCATAAATATCCTATGATGTATTTTTCCAGACAAATATCAGAAATTCCCTGACGATTCCATGACATTTCCAGTTTATCTAAATTCCCTGACATCTCCAGGTTTTTTACGTTTGGTATACACCCTACTAGCTCGTCAAACAAAATGTTGAAAACTCTGCGGCCTTGATTCCTTCTCAAAAGTCACTCTCTTGATCAAAGTTTTTCCTTCTTTTTTTTCTGTCTCGTAATTCGCAAGCTATAACTGCAGCAAATGCTCCTGCTCTTCTCCGACGATTAGTTTCGGCAACATCCATACTTGTAATGTAAAAATCTACCAAGTCTACGTTCTAGTGTTAGAATGAGTGGCGCAGCTTGCATCGTGTGATGCGAGAATAAGTATACCTCAAAGTGGCCCAGTACGCAAGAAAACTTGCTGCAAATTAAGTGAACAAAATTGCATGGAAAATTGCCTCGTGTGTGGCGGGCAACAGAAATACAAGAGGTAAGAGTTCGTCCTCCAGAAAAGAAAGCCTTTTTATGAACTTCTTTCAACTCTTCGAATCTTGATAAACTGAAAGAGTTAGCGTGAATTTGATTAATTCTGGGAAATTGAAGCTAGTTCTTCATAAGTTATGTCTTGAGCCCCTCGATATGAATTTTGAGCAAAATTAGTATCGTGATTCTTATTTTGAGGTTATAAATAAATAGTACTTCACTAAATTTCTCGATGTTTAAATGACTGCAAAAGACAGAATAGGCAAGAATTTGTCCTCTAATAATAAATGTCTTTTTGTTAATTAATCCTTTATTATTGAAATTTTGATTAATTTAAGAAACCAGCATCAATTTTCATAATTTTGGTGAACCAAAGTTAGGTATCCAAGGAGAATACATATTTTTTTTATTCCAGGATTTTAGATTTAACAAACGACAAATAAACGGTACGGCATGCCGCACTAACTTTATTGATGTTTTACTGACTAGCAGAGATGCGAGAAATACAACTTTGTCCTCCAATCAACTAGTCTCAATTCTTTGAAGCTTGATAAACTTGAAAAACTAGCTTTGATTTTATATTCTCCGGGAAACTCTAAAGGAGTACTTAAAGCTCCTAGATATGAGTTTTGAGCAAAATCGTTCTTTGGACGATAGAGAGAGATACGTATACACATGAAATACTTTCTTATTTTTAGTTTTTTAAGAACTCAAAGTTATTGGTAAACGGTACTGCATGTCACTCCAACTTCTTTGCTGTCAGCTAACCAAAGATTCAATCTTCCTATAAAACAAGTCTTCAGTCAAATCTAAAGTGACAGCTGTCATTGACAAAGTGACAGATGGCGGTTATATGAAATAAGTTTTATGTTCAGTTGCTTCAGTTGATACCAAACTTGGCATAATCTGGTTCGGTTGTGGAAAAAAAAAATTAAAAATCGAAAAAATTATCTATTTCAGATGTATACTGAGCTTATCTGCCCAAGAGCCTAAACTGGACATTATTAAAATAACTTGTAAAAAAACAATTGGCAATTGTTTCAATATTATTTCAAACATTTTTACTTAAATTATTACCGAAGGAGCTTTAATTTGGTACCAAACACAATAGAACTGAATTACTCATTTAAAAAAAAACGATAGACGAACGTTTGCATGTGATGTCCAAATTTAATTTCTTCACATGTTCCAAAAAAATATAATGAATTTTATAATGGATAAAATGGTTGACTTGAAGCTGAAGTTAATGAATGTAAGTAGTGGAAATGAGAGAATTCACTCAATCATATGTTTTTTTGTTCCAAAATTATATAAGTGACTGAATACTTGAATTTTATAATACTTCAAATTTTATCAATAACAAATAATCACTGATAATTTTGAAAAATGTTTTAGTTGAATGTTGTTTCAAATCATTCAAGGATCAATTTGAGTAACTTAATATTTTATGATAAATACCGTTTATAAAATAAACGCAAGGAACTAAAAAGAAACATCAATAAAATGTTGGTCCCACTGATAGGAAGAAGCTCATTCATGGACTTGAAACTAACTTTTTGATAAAATGCCTAGATATGAAAATTTAGTCAAAAATTCGTTCGCGCTCTCAAGTTATCGTGCTTCTTAAAAAATATGCTTTTTGGGTTTATTAGTGTCTAAATCTTGAAGATTCATCAAAATCTCGAACTGTCAAAAAATCACGATCACAATACTTCCTCTATTATATATGTATAGGTCGGGACCAACCAACTTTAATTATTTGCATTTTAAGAGACTAATGCCTGTTTTACACGGTCCAATTTCTTGACCAATAAATTGATCGAGTTTTCTGTCAAGTTTTCAACAATTTATTGTTGAGTTCAAAAATATTTTGCACCATATTTCACGATCCAAGTTTTCGTCAAGAAAAATCAGTATTACCACAGAAATATCTTCAAGTTCAATTTCCAAGACATTTTTATAAATTTTATTAAATGTGTCAGACAACATCGTGTTATATCTAAGTATGTAGATCACAATACTTTCCACACAGTTTGATTATCTCTATTGAGTCGAAAAATACAGCTACAAACTCTAAATGTTATTCATTAGGTAATGGTATTTGTATTTTTCAAGATATTTCAATAATAATTCTTATTACATTAGAATGAATCGTGCAGAATACGATATTCTCTACAGACTTCAATTATCTCGATTTGTTCAGGAGAAACAGAATCAAACAGTGTGTGCTTCTGATTCGGCTATTCTCTCTTCCGTCCGTTACTCAATACAGCGTGCGACGTAGCATCTTTATGATGTTTATAACAACAAAAATTATCAGAATCGATTCTCCTTGATATATTTTATCTTAGAATATACAAATTTTAGCATATTTAGGTCTCATATTTTAGAAATTAAGCAATATTTGTGAGTTTGATGACTCATCACTTTTCAACGGGCGCTTTTTTCCACTTGCAAGCTTCTAGTAATTATAAATTTACTGTAATGTAAATACTATTTATAATCAAAACAAAGAATCAAAACATGAGACATGAAAGCTAAAAATTTATTTGTAAATCGTATAAAGCAGGGATTTTGGTTTTGGCCGTCCTGCTATGAACAACCAGCGACAGTTCGAATCTTGTATAATTTTTTTGAAAGAAAATTTTGTATGTGCTACGTACACAAGTGCTGACGTGTCGGAGTAAACAATCAAAAGGGCCGGATTCCGCCCGCGGGCTGGCTTTTGCCAATGCCTGATCTAAATGGCCATCTTCTATTTTTGTACCAATCGACTTTAGGTACTTGACAGTCTTTTGAAATTTTTTGCATGAATTCAAAACAATCAGTCGTAGAATAGCATTTCTGTAACTTCTAGTTGTGCACCTCGCATTATGATTGCAATCGTCTGTACCGGAAGTGCACTTTACTGGGAATATTTTTTGAATTTTTCGTTGGAATTCAGTATTTAAGACGACTGTACCATTTAAATGCTCATATCCTATTTTCATTAAGATCGACTGAGCCGGAAGTGTAGGTACTTTACTTGACAGTCTTTTAGAATTCCTCGCATAAATTCGAAACGATCGGCTGTAAAGTATTAAAATTTAGTATTTCAGTCTGCTGTAGCATCTGAATGATTGCCTACTATTCTCAAAATAATCGGCTGTACCAGAAGTGCACTTCAGTTGAATTTTTTTTTAATTTCGTGTATAAATTCAGAACTATTAGCTGCAGAATTTTTAGAATCAGTATTTAGGAATGTTGTAGCATAAGAATGATGACCTACTGTTTCCATTTAGAATTTTTTGGATAAATTTAAAATTATTAGCTGTGGAAAGATGCGATTTTGTGTTTATTATATGCAAAAATATATCCAATGATGTCCAGTAAGTCACGTGATATTCACGTCAGATTGTGATTTCAAATAAAAAAAAAAACTATTTAAATCAAAAAAATCTAGCTTAATAATGTAATGTGTAGATGCAGATGCATCTCCTGAAAGTAATCCTGGCGGCGCGTTCCATACTTCCTCAATCGTAATTTTCATATATCAATCTATTATTCCCTATGCGATTACCTCTCGTGTACCATAAGCATATATGCAAACACAAGAACTTCTTGCATCTCTTGAAACACATTCTGTTTAAATGTTATAAACGCACCCAAATCTTTAAAACAGCAAATGCTTTCATTTCAGTGTCCTTGTCAATTCTTCACTCTCTCCAAACACCCATATTTATCGTTATTCAATGTAAAATAAATCATCTTTTTCAAGCAACCATTCAAAGCCTTCGCAGAAACACATCATAAATTAAACAAGTACAGATAGACAGCATTAACACCAGCATCAGTATTAAAATTATCATTAAATTTTCAAAATAAGTTTGCTTCTGTATCGTCATATACTCCATCAATTATTTTCTTCAATGTTCTTTACAACATCATCAGCACACGCTATATCAAACTTTCAATATATAATTACAAATAAACATGAATGAATTTCTGAGGCGATGCTCTAAAAATAAATCTAATCCATTAGGAGCTGCATTTCTAAATGGAAAGAATAACTGAATAATTGCTAATAAGTGTACAACTTAAAGTACCTTTTCCGTGATTATCAGGTGTAAAAGCAAGGCACACCTGAAACAAACGTGAATCACTGTCAAATTAAAAATGATACACTTACAAGTGTCCTTGTATAATGATCTAGTTTACATTTATATTGGATAATTATTAGTTGTTCAGCATATTATAATCAGTAATTGGAATGCATGTCATCTGATTTATGAGACTGTGACACGAGTTTTTGCTCTGCGGTCAGTTATAAGCGCACTTGGAAACAACAGGAGAATTTATTTGATACTGGAGCGAATGCTCCTTTGACACAGTATGAGAAAAATGTGTATTTCCTTCCTTTTTCATACTCTGCGAGTATAACTTATAAAAATAACTGGAACAAGTATTTCAACGATTGGATAAATTAAAAATATCTAGCACCTGTAAAAGCCTACTTATGTTAACTTAAGAATTATTCTCACCTCCCTTGTGTCCCCAAACTTCCCAACCGATCATCTTTCGTGCAGTAATCCGGACTTTTCGTCACATATATCATCTGATCGGCCGTTGGGGAATGTCGATGGCTATGAGCTGGAGCTGCAGGTTGCAACCGCCGTCCTATGACTTCCACAGCCCCTGCAAATCGTCGTTGCAGACGTGCCCCTACCTCAACCATTGGAGGAAGAGCTCTCCAACAAGTCTTGATATTACAGGATCCTGACACTCCATGACACTTACATTGTATGGAAAGAGATTGTTCTATTAACTGAAAATGAAACATGCATGTTGATTTTCATATGTTTTTGGAAGAACTGTCGCTGAAAATCTTACCCTTCTTCCTACTCGATTATTGTGAAGGTTCATCAAAGCTATCTGCACTTGTTGCCTCTTCTGTTTTCTTTCTGCTGGCGTCTCCACTATTTTAACATCTCTTTTGCCAGTTTCACTCCCTAAAGTATTCATTTCAACAACTAAATGTTTTTCTGCGTTGTCTGTGAATCTCTTCGCGTAATTTGAGGCCCATCGAACGTTATCCCCACAGCCTCCCCATTTGAAATCTTGCCTAGGTGGTTCTCGGGGTGGTATTGCGCAGGTACATTGGTACAGAGCTCCACTTGCACATGCGCGTGCCATACTGTGGGTTAGGGATGCGGAGCTTAGAGCGTAGATGTAAGCTTGCTCTCTGGTACCTGTCAAAGACATATCGAATTAATTTGGATTAGGGAGTTGGAATTGATCCTGAAAAGTAATTCAGAAAAATGCAAACAAAGTATCAGTTATCGAATATTTTTTTTAGTTTGGGCCGGACAGACTAATATTGCGAGATTCGGGTGGATGGGTTTTTATTATGCTTATAAGTTGATGGTCTTTGATTTTCTGTATATGTGCTGGTTCAGACCTTCAAATTTACTAGGCCAGGCTAAAAGGGCTTTTTAATGACAATGGGTTTGAAAGGACCGGGCTTAAAAGCTATCGAAGATGGGAGAGCCATGCTTTGAAACTTTGCCCAGTCAGACCACTTTTTCAGCGTACATATTGTCTAAAAGCGATAACTGTCTTTTATCTATCGAAGGCATCATCATGTAGATTAATAGTGTTCGTTTCTTTTATTTTGCTTGAACTCCATTCTTTTCCATTGTCTCATATTTTTGAAACAATTTATACAGGGCGTTAGAAAAAGGTAAATAAATTCAATGGCATATACATTTCGATGTGCTGATTTACAATAAAAAAAATCTTTTTGAAAATTCGCTAAATTATGGGGATGCTTTAAGAAGAATTTATTTCTAGTGCCACTGGTCGACACGAAATTCTCAATAAAGCTAATAAATGAGTATTTTAACCATGTAATTAGTGTTGAATAACAAATTGATTAGTTTTATTCTGGCGTTTTGTAATAATACCTATACTGTCACTGATCTGGTTTCTTTATAAAAGTAATAAAACATGCCTTTTTATTCCAATATTGAAATGGCCGATATGATTTTTATGTATGGTCGTGCTGGAAACGCACTTCAAGCTCGGCGTCTTTATGAAGAAGCCCATCCAAATTGCGCATTGCCTACATCTAGAAATTTTTCAAAAAGTTTCCAGTGACTGAGGGATATTGATTCACTATACAAACGTTCTATTGATAGTGGACGGTTGAGGACAGTAGTTACACCCGAAGTTGAAGAAAGCGTGTTAGATATTATTGAAGAAAATCCCGAAACAAGTGTTAGAAGGATATCCGGTATCCGGTGAAGTGTGTATCAGTGGTCCCCTTGTTTGGGAAACTCAACATTCTGAGCTTCTACATCCGTACCACTTTCAATCTTACTGATTGTCAAGCCAGAATGGAATTTTGTCTGTGGATTTTACACCAGAATGCCGATAATCCAGATTTCGTTTCGAATATTCTTTTTACAGATGAGGCCGGTTTCACTAAAGATGGAATATTTAATTTTCCTAATAATCAAAAGCTAGAGACGAACTTCAAAGAAAACCAGAAATTATTTTACAGAGTAACAAAAAAAGACAAGGAAGGAAAACAATTAAAAAGTCAACAAGGACAAATATTAAAAGAGAACGAGGAAATACTAGAAAGATGGGAAGAACATTTCCAAGAACTACTGGAAGAGAATCAACTTACAAGCGAAATAGAAGAAAACGAAAAGCACCAAAGAGAAAGGACAGAAATAAATAGAAAAGCAAAGGAAATCATGAAAGAAGAAATGACAACAGTTTTAAAAACCTAAGAAATGGATAAGCACCTGGACATGACTACATAGTAAGAGAACAGCTAAAATATATGGGGGAAGAAAGTGAAAAATAGGTACTAACGATGTAGAATAGAATATGGAAAGAAGGGATAACACCAAAAGACTGGGAAAAAGCAATGATATTTCCTATATACAAAAAAGGAGACAATAGAGACTGCAGAAAATATAGAGCTCAGCAGCAAAAGTATACGAAGCTATCTTAGAGAGCAAACTTAGACAATGTACAGAAGAAACACTGGAAGAAACCCAAAGCGGATTCAGGAAAAGACACTCCACACAAGATCATATATTCTCAATAAGAAAACTCATAAGAAAAGCCTTGAAACAAAACAAAAAACTATACATTGCATTCATTGATTTATAAAAGACGTTCGACAGAGTGCCAAGAAGAATTATATGGAAGATACTGAGAGAAAGACAGATAGACGAAGAATTGATACGAGCAATAAAAAGTATATATAATAGAACTTCGAACTGTATAAGAACAAACAGTGGAACATCGGATGAATTTACAACATCACAAAAACTGAGACAAGAAGGGGCTTTGAGTCCTTTACTATTCATCTTGTTCCTGGATAAAATAATGAAAAACATAAAGAACAAAACAAGAAAGGTGGAAGCTGGTTACTATAAGTTAGAACAAATAAATATAGCAGAATGTGCATTTGCAGATGACTTGGCAATTCTAGAAAAAAGCAAAGAAGAGCTGCAGAGCAACCTAAATAAATATAGATAAAACCAAAATCATGGTCATAGCGAAAGAAGAAGTGGGAACAAATATAACGCTAAATGGAAGAGACATAGAGCAAGTACATGAGTTTACTTACCTAGGAGCATCACTAAACGTTAAAGGAAGCTTCGCTTTGAATAAAATTATAAACAATAAAAAAGTGACAAGGAAGACGAAAACAACCTAATACAAAACAATTTATAGGCCAAAATTAATATACGGCAGCGAAACATGGGTAATGAATCAAAAACTAAAAAACAAAATACAAGCGGCCGAGATTGGGTTCTTGAGAAGAATAGAGGGAATAAAAAGGATGGATAAGATAAGGAATGATCACATAAGAAATAATATACAAATAGAAAGTATTCAGAAGACAATGGAGAAAAACAGTTATCATGGTACGGTTACTTAAAAAGAATGTCCGACAATAGACAAACGAAAATAATATGGAATGCCAGAATAGCGAAAGGAAGAAAAAGGGAAGACCAGCAAAACATGGCAAAGCAACATAGAAGAAATACTACGCAGAAACAACATTAGCCCGCAAGAAGCAGGAAATGAAACGCTAAACAGAAAAGAATGGAAGGACATAGCGAACCCAATAAACTAAACTAATAGTCCAATCTCAACGCCCGAAAGGATATTAAGAGATTCAAACAGATGATAATAATAATAATAATAATCATGTTTGGTCAGATGAAAATCAAGAGCAATTTAGCCTCAATATCTGGCTCGGCATTTTAGGGGACACTTAAGACCAGTTGTTTTGCCCAATAGCTTAAATGGTGCCGCATATCACGATTTTCTACAAATGTGTTACCAGTGCTCTTAGAAAATGTATAATTAATCAAAGGATGAATATGTGGCTTATGCAAGATGGAGCTCCGCCTCATTTTACGCTTCGTGTTAGAGAGCACTTATATAACAGGTTCCCTGGAAGATGGATAGGAAGAGGAGGTTTCATTCAATGGCCTCCTAGATCCCTGGATTTAACACCACTTGATTTTTTTGTATGAGGTTATCTCAAAAGTTTGATCTATACAACACCAGTACGCAATTTGGAAGGATTGCAACAACGAATTGTGCAAAGCTGTGAAACAATTCAAAGAAAGCCGGGCATTTTTGAAAGAGTAAGGACATCATTTTTAAGAAGATGCAGAGCTTGAGTGGAGATGGAAGGAGGGAATTTTGAGTATTCACTATAAAATATTCTTATTCATCAATGAAAACAAATACGTTTTGATGAATACCTGTACTCATTTTTTTATCGCTGTTCTGAAGAACAAAAAGTCAAAATTCTTTTTGATTGTGAATCAGCACATCGAATTTTTTTTACCCTTTTTTTAACATCCTGTATATTGCCAAAAAGCGATATCTATCCTCCATCCAATAGCGAATTGATCATTCACGTTGTGAAATTATTGTTTTACATTTTGAGATGTACAAAACTTCATACCAAGCTCGTAGAATATTTCGATGTGGTAATAAAAAGACTTAGAATTATCAGAATCAGTAGGTCTGTTCTTTCTTAATTCCAATCTCATGGAGATAGCAAAGCCCTGTTGTATTTGACACTGAACAATCGCTTTCATTTAACATTCTTCAACTGTCTATAACACCCTGAAAACCAATGAACCATCTTAAACAGGGGCTACAAAACCTTCCTTATCGAGCATCTCTGATAGATTCCGATGCACCAAGCTATTTAACTCAATGCACGTACTACATTTGCTTTCTGCCTGGCTGATCTAACATTGTATTGTCCACGACCGGAGAAGAAATTGATTTCAGATTTTGCGGGCGATAGTCGCAAAATGCACGGAGTACGATGAAATGAAAAATTGGACTATGTATACATTCATTTAAAAAAGGCAGAATTTGTAGGGAATGGAACCTCATGTGATATTTAGGAAATTATCTTTGATAGAAACCTCAGATGGAACTCTGCCTCATCGACAATAAAAGTTCCACCACAATCAGTTATCAATAATGTGGCTTACCTCTGGTGAGATCTGGGGGCAATTCTGGCGCTTTTGTTGCCGAAGAACAGTTCCATCGTCGGCTGGCAAATAATTTGGTGCAGGTGTCGACTGCTGCTGTAGCCGCAGCAGTAATATGAGGCATCGTCTCCAAGGAGTCTTTGCAGAGTCTGGCCTGACGACGACCTAACCCAAATCGTGAACGTGCTTGTCCACATAATACACGAGAAGTTAGCGAAGTTACGTTCCATGGGAGGGTTGAACGATGAAGGGCCCTAATTCACAGAAAAAAATTAAATAGTAGTTGGCAATATTGGACAGCGATCATTTGCAATTCTTAATCTATTGGGACTTGCAAGCCAGTCCACTAATTTTCATTGGAGAATTTAATAGTTGTAATCCTGTACGGTTGACGACTGACATTTCTGAACAAAAAATTTATATTTTAAGATCCTTTAAATGTACAGTTTCATCTTGATAGTATATTATACGTCAAGACAAATGAGTGGGTGATTTTTCCTCCGTTGCACTTTAAAGCAATGGGACGAAGCTCGAGAACTTCAAAGTGCTTGGGAAGTAAAAGCATTTATTAACAATGAAATATGTAACTGTCAATTTCTGTCAAAAAAATAATAATTGTGAGTGTTGGATCTCACAGTGAAGATGTGTAAACATTAACTTTAGTCTGTGATTGGAATGAAAGAACAGAAAATCGGGAAATAAAACAGGAAGCGATTTCATTTGAAAGTTTTAAGATTTTTATTCATCACAATGTTAGGTTAAATTTTTCGTTGATTACCACTCACTTGTAACTTTATGAGTGGCTTCATTGTGATGAGTTCGAAAGCTTTTACATTTTGTAAAATTTTTGATTTGGAGGCATTTTTTGATCATAAAATGAAAAAAAATATTGGCTGACATGAATATTGGGGCTAGCGATGAGTCCGACAAGCCGCACTTGTCCTAAGTACGTTGGTATGAAAACTTATTACCGCTATTTTGAGATTTTCAGGACGTGTTAAATAATTTTTTTCTAAAATTTAGTCATTTTGTCCGACAAATTTTGCGGGGCGTTTTCTCAGTCCGACACTGAAAATATGTCGGGATTATAGCAGCCTCTTCACGTTTTTAATTTTCCATTTACAAAAACGAAAATATGTGGTATGAATTTTGTTGATGAATTATTCATTACTAGCTTATAAACAACGTCCATTGCTTATCTTTTGATATTAAATACGTTTAAAACTGAATTATATATGTGCGAGCGTTTTTTCTTTTTTGTCGGACTGACAATAAGAACCAATATTTCTGTCGGACAATATGTTTTCAAATTATGAATGTTTTGGTCCGACAAGCGGTCATTGATAAAGGAGTTGTTACAATCCTGACACATTTTCAGTGTCAGACTGAGAAAAAGCTCGCAAAATTTGTCGGACAAAATGATCAAATTTTAGAAGAAAAATAATTTAACATGTCCTCAAAACCTCAAACTAGCTGTAATAAGTTTTTATACCAACGCACTTAAATTACTATAAAGTAGCGAAGAATTTGAGAAAAGAAAAAGAACAACCTATTAAACATTTAAAAAACAAAATTGGGACAATACTGAGAAAGGATACAGACAAACTAATAAAATAGAGAGAACATTTTGAAGAATTACTAGAACCGTAAGAAAAAACCATAAGCAACGTATACAATAACGATCCTGTACCAAAGCGAAATCCAGAAATTACAAATACAGAAATCAGCATCGAAGAAGTTACAATTGCTATTGAAGAGTTGAAGATAGGGAAAGCAGGGATGAAACTGGAGCAGCTGAAATACATGGGAGAGGAAAGAACAAAAATGCTGCACATAGTAAACAAAATTTGGGGTGGAGAGCAGATACCTACAGACTAGAGAAAATCAATCATACTGCCAATATACAAGAAAGGAGACAGTCGTAAGTAACTGTTGCAATTATCGAGAGATCTCACTCCTATTCACAGCAGTAAAATTGTACGAAACGATACTTGAAAGTGAACTGAGAAAGTTAGTAGAAGACAAGATTGGGGATACTCAAAGCGGATCTAGAAAAGCCCATAGCACCCAAAACCATGTATTTACAATTCGACAGATAATGGAAAAAACACTAAGACACAACAAATAAATCTTAGCATGCTTTATTGACCTTGAAAAAGCCTTCGATGGCGTTAATAGAGAACTGTTATGGGAAATATTAAAAAGGAGAAATATAGGACTACTAGAAGGAATCCAGAATAAATATAAAGATAACATAAACTATGTACGAACCGCTAACTTATTATCAAAAGAACTCAAAGCAGGTGGAAGATTAAGACAAGGAGGAACTCTAAGTCCTTCATTGTTTATACTATACATGGATGAAATTAATATTGAAGCAAACAAAAGAACAATAAAAACTGCCATAGGATATTCAAAAAAACAAATAAAAATAGCAGAGTGCATTTTTGCAGAAGACGTGGTAATCTTTGCGAATACAGAGAAAAATCTGCAAGAGAACTTGAAGATATGGAACGAAGAACTACTCAGAGCAAGTATGAAAATGAATGGCATCAAAACAAAGGTAATGATAATAGCCAAAGAAGAAAAACAATTGAAAATACAAATAGATAATAAAAATATACAACAAGTCCAAAGCTTCAGATATCAAGGAAGTATAATCAAAATTAAAGGAGGGTACGGAGATGAAATAAATAGCAGAATACAGGCAACAGTAGGAGCTTACCATTCAATTAGCGAAGCATTATTAAAGGACAAAAGAACAAAGCTGACCATCACTAAACAATAATACTACCAATACTGCTGTACAGTTCAGAAACCTGGGTACTGAATAATAGATAACAAAGTAGAATCACAGCGGTAGAAATGAAATGTTTCAGAGCTATAGAGGAGGTAACAAAACTAGACAAAATTAGAAATGAAAAGTTTAGAGAGAGATTGGAAGTACGGTCAGTAATAAAAAAGATAGAGCAAAAACAATTGGGGTGGTATGGACATCAAATTTGACTCAAGGATAAAAGAAAAGTAGAAGAAATATGGAAAAACTGAAAAACAACAGGGAAAAGAAACCGCGGCAGGCCACGAAAAACATGGGACGATGTGATACAAGAAATAATAACCAGAAAGAAAATAACAGCCAGAAGAGCACACGAGCTAGCAAGGGACCGGAACGAGTGAAAAAAATTCATAGAAGACATCTGAGCGAAGCAACCTCCACACCCAGTGGGTAGAAGAGTAACAGATTATGACAAGTGCGACTTGTCGGACTCACCGCTAGTCCCAATATTCATGTCGGACAATATTTTTTTCATTTTAAAATCAAAAAATCTTTCGATAGTGTAAAGATCAATATGACAGTAATACTTTTTCAAGGCTACATGAAATTGACGCGTTTAATAAGCTCTCGCTGAAAAACGCCCCCAAACCAAGAATTTTGCCAAATGTAATAGCTGTCGGTCTCATCACGATGAAGCCACTCACAAAGTTTCAAGTGAGCGGTAATCAACGAAAAATTCAAGCTCTGTCTCATGGACTAACAATCTCTTATAATGAAATTATGGGTTTGTGACTGTAAGCATCTCGCACTTCCTCAAGCGCTCAGAACCACTAAATTTCTTCCAAGTTTGGCGAAAGAGGGCCCGAGCAACTTAAGAAGCTCGAGAAGTGACCTGAGAAATGTTGGGATTTGTTGTTTATTATTCCTGTCATGAAAGGCTGATGATTATTACTCACTTGAAGTCTGAATCGACTATACCATAAGATTTTTACATTGGTAATACATTTAAATCAAGAGAATTGTAAGATAAAGTGTGACTAGTGTGAGTAATGACCTCTCGAGAAACTAAAAGTGATCATTATTCCCTTGAGATTGATTACATTATTTCCAATACGATTTTTCTGTCGTAAAGACGGCCGTGAAAAACTGCTTCTCTTGTGTTGTTAATGTAAAATTGAAATCCAGTCTTTAGCTCGCCGCTCCTAATAATGGCATTTCTGTATAATTACATGTTACATCGCATTTTGTTCTTCTTATAGCTCACGCCTCTAAAAATACTTGTCCCGATTTTATACCTGATGTTAGAATACATCCAAAAAATCTCACTTTCGAAAGTAAAAAAAAATTACTGCAATTAACAAATTTATCGAAACTACCTTAAAATTATGTTTACTCCGTAAATTTTTACGACTTCCTCAATAAAATTTATTCATTCACACATCGTCTGCTCAGATTGTAGACTCATTATCAAGTGCCCTACCTTCTCAGTTATATTCTTCTTCCCTGGAAACGATTTACAAACAATTCTCTATAATTTACACCTTGGTTTGATTCTACATTACGTTTATCTATGTATGTATATATACACAGACTTTTCGTGGTAAGCTTAAACGCTTGCAATAAAGTATGATAAATGTAATACAAATATACAGGATTTATATGTTAGTTTTCGAATTTTATTGCGATCGTGAGGCAGAAAAATATTAGCCGGAGTTTAGTGTATCGTGTTTGTTTTCAATGAAAAACCTTTATTTGAGTATAGTTTTCAGTTGAAGATAATCAACAATGAATGTGTTTGATGATGCTGAATCAAATATTGTTGTCTGGTTTTGGTGTTAGAAATTTAGCATCGCCATTGGAGACTCGGTTTTTAATATGAAATGATTCTAATCAATAAAATTGGTTCTCTCCTTTTAGGAATTACAAATGATTTACGTGTCTTCTTTTTATCTCTTTTGTTTTTTATTAATCAAACTAATAATTCTGTAAGAGTTTTCTCAAATCAGCACATGAACACTCGTCTAGTTTCTTACGAAATTTACCATCGGATCACGCGAATTTCGCATTACGTGTAGCCACTGTAATTACTCGCCGACGCTGAGTGTCGATCGACGAATGTTTGACCGGAGTCCCCGCCTAGCTAATCCGCGATCATGTTTTTGATAATATTGAAATGGAGCCACGTAATATAGGCCGTCACTTTTAATGGGACTTTAAGTGATCCGTTGAGGTTTTATTAGGAGAGAATTTCTGTGATTTACTGCCAGCATTTTATTTGGTTGTTCTCGGAAAAGTTGTAAATGTAAGTAATTAGGTACGAATGCGATTTATTTTTATTTGCAACAGTCTTGATTGCGCAGGGGTTGCAGATATGATCAAATTATAAACTCGGTTCAAGAGATTTTATTTGCAACTTTTTACGGATAACTAAATACGAGGAAAGATAATTTTCAACTAGGTATTGTAGATCAATCAAGATTCACAAGGATATATACAGAGCTTGTTGAATATTTTGACAAATGAATTTTTCCCATTGAATTAGGTATTGTATAATTTATGAATGATAAGATTATTGACTATATTGCTCTTAGAAATGATGTGTTGATACCCTTTGATAATATTCTTTATTCAGGTTCTTTTATCTAGGCTTTCTTAATGTATCCTCCTTATGTCAACTTTCGATTTTAAAATCATCCTAAATGCCCAAAAAAGTTAGCTCTACACTTTCCCCAAGTACGTAGGATAGTTCAAAAATTACTTGTAACTCATATTCACAAGGCTTTTAAAATAGATATTCCATATAATATTGTTAGTTTAACATTTCTCAAGAGAGCCTTAGCTTAAAAATTTAATAAGAAATGATCATATAAATTTGGACTTTATAGGCTATGTGCAAGGGGGCGGAGTTTGAACAAATATCGAAGCGAGCGCTCATGGTGAGCACAATTGTAAACATCGAACTCCATTTTTCAGAATACGTCATCGAGCTGTCATTGAGCATTGTAGTTAAAAAGTGAAAATAATTGCATATAAAACATGGGAAAACGTTTGTTCTGTTTCAGGCTGTTGTGTTAAGGATGATTCAAGTGAAATATAGTTTCATAGATTTCATGTACCCAGTTATAAAATAAAAAAACGAGTGAAGTGAATCAAAGCGGTAAATAGAGTATTGTCTGTCTTGCATTACTTATCTATACAACAAAGATGTTTGTAATTCAATTGTGAAATTAGAAAAATTCATCATCGATTTGGGATTCATGAATTTACCTCCATCTCTAATTTGTAGGATGTTTAAGTGATAGAAGTTTGTCAGATGCAATTCGCAATAATTTTGTTGTTAATATTGTCAGCAACATATTCTTCAACATGTTTAATATAGCAAAATTAATTTCACGCTTTCCTTCAATGCTTCCTCGGTAAAAGGGATACAGTGTTTGATAAATACAAACCCGATCTGCAAGATCGTCGACGTCATAAGTTGAGGTTATTCTGTCAATTTGGATGAATTAATACGTTTTCTCTATAATAGGTACGTTATAATTGAAGAAAAAAATACTCAAAATAAATAATTTCAACGTACCTTTTATGCTATGCAAGTTATATTATACGCACACAGTTGAATTAAATAATATTAGTACATTTAAAAAATTATAGGTATGAAACAATGATAAAATAGAGTTCAATCGTTCTCTATTGCCCGCTAGAGACGCTAGTAGACTTCATGCACGTAGCCTCTATAGTCTTCAATTCCGGACAATTATTATTAACTTACTTACTATTGATAGATAAGATTTTTGACAAATAAAAACAATATTTGAAAAATATAAGAATAGCAGAAGTGCGCTGATCATCTAAAACGATCGCGTTAATCTCCTAGCCTAACTGCGCTGCACTTCGAAGTAGATATTTTTATTTTATAATTATTTTGAACATTCCACTGATCTATTTACAAGTTTCAATTACATTTCTGAGGCTCCGCGTCGAGCTTGGTTAGTTCGAGCGAAGCCCGCACGTCAGTTTGGTGCGAAGCACCGCCTTATTTAAATGCCACTGATACAGTACGCATATTGCATCACAAAATACGTATGTAGAACACGCCATTACTTAAGATTCCACGTCGAGCTTGGTTTGAGTTGACTCTTGCAATTAAATAAGAAAAACAAATATTCAAAATTTTTGATTCTTCTCAAATCAGTAGGATATTAGCGGAGATACGCTCAAATATTCTTCTAATCTTTTAGCTCCATAAGATTAGCCCAGGTAAATCAGCGCACTTTTGCCCCGTCCGTACTACCCATGTTCATTGGTTGAAATAGATAATGATCGATAAAATTTTATCGATTAACCAAGGACCAATTTTAATTATCCCTTATCAGAATTTTGAGGCTGTGTTCAACCAAATAGAGCGGCTGTCGAGACCCATGAGACGTAATCGAGACCCTAATTTTTCCCTCATAAACTACGCCGATTATACTGGACATTTAAAACTGTAAAAATATTAGCCGGAAGATCATCAAATTAGGCTTATTAATGACGTGATTTGATGTTTGACTTTCCTCAGGAAGCATCATAATGAAATTTGGGATTAATTTCGGTGTGATGAACACCATTTAGCCGGAAGTTCATGTCAATTAGCATTAAGAGACATTTTTCCAATCAACATTTTTAAGCATCATCAAATAGATATGGTTGACTGTTATTTATCGGTTAGACAAATCATCGAGGAAACGCTGATTTTGATCGCATGGATTTTTTACTGAAATATATTCCTTTAGGGCAGCCTGACGAGTTTTTCCGGTTAAATTGGACTGAAAAGACCAAGATGTTGTGAAAATACATAAATTGTTGTAAATATATTTCCACAAGCCTTACCAATATATAATTTCAGCCGGAAGGTCATGATGAGGCCAATTAATGACGCGATTAAGTTGCTTTACTTTTTTCTATAAAACATCACTAGAAAATTCATGTATGTATAGAAGTAATGAGATTTTCATAATATTTTGATCTGACTAACCTTTTTTAGCTTGTCGTACCGCTTTAAAGGCACATATATACTCAATGACATTTATGTGACCATTAAACATTTAATCATAGAAAAAACAATGCTTCTTAGTAGTGTAAATAAAATACTGGAAATATATATTCTTTGACATTTTTACCATTTAACTTTTACCACTCCATTTCTAACACCATATTTTTTTACCACCATTCTATTTTACTACTATTTTCACGATTACAAATTACAATACAATAAAGTGTCTTACTTAAAATTGGATGTTATGTCCTCTTAAGTCTCTTTCGTCTCTTCTGATATCGTAAATAAATTGAGATTAGATTTGAAATCGGATCGGGAGGTTAGCGTGACATGACACGTCAAAACGAACGAAGTCCGCTCGTTAGTTCGGTGCGAAGCACCGCCAGTTTAAAACAAAAACCACTGTTTATGACTGTACTAGCGGTTTGATAAACATTGAGCAAAGTGAAGGTTGGTTAAAAGAATTAGTGATGAAAAAAGACGGTGGTAAAAATTTATTGGCAAAAGTGGGAGCGCATCATTTTTGGATAATCTGATAAGTACTGTCGGCTAAATGAGATTGATTGGACCAAAATGTCGTGACAATACATATTTTTCTGGAAGTAAGGCCAGTAATACATTCACTTTGCGTTGTTAATTAGACTATTCTAATAACCTTCCGGCCTAAATCAATTAGTTAGACCTGTGACTATGAACAAGAATACTGCTTGAATTTTGTATGTTAGAAGCTATACATCAGCACTCAATGTACCCTCGATTATATAGAAATGTGTTGAAAATAGATTCACTGGTCTGATTAAGTAAATTCAGCCGGAAGGTCTAAAAACTAGGCGACATAGCCCAGTGATAGAGTCTAGCCTCTGAAGGCAGAGGTCGTGAGTTTGAATCTCCGTCAGGCCATGAAATTTTTCACTGCATGTCTGGATCGGTATTCATTCTCGTTGCCCTCTTAAGTTAGGAATTAAATTAATTTGGCAACAATTAAGCTATATCACACCAGTTTATTGTTGCTACAATGGCCTGCACGATTATTTGGACAACGATCAATTGAGTGGTCAAATTACTGAATGAAGATTTTCTTGGAGCATTCTAACTTCCGGATAAATGGAACAAATCCGTATGGTACGGAAGATGTTAAAATTACAACTCTATGGGTGATTTCCCTGAAAAAAAGTGAGGAATTTGATCAAATATATCCTTGCCCGAATCCATAATTTCTCTGAAAGTCATATGAATTCCATGATGATGGTTTTAACGGCAGTAAAACATCTAGTGCTATTCATCAGCCTAATTCAATTTCCTTCTGACCTGATACATTTAACCTGCAGCAATAAAAAATAATATTGCTCGTTTATATATTGGACTATACATTGATTTGACGGGGTAGTTGCAGTTGGAAGGTCATTAAATTAGGCGGTATCGTTGTTTTACCGTCCGCACGAAACTTCAATCTACAACATTTAGTCGAAAGTACTGGTCAGTTCACACGAAAAAGACACATTTTCTATATTTTACCCACGGTTTTTCTCCAGGTTAACAACTATTAGTTAATTTTGGTTGTCTAAACAATCTGTTGAGGAAACAATTAGGGTAAGAGTCCATGGTGTGTGAATCACCGTTGTCGCCACCTATGTATATAGGTACCCTAATTAAAGTAATCATAGGCTCAATAGAGATGCTTTTCTTCCGTCCGGATTAAATTTACAGGGAACAAAGGCCAATACATGTAGTTAATAGTTGCTCTTTACCTATCTTTTGCGAAATATTCGTGCAACCGCACCACAATGGCCATCATTGTTGAATATCTGCCTTCCGCCATTTTTTTAGATGAAAATTTAAGTTTCAGTTTTTCATGGAAATAATGGTCGTCCTGTTCAAAATATTTATTATAACGGAAGTGATCTAAATTATCAATGAGAATCATAGCTCCACTCACATTGACTGTCCATTTACAATAAAGTCGCATTGCCGATGCAACAATCAAATCGATGTATTGTGAGAAGATTTGTAGTGAAAATTAGTATGTTATCTTGTTAGTTGACAGATGCGTCACGCAAAAAAAGATAGGCAATGGTATTTCCTTATGAATGGCATAATTTAATGTTGATACAAAAATCAATGAGTTTTGACAGTTATTGGTAGTGGCATCGGCAGTACGACCTCATTGTGCATGGATCTTAATAGGAAATGAAAATTATCAATAATAATAATCATTCTTATGCCGGACGATCATAATTTTTATGAATTGTCCTTGTTGAAACATTGTAACTTAAATTTTTTGTTGGGAAAGAACGGATGTTTGATGGCGGAAGTGAAGCACTGAAAAAACACCTTTCAGTGTGGACACGGAGGTAATATGCAAAATATAGGGAAAGGGGGACCGATATATTGTAAAAATATATGTATTGACTTATGTTTCCTGCGAATTTTATCCAGGGGTTCTATAACGGAAGATAGACACTTTCTTTAAGTCTATGATCAGTTTAACGTTGGTAGTTGACAATAAAAAAGTTGGTGGTGACTGATTTATGCCCTTGTAGTCAACCTTCAATTTTAAAGAAGCCCGGTAATGAAGATTTATATATCATGAGCTTTTTGGAACGATCTGACAAATACTTCCGGCTGAATTGGTATAAAACATCAAAAGATTTCTCAAAATTTTATAATAATGTAGTTGTAGTAAGACATCATTATCGCGCCATTAATTAGCCTAATTAACCTCCCGGCGCGACGTATTCAGACCTGAGATTATATATTTTTACGCAACATATAGTTTTTTATCATGGTTGGAGGGTAGAATTAGAAGCTTATATCCTGGTCTGTATATTATTTAATTAATAAATATTAGCATACTTGACCTAGCTGAATGCCGTAACAGTTAGCGAAATAAAAATGGATCAAATTATTATATACATTGCCGTAAGAATAAACACGTAAAAGATTACGTGGAACGAATATGGACACTTCTTATAAAATCTCGATGATATTTGCAATCTAACAGATTTTACTGTGACTTATTTTGAATTCATTATCAAGCTTCAGTTGAGGTGTTAATTTGGAATGATCTTCTGCAAAATTGAAATCAAAATAAACAATATACTCACAGCCATCTGATCGCTCTGGATTGGTCCACAATCATCAAAGCCACAAACAATATTTTAACTCCCGCAAGAATTTTAAATTCCATATCTTAAATTTCCCACATTTCACAAACAGTCACATTTTGTTCCACATCTTACATTTTCGCGATTCCCCGCGTTGTGTTTTTAAAGCGCGACTGTTTCTGCTGAAGTTCCAGCGGCGACTGCGATGTTGCGGTGTGAGTGTGTAAGTGTGTGAAAGATCGTTTCTGTTTTTCGGTTCTTGAAGGATTTTTTTGGGAACTTTGCCCGTGGCTTTGCGTGTCTACCCTGTTATTAAGAAATAGTTTATATGGTCTAGGGAGGTAGTTAAAAATTTTAGTGCGTGATTATTGTAATCAATAGTTATGTTTCTTATTTTTCCAGAATAATTTTCAGAGGAATTGTGTTTCTTACGATTTAACCTGGAGTCAAGAATTTTGTGTATAATAGCAATAGATAACATGTTAGTGTAATATTGTTACAACCTGAATCGAATATAATAAAAGATTAATGGGCTCCTGCTGGATGGAGGGTGTAACAAATCTCGTAAATATGAAGGATGCATGATTTGAGTAATAAGTTGATATATTTAAAAATAAATCACAAAAGATATAATGATCACGAATAAATGGACAAAATAATTATTTTATTTAGCACTACGCGGCTAAGTACGGGGTGGAGTTCTGCTTTTAACTTCCATTCTACTGGATTATACCTTTATGATCTCATGATTTATAACTGACTCGTATAACTAATTGCCTTCCATAACTAACTGACCAACTCAATCAACATAATTACGTTAGCCATTTGAAGTGTCGAAGATATTAAATGATTATTATTATGACAAACAAACTACTTTTGAGCTGATTTAGACTTTTCATTGGCCTTAGGAATTATCTGAATTATTCTTACAATCCAACAATTTGGTAGAAATTGCACAAAAAAAAGGCCAAAGTCATCGAATAGATGGCTTGTAGATTTCTTTCTGTGCAAGACATCAGAAAATCGTTTGACATATTTTCTTTAAAGAAATTCGGTCTTCAAATTTGCAGCCCCTAAAATAGTGTTTCATCAAGACAAGATTTCTTGTCTTGATGACCATTTCTTGTCTTGTCTTGATTTTCAAGACAAGAAAATAAAAATTTCTTGTCTTGCCCATTTCTTGACGACGCATTTCTTGTCTTGTTTCAAGAATTCTTGATATTTCTTGATCTTGACTCTTAGGGGGAATCCCCTTTCTTTATTGTTTTATCCAATCTGAACACTTAGTTTAGCGTTAGGGTCTACCCTTTATCCTCCCTGTCAGTTATGTTATGAATCGATTCTAGCAACGTTTTTCAAGACTGCTACCAATAGAAATAAATGAAAAGTCTGTCATTTTCATGTTTTAATCAGTATTTGCAATTATTATTGTTATATGATATAGCAATGTTGCTAAAAATAAACTACTTTCTTAGAGCGTTGGGGATTTTACCAATACATTTTTCTTCTACATAAACGGTTGAATCACCGGAAACTGACGACATATGCTTTCGATATGTATCGAATATTTGTTTTGAAAATCATAGTCACCGATACTTTTCACTCTCCCGAATAGGTTTAGATTTATAAATAAGCTTCTTTAACTAGAAAATCTAGAAAAAGACTCTTCATTTTCAAAAATACTTATATTGTAAGCCGCCATCTGTCATCATAACAATAACAGCTGTCATTTGGACAATGACAGCTGTCACTTTGAAAATGACGCTGTCATTTTGAAAATGACGCTGTCACTTTTACAATGACGCTGTCACTTTGAACTGGTAATATCACTTTGAAAGTTGGTATGATACTCCTAAATTCATGAAACAGTGATGAAACTGGCCATGAAATTTTTCGTCTGGAAAAAGCTGTGATGACCACAGCAGATTCACATATTCCAATAAAAGAATAATAAATATGCAGATTTGAATAATTAATTGTCAAGATATCAAGATTTCTTGACAAGAAGTCTTGATTCTTGATAGTACGTTCTTGTCTTGTCTTGGAAAATAAAAAACACTTCTTGTCTTGGTCTTGTCTTGATTTCAAGACAAGATCAAGACAAGATCAAGACAAGATCAAGACAAGATCAAGACAAGATCAAGACTATTTCTTGATTCTTGTGAAACACTACCCTAAAATCTGCCATCCTAAGCCCAAGCCTGTTCAGCCTGCTGGTGAATTCGTTCACATATTATCCTTTCTTCTATCATTTCAGGAACTGTTTTTGATTATTTGCTTAATTCGTAGATTGTGAAATTCTTGTTCTTTTCTAAAGTTCTTGGGTATTGTCTCATACTACTTGCATGGTTCCAATACCATCTTCACCTGTCAAAGCTACTGGATTTGTTTTTTTTTTCTCAGAGATACAGTGCATATGTCGTCCAATCATAACTTCTTTCTGACTACTCAAGAAATTGTCTTTGGTTTACATGTTGAGTGATCTCTACTTTTCTTGGGACTCTAATAATCAGCTTTGATTACTGGGCTGTGGTAGTTCACATGTGCAGGGCCGTCTTTGACCTATTGGAGGCCCAGGACACATTGGGATAACAAGGCCTCTATGACCTTGACAGAGCACTATTTTGGTCAAATAGACACATTTGACTACATCCTAGCCTAAATTGAACATAGACCATTGACTACTGAAAAATTGGACGAATTTCAATCACAATCCCATCATCACTGATAGATTCCACACTTTACTTATGAACAGTTCAGCATCCATTCTGCCCCAAACCACCAGCGCCAATAGCGACGAAAATAAGTATGTTTGATTCCTTCGCTCTTATCGCTTGTAGCAGCGCTCATTGTCTCATTGTTCTCCTCTCCAGTCTCCACTATGCGATGTTCTATTTGTATTCGTCGTTCTTCTCTTCCCACTTATCGTCGCTTATATCACCGCTTCACTATATGGTTATCCTTCGATCGGATACGTTCAGTTTAACGTTGCTATGTGAGTAATGAATATCGGTTATTGTTTGGTGATCTGGTAGGAACTAGGGGGCCCCTATCGATGCTCACAGTGCCCAGTGGGAAAGAGGGGTCTCACATGTGCAAATGTGCAATCGCAACAATTCAGGAACTGTTTTTAGGCTCTTTTTTTCTTGGATCTTGTGTATTGTCTTCATGTCCACTTTCAGATGTAGTCCAGATGTTTTTCGAGAGTCCTACCAGAGACATGGCTTATTTGTTAACTCTTCAACCACTAGTATCGTTCACATATTTAATCTTGGGATTTCTCAAGGCTCTAGAGATTATCTCACATTACTGAAATGGTTCACATGTTGTGTTGATTTAATCTCTCAGGGATTGTTTCTAATCTGTCGCATAATTTCTGAGTTATGCGAGTCTTGCGTACTCTACAGATTATTGTGTATTGGTCCACATGTTAATTTCAAGCTTTATCCTAATGTTTCAATTTTTATTTTTTCTTATCAGAGACATGGTGAATTTGTTGTCTCATCTTTGCTTTTCTCTTAGGTTTTCGGCAATTGACTTCAAATTCTGTCATGGTTTGTATATATCCTTCTATTCAGGGCCTTGAGAGTTATTCAAAACAGCTGGTATGACTCACATATACATTTGTTGCCTCATGCCAGCTTTTAAACAATTAACTTCAGTCTCTAGCATGATCTTCTCCATGGTTCTGGTTTTGTGTAATTTTTGCGTCTTCTGTTGATTCTTGGATATTATTGTTGATCACTGGTATGCTCTACATGTCCAATTTAATCTTTACTCCATAGATTTTTAGATTTTTCTTCATAAGTAAGATGACATGGTTTGTATATTCTTTAGTCCTGGTCTTTTATTTAGGACTCTAAGAATCATTCATACAAGGCTCACGTGTGCAGTTGTCATATAGTTTTTCGGCAATTGACTTTAGCTTCTGGCATTGTTTGTATATTTTATAATCTTTATTTTCTAATCTGAATCTTGAGAATTATTTAGAATAACTGGGATGGCTCACATGTTTGGAACATCATTGTTTTAGGGACAGTTTTTGATAATTGGTTGTGTAACTTTTCCTTGAGATTATTTTTTTTGTTTGAGAAGAGGGAAATCTTTCATAAGTACCCTAGCCTATCCTAGGCTGCAGATAGTTTCAGATTTCTACTGACTAAAACCTTCTCCTTTCTCCTATCACCAGCACCCTGGGACTGTTATGCATATTACCTCCGGGTGCTGGTTGGAAATGGCGCCTTCTCAGGCGTCCTCTTCATTTTGGACCCTAGCTGCCTCTCGGCTATCTTCTTGCTCTTAATGGTTGCTATAATGTAGCCATCGATCTTCTGCCATTTATATTTCTCTTCAACCATGAGAGAAATGAGGTTGTCCGGAGACAACCTTCCCATTTCTCTCTCTATGGCCTCTCTTTCTTCCTCCCATGCCGTGCAGTGGAAGATCGTGTGCTCTGCGGTGTCCGTATCTTCGTCGCAGTAAGCACACGTATCTTCTTCTTCCTTTCCGATCTTCTTCAGGTACGCCTGAAAACAGCCGTGACCAGAGAGAGCCTGCGTTAGCCAGAAGCTAATCTCTAAGTGCGGCCCTCCTTTGCATCTTCGACAGCTTCTGCCTGTTGGACTCACGTTGGAGGACGTGTGCCCAAACAGGTGCCGCATATAGCATCACGGACTGTGTCACGTGACCGTAGAGTTTTCGCTTTATTGGCCTTTCGCCAATGCCATCGTGACGTCACGTGCGGCGAAAAAGTGCCACCGTCATCTAGCGTTACTCCCAGGTATTTCAGTCTAGGCTGCGGCGCTATCCTTCGATTCTTTATCTGGAATTCAACACCCTGGCCTCTTCTCCTCCCGCACAGCAGTTTGGCCTCCGTCTTTTCTGGCGCCAGCTGGAGCTCTCTTTCTTCAAGCCACTCGCATATCTCACGAGGCCTTAAGAACTTAGTTAATTATGCGACCCGCAAGTTCCGCAATCCGGTTCGCCATATTTTGATCACATTATAAAATTTACGATATCACCCATCTTTTCCATTGGCCACTCTGGGCAAGTATCTAGGACCCCACAGTCCTTAGGTTCCCCTAGTTCCGGCCGGATCATTAAACCGTGGAGGATATTACCGACAGATATATTTATTTTCTGGAAATCAAAATAAAAATAGCAGTTAAATAGACGTGTAATTTTGCTTTGTTACTTCTTTTGCATGTTGTTAATAAAATAGTACTCTGTAATTGTCATATTATAGCTTACGGTACTCAGGGCTTCGAATAGATTAAAGATGGCCTTTTTTGGAACATAGTGGAGGAAACTTTTAATTTGGATGATCACCTTTAGCTTGAATAAAAATTTATTCTCCGCCAGAAGCACTGAATAATTATGTTGTCTTTTCTCAGTATTCCTCTTGGGGCTCTAAAAATTGGTATTGCCTATTGGTATATAGTTCATTTGTTGTATATCCTCAGCCTTTTTCATGAGTCTCTAGGAATTAATCTTAATCACTGGACTGATCAGTTTTTCATAAACTGTAATTAATCATTGGCTCAATCTCTGTTTTTTCTTTAGGATCTCACGTATTATTCTTAACCACTGGTATGGTCGATATGTATGCCTTGAAGCTTTCCTTCAAAGGTTCTTACACTGTTTTGGTATACATACGATCTAATCTTAGCTTTCCTAAAGTCTCCAGGAACTGGCTTCAATTATGTACTTAACCTTTTCTTTAGGGATTATCTTCTTGTATGATCTATATCTTTCTGCCTTATTCTATCATTTTAGAGATCTTTTTCACTAGCATTTAGTAAACAGTGCAATTTTTGGTTTTCCTTTGGGATCCTATGCTTTGTTTGGATTTCCAGTAATTCCGTTTGATTAGTGACATGGTTTAAGTTGAGCAATTTCGGCGCTTTTTTTTTTAAATTATTTTTGATTACAATCTAACTTGAAGGTTTTTTTGATTTTTTTTTCTATCAATGACTATAGTTTAGATATTGTAAAAAAAGAGTCTATTCTTTAGGGATTAAGGAATTTTGTTTGGTTTTTGGTATTTTTATGTGTTCTGTGATCTGAACATTTTCTTTGGATATTCTGCAATTATCTTTGACCACTGATTTGATTTACAGCTCTGTTTTCTTAGCTTTTCAGGAGAAGTCATTGACTACTGGAAAAGTTTATATGTTACGTGATTAATTCCTCCTTTAAAAGATTTTAATGTCTTTAAAGCTTCTTCCGGGAGCAAGGAATCATAGGGTAGCTTAGAAGATATCGCTCTTCTCAAAACAGTATTATTTTTCACACTAAACTCAACATATGTCTCTTCATCTATTCTTAAATAACTCCGCCGGTCATTGGGTTTATTTCGCAATTCTTTCAATTATATATGAGAAAATACCCGTTTCATAATACCTGCATTGAAACAACGCGTTTCAATGCTTGTTTTGTCAGTCGAAACAAGACAATTTCAGACAAATGCAAGTGTAGCCGGGCAAAAATAAGCTTGTTTCTGCCCGTTGAATTTGTTTCTTACATCGTTTTATCCCAGGCAGAGTCGCATTTGTTCATTGTCAATCTCTAAATGAGAATTATATAACCTTAGTTAATTTGATAGTTGTTGTATTCGTAATTGTAAATTAAGATTAAAAAGACGATTAGTTTCAAGAAATAAAGTATTAATACGACAATTTCAAGTACACCACAACATCTTATTGATAAAGCACAACTAGCTACTCTTGACTTGTTACCTGCAAAATCAAGAGAAAAATATTTACTTTGTTATGACAAATTTGTAATATGAAAAGTTTCAATGCAGGTTTTATGAGAAATACAGTGTCTGGCACGGGACAAAACACGATTTCAGCCGATGGTGATGTCGGCCCTCGCTTTGCTTGAGCAAGCAACACTCACCTTCAGCCAGGGGTGGGCTGCCAAATTTTGAACAACCGGCTCGCTATTATTTCGGAGAAAAAAAAAAAAAACGGTAAATGAGTAGGTACATTGTCTTCATTTATTTGTGTACAGTAGGTATGAAATATAAAGCTTCACAACTTGTGACTCACTCACAAGCAAGAGCCAAGCATTTCTTATTTTACGTACGCACATGATGTGTGTAATGTGTTGCGCTTACGCACATGATATGATTGCGGATGTGTGACACATCGACGCGATGTGCATATTTTGCATAAACATACTATTTAAATGGTTTATTTTTTTGGTCCACAGGTAATTTAACAAGCGGCTCGCCGAGTTTCAAAAATTTTAACAACCAGCTCGCGCGAGCCGGACCGAGCCGGCTCCAGCCCACCCCTGCCTTCAGCTGAAATCGTCTTGTTTCGTCCCTAGCCGCACAATATACTATTTCTTCAGCAACCACTGGCGTCTTCACTTTCTTCTTGGTCTTCGCGACTTTTCAACTTTTCTTACTTAGCAAACAATAAATAACGACCACAGCAGTACTTCTTCCATGACAAAAACTAATTGAGTGTACTGCGGTCGACAATAGATATTGAACAAGAAATCGTTGCATGTAAACGGTACTAACTCTTTTGATTTATTTGAACAATCTCATCGTTACGATTTATTTATGACTTAATTCTTCTTCAAGCAAGATTCACGTGCTGTTTAATCTCATCCTTTCTCAAATGTTTTCAAGAACTATTTTCGATGATTCATAAAGCTGTGCTACTATAGTTTATTTTTCAGTTCTCAATGTATTTCAATTGATCGCTATTTCAGAACTTAGCTCCAAGGTTTTTTCGAGTTGCAAATCATAGTTAGGCTACAATGGTCCTTCGAGTGCGCTCATATCAAATGATTTGAATGCCTACTGGAAAGTGGAGTACCAAGCAAGCTTCTTATAAGAAATTTATAAAGAAAGGTTGATTGTCTATCATAATTCTTGTCCTGCTAAAATTGATATTAGGTTTTTAAGGAGTACACGTCCTGGGAGGCCCTTAATTGGGGTCACGGGGAAAAACATCGGTTCTATGCAAGCAGGACCGTCTCTAAACTATTGAATGCCCTGGGCACTGTAGGATAATTGTGACTGTTATTACTGAAGCGTGTAAATAGCTCCACTTTATTTAAGCTTGCGCTTGGTGGTGTTATGATAATAAACGGAATAAAGAAAGGACGTGGATTAAATGATCTTGCCTCGTCACCCAGAAACACAAGATAGAATCAGCCCCTTACCTACATTGGTCAGCACAACGGAACTCGTCTCTATAGTTCACTCTTGCCTCGTAGTCTCGGAAGATAGCAACTCTTGCGGGTTCTAACAGTAGCCATCCATGATCATAAGTCGAAGCGCGTGCCGGCCGGCATTTATAAAGAGGCACAGAATATTTAAAACTTGTAAGGTCTGAATATCACGAGTCAAGTATAACACAAAATATAATCCAAAATAAAAATTAAATAGGAAAAAACGTTACTACATCGTTCTGTCACCAACAACAATAATAATGATATATTCACTTTTTTATATATAAACAAGAAAAATAATCGGCAGTCGCATAACCAATCGGGTTGCAGCAAGGCCTCCCAGGCATCATCTAGTGCAACTTTTACAACGTAAGGGGTGACACGCTGTCTCTGGGTAAAGGACAACCACCGAAGACGCTATGAGCGTCACCAGTTATCTTGTAGGTAGACAGCAAGAAAGAATTGCCAATATTTGCTAGGCCTCTTATTCATTAAAATACGAAAAAATGCTATTTATTATATATTTATAGTTCGTATTTATCATTTGACTTTCGGAAGATAGATATATTTATCGGAAATATCGGTTGGTGATCTGGTAGGAATTAGAGGATCCTGGGCATTTGTCCAGAGTGGCCAATGGAAAAGAAGGGCCTGTGTGCAAGCGCTGAATCTCCAAAATTCAGCAAGGAATGAATTGAGCATATTGTGCACGAATATTTAGGTATGAGCCTTGACATCTTTTAACCGACAGAGCTGAGTTAATTCTTAAAGTGCTTTTTGTAAATGTTCAACAAGGATGGAACGGATTTTTTTTTTCTTGAATCATCACTCTTGATGGTATCATTATTTATCAGTATCCTTTGAATCCTACCAAGAAAGCATGCAGAGAATATGAAAGTAAGAAAAGCCACCCTTAAAGTTCAGAGCTCAAAAATCGCAGATGATGTTTATGAAGACGATTCTTTGGGATTGCCAAGATGTTAAACTTGTAGCCTAACTTCTAGGGGAACAACAATTAAAGGGCTTTATTATAGTACCATCATTACTATATTTGCCAGGATAGCGGCGAGACACATTCACGCAAGGATTGTAAAGTCTGGTCTAAGGGGCACAGGGCACTTAGAACTTGATCACCCTCTTTTTTATTATATTGAAAATGAGCTGAGAATATTTTCTATAAGTCAATAAATACTGGTTGGTTGAAAAAACTTTCCATTCTTCCCCGTTATTCTTCACTCAAATATTGAAAATTTGTTTTTAATAATTCTTTAATTATTGTTTTCGCATTTGCTGCGTTTTTATTGAAAGGAATTTGCCCTCAAAATTCAATTCCTTAGTAAGTCTGTTGATTAGAGATTATTTCTGGAATAGATGTGTGGAAGACACCTTAGTTCACAAAAATGTATTCGAAGGTAAATTCAGCTCTATAATTTTTTTCAGGCTTTGGGTTTATAATGCTCTTATTATGCACGATATTCAAATATTGTTTTGAATTTGTTACAAACAGTGAAATACTCAGTACATTATATCAATTGATTTCTTCCATTCTATTACATGAAAAAAAAAGAAAACTTGGTAGATCTATCCCAACAGTTGAGGAATTCAATCACTCGTTTGAGAAGCAAAATTTGCTTTATCATTTTTATTTCTTCTCAAAGTCACAATGTAGATGAAGAAGTGTGAGAGGGATGCACAGGAACTTGAGGTAACATTTATGGAGTGTGTTTATATATTTTTTCTCACTCTCATCAAGCACAATAAATGTGTAAAACATGTATTTCATCCAAAAATAAGGATATATCTGTACAAAACAATAAATATAAAACAAATAAAAGTCGATAGCAGTAGTTTATCAAATGTCAATAATAACAAAAACTTCATATTTATTATTAGAAGGATCATTTATGATCTGCATTGCAGAATAAGTAATTGCTTTAACTTCAGTACCCTGAGGATGCTTTCCGATTACAAATTCTTCTCCGTAACAAGTACAAGAAAACTTCAATTCATCTCCTGTAGTTACAAACTCATCTATTTCTAATTTCCTTGCTATTAAATTAGGCTCTGCACTGAATAAGAATAATAATTCGTCTAGGAAATAATAAAGTAGATTTTCTAAATCGTCAGCAACGCCCTCGATTCTTGCTGTGTTTTTTATTTCAACTGTATCAATTTCTGTCATGTATCCGAACATTGCCATTCCGCATTGCTCGAAGGCTTCTTTGAGACTGTCCCCCCAAGCATGTAATCTTAACAAAAAAAACATCATCAAATAAATGAAAACAAGGGAATCTGAGAAAGACAGTTGAAAGTGAAAGAATATTTTGCAGGTTATGTTAAAATCGAAATATATTGAATTCAGAACTAGTAAACATTAAAAAACTATAGGAAAGTAGATTCATCAAATGAGCAATTATTGAAGGAATGAATAATAATCGGTGTATCAGTATTGTCGAGAATATTTAATTTGATTCGATTGTTTATAAGTTAGGTTAAGATGTCAACAAACATTTGATAGTTGAAAAATTGTATAAAAATTAATGTGATACTTACTGAACATCTGCAGTATGGTCCAAATCTGTGAAAAAAAGAAGTAAAAGGTGTTAACAAAATTATTGCTGAATAATGAGTAACTGTATTAACTTTTCTTCATTGTAATTTTATTAAAATTTATCAACTTACATTCGTATTTAACAGGCGGAATATTCGGTTGCTCTCCAAAAAATTCTTCCATAGTTGATTTGTGGTTCAATTGTTTTATTTACGATGATATTCTGCAATTTAGTAGTCTACAGCGGCATGCAATTGACAGGACGCTAAGGTTAGGTTAGGCTGCTCAAGCATCTGCTCCAAGATCTAAAATTTTTAATCTAAAGTTTAATAAGTTCATTTGGGTCCATTGAAATTAAATTAGTAAAATTGCAGAAATAAAATCAAGAGTTTAAGTATAATTTTTTATAATTTTGTTCCTGAAAATTTCTACAAATTCAACATTTATTACTTAAATACATAAAAATAAAAATCGGAATTTGAAAAGACTGCAAGAGACAGAACAAGAAGTGATTTTTTTTCGTACGACCCCATGTCAAGAATATTGGCCCAAAACACAACTCTCCCGAAATGCTTCTTTATTGTCAAACTGTACTATTAACAACATTAATCAGGACTAGTTTGAAATTTTTATTTTATCGTTTTGTTTTCAATATTATAATATTAATTTTCACTAATAAAAAACTCATTTTGTAACTCTTAAAATCAATGTTCAAGGGACTTGTATTAGCTCATTTTTTTATTTAGTGATGACTTAATTCCTAATCCGATCTTTATACAAATAACGTTTCCAAATAAAATACGATAAAAATACGAGTCATCTTATAAAACTTTTGATTTAAACATTCATCTAATTGTTTTACTAATGGTTCATCTTTCATCGCAATGGGTTTCTCTTTTGCTACAAATATCTGACTTCTGATGTGCGCTTTGTTTTGTTACTTAGCAACGAAATATTTTGGTGTTTAGTGCACGGCAGACGAGAAAACAGAATCACAAATCGCCCGTGCACGCTGTGAGCGGCCATCTTTGATTTTAAACTCACAGTAAAAATATAATTAGATAAATTAGTACCACTCTTTCCTTACAGACCGACATACAATCGGACATGTAATATAATAATATCTATTTATATATATATCAATAAATTCATATTATAAACCTCTTTGCTTCGTCATCCTTGTTATATATATATACAATTGAACGATAACGTAAAAAAAGAACTGGACTGACCAGTTTATCAATATCCTTATGTTCTTATTAACTAGTGCCTTATATACATAAACAACAATTATATTATCCTTTATATCATTCATTCTAACACACGTACATACGTACATCTACTAACATTTTTTCTGCATTCACTACGAACTTTTTAATGTGGGTAAACAAACAATAATTACCTACAATCTAATCAGGCATTTTAGTGAAACAATCATTACTGACAATTTTGTGGAGGAATGGAGAAAAACTAACAACTTTTATTTTCATTTTTTCTCAACCTCAGGATCCAATCAGATCAATTAAAACGCTCGAACATGTCAATCTTTTTGAGTCCAGTTGGAATTATACTAATAGGATCTTTCACTGTTTTTTTAAAATTTTTTTTCTGAAAGTTGGATTCAAAATAATGACTTTAAAGTTGGTTGAATTCACCAAAATTCTGTAGTTTCTTTAATACATTTTTTTGAAAATTTCATCATATTTCAAATTTTGTGATGACGTATCAATTGCCAGTTATCTAACTGCCAATCAGAGTTACTTACATTTGAACACGTTATGCGCGCGCTTTGTGCGCATGGTCATTCGCATATATTTATAGCCCGTCCAAGCACGAATGTTACATGTTTTGAATAATTTTTATCCGACAGAATGGAGTACTCCTTTTTTACAGCCTATATTGACGTCCAAATGTGTTTTAAAATAAATTCAAGTAGCAAATTGGATATATAAAATATTATTCATATTCGCTTGATGTTACTATACACAATTCTAACAGCTGTGACGTCACTTTGGATATCACGAATTATTTTTAGCAAAGTTATGAATGAAAAGTGTCACATAATCAATTTTTTTCTGTATAAAGGTGTTTAAAATTACTAATTCTATCTTAATAATAGGAAATGAGTACAACTTTTTTTTCGAAAGACCCCATTGTACATTTATAGATAATTTCAAATTGATCATTAGATTAGAGCATCAGATGCATTTTCGCTCTAAATTATCCTTAATCATTGATGATAACTCATAATTTTGATAGTTTCTTAATCACCCTCTACCACTGACGTCGAACTTTTCCAACCAAGCAACGTGGTTTATTATATAAAATATGAACAAAATTTGTATCATAAAATTTTAACATTTTTTGAACATTATTTGGAAGGTCTGTATGTCACTACTACAAAATCTTGTACATTAATCTGGTCACGCATCTGCGCACTTAGCAGTTGCTACTTCACGTGACAACTGTCAGATTGAACAATAATTTTATGATGGATGATAGAAGATTTGTGGAGCATAAATTTAAATTATTAATGATATTGTCGATAATAGTAATAATTATATCTCAAACCAACAATGTACACAAAAAGTAACTGCCAAACAGATTAGACTGTATATTTATGCCAGTACGCAGACATATTGCGCACAAGCTATTTGACGTGACAACTGTCAGATTGAATGAAAATATTGCAATGGGTGAAATGAAATTCCTCAACTAAAATTATGATTTCATCTGTGGAGCACGATATTTTTAATATAATCATAACTCTCACACCAACAACAATTCTTATTTGGGCATAAAGTGTCAAACAAATAAGAATCTTTATTTATGCCAATGCGCACTCGTATTGCGCATATTCTGAAGGAAAATTTGTAAAAATATAGAACGAGTCCTACATTTTTTTTTGAACATTTTGTGGAAGGTATTTTGTTGTGTGCTACAGTACATTTTTTTGATCATAATTTCGGAATACAAAAATGTGCATAATTTTAATTTCACCGAAGTATTAAAAAATATAGTACTTCCGATATTACTGAAGCATGAAATTTTTGTTAGTGTTAGGCATATTGATAGGAATTTATTCTGTCATCTCTTATACTGACCGGCAGCGCGGCAGCACTCATAGAAGAATTTTATATTCAGGATTGCTACCGCGCTTTCAAAGTTTGATACTTTAAATCATTTGTTGTTCAAGGTACTATCAGCAATACTGGAAATACATTACTGACCAAAGCAGTAACTCGATTAGAGAGCAATACTGGTGCTTAACGTTTTGTAAGTGTAGTTTAAATGTTTAAAGGATGTTAGTTTTTCTCAACTTGGTAATTTCTGTACTAAAATGAGGTCTTAGCGGAATCTGCCACTCTTTCGTCCTTCTGATCATTCGCTTCCTCAGTCATTTCGCTGCAGATACTGGATAATAACAATGATGCATCTCTAGCAACAATAGAGTTATCTGTGTATAACAACAATTAAATGCAACAATGCAAAGCTGTGCCTACATACCTATAGAATACAGTGAACAATAAATTTATTTATTAATTTTTTGTTATCATAATAAAGTTAATCTACTAATTTTTGTAACTATTAAAATTCATGTTACTTACAAATGTTCAAAACAAATATAATGATACAATATATTTGCATTGTCCAAGGCATTACAATATACTTTATTGAGCTAGTGTCTATTTTACTAAGTCTATGAAATTTGGCCGTTATCGGGCTATTTTGCAAAACGAACGCAGGAGTTTAATTTCAGAGACAAATGTGTTGTGTATACGAAGAGGCAGCCATTAAGTCTTCTGTTTTGTTTACTTACAGTCGTTTGTCACTAACGGTTTCTTTATTCAAATATTTCTGTTTCTGCTGGCGGTGTTACCAGGAGCGAAAGTTCAAATGGAATATCAATAACTCAACATACAAAATAAAACTCTATTTTGCATATTTCCTACTTGCAAATTACCAACAAGGGAGCAAAAAATGTGTACACATCAAACAAACAAACAAACAAATTATTAGAAAGAATATATCGTTCTATAATCAATACTTGAATTTATTCTTTGAGGCTGATATATGAAAATTGGAAGAAATTGATCAACAAGCTCAGCAATCTTCAAGGAATGTTCGATACCATTTTAGTGCAGAACTAATAATTCATCAATAACATCCATTGGACACATATTTGCATGCATCATGAAACAGTATAAACGAGCTACCTCGTATAACTTCTATGTTATTGAAGATAAAATAAGGGACAATTTTATGTGGGACCAAAGAGGACACCCAATTATTATTTTACACCAGTGGTTCTCAAGATGCAATTTTCACTAAGCATATACTGATATCTGTAGGGAAAACTAGAAAAACAACATCTGGCTCTTGAATTTTGAACATTTTCTAGATTATCAATTCTACTAGTTATATAAAGCTTAGCCTACGTCGTTGAAACATCAATTTGCTGGATTTAAGATTGTTGGGACGTTACATGAATATAATAAAAAGTGAATGAATTTTATGTTAATCGATCAATTGAATTAACAAAAAAATATTTATGAAAATCTCAAGGCATTTAGGAAGCCCTACATGCTTATAACCTCATGAGAAATATTTTTATTGGAGGCAAAAATCGTACCAAAACATTTTATTTCGAAGTACACAATAACGGAGGGACAAAAATATTGGGATAAAAAATTATTGACCCTATTATTCGAGCTTGGGTTGAAAAAAGTGGCCAATTGGATCAGTTTGCATAAGCCTCCAATTAATTTTTCAAACAATATAACAATTGAAAAATGGTAAAAACGTAACAAAACTTTTTGTGGTACGTGGCAGTTAATTCATGACATCTTTCATGATTTATAATTGAAACTGAAGATGGCAGCATTTTTCCGCCGAAAGGACCAAATTTTCAACATGTTTTTTATAGGTTCATTGGATTATGACAAGAACTTAATGAATCCCTCTCCACTGAACATTCGATTAGACATTTACTTGACATTTATTTATTCACTGAAAGTTTTTTCTGCCTGACTTAATAAGGATTGGCCAAGAGCATACAGTTGTGCAAGCCTAGTCAAAGAATCAATGGAATTTATCATTTGGTTCACGGCATGTAGTGACAAATACTCTGTCCCACCGCAATTTCATTAAAAGTGCCTGGACTTTTATCATAACAATTCCAGGAGCAATTGTTATTGTGGAATTTGAAGATGACAGGATGTCTGATGGAACAACTCGGAAGCAATTAGATTGACGATTTAAATTTTAAACAGTCTGCTCTGGCTTTCCAAGGAGAGGAAAACTGTTTGATGCATGCGTAATTTTTTTCCTCTAAAAGATCATTTGTCTTTTATACGGTTGAATTTTTAATAAGTCTAATGTCCGACTAGTTTATTATTGTTGTCATAATAATACTGATTCCAGGATAATTACGTAATAAATAATACCCGAAGGCATTATTTAAAAAAATTACAAACAAGAATATCACGTTTCCTAATTACAACAAGAAATTAAAGTAATTTCTCCGCCATTTCTAAAAATTTTGAGTGAAATAGTACATCAGTCAAACATTACTCATTAAAGGCACCACGGGAGTTGAACGGACGATAATACCTACGGTCAACGTACACAGCTCGGGCCAGAGGCCCTGGGAAAGTACACTGTTGACCTCAGGCATTTTTGTCTTCCAAACATCCTTAATACCTTAATTACTATTTCAGAACGTCTTGACTCATTAATATTCTTTCATCCTCAGCTACAAAATTCAAGAAATGAATGTAGCTGAGGACTGGAGGATATTGAATTGTCAAAATATTTTGAAGACCTATTGAATATTCAACTATTGGGACTAAATACATTCACTCAAACATTTGCCTGATTCCTGAATCAACAATAGTATATTGTGTGGCTGAAGACGAAACAAGACGATTTCAGCGAGGATTGACATCACCCTCGGCTAAAATCTAGTTTTGTCCCGTGCCACACACTGTATTTTTCATATTACCTACATTGAATTTTTCCATATTACAAATTTGTCATAACGAAGCAAATATTTTTGATTTGATTTTTCAGGTAACAAGTCGAGAGAAGCTGCTTGTGATTTATCAATAAGATGTTGTGGTGTACTTGAAATTGTTGTATTAATACTTTTTTTCTTGAAACTCATCGGCCGGTACCACGAGCTCTGTTTTTGGCGCTACTAAGAGCGCTGTGTCAAGATGTGTTTTAACGCAATTAGAATTTTCCCAAATACTTTAGAAAATAATATTCAGATACAAATTACGGAAAACACATATGTCTACAAAATTTATTTGAATATTTTCCTTTAAAATAGCTTGAAATATTTATATTGCCTTAAAACTCCTCTTAGAATAACACTGCTAGTATAGCCAAAAACAGTGCTTGTGGTACCAGCCATCGTCTTTTGATGTAATTTACATCAGTTACGAAAACAACAACTGTCAAATTAACTAAGGTTATATGATTTTCATTTAGAGATTGACAATGAACAAATGCGACTCTGCCAGGGATAAAACGATGTGAGAAACAAATTCAGAGGGCAGAAACAAGCTTGTTTCTCCCCTAGGGTAGAAACAGGCTTGCTTCTGCCTGGATACACTCGCATTTGTGTGAAATTTTCTTGTTTCGACTGACAAAACAGGCGTTGAAATGCGTTGTTTCAAGGCAGGTATTATAAAAAAATATTTTCCATCATGATGTAATTGTAATTGTAATTGTGGAAGGTAATTGAAGTCACTAAGTGATAACAATATCGACGATACTAATGATCTTAATGATGAAGAAATTTTGGGATAACTGTTTTTTTTTTAAATTTCTCAATTCTCTAATGTTTAAATTTGTAATAAGTTTTCCAAATCGTTTCCTATGCTCTGCTAAGAAATAGAAAATGAATGTAGTTCAGAATAGGAGAATATTAAATTGCCAAGATGTTATAAAAACCTATCGGGACTACAAGGCCTATTTTCCAATAATTCATACAATTTTCTGGATCCTTCAATCAACAAAAATAGGTTCGTGCACTGATTTTATCTTGACAACGTGCACAAAATACTTCTTGCATGTTGCCAAGATAAGAAACTCTAGTAATTTTTGTGTTTTAAAATGATCTTAATATTTTTTTGACATCTGTAGTAAAGATGTTATATGCAACTCGTGCACGAAATTTCTTTGGTGGTTTCAAATCAAGCACTAAAGTATAATTTCACGCACTAGATACATAAATAACTATTCCATCTTGATAAATGATTCAAGTGTTGACGGAATGCTGTACCTGTTCTGTTCCAGTACATAACATACGTCAATTCAGGAATTATATGAAACTTGGTCTTTTTGCGTTGTACCCACAAATTTAACATCAACGCGATGGGCAATATGAGCAACATGACCTGTGTTACTCAAATCGTGCACGTCAAATGGATCACTGATAAATTGCTGTCATATTGGCTTCTGTTCTTAATTCACCTAAAAAGTGACAGGGACAGGATTAATATCGCTGTCGAATTGCTTTCGTGTTGCACCATATGTACAAGATTTTTAATGCTCCTTTTATATGATTATAATATTTTTAGAAGAAATTTGTTGTTGATAAGGTGTACCTACATAAATTTTTTGCTCCCTTCATGTGCATAAAAAAAATTACTTCAATGATTCGGAAATGGTTGATCTTATTGATTGCCTCTGATGTGTGTTATAAAAAATGTTGAATATCAAAACAAAATCGCTGATTTTTATCACAAGTAACTTCTTCCAAAACAGCAAAAAAACAACATGTATTTACATAAGTTTTGGTCATAAGTTTGGTTTCAATCTCTAATATCGCAAGAACAACACATGCTTTAAGTAGTGTCACTATAACACGAAACTACTAGTTTACAAAATAGCCTTTTTTGTACTAACACTTCTCATAAGTTCCAATGGCTGGAATTGTATCGCCGCAGTTCAAAATTACCAAAGTCAGATATTTGCGCAGTTACAGAACTTCACCAACCGGTGAACGTCTAGGTTTTAATTGGAAACGTTTTTACTTTTGTTGAATTAAAAAAATAACATGTGCGCAACAGTGGTTTCTCAGACTGGCGGGATTTCTTTGTTCAAAGTGTGCTTTCAATGATCTCGCGTTTGTTCAAGGCCCTACTATAATAACACTAAAATTCTATAAAAATAAAAATGACAGCTACACGAAAAAGAAGTGGTCACCACTCCGTGTAGCAAAACGACTTACTATATCTAAAAATATAGGTGTTAAATATCTATAAACAACTTGTATTGCGCATTAAGGCTAGGCTGAATTTAAGTGCCCTAATCAGTATTGGCGAGAGCCTTCGTTCGTTCGTTCTTTGAGGAAATCGTGTATTGTGATGACTTTTTGTGGATTATTTACACGTGGCAGCGAAACTCAAAACACGCGAGTGATACATTGTTTGTGGTTGTATTCTCATTTACTAGGCCGTCAACTATTTTTCAATGCTTCGATTATTATTCCTTGCGCGTGAATAAAATATAGAGATGAAATTTGATTTCTAGATTTACAGTTTCTACTAAAACAAATAGTCCAAGAATGGACAAAGTCCGCAGTTTAAGGTAGTTGGTTACCTTTTTTTTAAGGCAACAACTGTTCAGGAATGAATTCTTCGTTCCAAAACTGAAGCACATTAACAGCTCGATACTGTGGAAGATTGGCAATTCCAGCTTCAGAATTGAATACATGTTGTCCAAATATGGAAAGAGACAGCAAATATAGAAACCATTTTTGTGCTCTAGTATTAGTATTTTAATTTTCTTAACTCCAATTCTGGTGTGAAGTCACACGCTTGGAATATCAAAACCAAAATAATAAAATGTTTCTTTGTTAGAGTGTTCTAAAAGGACGTGTAATTTGTGTTTTGGAAATCCCGCCATTATGAGCACCACATAGTTGCCCGCGAATGCAGAGACCTCTACCGAACACAGCTAGGAACCACAAATTGGAAACTTGTGGCCGTTTCTATTTTCAATTCATCTACGTAGAGTCGATCCCAATATATATTATATATTACAATATTTTATAATATATATATTTTGATTTCTGTACTAAAACATACGCACACAAACATTTTTTCACAAATTTTCTTAAGAATACATTTGCGAATTAAACGCTTATAACGTTACTAAATAAATTATAATAAATGTATGAGTTTGTTCTGAGTGGTTCACGTGATTTTTACTCAGCTGGACTCTTCATATAGGAAAGTGTTCATGTGCATTGAATCATTACAATTCTCATTTATTTAAAACATTAACAAGTACTTTCCTTTATGATTGAGTAGACAGTATAAAACCAAAAAATACTGGACCATTTTACAATCATTTCCAGTTGTGATTCACATTTTATGAGTACATTACGAATTTATCTTCACTTTTAATTTTAATTTCTAGCTTTAAAGCTCATAATTTATAATTAAATAGTCAAATAAATATATATTTTGTGAAAGTTTGTTCTCAACCCCATGCATTCAAAAATACAACAGTGTACTTTGAATTTTAATTATTACGGTGATCAAATTGATTTAAATTTGAGAAAACTTAATTGACTGTTACGTGTAATGCTCAAAATGATTTTAAAGAACATATTTCGAATATCAGAGCATTAAACATAAACAATGTTATACTCATCTGGAGCATTATGAAAATTAGTGTCCGACCGTAGATTCAGCTCTGATTTTGTCATTCCAAAATTCGTCTTCGACAAAAGCTCAAATTTTTGCCTAAAAAGAGAGGGTTGGACTGTTAAATTTCGTAGTGCTCCTGCATGAATAAAAATTTCCTCTATAACATTAAATTAGCCTAAATTCAAGCTCAATAATTTATAATGGTCCAGTATACATGGCACAATTCAAAAAGCATGGCTGTGTATATATAGCTTCGAAAAAAATTGAAGAAACCGTAAAGTAATCCACAGAGTTCGTTAATGTACTATGAATGTATAATTGAAGCCATTTTTGCATCAGTATACCGTTTTGCACAATAATTCACATTCCATGTTCATATTAACGAACAATGAGTTTATAATGTAATACCCTGTATAAATGATTTACATAGTTACATAGACAACGATGTATTCGCAAGTATAAAGTGCTAAATTGATTTTTCAAAGTACAAGCTCTGTTCGTTCACTTTTACAGTAAATCATTCACGAAAAATACAAATTTAATTTTTTTTTGTTCAATTCTTATTGCAAATGGTGAAATCTCTCATAACGAACACTTTCAATAAAGAGTAATTCGCATAACGAGTGACGCGGAAAGGGGAAGTCCTCTCTTCTCGTAACTCATGTTGACTTATCGCGCCGGTGCGTCAGACTTAAGAAGCAAAAGTTATGCAGGAGAATTTATCAGTAGAGCAATTATCTTCTGGTGTAATAAATTAGAGAAACTGTTGCATCGTACATTGAGAAGCATGTCCCTAATAAGGTGTTAAAAATTCTTCCAATCATAATTCTTTGAATAAATGATAGAAATCAAGAAGAAATTGTTTTATTTTTAACGAGTGTTTTACATTACGAGTAAGATACTGGAAACGATTTATGAGAGGCCCTACTTAATTCACATTTATGACAATTTTTATTTTGTCCCGAAATCTTCAACAAGCTCTAATTTGCATTTTTCGTCCTGGATCGCGAACAGAGTCATTAATAGTTTGTATATAAATTGATACTCACTTTTACAAGCATATATACACAGTCACTATAAATTTGCTGACATTGGCATTCCTGCAACTATATTAAAGTTATACTGCGGATACTTGCATATCATCAATGCTTCGTTGGTACGTTTATCATGAGGGCTAATGCTGTTATGCGCATGTCCTTGACCTTGATGCATTGTCGCTGTTAGCAAATGTACTTTCAGGATTTCAAGCATGCGTAGTACAGCATTAGCCCTTACTGGCAAGAAGTATCAGCAGTATATGTATGTGAACTGATTTTCAATCCGCATACATAGCTCACCTGTCATTTGAAATTCCAATTGAAACAGTGCTTCGATTCTCAAGCTTAATGAAATGCTTTAAGGGAAATATGTATGCGAACAGACAGCAGTTGGAACTGAATTAAGTAGTTTATAAAATGTAGTATAGTGAATATCGTATAGAAAAGATGATTTCTGCTGGTTGTGAATTTGGTGTAGAAGGTGGAAGAATGGTTATTGGAAACGGGTAATGCTGCTGTTGCTTTGATATGAAAAAGTTGTGCCTGGAGTCGTTGACGATGCAAAAGAACACTATCATCAGTTTCATATGCTTGCCCTGTGCACTATACTCGTAGATAATAGTACAGCACCCATCAGAATTCAGAAGATCGGAACCGGAAAGAAACCAACATGGCGTGGCAGTCGAGAGGAGTGTTGCACTGATACAAACAAAAGTCGTGGTGTTCTGCAGCTAATTTCAAATCTTGTTTCTGTTAACTGCTACTATACTCAGTTCGTACTCTACAATTCCAATGACTACGTAGATCTCACATTTAACAATATTTTTTTAAAATTTTCTCGCTCTGCATTATACGTCTAAATTGCCATATGTTTTGTATGTCACTAACAATAAAAATCGCGAAACCAATATTGTCGAAAACCCAATGGCCTATAGAGTGACTGCTCTGGCTGTTTGTCCAGTATATAAACAAACCCAAATCTCAAATTCGGATGGGGTATCCGAACTTGAATTACTTCGAGTCTCAAGTCATATTGCTAAAAAATATTGCAACAAACAAACAGAACAAAACAATGGTACAAACATGGATTGGATATCACTCGTATCCCTTCTTTTATCGTCGTATCTCGCTAACAAATAACAATCTATTATATTATAATTTGATAACACTTGTTTGTATGTATATACTTCGCAACAGCCAAGAGTGCCAACAGTGTGGTGTGCGCTGTTATCTTCTTTACCTACTACAAAATACAGTTTTATAATTATATTTTCTTACCAGTTGGAGATAAAATGGAAGATATCAAAGGAAGGATTTCAAAATGCCTCATTATTTCCATCCAATTGCGACTTTCTCATAACAGTAATTTGAAATATGTATTATTTGATGAAAGCATAATGGCGGCTATTTTTCAGGAGGTTGACGCTTAGAACACGTCTATGAACATCCACTAAAAGATAGCCATTATACTCAAATCAAATACTTCAATGGTCGACAATAGTTTATGCTCGAAATATATTTGAATTCTTAATGAAAATATAGGCTTACAACAGTGGTAAGAATCCAAAGGAGTAAGAGACAGAACATCTGAAGTGAATACTTCCTATGCCACTATGTGTGCGTTAAACGCAAAGTGCAAAGCGTTTAACGGTTCTGTGGAGGGGAAACGTGATAAAAAAAAATAGAGTCGTTGAAAGCATCATTATTTTCTTTGGCATTTTGATGATCGTTTCAGTTAATAAGTGTTTTGACATCATCAATACAACAATAATAACAAATTTATTTCTTGAAAAGTATTCAGAAGAAATCATTGAATTTTTGTTGAATAATATTTTTTTTTATATTCAAATATTTGCTTCTTTTAAAGCCCGTATATAGAACATCAACTTTCATATTCAATTTACTCAAAAACAGGACAAGAGAATGTCTCCAAAAAAACTCCTTTGTGCTCTTGTTGTGATTATTAATGTCCTGTTAAAATTACAAGATGTTGTCATCACTTCATGTTTTCATATTCTACCTCCTCAACCCCAAAGATTATAATAAGAGCTCCAGAGTGTATTTCTTTTGAATATATTCTGAACCGATGAATTTTTGAGTTTTTGACTAATATTGAATACTTAAGGGTTGATTATAGATTTAATGTCCGACTAGTTTATTATTGTTGTCATAATAACACTGATTTCAGAGTAATTACTCAACAAATAATAACTGAGGGCATTATGTCTCAAAATAATGCCCTCGGGCATTATTTTGAAAAATAACAAACAAATTTCCTAGTTACAGCAAGTAACTAGAGTAATTTTTCTTACAGAAATCAAAATGACAGAACATACATTGCTACAAATTTTGATTGAAATACAACAAAAGTCGGACATTAAACCTTGAAGGCACCACGGGAGTTGAACAGACAATAATGCCTACGGTCAACGTACACACCTCGGGCCAAAGGCCCTCGGAAAGTACACTGCTGACCTTGGCATTATTGTCCGTCTAACACCTTTGATACCTTAATTACTATTAATGTCCGACAAGCTTATTACTGCTGTTATAATAATACTGATTCCAGCGTAATTACTTAACAAATAATACCCGAGAGCGAACAAATAATATCACGTTCCATAGTTACAGCAAGTAACTAAAGTAATTTCTGTGACAGAAATCACAATGACAGGACATACCATGCTAAAAATTTTGATTAAAATAGTACATTAGTCGGACATTAAACATTGAAGGCACCACGGAAGTTGAACGGACGACAATGCCCACGGTCAACGTATACAACTCGGGCCGGAGGCCCTTGGAAAGTACACTTTTGACCTCAGGCATTATTGTCCTTTCAACACCCTTGATACCTTAATTACTATTTTGAATATTAAGAAAATTTTGGCATTCCGCAATATGACAATCCTTGATAAATGTGATAAATTAAAATTTTCCCACATTTATTATTACGAATCACAGATTACAGCTAACCTAATTGTGCTAAAGTGCTCAAAAACATTCCTGCTAATAGATCACTTGTAATTAAGGAAATTCAACATTTCTGACTTCAAAATGTGACATAAGAAGGTTAGATAATCAAATATGGAAATAATCCCAAGAATACCAGGTTTTTCTTCATTTTCTATTTAGGCTACACTTACTGATGTTTTCATTTTGAATGTAACATTCTTAAGAGTTATATTACATTCAATTTTCAATTAATTTTGGTTGCTAATCCAGCAGCATAATTTCATTTTATATTATTGTATAGAATAAAAGTGTAAGTCACTACTATAAACTCAAATTCGACAGTGGGTTCAATTTTCTATACTTTTATTTTCCCTTCCTTTTTATCTTTTGAAAGATTAACGTTTTTTTTCTACTATTCTTCGACATCATTTGATTAATTAGTTATAAGAAGTATTCACTCAGCTGATTGTAACGATACACAAATCCCAATTATCTCTGAAAAACAGCCTTTGGTTTTTGGGTTGAACTATCAAGATGCATTAATATTCAAACAGTTGCAAATCAAGTATTTATGTCCGACTAGTTTATTATTGTTATTTCAATAATACTGATTCCAGGGTAATTACGTAGCAAAAAATACTCGAGGGCATTATTTTTCCTAGTTACAGCCAGTAACTAGAGTAATTTCTTTGACAGAAATCACAATGGCAGGACATATATTGCTAACATTTTTGATTGAAATAGTACAAAAGTAGGACATTTAACATTGAAGGCACCACGGGAGTTGAGCGGACGATAATGCCTACGGTCAACGTACACACCTCGGGCCAGAGGTCCTTGGAAAGTACACTGTTGACCTCGGGCATTATTGTCCTTTTAACACCCTTGATACCTCAATTACTATTTTGTATGAAAATAAACACCGCATTCCAACTATACAATGAATCTAATACGAGTAGAACATGCTTCTTGAATCTTTGTAAGGCATAAGAAAGTCGTTAAGGAGATTCGAGCGTGGATGCGAAAAATTGGGAAATTGGTTTCAACCACCATAGACAATGTTCCCAAATTTGAAAAAAAGAAGGCTGCCAACCAAAAAACAAGCAAAAATCAATTCAGAGAACATACCTGTCTACATCGTGTCTTGTTAGGATTCGTCGTTTTTAATTTATTGATCCCTCCAAATATAGGGTGATTGTATTTAACAATATACTATCAATAGAATAATTTACAAGCTTTCCAATGACAACTAGAATTTTGTTCTAATTTGCCTAAAGTGCCATGAGAACCTCATCAGATTGAATGAGCATTTCCTTAGTAAGACGACGTTATCAATTTTCATATTGGGATAGAATCAGGATAATCTGATGCAATTATAAATTATTTGCATAAAGTCATTGGTGTCCGACCGAAGGTCAGATTTTGGCCGAAGCCGATTGTTCGCTTCCAGCCGTAACCTTCGGCCGAAGCCGAAGCCAAAGCCAAATGCTCCACCTTAATAGAAAATTCTGTAATACTGTCTAAAAACCATATTATCAATGCAAACTGTGAAGGAACTATTTGGTGTGATGCATGATAGTAGTAGTAGTAATAAAAATATGCTCCAAAAATGTCTCCTTATTATTCAAAGCTTCTTTTAAAATAATAAATCTTCTGTCCAAACTCGTACGCTCTTTAAGTGGAAATTTTGAGGGAAAAAATCCTCCTACGATCGAATCATGAAAAACTATGAAAGTGAATTTACTCTACATGATAAAATAATACCACAGCGACGACTAAATGCAAGAAATCAAGACAACATTGCTGCTGTAAGAGCTAGTGTTGACAGTGAAAGCTGAAAGTTATCGGTACATTGATAAGGATTTTTTTGTGTCCTCAGTTATAATAAATGGATTTGAATATTCTTCCAACAGGATACTTCTATGCCACTCTTCTGTTGAAACCATTGACACGTTCCTACAAGATCGTCTATTTGTTCGGTCGGACACTAAATGTCATCCAGATTATACCCAACTAAGGCTCTTCTCAGGATAAGCATATGTAGAAGTGATTTCTTCTTTAACTGATCATACTGTTTAAGATCAACTGAGGTTCTTCTCAGAATAACCAAACAAAAAAGTTATTTGATATTTATTCGATAATCCTGCTCAGAACCAACTGAGCTTCTTTCCAAAATAACCTAGTAAAAAATTGATTTGGTTTATATTTGGTTGTCCCGATTAAGCCAAATCAAGCTTTTTCTCTAAATAGCTCATTGAAAAGTTACCTGTTTTTTATCTGGCGGTTCTATTTAGGACCAATTAAGGTTCGTCTCAAAGTGACATCATGAAAGAGTCAATCATCTTGTTCAATACTAGCCTTAGCTAGTATCAAAACAATCTTATAGCATTTTGTTTTGTTTTCAATATGGTTATACTGATCAAGACCAAATAAAGTACTTCTCAGGATTTGGTTGTCCTATTTAGAAGCAACTCAGATGTCAATCAAATTCACTTCTGTCAAAAAAGTTACAGAATAGCGAGATTTTCAAAAATAAATTCTTCCAAGCGGTGGATCGATAAATTTCAAGAAATTTTGAATGATTTCTGATAAGAGCCACATAAGGTTGCCTGATTAGGGCCACATAAGTACCTTGTTTCTATGAAAATATTACCTGATTTGGTCATACAGTCTAGTCGACATTGTATGACAAAAATATCTTGTTGAGCATTCTGGAGATATATTACTAATTTTTTTCCTAATTTGGAACATGGTCTACTGTCGTCTGTGCAAGTTTAGAGCAATTTCCAAGTCGCTTGCACCCACGCTCGAACCTCATTAAATTAATAAGAACATTTTGCTCTTCCTGATATAGTGGACAAGATGTCATCAAAAATCACTTATAATAAGGAATGATTGATATCAAAATTGGGAAAGTTTGGGATTCAAAACTCAAAAATTTCCAAATTTCATGGGGCCATATATAAAACGTACTTTGGGAACCAAATTGCCATCATCAGAATGAGAAGAAAATAATTATATAATATGTAACAGAGTAGGAAGCTCTTCACCAAATTGTAGCGAGAATATTCTGACTGTGTTGAAAGTATATTTGTATTGATTTTATTGAGTCTTATTTAGATAATGTTGGGATTATAAAATTTTCTCAAACCAATTATCTGTTTCAAAACTCCACTCAAGCCTTGGTTTACCTTAAAAGGAGCCTGTTCAACTTAGTAAAAATTCTTCTAACAAACATTACTATAGAAGTGAAGCTACTCTTAGGGTTAACCAATGATTGAAATACTGGTCATTGTGATGATGAGAATTTGGTCCTCAGAATGCGTATACGGACAGTTAAAATCGGGTGATTTTCAAATCTTGGAATGAATGATGGGTAAGAATGTATGAGTTGTTGGTAAAATGAAAGATGTCAACGCACACCACACTGGCACTAAGTAAACTTCTTGCAGTCCTAAATAAAGTCATCTATAGTGTGCAGTAGTTAGTAAATCCCGGTAGCTCCGGCGCCGTGAGTTTAGCGAGTCCGATGGCGGATCGGTGGCCGGGAGAACACAATTAATCCCTAATACGAGTAAACTCTATGATGTCCATGTGGATGTGTGTGTGTGGGGCGTTGTCCTCGCGCACTGCACACAACTCGTCAACAACGAACAGAGCAGCGACGGCAAAAAGTCTGTTGATGGTACGGCGATGAGGAGAACCAGCACCAAGGCCAGCATGACGAGGAGGAACGACGGAGCACCTCGGGTGTGTATGGCGAAACCTGCCGCGATGGGGCTACAACGTGGCGTGGCACGCTGCCCCGGCGCTGCACATGCTCCAGGGCTCCACGACGCGTTCGTTGCTCCATCCCGACACTGCAAACACGGCGGTCGCCCCGGACCGTTGCAATACGTGTAGCAGCATTCGTTCTCCCCGTGCGATGAACGCTCCCTCTGCATTCCCGTTTCCGGGATATTGGGATCTGAAACACCAAATCAACTTTTTATCCATTTCAAATTTTGAACTTTGTACGTCTACACGATGTCTGCAATGTTTTCCAATGATGAAGCTCAAAGACAGAAAAGACTACAAGATACATGAGCAAAACTAATATTGAGCTAGAAAATAGACATAAAGAATAATAATAAGCAACCGTAGTGATTCCATTACTTTTCTAGAGCACTCAGAAGGAGAATAATTGAGATGCTGCAAATTTTTTTTTAATAAGATGTACTTATCCGTATAGAGGTCCACTTAGACGATTAAGATGATTCCAAAAGTTGAGCCGGTCTGTTTGTTAGTCTGTCCTTGAGTTGGTGTAAAATCCCACTCGGTAGAAGCCGCAGCGTTTCAGCAATCGAGTTTAAATTTGGTATACAGGCATAATTTTATCGTGGTTGGACCGTATCAGATTATGGCTGAAATTGGTTTACCAGCAAATTTTCTGATTTTTGGCATAACTTTCACAATATTAAAAATGTTTTCTCAAAATTATGTACAAAAAAGCAATTTTGATGGTCCCATCGAACTTGTTTTTTTGAGACTTCTTGAGTTATAATGTTTTGTGAATGGATTTCATGCAAAAAAATAATAATACTACCAATTGTATTAGACGTCCCTATCGAAAAGTATGACCCATCATAGTAAAAATTGGAAATTATTATGAAATTCATGTACTAATATTCTAAAAAATTTATTAATCAAGACTATATCTATCTCCAACAGAGAATGCACATTGGAACAAGGGACATTGAGAGAAAACACAATTCATTAGCAGAGGAAGGAACTAATAAATAAGCTATGAGGAATCTAATACAACGAAATACTTTCCTAGAAAACAAATTAATAACATTTATGATACATCTTTCTTCTTCTTTCTTGATGAAATTTAATACCATATGACAATGGTATACGCTATACAGACACGGAAACTTTGGTATTATTTCATTTCTCAGCGGTGAGTGTTATGATTATCGGTCAGCTTTCTCTGCGGTTTATTGCTTGACGTTTATGCCGTAAGAGGGTACTTCGTCCATGAATTATTTACGGACTGAAGCTTTTGCAGAAGTGTTTATAGCCGATTGCAACGCTGCATTGATACTTTAGTTTTTATTGCGATTTAGGATAATCGAAATTTATATCTTCTCACCGACATCGTAAATTCCGCATTAAACTTTCTTATCAGACAATAAAATTTTCTTGAATTTTTTTGGGACATCATATAATATTTTCACAACCAACTACCTTAACAACATATATTATATGTTGCTGTATCTGTCAGATTATAGAATCCCATCTGAAAGACGTGCGGAAAAAATTGGCCGAGTTCGAGTAGATGGTCTAAGATCGCTTCTAAGTTGTAGAAGTGATCTGATTACTGATGCCAAGGACCTGCTCCTTCATACCACTTCAAGGGCTTGAGGATTCTTCAATTTTGTTGGTACTTCTACGTAAAAATTAACTTACGTACCAAATTTCAACTTTCCAGGACTATGAGAATTGCTCAAATGGTAATGATTTGCAGAACTAGCACAACTAGACTGAATTCGGGATTTCAAGTAAACTTGGTGACCTCGTCCAGTTCAAATAGGTTGAGAACTAATATTTAATTCAAACCAAAGCTACCAGGTTTCAAATAAACGCCCAATCGTTTCCAGAAAGATATAAAAACAATGCTGGTCTTTTTTGATCAATGGTTGTAAATAAAACGACTTCCAGAACATCGTTGCTAGCTCACTGTCAAGCTGGAAGTGTCTTCCAAATAGAAACTATTTCCAAACGAGCTGTGAATGTACCTGCTTCCAGAACACCGCCGTCTGGCAAATAACTTGACTGTTTGTTGGAAGTGATTCCAGTTAAAGGCGTTTCCAGAATCGAGTACTAAATATGGGTCAGATACTTACAACTACTGTATTTCAATGCCCGTGTTCACAATGTTCTTACGTATTTCTTACGTTTACGTATTGACATAAGAGCTACGTAATGAAAACGTAAAGTTGAGATAAATTCAACTTTATGTTATGTTTACGTACGAAACAACTGATAGCGCATGCGTCAACTTTGAACACATGTTTCCATCTGACCGTTGACAACACCCTGGATCGAAACATGCTTTAAATATGATTGACATAGAATTATTAATAAAAAATCCAATAATTTCTTCCCGTCTTAATATTTCTCTCGTTGGCGACTTTTATAATAACGCAGTTTCAATCTGGTTTCAATAATAATGAAACAATCGCAACATCTTTTTCAGACATCATACAATAAAACAAAACAGACTAAACTCAAAACTAATAAAAGTGAAACCAAGGAAAAACATTAAACACGAAACAGAATCAAAATCAACAGAATATTTGAAAATGACAGTTGGAGAAACCAACACAATACATCAATAACCCTAGTTTGTACCAACGTAAAATGAAAAAAACACTTAATTTTAATATTCTACGTTACGACCACTGTGAACATACATAATTTCTTACGTTTATGTTCTTACGTACTCCTTATGTTTACACACATTGTGAATTGGCACTTAGCAGCGTTCTGCTAAGAGAATGAAGACAGGTTTTGAATAGAAACTGTTAACACTAATCTAGATGCACTAAAAGTGATATCTCATCTAATTGAGATAGATATTGTAACGTCCAAAAGTGTCATAATTCGTTGAAATAAAATAGGCCCTGAATTCATCCCTGTTGTCTGGGCGAAACCTGTTATCTCTTTACGTCGCGCCACGCGGCATTCGAGAATAACGTAGAAATTTTTGGATGTTTGGTTGCCGTATATATAAGAGCGAACGACATGACTGAAAGAACAGTGAATAGTGATATGGAGTTAATATTCGTAGCGCGATAAATAAATAAGTTGTCGAAAATAAATATTGATGGCTTTGTAGTTGAAGAAATAAATTATATAGTGTTTGTTCAGTAATATTTCGAAGAATAAAACTTTTATTTTGTTTTCATCCATCAAATAGTGACTCTTTTTTAGAACAATAAACGATTTTTTGAAAGCAATAAACATTACAATACTCTGGTATAAAGCCACAAAGCTCTAAAGCGTGCCGCTCAGATGAAAGAGGTAACTTTAGGATACGGGCCTTTGATAATGATTCTTGTAGGGAGTGATTTCAGAAAGGGACGCTTCCAGAATCAAGTTCTGGTATGGGTTAGGTTGTTTTAGTGGTTTTGATTTGAACTACTTCCAGAACATCGTTACTTCATATTCACAATAAATTGCTGAAGGAAGCTTCCTAATAAGAGTCTACATTTTGATTCGAATATACTTTTTCATCTAAGCTGAAAGTGACTCCCAAGTATGGATCCTTGGCAATGATATTTGTTGGAGGTGATTTCAATTAGAGGGACTTTCAGAATCGAGCACTGGATAGGGGTCAAAATGAATAGCTGCGTGCTAATCATGGAAGCAGGCTGTGGATAGAACTTTGTTGCTGAATATTTTAGTACAGTAGCTGGACGAGGCATCTCTATGAGTTATTAATTCTACATTTTGATTAGTGATGCATCAAGTCGTCTGCTCAGGTGAAATACATTATCAATATGGGTGAAGGCAATGATCCACCTCTTCATTCAAGAGATTGAAAGAGGAAAAAAAGTGCTGAGCTTGCATTAATTCCCAACAAGCTGAATTTTTGTAAGGGCTTGAATACGTCCTGTCAAATACTATGTCAAAAGTCCTATCGATCCCGCTTGTGCGTTGTTTTTCACTTACTTGTACAAAGTAATAAGTAAGTATTGTGAAACCGACAAAATTCACCTATCGAGATTTTGATGGAAATATCCGTTTTGAGCATTCCTGAATCCATTTTGACTATTTTTGGCTTGATGTCGGTACGTATGTTCGTGCGTGCGTGCGTTCGTGCGTAACTCGCAAATCTCAAAACTGGTTTAACGTATAATGTTGAAATTTTGTATTCAAGACTGGTATAAGGTATAGTTGTGCACCTCGCATTATGGTTCCAAGCGTCTGTACCGGAAGTGCACTTTACTTGAAACTTTTTTCGAATTTTCCTAATAAATCCAGAATGATCAACCGTAGGATGTTGAAATTCAGTATTTGAACTTGATGTTGTATCAGAATGGTTATCTGCTATTTTTGTAAGAATCGGCCAGGCCAGAAGTGCACTTCACTTCAAACTTTTTTTAAATTTTTGGCATAAATATAGAATGATTCGCCATAGCATATTGAAATTTCGTATAATAAACTTCTATAACATCTCATTGTACATGTTGCATTATGATTGCGATCGGCTAAACCGGAAGTGCACTTTGCTTAAGACTTTTTTTAATTTTCCGCATGAAACCAGAATGATCAGCCGTAGGATACTGGAATTTAGCATTTGAAATTGCTGTTGCATCTCAATGGTCATTTTCTATTTTTGTAACAATCGGCTGAGCTGGAAGTGCATTTTATACAACAGACTTTTTGAATTTTCCGCATAAATTCTAAACAATCAGTCGTAGAATATTTAAGTTTTGTATTAGGCACTTTTATAATATCTAGTTGTATACCTTGCATTATGATTGCTATCGACTAAACCGGAAGAGCACTTTATTCGAAGCATTTTTTGAATTTTCGCTTAAACCCAAAACGATTGAACGTAGATTGTTGGAATTCAGTATTTAGGACGATTATACTGTTTAGATGCCCATATTTTATTCTTATTGAGATCCACCGAGCCGGAAGTGCACTTTACTTGACAGTCTTTTGGAATTTTTCGCATAAATTCGAAACGATCAGGTGTAGAATATTGAAATTTGGCATTTCAGTGTGCTGTAGCATCTGAATGATTGCCTACTATTTTCATAACAATAGACTGAACCGGAAGTGCACTTCAGTAGAAATTTATTTTTCAATTTTGCGCATAAATTCAGATCTGTTGATAGTCGTAGAATTTTGGAAATCAGTATTTAGGAATGTTGTAGTATGAGAATAATGGCCTACTGTTTCCATAGCAACCGACTTGACTGAAAGTGCATTTTACTTGACAGATTCTTAGAATGTCTTGGGTAAATCCAAAATGATTAACTGTGGAACGATGAGATTTTGTGTTTGATTATATATATCCAATGATATATATAGAACGTATAAGACTTTCTACAAAAAGGTGTTCCGTTCTCGAGTTATCGCGATTTCAAACCTAAAAAATACGAAAATGCATTCGTTTGTAGCCAGTATGCGTCATTTGAAGGAAAAAATATTGGAATATTAGTTTTTGTGATTCATGCACTTAAATACGAAATATACGATTAAGTGGGTAACGTCAACAGTCCAGTCAGTTTTAAACGGTTTTTCATAGTAAATAGATGTGTTTGTAGATAGTATTTTATAAAAATGTTAGAAGTTTGCTTCATTCGCAGTGAATCTTTGACTGAAGGTGAAATAAAAGAGTGCAGTTATCTTGTATCCCTTCAACATCTGCTTCTGCTTATCAGCATTTATTTCGTGTGTTCTATCAATTGCAAGTGTGGTTGTACAATGAACTGAATCCTGAAGACTGGGACTGTAAATTGATGAATAATAGTTTGGAGCCAAGAGCCAATCCAGATATTATTTCTACCTGCTCCAGAGAAACTGCTGAATACAATTTTGTAATTACAAGAAAGGCTACACGAATCAAATGCAAAAGATGAATATTCTTTCGAAATCGGTGAGGATCTAACTGATCTCTCTTAGAGCAGTCAACACAAATTGAGCAAGAAGAGGAAAAAACGAGCGAAGAGGGTGATCATTTAGAATTTGATGATGAATAATGTAATGTTCTTACTGCTACAAGTTTCATTATATCAATAAAATATCGTCCCATTAAATTATATATATAAATATATTGTGAAGTATTTCTACTGCAGAAACCACGTTGAAAAAAGCGCCGTGTACACTACTTCAGAGGTGGTGCTGAAATGAGTGCATTCCTACGGTCTGAAATCGTGATATCTCCAGAAAAGTACTGACACCTTTTTTGTAGAGAATTCCACGATCTACAAACTTCTTCTTGTCCATTTTTTCAGTAGTTCTCATATTTTCAGAGATCTACGCAAAAAACTAAGATCTGTGACCTTTGATATCGGATAAAGAACAACGCTCAAGCGGAATCAATCAGGACTTTTGATATAGCATTTGTCGTAGCGTATTCAAGACCTATACAAAAATCCAGCTAGCTAGGAATTAATGCAAACTGGAATATCTATTATGTCTGGACAATATGTACCAAATTCAACTACCTTGTTAAATTTTACCTCTTTTGGGCACGTAAATACCACCTACTAATATTTAATGTGTTAACGATGGAATATCCTGGCTTTTGCATCCTTACCAAGCTCCAGTCCTCTGGGGTTCCTGAATGTAATTTCATTTTCTGATGAATCGGTAAGGCATTTTCGCATATTTTTGGGTTCTTCTCATTCAAAGAGAGGATTTTGAGCATCTGTTTCAACAAAACCTGTAAACTTCTTATTGGGTTATGATTCACGGCCATTGAAAAACTCAAAACTGTCACTGCGGTTACAGAAGGTCGAAGAAAAGTATCTCTGATATAGCGGGATATCTTTTTTGTCTTGGATGTTTCCAAATTTCTTTTCCAAGACGAAAATTGAAGGATTCATTAATGGAATGGACTTTTAAGCAAAAAAGGGTTATTTGATTTGACCACGTTATCATTTTCAAAGTTAATTATGGGATAATAAGCGATTAGAATATAATTGTAGCTTCGATAAATAATAGAGCTGAGAGAAAAAAAAATATATAAATAGGTCTTCATTTCATGCAAGTAGAAATGGTCAAATTTTATGATCGCCCATTGTGCAGTCTACCTTACTTCCTATTTCAATAACGGTTGACACAGATCTGGAACAAAAATGCGGTGTGCACTCCTACGCATATTTTAATTAAAATCGAAATTAAAATCTGGCGTAATCCTCATCTGAATATAAGTGCAGCCGAGATGAAAAATATTTGTCCATTATTATACACTTCAAATCTTGACGGCTTGGCGTTTTAAATATGAATTTGATTTATGATTCAAAGAATATTTTTCATATAGTCAATCAAAAATATGTTTTTAATTAGTGGTAGTTCCCTCCCTTTTCCATGTTTTAATGCTATTAAGATTCTTTGCAATTGTGTGTAATAAGGTCTTGCGTATCTCAAGACGAATAGTCCCCTTGGGAACAGCCTCAGTGAAACATGACAGATGCTGAGAAGAATGAAAAGTAGCAAAGAAATGAAAAATATCTTGCAGATAAGCTACGTGGAATTTCACAATCCAAATTAAATCGCAGATTTGAGGTTAGGACCATTTTTGGCTCTTTTTGATCTCGATTATCGTATTGGTTTCCTTATCACATTTCTCTCTTTTGAAGCTCATGTAACCTATATTTGAGCTTTACACGCACAGACCGTTGTCAAGTGGAATTTGAACAACTAGTAATTCCATCAGATACAATCAATAATTCACGGCTTCTCACTTAATCGGTCCACGTTGAAGAGACATGTGATGCAGAAATGAGAACTGCTAGTAAACATCTGCCAAATTGCGTGACCGCTCACAATTTACGAATTTTGACAGCTGGCGTGTTTGGATGTTCTTTTAGTGTTGGGTTATGTTTCTTCAGTGGATTGAGATGTCTCATTTTGTATTTATGTGCACGCAGGAAGACTTTTTGGTCAAGAAAAACGTAAAAATGGGAACCGGACTTTGAAGTTTGTCTCATCCGTCCTTTGATTTTGATTTGATTAAAAGCAAAGGTGCGCTGAATGGATAATTTCTCCAATTTCTGATGATGTTGTTTGACAAACGTACAACCTTGTTGTGATGTCATTTCGTTTCATTCCCTCGTAATATTTTCTGTATTTATTCATCTGTCATCAGCTAGACAGTATCAATGGCAAAAAGTGTTTTCTAGTGTAACATCCGTCCATTCCCACAAAAGTCGCAAGTCGCACGTGGGCTTCGAACCCTCAGCTGGAGCAGTTGCAGTGTGAATAATCTCCTTAAACCACTCAGCTGCGAAAATCAGCCAATAAAAATGACCTACTTGCGATATTATGTTTTGCTCAATGATCAACAACAATACCCCATTGAAAACGCTGTAGACGTTTTATTCACTTTTTTGTCCAGATAAACGGTGCTGTATTTGAATAGAAAAAAATTGAGTACTTGGTACAGAAATCATCAAATACTCTGGAGATAGTTATTAAGTTTGGTGTACAAACCAGATGCATTTAATTTGGAATCTCCTAGGACTTGGCTTGCATTCAAGGCAATTAGTTGCTTAACTTACCGATGGACAAAGACGTGGAATAGAGGAATTAGTAATTATTACATCTCATCCTGAGATAAGACACCTACGTGTATCTTCCACAGAGCTTTGTATTTGACACTAAGTGAAACTACCTGAGGAATATCATAACGTAGAATGAAAATGACACTATTGAAGGTTTAAGTGAGGAGAATAAGCTGTTCTGTACTGTTCATAAATTGAAGCAAATATAAACGGAACTAATGAGCAAAGAAAGACACAATCATTTGAAGTTATTAAATAACTAGTATCCATGGTCACGCCACGCGTGCTACGCTTACTACGTTTACCACGCTACCACGACAAGATACTTGAGAATACCAACGATTTCTACTCTAGTATACCCTTATATGAAGTTGGGAATGAGAACTTTAAAGTTGAAATGGAGGATACTGAAGACTTACCAAGACAGAGGAAGGTAGGCTCTCCCGCATACTGCGTAGGGTAGGCGGGCGCGCGATCTCCGGGAAGCAGATAGGGGCATCGCTGCTCCACGGCCTGGCACACGGCTCGACATGGCCGCACGCGCCCACCAGAACCCGACAAGTGAGGCACCAAGCTACTGCACACCCATCGTCTATATGCCTCCTAGAAAACAAAATATATTGAATAAAACATACGAAATCATTGAAAAAAAGCAAACAAATTTCTATAAACGAAGAACTCTCATTGACGGACTCAATCTATTAAGTCTTGTATCAAATAAATCAAAATACGGTAACAAGGTACTTGAGCTCTTATGCGCATGCTCTTGACGTTTGAGACATGCGCACAATAGCATATTACCTCATCGCGAAAGAAATATATGGTTATATCATATCAGTTCTATGATCTGTGCTTGAGGGTACAGTAGGTATTTGGAATTATGCTTCTTTAATTAATCAAGTATTGCGTTATCAGATACTCAGTTCTGGAATTGAAAAAAAGTACCTGTTCTTAATCTCTTTTGAACGATTATGAAAACTTGCTTCAACTCAATCAAGTGGTTGTTTCACTGTCCACTATATGACGACCATCATATTTCATTTTGATAACTCTCACACTCACAATGCATCGCTATTCCAGTTAATATTAGGTCCATTAAAATTATGAGGTACACAGTATGAATAATAACTTATGGTTGTAAAACAGAACTCTCCATTTTACAACTTTGGCTTTTGACCATGGCAATACAGCCAACATTTTTATTTAATGACATCAATCAACACTGATGACCAGATCCATCAGCAAATTTAATTCAACAAACATATAGCGGAATAATTTATCAGATAAGTGAGTTTATATTGTCAAAATGCTGATCAAGCTTATGAATCATGAATCAAACACTGGAATAGGCTTAATTCATTTCTATAAATGTTACAGCAAAACAGGACTGATTTAGACCAATTAACCTCAAATATTTTTGTTAGAGCACATCTTGTCATTTGTCCTATGAATAATCCCAGTCACGTAAAGTTGGCTGGTCAGGTGACACAGATGGAGAAGATAAGGAATGGACGCACCACCCTTGAATGTTAAAACAAAAAGTATTTGAAATCATATTTGGCTCAGGTTATTTCGTCATGTTCATTCCAAAGATTAGCCTCAATTTGTTAGATTCTTCAACATATCTGTGCGAAATTAATTGATGCTTTTCAATTTCGTTACCTACTCTCAATTTGAAAGATTCTCCATTAGCTACTCTTACAATCCCTCCCCAAAAATTCTTTCTGTAACGGTAGAGCACAATCTGTGCCTTAAAATTAAAAAGAAATGTTGCAGGCTCTCCGCTAGCACTTAGTTAAGTCTCTGAATGAAAAGAAAATATATTTTTTGTTAGGTGAAGCATTAGCAACGATTAATGCGGGTTTTTGGGATGCATTCAGAGCTGGTCTAAGAGATAACTAGTGTTTCAGCAAGACAAGATTTCTTGTCGTGCCCATTTCTTGGCAACACATTTCTTGTCTTGTTTCAAGAATTCTTGATATTTCTTGATCTTGACATTTAGGGGGAGTCCCTTTTCTCTATTGCTTCATCCAATCCGAACACTCAGTTTAGCGTTAGTGTCCACCCTATAATCTCCATGTCAGTTTTGTTATGAATCGATTCTAGTAACGTTAGCCAAGATTGCCACCAATAGAAGTAAATGAAAGGTCTGTCATTTGCATGTTTTAATCTGTATTTGCAATTATTATTTGTTATATGATATAGCCATGTTCGAGATTCTGATGAATTTCTACATTTTAGACCCTTCTGAACTCAAAAAACTTAAAAGTTTAAATAAAATCGGTCAGTCTGTCTGTCTGAATAAAGTATAATAATTTTCGACTGAAATTAAATATTAAAGTTTTTCTATCAAAAAGCTAGGTTTAAATTTGTCTTTTTCAACCAAAAAATCTAGAAAAAGACTCCATTTTCAAAAACACTTATATTGTGAGAATTAAAATATAGACGCCATCTGTCACCATAACAATAACAGCTGTCATTTTGACAATGACAGCTGTCACTTCGACAATGACAGCTGTCACTTGATTCTTGATAGTACTTACTTGTCTTGTCTAGGGAAATGAAACATACTTCTTGTCTTGATCTTGTCTTGATTGCAAGACAAGATCAAGATTACAGTACCCGGCCAAATTATTAGGGACAGTCCATAAATTCTTGTACTTTCCTCTTCCATGGAATATTATTTCCAGCTAATTATTGGTTTTAGGTCTTAATGATATTTTTTATATCTAAGAGTGTCCAGTTAAGATGCTCAAACACTGGATTACGAAAAAAAAAAAAATTAGTTCTTTTATTAAAAAAAAAATGGAGAAGCCAAAATAGAGAAATAGATTCAACAATCAAAATTCGGGCAAAAGATCAAAATATTAGCAGTAAACTTGAATTTAGTCTTACTTGGATGTTTCGGCGCCGGAACTACCTTCCATAATCAGCCTATGTGGAAGTTGAAATATTATTACTTTGTTGGTTGAATTTGAAGTTATTTTGCAGAAAATACATCAAAATTTAGACGTTGAAGATAGGAAAAAAAAATCAAACAATATGAGGTCTTGGCATCACAAATATTGATTTTTATTGAGTTGTAACATTGGTGGTTCACGTCATTTATCAAAAAATACAATGACCTTATATTGTTTTTTTTTTCATGGTTTCAACGTCTAAATTTTTATGTTTTCTCTGCAAAATAACTTCAAATTTAACCAACAATGCGATAATATTTCAACTTCACATGAGCCGAATGTTAAGGACCATTTCGGCGCCAAAACGTTCAAATAAAACTAAATTTAAGTTTATTGCAGATATTTTGATTCTTTGCCACGATTTTTGATTGTAGAATCTATTTCCCTATCATGGATTCTCTATTTTTTTTTTAAATTAGAGAATTAATCTCAGTTTCTTGTAATTCATTGTTTTAGTATCTCAATTGAACACTCTTATACATAAAATAAACCAACAAGACATAAAATCGATAATTTGTTGAATATAATTGTCGGAAAAACTAGAAACTACAAAAATTCATGGACTGTCCCTAATAATTTCGCCAGGTACTGTACTTCTTGATTCTTGTGAAACACTAGAAATAACTCTAAACTCTCCTCAAACCCTTTTGAAAACTGTCCTACAATAAATTCTAAAATATAACACACGAGTAGTTAGTTGGGTCATTGGTCTAGTGCAAACATAAGTATACACAAAATTTTCTTTCGAAAAAATCACACAATTGTCGCTGGCGCTGGTTGTCCATAGCAAAACATGCCAAAACCAAAATCCCTGCTTTATACGATTTGCACATTAATTTTTAGCTTCCATATCTCAAATTAAAAAAAATTTCTTCACCTGAACGCGACTCTAGACATATATTCTATTTGCAAAATATTATGCACAATTTCCTGCACTCAAATTGAATGAAATGTAGTATTGAAGTATGGTAACACTTTTGAGTTTATTTAAAATAATAGAGAGTTCAAATGTGTAATTTTTTAATTAATTAGTAATTTTGAAGCTTTCCTAATGAAATGACAGCATCAATAAGGCCCAAAAGTTGAGAATAACCCAAACAAATGATTGCTGAAATATTTATGTTTATAGTTAAGTTTATGATGCGAGTGTAATCGGACCGAGGAGAGAATACTTAAAATAAATTTTGTTCAATTTATAAATTTTTGAGCAATTTAAATGCAATTTTTTTGTGATTTTCAGATAACTACATATAATTATCATTGATTCAGCTAAAATTTGTTGCAATAACTCGAAAAATGAGCCAAAAAATGGAAGAATCATCTAGATGATGAAAGCGCATTTTTGACAGCTCATGAATGCTTGTTACTGCAGAGATTTCGCAAATTACCATCTCTCACAATTACTGAGCTTGAAATCAAGCAGTTTGGGCAAACTTACGAAACAGCAGCTTCCATTTAGTACTAGTTTCAAATTGACTATTTGATAGGTACATAATTTATGCATGTACAAACTCAAAAATACATTTTAATCTTCATTGTTTAGTTATTGACCAACGGGAGATCAAGTGCTGTACTTTAAAATGATAACTTAATCTTTATCAAAGCTATATAAAAAAAAACTACACCAAAGTAGATAAATTTTCATCCAATAATAATAATTCATTCTAATAAGCTTCAAATTCGCGTCAAACCAGTCATTGAATGAATCCCGGACAGATTTGACAACTGTAAATAATAATAGTGACACCTGCGGCGAAAGTTGTAACTAAATTTTTATCTACTTTAATAAATTTTAGTTGCCATATCCCTAATGTCATATATATCTATGGGCATTGTTTCACTTGAGACAAGTAATTGAATAATTTAATGTTCCACAATCACTGAGCTTGAATTGAAGCAATTTGTGCAAACCTACGAAACAGCAGCTCTTATTTAGTACCAGTTTCAAGTCTGTAAATAGTATAGTTGCTGAGAACTCAGCGTCACGCCAGCCAGCCAGCCAGACAGCCAAAGTGAATATAAGAGCGCTTTTTTCCAAAAAATGTGCTAAAAAATGGCGTTTCAAATTTGTCTGTACGACAATGTTCAAGTATATAAGGAAACTCCCTTGGATTTGAAATATTTATTTGATATATAGGAAGCTTATACAATCCACTTTATATTAAAATCATTTCTTACTTTCAACCATTCAACCCTGTCTGTATGAAACAGCAAGTAATGCAACATATCAGGATGAATCTGTTAAACTTTGAAAGCTTATATCTTCCAAAATAATAATCATAGAATAATTTGTCAATCCTCCGGCCCAAAGAATTTCCTGAAATTGGAATTTTGGCCCGCTTTTAAAAGTATTTGTCCACCTCTGGTCTAGATGCTCATATCCTATTTTCATTGAGATCGACTGAAAACCGGAGGTGCACTTTACTTGACAGTCTTTCGGAACTTTTCACACGTTGTTAACTGCATGTCTGTGACGTACAAATGTGTTCGTAACTGTAAAGCTCAGTCGAATTTGGTCTGAGGTCATCGAATAGATTGAGATTTCAAATCTACCAGTATGATTCGACAATGGAATGAGTACGTATCTATTCAAGGCCTTGACTCTCTAAGGACTGTTATATCAAAGAAGAAGAGGGAATAAAGCATTAATTGGTACGATAATACAATAATTGGTGAGCTAAATATACAAAATTTGTTCATTTTGAACATTGGGGCCTTTGATTAATCGTTCGTATCGTGAGATTCCAACAGTATCGGCAACTGGCAACAAATCGTCACTGGCATCAAATAGCGATACACTCAAAATTGCTCTTAAAAGATATTAAAGCCTCCCCAAGTACTTTTTGAACTGTGTTGCAACGCACCCTAAGTAATCCTTCCGTCACCGTGGAATTCCATCCTGTAGTAGCAGCGAATAACGATACGGAGCTAAGTTACCGGTTCGTGGATGGTCGAGAACGTCTAAGTGATTTATAGCTAGAACTCTATGCTGCTCTCCGTTCTGCTGTGCTCACTTGTTCGTGTTCACGTTCACCCGATGACATTGCTTCACTAGCAATTCCACTACTACTGCCCAATGCTCCTGTTTACTGGATAACGACCAGCAAAGAATCCGGGAGCAATACTATCAAGTGTTTTGCAGAACTCTTCCAGTTCTATTCGTTTATTCGTTAACTATCCTTTTACTGGAATGGTAATTATTATTTGGTATACGCCTTTATAATGTACACTAACGTCAGCTAAATTTATCTATAGATTAGGTTTTCGTACAAAATAATCTTCTTTTGAACTTGATTGACTTCGGTGGAACTGATCCTAAGTGTTTTATAATATTGGAGACATTTTTAGATATTATAGAACGGATGATACAACCTTTTCTGCTTTAGACAGCTGTTGTTTGATAATGCAGTATTGCAGACAATTCAAGGATTTTACTACAAAATAAATGCAATATCTGTCTCTGAAGTCTCCGACAATTTTTGTCGATTCCCAGTTGCTTTGTTGTAGATGCAAAATTGAATAACGTGATTCTTCAAGATGAACTTCCAGTATTTAACGTACTTTTTTTTAGGTTGAGACTCTGTTCAACGATGGTTCAGTTAATTTTCTCACATAATCTGTTTGTTTGATTGATATTAGTTGGTACTACACATTTTACCCTATTGGAAGAGCCTAAGGCAATTAAAAACTACTCACAGAATAGTCTCTAACGTTGATCCCGTTTGTTGATGTCTTCCAATATCATCATCACATTTCCGCAAAATAGGCATCAAATCATTTCCCAATTGTCACTTCTTTGTGTTAACAAAGATCTTCTGTGGCAGCAACGTACATCCTAATATCTTCGAGTGTCTCAATCTGTGTGAAAATCTTGGATCACGTACGACCCAATGACATCAAAGACATATGATTCAAATGATTGATCTTCGGTGAACCATTGGAGAAACCTTTGGATTCGTATGACACAGACGTGCAGTGGATAGCAATGAGCAAAGTACAGGGGAGCCAAATCTGGATTTGAAGAAATATGTTCCACAACAATTCCATAGGAATAATTTAGTTGGTTATCGCAATGGAAAATACGGACATATTTCTTGCTGTTCAATTTCCAAACGGCTTGGTAAACAACAATATACAACTGTGATAATTTCAATCTTCCTCGTATTGTTGCTAGAAGTTACACTTTCGAAATTTCAAGAGACAATTGCTATAACTTCACCGGCTTAAAAAATGGTCTTTGCTGTTTTCTGGGCAATCCCTTGTAGTAGGCTCATCTTTTTTCATTCAGTTCCCCGAGCGATACTCACAATGACCTTTACGGCCGGAAGCCCGATGTTCACCTTCTTTGTTGCAGACTTTCTGATGTTGAGCCATTTTTCGAAGTGCTTCTTGATCTTAGATGACTACAGTGACGAAATGATGATAAGAGACATTCGATATCAGAAATCCCTCCCTTATCATCATCATCGTTCCGCTCAGGCGTCAAAGTCCATTTTTGAGGTGGATTACTTCTCTTTTGCTTTATATAATGTTTTTTGCGTTGGCTTTCTTCCCATAGTTTTCGGTTTTTACATTTGGTTCTCCATTCCTTAATATTTATTACTTACATGTCTTCTTCTATTCCTTCCAGCCATGTCTTCCTTTGATTCTTAGTCCTAATGGTATCCAGACAGTTATTTTTTTTGATTAATTCTGCGGGTGTTCTTCTTATTATGTGGCCTTCTATTTCTGCGTTTGTTTTTAATCTTCTTTCTCCATCTATTGTTACGTTAGGTCCTAGTATGATCCTCATTACTTTTGTTTCGAATTTTTTTAGATCTTCTTCTTCTTTTTTATTTATTGTTATTGTTTCCATGGTGTACGTGACTACTGGTGTTATTAGTTTCTTGTAGATATGTATCTTCGTTTTCTTGCTTAATTTTGTACTTTTTAGTAGGGCTCTGGTTCTCCCGTAGGCTTGATTTCCTTTTTGAATTCACTCTGCTATTCTTACTTTGTCGTTCTTTCCTATTGATGCTCCTAGGTAGTTGAATGCAGTTACGGATTCAAATTTGTATGTGTTTGCTGTTAAGTTCTTTTGTTAAAGTCATATACTTTGTTTTGTTTTCATTAATTTTGAGTCCTGTCTCCTTGCTGCGTTATCTATTTCCTTTATAGATTTAATTAATAGTTTTTTTTTTGTGTTTGCTGCTATTATTAAATCATCTGGGTACACTATTAATTGCACTTGGTTTGTCATAATGTTCTTGTTTTTGAGTTTTGCGTGACGCACTATCCATTCTAGCACTTAATTAAATAGTGTAGGTGTAATGAATCTCCTTGTTTCACTCCCCTTTTTATTTCAAATTTCCTGGTTGCAATTTTTTGGAATCTTACTTTGCTTGTGTATCTTTAAGGCTTATATCTACTAATTTTCCTAGTTTTTTGGATACTTCTAGTTCTTCTAATATATTTTTTTCCTACTTTTTACAAATCACCCAACTTTTTTACTTTGATCCAAAATTTTGAGGTGTTGTAGCTTTTCTTCTGGGATGAATGAATATCTTCAATCACTGCCATAATTCATATGTCACTATTAACTGATTTTTTTTCTCTACATGCAAGCAGCCCAACAAAGCCAAATCTAGACATTTAGCCCAGTTATCAGAGACAAATTCAAACCAAAATCTCTCATAGAATGTGATATCGCTGAAACTAAGTTTCTAGGTACTTTTTTGGGTGTAGAATAATCATGAAAACAAAATCGGAAATTTTTATATAATAAATAATAAAGTTTGATAAAAACAATATGAATATGCTTTGTGAATGAGTACTCAGGGTTTTTTTGGGATGCTGATTAATAATTTGATATAAGATTTTCAAAATTGAGAATGGCGGATACAATATGTCGGCAATTTGGAACGTACCAAAAATTTTCAATCTCTATATTTTAAAATTCAATTCATATATTTTGAAAGTGTGAACAGGTGATATGAACATGGTTTTTCTGCTTACTAGGATCATTATATATGAATGGAGTAAAAATTAAAATGGTGTATTCAATTGGAGGTTTTTAAAATGAGCGAGAATTTGTCAATAAATGAACAAAAGAATAAAGTGTATTTAAAAAAACAATTGAAAAATTAATAGGAATTCTGTTTCAAACTTGTACTTACTGTCTTCTTATACATTGGTATTACAAACATCTTCAACATCGCTGTCTTGCTCTAGCACTGAAATTTTAGGTGAATTTCTACAAACATCACCTGTTAAACAAGAACCACATATTGCAGAGCTCAGTAAGCTTGTTTATTTACAATTACAAGCTCTCCCACATCTTTTTTTGCAATCATTGCAAAAAATTGAATCCAAAAGAGATTTCGAAGTTGGCAGTTTTGTCATTTTGACAGGACTGGATATCTTTGAGTTAGAATCATCCATTTTCCAATCAATGTTTGCTTACAACCTGAATGCGTAATCAAAAAATTAATAATATATTCTTGAAGCTCAAGATTTCAACTCTAATTTTTTCTTTTTTAATAATGTTTTGAAGCTCAACTTCAAGTTGCAGGAATAAGAATAAGCAAAGAACATGCATTTTTTAATATATTTTTTATATATAAGATTACTCAAACATATCAAGTTGTATCAATTTTTGAATTATCACACATTATGAAGTATATTTTCAGTTTCATTTAAAAAAGCAGATGTAATAATTTTTGATTTATATAAATGAATAAAAATCGTTCTGAAAATAAAAATGTTGTCGAATGAATGCTACGAAAGAAAATGATTATTTTAAAACATGAGTTTTATCAAACAGAGACAATGTTTATCATTTAAATTATTCTTACATTAAAAGTGAAAGTAAAGTTATGATAAATATACAAGGTTTTAATTTTTTTATGCCTCTATTAATATATATCTTCAATTTCATAAAAGCCAATGAGAATTTTAGAAATTTTAACTTCCGATTGAGTTTTCTATGAGAGAAAAAAAACCTATTGAAAACTAATGTCTTCCTCAGAAAGCTTAGAGTCTTCACTTCAAGATGCTTTTTGATTTTTTTGTTTTGCATATATTTTAGATAAAGAAACTTTAGTTTTTCCTCGAACGCTTCGCTTGAGTTTTTGTATTCAGCGGCTTGGCGCGCTTGGAGATTTCGAGTTCGCTTTCGTATTTTTAATAATTTTTTATATTGATGCAGAATTTTTTTAATATAACTTATGATATAACTTTGAGTAAAATTTTCTGCTCTTTCGGGTGGTACTATTAGTTTTTCGATTTTTCTATTTTATTTTTCGAGATATAGGGCAGAAACAAAATTCTCGATTTTGTTTTCGAGATTATGAACTTAGCATACAATTTAGAGCTGCAAAGATTTCTCTATCTTCCTCTACACCCAGAAAACTACCAACGAGCCAAGTGTCAGCTATATCACATTTTATGAGAGGTCAAAATCTTTGACAACTGGACTGATTAGGGAAGAAATGAAACGAATTGTAACCTATAAAACAGCTTTAATCTTAATTTTCAAAAATAATTTTTGACAATTGGTACAATTGATAGCTCCACAATTTTATACTTCATTCTAGTTGAGTATTGTAACGTGCGAAAGTATCATAATTCGTGAAAATAAAATAAGCCCTATCTGGGTGGGGCCTTTTGTCCTCGTTGTATCGCACCGCATCGCACCACACCACCTCACATGGTCGAAAGTTCTAGTAACGTGCTCCCGACTAGCCTAGAATATTTCGAGCAATCGACCTGACTGAGTGAACAGTGAACAGTGAACAGTAAAACAGTGAAATGGTGAATATCCAGTGTAATAAATAGATAAATAAATAAGTACTTCTTTAAAAGCAATAAATATTACAGTATGTATTTGACAATTGGTTCTTTGTTGTACAATCAGTTTTCATGTGTTGATTTCTAACTGATGATAAGACCTCAATTTGATCTAAATGCAAGTAATTTCAAACTTAAAGGTCAGTGAATGTATGTAGGAAAATGTGAGCTGTTCCATTTCACAGATGCTTTAACCACTATTTCTCTCTCAATTGGTATTACCCAATTCCACTAAATTTGTGATGTATGAAATTCCGTTTGGGGTAATCAACGAAACGTACGGCCGAAGCGAGATGGATTATGGGCTATTTGGTATGAAAAATAGTCCACGTACCAGCGAAATTTCACAAACAATATCGCGGCGTTGAACAGTGAATAACTAGAAGTACCTATTGAAACTATATTGTCCATATCGATTTCAAGGGCAGATTTTGAGAGCAATATGTTGATGTTTAGTAATGCAATTAGTCTAATCACCTCTGTTTACAGTATTTTATTGTAAATTAAATCGAGGGTTTTATAAACCAGAGGAAAATAGATTCAGTACATGAAACAAAATTGTGATGTATTCCAAAACTTAAAGCTCAGAGATTGTAAAGTGAATATTATTAGTTCAAACAATATATCGCTTACCACAAGAAATGTATAACCTCTTCAGAATTACATCCAGAGTTAAAACGCTACGAAAAGAGCATCAAGGGTCTTGAAAACGTAGAAGAGAGTGCACGAAAGTCTAAAGAAACTCCACGAAAGATATGAGCTCGAAAACTGAACGTGGAAAGTTTAAAATGTAAGTTTAGTGATGACACTGAGCTCGATGGACCTCACTCACACCTCTACAGAAGTTTAATCCTAAAGAAGGAGCTGGAATATACGAATTCATTTTCCGTTCTTTTATTTGTGAAATGAACAGGACTTCCATCTATTTTAAGCTGAAAATAGAAAGTTATAATTGTTATATCACACTGCTGATAAGCACAAACATACTGCAGACTTTTTTAAGAAGAATTGCATCGAAAATCGTTATTGTTAGTATTGGGTATGACAAGGTCCATTTTTCTTCGCATCACAATGGAGAATCAAAATGCAAAATAAAATGTAGCATTTAATGCACCGTGTCAATACTTTTTCCTACCATTACATACAACTTTCACAAACATATCGACTTATATGCTCTCGCCAACAATTTTCCTTTAGTGTTAGCTCCATTTTGAGTTATATTATCCGTGCCAAATGGCTTGGTTAATCGACAATCAGCAATCACACAATTCTCATGTGACAATCACAGGCGTTACTGAAACATACGGTTCCAAGTAAGAATATCAGAGTCAAAGATATGGCCAAAGTGTGCTGTGGTTACAGTTTTGGCACGAAGATGTAATTGAAAACTATGAACACAGACCGTAAGTGGAGATAGAAATAAGAATTCTACTTTTTCTTAGACTTGCAATATACATCATACCATATCCTGGAATCAAGAGTAATGATGATGAAGAGAAGGCTAATAATATGATTTGCAAAAATGCTTGTACCAAAACTTCATTATTGAATTACCCAAAAATTTACAAGGTACAAAGTTTCCCTTTCTATTTTTAATGATTTCACTAGAGTTCTACTCACGGAATTCTATCATGACGACAGCTCGCAAGCAATGTTTATAAATAATAAATGTTTTCGTCAAGTGTTTTTACTACTAGAGGATTTTAAAGATTTACACAGTGAATCTTCTTCGGCTTTGAGTATACTAGCTACCAATAACTATTCCATCATGAATCTGCTGACATCAGAATATCATCACGTGCCCTGGTGATGATAGATCAGCTGGGAATTTCACTAATAAGCAATTAATCATCGCTAATATGTTATATCTGAAACATTATAATGGTGAAATTTTATCTCAAATGAACTAATTTATTATATTCAGGAGATCTGTTATAAAGGATTCTTAACCGTATACAAAGAGATTCCCTCAAAGAAACTTTCTTGTCCCATTTAATAAAGGGATTAACAACTTGTACGACGAATATTTAAAGGACGATAGAAGGAGTAATGTAGACTGAAATGGAGAGAATATAATTCCTCTCACTTAGGTCCGGTTGATCATCCATAGTTCAGTTGAAATAAACTGTAGGTGAGCTCGAACTGAATGTGGATTGAATTTTTATTATACCCACAGAAATCTGTATCTGCACTTCCTCTATATCGAGGGAATGAGGATTTTTTAGTTTCCTCGTAACTTGAATGTTAGACTCAGCCTACCTACCAAATTTTAGTTTTCTGGGACTACAAAAGATACGCTGGAGATTTTAACGACCATCAAAGAAATTGATGTAAATTAATCAATGTAAAATTCCACATTTGCTTGGCTAGATGAATGAAGTTTGGGCTCATTGTAACTTCATTCTGCCGTAGAAACTAGAGTTCCAGAGTGTTATCCAGAAAGAAGCTACAATGCGATTTCATCCATTAAAAATAATATATGTACTTCTGATGATCACTCTACCAATTCACCAAAGCCAAATGGCCAATCAAATCCAATCAAATCCTCTTCAAACTGGCTTCTCTTACATAGGAAACTAAAACATAGGCTAACGCATATTCTATACTTTTGTTAATATGATCTTCATCTAAAATATTCAAAATCTTTCTAGTTGCAAGGAAAACAAAGATATACTACTAGTAGTCCAGGAGTCGACTGCACCTTATGTTCCCTGATTGAAATTATATATGAATCGATCGGATATTCAGTGGCCAATAGGATGCCAGACTTTATGAATACAGGGCTCTGTCCTAAGTGTCTAAAAAAAGGCCAATTCTGGTCAAGGTTTTCGGAGCAAATTCCCTTATGGAACTTACGATTGAAGCTAGTACCAATCTGTAGCAAAAGTCAAGAAATTTGACGAAAAACCAGGATTTCATCCCCTGTCCTGTTCAGGAGGGCGACATGCACCTTCAAGTGTAACTAATTTTCGTATTAAACTTCCTTGCTCGAGCTTACGATAGTTATTTCTTGCAAATTGAAGCTGCCTACAAAAAAACCAAGCTACCGCTTCTCTACCTGTCCAGGAGGCGGCAACCACATCTGAAATTATTCGATTTTTAGGTCCTATTTTCGAACGCAGCTTTACTTTTCTCATCGAATGTACGATTATTCTCTATAAATTGTAGTTCAGGTTCTTCCGGAACACGAAAATATTGAAGTGCTGCCTCTCGCTCTGTCTGGGAGGGCGGTTGTCATCCCTAAGTGTAACGCATTTTCGTACTCGACTTCCCTTATTGAACTTACGATTTTCATAAATTCCTGAACATCGAATAATTTCAAGTGTAGCTGCCGCCCTTTCGGACAAGTAGAGAGGCGGTATTTTGATTTTTCCGTGGGCTGGAAGGTTCGAACTTTAATTTGAAAAAAATAAATTAGCGTAAGCTCGATCAGAAAAGTTTAATACGAAAATGAGTTACACTTAGAGGTGGCTGCCGCCTCCCTGGACAAGACAGGAGATGGCACGCTGGTTTTTTCTTAAAGTACTTGACCTTCGCTATCGATTATCACTAGTCTCAATCGTAAGTTTTATCAGAGAAATTGCATCGAAAAACTTGACCAGAATTGGCCTTTTCTTCGATACTTAGGACAGGATTCTGCATTTATTAAGTCTGGCATCCTATTGACTACTGAATATCCGATCGATTCAAATATAATTCAACCATAATTCCGATCGAGGAGCATAAGGTACGGCCAGCTCCTCGACTAATGGTTGCTTTTCATCTCAATTTGGTAAAACATATTTTCAAATACATCTCATTATAAATCAAAATTTTGACGATGTACTGTAGAAATGTTGAATTATTGATAGCAACAAACTCTGGTCCTCTTGTTAACCAGCATTTGCTGATTCTTGGGTGGTATGGCATTGTCTGTGGGAAAAATAGAATAATTTTAAGTGTGGCTGCCGCCTTCTTGACAGGTAGAGATGCATTATCTTGATTTTCTCGTGGTCAGGAAGGTTCGAGCTTCGATTTGAAGAAAATAATTATCGTAAGCTCAATCAGAGAAGTTCAATACGAAAATAGGTTACACTTAGAAGTGAATGCCGCCCTCCTGGATAGAATAGGAGATGGCACTCTAGGTTTTTCCCAAATTTTTTGACTTTCGCTATCGATTGGCACTAGTTTTAACCGTAATTTCTATCAGAAAAGTTGTGTCGAAAACCTTGACCAGAATTGGCCTTTTTTTTCGATACTTAGGACATTTATAAAGTCTGGCATCCTATTGACCACTAAATACCCGATCGATTCACATATAATTTGGTCGTAAGTCCGATTAGGGAACATAAGGTAAGATCGGCTCCTGGACTACTATTAGTATATCAACGTAGATCGAATGGCTCATAGAAAAATAAAAGATATTGACAACAATCTCAAAAGCTAAATCAATTATGATATAATGAACTATCAATCAATGAACTCTAGGAAAATTGTTCTGCTATCCATGATTTCCTCGAAAAAATAGATAAAACGTACTAATAGTATGCAAGAAATATGCAAAAAATAGCTCTCATTCCTCAGAGAGATAGAAAATGATAGACAATACGGAAGGCCAATATGAAGCAGAGTACTTTTTTATAAAAGAACAAATTAGAATACATTTCAGCGCACTGAGAGTTATTTTTAATATGAAACAAACAGTTTCTACTCTACGCTACTAACTTTGAGAAACGAGTGCAATGGAAAAGATTCGCAGATACGCGTGCGTGAGGGAGCCAAACTAGCGGAGCCAACGATGCCAGTAATGCATAGCGAGCGATGCATGAAATATGGATAATAACAGTCGAATGATAACACTTCTTCAGCTCATTCTAGTCCTATTTCGTTTGTCCTGAATAAGAGATATCAAATAACAACACCTACTAGCAACTAACTGTGTTAGTCGCAACACTAAGACTTTGCAGTGGAATGGTAAGATTACCCTTTCGAAGAGACCAAGTTCAATCACAACGCACTGTTCTGTTTGTGCATTTGTTTACATAGTCCAAGGTCCCAGGCCCGCCAGACATTACTTATTTTCTGAGAAACAAAATGTGTGGTATAGAGTAGTGTTAGTATGTACTATAATCGTATGCATACTTGCTAGCTTAGATAAACGGCCAATTTAGAGATAACAGGTGCTAGAGGTACGTTAAAACATTACTCACTTTTCTTGAATTCTGAGTGTTGATTTTTATGCATGTTTTAGAGAATATTGTGAAAAAATGGAAGAATCATCTAGATGATGAAAGCGCATTTTTGACAGCTCATGGATGCTTGTTACTTCAGAGATTTCGCAAATTACCATCTCTTACAATTACTGAGCTTGAAATCAAGCAGTTTGGGCCAACTTATGAAACAGCAGCTTCCATTTAGTACTAGTTTCAAGTTGACTATTTAATAGGTACATAATTTATACATGTACAAACTCAAAAATACCTTTTAATCTTCATTGTTTAGTTATTGATTGACAGGAGGTCAAGTGCTGTAGCTTAAAATGATAATTTGATCTTTATCAAAGCTATATAAAAAAAAATACACCAAAAGTGAACAAATTTTTATCCAATAATAATAATTCATTCTAATAAGCTTCAAATTCGCGTCAAACAAGTCATTGAATGAATCCCGGACAGATTTGACAACTGTACATAATAATAGTGACACCCGCGGCGAAAGTTGTAACTAAATTGTTATCTACTTTAATAAATTTTAGTTGCCATATCCCTAATGTCATAGATATCTATGGACATTGTTTCACTTGAAACAAGTAATTGAATAATTCAATTTTCCACAATCACTGAGCTTGAATTAAAGCAATTTGTGCAAGCCTACGAAACAGCAGCTTTTATTTAGTACCAGTTTCAAGTCTGTAAATAGTATAGTTGCTGAGATCTCAGCGTCACGCCAGCCAGCCAGCCAGCCAGCCAGCCAGCCAAAGTGAATATAATAGCGCTTTTTTCGGAAAAATGCGCTAAAAACTGCCAGACATCTCCTATCGGCAGTAGCTCCTGCTTGACACTATAAAGCTTGTAAAAAATAACAATCTTATTTATAGTCTGAGACCTAGTTTTTCTATATGATACTCAGGGAATAATTTTAATACTTTTTTTAAACTAATCGTAGAGACCAAACATCCTCCAGACACAATTGAAAGGTCATAGATATTTCTCTTACTATCAAGCGTGCAAATAATGACCTCGTGCTCATACTCACAGCGACATTCAAATTTTATCTGAAGGATGTTTGGTCTGACTGTTTACAAAAAGTATTGAAATTATTCCCTGAGTATCATATACAAACTAGGACTCAGACTATAAATGAGATTACATTATTATATCATTCTAAGTGATAGGTAATGGTCTCCATCACAAGTCTGGCATAGTTCTACCCCTTAGTCTCCTTTTGTCGTCGAATTTAAGCTACACATAACCGTTGACTGGAAACCTGAAGGAATTGTCTCTCGTGGCCTTTTATGGCCTATACATGAACAAATTCTGGAAATAGTTCTAAAAAAGCAACTAAAATAGCTCAATTTCTCTCTCGGTCGAAACAGAGCTTCAGTAAATTGCATGAACCTGCAGATCTACATCATTCGGTCAACGATCCAACATTCAACCAGCCATCAATCTACGCCAGGCATCTCTATCCTCGCAAACCCTTTTCTCCCCACCCCCAACCCTGGTTCAATTCATACGAGCTCATTTATTCTTCCTGATCGAAAACAAACTGACAATCATATCAATCTTTCTATTCACGGGGCGTCCACGCAATCATCTATCCTAATCACTTTAGCGTATATGTCTTTTAATGTAACTCAATTTTTCCTATGGTTACAATTCCAATTTCTGATTATCTTAAAAAGTGATGCACACATGATCATGCCAATATTCGTCTGGAAGTTATTAAATCGTAACGTGCTGTTGAAGAGGCCGAAACAGCGCGACCGATATTTCATTCATGTAGCAGCCGCCGCCGGCCGGGCCCGCTCGCCGCCGCCTCTTCGATCTTTCGGCTACCGCCAAACTATTTCGCTAACGGAATTGATAAAATGTACCGTGGAGGAGGCTCTAACGTTTGAAAGCGAATGTGGAGTATTGTAAGCTAGAAATGAGAATATGTGTCAGCAGGAGCAGCACTTATCATCTGGTTCGAAGCAGGAGCAGCAAATTTGTAACAGATTCAGGAAACTGGCCGGATGATCTTCTGGACGAGTTTACTTTCCTATTCATACATAGCTTTGATAATTATTCTGACGATCTTTCCATGTATCTGCATAATTGAAACATTGATCAATATATTCCTGAATATTGCCAAGAAAGTGAAGGATGACTGATCATTTATTGGGACATTGAATAACATTGATTCAGAAACGGTTGAATATATAACCGTAATGATTCTCATATTATTGCCTCATATTCCACTCATTTGAATGATATTCACAGTTCATTTCTCTTTTTACGTATAATGAATTCAGTTCCAGATAAAACCATTAAAAGCATTGCGACAGTCTTCTTGTTGATGCGAAGCCCTCGTTGCTATCATTTGTATGGAATATACAATATAACTTGCATTTATATATATAATAATGAAAATTTTACGACGATATTATCAATTACGCGGTTTTCCTGCAATTTGTGTGCAACTTGAAGAGTCTGGGTCCTGCTGTGTCGCGGTTCGGATCGATGCGAGCACAGCTGGCACTGGGGCGGCTCTCTCTTCTCCTGCGGCTCTCCTACGCTCTCCTGCTGGCCTACGCCCGCGCCTCATACCAGCTGGAGATGAACCCAGAGAACACTTCTCCAAAAGTGCAAAGTAGTCACATTGCGAATGTGGCAGTTGAAGGAATTATTATGAATTGTTCCATAAACAAACAATCCCCAAATTCTTCCTTACAGTCATATTAGATGAATGATTGATAAGAAATATTTATCTTCAATACTTATTCTTTGATTACCACCTACGTCAAAGATATATGATTTGGAATTCCAATCGTATTTGTCTGCAATATTACATTAGTAATAAATAAGTTTACTGCGCTCTTCAGGACGATGTACAACATTATTAATTAATTAAAATCCTTGTAGAATCCTACGCATGACCTTTAACAATTTGCCCCAATGCCTGATCATTGTGTATTTCATACGGTTACGCATACTCCCACATCTTTTCTGGAATATTCCTAATCTTCTGCATACAACAAAAACAGAGTTAGAAAATTCTGCTGAAATATCAGCACCCATAAACATCTCTTCCACTATTAGACACTAGAAAAATTAGATTCAGTCATCTATATATATTACGTTATACGTGGACAGGGTGACAAAATGACGTAAATAAATGCAAAATATATTTTTACTGGGCTAATATTAATGAATTATCCTATTTGGGCTACCATTACCGAAGTGAAAAGTAGTGTTACTTGGAAATAAATGATCATATTTATAAAATAGCAAATATTTAAAAAAATATGTATTGCAAATTGAAATTTCTTTTTCAAGGGGAAAATTTCAAAAGGCAACCACATTTTCCATCAGTTTTCTGCAACACACTATATTGAGCCTAAATATTTCCTGAACCATTGAATTGAAAAAATAATTTTGTTGATATGATGATATCTGAATTCTATTTTAACTTTATTTATTATTGGAGAACTCACTTCGTGATATTATCTGTTCAATAAATTCCACTTTACAGAATGCGTATTATCTGGATGTAGCAATAAAATGTGCACAGTTTCTGAATAATCATTGAGTGAATTGAAGAAAAACGGCTTTCTTTGAATGTTTTTCATAGTATTTCTATGATTTAGGCAGTCTAAAAATTAAAATTCACATATTATATGCCCAAACACTCAAAAACTCGAATATAATTAGGTCAATTTTCTCAGTGACATTTATGAGAGTATTCACTTTCGAAATTACTGATTAAAAAAGCACAGCACTAGCGGCTGTGACGAGAATACGAGTGAAGCGAGTGTTTTTGGAAGCTCTGTGAGTGCATTAAAGACTTTTTACACGTGTATCTTACAATTTTTTGCCTTCGATCGTCCCAGTTCCTGTAATATTTTTTACGCACAACTGATACAAAATTGTTTGTTAAAGTAGAAGTTACCACCATGGTAACTTCTACTTTACGCCCGTCGGGCGGTAAAAAAATTTACCGCCCGCTGGGCTGTAAACTAGAGAATTGGCCACCAGTATTATTATTGAAATAAGAAAACTACCAACAGAATTTTGTTGACATATAAACAAAATCAATTGTTTAACACATGACATGTTTTTTGTTACCATACGCCACCTTATAATTTTGAAGTAATAAATATTTTTGCGTGTTCTCAAAAACTAATTACTTACGAGAAATTCACAAGTAAATTTCATCACAGTTGTGCGTAAAACGTTGTACATGCCTCGGCCTGAAAGACATTTTACACCCTTGGACGAATTAAGGCCCGAAGCTTTGTCCGCGGGTGTAAACTTAATCTTTCAGCCCTCTATACGTAAATAACTATTACAAACACTTTTTTTTTGTGAATGTTCACTTTTCACGGCTACTATTGGTAACTGAGGAAATGACATTGTGGTAGTTGAAGTTGACTTAAAAGTTCCTAGAAGTTTGAATTTAAAATGTCTGAGAGTGACTATATATAGTGCACTACTCAGAAATTTTTAATATTGATAACCTCACTTATGGGCTCTCCAATTGAAATCATTTTATAAAAGTGAGCAATAAAACTGCTATTGCGTAGTTTTCTATGAATTGAATATAATGAGAAAGCTGCTTCTTTTCACATAATCTTAGATAAAGACTATTTTCAATTAGCCAAATATCGAGCCTCAAGATTGTTACTTCCCCGACCTATAATATCATAGAAGTATTGTAATCGTGATTTTTTGATAGTCCGAGATTTAAAAAAATCTTCATGTTTTAGACCCTACAGAACACGAAAAACATAAATTTACAAAAAGTCGGTCTGTCGGTCGTCTGGAAGTATGATAATTTGAGAAAGCGTACGAATTTTTGACTGAAATTTTATATTCAAGCTTTTCATCGAGAAGCTAGATTCAAGTTTGTAGATGAGCTTTTTCCCACCAGTGGTACTAGAACTTCTTAGTTCTTCGCGTTTATTTTATAATATGAAATATAAAATATGAAATACCTGAAATTAGTCCTTGAATGATTTGGCACAACATCCACAAAAAACATTTTTCATAATTTATTTGTTATTATCAAAATTTAAATTATTATTAAATTCGTTATATCTCTCTGAAGCAAAAAAATAATAGGAATCATAATGTGGAACAAGAATTATTATCACTCATATTTTGACATCGCATGCAAAAATTCGACAATTGTTCTATTGGTATCAAATTAAAGCTCTTGTGGAGATAATTCTAATAGAAATGTCAAAGGGGATATTTAAACGATTGTCAATTATTTCTTCCACAAAAATCATTTGAATGATGTCTACTTTGGTATTAATTTCAAGCTCTCGAGGATATAAGCTTAGTAGATATCAAAAATAAATAATTGGTGGAGTCCACGTTACCATCTTCAAATTACACTTCCGGTGATCAAATGTCGGAACTGTATGTTCTTCATTTTCAAAAATACCTATTTTATGTGAGGACTAAAATATAATATCCATTTGTCACTTGAACAATGACAGCTGTCACTTTGACAATGACAGTTATCACTTTGACAATAACAGTTGTCACTTTGACAATAACAGCTGTCACTTTGCCAATAACAGTTTTCACTTTGAAATATGAAATTTCTGAAACAACGATGAAACTGGCCATGAAATTTATGGTCGGGGAAGTACTGTGTGGCCACAGCAGTTTTTTTTTTTTGTGGACTCAATGTCGGATTGAGACCTATTAGAACTCCTATCTAATGAGACCTCTAGTGACTAAAGAGAATATATAAGTGCTTGGAGAGCTAAAATTCGGAGGTATTTAAAGCTGGTTAAGCGGTACTGTGGGTACCTGGAGTTAATCTATTTATTTTCAGTAATTAATAAGTTTATACAAGGGCTGTTTTTTTAAGTTCCTTATAGCTATACAGACAGGGTCACCAATAAATAGTCAAGGATCAGAATTAGCTTTAATCTTCAATAAATATAAATTGTAAATTCCATTGAAACTTTTACAGAATAATTCCACATTATTAAGAAAAGACTAGCTTAGGAGGCATGTCTCGTCAATTTTTTTTTTTTTTTGTGTTAAATCATCACTTAAGAGACAATTTCACGTTGGTACTTCAAATTTAAACGCGATGGAAGCACTAGTTTCAGCTACAATCTCAGGACAGGCCCACTAAGAAAGAACAGCAGTCACTTAAAAAAATGTAGATACTGAGCACATGCATTGTACAAGAAATTTTAGAAGAAGAAGAGGCTCCGTTAAATGCTACATATTTCAACAAAACAACAAGACACTCTAGAAGTATCTGTGTATACAAAAGTAAACCTAAATTTTTATAAAAATAATCATGAAACAATCGTTGATTTGATATCTCTAAGTAATAAAACCATACGTCCATAATCCGTTTGACTATTATTTATCAAAATTCATACATACTACAAGTAAACTCAACAAGATTAGTATTTCTTCACTATTTCAGTAACGGAGCAACTCAAAATGCTAGTCGCTCATACCAAAATATTTGATCATATGCCTCAGGCTATACCTTCATCATTTTATTGCATTCCTATTCTCAACAACTAAACGAATTCCCAATAATAATATATATTTCTGTAGATTTCAGAGCAACTATTGTTTTTGAGTTATTTTATTTCTTCTGAATAAAAGTACAAAAATTGTACAAAAAATTGAACTATATGGTATGATTGATCATAGTCACTTATGAAGGTATGATGATAGTCACACCAAAACTGGCTCAGATTGAAATACTGGAAAAATCCCCAATTAAAATAGTTTATTTGGTAAATATTATTTGTGATTACCACTTTTGCGGTAACGCTATTCCTCTTGATTGTATAAAATTGTGCAATAAGTTTGAACTGGTTGATATGTTTTCACCACTTAAATTTATACAACTTGAGTTTTATCACATAAGTGGTATGACTTCACCACTTCTACTTCCAACCACTTGAGTGGTGCAACAAAATAATCGTCAAGTTGGATTAGGCCAGATCAGATCAGGTCAAGGTAGTTTAGGTTGGGTAAGTTTATTTTACTAAAGAATTTGGATTTTCAGGCTTTTTATCTACGCTTATTTTGTCTTCGGTTATTCTGTTCCCGGTTATTATGTTCCCGGTTATTCTGTCTGCAGTTATTCCATACACTATTATTTTGTTTTAGTTCTGGTAGCTAAGCAGGTCAAAATGTTAGTCACTTATTCTAAAAACATGATGTTTTATTCTAGTTATTGTTACATGGCTTTGTATACTTGGATTTCGAAACAGATCTCTTAAAATTATTATCTTCCGAGGTTCTTGGATTCTTCTTTATGTATAAAAATTGCAGAAAAAAAAGCAAACTAGTTGAAATGTCGATTGATGAAAAAAGGATATTCCATCGAATATTTACTTCTTTATTTCTGTCTAATAGAACTTTTCTTCAGGTAATAATCCCTCCCGGCAATCGTTTTGTATCACAGTAATTACCGTTGTTGTAGGGCACATAGCATCAGTACAGAACGTCAGAGCTATTGTGAGCACTTCTCATAATTACTTGTTTATCCAGATGCTGTCTTTCTATCCAATTAGTTGAGGAACTTGTGTATTAGCTCGACATTGTAAGATTAGCTCACATTTTTGAATTTACTTCCAAGAATATTCTTTATATAGACACAGATATTTCCCTGGTCAATTTCAAGAATCACAGAATTAAGTTAGAGCAAGGAATAACAACCAGAGAAGAATTTTGTCGCTAAGAGCATTTCTAGAAGTAATATAAAAATGTAGTTCCAGAAAGGGAATAACGGATGAATAAATAATAATAAAGACTTTTTGTTACAGATATGCTCGTAATTGGCAGTGTTCCTAATGATGGTAAGTCATCTTTCTATTGCTCGTGATGAAATTCGTGTGAGTAGACTAATTGTTAGTAATTACTATTAAAATATGAAACTGTTGAGAAAAACAAGCAAAAGTTCATTCAAGTCTCCAGTCTCCACATTCAAAACAAGAACCAATCAGCGAATATTCGAAAGCTCATCTGTCTAATGATATTCAGCGTACAATCGTTCTGTAACATCGTTATAAACAATTTCTTCAAACACACGTCAACGCTAATTAGATTTCCCGAGAAACTTACTTCTCGACTTCATCCGTTCGCGCACAACTTGGACCACTGACAAGGTTTCTACGTTCCCTAACTAAACTACTCCTGACATGAGTCTTTCAACCTCATTTTATGTAAATTACTAATAAAAACGTCAGATTAGGAGAGAAAATCTTGTTCCACTAATACAGAAAGCATTGCAGATCAATCTTGACAATTGGGCTAAATAAAATCAAGGTAATTTCCACTATTCTACCCCAATGCTGAGTACTTGCCGATTCATTGATGGAATTGGTCCCTTGGTGAAATTTGGGTGAATCTTTGATACGTCGAGTCACGTAAGCTCACTGCTACATCCATTCACCGATACACTACATTTTCCAGTATAATTTAATTAGGTCAATAATACCCGAATGATTTCTGCGAATTTTGTATAACCCAAATTATTTGAGTGCTCTGCAAGTTGAACAATAATAGGTCTAACGAAAGTCTTGTGCAATAAATCAAAGTTTTTCTTGATGTTCTGCCTAATATTGTATTGAACATCTTTGAAAGTCTTTTTAGCGCATTTTTTCGTAGGTTTGCACAAATTGTTTTAATTCAAGCTCAGTGGTTGTGGAAGATTCAATTATTCAATTACTTGTTTCCAGTGAAACAATGCCCATGGATATATATATGACATTAGGGATATGGCAACTAAAATTTACTAAAGTAGATAAAAATTTAGTTACAACTTTAGCCGGGGGTGTCACTATTATTATGTACAGTAGTCAAATCTGTCCGGGATTCATTCAATGACTTGTTTGACGCGAATTTGAAGCTTATTAGAATGAATCATTATTATTGGTTGAAAATTTGTTTACTTTTGGTGTATTTTTTTTATATAGCTTTGATAAAGATCAAATTATCATTTTAAGGTACAGCACTTGACCTCCCGTCAGTCAATAACTAAACAATGAAGAATAAAAGATATTTTTGAGTTTGTTCATGCATAAATTATGTACCTATCAAACTGTCAACTTGAAACTAGTACTAAATGGAAGCTGCTGTTTCGCAAGTTTGATAAAACTCTCAGTAATTGTGAGAGATGGTAATTTGCGAAATCTCTGAAGTAACAAGCATTCATGAGCTGTCAAAAATGCGCTTTCATCATCTAGATGATTCTTCCATTTTTTGGATTCAGTCACAGCTTGAACATTGTCTTTAGCTGTAAAAACCTCAGCTCCCATCATTTGTGCAGAATCAACAAGGTTGACCTGAAAGCTGGACAGTTATTACCCTCCAACAGCTACTGCTGTACTTAATCTTCTGTTGATTATATTGAAGATCTGTCTTATACGGGATACTTGATAAATCAAAAAACCTCATTTCATTCATCATCTGACGTTATTTCTATTCTTACATCGGAAATCTTTGAAGGTCCTTTTTGGATACGGTGCAGTGTTCCGGAAAAACATCCGATGATCCTAATGCTTGGTTATTGTTTTCAGCCTTTAAAACTTCAGTTCATATTTTAATGGTTCAATTCAATTTCCTTCTGCCATTTATAGTCTCAAAAAGGCTTTCCTGAAAATTGAGCAATTATTATCCCCCAATAACTGCTGTTCTACTCAATCTTATGTTGTTCATTCTTATAATCTGTCTTAGATGGTTTACTTGGTAAACAAGACTTTCGAAGATTCTTCAACGCAGCACTGGACTAAATCTCAAAAAAACAGTCTAAAAATAGAAATATCAACATCTGATTGTCGAGTCTGTTGTAAAATCTTCACCTCTCATCTGTAGTTCTCTTGAACTTTGTTTCATCGTTTTCTCTTCAGGTGATTTGGCTCTTTGACGTAATTCGTCCACCATTTTTAGTTTCAATTGCTACTAGCCAAAGACGGTAATCCAATGTTTAATCCAATCTCTTGAATACAAGGTACAATATCTGAATAGATGAATACTTTTTGAGATATTCGACAAAAGATCTATCAAAGACGACCTTACAGACCTGAAAAATTATCGTTTGTATCATCGACTATACCTATAGTAGGTCCAACTGTGTAATTTATAGGTCTTTTTATTATATTTGGCTTTCCACTGCATTTGGTCTATCATGTTTGGTTTCAAAAATGATTTGCATGCCCATCTGTCATAGCCAATGACTCAAGTCTTGGACTGATCATTTTCAGAAGATTTTTGGTATAATGTCTGGATAAGACCGTAGACAATGTCCAACAATTTGTATAGTAGATACACCTTAATACTATCGTCATTTGCTCATTGACTTCAATTGTCAACTTGAAAAGTTGAACAATACAAGATCGTTTGTAACGACCCAAAAGCTCAGGACAATCATCATTTGCTCATCGATTTCAATAGTAGAGGTCTCAACTACTGTATCTACAATTCTTTTCATCAGATCTATTTTTTGTCATTTCTGGCTCTTTGTTGTATAGTGTCTACTATTTTGGGCTCCAGTAATGATTTTTCTGGCTATAGTTCATGAACAAATCATTGTCTAGTATTCTGGTCGGTGAGATCCCAATTAAACAAAAATTCAAAATGATCTTCAGGGGATATCTTTTGGAAGTACTCAACACATGATTGAACAGAAAACAGATCGAATTTTTATTTGTCGATGTGGCCCAAAAATTAAGAAGAACCATCATTTTCACATCGAATTCAATCGTAGAGATCTAAATTATCGTATCACTGCCATTCCCATTTTTATTTGTCATTTCTGGGTTTTTCTTCATACCGTCTACCACTAATGATTTTTTTGACCATAGCTCATGAACAAACTAGTAACGAGCAAAGCAAGACTAGGACAGTCTTGGTCTTGGTCTTGCTTAAATACGTTTGTCTTGGTCTTGGTCTTGGTTTTGCTCATTTAGTCTTGGTCTTAGTCTTGCGTGGTATTGCTCATTCTACCTGTTACTTATTTTCTTTCATTATTAAAGATCATCATAATTATAAATAATAAATAACTCACAATCAATTATAAACTAGCAAAATATTTTATTTTATTGCAAATTTGAAAAAAATCATCGAGAAAAAAGATACAGTGATGCAGGAAGCCATTTCCCTCCACGAAAGACTCATGGCCACACTTTTTTGACTACCAGAAGAACTTACGAACATCTTAAACACGAGGAGGAAATCCTCAAGAAAAAATCCTTGAGACCTGACCTCTGAGATTTCCTTAACAAGACCTCGCCACCACACGCATGTGAATTACTTGAGGATTCCCGTCTCTTTTCTCGAATTTTGGTCGCTCAGTCTATCTGAGCATTATGATGGCATCGTCGGACGACGATATTTTAGCGGCTGTTGATTGCTTGGTGGCCATAAATTGCTCAAAAACGCGCAGCAAAGATGACAATAGTAGAAATGTATGGGTCAAAAAATTGTTAATGGAAAGGAAAAAATATTCTCATATAAATCTGCTAACATAATTTAAAGTTTTTCCTGAAGTTTTCAATTTATTATAAGCAGCATTTTTTTTGTTTCTATCATGGTATTCTCTACACTCAATTTGCTAAAGACAAGGCTCACTTTCATGGAGTTTTATGAAATTCTCTATGAACTATGAAATATATATCGCATGAATCCTCAATACAAACTGTTCAGTGCATCCACACAGGATTCGACCTGTACTCAGGCCTGTGCAGGTTTTCCTTGGCAAAATTTCTAAAGGAATATTTGGCCTCACAGGCCAAATTTGGGCTCAAGGCCGACCCTACACACGAGAAGAAAATCCTCAAGATTCGAACTGCTCAGTCCAAACCTTGAGGATTTCCTCTTCGTGTGTAGCTACCTCAAGAATATATAAAAAAAAAATAGTGGTAAAGTTTTCTTTCATACTTAATGTTAAAATCTAGCAAAGGAAACTGGTGATTCCAGGAAAAGTATGTGTTGACGCTGTTACAAATATTTCAACTCATATATGCTCTGGAAGTAAGAATTTTCAGTTTAGTCTTGCATATTTGGTCTTGGTATTGGTCTTTTTCTTGTTCATTCAGTCTTGGTCTTGGTCTTGTATATTCGATCTTGGTATTGGTCATGTTCTTGTCCAATTAGTCTTGATCTTGATCTGGTTAGTCTATGGATAGTCTTGCTCTTGCTTTTTCGCAAAACCAAGACCAAGACTAATTTTGCTCATCACTAGAACAAACTTTGTCTTGTCTTGTGTTCATTATGTCTTGGAGTTCTCTCTTGAACAAGAATTCGAAACAATGTTAAGGGGATATCTTTTAGAGATTCTCAACACATGATTGAACCAAAGGTGAAACTTTGATCAGTCGATCATGTCCCAAAGATTTGGGAATAAATAATTATTTTCTCAGGTTAAAATTGTATTTTTAACTCTCTGTTGTACTTCGTCTATCATTTTTGGTTCTAATAATGATTCGATACTATGTCTAGTTTTGTCCAGGAAGTTTCTTTCAAATGAGCATATGATACAATTTTCTGGAAGTATCTACCAATTCATGAAAGAATAAAATACAAATTGATTAAATTAGTAGCACTACAATCCTCTGTGATTCTTGGCTTGTTTAGCTATTTCCAGTTTTTAATTTTGTCCAATGTTCAATATATCTGATCTGTTTCGTTGCGTACGTCTTAATGTTGGAATACGTCCTATCCAAAGCTTTACTGATCTTTCGTAACGGTTGATATTTTCTAAGATGAGGTTGTTGGTAGATTACAGCTCAAAAACCTTGGACAATTATCATTTGCTCATCAAATCCACCGTAGATCATTTCACTTTTATTTTTCATGTAATCTCTAAATCTTTGCTTTATTTCGTCTATCATTTCTGATTCTAATTATGATTTCTTATCATAGTCCATGATTCGAAGATTTGATTGGTCTTGTTTTTATTATCTTAGCCCCTTCTCTTGAATGAAAAATTGGCGCAATATTTGAGAGCTAGCTTCTGAAGATACCCAGCACAAATTTGATTAGTCGATTACAATCTAAATGCTTCAAGCAACCATCGTCTGCCCAATAGTAGAGACTTCAATTCTTAATCCATACTTCTTTACGCCATTCAACTTTTTTTGCCATTGCTACCATTTCTAATTCTAATAATGATTTATTGAGTGATAGCTCATGGCTTGGAGCCTTCTTAAATATTGTGCTCACTGTCCCTAAGAGACCTCTGTTGAAAGAATGTTCGATACAATGTTCTTATGATGATGCTCAACAAAAAAATTACAGAAGACAAGTGTAACTTTGTTTCGCCGATTATGGCCCAATAACTCAAGTTAATCATCATCTGCTCATCAACTTTAATCGTAGAGGTCTCAATTATTGTATCTACACTTCTCTTTGCTATTTTTTTTTTGTGGTTTTGGCTCTTGCCTGTAGATTGTCCATCATTTCTGATTTCAGTTATTGCTTTTCTCACCGTAAGCCATCGATTTTTGTAAGAAAATTTGGCACAATATTCAGGAAATTTCTTCTAGACATGCACAACACAAAAATGAACAGAGGACAGTTGAAGCTTGGATTTTTGAATTAACGGTTTATTAACTTAAAAATCATTGGATCTTTGAGTGAATTCATTTATTTTTTGTTCAATGATTTGTCTGCTCATTTCTTCTTCTAGAAAAGATTTTGGAAATGATTATTTCTGGCATTTAGCTATTTCCTCTTTGATGAGTACTAATTTCCAACTATCAAATCATAAATATCCCTGAGGTGAAATAATTTGCAGATTGTCATCTAGTGAGCGATTTCCCGAGTAGACGTGACCTATTTGCAGCAAGTGAAGCTCAGTATTACACGCTGGTTCTCAATGCTCAGGAAACATGGCAACGATGCTAAAAGCAAGCAACATTATTATGAACTGTGTTAAATCTATTTGCATTTAAATTGGAAAACTATTCATTTAGGTTATGTCGCGCAATTCGCGACACACTTGACTAATAAATGAAAGCTTTTATAGGTGGACGAACCATTGTTCAAGAACTTCCATTCTTATTATATTACTGGTATTTTTCATGCGTATAAAAAGCTGTGTCGTATTTCTTGCTCTCATTATCTTCTTCGATATAGTCTCCTTGGGCAAGCTCTCATGTATATCATTTATGTACGTAGATATAATAAATCTGCTTCTAGAATTGCTTTTTAATCCGGTTGTTCATTAAACTGCACTTTTCCTTTGTTAGAAGATTTGGGGTCGCAAATAAAGAATGGATACAAGGTCGTTTTACAAACTAGGCTAACTGTAACACGAGTAGCGTAAACGTAGCACAAGTTTCACGCCACGTTTCACATAGTGTCACAGGGGCACAAGCTAAGCTGAATTATATACGATCCACGACTGTTAACCATCTCTATACCCTCCACCCCATACGCCAATTACGTTAATATTTCAGTTCGACCGCAAACGGCTTCAAATATTTATGTTTAAACACGCCACCTGATAATAGTCAAATAAATATTGCTAGACTTTCTCTAAGACTTGAACGTGACTCTTTAAGGATACAAAACGACGCAAATGCAAACGCCTCCGTAAACATGGACGGAGAAAATTAAATGCGTTCTTAAGAGAGCATTATGTTGTAAATTTACCGTATAATTTCATTTTAAATAACGAGGATGACTTATTTTTCTTTTCTATGAGATTTGAAAGAAATTGAGCTTCATTAATGCTAAAGTGAGCGTCGTTCTTAAACTATTTTAGTGGTTATTCAGATGGGCTACAGGCCAAATTTTTTTTTCTGGGGGTGGATTTCATTCAACGGGTTTATGAATGGTTATTGGTTTGGATGGACGAGCTCGTGCGGTAGGGCTACCATCTGACCGAATTAATAGGACTTTCTAAGCTTTGACTGAACTAGATTTTATTTCAAACCGGTTTTTTGCTGTAAAGCCATGATTACATATCTATTCAGAATTTCACAATATTCAATGAAACGAAGGACTTCTGGAAGTGTCAACTAGACAGATATATAAAAGCATTTGATACTGTTTTCAAAATAGTTCGACTAGACTTCTTCTAAAAAATTAGGGATTTTCATGTCTAGCATCTGATAGTTCTACAGATAGTTAAGGAGCTGGTGGCAGAAATTTTTATATGATTTTATTGTGCGAATAAAGTTGATAATTGTAAAGACGTCATTATAAAGAGTAAGAACAACCATTTCAGTCATTCAGGCGCTGCTGAGTTTTTGATTGAGAGTCAATTGAAAATACTAGAAAAAAACATGCTTCTATATAATCTTATTGTGTCAGCCACATATTTAAAACGTTACTTGTCGATATGACATAGATATAAATCTAATCGGCTGAAATCTATATGTCTGCATTTTTTTGCAATATGATTTTTTAAAATAGTTTTTGATATACTCAAAATTAAATGATTTTATTGTCGACGTATCTTGTATCAGAAGTTTCGCAATGTACTTACAGACAATAAAACAAGCTTCAGTCACCTGATTACTGCTGCGTTTAATGAGGATGAATTTTCGAAAATGGGGCAGAAAAAAAATGCTTTTATATCATTTTATTGTGTCAGCCACTTGACAGGCAGCATCCTCTATTTGTAAAAGACATTGAAAAAATAGTGGCTGAAATCTACGATTCTGAGTTTCCATTGGCTAACGTTCCTTAATAATTATTTTTATAAGATTTTTGTCGCTATCTAGGAAGTTTCAAGAAAAATTTCAATGTTTTTACAATTATTCTCTTCTATTTCAAGTAATTGCTTAGAAAATCAATTTGAACTACAAATATTGGAGTAAAAAAATATGTAACTGAACTAAATAGTTTTCATTACTTCCAGGCTATGGAGTTTGGACTCGTCATCCTGATTACATTATTTCTTTCTGTTTTGAAAATGTGAAATTTGCATGCATTTCGAAAACTTTGCTCTTCCTTTTCATAATAAATAAAAAATTGTCAGGTGATGATTATTAACCGAGTAAGATCACTCTGGATGTCAATTCTTGAATGTTCAGTTTCCACAGAAATACACTTTATAATATTGCAGCTATAGTGAATTTATAGTTCCATTATTCTCATGGGTTAATTCATGATATCTATTGTATTTTCTTTTTTTTACTCTCTATTATTAGTTCCGATTGAATTCTACACTTCTAATTTACAATGACTCAAATGTTTAGTGATGATGGAAACAATATATGAATGAAGATATGTTCCGAAATCAAAATATTAGTAACAAAATTTCGGTAGATATACATATCTTTTACTAACAAGTGTTTTGAAAAAAAATGGAAGAATCATCTAGATGATGAAAGTGCATTTTTGACAGCTCCTGAATGCTTGTTACTTCAGAGATTTCGCAAATTACCATCTCTCACAATTACTGAGCTTGAAATCAAGCAGTTTGGGCAAACTTACGAAACAGCAGCTTTCATTTAGTACTAGTTTCAAGTTGACTATTTGATAGGTACATAATTTATGCATGTACAAACCCAAAAATACTTTTTAATCTTCATTGTTTAGTTATTGACTGACGGGAGGTCAAGTGCTGTACCTTAAAATGATAATTTGATCTTCATCAAAGCTATATAAAAAAAAATACACCAAAAGTAAACAAATTTTCATTCAATAATAATAATTCATTCTAATAAGCTTCAAACTCGCGTCAAACAAGTCATTGAATGAATCCCGGACAGATTTGACAACTGTACATAATAATAGTGACAGCCGCGGCGAAAGTTGTAACTAAATTTTTATTTACTTTAATAAATTTCAGCTGCCATATCCCTAATGTCATATATACCTATGGGCATTGTTTCACTTGAAACAAATAATTGAATAATTTAATCTTCCACAATCACAGAGCTTGAATTAAAGCAATTTGTGCAGACCTACGAAACAGCAGCTTTTATTTAGTACCAGTTTCAAGTCTGTAAATAGCATAGTTGCTGAGAACTCAGCGTCACGCCAGCCAGCCAGCCAGCCAGACAGCCAAAGTGAATATAATAGCACTTTTTTACAAAAAATGCGCTAAAAGGCTGAAACGTTTCAATCAGCAGAAGTATATTTAGATCCGAAACATATCGAGAACCTAGAATTTAAAATGTTGGTGATCCTTTATTCAAATTTTAATATATTGGATAGTGGCAAAGGGATCAAGAAAAAATCCTCATAGTGGGAGAAACACTTCAAGTTTAATTGGACGTTTCGGCGCCGCAAGAGCCCGCCATCATCAGCTGAAGAATAATGCAATTTTTCCCACATAATGATGGAAACAAGTAGAGAAAGGTGAGAGTTTACTAGCGAGTGTAAATGCTTCAATTCATCAGCGAGAACAACGAACGATTGAATTAAATTTACACGAGCAAAGTAATATCGCTTTTCTTACTTGTTGAACATGCTATTTCTTTGTATACTTGATAGAAAAACTGGAGTGTAAGACGCCAAGAATAGAAAAATTTTTCTACAGAAATACTAATCAAGGTTGTTTTCTTGCAAAAATATAGTAACGGTTTTGACAACTGCCAAGCAAAAGCATAGTAATAAACAGGGTAACAAATAGACAATATTAAAAATTAATTTGTCAAAAAAACCAGAGGCTAAGGATTCTCGCGAAATTTTGGATGCAGTTAAAGAAGTGACATTACGTTTGTTTTTTTCCTTATATGAATGTTTAACCTGTAATTTTTTCTTAATAGTGCGTTTTTTGTTTGTTATTTTTTGTTGCTAATTAGTAAAGTGTTGCTAACTGGTAAACTGGCATTTTTCTTTATTGATTACTACATATAAAACCTAATGTTTTCCATCAAATATACAAAAAATATATCTTAATTTGGAACAAATAAATATTAATTAAGTATGAAAACACGAGAGTACAACGTTGTGTTCGCCATGACAACATGTTGGACAAATGATGAATTAAAACAATTTGATAGTTCATAGTGCAAAAATAGTTCATTTTCAAGTTTTTATTCCAAACTATCGAAGATGTTTCACTTTGAATACATGACAAGCGACAAATGAGAATATCTGATCTGTCTGATAGAGTCATAAAGGGAAGTGAGAATAAAGAGTGAAGTTTGCTCATGCACAATAAAATGTGTTCGAAAGTTTAGTTTGAAAAACATTTATTCTAGTGCAATCTAACATTTTTTGAGTTCAAGCTACTTTTCTGAAAAATTCATACATTTATTTGTACCTAAGAATCATATTTTCTCAGTCTTCAGTTCGTTGATGATTCTTTTATTCAGAATTTAGTTACAATTGAAAAGTGGCCAAGGTATAAAAATACTATATGTTTCATGTGGACGTTTCGGTGCTGAAACGGCCTGCTGACTAAAGTTGATGAATATACATAATGTTATACAGTGAAAAGTCAAAAAAATACAGACAAATTTGGCAAATAGATTCATTTTTGCTTTATATTCAGGAGCTTTTTTCTCTCGTGCTCTAAAAGATTATCGAGTTTTGATACGTCAACTTGTTTATAAATTTATAATTTTACTATGCATTAAAAATCATATCTCAGTGTTATGTCGGTTCAAAATGTTTCTTGACTGATTTTTCGAAAATGGTCATCAAAATTATCATACAGTGAGGTAAAAGACCAGGAAGATTCGCCTCTAATACATGTACTGTGGCTACATGGATATTGTTTTTGATGAACAATAATTTGAAGCAATTTAAAAATCTGACATGGACATCACGTACTTACTTGTACATCACTTTTTGCATATGATAATACGATAAACAAATACAAAATTTCATCGTTCCACGGCTAAAAATTTTGGATTTATCCAAAAAATTCTTGAAATCTGACAAATAAAGTGCGCATTCGGGCCAGTCGGTTGCTTTGGAAATAGCAGGTCATCATTATTGAGCTATAATATTTCTAAAGACTGATTCCCAAGTACCGAACTAATGCGCAAAATTTTAAAGAAAATTAACTGAAATGTACTTCCGGAAAATACGATTGTTATGAGAATAGTCGGCAATCATTCAGATGCTACAGCAGACTGAAATACTTAACTCCAATACTTTGCAGCCGATCGTTTCGAATTTATGCAAAAAATTCCAAAAGACTGTCAAGTAAAATGCACTTCTGGCTCAATCGATTTCAATGAAAATAGGATATGAGCATCTAGACAGTATCGTCTTAAATACTGAATTCCAACATTCCACGTTCAATCGTTTTGGATTAATGCGGGAAATTCAAAAAATGTTTTGAGTCAAGTGCGCTTACAGTACAGACGATTGCAATCATAATGCGAGGTGTACAACTAGATGCTATAGAAGTACTTAATACGAAATTTCAATAGTCTACGACTGATTGTTTTGAATTTATGCGGAAAATCCGGAAAGTCTATTATATAAAGTGCACTTTCGGCTCAGCCGATTGATGCAAAAAAAGAAGATAACCATTTTGATTATACAGCAATCTCAAGTTACGAACATACGTACCGACATCAGGCCGAAAATAGTCAAAATGGACTCAAGGATACTCAAAACGGATAAATAGAATTAAACCAAATTCATCAATTGGCACTTTGTCACCTACTGCTTTACCTCGCAGGATAATCTGTGAATTTTCTGTAAGTCTTTAATATTATTAGTTTAGGTCTATTATCCGATCTAACAATTTCAAGAAGAGTGCATCCTGCGACTCCAAACGTCCGTTACAGTCCATTTACAGTCTCTGCTCTGTGCGTAGGTCTTGTTTGATTCCCAATATTTGCTGATTATTGTTAAGCACACAATACCTTGTATCAATCTGTGATTGCTCCAACGTTTCATTATCTCCTTCCAGGTATTCCGTCTGACCTTGCCTCCTACTCATTCACGACCTGGAATTCCGTCCTCTTGTAGCATTTATAGAATATTTCATTGAAATCTTACAGATTGCTCATCATTTTTGTTCACATTTTCAACCAACTTGTTTTGCAGTCCCGATTGTTGAAGAATTCTTGATTATTTAAATGCTTATATTTTAATACTGGAGCGTCAAATTTTTTACGTACAATTAGAAAGCATCTAGTCTGGTAGAGTTTCAATGTAAGTTACGGTTTCATTTTCACTGTGTACAAATTTTTTTCTACACAATTCTGAATATCGTGGATTGAGTTATTGATTCTTCTAATAATTTTGTTGCTTCTTTTGCTTAAAATGTAACAGTCTTCATTTGAAGACTCATATCTTACTATTTCATTCTGCTTTGATCATTCTGCACAAGTACTTCTCAGCCCAGCTTCGTTTGCAGACAACTGTACCTTGTCCTCTCTATCGGATTATCTATAAGTTCCCATTCGCCCTCATGTAACAGATGCGTAGAATTAAATGTCCCTGTCTAGTTCCTTATACATCGAGATTTCGTTGTGGTCATTAAAAGTTTCCTCTTTCTAAAATAATTTTTCTAGAACATAATTGGCTTACTGTTTTAAACGGATGTAATTTTTTGTTTTGTTGAACAACTTGTTGAAGTTTCAAATAATCCTACTTATAGTCTGATAATAACATGAACATCAGCTTCGCAGCGCTGTGTTGCCATCAGGGTGGAAAATAATGTCACCAACATTAATTCTCAAATGGAAGAGTACCCACTGAAATGACTGAATTAATTTACATTACGACAAGCAATTTATTAAAAATATTATTTAATGAAAACTGAATAGAGCTGTTGCCTCATAAAGAGAGTACTTTTGTATTGTTTTTTTGAAATCACATTATGAGCTCATCTATATAGATTAATAAAAATTAAGTGTCTGTCTGTGATTCCAAAATAATTACAGAAATTTAAATGAGAATTAATATTGAGACTTAATAACATCAAAAATGAAACGAAAATTGGAATAAAATCTTCAACCTCCTATTTATTCAACAAATTTATTTCCAACAAAATCTGCTAGAGGGTAGTAGTGTATATTGTGCTATTCAGTCCGAAATCAGTTTGTATAATGGAATAAAGTTAAAAGGTAATTCAATGTACTTAAAAATCTCCAGAGATTACCTAAATAAATCCAGTGTAGAAATTTCGGCTTCAAAGTTTAGCCTGACCCATTTCCAGAACGCGTAGATTAAACTTTACTTTGGAGATTTTGACCTCAAATATTTGTAGCATCTGATGAATTTAATTCTTTCTTTCTTACATTGTATGTAACAATAGTTGAATTTCAAATGAATGGAAGAATATAAAATTAAACATGCTTTGTCGAAAGGAACCAGCTTGATAGCGTTTTTATTAGAAAAAAAGTACGCTAAGACTGCTATTGAATTTTGCTCCGATGTACAACAAAACATTTCGAATCGAACTGCAATGAATTCAATGTAAATTATATTTCACCCATAAAATCTATCGAAAGCGCAACTCAATAGTGGATAAAATCTCATGGAAACACTAAACCGATTGTCAATATCTGGGGAAGGGTGATTCTTTTGTACGCTGTGCTGCGCCACGTGTTGAACAGTTTACGATCAGGACGTAGCTAGGGATAAAACGACACATACGTGACCAAATCAAATATTTAAAATTATACTGCCTTATAATTTACAAGAAGACGCAGCCATTCAAACTTCACCCAACAATTTGCACCCCCTAATTTTCGGAATAAAGCGCAGCAGGCGCCAGTCTGATCGTTATGGTTTTAAAAATGGAAAATATTATACAAATATTATTTCGGGAGATGAAAGTTTTCATAGTGTCCCACACCATTAGGGTTGATAATGGTTCAGTAATAAATGACACACCAATGCTTATTATTTATTGTTTTTATTGTTACTGTTTTCAAGGTTGAATGATGATAAATGACACTATATACATATAAGCGTCCAGTTCATCATTCTACGATTGTTATTTCAGGAGATACGAGCTCTGAAAATATGACAGTCTTTTGTTGCATTTTTCATAATAATTTTTGTACCATTACTATTTTAGGAGAATTTCGCCCAATTATTGATTTTCAGGCTGCCGTATTTGATAGTTGGGCAATGAATCGATGAAACTATTTTATAATAAGAAGGATTAAATTGTCTTTCTACCAGCGTTCGGTTTATTATCCTACGATGGTTAGTTCAAGAGATATGAGCTTTCAAATTGTGATATGAATAATAGATGGCCGTTGCATCATCTTCCCCTCCTTTACTGCCGAGAAAGACGTAGTTGCACGTCAAAAATTGACAGAACTGTGTCGAAGCCACGACCGCAAGATATTTAACGAGACGACACTAATTTAGACTGCAATTCAGCCATTCTTCTTGACCCTGCTTTCTCAAGACTCCTTTCACGCCTGGAAATAGACATCAAATTACTATTTTCTGAAAATTTCGCGTTTCTTACCGCCCAGAAAGAAAGCATTGTGATTGTGCTGAATTTTCTCCCTAAAAACGGCGAGTATCTCCTTTTTAGGTCTGCTAGAAGTATTAGGACATTTTTCAAAGTTATGTCTGATGTGCGATCATCTACAATAGCGGTTGCAGAGATCGACCAATTGATATACAGACATATTTTCATTCTGATTCAACCATATCAGATTATAGTTGAAATTGTGACAAAACTGGAACTCATTAGGGGGTTAATAGTTTAGTTTTATATACTTTAGGCTACACTTATATGATTAAAATTATCTAATAATTGACGCTAAGACCACACAACTAGAACTACATTTATTCCATTTTTCCATTTATTTCCACGGCTTCTTATTTATTTTCAACTAGTACACTGTTGCACTTAATTTAGTTGACCTCTGCGCGCTCCATAACCGATTTACCAACTACTATTACTTCTACGCGCTTCCTTTCGCCCGGCTTTGACCCCGGTTTATATATATCCGACTATTGCTTCCGACTCTTCGAGAAATTTCCTGACGTCACCAAGTCCTGGGCGCGATATCAGTCAGTTGCTTGACCAGAAAAATTGCGCCCGCCAGCCGTTTAGCCGGCGCGTAACAATAGAAGTCTACTCTGAATGGGCCCTGTTCGTTACAAAATCAATTACCCGATGCTCAGATACCGCACTGATCCTTTAACAGCCTGCAAGTTTCAAATCATGTTGAAGGCACATTTCTTGAACTTGAACCACGGTGTTGTTTTCTTTCAGTAGATCTTTCTCGAGGAGACAAATGAAAAAACACGTCATACGACCTTGGATACTGCCGGGGAAGTACCAATTTCTGATATTATAGATTACGCCACTTTCCAGATTAAAGATTACTGAGAAAGTTACATTTTTGTTTTACAAAAGCACATTACAATCTGTATCAATATTATAGATAAAGGAAGACAGTCAAAAGAGAGCTACACCAATAGAAAGAGAGAGAAGATAGAAAACTTATTTCTATCCCTCTCTTTCATCGAACTAAGCCAGAGATAGGAGTTGATACTTGCTAATGCCTATATCATACTAAACAGTGACCATGAGTGGTCATGAGTGAGCACTCATGAAACAACAGAACGCACCCATCATTCATGACAATAGCGGATCCTCTAATTTTCATCAGTGGTCACAGACGAAAAAAATACAGCTAGCTTCATGCGCATCATATGCTACTCATTTCACTTTGTCATTTTGTTTGACGTTTGTTGTGCTTGATTATTATTCTTATTGGAATGTATTTAATTAGAAAAAGTGTGTTCTCTTGTTTTATGAGTGAAATCACTCATGGTCACTGTTTGGTCACTGTTTGGTGGGACATGGGCATAACGTCTTAATGTTTATTCGATATTCAAGAGAGACAAATAGAGGCCTCTCATATCCTCTCTCTCTTTCTTCATACCTTAAGCATATTATCTCTATGATTCTATCGTCTCTCTAGTCTCTACAACATCTGATATTGGTGCATTAGGTTCTGTTCAGTTAACAATATTAGCTGAGTGTCGTTGAGCATATTGTACCAATTAGTGATTGCTGCAATGTTCAATTCTATTGAGCTCATTTTTATCTGATTCTTTTCCTAAAGTCTAGTTTCCATTAAAAATCCTGCAGTTTCATGAAATACCAAAAAAACATATTATGGCATACGCTTCAAGTTAACTATGGTACATTCTTAGGCACCAACAGCGACAGACGAACTGGCTTGCATGCATTTGGATGTTGCGACTTTGTTCATTTAGTCCAATTAAATTAGAGTTTCACTTCGGATTGAGAGATAATAAGCTGGGATCTTGTACAAACCTTCATTTCGGCATTCTGAAGTTTCTTGCAAGTATCTTGGTTTCTATGGCTCCAATAATGTTGACATTCATCACAAAATTGTAGAGCATGAAATTTGCAACAAATTTTGTCTTGAACATTTTTTCATGCCCTTAACCGTTTTTGAAATAGAGCGTGGAGAATGCGCAGCGCTCAGCCATACATACTATAATGCAAGAATGAGGTTGAGGGCTGCAAAATGAATTTCTGGAACCAATGACAACAAAATCACCATCGGCTCCAGATGAATTATTGAAAACAATATTTTGCAGGTGAAAAAATTGTTGTAATGCACGCTACAAGTGCAGAAAATTAGGATTGCAATGAAGTTTCGCTTGTGGCCAGTGTAATGGACAAGCTTGCCTCAATGCTGTGAAATCCATATTAACAGAATTAATATTGAATTAAGATATAGTATGAGTATTTCACTTGATGAGTTTTTGATTACAGAAAGTAGGAGTATTATTGAAAGAATATATTATATACTATATGTAAAATGTTATTGAATATAATGTATTGATCAATAAATAATACAAATTAATAATGATTAAGGATATTCTTGTGATTTACTGACTTTGTACGAGGTATTATCCACCGGAACTCACGGTTGATCTTGCATTACAGTATAACAGAGCGCTGCACATTCTCCGCGCTCTATTTCAAAAAAGATTGAGCGCATGAAAAAATGTTTCAAACAAAATTTGTTGCAAACTCTATGCTCTACAATTCTTGTTATAAATGTTAACATTATTGAAACCATAGAAACCGAAATATTTGCAAAAAACCGATTCGCAGATACGAGATTTCATGAGACTTTTGTGCCAACTTCTAGAATGCCAAAATAAAGATTTTTACAAGCTTCCAGCTTAATATCTCAGCACTGTATGCTCTATGATCTTGAGCTACACTAATTTTCTTGCGCGATGAGCAATGCAAAACGTGACTGACTCTTCTTCCTAACCGCGACGCTAAAGTCGTGCCACGTCAGTGCTTCCTAGAGCCCTAGTTTTCGTACTTCTTGGATTATCAAGTGTGTTGAATATTACAGAGCAGGAGTGGTCAGTGCAGCTCTAGAGCCGCGATTATATGAAATAAACTGGAACAGGCTGATCAGGTACATCTGCGAAGACAAGAAGACGGACTGACCAGGAAAAGGAGAAATATGAGAGTGTACTAGAAATTGGATAGATTTTTTAGTATCTTATTGTTTGTTTTGTCATCAGAATCTAATAAATGATTTTGATAAATATTTTTCTTCAGTTTATGGCTTCTATTGTTAGAGCCAGTCTGTATTGTTGTTAATCTCCACAGTCGAAGCAGTGAATACGAAAAACATAATTCAGGTACTCAAATAAGCTGTGCTCGCAATTTTAGTAACAGGCCCAAAATCGGGTTAATGAATTCAGGTATTCAGGACTACTAGTAGCATTTATATGAAGTGAAGAATGGTATACGTTTAATAACCCATCCATGTCAAGCTTCCATGATCAAGCATTATTTATCTTCTAAAACAGAAGTGTGAAGCCACAATTTTCTTCCCTAATATATGTTGTGGTCAATCGTAGCAACCAGTGCAGTACTTCAAATCAGATTCTCATAAATCACCTGACGACGACATGGACATGACGTCACATTAATTCCGTCATGTGCCGCTGTTGGCGCAGCTGTGTAACGTTCCTCTCTTGTATATAAATGTTGGGTGGAGTCGGGCACTTAGAGTACACATCTCAATTTGTTTTATGTCTATGATTTACTATTTTCAGTCTTCCAATGATTAAAGAGAAGAACTATTTGATTAATACTAAATAATTTCTCATACTTAAATTCATTTTCTATTAATTAGTGGACTGCATTCATTTTCTAAGGTCCACGTATAAAAATCGTGCGAGGACTGGAAACACTACATCAATATTCTACCCGCGTGGAACTGCTGGACAAGCAGCTTTCCACCATATGTTGTTCTCAAGACTATAAGGGTAATAGCTAGAGGTTGTTGACAGCAAAATATCACTGCCAACTTACCCCTAGTTCTGGGGTGTTGCGTTATGAAATATTATTATAATTTCTCATCATTGCTGCTGTAGATCTAGCAAAATTTTCTGAACCGAACGGATTATTCACGAATATTTGTCTGAAAGTTGATATCAATTTGAACCAAATCGACTGGAGAGCAAACTTTGAATTATCCCTAAATTGTTTCGTATTTCCTCACAACTAAAACTCCAGGCAATAAATCTCACCCAACCCGCTTCTGTCAAGCCAGGATAAGTTCAATAACTCCACACTAACAAAAAGCCTCATCGAAATAATCTCATCGAGCTTCATATTTCATAACTCGTCCTTTTCCCCGGAAAACAATTAGGTGAAACAGTTAATTAGTGGAAAATTTGCTTAAACTTTGCTATTAAACATTCATCAAACAGCCCGAGCCAGTAAAAGCACCAAGGTTGAATCACTTTACTGTTGATAGATGGCTGGACAGAACTATCCCAAAATAAGGCACATGTTTCCTAATAATATTGCTTTTATGGAGAGGTTCGGTTGATGAACAACATTTTCATAAAGTCATTCATCATAATAATTTAAAAGAGGAATGTTTTTAATTCATTGGCGCTGAACTGTTATAGAGAGATAACAATTGAATAATAGCTGGAACCTGGATTGGAAAATGAAATAAAGTAATAAATGATTCCAATAAAAACAGTATTATATTATATTTTGTTTATATTTTACGAGCTCATTGGAGAATTGAGCGATGGCTGTGTGAAATTGTTTAAACATGGATTATCGATGTTGGATCATTTATCGCAAATATCGAATCAAATAACACACCTTATCACCTATTGAAATAAATCGTTTTTGAATACTTACTTGAGAAAAGAAGAGAAAAAACGTCGATTTTAAGTAGTTATTGAATTATTTTCATCTGAAATATGGAGTACATAACACTCAAAGTTGTTACAATTCGTGATCCCAATTCGTATTCGAAATAATCATTTCCTCTATGTTCCCTGTTCTTGAAAATGTATTCTGCTGCGATGTGTTTGCGAAGATTTTCATCTCAAAGAAGTCGTGAGGTAATAACAAAAAGTCCTCTACATTTTCTTTAACTCCTTTAAAATATTTTGACTGCACTGACGTTGGAACTTCAAGCACATCTAAAACTTCTCCGTCGTCCTTTTTCCTATTAACGGCCATCGTTAGCTCCTCTTCCTGATTTGCACTGCTCTCCTTGCAACAATTATTCGTTATTCTTAGTCCACGGAGCTGCTCCACTTTGTTCAGCCCGTGCAAATCAATATGACAATTTACCTGAAGCCGTTGATGACATACTAACCGTAGCGGAAAGTCACTTCCACAACCAGATTGATTACATTATTAGCGGTAATTTCACCCCCGACCGGGGAGGAAGTATATTACAGTGGTTGTCACAAGCATACACTAGCCCCTTTTGCACCTCCACACTTCCATTTAATTCTCTTTTGTTTTGTAATAACCATGTGCAGCACACAAATAATTGTATTACAAATTTACAAGTGAGTCCTCTAAAGTTCGAGTTGATGAATAATTTTCAACCACTTGATCATAACTTCATCATCAAAAGGTGGAACAACCAACCTGCCTTTATCGAATACAACATACGAACAATTAAAAATAATAATCATAGATCCAAGTAATGAATGTTATTTTCACAAATTTCGAGGTATCCCCTCTGATCTCAAGTTATTAGCGGAGAGATTTTGCTTGAGCTTTATCTGGTGTAAGCCATCCAATACAAGAGAATGCTTCCTGGATTGCCATGTTTGTGCTCTTTTTTCGAATGAAATGGTATTTCCGAACAAGAGAATTGACTTACAAGTTATGAACGACATTGCAATTAACATCTATCTATATGGTAAATTAAGCCATCTGGCCTTCAGTAAAATAAAAAATTGCACCTATAGATACTTCGAAGCTTCTTTCTATTATTACCAATTTGAATTAGTTTCATAAATCAACTAAATGAGTTCATCCATGGAAACCTTGCATATTTGGATTTTCCAAGCAATGACGCCTTCTTCACATCCTTTGATACAAAGGTACTACTAAGATGCTTAAGAAACGACAACCAGATATAAGAAATGGGGCCGCTGATGGTTTGGGCGTGACAACGTCCGGGATGAAGGGGATAAAAATGCATGCACAAAGCTCGCCTCTATTTACGAAAATTGTAAAAGTACTCAATTCAAGTTTTAGGCTACGTATTTTTATAAAGATACTGCATGTATCAATTATAGTTTTTTAGAAACAGTCAATGGCGGAGAAGGTGATTTTCGTAACAAAAATTTTTGTATATGTAGGCCTGTGTGTCGTTCGTCATTTTGTCTAAGGGTCAGGATAAGCATTCATAGCTATGGGGGTCCAATAGAAATAGAAATAAAACATATTTATTTAGAAATAAATATTTCGCAGTCATTTTTTCAAAATCAACTTTTTTCATGGTCCTTCGATCCTCCAAATATTTTTTATACTATCCATTTTGCCAACAGAAGCTTATGTTCGTCTGAGCTCATCAGCTTCGGCTTCGATAACTGGACCAGAATGTCCATTAGTTCACGTGAATCGCTTGACTAAATGCCATCGTCCCCTTTGGACAAACCTTCAACCCTTTTTTACTGGAGTCGAATGCATATTTGAAGCTTCAATTCTTCAATTGGAAACTAATTTCTTATGTTATGAAATAAAAAGCAACCAGGAGTTGGTTGAAGGTATATCCGGACTCATTTACCAACAGATGTTTTAATTAAAATTTGATAAAGAGTATATCCCACTTTCCGCGCCAATTATTATTTTTTTTAACTCAAAATCTAAAAGATTGATTGAATTGTTGTACAAAATGAAGTATTTTAAATTGAAGGTTATTATAAAGGATTATTGAGCATTGCTCTTCTTTAACTTGTGTTATTTTTGATTTAACGGCCGTTTTCGGAATTTTTATTAAATTGATCAAGTCGGGAGTCGCAGTAAATGGGAAGGTTTGAAATTTGACCAACTCATGCTATGAATTCAGAAAAAATTCAATGTTTGACGTGTTAAGCCTTCGAAAGGAAAATTAATTTTGATTTCACTCTCCTGCTTGGAGGCTGAATTTTATTTTGCGGGCTAAAGTTCAATTATTTGGTCTGTTCAAATCAAGACAACCGCAAAAATCATCTCAATTTAACATGTTTCGTCAAATCTCAAACTTTCCTATTTACTGAGTCTTCTGTATTCAAAGCCTCCGATCTAATGAAATTAATTGAATTGCCGAAACAGGTCATTGAACAAAGAGAGAACAAAGCTCAAGATCTCATTTTTATATACTGGATCTTCACTGGTAACCTTCAAAAATCCGCTGTGACCACACAGTACCTCCCCGACCATAAATTTCATGTCTAGTTTCATCGCTGTTTCAAAGATTTAGAGTGTCACATCAATGAATTGCATATTTCAAAGTGAAAGCTGTTATTGTCAAAGTGACGGCTTTCCTTGTCAAAGTGACAACTGTCATTGTCAAAGTGACAACTGTCATTGTCAGAGTGACAGCTGTCTTTTTTAAAGTAATTTTTAGTCCTTACGTAAAATAAATACTTTTGAAAATGAAGAGTCCCCTTCTAGATTTTAAGGATCTTCAATTCATTGGAACATATAGATCCGACATTTGATTGCCGAAAGTGTAATTTGGAGATGGTAACGTAGATTCCACTACTTAATTATTTATTTTTGATATCTATCTACTAAGCTCATCTCACCGAAAGCTTAAAATTAATACCAAACTAGACATCATTTTGATGATTTGTGAAAGAAACAATTGACAATTGCTTAAATATCCTCTTTGACACTTCTACTAGAATTATCTCCACAAGAGCTTTAATTTGATACCAAACACAATACAGCCAAATTACTTATTTAAAAAAAAACAATTGAGAAACGTTTGCATGTGATGTCAAAATATTAGTGATAATAATTCGAACCTCACATTATGATTTTCATCATTTCTTTGGTCCAGAAAAATATGACAATTTTATGATAATTTAAATTTAAAAAAACTAATGAGTTCCATCAATAAAGTTTTGATATTACTGATTGGAAAATGCTCATCTACGAACTTGAGCCTAGATTTTTGATAAAAAAGCTTGAATATGGAATTTCAGTTGAAAATTCGTAACCGTTCGCAAGTTATCGTGCTTCCAGACAGATCGACAAACCGACTTTTTTTTAAATTGTTCTTCGGGTTGAGTAGGATCTAAAACGTGAGGATTCATCAAAATCTCTATTCTATTATAGGTCGCGGAAGTAATAAAAAGATTGTTCTTGTAAGCCTAGCATATCTAGAAATTACATGCATTTTCTGTTCTGTATGACTCCAAGGTAGATTGAATAGATCGAAGCAAAAAAAGATGTACAATTGTAACAATTACTCGCGCTTTGAGAGCTGTGTATCCTTGTACCAAATAATGGTGAAGCGTACTAGTACGAAAAATGAATTTATCACAGGAGAACTATATTTTGTAGAGTTATCTAGATATTTCTTTACTTGTAGTACAACATTTTTTGTTGTATCAAATTCTAAGGCCCGGTATTTCAGTCCTCGGTTTACCTTAAGCGGAGCTTAATTATCTTGGTAACAATTGTTCTAACAATAATTACTATGGAAATTAAGCTACGTTTAGTGTGAACCATGGACTTAAATACTAGGCCTAGAAGTCTAGGTCAACGGATTTTGATACATCAGTATCAGAGTACGTAATTTGAAAGGCCGCATCTTCCTATCACATTGAATTCAATACCGGGTTTGAGAACATTTGAGCCGCTAGATTAAGTATAATATCTGAAAATTGCGAGCTGGAAACTTTATATGAAATGGCTGAGGAACCATCAAACTTGATAGTCCCTAGGAAAAGTATTTATTGAGGATCCTAAGCTGGAAACTTTGAAGCCACTAGGTACAATATCTGATGGTACTGCTGAGTTGGAAAAAATATATGGCATGGTTAAAAGACTCTTAGACTTGGGGCCTCTAAAACTGAAGCACTCAGACACGTACGTCGTATATCTAATGAACAATCCGGTTTGACTATGGGGTTATTAATAATTCCAATCCGATACAGCTGACTTTTTCTCAGAAAACGTGTCTTGACGGACCAACAGACTGATCGACAGCAAAAAGCTTCCGTTCACTCATTTTGAGGTATTGTACTCCAAGAAGTTATAAAATGCCAACATATATAATGAGGCAGTGTTTAATAGGATCCCTGAACTGATGAGAATATACAAAATACTTGAGAATTCCTCTAGATTCAGAGGCCTTTAAGGTTGGAGTCTCCTAGATATGTGCCAGTTTGCCCAATGAATAATTCGTCATTGGAATGCCAAAATGCTTGCATAATCAGTTATAAAAAATAATTCTGATGCCATTTGAACTTTTTCATTCGTGTTCCTGAATATTTTCACCTTATAAAAACAGTTGATGGTTCATCGGAGCTTATTCGAAAGAATGGGGCAGGTGAGAAAACAACTCGAACCCACAGTTGTAAGTTCCCAATATCGACTCAATCGACATGTAGGTAAACAACATACCTCATTCTGATGTTTACATAGTATTTGATTCAAGTCCAATTTTAGATACATGATTTTGTGACGTGGTCTGTTCACCAATAACAATGTTCAAAGCAAAGAGATCGGTCGTGTATTTGGTACAAAAATGTATTACTTGGGTGTTGAAAGCAATACGTAGCACAGTATTCTTTGTCTCTTCAAACAGCAGGATATTACTCCTTGTAATGAATTACCTAACTATAGAAGCGCTTCCAAATATTCTACATTATACTAGCGGGAGGCAGACCACGCATGGCTTATTAGGTCTCACAGTTTTTAGTGACTAGATTTTATTTTGATTAATTTTGAAGATTGTTCACTTTAAGTATCTAATACACGTTAAAATATGAATTGTTGGGGAATTTGGATTAGCTCCAGCGGTAACAAATATAAATGCCAAGTATCCAGATGTTCACTTAACGAAGGCTCCAAGCCACAAAATATTGTCCGGAAGCCAAAATACAGACTCTTATCTTTGTATTTATCTATATCTCAACATTGTCATTTTGATTGATTCGGCAATAACCTGTAAATAAGTTTGATGAGTAATCAATAACCATTTGAGGCATTGTCTTGGATAACCCCCAGCTAAATTTAACCGACGGTGGTTAATAATGATTGTGTCAAATAACCTCCAAACTTAATCAACGGTCCTGATATTGATGCTCGAAGAAACTAATGATACTAAGAGTAACTCCCTCATACCAATTCACTTCCCGAGTAGAGGAAAGAATAAAGAGGATTATTGATAATAAAGAATGTAGAATGAATCTCTGTCAAACTATTTCCGTCAGCATAGCAACAATTTTCTTATCATCACCCACCTTAAGAAAAGATTTTCACGTGTAGAATGAATTGGTCGAGTGAGGCAGTACAATTGATTTTTATGTAGGCCGGCGGAAGTCAGTTTTGATGGCGGTCGCAGCCAATGGCGCCTCTAGGACTTCCGTTTAAAGGGGCGATATAGATCACATTCTTCTTTACGCCGCTATTCCACCTGGGAAACATGCATAATTCTTTTTCGGCTCTTTAACGTGGCGACTGAATATTCTTCAACATTACACTCATTTCTAAGTTATATAGCCACAAATGATGAATGATAACAGATTATTTACATTGATCAAAAGAAATAGTCAAAGAGGTTGGGTCCATCTTCCATGGCTGGCGCTACTGTAGCCTTCAGGAAAATGTACGTCACTTCTGCATGCAAAGAAGTCAACCGCATACCCCGCACATGCTATTCTGTTATTTGATGTTGTTTACACGAAATAAAAGCCGAAATGAATACGAGAATTCCTCGTTCCTTCCACGATGACAGCTGAAAGCTACTAGGTTGCCTAGCGACCAACAAGTATGCAGTACGAAATGAAACTCAATTTCTCTTCAAACTTCTGTATATATTATTCAGTCGACCTTAAACGGTACCTCATTTTGAAGACGATTTTGATAAATATCATCACTTCCATGACTAGTTAGTTTCGAGCTTAGATTAATTTGAGAAATGCTAACAAAAATACATAACATCGATTTCACTTTAGTATGCTTGTTTCGCTATGTCACTTCTGATTCAGGACAATAAAAACTATTAATAAACCAAATTACAGAAGAATAATATACCTAGCTTATTAAAAAATTACTCCAGAGCAGTTAATCACAAAAACAATTCCAACTAGAAAACATCAAACAAAACAAAAATGGAAACAAGACAGAAAAACAGATGAATAATGTTTGAGTACACAAATACATCACCACAAACATTCATATAGAGAAGAGTAAGAGACCATTTCTCAACAATGTTGTTGTGTGAGGACAAAGGTAATTCTCTTGGGCCCCGTGCACTAATATCAGTCCGTCGTGTCTCTAGCGGACAACATTGGAACTGCTCCTCAATACATCACATTTTGCTTTGTGTGGATCTTTCGTTTTATTACTTTATCGCCTGTAAGTTCTCAAGGATTTTCTGAAAAAAACTGCTTATAATTATGTTGGTTGCTTTATCCGATTAAAGACGCCGAAAAAAAAATTTCTCATTTAGATTTCATCAAGAATGAATATTCTTTCTATGATTATCTTCAGGATTCGTACTATACAAGTCACCCAAGGCATAATATTTTATGAGTATTTTATGGATCTTAACCTTTAAATGACTACTGTGAAAAGTTCAGCCGGCTGCATCATTTAATTTGTGTTTGACAATCATTGAAAGCGGACAGCATTTACCTTCTCACTTGAATAAATAAAAACGAATATCGTACATGAAACGGAAATTTCCTCCCTAAATATCTTTTGCAGTCCTTGTACCTTCAATTCCAGCAACTAAATCTTGGGCAGCTGAATTCAGATGAGATCATAAGAGCTATTTTGATTATGAGCACATCAGAAATGGTATATGAAATCAATGGAATGATGATCGACAAATGAATAAGTACATTTCACATTATTATTTATGAATAAGGAAGTTCTCTTATAGATGAGTATTGCATTTGCTCTCAGTCTAGAAATGATGCAATCGTCTGACCGTTTCGAAAGAATTCAGATATCACCCTACTATTGGAAAATCTAGTAACTATAAAAAAAAACAGCGTTGTCTGCAGCTAAGTTCTATGACTTTTGACTCTCGCAAAATAATCCCATTACGTTAATGAAAGATGTAATAGCACAATAATACATTATCAGGATACTGTCAATATTCCATAATTAATTATTGTCTCTATACAAAAAAATAGAGCAATATTATTCATTGTATTTCTTGCATTGAATGGTTTACATTTAAATATGTCAAATAAATGACAAATGAAATTAATAACAAGTATACAAAACATCTTCAATTCTGAGCAGCAATTGGAATGATTTATGCCAGGAAGAACAAAGATTCTGAATACAAAAAACTTGAATGTAAATGAGGCAGCAATAATTTCAAGACGTTACTCGCTACATTTTACTTTCTGTTATCAACACAAACAAATTCAGTTGCTGTTTTCTTCACGTTCACAGCTACATAAAAAAGACAGAGCTTGAAGCAGAGAGTATATTTATATATCAATTCAGATTGTCACTTGAGAAATTTTCGATTATGTTTTATTTAATAATTACTTCTTGAAGAACATATTTTTAGAATTTGATCATGAGAACCAAAAATAAAATAGACTCTTGTGAAAATATGACAAGTTTCGTGATCGTGTCACAGCTAAATGTCATGGGATCTAATAGATCCAAGTGCAAAAAATTGAAAATATTCACAGTGCTTCCTATACAATATCATCGATGAGATCATCGAGGAACTGATGATAAAGCACAATTTATGCCCAACAACAGAATGAGAGAGAGTGATATTTATGACGTAACACAATTGATATTGTTTTATTGTCCGACAAGTTTAATATTGTTTAACAAACAAGAATATCACGTCTCTAGCTATAGTAAGTAACTAGAGTAATTTTTCTGACAGAAATCACAATGACTCTCTCGTACAATTTAGCAGCTACACACAAGAGTGAAATTTCCCTGTAGTTTTTGCAGGCTCTCTTATCACCCTTTTTGAAGATTGGCATTATTATTGTCTTTTCCCAATCTTGTGGTATGTTATCCCCTTTCCAGATTTTACTAAACAACTGGTATAACATACCTATCCCCGATATGCCTAAATATTTTATTTGTTCCGGTTTGATTTCGTCAAAGCCTGCTGCTTTACTAATTTTTATTTTTTTCATTGCATCTGTTATTTCATTAAATGCTATTTCTTCTTCACCTTGAATTTCCTCATTATATATTACTATTGTTTCTTGTTCCTGTTTACTATCTTGGACCTCCAGTAGCTCTTCAAAGTGTTCTTTCCATCTTTTCATAATTTCTCCGTCCTTTATTAGAATCCGGTCATTTTTATCCTTTATTTGTTTCAGAGGTGGATCTTTTTCTTGCCTTAGGTTTTTGGTCGCTTTGAAAAATAATTTTCTATTTTCCTTGTAATTCTTCTCCATTTGACTCCCAAACTCATCCCATTCCTTCTTCTTTTCTGTTTGTATTATTTCCTTCACTTTTTTCCTCTGCATTTTATATGATTCGTAGTTCAGCTAAATGTCATGGGATCTAATAGATCCAAGTGCAAAAAATTGAAAATATTCACAGTGCTTCCTATACAATATCATCGATGAGATCATCGAGGAACTGATGATAAAGCACAATTTATGCCCAACAACAGAATGAGAGAGAGTGATATTTATGACGTAACACAATTGATATTGTTTTATTGTCCGACAAGTTTAATATTGTTTAACAAACAAGAATATCACGTCTCTAGCTATAGTAAGTAACTAGAGTAATTTTTCTGACAGAAATCACAATGACAGGACACACATTGCTGAAAATTTTGATTAAAATAGTAGTACATTAGTCGGACTTTAAACATTGAAGACACCACGGGAGTTGAACGGACGATAATACCTGCGGTCAACGCACACACCTCGGGCCGGAGGCCCTCGGAAAGTACACTGTTGACCTCAAGCATTATTGTCCTTAATTACTATAATAACATCAGTTTTTCCTATTGTACTGATCGGTACAGGCCCCCTTTAAATCGTGGACCAACAGGTCCTTCGATAACTACATCAATCACATTTTTTTAAAGAGCTCGTATGAATACTCACCATTGATTAAAGACGGTTAACTAACTTTATTTCAACAAGAATTGATTTTGGAGTAATCTGTCAAGTAAGAATGTCGTGAAAATGCGCATATATTTTTAAGGCATTGGAATTTCATAGTAATGTTCCATGAGGGAGGGTAGTAACACATCTATATCTTTATATCTTGTCGCAATATAATCCAATTGAATAATCTTCTGACTAAAATCACATAGTCAGACTTGAATATATATATATATATATATATATATATATATATATATATATATATATATATATATATATATATATATATTCATCCTATAAATATCTTCCACTTTCCCCTATCCTGTGCCAATTCATGTGCATCTCGATTTGTGATCTTCTTCTCATTCAGTATGCTATTCATCGTATCTTCCCATGTTTTCCGTGGTCTTCCTCTCGTTCTTTTTCCTGTAGTTCGAGCTTTCCATACTGTTTTCACCTGCCTACTATCTGGAAGTCTGATAGGATGGCCGTACCATTGTAACTATCTGGTCTCTATCGATTTTTGAGCTGATTTTATGTCGAGTCTCTTTCTAATTTCTTCGTTTCTTATTTTATCCCATTTGGTGACTCCTTCTATTCGTCTAAGGCACTTCATTTCTACCGCCTGTATTTTGCTCTTTTCCCTTTGATTTAGTACCCAAGACTCGCTTCCATATATCAGGGTTGGTAATACAATAGTTTTGTATACTGTTAGTTTGGTAATTTTACTTTTACTTTTATGTCCGAATATCGCTGTTCTCAGAAAATAATAAGTTCTTGACGCCGCTTGTACTCTATTGTTTACTTCTTCATTATATCCCCCTTAGCTTTCAATTATGCTTCCCAAATATTTAAAACTTGTTATGTGTTCGACTTCTTTTTCATTCAATTTAATTTTTATTGTTTCATCTTCTCTGGAAACTGCCAGCACTTTGGTTTTTTCAATATTAATTATCATATTTTCTTTCTCCAATCCCTCGTTCCACACCTCCAAATTTGTTTGTAGTTTTTCCTCTGTTGTACCGAATATTGCCATGTCGTCAGCAAATAGGGTTTCTGATATTTTAATGTTATTCAGGTTCAAGTTCCCCACTTGTGTTTTTTTTAAGCCTTGGGTACGCATTTTTTAATATCTCTTCGATGTATACTACAAATAGAAATGGACTCATATTTTCCCCTTGCCTTAGCCCTTTAGTAGTCCTGAATTCTTCGGATATACAGTTACCGGTGCGCACATAATTCCTACTGGTTTTATAAAGTGTTCGTATCGCATCTAGTAATTTATGGTCTACTCCTCTCCTTTCCAGAATATCCCACAGTAGTTCTCTACCTACTCGATCAAATGCCTTTTCTAGATCGATAAAGCATATGAACAGTTTTTTGTTAAATTGCAAGGTTCTCTCTATCAATTGGCGGATACTGAATATGTGGTCCTGCGTGCAATATCCTGATCTGAATCCACTTTGTGCCTTTCCTATATCCTCTCCAATTTCTCTTCTTAATTTTGTTTCTATTATTGTCTCGTACAATTTAGCAGCTACACACAAGAGTGAAATTTCCCTGTAGTTTTTGCAGGCTCTCTTATCACCCTTTTTGAAGATTGGCATTATTATTGTCTTTTCCCAATCTTGTGGTATGTTATCCCCTTTCCAGATTTTACTAAACAACTGGTATAACATACCTATCCCCGATATGCCTAAATATTTTATTTGTTCCGGTTTGATTTCGTCAAAGCCTGCTGCTTTACTAATTTTTATTTTTTTCATTGCATCTGTTATTTCATTAAATGCTATTTCTTCTTCACCTTGAATTTCCTCATTATATATTACTATTGTTTCTTGTTCCTGTTTACTATCTTGGACCTCCAGTAGCTCTTCAAAGTGTTCTTTCCATCTTTTCATAATTTCTCCGTCCTTTATTAGAATCCGGTCATTTTTATCCTTTATTTGTTTCAGAGGTGGATCTTTTTCTTGCCTTAGGTTTTTGGTCGCTTTGAAAAATAATTTTCTATTTTCCTTGTAATTCTTCTCCATTTGACTCCCAAACTCATCCCATTCCTTCTTCTTTTCTGTTTGTATTATTTCCTTCACTTTTTTCCTCTGCATTTTATATGATTCGTAGTTCAGTGGATTCTTATTGTTAATATATGCTTTCCATTTTTGTTTTTTAATTTTTGTTTCTTTAATTTCCTCGTTCCACCAATGCGTTCGTTTTTTGTTTATGGGTGTTTTACTTGTACCACACACTCCTCTCGCAGCTAATGTTCTTGAAATAATTCCATATTTTTTCTACACTAAATCTTCCGTAGTCCCCTAGTTTTAATATTTTCTCTTCTATCTTCTGTTGGCATTTATCCTTGTGCTCATCATTTTTTAATTTGTAGACTTTTAATGTTTATTTACTGATCTTTCTTCTCTCTTTTTATTTATGGGCGTCAGATTTGTTTTCGGTTTTGATTTTTGCTTCCACCAGGTAATGATCACTACCTATTTCCTTCCCTCTTTTTACTCGCACATCTTTGATTTTCTCTCTGTAGCTATAACCAGCTATCACATAATCGATTATTGATTTTTCTTTTCTACTCTCTACTTCTCTGGTGTATTTATGTATTTCTTTATGTGTGAACACTGTATTCATTATCACTAGTTCGTTAACTATACAGAAGTCTATTAATCTATTTCCATTATTGTTTATCATTTTCTCGTCATTCTTTCCCATCACATGTTCTATTCCTGCATTGTTGTTCTCTACACGCGCATTAAAATCGCCTATTAGTATAAGTGGTTCTGGCTCTTCATCAATTATTTGTTGCATTTCTTCCCAAACTGTGTCTTTGATTTTACTTCTTTTGTCTTCATTTGGTGAAGTCAGACTTGTAATTATATTATTTCTAGATTTTTATTAATGAAAATAGTTTTTTCTAAACTCTAATTTTTTTTCTAGGTTGCTCATACTCTAGATTTAACTAACATGCCAAATTTCTTCTTGAAGATCTTTTTTTGCCTATTCTATGAAAATCTGTCGCTACCCTTCCTACTTTCAGAGATTGGAAGAAGAATATCATACATTTTTCGAATTCTCTTGTCATTTGACCGAATTTTCAGGACTATGGGCAAGCACCCCAATGGTTTTGATGATTGTCAGGAAATGTCAAAATCAATGGAATTTTCAGGGCAGCAGGACTATAAATATAAAATATAGTACATTTTATCCTGAAAATTAAAGACCGGGAAAATGTTATCCCGATTAAAATTATGAGGGCTCAAAAATACATCCAAATCGCAATGATGAAAGGTAACACAATGCTGCACTTGGTAGGAATACTACCGTGTCTTTGAATTTGGCATACATGTTAGACCGTCAGATAGTCGTAGATTTCAGTGCCCTATTTTATTTTTGCTGCCTTTAAGAATTGATAAGTATGTATATTTAGAGTATAATAATGCCAAAATTGAAGCTGGACCGTGTAGCCAACATAATAAAAATTAATTTTGAATTTTTATGGAAAAACATGTTCTGATTCAATTTTGTCGCGAAAAACGATAGGCAGAAGTGTTCCACTTGTCTAAGAGTTTGGAATGAGAGCTCGTTTGTCCAAGAGAATTGTATCAATTGTTCACATTCTTCTCGCTTCTGCCGTTTGGCCGTATGAAAGTTGATATCATGAGTATCTCATAGAAACGAATGGCATAAGGTTTTCGAATGACCAAGTCAAGATATGTACGAAAACATATTGCAAAAATTTGAATGTTTTTGTACATATCTTGACTTGGTCATTCGAAAATCTTCTGCCATTCGTTTTTACGAGATACTCATGATATCAACTTTCATATGGCCAAACGGCAGAAGCGAGAAGAACGTGAACAATTTATATAATTTTTTTGCACAATCGAGCCCTCATTCCAAACCCTCGGGCAAGTGGAACACTTCTGCCTATCGTTTTCCTCTGACTATTTTTTCCCTAAATTTTATTTCGTAAGCAGGGCAGACGCGACAAAATTGGATCAAAACATGTTTTTTCATGAAAATTTAAAATTAACTTTATTATGTTGGCCACACAGTCCAGCTTCAATTCTAGCATTATTATACTCTAAATATACATAATTATCAAAACTACTGAAGGCAGAAAAAACAAAATGGGGCACTGAAATCTACGATTATCTGACGGTCTATATGTAGTTATGAATGCATGAATGTCAGCATTAATTGCATTATTCTTCACTAACTAAACGATAACCCAATATTTGTTAGTTTTTCATGTTCTCATTTGTGTGTTCCATCCATGAATTTTAATGTACATAGATACTGAATAATTGAGGCAATGCAGTCAACGACATTTTTTTTTTCTGTCTACCCTACAATTCTGATCACACATTGATCCTCTTCACCAGCTTTTATAATTGTTGGTTGCTTTCAAATTCTTTTCACCATTTCACTTAAACATATGTTGTTCGAATTGGAATTCATCAATTCTCTCAGCACTTGAAGATGACCAAATTGTGGCGGATACTGTACAATAGGACAGAAAAAAATGAATCATGATTTGCATTTCCTAAATTATTCAATTCCTACATGCATCGATCCAGTCAGCATCACCAATCATATCCACTATTAGTTATAGTTTTCGACATTTACCCATTTACACTCAAGATATTCATGCCGATGAAGTTCTTGTCAGCGAATCGCTAGTTTATATAGACACCAAATGGCGATTGGTCAAATACATGCTGGAGAAATCGAACCATCAGAAGGATCAGGTCAAAACAAAAAATCGCAAGAAACTGGAAAAATACAACTGATAAATTTTGACTATTTTCGGTTTGATGTCGGTACGTATGTGCGTTCGTAACTCGCAAATCTCAAAACCCGTTTACTTGACAGTCTTTTGGAATTTTTTGCATAAATTTGAAACGATCGGCTGCAGAGTATTGCAGTTTAGTATTTCAGTCTGCTGTAGCATCTGAATTATATCCTACAATTTTCATAATAATCGACTGAATCGGAAGTGCACTTAAGTTGAATTTTTTCTTAATTTTGCGCATAAATTCCGAGCTCCTAGCCGTGGAATTTTGGAAATCAATATTTTAGAATGTTGTAGCATAAGAATGATGACCTACTATTTCTATAGTAACCGACTGGGCCGCAGGCGCACTCTATTTGACAGATTTTCATATTTTGTTTGGATAAATTCAAAAAGATTAGCCGTGGAACGATGGAATTTTGTGTTTGAGTATCGTATTATTATATACAAAAAACATATTTTATGATGTACAAGTAGGTCACATGATGTCCACGTCAGATTTTTTTGTTCATATTCGTGAACATGAGTCTCAATTTATTATTAAATTTGCTTGAAATATATTTCTGTAAGACATTCATGTAAAGTACGTACGTAATTTGGAATTCTTAGTTATGGAGTAATCGGGAAGAAATGTATCACTGCTTCATTTCTACGAAAAATTACGAAGAACTGTACTTGAGATGGGTATTTCAGCAATTATTATGGGGAGTTTGATTACTCATCCACAAAAGATAAAACGCGCGAAGTATAGTGCTACGAGCGTGTTTTAGGAGACGACAATTATGATCATTGATTCCATTATTCATAATTATATTCATTTTATTTGAAAAACAATAGCGGCGATTTGAGCATGATCCGATCGACTTCTAAATTTAAGAAAACTCTATAGCTATCAATATATCACTCATAGTAAAATATATTTGAACTTTAAATGGTCCGATTCACCTCCGTTTTCTATATCTATAGAAACAGACATTGCTGAAGAACGTTCTGCCAGTGAACGACTGTCTTAGACCAAATATCATTCAATGTACATAGAAAACGGGATTCGTTAACAGTACTAGCGTGAAAAAAACAGGCTTAGGCACAAAAGTTGTAGTTGATAGAAGACGAAAATGCATCAAAACTTTGACGCTGACATTCAAAGAATTTTGCCGGCGATGTGCTTGTCAGCGAATCGCCCGTTTGTCTGGACACCGAATGGTGCTTCACCAGTATACGCCTGTGAATACAAGCAATAATCAAAATTTGACACAAGTGAAGCAATAGTGGAACATGTAACTTATTTATTTGGAATCTCTGTTTTGATATTTGACTTCTTTACTTTCACACTCAAGGCACTTAGACCTAAATTTTTTCTTCTCAAAAAATGCCGACTAACAAAGCTGCTGCTGATAGAAAAATACATCAAAGATTTTGGATTGAAACGAAAGAAAACTTCATTTAAATGAGACTATATAATATAATAATGCGACTGGTGGAGGAGTATACAAAGGTAAAGCATAAAACGGCAGAGCATCCAAGGTAAAATTAGATTTAAGGAGGGATTACACTAATAAGACTTGAAACGATTTAATTAAATTAATCTATGAATAAGAGGATACAAGAAGACTGATTCAATTCCTTCAAATATTTATTTAACGCCAAATTGTGACTTGGTCAACAGATATACTTTTAATTGATTGATGAGACCACGGAATCTGTTTTGTGGCTGATGTTGATATAACAGGAGCAAAAGGGAAGCGGAAATCATCCTTATCGAGACTTTGTGGATATTTTGTGAGGGTAAAATATGATACGCTTGATTGCTGATCTATTGTGAGTGATTTTGATGTTGACTTCTTCTTTATACTCCTTACTGACCCAAATATATTTTATATGCATGGAAAATTTCATACGGTCTCCCAATCTCCAATCTTTTGGAATTGAATTTTTATCAGAACCATTTTCAAAGCGTTAAATATTTGGAATTTCCGGAAAAATAGTCTAATCAGGAACAGGTATAATATTTATTGTTTTCTGAACTTAAAAGGGCCACATTAGCTCATTGTTCTATACAGCATTCATTTCGTCGAAGGTTTAAGACGGAAATTGTGGAATTGTGGAAAAACCCAAAGATTTGTATTAAAGTTCAAAGTATCTTGTCTGTTCGAAAAATTGACGTCATAACTGCGTCAATAATAAATGCCAAGGACGCGTTTGTCTTTCATGGACACATATCGAGATTTGTAGATATGAAACAACTGTCCACAAAAATGGAAAAAAAAAATATCTTCGAAAGCACAGTAAGCTCTTAGACTTATTTCAAACGGTCTCCATCTCATATATAATGTTATATAAATACAGGTTATCCGTAACAATCAAACACCTTCTTAGTTATCCTCCGATTAAATTTACAATACATGAATTTGCGCGTACGATTTTTTTGTTCCAAAGTGAACAAATGTAGTATTTCCAGAACAACCCTCGTGAGTAAAAAATATGCTTTCATATATTAAAACAAATGAGATATTTGGTTAAAATTCAACCGGAATCTCTTTGGAATTCTATTTACTAATACAAATGTTGTTTTGCGGCTGCATTCGAATATTTTTCCTATCAGCAGAATCATAACTCAACAAGCTTTTCATTTTCATTTGGTTGTTTATCGATGTGTATTCCAGCCGTGTACACTAATGATTTAATTAACTCGGATCACATAAATTGATACATAAAACCCGGTTCTGGCTTCAATAACAAATTCGTTTGGCCGATTCCTCGCGTTGAGCGCCACCGAGTCACGTGGCGTCGTCGTGCGCCGTTGTTGGCGGCAGCGCAAGCGTACCAATTTTCGGATTTCTCTTTCCAATATTCTCTTCCATACAGTGGTGCCAAACTGACGGGGGTAGTAGAAATGAAATTTGTGGGAGGACTACCATAAGAGGTACATAAAATGAAACTGTTTACGATGATGGGGCTTCTCATATTTGGAGAATACGAGTGAATACTGAAATATTGACAAATTGGGCGGAAATAAAACGAAAGTAACTCACACTTTCTTTACTATACGTACAAATTGATATTTTTCCTAAATTGGAATCATTAATTATTATTATATTATTGTCGATCGGTCTTTAGAGTATAAACAAGATCCATTCAATTGACGAAAACTGGGCTGAATTGTCTAAAGGCATCTGAAATTCTAATGATAGTTGAGTAAACTTTTTCCTGTCCCTATTCAAGTTTCTCAAACTTAAAGTTGAATAAACGAATGGATAAACTATCTTCAAGATATTAAAACACTTTCTGGGAAAGAATGTCGAGTAGTTACACTTCCTACCGGAAACAGATATCTCAGCCAAGTTGTTTCCTCCCTTCTGGCACTGTGGTAAATCCCTAAATAAACGGGCGTTCTTAGCAGTTATCCTTGATTGACAGACCGGCAAGTTAGGGTCAGCCGTCCCTTGTCCTTTTCCTGAACATCCGAGACTAAAACAAAGGCTCTTAGGATGAATGCTCGGCCATCTACGTGCGGGTTGGTAGTAACGATCAACGTGTAGAAGTGAAAGATTTGGAGTCGACTTAATAAATCAAAGCAAAATCTAGAAAATGATTAAACATATAGATGATGGTAATTAGAGTAACAGAACAGAATATTGAAGCGCCCTAATCCGTCTAATCAGATTTAGTAAACTTATAGCGAAAAATCTGCTACCAGTTGATAGTTACTCCGTCATTTCTTTTGAAAAAATATACTCAACATAGAACCTTAAACTTATAAGTCTAGTAGAAACAGTTAAGTCAAGAGAATAGATTTATCACTGACTTCCTGAAACTATAATCTAGGGATTGGGCATGTGGTACTTGAACACGTTAGAGGCCAAAGCAACTTATGAGTCTGGTAAATACGTGTAAGTGGAGAAACCGGGCTCATTACTTCTCCTAAACATCTCGAACATCTCTCATTCCAATGACAACTTCGAAGACCATAGTCTAGGTCTAGAAGCTGGGTATGTTGAGCTTGTGACAAAACTAGTTTCCATAACAACTTCATGATCAGTAGAAGCAGTAAAAGTTGAGGAAATAGGCTTATTATTGTCTGTGTTTAACAACTCAAGAAACCATAATGCAGGGATTGAGCTTGTATTACTTCAAGACGCAGCTGATCGCTACAACAATTTATAGCATTTGTTGTGAATATCTCTGACATCTTTTATTCCATTAACAACTCCGAAAGTTATAACCTAAGAACTAGACATGTGGTACTTGGTTTGGGACAGCAACTTCAAGATCAGTAGAAATAGTGAATAGGTTTATTACTGCCTGTAAACTTTCAGAGACTGGAACTGCGGTACGCGTGAATATATAAAATAAATAAATATCGATCAAACCTTTTACCCGATCCGAGTATGGCAAACACTTATAGTGCACACCATATGCTACTCATTTCACTTTGTCGTTCTGTTTGAAGTTTGCTGTGCTTGATTATTGTTTTTATTTGAATGTATTTAATCAGGGCAAACGCGTTCTTTTGTTTCATGAGTGAAGTCACTCATGGTCACTCCACGTGACATAGGCATAAAGACAGTATAAGTAGAGAGAACAGGTTTATCACTTCCTGTGAACATCTTCGATATCTTTTATACTTGCAATAAGATCAAAGATCATTATTTGAGAAACTTGTGATACTTGAGGCATAATTAGTTCCTACAATAATTTCAAGTTCCATAGAAACAGTGAAAGTAAAGGAATGAAGAGAATATAGGTTTATCAATCCTTGTAAGCAGCACTTCTTCAAACATAATCCAGGAATTAAAATTATAGCTTCTACAGTTACTTATGATTCTCTTGAAAACTATAGAAGTGAATGAAATGGGTTTATTACTTCATCTTGATATCTCTAATATCTTTGATCTCAGTAACAATTTCAGGAAACATAACTTATGATGCCTGAAATAGTTGGTCCCTACAGCAACTTCAAGTCCCAGGGAAACGATAAAAACCTCTAAACATCACTGATATGTTTCATTCCGGCAACAACTCCTAACACTAATCTACCAGAATACAAGTCCCAACGAATATAGAAACAGTATAAGTGAAGAGAATAGTTTAATCACTTTCTTTGAACATCTCTTACATCTTTCATACCAATAACCTAGGAGTTGAGCATATGATATTTGAGACATTGTTAGTTCTTACAATAACTTCAAGATCTATTATTATTTTTATTAGGTAGTGAGGTGGACTACAAGTCCCTTGAGACAATCAGATCTTACGACTTATTTCGTCATTCCTCTGCTCACGGTTCCTCCGGTAAATTCAAACTGACAAAGAATTTGATGATTTGATGGAGGGTGGTCTGTTTAATATCTTCGGGTGTAGTGAAACGGTCTCCGAGATTTAATAGTTTTTCTTGACCTATTACCGTGCAGGTGCACAGGATGTATTCAGCCGTTTCTGCTTCTTTACGACACAGGCGGCAGACATCATCGTTAGATCAACCCATTTTTCTAATGAAGGCATATGATACACCACAATATGTACTCGTCCAATACAACCAAGGTTGCTCCTTCTTTTTGCTAGGATATCTGCTTTTTCGTTTCACTCAATATCTTCGTGGCTGGGTACCCCAGTTAGATTGCCTTGATATATTCCCAGACTTGTATTTGGTACTCCCTCTTAGTCTGAGGGCACAGGTTAATGCAACCTTTTTAATGTTGGTGTAGAGATGCTAAGTCTAGTAAGACTTCTATTGCTGCTGTTGGGCAGGAGCGAATTGTTCCTGTAGCATCAAGGCAAGCTAGTCTTTGCGGTTTGTTCAGTTTGTGTTGTGCTGTCACTTCATTAAATTTTGGCTACCATACCAGTAAAGCCAAAGTGACAGTGGGTCTGACCACAGAGTAATTTTTGGCTGCAGTCTCCATATTTTTCCAAGTAATTTAGAATGAATCTACATAATTTTGGTGGCTTTGTTGATAGTTCTACTTGATAAAAAAGGCATTAGAAACTAGCAATCATAAACCATCCTTATGGCTTCGTTACGTACATGATGTTTTTGCTGTTTGGCCTCATGGTAGTGATAGTTTGAATGGTTTTTTGAACCATTTGAATAATATTCATGAAAATGTCAAATTCACATCAGAAATCGAAAATAATGACTCTTTACCATTTCTTGATGTGAATTTAAAACTAACCAGTGATGGTAGACTTTTGCATACTGTTTATAGAAAGCCTACACACACGAATCAATATATTCATGCTGATTCACATCACCATCCTTCACAAAAGTACGGAACAATTAAATGCTTATTCCGAAGAGCTAATGATATTTGTCATCCTGATGAACTTGATAATTAAATTAATAATCTAGAAGTGATTTTCCAGAAAAATGGCTTCAGTTATCACTCCATTAAAAAGGCTCTTCGACCCAAGTCTACCAATACTACTGTTGAGGATACTAGCGTGAGTAAAAACTATGTTTCTCCACCTTATGTGAGCAATGTTTCAGAGAAGATCAGAAGGATCTTGTCTAAATATAATTTCATAGTTTCCTTTGCTCCGGTAATGAAAATCAAGCAGTTCATGAGACCTGTAAAGGATGTAATTCCCCTACAATCTTCGGGCATTTATAAGATCCCTTGTACCTGTGGGAAAGTCTACGTTGGACAGACGGGCCGAACTGTGAACACTTGCATTGCTGAACATAGGAGATGCATAAGATTAAACCATCCAAATAAATCTTCTGTAGCTGATCATGCCATCGAATTTTTGCATGACATCAAGTTTGAAGATATAAGAATAGTCGTAAGATGCTCATCAATTCATGGTAGATTGGTCAAAGAAGCAATTGAGATACTCAAACATCCAAATAACTTTATTCATACTGATTGTTTTGAATTATCAAATGTTTGGCTTTCTGTAATCAATAACAACATATATAATGACTATGTTTTAGTTGGTGTAGTTCTGTGTATATTTCGGATTATGAAGTACACTGAAGACTATTTGACACTGCAGTTGTGAGCCAAACCAATAGCAAAGGGTAGCGCTACGCTGTCTTGTAGAAATGTCGTGTATTTTGTGATTTGGGATGTGTGCGGAGTAGGACATATTTCTCTGTTTGGGGTTTCCACGTGATTTTCCTCAAGCCTTGGGTGAATGCCAGAGGATTTTATTCTTTTTGTTTAGGTGTGATATCCACGTTATCACATCTAGTATTCTGTTTATTTTTAGTATCTAGTTACTAGCCTTGTTTTATTTTGTATCATTGTTTTCTGAAGAAGATCCTTAATCAAAGGATCGAAACGTCAAAGTTTCAAATAAATATACAGAATTTAAAGTCAAAAGTCGTTTTTATCAAATAAAATTCTGAAAAATGTATAAATTATTAGTTCTACTCGAGTATTTACTGCAGCTTACTCTTCAGTGTGATGCCAAGGTATTTTGTTGTTATACTTATGTGAAATCTGGTGCTACTCATAGTAGGGGCTGTTAAGTCAAGCTTTTTTTCTCTTGTAAACGGAATTAATACTGTTTTGTTTGGATTGACCCGAAGGTTGACCTCCTCGCACCAATTCCAGACAATGTTGAGGCCCTTTTGCATAAGACCTAAAATACTGCCATCAAATGATCATCTTACTATAATTACTATATCGTCAGTGTAGCCTCGTACCTCGAGACCTGCGCTGCTTAGATTTTTAAGGAGTTCGTCAACAACTAAAGACCATAGGAGAGGTGATAGCACCCCACCTTGGAGGCATCTTCTAGTGGCTGTCACAATGATTGCCTGTCCTCCACTGTTTGCAGTGATTAGTCGGCTTCGCAGCATTGCGCTGATCCACCTTCCGGTTTGGATGTCTAGCCTTATCTATAGCTTTCAAGATTTTTAGAAACAGTAGCTGAAGAAAAACGGTTTATGCTACCTGAGAACATCACTTCTATGTTTCGTTCCTGTAACAACCCCTTAAGCCATACTTCAAGATTGGTACTTGAAGACATTTAATTGGAGAAAATAGGTTTATCAATTCCAACATCTCTAATATAGGAACTAGACATGTGTACGCAGCTTCCAAGTTCCGTAGAATTGTAGAAAATAGGTTGATTCCTACCTGCAAACATCCTGGATATGTTTCATTCCAGTAACAGCTCCTAAAACCCATTTAGAAAGCTCCGTAGGAGTGGAGAGAATAAATTTTTCATTTCCTGTGAATATCTTCGGCATGCCAGTGATACCTGGACATTAAGTGCCTTAGGAGCAGCAAATGTGCAGAAACAAGTTTATTAATTCTTCTAAATGTCTATCAGTAAAACCCTCTTCAAAAATCACATTTCTGAAATATGATACGAAATACCTACACAAAAAAAGGGAGAATCGTGCAAAACCTGGACGTGAAGTTATGATATATGATATACTGTTAATGATTGATGAAGGGTATCAATCAAAATTATTTGAAGTTGGGATGTTTTACATGAAATAAATAATATCTATTTGCTTCGCAAGCTGAAGAAAAGTACAGAATTGATATTCAATCAATAAACAACATCTTCAATGTATAATTTGATTATTTTGAATAAAATATCACATTTCAATGTTTATAGTCTTGAATGTTTTATTAGGTATTGACTATGAGCTCCAGAATGTAAATATATAAACACTCAAATTCCACAGGTGCCATTTGGCGTATATAATGCAACAAGATCAAATGTATGAGCTGCACTGGGGAGTTACACTTTTCTGGTGTTTTTTGACATCAAATAATTCACGTTCCCAGCACTGTTGCTTTCTCAGCCTTGCCAACAGTGTAATTGGACGAGCACATATGCTACTTTAACAAACAAAATGAGTGCTGTTTTACCACGAAGCAAGATAAATTGCAATGCGAATATTTAAATTAGAACTTGATAAATATAACGAGAATTTCAAGCAAGCAATTATTGTAACTCAATATGCTAGAAATCATTATTTTCATAATTTCAATCTGGCTGAAAATTGATTCTGGTCGTTATTTCTTAAATCGAGGATATTAAAGGAATGTCACATTCTTGCTTTATTTTTCAGGATCTTGACAATGCGGTACGATGCTGCTTCAGATAGCAATAAGAATTTATCAAATCTCGTTCGCGAATAAGAGTTGAAACTAATTAAAGAGCAGTAAGTTAACTGCATTCAATTAGCAACATCGGAAATCAATAAAGCAGATTTAATAAGAGTATATTCCTTAGCTCAAAATGAGAAATATGCTTCTGAAGCGGTGGGCATAGAGCGGTACACAAATCGCGTACGGCTTAAGTTAAAAAATTCAGCTGATCTTCTGAATCATTATTATCTGTTTTATTATTGACGATAAATATTTTATCCTGAAATGTGGCTTTAAAAGTTGGTACTTTGCATGAATTTCAGTTTTCTGCACTTGAAGATTCAACTACAATATTATATTGCACATCATGAGCTAAAAAAGTTCTAATTACTATAAATTAAATAACTGTTAAATTTATTTCGATAGCAACCCATTTTATTACAATAATTGCATGTCCTTTCCCACAAAAATTCTCTCCTCTAATTTCTAAAATGTTGCTCATTCCATGTTCGGCTCCATTTGATGTTTGCTCCCAGCAAATCACATTTAGCAAAACCGACATCAAGAGTTCATGCCAGGGATCTAGTGCTAAATCCTGGGACAAACAATGGCAGGTCTACTGCCCGTAGTCCGGTTCGCAATCCAATGCGAACTTCATGAAACTAAAACCGAATCAAAATGTGCCCGACCATTCAAAGGATTTACGGAGATTCACAAAGCTGGCATCAGAAACTCATGCACCAAAGCAGAAATTTATGATGTTGCAGTAGGATATTGAGGGAGATAAGTAAAAATAACCTTGAATTCCTAACCTCAAACAGAAATGTAGTTCATATAAGAGCAAATCCTTTCTTGTGAAAATTCTTCTAGTCGCGACTGACAATGTTTGCTAATCAATAAAACTATTTAATCAACTCCTCAAGAGTCGTTTTTTAAACACACGTTCACGTCGAAATACAAGAGCTTCCTCTGGCCCGCCAATTGCCCCTTGCTCCAAACTTCGATCTGAAAACATCAAATTAAAAAACGGTGATCGAAAAGCGAACGCATACAGAACCAGCTCCGGATTCAACTCCAGACCTCGTTTCAACGCTCCGGTATTGAAACGTGTTTGTAGGCCACGCCTGGAGCGAGATTCTAAACGGAACTGTGCCCCAGAACAGAGAAATGATGTGCAGATTCAAATTGTATGCAGCGTTTGCCAAAGATAGCAGAGTTATAGTCAATGAAGTGGAGCTTCGATTTTTGAAGTCATTTCTGTTTTTATAGTGGAGATTAGCACACCATTATTCCACAAGGTGTTCTATGAGAAATAGACAATCTTCACTTTATAGTATTGTTCTCTACAATCTCATATTCCTTAATCCTATTAGTTCAACTATAAAGAGTCTCCATTATTTAAATCTCAATATCTTCAAACTAATATTCATTCAAACACTAAACTAATGTAAATTACGAGTCGATAGTTTTGAAATTTGCATGTTTAAATCCACAATGAGTTAGTAAAGTCTGGAATATCGATAACAGGTCCAACGGGACCGCCACTAAACCGCATATGATCCTGTAACAGGTTTATATTAATGAGATTTAAAATGATTCTAATGAAGATATATGCCAGATAACACAAATTAAATTAATAAATCACGTTTGCGGATTGCATTATAATGAGAGAATGACACGTGGTGAGATCGTCAGAAATGCTTGTACTTGAATAGATATGTGAACTTGAAGCTCTTACGACCGACATCAATGATAAGTAGACGGGTTCAGTTATATAAAATTTAAGCTTTACTGCTAAAATCGATTACAAAATAAGGTTCTCCAGGACGTTAGGATGGAGTGTTCAGTTGTATCTTGTGTAACACACCTCAAGAGTTTTTCTTTACCGTTATACTTATACTTTCAAGTCTAGAAGCCCATATGGACATAAGATTCATATTACTTAGGGCCATTTTCACCAACGTCAATTGTAACTAGAATTAAAATTGTATAAACAATGATTTTTTTATAGAATAACCCTCGGATAAATTCAATTGACGTTTGTGCAACCGGCTCTTATGGCCGGTTTCACGATCTCGAGTTAAATTAATCCGGTTTAAAGAGCTCATTTCCTTGGTAACAACATCAATTTCTGTATTTTTTGTGTCATCACTGCCCAATCAATTCAATCAAATGAATTGAAAGCCTGTTTATTGGTTAACTTCCCGTCACTTTAACCCAGGTTAATTTAACTCGAGATCATGAAATCGGGCATGAGTGAGCTAAATTTAAACCCAAAATTATCCAAATGAAAATGACTTGAAATTCAAATTAATAATTTGGTCTTTGATCAGAATATTTGTCCACTACTTTTTCTTTAACAGAAACTCAATTTGAACACTCCAAACATTCTTGAACGAGGACACAAAGATCGTCAGAGGAGAAAACAAGTAACAATTATAAATGTTTGCTCTGAATAGTCCAGTGGAATCAGACTTTTGGCTGAAAAACATAAAAACAGCTCATTGTCTTTGGGCATCGCTAGAATTAAGGATCAATATGACTCTCTGAGAAATTACGTGTGACAAATGTCGGCTTTCTCCATTTTTTAAAAGTCGAATATCGAAAAAATAGATTCTTCGAGGGTTTCAAGAACGCCTGAGCTCACAGAAAAATACTCGTAATAAAAATTCAAGATGACTACATATTCTACTAAACCAAGAGCCAGCGGTGATCAGACCTTCATTATTTCAAAAAAGTTGAGACTCTCTCTGAGTATGTCCTCATTACATTATGAAATATGGATCATGATGGCTTTGGTAGCAATAGTATAAGACACAGTTTGCTATATTTGATTTGGAATGGACGACGTGTCCATTGTCAGGTGCTTCATAAGGCTCTAACCCTTTGTCAGACAACTATAAACTATAATAAATTGTAATTATACTCTCCTTATAGTATAAAAGCTGTATTTTTCATATGTTACTTGGGGAGATGATCCAAATTTCATAATGAGGGATCGTTCTCACCTGTATTGAAGAAATACACTGAGACAGCTCCAGCTTTTATAAAATAAGGAAGGTCTTATCGTCGCTGGCTCATGCTCTATACAAACAATGTCCCAATGTTCCTTGACGTGTGTAACAAAATAAATCACATCGAAAGATGAAATAAAACTTGAAATTCACTTGAATAAAGCCTACATGTGGTGATATACTTTGTGGATGGTGTGGCAAACAGTATCATGTTACTCGAAATGTGTTCTTTCACCAAAGAATATAACAAAAAATGTTGAAGGATGTTACAAAAAAAGATTTACCCATTTTCATAGGTACTTATTCTTGTAAATTCAACTGTTGTCGACTTATTCTCGAAAAACTTATTTTCTCTACATTTGACATCAAAAAATGAAAGGAGATCCGCAGCTCACAGACAGTGATCTTTAAGGGGGCTATGTTGACCCTTAACACTAGCAATCTCCGGGAAGTATGAATTGTTCCCAGTTGTTTACAGCAAACGCCGATTTTTGGTCTTAGTTGATTGGATTACAAGTCTGATTCAAATTCGAAGAGTTTTGCTGTTGAACGTTGAACCTTACGTGAAAGAAATTAAATTGAACTTGAAAATAGAAAACACAATCAATTTCTTGTTTAAGAAAGTGATCTAAGTATGATGAATTTATAGAAAGAAGATACATCGTTATGTTCTACGACCAAATGATCCAAGCAATTTCGATGATGTATGGAATAAATTCAAGACGATTCACGGTGCAAAAACCATGTAAAATTCAAATAGCTGGAAGTGGGCAGTTCTAAATAGAGTTATGATTATTACTGCGCTGGAGCAGGGATATCAGATGTAGATCTAGAAATGAATAAGATGTCAATAACTTGGATACCTGAAGGAGACTTTGGGGTTTATGGCTGACGCCAAATTACAGCAAGTATTGGAATCTAAATCTAAATTCAGACTCCCCAACAAAATAAGAATCCTAACAGTAGATCGACGAGAAATCCCCAAAAAAAAGACAAGAACTCACAATTGTTCTGAACTATAGATGATCAATGTTCTTTTGAAAAAAGGAGAGAATCTCAGCAGAAAAGGCTTCAGAAACTTGATAATTGTAGAAGCTCATTAAACCCGTGAATTGCTGATTTACGGAGAGGGAACATCTACCCTACATCCCGGAATTGGCACTGTATGATTTTTATCTCTATCCTCAATAGTAAAATCACTTTCACGGACGTCGTTTTACTTGAGCTGAATGCCTGAAATAAGCGAAAGAGGTGTGACAGAAGAAAAATATGTAAGGTACAGCTTAGTTGGAAATAAAGAAAAATTGTGACTCTGAATTACATCCCTTCACTTAATCAAAGAGATGCCACGTAATACTAAATTAATGTTTGCGTATACCTCTCCTAGAGTCCAAGTCCTGTCGAAAATGCTGTTTTCATATTGGTAAGTGTGTACTACTAACTGAATAATAAGATTTAATGATTGAAATATTGTACCCAAAAAAGTATTTTTATTGAAGACTACCAGGAAGAATCCAGGATCTTGGAAATTAAGTCCTTAATTTTGTTCTCTGCTTTAAATTTTGTTATTTACTATGAAATGACCGGTTTCGAAAATTTACTCAATCTGATTAGGTCGGGAGACTATAAAGAAAAATAGGATGTATATAGAGCGTGAGTACTACAATGAAACGATTTCACTACGTACTTACTGTTGTATTTGTGCTTTATGTATATTCAATTTCTCTTTGTAGCCTCCGGACCTAGTTGATTGAATGATCGAAACCGGTCATTCCATGAGAAAATAAAGGAAGGTTGAAAAAGACAGCAAAGTTAAAATAGTATATTGTACAACAAGTATAGAAAATTACCTATTTCACACGAGGTGTGTAATTCTCAGGAATCACACAATATATATATATATGTATATATATATATATATATATATATATATATATATATATATATATATATATATATATATATATATATAATATACATTACAAGAATAAGTAAATAATTCCAAAAGAACTTAGTGCAATTTCGTTACTCAAATGTGGCTTATAAAAGAGCAAACAGAGATTTATACCAAACCCGGGATATTTATCAATAAACTTGCTGAATATATCACCTGAAGAATATTCGAAATGGATTATTAATATATAAGTTGGTCAAACTGTTGTGAGAAATCATTTCTCAGGACTTTTCCCACAGTTGTGTGAACTTTTTATTTTTCTAGTTGTGTTTTGTATAAGAAATATGTTGTTTTCCATAGTGATTGTGAAAAAACACTATTCCCAACATCCTGGATACTTCTTGGCAATAAAATATTAGTAGTATAGATTCAACAATATAGACACAGCATTTTCCACAGGATCAGAGATTTGCTATATGAGAGATATGCGAGAACCTAAATCCACTATCATTCAACATCTTTTTAATCAAGTGGAGGAACACAATCAAGTGATTTTTCGCAGTCTCAAAAGTGTCAGAATTCTATATACTATCATTATTATTTTTACTTTTAACAGTGATTCACCCCCAATGGCCGTAACCATAACAACCTTTAAATGCCATATTTCAGTTTTTTGCCTCTGAAATTATTACCTATAAGATGAATTTCTTACGTACACGGCATAGCTCGGATGGAACTGATGTCAATCTATTCCTTTTCCGTTATAGCTAGATAGAAAACGTGAGAATCTAGCATCGTTTAAATTCGATTGAGTATAAATGAACAAAATTGCAAGGTCAGATATTTGGACCAATAAAAAATATCACATCTATGAAGTTTATTATCTTTCATCTGCAAATGCTGCCTGGTCGCTCATTTATTTGACTTAATGGCCGCTAAGGTAACTAAGGTTACGTGCATTCATACTTCCATCATCTTTTGCTCGTGTTCTTATTTCTACTATTGTAACAATAAGAAAAGTTGGCGTGAAAATATAATTTTGCTTGGCCAAATATAATAAACATCTTTCTGTCCCTCGGACATAAATAACTATTTCTGTCACTAAGAAAAACTGAGGTTAAAATTTAAACAACTCTAACTTAATTTGAAACCCAACCTAATTCTCACACAATTCTAGTCGCCCTGTTCCAATTTTGGTCTATCCTCCCCAACCCTACTTTTCTTCGCTTCCTCGTTTTCGTTTTCGTTGTCAAATTTTGCGTTCTGTTAGCTGTGCTCGCTTCGTGCGTGCTTGTATGTGTGAGGGAGAACACGGTCGATAGCCAAACTCTGGAGAGAAGGCTCGGTACGGGTGCCTCCCGACCAGTGGAAGCAGTCGAGACCCGGATTCAGCAAAACGCACGACATTGTCAATGTTTTCTTAGCATAAAAGTTGTAAAGGGAAGATTAGGGGAAAGAAAATAATGTGCCAAGGAGCGGAAATGTAAACGTAAGAAGGATTTAAAATGAAATTTGTGATATCTTTTGGACAGTAAATCATAGCGTCACAAACTTTTTAGGTTAAATGTAATAAACTGTGGGCGTTGGAAATAAATAAATTTGCATGCTACCTTTTCTCCTGAAAGAGATAATCACCAAAATATATTATTTCGAGTAGCAGTATACAGACTTTGACTAATTGTTGTTCAAACTTTTTTGTTATGAACAGTTAAATTATTGATATTCAAATCTCAGAATTTGATATCCTATTTCCTCCCAAAGCGTGCATCAACTGTTATTTCAATTGAATTAAATTAGTTGATAGCTTTATAAAACGAATCTAGAAATGTACATCGGTATAGAGTCATGTTTCAAAATAGTATCAATGTACTAAAAAGGAAAATGCATCGATATGCAAACACTAAATACTGAAGTGAACCTTCAAGGAGCTGAGAATCCAATATCACTAATTGCTCCTCCTACAGGAATAAAAATGATGATTTAACTTTGATCTTGATGCTTCCAATATATCTTGTACTTTGTTGGAATAAAGTGGAAGGCTGGTTTGATAATCCATTCGAATCTGTATGCGTTGAACACAAAGTGCAAAACATTAAACAGTACTGTGAAGAAGAAACGTAGAGAGAACTTAAGGCATACATGCCCATATCGTTAAAAGGATTCAAAGCCTTGTTTTTCATTGTAGCATTGTCTTTATCGAATCCTATGTATTTTTTCGATGTGTAACTCAGATATAAGTGTTATTGTATTGCCGTTAGTCCATTAGAGGTCTGTTTTGTCAATGAAGGGCCCACGTGTAGGGAGCTTTCTATGATCATAAGATTAACGTTGACTTCTTCGTGATTCAATCTATTCGTTACAAGAAATATTCACTTATAATTCTTTTCTTGAGGCTACAGCTCAGAAACTATGAACACTGAAGACATGAAGTAATTTTGAAAGTTAGACTTGTAGTTCGGAGAATAAATACAAAAAAATTATCAAACTTCGGAAAAACTCCCGAAAATCTGAATTTTTGCATGAAGCTTCCTTTTGTGGTTTTTAACAACATCCCAAATATCCCTGCCGATGCATTCACCGCTAATAATATTACGCGGAGTCAAAGGTCATGATAAACGGTTTTTCGCAAAAATGTCGCTAACAGTAACTTTCATCAAAAAAATAGATGTTATCAAATTTATAGCTTAATAAATTGACTACAAAAAACATTCCGATACTTTCTTTCGTAAGACCAATGGTTCTCGGGAAAATTTGGCTCAAATAGCTCTGACGTTTATTTTTCTCATAATACGTGCACTTCTTTCCACACCACTTTTGAGGTAGAGTACAAAAGGGATTTTTTCCCAAGTGTAATTGGAAAATATCTATTTATTGAAAAAATAAACAAATTATAACCTATCGTTTATTAGCAAAATGATCATTTATAAAAATAAATTATTCTTGCAATGTCCATCCCCAGACTAGAGGGTTAAGCTCTTTATCAAATCATACTTGCACTTGGTAGTAAATACGATATAAATGTTGCCGAGCAGTACTAGATATTGGCAGAAGAGAAGATAGTTCTACAGATTTTTCATGCTGTGTTAATTTCGCAAACGTTAAATATCTATGGACACACAGATAAGAAGTGCCATACAGTACGTTACAACTTTTTGAACCGAATTTTCTCAAAAACCATCAGTCTAACGAAAAAAGGTAGTGATATGTTTTATGTAAGCAATTTCTTGAGCTACAAATTTGATAATGGTTATTTTTTCGATAAAAAATTACCTTTATCAAGATTTTTGCGAAAAACCGTTCATCATGACCTTCGACTCCACATTTTTGGCGGCGCATGCATCGGCGGTAATATTTGGGATGTTTTTTAGAATCACAAAAGGAGACTTCATGCAAAAATGGGAACGATTTCTAAATTATTATTGCATGTTACATTCTGAATTCGAAACACAAAGCTAATTTTAATGATTAGTTGAATCTAGATTATTCTGAGTATACTGAGTATCCACTGAATAATCTACAAAAAATGCTTATTCGAGTATATTGTTTTTTATTTATGACTTTTGGAAGTCGATTAAATTTATCTTGGGGTTATTTTGAGTTAGTAACTATAGTTACAATTTATCAACAATAGTCTCCGTATAAAATAATCTTTTGATAAATTTAACTGACATTGGTGAAACTGGCCCTAAATGTAATATTTCCCAAAATTATTTTTTATTGCCCTGAAAATGTAAACTGATGATTTGAGATGACTCTACAGAAAAAATATAGGTGAGGTCTATCTTGACCAATCCAGCTGTCTCAATATGTCATATTCAGAAACTTACGAGCAATTTTGTTGCCTTGTAGATTCTGAACAAACCATGAGAAGACAAATTCATGAAATAACCAAAATGATGATCCCTTGAATTTTTGCTGTATGTTTAGTAGACATGCTTCATTATTCATACAATAGTCCGGTCAAAATGAACATTCGCCCTTGCATAAACTTCCAAGAAGCTGAAAATTGACCTGAACATTAGGAATGACAAAATAATGAATTTGTGAGAAGTCCCTATCAATCCCGTGTGTGCGAAAAGTTTCATGCAAGATCAAATTTCGCAAAAATGTCTTTTTTGTACTTTTTTAGCGGAAGGGTAAGTTTTATGATGAAAATAGCTAGAACAAAATTTATAGATCTTCTAAATCTCTACAAAAATTGTTTTCACGCTTTTTTTCCTGAAATTCACCATTTCTGAAAAAACGTCATTCTAAAGTTATATTCTCCATGATAGGCACACGATTTCACGCCATCTATGAAGTACCTACTGTACTTGGCGCGTATTTTTCAACATGGTTCCTCCGGTAGGCCTACTCCACGGTCTTTTTATTGAAGTTTAATATAATTTAAGTCTTTTTCTTCTTCTTCTTCATCATCTTCATCTCCCTGAGTTGACGTAAATTGTTCAAACAGCGATATATCAGTTGTTTTGTCGTTGATGTAAGGATCATCTACTGTTGGAGATTCAGTATTCGAACAGGATTGGCTTTGACAGCTGGAGCATGCTGGTGAATAAAGTAAGCCCATTTTTTGCAGCCTCATATCGAATTACACCCCTTTTTGCAGCTGCAAAAAACAATATTAAGAAGCTTTTCTGGTGCAGGTGGCAGTAGAGTGTGAATTGGCTCGGCTTCTGCTCATCAACATTTTTATCGAGTATATTATTAGGTTCAAGTGTGACTTGGTAATCGACTTGCCCCAGAAGAATGGGGTTGGAATTAATCAATAATGCACCAGAAAAGCTCCCCAATACTATCTTTTGCAACTATAAAAAGAGGTGTGATCAAAAATACGGCTGTAAAAAGTAGGCTTACTTTGTTCAGCAGCATGCATCAGCTGTCAAGGCCAGTCGTGTTCAAATACTGAATCTTCAACAGAAGATGATCCCTACATCAACGACAAAACAACTGATGTATCGTTGTTTGAATAATTTACGTCAGCTCAGGAAGATGAAGATGAAGAAGATGAAGAAGTTGAATAAGAAGACCTAATACTTATTATATTAAAATAAAGAAACCGTGGAGTAGACCTACCAGAGAAACCAGGTTGAATAATACGCGCCAAGTATTGTACCTCATAGGTGGCGTGGAGAATATAACTTTGTAATAGCTTTTTCTAAAAAATGGTGGATCTTAGAAAAAAAAATTGTAGAAACCATTTTTGTAGAGGATTGAAAGATCTATAATTTTTGTTTGAACTACTTTTGTCATAAAACCATCCGTTTCGCTAAAAAAAAATCCATTTCTGCAAATTTTGGCCTCGCATGAAATTTGTTGCACACACGGAATCGATGGAGACTTCTCACAATTTTATTTTATTGGTATCCCTAACGTTTATGTTAATTTTCAGCTTCTTGGGAATTTATGCAAGGGTATCCCTATTTTCAGAGCCAACTTGACAGGACTACAATAGCTACAAGCGCAGATAATTATTCAAGTTGAATTTTTTCATCATAATTTCAGGAGCTGTGCTCCAAGTTTCATTTCACTTAGTATTTTTGGTTTTAATAGAAGAGCTGAAAGTGTGAAACTTAGTTAAATGATTTAGACTTAAAGCAGTTATATCAAATGGATGACTCTCAAAGAAAAATATGGTAGGTACTGCAGAGCACACCCAATGTATGAATGGGTGAAAATAATCATTAATTTGTGGCTTAAGAAGAGGTTTCCGAGTGGGAACTGATTATTTTACTCAAGGAAACAACTTGGAGGTAATAGAAATTTTCCTGATGCTTTGAGTTGCGTGAAACATATGTACGAGTGGATACATCTTGTGTGACACGTTGAACGGTATTGCCGAGGTAGAACGTAGAAATTAGAGGTATAGTTTCCATTCTGCGCATCATCATCACAGATGATGCGCAGTAAAAGGTCGCAATAGACCTAACGCAGTATCACTCGCACTTGCTCGTATATTACGTTTGCACTTCCGACAGACTTTCATTATGTCTGACAAGGTATAAAAACTATCGAAACCGTCTGACAACTGATAAAACATCTTTTAATAGTTCTCTAAGTAGCAAATATCAAATTTAGCTGTATACTATAAGGAAAATATAATTGAAAGGTGTCTGACAGAGGGTTGAAACCTTACAAAGCGTCTGAGAATGGACGGCATGAATTTCAATATCATTCTCAATAAAATATATAATAACTTTAAGAAATCTGAGGGACAATTTCATACATCTTTGCTACCTGTTACCTGTCAAAGCCATCATGATCCAAACTTCAACTCTTGATCCAAAAGATAGTCTCTCTTGCTTCTGATTGCTATTGGGACAAATAAAATTGACGATCAAATTGTCGAACAATTGTACATCACAAGTTCCCTATTGAGAACCACAGTTAACTGGTTACTTATCCAAATTCAATATCTTTCCCCAACATATAGTCAAAAAATCGTCTTACTACTGAAAAATTGTACGTCCACTTCAAAATATGCTCGAGAATGTCATTACAATCAAAAAACAGACTTATCAAAGTGGAAATCCAGGACCAATAACTTTTTAATATCTTCGAGGGTCCAGCTCCAGCAGCGGACAGTGCTCCTACATATATCTATAATGTACATACCAGAACAAAAATCTATTTGTATTAAACTTATGAAGGTATGAAACTTTCGTGAAAAGAAAGCAACATATGTTCAAAACTCGAAAGTAGATTGTTTATCCTTCCAGATGCTACAGACACATCTTATGGGTCTTGCTCGGAACATTTGCTATATAACTTGATCCCCCTGAAATAATCTTCAGAGTTTTCTTTCAGTCCCTTCCAATTAATTGAAGAGCGCAGGGCTCAAATAAACCACAGAGATTTACTGGAAATAACAATTTCACCCTGAGAAGTGAATGCAACAAGAGAATCATTTCATTTCTTCCCTACAATTTTATCATCCCCTTCTCCAATAACACGAGTCGTAGGGAATTATATGACAAATGAATTTAAGTGGGTAGGAATTTGCGATGCTCCTAGGCTGTATCGATTATCAGTTATCGGAGAAACTTACTGAAATTAATTAGAAATGAAATTGTCATCTCCGTGAGATATTTCTGATGTGACTGTTGGTACATTCTATTTGATAATCCAAATACTTTATATTAATGGTGAAATTTTGATTGTTTCTTCTTATAGATTTGATTATCACTTTTTATTATAAGTGGTTGTAAAACAACCAATTAAAATTATTATAATTAAAAGTGAATTCTACTGAAATGTTACGAATTCGGAGGATTGGTGAGAAGAAACATGCTTTTTCTCTTGTTCAAGTTTTTGTATTTGCGTGGTTTTGCCACGTGCTTACTTTTAATAGCTTCTTTGTGTTGTTTAACGTAATGAAAATGTTTTTATTGTAGTTTCTTATTAATTTGTTTTGCATGTTTCACTGGATAACGAACTGGAATAATCCTATAGCAAATAAAAGTCAAACTACTGTACAACATATAAGATAATGTTGGGTACAACCACATTTATTATACAATGTCAGTTCTACCACCAATAACCAAATGCGCATTTTTCAAATATGACAAACAATAAGTTATTTGTTGTTATATGAAAGAATTCATTGCCTCTCCAGTGTTATATATATCATCCCAATGTTGATATCACAATTCACAAAACAACGGGTTGCCAAAAAATATCTATATCGAAAATATTTGGTTTTGATTAAAGCACAGTGTAAATACATTCTGTCTTTGTCTGACGCACGTGCGCATTGAGAGGGTGTACGGGAGGATGATACGAAGTTATATGTTGTCATGGAGCGTTAGTGTCATCGCCAGTTGTCAGTTCTGTTTTCCAACCCTGCGCCCAGCCACTGATCCCCTCCTCTCCCTCACTTCAAGTCTGGATAATGTAATGCATATTCGACACGGAGAAACTTTCATACTCGAACATATAGACCTGATTTACAACATCCGAATTGGCGCAGTCGGTAGGATAATTTTACTATTACTGTCACTTACTCCCTGTTAATACTTACGAACAAATTCCAAATATTTTTTGTTTCATTTTGATTGTTCATTGTTCAATGCTGATAATGAACATTGTAGAAACTGGAGAGACCCATTACCCTAAAATTACCGTGCCAATGGTTAGTGAGCACGTATATGATAAAATCTCCAATTAAAGTAGCTAACTAAATGGTTTTTACTGTCAGCTGTTAGTGATGTATTGCCTAATTTATACCATCTGCAAACGCTGTAAATTACAAGCAAATTTGCGGAGCTATAGATATTTGTCAGCACTGTTCAATTTGTCTATATTTCCCACCTCGCGAATACTAATGAAAAAATATATCTTTTCAATATTTCACAAAGTATATACGGTTGTCTTTTTCGATTTACTGAGCTTACTGCCTACGTGTTTTATAATTCTTATAAAGACCCATTGGTAACAAATGTATGTTGCAATGTAGCGTGGGTAGTACAAAGGAACACAACAACTTGAAGTGCTCACCTTACATCAAATTGTAAGCTTGTGAACAGGTGGTCCTATGATTTTACTGGTAACTTGAATGCCACCATTACTTATAGTTTTTCAAGAACTATATCACATCTATCATATTAAAAATATCCAGTTTTCCAAATAATTCCAGTACAAATGTAATATTAGGGTCTACAACTAGGCTCAAGAGGATGGAAACTCATCCGAACGCCACAACAATTCAGAAGTGGGATCTGAATAACACGTCCTTCAAACTTAATTCGATGAATATTGCTGCAACAGTTTATTTTTCTAGTCCGAAATGAATGAATACTAATGAAACAGATTCCACAAATGTTGAAAAAAATGGCGCCGGGTGGTTCTTCTGACAATGTGTTCAGTAATAAAAAATGTAAAAAGTGTAGACAAGTTGCAAATAGTGGTGTCAAATGTACTATTTGTGGAACTGTTACACACAATAGTTGTGCTAAACTTTTAAAAAATGTGAAATTCATTGACGACAACACAATAAACTGTTGTAAAACAATTGATAGTGACGACCTTGATACAACTTTTATAAGTGCATCTGATGAAGAATATAACTCGCTGAAAGTAGAAATAAGGTACCTGAAAGAAATTATCATTCAGAAAAATATCATAATTAATGATAAGAATGATCTTATTTTATCATTAAAAGATCAAATTATTCTACTAAATAAAAATTTCATCAAGGAGGTGCCTCCTTCGCCATCTAGCATCAAAATGCTGAAAAAAAAACCAGTAAATACGAAAGACAGACAGTTAATTATGGATCCTCCATTACCAACTAGTCATTCTTCGCCTGTCAAAGATGATAAACAAAGGCTCAAAACTTATTCACAGACCGCATCTTCAAAAAAACAGAGCATTGAACATATTTCGTCACCACCGACATCGAGGACAAACAAAAATAATAAACGTAATTCTGCCCCCATAATTGGTAATCTCTCATTAAATAGTTCAACATCCTTGAAAGTGGCAGAATCTAAACCGGCTTTATTACATGTTTACAAGCTACATCCCAGTACTACTGAAGAAGAGCTGAAAAATTATTTAATGCCATCGTTTCCTGAAGTGGTATGCGAAAAACTTTCATCAAAGTATCCTGATTTTTATGCATCTTTTAAAGTAACTGTTTGTGAATCAAATCGTGCTAAAGCTATGGATCCCTCCATATGGCCTAGTGGTACACATGTAAATAGATTTTTTCAGTTCCGAGGACCTCCAAAAACAAAATTTTAATGTGTGATGTAAATGTTTCAGATTCATCAGAGTTTTGTATATTTCATATTAATGTACAGTCCTTGTCAAACAAAATTAATGAAATGAGTCTCTTTTTGAATAAGATCAGAGGAAACATTGACGTGGTATGTATTTCAGAGCACTGGCTAGATGATAAAACAATTAAATTAGTGAACATATCCAATTATGTCTTGGGAAGCTCTTTTTGCAGAGAATCAAATAGACATGGTGGGGCTGCTATTTTTTTGAAGTCAAATCAAAATTTTAAATCTATAAATCTAGAAAAATTTTGCATTGCTTTTGAAACCGAATTCTGTGCAGTTGAGCTGACAGATTTAAAATTACTCATTATTTCAGTATACCGACCTTGTGCAGGTAATTTTGATTTATTTTTAGATAAATTAGAATTGTTATTAATATTTGTGACAGAAAAATATAGGAATATTATACTGGCAGGTGACTTCAACATAGAGTTTAATTCATTGTCTTCAGCTACAAACAATTTAATTGCTTTGACTTCTTCCTTTAATATATTTGTTACAATTTCAGATTTTACACGGGTTACTCCGCGGAGCTCGTCCTGTATTGATAATATCTTGACAAACATGGATATGAGCGAGATAGAGACCGGCGTTTTTGATCCATTGATATCAGATCATTATGGCCAATTCATTAAAGTGAAGAACATTAGTCTGACCTCAAATTCTAAATTGGGCTTTTCATATAAGAGATTTTACTCTAATTTTAATATTGCAAAATTCAGACTCTCTCTATTGAATTATGATTGGAGTATGATATTAGATTCAAGCTTCGACGCATCCTTATTGATGGACAATTTTATTAGAATTTTCACTTCCATGATTCATGATCATTTTAGGTTGATTAAAGTACCACAGAAATCTAACAATAAAGTGATACATTGGTTTTCGGAATCTCTCTTAAAAATGAGAAATACTCTTCAGTGTCTGAAAACTATTTCTGTTTGCACTAGAAATGATATTGATATCAAAAATTATAATATTTACAAAAGAATATACAAAAACGAAATTATTCTATGTAAAAAATCTTCTTACAGTAATTTTATATCGCAATCTGATAATAAAATGAAGGATTGCTGGAAGTTGATTAACAACGAAAGAAATAAGACAAATATTAATGTAAAAACTAGTCCCAATATCTCATGCGATGACTTTAATTATTTTTTCACATCTATTTCTAAAAATATTATAAAAGATCTACCTAATGCAAATTTAGATGCTCGTAATTTTTTTCTGAGTTCTCGTAATTCTCACGCTCGACTAGAGTTATTAGAAATTTCTGAGCAGGAAGTATTAAAAGCTGTACTATCTTTGAATAATTCTAAATGTCGTGATATATATGATATTGATATTAGTATTGTTAAAGAATGTGTAAATGAAATTATTCATCCATTGACATTTATATATAATAAATGTTTAATTGAAGGCGTGTTCCCAAATTCATTGAAATTATCTAAGGTATATCCTTTATACAAGAAAGGAGATGAGGAAAATGTGCAAAGTTATCGTCCAATATCGATTATACCCATGTTTGGAAAGATATTTGAAATGGTGATCAAAGTAAGATTGGTTGATTTTCTTGAAAATAATCAATTGTACAGTGATACCCAGTTTGGTTTCCGTAAGAAGCGATCGACAGTTCATGCGGTGTCAAATATAGTGAAGGACATTGTGGAAGCTTTAGAGCAAGGCAACCATGCAGCTATTACGCTTTGTGATTTGTCGAAAGCATTCGACTGTATCTCTCATGTTGTATTAATCGAAAAATTGAAACTTTACGGAATATCAAATTTATCTCTCAAATTTTTCAGTTCTTATTTGTTGGATCGAAAACAGTGTGTAGCTGTAAATGAAAATTGTTCTAAATTTTTACCAGTGGAAAATGGGATTCCACAAGGCAGTATACTTGGGCCTGTCCTTTTCTTAATTTATATAAATGACTTTGCTTACTTCATGTCTCCCACTAAAATAGTACAATTTGCTGATGACACCAGTTTACTATGCTCTGATAGAAATATTGAACATCTGAGGAAATCTATTCAAATTTACTTATTAAAAGCAGAAGAATGGTTTCAAGCTAACAAATTGCAATTAAATTCTGACAAAACTCAAACAATGTTGATATCATCAAACAACAGTTTGGCGAATGGTGAGCATGTTAAGATATTGGGCATGCACCTAGACGATCGCTTAAATTGGTTCTATCACACTTATTTTTTGTCGAAGAAACTTGCAAGTGTAATATTCCTACTTCGTAAACTTTATAATATTTTGAGCTTAGAAGCTTTATTAACAACATACTACGGTCTTTTTCATTCTCATTTGAATTATGGAATTATCTTATGGGGTAATTCGTCACATGCTCTCAGCATATTCCGGCTTCAAAAGAAAGCAATAAGAATAATTGCAGGTGTGGGCAGCAAAGAGCATTGCCAACCTTTATTTGCTAATTTACGTATATTACCACTTCCATGTCTGTTTATTTATTCTGTAATTATAGAGATTCATGAACATAAAAGTAGTTTTAAAAATTCTTCTGATTTTCATAATTATAATACACGGAATGCAGATTCGATTCGTGCACAAAGATTCAGGCTAACCAAATCCAAAAATAACTCTCTGAATGTAGATTTATATAACTGTTTACCAACAGCAGTAAAGAATTGGTCTAATTTTGTTTTTAAAAGGAGAATTAAGAGATTCTTACTACGCCACTGTTTTTACTCAGTCTCAGAATATTTGAATCATAACTGGCTTGACGAGGACTTTGTTTAAATGATTTTAAAGCTATGAGATTTTCTTAAAATTTCACATTTATATATTTTTGACATGCTATAAACAATGTACATTGTAAAATAGTAAATAAATATACTCTACTCTATACTCTACTCTAATAGCAGCCTACAGCAATGGTACTCTTCAATACTGCAGCTTACAAAGAACGTTACGAAGATGAGTACTCCTTCACAACAACACCGGCCTTCGGATTTGAATAATAAATTTGGTGAGAGTGTTCCATCATTCGATCCAAACAATACTAAACAACCTATTGAGAAATGGATTAACAAAGTCGAGTAGCTACGGAATTTATTCCGTTGAGATGAATCAGCTACTATTAATTATGCCATCTTTAAGTTACTTAGGGATGTGAACAAGTGGTCAACGTCTTAACACATTAAATCATGGACTGTAAAAAATGAAAGCAACGATTGATTGAAACCTTCCGATCAAATGGATGAGCCCATCACGAAATACTTTACTAATTGCTTACAACTCTTTTATTATCAAAATTCTAGAAGATTAAATAGAAAAACGGCTGCACTTTTTCTCAACTGTATCCAACCTGAATAATTGCTTATATTTTCAAAAAGTGTGAGAAATAATCAAATAAGGCAGCATCAAGGGAAACAACCAACTATCACCGAGCAATTCATACAAGTTCTACTGTTACTGTAGGAGAAAGAGACCAGTGGGCGATAATAATACAATTGGCATAGTAAATGTCCTCGAGGACGAGGACTAAGTCAAGATGGCAGAATGCTCTAATAGAATCTAGGGCTTAGGACTAGGCTCAAGAGGATAAGGACTCATCCGAACGCCACAATCGCAGCTGTGTACGATATTAGGTATTCTCAATCCATCAATATTATTATACTTTCGCATAGATTCAAGTCAAATTCACTGATCCTCCTCATCCTCTAGTTTTCTTAAAAGACGTAGTAAGGATACTCCGCAACCTGCTTTATGCTATGTGGAAGACAGTCATAATGCATAAATCAAATATTCTCAATGTCCGACTAGTTTATTATTGTTGTCATAATAATACTGATCCCAGAGGCATTATTTTGAACAATAACAAACAATAAGATTACATTTCCTAGTTACAGCAAGTAACTAGAGTAATTTCTCTGACAGAAATCACAACGACAAGACATAAATTGCTAAAAATTTTGATTGAAATTTAAGGCACCACGGAAGTTTAACGTACACACTTCGGACCAAAGGCCCTCGGAAAGTACACTGCTCACTTGAGGCATTATTGTCCTCTTAACACCCTTGATATATTAATTATTATAATAATTTAGGGACTGCTGGTCCAACATTTCCAATCAACAATTCCAAATGGCTTTCAAAGCATAACCTATTTATGAGAAGAAGATCTAAATTTCTACCCACAAATACTGGCGGTGCTGTGTTCTGGATTTAATGTGGATCGCTCCAAATCAAGTGCCGAAAATTTGGTGAACCATTCATAGTCAGTAAAATAACTTTCATGTTATTAAATCTTCAAAGCATAAACTCACAGCCTTGAGCGTGTATATTTCTTGATGGTCCACTTTTTCGGAAAATTTCAACGATTTTTTTCTTATTTTATATACGGTTATATAATTTATTTGCAATCTTAAAATTCAAACTTCCTACTTACATAGATCTTCCATTAGTAGACTTACTGGCAATGCTGTGATTCTACCAGTTCGATTATTTTCTGTTCGAACGTCTTATGGAAGATCTAATAAACTTCAATGACTAACATTATAGTTAGTTTCAAGAATATCAGCGATTGTTTTGCTAGCGGTCATATTTATGTAGGAGAGACCGAAGAGGGTTGTAACAATTTTTACTTTAATTAACATATCTCAGTTAAGAAACATTCTATATCTATGAACTGGGTCTCAGTCCTAACGTAACACAATGGGCATTTGCAACAATTGTCCGACCAATGATCACCTACGCTTCACTAGTATGGTAGTCAAAAACTAAGCAGAGTACTGCACAGGCTCTGCTGCAGAAAGTACAACGTATGGCCTGCATCTGCATAACAGGGGCAATGAGAACATGCCCCACTGGTGCCATGGAGACACTACTGGTGATAACACCTCTACATCTTCACGTAAAGAAAGCGGCGCTTAGTAGTGCCTTGATGCTTAGCAGAGCAAAATCATTTAAGCCCGGAGATCTTGTTGGACATCTAGAGATCTTAAAGGAGATACCAACCAATAGATTAGCTATGCCTACATGTGATCTCATGTTGACAAAGTATATTTTTGAACACACGTACAGGGTCATCATAACAGACCGCAAGATATGGGCAATAGGAGGATCTAACTTCAAAAGAGGCTTCTTGTCCTGGTTCGCGGATGCTTCAAAACTAGAAAGTGGTGAAACTGGAGTAGGAATATTCGGACCAAGAACTCAAATTTCTGAGTCATTAGGTAATAGCGCCACAATATTTCAAGCAGAAGTATATGCTATAAATCTTTGCGCCAGAATAAACCTAGAGAAAGGTTCCAAAGGAGCAACAATTAATATATTATCAGACAGCCAGGCCGCTCTGAAAGCTATAGGTGCCCACACCTGTCAATCAAAGCTGGTCTGGAATTGCAGAAACACCCTGCAGCAACTGGCAGTAAAAAACCATGTAATTCTTTGGTGGGTGCCAGGGCATGAAGGGGTACAAGGCTATGAAGACGCGGATGAGCTTGCTAAGAAGGGAGCTGGTTTACCATTTTGCGAACCTGAACCTTCTTGTGGTCTTCTAAAGAGCCACATAAAGAAAGAATTGAGAGTATGGGAGGATATTGCAAAAGTCTCATACTGGGACAATGTCAAAGGCAATAAATAGACAAAACGCTTTCTGCCGCCTTCATCGACAAACCTGAAGGAGATACTTTCTCTCGGCAAAGGGGACCTAAGAACCTTGACAGGTCTTCTAACTGGTCATTGTCCTCTTAATTGCCATCTGCACAAAATTGGTCAAACTGAAAATAATATATGACGTCTATGTCTAGAAGACGAGGAAACTTCAGAGCACGTGCTGTGTGAATGCGCAGCTGTAGTCTCTTATAGGAAATCTCACTTTGAAAGGGCATTCGTGTCGGCCAACATTGTGAAAGATTCTAGTCCTGGAAAGATACTAAGGTTCTTTAAAAGCCTCAATATTACACAAGATCAAATAACTAGGGCTACATTACAAAAGATCTTTAGGTCGCAGTGATACAGGCGGTTGCACGCACATGCTCTCCACTAATAATAATTATGATAAAATATCTATGAACTGTATAAGTTAATATAGATCAATCCATACTGTTCAAGAGACAATCATAAAAATTATTGGAAGTATTGAGGTGTCTGAGGAAATCTTCAGAAACAGAAATTACCTCTCGTGTCACATCTCTCCTAATACCGAGGTCAGTTATGACACCTATATGCTTAGATCATTTGGTTAATAAAAAATACCATTATATTGATATTCAAGGCCCTGGATCCAGTTATCTTTTGATTTGCTATTGGCAAAGGAGTCAAGGCAACACAATACTTTCTGCATCTTTGATTTCATCTTCTTCATCATCAACTTTACTTTTCCTATTGATCTTCTTCTTGATTTTTTTGGCTTTTTCTTTTCCTCACTTAGAACACACTTTTTCACATTCTTTATCTTTCTATTGGCTTCTATGGCAGCAATTTCATTCTTACATGTGTGTCAGCAAGTACAGCAGATTTGATCTTGCGTCTATTCGGTTGTTTTTTTTCTTGGCGGAGCTTATGGCAACGGCCTAAGTGATTCAGGCAAGATCACATTAAAAGTAGTGGCAAGAGAGCTACAGGCTGTAGACGTGGCGGCAACGAGCCCTTTGGCATTATAGCTCAGAGTAGATGGACTGGAAGATGTCATGTCCTGATCTGTAGACATACTTGGAGTGGAGTTTTTGCTTCTATATTAAATTCTCTGACAGCAATGTCATCGTTTTAAACAATACCAATAGTGAAATTTAGAATAAGGGTTCTTTCTTCTGGGTTCTCCTAAATTTCTGGATTGGGCAAAATACAATCAGTGACTTGATTAAGCATTAAATAGTGACTTCTTCAAGAGCCAGTTCATTAGTTCCGACACTAGCCATGTCCCTATAAGTCTTTTGTTTATATTTATCTGGCGTTCTGAGGCAACGAAATGGCAATTTAGCATGCAACATCACACCACTAGACAGGAAAAGAACCTTGCCAGAAAAACAAACGAAAATAGGAGAGCTGTGACAGCTTGTTGCAAACAATTGTGAACCAATTGAAATAATGATTTGTAATTTCGAGACAAGATGCCATCACATGAAAATCTTATCTTGTTGGTCATTGAATTTATCTTGACAATGGCAACCACTTATCGCAATTTTTTTTTAACTGTAATATTTGATTTCACGGCCCTCTATTTTCTACTATACTTATTACATCGATAAACTGCACAGTTGGGTATTATAACTGATTAATTCGTATATGAATAATTAAAAACGTAGAATTTTAGCAACACGAGGGCAAAGGTCCTTCGTGCAGAATGTTCCCAAGCTGACATCATTTGTAAATTCGACTAAAATACGTTTCTGATCGTAGCTCACCACATTTTACCACAATATTGTGTTAAGTACGGTACGCAAAATGATTATTTTGTTGCGTTACGTTGTCATACTCCTGCGTTGCGTTGCTCATCCTTAGTACCATATATCATCTTATTTTGGATCAGTTATGTTTCAATAACAGAACAGAGTCCCAAATTGCTTGAAATTAGAAAAAAATGTGCTAAATTTTTACAGTTTTAAATAATGTCGCGATAATTGCAGTGAGAGTTTGCTTTTTGATTCCTACTTAGCAAACTAATTTCATTGTCCATGTTCGCCCAAGAGAATAATACTAATGCAGTCCAAGATTAATCATAATCTTACTTCACTACATCCAGAAACTTTGTGAGGTAGAGTTAGTTTTTACATCGGAACTGTTTTCTTGTCATAACTTAATAGAGTACCTAACGTTGCTCTAAAGTAATTTATTACTATATAAAAAGTGTTCCTTTTCACGAAATGCAATAGAGAATAAACAAAATCCATCTGTAACTTTCAAAATCCTTGATTAATATTCCACGTTAAGTGATTATCACGACTTGCAGAATTGTGTGGGGTGGAAGATCAATAATTCAATTTAGAATGACCTTTTCTGATGAAGTTCGATTCATATCTCCTGTTTAATCAACTTATTGGGTGGAATTGATACAATAGAATCGCTCGTAAATGAATGTTGTGGTTGTACAGATCATATGTTTGTGATCTACGAGTGCAGTGTTAATAGAATCATCAATCACGCTACGTAGATTCATAAACAACACAAATAGGTACACTATGAACACTCTGCTATAGCTATGATAAACATATAAGAGTGTTCTACCCAAGTAGTAATGGACCATCACCATCACGTAGCTGTAACATCGTTTTTCATGAATTGATGATGACTATTTTTTTGTCAAGGCATGGTTATATCTAGAAACAAGGTTGTGGGAGCGTTTCTAGGTATATGCCTTCTGGTAATCAATCAATTCGTCATTTGAGTTATTGATCTTGCCAAAAAGACGGTTCTGCCATCTTACTGCAAAGCCCTAAGGTTTTTTCTACAAAGTTCTACGCTGAAACTGACTTTTGAGCTTAAGCAATAAGCTTCAGATGTGTGGAATTTCAAGTAATTCATCCAAAACTAAGAATTTTGGTTCAGTATCGTTTGAATTAAAAACATACATATTGCTTATCGGAATCAATAAATCTTCCAAAAAGGCATTTTTGGAATAATCGTGTTGCTTACAACAGAAACGTGATGTTTTTGAATAACCCAAAAATTCGGGAAATGGACTATAACAAAGTTTCGTCCCGTAACTTCAAACTTCCACAACCTGCTCGAAAATAGTCCCCTTGGGCATGTTCACAGCAATCCTAACCTATATTCCATGATCTCATGTATCTCCGAAAGTTCTCAAGTGTAACTGTGACAATATCTGTCTACGATTCCTTCTAGATCTGAGTCATTGCTCCACAATCTCAGACCTCCAAAATTATTACAATGGCTCCTTATTATCTAATCATTCTATAGTTTTTTTTTTTTACTCCTAAATGGATTTCTATTGAGAAGCAAGATCAGATTATCCAAATAAAACTTCCGAGCATAACCAATGATGCATCGTAATATAATAATATAATAATAATAATAATAATAATAATAATAATAATAATAATAATAATAATATTTATTCACCAATTAAAGTATGTACAAAATACAATGGCTTGTCAAATACACAATATATAAAAAAGGAAAATACAAGAATAGAACCAAATTAAAAGAGCTTGTAATCAAACAAAGTTGGTGCAATTTAGATACTCATCAACAGAATAAAAACACTTATTTGTGAGGATGACCTTAACATTGGATTTAAAGGATTTTAGACTAGAAACTGATTTTATACTCTCAGAAAGATGATTGTAAATTTTTATAGGCATGAAAGATGCATTTCGATGAAAACTACTAGATCTGTGTAATGGCAGATAGATATCGTTGTCTAGTATAATATTGACTCGTCACTTGCCTTGTTTGAATGAATAACGAAGGATTACTTTTAACAAAAACAAGACAATATAGAATGTATATACAGGGCAGAGTTAGCAACCTCACCTCAGGGAATAGATCTCTGCAAGACACACTAGCGCTATTACCCGTAATAGCTCTGATTATCATTTTTTGTGTTCTAAAAACTTTATTGGAATGAACTGAATTTCCCCAACAGATGATGCAGTATGAAAGCAATGAATAAACTTGAGCAAAGTAATATTTCTTCAACAGATCAACACTGACATGATTATATTTATATGGTTATATATTCATGAGAAACATATTAAAATCCTTGTACATATATGAAAAGGACCACTTTGAAAATTTAACACGTTTAAATCATGGGCTAAAACTCATCAGAAAATCAAAATTATTGAGGTGCTTCAAGAAAAGTATATTTCTTGTGCCACTGGTCGGCACGAAATTCTCAATAAAGCTAATCAATGAGTATTTTAACCACGTAATTATTGATGAAAGCAAATTAATTTATACTGGCGTTTTGTAATAATACCTACACTGTCACTGATCTTAAAATTCAGTAGTTGAACATTGGTGTGGTTTCTTTATGAAAATAATAAAACATGCCTTGTTATTCCAATATTGAAACAGAATGATTTTTATGTATGGTCGTGGTAATGGAAACGCACTTTAAGCGTCTTTATGAAGAAGAAATTTTACAAAAAGTTTCCAACGATTGAAGGATACTGGTTCACTGCATAAACGTTCTGCCGATAGTGGATGGCCGAGGACAATAGTTACACCCGAAGTTGGAAAAAGATTGTTAGATATTATTGAAGAAAATTCCGAAACAAGTGTTAGAAGGATATCCGCTGAACTGGGTATTGTGGTCCCCTTGTTTGGAGAACTCTACATTCTCAGCTTCTACATCCGAACTGGAATCGTGGCTCAAGGACTGTGGATCAGAATTGTGGATTAGAATTGTGGATCAGAATTGTGGATTAGAATTGTGGATTAGAATTGTGGATTGTTGATTATGGATTAAATTTGTGGATTGTGGACTAGAATTGTGGATCGAGATTGTGGATTGTGGACTAGAACTGTGGATTAGAATTGTGGATTGTGGATTTGAATTGTGGATTGGAATTGTGGATTGAGGATTAAAATTGTAGATTGTAGACTGGAATTATGGATCAAGGATTGTGGATTAGAATTGTGGATTGTGGACTCAATTGTGGATAAGAATTATGGATTGAGAATTAGAATTGTGGATTGTGGACTAGAAATGTGAATTAAAGATTGTGGATTGTGGATTAGAATTAAGGATTGGGGATTAGAATTGTAGATTGTGGCTTGTGGACTAGATTTGTGTATTAGAATTGTGAATTGTGGACTTGAACTGTAGATGAGAAGTGTGGATTGAGAATTACATTCAAGATGAAAATTGTGGATTGTGGATTGTAGACTAGTATTATGGATTAGAATTGTGGATTACAACTGAGGATTGTGGACTATAATTGTGGACTAGGACTGTGAATTGAGGATTAAAATTGTGGATTGTGATTTGTAGACTAGAATTGTGGATACGAATTGTGGAATGAGAATCAGAATTGTGGATTGTGGAATGTGGATTAGAATTGTGAATTGTGAACTAGAATTGTGGATTGAGGATTAAATTTGTGGATTGTGGACTAGAATTGTGAATTAGAATTGTGGATTATTGATTAGAATTGTGGATTGTAGATTATAATTGTAAATTGTGGATTGGAAGTGTGGATTGGAATTGTGGATTGTTGATTAGAATTGTGAATTATGGATTGTGGATTGAAATTGTGGATTGGGGATTAGAATTGTTGACTGTGGATTATAATTGTGGATTAGAATTGTAGATTATGAATTGATTGTGGATTGTGGATTGTAATTGTGAAGTGTAGGTTTGTGGATTGGAATTGTGGATTTTGGATTGTGGATAAGAATTGTGAATTGTGGATTGTGGATTAAAATTGTGGATTACGAGTTGTAGATTAGAATGGCGGATTAGAATTGTGGATTGTGGATTTAAATTATGTATTGTGGATTGAGGATTGGAATTTGGATTGTAGATTGGATTTTTGGATTGTGGATTGGATTTGTAGATAGTAAATTGAAGATTAGAATCGAGGATTGTTGATTAGAATTGTTAATTGTGGATTAGAATTGTGGATTGTGGATTTGGAAATTCGCGAAAACTCTGCAGGCTAGATTTCTCTAGGCTCTCATATTATCACTCCGTAATCAGATATAGGTTAACTGCATCCTAAGATACTGAAATAAATTGACATTGAAGGATCAATTAATTCAACAAAATAATTCGATTACGCATACAATAATGCTAGCGGAAGTGCGGGGCCGTTGTGTGCGATACGATTCAAAATAATTTATCTAAATTACCAAGCGTCGCGAACAAAGGCGCATCAGGGCACAAGCATTTCACCAAGAGGAGAGGCGTCGGTAATGTGGGAAACGACAGATGTCAGATACTCGCAGAGTCCGTCTCATTAGCGCCGACACCAACGCTTAGCTTCGCCATTCTACGAGCTTTATGAATGCAAAAACGTTTTCCGTGCATCGTAGGAACAAGGATGACAAAAGTCAAATGCATACATACAATAGACAACAAATGCGGAAATTATAAAGAGTTATTTAACAATAATAGAAACGGATGTTATGCATTTAAAGTTCACACAATGCAATAGAAATTAAGCTTGTCGAAATGGAAGAGGAAATTCAGTAAGTTGTACATTTGGAATCCGTTCAGAAACATGAGACTGGAATTCCCGTGAGAATCACTTGAGGACTTTGAGGAGTAACATTTTTCTGTCAGTTTAAATGCTCAAATCATGACGTTCCACTAAATCGACCTGTAAGAATTAGTTTCGGAGCAATAAGGCTCATACAATATATCAGGATCTCAGTTTTCATATTTTTCATCCGGGAAGATGACAATCAAACTGAAAAACAACTTTAACTCAAGTGCAGAAATGATCAACAAAATATGAACGAAAAAGTTTTTGCCATGCGTGCACGCACATTTTGATTATTTGTCACAGGAAAGTTTCCAAATCAATAATTATTCAATTCCAGGAATGATCTCCAGAAGATCACATTTATATCTACATATTGTGAACTCCCCGACCATAATCCTAGCTTTTGTAGTGTTAAAAGGTTATGCCAAGACCAATCGACATCCGTGACATCGTTGTGTAATAGATTCTAAATCATTGTCTTACAAAAAAGACCCATCTTTTATTCTCAGTTGAACAGAACTGTTCCATGTTCCTCCATTTTTATAGCAACGACAAAAAATCCTCTACAATCAGCCTGACAACCACTATTTTCGTAAGCCCTGGTAATAAAAAACAGCTCAAAAAAGGAGTAAAAACAATTACTCCTACGTTGTGAACTATTTCCCTCTGGCGGTCGTTCCCTAAGCGCCCTTAAATGACTTTGCCTCCATTACAAGTTCGCCAGTCAAATAAATCTCGCCCCGACATAAATATTTGTTGACAGAACGAGCCACGCACCGCGTTAAACAACAAAATGAAAACGTTTAAATCTGCCGAATTCTCGGTAACCACTGACACGAACTTTGACATTCCTTCAAACTCTATGGAGGAAGTTAAATTGTTGTGGAGGCTTCCTCAAAGAGAAAGACTTTTTTTGATGATTACTGTACTACCAAACCGAAAATTTAAGGTTGATAAAGCACTTTGTTCGTTCTTAGTTCGCTACAAAATATTAAGAAGATAGTGTTTCAATAAAAATAAATTCCCTATTTCATGGAATAAGAACAAAAATTGGCACAATAACAGAATAAAATTACCAATGGCAATATTCAGTGTGTAAATTTTGTACATTTCTTGAAGTATATCCAAAATTCCAGTTGAATTAAACATATCACAATAAGTTGGAAATGAGGGACATTAAGTGATTTTGAGTTTCTTATATTTGTTTTTTATATTGCTTTAAAATTATTGTGGATTGTGTATTAGGATTGTTAATTGTGGTTTGTGTATTATGGATTGTGGATTATAATTGCGGATTGTGGACTTAAACTGTGGATAAGAATTGTGGATTAAGAATTACATTGAGGATGAAAATTGTGGATTGTAGACAAGTATTGTGGATTAGAATTGTGGATTATGGACTGGAATTGTGAGAGAAGGATTGTGGATTAGAATTGTGGATTGTGGACTTGAACTGTGGATAATAGTTGTGGATTGAGAGTTACATTGAGAATGAAAATTGTGGATTGTGGATTGTGGATTGTGGACTAGTTCTGTGGATTGGAATTCTGGATTGTGGACTAGAATTGTGGATGAAAGATTGTGGATTAGAAATGTGAATTGTGGATTCAAACTGTGAATGTATACGAATTGTAGATTGAGAATTACATTGGGGATTAGAATTGTAGATTGTGGACTAGAATTATGGATTAGAACTGTGAATTGAGGATTAAAATTGTGGATTGTGGTTTGTAGACTAGAATTGTGGATAAAAATTCGAATTGTAAACTTAAATTGTGGATAAGAAGTGTGGAATGAGAATCAGAATTGTGGATTGTAGAATGTGGACTAGAAATGTGGATTAGAATAGTGAATTGTGGACTAGAATTGTGGTTTGAGGTAAAAAATTGTGGATTGTGGATTGTAGACTAGAAATGTGGATTGGGGATTGTGAATTAGAATTCTAGATTGTGGATTAAAATTGTGGATTGTGGACTAGAATTGTGGATTCAGGGTTAAAGTTGTGGACTGTAGACTGGAATTGTGGATGAAGGATTGTGGATTTGAATTGTGGATCAGGGATTGTGGATTAGAATTTTGGACTAGTATTGTGGATAAGAATTGTGAAATGGGAACTAAAAATGTGGATTAGAATTGTGGATTGTGGACTAGTACCGTGGATTAGAATTGTGGATTGTGGAATAGAATTGTGGATTAGAACTGTGAATTGAAGATCAAAATTGTGGATTGTGGTTTGCAGACTAGAATTGTGGATAAGAATTGTGAATTGTAGACTTAATTTGTAGATGAGAATTGTGGAATGAGAATCAGAATTGTGGATTATGGAATGTGGACTAAAAATGTGGATAAGAATTGTGAATTGTGGACTAAAATTGTAAATTGGAGTTAAAAATTGTAGATTGTGGATTGTAGACTAGAAATGTGGATTGAAGATTGTGGATTGTGGACTAATATTGTGGATTAGGATTGTGGATTGTGGAATAGAATTGTGGATTGTGGTTTGTAGACTAGAATTGTGGATAAGAATTGTGAATTGTAGACTCAAATTGTGGTATGAGAATCAAAATTGTGGATTGTGGAATGTGGATTAGAAATATGGATAAGAATTGTGAATTGTGGACTAGAATTGTGGAATGAGGAAAAAATTGTGAATTGTGGATTGTAGAGTAAAAATGTGGATTAAGGTTTGTCGAGTAGAATTCCAGATTGTAGATTAGAATTGTGGATTGATAATTAAAATTGTGGACTAGTATTGTGGATTAGAATTGTGGATTGAGCATTAAAATTGTGGATTGTGGATTGTGGACTAGAATTGTGGATTAGAATTGTGGATTGTGGACTAAAATTGTGGATTGTGGATTGTGCATTGGAATTGTGGACTTCGGCTTGTGAATTAAAATAGTAGATTGTAAATCAAAATTGTAGATTGTGGATTATAATCGTAGATTGTGGAATATAATAGAGGATTGTGGATCAGAATTGTTGATTGTGAATAAGAACTATGGATAGTGGTTTAGAATTGTGGATCGTGGATTATGGATAAGAATTGTGGATCTTAGATTTAAAATCCAAAATCTCAATCTTAAAGTATAAGCAAAATTCCAGTTGAATTAAACATATCTTTCTCACAATCAGTTGGAGATGTGGGACATTTAGTTATTTTGAGTTTCCCATATATATTTTCTATATCAATAAGGAGTCTCTCAGAATACAGTGGAAGTAATATTCAATAAATCTCTCTCTAAAATATATTTTTTGTTGCAGAATTTTCACCGCAATTGGGGACTGCATCATAAGTAAGTAATCCTTCATAATTTTACTTTTTATCATCCTTTTTTTGAAGAGAATCTCCCAGCTCACCAACTAAACAGGAGTTAAAAGTAAGGCAGTAATTTATTTACTCATTTCATTTGGAAGTTTCTTAAACAGACAAACAATTTTCTGCTGGAATGTTTGCAACAAGCAGAATTCAAACGAATCTTTAATCGAGTTACATCAAAAATTTAACACTCAAAAATTTCCTCAGCAAATGAGAAATTCAAACACTATTTTGAATTATTAACTTACTAACTTCTCTTGTTCATATTTCTGCTTGTTACTTGATTTCCATTCTCGAACAGAAAGAGTAAGAAGTGTTTTAAAAGTCAATTTATTGTGTCCTGCATTTTTATATTTATTAGTTGAAACAAATCGAATTCACAGGCTGTATAATTGTACGAGTTTCTATTGGATGTTCTTTATTTGATAGATATTTATTGTGCCTTTTCAGACCGTGAGCTCTCACAGAATATAGTGATCGTATGAAAATATAATGATTGATCGAAAAGCACATAACCATGAAAATATAAAGAGTTCTCTACAAATTCCACATTCGATGACGCAGTTTTGTAAATGTTTAATGCATGAGATATACGAGAATTTCATTATTCGTTGTCATTAGTTTCCTCAACAACTGTCGCTATTCATCATCATCACTATAGAACTTGGATGTAAATATCTTTGTTGTATTCATACTCGTATTTCCGAGCTCCTTGCGTAGTGTTTCATATGATGTACGAACGATTACTGGCCACCAATAAGTAAACAGCGAAAGATTTATTAGATTTTTATTAACAATTGATTCATACAGGATTACAACTAATTCAAACTTAAAATACAGGGGCCGTTTCTTGTGCCAACTTTTTGTGCGAACAAGCCTGCGCACTGGAACATTGTTACGTCGAAACGCAGTACCTCCCTCTACATTCAAAACGACTTGCATCCAAGTAATGATTAATAAAGCCCAAATTACAAAACAATTTGTAATTACAACCACAAATGAGAAAAGTAATAATGAGCGCAAAGTCATTTATATCATTAGTCAAAACCACGCACACAGTACTCTCGTTTACAGAATTCAATATTATTTGATTAACAAAACTGAAATCTCTGTCCCGGAACAATCCCATGAAGTAATAGTACCTCGGGAGGGTGCAATAGATCTATTAACATGAGCAATTAATGAGATACAGGGTTAGTAAAGTGTTACTGAAATTGAGCCATGCATTTTACATCACTTTCTGTTTCACTGTGGAATTGTTACATTTTTTATGCCGCTTCCATGAATGCTCATTATTCACTGGTGCCAAGCCCCTGGCGATTTACACTAAATTCTTTGTATCTCTCTGCGCCGCCCTTCTCTTTTGAAATCTATTTCAGAAAGCGAGGTTGTTAACAAAATGAGAAATCAAAATGTGTTTCCTAAAGTTGTGAAAAGAATGATTTCTTTAGAAGAGAGAAATAGAAGAGTGCCCTTATTATTAAATACCACTTTGCTGAAATTTATTACAGAAGATTCATTGAAATTAAGCTTCTTAACGCAGGTTTTGGGATGATGGAATGATGTTATACTCTACTCTTTTAGACTTTTTGATATGGAATGCGCGCATGCACTCTGTTAAAGGATAGACTGCATTCATTTGCCGTACAGAAACACGTGCAAAAACATAATATTTCATTTGATGCATATCTTAAATATGCCAGAAATTAATTTATATTATATAATGAACCCGGCATCTACCTTATAGAACCACATACTCCAAGCTGGATGAGTTGCAGCTTTCAATGTGAGACCGTTATTCTGCATAAGTTTTGATTAACTGTTTGTGCTTAAACTTTTATAATTTCGATATTGTTGAAGATTCCATCCCAAATTGATAAAAAAGGGATAAAGAGCCGATTACAATTACTTTCAAAATCATGCAAAGAAAGCTCAGGGTATCATGAATAGTATATTATGATACAAGTGTATAAGATGGCGTACGACTTCAAGAGCACGAAGCAAAACCTTTTCATGTTGTTGCTATGTTTGGTATTCGTTTATTTCCATATTTTATAGAAAATGAATCTCGTGTTCTCCTGTAATTATTTCCAGCAAAGTGATATTTCATAATAGTTGACAAAATAATATTTCTCCAATACTGTTTTGGAATGTGTACATTCCACAACTAAAACTTATGTAGGAACAAATACCATTCCCACACGTCCTCTGCAATAATTCTGTATGCTGTTAAGAAACATTCCATCATCATTTTTGGCGAATCAAAAGCTGTTGGTTTGGTTACTATGGTTACGTCCAACAACTCAGGTACAGTTTTCAAAATTTCTTCTGAATTTTTGGTAAATTTCTAAAATCTTACAAAGTAGGAGTATTGTGAAACCAACAGAATTCCTCTTCCGAGATTATATATATATATATATATATTATATATTTTGACTATCTTCGGCTTGACGTCGGTACATATGTTGAAATTTTGTATTTAAGACTGGTTTAGGGACTGTAGTTGTGCACCGCGCATTATGATTGCAATCGTTTGTACCGAAAGTGCGCTTTACTTGAAACTTTTTTTGAATTTTCCGCATAAACCCATAATAATCAGCCGTGGGATATTGAAATTTAGTACTTAAAATTGATGTAGCATCTACATGGTCATCATTTATTTTTGTACTAATCGGTTGAGCCGGAAGAGCACTTTAAACAACAGACATTTTGAATGTTTTGCATAAATTCAAAACAATCAGTCGTAGAATATTGAAATTCCGTATTGAGTACTTCTATAACATTTAATCGCACACTTCGCATTATAAATGCAATCGCCTGTACCGGAAGTGCACTTTAATCAAAACATTTTTTGAATTTTCCGCATTAATCCAAAACGATTGAACGTAGAATGTTAGAATTCAGTATTTAGTGTAGATCAGGGGTCGGCAAATACTTTTAAAAGTGTGCCAAAAATCCAATATGAGGAAATCTTTCAGGCCGGAGGCTTGAGATTATTCTGTGATTATTATTTTGGAAGATATAAGCTTTCAAAGTGTAACAGGTTCATCATGTTATGATGCATTATTTGCTGTTTCAGAGTTGAACAGTTAAAGGTTAAAAATGATTTCAATATAAAGTGGATTATATAAGCATTCTATAAGCGTTCAGTTCATTATTCTACGATTATAATTTTAGGGGGTACGAGCTTTAAAATTGTTATATATTCTGTAGCATTATTGCAAATTTATAATAATTAAAATCACTCATGTTTTCTACCTTTTAGTAGGTGTAACACACCCAGATTTTGGATAATTCAGTTGAGATAAAACTAGCCGTCAACCAACAAGCATTTCCAATTATATCAAATAAATGGATCAAATCCAAGAGAATTTCCTTATATACTTATACATTGTCGTACAGACAAATTTGAAACGCCATTTTTTTGGCTCATTTTTCGTGTTATTGCACCAAATTTCAGCTAAATATATGTAGTTATCTGAAAATCACAAAAAACTGCATTTAAATTGCTCAACAATTCAAAAATTGAGAGAAATTTATTTTAAATATTCTCTCTTCGGTCCGATTACACTCGCGTCATAAACTTAACTATAAACATAAATATTTCAATAATCATTTTTTGGGTTATTTTCTATTTTTGGGCCTTATTTATGCTGTCATTACGTTAGGAAAGCTTCAGAATCACTATTTCAATCAAAAAATTACATGTTCGTACTCTCTACTATTATAAATAAACTCAAAAGTATTACCATACTTCAATACTATTTCATTCGATTTGAGTGCAGAAAATTGGGCATAAAATTTTGCAAATAGAATACATGTACAAAGTCTATGGCTCAGAGGTAGGGTCGACAGGTACCAAGTTAGAATCACCTTCGGATAAAGTAAAAATTTTTTTTCTTTTAAACAGATAACCATTCCATTGATATAACCTACCTGAAACATCATCATTTACATTTGAGGTATTTTTTGTTAGTTATTATGTACTAAACATATATTTTATTTGACTAACGACTCATCTGATTTCAACGGGCGAGGCGCCTGAGGCAGGCGCCTTGCAAGCTTCTATTAATCATAAATTTACTGTAATGTCATAGAATTATCAGAAACAAAACATGATATATTATTATTTTATAAAACTTAATTAGCTAAAAATTGATTTGTAAATTGTATAAAGCAGGGATTTTGGTTTTGACAGTTCTGCTATAAGAAACCAGCGACAATTCGAATCTTGTGATTTTTTCGAAAAAAAAATTGTGTATATTCTTCGTACACAGGTGCTGACGGTCTGGATGAAACAATCAAAACTCTAAAATCGGACTCATTGATAAGCAGTTCTGGCAAGAATGTAAGAGAGGCAAAAAAATCTTGCAATTCTTGCCAAGTCTTGCATCTTCTTGTAAAATCCAATTCTTGTTCTTGTCTTGAATTTCTTGCGCAAGACAAGGCAAGAGCAAGAAAAATGCAAGACTCTTGTGAAACACTTGGCCGGACCCGGCCCGCGAGCTGGTTTTGACCCATGCTTGGTTTAGATGCTTATTTTCATTAAGATCGACTGAGCCAGAAGTGCATTTTACTTGACAGTCTGCTGTAGCATCTGAATGATTGCCTTCTATTCTCATAACAAATCGACTGAACTGGAAGTGCACTTCAGGCGATTTTTTTTCAATCCAGCGCGTAAATTCAGAACTGCTAACCGTAGAATCTTGGAAATCTGTGTTTAGGAATGTTGTAGCATAAGAGTGATGACCCACTGTTTCCAAAACAACGAACTGAGCCGAAAACGCACTTAACTTGACAGTTTCTTAGATTTTTTTGGATAAATCCAAAACGATTAGCCATGAGACGATGAAATGTTGTGTTTAATTGTCGTGATGTATCCAATGCTGTACAAGTAAGCCACATGATCTCCACGTCAGATTTTTTTACATTTGTTCCAGCTCCTGCATCATTACATGAACTGATAAATCGTTCAGGTGCTCCCATAATTATTTGATCCAGTATCTATAACAATGAAACAATCGATCCTGCAAAATGTTAGTTGATTATTGGATATAAAAAAGTTGAGACCTATAAAAATGTCTGCCTCTAGGTATAAATAGCGAGCTAACAGACATTGTGCAGTCTTTTAATGAAGTTTGGAGAAATGCTACGCTATTATTTAGCACAGCGAAATTTTTTGGAGCGCTTTTTAAATTACTATCTCACATAAGTATAAAATCAAATTCAAAGCTAAAATCCAATCTACATTATTGATCTTCTGAAACACGAAACAGCAGGCCAACAGCCTGAAAAGATCAAGAATTTCAGATTATCAAATAAATCAGTTTATAAATGGAGCACCTGATACCTAATAGTTATTATTTTTTTCATCAAAGATGCGTTTCTTGTCATATTCAATACAAACTTTTCATTCAGGTTGTTCCAATAAGTTGCGCCTTCGGAGCTTGCCTCTGTGATAAATTAACTGAAATAATAGAAGTTACAATACCTGACAACAAAACTAATACTACACGTAGTTTTGTAATAATTCAATCAAGATAAATTGATTTGCCAAGCAAATATAAGGTACGTAATATTGCTTCCAATATTCCAGAAAACAATTAATTAATGTACCATGTACTTCCATTACCTTTGTAGGTTATGTGTTTTCTGTTGCCAGTAGCTGTCAGAACTGTGGCGAAATTGTTGTCAAATTCACCAAGTTTACTATTTTGAAAATGAATTTAATTCTTTAGATGAATCGATTAATAAATTCTTTCTATTAATGCTTGGATGGAAGTAACATTTGCACAAGCTGTGAGAGTGCAATGACCTTTGATAAAAAACTGATTTTCACATATTTAAATGAATACATTCGCATGTAACAGTGACTTATAGATATAACCAATAGCTTAATGAATAAAAACTAGGTAAGCAAATAAATACAAGCAATAATCTAGATTTTTCAGTTACTCATTCAATGTACATTCTTCATAGAGAAGAAATACTTTCACTTGTTTATATTTGTGTGGAACAAAGTGTACTATTGAAAGTTTAGAAAAATAATCACAAATTATCCCCAATTCAGTTATATTGTTCGAGCTCCAAATTGAAATGAGTTAAATAATCCGCAATCAGGCGTATTCTGCAGGAAATTAGCAAGCAGGTTTTTGGGCAAAATTTCGTAGGTAATTGAAAAGTAAACGTGAATAAATTTAATTTCCTCCGCAATTCGTTTCACAAAACGAAAAATAAATCTACAACTTCCCTGTCCACAGGCTGCGTCCCAACTCACAATAAAACTCCAAATATCTCTCAGAAAACTGATTTATGATAAATTTCCCGTTCGGAGCTACAGCAAATATCATTGTATTCAATTCGAGAAGAAATTCTAATTTACTGACACTGCATTAAAAACTGGTTGCAGAAGTACGTTTGTGGAAAACTCCTCTTCACACTGTGGAAAAAGGAAACGGAAGAGCTACAAAGTGTTGGTTATCAATATAACGGAAATCTGGCAACGTTGCTAACAATCTGTTTCCTTGACACTTTACGCTGGAAACTGAAACCAAATCTGTCTTTGAGACCCGTCTGACCTTACTTGAAGAGAACACACTTCAAAGCCTGTTGCGTACTGGAGTAATTTTCTGTTTGCCAGTTAGGACTGACATTGATTAATGCAGTATCTAGATTTAGGTGAATTGGTAACCTAGCCTTTCGATCTCTTACTGCCATTTATAGAAGATTCGATAAAACTGAAAAAGAGGAGAGTCAAGCTTGACGTTATATTGCAAAACCAGAATCATATTCTGGAAACAATGACAGCACTCATCTCATTTCTCTTTTATACTCCACGATCCTTTCGAGAACTAATTCGCGTACTTCTTCCAGTTCTTATTAGACTCTATTATGCTCCCATTCTTCAACTAGTCATTCATGTCTTTTCGTAAGCCTAGAACGTCATACGTGAAGTAGTTTTACATCTTCGTCGAGTTGTCTCTTCTGACCGGCCCCCATCGATATCGATTCCTCGCCCGGCGCGCAACGCACCACGTGTTCGCGTCTCTTTCCTCATCGCGAATCCTCGGAAGCTTTCGCAGGTGATCGGATGCCTCGAGCTTTGTCGAAAATAACCGAATACCCAAGGCCACGCCCGCTCTGCCCCGCGCGAAAGCTCGCGGGTCGCGACTCGGCGACACGAGGAACAACGCGTGCCGATGTGCTTTCGTGTCACCAACACACGCAGTTTTCAAATAAGGAGGGGTTGTATGTCGTTCTGGAGTTGTTGGCAGACCGTCTGACGGTTGTTTGATGTCGAAGAGCCCGAGGTCATGAAAATATCGAGGATTTTATTTTTGATGATCCAAACGAGAGATTGAATCTTGTTTCTCAAGATATTACAACGTAAAAGAGAACGCCAAGCTTATTCGTTCGAAATCGTACCCTTCTTTTTAACTCTTTTGATAGATATTTAAACAACACTCAAACAATCAGATCAGTTGGAATAGCCTAAATCATATCTAAGACTATCTTCCAAATTGCTTTTTTTTAGTAGTATTAAATCTTGAATACACCCGGACACTAGCTTGTTAAATCATTATTCCTGAAGCAATCTTAGAGACAAGGGCGGATCTACACAGACTGATACAGATAAGCTCAGGAACCGCAAGTGTCAAAGGGCCAACTAGAATTTTATCAGTTATCATGAATTTTTGATACTTTTTCATTAGCAATGATAATTACATGAGTGGTCAGGCCATCAAATTCCAATTTTAAATCCACTGTTTTGATTCAAAATGCAAATGCTACTTGCTACATTTCGCCTGCTTTATCGGCATCTACAATAAACTTTTCATTTATCAAAATGTCACACTTAGCACACAGCTATGGATAAATGATATATCAATTTCATAAATGTATATATTTCAACTCTGATCTATGGATTTTTAGCTCCCACATAAACATCCATAATCCAACAGAGAATGGGGCCCCATTGAACTTCAAGATTCAGGTCCTTAAAAACATTATGGAATGCCTCTTTTTCAATTATCAATCAGGTATAGAGACAAATGTCTAAAAATATATATGGACAGTTGTATACTTTTTATTTACGAATCAAAAGTTATGACACGAAAACAGCTTTCTCATATTCATGCCTAGACAGGACAGGGGTGCAACTGTAGTAAAAGAAGATAACTTTGATTTGGAATATCATGAAAAGTACATCCTCTTCTAAACAATACAGGATCCATTTAATACATTAAACATGTGACCAACGGGACCTGACCTTAAAAGTCTCCGACCTTAGAGGTCCCTCAAGCTTTTGATCCCTTCCAACCAACTTGGGGGTCTCATTAAATATTGTGCCTAGTGGCCCTCAACATATCTTAGTCTGGCCCCTTCTTCAATAACACTTCACAATTATACCTAAAATTTGAATGCCTTGAAATGTCCTTACTTTATGGTAACCTATTTCTAATAGCTTCTTCAGGTATATTATCTTCAACCTAATCTTGAATAGGTGAGTAGGTGAAGAGTCAATGGGCAAATTCAAATCACCGTGAATTTACTCTCGCTATTGCTGTTCATTGGCGAGTGCACGAATCTACGTAAGACATCGCCTTAGCTAGATAGTGCACAAAGGGAAATTCTTTGATCATCAATTACCGCGAGGGAGCTACAGTGTCTTGCCGCGCAGTTCAGGTGATGTGTCTTTTCCTATGAGGCCAGATTTACATCGCAAAAGGATCGCGTTTTGTCCTACTTTCGAATCTCAGCTTTTTGGTAGGAATGAATTGAGAATATGGCTTTACATGTCTTCAGTTTCTTCGATTTTTTATATTTACATTTCTGTACCCCAATTTTTGACACATCCTTAAAAGTGAACAAATAAACCAGATGATCAGAGTCGGTAAACTAGATATCTGGATGAAGCACCTATGGATCATTCATTGTCATCTCAATGCTACTTACTGAATAATTAATTTGACAACAGTCAAATTTGTTGAATCGGAATCTATGAGCTAATTACGTAGTGAATGCGATGAATGAAGTATAATATTTATTGCTGCAATAGCGTGATATGCATAACTGTAAGCATCCAGCTTCTATCGTAAAGAATTCGATGAATGTGCGGCATGATGTAGCCTCCCGTTGCCAGGCTACAGGCACATGTGATAAACTTCACTTTTAATAACAGCACACTCTCATCCCACACAAGCTATGTCGCGTGTTTCATGTAAATGATAACAATACAAGTTGATTAATGGTTGCAGTAGTCAATAATTTGAAGAGTCTAGAAAAAGAGTTTTTGGTAATTACCTTGCAATCATCACAATGATATACAATGGAATAGGGCTGGGCACAGTCGTATCTGGTGAGCACCTCGGTGAACTCGCAGGAGATGCGTGCGGCCAGCGCGTCGATGGCCAGCAAGGCATCGAGGTGGCGGCGGCACGGTGCGCCACCGGCCAGCAGCTGTCGGCGGTGGAGCGGTCGCAGCGCCGAGAGTACGGCGTGCTCACAGCAGTGGCGCAGCCGCAGCGCGTCCAGCGCCCGCAGCCGCTGTTCAGCCGACAGGCCACCGTCGCACACCGTCGCTTTGTGCGCTTCTTCCAAATATAAAAGGCACTGGTTTGTAGTGTTTGTTGTTGTTGCAGTTGCAGTTGAATGAGGGGAGAGTAATAGATGGCTATGCCGCTGTGTGTCGTGAAAAGAGCAAGCGACGGGACAAGCCCACGAGTCCTCGGTCTCCGTTTTGGCCATGGCGGCTGAGGGAGGTTTGGGCAAGGGAGCATGGAATTGGGCCGTGCAGACGCCTTGCAGGTCCTCGCTGGCGTTGTGCACGAGGTCGCACGCCGATAGCCAAGGATTGAGCTGCTCGAGAGCGTGGGGCGCGCGCGCCACCGACAGGAGCGCGGCGGCTGTGGCCATCAGGAGCGCCGAGCGGGCCCAGGGCATGCTGCGGGGCGGGGCGCGGCTCGGACACAAGCGGCTACGGGGTCCGCGCGCATTGCTGCTGGCGGCCGCTGTGCCGCCGCCGCGCCGGACTCCGCGCTCGTCGCCGCCGCCGCCGGCACCGCGTCCCGGCACTAGGTGTTGTGGTCAGCCGCCGCCGCCGCTGCCACTGCTGCCACTGGTGCGTCCGCCGAGCCTGCACAAAGCCGGGGCCCCCACTGTTCATGCTGCTGCCGACACATAGCAGCACGAGTGTTCCACCACCACGTGCTCAGATTCGGGCTCACGTTGTAACTGCTGCTGCTTACGTCGCCGCACCGAACGCACCACACACTCACTGCACGTCGACGACAGCATCAGGCTCACGGTGCTCACGAATTGGCGGCTGTTGCAGCTTCTTGTGGAGGACGTTGTTGCGGAACGCGGCCGCGACCACACCATCACATCACTACACCACGGACACGACACGACAGACGCTCGAATTTGCAACGAACTGGCACTCGCCTCGGCACGACGACAATCTCAACGTCAACAACCAACGACGACGGACACATTCCTTACACATTCACGAACGGCTACGGCCGCCATCTTGGCGACCAGCGAGGTGGCTTTTTTTTATTTTTGGTGTAGCTTGCTGGCCTCCCCGCCCGGGCGCGAGCTGTACCACCGGTATCTCGCTCGACACTGCCGCACCGACGCCATACCGGCCGCCGCCTCGCGCAGGCGCACGCTCTAGCTGTCGCCGTGGCCGCCGCCAACGAGCACCACGGGATCGATAACACTATGCCGTACCCTGTACGTCCCCAATCAATCCATCCTCCTCGCACAAGCACAGCGCGTTCAACAGAAGCACAAAGTGCTCACTGTCACTGAGCTAACCATCGGCACGCAACTATCATTCATAAAATTAATTTATTATCTCAAGCATTCTTAGATTCAGCGTACTATATTATGATCAATACATATCAAGGGACCTAGCATACCAGCATGCAACATCCTTGCAAACATATTACATCCTTTTTATATTCTCACATTGTTAAACGATAGCGAAAATATTAGCTGGCAAAACTTTCATTTTTGTAGTACAAAGTTGCTACTTCCATAAAAATCCTATAAAACTAAACGCCATTTAATTCTGAAGTCACAAACAGACAAGAGAACGGAGTAAGCAGCCGATCGGTGGTCGGGTGTTAGAATTAATGATAGGAATCACACATTCTCATTGTTCCTACATTCATATGCCCTACCCTTGACAAAAGATTTAATTCATCACGTCATCAAATCCAATTTCAACTTATTATTCGTGCATTTTTTGGGAATGTTAGTTCAAGAAAACTACATGAAAATTTATTAATAATAACTTTATTTCTTTAAATATATATTCACAGTTATTATTGTCAAGTAATTATTTTAATAGTGTGATAAATAAATAGGTAATATCTTTTGGTTACCCATTGGGTAAAATATTCCTGAAAATATTAAAACAATTACTTGTTTACATGAGATAACTTATATACTAGAAACACTTTTGTTTTATTGCTGATACATAATTTTGAATTGCATTCACAGACATCCACAAGCGAACAAAACATTTGAAATCACAAAATATTATGCAAAAATATGCAATATTTTTGATGTTTAGGCTGATTGAGGTTAGATTGCATAGATATCAACCGCTGTGGATGTCTATAATAAGTAATAACTATCTATTGTAGCCTAAATTAAATTAATTACTCTCTGGTAGTGCATATCAAATAAGTATTTAAGTACTTAATAAAATTCAGGCGTTCTCACTAATAAATCAAGCATTTAACTCATAATAAACACACGACATTCATCCACGGCTCATCGAAGGCACATGATAAGAAAAACATCACTACACACGTATTTTAGTCTTTTAAAAAAATATTTGGCGATCATGTGCTCGAGATAATCAATTATATTGAGGTAAAAAAATATCCAAAAACACAATTTTCAATTTGATCAGAAGATATTTGGCGCCTTTTTACAAGATTATTTACACGAGGTTTTGGTTGCTTGCCGTTACGTAGTTATATAAATCACCGCTAAAGTCGCCACAATCAGGAGAATCGGTGCTGCCACGCTACGGATCGCTGCAGAGTCTCTACCACGAGGATCCGCAGCTAGAGAAAATGCTGTTGATGTAAGATCTGTATCCATTGAAATCGGGCGACCGGATTCTTCATAAGGGCCATCTAAATTAGTAACAACTCATTAAAGTACCAGTAATTGGAAATTTCATGATATTATTTGAAGCTAGTAAACCCAGAACTGTACAAAAATTTAATTGTTACTAAAGGACTTGGTACAAGATTTGTACATTATTTAAAATGAAATATATTTTCATTTCAAATAGTGAAATATTATTTGTCCTGAATATGGTTACAAAATAAAAGTGAGACATTAAACGTTTAGACAATCGACAAGTGAACAATGAAACAACTGACTGACTGACAAATGAAGGTGCTGGTGAAAATGAGTGACACATACTTAGACAAACAAGAGGACGTCTTCAGCGCTCAGTGCCATGAGCGGCGTTTGCGAAACTGCTCGTCTGTAATAGACAGTACTTTACTTATACTGCTTACTGCTGCTGCATAGCGTTCATTGCGCAAATAACAATAAACAAAGACAATCACATGCGCTTCTAACTACTACACTTACGTGCAATGGAGAACAAGTTCTATATTTCAACCATTATTTAATTATTTTAGAAAATTTGTGCCTAATTTGCGGTAAAATAGAGAACTCTCTCCTGGTTGTGCTACAAAAATCCACGTGTACCTTTGCCACGTGTATAAAAACCTCAAGTCGTGTCTTCGACAAGAATGATGAAATGTGCGTGCTAGTGTGATAATGATAACAAATGACTGCTTGACAAACAAAACAATAACAAATGACAATCTAAATACATCCATATTCAGTCCACTAAAGTTAATATTAGTAAAAGCATTGTGTCGCTCCAAATCATGCATCTAATTTAGTGTGGTTAGGCGTAACATTCCGTTCTTAGACGAAACATAACATGGCGAATTGTGCCCTACGTTGCACGGTGGTTTGTTGTAAAGCCAAAACTCGCCTGGATAAGATGAAAGAGATACAGGAACGCTTCTCTTGATTGCTGCCTCGATCACAAAATTTAAAACATTTTTCACTAAGTAAAATCAGTACATCCAAATTTTTTTGATATCTTGTATCAAAAGACCAAACAAGTCTAAATTAAAATTGGAGCGTTTCTTCCTCTTAAGCATTTTCGCATTCGTCAAAACATCTTCTAGGGAAAACATCACACAAAAAATGTAGAGAAAAAAATGCTCAACGTTTTTATCAAGTTTGCAGCTCTGTGAATTATAAGTTGAGCCTGTCTTACATTTGTCAATTTTTCCGTCAATTTTAAGTACTTCCTCAAGTTCTAGAAGTAGAACTTAAAATATCTTTACATTTGCCAATTTTTCCGACAATTTTAAGTACTCACTCAGCAGCTTAATAAGCTGCAATTAGAACAAGCTCTATTTTTCCTTCAATTTTTTAGGGTTTTCTAGTGATTTTAGTGAAAACTGTGGCAGTGCCAACTGAAAAATGAACTGTCAGATTATGTATAGAATTTTCCTAAATAATGTAAGGTTAAATCATATTCATAAAATTGCGTTATTGCTCATTTAAAAACTAACGATAATAATATGAAGTATGTTTGATCTCTGTGAAGTTTGAAAAGGGGAAGCGACTTGTTCGTATATACGCGTATGTTAGTAACACTTTTTAAATTATCTAATATTGGTATTCTGCAGTTTAAATTGAAGATAAAATTGATAAGTGCAAATGGTTTGCATATTTTGTAGACTGTACAATTTATTGAACAATTTTAAGTACTTAAAATTGATGAAGAAATTGATGAATGTGATACAGGCTTTAGGAAGTTAGATGACGCTAAAAATATGTGAAACAATTTTCAGATCTACTTGTACTTTGTCAATCCAAAAATTCTAATAGTTAATTGGGATAAAAAATTGATTTTGAGAGCACGCCGAATTCCAACATACTGTACCTCGTAAACTTTGAATTGAGAATCATACGCCTCGTAGACATTTTCGTAGATCCTTCCTCCCTTCACATATATTTTATTTGAAATTTTTCAGAAAGATAAAACAAGTGCACCAAAGTACCCCATTACTGAACTTTCAAAATTTATTTGAACATTCAAGAACATTTTGACGCGATGAAAATGCTGCAGTTTCCTCTGCATTTCAATGCTGAATTATGATGCAAAGAAAAATGCACCGTGTCGGTGTCATACATAAAATCAAAGTTCAAGTTCAAGTTCAAAGCAAAATATAACATTTAATGCTTCAAATTAAAAGTGGAATTATTTTATTGATTTTACAAGCAAATTTTTGCAAATGCGATCGCATTTTCAGCAATCTAATACTACAAAACAAAACTTACAGTCTTTGCATTTGCTGTAAACGTTATAGCAAATGCATTCACTATAACAAATACATCCCATAATATAATTTTTTGACGAATTTCAAATTGATAGATAAAAATGGAATGAAAAAAATCCCAACGACAAAAATGATCCACAATTATTATTTTTTCCCTTTCATCAGGGAAATAATAATAATTAATTCTCTGTCAATAGAGAATTAATGATAATTGTTTCCATAAAAACGACTTTTGATTTTAAATTCTGTATATTTGTTTGAAGCTTTGAAGTTTCGATCCTTTGACCAAGGTATTTTTTCTGAAGAAGATCCTTGGTCAAAGGATCGTAACGTCAAAGTTTCAAATAAATATACAGAATTTAAAATCAAGAGTCGTTTTTACTCAATAAAATTTTGAAAAATGTAATTGTTTCCATAGTTTGTGATTGAGAACTTTCGAAGCTGAAAACAGTTCAATAATAGGGTACATACTTTAGGTGCACGTTTTACATTATTTTAGATAGTTTCAGCGCCGTTTAACTTTTCAACTGGTAACTTTACAGAGCTTCGTATCCGACAAAAAATGTGTTTTGTTCCTCACATTTTTGTGTTCAAAGTTTAACTCCCAGATGTACGGTAATCGCAAAAAAAATGAAGGAGGGAGAAACGTGCCAATTTTAATTTAGACCAGATTTGTCCCGAAAAGGTCATATTATTCGTTGATTCTACTAAAATTAAAATATTATAAACTGCAACACGCTGTACAATAGAAGAAAGTGTCAATTAGCGCTCCTGTCTTCTCCTTCCTCTCATCCGGAAAAATGCAACCCACACCACAATTTTATGCGACCCATTCAAGTTTGTACTTCACAACAAATCACTACGCTTCGCCTATATTATGTGTCGCATGAGATTTCGTTGGTTCTTCAACTAAATACGTACGTTAGATGACTTAGTGGCGAAGAAAAATTGCCTTGTAAGTTCACCTAAAAAGATTGGTCTTCAAATTGAATTAAAAAATAAATTTTTCTTGTTGCATCGATTATTATTTTCTGGGAATGAATTGTGAGGGTTAATCTATAGTTGTTAAATTTTTGGTCGAAGTTGCTGTGTGATATTTGCCACCCAAATAATTAATAGCGACACCATACTGCCCATTAAATCTGACTACAGAATTAATTCTCTTTTAAAAATATCTACTATTTATGTGAAGGCAAAATGAGCTTATTAGCAGGATTATTTACAAATTCAGAGTGAACTTATAACAGGAAAATAATGAATAATAAGTTAGAAGTTCACTGCGTGGAGTCTTTGCAGCCAGATAGCAAATGGTTACAAAGCTCACCTTCAGACGCCGCGAATTGTCCAACATCATCAAACTGAGCATTCGACGGCTTGTTTTTCTCCACCACGTCATCATCGTCCTTGAGAGTCAAACCTTGAGATTTATCTATGAAATTACCTATTGTACCCTTTGGAGCATTCCTACAACCAAACCACCACCACGCTGTCGATCGTGGGAAGCCTGGATTAACTCTCTCAACCTGAAACAAAAACAATTCATCAAAACTGATTATTGAGTGAAAATGGTTTGAACTTACGGCAAAGGCTCTATCGTTAAACCTATAGTACGCCCCTTTCTTGAAGAAGTAAGTGTAACCATTTGTATATTGGAAGGCAGAATCTAAGTTGTCCGGTACACCTTCCCAATTGGATAGAAGTTTAGGATAAGTTGATTTGACTGGAGGTCTTTGAGTTGGGTCGAACCGCCAGAATTTAGAACCTAGTTAGCAAATGTTAGTATCAATTAATTACAGAATAATTTTAGTATTGGTACCTTTGAAGAAATATATCTTTCCATTTCCACTCCAAACCATAGCAGCATCCACATTATCAGGAATACCCGTAAATCCTTCTGAAATATCTTTAGGATATCCTTTTTCCATCTGTCTTCCAATGTACCTCCAATACTGTTTGCCTTTGAAGAAATACGTCTTTCCATTTTTGTATGTGAATGCAGCATCGATGTTATTTGGAAGGCCAGGCCATCCTTTGCTGACATATTTGGGATATCCAGCTGAGACTCGTTCTTCATCAACTTTCCAATATTTATCTCCTTTGAAAACGTAAGTACTTCCATCGGCAGTGTTGAAAATGGCATCAAACGAAGGATCTTTGCATAAAACGGCATCGTCGCTGGCAGATGGTTTTTCGGTAGATGGTTTCGGGGACGAACCAGATGGCCTTGAACCTTTGGATGTTTTCTCCCCATAAAGAGCCTACAAAACAGGACATCATTACAAACATGTTTTCTATGTAAAAAGTTATAATTCTTACTTGAATGCCTTCGATATCATCATCATCCAATTGGAAGATAGGCTCATACCCTCTGTAAAATGGCGCCATCAAAGCGCTCCTGACATCAGAATGTGAAAGACCTAAAGAGTGACCAAATTCGTGGGCAGCTACTTGGAACAAATTTGTCCCTCGGTATGAATCAATAGTCCACCTTTCTTCAGCATCGAAATGGGCATCTCCTCCAAAAACCTACAAAATGATTATCAGTTATTTTGGGTACCAATAGAATGAATGATGGGAAGACTTACTGGGAAATAAGCATGAGCAAGAGTTCCTCCAGGACCATCGAAAGGATCTCCATCTCCGTGTTCTCCTTTCTCGAAACTGATATCGATGTGAACCTGGCCGCTGTGTTTTTGTTCGAAAGTCAAATCGGTGTATTCAGACCAAACTTGGAATGCCCTTTTGATTTCAGCATCGACTTTTGTTTTGTCCAATCCGTGGGGATATTTGTGGAGTTTGTAGGTGAGGTGCTTCACCTTCCATCTGCTACCTTCAAACAAAACAAAAAAAAATACATCAAAGGCTGTTCCAGTCTTAATATTGATGTATAGGTTTTTTACTCTAGAGAAAAATGACTGCAGTTGTAATTATTGATGAATTAACAACGATTGAAAGTTTTTTATGGTCAAGTTCTATTCAAAGTGTATTGAACTCTTCTGAAAATATTTGGATATGATGAAAAATCAAAATAATTGTATTCATCTATCGAAAATAAATTCAGATTTCGCAATACGATAGCAAACTGTTATTCGTATGTTAATTTATTGTCAACAATTCGCAGACCGTCAACCCGGTTTTCACGGAACAGTAACTTCACACCGTTTCATCTAAAATTAACAGCAGTCAACTTTCTAATTTTTAACATCCGCCCTCTTGCTACACAGCCTTTTTGCTCACAAAATAAACATCCCTATTTTTGTTTCTTGCCCCCTGCAAATTCACGGAAAATCAAGAACAAAAATAAACTGTTTAGACTAAGTCAGTGTTGTATAGGATATTGTGTGAACATACAAGGCAATGAACCATATCTCCGTTGCAGTTTATCAAATAAATATACTGAAAGAGTACATAGAAAACGTTCAATACACAAATAAACATTTTGTTGTACTACTGTGGAACAGTTAACATTCATATTATGATTTAACAATCATTACACTGTTATTCAGTTGGATATTTTGCTTCTATTCTTCTTTTTTAAGCTTATGCGAAAAATATTCGTGGATGTTTTTTACATTATACGATACCCATACATGCATTATTGCCTGAGCTTAATCAGTTGTTGGGTAAGAGTTATGTCAGCAACAGTTGCTATAAATGGAAAAACCAGCTAATAGTTGTGATATGATCTCTTGTTCTCTTGGTATGAAAGATTTTTCTCAAGGTATTCAAGTAAATTGGAATAGTAGTGTTATAATTTTTTCATTTGTGGTAACATGAAGCCACAAACTGAATCGGAAAATCCTAAGATTATGGTTGCAGGAAAACCATTACAAGAAATAATTACAATAAGTACTCATTGAAATTACAAGCAGTACTTCTTGAATGTGCTCGAAGAAGCATTCTGTATCCAGAATGTTGTCCATATTTTGACGAATCTCAGCTAGCATTATTGGTGGGTACGACCCAAGAGATGATGATGGCTCGTTTATCGAAGGACCACTTGCGTTTTATTTACAACCATTTATTTAAAACCCAAGAAAAATATAGACAAAAATGGTAGGAGTAAAATTAAATTATGAAACAAGACGAAGATTAGTTTAACAATCGCTTAATTGAATTGTATTAGTTGACTTGCTTTCTTGAACATCTTTTAACAACTGACTAACTTAGGGAAAAATATTACAAGTTATTGTCTATGTTTGGGGTGGAAGTTTTTCGCATCCCTCCAGCCTTTTCCACCGCAGGGTGGAAAGCTCTGTTACTGTGGGCCGTAACAATTACGTTATAAATACAAGCCCAAAATCATAATAGTTCGATCTTTCATTTTTCTTTTATGCATGTTTTTCTACAAAAGACTCGATAAATATCTCAGCACAAGGAGAGTTCGTTGCATCATATGTTCAGAGCTGAATATTACTAATTGGAAGATTAAAGAACCGTATGGGAGTAGAATCGTCCTGCAAGAAAAATCGAAGGACTCTAAAAGAGATTATGCCTCTTTTTCCAAAACTGGGGTCAACGATCTTCAGATTACGAAGCCAGCATATTAGCATTAAGCTGTGAGTACTTATAATAATGTACCATGTGGCGTAAAGCTTAGAGTACCCGTGGCTTGATGACCGATAGCCGCACCCATGGCTTAGTAAAAATATCTGTCAATCTACCAACGTGCACCAAAAATAGTATCTGTCACATCTATATCGGATACATATATATTTTTTAAATACTGTGGAAGAATTGACCATCTCACACAGGAGCGTTTTTCAATCTTCTTGACTATGCAACCCTTTTACAAGTTGAAAAATTCTGGCCCCTAGGACCATAATAAAACAATGCCAGTGATCTCAAAGACGACGTATATATTTGTTGTGAAATATATGAAAGGTAAAACCTTGAAAACTCGATTGCATCAAAATCTCTCTGATCACACAGAGATCAGTTGGCTATCCATAGTAAAGGTATACACGAGTATTTTTGTGACCCTGTTTGGCTATTAAAATTAGCATTACTCACTGATATTTTGAACCATCTAAATATTTCAGCCAAGGCTCTTCAAGGACGAGAATGAAATGAAATGAATTCTCACAAAACTTTACAAAAAATTGTGTATGAATATCAATCTTCCCTTGCATTCAGAAGATCATCGAAGAAAATGCAACGAACCAATCGCTGGTAGTAAGCTCTTTCATTCATTGCATAATACAGAGTTTGCATAATTTGGAAGAGAAATTATTAAGCTACTTTGTTTCCAGAGCTGAATTCTGAAGCTAACAATGGGGATAGATAGATACTAAATCCTTGTTTGGATACGTCAGTACAATTAGCTGACCTGACCACGATGAAGGAAGAGAATCTTTTAGATTTTGCTGCTGATGACAGAATGAAATTTAATTTGCAGAAGAATGACGTCTTTTAGGTGCCATTTGCTACTTCCTACTAATATGAACCAACATTCTCTTCAATGGAAGTAGTAGATGATGCTGACTGTTAGATTAAATGAAGAAAATGAAGTGTGGGGATTCAGTCAAGAGTTTTCTTTTTTATTCTACTCTAAAGTTTCGATCTCATCTGGACCATCTTCAGGAGTGAATAAAATTAATGTGTGTATGTTAACATCTGTGTGACTTTTATATAATTTCTTACCACACACAGATGTTAACATACACACACATTAATTTTATTCACTCCTGAAGATGGTCCAGGTGGGACTGAAACTGTAGAATAGAATAAAAAAAAAAAACTTTTGACTGAATTCCCACACTTTGTTTTCTTCTTTCTTTTCAATGGTGATTAAAACTAAGGAGAAACAATAAGCTCCAATTAGAAAATTATTTGATTGTTTGTGTGTCAAAAATAGAACCACGGTTTCACGATAGTTATTTAAGTATTAAGATCAGTAAGTACAGTTTCCAAATATTATGCGAAATCGGTACTGTACTTATTGAATTGAATGAAGAAATCTCAAATTTTCTACGTCCCCTTCTGCAATATTTCGCATTTTATTATTAATCTTCCATTTAGTTGCTTCTAGTGTTTAGAGATGCCACAAAACTTTCGTGCAAAACTGAATGTTAAAAAAATTGGCACATATGACTATATGAGTTTGGAGTTATAAATCACGTTACTAAAAAATACGAGGGCCATGTAAGTAAAAACAACAAAAGCTGGAACATCCGTTAAAAGTCCATCCTCCCGGAAGTTCATACTCCAGTTTTCAAAAAGATTGAATCAACGAATCAAGGTGGACAGAGCGAAAAGTTTTTGATTTCACGACCTGGTTTTGCTGGGAACCGCCTTTCGTGTAATGATTTTCTACGATTATATGTAAAAGAAAACTGAAGTTACAGCAGAGTCATCGATATTTGGGTGAAATTGTCTTTTAAAATCCACGATTGGCAAATGGTTCCATAAATTTAGACGTGGATGGTATCATCTGAAAGATGATCAGACACTTGAAAGTCCTGCATTCCAACTTTTAGTGCTGCAGAAAAATGGCTGAAGACAAACCGGAATGTAACATAGGGAAATTCAGTATAGAATCCACTGCAGTAAATAACATTTTACCTTATCTACTTGTTGAGAAGCTGGCAACACGATGGATTCCACATTTGTAGACACCGGAACAAAAAGAATAGACTAGCGCAAATTTATACACTACAAAACATGAATAATATTATCGTGGATAAGGAATCTTGGATCTGCAATTGCAGCCCCGGAATCAAACAGCATTCAGCAGTTTGAGTCTTTGGAAATAAAGATAAGCCCACAAAAGAAGTGCACGGAAAAGCTCAATCCAGAAAAAAATAATTGCTGCTTTCTTAAAAAAGAGTGGTCTAGGTGCAGTAATTTCTCTTAAAGATCATAAAAACGTAGCTGTAGATTGATGCACAAAAGTCGTCTCCTCAAACTCGTCAATAATTTGTATGAAGAGAAGTCAAAAACTGATTTGCGTAGTATTTTTTGTCATACACCGACCTACAGTCCACATATTAGCCGCGAATAATTTCTTGTTGCTCTGTAACCTTAAAAAAATCATGCAAGGTAAAAAAATCTCCTGACGCAAACCAAATTTCAAAAACTTTCGAGGAACTTAAGAAAACTGAATGTGTCTCCTGTCTCCTGTTTAAGGAATTATTCCAAAGAATAAATAAGTGTACTGAGACCAGAGGGAATTACTCTGCTGAAAAGCAATAAAGCTATTTTCTTCAAAAATCCTTCAATTCTCCAGGTACTTGCTATTTTCAGAGCAGCTCCCGTTAAAGGAAAAATCACTGCCATTTATCAAAATGATTGTATTATTTGACCAGTTATCTCACCTAAAAAGCGCTATTCTGGATACAATTATAAAATAAAGAATTCTAGAAGAGGTAAGAATATGGATTTTCACCTTCGATCACTCTACATACTCCCAGTGAATATTTTCTTGTGTAATAAAATTATGTTATCACAAGAGATTTTGACGTTTATCGTATTTAATTTTGTTACGAATTTGCCAATGCTTCTTTTGACAGAATTCAAAAATTCATCCCAAAACAGTGAAGGAAGTTTATGAAAAGATTTTGTTGAAGACAAAAATGTTATTGGACACCGTGAATATCAAGGAGACAGGGTGGAATAATTTATACACAAATATATGTAATGAATATGCATAATAATGCAACTTATAGATGAATCTGGGTCCAGAAATTCTTCTAGTCAGAAATACAATATTACCATACCATCGTGAAGCTTCATGTCGAGGGGGAAAAGAATTAAAAAATGGAATGAAGCAGAGTGAAATCAAATACGAACGCATGGACGAAGCGAAATGCGTGAGCAGATATCGTTATCACACAGCAGTGTAATTGTTAGACAGGAGTGCAATAACTGAAATTGATACTTTTTGTAATTGAATCACATCAGAAAAGCATTCTTCTCAAAAAGAAGGCCCTGCTATCTTAGGGCTTAGACCAGTGTTTCTTAAACTGTGTTTCGTGAAACCCTGGGTTCCAAGAAACCCTGGAAAAGGTATTCAAAATTCTACAACAATTAACCATTCAACAATAACAGTAATGATCGAAATCTTATGTGTCTATAGTCTATAGTTTTATATAATTTTTGTCGGTATTGACTGTGCTCCGAAAAAATTATTGATAGGGGTTTCGCAAAAAAAAATATTATGGTTTGATGTTCCGTAATCTCAAGAATTTTAAGAAATACTGGTTTGGACCCACAATTTGAAAACTGCACTGTTTCTATTCGGAAAGTGAAATAATTGTCAGTTTAATGCAAACTAACTTTACTTGTTTGTATTAAAACATCACAGTTCCTGGTAACTTGAGGTCCTGACCTTTATCATATCATAATAATAACATAAACATAATCAGCTCGACAAATATTTATTGCTTACCTTGTAGGGCGTATCTTTTAGATCTGTCTCCATTCCCAACTTTATCTTTAACACCACAACGTGGTAACTTCATAGTTTCTAGAGTTTCTTCATCAAGAACACCTGAAAAACAAACATAATTTAGTTTCCTAGAATCAAATACACTAATTTCTATAATTGCATTATCTATTGCGGTTTTTAAGACCCGTCAACATACAAATATTTAAATCGTAGACGATTCTATACGAGAAAATGAAAAAGATATAATTATTTAGTTGTTTGAGAATAAATTAATTGGTAGTATAGATTCATACAGATCCGGGTATATAAAAACAAGATTTATTACTACATGGTAATTATTCTATATGAAATTATCAAAATACTAAATACAAATGAAATCTGAGATTGTAGTAATTTTAAAATATTGGTTTTACCTGTTGGATTAAGACCAGCAAATTCTTGAAAATCCGTAACAGCTTTATTGAAAGTTCTCTCATCTACTAAGGCACCATATTGATAGTTCCTCGTATTGGACGGAAGGTATCCAAATTGTGATAAATAAAACTGTAACAAAAAAATAATAATCAGCTATTAAAAATTCATATCGCGAACAATATACATCTACATAACAAATCAATAAATATTGTGTTGCAGATTTGAATAATTACAGATTGTCGCCAGCAGAAACTTTAATGTTCTTGTTTTCGAATGACAAACAAATTCGTACGCAGCTTCAGGTTAATGCAAATTGTCGGATCTCTTTCTCGTAAAGCACTTTAGCAGAGCATTGTTTTCAAAAATATTCTGAGAAGTTTAGCCCACGATATGTATGAGGATTTGACGATTTAAAATTGTTCACTGATTGGTATCTTGAAATAAAAAATAATATAATTTTATCGCAGGGCAATGAACGAATATAAATCATATAAAAAAAATATTTAGAGGATCATTGACATGATCAAATTCAAGTCTTGTAGATCATACATATGTAATAAAAATCAAAATTTGCCAATATATTTCGGAAATATCGCTGATGGAAATCAAATTGGCGCGATTACTGAGAGTGCCTTTCCATAGTTTCTGGACAAGATTTTTCAAGTTTTCTGTTGTTCTATCAATATACAAGTCACAGTTCTGCAGTCTAAATGATTGAGTCAAGAGATACTCATGTAAGTACAATACAAAATAAATATTTTTTACGTTCAATTTGCACAGGACACTTGTATCAAAATTAATTAATATTATTGACAGAAACCAGTAAGTTTAATCGATACATCGGTATCTATTATTCCAGCCGAATGAATTGATTATTGTTCATAATAAATTCTGAATATTTGTATTCGAAACCTATACAATAAATATAAAATATCAAAATCCAAGAAAAGGTGCAACATATCTAATATTTACTATTCAATCATTCCACAGAGATTTTTAATAGACAATGGTAAATATTCTGATGAATCCAAACAAGATGTATTGAATTATTTATTATCTATCTATGGAATGCTATATTTTTTTTTGTTCCTAATGCACTTTACTACTGCCATAAATAATTGAATTCAGATTTTTTGTTGTATATCAAACACCTATAGTCACTTTTTCATCTATATGTGACATTATAGTCACGCAGTGGTAATTTTAGTGTAACTTTTTAGGGGAACCTTGGAGTTAACAGTTCATCAAACAATATAAATTACAAGTTGTTGTTCGTTTACCAACATATCAACTGACTGATTTATTGCATTAAATAAAAGATGTACATATTCGTTTACACGGAAAATATAACCTTGATTTAAAAAAAATTCAAGTTCAAATTAGAAAATAAAAATTAGTGCACTTTTTCAATGCAAATAAAATGTCATTCAATTTTTTTACGCACACGTGCAATAATATAAAAATTATAATATACACATTTCCTCTATCCACTTTTTGTGATAATAATTAGATATAATATCTTTTCATATTTTCATATGTAATTATATTTTTTGTTTTTGTACGGAGCAAAAATACGTGGTAGTTACACGTGGATGAAATTATTTCAAATGAAAATTATTGCTCTTAGTTTTTATAACATTCAAACTTTCTTTATATGAAAGCATGAAGCGTGATAATTTCATTGTCAAATTTGTTTTACCTCTTCAATGACGAATTTTCACATAAACAACAAATGTCATATCAATTTTTTCGTACATAATTTTTTTTATACAATTTTCCTCCACGGCTAATCGTTTTGGATTTATCTGCCAAGTAAAACGCGCTTTTGGTCCAGTCGGTTGCTTTCGGAACAGTAGTATGCTGCAACATTCCTAAATACTGATTTTCAAGATTCTATGGCTACCAGTTCTAAATTTATGAGCAAAATTTTAGAAAAATCAACTAAAGTGCACTTCCGGTTCAGTCGATTGTTATGAGAATAGGAAGCAATCATTCAGATGCTGCAGCAGACTGACATACTAAATTTCAATACTCTACAGCCAAAAGTTTCGAATTTATGCGAAAAATTCCAAAAGACTGTCAAGTAAAATGTACTTCCAGTTCAGTCGATCACAATGAAAATAGGATATGAGCAACTAGACGGTACTCTTGTCTTAAATACTGAATTCTAATATTCTACGTTCAATCGTTTAGGATTTATGCGGAAAATTCAAAACATATTTCGAGTAAAATGCACTTCCGGTACAGACGATTGCAATAATAATGAAAGTTGTACAACTAGATGCTATAGAAATACTTAATACACAATTTCATCATTCTACGACTGATTGTTTTGAATTTATGAGAAAAATTCGAAAAGTTTGTTATATGAAGTGCACTTCCGGCTCAGCCGATTGGTATAAAAATAAAAAAACAATCATTTAGATACTACAGCAATCTCAAATACTGAATTTTAATGTCCTACGGCTAATCATTCTGGATTTATGAGGAAAATTCAAAAAAAGTTTTAATTAAAGTGCACTTCCGGTACAGACGATTGCAACCATACTGCGAGGTGCTTAACTAGACCCTAGACTAGTCTCAAATACAAAATTTCAACATTATACATTGGACGGATTTTGAGATTTGCGAATTACGAATGCACATACATACGTATTGACGTCAAGCCCAAAATAGTCAAAATGGATAAAGGGATGTTCAAAATGGAAATTTCCATCAAAATCTCGAAATGTGAATTTTGTTGGTTTCACAATACTTTTTACTTGTACTAAATACAAGAAAGTATTGTAAAACCGACAAAACTCACCTATCGAGATTTTGATGGAAATATCCATTTTGAGTATCCCTGAATCCATTTTGATTATTTTCGGCTTGATGTCGGTGCGTTCATGCGTTCATAACTCGCAAATCTCAAAACTGGTTGAACGTATAATGTTGAAATTTTATATTTAAAACTAGTATAAGGTCTAGTTGTACACCTCGCATTATGGTTCCAATCGTCTGTACCGGAAGTGCACTTTGCTTGAAACTTTTTTCGAAGTTTTCAAATAAATCCAGAATGATCAACCGTAGGTTGTTGAAATTCAATATTTGAACCTGATGTTGTATCAGATTGATTATCTACTATTTTTGTATGCATCGGCCAAACCAGAAGTGCACTTTATTCGAAACTTTTTTAAATTATTTTTTGCATAAATCTAGAATGATCAGCCATAGCATATTGAAATTCAGTGTTTGAACTTGTTATAGCATCAAAATACTTATCTACTATTTTTGTATCAATCGGCTGGGCCGGAAATGCAGTTTATAAGTTTAACAGACATTCAGAATTTGCCGTATAAAACAATCAGTTTAATTGAATTGATAAGGTAGGCAGTGATAATCTGTTATCAATTTTTTGATTTTGTTTGACATTTTACATGTCAAAATATTATTAAAATTATATTAATTATAATCTGGAGTGACAGAAAACTTTATTGAATAAATTTGTGCTTGTATCAAATGATGTACAAGTAAGTCACATGATATTCACGTCAGATTTTTTTGTACAATCGCGAAAAATTATAAATATTCAAAATAATTTAGGGTTGCACGAAATTCAGTAGACTTGCTTGATGTTAGATCATACACATCCAGCAGTTGACTCACAGAATTCTTAGACACCTACTTAACGGGAAAGTCATAATGAACCTATCCCACTCAATTTCTTTCTGTAAATCTATGAATGAAACAATTTTTATATAGTATGAATCAAATTTCCTTTAACGGAACATTCTAATATTCATTTCTGTGTAATGTCTCATAAGCACAGTGCTAGAATGCTGCACACTCACCTGTGTTACCTGGAACTTGTAATGTCTCTCTGCTCTGACTCATGCGTTAATTTGTGTGCTCTTTTTTATGTGTGTGCGATCAAGGTTAGGTTTACACTACCGGCTAATAACATATTCTAAACACGATTATTCATTTGTTACCAGAAAATTGGAAGAATATTTCTGAGGAATTGATATAATTTTCGCCTGTCATGCAGTAATGATTTAGTTACGAGGGATCTGATAATGGAATATTTGTTCTATGTTCCTGTCAATCATGTTAATATTACATTATGTGGGTAGACAACAAACAATAAAATTATCAATTTGGTTCACGGGCAAATATTCAAAAACAGGTCACTATCAAATAATAACATTTACCTTCAAATTCGTTCAAATATTTAAATGATTGCATTCAATAATATGGGAACAATAGGTCGACTGTTACTTCCTTGGGTCATTGATGAACACGAAATAATTTTTATATATATATACAGGATGTTGAAAAAAAGGGAAAACATTTTTATGGCATATACATTTCGATGTGCTGATTCACAATCAAAAAGATTTTTTCAAAATTCGCAGAATTATGAGAGTGCTTCAAGAAGAGTACATTTCTATTGCCACTGGTTGACACGAAATTTTCAATGAAGCTAATAAATGAGTATTTCAACCACGTGATTAATGTTGAATAACCAATTGATTAATTTTATTCTGGCGTTTTGTAATAATACTTACACTGTCACTGTTCTTAAAATTGAGTAGTTGAACATTGGTGTGGTTTCTTTATAAAAGTAACAAGCCTTTTTTTACTCCAATATTGAAATGGCCGATAATGATTTTTATATATGGTCGTGCTAATGGAAACGCACTTCAAGTGTCTTAATGAAACAGCCTATCCAAATCGCGAATTGCTTTCATTCATAAATTTTTCAAAAAGTTTCCAGCCCCTTAGGGATAGTGGTTCACCACATAAACGTTCTGCCGATAGTAGACAGCCGAGGACAGTAGTTACACTCGAAGTTGAAGAAAGAGGGTTAGATATTATTGAAGAAAATCCCGAAACAAGTGTTAGAAGGATATCCGCTGCAGTGGGTATCAGTGGTCCCCTTACTTGGAGAACTCTACATTCTCAGTTTCTACATCCGGATCACTTTCAACGGGTACAAGCCCTTAATCTTCCTGATTATCAAGCCAGAATGGAATTTTGTCTGTGGGTTTTACACCAGAATGCCGATAATCCAGATTTCATTTCGAATATTCTTTCACAGATGAGGCCGGTTTTACTAAATTAAATTTATAATAATCATATTTGCTCAGATGAAAATCCTCATGCCGTTGTCGAATCACACCATCAAGAGCGGTTTAGCCTCAATATCTGGCTCGGCATTTTAGGATACACTTTAATAGGATCAATAGGTTGAATGGTGCCGAATACTACGATTTTCTACAAAACGAGTTACCAGTGCTCTTATAAAATGTATTAATTAATCAAAGGATGAATACGTGGTCTATGTAAGATCTCCATCTCCGCCTCATTTTACGCTTCGTGTTAGAGAGCATTTAAACCACAGGTTCCCTGGAAGAAGGATAGGAAGAGGAGGTTTCATTCAATGGCCTCCTAGATCCCCAGATTTAACACCACTTGATTCTTTTATATGGGGTTATCTTTAAAGTTTGGTCTATGCAACACCAGTACGCAATTTAGAGGAATAGAGAATATGGATGAGATTTAAATTTGGTTCAAATATTTTTATTCCAAATTTTTAATGGCCGGACATTTGTACTAAACCATCATTTTGGTAATTAATATCTTTTCAATTGTTTAAAATTAATAAATAAAGGAGCAAATTAGGCAAGAGAAATTCAAAGTTCTAAAACGCGACACCATTGGTTAAAGCGAAACGTGACGTCAAATACTATGCCAACAAACATTTATATGGCATTGCAGGCTTTTGATTAGAAAACATAGTAATAACGTGTGTGTTGTAAATTCATTTATTGTTTAAGTGTAATTTTAGCATCGTAGTGAAATTATAAATTGTTTAAGACAGTGGTTTTGTGAAAGCACAATCGAATAACATGTCAAGAATAGATCCACTCATGATGTCGTCTTTTTTTTTTTCAAATCCAAACTTTACGACCGCTGAAGTAAAAAGAATGAACACTGCAAAGTAATTATTCAATAATAACACATTATGTACGCTATTTCAATAAATACAATCCGAAATATGATGAGCAGTGAGCATAACCTATAATTTTTGCTCTTTTAAAACGAGCAAATGTTAAACGAAGCTGCATACATATACACTGTATTTTATTGCTAAAACTTATCACATATAATGTTAATCATGATCTGTCAAATTTATTGTGATACTTCATCTCTTCTGATAATCTTACATCATTTCTCACGTATTTCAAAACCTGTCTGGATTGGAAAAAAGACTTTATCAGGTACATTTCCGATAGTATTTTGCATTCAGGCACAATGCAATACTTCTAAACTGACTTTTGACCTTTTTTAATGCTGAAATAAGCTGAGAACGAAAACACCTGTAGTAAACAATGGACTGTTATGTCACTGGACATGGTATTTGACGTCATCAACAGAGCGCGCGAAAATGGCGGCGTTTAAACAGCTCAAAATTATTCTCAATTTTAAATATTTTTTTAAACTTGATTACAATGAATCAAAAATATTAAAAAAATTCAAAAAAAGCCGGGCATTTTTAAAGAGTAAGGGCATCATTTTCAAGAAGATTCAAAGCTTGTGTGGAGATGGAAGGAGGGCATTTTGAACATTGACTATAAAATGTTTTTATTCATTAATAAGAATAAATAATTTTGATGAATACCTGTACTCATATGTTTTTGAAGCACCCCCATGATTTCACTAATTTTGATTTTTTTTTGTTTGATTGTGAATCAGCACATCGAAATGTATATGCCATAAAAAAAAGATCCTTCAATAACTATTATTATTATTTATTTTCTGTTTGACTTGTTTCAGGTTATGAAGAATAGAAGACAAGATTTCAAACGACAGTCCGATTGTAAGTTTCAAATAAATTTTTTTGGTCAAATATTTGCTTCTAAACAAGACAAAATATTCATTTATTTCATTCATTCATTACAGAAATTAATGAAATACGTAAAAAGGGTATTAAATTTTGGAAAATCCATTCGAATTATCTAAAATAGCAAACACAATTTATCAACTAAATATTTGTCCATCCAAATACGTAAAAGATAACTCATTGAGCAACAACAAAGAAATTATAATGTAAATATATGAATTTATATTACTAACCGAATTATCAAAAACAAAATTGATTCCAAATGATAATTCTTATATCAAATCAATCAATCTTCTAAAAAATTTGGGACGAGATATGTTTTTTGTGGTTGCAAGGTTGAAAAATTATTTTACTATGTCAATGTTATATTTTGTTGGATTCGGGTGATAGATAAGTGTTTCGAAATGAACCAAATATACAATACTGGTATCACAATACTTCAAAGTCAATATTTATTTAAGGACAGTCATTGTGGATTAGGTACATCCCAACGTGTAATTTCGCCACTTGGTGACTTGGTTATTCACCTTATATGAAGTAATATTTCAATTCCTTGTAACGAAATTGTATCATATTTTAAACTTATTTGAAGAGTACAAAAAACTTGAAATTGAGAGATCCTACATATCTTTTCTGACATTCTAGTATGAATCATTCCTGTTGATAGACAGTTGAAAAAACTTTAACCCAATGGAAGTAAATCATCCTTATTTATTCACATACATGTTATAATTAACTCTAACATTTCCCTTACATAACATATTCAGATTACTCATTCGTATGATAAACATATGTAACATTACTAAGATACAACAACTTATGTGTCAAATGATGATCATTTTGACTGACTCATTGTTTGGGTTAAGAAACTTATAAACTTTGTTCTATAAATAATTTCACAAATCCAGAAAGAAATTAGAATAGGTCGGCCACTTCTTCGTGAAATTATTTTCATTTTCTGTTCTTCGTGGTATATTTTCTTAATTTCCCAAATATATTTTTTTAACATAAATATATCACGAAATGAAACAGCAATCATTTTTAGTACATAAAATAACAATAAAATGGAATGACGACAGTAAATTTTGCAATAATTCTGTTAATTTTTTCACTAAATGATGTCACATAAGATAAATTTGTTATCAGTAGCATGAAACAAATGAAAAACGATAATTTATTTATTTTGCTTATCTTCAACTCATACACCGTGCAAACAGTAAATTAAACGCTCTATAATTCTTCCTTTCTTAATTCAAAGTTAATTTTAAAACAAAAACTAAAAAAGTAAAGTGAAAGAATTGAGAACATTTCCTGGCGGAACCATTAATTATCTTAATTAGCGACTGAAATGACTAACGCCAAACAAAAAAACATCAAAAGACGTTGAAGTCAAAACCTCCAGTGTCAAAAGTCTTTATGCAGACATTCATGACTCACTTCACTCAACTGACTACAAGCTGTGAATAATAAGCAAATCGCAGTTCGCTATGCGTGTGTTACACACAAACAAAAGAATTGCGAATTCGCCCTCATGATGCGAGATTGTTTTTGGAGGCGAACAATTGGAATTCTTGGCAGGTATTTGTTTTTTAGTGGTTCAACTACCTGATGATGTCTTCCAGCAGCCAAAATTGTTTTGAATCTTATAATTATATACAACCTAATATAATCCCGCAGCTTCAGACAAGAAAAAATTAAATCAGTCATTTGAAAATTATATCAAATAAATCTTCCTGGTAAATTTGTCAAAAAAAAATTCAAGCGGTATAGTACAATTATTAACAAATTGATTTAATCATTAGTTCTATTTATGTGGAATTAGTTTTTCAATTCGACAAATCTGCTTCCAGTGATGTCATTACTCATCATAATGATGCTACAGGTAATGATAGATTATTATACTGAATACCTATTGAATTGAATAATTCTAATTCATGAAGGTTACATAAGCAGAATAATATTGAAAATTATTATGAATTTTCTGGATTATTAGAATTTTGCTTCTGGCAGTGTTAAATTATCAGTCACCTTCTATAATTTACAACGCATTTTTTTTTCAGTGGAAAATGCTTGAAATTGCAGCTGAATAAAAATAACTTTAAGATAAACATAATCAACAAGAAGACGACATAAAATTGTGAATATATTATAAAAGTAAACATCAATATGAGAAGTTGGAAAATTGATTTTACGTTTTTCAGAATCAAATGCATTCATTGTATGCCCCTACGGATCCTGAGTATGAACTGCATTAAATTTTCCTCGTATCTTCTTGATACATTCAACTCCAACCATCAACTTTCATCCCTCCTCACCAAATGTATCTTCGTAATTTTGTTTAACGTGCACATTTTTACTAGTTTTGATCATCATTGCCCAATTTCTCATCTAATTCGTAGATACTCAACAACTCAACTCTCATGATTGTAATTTAAAATTGATATTTTTTTTTCCTCTTGAATTGCTCTTCTGAATACCTCAATAGCTCAAGTTGAACTGAACGAATTTTTGTATTATCAGTTCTTCTCCTAATAGTTCACAATATGTCATCAACTAATTGGGTATCCTTGTCTACCAGCCCAGCATTCTCTTTGTATCCTTCAGATAGGTCTGAAGTTTTCGAACAAATTTCTCCAATATTCTTTGCCACTCAGTTTACTCAAGAAACCACACCGTATATTAATTGAACCACACCGTATACCAATTGAACCACATCGTATACTCATTACATGGCTCACTCATCACACCACACCGTAAACTCCTCAAACCACACAGTATACTAAAAATATCATTCAGAATACAGCGTATACTGAGTGGTTGATCAATGCTTTCATTGAATGCCTTTACTAATCTAGAATTTGAGCCCACATTCAATTTTCTTCATCCAGGAACTTCATCGATATTTTTATCTATAAAAATCAGTGTTTTTCAACTTGTTTCTTTCCTCCCCAAATGTATTTTCCTAATTTTGTAATTATATTCTTTCACGTGTAAGTTTTCACTTTTTTGATTTCTTTTGCCACATTCCCAAGAGCGGATCTATATATGGGCTTTTTGGGATGTAGCCCAATCCATATGGATATAAAGGCCCCCAACCACCATTTAAATTAAAAATTGAAAAAAGAAAATCAATCCTGAAGGCATATTAAATGAATAAAATATTTTTCGCACTCCCGGGAGTGAAAGACGAATTTAATCCCTCATTTCAGGGACTTAAGTTTGAGTTTAGTCCCTAGGGATCTAAAATGATCAAAAATCTCAAGGGACTGAAGTAAAATAAACAAATTTTTCTATGACAACTGAATAATCAAAGTACTTATCTACCTAAATGTCAAATTGAATTTTTCTATTAAAATTCAAACTTTTATTATTGATGATTTATAGCAGCATTATCGCAATTGATACAATTTGACGAATGCATCGTATTGTTGTTCGTAAATTTTTCAGTTTTTTGGGGAGATAATTTTACAGCTACCTCTTCCGCAGCGTTATCAATATCAAATTTCTCACTCATCTTTTTGACAGCAAGCTAATTTATTTAACAACTACTGTAGCCAGCCTTGTTACTATGGTGAATTTATTCAACATTTTTGTATCAAGTTTTTTTGTCAAAATTATAAAATTTATTAATCTGCTTTTAGTCTATTATGATTCAATATAATATGGTAGTGCGAAAAATAGCGTAGATAACATATGACTTGAGTGCTTGATTTAATCCTGAGGGTGGAGTTTACTGCACGAGACGAAGTCGAGGACAATACTCTTTATATAATAAACTATTATTGTCTTACAATTTTGCCTATAAGCTACGTGCATGAAGTCTACTAGCACCTCTAGCGGGCAATGGAGAATGATTGAACTCCCACTTTATCATTGTTTCATACCTATAATTTTTTAAATGTACTAATACCATTTAATTCAGCTGTGTGCGTATAATATAACTTGCATAGCATAAAAGGTACGTTGAAATTATTTATTTTGAGTATTTTTTTCTTCAATTATAACGTACCTATTAATTCGTCCAAATTGACAGGATAACCTCAAATTATGACGTCGATGATCTTGCGAATCAGGTTTGTATGTATCAAACACTGTACCCCTTTTACCGAGGAAGCATTGAAGAAAAGCGTGAAATTAGTTTTGCCATATTAAACATGTTGAAGAATATGTTGCTGACAATATTAACAACAAAATTATTGCGAAGTGCATCGTACAAACTTTTATCACTGAAACACCTCACAAATTAGAGATAGAGGTAAATTAATAAGTCCCAAATGGATATGAATTTTCCAATTTCACAATTGAATTTACAAACATCTTTGTTATATAGATTATTAATAAGAGACAGACAATACTCTATTTACAGCTTTGATCCACTTCACTCGTTTTTTTATGTTATAACTGCGTACATGAAATCTATGAAACTATATTTCACTTGAATCATCCCAACACAACAGCCTGAAACAGAACAAGCGTTTTCTCATGTTTTATATGCAATTATTTTTACTTTTAAACTACAATACTCAATGACGTATTCTGATAAATAAAGTTCGATGCTTACAATGGTGCTCACCATGAGCGCTCGCATCGATATTTGTTCAAACTCCGCCCCCTTGCACATAGCCTATACTGTATGCATTATTATAGGAAACACTTTTTTGATAAAATGGCAATTAGTTGATTAAATTTCATCAATATTTTTCTTCCAGTCTGATCTACAACTGATATCTTCTTTTTCCCTCTCGATTTTCATTTATCATTGCTCTTTTAACAACGTCAAGAACTTCAGTCGAACAAAACTAGTTTTAGTATCAATTGTTTTACTCCGTATACTTCACAATATGTCATTAATTGATAATAACCTTCTTTTTGAGTCGTTAATCTATATTTAAAGTTTTCGTATTCACTTTTCCAGTATTCTGTACCACTTGGTATACTCATTGAACCACGCCGTATACTCATTATTTCAAAGCGTAAGCTCATCATACAATCATACCACATAGTATACTCATAATATCATTCAGATTAATATGAAGTATCTTCTTTGAGTTCTAAATAGATTTTCCGATATTCTCTCATTTTAAATATGATCGGAAATGTTTCTGGATAAAATTACTGTTTTTCTTTAATGTTGGTATTCTACACGAGTTATTCTCATAGCTCCATTCGCGTCAAATATTTTTGAATAACTATAGCAGCATGTTTCTTCTTTAAATAATTCTTTTGGCATTTTTTCATCATTAGAAAGCCTCTAAGTTTTTGTTGAATTATTATGGCGGCTTCACGTTGTTTTAAATAATTTTCTGCACTTCTTTTGCTAAGTTAATAATAATAATAATTCGAAATTTATTTAGCAAAAAAGCTATACTACATCATCATACAAAAAAAAGTAGAAAAATATATAAAAAATATAAAAAAATAGATAAATTTTCATACAACACTTCTACATATTCCTATCTATATAATAATTTTTTGTTTTTATTTTGAACATTCTCAGAGACAAATTTCTCATATCATTGGGTAATTCATTATATAATTGCAACCCCTTATAAAGTATCGTGTTTTGACCGGTAGTACTTTTTTTTTTATCAAGTATAAAATCATTTTTATTTCTTAGATTATAACAATGTAGTTCACTTTTTTCCTTCAATCTACCACTGAAATATTCTGGAAACATTCCCAACTTGATTTTATGGATAAAAGTAATAACTTGTAATTTGATTAATGTTTCTACATCAACCCAATTCAATTCTTTCAACATATCAACTTTACTGGTATATCTATCTTTTTTCAGAATAATTCGCATGGCTCGATTTTGTAATATTTGTAGCTTTTTACTATCTGTAACATTAGCTAAGAAAAGAACTGTACCGGCAAAATAAAAATGAGGTAATATAATACAATTATACACTCTTTGTCTACTCCAAATACTTAAACATTTGCTACATCTATTAAGTACACCCAACTTTTTAGAATTTTTTTTACAAATATAGTTTATATGATTATGAAAATTCAACTTATTATCTACTATTATGCCAAGGTATTTGATTTCCTTGGTCTCTTCCAATTCTTCATTACTTCTACTTAGTTGTTTGGTCCTGAATTTTTGTAGAACAAAGAGAACTGCATTTCTTAAATTCGAATGATTAATACGATGCTTCTTTATTCCCAAAGTGGCTCTGGACTTTCTTTGTATTTTAATGATATCAGCGTTTTACACTAATTGATTAGCTCGGAAGTTCCACTGAATTCTTTTGTAGTGAATATTGTCTTCGATCATTTTTCATCTCAATATTTGCTCTAAATATTTGTTGAATTACTGCAGTAGCTTGTTTTAGATTCAAATAATTATAACGGCAATTTCTCATTGACAAATAAGCTCTGTATTTCTTAGCATTATTATTGAAGTATTTCGCTATTTCTGATAGTTGGATTGTATTTGTTTCATAACTTGATGGGCTCTAAATTTATTTTATAAGTAAAGTGTATCTCTCTTTAATTCTAATATTTTTTTCTATTTGGGTGTCATAAAGTGTACTTCATGAAACTCGTTTGGATATCGTAAAGTGCCTCTTTATAGAACTCAAACCTAATTTTTATTAGATTGATAGCTACATTGCTAGATAGCCTAATTGTCATTTTGGTATGTCAAAATGGAATATATTCCGAAGAAAATTCTCAAATTGCTCAGGTTCATATTCAATTTAATTAACAAATTTTGAAAAGTATTTCTGATTTACACGAATTACTTATCTGTCAAATCTCAGTGTTACCAAAAGTCAAATAAGAAATTAAATATTCTTTATCGATGTTTTCAAAACTAAAAAATTATTATTTCTTGACATGTATGAATCCAAATAGAAAAAATTGTATAAGATACACGTTTCATAAGTCATTTTAGGTCACTTGTTCATTAGAAAACTCGCCGCAAGCGGCTCGTTTTTCAACCTAAACGCGTGCCCTAAAATCATGTCTTATTAAATTTATATCTTAATATAATATTACGGCACGTTATCATTGCAACTTGAGATTCACATCTTTGGATTATTGTTGCAGCAGATTTTTTTATTTGAATGATTCTGTCGTTCTTTTTGCTTTGTTGAATCGTTATTGCTGCATTTTTTTGTCTTAAATAGTTTTGTTGCTGTTTTTTATCATTTGATTGGCTTTAAATTTTCTCTGAATGACTAACACTGAATTTTTCTGTTTTAAATAATTATTTTGAGCATTTTTCACAGCCATAGCGTATACTGAGGAATTGATCAGATATCAAGTGGATCTACAGAAATAAATTTTTCAAATTGTTAAAAAATAAAACCTGTTAGTTTCACAAAATAACAAACTCAAAATTCGGATTTGCACCATCATTTAAAGACTCCTATACTGTACTGAAGAGTCCTAATAAGGGCGTCTACAGTTGTCGTCCTATTCAGGTCTCTTAAATTTGAAGTTTTGTGAGAAAATCAGGTTTTGATTTTTAACAATTTATCAAATTCTGTTTCACGGACAGGTCATGTATGTGTTATGTATTCCTTAAATTTTGCAAATGCAGGATTGACTGAAATGTTCCTAAGCTTGATCAACTAAAGTTACATGAAATATTAATTTGTAATTCGAGAGATTATAAATATGTAACAGCAAGTCCATCATAATCACGTGGCAATAAAACAGTGGATTGAAAAAACAAAACTGTGAGAGTGCTTAAGACCACACGATCGGAATGGAAAATTTAATAGGGCGTTAGCTCACTTTCTGCTTCTGACATATTATAATAACTGAACACAACAGCGACGCACACCCCAGTTCGCTCAAATCTGAGTGGAAAGTTTTCACTTCAAAAATTATTTAAATAATAAAGAATCAAGTACATTGTGGGGGTGGGTCACAAAGAAAGGAAGCAAATTGTGTCAATGCTGAGACATCCAGTGAATCACATCCAAAGACAGTAATCATCATTTAGCACTGAGATTAGTGATGCATCTAATATTGTAATTTACACTGCAACTAGTGAGCAAAGATTTATTTATGTTTCAGAATGTCTTCATCCTCACAACTACGGAAAAATTTTGCATCACGATGCTATACAATGAATAATCATTGTTATTTTTGTTTTTAATAAGTAGTTGTACCAGTTTTTCAGAATGTTTTGTTTGCGGCAAATCATGTCCTTGATTTTGAAATTCAATTCTTCTAATTCAAAATCATTCAAATAGTTACTACAGAAGTATTGTTTTTGTTGCCTTGGCTACGTCAAAAAAGATAATTACAACTTACATAGTCATGTTTACCAATTTCACAATTAATTACTAATAATTATTATCCCTAGAAATTTCTAGAAATAAGATGAAAATTATTAAATAAAAATGGCAAAACGAACAAAAGATTGCAGTTGACATTGACACGCGTCATTACCAACGCTCCAATCACGGGTTCGAATCCCAGCAGGGTCATTTCGATGACATTGATGATGGCTTTCATGAACATGAACGGAACTGGTAATGCTATTTGGATGACAACGCGATTCGAGGAAGTGGGAATAATATCACAATTATGAATTGTCATAGATTGATTAAATCGTACTGATAATAAATTATTAAACTTATTTCGTATGCTGTTCCAAGTAAAAGGCTCCAAATTTGAAATAATCTCGAAAATTAAATATTAATGGTATTTAACGAATTCAATTCGCCCTCAAAATGCAGTGATATTTGTATAAATAGCTGTTGAAGATCGTAACGTACGGCCACATGCAAATAGAGATCCGTGCAGAAATTGTAATCAGTTGACCTTTCCTTTAATGTTTATAGTTGCCAGACAAAATGTAATCAACTGTCTTTGAATAGTAAATATTTTTGTATCAAGGATTGCTGTGTTTGTAATGTCAGCGCTAAATATCAAGGGATGCAAAACACACCCTTTAACCTAAAATGATAAAGTGTTACAGAAACCAGGACAAAACGTAAAATCTGTTGAGTCTAAATATTGTTTTTCAATCAAACATTGTACAAACAATAATACAATGAATTATAGTTATTGAATATTTATTCTGATTAATATGCTTTGGAACTCTTCAATCAAGGTTTGTATATGAATTAGATTCTTCCTTCTAAGGAATAAGGAACTTGTCACATTTCCTCATTGATTTATCATTTAGTAAATAGATTAATAATAGTTATTATCCCATTATGGAACAAATCCGAATAATTCAAAATGGATTCCAGATTGCATAGTTCAATACACACCTTGATGACTCATGTCCAAGATTTACTTACTTCATAATTATTAGGTTACAATTATAAAATTATTCAGAGGAAATCATGAAAATTAGTAATTTCTTCCAATCAAATTATTTTTAATCATGAGGTTTTCCCTATACGCATTAAATATTGATAACTCAATTAGTCATTTAATGTGATACGAATACTTTTCTATCCTTTCCTTTTTCCGAGCCGAAATATTTAATTAGTAAGATGCAATAAAGATAGAAAGACATTAACATTCTGATGAAGTACGATGTATAAGAAATTCGCAAACAATTCACCGACGACAACGACATATCCAACACAGATAGATATCTCTTTACAGAGCCACATCTAGAAACATTTAGTAATCAAATGCTTCGTCCAGAAGAATCAAAGAGAATTCTTCTTCGGCTTCTATCGCCCTTTTCACGTCAAATTAGTAAACATCAACTTCAAAAGCAGTTCATTCATCAATAAGGTAAATTAAAAACGTCCAAACTAATCCAAGTACTCATTATGTTCATTGTGTTTCTATCATTCAGCTACTCAATACCTTCTAAGAGTAATTAATTCTAAGATTGTAATCATCGATAAATTAGTTGAACCTCTTCAAATAAGTTGGAGATATTAGGAGCATCTCTGTTTCCGGTAAATAACAGATACATGCCGGCACTACTGTATGCTTTCTTGTTTAATTGTGTTTACTTTGTTTTTTTTTTCGGGATACACTCTTCTACTTTCTGGATCTTCGATTTATTCCTCATGTTCGTAGCATACAAGATTCAAATAACTCATCTCTATTATTCATACATTCGGCTTTTTTACTTCGCCATGTGGCCCTGGAAAGCTTATTTTGGAATATCCTTCAACGGTGTTGTACTATCTCTGATTTTGATGTTGAGAATGAAAAAGAAGTAGAGAGCTAGATCTGAGGGTTAGGAATCTGGGAAAGGACAGTCATGTGATTTTTGGCACAAAACTCGCGAATTAAATAGGCTAAGTAAGAAAGCAAATTAACATGGAAAAAGTACCTATTACAATTTGTGGCCTCTTCCTGCAGAGTTTCTCGTACAAGCTTTTCAATACTCTTTTGAAGTATCAGGGGTTGACTCTTTGGCATTGGAACAAACATTAAAAATGCACAATTCCAATGAAATCGAAGAAAACAAAAAGCATCATCTTCACAGAAGATAGAGACTGGCGTGTTTTTTTTGGATAAAGAGATCCTCATCAATTTTCGTTTCAATGTCGTAATGTAAGACCGAGTCTCTTCTTCTGACACAATCCTTTGACTTTTTCCTGATAAACGTTTACTTGTCATTCCTTTCCAATTGAAACTCCAATATCTTCTAAAAGTCTTTCTACAATCGGACGACGGTCAACACTCACAAGATCCTTGATTTTCTGAATGCGAGTGTCTTCAGTAAAATGTATCTTAATAGATTATTTCTTCTTTAATATCAAATGACTTCTTGGCCGTTGTGATGACCAATCAATTCTTTTTCTTTACGAAGTATTCAATAGTTTAATTGATGATTGTCATCACCTAGAGCTTCTTGCACCAATATTATCTTCTCGCCTTTGTAATGCACGTATGCCTTTGTAAGATATTCATAGAAACGCCAGTGTAACATGGAATATAATTTTTTTGTAGATATTGGCTGCCCTGCATCTTTCAAGACAAATTTACAGAAATACAAAATTTACAATCAAATTTTGCTTCAAAAATTTTCACTTCAATATAACAACTATTGGATGTGAACGTGGCAAAAAACTTTGCAAACATAAATATCTCCTTTATACTCAGAGAACTCAATTTATTCTTTACAAGAAGAAATTCAGAGCCCGTAGTGATCTGAAGTGATGGATGGAAAATCAATATTACAATAATTCTAGGTTAGATTACGCTGACAATTAGTTATATTTGCCTAATCCTCGTGGCAATATTATTCCAAATCACAATGTTGGGCTATATTTATCCAATATCTCGAGTGGGAGTAATGCTCTTATATGTATTAAAATAATCATTTGTTCAACAAGTACAAAAAATGCTAAATTTTGGGATAAGTAAGAATGTTTGCTGTGCGACGCGAACATGAGATAGCCAGTTCCACAAAAATGACTGACACATCAATTTGATATTTAATCAAATATTAATCTTCAGATGAACTAATACTTAGGAGATACGAGCTATGTAACGTGAATTACTATTTGTGCTTGTCCAAAAAACTCAGTGCTTTTTGTACAGTTGCCATTGCAACTTGTTGAAATACCAAAATGGTCTACTTTTGCATATAGTGTACTGTTACAATATGGCGTCTTATTCAAGCGATAGAAGAAGAAAAAAGTTTTTTGAAGCAGAATTTGATTGTGAACAAATTGATTTGCATGTTTTTTGCTATTATATGAGCATTACAGTCAATATTCACACAAACGTGAGTTCCTATCTATGTGTTGCGAGCTATCATGTGACTTTTTGCTCCAACCAATCCCAGTTTAGATAGCAAACGTCAAAGTGACATTTCATAAGCATTGTTTTCTCTTTATTTGTTTGCTTCATTTTTCTGCTACTGGTATTTATGATTGTTTTTGACATATTTTTCTATGTATATTGAGACTTTTGGACTATTTATTTTATTATTACGTGTATTGTGTTAGTTTAGCTCTAAGTTTTTAGATGCTGTGCTGGTGCTGTGAATGCTGTATTATTTTTATTATTTTCATGTGTATTGTGTTAGTTCTAGCTTTAACAGCCCGTTTCTCGAAACAATTTAGGTTAGTTCACAGTTTTGAATCAATTAGTTTCATCATAATTTTGATATTTTGTCCATCAAAACTTATGGAATATTCCTTCTGTCTGTTTCACATCACCAGGCAAACTTTTGAGATAAATGGACATCATTCTTTTATAAAATAGACACTGAAACTATGAGCCAAGCGTTTAAGATCGAACTAAAAGTAAACAAATAACTGTCACTTTGACGTATGTTACCCAGACTGGGATTGGCTGTAGCAAAAAAGTCACGTGACCGCCCCCTTGCTATAAAGCTATTAAACACTTTGACTTAGAATAAGAAGAATATGGAAGGGATGTTAGTGGAAGCGTAACGCCGATAGAATATCTCTTTCTATTTCTCTTTAATATCCTTGATAAGGTGAATAAGTAAGTTATTGACCGATGCACGCTGCCTGCAAACTCCAATAATTATTTTTTTTTTCAAATAGAGTTTTCTCGTGACATTTTGCATGCCTTTGTAACGCAAAATAGTTAAGAGTTATGCAATTTGCAATAGCCCAAATGAAGGATGCATGCCAATTTTTTCACAGGAATTTTATGGCTTGAACTTTCATTCTTTTCATTGGCATCCAATTTGAAATTACGGAATTTCATATTTTTCTACAACTTCATTCAACCGTTTGAGCCTTTTGGGCTGTCACGAATTACATACCTTCCAGTATTAGGCTTTACATCACTACGACCGAAAAGCGTGCATCGGTCAATAATCTATTGATCTTTCTTATCAAGGGGTAAATTTTCAACCCTCAAAAAGGCATACGATATAAAATCGGAGATCCCTAATTGTCACCATCTCTCGTCTTTAGATAATCATCCCTACTTTAGCTACAATATATTTATGCATTTAGGTAGAGTGAAGAGCGGCAAAGCGTCATGTTTTGAACGAATGCCCATCTAAACAAAGGAAGGGCTTAAATTTTCAAGCTCATATGGTTTAATTGGGAGATGGGCTCAATTATTGGAGTCCGACAAAAATGTTCAAAAAAGTATACAGTTTGAACGAAGAACTTATCATCGTTTCATTAATGTACAGAGAATAGAAATAAGAAAAAAACGAAAAGGTGACAATTGCGGGATCATCCGATTTATCAAAAGAGAATGGGGGTCGGTACACAACCTTATTTTCATCAAGTTTTACCAATATTGACACTTAATTCTGCTTAAGATGTTGCTTGACTTCGTCGAAGTATCGCGAACTTTGGAAAAATCTCAGACAGTTGTCGCACCTCATTTCGCCCGAATAGGCATTAACCTTAAAAGTCCTATATTCTGCGTTCCTGTTAATATTTTAATTCAACTATTTTTCCTTCAAATTGCTATGAATGTCAGGCAATCTTCTCGCTTTTGTTTCTGGAATAAATAAATATCGTCCCTCAAACTTACATTTTGGCTGAATAATGCAATATTAAATTTTCGTAGAAATCATTAAGATTCGGATCTGCAAGTGCAGGATCTTCTTTGGCACGCGCTCAGAGCCATACAGAATATCAAGAAGAAAATTAAGATCTCAAATGTCACTGGCCACGGTGGTAGAGCACACTCACCTTAACAAAGCAAGGTCGAACATTCAGGAATACAATGTTTTACAGTACTTTAGTATAATAAATTACGTTTTACATGTTCCTGCACTTCATTATATTACCATATGTAGTCATAACAACACTTCGTCAGAAGTTAGGATTACTTGAAGTCTTCTTTGATTCTATTATGTTTGAACATAAGCTTTAGGTTTAGTGAACTAGCCATACTTAAATTGAAGGAATTAATGACACTTTCAACAATTTTTAAAATAGATTTTGCTAATTGGGCCATGCCTATTACATCGAGTAAAAACTTAATACGAAAGAATTATCGTAGAGCTATCTCAAAAGTGCACCATTCCAATTCAATCGATTCTAGAATAAATTTAAAACGTATACATAATTCATAAACAAACTAAGTGTTAACGATACAATAACGAAATCCAAATGTCACATCATTTCTAAATTAATTAGCAGCTTAAATCTGAAGGACGATTTTCATTTTATTTCGAAACTTCCGTTCAAAAAGCCGATAATTGAAATAATTTCAATCGTAGAGCTGCTTCAAATTACGAATTAATGAAATAGAATGACCCATTTGGAAACCATACAATAATTTGGATATTCTCACTTTTTTTCCAACAAAAATTATTACTCATCAAGAATGCAAATTGCAATCAATAAAATAAATTTTCGATTATACTTTTATCAAGGCGTTGAAAAACAAAAGTGATTACCATTTGATGATTATGGCAGGTCGATATTAAATTTGCAATAAACACGGAAGCCCGACATTGTCAATATGAGCAGTTACCTTGATGGTGGTCAACCACAGTACAGTCAACATTGTAACGTGAAAAAGCGATTGTAATTTGTTTGCAAATTATGCTGACAAATACGGGGATACGGATGTGACAAATATGGTTCCTATTTAAATTTTCCATTTAAAATTAATAATTTTTGAAATACTGATAGCTTCAAGCAACTTGACCACAAAAAATTACTTTTATGGCATTTTTGTCACATTTGATGAATTGTTATGATTAACGTTAACGTGATATTTTTAATCTATGAATTTGTACAAAGTGGTGGATTGGACATAATAGCATTTTTATTATCAAATTTAAAAAGTTCGTTTATTGCCTCCCGTAATTATCCTACAAGAAAAAAGTTGAATATTTATTATACCCACAACAAAAATTGTTGAGCTCTTTTCAGAAATATCCGGGAAAATTTCCATTTTCATGAATACATACAAAGTAATCATTTCTAGGCTCTATGATATCCCAAAACTAATGTATACATTTTGACTAAAAAGCGTTATCGCCTGTCACATAAATTAAAGTTATGCATCAATTTTTTTGTAAATATATCAGTTTATAGCTAAAATATTATCATACATCACTATTACTCATAATTTTGCTCATAAATAAATAAATAATCAGAGTCACAAGCCTTGGTTTCCAAAGGAACAATAAAGCATAACCTCTAAAATAAATATAGGATATCATGACTAATCTCTGAACTATTAGAGCTACGATTTCAGTTCAATGAGATTTTTTGTGCAAATTTGTTTTTGTTTCCTGTATATCTGCCATAAGTCGCGCATAAATAGCAAAAAACTTATTCCCGTCAATTCCTCCTTTTAGTAAAATCAGTATAAAAAAATTAGGAGAAGAATGAAATCCACAAAAATGTTCGTTTTGTTTGAGGAAATTGAAGAGTCTCAGTGTCTTCGGATGGTACAAATTTTTGAAGAGGGTTGAATTGTCAAAAATCGTATTTTTTGCGGATCCTACTTTAGATAGCTCTAGTATTTTTTTTTCGGAAAACTAGATAAAATTTCTTGTCATTTTATTATTTTCGCGCCTTTCTACGACCAAAATTGATCAAATTATAGTCCTCTTAAGTAACTTCACTTTCCAACCTTCTGGCAGAGCCAATATTTTTCAGCTCAGTTTTTGATAACTTTAAAACGGTACCTTGTATAAAAAAATGTTTCAAATAAAATAAATACAATTTATAATTCTCTACAACCTGATCTATTAAGTAGCTTCGTACGACTAAAATTGACTCAGTTACCAATAAAATACGCAGAATATGTCATATCCAAGAAGAACGATTTTTCATATTTCAATAATAAATTGTATTTGATATTCATCGCTCAGTAAGCTATAAAAAGTTTAGATACAGTTTTTTAATTAGGCTTGAAAATAATTACTTATTCTTGAATAATCATTCTGCCTATGTATGGCCTTTTCCTTGTATTTTTCTTCTAGTTTCGTCAATTTCAGTCGTACGAGGTTGTCAAAAAGTTCAAATTGTAGTGAAATAAAAGCTCTGCAATTTTCAGTTGGATCATTTTCCGACACAATGTGCGATTATGTCTAAAAAGATTATAATAACGTAATGATAGGAAATTCAATCCAATTTTTATTGAAAAAAAATATTGAAATTATTAAAAATTCAACCCCCGGAAGTCATTCGCAAAAAAATTATTTTTAACACACCAATCCTCTCTAAAAAAATAAAAAGTTTGTATTGTCCTATTGTCTGAAAGTACTCTAGACTTCTAAGTTTCCTAAATTACATATCAAAGAATTCTATCAGAGTTTCTTTCTGTCAATTTTAACCGAGACCGTAAGGTCGAGGTAACAAATTCATTCGAAAGCGTAACAAAATACAATCACTTCGCACCCGAAATACAAACAATATTTTTTCGCCAAATGTCAAAAAATAATAGATCAACAATAATTATCGTTTTATTAAGTAAAATGTAGGAAAAAAGTACAAACTATAATTAATTTGCAGTCACCTGAGTATTGTAACCAAAAGTATGCGCAATTGTTGTTTGATAAATTAAGAACTGTCAACAATAAATTTTTATTTTCAAAATTAAGTAGTTTTGTGTACAAATTCATATTTCTTTTTTGTTAAATACCTGTTTGTTTCTATCCTTGTAGCATTACCAAACTGATTTATATTAGATTAGGTGTGCAAAAATAGAGTTTATTCCATTTTTTTACTAGTGAAAAAATCACGAACTTTGCGTATCCATAACAATACAAGAATATCATTTTTTCTGACAGTTGGCGAAAATGTAATTTTATTGTACTGCAAAATTAAACATTGCACGAGTGACCAGACTACGAACCCAAATTTAACCATGTTCTTCAATTTTCTATATTGTCACTTTCGTTTCCTTTTTACCTCATACAATCGAGAATATAAAAATAGAACACATCTTTGTAGGATAAAATCAAATATGACGATAATTAAAAACTTGAACTTGAGAGTAGAATTTCAAAACTGTGGCACTGAAAAAATAATCTGGGTACGCCCTTCCTCGGGTTACTAAAATATTGTAAGTATTTTTGTCAGAAACATTTCCATCGGTGTCACTTGTTAAAAATTTATTTAAGTGAAAAAATCTGATATGGGCGTCACATGACTTACTTCTACATATTTTGACTGAATAATCGCCAGTTGATACTGACTGCAACCATAATTTGAGATAACAGTCTTAAATATTAAATTTTAACATTATACGACCAATAGTTTCGAATTTATGCGAAAAATTAAACAATATTGTGAAATAATAAAGAGTAAACAGCACTACCGGTTCAGCCGATCTCGATCATAATGCGAGGTGTACAGCCAGATGTTATAGAAGTGCCTAGTATGAAATTTCAATATTGTTCTGAATTTATGCGGAAAATTCGAAAATAATGTTATATAAAGTGCATTTCCAGTTAAGCTGATTGATACAAAAATAAACATTGACCTTCAAGATGCTACAGCGATTTCAAATATTGAATTTCAATACCCTATGGGTAACTATTCTGAATTTTTGCGAAAAATTCAAAAAAAGCTCCAAATTAAGTGCTTTTCCGGTTTGCAACCATAATGTGAGGTGCACAACTAGACTTAAATACAAAATTTCAACATTATACGTTCGATAGGTTTTAAGATTTGCGAGTTACATACATACGTACATACGTACCGAAGTCAAGCCGAAAATAGTCATAATGGATAGACAGTAAATTTGAGAAATCACTAAAGAAAGTGCATATAAGAACTCGTTACGCATTTGTTTTTACAATAGATTCTTGTAAAATTGAGTTAAGGCCAGAGCGATTAACTTTTGCAATTTCCACCAACAATATTGCATTCCGCAAATTATGCTCTATCAAATAGGAGCATCAGATTGCACTAAAATGCATTGTCCATCTCTATGCGGGTTGGAATCGAACTCAGCTGCTTTGGACCACGTGACCGAGGTCCTAGACAAGGCTGTATCTGCAAGGTCTTTAGTTCGTGTATGATGTGTGTAGTAACTGTCACATATTGTCACAAACGTCCGTTTGTATGTGTATAGTATATTATTAAAGTACACGCAAACCGAGAGTTTATACAGTTTCCTATAAATATTTATAGTGCTTATGTGATTGTTCTTCATAGAATCTTAATCGAGTTGTACTAGGATCAACATAGGATGAATTCATTTAATTTACTGTTTCTTATTTGAAATTATTAGTCTATTGTTCTAAAACTACAAATAGTTGTAGTAAAAATCTCATTTATCATTAATATTTATTAAAGATTATTTGTTCCGATTCCTTTGTTCAATAATTTACCTGATATCAAACATTCAAATATATTTATCTGCTGATTCCAGATTAGCATTTTTTTTAATTGTTTTTAATATTTTTTTCTATACATTTAAAGTAAATAATTCCAATAATCGTAATATCAAATCGAATTCTAAAATAATTTAAATTTTACATTCAGACGGAAATTATGGACACGTGATTGAAGTTGGCGCGAAATATTACCGCGTATAGCAAGTACATGCTTGTATAAAAGACACACCTATAAACTTTGATGGAATTATTCGCATATAATCCGAAACGATAAAGAGGCTTCTGGCAGCCTAAACAGTACAGTAAAATTGTACCTACTTCTGTTTTGCAAAAACTACTCTCTCAAATTTCTTTTGCACAAGAGTTTGGACTCATGAAGTCAGTCAACATTGAGAAAAATTGGAATTGATTCTTTCTGTTTCGTAGTGCCTGTAGACCAAAATTTTTCAAATAAAAAATTTAGACGATATCAATCTACACATTTTTTGTTATTGTCACAAATATGTATAGTCCATATTTTGGGTGGCAGGGGGCGCCAGAGTTAGCACATTAAAACGGTAGCCACTTTTATCCTACATAAACGACTTCTTTGAATTTTGTTTGCACTGAAGTTTGGGATCAGAGACGAATCAAAAACCAAATCAGTACTCAAACTGATCAACCGCCACCTTCTTCTAGTTAAATTTAAATTGATTTTACTCGCTTATTTTCACCCGTAGAAAAAAATTCTCACAATGAAAAATGTATAAAATATTATTTTGCATATTTTCTGATAATGTCGCTTATACTCAAAGTTTATGGTTTAGTCGTCAGAGAGCGCCAAAATTACCACAATAAATTGTATTGGAATCGATTTCCTAATGTGTATAGATCAAAATTTTCCAAACATATAATGTATAAGATATTATTTAACAAATTACACCACAGGAAAATTATTGTACCCACTTCTTTCTTACAAAAATAGTTATTTATGTATCTAGTGCGCGAAATTATACTTTTGTCGAGGCGGTAGCCGAGACACAAATCATTCGAAAGCTCCAAAGAAATTTCGTGCACGAGTAACATTCAACATTTTTTCTACAGACGTCAAAAAATTTTAAAATATATTAAAATCATATTAAAATACAAAAATGAGTAGAATTCTTGTTCTTGACAACGTGCACAAAGTACTTTGTGTCTTTTTATTATACAGAATGATCAATAATGAGTATCCGTCACGTGACTGGCAAGAGTTCGCATTATGATCAAAACTATCTTCATGGAATAAAGTTAGTATAAATTTATTTATTTTGATAACTACATTATCGACATTTCAAGAACACAGTGGCGTATATTTTGCATATTTTATGATGAATTCATCCATAATCTGATTTAAGAAACAAAAAAGTAAATAAATAGCTGTATTATAGGTTGATTATTGAAGATTTATTATTATTCTACCAAATTATTATAAAATAGTGTTTTCAGAGGAACTATCTCAAGCAGGCAGCAAAGAAAAAATCAGAACAAGGCGACACAGTCAATCATTTTTGTTCACTCTGTAGTGGACGCTGAACATTTCAGTTGCAAATTATATAAATAATTTTATCCAAGGATCTTTATTTCAAATTTTTACTTCAAATTCCTTTTTCACAGAAGTTTGAAGTCAGGGATGAGTCGGAAACCAAAAAGGCAGCACTCTTAACGCGATAAAAAACTTGAAATCAATTTTACTCGTTTCTTAGCGCTCGTGGACCGAAATTTTTTGAATAAAAAATATGTAAAATGTCATTTTACAAATTTTTTTTCATGGGCGCGAATACGTAGTTTGCATTGTGGCGTCAAATTTGAAAAGATCCTTTTATTATAGTGCACGTTGGACTGATGCAAATCATATGAATAGTTTTATCCAAGGATCTATAGCTTCAAATTTTTACTTCAAATTCCTTCTTCACAGAAGTTTGAAGTTAGAAATGAGTCAAAAGGCAGCACTCTTAACGCGATAAAAAACTTGAAATCGACTCTATTCGTTTCTGATCGCTCGTAGACCGAAATTATTCGAATAAAAAATATGTAATATATTATCACAATTTTATTGTTGTTGCAAACACGTATGGTATTTTGGGCACCAGAGGTCACAAGAGTTAATAACAGTAAAATTGTATCTAGTTTCATCTTGCATAAATTACTCATTCAAATTTCTTTTATACAAGAATTCGGGATCAGAGATGAGTCAAAAATCGAAATCGTTAATATCATTTGAAAATTTTAAATTGATTTTGCTTGTTTCTCGTTGGTCCTGAACCAAAATTTTTTAAATAAAAAGTGTATAAGATATCATTCTGCACATTTTTTATGATTGTCGCGAACACGTATAGTTCATATTTCAGGCGACAGAGGGCGCGAAAGCTACCTGAAGTCGTCCTTCCGCCGTTAGCGCCCTGCAAAAAATGTTTCTTCGTATACGTGCGGATAAAAATATTGTATTCTAATTTTTTAAATAATGGATTTTAGAGCTGGTTTCCAAGTGTATAAATAAATGAATAATCAGAATCACAAGCCTTGATTACTGAAGGAACAATAAAGCAAAACCTCTGAATTCAAAATAGGATATAAGAGCTACTATTTTAGTTCGATGCCTGATTTTATACAAAATTCATATCTAGAAGTTTCTAAACTTGCTCTAATAGTGCTCTTATTCAAGTCTCCAAAATGAAAAACATTAAATTAAAAAATAAATGGAGGCTTTCCCTGTGAAACAAATACGGCAAATAATTCAATCTTACATTATTGCAGAATTGGAGAAATTAAACTTCGAATCTGCGTACTCTGTATACTACCACAGTCATCCTTTTATAATAATTAAATATTTAGAGGAAACATAAATCACATTTTTGAAATATTAGAAACTTAATAAATTTTTCATTGTGCAAAAATACAACTTTGCAACTCTTTTCTAATTGTTGGGTAATTTTGCAATTGCAATTATAGTTGCTTTTTTAACAAATCTTTCGAATTGAATTTTGTTTATATAAAATATTTTAGAAATCAAATCAAATCAAGCGAGAATACATATTGCAAAAAACTTGACAAACAATAAGAAATTCAACGAGATTATTAGAAAGTGTCAAACTTATGTAATGATTTATTCTATTTTATCCCATATTTAAGAAGAAGAAAATTAAGCAACATATTTTTCAATTTTTATACTTTTTGTACGTGAAAGTAAATTTTGAATCAAGATTCGCTTCATATTTAAATATATGTACAGTTATTTCGCATTTGTTCTAGTTTTAAAACAATACTCATGTTAAAATGTTTTCTACAAAACAAATTGATATTTAAACAAAACAAATGAATGAAGAAGTAGCTGTCCCTCAAAAAAACAATTCACGGTCGACTAGTGACGTCAATTTATTTCAATAATGATGTCATATAACAGTACAACTCAAATTCTAGTATTAAATATACAGAAGAACTTTCAGTTTTGTTACACAAAATGAAAAGAAAATCGATCTTCACATTTCCACCGTTCGTCAAGGTCCTACGTCACTTTAAGACCAAAAAAAATGAATTCTCCATCAGCTGTGTTGTTGTATCAATATCTAAATTTATATCATACTCAGAGATGGCGCGAATATTTCGCATTTTTAATAAACGCAAGAATAGCGCATTTTTCTTTGGTTAGACTAACCCAGATATCTTTAAAACTCTTGATAATTAAATGATGAATCATGGTAAGCATTTTTTAATGAGTCATTTCAAATGACAAATAAACATTTGTTTAATTATGGTTCTAAAATTAAACGTCATTTGAATCACAATATTTGCAAATTTATCAATTTTTATTCCAGCAGTATCAAAAAAACAAGTCATTATTCATATTTATTTATCAAGTAAACAAATAATTATCACCAAGGAAAGGCATTTAATGAAAATGTTCAGCTAGCGATGCAGAATATTGTTAAGGTGTTTGTAAAAAATATTATTATCTTCGTAAGTGAAAATCAAATTTGTCATAGGGTGATAAGATAAAATACCTGTGCGTAAAGATAATAGAGCGTAATTTATTTAATGGTTATATTTGCACATTCACCTGTATTTCATACGTAGAATAATCAATATATTCATGACTAACGCGTCTTCAAACTAAAACAACTCAGAATACTTTATTGACCTGTGAGTTTACAAGTGCAAGAAGAATATCCTCCTAATCAATTTATTGGCAAATATTAATTATTTTTTAATTGAACAAATTATATTTTTGAAATCCTGATTCATAAAAGAATCTCAAAATTTGGCAATTTTGTACTCACCATAGCTCCCGTATCATTTCCAACGGGCGCACACGTAACAACTCCTACAACAGCAACAAAAACAACCGTCCTGAATAATTTTCCGCTAGCCATTTTGCGTAAAAATCACTATTGTTTCTACAATCACAATTTGCACGCACTGTGTCTGCTCGCGCTTCAAACTGCTTTTTTGAAATTCGCGCCAAACACCTGCGCGCTTGTTGTCCTGCGGAACACTGAATTCAAATCGCGAGCCGCGCTTCTTATTAACTACTGTCAGCGGCGGCGCGGGAGAACCCACCGCGGATTAGTGGGAGATTGTTGATTAGATCAAAAATTTTGTAGTAGAGGAATTGCGGAAATTTTCTGTTTCAATTCACAGATTATTTCACCTTTTTCTGATTTACATGTAACTCTGTTGCAAAGATTATGTCATGTAGAATTTTTTTGATTGAAAACATTTTTCTATTCTGCTGCATTCTACAAATTGAATTAATTTTCGGCCAATTCTTAACGGTTGAGCACTTGCTGTTTTTATAACGAGTATTCATACTTCTTTTTCACATAAAATAACTTGCCTTGCGACAAAATATTTTTCCGGGTATCATTAATTGTTATCGTATATCCAGAATTTTTAATAAATGACTTTTTTCTGCAGCCATGCGTGAAGTTGGTACTTCACGCATCGCAAAGAATGTGTGAAGTAAACATTTTTCGCGTCTTAATTTCACCACTATTTAAACACGTTGCAGTTGAATTTCTGTTAATTTATGTTTGTAGCACTTCTCATTGATTCATTTGCTTGGATATTTGTTGTCTAAATGTGAACTTGTGCTTTGGGCTCCCTTGCTGTGCGCTCAATAACTGTCAAAATATGGACATTAAGGGTCGCAGTAGTAATTTATGCAACAAAAATCTAAAGCTGAGCATCATGATATGAGGCCAAGTATTTGGTGATGAAGCTCACCACTATAATTTAAAACTGCTTAAAACTATTTTTCAAGAAGTTTTGTAGGTACGATATTTTTGAACTATCTAATTCAAAATTATTATCAACCAACAGAAATAAATAGTAATATATGTAGCACTACAGGCCTTGGAGACGCCATTGTCCTCTATCTTTTGCTTTCTCCTTACAGTTCTTTACAGCTAGCTCCTCAATGTCTTCCTTCACTACGCTTATCCGCTTTGTTCTTGGTCTTCCTCTTCCACTGCCAGTTCCTACCTCTCTTTCGAAAACTTTTTTGCCATCCTGTCTTCTGGAAGCCTCACTATGTAGCCCAACCACCTCAGTATTCGTATTTTAACCATTGTTCACCATATATGTTCATAATGTCTTCGTTTGTTCTGCGTATTCATACATTTCCTATTTCTTCATCTTCGAAAATTTTTCGTAACACTTTCCGCTCCCACCGTTTTAGTTTACTTTACGCTTTTTACTCATATATTTTATTCTCTCTTCATTGATCCTTAGTCCAGCTTCTTTAGCTGTGACTTACAACTACTTGAAAGTCCCCTCCAACTCTTTCCTAGATCTTATTAACATCGCTATGTCATCGGCATACGCAAGTTTTGATGTTTCTGATGATTGATCGAACCTTTTGTGTACAACCCACTGGTTTCTATCACCCACTCAAGGACTAGATTAAATAAAGTGGGTGACAACGGGTATCCTTGTTCAAATACAAAATATCAAGTATTAAAAATACCAAAATATACCAATACTAAAAAAATCAAATACCACCTGAGGTCTATCGAAAAGCCTTCACAACATTTAAAAAGAACTTCAAACATCACTACTTCATCTACACAGACGGCTCCCAGCAAAACAATTAAATTGGAGCCAGCGTCATAACCGAAGATGCCACACAGCATAAATTCCATTTACTCCGACAATATAGTGTTTTCACAGCAGAATATTCTACGCTTTAGAAAAAGCAACCAAATCAATGACACAAAACACAAACAACAAGTTCATTATATGCGTAGACTCGCTTAGTGTTATCCAGAGCGTAGAAGATTTGTACACAAAATCAAATTCATACAGAACAATATACATGAAGCAATAAGTACACAAAACAAAGAAATCTCTATAATCTGTGTACCATCGCACATACATAGGAATACCTGGCAATGAAAAAGCGGACCAAGCAGCGAACGAAACAACATCGTAAGAAATTAAAGTTGTACCAGTAATAGCTCAAAACGGCAAACAAATAATAAAAACGAAATAAGAAGAGAAGTGGGACAAATGATGGAGAGTTCATACGAACAACAAACTACGGCAAATAAATAAAGAAACCCAACGATATCTTACAATACACACAACCAGAAATTTTCGATACATGCAACACACAAATAACAATACAAAATTTTATCACACACCACACAAAGACAACCGCATCAAAAGAAGCGTTGACAAATAAAATTGAATCAATGACAAATGTAATAAAATACCCAAGAGATATTAACTTATTGAACAAAATATAAACTGTGAATATATGTAAGCACACAATGTACTGAGGCATTAGTAGTCAATAGCTGAAATGCTAATAACTGAATAAAAAAAAAACTGTTTGAGACTCCTCCATTTACCATTAGTATGCTCTTGAGTCATTTTGATTAGTCTAATTAGTTATCAATATATCATACTTTTGCTTTTGCTCACTGTATCGTACGCCTGCTTAAGATCTATGAAGAGGCAATAGACGGTTAAATTATGTTCATAACTGTCCTCTATTATGTCCTAAGGTGATTTATTTTTTCTGCAGCCAGCCTGGTAGTTTCCCGAGATGCTTTCTGCATTGTCTCTTAACCTCTCTCAGGCATATGGCTGTACATTGTATGCGACATCGAGCAAGGCTATGCCCCTACAGTTCTCACATGCAGTTCGGGCATAGACCGTTTGAGCACGGCGGTCAAATTTTTGATCCGTACAGCAAGGTCTTTCATAACCCCTATGTACCACTTGAGCACGGCGGAAGCTTAACAGATTATTGGATAAACCATAAACAAAGATAATAAGTAAAATGTAAAATCTTAAATGTGCAATGCAAATAGCCGAAATAAACCAATCACGTAAGAATAATGGGGAAAAAACACCCTAATTGGACTATTTTCAATAAAATGAATTATGTTAGATATGAAAGAGTAAATATTTGTAAATATGTTTTTTTTTCTACCTATATAGTTTATATCAGTCGTTATTTGTTTATGATAGAATGAAATGAATTGCTATCCAAGTTCGTTTATTATACTCACAATTTTTAGCATTTAGAGAAGATACATTTATTTGAGAATAAAAGATTTAAGTAATAAACTTGGCCCAAACGGTATACAGGGAACAAGAGAAAAATGCTCAAATGGTCTATGGGATTAGGACAAAACTGACTGTCGCACTCAAACGGTATATCCCCTGCAGTTCGATCCCTCTTTTTGAAAATATTGTTTCAAAAAATAAAAAGAGATCAACCCCAAAAGAAAGAAATAAATATTTTTGAATCATGAGAAGATAAGAAAGATGCACCTTCTTTATTAGTTGCTGCATGGGAGCCGACTTTAAAGTGACAAAAATCATAGGAGATTCAAAAATATTTATTTATTACTTTCTAGTTCTCTACTTTCTTCTTTTAACTGGAAAAAAACACGGAAAACAATGATAGTATATTAGCACACGGTTAGTTCGCCCCAGAAGGTTACACCTTTTGAGGAAACTCGGTTATAAAGTCCATCCTTAGGAGTGGAATTCTTGCTTCAAACTTAAATGAGATCATCTTCCATGTATAGCTCATTTCATAAAAAAGTCATCATTCCTCTCTCATTCAACTTTTAGGGGTGAAATTCTCCTTTCAGATTTATATGGGATCACTCCTAAGGTACCCCCTTTCTAATAAAAATAATCATTAATTACACCATAAGTAGCTAAGGTATTATCGACTATTTTTGTAGTGCTATCACGAATGTTTATTGTGCTTGCGTTTGAATACCACGAGTGGTATTCACAAGCACAATAAGCATGAATGATTGCACCACAAAAATAGTCTATAATACTTTAACTACAAATGGTATATGGAGCTCTATTTCAGAAGTCAAACCATTTTTTCAAATTAGTTTGCTATAAATCAAGTAACAAGTCACATAATTTTCGTAGAAACGAGTAAACAAACTTCTGTCAAATTGAAAAATTGGAATTTCTTGCATTTTCTTTGACGAATAATAGTGAAATAAATTGCGTTCTGATTTGGAAACTAGTTCAAAAAGGTTTGGTGATAAATCAGAAGATGAAATTGATGAAGATATTCAGAAAAATATTCCATTTAATACGAAGAAAGCACGGGATTACAAATTGGAGGCATCCACATATTTGAGTGAAATATTCACTTTGACCACTAGTGTAATACCCGATGGTATATCTACGCGTCCAAATACCCACTGATATGCACCGTTTCTATGGCGATTTAGCATTGTTAACCTTGTTATAAATACTACGAATGGAATAGTCATTGAAATCGGTTTACGCGATGAAAAAACGATTACGATGAATTGACAGCTTCCTTTCTTTGAAGTCGGTTAATAAGTTTTAGCTGATTCTCATGGTTCCAAGTTTCACAGTTATTTCCATAACGTCAGATCATCCTCTTCAAGACGACTACTAATCAACTTCGATATGGTGTCTTTCAGTCGTTTTTGGTCGGCTCCCAGACATTTAAAAATCTATCCGGCTCATATTTTTTTTGTAATTAAAAGAGTTAGAAAAAGCCAAAAAGTTGATTGTAGGATAAAATGGAGAAACTTCAAATTTTAGAATTACTGGCTTTATTATATAAATGAAGAATTTAATAGGACGACGTTTCGGCTATTACGGTTGCGGTCATTTTCATGTTAAGAAGTTTATGGCTAAAAACTATTTGTGGCGTGGTAGTTGGCAAAGTGCAAAAGTTCGTTGAGATAAGACAATAGTTCAGAAAAAGTCAAAGTCTCCAAAAGCTTATTATTATCCAAATATTGACCACTTCTAATCTTTGATATGTACCCTAAGGTTTTCTAATTCAAGTTGACAAACATTCCTATCAGACAAGGTCATATTGAAATCGTTTAGAATTCATCTTCTCTCATCTTCGTCTATCACCTTCAAACAAGAAAATGCGTAACGGTTGTATTCTAATCTAAAATTTCACGCACAAAATATGTGTCAAGCATCACAAGGTTCTCTCAAACTGAACAATTCAATCAAAACCAAATGAAATGCGCAGAAAATCTAATTTATTCTTTCCACCGTCTTTCCAATGAAATTATCTTCGGAAATCGATTGATACACAAGCAAACGAATGATGCATAGATTAACAGCACCTGCGGAAGGATTTTTCAATGTCCAGAAGCCGTTTGTGTGACATTGGACAAGGTTTGCGCTGCGAACAAGCAGAAATACAAATCATGAGGAAGGCCGAACAATTTGATTTTTATTTTAATCGCGTTTGGGAGGCTTACTGTACAAGATATGCCTCTAATGAAAACAAAGATAGAAGATCAATTACAGTTTTTGATGTTACTCACGTCGGATTTTCTTTTCAATTGTGGAATGATATTTTCACATTTTTTCATAATTTTTCCTACTAATTCTTCACAAAAAACTCGAAAAAAGACCTGCTGCAAACGAATATACTAAAATTTTGACTTTTCTCAAAATCTTTAAATGCGTCATTATAGGAAATCGAAATGAATTAATTGTTATAATTACTCTGACAGAAAATGTTGATCTATCGATTTTTCAAAACTGCTTGCACACAATTTTCCTACAACTTGTTTAATTATTTTTGACACATCATATATTTGTTATAAATGTATGTGTCATGAAGTCAAATGAAATAAAATACAATTTAAAAGATTATTCATCCAATTGTTGTACTGCACATAACGTTATTAGTGGTTTGTAATGATTCACCCATAGAAATATGATCTCTGCACTTTTGAGCAGAATTTTCATTTGTGGAAGATTTTAAATAATTTATTATATTTCACGTGAAATGAAGAAAAGTACATACTATTAGATTTTCATGACGCACCCATGCTTTGCATTGTAATTTCTTAATACCTCACTATTAAATATGAATTATAATTATGCTGGATTCATACATGGTTCTTGAAAAATTATTATGAGATTTAATGATACTAAGTTAAAAGTTTCAAGGAATTTTTCTTCTTGAATTGAACAATCTTTTGGCCACATTTCATGACCAAATTTTCATTCGTTATAACAAGAATTATGACCTTAATTTTTAATTTCTGGATATGGGCGATGTACGAAAATACTACAAGGAAAACCATGGCTATGTTCCTTTTTAATGCGCATGCGTGACTCACGTTCTCTCTTTTCCACATTTTTTCCTCTTTTATAGTATTGTTGTCTAATTTAGTTCAAGTACAAATTAATGTCCAATCGCTTATCTTCATACTAATAAATCAGAGGTTTAGTTATGGAAAGCATCTAGCTCACCCTCAGGAAAAGAACGATTAATTTGCAATTCAGAAATGAGTCATTCAGCAATGAAAATACGTTGACCTTTTCGATACACTTTGATTGCAAGCATGAGCATATGATTTGAATGTATAATTAGTTAATAAAATGCTTCTAACCTCTATGATTTTATATATTATATTTCTTTGTTTATATTTTTGCTAACGTGTGACGAAGACGTTAGCGATTCTTCATCAACGAGCCCCGTGTAAGGTCAGCGAGATCTCTCAGAGATTTGAAAATCATTCCAGTAATTTTAAAAGTAGATCAATAGTAATAAAAAAATGGAAGAATCATCTAAATCAGGGGTCGGCAACCTGCGGCCCTTTGCAACTTTTTGTGTGGCCCGCCAAAGCACCAATATTTATTTTTAATAATATTTATACTCGTATATGATATAAAAGCACTATTCAAGTTACATTTTACATTTCGATGTGCGGTCCGCATAGAAAAAATTATTGTGAAAATGGCCCGCCGTCCGAAAAAGGTTGCCGACCCCTGATCTAAATGATGAAAGCGCATTTTTGACAGCTCATGAATGCTTGTTACTTCAGAGATTTCGCAAATTACCATCTCTCACAATTACTGAGCTTGAAATCAAGCAGTTTGGGCAAACTTACGAAACAGCAGCTTCCATTTAGTACTAGTTTCAAGTTGACTATCTAATAGGTACATAATTTATGCATGTACAAATTCAAAAATACCTTTTAATCTTCATTGTTTAGTTATTGACTGACGGGATGTCAAGTGCTGTACCTTATAATGATAATTTGATCTTTATCAAAGCTATATAAAAAAAATACACCAAAAGTAAACAAATTTTCATCCAATAATAATAATTCATTCTAATAAGCTTCAAATTCGCGTCAAATAAGTCATTGAATGAATCCCGGACAGATTTGACAACTGTACATAATAATAGTGACACCGGCGGCGAAAGTTGTAACTAAATTTTTATCTACTTGAATAAACTTTAGTTGCCATATCCCGGATGTCATATATATCTATGGGCATTGTTTCACTTGAAACAAGTAATTGAATAATTTAATCTTCCAGAATCACTGAGCTTGAATTAAAGCAATTTGTGCAAACGTACGAAACAGCAGCTTTTATTTAGTACCAGTTTCAAGTCTGTAAATAGTATAGTTGCTGAGAACTCAGCGTCACGCCAGCCAGCCAGACAGCCAAAGTGAATATAATAGCGCTTTTTTACAAAAAATGCGCTAAAAACCCCAAAAAGTGTATTAATTGTTTTCTCCACAACCATGATCAAAATGGCTTTCAATAAACTGATTTTCATAGTGCAAAAGAATATTTTGAGCACTGTGTAACAAACTTGTGGCTTTGCTCATATTAAACAAGACCTGAAGTTGGCACAGGCATAAAAAGCACGAACTGAAGCTAGCCTCAATCTTTTTATACGGTAATGTCACATATTCTTTCAATCTCAAATAAATTTTTCTTTTCTAAATTCAAAAAATAATGAGTTCAAATAATAAACAAACCTGGTGTTTTTTCTTTTTTATTTTTTTACGTTCATTTCGGCTATTCACATTGTAGATTGGAAATTTTACATTCTATTTACTATCTATAAGGTTTATCCAATAATCTGTTGATCTTCCGCCGAGAGCAAGTGGTACATAAAGATCAGGGAAAACTCTGCTCTACGGATTAAATTTTTTACCCCTTAGCTCAAATGGTCCACGCACATGAGGACAACGCTATAATTGGATATAAAATAATCAGGTAGGCCATGGAAAATGGAAGTAGCACTGTTATGTCTCTTAGCCATTTGATTGAAATAGTACAAAAGTCGGACATTGAACTTTGAAGGCACCACGGGAGTTGAACGGTCAACGAACATACCTCAGGCCAGAGGCCCTCGGAAAGTACACGGTTGACCTCAGGCATTATTGTCTTTTTAACACCACTGATACCTTAATTACTATAAAAGTATAGTTGCTAATCTAAATACCATCTAACAAATATGTTCGAATCATGATTTTACCATTATTAAAAAAAAATGTAACACCTGCAATGAATGTATCCTATTACTGAACAATTTCCAGCTTCGAAAGTTCTCAATCCCAAAACATGGAAACAATTATCATATTTTCCTGTCAACAGGGAATTAATGATTATTATTTCCCTGCTGAGAGGGACAAAATCATATTTGTGGATTAGGATGCCGTTGGTACTTTCTCATTTTAATTATCTCTCAATTTGACATTTGGAAAAAAAAATTATTGAGAGATGTGTTCGTTATTATTGATATTATTATTAATCCTTTTCCTTGGAGCATATGGCACTATCAGGTGTTTGTGGACAATTATTTTTCAAGTTTGTTCTTTGACTAATTTCTTCTACTAATTTTTTCCATTTAAACTTACCTTTGGGTTCTATTTTCAGGTCATCTCACGTCTTATTTATGTTTTTGTGTTTTCTATGAATTTGTCTTTGCCTTTGTCTACCTTTTCCCTCTTTCCTCTTATGTTATACTCTAGTGCTTCCCTAATAATGTCAGTCTGTTCTTTACTTAGTGTATGTTTCTTCTTTTGATGGTCACTTCAACTCGTTCAATATTGCACTTCCTCCATAGTTCTTCGTTTGATATAATTTCTGGGTAATATATTTTTAATATTCTACGTAGACATTTGTTTACAAATGTATGTTTCGTCTTTAGGATTTTCGAATTCATCGTCCATGATTCTGAGCCATACAACAGTATACTCTTCACACTGCTGTTTAATATCCTAATTTTGTTTTTTGCGGATATTCAATTTGGCCTTCAAATTTTCCACAGTAAGTTGAAAGCTTCTTGTGCCTTGTTCATTCTTCTCTCTATATCTTCATCGCTGCCATCCTTTATACTTAGCACACTGCCTAAATAACAAAACTGGTAAACATTCTCTATCTCATCATCTCCATGTGTTCGCTATAGTCTTTACATTTACTGTAAACGTGATAGCACAGAAAATGTAGAAAATAATCAATAAAACTAGTAACGTAAGCTAGCCGATATTCATTACTCGCAGTATTTCTATAGCGACGTAAAACTGAACATAACCGATCGAAGAGTAACGGCATAGTGGAGCGGCAATACGAGCGTCGATAAGTGGGAAGAGAAAAGCGACAAATACAAACACACATATATCAATAAAGCATCGCAAAGTGGAGACTGGAGAGGAGAGCAGCGCGACAATAAGCGCTGCTACAAGCGATAAGAGCTAGGAAATCAAACATACTTATTTTCGTCGCTATTCTCGCTGGTGGTTTGGAGCAAAATGGATGCTGAACTGCTCATAAGTGGAGTGTTTGTGAGAAAGCCTATCAGGGTTGATTGAATTGTGACTGAAATTCGTCCAACTTTTTAGTAGTCTACATTCAATTTTGGCTAGTCAAATATGTCTATTTCAACAAAATAGTGCTTTGTCAAGGTCATAGAGGCCCAGGGTCTCGAATAGGTTAAAGACGGCCTTGTGTGTTGTAGTATTAGTTTGCAGGAAATGTGATTGCAATAACAAAAATTTGTTTGTAAAGTCAATAAAATAGCTTTAAACATTCGAATAAATTTAGAAAGTTCAGTAAAGGTTTCCTATGCAACACCGTCATCATTGTCAGGGATGAAGATAGCTGCCCGAAGCTACGCCTTGGCCTTTGCCAAGTGCTGCCAACTTCATCTTGGATAATAATAACGATCGCTTGGTCCTTGTAAAATAATATATACTAAACATATTTGAGTAGAAAGGTGACTTAGATTCATTAGTTAGTGAATAAGACCCTTCTTTGATCACAATTTACCGCTGGTATAAAGTATTTTAACGAGAAGATATTCTGTACAGCACCAAAATGGAGCAGAGAGGTGTTTCACAAAAGGACAATAATGCATCTCATGTAATGATGAGCAACTCAAAATTTGATCCTTAGCTGTTAAAAGAACCACATACAATCATTTACACTCAAAAAAAGGTTGTGAGTCAATTTGCGCCACTTAGTTCTCAGATTTTCAAAACGCAGAGCATGTAAAAATTTGCCATGGAACATTGAATCTTGTATACCCTTTTACGACGTACCTATTCAGCAAATGATTCATGTTTGGGTTCAAGAAGCAGCGAGCCATGAAAAAATCATGTACACGATATTTTGTAGAAGTGGGAGCCAGCAAACGAAAAATAATCACTGCCAAATGGTACAGGCAAAATTTTTTCCTGAATTGCTCAATAGGGCTCCAGAACTGCGTTTTAAAATTATAAGCATATAAAATAATATTGTTATTGCTCTTCATCACAATTAAATTTGATCCACAATTGGCCCTTCGTAAAGCTGTATGCAATATTTCTTATATTTGAGCTTTGTGAAATGACGATTTCGATTACCCATGCCTTATTAGACTTTGAGGAATCCCAATACAATCATCGATCAATAAATTACCATACAATAGCCAATATTTGTTGGAACTCATGTTGAAATTCCAGACAAATCATATGACAAATGTTTTCTTATATGTTACATTTTCCTCTACATGAAAAATAATTTAATTTTAGTTCATGAACTATAAGACAGTAAAACCCGTTATAAAAATTTGTCCAGCAAAAATTCCAAGAAATTCATTTCGTCAATCCATTTACGTCAAGATCTAAAAGATTAAAGAATAAATTTCCGACTTCCTCAAATGATGAACAGAAAAATTCATCTCAGATTTTTTTATTGCTTCTATTAATTGATTGCAGACTTCAGTAATTAAAAGCAATGATCTCTTGTTGTCATAGCAACGAGGCGAAATAAAATTTGTTCGACAAGTGGAAACGATATGTTTTTCGTTATCAGAAACGGAATCTTACACATATGTTTCAAATATTATTTAGCATCTATTCGGAAATGGCCTGACGTGGGTCAAAAGTGACCTAAGACAACTAGCAAGAATCAATTTATTGGAGAAAACGGTATTTTATAACTTATTTTATATAAATGAATGGACTTGTTGTAAAACTGGTTTGGAAATGAGTCATTATTGATGACTGGACCAATTCGGAGAATTTGTAGATAAAAAACGAGAGCTAAAATTGTTGAATTCATAAAAATGAGACATAGAAAAAATATGCATATACATATTTTTTTATTTTTGAATGCACTTTTTTGGTTTATATTTACTACTAATACAAATACAGAACATAACAGTAAAGAACAGAGATTTGAATTATTAGATACTGATTCATACGATTGAAATATAGTCATTTATTCAATTCTTCCTCGTACTTATTACAAGAAATGCATTAAAATTCATAACACAGTACCGTCTGCTAATACAATAATACAAAACAGACTACAAAACCCATAATTATTCCTTGAACAGCCGTCAAAATATAAAGAAGAATTCTTATTTCTCCATTGCGTGTAAAAATCCATGACCACCTGCAATATCTATAACGCATCTTTTCAAAGTCTTTGTTAAAAGTCATAAAAAGTGTTTGTCACTCAACACACGCGGAATTCAGATCAAGAAGCCTACTGGAAAATTCCCTCAGAACAATCGGCAATTGTTCAAAAAGAAAAACAGAGATGGCAATAAGTGATAAAAGAATGAGCTGGCCATGGATAATTTAGAATGATTTCAAAAGCAGATTTTTGCATTATTAATTACTTATTTGAAATGCTACGTAAATAATGGCGTATTTAACAAATTCTCAAAATTTTGGTCCATCACTAATTGTTTACACATAGTAACATCCTTTAAAATTCGCGATTTTTCCATCAGTGCTCAATTCCTTCCTCAAAAGCTGTTTTCTCCATGTTTGGAGTCAAATGCAAGGAGCTAACTATCGAATGTATAAGAGAGATAATGAAATTTTTGGATTCCACAGTTGGACAGAGGAACCACTACAACATGTGGCCATGAGCGTTTCCGTGAAAAGACAGCATTATGGTCATTATACACGTATTATCCAAATACTGCTGAATTCTCAATTTATCGAATGGAGCTTTAAAGCAAACGTTGAGAAAGATTCGTACATTTAGCACTCTTACATTCTTTTAGACCCCTATAAATATGCATGCTTATTCTGAGACCGGACAGCAAACAACGTAAAGCACGCTGCAAGAAACATTTTGCATGCTTTTAGAAACGTTTCCAGCTGAAAAAATTGTACATAATTCCAACCGTTGTATTATGATCAATGGTTTTTGCTGTTATTTGATATCTTCAAATTTTACCTTATTCATATTTTTAAACCATCTTACCAATATTATTTCTGTCAAATAGACAGGCTTTTCAATTTTTCCAAAAATATTCCAAAGAGTGGCACCAACGGACGTCTTGACGAAAATAGTCTGCAGTCGACTTCTGGCTCGCTTGAAGAGTCTATATCACTTGTAAATTATGGTTTACAGGACAAGCAGCCAAATTTATCCGTGACAATAATGACAGTCGTTCAGTGTCTGTGTTGCATACGATACTTTTTGTAACAAGTGCACCGAAGTACCCCCATTACTAAACTTTTTGAATAAATTTGGATGTACTGAAACTATCTTATCGATTCGACAAACAGATTTTTGCAAATGCAATCACATTACAGTAAACTAATACAATGAAACATAACCTACATGATTTATTTTATTGATTGATATTTTTCACATTTTTTGTGCTATCCCGTTCACAATAAATGCAAATACTATAACGAACACATTTTATAATACAAATTTCTTTCAAATATCAATTTGACATATATCAATGAAATAAAAAAATCCAACGGCATTCTTATTCAGCGTACATTAATATCCATTAATTCCCAGTCAACAGAGAATTAATGAAAATTGTTACCATGGTTTGGAATTGAGAACTTTCGAAGCAGAAGTCAGCTCAGTAATAGGGTATTTTCGGTGTGCGTGTTACAAAAAATATATAAAATAATGACTAGATGATAAGTATATTATATCAACTCCTAGGATCGAAGAGCTCTACTTGTAGTTTGGATTATAATTCCATTGTCCACAGGTTTTCAGGAGATAAAAATAGAGATCTAAATAGAGTAATTGTCAACTCCTAGTGACTCTAGAACTAGATCAATCTGGCTCTATTCTTTTTGGTTGGGCGCATAACTGAATCATCTACAGATCTTCAGGGGATGTTTTGTCAGAAGCTTCGTATTCTCAAAATCAATACCATATTATGCTTGAATAGCAATCGCAGACTTTTCCAGATGGTTCAATCTTATATAATGAGAATGCTCTTTTTATCTTGTTTCAATTTTTTTATACAGTCCTCTTAGTTTGTTCAATATATACTTTGCCACACTGACAAGGAATCTTGTAAATATCTGGATACTGTAGAGAAAATCTGTCTTCAACATTACCAAAAAGATTTCGATTTTTTTTGTTTCTAATTATTTTTGTTTCTTCCTTTATGGATTCATCTTAGTACGATTATATTCCAATGAAAAATTAAAATAATGATGATTGGAAAACTAAATTATTGCTTAGGATCTTTCAAATATTCATTCACTGCTTCTGGTATCTTTTTATTAGTCGAAACTTCCAATGAATAAACTACTCAAAATAATGAAAGGGTCAAGTTTTCTAGCAATGGTACATATTTCAGATGAGGTTTGAACTTATTAGGAGTTTGAATATTGAAACACAGAACCTTTATCCGTTAACAATCTACATAATTGACAGTCATAATAATAATCAACCAGATGCTCAAGATCTAGTGCAATACTTTCAAATCCAGCAGATGGAAGAAAACTTGATCCTTTAATTATTTTGAGTAGTTTAGTTTTCTACATTAAGAAATGTGAAATAACAGTACTAAATGAGAAGAAAAGTAGAGAATAAACAATCGTACTTTCGTAAATTTGTACTGTTGACAAAAGCAATAATCTAATCTAATCATTATTATGGTACAACACTTATTGGACTACAAATCCGAGCCCTCTACTCTCTCAACCAAACAACAAAGGTTTCAGTTGTACTCATGTACCAAGTCCAGAACTGTCCTTATTTCTAAAGCCTGTATGACACACTCAATTTTAATGTACATTTTAATGAACATTTTTAATCATTGAATGTATCATACAGCAAAAGTTCTTCAATTTTAATGTGAATTGAAAAATAGAACGAGTTCTATTTCCTTCAATGTTTTTGTCAATTATTTTAGTTCGTGCAATAGCCGCATCAGCAGATTGTCACTAGAAGTAAACTTTTTCACCTAATCTAAACAGCTGTTTTCATAATTATCAAAAATTGTTTGCTTCATAACGTATTCTTTATACGAAAGAAATATGTCGCCTTGGACGTAAACATCAAATAAAAACATAGGAAGCATAAGTATAATTTTCTTCAAATGTCAGATCTCAGTAGTCAAATACCTATACCCTATATCAAATCAACCCTTGGAATAGAAAATACCTAAACTCCCCCAGAAAATGTACATTAACATTGACATGTGCGTCATACAGGAAAAAACTGTTCAATGTGTAAAAAATAATGTACATAAAAATGTACATTAAAATTGAGTGTGTCACACGGGCTTTAGTGACTCGAAGAACATTTGAGCCCTTGTACCTTTAGTTTGGATTTTATTTTGTCTCAAATTTTTAAAATAAGATGAAATCAGCAAGCTTATGGAATGTAGCAAATTTTTTTGTCTGTATCTTTGCTACTATTATATTATTGATACGCAAATCTTATTGACTTGCTCGGTAACCCACTGATGATCATCAAAACCATTATAGTAATTTAGGTATCAAGGATGTTAGAAGGACAATAATGCCTGAGATCAACAGTGTACTTTCCGAGGACCTTCGGCCCGAAGTGTGTACGTTGACCGTAAGCATTATCGTCCGTTCAACTCCCGTGGTGCCTTCAATGTCTAATGTCCGACTTTTGGACTATTTGAATAAATTTTTCCAGTAATGTATGTCTTGCCATTGTGATTTCTGTCGGAGAAATTATTCTAGTTACTTGCTGTAACTAGAAAACTTGTTATTATTTTGAAAAATAATGCCCTCGGATATAATTTGTTACGTAATAACCCTGGAATCAGTATTATTATAACAACAATAATAAACTAGTTAAGCATTAAGGTACTTATCGTTGTTCTAGAAAGCTGATGTGCAAGCTTGGTACAATGTACAAGCTCCAAGATAATTTCAAAAATCGTCATTTAACCCATCGGAGATGGAAGGGAGGGCAAAATTTTATAGTTAATTTAAAAAATGGAAGAATCATCTAGATGATGGAAGCGCATTTTTGACAGCTCGTGAATGCTTGTTACTTCAGAGATTTCGCAAATTACCATCTCTCACAATTACTGAGCTTGAAATCAAGCAGTTTGGGCAAATTTACGAAACAGCAGCTTCCATATAGTACTAGTTTCAAGTTGACTATTTGATAGGTACAAAATTTATGCATGTACAAACTCAAAAATGCCTTTTAATCTTCATTGTTCAGTTATTGACTGAAGGGAGGTCAAGTGCTGTACCTTAAAATGATAATTTGATCTTTATCAAAGCTATATAAAAAAAATACACCAAAAGTAAACAAATTTTCATCCAATAATAATAATTCATTTTAATAAGCTTCAAATTCGCGTCAAACAAGTCATTGAATGAATCCCGGACAGATTTGACAACTGTACATAATAATAGTGACACCTGCGGCTAAAGTTGTAACTAAATTTTTATATACTTTAATAAATTTAAGTTGCCATATCCCTAATGTCATATATATATATCTATGGGCATTGTTTAACTTGAAACAAGTAATTGAATAATTTAATCTTCCACAATCACTGAGCTTGAATTAAAGCAATTTGTGCAAACCTACGAAACAGCAGCTTTTATTCAGTATCAGTTTAAAGTCTGTAAATAGTATAGTTGCTGAGAACTCAGCGTCACGCCAGCCAGACAGACAGCCAAAGTGAATATAATAGCGCCTTTCTCCAAAAAATGCGCTAAAAATGATCTCCAAGATCAAATTTTGCATACTGCCTAGATCCACTGTTAAGGCTTACACCATAAATAATTCTTATAGATCATGTAGCAGTAAAACTCTATAAAATCTAATTGAACCAAGTTTATATAAGTATGCATAGCGCTCCCAAAGAGAAAGAGCTTTGATCCAGTACCAATACAATATTATCGATATTTTTATCGGAGCCGAAGGACTTAATATCAGGATACGACCTGATGGAAGACTCTACCCAGCAGTGTTATGAGAAAAACTTAATATTATATAGTTGACACTTGTTTTACTTATTGTACTGCTGGCCATAGACATTCCCCAGATTGCATTCCAATATCAGATCCTCCGTTAACCATATCGATGATATTGCAGTGATATTACTGTAACGTGCGAAAGTGGAGTCGGCGCCTGGGCGGAGCCTCCCGATGGAAGCCTCTAGCAATATTCCAGAAATGTGGTAAAACATTCAAGAAATGGAAATTTCTATATATTAAGGCAAGCAAACGACTGGAGAGAATAGTGTACTGTAATGGTGAATCTAGAGCAGTGAATATCAAATAGTGAAGTGAACAGTGTATATAAATAATTGAATATAAATATCTGCGACTTTGTTTGAGATAGTAGTAAATGATAAATAAATAATATAGTGTTGTTAGTGATATACGGAAGAATAAAACTTTTATTTCATTTTCAATTATCAAATAGAGATATTTATTCAATTATAAACTATTTATTTAAGCAATAAACATTACAGTGGTGTCAGAAGTGGAATTGTTATAAACAATTTAGTATTTTGTTTATTGCTGCTTTGTAAAATTGGAAAATGGCGTCTAAGAAGTTGTTGAAAAATTTGAAATATCCATTGGAAGAGCGGAATTTGAAAACCAGTGGCCGCAAACAAGTTTTAATAGAACGACTGCGAGACGCTTTGACTGAAGACGGTGAGGATCCTGATACATATTTGTTTGAGGTTCAACTTTCTTCAGCCGATTTGGCAATAAATTTAGAATCAAAATTAAAAGAACATTCTATAAATTTAAAATCAAAATTAAAAGAAAATTATACAAGTTTAAAAGAAGATTTGGAGTCAAAATTAAAAGAAAATTCTTCAAGTTTAAAAAAAGATTTAGAAACACAATTAAAACAAAATTCTACAAGTTTGGAAGAGAATTTGGAATTAAAATTGAAAGAAAATTCTGCGAGTTTAAAAGAAGATTCATTAGGAAAATTATAATAAAATTCTAGAAACTTGAGAGAAGAACTGCATGTAAAGATGGAGGAAAATACAAAGAAAGCTGAACAGCAACTGGAAAAATTTAGAGAAAATTCATAGATATGAGAGGAAGTATTTGAAGATAATTGTAAAATGTTAAAAGAAGAATTGGATGCAAAATTGGATGAAAAGAAAAACTCAAATTTGGTGTCTCATCTCCGGAAAAAGCTTCAAAAGCTGAGTTAATTGAATTATCCTCACTAAATCTTGACTCAACTACAAAAAGGCGTGTCAAACCTCCAACCTTTGATGGTCGAACATCTTAGATTAATTACCATGAACAATTCGAAGCCGCTGCTAAGGCTAATGGCTGGAATGATACTGAGAAAGTTTCAACGCTTTCAGTTGCTCTCCGAGGAGATGCGGTGAATATTTTACAGGCTATTCCACCGGAGGAAGACAACAGTTATGAAAAATTGGTCAAGCGACTGGAGCTGCGATACGGCCATGCACACTTGGAGGAAGTGTATCCCACGCAGCTCAAGAACCGATACCAACGTCCCAGCGAGAGTCTACAGGAGTTCGAGGCTGATGTGGCACGCCTAGTTCGACTTGCATATCCAACTGGCCCGGATGATTTCTTGGAAAGCTGGGCTGTGAGAATATTCGTGGACGGCATCAGAGACCATGAAACGCAACAAACCCTGAGTCTGGCGCGGCCGAAGAAGTTGGTGGAAGCATTGGCACATGCACTGGAATACGAAGCGGCAAAGCAGGCGTCCAGAAGCAGTGCTCGAGTGCGAGAGGTTAACTTGGAGGAAAGCTTGGAAGCCCAGGTTCAGCGGTTGATCCAGGAAGCAGTGAAAGATCTCAAGAATTCCAGACAACTCCGGTGTTGGAACTGTGGAGAACTAGGTCAACCAGAAAGTCGATGCAAGAAACCTTTGAAGATGCGACCCAAAGATAACCCCAGACAGGAAAAAAAAGAATAAAAACTGCTATTTCATTTTCAATTATCAAATAGAGATTTTTATTTAATTATAAACTATTTCTTCAAGCAATAAACATTACATTACATTGGTATTGAAAGAAAACAGCTTGGCCTCATTTCTACAAGAACTGTTTTCGGTGGTATCCACTCTTCTTCTTGATGATTCACCGAATTTCCGAAAAGTTGATGCCATCTTCTTGTTTAACGAATAATTTTCATTTGGAAACAGAGCATTTTTTATAGTTTTGACTGATTCTTTGACTTTCGAATATGGTAAGGAATCTTTATTTTGTCCATGATTATAGATCACATCATAAATACTCACAAGCCAGCCCCAAAAATTTGTCTAAGCAGTTGCTTGAAATCCGTCAAAAAGATATGGATCATTACTTAAGTCACGGACAAGTCAAATGGTTTGTGAATTAAACATTCATTTCGGGTTATGTACTGTTGTTGCTGCAAAATCAAACTACCTAGTCCTACCAAATCTCATTATTCCAGATAAATCTGCTGGTCGGATAAAGGTGACAGTAAACATCTTCGATACCCACTCATGTAAGACTATTTTGAATCTCTACTATATCTTGTATCTGAACAATTTTTTAAATGTAAATCACATCATTGCAAATGAGGATAAAGGATAAAAAATGAAAAAATCGTTTTACAAAGTTTATTCGCAAAGTCATTTATTGAAAGTCGATAAAAAGATGTGTTCTTGACGAGTTTTGAATAATTTAGCATACAGAAATTCACGGTACAAGTACGAGAACATTTTTTTGACATTGATATGTGGAACTATACAAACTGCGTATTACGGTACTTGCATACTAACTGTTATTCTATTATTTATTTTAGTAGTAACTCGGAAAAAGTTAATTGTTTTTACATCCTCTCCATTCTGATATTACGGTTTCGACTGCATTCTACAATATAATAAAGAAATAGGTGGCACAAAACTTACATCAATTATCACTTACTTGTACAACAGCATGGGTATCAACTTTAAAATACTTTGTTCCCTTGAAAAAGTGAGCATTGTCATCATAATAAACAGCATCTATATCTTTGGGAACACCTTTCCATAACCTGGAACTATTCCTTGGATAATCTTTTCTGATCATTGTCATTCCATTATCATCTATATCGTATCTCCAATAGTTTGTACCTACAAAAAATTATTTCTTTCAACATAACATCAACAAATAAAGATATATAATGTTATGGTTCTTCTCTTTATTATGAGTTTGATAGTGGTTTGAAATCAATCTCCTGATAACAACACTTTTACCTTTGAAAGTGTACAATCTGTCTTCGATAGTAACACTAGCTTGGTAATCTTCCTCCAAAGTAGCAAAATGTTCTGTGAAGGTTCCATTGTATTTCATTACTTGTCTTCCATGAATAAAATATATATGATCATTATAATGAAATGTTGCGTTGACAGATGTTCTCAGTCCTGGAAATTCTTCGGATAGTAGTTTAGGATATTCTGGATCAAGACTTCTGAAAGAATATTTCCATATTTGGAATCCTCTCAATATATAGGTAGAGTGTCCAATATTGAAAGCAGCATCTATATTTCCATCTTCACATGGTGAATACTTCCTCCCATAAAGCACCTACATCTTATTTTTTCTTATAAAAGATATTGTGCAAGAAACTTGCGGATTTTGGGGGCTTAACAGAAAAGTAAGATTTCCAAAACTGTAAGATTCTGAACAACTTTTCTGTCAAACTCAAAAATCTTGCATTACAAAATCATCTTGAAAATTGTACCTGTACAAATTCTACATCGGTAAAGTTTAAGTTGAAGTTATCTTTTTTAAAAAAATATGGATACATAACAGAGTTTTCATCACCCAAATGGTTCAATCCAAGCGAATGACCAAATTCATGAGCTGCTATTTGATGTAAATCCACTTCGAAATCACTAATATCATTCACATAATACATATCTCCGTCATCCTACAAAAACAAGATTGTTTACCAAAATATATTTTTCTTATGATTTCTTACTGGTGGTGCAGCATAAGCAAGAACTGTACCATCTTGACTTAATACAGCAGAATCATCAACAAATTCAATATAAATATCTGGTTCGATATTATCCTCATCAATTTCTTCTACAACAAGATCTATTTTATCTATCCACAGTTTCATTGCTTTTATTATTGACTCCCTCGTGAAAGATTTGTTGTAATACTGACTGGGATAATTCAAGAATTGGTACGTTATGTGTGAACTGTTCCATCTACCTGAAACAAAAACAATGTTCTTGGATATGTAGGCAAGGATTATGATCGGAATAATTCACCTGTGTACTCGTAAATCAATGTTTTAGTGTCGGGCATTTTACAACGAGGAACTTCCATCATTTTTTTTGTTTCTAAGTCCAAAATACCTTCAAACAAAAAAATGCCAGAATCACAGACTATCTCCTTTTCTAAAAACCTATTCTAGAGGCTATTGTAATTTCTTTCTGTAAGGCCAAAGCCTTTCCTTGAAGGCAGTTTGATACGATGCATTAAATGCTACATTATCTCTGCATTTTAATGCTGCATTTTTATGCAAAGAAAAATGAGCCGTGTCATACAGAATTTTCTTCATAATACATGGTACATTTTTCTTTGCATCAAAATGCAGCATTACAATGCAAAGCAAAATGCAGCATTTAATACATTGTGTCAAACGACCCTAAGGATTCATACTAGTTTCGAAAATAAGATGCATTGTGGGTTTGTACTAGTACTCCCCATTTATGTAGATAAACTGATAATCATGGTATCGGTCATAATACAGCTGTCAAACCCAATTTATAAACTTGACACTGCCCTTCCGCTACCGTTACTGTTGCTACAAAAGCTATTCAGAAATAACTCTACTAAGCGATGTAGACAATCTTTAGCTGACAGAAAGTTGTGATACTTGTTAGTTCACACACAAAATTTGACATCGATTGTAATGTTTGTTACAATGAAGTAAAAAATTATTTGCTGAAAAGTGGATGAAATTAAACTAGAGCATTGAAGTACCATAAATTTTCATCAAATAAAAATGATGGATACGAATTTATCCATGAGCAAATAATGGCAGTATATAAATAAGGGCAAAACCATAGTGAACGAACGAAACTGAATTTGATTAAGAATCTGGCAAATTTAATAATCAGATCAGATATGTACCGAAACATGATAGTAATAGGAAAAAATAATAACTAGTAGAGGTAAACAAGAAAAATCTACTGGAAACATAAACCAAGCTTTTCAGATTGACTAGTATTTCATGGTAATTACCAGAAGTAGATTATGCATCGCTACTGTATCTGTCAGATTCATAGCAAACTCCAGTTTCGTTCGTTAACTACAGTTTAGCCGAAGCACCAGGCTATCTTAGGCCCGGTTGCACAGTCTTTGATTTATGCTAAGCGTAGCTAAATTATCTAGGTAACGAATTTTGAGACAATTATAATTAAGGCATTCAAGCTACGCTTAGGATAAACTAAGGACTGTGTAACTGGGCCTTAGAGTAGAATTTCTTATAAATAATTTCGGTGAGAAAATAGATCTAAACAAAACGAGCTGGATGACCAGTTGAGGAACAAAATGCCAGAAATGTTCCAAAAATGGGAAAATTTGTGCCTTCAGGTCAAAGATCGAAGATCTCCATTATTGCCAAAAAACTATCATTAGATAAAACAAGTGCTGTAAAAAATTTTCACAGTGAATTTGGCATGTTAGATTTCAAGAGAAACTGTGCAGAAAGGAAGCTTGAACGCTTTGAAAGCAGCTTTTTCTTGAAGATTTCACCGGGAATAAGTTGTACATAAATATATCCTTAGGATCCACTCACCACCACTCACCACCATAAAATCTGTTATATGGCACCATAAGAAATTCCCTCTTCCAAAAAAAAATCTGACGTGAACATCACGTGACTTACTTGTACATCATTGGATATATATATATATATATATATATATATATATATATGTATATATATATATATATATATATATATATATATATATATATATATATATATATATATATATATATCATTGGATATATATAATAAAACACAAAATCTCATCGTTCCACAGTTTATCGTTTTGGATTTACCCAAGAGATTCTAAAAATCTGTCAAGTAAAATGTGCTTTCAGCCAAGTCGGTTGCTATGGAAACAGTAGGCCATTATTCTTGTACTACAACATTCCTAAATATTGATTTCCAAAATTCCACGACTGCCAACAAATCTGAATTTATACACAAAATGAAAAAATAAATTTCTACTGAAGTGCACTTCCGATTCAGTCTATTGTTATGAAAATAGTAGGCAATCACTCAGATGCTACAGCAGACTGAAATACCACAATTTCAATATTCTGCACCTGATCGTTTCGAATTTATGCGGAAAATTCCATAAGACTGTCAAGTAAAGTGCACTTCCGGCTGGGTGGATCTCAATAAAAATAAGATATGAGCATCTAGACGGTATTATCGTCCTAAATACTGAATTCTAACAATCTTCGTTCAATCGTTTTGGATTTATGCGACAAATTCAAAAAATGTTTCGAATAAAGTTCTCTTCCGGCTTAGTCGATAGCAAAACAAGGTGTACAACTAGATATTATAAAAGTGCCTAATACAAAATTTAAATATTTTACGACTGATTGTTTAGAATTTTTGCGGAAAATTCAAAAATTTTGTCATATAAAGTGCACGTCCGGCTCAGCCGATTGTTACAAAAATAGAAGATGACCATTTAGATGCTACAGCAATTCCAAATGCTAAATTTCAGTATTCTACGGCTGATCATTCTGGATTTATGCGGAAAATTAAAAAAAGTCTTAAGTAAAGTGCACTTCCGGTTGAGCCGATCGAAATCATAATGCAAGATGTACAATAAGATGTTATAGAAGTTCTTCATACCAAATTTCAATATGCTATGGCAGATCATTCTATATTTATGCAAAAAATTTAGAAAAAGTTTCAAGTAAAGTGCACTTCTGGCCTGGCCGATTCTTACAAAAATAGCAGATAAATATTTTGATACAACATCAAGTTTAAATACTGAATTTCTACATCCTACGATTGATCATTCTGGATTTATTAGAAAAATTCAAAAAAAGTTTTAAGTAAAGTACACTTCCGGTACAGACGCTTGGAACCATAATGCGAGGTGCACAACCAGACCCTATACTAGTTCTAAATACAAAATTTCAACATTATACGTTCAACCAGTTTTGAGATTTGCGAGCTACGCACGCACGCACGAACATGCGTACCGACATCAAGTCAAAAATAGTCAAAACGGATATTTCCATCAAAATCTCGATAGCTGAATTTTGTCGGTTTCACAATACTTTCTTGTACTTAGTACAAGTAAAAATCAGTCGTCAGAAAAAACTGATGGCAATCATTTTTTGAAATAAGAGAGATATTATGATAATAATTGATCGAATTTCGGCATCCATCTCTTAGCTCGGATTTAGCACCATGAGACTACTGATATATAAATCATATGAGAAGTATAGTTGAAATGTACTTAGCTCTCAAAATTTATCTTTTGACAGAATGACATAATTGAAAAAACATTGAAAGAAGTGTATAAGTATTGAAAGAAGTTATGTTGGAATAGTATATTCTACAATACGTATTGGAATGGCCTATATTCTGAACGAGCGAAAAGTTTGTAAACCGAGCCGAAGGCGAGGATTACGGTTCGCGAGTGTGGAATACGCCATTCCAAACATGTTGTAGACTATACTTTCTCTAACAAGGTTTTGGAAACTCACCAATATTTCAGAGGAAACTTAAAAAATTATTAAATGTCAAACGTCAAATCCAGATATGAATACTTGAATTGTTAGGAAGTAACCATGTTAGTAGCCAAACTGACAGCTTCTGATTCGTCGAAATGATTCTAAAGGCTTACAGAATCATTCTACACGGCATACGGAATCATTCTAAGCGATTTTTTGGAAAGTCATTCGTTCCAACATAATTTTTGGTTATGGAATATGCAAATTCATTCATGCAAACTTATAAGCTTATGCTTCCCGACGAATAGGAACAGAAAGCTATAAAAAGTTGTGAAATCGAACTCATCCGAAATGATCCAAATGTGGAGTTTGGAGAAAAGTTGCGTCTGCTAGACCCGTATCGTTCATGCGTATTGCTGCGAAGAGCAAACCAATCCCATTTTGTTGGGATTTTACTAGCGAATTAGAGCGAATTCCACAGTGCAAAACCAAAAAATGAAACAGATAGAATGACTTTTCAATCACATCTACCGTGATATAATAGCTAGCAATTCATCTGGCTAAGTCGTCTCTAAAAAATTACTGAATTTTTCAAGCTGAGAAGAAATTTCCTCAAGGTTGTAGCAAAATGTATATTTTTTCTGTGTGATATACGTCGAGGTATCAAGATAAAAATTCCAATGCTATTAATTCTTCATCATAATCATCACACAAATCTTATCCGAGTGCCAGTGCCATATCGTATGCACGAATAGCAGGCAAATACTACAGCATTCGCATGATTTCGTACGAATGGAGCTCGCCCGAATTCGTCATCAGACGGCCAGCCTCACAGTTTCGAAGACCATTTTGTCTGTTTAACGAACATAAATGCCATATGAAATAAGAAAACTTGCTGCTTTTTAGACGTGATGACAAGAATGTAAAGACTTAGAAAGCACTTCCATTAAAACTGAAAAGCAAATTAAAAGATACAAATAATGAAAATAATGACAGATGCCAGTTTATTCGCTATTTGATTGATTAGAGCTCCAACAACGTACGACAAATGACAAAACATGAGCTTTCCAGCCTGTAGCAAAAAGAACAATAACTGCTTCAACTTTTAATAGTATCGACAAACTGTAACATCAAGTTTATAAATTGAGCCTGAAATCTCAAGTTTATGTCACAAGATATCGTGGAAATCATTCTAAGTAAGAGTAGTTAGACTATTCCCACTTCCAAGAAGCAGTTGCCGCAAGAGGCTCCTCCAGAATACATCATTTTTCTCTACTGCCGTATTCACTCTTTAATTCACTCACATAAAATATTTATTCAAACGAAAATCTTCCACAACATTCATCAATTTATTTTTCCATCATTTACAGCTTGTCATACCACTGAGCAAATATAAATAATGAATAATATGATCTGTCGATTCTCGATACTTGTTATATTTTTACATGGATGGTGCTAGTAATGTGCCCCAGTACTTAGTCATAAATTTCTCATGGATGAAACTCTTGTGACAAATTATGGACATATTTTGATACGTCAAAGAGAACTTAATGAGCCCTACGGAAAGAATTCTGGTTGACATCGAAGTGCATCTTATCTTCTAATTCATCAATTTTATTTTTCGCGGAATCATGCGTTTCAAACAGAACAGCAATGTGGCGTAATCATTGCATCCAAAAACTAATGAAAATGCCACACTCTTTCTTGATCAATTTCGTAAAAAACTAATTGAGAACTCATTCGCATTCGTATTTGCATTCATCTCCCGCATTGTCATTCTTATTTATTATTACTCTGCTGTATTAATCTATAACTTTAAAAAATTGTACACCTACCTGTAATAGGTATTCCAGTATTCTTTTGGTATTCTTCTATTGCTCCTCTCATATCTTCATGTGTCACTTCATCCATTGTTTTATTTTTCATATAACCAAACCTCATCAAATAATTCTGCAAGAAGTTTTACCTGAATACAGTAATTATCCATGGTAGGTACTCACCATTCCTTTTTCGTTCGTCATAGGTGCACAACCAATCAAGGAGACAAAAAAATGTAACAAGCATAATAATAATAAACTCATTTTGGTTGAGATTTAATAAAATGTATATTTGAAGAAATTATCATGAAAGGTCAAACAACCAAATTATTCTTGATAATACAATATATTTAGTGAAATTACATAGTCAGCATTAGAATAAATATTGATAAATATGGCAGAGGTCCTCAAAATAATATTAGCATGATAAATAATCTTGTAGTGACATTTCTTGTGACTAAAATAGAAAAACAGTTATAGTTATTTTGCAATACGCTATGTTTCATGAACATACCATGATTCTGTCTTCTACATTAAACTTAAAAACTCTATTTCCTTTGAAGAAATAAAAATACTTATATTGATTGCCATTCTCGTAATACAACGCATCTATTGCATTAGGAATACCCGGCCAGAAGCTGGAAATGGGTTTTGGAAATCCGGACTGCATCACCATGTCGTCGTACCGGTAATAATTTGAACCTGAGTTGTGTGAAAAACATTGCGTTTGACAAGCATTTAATGAAAAAAAAAAAATACCTTTAAAAATGTAAGTTCTGTCTCCATAAGTTGTACCATCATCAATAAGAGACTCAATATGTTTATCATCATCAGCTTTTTTCATCTGACCATCATATTTCCAAATACCCTTTCCATCATGCAAATAAGTTACATCTTTGTAATGATAAACAGCATCTATAGAACTTGGGCTTCCGTTCCATTTTTCCGAAATCAGTTTGGGATAATTTGAGTCCATTTTCCCATTTTGAATCTTCCAAATATAATTGTTTTTTGTTATAAATGCTGCATCATCTTCGTAGAATGCTGAATCTATGTTGTTGACACTGCAAAGATCCATCTCTTTCTTACCATAAAGATTCTGAAAAATTCCTACTTCTTTAGTAACGAATCTAGTTCCTTATTTATTTGAGCTAGTGAATTTTGTACGTACTTGAATCCTAAAAATATCTTCACTATGTAGTTTAAGATTAGGATCATAAGGAGGAATAGAAGGATACATCAAAGCATCCCCATTCTCTGAATGTTCTAATCCCAAAGAATGTCCTATCTCATGTGCTGCTACTGTTAACAAATTAATTCCTCTTCTAGTATTCGTTGTCCATTCCTCATTATCAAAATACATGTCTCCTATTTCCTACATTCAAAAATTAAAAATAATTTTGAGGAAATACTGAGCTTCTTACCGGAAAATATGCAAGAGCTAATGTTTGTCCTGGTCCATCGCCATCATTATGAAATGTTATATCAATGTCGGATTTACCAAATTTCTTTTCAAAGAATTCCAGGGGTGTATTATCTGCCCAAAATTTGAATGCCTTCTGAAACTCTCTTCTTGATGCATCTGCACTTAAACCATTAAGAGGAAAATTCTTGAATCTGTATGTTAGTCTTTGCTTCCTCCAAATTTCTAGAACAAAAAATGTCCTGATGTGAACTCCTCCGTACCATATCGTAATTGATCTTGATTAACGAAAAAAATGGAAGAATCATCTAGATGGTGAAAGCGCATTTTTGACAGCTCATGAATGCTTGTTACTTCAGAGATTTCGCAAATTACCATCTCTCACAATTACTGAGCTTGAAATCAAGCAGTTTGGGCAAACTTACGAAACAGCAGCTTCCATTTAGTACTAGTTTCAAGTTGACTATCTGATAGGTACATAATTTATGCATGTACAAATTCAAAAATACCTTTTAATCTTCATTGTTTAGTTATTGACTGACGGGATGTCAAGTGCTGTACCTTAAAATGATAATTTGATCTTTATCAAAGCTATATAAAAAAATACAGCAAAAGTAAACAAATTCTCATCCAATAATAATAATTCATTCTAATAAGCTTCAAATTCGCATCAAACAAGTCATTGAATGAATCCCGGACAGATTTGACAACTGTACATAATAATAGTGACACCGGCGGCGAAAGTTGTAACTAAATTTTTATCTACTTGAATAAACTTTAGTTGCCATATCCCTAATGTCATATATATCTATGGGCATTGTTTCACTTGAAACAAATAATTGAATAATTTAATCTTCCACAATCACTGAGCTTGAATTAAAGCAATTTGTGCAAACGTACGAAACAGCAGCTTTTATTTAGTACCAGCTTCAAGTCTGTAAATAGTATAGTTCTTGAGAACTCAGCGTCACGCCAGCCGACCAGCCAGCCAGCCAGCCAGGCAACCAAAGTGAATATAATAGCGCTTTTTAGCGCATTTTTTGGAAAAAAGCGCTATTATATTCACTTTGGCTGTCTGGCTGGCTGGCTGGCTGGCTGGCTCGCTGGATGTCGTGACGCTGAGTTCTCAGCAACTATACTATTTACAGACTTGAAACTGGTACCAAATGAAAGCTGCTATTCCGTAGGTTTGCACAAATTGATTTAATTCAAGCTCAGTGATTGTGGAAGATTGAATTATTCAATCACTTGTTTCAAGTGAAACAATGCCTATGGATATATATGACATTAGGGATATGACAACTAAAATTTATTAAAGTAGATAAAAATTTAGTTACAAATTTCGCCGCGGGTGTCACTATTATTATGTACAGTTGTCAAATCTGTCCGGGATTCATTCAATGACTTGTTTGACGCGAACTTGAAGCTTATTAGAATGAATTATTATTATTGGATGAGAATTTGTTTACTTTTGGTGTATTTTTTTTTATATAGCTTTGATAAAGATCTAATTATCATTTTAAGGTACAGCACTTGACATCCCGTCAGTCAATAACTAAACAATGAAGATTAAAAGGTATCTTTGAGTTTGTGCATGCATAAATTATGTACCTATCAAATAGTCAACTTGAAACTAGTACTAAATGGAAGCTGCTGTTTCGTAAGTTTGCCCAAACTGCTTGATTTCAAGCTCAGTAATTGTGAGAGATGGTAATTTGCGAAATCTCTGAAGTAACAAGCATTTATGAGCTGTCAAAAATGCGCTTTCATCATCTAGATGATTCTTCCATTTTTTCCAAAAAATGCGCTAAAAAATCTATATCTTTAAAAGCGAAATATCATTTACTGATTCAACACCAAATCTCAAAAACCGCCTTGCCGATTAGACTGAAATTTGGCAGGTGAGTAGTATGTCGGAAGTAGACGACAGTTAAGAAAGGATTTTGCAACAGGGCCGAATTAAGGAAGGTTTATTTGAAAGTTCCATGTTTTGGTAGAGGTATAAAATTCAGGATGGAAAGAATAAATACCACAATATAACATTTCGACTGTGTTGGATTGAGGTGGTACAGAGAGGGCTATATTTCACTCTGAGAGCTGTCAACAGAATATTAAAAAGTATTAATTACACTGAATTTTCGTATATAATATCACAAGGGACTGTAATTTTATCAATAAATTTTTCTTGAAAACATTGATTACCTAGCAACATCGTGAGAGTCATCTGTCCGATTAAATCACGAGAGCGTAGCTCGAGGGATTTCATCTGAGCAGATGACTCGAAGGATGTTGCTTAAAGGTAATCAATGTTTGAAAGAAGAATTTATGATAAAATTTAAGTCGCGAGTGGTATTTGTGGAGAATATTTCTCGAATGAAATTGCTACTATAAGTACCTATTAAATAATGATAGTTGCAACTAATAACCTTTCTTATTGACAAATGCACTAAATTGTCTTCATATACTCTTGTATTTTTTGACTTTTTGTTTTCAATTTCATTATTTTCGGCGAAAAATGCATTTCCAATACGATTAAATTTTGACATTTCCCAGAACTGATTGTTTGTTTATATTAGAACTGTGTATTGTTTCTCCATGACAAAGGCAATTTATCGCAATAGATCGCTTGCCAACGGGAATTTACCGAGGTAACGGGAATTTTCAGAGGTAAATTCCCGTTGGCAAGGAATTTATTATTATAATTGTCATTGTAACTATGAAAAATTTGTCAGTATAATTGACATGAGTGAAATAATCGCAGATAAGTAGTTTGTGAGGAACAAAGGTCATTTGATCAAGGATTTTGCGATAGGGTCGAATTAAAGAGACATAAAGGTGATTGCAAGTTCGTAAGAAAGCTCTATTCCTTTGCTGTTAGACGTATGAAATTTGATATTCAGGTGGACAAAGGGAGAAAAATATATACCGTAATATTATTTTTTTGACAGAGATGGATTAAGGTAATCCAAGGAGAATAAAACTATCTGTGGGATTCCTTTTGTTTTTGATACAAGGAACTTGAATCATAATAATTTTCTTTGAAAGTCCGATGCTTTTAATGTCAATGTCATAGTCATACTGTAATATGATTTTTACAACAAAGATGGATTAAGGTTGCCAACAAAATATTAAAAGATACGAGCTACCTTGAAACTTCGTAGGTGAGTAGTTTTTCCTCTCCTTTTATTCAACCTTACTTTACGTTGCACGTACAGCAGTGCCTCTTTGACGTCCATTTTAAAACTGGTAACGATTCTGGTGTCTCTCTGATGTCTCTTTTCGTAGCTCAGAGACACCACGGCTACGTAACCGGTAGCGCTACCGGGGTGTCCTAGTGAAATATTGCCCTAAAGTCATTCGGAACTGTTCGCTCACAGTTGCGAATTAATATACTCTGTACCTCAGTTCAGGATCCGCTGGATACAAGAGCCATAGAACATAATATCATCTCAGTGTCTAAGCGTTCGATCCTATTCATTTGAACGGCGTTGCAGAACTTGTGAGTTATTTTCTGCTTCGTATAAATAGATTACCTTACATGAAAAATTAACCAGAAGCAAATTGTAGACGAATTGAGGAACGATTGGTAGGTACGCTTAAGATTTTTCGAAACATTCTTGGATATAGATGAACAGATAATAAAAGAAAAAAATCGAGTTGATATACTCACTGTTAGAATTTATAAAAAATCTGTTATCTGGATGTCCACATCTTGGACGTTTCATCTCCTGCTCCGTTATTTCATCCAGTTCACCTACAACAAAAATAATGTCATTTAGTTCCTATTAAAATTATATTTTGTAGTTAAAACATTTATACCTGTTACAGGAAGTGACATCCGTTTTTGGTAGTATTTCAAGGAGTTCTGATAATTTTCTTCACTTCCGATCTTATTCGACATGTATCCATATTTTTTGAGAAAATTCTAAACACATTATTCTTAATTCAAACACAAAATTATATTTTCATTTTTACCTTGCATTCCTTTTTGCTCATTGGTGCACATTGCATCGTTGACAGGAACACAAAAATAATTATTACTTCCCGTACGAACATTTCTTGCTCAATTCATAAAAATCTGACACTTGAATGAGTTCAAGTTTAGATCGCACGTATTTATATTATTCTTATCAACAATGTATACAATGTTTTCCTCCCTGCTTTGGATTTTTCAAAGGTTAAGGAAAAATATAATGAACTCTGATTCCAAAACTTAAATATTTATTACTCGAAAACTACAATCATATATAAATATTTTAAATGTAATATCAACAAGATAACCACCTCTCCAGAGATATAGTCTTCATCTGAAATTTAAAAGTCAGTAAATTGAATATATGAATATTCAAATTAGCATACTCACCAATTGTTTATTTAAATTGAATTTGTAAACTTTAGCATCTTTAAATAAATAAAAATATTCTTTCCGATCATAATACAAGGCATCAATAGTAGAAGGTGCTCCTTTCCAAACTGAAGCTATTTGTTTCGGAAACTCTGGCTCTAAAACTTGTTTTCCATTTGTCATATCGAAAGACCACATTTCTGATCCTACAATTCAAATTGTTATTCATAATACAAAATAAAAATACCAGCATATAAAATACCTGAAAATAAATATAATTTATTACGGTACATTTCAGCAGCATTTAAACTTTTCACCAGTTTGCGATAATCATGTTTTTGTCCGTCATATCTCAGGATGCTTCTATTTTCAGCAAAATATATGTTGTTTTTATAATGATATGCTGCATCTACATTATCAGAAATCCCGTGCCATAGTTCGCTGATTTCTTTTGGAAATCCTAGTTGTATTTTTCTGTCCTTAAGTTTCCAAGATAAATTATTTTTGATTACGTACAAACTTTGGTCTTCAGGAGAGAAAAATACTGTATCTATCTGATCAATTTTACATAGATCAAGTTGTGTTGAAGGAGTTTTCGGCGCTCCTTTTTTCCCATACAGATTCTGCAAACAATTAAAAACATAAATAGAGCTTAATCAATTAACTTCAAATTCATCTAAATACAAATGACACTGGAAAAATTATTTAACCAAATATAAAGGCAGCATAAAAAAGACGTTGTTTTTAAATTCGTTTCTCTACTCCTTCAGGAAAAAAACTTTTCGTCAACTTAGGCTTCACTACACTTGATAAAAGTTGTTTCTTCAAGATATTAGTTCAGCAAATCTTGGTTGTGGGTAAGACAACTTGAGACTAATGCATTTTCATGCAATTTATGATCCCCGTTGTCCACAATATTCGTCATTTTTTTTCTCACTATCTTCATGCGTGATTGGTTTTTTTTTTAAAACGAAGATTGCTGGAAAATCGTTCATTTTTTTTATAGTTACATACGCACACACAATTTCCTTTTGTCATGATCCGATTCTTATGCTTGACCTAATGACTAATAGTTCATAGGATGATAACATGTCATTTTTCCTTAAAAAAATTTTACCATTGAGATCATTTTTCTGGGCCTCCGTAATCGAGAATCATTACCGTTCAAATTTCTTTCAATAACATTTTTTTCGATAAAATACTTGTTTTTAACATACGGCAAATAAATGGTCATGAGATTAGAGACGGGTACTCGGTTAATTTGGATCCTTGATCGATATCCTTCAAGAAAAAGGCTTGTTCTCTGATTTTTTATGGTTGCTAGAAGTTATTTCTTGAAGATATATTTGTTCGAATATATTGGCTGTGGGTAAAGTAATTTCCTCTTGGCTTTTGCTCCGTTGTCAACAATCTTCGCCTCTATTTCTTGTTAATATTTTTCTCTTTGTCATCACATGTGATTTCTTTGTAATTGTTAAGTTATCTTCATGTACTCGATAAGAAAAATATTGCTACAACTTTATCTGCTGACTCTTTGGTTTTAAATTTCATGAGAAACCAGAATTGTCTGTATTCCCATTATAAAGGACAACTAGGACATAGTGATAAATCCTCGACCTATCTACAGTCAAAATTCTACTCCTCCGCAATTTATCTGAGAGCTAAAACTTGTCACGTTCTATTTCTGATAACTGTTTTCTTTCTATTTTTCGAAATTGAAGAATTTTATTAATAAAAATAAATGAATCAGTGCCAAATTCTGTTAAACATTGCCGAAGTGCAATCCTCATGTAAGGATTCAAATAGAGTAACCTAACTTCAGCCAAATATTTAGGACGTTCTCTTCAACTTCTTTTGGCATATTTAGCAAAGCACCTGTTTGTGAATATAAAGAAAATAAATTTTAAGCTCTCGTATATACCAACTACTAGCGACCTCATTTGTTTGACTAAACTGGCTTAACTGTGGCACCTATATCGCTATATCTGGTTCTAGATTTCAGCCCGGATGCTCGATCACCTAATTACCTAGGACCCAATTCTACTAGATTTGAGAGCGATGATGCAGACATCATGTAATCTTGTAGCTTCTCCTTCTAGTCGGAGAGCCCATGACCCATGTTTCATGAATTGTGGATTCAGATAGAAATTTTGTACAACAGTATCTTTAGGTAAGATATATAGGTAAATGAGTGTTTGCCTAACCTAACTGGGTACGCCAAGTACTGCGCATAAGAAAGGTGTAAAAAAATATGTGCCAAAAAAAGTTTTTAATTCAGAAGCTGACAAGTACATAGTATTCAAAAGTTGAGTTTATTTTAAATAACAAAATAAATATGGCAGACAGTTTTGGGCGGGTCAATATTGAACCAAAATACCCCAAAGTTGTATTTCCAAAAATTAAAATGAAGTGATTGAATCGCGCAGAAATTTTTATAGCATCTTAATTAGATATATTTAAAATTATTTGCAAAAAGCCAGACACTTTATCCATGATTCAATAACTGGCCAACAATAAAATAATTTGTTTACACCTTTCTTAAATGCGCAGTACCTGACGTACCCAGGTAGGTCAAGCCAACACTCATTTACCGATAAATCTTGCCTAAAGATACTATTGTACAAAATTTCTATCTGAATCAAACCCTTCATGAAACATGGGTTATGAGCTCTTGGACTATTAAGCTCTATTGTTAGATTCCCTATCCTACTTACCAGATTTAGTACGTATGTTTATTTAAAGCATTTTCAGTCATCTCCAGATTTTCCTCACGTTTATTTTTCATGTCACCTGTAGTGGTACCACATCGAATCGTCATTGACATAATTCCATCTCGTCTTCAACCCTCAGTCTTTGTCATCTTGATCTGGATCTCATTTTAATGGAAGAATAACCTGATTTAGTCTCTGTCATATCCCTATGATAAATTTCAATCTGGAATATGTCCAGCTTCCAACGGTAAATTAACTATAGTAGACTCAGTTGTTGTGGTTCCACCAGTGATTTATAAACCATATCAATATCGGGTTCTTTTTAACCATTTTGTAATATCTTTTTGAATCAGGTCCATAAACGTAGTTTTTGTATTTAAATTAATATGTAAACTTGTGCTCGAGTTGAGAATTGCCACCAGCCACCATGACATTTATTCTGTTCTATAGGCTATGTGCAAGGGGGCGGAGTTTGAACAAATATCGATGCGAGCGCTCATGGTGAGCACCATTGTAAGCATTGAACTCCATTTCTCAGAATACGTCATTGAGCTGTCATTGAGCATTGTAGTTTAAAAGTGAAAATAATTGCATATGAAACATAGGAAAACGCTTTTTCTGTTTTAGGCTGTTGTGTAAAGGATGATTCAAATGAAATATAGTTTCATAGATTTCATGTACCCAGTTATAACATAAAAAACGAGTGAAGTGAATCAAAGCGGTAAATAGAGTATTGTCTGTCTTTCATTATTAATCTATATAATAAACATGTTTGTAATTCAATTGGGAAATTAGAAATATTCATCATCGATTTGGGATTCATGAATTTATCTCTATCTCTAATTTGTAAGGTGTTTCAGTTAGAAGTTTGTCGGATGCACTTCGCAATAATTTTATTGTTAATATTGTCAGCGACATATTCTTCAACATGTTTAATATGGCAAAACTAATTTCACGCTTTTCTTCAATGCTTCCCCGGTAAAAGAGATACAGTGTTTGATAAATACAAACCTGATCCGCAAGATCATCGGCGTCATAATTTGAGGTTATCCTGTCAATTTGGACGAATTAAGACGTTTTCTCTAATAGGTACGTTATAAATGAAGTAAAAAATACTCAAAATAAATAATTTCAACGTACCTTTTATGCTATGCAAGTTATATTATACGCACACAGCTGAATTAAATAAATATTAGTACGTTTAAGAAATTATAGGTATGAAACAATGATAAAATGGGAGTTCAATCGTGCTCCACTGCCCACTAGAGGCGCTAGTAGAGTCCATGCACGTATCCTATATTTCACAATTTGTTTATTCTTTAAAATTTCATCTCTCGCCGCTTTTGTTAGACTTTATTTGATATTATGAAATTTCCATTCCTTTCCGGTAAATATCTGGTGAATATATTTTAAGATATTATTTAGATTTACTATTCTGTCGCATCTTCATGGACATAAGGACATTCACAAATCACATGTGCTTTTACAAAATTTTATCACAAGAACTTTCTCAGGTATGTGTCTAGGGATCAAAATCAATTGTGTGGGACTCAACTTCTCAATTAACTTTTTTATTAATGTTATATTGAAAAATCAAGTACTTTGGCAAGTTCGAACATTGAGCGATAAAAATTTTCAGTCGATTTCTTCTCCCTACAGATTATTTGACTCAAATTTCACATACGACACCGAAAACCGAATAATTCTGGAATTTGGTACTTGAGTACCAGATATGCAATTAATTGAATGTATCCAGTTCTGGATATCTATTCCGGACTGTAAAATCAATCGGAATATATTTATAATACATATGTTTGTGGGTATCAAAAAAAAAATGCTGTCTACTGATGTAATCACGTAATATTATATTTCGTAGAAGGGTAGTTTTGATTCAACTAGGGTTTGGCTTCGGGCTGTTACAATTCCAATAAAAAATCAAGGAGCTTCGATTTTGTTCAAAGACCAAATATTATCGCTCTTAGTCAAATTAAGAGAAGTCTCGGTTGTAATCGAATTCCGGATATCCAAAAACACTGAATTCGGAATTGAAAAAAAAACAAATTCTAATAACAGGTATCCGGGTGATATTAAATATGATTGCGTTTGGTTTCTACCACCAGTTGTTATAAAGCTCTTTGGCGGAGAATAAATTTGGATTTAGTATTGACCAGATTGTTTCCCTACAAATTTGCAAGCAAAAATCGGTACATACTGTAGTCACAATATTTATACGATTATTACTACTCTCACCTGAATTCTCCAAATGTCGTCTTCAAACAGATCCAAAGAAGGGTTGTATGGAAGAATATAAGGATTCATCAAAGCATTTGCGCTATTTGAATGCTGCAATCCTAAGGAATGTCCAATTTCATGTGCAGCAGTATTAAATAGATTGGTGCCTTTATATGAACCGGCAGTCCATTCTTCCGCATCGAAATATATATCACCAACTTTCTAAAATTTATCACAAAAAAGTTTAATGAAGAAAATTATAAATACATAATCTTACTGGATAATATGCATAAGCTAACGTGTTGCCTATTCCATCACCGCTAGAAGCTGGCGGAAAATTGACATCTATGTCGACTTGTCCTTCTTCCTTGAATTCAAATTTAACTGGAATGTACTGAGCCCACAGATCAAACGCTTTAGAGATCTCTTTAATTGCCGTTGATCGGCTCAATCCATTTCTTGGAAAACTTTTGAATTTGTATGAAAGTACAGATTTTTCCCATGGATCTTTGGAAAGAATAACATTGAAAGTAAGATTTTTATTCGTCATGCAATAGGTTCTTACTTTTTGAGAAGATATTGGTCAGATTGTCAGATTTCCCACATCTAGGTTTTTGCATCTGTTTTGTAGTTTTTACATCAAGTTTTCCTGCAATATTACATGTACTTTTATTGTCACTTCTTGAAGCATTACCACAAATAAAATAATAGAGGAAGTATTGTAATCATGATTTTTTGACAGTTTGAGATTTCCACTGAACCCGAAAAACATAATTTCAGAAAAAATCGGTCTGTTGGTCTGTCTGGAAGTACGACAACTTGAGAACGCGTACGAATTTTTGACTGAAATTTTATATTTAAGCTTTTAATCAAAAAGCTAGATTAAAGTTCGTAGATGACCCTTTTCAACCAGTAGTACCAAAACTTTATTGATGGAACTTTTTAGTTTTTGCGATTATTATATAAACGGTAGTATTTATCATAAAATATGAAATAACTAAAACTAATCCTCGAATGATTTGGCACAACATTAATATTTTTTCAAATTATCAGCGGTTCATTTGTTATTAGCAAAATTTAAATTATTTTAAAATTCGCTATATTTTTTAGAACCAAAGAAATAATGAGAATCATAATGTGGAGTTAGAATCATTATCACTCATATTTTGACATCACAAGCAAAGGTTTGTAAATTGTTTTTTTAAAAATAAGTAATATGGCTCTATCGTGTTTGGTATCAAATTGAAGCTCTTGTGGAGATAATTCTAGTAGAAGTGTCAAAGAGGATATTTAAACGATTGTTTCTGCCAGAAATCATTTAAATGATGTCTAGTTTGGTATCAATTTTAAGCTCTTATAGACCGCGGTACAGAACCCCTTTCTTCGGATTATTTACACTCTTTTGAAACTTTGTGAGTGGCTTCATTTTAATAAGTCCGACAACTTTTTTATTTGCGAAAATCTTTGAAACTGCTGCATTTTCCATCGAACAGCCTAAAAAGACATCGATTTTATGATTTATTCTTAATCAATAACATTGCTCTCTTTTATAGTTTAATCGTAAGATCATAATAGCAGAAACACACACAATATTTTATCCGACAAAAATATGTGACGTTTGGCATAACCCCCATCTCAACCATGTCAAAATTACTGGTTTTGTTAGAATATTGACATTCTGTTGGAATTCTCAGTACTATCAAATAAACATTAATAAAGTTGAGTGGTGATATTGTTCGATAAAATTTCGGCTGCATATTTTCAGTCCGAAGCTCTGAAAATGTCAATTCTCTATGAGTTTGGTTTGCTGATTAACACTCATTTATTTTAAATGTTTTCCCCCTTGGAGTGATGTACAGAAAACATGGGTACGATCGTTCGACAAAATATCTGCTGCGTATTCATAAGAAATTCAAAAAACTTATTTCGCAAATTCTCACTAATGATATGTTGAAATCGATCTCTAAAGATAAGTACCGTGATATTCTTTAATGTAATACCATAGAAGGTAGAAAGAATAATCTTCTTCTACCTGCTATGGACCAAGTTAGAGAAATAAAGACGTAGAGATTTAAAGAATATTGCTTTTTGATCTCACAAATAGATGTACAAAATTTGGTCGAAAGGTAGACTCAATATTGTGCGCATACAAACACAGAAAACACTACTTTTTATTTCTTTATTTTATACTGGCAAAACGGCGCACTCTTTTTGTCGGACAATATATTGTTTGATCAAGAAATATACTCACCTATATGTATGATTTTTGTCCGACAAGAGTTAATCAGCAAACCAAACTCATAGAATTGACATTTTCAGAGCTTCGGACTGAAAATATGCAGCAGAAATTTTATCGGACAATATCATCACTCAACTTCACTAATGTTTATTTGATAGTACTGAGAATTCCAGCAGAATGTTAATAATCTAACAAAACTTGTAATTTAGACATGTTGGAGATGGGGGTTACGCCGAACGCCACAATATTTTTGTCGGACAAAATATTGTGTGTGTTTTTGCTATTATCATTTTACGATTAAACTATAAAAGAAAGTGATGTTATTGCTCAAGGATAAATCATAAAATCGACGTCTTTTCAGGCTATTTGATGGAAAATGCAGCAGTTTCAAAGATTTTTGCAGATAAAAAAGTTGTTGGACTCATCAAAATGAAGCCACTCACAAAGTTTCAAAAGAGTGTTAATAATCCAGAGAAAGGGGCTCTGTACCGCGGTCTATTAGTAGATATCAAAAATAAATAATTAAGTAGTGAAATCCACGTTACCATCTTCAAGTTCAAATCACACTTTCGGCGATCAAATTTCGAAACTGTTTGTTTCAATGAATTGAGAACCCCGAAAATCTAGAAAAGGATTTTCCATTTTCAAAAATACTTATTTTATGTAAGGACTCAAAAATGACCGCCATCTGTCACTTTAGTAATGATAGCTATCACTTTGACAACGACAGCTTTCGCTTTGAAATATGCAATAAATTGATGCGACACTCTAAATTCCTGAAAGCGGAATTTATGAAATTCTTGGGAAAGCTTCAGTCAGGAGCCTCTGAAGTAGGGAGGCCCTAGACGTGCACCTCCGCCTAGTATGTTCAGCTATTTTAGCAGATGCTGCGAATTTTTGTATGCAACAAGAATTGAATTTATTGTTTTCCAGAAGCAATAATATATTTCTTATAACAGAACAGGTGATGCCAGTTGTGCGACCATGGCGTTTAATTAATGAAGATAATTATGGATTCGTTCTCCTTTCACACAAAGTTATCCAATATTTCATTATTGAGCAATATAGTCCAAGAGCCCGCTCGGAAATACTACCTTGAATCGTTAAACGATTCTTACGTATTCTAAACGAGTCGTCGTGAAAACATTACCCTTAAAAGTCAACGGTGCCATGTTTTATTCTGCCAGAAGCAGTTAATATTAATTATTTATTCTGTGAATTTAACGCACAAACTACCTATTTATGTTAGACACTTGAAAATTACACTGGAACATGCATTTTTATGTGTAAAACAAGAAAAACTCACGGTGCCGAGTCTCATTCTGCCACAACCCCCGGCACCGTGGCTTCAAAGTGGTTGGAAACATCGATAAAGTACCTTTTTCTGTTAGACGAAAAAGTTCTTTACAAAAATTGAAGCCAGAGACCTGACGAATTCAAAGAACCAACGGTGCCGACTCTCATGTTGCCAGAAGTCCTCGGCACCGTGGATCAAAGCGGTTGCTCGCGCGGCCTATTTTCAGTCTGAATAAAATCTGCATACATTTATTTTTGATGCAACAGTACCTTAAAAGGGAGACTGTAAGGTGTAGTATGAAATAATATTTGATATACTTCCATCCTATCATCTAAGAATGATTAAATCTAGAGTAACTAAGTTTTTAGAATAAATGCATACCTTTTTAAGTCCGGTAAACTGATAAAAGCAATCAGAGAACAAATGTATAAATGAAATGAAATCAATCAATCATCGAAGCATACCAATAAAAAATTGAATTGAGTGAACTTCATACTTACTTGTACAAAGTACAAGTAAGTATTGTGTAGTCGACAAGATTCACATTTCGAGATTTTGATAAAAACATTCGTATAATTTTGAATTTTTGTATTTTAGACTGGCTTAGGATCTAGTTGTGCTCCTCGCAATGTGGTTGCAATCGTCTGTACCGCAAGTGCATTTCACTTGAAACTTTTTTTAATTTTTCCGTATTAATCCAGAAAGATTAGCCGTGGGATACTGAAATTCAGTATTTAAAATTGCTGTAGCATTTGAATGATTATCTCTTATTATTGTACTAAAAGACTGAACCGGAAGTGCACTCTATATAACAGACTCTCCGAATTTTCCACATAAATTGAAAACAATCAAAAATTCTGAAACATTCAATTATTTGTTCCACAAAATTTCAAATCTAAGAATCGATTTTGACACCATCGTCTCAGATCGGGGAGCAACTGTATACCCGTGTTTCGTCCTTAATAGGACTCGTCAGTACAGTATAGCCAAGAACCCAAGATAGTCAGGGCTTGGATCCCAAAGTGTTCAAACTCATATGGATAGATGGACTGCAAAAGTAAAAACTATATGCAGCGCCATCTATAAACATTGTCACAATTAATTTGTGACCTCTACATTATTCACATGCCTTAACTGGCTTCATGCTCGATTTTTGATTGTTTTCAATTTATGTGGAAAATTCGGAGAGTCTGTTATATAGAGTGCACTTCCGGTTCAGTCTATTAGTACAATAATAAGAGATAACCATTCATTCTTAGATGATAGGATGGAAGTATATCAAATATTATTTCATACTACACCTTACACTCTCCCTTGCATCAAAAATACATGTATGCAAATTTTATTCAGACTGAAAATAGGCCGCGCGAGCAACCGCTTTGATCCACGGTGCCGAGGACTTCTGGCAACATGAGAGTCGGCACCGTTGGTTCTTTGAATTCGTCAAGTCTCTGGCTTCAATTTTTGTATAGGACTTTTTCGTCTAACAGAAAAAGGTACTTTATCGATATTTCCAACCACTTTGAAGCCACGGTGCCGGGGGTTGTGGCAGAATGAAACTCGGCACCGTGAATTTTTCTTGTTTTACACATAAAAATACATGTTCCAGTGTAATTTTCAAGTGTCTAACGTAAAAAGGTAGTTTGTGCGTTAAATTCACAGAATAAATAATTAATATTAATTGCTTCTGACAGAATAAAACATGGCACCGTTGACTTTTAAGGGTAATCTTTTCACGACGAATCGTTTAGAATACGTAAGAATCGTCTAACGATTCAAGGTAGTATTTCCGAGCGGGCTCTTGGACTAATAGAATAGTTTGTATAAGCTGTGATCGTACCTGACACTGGAAGAGAATAGGTGCGCTGAAACTTTTCTAACGCTGTTTTATACTCCAAATCCTTACATTTCATGGTGGAAAGATACCCATAGTTCATCAAATATCTCTGAAATAATTTTAGGTCTAATTCAATGAATTGAATCCAAACTCTTTATTAGTCCCACAATTTATTACACTTACTTTAGAGTCTTCAGTTTTGATTGGTGCATTTTGGACGAACGAAAGCACGAATGGTAACACAAAATAAAATTGAAGATGCATCATCAAATCTAAACTCACAATATAATGATACTAGAATGTAATGTACGGTATTTATAAACGTATTTTATCTCGTATTTTAAGAAGTTCAACCTTTTTTAAACATCCTGCTGATTGGAACCAAATAAATAAATATAAAAATGGGGAATGCACAAAATGATTGGGAATTTTCAAAGATTCTTTATTTTGATAAATTAGTCATCAATACAAATAAAATTACATTTCTCACTACCATTTGTCTTATTCTACGAAAATAATAGGTAGGTATTTCGTCAACTATATCTATTATAAGTCATACTATTAGTGGACAAATCATTTATATCTATTTTTACTCTTCCAAAAAAGTCCGAAACTTGTAAAAACCCAATGATAACAAAATTATTTTGGAATAACGGCAATATTTTTATAATATTAGTTTATACTTTGTTTTATTTAATTTTATTTATAAATTTGTTTATCACTCAAAATATTGTCCCTAAGGACTTGAGGTATCTTTTAGACTATATTATATTTTTTATTTATTTTTAAATTGTGTCTTAAGTCAAAGCAAATTTTACATCAAACATGAACAATAGTCAGGGCTGTTTTACAGCATCTACAGGTGGATTCCGCATGTAAGACCAACTCAAAATGTTCTGCCTGAAATTTTTGGTAGTGAATATTTCATTTTAATTTTGAGCTATGAATGTACCTTTATATTGATATCAATTACTTCTTACGAAATCCACCAAAATTATAACAAGAACAAAGTGAAGTTACACTGTGCATTACTTTGGAAATATTTTCCATTAAAATCTCTATTAACATCACAGAATTGGACAGTTCTGTTAAATATTTACATAAACAAAACATAACATTCAAAGAATCTTCAAAGATTTTGCAAATCTTCTTTTTCATTCAATGCTAACATTGTATCTTCCCGAAACCAGGTATTCTAATGAATCCAGTTTGGAAAACATCTTTGTCTGAAGCGATGTTCAAAGCAAAAGCAAGAAGTTTCTCTGCAGCTAATGGATGCCAAGATCCAAATGTGCATGAAGGATTTTGGTCGTGGTCATAGTAATGACAACGTTTTGTTACTCTAGTTGATGGAATGTATTCGAATACGTCAACGTAATCACAGTTACGGAGAAGTTGTGCTATTCCTGCAAAAAAAAAAACTACAGCTTAGTAACTAAAAATTTTGTTATGCTAGTAATAGTTTGGCGCAGTCGGTACACCTTATATCACGCTAAATCACACATTATACAACTAGAAATCATAATATGCCAATTCATGTTCTTATCAGTGACCACAAAATCAGGCAAACTCAACTTTTTTCTAATCTGATAAATTTACGCACATTGTTTTTTTCAACAATTTTCCAAGTGAATAATATATTTTATCGGAAGATATTAGTCATAAATGTGGTTTAGCTAATCCAAATTTTATTTGTTTTAATTCACATTGTTGCATATTGAAACATCGGGTCGTGTTAGTGGGGAGATAGTGCAGTCTGACTAATCCGTCTTCTGAGAAGTCGTCCACTTGGGGGCAATGAATTTGGGAAATAAATTATTTAAATAATTATTAAGTTCGTCATGTTGAAGATAGAATCCATAAAATTGACCACAATTTCTCATCTGTAAGAGTCTAACAAGAATTTTCCGACTGAATCAATTTCCGATGTATAGAATTTTTTATCTAATAAAATTTATTAAAAAACTTATTCAATTTGTTTACTTAAATTGGGAAAACACTGAACAATTACTACGCGATAAAATATGATTTAAATTATGAAATTTAAAAGATAACAACAACCTCTTCCTGTAAATAATCACCTAGATGTTGACCGAAATATCTGTTTCGAAATTTGGATTACGCATCATTTCCTTAGAGCTTAGATTGAACCATAAATTCAAATTATGTTTTCATGCGCAAGATCAAAGTATTTAAAGATGCAATCTATCGAAAAAGTATAAGGCTAATTTATTATAGATTCAATTCAGGAATTTACATTTAGAAATTTAAATTTAGAAATATAAATTAGGAGAAGTGGAAAAGAATTCTGTTTCCATAGTATGTGATCCTTTGTATATATATTTTAGAGATTGATATAAGTACTCACCCAAAAATCCGCTAGATGGTGGGTTTCGTCTCAATCTATTAGGCGAATTTTCTTGTAAAAAATCCCACAAATTCCACAAGCTTTTCGGATCCAATAAATGAAATCTAGACCTGGGATATTTTTTTCTGTATTCTGCATAAGTAGGAAATAAGTTGAAATCTGGATTGTGGTACCAATCTTCTAAGGAAGATGTATAGTTACTAGGGTCCCATGCTAGTAAATTTATATTCCTATAGATGTCAGTGCTTAAAAAATTGAATTGAGGTTTACTGACAACTTGGGAGTTGACGATTCGAATTGTTGTTTTTCTTCCTACGTCTTTTTCGTAGCCTGATGTTGGTGCGTGGTTGAAGCGAAGGACCAAATCGTGGGAATCTAAAATTATCGATAAAATAATTTTATAATCAGACAAGTAGCAAAATAATAATTCATGTTTATTTTTTTACAGATGCAAGTCTCAAGGCAGTTTTGGACCACACTACTTTACAGTAAGTATTGTTAAATCTATTAATTCATTTGCTAAAATCTTTAATATATTTCATGCAAATCGTTCAATAATGAAACGAAATTAAAATAAATTTTCATCAATAAAAATTATTGCACGCTCCAAAATAATTACTCATTGTTTGGATCATAAAAACAATTGAAAATGAACGGTTTTTTGACTGGACAAAGGTTACTAATCTTCCATCTAGAAATTCCTGAAGAATGAATAAGATTCTAGCCACAGTTATTGAACTCTGTATGCAAATTAAGGTCAAAATATGTCAAACCGGAAGTGGGATTAAATTCTAAGTTTTTTTGTATAGTTTTGTTATTTCCCCATGACTAAAATATAGAATGAGATGGAGGTACACTCAACAGATTCAGGTAACCACAATAAACAGATACCGAGTGTATGATACAACAAACAAAACCGCGATCGTTTCAATGAAATTAAGATGTGCGTAAATGTGCTTGAAAAGATTTTTTTAAAAGTAAACTAATCAGTAATAAAATTCATATAGAAGAAGATACAACATTAGTTGGAAATTAATATTTTATTACAGTATTTTTCAAAATGCGATCACAACAAAACAGTAAAAATTTAGTTCCGATATTCTTTTTTTGCGACTTATTTTTATTTCATTTCTGCACAATTTGAATTTAAAATGTACTGATATTCAAAAACTAGGTGCTATAAAAAATTATTCATCGAATAATCATGGATAATTATTGCAAATTTATAATTATTAATATATAATTCAATGAATGACAGGACTTGTAAAAAAAACTAGTATAGTTATTCAAATCTATTCGCAATGTTCTCGAAATTTCCATAAATTCTACACAATCTATCATCATTAAAAGTTATGCACACTAATTGCTTAATTGAATAGAATTTTCTTTTCCAAGTACTATAAAGAGTGCTGGTTCTTGGAATTTAAAATTGATAAATATGCTAACCAAATTTGTGGATCCTACTTAAAAAGGATCAGAGAAAGATAAAATTTAACATATTTTGAATATAATGCAGCTTATTCCCAAAATGGCTTCAATATAAAATATTTTTAACTCAGAGCTTATGGCGTTGCGACGGTATATAAAAATTATGTTCCGTTGCCGGATATTGTACCTACATTAGTACAATATATCGCCATTACTTGCTATAATTTCAGATTATTCTCAGATAATCCCCTATAAAATCCGTACTTGTTGTTCAATCACTTTGAAATTTCAAGCACAAATAGTATATGGTATACCTACTCGACTGGTGACATTGATATTCAGGTATCTCCTTTATTTCCGTGATAATTAAAGTCCCCGCGTCCACCACCGCTTCCGGCAAACATTTCAAAATTGTTGATATCTCTAAAACTATCCTTCCAATACAATTTTTTTCTAGAGTGCTGTAATCTACATGTATGAAATGCTATAATTTCATACCACTTCAAAATATTTTGGTTTTGAGATTTTAACAATTTTTATCAAGGGCCCTTGCCAAAAATTTCAAATTATGCCTATTCTCAGATATTCCCCCATAAAATCCGTACATTTTGTTCAATCGTTGTGAAATTTGAAGCATAAATGGTACATTATATGCCTAATCTATTAGTGTCATTGGCATTCAGGTATCTTCATTGTTTCCATGATAATTCCAGTCCCCGCTTCCATCTACGCTTGCGCCTAACATTTTAAAATTGTTGGTATCTCGAAAACTATCCTTTCGATACAATTTTTTTTTACAGTTCCGTTATCTACATACATGAAACTGTATAATTTCATGTCAAATTTAAAATATTTTGGTTTGAAAATTTGAACAATTTTTATCAAGGGTTACCCCTTGTCATAAACTTCAACTTATGCCTTTTCTTAGATATTCCCCTATAGAATCCATACTTGTAGCTTAATCGCTTTGAAATTTATAACACGAATGGTACGTCCAATTGATTGGTGCCATTGGTATTAAGGTACCTCCATTATTCTCATGATAATTTCAGTCCCCGTTTCCACCCACGTTTGCGCCTAACATTTTAAAATTGTTGATATCTCGAAAACTATTCTCCTGATACAACTTTTCCTAGAGTTCCGTAATCTATAAGCATGAAACTATATAATTTCATGCCAAACTCAAAATATTTTAGCTTGAAAATTTGAACAGTTTTTGCCAAGGCTTCCCCTTGCCATAAATTTTAGATTATGCCTATTCTCAGATATTCCTCTATAAAATCCGTACTTGTTCTTCAATCGCTTTGAAATTTGGAACATAAATGGCACATAGTATGCCTAATCGAATGGTGCTATTGGCATTCAAGTGTCATCATTATTTCCATGATAATTTTAGTCGCCACTTCCATATCCGCTTCCGCCTAACATTTTAAAATTGTTGATATCTCGAAAACTATCCTTCCGATACAGTTTCGTAATCTACATGTATGAAACTATCTGATTTCATGCCAAACTCAGAATATTTAGCGTTGAAAATTTCAACAATTTTTATCAAGGGTTACCTCTTGCCATAAATTTTAGGTAATGCTTATTCTCAGATATTCCCCTATAAAATCCGTACCTGTTATTCAATCACTTTGAAATTTGAAACACAAATGGTATATAGTATGCCTATTCGATTGATGCCATTGGCATTCAGGTATCTTCATTATTTCCATGATAATTTCAGTCTCCGCTTCCACCACCGTTTCTGCCTAACATTTTAAAATTGTTGATATCTCGAAAACTATCCTCCTGATACAATTTTTTTCTAGAGTTCCGTAATCTACATACATGGAACTATATAATTTCATGCCAAACTCAAAATATTTTGGTTTGAAAATTTGAACAATTTTTATCAAGGGTTATAAATCTCAGATTATGCCTCAGATTATGCCTCTTCTCAGATATTCTCCTATAAAATCCGTACTTCTTGTTCAATCGCTTTGAAATTTGAAACATAAATGGTACATAGTATGCCTAATCGATTGGTGCCATTGACATCTAGGTGTATTTATTATTTCCATGACAATTCCAGTTCCCGCTTCCGCCCAACATTTTAAAATTGTTGTTGTCTCGAATACTATCCTCCCGACAAAATTTTCTTCTAAACTTTCGTAATCTACATGTAAAAAACTCTATAATTTCATGCCAAACTCAAAATATTTTGGTTTGAAAATTGGAACAGTTTTTATCAAGGATTACTCCTTGCCATAAATTTCAGATTATGCCTATTCTCAGATATTCCCCCATAAAATCAGTAGATTTTGTTCAATCGCTTTGAAATTTGGAACACGAATGGTACATAGTATGCCTAATCGATTGATGCCATTGGCACTTAGGTATCTCCATTATTTCCATTATAATTTTAGTCCCCACTTCTACCTCTGCTTTGGCCTAACATTTTAAAATTGTTGATATCTCGAAAACTATCCTTCCGATACAAGCTCAGAATTTCAACAATTTTTATCAAGGTTTATTCCTTGCCATAAATTTCAAATTATGCCTATTGTCAGATATTTCCCTATAAAATCCGTACTTGTTGTTCAATCGCTTTGAAATTTGGAACATAAATGATACATATTATGCCCAATCGATTGATGCCATTGGCATTTGGGTATCTCCATCATTTCCATGATAATTTCAGTCCCCGATTTCACATCCACTTTCACCTGACATTTTAAAATTATTGATATTCCGAAAACTATTCTCCCGGCATAATTTTTTTCTAGAGTTTCGTAATCTACATACATGGAACTGTATAACTTCACGTCAAATTCTAAATATTTTGGTTTGAAAATTTGAACAATTTTTTTCAGATTATGCCCATCCTCAGAGATTCCTCTGTTAAATCCGTACGTGTTGTTCAATCGCTTTGAAATTTGAAACATATATGGTACAGAGTAATCCCAATCGATTGGTGCCTTTGGCATTTAGATATCTCTATTATTTCCATAATAATTTCAGTCCCTGCTTCCACCTACGCTTGCGCCTAACATTTTAAAATTGTTGATATCTCGAAAACTATCTTTTCGATACAATTTTTTTCTATAGTTCCGTAATCGACATGCATGAAACTATATAATTTCATGCCAAACTCAAAATATATGGTTCGAAAATTTGAACAATTTTTATCAAGCATTACTCCTTGTCATGAATTTCAAAAATTATGCCTATTCTCAGATATTCCCTTATAAAATCTGTACTTGTTGTTCAATCGCTTTTAAATTTGAACCACGAATGGTACATAGTATGCCTAATCGATTGGTGCCATTGACATTCAGGTATCTCTATTATTCCCATGATAATTTCAGTCCCCGCTTCCACCACCACTTCTGCCTAATATTTTAAAAATGTTGATATCTCGAAAACTATCCTCCCGACACAATTTTTTTATAGAGTTTCGTAATCTACATGCATGAAACCATATAATTTCATACCAAACTCCAAATATTTTGGTTTGAAAATTTCTATGATTTTTATCATGCCTATTCTCACATATTCCCTTTGAAATGCAAAACGTAAATGGTTTTTCAACAAAATGGCAATTAATTTGATTATTTAGGTAGGCCCTCAAGTGATATTGGCACTTCACGACCGTCCCTGATTCTTTTGTATCAGAACGAACCTAGAAAATGCAACATTCAATTCATCCACGTTAAAGTGGTTGCATAAGCTTAATATAAATTGGGCAACTTGCACCAATGGCGTGTGAGGCGGTTCACGCGTAAACAACTATCAAGAAGTCCAAGTGAAGAAAAAGGACAGAAAGAAAGTTGAAAGAATTACAGCTCTAAGTAAATTTCAATAAACCCTGCTTCATTACATATATTGATGTATATCATACTCATTGTACTCATTATTGCGTCCAATGTATCAAATGAGATATTTACTTATGTTTAATTATCAGAATGACAGGTGTGTAGTTCTCATTTTACTCACCGCAGCAGTCAAATCATTTGCACTTATGAAATATGATATTTAAAAATATACTTTAAAGATTTGATAAGTTTTACAAACTTTAATTTCCAGAAAAAAATAATGGAAGACCCTGTTTTGCCAAAAACCAGTACTTATATTTCAATTTAATTCAACAATTTCTTGCTTTTGCCATCTGTCCTGTAGATACACAGATCTTTGTAATCCTGATCAATTTATACTATAACTTACCTATTAATGATCCAAGCCCAGAATTTTTGAGAGATCCAGCACTGGCGACAATAGCGCAAGTATTGAAATGCTTTTTTTCAAACAATCCTTTCTTCGGAAAATATTTCCCAATATCTAACTTATAAAAAGGTGAATCAGTTCTTAATACAGTTCTCACGCTAACAGATTTCAATTCACACATTAGTTGCTTCCATGTTTTATCGGCAAAGTTCCCTCGTTTTCCTTTAAAATGTACATTATAGGGATTATGTGTTGAAATACCTGATTTAAAAACATTACTTTCATCGTTAAAAACTCTCCTTAATTCGTAAAGTAATTCGTTTTTGAAATTCGCTGTTTTTAGATTGCAATCTGATTCAGAATCATTTCTGTTACACCTAAATTTAGTTGTGTCTAATTGAAGCTCTTTATTCTGTAAATTCGGAAATCTTGGTTTACTGTTTTTTATGACTGTGACTGTATTGTTTTTAATTTCTCTTGTTGTATGTTTTTTTCGATGGTTATCAGTATGATTTACTTTAGTTTCGTTAGGGTAGCCGTGATTATAATAATATATTTGTTGGTCGTATATATTTCTAGTTGTTATGACATTCTGATTTTGACGTTCGAGATAAAGCCAATATTGAGACCAAAGCAAATATATATAACCACCCATTCCTAAAACTACTAAATTTACAAAAACCCATATTGAAACTACCACTGCTCGCATTTTTTAGTCGCTGAAAAAAATAACATTTCAAATAACATGTGTTCAGCTTGTAAATTTAACGGAATGAATTTTGCAGCAAAATAAATAAAATCAATAAAATAACCTTCCAAATAAAATAAGCCATGCTTCAAATAAAGACTTATGGAGAATAATGCTCTTTCATTTCATTATAACTTACATAGCAATCGTGATTGTCTTTGATATCACATAATTGGAAATTTTAAATGTTAATTTCGAACAAATTTTCGGTTCTAATCTAGTGATTATCCGGAAATCCGGATAGATTTGCGTGTTTACAATTGCGCATGCTCCAGGAAATTGAGTCTGCTAGTCTAAAGTGAGAGTATCTAAATCGATTTGAGGTGTGTTTGTAATTGAGGTTATGAGCAGTGAAATATTATGATATAATTTGGAAAAATAAAGTCTTAAATGATGTAATGTAAACTAAACCAAAGTCAAATTCTAAATTAAAACTAAAAATGAACCATACGTTAGTGGACGAATTCAAACGTTCCTGGGTTACTTCCGTTATAGGTTTGTTATTGTTTTGTTTTGGTATTTGGCTGTTGATATGGAACGAGGTAAATATAAAAAGAAATGTAATATTTTTTGATCGGAATTTGGACAAGAGAATTCAGTAAAAATCAAATTTTCAATTCTTCAACGCTTGTTTTAATTTGAATTATTACCAAGAGCTGGATGGAATGAGACACGTTATTCAACTGGGCTTCTGAGCTAATGAGAATATAAGAAATGTTTGGAAGATATCCTAAAATCGAGGACCCCTTGTTGGGCCGAAACGAGTATCTATGGCTTGATGATATTAAGCTAGCTTGCAACGTTCGCTCTTCAAAAAAACTTTTGTAGCAATTGACTGAATTATATTGCGCCTCTAGAACCGAATTTTACCCGAGACTATCGAGAAGGGGCCAAAATTTCGTCTGTCCTTAAAATACGACCGAATTACTCTGCGAGATGATTGACTATTGAGAATCAGTGCCAAGTTGACATCCTTTGAGTCTTTGTGGCATCGTATCCAACTGAGTTCCTAAGTTGTGAAAATATTTTAAATGCGAATGTGAATAATCCAGCCACGAGACAAAATCGAGTCGCAGAATTCACATGAGTGATTGAATGTTATTATTTCCTCAGAAATATCTATGATCAAAATATGCCGTTTTCTGAGAAAGAATTTGCTTCTTTGATCTTATTCAAATTCATCAGACGCTGATAAAATTATTCATATTGATTCCATTTTGAAGAGGAATGATACAAAAATCAAAAAGAAATAAAATTATGATGGTAATGAAACAGTTTTTTCGCGACGCTACGCGGCTGTCTTAGGAACCTCTGAGCGTGCAGAATGAACCCTATTCCAACGCTATAGCGATTTTTTTTCTCCAGATTTATGCGTGCACCTCCTGAGCTACTCAAGAATGTTAAAAAAATATCATATTTAAATGGGATTTAACGTAAATTCGGATGTAGCGCCAAAAAATGTTGAACAATAATTTTTCGAAAGAATGGATCTTACATTTTTGAGTAACAGTTTTTTCATAAGCGTAGTCTTAATGAGTAAAATGTTATACATTTAATTATAATTTAAAAAAAACTTGTTTTTGGATATTTCTGTGCAGGACGAAGAGTGAGGAGGTGAAAAGTGCCTCAAAAAATCCATTCATGTATGAAAAAGACAAATCATAATTATCCTTATTCGATTTTGTTTGAGGGCAGCTTCGAAAATCTAAAATTCTCGTTAAATTCCATTTAAATATGTTCAACCGTCTTAGGGCACACGGATTATTATGAACCTGAAGGGCTCACATAAAAAAAAATATTTTTCAGAAAAACCCTAATAAACGTAAATTTCTATATTATTTTTGTATTCAAGCACATAATATTAATTGGAGACGAGCGCAGTATATCCATTCGTGCAATGTATTGGTTGACTATGAAAACATTACAGTATAATTATTAAAATAATAAATATATTTATACCCAACGGTCAGGGGCGTAGCTACCGCCGAACGTGTGTACTTCGAATTACTATATAATTCAGATTCTTTTGTGAAGAATCTTTACCCGTCATTCGGGCCCCTCAATAAATTTTGATACAGAGCCCGTCTAAAGCAAGCTAAGCCACTGCCAACGGTATTTATAAAGAACGTTATTAGCAGTATTGTGTTACATATTGAGACTCAACTTGATGTATTGTGTACTATTACTTATTTCCAACTAAATTAAAACCTGAACGTTGTAGATTTCAAAATTAGATTTTATTATTTTTTTGTCCAAAATTCGGTGTACAACTATTAAATTATCAGTACTAACGAGTAAAAAGTATAGACTATTGAAATAATTTTACTGGAAAATAAAAAATCGATCAAGTGCATATCAGATCACTCACTCGCACAGTGAAAAGTTCTGTAGTGGGGAAGAAGGTCCCCTTTTTCAATTGTAAAACACAAAATTATTTTTGAGGTCGCTAATCTCAAAAATAACGTCTAACTGAAAAATATATCAAAATCTATATGACATATCTTATTCAAATTAATTCCTAGTGAAAGTTTCATTCCAGTTCTACCACTTCAATTTTTTCCTGAATTTTCCATCTTATAGTTGAAAAGTTAGAGGAGGGAGACACTCTTACGACTTTATAAGCACATATCCCACGAACTATTAACTTTAATAAGAAAGTCATCTTGAAACTTCTCTCCCATTTTGCAAGATCTATCTAACGATACCCCACACGTTTATATGCACTCAATTTTTTTTCATCCCCTAATAATTTTTCTCGTAGTTTTGCTACATCATTGTATCGGATCACAAAAAACACGTTTTTTTACATAGAAATACAGGATGCAAATATTATCATATCAAATTTTTTTTCGTCTGTTCATGAAATATTAGGTGCTCAAATTAATATGTTCAAGAAAACTGGAAAATCTGACTTTAATGGGAAATATCTGCAATACATATCCGTAGAATCTTCATTTATTTCCAATAAAGTATACTTTTTACTCGGATAGTCTACAATAAATTTTCCACGTGAGCAAAAATATTTTATTTCAGTAATTTATAAATTTTGTAACAGGGTTTGGCTGTGCGAACACAAGAAAATTTGGATGAAGCTTTTAGTAATATTATATCATTGAGTCCTTATGAAAAAATTCGTCCAGAATATGAAGGGCGGTTAATACATATATCTGGAGACTTAAATATTGAAGAACCTTTAACTGAGCCTGACTATGGTATTTCTGTACAGTCAATTAAACTTAAAAGAAGAGTACAGATGTTTCAATGGGTTGAGGAGTAATACTTCAGAATTTTTGCATAATATAATTTATTAATAAAAGATTTATTTAGGGAGCATACTTTTGGAAATACGGTAGCAGAGCAGCAGGAAACTAGTTACTCATATTATACTGAATGGAGGGACAAGTTGGTGGATAGTAATAGGTTTTATATACGTACTGGACATCACAATCCGAAGTACTTATTAATCAAAATAAAATACAATATTAACTTATTTTATATATTTATTTAACAGAGAAATACCCTTGAAAACACATATATACATAGCATCCATTGCAAAAGTTGGAAACTTGGTATTAGGCAACGAACTTAAAAATCTATTCACTGATTATGTAGAAGTATCAAGCGATGAAAGACCAGAACGAAAAGATATCAAACTCCATCTTGGAATTTATTATCACTCCATTGATGTTTGGAACCCAGAAGTTGGTGATATAAGGGTTCAGTTTTACTACGCCGGTCATATCGGAGATACAGTAAGAGAAGAAAAAACTAAAATAATACAAACTTAAATCCTATTTTTAGGTGAGCATAATAGCGCAACAAAAACATGGTACTTTAGTGCCCTATTACACCACGAAAAATCACAAAATATTATTGTTGAGAAATGGTCCATTAACAGTCTTAGAAATGTTCAAATTGGAACATGGAGATAGCAAATGGCAAACTTGGAAAATTAGAGGTGTTGGGTGGTTTGTTATTTTTTCTGCCACCAATTGTTTGGCGCGACTACTTTGGATAATAAGTAAGAGAATTAATTGTATATGAGCCTGGACACGTAATTATTTTCTATTTTTCAGTGTATCGTCTTCCAGTATTAAACAGAATGATTCCTAACACAGTGACGACTTCCATGAAATTTGCGTTTTCTTTTTCCGTTTCTATGACTATCATTTCAGTAGCTTGGACTGTGTACAGACCAACTTTAGGAGCTGCTCTATTAATGGCAGCATTCAGTCCAATAATGTTCTCAGCAGCTGGGATTTACTCAAATGGACCAAATCATTACAATAGACTATAATTAAATAGGTGTTATATTCCCAAAATTTTCACTGTCCCCATCGTCATTCTTTTTAGATAATGATAGTGAAGCTGTTTTTAGAACCAATTTATTCAATTTATTTTGACAACATTTAGCTTTTTCCTGATTTTTTTGTATTTTTGTTAATAAATCTTTAATTTGTGAAATGTTATCTATTGCAGTATTAAAATCTTTGTTGTTACCTTCGTTTATTTCTTGCAATAACTCCTTCATTTCTTTCAAGATATTTTGGACTCTATTATAATTTTCTTCTGTGCCAACAAATGTTATATTTTCAAAATTTAAATTATCGCAAATCAGTTGCAGATTTGTATTTATTTTATCTAGTTTTATAACTATTTGTCCTTTGTTCATACTGCTATTAACTTCTCGTAAAGCATTCTCCAAAAATTTCAGTTTATTATCATTATCCATAGTCGTTGTCAGATTTGATAAATAGTCTTCTTTGCAGTTAAGTTCTTCTTTGGATGCTTCATGCATTTCTTGGTAATGTGTAAGAGCTTCATCATACAAGCGCAGATTCTCATCGTGCTTTTCAGTTAAAATTTGTTCCATAGCTAAATTCCGTATATATTGATTATAAGCCATATCAAGTTTATGTTGCATGTATCTTTGAGAATGCGAATAATCAGCAACACTTGCATCCAACACAGTAACGCTGGGGCTCTTTTCACTTGTTTTCCTCGTGTTTATAGAAGGACGTTTCGAAGATTTGAATGAGCTTGGGGTACCTCTTTTTCTTGCACTCATAATTATAAATGACAGAGATTTGTGACACTTCGTTCCTATTCAAAAAATCAAACGTCAACTTTTTACTTCAAAACAAATTCTCTTGTTATTCTTAACGACTATTCTCAACTGTCAAGTTTAGCGCTCTCTCTTTCTATGGCAAAAACTGCGCATGCTCCAAACTTTAAAGAACAAGGATAAAGTCTAGCTTGTCCTATAAGTTAAAAAAAGATAGATTACGAAATGTTTAGGCGGGTATTATGAAAATTTTCACCGATAAAATTTGTCTTTCATGCCAGTCCAGATTATCTAAAGGCTATGATTCAAACCGGTGTCTAATAAAATGTCACTTTAACCTAATCTTTACAAAAATGACTTCTTACGGCAAAGTAGAAACTGAAAAACTAATTGAAAACCTAGAACTTCAATTAAGTCGATTGGTAACACAATTAGAAGATATTGAAAGCAGTAAAAATGATATGGATGAAACAGAATACAACGAAACAAAAGAGGATACTATTGAACAGTTGAAAGAATTTCATGAAAGACTTGATAAATTAGTAAAAGGGGATATTTCTTTAGTTACTAAACTTGGTGCCATGCGATTAGTAGGTAATAAAAATATAATTTTATAAAATGTATTATTTATGTTGCTTTATAGGCTACACAGGCTGCTATTTCACAAGCTTTTCGTACGCCAGAAGTTATTAGATTATTTGGTCGCAGAGAACCAAAATTATTGAAAGAAAAATTGTCTACAGTGGAACAGGAATTTAAATTGGGTAAAATAAATTCTAGCGCTGCGGATCAGCAAAAAGTAATTGTTAGTCGGCATTAAGGAGCCAAAAAATAATTTTAAATAATTGCAGATGGAAATTTTGACTGCTCTACGTCAATTGGGCGAACAGTTATCAGCTATCGAGCTTCAGTTTTTGGAAAAACATCGAGAAACTTTCCAGGCTTTTAAAAATATTGAATTTATACAAGTCGAAGAAGACGATTCATAAAATATGGCTCATTTAACTCGCTTGACCAATAATATAGCTTTGTATGGAGTAATTCCTATATTTTCGTAAAAATGATATTCTAGTGCCACCTAACTTACTGATGATGTAGAGAGTAGTATATTGCTTTATATTTTACGTATAAATTCACATAGACAATAGAATATAGTAGAAGCGACAGTTTCTCGAAAACTAAAGGGTTTAGGGACAAATTCTTCAAATAAAACTTGCAGCACCCTACAAGATTTATTTGAAAAGAAAATCCAAAGGCTCATAGTCTTCAAAGCACAATATACTACCACCCTTAATTTAAGGGATGGAGAAAAATTCTCTGGTCTTATTTACAGCCCTTTTAAATCTTTCTGATATAAATGAAAAATATTCTTAAAATTGCTCTTCCCATTTCAGGGTTGTGAAAAACCAGAGTTTTCATGATTTGCCCAGCCCAGTGGGCTTTTTTGAAAAAATCCAGTCTTACTAGATTCTTTCGAAAAAAAGCAGCTTTTGTGAGTTTATTTTATCAATTTTGATTTAAATATATAATAACTAGTTTTTATACTGCATGTTAAGGTCTATATTTCTATTTTCTTGCGTAATTCGCTAGCGAACTTGTCAAAATTAGTTTACTGTCTCTGTGGCGGTGATGCATGTCATTGTGAGTTCAGTTCAGTTGGGCTCTCAGTATCTCAATTTATTTTAAAGTGTTAAGCAAGGTGTTGAAGTTCAAATGCCAAGTGTAGACGGTTCTGGACAAAAACAGTCAGTAGGCTGGACAAATGTAGTAAAAACTAACGACAGTTTAACTGTATGTAAACATTGCAAAATTGAAAGAATCAGAAAACATTGAGAAAATTGTGCGAAATATAAATTTCTTAAGAATTATTAATAGTGCATCCAGCTCTTCAACTTCTACCGTTATTAGTGAATCGGACTCTGATCGTGAATTTCAAGTTATTGAATGCCGAGTTAAAAAACGCCACCTTTGTAACAACAACATCTAAGGATCAAAAATCAACAATTATGGTAAAATTGCTCGATTTCTTTACGTAAACAATATTTCTTTTAATATTGCAAATAGCAAAAGTTTTAAAGTTATGATAAATATTTTAAGACCAGGATATAATCCACTTGATCGATATTAACTAGCAGATGAATTATTAGATGAAGCTGCTAAGACAGTTGATCAAGAATTAAATAAAAGTTTAAAAGAGGAATTTTTCTATAATATTATTAGATAGCTGGGCAAGTATAAAAAATTATCCTTTAATTGCCACCAGCATTCATACATGAAAAACCATATTTTTATTTCATGCTGTAGAAAGTGAACCTGTCAAGAAAACAACAGAATATCATACAACAATAGCATGCGACGCCATAAAATTATGCAAAGACGAGCATAAATACAATTTTCAAATGAAATGGGTTTTTTCGGGCTGGGAAAAATCACAACAACCCTGTCTCATTTCTGCTCTCCTAATGATTATGTTTTGCGTTTCGGATATGTCGAATCTTCTCTACTCTATAAAGGCAATTGGATACTGTGCATTAAATACTGCATTTTGATGTGAAGGAAAGTTCACCATGTCATACAATTTCCGAGCCGCAAAACAAAAATTATTAGGTTTGCGGGAAGGACGGATACATACTGATAACATTTCTTCTTTCGGGTTCTAAATCCAATGCAACTTTTACTATATTCTATTTTCAATGGTTAAATTAAGTTTTATTTATGTATATATACATGTTATATCTAAAATGAACATAACTATTTTTATTCTCATACATAAAAATATAATAGTCAATAAAATTTATGCAAATTCAAAAACAGTTCGTAACTAAAAAAGTGGTAACAATTAAACTAGCGTTTGCGCCGACACACTTTTTTGTGTTCGGACTGCCAATGCTGCTGTTGACAGTTCGTGGAACAATAAGCCGTATTCCAGCAACAATGATAAATTGCTTCTTGTTCACAGTTATAGCACTAAAAATAATTAAACAATTTAATTTGAATAACTAATAATATTTAGAACTTACCCATTGTTTCTTCTTGATCTCCGAGATTTGCATATTGTGCGAGTCCACCATCGACCGAATATGCTCCGATTGTATATTCTGCATGCGATCCACTTCAGATTGCATAGTTTCTAACGCAACTTTAATCATGGAATCTTTATCGGATAAACTTTCTAATTGTCTTCGAAGACTTTCCACGGAATCGCTATAAACCCTTTCCAATTGTTGGGTACCAGATCCAGAAGTACTGCGTGATCTGGAACCCGTTGGTCCACCAGAATTCAATGCAGCAAAGTTGGGAATATTTTCTGTTGAACTGCTAACATGAAAATCTAAACTGTCTTCTAGTAATATATTTTTATCAGGAGTTGTTTGTTCTTTTTCAGCAGCAAATTTTTCCATCATTGCTTTTGTGCTTTTATTCAAAGAACCGGGCTTGCGTCCTCGCTTTTTCTTCTCAGCTGATTGTGGTGTTGTACTCGCACTTGAAGCACTGGATGAGTCATCCAATTCAAATATTTCATCATTATTAATATTATCTTGTTGTGGTAACTTTTTTTGTTTATTTTTAGTGTTTGGAGATTTGAATTTTATTTCTGGAGTATGCGCCATTATTTGTGCAACTTCTTCAGGAGCTTTTAACAATCTTTGGTGCTCAGTTAACTCTTTCATAGCTTTGTTGAAAGCTTGGGTGCGTTTAAGTTGTAATTTTTGGATGTTTGTATCAATTGGTCTAATAGAAGTTTTGTCGACTATGGCACGCAAGTGTTTTGCTCCGAAAAATCGCACATCGTGTTGATTTTCAGTTGTTATTCGTATAACTTTAGCTGGCCAATATGGATATCCTTTTTGTTTAGCCCAAACTAAATCATGAGGTGGTCGACAAGGAATACAAAACCATTGTTCATTTCTTTTTTCATTGCTATGGCGGTAACAATCAACACATTGTTGCAATTCAACTAAATCGTATTGACTATCAGTCAACATCAATTCGGATCCTTGCATTTCTTGTGATTCTAATCCATGGAAAATAGCTACATTATGTTGAATTGTAATCACATCTGCATGGAACTCAGCTAATTTGGTATATTCTTTCGTTCGAAGCTTCATTTCCATTAATGGCACATCCATAGTTTGGTACAATAGCTGTCTAGCACGCCAAGCAATTTCTTGTTCGGTCATCCAAGAATGCGGGACTTTTGGAGCCATCACATCAGTGATATCTGACGGCAACCACAGCCTAATTCTGTTCAGAGTAAAAATTAAAAGATAATTTAATTCATCATGTTCTATAATTCCTGTTTTTTCGTCCCGTAACATTCGGCAAACGCTACAAAGTTCGTCTTCTGAATTATCATCCTCTATCAAGATTGTGGCATCTTCTTTTTTACTACTGGACAGTCTTTGCTCCCCATTGCTTTTAATGTAGTTAGGAGGGACATTATCTGGCCTTTTATGTAAACTTGGACGAATTTTTCCGGCACATTCCGGATGGAAAACTCGGTAACAAGATTTACAATTTATCACATTACCAGCTAAATGGCATTCAATACAGTACCAGTCGTGACCATCGTCTATAGGCTACAAAAAAATCATTATGAATAAAAAAAAAAGGAAAAATGTATATAGTACAGGATCCGTTATAGGTTCGATCTGCACCGATCAAGTAACCGAATAAAATTTTTTATGAAATAAAGTATGCTAACAAAATTAACGTTGATGAATTATTTAAAAAAATAAACAAATTTCATTCGGTTACTTGTTACCGATAACGGATCTTAAACTAATATTGCTCAAACCGTGGTATCATCAGTCGAAGGAATTTTGAAACATTCAGTCACATCTCCTGCTTTGGTTCCTTTTTGTACAGTCTTTTTCATACATACTATAAGATTATCATCATAAACTCGACGAATATATTGTTCAGCTTGTGCAAGAGAGATTTCACAAGCTTTTTGCAGATATTTTGTTAATCGGAGCATATCAGTTTGTTGTCTCTGCTGGTAAGAAGATCGCACAGCATCCCAGACATGCTGCACCATAGATGGGTCCGCATATCTTCGAATAGGCATGACTAGAAACAATAAAATGATTAGCTAATTATCGGTGTTTATTCGGTAAAAATCATAATAACTCCCGCATAAGAAATAATATATATTTACTATAAATTGGTACTACATGTAAGTAACGGGCCCAAGATAATATTTGCACATAGGGGTCCCGCATAAATTAGAAAGAAAATGATCCAGTTTTAAACTAAACATAAACAGAGTAAGATGTCTGAAGTTAATGCAGTAGTTGGGGCTTTAATTTTGTCTTTTGGGGCTGCCACCGGTGCATATATTGCATATAAAATATTTGATTTCCAAAAGAATCAACGATCAAACAGGGGATGTTTGATTGTACTTCTTTCAGAAACATTAGCAGCAGCAATAATAGGAATTTTACATATTTATTGCTACAGTTGTGGATGCAACCAAGAAAATTTCGATGAAATATTCCAAATGTTGAACCAAACAAGACAAAATGAGGATGTGGTTGGAGAATGTGAAGCATCAGTAGAATGCATGTATCGTAAAATGTTAGTAGAACAATTGGTTTTAACAATTGCTGCTTTACATTCATTTATTTCGTTGGTGACAAGTAGCTCGCTGTGTAAAGACTCGAAATGTCAAACAATTGAAGAACCATCAACATCTACTTCCAGTCAGCACGAAAAAAATGAATCTCCAAATAACAGTATTATATTTTCAATTGTTTCTCAGTGGATTCTACCATTAATAAGTGCAGGTGCTTTGTGTTACGTTATGAATACCCCTCATGCAAGAAATATGTGTGAAATTACAAATATGATCAATAAAGTGCCCGAAAACTTCCAAACTCTAGTTTCTGAATTGCTTGATAATCCAATGAATGTTACAGAAAACTCTGTTTTCGGAACAGAAATCAATGATATAATCGGAAAAGTGTATTCAATAGTTGAAAGTGCAACTCAAGCAAGTGACATAAGCAAAGTAACCAATTTGGATGAAGGATTTGAGATTTTAAATATAATTGAGAGACTCAATACGCAAAATTATCGTACACCAAAGCAAACTAAAATTGATTTATCAGTCAATGATTCGAGTTTTAAAATATATACTATATTATTTCTATTATTGGGATTTTTAGCACCTGTTGTGTATTCTAACAGTGCTCATACTAAACTTAAAATGAGAATGCAAGTCATGGAACGAATGAGTACTGACACAAAAATAAATCTGCAAGACAAAGTTAAATACCTGAAGATGTCAATTATCGCAGCAGCTACTTTGTGGGCGCCTTCAATAGTTGAAACGTTCTATAGAACGTTTATAGCACAGTCTCAACCGAATGTTGTGATGCATATACTTATGGCATTTGGTAGTTCTTACATGTTGGTGCGATATGGAATGAATCTGAAACTATTAAAGTCGTTAACTGGACAGCAAAACAGTGTAGTTCCTAAAGCCTAATATTTGTACTCATATTACACCGTCACATATCGAATATCGTATCATATGATATGATATTTGTTTATATTTATGTTACACGTAAAAATAAATCCCACGATTGAGTACGTAGTACGTACATGATTAAAAATCACATTGTTGACAAATTTTGAGGCTTAATAATAGTATTTAAGGTCACTCTATGAATATGTAATTATTACTATTAATTTTGTTTGTAAATAATCAGTAATATAAATAAAATAATACCCTAAATACATACACAGTATAATTTATTAATAAATCATTTGTATGATAAATTGTCTAAAATGATTTTGGCAGCTACAGGCCAATCCGCCATACTCGCAAAACTTATAGCACTCATAGGATAAGTAGATAAAACAGTGCTTTTAATTCTCATTGAATTTTTTTAAAATAATAAAATACCGCTTTTACAAAATGAAACAAATTAATAATCACATACTGTTAAATTTAAATAATTGTTGCTATTTTTATTATAAATTTTTTTTGGAATATATTCCGCCAATTTTCAAATTCACTTGTTTTGATCTCGTCGTAGATGACGCATGGAACTTGTGCACTTGGCACACCTTCCTCAAAAAGACTGTAAAATAACTTTAATAAGAAGATATATTTAATTACATATAATTTTTGTATATAGTAAATTAATTTCGCACAAAGATAAATAATACTATTTATTTTTAAAAGGTATATTTAAATTTTTGAGGTTAGGAATTTATCCCGAAATGTCATCATCTTCATTTAATTAATTTGTAATACGGTTTATTAATTAGCTTTTAGGCATCCTGCCCTAAATTCCTTACACTGATTCAAAATCCTGATTGTCAACAAATCCTCATTAACGCAACACTTTTCAATTTTAGAAATGGACGGAATAAGTGAATTAAAAATAGCTGTAATTTGCTCTAGTAATATGAATCGTAGTATGGAAGCACATGCTTTCTTAGCAAAAAAAGGTTTTTATGTTAAATCTTTTGGTACGGGTGATAAGGTTAAACTGCCGGGTACCGCTGCCGACAAACCTAACGTTTATGACTTCGGTTCGACATACGAGGATATTTATAACGATTTGATTGATAAAGATAAATCATTGTATCCTTTTAGTGTTAAAAAATTGTTCTAATGATTAATAATAAGCTTTCCTTAGCTCTTATTGTAGTTATACGCAAAATGGCTTACTTCATATGTTGGAGCGCAATAAGCGTATTAAATCGAATCCAGAGAGATTTCAATCGTCCAAAGAAAAATTTGACATTATAATTACTTGCGAAGAAAGGGTATATGATCAAGTTCTTGAATGTATGGAGGCAAGGGAACCCGTAGATAATTCAACTGTTCATGTTATTAATATTGATATTCAAGATAATCACGAAGAAGCTACAATAGGGGCATTCTTAATTAGTGATATGTGTTTAATGGTGAGAAAAAATACATAAATAGTCCAATTTTATTAATAAAAAATTTTTAGATGGCAAAAAGTGACGATTTAGATAATGATATTGATGAACTACTGCACGAGTTTGAATCGAAATGCCAAAGACCGATATTACATTGCGTACTGTTTTATTAAAATAATTTTAAATACAAAACAAAAAATATTATAATTATTTATAACAAAAAGAATTAATGCTGATCCAACTGAGCGTAAACCCGGCGTAATTTTTCTTTTTTCTTTTTGTTTCCATGTTTATTAGCTTTCTTCCATGGTTTTTCAACCGGGACGCCACTTCTGAAAAATAGATATAATAATAAATTTTATACAACCAATATTTTTACTTACTCATCCACATTTCTTGGAAGTCCAGCGGCTTTTCCTACAACTCCTTTCTCGTGGAATCCTTTCGATTTTTCGTCGAAAAACGCCTTGTCTACATCTGATCCTGATACACCTAATGACTTCAATAAAAATATATAAATGATTTGAATTAAAAATATATGTATATTTACTTTAATTGCACGTTGTTCTCTTGGAGGTAAAGGTCTTACAGCCCTAACTTTTTCTGGATAAGTGTGAAACCTATTTTGAGGTATACTAGGAGGTGCATGGCAGTACAAAAGTCTACCATTAACAAAATCTTTTAAAATATACCGAGCGGATCTGGGATTATCTGGTTGGCCGTTTGCTGTCATGAAACCTCTAATATCTAAAAATAATAATTGTTAAAAAAAAATTACTATCTTAGAGAAAAAAGAAATACATCCGTAAGCGTTGAGCAATTCTTCAGAAGTTGGTGGTCTGTTAGGATCTTCTCCTTCATCAGGAACAGGCAACATTACCCCATATCTATCTTCTATCACATGTTTAGGAATTAAACTTGTAACCAAATTAATTGGAGGAACATGATCTCTCATTTGGTCAATGGGTAATATTCCATTACAAACCATTTCGGCTTTAGTCAAAACAAAACTTGGCATTACTAACCCCGGACAGTCACAAAGCATCAAATCTTCATCCAAATATAGAGTTTGGAAGTGTTTTGTTTTTCCAGGAGTAGCAGAAACTGAAACTTTTTTTGTTAGGAAAAGAGAATTGATTGTCGAACTTTTTCCAACGTTAGGGTAACCTACTAGACCAATAGTAGTTATACCATCGGTTACTTTTGTTTTTTTATGAATTGTTTTGAACAAATCAATCAATTCTTCTTTACTTAATAATTGAGAAGAATTTTTTTCTAAATTCTCATTTCCTTGCTCTTCTTTTAAACCAACCTTCTTCAGGCTTTCCTCAATTTGAGCAATTTTGTCTGCAGAGGCTTCCACTGCCTCATGAAGTCTATTAACTTCTTTTTCCAATGATTTATATTCCTCAGAACGTTCTGGAGATGATTCGGAATTACTTCTACTTTGTTTCGAATCGGATTCCTCTTCAATTTCATCCAATTCTTTGGAGGCCTCCAATGCTGAGTAAAACGCAATTCTCACATTAATTTCCGTAAAATAATCCGCCCATTGCTGCCTTTGTGTTTCTGTTAAAAAATCTGCTTTATTCAATAAAACCATATTGATTTTATTTATAGAAACTTCTAGGACATATTTTTCTAAATCCTCGCACCGAAATAATGAAGGGTTCCTAGCGTCAACAATTTGTACAACTACATCACTTCGTTCTACAACACGCCAAAGTTGTCGCCAGAACTCCAAATTCTTCTCAAATGGTGTTAACAACAAGCCTTGATTCTCTTGCAGATCTGCGAGTTTTCTCCTCCACTCCAGGAAATTTTCTCTTTCCATTCTATTTAATTCTTCTTTAGTAGTTTTGTCATCCCAGGCTGGACGTCTAGGAATTTTGATAAATTCTTTATTTTGCTCATGTTCCTGTCGCATCTTCTTAGTTTGATCCGACGACAGAAGCCCTACGTTCGAGCGCGGATTAACAAAAGCGATGTTCAACTTTTCACCTTGAAATTCTGTTCCTGCTAATTCAGCTGTTGATAAAAATTCTTGAAAAGAAGATTCTTCAGTTACTGATTGTAGATTCAAGCGGCCCCATTCATAACCATCTTGAATTTCTGTCGTATGTAGCTAAACAAAAAAATAAGTAATATAGGTGCTCATGTTTTTCTTGAATTATTTACCATGGTATTATTCTGAACCATTTTTCTACCCTTCCCAGGGCCAAAACGATCCTTAATAAGTGATCGACCCAAATTGGATTTAATTTTCCTTTTTTTATCCATGTTTTATAGTTCAATTCGCTATTTATAAAACATAAGACACATGTCAAAGTAGCAGGTTATGTTTTGAATCAAAATTATCCCCTCCACTTTTTTCTAAATTTTTTGATATGTTCTACCATTTCAACCAATGGATTACAAAAAAGATTAAGAAGTATGTGCGCTCAAAATATCCAAGAATAATTTATATCAGTAATTTTTAATAGTTAGTGTGTGGCACAGTGCTGTCATCGGACGTTCCTAATTTCGTGAGGTGCTGCCACATAGTAGTATAAAATAGAAGCTTTCACTTCGATACACTCTGCACATGCGCATATTCTTTTAAAAAGTGGGCGGAGTAATCGTCGCTGTGCTTCGCAGGAAGCCTAGTTACGGTTCAATAGCTATATTACATTGATTTGTTTTACGAAATTAGTAGAGCAACGATCATCAATTCATCTGTAAAACAATTTCAAATTTTTATTTCAAAACGGAATGCAGCTATCAAGTAGCAGAAATAAAATTCTTTTCAGGGAGACATATTCTTATACCTTTACTCAAATAATGATAAAAATTATAGAATAATGAATAATTACCAAATACTCATAGTGATTTATTTAATTATTACACAGGTTACAGTACAAAAAGATTTGACAAAAAGTCGTACAGTTTAATTTCGCACCAATATTGTTTTTAATTTGTCACCACTACCACTACATAATATTTCTCGCTTCCACCTGAACACCCGCTTACATAGTCTGTCGTTCGATTTTCCGGTAAAATTATATACAATTTTCTCCACCTGCGCAACAATAACATTACCCAACAATTAAAGTTCATTTGCATGTTGATTGTTTGAATCACGCGCTAAAATGAGACATTTATGTTTTTTTGATCAATTTTGCAATTCTCTAAAAAGAGTACAGAAATTAGTATATTTTGTAATGTTCAATAATTTTAATATCTTAATGCCCGGTTTTATAAAGGGCAGAGTAATTTACTTCCAGAGTAAATAAAATATACTCTGTTAAATGACAGTCGATTTTTTGATTCTGTTGTCATAAAGAAATTCAAAGCGATTAGAATTTGTTAAGTAGAATAAATTTATTTTGAGAGTAAATTTACTTGGTCTTTTATAAAACCGGCCATAAGAAATATTAAAATATTTTCTAGATTCTCTTTATTCTCTAAATTTTCTATATTCTCTATATTCTCTATGTTCTCTATATTCTCTATATTCTCTATATTCTCTATATTCTTTACATTCTTTATATTCTCTATATTCTCATTATTCTCTAGATTCTCTTCGTCTATTGTGTGTCCTGTAATTGGTTTATCTGTTGGGCATCCAATAATAATATTATTATTATCATTATCATTACATTATTATCCTAATTCTCTATTTTCACTGAATTGTCTATATTTTCTATGTTCTCTATATTATCTCTTTTTTCTGTAAATACTTCTTATTCTCTAAATTCTCTTCACTCTCTAAATTCTCTATATTCTCTGAATTCTCTTTATTGTCCAAATTTTCTGTATTCCTTTTTTTTCTATGAATTCTCTTCATTCTTTAAATTCTCTATATTCACTAGGTTCTCTGTATTCACTAGATTCTCTAAGTTCTCTATATTATCTCTTTTTTCCCTAAATTATTTTTATTTTCTGAACTCTTTTTATTCTTCAAATCTCTATATTTTCCAAATTCTCTGTATTCCTTTTTTTCTCAAAATTCTCTTCATTCTTTAAATTCTCTATGTTTACTAGACTTTTTATATTCTCTTAATTCTCTTTTTCTATTATATGCTTCAGTAATATTAATTTATCTCATTTTATTTTTAAAAATGTATGTTCAAAATTGATTTACTTACTTTTAATATGAGGCAATGCAAGATGGCGTTCCCTCTTCTCGTCTTGTAGCAATACATCCTTGACCATTGAAACAAGCTTACATGCTCTTTATTTATTTGCTCTGTAAAGAACAAATCTGCACGCAATTTTTTTCATACTTGATAGTTTTTTAAAAGCAGTTACAAGATGCAATAATTCACGCAATTAAAAAGTGAAACTACATGCATGTTAATAGTTAATTGTTGAAAAATTTGTTTACACTGTCATAATTTTCAATTTTTTTAGGGAAAAATTAATTATTAATATTTATTGCTGTGTAGTACAAAAATTTTCCTCTCGACTTTTGGATATTATGCGCGTACATCTTTGCGCGCCTGTTCTTATTGTTGCGCGCCAACTATTCCTTTTTTCAAATTAGGGTGTACCAGAAATGGATAGGAAAACATTCTATTCAGCCCTTTGAATTTATTTGCAATACTTTCCGAATTGTGTTTATTTACTATAAATGAAATTATTGAGGTTAAATTAACATATTTTATGTCAAAATCTTGCCCACTCGAACAGATGAAACAGAATAAAACGTAAGTAGAGTTGCATCTAATATTTCAGTTGATTAATTCACTTACAAAATTTAGTTCTATTATATTTTTGTAGGTTATGTGATTTCTGTTCTATCGGAATAAAAACTTTAGAATTGTGGCAATATTTTTGATCAAATTCACTGAATTCATCGTTTTAGAATTGAAATTCATTCAATATTCCACAGTTTTCTTCAAATAAATCGTTGAATGATTTTCTCTTAATGGTGGAGATCACGCCTATGCAATTCCCTATCTTAACTGTGTTGCAACAGTGAAGCCAAAAATGTAATATTGTTAGAGAGAGAAAGTAACTGAGAGATAGGTTGAGGCGGGCCTATGTTTGTATGGAGTTAAATGGCTAGGTTCGGTTTATTTATTATTTTCAAGTGAAAATATATTGTAAAATGGGAAGAAAATGTTTTGTGACAAATTGTGATACTGGGTACAGAACATGTAAAGAGAAATTTTCTCTTTTTTCTGCACCCAAAGGTGATATTTTATTAAATAAGTGGCGAGTATATCATAAAAGAATGCTCATATGGAGATATAAAAGTGAGAAGAAATTATTTAAAAATTATATTGAAATTAAAGGTTATATCAATGTTTCAAATTATTAAACATATCTAATCTAAACTTTTAGTGAAAAATTCAACTTCAAGAAAACTTCTTATCAATAAAAAACATAAATATTTCTATTTATGTTTTGAAATCAATAGAGATGTGATAATTGTTTACAAATTCACCGTACAGTATAATATGGAATTGTTCAATTATGTAACAAATATATTATTACAGATATCGTTGAAATATTTCCGACTAAAAGAAAATGCATGTCCGAGTATTTTTCCAAATTGCCCGAAATATTTAAGCGTCTTGAAAAAACAAGGAAATCTCTTATAAAACAGTATGGATCTTTGAAAAAGCCCAAGCTGTGCAAAAAAGAGAAAGATATTAAAATGTAGATAGAATTCATCTTCCATTTATTCGATTAAAATTATTTTTAATTTTTAGTCGAAGACACAAACGCTAGAAATAAATTTAAATCCAAAGCAAAACTTGGATTCAGGGGACTTGTAAGAATTTTTTCGATTTGAAAATTATATTGAAGAAAAACAAACTTTCATCAATGAGATGTTGGAGACAAAATACTTTGTTTTCAGAAAGGAATATAAAAATGAACGGAATTTTCCCATGAATATCACGGATGTACGCAATTTAGGAGATTTTTGCCAAATTTTTTATTAATATCTTCTTCTGGTATATAAGAAATTGTTTGTGTATATTTTCTCAATTTTATTACGCCCATTATGATATAAAATATTCATAAAATTGTTTATGTATCTGTTATTCATAATTAGAAAACTCTTATTCAAAGAAACGTTAATAAAACATGCTTCATAATAATGCACTTTTTCATTGCTGATTTTAATGAATAGAAATGTTATTTTTTTTCTACTTTTGCCCTTCATTTAATAAATAATAAAGTATTCAACGAAATGAAAAAATTGAATTCATCTGGCAATTGTTTTTTATTGAAAAAAATTCAAATATAATCTCATTTCTGTATATGAAGCATGCAAAGCTAGGCCCGCTCTCGCTATCTCTCTCACGTCTGCCGCATTACATTTTAGGCTTTATGTTTTCCAACTGAGTGTCCGCTCCTCTATTATTCTCCTTCGTGGTGGAGATAAACAATTAGTTTATGCAATGTTTATAGATGGCAGCATAGATTTTGACTCTTTTTCCAGCTATTATCTGAGAAAGTACATTAAACTTGTAGACAATTTGATTCGCAAAAAATGCACCTCTTGAAATAATATGTAAAATCCCTAAATAGAAATCGATTTACTTGACAGTGACCAATAGATCAAATAATTTAGCCTATCTTGCAAAAAATGCAATATAGAATTACTGGAGTAAGCTAAGATCTCATGTATAGCCAAAATACAAATATTTATCCAGTTTTGAATGAATAAATGACATGACTAAGACCGTTCAAAATCACAAAATACTAATTTTAATTGAAAAAATTGTCATTCTTCTATAACAAAGATCAAATCATAGGCGTACCTTAGTTAATTTTAACTGTATATAGGAGAGAGTTTCCTTCCTGATTTTCTCAGGTGTTCATTTGCCAATATTCAATAAATATCTGGTTTATTTCAATCAAAACATACATTAGATCCAATCAATCTATTTCAAAGTATTTATTTATAATAAAAAACAGAATTCAAGAACAACTGTTAAAATAAAAATCATTTATATATTATGTATATTTAAACGGAAGTAAACACAACTTGTAACATGTGGGCTAATCGGGGATTAGACCCAACAAATGTAAGAATCTGTTTACGAGTAGAAAACACATTTTCTACCTGCTGCCGAAATGTCACCCAATAGAGGTCCCGTCAAGAGGGTACAAAAGAAACAATAGAGTTTTTACAACCCTGAATAAATAGAAGAAAATTGAAAACATCGAAACTAATAGAAACGGAAAATACTTTTACTTTTTGAACGATTTATTTGATTTTGAAATAGATAAGTTGTAATTAATGCAACATGAATGTAAAATTGAAGACCACATATTTTGTGATTGATGAAACGATCTCAAGAAACGCTACCAATATAAATTCACAAGAAAATTAAATTTATACAATTCAACTTCCGCAGGTGTATTGTCATGCATTCAAAAGTTAATTTTTCAAAACTGTTCTTACTACTAAGTATAACATTTGGATATCTAAATAAATACTTGAAATTAATCAAATCAGTCCTGTGCTCCATTATACAAACTGCCAAGAATAATTTAGAATTTTTTATGGCACTGAATCAAGTTCAGAGTACGTCAATACTAATTTATTTATCTAAAATGAATGTAAATATAACATTTATGAACAACTCAATAACAATAAAATTAATATTGTAACATTTATGACAATATTTACGTCATAACTTTCCAAAAATTACTCAAACATCATTGTCAAAATAATAAATTTCCAACGGGCTGAAATAAACTCAAGAAAAAAACATATAATACGTCAGTTCATATTTCGGAGTTGGCAACTATCTTTAAAATATAAAGTCAATAATAAACATAAGTCTGTTGAAATGACAGCTCATAAATGACAGCTTTTTGGCGAGAAAACAAAGGTATTATAAATTGTTTCTGCCGTCGGATCATGGCTAGTTTACTGCTCCAATTTCGAAATGTAAATAGCTGCGATCTTAGCAAACTCTAAATACATAACATTGTAGATCTCCATAATTATATCACATTAATTTTAGATCTGTTACAAATTACTTAGTTTTGTGTACCTCTTATTTAAAACTTTGTTATAGGTACTAAATTTTATTGCCTGCACTCAATGTAAATGTTTAGAGGGAGCTTTGTGAGATATAAATATTTTACAATTTTGCAACAACACTTGAAAATCTATAGAAAAATACTAAAACATATTTCCTGTAAAAGCTCAGTTAATTATAGAATAAATAATCGTCGGCCATCTTAGTTTTTACAATTTTCGTAATTCAAAGCGTCCTAAATTCAGCTCGCCCTAAATTCACTGCGCCTAAGCTCTGCCCGTCATAATATCTGCCCGCCCTAAATCAATCCCGACTTGTTTGAAACTGCCCTACAATCAATCTAATATCAAATTGGGCTCTACCTATCCTATTCCAAGCCGACTTCATATCATCCGTCCTATATTTAATTGAATTAAAAGTGACCCCTCTTAAACCAACACTGCCCGATTCGAAATAAATTGTCCAACCTCAACCTCAATCCCGACGGTATATTGAGTCAGTTTATATTATGGGATTTCAAATTTAACTTTTCTCACGAAACTGCTAACTTAAATGTTATGTGTAGACTTAACATCAAGAGATGTTTTCATTTGTTATATTCTTTAAGTTCAGGTTTCCCCATAAGGTGTAGAATTTTATTAACGATCTCGTTCTAAATCAAAATCGCTCTAAACCAAGCTCGGCTTAATTCAAACCACCCATATTGAATAAGTGAAATTTATCTGTATGTTTAGTATGGATTCATTATATTTTATTATGAATAATGACCCATCCATTTATGACAGATGACAGTTTGACAATTTTATTGCGATATTTATCTGTGATTGGTTGGATTTGGGATTTAGATTTGTAAATTAATATTTCAAATGTAAATTCGTAAATTAAGTCCATCATAAACCAGCACGTATAGGTTAATATGTATTATATATTAATAAATCTAAATTTCTAAATGTAAATTCCTAAATCAAATCTGAATTAATTTATCATGCCACATATGAAATTTGAATATATCTGTCCTATTTCCAAGTTTTCTTTATCCTATTCGTCCTATATTGAGCCGAAGCAGAACTGATTCAACCTTATTCAATTCCGTTTGAACCGAAATGATTCGATTCAGCCCTAAGCTGATTTGGAGTCTTAGATAATAAATAATATCTAGATGGATGGGGTTCTGTATCACACAATACGTTTTTACGAATGGTAATGCCAGAAAGAGAGGAAAATATAGGTTACGTTAGAGGGATAAGGAAATATAATATAATGAAAGAAAAATGGAATGAAACAAACTGCGCATGTCTATCGAATCTCATTTGTTATTTATAAGAGTAATGTTGAGAAGATGTTCTTTGCAACTAGAAAACGGCGAATGAATATAAATATTTCTTAGGCCTGGTTGTACAATCTTAGCTTATCCACAGTTTAGTTAAACTAAGTTTATTTCCTATGGTTACAATTATTCCAGCAATTGTAACCATAGAAATTAAACTTGGTTTTACTAAACTTTGGATGAGCTTAGACTGTACAACTGGGCCTTACAGGAATAACTTGCCAAAATGAGGAACAGAAGAATTTTTCTGCTGAAGTGCAAACACATGTACATTATTGCAAATTGTTGTAAAATCAAGACTTGAAAATGGCTAAAAACAATGGCCGAAACGTCGTCGTCGTGTTTTCCAAATTATAACGTTTTTTCTTAAAGCCAGTTTCTTTCATTTTCCTATCAAATTAACTTACTATCGGTTTTTTAAATTCCACAACATAAATTACAACGCCAAGGACCAAGGGCAATTTCAACATTTGTATTCTCATCGTCATGACTTTCTACAAGAACCTACGTGAAAAATACCATCCAACTACCATCAGTAACCTAAAGAAATTTTCCACAACTTTAACTAAACTTGCCAAAATGAGGAACATAATAATTTTTCTGCTGAAGTGCAAACACATAAACATTATTTCAAATTGTTGTAAAATCAAGACTTGAAAATGGCTAAAAACTATGGCCGAAACGTCGCCATGGTGTTTTCCAAATTATAACGTTTTTTCTTAAAGCCAGTTTCCTTTATTCTCCTATCAAATTAATTTACTATCGGCTTTTTAAATTCCACATCATAAATTACAACGCCAAGGACCAAGGGCAATTTCAACATTTGTATTCTCATCGTCATGACTTTCTACACGAACCTACGTGAAAAATACCACTCAACTACCATCAGTAACCTGAAGAAATTTTCCACAACTTTAACTAAACTTGCCAAATTGAGGAACAGAAGAATTTTTCTGCTGAAGTGCAAACACATGAACATTATTCCAAATTGTTGTAAAATCAAGACTTGAAAATGGCTAAAAACAATGGCCGAAACGTCGTCGTCGTGTTTTCCAAATTATAACGCTTTTTCTTAAAGCTAGTTTCCTTTATTCTCTTACCAAATTAGGAATGAGAATTCATTACATCATGCGTTTGTCATTTTTCGGGCTTGACAAATCGAAATTTGACTATTGTCACACTTGCGCAGTTAATTTCTCCAGCTTTCTTACAATATATCTTCCATCTCTTTCCGTCGTAACCGTTCGCAGTTTCTTCCATCTAGATATTATTGATGATCTAAGTTTGGAGTGCAAAAAAAACCCTAAATTCGATGCCTATATTTGGGACACCAATGAGATCTTAAAAATAATAATAAAAATTATCCTATTTCTATTATTATTATAGATTTAATGATTGGAGTAATTTTTATGTATAAAAGAATTTGATTAGATACAACTTTTCATCTATAACTTCGACTAAAAGAATTCGTGATATTTAATGTGACGTCGCAAGTGCAGAAATTTGTGTTATCTCAGAAGCGAATATGTTAGCCCTTGTTAGAAAATACTAGTTTACTGACAAACAAATAACCCGCCATTGTATTTGATATAATCATGCCTGATATCTTCGAAATATTATTGGCTCTTGATTTTTCAAAGTCAAATTCCATTTTAAAAACGAGAACAACACCAGAAACAATTCATAACAATTTGTTATAGAATGGCAGCTAAGTAGTTCTCATTTTACTCACCGCCGCAATCATATCATTTGCATTAATAAACATGGAATATAAACAAATTTTAAAAACAATGATGGAGTTCTGGTACGTTTAACAAGTTTTGAAATTACAACTCCAAATAAAACTTTCAAACAAAAAAAAAGAAAATAAAAATAGAGGACTTGAGACTATTACATGAATTATTATAAGTTCCCATAAAATTTCTGACATTCTCATATAAATTTTTTTTTCTTCGTGAATTTCAGGATTTGAACCTATTGGTTGTTATATCCTTAGGTTGATTTTTTTGATACAAACAGCTATATTCTCTTTGCTTATCACGTTTTTACATTGGTGCCATCTAGTTGTCAAGTTGAAAAAACAATTAGCCGATGCCAGATAGTTTCATTATTGCCAAGTTAATTTGATTCCTAACTTGGAAAGGTAACGAGAGTGAATACCGATCCAGCCATGCCGTGAAACATCTGCGTTCAGAGGATAGCACCACTCGACCAGTGTGCAATTTCGTCGTCTTCTCATATCAATTTTTAACTATAAGAAATTTCAAAAATCACTCAATATTTTGTATCTTTTTCAAGGCTTAAAATTATTTGCCCAGTACCCCAAAATTCATAATAAAATCTAGATTTTTGTTTCTCAATTTCAAAAATCGAATAATAATTTCGTAGCTACGTTTTCACGATATTCGATGTGTGTAATACATTTTCTAATTGCGATTGTTCGTCTTCCAAAACCCGTAAGTCATCTTATTTCGGCAATTTCAACTGGGAGATCATAAACATGGACTAATTAAAATACAATATCTCAAATATTCCTATTATAAGCTTAAAAAATACTGTCACAAATATTATTGTGACTAAACAATATTACAGGTTACAGTACACTTTTTTACTTTACAATTCGTTGCACAATAACTAAATCGCTGACAGTTACTTTTATTGAATGATTATTCTTTCCCTCATCAGCCTACGGAGACTTTATATACTCTTTTCAATAATGTCCAATATTCCAACCAATCAGAATGCAGTCAATCAGCCAGTGGACCAATTGTAACAATGAGCTTGCATTTAAATTTCTAACAATAGAGTGTTCACGAAAGCTAATTTAGATCGTAATTACAATAAATTATTGAATAAACATAACGTAAAACTCGCTACTGTCAACCAGTAATCAATTATAGTTCAAAAAGACGTGTTTTCCTAGGAAGCCATAGGAAAATTCTAATTCTATAGTCTAATCAATATTTATGTGATAATTATTATTTATTTTAGGCCTGAAGTTGAAAATTACGATATGATTTATATTATCGCGTCATGAAAGTATTAATTTTCATTTCGTTGACATTTAACAGACGTAATTAAATAACGACTGTTCCTGATGTTAAAAATTTAGTGCGACCTAATTTCCATTAGCATATAAAGAGTCTCTAATTATACGTTAACGTTCGTATCTCTTTTAATATCAAATGCGACGGGTTCTGTAAGCTTACAGTGAATTATTAACACCTGATTTTATTAGACAATAAATCAGATTATTGCACATAAAATTGTAATAAAATCATGATACGAAAATTCAATTTTGCGTTTACATTATGAAGATAAAAATTGTATATTGTGTTTAAAGTGTTCTACTTAATAGTATAGCCCTAAATCTAGACCACGAAATATAAGAAAATTTAATTCGTGGTTCAAGTTAAAATCCGACGGTTACATTATCATATAAAAATATAAATCCAATAATTCAACATCAGCTCCAAATATATTTGTAGTGTTATAAAAATATAATGAAATCTCAAGTAAGCAATAAGATATTAAAGTTGAATTATTTAACTAATTTTTATTGTGTTGTCTGTTTTTTGTTCCAGAATGCTAGAATAATGCGTTCCAGTTTACGAGAAACGGGCTGCTACGTAAAAATATCCTATCCAAGGGTATCTGTTCCATGAGAGAGGATATTTTCCAGTTGATCACGGGTTTACTAGTTTCTTTTGCAATTTTGGGTGAGTGTAATAAAAAAAAAGATTATTATTCAGGCGATTTCGGAGCATTTAATATATTTATTTAGTGTTTGACGTTTTAATCTGTGCATTTAATAAACAATTGGAAAATTAATGAATAATGGGAGAAGAAAAATTTCGTTCACCCTTATATATACGGAAACCAAGCATCCAGAAATTTATACGTTATTCTCGAATGTCGCTTGGCGCGACGTAAAGAGATAACAGGCTCCGCCCAGAGCGCAGGGACGGATTCAGGGCCCATTTTATTTTTACGAATTATGACACCTTCGCACGTAACAGTAAATTAAAATAAAATAACTAATCAAAAGTCAAATAGACATTTCAATCTCTCAAAACATTTTTGTAAATTTCAATTAATGTACTGATTTCACATGAATTTCATGAATAGTTTAGTGCAATAAACATGAGCAAATGATTTGTGATGGCACAGAAGCTATTTTAAAGAATTTGAATTCTTGACATTTGTAAGTTTGTCGCTCCGTGTATCTCTTATAATACTTTAGTAACGAAACAAATCGACATTTATGGTTCGAAATCTGTATGTCAGAATTACTGACATGTCTGCTAATTGAAATTACTTTGAAGACAGCTCGAAACAATGAGCTGAATAACATTGAAATTTATATGAAGAAAAAAATAATCAGTAACCATTTTCAGTCTTAATTTATTTACAATTTCGAGCAGCTTATAGTCTCCAAACCTTTAGAAATACCTGTCAGACACTTTTTCTTACCTCTCGATCCGATAATAAAATAGTTAACGCGTTGCTGAACACAAATCTGATGCTTCAAGATGAATAGGAGAGATAACGCCCGGGTATAAATCGTAGGTCGGACAACGATCCATTGATGACCGGTATTTGTCGACAGCGCAGGGTTTCAGTTTTGTTGTTGGTGATATTTGAGATGACAGGGGGTTGGTAGATATGTTTAGCAAAGAAAGGTTTTATAAAAGAAAGGAAAAGGGTGCAGAATGGCTGCAAATGGTTGTGAGTTTTATTATAAAGGAAAATTGATTTAAAAGATAATTCTGCATTACAAAAACATCTTTGGGAATAGATTAGATATTTTTGAACTGCGCACATTTTGGTTACTAAACTCAAGTAAATTTTGGTTGACACAAAAATTCAGCATAAATTAGATAAAATACTCAAAATTTGATGCATCTGTACTTAATCTTTGTGAAGCTATAAAAATTTTAAAAAAATCAAAAATATATTAATTTTGTTTTTATTGTATGAAGCAGCATACTTTATTTATTATCACCTCAAAATTTCAGAGTAATATTCCATAAATTACAGTATTTATTCCATATAATAAAATAATGCAAAAATAAATCATTGTATGTGGAGCTCAACCTTGAGACAAAAAAAAATTACTCCGAAATTTGTAATATTTATATACAGAGTGTTCTATAACTTCGGGTACATACGTTAAGGATATTATGTTGTTTGATATGCTGATTACGAATCTAAAAGAATATTTTTTTGATTCAAAAAATGAATTTCTATGTTCTCAGTAAAAAAATTTCCGTTGCCACTGCCACTGGATGGATAATGGTTATATAAAACTTAATAATCAAGTACAATGTCTATTATCAAGTAACTGCTAATAATTTAATTGCGTTATGAGTATAAGTTAATATAATTTTATTCTGTTCGTAGTAGACTGACAGGTAATTTCTTTTTTTGATGAATTATACATATAACAACTTGACTTTGTGAAAAAGTTGGTGATTTGTTTCAAAAATACGTGAAGCAGTAATAAATTAGTGGACATAAGTGCTAGCATAAATGTAGTATGGAGAGCATGGCGCTGGCGGTATCCTGGACATCGTAAGTTTTAAGCAATTTCTATAATAATAATCATGAATCCAAATTCCATATGATACATTTAGTTTTACATATCAATATCTTTGAGACATGATCAACTATTATCAATTATTGTAAATAGGTTGCATTAAAAATGATAAAATTTTGTTTGTTTATTATATATAGTATTATGTAATTAAGGTTATTATCTACTTGTATTGTTAGTTTTCAATTAGACAGCGAATCCAATGCAGTACTGAAAAAACGCTGTGGGGATACGACCCGTAATTTTCCAAATTTTTTGACAAATTCTCTTTGATTCGTAATCAGCGTATCATATATCAAACAACATATTGTCACAAATTTTATTGTGTATAATTTATTGTCACAGGTTACAGTGCAAATATTTATTTTAGAAACGCTCACAATGACGAAATTCTTACTGAATGATTCCTCTCTCGCTAGCTCGCGTGCCTTGTATACCCTACTCCAACAATGAGAGTACATTCAAATGTCTGACAGTTGAATAACAATGAACCAGCATTCACATGCCTGACAACCACCGAAAATCTAGTAACCATATAGGCCATCAATCACGTCCGGCAATTGAACACCGACTATATTATTGATCAATGCTAACTAGGATTACAATTATAATAAATTATTGAATAAATAGCGAATTCAAATGAATAATAATGTGAACTAAGGACTTGAAATATTTCACAAATGTGACAATATATCCTTAAGGTACGTACCCGAAGTTATGAAACAGCTATATAACATTCACACAATATCAATGTTCTAAATTCTCAAATGAAATTTCTATATCTTTTTTAGTTCCCGATATTTCTGCATTAAAAATTTAGAGATATTTGAATGATTATTCGAATGAAAATAGTTTTATATATACCGATTTAATCATAGTGCCACTTGATCGGGTATAATAAGATACATGAATGTACCAAATTTTGTTTTTGGTCAACGGAGATCAATTTTATTAGAAACAATCTGAAAAGAACCGAAAACAGCAACAACCATTATTTTTTTCAAAAAAATCTTGAAGTTCCCAATAATAGAATTATAATTTATAGTTTTGAACCGTAGATCACATTTTTTTTTAATCCTCCGAACTGTAGTTTTCGAACTTTTGGCGATTTTATATACTCAGAAATAGACTGAAATTTGATCGTTTCATGTTTCAAGTCGTTTTGCGTAAAATCTCTGAATAATATTTAATATATTTTCTGGTAATTAGAGACAGCACAAATCAAAGTACATATGAATAAAATTTCAAGGCGATCCTTGAAGATTCGTTTGTTTTACGGGCTTTCACCTTTGAAAGATTTTACTGTTGAAAAGCTGTAAAATTGACTGTATTTTTCTCCAATTGAAGATACTGCAAATCTCTCTGGGAAAGATATTAAATTTATAGACTTTTGTATTGATACTATTAAAAATTAATAAATTATTGTCGGTTATAGGCAACACTGAAATTGCAATATGCTAACTTCGTAGCTCTAGTAACAGTAAAATGATGTCTTTTTATGAAAAAATAAAATCTGATGTGTACACCACATGACGACTCATTGGTACGTTCCACTAGACGATCTCAACGCTCATGTCGTCTCAATAATCGTTCCACAAGACGATCGCGGTCTTGACATTCATGATAAATATGTCATAGATGACGTCATTGATCTCGACCACTTCAAGCTCACAACGCCCGCGATTGAAAGGTGGGTCGAAGCGATCATTGCATCCATTTTTGCAGAAATCGCCATGAAGTTAAAATTAAATGAGAAGATGCCTTTCCAATATGTACTTTCGATTCCAAATTGAGCCAATTGATTCAAGATTTTCCATTTGTCAATATGACAGATGATTTCATGGTCTCTTATTATCATTATTTATTATTTAAGAGCGATTATTTTACACAGGCATATTGGATTCATTCCATTCGAATATCCTTTTTGCTATAGGTTAGTTTAATCTTATTAATGATTTACTTTTCGATCCTAACCACAAATTGACAGTTTTTTTGACATTTAACAGACACTCGCATCGTTCCACTTGAAGCACCAGCCACATCGACAAAGAGTTAGTGGAATGGCAAAAACTGCGATCGTGAGCGTGAGCGTTGCGGTCGTTTAGTGGAACGTACTCATTGTATACCTTTTTGGCTGAAAAAATTATAGTTGACACTGACATTGATATAAAGCAAAATAGATTGTAACCTAAATTTGAAGTGATCATTTAGATGGTACAATTCATTAAAACACTGAAGTAGTCTCAAATACTGGATTTTAACATTCCACGGCCTACAGTTTTGAATTTATGCGAAAAATTAGAAAATATTCTGAAATAAAGTACACTTCCGGCTGAGTAGATTGCTATGAAAATATAAAGTTATCATTTGAATGTTACTATTGTTTCAAATACTAAATTTCAAGACTCTACAGCTGATCGTTCTGTTTGTTGAATTGCACTTTCGGTTCAGTCGATCGCAATCATAATGCGAGGTGTACAACTAGTTGTTATAGAAGAAAAAAGCCGATTGATACAAAAATAAAAGATAGTCATAAATATGCTACAAAAATTTCAAATACTCAATTTCAATATCCTACGGCTAATCATTTTGGATTTATGTGGAAAATTGTAAAAAAGTTTCAAATAAAGTACATTTCCAGTTAAGACGATTGCAACCTTAATGCGAGGTGCACAATTGAACCTTAGACCAGTCATAAATACAAAATTTCAACATTATGCGTTGGATGGGTTTTGAGATTTGCGAGCTACATACATACAGACGTACAGACGTCAAGCCGAAAATAGTCAAAATGAATTCAGGGATGCTCAAAACGAATATTTCCATCAAAATCTCAAATTGTGAATTTTGCTGATTTCACAATACTTGTACTTTGTACATTGAACTAAGGTACCTTAATTATAAAAAAAATGTATATTTTTATTGCGGAGTTTTTTCGAATATTCTGCTTCAAAAAAGTCCATTGTAATTTTTTATCATAATATTTGAAATTAATACCTCACGCTGTTTATTTTCCTTCTGATAGGCAGTCCAATAGTTAGTAATTTTGTGAATAAATTTATTTTTTCCTTTTATCGCTTGAGTAAGACGCAATATTGTAACACTACATTACATGCAAAAGTAGTCCATTTTGGTATTTCAACAAGTTGCCATGGCAATTGCTCAAAAATCATTGAGTTTTTGGGATAGTACAAAAAGTAAATCACGATACATAGTTCGTATCTCCTAAGTACTAGTTAATCTAGAGATTAATATTTGATTACATATCAATTTGATGTGTCTGTCATTTTAGTGGAACTGGCTATCTCATGTTGATAATAATTATTAATAAAGTTAAATTTTCTAAAATAAATATATGATTATAAGATTCAAGAAAGAAAATATTACAACCATTTTTATCGACTCAATAATAAAGTGCGATAGAAGAAAAAATGTTATGTTCAATAGTTTAATATGTACAAAAAATTTCTCCCTTCTAAAGATAATTTATTTATTCAATAAAATAGTAGTAATGCCTAGTCACGGGAATTATTGTATGAATGTCATAATGGTTGTTTACACACGAGTTGCGTAAAAGATTTTTCTAGGGCCCACAATTCCCAGCTTTTGACATAATAAGCATATAACAAGGGAGCACAAAATACAAGTTGACATTTAGACTTGAAAAATCACTAATCAAATTTATGGGTGAAAGGGTTTACCAAAATGAGTTCACAGGAAAATTAAAATTTGATTACGAAACTCGATTGCCACCTATTTATATGGTGGTAGTTATGGAATGCGAGAAACTCTTACTTTTTGTAATATTTTCTGAAAATATCAAATTTAATTACGTTATAATAATAAAATTATATTGCAACATACATAATTTAAATTTTCTTTCAGTTTTGAATGAATAATTTAAACAATAAAAACTGTTGTACAAACCGTTTCACTAAATTATTATCTGCAGTAGAACCAAATTTAGTCTTAGTTTTTGCGAGCATTCCAAGGATTTAAAAGGATTAGAATTTTGTTGATATTGGTCAAAACAAAAGGCATATTATGTGGAATAAAATATAATCACATTGGGTAGCAAGTCAAAGGTGAATTGAATATTTACAAACCTTTCACATGTCACATTTATATAAAAACTAGCTTTATAATAGGTACACAATAAATATATTAAAAAAATAATCAATTTAAACAAATAAGATATTACAATTAACATAATAACCAATCTTAATACTTGACTACAACTTTTCAACAAAGTCCTTTCACATAATATCGTATTATTTACGTATACAGTATTGCAGGAAGCTGACATTCACTTTAGAGGCGAAAGATCTCATACGGATACAGTTTTAATTTGAAATATTTACATAAGGAGGATACTTATTATCAGCATAAAATTCAAATTTGAAAGATTTTCGCGCCAAGTTTTTGCTATCAAATTTGTACAAATTTACAATTACTCGTTTTGCATTATAGTATAAATATTCCAAATATGAAGTTTAAAACACGTACCCTGAACATTCGCGGTCAAAATGTCATTCAAATTTTCCCTAAGTTCTTTGCGCATGCTCTTGAAGCCAGCGTCACAACGTCTGGTACTGGTCATGCAGGGGTGGCGGGTACAGCGCTGCTGTTGGGCCATAGCTTGGAGTTGTTGATTGAGGAACTGCAGATAGGTATGCTGTCCCTGGAACAGGTGGTAAAGAAGTCCCTGAAGGTGGTTTATGTTGTCCAGGAATTGACTGGTGATGTGACAGATGATGAGGCTCTGATTCGCTGTCGCTACCGGATGAATCCATCAGTGGGGGTTTGTCGGAGTTGCCGCCGCCACTGGAAAACAAAAGTTTGTTAGTGAACTGACAGTTCATCGTATTGAATGCATTGGCATCACAAAATTATAAAAAATATTAATGAATTGTTTAAATGAAATTGATAGTGATTTATTACCACATTAGCAGAAGAAAAAATAAACGGGGAGTTAATTAAATAGAGAGAAAATTTGTGAGTCAGGTTCCTGTGAGGTTATTGAATCAATTTGGAAGTTACCACCGCCAAACAAAAACAAAAGTTGTTTGTTGTTAGCAACTGACAGATAATGGTGCTAAATGCATTTGCTGCCACAGAAGCACGAAAAAATGATCAATAATGGATCTGTTTGTATTTTAAAAACGAGTTTGATAATACAATAAAGTAAATAATGCAAGAAATAAACAAATTGAGTAATTGACTGCTGTAAGGAACTTAATTTTCCTTAAAGCCAACTTAATACAATAGATAAGTTACTATCGCCAATGGAAAACAAAAGTTGTTAGTAACTGACAGATCATGCCACATGCCGCTAAATGCATTTGACGCTACAGAAGCACGAAAAAAATGGTAAACAGTGAATATATTAGTATTTTAAGAACGAAGAGAAAGATTGAGAGTAATATCTATTTGAAAAATAACGCAAGAAATAGAACAAATTACGAAATAGTTATTTGAATGTAATAAGGAACACGTTCCTCAACGCAATGCAAATAAATTCAACAAATGAAATGATGATTTATATACTGGATGACAGACTTGAAGAAAAATCAAACAGCAATTATCTTTTATTTCTCCTTTGATTTCCAAAGAAAATAATTTTTCGAATATACATAATCTGATTAAAATAGTAAATCATGCAACAAGAGAAATTTAAGAATAATGACACGAGGCCAAGTATTGCGAGACGAGGCTTGCCGAGTCACCAAATTTTTTGTTACGTGTTGCACACAAGATTCTTTCACGCTGCTCAACTTTCATATTTTGACAATTGAGCACATAATAAGGAAGCACAGAGGCACAAGTTAACATTTAGACATGAAAAAACAAATATATCTTGACAGATGCTGCAATATAAATTAACAAAACTAAATTTATTTACGATGCGTAAACCATCAAGATTTGAGGTGGTCGTGGAAGAATATTTTTTTTTCTATTTGAATGATTAATTTGGAGTATATTTGAATGAAATACAACTACAAGCCAAATGAATTCTATATCTGGGCGTCAGAATTTATAGTACTTTCTTCAATCGTTCATTCAATTTGAAGAATTAGATGGAGGAATATTTTGCCAAACTTTCGATAATCTCGGTTTGACATTGAGCAAATAATAAATTCAATAAGCAAATAATTATACAATAAAACGGTTGGAGTATCTATAAAATTTCAGAATGACAACACAAATTATAAAGATATATTGGAATAATTACTATTTCCAAATGAAAAACCTTACAAATTATAAAGTGTGACTTGAAAACAGTGCCAAATCTAATGAAATTAATATAAAATAGTATAATGAATGTACTGAAGAAAATATTAGAACAATAAATAACTCGGATCGTTCAGTGAAACCTAATTTCAAAACCTATTTCGAAGCACTTGGGTCGAGTTTCAGTTTATATTTAAGATATAATTTGTAAACTGTGGCTTATGGTTACTGGGCTATATTATTTCAAAGCCTACTCTGATCGGATTTATATTTAGCCTAACACATTTCACGCTCTCAAAGAGATTGTAAAACGAGATTGCGATTTTCAGCCAACAAAACTATTTCTCTTGGAGCGATTTCATATTAATTGATTGCAATCAAAACAGGAATTCATTCTATTTTTTTCTTAGAGATGATCAATGAACAGAAATAGAAAACCAGACGCAATTAGGACTTGGAACAGAATTAAATTTTTGTTTTATATTATCTGGTTCATATATTTTAAATAACACTGTTACGGTGAGGTGACGATCTTCAGATGTTCGGTATATGAGCCAAAGTTCAAGAATCTGTTATGAAACAAAATCCTATCGGATAACCAACAAATAAAATATTTCTGAGTGGGGATTCAGTGACCATTTTTTGTTCGTTGCTGGAAAGAAACAATTGAACAATTTACTACACAAATAGCGTTCCTAATTAAGTTCGGAAAATACTTCAGGAAATGATAGTATTTTAAGCAGACATTTCCATGCAGGTATTGGATCTGTAGAACGAAGTATAGTTGACATGATGAAAATATAATCATGAATTAATCGCTCTTAGAGGACCACAATAATTTGGAGAAATATAAGAAGCTTTTTTTTAGCCTGTTGCACTATTATTTTTGAGACAAAAAAAATTTACTGAATACTGATAAACTGTTTCCGTCGTCAGCTTAATTTGAAAAACTGCCTTCTTTGGTTGATTGAGTTGTATGAACAAAAATATAACAAGCTTATTAAGTTTGCCGCATCAATATTATTCTGAGTACAAGCAGAAGTACTTAGCCGAATAATAAATAATGATTATGTTTTGTTATAATGGAATGTTTCCGACGTAAGTCTAATAGGAAAAAGCTGCGAGTTTTAGCAGATATTAAACAGAAAATTTGGGAGAGTATAACAAGCTTATTTGACTTCCTTTATCCTAATTGTTCTGGATTCAAACAAAAGTATTTCACTGAATATTGAATGACAATTATTTCCATCGTTAGTTTTTGGAAAAATTGCAAGATTTAGTATATGAACATAAAGTTAGGAAAAGCTTATATTTGGTTTGCAGCACAAACATTATTCTGAGACCAAACAGAAGAACTTTGCCGAATAATGAATAACGATTATATTTTGCTATGAAGGAATGTTCCCGCCGTTAGTTCAATTTAAAAAAAAAGAAAGCTTCAGCAGGTATTGTTGTGAACACAGAAAATTTGGGAAAATATAGCAAGCTTTGGTTTATTGAACCAACATTACTGTGAGAAAAAAAGAAGTATTTTGTTGAATGCTTAGTGATGATTGTGTTTTGTTATAAGGGAATATTTCTGTCATTTAATTGAGAGAATTGCGAGCCCTTTAGCAGATAGTTTAATATAAAGAAGAAAAAAAAGGGACCAGACAAAAATATTTTGCTGATTTTGATTGACAATTTTGTTTCCGTCATTAGTTTGATTGAAAAAAAAGTAGTGGTTCTGTGGTTGTTCCTGGTGGGATTGTGGAAATTTATGACGATAACTACATGTCAAATGATAAATGAAAAAGATGCATCTAGTGAAATTAAAGTGGAACCTTGTGGAATATTGAATATGTAATATTGTGAGACTTCATTGTTATAGTTTCCCGATGATGGCTACCATTAATGATCGCTCGACTGACGTTTCGCTTCTCGTTATTCGTCACAGATGAGGTAACAAAAAATTCTGGAAAATGTTTAGTGGTGCGGGCGTGCGGCGGGTGGTCTGAGGGTCGTGTAACTCGATCCTTCGCCTCCACCGCCACCGCCGCAGAAGGATCAAGTTACAGCACACACCACGGGATTCTATTTCGGTGCAACGTAGCTACAGCTTTAACTCTCGCATATCGTACCTGTCTTTATGTTCAGCAGCGCGGTCTCTCTGCCGACGATTTTTGAACCAATTTGACACCTGGGTGGTTGTCAACCCCGTAGCTTCAGCTAGTTCTCGCTTCTCCCTAGGACTTGGATAAGGATTATGTGCGTACCAGTCCCGCAAAACTGATCTAGATTTTTCTTTGAAACAATAACTTGTTTCTTCACCGTCCCAAATCGTTCGCGGAAGAGGAAATTTACGTCGCACTCGGTATTTTCCAACGGCACCTAGAGGACGTCCACGTAACCGTTCTGCTTCAACATAATGAGCTTTTAACCATAAAGCTTGTAGCTTAGCATGATTGTGTGCGCTAAATGAAGTTCCTTCTAAAATTCGATAGAGTTCTTTGAAATTACCACGGTGGAAAGCTACAATAGCTTTGGCTTTTAGTACGGATTCGTTATTATGGAGTTTGTCACAAGCTGGTAGACTCCAGAGGAATCTACCTAAACGTTCAACATTGCCAGCTTGTTGGAGGACCTCGCAAACGCAGGCAACTTGTTCCTGGGTGAAGCCGAAGCTTGGGAGCGGTGAATTTCTGGCGGCGCCGCTTCCGCCAGGACTATAGGGAGGCGTGGCGTCCGATCCGCCGCCGTATGTCGCTGACGCTGTTCCCAACATCGCACTTCACATTACACTACACAATCACAAACACTGCACAATCCTTATTCTTACACTGTCTAGAGTCACACTGGAGAACTTTTGTATTACATACTCTATTTTAGGTGATTCCCCTTTTCGAAAGCGCGGAGCGCGATAGGCAGTCAAGGATTCAAAGGCGGGGCTTACTGATCTTGTTTTCTGATTGGTTGGATGTTTAGCCGTGTTAAAGGAAGGAAGTAACGATCCTGCAATTTGTGGCTATTGTGAGATTGTCACTGGTCTTCCTAACTAGAATATTGTTTGATAAACGGTTATTGACTTCCTGGATATCTTATTTATGGCGTCTAAACTCAAAAGATTTGTGGCTAGCACATTGTATTGTTTATCACTTCCCACTATGTTTATAATAGAAGTCAGCGAAATATTCTGTAATCAAGTTGATGATAATAGTAAGCAAGAACAAAGTTACCAAGAGGTAACCTGATACCGGAAGAAACCTCGTAGTTTTCGCTCCGTCGAGCACTTCTCGTCATGGAGTTGCTTCCACTTTTTCACAATTTTTCTTTTCTACCTGATGTGGAAGATCCTCTTGATGTTATCTTTGCTTCACAATGCTCAACTCAACAGACTAGAGCTCACTAAGCGCTCATAGCAGCCTCCCATACCATGCGGTCTATTTATAGGCATTGTCAATGTGCAGCACTGTTCATTTTAATGTGTTTGTTTTTCTGCTCTCAGAGCAAAAGAGATGGAAATGATCCTGACATCAAGTGAAACAAAGATGGCTATACCCTCTTAAAAGTATCAGGTTTCCTATACGCAGACAGCTGTTTTTAGGCGAGATGGAAACGTGTTTTGAGGCAAGGAATTTAGTTTTGTGCGCGATGGAAGGAATGTCGTTTAGAGGATTAATTTTTTATCTAGCACAGGTGGATTAAGGATTAAGCATCCTGAACTAATGACAAGAATTACATTTCAATGTCTGCCATGATTAATACGGAAAACAAATAGATAGCTAATAATAGCGTACTTATTTAGCACACTGTTCATTCATAGTGTTCAGACGTCAGTTCCAACTACATAATTGCAAATTACACTGTTGTGAAACGTAATTTATAAATTTAGATATAATGTTTAGGTATTGGAATAAGAATAGAGTTGCTTGGGAAATATTATATTTCACCCCAGTTCAAGTCATATCTGATCCATAAAAAATAATGATTTGTAACTTAATCCCTAGATATCCCAAGCAACTATTTATCAATTCAAAAGGATTCCTGTTTGCAAAAGTGAGTTTAATATGCCGTTTTATATAAGCACAATAATCTCGTCCTTATACAGGACAAAGTTCAAGGCTCAATTATCCCTTAGGCATACTAGGCATGTGCCAAGGGTCCCCTCAGCTCAAGTCTATCATGAAGGAGCATCAACGTTAATCCGACTTCGGCAAAATTGATCAAAGAAGGTCAAGAATTTTACTAGGACCCTCAAGATATTTCTATATTGTCCCAATAAGTGTGCATTGCTTTTCCGTTCGAATTTAAAAACAACGGACGGAGAAGAGACATTCATTTGTTGTACTATGTGAAACATAATGAAAATTCTGGATATATTTTCTATTTTAGAACAAAACAAATTGCTGTTGTACCCAAGTGTAGATTATAGAAGTCCACTTTCGGATAATATTCTTTAATTGAAAGCGACTGTTGCTCCGTGAAAAAAATTATTTGTTTTATATTGTAAACAGCGCTGCAAAACATTTGTAAATAAACAATAATTTTAATGCAGCTTCCAGCAGAACAAGAATGACTCATAACAGCAAACAACCTACAAAAAACGAAGTAATGTCACATATATCAACTGTTTACAGTTAGTTCAGCATCATGAACTTGACAAACAATTAGCTATTTCAGAGGTTTTCGGAACGGAAATAAATCGTAGAATCATAAGCCGGAAGCAGTATTGCAATGGCGACCTCCTGCTGATCAGAACTGTCCACTTCTGGAGAACAAATGGCGGTCAAGTGACAGTCGATTGTTTTGTTTTTGCCGACGATGAGAATTTGTGAGGTTTGTCTTTTGGTCCATGACAGGGGACAGATAAATGAGATTTTTTCGAAGAGGGATGGACAAACATTTCAGTTATACTAACTTGAAAGTTATGTGAAACATGGTCAAGCTAATGAGATCTGTGTTCTGTCTTCATTAATGACATGTTTTTTTGTTTGCTTCAAATTGCACTTATTTAGATCAAGTGTTATGAGCTATGTCAAGTGCACTGAGACTTTGGGAATTGAAATATTTAAACACACCAACTATACTATACAAAATTGGGAAGAATACCGCCTTAAAAATAGTTATGGGATACAGATCTCTGAATTAGATGTTTAGGAAAACAGGATATTTTTATACCAAAACAGAAAGATGGTCGAAGTTCATAATAATCAATTTTTCAGCTACTTTTGATGAATGTTCCTCCAAAAAAAAGAACAAGGCGCAATACAAACAGTATTATAACCTCTCATTTCATCAATTGTTCCACCCTCTTGCCTTCCGATCATTCACCAAACAAGCACCCATCCTTTGTAATATATCATACCTTGTTGTCCGCACTTCCATTGAGTCAAATCGCCATAAAACTATTAAACAGCCCCTTCATTACACGAACAAAGCCCATCTATAAATCATAACATGTCATGGGCGAACCGTTTCGCTTTTTATCGTTAGTTCTTTCTTTTCTCTTTCTCCTCGACGGGGGTGTTGTAAATTTAAACACTTTTCGTGGTTATCTCCGCGTGTATCTAAAGATGATTAACACCTGGAAATTAAATTTTAACTCTTGGGTGGCAAAAGAGAAATATGAGACTTGAAGGATATTTTATTGGTTTCAAATTATACCTGTGAGTATTATAAGACAGATTGTTTATGAGGAATTAAATCTGTAAGAAGGTGATTTGGTTTTTATCAAGAGATAATTGTAGTGGACACTATATAAGGAAGTTGAAAGTAAAATATGTGTGATTATCGTTCAGGATGAATAAATTCTATATTATAAGATACACAAGGTTGAAAGGAGATGAACTAATGTACATCAGATATTCAGATACATATAAGAAACTCAGTTTTTTCCCACGAAAATATATATGTAGCAGTAATAGATAATATAGTGAGACTTGTTAATTAGAAGATGCACAATTATAAGTGACAGTTTTTAGAATTTTTGTTTGTTTAAAAGTTTATCTTGAATAGGCTCCGAAAACTGATTAATAAATTTCAATGAAATTTGAGGGATTAAAACAGGAATTTTAACTTAAATTTTCATGTTTGCTCCATGTCGATATTTTGCAGGGCTCAGAAGATATAATTATAAATATTTGTTTGCTTCGTGCCTGCGGCAGCTAAAGATCTGCACTGTCAGCGTAACTGTAGAAATAATAGAAAGTAGGCGCATACATAAGGTATGGGTAAAAAGAAAAATGAGGGAAATTTATGTATCATTTGCGCAAGCGACCTGATGATGTGCAGTTCTGTTACAGAATCCAATTGCTCTCTTTAATGATAATAATTTCAAGAAATAATTATCGTAAGCAACGATTTCACTATTCACTTATTCTTTACGTTTATTTATTCCGATTATGATGATTCACGCAAACAAAGTCGCGGGCATTGTCTAGTTCGAAGCTTCTTAATATACAGATTTCGGAACCGAGAATCAGAATAGCAAAATCGACGTCATATCAGCACATGCGCATCAAAGCGGCCACTTATACTCTCGTAGGCTGCGAGTATAAACGTGTTGATACCCGTCCAAAATGTAATATTTTATTCGAGAGTTATATTATTGTCTAATTTATATCTAAATGTTGTCGTGTTAATTATAACTAAGATGATTTTAAATGAATTTCATTTGGAGAAGGGCAATGAAAAGATGAAAAAAGTAAAGATTCTACCATTATATATTTTAGAAAAACGTAAGGAGCTTCGCCCCTGTCATACATCCGTTCACCGACACATTTACTCTTTTTTTTTAATCCCACGAACATATAATCTTCTCAAAATAAAATATGAAGCCCAATCATTTTACCACATCCGACTGTCTTTAACGATCAAACTTTTAATGTTTCGAAAACTGAGTAAAATGTTTAAAATAATATTTTCATCTGCCTATTACCTTGTCGTGTCGTTTTTGTACTCGTATACGTCAAATATTGTAATCAAACTTTAAATCGCTTTCCATAGTCCAATCCTAATGAAATTTTGTACGCATTTTTGATGCTGGTGACTAATCTAGTGTACTTAAATAATGTAATTTGTCAAATATGGTCGCCGCTATGAGATGGCGAATTACTTTTCTCTTTACAATCCTCTTGATATAGATATCATATAAAAGGATTTATTCAATTATTTATTTATTTAAAGATACACTGTTCTAATACAAATCAAAATACAATCACAGGACTGAAAAAAAAAACAATATGAAATTTCACAAATTAAATCACTGAAGAACATTTTTAGGATCCATGTGGAAAACATCTGTATATGCAAATTCTCTTTATAAATGCTACACATTCTGTTGAAAGGAGAGGAATATTAGAAGATAGAGAAAGTACGCGTGATTATTGAGGGAATATGAAAATTCAAACAACTTAAAGAACGCGGATCATCCTTTACAGTATCCAGGTATACAAGATTACTTGTCAATGTGGCAAAGTATATATTGGACAAACCAAGAGGACTGTAGAAATAAGATTGAAAGAGCATTCTCGTCATATAAGATTGAACTATCCAGAAAAATCTGCAGTGGCTGAGCATGCTATTCAACAATTACATGGCATTGACTTCAAGAATACGAAGCTTCTGGCTAAAGAGAACAATTGGTTCAAGAGGCTTATAGGAGAAGCAATCGAAATAAAAAAATCACCAAATAATTCGAATTTGAATACCGGTTATGAACTTAATCGATCATGGCTACCAATCATTTGTTCATAATTTCAAGTTACTTTAATCTACGAATCTATTTGCAAGAGTTAGTTCATCACCACCTCCTGATGAAGATCTGTGGATGGTTCATTTATGCGCTAAACCAAAAAGAGTAGAGCCAGATTGACCTAGAACCATAAGGAGTTGACAATTTTCTCTCTTAAACCTTCATTATTATCTCCTGAAGACCTGTGGATATTGAATCATCAACCACAGGCAGAGCTCTACGATCCTAGGAGTTAATATTCTAAACTAATCTAGTTACTATTTGTACTTTTATTTTTGTTGTCTTGACAATTCTGTTTATTTATTTTCATATTTCTTTACACTTGAAAAAGGCAGCACGTTGCTGTCGAAATGTTGTGTTTCAAATTAATTAATATAGAACTGATTACCCAATAAAATATATTTATCTATTTTATAATTTAGGATTTTCCAAAGATAGGAGATGGTATTTTAATCTCTATACGGTCTGCGAGACTAGTCATACTGAAAATTTCACGGAGACTGATAGGAGAAAAAATATATTAGAAAAAACTCACAGGGAAACTAAAAAGTACAAAGTAAAATAATATAAAAACTTTTCAAAAAACCATACTACTTGGGTATATTACATTGCAGATTACACTAGGAAAGAGAAAATAATTTTTTTCCTGGCTCCATAAATAATATATGTATGAAACTCCCATGAAGATCACGTCAATATAGTTTAGCACTCCACGCTTTTAATTGGAGAATCAGGGAAAAAATATTCTCTTCTTTTCAGTGCAATTTGGTTTGAAATTATTTTTTTAAATATTATTTTATTATATTCAGGGATATAAGCAACTTACAAACGCAGCCACAAAAGTGTTCTACAAGAACTCTTAAAACTTGGTAGCCTGGAAATAGTAATATCCCTGTTTTTTTTCATGCCACCTTGATAAAAATTTAATTTAAGGTGGTTGATTGCTAAAATTTGGAGTAACTCTATGTAGGATAGCCTCTGAAAAATGCATATTAACTCCATTTAAACTAACGCAATTCCTTTTTGGATATAATGTTGAAGCTGACTATGAAATAATGAATTTAAGTATAGGAATTAGCGAATTCAGTCAATAAATTTTTTTCCAGTTCGAAAATTTCAGCTATGACTTAGCCATCTTCAAGAACGGTACAATTTGAAATACAGTCAGATTCTGTGTATTAATTGCAATTAAAGTCTAGTCACATCACAATGGTAATACTTATAAAACAATAGTGTAGTTTATATATATGATATATGAATTAATCCGATATTATTAACAAATTTATGTGTTACATACAAAATACACAATTCTTCTGTAAGTATTATCATTGTGACTAAATTTTAATTGCAATAGGTACACAGAATATAACAAATTGTAGCGCTCTTGAAGATGGCTAAGGTGTAGCCGAAACGTCGAGCTAGAAAAGAAAAAAATAATTAAGTAATTGACTGAATTTCATGATTCCTGAACGTAATTCCTTATATGAATATGATTTAATGCATTATTTCGCTCAAACTTAACTTATCTTGCTGTTAAAATATGTTATGTTATGATACCTTTCATTCAAATGATATATGAACAAAGTCATCCTACATACCTACAAAGCTACAACATCACAAGTGCTATCCCCTAAGGTTCGATTTAATTGTTAGAAGCGCGAGTTCATCAGTAAAATTGTTTTATAAGCTCTATTAAGCTTCAATTTTAATAAAATCGTGCTTTTCTTAAAATTATACAAGAGATGATCTATACATTCTTTCAGAATTATATCATAATAAATAGACTTTTTTGGTTTTAATTCTGTATATTTTATTTTATTTTTGACGTTTCGACTCTCTAACCGAAAGACTTTCGGTTAGAGAGTCGAAACGTCAAAAATAAAATAAAATATACAGAATTAAAACCAAAAAAGTCTATTTATTATACAAGAGATGTTTTGAAATACGGAAGCCTCACATGAAAGTTAAAGTGATGCATCTAAACGAAGCCGTATAGGTTCAAAGAGTTTATTGTATGTACAAAAATATTCACTAAAAAACAAAATAACTCAGATGTATTAAATTTAATTCATTAAAATTATCATATCAGGAATATATGCCAAATCTATTTCATTAATGTGTACAATATCAATTACAATTGCGGATCTCTAGTGTGAATCCGCTGAATTAAAAATAATGGAAAAAACATGCAATGAATGTTGATATTAATGATTTGCTGTTATCTGGGAAGCTTGAAAATTGAAATTTTGGCTCATTTATGAGTTTTTTTCTCAGTAACTATGGAGTTTGTACTATGTGTACATTCGGTTGAGAAAAAACACAACCTAGGAGGAGAGAGTTCTGCAGTATCCGAGTTGGGCATTGTACTTGAGATAATACCTTACAACCGAAAGGGTAGGCGTAATAAATTCTTCTAGTTGGGCATTTCTCTACCTGTATATTTCTGTAAATAAGAAGTGAGTTCGAACTGCTTTTATTTGTATTCCATCAAATTTCAATTATCATACGAGACTCTAAAGTTATGATACTATTAATTTCTTTCAAATACGAAACGAAGCAGCTTAGATGGTTTTTCGGTAAGATCGGAGACTGCTTTTCTTTCGACAATATTACTTAGCGCCAGCCGTTCAATGTTTAATTCTTCTTCGTGATTATGAACCAAGTCAATTTCGAACTCGCGATTTGTATATACTTTAGCGGTACATCAATAATTTTTATTTGTACAACACTATTTCATTCTGTCGTTTGTTGTCGAAGATACCTATGCAGAATTTAAAATTATCAATAACTAGCAATTCCTTTCCCTTTTCACTAACTATGCGATTTATTTCCATAATCACTGGATATTAAATAACTGATGAAACGCAAATATTATATTTTCTTCACTTTCATTTGTTGATGAAAGCAAAGCTACCAATTTGAATGCAATTTTTTCTACAACTTTTTAACTCTTGAAGCTATACATACAATTAGGGAAATGACCAAACAGTACATAGTATTAGGAGTAGGCGAAGTTAAAAACTAAATGTTATGGAAAATGTAAAATTTATAAATATTTTGCAAACATTATAATCATACAGTCATGGAGGAGGATAGGTAAATCCGATATCTGCATTGTAAGGGATTAAAATGCCCAACTGGAATACTCAGATTAAGGTACCCTTTACCGAATGCCCAACTAGACTGCAGAGGAGAGTTCCACAAAAAATTAGATGATTGAGTAAGCAAGCGATATACATACATACAGGAATATAAGAGGAGGTAGTTTTCGTCATTTTGACCGAAATTTGTATCGAAAAATTTGGTCTAAGTGAGGCTGTAACAGCGAAACGAGTTACCTCGAATAACTTCTATGTTATTGAAGATACAATAAAATATTATGAGATAATGTTATGTAGGACCAAGGGGGCACCCAATTATGGAAGAAAATTTTTTTTGAACCAGTGGTTCTCAAGCTACATCACAAAGTTACATTTTTTCAAATGAGATGCTATATATTTTTTAGGCCCATTCGAAAAAGTATTTTTTTTTAATTCAACTATGTATTCGTTTTATACCCTTACATGATAAAAATATTGAGAAAAATGCGACTGAAATCTAAATAAACTTTATTTTCATAGTTATTTTTCAGTAGGCTAGGAAAGACAAAATCTGCTATCTGTCAATTTGAATTATTTAATGCATAATTCCTATTGTTGCAAATTGCTATAAAGTGTACCCTATATCAGTAACAGCAAAAGAAAATTTGACAGATAGCATAAGAGAGGCGTGAGCTACTTTAACACTGAAAGAAATTAATAAAGCTACTTTTGAATCAGTTTTGAAAAGATTTGAATTATGTTTAGAAAGAAATGGAAATCAGCTAGAACACTATTTATGGAGTTATTAACAAATAATTTACTGTATTTAAATTCATGTAGCTCAATTGTTCAAAGCCTACTAAAAAATAACTATAAAAATATTTATTCAAATTTCAATCTCTTTTTTCTCAATATTTTCATCATGTAAAGAAATAAAACGATTACATAGTTGAATTTAGAAAAAAATATGCTATCGGAAAGAACTAAAAAATATATAGCATCTCATTTGCAAAAATGTAACTTTGTGTTGTATCTTGAGAACCACTGGTATAAAAAAATATTTTCTTCCATAATTGGGTACCCCCTTGGTCCCGCATAAGATTGTCCTATAGTATTTTATTATATCTTTAATAACATAGGAGTTATTCGAGAAAACTCGTTTAGCTGTTACACCCTGTATCGCATAATTATATTTTATTCCCTAACAATTTGTTTCTCTTGTTAAGCCGGAATGTCATTTTTATGTGAATCCTACTTTTCCCAAAAATCCCAATAATAAAAGTGATTCACTCTTCGAACCCTAAATTCAAAAGATAAACGAACATCAACTTTGTCAAACAACTCAATTCGATCTTCCGTATCCCTGGAAACATAATCTCACTCACTTTTCACTATTATTTATTATTAGAACGTCACCGAATACAATTGCCATAGCAACCGTATAAATAGCCTTAATTTCTTAACAATTTAAAACTGATTATCCGCACTCTAGGTAGGCAAGAGCCTAAGTGTTCTCAGGTAGTTGATACACATTGAGTGGAGCTATTGAAGTGTGGTTTTCGAAGTTTTGTTCCAAGGGGCAGATGACAATGGAATGAAAAGGGCCAGCAGCCCTTGCAGAATAATGCCTAGTTCAATTACATCAGGATGCGGTTGTAGAGAAGCCATTTGAGAATGAGTGCTCTCTTGGGAAGAGAGGTTATGTATTTTACACTATCCCCTGTTATGATTCAAATTGATATTGGCCGCATTAATTAATTTTGAAGCATTTGAAAATAGAACTCTGGAGGCTAATATTAACAGAAGTTAGAAGTATTCTTTATTTAAGTATTTGTTTTATTTTAATGAGGAATTTAAAATTAAATTTTTTTGTTTCAGAATCCAAAACCAAAATCCAGGAACACTTGAAGATCATGCAAGTCATCCTCTTCAGTTAAAAGGTAGTCCTCAAATTTTCAATTTATTTTCTCTGTAATTTTCCACGATGTTTTTCCGTAATCATAATATTTGCTGTTTTAAAAGCTCAAAGTTATATCCTTAATGGGCTTTGGCTATGTGATTATTCCCCAAATTTGTTTATATTGAAAAGCGAAGCAGTGAGCATTTTCGATCAGGTTGGCGTGCTCATCGACCATTCCGTCCTGGCCGATTAATGGAAACACGAAATTACACACATACATCGCCGAGATAAAAACGCTTTCAACATAATGCGAACAAGAATATGATTAAAGATGCCTATCTGCTTTGGAAACTTTAATAAGACGGCACAGTGACAAACTACCGGTCAGCATGCCACCAAGCAAATAAACAGAGGTGGATCGCAACCTGAATCTGAATCTGGATTGTCACAAATGTAATCCCAAAACTAAATTATCATTATAAAACTCATGAGAATTTAGTTAAAATGGTCACACAAAGTCATGCATGCAATTTTTTGAAAAATGTTTGTGCCAATTTTTTTTTTTTTAAATATAGTAGTTGATTGCTTGTTGAATGTTATTTTGAGGATCATCGGAGAAAATGTCATGATTTTTATTTATTAGAACGTAAATTAATAAATTATGACAGTCTTGGCAGCCTGGGAGACCAAAATTCGTCAAAAAAAAATCAGCGAATTTCAAGTTAGTTTCAGTCTTAACAATAATAACATAATTCAAAATAGAATAAAATACGAAAATATGAAGTGATTCATGGTAATCTTCTCTCGGCATTGAATTTTTTTGGTTCAATATGGCAATATTAGTGTTGTTTGTGATGTATTAGTCACGAAAAAGTTTAGCCACGCCGCCTGAAAGGCGAGTAACTTATCACACTTCACACAAGTTTTAATCAACACATCTCTTAAAAGGTCTTGAATCGTACTCATATGTTGATTGTTCTATTATTCTCTCACTCAGTGACTAATAATGGATATTACTTATTTCAACAGTAACAAACTTATATCAAATCGGTGTTGAATTAACTTCACCTTGGGTCCGAATTTAAGAATGGTCCTTGGGAATTCTTCAATCTAAAACTTCATTAACTATCTTTCTCATGTCATTTTTTTAATTTAAGACCAATCCAAATGTAGAGAGAAAATGATTTCTAAAGATTTCCTGAATAAAATGGTCCAAAATTCAACAATTGCCCATATTCTATGTATCATTTACGTTACAAATTTACATTCCCAGGATTATTTATTCGTACTCCGTACAACTCAAATAGGAATTCGTAATACTATACAATATAAAATAAATACAGTGGCTTTAATCCAGCAACTCTGTTTTCAGCCACCTTAAAAGCATTGTTTCAAGGAGTGCTTTGAGGCAATAAAAATGTTCCAAATTATTCAAATGAAAATATTTTGAACGAATATTGTAGACAAAACAGTCAAAAACAGATCTCGTGGTGTGAATCAGTGAGAAATAATCATTCTTTATAATTACTTTTGCTTGTTATGTAATTATGACTCGTGTTGACAACGTTTGGTTTAGATTATGCAAAAATAATCACAAATATAAGTTGGCAAAATTAAAATGCCAAAAAAAAAACTTTTTGAAGCACTGAGAGAGAGCATAGAACTATAAACCAAAAACTAATATAAAGTTTTTCCATGGAACTAATTTGATGATAAAAATAGCAATTAATCAAAAATGCATGATGGATAAAACTGCACTGTTCATAAATATACTATTGACTAGCGTCTTGGGCCTAAACCCTAAGCTTACTCAACAATGTTAGTTATACTTCAGCAAATTTACACAATATTTTTGTTTATTATAGCCTATGTGCTATTCTGATGTATAAGCTATAACATTGTAAAGTTTTATCAAAATCTGTCCTGTAGTTTTTGCGGGAAGGGGTAACAAACATCCCTCCATCTTCACAAATTTTCGTGAGATTTCTCCTTCTAATCTCTCTCATTTCGATTTCAATGCTTAAAAGGAGCTTAATTGTAAAAAAATAAATATTTGGATCAACTCCATCAATATTCAAAATTCAAGTACGAGCCTCGTCTCCGTGGAGTTGACACAACCAACAAATAGTATATATTATGCAACACGTGCGATAAGTTGTCGATTGCCCTCATTCGCTCAAGTGGGCAATTGACAACACCGAACAAGTTGCAGGTACTATTTTTTGTTACGAATGTGGGATAACTACTATTTTGCGCTTATTTTTCTGGGCGAAAAATGGTATGTTGATATTACTTGGCGCACTCAAAAGCCAAAGGGCCATTTACCGCTCGGAAAAAACGTGCGCAAAATAGTACTTATCCTGCATGAGTAATACAAAATATGTTTTTTAACGGAACTTAGCCAATTTTTGAGGAATTTCTTGATTTTTTTTCTATTTACTTAGAAACTGCTCACTCATATTTTACATATTCAGCCAAAAAATTAGGCTAACAATATATACTCTTTTCGCTGCGAGTCCATTAATCTAGTACCCAATCTATTATACATGTGGTGTGTGTACATGGAGCTCGTGCCAGACGTAAATTCAATAATATTGAATCAATATTCAATGAATTACTTCAAACCGCCCAATTTCTACAGTTTCTCAGATTTTACGCAGAGACCCTGAATACTTCCGATAAAAGAAGTTTAGATTACTTTCTTAAAAGTTCTCTATCTGCAAATTAAAATCCCGTCGAAATCGATTTAGCCATTTCGGAGATTAGCCCCTGGATAAACAAACAGGCAGGCAGAGTAAAACTTAAAAACACGTGTATGAGTTTTGGTATCCTGCTAATAATCATATGATAATACTGATATTAATAATTGTACGTTGATGGTACTATACCAAAAATCTTAACGCAAGAGCCAGCGATAATTTTTCAACTGAATCAAATAAACAATGCGCGAACGAATAAATATAATTCGTGCGTCACTTATTATACCTCAATATGACTATGTCAAAAATTTTCATGGAAGTGTCAGCAACAACTGTACAAAGTTTTAATTCGATCGGATAAACGATGCGCGAACGAACAAATATGATTCGTGTGCCACTTATTGTATGTTGATATTATTGTCAAATATTTTTACACAAGTATCAACAACAGCTTTTGGAAGTTTCAACTCAATCGATTCAGTAGTTTCGGAAATTAGGACAGACAGACAGATAAAAATTAATGAAACGCGTGTGTGAGTTTTGGTATCCTGCAAATAACCATTTTAAGAAAGTTTTAATTCAATCGGATGAATGATGCGCGAACATATAAATATGACTTGTGTGCCACTTACTGTCAACTAATGCTTAGTACCTAATCATCTGAAGTAAAATTGCTACGAATTTTTTGGAGATGAGCATGCGAATCTAAAATTTAGCCTGCTGTGGTCGGAGTTTCTTTTTCATGATAGTCTACAGGGTTTTGATTCACAAGAGATGTGGAATACTGAATGTTCATATTGAAAGTAGAATTTTGTTTTCCAACATCCAGTCTTCCACGATACCAGCCGTAGGACAAGCGGCATCATCTTTTCATGAGATGCATTTGGTATTTTTCGAACGCATCTATTCAATTTGTAGCTTTAAATCATTTTTGAAACGACAGTCTATTGCCCAGACTGGATTAAAACCAAAATTGTTCTTTTCAAATATGTCTTCCTCTAGTGATCAATCTGCAACATGCTTTTTACTTACACGAGGTATTTTAGCTCCGCTTACCGATGCCACAGTTTCACCTATTCCAATGGCAGTTAAATTTCTTTCGACCGCGGCTTTTTCCTGAAACTCCCTGGAAGTTCTTGACCGCTCTTTAATAGACATTGGTTGCATTTTAGAATTGATAGGAACTAATGTCTCCTCTGCTTGACTTTCCCTTTAGTTTGAAACGTACCTGCAATTTATTTTTTAAGTTATTATCCAAAATTTATGGAAATAAATATTTATCTTACAAAAAAAAAACTGATTTAAATTTCAGATTAAAATAGAGTCTTATGTGGTCTTTTAAATGAAAATCGAACAAATTTTCTACCTTAACGCGTTCCTGAGATATACTGATTTAAAAAACTTCGCAGCTCAAAATTACTCTTCTAAGGGTACGTTTACGTTGAAGCGGCGACAAACGATAAGAGCACTGATAGTAGCGAAGTTGCGCTAAGCAATGTATTGACTTGTATACATATACAACTGTTTACATCGAAGCGACCTGTAGCGCTACGTTTTTGTTTATAGCAGTGAGAAGAGCGACGAAACATATTCTGTTGTATTTTTCTGCTCTTATCAATATTGATTTAGAGAAATTGATAAGTGAAATATTCATTAGAACGGCATTATGGGACCAAAGAAACAAAGATCATCATAATAGATATATCTTGGATAAATTATGGAACAAAGTAGCTGTGGAATTATAGACAACACCTAAATTTATTTCATTTGTGTTTATTTTTAGGTTACATGATACACGTCAAATTGGTCTGCGATGACAATTGCAGTACTTCTTTTCAAGTTTATCACCAATTTTTAGCAGAATGTAGTCAAAAAACTCTTTTAACATTCTTACATATTCAAAAAATTTTGGTTTATCTTTACGTAAATCGCTATATAAATGATGAAATTCACTAAATCGTTTGATATTTATTGGATGCACACTATATCCACGTTGTGTACGATATTTTGAATTGATATAATGACATACAGTTGCATTCGAGGAAAGGAGTATCTCTTCTTCTGAGTCAATATCCATTTTATATCGTGACAGCAACTGTCAAATCGTCAACATAAACAGAACAACGAGAAAGAAGTTAGCGTTGTTCTTATTATCGCTGTTATCGTCGCTCTTATAGCTTTTATCGTTGCTTCAACATAAATGTACCTAACACAAACGTGCGCCACGCCCGAGCATGACGTCATCAGCTTGACTGATCTTAGTCGGTAGAAGCAAACAAGTGTTGTATATTTAAATATTACACATTTGTATTACAGTACAAGTAGGAACTAGAAATCTCAATAATTCAATACTCGTCAAAAAACAACCTCGTTTCATACAAAAGACTATTTTTCTGCTGATTTATGGTCGGCCAGCATCAACATTTAATTAATGTTCAATGATTATCTCACCCTCCATCACTTAGTTTGAACCTTACTCTCAGTAATTTTTACCTTTTCGAGCCCCTAGAAATTTTTTTCGGGTAACAGGAATGCAGCAATTACGAGAAAGATTCTAAATAGATGCAACGACAAATCTATGTTAAATGTTGAAGGTATCCAAATTTATTCTATTTATAGCTGATTATAAAAAATTGTCTCAAAACTTATTTGCGTTTACCGGTGAGAAGATCCGTCCCTGATTCGCAGTTCAACTCTTGTAAAGTGCAAAATTCCTAATAAACAAGGCAAACCAATTAGCGGGGTGTCACAATCGCACACAATAGTTCCTCGAAAGTATGTAGATGGTGCTGCTCGCGCAGACAAATTGTAATGGCCGGGCTGTCTGCGTGTGGCCCGATAAATTACGCCAGCAAGGTGGGAAAACGTCCGTATTATTGAATAAATAAATAATTAAATAAATAAGCAGGCTTGTTAGTCAGTGTGTGGCAAGGCGTGTTGAACCAGGTGATAAATATGCCACGCCAGGTACTACCTCCTGAGGAGAAGCAACATACCTGACCATAGCTGCTAGCGCCGTGCTGTGGAATTAGCGGAAACTATCTCCTGCGAATTTAGCATTCATCCCCATGCCTTTATCATATTAACAATTTTTACAATATTTTTATTTTGAATAGTATTTAGGTGTTGATAAAGGAATAACGTAACAGAAGTATGTAATAGGAAGTGACGTCATTTAATTAAAAGTTATTGACGTTTCAGGTTATAAACCTCATGTTCACACGAAACTATTTCAGCACGAATGAAGACATGCTTTTTGTTACCTCTTAATCCCTTCAAACAATAGATTCATAATTTCTAATTTAATATGATTACCTGGATGTTACTTTCCCACGATTGTTGGCAACAATGCCCACGTGACCGCGTCGGGACGCCACGTGTCCACCGACGCTCGTTACCTGGGCACGTGCACCTCCCCCGCCACAGGATAACAAAGTTAATTACGCAAGTGTAATGAGACAGCGCCATACGGTCGTGTAATATGATATGGCTAGAGGGATGGGGCGGAATATCCCCCGCAACGTGGAAATTAAAGAAGAGAAGTGATATCGTGGAATAATAATGCAAAAAATATATATTTTTTTAACTTAGATTAATATTTGAATTAGCTTTGCAACTTTCAGGGACAAGTTGCTCACGTTTTCTCACCGACGATATCTTTGTCAGTTTTTGCCTCCTAAGAGCAGCCTCTATTGCCTAAAATTTGGCATAATTATTTGGATACTCCTGAAACGTAATGGTGTGCTCCATACTGTAATTATTATATTTTAAAAATATTAATAAATCTATAAATATTACTCATTCATTTAAACTAATTAAAAAAAAAAATAAGTAAAGTAAAACAAAAGCTGTAAACAGTGTAGCATGTTACTCGATTATAAATTCTACGAAGTTCGTTATGGATTCAAGTTATTTTGTGAATGAAGAGTATCGCATTACGCCAAACATAAACACTTTCAGGTAGGAAATTCGATGCGCTTTTGTATTTTTTTCAACCCGACATGATTCGCCTTCTTGGTATGATTTATCGACACTGAAGATATAATTTTTACTCAGCCACCATCACGGCAGTTTGATTCATTCCGATTTGATAAACTATTTGCGCATGTTAGCAGATGTTTACGATGGTTGAACAGGCTATAATAATTGACAATATACATAGAGGAAAATGTAGGAAAGTTATTACTGTTAGTAGCACTATGTGCGTTCAATGAGCCCAGCAAGCCAGCGTTAGCCAAACAGCAAAATAGTCCCAGTAAAGGAATTATTAAACAACTCGAAAACTTATTTGATTTTCAAATGACGTCTCAGTTTGAGCAGTAAATGACGTCATGAATTAATAACAATTTAATTTGAGATAGAATATCATTTTAAATCAAATTTCAATCATTTTGAATCTGAGCTGGTGGTGCTATGTCATTTCCTGTTTTGTTAGGCTAGCGCGCTGCTTTATTGGGCTCATTTAATGTGTTAACCAACAAAATATAAAACAGTTATATGTACAACTAGTACTAAAAGTTTTTTTTTCCTAGTTTGTAGCTTAATGCATGAACAGGGCCTGAGTTAGGTTTGAGCCAATCTTAGACTCATATAAGCTTTCTTTGATCGAAATAAAAAAATGGTCATTGAATATTCGCGCAAATTGACATTGCGCCAATTTCAAAAATCTTTATATGTTGCATAGTATGAATTTAATGAATTTATTTTCACTTGAGACTACAATAATATAACTAGAAATTTACTAATAAATACTCCTTATAATCGACACTTAACTGAACACTATCATTACACCTATTTATTATTCACACAGTAGCACTGTCTGCTATTTATTTTCACTGCTTCTTATTTATCTTGACTAGTTCTCTTATTTATTTTCAGTCTTACTCGCTCCGTATCTAAAATACAATAATGTTTGTCTCGACCTTGTCTGGGTTCAAATATCCCCACCTAGAATTTCTCGAAGCCTCTAGAAAGTTTTAGTGAGCTTCCAGAAATTCCAACAGACGTCACTACGACCTCAGCGCATATGACTCAGTTGCGTTTGTTACCTCTTTATAAAGGATAACCTGAATCAAGACATGCTTGATTTAGACCAGACCTAATTTTTGACAGGTTGAAGTCAGGGCTGACTGGATTTTGGGCGGACTGAATAATGAAAATTTAACAAATTTGCTGCTCATTTCATACTGAAAATGCTAGACTTGGCTTTCTTATCTTACGTAAAACTAGAATGTTCGACGGTTATTACTTCCCGGCTCGCTCAGAAAGAGCAATATTGTCAGCGTACTCATTTTTTTTTTTCCTAAAAACGACATGTTATCAGTTTTAAGGTCCTCTAAGACGATCAAGACGACTTCTAGACTAAAGTCAGTTTGTAATCTTCTATAGTAGCAAGTAGCAGTTGCAGCGTTTAGTACACGGCCATAATTTCATCGTGATTCGAACGTATCAAATTGTGGTTGGAATCGGTTCATCAAAAGGTCCTCAAGTACCCACACCCATTATTTAATTTTCCCATAGCTTTCATAATATTAAAGATACTGACGTAGTTTGATGAACAAAAGTAATTTCGATGGTTCCATCGAAACATACTTCCTGGAGGTTGACATCAAGTAATTTCTTGAGACTTCTTGAGCCACTGTGTTTGTTTTTTGTTTTTGTTTTTCTCTCAAGTCTACCTTAAGAAACGTTTCTAGCAAACATGCCGCACGACCTTGCATACTGCCGAGGCAGTAAGATTCATTATAATAGATACAGATTTTCGTTGAACCTACGTCTGCTTGTTCCACATACATTAGACTCATGTCTGCTCGATCCACATCCGTTCGATCTAAACTATTTTGATACAGGTTTCGACTCAAGATCGTTCGTTCAAATGTCTAACTGATTTGCATTTCTTTGATTTATCTTTTCGACTCACATGTTTGATTCAAACTGTTCAAGTGTCTTCGCCCTAAATTTGCGATTCTCAAGCCTGCTCGACTCACATTCGTTGGTTTCTACGTCTGCTTGACTTGCGTCTACTCTACATTCTTTCAAATCAAGTCTTTGCAACTTATGTCTGTTCGACCTCTGTTTGCTCGACTCATGTCTCTCCGCATCTATATCTCTTTGAATCACGACTCACATCCGTCTAATCGTACGTCTTCTGAATTTGTCTGCTAATCCTGTTGTTTTTAGAACAGTGTTTCTTTAAAAATTGATGTCGACACAAGTTTGTTCTTTATTTCAAGTCTTCCAGTAGGTCTCTTCCAAATATACGTTGAGAAAGAGAGCTCATAATCTTGGGTACGTTCCACAAGGCGACCGCAACGCTCATGTCGCCTCAATAATCGTTCCACAAGACGATTGCGATCTTTGCGTTCAAGACCAATACATCATAGATGATGTCATTGATCACGATTGTTTCAAGCTCACAACACCTTCGATTGAAAGATGCGTCAAAGCGGTTGTTGCGTTCATTCTTGCCGCAATCCCCAAGAAATTTGAATTAATTGAAAAGAAGTATTTCCAATTTGTACTTTCGACTCCAAATTATGTCGATTAATTCAAGATTTTTTATTTATCAACATGACAGATCATTCCACGATCTCTCATTAAAATTATTTATTATTTATGAGAAATCAATTCACACAGGCATATCGGATTCATTCCATTCATATATCCTTTTTGCTACAGGTTAGCTTAATCTTATTATTGATTTACTTTTCGAACCAAACCACGAATTATCAATTGGATATTTAATAGACACTAGCATCGTTCCACTTGAAGCACCAGCTCCAGCAATCAAATGTTAGTGGAACGGTCGTGTGCAAAACGTTGCGATCGCCTAGTGGAACGTACTCTTTATGAAATACGATAGGGAAGCTGACCGTTTTTTTGTCATAGAAACGGTTACGTTTACGATCATATTTGTAAATTATTTTGTTCGTGAATGGAAAAGAGTGTCTCGTTTATATCATTCTGCAAATGCCTCTGGTATCAAGTTAGGAAAAGTACAACTGATTTATCAATTACAGATGTGCACAAATTTCATCTTCCTAACATTGCATGAAGTTGTGAAATTTTGTGTCAAAAATGTTAATGATCTTTCTTGGCAAGGAATTCAAAGGCAGTTGTCTTTGGGTATTTCTTCAAGCGTTTAACAGGATGCTACACACTGCATGGGATCTTGTCGAACAATTCAAACACATGTCGTTCCGACTATATACATACTAACGACTCTTGAAACTTTTGAATTTATTACACATGTATTTTCTTATGAATAATCTGGCATACGATGTATACGTCGTTATTTAGCTATAATAGGATTCCGGTCAACTCATCACGTTTGAAAAATACTTTACTTTACTTTAACGAAATTAATTCAAATTGTTGAATTAAAATTTTAACTTTATTTAATTTTTTTACCCTTCACTTGAAACAATTCCAAAAGAAAGTTACTGGATTCCTTAGATTATAATGCAAGTCTTTTCAATTTCGTGGTAATTTCATATTTCACGGCGAATTTAGCTAAACATCACCTCGTTTGTATAACCTATCCGTGACGAAACGTCGATGACGATCGTAAATGTAAAGGAAACGTTTGGTGGGTTACACAGGTGTCGAACTTATCATAATAGGATCGCTTCACGAGGGTGCGACCATACACAGAATACATTCTCGTCCGTCGACAATCGTATGGTCTACTCACTTGTATAATATCGATTTATACACAAATACTGATTTTGCTTGACTTACGTCCGTATAAAAATGTATTGGCCAATTGAATTACAATCGTTTGACTTACATCTGCTCGATTCACGTCTGCTTGGCTTATAAAATATAAATAAAATTTATTCAAATGTGTTGTACTAATCTTATTCCATGGAAGATAATTTTGATCATGCTTACAGATCATGTGACGATCAATCATTTATGATTACTTTTTATTTCAAAATGTAAAGAAGTGCCAGAAATGCATGTTAAGATCTCCGAATTCACGCATTAAGTACACTATAGATATTTTTGAGATGAAATAGCCGTTAGTTTTAGACAGATCGCTTGTAGACATCACGATCTAGATTGTGGATTGATTTTCTCGCGCCTCCCTTGTAAAGAAGAGAAACAACAGAGAGTTTAGTAAGTTTACCTCTTAGAGATGCTATGCTGGTATGATTTATGTCCAGCGACTGCCCACAGAAATTCTATTAGAGATCGCGTCGAAATAAATCACAGGCCAGTTAAGGTCGGATCAATCGCACCTTCGAGCACAGCTCTTTAGATCGCGCGAGGATAACAATCACTCAGAAAACCTCAAACTTTTACACTTCTCTCCCTCCTTCATTAACTAAAATACACATTTTTTTTGTACCCATCGTATAAATATTTAACCCAAAATATTGCCAATTTTTTTACGTGTTTTAAACGCCTTCAGTATAAAGCTGTTAATAGTTATTTTTTTGGCGGCGACCACATAGGTTGATGATCGTTGAGTTGAAGACTTCTGCTTGGCAGTTATTATAGATTTTTTTTGGTTCATCAATAATGCTAGCTTGTTACATGGGAATTTTAAAATTGCTGTTTATTAAAAACATTTTAGTTTATTGAAAAGTACAAAAATATAACATTTGCCTAATTAAAGTTTTCACTTTTGTATTAAATATCAAACTTAATTTTAAATCTTCAAACAATCTAGTTGATTAAGAAAGGTATTGCAACTTCATCAAAATAAATGTACATATTGTCATTTTTAATTCAATAAATGCCATTGATGTATAAAAAAAAATTGGTCCTACGAGCCAATTTTTGGATCCTGAATTTGATGTATGTCAATTGTGCTGTCTTCTGAGTGTCATCTGGTCTATTGTAAACGTGAATAAATAGTGGTCTAAGATATATAATTTTTTTTAAATATTTTAGAGAAACTAAATGTTGAGGGTTTCTGATCGGTCGTATGGCAGTGTTACGCTACTGTTCTGTGATACCGATTTGGAAGGCCTAGGCCCACCAAGGGCTGTTGCGTCATTAATTAAGGGTCCGGAACGAAAATATTTTTGGATCCCGCCAAGTGGGGTACGGGTACCGTTACAAAGGGGATAAAATAGGGATTTTGTTTCAATTTAATGTTGCAAGAATATTAACAAAAAAAAATTATTCAAAATCATTGTTTTACCAGAAATGTTTGTTTATGGCAAGTGTTGAGTTTGAATACAAACGGAGGAGATACAGTTTGAAAACTACTGTCTGGGGTATAGTGTTTAAAAGCAGTATGTAGTGGTGTCGGTGCCAGGCGTTTTAAGCGTCCGTGTGCGCGCAATTTGGTATCAATAAACCGCCGTAGCCGTCGCCGTCTCCGTTCTCTTGAGTCTTAGGTTGTATAGCGGGCATTACGGCCGTTTAGCAATAATTTACGTGGCCGCAAGGTGTGATTACCTGCGAACGGGAAGCGATGGTATCTCCGCCCGCCAATAATCACACGGCTGCGCTGGGTAATTGATTGGCCCGTTCCCCAAGCCGAGCCAACACCGACACTTTACGATAATATTATTCATAAACACTTCATAAATCTGCGCTTATACTCGCTGCTCGTGTACCACACACATACAGGCACACTCAACACTGGCGGGTACAAAATTTTCTCGATTTTCAACACTTACAAGAACACCTTTCTTTCATCAAACATTAAATCAAATCTATAGATTTCACAAAAGAATCATAATTTCTAGTATGTCTCAATTATCTTAGGAATATTGTGGTAAATTAATTAATTATTTAATAGATTAAAATTTAGTTGTTATGATCCGCTTCTTTCAGAACAGCCCTCGTATATAAAAAAAATCAGCTGTGACCGCACAGTACTTTCCCAACCATAAATTATATGGTACGTATCAATTAATTGCATATTTCAAAGTAACAGCTGTCATTGTCAAAGTGACAGATAGCGGTTGTATGAAATTATAATTTTATTTCATAATGGTCATAAGTTTTAGGTCCAGTTGCTTTAGTTGGTCCAAAAAGCTTGGCATAATCTGGTAAAATGGTGAAAAACAAATAATTATTGAAATAATTATTCTAGATTTCTACCAAGCTTATCTCCCCCAAAGTTTTAAATTGTTTCCAAACTAGACATCATTGGAATAACTTGTAAAAAAACAATTGACAATCGTTTAAATATCATTTTTGACACTTTTACTAGAATTATTTTTGCAGAAGCTTTAATTTGATTCCAAACATGATATAATCAAATTACTTATTGTGAAAAAAAAATTGACGAACGTTTGCACGTGATGTCCAAATATAAGTAGTAAAATAATAATTCCAATTTCGGCAATTTCACATTAGGATTTTCATAATTTCTTTTCTCCGCATGTTTCAGAAAAATATAACGAATTTTATAATAACTCAAATTTTGATAATAACAAATGAAAAATGCTTCAGGTAAATGTTGTTTCAAATTATTCAGGGATCAACTCTAGTTGTTATATATTTCATGATAAATACTACCGTTTATAAAATGAGCATAAGAAACTTACAAGCTCCATCAATAAAGTTTTGGTACCACTGGTTGAAAAGGCTCATTTACGAGCTTAAAATTAGTTTTTAAATAAAAATCTTAAATACAAAATTTCAGTTGAAAATTCGTACGCGTTTTCAAGTTATCGTGCTTTCAGACAGATCGACCAAAAAACCGACTTTTCAAACCATGTTATTTTGGGTTTAGTACGGTCTGAATCGTAATGACTCATTAAAATCTCAAACTATCAAAAATTCTGGATCACAATGCTTCCCCCAAGGACAACATGTACTCTAGACACAGCAAGTAGCTGTTTGTTTTGAAGCTAGTAGGATAGAAAGAGAGGTACAGGGATAGAGATATGTTTGATCTACTTCAGTATTGTTTCACTAGATGTCAGCTATGTAAAATCTTTATTTAATACGGTTTTCATGATTATATTGAATTAATATTAACTCTTTATTGAATTATTTAAATTTTTATGCATTCATGTGCCAAGATAATGATCCTCCTTTCACATATTGGGACTTACACCAATACGCTGCACAAATTCGAACCATTATGATAGATTACAACAAAATTAATGCTGTAAAAATAGTGAAATTAGTAAATGATGATGCACATTTTTAACCTCAATATCTATTGTTCTTGGTGATTTCAATTGACAGATGGTCATAGTGACATTTTTTGACAAATATTTGAAGTAGATCAAACATATCTCTATCCTTGTACCTCTCTTTCTGACGACCAAATACCAAAACTATCAACTGAAAATTACATCGTTCCATTATTTGAATAACACCTTTCTTTTGTTTTTTATAATCTTTGATAAAATGCAGTCTTTAGGCGATCATAGCTAAAAAGATGTTTTTATGGCCCCTTTTGCGGTCGTGAAGCTTCACTTTTTGTACACATCTGTCAGATTTTACTTTTTTGGACTGATTTGTCAAATATTCCTAGATTGCAACAGATTCGACCAAAATCAATTAACTTTATGGCCTTGATACACAAATTAGTATTTTATTACACAAGATGTCAATTTCTGATGTTGCTGTTTGGTTGTTTGGATTAAACTATAATGCGTTTTTTTAGCGCATTTTTCCGAAAAAAGCGCTATTATATTCACTTTGGCTGTCTGGCTGGTTGGCTGGCTGGCGTGACGCTGAGTTCTCAGCAACTATACTATTTACAGACTTGAAACTGGTACTAAATAAAAGCTACTGTTTCGTAGGTTTGCACAAATTGCTTTAATTCAAGCTCAGTGATTGTAGAAGATTAAATTATTCAATTACTTGTTTCATGTGAAACAATGCCCATGGATATATATGACATTAGGGATATGACAACTAAAATTTATTAAAGTAGATAAAAATTTAGTTACAACCTTAGCCGGCGGTGTCACTATTATTATGTACAGTTGTCAAATCTGTCCGAGATTCATTCAATGACTTGTTTGACGCAAATTTGAAGCTTATTAGAATGAGTCACTATTATTGGTTGAAAATTTTTTTAATTTTGGTGTATTTTTTTTATATAGCTTTGATAAAGAGCAAATTTTGATTTTAAGGTACAGCACTTGACCTCCTGTCAATCAATAAGTAAACAATGAAGAATAAAAGGTATTTTTGAGTTTGTACATGCATAAATTATGTACCTATCAAACTGTCAACTTGAAACTAGTACTAAATGGAAGCTGCTGTTTCGTAAGTTTGCCAAAACTGCTTGATTTCTAGCTCAGTAATTGTGAGAGATGGTAATTTGCGAAATCTCTGAGATAACAAGCATTCATGAGCTGTCAAAAATGCGCTTTCATCATCTAGATGATTCTTCTATTTTTTTTTGTATTATTGCGTTATATATGTTCGTGTCAGACCAAAATCGCCGAATGAGCAAAATAAATATTCTGGCATTTTGTAATTTAGGTTACGTTTTCTAGCATTTTTTTTATAAATATCTTATTATTAACTACGAACTACACGAATCATTTTATGATATGCCTAGAAATATGCATCTTCTGAATTTATGAATTTGAATTTTGGTCGATTAACATAAACTACATGAGGTTGGGATTGTTTTTGGTCTTGTAATGTATTTATAATCCATGTATTCTACGCCTCCAGACTGGAATCGATCTTCATGCGAAAATACAACACTACGCGTTGTGGTAGGGGCTGACGACCAAATATCAATTTAATAATCCTGCGTTTTGTGGTTCCATTTTCATAGTTTATAATATAAATAAAATTCTTATTTATTACACGAAATTTCAGTCTCTTTATTTAGTCCCTAGAATTTTATAGTATCTCTCAGTTTTGATTTTGATATTTGGCCGTTCAGACCAAACCACAATGTGCTGTGGTTATCTTTTTATTTTTAAGGACCAAATTACAAAAAACCAATCATTACGTTTTATGAATTACGTAACGAACAAACAACTAAACCATGAATTAAATATTCTAGTGTAATTTATGTTACATTTGCAAGTTCTGAAATTCAGATTTTGGCTTTTGGTCGATCAGCACAAGTAGAGGCACCTCAAGCGGGGGCGCAAGGAGTGCACGGCAACCCGGTGCCATGTCCTTGAAGGCGGCAGTTGGGCCCCGAACATAATTCTTCAAAAATAAGACCAATTTCTTCAACAACATATTTTATTAGAACTAATCCACAATCAACAATCCACAATCCATAATCCACCATTCTATTTTGGATTGGGATTAAAATTGTGGATTTTGGATCAGGAATTGTGGATTTTGGATTGGGATTAGGATTTTGGATTGGGACTGAGTTTCTGAATTTTGGATTGGGATTGGGATTGTGGGTTTTGGATTGGGATTGGGATTGTGGGTTTTGGATTGGGATTGGGATTGTGGGTTTTGGATTGGGATTGGGTCTCTGGATTTTGGATTTTGGATTCGGATTGGGATTGGGATTGTGGATTTTTGATTGGGATTGGGATTGTGGATTTTCGATTGGGATTGGGGTTGTAGAATTTGGGATTGGGATTGGGTTTCTGGATCTTGGATTTTCGATTGGGATTGGGATTGGGATTGGAATTAGGATTGTGGATTTTTGATTGGGATTGGGGTTGTGGATTTTTAATTGAGATTGGGATTAAAATTGTGGATTGTGAGTTGGGATTGAAATTGTGTATTTTGGATTGGGATTGTGGATTTTTAATTGAGATTGGGATTAAAATTGTGGATTGTGAGTTGGAATTGAAATTGTGTATTGGGATTCAAATTGTAGATTAGGACTAAAATTGTGAATTGTGGTTTGACATTGAAATTATTGATTATGGATTGTGGATTGGGATTAAAATTTTGGATTGTGGATAGGAATCAAAATACGAAAGAACCACACTTCGCGATATGGGCGATGAGATAACTTTTGGCTTTCTCATCATAAGATTGTCAACAGGTAAATAAATATATACGTCACCGAAAGCAAAATGTAAACTTCGCGATGATAACTTTTTGAAAAATACTGCTGCCCGTCACTGGTAACTGGCTCTGCTTACACGTACACTTGACTCATAAACGGTGCTTATTACGTACTTATTTCTCTTTGAACAACTTAAGACACACGTTTCATCAACACTCATAACATTTTTTTAATAGCCCTTGCGCGCGCTGTGAAATAAAATTATTTCACACAAATCAGCCGACTTAAAAAAATTAAAACAGGTTTCTAACGTCTCTTGTTTCAAGACTATCTACAGAAATTCATAACGCCGTGTAAATTAAATAACAAATATATATTTATCATATGAGTTACAGTTTAGAAAATAAATGAGGGCGGCACTCGATTTTACTGTTACTATCAATAAATTCATTGACATTTATAAAATTGGGGAGCTTACCCGACAAAGAACCATAGACAGAATTAATTTAAATGTTTCTTTGGTGTATACACTGGTTTAATAATAAATATAATTCTTTATTTAATACTTAGAAACTATTTTATAGATAGAATACACATCAAGTTATAAAATGAACATTAACAATCGCAAGAATTATTTATTTTACTTCTTTGCTTATCTCCCCGAGAGATTCAAATTGAAACCAAACTAGACATCATTTGAATAACTTGTAAAAAATTATTGACAATCATTTAAATATCATTTTTTATTCACATTAAAAATTTATTTTTGTATTATTCTATATCTAATTTTATTTTTCTGTATTTTACAGCTGTCGGAGCCACTTCTGTGCCTAGGTTTTGCTGAGGTTTCCCTGGGCTCTAAAAGAAGAATTTCTGCAGAAGGATTCGTTTCTTTCCCCTAAGCAATTGCCTGCAGGCGAATCACGGCTCAACAATTCCCCCATTTTCCATTTTTCACTACCAAATAAAATTCTTTACCATAATTTATATTGTTTAGTTTTTTAAAACTTTCTAGAACCATTTAATTTAATTTACAAATGTAAAGTACAAAATGAAATTGTTTTATGATACAATAATTCATATAGTTATATTAGTTTAAATGAATTATAATAATAATGTTTTATTTGCTAAGTAGAATAATAAAGGAATATTTATTTCTAAGATGTGAAAATAGGTCTTAAAAATGTAATAAATAGATTAAATGTATATTTCATGTATAAAAAAATCTCTTTATATTATATTATTTATAGAAAATTTGTTTTCAATGATAATCCTTCCCTTTATTTCTTTCAGGATAATTTGATTGAACTATACGTATATAGTTCCAAATTTTGCCGCAAGAGGGCAGCATCTGTCAATAAGACTAATTATGAATCACCTCTTCTATGCTAAAAAAGCCTTTTTAGATCATAAAAGTCAATAATCATTTAATTACACGTATATAGTTCAGAAAGTTGCCACCAGGTGGCAGCACCTGTCAATAAGACCAATTAGCAATCATCTCAAATCTGATGAAAAACTTCGCTTTGTGCTGGATTTTGTGTGACCGAAAAATCCAAATTTTGTATTAAGGTAGCAGGAATTGAAAGAGATCTCTTAAGGGATTAATTAGCGATTTTCTCGAAATCCAAGGACCTAAGGGACAAATGTTTCAAATAAAAGTTACATAACTTTCAACGCCCTACAAGATTTGTTTGAAAAAATTTTCTGTAAAGCTTTTAGTTTTCGAGAAACGATATGCTACTACCCTTAATTTAAGGGTTGGAAGAAAATTTCATTCACCTTTTTGATAGCACTTCTAAAACTGCGTACGATGATGTAATTGAATTTTCCATAAGGCCTATAGTTCAGGAGTAAATCAAGAAAAACACTTTTCGAAAACTCTTGAATTTGCTCCTAAGATTTCTGCTCCCTGGATACAAATTTCAAGTTTTTGAAGCAAATTTCTGACTGAATTCGATTTAAAAATCGAAACTTGTTATTAGGATAACAGGATTCTTAAGAGCAAATTCAAGAGTTTTCGAAAAGTGTTTTTCTTGATTTACTCCTGAACAACAGCCCTTAGGGAGAATTTAATTACATCATCATACTTAGCTTTAGAAGGGCTATCGAAAAGATAAATGGAAATTTCTTCTAACCCTTAAATTAAGGGTAGTAGCATATCGTTTCTCGAAAACTATAAGCCCTATAGAAAATTGTTTTATACAAATCTTGTAGGGCGTTGAAAGTTATATAACTTTTATTTGAAACATTTGTCCTTTTAGCCCTTAGTTTCCAAGAAAATCGCTAATTAATCCCTTAAAAACTTGAAAGAACTCCTACAAATCCTATTACCTTGATACAAATTTTGGATTTTTCGGAAACACAAATTTCATCACACATAAGGTGATTGCTAATTGATCTTATTGACAGGTGCTGCATTCTGGTGTCAATTTTTTGAACTACATACCTGAAATTGAATTATTTCAATCATATTGCGCCCTATAAACAATTGTAATAAATAAAAAGCCGTTATTTTCACTAATAAATTTATTCTTATCAGTATAAAATACAATAACATTTATATTTCTGATTAAATAGGCGTAAATAAAAGTGTAGCACAGATCTTATTAGTGCATAAATAAATTGATATACAATAATATTCATTATTACAATACAATATAATACAGTTTATATATAAATACAATCATTATTTGTGCAGAAGTCACAAACATAAGAATGAATTAAATAAATAGCCAGTTAAAAAATATATTACACCAATTCAAGATAAAACAATTATTTCTACGCGAACCAGAGGTTCTAGAACAATCAAATTGTAGGTACATATTCAGAAGGGATGTAAACTTGTGCACAAATAATATTAACTACCAATTGTTAAAAGTGCACGAGCTACAGGCTTCACAATTAAATATATCAATACCTAATTACAAACATATTAATTACAAATGAACCAGAGGTTCCAAAACGTTAAAATTGTAGGTACGTATATAGGAGAAATGTAGGCTTATGCATAAATAATATTAACTAACAATGGTTATTGGTGTACGAGTCACAGGCCTGATAAGTGAGTTTTTAAATAGCTAGTTACAAATTTATTATTATTAAGTTAACCAGAGGTTATAAAACATTCAAATTGCGAACACGTACTTAAGAGGAATGAAATTTTATGCAAGAATAATGACAGCTACCAATTGCTTTTGGTATACGAACTACAGGCTTAATAATTAAACATTTCAATAGCTAATTACAAATTAATTATTTCTGAGCGAACCAGAGGTTATCAAACAATTAAATTGTGAGTACGTACTTGGGAGGAATGTATGCTTAAGCAGAAATAATGTCAACTATTAATTGTAATTGGTGTACGAGCTACAGGTTTGAGGATTAAATATTTTAATAGCTAGTTACAAATTTATCATTTCTAAGTGAACCAGAAGTCCTAAAACATTAAAATTGTGAGTATGTACTGGGGGAGGATGTAAATGCAGAAATAATATCAACTATTAATTAGTTATTGGTGTACGAGCTGCAGGCTTGAGAATTGAATATCTCAATAGCTAGTTACAAATATATAATTTGAGTGAATCAGGGGCTCTGAAGCATTCAAATTGTGAATACGTACTTAAGGGGTAAGTATTTTTATACTTAAGTAATATTAACTACCAATTGTTATTGGTGTAAGAGCTACAGGCTGGAAAATTGAATATTTTAATAGAAGGGTACAAATTTATAATTTCTGAGTGAATCATAGGTTCTAGAACATTTAAATTGTGAGTAAGTATTAAGGAGGGATTTATTTTAATCCAGAAATGATATCAACTCCTAATTGTTATTCGTGTACGAGTTGAAGACTTGAAAAGTGAATATTTAAATAGCTAGTTACAAATTTATTATTTCTGGTGAACCAGAAATTCTAAAACATTCAAATTGTGAATACGTACTTGGGAGGAATGTATATTTGAGCAGGAATAATATTAACTTCTAATTGTTATTGGTGGTAAAAGTTAAAGGCTTGTGAATTGAATATTTGAACTTAGTTACAAACTTATTATTTCTGAATTAATCAGAACTTCTAAAAAATCAAATTTTGGGTAAGTATTTAGAAGGGATGAAATTTTATGTGGAAATTATATTAATTTCTAATTGTTATTGGTGTACGAGCTACAGGCTTGAGAATTAAATATTTTAGTCGTCACAACAAATTTTCCACATTATACCGCTCAAAACAAACTTATTGTCCCTGAGTAAGCCTGAGGTATTAAAAAGTTGAAATTGTCAGTACGTACTCAAATGGAAAAAGACATTTTGGGGCACCTGTACATTAAAAATACTTGTTTCAGTCTCTTATTTTTAAACTATTTCGCGTGCCTTGAAACAGGTTTCATGATATTTGTATCTTAATATACTATTAAAGCTAGCAATGTTTTGATTGCTGTGTTACATTATGTATTAATTTTATTGTGAAATTGATAAAAGAAATGCTGAAATATATTATACTACTGATTCTAATAATTAATCCTACAAGCAGCCGATTGTGCTCGTTTTAGCAAAAACAAAAATGACTCTAATTAGTTCGTGGTCTGTCAAGCCGAGACCCGGATGTTTCCGCCTAATTACACGAGTACGGTTGCCGACTAAGCGTCATCTCGAGAAGTCGGACTCTTCATGGCATCACTGAAGAACAATATGCACACATAACGTGTGATATTGTTTGTTCAGTGATCCCAAGAAGACCCGGACCGTCGCCGACAAAACGCGCGTTCCGTACATTTCCCGTAACGACAACCGGCATATAGTCTGAAAGTTCCGTCTGTCCCGTCGTTTAGGGAGGGGGTGTTCCCAGAGCTATATGGTCGTGTACCGAATAAAATCCAACGTTGGCCCAAGTTACGACACAAGGACATTGAAAATTAAAAAAAAAAGAAAACCAGAACAACTATTTAATATCCAAAAGTTAAAGTAAAACGGAATATTCAAAACGAAAAAATACGCCCGAGAGCAGAGTGCCCAAAAACTAGGATGCGCGAATTTAAAACCCAATTTTGATTCAAAATTATTTTGATCTCTACGTTACAACACGATTTTGAACAAAGCCCAAATATATTTACAGCATTTTCGAAACTATTCAAGAAACCGAAGTACTAAACGCGAGATAGAAGCACAAGATATAACACAGCAATTTACATAATGGCTTAAATATACTTAAAACATACTAAGCATGTCCCGTTACATTTTTATTTTAAATACATATTCGAATTATTTGAATAGATTCAAAAAAATCCTTCCAGAAAAATAAAACATTAGAAGGATAGAATGTTTGAAGAATGATCACTTCCTAATCAACAGAATGTATTTAGAAAACATTTACAAGGCGCTCATGTTACGAAGTCCATGGTGAATGCGAATTTCTTGAGGCTACTGGTTACCAGGTGTGGTTGCTCATCACAGCGATAGGTCTCCTAATTTGTCCAGATATTCCGCTACTGCTGTCCATCCGAAACTCGGATGAATTTTGATGTCCTTCAGGAAGCTGCAGAAAAGATAAATTATTAATTTACTTTCATCATTTCAAAGTTATTGAAAGTTATCAAATGCATATTTAATAAATACATAAAATAATAAGTTATATTTATTATTTATATTAATGTCATGCCCAGCTGTACTCAAAAAAGTGTAACATTAGATATTATTCAGACGGATTTGTTCAATTTGTAGTTGTAGATTTTGAAGAATGTTATTGTATTTATCAGTATTCATGAGGTCATCTAGGAAGTGTTATTTGATACCCCTTCTAGTTCACATGAATTTTCAAACCATCACAGAGTCCAGAAATAACAATCTTTTTAAGGTAATCAGCGTAATAGATAAATATAAAATCTTATAATTCGGTTTGGACTAGCACAAAGACAAATTTAAAAGCCACTCATATTTCATAATAATGAATTACAAACTATGAAATGACTATGCTAAATTTGAAGTTTGCGTTGGTTATAGTCATAGCGAATTTATAAAAACTCAAAAATAAATCTATTTCATTGATTACTTTAGAATAAAAGTTGTTTCTGTACACTGTGAGGATTTTGGAGCCATGAAGACTGATAACGCCCTTCAAAATAATTTTAATACACAAATTGAACAAATGCGTTTGTAGAATATTAAATATATTTCCAAAAATGGTGATGCTGCCTGTAAAATGGCTCAAAAAGAAAGAATGAATGTTAGAAAACAATATATCAAGCCTAATAAATAATTTTTATAGAATATGACGTCACTACTGCACTATGCAGTAAATTGTTTTGTTCAATAGTTGTTCAACTAATTGAATTTTCATTAAAATTATTTTTTAAACAAAAATTCTTAATCAAATATCGAATTACTTCATGCATAATGTCATAACTATAACCGATTGTCATTTTTTTTAACCATTATTGCACTCTAATCACTTTTAATTTAATTAAAATCATGTTTTGAACATAAATTTTACTAAAAATCAAGCCCAATAATCAATTTTCTAAATGATTGACTTCACTGCAGCACTATACAGTCAATTATTTTGTTGAAAAGTTGTTGAACTAATTTAAAATCCAATAAAATCATTTTTAAAATACAAATTCTCGATCAAATATGGAATTTTACTTTTAAAATAGACGTCCAATAGTCCACATACTTTTTTATTAATTAGATCAACTTTAATGTGTAGAAGTTTTCGGAAACTTGAATAATATAGAATGATACATTTAAAAGTTGACTAACATTGCAAATATAGATATTATTTTGTATTTATGTATATTTTTTCAATAAATAAAACACCATTTTTTGGAATCGTCAGTAAAGTGCCCAAAAATCGGCAGTAAAGGAGCCTATTATTATACGATTTCTGTTATTTGGTTGCATAAAAGAAGATGCTAAATGTACAGTAAAGTGATACCACTATTGTCGTTCGGCATAATTCATACATTCATTTTTCTTATTTTATTTTGTATAAAATTAATTACATTTATGAATCCTGTATTTTGTTTTTATTTATATTTCATTAAATTGTTACGTTTATTCATCAAAAAATTGTTAAATGCTGACACCTTTTCCAGAAATAAAGTTGAATTATGTCGATGTAATTTTCTTTCTGATAATTTACGATTTAAAAAAAAAAAAATTAAATATGCACTTCGACAATGAAGTTTTTTTTCATCACTCATTTAGATTATTTCCACATTCGTGATGAAAAAATCAACTTTACTGCCTCGATACATAAATAACTATTATTATAAGTATAATTTATGTACTTATGATCTCATAACTGGAATGATTGCAAAATCAAATTTATATTTAAAATAAAAGCAATTCTTAATTAACTACGGGAAAATAGGAATAAATCACTTACTCTTAAGCTTTGAGATTGGAAAGCTTCTCGGGAACAGACTGCAAAGGCTGCCACATTCTCAATTCATATTGATCCAATAGACGATTGATTCAAATTCATGACCAAGGAATGTTCCATGACACCTTTGAGTGCACAAATAAAATTATTTTTCAAGTACTACTGTTACACAAAATGTTAGGGAAATAAAATAAAGTACTCAAATACTTTCTATTACACAGAATATTAGGGAAATAAAACAAAGTGCTTACCTCTTTTAGACTCCAAATAAAGTTTCCAACTCGAAGAAGTGCTGCGACTTTGCAGTATGATGCGATGCCATTTAGATTCTGATGATTAGATATTTGTTGAAAAATCCGTAATTCCGCTTATAGTTCCACTTTGAAAAACCAAATGATTAACGTTTCTGTTGGCTTCTTCAAGAGGCGATTTGAAGAAATTAGTATACAAAGATTACTGCAAGAGAAATTCAGTCTATTACTTACATGAACACACTATTTATTAACTTAAAATATGAGTATTCACACTAATTCTATTATTTGATGAAATAAACGCCTTTTTATCGCACTTTTCGTTGCTTAGAAATACGTAAAAGTTGACAGAGCAAATGGTGGAACAAAACGATGCTATGAGTATGACGTAACAAAACGTGATGGAAGAGAATTTAAGTCCAAGTTACGACTAGACTGATTAGTGCATTATGTAACCAAATGAAAAAAAATCTTGAAATTTGCTTCTTAAACATATTTAACAATAAAAATACAAATTTTGGAACAGAAACTTGTTATTAATTGCTATTATTTGCTCTCATTTATCTCTACTACTACAGAATTTGCCACAATTTATTCCAGTATAATTCAGATCGTTAGATTCAAGCAATTTAGAATTATTGTAAATCAATGGAATATATGAGAACTCAATTACCTTAAGTTGATGCGCAGAATTTTAGCTCCAGATTCACTTTTCTCCTATTCTTCTCCACTTTTGATTAATTCATGTACTTTGAAGGCTTTTCCGGTCGTACACTTAAAACAAGTTTTCATCTTGATGAACTACGAAGTCCTGATGTTTGCTGAGGGAGCTGCGACTCCATTTAATCGTTTGTTATTGCATTTTTATTTCTTTTATAGCGGTAGGTTTCTTCACTTCTTCCAATAACTAAGTGATGAATGTTGTAGTTGGTTTTGATAAACCTCTTGAAGAGTCTGTAAAAGAAAAAATAATTACTTACATAAACACACTGATTTTTAGCCTAAAATATGAAAATTTATATGATACCTTTTTTTACATTTCTTGTCTTCAATGAAAAATAATTATGTAACACAAACGCCAACACATAAATGGGCAGATGGTGGTCTACATTATATTTACCGACTTTTATATCACTTATAGCGAAATGCAAAGCTATGCCAAAGTATCTGATAATAGATAGTTTTGATTAATATTATTAATTTCATTTAAAAACTAGTCTCTTAACACACAGCAGCACCTACACGATGACATGACATTGACAGCCATCTTTAACTTAACAACAATGTTGCCAACATGCCAATCACGCAAATTTTTCATATCACTGGCATTATTTCATTTATCAGTTTTATAAATTATAACTACAGCATTCTCCAAATTCAGAAATAATATAATCAGAGTGCACTGCACAAAATTCTGTTTATGAGCAGGTTAATTTTTCTTTGCATTAAAATGCAAAGCAAAACAGTATTAAATGCCCTGACTCTCTAATAAATAGGGAACTATAGAAATAGATAGTTGATTATAAGAAATAAATAATCCAATTCTTTTGATTTTCGTCAAATGTATGGTCTTCAAATTAAATAAAAGCAGTAACTATTAAATATTGGAATCATTGGAACTATGAAGAGAAAAATCATAGGAACAACTTCTACAGTTTCCTCTTTTATTTATTTCATTACGCCAAATTTTGACTCAATAAATTTGCAAAGCCTTCAACTAGCTGACATTCAATTTGCTCATTTTACTTTCACATTCCTCTTTATCAAATAATTGTTAGAAATTACCTTTTTTTTGGTCTCCTCAAAGATCGTATAGAATCTCATGATATATTAATTTCTTTTCTGGGGGAATTATTTACATTCATGTAAATGTGTAATTAAGGCGTTCTACAACTTATTCTGAAACAAAAGGGTTAACAATATTATCAACAATTAATAAGGCAGTTCTGGTTCATGCTAATAATAAATTGATGTTATACGCACATAATTTCATCAAGTCATAGCCTCTTTATTGAATAAACAAACATTATTCCAGTAGTTTCTGTCACAACAAATATTTTTGGTTGACACCCGTACAGCTGACAGCTACGTTTTAACTACGTTCAGGGTTACCACAATATTATCATATTTGTAATTTGTGGATACAAAAATATATGTTTATATTCAATAAAATTGTACAATTTGATGCAAATAACATTTAAAAAGCCATAAATCTTCTTAATATTTAATAGAATGGCAGCTCTGTATGTAACTAGATGAACTAAATTTGGTTCTGAAATTTAGCTTGTATATGTCTATTCCGACAGGGGTCTTATCTATGGGATATTGAAATTTAGTTCTAAAATTTGCCACGGCGGCAGTGAAAAACGTCTCCACTTTCAATGTTTAATCTCTTGGTCCTTGCAATATATACGTCTATAGCTGCATTAAAGACTAATTTATTAATTTACTTGTTTAAAACGTCAACGAGCACATCTAAAATGTTTTAATGGAATAATACGTACAGAATTATAATTAAAACTCCTTCAATATGAATATATTTTGGAAAAACATTATTTTTATGCAGCATATGTCAAAAAGAAATAAAATTGATTTTCTTATTTTTCACATAAATTGAATTATTTAAACGAACTAAGCACCTTCCTTCTGCTTGATGAAACTGAAAATTCCAACGTTTTATTATTTAGATTACGTTTTGTTTTTCATAATTTTTGATAAAATGCATTTTTTATTACACAAAGCAAAAAATTTTCAAAGTGTAAATTCTGAGATAACTTTTTGAAAAATTCTGCTGCCCGTCACACGTTTCATCAACACTGATAACATTTTTTTAATAGCCCTTGCGCGCTTTGAAGTAAAATTATTTCACACAAAACAGCCAGCTTAAAAACATTAAAACAGGTTTAAACGTCTCTTATTTTAAGACTATCTACAGAAATTCATAACACCGTGTAAATTAAATAACAAATATATATTTATCATATGAGTTACAGTGTAGAGAATCAATGAGGGCGGTACTCGATTTTATTGTTACTATTAATACATTCGTTGACATTTATAGAATTGGGGAGTTTACCCAACAGGGAACCATAGGCAGAATTAATTTAAATGTTTCTTTGTTACGCACACTGATCTACTAATAAATCTAGCTCTTCATTTATTACTTAAAAACTATTTTATAGCTAGCATATACCTCAAAAGATAATTTGAAAACTTGATTTATACAATTTCATCTTTAAAAAAATATTTGGTTTGTACTATCTCTGTACTTAAACTCAGTTCTGAGTAAAAAGGATATAAAAGTGGGTATAATGGATTTACAGCTGCCAGAGGTTGGCGCGCATATAGGACACAAGGTTGTCACCTAACTTGAGGGACTTCTTTTCAAACTTAACTTTTGATAAATAAGATGTAAAATTAAAATTGAAGTTAGCGCTTTCTTGAGTTATGTGACACTTTGTCCTAATTATGGCCAGTTGCATCGCTCTAGCTTGAATCTTAAGCCTCACTCAATCAAAAAATATCGAATCGAAATAATGACAGCAATGTTTGTGTAAATTTGACTTTTGAGTCACTTGTTTTTTGGGTTCAGTAGGGTTCAAAACAATTCATCAAAATCTCGATTACAATACTTTCCCTATTATATATATTCTGAGTCTTGATACTGTATTGAAGAGTCCTAATAAGGACGAATCACGTGTCTACAGGATGATGGTGTAAAAACAGTCTCCTGAATTTGTAATTTTGTGAAACAATCAGGCTTTGATTTTCAATAATTTATTATATATATATATATATATATATATAGGTCGGGAAAGTAAAAATTAAATATAAAATTCAAAGAGTAGTCCCTTGAGTCATGTAACCAATCCTTGAGTCATGTAACACCTCGTCTACAAAGTACGGGATATCACATGACTTAAAAATGATTGGTAACTACTAACTTCTCTCCAACTTTATATCTAATTGGTCTCTACTTTAAGGAAAAATAGATGAAAAGTTTAGAGATAAATTATCAATAGCCTGTCAGGTGTTCCTTAAGTCATGTCCTGAAGAGCTGAGGATATATTTCTCAGCAAAATTGTAATTATTAAATAATTAATCTATTGACGATGTGTCTATTGTGATGTACCAGATAAAGTGAGACATCAATTCGTGCATAAAAATATTTTTTCATATCAGTGCATACATATTTTAGAAAATTCGAGTAGTTTTTGCCTGGATTTATGCAACAATTTCGCATTGCTACATAAAGATTTTTGACGTGACATCTGCATGTACAAAAAATTTGCGTTACGAAAATTACCCTGTCTATCATCGGCTGTTTCTGACAAATTATATGATACATACAATATCGTTACAACATAAATACATGTTTAAGGATCAATCGAACAATTTGTTCACAAAAAATTGAAAAGGATTTTATCCATTTTCTGTGAACAGCCTTGAACATGAATTAATAATCTATATAAAATGATCTACAATTTTCAATAACATTATATCCTTATAAACTGTTGCTCAAGACCTTAACTATATTTTGCACGAAGTGGCGTAACCACATCCCATAAACGCAGTCAATTTTTTAGAACCATTTTGACTCAGTATAATAAACACTACTTCCCAGTAAAACATTTACTATTATTTGTGGAACTGATGCACGTTGTATGTTTTAATATTCATGATTATATCACACACCTTAGCAACAACCAATGAAATCAAACGATTTTGCATGGTAACGTGGTATATCGAGATAATATTTTGTCCTAACTCGATATACCACAGTAGCTTTTTAAAAAATAATAAAAAATATAACAATCAATAAATTTTATGGTTTGTGAAATAATCCTTGCAAATACACCTCAAGATTCGGTATATTATCGCATATACCTTGAATTTAACTCAATTACTTTTTGTCTTGGGTAATTTTTTGCTCGGCAAATTTGGAGATTTATAATCAACGATAATATCCCTCGAGCTAAAGCTCTCGGGTATTATCAGATTATGAATCCCCAAATTTGTCTCGTAAAAAATTACCCAAAAGACAAAAAGTATATTCGTGAAATTCTTCGGTATATCGATAATACACCTCTCTATCGGTATATTACCGTTGATAATATTTTAATTCATGAATTTTCAATTTGATTTGGCCTTCTTTTGGTCAAATTTGAGAGAAATTTAAAATTGTGTTTGATAAGAGAAAATATACGTTTTAAAATCTAAGATCCCCTAATGAATAAAAATTAAGAGCCTGAATGATATCGGATGACTATGAAAACAATCAAGTATTCATAACAAAATTATTCCAATTTAATGTCTTTATATATTTAATCAAGTTCTGCCCAATTTTTCCCTGAAATATATACGATACATAAAGGTTGAAATGCAGATCAACTATGTTCTAAACTCGTTAAGAGTAGCAAATATATTTGTTCACAAAAATAACTTACCAAATAATCACTAAACTACAAGTCAGCATCCGCTGTCCATAAATATAACAATCAATGTCATTGAATCTTTCACTTTGTACCAAAAATAAATTCGAGCTTTGCTCTAATGCGGTTGGAGACCATTTTGCAAAACGCTTTGCGTCATAATGGGATATGAAACCATAGGTTGAGTAGCATTAGACATTGCAATTGCCTGTGAGGTTGCGTTCATTTGTGATATCTGTTGAGTGCTGGCTGCGAGATTCTGCTGAGCTAATAATTGCTGAGAAGTGCTCGCAAGAGCTAATTGTTGTGCCTGAGAGGTTAATTGTTGCGGTGTAGATGCTAAGGCTAATTGCTGAGCCTGAGAAGTCAATTGCGGCTGATTTTGCTGAGCAGCTGCTAAATTATTGGCTAAATTCTGTTGAGCTATCGCTAACTGAGTAGAACTGGTAGCTAGCGTAAGCTGACTAGTTGGATCAGCTAATAACTGCTGACTTTGCGCTAGGATTTGCTGAGCAGCTGGCTGAGCAATGCTAACAGCAGGGACAGCTTGGACAGGGGCCATAGATACAGCGCCCATACTCACTGGATGACTTCCAGCTGTTACTGTTGCTATGGAGACTGGTACTGTTGCTACAGAAGCGGTTACTGTACGTATCATTTGTTGTGGTGGAGGTGCGGAAGTATTTATAGAAGGAACAGTATTTGTGATTGTTACTGCTGGAACTGAAACTGAAGTTACACTTCCAGCATTGCGTTTGCCAGAAACGCGAAGCTGGGCGTTTTGGTCCAATAAAAATTCGTTTGTTGCGGTCAAATCTGACACCTGTTTCTTTAATTCGGCGATTTGCTTATGTAGTAAATTGTTTTCTTCTTCTAATAGAATCATTCTTGGATCCAATCTGGACAAAATTTGCGTTGCTTGTGTATTACCATTGAAGAAGCCACTCATTCTTAGGGCTCGGGCTTCTAAATCACAGTCGGTTATATCAAAACTATTGTTGTCAACAAATTCAATTTTGTTTTGAGCGAAGAATCTTCGTTTTACATCCGGAGGACCATATTCTCCAAAGCTGTTATAGCTTGTACCATTTCTTCGTAAGCCTGTACCATTTACAAACCCCATGCGATGTCGAGCTAAGGCATCAGGAACATTATTTGTAATGAGAGTTTCTGGAGTTTCACTTCTTTCGAAAGAGTCTCTTTCAGGAGGGGCTTGCAACTTTAAAGCGCGGCGTATTTCCGCTTCATGTTCCGTTCGAGTTATGTGACGATACTTGCAGGATCCTCTCCTAAACAATAAAACAATATAATCTTCATTTTTATCTGACAGCTAATGATATGAAATACCTGCAATCACCATTTAGAAAATTCTTGCAAACAGGAGGCTGAGATCCATACGCAAGTTGATGCTTCCGAATGGCATCAGCTTGTAGATGAAGGGGCAGCTCCCCTGTCCGTTTATATTGCTCCTCTTCAGCCGGAGTGCAATGAATGAAGCGACAATTGGGTCTAGGACAACTATTATTCTGATAATCGTGACAGAAATTCAACACAACAGGCCCGCTTCCGTTCATGTCTGTTGAAGTGGTCGGCGCTCGTTCGTGTTTATACTTGCAGCGCTGTCTATCGCAAACGCCACGAAGATAATCTCTGCATACTCCCTCGCCCCCTGAAGACCCGCTCTCCCTGGAATCACCCACTGACTTGCATTCTAAATGGTCCGAGTTCTCGCTCATATTACAACTCACACTGAATCATCTTGATTGCTTTTTTAAGCTGCCCTGTAACAAAGATTATTTATCAACCCTTCATTTTTTATCAGTAACAACAATAAACCACTCTCATTTAAAAAAAATGACGTAGAAGAACAAAAAGAAAAGATGGACATGTGCATGCCATAGTACCGTTTATGCTTTGTACTTTGTATTTAAAGCGTCCAGAAACGTATAAAAAAAATCAACTACCATTAGATAGTACGTCACATCAGTTTTTATAAAGAGAAAATTTATAAGTTCACTGTAAGCACCAAACTAACAAGTGAAAATTTAGCATCCATTTCTATGGCAATTTCAAAAGCAACTATTCAATATATTTCAGTATATATTTGGTGGGCCCTCAGATATATTAATCAATATCGCAAAGTAAAATTTCTTGTTAAGCCCCATGACACTAAACAGGGTTGGAATCGTTTTAAAACTGTTCTCTGAAAATAGCAAAAGTTCTGCAGAAATTTCTCTGCACCAGCGCTGATATATTTTTCCTATAAAAACTAAATTTTTTCGACTCCATTTTCCAGTCATTCTTCAACGATGGCGCACGTTAGTCAGCTATTTCTTGTTTTAAGCCTCGTAAAAATTATTTCAGGGCAGCTTTCTGGAGAAGAAAGCTGCGAAACTCTGCCATCAGAAATACATTTAATAAAGGGTTGTAATTCTTCTAAAAATTTCAATTTTCTTCTCAAATATTTGATTTTCAGAGGAATATGATGAACTTGGTCGTCTACAGAGAACTTGCAATGGGGAGGTAGCTGTCAACAAATGTGAAGGAGCTTGTAATAGTCAAGTGCAGCCGTCGGTCATAACGCCAACAGGATTTCTCAAGGAATGTTATTGCTGCCGTGAAAGCTTCCTGAGGGAACGAACAGTGACCTTGACACATTGTTATGATCCAGACGGAATGAGGCTAACTTCAGATGAGATGAATAGCATGGATATAAAATTGAGGGAACCAAGCGATTGCAGATGTTTCAAATGTGGCGATTTTAGTCGATAAGTCATATAGTTGGCAAACTTTGTTGTACTATTCATATTGTATTATCAAATACAGAAATAAATTTATCTAGCATTTTATAGCTACATGTTTAATTCAGTAATATTATTATATGCTTGTTACAATAAAAAATGAGTACAAATAATATATTTTGATTTCATTATTCCTATAATCTATTCAGGTTTTGCCTGCCTGCCTGAGAATTTTTTTATTTAGTTTGCAAAATATATTCTTTTTTCTTGAGGATTAAGGAGATAGTTTATAAAATGCTTTTATTTTTATTTTAGGCTAAGATGCAGCCGACTATCGATGCTGCGTAATCAGTAGTCGGAAAACAAGCTCCATGCTGAGCCGATAAAAGTTTTAGCAACTTCTCCCAGCAGGCAAGCTAAAGTGCTAAATGCAAAACTAATGCCATGGGGAAGCTTTGAGTTTTGTTCCAAAAGCACTTCATATATAAAAGCATCATTCTCTGGATATTTTTTCCACTCTGTGATATACTCTGCAGGAAGAAGCTTCTGCAGAAAAATGACCCGTTTCGTTCGTAAAATTTTTGGTAAGTCAATATTTTATAATTGCAAGCTTAAAAATCTTTTTTAAATTTGAATATTTCAAAACTTTTTCAACTTTTCAGAGTTTTTAGCTACATTAACATTTTTGTTGGCCAGCATGTGTATGGATCCAAGATTTTCAAGCTCATCTGCAGAGGCATCATCTTCCGGAGACGAGTGTCAAGTTACTCCAGTAATTCATGTATTGCAATATCCTGGATGTGTTCCAAAACCCATTCCAAGTTTTGCTTGTATTGGGCGATGTGAATCTTATTTACAAGTACTAATTATTTATTTTATCATTATCAAAAATACTATTGAAAGCATACTGAGCTAATGTCAAGTGATTTTCTTCAGGTCTCTGGAAGCAAAATATGGCAAATAGAAAGGTCCTGCATGTGTTGTCAAGAATCTGGTGAACGAGAAGCCTCAGTGTCTTTGTTCTGTCCAAAAGCAAAACCAGGTGAACGAAAATTCAGAAAGGTAATAAAACAACAAACATAAAATTTCAAAGGTTAGGAAGTTCTAATGTCACTATAAAGATTTTAAAAATAATATTTCTGCAGTTTTATCAAAGCTACTAATTGCACTTACTTTAATACAAATGAAATAATATTCTCCTGAATTCACACAATTAATGAGTCCACATATTTACAACACTGTCAACACCATTTTGTTTTAACTAATCCGATATATTAGTTCACCTGATTGCCGAAGAGTCGCATGCGCGATAAAAGTTTTGCGCAAAGAAAAATTAATTATAAATCAATTATTTGTCATATAATAAATGAAATAATTTTCTATTTTACTTCTAAGGTATCAACAAAAGCTCCTCTGGAATGCATGTGCCGTCCTTGCACAGGAGTAGAAGAAAGTGCTGTTATTCCCCAAGAGATCGCTGGTTACGGACAAGAAGGTCCGCTTTCACATCACTTCCGCAAATCGCAGAAAGAATAAAGATTAAATTTCAAATATGTAATATATTTCACTTATATTTAGGAAATAAATTGGTACTAATGCTCTCCGCAAGTATTATAGATAATTATCAGAAAATTTATTATACAATCAATTGTTACTACATAGTAGTAATACAACTAAGTCTTGAATGGGAATTAATAATAATAAACCTCTTTCACAACTCTCCTGCTATCACTTACGTATACTTATTTCTTTTCGAATGACATCTAATAAGTCTATCTCTTTTTTTGTTAGAAGTTTAGAAACTTTCAGGGTACAATTTGGCATCCCTGTTTTCATTTTTATGGTTAGAGCACTAAAAACATAGGCTGGTACCACAAGCTCTGTTTTTGGCTATACTAGCAGTGTTATTTTAAGAAGCGTTTTAAGGCAATATCAATATTTCAAGCTATTTTAAAGGAAAATATTCAAATAAATTTTGTAGACATATGTGTTTTTCGTAATTTATATCTGAAGATTATTTTCCAAAGTATTTGGGAAAATTCTAATTGCGTTAAAACACATCTTGACACAACGCTCTTAGTAGCGCCAAAAACAGAGCTCGTGGTACCAGCCATAGGTATTATCATCCGCCATTCTGTGTCCTGTCAATAAAAGAAAGCATATGTGAACCAATGTAAACATTACAGGAAATGCGTTGTTTGACGAGGATAAAATGTTATAATAACTTGAAAAACTAAAGAAAATAGTATCAGAGTGACTCATTAATGTGCCGAATGATTTACCATCATTATTAGCGGCAATTGTTCACAGACGAATTATAAGTATTTCATATAAAAGTAGGTATATTCAGTCAAAATTTCCATTTAAAGTTATGATCAGATTAAAATTTTGATTGAAGTTATCTCAGTTCATTTTAATATATATTTTTATCTAAATTTTTAGACACGATCATAGAATCTAACCTCAATTTCAAGCAATAATTGATCAATATATTTATGTATTATACATATAGGTACCTATTAAATAAAATATATATTTTATATTTACATATATACATATATAAATATATTATAAGTATAAATAATATATAATCAATTATTTTTTTGATAAGTAAAATATTACGAACATACGAACTCACAACTTTTGATCAAGATATGCGATATAAAAAATTGCAAATACTAGACTTCTATGTTTTTTATCCCTTGGGTGAGAGCAATAAAATGATGGATCTTCCAATAAATATGCATAAAAGTTTACTACGTAAGTTAAAGATTATAAAGTTTGAAGATAAATAATAGAGTTTTACATATTTAGAGATCTCGAAATGCAATAAATTTGTCAGATTGTTTTCAAAAATTGTATTACAGAATATAAATTAAAATTCCATAATGATATTCTGAGTATTTAATATTACTCTATTTATATATGATTGAAAACCGAATAAATTGATTCAACATTTGAAAACTGAAAATTCTAAATTGAAGCATGTAATTTGATTACAAATAATACACCATGCCAAAAATAAGTAGTTTGATAGACTCCGATATTATTTTATCACGTTTTTTACCTAAAGATTAAACTATTTCGACTCAATCATCGCGTTTCATGCACTGTTAACATATGCTAAAGCGCTTTCTAAGGACACAGAATGGCGGATGATAATACTCATGTATTTAGAGCCTTATTACCTAATTACAATTTTTTGGAATTATTATCTGAGAACATGCATATTGTCGTTCTTAAAATAAATAATACTTCTTAACACCTCCTAAAATCTAGTGATTTTATTTCAGTTGTTATGAACAATTTTTGATTGTTAGAACTAAATTCGCTAATGAAAGAGAGTAAAAAATCTCTAAATTATGTTTCATAAAATTTTGATTTTTTTATTACCAACAGTGAAAACTTAAAAAAAATGAACTTCATCGCTGTGTCGTGAATAGGCGTAACCGGTAGCCCCAATATTCATGTCGAACAATATTTTTTTTCATTTTATAATCAAAAGATCTCTCGATTAGTGTAAAGATCAATATGACGGTAATACTTTTTCAGGGCTTTATGAAATTGATATGTTTAATTAGCACTCGCTGAAAAACGCCCCCAAATCAAAAATTTTGCCAAATGTAAAAGCTGTCGGACTCATTATAATGAAGCCACTCACCAAGTTTCAAGTGAGCGGTAATCAACGAAAATATTAAGCCCTGTCTCACGGACTATAAGCATTGCCATTCAAATTTCGATTTAATATTGTTTATTCTCAACAAATTGTGTAGATAACGTATATTCTTGCCACTGGGCACAGATATATAATTTTAAAAATATTATGACAAACAAATGATGAAAAAATGAGGTATATATGATTTTCGGCTACTGGAACGCTGATCGGTTTGCCTATTCAGAGACCGGATATTGGAAACGATTACTAAATTATTTTGCAAATACAGATTTTTATAAAAAAATTATTTTTCCCACAGTCCAACCTCCTTCATTTTTGTTTGAAAATATTTCTCCAAACCAACAGCACACTGATAGTATTCAGTTTCAGCCTGGTTATATAACTTACAGTTGGTAAAAATTCTAGTCATATCCGCAATGAACAATCGTCGGGAGACATAATATTTATTCTTCAATCTTTCAGTCATTGTTTTCAAATCCATTGGATATTTAATGTGGTCGTAGTAATCCGTGACTTCTTCTTTATCAACGGGTTTTTGGAAAGGCCAAGCCATTTGGTGTGCTTTAACTGCATTAAGAACAGATTTCAAGGTTGTCGAAAGAGTGTCAACATCTTGGCACTCTTCCAGTCCATAGCCTCCTCGAGTTGCTCTTGCTGCAGGCCTCCATCCAGCTTGTCTAATCCCTGGAATAGCTTCCAGAGGAATTCCTCTTAAACCTTCTTTGAAGCAAGTCAAACCTGGATGTTCCTGAATTACTTTTTGTTGTTGTTGTCTTATAAGATATTTAACAATCTCTTTTTGCCGACGTATCAAAGAAATAAATTCAGTATATACTATTTTCGGATTTAACTCGCAATGCATTGGAGTAGCACTTTCATAATCTTTAATATACCCTTGATAAACCGATTTTGGAAGTTTTATATCTTCAGAAAAACCCTGTTTTTTGAAATAGTCAATTGCAAATTCATCCGCGTATGTCAAAAAGTGTAAGACATTATTTCGAACATGGTAATCTTTTAAATGGTTCATTAAATGAGTACCGTAGCCCTGAACTTGTTCTTCGAAAATAACTGCCAAAAAAACTATTTCAGTAAAACCTTGCGTAGGGAACATCCTGAAACAAATGCCTCCTATTGGTTTATTATTTTTGATTAAAGCTAACGTGCGGTGCTTGCTGTCAAATAATAACTGACTAATATAATTTATCGGCATTAGCGGTAGCTGACGGCTGAAGACTTTCTGTAAACCTATCAGCCATAACATAGTTTGTTTGGAAACAGTTTCTGTTAAACTGTTCCCTACAATATGGAATTCTATGACTTTTCGAGCTTCTTCTGATATTGCCATTTCGTCTCGAGGAGTATTCTCCGGGAAAACAATCTGTAAAATCAATTATTAATTTAAAAATTGAAGATGAGAGATTTTATAGCAAATAATTAGTTCTTAATATTTTTTACCTTAGCCCAGTCGAAATAATTCAAGAAGTGAGATGTCTCAGATGATTAAAGAAACAAGAATCAAGGTATGGATCAGATGGAAAGAGGGTGCTCGGTTCGGGAAAAATATATAAGTCGACTGGACTATTTACGCCTCTATAAGTTTAAATTTTGCTATTTATACTCAATTTACATACATTTGGTCCAGTCATGTATTTAGGATCATCAATTGTTGCAATGATTTCAGCAACTGTTTCATCACTCAAATCTTCTGGCTCTTCAACTCTTTTCCTTTTACTACTTTCTCGAGTAGATACTTCAAATATTTTTTCTCCCGCTTTGACTGATGCAGAATTTAATGTAATAGTTGTAAACGCTTCTTTTTCATTTGGAGTTACGTGAACTTTTTCAAATTCACCCATCCTTCTTTGAATACCTAAATTGATATTTGCTTTAGGGATATTTGATAGTTATTTGATTCAAGTATACTAACTTTTAGCTTTATTTTTTTCAATTAAAGACTGCAGATGAGCTGGTGGTGCCTGTTTGAAATCAGGATCCCAAATAGGTGACTTATCTTTGTAAATTTCTTCTTCCAGGAAGGACAAGAACTTGGGAAAATGTGTAAGAACGATCACCCTTCTTTCATACGGCATACGGTCCCGTTCCAAATGGCATTGATCCAACAGTTGTCGTCGAACATATCTGAAGACAGCTCTCAACAAAGTTCTTCCAAAAACTTGAGTAGTGTCATAATGCGGCAAGGAATCGCAAAACGCTGGAACGTGACAAAAAACGAGCCATCTGATGTAATTTTTCTTATAGACATCTGCATCTTCTGTTCCCATGCTTTGTTTTCGACTGTGTGGAGATTCGAAGTCCCAACGGTTCATGCAATGAAGAAACATCTTCGCCAAATCGAAATAAGTTTGAAGTTCTTGTCCAGAGAAATTTACAAATTTATGCAGAACAAAATTAGTTACTGCTTGATTGATAGAAGGATGCTCAAATGGAGGTTGTCCAAGCGAGCCTTCAATAACCGGCTTTATTTTAAGTAAGATACATTTACGGAGTAGTCTGTATAGGTAGTAATAAATGTGTTTTGTGTCTACATCTTCTTCACGGTTCATAGAAATAAAAATGTTTTCGGCGTCAACAACCATTCCCAAAAGTCTGTTGATTTCCGGATCTGGGCTTTGAGAATGAGAAACATGAGCAACCAATAAGTGATTGCAATTCCGACACGGTTCTGTAAATGATTCCAAAGGTTGGGTGAAATCAGTCTTTTGGGACTTGACAAGATGTGCTGGTGTTTTCCAACCGTTACATTCGCATGCTTCAGTCTGTAAGACAGAGATATCACACATAAATCTAAAATTTTTGTTCTTTGTTTACCTGACAGGCAGAAAACATAGCAAGCTTGAAAAGCTTCTTATTTCGAGGCCAGTTGTAAACATCTTGTTTTTGTTGTTTGATGCGTTGCAAATTTGTTTGCACCGGCTTGGAGCAACCTTCTCCAGAGGTTCCACTGGTAGAAGGCTGAGCTACAACTTGGATGTTGACCTGTGTGTGTGTTGCTTCATTAGATGCTATCACATTAGGATTTGTTTCTATTTCTGTAGCTGTGGCTGACGAACTTGCATCACACTCAGTCTCCATAATTTCTGTATTCATCACTTAATTCATGCCGCGAACAAAACTTTTGAGGTTATGTTTTCTGCAAATATAGAAATGAAATACCGAATAAAACACATGAACCAAAACAATAATATGTAGATATAATGTTAAACGAACAACAATACCTTCAATATTCAATAATAACTTGGTATATTTGTATTTACATCTGACTTATGACAGTTGTTGATGGTACTTGTCAGTGTGTACCTGTACACTCTCAAACAAAACTGACAACTTGAGGAAATCTTTTGATTTTTGTCCAATGGGTCAAAAATCAGGCTTCGAATATATTTGTTTTATGAATGCTTTAAATATCACGCTCATAAATATGTATTTAATACACAAATGGAAAAAAAATATATGATTTAATTAGGAGTAAAAAGCAATCATATATTTGCGGCCGAGACTTCAACCGAAGCCATGCAAATCGAGCGAAACGCAAAAAATAATTTTTTTCTGAATAACATCCTTTTAACTTACTTGTACGCAAATTTCAAAGCTCGTCGAACGTATAATGTTGATAATTTACGACTGGTGTGTCTAGCCGTAGGTACATCTCGAATTATGGTTGTAATAGTCTGTACCGGAAGTGCATTTTACTTGAAACCTTTTCAGAATTTTTCACATAAATCCAAAATAGTTAACCGTAGAATGTTGAAATTCAGTGTTTTAAATTGCTGTAGCATCTAAATGGTTTTTTTCTATTTTTGTACCAATCGGATGAACCGGAAGTGCACTTTATAGAGCAGTCTTTTCGATTTTTTCGCATAAATTCAAAACGACGAGCCGTATAATATTGAAATTTTGTATAAAGCACTTCTACACAACATCTAGTTGTACACTTCGCTTTATGATTGCCATCGACTAAACCAGAAGTGCAGTTTACTAAACAATTTTGGAATTTTTCACATTAATCCAGAACAATCAGCTGTAGAATCATGAAATTTAGTATTTAAAGCAATTGTAGCATTCAAATGATAACTTTATATTTTCATAGCATTCTACTGAGTCGGAAGTAGAGTTTATTTGACAATCTTTTTTAATTTTTCGCATAAATTCGAAACTATTGGCCGTAGAATGATGAAATTTAGTATTTGAGACTACTGCAGCGTTTTAATGAATTGTAACATCTAAATGATCACTTCAAATGTTGGTTGCAATCGATTTTGCTTTATGTCAATGTCAGTGTCAACTGTCAATTATTCAGTCAAAAAGTGTACAAGTCATGTGATGTCTACATCAGATTTAGGCGAAATATGGTTTACAAATGCCTTTTACACACTTTAACTTCTTGAAAATAAACTTTTTTCCACAAAATTGTTACGTTGCTTTATTCACAGAGTTTATCACAATTATTTTTCAGAGTTAGCTTTTCAATAAATAATTTATTGTATGGTGGAATAATATATTGTATTAATCGAACAAACATTTCCGTTGGATTTAAATTTTTATTTTGGACTCATGTATTAAATGAATACAAATATTTCAAATAAAATGTATGCTTGAATAAGTAAAATATTCCAAATCCCCAATAATCGTATTTAAATTTTAGTTTTGCACGTATGACAATCATAGACATCAATATATTAATTAGAATACATTGTAAAACCTGTACGAAATAATTTTCTGTAAGATTCATAGTTTAACAGAAACAATATAATACTACCCTTATTTTAAGGGTTGGAAAATAGTTTCACCTACCTTTGGTACGGTCCTTTCAAAGCTGCGTACGATAATGTAATTGATACAATCATATACCTGTAAATATATATATACATATATATATATATATATATATATATATATATATATATATATATATATATAGGTATATGGATACAATGATACTGTTCTAAATGCTATACCTATTCTAGAAGTAAATCAAGAAAAACACTTTCCGAAAACTCTTGAAATTGCTCTTCAGATTTCTGCTCTCTTGATACTACTTTTGAATTTTTCGAACATACAAAATTCGTTATCCATAAAGCGAATGCTATTTTGTGTCCCCAAAAAATCAAAAAATAGTAACAGGAGAGTAGAGATAAGAAGAGTTACTCCAAGCTCAATAATTAGCATTTTTCTTGAAAACTAGAGGGCTTAGGGACAAATGTTCCGTATAAAAGTTACATAGCTTTTAGCTTTTCTGTAAGATTCGTGATTTATGAGAAAAAATATGCTACTACCCTTATTTTAAGGATTGGAAAATAATTCTATTTACTATTTTCATAGTCCTTTTAAAGCTGCGTACGATAATGTAATTGGTATTGCTCTAAATGCTACAGTTTAGAAGTAAATCAAGAAAAACACTTTTCGAAAACTCTTGAAATAGCTCTTCAGATTTCTGCTCTCTTGATACTATTTTTAAATTTTTCGAGCATACAAAATTCGTCATCCATAAAGCGATTGATATTTTGTGACTCCAAAAAATCAAAAAATAGTCAGGAGAGTAGCGATAACACGAGTTACTCCAAGTTTATTAATTAGCAATTTTCTCGAAAACTAGAGGATTTAGGGAGGGGCAAATGTTTCATATAAAAATCATAGCTTTCAGCGCCCTATAAGATTTATTAAAAATAATTTTCTGTAAGACTCATGGTTTGAGAGAAACGATATGCTACTACTCTTATTTTAAGGGATGAAAAAAATTTTTATCTATCTTTTTTATGGCTATTTTAAAGCTGCGTATGATGATGTAATTAGTATTGCTCTAAGGGCTATAGTCTAGAAGTAGATCAAGAAAAACACATTCCCAAAATCCTTGAAATTGCTTCTAAGATTTTTGCTCTCCAGGCACTATTATGCATTTTTCGAACATACGAAATTCATATGTGCGAAACTAAAATTTAATTACGATTATTGGATATTTAAAATATTTTTATTCATTTAATATTTGAGTCAGAAATAAAAAAAATCCAACGGAAATGATTGTTTGAATACAATAAATTATATTCATTGTAGGGTTAAAAGCAGTAGTGTAGTGGCAAATTTTCCAGTATGCGAACGCTAAATACATTTGTCAAATTTTCCAGTGTGGGAACGCTAAATATATTTGACAAATTTTCCAGTGTGGGAACGCTAAATATATGTGTCAAATTTTAAGACAAGTTTTGTTCATATGCTTTATTAGATATCCTACAATAGCCAAAGAGCTCGCTGATTAACGCTGAGTTTTCAGGAATTCATTAAATGATATGGATAATAGAGGCTGTGGAAAACCAGTGTGGGAGCGCCGTTCCCACGCGTTCCCGCTCCACTACACCACTGTATAAAAAGGATTTGTGAACCATATTTCGCTGAATAACAATCTGCAGAATAAATCAAAATATACTAATCTATTATTGAAATAATAGTTATACTTTATAATAAAATCATTAACATACAAATAACGAATTGTTTTGAATACATTTATTTAATGAGTCTGTAATATAACTGACATCTACACAGGAATATCTAAGAGTGAAGAGTGTTCAAATATTTAATCTTCAGTCCATTCGAATGGCTCAGGAGCATCTGGCTCTTTCTCGTCTTCTGATTTTGGTCCAAATGCTAAAGTTAAAAACAAAATTAGTAGTCAATTCGATGATCATATTTTGAAACAAATTATTAGCGAACTCAAAATACTCATTTAAATTTTGGATTAAGCTGAATTGTGTGTAAAAAATACCTGCAACAGGCTCGACAAGTTCTTCTTCACCAGGTTTGGTGCAACGCACCATGACAATTCCTCCGATGCACAAATCTTTGACAGGAACGTATTGCGAATTTTCAGTAATGGATATCACCTTCAACTGCTGACGCAATACGCGTGCTGGGTTGCTCAGAATTTCAAAGTTCGGCTCTGGCTCTTTCTTTTCAGCTTCAGCAGGAGTAGCTGCTGCCGTGCCGCTTGCAGCTTGAGTAAAAAACATAATTTCAACTTAATTTCGTATAATATATTATTGTTTATTGTTTTTTTTTTTTTTTAATGCGAGCCTTGTCGTGAATTGGTTTACTAGGACGAAAGTATAGTTTGTTTACATTTTGTACGCAAGAAGTATTACTTCGTAACCAAGTAACGATTGTTGGTCAAAATGGGGAGTATTGATTATAAGCATTGTTATTACCTCCAACAGGAACATAAATTTAACGTTTTTTTTTTCTAGATAAGTTCTAAAAGTTTTGTCACATATTAGGTAAAAAGGAAATTATATCTATGTGATGAGCTAAAAATAACATTTTATCAAAGTGAAACTTCAAGTCATATATCTCGAGGGACGGATATATTTCTTGAGAACTTTAAAAGCAGAGGAAAGCTTATATCTTTAGAAGCACTTAATTAGCTTTTTGAATTCATTTGATTTTCTTTTGACAAAAAATTTCTTTAATAGGCATATCAAATCTTTGGATGAATTACTCGTGCAGCACCTTATTTTGAGAATAAACATATAGATCAAACAAAAGCAATATTAGGGCCTGTAATTCTTTTCAAATTGATTTTGTAAATGTATGTGTATATTCACCAGTAGTTCCAGTAGTTTTTTTCTTATCCTTGTCCTTGTCTTTGTCCTTTTCCTTCTCTTTTTCTTTTTCTTCTGATTTTACCTCCGGCTTCTTTTCTTCTTCATCAACTTCCATTTTAGATGAATCAGCAGAAATACTTGTAGTAGTACTGGAAGCAGCATCGCGTTGTCTCCTCTCATGTTCACGTCTTCTTGCGCGTGCTGCAATACTCAACACCGCTGTTGTTACTTTCTCGCGTTCCTCTCGTTTCTTTTCTTCTAAAGGTGCTGGATAAGCATAGAGGGATGGTCTGGCTCCGCTACGGACTTCCAATTTGGGCATTTTGAGCTGTGCGTTTAGGCCAATTAGGCAAGTTGGAGTGAAAGCCAAAGCCAAGCAATGAGCCAAGGGGAACCAGTACCAATACTGAGTGAAAACTAATGCGCCGACAACAGCCAACATGTTGGTATGGCCAGTACGGGACTGCAGTGACACAGTGACGTTTCTCCCGCCCGCATCGATAATTCCCTGTGCTAAAATGGCGCCAAATTTCGCCATAACGTCTTCGTGTTTGTTAGCGATGACTTGGGCGTAAGACTGTCGGAAGAATGTAACCTTGGGGCATGTTTGTTCTGTTTGCTGGATGAGAATCATAGCGGAAGCAATTAATGCGCCTTGACGGACGAAATTGACAGGGTCGAACATAACCATGGGTTCTAGTAAAGCAATAGCTTCACGTAGACCTGTTCCAGCGCAGGCAATGCCAAGAGCCATAGCTGCGCCGTATCTTACATGAGGGTTGTAACTTTCCGCTAGGAGGGACACCACGCTTGGACATTGCTCAGGAGTCCTGGAACAAATTAAATTAATTAATTCTAATTTGATATCAGAGCAATAAAAAAATCAATAGGCATCTTTACTTGTACTGATTATAAAACTACACCATTAACTGACTATATTAGGAGCAAATTAAGAAGAATATTGAGCACATATAATAATTTATATTACACGGCATGTGTTTGTCATATTAATATTAGAACATATTTTAGACAACAAAAATCAAGACAAAAACTTTCAACTACAGCTTCAAAGAATTTTTTCTAGTTTCTAAGTATTACGTTAATAGAAATAACCAAAAAAGTAATTACAGTAATGAATAAAAAATTATTATTGATGATTTGAAGGTTTATTTTATTTATAAGTCTGTACGTAACAAATTTTTTCATCTACTCAAGAAAGTTACCACTTCTTTTAATCCCCAAACACTTTATTGGACGACCGTTAAGATAGGTTAAGTTGACATTTTTATTGTGTTCATATTCCTAGATTTTTCAGAATAGAAGGGGCATATTTTTATCCTAATACATAAATAACTATTGTGATAAGGTTCTTTAGGATTAGAAGGTATAAACTCTTTATAACGAACTTCTTTACAGCGAAAAACTCTTTATAACATGGATATTGCTCGAAATTGGTTGGTTTACATTATTACCTATATATTAAAACACTCTCTATAAGTCTATAACGTAATGGTCTTTCTCTATAACGAAAAATACGTCTCTGCTTAGACATCAGTGCACTTTTTTTGGTTGAGGCATCTATATAGTAAGAATAACAATTGTGTTCCTATCTTTCGTTGTTTGCCATTACTGTTTTAATGGGTAGGAATGCATTGTCATAAGCCTAGGCTGAAATTCAACAAGCACTTGACGCAGCTAAATTATTATACGAGTTTTTATTACTTTACCTCATCTAAAGATGAAGATATAATTCATGGAAAAATACAAATCAAGTATTGGCTTAGCAAAAGACGTCAGGCCAAAATAATGGACTATACAGAATAATAGAGATTTTGGAAATTGACGTTATGTATACTAGCCCAGTTGTCAGAGACAAATTGAAACCCAAATCTCTCATAAAATGTGATATCGCTGAAACTAGGTTTCTAGGTACTTTTTTGGGTGTAGAAAACGATAAAAAAATCTTCGCTGCTCTAAAGTGCATGCTAAGTTCATGATCTCGAAAATTTTTATATCGAAAAAAAATAATAAAGTTTGATAAAAACAATATGGGTTTTTTTGGGATGCTGATTAATAATTTGATGTAAGATTTTCAAAATTGAGAATGGCGGATAAAATATGTTGGCAATTTGGAACGTACCAAAAATTTTCAAACTCTATATTTTAAAATTCAATTTATATATTTTGAAAGTGTGGACAGGTGATATGAGCATGGTTTTTCTGCTGACTAAGATCATTATATATTGATGGAGTAAAAATTAAAATGGTGTATTCAATATGGAGGTTTTAAAAATGAGTGAGAATTTGTCAATTAATGAACAAAAGAATAAGATGTATTTCAAAAAACAATTGAAAAATTGATAGAAATTCTGTTTCAAACTTGTATTTACTATCTTCTTATTCTTTGGAATTACAAACATCTTCAACATCGCTGTCTTGCTCTAGCACTGAAATTTTAGGTGAATTTCTACAAATATCACCGGTTAAACAAGGACCACAAATTGCAGAGCTCAGTAAGTTTGTTTATTTACAATTACAAGCTCTCCCACAATTTTTTTTGCATTAATTGCAAAAAATAAAATCCAAAAGAGATTTCGAAGTTGGCAGTTTTGTCATTTTGACAAGACTGGATATCTTTGAGTTAGAATCGTCCATTTCCCAATCAATGCTTGCTTACAATCTGGATGCGTAATCAAAAAATAAATAATATATTCTTGAAGCTCAGGATTTCAACTTTAATTATTTCTTTTTTAATAATTTTTTGAAGCTCAACTTCAAGTTGCAGGAATAAGAATAAGCAAAGAACATGCATTTTCTTAAATATTTCTTATATTGAAGATTACTCAAACTTATCAAGTTGTATCGATTTCGGAATTATCACACATTATGAAGTGTATTTTCAACTTCATTTAAAAAAGCAGATGTAATAATTTCTGATTCATATAAATTAATAAAAACAGTTTCGAAAATGAAAATGTTGTCGAATGAATGCTACGAAAGAAAATGATTATTTTAAAACATGAGTTTTATCAAACAGAGACAATGTTCATTATTTTAATTATTTTTACATTAAAAGTGAAAGTATAGTGACGATAAATGTACAAGGATTTGATTTCTTCATGCCTCTATTAATATATATCTTCAATTTCATAGAAGTCAGTGAGAATTTTAGAAATATTAACTTCCGGACGAGTTTTCTATGAGAGAAAAAAAAAATTATTGAAAACTAATGTCTTCCTCAGAAAGCTTAGAGTCTCCACTTTAAGATGCTTTTTGGTTTTTTTTGTTTTGCGTATATTTTAGATAAAGAAACTTTAGTTTTTCGAGTTCGCTTTCGTATTTTTAATATTTTTTTATATTGATACAGAATTGTTTTTCATATAACTTATAATATAACTTTGAGTAAAATTTCCTGCTCTTTCGGGTGGTACTATTAATTTTTTGATTTTTCAATTTTATTTTTCGAGATATAGGGCAAAAACAAAATTTTCGATTTTGTTTTCGAAATTATGGACTTAGCATACACTTTAGAGCTGCAAAGATTTCTCTATCTTCTTCTACTCCCAAAAAACTACCAACGAGCCAAATTTCAGCTAAATCACTTTTTATGAGAGGTCAAAATCTCTGACAACTGGACTATATCTGGTTATAAGAATACAAAAATTATATTTGTGCTTTCACACTGTCTTTTTCAAATCTCCATATAACGAAAACTCTTTATAACGAAAAAAAAATAACAATCGGTCCCTTGAACTTCGTTATATAGAGTTTATATTTGTAGAAATAAGATAATTCATATAGCACCAATGAAGCAAATAAACCATACAACTGTAAATAATTTAGATCACTTTAAGTGAATATTCTTAGATGAAGACGGAAAAGCACTTTTATAGATAAATACCTATTCATTGAACTGGATGATATCAATCAAGTTGTTTAGGCATGGATAGAGTTTCTGATGTTTTGAATTTCAAAACAAGTGACGCAATTTTTGGTTCGGTATTGGAAAATAGAGGAATTAGATGGGAATTTATCCGGAAGATATAATTAAGCTTTGGATTGGCAAATGATATCCGCCGAATTGGAAGATCTAAAATCGTGCACAAGATTTCAATTTGGTTAAAAGTATATTCTTCTGGATTTTGTATTGTAAAAATAAGTAATAGCGAAGCCGGTTCCTACTGTAATTGGTGTGGATATTCAATCAAATTCCTGGCAGAGTTCTTCTAAATCCTTCAGTAATTAAGATATCATCCTTTTCAGATAAAGTAAATAAGTAATTCTTTTCAAAGAACGTGTTAGATTACAAGCGTTCCAAAGTCTGAAACTTCTTATTTCTCATCTAACAAAAACACACAGCATGTTATGAATGATCCTAAATCTCCAATATATAATAAGATACTTTATTTTTTGTGTATATTTTCACTTTTCGCGTCTCCTTCGCGCGCGCGCTTTGGAGTTTTCAGCACGTGTTATTCAGTTTTGATTTCTGTTCTCAGTTTTGGTTCAGTTTCCCGTTTGCAGCCGCGAACCGCGTCAAGATTGGCGCCATGAACACGGCAAAGTTGTTTATTACGCATTCTACCCTTGCACAAAACAAAAGAAATGTGATAGTGTAGATAGTGAAGGCCGGCAAGAAAATGTGAATATTCAGAATTTTAACGGGAAGTCATCACTAGGTGAGGAAAAGTGTTCTAGTGCGAAAGAAAAGAGTTTTAGCTAGTTTTAGTGTTTGGATACGGTGATTGTGATTTGATATTTTTAATTTTTGTGTTGAAAGTTTGCCGATAACACAGTATTTTTAAAAAGTATTATCAGGTTTTTGGAGTAATCTTCCCCTATTAGTTTTGACGAATTTCAAGTATGTTACCAGTAGATAAATCTATTGCCATACATTCATAATTATTGTGATATTATCTCTAATTTTGAGATTTGGTAATATTTTCAGCTTTAAAATAATGTTTGTTATAACAATTGGGATATATTTTTCTTCAATTTGATTATTAAATTTGGTACTTCAGTTGAAACCATAGATCTATTAATCATTGTAACGAACCGGTATCAGATACCAGAGGTGAAATAAAAAAGCTTCAAATAAATGACAAAAAAATTATATTCAATTGTTTTTGAAGAATGATAAATCATTTTTAAAAAAGGAATATCATTTGCATATCAATTTTCAAGTTTTTCTTGACTCAGTCTGATAATAGAAAAACTGTAACCCTGACGGTATCAAAATTTTCGTTAGATATTGGGTTCAGTTGAAATCTCCAGTTTCTATGATTTAATATTTTTTTTTTTGCTATGAAAATTTTTTTTTTGTGATCATTTTATTTTTTACAAAAAATTGTACACAACATATATTGAGCCGATTGCATGAAAAAAATCAACATATTAGTTAGGCGACATGTTAAATTGATTTTTAAATTGCTTTTAATTCAAAAATATAAATTGCAATAGAAGTCTACTTCTTCCCACCATCGAAATAATAGTTTTGAGCTGTACTTATTATTATATATAATATACAAATTTATAACAATTCGTATTTAAATGTCAAAAAGTTAGGTTAAAAACACATGATCAAATATTTCACAATGTGATAAGAAACTAACCCATTATGCATTTACTCTCTGAGCGAAAGAGAATTTTAATTTTGAGGGAGTCAGCTTCATGAGGTCATATTCACTCAATCAAAATTAGGTCATTGGTCTGAATTAATAAACCGCATTTTATTGTACACAAAATTCGTAAGAAAAACTATTTTTCTTTATCGGACTCAGCAAGTCTCAACACAGAATTTTGAGGTTTGATTTCATTAATTTATTCATCTAAAAATTCCAACACCCCAATTCTTCAATATTTAGCACGAAACCCAGTTTTTCTTTAAGTCTTTTTGTTGTACAAAATATATGTGCAATTTATTTGAGTAATGTTTGATATTTCATATATATCAACAAATAAAGAATGTTGAATGATTGTTCTATTGTCGTTTTCAACCAAACTTCTATTGATTTAATTTAATTTTATTCAATCTTGATTACAAATTTAATCTAAATCTAGTATTTTCTTAAAAAGATGTGTATTTATGCTCAACATTTTTTTTTCAAAAGTTTTCTCAAATAATTATTCAATTCCACAGTACTGAAAACAAATTTAATTTAAAAGTCATACATACCTATCTAGAAATCGCTTGATTCGTTTCATCTTTTATTATTTATTATATTTATCAGATGCAAATGACATATTTGGAAATGTCAAAAATATAAATTATTGTGGATACCTTTTCAAAAATTAAAATGCATTACAAATGATTTTCTCATCTGTTAATTACAATAAACTATTGTTAAATTTCATATAGATTTATTATGTTTGATAAAATTTACAAAACTAATCCCCAGACTGAGCTGTCAAAGTAACAATTATTCCAACGAGGCGGCAAAAGCATTGATTAATACATTTAGAAATCTCATGTTTTATCCTATAGCGCTATCTCCTTTTATTAAAATTTTTTCTGACGTAGTCCTCATTTAAAAAGTGAAAATACGGAGGAATTGAAACGCATCACAAAATTATTGCCAAGAAAATATAGCACATTAATTTTATCGTATATAATATCACAAGGGACTGTAATTTTATCAATAAATTTTTCTTGAAAACATTGATTACCTAGCAACATCGTGAGAGTCGTCTGACGATTAAATCACGAGAGCGTAGCTCGAGGGATTTCATCTGAGCAGATGTCTCGAAGGATATTGCTTGAAGGTAATCAATGTTTGAAAGAAAAATTTATGATAAAATTAAAGTCGCGAGTGGTATTTGACGGAGAATATTTCTCGAATGAAATTGCTACTATAAGAACCAATTAAATAATGTTAATTGGAGCTACTAACCTTTTTTCTTGAAAAATGCACTAAATTGCCTTCATATACTCTTGTATTCTTAGACTTTTTGTTTTCAATTTCATTACTTTCGGCGAAAAATGCATTTCCAAAACGATTAAATTTTGACATTTCCGAGAACTGATTGTTTGTTTATATTAGAACTGTATATTGTTTCTCCATGACAAAGGCAATTTATCGTGATGAATCGCTTGCCAACGGGAATTTACCGAGGTAACGGGAATTTATCGCGGTAAATTCTCGTTGGCAAGGAGTTTATTATTATAATTGTCATTGTAACTATGCAAAATTTGTCAGTATAATTGACATGAGTGAAATAATCAACGAAATTAAACTATCAAGAGTGACAGTTACTGATAATATGTTGCTGGACATTCGTCGACGAAACTTCTTTGATAAAACTGGAAAAGTCGTCGTTTTTCTCTCTTGCGCCTACTAAACCATTGTAAAAATTCACGTAGATATGGTACATTTAATATAAAAAACAAGAATGTTTACGAAATTAAACTATCAAGAGTGATAGTTACTAATACTATGATGTTGGCGTTCGACGACGAAACTTTTTCGACAAAACTGCGAAAGTCGTCGGTTTTCCCTTTCGTGCCCAAAAGAAGTAGATAAGTGCGAGAGAGACAAAAGATAAAAATCAATTTATATAAATCTCGAAGAAACCTTGCGCTAGCACTCATGAAGGCAGGCAATCCTCTAACACAGAGCACAGATCTCTAACGAGATCATTAGATTCTGTGCAGATGAATTTTACTGTTTTTGAAATTTATTATTACATTGACATTTCTGATTTATGTCAACTTGTAGAGCTCCTGATGAACGTTCATAATTCGGATCTTAGATACGAATTAATAAATCTTGATTACGAATCTCCTAAGTTAAGGCAATCTTAATCTATCTTTTTTATGCCCTCTTGATCTTCAAACCCATTTGGATATAGAATTGAATTAATCTCTTAATTAGAGAGGGTTTTAATAAAAAAATTCTCATTAAACTATCAATTTGACATTTCCAAATATGCTATAATGATGTTAATATTCAACAATAAACACAGTGTCAATTATTAAATGCTGCAATATATTTTAAACTCAATTTCATAATTTTATAAAATTTCAGAATTACTCCCCAAATCTTAAAATTTAAATTTCATTACCTGAGACAACAATTTCAACCTAAAGCTTTTATTGGAAAATATGCAAAACCTAAATCCGAATTATGAATTCAAGTAGAGTAAAATAGGTATGTTAAATTCCACTGTAATAAAAAACGCCTGAGGTATTACCTTGATCCATCAATCTCAACGAAATATTTTTTTGTTGAGGAATGACCGAGCATAACTTATCACAAGCCTTCAAATTTTTTTTCCAACTGCGTTTACAAATTTTTTGCAGGGCTATATTCATCTTTTTTTCGGGTCATTAGGGCACACTTCGATAATGAACTTTAATAATTAATATTCCAACTTATAGTTTTCTTTCAAGGCGCTTCTACTTATTATAAAGCAAGACAATTAATAATATATATGTGCATTTGTTTCTGATTTTATATACCTCAGTAGTTAATTATAACAATTTCTCTTTCAACTTTGTAGAATATATTTAGAATTCCCTGTTGACAATAATTCTAATTTGTAACTCAATTCTCACTCAATATAGGTAATATCATTATTTCATTTTAGAAACTCAACTAAAAAGTTAAACTTGAAGTTTATGCGATGTCAAAAGTTACATTTATCCAATTATCTCGATAACTACGAGTACGTTCTACATAGTTGAATTATCCCTGTATACCAATAGGATATAATGGTATTTGTTGCGCTTTAATTAAACTTGCAAAATTCTAATAACAAAATTACGACAACGTGTTTAAAAGAAGTCTTTGCATTTAATTTTGCACCGGTTGAGTATGATGGTCTTTTTAATGTCTCTCAGGAAACATTTTAAAACCTTCAAATGAGTACAGCAGTATTTTTTATGATAGATTTCCGATGATGAGCTCGATTTTATGGCCAATAGGGTTGTACAAGATATAAAAAATTTATAACCCTCAGCTAACTTCAGATTTCTAATGGTTCTTACTTTGAAACACACGTTTAAAATTATGGCAAACAATATCTAAATTTTTTTTTAAATATTCATGATTTGTGATTATGTACTGCCAGGAATTCTATTTAGTACTTAGCAGAATTTGAATGGCTGATATTTCTATATCTAGGCGCGAATTTTGAATTTGTAAACAGAGCTTTAATCTGTAACAGACGCTTGATTCCATTTTCTAAAATAAACAAATGATATTAGACAAAATAATATGACTCATACTAAAACATAAGTAATATATGCTCTCAGACCGATTATTTTTTTCTTAGGTGTTGCTAGAATTAATTGATAGAAATCAGTAGATGTATAATGTATGTATTTCAATCTGCAGAAGACAGCAATTTACTGTTGAAACCTTGCATTTTTTTTAAATGTGGAAACTCTTTATAACGTTATTATTTATAACGACAAACTCCCTATAACGTAGAAGTTAAAATCCACACATTCATAAACTCTTTATAGCGCAACAGCCATTCTCTATTACGAAGAATTTTGTTCATATAAAGACGCAGTAAATATTTATTATCGGTATTATTGCAGCAGTCCTGTTTTTCTTGTGCATCATTATGCTTGGTTTGCTTGAAAATTATGGTCTCGAACTAAACACACTAAGCATCTTTCGTATCATCAGTCGTAAGCCACTAAGAATAATTAAATTATTTTATCAAATACATATTAAAAATTATAGTGAATTTGATTGTTTTTCCTTCTTCACTCCATATAACGGTAAATCTCTATAACGATACCAAATGATCGGTCCCTTGAGTTTCGTTATAAAAAGTTTACACTGTATTTCAATATATTTACTTATTTATTGATTAAAAAGATTTTTGGGAGCTTTTCTCCTTATTCTCTTTAAATGGGCTGAATTCTAGACCAACAAAAATCCAAGTTTATTTTAATAATACTTATTAGACATAGGACGTTTCGGGTATCAAAATAACCATCATCAGCAACGAGTTACAATAATATTGCAATTTAATTATTTAAATTCAACTACATTGCAGTGTTAATAAATTTGAAACGACTACTGTTGTAACTTGTTGCTGATAATGGATGCATTGATACCCGAAACGTCCTATGTCTAATAAATATTAATAAAAAAAAACACTGATTTCTGATGGCCTAGAATTCATCTCATCTGGATCCTTCTTCACTTCTTTAATTATTGTTTTCAGTTATCAAATAAAAATGTAATTATAAAAAAAGATTCAGCGGGAGAATTACCGAGTACCGACTATTACTGCCATCTGCTAAAAAAACATCGCAACTTTCTGAATATAAAACAGAAGCGCTTCACAGATTCACAGCTTGATGGAGGATGATGCATTAAAAGAGGATCCAATTTTAATTAATTTGATGCGATCATAATCTTTTTTATCTAATGACATTTAGAAATATCATTTTCCATTTCTCAGTAGATTTGATAATGAAATTACTGATTTTTCAATAGATTTCAGAGCACTGGCTTATTGGTTATAATTATTATCTAAGTTGGTATTTGGGAACGCCTAGAAAATGTTTCAGTCAGTTGTCAGATATTTGGTAATAGTTCATTGTTGCATAATGTAATTGTTGCGGCAAAATGTATTCAATTGGTCTGCTGGCTGTCTGACGACGCCCTGAATAGTTTATAATATTAGAAAACATTATAAACCCACGTTAAAACTAGAAAAACGACAGCAAGAGATTCAGACTAGTGTTTTGAAGTTGTGCAATCATTTATAAAGTAAAAGAATACTGTAACCTGTGTAAAGCTATTAAATCATTATTTTGTGACAATGCTTTAAAGATTATTGTATGAGATGTAGAGATGTGCAAGGAAATCATTCGAAAATTTAAAAAAACGATTCGTTGGTTTGTATTCAAGTTCATTTCAGCTAAAATATTCTCCAAATGTTCGGCAAAAAAAGATATTAGCAAAAATATATTTAAAAAAAATTAATTGAGGAAGTGTTGGCTCTTGATGAAACATTTTGAATAGATAAGGAAATTTTTTGACAAAACACTGGTTATAGTTTCACTCAGTTTATTTGTGAAACTATAGCGAGTATTTCTGTTAAAAATTCATCAGATAAATACAGAAATCATTGAATAAATGTCGAACAGCAACAATTTTTCCATCACCGCTTGAATTCGTGAAACAGATTTTTCTTCAAATAATAATACAGAATTCCTCGTACAAAATAGTAATTTATGCAACAAGAGTGTAAATTGATTGTTCACATTCGTATTGTAGGTATACAAAAATTTTTCACGGTCCTCAGTAGTCACTTTCCAAACTAATCCAAAACACACAACGCAGTACTAGTTGACATTTAGACTTTACAAATAACCTAAACAATTTTCTCGTAATTTATTTCTTCGATATCATTGACTTCCATATTCTGCCATTTAATAGGAAAACAATATTGTAAAGAGCACAAAATAAGATAAATGGATAGATGACAGTCATTACTACCAACAAGAACTCAAAGAAAAAACTGATTTAGATTACGCAATTTATCAGCCGCGATGAGTAAAATAAGTAATATTCGAAAAGTATCATTGGAATGCATAACGCACCAACATTACTGTAAAAAGTAAGCGAATTAACATATGATGAATGAAGAAATTTGTTCTTCGTTGGTTGAACTTCTCGAGCTTCGAGATGGCTGAATTGTATAGAAATATACTCTCTATTTTGCTTTTTTTTAAAGGCAAAATGCTCCTTTTTTATTATTAGAAGACAAGCTGATTACAGAAAAATTTAATTCAAGGCAAACTTTTTTAACTTGCCACTTTGCACCTATTTTAAAAATCTGTCAGATTGTTAACATCAATTTTGGTGTTCTCCAGGTGATGAGTGTTCCCCCGGCCGTATCTTGCGAGGTGGCATGCCACATTCAGGCTCCCAGCTCTACGGTGACGCTATCCACAATCAGCACCTTTACATCGTCACTTCACTACGATTGGAGCTTTCTTTTCGTTGTGGTTTTTATCTTCGCTGGTGGATTAGGAAATATACTAGTGTGTCTGGCAATCATCAGTGAAAGAAGACTTCAGAATGTCACTAATTACTTCTTGTTGTCTCTGGCGGTGGCGGATCTATTAGTCAGTCTATTTGTAATGCCTCTAGGAGCCATGCAAGGATTTCTTGGTGAGTATATATAAAATATTCAAAAAAACATTACTGTTCCATTTAATTTAAATTAAGAGGTAAACAAACAATCATTTTATATAGTCAATTAAAAATAAGATATCGGTTTTAAAGCAACCTATAAAATTTTATTCTTCCTAAAGAAAGAAGTAGCAGGTAATATTAAGATTTTATTAGGTGTTAAACTGACGTTAATAGTTGATTTGATCTTGTTTTATTTTTTATCTGTTTTATTACTCAAGGAATTCAAAAAATATAGTTCTTGTTGGGCATTTCTGGAAATCTCTTTTCTGTTGAAGAGGGTTTTGAAATTAGAAATTGACGTAAATACGAATTTTGAATCTTATAATTAATTTTCAGTGTTATGGAAATTTAGCTTTTAGACTAACAATTTCATGTTTATATTTAGTGTCAAGAACTCTTAATTATTGTATTATATATAGTTATTTTTCTTGTGTTCACAAAAACTGTTATTAATGTAAAGGCATAATTGTTGTTCTTGTTGGTAGAGACAGCACGAAACCGTTTTTACCAAGATAAGCAATTTAGATACCTAAGTAGTTTTTTGTTAGTTTTACAAGGTTCATATATTCTCCACATGCCATATAAGACTTGATTCTATCTTTCAAAATTGCTTTATTAAATTGACAACTAGCATATGAATTAATGTACGTTCAATTAATACAAATGATGACTCATTCATGAATCAAATACAAAAGTTCTAGTTTAAATTTATTATCTTTTGATTAATCAATGATTAGAAATTATATATGCCCCACTTTTGGCTTGTTTTGTCTTTCATCTTATTTATATCTTTGAAAAAATTTTTTAGATGTAAGCTTACTTTAAAAAGTCATTTTTATATGGAAACACGAACGTTTTGTACGAAATATTATTCTAGAAATGCAGCAAAAATTATGTCATGAAAAACTTAATTTTCCTCAACGTAAACTACCAGCTTGACTTTTTATGCTATATAATAGTATATTGTGTAACAAGTGTGATACAATTCAAATAAGAATGAGAAAAAATCCAGACGCATATCGTTAGTTCAAGTGGGAAAGAGTTCTGTCTGGGCTAAAAATAAATCTAGCTTCTTCCTTGTGGTAGTAGAAGGATATTTTCCTCCTCTGTATATAAATCAAGAAGGTGCTGAGTTCAATAGAAACTCACGTTCCGCGTTTTTTTATCATATTGTAAACAGACAAAAATATTCTTTGATAACTCAAGTGTGAACAATGCTTTGAAAATTGAACGTTTCCATTTCTAGACACATATTCATATTCAAATATTTGTTTGGCGTTTTTCAATAAGCAAACTATTGTTTATCTATAGAATATAACAATTTATAGTTGCTATGACTACCGGAACAAATGAAATTTAAAGCATAGATAAATTCTGCGATTTTCTTCAGACACTGCAATTTCTCATAGTGTTTATTTTAAAACTTAAAAATTTGCTAGCAGAATGCAGATATTTTAGCGCATTCATATTTTCATGTCTACCTACTTTCAGGAAAATAATTAGGAGAACGTTTCAATTAATATCTTGAATAAAAAATTGTAATACCTGAATGGATGTTGCTCATAAACAGTGACTTTCAGCAAAAATAAATTATCATGTAACACGTTTAATTGGAGCCATGTATCTCTTTCTAATGTGTTGTAGACTAGTTTTGTTTATCGATTAAATTGAGGACGACTGCAATTCTAAGTTTTTAATACTGTAAGAAGAAAAAAGATATCCTACCCTCAGCTAACAGTTCTTTGGTGACGGTCAATATTATTATGGGCATAGACCATTTGAGCACGGCAGTCAAATTTTTTTCCGTACAGCAAGGTCTTCCGTAATCCCTACGTACTACTTGAGCACGACGGAAACTTAACAGATTATTGGATAAACTATAAACAAAGATAGTAAGTAAAATGTGAAATCTTTAATGTACAATGCAGATAGCCGAAATGAACCAATCACGTAAGAATAATGGGAAAAAAACAGCCTAATGGGACTATTTTTAGTAAAATGAATTATGTTAATTGTAAGAAAGTGTAAATATCTGTAAATATGTTTTTTGTTTCTACCTATATAGTTTATATCAGTCGATATTTGTTTATGATAAAATAAAATGAATTGCTATCCAAGCTCGTTTATTATATTGACTCACAATTTCTGGCATTTAGAGAAGATACATTTATTTGAGAATAAAATATTAAAATAATAAACTTGACTCAAACGGTATATAGGGATTAAGAGAAAAATGCTCAAATGGCCTATGGGATTAGGACAAAACTGACCGCTGCGCTCAAACGGTACATTCCCATTATTATAAGGATACTTGATGCCCATCCACTTTATTAGCAGAATATAAACGTAGCCTCATTGTGGGAAGGGGGCCTTCATTTTTTTTTCTTTTTTCTGGGAAGTTATAGCTTGTAATTCTGTACAAATCCAGTTATTTTACGGATCTATAAATCCATAAGAAACTTGTATCAAATTTAACTGACGTTGTTGGTGAAACCGGTACTCATAGATGTACACAGAATTGCAACATATAGTTATAGTTTTTTGAATTTCATAAAATTTTGAATTCAGTGATGTCACAACTGTAAATGATTCAACTGCTACGTAAGTATAATAAGAGCTACATAACTGTCTTTCTAATGGCCGCGTACACATGATAAGGAGAGTTGGAAAACCCAAGTGTGACGAAGTATAGGAAATATTAAAGGTTTTTTTTTACGAAAAAGCCAAAAAATCCTCAGTTACACTGTTCTCAATTTTTTTTAATTCAAGTTACCGGTTTCGATCACTGCGTGATCATCATCAGACCCCGGTGAGACTACAAGAAAAGGGAGGAAGTCAGAAATAAATTAATATTTCTGTGGTACATGTGAAGCTAGCTACGTGGGTGAAACTAGTAGGAAGTTTGGGACAAAATTTAAGGTGCAGGAAAAACTGCCACCTGTTGGTCAAACGCATGAAACAATTAGAAAAGATTGCATATCGATACTGTAGTGAGATGATGCTGTGGAGAATGTTGAAATGAGACTTCTCTGGAAATTTTGATCAGTTGATTGTGAATATTAATTTCATAAACTGTTAGTTAATATCTTTTACTGTCTATCGCAACAATATCCAAAACAATAGCAAAAGAACAAACGCGTGCGCTGAAATTTCAAAACTTCCAATCAAGTCTCACAGACCATTAAATTGAGAGCAGACATGATTTTGATGTTAGGAAAAATTTTGATATGCTTTCATCCACAGAAATAGCAGAATACTTAATTTCTTGAGAATTTAGAGATTAAAAGGTCAATAGAAAATCATGATGACCTATATTTGAATAAGGAAACAAATTCAAGACACACCCCACTTTTGGATCTATTATTATAATTCGCGTTTCATATAGGCAGTCCTTATGAGTTTCTATTTTGAGATTTTCCGCTTTTTTACTTCCCCGATCTATATAATAGAGGAATTATTGTAATCGTGATTTTTTGGCAGTTTACTCAGGCCAAAAAATAAAATTTGGTCTATTGTTAATAAGTCTAAAAGCACGATAACTTGAGAACGAGTACAAATTTTTGAGTGTAATTTTATATTCAAGTTTTTATTAAAAAGTTAGGTTCAAGTTCGTTAATGAGCTTTATTTAACCAGTGGTACCAAGACTTCACTGATGGAACTTTTTAGTTTTTTGTATCTATTTTATAAACGGTAGTATTTATCAGTAAATATAAAATAACTGAAATTGATCCTTGAGTAATTTGCCACAACATTTACCCGAAACATTATTAAAAATTATCAGCGGTTCATTTGCTTTTATTAAAATTGGAATTTTTGTAAGATTCGTTTTTTTTTTGTCTGGAGTAAAGAAATAATGAGAATCATAATATAAAATTATATAATTATTACTCATATTTCGACATTACATACAAACGTTCGTCAATAATTTTTCTTAAATGAGTAATTTGGTTCCACCGTGTGTGGAATTTAATTAAGGCTTTTGCGGGAATAGGTCTAGTATAAGTGTCAAAATAGTTATTCAAGTATTAAGGTCAGTAAGTACAGCTTACCAATTGAGAATAATAGTTTGGGGGCCGAGCCTTGGCGAGGTTTCCAAATATTATACGAAATCGGTACTGTACTTATTGACCGTGATACTTACAAAAATTTTTGCACGATTGGAAGATCCAAAATATGGATCCGAATTTTCATTTTCAAATTAAATTACTACTGATGATTGTCTATTCGCTATCAGCTGTCAAGTTTGACATTCTATTTTGAATATTTAATTACAAATAAAGATAAATAAATGAATATTTTTTTGTGAGAATCCACAATTTTTTACTTATCGCCTTTGCCCATGGGCGGTAAGTCAGCATAACCATAGTAACCACAGTTTGCTGGTAAAATAAACATACCACCTCGAATATAGGGCCGGTAAACACATGAAAACGCCCAATCGTGCCAAAAGGATATTTAAGCGATTTTCAATTACTATTTATACATTTTTTTTTTTAAATCATGACAGTAATAATCTTGACGTTTTTTCTTTTGTTAAGTTCCTGTAATTTTATTGTGTGAGTATTTATCTTATTTTCTGAATGATATATTTACTTATCTGGTGAATACGCCGTGATCGAAGCCAGTAACTTGAATTAAAAAATTAATAACAGTGTGACTAAGAATTTTTTAGTTTTTTCGCAAAAAACTCTTACCATTTCCTCTACGTACATTTCATTTTTACCTAATTATCATTTAATATTTGGTTTATTTGTTTCAAAAAAAGAATTAGAATATGAAAACAGGCTCAAACGAGGTATAGTAATTAATTAGCCAGCGAAACTATAGAACTAGAAAAACAATAAATAGAAATGAGTGATTACAATACAAAATAACCTAATATAGAGCTGGAGAAAACAGTAAAGAAAAAAAGCAAACAAAATATGAAGTAAGACAAAAATGAAATATGAGAACGATAGACTTATGAAAATGGACCAAGACTTCAAAGCAAATATCTGCAGAAGCTGAAAGAAAGATATAAACCCTCTACAACTCTATGTAAGGATAAAATTGGTGAGATCAAAAGTATATTCTAGGAAGCAATAATAAGAAACCAAAAAAGAAAACGGAATGGAGCTCCCTCCACACCACAAGTAATAATTGATGAAGAAGTATATGAAGAGACTCTAGAACATAGAACTAGAAAAACAATAAAAAGAAATGAGTGATCGAGTAACATAATTTTGTGGAACACATCTAATTAAGAACTAGAGGAAATACTAAAAATAAAATGCAAATAAAATATGCAGTAAGACGAAAACAAAATATGAAAACGATATATAAAAACGATAGACTTATAGTGGTGGAAGAAGACTAAATCAGATATCTAAAAAAGTTGAGAGAAGAATACAAAGCCTCTACAACTCTATGTAATGATAAAGTTGATAAAACCATAAATAAAAACCTGGAAAACAACGATAAACAAGAAAGAGTAACAACCGAAAACGCACCTCAAACACCACAAGTAATGAACAATGAAGGAGTACATGAATAAACTGTAGAATTAAAGAAAGGAGTGAAGGAAGAGACAAACAAAATATGTATGCAGAAAGCAGAAAACACATGTTTTGTAAAACATTTTAGGACCCGATTTTCAACCAAAAGGCGTGCCCTAAAATCACATCTCACGAAACATATTTTTAAAGTGTGTGAGCTTCATTATGACATGCAAGAAACGTTTGGTTTATGTATTTTGATTTTTACAAGTGGAGTATCGTTTGAAAGAGCTTTTTCCATATAATAGCTTCCATATTGCAACAGTAGTCCTCAAGGCATAAAACAAAATACAGCTTTACTGAATAGGAATCTATTCAACTTTATGAGCTTTCAGAGCTGATCTTTTCATTGAAATCTTGAGGCAGTAGCAAACAATACAAAATAAAATAAAGGGTATTTTTGTGTCAATTTTGCAGAATCCTAGTTTCAGAAGTAATAAACTCGCTCATTCGTCCTTCCACACAAAAATTCAGAGAAGAATTTAATTAATAATTGTCGGTTTGCAGCGCCCCAAATTCGTAATTCGAACACATTTGCTTGTAACCCTATAAATCAACTGTTCAAAAACAAACAAAACACACGCGGTTCGATATCTCTTTCCGTTGGCGGACGATTTTATAGTTGGTTCTGTTCTCGTTCTAAGATCGATTTCAGATCGGTAAGCCTAGGGATTTGCATAAGCCCAGTCAAAGGATTTTGAAGATGGATGGATAGAGATTTCACTTACCCTTTCATTGGGTTGTCATGAAATTATTGGCAGTAAAAGTCGAATCACATTTATAAGATTATCATAGATATCAAAAAGATTGAACAATATTGAAAAAAAAAATAAGTCGACAATTTTTGTGAAAGAATTTTAATTGCAAAATATTTGGGTTGGTAACGGTGATTTATTTTTGACTGCTGAAGTGACTGGTTAAATTATGCATGTTGTTAATTTTGCTCTACCAACCCTTGATAATAATATGTCTCAAAAATCGTTTGATACTGATTGATATCAATTTTCAGTGCCGTCAAAATTTTCTGCTTCAAAGTTTCGAATTAATTGTATTTAATCATTTATACAAAGTTCAATTTTCGATTAAATCTGATGGAAAATTGGATTGACAAATGTGGATAAATTGAGGGACTTCATTAATGTGGCTATTATTGTACTACCCTAGAATTCAATGAATTTCCAATTGTATTTAGGGAAGCTATCTTCTTGATGTATACAAATTTAGTTCCAACTCACTGCCAAAATTTTGGAGGACCAAATAATTCTGTGAATCTCCCAATGGCATTCAGAATTAAAAACATAACGCACTGAGCTGGTAGGAATAATTTAACCCAACAAGAAATGCATACATAACAATAAAAAATTGAGTACATTTGCACGATTTAATTTCTGTTGGAATTATGCCAGAAAATGTATAATTTTCTGTACTTTTGTAATAAATAATTGAGTCTATCAATTTTGTTACAATTGTTTTACAAGTAATAAAATTGCAATTAGTACGGAAATTAATTAGAGTTCAGTATTAAAAGGGAAAATTACTAATTTCCTCATAATGTCATCAAAAAGTTTTAATGCTTGAGCGCTTGTGCAGGGCCTGATTTACCGTGACAGGCAATTTTATTTAAATTATTCTTCGAACTTTGTGATACATATTCTTAAACATAAAAAGTAAGTAAAAAAACTGTATTATCCAGAATTTTTTTGAATCAAACTATCATTTATTGAAATTTTAGGCTATAATTATCCATCAATTCTAATTATTATAAAAATGATGCGGCAAAAAAAATCAGAATGAGGGGGCAGGGTCAATCATTTATGATCCCTGTATTATTAGAAAAAATATAAAAGGCGTTGGTACAAGCAGGAGGAAATAAAAAATTGAAGAAAAAATAAATTATTTGGTTCTTACGTCCCCAAAATAAATAAGTAGGAGTACATGCGAGAAGTATCTTTACTGCATATTAGGACCGATATCTAAAGTCACTATTGTCGATGTTATTACATCGATTTGCCATTTAGATTCCAATCGTCTGTCAATAATTGAACTACCTTAACTTCCTCCATTGTGAACGTTGTCTTCTCCTTCTTATTAACGACAAAAAAGAAAGTGGGAATATTAAATGACAGCAATTATGCATCTCTGACTCGTGGGAGATTCTCCCGATAGCGCTTCTGGATTTGAGGTTAGGTTGGATGGAGTTAACCCCAAGGGATCTACCAATTCCTTTGCTTCATCCAAACGACTTTGCTTGATTTCTTACACGAATTTTTTAGGTTCACGAAAAATGAATAATTCGGGAGTTGTTAGTAGTACAAGTGGTTAATGTTGGTTCATTATTCTGAACTGATTATGATAATGAAAACACGATTTTTTTTCAATTATTTTACCTCGTTACCTTAAAAGAAGCCAGAATAGATAATATCACTGCACTAATTGTAACATCTCAATCAAAAATATAATAACAGGTTCGCATAAGATATATTAAAAAAAAATATTCGTCTATAAATTAATAATTGGTAGATAAATCAAAAGGAAAATAGCTTTATCAAACTTCATTATAATAAAAGAAAATTGTTTGTATGTAGAGTCTGGTCCATTATCATCTCGAAGCTGGAGCAAACATATTCGGTAACTCTTGGAAACTTTATTCAATTTTGTTTGTAGTTTACAGTTCCAACTTTTCAGAATTGATTCTAACTTTTAAAATGCATTATGCAAGTTCAAATACTAAAGGCTGATTAAACATGTTGCAATTTTGTGACCAATTTCTAACATCATACATTTCATACTAATATGATAAAAGAAAGATCATAACGTTACTCAATCAATAACGTATGATTTATTTTACAGCCCTATCACGGAAATTTGAGGGCCGTTTGACACGATACATTAAAATTATTCCAATAAAAATCAAGCACAACAAACGTCAAACAAAGTGAAATGAGTAGCATATAATGCGCATGAAGCTAGCTGTATTTTTTCCGTCAGTGGCCACTGTTGAAAATTAGAGAATCCTCTATTTTCATGAGTGATGGGTGCGTTCTGTTGCTTCATGAGTGTTCACTTATGGCCACTCATGGTCACTGTTTGGTGTGACATAGGCATAATAATTTTAATAAACAGTGCCCCTACAGAGTAGACTTCCATCTCGAGACGCTAGTCAGACGAGCTATATATACAGTAGAGTTGTTGTCTCACCAATGCAACTGATTGATATGTGCCAAGGACGGATTACGTTAGACCGTAATGAAAATTTCTCGATAGATTCGAGAGACAATAGGCACAGGTATATAAACCCGAAACCGGCAAACTGAGTCGAATGAGACAGTAAGTGAGTAAGAAAATGAGAGAGAATTGGAGGAAATAGTCGGAGCATGTATAAGTATTTGTGGTTGGTAGGTCAGTTACGGAGCGCGCAAAAGTGAACTAGGCGAAGTGAACAAGTGAGAATAAATGGGAAGAGTGAAAAATAAATGGAGAAACAGTTGGAAAGAAATAAGAAGCCGTGAAAATAAATGGGAGACAGTTTGTTGTTCAATTAATAAAATAATACTAGTGTGACTAGTTTGGCGGTTATAAGTAGAAATATTAAATAATGAATTATTTAGTTATACAAGAGTAACCAGGAAAAAAATTAAACCAGCCTAATAATAGATACTAAAGGAAATAGGGGAACTAAAATTAAAAAGAGAATCCAAGCGGCGAACAGAAACTATCATACTATGAACAAAGGCATTCTAAATAAAAAAAAGTATCCAAAACCACAAAAAAGACTGTGTATAAAGCCATATACCGATCAATCTTAATATACGGAAGTGAAATTTGAGTTCTGGATGAAAGAAATAGAAGTAAAATACAGACGACTGGAATGAAATTTTTGAGAAGAATAGAAAAATACGAAGAATAACAAGATAAGAAACGAAAAAATTAAAAAGAACCTACAGACTGAAAATATACAAATTGAAATATACAGGATGTGTCAGGACTAGTGTAAAAAAAAGATAATAGCATATTCCTGACATCATTTTGAATAAAAAATGTTATATGAACATAGGTCCTATTCCTTTTGGTTGCCAAAACACAAGAGATCAAAATTATATGAATAGCAGCAAATCTGAGATCAAAGCAGAATAAGAAACAATGGAAACATTGAATATATTTATTTTATTTTATAAAAAATGTTCAAAATTTGTCCTTTGAACTCGGTTGCAAGTTCGACATCGACGAATCATGAAGTTATAAACTAAATGGATTTTTGGTTGTTACGGATGTCAGTTGAGTCGTTAATTATTATTTATAGTATTTATTCGTGAATTTGAAATCAGTTTTGCATTGTTTTTAATTTTTTCTTAAATTGTTCCAAAAGTATCCTGACTTTTTTTTTTAATAAATATGTTTCATTTGGTAAAAAGTTCTGTATAAATTATTAGAAACACGTTTCAATAGCAATGTGCTGCCTATTTCAAGTGTATTAATTTGCTGCTATTTATAAAATTTTGATCTCTTGTATTTTGATGAACAAAAGGAATGGGACATATGTTTATATAACATTTTTTACTCAAAATGATGACAGCATGGTACGGACACCTGATAAGATTGCCAAAAAATAGACAAACTAAACAAGTGTGGAATACAAGATGCACAAAAAAAAGGAAGCGGCAGGCCAAGAAAGAATTGGGAAAGTTCTGTAGAAGAAATATTGAAAAGAAATAGCATCAACACTAAAAAAGCAAAGAAAAAAAGATTGAACAGAAAACAATGGGAAGAACTAATTCAAAGTATTATTTGAAAGCAATCTCGACAGCTGAAACGGTACCAGAGATTTAAATACATAATAATAATAATAAATATGTTTTATTGGGATATAACTTCTGTACATTAATTAGACACACAACGTTTCGACAGCAAAGTGCTGCCTTTTTCAAGTGTAAAGAAATATATTTCTTTACATTTCAAAAAGGCAGCACTTTGTTGTCGAAACGTTGTGTTTCTAATTAATGTACAGAAGTTATATCCCAATAAAACATATTTATTTAGAAAATGAGTTCTGAAAAGTTTTTTCCTTCATTAATAATAATAATAATAGCAATAAAATACAAACACATTCTGTTAGGATGTATAACTTTGATATGAAGCATTATTGCTTTATTTTTTCTTTAATAACAATATCAATTCTTTCATTGTTTGTATCCTTGGCAAATCAAACTTATTAAATAAATCAAAACATAGTTGACTGTATTGGTTGAGTTACATTGTATATTGCATTTTGATTCAGCTTCTTAATGGGAGAAAAAATGCACCATGACGTACACAAAGTAAGTTTTCAATGCATACTAAAATGCAGCATTTAATGCATCATGCCTAACTTCATTTAAAAAGACTCTAAAAATGTTATGAAATTCTTTGGAAAAGTCCATCTTTATTATGCGATGATGTACCAATTTTTGATTCCGAATAAGAATATTGTGACGAAAGTTGAACTCGTTCGTGCGTTTAGTAATTTATTTTTATTTAAGGCTACAATAATGTAACTAAAAATATCCACTAATTAATGCTTCTACTTATAAATGACGCTAAAAGTGGCCACTGAAACTACACTTATTTTTATTATTTTCACATCATTACTGTCTTTCATTTATTTCCACGACTTGTTATTTATTTCCACTTCGTCTAATTTACTTTTGCGCGCTCTGTAACCGCTATTACTTCTACAAGCTTCGATTATTACTCCAATGCTCTACTCGGCACTTATATATCCGGATAGTGCTTCCCGATTTTTCGAAAAATTTACATCAAGTCCGGACGTCACCACGATTTTGACACATATCAGTCCGGTGCGTGTCGCGATAGAAGTCTACTCTGTAGGGGCACTGCAATTCTTTTTCAGAAGGCATTTTTTTATTTTTCATATTGGGAACGAGTAGAAGTTTAAGAAAGCAGTATCGAATTGAGACAGTAATTTAATTTAATGGAGCCTCTGGTTTTTAAAAATCCTTAAATTCGTGGCTACTAAATTCAGGAGTCTCTAGGCACGTGCCTAGTGTGCTTAGTGAATAATCCGGCACTGCGAGAATATCAAATATACAGATGAGGGAATGTGGAACGAATTGGAATTTTAAATGTGTCAATTCTAGGACTATAATTGCAAAGAAATAAGCCGATGCTTTATCACGATGAGATAGAGTTTTTTGGAGGGCCAACAGTGGGCTTGTTTCTTGATTAGTTTTTGGAGGGCCAACTATGGGCTTGTTTCTTGATTAGTTACTAAATGGTCCAATACAGTCGATGAGGATTATTCCAAGCAAACTTTTGAAAACAATAAGCAAATAGATTAATTTCGTTGAAAGTTGATGCTGTTAACCTCAATATGCACTACTAGTGCCGCGGTCTTTTTGAAATATTTTTGTAGAAGTACTACTAGCACAAATGATCCAACAAGGTTATATCATAAGTGAATTTCCTTTCATTGAATTTAAATACAATTGGTACAAATAGGTACAGAGAACACGCTCAAAATTTTGTTTTAGAACACCAGTGATGTGAAAGAAAATGTGATTTAGTATTTTTTTAGTGTTTAACAACATTTTCGAGCAAGATTTAGTATAAATCTATTAATGGGTCTACAATTTAAATCGAGCTACCCTCCAGTGAACTAATCAACCGCACATAAATGAGGAAACAGTGTTTAATTATCAACGAAATTCACAATGTAGACTTGTGATAAATCCTTTTTATTTGTACCATTTTTTATATCATTGAACATAAGATAAATTTTCGATACAAGATAAATAATTACAATTCTTTCTAAGTAGTAGGTAAGAAACAGGTCAGTTCTTTTTCTGCCTTATTTTCATGTCCCCGTTTCTGTTGGGAGTCAGACGGATGTTATTTGGAAAATCTCAGTTGTTTTTTACATCTGTGCATAGTAAATATTAGCGAGGGAAGTGGAAATATCGGAATCCTGCCATCAAATTTGCGTGGAATGCGAAAGGACGCATTCCAGCGGCGAAGCTGAATGGGTCGGGTAATGGCGGACAGATTGTTTCACACTTGATAAGTTCCAAGACGATGCCAGGAGAGAAACTGATGCTCAAATTCTGTTCCTGATTCTTTGCCATTTTAAACACATTCTCACGCTTCAGACTGTTCTGTTTCGTGACGTACATGTCGATAAATCCAGATGTGAAAATGGTAGAAATAACGGATTACTAGTGCTCTACTTCTCTTCTTCGTTTTCTTGCTGCCAGTTTAGAAGTATTAATCTCAGCGCCAGACACAGATGAACAAGTTTCATTTATTGAATTCCACTGTTTCACCACAATATTTGAATGATTATCACGCAGATAGATTGATCACCAGTAGCAAACAAAAGAGTAATAGAGATCTCTGCGCACCTTTATTCAATCTTTTTGAAAATACTGTTATTTGACGGTTGATCTTACTTTAGTTGTTTTTCGCTTTCATGCTTCGCAGCTCATTATTTTCGGAACAGCCCTCGTATGTAAAAAAATTCTAAATATAAATTTGTGTGGATTCCAATAATTACCTTTATATTTACTATAAAATTAAGGGATTTTACAAGCTTCCAAATGTTATACAATTATACTACATCATCAATGATTGTTAATAACCAATATTATTGTGTTACTTGGAGTACAAATTACATTTGAGAGTGAGGTAGGCTTCTAGAATTACGAACACACCAGCAACATCAGAAATTGCTAGCTAGACTAGTATTGATATGGTAATTAGGGTACAACATGACTGGATGTATTTCGATACGGAGATTTATCTTCATACGTGAGCCTTTATGGGGATTTGAGGATTAGGAAGGGATCAGATGAAGTATCACTCTTGCTATAAAATCAAACAATGATAAATTAATGTGAGAATTAGGCCAGGGAACACGAGTAATCCAAAATGAACTACAAAATTGAATAGGAAATCACAGACATAACAGCTCTTTAGTCATGAGTACTTAAGGGTTTACGAAAGAAGTCACACTCAATTACAAATCAATTTAACAAATATCAAAAGAACATTAAGCTAACTTCAATATGCTTTGCCAACTTCAAGTCTTCCAAACCATTCTTTATTAATTCAATTCAATCATGTAAATGTGTTTAATACGAGGGGTCCATTTTCATTTTGGACTTGCCACAAATTTTATTTTGCTCAACACAGTATTATAACCATTAAGGATAGTATTTCGATATATTTTTACAATTTTAAGCTGAAGATGGGAACGGTAGAATCCCGAAACGTTCTAAATTAAAAAAGATCATTCAACTACAAAAATAAATAAAATTGGATCTCTTAAGGCCTTCTCCTATTCCAAGAATTCTTTATTAAACTACTATTTAGTGCTTGGAAACAAATACGTTAAATGATATTTTCAACTGCAGGAATGGAATATTTATAGACAACAAAATGTAAATAGGATTGTTGATTTTACATTTGAAACAGTGATTATATTGAAATACAATAATAATTGGTATGAAATCACAGGTACAACAAGTATTGAGTATTAATGCTCAATGTTTTCTCTTAATGCTCCTGTAATTAATATGTCGTCAGTCACCTTACTTGATATTCCAAATGCAACCGTGATTAAAAATCTACAGCTCGTTGAAGTTTGAATTTTGAAACTTAAACGGCGCCCTCCATTAATACTTGGTTTTATAACACAAAATAGAAGCTAATGAAAATTGATATTTTAATCACTTTTGTTATTAATTTTCATTAGCCGGCTTTTGTTTTCTGCAGCCCTACACAAAAGAAAGTGATACATCATCTGGCTCCGATTATGGATGAAGAACTAATGTTTGCGAGAGCTTTTAAGATTTATATTCAAAAATAACATTATATCATACATCAAAGGACAGAGATGTTTTAAAATAAAACTATATGCATTTCAAAAGATAATATTATTTTTAGCTCGACAGATAAACTCAAGTGTTCGATCATGTCTGTAATATTGTCTGAATTCAAAATTTTTTGCACATAAATTTCTAGTCTTTTCGTGGTCTTTAATTCATTGGGATATACAGTCTCGACATTTGATCGCCGGAAGTATAATTTGAAGATGGTAACGTGGATTCCACTACTCAATTATTTATTTTTGATATCTACTAAGCTTAGCTTTCAGAGAGCTTAAAATTGATACCAAACTAGACATCATTTGAATAATTTGTGATAGAAACAATTGACAATCGTTCAAATATCCTCTTTGACACTTCTACTAGAATTATCTCCACAAGCAGGGTCCTCCTCCCTTCACCCCTCATTCTTATTTGAGTCTCATTTTTTTTGGGCAATAACCGATCCAATCGAAATTGTTTCCTGTTTATGTATCAAAATCTGTACGGTAAATGATAATAAACAAAGAAATCCCACAGTTTTTTTCATGATTGTCTTTTTTTTTTGTACTTTTGGACTAATCACCTCACTCTGTATATATTCGAAATAATCTGAACCTCATAATCAAATTGTAAAATTAATACCCAACTAGTGAAAAATACATTGATTGAAGGTCAAACTATCGATGTACTACTTCATTTCCGATTTCGATGAAACTTGCTGAAAATATTTGTTTTAGGAAAAATATTGGCGATCAAACTAGGTGGACTTTGAGAATCGTATTTATTAATTTTGATAGTTTAGCCTGATTGAAAATTGCAGTTTTACATTAACAAAACATTAGAAAAAACTTAGGTACCTAAATTGTTCGACAGAAACATTTTCGTCCGTTTTATCAATGCATTTTTCATCAATTTGTTTTTCCTTAAAAAAAGAATCGTATTTGCGTGTTTTCTTCAACACTGCCTGTTCTTTTTGTAATTTTTCGACCGTTTTTTTTTTATATGCAGCGCCGCTAAGTTTTTGCCGATTATAGTTAATTTCAATACGTCATATATTTTTCTGTTCTTATCAATAAACACTGTTCTTCCAGAAATTACACAACGAGAAAGATTATTTAGCTCACTTTTAAAACTTAAACAAATAATCTCAGTAATTCAATGTAATATTTTGACAGCCTCCATAGCTTAAAACATCTATCAGTGACTAGTGATTCACTTGAAAAAAAAAAAAAAGCGTAGAAATTAGATGCAAGTCTAAGTTTTCATCCCTTATTATTATTAATGTAAACTGTGCACTTAATACTCATGTTTAAAAAATTAGAATGATATATGCAACAAAATTTCAATTCATCAAGCAATTTCAAATATTTTTCTCAAAATTTGTCGCCCCAGACAGTTGCCCATAAATGCCCATGCTTGAATCCGGCCCTGTCCACAAGAGCTTTCATTTGATACCAAACACGTTAGAGCCAGATTATTTTTTGTGATTTTTGAGTTAATTGTTATTTTCCTATTGTTATCAATAAATACTGGAAGTTTATCTTCACAACTATGCTGTAAACAAGATTATAAGATTGTAATATTTCATAAGAACGCTGAAGATGGATGGGTGCACATCCGAAACGTCCAAAAATTGAATAGCAACATGAATAAAATTAAGTGGACTGCAATACCTAAAAAAATTTTTTCCGAATTTTATAATAATTTAAATTTTGATAATAACAAATGAATCGCTGATAATTTTGAAAAATGTTTCTTGTGAATGTTGTGCCAAATCATTCAAGGATTAGTTTTAGTTCCTTCTTATTCTATGATAAATACTACCGTTTATAGAATAAATGCAAGAAACTAAAAAATTTCATCAATAAAGTTTTGTTATCACTGGTTGGAAAAAGCTCATCTACGAACTTGAATCCAGCTTTTTGATGAAAAACTTGAATATATTATAGATCGGGGAAGTAAAAATCGATGAAAAATTTTTACAGTTGAAATTGGTTAGTTGTCATTAACTTAATATAGCACTATTTGAATAATGAATGTGAAAACAACTGAAAAAATATTTGAAGAGCCGCTGACATCAATTTTTCAACTTCAGTATTGACGAGCTTTAGGCATGAGTGCACCCTATTCTAGATTATTTAGTGCTTTGTATCCTTCGGGTTTCAAATTGCACCTCAGTAAAATCAAATTCTCTCTCCTTGGATTTATAATGTACTACTTTTACTTCCGGCTGTGAGAAAATATCATGAAGAAATTTATCAAATTGAAATGGATCAATGTCTGCAGTGGATATCTAAAAATACTATTATCCTTTCCTGTGTCATTATTTATATAAAACGTTTGCATTTAAACTAACACGAGGCGTGAAATGTGCTGTTGTCATGACATCCACACAACAAAACGAAATCCAACTGAAACCGAAGTTTGCACAAGAAAATTACATTGTGTGGCTTGAGCAGCGAACTACTAACGTCAAAAGACTCCTGAACTGCGCTTTTCATTTGCTCAACGTGATGGATGTCCGGCTCAATGCAAGAAACAATTTAGTTGGTATTGTTATGGCAACGAAACGTAAACAGTTTATAAAGGAGAATATCATACACTAAATTGCTTTAGGTGAGACGTATTTCGAAATAAATCTACTTAGCTATGAAAAAATCAAATTGTGTTAATATTACAAAATATGTCTCAAAATCTAGGAATCTGAAATAAGATTCTTTATTAAATTTCTCCTTCAGGTGTACAGCACTTTTATTTGAATCCAAGAAAGGTTCATTAAAGTAATAAGAAAGTAATGAAAATGAAAATAACGAACATACAGAATGCTGTTAATATCATAAAGAGCTTTTTTAACGTGCAAAGAAGGATTGTACTATAATTAAAATCTAAAAAACATAAAAAATAATTTCGAGTAAAACAAACATAGGATGTGTTCAGATTAAACGGAAAATGAAATGCAATTTTTAGCTCCAATCTGATTTATAGTTGAATCAGCAAAACAAATCAACAGACCTATTGTAGCTCATGGAGTTTACAGTTGGAGAGCTGCAGAAAAAATTAGTTTTCTGCCTTGATATTTATTTTACTTTGAATGTGTGAAATTTTTACAAAAAGAAATTATTTCATTTTTTGAAAATGTTGTTTGTTGATGCCCAAATAAAGTTTTATTTTTATAAGTACTTCCAAATTATAGCAAAAGTTTTTTGGGTCTTAAGTGAAAGTATATTTAGCTTCTAGGCTCAATCAGCAGAGTTGGAAATAACTGCTTCCTCCAAGATTCACTCTATTTTAGCTGTACAACCATCCGAGTGAGTAAGACTATTTCTTGATGCTCATTATTCATTAATTTGTCACGTTGAAATCGATCAGGTGAGAGAATCCACCAGCTGACGAAACAAGACGATTTTAACTTTTCAAACTCTGAACAAGGACAAAGTTGCATGAAATGCAGAGCATATTGAGAGAAATTGCGATAACTGCGAAGAATTGAAATCTTTTAGTAAAATTGCATAAGTACTTACGAAGGGAATTAAGCATCTATTTTAAACTTCATAAACTTTTACAATACTGTTGTTGAGGATGTGAACATTATGGAAATAAAATGTAGCTAACTAGGGTGAAGTTTATTTATTTGTACTAAAAAAGTTGGATGATTTAGTTTCACTAGATTTTGGAGATACAAAATTTATGAATATATGCGCATTTTCATTTATATTCTAAATTTCCACTCTAACATGGCGGACAACTTCTTTACATGCTCATACATATTTTGTAGTTTTATGTTACAGTTACATAAATTTGGCTTTATTACAATAAAGTTTTTAAATTTTGATATGGAAATTGAAACACTTGAATATTTCGAGATTTTCTTTGTTATTATAGTATCCATGTAAAAAAAGTAATTTGCACGAGAAAGGTACAAAGATGTGCTTTTATTTTCTTAGTTGTCCTTTGTTAAATGACAATCAATCTAATCCTCGAAAAATAGGAGCGAAATGGTACCTAATGAATTATTGAAGTGAGATACATTCACATACACTTTGTAATTAGTTAATTTGAATTTGATGGAGAGAATAATTGGTGGAGGCTGTGTCGAAGTAACGATTGCTAAGTTTTTTGGACGTAAAATGACTAGAGCTACTAATATAGTGCGATAATAAACGGAATTTTTAATCGCAAATATTCAGAATATATCAATCAAGTTTTTGAAGACAACACAAATTTTAAGGTTGTTAAGAAGAGAGTGGGGCCAAGCTGTGGTGGGAACCCTGCTCTATGCTAAATACATAGGATAAACATTCATTGCCAACTTCAAATAAACAACATTTCAATGATTAAAACTAATGGAAATGTTTGTTTTCGGTTGAAAATACATGATTTTGAATAATTTGGTTCCTTATTCTATTCTTTTAAAGAGCTTCCATCCGTTGAGATATTCTTTTTTCATATTTTAACAAAGCTACAATATGATATGTATAGTCCGCAACGCTGTAGACTTTCGGAAATATTTTTGACATCTGACGTTTAGTAGTGGTACTGCATTTCATAACCAAACAAACTTATTGATGATGAATATTGAATAAAGTGAAAATGAAATTTGAATATTAATGGAATTCAATACAGCCTTTCCTAGAATAATGGGACGGGGCATAAGTACGCTGATTTACCTGGGTTAATCCTATGGAACCAAAAGGTTGGATAAATCTCTGAGCATATCTGCCCTGATTTAAGAAGAACCAAAAATGAGGGAATATTTAAAATCTCTGTTTTTCTTATTCAACTTCAAGCGTCAACTCTGACCAAGCTCGATGTGGAATCTTGAGTAATACTTATTATGTATTTCAATATGCGCAATGTATTAGTGGCACTGAAACAGTGATTTTTGTTTTCAAGAAATATAATAAGAACATAAGAAAATCAGTGGAATGTACAAAATAATTATTATAAAATAAAAATATCTACTTCTGGCTCAACTATACTGTGAAAATACGTATAAAAATTTAATCTGATTTAATTTTTTCTTCATATGTGTATTTTTGCCACTTAACATTACGTGATCGAAGAAATGTGACTTAATTAAAAGACACAAACGTTACCACTGAAATTTTCCACGTATGCTTATTTGTGTATACTTTAATTTAATATTCAATCTTACACTGCTGTTCAGCGGAGTGCAGCGCAGTTTGGTTAGGAGATTATCGCGACTGTTTAGATAATCAGCGCACTTCTGCCATTCTTATCAGGTAAAGGATTATCTTCAGCACAGTTTGGATACACCCGAATAATGGTCAAGAGCAGCGGTTCTTGTTTGGTGCAAATGTCCATATTCTTAGGAAGGATTAAATTTATGACCGGATTAAGTGCTTATCACTGGCGCAGATGTCATACGAGCTCCGTTTTGGGCATCCCTTAATCCATTTTGACTATTTACGGCTTGATGTATGTGCGTTTATAACTTGCAAATCTCAAAGTCTGTCGCATTATGGTTGCAATCGTCTGTACCGGAAGTGCACTTTACTTGAACTTTTTTTGAATTTCCCGCATAAATCCAGAATGATTAGCCGTAGGAAACTAAACTACAGTATTTGAAATTGCTGTAGCATTTGAATGGCCATCTTCTATTTTTGCAGCAATGAGCCGAAGGTGCTCCTTATATAACAGACTTTTCAAATTTTTCGCATAAATTCAAAAAAATCAGTCATAAAATATTGAAATTTCGTATTAAGCACTTCTATAACAGCTAGTTGTATACCTCGCATTATGATTGCAATTGTCTGTACCGGAAATGTGCTTCACTCAAAACATTTTTTGGATTTTGTGCATAAATCCAAAACGATTGAACGTAGAATGTTGGAATTCAGTATTTAAGATGATAGTACCGTCTAGATGCTAATATCCTATTTTCATTGCGATAGCTTGAGCCGGAAATGCATTTTATTTGGCTGTCTTTTGGAATTTTTGACATAAATTCGAAACGATCGGCTGTAGAGTATTGAAATTTAGTATGTCAGTCTGCTGTAGCATCAGAATGATTGCCTACTATTGTCATAACAATCGACTGAACCGAAGGTGCACTTCAGTTGTTGTTTTTTTAATTATGCGCATAAATTCAGAACTGCTAGTCGTAGAATCCTGGAAATCAGTATTTAGGAATGTTGTAGCATAAAAATGATGACCTACTGTTTCTAAAGCAACCGACTGGGCCGAAAGCGCACTTTACTTGATAGATTTTTAGAATTTTTTGGATAAATTCAAAACGATTAGCCGTGGAATCATGGAGTTTTGTGTTCGATTATCGTATGCAAAATATCTAATGATGTATAGTGCCCGTCAAGATATAAGAAATTCGCCTGACTTACTAATCAGTAGGAGTAACTTGTCCCAGTAGGGGGTGTATTTCTGAGTAAGACCCTGTTCTATTTTACCTGTGCACCGCAATAAATTTAGGGATAATCCTTTTACTAAGTACCCGCTGGGAGGCTCGTTTTCTTATATCTTGACGCGCATTATACAAGTTACGTGATGTCTAGTCAGATTTGATATATGTGCGCATGTATTTTGTTAGAGAATAGACTACATCCATATGCCGTAAAAAGGAATATCAATGTTAAATATTTTGAATTCATTCAAATTTTGTTTCATTTCGAGAGTAGGGACAAAAAATTGAACAATTTTTTATAGGCTGCCATTTATAGGAAGAATACTTACAGCTGTAAGCTTAAGATATTTGCATTTAAGAATTATCGCTAGGTGGTAATGCATATTGAATTATGGATTTTAATATGCAGCAAAAAATAATTTCTTTGAACAACTATGTACAGTTTGCCATTTAGTCGAACATAAGGCAAGTTTGCAAAATCGACTAAAAGCTTGATGACAGACACGATCTATATGAATCCAAGAATGAAGCATATTCAGGTGAACTTGTAAATTTATTGCGCAACTCGGAACAATTTCTTACAATAAGTTTTTAGTTGATTTTGCAAACTTGCCTTATGTTCGAAAAAATGGCAGACTATAAAATTAAAATCCATTTTTCAATATGCATTAATATCTGGCGGAAATTACAGCTGTAAATATCTTCCCTATTAATGGCAGCGTGCAGAAAATTGTGCCTTTTTTCAGTCACGAGTATTTAGTACTACACATTCATATAGAGCATTATTTAATATACAGCTTATTTGTTTTTGTTTCTCTTCAAAAACACTTCTTCTCTATGCAATACCAGTGCTTTTTCACTTCACCATGCAGTCCTGAAAATTTTTTCTTAATGTCATCAACAGTATCTAAACAGCGTTCTTTCAGGACAGTTTTCAACTTAAAATCACAAGGAGTAAGGTCTCGGAATAAGGAAGGCTGAGAAAGGACAGACATCTACTTATAATGTTATCAGTGTTATCGAAATGACATCTTTCAGCACTGATTTTATTTTTGGAAACGAGAAAAAATTGCATAAAGCAAGGATTGGAGAGTAAGAGAACTGAAGGAGGACAGACATCTGATTTTTGGCACAAAACTCGGGAAACGATAAGACTGAGTGGGCAGACACATTGCCATGGTTGTCTCGCTGGAATTGTAGTCTCTTTTTTGCGTTGCCATGAATGTTTTCCATAATTTCAAGCAAAATTAAACATTACGAGAATCGCTACCTAAATACTTATAGCTCATCAACAAAACAATCTACAAAAAGGCTCTGCTACTCGAAAGGTTATAACAATTGCAGTTGTCAGAACGTTGCTGCAACGTTCCGTTGCTATGAAACTCAAAAAGTTTTGCTAAATTTTGAGCAATCCTTGTATGCCGCATTTATTATCAATTCAAAATTCGTATTGTGAATCTTTAATAATAAACTCGTATGCTCAACTTTCAATTCCATGTTTGCATGAAATTGTGCTAGGTTTAAATTTGGTTGTGAATGTACTTCCACTCGTAGATCTTAGTGATTGTTCATATTTGCCGTTTCCATTTGTGAGATTTGTCTGTAGAGATAAAAGTTCGTTTGGCAAAGAGTGAGTGCATTAGACGGCACATCAGATATTTTCTGTGTGAAATTAAAAAGTCTCACCATCAGCAGATGGATGCGGTCAAGCATAAAGCTTCATCTGCTGATATCCATTCCTAAAAGCCCTGTCCTCAGTTTTAAGTTCAGTTCGTTGCGTTGACGAATAACTTTTATACTGACTCATATTGATTTCATATTTTAATAACACTTGTCAAATTTGAAGAGCAATGCGAGCTGAAAAAATATTTTTTTATGCGCTATGATAGTCCTAGATTTTTTTTTACTTAACTTGTCAAATAAAATAATAATTTACTTTTTGTTACACACTATATGCCATTCATTGTTTCCGTAACCAATTGAACTTCAATTTTCCATCTGTCATTTCATTGATGTTAATTATTTTTCCTATAATTAAAACGAAATTACAACGCCCAAAGTGTTCAATAACACCAAATGAACAGACGCGAGATATACTCAAACAAATTGAGCTAATCAACGGGATTTAATTGTACCACGCATTGAGGCTCCCAAATTCGAATTTCCTGTCACCTGAAAATATTGTCAAGCTTTCAGAATCGTATTTAACATCGAGAAGAGAATATGCATTTAACAAAAAATCATTTAAAATTTTATCGTTTGGAGAGTGGAAGAAGAGGATACGGCAAATATTCGAAAAAAATTCAATAAATCTATTTATTCGCCGTGTGACAATTCAACGAATGAAATCCCTGTACAGCAACAATAACACAAATACAAAAATATCTATCAGAGCATTTTTAATTTATTATTTTTGTATTTCGATTGTTTCATTTATGACTTCATGACAAAAACTTCAGTAAATACAGAAATTAGGATCGGCATTGTTTTAAAAATACAAAAAAAAATCATCAAAAAAGTTTTAATAAACTTTACAAAAAAGTTCTTTGGCTCATAATTGATGCAATTTTTAATTGAATAATAACTTTTCATAGCTGTAAAATCATAACGTATGATCTCTAGAGAAATCTTTGGAATGGATTGACAAGACACCACATTTTTGTTTATTTTATTTGAATTTTATTTCATTATATGCAAGAATATTTCAACCAGGCTATATATTTTCGATGTGAAAAATAATTTCATTTTGGAATATATCAACGTCTTTCAGATTCTTTTCATTTGAAAAATCGAAGAAAATCTGCAAGGCGGGCAAAGTGGATTAAGCTCTCGCGATGATGTATCTAACCTTTTTTAATTTTAATATTTCTCAGCTTTAGAGAGCAGGACCAAAGTGATACTTTCAATATTTCTCAGTCCAGTCATATATTTTCATCTCTTTACATCTAGAGATAGTATTGATATTAGAGATAAGGGAGAAAAATGAATATATCTTTTCATTTCACTCAGATGAAAATTTAAAGTAAGATATCTGTTGGAAGATCTCAAAAGATTTCATGTAAAGTCCAACAAAATTAATCTGAATTAACGACGGAAATAGTGATTTATTCAACAAACGTAACCGAGTCTAACATTTATTTGTAAATAAAATCGAAAATTGAATATGTCACGCAAGAAATCAAACGTCAAAATAAATTGAGCCAGCAGTCTTTGAGAATTTTTATTCCCGCTAGATGGCAGCAATAGCTTTACAAATATTTATATTCGTATTGTCACAAATGTGAAATATTTTAAGTAATTAGTTCACATGAATATTTATTTGAATTCGCTATAACTGTAATAATCCGTGAGACAGAGCATACATTTTTCGTTGATTACCGCTCACTTGAAACTTCGTGAGTGACTTCATTGTGATGAGTCCGACAGCTTTCACATTTGACGAAATTCTTGATTTGGGGGCGTTTTTCAGCGAGGGCTGATTGAACATGTCAATTTCATGAAGCCTTAAAAATGTATTACCGTCATATTGATGTTTACGCTAATAGAAAGATTTTTTGATTATGAAATGGGAAATAATATTGTCCGACATGAATATTGGGGGCCAGCGGTGAGTCCGACAAGCCGCACTTGTCACAAGTATGTTGGTATGAAAACGGATTACCGCTAGTCTGAGATTCTAAGGACGTGTTCAATTATTTTTTTCTAAAATTTGGTCATTTTGTCCGACAAATTTTCGGGGGCGCTTTCTTAGTCCGACACTGTAAATGTGTCAGGATTATAACAGTTCCTTCATCAATGACCGCTCATACCTATGTTTTTTATTTTCCATTCAAATAGTGTCTAGAACATTACTGTATACATGTCCGACAATTTGAATGGGGCAATACTTCAGAAAATCAAAAATATGTTGTATGAATGCGGCTGTGTTTATAGACATATACATATATGAAATGCATATCAAGTCAGTATGATTATTGATTGAAAATAATTAAAAAAACGCTTGTGCACCAATATATTAATATTATTCTGGAATCAAATGTGTGATATAAAGTCAGTATACCGTTATAATCACCTCAAATATCATTCAAATTTACCTTCAATTGTGATATCTATATATCAATACGTCAAGAGCAAACTTTCGACCTCTTTTCAAGCATATTGCATGCCCGGAGGAGTGTGAGATTTGGTATACTCAAAATTTATATGGAGAAGATAAGCAGAAAGCGAAAATTATTTACAGATGTCCCATTTTAATCTATATATTGATACGTGAAGAGGAAGCTTTGTATCCCTTTTCAAGCATATTGCACGCACGAAAAAATTTGATATTTTGCATACTTGAAGTTTATATGATCGAGTGCAGAAGGCTGAAAATATATACAGATGTCCCATTTTAATTTTACGTCGTGAAGAGAGAACTTTGTACCGCGCACACGAGGTGATGTGAAACTTGGCTTAGTTTAAGTCTGTGTGGAGAATGTGAGATTTGGCATATTTGAAGTATATCTGGAGAAATATGTACCGAATCGAAAAATGGCTGGAGAAAAATTTCAAAGATTTCTCTTCCCTTCCTATAGTCGGAGGAGAAAGTCACTTTAAAATCTTAAATGGGAACCACTAATCCTAATTTTAGATTCGAATGAAGCATCGAATACCAATTAAATTCTACTAGGAACCTCCGGAGATGGAAGATTAAAGTGAGTAACGTTCTAACTTGGCGACATAATAATATATTTCTTTTCTATTTTTTACTTTACTTTTTTTAAATTATTTTGTTAATTAATTATTCACTACTAGCTTATAAACAACGTTTAATACTTATCGTTTGATATTAAATACGTCAAAAACTGAGTTATATATGTGCGAGCGTTTTCTTGTCGGACTGACGATAAAAACCAATATTTCTGTCGGACAATATGTTTTTTGGACAGATAATATGTTTTCAAATTATGACTGCTTTGGTCCGACAAGCGGTCATTGATGAAGGAACTGTTATAATCCTGACACATTTTCAGTGTCGGACCGAGAAAACGCCCCCGAAAATTTGCCAGACAAAATGACCAAATTTTAGAAAAAAAAAATTGAACACGCTGAATGTCTCAGACCAGCGGTAATTCCGTTGTGATAAGTGCGGCTTATCGGACTCACCGCTGGCCTCCAATATTCATGTCGGACAATATTATCTTTTATTAGTGTAAACATCAATAAGACGGTAATACATTTTTAAGGCTTCATGAAATTGACGTGTTCAATTAGCCCTCGATGAAAAATGCCCCCAAATCAAGAATTTCGTCAAATGTGAAAGCTGTCGGACTCAACACAATGAAGTCACTCACGAAGTTTCAAGTGAGCGGTAATCAACAAAAAATGTATGCCCTGTCTCACGGCCTATAATCTTGGTTAGTATTGACCAAGTCGATGTTCAATTGTCGGACGTGATTGACTAATTACTAATGTTTGGTGGTTGCCAGGCACCAATCACAATTTTATTGAATTCAAACAAATAATTCCGAATAACCTATAAATTTTGATTGATTTAAATCGTGATTTTTTTTTTACTGGATTTAAATCATGATTCAAATTCAGTGATTTGAATCAATTGATTTAAATCATGACAACCTTAGAATACACACACACATTTGAGTTGAAATTCCTGTTTTAATCCTTGGAATTCTCATTAAAATCTGTTGAGCCGTTTAGGAGCCTATTCTAGACAAACTTTCAGATAGACAAACAGACAAAAATATTGTCCATTGTCTTCAATGAGGTAATATAAAGATCCACTAAAACTAAAAATATTATATCAAACAAGTGATAGCAATGTTTATGTCCCATTTGACTTTTGTTTCCTGTTACGAAATTGTTGGAAATAAAAGAGAGCAATATAATCGGCGATATGCATCATTATAATCTATTCTAGTGAAAAATGTTGAAAAACAACCACGATTTGAGCAGGATTCAAAGAAATTTTCTGAAAAGGAATAAAAGCAACAAATATATTCACATATTATCTGAATAAATAAAAATATGAATGATCCCACCTGGACCATCTTCAGGACCGAAAAAGAATTTGTGAGTTCGCAATTGAATAGCAAATTTTCAATGAAAATATAGAAATATACTGAGTTTCTCAAAAAAAAAGAACTGAACAGTTTTTTTTAAGTTTGTAGACTAGAAAGAGATATTAAAACCTGATTGAAATTCCCATAATTCAATACCTACATTCAAAGCACCAGTCTGAAATAATAACGATTTTCAAAAATATAAATCTTCTATTTGCACTTTAATCACGATAGCCAAGAATTCTTGGACCGTTCTTATTTGAAATAGAATAAAGTATTTTAGTGAGAGAATAATAGAAAAGTCACAGGAAACAGCAGTTACCATTATTTCTATATTTTATTAATAGCAGTCAAATGCTTTGTCAGTGTTAAACAATAAACCAAAATATTCAAATTATTCAAGACGTTTTAAGAGAGCTGTTGGATAAAACGTTATAGGAGTCGTGATTAATGAATCACATTCCAAACTAGTACAATAAATTACTGTTCTTATGAAATGACTGAGTTACAATGAAACTAAACATGATGTACGAAAAAAAAAAATCCAAAAACCAATTTATTTTCATTGAAAAAGTTATTTTTCAGATTCAATAATTTTCTCACGAATTGGCGGTTGAAATTTTTATAATAATTAATCACCAGAAAAACAATTTGCTCGAATCAACAAAAAAACGATATTTCATAAACATTAATTGCTGTTTTTATATTGAAATAAATATGATTCTGCTAGATACAAATTGTTTAGCAATTTATCAATATCAAATAAATATAATTGAAGTATGGAAATTTTTGTAACAGAATGTGGACAAAACGCGAAATTCGAAGTGTTATTTGAAGGAGATTTTCATCTGTTTGATGAATAGCTGTTATTGATTTCAAAAATGCATTCTGCTATTGAATTTAAAAATACAAACATTGATCAAACAATAAAATTTTCAACACCTCCGTAATTCAATACAAATATATTTCTACTTTTGTTTACGAATAGCAGTTTTAACAATAAGTAGATACTTTTTTTAAAATTATAAAATGTGCATCATATTGTTGAAAATGTTTTTTAATTTGTTAAAAGCTACAACTGAGGGAATATTTTTTGTTTTAGGTCGTTGGCCGCTAGGCGTGACTTGGTGCAACGTCTACGTGACATGCGACGTTCTGGCCTGCTCTTCCAGCATCCTCCACATGTGTTTTATAAGTGTTGGCCGGTATCGGGGTATACGCAACCCTCTGCGCACCAGAAGATCAGCTACTAAACGAGCCGTTTCCGTACGAGTCGCTTGCGTCTGGTTACTAGCAGCTCTAGTTTCAAGTCCTATAACAGTCTTAGGATTAACCGATCCACTTAACGTAATGCCAACTGAAGATTCATGCGTAATCAACAACAGAGCTTTTTTTGTCTTTGGAAGTTTGGTGGCTTTTTACATGCCAATGTTGGTGATGGTAGCAGCTTATACTTTGACAGTACACTTGTTGAGGAGGAAAGCTGCCGCAGCTACAGCAGCAGCAACTGCGGATATAGCCACACAAACTCCTGATGATATACCTGGAGAAGCAGCAGCTGCTGTTTCAGGACAAGATTCTCAAAGAGCTAGAAGACTTAGAAGTCTGCGGTTACAACTACATACCGCAACAGCTCTTGTACCTAGCATGTCTTCGGCTTTAGACTTGAGATTCCTACCTGGAAGGCGTGGCGATGCCGCTGTAGCAGCTGAACAAAAAGCTTCAAAAGTTTTGGGAATAGTTTTTTCTACTTTTGTGTTATGTTGGACTCCCTTTTTTGTCCTAAATATTTTGTTTGCAGCATGTCCTGGTTGTCCTGTCCCCGAAAGGGTGGTAAATGTTTGTTTGTGGCTCGGGTACGTAAGTTCAACTATCAATCCAATTATTTATACGATTTTTAATCGACAATTCAGAGCAGCATTTATCTCGCTTTTGATTTGCAAGTCTGGAAGGAGAAGACGAAGGGCACAATGTTACACACCAGCTTCGACGAGTCTTCCGCTGATGTTGCATGATACTCCTTTGCTGACACCAGGAGCTATTGGAACTACTCCAACAAGTCAACTCAACCGTCATTCATCATCGTTAAATACGCCAATGTCTTAATTGTGCCAAACTTACTAAAAGTGCACAGTTATGTCCTTAAGTGTTAATTCCACAAAGACAATCCGTTAGATCTAATGTGCAATACTTGAAGAGTTGAAGCATTTCGGAAATTCTTTATCACAAGGATTTTACACAGTTTTTGACGATAATTTTACTAGAGATGAACATTTGGAATAAGTTACTATTTCTTATCAACTCATTTATATTTTCTATTCGAATTTAATTCAGAAATCGATTATATTTTGGCAGATTTTTTTCTATTTCTTTAAAATAGATGCCTGAACTCCAAGAGCTAGTATTATTTTAAAATAAGATAAGAGTCACGTGGTGTATCAAGTGAACTAACAAATGACTGTTTAATAATACCAGTTCCATTTGTTTCTTTTTTTTGATCACATCCAATATATTGTTGATATTAGGTTAAAGTAGTAATAATTCTTACCCTCAAAATCATAGCAGTTGGTAATAGTAAATGGGAGTAGTAACATACCTGCAACAAAATAAAAATTATTAGAGAAAAATATACAAAGTACGGGAACCAGTCATCGTGTTGAATCGTTATTTCGGGCGGAATCACGAAGGAGAACACTCACTTGGAAAACGTGAAGCCTAAAATGTAATGCGGCAGCTGTGAGAGAGATAGCGAGAGCGGGCCCAGCTTTGCGTACGTCATATGCAGAAATAAGATTATATTTCAATTATTTTCAATGAAATGCAATCGCCAGATAGATTTCTTATTTTCATTACGTTAAAGACTACATTATTTATTAAATGAAAGGCAAAAGTAAAAAAAATTAGCATTTCTATTCATTAAAACCTGCAATGAATTAGTACATTATGATGAAACTTGTTTTATAAACGTATCATTGAACGCGAGTTTTCTGATTGTGAATTATTATAGGCACATAAATAATTTGATGAATATTTTATATTACAATGGGCGAGATAAAATTGAAAAAATATATACAAACAATTTCTTATTCACTAGAAGAAAGGTGGAAATAGAAAATGCTACTCTGCAAAAATTTTTGTTTGTTGAACATGAACGAAAAATTTAACAAAATATAATATACATCTACAATCTCACAAAAAGTAACAGTTTTTGACATAATTTCTCGTGTAAAAAAAGCTATTAAATTGAACTGCGCAATGAAGTTTCATAACTTGACTCTATTATATCAGTAAATACTTTAAACATCACTCATGCAGGATGAGTATCATTTTGCACATATTTATCCGGGCGGTAAATGGTTCTTTGGCTTTTGCGTGCGCCAAGTATAATTTACCGCCCGGAAAAAAACCAGCGCAAAATAGTATTTACCCGCATTCGTGATAAAAAATAGTATCTGCAATTCGTGCGGTGTTGTCAGTTGCCCACTTGAGCTCTCGTGGGCAATCGAGAACTTATTGCACTTGTTGCATAATATACTATTGTTAATTTCAGTCTTTCGAAAGTAGCACAGGAGAAATAAAAAAACTATTGTAATATGCCACAGGGTTAACAAGAACACTTGCTTCGCTCACTTTTGACAACTGTGTTCTCAATAACTTTTATATATTGATGAAAAGTGAAGAAATTAATGTTGTAATTCTATGTAAATCTATGAGTTCTTTGAATTAATAAATTTTTTGACAAGAAGTTTCCTCGAAGTTGAATTTTTCACTAAAAGTCTAGGTTAGATACGTTTAATAATTTGAAACATTGATATAACCTTTCAATTTCTAACATAGAATTGTCAGTAGATCTGCTATTATAATTTTAAAATAATTTCTACTCACTTTTGCATCTCTGGACGACCATTCTTTTGTAATACCCTCCTCTCTGAAATGTTTTTCACAAATGTAATCTGTAATTTCCAATGTTCTATCCTGTCGTGGTATATTTTTGCCCCACTTATTCAATAAAATATCGTTTTTGGGTACAGAAAAAAAAGAATATTTCTCTCTACATATTCTCTACCCACTATTACAATTTGCCACAAAACATTTTCTGCCTATTTTACGATATATTTCCACATGAAAATACTAAATAGAGCGAAACTCGCCATTTACTTCCATACAAACATGGGCCCGCCTCTACCTATCTTTCAGTTACTTTCTCTCTCTAACAATATTACATTTTTGGCTTCAATTTTGCAACACTGTTAAGATAGGGAATTGCATAGGCGTGGGCGGAATAAATAGAAAAAAATGTTTGCATTAAAATGTTATTAATAAATGAAAATTATCCGAAGATCAATTTGTCGATGTACTACTTTACGACCGATTATAATGAAACCTAGTGAAAAGATTTGTTTTAACATTACAAATACGGGAAAAAAATTATAACTATTGGCGGTCAGACTCGGTTGACCTTAAAAACATTATTTATTGATTTATATCATTGAACAATGTATACATTGCGCGGTGTATGTCTATGTGTAGAATGTCAATATTAGCGACTCACTAGTGATAGTGTGGCTCTTGAAGAAGCCAAATATAGTGGAGTATATTTTTTACGAATTATTACTTTAAACGATCAAAACTAAAACACCCAAAATGGGGCGAATTCCCTTTTGAATATATGTATTATTCTAGAGAAAGATTTTTGGCTATGGCATCCGTGATTTCGACCATGTTCTTGATAAGATGTTAACAAAAAGATCCAACCAAATAACAACGAATTTCGAAGTATTTCTTTCTTCCAAAGAGACTAAGCCATTCACTCTAAAATTTGCCACGTGGATGTCAAAAACTTAATTCTTGATTTTCAGTTCTATACGATAGATTGTTCGATTCAGTGAATCCGACTTGGTTCACGGAAATAATATTCCCTTCCCCTAATGGAAGGAATATAGAGCAGCACCTCGAACTTGGTGTTGTCTTTGCGAGCTTGTCGAATAGAACTTTATTATATTCAATGCTATCTCCTTTCCCACATGAAAGGCCTGATTTGAGTTACCAATTGCAACTGACTAAACCACAATAAGTGATGTTATTACTTGAATTGCCAAAATGCAACTGAATTGTTTACTTGGCTTTGTTTTACAAGTAATCTCGGTTAGTTACCGTATTCATTTAAAGTTTTTTGTCGATATTTTGATAAAAAAAAAAATTCAAGACCAAGCACCCTTTCTAAATTAGCGAAGGCAATAAACCTTCCCTTCACCGGCCTCAATAAGTGCAATGAAATTTTATCAGTTGCATTAAAACTGGTTTTTGTTTTCAACCGGCGGTGCTTCGCACCCAATTAACCACGGGCTTGGTCCGCTCTGACCAGGCCCCACGTGGAATCTTGAATATTTAGTGAATCCTTCGTCAATGTCTCGGACTCAAGATTTCACGTCGAGCTTGGTAAAAGCAGGCGGAGCCCGCTTGCTAGTTAGACACGCTAGTATCGCCCACACAGATGCACAATGTATACATGTTATGTTCAAAATCAACCGAGACTGGACCACCAATATTTATTATTTTCCCTATATTTTTAATGCTAGAACACATCTTTTCACCAAGTTTCATCGGAATCGGAGGTGAAATAGTTTGACAACTCGAAATATATTCACGATATAGCTCGTATTTCTTTTTATATTTTCGAAATTATTGTTCATACTAGGTATCTGAGTATACTTGAATCTTGCAGTCTGTTGAATTAAATCAATTGGGCAATCTGTCAGTCATTTTAAGATCGTAGGGAAGACAATTTAGAGTTGCACGATGTCTTATTGACAATTGATTTAACCTGACAGACGGTCATTCCCATGATCTGCAAGGTTTGAGAATTTATCAAACACGACGTGGACAATATTTCAATAAAGTCTAACACACGAAACTTTCAGATGACAATTATTTTCAATTTCAACACGTTTTTACTGACTTCACTTCTAACCAACAAACTATGTGAACAAATCTAGTTGTTAGGTAACTTGATTATTATTTAAGGATTTTAGTTCCTCAAAATATCAGGGACAGATTTTCCTGAACTATGTTGCAAGTCATTGTTTAACACTATTTTATTAGCCTCACTTGTAAAAAATAAACAATGTAAACAAATTTAGTGAGTCGATTTTAGTCTACTTCTAATAGTCGGATCGATTTGAAACTTTGCAAGTGTATTTAATTCGGATGATAATACAATAATTTGATACCATCAAGCTGATCTGATCATGGAGCCAAGAGACAGATATTGGAGTTGACGAAAGCCCTAACTAATAAGCACTATTGAAAAATACAAAAAATTTAACTCAGAACAGAGATATAAATATGTTCCCCCCAAAACAGCAATTCAACAAAACTGACAGTTTTAATTTAAATTTCGACACATAATAGTTATTAAGGTATTAAGGGTGTTAAAAGGACAATAATGCCTGAGTACTTTCCGAGGGCCTCCGGCCCGAGGTGTGTACGTTGTCGTTGGCATTATTGTCCGTTCAACTCCAGTGGTGCCTTCAATATTTAATGTCCGGCCAATGTACTATTTCAATAAAAATTATCAGCAATATATGTTCTGCCATTGTGATTTCTGTCTGAAAAATTATTGTAGTTACTTGCTGTGACTGGGGTACGTGATATTTTTGCTTGTTATTCTTCAAAATAATGCCTTTGTTACGTAATTACCCTGGAATCAGTATTATTATGATTATGACAACAATAATAAGCTAGTCGGACATTAATATATTTAATAGAAAAAATTATCCAGTGTTTTATTTTGAGATTATAATGTGATGAATTTATAGATAACGGCCAAATGATTGCGCGTGCGAACGGGCTGCGTTAGCGGAGCGTTTGTACTAGCAATCCCGTATAAGCTATGCGCAAAACTGTGGTACTCAAATATTACTAAAATATGCAAGTTTTCTACCTTTTTTGAAAGTCGCGAGCGCACTTCATATGCTTAACTAACATATTAAAGTGGAACTACTCATTCTGTCATGCGAAAACTTTATTAAAGCTCAAGCATTTGTTTGGTTGCTGGTTTCAATTAGTAATAGAAGCTTTATTCAAATTTAATGCAATTTTCATTTCACACTTATGAAACTGTTATTCAAACATTGATTTTGAAACATTTTGAAGATGTTAAATTATAAAGCATCCTGAATACGAACTGAAGCTTTCTATTGTGTTGGTAGAAGTATATACTATATAACTAATTCTATAAACTCTCTAGACAATCGTACTTCGAAAAACTCAAGACAAAAATAATTAAGTTTGTATTAAAATCCAGTTAGTCATTCCACTTCGAACCAAATTTCATCTCTAGTAAAGTTACCATTAAATAAGTCCAGAAGTGTTTTGTAAATTACGCTCAAAAAACTATGAACTCTCAAATTTCGTTTAGTGTTTGTGATACAAAAATCGTTGTGTTCCCAATCGACTGAACTTTACATACTTTTATTTTTAAAGGTCAAACTGAATGTCATATTTAAACCATTAGTACGTAGAATTTGTGAATGTTACGTAGTGAATGCGTTTTTGTGGGTTAATTGAAAATTAATTAATTTGTAAGTGAAAAACAGATATAAATTTCCATGTGAATTTACGTCACATTGGGTAATTATTTTTTTTAACTCAATGGGACTGATTTTCACTTTATTATACCTCGTACCTTACTAATCGTAATCATTCCTACCAAACAGTATTGTAATTATTTACGAATGTCTATTTGTTTTTTGTTATTGATAAAATATAGTTTATAGTGAAACTAATATTGCCAATCTTTATTATTAATACAGAAAATTTGACAACTTCAAGGGAGTATAAAAAAATATATAAAAAAAACTTAATTGAGATTACAGGAGTTTAGTAGCGCTGGGATGCGTACACAAAATAAAATGCAAAAAAGATTTTGAGATAGAAGACAATGGATGTATTATAAATAAATAAAAATATAATTGAAGTGATTGTCGTTTATTTTCAACTCAGAGCAGATCAAAATATTAAGAGCTTAAAAAATAAACTGTCTTTGAAAATTTGCTCAGGGCAGAGTGCAATCATTCCTTCAGCGCTTGTAGCCCTCGGACTTCGTTGTGTTCCACAATGGATCGTAATAACGCTCACAATAATAAACTAGTTTCAAAATGTGAATATATCGTGTTACTATAACGGAAAAGCATTACTTATAATATAAATTGAAAAGTTGAACGAATTTGACAGCATGCGGATAGTTTACTGGAAATTTTTGTTCTACAATGTTTGATAATAAATAGATACATGGTAGGTGAGTTTCGTGAACTAAACTTTCCAAGAAATAAAACTCTCGTGAGGGTGAACCCTACAAGGTTTGGCCTAAGGGGCCACTCAAGTGTCGCAAAAGAGCTTAAAATGTGGACAAAGTGAAATAGATACTAACTAAAAACTTGTTACGAATGTTTCCAGAGTTTTTGTTTTCTCTTATTTGATATAAGTATTTTTCTAGGGTCTGAATTCATAGACAAGAATAGTATTGTCACAAATTTTATTGTGAATAATTTATTTTCATCGATCACAGTGTAAATATTTGTTTTCTAAGCACGTAAGATTACAATATCGCAATCCAACAATGGGCCAGCATTCATTTGTCTAACAGTTGATGCCTGGCAACCACCGAACATCTAGTAACCGTTTTAGTTTTTAGATTCATCATTTATTTTTAAATTTTTGTATCTTTATTAGTTGAAAATCAACAAATCTCGCTACTAGTCAAAGACTATCTTATTTCCTCAAGAATTTCAGTTAGTTATTCGCCAGAGAAGTCTGCAATATTTTCAAAGAGGCAATTGATAAAATTCTCCGTAAATGCACCAGATGATAAATATTTACTTATGAAGGTAAACACTTTTGAATCGGCATTAGAATTTCTTCTCAAAAAAATGTCATTTTAGGTTGTTGCAATTATTGGTTTATTTGGAGTTTGTCGGCGTGTTGAGTTCCATAATTTATGTACTGATGATGTACAAGTTGCAGGCTCCCTTATAGTCGTTTATATTTGAACCACAGACACACAGGGATGGAACGTTCACAATTTTAAATGATGGTGACGCGGTAGATTACAATATTATTTTTAAAATTGTATGAAGCTAAGGTCAAGTAATGTGTAAATTACTAAGTTCTTTTTATTTCATAATTCTGAAAAATGTAATCAAATTGGAATGAATACATTTGGACGGATTCCTGGACTTATTGCCAAGTACCTGTAAATTCCTAACGACAATTTTAGCAGATAGTGGTGCTTAAAAAAAACAAGATATTGGAAGAATAATTCATTTGCTGAAGGTTACAATGCAGAATCACAGGCAAATGAAAATAAAATTGTCCGAAGTATGAATGAATATTACTTCAACAAAGAATTCTGTTTTTTTTCCATAAATTTATCTTCTATGTCGGATATTACAATATTTGGGATCCTATTCTAATTCATACAGACAGTTTGGAGACAGATCGCAGTCTCTATGTCAAAGTCGTCATAGATACATTTATAAGGACTTGAATACTGTATGTCAGAAACTATGTTTGAAATCAGATTCAATTCATGTTTAATAAGTTATCTAATTTATTATCAACTAGTGATCGCCCAGTGATCGAAATTCGACCGTGAATCATTATGTTGCAAAGTTTGAACGTTCATGAGTATAATCTTCCATCCTCAGGTGTTCCAGGTAAAATTAACTTGGTATTCGACGCTCCATCTGAATCTAAAATTAAGATTAGTGGTGCTCATTCAAGATTTTAAAGTGTCTTTCTTCCCCCAACCCTCGGCAGAGCAAAGAAATCATTAGAAATAATTTTCCTATTCGGTGCATATTTTTCAATATATTCCAGCAGAAAATAATATTTTTTTCAGCGATAGCATATAATTAAAGTTTTCTGCATTCCTTCTCCACATTAACTTCAAGTATGAGAAATCTCACATTCCTTCATGTACATGATAAAAGTTTTCTCTCCACGTAAAATTGGAAATAGGACACCCGATATATAATTTTAGCTTCCAGCACTTCTTTTCTATATAAACTTCAAGTCTGCTAAATCACACATTGTTTCGTGCGCATAATAAAATTTGGAAAAAATAATCAAAATGGGACACCTGTATATAATTTCAGCATGCATACTAAATCTCACATTTCTTCATGCGCGCAGTTCAAAGTTTTCTCTTCTCGTAAAATCAAAATGGGACATCATGTACATAATTTTAGCTTTCTGCACTTCCTTCTCCACGCAAACTGCAAGTATGCTAAGTCTCACATTACTTCGTGTTCGTGCGCGCGGTACTAAGTTTTCTCTTCGGGTAAAATTGAAATGGGACACCTGTATATGCTTTTACCTTTCTGCATTTCTTTTTCATATAAAATTCAAGTATGTCAAATCTCATTCTGTATATAATTTTTGCTTTCTCCCTTCCCCACACAGACTTTAAATATGCCAAGACTCACTTAATTCGTGTGCGCGGTACAAATTTTTCTCTTCACGTCGTAAAATGAAAATGGGATAGGCTGTATATGCCTTCAGCTTTCTGCATGCCTTTATATGAACTTCAAGTGTGCCAAATTTCACATTCTTTCGTGCGCGCAATATGCTTCAAAAGGGGTACAACTTAATGTATTAATATATAGATTAAAATAGGACACTCTATATATAATTTTCGTTTTCTGCACATCTTCTCCATATAAACTTCAAGTATGCTAAATCTCACATTCCTTCGTGCAAGCAATATGCCTAAAAAGGGGGTCGAAAGATTTCTCTTGGCGTATTAATTAATATATAGATTATAATAGTGTAACTTTATTTATTTTATTCAATTTTGACGTTTTAAAGCTACATTATTAAATCCATAGCAACAGTCATAAGTAAATCTTTATTCACTAGTGATTTGAAATGAATGAAATTTAAATCACTGTTGGAATTCCTTTTCATGAAAAGATTTCGATTTCTGAGGAATAATTTTCCCAACTGCTGCGGCTGCTTCGCTCAAAATGGTATCGGGGACGAGAACATTGTTTTAATCACTTTCTTCCATCATTTCATACATTTCGTACAATACTTTTCACAATTATAACGCTTCAATTCAAAATTCACAAAACTGACAGTTTGCTGACAGTCACACTCCCGAAAGTTTGCAAAACAAACACTCGTCGCGATATCAACAAAGCTCTTTTGCAACTGTAATTCAATTTTTCTGAATTTTGCCCCTTAGTTTTATGTTCCTGAAATTTGCGCAAAATTAAATAAAATTATGTATACAAACACGTGAATTAAACCTCTTTATTTGCTCGAAGAATTAAACCGCACTCGCGCTAAACGCGCTCGTGATTTTTAACTTTCTTCTCGCAAATAAACAGTAGTTTAATTCACTTGTTGTATAAATAACTATTAATTTAGGGAGCAAAAGTTACTAAATACTACTATTTATTTTTATGATAAATTAAAATAATAAATTAGATAACTAACACTATTTCTAATAAATAATTCTAATTTAAACTGAAGATTATTACACTACACTATAACTTAACTTTGATTATTTATGTCAATATTGATTTATTTTAAATAACACAATTTATTTCAACCACTAGCAGTCCATATTATAAGGTCTCTGAGCCAAAATCAATTATCCTTCTTGTTGAGTCAGTGACTGATATATACCGTGGTCCGTGGGTCTCTCCCCACTACGTTTTTCCCGCAAACGTCCAGTCTTTTCTAGAAAACGCTGGAAGGTACCAGCAATTTTCTAGAAAACAAATATATTCGCTTCTATTCCTTGATGAAAAATATTTCCACAATAATTATAAGCACCAGTAAAGCCGAAATGACTAATTTATAGACTTAAATTCGTTACAATAGTATAATTTTATTCTATTATTATTATTTTATGACATACAAATGTCAAATCTGACATCGAGCTAAAGAAACTGACTTGGCTCTTCTGGAAGACTATCTTCATCTATGATGACATTGAATCTAATTGTTCGATAGGTGGTGCATGTGTCGAAAGTCTATAAAATGACGTCAAGAAACAGTCTTTATGAATTAGTGTGTGGTTACATTAAATGCGAGTGCATGCGATTTTTAAGACGTACGCGCACTTACGACGTCGCCGATAAAACAAACCCCTTGAAATAAACACGTATGTTTACACTGCAAACGATTTTGACTGACGCGCTCGGATGCTATTGCACGACTGTCAGACCAAAACAAACTGGTTTGATCTTTCTTGCGTTGTCGTGCGAGCATATCTGGACAATTTGTATCAAAAAATGGTTATTAAAAACTAATTTGTTATATTGAGTCGAAAAAATCATTATGGGATCAAAGCTCTGAAGAATACCCCAAGAGGATTATAGTTAAAAAATTATGTGTTATGTGATAAAGTTAGTTTCTCTCTAGGTTCAATATATTTTCGGAAAGTTGAGTATTTTTTCAGTTTAGTATAGATTTTGAATAGTATATATAAATATTCAAAGAGTTTCTTGGTTTGTTTCTTCAAATTTTTCAAAACTTTTATATCCTCTCCATTTTTATCTCTATTTATATACGTATAATTCAATCAATGGTTTGCAATATCGTTAATCTCAAAGCACTATTATTTTCGACTATGGAATAATAATTTATCAAATTTTGATCCATTTCACGAAACTACTGATTCGATTCTTGCCAGTCGGACGGAGACAATGTAACCACTAATAAGTCAGACACGATATCGTACGTACACGGACGTTCTAAAATCGCACGCGCTCGCATTTAATGTAACCATACACTTAGAATTGAACCCCTGGAAATACAGTACAATTTATGTCAATATTAATGAAAATGAATAATTTCTGACTTTTATCGCCGATTGCAGGTATTAGAGTTCAAAGCGACCAATTGTCGTAAAAATCATGTTGGCTTTGCAGCATCCAACGCCATTATTCATAATGTTTTGGATTAGATTTGTATTTTTTATTTCACAATTTCCAAAACAAAAACATTCACATAAATTTGATATCCATAAAAAGCGATCTGCCCAGGTCAAGTTTTTTTAGCGCTGTCATGTTTTTTATCGTTTGCTTTACCGATCCTTTGGTTTCAAAGAATGAATTTAATATTAAGTGAAAGAAATGTTATTCAAAATTCGAACTTCAAGCGTTCAATTCTGCACAAAATGACGTTTCTTCTTTTCTCCCTTAAGATGTATTAATAATTTATGCACACATACGCTTTTAGCGTCAGTCATTTCTACAATTTCACATTTTAGGAATAAGAGCACCAATATTACCGTAATGGATGCAAATTTTAAGACGGAAAGATTTTATTCCACATTTCTGAAATACTTGACTTGAATACGTGTCATTAACGCGATGGTAGAGAGTGCAATGTGGTGAAATTGTTAATGCATTTGTTGGATAAATTTTTAACAGCGTTTACGACGGAAAATCATTTTTAAAATGGGGTATTAAATATTCAAATATCAATTTAATATGGTAATGCTGAATTATACTGTACGATCGAAACCGTATAAAAATTAATTTTTCTACAGCCAAAATATTTGCAATACAATAATTTGTGATAAATATTTGGTTTCTGCATCATATGATCTAATTTTATGATTTGATTTCACACAATTTAGTGCTAGTTGAAGGAACAAAAGTAGATCATATTAATTTCTGGAATTTATTCAGGTACTAATTTTTTAATTCCAGTGTTAATATCATGAAAAAAAAATTAAAAATTAATTCCCAATTTCAAGGGATGCATTCAGGAAGATAAGAATATTAGTTTTCGAAAGCGGAGTAATCGGGCTATAGAATGTCAACTCCGCCTACCAGGTGAATAACGAATCACGACAAAGATTCTTTCCTCGAATTTTAAAATTAGAATTATTATCAATTGTTTTACTAAAAAATTACGTGACTTTTTCCCCTTAACCCTATCCTGCGTCCCACTTGACGGATCATCATTCATTCCCAAGCATCTATTTCTGCTCGTCCCTAGCTTTGTCTTTACTTTGCTTCGGGAAATATTTTTGTTTTGTTCTCTTAAAGTTTCAACTTTAGGTTTTCTAGGGGCACGACGTGACTTAGTTCTTTCACTTCAGGGACGTGTTAGTAAATATTTATGAAGCCTGGTAAATAAATAACGGCCTAACCGAGGGCATCCAACAAAATAACACACGAAATCCGCTTTAGTGAGTCGATTTATTTGTTTGAAATAAATTTGGAGGGAAGATTAGTTCTCAATCAGAATTTAAATGCTTTTATTTTTTAAATTAGAAATTGTTACGACAATAAACTCATTGGAATAATTTATATCAACATCAGAATTGGAATGATATGCACGTTCTGGATATATCTGATATTATTAATTGTCATTTCCGGGATATAATCATCATTCAAGAGGTGAATCTAGATATGATCACAGCATTTGACATTGTCAACAACAATAAAACAATTGCAACAAAGTATCAGCGTAAGATATCGTTTGTTTGTGAGATTTCGTTAAGAGCACGTTTGGTCGGTTGGAGAATTGAAGAGCGCTGTTCTGGGATTCAAGCAAGCAGAGAACATCATAGAGTTAATGTTAATCTCACAGGAGGTAAATTTAATCGCATGTTGCAGGCGTCAGAGCCTGCCAAGGAACATTGAACGATGAGAGCGTGGTTAAGGTGGTAGATAAGAAGAGACACACCCTCTAAATGAATTAATTGATACGTGGTTTCCTCACACTTTGCTAAATTTCACCCTTTAGTTCAAAATTATACCCGACTGTTACTAGAATTAACGCAATAGATATTCCACACCTGATGCGTATTTGTTTTTGTTATATTACTTTCTCTTCAGTAATTGAAGATCGAAATCTAAAACACAAACTGAGTTCAAGATACTTTCCTATTGTTTTTTTTTTACTTACATGTACAAAGTACAAGTATAGTGAAACCGACACAATTCACATTTCGAAATTTTGACGGATATATCCGTTTTGAGCATCCCTGAATCTATTTTGACTATTTTCGGTTTGACGTCGGTGCTTTCAGCAGTTTCATTGGTTCTTACTTTGTGTACATCTGTCATCGATCCTTTGTTTTACTATTTTTTACACCCATGCGTGAAGTTGACTGAGATTGGTTTAGGAAATTATTGTAAAAAAGATTTTGCTTGATAAATCTAATATTTGATATTAGTATTTCCGGTTTATCAGCGTTATTTTCAATATTTTCAATAAAAATGTAATAACTTTCACACACACATTTTTAATGCTTAAAGCGGTTGTAGGAAAAAGCTATGTAGCTTCTCGCACAAGTTGAATTTACATGAATTATTCCCTGCGAAATAAAGAACTCAATGCTCGCAGCGATTATTAATTGCTGTACCATTTTTTTCGAACAATATGTGCAATTTAAGCGTGAAATTCTAAATTGAGTAATTTTTTCTGGAACTTCATGAATATGAGACATTATATGAATGAAGGTTTACTAAGGATTAAGCACCTCATAAAGAAAATGATCATACCTTACAAAACCTTGTGAGTCATATTTAAAATTATTTCTACAATTATAAATAAAACGGTTTCAGAAATGGTCGTATGTTGCTGAATAATCAAAATATATTTTTTGAAAGCCCTTATGTTGTCTGCTTATTTTGAATCAATAATAATAAAATAGTAAACTTTCAAATTTCAACTATACTTCGTTTGGGATTGACTGACAGTAAGAAAACACAATTTTCGAGAATAGTATTGAATTTTTTTCAAGTATACGGCAAATGAATCTACTAGAAAAATAAAATTATTTTTACTACGATATTCATAGAAAGCCGCACACTATGTACGTGGAACAGAACTCACTTTTTGAACAATGGAAACACTTCTATAAGCTTACCGATAATCCTTTTTTGACCCCAACATAGACGTAGATAGGATTTTTTACAATGACCGGTTTATGTATTTATTTTATTTAAAAATAGAAGTTCTTTATCAAAATTCATATTTATTCCAACTTATTATGTGTAGTCGATATAAAAATCAAATTCTGGATTTAATTCATGTGGTTACATCTTAATTATTCAAGTGACTTAATTCAACCTCAAAAAATAACTGAGAACTGGAACGATAGATCTATATCTCTGTAATTATTGGCGCGCCACTGGAATCTCTTTGACATACTGATTTATTACTGTCAGTCAATCCCAAACGGAGTATAACTGAGTGATAACTACGAAAATAAATTCTAAGAGAGGGTTACTGTGATTTTTCTCTTCCCGACTTATAATAGAATAGGGAAAGTATTGTAATCGTGATTTTTTGATGAATCTTCACGTTTTAGACCCTACTGAACCCAAATAACATAATTTTAAAAAAGTTGGTTTGTCTGGAAGCGCGATAACTTGAGAACGCGTACGAATTTTTGACTGAAATTTTATATTCAAGTTTTTCATTAAAAAGCTAGGTTCAAGCTCGTGGATGAGCTTTTTTCAACCAGTAGTACTGAAACATTACTGATGGAACTTTTTAGTTTTTTGCGTTTATTTTAGAAACTGTTTTACTCATCATAAAATATAGAATAAATAAAACTGATCCTTGAATGATTTGGCACAATATTAATTATTATCACTCATATTTTGACATCACATGCAAACGTTCGTCAATAGGGGATATGGATGAAATTTAAATTTGGTTCAAATATTTTTATTCCGAATTTTTATTGGCCGGACATCTATACTAAACCATCATTCTGGTAATTGATATCTTCTCAATTGCTTAAAATCAATAAATAAAACTGCAAATTTTGCGACGGAAATTCAAAGTTCTAAAACGCAACACCATTGGTTAAAACGAAATGTGACATTAAATTGCATTGCAGGCTGTAATTTTAGCATCCTAATGAGATTATAAACCATTTAAGACAATGGTTTTGTAAAAGCACAATCGGATAATCTGTCAAGAATACATCCATTCATGATGTCGTCTTATTTTCTTTCAAATCCAAATTTTACGTTCGCTAAAGTAAAAAGAGTGAACACTGCAAAGTAATTATTCTATAATAACACATTATGTACGCTATTTTAATAAATACAATCCGAAATATGATGAGCAGTAAACATAACCTATATTTTTTGTTTATTTTAAAACGAGCAAATGTTAAACGAAGCCGCATACATACACTTATTTTATTGCTAAAACTTATCACATATAATTTTATTCATTATCTGTCAAGTTTATTATGATACTTCATCCCTTCTAATAACCTTACATCATTTCTTATGTATTTTAAAACCTGTATGGATTGGAAAAAAGACTTTATCAGGTACATTTTTGATAGTATTTTGCATTCAGGCAATATGCAATACTTATAAACTGCCCTTTGACCTTTTTTAATGCTGAAATAAGTTGAGAATGAAAACATCTGTAGTAAACAATGGACTGTAATGTCACTGGACATGGTATTTGACGTCATCAATAGAGCGCGCGAAAATGGCGGCGTTTAAACAAAATTATTCTCAATTTTAAATATTTTTTTAAACTTGATTACAGCACTTTTAAACATAATTTATTTTTTTTACTATGTTATAACGATGCAAACAGTGAATTAAAAATATAAAATAAATTCATCAATATACCCCATTTGTTAAAAAAAAAAAAGTAATTTGACTCTATCGTGTTTGGTTTCAAATTAAAGCCTTTGTAAAGATGATTCTAATAGTGTCAAAGAGGATATTTAAACGATTGTCAATTGTTTATTTCACAAATAATTTAAATGATGTCTAGTTTGGTATCAATTTGATGCTCTCGGGGAGATAAACTTGAAAGATATCAAAAATAAATAATCAGTGAAATTCACGTTACCATCTTTAAATTACACTTCCGGCAATCAAATGTCGAAACTGTATGCTGTATATAAAGACCCCGAAAATCTAGAAAAGAATTCTTCATTTTCAAAAATACTTATTTTATGTAAGGACTAGAACACAGTCGACATCTGTTACTTTAACAATGACAGCTGTCATTTTGACAATGTCAGCTAAATTTCTGAAATAGCGATGAAACTGACCATGAAATTTATGGTCGAGGAAGTACTGTGTGGCCACAATAGATTTTTCTGAAGTACTGTACAATGAAGAAGATGTTTAATCTTGTCAATCCTATCTCTTAAAGTGTATTTATAAGAGAAAAATCGCTAAAATATTTTACATGTGCATTACACAACAAATTCCGTTCAATTCGGACTTTCTATGATCCGGACGGAGTCCGTTTCCATCTAATTCGGATTAGCGGGACTCTACTGTAGTTAATAGTTGTGTTTTGCTGCTGTTTCCACTACATGTAGAATGCAGTCAAAAATATTATGAGCATTAAAATTCAAAACCATATTTCAATTCAGAGTATTACAGTGCATTTTTGATGCATTAAAATACAAAATTTGATTGAGAAGAAAGATGCATCGTGATAAATAAATTAAATATTATTATTCGGCGCAATTTTTTGCACTCGAAATACAACATTTAAAACACTTAGGATTATTCTTCTTTGCATTTATCAAAATGCAGCATTTAATGCATCGTGTCAAGTGCCCCTTAAAATGAATATTTAAATTGCACTTGCTATTGACCGTTTGAGACGACTTAAACGATTTTTGTTTGCTTGAAAATTAGTGGTTTCGAAAATAGTACTCTGAAATTGTCAACTTCATGAAATTTTTAAATAAGACTTTAAAAAAATGTTATTTCAATAAATGACTATTTGCAGATGATTATTCAATTTGTAAACTTCTTATTACTCTTTGAGGATTAAACTTTTCCAAACTTTCTAACAGATTCAAAGATAAAATAATAATGACGTTGTTTTCATTCAAAAATTTAATTAGATACCTTAACTTTCATTCAGATACATGACTTTATTTTTCAATCAATCTTTTCCAAACTTTTCTGACTTATAAATCATAGCAATATGGTTCACTGTATATCAAATTGTTAATTAATTTTTTCTTGATGGAGCGTGTAGAAAAAAGTTGAAACAAAAGTTTCACAGTTAGAAAAGCTTTCAAGAAATGTTTTGACAATTTGGGAAAAGTTATATACCATATATAAAACAATCCTTTGTTCAATTTGGCTTGCTGGGAAAGATCGTTATTAATAAAATTAATAGATTCCTCAACTATATTCAATTTAATATTTAATCTTTTTATGAAGTAATTTCAAGGAGCAATTTAGAAGTAAATTCTCATAAAAATGAGTTATAAGCAAATATTATTGGCTAGAAGACTGAAAATTCAAGCACGTATCTTTATTACAGGTATTTGGAGTTTCCATATTTTCATTTCAACTGTAAATATTTTAATATTTCGATAATAAAAGAAAATTATTTATTTTAATTCATAGTTTCTGTCTTTGAAAGTAAACTGGCGTAAGAAATGATAAACTTGATTATTGTCTAAGATTGTCTGAGAGCAATGCGAGGGCAAAAACGATTGAATAATTAATTACTAAGCTAATAACTGCTTCATATGTCATATTTGCCCAACAGCAGAGCCTGTAATCCGTTTTTGTTATCTTTGTTGACTTCACCATCGTCGCAGCTGATGCAAATAAATATTTATTGAGATAAATGGATCTTTTTCGTGTGACAGGAAGGAGGAATTAAAACTTCCGAATACTGACAAGGTACTGGGGACGAAGGTTACTAACTTGGGGGCACTTGACCGCATTTTGAAATATTTTCTCCTGCTGAAAATCCGCAGATATTGGTAAAGTTTTTTCATTACGCTTCGTTCGCGGCAAAATGTGTTTTCGTTGGACACGGAAACGGTTACACCTATATTATAAATCTATGCATCCTAAATGTGTCAAATCTGTTAATGTTACACAATCCATATCATATATGCAGATTTGTATAGATTATCTTGAGTGGTGTCAAATACAGAAGCACATTATTATATTGCCTCTTGAATTCAGTAAATACTGTTTCCTGAAAATAATATCCTCTATGGGACGGTCCTCTCTATATTTTATGGTTTACAAATTGCAAATCTAGCACACGGCCGAGTGAAAACTTCAGTGGCATATCGTAGTATGATAATATTAATATTGTAGCGAAATTTAAACTCGTTCGTCGCTTAATAATTTATTTTTACTTATGGCTACACTTATGTAACTAAAATTATGTACTACTCAAAACTTCTACTTATTACTCTAAAACTAGTCACTAATTACTATGCTTATTCATTATTTAAACAAAAGCATTTTGTTCCATTTATTTTCTATTAGTACACTAATTTACTTTTCACTCTTCTTATTTATTTCTACTGGTTCATTTCGTCTAGTTCACTTTTGCGCGCTCCGTAATCGACCTACCAACCACTATTACGTCTGCTTTTTTCTTGCTCGGCTTTGTTTTCGGTTTATATACGTTTTATATATATTTAAATTCTGGTCTGACGTCACCACGACCTTGACACAAATCAATCAGTTACGTTGGGAACACAACCCATTGCGTATGACACCCGTTTACCAGACGTGGAGGTCTACTCTGAATTGGCACTGCTCGTTACACTATTATGAATGAGATGTACGAATCAAGAATAAAGTATAATAAATTAGAAAGTGAAAGAAATACTCATTGACAATATAAATAAGGCACAGTTAGGCCAAAGAACGACGCAAGTGTGATGCACGACAGATCAGACTTATTTCCAAAAAAATTATTGTTTAGTAGTTTACCGACGAAAATTATATCTGCAGAATGCTAATTAATTATGAATATTATTGTACCATTGGAAAACTTGTGAAATTTGTATCGATTATTTCACTCATGTCAATTATACTGACAAATTTTGCATAGTTACAATGACAATTATAATAATAAATTTCTTGCCAACGGGAATTTACCGCGATAAATTCCCGTTACCTCGGTAAATTCCCGTTGGCAAGCGATTCATCGCGATAAATTGCCTTTGTCATGGAGAAACAATACACAGTTCTAATATAAACAAACAATCAGTTCTCGGAAATGTCAAAATTTAATCGTTTTGGAAATGCATTTTTCGCCGAAAGTAATGAAATTGAAAACAAAAAGTCTTAAAATACAAGAGTATATGGAGACGATTTAGTGCATTTTTCAATAAAAAAAGGTTAGTAGTTGCAACTAACATTATTTAATAGGTACTTATAGTAGCAATTTCATTTGAGAAATATTCTCCACAAATACCACTCGCGACTTTAATTTTATCATAAATTTTTCTTTCAAACATTGATTACCTTTAAGCAACATCCTTCGAGTCATCTGCTCAGATGAAATCCCTCGAGCTACGCTCTCGTGATTTAATCGGACAGATGACTCTCACGATGTTGCTAGGTAATCAATGTTTTCAAGAAAAATTTATTGATAAAATTACAGTCCCTTGTGATATTATATACGAAAATTCATTGTCAAATGCAGTGGTGTATTTCAATGTTTTTTTTTGAAAATAATAACTTCAAAGTTTGTCAAACTCACCAAAATTCTGTAGTTTCTCAAATATAATTTTTTGAAAATTTCATCATATTTCAAATTTTGTGATGACGTATCAATTGCCAGTTATCTAACTGCCAATCAGAGTTACCTACATTTGAACACGTTATGCGCGCGCTTTGTGCGCACGATCTTTCAAATATATCTATAGCCCGTCCAAGCACGGATATTACATGTTTTGAATAAATTTAGTTCCATTTTATCAGGCAGAATGCTATATTTCTTTTGTACATTCTACTTTGACGTCCAAATGTATCTAATATAATAAAAATGAAACGCTGTTCGTTAGTCTCGCTAAAACTCCAAAACAGCTTGACCGATATGAATGATTGTTTTTTTATTCTGTTCGCTTTAATACAGAGGTGGTTTAAATGAAAAATGATCAGCATACATTAATTAGTGCACAAGCCGTAATTGTTCGTTCACGCACCGTTCATCCAATTGAGTTGAAACATTTTATAGTTGTTAAGGTTTTTATTATACTATCGTCAGCGTACAATAAGTGGTGCACAAGCCGTATTTGTTCGTTCGCGCATCGTTTATCCGATTGAGTTGAAATTTACTAAATTTGTTGGCTCTCTCGAGAAAGTTCTTATAGTATTGTACCATCAACATACTTTGAGTGGCACACGAGCCGTATCTGTCCGTTCACGCATTGTTTATCAGATTGAGTTGGAATTTTATATAGTTGTGGTTGGCACTTGCATAGTACTACTAACGGTGTTTGTCCGTTCGAGCATCGTTCAACCGATTAATGGCCGGTCTTATAAAAGACCAAGTAAATTTACTCCTAAAGTTAATTTATTTTATCAAACAAATTCTGATCAGTTTGTATTTTCTTATGACAACAAAATTATTGCTGTCAAATAATCGACTGTCATCTAAAAGAATAAATTTTATTTACTATGGAAGTAAATTACTCTATAGTTGATGCTGGCGCTTGCGTGAGGACCGATTTTAAGAATACTTTCACCAGTAGAATCCTATACTTATTATCACTAAGTAACATGAGCTATAATTTACCCTCAAGAAAAAGGGTTACCTACGAAAACCTCAATAATTTAACTCAAAATGTGTAAAAATTACCAATAAAACTGCTTATATTACCTGCGCTGCGATATAATCTTTAACTTCCCGTAATTCATTTGATTAAATACTGATGATGCTATATGATATATAGATCTACGCACTTATCAACAAATTTTAGGTTACGTTTTGATTGTGTTACTCAAGCAAAAAATGTGGTATTATTCTTAATAATCATCTTATACTATTGAACTATGCTTTAAAGATTCATACAAAAATGTTGAATATTATTGAATGTTCATCCGTGCGAAAATAGATATACATCATTTATAAAAGTTTGTTCATATTCGCTTGGTGCTACTATACACAATTCTAGCAGCTGTGACGTCACTTTGGATACTGCGAATTGTTTTTATCAATATTATGAATGAAAAGTGTCACGTAATCGCATTTTTTTTGTATAAAGATGCTCAAAATTATCAAATCTGTCATAATGAAAAAATTAATAAAAGTTTTTTTTTTTTTCGAAAGACCTCCATTATTCAATATTTGAAAGAAGCAATGAATGAAAATATTAATGGGACACCATATTTAAAAATAAGTACATTGATTTCAACCTGTAATACTGTAATAGGAGCTGTCAAGTATAAAAAATTAAATTTCCATAACTTTTTTGTGAGCCCTCTTGATACCCAGTTAAAATTCATTAGGTTTAGTCAAAAATTTCCCTGTGTGCCTATAGTTTAATCCAAATGTTTGACATTAGTTGAAATACTGACCGCTGTCGATTAAAATAAATATTTTGTAACTCAGAATTGTCGTAGTCATATCATTTAATCATTTAAAACTGAAATAATGTTAGTACTTTTGCAATACATTAAAATCTTAGCTTACCCCTGCAATTCTACTTTTGCACAATAGGTTGGATTTACTGAACAATGTTTCTGAGATTAACCATGTGATCTATCAGTCATATTCATATAATACGGGGAGAAGGTGACAGCTGAAGTTCTCCGATTTTATACCACATGCCTTTTTGAGGGCAGAAAATTTATCCCTTGATGTAAAAGATAATAGGTTGGGCATGTTGCAAACTCTGATTATATTAAAAAAAAATATATTTTTTTCCGAGACATTTTGCATGTTTTTGTACTGTGAAAAAGTTGAAAGTGATTTGAACCCTAGTAATGAAAGGCATGCAATTCGCAGCTGCCCAAGGCTCAAACGGTCGAATGAATTTGTAAAAAACATTTCTTATTTTCAAATTTTGAGCCTTTTGGACTGTTGCGAATTGCATGCCTTTCAGTACTAGTACACACTTGTTGCATTTACTGTAACGAATTTTCAGAAAATAGTCACGGAAACTTCCAGAGCGCTTCCGAATATTTTAGTGTGATTACAAGCCAAAGGCGGGTGTATATATATGAAGTGCGTCACTATGAGCATGTGGGTAGTGGATAATCAATTTTTAGTTCAATAAATGGATTTCATTTTGATTTATTTATAAAATTGCATTTGTAAATTAATTTTGAACATAATAAGCGTAACATTATTACTGATTATAGTACTAATAATAATTTGTTAATGTGTGACCTACTTCCCTTGATTATTATTAATGCTGAATTATGTGTGTATCATTCGAAATTATCTATTAATAAAATTATGTTACCAACAAATGATATAAATATATAACACTTTGCTAAAATAATATTTCCAGGTCTCACATTTCAGGTAGGTACAAATTGAATGTTGTTCGTTCGAACTGTGACATTTACGCGAATATGTTAGCAAACTAATTCTACCCAATATGTCATTCAAACTTTGTTACATATGTCTGGAACTTTTACTTAGTCAAACGATCCCATTTTTCTACTGCCATCCTCAATATTTTATTTGATTGCTCTCGTGCAGCATCACAAAATTGAAGTCATCACGACAATTTTCAATTTAGTCTCATCTAAGATTAAAGCTAATTCTTTTGATAAAATATTTTATTTGGGTTGTTCTGATGTATGTTTTTAAAAGATTTTTACGTTTTGGCAAATGATCAAAATAAAATGAACAAGTCATCAAGATTAATTTATTATGAAAAGACGATAAATGAATTTCTGACACCCGTCTGACGTTCAAAGAAAAAATCGGACAAAAAACTTTAAATAAGTTCAGATAACTCATTTTGAGCGACAGACAATGCAAAAAACTGGCTTTCTAATTATAGCTTAGAGACTGCTGGTTTTAAAAAAAATATTTGATCATAGAAATCGATGTCTCTTTGATATTAAAATTATCAATTTTAATGGCACATCCAGTAAAAAATGAATAAACAGAAATATGTAAAACAGATCCAGTTTATTAACATCTGTTAACCCAAATCACTCAGTAGAATCATCTCGCATGAAAAGAACATCAGTGGAACAAAACAAATCTGTCAAACTAAATAAGCGTATATATTTCTCCAACTTTGAAGCCCAGAAGTAGACGAATAACAGTCTGACCACATCTAACAAAACAATCATGCAAATGTGGAAGCCAGGATCGTACTATGTCGAAAATTTCAAATTATGTCCGCCCTACTTCGTCGTCCATCACATTTACGACGAATTAAGAATCCCAGGGGCATAACGACCCATAAAAACAACAGCCCAAACCAATTTCAAAGTTTACTACCACATCGATACTTTGGGCTGTGACTTTACCAATAACTTTTCTAAGAATAAATTGAAACATCGTAAAAATAACCTGAGATTGTCAGTGGGTTATCTGAAGATGGAAATTTCATATTTGAAAATTAATTAAGTTGGATAAAGCCACACAGGACACGTAGCTGAAAATAGAATTTAATTTACCATGTTTACGAAAATTTACGAATATGGTAATGCTGTCACACTTTCCTGACAAAGAAGTACTGAAATGCTTCCTCATCAACAATATTATAATGAAGTTAAACCTTCGAAGCTGAGGTCTTATACTTGTAGTTGATCAAAGATATTGTGTTAACACACATTTCTCTAATACTTAGACGTATAAATTATATATTTTATAAGGGTAGTAGAGCATCTAGGAGGGTGGTTTGGAACGTTTGTGTAAGGTCAGGGAGATTGCGCCACTGGTGCTCATTGTGGTCATTTTCAATTGCTATTAATTCTTGGAATTACTCACATCAAATTTCATCCATATACGTATTTGTTTATCCTAAATAAATAATCGGATGAATAAATAACTGCATGGTGCTAAAAATCTGTGATCCGTTAAAAATGGTTCGGTATTTAGTTTGTATCAATGAACAACGTTTTAATGCTCAACGAATTTGCAATTTGTGAATCATTTGAGATGTTAAAAGCAGAAATTTTATTTCAATTTATTTGTGCTTCATATGCTTTTGACAATTTCAAACTCAACCTGCTGTTAATGTAAATTATATTCCGTAACACACGGAACACATTTGTGCGTCTGGTTCTGTCAAAACTTTTACCAAGGGAAAGTTTGGAAGAGGGAATCAGTTCCCAAAATGGTTTTAGTTGGAATATTATTAAAATATGAATTCAGAGAATTCTATACTTGAAGGAAATACTAAAATAGCCATGTTGAAGTGGGCTGAAAAAATTTCGTATGTAAATTAGAAGGCGTTTTGTCTACCTATATTTAGGAACGTCACGGAAAATTTTCATTGGCATTTGGAGTACTTAGGTTAATGATCTCGCAAAACTTGTCTCATTACATTGAAATTATTATTATTATTGTCTCTAAAATCCCACGTGCTGTATGCCATCTACATATGTTGAGGTCATAAGTACATTCAGCAAATGTCGGTTAATAACCTGAAACTTAGGATCGGATTGAATAAACCGAAACGAAAGCAAGATCCCAATGATTTCATTTCGTCGAATTAAGCTAATAAGATAATTAGATCTCAAATTTAACGTTTTTAAAAATTCATTACCTTCCTTCCCTCTTGTAAAACAGAGCATTTAGAAATGAACTTTTGGAAACTTTATCGTTTTACAGTTTTAACAGAACTCAAATTTCAGAATTGTACAAATAACATTCTGTTATGATCCTACACTTTGTCAATAGTCAGAATATTCTTATTTCATGCTGTTGTTTCGAAAAAAAAGTGTCTTATACCATACGTCAATTGCATAGCTTTGGTGGCTCTCCTCTATCTGTTTAATTTCATATGAATAAGATTCCCGACTTCTATAAATCATGTTTTCGGTGCTAGAAACTTCGTCTGTTGCTTGGTGCTACGCTTGCTACGCGACTTGTTTCATAAGATAAAGATTCGGTGCTATTTTTCGCACTTACTTCGCTGCTGTCTGCTATCCATGGCCAATTAGAACGGGTATCGAAATCACGTGACTACATCAACATTAGCTTTATGTCGCATTTACCACGTCACACTGACTTGTATTTCGTGAGATTTTGAGAAATAGTTTCTCTGAAGGCTTGCATATTCGGTTTTGATCTTGACGGTTTTTTACAATACACTAGCAGCAAGCTCAATCAAACAATAATAGTTATTTTCGATTCTAGTTTGCGAAATGTCACTTTCGCATTCAAGGAATAAATAAAAATTATTTGAGAATACAAAAGAATTTCGCAATCATGTATCAAACAACGTTTCTTCGAAAAACACGTCTCAAAATTAGTAAAAATGTAAAAATAAGATTTTGACATTTCGGATCAATCAATGTCACTTATACTATTGCAATGATACCAATACAAATTATCTAAATATTTCGCATCCTGACTGCGAAGTATTTCACGTCCTGTAAACAGAACAATCATTTCGCATGTTTCTAGTTGCCTTGTAAATGTTCACTTTTAATGACTGATTTCGAAAAAAACAATTAATTATGGAGAATTAGTTGGAAAGATGGCTTGGAGATACCATTTAGATTAATTGATCCATTGCAAATATATCTTTTTCGCCAACTGTCAAAAAAACATGATATTTTTGTATTGTTATGGATACGCAAAGTTCCTGATTTTTTCACTAGCAAAAAAATTAAACATATTTTTTCACTAGTGAAAAAATGAACATATTTTTCACTAGTGAAAAAGTAATTCTATTTTTGCACACCTAATCTAATATAATTTAGTTTAGTAATGCTACAAGGATAGAAACAAACAGGTATTTAACAAAAAAGAAATATGAATCTGTACACAAAACTACTTATTTTTGAATGTAAAAATCAATTGTTGACAGTTTTTTATTTATCAAACAACAATTGCGCATACTTTTGGTTACAATACCCAGGTGACTGCAAATTAATTATAGTTTGTACTTTTTTCCTACATTTGACTAAATAAAACAATAATTATTGCTAATCTACTATTTTTTGACATTTGGCGAAAAAATATTGTTTGTATTTCGTGTGCGAAGTGATTGTATTTTGTTGCGCTTTCGAATGAATTTGTTATCTCGACCTTACGGTCTCGGTTAAAATTGACATTCTCACGCGCAACAAAAAAAATAATCCTTTTGCACACTCAATACAAAAATAACTATTTGTACGATTGGGCGTTTTCATGTGTTTACCGGCCTTCTATTCGAGGTGGTATGTTGATTTTACCAGCAAAATGTGGTTACTATGGTTATGCTGACTTACCGCCCATGGGCTAAGGCGGTAAGTAAAAAATTGTGAATTTTTACAAAAAATATTCATCCATTTATCTTTATTTATAATTGAATATTCACAATAAAATGTCAGTTGTCAAAACTGACAGCGAATAGACAATCATCAGAAGTAATTCAATTTGAAAAAGAAAATTCGGATCCATATTTTGGGTAGATCTCTCAATCGTGCGAAAAAGTTTGTAAGCATCACGGTCAATAAGTATAGTACCGATTTCGTATAATATTTAGGAACCTCGCCAAGACTCGGCCTCCGAACTATTATTAACAATCGGTAAACTGTACTTACTGACCTTAATACTTAAATAACTATCAAATGTTAACAATCAAAGTAAGATAAAAAGGTAGAAATAAGAAAAGTATTCCTGCACTCTATACAGAAAACTAAGTGGTAGTGGTAAGGATATTAATTTAAGTTGTACGTGAGCAATTTAAATGGTAAGATCGATGTGATGGTATTTGGTAAAGTGTTGCAGCTTTGAATTGTAAAATCTTACCACCTAATTAGTAACCGGTACCACTTGCAATTGTGAAGCAAAAAGACGCCCAACGTTAAAATTTTGAGGCTAGGAGATGTATTTTTATCTTAATTGAACTATACTTGTTTGTAAAAAATAGTCTATACCAAATGTTTCATCTTAAAAATAGGTCGCAATCGATTTACAACTTCGATTTTCGCCACTTGAACTTTACCACTATAAACAGTAGAGTGGCGCAATTTAGTTTTCTCAGTGTAGTTTGTCGAGCATGTTAAAAACACCGTGGCTTTAAAATCCTTCCAGCAATCACTCTCTTGAACATGGTTTTCTCTATTTTCTTTTTCTGCTCGCATTCTAATTAATTCGCAAGCTTCAATTGCCCTTCTCCGACGAATATTTCTGGCAACATCCATATTTTTAATGAGCAAGTTCACGTGAGTGGCGCAGCTTGTCTCGTGTGCTGCGAAAACTAGTGTCACACCAAGCACAGCCCAAAGCGCAAGAAAAGTTGCTGCAAATTAAGTGAACAAAATTGTTCGGATAATTGCCTTGTGTGCGGTGGGCTTAAGTTATCTTTTGGAACACTCTAGAAAATGTTTCAGTCAGTTATCAGAAATTTGAAAGATTATTTCACTCATGTCAATTATACTGACAAATTTTGTATGGTTAAAATGACAATTATAATAATGAATTCCTTGCCAAAGGGAATTTATCGCGATAAATTCCCGTTACCTCGGTAAATTCCTGTTGGCAAGCGATTCATCGCGATTAGTTGCCTCTGTCATGGAGAAACAATACACAGTTCTAACATAAACAAACAATCAGTTCTCAGAAATGTCAAAATTTAATCGTTTTGGAAATGAATTTTTCGCCGAAAGTAATGGAATTGAAAACAAAAAGTCTAAAAATACAAGAGTATATGGAGACAATTTAGTGCATTTTTCAATAAAAAAGGTTAGTAGTTGCAACTAACATTATTTAATAGGTACTTATAGTAGCAATTTCATTCGAGAAATATTCTTCACAAATACCACTCGCGACTGTAATTTTATCGATAAATTTTTCTTGAAAACATTGATTACCTTTAAGCAACATCCTTCGAGTCATCTGCTCAGATGAAATCCCTCGAGCTACGCTCTCGTGATTTAATCGGACAGATGACTCTCACGATGTTGCTAGGTAATCAATGTTTTCAAGAAAAATTTATTGATAAAATTACAGTCCCTTGTGATATTATATACGATAATTCATCGACATAAAATGTTTGTAATTGTTACTGTTAATCAGGAGCATCAAACGCTGGTATATAAACCGATATTCAGGCAGGATTGAAAGTACCAATTTGAGCCTAGTGAGTATAGTTGCGCGAAAAGTGACAACTAGCGATATTACATTGTGCGACAATTTATAAAGTAAAAAGTGTACTTTAACCTGTGTATCGAGTTTAAATCACATAAAATTTGTGAAAAATATTAATTTATGTGCATTTATTTATACAGTGTATAAGTTCATAATGTAATGAATTATATTATTTGAATTTCCAGTCATAACCATAATTTTTTAGATGACGCAAGATTATTTATGATATATTTTCAAATTTTAGAAGTACATTGACAATTTCAAAATTTTGGCAGGTGACGTAGGACCTCAAAGCTACGATTTTTGACTGTATCCAACAATAATTAACAACTGAAAAAAAATGAAAATTGATGAGTAAATTTGATGAGACAATTATTTGTGTGTTTTATTTCCCCGACCTATAAACTAAAAGAAAAAGTTCAAAATTTTGATGAATCTTCACGTTTTAGAGGGTTCAGTAGGGTACTGAACCCAAAAAACATAATTTTGAAAAAAAGCGGACTGTCGGTCTGTCTGGAAGCACGATAACTTGAGAACAGGTACGAATTTTCGACTGAAATTTTATATTTAAGTTTTTCATTAAAAAGCTAGGTTCAAGTTCACAGATGAGCTTCTTTCAACCAGTGGTACCAAAACTTTATTGATGGAACTTTTTAGTTTTTTGCGTTTATTCTATAAACGGTAGTATTTATCATTGAATATGAAATAACTAGAACTAATCCTCAGAATATTTGGCACAACATTCACACGAAACATTTTTCAAAATTATCATCGGTTCATTTGTCATTATCAAAATTTAAATTATTGTAGAATTTGTTATATTTTTCTGAACCAAAGGAATAATAGGAATCATAATGTGGAGTTGGAATTATCATCACTCATATTTTGACATCACATGCAAACGTTCGTCAATTGTTTTTTTAAAATACCTAATTCGGCTCTATCGTGTTTGATATCAAATTAAAGCTCTTGTGGAGATAATTCTAGTAGAAGTATCAAAGAGAATATTTGAACGATTGTTTATTTTACTAATCATTTAAATGATGTCTAGTTTAGTACCAATTTCAAGCTCTCGGGGAGATAAGCTTAGCAGATATCAAAAGTGAAAAATTAAGTAGTGGAATCCACGTTACCATCTTCAAATTACACTTGCGGCGATCAAATGTCGAAACTGTATGTTCCAATGAATTAATAACCGCGAAAATCTAGAAAAGGAGTTTTCATTTTCAAAAATACTTATTTTATGGAAAGACTAAAAAATAACCGCCATCTGTCCCTTTAACAATGACAGCTGTCCCTTTAACAATGACAGCTGTCCCTTTAACAATGACAGCTGTCACTTTGACAATGACAGCTTTCATTTTGAAATATGCAATTAATTGATATGACATTCTAAATTTCCAAATCAGCGATGAAACTGGCTATGAAATTTATGGTCGGGGCTGATTTATATTTTAATTCATTGTTGCTGATTTCACTTTTTGTGAATGAATTTGTCTGAAGCTGTGTAAATCATTTCAACACCACATTATACATCAAACAATCTCATGAATTTAACGAACGAAGATGTTATCGGTTCTAAGAAACAATTATTGATAGTAATCACTTCGATTAAACATAATGGTAGATAGTTTGATTGGTGATTTGCACCAGATTGCTTGGATTAAGAGATTGAAGTTCGTTGTAATTCATAATGTAGGTAAAGTAAGGTTTACCAGAGAAGGAAATACATGTTGAAATAGGCAGGATACTACTTTGTATTCGCACATGTCAAGTACGTGGCATAAGTGTGGATGTGAATCGTGAACGAATATCGTTATGATAAAATTTTGCTGTTTATAGTTGGGGTGATGTAGTTACTGTTATCCATCAGTGATTATTGAAATTTTGAGCTCATAATCCCATGGCATGCAGCTTTCAAATAACTGAACGATAAAAGCGTCTATTGTGTACTGCAACAAATTTACTCATGTGTGTTCCGTCACATATGTGTCACGTTTATAATTATCACTACTCATTGCATTCATGGCTTATTCAGGATCACGCATGGTCCTCTTAATATTCACAAGACGTTGCCATGATCGTCAACTGTCGTCACCCCCTGTTAATGAGACACTGCGCTAACCCAATTGACCTCTCGCACCCTCCCAGCCCTTGCACCGGTAATTGAGGGCGAGAATTTCGTTATACGAACCCTCCAGAGAAAAATAACAACGAAGATTCGTTCAAGGAGTATTTTTGTAAAAAGGGATTTAAAACCAGTCAAATCATAAATTACTAATTTTAGAAAGTGATTTGTGGGGAGTATTAGCATACCATTTGAATGTTAAACTTCTGATAAAGACTTTTCAAAAAGTAATTTGAGAAAGATACTCTTACAATATAAGATTTATTATTTACTTTATTCATTGGACAGATTCTAACAAACATTGGATTTAAAAATAAGAGATTCACGTTTTTCGGGTTTTTCTTGCCGCGCAGATAACTGAAATCAGATTTTGGTAAAAACATTCTTGTTACAAGGTGATTCATAAAGAATTAGAACAGCTCTTCTAACTTAGAAAGGATATAATTCTGAGTGAGGTATTATATACAAGCTTTCATCTTAATCTGATTCAGTATAGAATAACAAGAAGTTGTTTTGTTCGACAACACCAGCTATCGTCCTCAAAGTGAGCTCCGAAGAACAAAGTAAACCTAGACTGTGTGAATCTGATCTAGAAATTAATGTCACGCTGATTTTAAAAAAATCGGTAGTGCTTTGCATCAGTGCTTTCCGAGCAGTACCAAGATCGTATGACATGAGTTTTTTTCGAAGCATCTCTTCGAGAGAAATCTACGAAAAAAGTGTTACGTGCCAATTTGGCTTTCGGTAATTCTTTATTCGAATTAAGTTATTTCAGATTTCCAGGATTAATTTTCAATTAGCTGATTCTGTGTTACCAAAAAAAGTTAGACTTTTTGTGTTCCTGAAACGAAATAGATTAGGACGAATGTTCATATGGATTTTTTACTTGAAATGTTTTTTCTAGTTGGCAGAGATTGTTCCACTAGTTATAAATCACCCTGTATATAGATATGTTGTAACAAATTTCCGGATACAATATTTCTTGATAGTGAAAATCACAAAACTGGAACTCAAATAAAAATATCAAAACTACGAACCTGAAAATCTATTTTTCTATCAAGAACATAGTTGGGTAAACAGTATATTTCGCAGACCAGAATGAAAGTTTCTAGATAACCCATAATGTTCATAGTTTGCTACGGTTGGTTTAAAGTTATGACCGATAGAGAACCGATGTCAGCAATAATAAATTATAACCAATATCGATAAACCTCAGAGGATACAATTAATAATGAATTTTATGTAGTTTACACCATTGCAGTACAAGATTATTGCCGATTGCTGTGATATCTTATGATTTATTTTGATTTGTGAGAAAAATTGTAGCTGTTTCTAGATTTAAACTCTGCACAATCTTTTCTTCCTAATAAGTTCAGTGAAATTAATCAATTATTTTAAGAGAAGCAATTTCAACATAAGATTAATTGATAAACTTTACCAGCCCTTAATCAAGAAAAATTAATGATTGTGGTAAAAATTTTGTGCACTTCCAAACACATTCACAAATAATACAAGGATCATTCTATGATTATTGAGAGTAAGAAACATATTTAGAATCTTTTAGGATTACACTTCTTGAAAGATCTCAACCATCATTAATCTGATCGTCATACGAAAACAGAATTAAAAAAATTCGCTGTGGCTACACAGTACTTCCCTGATCATAAATTTCATGGCCAGTTTCATCGCTGTTCCAGAAATGTTGAGTGTCGCATTAATTATTTGCATATTTCAAAGTGATAACTGTCAATCTCAAAGTGACAGTCCTTATATAAAATAAGTACTTTTGAAAATGAAAAGTTCTTTTTTATTTTTTCGATGTCTTTAATTCATTGGAACATACAGTTTCGACATTTGATCGTCGCAAGTGTAATTTGAAGATGGTAACGTGAATTCCATTACTTAAATATTTATCTTTGATATGAACTAAGTTTATATCCCCGAGAGCTTAAAATTGATACCAAACTAGGCATCATTTGAATGATTTGAGAAAGAAACAATTGACAATCGTTTAAATATCCTCTTTGACACTTCTACTAGAATCATCTCCACAAGAGCTTTAATTTGATACCAAAAACGATAGAGCCAATTTACTTATTTTAAAATTGACGAACGTTTGCATGTGATGTCAAAATATGAGTGATAATAATTTGAACTCCACATTATGATTCTTATTATTTCTTTGGTTCAGAAAATGTATCGAATTTTATAATAATTCAAATTTTGGGAATAACAAATGATGCTAGGGAGCTGATGGCAATACGGTTATATGATTTTATTGTGGTTAACATGATATGGAATGTAGGCATTGATATAACTGACCGATTTAAGCAGATATCGAGTTTAATTGCTGCTGAGTTTTCTAATATATAAACTTCAAATTTCCAAAAAAAAAATGCTCTTATATTAATTCAATGTCCGACTAGTATATTATTGTTGTCATAATAACACTGATTTCAGGGTAATTACTTAACAAATAATACCCGTGGGCATTATGTTTCAAAATAATGCCCGAGGGTATTATTTTGAAAAATAACAAACAAGTTTCCTAGTTACAGCAAGTAACTAGAGTAATTTCCCTGACAGAAATCACAATGACAGGACATACATACCTCTTACTACAAATATCATGGAAACTTCATCAAACTGGTTTTCATCAAATAAACTCACCGTGAATGAAAACAAAACACAAGAGATCATCTTTCATACGTCACATCGAGAAAGTTTGATTGGCTCGAAAAATACAATTAACATACTTGGACTTTTACTACAACCAGATCTCTCATGGCAGCATAATATCGAAGCAATATGTGGAAAATTGTCAAAAGTTCTTTACATGTTAAGGCAGCTTGCTAGAAATTTGAATGCAACTACATTGAAATCAGCCTATTTTGCCTTATTTCATACCGTTATGATGTATGGCATTCAATTTTGGGGTAATCAAAGGAAAACTCTCAGGGTTTTTGTACTTCAAAAGAAAGCTGTCCGAATTATTACAAACTCAACTGTAAACTGCCATTGCAAGAAATTATTTATCGACAATAAGATAATGTCTCTTTTCGGTCAATTTATTTTTGAAAACGTTTGCCATGTTAGGAATAATTGTAGCAATCTCAAGAAACACTCTGATATTCATAATACTAATACTCGGAATAAAGATAAGCTAATATTACCTTTAATGAAATATAGTAAAAGCCAGCGTAGTGCTCAGTACATACAATTAAAGTTATACAATAAGCTTCCTAATAACATAAAATGTCTATCAAGTAATAAATTCAAAAACACAGTTATAGAACTTTTACTACGAAAAGCTTATTACAATGTTGATGAATTTCTGAATGAGCGTCTGTAAGTTTTTTCCTCCTATATTTTCTTTGTAAGTTTATATTTTGTTATGTACCTGACTGTAGCTGTATTTTGTTGTACCTTTGGCTATGAATAAATATCAATATCAATATCAATAAAAATTTTGATTGAAATACAACAAAAGTAGGACATTAAACATTGAAGGTACTACGGGAGTTGAACAGACAATAATGCCTACGGTCAACGTACACACTTCGGGCCAGAGGCCCTCGGAAAGTACACTGTCGACCTCAGGCATTATTATCCTTTAACACCCTTGATATCTTAATTACTATTAGTCCGTGAGACAGCGCATAAATTTTTTGTTGATTACCGCTCACTTGAAACTTTGTGAGTGGCTTCATTGTGATGAGTCCGACAACTTTTTCATTTGGCGAAATTCTAGATTTGGGGGCGTTTACCCGCGAGGGCTAATTAATTGAAAGAATATTACCGTGATACTGATTTTTACACTAATCGAAAGATTTTTTGATAATAAAATGAAGGAAAAATATTGTCCGACATGAATATTGAGGCTACCGGTGAGTCCGACTTGTCATAAGTACCAACATACTTACCATTAGTACCAACATACTTATGACAAGTGCGGCTTGTCGGATTCACCGGTAGCCTCAATATTAATGTCGGACAATATTTTTCCTTCATTTTATTATCAAAAAATCTTTCGATTAGTGTACAGATCAGTATTACAGCAATATTCTTTCAATTAATTGGCCCTCGCTGGAAAACGCCCCCAAATCTAGAATTTTGCTAAATGAAAAAATTGTCGGACTCATCACCATGAAGCCACTCACAAAGTTTCAAATCAGCGGTAATCAACAAAAAATTTAGGCGCTGTCTCACGGACTATATATTGTTTCAGCCATTGTTACAGAGCCACTCGTTTATCAGAACTAGAAATAAAAAAATTGGTGGCTGAAGCCTATGTCTCTGACTTTTTGAGAAAACTAATTGTTAATTTGCAGAAAAAAAAGGTGCTATTAACTCATTTTATTGTGCTTCGCATTGGTTTTGATTTGTTGGTTCTTATATCCAAAAGTAGCAAAAAACATTGGCTGACGTATACATTGCTGATTTTCAGAAATATTCCCAGTTTACTCCAAAAAATTTCAAAGTTTGAAGAATAAATTATTATCGTATTGCAACTCGAAACAAGGTATTATTTATGTTTGATTATTGGAAAGAAGAATTGAACCGTAAATTTTATTGTTGATTGCGTTACATATTGTTTAATTAATATATTTGAATTTTTTTTCAAAACACTTGTTAGTAAAATATAGGTATATCTATCTAAATTTTGTTACTAATATTTCGATTTTAGAACATATCTTAATTGATATATTGTTTCCAACATCACTAAACACTTGAGTCATTGTAAATTAGAAGTGTAGAATTCAATCGGAGAGTAAAAAAAGGATAGAAGATAGAAATCATGAATTAACCCATGAATGGAACTATAAATTCACTATAGCTGCAATATTATAAAGTGTATTTCTGTGGAAACTGAACATTCAAAAATTGACATCCAGAGTGATCTTACTCGATTAATAGTCATCACCTGACGATTTTTTTCTTATTATGAAAAGGAAGAACAGAGTTTTCGAAATGCATGCAAATTTCACATTATACCATACACTAGAATTCATCGTTTTCAAAACAAAAAGAAAAAATGTAATTAGGATTATGAATAACGGTCCAAACTCCAAAGCCTTGAACTAATGAAAACTATTTAGTTCACTTACGTATTTTTTTACTCCAATATTTGTAAAAACATTGAAATTTTTCTTGAAACTTCCTAGATAGCGACAAAAATCTTATAAAAATAATTATTAAGAAACGTTAGCCAATGAAAACTCAGAGCCGTAGATTTCAGCCACTATTTTCTCAATGTCTTTTACAAATAGAGGATGCTGCCTGTCAAGTGGCTGACACAATAAAATGATATAAAAGCATTTTTTTGGCCCCATTTTCGAAAATTCATCCTCATTAAACGCAGCAGCATTCAGGTGACTGAAGCTTGTTTTATTGTTTCTAATTACATTGCAAAACTTCTGATACAAGATACGTCGACAATAAAATCATTTAATTTTGAGTATATCAAAAACTATTTTAAAAATCATATTGCAAAAAAATGCAGACATATAGATTTCAGCCGATTAGATTTATATCTATGTCATATCGACAAGTAACGTTTTAAATATGTGACTGACACAATAAGATTACATAGAAGCATGTTTTTTTCTAGCATTTTCAATCGACTCTCAATTAAAAACTCAGCAGCGCCTGAATGACTGAAATGGTTTTTCTTACTCTTTATAATGACGTCTTAACAATTATCAACTTTATTCGCACAATAAAATCATATAAAAATTTCTGCCACCAGCTCCCTAACTATGAACCGCTAATAATTCTGGTAAATGTTTCTTGTGAATATAATAAAGTTTTGGTACCACTGGTTGAAAAAAAGCTCATCTACGAAACTGAACCTAGCTTTTTGATGAGAAACTTGAATATGAAATTTCAGTCGAAAATTCGTTCGCGTTCTCAAGTTATCGTGCTTCCAGACCGACTTTTTTTAAATTATGTTTTTCGGGTACAGCAGGGTCTAAAATTAGAAGTTTCATCAAAATCTCGAACTTCCCAAAAATCACGATTACAATATTTCCTCTATTATATTATAGGACGGGGAAGTGAAAAATGGAAGAATCATCTAGATGATGAAAGCGCATTTTTGACAGCTCATGAATGCTTGTTACTTCAGAGATTTCGCAAATTACCATCTCTCACAATTACTGAGCTTGAAATCAAGCGGTTTGGACAAACTTACGGAACAATAGCTTCCATTTAGTCATAGTTTCAAGTTGACTATTTGATAGGTACATAATTTATGCATGTACAAACCCAAAAATACCTTTTAATCTTCATTGTTTAGTTATTGACTGACGGGAGGTCAAGTGCTGTACCTTAAAATGATAATTTGATCTTTATCAAAGCTATATAAAAAAAAATACACCAAAAGTGAACAAACTTTCATCCAATAATAATAATTAATTCTAATAAGCTTCAAATTCGCGTCAAACAAGTCATTGAATGAATCCCGGACAGATTTGACAACTGTACATAATAATAGTGACACCGCCGGCTAAAGTTGTAACTAAATTTGTATCTACTTCAATAAATTTTAGTTGACATATCCCTAATGTCATATATATCTATGGGCATTGTTTCACTTGAAACAAGTAATTGAATAATTTAATCTTCTACAATCACTGAGCTTGAATTAAAGCAATTTGTGCAAACCTACGAAACAGCAGCTTTTATTTAGTACCAGTTTCAAGTCTGTAAATAATATAGTTGCTGAGAACTCAGCGTCACGCCATCCAGACAGCCAAAGTGAATATGATAGCGCTTCTTTCCAAAAAATGCGCTAAAAATGCGCTAAAAATAAAAATTTCGAAACTGCTTATTTTTTAATTGTGTCAAATATCGACGGTCTGGTTTCGCAAGTTGAAAATCATTTTTACAGCAGACAAAAATGGCATTACAAGGACTGTCCGCACGTGTATATACTTCAAAGATCAAAAAGATGAAGAATACTTTTCTGTTTCAAATATGTAATTAATTCCCATGTCTACCTTGTTATTAAACTAATTTGTTGCACTTATGTTCTTTGATATCGTGGAAAAAAGGAATTCAGAGAATGCAATTCAAATTTAAGAATGTTTTAAATGGTGTACTTATAATTAAATAACTATTAATCAAGACGACAAGAGGTTAAGCCTCTTTCCGATTATTTACGCTAGTGCATATATTTAGAAAATATGATTTTAGCTTCCTGATTGGTCAAGACACACCATGTGATCGATTAAGTGAGAATAAATAGCAAATTCATTTAACCTAGCATATATATTTTAATCACTTAAATGTGGCACTTCACTTAGTCAATTTTCACATTATTAACACTTTGTTTGATCACCTTTGGCTGGTGAACAGTAATTGATATTAAAATTTTGGTGAATTTAGAAAAAGTTGAGGATTGTCTTATGGTACAGATTCTCGACATACCCTGCCACACCAATATGACCCAAAAACCGTAGTATACATAAAACCTAGTTTCAAGTCAACAACCCTAATCGTTTCCAAGGTCAAGCCTAACAGGAAGCGTGTGCTGCAAACACATTTGCATCACTTTAAAGTCCAAATTTCAGTTTATCTGTGTGGTGCATGGTCTACTTCAATTATCTGAGCTAAATTAGCTATCATATTATTCAATTCATGTTGTGAAGTAACTGAAAGCTTTTATCAATTAGTGTGTTTATCTGTCATTGAGTTTTATAAGTTTGGTATGTTTGGTGACTCCACGCTAAGTGTGCGTGGAGTGTAATCCTTTTCTTTTAAAGTGTACCTGGGGGAAGCAATGCCATCGGTGCTCACATCTTGACTGTGTGACGGCGGTGATTGTTGCCAACCGCATACACTTTGTGTTATTGCAGCAACGGAGTTGTGCCAAAAGTGGATAAACCAACCAGCCTGCGTGTGTCGTAAGCATCAGTACGGCATTACGATACTGATAGCCATCCGTAAGTGTCGTCCAACGTGAGATAAACAGTGCTAGTGACTTAGGTATCTGGGAACTGATACATTATTCTGTCGATGTTGCGCGGGAATATGTGTATGCCAACCGCATGTACTGTGTGTTATTGCAGGGAACGGTATTGTTCCAAGAGTAGGTAAATCGACCAACACGCGTGTGTCGCGGGCATCGATGTTCACTATAATACTGGTAGCTATCTATTCAGTGAACTAAACAGCCTATCTGTTAGCCAAATATCCTATTCAGCCTCTGAGGTAGGTGTATCATTTTGATATCCGTTCTAGTTACCTACACTAAGCCTGAAATGCCCTGATAGCAGAGAATTGATGTGTGTGACTCTCTGATGACATCTCATGAAGTATTGTGGCTCAAACTTATATTACTTTGACGAAAATTTGGCTTAATTACCTGACCAACCCATTACTCCTGACGGCAAGGCCACCAACAGCTCAGTTTCAGTATTTTCAGGAAAATAATAATTATCTATATTACAATAGGGAAACATTTTTGCAAAAGAATAATGATTGTATTATTTCATGTTCTTGTCGAATTGGGTTGGAACTAAAAATAAAATTATATAAACAACACAACAAATAATCCTAGTTCAATCTGCAGTAAGAAGACTTGAAGAAATTCTTAAGAATATTCCCGGTTCTAGCAGTGCAAAAAGTTTGGCATTAAATCACCCTTATATATCTTCTATCTGGCAAAGATACCCGAAATCCAACGGAGATCTATTCAAACAAATAGCTCTGCAATTCGGAATTTCCATTATTCAATCCAATTTTAAAATTTTAAAACTTCAGAGTAATAAGAAAAGGGTCGCGTTTTTTCTATCTGATTTTCATTTTATTGAAATTGTTATTACGATCGTATTTTTTTCTCAGATGTTTCAAATCTATTTGGGATGAATATGAATTTTTACGATGTGGGCTTAAACTGAGCTTTGAATGAATAAAAAATGAATGTTTATCTGAATGAAAGGGGGAATTTAAATTTGAATACTTGACAAATCAGTTTTTCAAGCATCATCTTGAATTGGCACGTAATTCGTCCTTCATGGGACTCATCAGTACAGCCTAACCAAGGCACAGATATACTCGGGGTTGGATGCCTGAGGGTACTAATTCATTATGATGTTAAATGGCACGCAGAGGTGAAATTCATATGCAAATCCATCTACCAATCAAGAAGTTAATACCGGCAAGTAGATGCAACAGAGATCAAAAATTTCCTTTTTGGAAAAACTATATGTAATTAAAAATTTCGATGGTTATACTTCTTTAATTTTTCAATTAAAATAGGATATCCAATTCTGGATTTCTACTTTTCGGTTATTGACATATCGTGTATCTATTTTTAAATTTATTAAAAGCAGACGAAAATATATGATATGCACAAAAATTGCTTCTTGAGGATTCGCCTGTTTCTTTGGCTTGGTTTCATCTCATCAGTAAACTCATTCTCATAGCTGTGATATTTTTAGAGCATTTTTTGGAAAACAGCGCTATTATATTCACTTTGGCTGTCTGGCTGACTGGCGTGACGCTGATTTCTCAGCAACTATACTATTTACAGACTTGAAACTGGTACTAAATAAAAGCTGCTGTTCCGTAGGTTTGCATAAATTGCTTTAATTCAAGCTCAGTGATTGTGGAAGATTAAATTATTCAATTACTTGTTTCAAGTGAAACAATGCCCATAGATATATATATATATATATATATATATATATATAAGATAAGGATTAATCGCGACTGCAATTAGTTAAGGTAACAGAAGTTTCGTGGGCGTGACTGCAAACGCCCACGAAACTTCTGTTACCTTATATATATATATATATGTATATATATATATATATATATATATATATATATATATATATATATATATATATATATATATATATATATATATATATATATATATATATATATATATGACATTAGGGATATGGCAACTGAAATTTATCAAAGTAGATAGAAATTTAGTTTCAACTTTAGCCGCAGATGTCACTTTTATTATGTACAGTTGTCAAATCTGTCCAGGATTCATTCAATGACTTGTTTGACGCGAATTTGAAGCTTATTGGATTGAATTATTATTATTGGATGAAAATTTGTTTACTTTTGGTGTATTTTTTTTAATATAGCTTTGATAAAGATCAAATTATCATTTTAAGGTACAGCACTTGACCTCCCGTCAGTCAATAAATAAACAATGAAGATTAAAAGATATTTTTGAGTTTGTACATGCATAAATTATGTACCTATCAAATAGTCAAATTGAAACTAGTACTAAATGGAAGCTGCTGTTTCGTAAGTTTACCCAAACTGCTTGATTTCAAGCTCAGTAATTGTGGGAGATGGTAATTTGCGAAATCTCTGAAGTAACAAGCATTCATGAGCTGTTAAAAATGCGCTTTCATCATCTTGATGATTCTTTATTTATTTTTTCTCCATATTTTGGGATTTGCATTACAAACTTTTCGCTCGTTTGAAATAAGGGCCATTCCAATACTTGTTGTGAAATATACTATTCCATTATCGTTAGACTGAGTGGAGGCTGATTCTAAAGGGCATAAGGTCACATGTCCACCCAACCGCCCGGATAAATATGTCATTCTCCATTCAGTGCATTATTTCATTTTTGCCTTACATTGTTACACGATCATAATATAAAGATGGTATCAAAAGTTCCTTCCGTTCCCAGTCAAACCTTCTTTCCGTAGGTGTGCCGTGTCGAGCTGTAGACGTCCGCAGGGAAACAGTTTGAAATGTACCTACCTGTTATGAGCTAATTCGGTTATTTTCGGTTATCTTCGCAACACACGATTATGTGCTGGACTGGGGGCACCGAAAAGCGTGTCTCTCAGTATCTATTAAACTCTAAACAGTGTGTTTGTTTATTTGTTTTCGTAATTTTCGTTGCGTTTTGAACTTCAATACAAGTGCTGCCATCTATGTACCAGCTTTCCACCTAGAATAAAATTTCCTGTTTCTAACGGAAAATCAATGGAGCTTTCCCGCTAATCCTTGCAGAACGAATTTAACGATTCATACAGCTTCCACTTCTCGACACTTGGTGTCGCTAGTGGTGCCGTTTTTCATGATAAAGTGCCTTTTTAAAGGCACTAACTTTAAGTATCGATTTTCGCATGTTCTGCACGACGGGAAAGTGATAGTTTAAGCAGGAATAAGTCAAATTAGTTCATATCCAAAGGTTGAATTTATAACGAAGTTCTGACGTTAACAAAATGATATATCGCATTGGAACATTGAGTGAGATAGATGGTACACTAAATGTTTATGGAACAGAATGCTGTTTATGAAATTTCAAAATACAACAAACCTCAAAGTTGAGTTTATATTATTAAGTACGAAACAATAGAATTTCAACGCATGAATATGAATTCTATTTTCTCTATTGTAATAACAGGTTAGTTTTAATTACAAGGCATTATGGAGAAGTTTGGATCGGCATATAGCGTAACAACTTCAAGACAGCACATTTACAGTATATAATTTGTAGAATCAATAGTTAGAAGTAAGTTGTTTGGTTGTTATAATAGGGTATATTCATGAATTTATTTTATATTTTTAATTCAGTGATTACATCGTTATAACATAGTAAAGAATATAAATTATGTTTAAAAGTGCTGTAATCAAGTTTAAGAAAATATTTAAAATTGAGAATAATTTTAAACTGTTTAAACGCCGCCATTTTAGTGCGCTCTATTGATGACGTCAAATAATATGTCCAGTGACGTTACAGTCCATTGTTTACTACAGGTGTTTTCGTTCTCAGCTTATTTCAGTATTAAAAAAGCTCAAAAGTTAATTTATAAGTATTGAATTGTGCCTGAATAGAAAATACTTTCAGAAATATATCTGGTAAAGTCTTTTTTCCTATCCAGACAGGTTTTAAAATACGTAAGAAATGATGTAAGGTTATCAGAAGAGATGAAGTATCATAATAAATTTGACAGATCATGAATAACATTATATGTGATTAGTTTTAACAATAAAATACAGTGTATGTATGCGGCTTCGTTTAACATTTACTCGTTTTAAAATAAACAAAAATTATAGGTTATGTTTACTGCTCATCATATTTCGGATTGTATTTATTAAAATAGCGTACATAATGTGCTATTATTGAATAATTACTTTGCAGTGTTCACTCTTTTTATTTCAGCGGACGTAAAATTTTAATTTGAAAGAACATAAGACGACATTATGAATGGATCTATTCTTGACAGATAACCCGTCTGTGCTTTTACAAAACCACTGTCTTAAATGATTTATAATCTCACTAGGATGCTTAAATTACACTTCAATCAATGAATTTACAACACACACGTTATTACTATGTTTTCTAATCAAAAGTCTGCAATTCCATACAAATGTAAGCAGTGCGCACTTGTTGGCATAGTATTTGACGTCACATTTTGCTTTAACCAATGGTGTTGCGTTTTAGAACTTCCCTCGCTAAATTTGCACTTTTATTTATTAATTTTATGCAATTGAAAAGACATTAATTACCAAAATGATGGTTTAGTACAAATGTCCGGCCAATATAAATTCGGAAAAAAAATATTAGAACCAAATTTAAATTTCATGCATATTCCCTATTTTTTCTTAGGTATGCAGGGATATGTACAGTAAGGAAGGTATGCTTATGAATGTACTTCGAGACTGCAACAACTCACATTAATTTTCATAAAAAATGTATCTACTTTCTTGCATTTTTATTGATAGGTGCATAATTCTTTATATTAAGTACACGTCCAGATCAATATCTAATATATTCCGTATAATGCAACATTCAAAGTATCATTAACATGGAAATTTCTTTGTTAATTACTTCATTCTACGTCACTTTGATATTTCCGGATCGTTAAAAAATGAACAAAGTAACACATTTTTATGAATAGGTGGAACATTTCGCTATAAAGCTTTTACAGAGATTTTTTATAGTTCTAATTCTTTAATACAATCATTTTTAGATGTACTACATGACATACAAAGAGATTTTAGTGTCCAATTCAAAAATATTGAAGCTACTGATGGAAAACGTTTTCTTTTTTATCTTGATAACTGTTCAAAATTCAGGTTGGATAGAAGAAGTTGTGTGAAAAAAAGGGACGGACAGACGTCTAGAATCACACCGCGATTATATTTTGATCCCGTGAGATAACAGAATTTGAGAATAGACGTACAAATCTTTAATTCAGAAAAATTTGGTGGCAGTTGTATTTTCAAAAAATTTAATCTCAGTTGGGTTCCAATTATAAAATTGAATAACAGTTTTCCACCATTATTAATGCTTAATCTGAACCTTCTGTGAGCAGTGACACTAGTTAATGAGTTTAGCCCCAACATTTACCCGATGTAGGATGGACAAGGAGCGGTAGTTGCCCTTAATTCTCAAGCTGGTCCATTAGCGCCAGGCCCTGATTTTAATATAATAGCGAAGCTTTCCTGCTACCTCCTAGAATTTAGAGTAGTCGCCCTTAACCATACTACCTTATCTAATATGCAGCAGTTCATCCCTTAAATATTGTAGTATTTGATTGATTGTATTTTGAAAGGTTGTTAGAGATTTTGACCTCTCATAAAATGTGATTAGCTGAAATTTGGCTCGTTGATAGTTTTTTGGGTGTAGAAGAAGAAAGAGAAATCTTTGCAGCTTTAAAATGTATGCTAAGTTTATAATCTCGAAAACAAAATCAAAAATTTTATTTTTGCCTTATAACTCGAAAAATAAGATAGAAAAATCGAAAAACTAATAGTACCGCCCAAAAGAGCAGGAAATTTTACTTAAAGTTATATCATAAGTTATATGAAAAAAAATTCTACATCAATATAAAAAATTATTAAAAATAAGAAAGCGAACTCAAAAACTTCACGCGCGCTAAGCCGCTGAATACAAGTATTCAAGCGAGGCGAGGAAAAACTAAAGTTTCTATATCTAAAATATATGCAAAACAAAAAAACCAAAAAGCATCTTAAAGTGGAGACTCTAAGCTTTCTGAGGCAGACATTAGTTTTCAATTATTTTTTTTTTCACATAGAAAATTCGACCGGAAGTTAAAATTTTTTAAATTCTCACTGACTTTTATGAAATTGAAGATATATACTAATAGAGGCATAAAAAAAATAAATCCTTGTACATTTATCATCACTATACTTTCACTTCATATGTGAAAATAATTAAAATGATGAACATTGTCTCTGTTTAATAAAACTCATGTTTTAAAATAATCATTTTCTTTCGTAGCATTCATTCGACAACATTTTCGTTTTCAAAACGATTTTTATTAATTTATATGAATCAGAAATTATCACACCTGCTTTTTCAAATGAAGTTGAGAATACACTCCATAATGTGTAATAATTCAGAAATCGATACAACTTGATATGTTTGAGTAATCTTCAATATAAGAAATATATAAGAGAATGCATGTTTTTGCTTATTCTTGTTCCTGCAATTTGAAGTTGAGCTTAAAAAAATTATTAAAAAAGAAAAAATTAAAGTTGAATCCTGAGCTTCAAGAATATATTATTTATTATTTGGTTACGCATTCAGGTTATAAGCAAACATTGATTGGAAAATGGACGATTCTAACTCAAAGATATACAGTCCTGTCAAAATGACAAAAGTGCCAACTTCGAAATCTCTTTTGGATTTGATTTTTTGCAATTATTGCAAAAAAAAGATGTGGGAGAGCTTGTAATTGTAAATAAATAAATTTACTGAGTTCTGCAATATGTGGTTCTTGTTTAACAGATGATATTTGTAGAAATTCACCTAAAATTTCACTGCTAGAGCAAGACAGCGATGTTGAAGTTGTTTGTAATGTCAAAGAATAAGAAGACAAGACTTAAGTGCCTCTAATCCCTCAGGTGAGTATTGTCCTCGACTGCGTCTCGTGCAATAAACTCCACCCTCAGGAATAAATTAAGCACTTAAATCCCTTGTTATATAATATACTATTACTCCATTAATATATAATGATCTTAGTCAGCAGAAAAACCATGTTCATATCACCTGTTCACATTTTCAAAATATATAAATCGAATTGCAAAATATAGAGATTGAAAATTTTTGGTACGTTCCAAATTGCCGACATATTGTATCCGCCATTTTCAATTTTGAAAATCTTATATCAAATTATCAATCAGCATCCCAAAAAAACCCTGGGTACTCATTCCCATAGAATATTCATACTGTTTTTATCAAACTTTATTATTATTTTCGATATAAAAATTTTCGATTTTGTTTTCGAGATTATGAGCTTAGCATGCACTATAGAGCAGCAAAGATTTTTTTATCGTTTTCTACACCCAAAAAAGGACCTAGAAACCTAGTTTCAGCGATATCACATTTTATGAGAGATTTTGGTTAGAATTTGTCTCTGACAACTGGGCTCTACCATCCGTATCTCAAGCCATTTTTTATTTCTCGAAGCTGCTCCAGATTCGTAGCTCGAAGCCACCATATGCACCTCACGGCTTATGTCTTGTAACGTACTTTGTGGATACGGTACAAAAGTTTGGCGAGAATATGCTCGGGCAAACGATATCGTTGGATGAAAGTAATGAAATAGACACAGGTTAGTTTATTTGCTCTCGTTGTCAATACTATGTTAAATGGTTCGTGGTTTGCATAAGTAAAATTCTTGTATTGATCTTAGACGGTGAGTCGCTGATGGTAATTGTAAGCGGTACCTCCAGATCGCCTCCTGGTTCAGTTACGACTACTTGCACAATGAGATTTGGAAGTCTCACAAGAATCTTACTGTGCAAATGTATTTTTGTCAACAAGGATTAAGGATTTACGGTAAAACAATAAGACGGTAAAGTACGGTAGCGGCAGAGCTTACCTTGTGCTCGCTGATGATGAAGTCAGCAGACGAATTCGCAGTTGTTCAGTCACTTTGGATGACTCGCACAAATGTCTTATCAAACAACTGATGTTCAAAGAGTTTAGATACCGTTTTGTTGGATAAACCAAATGATTTTGGTTGACAATATACCAATGTTTCGTTTCTGATTTAGGAGATAAAAATTGTGATGGATAATGATTCTTAAACCGAATTTAGGGAGAAACTGATACTAGTTACCATCTTAACTTGTGACGGTTCAAGATAAATAGTAGTGGCTTCGCGTTGAAGAATGGTTGAAGTGACATTTATCATGCAGAATTTGATTGCATCTAATCTGAAAAGTATCTCAGAACTATCAATCTTGATTTGAAAAATAGTTCAAAATCACAATCTGTATCTTAAAACCATTACCCATATTTCAAAGCTAGTAACTCTTTTCTTGAAGTCACATTGTAAAGTTGAAGTATAATTGAAGTGACATTTACAAATGTAATAATATTCATTTATTATACCATAAGTAGTTGAAGTATTATCGATTATTTTTGTGGTGCTATCAAGAATGTTTATTGTGCTTGCATTTGAATACCACGAGTGTGCAGCACGAATGGCATTCACAAGCACAATAAACATGAGTGATTGCACCACAGAAATAGTCTATAATACTTCAACTACAAATGGTATATGGAGGACTATTCCAGGAGTCAAATCATTTTTTCAAATTAGTTTTCTATGAATCTAGTAACAACTCACGTAATTTTCATAGGAACGAGTAAACAAACTTCTGTCAAACTGAAAAATTAGAATTTCTTGCATTTTCTTTGACGAATAATAGAGAAATATATTGCATCCTGATATGGGAACTAGTGCAGAAAGGTTTGGTGATAGATCAGAAGATAAAATTGATGAAGATATTCAGGAAAATATTCCATTAAATACGAAGAAAGCACAAATTGGAGGTATCCACATCTTTGAGTAAAATACTCACTCTGACCACTAGTGTAATACCCGATGGTATTTCTACACGTCCAAATACCCACTGATATACATCGTTTCTATGGCGATTTAGCATTGTTAACCTTGTTATAAATACTACGAATGGAGTAGTCATATATAATTGACTTTTTTACGAAAATAAGGACGATCGAAGATGAAACATTGTAAGACACACGTATAAAGAGCTTTCAAAAACACTCATTTCGTTCGTATTTTTAATCAAACCGCTGGTGCATTAAAGAATTTTTTACACTTGTATCTTGAATATCTATGAGCGGTCAAAACTCCAATTCAATATTTATAAACAGTTGTCATGCATGTGATTTATGATGTTCTGGTCCTCTTTTTACACTACGTCGAAAAGTTTGATAACTCGATAACTTCAAAGTGAGCAGAATAATTTATCCCATACATTTTTTCAACTAACTAATATTGCTAATTAGAGGAGATTTACTGACAAAGTCCAAAATGATTACTCGTTCAGTAAAAAATACAACAGGTAGACAAAAAAGGTAGCTAATTAAAACATGAAGTATGTACAGCCGAGTTAATGATGTGCAATATATCAAAATCGTTGTTTTTTTTTTTTTAAATGAAGATTTATATATTAGTTTAATGGATCAAATAAATTACGAAATCTTATTTCTGTTCAGTTGATGTCTTATTATGAAATAGGCAATAAATCGTTATCTAAATCACGAAATGATCGAAACGCCAATACTAATGTATTTCCACGTACCAAGGGTCAACCAACAAGTTTTATTAGGAAAATACAGTTATTTCAAGAATACAGTTGACAATAATTTCCACATTTGATTAGAAAATAATGTAATAATGTTATTACTGCTATTTCAATGTTCAATTTTCATCCTCAATTAAAGTTATCCAAGAAGCATTGATAACAAAACGACAAATGTAATTGAAATCAGGTTAATATAAAATGTAATGGATATTTCACAAAATTCAAATTTCGAGAATTTGCTGGAAATATCCGTTTTGATCATCCCTTAATCTATTTCAACTATTATCGGCGGGATGTCGGTACGTATGTATGTATTTGGAAATCTTAAAACCCGTCGAACATATAATGTTGAAATCTTGTATTTAACACTGGTCTAAGGTCTTGATGTGCACCTCGCATTATGGTTACAATCGTCTGTAACGGGAGTGCACTTTTATTTAATTTTCCGCATGAATCTAGAATGATCAGCCGTATAGGATACTGAAATACAGTATTTGAGATTGCTGTAGCATCTAAATGGTTATCTTTTATTTTTGTATCAATCGGCTGAGTCGGAAGTGCACTTTATATAACAGACTTTTCGAATTTTCCGCATAAATTCAAAACAATCAGTCGTAGAATATTGAAATCTCGTATTAGGCATTTCTGTAATATCTAGTTGTACACCTCGCATTATTATTGCAATCGTCTGTACCAGAGTGCACTTTTAGAGCAAGATCCCAGATCCACCAGACGTTACTTATTTTCTGAGAAACAAAATTTGTGGATTAGAGTAGTGTTAGTCGGTACTTTGATCATACGCATATTTTCTAATTTGTGCTGACGGCCAATTTATAGATACGAGGTGCTATTGGTACGTTAAGACATTACTCACTTTCCTTGAAGTCTTGAGTGCTGATTTTTACGAATGTTCTAGAGAATATTGTTAAAAATTGATAATCAACACTGCTAGACACTTTCCATCGGTGGTAATTTCTGCTAGACTCTTTGAAGCTCGCAAAGAATGACGTCATTTTGCTCATAGTCTGAGTGAAAATTTTTATATATGATACTCAAGAAACAATTTCAATATTTCTTGTTAACAACCAGATCAATCGTAGGGCTGAACATTCCCCAGACACAATTAAAATATCGCTGTGAGTAAATGCGTGAGGTCACTATTTGTACGCTTGATAATAAGCGAAATATCTATGGGCATCCAACTCTTCCTTAGTCTGGCTGTTTACAAAAAGTATTGAAATTGCTCCCTCTGAGTATAATATATAAGAAATAGGGCTCAGACTATAAGTAAGATTACATTTTTTTTTTTTTTGCGAGCTTTAAAGCGTTTAGCAGGAATTACTGCCGATGGGAGAATCTGGCAGTACTAGTTATCAATCTTCAACAAAATTCTCTGAGATCTTGGACTATTTACTCGAAACAATTTTTGAATGTTTCGCATATATCCAAAACGATTAAACGTATACCTTTCGCAAAACTATAGTAAAACAAACTATGGGCCGGGCACTCATCACATCATAAGTACAGGATTATCCCAATATAAAACAGGTAGAAAAACAGAGACATATCGGAATATTATATTTAAGCTATGTGTATTTTTACGTTTGTCCACTTTTTTAAACCGAAAGCCCATTATTTGCAAGGCATTATTTACAGTTCTCGCACAACAATTAATTTCTGGGCTATTGCTTACAAGTCTTTGGTGTATCATGGTAATTGACGGCAGTGTGTTTTCAGAATACATTCGGTACACCGTTCTCCTTATTACATCCAATTCGAAATTATCCAACACTCTGTGTTGCCCCGCATCATTTCGTGGTTTTCTTTCCGGTATACCAGAATGCACAATTTGCAATGTGCAGTTCTTTCTACCGGACAGTCTTTACCTTCTTCTTCCAAAGTACGATACACATTTAAAATTAATTCTTTTGATTCATTCGGCAAATGCTTCCGGTATTTTTTTTGCAATTCTCAGTTGCTTCGTCTTCATTTAAAACTTCACACCAAGGTCTCCACATTTTAGTAAATATGGCCGGTACCACGAGCTCTGTTTATAGCTTGAAATATTTATATTGCCTTAAAACTCCTCTTAAAATAACATTGCTAGTATAGCCAAAAACAGAGCTTGTGGTACCAGCCTATATTATCTATACAGTAAGACTGATAAATTTGAAATAAACTAAATTTGTGCTTTCATTTCGTTGAAATTGATTAAAAAACAGTTATTTGAAGGTATTGCATCTTACATTTCAAGGAAAAACTACTTAATACAGTGTTGAGAGCCTCGTCATTATTCGTTTAATATTACGGATGTATAGTGTCGCATGACTGTCTGGGACTTGGACTTTCAGCGATTCTCATGCAAAGTCACCTCCGGCTTCTTGTACTTTGAAAATAGTCAGTATCCACTCAACCATCAACCAACAAACTTCAACATTCAGTCATCGATCCAATTCAAATTCATGTTTATTTAATAGTTGTTAAAGAGTAGTAAAGTGTACACATATAGCGTAATATAAACCATTAGATACATTCAGTTGTATTATTCACGACGGACCTACACCTGAAATCCCTTATTTTCTCATACCGATACACTCGTGTCCTATTCGTCAAAAATTAAACGGCACAACACAGGCCTTTCCAGAACGGTGGCAGACCGCATGCTGAGCCTGGTCAGACCCCTCGATTAGGAAGTCAGGCGGTTTTACTATAATTTTTCACGAAGTATAAAATGTTAGAATTAAGTATTTAAGACGATAGTGCCGTCACTAGATACTCATATCCTATTTTCATTATGATCAACGGAGCCGAAAGTGCATTTTACTTGACAGTCTTTTGGAATTTTTCTTATGAATTCGAAACTATCGGCTGTAGAGTATTGAAATTTAGTATTTCAGTCTGCTGTAGCATCAGAATGATTGTCTACTATTCTCATAACTAACGACTGAATCGGAAGTGCACTTCAGTTCAATTTTTTTTTAAATTTTGCGCATAAATTCTGTACTGCTAGTTGTAGAATCTTGGAAAATAGTATTTAGGAATGTTGTAGCATAATAATGATGACCTACTGTTTCTAAAGCAACCAACCGGACCGAAAGCGCACTTTACTTGCCAGATTTTTAGAATTTTTTGGATAAATCCAAAACGATTAGGCGTGAAACGATAAAATTTTGTGTTTGATTATCGTATGCAAAAATATATTCAATGATATGTACAAGTAAGTTACGTGGCGTCCAAGTCAGATTTTTTTATGTTATAAAATGGCATATGAATTTTTCACCAAAAGATGGCACTAGAAGTTAAAAAGTATTCTTAAATTTGTGAGTTTTCAATCATTATTTTACTTTTCGAATTTGATCAATTAGCTCCGCAAAGTGAGTAAATATTGTATTTAACGCTGAAAATCAAATTTATGTTTTACACTTATTTATGTGCCTAATATTAACAGAAGTTTGTTTATAATTGAAGTATATAACAAAACTTCAAAAGATACTGCAAGTAAATATTATTGAGAGTTTGAACTAATTATCCTTGTATAAAAAGCTTTTCAATTTATGTTTATTTCTACCTAACAAGGGGTATTACAAATCAATCCACGATCTCGCACACAAGATTTAGTAAAGTAATAAGGCTGATAGCATCTCTAGAGACGCAAAATTTAATTTACATTCACGCACGGTTTCTTCCGGCGTTCTCCTTCCTTCAATGAAGGGCTTTGCAAGGACACAAGAAGAAGAATATTGTCCTATTCGCTCGTGGGCAGCATTCAAAATTTTTTTTTCATCCGTATCTCAAACACGTTTTATAATTACAGTTGATGGTTTGAAGATAACGATTTGTGGTTCCTCAAATATTTTGTGCTCCTGTAGCACTAATTTCACATGCCAATACAGGTAGTGTATACTTAAGTGAGGTATTCATGTATTATTGAGAGACATTTGCGTTATTAATTGCTTGAATTTGGAATCCCAGAAGCTAACTAGAACCTTCAGTATGGGAACCACAAATGGAATTGATTTATAACCACATTGGTTGTCAGATCGTTTATATATCCGAATTCACTGAATAGTTAAACACTTAAAGCCTACAATAAGGTATTCAGAAATCGGAAATCCTTCTCATTTATCAAACTAGAATCTAATCATAATGCAATAACATGAATAACATAATTTTTAAGGATGAAAGCACGAGATATGTGAACTATTTATATGATGTGCATATCTAATATCAGATAGAATTCACCGTCACAGGAATTGAATAATGAATAAAATTTGCTGTATTTATTATAGAGAGATCAATATCATAGAAATAACACGATTTTATCACGAGTTTTCACGATATTAGGCATTCAATTGAAAAATATTTCATTACCACGATGAGTTAATCAAATTATAATTTGAAGGGATATTAACAATTTCTTAATGTAAGAATGGTGGCAAAAGTGCAAGCAGCTCAATCAATATAAGCAGTATGGGTGTATAACTGATGCTTTCCGATATATTTCACCTGATTTAGAACAGAAATAGACTAACACCGATCCGTGAGTTTGATTAGATTATATACTGTCACATCGATGTCCTCCTGCTGACACCATTAACCGAGTTTATTGAATTACCTCCTCACTGACCGGATCCCAGAGGAAACTAAGCAGTGCGCAAAGAGAAGTGAGCCAGCAAACCAATGGTTTTCAGTGGTTTACTTGTTCTGAGCATCAACCACAAACAGCTAGACCCTGCAACATTTGGAGTAGATGGAGCAATATCACGCTGAATTTATTTGATATGGTCACACAATGATATCGTTGGTTAAAGCAGGGTAAATAATAGTTCAAGAGGTTCTATTTATTCAAATATTATGTTAGTCGGAAATAATCACGACAGTATATTAAAAAATTGAAGAGTATTTGGCTTACAAGTTAAAGTTAAAATGATTATAACAAAACAATTTCACTGGTATAGGTGGTATAGAGTGCTCTGTTCGTATACCCAAAGAACTTTCATGTTGTCCAAGTGGAGCTTTCAAAGACTTCAATACAAAAATTGATTATAAAAGATGTCAGTTTATTTTATGTCTGCTACAGAAATCTCGCACTCGACTCTTTGTACCATAAATATTCTTTAATCATCTAGAGAAACTGGAATAAATCAACTGAACCAAAAATAAAGTTCATTTTAATAATTCATAATCCACCCCCTCGTTCAATTCATTACTAGAGAATATTTCAGTGCAACGAACCCATTTCTAGTTTTTCGCATTCGTAAACTTGCAGTTTACCTCGCATAAATTTAAATCTCGTGTAGAGCAAATTCAGCAGAAGTAATAGCAGCAATCTTCAGAGATTTGAATGTATTAGGCACATCAGCATACGTTCGCATTTAATATTTATCTTCCTACACGATTGCCGATTCTCTTTCACTACATTTCACCAGAAATCTAAGGAAAACGATACAATCTCCCAAATAGCAAACAGATGATCTTTAAACTGTTCCCTTGACTATAAGAAAAGAATATGAAAGGGTTAAGTAATTCCAGTCAAAAAAAAAATCCAAACGCTCTCATGGGGCTACGATTCAAGCCCTCTGATTGACCAAAATTGATTTAAAAAAAGCTGCTGTGTTATAAGTAAATTTTGTGACGAACCCTTACAGTTTTTTAAGGCTTCGTGCACAATTTCGCATCCAAGATCCTCCAGAGCATACATTTTTTGTTGATTACCGCTCACTTGAAACTTCGTGAGTGACTTCATTGTGATGAGTCCGACAGCTTTCACATTTGACGAAATTCTTGATTTGGGGGCGTTTTTCAGTGAGAGCTAATTGAACATGTCAATTTCATGAAGTCTTGAAAATGTATTACCGTCATATTGATGTTTACACTAATCGAAAGATTTTTTGATTATAAAATGAAAAATAATATTGTCCGACATAAATATTGGAGGCCAGCGGTGAGTCCGACAAGCCGCACTTGTCACAAGTACGTTGGTATGAAAACGGATTATCGCTTGTCTGAGACTTTGGGGACGTGTTCAATTATTTTTTTCTAAAATTTGATCATTTTGTCCGACAAATTTTCGGGGGCGTTTTCTCAGTCCGACACTGAAAACGTGTCAGGATTATAACAGTTCCTTCATCAATGACCGCTCATCCCTATGTTTTTCATTTTCAAATCAAATAGTGTCTAGAGCATTACTGTATACATGTCCGACAATTAAAATGGAGCAATACTTCAGAAAAAGCAAAAATATGTAGTATGAATGCGGCTGCGTTCATAGGCATATACGGTACACTAAGGGAATAGGAACCCAAGGAAGTTCCAAAAGTCACAAAGAGATGGCGGTATCAGCATGCACAGAAATTTTCTAGTGGCACTAAAACGGTGTAAACTAGTATTGAAACAAAGAAAATGTATGTTTTTTTTTGTTTAAAATAAAAACAACCGAAACATAACCTAAACCGAGCTTTTTAAGCCAACTAGGATTGGAAGGCAGTAAAGTGGTGATTGTTGTCCGCGAGGCACACACTTGTACGTATTTAGATGGAATGCACTCTGTTTGAATGCCACTGACTATAGCAACACGTACGAATTACGCGCATGCGCACATCTTTGGGTTCCTATTCCCTTAGTGAGCCGGCATATACATATATGAAATGCATATCAAGTCAGTATGATTATTGATTATAAATAATAAAAAAAGGCTTGTGCACCAATATATTAGTATTATTTTGGGTGTGATATAAAGTCAGTACACTGTGATAATCACCTCAAATATCATTCAAATTCACCTTCAACTGTGATATCTATATATTAATACGTCAAGAGCAAACTTTCGACCTCTTTTTAAGCATATTGCATGCACGGAGGAGTGTGAGATTTGGCATACTACAAATTTATATGGAAAAAATGTGCAGAAAGCGAAAATTATATACACATTTTCAACTATATATTAATTCGTGAAGAGGAAGCTTTGTAACCCTTTTCAAGCATATTGCACGCACGAAAAAATTTGATATTTGGCATACTTGAAGTTTATATGATCGAGTGCAGAAAGCTTAAAGTATATACAGATGTCCCATTTTAATTTTACGACGTGAAGAGAAAACTTTGTACCGCGCACACGAAATGATGTGAAACTTGGCTTACTTGAAGTCTGTGTAGAGAATGTGAGCTATGGCATATTTGAAGTATATCTGGAGAAATATGCACCGAATGGGAGAATGGCTGAAGAAAAATTCCAAAGATTCCTCTTCCCTTCATATAGTCGGGGAACAAAGTCACTTTAAAATCTTGAATGGGAATCACTAATCCTAATTTTAGATTCGGATGGAGCATCGAATACCAATCTAATCCTACTTGGAACCCTCGGGATGGAAGATTAAAGTGAGTAACGTTCTAACTTAGCGACATAATAATATATTCCTTTTTCTATTCTCTAATTTACTTTTTTTCAATTATTTTGTTGATGAATTATTCATGACTAGCTTATAAACAACGTCCATTACTTATCTCTTGATATTAAATACGTCAAAATCTGAGTTATATATGTGCGAGCGTTTTCTTGTCGGACTGACGATAAGAACCAAAATTTCTGTCGGACAATATGTTTTTTGGACAGATAATATGTTTTCAAATTATGACTGTTTTGGTCCGACAAGCGGTCATTGATGAAGGAACTGTTATAATCCTGACACGTTTTCAGTGTCGGACTGAGAAAACGCCCCCGAAAATTTGTTGAACAAAATGACCAAATTAAAAAAAAAAAAAAAAATTGAACACGTTCTCAAAGTCTCAGACTAACGATAATCCGTTTTCATACCAACGTACTTGTGACAAGTGCGACTTGTCGGACTCACCGCTGGCTCCCAATATTTATATAAGACAATATTATTTTTCATTTTATAATCAAAAAATCTTTCGATTAGTGTAAACATCAATATGACGATAATACATTTTTAAGGCTTCATGAAATTGACGTGTTCAATTAGCCCTCGGTGAAAAACGCCTCCAAATCAAGAATTTCGTCAAATGTGAAAGCTGTCGGACTCATTACAATGAAGTCACTGACGAAGTTTCAAGTGAGCGGTAATCAACGAAAAATGTATGCCCTGTCTCACGGACTATAAGTATGATTTTTGTGCCAATTCAATATTGGCTCGTGTTTTGGCTAATCAAAAGGCCTAAATTGTAGTCCCATAAGAGTCACATTATGTATGTGCCTTGAATATCTAATATGATTCATTCGAAATAAAAGATTTAAAAATCACTTGGTTTCATTTTATTCACAATATCAAAGTTATAATTTCAGGTTAGATTGTACTTTTAAGAGCCACATTTTTCCATAAAAATTTTCTACTTCATTTCGCAACAGTGAACGGTACGCAATGTTATTAAACCAGCTAAATTACACTTTAATCTCTTTACAAAATGAATTTTAATTACTGCTACTTCCAACAAAAAATTCCGAGTCTGAATTGGTGATTATTTTTCAAGATTCAAATTTTAGGAGTGCATGATCTATTTCAACGATTTAATTGGATATTTCTGGAATATTACATTGCTGGAAAATATGTTTGTTATAATGGACGCAAACTTTTCTATAGTTTTATTTTGTTGAAACTTTGTAGTAAAACTTTAACTAGGAATGAAACTATTTATGGGAGAAACGGATTCTTCTAATAGGTATTTATGGCTGTTTAAAGAGACGTTTACAACATATTTAAATAGAATTTTCTGTGTCTATTCCCACATTGCAAGCTAGAGAAACAAAGTGCCATTAAAGCCAGAGCTTTGAGCTTAATTTCGATTTGATAAAATATGTCAAATTTCTGGAAAACAATTTTTGTTATAATTTTTATGATTCTTTAGGAAAATTGTGCTGATAAAATTTTCAATTTTCCCATTTTGGAATAATTATATACTTTTTGTAATCCAGAAAATTCATATTTCTTTCCACCAGAATTTTTATTTCTAAATTATGAGTGACATTCGTGCAGCAAAAAAAGTCGAAACAATATTCTTTTTGTCAGCTGGGTATTCCAGAGATGGATTAGTTTTTCCAAATATCTCGGTTCAGTGGATTTTGAAATTATTTAATATTCTTTGGAGGCCAGTCTATCTATATGCAAATTTTCGAACAGCATTGTCATGTTTTTTAGCAGTTTTTCGGTAAAAACAAATTAATTATCGTGAACAATTTGCCTGTCAGCATTCCCAATAATTTGTAATAAATGACACACTTTTATCTTCAAGGTAAAGTGCAATAGCTAATTATTAGTATCGCTATTCATTTTAATTTTGGATCGGTACAAAATTGAACAGACAACCTTTCACTTTATTTGCTTAAACAAAAAAGTACAGCAAAATTATCCAATAGTTTGAGCTGTGGATATTGTTTTAGAAAGAAGAAAAATAGATAAAAAAAAACGGTTGATCAAGTTTTAACGACATGTTATTTCTTCAAATTTCAACGACGGAAACTTCTTTTCAATTTGTCAAGAAAACGATGAATGAAATCTGAATAAATTCAAGAGCTTTACAGGCATGCTTCATGATTGTATCGTACTAATCTACGTTTATGTATTACTACATCATACTCTATTTCGATTTGGTTTAGTAACTGTAGGTTATACGGACAAATGTGTATACAAACAAATTTTGTTTGTTTAAGAAAATTTGTGTGTTATACTCACTACATTAATCATCGAATATCGTACACATGAATCGATAAAAGCATGAAATTTGTATGAATTTGCATTCATGAGTCAATAAATGGTAGAAGAAATTTTATTATTGAAGATAGAGGCAGCAAAGTTCAAGGGGCAACAAATTTCCAGGAACGATAAATTTTTGAAGCACGATAGATTTTTAGGAACAGTAAATATCTACAAGTGATACATTTCCAGAGGCGATAATTTCTAGGAGCAGTAAATTTTTAGGGGCGATAATTTCTAGAAGTGATAATAAATTTCTAGCGAAGAAAGGTTTCCAGGAACGATAAATTTATAATTATAATAAATGTATTTCTAGAAACGTTGAATTTCTAGCAGGAATAAATATCAGGGGACGATAAATTATTAAGGGTAATTAATATTAAAAGTCTAATAGTTCTGGAAACGATAAATTCCTAGGAGTTCATAGAAATTATTTTCTAGGAATTATAAGTTTATTAGTGGCAATGTCAAGTGACCAGTAGATTTAGAGGTATAAAAAGCTTCTAGAAGCTCGATAAATGTCAAAGGCCAATCAATTTCTGAAGTCAATAAATTTCCAGGAGCTGAAGATTTTTTGAAGCAATAAACTTATTGGGGGCGATAAATGTCAAAGACCAATGGATTTCCAGGAACAAAAAAAATGGAAGAATCATCTAGATGATGGAAGCGCATTTTTGACAGCTCATGAATGCTTGTTACTTCAGAGATTTCGCAAATTACCATCTCTTACAATTACTGAGCTTGAAATCAAGCAGTTTGGGCAAACTTACGAAACAGCAGCTTCCATTTAGTACTAGTTTCAAGTTGACTATTTAATAGGTACATAATTTATACATGTACAAACTCAAAAATACCTTTTAATCTTCATTGTTTAGTTATTGACTGACAGGAGGTCAAGTGCTGTAGCTTAAAATGATAATTTGATCTTTATCAAAGCTATATCAAAAAAATACACCAAAAGTGACCAATTTTTCATCCAATAATAATAATTCATTCTAATAAGCTTCAGATTCGCGTCAAACAAGTCATTGAATGAATCCCGGACAGATTTGACAACTGTACATAATAATAGTGACACCCGCGGCGAAAGTTGTAACTAAATTTTCATCTACTTTGATAAATTTCAATTGCCATATCCCTAATGTCATAGATATCTGTGGACATTGTTTCACTTGAAACAAGTAATTGAATAATTCAATTTTCCACAATCACTGAGCTTGAATTAAAGCAATTTGTGCAAGCCTACGAAACAGCAGCTTTTATTTAGTACCAGTTTCAAGTCTGTAAATAGTATAGTTGCTGAGATCTCAGCGTCACGCCAGCCAGCCAGCCAGCCAGCCAGCCAGCCAGCCAGCCAGCCAGCCAAAGTGAATATAATAGCGCTTTTTTCGGAAAAATGCGCTAAAAATTCTATGAGCTCGACAAAACGTCAAAAGCAGATCAATTACTGAAGGCGATAAGTTTCTAAGAACGATAAATTTATTCAAGACGATGAGTTTTCAAGGACGATGACTTAGCAATAAATATCTAGAGACGATGTATTCCTCGTGTCCAGTTTCATAATTGGGAGTTAAATTAATCAATTTGATTGACCAATGCAACAAAAATGTAGTAATTCAAATTGTCTCAAAAGAAACGATCTATTTATTTTGGACTTATGGAAATTAATATCTAGAATCAGTTAGAAGGGAAGATAAATTCCGGAAACAGTCAATTTATAGAAGATTAAAATATGTAGGGACGATAAATGACAAAGGCTAACAAATTTCTGTAGACCATAATTTGTGGGAGCGATAAATTTATAGGAATGAAAAAAGTCAGAGACTGCTAAATTTTCAGAGGCAATTTTTAGGTGCAAAAAATATCAAAAGGCAATAAACTCATGAAGGTAATAAATATTGTAACGTGTGAAGGTGTGGAGGTTCGTAGAAATGAATGAGCTCTGAATCTGTTCCGGTCTGGGCGGGGTCTTTCGTCGGAAAAATCTCGAGAGGCAGGAATCTGTATATAAGAGCAAGCAAACGACCTGACGGGGTAGTAAAACCATGAACAGTGAACTGTGAACAATAAAGCAGTGAAATAGTAAGTGGTCATTGTAATAAATGAATAAATAGTTGAAGATAAATATATGCGGCTTTGTTTAATAGTAGTGAGTGATAAATAAATAATATAGTGTTTGATACTAATATCCGGAAGAATAAAACTTTTATTTTATTTTCATTTATTAAATAGTGATTTTTATTTAATTATGAATAATTCCTTTTGAAGCATAAACATTACAATGGTAAAAGCAGATCAATTTCTGAAGGCGATAAATTTCTAGGAACGATAAATTTATTTGAGACAATGAGTTTCCACGGATGATGAGTATCTAGGAGCAATAAATATCTAAGGACGATGAATTTATAGAGTCCAATTTTATAATTCGGAGTATAATTAATCAATTTGATTGACCAATGCTGCAAAAATGAAGTAATTCAAATTTTCCCAAAGGAAATTATCTATTTAATTAGGATTTATTGGAATTGAGATCTAGAATCCTTTCAAAAGGAAGATAATTTTCTAAAGCTGCCAATTTATATAGAAGTTAAAAATCTTTATAGGGGAGACAAATGACAGACAATTAGTAGGGATAATTCATATAGGAATGGAAAAAGTCTAGGAGCAATGAAGTTTTATGAGCAACAAATATCCAAAAGCAAAAAATTAATAGAAATAATAAATGTTGAACATCGACAAGTATTAAAAGCACATCAATTTCTAAGGGTGATAAATTTTAAGAAACGATAAATTAATTTGAGACGATGATATTCCAAGGACAATGAGAATTAGAAGCAATAAATTTAAGGACGATGAATTTGTTGCACCCGATTTCATAATTGGAAGTTAAATGAACTTATTTTATTTATTTATTTTTTATTTAATGAATTTTGGGTTTTGAACCTGTCGATTATGCCACATATTTACCTTGCTGTCATGCGTGTTGCCAGTCAACCGGAGCAGGCCCATGTTACAATAATTAGTGCCAAATAGCTTTGATTCCCAACTTCGAGAGGCAACGAGAGTGAATAACGGTCCAGAAAAGCCGTGAAAATTTTCATGACCTAACTGAGAATCGAACTCACGATTTCTGCGTCCAACGGCTAGCACTCTAACACTGTGCTATCTTGCCGTTCAAATAAACATATTTTGAAGATTATCAATTTTATAAACCAATACTACAAACTAAAATAAATCAAATTGTCCCAAGAAAATGATCCATTTGATTCGGATTTATTGCAATTAAGATCTAGAATGTGTTCAAAAAGGAGATAATTTCCAGGAGCTGCCAATTTATAGAAGCTAAAAATCTGTAGGAGCGATAAATGGTAGGGACGATCAATAACAGGGGCTGATAAATTTCTACGGCCGATAATTTGTAGGAGCGTTTTTATAGGAATGGAAAATATTGAATAGATAATTTTTAGGGACAATGAATTTCTAGGAGCAGCGAATAAATTCGTAGGAACAATAAATGTCAAGCGCCATGAAATTTCTAGGAGCGGAGACTTTCTAGAAGCGATTAATTTAGCGACAAATTTATTGGGAACAATCAATTTATAGTAGTTTCAATTTTCTTAGGCTAGAATTTCTAGAAGCGATAAATTTATTGGGAGTGATGTATGTCAAAGACCAATAGATTCTAGGAGCGCAACGATGTCAAAATCAAAACCCAACAAATTCTAATAGCGTATTTTTTTTTTGTGATTTTAAATTTCTAGAACCTGCAATTTTCTATAGATGAGAAATTTGTATAAGCGATGAATATTTAGGAATGATAAATGTCAAAGACCAATAAATTTCTAAAAACCGGTTCCACCAACATCAGTTTAATTTAATCCGAGGTTATTTTATTCGAAAACCATTGTTGATACAATTGTTACCATGATAATGTTGGTGAATCCGATCCTAAGAGTGCGATAAATTTTAAAAACCGATACAGTTTTAGGAGCTGTAGATTTGTAGGAGTTAAAAATGTATTAGAGGCAGGAAATATATAGGGGCTGCAAATTTCTGTGGACAACAATTTTTAGGAGCAACAAATTCACTAGGGGCGATAAATGTCCAAGATCAGAAGACCTCTAGAAGAGAGTAACTTCTAGGAGCGGTAAATTCTTTTAAGAGACTTGTTTAATGAAGAGATGAAAGGAGCGATAAATGTCGAAAGCAGATTTCTAGGAGCTTTAATACCAAGAAGTGGATTTTAAGAGGCAATAAATATGATTTCATTGCGTCTAATTATGTAATCTGTCAAATATTGTCCTCTTGTACAGATTAGATAAGTTACACAAAATGATAAACAGTTCCATTTTTTTCCCTTTATCACATCATATATTTGTAATTATGTTGTTATTGTAGTTTGGTGTCATTTTACTAAAAACAAATATTTTATCGGTCTTAGTGGGGGAAATGAATACATGATTTATTAATGCAAGAGAAATAAATGGAAAATATTCTACGTGATCTAGTGCGTCCAATTTTTTATTATTACAGGGAGTAATCTATAATGTGGAGTATCATTGATATTAAACAAATGGACTGAGTAAACAATTAGCAACACTGATTTGTTTGCATTGTGTTGTCCCAATATAGGAACACGAAATTTGATTTTTATTAATTTGCGATCAGAGTAGCATAAAATACATAATTTAAGAACGGGGAAGGCAGAAACATGTGGGATTACTTATTTAGAAAATTTTTTGCAACTTACTCTTATTGTCGTGGAAGTCAAGATAAAAAGCAGTCCTTACCTGTAAAAAAAAGCATTGTTAGTTGAAAATTTAATTTGAAGAAGACACAATAATTTCTATTATTCCAATAACAATCTGTATTATTATTTGAGATGTCAAGAACAGTTCAATCAAAGTGGTTGTTAGAAAACACTACAAAAGAATTGACAACTGTGTCATTCATTCATAATAATAGAATTTTTCACCTCCAGTTGTGATTCAAGCAAAGACAACAAGTAATATAAAACGAAGTGATCTCTACAGGGTTTCGTGGTCTGCCGATGACATTTCACACCGGATGCTGCGAATCTTTTGATCTTAGTGAAAGATCAAATATACAACGTGCGATGTGCCATGTTCCATGTATATTTTCTTGGTGTTGTCTACTGTTGCTGCAGGCGACGTGTGAAATCCTTATTTTGTCTCACACTCTTGATAAAAGCAAATATATGCAGTAAGAAAGGATGAAAAATGTACGACAAAAGTGTGGACATGCTTCCCACTTGAATTTTTCAATTTCAGTAGACACAAATGTTGTTTCAAAGAAAATAATTTATAATCCATACAGCCCACACAATTGCATCACTCTAAAGTTGAACTTTGAGCGTTCAGTTTATCGGTGTTGCGCATTGTTTACTTCAATTATCTGAGTTTAATTAGCCATTTTATTCAGTGTTGTGAAGTAGCTGACAACTTCTATCAATTCGTGAATTTGTCTGTCAGTGAGTTTTATGAGTTTGATATGTTTAGCGTCACATGTGGTGACGCCATGCCAAGTGTGCATGGGGTATGATCCTTTTCCTTTGAAGTGTTGGTATCCTTAGCTACCTGAGGTACCAATGCCATCGGTGCTCACACCACGACCGTGTGACGGCGGTGATTGTTGCCAACCGCATGTACTGTGTGTTATTGCGGCAAAAGTGTTGTTCCAAAAGTGGGTGAATCAACCAAACTGCGTGTGTCACAGGCATCGGTACGGCATTACGGTACTGATAGCCATCCGAAGGTGCCGTCCGACGTGAGATAAACAGTGTGAGTGACTTGACTATCTGGAAGCTAGTACATTATTCTGTCGGTGTAGCGCGAGAACATGTGTTATTGCGGGCAACGGGGTTGTTCCAAGAGTGGGTAAATCGACCAACTCGCGTGTGTCGCAGGCATCGATGCTCACTATGGTACTGTTAGCTATTTATTCGGTGAACTCAACGGCCTTTCTGTTAGCCAGATATCATATCCAAACTCTGGGGCAAATGTATCATTTTTATATTCGTTCTAGTTACCTAATCTAAACCTGAATTGCACTGATGGCGGGTAATAAATTGATGTGTGTAACTCTCTGATGACATCTTACAGAGCATTGTGGCTTAAACTTATTATCGATTATTATAATCATTCACCCCTCCAACAGTAGGTACCTTTGTTTCATCATGTGTTAATTTCAAAACTAATTTTGGCAACTCATTTGATTTAAAATTACGTATTAATATTTTAAAGAAAGCTTGATTTTGGGTCATATATTTCAGCTAATTCTATAAATACTAAATGAGTTAATACACCAGAGAAACACAAAGTGATTATCTCGAAAATTAGAGAATATAAAGGCCTCTTCCGGTGTTAAATCCAATAGCTCATAAGTCACTTGACAAATCACGTGACTTCATATCTGACAGTGTGTGTTTGCTGGCGTAGCGTGCTTTAAAACGGTGAATATATAATGCGTTTTTGATTAACATTTATTTACAGTACACGATACGATCAGAAATTTGATTACAGAAGCTATTTTCTTGACTTTTTGTAAGATCAGTCTATATTCGATGAAAGGAAAACGGAAATCAGTTTGACGTTTCTAATCATTCAAGGAAAAATTGAATCTCGTTTGTTATTATCATGATAAAAACGAAAACAGACCAATGGAGGTATTATCCGATGAATCACTTTACAAATTTTACATGTAGAAATACTGTTCCTTGTAAAATTAATTCTATTCTCCCAAAAACTTCCTTTACAATGCAGTTTCTATCAATTACGGATTGAGCATGTAAGCGTTATTAGACAAAGAGAGATAACTTCCATAACTCACTGAAACTAGATAAGGATGTGGAGTATCCTGATGATGTCATTGTCAGAATTTCCGCTGACTTGACATATAAAGCAATGTCAAGTGCTCAAGTAGAAAACGGGTACCAACGAAAAATCATTCTTCGCTTCACGTTATTAAGATAAAAAATAGAAATTAATTACATTCATTATATAATTGCATGTTTCTCAGTATTTACACAGTGAGAGAAACAAAAAATGAGTACATTAGGATAATTAAATTCGTGAAAATATGATTATTCTACTTCGGAGATACATCAGCTTTGCATTTCAACATGGAATAGTTCATTATAGTCACAGAAAGCGATGTATTCTATAACACGGATTGTAATTTTAAACAGAGGGCAGGTAACTACGAATTGATGGACACAATTAGTTTGAAAATCGTTCTCGAAACTACTGGAAATATATGGATTTTAGGAAATCATCTAAGATTCTCGACAAACCCTGCTACACAAATATGACCCAAAAACCATAATAAACAAAAACCTAGTTTCGAGTTAACAACCCTAATTGCTTCCAAGGTCAAACCATGCACTCATTTGCGTAGCTTTAAAATCACACTTTGAACGTTCAGTTGATCTGTGTGGTGCATTGTTTACTTAAATATCTGAGTTTAATTAGCCATCATATTATTTAATTCAGTGTTGTAAAGTAGCTGAGAACTTCTATCAATTGGTGAGTTTGTCTGTCATTGGGTTTCATGAGTTTGGTATGAGTTTGGAACGTGTGATTGTTGCTAATTACATGTGCTTTGTGTTATTGCGACAACGGAGTTGTTCCAAGAGTGGATAAATCAGCCAACCTGCATGTGTCGCCGGCATCGGTACGGCATTACGGTACTGATTGCCATTCGTAGATGTCGTCCAACGTGAGATAAACAATGCTAGTGACTTGGCTATCTGGGAGCTAGAACCACCGGTGCTACATTACAATCAATTTTGCGTGGGTATATGTATGTTTTCCCATGTGTTGAGTAGTTCACTATTGTATTAGTGGCTCTTATTCGGTAAAGTTGTCGGCCTATATATTAGTCATATATATTATCCAACCTTTGGAAGAAGTATCTTTTAATATCCGATTTAATTAAGCTAAATTCAACTCTACACTCTCCGATAGTGGGAAGCAGATGTGCGTGACTCTCTATCATTTCACTGAGCATTGTGTGCATATTAATTATAGGAGAATTCGGATTAATTGCGACCTGATACCTGACCAGCCCCTTATCCGTGACAATAAGGTCACGATCACGTCAAATTGGCCATCAATATGCCCTCATCAACCTTGATACATGAATATTAATATATTCTACATTCTCTGTACTTTCTAGCTAATCAAACTATAAAATTATTCTAAATATCATCAAAATAGTATTTTCTAAAATAAGATTACGGTTCGCGAGTGTGGAATACGCATTCCAAACATGTTGTAGAATATACTTTCTCTAACAAAGTTTTGGAAACTCACCAATATTTCAGAAGAAACTTAAAAAAATGTCAAACGTAAAACCAGATATGAATATTTGAATTGTTAGGAAGTAACCATGGTAGTAACCAAACTAACAGCTTCTGATTCGACGAAATGATTCTAAACGCCATACGGAATCATTCTAAATGATTTTTTGGATTGCCATTCGTTCCAACATATTTGTTGGTTATGGAATATGCGAAATCCAAAACAGTGTTGGGGAAAATAATATCTAAATCGAAAAAATCATCTCTCAGTATACTAAAAAAGTCATTTGAAGTGGAATATTGTTATATAGTCGGAGAGCCCATGACCCATGTTTCATGAAGTGTTTGATTCAAATAGAAATTTTGTAAAATAGTATCTTTAGGTAAGATGTATACGTAAATGAGTGTTTGCCTGAACTACCTGGGTACGCCAGGTTTGCGTTTTATAACGGACATGAGAACGCAAGAGAAGTGAAGTGCGTGAGTTTGGGAGAAATTATATTATAGAAAGAAACATACCTCAGGCTTGTTATTCAATGGCAAATATTCCTATTATGGTACAATATTATATTATGGAAAAATCGTGTAGAGATAAGTCCTGCAAGTAAACCGGAACATGGTGACAATTGGGGTTTTCCGATTTTATACTGCATGCCTTTTGAGGGTTGAAAATTTATTCCTCGATAAGAAAGATGGAAAGAATATTGACCGATGCACGCTTTACAGTCAAAGTACAAACATAAATTATTTTTTTCACAAACAATATTAAAAGTTCGACTTTTAATAGTTGTTTAGCGTATTAAAAATAACAATTTATGATATTGTTATCACTTTTAACACGATACCATTAGCGACGTGTTAAAAGTGATTCACTTTTAACACTAATATATAATGTTTACTTAATCTTGATTGTTCTTTATTTTCATCATAGTTTTTTACATATAGAGTAATTCGACCATAACGTTGACGATTTCCACAACTTGAATTTCTTCTCAAAGTACGCCAAAAAAATGGAAGAATCATCTAGATGATGAAAGCGCATTTTTGACAGCTCATGAATGCTTGTTATCTCAGAGATTTCGCAAATTACCATCTCTCACAATTACTGAGCTTGAAATCAAGCAGTTTGGGCAAACTTACGGAATAGCAGCTTCCATTTAGTACTAGTTTCAAGTTGACAGTTTGATAGGTACATAATTTATGCATGTACAAACTCAAAAATACCTTTTATTCTTCATTGTTTAGTTATTGACTGACAGGAGGTCAAGTGCTGTATCTTAAAATTTAAATTTGCTCTTTATCAAAGCTATATAAGAAAATACACCAAAATTAAACAAATTTTCAACCAATAATAGTGACTCATTCTAATACGCTTCAAATTTGCGTCAAACAAGTCATTGAATGAATCTCGGACAGATTTGACAACTGTACATAATAATAATGACAGCCCCGGCGAAAGTTGTAACTAAATTTTTATCTACTTTAATAAATTTTAGTTGCCATATCCCTAATGTCATATATATCCATGGGCATTGTTTCACTTGAAACAAGTAATTGAATAATTTAATCTTCCACAATCACTGAGCTTGAATTAAAGCAATTTGTGCAAACCTACGGAACACTAGCTTTTATTTAATACCAGTTTCAAGTCTGTAAATAGTATAGTTGCTGAGAACATCAGCGTCACGCCAGCCAGCCAGACAACCAGCCAGCCAGTCAGCCAGCCAGCCAGACAGCCAAAGTGAATATAATAGCGCTTTTTTCGGAAAAATGCGCTAAAAATATGAAGTTCCGTATTTTAAAATTGGAGTTTCAGGCATAAAACCTTTGTGAAAAAATTGATTAAATAAATATCCGAAAGATAATTACTGCTGAATATCATTATTTCGCGAGTTACACAAGATATTGACATAGGGTTTCGATGTTAGTTTTAAAGTGAATTGAAAATTTGTTAATATGATCTATGAACTGCCAAAAATGCGCTTTTATCATCAAGATCTTTGATCCTTTCGATATTTACCTCAAGTTATCGATTTATTCGACATTTGACAGCCACATTATTTACTTGAAGCAACGATAACAACGACCATAAGACAGTGAAATTGCAAAAATCGTTGTCATGAGCTCAATAACTGAACTTGACTCATTTAGGAATTTTTTTCTCAGTAATTAAGAAGTTGGTTTTATTGATTTTTATTAGAGAAGCAGTTAGACCCTTGGAAAAATAATTCGTCACATTAGATGGGATAACCTAGGAGGAGATAGCTCCACAAAGAATAAGACATACATACACCAATATAAATGAAGGTCATGACCTTTGTCCGGAATTTATATGCAAAAAACTATAGATACTAGAGTGGAAGGTCAACCCTTGCAGACGCGGTAAAAATAACTTCCAAATCCTATTGTTTACAAAGTTCCAGAAACCTGGCTTCACGCTACTGAAATTTGTGATTGGAAAGCGATTTCATTAACACACCATCTGGCTACAGCACAGGGAAGCATTGCATTTTTAAACACAGTTGATTATGTTTGCTATGCCGAAGAACAGAAGGATCTTTGGATGTCATGGGACTCAGGATGTAATTTCAAAACTACTGCAGTATCATATAAAATTTAGGATGAGCGTTCTGCATTCGCCTTGAGTAAAATAAAAAGATCCAATCATCACAATCCATAAATTTTTCGTGGTTTCAATTTCGCATTAACTTTTTTAACAGGTATTAAATTTGGAATTGGATTATTTGTATGAATTAAAAAGACGACAGAACTTACCAACTTTAAATGAGTTGAGATCACATTTTTTGATCGGAAGTTTTTAATGAGTCCATAATTAGAATGTTCAAAAAAGCCCAAAGTCTCATTTTATAACTTGAAAGTCTTCCTTAAATACATATTTCCTCATAAATTCTTATGAATATATATTGAAAAATGATCGAGGAATTGTTATTCAAAAGCGTTGTAGCAAATATGTGAAATTTGAGTTCAAGGATTTGATAATTTCCCTTATTGTCCTTTAAACCCATTTATTAACATGTATGAAGTTACTAGAATAATAATAACTCATTAATTTTCCATTATGTCTGCGGATAGTTTGGTTTTCATCAACTAGTTTCCATCAAACTATTTGATGCATTGGATTAATGGATTCCCCCATTTTCTACAACGTGAAGACAGGTTCAAATGGAGTTATTAACAATAATTTTACTATTATCAATATTTCAAAGAACTATTTTCTTAGTTTTTTAGAAATGCCATTTACGATCTTTTGGGATTCAGTTTGCTAATAGTCCGTGAGACAGGGCATAAATTTTTCGTTGATTACCGCTCACTTGAAACTTTGTGAGTGACTTCATTGTGATGAGTACGACAGCTTTTACATTTGACGGAATTCTTGATTTGGGGGCGTTTTTCAGCGAGAGCTAATTGAACATGTCAATTTCATGAAGAGTTGAAAATGTATTACCGTCATATTGATGTTTACACTAATCGAAAGATTTTTTGATTATAAAATGAAAAATAATATTGTCCGACATGAATATTGGGGGCCAGCGGTGAGTCCGACAAGCCGCACTTGTCAAAAGTACGTTGGTATGAAAACGGATTACCGCCAATCTGAGACTTTTAGGACGTGTTCAATTATTTTTTCCCAAGATTTGGTCATTTGTCCGACAAATTTTCGGGGTCGTTTTCTCAGTCCGACACTGAAAACGTGTCAGGATTATAACAGTTCCTTCATCAATGACTGCTCATGCCTATGTTTTTTATTTTTTATTCAAATAGTGTCTAGAACATTACTGTATACATGTCCGACAATTTAAGTGGGGCAATACTTCAGAAAATCAAAAATAAGTTGTATGAATGCGGCTGCGTTCATAGACATATGCATATATGAAATGCATATCAAGTCAGTATAATTATTGATTATAAATAATAAAGAAAAGGCTTGTCTACCAATATATTAATATTATTTTGGAATCAAATGTGTGATTTAAAGTCATTATACTGTGATAATCACCTCAAATATCATTCAAATTTACCTTCAACCGTGATATCTATATATTAATACGTCAAGAGCAAACTTTCGCCTTTTTTTAAGCATATTGCATGCACGGAGGAGTGTAAGATTTGGCATACTCAGAATTTATATGGAGAAGATGTGCAGAAAGCAAAAATTATATACAGGTGTTCCATTTTAATCTATATATTAATACGTGGAGAGGAATCTTTGTATCTCTTTTCAAGCATATTGCACGCACGAAAAAATTTGATATTTGGCATACTTGAAGTTTATATGATCGAGTGCAGTAAGCTGAAGATACAAACAGGTGTCCCATTTTAATTTTACGACGTGAAGAAAAAACATTGTACCGCGCACACGAGGTGATGTGAAACTAGGCTTAGTTGAAGTCAGTGTGGACAATGTGAGATATGGCATATTTGAAGTATATCTGGAGAAATATGCACCGAATGGGAGAATGACTGAAGAAAAATTTCAAAGATTTCTCTTCCCTTCCTATAGTTGGAGGAGGAAGTCATTTTGAAATCTTGAACGGGAACCACTAATCCTAATTTTAGATTCGAATGGAGCATCGAATACCAATTTAATTCTACTAGGAACTCCCGGAGATGGAAGATTGAAGTGAGTAACGTTCCAACTTAGCGACATAATAATATATTTCTTCTTCTATTTTCTACTTTACTTTTTTCCAATTATTTTTCCAATGAATTATTCATTACTAGCTTATAAACAACGTCCATTACTTATCTCTTAATATTAAATACGTCAAAAACTGAGTAATATATGTGCGAGCGATTTCTTGTCGAACTGATGATAAGAACCAATATTTCTGTCGGACAATATGTTTTTTGGACAGATAATATGTTTTTGAATCATGACTGTTTTGGTCCGACAAGCGGTCATTGATGAAGGAACTGTTATAATCCTGACACGTTTTCAGTGTCGGACTGAGAAAACGCCCCCGAAAATTTGTCGGACAAATGACCAAATCTTAGAAAACAAATAATTGAACACGTCTTCAAAGTCTCAGACTAGCGGTAATCCGTTTTCATACCAACGTACTTTTGACAAGTGCGGCTTGTCGGACTCACCACTGGCCCACAATATTCATGTCGGACAATATTATTTTTCATTTTATGATCAAAAAATCTTTCGATTAGTGTAAACATCAATATGACGGTAATACATTTCCAAGACTTCATGATATTGACATGTTCAATTAGTTCTCGCTGAAAAACGCCCCTAAATCAAAAATTTCGTCAAATGTGAAAGTTGTCGGACTCATCACAATGAAGTCACTCACAAAGTTTCAAGTGAGCGAAATTTTATGCCCTGTCTCACGGACTATAATGTTCACAGGAATTGTTTGCAATCACTTGACTCACATAATTCACATTTTGTGTAATCCTAGCTTCTCATTCCAAGTTGAGCTGCCTTTGACCACTAACATTGTTCACAGTATAACTTTAGTTCATTAAAACGACGTATTGTGAAAGCCTAGCTTTGTCTTGAGGGTCTCCTACTGTAGATGAGAAATATGTTCTTGTAATGCATACTACGACTTTTATAAATATTCAGCAAATAAAAAAATTATTTTTAGCAATAATATAGTTTTCCAATCAATTTTCCATACTCAGAAAAAAGAACTTTCGATATTTCTATATTCCTTTCAAGGTTTCTATAAAGTTTCAATTACCAATTTTCTCGTTGTATATCTAGAGCTAATATATTGATTATTAGTTCACGAAGCATTTCCTATCAAGCTAACGTACAAAGTACCTAAAGTGCTGTGACTCACAATTTTATATGAAATGTTTTGATCGCCTGCATCGCACATACAAGCAATTCAATATTCTGTTTTATTACCATAGTACATACTTAATCAATTCAGTCGTGGTACATATAAAATCTGATACCATATACGAGTTCTCTTTGAAAATATGATTTATTCTACTTTTCCTGGAAAGTCTCTTCTACAACTAATATGAAAATCTGTCGCAAAAGTTTTGAAAATAGTTGTAGTACAACAGTGTTTTCTTTTTATCTTGTTATGATTTTGTAAGATGTTTCCGCAAGTCGACATCATAATTTATAGACGAAACTTACTAGCGAAAAATTCAAGGTGAAGAATTTTTATAAACGACCAAAAAGTGTGTACCTTCAATGCACACAAAAAAAAACTAAGTCACTCGAAATGATAATTACTTCTATTTTTTTTTAAATTAAACTTTTGTTGTGGAATAATGAACTATGATATTTGAAGGAATTGTCAGTTTTTCTATTCAATCATGCTTCAATATCGTTTGCAATACAATGTTTTACAAAGTGGTTATAAATGATTAACTTTACCGCGCTGTTCTGATTTTTTCTTGGCAGCATCATTCTGATGCAACAATTCGAATACAAGGACCGAATGTCCGTCATTATTGTCCAAGATGAAGTTGGCTGCATTCGACGAAGGTGAGGTGAAGTCCAAGTGCAGCTAAATTCACGTGGGATAATGACGGTCGTTCAGTGTCCGTGTTGCATACGATACTTTTTGAAACAAGTGCACCAAAGTACCTTATTACTGAACCTTTTGAATTTACTTGAATAAAACTATTTTATCGATTTTACAAATACATTTTTGTAATTGTGATCATATTTACAGGCCCGTATGACACGCTCAATTTTCTCGTACAATTTCTATGTCAATGTTTTGTGATCAATTATTCTGTACTCTTTTATGAACGACATCATTGGAAGTAAGAAATCCTATATGCAACGTATCACTATTTCTTGTTGCATGCGCATGCGTACTTTATTTTTATTTTCTGAGGCTGTAGCTCTCAAACATTTAATGTCAAAAATGGGTTATGTGGAGGAAATTAATATCCTGGCTCTAATTCTCGCAATTGCAGCTACCAATTTAATTATGAAAAATTTATGAAACATTCAGTCAGCAATCTCAGATAATTTCTGAACGAATTTATATTAACAATTCTTCATTCAACATTGTTAAAATACCATCGTTCGCTTCTCTATGTCGTGACCAGTTTCTGCTCCATTTATTTCTTTTCTTTGCACTGATTTTGTTTCATTTTGTTTTGAATGATACGAATGTATTTTCTGTCTCTGGCTACCACTGACAGCGCATTGCAATAAAGTGCGCATATTATCTGCGCAATTATTTGACGAAAACATTGAACAAAATAGGGCGAGTTCTATTATTTCATTGAACGAAAAATTGAGTAAATCATTGAACATTTTAACCTGTTTGCAACAGTCAATTTTTTCACGAACAAAACATTGAACTGAAAAATGTACGAAAAAATTGAGCGTGTCATACGGGCTTAACGTGCGAAAGTACAATAATTCGTAAAAATAAAAAGTGCCCTGAATACGACTCTGTTGTCAAGTGAGGCCTTTTATCTCTTTGCGTCGCGCCGTGCCGCTTTTAGCGTAGCTTACTAGAATGATGAAGAAATTTCTAGATGTATAGACATTGGATATATAAGGGTGAACAACCTGACGGAGAGAACAGTGAATATCAAGAGAAGTAAATATTCAGAGCGTGATCAGCTAAGTGTAATAAATAAATAAGTTGTTGTAAATAAATATTAGTGTTTGTTTTGGTGATACTTCAAAGAATAGAACTTTTTTTGTATACCTGATGGAAAACATCAGGTTTAATATGTAGAAATCAATAAATAAAAGTATCACTTTTTCAATTAGCAACACTTTTCTAATTAGTAACAAAAAATGCACTATGACACGCGCCCAAATGACACTTTTGACCTGATTAAAAAAAAAAATACAGGTTAAACATATAAGAAAACAAAAATTCTCTCGAAATTGCCGGAAACAAATGTCAAGTCGCTTCTTTAGCTGCATCCAGAACTTCGCGAGAATCTTTAGCTTGTGACATTCTCGACAAATTAGTTTTTAATATTGTATATTTGTTACTATGCTTTTGCTTGGCAGTTGTCAAAACCGTTACTACATTTTTGCAAGAACACAACCTTCATTAGTATTTCTGTAGAAAATTATTTCTATAATACTTTCGATAATACTTTGCTCGTGTAAATTTAATTTGCCCTCGCTTGTGAATCGAAATATTTACAGTCGCTAGTAAACTCTCACTTTTATCTACTTGTCAAACAATTTTTTTTTAAATTTATTAAATAATAGTGACTTTTATTTTAACAATAAACAATTTCTTTAAGAGCAATAAACATTACAATGCTTATTTTATTGATTGATATTACATTATGTTTTCCAATTCCTGCGCTATCACGTTTGTAGCAAATGCAAACGTTATAACATATTTAACACAATTTTCTCCCCAAATATCGACTTGACAGATAACAATAAAATCAAAGAAATACCAACGGCATCCATGATTCACAATAATTGTTTTTTTCCCTCTGAGCAGAAGAATAATAATCATTAATTCCCTGTCAATAGTGAATCAATGATAATAATTGTTTCTACAGTTTGTAATTGAGCACTTTCGAAACTGAAAACAGTTTCCGTGCACATGTTATAAAAATCAAATCCAATAATGAATTTGAAGAATCAGATATGAATAAAATATATACGAGTTATGATAAATTTATTCCGTGGAAGATAATTTTGATCATAATACGAACTTTTACAAATCATGTGCCGATCAATCATTTATGATCACTCTGTACATGCTGAATATTTTTGTTATTAGATAATGTGCAATCAGTAGTTCTTGTGGAAGAGTATAAAAAATCAACTTTACAATTTTCCAAAAAGTATCAAGACAAATTAGGCTCGTGATTTCTCAAAGCTTGCTAAAAACGAGGAACTACAATTGATGAAGACCAATCTTTGTGGATTAATTCCTTTGGAGTCTAATATTAACTACCAGAAGCTCATGATTCACACGTAATTGGGAACTACAAAATGTGTGATTGAGGCCCGGTTGCACAGTCTTTGGTTTATCCTAAGCTTAGATCATAAATAATATCTAAATGGAAGGAGTCCTATATCACACAATACATTTTTGCGAACGGCTATGCCAAAAAGAGAGAAAAATATAGGTTACATTAGAGGGACAAAGAAATAAAATATAATGAAAGAAAAATGAAGTGAAACGAACTGCGCATGTCTACCCAATTTCATTTGTTATTTATAAAAGTAATGTTAAGAAGATGTGCTTTGCAACTAGAAAACGGCGAATGAATATAAATATTTTTTATAGAAATAAGAGCTCATTACATCATGTGTTTATCATTTTTCGGGCTTGACGAACCGAAATTTGATCATTGTCACGCTTGCGCAGTTCATTTCTCCAGCTTTCTTACAATACATCTTCCATCTCTCTCCGTCGTAACCGTTTGCAGTTTCTTCCATCTAGATATTATTTATGATCCAAGATCCTAAGCGTAGTTTAATTACATAGGTAACAATTGTTATATTGAGCTAGGAATAGGATAAATTAAAAACTGTGCAACCGGGCCTAAGAGTTTACAACTATTTTTTTGTGAACATCATTTTGGCATAATCATATGAACTATTATTTAATGATAGAAAGTATTTTGAGTTGAAGGTTACCAGGAAGATTATTATGCTCTCAGCTACGCCAAATTTTCCTACCTTATTTTCCATGTCCACGTTTTTCACATTCTTGCAGAATGACCAATGATTCCTAATACCATCTCCTATCAACTCAAAAAGGACTTCTTCCTGATTTTGATAACGAGAATGTTGAGACAGTCATCACCGAGACACAAAAAGAGGCAACACGCATCTCTTGCATTTTGAACATCAGTGGAATAATTTTGCTATTATTACATTAGAGTTACTCCCACACACAACCACACTCCAATAATCATTTGGATTCCAAGAAATTTAAGTCTTAATACTCGCACGCAGTGATAAACAGAAAACAGTATATTACTTTGTTTTTCAACTAGTGGGCACATCTACAAACCATTTAATTATTTCTTTGTTTCAGTTAATGCATGCTTTCAACTCCCACTGAGTATTTCGATCTGCTTCAAGTTGCAAATAATAAATTTAACAGGCAATGGAGAACGATTGAACTCCCATTTTATCATTGTTCTATTCCTATAATTCTTTAAATGTACTAATATTATTTAATTCAGCTGTGTGCGGATATTATAACTTGCATAGCAAAAAAGGTACGTTGGAATTATTCATTTTGGGTATTTTTTTCTTTAATTATGACGTACCTATTAGAGAAAACTTCTTAATTCGTTCAAATTGACAGAATAACCTCAAACTATGGAGCCGATGATCTTACGGACTGGGTTTGAATGTATTAAACACTATACCATTTACCGAGGAAGCATGCATCCGACAAACTTATATTAGTGAAACACCTTACAAAATAGAGATAGATATGAATTCATGAATCCCAAATCGATAATGAATTTTTCTAATTGCACAATTGAATTACAAACATCTTTGTTATATAGATTAATAATAAAAGACAGATGATACTCTGTTTGATCCGCTTCACTTGTTTTTTGATGTTATAACTCCGTACAGGAAATCTATAAAACTATATTTCCACTTTTAAACTGCAATGCTCAATGACGTATTCTAAGAGATGAAGTTCAAAGCTTACAATGGTGCTCACTATGAACGCTCGTGTCGATATTTGTTCAAACTCCGCCCCCTTGCACATAGCCTATAGTAAACAAGAGCCAGAAAAACTATATGTTGCTGTTTTTCACATCTCAATGATCCCTTCCAACATTTTGCACCAGAGATTTAACTTTAAAAATCAAAGAGGCAAAACTAAATTTTCAGGAAACTACAGCAATCCTAGCTAACCCATTATTATTTTTTATTCTGAGTACAGATTACCGTGACAGTAATGGACATGTTTTAATTTGATGAATTGTAAGAGAATTCCTTAATTACGTCTGTAATATTTCGAGATAATTCTAGCAGCCTTATTCCAGGTCAATGTAGGTAAACAAAAGAGACCATTCCCTCAGTCTTTATACAGGATCACGTCGCTTACTAGAGAGGTCTCCAAATAAATCAAACTGTCGGAAAATAGTTGAAACTACGAAGCAGGTGAATATAAATTTTGATTATATAAAGTAATTTAGAATCCTAACAGCACTACAAAATCATGAGCTAAAGTTGTTAAAAAGGGAGAGTAGTATAATCAAAATAAGAGAGTATAAGATACCTTCAATATTAAGTTAAGTATAACCTATCTAAAGTCAATTATTAAACTTGATTGACCTTGTGATTGATAACTGATGAATGATCAAAGGACGTGAATTCAGACATACGTAATTTAAAGATATTGATCCGTATTCAGAAGTCACTTTCCAGCTTAGCAGTGAGCTTCTAGTAGTGATGTTTTGGAAGTGGATCTAATCACAACCGCTGATTGAATATTTATTCCTTCTAACTGCTTCTATATATCAGTAGTAGTTGTAACTAGTGGAACATTCAGAACTGAATTCTGAATATACACTGTTAGAAGGACATGAGCTGTACGTACCACAAAGTGCTTTAGAACTACTATCTAATAATAATTTTATGCCCTCAAAAAGAAAAAAACTTGTACTGATCAGAACTTTTTACTCTTGTAATGAAATTCCAGGAGATAAATTAAAAACTTACATTAGCACGGAAGTGATGTTCACGTGCAAAAATACTTTTGAAAAGTTGATCTGCTTATTCGTATAACTGAAAAATGGTTTTATGCTTGCTCGAAGATAATCTATATTCGTTGTACTAAGGGACTAACAGTTTGAGGCACTAGGCTATTCATATTGGAAACAATGCATTCAAGTCTCAAGTGAGTCATTGTAGTTTGCATTCATCGACATATTTCCTCTGTCGTTTGAATTTTGTTTTGCTGCAATAGATTCAATGCAGTATTTGGAGTGTTTTTTTCTTCATGAAATTCATGGAATCAGCAATCAGGTATCGATGATCATTAACGACACACAAGTGTGAATGGTTCAGAAGTAATTTGGGCGCTTGCGTCGTTTCAGGTAGTATCAGAGGTCGTCGCGACGCTTCAGTAACAAACCGATGCTGTTGGGAACACTACGTGTCGATCGCCCTCCGAAAACATCGCGAAATATAGAAAACTTTCACAAACTTCAAAAAGTACTCAATAAATTTGTGAAATGTATTGGTGAATTATTCTTGCATGTGCTTTAGGATAATTTTATAAAAATTTCAGGATATTCTTCAATGTTGATGTTTAAAGTGAAAAATGTTTTTAGTGTTTATTTATAAAGTGTTAAAAATTAGTGGATGATGGGTGAAGGATAAAGTTCGGGGTGATGTATACATTAGATGGAAATTTCACTGACGGATTGGACTTGACAAAGGAGGATGATTATGGAGAGGACCCCCAGGTTAGGGAACCCAGATAGACCGCAAGATACTCATAATCATCAACATTACAATTATCTCAAGAATATTAATTAGTATTCAAGTTGAAAAATTTGTTCTGTGTAATGCTTATCATTCTAAATCATTCGATCCCGGAACTATTACTCGTTACATCAATTTTGTTGTCTGTTGAGCATCTGGACAAAATATCTACAGCACATAAATTCCGCAGTAAAAGCTTGTATCAAAATAGTTATTTCTAACGTGATTTAGCATTGACTTTCAAATTCATTCATTACCTAGTTCAAAATTAGCTCGTGCCAAATATTTATATTTTGACATAGTGGCATTATTTTTATTTAGTTTACATAATGCAACTAAAACATTTGCGAAATGTAAACATGCCTGCAGACAGACAATTATTTGGATTACTTCAAAATCCATTTTAGACTACTATAAAATTGAAGTAATCCAATTAATACATTCATATTCTCATCTTCGATGGTATCCTGATGAGACTGTACGTACACCAGGTGAACAACTGGTGGGGTCTGCTGGCCCTGGCTTTGGTGCTAGCAACAGCTGGAGGAAACATCCTTGTGTGCCTCGCCATCACCTGGGAACGACGACTTCAGAATGTCACCAACTACTTTCTAATGTCACTTGCCATCACCGACCTCATGGTCGCTGTTCTTGTTATGCCACTTGGAATCCTAACACTTGTCAGAGGTAAGTTGTAAGAAAAACAAACGAAAAAAATGAAAGAGTTCCCTGATAAACAATAAACTGTATCATTTAGTCGATTCTTTCAATTCTATATCCACATCAATTGTAATCAACTTTTCCTCAATAACATTTTATATCCTTGTTCAATTCTGTCCTTATCTACGATTCTCCAGATCCTAATCACCCCGATTGGTTACATCTTCTTTTTTGTTGTTCAACTTCTCAACAACAAAAAATAATTGTAACATCTATTTCTGGATCGATCAATTCATTATTCACTTTTGCGCGTTTTTGAAAACTTCTAATGTCTAATGCGTTGTTAATGTCAGTGCTGTGGTGGTCCCACATCGAAATTTCACTGACATAATCTCATCTTGCCTTGAACACCCTTGTTATTTTGATCCAGATCTAATTTTTATAGAAGGATGACTTGATGTCACTTCGTTGTTGTTACATCACTGTATTAAGACACTTTGAGGCTCCTAGCCTAGGCACCGAATTTATTGAGATCCTTGAACTAGTGAGAATAATGAAATGCTGGGACAACCGTCAAAGTCAGAAGGGCCTGTAGCCATGGAACTTAGGCACATGCCTAATGTAGGCACGTGTATAATGTAGGATTGGTTAGCATAAATTTTATTGTGATTAATTTATTAACACAGGTTACAGTGTGAATCTTCATTTTACTAACTCGTATGGACACAATATCGCGCACAGTTCCTCTCCTAGCTCGCGTTTTTATATACCTAAGCCGACAATGGGCTGACATTCAATTGTCCAACAATTGTTGCCTGGCAACCACCGAACATCTAGTGACCATAGCCTGTCAATCATGTCCGACAATTAAACATCAATCTTGTCAATACTTACTAGGATTACAGTTACAGCGAATTCAAATAAATAATTATATGACCTAATTACTACAAATATTTCATATTTGTGACAATACGTTATTATTTCTATATCCTTTCTTAGTCAGCATGAGAACTTTAAAATTTATCCATTCGCTGGTTTAGTCTGGAATTGATTATTTATTCCAAAGGAGTAGATAGAGTTATTGAATCAGTTATGATTTTAAGTTTTGAACATTAAAATTGTGTTGAAGTGAACGAAGAAGTCATTCTGTCATTAGTACTTTATTTCTACATCCTCCCTCAATCAGCACTCACAGTTCCAAATTTTTTTGAGTTGCTGGTTTACTCAAAAATTAATAATTCATTTGAAGGAATCAGTTGATATTAACAGCATTATAAATTAAAAAGTGAGGATGCATCCGGTGATTGTGGCCAAGCTAAATGAATTAAACCGTCAATAAAAGGTCAATTTGATTTAATTCGAATATTTGGCCCAATGTCTTGGGCTTCTTCACGGAGAAAACTGTTTTGACATTTGGATCCCAAGATCAATATTGTCTTATGATGATATATGATGAGCAGAAGTAAAATTTACATGCAACACCATCTATCGAGACTTGAACCAGTTCCTGTTCATGATAAGACAATATTGATTTTGGGATCCAAATTCTGATTATTTGGGTTTGGCTATATTATTTTCACATGTTTAAAAGCTTTAGAAAAACCGACAGAAGCCCAAAACTTTGGGCGAAATATTTAAATAAAATTAAATTAATTTTTGTCAATTACATTCAACAACGAGTCAGTGTGACTATCCTGCGCATTAATAGCATTGTTATCTTGGATTTGAACGCTATAATCACATAAAAGGATACTTAAATGTCATTTTGCCTCCAGTATTTTATTTTTATATTCTTCCTCAGTTTGTACGACTGCCTGATTGAAACTTATTGGAGCACTTAGGCACAGAATTTGATGAGGTCTCTGAGCTGGTGATAGATTATGAAATGCTTGGGCAATCCATAAAAGTCAGGGCTGCTGAAGACGTAGCCTCCTAAGTACATACCTAGGGTGCATTGCACTAGGCGACCGCAACACTGATGTCGCCTCAATAATCGTTCTATAAGATTGTAACGTGGGACGAAACGATTGTTGCGTTCATTTTCGCAAAAATCATGAAGAAATTTGAATTAATTGAAGAGGTGTGATTCCAATTTGTACTTTCGATTCCAAACTATGTCGATTGATTCAAGATTTTTCATTTGTCAATATGACAGACAATTCCACGGTCTCTCATCATTATTATTTATTATTCCTGAGAGATTAATTTGCACAGGAGTATTGAATTCATTACATTCATTTATTCTTTGTTGCTAAAAATTAGTTTCATCTTATTAATGATTCACTTTTTAATCCCAAGCCTGAATTGATCAGTTTATTTAACATTTGACAGACACTAATATCGTTCCACTTGAAGCACCAACCACAGCAATCATATGTCAGTGGAATGGTAAAAACAGCGATCGTGGGCAAATATTTGCGGTCGCCTAGTGGAACGTACTCTTAATGAGCCTAATGGATAATCCAGTCCTGATAGATTTTTTTCCTGTTCTCCAACCAGGGGTTCAATTTTAATTCGTAAAGACAGTTTCTTGATGTCATTCTTGACACTTATACCAGCTAGTGGACAGTTGGAAAAGTGATTCAGTCAGTGTTTCATCAAGACAAGATTTCTTGTCTTGATGACCATTTCTTGTCTTGTCTTGATTTTCAAGACAAGAAAATAAAAATTTCTTGTCTTGCCAATTTCTTGACGAAGCATTTCTTGTCTTGTTTCAAGAATTCTTGATATTTCTTGATCTTGATTTTTAGGGAGAATCCCCTTTCTTCATTGTTTTATCCAATCTGAACTGTTAAGCGTTATAGTGTCTACCCTTTATCCTTCCTGTCAGTTATGTTATGAATCGATTCTAGCAACGTTTTCCAAGATTGCCACCGATATAAATAAATGAAAAGCCTGTCATTTTCATGTTTTAATCAGTATTTGCAATTTTAATTGTTATATGATATAGCAATGTTGCTAAGAATTAACAACTTTCTTAGAGCATTGAGGATTTCACCAATACATTTATCTTCTACATAAATGATTTAATCACCGGAAACTGACGACTTATGCTTTCGATATGTATCAAATATTTATTTTGAAAATCATAGTCACCTGTACTTTTTACTCCCCCGAATCGGTTTAAATTTGTAAATGAGCTTTTTCAACTAGAAGATTTAGAAGAAGAATCTTTATTTTCAAAAATACCTTTATTGTAAGCCGCCATCTGTCACCATAACAATGACAGCTGTCATGTAGACAATGACAACCGTCACTTCGACAATGACAGCTGTCACTTTGAAAATGACGCTGTCACTTTGAAAATGACGCTGTCACTTTTAGAATGACGCTGTCACTTTGAACTGTCAGTTTGACAATGACAAATGTTACTTTGAAAGTTGGTATGATACTCCTTAATTCATGTAACAGTGATGAAACTGGCCATGAAATTTAATGTCGGGGAAAAACTGTGATGACCACAGCAGATTCAAATATTTCAATAATAGAATGATAAATATGCAGATTTGAATAATTAATTGTCAAGATATCAAGATTTCTTGACAAGAAGTCTTGATTCTTGATAGTACGTTCTTGTCTTGTCTTGGAAAACAAATAACACTTCTTGTCTTGGTCTTGTCTTGATTTCAAGACAAGATCAAGACAAGATCAAGACTATTTCTTGATTCTTGTGAAACACTAGATTCAGTGTCGTAATCGTTGAAAACAGTCTTCCACAAAGAAAAGACAGGATCAAGTAAGTTTATTTTGATCCAGACATTTATAAGTCATCAAATAATAATAATAGAATAATATTCGACTACTATGATTGATAATAAAATAGAAACATCCGCTGTGGCCAGCACAGTTCTTCCCCGACCATAAATTTCATGGCCAGTTTCATCGCTGTTTCAGAAAATTAGAGTGTCGCATCAATTAATTGAATCTTTTAGAGTAAAAGCTGTCATTGTCAAAGTGACAGTTGTCATTATTCAAGTGACAGATGGTGGTTACTTTTTATAGAGTCTTTAATCCATTGGAACATACAGTTTCGACATTTGATCGCCGGAAGTGTGATGGTAAAGTGGATTTCACTACTCAATTATTTATTTATGATAACTAGGCTTAAAATTGATACCAAAGTAGACATCATTTGAATGATTTGTGAAAGAAACAATTGACAATCGTTAAATATTCTCTTTGTCATCTATACTAGAATTATCTCTACAAGAGCTTTAATTTGATACCAAACACGATAGAGCCAAATTACTTATTTTGCAAAAACAATTGACGAACGTTTGCATGTGATGTCAAGATATGAGTTATAATAATTCTACCTTCACATTATGATTCTCATTATATAATAAATGAATCGCTGATAATTTTGAAAAATGTTTCGTGTAAATGTTGTGCCAAATTACTCAAGGATTAGTTTTAGTTGTTTCATATTTTATGATAAATACTACCGTTCATAAAATAAACGCAAAAAACTAAAAAGTTCCATCAATAAAGTTTTGATACCAATAGTCGAAAAAAGCTCATCTACGAACTTGAATCTAGCTTTTTAATGAAAAACTTGAATATAAAATTTTAGTCGAAAATTCGTACGCATTCTCAAGTTATCGTGCTTCCAGATAGACCGACTTTTATCATCTCATAAAAAGAAGTTAATCGAATGATTATTTCTTAAATACTATCTACATTTTCACATATTTCAAATGCATTATTTGCATTCTGTTATTATATTTGATTGTTCAATCATTCTCCATAAATAAAAATTTCTCTTTCACGTATTCTGAAAGAAGAACAAATCACCTTGATTTTCACCTGATGCTTTGTTTCCTTTGTTCATTTTATCTATTAACAGAAAATAATTGTAACATTGTTTCCTGAATCAATTGAGTTTTCCTTTTTTACATCAAGTTTGCTCAAGATTCCTTATGAGCATTGTTCCACTCCTGGCTTTCTTGACTGATCACCTCTCTTTTTTTTCTCTGAATGACAAGGAATAACTTATTTGGTGCTGGCGTAAAATAAAAGTGCTATTCTGAATTCATAGCTCAATATACTCCTGTTTGGAAAATATGTGAAAATGAGCAAATTAAAATGGTGATTATGTAAACACCTTTGTTGTTTACATTTCAATTACATTAAGCCATGCGTAAACATTTAATCTACGGTGGAAATACGTTCATACAACAATAATATTATTAACTGCTGAATCAGTCGTGAAACGATAACTGAATGCTTCCATTGTAGTCGACGTGTTGTGGAAAATGGTACAGAAAGATGTAATGTAATCAATTAGGAGTCAACAAGAAATAAAAATAAGCGAGCTTTCGATCATCTGGATTATGAATAAAGCGATGAGCTACACAACTTCGAAAGAATTGTTTGTTCAGCATTCAAATGCAGAATTTTTCTTATACATTGAACTAAAATTTTGAAAAAATATTGGACTTTTGGTTTTTGACTAATTAATTCTTGGAAATCCATTTCGATGCATGCAAGAATATTATGGTTAGAACTCTGATCGTTCGTCATTAGCTATTGTTCAGTTGAAAAATCTAAAAGAATCACCCGTATGCATCATTATGCGATCGCTAATTGTTATGGATTTTTCTACACTGTGTTGTTAACTGGAGAAAACAATGCATCACGTTTTTTACAACCAAGCAACAACCATTACTTATAATATCAATGACATTTCTCCTGCTTTTAGCCGTAACTACTCTAATGAGTCTTTGAATATTATAATGATCCTTCAGAGTATATTCCTTCTCCATCCTTCCATTTCACTTTCGTTTCCAAGTGTGTAATTTTCCCATCATTATTTCATGTAGGAGTATTTCTAACCAGAATGTCGTTATTCAAATTCAAGTTTGAAACTTCGTCCTCTGTGTCGGTATTGCTACCGCAAAGCATAAATTATAAATAGTGGGTCGTTGCTAAAACATCAGCCAGTCAGCTGTCAACGGTAGAGTTTGCGTTGTTTCTGGTCAGAGCCAACAACACCAAACAGATTTTTATTCTTGTACCAGCGACCTTCGATAATAAATTTTTCAAACACTAGAATATTTTTGTGAGCCGTAGTTAGTCAAGCAGAATATTATTCTCCTCTTGTTATCTCCAAAAAATTGCTAACACATTGTAGTACAATTTTTACTTGATATATTGTCGCAGAATGTAATTTCGCGCCAAAAAAGCTTTTTTTCGCTTTACCAGCCTTCTACCACTTCCCCACTTCAGTTTATATACCGTCGTTCGATGTTTCAGAACATTATAACCAATCAGAGCGTCGCCCGATAGACAGCGGACCAATCGGACACCATTTTTCCTCATTACGTAACAATCAAGTTATGCGACAATGAACTATCATACGAATGTCTGACAACTGACAAAAAAAAATTCTAAAGTGTTCACAATATTCATTAATACAACAAATATCAAAGCAAATAAGATATTTCATATTTGTGAAGTTACGTTCTTTTGTTTTTGGTTCATAATTGGTAACTCTGAAAAAAAAAATCCTTCGATTATTTCAAAGCCCAAACAACGGATGGAAATATTACTTTGAAGGTTGGAATAAAGTGTGACAAAATCCACAATGCTAATCCTGGCTTAGGATAACAAAAGCATTATTTTAAAAATAATCTGATTTGCTTTTCAAAATGAGTACATTGGTAGGAGCAACAAAACTATTGTATTTCAAGGATTAGATTTAAAATGTCATATGTTGTATTTCACATTGCTGATGGTGATTCAATTTGTTTTGTTTGTTGATCACGTTGGTCATTAGTAGTTTTTTTAGCCTACAATATTTGAACAAATGGATTTTTGAACGAAATTCCAATAATCAGCAAGTTTCAAGTGAAGGATATTCCTTCACAGCTATGTATTTAAATACATTGTGAAGTGAAAAGCATTTGCATCTGGAATTTGCATAGAAAATGCAGTTCCCTCGAGGACCTGACAAACGGCTTTTCTGAAGGGATACTCATCGATAGTGAAAGACATCTTGTATACCAATGTCCTATATATGTACGAAGAATAGTAAATATTTTAGTAGGTGATAAAGTTCAATTCCAAATATTCTAAAATAACATACATGGAGAATTTATTTGGAATGACTGAATCCTTGTTCAGGATAAACTAAAGCATAACTGAAAGATTTTTACTGAATTGGAGTACTTTACAAAAACTAATAGTACCTGTGGCCTGACGACTGGTAACCACATCGTACGGCTGAGGAAATATCAATCAAACTACGAATTGCATTATACACATTTCGAGATTTTGATGGAAATATCCGTTTTGAGCATCCCTGAATCCATTTTGACTATTTTCGGCTTGGAGTCGGTACGTATGTGCGTTCATAACTCGCAAATCTCAAAACCCGTCGAACGTATAATGTTGAAATTTTGTATTCAAGATTGGTGTAGGGTCTAGTTGTGCACCTCGCACTATAGTTGCAATCGTCTGTACCTGAAGTGCACTTTACTTGAAACTTTTTACGAATTATAATTTAGTATCAATTTACTGTTTGATCTGCTCTCTGGAAGCGAACCGTTGATCCTGGTGATCCTGATCAGGATAATTAATGTATTGTTGGTTTGAGACATCTCAAAATGTTTCAGGAAATTTCTGAACGTCCTGACACATTCAAAAAAAGATTGAAACATCCCAAAACACTTCAAAAGTTTGAAATATTCCAGAACGTTTTTTGATATTGTTTCAAGACATTTTGGAATGTCCTGACACTTTTTGGATCGTTTTGAAGCATTCTGAATGGTTTTCAAGTATTCCAAAATGTTCTTGGGTATTTTGGAATGTCCTGACACAATCTGGAATGTCTTGAACCATCCTGGTAAGTTTTGGAACATCCCAGGACCTTTTGGGACATTTTCAAGCATTTTGGGAGGTTTTGAAATATTCCGGTAAATTTTAGGACATTTTGGAACGACCTGATGAATTCTAGTGAGTTTTGAAATATCGTAGAAGGTCTTGAAACGTTGTAGGACATTTTGGAACGTATTGATATATTCTGCAATGTCTTAAAGCATCCTGCAAAATTTTGCAACATCTCGGAGCTTTTTGAGACATTTTAGAACGTTCTGACATATTCTGGTAGGTATTAAGATATCTTGACATATTCTAATAGTATATTCTACAATAATTATTGGAATGGCCTATATTCTGAACGAGCGAAAAGTTTGTAAACCGAGCCGAAGGCGAGGATTACGGTTCGCGAGTGTGGAATACGCCATTCCAAACATGTTGTAGACTATACTTTCTCTAACAAGGTTTTGGAGACTCACCAATATTTCAGAGGAAACTTAAAAAATTATTAAGTGTCAAACGTCAAATCCAGATATGAATACTTGAATTGTTAGGAAGTAACCATGGTAGTAGCCAAACTAACAGCTTCTGATTCGTCGAAATGATTCAAAAGGCTTACAGAATCATTCTGAACGGCATACGGAATCATTCTAAACGGTTTTTTGGAATGTCACTCGTTCCAACTTAATTTTTGGTTATGGAATATGCAAATTCCAAAACAGTGTTGGAGAAAAATGTTTAAGGACATTATGCAATGTTTTGAAGCATTCTGAAAGGATTTCAAACATCCTGAAACATTTAAGCATGTGTTGGATCGTCCTGATAGGACATTTTGTAATTTACTGACATTAAATAATATCTTGAAGTATCCTGGAAAGTTTTCGAACATCTTAAAACTTTTGGGGACATTTTGGTACGTCTTAACACATTCTGGAACGTATTAAGACATTCTGACATATTCTGGAATGTTTTGGAACATCCTGAAGCATTTTAGGACATTTGGGAACGTCCCGACAAATTCTATAAGGTTTTGGACTGTCAGGGAAGGATTTGAAACATTCGAGAATGTTTTGGGACATTTTGAAACGTCCTGACACTTCCTGGGACGTTTTGAAGCATTCTGGAAGAGTATCGAATATTCCAAAATGTTTTGGAATATTTTGGAACGTCGTGACTCATTCTGGAATTTCTTGAACCATCCTGAAAAGTTTCGAAACATCCCAGGATCTTTTGGAACATTTTCAAGTATTTTGGGAGGTTTTGAAGCATCCCAGAACGTTTTGAAATATTTTGGAACCTATTGAGATATTCTGAAATGTCTTAAAACATCCTGGAAGGTTTTGCAACTTCTCGGAATTTTTTAAAAATTTTGGAACCTCCTGACATAACCTGGTACGTATTAAGACATCTTGACATATTCTAAAAATGTTTAAGGGCATTTTGCAATATTTTGAAAAATCCTGAAAGGATTTTAGACATCCCGGAATATTGTAAGATATTTTGAAATGTCCTGATACATTTTAGAATGTTCTTACATATTCTAGAAGGTTTTGAAATATCCTGAGAAGTTCTAAAATATTTGGAACGTTGTGAAACATCCTGAAACGTTTTAGGACAATTTGGAACATCCTCTAATACATTCTGAAATGTTTTTAAGCATCCTAGAGAATTTTCTAGATATTCCGAAATGTTTTAGGACATTTGGGAACGTTCTGACGAATTCTATAAGGTTTTAGGATGTTATGGAAGGATTTGAAATATCCCAGAATATTTTAGGACATTTTGGAACGAACTGACATATTCTGAAAAGTTTTCAAATATTACAGAACCTTTTCAAACATCCCGGAACGTTTTGGAACCCTCTGATATATTATGGAACGTTTTGAAGCATCATGAGAGGCTTTTAAACATCCTCGAACATTTTGAAACATTCTGTAATATTTTGGAAAGATTTAAAAGTATTCTGAAAAGATTCAGGACATTTTAGAGCGTCCTGATACATTCTGCAACATTTTGAAGCATCCTGGGAGGTTTCGAGACCTCCCAGAACTTTTAAGAACATTTTAGAACGTTATGACACATTCTAGAACGCTTGAAGGCATCTCGACACATTCTGGAATGTTTTAAAGCATCCTGAAAAGTTTTGAAGTATTCTAGAACGTTTTGAGATATATTGGAACATCCTGACACATTCTGGAACTCTTTGTAGCTAACCAAGCTTGCTTCGCTCGCAAGGAAGCGAATCATTATTCCTGATGATCCTGATTAGCAGCCGACTGGACCGAAAGCGCGCTTTACTTGACAGATATTTAGAGTTTTTTGGATGAAGATTTTGTGTTTGATTATCGTATTCATGCAAAAAAGATATCCAATGATGTAACAGTAACTCACGTGATGTAGAAGTAAGTCAAGTGATGTCTACGTTAGATTTTTTGTTATGATTTTCATCTCAGAATATTATTGGCATTTATAATTTCAATAAAGATGTCATCAGTATGAGCGAATGCGATGCATGCCGTTAGCAATAAATACATCAAAAGTTAATCAGCAGTTAATTTGCGATGGATCTACAACAATTATTACGATGTGATAATGTGGAAGTCTTGAGTGTTGTTGTTATTACTTATTGCATGACTAAATGTGAATAGTTCACAATAAATATATAAGTGATTTCCATTTAGCAGGAGCGATGAAGTATTTTGATTTTTACATCATGCTGTTTTCAAAATCGCAGTTAGTCAAGCGGTCAACAACCCAGAAAGTAAAATAATCCAGCGGTTGGCGTTCAAAGCTAATTTTTTCCTTTGTCTTATGACAAATGGAGGCAGACAAATAATTAGAAAATGTCAAAACTTTAAACATTGTGGTAAAAGCAAATGTCGACTTCAGTTGATGATTTGAGATGTCGACACATGATACGCTGTCTTCAAGATGTTTGTTTCTTCGTGCAGTGAATATAATGTTAGATATATACTGTTACACCACGTAACAGATATATTTAAAACATAAGAGCGAACGTAGCAACTCCTGAACATGTGTTCATGATCATAATCTGCATCTCAATGTCAGAGTCAAAATATTGATGTTTCCTCGTTGTTATCATAATAAATACCTACAAAATGCTTAATTACAGCTGTTTAAAGATTTAGATTGAAAACAGAGCAAGAAATGAGAGTTAAGAGATTTAGAGAAAATCTCCTGGGATCTTACCGAATGCGGCATTATTGTCAGTGGAATTAGAGTGCAATTTCATGTTTAAAACACCGAAAATTTGGTTTCTATGTATTCCTTCAAGCATCGCTTCGAATCAAATAGAATTCAAAAGCTGCACTAATTCATACCACTTTACTTATTCTACAGTAAGAACTATTTCTTACAAACTTAAGAAACTGTATGAAAGATGATATTAAAGCATATTCATAAGGATGGATTATCTCGACTATTTCAAAAAGAACTTAGTTGCGATTCTCAACTTTTTAAGATTATTAGATATTTGATCGTTTGAAAACTTATCAAGCTACAGATAAATTCAACCACGACTGATATAATAACCAAGCAATAGTTACGCTGGGGCCACATTAACGTTTAATGAAAATGAAATGGAAAATCAGGTTCAATTTAAGCTTGACTTTCCAATCTTAGATCTTCTGGAAAGCTCCTTGATAAGATGTTTATTTACAGAACAATGAACAGAATTCCCAAGCACAAGTTGATTTGTTTTCTGATCGACAGAAAACAAATGCAAACGACCAACCCCTGTGAGAAAATAAATCACTTTGCTGAACTAATGCATCCGTATGTCACCAACAAAGCTCAAGGTTAAACAGACAAAAATATACACCCAAAGAATTCCCAATTCCACAAAGTATTGATCAGCCTTTAGAAGAATCTAACGAACGATTGTAACGATAAATTCCGGAAATAATCTCATACGGAATAATTTTACGGGATGTGCCCCAAGTGGCATGTAGATATTCGAAAATATAATCCAGAATTCTAAAGTTAGATGAACACTTGTAGATGGAATTTATGTTGGAAGCTTTGTCTCAACTTTGAATGATAATATTTACCCAAAGATTATACAATCAAATCAAATCATATTCATTTGTTGATGATAAATTTAGAAAAGTTATTTTTATTCGAAGAACATCTGTTGGCTTGAAAACTGATAATTTACGCACTTCAAACATCAAATTAGACGGTGAACAACTGAAAAATCGACTGCAAAGTTTCAAACAAATTTTTTTCAGATTATAAAGATGCTAAGATGAAAAGAAACCAATTATTTCTTTACCTTGAGTTTAAAATAAAAATTGATAAATAAAAAAATACATATTGGAATATCCCTTTGTAAAAGCAGTTAACTTTTCAATTTTCCTAGTCATAATTCAATTTTCTATCAAATAAAAACCAACATAAACCAGATGATCGCAGATATGATAAATATACTTGCAAGCCATAAAAATGTCGATTTTCTAGCAGCGAATTTCCGGGAAAAGTTCGTCATTGAGGTAACAAGGAATCCAATATAGTTATCACATAAAATACAGAAATTTATCAGCATGCATTATGACGTAAGGAAAACAAACGAATGAGATGAAAGAGGAACAAAAAGGTGTCTGCTTTTCAACAATTTGAAATTTTTATAGAGTTAATTATTAATGATAAAGTCATTATCCAAATTCGCAAATTCAGTATAATATGATAGCAATTATACGCATTTGTAATTAGTGTATTATCGACACTAAATTAAATAAATGGCAGCAGTATTACTGCAAATTAGATTAATCCAACTCTGTATTCCATTATTCCATATTGGAAAAGCTTTTGAAAATATCATAACGACTCTGGCTTTTGAAATATATAAATAAAGTCATCTGATGAATTCCGCGTGTGAGTGACGTCACTATGAGCGCGTGAATAGCGTGAATTGTGCGTGAATTCGCGCTGTCGTTACGTCACGAACCAGGAAGCTTTGTATGGAGAGATCGAGTGAGGCGCGTCACCACGAGATTGCCAATTCCCTTCATTAACAATGGTTGAAGAGTTGTTGAAACAGCCGCCAGGAACAGCACCATCGCTAACATCCGCGTGCGGGAAGATGGTTTTTTCGGATAACGTAAGACATCAACAAAAATTGACAACAAAATTATGCTCTGCAAGTCATTGTATTTCGTGTGCGATCGGAAATTTTCGGGTTTCCTTCGAGTAGAAATTCAAGTGAATTCTGAAGAATTGGAAGAAAGTGGATAAGGAGCTCTTTGAAATAACATCTTTTAATATACTTGGCTCATTGACTACTTTAGACAATAATTGCTTGTGATGAAAAATAGATTATTTATAAATTTTGATTCTATTCTAACTTTGGAGAGGCAGACTTCCGCAATTGCAGTTTTATGATCCTCAAGAGGAATAACAGCGATAGGACCTCTCCTCCTGAAGAAGCAAGCCATCATTTTCTTATTTAAGCTTTTCTCGTGCATTACTTTTGTGGGCTAATTTATTTTCAAATGCTCAAACTGAAAACTCTTGTTTGGTTTTGGGGTCATAACTACAGATCCAAAATTAATTTTCTCTAATAATATTATACACCTTAAATATTCTCCATATAGAACTTGTAAAGTATAATAATATCTACTGGAACTGGAGCGGGTCCAATGTCTAGATTCTATGAGTTATATTTCGATATCCCTTCAGCAATTTCTTCGCATGAACGATGACAATTTTTTGCTGTCAGAGAATTGTGATATTTGTAAGCTTACAGACAAAGTTTGGTGTCGATTTTACTATTTGCTACAATTTTGCAGAGAATTAAAGAGAAATAAAACTAGATAACCAAATTCATCAAAAAACGGTAAATATGGGCAAGACACATTAAGCTTTTTAGAAATCAAATTTTATAGTACGGAAGTGTTGATCCAGAATATGGTCGGCCATTTGAAGCACGAATTGTAGAAAATGTCCAAAAAGTGGAAAATTTTGTATCTTCAGATTTTAGACTCCACTACTGTTAAAATAGCACAAGCAAACAATGTTTTACTTGTATAAAGTAAGACTGGTCTAGGGTTTAGTTGTACACCTCACATTATAGTTGCAATTGTTTGAACCGAAAGTACACTTTACTTGAAAAATTTTGAACTTTTTCGCATACTTCAAGAATGATTAGCAGTAGGATACTGGAATCCAGTATTTGAGATTGCTGTAGCATCTTGATGGTCATCTTCCAATTTTGTACCAATCGACTGGGCCAGAAGTGCACTTTTATGTTAAACTTTTCAAATTTTCCTCATAAATTCAAAACAATCAGTCGTAGAATATTGAAATTTCGTATTAAGCACTTCTATAACATCTAGTTGTGCACCTCGCATTATAATTGCAATCGTCAGTACCGGTAGTGCACTTTACTCGAAACATTGTTTGAATTTTGGAAATTTTCGCATAAATTTGAAACCATCGGCTGTAGAGTATTGAAATTTAGTATTTCAGAATTTTGATAAATTTTGGGCATAAATTCAGTGCAGCTGGCCGTAAAATTTTGAAAATTAATATTTAGGAATATTGTAGCATAAGAATGATGACCTACTGTTTCCATAGCAACCGATTGAGCCGGAAGCGCACTTTATTTGACAGATTTTTCGTATTTTCTGGATAAATGTAAAACAAATTACCGTGAAACGATGGAATGTTGTGTTTGATTATGCAAAAAATATATCTAATGATGTACGAATCAGATGTTTTAAATTGAAAAATGCTGTCTTATCTGGATTCTCAGATTGCTTGCACCTGAACGGGAAGCAGTGCAGGAAAAAAAATGCAAGGAAGCTTGAACAAATACAGGACTCTTCAAAGTGAGTAGATACGTGTTTCGTCCTTATTGAAATTCTTTAGTACAGTCTAACCAAGCTTTAGATGATCGACCTTATAAGTTAGTGGTACAATGAAATACATAGCATGCAGTAATAAGAATCTACTACAGTGCCATCTACCGTGATACGGCCAAAGTGACAGATTTGAAGAGATACAGGACACACATATTTATACGTCATAAAACCTGGACCTTCCTTTCCCTAACTGAAGGATTGTTCTATGAATTTCAGTAACGCACAGAAATAATTGTCACGTCACATTACCTAAGCAATGTTTCCCTTCTCCCTTTTTTCGTTTTGAGTACGTTTTTCATGGTTTCATGAAAGATTATCAAAAAAACCTAAATACTTCGGACGCTAAATGCAGCAAATAAAATGAAATTTTTCATGAATGTATCATTGGGACCCATCTGCTAAAATAAAATCCATTCAATATGCGCATGGAGCCTCCAAAGCTGCGGACTTCAGAGCACGAATAGCCAGAACTTATTCCAAAAAAAGAGCGTCCATATTCTTGACATTTACTAAATTTCGTCATTTTTCCCATAGCACTTGATAATTTTTCGTTCAAATATATTAACGGAAAATTTATTTTTCAATGTTTGTTAGTTGAATTGAAAATTTGATATGCCCAGATTGTGAAGTGGATGAGAGTAGGAAATTAATCATAACAAATTTTTTGTGTAACGTCTTTCTTTACATTTATTAATTTTTATTCAAATTAATGTCAACCGCTTTCGGGTATTGAAGTATCCATCATCAGGACGGGTATTAGTTAATGAAAGTAACAGAAGGTTGAAGCAGAATTTCCAAGCAATCCGAGATTAGTGTGTTAACTTTGAGTGGACAATCCTCAATAAACACAAAAATATTAATAAATTTAAGGGCGCCCCGTATCTTCTGTATATTCTTGATGAATATTGACTAACATGTGGTGTTAAGCGCAAATCTGAACGAATTTTGGCATTATCAACATTGACCAGTGTCTATGACACTCAATGGGTCTAAACAATTTCTTTGATTGGCATTTGTTTATGCAAAATAGAAAGAAAGCAAGTAGAGCAAAGTACGGGAAATTTGATGCAATATTGTAGAAAATATACAGCAATTTTATTTCACAATGTATCTTCAGAGGTGCACATGAATTATTCCATAGATAATTTAATTTCAATGTAAAGTGAGCTATAAACAAAAATAAAACAATTTTGTTACTCTAACAGCGGATAAAAAGAAGGAAAAATTTCTGCAAGTAATAAAATCTGAAACAATATTGTAGTATTGGACTTGAAAACTGTTTAATAATTGAATTAAAATTGAACAGTACAGAAGACAGCCAAATTGCTAGGTTACTAGGTTTCATGACAAACAGAAAATAAAAGCTCTTGCAATAAAATAATTTCCTGAATATATTTAGAGTTATTCTCTAAATAAATCTCAAGAGAAGTGTTTGTTCAAGAGAATATCAAACACTCCAATAATTCCAATCAGATAAAGCAATATATTTTTTATTTACTGATTGAAAATAAACCATACTGATATTAATTTGTTTGGCAAATGAAGTATGCAATATTTTTAGCCTTAGTCAGTTCCTAATTTATAGCCTCTCTATAATTGTGACTCGATAGTTATTTTCTTTGGCTTGGTTCAGTAAACCTGAAAATAGTATTACAACTATCAATCATGTCGTACACTGAACGTATTCCTAAAAATAAACATAAATCAAGCTTTATTACAACAATAGATTTTGTGGGAAAATAAACACCATTTTAATTAAAGCGACAGATAGATCATTAATTAATATTTGCATATTAATTTATTCAACAATGATAAAAACCAGTCTTAAAGGGAAAAAAATGTTGGTTGACGAAAGTGAGATACAAGAAACCACCCATTATGTGTCTATGATTTGCTGAATTACGGTAGTTGGAATTTACCTTCAATAATGAGGAAGTTCACATACGACGAAATACTGCTCTATTATGTTTATTCACGAATCTCTTTTCATTGAAATTTCTTCTAGTTTATATTCGTTTCCTACCGTATTTTCCGTCCGCATAAAATATTGCTTTCCAGCAAAAAACTACGTACCAAACCGTGGAAAACCAATATACATGACAATATAAATTCCAACATTCTAATTTCGACGTTTTGTGTTTGCATTCATGTCGTTGGACTGCTTGGTCTATTTTGTGTCTAGTAGTGCGTATTCATCATTAAACAAAAACACTTTGATACGAATGAGCTGCTGATTGATTTTTAACCGGGTGGAATCCATCGTAACACGGTCAGCGTTTCATTTATTTATTTGAAACGATCGGGCATTTATCAAAACCAAATTGGAGGTGATGCTACTATTTTCAGTTTGATATTAACTACTGTATATATGAAAATATGAGAAGAAATACACGATAAAGTTTAAGTGATAAATATAAATCACTTTCAGTGATACGTTGTTAACGCGTAGATAATTTGCTTATCTACTTCCAAACTTGGCAGACTCAGCGGAAGTAACAGTCACCTCCTTACCAAAAACCGCGAAACAAGACAAGGTCATTTTAATGTATTTCAGGCTTCAGGAGTAACGATTATCTTTTTCTGGAACACGGTGCTTCAGCTCTATCTATCTTAATTTACCTTAATTCGCTTGTTTTCTAAGTTAGAGGCTACGCACCAGTCCAATGTAAAGAGATCCTTACACAGATAAAAAAAAAAGAATTATCACAAGAAAAAGACCCAAAAGGGAAACGGAAGAGTTATTACTAAATGGCCTGCAACTTAGAAGATTAATAATTTCTGTAATTTACAAAAGAAACATTTTTGCAAAAATAAGTCCTTATGCAACATATCTGCGTGTTGGAAAATTTTAATTAAAAAATTACTCAAACGTATTCAACAGAATTACACAAGAATTCTTCTCGTAGTTTCTGATTCTTTTATTGTAAAATGGACTAATGAAATATCGTTTATCCAGTACTTCCAATATCCTTTTATGTTCGAATCGCAAATTCCACGTCTTCTGTATCGGAATAACGGAAGCGTCACGTACAAATTACTTTGTTAGATCTATAGATAAATATTGACACAAAGGCCTGTCGATATAGCTTTGTATAGATTAGCTACGCTGTTAATCTAACTCTAGAGACAACTACAATTCAAATTGGTAGTGATCTTTGAACATATATTGTAGATACGACATTGCTCCAGCCAATAATCTATTTGAAAAGCCAATGTACGAACCCTAGTTAGGACTAAGTTTGTTAGTTACTTGTTGCCCTTACGACTTCATAGAATTCTTCATCCAAAAAATACTTTATGAAAAAATTTGCTGTAGCCACACAAATTTCATGGCAAGTTTCATCGCTGTTTCAGAAATTTAGAAAGTTGCATCAATTAATTGTATATTTCAAAGTGACAGCTGTCATTGTCAAAGTAACAGCTGGCATTGTTAAAGAGACAGATGGCGATTATTTTTCAGTCCTTACTTAAAATAAATATTTTTGAAAATTAAGAGTTCTTTTCTAGATTTTCGGGGTCATTAATTCATTGAAACATACAGTTTCGACATTTGAGTGCCGGAAGTGTTATTAGAAAATGGTAACGTGGATTTCACTACTTAATTATTTATTTTTGATATCTACTATAGGCTTATTTCCCCGAGAGCTTAAAATTGATACCAAATTAGACATCATTTAAATAATTTGTGGAAGAAACAATTGACAATCATTTAAATATCCTCTTTGACACTTTTATTAGAATTATCTCCACAAGAGTTTTAATTTGATATCAAACACGATAGAGCCAAATTACTTATTTGAAAAATAATTGATGAACATTTGCATGTGATGTCAAAATATGAGTGATAATAACTCTAATTCCACATTATGATTCTCATTATTTCTTTGGTTCAAAAAAATATAACGAGTTTTATAATAATTTAAATTTTGATAATAACAAATGAACCGCTGATAATTTTGAAAAATGTTTCTTGTGAATGTTATGCCAAATTATTCAGGGATTAATTTTAGTTGTTTCATATTTAATAATAAATACTACCGTTTATAAAATAAACGCAAAGAACTAAAAAGTTCCATCAGCAAAGTATTAGTACCACTGGTTAAAACAAGCTCATCTACGAGCTTGAACCTAGCTTTTTGATGAAAAGCTTGAATATAAAATTTCAGTCAAGAATTCGTACGCGTTCTTAAGTTATCGTGTTTGCAGATAGACCGATGACTCTTTTCAAAATTATGTTTTTCGGGTTCAGTAGGGTCTCATCAAAATCTCGAACTGTCAAAAAACAAGATTCGAATACTTCCCCTATTATATTATAGGTCTGGGAAATAAAAAAAAGACTAGGCTCTGTGCTAAATATGAAGAAATGGAATTTTGGATTAAATGAATCAATAAAATCAAACCTTAATATTCTGGGCCAGGGCTTGCGAGATTCGATACAGAAAAAAAAATAACGCAGAAAGAAGTACATTATTTTAAACGGATAACTTCAGACCTTAGCAAGCAAATGCACTTCGTATTTTTTTTTGTCTTGAATTCCGCAAACTTCAGCACTCCAATCTTTCAACACTTAGCACAGAACTAAGTTTTTTCTTACTTTTTCGGATTATTTTTTACTGGATTCATTTGAGTAATGTTTGATATTGTCACAAATTTCATTGTGATTATTTTTTATGACAGGTAGCAGTACAAATACATATTTTACAAACTCGTATGACCACAAAAATCGCTCACACTTATGTACTCTTACGAAATGACTGCTCACGTGCCTTATATACTCTACTCCAACAATTGGCCAACATTCAAATGTCTGACAGTTGAACAACAATGAACCAGCATTCAAATACCTGACAACCACCGAACATCTAGTAACCATATGCTGTCAATCTCATCCGACAATTGAACACCGACTAGATTATTAGGATTACAATTACAATAAATTATTGAATGAATAGCGAATTCAAATGAATAATAATGTAAACTAATGACTTGAAATATTTCACATCCGTAACAATTATATGTTTTCCAGCAAATAAAAAATTATTGCACTATTGTTGTCAGCCAAACTTTTTCTATTTGATCTAGTTTTATTCAATTTTAAATACTAGTTTGACTTACAACAAAGAAATATCACGTTGAATGTAGCATATTGACTAGTATTTTTATAAATATCTCAACATTTCTCTTCAAAAATTTTCTCAAATAATTATTCAAGTCTACAGCACTGAAAGCAAATTCAATTGAATAAACCTAAAAATCGCTTCATTTCGTTTTATACTCAGATATTTACTATATTCATCTATATATTAATACGTGAAGAGAAAACTTTCCACCCCCATTTTGAGCATATTGCATGCACGAAGGAATGTTAGATTTGGCATACTTCAAGTTTTTATGAAGAAGGAATGCAGGAAGCTAAAACTATATATAGGCAGTCCCACTTTAGGTTCACGTGAAGAGAAAACTTTGTAACACGCGCCCGAAGGTATGTGAGATTTGACATACTTGTAGTTCATATGGAGGAGTGCAGAAAGCTAAAACTATATATGTTGTCTCATTTCAAGTTACCGCTGAGAACGATATTATTTTTTGCTAGAATATATCGAGAAATATGTCTTGGGTAAGAAGGGGAACCGCTATTTTTCATTTTAGGTTCGGATGGAGCGTCGAATACCAAATCAATTTTACCTGAACTCCCCGGGGATGAATAGTTAAATTGATTAATGTTCAAAATTAGCAATATAATCAATTACGATCGAATTTCGACCACTGGGCGATCACTAGTTCGAATAGTTTTCTCAGAATGCGGCCAAAACATTACTCTGGACAAAGCAGTATATTAATATAAATTATTTTAGATAATCTGTTCAACAATTAAAATTCATAATAAAATATTTGCTCATTTGTGGATTACATTGAGCTCTATTTAAAACTTCATGTTGATTTAGTACATTTGATAAAAATATTGTAACGTGCGAGAGTGTGGAGGCTTGTGAAGGTGACCTTGCATGGGCAAGGTCTTTCGTCCTCGTAGCGTCGCATCGCGCCGCATCACATCATCCTCCCGATGAAAGCCTCTAGCAATATTCCAGAAATGTGGTAGAACATTCGAGAAATGGATATTTCTATATATAAACGCAAGCAAACAATTTGAGAGGAGTGTAATGGTCAAGCTAGAGCAGTGAATATCAAACAGTGAAGTGATCAGTGGATATAAATAGTTAAATATATATATACAGGGTGTAACAGAAATAAGTACATTAATTTTAACCAGTAATAGATCTCGTCAAATGTAACAACTTTTCCGAATACATTTTGTCTGTAAGCTCCTTAGATAACGAGTTAAAATTCATTGAAGTTTAGTCAAAAATTTCACTGTGCGCCCATGGATGATTCTGAATGTTTGACATTTGCTAGAACAATGACAGATGTCAATAAGAATACGCACCTAATTTGCAAATTTGAACAGTCGTCGGGCAGGTTCTGTAAATTGTACATGGGATTACGCCCTAATGACTTATTTATTGAACTGAAGAATTAGGCTGTAGTGTCTTTGTGCTTCAATAATGTTTTTTCACTGCTTACAACTGTTATGAAATTTTCATGACATATTAAATTGAAGAATTCAACTGTAGTGTCCTTGTGCTTCAATAATATTTTTTCACTGCTTATAACTGTTATGAAATTATCATGACATATCACTAAGCTGGAAAACTAAGAGAATTTTGGCAATACATACTTTCGCTTACTGTCTTTAGGTTAGATTTACCATTGATTTACCGTTGAAATCAATTCTCCAAGATAACAGTCTTATTTATACCTCAGTGACTTCTAAATTAATTTATACTCTAACAGAATATCAAGAAGATTATGAATGATCTTGCTTTTATTATGTATTACTGATGTAACACTCAGAACATCTCACATGACGAAGGTCATTGAACTCACAGCAATCAGCTGGGCACGCTGAATTAACTAACAGTCAGGCTAACAATCAAGAGATGGCGACACCAATAACTAAAACTTTAACAGTGACACTAAAACAGTGTTTCTTTGAACAAAGAATGCTAGCTAAGCATCCCTTAATAGTACCGAGTTGCGCAGCGTGTATCTTTGTGGTCGAATTTAAGGATAAGACAATTAGAAAGGGTGCATTGAACACCTCTTGTTGGACCAAACCAGAGAGTACTTGACCGAACTTTCAAATGAAGTGATCATTGTTTGAGAACTTCTGCTTAAAACAGCAAGACGCAAGACATGCGCGCCGGCTGTGCACAAGCACGCAAGAGAAGTTTCGAATAGTTTTTTCTCCAAAAATGAGACTTGTTCAAAAGATACAAAAGAAGATAAAATTCTGAAGAGAGCGACAAAGGTAAGTGATAAAATAAAATTTATCGAATCAATAAATTAACGAAGAAATTATAGGTCAACTGAATTATAATAAGTGTTCAAAATGACCACCGTTATTATCAATACAACACTGAAGGCGTCGACGGAATGAATCATTTACTCTTTCTAAAATCTGTGGGCTATTGCGAATACTTATAGCTGCATTTTCGAGTCGTTCTCGCAAAACTTGTATTGTATCAATAGGATCTGAGTATACCAAGTGCTTCATGTATCCCCACAAAAAAAAGTCACATGGATTCAAATCTGGCGACCTGGCAGGCCACGCAATAGGACCATTTCGTCCTATCCATCGTGCAGGAAATTTTTCATTCAACCAATTTCGTACTACTAGTGCATTGTGACAAGATGCACCATCATGCATGTACCACATGTCTCGACGAATACAATATCTGTACACTCGTTATTTGTGAAGGTAGACATTCTTTTTTTTCAATCAATATAATAGTTATTATTGTACCAATCTTTTATAATTAGAAATAAATAGTATCTGACAACTTATATCTGTCAAAATCGATTGTCTCATTGTTATTGCTACTTGATCAAATTATGCTAGAACCTGAACGGCTCGTCAATTTATGGGGGGGTAAAAAGGCTAAAAAAAAATGAGATTTCAGGAAAAAGTTATCAAGAAATATTGTTACACTTAATGAGTCCTATAACTGGTTAAATTTAATGTACTTATTTCTGTTACACCCTGTATATATATATATATATATATATATATATATATATATATATATATATATATATATATATATATATATATATATATATATACATATATATATATATATATATATATATATATATATATATATATATATATATATCTGCGACTTTGTTCAAGTTAGCATTAAGTGATAAATAAATAATATAGTGTTGTTAGTGATATTCAGAAGAATAAATTTTTTATTTCATTTAAAATTATTAAATAGTTTCCAATTATAAGCAATTTCGAAGCAATAAACATTACAATATAAATAATCTTCAGATTGACAAAATGACAATCATTTCAACGAGATGACAAAATTATCGATTTATTAATTTGGCACATTCAATATATTCAACAAAAGTGTTCACGAAATGAATTGTCAAGATTGACAGTTATTAATATTATGATACTGGTCGCTCGACGACGGAACTTTCTTGATAAAACTACGAAAATCGTCGCATCCATAAGTATCATCAACATGTTCATGGATTGCTAGACATAATTAGGAAATTATTCGCAAAAAATGTAATTGCATTTGATGTACGAAGGTATATTGATAAATAGTTGGCCTAGACCACTTTCAATTGACAAAAACAAACGCAGTTGCTATGGATAGTGGTTTGACATTTAATCAATAGATACACAAATAGAATGAGCTCCCATTGCCTGAAAGCCTACCTAATAACTCTTATTGAATAGAATGGATAGTATAGAGAAATGAATCGGTGATAGATCAATCCAATTATTTATCAATCATTTCTCACAGAGCCCTATATAAATAACTTTCAGTGAGTCACCTACTATATAATTTTTTTTATTTTTTATCCAGTTGAAGTTTACGATGTCCCTCATCTGATGAAAATATAAGTCTGCTATACTTGGTTAAATTTTCACGGAGGCAACCAACGATAAAAAATTGTGCATTTTGTTCTTTGTAACACTTTTTATTGCCTTATGAAAAAGTGTCCTGCAAATTGCTTCAGGATAGTTTTCTATTGGTCATAAAAACCTGAAGAAGTAAAACCGTCAGTTGTCAGCTGGGTACTTCAATGTGTAGAACCTCACATGATCGATCCTAGATGAAAATGTTCCCACTAAGTCAATATTGAACCAACTGCTAAATGTCAATTGCTATTTAGGAATTGTGCTAACATTTTCTTTATATACCCACATTTAAAAATGTCTCCAGCGTTGACTTTTATCGTTTGCACCATGAAAATTGTTTGCCAAATATTCACCAGAATTCTGTATTTCCAGATGATGTTTCCTTTCAATTTGATTTGTGTAAAGAAAACGAATATGGAAATCAGAAGCTGATGAAATATGTGGAAAATAAAATAAATCGAGTGATTGAAATCGGGAATAGAATCGAAAAGTTGAATTACCAAATGTCATGAGAAAATGCATGCTGCGGTGTCTGGAGCAGAAAGATATGAATTTCCCTGAAGAAATGAATGCGGGATGTGATTGATAAGAATGAATACAATTGTGTGAAAGTTTGATGACAATCAAATGAATAAATAATATTTCTGTTAATTTTAGATATTTCTACCTTGTCAACATATAAAACTTGATGACTTAATACTCTTAGGGATAGAGCTGATGTTATAATTCTAGATTTCTTGTTATAGGAAAATAACGATAACAGGGAATGATTCCCAAGTTGGTGATGTAATTTTACGATTCGCTGTTCCTTTCTCAGAGTGTGGAAAATAGTAATAAAGACAACAGTCAAGAAACAATTTGCTTCGAATAAACCGAAAACATCCTTATCTCACCTCCGTAGATTAGTGTCAGAGGCGTCGAAACAGGGGCAATAGGGTTGAGGGCAAGTGGAAGGGCTCGTTAAAACGCACACCTGCCTCCTAAATCATCGTTAATGTGACGTTTAACGCTAGAGCAAGTCGCTGAAGAGAGATGGAATAGAACAAGCAGAGAAAAGAGGAGAGATATGCCCTTTGCGGCCCGGAATTGCCACCATTACGCCGCAGGTTTTTCCGGTTAGTTGATGGCGGTTAGTACCAACCATCGCCGCCAGAAGTATCCAAACACGTGCGGAATTAATTGCCAACTAGAATGGAATCATTTTATGATTAAAACATCAGGGTGGGAGCTTCTTCAACCCCAAACACAAAATTACTAATTTGAGGCAACTCTTTTTTTTATTGACAAACATCAAAGCATCTTCATTCAAGAACTTGACATTTCCAGCATCGGCTTTACTCCTTCAAACCCAATCAGGGCAAAATGGCTTTAGCCCATCTGTTGCGATTGTTTATTTATACCCCTGCCAAGCTTAATGGACGTAGAAGACACAATATAAACCAGAAACAGTCTCTATACATTAGCTTTTGTTTCACTGTGTGAATAATCTATGAACCCTCAACAATAGGTATGGAAATACGTTCCTTGTCATTGTGGGGGCGAATTTCCGAATAGTCTGTAAGATTTGTGGATTCTTAGACAGATAACGAGAATTTTGATTGAAAGAGGAGGACTAAAATTCAAATTAAATGATATTAAGTCAATATGTTTGGTTCTTAGAGTTCCCTCAAGCTCGTTGCTTTCAAGTTTACTGCCTTATCGGAGAAAGACAAATAATAATACGATAAGTACAAGTATTCTATTCGCGTGTTATACAACAACAATAAAAAATAAAAAATGTATTTCCCGAAAGGCGGTTTATTTATAAAACATAATAAAAGTTTTAAGTGGAAAAGTTTCATCTTCCCAGCGTTTTATTAACAGTCAAGAATTCCTGCGGAAGTAACTCAAGAATACTTTTGGGATCATCTTCCTTGTCATCAACTTATTAATAAATTTGTGTTTTGACGGCTTAGTCTTACAAGATTATTGGAAGAGCGTAATAATCATTTCCAGACTGTTTAAGGCAATTTATTCCCCAAGTTATACCCATCAGATAAAGTTGGAGTAAATAAAGTTTGAAATATTGAGGTGTCAGATTTCTTAGCCAGTTTAAATTATCTTATCTTGTTATTTAGTTGCAGAACTTACAATAGGAGGTAATTTGTAGCGAATGAAACGAAAATTAGTGACAGCAAGAAAAAATAACGGAAAGTAATAGCATGGGACTAGAAATAAATATCAATAAGACAAAAATAATGAAATTTGGGGTACTAACAGATGATAAAGAAATAAAAACGAATATAGACCAAGAATGAACACGAAATAGAAAAGGAATTAGAAGGAGAAGACATGGTAAAAAAAAAAAAGAGGAAGACCAAGATCATCATGGATGATTGAGGTAGAAGATCTAAAAACAGTGGGAACAACAAAATGGAAAGAGAAAACAAGAAATAGAAGGAAATGGATTGATATAGCAAATTACATCTAAAATCAGAAATGGAGAGTGATCCCTCTAGAAAAATGAATCTAGAAAGCTTCGTTTAGGAGCAGCGAAACTCCATAAGAATGCTAAGCCACAACATTATTATTAGTGAAGGGTAAATGTTAAACAATGTAACATAACGATAAGATAAACTATAAATGTTCAATTTATATTCTACAACAAGAAGGAATTTGTAATATAGGCATTTATTCATGCAAAAAATAGATCTAATTAAGCCACTTTCTTGGTTTACAAGCTTGCACAAGATGTAAGACGAAAAAAATGATTACGTATCGTCTGCAAACAATACAGATAACAAGTTTGGTTCGCAAATAAGGATAGGAGGAAGATGCAGACGTTTACATGTGCACATCATCATATCGAGCGCACGCCAAGTTGGAACTATTTTTCACATTTCAAATGATATGGCGATGTGCTCATTGTAAACATGTGCAACTTCTTTTTGACCCTCTTTTATGAACTAAAATTACTGTTTGTATTGTTTGCAGTCGGTAAGTGATTATTTTTTCATCCACCAATTTTGTCTTACATTCCGTGTATGCGTGTAAGCCTTGAAAGTGGTTTAATTGGGCTTGTTATATACATAAATATTGATTCATTTCACTTGCAGGTAGTAAATGATCAATGACGACTTTTTGCCACTATCTATCAACTATAGTTTAAGAGCCAGCGTTCCGCAGACTTACAGTATAGTAGCAAACTCCATATTAATGCTAGATATACTATTTCACCTGCCGTAGGTGAAATGGGGATTCACTTTTCGAAGGTTCCTTTGGGCGTGGCCAGAAGTCGAAAAGCATCAAAGTTGACTTCCAAAACGTGATCGCAGCATGATTTTTTTTTTTTGGGCGATGTTTAATTTATTTATTCTGTATTTCCATTTCGAGATGTACGTTTTGTTAGAACAAAATAAATAGCAAAATCGTTATTATTGTAATTGAAAAAAATTTGTAGATTTCTTTCTGAAAAATTATATGTTCATGACTTAAAATAAGAGTAATAAATTATAAAATTTGAAAAAATTATTCACATGTATTGATACTAATTCGCTGCCATTCCAAGTTAAGAGTGAGAGTCAATATTATACACCTTCATAAGCACGACAGAGAAACTATTATGCGATTTGCCTGCATTTTAGAACTGACCTATGTGTCTGATTTTTTAGATATATATGTAGAATAATAGCATAAATAATATATATAAATTGCGGTTTTGCTGAAACACTAGTTCCCTGCGAGATGAAGAGTGAGAGAGTCAAAATCGTACACCTTAGCACGACTGAGAAACTATTATGTGGTCTGCCCGCATGTCAGAACCGACCTATGTGTCTGTTTCTGTAAATATATGTAAATAACAATAATATAAATAAAATATATAATTTTCAGTTTTGCTGAAATAACGCAAATTTGTATAAGATTTTGGAAGCTTTGAAATTTCATAAAATATAGTAGGAACCGTAGCAAGTATCTGCTATTAAATTTTTCTATAAAAAAAATCATATATTTTATGATATCAAAACGGCAGACATGCTGCGATCAAGTTTTGGGAGACCATTTTGATGCTTTTCGACTTCTGGCCACGCCCAAAGGAATCCTCGAAGGGGAATAGTGGATCCCCAATTCACCCACGGCAGGTGAAACAGTATACCTAGCATTGATATGGAGTTTGCTACTATACTGTAAATCTGCGGAACGCTGGCTCTCAGTCTACTAGATCAACAACTGGAACAAAATTGAGTGGCGGGAATTTAAGGAATTATATTCAGAAGCATAAAATTTCACGTAAAAAATTTTATCAAGTGAAACAAAATCAAGTAACGGAACTACCGTTGGACAATAAACCAGAATTTGGAGATTCAAAAATAGATGCACCAATATTACTCTCTGCTTAACATGCAACATACAACAATAAAGCAGAAATTTTTAACAAAGGGTCATAAAACAGGGCCGTAGATTTTCCGTAAAAACATCGGGATAAAATCATGTGCATTTGCTCGGCATTGGTCTTTTCAGGCTTTTTAAATTCTTTTTGATACGATTTTCCTCTAATTTACGTTTTTCATAATTCTGCGCATATTTACGGCCCATATGAGACGATATCTCTGATTTTTTTGCCATTTTCACTTTAATATCGATTTTTACATATATTAAGACGAATATTTAAATTGTTTGACTTTGAATTCTAGTAGTTCTTCTCATGCTCTTTGCAATGACACCCGAATAAACGTCCCAGCTGAATGCACTCTCACGCTACACTAATTTATAATTTTACAGAACGCCAATTCAGAAAAAAAACACGCGCAATGACGTTACGGGCAAAACAAACGCTGCACGATAAAAACGTACAGACATGCTCTATGCAGGAGGGTGGGCACAAAGAAGGTCCCGTTTTTTGGTCTTTTGCTTACATCTCGAAAACGATGCGTCAGATGAAATTTTTCTATAATGCATTATGGAAGCTGATGAAATTCTCTACAACTTTGGTTCTATACACTTTTTACTTATTCCCTATCGTTGTTTAGATATGAGCTTCAATGAAAACAGCTAATATGTGAATATTGTCGGTTACTTTGTACAAGTGAGTAAAAACATAGAAACACATTTCTGAAAATCGACCGCTTTTCGGAGCTCATATCTAGACAACGATTAGGAATAGGTAAAAATTGTATAGAACCAAAGTTGTAGAGAATTCTGTCAGCTTCCATAATGCACTCTAACAAAATTTTCTCTGACGCATCGTTTTCGAGATATGAACAAAAAACCAAAAAACGGGACCTTCTTTGTGCCCTCCCTCCTAGAGCTTACCTCCGAGGGATGGAGACTTTCAATATGTTTATCTCCTAACTAGTCCAAACAAAGTTCCTTAAACTTTCTGCTTTCGACCTTTCCATCCACATTCATTCATTGCCTGGACTATTAATGAGTAAAAAGACATTTTAAAGTCAAACTGGTGAATTGAAAATGCTAGTCTGTCAAAAATTTCTAGTGTAGGAACAAAATTAGGTGACGAGAGATGCCAGAAAGTCCAATCAAGCAATGAATCATAATTCTAGGACATCAAAAAATGCTTTGTCCTAGTTGTTGCTTTTGATATACAACAGGGTACAACATGAAGTAATTTGTGACAATTGAAATAGAAATAACAAAAATGGAGAGCGAAATATGCCGTTTGTATCTGTTAACATTGGGTCCGTTGTAAACATAACTACAAGTCGGTATTAAAATATCTGGTAGTTGTGTGATATTGCAGTCGTCTTCAATGTGCACAACTCAGCATCTATAATTTTTTTTAAGTTAAATTATTCTACGTAATTTACAGCTAAAAATCATTTTTTTATGTCTAGACTCATAAAAATGTTCTTTATCCCCTGGAATCTTTCATATTTTCTATTAGGCTTCCATTCAAAATTAGGATTACCTAAAAGCAATCATTTTCTCGTGCTTCCTAAATGCAAATAAGAATTTTACATCCTGCTCCAACCATTGGAGATTCTCACCAAATAAAAGAATAAAAGGAAATGAGATCCCAGATGAGAACTACGCCTGTATCCGGTAATAGTCTGGCCGAGATCACAAAAACTGTTGGACCTCATTTGTCGTGATCGATTAGGAGTATGATAAAAAGAGTGTTAAAAATGTTGAGAGGTTAACAGATTTTGCGACAGAAGTAATTAGAATTATTGTTTTTTATTTTTATCTGGAAGCCATGAGGGAAATTAATAAATTCTTGCACGCAATATTCACATCCATTATGGAGTAATAAGGATGAAATTAAAATTTGAAAAATGTGCAGAATATTTGAGAAGTACCACGATACTAAGGATGAATGGAAAATTACATAAATGATTCATAGAATATTAAAATTTATCCCCAAATAACAATTCTACCAAATGATCTAAAAATGAAAGTACATTTAGCAATTTCAAATGATTTTCAAGTTTGCAGCACTACATTATTCCGTTTCTTGCGTGGGAGTTCATTCTCCGAAATCAATATCTCCATGTTCACTAAGGATGCGATAAGAAATCTTAACCAGCTACGAAATTTGGTGGCATCTCGTAATTTGGAATCAACACTTCCAAAGTTCTGGATATCTCGCTGCACACCTGTTCATAATTGTATCACATTTCAACAATACCATTCTCTCGTAATATTGAACCGAACTGTGTAGGATGTTGAAATTCAGTAGATTCCATTCCACGTACTACAATAAAATCTAAACGCTGTCGTAACGACAATTTTAGCATCTCAAATGCATCCTTTGTGAATGCAAGGAGGACACGGAATTATGACTGCTCCTTTGTTTAAGGACAATTTCCAAGTATAACTGAGAGAATGTTCTTAAAGATATATCGATATAGAGCTCGAAATGACTGCAGAATACGCCAGTTTTCTAGAAGAACTGCCCATGAAAATTACATAATTCTTCAAAATAAACTTTTCTGATTTATCAAATTATGCGGGAAGTAGTTGGAAATAGTCAGAGCCTCTAAAAATGGGCCTCTGTTTTGGCGATGACTTCCCCTTATCACTAAGACATTTCTTCAAGTTTGAGAATAAATAATAGTCGAAGCGGAAGGTTTGTTATTGCGACTACATACTACTTATGAGTCGGTGCATTATTCTGGACCTTTTTCTTCACCAAATACGGCCGACTTTACTTCAAATCGGCGTCGATTCGGTCCATCAGCTCTGCATAATATATACCAGTCATCGTTCCCTTCTGTTCCAGACAGTCGAAGTAAATAATGCGCATCCGATAAAACTGCGGTCAGGATCTTATTGGCTGATGGTTCCACCTTGGCCTTCTTCGACTTTAAACTGTTTCGACTGTTCTCTGATCTCTGGTGTGTTGTTCAGGATTAGAGACAGTGCAAACATTCTTATCACGGTTCAACGTGCTCAAACACTTTTTTAAAACGGTCAGACGATCGCGTTTGTTGTCGGCTGAAAATAAATGCGGCACCCATTTGACCCTTTCATGTTCCTGAATTTCATACATATTGAGCTTTTGTTCAATTAAGATGCTCGCAGGCTCAACCATTTAACTACTAGTCATTCGTCGATCGTCGATTACTGAATAGTGCGTATTCATCGGTTTGAACACAGCATTTCTTACTGCTTCTTATGTCATAATTGACCTGCGCATAATTTTCTTATAGGAAAAACGTACGCGGCTGCATTTCCAGCAATATTTATGTTGAATAAAGGGGGGGGTTAGTCCTAGCGCGTAGGATTATTTCACGTTTTTTGTATAGTTAATATGGATTATCCCTTTTCGGTCGAAGATTCACCATGATGACTAATCAAACTTTCCTTTGGTCTCTTGAAGTGATTTGTCTATCGAAAAATAACAAAATACGACATTCTTCATCATTTTTGGAAAGTGTTTAATTTTTCCCATTTAAACCAACGTCAAACACAAAGAGTACGACTAATTTTGCTGAAACTCAGTGTTTTTAGAAAAAATGCAACTAATCTAATTTAACCTCGATATGCATAGTGTTTCACAAGAATCAAGAAATACTTTTGATCTTGTCTTGAATCAAGACACGACCAAGACAAGAAGTATTTTTTATTTCACAAGACAAGACAAGAAAGTACCATCAAGAATCTTGATATCTTGACAGCGTCATTGTCAAAGTGACAGCTGTCATTGTCGAAGTGACAGCTGTCATTGTTATGGTGACAGATTGCGGCTATATTTTAGTCCTGACAATATAAATATTTTTGAAAATGGGGAGTCTCTCTCTAGATTTTCTGGTTGAAAAAGCTCACTTATAAATTTCAACCTAGCTTTTTAATAAAAAAAACTCAAATATTAGGTTCTAGTCAAAAATTCGTACGGATTCTCTAATTATTATACTTTCAGACAGACAGACCGACCGATTTCATTTGAACTTATGTTTCTTGGGTTCAGTAGGGTCTAATATGTGAAGATTCATCAGTCTTGAACTATCAAAAAAATCACAATTCCAATACTTTCCCTATTATAGGTCGGGAAAGTAAGAAGTATCTGTGAGTGTGATTTTTAAAACAAATATTTGATACATATCGAAAGCATAAGTCGTCAGTTTCCAATAATTAAATCGTTCATGTAGAGGGAAAATGTTCCGGTAGATTCCCTAATATTCCAAGTTGTCAACTCTTGGAAACATTGCTATATCAACAAATAATAATTGCAAATGCTGATTGAAACATTGAGTTTTTTTTTTGGTGGCCATCTTGGAAAACGTTGCTTAAATCGATTCATAACATAACTAACAGAGGGAGGATATAAGGTAGACCCTAACGCCAAATTGAGTAATCGGATTGGATAAAGCACCAGAGAAAGGTGATTCCCCCGAATGTCTAGATTAAGAAATATCAAGAATTCTTGAAACAAGACAAGAAATGCGTCGTCAAGAAATGGGCAAGACAAGAAGTTTCTATTTTCTTGTCTTGAAAATCAAGACAAGACAAGAAATGATCATCAAGACAAGAAATCTTGTCTTGATGAAACACTAGATACGCAGTGATGCCATCTCTCTGACTCTACGTGACTTTTTGAACCAATCGCGGATTTTTCCAAAATCGGTTATTGGTTACCCAAAACAGTTCAAGCGGTCAACCTTCTATTGTGGACATAATAATGAAGAAGCCACAATACCAACATCTGCCAGATTCGTAATAAAAAATTGAATTTACAAAATTTTATTCTCTACAATAGAAATTTAATTTGGAGCTGATTTAAAGGAAAGATAGATTTGGAATTAGATTCCTATAATTTTCCAAAAATAGACTGCGAGCTGGTGACAGGTAGATTTTTCCGATATTATATCGCATGCCTTTATTTAAAAGTGATTAAGGGCCTACAATTGGTAGGCATGCAATTCGCAAAAATAAAAAGACACGAACGGTCGCGGATTTCAAATTATGTAAGTACATGTCAGTGAACAGAGTGAAAGTTTTAGTAATAAAACCCTTGTGAAAAAATTGGCACCGTTCGCTAGAATAAAGATTCATTCACAATCGAATTTGAATATGGCACAATTTCATGCTAGCTTAAAATTTAAAGCCAAGGATATGAGCTCAGTAGTAACCATTCAAAACTAAAATTTTTAGTCTGCGTACTTTACGTTCGGATTGCAATGTTTGCAATGTACAAACTTTCACTTCAAGTCGCTAGCGAATTGGCATGCGCATTGCATCTTCTGATGATTCAACATGTGTTTTTGACGTTTAAAATAGAATAAAATAATAGAAGCCATATGCAAACAGTGAATTTCCGTTGATAGAGCTTGTTTTGATATTTGATTGATCGAATATTTCTTTTCTTCAATATTGACGAGAGATTATTGAATTTAGATAGCTTGTTATATTTATTTACCTAACATTCTCCAATAAAAACTGAAATTGGAAGTGAATAGATAACTGTAGCTAACGACTACTCTTCATGACCCGCAAGGAATTAACCTCTGAATTTGAAAATATATTCTTTCAAACGGAAAGAAGAATGAAGTATTTAATATTTGTATTAATGTGTACTTGTTTTCATAGATGGCATTACAAAATTTCAAGCAATGTTGAAAGTGGTTGTGAATGCTACAAATTTTAACCCTGCGTAATTTGAACTTCGAGTGCAAATTAAGCAGAGTCTAAAGTGGTTGTAAATGTAGCTTAAGAGTGATCCCGGCTAATTAAGTTTACATTTTTGGGCAAGATTTTTTCAAAATGTTCCACCCTTGAATTGACGAGGGATGCGAGCCAATTTTTTCACAAGGGTTTTGTGGCTTGAGCTTGCATTCGGAATTTCATTTTTTTTTTGCAAGATCATGTGGCCTTTTGGTCTGTCACAAGTTGCATGCCTTTCAGTACTAGGGTTAAATTTAAATCACTTTTGAAAAAGATACAATTGGTTTTTGCACTATGATAAGAAAGCGTGTATCGATCGATAATCTTTTTATTTCTCATTTGTGAGTGAATTTTCTACCCTCAAAAAGGCATGCAGTATAACCAAATGGATGACGGAAATATGTGCTATTCATCACATATTTTCATAGAGATTTATCATAGAAGAATAAGCCAAATAAGCCTATGATGTATGCTCCCAATAACAATCTGCAGCAAATCTCTTAACGTTGGATTCTCACAAATTTATTTGGGTTTGAATCAAATTGGCCAGCTCACAGAATCCCAATAACGGATAAGTGCGAAGTTTAATTGTCTAGATAAATTGCGTTAGTTTTACAACGTCGAATTTACTTTAAAGTAGTTTGAATTCCTAGTGCCAGATTTCGATTTATCAGCTATGAGAACTTGTAAGAGCGGCAGGAATCAATTCTAATCAAATATTACTTTCAGTTTATTCATATTTTTTCTACAAAAGTTGGTGAATTCTAATTGCAGCATTTATTGATCGAATTCATGCAAATTTTCTAATAAATTAATTAGACCTTTTGTGTTTATTATAAGATTGATAAATTTCGTACGGTCAGCCGTGAATTGCCGCATGGCTAACAGTAGAAGCAATGTGGGTGGACTACACATTTGTGCAAGAGTGAGAAAGTCAAATTATATTTCACTCTTGCACATATAGTAGGATATAGTAAGAAGAGACAAACCCATATTGCTTTTATTATCATGCATACCCCTTCAGAGCAAGTTTACCATACTTATTATATACAATCTTTTGCCAGTCGAAGGAAGACTAGAATGCAAGTAGAAACTTTCTTGTAATTAAATACAACTCTTGACTGGAGCATTTTGTTGAATAACTTTTCAAGCTGCATCGCACTAATCTAGGACTCAATACATTGCATTTGAAAACAAGAAATCCAGTGACAAACAACATTTTCACACGCAAGAGAACATAAAATGCACATAAAACATACATTCAGTAGGGGAGTTAAAGCTAAAAATAGCACCCTCACATCATTTAAAATGAAACAATAACAATATGCAACTGTGTTCCCTATGTCAATTCAGTGAAGGAGAGTACATGAATGAGGGCGGAATCATTTATTCTAGAAAATATCAAATCGAATTACACGTACGATGTAATAGTGGAACAACACGCGAACAGATTTTCAGCAGATAGAAAAAGAGAAGAATGATTTTTCCCATTATTCTGTTTATTTTCAGTTTTCTGATGGGATTGTGCAAAGAAAAGGAAAAACTAATATCAATAATAACAATAATAATCAACTAAAATGGCTGAAATTTTGGGCTACATCTTTCATAGCATTAACAGTTAACAGCGAATAATAAGAAAGATGAGCTTGATTGATAATGAAAGCAATGTGGGTGGTACTTGATGAGCACATTGCGCAGTGGGCTCTTGCGCATATATCCGTCTCTTTCTCTCTTACGATTTATGCAAGAGTGAGACAGTCGACTCACATCTTATTTTTGCACAAATAATACGTAATACTGCCATCTTCATGATGATGCTCCAAATTATCAATCCATTTTTGTTTGAACTATTTTGATTAAATGGTTTTAATAACGAAAATTCAGATAAAATTATGCTGAGAAGTAATAAATTTGACATTTCTCAAGGATATACTTTAGGGAGCATGAAATAAAAGCGAGAGATTCGTTCCAAGGCGAAATGAGACAATAATAAAATCATCAATAGAACAATATATAATTGGATGTTTCTGTCCTGCCAAAAATGTCAGTGGAAATAACCTCATCATTAAATATTATTCTGTCCTCTTGAAGTTAAGTTTTTTCCTCTCTTTTTCTCTCTGTAGAAAGTGTTGTTCCATTGAACTGTTAGTGATGTTTGTTCTCACGGTAATGATACGTTCGTGAATTATTAACTAGCTTGTGATCGCAATGACGTACACTATTAACTTTTCATGGGTGCAATATCAAGGCCGGGGTAAAGACTTTATCAATGAATAACAAGAGCTAATTTTATCCACACATAAATAAAATATTCTGTAAAAAACTAAGAAAGGAATCAAACGTGGTATGAATTTCATCGTAAATTATTATCAATCATGGAATGGAATTGAAATCCTTTAAATATGTAATCAAGTTTCATGTCTTATCAAAATAGACACAATATGCTGCACTGAACATCGGGAGTTAGTCAGAGCGGGCGGAGCCCGTTCGTCAGTAACGAAATCGCCGACTGCTGAGACTATGATAAAAAACGGAGTCACTACATTTATTTTAATGAAAATTCTGTCTAATTTCAGTTTCTACTTTACGGGTAATCAATTTTTATGCTTGTTTCCTCAGAGTATGTTAATAAAGAAAGAATTTTCGGAGAATCCAGAGGAGAATTCTTGTCGTCTGAATTATTCAACTTTGTTAATTTTGAAGGAGGTAATGTGCAAAATTCTTGTTTCATGCTCCTCAAGGGAGCTACAAAAGCTGAGACAAGACAAAAGCATATGAATAATTTTAATACGAGTTAGAAAATTTGTACACTTCTTCAAAAAAGGAAAAATATGTTCCAAAAGCGGAAATGACGTATTGATTATCGAGACTCAAATAACTGATAATTATTTTCTTTTCTTAAATAGTTAATGGGAATGATTTGGCAACTCCAACCTGATTAAATTAATTAAACACTTCCTTTACAAAGGAGTTTAATAAGAAAAATTTATATGAAGTGCTTGAAAGATGAGCAGGCTCGTCTCGCATAATTTTTCTACTTTAAGTAATGTAATAACAAAGGCTTGGAGGAAACTATAAAGACGATAAAAGGGCCAAGGGAGAGTAATTTACGCCTGATTGCACTTAACTAGAGAAGAGAAGGGTTCGGAATGAAAATTCTCTAATGGGTCGGTGCCGATATGATGACTTGCTTCGTAAGACGTTATACATAAAAGTAATTAACCGAATGTAAAATCGATAGTCTCGTTACGAGGCTTTACTCTTCATGTGCCGTTTCATTTAGAGCAAATTATGTGGTTCTGTTCTATTCCTTGTACTTCTTCTTGTTTAACGACGTACTACAACTTTACATGATCAAAACTTCATAAAAGATGGATTCAGGACTGTAGTAAAATTATATTTGTGGTGTTGTTAACTTGAAACTTCATGAATTAATTCTTAATAATTTTAGTAGAATTTTTCTAAAAGTGAAAACGTTCTCGCAGTAGTAAGTTTAATGGCCAGTTGAATCGCTCTTTCAGAAATTTAGAGTGTCGCATCAATTAATTGTATATTTCAAAGTGACAGCTGTCATAGTTAAAGTAACAGCTGTTATTTTCGAAGTGACAGCTGTCATTGTTAAATCCTGTATATCAATACCTACATGTAAATCTTATTGTTTTATTTATTTGATGAAGAATAATGATTCAGGATATTGTAACATTATATTCGAATTTTCAAAAGGTTCTTCTAGAAGTGGAAATACTTTCTGAATCAGAAAAATACAGCATTGTATATTATTCAATGTGTAAAGCTCGCCGCACACGATGCAATTTTTCAAGCAATTTTGTTCACTTGGCGCCGCACTGAGTGCCACGCTTGCTCCGATGCAAGAAATTTGGTGCGATGCGGGGTACTAGACTTACCACGAGACTTGTTTTTCAAGATAGGTACGGTGCTATTTTTCGCACTTGCTGCGCCACTGACTGCTGTCCACAGCCAATCAAAGCAGACGACGAAATCACGTGATTACATCACTGAGTTGTATGTGCCTCATTAGTACATTGTGTTTTGTGGTGTTTTAAGATACAAATAAGTAAAAATTATGGCTAGTGGAAATTAGGTAATGTTTACGTTCCCTAGCTCAGGGTGAATACCAAAAAATTAAATGAAAATTCCCTGACTTCCAGGTTTTCCAGGTTATTTTCAATAAAATTCCAGACAGTAAAAAACAAAAGTTTGATACAAGTTTCCATATAATCAGAGATAAATGTTGCAATTCTGTGTGAACCCTATAAATCTGTGAATTAAAAACAAAATCGCAACGAACTTGATATCATGAACGAATTTACATTAATCGACAAAAGTAAATGTACTTTAATAAATTTTTTTTTCATGAATTTATAGATCTGGAAGACTTATAGATTTGCACAGATGGCCCTAGTATATTAAAAAGTGAAAATATACTTTTATGAGTAATAATGCATAAATATCCTATGATGTATTTTTTCCAGACAAATATCAGAAATTCCCTGACGATTCCATGACATTTCCAGTTTATCTAAATTCCCTGACATTTCCAGGTTTTCTACGTTTGGTATACACCCTACTAGTTCATCAAACAAAATGTTGAAAACTCTGCGGCCTTGATTCCTTCTCAAAAGTCACTCTCTTGACCAAAGTTTTTTCTTCTTTTTTTTTCTGTCTCGTGATTCGCAAGCTATAACTGCAGCAAATGCTCCTGCTCTTCTCCGACGATTAGTTTCGGCAACATCCATACTTGTAATGTGAAAATCTACCAAGTCTACGTTCTAGTGTTAGAATGAGTGGCGCAGCTTGCATCGTGTGATGCGAGAATAAGTGTCACACTAAGTGTACCTCAAAGTGGCCCAGTGCGCAAGAAAACTTGCTGCAAATTAAGTGAACAAAATTGCATGGAAAATTGCCTCGTGTGCGGCGGGCTTAAGTCAAGTTAAGAAGCTGGTTTCTCATCGTTAAAATTATATTCTTTTATTTTTATTGTATCCAGTATTATTTGCAGAATAAAAGATTTTTTTAATGAGGTAAAACTTGAAAATTTATCTCGAAATAAAATTATATAAACATAGCTTTTGAACTATTGTGTTGCACACCTACAAAAATCATTAAAAATTTACTACTCCAGTACTGAAAACTCAAATTTAACGATTCGTGTTTAATACACATTACTACCACTTCGCATGTGCTCCATTTTGAACTTTCCATCACTGTATTCATATATTCCACAAAATATTTAATCTAGAAGTTAATTCGCCACTGTGCAAAGTTTTTCTGAAGTTAAATAACTTTTGGTTTGATCGACATATACAGATAATGTGAAGCACTCTCAGGAAAACTTTTATAATTTAATATTACATTTTGAAAGATATATTGGGATTTTTTTTTGTTTATTCCACGAATATTTTTAACAATTATTAAATCTAGAGGTTTTTATGTTTGTGGAAAAAGTTGAATAGTCTATACAGAAATTTGCGTGCGAGTATAGTTATTTGGAGTCCATCCCTCTAAATGTCATGCTATATTTTTGGATTCTGACATCAGATTTACTTACTAATTCATATCCTTGTTGAAAAATTAACTACTCTATTTCGCTATTACAAGTACTGATTGAAATTCATTGAAATTTTTAGAAAATATTTAAATTTGGTTATAATATCGTATGTGAATATATTGACTGTCATTCAGTCGTTACAATCTCCTGGCGTTCAGTCCTCGACATGAGGTCCTCCACCCGGAACAAATATTTTAGCGCGAAATTTGAAATGATTAATCTTGTAGCAATATGTTTGAGGAATACTGTCTTATAATAAATTAACAAAGTTTCTAGTGGTGCGTATACCAAAAATAGATAATTTGTCAAAGTGTCATTATGGTCTGCAATAAATCCGTATAAAATAAGTGCCGACATATAAAATTTGCATGCAAATCTTATATCTCAGAGACTTTTATCACTAATTAGCTGGAAAAAATATATATACTAGGCACTATACTTGTAGTTATCACATAAAAATTTTCATGAAAATTGAGTTTGATATTTCAAGAAAGAAAAAATCAGTGCTAAAAGACCAATTTCTCCGATACTATCTAGTTTTTTTGGGACAAAATTTGATAGACCTGTAGATGACATTATACTTTAAAGCGCTGTGCGAAAATTATTGATTTTTAATTATTAATATTTCGATAATAACACTTTTTGCGCACTTCTAAAAATATAATATTTACATTCAAAAAGTATATACAGGATGTGCAACAAAAGGTGGAACATAGAAGTTTAACATAGAATTTTTAAAATGTGCGGATATTGGCTCTCCTGTATATTTTAGAGCAAAAATACAGAAATGGAAAGTTGTTGAAAATCAATTTATATTTGTGAAAAATCTTCATTTAATGCAGTAGAATAGAATCTTTAGCAAATAGAATATGACATTTTCATCGAAAATCAGATTGCCATGAGAATAAAAAACTAATTGAACAAGTTTTCATACTGACATTTTATTCTGTGTTATTATTACTGATTTTTATTAGATTCTATAAATATTCTACTGCATTGAATGAAGACTTTTCATGAGTAAGAATTGATTTTGAATAACTCATCACTATAGGCTACGTGCATAAAGTCTACTAGCGCCTCTAGCGGGCAATGGAGAATGATTGAACTCCCATTTTATCATTGTTTCATACCTATAATTTTTTAAATGTACTAATATTATTTAATTCAACTGTGTGCGTATAATATAACTTGCTTAGCATAAAAGGTATTTATTTTGAGTATTTTTTTCTTCAATTATAACGTACCTATTAGAGAAAACGTCTTAATTCGTCCAAATTGACAGGATAACCCCAAATTATGACGCCGATGATCTTGCGGATCGGGTTTGTATGTATCAAACACTGTATCCCTTTTATCGAGGAAGCATTGAAGATACAAAATAGAACTAGAAAAAGGCAATTAACTAGATACTAAAAATATACAGAATACTAGATGTGATAACGTGGATATCACACCTAAACAAAAAGAATGAAATCCTCTGGCATTCACCCAAGACTTGAGGAAAACCACGTGAAAACCCCAAACAGAGGAATATATCCTACTTGGTTCAGCTCCGCACACATCTCAAATCACAAAATACACGACATTTCAATAAGACAGCGTAGCGCTACTCTTTGCTATTGGTTTGGCTCACAACTGCAGTGTCAAATAGTCTTCAGTGTACTTTATAATCCAAAATATACACAGAACTACTAATTAAAACATAGTCATTATATATGTGTTATTGATTACAGAGAACCAAACATTTGATAATTCAAAACCATCAGTATGGTTGAAGTTATTTGGGTATCTAAGTATCTCCATTGCTTCTCTGACCAATTTGGATGGCTAAATCTCATGCATAAGATTAAACCATCCGAATAAATCTTCTGTAGCTGATCATGCCATCGAGTTTTTTCTTGACATCAAGTTTAAAGAAACAAGTATAATCGCAAGATGCTCATCGATTTATGGTAGATTGGTCAGAGAAGCAATTGAGATACTTGAACCTCCAAATAACTTTAACCATACTGATGGTTTTGAATTATCAAATGTTTGGCTTTCTGTAATCAATAACACACATATATAATGACTATATTTTGTTTGGTGTAGTTCTATGTATATTTTGGATTATAAAATACATTGAAGATTATTTGACACTGCAGTTGTGAGCCAAACCAATAGCAAAGAGTAGTGCTACGCTGTCTTGTTGAAATGTCGTGTATTTTGTGATTTGAGATGTGCGCGGAGCTGTACCAAGTAGGACATATTCCTCTGTTTGGGGTTTTCATGTGGTTTTCCTCAAGCTTTGGGTGAATGCCAGAGGATTTTATTCTTTTTGTTTATGTGTGATATCCACGTTATCACATCTAGAATTCTGTATATTTTTAGTATCTAGTTACTTGCCTTGCTTCATTTTGTATCATTGTTTTCTGGAGAAGATCCTTGGTCAAAGGATCGAAACGTCAAAGTTTCAAATAAATATACAGAATTCAAAATCAAAAGTCGTTTTTATTAATTTTTCTTTGTTCAAATCATAGATTTTGTTAAAATGAAACATTGAATAAACATTGATAATATTTTCCGAAGTTTAAGCGGCAGTATATCCCAAAATGATAGTTTTAATTTCTTCTAGTGGTGTGAATATGACTTTCTTATTAGTAGATTTGTTCTGTGGCGCTATCTAGTATCGGCACGTTGTATTGCATGACAGCTGTCAATGGCTTGTTAGCTCAACTAAATTGATTTTATCATTATTTATTTATTGGATGACAAATAGCCTATGTCTGATTTTAGTAACAAAAATCATTTTGAATATCTGCCTCTGGCTGTGTTTGATAAAATGTTATCTATGTATATGATATTTTAGTACTGTATTTTGCTTCACATATTTAAATATCAATCTTTCAAGAACCGAAAAAATTGGTTTCACTTGTAGTTTTATCGATCTTGTCATACCGATATGAAGAATGATTCGGATTTCAAAAAATTTGACAAATCTGACTCATAATGTTACAGTAAGTTCATTGGATAAATACATTAAAAATTTAATTTAAATCTAATTTTGTAAAACTTATCTCTTTCAAATTTCTAAATACTACTATAGCTGGAAGTGTACAGATGAGAATTTGAAGTTATCAATCATAATTCTCTGAAGTTGTATAAAGCGACAAAGTATTTTATTTATGTTCATCAATTATTATTGGGATCTGTCATCCTACAAATAATAATAGTCGATTCAAATCTGCATTACTCTCAATTTTCAGCGATGACGCTCATTATAATTTTGATGGCTTCATTAATCATGAGAATTGTCGCATTTGGAATACAGCAAATCTACGAATGATTGTTGAGAAACAAATGCATTCACAACGTGTCATTGTTTGGTGTAAATTTTGGGCTGGAGACATCATCGGACCATTCTTCTTTGGAAAAACAGCTGATCAGGCAAAAACATTCAAAGGTGCTCGCTATCGCGACATGATAATCAAGTATTTTGTGCCTACATTGTAAGGTATGAATGTGAACGACATATAGTTTTGAAAATTGACTGCTGTATCAATGAAATAACTGGCCTTCCTTAAGCCTGGTTTACTCCAAAGCAAAATCAGACTAGATAAAGACAACTAGTACCATTTCACCTTAAATCAATGGTTATGTTGCTTAAGGGAGTTGAGGCGGGACAGTGCTGGTGAAAAATATTATTCACAGTAAGCAGTGCACTTTATAGCTATTAAACCTTAGTGAACTTTTTTAATTTAATTCAATTGGAGAAGTATTTGATTTTTTTAACATGTATCTAATAGGTACAACCTCTGGGGAAGGCTTAATTTTATGTCAACAATATAACTGACAAAATTAAATGGTCTTATTATATTAAATTTTGATAATATTATTATTCCGAAAACAGCTTATCAAAAAGGATCTTAGGGCTTAAGGCAAGGCTTATAACCATTAGACAAATACTCAAGCATCCGAAAACTGACGGAACGAAACCTTTGACTCAACTTCTCCTGGTGATTCATTACTGAAGGATTTTAGCTTAACATCCTGAAACATTTTATGTTGTAACTTACAACGGTTGTATCCAAGCCTCGCACAATTTATTGCAATACATTTTTCAAGTTCTGATTTCAATTTAAGCTTCGTTATTTAAAGTAGCCATTTTGTAGTATAATTTTATAGACAACTTGATAAAAAACCGTACTACAGAAAATAAAATGGAAATTATGGGAATATGTTTCCACAAGCCTGCGGCAAAAATGTGACATATTGATTTATTCTATCGGAAAAGAAGACGACAAGAAATTTTCAAAATTGATATTGGAATTCTTGACGATGATATACAGTGAAGTTTCACGTAACTCAAAAATAGTTGAAATATATTGTTATCGCAAAAAATACGCTCTTGAACTTTTCAAAATTATATGAATTGAAAATATTGTTGACATTTGTGTGGTCTCGGTTTTTTATCAATCATCTTGTTGTTTGTTATTTTAATGTATTCTTTCTGACGTTCCAATTTTCCGAATTATATCATAATTGGACGACATGTCTGCTGCTTGTTCCGTATTTTCGTTGAATTCAAATCAATGACAAAAATCTATCAATTTTTCTTTTTTCAATAAATGATAACAGCTCTGCAACATTTCACATCGCATTTCGTGAATGAATATCGACAGGCTGCAAATACCACTACTTTGTACGTTCTACTAATTGTGTACCCGAGCACAGAATCCACATTTTGAGAGTGTTTTGTGCCAAGCCAGCACAAGTTGTCTTTGTATGGTCGATGAATTATTTGTCGACTGTGTTAGGAGCGCATTGAATTGCTCCGCTGAGTTATTGGAGGGAAATGGTTTAGATAATTCACTGATGTTATTGTTGTAAGAAATATTAGTCTGGAAGGGTATAATTTAAGATGGAATTTCTATAAGGTTACACATTATTTTACATCAAATGATTGATGATATACTTCAATTAGAACAAATGAGCTCTTTCCTCGTACACACTTGAAGTTTTGCCACAATAATAATATGAAGGGTAGATTTTTAATTGAGAAAAACAATTTTGAGATGCTACAAAATCCTCTGAGTTATTGAAATATCGAATATTTCCATCCAATATCTCTGTTTCATATTTTATTAGATTTATTCCTTTTGTATTTTCAAAGAATATCCTGTATCGTATATATTTGATAAAATAAGGACAAATAAAAGAAATGTTATATTCTTTATATGTTAACTTCTGGCTGGGGGTCTCAACTTATCCTTTGAACTTGAGGAAATTCCGATATCTGGTGAAAAGCGGAAATTTGTAACACAAGATACGAAGCCATTGTTGGCTTCAAGGCAAGAAGCTTCATACTTCCTTTTGGAAGGCCAATGCGATAACTTTGAAGAATTTTGCATACGACTGTAACATCTTTTTTGCGTTATCTACTAGATATCTTATTACATCAAATAAAGGGTTCGATTTCCCGTCAGCGGAGATTGTTAGAAGTATTTTTAATTGGATTCACAATTTGTCAGCTGAAGATGGGCGTTTCTTATAATACTTCCATCAAATATCCGAAATAATCCCGAGATGGGACCATTCTTCTTTTATTATTTTTTTTTAATCACTATTTGGAGCATGGTTTAAGAGGGTTCCTAGAAAATTTGCTGATAGTAGTTAATTGAATTTATTGAAACCCAACTCACTTCTGGGTTTTTCCGAAAAGAAAACTATTTCCTTACAAGAGAACAAGGTATAAAGTATCTTTAAAATTGATTATCTTCTATTGTCACAGTAATTATTATATGTTCAGATGGGCGGCCTCGATCTCGGCACCAAACTACCTGAATCTTTAATCCCCTACTCGAACTCGGCACTATGCTATGGATTAGGATTTGTGACTCAATCGTTCTACCTGAGTGAGATTTCCTGGACACATATTAATAATAAACCAGACTCAAATTTAGCCGTACTTTTAAACGAATCTAATCATACGTGTGATATCAACAACTCAAAAGTCCTGCATATCGTATACAAAATAATTTGTTTCCATTTGATGCAAGAAATTCCAATGTCAAAAATACCTAAAAAAATTAAATGTTTCAGTTTGTTCCATACATATCTATATATTTTTGTAATAATGTAGGTATGTACAGACAATAATGTATAAATAATTCTTTTTTTAATAATATTTTTGTTTCTGAAGTTTCATTAAATATTATTTGTAGTATTATTTACAAATTAATTTTAAAATAAAATATAGAGACTTATAAAGCCAAATCTTGCAGGTAGATCATGGCTTCATTAAAAATTGACAGTGCCGAGTTCGTGTGCGCCTCGCGCTAATCGGATTAGCATTGGTGCCGAGTTCATGTTCTTGGTGCCGAGTTCGTGTACGTCCGTTCAGATTCAAGTCACTCCAGTATTTTTTATTCTAATTTTTGAAGAAAGCAAATATAATTATTCTTTTTTGTATGTAATAATTATAGTCCTTACAATCTAAGATAAAAAATAAATACGTTTGTCCACGACTACCTTATAATATATACTTTATAAATGAGATTTCTGAAACAAAACGATAGTCATTTTTCACAGAGTGAATAATAGCAGTGAATAATCATTATTCACTGGTGTAGAGTTCCTAGGCCACGCGGTATATATTATGAATCTGGCAAGTATTTATCAGTACGACTAGGCAATAACCAGCCACTTTGATTAGCTAACTTTATACAAATCACAAAAATCTTGTTAAAATATTACTTTAATCTATTTTTTAATGCACTTGAAGAAATAAGTTGACATCAAATAAACTATATCAAGTAAACCATTGATATGACATGACAAGCGAAGTATAAATTGTTGTCAATTTGAAAACGTCATAATTTCGATCCAGAATACGTAAAAAATTAAAATTGATAGTGAGAAAGAGATATTGTGTACTTGTACTCCACCGGAGATAACAGAAGCTGCAAAAGTCACCTCCCTGAATTTGTTGCCTGAGAAATCCCGAAATCTTTACATTCTTGTGTACAACACCTTTATGGACTGAAGGGCGACCAAGAAAATTTATTTATTCTCAGGGTCAGTTTTATTGATATATTTACGGAATTTGCTGCAAAATATAAACCATCCACATTATGGACACATTGCTCTATGCATAGGAGTACGCTTAATATAAATCAAGGAGTCGATATAGAAGTCTATGCAAAACTGCGGTCACTTTTAAAACGGAGATCTCAGGGCTTTCATCCCAAAAAAGCTAATACATTTCCTTCCGAAAGAAATTTACAAATTTCTTATTCAAGCATGTGATGAAAAATATTTTGCAATGAAGGTAAGAAATTAGGAACATTTAAGAACTTGTTTGAAAAAAAAATTATGGAATTAAAGTCAATGGTAGTCGTGGACAAAATATAGTATTCTACTCACATATAATAAGCTATGATTCACTCAGGTTAATTATGCCACTCGCTACGCTCGTGACATAAACTTAACCTTCGTGAATAATAGCCTTCATTATATGCTCGTATAATAATATACTATTTCATGAACTTAAGACAATTTATTTAATTAATTCTTTAACATGCCTAAATTTTTATAATAACTGGGCTTTTTCGCGGGTTTTTTCAAGTGGTTTTTTCGGCTTCTTTGATCTGCAGCACTCTAATCCGCTGATCTTGGACATTTTAATCTATTTGCAGGCTAAAGTGGGAAGCTCAAAGTAATTATTGAATAAACATTTTTATCAAAAGAAAATAACAATTGACAGCAGCTCGTATCTCATTGTTTTTTCAATATGAGGATAACTAAAATAATAATGGAAAGAACATGTATTCATCAATTCATCATGAATAAACAAAAGCATTTATTGAAAATTAATCGCACCGCATGCACATGGACTGTAAAGAACGTTCCGAACACTCTGATACAAAGCATTTTGCGACGAATATCAACGAAGTTTCGCGACAGTAGTCGATTGGGTATTCAAATTTGTTTGATAAACTGTCTCTCTCTATAACCAAGTTTATTTGTATGACTGACGCTTCGGGGCAAGTAATATCACATCACTGGAATGAATTTACTGTTCCCTCCTTTCAGTGTGGAATAAAAAAGGAAGAAAACAATCTCATTCCAAAATATCTTGATTAAAAATAATTTGAGATTTCAAATTCAATGCCCGATTGATGTCCTTAGACTCCTAAGCAGATACAAGGCAGAGCCTCCTAAAACCGAAAGTCCAGAGAAACTTGTCTAATTCGCCTAATAAATGATCAGGGAGCGTCCATTAATTACGTGAGGCGTTTAGGGAAGGAGGGGGTTGCGCCGAATCTCACCAAATCTTACTTTAGGGAGAGGGGGGAGGGGGTCTCGGCGATATCATGTAATTATTTTTCCGCAAGAAACAGTATAAAATTGCAATAAAGTGTTCCTCCACTAAAATATGGCCAAATCTTATACAATAATATGTAGTCTAAACTAGTCAAATAAAAATATGAAACAAATTATCATTATTATTTTTTTTTTACTATAATATATCCAACGCGTTTACTCTAAAAACACACATTTTGAGAAATCTCACGTGAGATTTGGGGATGGGGGAGGGGATCGAGCTAAATCTCACGACATCTCACCAAGAGGGGAGGGGGGTCGGAAAATCGCCAAAAACGCCTCACGTAATTAATAGACACCTCCTCAGGCACTGTTCAAATACCGTTGTGATTAAGTATAAATGATTGCCTAAGTCGTAGTTTCGTAGTTAACGGACTAAATTGAAGTAAACCACTTCAAATACTGAGATTGAAAAAAAAAATTCAACAACATTTATTGGATGTACATGAATTCGGCATCAAGAACATGAACTCGGCACTAATCACTCATGTTGAGCTGAAATACAGTCTAACGACCAGTTGCACTGCTCTAGCTTAAATTTTAAATTTCACTTAAACAAACAATATCACATCGGAATAATGACAGCAATGTTTATGTTACATTTGACTTTTGAGTCTTGATACGATATTGATCAATCAAGTGACACTTAGAATTTAACGAACAACGGTGCAACTGGCCATAAAACAATGATTGAAGAATGAAGTCATTATTCCTAATCCATAGCATAGTGCCGAGTTCGAGAAGGAGATGAATGATCCAGGTAGTTTGGTGCCGAGATCGAGGCCGCCCCATTTATTAGATTTTTAATTTTTTGTTAACTTTAAAAATTTATAATAAACAAGATAAACTACTTCTTAACACTTATATGACCTAATCTTGTAAGAAATGCTCCAAGAAGCAAAAAAATTGTATGCAAATTGTTTAAACATTTTAATATGCTTTCAATTAAAACAGAGATTCGAAAAAAATTAACAAATGCCTCACTTTCTTAAAAACTAATTTGAAATTTTTTTCCCAATAAAACTCTATTCTTTTGTGTTTTAAGATGACACCATAACTTTTTCTAATTTTGGAATTCGTATTTAATACGATAAAAAAATTATTTTATGTACTGTACTCTCTTAACAGCCGGTGCGCTCGTGCTAAAACGGTTGCGCGGAGCCCTACTTTCAACATTGAATTAAAATTATAAACAATTTGAACAGAGATTGGAAGAATCTTTTTTTCGATTTCCACTATTCCTTATAGTTTTTGAGTTATTGCAAGAAAACTAGCCGAATTTTTTTTCGTCTCTATTTTATATTATAATAATAATTGCAATTCTTGTTGGTGAAATAAATTCTGAAAACGTCTTGTTTTGAATGTAATTACGAATTGAATGAGCTTGAGCTATTGCTCATATTTTTGGACTCTTAGAACTATTTTCTTCAGAAAACTCACTTCTGGATTAGACTAAAAATGTACTGTAACAAACAGTGCCCTTTACAGAGTAGACTTCCATCCAGACGCCTCTGTAAGACGGCTAATATTTTTTATTTTTATTTAATGAATTTCGGGATTTGAATCTGTCGGTTATATCCCTAGGTTGACTTTTCACACACACAACTATTTTGCCACGTTTTTACCTTGCTGCCATGTGCGTTCCGTTGTCAGTCAACCGGTGCAAGCTCATGTAACAATAATTAGCCGGTGTCAGAAAGCTTCATTGAGGCAAAGTTAAATTAATCCCAAACTTGGAAAGATAACGAGAGCGAGTACCGATTCAGCCAGGTCGTGAAAATTTCATGACCTAATTGAGATTCCAACTCACGGCCTGTGCGTTAGAGTTGTCTAAGCTAATATGTATCAAGGACGGATGACGCCAGACCGAATGGAAATTTCTAGAAAGATTCGAAAAAATATAGCCGTAGGTATATAAACCGGAAAACTGAGTCGAATGGGGGCAGTAAGTAAGACAGTGGGTGAGTAAGCAAGCAGAAAGAAAAACTGGAGCGCATAGAAGTAATATTGGCTGATTGTTTGGTTGGACGGAGTGAACTAGTGGAAATCAATGGGAAGAATGATGAATATATAGAAAAACAGCTGGAAATAAATAAGAAGCGGTTGAAATAAATAAGGGTGCATTCAGTGTTGTGTAAGTGCTATATAAATAGAAACATTAAATAATAGTAGATAATTTTCTTGTAATTTTCTTAGAATACTAGTCAATCTAGAAAGCTAACTAACAATTTTTGTGCTAATGTGAACTTCATTTACATTGTAGCCAATCAAAAGGCTAAAATAGTAGCCCGCTGAGCCATTACTTATTCTTTACGTAAATGAACTACAAATTAGTAAGGTTGTTGAGAAGGAAATCAAAGTATATGAGAATTTATTCAAATTTTTACAGTATATTATTTGTTTAGTGAAGAATATTCTGGCAAAGTTTGAACTCAATCTTGTTTCTAGTTATCGAGATAAAAAATGACAAAGTTGCTGTTAAGTGACATGTTATTACATTGCGTAAATGCACGCGACGTGTTTTACATTGATTTATACGTCATTATCTCGACTACCTGAAATGTCAACATTACAAAAAATCGTCAAAATTTCTACGAAAGTCTTATAAACATGTGTACCAAGTTTCAAAAGAGTCTTGTTCATAGTTTCAGAGAAAATTGAATTATTACTCAAAAAAATTGTACAAAAGCTACTGAAATTTAGCAAGGTATCATACGCTTGACAACGTCGCCGCATAAAATGAAATAGGAAGAGTGTGTGTGATTAGAATAAACAAGATTTCCCTGACTTGACGGTACACTAATTGAGTAACCCATTTATTCTTCCATCGACATTATTTTTTTGATGTAGAATTATCATCAATAAGTTTGTTTGGTTATGAAACGCAGTATCACTACTAAACGTCAGATGTCAAAAATACTTTTGAAAGTCTACAGCGTTGCGCGCTATACATATCATATTCTAGCTTTGTTAAAATATGAAAAAAGAATATTTCACCGAATGGAAGCTCTTTAAAAGAATAGAATAAGGAACCAAATTATTCAAAATCATGTATTTTCAACCGAAAACAAACATTCCCATTAGTTTTAATCATTGAAATTTTATTTATTTGGAGTTGGCAATAAATGTTTATCCTATGTAGTTAGCATAGAGCAGGGTTGCCACCATAGCTTGACCCCACTCCTCTTCTTAACAACCTTAATTCAAGAGTTATTTGTTAGGCAAAAATATCGCCCATCTATCACTTTACTGCTCATCAAAAAGTATGATATCATTTGAGACACCGTTGGCCCAAATATGTGAGCAGCTTGCCGGAAGAAGTTATCATAGTCGCAAAATCAATAATTAAAAAATTCAGCATGTTGTCTCTTTTATTCAATTTCATGTAAAATCGGAAGGATACATGCTGAACCAGCACGAACATTAATCAAAGAAACATAAAGATGACAACAGTTCCATTTATCAAAACATTTGAAACTCAGCGATTTGGATACGAATACATGAGTTCGGTATTATCGTTAAAAAGTTTACCTTTATCCCTCGAATGTAAGCAGCAAAGAAGTCCCTTACCTGAAAAGAAAAAATAAAATTAATATGAATCTCCAAGTAAGCATTTCAAATGACATACATAACCGAAATGAAATACGTATTGATATATCTACAAAACAGCAAAAAAAAGTTCATTTCTCAGCAGTACCGCTGATTTAACGAGAGGATTTGTAGAACGTCATTAGATAAAACAAAAACTACCACCTGCGGAGTTTTGGGATTCAGAGGAAATTCGAACAGTGATTAAAATGGTTTTCTCGTAACCGTTATTAACAGATGATTCTGTAAAGAAAAAGAATTGTCTTTATAGTGAATTTGAAATGTCCCAATTGTGAAAAGAACAGAATGATGAAATAACTAAGATTTTGATAAAGATAAAGAACAAAAGCTTATATAAAGCAAATTCTCAAGACATGCAAAACAATAACAAAATCATTGTGCTTGTACTCTGATGGAATATTTATTGCATAGCTCTTTGAATTAACTTGACATAGAAGCTTTCATAAACATATGCACGTACTCCAGAAGCTGGTAAACAATACATTTTAATTAACTACAAATTTAATAATGCAACTACCAACTTATTATGAAATAATTTCATTATTCTGAATAATTCAATACGGAGCCCCAAAAGTCTGAATATCAAATGTAACTTAACAAAATCTGATTGTAGGTGGTCTGACCTACAGAAAGTTTCGATTCGATGGAATTTATTTATCCTCGTAGGGTCAAACTGATCGAGTTTACGTCCTCGGTCGAGTATCATCAGGTTATGTCCGGACTTTGGTGCTTGAATCCGGTTCTAGGCCACACCGGAATAATTGAGAATTATTGAACAAAAGCAATGCGACCGTGTAGAGCTGATTTAGTTTGCTGGTGACCTTTCACACTTTCATTACATTTTGACAGGTTTACGGAAGTACTGGAAAAATGTCATTCACAATAATAAAATTGTATTGTGTGCTTTAAAATAAAAACTTATATCCTACTGAGTATATTTTATTCAAGCGTGGTATTTTCATCATTCGTTAACGTGGAAAAATCTGTCAAAACTATGAGCAATACATCATCAACACAAAAACTTTCCTCCAATCCATAATTCAATTAGTGCAACTCGGATTCGTTCGACATTTCTTCATGAAGAATAATAAAATTATCAATAATATCTCCGTATATAAGAACTGTAATCCAACGAGATAGGATCAGACTAATGGTAACTGAGTGCGTCCGAGCTAGACATTAAAGTTATATCTGGAAAGAGATAATCCTGTTTTGTTCATGGACTTCGACATATGTGACATTAAGTAACAGATTCAACTTTTTTCCCATTTCACGGACTAAAATAAATCCATTAGCAATGTAGCCAATATACTCACATGAGATATTTTCATCAAAAGGAACAGAGCTAAATCAATCTTTCAAAATATCAAGGATATAATTATTCATAACATGAATTATAATTTTAGCACCGAAAGACGTGACAAATTGCTATTGTTTAGAAACCTAGACGCAGTTACCGCCTCATATATTCACCTGAAGCATGTTGCATGGTGCAAATGCGAATTTACATGTTAAGAGAGAAATAAGTCAAAGAAGAAAGTGGAAAATATGTTGGGTAAAGTAGGATTTGACGCTGCAAACTTCTTACTATCTCACGGCGAAGCGCACAAATTTCCATTTATATTTCAAGGGCTGATCGTCAAATTGCATGAAATAATCCCTCTATAGTAGTTGAGCCGTTAAGGCAGCAATTATTCAATGTTTATGCGAAGACTCTTCCAACTATTAAGTCAATCTCTTATAAACTTTGAAGGATTTTCCGGAACCAAGGTACTAAACATGTAAGCCAAGAATAAGAGGACTATCATTATTAAACTAGCGTGAGGATAGTATCTCGAGGTGTACATACGAGTATATACAACTATAAACCATACCTACTTATCTACGTGTACTATTTTAACGTGCGAGAGTGTGGAGGTTCGTAAAAGTAACCTTGATAGGGCGGGGCCTTTCGTCCTCGTTGTTTCGTGCCGTACCGCACCACATCGCCTCGCCGATGAAGCCTCTAGCAATATTCCAGAAATATGGTAAAACATTCGAAAAATGAATATTTCTATATATAAACGCAAGCAAACGATTTGAAGGTAGTGTAATGGTGAATCTAGAGCAGTGCATATTAAACAGTGAAGTAAACAGTGTATATAAATAGTTGAATATAAATATCTGCGACTTTGGTTAAGATAGTAGTAGTGATAAATAAATAATATAGTGTTGTTAGTGATATCCGGAAGAATAAAACTTTTATTTCATTTTCAATTATCAAATAGTGATTTTTATTCAATTATAAAATATTTTCTTTTGAGCAATAAGCATTACACTATTATCTATACAAGAGAACCTGAGAGAGAATATGAGCACGTCAGTCCGCCGTGAGTCGTGGTTGTATACGAACGCATTAAAAAAATAGTTTGCATCTTGTCTCGAAACCATTGATGATTTAAAAATAATCTATGATTTTGAGCATAAAGTCGAAGGAGTGGTCCAAAGGCACGGTTGTTTTATTTGACCTGTGAATACCGAGACCAGTGTATGCTTAAACTTTTCTGTTGAAAATGATAAAACATACAAAATCATTAGGAACAAGAGATTGCGATACCCCTACATGTTGACTATTGTCAAGTGATTAACAAATTTCCGTCCAGAAGTGAAGGAATGACCAATGAACAGCTCAAATAGGGCCATCCATTAAATATGTCATTTAAAATTCATGCATTTTTGATCCCTCTCCCTCTTCTTCCTTCTTTGTCACGCTGCGTTACCTTTTTTTGCCACCCTCTAATTAATAATACGTTACAAAACCTCGACCTCTCTGTTCCCAAATGAGTGATTATTAATAGCATACAAAAAAATGGAAGAATCATTTGGATGATGAAAGCGCATTTTTGACAGCTCATGAATGCTTGTTACTTCAGAGATTACGCAAATTACCATCTCTCACAATTACTGACCTTGAAATCAAACAGTTTGGGCAAACTAATGAAGCAGCAGCTTCCATTTAGTACTAGTTTCAAGTTGACTATTTGATAGGTACATAATTTATGCATGTACAAACTCAAAAATACCTTTTAATCTTCATTGTTTAGTTATTGACTGACGGGAGGTCAAGTGCTGTACCTTAAAATGATAATTTGATCTTTATCAAAGCTATATAAAAAAAAATACACCAAAAGTGAACAAATTTTCATCCAATAATAATAATTCATTCTAATAAGCTTTAAATTCGCGTCAAACAAATCATTGAATGAATCCCGGACAGATTTGACAACTGTACATAATAATAGTGACACCCGCGGCTAAAGTTGTAGCTAAATTTTTATCTACTTTAATAAATTTCAGTTGCCATATCCCTAATGTCATATATATCTTTGGGCATTGTTTCACTTAAAACAAGTTATTGAATAATTGAATCTTCCACAATCACTGAGCTTGAATTAAAGCAATTTGTGCAAACCTACGAAACAGCAGCTTTTATTTAGTACCAGTTTCAAGTCTGTAAATAGTATAGTTGCTGAGAACTCAGCGTCACGCCAGCCAGCCAGCCAGCCAGCCAGCCAGCCAGCCAGCCGGCCAGCCAGACAACCAAAGTGAATATAATAGCGCTTTTTTCCAAAAAATGCGCTAAAAAATTGCCACATCATATTTTTCGTCACATATCCCGAGAGGCAATTGAAGGTAAATAAAAACAGTCAACTGTTTGATTTGAACCACGAGGATATGTAGATGACACATCGTACACAAGACTCGTAAAGCTAGAGGTCCTAGAATTTATTTCTTTTGTTGAATTGGGGGGAGGGAATAGGAGATTATCTCCGTGATCTGTTTGTGTTTGGTGTACACAAAAAAGTGATTGTGTTCAGAGAGTATTTTGAAAAATTTCACCATGGGGATCTCGAGAAACATAAGAGCTACGACTTCAGTTGAATTAGATAAGAGTTGCCACATTAGTAGATCAATTGCATTTTCTTTTACTATCTCATGTTTATCATATAGCGCTATCTTCTTTTATAGAAATTATTACTGAAGTTGCGCATTTTTAAAAGGTGAAAATACGGACCAAAGTTTTCCAACATTAATCTCAAAATATTGAAGAGCTAGGAAGTAGAGTCACAGAAGCAATTGACACAATAAGCCTTCACATGCTCCAAGAAGTAATGAGAGAGCCCAAATATGTTTACGAAATGATGGCCGCCACTTTGAACACTTGTTATAAACTTTGTTCATCCTCAAATAGTATCGAAATGCTTCTAAATTTGATTATTGATTTGTTAATAGTATTTTCGTATGTCAATTTTTCGGTTTAATTGTCACATTACAGTACTATCAGTAGATAGTTGTTTATTAATTATTTTTTACATCACTTGAAATAAACATAACAAAAAAAAGTTTCAGCCACAACTTGACCATCCTCAGGAGTGATGACTACTGACTAAGTCAAGTGCTCCTCGCATTCAGTCTGTAGCTTTCATAATTATTGATTGTTGCAATTGACGAAAAAAAAACTCCAATCAGTCGAGTTTTTTTAAGACAATAACATAATCATTGCGGGATCGTTTGATACGATGCATTTTAATTCTGCAATTTGAATGCACCGTGTTATACATGAAATCACAAAATTTTATGTATTTGATTAAAATTACTTATGTGCATTTTAGTAGCAAAGCTATCATCTTCAGAATACAATAAATCAAAACAAAAAACAAATCTTTTAATTACAAACATGATACGAAATATCAAAAGAATATCCAATCAAATCATAGGGTTTGAACTGGGCGGAGCCTAGAACCATAAAGTGACAACAATAGGTAATAACTAATCAATGTAATGCAATAAAAGATTATCTAGAGAAGACATACGTGATGCAAATATAAAAAGAATATCAAGCCAAAATACAGAGTTTAAGGTGGGCGGATCTAAAAACTAATCAATGCAGTTCAATAAATTGAATCATCTTCTTCATGTCCTGCGGATTTCAATATATTTTCACATTTTAAATGATGAATGTTTATCATATTAAATGCAACAAAAAATATCAAAATCCGCTCTAGCTTATCATCACCACGACACAGGACACAAATTTGGAGAAGATAATCTAAAATAGCTGAAAAACTGTAACAATTATAGTCGATTGAACATGTCAGAAGCTATATTTATGAAGAAACACAAAAAATATTTCGATTTGTCTCGTTTAGATGATCCTTGATTAATTTTTCCTGTGGTTTTTACTTTACTTTCACATTGTAGTTTTTAGCTCCGCCCACCTCGAATTCTGTATTTTGATTTGATTTTTTTTTTTGTATTTGTATATACTTATTAGGGTCGTTCAATCTCTATGTTACTAATTATAGAACTAGAGCTATGTATACGTTTTCTGTGACGAGTTATCGTACCAATTTCATTTTGAATTCACTGGTTGTAAACTGTCTCAATTATTCAATGTGATGAATTCTAACAGTGTAATGCCCGATCAATTCTGTACTTCTTTGCCAACTTTCAAAAAAATGTTAAAATTCACATAAGTTATTATTATTATGTTATTATAATTTTTGTTATTATTATTCATTTTTTACATATTTTTTTTTCAAATTTGTCTATTATGTTTTATCAGCTTGTTTATGCATCTATTTGTATTCTTGTGCTTTTCTGTTTTTGAAAATTTTATTTCTATTGAAAAGCCAAACTTGCAAAATAAGAATAGAAATAAATAAAGTATGTCTATTTCAAATAATCCGTTATTGCATCAAATTAATTAGTTTTTGCCTATTGTTTTTACCGTATCTTACATTGTAGTTGTTAGCTCCACCCACCTGAAATCCTATGATTTGATTGGATATTATTTTGGTATTTTGTATCATGTTTGTAGTTATGAGATTTGTTTTTTATTTTTATTCATTGTACTCTGAAGATGGTAGCTTTGCTACTGAAATACAGGGTGTAACAGAAATAATTACATTAATTTTAACCAGTAATAGTTCTCGTCAAGCCTAGCAAGTTTTCTTAGTAACTTTTTCTCGAATTCTCATCTTTTTTTAGCATTTTTTATCCCCTATAATTTAACGAGTCGTTCAGGTGCATAGTTATCGGATGCAGTAGCAGTTGCAATAGAACAATAATTGATTTTGACATATGTGAGTTATCAATTTCTTCAAATAAATTCTGGAATAAAACAGATTATAAATTATTAATTCTGTGTACGATTTCATGGTAAGTTTAGGATTAGCTTAGCAAATTTATTGGGAACGATCTCCGAATTGTCATTTTTCACTAAAAATTGAATTATTGTGGTTATGCTAATGTATTTAATGTCAAAATATTATGCACTTATACATAATGATGAAAATACCATGGGATATTTAGAACCCAACGTTTATCTGGAACGTGAAACAGCAGATGAGATAGATGAAATACATTAATTTATAAATGAAGCCCCTGTGTATTAGTTTTTCTCATATTATTACAAACGCCACACTTCACACTCAGGTCGTTTCAATAAAGTATGCCCCGTGAATTGATCTGCTGAATAAGCAAAATATTGTATCATATATTTCAGAAAATATTTAAAATCTATTACTAAATTCAGTTTCATACATTTATAGGTTATATTTTCTGTTCTTCGATAGAATCTTCAAAATTTCATGTAGCAATATTTCTATTGAATTATTCAGTGAATTAATTAATTTAGAATTACATTCCATTCAATATTCTACCGTTTCCTTTAAATAAATCGTTGAATGATTTTCTCTTTATGTTTCTGATGAAGTAGGTTGGGAACAGTACTACTTTTCGAACTGCTGGTAGATGTCAGCACAGTCTGACTCTCCTGACACAGTGACACAGTTTCAGACAATTCAAATCAGCTGATTCAAGTGCAATGAACTTGTACAGACAATCTTATGTTTAAGAAACGTACTATCCGAAAATATACGTGAAATCCCTAATTAAAAATGAAACTTCTTAAAAATGACATATAAATACGACTGAAAGACCAAATTGTTGATTACAGAGACAAATTTAGTCTTTCTTCTAACATATACAAAAATAGAATAATCGAGGTGAGCGAATATCAATGTATTGTCAAAATACTAATATTTTTTCAGTTTCAAATGAATGATTGACAAGACTACGATGGCTCAAAGTTGCAAAATACTCCTTTCAATCGACAGCTGTCATTCTTCTAACAAATGAGAAACATTCAGTTTGAACCATAGGCGCACAATGAAATTTTTGACAAAACTTTGATGAATTTTTACTCTGTATCCAGAGGATTTACGGAATTGCATCACAGGTTAAAATTAATGTACTTATTTCTGTTACACCCTGTATAAAGAAGTGATTTTAATAAAAACAGAAAAAAAAATTTTGTTATGTATCATGTCCTTAATAAAATCAATATTGTTTAACTTTGGGGTTACAAATTCGTTTCACTCCTGAGTATGGTCAATGTGTGGTCGGATTAGATAAAATAAATTATCAACAGGATTCATTTATTATATTTTCAGAAAATCAGACCGAACAATTTGCAATTTTAATTAACTAAAGGATGACGAACACAGATTTTTTTTCTGATAGGCGTTTTTGGGATGAGAGATACAATTGTATACTATAAATTTATGTTACATTATTTCCCCTGCTAAAAAGTAAAAATTTAGTTTTCATATTTTGATAAACGTCTTTTGACATAAAAAAAAATTGACGAATTTCAGTATTCTGTCAATACAATTGAAAGAGCCCATTGAGCATTGTTTTTGTTTTAAGAAAAATTATAATTGTCCAACATGAAAACGACAGTAAAGCTCTGCAAAATCTCGAAACCAAATAGCTTCAATGTGATAATATGGCTCCTATATCTTGCTTATTTTTATATTTTTATGATGATGAAACCAAGTTTTATTACGGCAATTTCCAAGAGAGGTTCCAAAATAACATAACGAGTAGCCATAAAAAATGTTTTAATTTTAAAAGAATTTTTCGCTGATAGAATTTTCAATCAGGTGAAACTGTGAAGAAGCGTTAATTCAGATGTTTGTTCAAAAATCTTCGCTTCCTGTTTCCGGCCGATTAGACATACGAGTTACTGTAAACTGTGCAGCGAACAGAGATCGAGATCGGTATGTGAATAATGCATGATGGCTGTAGTACGGACAATGGCGAATTAAGCTTTTATAAGCCATCAAAATATTTGCGCCATCAAAGTTTCATCCGGCAGATTACACTAGTGTTACAGTAATCAGGTAATAAAATTAACGTACTGAAAATTTAATTTCGGAAAGCTGGTTAAGGCTTAATTGGCTCTCCAAGTTATAGGTGTGTTGAAAGCTACTAAATTGAACTATCTGTGCTATATTTTTAGCGCATTTTTTGGAAAAAAGCGCTATTATATTCACTTTGGCTGTCTGGCTGGCTGGCTGGCATGACGCTGAGTTTTCAGCAACTATACTATTTACAGACTTGAAACTGGTGCTAAATAAAAGCTGCTGTCTCGTAGGTTTGCACAAATTGCTTTAATTCAAGCTCAGTGATTGTGGAAAATTGAATTATTCAATTACTTGTTTCAAGTGATACAATGCCCATAGATATATATGACATTAGGGATATGGCAACTAAAATTTATTAGAGTAGATAAAAATTTAGTTACAACTTTCGCCGCGGGTGTGACTATTATTATCTACAGTTGTCAAATCTGTCCGGGATTCATTCAATGACTTGTTTGACGCGAATTTGAAGCTTATTGGAATGAATTATTATTATTGGATGAAAATTTGTCTACTTTTGGTGTATTTTTTCTATATAGCTTTGATAAAGATCAAATTATCATTTTAAGGTACAGCACTTGACCTCTCGTCAGTCAATAACTAAACAATGAAGATTAAAAGGTATTTTTGAGTTTGTACATGCATAAATTATGTACCTATCAAATAGTCAACTTGAAACTAGTGCTAAATTCAAGCTGCTGTTTCGTAAGTTTGCCCAAACTGCTTGATTTTAAGCTCAGTAATTGTGAGGGATGGTAATCTGCGAAATCTCTGAAGTAACAAGCATTCATGAGCTGTCAAAAATGCGCTTTCATCATCTAGATGATTCTTCCATTTTTTTCATTTGATTTCAAATGTTTTTAGGCGAGTACTAACGAAACATGATTAAATTTTGTTCATTTTTGTGTTACTGTGTGCTATAAAGATATTTTCTACTCGTAATGAGTTAAATATTCAGTTAAACTCCTGTAAAGACCGCTTTTGTATTTAATAAACTTAAAGTTTAATGAGTACAAAGCATTAATATGCTAATACAAGCACCTTTATTCAACAGTTTGCAACAATAAGCTACAATGTACCTCTTTCTCCTAAGTATTATGATAGCCATCAATATTTTTGAGTACTTAAAGTTGCAACACATTCTCCAAGGGCTAACAGAGTTATTTACCGCTCCAGATCCGGTCTCCTGTCATGGTTAATTATTCAGTGTTAGACAGGCAGTTGTTTTGTCAGAGAACTTATTGTGGATGCCTCAGGGTTGGAAAATACGACTACAAGTGGGAAAGCTTCTTCTAACATTAGGTCGCACTGACTGCCAGCAAAATTATTAGATATAAAAGGAGTAAAAAAGAAAAGTCCTAATAAGATGGTTTCAATTACAAATTGGTAATTCAAGACATTTCTTTTAATCTTTGAAAATCAGCAAACTGAGAAACTAAGTACAATTTGGAATTTGATTCTGTTGATTTTATCTTGAAGATATATTGTTACCAATTAGTCTTCAGAAAAGTTGAAGACAATTTTAATTGAATTCTGCATCTAGAAATCTAAAAATAATTTTTGACATGAATTTCTAATTGAAAGACGGCATTCAAATTAGCCCAAACTAACAAGAACCAACACTAAATTAATAATTGTTTCAGTAGAAAAGCAAAGACAAATAAGAATGAGATTGTTCATTTAGTTCTGAGTAACCAAGTCTTCATTATCTAAATCTCTCTTTGCTTCATTAACACACCGCAGCGAATCTGAATTACCAACAAAAATTCACTTTACATTCAAGAAAACATCCTTTACAAATCTCCTTCTTTCGTTTATAAACTTTTTATATTTTCGAAATAATACATCAAGCATCTCAAGATCTAAATTAGAAGTAAGTTCACAATGAATCCGCTTCCAAGTTTCAGAGTTCACCTTTCTCTTATTGTGTCTTCTGGAGAGTCTCCAATTTTCATTTCAGAAGCCTGAAAACGTATTTTATAATTATAGGAGGATATTTTATCGTCTTACATTTAACAGATACTCCATTTCTGATTTATTGTTTTATCAGATGGACGTTTAATTTCCTTCTGGGTTCGTGTTTATAAAATATTATTTTTAGAGAATTTGATGTGACAACTGTGACTATTCATACCATCGATCACGCTTATAATAATGACAATTTCATGTACCAAATCATCACAATAAATCAAATTCAATTATTCATCGCAAATTATTATATTGGATGCGACAGAAAGCCCACGACTTCCAAAAAATTATTTCATTTCGGTTTCTAGAAATATTTTACTGTTTACTGACCCCATTATTTGACTACTTTTGACGACTAAATACACCTAAAAAAATTGAAATCGTGATTACACGACTTGATAAATTCACAATTCAAAATATTTTATTCTTCCATTACTCAGCTTATTTCTAAAAAGTAACAAAGTGCCTGGATTTAAAACACATTTATTTTGAAATTATGTCTCAAGAACCGCAGTCGACTCTTTGAAACATCTCATATTCTGACGTACAATCTTTCGCAATATTTGACTGTATAAAAACACACTAATAATAGTGAAAATCGTTTGAAAATATAATTGTATGAATATACGTACTAAAAGATATGCTTGATTACTCCAATCTTCCACTAATACGAAACATTTATTATTAGTTCCTAGTTTTGTACGATTATCAAGTAACAATCACTGGTTCACTAAAACTATTATTCTGGTACATAGAATTTCAAGTCAATATTCACGTTTTATTTTAAATAATTCACATAAATATTTAATAGAGAGCATACTGATAACATTATTAACTGTAATTCGTACTACGAATGAATAAATGCACGTGCATCTCCAAGAGAAAACCAAAATCAAGTGAATACCACGGATAAAGTCTTAGTTTGAACCTGTTGTAAATTTAATCATTAATAGGGAACTCTGGAAACTAAGTTTAAACCATGATATTTTCATTTACTATAAATAAAGCATTTCGAAATTTATAGAATAAAAATAGTTATTTTTATATTAAGTGTGTGAAGTGACAAACAAATTCATTCGAAAGCGCAACAAAATACAATCACTTCGCACACGAAATACAAACAATATTTTTTCGCCAAATGTCAAAAAATAATAGATCAACAATAATTTTTGTTTTTTCAGTAAAATGTAGGAAGACAGTACAAACTATAATTCATTTGCAGTCACCTGAGTATTGTAATCAAAAGTACGCGCAGTTGTTGTTTGATAAATAAAGAACTGTCTACAATTAATTTTTCTATCCAAAAATAAGTAGTTTTGTGTACAAATTCATATTTCTTTTTTGTTGAATATCTGTTTGTTTCTATCCTTGTAGCATTACTTAACTGAATTATATTAGATTAGGTGAGAAAAGACAGAATTTATTTTTTCACTAGTAAAAAAATATGTTTCATTTTTTTACTAGTGAAAAAATCACGAACTTTGCGTATCCATAACAATACAAAAACATCATGTTTTTTTGACAGCAGGCGAAAAAAGTATTGTTAATACTGACGCGATAATTGAGTGAGAAAAAGTTCATGAGAATTTGTATATAAATTCTCACTATTCTAAGGAAAGAAGTAAAATCTTGCCGCAAAAAATCGAATAAAAATCTAAATAATCTATTCAGTTTTTCAGAATTGAAATATGAATAATAGTCCAGTTGTCAAAGATTTTGACCTCTCATAAAATGTGATATAGCTTAAATTGGACTCGTTTGTAGTTTTTTGGGTGTAGAAGAAGATAGAGAAATCTTTGCAGCTCTAAAGTGTATGCTTAGTTCATAATCTCGAGAACAAAATCGAAAATTTTGATTTTGCCCTATATCTCGAAAAATAAAATAGAAAAATCGAAAAACTAATAGTACCACCCGAAAGAGCAGGAAATTTTACTCAAAGTTATACTATAAGTTATAAGAGAAAAAATTCAGCATCAATAAAAAAAAAATATTAAAAATACGAAAGCGAACTCGAAAACTCCACGCCCGCCAAGCCGCTGAATACAAATATTCAAGCGAGGCGTTCGAGGAAAAACTAAGCTTTCTTTATCTAAAATATATGCAAAACAACAAAACCAAAAAGCATCTTAAAGTGGAAACTCTAAGCTTTCTGAGGAAGACATTAATTTCAATAATTTTTTTTTCTCTCATAGAAAATTCGACCGGAAGTTAAAATTTCTAAAATTCTCACTGACTTTTATGAAATTGAAGATATATATTAATAGAGGCACAAAAAAACTAAATCCTTGTACATTTATCATCACTATACTTTCACTTTTCATGTAAAAATAATTAAAATGATGAAGATTGTCTCTGTTTAATGAGACTCATGTTTTAAAATAATAATTTTCTTTCGTAGCATTCATTCGACATTTTCATTTTCAAAACGGTTTTTATTAATTGATATGAATCAGAAATTATAACATCTGCTTTTTCAAATGAAGTTGAAAATACACTTCATAATGTGTAATAATTCAGAAATCGATACAACTTGATATGTTTGAGTAATCTTCAATATAAAAAATATATAAGAAAATGCAGGTTCTTTACTTATTCTTATTCTTGCAACTTGAAGTTGAGCTTCAAAAAGTTATTAAAAATGAAAAAATCAAAGTTGAAATCCTGAGCTTCAATAATATATCATTTATTTTTTGATTACGCATTCAGGTTATAAGCAAACATTGATTGGAAAATGGGCGATTCTAACTCAAAGATATCCACCTGTCAAAATGACAGAACTGCCAACTTCGAAATCACTTTTAGATTTGATTTTTTGCAATTATTGCAAAAAAAATATGGGAGAGCTTGTAATTGTAAATCAACAAACTTACTGAGTTCTGCAATATGTGGATCTTGTTTAACAGGTGATGTTTGTAGAAATTCACCTAAAATTTCAGTGCTAGAGCAAGACAGCTATGTTGAAGATGTTTGTAATTCCAAAGAATAAGAAGACAGTAAATACAAGTTTGAAACAGAATTTCTATCAATTTTTCAATTTTTTTTTTAAATACATCTTAATCTTTTGTTCATTTATTGACAAATTCTCACTTATTTTAAAAACCTCCATATTGAATACACCCTTTTAATTTTTACTCCATTTATATATAATGATCTTAGTCAGCAAAAAAACCATGTTCATATCATCTGTTTACACTTTCAAAGTATATAAATTGTATTTTAAAATATAGAGATTGAAAATTTTTGGTATGTTCCAAATTAGTGACATATTGTATTCGCCATTCTCAATTTTGAAAATCTTATATCAAATTATTAATCAGCATCCCAAGAAAAATCTTGGGTGCTCATTCACAAAGAATATTCATATTGTTTTTATCAAACTTTATTATTTTTTTCGATATAATAATTTTCGATTTTGTTTCCGAGATTATGAACTTAGCATGCACTTTAGAGCAGCAAAGATTTTTTTATCGTTTTCTACACCCAAAAAAGTACCTAGAAACCTAGTTTCAGCGATATCACATTTTATGAGAGATTTTTTTTAAAAATCCAAATTGAATGAAAATGCATAGGATCTTATGGAGATGTGAGCATTTTTTATTTCAGATTAAAAATATAGTTCCAAACCAGAAAATTGAACAAAAAAAAACTGATATGATGTAGTTTGCTCGATGAAGAATCAATTTTCAAAAATTAAAAACGATCTTGTCGACTAGATGCAAGATTTTTCAATTGAAAATAGTAGAAGACTAAACTACAAAAAACTTGATCAAGTTCTGACATTCAAATAATAGCAAAAATAAATATTTTTCAGATTTAGAATGCTTATGAAAATAGTAAATGACATCAATCATATAATGTTGAAATTGTATTCATACATATTGAAAATTCATAAATTTAGTCTTTGAATTTCATTAGTCGCAGCTGAAAATATTTTAATGACCAATGCCTCAGCATAGAGCTCAAAAGTACACAATAATAAAACTCAATCTTATATCAAGTCAACCAGAAACAGAATTATAGATAATTTTGAAACTACTCTCCTCGAAAAAAAAAAAAACAAAATAGCAACAGTCATGAGTGAATCTTTATTCACTAGTGATTTAAAACGAATTATTAGTGATTTAAAAAAATTAAATCACTGTTGAAATTCCTTTTCATAAAAAGATTTCTGAGGAATAATTTTCCCAACTGCTGCGGCTGCTTCATTCAAAATGGTATCAGGGACGAGAACATTGTTTTAATCACTTTCTTTCATCATTTCAGACAATATTTTTCACAATTTTAACCCTTCAATTCAAAATTCGCAAAACTGACAGTTTACTGACAGTCACACTCCCGAATGTCTGAAAAACAAACACTCGTCGCGATATCAACAAAGCTCCCTTGCAACTGCAATTTAATTTTTTTGAATTTTGTTCCTCAGTTTCATGTTCCAGAAATTTACGCAAAATTGAATAAAATTATGTATACAAAAAAACGTGAATTAAATCTCTTTATTTGCTCAAAGAATTGAACCACTCGCGCTAAACGCGCTCGTGATTTTGAACTTTCTTCTCACAAATAAACAGTGGTTCAATTCATCTGTTGTATAAATAACTATTATACATTAATTTGACTTGATATTTTACAAATGTTTATTATATTCATTTTAAGTGTTTAATTGTTATTGTTGTGTATAAAAAAAAAAACACACTTTAAAAAGTTAAAAAGAGGATTGGGGTGCTGAATTTTGAGCTGAATGAATTAGTGGAATCAAACCTCAAAATTCTGTGCTAAGACTGTCAAATGTCAAAAATATAGATTATTTACAATTTCTTTTCACCGGTTGAAACTAATTGCTCATGGATTTAATACATTCAACTGTTGTCAAAATTTACGTAAATACAGCACATTTAATACAATCGACAAAAATAATTTCAAAATTGAACTGTTAAGAGTGACAGTTACTAATACTACGGTGCTGATCGTCAGACGACGAAACTTTCTCGGTTAAACTGCGAAAATCGTCCGATTTTCTCTATACATGAGTGCAAGGAAGAAAAAGACAAAATCAATGTATATTAATCTTGTAGAGATCTTGCGCTGCGTTCATGAATGTGGACAGTTATTTAGTATAGAAAAAGGATTATGAATTGAACCTAATGATACCCCGAAATGTCTAAATTATCATAAACTGAAAAAAAATCGAAAATTCTATTGAAACATTACGATATAAGGTAATTGGTAATATACAGGGTGTAACAGAAATAAGTACATTAATTTTAACCAGTGATAGAACCCGTCAAGCATAACAATTTTTCTTAATAACTTTTTCTCGAATTCTCATCTTTTTTCAGCATTTTTTAACCCCTATAATTTAACGAGTCGTTCAGGTGCATAATTATCGGATCCAGTAGCAGTTACAACCCAGGTTACAACGAAACAATTGATTTCGACATATGTGAGCTATCAATTCCAGATCAATTCCTTCAAATAAATTTTGGCAAAAATCGTCTAATTATTATTGTCACAAGAGTTAAAACCTGTGGAAATGTTAAGCTCTTTTATCTGTGATTTCGCAAGCAGTGTAGGATTAGTTCGGCGAATTTATTTGGAACGATTTCAGAAATGTCATTTTTCACTAAAAATTGAATTATTGTGGTTATGCTCATGTATTTAATGTCAAAATATTGTGCACTTATACATAATGATGAGAATACTATGAGATATTGAGAACTTATCGTTTACCTGAAACGTAAAACACCAGATGAAATGAATAAAATACATTAATTTATAAATGAAGCAGCTGTGAATTAGTTTTTTCTCATATTAATACAAACTTCATAGTCAGGTCGTTTCAATGAAGTATGCCTCGTAAATTGATCTGTTGAACAAATAGAATATTGTATCTCATATTTTAAAAAATATTTAAAATCAATTACCAAACTCAATGTGATACATTTGTAGGTTAGGTTTTCTGTTTTTCAAGAATAAGCTCTCACAATTTTTGCGGGAATATTTTCAGTTGAATTATTCATTAAATTAATCATTTTAAAATTGCATTCCATTTCATATTTCACCGTTCACTTTAAATAAATCGTTGAATGATTTTCTCTTTATGTTTGAAAGCCAACAGTAATGAAATAAGCTGAGAGCTGCAACTACTTTCTAAGTTGATCGTAGATGGCAGCACATTCTGACCCATATTCTAACTGTGTTACAGGCTGTATTCAGACTATCTAAATCAGCTGATCCAAATGCAATGAACTCGTGCTGACAATCTAATGTTCAAGAAATGTACCAACTATTTGAAAATATACGTGAAATTCCTAAATAGAAATAAAATTTCTCAACAATAACATATAAATACGACCAATATACCAAATTGTTGGTTTCAGAGATGAATTTGATCTTTCTTGCAGCATATACAAAAATAGAATAATCGAGGTGAGCGAATATCAGTGTATTATTGAAATACTGTTATTCTTTCAGTTTCAAATGAATGACTGATAAGAAAGACTATGATGGTTCAAAGTTTCAAAATAATCATTTAAATCGACAGCTGTCATTCTTCCAACAAATGAGGAACATTCAGTTCTAACCATAGGCGCACTATGAAATTTTTGACCAAACTTTGATGAATTTTCACTCGATATCCAGGAGACTTACAGAAAAAAGTTATCAAGAAAAATTGTTAGGCTTGAAGAGATCTATTGCAGGTTAAAATTAATGTACTTATTTCTGTTACACCCTGTATAGAAGGTAAAACAGGAAAAATATGTCCGGAACAATAGATATAAATCAATTGGATTTAATTAGTCATGCAGAATTGATTTCAAATGGATTATTTGGAAAAAAGGAAAGATTGATAGAATTTAAAGGTAAACGTTTGCGAGCATTAATATAATTGTTGGTATGTGACAGAAGAGGAGGGTTTCGATCGGAAACGAATAAGATTACCTAATTAAAAATACTCCTTGGAGGTAATAGAAAATTGTAGTACCTCTCTCGTTGTTATAAGTTGCAGAAAACACAAATTACGAACGTACAAGAAAAAAAGGTCTATGTAAAACGCATACAATATCTTGAGTTGAATTGATTGTTATAAGTTCAATAAGTTGAGATCCTCTCGTAAAAATGAAAGGAATAATGATTCAACATGATAAAAAGCAAACGAGAAAACAAGAAATTGTTTTTTGTGCTTCTTTCAATACCGATTCATTTTTTATTGATTTTGCAATAAAGCAAGAATGAAATAATTTGGGGAATTGATAGGAAGACAACAAATTCATGGAGTAACCTTAGATTCAGTTAACAAATTGTAATTTCTAAAACGAGGGCTCATTCAACTGTACTGGGAATTATTGATTACAACCTCTTTCACAGTAATGGAATGAGTGTTGCCTGCTCTCTAGAGGCTAATTGTCACAATATATTTATTTCAAATCTAAAACTGAGTGGATTATATTAATTAAGAATCTCTTCTAAAATCAAACAAAATTTATTTCATCCTTAACGTATCACCCAGTATACTTTGAAGTTTATTAATAAAAAATAACGAATATATAGCTACTAATACACTATTAAAATATTAATCACGTTCAGTGATTATTAAAAGTGGATTTCAATGAATAAATTATGCTTAAAATTGCTGCGGTAAGCGCTAACTTCTGTAATGATTAGCAAAATATGATAATTACTGTATTGATAGCTTCCTCGATTTAAGTATTAAATATTTATCACGTACTACGTTTAAATTTATCGAATTATTTATATATATTACTAGAAATCAATGAAGTATATGAAAAAACAGGGCGAAAAATTATCGCAATGAAAATTTTCTATAAAAAAATAATAAAAATACAAAAAATGATTCGAATCAATCAGCCAATGGCATCATTTAACATTTTGAATGCGATGGAATAAAAGCTCGAATTGCGAGGAATATTTTTTTCAATATACTATTTTTGCTGTATTACTAGAGAATTCATCCAGGTTTATTTTCACTTCAATGAACAACAAATCGACCTGATATATATTTATTTTTTGCTTTGCATTTCGCTTTGCGTTTGAAAATTTCTACAACAATAAATTGTGTTTTACTTTTATCAAATATCATTAATGGAATATACTGTAAGTATAAGATCACGTATGCATATAAAATATTTTTGTCGGTGAATACATCACGAACCCAATAACTTTAATACGAGTCCATCTGATTCTGAACATAAAGGCGCCGTTTCATCGACTACTCGGCCATAGGTCCTTTTACTTCAAAGACGACTTGCTGAGGTTTCATACCCTCACACAAAAATCCAATCCACCAATCCGCACTTCGTGTGGTAATCAACGACATTATAGAATAAGGTGACCTATACGTAACACATCAAACAGAAATACTTATTACGGTTTCAACAGGAGAATCTTGATTTGATATCGGAAACGGATTCTATAGGCGTACAGTTTTGAAATTCGAATGTGAAAAACTCAAGGAAAATGCTTGAAGCATAAACATTTTAAGACATTTTTGATAATAAAGCGATTGGTGGAATCTATCTTTAAATGAATACTCATAGTATTCATAACTCAGTGCAAATATGCTGGCTTTGTAATCCGAGAGTCGCGAGTGTACTCTCTATAATAACTAAAAGTACCCAAAGCTTGACGACTGGTAATCGCACCATACACCTAGAGAAATATCTATCAAATCACCACGTGCACTATAAGTGTCTGTCACCATCCCATACCGCAGCTTGCGTCTTCCAAATTGATACCTAGTTTTTGACTTGCGTCTTCCAAGTCACCGTCCTTTACCGCATCTTGCGTCTTGCAAGCTTATACCTAGTTTCCGACTTCCAAAGACGCAAATAGGAAACTAGGTATCAGCTTGGAGGACGCAAGCTGCAATACAGGACAGTGACTTGGAAGACGTAGCTCGAAAACTAGATATCAGCTTGGAAGACGCAAATTGCGGTACAGGACGGTGACTTGGAAGACGTAACTTGGAAACTAGATATCAGCTTTGAAGACGTAAGTTGCGGTACAGGGCGGTACTTGGAAAATGCAAGCTGGAAACCAGGTATCAGTTTGCTCACCCTTAACGAACGGCACTGGCTGCCGACTCGTGGGCTATTCACTGTAGGAAGACGCTACAACTGCCTTTTACTCTGCTTACCAATTAAGAATTCAATTACTCAGTTTTGACTTGTTCACATACCGACTTTGGATCATTAATAAAAAATAAATGGCGCAAGCCACTCAATTTCAATATACTTTGTGGCGTACTATCTATAAAAAATAAGAGGATCCGAAGCTTGACGACTGGTAACCGCACTATACGTCTGGAGAAATATCAATCAAACTAACAGGATGGTGACTTGGAAGACGCAAGTCGAAAACTAAGTAACATTTTAGAAGACGCAAGTTGCATTACATATGGGTGAGTTTGAAGATGCAAGTCGAAAACTAGGTGTCCGTTTGGAAGAGGCAAGTTGCGGTACAAAACGGTGATTTGGAAGACACAAGTCGGAAGCTAAGTGTCAGCTTAGAAAACGCAAGCTGTGTTACAGGACGGTGACTTGGAAGACGCAAGTCGGAAGCTAGGTATCAGCTTGGAAGACGCAAGTTGCGATACAGGACGGTGACTTGAAAGACGCAATTCCAAAACTTGGTATCAGGTTGAAAGACGCAAGCTGCGGAAGCTAGTAAACAGTTTGGAAGATGCAAACTGCGATGCGGAACAGGACGGTGTCTTGAAAGACGCAAATCGGAAACTTAGTATCAGCTTAGAAGACGCAATTTGCGGTAAAGGATTGTGACTTGGAAGACGCAAGTCGGAAGCTAGGTATCAGCTTAGAAGACGCAAGCTGCGATACTGTACAGGACGGTGACTTGGAAGACGCAAGTCGAAAACTAAGTAACAGTTTGAAAGACGCAAGCTGCGGTACAGGACAGTGATTTAGAAGATGCAAGTCAAGAACTAGATATCAACTAGGAAGACGCAAGCTGCGGTACAGAATAGTGACTTAGAAGACGCAAGTCGGAAACAAGGTATCAGATTGGAAGACGCAAGCTGCGAAACAGGACGGTGACTTGGAAGACATCAGTTGGAAGCTACATATCAGCTTAGAAAACGCAAGTTGCGGTACAGGAAGGTATTTTGGGAGACGCAAGTCGGAAAATATGTATCAGCCTGGAAGACGTAAGCTGCGGTATAGGCTTTTTGCGCAAACGTTGGAGAGCGACACTTGCGCTCGGAGTGTTCAATTTTGAAAGTAGCTGCAGGAAAAAATTTTTATTGTCATTACGTGGAATAAGTGAATAAAAGCTAAAAAGTTTATATTGAAGCTTGAAATAAATTTAAAAACACACAAGTGAATGATGACTAATGGAGTTATAATAGGAACAGGATTCCAATTCATATAGCCTGGTTGTATCCGGAGTACAATATTAGAGAGAGGAAAATTAGTGCAAGAAGTAATCATGTTTAATGTTGAAGAAAAACTGTTTTTGGATAAGAGTTTGATTTCCGCGCTTGTTGTAAAGCAAATGTTGATTAATTCTTGTCCGTTTAAAGTTTTTATCGAAGTAAGATATGTTATTTTGAAGTAATTAATTATAGGCTGCTATATGTCTGTCAAACGAATCAAAACATGTCACATGAAAGTATATTTTTTCACATTGCCTTAGGTTGATGAAACACGAGATATTTTGCATGAATTTCCAAAAACTTATCCGATACATAAAAATAATACATACAAAATTGCTATAGCTTACAATGATTTAACCTAACTTCTTACATAAATTTTCTAGTTTCATCAAGTAATTTCTACATTTAATACATATTCTATAATTATTATTGACTTCTTTTTACTTTTTTTCACTCGTTTAATAGCCTGAATCCATTTTTTCCCATTCCTATTTCATGTTCTCTGGATGGAAACTTGTAGAAATGTTTATGTTTTTTTTTGTATTTCCGTAACTGTTTTACAGTTTGAAACGCAACAATTTGTATAACCAACACGTAATATTCCAATTTATTGTTAAACTGGCTTATAAATTGCTCTATAATTTAAATTTGGTACATATATTCTGAAATCATGTACAATATATAATAACGTTTTGTTTTCCTGCTAGTACTGTCAAAATTAACCACTACTGGCGCTGCAATCTATTCGCAAAGAGCCTATTGTACAGGAAACTGAAGTAAGGCGCAAATTGCAGTACAGGACAGTGTCTCGGAAGATGCAAGTCAAAAACTAGGTATCAGCTTGGAAGACGCAAGTCGAAAACTAGGTATTAGCTTGAAAGACGCAAGTTGCGGTACAGAACAATGACTTGGAAGACGCAAGTCAGAAACTAGGTATCAGTTTTGAAGACAAAAGCTGCGGTAGAGAACGGTGACTTGGGAGACACAAGTCGAAAAATAGGTAACAGTTTGGAAGACGTAAGCTATGGTACAGAACAGTAACTTGAAAGACGCAATTCGGAAACTAGGTATCAGCTTGGAGGACGTAAGCTGCGGTACTGTACAGGAAGATGATTTGGAAGACGCAAGTCGAGAACAAGGTAACAGTTTGGAAGACGCAAACTGCGGTACAGGACGGTGACTTGGAAGACGCGATACAAAAAAGTAACATGAAAGACGCAAGTCGAGAGCTAGGTATCAGATTGAAAGACGCACGCTGCGGAACAGAATGGTGTCTAGCAAGACGCAAGTCAGAAACTAAGTATCAGCTTAGAAGACGCAAGTTGCGGTACAGGACAGTGACTTGGAAGACGCAAATCGAAAGCTTGTTATCAGTTTGGAAGACGCAAGCTGCAGTACTGTACAGGACGATGATTTAGAATACGCAAGTCATCACATCAGTTTGTTTTTACTCTGACGAAAGTCATTAGTTGCTGACTCGTAGGCTGTTCACAAGATACTCTGGAGAACTGGTGAACTGTAGGAAGACGCTACAGTTCAACTGCTTTACTAGGTTTTAATAGGGAGCCAGTAGCTTAACATATAGCTTGCAGCTTCTATATTGCAAATCAGCCACATTGTCACACCCTTTCTCTCGTTCCTCATCGAGTATCGAACATCAATATTTCATGGAAAATTCAGTTCTAGAGAGTCAAATGTTAATAAAAGACTTGGGTGTTATATTTACATATATCTGAACAGGTTGATCACATCTTCTTGAAAGATAAGACCTTTCATTAAAGGTGGTATTATTTTCCAATATTTATTATGACTTAAATTTCATTCTGAAAAATTGACATGCGTCATTCGTCCGTTGGTTTGTGCGTATGAGGGCACCTTATTGACAATTTGAATGATTATTTATTCTATCCAATTGGATAACTATCAAAATAGAGCCCTATTGATTTTTATGATGATTTTCTGATTAAAATAATTTTAATATAAAATTATTTATTGTGTATCGCAAATATGAGATGCAGAATGCACTTTTGTTTTACCAACTTTATTATGAAGATGATGGACACAATTTTCCTGTAGTTATCATTCATTGTACTTTTGAGTACTTTAATTCGCCAGCCAGCCAAGTAATAACGGTAATGCTTATGACCAATAATGGCAGTGATAAACAAGAATAATATTTGGGAGTCTCTAAAAATAAGCTGAACAATGAACTGCTTGAAATTGTAAGGGATGTGCTATAACCCTTTATATATCATTATTATCTGTATAGCTAGCATTTTAGTATCTTTAATTCGTTTCAATAATTTTTATTACTCATACGGGATAAGTACGACTTTGCGCACCTTTTTTCGGGCGGTAAATAGCTCTTTGCTTTTTGAGTGCGCCAAGTATAATTTGAGTGCGACAAGTAAACTTGTCGCACGCAAATCATTTACCGCCCGGAAAAACAAACGCAAAATAATACTCATCCCACATTCGTAATAAAAAATAGTATCTGCAACTCGTGCGGTGTTGTCAATTGCCCACTTGAGCGAATGAGGGCACTCACTTCGTTCGTGCGCCCAACTTCGCTCTCGTGGGCAATTGACAACTTATCGCACTTGTTACACAATATACTATTAATAAACACATTTTAAAATTACAATGTAATACAGGTGGAATCATTTAAGCTGCACTCGAATTTCGGTCAAATATTTTTATGAAACTAATAGAAAATCTCTGTAAATATACACATAAAATAATATTGGTATTAAATACAAATTGAAGCTTATTCATATAAAATTATTTGACCGAATCAAATTTCTATTATTTTTAGTAATAATATTCGTTTTTCGATTGCAATATGGAAAAGTAAATATTCCTCTTTATTATAAAATATAAATCGATTTCCAAAATACGTTCTACAACAAAATAATAATATTTGCTGTATTTTCACGAGTGGTACAAAGTAAATTTCATCTGAAAAATTCCCTAGCTTCCTGGTTAAATGGAAATTTGAAATTTGTTTGATCAAAAAATGCAAAATAACCAGGAGAAAGCATACAAGCAGTCAACAGGTGTTGTTAAATAGTTTACCGTGGACTGTTATTGCGAGAACAAATGAATAAACAGGCAAACAATCTGGTGGCTCGAAATTGCTACTGTTGCTAGCTTGTCATTATTTTTTCCTCTTTGAACATGATGAAAGCGATTCGCTACGCAGTGGGAATATGATTGACGTATCAATCAAAATGACTTTTTACACGATGATTTGAATCTTTCATGGAGATTTACAAAACATTTAACTTTTTCTTTTCTTCCAGGATATTTCCCTCTGCCAAGTGTGTACTGCTTAGCTTGGATCTGCCTGGACGTCCTCTTCTGCACAGCAAGTATAATGCATCTTTGTACAATAAGCGTGGACCGCTATCTTTCCCTCCGATACCCAATGAAATTCGGCAGAAATAAAACAAGACGCCGAGTTACACTAAAAATCGTATTTGTGTGGCTTCTAAGCATAGCTATGTCCCTCCCTTTATCTTTAATGTACAGTCAAGACCACGATTCCGTTCTAGTAGACGGAGTTTGTCAAATTCCGGACCCATTGTATAAATTAATTGGAAGTATTATATGTTTTTATATACCATTAGGAGTTATGTTAGGTACATATGCTTTGACGGTGAGATTGCTAGCTCAACAGCAACAAAGTCTGGGCCCTGCAGGGTGGGCTAGCGGTTGGCTCGGAGGACCAGCTAGTAATGCATTAGGTGAGTGTAATTTATTTTATTGACCCGTTGATAGTGACAAGGCAAAACAAATTTGACGCACTGCACTCAATGAGGCCCAATTTAATTAATGTAACAAGTCAACCCAGCGTTCTGTTTACAGAATTAATAATTGTAATGCAATATTCGATCGTTAACGAGTATAATATGTCAGTAAATTGAATTGACTGCCTGTTTATCAAATATCCGGATTGAAATTAATCCTCAACTTGTCGTTATTAACCTACAACAGTTGACCTTTTGATTTGACAAAATATTTTATCTTGAGTGATATATTTTTGATTATTTTCATAATAGATCGAAGAGGTACATGGCGAAGACTCCTGCTGGCTACAAAGGCGGGTGGTTCCGGAGCAGGGGGTTCAACTGGTCGCGCTGCAACACCACAACATGGGCAACACTCCGCAGCAAGTACAGACACTGAATTAACAACTTTAGACACACACGAACTTTGGATACAAGAATCAGAACCAGCCCCTTGTACAATGTCGGCGCTACACCAATTCGGAGCTGAAATGCTGAAGCTAAGCAGAGGACTAGAGGCTGCTGCTAACCATAAAAAACAGCAGATACAAACCACTAACACCAGGTAAGAGATAATTAATTTCGAGAGTATCAAATATCTTGAACTATTGTTTATTTTTTGATATTTTTCCAATTATTTTATCAATTGGAATTAATGAATGACATCCAATTAATTTGAACACGATCGATTCTTGGGAAACGAGATAAAATGAAATATGATATTCAGCAATGTAATGCGAAATTAATTAAATGTAACAGCGCCAGTCTAGTGGAACTTATATTCGTGCATTGAAGATTATGAACTTTATCTAAGAAAATTATTATTTTCCACAGTCGTCAAATTTATCCGTACTTTTTTGTTGGGAGGGTCGCTGTTGTTGAAATATTTGTCCTCAGTGAGTTCGACAGTTGTCTCGTTGTCAAGCGTAGCTTATAGATCATTGTTTGGCTCCTTGATGATCAGATTCTCCGCTACTTTGATAAGTTCGCGTGGTTCTTGCTCCAAATTATCATCTTTGCTTTTTTTACTACTTGTGCCAATATCCTCGCTGGTAAAAGACGACAATTCAGATCAGTAATTCTAATACGCTGAGAATAGTTCTCCACAGCGGAGGATATTATACGCAGTTGAGCTCCAAAAGGAGACCGAAGCGTATTCAACTATTTACGTAATACAAAAGAGGGGTTCTTTATGAGGTAAACACTATATTTTGTCCACCAGCGGAAGAAAATGCGAGTTTAAAAACAAGCCTTTCAGAATTTTCCAAACAACTTGTATAATGTACAGAGGGAAACTTTTAGCTGAATCCTAACTAATATTATAAATGCGAATGTGAGTTCGTTTGTTTGCTTGTTAGTTTGTTACGCCTTCACGCGTAAACTACTCAAACGATAATCATAAAATTTTGTACATATACTCAGGACACTTAATTGGTTAATATAAGACATTGAATTTTGTAGTAAAACTTTATTTGGGACGTTTATGAAACAATAAAGTATAACAAAAAAAGAGACAACAGCGCACCGCTCGTTACGGTGCTCTCTGCATTCAGCTCAGATTGCACATGTTCCAGAATCTGAATGAGGCTACAGTGCATCAGTGGGCCGCCGTGCGAGTAGAGCGATGTTAAGACGTTATTATATTTTTCCAATTTCAAAAAGTACATTTATATGCGCGTGGAGCCGCGAGTATTTTATTATTATTATTATTAGTGAAGAGCTTGTGCGTCCAACCGCCTGTATCCCTGCGACCTAAAGATCTTTTGTAATGTAGAGCTACTTATTTAATCCTGTGTGATATTGGGGCTTTTAAAAAACCTTAGTATCCTTCCAGGACTAGAATCTTTCACAATGTTGGCCGACACGAATGCCTTTCCAAAGTGAGATTTTCTATGAGAGACTACAGCTACGCATTCACACAGCACGTGCTCTGAAGTTTCTTCGTCTTCTAGACATAGACGACATATATTATTTTCAACTTTACCAATTTTGTATAGATGTTAATTAAGAGGGCAATGACCAGTTAGAAGACCTGTCATAGTTCCTAGGTCCCCTTTGCTGAGAGAAAGTATCTCCTTCAGGTTTGTTGGTGAAGGCGGCAGGAAGCGTTTTGCCTGTTTATTGCCTTTGACGTTGTCCCAGTATGAGGCTTTTGCAATATCCTCCCATACTCTCAATTCTTTCTTTATGTAGCTCTTTAGAAGACCACAAGAAAGTTCAGGTCCACAAAATGGTAAACCAGCTCCCTTCTTGGCAAGCTCATCCGCGTCTTCATTGCCTTGTACCCCTTCATACCCTGGCACCCAACAAAGAATTACATTATTCTTTACTGCCAGTTGCTGCAGGGTGTTTTTGCAATTTCAGGCCAGCTTTGATTGACAGGTGTGGGCACCTATAGCTTTCAGAGCGGCCTGGCTGTCTGATAATATATTGACTGTTGCTTCTTTGAAACCTTTCTCTAGTTTTATTCTGGCGCGGGTAACTGCTATCAATATTATAAAGACGAAAGTTTATGAGGATGGATTTTTGTAACTACTGCACGGATTTTGATGAAATTTCACAATGCTATACTTTATTCATCAGAATAGCACATAGGCTATAATAGACAAAGACAGTAGCGGATTTCCCAGCAGAATGAATGGGCTCAATAATAGGGCGGCAGATTTTAGGGGCGGCAAATTTTCTGATGTCTTGCAGAAAGATGTCTTTTTGATGACTTGACCCTTTCATTGTACATTCAACGGTACCACAAAATCCAATATCGTGGGATAAGACACCCAAGAATTAACAATTGTAGAGGTGAGGACGACAAAAATTCAACAACCTACACTTTGTACAATGTATAAATCCGCCACTGGACAAATATTTTGTGTAAATTGTAATTGTAATTTTGGTTATGTGCGCTTTTAACACTCGATTTTTGAGGCCAATTTGCGCTTTCAATATACAGCTATGGAAAAAGTATTCGTTACATTATCTGCATCGCGAGATTCCGATGATCCTTGCAATGATTCAGACTTTAAGGAATCAGCAGCCGGAGGTGGCTTTCTGTATCTTTTTGGCAAAGCTCTGTATGCACTTGGGCACTTTGTGTGATAGCTCAGGTTCGTTCCTGGCGAGTATGCAGCGAATACACCGCACGCAGGCGACAAAAATTAGGGGCGGCAATTTGTCACAAGCAACCACTTTCTTCCCAAGCCACGCGCAATCCGACACTTGTGTACTTATTAAGATACAATTTGGAGTATTTCTGTAGAATTCAATTGTTTTTATTCTCATTTAACTTCAATAAAAACAATTTATCAAGTACATACACTCGACAAGAAATAAACGCACCACTTGAAAATGCACCAGAAATATCGATTTTCCAAAGCGCCATACTTTGATCGAAAATGGATGAATCTTTGAGTTTTGGAAAGTTTGAAGCTTTCTCTTTCAGGGAATTGAGTTAATCCGATTTCAAGTTCATCGCACTCTTTACCACAGCGCTTAGAAAAAAAAATCTTGATGTCAAAAAATGTCAAACATTGACAACTTGTATCGGATTTTTAAAAAATTGTGGACTCAATTTACGACTCAGGGAATAAAGTTCATTTATTTTCTTTCAAACGCGCAAACAATTCGGCGCAAAGCTATGAATCAAACAGAAAAATATTACATTTTGCACGAAAATTGATAATTTTATTCCTTTTGGCGGGTGCCAGGAGGTGAGTTTGATTTGGCGACACATTAATTTGCAGAATATTGAAGAAGAAGCTCCATATTTCTCAAAACTCCAAAGTTCATCAATTTCCGTGCAAAATTAGCCGAGGCATGACCAGAAAAAAAGAAGCTAAATCGTCGTGGATACTCGATTTTTTGCGCAATTTTGAGTTGATTTTCTGCGTTGAGTCCATATTTTCTTTGCACCCGGTACAAGATGTGGAAGTGTGATATTATTTGACATCAAGAACATTTTTTTCTCACGGATGTGGTAGGAAGTGCGATGAACTTGGCGTCGGATTGATTTACATGCACTTGAAGAGAAAACTTCAAACTACCAAAAACTCAAAGATTCACCCATTTCCAAAGAAAATCAACCGATTTATGGCGGTTCGAAAAATCAGTATTTTTGGTGCATTTTCAAGTGGTGCGTCTTTTTTTTCTTTTTTTTGTTGAGTATATATTTTTTAACAAATATTTTCAAATTACACAATGGGCGAAAAAAATACCTCGCACGCAGGCGCTTCACTACCCAGGAATGGGCCTTCGTTCGCTGTCGCCTCTTTTCAACCATTTCTCCACGCGAATTTCAAAAATTTTGAAGCACTTCTCGAGATTTTCTTTTGAAAAAAGGAGTATTTTTTCATTCGCGTCTAGGCAAAAGACGAATTTTCACGTCTCTTTCTAGTATTCCTGTCCTTTTGTATCATACAAAACTGTTCAACAACTACCCGCGAATTCTCGTGGCCTCGCTTTTAGCCATTTTTTTTGTCTTCAGAATGCGAACAGATTCCTGCTATACCAATATGACATAAAAACCGTGGTATACATAAAACCTAGTTTTGAGTTAACGACCCTAATCGTTTACAAGGTCAAACCTAACAGCAAGCGTATGCTGCAAACACATTTGCATCACTATAGAGTCGAACTTTGAGTTTATCTGTGTGGTGCATTGTTCACTTTAATTATTTGACCTTCATTAGCCATCATATTATCAAATTCAGTGAATTAGCTGAGAGCTTTTATTAATTGGTGAGATTGTCTGTGATTGAGTTTCATGTGTTTGGTATGTTTAGCATCACATGTGGTGCTCTCAGTGCGCACACCTTGACCGTGTGACGGCGGTGATTATTGCCAACCGCATGTACTGTGTGTTATTGCGGCGACGGGGTTGTTCCAAGAGTGGATAAATCAACCAACCTGCGTGTGTTGCAGACATCAGTATGGCATTACAGTACTGATAACCATCTGTAGGTGCCGTCCAACGTGAAATAAACAGTGCTAGTGACTTGGCTATCTAGGAGCTAGTACATTACTCTGTCGGTGTTGCGCAGGAATATGTGTATGCCAACCGCATAGTGTCTTATTGCGGGCAACGGGGTTGTTCCAATAGTAGGTAAATCGACCAGCTCGCGTGTGTCGCGCGCATCGATGTCTATCACTATAGTATTTGGTGCACGGTAAAAAAAAATTTGCTGTGATTACTAGAATTTTAGTATTTGTAACTATATTTTTGTGTTAATATAGGGTCAGCAAAAGTTTTTGTAGTGTTTACGATTTAAAATTTGCTGCAGATCTTATGTTGTACTCACTAAAAATATTTTGTAGGAATAAAATATGGAATTTTTGTTACAATAACAAATTCTAGTAGTTTCCGTGAGCAAAAAAAATTTGTATCTAGAACAAATTATATTTGTAACTGTATATTAAGAAATATTTGCTGGAAATATAAGTTTTATATGTGGCAATAACTAAAAATACATCTACTTTTTTTAAAATTTATTATTGTATAAACAATACAATTACATAGAAATGGATGATAACAATAATACAAAAATAAACAATCAAATCTTAATCTGAAGCAACAAATCACAATGTAATAATTATCTCTTATAAAGGCCCAATATTATCACCTTCAGTTGAATAACTGTAGGAATAGGTGGTAGTTTCGAGGTTAAGTGAGTCAGAAAATAAATAAAAAACGACTTATCCTGCAGTGATTTCTAGCTTCACTACTTCAAAATTATTTGCACAAATCCATCCATTGTGTTAAGATTTTTACCATTATAACCTTATGCTAGGGCCACATTTACGTCCAATGTCATTAATTGAGGCGTTATTCAATAATGAACACATTGTCAATGACAATATGTCAATTGTCACATAACGCCTTACTTAACGGCATTAAACATAAGTGTGGCCCCTGCATTATACGATCATAATATGAACTTATACGATCACGATGTGAATTCACTGAACTTGCAAATGCATCTGACTACATGTGTTCAAATAAGTAGACAAAGAAGGAGGCATTAGACAAATATTTTTGTCATCAGTACTGAAAATATTTGTTCTGTTAGGCAACAATATTACTAACAGAAATTATTTGTTGCACTGACATAGATATATTGTACCACGAGCCATATATTAGCCAGCTAAATAAATCTTGTCATGGAAACAAATAAAATATTTTACTGGCTAATCAAATTTTCTGTAATTGGAACAAAAGTATATATTATTTATCGATAACAACAAAATTTATTGGGCTTCACTACTAATATGACTTTACTAAATTTTATTTACCATAACAACTAAATGCAATTTGTTCTATTGAGTGATTTTTGGAAAATTTTCTATAGCAGAACAGAAAATTTTTGTTCTTATTAAAAAAAATACCCAGCAAACAGGTTTTTGTGATAAAAACCAACACAATTTTTTTCCGTGTGAACTCAACGGCCTATCTGTTAACCAAATATCCTATCCAACCTCTAAGACAAATATATCATTTTCATATCCGTTAAAGTTATCTAAACTGAACTAAATCTGAAATGCCCCGATGGTTGGAAATTGATGTGTGTGACTCTCTAATGACATCTTACAGAGCATTGTGGCTCAAATTCATTTGATTTAGAGTCATTTAATTTTTTATATTTGCTACTTATATTTTATTATATTTATTGAATGTCTCAAACAACTAATTCTTCAAGTTACATGCTCTCCACAAAAAATAAATGGCCACCGGGAGTGCAGCGTGTTTTGTGCATTTACTTCATGAAATATTTGAACGTACAGACTTTTATCACAGATTTGAGTGGCGGAAACAAAAAGCAATCGAAACGAGAAGCAAGAAGACAAACTTTCCAAAATGTAATTTGTTTTAAGGACACTTTAGTCAAGTACCATCCATGTCTACGTCTACTCTTCCATTCAGGACTTCACATTTTCTAATTATTTCTTTTAACATATTCATGAAGCATGATAATGGACCGTAAAATTTCTAATTTGACAAAGTTTCGAAATGAAGTCTTCAAGTATCTATTGACTTGTTTTTCTACTACTACAAAGACGTGTTTATTGAAGTTACGGTTACTTTTAAATGAGTTGAAATGTTTGATTATATTATTATTGAAAAAGTATTTTATGAGTGCACTTATCACGGAAGCTGCCCGGAATTGAATCGTCCGTTCCGGTAATCAATCAGGGGTCTATAGATCCGGAGAGCGCACCAGAACTCCAGTCTCCAACACACATTCCACGTTCATGTCATGTCGGTGTGTATGTCAGCGTCTGGCAGGGCACGTGATTCTACTACTACTTGTCATTCTATGAAGCAAACACTTCGTGCTCTGAATACTAATATCTCATATGACATCATGAACTATTAAAGAGATTCCGTAGTTCTAAATTCAAATCGAAATTGGTTTCATAGATCATACTTAAGCCATAAAGATGGATTACCAAGTAGTACGTGACAAGGGGTACTGATTTTATAACTAAAACTGCAGTTGCTTTCAAAGCGTACGCTTTTAGGCTGTTTATGCGCATTTGCAGTTTTTAGTTTCAAAATCAATTATTTGTTATCTCCTTAGTTGCAGTGTGACTGGCGTGGATAGCCTCAGCGGCTCACATTCCTCCCTCACCGTTTCTGAAGCTTGTTGGCCTCCCCGACGACGACGTGCTTCGACTTTCCACGAAGGAAGTACCACCATTTCTGCTCCAACTGAAGAAGAAAACCAATCCCCCAGATGGCGAAAACGGGGCTCCAGTTTCCATGAAACAAGATCTACTACAAGTTCGTCAGCCGAATGTGGTCGGGAAAGTATCTCGGAGGAAAAAACTTCTACCAGTGCTGGAGAAAAAAGTGGTTCATTGCAGCTTCCACCGCCTTGTACGTGCCCTTATTTCGGGGAGAAGAGAGAAGGGGTGCCTAAACCGGCCGAAGTTAAGATTGTGCCAAGTGAAAGGTTGCTGTTAGGGGCTGACGATCCTGCCGTAACTTTGAGGTAAATATTTTTAAATTCTGTGAATGTATTTCGAATTGAAGTATTTTACTTTCCAGGCGTTCCCTGATGATGAACAAAAGTGCGGACAGCTCCCCAAATGCCAGTGTGGTAACCTGGGAAGAGCGTCGCGGTCATCGCCGAGGCAGTAGCTTCGGCAGTGCGCGAACAACTCTATCCAGCGCGTCCAACAGTCAGCGACTTCGTCGCGCTGCAACTGTCCGCCACCACAACGGCCATTCAACTTCAGCATCATCCTGTGAGCCTCTCCTTCAACGGAGTACCCGACCCGCCAACAACGCCACAGTGCGCTCCCACCACAGTCGGAATTCCAGCGTCATATCCCGGAATTCTTCCCGGCACGGAAGGATAATCAGATTGGAACAAAAAGCTACTAAAGTGCTCGGGGTTGTGTTTTTCACATTTGTGATTTTGTGGGCGCCGTTTTTTGTGCTAAATCTTGTGCCAACTGTGTGTAAGCAATGTGAGCCGTATATTCATCCTTGGGTTGTGGATCTGGTAACTTGGTTAGGGTACGCGAGTTCGATGGTTAACCCTATTTTCTACACTATATTCAATAAAGTCTTTCGCCAAGCATTCAAAAAGGTTCTGTTGTGTAGGTATAGAAAACAGACTTGGCGACCAAGAAGATGACCGACATAATGTGACAATTTATACTGCTTCGAAGTGTGTTATGCTCATCAATAAATCAAGTAGTTCTTCCTCAAGAAAAACTCAGATAACTGTCCGTAAAACCAACATTAATTTCTAAAATTTTATTGTATTCCTGCCTTTTTCAAAAACATTCCACACGGAAATAATTCATTTAGAATTCTTGGTTTTTTGATGAATGTAATCAAACAATAATTTTAAGTTTTTAAGTGAAATGGGGAAAATAATGCTTCAATCATATGTTAGATTTAAAAATGTATGTATATATGTGTATATAAATAAATTTAGGTGGTATTATTGTACCTAGCACTTCAAAGGCAGTTTGATGTAGGCGTATAATATGACAACCAATTTTTGATCAATTAACGTCACGATAAAATTCATCCCAAGACTTTGATGCCAATAATTAATCCAGTAGAAACATGGATTGATTTGGAAACTTAAAATTCTAGTAACAGAACACTTGATTAAGGCTGAAATAAACGCGAGGTGCGCTAAAACTCAAGTAAGGCACCAGCACGAAATGACAGCATTTAATATCGATTTAGGTGGACGTGGGACGCCTAAGCACATGATTCAGGCTAAGAAAGACTTGAATAATGTTAGGACCGTTACGAAATGTAAGCACTTAAAAAAGGCTAGGATCGAAGCGGAATACATAAGAATTTAAGTGAGGCCAAAAACAGTACAACTGTGCAAACATTATAATGAGACTAGAAGACGCAAGAAACGTAAGCGTTTAATTAAAATATGGAACTAAGCGGGTTATGTAAGTATTGAATGAAGCTGAGACCGTAAAAGATTGCGTAAGCACTTGATTTAGAAAGATGAGATTCTAGGAGACAAGACCGATGCGTGATACCCAAGCACTTGATTGAGACTGAAATCCACGGAGCACGCGAGGTGCTCTAAAACTCAAGTAAGGCTAGGACCAGCGCGTAATTACAGTATTTATTGGAGGTTTGGACGGACGCAATTTCAAGCAATTTTGTTTACTTAACTGCAGCAAGTTTCCTTGCGCTCTGAGCCACTTCGAGCTGTGCTTGGTGTGAGACTTATTTTCGCAGCACTCGATGCAAGCTGCGCCACTCATTCTGACTCTTATTACAAATATGGATGTTGCCGGAAATGATCGAGCAGAAGCATTTACTGCAGTTATAGCTTGCGAATTAATTGTAATTACGAGACAGAGAGAACAGGAGATAAAAACTGTCAGAAGAGTGGCTTTAGAGGAAGAATCAAAGCCGCAGAGTTCTCAGCATATTGTTTGGCGATCCTACCGTGTACAGCCACGGCTCATTCTTGTATACCTCAATGAAAGCTTCCACTTCTACTCTTTCCCATTAAATTCCTTTTCCATTAGCCATTATTTCAACTGTTTTGTACCACAAAACACAATGCAGCGCAGCGTGCTGATGCGACATACAACTCAGTGATGTAGTAACGTGATTTCGTCGCTCGTTCTGATTGGCTGCGGATAGTAGCCATCCGCGTAGCAAGTGCAAAAAATAGCACCGGATCTATCTTATACAACAAGTCTCGTGACAAGTCTAGCACCCAGCTGCGGACCAAGTTTCTAGCTTTGGAGCAAGCATGGCAACCAGTGAACAAAATTGCTTGAAAAATTATATCGTGTGCGGCGGGCTTAAGAACTTGACTGAGGCTAATATAGACTTGACTAATGTTAGGACCGTTACGAAATGTAAGCATTTAATTGAGATTCAAACCAACGGAAGGCGCGAGAATATTTAAATGAGGCTGGGATCGATTCAAGAGGCTGTGATCAGCGCGGGCTGCATGGGGATAAAGCCGGTGCGAGAAGAAGAGCACATGATTAAGGTTGAGATTCACGCGAATTGCATTAAGCTGAGATCGACGCGAAATGTGAGCATTCATTTGAGATCTGGAACATCACGGAGCACCTAATTGAAGTTAAGGTAGACGCTGGGTGCGTTAATACTTAAGTAAAGCTAGGACCATTGTGAAGTGTAGCGCATTCAATAAAGATTTGGACTGGAGCAAGTTGCGTGAGTAGTTAAATGAGACTAAGATCGATGCAGGGTGCGTAAGCACTTGATTCAAAAAGCTAAGATCGGGCGGGCTGCATTCGTATTTTAATGAGGCTAAAACGAACGCGTGGTGCATAAGCACTTGATTGAGATTAAGATACTTAAGTGCGAGGATCGTCAAAACTTGAGTAAGGCTAAGACCAGCGCGGATTATGAGCACTTAATTAAGGTTCTGACCGGAGCGGAATGCCTAAGCACTTGATTGAGACTAAGATAGACTTGAGTAATGTTAGGACCGTTACGAAATGTGAGTATTTAGTTAATATTGAAACCGACGTAAAGTGCATAAATATTTAAATGAGGGTGAGACCGACACAGAGTGCATAAGTAATGAATTCAGAAGGTTAAGATCGCCGCGAATTAAGAGAGACCAAATCGGACGCAGGATGCTCAAGCACTAGAATCTGTGCTAGGAGCGAAATAGTTTAAATAAAACTTGAGCTGGAGCGGTATATGAGCACTTAATTGAGGTTTGGAACAGTGCAGGGAGTCTGAGAACTTGATTAAGGTGCGTTAGTACTTAAATAAGGTTACAATTGTTGCGGGGTTGAAGTATTCTATTGAAATTTTGACCGGCGCACGGTCAGAGAAATTGACGCAGGGTGCAAAACACTTAATTTAGGAAGTTCAGGCTGCGTGAATATTTATGTAAGGCTAAGACCTGCGCGAGATTTGTAAGCACTTAATTTAGACTGAGATTCACGCGAGATTCATCAGTTCTTGATAAAGACTGGGACCGAAGCGATTTATGTGCTCCTAATTAATATTCATGCAGACGTGAGGCACATAAGCATTTAATTGAGACTTAAGGTGCGTAAGTACTTGACAAGAGACTAAAGCCGTTATAAAATTCAAGCATTTAATACGGATTTGGACCGGTGCAAGCTGCGTGAATACTTAAATGAGGCTAATACCGACACGTACGTATCTAATCGAAGTTGAGATTAACGTAGGATATGTTAGTACTAGGAATAGCGCAAATTGTAAGGGAGCTCAATCAAGATTTGGATCGGCGCGTGGTACTTGAGTACTCAAATTAGGCGCCCGAATACTGAATTAAGATTTGAGTCGGCGCAAAGTGCTTAAGTACTTAAATGAAACTAAAGCCCGCCGCACACGAGGCAATTATTCAAGAAATTTTATTCGCTTGGAGCCGCGCTGGCTCCGATGCTTGGTGCTGTGCTTGCCAGGCGACTTGTTTTACAAGATAGATTCGGCGCTATTTTTCGCACTTGCTTCACAGCTAGCAGTTATCCACACCACGACCAAGTAGAACATGTATTGAAATTATGTGACTGCATCATCAGCTTTATCTCGCATTTACCACGTCACACTGACTTGTATTTTGTAAAATTTTGAAAACAGTTAGTCTGAAGGCTTGCATATTCGGTTATTTATAATTAATCATTTGATCTTGACGATTTTCTACAAATGACTGGACGACGCAGCAAGCTCAATTTATTATAACGAATTAGTTGAAAAAATGGCTTGGAAATACCATTTAGATCAACTGATGCATTGCAAATATATTTCAAACATTAACAATTCAAGTGAAAGAAAAATATATGAAAATTTTCTACACCTTATACAGAAAACTAAGTGGTAAGGATCATAGTTTAAGTTGTACATCAATTTAAATGTTATCCCCGACAACTTGAAGTGATAAGGTCGATATGACGGTAATTGGTAAGGTGCTGTAGCTTTAAGTTGTAAAATCTGACCACTTAATTAGTAATCGGCACCACTTGCATTTGTAAAGCAAAAAGACGTCCAACGTCAAAATTTTGGGGTTAGGAAATGTATTTTCATCTCAATTGAACTGTATTTGCTTGTAAAAATAGAGTAGTCATTTTCTGCGTACATAAGATCTACTTTTTATCCTAAAAATATATCGCAATCGAATTACAACTTCAATATTCACCACTTGAACTTCATCACTTATACTTTTAACCACTTGAGTGGCACAATTTAGTTTTCTTAGTATCGTTCGTCAAGCATATTAAGAATATCACGGTCTTAAATCCTTTCAGTAGCCACTCTCTTGAACATAGTTTTCTTAATTTTTTTTTTTTCGCCCGTATTCTAATTAATTCGCATATTTGTGATAAGCAAGTCCACGTTCCAGAGTTCAATAAGTGTCGCAGCTTAGTGTCAAACCAAGCGCAGCTCAAAGCGGCCCAGAGTGCAAGAAAACTTGCTGCAAATTAAGTGAACAGAATTGCTCAGAAAATTACCTCATGTGCGCCGGGCTGAAGGCAGGCACGAGATGCATAAGCACTTTTAAGATGTGGAAAGGCGTGAATACTCAAGTGAGGCTAAGATTGGGGCAGAAGGCGTAAGCACTTTGTGACAATATTTGATTGAGGCTGGGATCAGCATTGAATGTGTGAGAACTAGGAAGCATATGGAATATATGAGCACTTTTGTAAGACTGGAATCAGCACATAAGACAAGACAAAAGACGACCTGGAATTAATTTGTCAAAATATATCATAAAAAAAAGAAATTGGCTAGCCATGTTATACACAAACATCAATCTTCTGTTGGAGCATACTTTTTACAACATATTTTAATATTCCACTTCCAAATCATGCTTTTGAACTTTATCTATACAAGATCAGTAATCAAATGCATCTACAGATGTATCGCAGCCGAAAATATTAATTTGATATTCAAGCGACTCAAATGAAACAATCAGTAATTGATACTAATAAATTTTTCTACAAAATATTCCAGTCCAATTAATAATAAGGTGTAGTTCGCATGAAAATTAAAACAAGCTTCTTTCTCTGAATGTCAAATGGACGAAACCTATTTATACTGGAAGTGTAATATTTCATATAAACCAGTGATTCTCAAATAATTGTCTTGAATGAAGTACCTATCAATACATATTGTATATAGTTTTTTTATGTTTGGGAATCATTGGCATAAGTAGCCATCAAATGAAAGTAAAACAATGTCATCAATGTAAACAATGTGTAAATGTCATTTCCGTATGTATGTAAAATGATCTGTACACAAGCGTAAAAAGCAAATATATAAAAGTTGAATAAAGTGGCGTCACGATGCCGATCACGTGACGCTCCATCGTTGTTCAATTGTTCATCCTGTAGCGCGAACAAACTATTAGTTCACAATTAATATTTCATCTTTATTATTTCCACATAACTTACTTCTTTCTGAATTCTCATGTTTTATAAAAGCAATATTACCAACATTGTTTGTTTGGGGTAATAAAAACTTATAAACCCCCACGTATGAATTGCAGATGTTTCCAAGTTGAAACTCTACAATTTAATATAAAGCTTGTCTTATCTTACGAAAGGTTCGCATTTCGTGGTTGCGTTGCGTGTTCCAAATATGCAATACGTACTCTTAATCTACACTCGACTGATATTGCTGAAACTTTTCCCGACTGTTTTATTGCTTTTCTTTGCCGAATTTTCATATCCTTGTACACAAAGAGGGAAGCCAGACTCTGTGTCCGATCTTAAAGCCACATAAAAGTAATGTAAAGCTAAAGATAGACACTTTCCGATAAGAAAATATGATTTAAATATACGTTCTTTTGAGAGAAGTTCAAGCTGGAATGATCTAAAGGTTTCTGGCGGAAAACCCAGCAGATGTATTAACATATTCGAGATATTGAATTTTCTTCAATAAATACAGTATCATTGAGGAATTTCCCAGAGTTTATCCAAAGCCTCAAAATGATATTTTATTAGGGATATTCTTTGATGTATATTTTTTATGATAAAGATAACCCTCGTATATTTCAAGATCATTGTGTGTGCTTGACATAACCATATAAAATTGCTTGTAAAGTTACAAAAGTAGAATATTTCATTTCTTATGAATATCAAAAACAAAGTTCCGTTATTCCCTTTGCGAATAAGTTCGACAGTTCCAATTCTTTGCATGAAATAATGCAGTTCTGGGAGTACTTCCGTCCTTCCCTCATCGCGAATAGTGGCAAAGGAACTTCAAATTCAACTGTTCCATGTTTAACAACGTCTTTGAAACGAATGTGCTGGATGCTCACCTTTCATATCCAATCCCAGAACGTTTGTTACTCGATTCTTAAGAGCCCTCAGGAAAAAACAATTTCAAGACAGCGTCAGCAATACTCAAACGCGAAGCGAAAGAGCTAACTGTCGATTCAACCACTTGATTAATATTGACAAATGGCTACAGATATACAGGGGCTTAGTTGGTCCTTCGAGCCGCAGACTGAATATTTATTGCATCATACAATTACATAGAGTAGTCTCTCTCCTCCAATGATTTAAATAAAATATAATAATTATAGTGAACTCTATTGTGAATAAATGAGGATAACTCGGGATTATTGTGTCAAAATTAGTCCATCAAATATTGAACCAACTACGAGCTTTCAGCTATCACAAAATAAAAAAATCTGCCATGGCCATACAGTATTCCTCCGACCATAAAATTCATGGCCAGTTTCGTCGTTGTTTCAAAAATTTAGAGTATTGCATCTATTAATTGCATATTTCAAAGTGAAAGCTGTCATTTTTTAAGTGACAGGTGGCAGTTATATTTTGGTCGTTACATAAAATAAGTATTTTTGAGAATAAAGAGTCCTTTTTTAGATTTCCGGGGTTTTAAATTCATTGGAACATACAGTTTCGAAATTTGATATGAAAATGGTAACGTAGATTCCACTACTTAATTTTTTTTGCTTGATATCTACTTAGCTCATCTCCCCGGGAGCTTGAAATTGATACCAAGCTAGACATCATTTCAATGATTTGTGAAAGAAACAATTGACATTCGTTTAAATATCCTATTTGACATTTCTACTAGAATTATCTCCACAAAAGCTTTAATTTGATACCAAACACGGTAGAGCCAAATTATTTATTTCAAAAAACAATTGACGAACGTTTGCATGTGATGTCAAAATATAAATGATAATAATTCCACATTCCCATTATTTCTTTGGTTTATAAAAAGTAACAAATTTTATAATTATTCAAATTTTGATAATAACAAATGAACTGCTGATAGTTTTGAGAAATTTTTTAGGTGAATGTTGTGCCAAATCATTCACGGATTAATTCTAGTTATCTCATAATTTATGATAAATACAACGGTTTATAAAATAAATACAAAAAACTAAAAAGTTCCATCAATAAATTTTTGGTACCACTGGATGAAAAAAACTCATCTACCAACATGAACCTAGCTTTTTGATGAAAATCTTCAATATGAAATTACAGTCGAAAATTCGTACGCGTTCTCAAGTTATCGTGCTTCCAAACAGACCGACTTTTTTAAAAATTGTTTTTCGGATTCAGTAGAGTCTAAAACGTAAGGATTCATCAAAATATCGAACTGTCAAAAAATCACAATAACAATACTTCCCCTGTTATAGTAATTAATTTTATTCACAATCATTATAGTAATATGGCAATTCCTAACTTTTTAGAGGTTGGGAAGTATGTAATTTCCAACTGCAATGACTATCTCACGGGTCGGAAGCGACACTTCCATCTCTTGGGTGGGAAATGTTTATACAGGTTGCCTAGCATCAGTCATAAATCTTTGTTGGAATAAAATAATCCCTGCTGTCGAAAATATCGATCATATTATATAATGATTCAAATAAAACAATTAATATTGAAAATAAGCGGAATTATGTTGCAATTTTGTGTAAATTATGAGCAAAATCGCTATGAACTTACATCCGAAGCACTTTAATTCGATTCGGGGCAAGTATATAGCTTCATTTCACTGTTATAACTAATTTATATCTGCTCTTATCACAATTACAATGGATACACGTATAAATAACTTGATTCGTAAATCATAATTCCAACAAATGTCAAATTAGTTGAATTTTTCAAAACATTCTTGTTTTCATAGACTACTACATCAATTTATTCTGTTGAAAAAAGAACGAATTCGGATCAATCATTTCTCGGAAAACTAGGGATGATTGTGAATAAAATAGTATACATACTTCGGTGAAGATTTCATATCAGCCTCGAGCTATATCTGATCCTCGAGGCTTCGCCTCTCGGTCATATAATAAGCTCTCGGCTGTAATGAAATCCTTTCCACCTCAGATGTAATATACTATTCCTTTCTAAATTCTTCTACGTCGCTTGATTAATTCGTTATGAGCTGTATGTAACGATACACAATATGTAGTTATTTTCAATCGAGTGCCTTAAAATAGTATTTCACAGCGCGATAATATTTCTTTATATGCTTCGATTTGTGTCGATTTTAATTATATATTTCTAGTACTTTGGCATTATTAATGTATCAGCACATAACCTCCTCAACTGTAAAACTGTGATGTCTTCAAAATAAGCGATTGTGAACATATAACTTACAATCAGGCAACCTCAACTGACATGCCATTCGACATTCCTACAAAAGAATGATTGCAAGCATGAGGTTCCAATCTGAGGAATTTGAGTTTTTAGTTGTTAAAATATTCATCACAGTAAATATTGAGTAAAGTGATATTTCTTTATATAAATTTTTGTATTTCACTATTTAGATGCTTGTAAAAGACCAGTGTTTTTGAATTCTTCTACAAATTTTAACTATCAATCAAAATCAAGTTACTCATCAAGCATTAAAAATTGCTTATTGTTTATTTCACAATTCAGCAAGTCAAAATAGTTATTTTCATAGCGCGTAGATATTTTATTCAGAAATCCCTTTGCAAACAAAACTTCCTTTGGTTTTAGCGTGCTATTTTATACTTTAGTGTTTCTATAAGCATTTTTGCATTATGTGACGTTAAGTGTAATTAATAATATGTTGAAATAATTGATCCTTCGAGCCATATAAGTACTGATTCATGTCTTCATACATATGATTCCGTATTTGTCGAATAAAAAACGAAAAAATTAAATGAAAATATGAATGATGAATATTCAAAATTTCTAATAAAAATTAAAAATCAATAATAGTATATTATGCTACAAGGACCGAACGACTATCATATTTGTCCAGGATAAATTTGGCTGCATTCGGTAAAGACAAGAGCAAAGCCCAATGCGTAGTTCCATGCAGCCTAATTTATCCGTGACAATAATAACAGTCGTTCAGTGTCCGTGTTGCATACGATACTTTTTGTAACAAGTGCACCGAAGTATCCTCATTACTAAGCTTTTTAAATAAATCCGGATGTATCAAAACTATCTTATCGATTTGACAAACATATTTTTGCAAATGCAATCACATTACAGTGAACTAATACAATGAAACATAACTTACATGATTTATTCTATTGATTGATATTTTTCACATTTTCTGCGCTATCCCGTTCACAATAAATGCACATACTATAACAAACACATTCTATATTACAAATTTCTTTCGAATATCAATTTGACATATATCAATGAAATTTAAAAAATCCAACAGCATCCTGATTCATGATCTACAATTTCATTTTTATCCAGCGGACAAAAATATCCATTAATTCCCAGTCAAAAGAGATTTAATGAAAATTGTTACCATGGTTTGGAATTGAGAACTTTCGAAACAGAAGTCAGCTCAGTAATAGGGTACTTTCGGTGTACGTGTTACAAAAAAAAATATGAAGTAAAATCATAGAGAGTAGAATTTTTTATGCATGCGCCGAAGATAAACCACTTGTTGGCATCAGTAATCATAGCCTCAAACAAACAAATAATAAAATAGAATAGTAATAAAATAAAATAGTATATTAACAAACGATTTTCTAACCTTTGATTTGAGTCAGTAGATTGTGTTTCGTAAAGCAAACTGGAGTCTGCACTTTGATCATTATTGACTTTTTGTTCATTTTTGGTCACTTGATTGTCACTATCACTCATATTTTAACTCAATAATAGTAGCACTGATTCGAATTATTTAGAGCGCTTTGAAAACAATAACAATACTTCTCTTTGACACTTTTTGCATTTCATAAAAAGTTCCATTTCTAACGTCGCCGTCGTTAGTTTTCAACTGACACAATTTTTTTTCAATCACTATGAATGAAAGAGATGAGTTTGAAGCTTCAATTATCTTTGATTGCTACAAAATTTCTTTACGACATTTTTGTCACAAACACTCTCCACAGGCTTTCTGATGAGAAGACATTGTTCTATCAGATGGACCAGAATCTTGACGGGCAGATGCCATTGGAATTTTTTTTGATTCACGTAAATATAACACATTTAATTTTCACACTAATATAATACACTAAACTATTATTAAAATTCATGTAGATGCAATACATTTAATAAAATCAACAAACATGTTTTAGAAACTGAACTGTCATAAGTGAAATTTCTCAAAAATTTCTCTTTGAAAAAAAAAAGAATAAAAGATTATTACCAATAAGAAGATACTCTTTTTGTGTGCCGCTATGAGTGTTGAAATAATTGGTCCTTCGAGCCACATAAGTACTGATTCTTGCATTCATAAAACCGACTTCGTATTCGTGGAATTAAATTATAGAATATAAAAGAAGTGTATAGGATAATATATAATTTCAAAAAATAATTTTCATGAATATGGAATTATAATGATTCCTGGAAGAATTCCAATTTGGCAGCCAAAGATATCTTCACTGTTCCGTATCATAGAAATATTACTCCTTAAAAACAGATCGTAAAATATCAGTCTGAATTTAATAGATTGTCTTTCTTGCCACAATGAAAAATTACAGTTCCACAATAATCGACGATGAATAGAAATCTTTAAAGATTATTCAAATTAATGTATTTTAATTCAGGGTAAAAAATTAAAACAAGTGGGGTAATTTTCAGGTAAGTATTACGTAAAAAACAACATGTTTCTCTTTTTGTTGCTACTCTTACTCTCTTCTATTTCCGTCTCTTTTTAATCTCTTTGAGGATAATTAACAAGCGAGCGTGGGGAACATTGTTTTTTATTTCTGTAGCGTGGCATGCTTGATTTAAATCAATTTAACAAGTGGTGGAGAGATAGAAAGCTGTTTATACACGAAATGATAAATTTGGAGATTCATAGGGGTGGATGAAAAAAAAACAGTTGAAGGTTTGCATGGTACATTATTTTTTGACACGGAACGCGACAACTCGATACAAGATACTTGGCAATGTTGCCGACGTCTTAATACTTGAACGCTACACAAAGTCAAACATTGTTTACTTTTGTGACAAGCAATACAACTGTACTACAATATACTGCCTTTTAGCAACATTTTTCTTCTGAACTATCACTAAAACCTCCTTTTAACTTTATTTTACAATGTGATAATTCTCCAGCGAAACAATTCTAGGTTGAAAATCCCTGGACGACTGCTTCGTACGAGTAATGTTTCAAGTGGGGGGAGGTGTACAGGTTGTATTGTTTCAACGCCTTCTTGATCTCCAGGATAATAAATGTCGGCGCGGAGCGGACGATGTCGTAAAGTTACGCCTTTGTTTCCTGCCACAAACCGCGTGCTGAATTTTCCTTTTTTACGTTCGGGGTTGCAGAAATTAATTTCACTTTAATCACTGGGTGTAATAAAAATTGTTTTATGAACGCTCGCGGCTGACGGAAATTTTGTTTATTCTATACTCAATGATATAATTACTGTTTGGGAGTTCCTACGTACGCACTCCTAAATTAAATTATTACGATTCTATTGAGCAATAAATGACGTTAAATTTTATTAAGATATTAAGTTCAGGAACAATTATAGTAATAGCAAGCATAAAATTCTCCAGTAGTACCATTTTCCACCAAGTGTCGCCTCTGCCTGTAATAACAAACTGAGGTGTCCCCACAGTCAAAAATATTGACCTCAAATATAGATTTTAAGTTAATTTTAACTTGCCTGTCATTCAACATGCATCAAACAAAACGTTATTGATTTTGTTTGTTCCGTTACCGTTTCGTTCCGCCAACCGTTAAATATTCATTCTAGAACCGCAACATTAAAACTGCATTAAATTTCGCTTGCGGAAGAAAAACAATGCTCTTGAATTCATTTGAAACTTGCAATGTTCTCATCAAGCCATGATACTATCGATAATGATACATTCAGTTTGTTTGCTGTGATTTTTCTATTTAAATCAGCTTTTATTCAAATATTTTCTATTTGTGATTTTTAATTAGGAATCTGAAAACCGAAATGAATATCTGGAATACTGTTCCAAGAATACTTTCCGTCTTACTTGGGAAAGAATAAAAGTGTTTTTTAGGAACAATGTTCATTAAGATTGTATCAGCACATAACCTCAACTGTTAACGATCATGTCATTCGACATTCTCACAAATAAGCGATGCAGGCATGGAGTTAGATTCTGGGAATTTTGAGTTTTCAGTTGCTGCAATCATTAAACCACACTTAAACATTGGTGGAAAAAAAATTCATCCAATTTTTTTTCAAAATTCCTTACATTTTTGCATCAATGAATCTATCCTATGTTGGATTTGTACTTTGAAAATTGTCCTACTAAGACGTTTGCAATATTAACACACTCTTTACAATTAATGAATAATTAAATAAGTCACCATCATTTTTCGAAGGGCGCCAGGCGCCTTGCATACCTCTAGTTAAATATTGTCACAAATATGAAATATTAGTAGTAATTAGTCCACATAATTATTTAATTGAATTCATTGTAACTGTAATCCTAGTTAGTATTGACAAGGTCGATGTTCAATTGTCGGACATGATTAACAAGCTATGGTCACTAGATGCTCGGTGGTTGCCAGGCAACAACTGTTAGACAATTGAATGTTGGCCCATTGTCGGCTTAGGTATATAAGAGCGTGAGCTAGGAGAAGAATTCATTCATTCAGTGATTCAGTAAGAGTAACTGTGCGCGATATTGTGAACATACGAGTTTGTAAAGTGAAGATTTACACTGTAACCTGTGTTAATCAATTATTCTAAATAAAATTGTGACAATATATTAAGTATGAACGTGACAGGATGTGGCTAAAGCTGATTATGAATAATAAATTTCTTGGAATTATAATTTCTCAAAGACAATAACAACCAAAATCAACATCAAACAATATGATCATATTTACTCATATCACAATCATATATTGATGAAGCAATAAAATTGATTCAATTGGATATACATGAATATATTAAACACTAGCTATTACCCGTGGCTTTGCCGGCATATGGCTTCACTTCTTGAAATCAATGAAAAGAATATATAATTGTGTGCTGCATTTCGGAAAACAGCAAGGACCGCCCGCGGTAGCCCCGTGCTTCCAATATTTCATATTGTTTTACTTTATGATCAATCAATCCAATTGACTTTCTTTTCAAAATATGATAATTGATTACTGCATTTAGACAGGTTGATAACTTTTCAAGGTAAATGAAAACTAAAAGTTGACTACAATAACCAAGAGAATCCGTAGGTTCCAACTACGGTAACTTTTTTAAATCAATGAAAAACTTAAATGTCCATAGTGCCAGAGCACTTTTCGAGATCAACGAAACAGAATTGATTGTAGAACTCGGAGAAACCGCGAGCTTTGCCAATAGTGAAAAAAAAAAAAATTGACTGCAACACTTAGCAAACTGTACGCAAAACCGACGATAACTCTTTAAAATCATTGAAAGAATAACAATTGGTTGCAGTACCCGGGAAAATGATGGGCTTCATGGTAACTTTTAGAAATCAATGGGAAAAAAATAATTGACTTTCTCATAAAAATATAATAATAGACGGAGATTGTCCACACAGAAGTATTGTGGTGTCCCAATTCACCCCCTTAGTGAGAGAATTCTAAAAAAATCATTCTTAGTGGTTATCTATGTCATTTTAGGAATGCAGTGTCAAAATTTCAATTCCTTAGAAATTAGAACAATATGAAGACACAGTTTTCTAAACCACTCATAAGATAAATATGTTTTATTGGGAAAAAAGCTCTGTATATAAGTATCTATCATCATGAAATTATTAGATCATTTTTCAACTGATATTGTCAAGCTTTTTGAACATTGACTACTTGATTCTTTATCTTCAATGGTAATTTTTACAAACAAATTGATGGTGTCGCCATGGGTTCTTCTATTTCTCCTTCTATCGCTAATTTTTACATGGGGAATTTTGAACAAAAAGCTTTGAGCACAACTATGAAGAAACCTACTGTCTGGCTACGTTATGTTGACGATGTCTTCGATGTTTGGCCTCATGGTAGAGATGAATTGAATGTTTTTTTGAATCATCTGAACATGCAACACAGAAACATTAAATTCAGTATAGAGGTTGATGAAAATAACTGTCTTTTCTGGACGATTACCTGGAGAAACAAGATAATGGTAAACTTATCCATTCTGTATATAGGAAGCCGACCCACACAAATCAATATTCACATGAGGCCTTAAATCACCATCCTCCTCAAAAATTTTGTGTAATAAAAACTTTATAGCAGAGAGCCTCTTTTTTATGTCATCCAAGTAAACTATCTAATGAAATCAAACTTTCAGATGATGTTTTCTTGAAGAATGGTTATAATAAAACACAGATCAAGAGAGCACTTAGGCAGAAGAATTCTACGCCTCCTCTTCAAGATCTGAATAATAAGAAAATATAGTTACACTGCCTTACGTAACTATATAATAACGGATAAAATTGGAAGACTTTTACATAAATATGACATAAAAACCTCATACACTTCCAGTTTAAAAATTCGAAATCTTATTGGTAATGTTAAAGACAGATTTCCTCTACAGTATACAGGCATATACAAGATTCCCTACAATATGGCCATTGGACAAACCAAGAGGACTGTGGAAACAAGACTGAAAGAGCATTCTCGTCATATAAGATTGAACCACCCAGAAAAGTCTGCGGTTGCTGAGCATGCCATTCAAGAATTACATGGCATCTACTATAAGAATACAAAACTCCTGGCTAAAGAGAACAATTGGTTCAAGAGGTTAATAAGAGAAGCAAAAGAAATAAAAAAATCACCTAATAATTTGAATTTGAATACTGGTTATGAACTCAAGCGATCGTGGTTACCAGTCATTTGTTCATAATTTCAAGTTATTTTTATCTACGAATCTACTTGCAGGAGTTATTTCATCACTAACTTTTGTAGATCTGTGGATGGTTCAGTTTTGCGTCAAGCCAAAAAGAGTAGAGCCAGATTGACCTAGAACCACAAGGAGTTGACTATTTCCCTATTTAGACCTTCATTTTCATCTCATCTGCGTGTGGCAGAGCTTTACGATGCTAAGAGTTAATATTCTAAACTTATCTAGTTACTATTTGTATTTTTGCTGTCTTGACAATTTTGTTTATTAATTAATTATACATTTTTACACTTGAAAAAGGCAGCAATTTGCTGTTGAAATGTTGTGTTTCAAATAATTTATACACAAAACTTTTTTCCCAAATAAAACATATTTATTAAAAAATGGGTTCTGAAAAGTTTTTTTCCTTCCCTTATTAAGATATTAATTAAGAGGAATATTTACATTGCAGTGCCAAGAACTTTACTTTCAAGAACGATATGTGAACGACTATGATTCGAGCGGTATTGTGCATTGATGATGCTATGTAAGAAAATGGCAGAACATTCTCGCGAAACAGTTGCGCGCAGTGTAAACGCAGCTTAAACTCTATCCAGCTGCCGGTATCGATATTGGTATTGACACGTTCTCTCTTAATACTAAATCTGGAATCCTCTAACTCAGACTGCCACTTTGCTTATTGAATATGAAAGTATAATTTCAAATATATTATATTTTTTCAAAGACAATAAATTGGAATGTATTTGTAGTCCATATCTGATGTTGTTTTTCTGTTCATATGTAAATAAAAATCAAACACAGCGTACGACCTAATTAATAACAATAGACGATTGCCGCGCTACAGCTTTTTGCAAGTGGACACATTGAACTGTCATTTTAACATAAAATTTAATTATTATATGTCATGATTTTTAGGGAATTCATTTCAAAACTCAATAGCTACTTCATGAAATAGATTCGTACAACAGGAAATTAAATAAAAATGTACTATAAAATATGTAGTTTCGATTAATGGAAAAATTGGAAAATTATTTGGGTCGGAAACTATTAGGTCTGCAATATATTTGATGCTTTGAAAACAAAAAACTGTATTCAAAATAATGATCAGTAGGCATTGAAACAACTAAAAAATCTAAGGGGTTTTGTCAGCATAGCGTTGAGGGAGACGAGCATCAAAGCTTTCAGAAAAAATACGAGCAAAGGCTCGCAAGCAATGAACAGGGTGGGCATTAAAGCATCGAGCAAAAATCAATGAGATATTGGTTCGTTTGGCAAGAAGCGCGATAGGCATTGGAACTTTAAGAAAAAAATAACGAGGTAATTTACATTTAGAAATTGTCAAGATCCGGGATTTTGTCAATATTTTTGTTTTATATCATTGCAAAATCATTTTTAAGCTCAAATATTTCTCTCAATTTCCACCCATTTCCCCAAACTGCCTTCTAATTATACGAAAACGATCCATTTCAATTCAATTCCATTCTGATTCCAATGTGAGCGATTGAATCTTGATAAGAATACGACTACCAGCCAGTAAATTGCACTATCTCTCTGCAGGAGAATAAGACACCATTCAGAAACCCATCTCACCATCTAGCTGCTCTCAACGACACGCCAGGACGGCTCATTCCGCTTATATATTAGTGTTGTCCGTCCGTAAATTGCTCCATAAAAGGGACGTCATTACCACGACTAAAATACTTGTAGAAGACAGGAAGTACTTTTGCATGCTAACATGAGGGATTTTATAATGCAAGCAATAATTTATTTATCACTCTATTATAAAATTATGAAATATTTATAGAAAAGTTTAGCGAAATATCAATTATTCAATCATTTTGTTACACTTGTTTGCATCTCGTTCCCCTACCCTTCATTTGTCATAATCATAATCATAATAATTTGGCTTGACTGTGCATATTTTAGAAGCAATCATAAAATTGTTTAAATCAGGGGAAAATTTCAATTTTATGAAATTAATCGTAATGATAATTCCTCGCTTTCCGAAATTAGTTTGGTGTAATTGGGTAGACGCCCAGCGAAGCACTCTGGTCGTGCTTTTCTTAATTATAATTATATCCCAATAAAGAAATTTATGCCTGGAGATTATTTGACTTGGTTTTACAAATTGAACGTTATTGCTAAAGATCCAATATCTGCCCTATATTGTATTCGACCTAATAAATTATTAACTTTAATTAAATTTAACAGGTTGCAGCGACCTCAGAGGGCTAAGCAAACGCCCTTGACCTTTGTGAGAATAGATTCAGTGCACTCACCTACCAATAAATATTATATTGTAACAGAAGAAGCCCTTTAGAAACACAAATTGCTTTTGCTCGATAAACCTTTTTTTTATAATAAAAAGTATTTAATGTGTCATTAAACATTTTAATCTGCGCATGCTTATTTCAATCAAATACAGCAAGGCAAAGTACTCACCATCTATAAATGACTAGTAAAATTTTAGAAATTGGGCCTCAATTTGTGAATTTAGCTGTCAAATTTTTAAATGTGCGCACAGAATGTCTACCAAAAACGGCAGACAGACAAAGAAGCTCTGTTGTAGAGGAGGATAGTAAATCAAAGAGATTTAAATGCTCAATTGGCTATTCTCTCGAGACTTTGTTGGTGTTCGTTGCAAACGCCAGAGAAGGAAGATGTATATAGAGTATATATTAGGGGCAGATGGCGTTCATTCAGCCACACCAAAACTGAAAAACGTTGAGAGGAATATCTGAGTGAAGCAATAAGTGAACATAAGTTGAATATAATACGATAAATGATACAATAATCAATTGTCTATTTAAATTAAATCATTCGGCCAATCGTAAGAATCAGTAGGATTTCACTCTGATACTAAATTAAAAATTATACCATTTCTTAGAGGAAAATCTCCTGTTTCTAAAATGGATTTCTTGTGAAATTACGCGAGCTACAATTACTCTATTGTTAAAACATTAAAAGATGTTCAAATTCATAAAATTTAGTCGAATGCGTTGAGACATTTCTGATAATACGCGGGCCGAAGCCCTAGGCTTCGCAGCTCGAAATGTGAATCGTCTCTCTGACAAGAATACTTCTTTGATAAGATCAATTTTGATTATAAATTGAACTCACGTAATTCTCCTGCTTTATATTATAAAACATCTGACTCCATTACAAAACTGATAAATCCGTATTGAAACTACAGTTTATTCCAGTTAAGAACGGCCAAAAATTCATAAGAAAATACGTTCTAATCGTTTTGAATTTCAAAAATGCGAGTCAATTTCACATTAGCACAAAAATCGTACTTGGCTGTATGTCAATTGCATCAACTGATAGATGTTCATCATTTATCATTTATTATACCATAAGTAAAGTATTGTCGATTTTTTTGTGGTGTTTATTGTGCTTGCGTTTGGATACCACGAGTGTGCAGCACGAATGGTATTCACAAGCACAATAAACATGAGTGATTGCACCACAAAAATAGTCTATAATACTTCAACTACAAATGGTATATGAAAGACTATTCCAGGAGTCAAACCATTTTTCCAAATTAGTTTCCTATGAATCAAGTAACAAGTCACGTAATTTTCATAGAAACGAGTAAACAAACTTCTGTCAAATTGAAAAATTAGAATTTCTTGCATTTTTTTGACGAATAATAGAGAAATAAATTGCGTTCTGGTATGGAAACTAGTTCAAAAAAGTTTGGTGAGAAATCAGAAGATGAAATTGATGAAGATATTCAAAAAAATATTCCATTAAATACGAAGAAAGTGCGAGATTACAAATTGAAGGCATCCACATTTTTGAGTAAAATATTCACTTTGACCACTAGTGTAATACCCGATGGTATTAGTACGCGTCCAAATACCCACTGATATGCACCGTTTATATGGCGATTTAGCATTGTTAACCTTGTTATAAATACTTCGAATGGAATAGTAATAAATAACTTTTTATACTAACGTATTATAACAACAAATTTTCGATTGTCATTTCCATTGTTAGATGAAGTACAAGTTTGTATGGTCTTTGTACAAGTTTTAATGAAACTTTGTTGGATCCTCATAAAGATTTCCTTTTCTTTGAATATTTTTGCTGTTTGCATTATAATTCAGAATGGAAATTCCTTCATTCTGTCTGCATTGAAACTTACCTCAGTTGTAGTTTTAAGTGAATTAAGTAGTTAATTTCAATATATTGGTTAGTATGATCTAAGTTCATGCAGCTGTTAGTTTTTGCTTCCGTGGATGGACGCTAATCCTTCCTAATGTCACAGTTCGTTCGTTCAGCTGTTCCCAAGTTCTTCTGCAGCTTAGTGTAATCCACGATATATCCAATGAATCTCGCTGAGAAGCTTTAGAATTCGAAGCGAGAAAAGAAAGCCAAAATGGAAAGATTGAAGATTGTCACGCATTGAAAGACGAGAAGATTTGAATGTTGTTTAGTTCTTAGTTCTATTCGATTTTAAACTTCTGTTATTAATAGAAATGTCTGCATTCGATTCGAAAATGGAGACAAATCTAATGGCTCCCATTCACGCATTCGATCGTTAAGCTGTGCTATTTATATCACATTAGAACGTGGGAAATCAAAGCGGGTAAAATCATACCGGTTTCTGTATTCTCGTTCGCATTAATTCTCCACTCTTCCCTGACTAAGTTCCGCATCCGGGCGTTATTTACGCTTACGCTCCGAATGTTGTATGTTGTATTACGTTCCTACCAATTCTCTGTTCAATTTAAGCACCACTGGATGCTGCAGCGTACAACTGTTTGATTTATGTAATGAAGTGATTGGAGAGGACCTAGTTCCTGTGGAATTTGGAGCTATATCCGAAAAACAAAATATTTACGAGAGGATCAGTCCAATTATTCCATTTGGAGGAAAAATTGCAAAAAAACATATTAAATTTTCTGCATTAAATAATGAATGTATTTATTAAAACCTTGCTTCGTCTAGATTTCGCCTTTTCATATCGTTAATCAAAATAATTAATCTTCATCTCACGGTGTTGCATTACATGTAACTCGATCTTGTTTTGTTTTGATGCCTAATAAGTAAACTGTACTGATGTTGTTTTCTTGTATCTTCGTATCTTTGACGACACATCAAATTACTTATTTTGTTACCAATTTTTGATCACGCCTACGAATTATTGATCAGAAGTAGAAGGTGGAGTAATACATTACTTTGAAATTCAGTTAAATATGTTCGGAGAATTCAAAATTGATTCCATGAAATTGGAAGACATAGCGGAGCCGGAAACAGTTTGAAAGTAGTATTAATCATTTTGATGTGTTGACAAGAATACGTGGGAAGTATTAATTTAAGTTTCTGCTTTTCTGATGATGCATATAACTCCTGGAATTTTACATTTTGTATCAATAAACACGGATATTTGAATTACTAATAGTACCAACTAACTATGAATAAAAAAAAAAAGGGAATATTCCTGTGTTATGTTGTGCTATACTGCAAGCTTTGGAGCTTAGAACCATGTCATATTTGGGGTTGTATCCTCGGCTATCTCTTTTAGTATTTCGTTTCGAATTTCTCACAAATGTCACAAAATATCTACCAAAAGCGACACTTCTGTTGGCACCTTTGATCTATAAAATTCTGTTTCGCTTGTTACACCCTAAATCGGATATAACAGAATCAATATGCTCTTTCTGTATTCAGGGTAAGAATTATTTTGAATATTGTCACAAATTTTATTGTGAATAATTCATAATCATATTTATTTTATAAACTCGTATGATCACAATACTTCCTCTCCTAGCTCACTTTCTTATATACCTAATCCAACAATGGACCAACATTGAATTGTCTAACAGTTGATGCCTGGCAACCACCTAAAATCTAGTAACCGTAGGCTGTCAATCACGTCCGACAATTGCACATCGACTTGGTCAATATTAACTAGGATTACAGTTATAGCGAATATAAATAAATAATTAAGTGAATTAATTACTTAAAATATTTCACATTTGTGACAATATCATTCTCATTTGATAAATCCCAAACTGAACGATAGTCTAGTCAACAAGTTGAAAAAAGTGTTAATTCTTGCTACTGCGAATTGAAATACGTGGCGGTAGCTCGTTGAAATCGTTATGACGTCTAGAAGAATGTGCAAAAATCTCAAATCCACACATTGCAAAAGCTATAAACAATTGAGTATTCCAAACTTTGAACAAGTAAAAAGCATGATTAAAATGGGCTACGGTTGTAGCCCACGCGCTCAATGGCGTTGTTAAATTCAAGACTGGCAATAATACTTTAGGTATGCACTCTTCACTTTTCTTGTCTGAGTCTGAGGTGTTAGATGATGGAAGCTTCTCTTTGCGAGCGCTACATTGTCCAATTTAACTCAGACGCCTGAATTTAAATATAATAAGATTTTTTTAAATAATCCTGATTCTTTTAAATGTGGGCTGGTTGTTCACGTTCTTGTGCTCGAATTAGCATCTTTCCTGAAGCGCTTGTTAAACAATGGAATCAGCCAGGATCCAAGAATAAGCAGTTCTATTTTTTAGACATGGGGACACAAGGAAGAAGTACGAGGAAGAAATAAAGAAACATATCAAAGAAAACTATGAGGAAGAAGACGATGTAGAGAAGAAGTGGCATAAGATACAAAACTGTATGAACTTAGCTACAAGAAAAATGATAGAAGAAAAAGAACGAAAAAATAAAAAATATGGTTCAACAAAGAGTGTCAAAAAGTAGTATTAAGATAGAAAAATGCAAGGCTGAAATGGATGAATATAAATAAAATAGAAGACAGAGAAGATTATAAAAAAGTAAGAAAAGAATGCAGTAAAATTCTTAAAGAAAACAAGACGATAAAATAATAGACATTGAAGACGAAAGTCTGAATAGAAACTCAAAACAATTCTATGAAAAAATAAATGAACAAAAGAGAACGTACAAACCAAAAGTTTACTGTATAAAAAACGCAAAGGGCAACAAAACAAAACAATGAGCGATATAAGAAAACCTGTGTAGAATACTTTAAAAATCTGCCAACAGAACTGCAACAAAAAGTGGAGATTACAATACAAGATGAAATTGCGGACGAAGCAATATCCAGGCAAAGATGGAATAAACACAGAACTAATAAAATATGGAGGAGATGAAATACACGAATATACATATAAACTTATAATGAAGGTATGGAGAACAGAAAAAATGTGTGTATGGGAAAGAGGGAAAATGTCACAATTCACAAAAAAGGAGATCAACAAGCATGCGAAAATTATACTGAACACGACATATAAAATAATGTCAACATTAATACAAAAAAGAGTGCAGAAAGAAACAGAAAACATAATAGGGCAGCACCAGTGCGGATTCACGCAAGGCAGATCAACAACAGACGCAATACATACAGTTAAACAGATAATAGAAGAAGCAAATGAATATAAAATGAACATAGATTTCTTATTTATTGATTTTAAACAAGCGTTTGATTTGATCGAAGGAGAAAAACTAATGACAGTCCTAGAAGAATTTGGAATAACAGCTAAACTGAAAAGATTGATCCTGATGACATTAAGTGGAACAACAACTACAATTAGAATACAAAAAGGAGAAGCCCAGAAATTCGAAATAAACAAATGAGTACGACAAGGAGATACATTATCGGCAACTCTGTTCAACATAGTGTTAGAATATGTGATGAGGAATTTAAACAAAGGAACACTCGGAGCTAGAGGCGGGCAAATAATAACATACGCAGACGATATAGGCAACAAAAAATAGGAAAATATTGAAAGAAATAGTTGAAGAAATAATAACAGGAAAAAACAAAATGGGTTTGAAATTCAATGAGAACAAAACAAAAAGTATGAAGATAAGAAAAAAATAAGAAAAATTACTAAAGGATAAAAAGCTAACAAAAAAAAAAACAAAAAGAAAAGTATATAAAACAATAATCAGACCGATAAAATGATGTACGCTGCAGAAACAATGACAATGACAAAAAAAAGTTGAAGAAGATTTACGAATAGTAGAAAGAAAAATAGTGAGGACTAATAAAAACGACAGAAACGAATATAGAATACTAATGAACCATAAAATAGAATGAGAACTGGAAGGAGAAGATATAGTAAGGCAGACCCAGGTCTAAATGGCTACAAGAAATAGAAGCAGACCTGAGTAAAGCAGGAATGACGAAATGGAAGGAAAAAACAGGAGATAGGAAGACATGAAAAGATATATGTCAGAAAATTTAGAAAAAAGTTCCTCAAATAAAGGATCTAGAAAGTTCAAACAAAAGTATTTTCTGTACAGTCCTACCAGCATGAATCTACAGAGAAACAAAACTCAACTGCCAGGCAGTTACATGGTAGTAAAGTTTGGATGCATAAACGTTCAATAAACGCATTTCTTGCGGTATATTGCCTACCAAGTTTTTTATAGTAGTCAAACCTACAATTTTTACAATTCAATTTGTAGTTTCCAGTGCGAATTTGCCACTTTCCGCCTAGCATAAATAAATAATAGATTTCTATCTGTGATTGTGAATTCGTATGATACAAACAAATCTAATTCAAAAATTCAAAACTCCTGCACGAGCAAAACAGAACGTGAATAAATTTTTAAAGACTCAATTTCCAGTAAACAAGCGAAAATCAAATAAGGAATTTGATTGTCCAAATGATATTTGAAAATAAAAAAAGTCTACATCAATATTTTTATCGGAGCTATATTTTGCCAAGAATAGAATGTTTGCATTCGGATTCCAACAATTGAAGGAGAAATTGAAAAACAGGAAGAACAAACATTGGAAGACTTATATAATTATTTACACACGAAAAACAATGGAAAAGTAATTGGAAATTTGTTCACTACATCCTTGGTACTTATTTCAAAATATAAGTTTACAAATAAAAAATGAATCATTTTTAATTATTATTTGAACTCTTCAGTTTTTCATCATATAATTCACATTTCACTGTAGGATACTGGAAATTGGAAGCCTCAATGCTTCAATGCAGTACACTTCATCACCGGCTTAACTTCTATTTCCCTTTGGATTCATCTGCTATTAAATAGGTTAGCTGCATCTCTATATCATCATTCCGTACGAATGTCCGTGCAGACTGATGGGAAAGTTAAAAGGAAACTTTCTAATTTAGTGCACAAGTGCATTCGTTAGGATTTGCATAATTGTATTTTGAAGAGGATATAGTATTTGTATCCTGTCTTGAAATTCCATAATAAAATTTCTATCACTTAGAACCATCAGAGTTATGTTTCCTGGGAAATTTAGATTATCTTCCATGAAGGTTAGCTCCATCATGCAGCATTTGCTGTATACTCTAATTTCATTAGGCTAGCCGCATCTTTCCACTTTAATAATGCATGGATTATCCTACTAAAAGCTTAAACCAAGTTTACAATAGCCTCAAATTGCAGTTTACAACATTTCTGTCAACTAAAATTATATAATCGATAAGGAAATATTTTATTTTTACTGCAAGAAGAAAAGGGCTTAAAATTCCCATTACAAACCAAAAAAGATTATTGCGAAGTTAGTTCACAAAAAAATTGCACGCCTGCCAACACAAAACATGCAAGAAAACGAAAACTTTGTTGAGTGATATATCATGTAAATCAGACCGCATCTTCTATTTGGGATAAGAATTTCACAGCCCAAGAGTCTAAGAGATTTCAATGGTTTTTAAATATTCCAAGAATAAAACAATTTCATATTTTTATATCTCGACGATATCACGAAATCTTTTTTTCCGCAAGAAATAGAATAAAATTTCTATAAAATTGGGTTAATTTAAGTAGAGCATGTTTCTTCACTAAAATATGGCCAAATCTTATACAATAATAGTCTTAACAAGTCAAATAAAAATATGATTCAAATTATTATTATAATTTTTTTTACAATAAATCCAACGCATTTACTCTAGAAACACACATTTTGAGAAATCTCACGTGAGATTGGGGATGGGGGAGGATGTCAAGCCAATAATAATACTCGATTCGAATCTGCATTGCTCTCAATTTCCAGCGATGACGCTCTTTATAGTTTTGATGGCTTGACATTTGGGATTCAGAAAACCCACGAGTGATTGTTGAGGAACAAATGCAGTCACAACGTGTCACTGTTTGTTGCAAATTTTGGGCTGGAGGCATCATCGGACCATTCTTCTTCGAAGGAAAAGCTAATCAGGCAAAAACATTTAATGGTGCTCGCTATCGTGACACGATAATCAAGTATTTTGTACCTACATTGTAAGGTATGGATGTGAACGATATATAGTTTTGGGAATTGAGTGCTGTATCAACGAAATTCTGTCACATTTAGTATGAAAAACGGCCATAAAAATTTCTACAAAGCTGTTGAGGCCATTTGCTCTATATAATATTCCATATATATACTACTTTATTGTTTCGTAAAAACTCATGTTTTCTATCAAAATTAGTTCTTGGTTGAGTTTTGGGACATTTTTATATAATAATTTCATATTGTCATCTGAATATTAATACACTAAAAGAAATCTCTCGGCCCTCTTTTTAAGCATATTGCTTGCATGAAGGAATGTGAGATTTAGCATACTTAAAGTTTATATGGAGAAGATGTGTAGAAAGCAGAAACTATATACAGGTATCTCATTTTAATCTATATATTAACACGTGAAGAGCAAGCTTTGTACCCCTTTTTAAAGATATTGCGCGCACGAAAGAATGTAAGATTTGACATACTTGAAGTTCATATGAAGGAATGCAAAAAGCTGAAGGCATATACAGGTGTCCCATTTTAATTTTATGACGTGAAGAGAAAATTTTGTACCGCGCACACGAATTAATTGTGTCATGGCATATTTGAAGTCTGTGTGAAGAAGGAAGTGCAGAAACCAAAAATTATATACCAGGTGTCGTATTTTAATTTTACGTGCGAAGAAAACTTTGTACAGCGCACAAGATGAAATGTTAGATTTGGCATTCTTGAATTTTATATGGAAAAGAAGTGCCGGAAGGTAAAAGCATATACAGGTGTCCCATTTCAATTTTAAGTAAAGAGAAAACTTAGTACCGCGCGCACGAATACAAAGTAATGTGAGACTTGGTGTACTTGCAGTCTGTATGGAGAATGAAGTGCAGAAAGCTAAAACTATATACATGGTGTCCCATTCTGATTTTATACTGCGCGCATAAAGGAATGTGAGAATTGGCATAATTGAAGTTTATATGGAAAAGAGGTGCAGAAAGATTAAAGTATATACAGGTGTCCTATTCTAATTCTACGTGAAGAGAAATGTGAGATATGGCATACTTCCAAGAGAAGGAGTGCAAAATGCTGAAATTATAAACAGTGTCCCATTTTGATTCAAAGAAAAAAACAATGTAGCGCGCACGAAGGAATGTAAGATTTAGCAGACTTGAAGTTCATGTTAAGGAAGAAGCGCTGGGAGCTGAAATTATATACAGGATGTCCTATTTCCAATTTTACGTGAAGAGAAAACTTTGTATCATGCGCATGAAGAAATGTGAAGTTTGACATACTTGAAGTTTATGTGGAGAAGGCGTGCAGAAGGCTTTAATTATATACCAAGTGTTCAATTCTAAGCTATCGCTGAGAACGATATCATTTTCTGTTGGATTATATCGAAAAATATGCACCGAATAGGAAAATGGCTGAAGAAAAAAACGTAATGATTTCTTTCCCCTGCCGAGGGTTGATAAGAGAGAGACACTTTAAAATCTTCGATGAGAACCACTAATCCGAATTTTAGATTCGAATGAAGCGTCGAATACCAAATTAATTTTACCTGGAACACCTGAGGATGGAGGATTAAACTCAATAGCGTTCAAACTTTGCAACCTAATGATTTACAGTCGATTTTCGACCACTGGGCGATCACTAGTTATTTAATAATTCCATTTAAATTTATACCTTTGACACTTATTTTGTATGCGAGCGTTAATTTTAGTGTTTGTTTTTCTTCTGAAATATCAAATTTAAATTCTTGTCTATCCCGCCATAATAACTGACCTTCCGTAAGCCTGATTTACTACAAAACAAAATTAGATTAGACAAAGACAACTAGTGCCGTTACACCTTAATGGTTTACGACTGATAATACGATAGGTATCTAGTGTGTTTCATTTGAGACCATCATTTTCAAGCAAATCAAGCGTAATAATGCACGTTTTCAAGGCAATTAACAATAACAAAAGCAAGACGGCTGATTACGACTTCAGAAGTTTTGGGGTCTCAAAGGTTTAGTGCGCGTCTTTTGTAACCTGATAAGATAACATGAACAATAATACCGATAATAAATATTCACTGTGTCTAATATGAACAATTTTTTTCGTAATAGAGAATGGCTGTTGCTTTATAAAATTGCGCTCATTTCTACGTTATAGGGAGCTAATCGTCCTGAAGAATAACGTTATAAAGAGTTTACACTTACTTTGAAGTAAATGGAAGGAGGAGGGGTGCTAACTTTTACTTCAGTGAAATTACTAAATTTAAAAAGGTTATCAACGATTGGCTGATAGTTGTACAATTATACATGCAGTGGTGAGTACTCTTCACCAACACTGACTCACCTCAACTCACTTCTAAAAATAAAATGAATAATAAAAATATCACGAGAAAACAATGAAAATATTAAACTCTTGTTTACGGCTCTCCGTTCCACGTCCCTTATTTGTATTCTAATTACAAGTAATGTCTACGCTGTGCATGTAATTATATTCGGAAGTGAGGTGGATTAGGGACTGACAAAGTCAGGATTATATCTTGTGACGCAATACCTATTTAACTGTGGAGCTGAGTGAAATGTGGATTATGCACCAGACACGTGGATATGCGTTGTACTGGCTTAAACAGATTTTGAGATGGGTAGAGCATTTTAGGTGCAATCTATTCCTTACGAAGGAAGCTCACGAATTATTGCCTTTGGTCGATAACAAAAAAAATTGTTGACTTTTCAGTTATTCACATTACAGCACAAATCATTTATTTTTTATCAAGGCGAGAATTAAATGTTTGAATTATTTATAGTCCGTAAGAGCTCACTTGAAACTTCGTGAGTAACTTCATTGTGATGAGCCCGACAGCTTTCAAATTTGACGAAATTCTTGATTTGGGGGCGTTTTACAGCGAGAGCTAATTGAACATGTCAATTTCATGAAGTCTTGAAAATGTATTACCATAATATTGATGTTTACACTAATCGAAAGATTTTTTGATTATGAAATGAGAAATAATATTGTCCGACATGAATATTGGAGACCAGCGGTAAGTCCGACAAACCGCACTTGTCACAAGTACGTTGGTATGAAAATGGATTATCGCTAGTCTGAGACTTTGGGGACGTGTTCAATTATTGTTTTATAAAATTTGGTCATTTTGTCCGACAAATTTTCGGGGGCGTTTTCTCAGTCCGACACTGAAAACGTGTCACGATTATAATAGTTCCTTCATCAATGACCGCTCATCTCTATGTTCTTTATTTTCCATTCAAATAGTGTGTAGAACATTACTGTATACTTGTCCGACAATTTAAGTGGGGCAATACTTCAGAAAATCAAAAATATGTTGTATGAATGCGCCTGCGTTCATACGCATGAACATATATGAAATGCATATCAAGCCAGTATGATTATTGATTATAAATAATAAAAAAAGGCTTGTCCATCAATATATTAATATTATTTTGGAATCAAATGTGTGATATAAAGTCAGTATACTGTGATAATCGCCTCAAGAATCATTAAAATTTATCTTCAACTGTGATATCTATATATTAATACGTCAAGAGCAAACTTTCGACCTCTTTTTAGACATATTGCATGCACGGAGGAGAGTGAGATTTGACATACTCAAAATTTATATGGAAAAGATGTGCAGAAAGCGAAAATTATATACAGGTGTTCCATTTCAATCAATATATTAATACCTGAAGAGGAAGCTTTGTATCCCTTTTCAAGCATATTGCACGCACGAAAAAATTTGATATTTGGCAAACTTGAAGTTTATATGATCGAGTGCAGAAAGCTGAAAATACATACAGGTGTCCCATTTTTATTTTACGACGTGAAGAGAAAACATTGTACCGCGCTCACGAGGTGATGTGAAACTTGGCTTGGTTGAAGTCTGTGCGGAGAATGTGAGATATAGCATATTTGAAGTATATCTGGGGAACTATGCACCAAATGTGAGAATGGCTGAAGAAAAATTTCAAAGATTTCTCTTCCCTTCCTATAGTCGGAGGAGAAAGTCATCGTAAAATCTTGAATGGGAACCACTAATCCTAATTTTAGATTCGAATGGAGCATCAAATACCAATTTTATTCTACTAGGAACCCCCTAGATGGGAGATTAAAGTAAGTAACGTTCCAATTTAGCGACATAATAATATTTTTTTTTTCTATTTTTTACTATACTTTTTTTCAATTATTTTGTTGATAAATTATTCATTACTAGATTATAAACAACGTCCATTACTTATCTCTTGATATTAAATACGTCAAAAACTGAGTTATATATGTGCGAGCGTTTTCTTGTCGGACTGACGATAAGAACCAATATTTCTGTCGGACAATGTGTTTTTTGGACAGAAAATATGTTTTCAAATTATGACTGTTTTGGTCCGACAAGCGGTCGTTGATGAAGGAACTGTTATAATTCTGACACGTTCTCAGTGTCGGACTGAGAAAACGCCCCCGAAAATTTGTCGGACAAAATGACCAAATCTTAAAAAAAAAAAATTGAGCACGTCCTCAAAATCTCAGACTAGCGGTAATCCGTTTTCATACCAACGTACTTATGACAAGTGCGGCTTGTCGGACTCACCACTGGCCCTCAATATTCATGTCGGACAATATTATTTTTCATTTTATAATCAAAAAATCTTGCGATCAGTGTAAGCATCAATATGAGGGTAATACATTTTCAGGACTTCATGAATTTGACATATTCAATTAGCTCTCGCTGAAAAACGCCCCCAAATCAAGAATTTCGTTAAATGTGAAAGCTGTCGGACTCATCACAATGAAGTCACTCACAAAGTTTCAAGTGAGCGGTAATCAATGAAAAATTTATGCCCTGTCTCACGGACTATTAAGATCCGATTAAAAATCCTATTGACCAAAATATGTATTTTTTTTAGTTGACTTCAATTAGGTTGATTACAAAATAAAACAGTAAGAAAAGACAAAACTAATAACGGAAGAGGTCGATAATGCATCAAAATGTTTTCGAACAATAAAGTTCATTTCATAAGTTTAGCTGCCGATAAGTACAAACTCGGGATGGAATTGTTGAAGGGAAGGTCGAACCTTTTCCTATAATTCCCTTAATTAATCGTATAAATGCTGACTATTGAATACAGCAAGGGAAACAGGTCCTCTAGACGTAATTAACAGACAGATGAATTGAATTGGGTATCGTCCACCAGTAATAATCCTAATATAAATTGAGTCTTCCGGAATTAATTATCAAGCAATACTTATTTTCTAATATATTACGAATAAATGAATTAAGGTGTATATAAATGAAAAATATTTCCTAAAATAGAAAATAGTTATTTTTGTATCAAGTTTAACCGAGACCGTAATGTCGAGGTAACAAATTAATTCGAAAGCGCAACAAAATACAATCACTTAGCATACGAAATACAAACAATATTTTTTCGCCAATGTCAAAAAATAATAGATCAATAATAACTATTGTTTCATTCATTAAAGTGTAGGGAAAAAGTACAAACTACAATTAATTGTCAGTCACCTGGGTATTGTAATCAAAAGTATGCGCAATTGTTGTTTGATAAATAAAGAACTGTCAACAATTAATTTTTATATTCAAAAATAAGTAGTTTTGTGTACAAATTCATATTTCTTTTTTGTTAAATACCTGTTTGTTTCTATTCTTGTAGCATTACTAAACTGATTTATATTAGATTAGGTGTGCAAAAATATGTTTCATTTTTTTACTAGTGGAAAAATCACGAACTTTGCGTATCCATAACAATACAAAAATATCATGTTTTTTGACAGTTGGCGAAAAAGTAAATTTCATTCCGAACAATGCATTTGTGAAAGATCTGATGTTGCTGATTGAATGCCACCTATTTCTATTTTAGTTCTTTTCTATAGTCGTGGAACCAACTACACGTTTTCCAATTTCGTTTAAGTAGTTGTACTTCTAGAGTCAATCGTGAATGCGCTATTTCATGTGAAATAAAGTTTATTTTGAGATGAACTTTAATTTTCATGTTCGCTTCGAAAAATAACGGGGTGGAAGTCTGATTGTACTTTAGTTGATTGCTCGAAATTCGCAACTGCACCGACTCTATTATTCACAATTTGTTTTGTGAAAAAGATTTGGGAGAAAGTTTTCCGGATTTTCCACGACATATTTTCAACCACGCTAAAAGCCGCACACCACCTCAGGTAGTAATATCTTGATATTATTAGTTAATTTTAGTTTAAGTTCATAAATTTACCTAATATTTAATGAAATAGTTTCACATTCAAATGTTGTTGCAATACATTTTCATTTATACGATTCTCTGTTAGTTGCAGATTCCAATTCATTTGTTTGTGCGGTTGACAAATGAACTGCAGTATGTAAATATATGTGCTGTGGTTCTCTATCCTTGAACAAAATGTGTGGAATGGCATGGTACGTGATGTATTAAACATTGGAGCAAATGGGCAATTAGTTAGACGATCTCTCGGCGGTGTGCGATGTTTACTCAGCGCTTACAACTAATCGGTCTCACTTATAAAACATAGAAGATGTTCATCTCAAATGTAAACTCAGGTGGAAATGAAGATTCTGCTCTGTAAGCCTTTGTCGCTAAAGCAATTTATTAATTTGCATAAGAGGAATTATGTCTTAGTTTGAATATCGGTTTTAGTTTATTATTTGAAAGTACAGCAAAACCAACGAGGTATAAAATAGTAATAAGTTATTTTTAATATTTCAGAGAGAAGTGGCGCAGTCGGTAATGATGTCATTTCTAGAATAAATAAATTTCAATTATTAAGCTTGAGCGATGAAAGATTTAACAATATCCATTAATATGTAATAAATACTGGGTTTATTTCCGACGACAGCTTTCCTGGCAGAGTTTATAGCACATTATAATTTGTATTTAATCCGTGGTGTGGCAATCATTTCCGAAGGCCATCAATCTTGTGTTATCCGACGCTATCGAAAGTTGAATACTGCGTCCATTGGATGGGCGTACACCAAACCCCTATAAATACTTCAAAAGTACCAAAGGCATTTTTCGACCATTCGGAAAACGTAAATCGAACTTTTGTGTTTGTTTCAGATAACACTAGAATATTTATTCCTCAATACAAAATGGTTTGAACAGAGCAGTATAGACACTCGAATTTATACTTTGAATATTTGAAAATGTTTGGAAGGGCGACGAATTAGCTTTCCGAATATTAATGAAATTCATTGCGTGGGATAAACTGATCGGCAATAAACAGCCGCTTTGGAATCAATAAATGAATAATTTTGAGTTGGTAATAAACTTCGCGTTTTATTATTCATCCATCGTGTATCATTATCCTCACAAGACTGTTTTCTTATATTCTTAAGTTCAGTAAATATTTAAAGTTGGTTTATGAAAAATTCAGTGGGTGCGTGGATGATTCAATTTGTTTAGGCCGGTTCGGAATATTAAGTAAGAAAATGTCACATACACGTGAATCTTGCGGTAGAATGCGTGGAATATCTAATAAGTATTAGAGATTTGTTGACTTCTCCAAGACTCAAGAGAATTACCAACATGAAGATAAGAATATTATAAGAGACACGCTCAACGACATAAATTCGAAAGTAAATATTAGCACATGCCCTCTCCTTTGAATTTTCGGAAAAAGGACTAAACTGGAAAGCAGATATAATTTTATTAATTTAAAACTAATGATAATAATTATTAACAAAATGAATAGTGAACTTCGCTAATGGATTAAATGCGAGCGCGTACGATTTTGGAACGTCTGTGTACGTATGATATCGTGTCTGACTTATTGGTGGTTACATTGTCTTCGTCCAACTGGCAAGAACCGAACGAGCAGTTTCATGAAATCACTGATCTCTAATATAACACTGGATTGGATTTAGACCATATTCTGGCATCTAAAAGCGGCCCCGGTTGAACGGCGGCCTAGACAGTAAAACTGAGGTTTTGTGTCACTATTCGGCGGCAAATTCAAAACACTTATAGAAGATACTCGATGAAATTCAAAGTATAATGCAAGTTAGATGATGAAATTATTCTCAATATACGTCAATATGCACACATTAATAATCAATAATAGTTAAAAGTATTTAAAAATTGTTATAATAGTTCAAATATTTAAAAATATTCATTAATAGCTCAAAATATTTGTTAACTTTTTAGTATCAGTATTTTAACTATTTTTTAAACATTTTAGCTCTGAATTATCAAATTCATTGAATAATTTTACGATTTTTGTTTTAAATCTAAACAATAAATAAATCGTATTGAGAATTGTGTGACTATTTGAACATTTTTTTTTTGGTTTGCAGTTAACGCTATAGTTTTTGTATAATTCGTTGAAAATAGTCGGAACAACATCATTTTCCAGAGTCGTGTATCTTTTCGCGGACGCAACAAAATTTTGAGAACATAACCTCATGTTTTTGGCTATTTCTAAGTTTGGCAAACCCATTTGTTCGAGCCATTTTTAGAACGATTGTTCATCGGATGGAAATCTTGAAAATATTCACATCATAGCATAGCAATAAAAATAAGTAATGTTCACTTATTTCAGTCATAACGACAGTTACTTCAGGTTATTTCGTTGTACTTACTTGTGCAGTGTCAAATTTCTCGATGAATCGGGTTTCTTTCCGCAAAACATGCACTCGATCATCATGTTTAATAAATAAAATACGTGAAATACCGTCAAACCAAACAGCTAAATTTTAAATATCGCGGCACAACATGGTATTGATCTGCCACAAAACCTCAGTTTTTGCCAAGATGGCGACGCTCAATTGGGGCCGCATTCCAGCGGCCTAAATCCAATCCAGTGTTATATTAGAGATCAGTGCATGAAATGAATCAAAATTTGCTAAATTATTGAATTATACTTATTTAAATAGAGATAAAAATGGAGAGTATATAAAACTTTCTGAAAAATTGAGGAAACAACCCAAAAAATTATTTGAATATTTATATATACTATACAAAATCCATATTCAACTGAAAAAATACTCAACTTACCGAAGATGTATTGAACCTAGAGAGAAATTAACTATAACACATAATTTTTCAACTATAATCCTCTTGTGGTATTCCTTAGAGTTTTGATCCCCTTATGGTATTTTCGACTCAATACAATAAATTAGTTTTCCAGTATCCATTTTTTTATTTAAATTGCCTAGGAAGGCTCGCACGACAACGCAAGATAAATCAAACCAGTTTGATTACGTCTGATTGTCGTGCGATAGCATGCGAGCGTGTCAGTCAATATGTTTGCACTGTAACAATATATGTTTATTTCAACAGGATTGTTTTTACCGGCGTCATCGTTCGCGCGTGTACTTCTAAAAAATGAAAGAATCATCTAAATGATGAAAGCGCATTTTTGACAGCTCATGAATGCTTGTTACTTCAGAGATTTCGCAAATTACCATCTCTCACAATTACTGAGCTTGAAATCAAGCAGTTTGGGCAAACTTACGAAACAGCAGCTTCCATTTAGTACTAGTTTCAAGTTGACTATTTGATAGGTACATAATTTATGCATGTACAAACTCAAAAATACCTTTTAATCTTCATTGTTTACTTATTGACTGATGGGAGGTCAAGTGTACCTTAAAATGATAATTTGATCTTTATCAAAGCTATATAAAAAAAATACACCAAAAGTGAACAAATTTTCATTTAATAATAATAATTCATTCTAATAAGCTTCAAATTCGCGTCAAACAAGTCATTGAATCAATCCCGGACAGATTTGACAACTGTACATAATAATAGTGACACCCACTGCGAAAGTTGTAACTAAATTTTTATCTACTTTAATAAATTTTAGTTGCCATATCCCTAATGTCATATATATCTATGGGCATTGTTTCACTTGAAACAAGTAATTGAATAATTGAATCTTCCACAATCACTGAGCTTGAATTAAAGCAATTTGTGCAAACCTACGAAACAGCAGCTTTTATTTAGTACCAGTTTCAAGCCTGTAAATAGTATAGTTGCTGAGAACTCAGCGTCACGCCAACCAGCCAGCCAGCCAGACAGTGAATATAATAGCGCTTTTTTACAAAAAATGCTCTAAAAATCGCACGCGCTCGCATTTAATGTAACCACACACTAAACAAGCTGCGCCGCTGGACGTTATGATGAATGCTTTATGAAGTTAGTTTCAAAGTATGAGAATTAAGGACCAAATTCAGAGACCTGACTCATACTCACCTTTCCCTCAATCTGACAGAATGAATGTCATAACGAGTTCAAAGACATTTGACTGCTCGAATTTGAGTTAGAAGTTAGTGACAATTAAATGTGAGTTGAGTAAGATCTTAGTGTGATGAGCAGGTCCCTTAAGCTTCACTCAAATTAATATAAAAGCGTTTTCAATTGGTTTAATGTTGGTCTGTTGAAATTTTTTGATAAATATAATTTCAAGCGAGGTTTCACGGGGAGATGAAAATGACTATTCCACTATAATATTTTGAAATTGATCTTTTTCTACAATCAAATAACGGTATGATCCAGGGAAGGGCTAATCGAGAAGTCTGAAGAATTTTGTGTTGGGAGGTGTTTTGAAGAGACGGTGTTTTTTTACCTATTACAATGGATTAGCTCGCTAAGCTTGCACTTTTGAAAAACATCCTTAACTGGTATCAAATTGAGTTTACGCGTCTTTGGTACCGATATCAAGAATTGGACTAAAATCCAGTTTTTGAGCAATAGCACATACGATCACCGCGAACGCGCTCATTATCATTCATTATACTAGACTAAAACTGAATTTTTGTATTTATATTGTATTCTGGATCTAAAATTATCAAGAATAGCATTATTGTAATCAAAGACTTGATCATTGTACTCAATTAAGTTATTATTGGAGTAAAATTCTCGTATAATAAGATTTATCTTGATAATTTTAAGCAACAGAAGATATTTCCACACGGTATTGTTACAAGTTTCATTTTGAATACTCTTGGGATGCTCCAGAGCATGATTTTTCTATAGTATGTATACAGTTCATTCTCTTGCATTCTACATTTGTTGTATCATTGAATAGTATTCATTTTTCGCTCTTATAACTTTTAAATTTCTCATTAAGAAGAAATTTATATTCTATCTTATATTTATTCAAATTCTCTGTATCAATTGATTTTGAATCTGTGAGTATAAATTAATTCCATTTCAAACATCAATTAAGTGACATCTATGAGCGAATGTTTAGGAGTGACGTCATTATTTTGTGACGTATCATCTCAAAAAACGACTTTGAGTCATGGCTGAGTTGAGGTTGAGGTGAGTGTAAGTCATATCTCTGAATTTGGCCCAAAAATGTTGAAAAACTCAAATTTCCTAAATGTAAACCTCCAGTTTCAACAACAGCTTTGAATTCTATTTTTACAGTAGAATTCCAGACTGTAGTTAAAAATCGGGGTTTCCATTTAGGAAATTTGAGTTTTTCAACATTTTACTTCTCAGATTTTGAAGCCACTTTATACATATCCTGTATAATATTTATGAAAATCATTCACATCATGGAGAACCTTATTTCATTGTGAGCACGTGTGACGTGAGTATGAAATCGAATTTCTATAACGATGTGAATTCGAGATATTCGTCTTTAAGTAGCTGCATGCATCTGTCAAAAATTTCAAAATGCAATTATTTCAGAAACTATTCAAAATAAAGACATACTTGCTTTAATAAAGTCCCGTTGAAAAATGGAAGAGAATTCAAAAATATATCAAAATATAGGGTATTCCATTTTAAATAAGAAAATTGCGGCGACTTCCGGTATAACTGGAAGTATCGCCATTTTGAAAATATTTTAGATTAACTCGGCTTTATCGTTAAGGCCCATGTACAAAGTTTCAGATTTCTCACTCTACCAGTTCTCAAGATATCGATACACAAGCATTTCAAAAAACACCCAATAAATATACAGGGTGTAACAGCGAAAGGAGCTACCTCGAATAACTTCTATGTTATTGAAGATACAATAAAATATCATGGGACAATCTTATGCAGGACCAAGGGGAACACCCAATTATGAGAAAAAATATTTTTTTGAGTCACTGATGCATGGTTCTCCAGCTACAGCACAAAGCTACATTTTCAGCGGATTTTTTGGAAAAAGCGCTATTATATTCACTTTGGCTGGTTGGCTGGCGTGACGCTGAGTTCTCAGCAACTATACTATTTACAGGCTTGAAACTGGTACTAAATAAAAGCTGCTGTTTTGTAGGTTTGCAGAAATTGCTTTAATTCAAGCTCAGTGATTGTGGAAGATTAAATTATTCAATTACTTGTTTCAAGTGGAACAATGCCCATAGATATATATGACATTAGGGATATGGCAACTAAAGTTTATTCAAGTAGATAAAAATTCAGTTACAACTTCAGCCGCCGGTGTCACTATTATTATGTACAGTTGTCAAATCTGTCCGGGATTCATTCAATGACTTGTTTGACGCGAATTTGAAGCTTCTTAGAATGAATTATTATTATTGGTTGAAAACTTGTTTACTTTTGGTGTATTCTTTTTATATAGCTTTGATAAAGATCAAATTATTGTTTTAAGGCACAGCACTTGACCTCCCGTCAGTTAATAACTAAACAATGAAGATAAAAAGGTATTTTTGAGTTTGTACATGCATAAATTATGTACCTATCAAATAGTCAACTTGAAACTAGTACTAAATGGAAGCTGCTGTTTCGTAAGTTTGCCCAAACTGCTTGATTTCAAGCTCAGTAATTGTGGGAGATGGTAATTTGCGAAATCTCTGAAGTAACAAGCATTCATGAGCTGTTAAAAATGCGCTTTCATCATCTAGATGATTCTTCCATTTTTTTTTTTATGAATTCAACCATATATTCGTTTCATACCCTTACATATTGAAATTTGGCTCGTTGGTAGTTTTTTGGGTGCAGAAGAAGATGGAGAAATCTTTGCAGCTATAAAGTGTATGCTAAGTTCATAATCTCGAAAACAAAATCGAAAATTTTGTTTTTGCCCTATATCTCGAAAAATAAAATTGAAAAATCAAAAAACTAATAGTACTACCCGAAAGAGCAGGAAATTTTACATGAAGTTATATCATAAGTTATATAAAAAAATTCTGCATCAATATAAAAAATTATTAAAAATACGAAAGCGAACTCGAAAACTCCAAGCGAGGCGTTCGAAGAAAAACCAAGGTTTCTTCATCTAAAATATATGCAAAACAAAAAAACCAAAGAGCATTTTAAAGTGGAGAATCTAAGCTTTCTGAGGAAGACATTAGTTTTCAATAATTTTTCTTTCTCTCATATAAAATTCGATGGGAAGTTAGAATTTCTAAAATTCTCTCTGACTTTTATAAAATTGAAGATATATATCAATAGAGGCATAAAAAAATTAAATCCTTGTACATTTATCGTCACTATACTTTCACTTTGAATGTAAAACTAATTAAAATGATGAACAATGTTTCTGTTTGATAAAACTCATGTTTTGAAATAATTATTTTCTTTCGTAGCATTCATTCGACAACATTTTCATTGACAAAACGGTTTTTATTAATTTATATGAATCAGAAATTATTACATCTGCTTTTTAAATGAAGTTGAAAATACACTTCATAATATGTAATACTTCAGAAATCGATACAACTTCAATATAAGAAATATATAAGAGAATGCATGTTTTTTGCTTATTCTTGTACCTGCAATTTGAAGTTGAGCTTAAAAAAATTATTAAAAAAAATAATTAAAGTTGAATCCTGAGCTTCAAGAATATATAATTTATTTTTTGATTACGCATTCAGGCTATAAGCAAACATTGATTGGAAAATGGACGATTCTAACTCAAAGGTATCCAGTCCTGTCAAAATGACAAAACTGCTAACTTCGAAATCTCTTTTGGATTTGATTTTTTGCAATTATTGCAAAAAAAGATGTGGGAGAGCTTGTAATTGTAAATAAATAAACTTACGGAGCTCTGCAATATGTGGTTCTTGTTTAACAGGTGATGTTTGTAGAAATTCACCTAAAATTCAAGTGCTAGTGCAAGACAGCGATGTTGAAGATGTTTGTAATGCCGAAGAATAAGAAGACAGTAAATACAAGTTTGAAACAGAATTTCTATCAATTTTTCAATTGTTTTCTGAAATATATCTTATTCTTTTGTTCATTTATTGACAAATTCTTACTCATTTTAAAAACCTCCATATTGAATACAGCATTTTAATTTTTACTCCATTAATATATAATGATCTTAGTGAGCAGAAAAACCATGTTCATATCGCCTGTTCACACTTTCAAAATATATAAATTAAATTTTAAAATATAGAGATTGAAAATTTTTGGTACGTTCCAAATTGCCGACATATTGTATCCGCCATTCTCAATTTGAAAAATCTTGTAGCACATTATAAATCAGCATCCCAAAAAAAACCTGGGTATTCATTCACAAAGAATATTCATATTGTTTTTATCAAATTTTATTATTTTTTTTTCGATATAAAAATTTTCGATTTTGTTTTCGATATTATGAACTTAGCATGCACTTTAGAGCAGCAAAGATTTTTTTATCGTTTTCTTCACCCAAAAAAGTGCCTGGAAACCTAGTTTCAGCGATATCACATTTTATGAGAGATTTTGGTTTAAATTTGTCTCTGAGAACTGGGCTAAAAAGAAAATTTGATGGATTTATTAATGCTACTTTTGAATCATTTTTGAAAAGATTGAAATTATGTTTAAAAAGAGATGGAAATCAGCTAGAACACTATTCATGAGGTTATTAACAAATAATTCTATGTATTTTTCAAATTTCAATTGCATTTTTCTCAATATTTTCATTATGTAATGATATAAAATGAATACATAGTTGAATTCAGAAGAAAATATTCTATCGAAAGGGACTAAAAAATATATACCATCTCACTTGAAAATATTTAACTTTGTGTTGTAGCTTAAGAGCCATTGATGTAAAGAAGTCTACCATTCGAAAATATAAAAACGACAATAATTATTACGCGAAAGTAAATTTTAGCGAAATTTGTTGTAATTGCGTCAAACATTTGTTCATGTTAATAAAAATAAATCAGCTTCAAGATCTGACCGGGTCTCTTGATTACTTAGTGTGTTGTTTGCCAAGAAGTGGTCGAAATATTGGCCAAAAATTTTTCCCCGGACAACAGCAATGAAGTTGTTAATAGAAACATTATAAAAACAACAGAATAACAAAATATTTTTAAATTAGTATTCATAATCTTTCGCTAATGGGATACTCCCATAATATTCGATATCAACAGTGACAGGCACCTCACTCACGGGAGATTTGCCAACTATGAATATCACGATTCCAATTTCTTTCAGATCTTGGGATTTTGTTGACAAAAGAAGTATCATTATTTTTTTTGTTGACAGATGTATGACAGTTGATTAATCCTCCAACCAAGTGTTTCGAACAATGTGCTGAATCATCTTTTGTTTACCACATTTATCTTATGTCTCTCACCACCTCTTGAAAGAAATAAAAAAGTATTGTTATAAGTTTACCCACATCTTTCAAAAAAAGTTTCTGTAAATAACAGAGCAAATTCGAAAGTTTCCACTCAGAAAGACAAACAGCTCTTAAAAAGTTGAGAGTGTTTCTAGAAATACAGTCACAATCAGAATTTTTGTACAAAAAATAAATAATAATCATTTTTTTCTTTAAACGTTTTCATCTGTTGTGTACGTGTTTATTTTTGTTTCTTTATTTCTCAGTAGCTGCTTTATCTCGGTCTCGTTTAAACAAAGGTCTGACGCAGCCATTTCTCACTTTCCTGTCGTAAAAAGGAGGTAAAGCCAGCCATACTTCCTCACCCCAATGTTACTGAACTTCTGCAGACATGAGAATGTTGAGTGCGGCGAAAGACTGAACGATGTACGGTGTCAGAATGGAAACAGACATTAATGAGCCCAAACTTTGAACAGGATACAACTTGCAAGATGGTTCATGTAGGAGAACTGTCACGTGTAGTTTGTTACACTAGGAGGATAGTTGTAACATATCCTAAGAGGTATTTCTAGATATTTTATAGTTTTTCTTTTTCATCCAAGGGATCCCTTTTAAAAGAATACATTCAATTGATTTGGCGCAGTCGGTACGCCTCAAAAAACAGTTTGCAACCAATAGACTTAATTATAGTCCGTGAGACAGGGCATAAATTTTTCGTTGATTACCGCTCACTTAAAACTTCGTGAGTGACTTCATTGTGATGAGTCCGACAGCTTTCACATTTGACGAAATTCTTGATTTGGGGTCGTTTTTCAGCGAGGGCTAATTGAACATGTCAATTTCATGATGCCTTAAAAATGTATTACCGTCATATTGATATTTACACTAATCGAAAAATTTTTTGATTATAAAATGAGAAATAATATTGTCCGACATGAATATTGAGGACCAGCGGTGAGTCCGACAAGCCGCACTTGTCAAAAGTACGTTGGTATGAAAACGGATTACCGCTAGTCTGAGACTTTGAGGACGTGTTCGATTAATTTTCTCCTAAAATTTGGTCATTTTGTCCGACAAATTTTCGGGGGCGTTTTCTCAGTCCGACACTGAAAACGTGTCAGGATTATAACAGTTCCTTCATCAATGATCGCTCATCTCCATGTTTTTTATTTTCCATTCAAATAGTGTCTAGAACATTACTGTATACATGTCCGACAATTTAAGTGGGGCAATACTTCAGAAAAAGCAAAAATATGTTGTATGAATGCGGCTGCGTTCATAGACATATACATATATGAAATGCATATCAAGTCAGTATGATTATTGATTATAAATAATAAAAAAAAAAGGCTTGTGCACCAATATATTAATATTATTTTGGAATTAAATGTGTGATATAAAGTCAGTACACTGTGATAATCACCTCAAATATCATTCAAATTTACCTTCAACTGTGATATCTATATATTAATAAGTCAAGAGCAAACTTTCGACCTCTTTTTAAGCATATTGCATGCACGGAAGAGTGTGAGATTTGGAATACTCAAAATTTATATGCAGAAGATGTGCAGAAAGCGAAAATTATATACAGGTGTCTCATTCTAATCTATATATTAATACGTGAAGAGGAATCTTTGTATCCCTTTAAAGCATATTGCACGCACGAAAAAATTTGATATTTGGCATACTTGAAGTTTATATGATCAAGTGCACAAAACTGAAAGTACATACAGGTGTTCCATTTTAATTTTACGACGTGGAGAGTAAACTTTGTACCGCGCACACGAGGTGATGTGAAACTTGACTTAGTTGAAGTCTGTGTGGAGTCACTTTAAAATCTTGAATGGGAACCACTAATCCCAATTTTAGATTCGAATGGAGCATCGAATACCAATTTAATTCTACTAGGAAGTCCAGGAGATGGAAGATTAGAGTGAGTAACGTTCCAACTTAGCGACATCCTGAAATTGAAATCCTTACGAAATCCTGGTCCTGATTCTTTCCCAGCCTATATTTTGAAGGGGTGTCGTGAGGCGTTTATTGAACCTCTTTTGATTCTCTTCAACCTTTCCTTGTCTACGAACACATTTCCTACAATTTTGAAGACAACTTATATCACGCCTATCTTGAAGTCGGGTGATACTGATAATATTAAAAATTATCGACCTATAGCTATCTTATCGAATATTTCAAAAGTATTCGAGAAAATACTATATAGACATATATATAGGGCGGTGAATGGTAATATATCTGATAGTCAGCATGGATTCATTAAAGGACGATCGACATCTACCAATCTTTTGACATTTACTGAATTTACTATAAATTCATTGCGAAATAATGCTCAGGTTGATGTAATCTACACAGACTTCGCGAAAGCATTTGACAGCGTGAATCATTCTGAACTCATCTGCAAACTCATATACAACTTCAATTTTTCTCAAGAGTTAACTGACCTTTCTCTCGTATTTGACAAACCGTAATCTGTATGTTTACTTGAATAACTATAAATCACTTCCCTTTACTGCCGCGTCTGGTGTTCCCCAGAAGTAGTCTCGGGCCACTTCTATTTAATTTATTTATCAATGATATCACTGATTCTATCAATCACTCCCAATGTTTGCTCTATGCTGATGATATTAAAATCTATAAAATAATAAATTCTGCACATGATTGCAATCTGCTGCAAGAAGATATTGATAATCTGTTAAGTTGGTCTTCAACCTACAAACTTCCATTTAATATTAGTAAATGCAATGTAATGACATACTCTATGAAACAACACCTCGTTCATAATTATATTATGGGCGATTCTACATTGTCTAGGATTACACGGTGCAAAAATCTAGGTGTTCTTTTTGATCCAAAATGTCATTTTAATTATCATGTGGATGAAATTGTCAGGTCATCGTATAGAAGTTTGGGATTCATTATAAGAAATTGTCGCCATTTTCACAACCGTCTTACTCTTATGTCTTTATACAACTGTTTCATCCGTGCAAAACTAGAATATTGTTTTTTAATTTGGAATCCATTGTACAAAAATTCTATCAAGGCAATAGAGGCAGTTCAAAAAAAATTCCTCAGATACTGTTGGCATAAATTTAATTTGGTTGCTACTTTGAATGATGATTTTCACTACTCCAAAGCCCTTATGGAATTTAATCTACTGTCATTGGAGAATATTAGAGTTTTACAATCATGTGTATTCCTTTTCAAATTAATTAACAATATAATAAATGATTCCAACCTTCTGTCATCTATAAAGTTTCGTATTCCTCGCACCAGTAATACTAGACAAAAGTACCTCTTTGCTCTTCAAATGGTTAGAGCCAATTATGAACTAAAAGACCCTATTCGCCGTATGTGCTCTTTTTTTAACGACATTAGTAAGGACACTGATATTGTTATGGGATTCGACAAACTTGCAACATTTAAATGTAAAATTCACTTGTACTTGAGTAACTTAAACTGAAGAATTTTGTATATTATTCATTATTTTATAATTGGTCTTTTCGCTATTATTGTTCATTTCGAAATTGATTTATTTTTTTTTGTTACGCTAGTTCACTTTTTTTCTTTTGTATATTTTTATCATACATTATAACCCTCTGTAATTGGGACATTAGTCCTGCAGGGTGGTTTTTCCAATAAATAAATAAATAAATAAATAATAATATATTTCTTTTTCTATTTTCTACTTTAGTGTTTTTCAATTATTTTGTTAATGAATTATTCATAACTAGCTTATAAACAACGTCCATTACTTATCTCTTCATATTAAATACGTCAAAAACTGAGTTATATATGTGCGAGCATTTTCTTGTCGGACTGACGATAAGAACCAATATTTCTGTCGGACAATATGATTTTTGGACAGATAATATGTTTTCAAATTATGACAAGCGGTCATTGATGAAGGAGCTGTTATAATCCTGACTCGTATTCAGTATCGGACTGAGAAAACGCCCCTGAAAATTTGTCGGACAAAATGGCCAAATCTTAGAAAAAAAATAATTGAACATGTCCTCAAAGTCTCAGTCTAGCAGTAATCCGTTTTTATACCAACGTACTTGAGACAAGTGCGGCTTTTCGGACTCACCGCTGGCTCCCAATATTCATGTCGAACAATATTATTTTTCATTTTATAATCAAAAAATCTTTCGATTAGTGTAAACATCAATATGACGGTAATACATTTTCAAGACTTCATGAAATTGACATGTTCAATTACCCTTCGCTGAAAAACGCCCCCAAATCTAGAATTTTGTCAAATGTGAAAGCTGTCGGACTCATCCCAATGAAGTCACTCACGAAGTTTCAAGTGAGCGGTAATCAACGAAAAATTGATGCCCCGTCTCACGGACTATAGAGCTTTATCTTGGTAAAAATTATACAAAAAACCACTTTAAAAGAATGAATATAGCAAAATCTTATGAATCATATTTGCTTTGGAATTCCTATTAATAATAACTGATTCACTGCCCATTTTCTCCATTTTAATCAACCTGAAATTGCCTCGATCTCTTTATCTTTTGTATAAAATAAATGAGGTAGCAAAACCACCATCCCTATAATTCCGCAAATGGAACAAAATTTTGGAATTCCTACCTCAACCCTAGTAGTAATAGCTATAACAAAAACCTGCGTCCGTCCAGTGACGTGCAGGAGGAGAGGCAACAATAGGAAGAAAGAAAAGCGTAGAAATCCAGTTCCATCAGCTGTAAATGAACGTCCAATCGATTTGAGGGAGGAAAAAAGTAACTTGGATAACTTCAAAGTGGTTTAGGTCTTTGTTAAAGAAAAGACTGTTAAAAGAAATTTTTAATGAATTTTAGGGAAGAGTATCAAATTATGATTTACCACATTATGCTTATCAAAATTTGCTCCTTTTTATCGAACTCTTCCAGAACGTCCGCCCCTGGACTCAACCTGTCACGTACGAATATATTGAAGGAGTCCTTTTACAGTTCCGGATTTAATTTAAAATAGAAGATGTGGAGAATATTTCGTGACCTATTTTATGAGTTATAACACGGCGTCAAATATTTCGTATACATCATATACAGCATTTTTATGATCTCGTTTTATTTATTTTGACAGTAATTTGTTTCCGGGAATTTTTATGGACTGAAGTGAAAAAGTTCCTAGCTATTTATATTAACATCGCAGTTTGAATTAATAACATATAATCGAGTAAAAATTGGAGCCTAGTGACTGCGCCGATTTTTTTATTAAAGAGTTGTAAATAAATTGGCGCAATCGATAGGCCCCAACTTCTACCCAATTGAAAATAAAAAATATTCATTATGTTCGATTGCAGAGTTCATTTATTTCGCTGAAAATAAACAATGGACTGCTGATCTCTGAAGAGTTCATCTGAAACGTGTTCAAATAGAAGACAGAGTACGTGATTGTCTCTCTAAAGCTTCGCTTTGTTTGTTCATTATTTCATTGTTACGGATTTTCATTCTAATATCTATTTATATTCTTCTCGTTCATTCCGATCAAAAATAATCAGAATAAATAAAGCAAAGCGGCTAGTTTTTATACAAACATTAATTAATTTCTACTTAGCGACAGAATTGTATGTAAATAATAAATAATTCAAATCCCTAATAAATACGACGATAATAGCATCACTTTGTACTATTTTTGTATTATTATTACTTTTTCCATCGTGAGGTTTTTTTTCTTGATTGCATTCTAATAATTAATCAATATTTGGTAAATATGGAAATAACGCTTACCAATAAATTTTTTATATCAATTGATTATAGCAGATGATGATGGTACATACCTGAAACAAAAAGAAATTATGAATATAGGATAACTCGAATGAAAGTCGTTCAGAAGAAATAATTAAAAATGAGAAAACTCTTAATTTGACTATTTACGTTTCAAAGTGTTTATTTTTGATTGTATGGCCACTGAGCAATGGAATAAATTATGTTCAAATAAAAGTTAACACAATTAAATTTCGAATTGTTAATTTTCTACTCTAATAAATAAATGAACTACAATACAATATGGCCGTTTGTATTATAAAAGATAATTAAAATAAATCTATAATAGAATTACGTCTACTAGTTCTCGAACGTTCAATATCCATCGGAACTGTCAATATCACGGTGAAATAAATTCTCTATTGAGTTTTGCGGAGGACAATGGACAATACATTGACGGTTGGTTCTACAATGAACAATACAGGTGCTATCATTAGCTCAACTGAGATTAACAGAATTATGTATTATGTATTTCACATTATAACCAGCATATTGAAAATATGATACAGTAATTTACAAAATACATGTAATAGTCCAGTTGTCAGAGATTTTGACCTCTCATAGAAAGTGATATAGCTGAAACTGAGCTCGTTGGTAGTTTTTTAGGTGTAGAAGAAGATAGAGAAATCTTTGCAGCTCTAAAGTGTATGCTAAGTTCATAATCTCGAAAACAAAATCGAAAATTTTGTTTTTGCCCTAAATCTTGAAAAATAAAATAGAAAAGTAGAAAAACTAATTGTACCACCCGAAAGAGCAAGAAATTTTACTCAAAGTTATATTATAAGTTATATGAAAAAAAATTCTGCATCAATATAAAAAATTATTGAAACTACGAAATCGAACACGAGAACTCCACACGCGCCGAGCCGCTGAATACAAATATTCAAGCGAGGCGTTCGAGGAAAAACTAAAGTTTCCTCATCTAAAATATATACAAAACAAAAAAACCAAAAATCATCTTAAAGTGGAGACTCTAAGCTTTCTGAGGAGGACATTGTTTTCAATAATTTTTTTTTCTCATAGAAAATTCGACCGGAAGTTAAAATTTTTAAAATTCTCACTGACTTTTATGAAATTGAAGATATATATTAATAGAGGCATGAAAAAATTTAATCCTTGTACATTTATCATCACTATACTTTCACTTTTAATGTAAAAATAATTAAAATGACGAGCATTGTCTCTGTTTCATAAAACTGATGATTTAAAATAATCATTTTCTTTCGTAGCATTCATTCGACAACATTTTCATTTTCAAAACGATTTTTATTAATTTATATGAATCAGAAATTATTACATCTGCTTTTTTAAATGAAGTTGAAAATACACTTCATAATGTGTGATAATTCAGAAATCGATACAACTTGATATGTTCGAGTAATATTCAATATAAGAAATATATAAGAAAATGCATGTTCTTTGCAACTTGAAACTGAGCTTCAAAAATTGTTAAAAAAGAAAAAACTAAAGTTGAAATCCTGAGCTTCAAGAGTATATTAATTATTTTTTGATTACGCATTCAGGTTATAAGCAAACATTGATTGGAAAATGGACGATTCTAACTCAGAGATATCTAGTCCTGTCAAAATGACAAAAGTGCCAATTTCGAAATCTCTTTTGGCTTTGATTTTTTGCAATTATTGCAAAAAAAGATGCGGGAGAGCTTGTAATTGTAAATAAACAAACTTACTGAGTTCTGCAATATGTGATTCTTGTTTAACAGGTGATGTTTGTAGAAATTCACCTAAAATTTTAGTGCTAGAGCAAAACAGCGATGTTGAAGATGTTTGTAATGCCAAAGAATAAGAAGACAGTAAATACAAGTTTGAAACAGAATTTTTATCAACTTTCCAATTGTTTTTTGAAATACATCTTATTTTTTTGTTCATTTATTGAGAAATTTTAACTCATATTAAAAACCTCCGTATTGAATACACCCTTTTAATTTTACTCCATTGATATATAATGATCTTAGTCAGCAGAAAAACCATGTTCATATCAATTTTTGGTACGTTCCAAATTGCCGACATATTGTATCCGCCATTCTCAATTTTGGAAATCTTATATCAAATTATTGATCAGCATCTCAAAAAAACCCTGGGTACTCATTCACAAAGAATATTCATATTGTTTTTATCAAACTTCATTATTTTTTTCGATATAAAAATTTTCGATTTTGTTTTCGAGATTATGAACTTAGCATGCACTTTTTATCGTTTTCTACGCCCAAAAAAGTACCTAGAAACCCAATTTCAGCGATATCACATTTTATGAGAGATTTTGGTTTGAATTTGTCTCTGACAATTGAAATATTATGCATCAATATATATGCCAAGTACCTGAGGATTTTGATAAATTGAGTAGGCAGGTTTCATCAACAAAATATTAGAATAAAAGACCTTGATGAAAATGTTATCCGACTATCCTTGAAATGGAGAGAAGAGCGCCAGCGTCTACTTCAATGGAATTATTGAATTAAAAAAGATCACTTAAGATTAGCTGACAGTTTTACAGTTGTACCGCAGTTCCCTTAACCCATTCTTATTCACAACAGCTCATAATAATAATCACTTTAATATCAGACTAGTATATTATTGTTGTCATAATGACACTGATTTCAGGGTAATTACTTGACAAATAATATCCGAGGGCATTATGTTTGAAAATAATGCCCTCTGGCATTATTTTGAAAAATAACAAACAAGTTTCCTAGTTAAAGCAAGTAACTAGAGTAATTTCTTTGATAGAAAAATCAAAATGACAGGACATACATTGCTAAAAATTTTGATTGAAATACAACAAAAGTCGGATATTAAACATTGAAGGCACCACGGGAGTTGAACAGACAATAATTCCTATGGTCAACGTACACACCTCGGGCCAGAGGCCCTCGGAAAGTACACTGTTGACCACAGGCATTATTGTCTTTTTAACACCCTTGATACCTCAATTACTACTCATTACTTAAATGGATGAAGGCTGGGAGACTGGATAAGAACGTATCCACACTCTCTACTGATATTTTTCTGTTTCCGTATAACAATAAAAAATTCTCACAAATTTTCGATAATATCTTATCACTATTGAACTGTTTCAATTAGATAAGAGAACAGTTTGGCTGAATCGGAATTGGTTGGATTTATATGCGCTGCGCTATGAGCGATTGGTTTCCTTAAAGCATTCCCATTTCTTTGCCATTCAATACACGAAGACTTGGAGCATTTTTGACGAGCGATTTCAAACTGCACCAGAGCAGATATAAATTTCTCATTACATTGGACATCTGCACCAACGCTTAAAATCAGGTCAAAAAAATTAACAACTGCACCGAAGGATTAATTCCCAGTAAACGCAGAACATGTACTAAAATATTTTTAACTGATATGATTATTTTATTTTTATAAAACATGGTCTTTTAGTTTTTTCAAGTAGATATACTGATTGGCTGTTTGGCTGGCTGGGGACGCTGGGTTCTCAGCAACTACAGCACTTACAGACTTGAAACTGGTATTCAATGAAAGCGACTGTTTCGTATGTTTGTCCAAATTGCTTGATTATAAACTCAGTGATTGTGGAAGATAGATTTGCGAAATATATTTCAATATGAAGAACGTAAACAACCAGACGGATGAAATCTTTGCCAATGGGATCAAACTATTATAAATGGAAGTCGATCAAAGTGGATACAAGAGCCCACTGCCAAAAATGTGCTTCAATCATCCAGGTGGTTCTTTTATTTTTTTGTATGTATGTGTATAACGTATCTTGTTCTCTTTTTCGAATCCTATAAGATATGTTTTAATTTGTTCTTTTATTGAATAAAGTGAAAAAGAAATCTAAATATTATTAAAACCGAATGATGGTCAAGTGCAGAGGCTTTTGTTTGGCACAAATGTCCAAATTTTTGGATAGGACCAAATTTATGACTGGATTGAAAACTTCACTGGCGCAGTTGGTTTACGTTTACTACCTTTTTGGCAATCATGACCGTTAGTATCTTAATTTTTGATAGCAGTGACACCTCTGGTTTAACAAATATATTATAGAGAGTATAGTTCCACTATTTCATTTTTTTCGTTTCAAGATGATATTAGAATTTATCAAACTTTGCAGAACTTCTGCGGTTTTTTTAATATAATTTTGCTTTAAATTTCATCATATTTCCAATTCATTGACGTTCCAAAATTAAAGCAGGATGCATATATATGTTATTCTAATGAACAAATAAGATATTTTATTATTAGGTTTTGTCTAATTTTGTTTAATGAACAGAATTAGAATACGAGAAAACGGACTCCACTAATCCTCTGAAAATATCAAGCACGGTTATATCAAATGCAATTTTAGGTTGACAGTTGCGATAAGCACATTGCGCACACGATGTTGCATTTATTGCATGTGTATTGTGTAACCTGTTCAAGACTACAATACTACTAGTTTTGAATAATTTTATTTCTATTTTATCAAATATAATGGAAAAAATACTTTTGGAAACCTACTAAAACATCCAAATGTACATTTTAAAATAAATATATAATATTTATGAATCACATTCCCACAGCTGTGACGTTACTTGGAATACCGCAATTGTTTATATCGAAATTATGAATGAAAAGTGATACGTACTTCCATTCTTTTAAAAAATGTTGAAAATTACTAAATCTATCACAATAATTTTGTTTAGATATATTTTAAAATTGTGTTCAAAATTCCAAACCAATGAATGTGGAATTTTTTTTTTACAAATCATATATTCGTAATTATTCCTGAGTGTTCGGCAACCGAAAAAACAAATGCTGCAACGCTCTAATAAAAAAAGATGAAGATATGAATATTTTCCTAAGGTAAATTATTTAAATTATACCTCTTTAAAAAGATATTTAAATATAAAGCGCTCTGAAATCCACCCTTAAATACATGAATTCACAGTACTAACAAAAATACAGCCCCTTTTTAATTAGATTATCCGATTAGCTCTCCATTCTTTATATCAGCGCATTTCGAAAACAAAAGCAAAAAACGTAAAAGCAGCAAACTCTCTAATATTTGTGACATTGGATGAATAATATAACGGACGGTCAGGTAGGCAGCGTCGCACGAAAACTTTGTTTGGATACGTTTCGTAATATTGTTAAGGTTATAACGAAATAATAACGGACCTGAAGCTTGAATGAATGAGGAGATTTAGTTGGCAATCGATTAAAACTGCTTTTTGATGAAAAATGTCATTAATTCATTCAAGTTTTAGATAAATAAATTTGCATACTAACGAATATAAAGTGATTAATTTGAATCAATACAAAATTTATGAATTCAAAGTTATTCAATGTTCGAAAGTATTTGAAATAACGCAATAATCAGCTTTATACAGCGAATTATCTTGGGAATGTCCTGAATTTCGTTATCCAATTTTAATCATTTTGTAATGGCACAATTTATATTTAAATTGCCAGCAGGAAAATTGGAAAATTGTCGTTATTTCTATCTCCATTTCGATTTGATTAAACCTTCAGAAAAACAAATCCACAAAAGACTACGAAATCAATATTCGCGTAAAATGGAAAGTGCCAGTCTCTTAAGTAAACCCAACATGGCGATGTGGAAATGAAAGAAAATTGAGAAAAACCAGTTCTGAGAAAACACATGCAAACGGCGCAGTTTTCAAGAATTGACTGCGCAACAGTTGTGAAGATGTTTGTTCGCTATTTCCACCAAAAAGACGAAACTTCTTTCTCTTTAATTTTAAAGTAAACGTTTGAGAAGAGTTGAAGTTGAAAGTTCTTAAATGAAGACAATTACTTTTAATTGTTTGAAATTATTTACTCAAGAAATTATCCACCCTAATATAGTTCAACTGAAAAGAAAGAAAAACTTCAATTGTACAATTTTGAACAAACTTTTTTCAAACAGCTAATTTGTACTTTTATACTACTTACAGACTATCAATGTTTATTTTTAGTTATTTCTTGGAAAAACTGACAATATCTTGAATTAGACCTTCATAAAAGAAGATTCAGGAAAAGTAAGACATTTCTTGAATTAAGAACAAAAATTTACTTTTTATTAAAAAAAAATTATAAGCAGCTCATATAAACTCTGGTTGTGGAACTACGAGGATAGTTCGATAAATTCTCTGCCTGATAAAGAAAACGCAAGTTCTTCAAGTAATTTTTTTTCTACATAATCCTCTTGCAATTCAATACATTCAGTCCAACAATGTTCTAACTTCTTAATACCATCAGAATAATAAGTCTACAAAATAAACAATAGTCTGAGCTTCGACCACTTCAATCGTAGTGAATCACTCTATTTAATGATATCAATTTTCAAAAATGATTATTATTAGCAACGATATCATCATTCACTAATTTTTGAGATTATTCCAATTATGGCGCTCCACGCAGACGAAGTTGCGGGCACTGGCTAGTTGTAAATAGTGTAAACTCTTTATAACGTTATTCCCTATAACGATTAACTCCCTATAACGTAGAAGGTTTGTGACGAAGCTAGTGCCTACCGTGTGTCCCTAAAAAGGGTTAATTCCCAGAAACCCGAACATTTATAGTATTTCTGTTGGACATTTCTAGTGCTCGCACCGTGAACATAACCTACAAACAATAGTGGATTAAAACATTTTGTGAAAGAAGATAAACTTACTTACGTAACATCATTTACTGAGTTAAACAGTGAGAATTAAGTGTTAAACTAATTATTAATACCATTATTAAGTGTTTAAATAAGTTAAAGTTATAATTGTTGGACATCTGTCAGATTTGACAGATAAAAGCGCCATTGCGCAGAAATGTGTGTAACCAAGATGGCGGCGATACGAATAAGTTTCAACTTTGTGATAAGAGATGGCGCTGACGACACTTAATCGTTCTGTCACAAAGGCACTATGGATTTCATAAGGCAGGCTTGCATTTCCAATGTAAAGCAAGAGTTGCTAAGTACTCTAAGTATGCACTCTTCACTTCTCTGAGTCTGTGGGTTCAGATAATGGAAGCACCTTCCTTGTGGAGCGCTACGCTATTTAATTCCCATAAGACAACTGAATTTAAATTAGATTTTCAGATTTAGTTCATTTCTTATAAATGAGGACTGGTTGGCAGCATTGTTGGGTTTGAATTAGCACCTTCTTCGCGAAGCGCTTGTTCAACAATGAAATCACCCAGGACCTAGAATAGGCTGTTCTATTCATTTTCTAAATTATTTTTGAAAAGTTCTAAATTCTTTTAAAAACGCCATCTCTCTTAAAACTAATTTCTATTTGTTAAATTGTTTATGATAAATTAATCCGTTGTGATTATTGTTTGATTCAACATTATTACCTTGCATTTGTTTTAATTAGATTGATGAGTCAATCTGTTGTAATTATTGTTTCGTTTGTTAAATTTATATTGCTTTGATCAAATTAAATTCCTAAAACTCATTCTGTGGTTTCATTTTGGGGAAAATATTTTTACATTTCAGAACCGGACTTTCTTTGATAAAAATTCCAGTGTTTTGCTTCTTTTAAAATAAAAAGATCCTGGCGCCCGAGCATATAAAACCTCATGTGAGTAAGTGAGGTGGTAAAGTTTGAGTAATGTATAAATAATTACAACTGTCATTGTGGTTGTTGTGTTTTTATGAGTCAAGTTAAAATCTTGAATTGTTTGCCCTTTTGTTTATAATACATTACAAATTGGCTTATTTTTAATTGACGTTACAAATTGGCTTTAGATTTATTTATACAATATTACGTCGCAGGTTTACCTTGGATAAAATACACATTGATACTCTCTATAGCGCAACAGCCATTCTCTATTACGAAGTTTATTCATATCATAATGAATATTCATCATCGGTATTATTGTTAGTATTATCTTATCAGGTTACAAAAGATGGTGACTAAATATTTGAGGTCCCGAAACTTCTGAGGTCGTAAACAGCCGTCTTGTTTTTTTTTTATTATTAATTGCCTTGAACACGTGCATCATTAACAATGATTTAATTACCTTTTTCATCGAATACATATTGGAAAAAATCTATTGTAGCCATCACAGTACTTCCTTGAGTATATATTTCATGGCCAGTTTCATCGCTGTTTCAGAAATTCAGAACGTCCCATCAATTAATTGCATATTTCAAAGTAGCAGCTGTCAATATCAAAGCAACAGCTGTCAATATCAAAGTAACAGCTGTCACTGTCAAAGTGACAGCTGTCATTGTTAAAGTGACAGATTGAGGTATATTTTAGTCCTTACATAATTTAAGCATTTTTGAAAATGAAGTCCTCTTCCAGATTTTCGGGATCTTTAATTCATTGAAACTGTAACGATAACCTCGCTGATGGCGGGGAGGGTTAATTCTGGCGTCGCTGTTGAACCTGCCAACGGTATACTCGGGCGCCAATGCGGTCGATGACGCAGTTTCTAACGGTTGACGGCTGAGTAGCTCAGAGAAAAGGATCAGGGTGTTTTTGGGAATAATATTCAGGATGTAAGTATTACTATGAGATTTATTCACACACAAAAATAGAGCTGTTGTACACACACATATATTGCAAGGATTTACACTGAGATCGCTGAGCTGAAGGCTGACGACGACGATGCGGCGATTGCCCAAGACAATCAACATTTGCGGAACCAAACTTGCTTCCCCGCAGTGATTCTACGTTAAGTCGCTTCGATACTGTGAAGTCACCAGGTGACCCCTCCAGCAGTGATTCTATGTTAAGTATTTCAAACACTGTGAAGTCAGCAATGACTTCGCGAGCGGTGCTTCTACGTTTAATATTTCAAACATTGTGCAATCAACCAAGACTTCGCCAGCGGTGCTTCTACGTTAAATCAATCAAACGCTGCGAAATCACGAAGACTTCGTCAGCGGTGCTTCTACGTTAAAACAATCAAACTTACAATTTTGCCTTGACAAACGCACTAACGGACTTAGCACGAAAACGTCGAACGGTAAACACATTATAAACTTTGGAAAATGGCTCAGAGAACTAACTTTCAAAAGAAGTGACTTAAGTCGGCCAGAAGGCCTTATCTATGCTTAAATTTTAATGAATCCTTACTTAACATGTTTTCAAATTAAATTCATATTAGCGCTTTCAGTAATGTCAAGAAGACACAGCTGAAAAAGAAGAAGTAATTTTACAAATACAAATTTCTTTACAATAACAACTTTCCTATTACTTTCCTGTTTGATACATCCTTTCCTGATTTTATTTCCTCAAGATTAAAATTGTCCTAAATATCCTTTTATATGACCGTAATGTAGTCAACTGCCAAATGTCAGATGTTTATTTGTGTATGGTCAAAGGTCACGAAGAACATCAAACAAAATATACAATATACAACATATTTACAGTACAACGGTTGATTACATTCAGATTTATTAACGGTAAGGCACAAGACATAAATACAGATCAAGCAATATCGGATGCATTCAATTTCAGGAGTTTTCAAAAACCTTAATAATAATAATAATCTATAGATTGTGCAAGAAGTAAACAAACTTTGATGGACTTTAAAATGTTTGACGGTAGCAGAAAACTCTGAGATGTGCAACTGTGACGGAGTTTCGGGACATACAGTTTCGACATTTGATCGCTGGAAGAGTAATTCCACAACATAATTATTTATTTTTGATATCTACAAAGTTCATCTTGCAGAAAGCTTCAACTTGATACCAAACTAGACACAGGTTGAATAATTTGTAAGAGAAACAATTGACAATCGTTTAAATATCCTCTTTGGCACTTCTACTAGAATTATCTCCGCATGAGCTTTAATTTGATACCAAACGCGATAGAGCCGAATTATTTATTTTCAAAAAACAATTGACGAACGTTTGCATGTAATGCCCAAACATGAGTGATAATATTTTTAACTCCACATTATGATTCTCATTATTTCTTTGGTTCAGAAAAATATAACAAATTTTATAATAATTCAAATTTTGATAAAAACAAATGAACCGCTGATAATTTTGAAAAATGTTTCAGATGAATGTTGTGCCAAATTATTTAAGGATCAATTTTAGTTATTTCATATTTAATGATAAATACTACCGATTATAGAATAAACGCAAATAACTAAAAAGTTCCATCAATAAAGTTTTAGTTCCACTAGTTGAAAAAAGCTCATCTACAAACTTGAACTTAACTTTTTGATGAAAAACTTGAATATAAAATTTCAGTCGAAAATTCGTAAGTTATCGTGCTTCCAGATCGACTTTCTAAAATTATGTTTTTTGGGTTCAATGGGGTCTAAAACGTGAAGATCTATCAAAATATCGGACTGTCAAAAAATCACGATTAAAATACTTTATTTTATATGTTAAAGAATCAATTATTGTGAATTTGGTTCTTTTTCTTTATTCACTCTATATAACGATAGCTCTAGAACAGAAGTATAACCTTGAAATAAATATTGAGTATAATAACTATTTGAAAAATATACTCATACCAAAAAAATATATATATAACCATCACATTACTCTGATTAAAAAGGTGAACAATTTGCTGTTCAATTTTGTAGCATGATATCCAGAATGTGTGCTCATTCATACCTATTCCGTATATTGAGTTTAAATTTTACATAAAACCCTCTAGGTTGCTATTGCAGGCAAAAATTTTCGTAAAATAAAGTTCCTACCCCATTGTGACTCGGGCTACAAGTTCGCTTTCATTTGTCTGTTAAATGAAACGGAATAACAAAAGAAACGTAGATTGAAACAAAGCGAAAAACAAAGACATAGCGTGTGACGACGAAACAACGGACAGTCAATCACATTCAGTGAGCGTTAAAAATGTTTTCAATCATATAAAATAAAATCTGAAGATAGAAATGTCATATAGAAAAAAAATATTTTGTTGATTTTAGTGCTCATGATAAAATAGCATTAAGATCTAATTGTAGCTCAATTCGTTCGTGTGTACAAGCTGTTCCATTTTATATTAAGTGGGCCATTTTTCATGTCGCTATTAATAATTGTAATTCCAAGTTGAAAATATTTCATAAATCCTGCAACGACTTCATTTATTTTCGAGTTATTTGTGAAGCAGTTGTTTCTGAGAATACGTGTCCACGGAGAGGAAAGAGAATAATTTGATCTGTATTCATGAGCGCACCGGATGAATTACGGAGTAGAATTACATCATTGTTTACGCCAGATATAAGGTGTAGACCGAACTGGATCGATGTAACGAGCGGACGGGTTTTGGGTATTTCAAAATAATCCAAGAAAACAAGCATTTATTTATCGTTATAGAGAGTTATCGTTATATGGAGTAAAGAAAGGTAAACCAACCTAATTGTGCTCACTTCTACGTTATAGGGGGTTTAACGGTATAAAGAATAACGTAATAAAGAGCTTATACTGTAATGGTATATTATTTTTATTCTGAGTCCTGAAAATATTATATCTACAAAAGTGATGGATAACTGTGAAATCACAAATAGGCAACTCTTTCAAAATAAAATCCTCTGGAATTCCTTTTGGAATTCTATTCAGTTCAATGTCAATTCAAACTTGTGAAAAAGTTAACTTGTGGGTCATGTTACGCGTTCAGGGGAGCAACAAGTTATCTTGAAACCGTCTTTCCTGTTACTAACGCCAACTCTATCGCCGGTTGGACGTTTCATATGTCCATTTCATGTCCTAGTAAATGTAACATGTTAAATAACCCATGTCAGTCCAGAAATTGAAAATGTCGATTTTTCTCTTGCTTGGAAACTGTTGCAAAGAAATTTCTTGTGGTTGTACTTTATTGTAAAGTCCTTATATTTTTCAAAATAAATTTGAAATCAATAAACTGGCCAACTTTAAAGGATAATAACTTGCAAGAAAATATGCTTTATTTATGTCTCCGATATTTCCATGACACATTTCTTGTAGGTACTGTAATAAATAATTCTGTTTTAACATCTGTTCTTTTGTTTCCAAGGAAAACTTTCCCGCAAAGTTAATGCACGGGTTCTTTTGTTTGCGATGATTTCATCCGGAAATAGACTTATTTCTTGAAAAGAAAGTTCTTTGACAGTTTTTCATGCCAAAATATTTTATTAAATTCTAGACTCGAATCTTTTTTAGGATTCATCTAAGACATTTCATTTTAAATAAAAAACGCAGAGTGGGTAGTGATGAGTGATAAATTTCACACATTGGTAACTACAAATTCGCAATTACACTAAACTACTAATAGAAACGATTTTAATCAAATTCAAGAAAACACATTAATAAAGCAATTTCAAGGAAAAAAATTAACATAGAATTGAGCACGTTGAAAAACATGAGAATGAAACAAATTAGGCCAAACCAAAGAGAGCCAGTCCAGTGGGAAATGCAGCACATATATAACTGTTCATCACAAGCGAAATGCAAATGCGTCAGAAAAAGAGAAAAAATTGCGAGCTATTGGCAAGACATTTGAAAAAATCTGCTGTGACCACCCCAATCATGAATTTCAAGACCAGTTTCATTTCTGTTAAGAAATTTAAAGTGTCGCATCACTCAATTGCATATTTCAAAATGACAACAGTCATTTTTAAAGTGACAGATGGCGATTATATTTTAGTCCTTACATAGAATATTATTGGAAATTGGTTGGTTTAAAGGATCGGAATAAATCATAGTCATTGTAGACACAGTTAATTTGGACGTTTCGGTTGTCACAGCAACCATCTTCAGCGAATGGATAATATTTTTTTTTTTATAAATAGATTCCTAAGGAAAACATTGAATTCGTTTCCTTTTAATACATTTTAAAAATAGCGAAATGCACAGATTTCGAACCAAATTGATAAAACAAAAATTTGTTGTCACATGGTCATGAAAAAAGTTAAACAGTAAAACGAACTATCACCTCGGGTTCTTGACCAGTCACCCGAGGTGATAGATCGACTTTTTTTAAATTGTTTTTAGAATTCAGTAGGGCCTAAAACGTGAAGATTCATTAAAATCTCGAACTGTCAAAAAATCACAATTACTATACTTCCCATATTATATTTTAGGTTGGGAAAGTAAAAATGGTTACAGAGTATATTTTACTTTGTTGATTCTATTCCTGATAATAAAGCATTAAAATTTGATTACTGTTCGTGTGTATAAACTGTTCCATTTTGTATAAGGTGGGCGGTTTTTCATAATGATATTAATAAATGTAATTTTGAGATGAAAACATTTTTATTACAACTATTGAACCTATTATTAAATTTTTGATAACAACTTCGTTTATTTTCAAGTATTTTATTTAGATAGCTATGTCTTTATTTGTTCCAGATATGAGATGTGAACTAGAATTGGGTTCTATTCTTGGAAGTCGTAATACTTACAACGTTAACGAATAAACGTAAAGTAACTTTCGTATACGGTTCATATCATGAATACAAAACGTATTCTTGAAAGGGATGCGTAACATGAGTTCCATGTTCGCACATGACCGCTGACTACAAGCAAACGCACCTAGCAGCAACCAATCACATAGAAGCTTGGTTATAAACACTTTTTCTTTGTTACAGTAAAAATTATTCAAGCTTTGTTCTGTGAGATAAAATATCATAGAATATTTCACTCATGTATAAATTTTCCAGAATGAATTTGGCTGCACGAAGCTACGCTTTGGGCTTCGTCCTCGTCTAAACCGAGAACAGTCAAATTCATCCTGGACAAAAATAACAGTCGTTCGGTCCTCGTAGCATAATATGCTATTTATGTTACAGTCAATAGAAAAATCAAAACATTTGTACTCCTGGTACTGCTTCTGGTAGATTATTTTTTAAATCAGCCAAGGAAATAGACTAATTTCAGCGGAAATTCCACGTTTCCTAGACTAACCGTTTTGACAACACTAACAAATATAACCTGTTTAGTTTTTATCATAAATTAGAAACGTCAATCAATAGCAACGCCAATTTTTTCTAAGTACTTGTCTAGATTCGTCAAAATGAATCGGTTTGGTACAATTGAAGAAGACAAAATCGACTAAAATATAGTGAGAACCGATCCAATAAATATAGTATAATCCAAAAAACAGAATTGGAGGCAGTTCAGTTATTTTAATTTTGAATTCGAAAAATATTAAATATTATCCAGATAATTTTCATTCAAGCTTGTACAAATTCCACTTGTCCTTCGAACTCATGAAATTATAATCAAGATTTCATGAAAATTATCAATATCAAATTTTACATAGTTACAGTGACAATTATAGTAACAAATCGTTTACCAATGGGAATGTACCTCTGTAACACACCCTTCTTATCACAGCCGCCCACACAGATCATTTTTGCTGTGGCATCAAGCCGACAGTCGTAAGGAGTCCGCGAATCGTCGTCTGCAAAGCCGGTTATTCATTTGTTCTTCGATTTTATGTTTTGTTTTGAATAATAATCGTTTATTCTGTGTATTATCAATCGTAATATTAGTTTATTGTAAAGTTCACAACTCGGTTAGGTGGAAGAGCAGCCCTGGGCTGAACCTCGCCGTTGACACAAAATTTATTTATTATTAATAATAATTACACTCAGCCCTAACAAAAACTTTCTTACACCTCTGTAAATTCACAAGCCCATTTTATCGCGTTAAATTGCAGGAACAATACACATTTTTAATATAAACAATCAGTTTTCGAAAATGTCAAAATTTATCCGTTTTGGAAAAGCATTTTTCGGGAAAATTTGTAATGAAATTGAAAACAACAAATCTGAAAATACAAAAAGAAAAATATTAAAAGAGTATATGGAGACAATTAAGTACATTTTGCAATAAAAAAAGGGTAGTAGCTGCAACCAACAAAGTGGCGCACCCAGAAGGGATAGTTAGGGAGTTCAACACCCCCCTCTCGAAATTCATCTCGATTCAGCTCGGTTTAGTTGGAATCTGAATTATAATCAAGATTTATCTTTAAAACTGTGATTTTATTCTCATAGTTGGGGTTGTTAGAAAAAATATGTTATTAAAGCAAGCTGGTTTTTCTACTTTCACTTTCAAAACCCCCTCCAAAAAATTCAGAACCCCCTCCCCTTCTCCCGAGAAAAATTCTGGATGCGCCTCTGAACCAACATCATTTAATAGAAGAAAACGATGTACGGGAATTCAGTCACAAGTTTATTATTTCTATCCTACTCTACAGTTTCGGTCCCACCTGGACCATCTTCAGGAGTGCTAACATTTATACAATAGTGTGAGAATGTGGAAAAAAAAAAAAAAAAACAACAAAAGGTGTAATGAACAGTGTACTTACAATAGAATTAGTGTTTGTGTATGTTGTCATCTGTAGTGTTAAAATAAATATTTGTTTTCTTTTATATGTCGATGTAATAAAAAAGAGAAAAAACAAACATGTTTTTAGTCAAAAATAAAAGAATAAATAAATGTATATATATAAAAAAAATTTCAAATATGAAAAACTAAGCGTGGCAACAACTGACCGTTATGAAAGCCAGAGGCTAAGTACAAGTTACATAAAGTGAGTGCCCGTGTAATGCGGAAAAGCAAAAACGCACAAGTCACAACAGTCAATTGTTGAAGTCAACCAATGAAAAAGAATCACATCAAGATGTTCAGGGATGCAAGTCACAGAGACTAAACGAAAAAAATTTAAATAAAAATATAAGAACAATTATTTATGAACAATTTCAAAACATCAAAAATCATCTCAATATATTATTATAAATGGTGCTTAAGGCTATAGTATCAGTTTTCTCATTGACATTATTATCATCTTGTTTTATGAATAGCATTTCAAGTGTTAGCCTTTTGTGCAGAATAGCCTGGTTATGCAAGATGCGAGTTTCAGCGAAATTGAAAGAATGTCCAGTGTTGATGCAGTGACTAACCACCGCACACTTAGCACCCACCCTTTTAGCATTCTTACAGTTGCGCTTGTGTTCATCCAAACGTGTTTTCAAATACCGCTTCGTTTGACCTGTATATTGTGCCGGGCAATCATTACATGGAATTTTGTAAATTATATTAGATCTCATATCTATATTAGTTTTATCTTTAATTTTAGAAAATAAATTACCCACTGTCTTGTGTTGTTTAAAACAGATTTTAATTTTATCATTGTCTCTGAAAACATTTCTGATACTACCACTTACTCCACCTATGTACGGAATGGTGAAATACTTCTCTGTCAAAGGTGTTTTGTTGACATTTACAGTGCCAGCATGCAAACTGCTGTTGATTTGATTTTGAATGCCATGAATGATGCCTACAGGATATTTATTTGTACGTAGTAAAACAGTTATCATATTCGTTACTTCATTATGATATATTTCAGATGTTAAATGTAATGCTCTGGAGAAAAGATTCCTTGCTACATTGATAAGTTCATCTTTAGGATGGTTAGATCTGAAATTGAGGTACCTGGTGCTAGCGGAAGGCTTTTTGTACCATTTAGTGGTAATACTGCCATCATTGTCTCTAATTACTGACATGTCAAGAAACGGCAAACAATTGCTTGTCTCCAATTCTACGGTAAACTGAATGTGGGCATTGAAATCATTAAAAACAGTAAGAGTTTCATTGATTTTAGATTTGGGGACAGCTGTAATCAAATCATCAACATATTTTTTAATAAACGGAACTTTAAATGAGAGCAAAGGCAAAACTTCTTTCAGAACAAGATCCATCACCAGATTGGCTACTACCGGAGACAAAGAACTCCCCATCGCACAGCCGAACGGTTGCTATAGATAAAAATGAGTATATCAGTAAGATGGATGCTTTGTTGCAGGATGACAGTACTTACACAAAAATTAATACAGATATGACTAGGAAGATTCAAAACGCTAACAATAAACTGGTGAATAATTTATTTGGTAAAGAATATATAGATGCGATAACCAAGAAAAACTTAAAATCTGACAACGCAGTTTCACCTCGAATCTACGGACTTGTTAAAGTTCATAAAAATAACTTTCCTCTTCTTGTTAGCACTCCTGAAGATGGTCCAGGTGGGACCGAAACTGTAGAGTAGGATAGAAATAATAAACTTGTGACTGAATTCCCGTACATCGTTTTCTTCATTTCACGTAACAGTCAGCATCATCTAATACTTCCATCATTTAATAGGTACTTAAAATAGCAAATTCATTCAAGAAATATTCGTCACAAATACCACCAATTTCAATTTTATTATAAATTTTTCCTTCAAACATTGTTTACCTTTAAGCAACATTCTTCGAGTCATCTGCTCAAATTAAATCTTTCGAACTACGCTCTCGTGATTTATTCCGATGGATGTCTCTCACGATGTTGCTAGGTAAAGGCAGCACTTTGCTGTCGAAACGTTGTGTTTCTAATAAATTACAGAACTTATACCCAATAAAACATATTTATTTATAAAATGAGTTCTGAAAAGTTTTTTCCTTCATTATATTTAAAAATGTTCAAAGAATATGGTTGAAAATAATAAATTTCTCGACGGGCAATTATCAAAAGGATGAAGAATTATAGGCGTATCAATCGCAACAAATATTTTAAAATATATATTAATAACACACCAACGTTTTGCTGTTTCGAGTGTGCAAATATTCCAAGTGACTTTATCACTGTGCAGTGAGGACATTTCATATTTTATGAATAATCAACTTCAGTTAAAAAAAAATAAGACAGGCACTACGATAAGTTGCATGTAACTGCTTTACCCATCATTCAACTTAATTGAAAAAATCGTCAGTGACATAAAATACTGCGACTATATTCAATATTCATTCATGTCATAATGGCTGGTACCACAAGCTCTGTTTTTGGCTATACTAGCAGTGTTATTTTAAGAAGAGTTTATGGCAATATAAATATTTCAAGCTATTTTAATGGAAAATATTTAAATAAATTTTGTAGACATATGAGTCTTCTGTAATTTGTATCTGAAGATTCTTTTCTAAAGTATTTGAGAAAATTTTAATTGCGTTAAAACACATCTTGACACAACGCTCTTAGTAGCGCCAAAAACAGAGCTCGTGGTACCAGCCAATGTCTCTAAAACGGTTTGGAAAATATGTAGTGGACGTGCAAAATAAAGTCGATTTCTACCTAAAGCTCCAACAAAAAAAGTCCAAATTTGAAACAATAGATTATCCTAAAATATCTTTAGATAGATTATACAATATTTTAATCTAGTACCTAGATGAAAAATTTCACAGAGAAGAGAGGTTATCATCAAAGCACAGCAAAATCTAATCTGGAATAATGCTAGGTAACCAGGATAACAAGAAAAGGATATCTACAGAGCTGCACAAAGCAGCGTTCTTTATGGAAGCAATACCATTATGGAATAAAAGTGGAAATTCCAAATCCTATACGGGCAAAAATGAGAAAATAGAGATCTTTCACCAACAAAAACAATGGAGAATAATACAACCGTATAAGCTCGCACAGAAAAAATTATTTCTAATTTCAGGTCAAATTGATATTGGCTTCAGTTAACAAATCTAATTTTGTTCTGATAAACATATTACAATCTTCAAGGCAATAAATATAAAGAAACCAACATAAAGCAGCATGAAAAATGTCGAAAAAAGAACCTGGAAATGGTGGACATGAATAAATTACAGACACGTCCATTTTAAAAGCACAATTTTTCAGGCACGTTGTGGCTATTTTCCGACGTTACTCCAGCCCTGACATGATATTTAAACAAGGCAAACAAACAAATGAAATACAAGTCTTCCTCTAATTTGATTGGCGCGGTTAACAAGCTGACAAAATCTCATTTTTGATGTTTAGTTGTTTGACAAAAACTGATTGCAAAAGGCATTTGTCTTTTTAATAAAACAAGCGAGAATAAATATGATAAATGGAAGAGTTTTTCATGGTTTCGTACAGTTGGTGAAAAACAAATATTAATAGTGCTTCAGCAATGCTACGGTCATGAGTTTTTCTAATTAAAAGATAACACTGAAATGTCATATGAAAAATTTTAATTTAAATTGTAAAAGCTCATCGCTTGAAAAACTCATGACAACGGAAACCTAAAAATGGAACTATTTCCTGAAATAGATTCACTCTCCTATTATTAATTCACATTAAATTAAACAGCCACAATCGCAACACAAAATATCAACATTCTTCTTTTGTGGGTAATGTGACATTCACAGAAATATGTAAAGTCAACAAAATACATATTTCTTCATTTCTCGAATCGCATTCGTTGGTTGTTAGCGCATCGTTCATTCGATTGAGTTGAAACAATGAATACGTGTTCATAATACTGGCTAAAAGATTTCTGATATAATATTATCAACGTGCAATAAGAGGCGTACGAGTTATGTTTGTTCGTTCGCGAATCGTTCATTCAATTGAAATGAAAATTTGTACAATTGTTGTCGATAATTGAATGAAAGTTTCTCACATAATAATATGTACGAACAATGGGTAGCGAGTGAGACGTATCATTTGGCTGTTTGTTCGCGCATCGTTCATCCGACTAAGTTGAAACTTTGAGCAGTTGTTTTTGGCGCTTGCGTGAAAGTACGACACGCGCTGCGATGTAAATATTTCTCTTAATTGATATCCTAAATCCTTTCTTCATGCTCGTACCTCCTTTAAACTCAGAGAACAACTTTATCAATTATCAAAAAACTCTGATTATATATTTATAGAATTTTGCGAGTTGTCTTTCATGTCGATATCATGGATGTTTTTCGTTTTTATTATTTTCACAAATTTCATTAAAATGCAAATTCGAATTATGTAAATGCGTCGGCTTGTTGCTGATGCAGCATTAATAGATCACGTTGGCTGCGATATACCCCCTTCACGTCCCACAATCTCAAACAACCCCATTCAATTCGAAGGAGTGGAAAAATCTTGCGGTGATTACCACAGAGGACTTTTCAAGTGGAGAACTGAAGATTTTTCAGGTCAGCGAGTACAAACTGTGCAAGTGGGATATAAGGAAATTGATTGAAATCGACTTGACACTGACGGCCACTTTTCCGATGTGGCTATTTCCTTCCATTGGCTTGCTCACCAGATTTTAAATTGCGGGCGGGTAGAGCAATTTACATAAAATTGTGTCTACTTTTCACAAATCATAGACAAAAGAGCCACTCTTCTGTAGTAACTTTCGTTTTATCGCACAGTGGCGCAGTCGGTAGGGCATTTGTAAAAGAGCACGCAACATTTTTATTATTTCTTTCTTAATACTAACATGTGCAAACTATTTAGATTCTTTTGTAGCATAATTTCTTTTCTCGGACTTCTTCTATGCTTATCCGATTGAGTTGAGTTTTCGACTTGTTGCGTTTGTGGATACCTGCTTTTCGCATACATCCAAACCAACCCAAATCGTAAAATAATAAAGGACAACTGCACAAAATATATTTGATCTATTTACGATATACCATATTTAATTTTTTTTAAATATACTGGCGCAGTCGGTACTATCCTCATTTAATATATTGAAGAGAAATGCTGCATTTCAATTTATTTATAATTGAGTACATTAAAGAGTAGATCTATCAAAATCCGATGAAATTTTAATAAATTATTCAAATCAGCAGAATTATTAAAATAACTATACAAAATTATTTAATCTATAATGAAAACATGAATGTATAGTTCAAATTGATTTATATTATAATTTGATCAATTTTCATAATTTGTTACAATTTCAAAAAAAAACTAGAGCGTTCCATCCAATTTGAACTTATTTTCAATTTGAATAATTGCCTCAGCAACGTCTTCCGTCCATTAAATTCATATTAGTGTTTATTGAATGTGCATTATCGAAACTCGAGTTGAAATGGTATGTTGTTAACGTTCGACAGGAATACGGAAACTATATGACGCTTACGTGAATAATCGGTTACTTCCGACGCCACTGTATACCCACTTCCGACTTAAGCGGGAATTACAAGCAACATAACGCTGTTATAAGTTCGGTAATTAAACATAATCCCTAAATCAAATCTTGGTTCTGATCTTGTTAGATGTTGAGAGAGGAATTGTGTGATCTACTTTTACTTTCTACTAGTGGAAGCAGTAGTAATTTTTTACTACCCCGACCTATAATATAATAGTGGAAGTATTGTAATCGTGATTTTTTGACAGTTCTAAATTTTGATGAATCCTCACGTTTTAGACTCTACTACACCCAAAAAAACATAATTTTAAAAAAATCGGTCTGTCTGGAAGCACGATAACTTGAGAACGCGCACAAATTTTCGACTGAAATTTTATATTTAAGCTATTCATCAAAAAGCTAGGGTCAAGTTTAAATAACTAAAACTAATGCTTGAATAATTTGGCACAGCATTCACAAGAAACATTTTCCAAAATTATCAGCGGTTCATTTATTATTATTAAAATTTAAATTATTATAAAATCCGTTATATTTTTCTGAACTAAAAAAAATAATGAGAATCATAATGTGGAGTTAGAGTTATTACTTATCACTCATATTTGGACATCACATGCAAACGTTCGTCAATTGTTTTTTTTTTTTTAATAAATCATTTGGCTCCATCGTGTTAGATAATTTTAATAGAAGTGTCAAAGAGGATATTTAAACTATTATCAATTGTTTCTTTCACAAATCATTTAAATGATGTCTAGTTTGGTATCAATTTTAAGCTCTCGGGAAGATAAGCTTAGTACGTTACCATTTTCAAATTACACTTCTGGCGTTCAAATGCCGAATGTTCCAATGAATTAAAGACCCTGAAAATCTAGAGAAGGACTCTCAATTTCCAAAAATACTTATGTTATGTAAAGACTAAAATATAGCTGCCATCTGTCACTTTAACAATGACAGCTGTCATTTTAACAAAGACAACTGTCACATAGACAATGAAAGTTGTCACTTTGACAATGGCAGCTTTCACTTTGAGAAAGACAATTAATTGCGACACTCTAAATTTGGCCAAAGCGGATTTTTTCTAGAAACGACAGATATATCTTTTTTTAAGGTTCCTTAAAACAAAAGATCACTAGAGTGGAGTCAGTCATGTAATCTTTCACGATAGCAGTTGCAGCTTTAATCAATCGAGATGAAATTTGATATGTGGACATGATTTTATTGTGATTCGACCTATTTGTTATGACTTTCCTTAATTAAAATCTGGAATATTCGAGATAACTTTGGTAGTCTCTTAAAATGCGGTAGTACACTTTCAGGCCACCGGCAGATAACCAAATGAGACCCATTTCTTGGCCTTTATAAGGAATTGTGTCGTTTAAACGAGAAATCACAAGGTAAATCGAACGGTCAAGTCAAAATAAATTTGGTAAAGATAAATCCCACTAAAAACATTTTTATGTGAAATTTTGCCAAGACGAGTGGCTCGCACAGTCAAAAAATTTGCGAAAATCTTCTACAAACTTCCATTCCTTAATTTAAGAAGCTGGGAGGTGAAAGTTCCAAGTTTTATATTTTTTTTTGTTGTTTGTGTACTAATACCAGCTAGCATACCAAATTTCAGCTTTCTAGGACTTCAGGAAATACCCTAAACATTTTGATGATCAATAGTGAGTGAGTCAGTAACGAAATCGTGGTTTATTAGATATCAATAAAATCTAAAGTATAAGAGCTATGTAATCGAAACTTCACAAACTTGATAATTCTACTATTGACATCATATCCCGAAAATTTTGTTTATCTGGTATGCAGGTTCAAAATAGCGACGAAGCTTTCGAGAAAAGATAGGTAGTGCCCTTGCGCTCCACTTGGCGGGGGCACTACCGTGTCCCCAAATATCAATCACGTCTTCTACCCAATACGAGTGTGGCAGACACTTTTAGAGCACTTGGTAAATTTTGGTGCGACAAATATTTCAGAAAAATAAACATTATTGTTCGTAATTACTTGCGTACTTTGTTCAATAAATGAAGTTTGATTTTTTAGTTATCCATTCATACTAATATTATAAAAAGAAAAGATTTATATTTTAAAGGTTTCATTATAGTGCTATCAACAAATATTAAATGGCGTGCGAGCCGTATCTGTTTGTTTGTGTATCGTTCATTCGATTGGATTGAAACTTTCTATAGTTATTGGTGTTACAGTTGTGCAAATTTTTTCATAAAGTGGCGCATCTGATCGTTCGCGTATTGCTCATCCGATTAGGATGAAACGTACTATAGTTGTTGCTGGCACTTTTGTAAAAGTTTTTATTATAGTACCATCAACACACATTAAGTGGCGCATGAGACGTGTTTGTTTGTTCGCGCATAATTTATCCGATTGAGTTCAAACTTACTTATTAGCAATTCGTGAGAGTTCTTATAATAGTATCGTCAACATACATAAAGTTGCGCATGAGCCGTATTTGTTCAGTCACGTATCGTTCATCTGATTGGGTTGAAACTTTCTATAGTTGTTAGTGGCACCGTGAAGGTTTTTATTATAATATTATCAACATAAGTGGCGCACGAGCCGTATTTGTTCGTTGGCAAATCGTTTATCCGATTGAGTTATAACTTACTATAGATGTTGTTAGCTCTTTCATGAAAGTCCTTTTAGATACATTGAGTGGCACATAAACCGTATTTATTCGTTCACGCATCGTTTAATCGATTGAGTTGAAACTTATAATGTAAACTTATATGTAATGTAACTGTGAGAGAAACATTTAAGGGTAAATTTGAGGATTTGGGAATACTCACTATTTTTTTGTCAATATATACTCTATTTTAAAATTTGTGTTATAAAATATTTCTCGATTAAAATTTATTGACTCAGGCTCTTATACAACACGTCAGTCCAATAAGCTACTAGAAATACCCCAGCAGAGTTATGAAAATTTCGAAAAAAGCCCTCACTATGTTTGTATTACCTATTACCTATTAATATTAAACTCTTACCCATGAAACGTGCCTTAAATATTGTTTTCTAAAATTTTCTTACAAAAAGAATACTACAATTTACAGGATTATGTGAATGATTGTAAAAATGGCAATTTTTATATGGAACATTGATATGCACATGTCACAATCTAATTTATATAGTTCTTGTTTAGTCTGATTAATGAATTTTTTAAAAAGGAATAAATATTCAACCGTGCGTAGCCGGTGCGAGCTGCTAGTTTTTAAATAATAGTATTTGTTTTATTGCGAACTCTGAGAACATTACAGTATCAAAAACGGGTGGCAAAGTTGTATGATGACTAAAATTACAAATTATGATATGTGTCAAGGACGATTGACGCCCTGGCAATTTGTGGTAGCTCACTAGAAATTTCTGGAATCGTCGAAAAAACGGCCGCAGATATATGAACCGGGGGACAAAGCCGAGTGAGGCAGACAGTGGAACAGTAGAGAAGAGTAGTGAGTCAGTAAGACGGACAGGAAGTAAGACGGACAATAAAGAGGACGCGGTCGAAATAAATAGCGCGTAGAAATAATATAGATAAGTTAATCGTGAACAAGTGGAAATAAATAAGAAGAGTGATAAAAAAATAGAAGAACAGTTGGCCTTTGCAAACATCGCCTGCCTATAAAATAAACAGCGCTACCAATCTCTAATAAAAAATAAATAAAAATAAGCAAGCTAAGGACGTCTAATAAAAGCGTTTAATATTAAGTCATTATAATGTCGAAACAAAGTAGCGGTTTTAAGACTCAAAATGCTGAAGATAAATCTTAAAATTTTTATTTCATTTCAGCAGATTTGCGCCCGTAATTCTAGACTTACTCTTAAACCTGCTGATATTTATGAGTTCTCTTCTCTGATTTACGATTTTAGAAGTGGAGGGTCCATCGTGTGTAGCATTCAGAGGCGCAGAAATGGAAGCATTCATATACAGGATATCCAGTAAAAGTGTCCCGCAAATAATGATAAAAACTAATCAATAAAACAAAAAAACATTGATGATTTTTTCCAATCTAAAAGTCAATAGAAAAAAAAATACAATAAATTTTCCATGTGATTCGCTCGGTTTTTACATCCTCGTGACTTCCCTTTTGATTATGTTCATTCATCTGAACGAATTAAATACCCAAATCTCCTATTTTGTATGTGCGCCACTGGAACATCAGGTACAAACCATAGCCATCGGAACTGGGGCAGAGATGATTCTCGTCACACCGCACGACCACTTTAATTACATACAATCGACATCCGAAACCCCACAACTGAACTCAATTCAATCTTGACTGCTTTTACCGCAGTATAAAGTTACCGTGTTGTGCGGACGCCACTGTCTAGATACAGATCGTGACTAATTATAAGAATAAGGATTGAGAAGTAATTAATGGTATCACTGAGACAGATATTATTTGTCAAATCAGTTTATATTAATATAGAATAGGATTTTTGATAGAACGAGCTGTGATTGGTCAACGACTTACCCCCACCAAGTACTAGATGTTTTATTGACTTATATGGGACAAATAAATGCATAAATAATTTATAAATCTTTAGAATAATAACACAGCTAGGAAATAGTATCATTTATTGTGGTTTATTTTTATATTCTCACTTTTGTCTGCATTTTATTTCCTCTATACTTCGTAAGTGATTTACTTTACAGTTATCGTTTTTTAGTTTTCAGTCCCAGTACTCGACATTCAACTCAACCATTTCTCGCGAGATATGGCTGATGTTTGTTCCACTTGCAGTTCGTATTTTTGTGTCTTACGACTTGTTGTTTTGTACGTTCACGTGGCTATTTTACTTATTTACAAAACGTGTGCTAGTCGCTCGTTTATACAATCATGCGTCATATTTTGCATTCTGGATAACATGTTATAATAGTTGGATTTTGTGAATGAATTTATTCAGTAAAGTACCTAAAAATAGGCAACTATCATTACATGAATGTGTATTGTGCGTTGGACGCAGCAGTCAAATGCATTTTAATGCGAAGGATTCTATTTCTAGATAAAAGCCCCCATTGATGAATAAAAAGCTAATCTAGCAGCTTTACACTGATGACATTTAAAGCTAACAGCATTGTACTATCCAATTCAATTCCCATTCCATTCTAGAGATATCACTAATAAAATTTACACATGTCTTGTCACAACGTCAATGACAATAAACACGAATCGTACGTCACGTGTCACGACAGACTATAGGACGCCATTACATCACAGAACGGTCTGAAGTGAAGCACATGACGTGACCTAACTTCACAGCACATATCGGAAGTACAGAAGATAGATGAGGGAACAGATGACAGAAATTAGTAGACATACAGAGACAGCGAATGAATAGTAAAGGTGTGATATAATACAATGAAGCACAAACTAAAATTATACCTACGAGTAGATATAGATAAACATTATTCTGATACATTACTATTTATAGCTTACAGAATCTAATCATAGAAATGCCATTAAGCTAATAACTAATGCATCTACCTCTTTAGTCAAAGCTGTTTGAATACAAAATTTTCATGAAACAGATTTGAAATTTCAATTAAGATTAAAATATATGAAACACGGTCAAGATAATAGCCCCCAACAAAAGTAAAATATCAGAGGCAATATTTAACCTACGCCATGAATAAACATTTCGGCAAAAGCAGTGCAGAAATAAATTACACCCTAGCCTCGAATAATTATAGAGTACAATGAACTGGAAAATGTTACGACAGACTGAATTTTTTCATACTTCTAGACTGTAACCCTTACACACATATTATTATTTTTTGAATAATCATTATGAACCACTTTGGAAACAATTAAAAATAATTATTTTGCTGGTAACTCATTTTAATAAGTCCAGACCTCTCAAAAAACTAATTGACTTCTTTCTCCTTCCTCTATTTCCATGTCGCAAACATTTGTCAAAGTGAGTCTTGTAAGGGTAAATAAATGATTCTTACTACTGTCACCGAGCTTGGCGGCGCTCTTGTCGCCTGACAAGGGTGTCGTACGATTCATCAAATGTTAGACTTCCACACTTTTCACTTTTACGACGAACGCTGTGGACAAATACCCAAATATTTGCTATATCTCACGTCAAAAAATACAGGAAAATCAAAAAGAACCACTTGTATAAAAAATATTTTATTTGTAGAAATTTCCATGGCCGTTTTACATACTAAATATGACAGAATTTCGTTGATACAGCACTCAATTTCCAAAACTATATGTCGTTCTCATCCATACCTTACAATGTACGCACAAAATACTTGATTATCATGCCGCGATAGCGAGCACCATTACATGTTTTTGCCTGATCAGCTGTTTCTTCCAAGAAGAATGATCCGACGATGCTTCCAGCCCAAAATTTGCACCAAACAGTGACACGTTGTGAATGCATTTGTTTCTCAACAATCACTCGTGGATTTTCTGCATCCTAAATGCTACAATTTTAATGATTAACGAACTCATCAAAATTATAATGAGCGTCATCGCTGAAAATTGAGAGTAATGCAGATTCGAATCCAGTATTGTTATTTGTAGAATGACAGATTCCAATAATAATTGATGGACATAAATAAATACTTTGTCGCTTTATACAACTTCAGAACTATGATATTGATAACTTCAAATTCTCATCCGTACACTTCCATTTATAGTAGCATTTAGAAATCTAAAAGTAATAAGTTTTAGAAACTAAGATTTGAATTCAATTTTTAATGTTTGGCGAATCACTATATTAATAATAACCAGAACTCTTTTACAATTACTTTATTATATATTATTTGTTTATTGATGAGATTGACACATTGATGTTTTTTTTCACACAGGCCTCTCCCTGGAGCACTTCCTTATTTCATTATTCTTCTGCCAACTAGAAGTTGATCACTACAAATGTATTCATCCAATGAACTCACAATAACATTGTAAGTAAGATTTGTCAAATTTCTTGAAATTCTTCTTACCTGTATGACAAGATCGGTAAAACTACAATTGAAACCAATTTTTTCGGTTCTTGAAAGATTGATATTTAAATATGTGAAGCCAAATACAGTACCAAAACATCAAGTGAACAAAACTGTTATTGACGAAATTAGTTATTTTTGTATTAAGTATGCGAAGTGATTGTTTTTTTTTGTTGCGCGTGAGAATGTCAATTTTAACCGAGACCGTAAGGTCGAGGTAACAAATTCATTCGAAAGCGCAACAAAATACAATCACTTCGCACACGAAATACAAACAATATTTTTTCGCCAAATGTCAAAAAATAATAGATCAACAATAATTATTCTTTTATTCAGTAAAATGTAGAAGAAAAGTACAAACTATAATTAATCTGCAGTCTCCTGGGTATTGTAACCAAAAGTATGCGCAATTGTTGTTTGATTAATAAAGAACTGTCAACAAAATAAGTAGTTTTGTGTACAAATTCATATTTCTTTTTTGTTAAATACTTGTTTGTTTCTATCCTTGTAGCATTACTAAACTGATTTATATTTGATTAGGTGTGCAAAAATATGTTTCATTTTTTTACTGGTGAAAAAATCACGAACTTTGCGTATCCATAACAATACAAAAATATCATGTTTTTTGACAGTTGGCGAAAAAATAATTTTTTGAAATCAATAATTTTCGCATTCTCTAAGGAATTGTCTTCTATAAATCTACCAAATGTTGTCCCAAAAAACTGGACAGTCTCGGAGAAATTTGTTTTTTAGCACTAATATTTTTTTTTCTCGAAATTGTCGAGTTCAATTCTCATGAAAATTTTTATATGATAAATACGAATATACAACCTAGTCTGGTACATATATTTCTTCCAGATATGTAGTGATAAAAGTCTCTGAGATATAAGATTTGCATGCTAATTTTATACGTTAGCTTCAATTTAATATGTTAGCATCAATTTTATACGTTAGCACCAATTTTATACGTTAGCACCAATTTTATACGTTAGCATAAATTTTATACGTTAGCACCAGTTTTATACGTTAGCACCAATTTTATACGGATTTATTGGAGACATGACGGAGCTTTGACAAATCATCTAATTTTTGATATACACCACTAAAAAAGCGAAATACCTCTCACTGATTCAACACGAAATCTCAAAAACTGCTGAGCCGATGAGGCTGAAATTTATCAGGTGGGTAATAAGTCGGAGGTACACGTCAGCTAAGAAAGGACTCTGCAACAGATCCGGATTTAGAAGGATTTGTATAAAAATTCTAGGTTTTTGCTGGTAATCATGAGATTGAGGAGTTGGATAGCAATGTGAAAAATATTAACACCGCAATATTATTCTCTCAACAGGGCTGGATTAAAGTGATTCAGAGAATGATGAAATTATTTCTGGGAATTATCCTGTTTTTGATGTCAGGGACTTGAAGTACATTAATTTTCTTCTGAAGCACAATGATTTAAATTTCAATCTCATGTAAAATACTATGATACGATTCCTAAACAGGGATGGATCAAGATTGTGAACAAAATATTGACAAATACGAATTACGCCAAAATCTCACAGGTAAATAGTTAGTGGGGGAAAAGGTCATTTGAGAAAGGATTTTGCGACAGGGGCGAATTAATGGGATATGAAGGCGATTGCAAGCTCTATGTATTTGCTGTTAGAGGCATGAAATTAGATATTCAGGTAGACAATGTGAGAAAAATATATATCGTATTATTATTCTTCCGTCAGCGATGGATTGGGGTGATTCAAAAATGAATAATATAATATCTTGATGTCTGGGACTTGAATTATATTAATTTTCTTCAAAAGTTCATTTTTTCAATTCCAATGTCATAACGGATACTTTAATATGATTTTCACAACAGGGATGTATCTAGGTGGCCAACGAAATATTGAAAAATATGAATTACTCTAGAACTTCGTAGATGGGTAGTTTAGAGAGAGCTAAGGTCAGTTAAAAAAGTATTTTACGACAGGGACAAATCAAGTAGCTCAAACGCGATTTCAAATTCATAAAAAAGCTCTATGCTTTCACTGTTAAGGGTGCGTTTAAAGTAGTGCGGGTAGTCTGCCAGCAGTAATTATTTTTATTCATAACTCATTAAAAAACGACGATGTTTATTAAGATAAATTTTACATGAATGAAGAGCTAATATCAATATCTATTTCATTGTATACTTTTGATTGCAGAAAACTCTAATTTAGATGAGATTTTTTTCATATCTTCAAAACTAAAGCATCTATTACTATAAAAACTATGGGATGAACAAGATTACTTATTATTATTTCATTTAAAATATTTTCTTTTTTAATATCTACTGTACAATTTGAATGAGTTATGAACAAAATTTGGCATGTACTAGTAGCTGAAAATTGAGGAAATAGTTCAGCTACATTCCGCTGCACCTTTCTGGCGCTTCTACAGATTTAGAAGCAATATGATTCATTCCTAATTCCTTGAAAACGAAAAGGTGTCGGTTGAGGCGGGGGGGACAATAATATTGAAATGAATCTAAAATAATTTTTTCAATAGATTATTCCATTGCAAAATTTTTGGTGAAAATTTCAAAGTCATTAGGAAGCTTATTAAGTGATGAATAAATAAATAAAAATATTCAATGAAAATAATTCTATTAATGTTTTTAATAGAGTTCTTATTTACAGATACAAGGGCAATTGAATATTTCAAAATGTAGATATTGTTATTTTATTGTATATGTAAATGACAATAATGATTTTGATTGAAAAAATAGAAAGAGATGCGAATTTATGGGAGAATATTATGTTGGCGAAATTGGAACAATTTTATTTAAATTGTATTTTCTACCCAAAATTGCGGATAGTAGAATAGTGACGGGTTTGAAATGTAAAGAAAATGCTTCATGATTTTATACTGTGAAAGTTGTTCATTTATTTTTATTACGAAATACCACTGATTTTGAGATCCCTATCTTTCAATGTTTCAAAGAAAAGAGCTAGAGCGATTATTTCATGTTTCTAAATATTGTTTAGTCATATTATAATAATAGTATATTGTGCAACAAGTGCGATTGCCTACGAGAGCGAAATTGTACGCTCATTGGCTCAAGTGGGCAATGGACAACACTACAAAAGTTGCAGATACTATTCTTTATTACGAATACGAAATAAACACTATTTTGCGCACATTTCTGCGGGCGATGATGGCTCTTTGCCTTTTGCGTTCGCCAAGTACAATTTACCTCCCGAAAAATCAAGCACAAAATAGTACTTATCCCGCATTCGTGATAAAAATAGTATCTGCAACTCGTACAGTATTGTCAATTGCCAACTTGAGCTAATGAGCGAACAAACTTCCTTCGTGCGCTCAATTCGCTCTCGTATAGAAAATCGACAACTTGCCGCACTTGTTGCACAATATACTATTGTACATTGCATTCAATATAGTTAGTTGGAAGAACAGCCTTGGGGTGAAGCTCGCTCGCAACATTCTGGTCAATAAAAAGTATAGTTATTTTAGTATATTTGCTATCTTATTTCCAATAAACCTATTTAATCCTACATCATTCCGTATTATAACCTGAGATTAATAAATGTATAATTTTTTCTAATAAAGACTTTCGGATAGAGAGTCGAAATGTCAAAAAATATGAATAAATATACAGAATTTAGACCAAAAATCTATTTATCATGATTTAATTTTTGAAAACATGTTTAGATCATATCTCTTCTATTACTCATGCGAGGTAAGTACTATTTTGTGCACGTTTTTTTGGGCGATAAGTAGCTCTTCGCCTTTTATCGCACGCAAACCATATACCGCCCGGAAAAACAAGCGCAAAATAACACTTATTCCACATTCGTAATAAAAAATAGTAGCTGCAACTTGTGTGGTGTCGTCAATTGCTGCACTTGTTGCACAATGTACTTTTACTTTAATGCATTTTATTTATGCAGGGGCCACACTAATGTCTAAAGCTGTTAAGTAAGGCGTTATGTGACAATTGACATATTGTCATTGACAATGTGTTCATTATTGAATAATGCCTTAATTAATGACATTATGCGTAAGTGTGGCCCCAGCATTATAAAAACTACTTATTTTGAAATTCATTAGTATATTTTATTGTAATTGTCATTAGTCTTCAATTACTTCAACATATCAAAATTGGCCAAATATTCATCGTATTTTCATATCCTACAATATTTTCTTCAATTCATAGAATCTACCTGCTCTACGTTTTGTGGTTTAGCACATTTAAATAAATCTTTGGTTGAGGCATGTTGGAGTCATAAAATCGACCAAGGGTTTTCTTGATGGTGCTGAGCGGTGAAGAGGGGCATTTAAATTTACAGACATCTACAAAATTATTTATTTGGTCAGAGACATCTATTGACAGAAAAGGAGTCAGCTACTCAAATTTATTTTCAACACTGGCCGCATTTATTGGTAGAGGGCTTGGAACCCACCCTTAAAGTCATGAAATTTGACATTTGACTCAACAATGTAAATACTGTAGTCTTTATAAAAAAATGAAATCGAAGTTTGTCTAAAATATAGCAATAAGGACTTTCTTTCGATCTCATATGGTTATTTATAAGACACCAAAACTCAAACACACATTTTTTACTTACTTGTACTAAGTACAAGAAAGTATTGTGTTCCGACAAAATTCCCCTATCGAGATTTTGATGGAAATATCCGTTTTGAGCATCCCTGAATCCATTTTGACTATTTTTGGTTTGATGTCGGTACGTATGTTCATTCGTGCGTAACTCGCAAATCTCAAAACTTGTTGAATGTATAATGTTAAAATTTTGTTTTTAAGACTGGTATAGGGTCCAGTTGTGCACCTCGCATTATGGTTCCAATCGTTTTCACGAATTCCTCTAATAAATCCAAAATGATCAACCGTAGGATGTTGAAATTCAGTATTGATGTTGTATCAGAATTGTTATCTGCTATTTTTGTAAGAATCGGCCAGGTCAGAAGTGCACTTTACTTCAAACTTTTTTTGAATTTTTTGCATAAAAATAGAATGATCCGCCATAGCATATTGAAATTTCGTATAAAGAACTTCTATAACATCTTATTGTACATCTTGCATTATGATTGCGATCGGCTAAGCCGGAAGTGCACTTTACTTGAAACTTTTTTTAAATTTTCCGCATAAATTCAGAATGATCAGCCATAAGATACTGGAATTCAGCATTTGAAATTGCTGTGGCATCTAAATGGTCATCTTCTATTTTTGTAACAACCGGCTGAGCCGGAAGTGCACTTTATATGACAGACTTTCCGAATTTTCTGCATAAATTCTAAACAATCAGTCGTAGAATATTTAAATTTAGTATTAGGCACTTTTATAATATCTTCACCGAGCCGGAAGTGCACTTTACTTGACAGTCTTTTGGAATTTTTCGCGTAAATTCAAAACGATCAGGTGTAGAATATTGAAATTTGGTATTTTAGTCTGCCGTAGCATTTGAATGATTGCCTACTATTTTCATGACAATAGACTGAACCGGAAGTGCACGTCAGTAGGAATTTATTTTTTAATTTTGCGCATAAATTCAGATCTGTTGGTAGTCGTAGAATTTGGGAAATCGGTATTTAGGAATGTTATAGTATAAGAATAATGCCCTACTATTTCCATAGCAACCGACTTGGCTGGAAGCGTATTTTACTTGACAGATTTTTGGAATCTCTTGGGTAAATCCAAAACGATTAACTGTGGAACGATGAGATTTTGTGTTTGATTATATATATCCAATGATATAGATGATCAAACACAAAATCACATCGTATTATATATATATATATATCCAATAATGTACAAATAAGTCACGTGATGTTTACGTCAGATTTTTTAATCTCTATCTGTCTGTCTGTCTATTGTTTGTTCAGGTTCATCTCTATAGATATAGCTGAATAGTAATATTAACGTACAGTAAGTGGCGCACTAATCGCAATTGTTCGTACGCACATCGTTCATCCAACTGAGTTGAAACTTTGTACAGATGTTGTTGGCACTTGAGTCAGGATTTTTGACATGAAGAAATTCAGTCAAATATTCAATATTCCTGTTCTAATTCAATTTTTTTTTGTCGGCTGCGCATTTAGACAGCGTTTTCCGTAGAAGTCGTTTGTGGAAATTGACAAATGAGAGAAGCACATCATTTGATCGGGTGCTGTTGTCAATAATTATAAATTGTTTTCATTGATTTTAAAAAGTACATCTATATGCGGGTGAAACCGCGGGTAACAGCTAGTTTATTATAAAATAATATACATCAAACATATTGAATAACCACATTTTTTTTTTATTCCTGCGAGAAGTTATCTATTTTATTCATCACTTTTGTTTAATTATGTCTTCTTTGTAGCAATTTATTTGATTCCTACTATAACTAAATTAAAACGTACTTTTACGATCAGTCATCAAAAACTTCATACTTCGACTAAATTCAAGTTTAATACCAAAATTTTACAGCTCATAGTTTTGACACTATAGCGCATAAAATTTCCACCAGTTTAAAACTTTTATTGCTTGAGAGCTTCTGCTACACTACTTCTTCATTTCAGCCTTTATGGAAGGTCCAATAAGAAACTTCGTAATTTATAAAAATCTACATGAAGTTTTTTTGTATTCTGATTTCATGAAAGGAAAGAATCGTCTCGATATAGTTGGATCAAAGGCGTCAAAAGAATCGGGCTCTTGCAGAGATGGCATTGAAATGAGAACGACGAACGATCGGTAAAGGAAAAAAGTTAGCTACCTACAAGTTCATTACCGTAGATGTTTATTTTCAATTAACACCCGATACACTCTTGAAGGATGGATTACATTAGGTGGAAATGATGGAAGATGCAAAAAAAGTATTAGAAAAAACAATATATCGATCATTCTTCTACAATTTCTTTTTAATTATTTTTATCGTGCACGAATAGGAAATGCGGTATTTTTTCGTTTAACGAAGCAGAAAATATAATTTCCGGGCAAAAAATAATTAAAGTTTAATCCTGGATTACTTACTAATAGTAACTATTAACATCCGAATAGAATTACTAAGCCGAATCTGTATCCTAGTGAAAAAACAGATTTTTCTGGTGCTAATGGGCAAAAAAACAAACAAACCTCATAAGCATAAAACATCTGACAAGCTCGCAATAATTTCCATAGAAGAAAACGACTTATCATGTGGCCCTTTCAACGGCTGGCTTTTAGTATGCCCTTTCACCAAGCCCACAATAAAATAAAGCAGACAAATGTAAAGAGACGCCGACTAAGACGAAGAATAAAAAATTGAAAATCGACGCTTCAGTGACAAACGAAGGAGCCCTGAAAGCACGAGTTAAAGCAAAAGTGATGCATACACAAACAGAGCTCCTTTCAAAGACTCCTCGAAAGTGTATTAAATATTTTATAAAACTGATTGCAAATGGAAAACGTTCGCAGAAGCAATCCTTCCATTCACTTTAGTTCAATGGATGCCATTCGTCAACTATTTATCTTCTGGAAATAAATAAAAAGAAAACCATACATAAATTCACAAACGAGGAGTTGTTTACAATTTATTTATAGACCTATTTATTTACGGCTGAATTAAATATTGCTACTACTGCATTTCCTGTTAAACATCTAAAAGTTCTCCCAACAAAACTAATATCACTATCCTTTCCCATCTTTTTCAATAATCACGGACTTGAACAACTTTTCCAATAAAGTGTAATTAGTTAGGTTTTATAAGGGCGGTTCAGGGTTCAAGTGGAATGGGCGAAAAGAACATCACAGTTGGACAACTCTTTTAATTGGAATGGATAATGTTTTGTCTACTCACAAACGAGGCAAAGTTGTAATTAATTCCTGATCATTTGCTGAAAATATTTCCTGTCTCGTCGTCGAAAACTTTCACGTACAAAAGTAGGATTTAATTTGATGAGTATTTAATATGTAGAATATTTGATTCACTACGTAACGTATTTTACACTGTAAATTGAAGCAAGACAAAAGAAAAAATAATATTTTCCATCAAATGTTGGTTTCATATTTTAATAATACTTTTCTTCTTCTGTAATTAATTCTGAATAAGTTATAACGACTTAATGTTCTGTAATTAGAATGAATGGAAATTCTTTACATCAAATAGCAAATTCCATTTCTTTTCAGCAAGCTGTTAACGAGCAAAAATTATTCAACAACTTCTTAGTTAGTGTATAAAATCATATTTAGACTTAAACAAATATTTCTTCCTTTATATGCTGGAAATTCGCTCCAAATGCTTCTCTTTGTGAACTTTCTATTCAAAGCAATGATACCAGCTTATTTACGGCCGTGTATTCCTTATGTTGTCATACACAGACAAGAAAAAAATCGTGTCATTTACTGCTGTCAGGTCTCATCCAAAAGACACTTTTCTATCCCCGATAACCTTCAAGAGTACATGAAAAATGATAAAAAATCCAATGTAGGTACACAAAGAAAGCTGAACTTTTCGAAAATGTTAATTAGACACAAAATAATTAACATTATGTGGTTATTTTAATACTGTAAAGTTTCATAATTCGCAAAAATAAGTCCTGAATCCATCTCTGTTGTCTGGGCGGGGCGTTTCGTAATGTTTATTTCGTATCGCCTCGCCCCGCCCGATCAAAAAATCTAGTAACATGCTGGACTAAAACTAGAATATTTTGAGAAACGGGTTTCCGTATATAAGGGCAAGCAAACGACCTGACTACAAACAGTGAACAGTAAAACAGTGAAATAGTGATTGATCAGTGTGCTAAATAAATAAATAGTTGAAAATAAATTACAAACAAAAGCAATAAACATTTCAATACGATAACCATCTAGATTCTAGATAAATTTAGCTGACGTTGGTGAAACTGGTTCCAAGTGAGGTAATATGAAATGAATGAATTTTAACCCTACAACGCATTATTTGGAAAATGTGGCAAGCGGTGATTCCGCCAACAGTATGTTTCAAATCTATTTTCACCACTTATTATCTTCAATTAAATTCATGTTATAACCATTCAGCGATCCAATTACTTCAATCATTATTTAATAGTTTATTTGGGACGTTTCGAGCTCCAAATGGCTCATCATCAGCAGTAGTAACAAAAATAGAACTTAAATATTGTACATATATTAGAGTTTAATCATTTAATAAATCACTGTGGTTTGAATTTTAAACAAAAAATATCGAATCGGAATAATGACAGCAAAATGTTACGTGCGAATTTTGCTTTTGGTCATTTTTTTGTTGGATTAAATTCTAAAATATAATTTGGGTTTAATGTGGTTTACTTTATTTACTTACGTTTGGTTAAAGATAATTTCGGATTCATATTTAATAATTTCATTCATATTTCAAATCTTTATTGTGAAATTTATGTTTCGGTTTCTTCAATTTCAATTTTTAATCCAAATCTTTAGTTTCGTTTATTTTCTTTAATCTTAGTTTTTTTTTTTTGTTATATTAAAAGCGTGTTTATTGTTTATTTTCAAGAATTGATTCTTAATTCGAGTTTTCTTTTCAATGTTGGCTACTTTGGGCGTCCGCTAGGTTTTCTTTGAGCTCATGAAAAATGGTTTATTATCATTAAGTAGTCAGCCTCAAGTCCTCGTTTAGGACAGACGTTAATTTTATTTTTTGTTAAAATCGTCGGATATTGGATAACAAAGAGGATAAACGTTTCAGTATATATTATACCTTCATCAGTGCCTGAAGGCAGAAAAACACAAAAAATATACATACAATTGTATCACAGGCTTAACAGCCGTTAATATCAATCAATAAATAACAATATTGTAAAATAAATACCTGAGAGATAGGAAGCAAGACCAAAAAGCTGTCAGAGACAACATGTCTCTTCTACAATGCAGAAACAACTGTCAAAGTTGCGGAAATGTCAAGATATCACTCGTTACTCACATCACCACAAATTGAAACGCCACACACTGGCGGGAATACGAATTCAAAAAGAGTAATGAGTGCTATCTTTTTACAAAATGACACATATCTAAAATATGTCTATACGAATTACATAAATATTCTGTATCGGTCCTATGGTTTATAGTATAAGGGTTTAAGTAGATATATATTATTTCTAAGAAATTTCTTTTTCTATAATTACATACTTGTTCTAATATTGAGACAGTATCAACCTTAGCCATCGTTTCGACTTTGACAATTTTTACAATTATTTCTGCATTGTAGAAGAGACATGTTGTTTCTGACAGCTTTTTGGTCTTGCTTCCTATCTCTCAGGTATTTATTTAACAATATTGTTATTTATTGATTGATATTAGGGGTTGTTAAGCCTGTGATACAATTGTATGTATATTTTTTGTGTCTTTCTGCCCTCAGGCACTGATGAAGGTATAATATATACTGAAACGTTTGCAATAAAGTAGATGACTTAATTATTTATCCTCTTTGTGCACAATCCGACGATTTTTATACAATATAAATTTTACTGGGTAGGATCAACTATAAGTTAAATTTATTGCTCTTTTCTATTTTTTTTCCAAAGTTTTGGTTGCGTGTGCAAGCCTAAGTTTGGGGATTCTTTTGGGATAAACCTTTGCTTCGGCCGAATATTTTGGGGCAGTTTGTTCATTTGTTTTATTCGGCGGAGCAGCTCACGTGTTGGGGATTAGTTTAAATTGTGAGTGATCCTTCCCTTTTTTATCGCTACCATCTGCGATTTAACGTCGTCAGAACCAAGGCACAACACTGTGGAAGTACCTGCCTGGATTTCCTGATCACCTGGATCCAGTCCAGTTAGATCTGAAGGCCAAAATCCAGACGCCAGGCAGACGGATCAGCTAAGTGGTTCAGATTCGTTTTTTTTTTTTTGTATGTAATTAGATACCTCGTGGTTTCGCCACGATTTTTCTTTATTCTTTTTTTGTATAACTTTTTGCCGCGGCAGGTCTGGTTGTGAACCAGCTCGATCGATCTCGGGCTTGATTTTAAGTTTTTTGTACTTTTCTTCGGAGTAGATTTATGAACGTATCTGTTCAGATAATAATTCTAAGACTTGTTGAAGTCAGCGTTAGGGACGCGAATCGCCGCCATTTTTGTTTTGCGTTCCGATAATTAATATACTTTATTGCTATTTTGCATTTGAGATTTTTTTCCTTGAAGCTCAATTAAATTCTCACTACTTGGGTAAATTTGATATAGATTTATTTTTGTAAAAAGTACCTACAATTTTGATTTTTAGAAAGTGAATTATTTATGGCCAGTTGCACCGCCTTCACTTAACTTTAAGGGAAGAATAATATCTATGGTTACTATTGTATAGCCAATTGTTCCCATGGTAATTATTCCGTACTTAAAGTTAAGTGATAGCGGTGCTGGGCATTAGTGTTTTATTTTACAACTGGTGTGTAAGTATTGTTGTTTGAGATATAACACAGACAGATCTAATTGTCGTAAAATCCAATATTCCACCCGTCCATTCTACCATCTTTTTTTTTCTCAGGTATTTTCGCAGTTGTGTGCCTGGAGACGGAAAAATCAACAATTGCAGAGCGCCCTAATTTTTTTTGTTCAACAAAATTATTTGACGTAACGTACGGTATAGTACAGTTGTACTTAATTCGAAAGCTAACCTCAATATTACCCAGTCCGGTCCTGGGATTATATTCATTATTTTTCGTTAATACTGCACTAGGCCGTTTTAAAGGTAGAGATTGCGAGAAATTTTGAGCCTTTAAAATATATTACAAATGTTTATGTCACATTTGCCTTTAGAGTTTAGATGCAGTATTGTTGAGTTAAGCAAGACCTAAAATTGAAGGAACAGTGGCGCAACTGGCCATTAGCTCCATTTTTGTTACTACTGCTGATGATTAATCCTTATGGAGCTCGAAACGTCGAAAATAAACTATTAAATAATAATTGAAGCTAATTGGATTCCTGAAGGCCTTACCCTCTGCATAATAATCAGCGTTGGATCTTTCGATTTATTTTTTCAATACTTTATACTTCATTTAGTACCCAAATACACTGTTGGCGGCGCCACCGCTTGACACATTTGTCGTGATGCATGCATTCAAATACATCCTAATATATTACCTCAAATAGTACGAACTTTTTAAATCAGCCTGTTTTGACCTTCTATTAAGTAGCAATAAATTATAGACTACAAGTCAACGAGATTTTAAAAGGATCAAGTAACCCAACATAAATAATATTCATTATATGAATTTAGGACCAAGGAATGTGAAAATTACGAAATTCTCTTTATTTTATAATTCAATTGGAACTAATACATTTGAACGAATTCCTGGACTTATTGTCAAGTATCTGGATATTCCTAACGCTTCCTTGTATACAGGTCACTCTTTTTGGAGAACATCCGCTACAAAGACACGGTTATTGGAAAAGTAATTAAATTACTGTTTTCATTAATATTTGCACAAATACCAGTAGACTCTAAAGACAAACTGAAATTTTCTACACAATGTCAAGTTGAGTAACACGTTCATTTGTTCATTATAGAATTTGACAAGATTTTATTTGGGTTACTCTAGTTACAAGAAGCTCTAGAATCTACATAAAATAATTAAACAAACTTTAATCACAAATACAAAGAAACCCAAAATTATACTCGATATGAAACTGCAAACATCGTTACTGATTTCAGAAGTTTTGCACAGAGTTGCGTAGACTTCGATAAACTCTTGGCGGGGATCAAAAATTCGGACAAGTTCGAGCCAGAGTTATTATAGTTCAGATTGAAAATAAATAAGCGAACTAGTAGAGATAAATAAAAAACAGTGAAAATAAATTACAATAGTATTTTGGAAATAATGCAATGTCGTTTAAAAATAAATGATTAGAATCCAGCCCTGAAAATTTGAACAAATCTGTAGGAAATTTGCGGTAAACGCGCTGGGAGACATCTTTGAAATTTTGTACTAAAAGAGTTTTTTTGTCGCTTCTTAGAGTTGATTCTATAAAAAGCACTACGAAAAGCATTTCTTTTTATAAGAGAACACTTTTACTTTTTGAGCAGAATCAATACCTCAGACATTTTCCGGATCATTACATGTATAGACGTTTAGAGTTTATCGGACATATTTGCATTGGAAAATATTACTTTCACATTCTAATGCAGCCGAAATATAACATTTATTCATGAATTTTTATTGAATAAAATATATTATTCATTTGGTACTCTGTCGGAAAATATCGTATTTTCAACATACTCGAATAGTAGGAAAAAAAACGGTAAACGTAGCAATTGTTACTAAAGCAATTGAGCTACAGTTAGGATAAACTAAAGACTGCACCCAGCACTTTAGACGTGACAGTTCAGCGAATATTTACAACGGTGGACAATCTTTTATAAGTCACATGACGGTCAATCATTTATAATCATCTGCACTATTTCAGTATAATGAATATAAATAGCCATTTCTGAACTTAGGTGAAGATAGGTTGTACTTCATTTGTTTTATTATTTTCCAGTGAAATGCATCATTACCCTACTTTCAAGAGAAATTCCAAATCGGTTTATAAATTGATGGATGAGTAATCTCCGTAATAATTTACTCCAAGTCCTACCCTGTCGGTCACGCACGAAACACTGTTCCCATTATCATATCAACACGTTATTTAATTCACGTTTTCTTTTCATAACAAAACGTGTGTTCAAGTATTCACACCTACAAACTCAAAGCTGTATTTGTGTGTGAACCATATGTTTGTTAGAACAGCACGTTTTTATTTTTATGGAAATTGCGTCAAGCTTCTAGGAAAAAATCAATCTGCATTTGATGAGCTAGTGGTCCAGCCCCCACATAAATATGAATGGGGCGACGTTGTCGAGAGCACGCATCGCCTTCAACCGCCTACGCCACTGTCTACCAACTTCAGTGCATCTAAAACAATATTATTTCCAATTTGATTATTTATTAGGGAAAGTTTTAGAGCTTCTGACTTGCACCCTTCACAACCTACACACTTTGAAGAAACAAATGACAAAACCATAATGGCTTTTGAATCATTACCCTAATACACAATAAAATCATTCCATTCGAAAATCAATATCGTAGATGATTAATTAATTATTCAATAGTTTTATTGACCATTTGGGCACTAATAAAACTTTCCGTATTTTGTTTATTAAGTGAAACAACGGAACGTCGTAGTAAACAAATGCAACTCATCCAGATCCGGAATAATCTCCCACCGGATATGTTGAAAAGCTTAAAGTGGCGTCGAGAAAATGTAAATTCAAGTTTTCCGGCATTAAGTGGCCTGAATCAAACCAGAAAACGGCAGGTGTTTTACTTCAGTGCGCATATTTTACCCTGAATAATAACGGCAAAATACGTATTCAGTAAAAGACATTCAATATTCATTCTAAACTTGGGAAATTTACATAGTAAATTAAAATATTAATAATAGATGCTTTTATCAAAACAAACAAATTTTGCCGGCGTGAAACGGACTTTTACCGGCAACATAATTTTCCAACCTCCATACAAAATAAATAATCCGTTTCAAATATCTACCGTAATCTACTTTGCATCCCCAATGAATAGAAGATCAATATAATTATTAAAAATATTTTTAGGGGTGGGATTCACCCTTAATCAAATATTCGGATTTTAAATTCAATTTTATTTTCAGAATAAAATATTCAATCTGTATTATTATTTTTTCCATTTTCTTTCAATACTCTTCATCCATTTCAATTTATAAATACAATCATTTTATTTTAAATTTATTTGGTTTTTGATAAGTGAATTCTAATCAAAAAATTATAAAAAATGCAGCAGATAATTCATAATATCTGAGAATTTGATCAATTATTGAATTGTCACAAATTACTTTACACAGGTTACAGTACACTTTTTCTTAATAAATTATCGCACAATGAAAAATAACAAGCCAAAATCGTCTGTTTCCTTCTATTCACTTGTTAAGATGGTTTTATACAGGGTGATGACTCAAAGGACGCACCATAGCGTTTTCAATGCTATTTTTGAAATGTTCAATTATTGGCTTCCCTAATTATTTTACATCAAAAAAGTTGAATAGTTTATTGTAGAAGAAAAATTTCTGCATTTTTTGACACTAATGTGCGTCCTTCGAGTCACCACCCTGTATGTCATCATTCAATGTTCCCGGATATTATGAACCAATCAGAACGTCGCCAGACAGTTAATAGACCAATCGAATCAGTGGCGTGCAGTCCATATGTGCAGGGTGTGCACTGAACACCCTATGAAAATATTAGAAATTATGTAAATAAAATTAATATAATGGTTTATTGAATACTTCATTTTGTTTCACAAATTTTCATAAAATCAGAGAAAGAGCGTATTTTATCTATTTATGCAACCAGAAATACGGGCGCTCCTCGCGGGCCACTCTGCTATATATTTGAAACGAATATCGACGCTTGAGGTGCATAATTTCTCGCTGCACGGCGAGCGAGGTCTGTTTAACATAGTCAGTATTAGGAAAGTGAAGGAATAGAGTCTGACAGAGAAAAAGCATACCGATTAGCAGATCTCCTATCACTCGTTCTCTCTCGCTGGATGCAGGCAGACTTTCTGCACCTGGAGCTGAATATTCAACGTTTAGCTGTGTTATTTTTTAAACGCCTTTTATAAGTTTGTTAAAATAGTTGAAATATTGTTATTTGTTATTTAAGACAACAATATTAGGTAAACACTTATTTTATACGTTTCTTAAATTATTTATTTTCCTAAAATTATCATTTGTAGAATGATAACTGAAAATAAATCCATCATTTGTGATCTACTGAAAAATCTTTTTATTCTCAATCATTATAGTAATATGGCAATTCCTAACCGTTTGGAAGTTGGGAAGTATGTTATTTCCAACTGCAATGACTAGCTCACGGGTCGGAAGCGATACTTCTATCTCTTGGGTGGGAAATGTTTATGCAGGGTTGCCTAGCATCAGTCATAAATCTTTGTTGGAGTAAAATAATTCGTGCTGTCAAAAATACCGATTATATAATTTAATGATCCAAATAAAACAATTAATATTGAAAAGAAGCGGATTTATGTTGCAATTCTGTGTAAATCTATGTCTTATAAATTCATAAATTTGTAAATTATGAACAAAATCGCTATGAACTCACATCCGTAGCACTTTTGTTCGATTCGGGGCAAGTATATAGCTCCATTTCACTGTTATAGCTTATTAATATCTGCACTTATCACAATTTCAATGGATACATGTATAAATAACTTGATTCATAAATCATAAATCCTACAAATGTCAAATTAAATTTTTCAAAACATTCTTGTTTTCATAGACTACATCAATTTACTTTAATGAAAAAAGGACGAAATTGGATCAATTATTTCTTTAAGAATTAGGGATGATTGTGAATAAAATAGTATACATACTTCGGTGAGGATTTCATATCAGCCTCGAGCTATATCTGATCCTCGAGGCTTCGCCTCTAGGTCATATAATGAGCTCTCGACTGTAATGAAATACTTCCCATCTCAGATGTAATATACTATTTCACGTCGTGATGTCGAAACGAAAAATGAAATTATGAAAACAAGATCAACGCCAGACATAAAACTCACTCAAAATATCAAAATTAAAGGCCAGCAGTCCGTGCGACATTTCCAAATAAAAATATATGAAAAATTTGAATGGATTGCTGGTTGTTGCGAGAAAAATAAGCTGTATTGTTGGCCATGTATATATCCCCTTCCTCATCACAGAAAGTCATCGCACGCCACTGAATCGAATATAATAGCCGCAACAATCACATTTTGCAACATGTCTAACAATTGACAGAAATATTCTCCAGAATGTTCCCAAATGCCAATTTAGATAATAATTACAAGGAATTATCAAATAAGTTACAAATTAAATAAATAAGATGTGAGCTACGTCAGACGTCAGCTCTCTATCTCTTTCTCATCATTTCCGTAAGGAAGTCTTAAATTTTCTTCCAATTTTCCTCCTTTTCTAACATGGTCTCTACCTTTGTCTCCGTAGTTTGCGTTCCAACTCTCCTCTCACTTTGTACACAGAAAGATAGTGTGTTCAACGGTATTAATTTAGTACCGCCGTGTTCCTTCTTCATATTCTACTTCTATGCTCCTATCGCTGAATCTAATCAAACCTACCTAACCTCCTCTAACATGAAACATTTTCGCCATCATTTTTTTTCTGTCCGAAATATTCTTTCAGTTCATGTGTTGCGTGTTGCATAATCAAATTAATACAAAGTAATTCGACAATTTCTAATAAATGATAGATTGTATGACGAAAAAGTATATAAAAACGAAAAGTATATTTTTTTCCCGAGGGCAATAGCTATTTTTGATTCACTAAATATTCTGAACTGAAGAAATATAATTCATTTCTTCTATTAAAACATACCAAAATTGAATGATATTGGTCCACTGCTCTCCGTAATGAACAATAATTCATAAATAATTGAGAAAAAATTTAGTTATATCAATAATTTCTCCAAAATTGTCGAAATAAATTTCGAGTCATTTAAGAAGATATTACCGTAGACTTTTTTAATAAACCATTTATTAGGAACAATGATAACATTATAAATCAACAAGTGTAGTGTAATTGCAGATTATCATACTTTTCCGATGAATCGTAATACGAATTAATGAGCATGAAAAAATACTAATGAATTATATATAAAGACATCTTCTCTGTGCAAATAACGACAGAAAAATCAAAAATAATAAATTAAATCTTGTTTGAAACTTTTGTGCTACTGCTGTGCTAAATAATCTATAAATCACTCTTTACATATTTAGTATTTCAATTTTGTAATATTCTTAGCGCATTCTTGCAAAAAAAATACGCTATTATGTTCACTTTGGCTGTCTGGCGTGACACTGAGATCTCGGCAACTACAGCACTCACAGACTTGAAACTGGTACTAAATGTAAGCTGCTGGTTTGTAGGCTTCTTATTCATACACCTATTTTTGGGTAAAAAAATTAAATAAATATTCAAAAGGTAATTTGGTCAATAAGTAGCCCAAATCGTCAATAAATCAGGAAGTATAGCTGATATTGAAGAACTGATTTCAAAATGAGTTTTAGTAGAGGTTGGAGCACAATTAAAAGTTTGACTGTCTGACTATCTGGTATGACGCTAAGTTCTCAGGAACTACAGCACTTACAGACTTGAAACTGATACTAAATGAAAGCTACTGTTCCGTAAGATTGCCTAAACTGCTTGATCTCAAGTTTAGTGATTGTAGAAGATTGTAACTTGAGAAATAAATTTTTTAAATAACAAGCTTTCATGAATTACCAAAAATGTGCTTTGATCATCAAGATAATTCTTTAATTTTTTATATAACTTTGATAAAGGTCAAATTATTATTTTATGGTACAGCACATGATCTCCCGTCAGTCAATAACCAAACAATAAAGACTAAAAGAAAATTTTGAGTTTTTACGTGCACAATTTATATATATATATATATATATATATTATAACCCGAAAATAATTAAGACATATCATATTATGAAAAGATCTTCGTTTGTAGAAAAACAATCAAGATATGAGATTTTAGTATTAGGCTGAGATCGAGACTTTTCAGTTTACTGAATGTCTTTCGAGTTTATATCACTTTATTTTTATAAAAACTACTTTTGATTTTAAATTCTGTATATTTTATTTGAAACTTTGACGTTTTCCTTTTTTGTTAATTTATGTTATTATTGTTCATAATAAATGGTTTATTAACAATTGATTGTTCATAACAAATTGTAATTGTTTCATCTTGAATAATTACACGAAGAGATAGGATGTATATTGTTATATATAAAATTCGGGAAAATATGATGAAATCTTATAAATCATAATTTGTGAAGGTTCATTGATTGAAGCTATAGGAGCAAAACAAAATCTTTATGGATAATTACTGAAATAGATGAATATACCACATAATTGGCTATAAAATCAATTAATATTGCATATTTGCTTCATACTGAGAGAATGGATAGGAAACAAAATTACGAACTATAATTTATATACACTTTCAACCAAAGGATTGGGAGCTCATTGTATTTAATTTGATATTCCATTTCCTATCCAGAGATTTCATAATACCTTGACAAAATAAATTCTTAAAGCTTGCTATAAGTTAAAAAGATTAGTTGGACACATGTTTTCAGGTAATTTCTATAAATAGATTTTTCTTTAGATCTCAGCTACAAACCAATATTTAGTCATCTACTGGCAATAACTTGAAAATTCATTAGTAGTTGTAATTTCAGCCACTATCACTTCAGGTCGCTGTTTTGGAAACGCACCCTTAATTATGATTCGAATAATTGTGGGAAGTAAGGTAAGAGATCGAGCTTTCCCCGAATACGAACTTTTTAGACAAACTTTGCATATATTTTGTAACGAAATTTAAACTCTCGTTCGTGGATTCATATTTTATTTTTACCGTTGCCTACACTTATATAACTAAAATTAACCAGTATTTAATATTTCTACTTATTATCGATATTTAAATTAGACAATAACACTATATTTTTTATTGATTATTAACACCTAACTCTGTCTTATTATTTATTTCAACCGCGTCATATTAATTTCCAACTGTTTCTCTATTTATTTATCACTGTTCTCATTTATATGCACTGGTTTACTTCGTTTGGATTATTTACGTAACAAATCAACCAACCCATATTACTTCTACACGCTCCGACTATTCATCAATTTCTCCTCCTGCTTCCTTATTCACTTATCTTATTTACGGGATGTCTTACTGCCTAAATTCGATTCAAGTCCCCGGTTTATATGCCAATGGCAAAGTTTTTCTCGAACATTTCTAGAAATTACCGTTCGGTCTGACGTCATACGTACTAGACACATATCGATCAGTTACGTTGGAGAGACCATTCGTTTAACATCCTTGTTGCGATGGAAATGGAAGACTTTTCTGTAGGGATACTGTTCGTCACAATATTTTTAGCGCATTTTTCCGAAAAAAGCGCTATTATATTCACTTTGGCTGGCTGGCTGGCGTGACGCTGAGTTCTCAGAAACTATACTATTTACAGACTTGAAACTGGTACTAAATAAAAGCTTCTGTTTCGTAGGTTTGCACAAATTGCTTTAATTCAAGCTCAGTGATTGTCGAAGATCAAATTATTCAATTACTTCTTCCAAGTGAAACAATGTTCATAGGTATATATGACATTAGGGATATGGCAACTAAAATTTATTAAAGTAGATAAAAATTTAGTTTCAACTCTCGCCGCGGGTGTCACTATTATTATGTACAGTTGTCAAATCTGTCCGGGCTTCATTCAATGACTTGTTTGATGCGAATTTGAAGCTTATTAGAATGAATTATTATTATTGGATGAAAATTTGTTTATTTTTGGTGTATTTTTTTTATATAGCTTTGATAAAGATCAAATTATCATTTTAAGGTACAGCACTTGACCTCCCGTCGGTCAATAACTAAACAATGAAGATTAAAAGGTATTTTTGAGCTTGTGCATGCATAAATTATGTACCTATCAAATAGTCAACTTGAAACTAGAACTAAATGGAAGCTGCTGTTTCGTAAGTTTGCCCAAACTGCTTGATTTTAAGCTCAGTAATTGTGAGGGATGGTAATTTGCGAAATCTCTGAAGTAACAAGCATTCATGAGCTGTCAAAAATGCGCTTTCATCATCTAGATGATTCTTCAATTTTTTTAATCTGACCTGTCATGCGTCACGCTTGCAGGAACACTCAGCCTCGTTAAAGCCGAGCAAAGAATAAACGCCAGTTGCATCGTTCTTGTGCCCGACTATGTTAATTTTTATTTATATTGGCACACGCAGTTTTCTTCTACTTTTTTTAATGCTATTGATAAAATATCGACGCCAGAAACATAAATACAACCTGGCACTACAGAGGCGCGCGCGCGCCCCACGCACACACCTCACAATAAAATCACACGGATTGTGACTGACAAATTCTGCCAGATTGCTTTAGTACAGATTTTTTCCTACTCTTGATTAAAGATGTTCTGACATCGGTCAAAAATCGAAATTTTTCTGTTTAATCGTAATATTAGAAATAAATCGATAATCAAAATTGTTCATAGTCTGTCGAAATAGCATCTTTAAATGTTTACTAATGATAAAAATAGAATAAAATTCTAACCTGAACAGAAGAAATCCTAGTGCGGTCACAGCAGCCCGCCTAACATCGTCATTGACATCAGAAACAGCGACATGGAGCAGCTTCCTGATGGCTTGATTGTGTCCCGTGCCGCAATACGCCATCGCCAGAGTGTACATTCCGGACCGGCGAAGAATCGGATCCTTATCACTGCATAATGAAGTTATAAGGGCATCGGCTTCCTCCAGACGTCCATACATTGTAAAAGCAATGCCAACAGCCAAACCACGCAGAATTTTTTCGTGCTGTGATTCTTGCGCATACTAAAATAAAAATTCAGATTATTTACAGGATTTTAAGAAAATGAAGTGTACTTACGGCAACCATATCTTCAATGGCCGGAGCATGTTTAGAGCCTAACATCACCATTCCCATGGCGATTCCAGCAGCTTCACCAGTAGCTGCATCGTCTTGGTATAAATTGAACTTTAATTGATCATATACGTCTTGTCTGTGAGTCCCCATGGCAGCTAAACCCAAACCGAGGCAGCCTCCATGTCTAACCATCTACAGCAAAACAAATGAAGCATAAATACATTTTTTAGTGCTGCTTATAAATTTGATATCTTACCTCATTTTGTGCATCTTTCACTTGCTGTAGAAGATAATCGATGATATTAGCACCATGGTTGGCATGAATCAGTCCCAGAGCATATAAACCGCCTCCTTCAGAATACCCAGAGCTGGGTCCAACTTCTTTAGGCAAATAACTTTGCATTAAAGCTAGAGCTTCTTGTTCGTGGCCCCTGTGGATGACACCCAAAGAAGCAGTCGCTGTTAATTTAGCCCAATTTGTGGCTCTAGCAAGCCATTCTAAATTGTCCCTCAAAAATTGGTCACTAGTTGTGCCGCTGTGCATATAAGCATTAGCTATAACAGTTGCAGTGTGACAAATACTAACTCTAATAGCGTCTTTAGTATTTTTAAGAATAAGCATGTCTGTATGATTGCTGCGTATTAAAAACTGTAAGTGAAGATCTATAGAAACGCTGCCCGAAAGAATACTACTAAGTTTTTCTATTCGTTCTTGATGCTCTTTTTCTTCATCGTTCAAGCTTTCAATTGTTCGTTCTTCTGTTTTGACTTCTGAGTCAACCGCAACTGTTTCGCCTTCTTTAATTGGCGTGGATTCGCTAGCATTTGGTTTGCTTTTTTCGGTTAATGCTGATGGTAAAGGTGCTGTAGCTTTTAATGCTCCTAATACACGACCTAAGAATTGTTGGGTCGCAGATTCGTACATATCAAACGCAATTTGATACGCCATCAGCTGACTTTCCTAAAAAAATAATAAAAATACATAAAATAACTAGCAAATAATCCTAAAATTACTAAAGGTTAATTTAAGCTAGACTTTAATTATTTTCAACAGGTTCTAAATTTTAACTGATTACTTACTTCTTTGCCCTGAGCCAGTTTATCCAAAATTTCAGCCACACTCAAAGGATCCTCCAAAAATATCAAACACTGGCACATATTAACATAATCAGGTGTAGCTAAACCTCTGTAAAGGCCAACTAAAGATCTCAGGACAGAATTCCTGAAGCCACGATTTTGAATTAAGCTCATAGCAACTTGAAAAGCGTAGGAAAGCATTCCAGCAATGTCGTCGGACTGTGTGATGGCGGATTCAAAAATATCCATTCGGCGCGTTTCCAAAGCCAAACCAAGAGCCTGGCGATATTGTCCATCATCAAAACAACGTTGGAACATGCGATTAACGATGGCTTCCAAGCGTGGGTCGATTGGCTTAGCAATTTGGGTTTCATCGGCAGCGGCAATGCGCTGTTGAGTGTAATAATCAATGCATTTTGCTATGGTAGTTTCAACGTATTCGCTATGCGAATTGACGTCAAATAAATCACCAGCTCCCAGAGCATAAGTAAGAGAGTCCTCAAAAGATCCAAGGTGGTAGTAAACTTTACTAGCCACAAGAGCAGCCAGCTGATGCTGTTGAAATTTCTTATCTTCATGCAGAATTTCACTAAAAATATTTGAAATTTCAACACACTGTTCATTAGTTAAAAATAGCTACGTACATTTTTTCTATTGCCTCCGAAATCTCCGGCCAAAATTCGTCCACGATCAAATCCAGCTTTTTCAAAGCGAAGACTTTGAGCTCAGGCATTGGTTCCTCCAAAAGGGAAATAATTCCCGCTATTGCGATAAAATTTAATTAAAATTTAACAAAGAAAAATAGTGAATCATAACATAAAGTGAGGTTAACAAGCACGTAAACAAAATTAAATTAATCGAAAATACTCATAAAAGACAGATTCAAAATAATATTTCATGCATATTTAACTAAAAATAATTGAATTCATCGTTTATTATGTATTAAATACAAAATATCACTTTATTTGGCAATGATGACTTGCACATCATGTAAGGTTAAAATAACATAATAATGATGAATAAAGCTTATATTTAACTCACCGGCTGATGTAATATTCATTTTGCAGTTTATCACTACTTTTTCTTCAATAAATTCACAATTTACTAAATATTTCAAGACACGTCTGTTTGGGAAACAAACCTGCAAGATTATGCAGCGAAGTGAAGCTAGCAGATGGTTGTGCGCAAAAGTCAGTGAACTTGTTGACAAGGGTAGGGGATTTTCCTTCTTTTGTATAAAATTTTGTACCTGAAACCCTTTGCAAGATAAATGAATCAAAATAAAGGAACGTATTGAGAATCATTTGTTAGTCAATTGTTTTTTACTTGTGTTGAAAACATCTGCTTACTAAAATGGCTACGATAGCCCATGTGAGGCCCCGTGTATTATTAAACTTTGTTGGAAAAAACACATTATTAAAAACCAGCAGAGTGATTAACACAGTACTTGTTAAAAAATTCAACAATGCTCCAATCGAATACAGTACGTATAAATGAATATATTAATCACGAGCATACTAACATTGATATTTAAGCCAAAAATAGAGATCCCGCACCTTTATTTTTCAATGAGGAGATTCAAAGTGTCTTGAAAAAACTGACTCGAATAAATTTAACAAAAGTATTTCGACACAGAAAATTAGAAGGCAAGAAAGTCGAAACACCGGTTTACAAGTTTATGAGTGATGATGAATTAAAGAAAACATTAGAAGATGCTGCTAATCGAGCAAATGATATGCTACAGATGCCTCCAGCTATCAAAGTATGATTCAAAAAGTCATCAAAGTCAGGTTAATGAAATTGATAAATTTACAGGTTCGTGAACCAATTGAAGAAATTCTGTCGCAAGATCCAGCATTACAAGGCTACGACTCTGCCAAATACATTTTTACTGATATTACCTTCGGTATTTCAAACCGCGATAGATTTATAGTAATTCGGGATACTGACGGAACTTTATCAAAAGCTGATTGGAAGACTCGAGAACAAATGAATCAAATATATTTCCCTGAGAAGGGAAGGGAACTACAAACACCTCGAATGTTTGAGGACGAAAACTTAAAAAAGTTGCTAGAACGTAAAGAGTATGAATTTATTTTGGATCGAGCTTGCGTGCAGTTTGAGCCTGATGATCCCGAATACCAAAAAATTACTAGTGTAACATATCTCCATTTAAATGAACACAATGATTTTGAAATTTTACGGTCAACAAGACATTTTGGGCCTTTAGTTTTCTTTTTAACGTGGTTCAAAAACATAGATAATTTAATATTGGAGCTTATTGAAACTTCTCACATTTCTGATGCAAATACACTCATAAATTTATTCAATACGTTGCATGAAAATGAAGCTATTGGTAAAGATGTTGAATTGAAATCCGAGGATGATACAACTTTAATTGAAAAATATATCAAAGAGAAGTCGGCGAAAAAAGGACAATTGGAATTAGCTTTACAATCCTACAAAGAATTATTAAAACAGAAGTTAGAATTAGAACAAGGAATCAAAAAGGCTCATGGAATTGCATAATAAATCACTTTCACATCATATTGTTTTATTTATTTTTTGTAAATAAAAGCTGCTTAGTACTGAAATGTTCTTTGGTTTCTATATTTATTTGAATATCCTTCATTTTTCCAACGCTAGTTGATTTATTCTAACTCAAAATAATCTTGGGATAAATTTAACTGGCCCTAAATCATCAATGTTTGCAATATTATGGAAGTTGCTGAAAATAAAAAAATCTGTGGTACGTAAAGGCTTTTCGATGAACAGATTTCAAGCAAAATTTTGCCTATATACCAAATTCAAACTCAATGACTGCTTTCGTGGATAATTACAGATCAACAAAAATCTGGAAATCGTCTTAAGATGCTGCTACGAAAAAACTGCCATCTGTTTGTCAAACGCTTGAAGCAACTGAAAATGAATGTAGATAGAGTGTATGGAGAATGCTGAAGCTGGACAGAAATAGAAAAAATAGGGACAGGGCTTGATATGGATTTTTTTTCTGAACTGATTTAATATTAAAATATCTTTTTTACCAGTCAGTGACTTTTCTTGAAATTTTTATGAAATGATTGTGAATATTATTAATTATATAAACTATTAGTTTTTTGTTCATATCTTTTACTGTAGTAAACAGTAGCAAATGTATTATGCCGTCCTATAAGATCCCATAGTGCCAATTCACAATGTGCGTAAACATAAGGTGTACGTAAAAACATAAACGTAAGAAATTATGTATGTTCACAGTGGCCGTAACGTAAAATATTAAAATAAAGTGTTTTTTTCATTTTACGTTGGTACAAATTAGGATTATTGGCGTATTGTGTTGGTTTCTCTGACTGTCATTTTCAAATATTCTGTTGATTTCGATACTGTTTCGTGGTTAATGTTTTTCTTTGGTTTCACTTTTATTAGTTTGGAGTGGAGTTTGTTTTGTGTTATTGTATGATGTCTGAAAAAGATCTTGCGATTGTTTCATTATTATTGAAACTGCGTTATAAAACTCGCCAACGAGAGAAATATTAAGACGAAGAAGAAATTGTTTTTTTTTTATTAATAATTCTGTCAATTATATTTCAAGCACGTTTCGATCCAGGGTGTTGTGAACTGTCAGATGAAAACTTGTGTTTAAAGTTGACGCATGCGCTATTAGTTGTTTCGTACGTAAACATAACATAAAGTTGAATTTATCTCAACTTTGTTTCTCATTACGTAGCTCTTATGTCAATACAAAAACGTAAGAAATACGTAAGAGTATTGTGAACACAGGCATTGAAATACAGTAGTTCAACTTTATGTTTATGTTTACGGTTACGTACTCATTACGTTTACGCACATTGTGAACTGGCACTAGGAAGCAATATCGATTAAGGATTCAAATATCTTCAAAGTAATTCAGAGATGATTCCTATTTTTTTATATGTTGTGTATTAACATTTTAACTTCATAATATCCATATTTTATCAAAATCTCTTCGCTGTCGATTTTCAGAGGCGTCTCAAGCGGGGGTGCATGGCACCCCGGCGCCATGTCCTTGAAGGCGGCAGATGGACCCCGAACATAATTCTTTAAAAATAAGACCAACTTCTTCAACTAAATATTTTATTAGAGCTAATCCACAATCCGTGAATTACCATTCTATTTTGGATTGGGATTAAAATTGTGGATTTTGGATCTGGAATTGTGGATCTTGAATTGGGAGTAGGATTTTGGATTGGGATTGGATTTCTGGATTTTTAATTTTGGATTGGGCTTCGGTTTCTGGACTTTGGATTTTGGATTGGGATTGGGATTGTGGATTTTGGATTGGGATTGAAATTGTGGGCTATGAATTGGGATTGGGAATAAAATTGTGTATTTGGGATTGGGATTGTGATTGTGGATTTTTAATTGGGATTGGGATTAAAATTGTGGATTTTCGATTGGGATCAAAATTGTGGATTACGGATTGTAGATTGCAGATTGAGATTGATATTGTGGATTCTAATTGAGGATTGTGGATTGTGAAATTGGATTAAATTTGTGGATGGTGGATTGTGAATTGAGATTTAATTTGTGGATTGTGGATTGTGAATTGGGATTAAATTTGTGGATTGTGAATTGGGATTAATCTGTGGACTGTGGATTGGGATTGAAATAGTGGATTGGGATTAAAATTGTGGATTGGGATTCAAATTGTGGATTGTGGATTAGGATCGAAATTTTCAATTGGAATTCAAATTGTGGATTGGGATTCAAATTGTTGATTGTGGATTGCGATTAAAATTGTGGATTGTGAATTGGGATTGAAATCTATAAAAAAGAAAAGTATGATGAAGAGAGGGAGGTAGGAAGGGCGCAATTTATAGCTGTATTCTTTCGTTAACGAATTACTGATCCAACTGAGTCTAAAGATCAGTTCAAAATGGCGTCGAGATCATATGATCTGTTGTATTCGAAAGAACGCCAAACATTTGTTGAGTGAGCGTTTATCTGGGATCATTACCTAAAATTTGTTTTAACTTCGTTTAATCATGAATATTCAAAAATTTCCAATAGAAAGTATTTTTTAAATGTATAAAACACAAATACATGTAATTATTTCTTCTTTTTAATAATTATAATTAAATTTCAGGTTAAATTATCACAACTAAAGCTACTTCAAGGCAATTTCTTTTATTTCTTATGCTCCATTCACAGCGCGAAATTTGGTGAAATTCCAAATACGAAATTTTAACTGTTGAAATTTGTCCGTTCACAGCCTGAAATTTAGACACCGAAATTAGTGACTAGTGACAGCTGTAGGCTTAATTTCGAAGTAATTTTGAAGCTTGAATCAGCAATTATATTGTTTGTGTGTTTTGTTTATATTCAAATTGATATTATAAATATGATAACTGAGGAAGAATTATTACATTTAATTTCTTGTTATCCTTCTTTATGATAGGAGAAATATAAATTTTAAGAATTATCGTGTGGAAACCACTAAGAATTAGAAATCTTCAAGTACTGCCTCCAATCAAGATAACTTATTTCAAAAAGATAAAAATTAAGCACAAACAAAAATCGTACACAAATAATCAAACGTCAAATGAAATAAGAGTTCATTCAAAACACATATTCTTCTTCATTATTTTTGTAGAACGCAACCTAAATTACAAGAAAAGTTTGGAGCTTGCAAGGTTTGGTCAAAGTGAAATTTGTATGCACCAAATTTCAGCGCTGTGAACGCTACTACGGCTTTCCCATATACCAAGCTTTACGAATTTCGACGAATTTCACCGAATTTCACGCTGTGAATGGGGCATTATGATTCAAATATTACGAATTCCGCCTTTTTTGAAATACATATGGACCACATGAAATCCTCTAACTTTTCGTTAGAGGAGTTGTTGGTGATCTGGAGTAGTTGAAATTTGGAGTGGGGGTGACTAATCCGTAAACGAAAGAACAAGCACATAGTGATCTAGATCAGTTAGATCAGTACTCCGTGAACGAAAGAATACAGCTTATTATATATCTTTGACCTCGGTGGTAGATAGGCTAGAGCCGCCTCTGGATATAGATAAATAAGTATTCAAATATAATTTGTGAATCATTTTCTACAATACGTTGAGTTTTTGAAATATAATTTCAAAATTTTGTATTGTTATTAAAATGCAGTACCGAACTTAATATAAATAATTGTTTTGATTGTTTCAGCTTGTCTGGTGTGTGACGTAGAAGAAGTATTTCTATCTCTTTTTAACCCATTGTAGCTATACGGTATTAATATTTAAATTTGTTATTTGAATAATAACAATTTATATTTGTTAATAATAATATTGATACAATATTTAATGAATATTTAGCAATATTTCTGCACTAAAAAAACTGATTAAATTTTTTTTTTCAAATTCTGCTTATTTATTTTTTATAATGTTTAAACAATTATTATTAATAATAATTTATTGTATTTACAACAATTTTTCAATATTTCAAATAATTTTATTTGAATATTTTCAAATTTTTATTTTAAAGATTCTTTTTCAATTATTTCGTCGAAGCAAGTTAATTCAATCAAGTACTAATTGATGGTTGCAACACGTTAGAACTTTGGTTTGATTTTTGATAATACTAGTTCCTTTCAGCATATCTATCTCTTTTTAACACATTGGAAAACGTAATATATTTCTTAAATCGTATAATTTATTTCTAAAACATGTTGTTTCGTTTTGGATTGTTCATTGCTATCGCGGCTTTCGTAGAAGCTGCTTTTGCGTCGTCGTTGCTCTCGTATACTGCGTGTAAAAACTATTCTAACAGTGCTCTGTGGTATATTTGGGGTTGTGAATTTTGCTTATTAACGTAGAGATCAAAATTTTGTGTATTTAAATATGTAAATTGGGGTGATTTTGTTCCGCATTGCGTATACGTTAGGTATACGTATTTGCGATGTTAGTCTTTGCTTTTATTATGTAATAAATAAATAAAATGTCTTGGTTTTTTTGCAAAGGCCTGTAATGAAAGGTCCAACGTGGGAATCGGTGCACACGTAGGTACCGCTACGAGAGGCACCCCCCCTGGTGAACACCACCGCGTGGATTTGCAATGAGTTCTAGGGCGAACGAGCGAATTAACTGGGGAGTAACGGCATACTCTCGATATGTACCTATCGGAAGTCGGAAAATATGGTAGCTAGCGGGGGTCCTTGATTAAGTTCAAGAAACAACATTAGCTGAGACCGATACTTAAGGCTACCATATCGCGTAATTAGGCGGTATCGCGGGCCTCGGAATATGCATTGGCCACGTATTCAAACAAACTATTTTTGCTTGCAAACGACGGGCACACCGGTGCCATGGGTGTCTGAGCGCTCAGGCACTCATTGGGATAGTTAAGTAGAGTCAAACAGTAGCATAATATATCTGAGCACTTTTAAAATAAAATCGCGAAGTAGTATGGTAGCAATCATCCATCGTGTAGCTAGCTCTTCGAGCCACAAATTAGATCCGTTAAATTAGCGCGCAACAAACAAACCAACACACAAAACACGTTTGAATGTTGAACGAATGTTGAATATATGCAACTAATCAAAAAAAGTTCCCTTTCAGCTTCTTCATTTCATCATTACCACCTCCAACAAATCAACAAAAGGACGTAAGTTGACTAATAAACTTTGCTTTTCAGGTTCTAATCTATTTTTCTTACAGGTATTCTGTATTGCTTTTTCGCAGATTCCTAATTAAATTGTATTTTTTCAGATCACTTGCTGAGGATGAGCCCAGCTGATGAGGTGGACAACGAGGGAATGGACAACGTTGGAGGAGCTGAGGATGAGCCCAGCTGCCAAAATCAACTCTCAATATTTTTTTTGTTGAATATGATTCACCAAAATTTGTTTTAAGTTTCTGTTTCAGGTCGCCGGCCGTAGATCTTCATAACACCACCGCGTCATCAGCTAGGTAATATAATATTACTCATTATATAACTGTTTTTAACTACTGTAAACACGTAAATAATAATTTATACATTTTTCAGAATTTTATTTAATAAAAACGACTTGTGACTTTAAATTCTGTATATTTATTTGAAACTTTGACGTTTCGATCCTTTCGCCAAGGATCTTCTTCTGAAGAAGATCCTTGCTCAAAGGATCGAAACGGCAAAGTTTCAAAAAAATATACAGAATTTAAAGTCACAAGTCGTTTTTACGTAAATAATGATCTTCAATTTATTAATTTATTTGTTTTTTTTTATGTTTTTAGGCCATCCAGCAGCGGAACCAGAGCCCAGCAGCAGAATCGGACATCAGAAGCAGAATGAGAACCCAGCAGCAGAACCAGAGCCCAGCAGTAAGATCACAGCCCAGCAGCAAAATTAGAGAGCAGCAACAGAATTAGAGCCCAGCAGCAGAATCAGAACCCAGCAGCAAAATCAGAGCCCAGCAACAGAATCAGAGCCCAGCAGCCGTCCAAGAAGTTCTCCAGTAGCAGTAGAACCAGAGCCCAATAATCTTCCAAGAAGTCCTGCAGCAACAACAAAACCGGAGCCCAGCAACCGTCCAAGAAGTCCTCCAGTAGCAGCAGAACCAGAGCCCAATAACCTTCCAAGAAGTCCTGCAGCAGCAGAAGAACCAGAGCCCAGCAGCCGTCCAAGAAATCCTCCAGTAACTGCAGAAGATCAACACATCAGTAGCAACTGTTCCAGGCCCCAATCCAACTCAACTTTAAAGAAGTCAACTGATTAATTTTGTCCGTCGCTTGCAAAGTTCAAGTGAGTCCAATTATTTTTTTTTAATTCTCCGACTTGTAATAATTATTTTGTTGTTTCAGTTGCAGCGAGCGAAGAAGCCACTTCTCTGGTCTAGGTTTCGCTGGGGTTTTCCTAGGCCCAAAGGGAGAATTCCCGGAGAAGAGTTCGTCTCTTTCCCCTCAGTCATTGCCTGGGGACGAACAAGGCTTACAACAACGCAACAGCATCGCGGACAAGACTTCCAATGTCACAACAGCATCTAGTAATCAACAATTAATCTTCGAACCTTTGTACCCTTTCCTAATTCCCAAAATAAAGTCATTCCCACAAAATTTACAGTCGTTTTATTTCTAAAACCTATTTTAATCATTTTCAGAAGTAATTAGGCTTAAAATGATCCTTCTTCTCTAATTTATTTTAAAATTACCAAATAAAATCTCTCCCACAAAATTAAATGTATTTCATTTATTTTAAAAACCTGTATTTTGTTCAATCAAAAATAAATAATATTTAATTATTACACTTGTAAATATAAGTAAATAGGCGGGCAACCCGCAATGCAAGTATTTTAAAAATTGAGAACCCTTTTTTCGTTTGCCCAAAAGTCATCATAAAAACCATTTATTGTATGAATAATAAAATAAATCCTTCAATAAAACATTAATTTTGTTTTATTTATTTTTAAGATAACTAATAAATGTAGTACAGCAAAAAATAATATTCGAATCTGGTAGACATTTAAAAAATGAATTAAAAGTTCCCTACATTTTTTTGATAAAATCAACCGTTTGGTCAAAAAAAAATTATTTAGTTTTCATTTATTCAAAATGAGCTACGTGGTGCCACCTGTGTAGCGAAATATAAACTAATTGCTGGACTACTCAAAAATGAGTACGACAATCAAAAACAAGTTTCAAGTAAACTCACATTATTTTCAAAAATAAATTGGGTACTTCATTTCCTCCTTTTTGATTAGTACTCTAATTACGTCAGAAATCATTTTTTCACATATTAAAAATTTTCAAGTGAACGCGGGCACTAATCAAAAAAAAGATACATGAAGTACCCTAATTAATTTAAAAAAATAGTTTGACAACTTGAAACTATTTTCCAGTTGCCCTACTTATTTTCGAGTTATTGATACTTGCATCTTCCTAAATTATGTACCAATTACTCGAAAATGAGTGCAGGAAGCGAAAAGTCAATATTTTTGGAAAATAATTGAGGTACGTCAAGTAAAGTTTTTTGATCGAAGCTTTTATTGGGTAAAGTAAATTGCCATTTAGTCACAAGAAAATAAATTACTTTAGAATTGCTCAAAACGAGGTACATGCTGCCATCTCTTTGATTGTGGTGAACTAACAAGTAATCAGATCATACAATATAACTGCTCAACAGGTAGCCGCGGTTTTAAACGTCAATTTCTAATAGAGAGTTTATATCTCCTAAATAAATGATTTTAGAATTATCAATTAGCCTTTTATATGAAGTTTATATTATCTTATTTGTTTTAAAATTAAATCTAGACCTCTATCCATCAAACCCACAAAGAATAAGGATAAAATAATGCAACGGGAATTTGGTCATACTTCACATCTGCTCAACAGATAACCGCAAATTTATAAATCAATTTCTAGTAAAGGACTTATATTTGGAAAACTGTTGGCAAATTTGAATTAATTTTTTCATATTCTGATTTTATGGATCAAAATTTATATTAAAATATATTTGGTAGCAAGTCAATAACAGTTATTTTATTTCATAACTCTTTAACGGGAGCTGTCAGATTGGGAATAAATTTGTGGATTGTGGATTGGGATTGAAATTGAGGATTGGAATTAAAATTGTGGATTGAGATTCAAATTGTGGATTGAGATTCAAATTGTGGATTGTGGATTAGGATTTAAATTTTGAATTGGGATTAAAAATGTTCTGGAAAGTACGAGTACTCCTAATTACGAAGCTCAACATGCGTATTGCTGTCAAATTTCACTCCTAGATCTAAAATTACTTTAGTGCACGATATTGTTACGTCTAGTATTGAATGTAAGTCAATGGTGAGAGCTTCCTAGTGTACGACAATACGAAGCATTTTTTAGTATTTAGATGAAGATTGTTACTTGAGCACCACACTGACCTAAAGTATTCAAGTAATTTCGCAACAGTCGGGCGAGCTAAAGAAATGAAAAAAAAATTTAATGGCAGTACTGCATTATTTTATTGATAGTTAATAAATTATAGTTGAATCAGTTTCGATTTTAAGGATTGGAGTAAAATCATTCATAATTTTAGAACCAGTTTAATGAATAAAGTGAATTGAATCCTTAATCATGCGTGTGATTTTATTCCAATCCTTAAAATCAAAATTTATTCAACCGTAATTCCAAATTTCAATTAACATAATTCATAAAAAAAACTTATTCCCTATAATTTTTACAATACATAATAAAACAGATTATTCAATCAATACGTCGTTATTTCAAATTTTTCAGAACATTTGGATTAACGATTCCTGGCGTTTCTGTATATTTTTTCGACTTTCCTGTCAAAGCAATAAACTGTTCGGAAATTTCTACTGCTACCCTGACTTGCGCCTCAGAAGTACTTGCTCCTAAATGAGGTGTGGCAACAATCTGAGGAAGCTTAATCAATTCTTTTGTCACTTGTGATGTCGGTGGTTCTTGCTCGTAAACATCAAGAGCAGCTCCAGCACATTTTCCACTTTTAATCGCTGATAGCAGAGCTACTTCATCGATGATTCCACCTCGGGCGACATTAACAACACGAAGATTTGGTTTACAAACGCTGAATACTTTATCGTTAATCATATCTATAAAACAAACAATAATTAATTATGTTGTTAAACAACTGCACATAGACGGATGTGATTTGTTATGAAAATAATTGAATTATTAAGAAAGATAAACATCCGTTGCAATTACTCACTTTTAGTTTGAGGAATCAAAGGAACATGCACCGTAACGTAATCAGCAATAGGCCAAATTTTTTCCAAGTCCATAGATTCTACCCCAAATTTCTTAGATTCTTCTGCAGGAACTAGAGGGTCGAATCCAATAGTCTATAAAATAATTTTTTTGGTAAGAAAGATTAGGGTCTTGAATTATTTATATCTTACCTTCATTCCCCAAGATTGCATACGAATAGCAACTTCTCTTCCAATCCTTCCAAGACCGATAATAGCTAATTTTTTTCCATATAATTCATGGCCAGCATACAATTTTCTATCCCAACGCCCAGCTTTCATAGATTCTGCGGCTGGAGCAACATTTCTTGCCAAATTCGTAATAAGAGCACATGTTAACTCGCAGGCACTAATAGCATTTCCTCCAGGAGTACTAGAATCAGACAATTTATAAAATTATTCAGATTGTGACAAACTAAAATGTTTTTTATTTAACACCAGCCGTGGGAGAAATATACTTACTTTAAGACAAGAATATTTTTCGCAGAAGCAGCATTAATGTCGATATTATCAACTCCAGCTCCAGCTCGTCCAACTACTTTTAAATTTGAGGCAGCTGCAATCACGTCCGCTGTTACTTTAGTATCTGAACGGACGATTAAGCCATCATAGGCCTGAAACCAATAATAACAATTACTCAATAAAATTGTTTTTAAGTCAAGTTGTTTTTGATTTGTTATCAACGGTATCTGTTTGAATTAGAGTAATCAAATATTTGCCCAATGTCAGAGATCATACGATTGTTTACATAGCAACAGCGTCAATATAATTAAATATTCATTACTACTACTTGTATCAAATATTTGAATAATTCAAATTTTTTCATATGAGTGAATATTTAACTGAAAACCACATTTTGTTTCTCTTTGATTTGATCATTTAAAAATAGCAGCAATATTTTACTGTTTATTGCTGATAAATAATTGTTTAGTCCATCAAAAATATTTCTTTCAATTTAAAGAAGTAAACAGATCAGTGAAACTAAACCAAGGTCAAGATCTATTCTTTTTTACAAACAACTCGTTTAAAACTAGTTTCATCAGACAAAAATAAAATAAATCTAGCACTAAAAATTGCAGCTTGTTATTTTGAATAATCTAATTAATACTCACCGGAATTTCTTTGATTAGTTGGTCCTTTGGTAATTTTAACTTGCAGTCTACTTTAATACCATTTTCTTCTAATAATTTAACACAGGATTGGTCGACTGCATCAGCAACAAGAACTTTTTTTATATCAATCATTTTAGCACAGCTTCAAAGTTTCTTGTAAGCTGCTTAAATTTAACTGAGAACATTTTAGCGCGCCAGTCTTATATGTTCTTGAAGGTTAGCCCCACTCCAATCGAATAATTATTAGTTTACAACAATATGTGCATTATTTGTATACTCATATATTTTATTGCTTCCCTTTACACAATCCATAAGAATTCATAAATAATTTGACGATAATATAATCAATCAATATCAATATGATCTTTTACCCATTTCTGGGAGCGGTCCACATAAATTATGCGTAAACGCCACATATCTTTATTTAACAACAAAATAAAACAAAAATTCCTAAATATCTCTTTGATACTCTAATAATTAAAAATTCATCCATAAATTAATAAAATTGTTTCTCAAAAACATTTATTAAAAAAAATATGGAAAGGCTCCACAATTGCATAAGACGTTCCCAAAACAGAAGTAAACAATACTAGCATATTTTTATGTATGCTCAAATTTTATTGACGTGAATATCTGAAGTATTTTGTAACTAAACTTAAAAATATTTTGTTTCTAAGCGATTTTCAGTAACTTTTATCACATATCTTTATTTGTTTCTTATCAAAGAGTAGAACTAATACATAATAGAAATAGATAAAGGGTCAGTACTGTTATGAAATGTAACTGAAAGGGTCAACAAATGATGTAACACAACTTTCTTTCCATATTCATCAATATTTTTTAGTGTTATTCAATTTTTACTTCTCCGATAGGGGAAGTATTGTAGTCGTGATTTTTAATCTTGAGAACCCGTACGAATTTTCGACTGAAATTTTATATCTAAGTTTTTCATCAAAAAACTAGATTCAAGATTGCAGAGAGCTTTTTTCAGTCAGTGGTCCCGGAGGAAGATTCGTCTCTTTCCCCAATGTCATTGCCAGGAATCGAAATCAAGGCTTAAAAATGCCCCTTGTTGTTGTACCCTTCCAAAACTCCCAAAAAAATTTTTTTATTCATTTTAAAGACCGTTGGACTTTATTTTACAGGAATTGTTGTTCACTAATAATCAGAATTAATGCTTACAAATATTGCAAATGAAGTTAAAACTTTAATTATAATTGAAACAATGACAAAATATCTTTGTTTTCATTTATATCAATAGTTGTGTTGATTTTTTTAAATAATAATTAAATAAATTTTCAATAAAAAGTCCACCAGAGTCAGCACGTGCCAATAACTGGCTAAAAAAATTATATTGATTGTACAAAAAAGTTTTGCACTGTTCTCGGTTCAGCGAGCTTTATTGAACTTATAAAACTATCAATATATATTTTAAATCAAGCTCAAATACCAAAAAGTCGCTATTTCCAAATGATAGATCTAACGTGCTAGATGCTGCCATCTTACGATACGTTAATAAACTACAAAATAATACAAGTTGTAATATCAGTAATATTTTTATTTATTTAATACAGAATCTAGTTCTAGAATAATTCTAAATGATCCATGAGTTTTTTCGGAGTATAATGAGCGTTTTATTAATTATTGATGATGTCTACCCGCGTATTTAAAATCGTAATTCATTTGTTTCAGTTGACGTTGTTTATCGTTTTTGCTTAGCATCGGTGGTTATTACCTTCATATTTATCATTGAATATAATACAAATCAAGTGCTAAATAATATTAAAATCTTTAGTTCGAATTAGTTTGAATCGTTAGTGATGCATATTTTAAGTGGATACATAAATTTAAGTGTTGAGAATGTGATTTAAAAATGACTATATTGTTTCTAAATTCAAACAGTGGTCGCCATTTGCTCTCTCAGTTTATTTTAACAAATATAAATTTTGGGACTTGTGTCTAATTTAATAAAAAGTGCCTCCTCCTTGAAGGAATAACCAATTGCAGATGACTTATGGTGAGTTATCTCTAATATCTGACTAATTATATACACTAAATATTTTGTACAGAAGTTAAGGATGAAAATTTTGCCACTTGCTTACTGTTTTAAACTAAATATAAAATTTTGAAATATTTGAACGGAATATTCATATATTGTAAAACATAAAAATTGTTAATATCAAAAAACTTCAACAATTCAACCTTTTATTTCCCTCCATTAAATAAAATAACATTTTATTCACAAAAAATCATGAAACGTGCTAGATGCTGCCATCTTACAGCATATGATTGAACTACCAATTAAACGTCAAATGCTGAAAATCAATTTGAATTCTATTTAAAACAGCAAAACTTGCCTCTAGTTTAATTTCCACCGAGTACTGAAAATTTTATAATATTAAAAACGTTTTATCAATGTTTGAAAGAATAATATTTTTATCCCGCGAATTCAAAATCGCAATTCATTTGTTCTTGTTTACACTGCTCCCTGTTACACTGTTTACAGTATTTGTTGCTTAGCGTCAGTGCTCATTATATTCATATTTTCCTATGAATCTGGTTTAAATAAAGGGGTATCAAGTGTTAATTTAAATCAAATAAGTAAAGATAAATCATATTTGATCGATTGTGACAAATGGAACATAATTTTTATGTGTTAAAAATATATTGATAATTTGTTGTTCTATGATTGACTTTTGGTGTTAAATATATATAGTTCTATGACTGAAAATTGGATCAGAAGAAATATATTGGTCTAGTACGAGAATGGTTCAGTAGTTGTCTGTAAGATGGCAGCACCTAGCACGTTTAAGATGTCATGTTCCTAAAGAAGAGTTTATTGACTGTATTTGGCATTTGACAAACAAGTTGTATTGGAATAATTTATTTAGTTTTTAATTAAGATAGGATTTGCATACAATAATTTGCAATTTGACGTTATTTTTTTGCAACGTGCTAGATGCTGCCAACTGTTAGGCAAGCATTGAACTACATATTTAAAACAAATAAATAAAATTTAGGAAACAAGTTTATTGTTTTCAAATTTGAAAAGAAGCATGAAGTGACGTTTTGTGTAATTTTGAACTGCAAGTATTGCCTAAATAAATGTATCAGCACTACTGTTTTGTTTTTCGAAGAAATAAGTGAACATCAAAAAATTTTAACCTTATTTTAACTTGACAGTTGTGGTTCTTGTGGTTTGCAAAAATATAAAAATGTCGTTGTACGACGATTTGGATACAATAAAAACTAAAACAACAGAAAAAGTTGCCGGTTGGTCGTCTGGAATTAAACTTCTTCAATCACAGTTACAATTAAAGAAAGCGGCAACTACCGCACCGAAAAGAGACCAAATCAGAAAAGCATCTCTAGCACCGGTGATAGACCTAAAATCAAAGAAAGATGATGATATATATCCCAACCTAAAGCCAGCTCCAAGTACATCATTTAGTGCTGAGCCTCAATTTCCAATCATTCCTTCAGTATCTGTTTTGTCATCTGACTATGATTGGGATGTTGTGGGTGAGTATGATCCACTGTGGCCTAATGAGTACGAAAAGGTTGTTAAGGATCTACGGGAACAACGTGAACGGGAAAATGAAAAAATGCAAGATGAACGAGAGAAAAAGCGAGACCGTAGAAGAAAAAGTAGATTTTCTGAAAATGAGGAACCTGTAGTGCCTCCTACTCCACAAGTGAGTGCTCCACCGCCATTGAGCGGTTTTGCAGGCAGGTGGGAAAATGATGAGGAAGAGCCCAGACCAGAACTTCCCAAGACTCCAAGAACTGGAGGAGTAACAATAGCTCCTCCTCCTAGTCTACAAGAACCAGTTGTTGAGCCACTTGTGCTCACACCACCCTCAGCATCTAATTCTTATGGTGCCAGCTCAGTTGCTGCCAGAATTATGGCAAAATATGGCTTTAAAGAAGGACAAGGTTTAGGTAAAAAAGAACAAGGAATGGCCATGGCTCTTCAAGTTGAAAAAACTTCTAAACGTGGTGGAAGAATAATCCACGAAAAAGAAATAATGCCTCCACCGCCTGCAATAGGTTCACCAGGTCTCCAAGAACAAAAGTCAGAACCAAGCATCACAGAAATAATGAGAAGTCCAAGTAAGATTGTCTTATTGAGGAACATGGTAGGCCCAGGAGAGGTCGATGAAGATCTTGAGCCAGAAGTTAAAGACGAATGCAATACAAAATACGGTGATGTTATTAAAGTTATTATCAATGAAATTGAGAGTTTGCCTTCCGATGAGGCAGTTAGAATATTTGTGGAGTTCAAGAGAATTGAAAGTGCTATTAAGGCAGTGGTTGATTTAAATGGAAGATTCTTTGGTGGAAGGACGGTCAAGGCGGGATTTTATGACCCTGAAAGATTCAATGCTAGACAACTCATGGATTGAACATTTACTGACTTTCCTGTACAGTTGAACCTCTTTTATTCGGATTTCTCACAATTACGTGAAGAAACAATATCGAATCGAAATAATGACAGCAATGTTTATGTCACATTTGACCTCCGTGTTTCGATACAATATTGTTTCGTTAAGCGAAGCTTAGAACTAAATAGCTCATTAGTATTTGATAATAAAATTTTTACGTTTTGACGTCCCATTATTTTGCATTTGTTTTTTTCCCTGTCTTTTATTTGAACGATCTCTCGTCGTGGTTCGGGTAAAAGGGGCCCAACTGTACTAGTATTTGAATTATTATTATAAACGAAGCTAAATTTCAAATATTTGCTAATTTGTGCATTTTTAGTTGGTAGCACGTACCAAAATGGATGTGTGTTAAAACTTTGAAGGTGTTGTCAAAGTGTAGTTTACTGTAAATTTAACTTTAATTAACCTCTGTACTAGGTAATAATGTATTAAATAAATTCATATTTTTTGAAAATGGAGCAGTTATTATGTGGAAAGTTCGGGTAAGGATAAAATACCAATGTCTAAAATAAGGTTATGTCATAATACTTTTACAATCCTGTATGTCAAACATGCCGACTTTGAACTATAAACGGAATAGAACAAAAATAATGAAATAAAACTTGTATTTCTACAAATGATTATGGAATAAATATAATTTTATAAATGCCAAACAATATTAACTCGTATTACAATTTTAGTCGGATTGTAAGTTCGTTTTCTCATACTCCTTTAAAATACGGAACTCAGTCATGGAATAGACATGCAACTTATGCCATATGGACTGGTCGAGCAATAGACCGGTCTAAACCTCTTCTCCGTCGACAGAATTTCAAAGCACATCAAAGACAATATGGAATGTTGGTTGTTAGAGCCCTTCGGGGGGTCCTCAAAATTCGGTATTTATTACTCGGCGGGGCTGTGGGTGGAGGAGTTACATTACAGAAGGTATACTACAAAATTCTACCAAATTAAAAATATTTTCTAAATTATTGGGTCAACAGAAATACAATGAATGGAAGGATGGATTGCCTGACATGCAATGGCTGGAAGACATCATGCCTGATAACGATAAATGGCAACAATGGAGAGGCAATCTTATTACTTTAAAGGATCAAGTTAAAGATAACATTGAAATTGGTAATTCTTTATTACTTCATTCAGAATTAATGCTTGTACAGCTTCTGTAGTTTGTAGAGTAGAATAATTTAATTATAAGTAGTTAGTAAATATTCTAAAAAATCGGTCTAGCTTAAACTAAAAAAAATTAATGGAACAATTTTGAAAGATCCGCGTATTAAGGCTCTCAGTGAAGCAAAATACAGACGATTCAAGGATTGGTTCGATCAGCGACTAGACGATGCTATAATAGCTGCGGAAAAAGGACAAGGTCAGCTTCCAGAAGCTGCAGACGGTAAGTTTTATCACCAGAAAGTACTTTTTTGTTTTAGTTTGCATTAATTTATTTATCCTGGGTACCATCTGTTTATAGTTTACATTTCATTAGAATTAGTAATTGTAAATTGATTTATAACAAAATTTGATTCTTTTGTTTAGGTGTGTTCGCCAGCCTCTCAGGTTTTGTAGACAGATTGTACTCAGGTATGAATAATTCTTCATTTCAACTTGAGTTTATTTTAGCTTTTATATTGCATGCTTGCTGTTAGTATTTGTAGTTGCTGCTTTTTGTATTTTTAGTTCATTTTATTATCTGATTTTTTGTCTTCTAACAAATAGCTAATATTTTTGGTTTGAGCTCCGAAAACCTCCAAGGCCCGTTTGACTTGAATTTTTTTACACTCGTTATAAACTTCGAATGAAAATAAATTTATGTTAATATTTAAGTAATGTATGTGCTAAAATTTTGCAGAAACGAAAGAAGAGTTCTCAAAAAATAAGATAGCGTACGCCAGAGCTGCTCAACCAATGGAGGAGGAAAAACGTAGACACGGTACTGTTCTAAACATTCCAACATTTATTACATTAATTTATTCCTTTTATAGAAGCTTCACAAGCCCGTTTAGAAAAATTACAAGATGAGGTTATCCAAATACAAATCAAATATCAAAAAGAACTAGAAAAACTTGAAAAAGAGAATAAAGAGTTACGCAAACAAAATCTGCTACTTAAAGGCGGCCGGAAACCAACAAACAGGCAAATCAAAGTAATTTTGAATATAATATCGATGAATAAATATTTAATTTAATATGTTTCTAGAAATCTTTGATCGATATGTATTCTGAAGTCTTGGATGAATTATCTGAGTATGATTCGGAGTATAATACCGCTGACCATCTTCCACGAGTTGTCGTCGTTGGTGATCAGAGTTCTGGAAAGACTTCTGTTCTGGAAATGATTGCCCAAGCTAGAATTTTCCCCCGGGGAGCCGGAGAAATGATGACCAGGTTTGCCACATTTAATTTATTGTGTATTTTATCATATTCAAACCATTAATTGGCGCAATACTGTTTTTCGTCAACCATTTGAGTATGACACTTATTTCAATTTTATTTGTATGAAAAGAATGCTACTGCGGGACTGTTGTTATTATCAAATAATTTTAAAGTGAGGAAACAGTTGAGCCCTTTATACTAATTTGCAAATTTGGCGGTTGATGAAAAAAATTCATACAAAAAATGTACTAGGACTTGTAAAATTGCCAGATACCGTTCCGGGTTATCCAGCAATCTCTTTTACTTATCCCGAAATTAAGCATTTTTTGTTTCTAATAGAACAAATAACTCTGCCAACAAATCTCGTGCGCCATGTTTTTCACAGCGCTCTAACCTCTAACGCTCTTATGCTCGATTTTATATAGAGCAGAGTAATGTACTTTCCGAGTAAATAAAATTTACTCTATTAAATAACAGCCGATTATTTGAGAGCAATGATTCTCTAGTCATAAAGAGACTCAAACTGTTAAGGATTTGTTAAATAAAATAAATTTAAACGGGAAGTAAATTTACTTCTTTTATAAAACCGGCCTTTAGTAGATTTGTTCTGCGGTTCTTACTAATGATAAATTAAAGTCACTAGATAATTATAATAAAGTACCACCGATTGGTGACCTTTTTTCTTCAAATATCTGTCAATTACTTCAATACGTCATATTTGCGATTTACAGATGATTAAAAGTATTCAAATGGTAACTAATAAGTTTTTTGTATGGATGTCTCTTCACTAAATGGAAAATCGTTGTTTTAAAAAAATATTTTTTTCTTCTATCGCTTGAATAAAACGCCATATTGTAACCCTACACTACAAGCAAAAGTAGTCTATTTTGGTATTTCAACTGTACAAAAAGCATTGATTTTTTTGGACAAGTACAAAAAGCAATTCACGCTACATACTTCGTATCTCCTAACTATTAGTTGAACTAAAGATATTAATATTTAATTAAATATTAATTTGATGCGTCAGTTATTTTAGTGGAACGGGTTATCTCATGTTGGTAGCTCTGAAACTCTTATTCACGATCCAAGCACATGGAATTTTGACACTCGTTACTTAAATAATTCCAGGTTGGTGCAATGTTTTGCTTTTAAAATAATTGATGAATTAATTCTTCAATTATATTGAAAGAAACTAAATTATTGTTCAATTCGCGTCGTACATCAAACTTTCTTACTCATCCCAAAGTCTAGCATTTTTGGTACTTGTTAAACAAATAATCATTGTGTAGTTCCAACTAGAATCATACTTGTAATCATTATTGATTATTATTGAATTATTTTTTGCGTTAAAAAATTCATTTTTATTTTTTTCCGATTGCTTCTAATTGCAATGAAAACTATAATAAAAATTATAACGATTGTTTTGAAGAGTATCCGACAATTGTTCACTGCACGGAATTTGAACAATAAATTTCAGCAATTCATTGTTGACCGAACTGCTCATATTTGTCATGTGAATCGCATTTTATAAACTTATTATTCAGTTGACAATATTGTTCACTAAACAATCGTTGTCTTAGAGCAATGATCACGAGATAATCCGGGAGGTAGTGTTGCATTTTAGATAGTGTTTTTACGCCGATCGATTGTTGTCTATTTTTTCGATAGAGTATTATTAATAAGTGAACCAAGCATCAGCTGACGAATCCGCGGTGGGTGTAGGTGTGAGAGGCTGCGAAAAAACATCAAAAATAAAATAATAATAGTACGCCAGCGTCAACTGAAACTTTTTTATAAACAGTTGACAACATAGTGTATATGCAACAATTACACACGCAGCGTACTATTACTTCAATTGACGTTTTTTTTATAAGTTCACGCGGGCAACTGACGTACAATCCCCCGTTGACGGTACAGCTGATGATTTTTCTCAACTCACTATGTTGTCAACTGTTTATAAAAATAGTTTCAGTCGGCGTACTATTACTTTATTTTTATTTATTTTTTTACCATTTTCGCAGCCTCTCACACCCACACACACCGCTACTGGAGCGCCGACGGTCGGTTTACTGCTTAGTTCCTTAGTTGTTCGGAATCAACTATCGATATCAGAATCAGCCGGCTAATTATGACTTTTTCATTTGCAACGGTTGCAACGCTACCTCCCGGACTATAAGCCTGTTTGTTGATTAGCCAACTGACCGAATTCATAGAGCAACAGGTCGTTGATTGCTTGATTAGTGATTTTTTCGCTATTATTAAGAATTATTTTTCGATAATTACATTTTATATTAATTCATAAATCAGTTTATCTTCAGCTATTGATAATTTCAAAGTGTTAGAATAGGTTTTCGTATATAATATCACAAGGGACTGTAATTTTATCAATAAATTTTTCTTGAAAACATTGATTACCTAGCAACATCGTGAGAGTCATCTGTCCGATTAAATCACGAGAGCGTAGCTCGAGGGATTTCATCTGAGCAGATGACTCGAAGGATGTTGCTTAAAGGTAATCAATGTTTTCAAGAAAAATTTATGATAAAATTAAAGTCGCGAGTGGTATTTGTGGAGAATATTTCTCGAATGAAATTGCTACTGTAAGTATCTATCAAATAATTTTAATTGCAACTACTAACCTTTTTTATTGAAAAATGCACTAAACTGTCTCCATATACTTTTGTATTTTTAGACTTTTTGTTTTCAATTTCATTACTTTCGGTGAAAAATGCATTTCCAAAACGATTCAATTTTGACATTTCCGAGAGCTGATTGTTTGTTTATATTAGAACTGTGTATTGTTTCTCCATGAGAAAGGCAATTTATCGCGGTAAATCACTTGCCAACGAGAATTTACCGAGTTAAATTCCCGTTGGCAAAGAATTTATTATTATAATTGTCATTGTAACTATGAAAAATTTGTCAGTATAATTGACATGAGTGAAATAATCGCTATAACCGATCATTTTGCTCAGAAAAACAGACTCCTGGAATAAGTCTCCTACCTATGTAGTTAATTTTGAAGAGTACTCATATACAGACATATGTTAAAATAATTAAATTAAGGATTTATTTGGTGGCTCTGGCCGGGTTTGATAAAAATTAAACCATCAGGAAGAGGTCAATTTAATTGAATTCCAATATTTCGCCCAATATCTTGGGCTTCCTCAAGGAGAAAATTTGGTTTGACAGTTAAAAGCTTGTTTGAGGTACCAAAAGAAAATAAAGCTTCGGCTTGCAAGGAAGAACACGTGTTTATTTTGATCAAATAAACAATGGTTTTATTGTATTTTAAAATGTAGTGACGTTTATGAAACTGAAAAATATTTTCTTTTGGTACCTCAAACAAGCTTTTAACTGTTAAAAAAAATTGTCTCCCTGAGAAAGCTCAAGATATTGGGCGAAATATTGGAATTAAATTAAATTGACCTCTTCCTGATGGTTTAATTTTTATCAAACCCGGCCAGAGCCACCGAATAAATCCTTAATTTAATTATTTTATCTTCAACTAGTCGGTGTGCCTACCCTCGCATTATCTTTCCAGGATGGGATTTTATGAATTACTAATTATTGATAATATTGATTAATATTATGGAAAGAGTTCATTTTGAGTTATCAAATCATATGATGAAGAAAAATAAAAATATCTTAGAGTTTAAAACTGTTAACCGGGCATGAATAAATATTACAATGTATTTGTCTCTTTAAATTGATTTTCTTATTTCATGAACAGTCTCCTGCCACAATTTTCCAGAAAAATGTTATAAGTAATTAAATACTTTATAAATCTTCCGGACTTCTCAGAAAATCTTCTTAGCTGATTATGTAAAACTTTTCTAGATACTGAATTTATTAACTACAGAAAAAAAAATTAACAAGACATTTATAAAGAGAAATTCTCTATTTAGTGGAGAGAGGTGACATCATGGAGACTACACAAGGAGCACGATCTCCATGTATACAAATAGCTTCCCAAAATGAGAGTGCATCGAAAAAAGAGCGGGCTATCTTTTTGTAATGATTGTGTAAATGTCAATTTCACTAATCGGACACTAACGGCATCTAATTTGTCAGATTTCTGGGACGTATTTTGTAAATTTGTTCATAAGAGTTCGGACTCCTTGTGTAATCTCCATGGGTGACACCTTGATGATATTTGGTCTGACTATATTTATAGGAATACAAATTTCACCATGGGCACCATAGTTTCACCACGACAAGCCGTCGTTTTGAATCTGTTACACATGCCTAATGTATCGCGAAACTTTATTTTATCTAGTGATTTTATGAGAATAAACAAAATTATCACCCTGTAAAATAATACTTAAACGCATTCGACTGTAAATAATTATTTATTAAGTTATAAAACCTCCTCGTGTATTAAAAATATTTTTGATTCCAACAGAGCACCAGTAAAAGTTACTTTAGCTGAGGGACCATACCATGTAGCCCAATTTAGAGATACTGGCCGGGAATTCGATTTAACAAAAGAAAGCGATTTGGCGGAATTACGGCGAGAAGTTGAATTGAGAATGAGAAATTCTGTTAAAGGAGGAAAGACTGTTTCTAACGAAGTTATTTCCATGTCCGTTAAAGGTAATCACTAATCCAGAAATATATTTTTATTATAATATATTTGTTTTTAGGACCTGGATTACAAAGGATGGTTTTAGTTGATCTACCAGGAATAATTTCTGTATGTTATATTTAAACAATTTGAAACTATTTACTATAAAAAATTATTTCAGACTGTAACGACTGATATGGCAGCAGACACTCGAGAAAATATAAAACAAATGACACAAGCTTATATGAGCAACCCTAATGCTATTATTCTATGTATTCAAGTAATTTTTTTTTACAATTATGTGGTACAAAATAATTATTGAATTTTTACAGGATGGTTCAGTAGATGCTGAACGAAGCAACGTGACAGATTTAGTCTCCCAGTGTGATCCTCAGGGAAAACGAACCATATTCGTTTTGACCAAAGTTGACATGGCGGAAGAAAATTTGGCAGATCCGAATCGGATACGAAAAATCTTGTCAGGGAAGTTATTCCCGATGAGAGCGTTAGGATATTATGCTGTTGTGACTGGAAGAGGAAGAAAGGATGACAGTATACAAACAATCAAAGATTATGAAGAAAATTTTTTCAGAACGTCGAGATTGTTCAAGTATTTGATCTTAAAAGGAAGTTAGTAACAAGAAATTATTATGAATTAATTTTAGGGATAGTAGATTAACATCTGCGCAAGTGACAACTAGAAATTTAAGTATGGCAGTTGCTGAATGCTTCTGGAAAATGGTGCGCGAAACAGTTGAACAGCAAGCTGATGCTTTTAAAGCAACTAGGTTTAATTTAGAAACGGAATGGAAAAATAATTTCCCAAGGTACTAAATGCAAACATTCATTAAATATAAAATATGCAACTATTTTATTTTTATAGATTGCGGGAATTAGACAGGGATGAATTATTCGAAAGAGCAAGAGGCGAAATTTTGGACGAAATAATAAATTTGTCTCAAGTATCGCCGAAAAAATGGGAAAATTTGCTTCTAGACAAATTATGGGAAAAAGTCTCGCATCACGTTTTCGAAAGTATTTATTTACCTGCTGCCCAAAGCGGCACATCAGGTGAATATTTAAAAAAATATTTATTGTGTTGCTTATATAGAAAAAATGTAATAAATTGGCGCAGTCGGTAGGACGCGCCCATAAGAAACTTCCAATTTTTCAAAAGGAAATTTTTCAGGTACGTTCAATACAACCGTGGACATAAAGCTCCGCCAATGGGCCGAACAAGCTCTGCCCGCAAAGTCAGTCGAATCAGGCTGGGAAACTCTCCAAACCGAATTCCAACAATTCATGCAACGCGCTCGCGAATCAACCGATCACGACGATATTTTTGATCAATTAAAAGCGGCTGTTGTTGACGACGCCATGAAACGTCATTCCTGGGAAGATAAAGCTTCAGAAATGTTACGAGTTATACAATTAAATACTCTTGAAGATCGGTCCGTTACTGACAAACGCGAATGGGACTCGGCGGTTAAATTTTTAGAGAATTCGGTTAAAGAAAAGTTGTCACAAACGGAAAATATGTTGAAGGAAATGCTAGGACCGGGCGCAAAGGATCGGTGGTTGTATTGGAAGTATCAAACTGAAGATCAGTCGAAAAGATGCTACGTCAAATCCGAATTAGATAAAATTTTGTATTCCGACTATGTAAGTACCAATTATTAAGAATTTACAGTTTCGGTTTTGAAAAAAACTATATTTATCGCAGAAACATCCACCGTCGTTGAGTTATGACGAACTCACAACAGTCAGAAAAAATCTGCAACGAAATCATGTTGAAGTAGATAACGAATACATCCGTGAAGTGTGGCATCCGGTTTACCGTCGACATTTCCTGAAACAAGCTCTGACAAGAGCGTACGATTGCCGAAAAGCTTTTTACTTGTATCACCAACAAGGAACAGACTCAGAAGTATGCTAAAATATTTGAAACAATTGCAGGTTTGATTCTATTCTGTTACAGGTTGAATGCTGCGATGTTGTTTTGTTTTGGAGAATACAACAAATGATGAAAGTAACTTCGAATGCCTTGCGGCAACAAGTTATGAACAGAGAAGGTAAAAATTAATAAATTGTGTTGTTTTTTGTTAATTGTTTTTATTACAGCAAGGAGGTTGGATAAGGAAATAAAAGAAGTGTTAGAAGATTACAGTCAAGACGCTGAAAAGAAACAAAAATTGCTTACAGGTCGTAGAGTAACTTTAGCTGAAGAATTAAGTAAGAAACTTGATTCGTGAAATAATCAGGATTTTATAATAATTAATTTTTCAGAACGTGTACGGCAAATTCAAGAAAAATTAGAAGAATTCATTCAAGCTTTAAACAAAGAAAAATAATTCTATAGGTTTGTTTCCATTTGTTATAATATAATGATACCCCGTTTATATTGCTTTATTTTTTATTTATTGTCAATTGTTGTAAATAATTGAATCGTTTATTATAATAAAAACGTTGCACACTTTTTACCTGCCTTACATTTATTTCGTTTTGAATAAAAAAACGAATCAGAAGTAAAATGAAGCAAACAAGAAAAATATTGAATTTTTCAGCAATTTGTGGGCATTTAGCACTGCCATCTATTGACTTTATGTTGTAAGTAAGGACAGGAATGTCCAAATCTGATTGTTTTGTGGAAAATAAAGCAATTATTCATAAAATATTGAATTGTGGATCTTCTCACTAAAATGTTTTTAATGTTTCAGGGTATTAATGCAAGTTGATGTACAAGAGCACGTCTCAATTTATTTAAAACATGGCTAACAACACTAAGGTAAGTGCTTAATAATATTTACAGATAAGTACTCTATACACAAATAGATCATCTTCTATAATCTAATAGGCGGCATATTTTTTACATCTTTCTACAACTATACATATAATAACAAGGTAGCAAGTATAAATTTAAGAAATACAAGATCACCAACAATTAGGAATTGTGACAAAACATTGAAAATGTTGAAATATGCAAGTGTTTAGGAATAGGAAGTGGAATATACTATTGCACAAAAATATTTCTTAGGAATAACAGTCTTTAATTTGTCCCAATGGAAATCACTCGAAACGCGTTTTACTTCACTTCAGTGGACAAAAAGATATTTTATTTTGAATATTAACAAATTATCGCCTTTTATGATTTTGAGTTGACGAGTTTTCCTAATAGTTGTATTGAGAAAAAATATTCTTAGTGTCCAGTGTTGTGAAGCATTGTAAACTGTTCTTTACCAGGGCCGCCACATGCTATCATTGCATTCATTGTTCTTGCTGAAATCAAGCGGTTTTTCCACTTGCACGGCTACAGGCGTTTGATTCTCCACTTGTGTCCGCGCTGTTTCCGGTGTCGAACTCGTTTCCGGCATAGGTACTGGCGCACCTACTTGATTATTCAAGTTAATTCCTAAAGCCGCGGCGAGTTGGATATAATGTGACGGCAAAACAAAAACAAAATTGCCATCATACATCCGAATGACGTTATTCGGAAGTGTTGCTATGTGTTGGGGAGCGACACCTACTTCCGGTTCCATTCGAGAGGATACATCACTGTTGTTGTTTATTTCTTCTGCTGTGCTTGAATCTGCTTCTAACCGTATCTTCTTCTCTTCTGGACTTCCTCCAAACATTAAATCAGTCGGTAGAGAAGATTCCGAAATATGTGCCATTGGTTCTAATTTTGTAGTGTTGTATTCCATTGCGCTAGGATTGGAGGTTGATATTCTTTTATTGTCAATTTGACAATTCAGCATTTCTTTGAACATGACGTCTGGTTGGGGAGGCTGTTGTTGTTGAAGGATGGTTGGAGCAGTAGTCGCTTGAGGGCTTATATCGGTATCTATTTCAGATACGCAGTTTTCTAAGTGGCGAATCAGACGTTGTCGGACACCGGGTTCTATTACTGACATTGTCTGCGCGTCGGGAGTTTCTAAATAGCGCTGAACTTCGCGGACGCAGTCTGCGTAGCCTGCCCGGTATTTATTTATACCTGAAAACAAAACAAAGCAATTAACAACAAATTTTTTAACCGAATTTAAAAATTCTAGGAATAATTCGTGATTTTATAGTCACTAAAAATTATTTAAGGGTTCATCTTCTTTTAAAACAATATAATTTCAAAAATATCGAATAATTGTATTAAAATTTTCAAATCATCTCTTTAATAATTTAAGACACACTGTTGGCGCCACCTCCGCTTGACACATTTTCTACAATGCATTGCATTCTTCTATTCTACCTTATTGATACGTATATCAAGTTATATAAGTTTTTCTTCCGTTATATGAATTAATCGATTAATAAAACTATTGACATTTACAGTAAAGGTATAAATTATCATAAAAAAACCTTTTTTTTATTTACATGCCGTAATTGGTACTCTGAGTTTGGCTATTGGTAACTAAAATTAATTCTTAGCCACCAAGCGGTTATAAGCGGAACTATATTGTAAAGTAGATTCAATCTTAATTTCCATATAATCGTATGATACGTTACTCTTTTTGTTAGCAATATTTAGTGGCTTTTTTGAGATTGTTTATATGAAATTTTATACTACAATAGTTCTTAATGGATTTGTTCAAATTAATTCAGTGAAAAACACTTGGCTTTCGACTTTATTGTTACATTATATAACCTCAAAATTAGTCTTTCTCAAGACTATACTCTTCAAAATATGGAATTTAATCAAAGAATTGGTGATAAAAATTGTTGTGTTTATGGATTTCATTCCAAAATTAATCGAAATATGGATTTGAGTTTCCATAATTTTCCTAAAAAGGGGGAAAGTGTCTGTAGTAAATAAAGTTAGCAACTACGAATTAGTTAATAAACGAATTGTGTGGATTAGAAAAATTCGTACAAGAAAAGCTGAAAGCTCGAATGTACAATACAGAAATGTCGTAAATACTATCCCGTGATATTATTTTCTTTGAAGCTATGAATTTTATAACCTCACGTAGTCTTCCAGTTACAACTAAAAACCGTATTTCAATAAAATGATTTTGAAAGAAAAAACTATATATTATGAAAGAAGAAAGTCAATACTTTCCCGCACAATTGGAATTGAATTAAATCATTTAATGAAATACGAATATTTCTTTGGTGAATATCAACGTATTTACATTGTAAACAGACTACAAACTTGCCGTAAGCCCCTTTTGATCCGCCATTTTGTAAACACAGAGCTGCCTCCAACGGTAATTTCAGTTGCCAATACTGTACTGACGAGTCCTAATAAGAACGAAACTCGTGTCTAAATTTGCTTCCAGTGTCAAAACCTACTCTCAGATTTAAATTTTTGTGGGACAAATTAAGATTCAGAATTTTAATTTTATATTGAATTAATTGTCATATATCGAATATATATTAGGATGTGGATCTTCACTTGGCAGAAAATTGATTGAATTAAAAAAACGTCTGAAGCTGGCTGGATTTAAACTTGCGCATATTTCACTTGTAGCTCAAGTTACGCAGAATAGTAGAACTGGTCCAAAACCGGCGAATACTACTACTTACATACACTTGTGCATTATGTCATGACATGAGGCCAAATATGCCGAGACGAGGCTTACCGAATCACGAAAATTATTGTCCGAATTGATTGTTTGCAAACGTGATGCAAAAGGGTCATCTTTAAATATGTACGCAGAAAGGGGAGGGGGGCAATTTTAGTCTTGATATGAAGGACGTTATTCATTTTGGCAATATTGACAATATTTTGACAATATTCTTGAATGAAAAACGAATATCAATCAAGTCTTTTACCCAATACGGGTATGACAGACACTTTTAGTGCATTTGATACAGCCGTAGAATGCGGTTAAAATATTTGTCTCTGAAACCGTGAAATAATTCTTTGGGTGGGAGGAGATCAGTTTTAGTGAAAAATTATTATTTATTGGGAAGAAAATTGAAATAAAGTAAAAATTGATGCAGCGTGACAAAAGGGGAGGGAGAGATTAAACATGTGTAAAAATTTTGCGTGACGCCTCTTATCGATGACATACAGGATTTTGGAGGGGAAAATCAGCTTTTGTGGCTGAGTAGAGTATTAAAAAAAATGGTGAAGGGTCACGGGATCCCCAAAAGAAGCGAAGCTCCTACGCATTTTACCACTACAAGGAATATTTTCAGTAATTTTTTGTAAAAAAACAATGTATTATTTATATTTAATATACAACTGTAAGCCAAATAAGCGTGAATAAAAAGCAAAACAGATATTTTTTTCGACAGAAAACAATGTAAAAATATAAACTAGATTAAAGTTCGAAATATGTTATGATGAATTACGAAAAATTAAGTTAACGCTTAGGTGAGGGGAAGAGAGAAAGGGGAATGGCAGCCAGCAGCAGTAGTAAAGGCCGCTTGGGTGGGGGCGAAAGAGAGAAGAGAGCTGAAGAGCAGCAGCAGCATCCGAGGCTGTCTGGTGGGGAGATAGTCGGTGTCGCTCGAAAATCTGTCGGTTTTCGTCATTTTACTGCTCATGCAGAGAATCATAACGTCGCGATAGAAGCTTAGCGCGACAAAGAGAGAGGGAGGGATAACAAATTTGTGAAAATTGTGATGCCTCTAATAGATAGTCTCACAGTAGATTTTGGAGGGCGGAAGTCAACTTGTGTGACATATTGAGTGAGAGCGTGACAAAAGGGGAGGGAGACATTGAAAATTATAGATGACATGTAGGATTTTGGAGGGGGAAGTCAGCTTTTGTGACGCTTTACTGCGTAAAGTATCAGAAGAAAAGGATGCAGCGCGACAAAGAAAGAGGAAGAGTAAAATAATACGTTAAAATTTTGATGTCTCTAATAGTTGGTCTCACATTAGATTTTTGAGAATGGAAGTCAACTTGTGCGATGTATTATTGATTAAGTAAAAATGTAGGTATTGTAGTCCACTTGATTTTATTAGAATTGCCTATAAATAAAGTTCGAACGTTTCGGATGCGCATCCATCCATCTTCAGCTTTCTGTTTTCTGTATTGAAACAGAAAGGTGAAGATGGATGGGTGCGCATCCGAAACGTTCGAGCTTTAATAGTCAATAGTTAAGAGTCAGAGTCAAATTGCGTGACGTATTACTAGGTGGAGGATTGGGAATTTTTTGTTTAGCGTGACAAAAGGGCTAGGGGTTAGATGTGCGTGACGCCTCTTATGAATGGCTTTGTACAAGATTTTGAATGGATAGAAACATTTTTTGTGACGTATTACTGCGTAGAGTATTAAAAAAAATATGCAGCGCGACAAAGGAAGAGTAAGGGATGAAAAATGTGTGAAAATTTTGATGCCTCTAATGGATGATCTCACAGTAGATTTTACTGAGTGAGAGATTGAAAAAAAAATGTGATGCAATGTGCAAAAGAACGGAGGGGTTGAAGATGCGTGAAATTTTGGAGTGATGCCTCTTATGAATTACTTCATACAAGATTTTGGAGGAGGTGGACTCTTGTGACGTATTATTAGGTAGGGGGTTGAAAAAAATGTGATACAGCGTACAAAAGTAGAGAGGGGGGAAAAATGCATGACGTCTCTCATAAATAGCCTCATACAAAATTTTATTGGACGAGGGCGAGATTTTGTGACGAATTATTGGGGAAAAGACAAAAATACATAAAAATTTTATGTAACTTCCATATTTTCACAACTAGGTACAAGCGTAAATAGTAAGAGTATAAGATGACATTTGAACATGGATCGGTGACAGATGTTGCGCAGTGCTGCCAACATAACCATTAAATTTAATTTAGGTTATGTGACTTGAATGTCATGCCTTTCTTTATATTTGTATATTCGAATAGGTAATTTAATTATATATTCTTATATTACTGCACCATTAGTCTTACCAGGTGTATCTAAATTTCTATGTCTCTGAAAGTGCCTGACGGTGAGCTCCAAAATATCAGCCTTTTCTAACTTGGAGTGTTTGGTATTGTCACTTTTGGCTGAATCTAAAATAAGCGTTTTCAGCACCGCCAGGCTCTGGTTAATCCTGGCTCGTCTCCGCTTCTCCATGAGAGGTTTATTGGCTCTCCTTGGTTCGGACCCAACCTGCTGCACTTGTTGTGCTGACGGAGAAGGTGTCGACTGTCCACGTGAAGAGCTTCGTTTCGTTGACGATGCCTTTGCGGTCATCGCTCAATGCATCTTGGGATTACTCCCAAGAGATTCACACAGATTACTCAATGAGAAAAAGTTGCGTTTTTTTCTCACGATTATTCTGTGAATAATCGTAAATCTATTTACTACCAAAATCTTAAAGCGCAAAAATTTATTTTTCAATATGGCACTTTTTCAAAATTCTATTGCACTTTAAAATTTGTTACACTATACTTTTCTACAATTTGAATTTTTGAAATAGAATTTTTTTGAACTTTTTTAACTGGCGTTTATCACTCGTGCGTGTTTATGGGTTGATGGTTGGTACACAACTGCTTCGCAACAACTGCGAACGTCGACTGATGAGGCGTTCGACGGCGCTTGTTAAGTATCCTCCACTTCATGCGCTGCGCCACCATTGATCTTAAAAAACTGGATAGTTTACATGTTTCAAAAAACATTCTTTTGGTGGAAAAAGAACTAATATGTTAAGAAGACCTCCTGTAGTGAAATCCTAAAACAATTATTGCTATTATTATTACACTTGACAAAACACGGATGTAGATTCATGTAGCCCAATTGTGTGAATCAAAGACATTACAGCCAAACAAATTGGAAATGTATAGTTCTTGGCGTCATTTAATGGAACGTTTACCGCATCCTTTGAGTACAATATCAGTGGTGTTTTGTCGGTGGTGGCGGTTGATCGCGGCGCGGCGGCTCGGCTGGCGTGTCGGTGTGCTGTGTGCGCCGCGCGGTGGGCCGCAGGTCGAACCTCCGGCCGTGCGTGTTGCCGCCGCCGCACTCTACCACCCACCCCGCTACGCCGCGACCCTCGCTCACCCGGGGGCGGACAGCGGCGGTCGCGTGCCGACACCACCCAGCCCGATATGACCGGCGACGGATGAAAGTCACTTCCACGTAGTTATTTCAGCGAACTGCGCATATTGCACAGCGAAATACCAAACGCCTTTTTTTTCATTTTAAAACGACACAAACCCAACTAGATACAAGTTGAAAAAATGTCCTTCGTTACCTTCGAAGCAAACTATCCAAGTGCCCAAAAAAATAATACCCCAATGAGTCTTTTTTTTGTTGTACATCTCAATTTTTACCTGTATCTCCATGAAATTTTATATGTTCCGTATTAACATTGTGCCCAACCATTCTTTGGAGCTTTCCTCAACAAATTAACCATTGTTGGTGCTTTCTATTTCAACCCAATTTTACAGTTCTAATATTCGATGAATTTCCTGTGAGAATTTAAAGTCAAACATACAAAGTAATCCCGGTCCTCCCAAGACACTATTTTTGAGCTCGATTCTTCCAATCCCACCAGCCAGGTATAATTTTTGAAATAAAAATCCGCTGTGGCCACACAGTACTTCTCCGATCATAAATTTCATGGCCAGTTTAATCGTTGTTTCAGGAATTTCGAGTGTCGCATCAAATAATTGCATATTTCAAAGTCAAAGCTGTCATTGTTAAAGTGACAGCTGTCATTGTTAAAGTGACAGCTGTCATTGGTAAAGTGACAGATGGTGGTTATTTTTTAATCCTTACATAAAATAAGTATTTTTGAGATTTTTTTTGCGAATTGCAAAATTGTTTCTTCAAATTGGATATTGGATTTTGTAAGACATATATCTTTTTCACGTAGAATATCAAGGTGAAACAGTACTAGTTGTTTTTGTCTAGTCTAATTTTGTTTTGGAGTAATGTAAGGGTTTCCCACTTACAATAAATTTATATTTTGGTAGATTGGGTTCTTTGCTGAACTGTTGACTTAATTCACTACCTCTCCACTAGTGGAAAGACACAAAATAAAGCAGCCGTCGATTCACCTCCTGCTCCTCCAAATTATGAAATGAAACTGATTAAACACACTTCCAAGAAGTGATGTTCTTTCTTGAATTGCCGAAATGCAACTAACTAAACGCACTTCTATCAGAGCTGGAACTAGGGCATTGGCGCTCATGGCGAATCATAAAATTGCGCCCCTATTTTTATGAATATGAGGCAAAAAATATATATACCTATATACTTTAAACCAAGTGATGACTATAAAAACCAAATTATAATCAATCAGGTACATTAAATATAACTAACATCATCTTAATATCTATATATGAATCAAAAATCGATGTCATTATACAAAAAAATCTGCTGTGGCCACACAATATCTCCTGGACCATAAATTTCCTGACCAGTTTCATCACTGTTTCAGAAATTTAGAGTGTCGCATCAATTACATATTTCAAAGTGGCAGCTGTCATTGTCAAAGTGTCATCTGTCATTGTCAAAGTGACAGCTGTCATTGTCAAAGAGATAACTGTCAATGTTAAAGTGACAGATGGGTTATACTTTAGTCTTACATAAAATAAGTATTCTTGAAAATAAATAGTCCTTTTCTAGATTTTCGGAGCCTTCAGTTCATTGGAACATACAGTTTTGACATTTGACCGCCGGAAGTATCATTTAAAGATGGTAACGTGGATTTCACTAATTAATATTCATTCTTGATATCTACTAATTTTATCGACCCGAGAGTTTTAAATTAAAAGCAAACTAGATATCATTTGAATAATTTGTTAAATAAACAATTGATGTCGTTTAAATATCCTCTTTGACACTTCCACTACAATTACATATCTTCGCAAGAGCCTTAATTTGATACCAAACACGATAGAGCTAAATTACTTAATTTAAAAGAACAGTAATTGACGAACGTTTGCATATGATGTCCGAATATGAGTGATAATAATCCTAATTTCAGATTATGATTCTCATTATTTTTTTGCTTTATAAAAACAACGAATTTCCTAAAAATTCAAATTTTAATAATGACAAATGAATTGCGAAAAATGTTTAGGATAAATTCTAGTCAATTTATATTCTTTGATAAGTACAACCGTTTCTAAAATATACGCAAAAAAATCAAAAAGTTCTGGTACCACTGATTGAAAAAAGCTCATCTACGAACTTGAACCTAGCTTTTTGATGAAAAACTTGAATATGAAATTTCATTCGAAAATTCGTGTGCTTTCTCAAGTTATCGTGCTTCCACACAAACGAACCGACAGACAGACCGACTTTATTTTTTAAATTTCATCTTTTGGGTTCAATGAGGTCTAAAACCAGAATTAATTAATTCTGAGCAGTAGATGAAACGTTAAAAGTTAAAAATATATTCTTCTTTAACAAATCAAGCGTAGCGGGTCGCTCGGCATTCCTAACACAATGCATGAAATGCAGAAGCTAGACTATTTGCTGATAGAGCAGTGCACATCTCCAATAACCAATATAAACCCAAGTAAAATTTTATAGTTTTTAAATTTGAATTTGAATGATTTGCTTAATGCAGTTCATAGAATTTTGCGCCCCCTAGGAGTCTGCGCCCGTGGCAGGGGCCACCTTCGTCACGCCCTAGTTCCGGCTCTGAGTCTTCTAATAAGTGATGCTCTATTGAATTGCCTTGTTTATTTTTGTATCACTTTTTCTGATGAAGACTTTCGGATGGAGTCGAAATGTCAAAAATAAAAAGAAATATTCAGAATTTAATCCAAAAAATCTATTTATTAAAAATTTAAATATTTTGACATTCAGAAATAAAACATTAAAAAAATGTTCACATACAAAATAAGGTTTTTAAAGATGTTAATTTCAATAGAATTATTTAATAATGACAATATGAAATTATCATATAAGGATGTTTCACAATTCACAAAAAAACTAATTTTAATAGAAAACAGGTTAAAAAAAAAAGACAATATAAAATTATGATATAATATGTCTCAAAACTCACGCAAGAACTAATTCTGATAGAAAACATGTTTTAAATTAAAAATTACGAATTTTTTATTGAAGCATAAAGTATATGAGCATGGAATATTATGTAGAACAAATTGTCTTCACGGCTTTGTTGGCACATACGGACTCTTGTAGAAATTTCCACGGCCGTTTTATTTACTAAATGTGACAGAATTTCGTTGATACAGCACTCAATTCCAAAACCATAAGTCGTTCACATCCATACCTTACAATATAGGCACAAAATGCTGGATTATCATGTCGCGATAGCGAGCACCATCAACTGTTATTGCTTGATCAGTTGTTTTTTCGAAGAAGAATGGTTCGATGATGCCTTCAGCCTAAAATCTGCACCAAACAGTGACACGTTGTGGATGCATTTATTTCTCAACAATCACTCGTGAATTTTCTGAATCCCAAATGCGATAATTCTCACAAGTAACGAAGCCATCAAGATTCAAATGAACGCCATCGCTGAAAATTGATAGTAATGCAGACTCGAATCGAGTATTATTATTTGTAGAATGACAGATCCCAATAATAATGTGACGTGCGAGAGTGGGGGAAGCTCGTAAAGACGATGTAGTATGGGAGGAGCCTTTCGTTCTCGGTACGCCGCGCCGCGTCGCAGTACATCACCCGTCCCGATGGAAGCCTCTCGTAATATTCTAGAAATGGAAAAGTCGAGAAGTAGAACATTCGAGAAATCGATATTTCTCTATATAAGGCCAAGCAAAGGAGTAGTAGCAGTAGTAGTAGTATTACTGGTGAAATGGAACAAGAACAGTGAATATCGAACAGTGAAGTAAACAGTGTATATAAATAGTGAAATATAAATATCTGCGAGTTTGTTTAAGTTAGAATTAAGTGATAAATAAATAAATATAGTGTTATTAGTGACATCAGAAGAATAAAACTTTTATTACTATTTAAATTATTAAATAGTGACTTTTATTTAATCACAAACTATATTTCTTCAAGCGATAAACATTACAATAATTTTGTTTGAAAAATAAACATCCACTTGTTGTTCGATAATTTATTCTCCGCTGTGTATGGTCAGGAGGCTTCAGTTATTGAGTCAATGGAACTTTGTAATCTTTCGTGAGAATACACTACAATACAGAGAGCTTCTCGAAATGTCCAATTGTTAAGCACGGTGCCGAATTGATGTTCTTGGATTCGTCGTAATATTCTCGCGAGTTGTTTCCATGTATTGTGTTGAAGGACAGAGTATTCAAGATCTCTAATTGATCTAATCTCCCAAAATTTTTCAATCAATTCGTAGTTGTATTATTATAAAAAAGTATTCATCAAACATATTGCTACAAGATTCATAATTTCATATAATTTTGAGGCCTAGTCCTGTACGTACAAGTATTTGTATGTACTTTAACAAACTGCAATCGTTTGTATCTCGAAAGAGACAATTCTAAGACGACACCTAAAGCCAAAGCCTATCTTCAAGAAAAATATTGATCCATATTCGATCCGTGGGCTAGATAGCCTGCAGCCCTCTAGAGCCAAATCTAGCAATCTCTACTACAGGAAACAGTCCTTTGCTGTTTACAACAAAAAGACCATTTTGGTTATTATTGAACAGGCCAAACAAAATAGGCTAGTCCTAGTAGATATTGACAGAAAATCATGACCGTCTACAAGTGAATTATAAGCCAACTTTAAAGATAGTAAAGCAAAATAATTGGTAAAAAAATAATTACTTACCGTCTGCAAACAAAACAAATGATAATTTGTAAAGGAAGGTATGGTTTAAATTAATTAAAACGCAGTGAGTGTAAATAAGTTCTTTAAATATTTATTGTAAATTTAGATCCTTTCAATATGAGAACTTTCATCTAACTGACTATCTCAAAGAGTCGAGGGGCTGTTGTGTGTGGTTACAAAAATATACACAGAATTAAAATGATTTGTATGCATAGTAAAAACGTCATCAGAAAGAAAGACGTGACCTGATATTGAGACATTATAATATTTGTTTAGTCTAGAGCATCTTGAAGTGAATACAGTTTTTGTAATTAAATTAACACCCAAAACCAACAATTTGGTTCATGAAAAAGGGTGGAAGGAAGTTGCAGACATATACAATGTGCACATCACCTGATCTACAAATCTGGAAATTATGGGGAATGTGGAAAGAGTTGGAACTCTAAGTGCATTAATTTGGGACCACATCTCCAGAGAAGTGCTTTAACAAATGGAAAACATTATTGAATTCAGTTTATTTTTCATCAATCTTCTACTCTATTCCCTTTAAATGCTTTTGTGGCGATGGCTTTCTGCCGGCATAGCGTGGTCGTGACGCTCGCTTGTGTTGGCAGCACTCACACTCACATTGCCGATCCTCCATCGCCGACATACATCCAAACCGCGTGGGTAGCACTATGCTGAAGCTGTGTTACGAAGGGGCCCCTGGGGGAGGAGGTGGCAGCCACCAGACCGACCGGCCGGTAGTTAGACCTCCGAGACGCGTCTGCCTGCAAAGCCCAGTCAGACACTTGCTTATACTACGGTTACAGATGGTACAAGCAGCGGAGATTCTGAGATGAAAAGTGCGTACGTTACATCAAGTGCGAGATAGGCTCGTATATCAATGAGGAAACTCCAGAGAAAACATTTTAAAGTAGATACGACCCTTGGAGGTCACACCTGGAAGTTTTTGATTTTCAAAAAAGGGTTACCAAACTTAGAGTGCTCAAAGACCCCTACATAACTTAAGACAACCTTGATTACCATTCAGTGTATTTTTTTTTTTTGCTTCACACCGTTACACGATCATAATATAAAGATTCCTTCCGTTCGGTCAAACCTACTTTCCGCAGGTCAGGTACCGCGTCGAGCTATAAACGTCCGCAGGGAAACAGTTTATTATCAATGATGGAGTTAATTTATCATACAGGCGCCAGATTGTTTACATTGTTAAAGCGACAACAGTGACCTTCACTTATTCAAGAACGAGTGAATTTATTCAGCTTTCATTTAAGACAAAATCAACTGTTAATTCTTATTGTCAATAGTTAATAAATGAATATCGCATCAATTTTTCCAATAAACGCATCATAAAGGAGTTAAAAAATTTAGCATTATCATTTACGTGGTTGGTGTGATGACTAAATGCACTTCATGTGCTTATCTGTGCGCAATGACGTCACCCGTATGCTATCCGCTGCCTATCAATTTCCCAAGCTGTTTGTGGAGTCTTTTTTCGTATTTTGCCACTGTTTGTTTCTGTTATAAGTCGCTTATTGACCCTCATGTAAACTTAGTAATTGATTAGTGTTGTGCGTCAGGCTGGGTTGAGTTTGCCGCGTGGAGGCGACCGCACGCTTGCTTGCCGCCTTCACTGTGCGATACCATCATCTCGCTATGTGTGTGCGATAAAGATAGCGCTACCCGCGGCGTGAACAAAGAACATCCCGACATCGCCACACCGCCACGCTTACTGACGCTCTGCATCACGGCACGTGCGTGACAGAAATACTCACCAACACATACACACACATTCAGCACGCATTGCATAAAGCGAGCAGTCATTGAACAAAAAGGACAGATGATAAGTTGAAATATGTGAGAGAGAGAGAAGGAATGCACGTGCAGGATGTTAAATTCACGAACGGCAGGCAGGACGGCCTACGCACTTACGTAACTGCGATTCTAGGACCCCTGCAAGTAGCCTTTCCCCCAAAGAGGAAAAATTGCTCGCCGGTGGAATGAAAAAATTAGTATTCCCTAATACCAACTATTAGTATTCACCTTTAAAAATCTTTAACAAATATAATAATAACTAAATTTAGTTTGATTACATTTGTATAAGAATAGAAGCTTTCAGAATTATTGTTGCAATATTTTCAATTGAATTATTCAATATTTTAAAATTGAATTAATATTCCACCGTTTTCTGTAATTATTTCCCTAATGTATAAGAATAACAGTTGGTTTATGCGCCGCTCATAGATGGCAGCACATATTTTGACTATTTTCTCCAGCTGTTCTATGTGAAAGTGCAATGAACTTGTGCAGACAATATTTTTATCTGAAAAAATATGTAAGTGAAGTGAAGTAACGTAGTCTAAAAGAATGTGTAGTAAACAGGTGTAATTGCATCCTCGTATTACAATCATCAACGACTAAAAATATTGCACCTAAATTCCTGGTACACTGCCTTGAGTATTACTTCTATATCTTTCTCTTTCTCTCCAATGCTGCTTGTTATATCCCTGTCTCTTTTCAATAGGAACACGTTCATATTTCAGCGCACAAAAGCCCTGAATGTATTTATCTTCTTCGCACTAATGTCCCACACCCATTCGTCTTCTTTTTGCCTTCGACATGATTTAGTTACTTCTCTTTTCCACTAAGGATTCGTTCGGTATTGTTGTCCTTGTTTGCAGCAAGACTGTTTACAAAATGTTAGTTAGCGAAGCGCTAAATCACGCCTGCGATCGTCAAGATTTTCGATTTTTTTATTTGATGTTTAGCTGTTTTTTATTTGACCTTGCGGTTTTGCATAAAAAATTGACGCGCTGTAAATAAATTCCAAGAAATTTTTCAAATAAAGTTGCTATTTATATTTCATTTGTCTATCAGCAAAATTGTAATCAACAAATTTATGTCATACGTAGTAGCAAACAAAGTAAAACAACAGCTACCTCACAAACAAAACAACGTGAAAATCAAATTGGCGCTGGGCAGACAACCATGTACGTGTAACATGCACTGTGAATAACGAAGTGTTTCCCCACCTACGCAGCGCAGCGCGGGTGCAGTTGAGTTGTGAAAATCCAACGTAATCAACTAATTTGTAACGGCTCGGGCTAATTATAACGTTGGAGTTGATATTCTGCCCACGGCAAGAGCAGGAGAAGAAAATTCTGCTGCAGAAAAACAGGAATAGCGCAGTATAACACCAACAATATTATATTAAGGAATCTGTACGTGCTAATTACCGATGGAACCATTTAGTGCATATAAAATATTCAAAAATTAAGAGATCGTCCAGTGGTCGAAATTCGTCTGTGAATCATTATGTTGCAAAATTTGACCGTTATTGAGTTTAATCTCCCATCCTCAGATGTTCCAGGTGAAATTACCTTGGTATTCGACGCTCAAATCTCACTTTTCTTCGATGCGCACGATTTACAGTTTTCTCTCCACGTAGAATTGGAAATAGGACATCTGTATATAATTTTAGCTTCCAGCACTTCTTCTCTGCATGAACTTCAAGTCTGCTATATCTCACATTCCTTCGTGCGCGTTACAAAGTTTTTTTTTCTTAATCAAAATGGAACACTCTGTATATAATTTAAGCATTCTGCACTCCTTCTCTAGAAAGTATGCCATATCTCACATTTCTTCATGCGCACGATACAAAGTTTTCTCTCCACGTAGAATTAAAATAGGACATTCTGTATATACTTTTAGCTTCCTGCACTCTTTTTCCATATAAACTTCAAGTATGCCAAATCTCACATTTTTTTATGCGCGCAGTACAAAGTTTTCTCTTTTCGTAAAATTAAAATTGGACACCATGTACATAATTTTAGCTTTGTGCACTTTCTTCTCCACACAGACTGCAAGTATACTAAGTCTCACATTATTTCGTGTTCGTGCGCACGGTACTAAGTTTTCTCTTCACGTAAAATTGAAATGGGACACCTGCACTTCTTCTCCATATAAAATTCAAGTATGCCAAATCTCACATTCCATTTTGCGCGCTGTACAAAATTTTCTCCTCACGTGAAATTAAAATAGGACACCTGAATATAATTTTCGCTTTCTGCACATCTTCTCCATAACAACTTCAAGTATGCTAAATCTCACATTGCTTTGTGCAAGCAATATACTTAAATTGGGGGCCGAAAGATTCCTCTTGGCGTATTAATATATAGATTTTTTATATATATTTTTTTGCATTGAGAAAATTCAATGCGTCTGTTTTTCCTCAATGTCCAAACCTATTCTCTCCCTATTTCTCACTATTTCTTTCTCCCCATCGTATTATGTTGAACGTCAGTCGGTGCGATCAGGAGCAGGAGTTTGTGGGTGGTAGTCATGACTTCAGGGACATACAGGATAGGGAAAAAGCTACATCATCCCTATATTCGGCTGTTGTCACTGACGTCGCGTGCCGGCTATTGATGTAACACTAACAGCAGACCTAAAATAAAAATCTGACGTGAACATCACGTGACTTACTTGTACATCATTGGATATATATATATATATATATATATATATATATATATATATATATATATATATATATATATATATATATATATATATATATATAAATACGATGTGATTTTGTGTTTGATCATATATATCATTGGATATATATAATCAAACACAAAATCTCATCGTTCCACAGTTAATCGTTTTGGATTTACCCAAGAGATTCTAAAAATTTGTCAAATAAAATGCGCTTTCAGCCAAGTCCGTTGCTATGGAAACAGTAAGCCATTATTCTTATACTACAACATTCCTAAATACTGATTTCCAAAATTCTACGACTACCAACAGATCTGAATTCATGCGCAAAATTAAAAAATAAATTCCTACTGAAGTGCACTTCCGGTTTAGTCTATTGTTATAAAAATAGTAGGCAATCATTCAGATGCTACAGCAGACTGAAATACCAAATTTCAATATTTTACACCTGATCGTTTCGAATTTATGCGAAAAATTCCAAAAGACTGTCAAGTAAAGTGCACTTCCGGCTCGGTGGATCTTAATAAAAATGGGATATGAGCATCTAGACGGTATAATCGTCCTAAATACTGAATTCTAACAATCTACGTTCAATCGTTTTGGATTTATGCGGAAAATTCAAAAAATGTTTTGAATAAAGTGCTCTTCCGGCTTAGTCGATAGCAATCATAATGCAGGGTGTATAACTAGATATTATAAAAGTGCCTAATACAAAATTTAAATATTCTATGACTGATTGTTTAGAATTTATGCGGAAAATTCAAAAAGTCTGTCATATAAAGTGCACTTCCAGCTCAGCCGATTGTTACAAAAATAAAAGATGACCATTAAGATGCTACAGCAATTTCAAATGCTAAATTCCAGTATCCTACGGCTGATCATTCTGGATTTAGTGGAAAATTAAAAAAAGGTCTTAAGTAAAGTGCACTTCCGATTTAGCCGATCGCAATCATAGTGCAAGATGTACAATAAGATGTTATAGAAGTGCTTAATACGAAATTTCAATATGCTATGGCTAATTATTCTAGATTTATGCAAAAAATTCAAAAAAAGTTTCAAGTAAAGTGCACTTCTGGCTTGGCCAATTCTCACAAAAATAGCAGATAACCATTCTGATACAACATCAAGTTCAAATACTGAATTTCAATATCCTGAGGTTGATCATTCTTGATTTATTGGAGAAATTCGAAAAAAGTTTCAAGTAAAGTGCACTTCCGGTTCAGACGATTGCAACCATAATGCGAGGTGCACAACTAGATCCTATACCAGTCATAAATATAAAATTTGAACATTATACGTTCAACCAGTTTTGAGATTTGCGAGTTACGAACGCACGCACGCACGAACATACGTACCGACATCAAGCCAAAAATAGTCAAAATGGATTCAGGGATGCTCAAAACGGATATTTCCATCAAAATCTAGAAAGATGAATTTTGTCGGTTTTACAATACTTACTTGTTACTTTGTACAAGTAAGTAAAAATTATATTGTAGTATATAGAGTTGTAATTGAACCCAAAATCAACTCAATTTATTTTATTTATACCTATTTAAAAACTTCAGAGGGAACATAAACATAGCAAATACATCGAGCGATCCCTAGGCTCTGCATTAGTTTATTTTGAAGCTAAATACTTGCGTCCGGTTATAAGGGGAAGAGAAAAGACAGGGACGCTAGTTGTCACTACCCGCCAAGCGCCAACATACAGCGTGTTGCCTAGTTTAAAATGTTTTGATGCGCTCATTGTTCGAAAACAACACAATTGATAAAATTTTAAGTTTTATTGTTGTGTTAAACATTTTTGTATTCGCAAATATTTATTTCAGACTGAATTTAGTACTGTCACTAATGTGAAATATTTTAAGTCATTAGTTCACATTATTATTTATTTGAATTCGCTATTTATTCAATATTTTGTTGTACTGTAATCCTAGTCGGTGTTCAATTGTCGAACGTGATTGACAGTCTATGGTTACTAGATGTTTGATCGTTGTCAGGCATTTGAATGCTGATTCATTGTTGTTCAACTGTCAGACATTTGAATGTAGACTCATTTTTGAAGTAGGGTACATAAGGCACGCGAGTTAGCGAGTCAGTTTATAAAATTAATATTTGCACTGTAACCTGTGATAATGAATTATTCACAATAAAATTTGTGATAGTATGTTTATGTTTTTGTCCAAGTTTTGAAGATCTAATTTTGAGCATTTCATATTTAATAAATTATTAAAAAATCAAAATCTGATTGTTTCACAAAATTACAAATTCAGGAGTCGGTTTCACACTATCGTCCTGAATAGGGCAGCAACTGTAGACACGTGTTTCGTCCTTATTAGGACTCTTCAGTCCAGTACAGTACAGTATAGTACAGCCGCAAAGCTAATGAAAATTAAGTTGATACATGGAATGCAGAAATATAAATCTGCAGCAGTGCCATTTACCATAATACAGCCGAAGTAGCAGGTGTTTCAATCGCCAAATAATCTTATTATGGTAACAATTATTGCAACAATTGTTGCTATGGATATCATCCATTAAATGAAGCTCTCCGACAATTGAAAGACCGGGCTTGAATTAAATAAAATACAGGATAACAGAATTAGTTTGTCAATAATTCTTTTTAACGATAACTTGAAATATTCAAGCATATTTTTCATGATTATTTTCTTCAATTTCAAATTATAGCCTAGCTTCAGGCTTTTTTAAAGCATAACACGCAGCCCGCACTACAACGGCGGGTGCCATGCCCATTTAAGTTTCTACTTTACAACAAATGCCACTACACTTAATCTATCATATTTCAACTGAATTCAAATCCAATCTTCAACCTGAAATATCCTAAAACTAATTTTCACACTCAATTCCAATTTTTAGTTTTTTCTAAATAATTAATAGTTATTTTTGTATTTCGTATGCGAAGTGATTGTATTTTGTTGCGCGTGAGAATGTCAATTTTAACCGAGACCGTAAGGTCGAGGTAACAAATTCATTCGCTTCGCATACGAAATACAAACAATATTTTTTCGCCAAATGTCAAAAAATAATAGATCAACAATAATTATTGTTTTATTCAGTAAAATGTAGGAAAAAAAGTACAAACTATAATAAATTTACAGTCACCTGGGTATTGTATCCAAAAGTATGCGCAATTGTTGTTTGATAAATAAAGAACTGTCAACAATTAATTTTTATATTCAAAAATAAGTATTTCTGTGTACAAATTCATATTTCTTTTTTATTAAATACCTGCTTGTTTCTATCCTTGTAGCATTACTAAACTGATTTATATTAGATTAGGTGTGCAAAAATATCTTTCATTTTTTTACTAGTGAAAAAATCACGAACTTTGCGTATCCATAACAATACAAAAATATCATGTTTTTTTGACAGTTGGCGAAAAAATATATTTTTTTGTCGAGTGAAGAATAAGTTTTGATCACGAGTTCGATGAAAGATATTTACCTAACAAAAAATTATCGTCCTCCTGATAATAATTCATATCATTATTCAGTAAAATAAATACTATTATCTATATAACGTAACGTGTCAACTAACTTCAAACATTCTGAAAAATTCCAGGTAAAATTAACTTGGTATTGGACGCTCTCTCCAAATCTAAAATAAAAAATATTCGTTTTCCATTCAAGATTTTATAGGGATATCCTCTACCCCTGCCCCTTGAACGAAAGGAAAATCGTTAAACTTTTACTTTACACATTTTTTCATTCGGTGCATATTTATCGATATATTCCAGCAAAAAATCATATTGACTTTGGCGGCAAATTCAAATAGGACACCCTGTATATATTTTTAGACTTCTGCACTCCTTCTCCATATAAACTTCAAGTATGTTAAATCTCATATTCCTTTATGAGCGCGGTACAAAGATTTCTCTTCAGGTAAAACTAAAATAGGTCATCTTGTATATAATTTCAGCTTTCTGTACTCTTTGTCAATATGAACTTCAAGTATGCCAAATCTCACATTCTTCCGTGCGCGCATTACAAAGTTTTCTCTTGACTGAATTTAAATGGGACATTCTGTGTATGAGTTTTATTTTTGCATTTCTTCTTCATTTAAACTACAAGTATGCCAAATCTCACATTCCTTCGTTTCCGCAGCACAAAGTTTCTTCTCCACGCAAAATGAGCTTCAAGTATGCCAAATTTAACATTCCTAACTGTGCGCGTTACGATGTTTTCTCTTCACGTATAATCAAAATGAGACAGTCTGTATATAATTTAAGCTTCATGCACTCCTTAATTTGAGCTTCAAATGTGCAAAATCTCACATTCCTTCATGCGAGCGATACTGAGTTTTCTCATCATGTAAAATTAAAATGGAATACTCTGTATATAATTATAGCTTCCTGCACTCATTTTTCATTTAAACTTCAAGTATTTCAAAACACACATTCTTTCGAGCGCGCTAAGAGTTTTCTTTTCACGTAATTTTAACATTGGACATCCTGTATATAATTTTCACTTTCTGCACTTCTTGTACATATAAACTTTGAGTATGCCAAATCTCAAGTTCCTCTGTGCATTCAATATGCTTAGAAAGGGCATCGAAATTTTTCTCTTCACGTATTAATATATAGATTAAAATGGCACACCTGTACATAATTTTCGCTTTCTGCACTCCTTCTCCATATGAACTTCAAGTATGCCAAATCTCACATTCCTTTGTTCATGCAATATGCTTAAAAAAAGGGTCGAAAGTTTTCTCTTGATCCTTGACGTATTAATATATAGATTTTAAAAATACTCTTTCAATAGGTTTCAAATGTTTTAATTGATAAAACAAAATCTATTTTTTTCGACAGGAAATTAAATTTTTCACTTAATGGTAAAAACCATTTTGTTCTGTGCTTATACAGGATGTAACAGAAATAAGTACATTAATTTTAACCAGTGATAAAACATCTTTTTTTATAATTTTTAACGAGTCGTTCAGGTACATAATTATCGGATCTAGTAGCAGTTATAATGATAAAAATGATTTTGACATATGTGAGTTATCAATTCCTTCAAATAAATTCTAGAAAAAAATCGATTATAATAATTTTTTCGCCAACTGTCAAAAAAACATGATATTTTTGTATTATTATGGATACGCAAAGCTCGTGATTTTTTCACTAGTAGAAAAATGAAACATATTTTTGCACACCTAATCTAATAGAATTTAGTTCGGTAATGCTACAAGGATAGAAACAAACAGGTATTTAACACGAAAGAAATATGAATTTGTACACAAAACTACTTATTTTTGAATATAAAAATTAATTGTTGACAGTTCTTCATTTATCAAACGACAATTGCGCATTCTTTTGGTTACAATACTCAGGTGACTGCAAATTAATTTTATTTTGTACTCTTTTCCTACATTTTATTGAATAAAACAATAATTATTGTTGATCTATTATTTTTTGACAGTTGGCGAAAAAATATTGTTTGTATTTCGTGCGCGAAGTGATTGTATTTTTTTTTTCCCTTTCGAATGAATTTGTTACCTCGACCTTGAGGTCTCGGTTAAAATTGACATTCTCACGCGCAACAAAAAAAACAATCACTTGCACACTTAATACAAAAATAAACTAATTGACACAAAAGTTTAAACCTGTGAAAATGTCTAGCTTTTCTGTTTACGATTTCGCAGGCAGTTTAGGATATTAGCTCAGCGAATTTATTTGGAACGATTTCCGAATTTTCATTTTTCACTAAAAATTGAATTATTGTGGTTATGCTAATGTATTTAATGTCAAAATATTGTGCACTTGTACACTATGATGAAAATACTATGAGATATTTAGAACTTATCGTTTATCTGAAACGTAAATACATTAATTTATGAATGAAGCACCTTTGTAATAGTTTTTTCTCATATTATTACAAACTTCACTCTTAGGTCGTTTCAATAATAGATCTGCTGAACAAATAAAATATTGTATCTTATATTTCAGAAAATATTTAAAATCAATTACCAAATTTAGTTTGATACATTTATAGGTTATGTTTTCTGTTCTTGAAGAATAGAAGCTTCAAGTATTTATGGAGCAATATTTTCAATTTAATTATTCATTAAATTAATTATTTTAGAATTGCATTTCATTGAATATACCACCGTTTTCTTCAAATAACTCGTTGAATGAGTTTTTCTTTATGTTTGAGAACCAACGATAATGAAGTTGAGAACAGCAACTACTTTTTAAGCTGCTCATAGATGGCAGCACAGTCTGGCACAGATTCTGACTGTATTCAGACTGTTCAAATCAGCTGATTCAAGTGCAATAAACTTGTGCAGAAAATCTAATTTTTAATTCTGAAAATATACGTGAGATTTCTGAATAGGAATCAAACTTCTTAACAATGACATATAAATACGACTAATAGACCAAATTATTGATTTCAGAGACAAATTTAGTCTTTCTTTCAACATATGCAAAAATAGAATTATCGAGGTGAGCGAATATCAATGTATTGCCAAAATACTGATATTTTTTCAGTTTCAATTGAATGATCGACAAGACTATGATGGCTCAAAATTGCAAAACACTCATTTTAATCGACAGCTGTCATTCTTCCAACAAACGAGAAATATTCAGTTCGAACCTTAGGTGCACTATGAAATTTTTAACAAAACTTTGATGAATTTTTACTCGACATCCAGAGGATTTACAAATAAAAATTATTGAGAATTATTGTTATGCTTGATAAGTTCTATTACAGGTTAAAATTAATGTACTTATTTGAAACTATTTAAATAAAATGTAATTTTTTCATTGGTTGGCTGATAAATTTTGGTCAAGGGGACGATAAGAATATTAATCTAATAACACAGCTCACACAAGTTGACATTTGTACTTTACAAATAACCTTAATAAGGGATCGGCATCAAATGTTGTATGAAGTGTGGTATGTTTCTAATTTCTTCATAATTTCTGTTTGGATATTTTGACACTAATTAAAAACCGACAATACTGCATAGAGAGTACAGCGCAAGTAGAGAGTTTAACAATTTAAAACAAATCGATGACAACTGCAGTACTACCAACTTGTATTCCCAAAAATATTAAATTTAGGGTATGCAATTTAACAGCCGCACATGTATTGAGGATGGTATATACGTTGCTTAAAAATGAAGTAATAATTTTGAAGAACAGATGATGATTCTCTTGTGAGTTATTTTATCTTTTATCAAAAAATAGCAATTTATGTAATGTGGTAAAGTGAATGTTGGAATAAAGGCGTGACCCAAACATAAGATATAAGACACTAATGGAGCAATTGTGGGGATGTTGTATCTAACATCCTCGAGGCTGTTGATTATAAACTGTCACAGGGAGTCGCGTGAGGCGTGAACCCCCTGAGAATTGTGGTCACGCTAACATCACGCCACAAAGCTAAGGGAAAGACCTACGAAGTGTGAGTTATAAAGAGAGAAAAAATATTTGTGTGAATCTAGGCAACTGTTTGTTTTGTCGCATAGCTACTTAGAAACAGTAGAGTAGCTGACGAATTATTGTATGCGTGTTCCAATTTGCAAAAGGAAGTACCAACCTAACGACATTCAACTTTTGACGTTTGAGGTTATGAGCAACTTTGTCATATTAGAAAAATGCTTCAGGAATTAATTTTTCCACATATTTATTTCAAGTACTAACCAGGCTCGTTACTTTTTCTCATTTCTTTTTATTCTTCTAATTGCCAACCTACCTTCAAAAATCCCTAGTCTACCGCTGCATGCTTACGCGTCGTAATTAGAGTAAAGCACCACCCAACCTATCTGTTGCCAACCTTTGTGACGGAGGTTTGAGGATTACGCATTGTCTGCTGTCCGTGACGTCTTTGTTCTGTTTTAACTTCTGTAGCTTCGTTTCTCGCGACACAGGCAGTGAAACCAGATGGCATAATTACACCAACGTTATTAATATGCGCCATGACGCCCTGCAAAGAAAAGAGAGGAAAAAAACGTTTAGGGATTTTCACGGGGGAAGGTTTACTTAATTTTTGACGTTTACAAAGCGAAACTTGAAGTTGGCCTGTTGTAATGTGATCATAAAACATAATATTAGAATTTTTGAACAGCAGCAAACTAATCACCGAGTAGTAGTGTGAATACTGCCGTACTGCCGGTTAAAATAGATTTGTAGGTAGCTTAACGGAGCTACATGTATTTTAAAATATCGATAAAGATCAAGACATTTAATTATAAATTTAACGAATATATACTGCATTTTATTAGATTAACCCATATTTCCAATATCAAATAAACAATCATTTATCCCAAATTACCTCTTCTTGTATCCGCTAGTACAGATCTATTAAAAACATAAACCAAAAAAACAAAAAACAAAACTATAAAACCGAAAAGAAAAAATGTTATATTAAAGCTGTGAATTAAAATTGAAGTTAAAGCTGATATCTCCTTCTGTACTAAATATAAAATAATTCGAACATCCCTTCAAAAAAATTACTAAAAGTTCTGCCACATTCTCCGGCAACAATTTCTGCATATTTTACAATTCCAAAAATTTATATTTCTCAAATATTTTTAAAAAAATTCTTGTTTGTTTGCTGGAACAAATGCTGGATATCATGTAGACGTGGTAACCAAGCCTAACGGCGCTGCTATCCTTGTTCGCTACATGGATGTCGGTGTTTATTTGTCTCTGTCTGGCAGCGCGCAGTTAACCACCGCCGCTCCACACCTCGCACTTCCGCCGACGCTGATGCCTCCGCCACCGCGACGCCCCGGACGAGCTCTGTGCGTTTGCTGCCGCCGACAGCTTATACGAGCCACGTGCCCTGAAGCTGAAATATCAGTAGACATTTTTCGACAAGATACTTTAAAAAAATTAAAGAATCATCTTGATGATCAAAGCGCATTTTAGACAGTTCATAAATGCTTTTTGGTTAAATGAGCCCAAAATCAAACAGCTTGGGCAAACCTACGAAACAGCAGCTTTCATTTAGTCTGTAAGTGCTGTAGTTGCTGAGAACTCAGCGTCACACCAGACAGTCAGACAGCCTAAGTGAATATAATAGCGTATTCTTTTACCCTTATCCAATTTTTAATTGAGCTCCAACCTCTATTGAAACTGATTTTGAAGTCATTTTTTCAATATCAGCTATACTTTCTGATTTATTGTCGATTTGGGGTACTTTTTTATAAAACAAAAACGAATCGCCTATCGAAATTTTTATTTTGTGACTATTTTACACATAACTTGTTTACGTACAAACTCAAAACAACCTTTCAGTCTTTATTGCTCAATTATTGACTGACGGAAGGTCATCTGCTGTACCCTGAAAAAAAATTATGGTACACTAGTGGAATAGGAACCCAAGGAAATTCCAAAAGTCACAAAGAGATGGCGGTATCAGCATGCACAGAAATTTTCTAGTGGCACTAAAACGGTGTAAACTAGTATTGAAACAAAGAAAATGTATGTTTTTTTTGTTTAAAATAAAAACAACCGAAACATAACCTAAACCGAGCTTTTTAAGCCAACTAGGATTGGAAGGCAGTAAAGTGGTGATTTTTGTCCGCAAGGCACACACTTGTACGTATCTAGAGTCTGTTTTGACTCGTGGGAGCTTTGACTCCACGATGTTGTTTTTTAATCTTTTATTTTGAAACTATGTAACTAATTAAGGTGGTTAACTTCCTTTTTTATAATTTCACTTCAATGTTCACCTAGCTGACTTGATAATGGCCAAAAACAATGGCCGAAACGTCGTCATCGTATTTTACAAATTATAACGTTTTTTCTTAAAGCCAGTTTCCTTTATTCTCCTACCAAATCAAAGTTATATAAAAAAAAATTCCCTGAAAATTTGGTGCAATTACCTCCAAAACTACAGATTTAAGAAAATGAGTAACGGGTAGTCATGTACTGGTCTAAATTGATTAAAAAACAAAACCTTAATTAATTCTGATGCCAAAATCGAAAACCGTATGTCAATATCTTATGTAACTCGCGTGATATTGAGATAAATACCCTAAAATGGGTACTAACTCATATCAGTTCGAAATTTAAGATATAAAATTCAATCATTGATTTGTTGCTCATTCTGTGCAGCAATTTTAAGATTTCAGTTATGCATGGGTCATCAGTAATTACCTTTTGAATTTTTATTCAATTTTTACCCAAAATAGCGTATTTGTTTTTGCAAAAATGCGTTAAAAATGTATAAACATCATTTGTTTCTTAGTAATCAACTATAAACTACTAAATTGCTCGCACAGCTAATTCAAATGTACGTCAACAACTGTGATTGCCAGCATCTCTCACTCCCTCAAGCGTATGCCTCCTGAATTTGACTGAAGTGTAATTTGATATCAAATCCCAATCCACTCTAGTTCCAAAAGATCTTCGAGGTCTCGGTATAAATGTTAACATAATTTTTTATTAATAAACAGTATGATTTTTGGTCTACAGTCCATCCATCTTAACTTATTTATAGGCTTTAAGATAAAAGCAAAAATGCGCGTATTGTGTGAGAGTACTGACAGTACTAGAATAATATTTTAATTAACTGTGATTTAATTATTTATACACAGGTTACAGTACAAAGATAAACAGAAGTGGCACAATTCACTTCTATATTTGAATTTCGCGCCAAATCGCTGGCTTTCATTTTTACTGCATTCTTTTTTTCCGTCTGAACCAACCAGAAGTAATGCCAGACATAAGCGAACCAATCGAATACAATTTTTGTTAACGGCGCATCAATTTCATTAGGCAACAATGAACTATCATTTATATTTCTAGCAATTAGCAGGAAATTCCAAATAACAACTTAAATGGATATTATAATAAATAAGCAGTGTAAATAAATAATTTAAAAGATATTTCATTTTTCTGATTAAAAACGTATCGTATGAACTAGAATGTATTGCCAAAATATTAAGGTAGTAGTCCGGTATGAGCGCTTCTAGATCACTTCAAGATCATCAAATAGCTTATTATTTCAAACAAATACAAACATAAGCTATCAAAACGTTATTTATCTTAATTAAGGGAGCAAAAGTTACTAAACACTACTATTTATTTTTATGATTAATTAAAATAATAAATTAGATTCCTAATACTATTTCTAATAAATAATTCTAATTTAAACTAAAAATTATTACATTACACTATAACTTAACTTCGATTATTTATGTCAATATTGATTTATTTTTATTAACACAAGTTATTTCAATTACTAGCAGTCCATATTATAAGGTCTCTGAGCCAAAATCAATAATAATACTCGTTGAGTCAGCCACTGATATATACCGTAGGTCTCTCCCCACTACATTTTCCCGCAAACGTCCAGGCTTTTCTAGAAAGCGCTAGAAGGTACCAGCAATTTCCTAGAAAACAAATATATTCGCTTCTGTTTCTTAATGTAAAATATTTCCACAATAATTCTAAGCACGAGTAAAGCCAAAATGACTAATTTATAGACTTGAATTCGTTACAATATATATTATTTTCTATCTTAATTTATAAATTTAGTACTAGTAGTATGGTGAAAGCGCTTCTGGATCATTTCAAGGTTATCCTACAAGCAATAATAAATATTTATTCCTGCGGAAATTCTAAAACATTGAAGTAGTAGTATAATTTAAGCGTTTATGGATCATTTTAGGATCAACCAAAATGCAAAACACCTCAAACAAGAGTCGTTACAAGCTCTCACAACTTTGTACTAGTTTCCTGCTACGATAGTTCAAAAACTTCAAGAGAGTAGTCAGCTGAAACGTCAAATAACTGGAATGGAGATAGATTTATATATTAAAAATGTTGCATCAGTTTTCTCCCTTGATAATTTGAAACTTTATGAGGCTAGTAGTAGGATGTAACCGGTTCTGAATCACTGCAAGCTCAACTGAGTGGCACCTCTTACAAACCAAACAATTTTTAAGTATCATACTGCATTTTTTCCCAACGAAATCAGATATGAATATAGAAATACAAAAAAAAGATGTGTGTAGGGTTTACAGAGTATGCATGTTTGAAATGAAACTTCTTTAATTCCTTAATACTGGAATGCTAGTATTGGAAGAAATCTACATTCACCGAATGAGTAACTAAAAGTTTTAAAACTTCTATGTATCCATTTTGAAAAAATCGATTAATTGGTTCAAAATGTTTTTGAAAATTTCTAGGAGTTTTGAGCAAAATTGATCCAATGAATTAGGCGTGGCAAGCAGATGCGGATCTATACAGGATGTAACTAAACCTTTGTAACAAAATTTGATGGTATATAGTGTAACGAGTTTAAGTCTATAAATTAGTCATTTCGGCTTTACTGGTGCTTAGAATTATTTTGGAAATATTTTACATCAAGAAATAGAAGCGAATATATTTGTTTTCTGGAAAATTGCTGGTACCTTCTAGCGTTTTCTAAAAACGCCTGGACGTTTGCGGGAAAAACGTAGTGGGAAGAGACCCGAGGTATATATATGTGACTTACAGCGAGAAGCATTACTGATTTTGGTCAAAGACCTTATAGTATGGACTGCTAGTGGTTGAAATAAATTGTGTTATTTGAAATAAATCAATATTGACATAAATAATTAAAGTTAAGTTATAATGTAGTGTAATAATCTTTAGTTTAAATTAGAATTATTAACTGGAAATAGTGTTAGTTATCCAAATTATTATTTCAATAAATCATAAAAATAAATAGTAGTGCTTAGTAACTTTTGCTCCCTAAATTGAAATAAATAACGTTACAATAGTATACGTAAAAGTGGGGCAAAACGAGAGAGAAGCGCAACGTTTGTATGCAGAACGGCATCCCAGTCATCGAATGTTTGAAAGACTACTACAGCGTCTTCGTGATACAGGATCACTTCGACCCACTGATCTCTAATATAACACTGGATTGGATTTGGGCCGCTGGAATGCGGCCCCAATTGAGCGTCGCCATCTTGGCAAAAACTGAGGTTTTGCGTCAGATCAATACCGCGTTGTGCCGCGATATTTAAAATTTAGCTGTTTGGTTTGCCGGTATTTTATTTATCAAAAATGATGATTGAATGCATGTTTTGCGGAAAGAAACCCGATTCATCGAGAAATTTGACACTGCACAAGTAAGTACAACAAATGAACCTGAAGTAACTGTCGTTATGACTGAAATAAGTAAACATTACTTATTTTTATTGCTATGCTATGATGTGAATATTTTCAAGATTTCCATCCGATGAACAATCGTTCTAAAAATGGCTCGAACAAATGGGTTTGCCAAACTTAGAAATAGCCAAAAACATGAGGTTATGTTCTCAAAATTTTGTTGCGTCCGCGAAAAGATACACGACTCTAGAAAATGATGTTGTTCCGACTATTTTCAACGAACTATACAAAAACTATAGCGTTAACTGCAAAACCAAAAAAAAATGTTCAAATAGTCACCGAATTCTCAATACGATTTATTTATTGTTTAGATTTATAACAAAAATCGTAAAACTATTCAATGAATTTGATAATATAGAGCTAAAATGTTTGAAAAATAGTTAAAATACTGACACTAAAAAGTTAACAAATATTTTGACCTATTATTGAATATTTTTAAATATTTTAACTATTATAACAATTTTTAAATACTTTTAACTATTATTGATTATTAATGTGTGCATATTGACGTATATTGAGAATAATTTCATCATCTAACTTGCATTATACTTTGAATTTCATCGAGTGTCTTCTATAAGTGTTTTGAATTTGCCGCCGAATAGAGACACAAAACCTCAGTTTTACTGTCAAGGCCGCCGTTCAACCGGGGCCGCTTTCAGATGCCAGAATACGGTCTAAACCCAATCCAGTGTTATATTAGAGATCAGTGCTTCGACCTAATCCTGGTAGAGGTAAAGGACGTCAAAGATACCGACAAAATTTTGAAAATGTTTTATCGGATATAATTGATGTTGATCCTACAATTAGAACTCGCCAAATTTCACGCAACTTGGGACAAGAAGTTTCTCATATGACTGTGTGGAGAATTCTTCGAAACTTAAGGTACCATCCGTTCCATTACCAAAGAGTTCAAAATCTGATGCAATGTGACCACATCGAGCGAATGAATTTCTGCCAATGGCTTCTTCACCAACATGCTCAAGACCAAAATTTCACATTGAATGTAATTTTTTCTGATGATTCTTTGTTTACTCGAAATGGTATTTATAATTTCCACAATCCACATTACTGGTCACAAAAAACCCACATGTTATTAGAAGAAGTAATTTCCAGCATCGATTATCTTTGAACGTTTGGGCTGGGATTGTGAATGGTACTCTACTTGGTCCATACATTTTACCTGCGCGTGTGAATGGTAACGATTACTTAGGGTTTTCACAAAACACTCTACCAGAATTGTTAGAGGACATTCCGCTAGATGTTCGTTTCTCCATGACGATGCACCTCCGCACTACAGCAGATTTGTGAGAGAGCATTTGGATACTGCATACGAAGGTCGTTGGATAGGGCGTGGTGGTCCTGTACCATGGCCTCCGAGATCACCTGATCTTAATCCTCTTGATTTTTTAGCGCATTTTTTGGAAAAAAGCGCTATTATATTCACTCTGGCTGTCTGGCTGGCTGGCGTGACGCTCAGTTCTCAGCAACTATGCTATTTACAGACTTGAAACTGGTACTAAATAAAAACTGCTGTTTTGTAGGTTTGCACAAACTGCTTTAATTCAAGCTCAGTGATTGTGGAAGATTAAATTATTCAATTACTTGTTTCAAGTGAAACAATGCCCATAGATATATATGACATTAGATCAAAATAAAATTTTAGTTACAACTTTAGCCGTGGGTGTCACTATTATTATGTACAGTTCTACAGTTGTCAAATCTGGCCGGGATTCATTCAATGACTTGTTTGACGCGAATTTGAAGCTTATTAGAATGAATTATTTTTATTGGATAAAAATTTGTTTACTTTTGCTGTATTTTTTTTATATAGCTTTGATAAAGATCAAATTATTATTTTAAGATACAGCACTTGACCTCCCGTAGGTTAATAACTAAACAATGAAGATTACAATGTATTTTTGAGTTTGTACAAGCATAAATTATGTACCTATCAAATAATCAACTTGAAACTAGTACTAAATGGAAGCTGCTGTTTCGTAAGTTTGCCCAAACTGCTTGATTTCAAGCTCAGTTATTGTGGGAGATGGTAATTTGTAAAATCTCTGAAGTAACAAGCATTCATGAGCTGTCAAAAATGCGCTTTCATCATCTAGATGATTCTTCAATTTTTTTTTTTTTGTGTCATTAGTTTATGATGACCAAGATGCGCCGCAAAGTATTGAAGAACTGCAACAGCGTATTGAAAATAGCGCAGGAATAATAAGAGAACACAATTACCTCCGTGAAGCTTGTACCGTTAACCTCATTCAACGTGCTGCATTGTGTATTGCTGTGAACGGCGACAATTTTGAGCAATTTTTATAAATTTATAATCTTGCAATCATTTTCTTCAGATTTATGTAATATCATGTGTAGTACCTTAGGTACTGTACCTATGACAACCAGTGGTACCCAAAATGCTATATTTTTGCAAACTACTGCTGTTTTTACGAATTTCAGCAAAATTCTTTTTGATTCATGATCAGTACGTCCAATAGTCCAATACTATATACTATCAAATTTTGTTACAAAGGTTCGGTCACATCCTGTATATGGGCTTTTTGGGCTGCAGCTTGATGCCTCGTTAATTTAAACGGTCCCCAACCACTAAAACCACATAAAAATAGCAAATTAAAGTCCAAAACTCATTGAGAAACAATTTCGATAATTCTTAATAATGAAAAAACTTAGTAAACCGACCTTCGATAGAATAATGCAAAATAGGTGTGGGGAAGTCGCCACTGTCTGGTTAAAATAATATATTGGTTTTATATCTCTGGATCCTTTAAAAATTTTAAGCTAGTAGTATGGTATGAGTGCTTCTGCACCACTTCAAAAACATATTTTTTTTGCTGATACAGTTTTCTCAAATAAAGTTATATTTTAATCCAAATATAGCAGATTCGAAATTGTATTCATAGTGGGTGCCAGAAACCTGTAATTACTCTCGCTAATTACTGAAATAAATTTAATTTGTTTTCTTGGTTTACACTTACACAAAATATACTTAGTGGGAATTTAGAACTTTGTATCAATGGCAGGGCGTCTGTCTAGCGCACGCGATGTCGGCTGCGGCGGTGGTGGCTTGGCGGCGGGGGCGGCAACGTGCCGTAATGTCACAGCCGCCCGCTGATAGCCGCTGCCCCCACACCGCGACCCCGCTTCGCCAACACTGCGTTACGAGAGCGAACTCACGTACAGAGCCGCGCGCGGGCGTTGTTAGTCGCCGCAGACGCCGCCACCGACAATACAGATACGTATTGAAGGAAGACTCTGCATTTTGGAATTAAAAGTGCTGTTCTATTTAGTAGGTGTCTTCCGTTGGATGGCCTAAAAGTGATCCAGAAGCGCCTGTATAATACTACTGGCAAAAAATTGCTGTATTGCTATACCTAATTGGGGAAATTAAATTTTTCCTAAAAATTATTGGAGCTTCTAAAACAAACTTGATTTCAGCCCAATAGGGAGTATTTAGTGCACCCTTCTCGGTAGTCCCAGGCTCAAGTTTAGTCCCACAGGCGCGCGCAGCGCAATTCGTTACTATTCCGATTATTTTTACAAATGAAACCACTGTTTTAGTGCAAATAACAATAAATTAACAAGTGGATGTAATATTTTCTAGCCAAATAAAGACTTGCAGTTTTTCGTTATGTAACTAAAATAATTCTTGTAAGAAAAATCGACTTGTATGTGACTAAAGTGTGTGAAATTGAATTTCTGTGAGTTCCTCTCTGTCGCTGGCGTCCTGGGGATTCGTGTCGTGCGGAAAGACTGTCGGCGGTGTTGGTTCACACAGCTCACTCACACAAACACCCATGTTTCCTATACCTCCCATGCAATTGACAAAGACACCTCCATCCGTTTGTCTTTGTTCAACCAACATGTTGGATGTAGTTGGTGCAGTGAGTTAGACACGCTGGCACGCATTGCTGACTAGAATGAGCACGCAGGGCTGCACGCGGCTTGGACACGGACATGCTAGGACACGCAGCTTGGTTGCGACGACCTTATCACACCGCCAACCTACAAAACCTCACCCCCCTATAAGCGCCACGTGATTGTAATGTTAGTAACGTCAGGCTTGGAATGACGATGATGTGGTGTGAGTACCAAAGTGAGGGATATACGCATTGGAAGCTTGGATTTTGATGTAAGAATTTAAATATGCAAGCTTGCGAACTTCAAAAGTACGGAATTGTGATTTTCCAACTGGAACAGAAAATGCACTTACATTCTAAAAAAAAAATTAAGTTTGCTCTAGTTAGCTTATGCTGTATTATAATAGATGGCATTTACTTCTAACAAATGATAGGTCATGATATTAACTCAACATAAAAATAAAACAGAATCTCATATCAAAATGTCCTTTCCTTCATTTTTTAGTATTTTGTCTCAAAGTGTTCTTTCAAAATTATGCTAATATTTTAATATTTTGTTTGTCCTGTTTTATATACAACATTTCCAATGTAAATTGGAAATGTTGTATATTATAAAACAGGACAAACAAAATATCAATGAAAGGACAGATACTATAGCGCTGAGCACAATATACAAAATTATTCTTTAAGATCTAGGTTCATATTATCTTTCCTGATTTTTGTTCATATTTTTGACACCTTGCGTGATGCATTTGCTTGGATTCAATTTTAATTGATTGACTAATTTCTACCTGTGCCAATTTATATTTTTTTGGCCATGCGCGCACGCACGTTTTTTAAGACGCATTTAGTCAGCGTCTTCCACAGATGTCGGTTACGGCAATTTCATATTAAAATTTTGTCGGTTTCACAATACTTTCTTGTACTTAGTACAAGTGAGTAAAAATAGTGGTTTCCATTGAAGATTTTAGAGTGATCTTCCCTCGGAGGGGTGGAAAAATCGTACAAATTTTATTTCAGACATTTTTTCATTCGGTGCATATTTCTCGATATATTCCAGCAGTAAATCAAAATAGGACACCTGTATATACTTTTAGCTTTCTGCACTCCTTCTCCATATAAACTTCAAGGATGCTGTTGAATGCCTATGTTAGAATTTCAAAAAAGACTTCTTCCTAATTTTGAGAAGGAGAATGTTGAATTAGTTATCTCCGAGTCACGAAAAGAGACACCTTTTACCTACTAATAGCAGTGTACAAAGTTTTCTAACATCAAATACATTAATTTAAGTGAAACAACATTGTTGAATTATTCCTACACACACTCCCATAATCATTTAGACTCCAAGAAATTGCAGTCTAAAAGTCACTCGCACGCAGTGGCGAACAGATGCCAAATATCACATTCCTTCGTGCGCGTGGTACAAAGTTTTCTCTTCATGTAAAATCAAAACGGGACACCTTGTATATAATTTCAGCTTTCTGAACTCCTCCATATAAACTTCAAGTATATCAAATCTCACATTCCTTCGTGCATGCAATATGCTTGAAAGGGATGGAAAGTTTTCTCTTCACATATTATTAATACATACATGACAGTTGAGGTTATGTGCTGACAATCATAACGAATACTGTCGCCAAAAAACTAGAAATATATAATAAAATTAACCATAATCGAAGCAGAATGGTATTTATATGGAGAAACATTGGCTTTACACGGTTATGAATTTATAAGTAATTTCTCAAATTCTTCTTGTTCAATTACAAATTACAGAATGGAAATGTTCAATACGAAGTTGTAAAAATAGGTGGAATAGAGCATGTTCTAATTTTTCCAGGCTATTTTCATCAAATTTTGGTGATATTTAGGGACTTTAGAGTTCGTAGTTGCTGCCTTGTGTGAATCACGTTTCGCATTTAACTTTATTCTTATTATGGTTCAAGCAGCTGTCAATGTTAATATTATAATAGAAGGTTTTCTGTTGGTGAAAAACTATTATAATGTCTGTATTACACGATACAATTTATTGACCAATAAATTGACCAAGTTTTCTGTCAAGCTTTCAACAATTTATTGTCGAGCTCAAAAATATTTTGTACCATATTACACGATACAAGTTTTCGTCAAGAAAAATCAGAACTACCAACTTATAATTTTTGACGTAACTTTAAAAAGTATGGTTAGAGAGAAAGTGTGATAGTAGAGATGATAAAAATAGTATATTATGCTACAAGGACCGAATGACTGTCATTTTTGTCCAGGATAAATTTGGCTGCATTCGGTGAAGACGAGGGCAAAGCCCAAGGCGTAGCTCTGTGCAGCCAAATTTATCCGTGACAATAATGACAGTCGTTCAGTGTCCGTGTTGCATACGATACTTTTTGTAACAAGTGCACCGAAGTACCCCCATTATTAAGCTTTTTAAATAAATTTGGATGTATCGAAACTATCTTATCGATTTGACAAACAGATGTTTGCAAATGCAATCACATTACAGTAAACTAATACAATGAAACATAACTTACATGATTTATTTTATTGATTGATGTTTTTCACATTTCCTGTGCTATCCCGTTCACAATAAATGCACATACTATAACGAACACATTCAATTTCAAATATCAATTTGACATATTATCAATGAAATAAAAAAATCCAACGGCATCATGATCCATGATCTACAATTTTTTTTTACCCAGCAGACAAAAATATTCATTAATTCCCAGTCAACAGAGAATTAATGAATATTGTTACCATGGTCAGTAATAGAGTACTTTCGGTGTATGTGTTACAAAAATTAATATACTGAAGGCAACTGTATGTAAAATTATATTAATACTTTGTCAACATTAAGATTATGTTTGCAATGTTTGTCTTTCTTTAGATTAAGTCAAGTATGAAATGCGTGTTTCATTTGACTCGAAATAACTAATATGAGTAATGTTGGCAACGACAAATCGGACAAAAATCTCCCTAGAATACCCCAGAATATTGGCGAAAAATAGAGCCAGTTCTATTTCAAAAATAACTTGATCAATTATTGGTCTAGAAAAAATTATGGAAATTTTGGGCATATTACACACAACAATAAATTGAAGGTTTTGAAAATTATTGACCAATAAATTGTATCGTGTAATACAGGCATAAGAAATGTGAAATCAAGAAAATACATTGAAATTGATAATGTTGTACAAACAACAATCAAACCTTCATTACAATTACAAAAAAGTTGGTCGTTGTTTCGATTCCAAAGTATTGCCATCATAATTATATTAACTATCGCTGTCAAATATTTTGAGAATATTTGCTCGTGTGAAATACTAATATAAATAATTGTTCAATATGACAAGAAATATGCCCACTTTACACGATCATATTTTTGCATAAAATTTTACATGTATTTCTTGTCATACTGAACAATTTATGTCAACACTTTACACGAGCAAATACTCTCAGAATATTTGATAGCATGACAGCGACAGCTAATATAATCATGGTGGCAATACTTTGGACTCGAAACAACGACTAACTTCATTTGTGATAGAGATATGATTGTTCTTTATACAACATTATTAATATCAGTGTATTTTCTTGATTTCGCATTTTTTATAATATTTTTTCACAGAAACAAAATAATCTATCATGATACTAACATTGACACATAGCATATTGACAGCTGCTAGAACGCTTGAACCATAATAAGAATGAAGTTAAATGCTAAACGTGATTCACACAAGGCAACAACTATGAACTCTTAAGTCCCGAGATCTAGATATCACCAAAATTTGATGAAAATGGTCTTGAAAAATTAGAACATGCTCTATTCCAACTATTTTTACAAATTCGTATTGAACAATGCCGCTTGATACGGTCAAATATAATTGAACAAAAAGATTTTGTGAAATTATATGTATATTTATAACCGTGTAAAGCGGGCAAGACATATAAAATTATATGTAAGAATATAATCGTGTAAGAATTTATACAAAAAAATCGTTTTTCTACAAACGTCAAAAAATCATGACATTTGTACATCAATATTAGTGTACGAAATGTCGCATTGGAGTTGTTTGTCATGACAACGGGCACGAAGTATTTCGTGCACTGATTTTATCCACAATCCACAATTCTAATTCACAATCCTTAATTCTAGTCCAAAATCCTAGTCCACAATTCTAATCAACAATCCGTAATTCTAATCCACAATTCTCAATTCGAGTCCTCAATTTTAGTCCACAATTTTAATCCACAGTCCCTAAATCTGATCCACAATCCTCAATTCTAGTTCACATTCTAATTCTCAATTCTAGTCCACATTCTAATCCACAATCCACAATTCTAATCAACAATTCACAATTCTAATCCACAATCCTCAATTCTAGTCCACAATTCTAATTCACAATCAACAATTTTACACAATTGTGGATTGTGGATTAGAATTGGGGATGTGGATTAGAATTGTGGATTGTGGACAAGAATTGAGGATTGTGGATTGTGGATTGGAATTGTGAGTTTGGTTTGTGGATTGTGGATTAGAATTGTGGATTGGAATTGAGAATTGTGGATTAGAATTGTGGACTAGAATTGAGGATTGTGGATTAGAATTGTGGATTAGAATTGTGGATTAGGATTGTGGACTAGAATTGAGGATTGTGAATTAGAATTGTGGATTGTGGATAAAATCAGTGCACGAAATACTTCGTGCCCGTTGTCATGATAAACAACTCCAATGCGACATTTCGTTCACTAATATTGATGTACAAATGTCATGATTTCTTGACGTTTGTAGAAAAACGTTTGTGGATTGGAATTGTGGATTTTAGATTATAATTGTGGATTAGAATTGAGGACTATGGATTAGAATTGAGGATTGTGGATTAGAATTGTGGATTGGAATTGTAGGTTAGGTTTGTAGATTGTGGATTTTAGATTATAATTGTGGATTAGAATTGTGGGCCAGAATTGTGAATTGTGGATTAAAATTGTGGACTAGAATTGAGGATTGTGGATTAGAATTGTGGATTGTGGATTAGAATAGTTGTGGGTCAGAAATGTGGACTATGGTTTAGAATTGAGGATTGTAGACTAGAATAATTGTGGATTAGAATTGTGGATTGGAATTGTGGATTGGAATTGTGGATTTCAGATTATAATTGTGGATTAGAATTGAGGATTATGGATTAGAATTGAGGATTGTGGATTAGAATTGTGGATTGGAATTGTGGGTTAGGTTTGTATGTAGATTGTGGATTTTAGATTATAATTGTGGATTAGAATTGTGGACTAGAATTGTGAATTGTGGACTCGAATTGAGGATTGTGGATTAGAATTGTGGATAAGGATTGTTGATTGGAATTGAGGATTGTGGATCAGAAATGTGGATAAGAATTGAGGATAAGAATTGTGGATTAGAATAGTAAATTGTGGAATCCACAATTGTAGATTGTGTATTGTGAATTGGAATTGTGGATTGTGGATTAGAATTGTGAATTGTGGATTAGAAAGTGCTTTGTGCACGTTGTCAAGAAAAAGAATTCTACTAATTTTTGTATTTTAATATGATTTTAATATATTTTTTAAATTTTTTGACGTCTGTAGAAAAAATGTTGTATGCTACACGTGCACGAAATTTGTTTGAAGCTTTCGAATGATTTGTGTCTCGGCTACCACCTCGACAAAAAACTTTCATTCTCATGCACCAAAGTATAATTTCGCGCACTAGACACATAAATAACTATTACTTATGGCCAATTGCACCATAGTCACTAAACTTTAAGTGAAGTTTAATATCTATGGCAACTATTGGATGGATAATTGTTACTTCGGTTATTATTTCTCCCTTAAAGTTAAGTGACGGTGGTGCAACTGGCCATTAAACTTTTTGAACTAATTTAAAATGTCAAAATGTGACGACTGACGATACCAACTGTAAGGAACTAAATTATAATTTGGAGCCCATTCATTTATTTTGTCTGCCAAAAAATTTCATACAAATCACGTGCGCTAAATATTTTATGGCGCTCTAGTTACACAACTATCGCGCTGTAAAATACTGTTTTAATGCATTCGATTATAAATAACTATTCAAGATCACGCACATGACAGATTCACGAACACAACCTATGAATAGTTCAAAAAACTAAAATACACGCATTTAATAACGCACTAAAAAGGACAAAATAATGTAATTTAATTCTTAAAGTATGGGAAATAAGGAAATTCACTTGAATATATATATTTTTTCTGACTCTACAGTTTCGGCTACATTTTATAATTTCAAAATAATCTAATACAGATTCAGGACTTGTGAATATTAGTAATACTTATCGATTTCAACGATCAAAACCTAAATTTCCTCTTCTTCGATAAGTCGTAACGGACACTAATAGCTGCAAAGCTTAGATACTGCGTCGGCATTCCCATCTATTCCGGGCTATTTCCCCTTAAAACGTCACATTTTACACACGTCATCACGCTCATCATTTTCATTCCCACTTGTCCACGTGCCGTAATCCCCTTACCCCTATGGCTGCACCTGACTACCACCCCGCGGTCACACCCTCATACCAGGGGGTGAAGCAGATAATTGGAAGCCACCAACGTCTTCTTTCCTTCACACCAGTAGCTCTGTCTTTGTCAAACATTAGAGCTATCTCCCTTTGGGAGACGGCGGTTGACAACTGAAATAGGGGTAGTTAAAATATGAGAAGTGTGTCGCTAATTTGAATTTTTTAGGTTGGAATCTTCATCTCTACCAGGGGATACTTTAATTTTGAGATTGTTTCGCTATATGGTGTACAGAGTTATTGCAAAAATAAGGAAATATTGGAGAAGTAATCTTTTAGAAAATGCTGACTAGACAATTTTAATTGACAGCTGTTATTGGTATTATTTGCGTATTCTCAGATAATTATTGAGTAGTTGCAATCGAAAGTACTTTAGCGGAAATGTCAATAGACATTAACTAACAAATATTCTACTTCCTCCACCTCAAGTGACGCGCTCTAGTCAGGGGTCACCAGTGTAAAAATACTTGAAGAATAGACTACATATTTTAGAGGAAATATCAGAAAATAATTTATCAAAAGTAACTTGCATACTTTATGAACGCTTATCAATGTGCAAAAGAGCTTTTTGACTTCCGGGTTTGAGGTGTTAAAGTTTATTAAGAAAGCATAATAATTTTATGTAGATACAAGCGAAAAACAACAACTTTGTTTTGTTGGAGTTCGCACTTCGCATCCATGTGAAAATTGCTCCGCATGAATGGTTCAGATAATCGTCTTCGACTGGAACACATCTAAAGATTCAGATTCGGTGTGAAAAACAATCTCTACGTTGATCGTTCGCTTGCCTGATAACTTGTTCCTGGCATGGCATCGCCGGCAGGGCCTAATTGCGTTCCGCGCGCCTTGACACGCCACCGCCTATCCGCCTCCTAGAGCTACGACGGCAGATTTTCCATTTGGCTGGCGCAGAGGCGATATCACAAGCACGACGACGCTGCCTCGGTTGATCAGAGGATGGAGACGGTGCGGTGTCGGCTGCCAAGGGCCACGTCCGTTCCATGCCGCGGTTTATAGCTACCCTACTCGCCCTCCGCTACTGCTGCTCCACTTCGCTCGACCGTTTCCAAGCCAAGCGCACTGATGCTGCTAGTGCGATACGAGCCAGGAGGCTTATGTATAAACAAAAACATTTATGCATTCCACTACAAAATATGCTTCATACCACATTTTTACATATTATTCATATCTTTATATTGAATATGAAACGTATGATAATCCTTTAGGAGCCCATGTGTCACATAACTTGAGGAATAGCTGATTGGCTGCCACTAATTTCTTTTTAAACTTCATATTTATTTCCGCTACTTGTATGTATTTTAGAGATAAATTAGACGTAAAGCTTATTAGAAGCTGTTTTGCAATTTGAAATATGGTTTATAGATAAAAATATTTTGCTGTCTCAGTACTTGAGCGGGAAATCGGTATCTTTTTTTTGCTACATTTGTAAACATTGTAAAAATCTTCAAAATTGGTATCTTTAACCATAAAAGAAACCGAGACTTCTCTCTTTTTAAAGACCTATCTAACGACACCTTATACGGATATGACAATTTTTTTATATTCTTCACTTACTTGCGTGGTGAATATTATCCCTAATTGTACTTTTAGAAACTTTACTACATCCACAATTCACAATTGTAACCCACAATCCACGAATCCAATCCACAATTCATAATTCTAATCCACAATTCCAATCCACACTACACAATCTACAATTGTGGATTCCACAATTCACTATTCTAATCCACAATTCTTATCCTCAATTCTTATCCCCACAATTCTAATTTACAATCCACAATTCTAATCCACAATCCACAATTCTTATCCACAATTCCAATCTACAATCCACAATTGTAATCCACAATTCTAATTCACAATTCACAATTCTCGTCCACAATTCCAATCTACAATTCTAATCCACAATCCTCAATTCTAGTCCACAATTCTAATCCACAATTCACAATTTTGGTCCACAATTCTAATCCACAATCCACAATTATAATCCAGAATCCACAATTCCAATCCACAATTCCAATCCACAATTCCAATCCACAATTCTAATCCACAATTATTCTAGTCCACAATCTACAATCCTCAATTCTAATCCACAGTCCACATTTCTAACCCACAATTCTAATCCACAATCCACAATTCCAATCTACAATCCACAATTGTAATCCACAATTGTAATCCACAATTCTAATTCACAATTCACAATTCTCGTCCACAATTGTGGATTAGAATTGTGGACTAGAATTGAGGATTGTGGATTAGAATTAGGGATTGTGGATTAGAATTAGGGATTGTGGATTAGAATTGTAGACTAGGATTGTGGACTAGAATTGAGGATTGTAGATAACAATTAATTGTGGGTTAGATTTGTGCATTGTGGAATTGTGGTCTAGAATTGAAGATTGTGGATTAGAATTATGGATTGTAGATTTGAAGTGTGGATTAGAATTGCGGATTGTGGATTAGAATTGTGGGTACGAAATGTGGACTGCGGATTAGAATTGAGGATTGTTGATTGTGGATTAAAATAATTGTGGATAAGAATTGTGGATTGTGAACTGTGGACTAGAATTGAGGACTAGAATTGAGGATTAGAATTAGGGATTGTGGATTAGAATTGTAGACTAGGATTGTGGACTAGAATTGAGGTTTGAAGATAACAATAAATTGTGAGTTAGATTTGTGCATTGTGGATTAAAATTATCCACAATCCACAATTCTAATCCACAATTCACAATTCTAGTCCACAATTCTAATCCACAGTCCACAGACCTAATCCACAATTCCAATCCACAATTCTAATCCACAATCCAATAATTTAACCCATAATTCTAATCCACAATCCTAGTCCACAATTCACAATCCACAATTCTAATCCACAATCATTCCAATCTACAATTCACAATTCTAGTCTACAATTCTTATCCACAATCCACAATCATAATCTAAAATCAGCAATTCTAATCCACAATCCTCAATTCTAGTCCACAATTCTAATCCTTAATTCACAATCCACAACTCACAATCTAGTCCACAATTGTGGATTGTGGAGTAGAAGTAGGAATTGTGAAATGTGGATTAGAATTGTGGACTAGAATTGTGAATTGGGGATTAGAATTGTAGATTAGAATTGTGGATTAGAATTGTGGACTAAGTTTGTGGATTTGAATTGTGTTTCAGATTTGTGGATTGTGGATTAGAATTGTGGACTAGAATTGAGGATTGTGGATTAGGATTGTGAATTGTGGATTAGAATTGTGGATTGTGGATTAGAATTGTGGGTTGGAAATGTGGACTGTGGATTGGAATTGAGGATTGTGGATTTCGGATTAGAATAATTCTGGATAAGAATTGTGGATTGGAATTGCGAATTGGAATTATGGATTGTGAAATGAAACAGTGGATTGTGTATCACAATAGTTATTTTTATTCTGGTCTATTCTCTGTTCATATTATTATTCTCTCTTTTCGCGCTGAATTATTAATTTTGAACTCAATTTCGACGTTCTTGCTAACAAAAAACTGAACTCAATACATCAGCGATGCACGCCTCGGCTTGCTCGGATATGAATCTATTCGCGATACAAGTATAACGCGTACCAGATAAATAAAGTGTACATGACGTGCCTAATACAAAATTGGGAGATTTTGTAAGAGAAGTAGTAGTATAATATAAAGCGCACTTCAACATGAATCATTTGTTTTTACGTTTTACGTATGTGAAATCTCATAATATTTAGCCAAATTACAACAACAGAAACTAATGGTCGTTTTTCAATCGAATTTTTTTTTTTTCAGTAAAAAGCAAGTACATTTTTGTTGTGGCACATTCTATACAAATTTATAAGGCTCAGGTAACTATCATTCTATTTGAATTATTGTTCCTCCACCAAAAATCTCCTGTGTTCGAAATGTAGCCTCCCGGGCGGATATACAAGCGTGGCAACGCGTTCCAACCGACCGACAGCCACCAAAGCGCCTCCGCCCCCGGCTGCCACGACCCTTGGCTTTATCCCTCTTCGTCGCCGCTACCGCCTCGTTCATGTCGGCAAGCAGTAGCAACCTTTCGCTTGCTCAACATCAAATGGGGTACTACCACGTAGTACCAGAGCGACGTGATGGTACTGCGTCGTATTGGCAGTATCCACTAAGGGATGAGTAAGTACTACGTCGTAAGTAGAATGATCGGTGACATGGACGGGGAGGGAAAGATATTTTAGGGTAAATTTTTTTTCAACACCTAAGATAAAAATACGTAATGTAAGAGACTTAGAATAAATGCATTTATTCAAATATTCATATTACATGATTCACATTTGGAACAGTTTGAGATACAATATTTTTAGTGGATTATGCTAGAATTAAATTTATTTTGGAAACTCTTCCCCTGTTAGCTTTCTCATTTGAAAAATGTTCAATTGAATCCCATTTTTCATTCTAAACGCAATGAAAAAATGATTTCTAATTGCTTAAATATTTATTGTTTCTTCTTATGCTCCACAATTAGCTAATTTGTGGCTATCAATTCCTCTTCGGTTTTTACGGCTATTTTTCTTTCAGTTTCTTCTCTCCTGACTTGAACTGTCAGTTTGATAAAGACGGGAAATTTGAAACATAAAATTTATCTATTAAAGGCATGTCCCTTGAATTGTAAATAAATAAAATCGAATCAGAACTCAAACGTCAAATATAAAAAAAATAAATAAATAAATAACAATCACGTCTTTTACTCGATACGGGTGTGGCAGACACTAATTGGTCAAATATGATATAAACAAATATTGTTGTCGTTATTTTGTCTCGACATCTTTTGTTTTAGCGGTGCAAGTGGCCGCAAATAGTTATTTTATCAACTTTATGTTGTCATTGATCACATTTGACATTAGAATATCAATCTGACACTGATGAACATTGGTTAGACAGCTTTAAACATTAAAAAGAAGGTTTTGCAGTCATAAAAAAGGAGTTATCTTTACTTTTATTTACAATTTTCTACCTGCATATCAAAAATTCAAAACTAAAATGCAAAATTGCATTCTTTTTTCCGTTGTTCCATTCTGCAAACTTGTCACTCCCCGCCCTTGGTTATTTGCTTGACGCGTGTTGCATCTGTCAGCGTGGCGCCCGTGGTTGGGGCGAAGCACAGTGGAGCACTTCACACCCCCAGACTGGGCTGTTTCCCCAAACCACTCTAACACCCAACCCCTAGAACGACGAGGAGTCGTAGTCGTTGCTGGTCTCGGTGACTTGGCATCATCTACACACATTGACAAACATACACATATGTACCTACATACACATGCTTATCGCAAACCACAGAAAAAATTTAATTGCGTAGCATACAGATCCGCGACATGCGTCGAACGAGGAGTGATAACAACAGAAATAATAAAACTTTAAAGTGTGCTAAATGACGAAATATTTATAAATACTTTTAATGAACATATTCAAAATTTCTCCCAGATATACACGTGGCCTAAATTAAATTGCGTTTTCAGTAAATTCTACATTTGTTTTCAGTGAAATCAATAATAAGCCTACGCATATTTCTATAATTTATCTATACAAAAGCGAAAGGTAAAACTAAAAAGTAACTAAAGACTTTTCGCGTGTCTTATTTTTAACGAGTTTGCGCTGTGGGCACGCGCTCGCAAGCCTCAACATCCCTAGAGACCTCAGGGCACGGTTAAACGATCACCATTGGATTCCCTTCCCCTACAACAAAATTATAGACCGCGAAGAAATGAATTCGCTAATTGTCTTGGCAGCTGTAAACGATCCTCAATGTAATAGTTGCTGTCACTCATATGTAATAGTGATGCAATACACATATTACCACTCTGAATGAGAACTTACATATATTTTTTAATCAGTTAATGAATTGAAAAGTACTGGTATAATAAATTATTCATGCATCAAATTTTATAATTGGATGAACGTCAATATTTTTAAAATTAATATAATAGTTTTGCTCATCACTGACTCACTGACCTTGTAACGCCTTCGGCTGGGATTATTCATTTGCATCATCTGCAATAATTAAATAGGTTTTCGTAGTTTTCAACCAGAAAAATATCCAACTTTGGGTATTAATGAGTAAAAGTTTGGAAATCCATGTCAGAATAATAGTAGATTGTTCAAATAGAGAAAAGTGAGAGTTTGCTAGCGAGTGTAAATATTTCAATTCACGAGCGAGAGCAACGAGCAAGTGAATTAAATTTACACGAGCAAAGTAATATCGCTTTTCTTACGTGTTGAACAAGTTATTTTATTCTATACTTGATGGAAAAACTTGAGTGAAAGCCAAGAATAGAAATAACTTTCTACAGAAATACTAATCAAGGTTGTACTCTTGCAAAAACGTAGTAGCGGATTCGACAACTGCTAAATAAAAGCATAGTAACAAATAAACAATATTAAAAATTAATTTGTCATTTTTTGTTGCTTATTAGAAAAATGTTGCTAATTAGAAAACTGGCACTTTTCTTTACTGATCTCTACATATTAAATCTAATGTTTTCCATCAAGTATACAAAAAAGTTATTGGTTTATTTCGTTCAGATAGGAAAAAAAATATATTATTATTACTTATTTACAATAATACTTATTTGATACTAGCAGTCACCCGCGGCTCCGCTCGCATATAAATTCACTTTTTAAAATCAATGAGAAAAAAAAATTGATTGCAACACCCGGGCAAACCATGGGCTCAATCCTGTATTATCAGCAGTAATTGTATTGATAATATAAATTTTTTGTTATTTGCGGATTAGAATTGTGGACTAGGATTGTGGATTCGAATTGTGGATTAGAATTGTAGATTGGGATTGTGGGTTGAGTTTGTGGATTGTGGATTGGAATTGTGGACTAGAATAATTGTAGATTAGAATTGTGGATTGAAATTGTGGACCAGAATTGTGGATTCGAATTGTGGATTAGATTTGTGGATTGTGGTTTAGAAATGTGGACTGTGGATTAGAATTGAGGATTGTGGATTGTGGACTAGGACTGTGGATTAGAATTGAGGATTGTGGATTGTCGACTAAAATAATTGTGGATTAGAATTGTGGATTGGGAAGTTTTGGAAACACTATTAAAACATTGAAACACAATTCTCAATTCTAATCCAAAAGTTGTGGATGAAAGAATAATTGTGTATTAGAATTGTGGATTAGAATTGTGGATTGGAATTGTGGATTTAAGATTATAATTGTGAATTGTGGATCAGAATTGTGGACTAGATTGTGAATTGTGGACTAGAATTGAGGATTGTGGATTGGAATTGTAGATTAGAATTGTGGATTGAAATTGTGGATTGGAATTGTGGACTTTAGATCTCAATTGTGGATTGTGGATTAGAATGGTGGACTAGATTTGAGGATTGTGGATTGGAATTGTGGATTAGAGTTGTAGGTTTGATTTGTGGATTGTGGATTGGAATTGTGGACTAGAATTGTGAATTGTGGGTTGTGGATTAGAATTGTGGGTTGTGGATTGGAATTGTGGGTTTGATTTGTGGATTGTGGTTTAGAAATGTAGACTGTGGATCAGGATTGTGGACTAGGATTGTGGATTCGAATTGTGGGTTGGGATTGTGGGTTAGGTTTGTGGATTGTGGATTAGAATTGTGGACTGTGGATTAGAATTGAGGATTGTGGATTGTGGACTAGAATAATTGTGGATTAGAATTGTAGATTAGAATTGTGGATTGAAATTGTGGATTGAAATTGTGGACTAGAATTGAGGATTGTGGATTGGAATTGTGGACTAGGCATTGTGGATTCGAATTGTGGATTAGATTTGTGGATTGTGGATCCGAAATGTGGATTGGAATTGTGGATTGGAATTGTGGATTGGAATTGTGGATTGTGGATTAGAATTGTGGGTTAGAAATGTGGACTGTGGATTAGAATTGAGGATTGTGGATTGTGGACTAGAATAATCGTAGATTAGAATTGTGGATTAGAATTGTGGATTGGAATTGTGGATTGGAATTTTAGAAAGTTCAAACAATTTTTTTGAGGACCAATTTTTGGAATTTTGTTTCAATCAGTAAACTTAGACGAGATTTTTTTTTTGCAATAAGCTTTACATACGGCTGTTAGCTGCACCTCACGCCAAATAATCAAATTATATATTCCAGAATTTTTTAATGTTTTTATAGAATGATAAAATTAATTCACAGACTTCTTGCTGATTGTAAGGCGGAGCAAATTTAGAAAAAAGTCTTATTGAGTTTGACAATAAGGATACGTGGCATGGGTTCGAATTTCAGCAGTCAACTTGAGTTAAGTTTTATTTGGACATGTCATGCCATGGTTTTAAATTTTGATTTTTTTGGCTTTAAAGTCTAAACCTTAATTCAAGTTGATTGGTTGACTGCTAAAATCCGTTGCCACATATCCTTATTGTTAAATTCTAAATGATTGGATCACCAACAGATGAAGAAATAACTCTTATTGAGTTGCCATTTTTTTTAAATCCAATTTTCTAACATTTAACGAAATAATATAATTTTTTTGTATACTTTTTGGAAAACATCAGGTTTAATATGTAGAAATCAGTAAAGAAAAGTGCCATTTTACCAATTAGCAACACTTTTCTAATTAGTAACAAAAAATAACAAACAAAAAATGCACTATGACACGCGCTCAAATGACAGTTATGCCCTAATTAAGAAAAAATTACAGCTTAAACATATAACAAAACAAAAATTCTCTCGATTTCGCTGGAAAAAAATATAAAATCGCTTCTTTAGCTGCATCCAGATATTTCGCGAGAATATTTAGCTTTTGACGTTTCTGGCAAATTCATTTTAATTATTGTTTATTTGTTACTATGCTTTTGCTTGGCAGTTGTGAAAACTGCTACTACCTTTTTGCAAGAACACAACCTTGATTAGAATTTCTGTAGAAAATTATTTCTATTCTTGGCGTCTTCCACCCAAGTTTTTCCATCAAGTATACAAAAAAATAGCATGTTCAACACGTAAGAAAAGCGATATTACTTTGCTCGTGTAAATTTAATTTACTCGCTCGTTACTCTCGCTCGTGAATTGAAACATCTACACTTGCTAGTAAACTCTCACTTTTCTCTATTTGTCAAACAATCTACTATTAATGGCTTCTTGTACTCCTTGAGATCTTTTCCCAATAAAATTATATTTTATGTTTCTGATTTACAATTTAAGTATTTATTTCAAGCTATAAACTATTTTATCTCTGCTAAATAATAAAAATATTATGAAATTAAAATACAAATAACGACTGAATTACCTATTTTTTACGAATTTGCTCCACCTTACAACCACCGAAAAGTTCATGAATTGATTTTATCAATAATTTTTGTTTTACAAATTATTCTGTATCATTTAATATAAATTTAATGAATTATTTTTTTCAAAAAATAACGTTCATATCGTGGGCGTAAATTATTTTACGCTGTCGTCATAATTCTGTAGCACTCCTGCGTGTTGCAATTATTATGACCTCCCGTATAAAACAGTACTTTACGCTCCTAATATGAAATATATTATTTAGTGGTTATTATGTAATATATTGCATACATCTTGAATTACCCACTCTATTTTTTTTGGAAAACAAAGTTAGTTTTCTAATTTATAGAATATGAGAAATATAGTTAATACAAAATGTAATTTTGTGCTTAAGTAAAACAAAAGAACAGCAGAATTCGAAACAAAATCAGATCATCTCTTAAACAATTTCCCTCAGGGATCTCATTACATTAACAAGCCTAAAAATTGATTGCAAAAAATAAAATACCATCCGGATAGGATTTAAACCCCGTTTTTAAGTTGTGATTACTCTTACATTAGAGTCAAATCACTGTATTTAGCAGCAGCACCTGCAGCGTACCATACCACAATTTAAAAACATCGGGATATATTGAAATGGGTAGGATGAAGTGGTTATTTCACACGGTAAATATATTATGGTATAGCTAAATAAGGCTGAATTGACGATTTTAAGATTCGGAATGGAAATTAATGGCCATTAGTTAACTAGAAGATGCTCTTAGAAGCTCTAATTTTATTTTGCTGATCATAGACGTAGGAAAAAAGCAAAATTCATTGTCCCGTAGAGCATTAACATTTTGTCGGAAACAAACTCACCAGTTGAGTTTACTTTTAGACTTCAGAAATGAATCGATGACCAATATAATCTCGCTGAAAATTTTAATTCAGAGTGAGGTTGGCAGCACTGAAATGCGCAATTAAATGGTTTAGGTCAATTAAGTTTTCCAGAAATTATTTTTGACTGCTGCATCAACAAAATTTGAATTTAAGTTTGTCATTTAGATGACTAATTTATTTTCCCCTCATATTTATTTCTTCAAGAAATACAGTCTATTCTACGCCACTGAGCTCCTTATTACAAAATTTAGGATAAATGTGGTGCGTAACGCCTTTCGTGCCGACTACCCAATTTGGAACTTGTTACCTTTGTCGGCACCCGCCAAAGATGTTCAATTAAGTAAGAAGCCTTGTTACAATCACGAAATATTCGTTAGCCTTACAAATTATAGACTGTCTTGGGTTAACAGGCCAGAGTTTGGATTGATTAATTATACTGAGATTATTGCATTAGAAATCTACAAAATTGTATGAAAAACTGTTGGATACCGTAAAAATCGTAAAAGTTTTACGGTAGTTACGTATATTCCTTCAAAATATATTTACATTTAATTTAAATTAGAGCTCATAAAAATTTTCATGTAATTTAAATTTCGCGCTCTCTCTTTGTACAGCCCTGGCATAGTTCAATTCAATTTGAGAGATGGCAGCACCTACCTAAAGATCAACCCCGCGGAGGAATTTTTTTATGACAACAAAATAGATAAAGAAATTGATTATTCAAAAAAATATTTAAAATGGCATGTTTTCATGATCGTTGCGGAGAACGAGTTACTTTATTGAATGAAAACCGTACTGCAATTAGAGACTATAGTGAATTTAATCATGGGCTAGTTTTAAGTGCCGAACCTTTAGTAAACGATGTTTTGTTTGAAGTTAAAATTGATCAGAAGGTAGGAGTTAGGTTAGGTGAAACCTGTCAAATACAAATAATCGCTTTTTAAATTCTTTTAGATGAATTCATGGTCGGGAAGTGTTGAAATCGGAGTAACAGAATGTAATCCGGCTAATTTAGAATTTCCTGCTTGTGCTTCAAAACTCCAAAATGGATCATGGGTAAATTATTGGAAAAATTAATAATATTTTACTATAATTTGCAAATTTTGTGCTAGGTAATGTCAGGAAATTCTGTATTGATGAATGGCAATTCAATAGTTGAATTTTATGGACTGGACCTTGAAAAATTAAATGAAGAAGATCGAGTTGGAGTCATGAGAACTTCTGAAGTAAGAATTAAAGCATTTAAATTAATAATTAGAATATATAATTTTAATTATTGGCCAACATATTACCAAAAGTCAGTATATATGGATTTTAAATCCATTGACATAATTTTTTGTTTCTATAAGTGACAGTCAGTGTTGCCAACCTTGTGTATGTCGAACAAAAATAAAAGTGAAAAAATTTAATAGCATTGTAATTTATAATTTACTACAGTGTAATATAAAAATAATATCATGAATTACAATTGATTGTATTTATTTGAGAACAAACGAAATTATTTTTTGAAGAAACTTATCAATACAAAAAGATTATGTTGGGGACATTGACTGAAACCCGTATTACACAGCTGAATACTTTCATTAATTGTAAAATTAATGCCAATGACGTATTATTAAAGTAGACCCAGCGCGTCCTATAGCAGTCCACAGTTTGTTGTGATGTTAGCACTTACAAGGTGAGGGGTTCTGAGAAGCGAAAGGAGTAAACGTGCTTGTTATGCGGTTTGCCTGCTTTTATTTATGTTTGAGAAGTGCACGCCTATATTTTGTACTGTATGTTAATATTTATTAAAATAGAAGTAATAATATATTAATTGATCCAAAATTTAAAAAAAACTAGATTTTTTTCACATCTCACAATCGATATTTTTTCAAATGAAAAACGCAACTTGCGATACAACGATGTTTACCCTCCTCACCCCACTGTTTATTCCTGCATCAAAACAAATGCCGCGTGCTGGGTCTATTATTAATACGTCATTGATTAATGCACAGAAAATGAATTATTGTAGAAGCAGCATTGAACTAAGTACCAAAAATTATAAATGTTACTAGTTTTCCCATCCGGCAATAACCCCATCAATTCTTGTTTTGTGGCCCGGAATATCGGACGGAAAACTTTCATGATATAGAATTACAGCTTATAAAATAGATGATATTAAATGTGATTGTTTGTTCCAGGGTGATTTAATATTTTTTGTTAATGGAGAACCTCAAGGAGTAGCAGCAAAAAGTTTGCCTCCTGTCTTATACGCTGTGATAGACCTGTACGGGAAATGCATAAAAGTCACGATTACGCATCCTCTCGAACGGGAACATAACAACGACGAATGTTTGAGTTGTGACTCCGCTGAATCCGAATGTGAACTGTGGAGCAATTCTTTAATAGATGATTTTAGAAATATCAGATTACAACCCAGGCAAAATGCCAACGCGCAGACAAGATTGCCGGTGGATGAACTTGATACACCAATAAGTAAGAACAAATATTTTATTGTCTTGTTTATTTATTTCGGTTGAATATATTTCACACCAAAAAATGAGCGTGAACTCTAAAAATTTATGGCATGTCTTTCATTTAGAAGAAATCGTGTTTGACTCAAAAACAAATAATTGTCAAAATGACAATTTGTAGTTTTCAGTAGGCTAGTGAATAGATTAATCAAAAATTTCTGTCAATATTAAATTTTCTTAGTCACCAATAATTCACTACCGGCTATGCCTCGCGACCGTTTACGATTTCACACACGGTGTGGCACTTTAGTCAAATTAACTGGAAATCAGCGAACTGCAGAAAGACGACGTCCTCTTGACGAGTTCAACAATGGAGTTGTCATGACCCACCGAGCTTTAAGAAACGATGAATTATTTGAAATTAGGCTTGACCGTTTGGTGGACAAGTGGTCTGGTAGTATTGAGGTTTGTTCGATGATTTTGCTAACTTGATGGTTTTGAGACATTTTTGTGGTTTTACAACAGATGGGCATTACAACTCACAATCCTGCGATTTTGGAGTTTCCTGCGACGATGACAAACATGAGAAGTGGGACTATTATGATGTCAGGCTGTGGAATATTAACAAATGGAAAGGGGACTAGGAGGGAATACGGAGAATTTAATCTAGACGAATTAAGGGTATACAATTTTTATTTTTCAGAATAATAAAAAATATATGGAAATATGCTGATATATTTTTGTTTGTTCATTGAAATTCGCAAAAAATATTAGCCAACATTTTTTAATGAGTGTTTGCTGTAGTGGGCAGGGCACAGTGATCACTAGTAACAGAATGGATTGGAAAGTGGTCATGGTCAGGTGTCGCCAAAAACATTAATGTAACCCGCACAACTTTTTTTAACCAATAGGCGTCGAGCTTTAAGTTTCTACGGAGGCAGTTTTATATCTTTGCTCATTCCATAAGAATTAGAGCCTCGTACTATACAAACTATCATCATTCGTGAAAAAATTAAGAAAACAACAGAAAAAACTTATCAACATGTGGTCAGAATAGATCACGACACGTTCGAAAGATGAAACAGAAAGAAAGAGTCAGATGCTACGACACTGTTTACATTCGAAGCTGGACGGAATTCGCGAGTAAAATTAAGCCGTAGCCATCTGGTGGCAGAATGAGAACTACTCAAACTCGTATTCCGCTTGAAAAACCATTTTTGAGCTAATGTTATTTTAATCGTTTGTTATTTGTAAACAGTGAGCTTTTGTTATATTTTTTCTATTTCACGTTTTTATTTACTGTTTCAGTATATCGTCAGCTGAGTATTGGTTTGTCTCATGTCCATTTTCAATTTTTGTATCAAGTCCAGTGTTCTATGCCCAAAATACGACCTGTACTCAGAAAAATAGAGTTGTGGCCTTTGTACCAAATCCTGAAAATATATTTTAGGTCTCGGTATAAACTAAAATTCTATTTCTCAGGATACAGGCCGTATTTGGGGACATAGAATACTGGACTTGATACAAAAATTGAAAATGGATATGAGACAAACCAATACTCAGCTGACGATATGTGTATTGATCAAAATCAGTCTTTCCTATCTACATCAGTTTCATTCTAACCTCTTTTGCGCTTTCCTATTTACTACCTATTAATTTCCATACTCTCTCTCCATTTATCCAATTTTCTGAATTTAAAATGAGTTTTCCTTCAAGAAAAGTGAATAATGTGAATTTAAATATTTAAATAATTCTTTCGATGACAGGTGAAGACTATTTCCCAAGAACATGGTTACTTATCTGCAAATAAATACAATTTGAAACGTCTATGCATAAAATTGGAATAATAGCAATAAAATTTAATCCTCAAACTTCCCAGTGTGTCAATAAAAACCATCTTTAATATGACGCCCTGGAAAACTGCAGTTTTAACATGTAAACTAGCGTGTCTAAAAATGACAGTACGACTTACATCCGACATCTTGATTAATAACAGTGCTGCCATCGGTAATTTTACTCCCGAATAGCAGTTGGAACATGCGCATAAACACATTGAAAAGAGAAAGTACTATAAAATTAAATAGAGAGAGATACACATCCATGACATTTCATGGCGATAGCCCCTTAATCATCACTCCAATGTACAAGCATACAAGATTAATTGTCAAGACTCATATTATTGCTTCCTCTGTTTGAGGTTCTGTTACGTGTTTTTTTTCTAAAACTTCCCTGATCTAGTCTTCTGTATATTTTTGAATTATTTATTTATTAATAATACCCCAACAGACAAAAATGCCCAATTCCAGGAGAAACAAAATTATAATCATTAATGTTTGTACAATCACAGTAAAAATAATTTGGAAAAATAAACAAAAATAAATTATCTAAATATATGATTCAAGAAAATAATTGAAGAGAAAAAGAGCTAAAAAAAAAAATAGAAATTATCTTTAAGAAAATATTATCGAAAAGTCAGCCGAAGTGAACAAAATAGAATGACGCCAGAAGATTTGAATTATAAGTCACGAATTTTATTTTTAAATATATATATATTGAGTCACTAAAAATGTCTACAGAATTTTGGATAGAATTGTAAATATGGCACATATTATATAAAGGTGATGTAATTAAAACATTGGAACGAGGAGTAGGTAAATTGAAGGTACAACGGTTAGGCGTAGATACCACAGAAGCATTAATTCCTATTAGGAATAGGCACTCGGGATCATCTAGCATATTATTTATTAATTTAAGAAGATCAGATTGTGGAAGACCTCTAGTAGGATAGGATCCCTGTATTTTGTAATATATGAATTTTAGAAATCTACGCTGAACTGTTTCTAGCTGGATTTCTTGATAATTATGAATTGGGTTCCATATTATAGCACAATATTCCAATTTCGATCTGATTAAGGCAAAGTAAAAGGCAAATATTGCATTAAGATTAGAGAATGACCGAGTATTTCGGATAACAAATCCCAATGATTTATTAGATGCTGATACTATTTTGTCGATTTGCAAATGGAATCTAAATTTAGGATCAAACGTTATACCGAGGTCTACAATCATCTCAACACGTTCTAGTGTCTTATCTGATATTGAATAATTAAACTTTATTGGTTGATGTTTCCGCGTAAATGTCATGATTTTACATTTATGAATGTTCAAAGGAAGTCTGTTATCAGTTCATCATTATTGCTTCCTCTGTTTGAGGTTCTGTTACGTGTTTTTTTTCTAAAACTCCCTGATCTAGTCTTCTGTATATTTTTGAATTATCTAGATACTTGCCTTGTTTATTTTTGTATCATTGTTTTCTGATGACGACCCTTGGCGAAAGGATCGAAACGTAAAAAAATAAACCAATTTACAGTATTTAAATCCAAAAATCTTTATTTCAAATTGAATTCTGAAAAAATATATAGATTATTGAAAGTTAAAAAAAATACGAAAACACTGTAAGTTATTTCAGCTATACGGTAAACACTCATTGAACAAAATATAAATTGTAACAGCATTTGTTAAACCAATAATATTGTTGAATATTAATTTGTTCAAGTAGTAGACCATTTTTCATATTTATTATAAATTTCAGGAGGGTGATAGGGTAGGAATGATTCGCCGTTCAAATGCTAATTTGCACTATTTTATAAATGGTTTAGATCAGGGCATTGCTGCAAGCAAAGTCCCTGAAAATGTTTGGGGAGTAATAGATTTATATGGAATGACAATTAAGGTACTTGATTCCCCTTGTGTTGTAATTTTTTTCTAATATTTTTATTTGTCAGGTATCTATTGTAGACAGGGATGAACGGGAAGAACAAAATTTAATAACACGTAGAAATACTCTACTTCAAGATCAACATATCGTAATAGGAGAACATATGTTAACAGATTCTGATTATTGTGACCGTCTTATGTTTCATACAAACTGCGGAACACATGCAGATGTTATTAACAATGGAAGAACTGCTCATAGACCAAAGTATTTATTTTAGCTTTAATTATGAATAAAATTTAATTTTTGGTATTAGCGCTGCAGATGATTTCAATAATGGAGTTGTGCTCACATCAAGACCTTTAAAACCGGGAGAACTATTTGAAGTTAGGCTTGACAGGGTATTAAACATTAATATGATATTCAAGCAGTGGTTTTTAACTGTTTTATTTATTAGGTTGTGACAAAATGGGCAGGAAGTATCGAAATAGGTGTCACAACTCATTCCCCAACTGAATTGGAATTTCCTTTTACAATGACTAACGTAAGGTATATAATTCATAAATAAATAATTGTCTTCATTTGTCTATATAATTTGTTTTTAGGTCGGGAACGTGGATGATGACTGGTAATGGAGTAATGCATAATGGAACTACTATTTTAGACCAGTATGGTCAAAATTTAGACCGATTACAGGTAAATTTTTCTAAAGTTTAGTCAATTTGAGTTATTTATCAATTTTTTTTAGGTAGGCGATCGTGTTGGAGTAGTTAGAAAAGAAAATGGGACTGTACATTTTTTCGTTAATGGAAATGATCAAGGCCCAGCTGCTAGTAATGTTCCTGATCGTATTTTTGGAGTAATAGGTATGTCATTTATAAATAAAATGTATAAAATTAAATAATTTGTGTTTCAAGATTTATATGGGCAAGCAGCTCAAGTAACAATACAAGATACTTCCGACTGTAATTCACCGGATACCGTCAATTCTAGTCTGTCTAATACTACTTTGTACAGGTAAATATTTTTTAAATTTCATAATAAAGCTTTATTTGGGCATTTTTAGTGACCTTCGTTTCCACCACGTCCACGGTAAGAACGCGCGTATTTGTAACGGTGGCCAAACCGCCCTTCGTCCTCACGCCTTTGGCGAATTCAATGACGCAATCGTATTTAGCAACCGTCCTTTACGAGATAGTGAACTTTTTGAAGTCACACTAGATCATATGGTGGATCGGTGGTCCGGAAGTATTGAACTAGGAGTGACGGCAGTTCGCCCTGATGACGTTGATTTACCTAGCACCGCAACTGATCTTGATAGGGATACGTGGATGCTCTCGGGGTGTTCAGTGATGGAAAATGGGGTTACGATCAAAAATTCATACAAATGTGATTTAGATATGTTAACGGCTGGCACGAGGATTGGTGAGTGATTTAATTAAAATTATGTGGAGAGAACTAAAAACTTTTAAAATTATTTTAGGTGTAATGCGCAATGCCAACAAAACTCTGAATTTTTTTTTGAATGGGGAAGATCAAGGTGTAGCGTGCGAGGTTTCTAATAATAACGTATACGCAGTCGTAGATTTGTACGGTCAGTGTGCGCAGGTCAGTTTAACATCATGTGGATCTCCTTCGACTGCTCCTGGTGGTGCAAGAGCTGCATCAGTAGCAACTGCGCAGCCTGCAATCGGAGACAGCATAGGAGGGTATCCATTAAGTGATACATTATCTTCACTGCAAATAGCAAGTGTTATCCAACCACAAAATCATTTTACTCCTGATCACATCCATAGGTATGACTAAAAAATAAATTCAAAATTTATTCATTACGGACTTTCTTTAAGGTTTTCTGAATGCCACGGGAAAAGTATAGTACTGACCGAAGGAAATAGAGTTGCAACCCGTGGTAGAGACTTGCAGCAGTGTTTAGTATTTAGTGCTTTTAGTCTGGTAGCCGGTGAAATGTTTGAAATTAGTCTTGTAAACTTGGCTTTACAATACGCAGGAAGTATAAAATTAGGAGTTACTAGTTTTGTTCCTAATGAATTGCCGGCTACAGCTCCTTATAATATTACTAGCATACCTGCCGATTGTTGGTATATTACTGGTAAGAAAATATTATTAATGTGCATTGGGGAGTATTTGAATTATTGTTATTTCAGGCAATGAAGTTCACGGTAAAAATAAAATTTTGCACCACAATTTCTGCCCCAGCTTAGAATGGTTAAGACCCGGTGACAGAATAGGAATAAAAAGGACACATGATAATGGTTTACGTATTTCAATCAATAATGAAGATATGGGCATCGCTGTTCATAATTTACCAGAAGTAAATTTAAAAAGTTACACATATTTTAATTTCTGGTTTTTGAATAGATATAGTGATTTTTTTTTTCATTAGTCATATGTATAACGATAGCTTTTGTTTTGTGCCGCGTAAGTAGTGGCATTTTTTGCTTTATCTGCTCAACAGCCCAAAAATGATACACATTTCGCTAACAAAAACCAATTTTAGACCGTCTACGCAGTGGTAGAGCTATTTGGTACATGTACCAGTATTCGAGTAACTAGTGTCCGTCAAATTCATCAACTATCCCCAACAATTACAAGTGTTCGTATGCAAGATAGCTTAGAGCAAATTTTAGAGCCTCTATCACAAGATGACAGCAAACCCGAGATGGTAGAATGTGAACCGGAACCTACAATAGAACCAGAAACTTCAGTTACTCTTTATGAATTCCATGATAATCACGGACGTAATATTGAGTTGTCAGTTGATAAAATAACTGCTAAAAGAGTTGCCTCTTATAATCAAGGGATAGTTATTATTAGTAAACCGTTAACTAAAGGAAAAATAGTAGAAGTAAGTAAAATAAATTATTGAAAGCTATTTGGAATTCAATATTATTTGCGGAATAGATTAAAATCGGACAACTAGACAGCAGATGGACTTCCTCACTCATGTGTGGAGTTGTATGCTGTAACCCAGAAAGGTTAAACTATCCAATTACTGCTTTAGGATTCAAAAAGCCGTGCTGTATTATTGCCAGTGATTGGATATCATTGAACGGAAACAAAGTATGTATTTTTAATTAAATTATTTTTACTCCAATTGTTGTTTTGTAGGTGAAATCTGATGTAGGACAAAAGTTAGATACTTTAACGACTGGTTCAAAAGTTGGTTTAATATTAACAGAACAAAATACGTTACAAGTTTTTATAAATGAAATTAGTTTAGAAAATATAGCGTGTGAGCTTCCATCAGTGCCATGTTACGCAGTGTTTGATTTGTACGGACAGTGTCAACAGGTAAATATGTTGCCCACTGTGAATCGGGCTAAGAAAGATCTGCCCGCCACTCCCACTAGAGCTTATCATAATTATAAGTGTACTTTATATACAGAGTGACCAAAAATGATTGTCCGTGTCGCCTTGTTCTGATTTTTTCTTTGCCGCCTGCTTGAGATAGTGAGCTTCAAGTGACAGATGACAGTTCTCCTGAAAACACTATTCTAACCTAATGATTTGGTAGAATAATAATAAATTCTCAATAATCAGTCAATAATACAGCTATTTATTTACTTTTTTGTTTATTGAATCAGATTATGAATGAATCCGTCATAAAATATGCAAAATATACGCCATTGTGTTCTGGAAATGTCGGTAGCGTAGTTTTCAAAATAAATAAATTTATACTAACTTTATTCCATGAAGATAGTTTTGATCATAATGCGAACTTTTGCCTGTCACCTGTCAGACAATCATTTTTGATCGCTCTGTATAAGAAAAAAATATTTTATAAGGGTCTCTGTTTTTTTTTTATTAGATTCAGTTACTAAACGCTCGCTCAGAGAATAACGAGGTTGTGCCACTAGAGCAAATTCCGTCCACTTCAATTGAACAGTCCGACATTCAGCAGTGCGAAAAAGCTGATCTCGAATCAAGGGAAAAAGAGTCTTCTTTAGGTTCCATTTCTGATACTAATTTGACTTTAGACCTAAACCGTAGTACAGAAACTAACAAAAATGAAATTGAAAACCAAAATATTATCAACAGTCAATTGAATACTCCTTCGGGATTGGGAGAAATTAATCGGAGATGTGATTATATGAAAAATTGCTCCAATTTTATGAAAAATCTGCTTTTGCCAGGTAAGATTCATTATAAACATTAAGAATATTTGGTCATTATTTTGTTTGCAGAAGCTTTTTTTCTGCCAGAAGATGCCATTTGTTATTGCAGTGATTGTTATCAATTTAGCGTTCAAAATGATAATGTTTATAAAGGGGTTTCTCCTGAATATTGTCCTCCTAAAGGTACTTCAATTCTAAAATAATTTATTTAATAAGTTACATTTAAATTTAATGTTTTTCAGGATGGGTTAAATTTTTATTGAAAAATTTTAGCAATGTCCAAACTGATAAATGGCATGTAGCATTTTACGGAACAAAGTTATGTGTCATCAGAGCGATTTTAGATCGTGGGCAGCCTTTAACTAACGGTAAGTTATTTATTGAATTCAAATAACGTAATTAAAACTATTTTTTTGTAGAGCAACTTCAATTGAATAACCTATCAAGTCAACCTTCTGAAAAAGAAGACAGTCAAAGTACGCAAGTTGTTTTTTACCCATCTATCGAATTTGCAACATCAACAACAAGCCATATTCTGACTCGCAATAAACAAAAGACAGAAATTCGTGTCGCTTTTCAATTGTTAGTTCGACCTGGGTCGTATTCTACTCAAGGAAACGGGGATACTTTTGAATGGAGTACGAAGGAAACGGGTGCAATTGTTTTACATGCTCTTTTGTTTCATCTCCAGGAAGAATGCTAAAAGTGAAGGTTTGTTACTAAGGTTCCGTCTTTTCGCGAATATTTTTTATATTGCACGTATTTATGCCATATACACATGTTATCACGATCCGTATTTTTAATATTTTGTTAACTGCTACTTCACAGTTAAGACTTGTACATGAATCTAGTCATATTATTTATTTTAAATGTATAAATAGATGTTTTAAGCATTCCACTTTTTATTGCATTTAAAAGCATTTTTATAATTTATGTTACAAATGTTGACATTATTACAAATTTACAATGTATTGGCTATTGTAATTTTTGATCTTATCTACAATTAAATATTTAATTAACGAACACAATAGATTATCGAATATAAGTTAAGAATAATAGATATAAAACGTGAATAACATATCGCAAACTTCAGTGATGAGTAAGAAATGGGAGAGTGATGAAAATTTAGCCCCAAATCTTGACATGTTGATCCCAACTACAGCTAGCCATTGCTATTCCATTGCTGGCCACAGATAAAGAAGTTACTCTGTTCTCATGTCCCGATAAAGTTCCTGAAACAAAATACAAAAAAATTAGGTAGGCAATATTTTAGATCCTGCCGCAAAAAAAAATCTGTTGCACATTGCATGCGAAACCGAACTTTTTCTTATCAAATGCGTCTGCCACCGTGTACTAACTTCCACTCAAATCAAATTTGATAAATACGGTGGTGTTCAAATTCACTTTCCGACACCATAAGTTCATTTATTACTCAACCGCTGCTCTTTTCAAACTAGACATTGATGGCTTTTTAGAATTACCACAAACTGCTCTCTCCTTTGTTTGACTTTTCTACAGTTCCGAACGTATTTGCAATCAATTTTCGAAAACATTTGTTATGCACTATTAAAGCGCAATACAAAATAACTCAAATAAAAATGAATTGAAATACAACATGCATAAAAGACGAACGAAACAATTGTGTAGATAAAAGAAAAGAAAATGATGGAAGAAAAAATTGAAGAATCATCTAGATGATGAAAGCGCATTTTTGACAGCTCATAAATGCTTGTTACTTCAAAGATTTTGCAAATTACCATCTCTCACAATTACTGAGCTTGAAATCAAGCAGCTTGGGCAAACTTACGAAACAGCAGCTTAAATTTAGTACTAATTTTAAGTTGACTATTTGATAGGTACATAATTTATGCATGTACAAACTCAAAAATACCTTTTAATCTTCATTGTTTAGTTATTGACTGACGGGAGGTCAAGTGCTGTACCTTAAAATGATAATTTGATCTTTATCAAAGCTATATAAAAAAATACACCAAAAGTAAACAAATTTTCATGCAATAATATAAATGCATTCTAATAAGCTTAAAATTCGCGTCAAACAAGTCATTGAATGAATCCCGGACAGATTTGACAACTGTACATAATAACAGTGAAACCGACGGCTAAAGTTGTAACTAAATTTTTTATCTACTTGAATAAACTTTAGTTGCCATATTCCTAATGTCATATATATCTATGGGCATTGTTTCATTTGAAACAAGTAATTGAATAATTTAATCTTCCACAATCACTGAGCTTGAATTAAAGCAATTTGTGCGAACCTACGAAACAGTAGCTTTTATTTAGTACCAGTTTCAAGCCTGTAAATAGTATAGTTGCTGAGAACTCAGCGTCACGCCAGCCAGCCAAAGTGAATATAATAGCGCTTTTTTCCAAAAAATGCGCTAATAAAGAGGGAGGACTAGTAACAGCAAAGGATAAACTACATGTATGGGAAGAATATTTCAAGGAAGTGCTGAATGAAGGGAATCTGGCTATGGGAGCTACAAATGAAATCGAAACAACTCAACAAGAAGGGAATAGTATAAAACAAAACCCACCATACATAATTGAAATTCGAGAATTACTGAACCCGTTGAAAAATAATAAAAGCCCGGGAATAAACGGAATAACATCAGAGATATATAAAAATGCTGGACACGAAGTAATCCCGTATATTATGGAAATAATAGAGCATATATGGCGGACTGAACGTATGCCTGAGAGATGGAAGGAAGCACTAATATGCCCAATTTATAAAAAGGGAGACAGACTGAAATGCGAGACGTGGCGTACAAAATTTCAGCAGGATGTTTAAAAAATAGAATACAAAAACAAGCGGACCATACCCTAGGAGAATATCAAGCTAGTTTCAGACCGAACAGTTCAGATATATGCACTGAAACAAACTATAGCAAATAGTTATGAACACAATCTAAGCCTGCAAATGTTGTTTATAGATTTCAAACAAGCATATGACACAATAAATAAACATAAACTGTATGAAGCACTCGCATAACTAGGAATACCCAAAAAATTGATAAAATTAATTAAGATGACCCATGAAGAGACAAAATGCAGAATCCTGGTGGATGGAGAAACATCAGAGTTCGATGTAAACAGGGAACTAAGGCAAGGAGACCCGTATCACCTGTCCTATTCAACTTGGCGCTAGAGTGGGCTATAAGGAAAAGCAGAATCTACACAAAAGGAACCATTTGTCAACTGAAACACCAATGTTTAGCATTTGCAGACGACATAACTTTAATAACCAGAACAAAAACAGAACTAAAGGAGGTATTCAAACGTTTAATCCAAATGGCGGAAGCAATGGGATTAAAAATAAACCAAATGGATGGAGATAGAGTCGGATCATCAAGAAACACAAGAAGATTCTCTTAAAATACAGATTGGAGGAGGTAAAACTTACGCATTTGAGAAAGTTCAAAACTTTGTGTACTTGGGTGTTACGGTAACAAACAACAATAGCGAAGAGCAGGATATTATAACACGGATAACGTAAGGAAACAGAAGCGCGGGAGCTATGGGGAAACTATTAAAATCAAAAAGTGTGTAGAGAAGTGCAAAAAAGCGGTTGTATAAAACCATTATAAGACCAGTGGTACAGTACTGTAGTGAAATGTGGGTGCTGAGGAAGATTTATGGTGGTAAAAAAGAGGGTGATGTGTGATTAAGACGAACTAATACCGAACTTATGGAACTCTATGGTGAGCCTGGAATAGTGGAAGTGGCTAAAGCACAAAGATTACGGTGGCTAGGGCATGTGCTGAGACTACCAGAGGACAGAGTAGTAAGAAGGATGTTAGACGAAGGTGTTGTGAAAAAGAAAAGAAGCGGAAGACCAAAGGAGAGGTGGTATGATGCGGTGAAAAAGGACTTAGAGACACTAAGGATTACGAACTTTAAGCGATGACCTACTTGGCCTGCAGCGCTAAATTATATATATTAAAGCGCACATTTCGCAGATTCCATGAACAGTGCTTATAAATAAATTAATTTTGTTTCATTACCATTATGAATATTTTTCAAGGTGTCCCACATGTAAATATTATTATCATCAGACCCGCAAAATAAAATTCTGCCGCTCAGTGACAAGCCACAAGAAGTGAAACCACTATTTGGTGATGGCGATTTGTAAGAAATAATTTGCTGATCGCTTCGTATGTCGAACATTCTTGCTGATTTATCTTCTGAAGCTGTTGCAAATGCGTTACCACTTGGATGATACTAAAAATTTCAAATATAATCAACTAAACTTTTATCTCTTAATATTGAATGATAATACATACACAAACAGAATTAACGTCAGATGTATGCCCGAAAAATGTCTGTTTGGGATTTTGATCTCGGATGTCCCAAAGTCTACAAGTTTTATCGACACTTCCGGTTACGTAGCTCTTCCCGTCAGGTGATAAACTTATCGAAACTACGTCACCAGCATGAGCCTCAAAATCTAAACTACGTTTGCCACTTTCCAAGTCCCAAATGCATCTAAAATTAAATTAGGTGTTACCCACAATCTAAAACCGTATTTATTATCAAGACTTGCATTTTCATATCACCTGACCCAGTGATAATATTCTTATCATCCAAAAATCTGCAAGAGCTCAAAAATCCTTCATACCCCGCGAGCTCCCTAACAATTTTAGCTACTCCTGTTGCGTCTCTATTATTTAAATCATAAATGGTACACATGTTATCCATCCCTCCACAGGCTAAAAATATTTTATTTGTAATTTGTTGTTGAAGAAATATTGCTTGTTTATTTTACCCACAAAATTTCCGGAAGGTGCAAATGCTACACTCATAACCCAAGATGATCGCAGTGGAATTACTTGCATTTTATTCCCTGTGTAAGTGTCCCATATTATTAGCTTTCCATCTAAAGACCCTGTTACACAGTGCCTGCAAATAATTTCATCATTTTATTTCGAAATATCTTTCATATTTGAAAACATTCCGCGGGTTTTACACAAATAACGATCTATAGTTAATTTCAGTTAAGAACGGTTCAAGGACTCTTATGGGACTACGATTTAAGTCTTTTGATTGGACGAAATGCGAATATAATTCACTCACATTAAATGCAGCATTCGAAACAAGTTTGCTGGAAACGAATTCAAGAAATAAAAGCAATAACCGTTCAAATCTATGATAATTGATGATAAATAAATGATGCAACTGACAGATAGCCAAGTGGGATTTTTGTGCTAATGTAAAATATACACTGCAAATTTCCAACTAATATTTGATTGTTATTTAAATTTTGTACCTGCTGTCGCCGCTGTAATGAACCGAATTGACTTTATTAATATGTCCTTTCAAAAATTTTTTTGTACTAAGTCTCACTTTCGGCGCGTCGGCTACGCCAGAACAAGCACTTTCTAAAGTCACATCGGCTTGTTTTTGTTGAGCTTCCTACAAAACAAATCAAGTGAAACAAATTTCAAATCGATTATTTTTTTATACGGAGATTTTACTTTAATTTTATTGTATAATTCCTCGAGTTCCTTGCGTAAATCTTCGGTTTCCGGGTCTACTTTCGGAGGCATAACTAAAATTTTAACTTACACCACACAGCAGAAGAAAAATACTAAAATATATTCGCAGTTTTGTCACAACTGGGTTGTTGATAATCTTATTTATTTAATTCAATAAAACTCTTAACATCGTTGTAAGGTTTTAGGTTAATTTGATTATAGTACGTTGAGTATGTCTGGAATTTTGAATGTGAACATCCGCTTTTGATCAAAATTGAATCAATATAACGATCATTCTTTAAGGACATGTTCTTGAAGTTTTTTTAGACAATAATAAAGCTTCATTAACAGTATTAATATTTAAAAGATCGTCATATTGATTGAAGCTTGTGAAATAGCCAACTGTTTTGCTTCAACCACCGTCAATACACACGCTGTATTAAGTTGACCTATTTTTTTGTGAATTCGTGCTGGTACTACTATGTGAAGCAGCTGTCATAAATCTATTTTTTTAACTGTCAAACTCTCAGCTCTTTTTGCAATTGCGATCACATTTACAGTAAACTAATATTCCGAAAAATAACTTACATTACTTATTTTATTAATTGATATTTTTCACATTTTCTGTGCGATCACGTTTACAGCAAATGCAAACACTATAACAAACTAATCTCATAACACATTTTGTTTCCAAATGTTTACGTAGGGAATTAATTCAGTAATTCCCTGTCAACAAAGAATTAATGATAATTGTTTCCATGGTTTGGATTGTTTGGAATGGAGAACTTTCGAAGTAGAATTACGTTCCGTGCATATGTTACAAAAAGTCAAATTCATGCGAAAACCTAGTCTGTTCCACATTTTTCCTGTATTCTTTCTTATTCTAATGTACTAAGTGTCAAAATAGAGAAGTTGGTAATTTCGAGAAGGAAAATAACGAAGTGTAAACATCGCACTGTGAACAACATCTGTCACTGGTACATTTATTAGTTTAATTGTAAAATAATGTCAACTTGTGCTGTGCTGTAGATATGTTTCCAATTTGTTTCGAAAATTAGTATTCAGTATCAGATTTAAAGGTGGCCGTAGAAGAATTTCAAGCAGTGAATTAAAATAATTTAAAAATGGTAAACGAAATTCCAATAAACACTATCAATTCTCGGTACATGTTTGTCAATACTTTTTTAAAACAACAACTTCCTTATTTATTGCTTAAAATCACTTACGATAAGACACGTCTACTGCAATAATTTATTGGAGAAAGTGGAAAATGTCGATTTTTACAAAAACATTTTCAACGGTTTTTTGCTTTATTCGAATCTAAAGCTTTGCTTACAATGTATTACCCATAAAATTATAATTTACTTAATAATAAAGGAATAATGGAAAGTTGTGAATGAAACTTAGTTGCTGTCACGGTTTTGACAATTTTTCGATTCACTGGTTGTGAAATTCACATCCATTTTAAACTTTACACGTCTATTCAGTCTAAATTTGTTCTTTATTCGGAGTAGACAATGTTTAAAGTGATTATTTTATTTGTGTGCATTACAGTTAGTTTTACTGGTAAGTAAATTTCCTGAAATTATCTTAAAAAAGAGGTAGTTGAGAAAATTGATATTTTAGGCATCAAATTTGCAAAATTATTTTATCTACGATCGTACAAAAAGTGACAATTTATTTTATATCATTTTCAATGTAAAATGTAGGCTTTTATGGAAAACGGTGCAATAAAAACTTTATTGCGCACTTTTAATGCACGATATCACTTTAAGACGTTTTAAACTTGATATTTTAGTTAAAATTTCCAATAAAATTATGTCAACTCATAACATCGTTTCCTTAATTATCAATAATAGCTGTCAAAGAAACATTGACAAAAGAGAAAATATTCATAAATATATAATTAACTGTTCTACGAAAAACGAAGATACGAGTCGTGTAAAAGTCTCTTATGCACTCTCGAAGCTTTCAACGTTCATTAAAGAATAACTTTTTGCACTTTTATCTTAAATATCTACAATGTTATATATTTAAATTAATTATTAAAATATTATTGCCCGGTTGTATCCTACTAATAGCTAAAACTGTGTTGGATTGAACAACCGGGCCGTCAATTTATTTTTGAATTCAAGAATTCACCCTGTATCTCATTTTTCCGATGCGGTATATCAAATTGCTGTAAAAATAGAAATTATAATTATTAGAAATTGGCATCTTCGCGCCACAGTTTCAAATGCTGAACAAATAACTGTCGTTCACGCACCAATCAGAAACGTTCGTTTTTAGTTGGTATACATGAATTTTCAGATTTGAATTTTAACGTCTTCTGTCATTAGCAAGTGTGTTGTGTGTGTATCTGATTTTATGGTAATCATACTGTATTAAAAATAATGGCATCGCCAGCAAATTTAACAGAAGAAGAATTACTTGCTATTGGCAAAGATAAGTTGCCTTTAGTGTTGGGAATTAGAGAGGAATACAGAAATGATGTTATTTCTATGGTTAAAAAGATAGTGAAACATGATGCTTACAACAATAAAGAGTGAGTATTAATTAATTATAATTAATTTTCATATTTACAAAACTATTTTTCAGTTACGATTGGTCATTAGAAGATTTTGAGTTGGGTTATCGGCTAGGTAGGGGTAAGTTCGGAAGAGTATTCTTAGCTAGAGAAAGGCAAACTGGAATGATAGTAGCTTTAAAAACACTGATTAAAAATGAAATCAAACAAGGCAGAGTAGAGCGACAAATTTTGAGAGAAATTGAGATTCAAACACACTTGCAACATCCCAATATCCTCGAATTATATACTTGGTTTCACGATGCCCACCGAATTTATCTTGTATTAGAATTCGCAGCGGAGGGAGAACTTTATAGACATTTAAAAAGTTCTCCGTATGGTAGATTCAATGAAAATAGAGCAGCCAAATATATTTATCAAGTATCAGATGCTTTAAACTATTGTCATTTGAATAAAGTAATACATCGGGACATTAAACCTGAAAATTTAATGCTAACTATTGATGATAACATAAAATTGGCTGATTTTGGTTGGTCTGTACACGCGCCATCTTCACAGTGAGTTGAACAAATTATACTCCAGTTCAATTGTTTAAAAATGTCATTTTCAGTCGTAAAACAATGTGTGGAACATTAGACTATCTACCTCCCGAAATGGTAGATGGGCAAAACTACAACCATTGTGTTGATAATTGGTGTGTTGGTATATTATGCTACGAATTTCTAGTTGGAGAGCCACCATTTGAAAGCAAAGATAGTGAAGAAACTTATAAAAGAATTAGGGCTCTGGACATTAAATTTCCGAGCTTTGTTTCTTGTGGAGCTAGAGACTTAATTACAAAAGTAAGTTAATTGTCATTATTTTTACCCATTTTTTAAATTTTATTTAATTTTTAGCTTCTACGAAGAAGAGGAGGAACACGAATCTCTTTACCAGAAGTAATGTCCCATTTTTGGGTGCTTGCTAACAAATAATTCAATTTTTTAGTGCTTATGTATTACTGTATTTTTTTCGATTAAAATTATGTTTAATTTATTATTTGTTTTTTTTTTTTAAATATATATTTGGATTGTGAATGCGGAACAAATTTTTTATAATTTTTTTGTTGCAGACGATTACTGCTTGAAACAATCGACTAATGGGGATTCGGAATTCAATTGTTTTCAAAACAGTAAGTATTAAACATGCGCAGTGGAAAATTAGTCTGCGCACAAGCCGTCATTTGGTAATGGCGGAAATGTTTTGACAGTAGTTAATGCGGTGTTCAATAATCAAGTGCCATATTAATTAAAATCACAGTAATCATGTTTCTTGCACTATTTTTAAGTTTTTTCATTATTTGTGATAATGTTCTAAGTATAGAAAATGGTAAGCACTTTCATTTGTTATTAGTAAAGTCATTTCAAGCGCTCATTTGTTTATAACAATTAGGAGCAACAATGCTTTTATTGTTGTAAATTCACAACAATAAACAATTGAATCGGAATTATTGTTTCAAACCGGTAATTAACAATTTATATATTTTATTAAAATTGAATTAAGAGTATTTTTGCGGAACCAAATTTGAAATTGATAAGATAAATATTGTCAAAATTTATAAAAATCCGTGGGTCAGTGAATCTATCAAGTTATCTTTTAATGTGGGAGGAGTTAAAACGTTTTCTGTGTCACGTACTGGAGCATAAGATGATGTAAACAGATGTATAAAAAATTTAATTATGTCACCACATGTCACTTTGAACGCGGTTTTCAATTAGATTCTTTGAAAATTTACCGGGAAATGATGCATTTCTATACATACATATAAAATTGTAATCAAATGTTTTTTAACTTACAACGGAAGTACTGTTTTTATTACACCCGTGTAAGCAGATTTTCGTAGTTATATCAATGCAGTATCTTTTTTCTATAAGCACAATTTTTTAAAACTGTAAAGAACGATTGAAATATTGGAAAATGTGAACATAAATCTTGTTTTTGACAACATCTGTTTCAAAAATTTAGAAAAACTTGTTTACAAGTAGCCTTAAAGTATAAAATTTGAAACAAAATTAATTTTATAAAATAGGCCACTTGATAGTTTGGGCTTTAAATTAAAAAAAAAAAGATACCGAATCTTTCCTCCGAAATTGCATCAAGATCAACTCTGAAATAAATGCTGTACCTCAAAATCTCAAGAGGTCTCATATATCAAAGTCTAATTTTTAATACAGGAATTTTTTGGGAAAGTCTATTTTGCGGTCTGGCTATTAAAATTAGCCCCACAGAGCAGAAACTTGAAATCTGTACTGCCTGAGTGGTCCTCAATAACATAATATCCAGCAGTAATAAACATCATCTCCGTAGGGTTACTTTACTTTTGATGAATTTTACGGACTATTGCGGATTGGTTATTTAATTTAGCCCCACAGAACGGAGACTTGGAATCTGTAATGCCTGAATGGTCCTTGATAACATATTAGCCAGCAGTAACAAACATCTTCTCCATAGGGTTATTTTACTCTTGATGAATTTTGCGGACTGACTAATATGTTATCAAGGACCATTCAGACGTTACCATAAGTAAAATAGCCATACGAAGATCTGTTCTGGGAGGCTAAATTAAATAACCAGTCCGCAAAATTCACCAAGAGTAAAGTAACCCTACGGAGATGATGTTTATTACTGCTGGCTAATATATTATTGGGGACCACTCAGGAAGTACAGATTCCAAGTTTCTGCTACGTGGGGCTTATTTTAATAGCCAGTCCGCAACCTATTTTTGTGGTCCGCAAATTAGGTACTACCGATTTTTTTTTACTTTAGTCCTAATATAAATGCAATGAAAAAAAATCGAACTACCGATTGACTTCAAAATAAAGCTAAGAAGATTTTTGTCACCATTAAATACAGGAATAACAAAAAAAATTCAGTACCATCAACTTCCGGGACTGATTAATCCTATAGACTGCTGAAGGGCTCAACGGAAGTACAAAAAATTTACTCATACATGTGTAGAGATAGCGGATACGAGGATTTCTCGATGCGCATATATCTAAGTGTTTTTTTCTATCATTTTTTTGACAAAGTAGACCGTATCTGAAACTACTGCACGGTTTTCAATTATTCTTTTATTACTTATAATCTTGCGCTAGCTGTTGATTTGGTTTTAGTTTGTGCATCACTCATGCGGCATTGTTGACATCGGTCTTTCCGCTAGCGCGGCGCCATTATGCTCTCATAATCACGCCTATCTTTAACAACCACATTAATATTGCAACCTAATTAATATTTAAAATTATTGAATTGAAAAGAATTGCGCTTATCGCAATGTTGACGGTGTCCGGAGTTTCATGAAATTTTTAAACTAACGTCATTGGGAGCATGCGCAGAGAAACTCGTTTCTTATGTTGCGTTATGGTATCATTAACGAAGGCTTGCAAAAACTCCCTATTGTACTTCCTACCAAAGATAGAATCATACAAAAAATCATAAATGAGGTTTTTTCGACATGAAGATATTCATGACCTTGTCTCGGACAACAGAGATGTTTTCAAAAATACGGGAGAGCCGTTTACGCACAAAATTTTGGTCAACCAATAAGTTCATGGAGAGTAGAAGAAATAATGTTCAATTTATTTTATATAATAAATATAATAGACCGCGGTACAGAACCCCTTTCTCCGGATTATTAAAACTCTTTTGAAACTTTGTGAGTGGCTTCATTCTGATGAGTCCGACAACGTTTTCATCTGCGAATATTTTTGAAACTGCAGCTCTTTGCACCGAAGTGCCAAAAAGACGTCGACTTTATGATTTATTTTTGATCATCAACATCACATTCTTTTATAGTTTAATTGTAAGATAATAATAGCAAACACATGTCCGATAAAAATAATGCGGCGTTCGGCGCAGCCCCCATCTCCAACTTGTTAAAATTACACGTTTTGTTAGATTATTAACATTCTGCCGAATTTCTCAGTATTATTAAATAAACATTAGAATGATGATATTGTCCGACAAAATTTCTACTGCATATTTTCAGTCCGAAGCTCTGAAAATGTCAATTCTATGAGATTGGTTTGCTGATTAACACTTGTCGGACAAAAATCATGCATATAGGTAAGTATATTTCTTGATCAAATAATATACTGTCCGACAAAAATAGTGCGCCGTATTGCCAATCCGAAAACAAAAATATAACAAGTAGCGTTTTCTATTTGTATGGGCACAATATTAAATCTACCTTTCAACCAAATTTAGTACATCCATTTGTGAGATCAAAAAATAATATTCTCTAAATTTTTACGTCTTTATTTCTATAACTTGGTCCATGGCGATTTTTCATTCGAAAAATTTTTTTCTTGTATTTTCTCCACTATAGTGCAACATGTAAAAAAAGGAATTAAAGAAATATCGTGATGTAAAACTGAACATACAATTTGAAAATATCATTATTATAGGGTAAATATTCAAGGGAAAGCGGAAATTTGGTAGCAGATGTGAAACAAGAAACATAAAAACATGCTTGGAAAAATTGTTTCAACATTAAAAAACCTATTGTTGAAATGATATTTTCCATATGATTCGAAAATATTGATATCTTAAAAATTTCCAAGAATAATGGGAAATTTGAAATTAAATTTTAAAAATTTATATAAAAGAATACATGCTTTGGAAGAAAATAATTTTTAGAACAAATATTCAATCAATCAGTATCAGATTTATCTGTTGATGAATTTTCACCATCTGCACGAAAGTCATATTCATTGTCTTCAGTAGTGCTACTGTCATTCTCTGTCTGTAATAAAATTTTAAATATATATTCAAATGAAGTGAAGAATATTTATAAACTAAGAACGAGATCACATGGGGTCCGAATCACCAATCTGAATGACACTTGCAGATATATTTCAAATTTGAAAAATATGGAAAGCGTAGGTATATACTATCACCAGGTAAAAAAATATTATTCTTTTTACCTTCTATAATATTACATTGGAGAATATCACGGTACTTATCTTTAGAGATCGATTTCAATATATCATTAATGAGAATTTGCGAAATACGTTTTTTGAATCTTTTATGAATATGCAGCAGATATTTTGTCGGACAATCATACCAATGTTTTCTGTACATCATTCCAAAGGGAAAAACATTTAAAATAAATGAGTGTTATTCAGCAAACCAATCTCGTAGAATTGACATTTTCAGAGCTTCGGACTGAAAATATGCAGCAGAAATTTTACCGGACAATATCACCACTCAACTTAACTAATGTTTATTTGATAGTACTGAGAAATTCAACAGAATGTTAATAATCTAACAAAACTTGTAATTTTAACATGTTGGAGATGGATGTTGCACCGAACGCCGCAATATTTATGTCGGACAATATATTGTGTGTTTTTGCCATCCTTATCTTACGATTAAACTATAAAATAGAGTGATGCTAATGATTAAGAATAAATCATAAAATCGGCGTCTTTTTCGGCTGTTCGGTGGAAAATGCAACAGTTTCAAAAATTTTCGCAGATAAAAAGTTGTCGGACTCATCAAAATGAAGCCACTCAAAAAGTTTCAAAAGAGTGCTAATAATTCGGAGAAAGGAGTTCTGTACCGCGGACTATAAGTGAGACTACGGAAAATAGGCATGCAATAGCTGCGCGAGCGATGCACGAACCATGAATCATTACCGGCGTATGCACAATTTTTCTTCCTTCAAACTATTGGTCAAAATACTCAAAGTTTCACTTTTTTTGCTTGAAGTCAAAAATCCTTTCAGGTGCTCATCTGAAGTTGAATGTTTTGCAAATCTTTACGTGTACACAATAATGTTACGCTTTAGTTATTTTGAATATTTTTCACAGATGACGTTATAGTTCTCACCGTGGCAACATCAAAAACAGACGGCTATGAAAGATATTTGCGTTCAGCCCACCAATACGGAATCGAGCCCCGGACCTTAAGTTTAGGCACCGAATGGAAAGGAGGTGATGTCAAAAGATTTTCAGGTGGAGGATTCAAAATAAATGAACTCATAAAAGGACTAGAAGAGTATAAAAATGACGAACAAAAGATTGTTTTATTCACTGACGCTTATGACGTAATTTTCTTATCAAATATGTATTCAATTGTTGAGAAATTTAAAGCTACAGAAGCTAGAGTTTTATTTTCCGCTGAGAATGCCTGTTGGCCCGACAAAAGTTTAGCAAGTAAATATCCTGAAGTTATTAAAGGAAAAAAATATTTAAATTCAGGAGCGTTTATTGCTTACGCTAAAGAATTATACAAAATTTTAACATATGAAAAAATAGCGGACAGTGACGACGATCAATTGTTTTATACCAAAGCCTACCTTGACAAAGAAAGAAGAGAAAAATTGAAGATCAAGTTGGACCACACCAGTGAAATTTTCCAGAACTTATATGGAGCTTTAAATGATGTAGAACTAATGTTCGATGACAACGATGCTTATTTAGAAAACGTAGCGTATAAAACGCGTCCGCTAATTCTACACGGAAATGGTTTAAGTAAAATACCATTCAATTCTTTAAGCAATTATTTAGCTAATGCCTGGGCACCCCAAATTGGCTGTGTGGCTTGCAAAGAAAATGTTTTTAGTCTAAAAGAAGCCCCAGAAGAAAGTGTTCCAGTTGTAATGATGGGTCTTTTTATTGAACAAGCTACTCCATTTTTTGAAGAATATTTGGAAAAGATTTACAACTTAGTTTATCCAAAAAATAAAATACATATTTTCATCCATAATGTTGTGAGTATTTTGTGTAAATTATTCAAATTTAAGACTAATAGTAAATTGTGTTTAAGGTTGATTATCATTCAGAGATTATCCAAAAATTTGTTGCCCAATATGGTACTGAATATGCCAGTGTAAAACAAATAATTCCATCAGATGGATTGGACGAATGGAAAGGAAGAAATCTAGCCTTGTATGTTGCAAATTTTCAATTAATTTAGGAATAAAATAACGCCAAAGTTTTTGTTTCAGGGATCATTGCTTGAAAAAACGGTGCGATATATTTTTCAACGTTGACTCGATAGTTCATTTAGACAATCCTCATACATTGAGATTATTAATTGAACAAAACCGTTCAGTTGTTGCTCCATTGTTGGCAAGGCCTGGAAAAGCTTGGAGTAATTTTTGGGGAGCATTAACAACCGATGGTTTTTATGCCAGATCGACGGACTATATGGATATTGTACACAACGAGAGGAGGTAAGCTTCAAATCCTGCTATCCATCAAATTAAATTAAAATTAGACAAGACAAACGTAGTTGGCGAAACTGAAAATTTTTTGGGTGGAAAGTTAAATTAACCGAAATAATATGTTCGTTAATTCTTTATTTATTCATAATTTACAATATAATTTATAGAATCACATCAATCGTCATAAAATACAAAATAATATCACCAATTCATATTACGAGAGCAAATATGTAGACAGCAAGTCATTTTTGAATAATTTAATCAAAAGCAATACTGAAATCAGTCTTAAATGATCGTCTGTCAATTGAATACATATTATCGGCCGTACATTCATAGACTCCTGCATCCATTTGAGTAGCTGGGTCAATTTCTAATTTAGATTTGACTTGATTAGGACCCATCTTCCATTCATGAACCTTAAAAAGAAAATATTTACTTTTGTATCACCACTTTAAGTTATTGAAACTTACATGTAAATATAAGTGAGAGAATATTTCAATTCCGTCTTTCATCCATGTTATATGAGGAGTAGGGTTGCCTCTGGCAACACATAAAAATGCTATTTTGTGTCCCAAAACGTATTCATAATCGAAGTGAGAGGCCAGTAAAATTTTTGCTCCCTACAAAAATATTTTATTTTATCACTGTAATTTAAAAAGTAGACTTACATTATTGTTGTTGTAATATTGATCTGATTCTGGATCCCTATATTTTCCAGTGATTGGCAATCCAATTTGTACCTAAAAACATACGAAAGCATTTATTTAAAAGCAATGAATTTAAATTATCTCACCCTTGATTTGGTTCTTCCGCGAGCTCGCCCCCTTCTAGCGTGGGTATGTTCAGGTTCCTGAAGGATAAGCAGGATAAAAAACAAAAGAAACAAACGTTTATGCATGTTGTTGCAATGTTTGTTTCGCCTAGATTGCGATATAATACAGTTTAGAATAGATTGACGCTGTCACCCCATGCAAGTTATAATTTATGATAATTTGATACCTCTTCCTCTTTAGATACCGACTAAAATCATTTCAATTTAATTAAGTACAAGAGGGAACTTTTCCGTGTGATTTAGGCTCATTTTAAAACGCAAAAACTAATTTTATTCATTAAAAATCTGTTATTAAGAACATTAATAGTTTAACCGGACAAATTAGGAATACTCTTATCTCAATATGTAAAATACAATTCAGAAAACCAATCGTGAATTATGTAAGTCACAAATTACCCTTAAAATTTATTTCAAACCCCGATTTTTTTGGAAACTTTGAAAAATGATCCAATTTTTCCCAAATATGACCCAAATTTTCCTTTCAAAAATGACATCACCGTCTGATTTTTCCAAAATTATTTTTTACTTAACGGATCCCTTAGAAATATAAATATGAGACAAGAGGTATGCCTTTTTTGTTTTAAAGTGTAAGTGATTACGAATTCAACAAACTGTTGAACAGAACTGAGGTCAATAATACATTCAAGAGATTAAATTAAACTCCATGAGCCCTGTTTAACTTTTTTATTTTGTTATTCATGCATCTAAAAAATTCTACAGTATTTATATCAATATATTAAATATATTTGATTGTACTCATAATATTATTCTTATTTATAATAAATACAAAATTACAAAAGTCCTATTTAAATGAATATACAAAATTAGAATACAAATGAAAATGTTGACAAAGTTTTAACAGTATCCTTTGTAATATAGTTTCCCTTATAATTATAAATTATTGTTTTATGGAAAACTAACTTCGTTTGATGTAATGGTGACAAAATTCTTCGATATTTCAAATATCTTATGTTTTTTCTTAATATTTTTGCTATTATTGTGGGTTTATCAAAATAATAATAGCAATCAAAGTCCAATCGTGTCACTATTAATATGAAAATGCAAATTTTTAATTATTCAATAAGTAACCATAACATAATCAGTTCTAAAGCCTCTCCTGTCGATTGCGTATTGGTTATCAGCTTGGCACTCATAGTAGCCGGCATCTTGTTGGGTTGTTGGATCAATTTCCATTTTGCTTTTCATGGTATCATTGCCTAGGGGCCATTCATGCACCTAAAATCACCAATAAACAGCGCTGCACAATTTTAATTAGTTTTTAAGCAACTACGTTGTTCAAGTGCACTAAAAAGTAGAAAATAATTTTGGTATCAACTACCAGCTTAAAACTGAAAGCCTTAAATGACGCGGAATTACCAATAAACTGGGTTTCGATTAGTTTAATTAATTTGGTTGGCCAATGATGACAAAAAATGCAGAAATTGATATTGTTACCAAGGAAATGAGTTATTTAAACCGTATTAATTCAACTCGAGATCCTGAGGTCGGCCAGTAGTGGTTTAAAATTCTTTTTTATATGAAAATCTGATCTGTGTTCTTTGATGCATCAGTTTTGCTAATTGAAGAAGGTATACTAAGCCCAAAGGCTATCCCAAGTCCTCGATCCCACTGTCACATAAGCTAACAAAGCGCATAAACTGCCCGATATACGTCACTAGGCACACTTTCCTTCGTGTTATTATATTTATACTCACAGAAGTTGAAGCGTGTTACAAATTATTGAATATTCTATTGTAATCGGAAATTGGGTTTTCCTGAAAGCTAAGAAGCTGCTGAAATTTCTATTACAAGATTACAGAAAAAACGGGCAGACAAAAAATCCAGTCAATATTTCATTATAATTCATATCTGAGCTTTATTCAAAGTTTCAAATCTCTAGCTCATTGAGAAGTTAGTTTAAAAGCGATTGCAAATCTTGTACCGAACAGATAAAAAAGATAGACCTTCAGCTCAATTCTAATTCGTACAGACTGTCTCTTGATGTAATTTTATAGACTCTCGACACAAGTACAACCTAAAGGACAATTGCAGAAGTGATTCAATGTCGTCATCTTTGAAGTAAGAGAAAGGGTCAAGTCAGTGTCTAGTTCGATGTCAGATTTGACATTTGTATGTCACCAAATAATAACAATAGAATAAAGTTTTACTATTATAATTAATAATAGATTAGAAAAAATATTGTTTGCATCAACATACAATATTCAAGTCTCTATAAATGTAACTATGTCATGACGTCATTGACATAGAGACTGCGATCTGTCTCCAAGCTGTCTGTAGATCCTAGGGATCCTATTCTAATTCGTGAAACAGATTGACGTCATGAAATATTCAATTTATAGGGACTTTAATACTATATGTTGGTGCAAACGATATGATCTAATAATTTATGTTGGTAGCAAGCCTTAAATCAAATTTAATTCATGATTATTCATTTTTCTTACTCATTATTAATCATAGAAGTTAAATTTTGTTGTACTGTTATCAAACAAATGTCAAAATTCACATCGAGCCAAAGAAACTGACTTCTAAAAGATTGTCTTCAACGATGACGACATTAAATTACTTCTCCAATCGTCCTCTAGGTGGTATAATTAGAATTGAGCTGCAGAAAATGAGTTAGAAAAATGTAGTAATAAAATAGTAAATCCAAAACTACTTCGTTTGTCCGCTAGGTGGTAGATGTATCAAGAGTCTCTAAAATGACATCAAGAAACTGTCTCTACGAATTAGAACTGAACTCCAGAAAATAGTAATAAAATAGTAAATTTGTTTGTAAATAAACGCTAATCTCCGAAACTACTGCGCCGATTTTTAAAATCTTTTGATTTTACGGATGCTTAAGGCTTGATGTAATTCGTATATTGCTCGCACGGCGTTGTTGGTTTCGGTCGTTCCGCTAGCGCGAGCTTCTTTAGCACGCGCATTCAATTTCCTTTTTTTTTTTACAGCTAGTTTTTGTATAAAATCAAAAAGAAGTGTAGCTAAATTCGCGATACCTACTTGATTTTTATTTAATACTTACTTGGAAAAATCTGTGATAGTACAGTTCTATTCCATCTTTGAACCATGTTATCTCTGGACGAGGTATTCCTGAAAAATTGAAGTATAAAACAAGCTAATTATACTAGGAGTGCATTTTTTAGTAAAAGCTGCGATTCAAATTACATTCAAATAAAAAAAGAACAAAGCGAATTTTCTAATTGAGAAAGCTCGAGTAATATTTAATTAATCTTAAAAGCACTATATTTTTAGTACCTTGAGCCATACAGAAGAAAGTTATTTTTCGACCCAACATGTAGTCCAATTCGAAATGAGATGACTTAACTATTTTTGCACCCTGCCAAATAAAAATTTCCATTAAAAGTAATATATTTACAAATATAAATTTCCTTACATCTTTATGTTCGTAATAATTAATTTCGGCTTGAGTCCTATGCGGAATTAAAATCGGTATTCTTGAATTATATAATCTACCCCTGTCTCTACCCTTTCCTGAAATTAAATTTATGTATTATCAAACAATTAAACTCCAAATTAAAATTTACCTCTCATATACCCTCCGCCTCCACGGGCAGCCAAACCATCACTAATCAAAATAACAATTAACAATGCTAGTAAAAATGTTTTTACTAGTTTCATCTCTAAATCTTAATCGTCTCTGGCTTGTCTCGCTTTAGAATCTGCCTTTTAACTCTTCCAATGAGGTCACAGGAGAAAAAGATATGATTATTTGGTCAGTAAAATACTATTAACGGTAGGTCTTGAAGAAGTGGTTCGGAGTTATGATCTTTGCGTTTCGAAACCAATTGTCTTAATTCAATTTGTTGGCCCACAGAAAGGATGTTCTCTCTTCTCGTACTTGATTTTAATATTTTGATTGTTGTTTTGGTTGGAGCAAGGTCAATGTTTGGTGCGCAATTTTTTAATGAAGAATATATTATCTTTATTCATAGAAGAGATTGAGCAGCAATTCCATTCATGTTAGGCTATTTACATCTCAAGTGCTTGAGAGGATAACACGAAAAGCTGAATGCCTGTAATCCTAAATGAATTCTCCCTTTAATTAAAATTTTATCATTTTTTACTTATTCTTTAATTTGCAATATTTTCAGGGGCCTGTGGAACGTTCCATTTATAAGTAACTGTTACGTTATAAATGCTACAATTTTGCGACAATATGAACGTAAAAAATTGAGTTATACTTTGGAAAATCTGGACGCTGATATGGCATTTTGTGCCAATTTACGTAATTTGGTAAGTTTACAATTTTTAGGATGTAATAAGCATCTGACTGTCACGCCAGTTGAAACCCAGGTCAGCTGGTGATCCTAAACAGATGCCAAATTAAATGAAGAGATAGTTGTTCTTGTTTTTAGATTGTTTTCTTTGAACAAGGGCAGAACTCTTCTACATTTTCTTTTTCTCTTCAACTAAAAGACTTGAACCGTTTTTAACATGAATGTTTTATATTTAGGATATATTTATGTACGTTTCAAATCGTCTGGACTTCGGTCATTTGATAAATCCTGAAACATTTGATGTCACAAGGGCTGCGCCAGATATGTACCAGATTTTTGAAAATGCTGAGGACTGGGAATTTCGGTACATCAATCATCTGTATCCGGAAAACCTCAACCCAGACAAAAAACCTTTACAAGTATAATATTTTTTGTTTTTTTGTATTCAAATTTATTATTTAATTTATTTGTAGCCTTGTCCTGATGTATATTGGTTCCCTATAGCAACAATGCGGTTCTGTACAGATCTTATTCATATGATGGAAACCTTTGGACAATGGTCTGCAGGTAAAAATGAAGTAAGTATTTTTTTTATCTTATTTTTCAGGTTGTATTGCATTTTTTTCTTGCAGGATACTCGTTTGGAAGGCGGTTACGAAGCAGTCCCTACTAGAGACATTCACATGAACCAAGTTGGATGGGAACGTCATTGGTTACATTTCTTACACAAATATGTTCGCCCTCTTCAAGAACATGTGTTTTTAGGATACTTTCATGATCCTCCACGTTCTTTAATGAATTTTGTTGTTAGATACAGACCTGATGAACAACCATCATTAAGACCGCATCATGACAGTTCTACTTATACAATAAACATTGCTTTGAATACTCGAGGTATATAAATGAAATGTGTAAATAAAAACAGTAATAATTTTTTTACGAATTCCAGGTGTGGACTATACAGGAGGAGGATGTAGATTTATACGGTATAATTGTAGCGTAGTAGACACAAAACCAGGTTGGTTGTTGATGCATCCAGGACGTTTGACTCATTATCATGAAGGTTTAAGAGTAACTAATGGTACTCGTTATATTATGATCGCTTTTGTTGATCCGTAAATTTTTTTTTTGTGTGAATGTATAGCGTATATTCAAATCTATGTTCCTGTGCAATGAACTCATCTACATGTTGATTTTTCTTCAAATACTAATAGGGAGTGTCATTCCAAAGTGAGTCTTATCCATTTTATATAAAATTTTAGTTGAGCGGCAATCGGAACTATTATTTCAAATATCAGCGCATTAACTGCCCCTCCAGAAGGCATTTTATTTGATGCAAAACTAATTTAAAAATTGTATTTCGTTCCAATACGCGTCTTATCTGTTAGCAAGTTTTATCCAAGAATACAGGATGTTTATTAATTGCAAATCATGCAAGATTAATGCAATTTTAATGCAATTTTAGGATCTACGAGAATATACTACGCTGTAAAGCTGTAGTTTATTTGCGTTTTGAATCTAGGGACTTTCTATGCGTTGGATCCGTTTGATTCATATATTTTTATATAATCTTGACTTGTTCAGTATTTTCATTCCGATTTTTGAACTTATAACATTTATTTTTGTCTGAAATAATGAAATGGCTGTTTGAAACCATTTGCAAATTCTTCGTCGATTATTATTGCTGGCTTTTATCAAGGAATAAACCTTTTATTATAGCTTGTTCTATTCCGTAGTTGTTTTCAAATAAAATAGAAGGTAATTTGACCAAATAGTCGTATTGTTAATCGACTTCTAAAAAGGAATAGGCTCTCAATTCGTCGGGATAATTTTTTATGTATGTTCAGCGATAATTATTTACCACGTGGTCCAATTTCGATGATTATTTTTTTATAATACAGGTGTGCAACGAAACGTGGAACGTAGGAGTTTAACATGGAATTTAAAAAATGTGTGGATATTGGCTTTCCTGTATATGTTAGAGCAAGAGTACAAGAATGTAAATTTGTTTGAAATCAATTTTTACTCATGAAAAGTCTCCATTTAATGCAGTAAATTATCTGTAGCATTAGATATTTAGGAAATAAAATATGACATTTACCACAAAAATCAGATAGCCATGAAAATAAAAAACTAAAAAAATGAATAGTTGTTTTAAATCAATTTTTACACATGAAAAGTCTTCATTTAATACAGTAGAATATCTGTAGCATCTAAAAAAAATTATCAATAATAACACGGCATTGAACTATCAGAATGAAAGCTTGTTCCATTCGATTTTATTTCTATGGCTATCTGATTTTTAATGAAGGAAAAAACTTTTCAGAACTCATTTTTAAATAAATATGTTTTATTGGGTTGTGTTTCTAATAAATTACAGAACTTATACCCAATAAAACATATTTATCTGATTTTTATTGAAAGTTGGAGGAAAATCAAAGTCTTGTATCACACTGTTCAAAAATGTATTTTTATATTTTGTTGACCGGTTTCGGCTACTGAGTAGCCATCTTTAGAACCGGGAGAACTATATCACACTAGCGTTAAATCATTCTTATCTGATTTTTAACGAAAATGTCGTATTTCATTTTCTAGATATCTAATGCTACAGATATTCCACTGCATTGAATAAAGTCTTTTCTTATATGGAAATTTATTTTAAACAACTTTATATTTTTATACCTTTGCTCTAAAATATATAAGAGAGCCAATTTGAAAATCCCATGTTAAACTCCTATGTTCCTCGTTTCGTTGCACATCCTGTACATCAATTTGAAGAAAAAATTCTATCCCCAAGGGTGGAATAATAATTTTAGAGTGCATAACGGTTGAGAACCGATTTAAATTATTCTTTTTTTTATTGGATAGGCTATACCTCGAGAGTGATCCCATTTAAATTTTAAGAGAAAATTTCACATCCAATGCTTTTATTAAATAAGCTATACCTTGAGGCTGAATATAAAATTCCACCCCTTAGGATGGGATAAAAGTGGAAAAATAGGTATTTAATTCTATATTTTCAAAGTTCTCGGTGTATTCACTAAAAAGTGAAAAATATATTTTTATAATTTTTTTAAGTCGATTTCAATATGCACCACCAGAAAGTAAGAAATATTTTTGAATCAATGTAGAATATCTCCTTCACTTTTTTGTATGCAATACGAATGTGAGCAAACATTATGACATTCGGTCAACAGCTTTAGTGATTCGACAAACCTCTTCACCAAATATTTGGCTTCATGTCATAATGCTACTTTATACTCTTGTTGCATAAATTACTATTCCAAGTGAACAGGTCTCACTTTAGAATGAATCTCATCAGATTATGTATTAAAATACTAAAAACAATGGTACGGCTTCTAAATTTATTTATGAAAGAAATAAATGGTGCAATTCTGAGTAAATCTATAAGCTTTATAAATTTATAAATCTGTTTATTATGAACAAAATCGCTATGAACTTGTCATTCTTATGAATAAATTTACATTAATCAAGAAAGATCGATGCGTTTTTATTAGTTTATAGATTTATAGATCTATAACAGGCGTTTGACACGGTGCATTAAATACATCATTTTGCTCTGCATTTTGATGCAAAGAAAAATGCATCATGTCATACATTAAATCAGAGTTCAATGCACAAATTTTTGTATATAACATGGTGCATTTTTCTTTGCATCAAAATGCAGCATTTAATGCATGATGTCCAACGGCCGTAGACTACTGGATTTGCACAGAATTACAACATGATCCAATTTATATTAGATTTACATGTATTACAAACAGATCTGATGTATTAAAGTAATAAGTTCGTTGGAATAATATATGCATTTTACTTGTATTTTTATAAGCTACTTACTAATGACTGCCAATTTTATGTACAATAAATGTATCTAAATAAAATTTAATGAGAAACAATTCAAAAATACATTTTACCGCCAATTTTCATGTATCATGAAATTCTTAAACAAAAATGTTAAATTTTCAGTACAATTTATCTGCTTCTTATTCAGTGAAAAGAATAAAATATATAAATAATCCAGAAACCATGTACATGAAATTTTCCTGAAAACAACGAACATACTATTGCGTCATAGCAATCGTCATGTGAATAAAGAACCGACAATCCTAATTTTGCTTGACTCCTACGATCAGTAACATTTCTTCGAATACCATTGGATGACATCTTTCGTGAATAAATTCAGAATACAGCCAGAAAACCTCGTGTGATAACCTCCATCCACATTTCAGTCGCCGGGCATTTCTAGAAACTTCTACATAAGTACTTCAATAGCTTCACAATCCTAAATTAATTCAACAAAATGGTAAGTTTAAAATCATCTGATGAAGCCCAATGAAGTGACATATTCAACAATCGAAAAATATTAATTTCAGGCTCAAATTGCAAAAAGACTAATCCCCTTATTGGACCGTGTCCTCATCCAAAGAGCTGAAGCTGTTACCAAAACCAAAGGAGGTATCGTAATTCCAGAAAAAGCGCAGGCCAAAGTCCTGAAAGGAACAGTCGTTGCTGTAGGACCCGGAGCTAGAAACACGGTAAGTCAAAATGAAACAATTATGGAAATCTATTATATGAACAAATTTTCAGAACGGTGATCATGTACCCATGCAAATTAAAGTCGGAGACACTGTACTCCTTCCAGAATATGGGGGCACCAAAGTAGAATTAGAAGAAAATAAAGAATATCATTTATTCAGGGAATCTGATATTCTTGCTAAAGTAGATGCGTAATATGTTGTGTACGTGAAATTTGCAGCATATTGTTATTGGCATTTATTTTGTTGCAGCCGGAATATTTGTTAATTTTGTACGTTTTCGTTAAAGCTATTGGACAAATTTAATCACAGAATGTCCGAATAGCTACGATTCATTCTCACTAAGTTCTTTGTAGTTAGTTTCTAGAAAAATTGATTATATTTCTTACGATTTTCAATAAATATTCAAATTGTTATACATATAATTTATTGCTAATTTTTATACAAATATTACATAATTATTTTAACATTCCTCTTGTGATAACAATAGGTTGTTCATTAATTATATTTTTTATTCCATTTAAGCCATCTTGCTTGGCTCTTTCGTTTGCGATATCTGTTAAAGCTTTGAAAGTATGAGGTTCCCAGCACGCCAATTCCGACAATACTTTTCTGTTCAACTGAATATTAGAACGGGATAATCCTTCTTTAAAGGTATCGTAAGCAATATCGTGCTCCGTGCAGGCAGCTTGTAATCTTGTTTCCCAGAGCTGAAATTCAACCGATTAAAATGAATTTATACAAGTTTGTTATACTTTACAGTTGCCATATCTTCTTTTTTTAGTTTTCTGCCTTTTGTGGCGTATACAAGAGCCCTATGTACATATCTGATTGCAATACTATAACAATTCCTACGCCTTCCAATGAAATGCTACAATGAATTTATTATTAGGTTATATACACGAAATTTTATTTTTAGGACATACCGAAGCTAATTTAAATACTTTGCGTTTTCTCCAGAATTCATCAGGACCACGACTTCTTATAAAATTTACAGCGGTAGTGAAAACCATTTCTTTTTATATTTTTTCACAAAAGTAGTGTTTCTAACCTAATTTTTGAACATGTAACAGTTGTGGGAATCAGGGAGTAATTGCGCAAGCGCGCTTAATGTTAGGAACATATGATCCACATGACAATTGATTGTTGATTACAACTGCTGACCAAATCTCCAAGCAACAATAAAGGTTGAGAAATCAGTATTTATTTGTGCATATAAGTTTAAATGGCAGGTAAAGAGGAAAACTATGAAGGGAATGACAGTCCTGGTGAATATGACGTCCAAACTCAGGGTCAGCCTCTCAGTGACTTTCTTATGCAGCTAGAAGATTATAACCCAACTGTAAGTAACATTTAACTTGTATTTATTCAACTGTTTTTATTATTCGCTAAACTGAAGAATTCTTCATTTCTACCCAATAATTTTAATTTTTTTAGATTCCTGATGCAGTGACAGCCTATTTCCTACGAACTTCAGGCTTTGAGGCGTCAGACCCGAGATTGTAAACAAGTTTTTAGCTTTATAACTTCTTGTTTATTAATAATTTGTTTACAGGTTGCGGTTGATATCTCTGGCTGGTCAAAAATTCATTTCTGATATTGCAAATGATGCTCTTCAGCATTGTAAAACCAGATCAAATAATAGTTCTAGTAGCCATAGTAGCTCAAAGGTAACTAATTGGATTGTATTTCGAGCAGAATGTTGAAACATATTCATTTTTCAGAGCTCCAAAAATTCCAAAGATCGTCGGTATACTCTAACTTTGGAAGACTTAGTACCGGCTCTTGCTGAGTATGGTATAACAGTGAAGAAACCACATTATTTTGTTTGAATTTGTAATTTGACTAATATATATTTCAATAATTTTGTAGTTAATAAACAATGATATAAGTATATAAGAAACATATTTAAATATTTTTCAGAGGTCTATGTGCTCGTCATTTTTTATTTTTGTTAGATAGAGGGCGTTCCAAATTTTTGTAAAACAGTTGATAAACAAGGAAGACATGTTTACAACCAGTAAATAATAACAAAACAATTACTAAGAAAAGAATAGACGAAAATGGCACAAAATCGTACAGAATGGTATTTTATTCTACCTCATTACAAGTAGAAGAATTATTGGGATTAACATAACCTATTTTAGGTCAACTTATATAAAAAATGATTATCACCCGATTGTTAGATATTTACCGTCGGTGGAGGCTCTAAATCACCCTTTGAAACCAACAACAATCACTGTAATGTGCTTATAATGTTTAAAATTTGTTGTATTAACAATATAAACTTGGTAGGTGACTGAAAGATCAAGTCGACGAAATACCGGCTCTATTCCAAGCACTGGATATTCCACACCTGCGTCGCTTATGGAGCCCTTGGGCTTGGCCCTAGAAGGGACGGATCCACTAACTCAATTTGCTAAAGAAGAATTGGATCCTTTATCTCAAATTGCAATGGACACTGTAAGATAATACCGAATTCACTTGTTTTTGTCCCACCTTCTTTTGTTCTTACTATTGTCATTTATGTTTTATCATTTCTATATGTGATAGTGTATTTTATTTTTAGTGGGATAAACCGTCTTACAAAAATGATTCAAATAAAAAATTGAGGGAAAGAAAACCAAGTTTGGATATGGAACCTTGGTCTTCTAGGAAAACTGCTATTTTGGCCAAATTCACCACATCAGAAAAGTTGTCCATTGTTACCAGTTTCCTCTCTGGTGGAGAAAAGGGTAATGTTCTGTTGTTTCTTTTACATTAAATTATAATAATTATTCTATATTCTATTACATTCTTATAACCAGTATAATCTTATAATAATGAATAAAATATTTCTAGTGGTAGTTAAAGCCCAAAGTTCTGCGGTGGATAAAGTCAAGCACCGTTTAGAACAATTGGACGACTTTGAAGAGGGATCAGTCAGACAAATGTTGGATTTAACTCAACAAGAATATGTGAATCGTATTGAATTACTCAACCAAGAGTTAGTACAGGTACTTGAAGTCAAATAACTAAAATACACGCCTTTGGCATTAACGCACTAAAAAGGACAAAATTATGTAATTTATTTTTTAATGTTCAATGGCTATATCAAAAAGCGTGGAGCGTTTTGTCGAAATTAATTAAAAACACAATTTTCTCAAAGAAACGTAACTAAAAAGTGCCCCACATTTTTTGGCTGTCATTCAACATCTCCTTTTGAGGTTGTTAAGCGTCGAGACTTTTCCATGCCGATCTGTCTGAAGCTTTTTTTTTTTGCTTCTTTCCATCTTATTTCCTTCCTCACTAGTTTTTCTCTAATTTCTGTCTGCCAATTTCGTCTAGGCCATCCGACATTTCTGGATCCAGTTCTGTTAGTTTCGTACACAATTTTGGATATTTGATTTTCTTCCATACGTGTTAAATGTCCAATGTTAAATGTGCTTGTGTTATATATTGATTTAGGGGAATGGCTTGGAGACTGTCTTATGTTTTGATTTCTTATGCGATCCAGTCTAGTTTTCTGCAGAACTTTTATATTATTTGTAACTTTCTTGTATTTCCTTGACTGAGCTGTTAGTGAGGGTATTTACAAATATTGAGCGGTATACAGCCATTTTAATGTTTTGTGTAACTTATTTTTTATCTAGAAAGAAGTTTTCAATTGTATTTTGTACCCGCTACTATTTTGTTGTTAATTTCGGAGTCTAATCTACCGACTTCTTGAATCAAAAATCCTAGCTATTCAAATAAATGTACCTGCTCCAGTTGATTATAATTTATATAAATGTCGTGCTTTGAGTGGTTTCTAGATATTAACATAGTTTTCGTTTCGCGTATATTTATTTTCATGCTCCTGTTCTTTTCTGTCAAATATTTATGTTGTAAGTCGGCAGCATTGTTGTCATTTGCGAGAGTCTTGTTTCTTGGAGCTTTCGGTACCCCAAGTGGAGCTTTTTTGTTTTTTGTTGGCACTCTCCTATTATTTCATTCATAACAACTATGAAAAGTAGAGGACTTAGGATACAGCCTTGCCTTACATCCACATTGGTTTCGAATTCATGGGATTTCATATTAATTGTTTTGATGTACTTCTGTGTGCTTTTATATAAGCTCTGGACAGCCGCTATTAAATTGTCCTAGACTTTTTATTTCTTGAGGATTTGCCAGATTGTGTGTCTAAGTATTAGATTAAAGGCCTTTTCGTAGTCTATAAAAGCATATTCTATGGTTTTTTCGGCGATTTGTCGCAGGCTAAAGATAAGATCTTGGGTGCTTCTGTTGCGTTTCGCTTAGTTCATCCTCTATTTGATCTCTCAATCTTTTTTTCTAGGACACGGGCATATAATTTTCCTGGAATTCTCAGGAATGTAATTCCTCTGTGGTTTGCATGGTTGCCTTCCTTTTTAAATATAGGAATTATTATTATCATTTCTTTCGAACTTTTGGGAGAGTTTTTTCTTGCCAACATGTTTTGCAAATATGAAGGAGAAATTTTATGGTTCTTTCTCCTAAGTTCTTTATCATTTCCAGGGTTATCTGATCATGACCCGCTGATTTGTCCGTTTTAATTTTGTTGATTGCTTCTAAAAGTTCCTCTTCTTTATTTCTTCTTTCGTCTGTTCTTCCTTTGTTATAGTTGCACATCGGGCTCTTAAAACTCTATTTTATTGTTCATTTGTTCCTCCTAACAGTTCCTGAAAGTATTGCGTCCATTTCCATTATTTCTCCGGGGCTTTTTAGCGTCTCTTCTTCTTTATTCTTTATAAACTTTATGGGACATTCTTTCGTGGCTCTCATTCTTCTTAATGCATTGTAGAACAGTTTGTGATTGTCTTTCAAATTTAAGAAATGAATTACCTTATTTACTTCATTTTATTTTTTACTTTTTAGTTTAAAAATAACTTTAACATATTTATTTTAACTTAAATTTGCGTGTGTTACTTTATTATCATTGGTTCTTGATACGTGTGCAAAATTTTAAATTATTCAGTTGTTTGGTAGTGGCTAGAAATTAATTAAAGGTCAATTTAATAAAATGTTATTTTTTTTAGGCATGGCACAGTGATCAGCGCGTTAGGGCCCTGAAAATTGCAATTCAGTGTGCCAAACTATTGGTTGATACTTCAGTAATCCAATTTTACCCAAGTAAATTTGTTTTAATCACCGATATTCTTGATAGTTTTGGAAAATTGGTTTTTGAAAGACTGCGAACTAAAGCAGAATATTTTAAGTATGTTGAAGCATTTTTGCCGATGTGAAAAATAATTAATTTTATGTTAAAGGCCCGGACGTAAAGTTGCCTCTCCTTTACCGGAAGATTTCACTCCGGATATGGTAACAGAACATGCTAAGGAAACTTGTAGAAATTGGTTTTATAAAATTGCTTCAATAAGGGAGTTGGTGCCTAGATTATATGTAGAAACTGCGATTTTGAAGTCGTACAGCTTCCTGACTTCTAGGTAAATATTTGAAATAGGTCCTTCTAATCTTATGTAGTGATGAATTATTTAAACCATGAACCACCCAAAAGTAAATTATAGTCATGTTTAATTTTAATAACCTCAAAGCATAAGTTGAGTAAGAACTTATTCACAAACTATAAAAGAGAGGAGTAGTAAGATTAACATTATTTTAGTGAATATTCTGCAGCACTATTGCGGCTCACCCGTATAATTCGAGGCATAGGAGATCCATTGGTAGCCGCATATGCCCGTTGTTATTTGTGCCGTGTAGGAATATCGGTTTCTACAGCAACTAGCGATAATCATTATCTTGTAGAAAATTTTTATGATTATCTCTCAACGTACAATCAGGTAATCTTCCTTCTTTATCAATAATAATGCCAGTCAATCAAACGAATCTGAATTTTGCTTTATTATTTTAGTTATTTGGGCCTGCAGTAAAAAATGAGATTGCCCAACAGCGCATCGATATATCGACTTATTTAACTTTATACACTCCAGCACTTGATTTTATTTTGCAAGGAATTGCTGCGGGCGCTTCTCAGCAAGTATTGGCTGATATTTTGGACAGATGCAAAAGGCAGGGAAACAGGTATGCTATAAAAACTCAGAAAAAATTGAAAATAATTATGATTATTTTAGTGCTCTTTTGCTCAACGCAATAATGGCGGCTTTCAAGCCCAGCTATATATCTAGCCGGGCTCTTCAGTTTATTGAACTAATTACTCAATGTAACGACGAAGGTAATTCTATTTCATAAAAAAATTAAAACAACATTCTATTAGTAAGCTAATTACAGGATTTCCACAATATTTACTATTCAGAACCCTTGGTTTATGTCTAACAGTATCTCCTCCATTTTCTGAGCATAAGCGACAAGTTTTGAATTCAGTTTGGAAAATTGTAACGTCTTTAACAGACCCCGCACAGTATATTAGCTGCGCAGAAGTTTGGGTGCAGTACACTGTTCAACATTTTTCGGTAAGATTGCACCGCACGAGTTGCATAAATAAATTAGAATGAAATGTGTTTCAGATTCGTGAAATTAACACATTTCTTGGTGATATTATCAAACATATGGCACCAGATCGCGCCTATGAAAAGCATTATCAGCAATTAAAGTCCGTCGTCGATAAAGTTGTGAATTATTCTCAAGATTTTGAAGCTTTACTTGCTATGGACAATTTGCTACCATTAGTAGATCTTTTCCAGCAGGAAAATGTAAAAGTAGAAGTCTGTAAAATCATTATGAAGGCATACAGCATTCAGCAAGATCATTTTACTAGTGATCCTGTTATTATAAATGCTCTTGTTTTCATCTGTCGAATTCTACACGATTCTGTAAAGTAAGTAAATATTGTTGTTCAACAGACAATAGTTAATACTTTTTTATTATTAGTGCAATGACGGTCGATGATGAACGGAAACAAATAAGCCAACTGATTTGTACTTTTGTTAGACGTGTTGATTATGGGAAAGATTTTGAACAGCAGCTCAGTTTTTATGTTGAGGCTAGAGGCGCGTTTACTAATTTAGATTTGGTGCATGCTCAACTCGTCCAGGTAATTTATTAAGTCGTTACAAAGTCTTGTATGATAAAATTTTATTTTGTTAGAGTGTCAACAGATTATCAGTACAAACGAGACAAGTCGTTAAAGGACATCACACAAGAAAAACAGGCTCGTTTGTAAGAGCTTGTGCTGCATATTCTTTTATAACAATTCCTTCTATCAGTTCTGTGTGTACCAGGCTCGAATTATATTTGCTTTCAGGGCAAGTTGCATTATTAAACCATTGTTTGGGGCAAGGTATTCAATAATAAATGCGGAGAGACGACCGTGAAAATGCCGAGCTCATATTACTTTTTAGTTTATCGTATTAAATACATTTTTGTAGCACGTGCACCGAAAGTACTCTTTACTGAACTGCATTCTGATTCGAAAGTTCTCAATTCCAAACCATGCAAACAATTATCATTAATTTCCTGTTGACAGGGAATTAATGATTATTGTGGATGACGGATTTGTATTATGGGATGTGTTGTTTATAGTGTTTGCGTTTGCTGTGAACGTGATTTATTTCATTTTTCAGTCAGCGAACAAAGATAAACAACGCTTTTGGTTGCGAACCGAGGTTACTTGGTAACGAGGAATGGAATACAATTGAGTTTGTGTTTGAAAACTCTGCCGACAACACTTGTTTGGAAAGTGCTGTTTAGTCGAGATATTCCTTTTCACATGTGAAAAAGGATAGCTTCTAACTGAATCAAATCGAATTCAGTTCGTCGAAGGCTTTAGAGCTTAGTACAATTCAAAAGAGATTTGGTATTAATTTGGCAAAAATTCTAGTAAATTATTTATTCCTTGGAAAACTTTGGTTGTATGGAAAATTCTTGTAATCAGATCCTCAGGCATAAAATGCAGTTGAAGTTAATGGTGCAGACCTTGGGTTTAGCAAGATAATAAATCTTATCCTTTTGCCATAATTGTCGAAAATATCGAAAGGATATTCGCTCCATTTGTATTTTGAATTTGAGTTAAAAAAGATATTCTTTAACGAGAGCCATTCTATCCGTTAAAGTAAAATTTTATTTATCATCATTCAACCTGAAGAGCCTGTAACAGTCAGGGATTTTGAAGTATCATAATTTGTACCAATCTTGAGAAAGCTGTATCTTCAAAAAAGAAATAAATAATAACGGGATAATAGAAGTATGTGACTTGGCAAATGAAAATAGTAGCAAATATTTACAGCAGTCACAGTTCTGGTGTTCGGATAAAACGCGATTGGACGGTCCAATTCTGAAAAGAGACTCTTTTAGATCTGACTGCATATTCTGACTTATTGCATTTTCGGCGGCGGCTAAAGAGAAAATCAAAAAACGTAGGAATCTCGCCCAGTATTGCTAAAATCGGTATTGAGCACAGTCAGAAACTGAAAAAAAAAAAATATAATTATTGGCGTCGAAGGCAATCTTAGCGGTCGTGCATTGACTCAATTATTTTTGATGAAAAAAATGATTGATCTCGGTATTTTGACGGTCGTCGTTTGGATTATACTTCACTACTCACTGTTTATAAATATTTTTTCAGCGGATGCCTGTTTCAAAGCCGCTCTCGGCTTGATTCCTGAATTACCGTCAACATTAGAAATTGATAATAAGCAAAGAAGTTCAGAACTGTTTCTTGTTCCTTATGTTAAACACTTTTTATCAACTTTGTTAGTTGTTCCTGTAAGAATAATGCACAATATCCTAATTTAGACTTTTAAAAATTGTTTGGTATGTAGGATAATCCAGAAAATGGAGTTCTCTATCTGACTAGAGGATTACTGAATATTTTACAAGACTTTCCTTGGGATTCTCAAAGCATGGCTAAATCTATTTTGTATTTGAGAGTATTAGATCTGCTTGCAACTGCTGCCCAAGATACCTATCCGTATCATGTAGATAAAGGTACAGTTAACTTTGGTATCGAAAAATATTGCTAATATCAATTTTTAGTTGATTCTAATGATGCTTTATACGGAGCCGATCCGAAATTCACCTCAGAAATAAACAAAATGTGTGGTATAATCGTTGACGAAATACTTGCGCATTTGAAACAATTGGGACAAGAAAATCAACAACGGAAACAAGCGCAACTCGCCATAGAGCTATTTGTTAGAGTTGTTATTCGTTCAGATGTTTCCGATAGTGGTATGAAAACTTTGGCAGTCAACTTGTGGCAATTATGTCAGAGAAATCCACAATCTGACAAAAAATATATGGTAAAATAATTATTTATTCTTAAATGATTTTTTAATTGATTTTGAGATTTTAGTATCGGACGCTGGAATACTTGAAACAACGGAATGATAGGGAAGATCTTCTACAATTATCAAAAACTATAAAATAAATTAGAATATAAGTGCAATATTATATTTGTATACAATGTTTCAATATAACATTCATCTTTTATTATTAGGTGATATTTTTATTTCAAGGGTATTTCTGATTGCGCAAAAACTAAAGATAAATATGAAGCAGTATATTATTAACAATAAATATATTCGAACTTCGTATTGATGGCGCGTAAAAATTGCTAATTTTACTGCGCATTGGTCCAACCGGCGTTCTGTCAAAATTTGACATTTATTCTAGTCGAGCCATCATTACGAATTAAAAATGATTATCAGTATTTTACTTGCAGCATGAAAGAACAACATGTGATGTTTTACTGTTTTTTAAAAGTAGAACATTGGTTACTGTCAATTGTTTTTTAAAGAGGTTAACAAACAATAACAATGCCAGTTTCTTTATTATTTGCCATCAACAATGAAGGGCGAATTTATACTTTATCAACCGGTGGATCTATGTGGAGAGAGCTACAATATGTAGGACAAGAATTCAAAAAATTATCTGCCGTACCACATTTTCTTTGGGCAGTAGGAGGGGACCATCAAATTTATGTTTACGTTCATGGACTTGACATACCCATTAGAGTTAAAGAAGAATCATATGAGAATGAAGTAAAACATAACTTAGTTCCAAAGCTTTACGGAAACTAACTCAGATAATTGATATTTTAGAGATGGCTACCGCTGGAAGGCTTCAGCTATCATTTACTCCCGACCGACAGATACCATTTCTCTTCAGTTGATGGTTTAGTTGATAGGTCAATCGATAAAATCCGTTTACCTTCCATGGCTTGGCAGTGGGAAGGCGACTGGCATTTGGATCCAACTTTGGATGGCCAACCACTTGATCATACAGGATGGAGCTACGCAGTTGATTTCCCCGCACAATATCATGCACAAAAACAATGGAAAAGCTGTGTTAGACGACGAAAATGGATTAGATATAGACGATATAGTGCCATGAATTCTTGGTGTGCCATTGCTCCACTTCATAAAGATCCTACTCAGGTTTATATAATTATATTTATTGACTGATCAAAAGGTGTTTAATTTAGAACTTACAGGAGCCTTTCATAGATGTTTCAATTGGGGGGCAGTCCATTCCCGGAGGGGTGTCTGGTACTATGCTGGTTTGGGCTGTCACCGTCCAAGGAAGAGTACGTAATATTATAATAAATATTTTATGTTTTTTGTTGTTTTATTTTATTTTTTGTGCATTCTGTACCGCGATGTGTATTTTTTTATCAACTAGCTAGCCAGCCCCGAGTTTTGATTATAGAAGCTGTCTAATATAACCTTTTGAAAAAATAAATCTTTAAATATTTTTTTCCAAATATTTGCCTTTGAAAAATGACATGCATATTTTTGTTTACTTGATAAATCCTCATTAATTTTGGTGAATATGCTTTCACGCCAATCGATTGTCGTTTTTTTCGATAGATTTGGTGTTACTAATAAGTGAAGCAAACGTCAGCTGACGCACCCGCTGTGGGTGTGGATGTGAAAGGCTGCGAAAGTGGCTGATTATAATTTCATAGCTTCTCACACCCACATCCACCGCTACTGGAACAGATGACAGTCGGCTTACTGAGTAGTTGTGTCCCAATTGATTTTCATAATGATTTCACTTATTATTTGGATGAAGAAGACGCGGAGTGTGCACTTGGTTTTACCAACGATTTTGATTTTTCAATTAATTATTTCTCTAGGTCATGTTTCGAACGGGCGTAAGTACAACTTCCCCAGAAGGTTTGCGCTGGACAGCAGTAGCTCTTCCACAAGGTTGTGAAGTCAATCAACTGAGTGTTGGGCCAACTGGATTAGTTTGGGCACTTTTATTAAACGGTCGAGCTTTGGTTCGTTGCGGAGTGGGTCGTGATTCTCTTACAGGCGAGTCCTGGGTAGAAGTTCGTCCTCCAGGTGACTCTCTACGATTAATTCACGTGTCTGTGGGTACTAATGCAGTCTGGACGGTTACTAATGACAAAAGAGTCTGGTTCCGAAAAGGAGTTCGTGGGGATGCGGCTAATATCAGCGAAGATATGGCAATTGGTTCGGGTTGGGTTGAAATGGTTGGAAATATGGCGTACGTCTCCGTTGCTCCTAATGATCAGGTAAAGATTTTCTGTAATGTTGGTCTGAATGGATTATACAAGCTATTCGATGCCAGGTGTGGGCTGTCGGCAACGAAGATCGTAGCATATATTTCCGCACTGGTGTTACAAGTTCTGAACTGACGGGGAAAAAATGGCGTATGGTACAGGCTGCTCTTCAGCTTAGCAGGGCGAGCAGTAATGCTAGCCTTGTTTCCAGTAATTCTCATCATAGACATAGTATTTCTGGTAGAGATAAACATCGCAGTTGGACTTCATTGGTAAGTTACTAAGTTTTATTAAAATTTAGAATAGCATAGCATATCTTGCTTTAGAATCGGCCTCATAGTACATACGAACCATCAAGCGTAGGAGCACGAGATTTCGAAGAGCAGTCTCGTTCAGCACCAACTTCTTTGAGACTTCGGTCTGATCGAACCTTGCAACAGCTTAACGACTCTTCAAAGAGTCAAGATTCAGTTTCAGAGAGCTCAGAAAATGGCGATGCTGGTGTGAAAAATAATTCGCAACCTGAAGAAATAACCGGAAAACATTTTGAAACAACCTTGAAGAATCCTAAAGCTTGGAGCCCAGTTCGAAGCGTTGGATCAGTCGTTAGTAATTTTGATGTTTCTTGGTTTTGACTACAGGATAACTCTTATTAACGCTTTTTTTGTTTATTTCTCTTCAAATGGTTGTAGTAAATGGTATTCAGCCTCGTCACCCTTTGGTGTCAATTTAGGTAGTTTTTGGTTTGGTTTTTTCCGTTTATTGGATTGTTTTTCTCAAGCACGCATATTTTTTTGTAAATTAAATGGCTGTAGTAAATGGTATTGACCCTGGTGTCAATTTTTGGTAAGGTTGGTACCGAAGCTCATCCAGAAACTGACTGCAGTGTTTGGGATGCTGATCTCACTCGCGATTCAGGAGTTTATGGAGAAGATGAGGACGCAGCAACGTTATATTGGGCGGAATTTGATGCCATGTGGTCTTGGGTTGAAGCTGGGGCGTGTTTAATTGATCCAACCCAGCAATTAGTAAACTGGTCTGCTTAAATATAATTTTTTTATTACTTGCTTTTTACAGCAATATTTTTTATTCAGGTTTATTGATGCGGGTAGCGTACCACAAGAAGATCTTGACCAACCTTGGCGTATAGCTATTTTAGAAGAGCTAAGATCTAGAATACCACCAGCAGCACAAATAGATTTCGATAAATATGAGACCGCAGTGGAAACATCCTCATGGATTCGTACTGGAGAAGCACGGTGCTTACTACCATCAGATAGTATTTATGAAGATTGCATTCTACAACTTGAATGGATTGGTAACACAGGAACGTTTACTATACTAAATCCAGATGGTGCTTCAACAAAAGTATGGCCTTATAATTTATAATTCAATAAATCAAAATAACAGTTTGTTTCTAGAGTCAATTTAGCTTATCGGAAGTTACGTGCGTCGTTTGCTGCAGTGAGCCAGGAAACCCTAGACTAGCTGTCCATACTCCAAATCTATTCAAACAGCCATTAAAATTACAGTTTGGTGGGGATACTGACATGGAGGACTGGATGGCAAATCTTACTTCTGGTATTATTAAAAATAAGTTTGTTCATTCAATTCTTAATTTTTTTTTTTTTTTAGTATGTTGTCAAGTCAACGAAGTTCAAGGCAGACCATCAAACTCTTCAGTATGGGTAACAACTGCCCTCGGAGATGTATTTGTTTTCGATCCCGTTACCATGGAAATAAACCAGCAGCAAGATTCGACTTATGTTCAAAATTTTGATGTACTTGGTAAAGAAACTCCCCAAGAAATAATTCTGCACAATGGATGTTCCCCAGGAACTGTGATAGAATTGACTGGTTGTGTCCATGACGATGCTGACCGTTTAGCTATCAATTTGGATGCGCATCCTGTGATGAAATTACGTCATAAAGCACATTCAGAGATTCGTTTTATCCCTCTTCATTTTAATCCTCGATTCGAGGAGAAAATCGTCGTGAGGAATTCGATGATCGAAGGAGAATGGGGTACGGAAGAACGCGAAGGTGGATTACCTCTAAGCACCGGTCAAGAATTTTGTTTGCGAATTATATGCGAGGAAGATGGATACAGAATTCATATTAATGACAAATTTTACACTTTTTATAATCATCGACTTCCAATGCAATCGGTCCACAAACTTGAAGTTACCGGAAAAGTCAAATTATTCAAAGTTATTTATCAGTGTAAGGAAGTTATAATCTCTCCTATGGAGATGTTTTGGCGGCAAATGGGTGGACATTTACGACGCGTTGAAACAAGTGCACCGGGTGTAACTTGGGGTATTGGTTATGATCATACTGCTTGGGTTTATACTGGAGGATGGGGTGGCGCATTTCTGAAAGGACTTGAAAGCAGTAGTAATGGTATATTCCCAATGACCGACACTCAAGATTATTTGGTATATGAAAATCAACGGTGGAATCCGCTCACTGGTTATACTTCCACAGGCCTACCAACTGATAGATATATGTGGAGTGATGTTACCGGTAAACATAAACGTACAAGAGAACACGCCAAATTGTTATCAATGCATTGGCACTGGGTATCTGATTGGATAGTAGATTTTCACACACCTGGCGGGGTAGATAAAGATGGTTGGCAGTATGCCGTAGATTTTCCCGCTACATATCACGCACATAAACATTTTACTGATTATGTTCGCAGAAGAAGATGGTATAGAAGATGCGCAATTGGTACGACTGGACCTTGGCAAGAATTGGGAAACACGAAAATTTTGGACGTTTCAATGCAGCCAACTGATGACAGTGTGGACTGTTTGATAACTGTCTGGGCAGTTGCTGCAAGAGGAGATGCTATTTTCAGGAAAAACGTTTCCCAATCAAATCCAACCGTAAGTAATAATAATTTCATTTATAACAGCATTTTTAAATAATGATGTGAATTGTAAAGGGCTCCATTTGGGAACATGTACCATGTGATCAACCACTTTGTAGCATTAGTGTTGGGCCAAATAATCAAATATGGGCAATAGGGAGAAATGGCTCCGCCTATCGAAGGACCAGTATAACACATGACAAACCAGAAGGTGAGAAAATCTAAATTACTCCATATTCTGTTTATTAAAGATGTTTTATTTTAGGAGATTCTTGGCAAAGTATTGAGCCACCATCAGGAGTACAATTAAAACAAATTTCTGTAGGTAATAACAAATTGATATGGGCTTTAGACAATAGCGGAAGATTATACGTACGGAAGGAAATAACCGATGTATATCCGGAGGGTACACATTGGTTCACCATCATTAACGACCCTGTTAACACAGGTAAAAATATTCACAGTATTCTTGATATCTGCTGTCTTTTTCTGACGTGAGTGCTCGATATTGAGTATCTCAAATGCTAGTACTTATTTTTTCCCTTTTCTCCAAAAACTAATTGAATTTATGTTGTCCAAAGATGCGAATCCAAATACTTCAAGCGGTTTTCGTCACGTATCCGTTGGCAGAAAATCCGTTTGGGCGGTAACAATGTCTGGCAATATTTGCCGCCGTTGTGGAATAACTGAAAAAAATCCTGCTGGCACGGGATGGGATTTTGGAATCGGGGTACGTAATTTAAATTATAATTCGTCAATTTTTCTAAACAATTCTTTTTAGGGTAATTTCCAGTATGTAACGGCTCGTGGTCTACAATAAGCTTTACGCAGCTATTTAAACTATTATTTTGTGATTTGTTGTTATACTCGTATCCCAGAGCAAAGTAAAAGTGATATTTTCTATTGTTTTATTTTAGCTGAATTCATGCAGATATTGTGGTAAGTTTTATTGTTTTAAAATAATTTTATTATTATAGCTAAGACTGATATTGGGAATTTATTATGTATTTTGAAATTTTTGCACTGAATTACAAAGAATAATTTTATTTATAGAAGAATAAATAATTAAATGTCTTGACAAGACTCAGGTAATTTTATCTCTATATGAAAATATGTATATAGTTTTTAGTTATTGTGAACTTGCATTGATACATTGAAGTAAAGTGCACTTCCGGGTCAGTCGATCTCAATGAAAATATGATATGAGCATCTAGATGGTGCAATTGTTTCAAATACTGAATTCCAACATTCTACCTTCAACCGTTTATGCAAAAAAATTCAAAAATGTTTTAAGTAAAGTGCACTTCCGGTACAGACGCTTGCAATCATAATGCTAAGTGCACAACTAGACCTTAATTTCAACATATATTCGATGGATTTTGACATTCAAAACGGCCAGACACGAGCAAATAATTTGATACAACTTTTTCTTTTTGTAATTTTGAAAATTCGTCACTCATTATTGCAGTAAAATTAAATGATCTGACATTTTTTTTTCCATGTTGCCGAGCAAATCATTTAAAAATTATATATGCAGGGGTATACACGTCTGGTAATGAGATCTGTTTTTAAGATCTTGTTCAGGATCAATTTAGAAAAATGCGCCAAATGGGAGCAAATAATTTTGTTACATTTTTGTTTTTGACATGTTCAATTACTTGTCAATTGATAAAGCAGCGATAAAATTTGTAGAATTTGTGATTAATGTAATCTGTGAATGACTTAAAAATTTTTACCATCAGCTCCATAATTGTTAAGACGTATCAATATGCAAAATATAATAAATACATGTTAAAATAATTTGGAATGTTTAAAATAATACTTCTGTCATTTTATAAATGGCTTACAAGCGAACAGTGAACTTTTTACTAATTTATTTGCTGTGTAAAGTTGAAGTCTAATGGAATAAAGTTTAATTTATACTTATATAGCAACTGAATCAAATAGTTATTTATGTATCAAGGATATAAAGTTGTTTATTACAGCTGAAGAGACATTTTTGTCAAGATTCATATTAATTTTTCCATCAGTCCTATTCTCACCATTCCAAAAATAAAAACAATACAAAAACTTCATAGGAAATAACAAAATGAATGCATGTAACCTTAGCGGCCGTAAAGTGTTTTGAATTTGGAAATGAGTATTTAGATTATGTTTCATAAGACATGATTTTAGAGCACGCGTTTTTGTTGGAAAACGATCCGCTTGCGGCGATTTTTCTAATGAAAAAGTGACCTAAAATGTCTTTTGGAACGTGTATCTTATACTATTTTTTCTTTTTGGACTCATATTATGTCAAAAAATAATAAATTTTATATTTTGTAAACATCCATACAAAATACTTTAGTTTTTTATTTGACTATTGGTAACACTGGGACCTAACAAATAAGTAATTTTTGTAAATCAAAAATACTTTGCAAAATTTGTTAATTTGATTGTTGCTTTCAAACTATAAATCCAAACAATTGGAGGATTTTCTTCAAAATATATTTTATTTTGACATATCCAGATACTTCCTTGATATATTCCCTGGATATATCAAAATGACAGTTAGGTTATCTTGCAACGTAACTACCAACATAATATAAATTAGGTTTGAGTTCTATAAAGAGGCACTTTACGATACCCAAACGATTTTTATAGAGTACACTTTATGACACCCAAATAGAAAATTTTTACTTTTGAAATGGTGCCACAAGAATTTTAGTTTCTGTATTAAGCGACAGAGGGCGCGGAGTGCAGTTCGACACGTTAACTATTTTGCCGTATACGTGTTTGACATTTTATAAATTATTTGTGCAATACTTAAATAATCAAAGGCAAAATGGTAAGACTTATTATATTTAAGCTAACAGTTATTAACAAACTATAATAAGTGGTAATATCATAATATTTATGTCACTGCAATCTCGTATAGGTTAATGTCAATCTGTCGTTCATAATAAAACTTGTTTCAGCCTCTCCGGTTGGATATAAAAAGAAAATTAACAGCAAGATCTGATCGTGTGAAATGCGCAGACATTCATCCAACTGAACCGTGGATATTATGTTCATTATACAACGGTAATATTAATGTTTGGAACCATGAAAATCAGCAACTTGTCAAAACTTTTGAAGTATGTGATGTGCCAGTTCGTGCGGCAAGATTTGTTCCTAGAAAGAACTGGATTGTCGCAGGATCTGATGATATGCAGATCAGAGTTTTTAATTATAATACGTTAGAAAGAGTTCACGCTTATGAAGCTCATTCTGATTATGTGAGATGCATAGTCGTGCATCCGACACAACCTTACATTTTAACCTGCAGTGGTAAGTAAAGTAGCTTTTTCACATTTCAGTCTATTAAATTATATTTATTTCACAGATGATATGTTGATAAAGTTATGGAATTGGGAAAAGCAGTGGACTTGTCAACAAGTATTCGAGGGTCATACTCATTACGTCATGCAAATAGTTATTAACCCAAAAGATAATAACACATTTGCTAGCGCCTCTTTGGACAGAGAAATCAAAGTTTGGCAGCTGGGTTCATCCACTGCCAATTTCACTTTGGAAGGTCATGAAAAAGGCGTTAATTGTGTTGATTATTACCACGGAGGCGACAAACCTTATTTAATATCCGGAGCTGATGATCGTCTAGTCAAAATCTGGGATTATCAGAACAAAACTTGCGTTCAGACATTGGAGGGTAAGTCCTAATTATAGTTTGGGAAAAGATTAAATTTTACGTGAGAAATTTCTGTTTTAGGACACGCGCAAAATGTTTCGGCTGTTTGCTTCCACCCAGAATTACCAATTATTTTGACGGGAAGTGAAGATGGCACTGTTCGTATTTGGCATGCGGGGACTTACCGATTAGAAAGTTCCTTAAATTATGGATTTGAAAGGGTTTGGACCATTGCTTGTTTGTATGGTTCTAATAATGTTGCTCTTGGATATGATGAAGGGAGTATTATAGTTAAAGTTGGGAGGGAAGAGCCAGCCGTTTCGATGGATGTCAACGGCGGGAAAATTGTTTGGGCTAAGCATTCGGAAATACAGCAGGCTAATTTGAAAGCCTTACCGGAAGGAACTGAGATTAAAGACGGAGAACGGTAAGTTCTTGGAAATTTTACGCATATTTAGATGACTAAATTAATTTTTACAGTTTACCGCTAGCTGTTAAAGATATGGGAGCTTGTGAAATATATCCGCAAACAATTGCTCATAACCCGAATGGAAGGTAAATCATACATTCATACACGATGAAATTTTAATTTTAATTATTAAATTGAAATTATGATACAGATTCGTAGTCGTTTGCGGCGATGGTGAATACATTATCTACACAGCAATGGCTTTACGTAATAAAGCCTTCGGCAGTGCCCAAGAGTTCGTCTGGGCCCAAGACTCATCCGAGTACGCAATTCGTGAAGGCAGTTCCACTGTTAAAGTCTTCAAAAACTTTAAAGAAAAAAAATCGTTCAAACCCGATTTTGGCGCAGATGGTATTTTCGGCGGATTTATGCTTGGAGTAAAAAGTGTCTCAGGTTTGGCTTTCTACGATTGGGATAATTTGGATTTGGTCCGCCGGATTGAAATTCAACCGAGAGCTATTTATTGGTCCGAAAGTGGGCATCTAGTGTGCTTAGCAACAGAAGAAAGTTACTTTATTTTAAGGTTTAATTCGGAAACAGTTGCTAAAGCTTGTGAAACAAAAGAAGGAGTGACTGAAGATGGCGTTGAAGATGCTTTTGAAGTATAAAAATCCAGTTGGTTAATTGTAGCAAAATTTTATATTAAAACTATTTTTTGCAGGTTTTAGGCGAAGTGCATGAAACTGTCAAAACTGCGTTATGGGTGGGAGATTGTTTTATTTATACAAATAGTGTTAATCGTATAAATTATTATGTTGGAGGAGAGCTAGTTACGATTTCGCATTTAGATCACACTATGTATTTGCTTGGTTACGTTCCAAGAGATAATAGGCAAGTTTAAAAGCTTTATTTATAAATTCTCCTTAAACGTTTCTTAAACTAAATATTTAATTCGAAATGCGCAAAAATTCTCAAGTATTAATTTTTATTAAATATAATACTTTCTATCTAGGTTGTATTTAGGAGACAAAGAACTAAATGTAGTGAGTTACTCCCTTCTTTTATCAGTTCTGGAGTATCAAACAGCCGTAATGCGTCGCGATTTTGACACTGCAGATCGAGTTTTACCGACAATTCCCAAAGAACACCGCACAAGAGTAGCACATTTCCTTGAAAAACAAGGATTTAAAAAGCAAGCTTTAGCAGTTTCTTCAGATCCAGAACACAGATTTGAACTTGCGTTACAATTAGGTAAGTCTACAAAATTTTACTGAAAAATATCCAAACTGATTAATTCAATTAATAGGTGAACTTACCGTGGCACATCAGTTGGCGCAAGAAGCAAACTCACAACAAAAATGGCGTCAATTAGGTGAACTAGCAACTTCGAAAAATAATTTTGCTCTTGCACAAGAATGCTTGCAAAAGGCCCAAGATTATGGTGGTCTTCTATTGTTGGCCACTAGTTCTGGTATGTGCTGAATTTTATTTAAGAAAATATTTTTTACAAATAATTTTGTAGGTAATTCTGATATGGTTCGCCAGTTGGGCTCCACAGCTGATGAAGAAGGCAAAAACAATATTTCTTTCATATCTTATTTCTTATTGGGCGATCTTGATAAGTGTCTTGATATTCTCATCAGTACTGATAGGCTACCAGAAGCTGCTTTCTTTGCGAGGTAAATTATTGGCTAATGATTTATTTTTAAATTTTCATGTTCATGATAAAATTGTAGGTCATATATGCCCGACAAAATTTCTTCAGTTGTTGATAAATGGAGAGAACAACTGACCGCTATTAATCAAAAAGCAGGTCAAAGTTTAGCAGATCCAAAAGATTACGAAAATTTGTTTCCCGGCTTGCAAGATGCGTTAAAAACTCAAGAGTATTTAAAAACAGAACGATCCTCACTAGCACCCGCAAAATTAGCTGCAAAATTAACACCAAATTATGAGAGAAACCCGGTACAAGAGATGAAAAATGCTGAAAATTCGGGAGAGTTCAGTTATAACGAACCTGTGACTGGTATACTCGAAGAAGAAGAACCTTTAAAGAAACAGTAAGAACAAATAACTTAATTGTATTGCAGCATTGCGTAATTTCCTGTTTTGATTTATTTTTGCAGACCTTTATCAGATTTATTATCCGATCTGGCTAGCATTTCCGGGGCGCCTATTTTAGAGCCCATGGGTTCTATGGGAATACTTCCTGTCAAGATTACACCTCCAGTTCTTCAGCCCATCATTCCAAGCCTAACAGTTGATGATGACATCGATGATCTCGACTTGGACTTGGATGGAATGAACATAGATGAAAATATTGACACTTCGGTAAGTTTGATTGTCATTTGTTTGAATAATAAAACAAAATTTGCTTCGTTTTCGCACGAAAAAGGTATATTTTATTGTATTAAAAATTTCTTATTCGATAACTTCTTTCAAACAAGGTTTCATTTTCGCGATGTCCGTATATGTTGCAGTACCCAGTAGCTCTCAAAAAGTGGTCACTCGGTCATTCGGTCAAAACTTAGGGATGAATTTTTGAAGTGCGAGCGTAGCGAGCTAGCTACAATCATGTTTACACATTACATTTGTTTTGACGTGATTAATATTTAGATTTTCTGGCCGAATGACACTTTAAAATCTTGTTGCAACGATATAAAACCATTGATTTACTCATAAACCAAAAGTCCGATTGGGATGATTCTGGTATAATTGTAACAGGCATATGGCTTTGTACCCCTTAAATATTGAGCCATTTCTGCGTAATTGCGATACGAGCGGGGAGAAGCCTTAGCGCGCAGTACAGTAACCTTTTGCCATCAGTATTACTCGACATTCAGAGCAACTAGCATGCTAGTATTGATCTTAAGTTATAGTTCTTGATTAGATTCATGTCGGAAATGTACAAATAATAACATTCAATTAGAGAGTAGAGAGTAAAAAGCTTCAGATAATAAAATAAAGCTAAAAATCGCAAAATATCGGCTAAAACACTTGAAAAGTCTACCTAAAATATAGTAAACGCGTAGCACTGGGAAGTTATAGAATATTAGAAGCTCTGAAGGTCAGGGGCCCGTTGCATAATAAAATACAAGCTAATATTACTAGTGAAAATATATGTAAAAATACCAATAATATTAACTTGTATTTCATTATGCAACAGACCTCTGGTCGCCAAAATGCGAAATGCAGCGGCTCGGAATGTATTCACCTCAATACTTCGGCTATGTATCTTGGACACAGTCAATTCCAGTTTTTTATAGAATGAGTTTCGGTCTTATAGGTGCTTAATACATCCTTATCGATAGTCCTCGAGCGTAGCGAGCTAACCTAAAATTACTGTGACACAATTAAATACAATTTTTTCGAAAAAAAATCACTACTTCATTTCACTGGTAAGTCGCTTGATTAAGGTAGTTGTCGTGCTATAGCCATAGTATCAGAATATTCCAAATTTTTGTATACTTATTAATAATATTATTATACAATTATCCTTGAAATTTGAAGTCGATCGACCATCTCAAAATTGAGATAAACGCAATTAAAATTGAAAATTTTAACATGGAGAGCAATGGAGAGTATACATTTTAGGCTGTAATTATATCAGTTTCAAATTTTAATGGAAAAACTAACAGTCAGATTCTTTCAAAAAACTAGCTATGAATTGGTGAATATGTTCTGCGTATTTGGAAATATAGAAAAAATTATTGACCATCTCATTGTTTAGATATGAGAACGCAAAGTTGAACATTTTATGTATAAAATACGTGCCGACACGTTGAACAGAAATGCTTGGCAACACTGTACGTCACTCTATACATCGCATTGTACTATTCGAACTACAAATTCAAAGGAAAAGAGATGAAAATAAATAGTTAATAATGGTTTCAATAGAACAATATTATTTATGGTGGATAAAATATATAATATATTTGGTGACACAAAAAATTATATCAATATAATCTTAATATTTAAATATCAAATAAACAAAGCACATAAAAGTAAAAAAAAAAGTATTATTAACTCAAATATATGAATATTAATAAAAACAGATAAAAATAATATGGTATGAACTTACATATAAAATTGCACTCAATCACATTAATTCTGTAGCTTAAATAAAGAAATAATTAGCGTGATAATACGTTTATTTTTGTGGGCTTGCCATTTTTTAATTCTGTTAAAATTTGGAGAAGTCCTTGCTCTCCTTCCTCATCGTAATCGAAAACTTTTTGTTCAATAAATTTACTTTTATATCGCAATATTTCGAACATTTTTCTATATTGAGATGACAGCTAAGCACAATGTTGCCAAGTTATTTTTCCGGCATGTATCCGTGAATATTTACTATAATGTACGAGTATGAGATACACTCCCTGACAAAAAATTCAGTCATCCACTGAATTCATTCTAAATTTCTCAGTCTTTACTGATCAGTATTATCATGAAAATCTATATACTGAACTATCTGTGTTATGAACAAGTTCTGACAAGAATTACAAGCATCTATATATTAGTTTGCAAGGCGCTTTTTGTAGATACGCTAGACTTCACTTTTTGACAATGATGTACTACGACAACAGCCTTAAGTGCAAAAGTGTTAGTTGCGTCCACTATTTCAATAATATGGTCTTCCTCAATTTTTCAAAAAACTATGAAATGAACTTTTGACACATTAAAAAAATTATGCACACAAATTTTTTTGTTAAGAGAAATCGTTGTGATATGCAGACACGATTTTAAAATAAACAACTTTTGAAAAGTTCACGAAAAACTGCCATGTTCTTATGACGTCACTACGCATGTTGCTACTCAGCTGTAGCACTGCTTACAATGGAGCCAGCAAAGAAAACCTTGTTCCTAAGGAATAAACGGTAAATGAGTATTTCAATGTGCCTGGATGTGATAGCAGCAGTCATCGCGAACCAAATTAATTTATAAATATCCCACCAGGGGAGATACGAAAAAAAAGATTACAGCAAATGCGACGTGATACCGCGAATGCCTCGTTGACTTTCCACTTATATTGTTGTGATGTGAAGACCATTCCAATGTCAGTTTATATTTTCAATACATTTTTGACAAAATCGATAGCATAGCCTCAAAATAGTTTCTAGATTTCCAGTCTAAAACATGAAGTTATCCTGTTTTAAAAGAATTGGGAGAATTCAAGTAAACGTTTAAGTATATGAAACTTTCAAACATAAAACAGGAAACGAACTTGACATCCATCAAGATATATTATTATTCATTATTTTGTATGCATTTGAAATGTTAGATTAGTTTCTTGTGATACTACTCTAAATTTGCTAATTAAAACGCGTTAAAATCAATAGATTATCAAGATAATATTTAATTATACCATGCACACAAAAATAGACATTGTACTGTCAAAAAAAAGTACCATAATAAATACCAACCTCTGAACTCTACCACCACTCGTATCAGCTGCGTTGAAAAACACAATTTTCGAGAAAAGTTGGCAACCATTAACACATTAATCTCTGTCAAATTGTTCGACTGTCCCTTTACGAACCCATCAGGACTCATTTTGTATCTGATTCTATTTTAAGTCGAATTAATACACGGTTCCTATCTCTTATGCACTGACTCCCGATTGCCGACATGCGTTATGACGTTACAACGGCGTGGCCAATAACAGCGTTTCGTCTATTACGTGACAATATTTTGAAGTTTCAACGATTTTGTATGCTGTTTGTTGACATGTCGCAATAGAAAAAACAATTTTTTCCGTAGGATGCTTAATTACAGGTTACTTTATATTGAGACAAAAAAAAGTTATATTAATTTTTTTCGAGAAGACTCTTTTTACTTGAAATAGAAGCGTTGATCATAGTGGGCTGTGCTTGTAGTTGTTACATTGCCTATTCCATAAATATAATCCCTTCTTTGAACATTGTAAACCGGGTTGGCTTGGGCTCCGCCCGCATCTACTAACATTAATTGAAAAGATTATAGGTGGCGCAGAAAATAATGTTTTAATATCGTTTTGAGGCTTTATTTGATTATTAAACAGATTATAATAGTGTAGCCCCAAAATATAGTCTGCATAAATTTATTTTATTTATTATAAAATTAAGTATTTGCAATTGCAGGCATGATTTATTATCAATAAATTAATTTCACGATATGTTATTAATAATATCGACGTACTTTCAAACAATAAATTTATTAAACCGTTATTAATTTCAAATATTTTGCTTACTTGCATAGTAAATTATAAAGAAAATTCAAATTTTTTTTTTCTATAAAAGTCCAAATCTACTTATAATTACCAACATCATAATTTTTTGAAAATTCTTGATATGATGTTAAATACTGGTAAAATCGACCAACTTTTGTTTTTTATTTGATTTTCATGTTGCCAGGATTGCGCAGTTGTTTCTAAAACAACTGACAGAATTAACAAAATAGAAACGGTTCACGTTTTGTTCGGTTAGGACCGTACTTAAAGGAAACGGTATTTTTATTTAAAAAATAATTAATCATATTAATGTTAATAAAAATAAAATTTACTGTAACTTATAAAATACCAAACTAAAAGCTTATATTTTGAAATAATGCGGAAAATTTAATTTATACATTTTAAATTAATATTTAAATTCAGTTTATTAATATTATAAACATACAGTTCGGGCTAATGCAGTCCTGCTGTGCACCGGGGACATGTTTTCAAACATCATTTTGTCTTTCAAAATATTTTCCCATTATCCATAAACAAAAGCGAGCAAATAATGTGTGTTTATAGAATTGAGCGTGTAATATGAGAATTTATACAGCATTTATTTTTATGTCATTAACTAGATTTACTCGCTATTCCAACAATTCAAATTAATTCTTTCCCGGTAAAATGTACAAATTAAAAGTATTTAAAAAGCTCTAATAATTTTTTTTTGGTATCTGTTAATGGGTCTGTAGGTATTTTGTATTTTTGGAGTAAATTAATTGTTCCTTGTGTTTTCTTTTGGGTTTGAAAAATTTAAAAGTGGTACTCTTTTGTTTGCATGCTAGTTTTTTGGGATAGTGATGGGCTTAAAATTTCTTGTTCTACAATTTAACTTGTACAAATCAAAATTATTGATAAAAATGTTGAACAATTTCAATTGAGGACAAGAAAGTTTAATTTTTATCTTATTCTAGGATATCAATATTGATGACGATTTGCTGACAGATTAAATTCGTTCTCAACAACGATGTCGAAGTTAATAATTTTTTTATCGTCTAGTATTAAATTAACACAATGTATCATTCCTATTTGTAAGTATAATATTATAGAATGTGTTTGGAGAAATGTAATAAAAAATACTATTATTAATTTAAAACTGATTTTATTTTGGAAGTAACTTATTCGATACTATATTTTAAGAATAAATTCAAATTTTCTGCTTTAATCCTTATTAAAAGCAGAACTTTTTGCTTACAATTTTTTTTCTCATTTCGAATTGGTGTTATTTGGTTCTGGCTCGACTTAAAAACAAAATTAATCTGGATAAAGCGTTGAATAAATATTTTTCTATGCGTTTACAAATTGCTGTTTTGGTGTAAAGGTTACAAATTAGTATAATACATCTTGGTAAATAACTGTCACGATAAAATTGCTCTGTTGTCAGCGTTTAGTTTTTTTTTTAGTCAGAGAGAAATGCTGCAACCAAATGGTAAGTGTATTTTAATATTTTATGTGTTACTTGATTTAATTATGAATGACACGGATTCTTTTTAAGTTTTTGTGGTATTTAAATAGTATCCTAATTCCCGTTGAGTGTCTGGGTGACTAGTGGGTTTAAAATGTTCCTGTTTTACGTATTTTTATTCCCTGGGGCTATTTTGGGTTACGGGTTTGCTTGTAAATCAGTCAAATTCTCGAGAAAGTGTTTTTAAATGTCTTTTAACTCTACTTTAATGTTTTTTAAACTTCTAATAAAAATATTGTAAGCCATCAAGAAGAGATTTACACGTTAGATGGAATAAACTAACGAAATTATTACTTTTTAATGCCCTAGGAATTTATTTGAATTTGTAAAATGCTTGTAAAACAAAATGTTTGATTTATTGGGTTTCTTTATCAATTTATTTTCAGTTTCTATTCGCGTTTTACTAGATTTTTATTTTCGCAGAATTAACAAAAGGTACATAAATCATATAATAACTCAAAATGGTTTTACTTTGACTTCTTATAATATTTATTGCTCATATTATGCGATATTTATCAAATAATAGTAATTTTGCATAGAAATTATTATTTCAAACTGTAAATATCGGCAATTAAATTTTAAGAGACTGATTCCTGTAAGTAAAATTTTGACCCAACTAATTCTATGTAGGGTGACCTCTAATTACACATATTAATATCATTTACTGTACAAAAAAAAATATAAATTATGTTCTAAAGATTGTATAATATTAGTACTTTTACGAATGAGTGTACAGCCTAGGACTAATAGAGTGCAGACAAACAGGTCCCGAGGGATTACCTAGGAATGTTGAGAATTGCAAGAGCTTTTTAAAATAGCGACGAACTGGTGACGAACACGCGACAGCTGAAGCTAGAGTATAGAGGACAGTGTAAAAGCGACTTAACAGCTGCTGGTGGGTGGTAAAAATACCGAAAAATGCTTAACAGGCTTCTTGAAACTATTTCCATTGAAATTATATTCATTTTAAACTTCCAATGAGCAAAAAAATTAATTAGATATTTATTTATCACTTGAAAATAAATAAATCCGGATCTGATAAAGGATATATTTCATTTGATTGGAACAACGATTTGTTCTTATTAAATCAAGAATAAAATCGAATCGAACCACACACGTTGCCAATGAGTACAAATACCTACATACATAAATGTTCTGAGCCATATACAGACATAAAACATGGAACATACCAATGTATGTACGTCTGTAGGGATTTTATGGTGGAACAGCTTAACGATAAACAAGCAACTGGACATTATGTGAGGCGTATTTGTGTAAAATTGATAAAAATCACTGAAAAGAATGCAATTAAAATCTTTTTGTAGTGTTTTATTTGTTTATTAATTATTACGTCAGTGTAGAACCTTTTCATTTGCAGTGTACAATATGGTTTACCAGTTAACATTATCTGAAATCAAAATGTCAGGTTTATTTGCAACCGTCACTAATTCGATTTATTGGTCTTTGGACAACCACATGCATTATTAAAATACTCGATAGGTGGTTGCTTGAAACGAATTTGACAACTAATAAATATACACACACATGCACAAACAGACAGAAATATTTTGTGCGTGATTAAATTTTATCAATAAAGAGCTCAGTAACTTCAATGTCACTAAAAGATTATTATTTTAGCATTTTCATATAAATTTTCGTGAGTAATTTTATCTTTTTGCAATAATGGGCTGTTACCCAACTGAGTTACTGTATTAGAGTACTCTAACGTAATATTTCCCTTTTTTCTTCCTTCTGGTATTACCTTACGTCGGAGTCTTTCAAAACAAACAAGCCTTGTTTATGGAAGGTTTATTACGTGTTTTGAAAAGTGTCTGAAGTGACATCTTTATGTTACATGTTGTTCTCTACAACGACTAACTTCCCAGACCTTTGATAAACATAAGAAATTTGAATGGATCTAGAACTGAACGATTAAAAATTATATTTTATTTCCTAGAAGTGATACATAAATTTTTGGCCTAATAAAAAATATGATACTATCGAAAACATAAAATATAACTTCTGTGATTTGTATTAGACATATTGTCACAAATTTATCAATTTTTGCACTTACTTGACAGTAATCGCATACTTCACTTTTATATTTGAATTTCGCGCCAATTAGCCATTTTTTATTAGCTGTTTCTTCGAAAAAAAAGGCTGAATCTATTCGTCCGGCGACCGGACAAAAATATTTTTTCAAATTTTTCCGGTAACCGGATGAATAATATATTTTTATTTATCCGGCTAGAAAAATGTATTATGAACTGTTCAATTCTAAACATGCTTTGATACTTTTGTACTAGCTATATACACTTTGAAGTATCCAAAGGGAATAAAATATAATTGGGAAGTATTTGAACATCATAAAATGAAAAATAACTCCAAGACTAATTTATTTATTATAGAAATTCAAAATTACCTCCAAGTCAGAATTCATGAAAACAATGTCAAATGTCCTCAAATTATATTTGCTCCAATTACGTTATGTATTAAAATTCACGTTTATCACACATCCATAATTCTTTTGTCAATCTCTTGAGTCCCGAACATTTCAAATGATACCATACATGACAATAATCATAACCTATGCTTTTTTCCAATTTTGAGTATTTATCAATCAATTTTTAGAAGTTTTTTTTTGAGAGTACTCTTTTACAACAGTTTTCCTCGCTTTCGTAGTAAAATATAGCTGTTGACATGAATTGAAGTTTTTATTGGACTGAATTGATGAATTACATTGAATTACATGATTATTTGACTGATTTGAATATAAACAGAAATATGACAGATTGACGTTCTTTGAAAAATTGAGAATCAGGTAAATAAGTTAATTTTATCAACTTACCTTTGCATGTATTCAAATTAGTTCTAAAAATATGAATTAAACTCTATCAAAGATACTAGGAACGACTTTAGAGAATTAATTTTATCACGATTAACTATCCCCACTAACATTCAGTTGAATGACGGATAACAAAAAGGTTATTGTTTTGCATGCGAAAAAAAAATAGCCGGACGAATAAAAATATATTTTTCCTCCGGTAGCCGGATCATTAGTCACTTCGGAAAAAAAAACTGGTCCGATGATGCCTCCAGCCCAAAATTTACTCCAAACAGTGACACATTGTGACATTTGTTTCTCAACAATCACTCGTGGATTTTCTGAATCCCAAATGCGACAATTCTCACTATTAATGAGCGTCATCGCTGAAAATTGAGAGTAATGCAGATTTGAATCGAGTATTTGTAGGATGACAGATCCAAAAATAATTGATGGACATAAATAAAATACTTTGTCGCTTTATACTACTTTAGAACTATGATATTGATGACTTCAAATTCATTGGCGTAGCTGATTAGCCAAAGCAAGGTTTCAGTTTCGGTAATTCCATTTAACTTTTTAGTAGAATCGACGTATTTTGGAAGCAAAGAATTAATTTAATAAGAAATACATAGATGATGCCTCGAAGTTATGAAGCTCATTCACTCTCCTGGAGAATTAGCAGCAAAAAGAGGTTTTTTTCAGAAGTCAGCAAGATTTTTTGCATAGAAATAGCTTTTGGGGTATTTGCCCCAGCCAAAATTTGAGGGATGCTACATGGTTATATTCGCGTTTTCATGCGATTTATCGCGTTTTTCAGCAAATATTCCAAATTATCTCGCAAATTATTGATTCTATCATGAAAAAACTATCTTGAAAAAAGTTTCGTAATTAAATTGCCTACAATAAATCTACGTAGCAAATTTTATCACTGAACATGTTTGTTGATAAAATGCATAGTTCTTGGAATATAATTGATTTTTGTTAGATTTTTATATTTGGGTATAATGATTTCTCATTAATTGAGGAAAATCAATATCGTACAACAGATTATTTTGCAGGCAATTTAAATATGAAACTTTCTTCTTCAAAATTGTTTGATAAAATAAATAGCTTCCAAGATATATTAGATTTAAAAACGCGAATATAGCTGTGAAGCACCCTCCAAATTGGATACATTAAAGTACACCAAAACTAACTTTCTGCGAATAATCTTGCTAACTTCTGGCAAAGAAATCTTTTTTTTCTAATTTCATTGGACTTAAAGTGGTGCCTCTGCAATAAAATTGTAAGTCTGACTATGGAGCTAAATTTCCAGGATTGTAGGGTGGGCACTGCCCACCTTTGCCTCCCACCCCTCTAGCTACGCCCATGTTCAAATTCTCATCTGTACAGTTGCAGTTATAGTAGCATTTAGAAATCTAATGCCTGTATTACACGATACAATTTAGTGACCAAGTTTTCTGTCAAGTTTTCAACAATTTATTATCGAGCTCAAAAATATTTTGTACCATATTACACGATACAAGTTTTCGTCAAGAAAAATCAGAACTACCAACTTATTATTTTTGACGTAACTTCAAAAAGTGTGGTTAGAGAGAAAGTGAGATAGTAGAGATGACAAAAAATGAATATACTGAAGGCAACTGTATATAAAATTATATTAATACTTTGTCAACACTAAGATTATCATTTGACGCGAAATAACTAATATGAGTAATGTTGGCAACGACAAAATCTTCCTAGAATACCCCAGAATATTGGTAAAAAATAGAGCCAGTTCTATTTCAAAAATAACTTGGTCAATTATTGGTCAAGAAAAAATTGTGGAAATTTTGGACATATTACACACAACAATAAATTGAAGGTCAACTTTTGAAAATTATTGACCAATAAATTGTATCGTGTAATACAGGCATAAAAGACATAAGTTTTACAAAATTTAATTTTCAATGTATTTATCCAATTGTAACATTGTAAGTCAGATTTGTCAAGTTTCTTGAAATCCGAACCATTCTTTTTACCAGTATGACAAGATCGGTAAAACTACAATTGAAACCAATTTTTCCGGTTCTTGAAAGATTGATATCTAAATATGTGAATCAGTAGCAAAACATCATATACATAGATAACATTTTATCAAACACAGCCAGAAGCAGATATTTAAAATGGTTTTTGTTACTAAAATCAGCCATAGGCTATTTGTCATATAATAAATAAATAAATGATAAAATTAATTTAGTTAGGTTAACAAGCCATTGACAACTGTCATGTAATACAACATGCCGATACTAGATAGCGCCACAGAACTAAGAGAATAAAAAATATTTTCCTAAATTATTATTTTGTAATTCACTGCCGCTGAAACTCCGGAAAATATTGTAAAACATTGCTCATAATTTTTAAATACCATAAATATACTTTTTTTGTCCATTTAATGTTTTTTATTCAATTTTGACGTCTTAAAGCTACATTATTAAATCCATAGCAACAGTCATAAGTAAATCTTTATTCACTAGTGATTTAAAATGAATTATTAGTGATTTAAAAAAATTTAAATCACTGTTGGAATTTCTTTTTATAAAAAGATTTCGATTTCTGAGGAATAATTTTCCCAACTGTAGCGGCTGCTTCGTTCAAAATGGTATCGGGGACGAGAATATTGTTTTAATCACTTTCTTTCATCATTTCAGACAATACTTTTCTCAATTATAACGCTTCAATTCAAAATTCACAAAACTGACAGTTTACTGACAGTCACACTCCCGAATGTTTAAAAACAAACACTCGTCGCGATATCAACGAATCTCCCTCGCAACTGCAATTTAATTTTTTTGAATTTTGTTCTTCAGTTTCATGTTCCAGAAATTTACGCAAAATTGAATAAAATTATGTATACAAACACGTGAATTAAACCTCTTTATTTGCTCAAAGAATCTAATCACTCGCGCTAAACGCGCTCGTGATTTTGAACTTTCTTCTCGCAAGTAAACAGTGGTTTAATTCACTTGTTGTATAAATAACTATTATAACAAAATCTATGATTTGGACAAAAAAAAATCTCGAAAACTACAGAGTAATCAATAATGATTGTCTGTCACGTGACTGGTAGAAGTTCGTATTATGATCAAAATTATGTTTATGAAATAAAGTTAATATAAACTTATTCATTTTGATAACTACGTTACCGACATTTCAAGAACACAGTGGCGTTTATTTTGTTTATTTTATAACGGATTCATCCATAATCTGATTCAAAAAACAAGGAAGTCAGTAAATAGCTGTATGATTGAATGATTATTGGAAATTTATCATTATTCTATCAAATTATCAGGTATCAGAGGAACTGTCATCTGTCATTTCAAGCTCACTATCTCAATCAGGCGGCAAAGAAAAAATCAGAACAAGGCGGCAGGGACAATCATTTTTGATCACTCTGTATAATTTTCACTACTCTCAAAAAATATATATTTATCTCCAAGAAATATTTGGTCGCAGAATATAATTACTTTTGTCAAAATTAAACTTGTAAATTTCGATACAGAATAAAAAAAAGTGTAAAAGGACGGACGAGACGGCACGGCCCATAATTTATAATTATTATTTATGCCTAGATCTTTAACTAATATCAAAAGATTTCATTCTTTAACTAGTAGGAGATGTATGTGGATAAAAACATTGAGTGGGGTACTTCTTTTCATGAAGGAAAGAGCAATAAAAAAAGGAGTATATTCATACAGCATAAACGAGACAATAAATAAAAAATCTAGTGATGAGCAAATCAATTAAAAATATGAGTTATGCACTACTATTTGCAATTTCAATGGAGGATATATAAATTCATGAAAGGATTTTTTAGGGGTTGCATGTATTTCTGTTTCGGATATAGTAAGAAGGGTGTTTCTTTTACAGCTGTTAGCACTTCATTCTTACATGTTGTATGCCTTCCGTTCTCACATCACACTTCAAAAGCTACCGGTGTTCACACAGTATTCACCGATGCACAGAACCGTATTCGCCCATATACATAATCCAATTTTCTTGTGCCCCTTCTTTTTCACTGGAGGGCGCCCTATTACACGCCTGTGTTATATTTCTTTTAGGTTTTCCCTTTACCGTTTAACGATTGCACTTTGCGTTTAACACATCCATAATCGCATAAAACTTTAAAAATTTTAATACAGTCCTGTAAAGGGCAAATGTCGCTAAAATACAGACCATGTACTTTAATATTTCGACCGGAAATTACTACAGTCATATCATTTTTAGGAATCTTTGATCTTTGCGGGCGAATATAACCTACAAAAAAAAAGTGCTCTTACCTGTTTCACAAATCCTGAAATATGTAATCTAGAAAATTTATACTAAAACAATTTTTGTTAGCTGTTTAAATAATTTTTTTATTTTCCCAAAAAAAAATTACTTTTTCTAGTCGCATTAAAAATAAAAACGGACGGATACTATATGAAACATAAATAAACTATGATACACATATTATTTTGATTGAGCTTTGTATTCTTATTGAACACCTTGTATATTTTAATCTCAATCAAAAACAAATTTAAATGAAATATATTAATAAAGTACTAAGTACTTTTGACTTATTAAACATCGATATAACCATTGAAAGAATTTGGTGGGAAATAATACAAGATATTATTTATAATAATTACTTTTAAGTATTATCAATCTTTGGCTAACTTATTTTTAGAATATCCGATTAGATCGATGTTCATTACAATCTGAAAAATATTTTTTTACATTTAGTGCAAACACTGTGATGGTGACAATAAAAAATATTTATAAAAATAAATGAAAAACGGAAATTCACTACGTACATACATTTACAGAGCTACATATACATATATACATGAAATTAAATAATTTTATTATTTATTAACGACGAATATATGATAACAGGATAACAAAAAATTTCAAGGAAAATGCATCATATATTTCGTTAAATTTATACTATTATTATTCTTTCTGCACACATATTGTAAGTTTAAATTTATTCCTAATTATTCTAATATATTTTTAAAGCCGCTTTTACACGATGCTAATCAAAATTGCCGTGAATTGAACAATCAATTAATTAGAAATGGTAAGGGTTTTTTACGAAAAAACCAAAAAAAAATTTAAATCACACGGTTCTCAAAAAAATATTTTAATTACCAGTTTCGATCACTACGTGATCATCATCAGACTCTGGTGAGATTACAAAGAAAAGGGAGAAATTTTATTGCAATTTTTCTCCAAAATAAGAATTAAGTTGTTCTCTATTGTTTCAATGAAACACTGTATAAATCTATTTCATTGGCATTTTCGCAATCGTGGAAACGAGCGGCGAACATTCACTCAATACGAAAAATGATTCAAAATGTGTTTTGATTTCAAATACTGAAAAAGTGAAAAGTTTTGTTTTGGCTATCACAATAATACGAAACACTACACATTTCACAATATTCAACACATTGGGAAAATTACTAATTGAAGTCTGTTTTACACTGTACGAAAATCACATTTATTAGTCAAATATTGTAGATGGTTTAGGTAGTGTGTTTATTTTGATAGTTTGGTGAAGTCTTTATAGTTTTATTTTACATGAAACATTTTGGAAAAGCTGATGATGAAGCTGAAACAGAATTGGAGCCTGGTTCGTCTTTCACGACTACTGAAAGAAAAAAAAATGAATAAGCTTCATAGGTTAGGAGACAAATAAGAAAAAAAGCATGTGCAATTGTTTTAATTCGAAGCCTGGCTTAATAAAGCAAAAAAGAAACAAAATGTTATCATAAATTATTTGAAAAACAAAATTTATTCAATTCAAAATTAGATTAGTTATTTTTCTAAAAATTTTATTATTCTGGAACATCTTATGGATTAGATTTTAATTTTGAGTTTTTCTTTATGTTCCAGAATTCAACAAAAAAACATTAGGACATCTCAGCAGGCTCCTCAAACGCTATAACGGTAAGTAAAATAATTTTTTCAAACGGTTATTATTTACTTTGCATACAGTTACACAACTTGCGTTATATTGTTAAGAAAAAAGTGCATAAAATATAAAAATAAAAGACAGTAAAAATGGTAAACATACGGTGTACAGAAATGTCGTATTTGGTGTGTTCTTACCATCCGTGGGCCAGTAAGAATAACGCATTGCCTCGGATGTAACATCACGCCTATTACAAGCAGAAAAAGATGAACTGAACGTTGAAGCTGGGGAAGTTGATCCAGCTACAAAAAAATAGCAAAAATATTACAGTTGGAAACACTAACATTCAAAATAAATTTAAATACTTATTTTTGGCATTGAATGGAATTAAAATTAGATACTTACTCAAGGTATTAGACAATTGACCATAGTTGTTCATATTAAGGCTTTGAACAGGCTGAAGACTAGGCTGCAGCTATAAAAAATAACAATAATAATGATAATACAAGAACAGAGCTTGAGACAGTGGTCACTTCTATACTTGGTGATTAATAGGCAAGGAGCAAATTTAGTACCGTGTGTATATTTAGGGAAAGAGAGCACTGTAGCACAATTTTGCGGAACAACACCCCCATTAATTTTTGATAGGGCCGCCACTAGACATGAGGTCAAATATTTGGCAACGATGCTTGCCGAGTCACAAAAATTGTTGAGCTATATCATAATGCTGTTTATACCGTGTTGCCTGTAAGACTTTTTTTTGCTGTCCTCAACTTTCATATTTTTGAAAACTATCAACCAGAAAGCATAAAGTAGTCTTAGTTTAGTGTAAATATGCTGGCTTTGTAATCCGGAGGTCACGGGGTCGAATCCCACCTACGGACAAAAGTCAGTAGGATTTTCACTGAATTATTATATACTCTGTGACGTACTCTCCACAAAAACTAAGAGTAACTGTAGTTTGACGACTGTTGACCGCACAAAAAATGGATCGGTGACTGTTGTTGTACAGTGCTGCCAATATAAATTCGCAAAAAACTAAATTTAGGTAACACGACTTGATTATCACGGAAGAATTTAAGCTGGTAGTGCTGAGATATGCAAACAAAATGAAATACGAGAAAAGCTTAATTTAGTAACAACCAAGTATAGAGATGGCCGTATTAAAATAATAATTTGAAAGCTGAGGAATTATTTCTAATTTACGCCGCGGTACAAAATAGTAGTGGCAGCCGTATGCTACTTGCTAAATTAATTATTATTTCAAATGGCTTTCTGGTTATAAATTTTGTATATTTTATTTGAATTTTGACGTATCAACCCTTTAGACAGAGTGACGCAGCCTTTCTGGATGAAATCTGGCTATTCTTGGCTTTTGCCATAGGAAATCCGTTTGCGGTATCAAATTGAGCCACATTCAGCCACTTTCTGTTCAAGCCAGATTTCTGCTAGGTAAGGAAACGTAGTGTGCTGAAATGTATGAATAAAGTGAATAGTATAAACAATTTATTCAACACTATTATTGCAAATATTCTGGCATAAGCGTATGCAGTCTCTTGAGATTTTTTGTTCTGTATATAGAAATAGCCTGACCTAATTTTATCTGCCTCTCTCTTATTAATGGTATAAAAGGGACAATTATTACATGGCGTTTGTCTGCCCAAGCTCCGACATTATTGCTGACGTCTTCTTTAAATCCTACCTACCACATTGTACCAGTGAAAACGTATGTTTGCGTGAAACTAGTATATTCACTCTCATGAGCGCACTTGATGAATTTTGTTTATTTAATCAATAAGATTTGAGCCACGTGAAGATTGAATATAATTGAATTAAACACTTCCAAACCTCCTCTTGTTAAATTTTAAACACTAATGTACATTTCGTATGCATATTTAATAAATAAAGTATTCTTCAATAAATTTAAAAGTTTTAAAAATAGATACCGTCACTACTGTTGCTGCTAGTTTCCTATCTTAGCCGATCTTGAATCATACGATTACCGAACTTATCCGATGAGATTTCTTAGGCTTGTACCATACCTATGCAACTCCCTATCTTAACTGTGTTGCAAAAGTGAAGCCAAAAATATAATATTGTTAGAGAGAGAAGGTAACTGAGAGATAGGTAGAGGCAGGCCCATGTTTGTATCGAAGTAAATGGCGGGTTTCACTCTATTTAGTATTTTCATGTGGAAATATATTGTAAAATAGGAAGAAAATGTTTTGTGCCAAATTGTAATAGTACGTACAGAACTTGTAAAGAGAAATATTTATTTTTTTCTGTACCCAAAAATGATATTTTATTAAATAAGTGGCGCAAGAACATAACGCGACAGAATAGAACATTGGAAATTACAGAGAGGAGGATATTATAAAAGTATGGTCGTCTTGAGATGTAAAAGTGAGTAGAAATAATTTTAAAATTATAATAGCAGATCTACTGACAATTCTGTTAGAAATTGAAAGGTTACATCAATGTTTCAAATTATTAAACGTATCTAACCTAGACTTTTAGTGAAAAACTCAACTTTGAGAAAACTTCTTGTCATTTAATTTATTAATTCATAAAACTTATAGATTTACTCAGAATTGTAACATCAATTTCTTCACTTTTCATCAATATATAAAAGTTATTGAGAATACAATTGTCAGAAGTGAGCGAAGCAAGTGTTCTTGTTAGCCCTGTAGCATATTTGAATAGTTTTTTTTTTATTTCTTCTGTGCCACTTTCGAAAAATTGAAATTAACAATATTATATTGTGCGACAAGTGCAATGAGCTTCCGATTGTCGACAAGAGCTCAAGTGGGCAACTGACAGCACCGCACGAGTTGCAGATACTATTTTTTATTACGAATGCGGATAAATACTATTTTGCGCTTGTTTTTTTTTGGGCGGTAAATTATACTTGGCGCACGCAAAAGCCAAAGAGCCATTTATCGCCCGGAGAAATATGTGCAAAATAGTACTTATCCTGCATGAGTAATAAAAATTATGTTTAAAGTATTTACTGATAGAATAGAGTTAAGTAAGAAAACTTCTATTGGGCAGTTTAATTTAATAACTTTTTTTACACCAGAAATTATGACAAAAACTGTTACTTTTTGTGAGATCATAGATGTATATTATATTTTTGTTAAACTTTTCGTTCATGTTTAACAAAAAAAAATTTTTTTACAGAGCAGCATCTCCTATTTCTACCTTTCTTGTAGTGAATAAGAAATTATTTGTGTACATTTTTCAATTTTATCACGCCTATTGTAATATAAAACATTCATCAAATTGTTTATGTGCCTATTATAATTCATAATCAGAAAACTCGCGTCCAAAGAAACGTTTATAAAACATGTTTCATCATTAATGTACTAATTCATTGCAGGTTTTAATGAATAGAAATGCTAATTTTCTTTTACTTTTGCCTTTCATTTAATAAATAATGTAGTATTTAACGTAATGAAAATAAGAAATCTATCTGACAATTGTATTTTATTGAAAATAATTGAAATATAATCTTATTTCTGCATATGACGCACGCAAAGCTGGGCCCGCTCTCGCTATCTCTCTCACAGCTGCCGCAATACATTTTAGACTTCACGTTTTCCAACTGAGTGTCCGCTCCTCTATTATTCTTCTTCGTGGCTTGTACCTATCCAGTAATCCAGTAGCTAATATTATGTACAGAAGTATTAGAACACAATTAGTTCGCAAATTTGTAAGCCTTATTTATTTGTTGCATAGATAATTTTGCAAACCACGCACATATTCCCCTCTTTTAGAAGAAATCTGGATTGAACAGAAAGTGGCTGAATGTGGCTAAATTTAATTGCGCAGACGGATTTTCTATGGCAGAAACCGTGAATAACCTGATTCCAGCCAGAAAGGCTGCGTTACGAGCATCGCATCCTAACTACTTATCTACATAATTCAAATTAAAAATATGTTTGATGTGGAAACGGGGATTCCGCATCTAAAAAATTGAGCAAGAATCTTTTGGCATTCACCCAAGGTTTGAGAAAAACTAGGTGATATAACCTCAAACAGAGAAATCTTAGCAAATATTATTGTGAGAAATAAGAGAATAAAAAAATATTAAAATAATATATGAAAAAAGATAAGGTCCCCGTTTCCGTGGGCAAAATCAAAAATGTTGAGTACTATATTTATTTTACAGCCTCAGTATAGTTATAACAACTTGTGGTCGTCAAGTGGTCGAAATCCGACCGTAATTCATTAAATTTTCAAGTTTGAACATTTTTGAATTTAATCTTCTTTCCCCGGAGGTTCAGGTAGAATTAATTTAATATTCGACGCTCTATAGAACATATCAAATATTTTTCCATTCGGTGCATATTTTTCGAGATATTCCAGCGAAAAATAATATCGTTTTCAGATAAATTAAAATGAGACACCAAACACCATGTATATATAATTTTAGCTGCCTGCACTCCTTCTCCATTCAAACTTTAAGATTTAAACGTGACTTTCTTCTCTACACCTTCCTCCTCTCCCCCACCAGACATTTTTCATTCGGTGTATATTTTTCGAGACAGTCCAGCGGAAAATAATGTCTTTTTCAGTGGTAAATTAAAACTAGACATTCTCTATAAAATTGTAGCTCTCTGCACTCCTCCATGCATATAAACTTAAGGCTGGTTTATGATGGATTTAATCTACAAATTTAGATTTTCTCAATTTTAAAATCGTAGTCATGTCAGAAATACCAAATTGACAATTGTCACAGAAAATATATTCAAATCATGAATCTGGTGGAATAGCACCCTTATTTATATGATAAAAGTAATAGATCAAACCCAATTTCAATCATTTGTGCAAATAAAACAATTTTGGCGATGTAAAATAGTTACTCAAAAAGTCAACTTTAGGTTATATTTGAAAAAAATGAATGAGAATGAGGATCTAAATTTCTAAATGTAAATTTCTAAATTAAATCTTAAATGACAAATCTCACATTCCTTCGTGCGCGCAATATGCTCAACTACAACTCCCAAATAATTTGATCATATGTAAGTTCTACACTTTTACCCTAGGACGTTATTAAAATTATAATTTATTTTGTATCTTTGGTATATATTTTACCTGGCTTTGATGTAAGTGTGGAGAATATGCCCCCAACGTACTTTGGTGAGGATTACCAGCTCCTGCTCTCACATGGCAAGAGGAGTAGAGGGGAGCTTGGGGGATCCACGCACTGCAATTAAAAAATATATTACACTCCATGCGAGTACATAAACAGGTCGAGATAAAAAATCAAGGGTCATATGAACTTTATCTTATTTATAAGACGTAAGTTCGTTAGTAAATCACCCGATTGATAATTTATACTACGTCACATCGAAATGAAGGCGTGTGCCGAGATAAACAAACATGGACGTCACAAGCGGTTATCACCAGTATTCAGTTTTAACCTAGAATAAATTCATTTTCTAAGTTTAAGTTGAATAAATGGCAATTTTAGACTTGCTCGGAAAAATTGAACAAATAGAAATAGTTATTTGAAATTCTAGTTATAAAATAAATATTTTATGTCATAGATAATACTGTAAGTGATGGCAGTACCCACAATGCAATATTTTGACACATTGTAGCTCCTTTATTTAATTTTGATTACAATTCCGTCAATATCAAACGAACCTCAGATATAAACGCCATTTTAGAAATCCACTGAAACCTGATACGCTAGAAAATAACTCAGGTAAATCCAATAACTGTACAGGTAGACGCGCATGCTTATAAAATTTCAAACAGCCATTATAAACTACAAGCCGCATTTTAATTTGAATGATATCTGTTTCTTTGTTATTATAAATTGTGTTAATATATTTTTCAAGTGCAAAATTTTGGCATTTTTTTTACCTGTGGTCGTATCTTGAGTATGAATTTGGTGGGTAAGAAGGAGGTGTTCCAAAAAGATTTCTGGTAGTTAACGGTCCTAAATGTTGGCCCATGTGAGGACTGCCTCCAAAAGTATCACCAAAAAGTCCTTTTGCGTACGGAGCAGCACTTCTAAAAAAAATATTCCATATTCATGAAATAAATAATATTGTGGTTAATTTTGACAATTGTTACCTGTACGGGCGTTTCATTCGTCTTCTTCGGCGGTAGTTTCCGTTTTCGAACATATCTTCGTACTGTGGATCTAAAAAAAAGCAACAATTGTTATTCCAAATGACCAACTAAAATTTGTTGTGCTTTTAACGACGCTTCTCTAATAATTAATCAATAAGTTGAACCTGGATTAGATTGAAGGAAAATAAGTACATCGAGTCAATCAATTGTGAAGAAGATGACGTGTTATATTGTTTTATCAAATCTTAAAGCTAGTAGAAAATAATATTTACCTAGTGTCCAATAATTTCCCTTCCTTTCGCCACCTCCTTCTCTGGGAACCTTCACAAAACATTCATTCAGGCTTAAATTATGTCTAATTGAATTTTGCCAGCCTTTTTTGTTTCGTTCAAAATAAGGAAACTTGCTTGTGATGTAAGCATAGATTTCGCTTAACGTAGCCCTTTTTAATTGGGAATTTTGTATGGCCATTGCTATAAGGGCAACATAAGAAAAGGGTGGTTTTCCCGCTGAGTTTCCCGAACTGTTGCTCGCAGAGCCCGAGCCACCGGAACTAGTGGGAGGACCCGTTGATGAAGGGGGATTTGTTGAAGCGGATGTGTTGCTGGATTGGCTAGGGACGTCTGATTGAGTCGTAGAAGGGGTTACGCTATTTGTAGGGGTTGAAGATGCACTGAAACATAATTAAAAAACATCTGGCATTTATATCACTATTTAAAAAGCTGCTATTATCTATTATTTATAGATATGTTCGTAACGCCTCTAGTGGCGCTTTCCTGAATGAATTCATATACTCCAACTTATCATCGAAGCAAACGAGTATTTAATGAATATTTTATAGTTGAATACGGAATTTCATCTGGAATAAATTCTGCAGAAAGCATTACTTTATAAATTACAGCCATCCAGAGTACAAATATTTAATTATATAAATAAAAATGAAACATAACTTGACTAAAAAAATATTTATTTGCCTTCTTACCTATTTGAGCTATCTTTATCATGGTCGGGATGGTGTATTAATGCATGGGAATGGTGGTGCGCCGCGTGTAACACCCTCGAAAGGTGTTCCTCACTTTTGAGACCACTGGAACTGGCAGAAACTAAGCTTTCGGTACTTCCGAGACCACTGTCCGATACGTAACTTGACACTGGAACAAAAAGTGGTTTTTAATAAATAAAAAAAATGCGTTGAAGTAGTGAAAAAAAATCAGTATGTGGTGCATGCTTTGTGCATTATATTATTGATTATTTTGAATCGTTCAGAGCCTAATAAAAGTTTTGTGTAATGTATGAATAGCTGAGGCAAGTTTAAATTTACGTTTTTTTCAATAATACCGTTTTTTACGTTGGCAATTAAAGAAACAATAGTTAGAGTGGCGCTCAAAGTTTTTTATTTCAAAGTCTCGAGTTTCGGCCATAACTTTTATAGTTATTCCTAAACATTTAAATACCAACGGTCATTGTGAGATCCGAGCATACTATACTTCGTTCATCAAGAGCATACCACTTTAAATACCTATAATTTCAATAATTATTTGGTTAAAACAATAATGTTTATTTATTGCAAATGGTCAAATACAATTAATTTTAGATTATTTTGAGTTCAAAGTGAATCATATAAAAAAAATGTTTAGGTATAATTATCCGAACAGCTTTAAAATTGTCTAATAATGATACATTTGTTTTCATTTGATATAAATGGAGGTTGAAATAATATAAGTTGATGTCAGATAATGAATCACATTGAATAACACGAGACTGTTAGAAAATGTTGACGCCAAAAAATATGCGATGTTCACAAGAAAAGTATTCTAAGCATATAATTATACTACATCAATCATTATTACAAAAAATAGTTTTTCAGTTCTTTTTTGGGCGAGAATTTAAATACTTAAAAGTCTCAATTGTCCAAAATTATTATTATACACAATGGGTGAAATCGAGGGTGAAATATTGGAATGAAATTAAATTGACCTTTTATTGGTGGTTTCGTTCATCAAACCTGACCATAGTCACCGAATCCATAATTAATTTTCAATCTTATCTTACAACGAGTCTGAATGACTACCCTTAGCATTTTAAGAAATATTAGCTTTAAAAGTGTGGAAGATTTTCGTTGCATCATATATCCGGCAGGATTGGAAGATCCAGAGTTAAAATTGGTTTTATAATAAATCGTACTACATAATATTTTTTCTACGATCACTATAGAAAACAACATATTTCTCATACAAAACACAACTAGAAAACTTACAATTTCACACAACTGTGCGAAAAGTCGTGAGAAATCATTTCTCACACCAGTTTGACCAACTTACATATTAATAATTCATTCTGAATATTCTTTAGGTGATATGTATGATATATTTAGCAAGATTATTGATAAATATCACGGACTTGATATAAATCTCTGTTTTCTCTTTTATAAGTCACATTTAAATAACAAAATTGCACTAAGTTCTGTTGGAATTATTTTCTTATTCTTGTAATATATATGGCGAAGGTTGGCAACACTACGAATCACAACTGTCAAATTGAAGCAGACAAAACACGTTCCATCACATTCTGTTGAAATCGAGAAATTATGTATGTAATTACTGTATCATAACCAAAATTAGATATCCACAAATATCATTACTGCAGTTGAAAATGGTTAGTGATGAGAATTTAGAAAACACGCTATCCCAGATCACAGAAAATTCTAACTAATGAACCAATCAGAAGGTCGCCTGGTGAGAGTGAGCCAATCAGATACAATCTTTCCGTAGTTTGCAACAATTAGATTACACAACAATGAAATGTCAATCAACTGATAGAAAATATATCAATAATGTTCCAAATCATAACTAAAATTAATATCACAATAAATAAGCAGAGCAAACAATTAAAATGCCTAAATTATTTTATATTTGTGAAAATAGATTTAAAATCTCAGTTATACGAATGATTTACCTACATATTTCATTAAAAATTGTGATCGTAGAAAAAGTATAGTGTACAACACGTATAGAATCACCTATTTCACACTTGTGTGATTCCAGCACTCGACTCCGTCTCGTGCTGAAAATTACACACCTCGTGTGAAATAGGTAATTTTCTATACTTGTTGTACAATATACTATTTATCAGCGTTTAGATCTTTATTGTAATATTATTATTTTAGAAACAAAGCGATGATCGACTGGATGGATGATGAATAAAAACGATGATTGGAAGTCAGTCACAATTTAAACTTTATTTACACAAAAACAAACGTTTTGGTAACACCGTTGCTTTCTTCAGTGATCTATAAACATATTAATATTTACAATCACATAATTACAGCAGATATATATTTTTCGCACTCCCGGGAATAAACAACGAATTTAATCCCTCATTTCAGGGACTTAAGTTTGAGTTTAGTCCCTCAGGATCTAACATGATCAAGAATCCCAAGGGACTAAAGTAAAATAAACAAATTTTTCTATGACAACTAAATAATCAAAGTACTTACCTAAATGTCAAATTGAATTTTGTAATTAGAATTCAAACCTTCATTCTTAATTTGTATTAGCATTATTGCAATTCACACAATTTCACAAATGCATAAATTAAATAAATTAAATTAAATTTTCTAGACTTTTGGCAAAATCATTTTACAGTTACCTCTTCCGCAGCCTTATCAATATCAATTTTCTCACTCATCTTTTTGACAGCAAGCTTATTTATTGAACAACTGCTGTAGCCAGCCTTGTTGCTATGGTGAATTTACTCAACATTTTTGTATCAAGTTTGTAGTTGTCAAAATTGTCAGATTAATTAATCTGCTTTTAGTTTTTGAAAGGAAAATAGTGGCGAAAGGAGTCATGTTAAATGCTGGATCATATTAAATATAATTTCAGGACGTTTCGGTGCCTTATATCGGTCACCATCATCAGCTCATTCAAGTTGAAAAAACAGTATTAAGTCATCTAGACTCAGCACAACTACTGTCACTTAATTATGTAATTTTTTTTTATTCTCATTTACATTTATCAACAAAATGTTTTACTTTTTACTCCTTTCGCCACTATTTTCCTTTCAAAAACTATAATAATAAGAGTCACTTACAACAATTGATTAATCTGCTTTTAGACTATTGTGATTCAATATAATACGGTAGTGCGAAAAAAAGCGTAGATAACACATGACTTAAGTGCCTTTAATCCCTCAGGTGAGTATTGCCCTCGACTGCGTCTCGTGCAATAAACTCCACCCTCAGGATTAAATCAAGCACTTAAGTCCCTCGTTATATATAATATACTATTTTTTATATGTGGTCTAGAAATAAAAATAGAAATGAGTTAAAATAATCATGGCATCAAATAAACTGTCTATACACTGGGTGCGATGCTGACAATGCCCTCTATAACGCACATTTTTCTGTGAATAATTTAAAATACTGAATAATGATATAGTTTATTGTGAGAGTTTTAGCAATTTTCAGCTATAATATGATCATAGTTATTTTATTTCAACCTCAGAAAATGCAGAAGGAAAAGCTACTGGTAACAGCAGGTCAGCAGAACATGTCAGAGATGTGAAACAATGTGAAAGAATAATTTTTTTTTGGCATAAGTCATTTAATAACATGCAAGATAATAAGGCAAACATCAGTTTCTCTGGCTCCTTATGAAACATCGTTGTACGCAAGTTGAATTGCATTAGGTATTTTTTAAATTCTGTATTTAGGAGGACTGAAATTTTATTTGTAGATAAATGCTTGATAAATCGGTATTAGGGCCGTTTGACACGGTGCATCGAATTCTGCATTTAGTTTTGCATTTTGATTCTCTATTTTGAAGCGAAAGAAAAGGCAACATGTCATGTCATACATGAAATCAGAGTGCAGTGCACAAAATTTTGTGTATCTCAAGATTAATTTTGCTTTGCATCAAAATTGAGTCAAGATGCAATGCAAAATATATTATTTAATGCAATGTGTCAAACAGCCCTTGAAGTTGGGTTATGTATTATTCAATTTTTGCTTTTCATTTTAAGAATCCATTTTTTTCTATGTTTAAACTTTCAATTTGCGGTTGGGAAAGGGTAAAATTCACATTCACTGATGTTTCTGCTTGTATTTTTGCAATTAACGACACAAAAACTATGATGGTCCATTATTTTATGATACTGTACACACAATATCAGCCCATAATAATGCCTATTTTGTCCACTACTCACGCTGCAGTCGATTTAGTTACCCCCACCACGTACTTCGCACCCTGCGTATAGATCAAGAAGTCTAGAATACAGGAGGTTCAACGCCTTATGCTGCATCGTGTATGGAGTTGAGGCAAAATATGGTTGCACGTAGCGCCTCACACCATTCGCAATTATCAATGTTTCTCACTCGCACACGTTACGTCAGAACGCCAAATAGGTAGAGAAACGCTGCTAGGCTGCGCGGCGCAGCCACCAGATTAAACGATTTGCTGCATCTCTTTTGTGCCTCACCCCCACCACTATCGTTAAGCCTCCTGTATTCTAGACTTCTTGGTATAAATCCCATGGAGAAGGCAACGATGCTGCTGAAACGTCGGTTTTTGAGTAAATAACTTCCAAACATCGTTTTTAATCATTATTTTAGAAGATTCAGACATTTTTATCTCATGGAAATTCGTCTGATTTTTTGTCTTCATGCTACATCATTTTAGGGTTGAATGATGAAGGGTTGAAATCGCCTTCATAATAAATAACACTTTTATTAGATTCATTATTCTATGATTACTATTTTAGGAGGTACTCGTATAAGCTTTCATCAAAGTGTGGCATATTTTCGTTAAATTGTTTAACCTGCTATACCAGGGTTGACTGACCGAGGGTTGAAACTTCTTTTGTAATAAATTGCAGCACTAAACTTTCTATAAATGTTTAGTTTATCATTGTACGATCATTATTCTAGGAGATTCAGAAACATCTTATAGAATGTCATCTAATTTTAGTTTTTTTATTCTATCCTATTTAAGGGTTGCATGATGAAAGGTTGTAATTGGTAAGCTTCGAAAATGTGACAGATTTTCATTGCATCATTCCACCTTCTGACAGGGCTTGGAAATCAAGGGTTAAAACTGGCTTTATAAAAAATGTTTCTACATAATCTTTCAATCGATGTTTGGTTCTTCATTGTACGAATATTGTTTTAGGAGATTCAGATTAAGTCATATTGATTTTCACCTAATTTTTTTTTGTTAAGGGTTGAATTTCGTAGGGTTGAAATTGTTTTTTTTAGTAAATGGCACTTCTTTGATTATTAATTTAGTAGATATGAGCTTTCAAAGTACTTCAATTCTATCTAGCCTAGGAGAAAAATTACCATTGAAAGCAAAGGCAGTAGTAGAATACGTAAAGAGGTGCAGTGTTAACTTGACCTGCACAAACTGTACCTGAATTACCTTCTAATTATGCCAACTCTACTAAGCTACTTGTACTGAATCGTTATGTAATTTTTTTAATAATCAAATTCAATGTAAAATTACAACTTTATACATAAGCTGATGATGGCGGGCCGTTTCAGCACCGAAACGTTCAAATCAATCAACTTCAAGTTTACTGCTGATATATGATCCCTTACCACGTATCTTCATAGTCAAATTCTTAATAATTGGATCACCATTAGATGGAGAAACACTAGATTACATTTTGGCACATTAAATTGTTCTGACATATGATAATTATTCCACTAAATTTCTTTGATTTTGCTGCAGCATAAGATTGATACGGAAAAGCACAAAAATTGCTAATGCAGTATTTTCGTCTTCGTTGGAAATTTTGAATTCCAGTAACAAAATAGAAAAAATATGTTTTATTGGGTACAACGAAAAGTTTTTTTTTTTCCTTTATTAAAATAGAAAAAGATAATTATTGTTGATTATACTATACAATATTGAGAACTTTTATAAGCAATATTATTAAATAAATTGTAATTACACCCAAGAGAAAATCTTTTCCGCCGGTCAACTTGTAAAATAATTGTTCTGACAGTTTACAACGAAGGAAATTTCACAAATTTGACGATAAATTACTTTGCAGCACACAAAATAATAAACTGTACAATATTTTTTGGTTCTACTGTTATAGAATCGCAAAATTGATGTTATAATTCTTATTATGCATTCAAATAGCAGAAAATAAAATTTATTTCCGTGTTTGAATGTCTAAACTCGACTTTGTATCTATGAAAAATGAGTTACTTTTCTGCATAATTTAACAAATAACTTTCTTGCAATATTCAACAACTTACAGCCCGGTTCTCAAAAAATTGAGCTAGTCTTTAATTTTTTTTTTGGTCAACTCGTATTTCTTGATTGTATTTTATAGAGCAGAAATAAGTAAAATTGTAACAAATTTTGCATGTAGATTTTACCCCTACTTATCATTTACCAACAAATAAGAGACTCAAGATATCCATTAAGATTCTGTGGCTTGGCTGGACTGTACTGATAGGCCTCAAAAGGATGAAACAAGTGTTTACAGTCGTCGTTGATCTAACATTGTTGATTTAACAATCCAATTTTTAGATTATAATTTTAGTGAAACATATCGTGTTTGAATTTAATTTTTTTATCCAGAAATACTACTTTATAGATGCCTGATTTCATGACGGGGAGTTAAATTAATCTCAATTATTCAAAGTGATGGGGAGTTAACTAGGTTTTGATTTATATAATTCATTTGACTGTCCAGTAATGACACAGAAAATAAAGAAATTGATATTGGTACCAAGGAATTAAGTAATTTAAACCGAATTAATTTGACTCGAGATTCTAAAATCGGCCGTCAAAATCTTTTCTAGAATTGGGCTTTCTAAAATTATTAATTTTCAAGTTTTACACATATATACAATTGTTATTATTAAATTCTTATAAATAATAATTCACATACTCCAAAAGATTGTATCCCACTCCCATCTGCTAACCGGAGGCGGAAAAAATTTCGTACCATATTCTTCAGAATTGTCTTCCGGTGCTTCAGTTTTAATAACAATATTTTCCATATTTGTGGTCATATCCATGATTACTTATTCACTATTTTGACACTCACACTATATTTTATTCATAAACAAAACAGAAACATCTAGAAAATATTTCGAAGTTTGTGAATAATTTCTTTGAGATTCAGGTTGTAATTAGTGGTAATGTTTCTAGCAGCGAAACCGGTAAAAGAATGAAAATATATTTGCGCATATAATTCTTGTATTTGGAAAATAATTTTTATGAGTCACAAAATTTTTTAAGACAAGGCAGGAAATATTAGCACTGTTTATACAAAAATCAAATAAAATTAAATTTATTGTAATTAATTAAAGTCAGAACATATTGCCAATTGATTAAATTAATTTTAAAACCATTCATAAAAAAGTAAATAAAACAAAATTGTTTAATGATCTATCAATAAATCATTAAGAAATAAATTTTATATCAAATGAAGTTGGACATATTAATATAACAATAAATTACAAAAATATAAATATTCGAAAATATACATTCTAGAATTAAATCACTGAATATCAAACACACTGTCGAAAATGTCGTTTTATTCCGGTCATTTAATTCCAAAATATTTGTTTTGCACTTTTTATTAATTTCACAACTTTTCAAAATCACTTCATCTTGCCATTCTTCAAGTTAGGTTAGAATCAAACTAGAGCGCAGCGGTAACAATTGCCAGCCCCACATCGAAACAAATGAATAACGCTTAGCTACGCACGTCTCGCTCCTTGATACCCGATACCTAATAATTTACGATACCACGATTTTGATATGATGCCCTAAAGTTGTATTTGTTGAGACAAAAAATTAGGAAAGGGTGTTGTATCTTCAAGGTTTTTGCTACACAGGTGGAAAAATAATTGATACGTTATATTTATTGAATATTTTTTATTGTTACATTGCGAACTAGAAGTTATTTTGATCTAATATTTGATTTGCTTTTATTTTTACTCATTCTTCAATATTTAAATTTCCCGCCAACTAGAAGATTTGTATTTACTGTCATTAGCAAACGTTAAACAATTGAAAAACGCGTAGAAAATTCACTTTGTTAGGCAGCAAGGTAATGTAAATTCGCACAGTGGTGATGTGTGATGTGCCTCTGATTTAACACCGTTAGGCTTTTGTCTTCAGGATGCCTTAAGTTCAAGTGTACATCAACAAACCTCAAATAATAAAGTAACAAACATTGCTGAAATTCCCCAGCAATCATGTAAATATATTAAAGAAAATTTTATTAAACGATTGCACTTGTTCTGCCATGGCCTACGCAGTCATTTGTCAGCAACTACAGCACTTACAGACTTGAAACTGGTACTAAATAATGACTTGTTTCATGCAAATTTGAACCTTACAGTGTCCATAGATATATATGAATTAAGGACATGGCAACAAAGGTGGACAAAAATGTTGTTATAACTTTAGCCGTTTATGTCACCACAATTATGTACTGTTGACACTGTTGTTGTCCAGTCTATCCGAAGTATATACAATGACTTGTTTAATGCGAATTTGAACCAATTACAATAGAATAAAATAATTATATAAACAATTGAAGTCAATTCCTTTACGTTTCGTCGTCTATGTTTTCTAATCTAATATCAGTTTCTTGGAATAATTCAATATTCAATAACAATAAAATGGCGAATGAAATTCGATGAAATTAACAATTACGAATAATTACCAAGAAAAACTATGAGTCGCTTGTCTAGAATTCCTGATTTGATTCCTCTCAAAATTACATTAATAATTTAATCTCTTTCTCTCTTTCCTGTGAGGTGAATCGTTTTGATGACGTCACATCCGAGACAACGGGGGTATTTTATTATTGTTTGTCGTGCAGTGTTTTATATTTCCCGTTGATTTACGATTCTTGGGCCTTGCTAATGTTCAAATATGGCCGCCGCAAGCTATCGATATCGAACGTGAACTATGCTATATTATATTTCACTATTTTTATTTCATTTCAATCTGGTGTCGAATTATAGTCATGAAAGTAACACTAAAATTTTTTGTCTGATTTCATTACACACTTTTGTTTTATTAATTTCGTTGGGAATGTATTAGAAGTTGGGTTAGGTGCTTAATTTGGCCATAATTAAAACTTATCCAGACAAAATATATAAATTTCTTTTTATTACAATTGCGACTTTAATTCCCAATTAAATTACAATCAATTGGTGCATAAATATTTGGAGAATAATTTAATATTGTTATTATTTTTAATAATCGGCACAATCCGAAAGAATAATCATTATATTTTTGTATAATTTTTTGAAGCATAATAGAAACTAATCTTCCTATGATACGATTACTTCCTAATATCAATTGTTTATATTTTGTTTTCCGTTGTCTCTTAGATTCTCCGTTATTTCTGTCCACTTCCTGTCTAGTAGCGATGGCTAAAATCAAAGTGAAGCCATGTGATTTGTCGCTAGGTAACTTAAATTTCTTCGTTAGCTCGTAAACAACTAAATCTTGCTATTCGTCATTTTAATACTCTGCCCTGGGCACGTTTTCCACTGTTTATGGATCAAGCTATTTTTGTAAGGTGACAGTTTTAACGTAGGTGAAAATTTTGCTCGAGATGCTCACTTTTTCCATGACTTTTTATTACAGAATCATAAAAGAGATTAAGAGATCAGTTTGGACGATTTTCACGTTACAAACTCGTAAGAAAAGAAAGGAATAATGAATTTACTGTAAAAAAATTATGTTCAACAATATTTTTAATAAAGTTTATAGCCGTGTTTAGGATCACGAAAACATTAGAATTTCAACTAAATAAAAATATAAAATACCACATTTTATAACACAAACAATTGGAGTAAATAAAACAAATACAAGAAACAATCACATTAAAAAAAATTACCTCTAGCCAGAAACAGAGAAACAAGCTCTCAAATTGCGATCACCCATTGTTTCATTTCGACGAATATCCACTGTTGAGAGTCAGTTGTTTTCTCTGTTTTGTTTCAGAAATCATTAACTTCACGTGTGCTAATTGTTTTGTTTAAATAACAAATATTGAATTACCGACAGATGGAATTACACTCACTGTAAGCCATTTTAGCTTGTAACATAGAGATAACATGATTTTTTTATTAATGAAGAATTATTGGAAAATGGAAATTTGAAATAGCCTTCACGTGGAGGTTTTAGGTTACTGGAATATGATTTTTCCATTTTTTTTCAATAATGGTAGAAAAATTCTTGAAAATATATTACATTTTTTTTGTAATTAATTTTATATCAACTAAGAATATTTTTCTAATTGGCTGCTAATTGTAGCGTATTTGCCCTCTGTTGCCCCTAGCTATTTTTTTTATACTCCCTAAAATCCTCCCTTAGCAAGGAATTGAATTTCTTACTTGTATCTCGATCTCTAGTCTGCCCCTTGCAAAAATAAAATTCTTTATAAAGAATGATTTTGAATCTTGAGGACACACTGTATAACATGAAAGTGAAAAATTATTTTAAATATATTTTTCAAGATACTATGTTGGTGGTGTCACCGCTTGACATATTCGTCATGATGTATTGAGAGATTAGAATACCTTCTTTCATATTGCATTGATTTGAAGTTACGTAATTAAAAAAGAAGGTATTCCTATCTGTTAATAATGCATTATGGTGAATGTGTTAAGCGGTGGCGACGCCAGCAGTGTGTCTTCGGTACCTACTGAATGATAATTTAACGGAGGCAGAAATTTTAAGCAAATATTTCAGACATATTTTTATTACTATTGAACTCAATCAATATTCAATAATATTGAATATTTTTTGAATGTCATAACGTGAATTTTTTTTCGCCACAAGATTAAATTTCGCAGTACTGTATCTTTTTTTTTTTAGGTTAGAACCTAGACAAAACACTTCCTGCAATTGAGCGCGCGAATTCTTCAATATTGGGTAAGTGTACATATTTTTATTCAAGTCAGTATTATCTAAAATATGTTTAAAATTTTAACGTAAGTGTGTTGGAAAGAAAGTTTCCCTTGTAAAAGCATTGTTCATACGGTTGAAATGAAAAATAAATTGCAAACAGAAACACGGCGTTCACAGCTGCAGCAAACACATACAACTGTACTTATAAATGAAAATGTCAGGCAGTGTTTAGCGACTTGAGAGGCGTAAAACAGCCATATTTACTGAACGTACTTGTGTTTTATTATTCGCATAAAAGTAAGTGTAAATTATGCACTGTAATACGGTCATTTATTTCCGTCGTAACTTGCAGGAGGAAAAATTTCGCTGTGAATCAACCATAACCAATAAATTTATATTAGTAAGAATTATCAACCTCAACCTGAACTAATATATAAATATTTGCGTGTATTATACGATACTTTACGCATGGAACAAACGTATTTTATTGCCTTTAAAAAGAGTAATTTAAAATTACGCGCGTTTAGCAGCCAGGGGTGAAGTAGCACGACGAATCAGACGAGCAGTAGCGAAATAGCAACACGATTCAATATTTGTGAGAAAATTATCAATATAACGTTGGAACTTCAATTTCCTTATCCTACTTCAGTTTTTTTGTAACAACTGTATTATTATTCGAGTTCAAATAATTAATTATGAATGAACTATATATAATCATTATTTTGCTACACAATAATTCAAAGATAATTATGTTTGACATTTACAATAATCTACGTAGCATTTGCTCAAAACAATTTTATCATAATCGTTTCAGAACAAAACCTCAACCAATTGCTATTTTTTCTTTTTCTGCTGATAATATGCACCAGATTCCTGCAACCAAATGGTGTGACTTAAAGTTGACGATCAATTGTTTATTTTAAGTGAGCCGTGTTTTATCAGTAGTGTGAAACAATATCGCTGTAACATGAACAAATCATTTTCTTGGCCAATCTTTTGTAGATAATAGCAGTCATACAATGATAAATCTTATTAAGTTACAGTTTTTTTTCTGCGTGAACGATATCTAATCTGCCACATCAAATTAAATTCTTGTTCTTCATGTCATTTTTTCATATAAATTCTTCTCATTTATAAGTTTGAGGCTATATTATTGTGTCTTTCGACACATTTCAAATAGAATTCTTTATAGATTCCACTAATCCTCAAAATAAATGTTGAGAACTCGAAAAATTGAATTTTATATTTACCCATTGAATCAAAATTTTCATATATTTATAGTCATCCCACAATTTTTCTTTTCTTCAAGAATATTGGAGAAACTTTATTTTATAGATCTTGTTTTTAAGAACACACATCTCCACTTCTAATTGTTTTCGAAAATAGAAGCTGGTTTTGGGCAAGGAAATTGAAATAAACATTACGTAGCTATATCAATTATTCATTTATTATACCATAAGTAGTTTAAGTATTATCAATCATTTTTGTGGTGCTATCACGAATGTTTATTGTGCTTGCGTTTGAATACCACGAGTGTGCAGCACGAGTGATATTCACAAGCACAATAAACATCAGTGATTGCACCACAAAAATAGACTATAATACTTTAACTACAAATGGTATATGGAAGACTATTCCAGGAGTCAAACCATTTTTTCAAATTAGTTTTCTATGAATCTAGTGACAAGTCATGCAATTTTCATAGGAACGAGTAAACAAATTTCTGTCAAACTGAAAAATTAGAATTTCTTGCATTTTCTTTGACGAATAATAGAGAGATAAATTGCGTTTTGATATGGAAACTAGTTCAAAAAGATTTAGTGATAGATCAGAAGATGAAATTGATGATGATATTCAGAAAAATATTCCATTAAATACGAAGAAAGCACAAATTGGAGGTATCCACATCTTTGAGTGAAATACTCACTTTGACCACTAGTGTAATAACCGATGGTATTTCTACACGTCCAAATACTCACTGATATGCACCGTTTCTATGGCGATTTAGCATTGTTAACCTTGTTGTAAATACTACGAATGGAATAATCAACAATATTCACGAAGTAAACTGCTAGAGTGGACACTAAGTGAGAAAACATGCTTGAAATTAATGCGGTAGATGCGAGAGAGATAGCTAGAGTAGGCCTAGCTGTTATTGCGCTATAAATACAAAAATGAGATTGCTCTTCTATTATAAGAAAAAGATTTAACTTTTTGAAGTGCCTGCTCCAAAAATCTAAAATTGAGCGATTTTAATAAAATCAAAATATTATGAAGTTCAAATGTAAATACACAAAACATCGAAAAAATTATAAGTTCCCTCTAAATTGGATTTATTTTAAATCAGGTTTAATTAAATTTTAAATGTAGACTGTTTACATCGACAAATTTATAAATCAATTTAGTTCTATAGGATTCAACTGGATTTAATTATTTATTACTGGTAACCATAGAAATATATTAAGAGCATCAGCATTCTTCTATTTTGAGTTAATTCCTTAAATATTTGTTTCCCTCGTTCCATTTTTCCATCTGGAAAATTGATCATTTTCCTCTTTTGAATCAATTTTAGAAAGTATTCCGTTTCTTTATTAGTACAAGGAACACTTCAACCCATTTTCACAATCTCAAATTACTATCTAAATGACTAAACTGAACAAACCAACGTCTGTCAGGTGAAACAAATAATTTGCATTATTTTGTTTCAGTACCTATTATCAAGTTTTTCATTTATGGCCAGTTGCACCACCGTCACTTAACTTTAAATGGAGTTTAATATCTACGGCAACTATTGTATGCACAATTGTTACCACGGTTATTATTTATCCCTTAAAGTTAAGTGACGGTAGTGCAACTGACTATAAATCATTGTTTATCTCTGTAAAGAAAATCGGATCCATGAACAAATCATGTTCATAAAATCGATCGGAAATCCGATTTTAAATCTAATCCAGACCGTTTACATTTTTTTTATGAATCAGATTTATAATCCTAAATTGTTCCCACGGTAATTATTCTGCACTTAAAGTTAAGTGATAGCGGTGCAACTATGGGCATTATTTACATGACCGATCTGCATTTTTTTTTAGAAGTTATATGCGTTTGACTCACAGATGTCACTTTTTAGGAAATAAGTATCTTAATATCTCTTTTCATTAAAACCTGCAATGAAAAACAAATTATTTTTATTATATTATTAGTATTACTTTTCGTACAGAAAAAACCGCATATCTCTTCTCACGTTTTTTCTAAGCACTGTTACAGTTAATTATAAATAAGATATTTTCTGTCCATTCCATCACTTTTCTCTACTAAATTCTAAACAAAGCGTAACACTAATTTGTAATTGCTGTACCAAAACATAAACATAGGCCTACTCTGGTTATCTCTCACTTGCTTTCTCTCTCTAACAATACTTTATTTCTGAGGTCTGAACCCACTTTCACAAAATAGTCAAAATAGGGAGTTGCACAGATGTCACTATGAAGGATTTTCTTAGAGTTAGAAAATGTGAGCTGATTTTGGGTTAAATAAAAATTGCCCATTTAATAAAAACTGTCCTGCCATTACAGTTTCAATTATCGAATTATCAATGAAAAAAAAAATATATTATTAGATTCGAGATAATTAATGGAAGAAAATTTACTAAAATTTTTACTTGTACAGTATGAAAAATATTATAAAACAATTTATTCGATATTCTACTTGGGTCAGTCAGTGCCACTTTGGATATTCTATGTACTTCTTATTTGCCTACAAAATTTGACTACAATTTCAACGCGTTATCCATTTTGTGATAACATAACAAAATCTACATCTAATTTGAAGCTTGGCGTATTTTGATAACTTTTTGATGCGCATGTGAGGTTCATGCGCTCGAAAATCTATATATTTGAAGTCGTTACTTCTTCATTTATTGATTAACCAATTATTTAGAATTTGACAATAAGGATACTTACCAAGGGTACAAATTTCAGCAGTAAACTTGAATTAAATTTTATTTGGACGTTTCGGCGTCGAAACGGCCGCTATCAATTTTTATTTTAGGGTACAGCACATGATCTTCCGTCAGTCAATAATTGAATAATGAAAACTAAAAGGTCCTTTTGAGTTTGTACGTATACAAATTATGTATAAAATAGTCACAACTTGAAATTGGTACTAAATGAGAACTGCTGTTTACCCAAACTGCTTGATTTTAAGCTCAGTGATTGTGGGAAATAATAATTTGTGAAATCTTTGAATTAACAAGCATTCATGAACTGCCAAAAATGCGCTTTGATCATCAAGATGATTTTTTATGTTTTCAAGTCTATATCCTTATTCAACTTTTACAGTTTAATGCTTGTAAGACGTCACCTGATTCCATTTTCTAATACACCACTTTAATCATTTCTGGAAATCTTAATTTTGGTTATTGGTTAAAATTTAACATGTCTAATTACTGGTAATTAAACTTCTAAAATGTCTTATAACTCTTATTTTTGTTATTGGTCGAAATGATACGCCTCCAATTAATTATTTGTAATTATATTTCTAAAATGTCGATGATTTATCTGTTCTTGTTATTGGTCAAAATGGTCCGCCTTTCAATTAGTAATAATTAATTTGTATCATTACCATTGGCTGAAAATATTAACAGGATTAAAACCTGCCCCCTAAATATCCAAGTCGAATTCTCTTTAATTCTGCTATCCTAATAAGATTTTTGCTTTGAAAATTGAAATTTTGTCAGACTATGAATTTTAACTATAAAAATATACTGGGCGGCATATGTCAGCGCTTAATGCTGTAGATATGGAATTTTTAGTAATAATTGTGATCAAAATAAGTAATTATAAATAATTTTGATGGAATTAATTGATATTTTACTGACATACAAGAAATTAAACCATTTATTCTAAATTGTAAATTTTTATTAGCGCATTTTTCAAAATACCTGCAAACTTGAAACTGGAACTAAATAAAAGCTGCTGTTTCGTGGGCTTGCAAAAACTGCTTGATTTCTTTATTTATACACCCAGTTTTGGGTAGAAATCAAATAAAAATTAAAAAATTATTTCTGCTGAACTACGCATAATCGAAATCTGAAAATTGCTGCACAGAATGTTCAACATGTCAGTAATTAAATTTTATACCTTAAATTTCGAGCTGGCTTTAGTTAATACCCATTTTAGGGTAGAAACTATTTATCTCAATACTTCACGAGCTACGAAAGATATTGACATGCGGTTTTCGATGTTATTTTAGGGTAGAAACTAATCATTTCAATATTTCACGAGTTACACAAGATATTGACATGCGGTTTTTGATGTTAATATGAGAGTAAATTAAACTAACATTCATGAACTGCTAAAAATGTGCTTTGATCAACAAGATGATTCTTTAATTTTTTTATAATCTTCCTATTTTAGAATATTTGCAGCTGGTAATTAATGGTGAGTCGTTTTGGTGCCGAAACGTCCAAATGAAATTTAATTCAAGTTTATTGCTGAAATTTCATCCCCTCCACGTTATCCCTATTGTGAAATCGTTCCGTCATAAATTAATGCCGCGAAAGATTTAAATCAGCAACTTTTTCTTGGGATGATCCCATTCTAAAATATGTGCTCTGTAATTTTTCTTTCTTTGTTTCTCAGCATAAAAATATTAAAAGATTCCTGAGCGGTGTAGGAATATATATTATATAGATCACATTACAAATATGTGTATAAAGTATATAAGGATTGGATTTCAGGCGTTTTTAAAAGGTATAATAGGTACGCCAATTTGAAAGTTATTTATATTTACGTTATTAAAACAAGGTGTGAAAATGAATTGGCAATATATGCCCATTCGCAAATAAAAATTAGTTATACTTAAATTCAAGAGCTTTATTTATAAAAATAAAACAAAAAAATTGATTATTGGTATTTATTTAACTACAAGTTACAGAAAGTTGAACGTCACGACTCACGTTTTCTTCAATATCTCGTGAATTATCGATTTTATGATAATTTTGGCTATTATAAAATTAGTTTGTGAGATGAATCTGCGTAAAAAGTTCCTCTATAAAATCTTTGTAGAACCAATATTTTTTGAGATATAGGCCGAGAAAACTTGCGCTGCATCAATTTTGAGAAGTTTGAAACCAGTGCGTTAAATAAAAATTTATACACAAAAATGGAAAATAATGTTTTAGGAAAATTTCTGCTAAATTTTTGTTATTCTGAACCATAGTCATTACGATTAAACAGAAATATCTTCACAAAATATTTACAGTTTTCTTGAAGACTGCGAATGTATTTAGTGTTATAGAACAGTTGGTTCTCTGGTTTCAAACGTATTGGCTTGAATAATTGAGTAGAATGAAACTGTAATGTGCGAATCGAAGAATTTGTGCGTCGTTTACGGCGATTAGTTCTAAATGAAGTGAGCAGTTCTGCCCAGGATATCAGTTACCATGACAATAGCCCAATTGGAATTCAGAACCTTATGATGCATAACCAAGCCGACAAAATAAATGCTATTGTTCTTAATAAGTTCATTTGATTTGATTTTTTAACGTTTAGTCTTTACTGAGTTTATTTTGTACGACCAAGTAAATTTGTATTTAATCTTGATTCGATTGCCTCGTGCGTTTAAAATACTGAGTACGCAAGAAACGCGTGGCTTGTGGATAACGGTGCCGAGCAGGGTATCTACTGAGGTTAGGGGTCACCGGGACAAACAAGGCCTCCGGCCTCCCGTGACGTCACTACAAACACACATTCAAATATTATATACCATCAAAAATACATGTGATACATTAAAAAACTAAAATCTCTGCAATGAAATCACGAGCATAATTTATTCATTATTATAAATTCAAAACGATAAATCAAAATATTTTTTGTAGTGGAATGGAATAATAATGTTGATTAATCTTTTTAGGCTACGGAAAATTATAGAACGACTCCTTAATTGCGTCCCCGGTTGTCGCCGCAAAATTAAGACACAAAAATGGTTCCCAAAACAACAATAACTTACACTAAACAGTCTCTTATATGATTCCTTCTAGCTTGCATTTTATTACGAGTCGTATATCAGTCCAGCTCACAAAAACAAAACAAACTTTTCAAAAAAAGATTAACGACAGTGAACGAACACTGCCAAGAACCTAGGAGACCCTCTTATATGAGTCAAGCACCCTTCATTCACGGTTATTTAAAACTGATTTTTATAAACAACCGACCACACTTTTCAAAACAATAACTTACTACCCAAGATCTTGAATATCAACAGCGAAAGTACACTTTTCAGATATAAAATATAATAAAGACATTAATTTGGTTGGTCCAATTAACAAAAATATGTTTATCTACGATCGTATAAAAAATTACAGTTTTCTTACATCATTTTCAATGTTAGAAGTAGGCTTTTATAGAAAACTGTGCAATAAAAGTTTTATAGCACAATTATCAGAATTTTAAGCATCTACTACACATTTCTACTTCCATGAAAAATTTGCATATCATGCTAACCTCTGTTATCATTTCTTTCAAGTAAGTTTCATCTGAAATGAAAAACATCATACATGTTTACTATTATTTACAAATTCTTATCAATGTTTATCTTCGCCTGATGCCTCTACAAATAACGCACAAGATTCGTGAAATAAAAAGCACAAGTCCTTGATTATATATTTATTATTGATATTACATGCGTATTTGTTACAAAATTAACTCAATTATAGATTGTTTATAAATATAATTGACATCACGCCACTTCCCCAAATTAGAAGATAAGATTTTGCAAATGCTGATAACAGTGCATTTGATTTTGACCCGAATTGATAAAAATATTTTGTAGGACGAAAAAGTGAATTGCTGGAAAAGTAACTAAAATGTTTCAGTTCATTTCATGGTTAGCTCAAAATAAAATAATATTTATTCAACTGTTTTAAAACTAACTAATTTTGTTATTTTAAATATTTATACTAAACTTATCACAGTTTTGATATTTTAAACAAACGTTTTTAAAATAAACTTTTGAGAATTATTGTTTAGTTTTTTCTTTTTTGATTTGGAAAGATTTTCTAAATATGATGATATTCTATTTATATCACTTAACAAGTAAAAATTTAGTTTTGCAACGGGTTATAAGGTTATAGGGCAACAAATTTTGATAACATAACACCGTTAAACAACACAGATTAAAGTTACCACAAGGACGTTGCTGAAAGTCTTCATTCATTTATTCATCGATTTATTCGTAAAGAAACATAAATGATTTGTTACAAAGTGGTCACAAATTTTGACACCCTTAATAGCTCTGCATTATAGCAGGTATTTTTTTTTAGTTAATAAAAATATTCGACATCAACGTGATTATTAGGTTGAATAAGAAAAAACATGATTATGAATCTTTTCTCAATACTTTTGATGCTGGAAGCTATAAAATACTGTTTTGTGTCCCTAAAACTTTATTGCTTTTCTAAGTATTTTCTTTGACCTGAATACACGGGCGTAGACCGTTTGAGCACGGCGGTCAAATTTTTAATCCGTAAAGCGAGGTCTTCCGTAATCCCTATGTACCACTTGAGCACGGCGGAAGCTTAACAGATTATTGGATAAACCATAAACAAAGATAGTAAGTAAAATGTAAAATTTTCAATGTGCAATGCAAATAGCCGAAATGAACCAATCACGTAAGAATAATGGGAAAAAAACACCCTAATTGGACTATTTTCAGTAAAATGAGCTATGTTAGTTGTAAGAAAGTGTAAATATGTTTTTTTTTCTACCTATATAGTATATATCAGTCGTTATTTGTTCATGATAAAATAAAATGAATTGCTATCCAAGTTCGTTTATTATATTAACTCACAATTTTTGGTATTTAGAGAAGATACATTTATTTGAGAATAAAAGATTAAAATAATAAATTTGGCTCAAACGGTATATAGGGATTAAGAGAAAAATGCTCAAATGGCCTATGGGATTAGGACAAAACTGACCGCCGCGCTCAAATGGTAAATCCCCGAATACACTTATCCATTATTTCGAACCATTTCTCAAAGCAGGTAGCAATTTCGGTTTTCGAAAGCTCCTAAGAAACTCTCTGAAATTGTGTACCAATCTGAAGTTACGTTTTTATGATCCTCAACAGGAATGATGCAACTAGATTACTCTTTCTGAAGAAAGCAGTAATCATTTTCTTGTTTGAACTTTTCACGCGCATTTCTTTTATGGACTTATTTTTATACTGATAACAGTTATTTTGTTTGGGGATGATAATTGTAGATCCAATATTCGTCACCCGTAATTATATTATATATGCGTCCTTAGATGTTCCTCGATCAGATTCACAGAGCAAGAATATGGACGAATCTACTCGGATTTTTTTTAATGGTCGATAAATGTGGAATGCCTTTTGCTGCCAACCTCTTCATACGTATAACTGCTGGTGTGAATTATTAGAGAGATTTTGCAAGACTTACGTTACGATAACGCTAACGTAAGAAATGAATTTTTTGCGCATGCTCACTAAATAACATTGATTTTAATTCCATATATCAAACACTTTTGACATAACAATAAAATTATTGGTCAACTACAGTACATTTGCATACAAAAATTATTTTTTTACGTCAGCTAAATTTTCCAGTGTATTACATTCCGACTTTTCTTCAACAATTTTTCCACAGCACGAATGTTTTTATCCCTAACAGTTAATGTAGGCCTTCCAAGTCTTTGGTGGTCTTCCAGATGACAGCGTCTGTTTTAATTCAGTTACATACCAAGCTTGTATTTTGAAGAAAATTATTCTCAAAAGCCGCCAACAATTTTTAATGATTTTGCTTCAACGTTAATTTCCTTTTAAAGTACGAAAAATGGTTCGCAGGACTTACAGGATGATTGATAAATAACGGAACTCCACAAAGAAAATATATATATATATATATTCTTGTGCTGCGTTTATTAATTGTTTTTTTTATTCGTCGAGCATGAAAACTATTAAAAAATGCCCAAGCTAAAAAAGCTTTAAAATATCAAGACAGTTCATTGGAAATTGAATGATGAGCTTCTTAAATGGACTACAGAGTCAATATACAAAATATCCAAGTTATTTTTTTTTATGGGATAATAGGGCCAATCCTCAACTCCATGTTCAATGATCATGGCCGGAAAGAAAGGAATTTAGGGAAGAAGGCAAAATGTTGAATGTGAACCGATTTCAGAGCCTAAAAGTCTGCTAATTTTGCCTTTGCACATTAGTACAAGAGAAATCCCAAGCATAACAATTTTTTAGAAATCTTCATTCAAAGTTGTCAGGAGTCAAAATTAAAACCGGAATTTGGGTTGTTCCACAAAATGAAAGAATTCTTGGCAATGAGGGATTTCCAAAATTGCTTATTAATGCTTAAAAAGAGCTTGGTACAGTTTCAAAGCAGTTTTTCAGAAGGGAACAGAGCTGAAAACCATCAGAAGCTAGTTGAAGAATTTATAACGAACTTTAAGGCCATGGTTTGCAGGATGTCTTTGAAAATTCATATAAGCTAGATGTTCGTTTAGAAAAATTGGAAAACAACATGCAGGTATACTCTGAAGAACGACGAACGTTTTCATCAATACTTTATGGGCTTGGAACGTCGTCATCAAGGCCAATATGATGTAAATATGATGGGAGATTATATTTTAATCAACTTTGTCACCTTGTATCTTTGCCTTTCGCGCCACCATATTGGAAAAATGGCGCCTAAAAGCAGTTTTTTGACAATATCTCCTTGCCGACTCATTTCACAAAAAAAATATTTATATACGAAATAAGGCAATAGAAGATTTACTACAATTTCTGTCATAACTTTTTTTTTTGTAAAATCGATAGTTTTGGCGTACGAGCGCCGCAAAGTGTAGTTGCGTGCGTAGATCGCAGTTGTGGATGAAAAGTCGTGACATAGCTTCCTCTACGCAAAGATGCAGCGATTAACTTCTCATTATTATATAGTTTTCAACATACATCGTGAACCACTATCGATCTTAGTCCCACCAAAAGTTTATCCTTGTTGTCCTTTCTTTTAATACTTGACTCCAATTTTTTTTCTTTCATTTCAATCATTTCATTTTTTTACAATGGATTAGCACAAATAAAACAATTTATTTCATTAAAAGCCATGATTCTATAAATGCAAACGACACTGTGAAGGGAGGGAAGGGCGCCTGACACAAAGTTGATCCATTCCTTTATAACTGCGGAGTAGAATATTTTCTCGTTTTCTACGGTCTGTAGAATTTTCGGGCAAAAAATATAGAGAACTGCATTCTGCACATTCTTCGTCCTCATTGTGAATCTGTATGATTACCATTTAGGGCATCAGAAGGCACAAGAGTTATTGAAAATCTTTCCACCGCCATTATCGTCCCGTGGAAATCGGTTTTCCGGGTGCTTGTAAATGTAAATATTGTAGAACTTGAAAAAAATCTGTAAGAATCCAATAATATGCTGCAAATAGTCTAAAGTCACAACGGTTCAAAACCTGATTGAAGTGGAAAATGCATGCCCTCTATTGCCCGAAATATGAACTGTACGGATTCATGACAATGGCAAGAAATGTGCGGCATGTTATCCTTTAAAATCTTTAATTGAAAAGTTTTTGTTTATGAGCAATAGAAAACGAGAAAAATCAATTTTGGCTTTCGACTCCTATGCAAAAGGAGTTGCAGTTCAGTTTTTTTTTTGGAACACGGTTTTTTTCTTGGCAGTTTGATTGTATCAACACATTTCTGATTTGATTCCAAGTCATCATAGAATATAAGTGTAGGCTCTTGTCGCATTTTTTTATTCGACTGCATACAGAGCAAAATTGATGCCAGAATTCTTTGATTAGTATATTTTTGGAGTTTGGTTTAAATTTTGTTGAGTATAACCGTATTTTCTCCTATAATTATATTATTTCTAAACAATTGAAAAACATGCAGTCTTTTTGAAAACTGATGGCGTAAGTTTGTTTACGTGTAGATATGAATGAGTTTGAGTTTTGTTTAAACATAGCTTGACATCTTGTATTGAGGTATAACAAATAATTTATATCGCAGCTTTATTTATAGCTTGATAAATGCGTAGCACTGGACGTTAAAGTCTTTAGCAAATGCACACGTGCTTATATGCACACTCATTTGTTGCCAACAAGAAAAATTAAACCTTTCCTGATATCGCTTACCTTACGATATTAATTTCAAGAATTAACTATGAATTCAAGAAAACAAAAAACATAATTTAAAATTAGGATTTCTTACCACACAAGGTACCTACATAAGAAACCCATTTATTTCCGTTTGTCTATTTGTCTGCTTCGTCCAAATGATATTTTCAAAATATCAGCCCAATAACATTTTACCAATTTCTAGACAACAGAATCTTTCAGCACTTATTTCGCATCAATTTGCACCCTTAAAGACCAAACTAGAATCAAATTAACTCACCTTTGGATGCAGAATCATTAACAATATCACTTACCGGGCTCGCGGGTACCGTATTGTGTTACAGTGGAGCAGAGTCAGGGATCAAGTTACATTGGTATACTCATTTGCTTGCTGAGAGTAAGTAGAGTGCAGTGCACGGTGCCCGAGGCCCAGAACAAACGAACAGAGGAGGTGAATAATTAGGAGTTCGTTAAAAGTGGATGTGAGAGCCGTAAATTGGGTAGATTTAATGAACCAAATACGCTATGATTTTTTTATGGAGAAATGTAGCAGGACGATTGTATTAAATATTGGAATAGAGATAAGTAATTTTGGCTCGTATTCGAATTCAAATAATTTAAAGTCTCATTAGAGACAATTTGAAAAAGATTATATTTACGGCCTTGATTGTAGACTCAATATCCAAATTTATTTAAGAATAAAATACTTTTTTTCTTATTAGCGACGCGAGAAAATCGTGTATCCATTGGGTTTCACGGAGCATTTTTCATATTTCTTATCACGATCTAAAACAACAAAACGATCGTAGATCATTCAAAGCTGTCAACATCCGAATGACGTGTGTTATATTTTACGTTTTAATTCTCGGAAATAATGACAGAGGTGCCATATCTCTTATTTCATATGAGAACGTGTACAATAAAGAAGAGAAATTAGTCATTAGCATATTTCCTTACAAAATTGGGTTATAAATATGGAACAAATTTTGTGTAACACTCAAATATGCTTACTGTATATGTATGAAGAAAGATTGCAAAATATATGACATCAGAAATAAAATGCTGATGGTAATTGTTATTGCATTTATGCAATTGTTTCAAAATAAACGAGGTGCTCGCTTTTTCCTGAACATACTATATCTGCTCTACAGTTAACTTATTGATTGTTGAATTAAATAAATAGTTCAAATTTCGATTTAACAGCAAGGAGCAATTTGGCACTTGACCATAAAAGCTTGCTTTTCTTTTGGCTGTTAATCATCATAATTCATGCCTCGCTTTAAATATAATTTAACCTAAAAATCATAATCCAATAACAAACGACACCAAACAACAATTAATTCACTTGTCTGGCAACATATCAACAATGTAAAGTAACTAATGAATCTGGAATAGCATTCGCTCATCACTTCATTCAATATTATATTAATCAAAATTTTCTCAAGAGAATATTAAATTCGTTTCCACCTACGAATAATTTTATTCGGTGGATAATATCCACAGCAACAACTGTTGCAATAATTGTTACCATAGTTATTATCTATTATCATTTAATTTTGCGACTGGTTTCGATAATTTAATTGATACAAAGAAAATTAATAATTCACTATTTGTAAAATATCAATTATTTTTGACTGAAAAAAATTGCCGAAAGCGGTCGCGAAATAAGATGAAAGTTATAACAGAGCAAAGTTTAAGATTTTATTTCTACAGTCGGGATTCTTTCTGATTACCTTTAATTCATTGCACAGAAAGTACTCTCTGCAAAATAAGAATAAAAGATACGGCCTCGCTGATGCACACGCGCCAGTAGCATGTCGGTAACGACGGTAACACGGTTTTACCCATCCAAAAATTGCCTATAGAAGATTTCACTTTAATAATAATTAGATATCTTTCGATTTGAGTATTTTTTTATGTAAAATTGATCTAACAACAGCGCATCTAACAGCTGATGGTCCTACATACCATCAAGTTTCAAATTTTAAATCCACTGAGCACTCTTTTCTTTTTAAAGATGGTTCACTAAAATTTTGTAGACAGATGCATGTCAGAATAATTGAATAAGAAGAAGACAGAGGACATTTCCATGGTGATTAGTGAAACTTCTTTAGGTGATGAAGGGGGCTGAATTCAGCCCACTGTCTGTAATTCGAATGCGTGATGGTATATTTAATTATAAATTTTATTTGTATTGTAATGTGCGAGAGTGTGGAGGATCCTGATACATATTTCTTTGAGGTTCAACTTTCTTTAACCGATTTGGCAATAAATTTAGAATCAAAGTTTAAAAAAAATTCTATAAATTTATTGCCAAATCAGTTAAAGAAAGTTGAACCTCAAACCAATATGTATCAGGATCCTCACCGTCTTCAGGCATGGCGTCTCGCAGTCGTTCTATTAAAACTTGTTTCCGAATCCCGCTCTTCTAATTGATATTTCAACTCTGCGACCTTCAAATATTTCAACAACTTCTTGGACGCCATTTTCCAATTTTACAAAGCAGCAATAAACAAAATACTAAATTGTTTATAACAACCCCACATCTGACACCACTGTTATGTTTATTGCTTGAAAAATTACTTGTAATTAAAATAAAAGTCACTATTTAATAATTTAAAATGAAATAAAAATTTTATTCTTCTGGATATCACTAACAACACTAGGTATATTATTTATTTATCACTTAATACTAACTCAAACAAAGCCGCAGATATTTATATTTAACTATTTATATACACTGTTGACTTCACTGTTTGATATTCACTGCTTTAGATTCACCATTACACTACTCTCAAATCGTTTGCTTGCGTTTATATATAGAAATATCCATTTCTCGAATGTTCTACCACATTTCTGGAATATTGCTAGAGGCTTCCATCGGGAAAGGTGATGTATGCGGCGTGGCGCGACGCAACGAGGACGAAAGGCTCCGCCCATGCAACGTTACCTTTACGAGCCTCCACATTCTCGCACGTTACAGTGTATATACGTTTTGGCTGATAATATTTCTTTATTGGTTATTATGCAGAGGGTAAGGCCTTCAGAAATCCAGTTAACTTCAATCATTATTTAATAATTTATTTTGGACGTTTCTAGCTCCAAACGGCTCATCATCAGCAGTAGTATCGAAAATGGAACTAAGTAATTAAATACTAATACAAAATTGAAGTGAAACTTTTACCCTTTTTGATTGAAGTTTACTTATAAGAAAAATTTGAAAATCTTTTGACTATTCAACTTATTTCAGCTATCGTAAAGCAATAATCTCTTTCGGTGAAACTGTCGATGATGTCTCACGACCAAAATGGATGAAACTTTGTGCAAAAATCACCTTGAAAATCATATTTATCAATTTATATTAATAGAACATAATATGCTTGTATGTGCTAGTGAAATGAAATTTTATCAATAGCATTGAAATAGTGTTGATTTTCAAACGGCGGTGCTTCGCACTCAACTAACGGGTGGGCTTCGCCCGCTCTGACCAAGTTCGACGTAGAATCTTGAGTCGGTTGAAGTAAAAACCACTATTTCAGTGCCACTGACAAAATTTCATTTCACTAGCACACACAAACACACACATTCACAATGTATACATGTTATATTATTATAAATTAATAAATACGATTTTCAAGGGTTTGACCGTCAATTGTTATTATTTTTCTCATAATTGTTTTTAAGATCATGTAAGGGTTGGACTCACTTGCCACTATTTCTCCCGTATTTGTACTTTTTCGGGGTTTTTGTGCAAAGTTACATTCATTTTGGACGTGAGGCCCATCATCGACAGTTTCATCTCTCTTTCCTACAACATTAATACAGATGTAACTAAGAGCAAACGTCGGTACTTAGAAAATAGTTTTGATAGGATTTAGGCATTACCTGAAAATTGGTTTGTCAAGTCCGACCCGGACGAAAGCCTTGACGTGATTTTTGATACGTCAGGAGAGTCGTGTATGGATTCATGAGACCAAAAGTGACCAAGAAGCAACAAGTCGTAAAAAAATTATGTATGCTACTAAAGAAGTATGGGTCTAGTAATTGCAATTAAATTGGATGATCAAAAGACAGTTACTGTTAAATGGTACACTGAAAAAGTTTAACTGAATTGCTCAGTAGATGCAATGTATCATTATTTTTAAAGAATTCCGAAAGCGAAAAACAACAAAATCAAGAACACCTGACAAAAGTCTATTCGTTTGGTAGTGTATATCCACATTTTCAAAAAGATTAAAAATTAAGATGGGCCGAATGACAAATTTTTCGTGCAGTTGTACAAAATTTGGTGATATCTTTTCGAAATACTTGTCCTCTAGAATCCATGGTTGGTAAGTGATTCCGTGAATCTAAACGGACGAGTAAATTAGTGCAAATTTATGCTCCGCATTACAGGCGTTAGAAGTTTGGGTCTTTGAAATGAAACTAAACACAAAAGTAGGACGCGGAATAGTTTAAACAATAAATGATTGCTGCTTTCTTCAATTGCAATAATTCCCCTTGAGGATCATAGAATCGTTACTGCAGTTTAGCATATGAGGGAAGAGCGATCAAAGACTGCTTTGAGAAAATGTTTCAAAGAATGGTCAAAAAGTTTTAGTTCATCTCTTTTAAGATTTGTTACCTCACTTATTAATAATAAAAATAAATATAATTAATTGTATGTCTCTCCTAGTAAATCTTTACACTACGTTCCGACAGATTGTCATGATTCACATCGAAATTTCTTTTTAAAATAGTAAGAAATGTGGTGGAGGTGCCTAGGGAGATTAAAAGAACAGAGCGGTAGCGCAATGTCACATACGTCACTGATTTGAAAGTGAAAAATGGATATGGGTGTTGGAAGATGTTCGCTAATGTATAGCTAACTAATGGGTCTGAATGCTCGACTAATTTTGGACACACCCACTGCCAACATACACCAAAGTGCACAACGTATTTTCAGATTGAAATTTGAAAAATAGTCCCAAATTTTATTTTTGTAGCGAAGTTAAGAATCTGAGTTGAACATAATTTCGATTCACTTCTGTATTTCACACAAAATTTATATTCTTCTGATACAGCGGAGGAGGAAACTGATACAGTGATACTGTAGTGTTTATTTTAATTTATCAAATGTCAAGCTACTATATATTTATAGCAAACATCAGCATTAAAACAACCTATCAAAGAATAAATATTTTAATATTGCAGGATAACAAATATTTTTTTAGATAACTTTTTTTAAAATATTGGTGTCGTAAAATAGGCTAATTTATTGTCACATAATAGAACAGATTATCAATTTTAGTTGTCAAATTTTCGGCAGCCGAAGTGAAGTAGGTTAAACAAAAATAAAACAAAGACTTCACGTCAAAATTATTTATTTATTTATATAGTAAACGCCAAACCAAATCACTGAATACTCAAATAAAAACAAACTAATAAAAAAGAACATAACAAGAGATATAAATGTTTGTGTTGAGTAAACAAAGGGTTCGTGCTGAAGTATGTATTTACAGAATCTTTTCATAACTTTGTCTCTGTAGGATTTGAGGATTGGTCGCGCGAGCCAACAATGTAATACTGCCTAAGCGTTTACATTTTGGTGACGGGTGATATAGTGGGGACAGGTGGACGGCTAATAGATTTATTAGACGTGATGCTAAATGTGTCTATTAACCTCCGGAATATTACTTAAATGAGCAGTACCCAAACAATTACTTTCGCTTACACTTCATTCTTGATTCAGCAAATTAATAAATTAATCAAAAATTTATTTCAAAAAGTGAAACTAATTTTTTAATTGCTCATGTTCCCTTTTCCAGTAAGATAAAAAGTGGATACAAAATATTTTCAGAATGACGAATGTTCTACAAGACGATCGCGGTATTTGCATTCAAGATCAATACATCATAGATGACGTCATTAATCAAGATCGCTTAAAGCTCACACCGCCCGCGATTGAAAAGTGGATCGAAGCGGTCGTTGCGTTCATTTTTGCAGAAATCACCAAGATATTTAAATTTATTGAGAAGATATCTTTCCAACTTGTAACTTCAAGTACAAATTATGCCAATTGATTAAAAAAAAAATATGTTAATATGACAGATAATTTGACGGACTCTCATTATTTATTATTTATGAGAGATAAATTTACACAGACATACATATTGGATGTATTCCTTTCAAGTGTCCTTTTTCCTACAGGTTTCTTAATCTTATTGTAACGTGCGAAAGTGTCATAATTCGTAAAAATAAAATAGGCCCTGATTACGACTCTGTTGTTTGGGCGGAGCCTTTGATCTCTTTGCGTCGCGCCGCTCTATACAAGCGACATTCTCGTAGCTTACTAGAATGATATAGAAATTTCTAGATGTATGGACATTGGATATATAAGGGCGAACAACCTGACGGAGTGAACAGTATATATCAAGAGGAGTAAATATTCAGAGCGTGATCAGCCAAGTGTAATAAATAAATAAGTTGTGGTAAATAAATAATAATTATTTTGTAGTTGTGAGAAATAAATTGTATAGTGTTTGTTTTAGTGATACTTCAAAGAATGAAACTTTTATTTTCTTTTCATTTATTAAATAGTGACTTTTATTTTAAGAATCAATTCCTTTAAAAGCAATAAACATTACATTATCAATAATTTAAATTTGGTTCTTAACCACAAAGTGTCAGTTTATTTGACATTGAACAGATACTTGAAGCACCAACCACAGCAATCATATGTTAGTGGAACCGCAAAAACTGCGGTCGTAAGCAAATCCTTGCAATCGCCTAGTGGAACGTAATCTTAGTCAAGACTTCTTATAGCGCGTTGAAATTCCAAGTGGAACTTCCTACGATTGAGGAATAAGTTTAAAAATGTCAGACGGTTGTTGGCAAACTTAAAGATATGAATATTGAATACTAAAAAATATATGATTTGAAGTGAAATTTCTTATCGACCGTGGAGAATAGTATTTAAAAGCGTTAAATGTCAAACGCAAACATCCTCAGACGTCAAACGTCACACTCAAACCTCCTCAAATGTCAAACGTCAGACGCAAACCTCCTCATACGTCAAATGTCAGACGCAAACCTCCTCAGACGTCAAACGTCGGATGCAAATATAAAACGTTAAACGTTAGGTGGTAAACTCACAATGATGAATATTATATAATAAGAAATACATTATTTGAATTAAAACTTCTAATGGCAAAGTAGAACTTCTTAAAGCATGTTGATGGAAGTAATTTTTGATAGAGGAAATGTATTGTACTCAGTGATAATTGGCTTATTACTAATATTACTTCGTTTCGGAATAAGAGAGAGTAATAAATAAGTCTTCAAAAACATTCCAGTAGCGCGCTAATAATTGTTTGTTCAAGCTAAAAAGATTAAATTTGGTAGATCAAACATTTCTGTTCTCAATTAATTATTTGAGCAATTATTCACATGTTGCTATCAGAATATAAGCCGAAATTTAGTGAGCTACCTAAATAGATTTAGCTCTAATTTTTTTTTTTTTGTAAAAGTAACCACTTGGAAATGATGGAATGTTTCAAAAAAATTGTATACATAATTTTTTCATAATACTGTCACAAATTTTATGATGATTTTATAATATTACAGGATACAGAGCACTTATTTCACTTTACAATTCGTCACACATCGAAATCGCTGACCGTCATTTTCATTCAATGATTATTTTCTCTCACCAGCCCACAGAGCTTTATATACTCTTTCCCAACAATAATCTAGCATTCAAATGTCAGACAATTGAGCAATAATCTAGCATTCAAGTGTCCGACAGTTGAACATCTCGTAACAATGATGTAGCATTTAAATGTCTGATAATTGATCAACAGTGAGCTAGCATTCAAATGTTCGACAACTGAACATCTCGTAACAATGAGCTAACATTCAAATGTCTGACAATCGAACATTATTTAGATTGTTTTTTGAATATAATAGATACCAAATTCAAGATATTTCATATTTGTGACAGAATATTATGTAGCAAGTCCTATAAATGCTTCTGTAGCATCTTGAACGACTGTCATTGTTGTTACGGATGAATTGGCTGCACGAAGCTATGCCTTGGGTTTCACCCTCATTTTCGCTTGGTACTTTGCCCTCGACTTCGCCTCGTATTTCCCCTTCGCCTTTGTCTCTGGCTTTGCTCTCGTCTTCACCGAACGCAGCCAAATTTATCCTGGACAAAAATGACTGTCGTTCGATATTGTAGCATAATATACTATTAAAACAAATTGGAAGCACAAGTTGACATTTAATCTTTACAAATAGAGTAAAAAATGGGTTTTCAATTTCATGAAGTACGAACTTTACGCTCGCCCGTGCAGTTGAAAAAATTGCACATCTATTGTTAGATTTACTTAAAATAATCAAATAATGTAATGTTGTCAGCTTTGTGGCTATTCTAACATGATTGGGTCAAAATTTATGGTGAGAGAAACCGTTGCTGTCGAAATAAATTTTTCAATTACTCGAAATTAATTTTGAAGGAGTTGTAAATCTTCCGTAACGAATATTTATGGATAATAGCAGAATTTTATGCATCTAGGAAGTTATAAATTTTCCACCATTTATAAAAATAATAATTTATATTGAATTATTAAATTTTATTGGTAATATATAAATAAGTCAATCAAACATACAAGTTTTTAAAACAATTTTACGAAGTGCAAAAACAAACAAACATCTATTAATTAGTTGTTAATGATTCTTTATTTTTATGGCATGATTCAGGAAAAGTAATTCGTGGTATAACTTTAAATTATTTATATAACAAATAATAATCAGAAATTGCACTGAATTGCAAACATGTTATTTTAAACACCCAATAAAAATCGATAGGTACCAACATAATATTATATGGTACTTTCAAACTATAAGAATCATATTATTTGTAAATATGCTAATTATTTAATAACATATGATAAATTCTAAGAATTTATTAAACAATTCAACTTTAGCATTTATTAGATTTTTTAAATAATTTAGGAATTTACATTTAGAAATTAACCTATGTACTGGTTTATGATGGACACAATTTACGAATTTACATTCAAATATTAATTTCCAAATCTAAATCTCAAATTCAACCAATCACAAATAAATATCGATTGTCACAGTGAAATTGTCAAATATGAAAAACGGATCATCAAATGTAATAGAATATAAATAATCCATACTGACTATAAGATAAAATTCACTCATTTTATTTCCATTCTCAATTTGAAGTGTATTGTCTAAATTTAAAAAATATTCACGAATTATAAATCTAAATTTCTAAATGTAAATTCCTAAATTAAATCCTTTATAAACCAGCCTTTAGTGAGATTGAAAATAAGCGGGTAATATGACGAGCTTCGATGACGCTGCTCCTCTGAACACTCATGAGTTGGCTCTCAACTTTTTCTTATCTTCTTCGTAAACTCAAAAAAAAAGTTATTTTTCAGATTTCTTCTCCAGCTATTGAAACAATTGACAATCTTTATATCTTCGAACCTATTTTGAGCTTAATTTGTTCGGCGATTAGACTATAGTTGTTCACAAGGATATTTTTGGGAACATTTTAGTAATTTCTGGTTGGCTCTCATTTAAACTTCTTAAGAATGCATTGCTTGAAGATGCTCCAAGTGTCATTTGTAGTTGGCGGCGGGCGGTAGCCATTAGTTCACAGTTTTCACGCGTTGTTAGCGACACGTCTTCAAGAACTTGACTTTAAATCACATTCAAAGCACACACACATGCACACTCAGAACATAAAGCAATCTTGCAGTTGCTTCCGACGGCCGTCGCAAAAATATTATTAACATTTCTTTTGAATTATATAATCATTATGATAAAAAGTGATTTTAAACACGCATTTAATTCTTTGATTGCAAGTAGTCAAGTCTGTTCGATAGAAAAATAAAAATATTTCTGCGAATTTAGATAACATCAAACGTATAGACTTCTATTCTTTGGAACTAGTAATATTTTATCAAATGTTTTATATAATCTATTGTTTCTTTTACATTCGCAATTCCGAGAAGTCGTGACTTCTATGATTACACGTTCTCAAATATGTATTTTATTTTGATATTGGCTGACAGGATAAAGGGAAGATAAGCAAACAAAACAAACACATTTCTTCCGATGTTGAACTTATCATAATTATCTGAATCACATCCACATCCTTAAAAAAATCATAAAAAAATAGATTTCTAATTTTTGATTCCTATTCAGTGTGCTGTGGATCCAATTAATTGCTTCCTTTATTACTGCGTTTTTAAGAATTATCTACATTTCCTAGAAATCTAAAGCCCGGTTCCCATGGCGTGTGTTTTGGGGAGATCCGACGGCGCAAACAATGGTGCAAGCTAAATTGAACTTGCTTTGTACAAAACTTTGAAATCTAGACGAGTGGCACTTTTTAGCGCATTTTTTGGAAAAAAGCGCTATTATATTCACTTTGGCTGTCTGGCTGGCTGGCGTGACGCTGAGTTCTCAGCAACTATACTATTTACAGACTTGAAACTGGTACTAAATAAAAGCTGCTGTTTCGTAGGTTTGCACAAATTGCTTTAATTCAAGCTCAGTGATTGTGGAAGATTAAATTATTCAATTACTTGTTTTAAGTGAAACAATGCCCATAGATATATATGACATTAGGGATATGGCAACTAAAATTTATTGAAGTAGATAAAAATTTAGTTACAACTTTAGCCGCCGGTGTCACTATTATTATGTACAGTTGTCAAATCTGTCCGGGTTTCATTCAATGACTTGTTTGACGCGAATTTGAAGCTTATTACAATGAATTATTATTATTGGATAAAAATTTGTTTACTTTTGGTGTATTTTTTTTATATAGCTTTGATAAAGATCAAATTATCATTTTAAGGTACAGCACTTGACCTCCCGTCAGTTAATAATTAAACAATGAAGATTAAAAGGTATTTTTGAGTTTGTACATGCATAAATTATGTACCTATCAAATAGTCAACTTGAAACTAGAACTAAATGGAAGCTGCTGTTTCGTAAGTTTGCCCAAACTGCTTGATTTTAAGCTCAGTAATTGTGAGAGATGGTAATTTGCGAAATCTCTGAAGTAACAAGCATTCATGAGCTGTCAAAAATGCGCTTTCATCATCTAGATGATTCTTCCATTTTTTTCTCTCACGCACAGTTTACTAATAATTGATGGATGCTCCAATTGCGAGCTCAAAATCCGCGTCGCGGGAACCGGGCTTAAACAGATCTCATTTTACATACTACTAAAAGAATAAAGACTGAATTCTGTCATCCATTTCAGAAAATGTTATTCTTTTCTTCAATCTACTCACCCAAATAGATTTTTGAACTTCAAATGACATGAAAAATGATTACTTATTAATATTGTTTCAAAATGTATTTGTAAAATATGTTTGTCGTAAATTAGTTTAATTTAGCACATCTTTCAAGAATAATCATAACAGCAGTCAGCAAGAGACTTAATTATTTCACACAGGAACCTATTTATATTTTTCTAATGTAATTCTGGCTCAAGTGTGACATTACTTCGATCAAATATTATTTTATCGTTTGTTGAGATAACCAAATGTAGATTTTACGAGTAATAAAATTGTACTTGTGATTAATTGAAGTTGAAAAACTCAAATTACAAGTTTTGGACGATTAAAATATTACAATATCGTTTCTAAAATGAAACTGTTATTACTTATTGAAGTATTGTTTTTCCAAAATATTGGAAAGAAATGGAAAATGAGACTCCAGTTCCTTAATTACGCATTAAACTAATGCCATATGTTAGTCACGAAAGAATTGTTAAGACACAACGCCTGATGGGCGAGTGATTTTATGGTTTGTCTATCGTTGATCTTTAACTGAAAACGGCACAATTTTGTGCTCCGAAGTTCTCAGGAACACCGGAACGGAGTACCAAAAAAAAAAGGACAGTCCCGTTCAAAACGTGACGTATGATCACGTTATGCATAACGCTATAAATGCTTAAATAATTAAGATACAACAAACTGTTACGGATAAAAATTGTAGGAAATTTTATTCCCTACAAATTTGCTCCAATGCATTTTTATCGTAGGATCGATGGAAAATGACAAAAAGTGAAAAACTGAATTTTACCCTTCTTTGAGCGGAATTATCGCACCTATTCGAGGTAGAAAATTGTATTTCGGAATTGGGACTGATACTTACTAAGTGGCTAAATTCAAAAGAACCTCTTGAAAATTTTTTGACCACTCTAGAAGCAGATTATTTTAATTGCGTTATATAACACACATTTCCCGCACCGATCAGACTTTGAAACGCTGTGACTCAAGTACTAATCGCAGGAATTATATTATTGTAGATTTTGTCGAGCTCCACAACATTCTTATCTACATGCATTTGTAAAAATCTCTTTTACGGGGCTTTTTGGCAGAAAAACGATTTTTGGTAGCTTTGTGCCCTCTGACGTCCGAAATATGAACTTAACAAATTCGGGACAATGACAAAAAATGTATAGAACGTTACCCTCTATATTTTTTGTCTGAAAACATTTTGCTTACAGGCAATAAGAAACGAGACGGCGATGAAACTAAATCTCTATGCTAAATATTTTTGAGGAAATACTTTTTGCAAGGATTGAATAAAATATAATAGCAGTAATTTTGTTTTTCTTACCATGTGTCAATCCTGGAGGTAGCTGCAAAGGAAAAACACTATCTGGTTCCGTTTTTACTTTGTTGAGACTTCCGGCTAGGCTTTCGGCAGTCAGCTCCTGAAAAAATGAAATAAAATAAATTTTCTGATACATTTTTAATTGCAAGTGTAATTAAAACAAAACGATTGTTGTATAAATAATGTAAACAATAAAATTAACAAAAAAGAAACATCTAATTGGGCATGAGGCAATTTTTCACCGGCTTTTGAAATCAAGCCAATGAGCATTTATTAAAATTTCTAAAGAATATAAGCCCAGCTAGCATACGAAGCAAAACAATTGTTAAACAATTCCTATTTACAATTAATTGATTTGTTACAAATGATAAACTATTGAAAAACTGTTTAGATTATTGCATTTATAGCGAGTTTTACACAAACATTTCAAACCGTACTTATCGCTAAGCTGGATTAAAAATAGAAAGGAATTCCTTATGAATAGCAAATTTTTTAAATTGAAAATGCACATTCAGCCATTAATTTTGTTATAAAAATAATTACATACTCAAGTCAAAATTTACTTATTAAATTATAGAAAGTGTGATTGTACGTCGAGGGCTCCGTTACATTAATTCAATAGAAAAATTTCACAATATCACCTTCGCCCCCATCGACAAAAAACAAATGCCTCGATGAATAATTCGTTTTTATCAACTTGACCTCAAATAATGGCTTTTAAAAAACTATTTAAGAAATTCCATTGGCAATTGTATTTTATTCATCGATAAATATTTCCATTAACTTTACACGAGAAATTTTGATATTGTGGAAATAGGCTAATAATCATAAACATGTCGTGTGTGCAAATTTGTAATTTCATGCATTTAGGGCAACATAATGTTTTGACAGATTTAAAATAAGTTTTCTGGCATTCATTTTCGATTATTGCTTCTGTGCGGTGTGGAATGAATCTTATAAAATCCACATAAACATTTATTTCATTCTAAATTGAACGGCAATTTGAAACAAGAGGTGGAAAATATTGTTTTTAATTGATTTTTAGAATGTTTCGGATTTAATGATGTAGAAAATTAATCCACATACTTGTTTTGCTCTATTTGTTGTTTTGAAAGAAGTTGGAGATATCCACAATTTTGCGTTAATCGATTCCATCTACGAGTATTTAAATTAATACATTAATTGTCAACTGCAGATTGACTTGTACTTTTTTAAAGATCGCGATGTGAATGTTTAAATATTTCATTCGTTTATCTGAAGGCTCTGAAAAATGATAAGAATAATTCAATTTTTTCAATGGAAGCGATAATGAATTGACGCCAGAAATTGGCATCAAAACATAAGAGGTCATCTATAAAAACCCAAAAGATCAATGCTTTTTTATTCATCTACAGGCTGTTCCAAGATTGCTCTTTAAAAATCAGAACACAAACTTATAATATAATAATAATGTTTGAACAAAATATTATAAAGCGCATTTTCATCAGGCAGATCAGTAAATATTTTGATTGTAATTGCAAGTGGCGGACTCAAAATACACTTGCCTATCTCATGTGTGCACGCATGTCGACTGTTGGCAACGATTAGTTTTTATAGTCACACATTTACTCCTTTGCTTGTATTGCAATGAAACCAATTAAGAAAATCAATACTCATTTTCTGGTTGTCCGCTACGTCTTGATTAGCTACCGATTAGCGAATTGGGTCCGTATCTTCAAAACTGCAGGAAGAGAAACGGAGACACTATTCAATTTACAAGCCTTGTTGGCCCTTGACATTGTTTTGTTATTGCACTTTGTCTAGTGCTTTTCTCTTCCAGTTCGAAATTTGTAGTCTCAATATCCTGCTTTCCACCTTTCCCGTGGTCTGCCTCTGCTTCTCCTCGTTGTTATTTCTCCATTGAACACAAAATGTTCTGCCTTCTGGAATTCTCATCATATGTCCTACCCATCTCGCTCTTTGCTCTTTTATTACTTCTGTTATATAGTCATTACTCATTACAAACTGAACATTTGTCTGAGCACTTTTCTTTCCCACATTCTAACTTATTCTTATTTGATTTGCTTCGTGTCTACAGTTTAGAACCACATAGCTCTATTGATATTATCAACGATTTATAAATTTGGGAACAACTTGGACTTCTGTGTCCCTTTGCTAATCTTTGCCAAATTTCTTTGTCTTCTTTTATCATTATTGGATAAAGTAACATCCAAGTAAGTGAATTTCAGACCTTTCTTCTGTTTTAATTTGAAGGTATCTTTCCTCTTGTATCTGATCGTCTCTCAATATTAGGTATTTAGTTTTCTTTTCGTTTATAACCAAGCGCACTTTCTTTGCTTTGTTGATAATCTTCTTGCATATTGTTTCCACCTCTTGTTTACTTCTTGTTATTATTGCAACATCGTCTGCATAAGCTAAAATCTGGTGTCTGTGACACTACGAGGCCTGTCTTGAAAGTATCCGACTTTGAACCATAACTATCTATGTGGTGTACTTTTATCAACAGTAACTATTCACAGTTTACTTCAAAGGGAACCTTCGAAAGTTTCCTCACCAAACGACATGATTCATGAGCATCAATCGATCGTGGCAATTTTTGATTAATAGACCGGGCGCTCGTGACAGAAAAAAGGGATCATTTTTCTACAGGCTGCCTTACAGCTGCAAACTTGAAGTGAAAGGTAAAAAAAAATACCGAGCTATGCAATAAATTAACAAGTTTATCTGCATATGCGTTATTCTTGGACTCATGTTTACAGTCTTCCAATAAGCTTTCAGCCGATTTTACAAACTTGCCTTATGTTCGAAAAAATGGCAGACTGTAAAAAGTTGTTCAAAGAAGCTATTTTTTGATACTAATTTAAATCAATTTTTCAATATGCATGAGTACCTAGCGGGAATTTACTTAAAGATGGATCTTTCTTATAAATAACAGCTTGTGAAAAATGGTTCTCTTCTTTCAGTCACGAGCGCCTAATCTATAAGCAAACGCATTGAACGAAGATGCTGCATTAAATTTTGCAAAAAAAAAATAATCAGGAAACATTGCTATGATAGAAAAAGTGTATGGCAATGAATCTACGACCCTAAGACAAAAAGCCTAGATCCTTTCAGTAGAAGACATTCTAAGAACAACGAGCCGAAGAAGCGTATCAAAATCAGAACAACTTTGAACCATTATTTATTTATTATATTATATTCACTTTGGCTGGCAGCAGCTATTCTATTTACAGACTTGAAACTGGTACTTAATGAAAGCTGCTGTTTCGTAGGTTTGCACAAATTGCTTTAATTCAAGCTCAGTGATTGTGGAAGATTAAATTATTCAATTACTTGTTTCAAGTGAAATAATGCCCATAGATATATATGACATAAAAATGTAATAACAACTTTAGTCCTGGGTATCACTATTATTATGCACATTTGTCAAATCTATCCGGAATTCATTCAATGACTTGTTTGACGCGAATTTGGTGCTTATTAGAATAAATTATTATTGTTGGATGAAAATTTGTTTACTTTTGGTGTATTTTTTTCATACAGCTTTGATAAAGATCAAATTATTATTTTAAGGTACAGCACATGACCTCCCGTCAGTCAATAACTAAACAATGAAGATTAAAAGGTATTTTTGAGTTTGTACATGCATAAATTATGTACCTATCAAATAGTCAACTTGAAACTAGTACTAAATGGAAGTTGCTGTTTCGTAAGTTTGCCCAAACTGCTTGATTTCAAGCTCAGTAATTGTGAGAGATTGTAATTTGCGAAATCTCTGAAGTAACAAGCATTCATGAGCTGTCAAAAATGCGCTTTCATCATCTAGATGATTCTTCAATTTTTTTTTTGTCACAATATTAAACAGTGAATTCTAAAGCAATTACATAAAGCTGTGAGAAGAAAAGGGCCTAATTTGTTGACAAGTGGTGACTGAATGCTCATTATCACAAATACGGAATCTTTCAACTAAATTGAAAAATACTTTAAAAAAGAGAATATTTGAAGACCTCAGAGGTAATAAAAGAAACGCGACGAAGCAGCAGTTAGCAAGTGGGCGAAGTGAACAAAAAGGGTGCTTCGGAAAGTAGAAGGATTGTTGAAAGAATGTTGTCACTTCCAAAGGGATGTATCTTTAAGGAGACAACATCGATATTTTCCAAAACTAATTGTGTCTCTTGCTACAGCTTCAAGTCGAAGACTTTCGAGACAGACCTCGTATATTATTGATGCTTTACTTCTATGTACGCCACAGTCTCTAGATACCCATTCTAGCATTGGTGATAACGGGTTATCCTGTCTTAAGCCCGTATGACGCGCTCAATTTTTTCGTACATTTTTCAGTTCAATGTTTTGTTTGTGAAAAAATTGACTGTTGCAAACAGGTTAAAATGTTCAATGATTTACTCAATTTTTCGTTCAATGAAATAATAGAACTCGCCCTATTTTGTTCAATGTTTTCGTCAATGAATTGCGCAGATAATATGCGCACTATATTGCAATGCGCTGTCAATGGTAGTCAGAGATTGAAAATACATTCGTATCATTTAAAACAAAATGAAACAAGATTAGTGCAAAAAAAAAGAAATAAATGGAGCAGAAGCCGGCCACGACATAGAGAAGCGAACGATGGTATTCTAACAATGTTGAATGAAGAATTGTTAAATCTTTGTTCACTGAAAAAGTTGTACAAGTTTGTCGGAGATGTTAAATATTTCAAAACGTCATACAATTTGCCCTTACTCATTGTATCTTTTGCTTGTTTGTTGAATCTATAAAAAGACAGTGCAGAGCTAAATTACTTGTTTCAAAATGTAAATTTGGTTGTTGGTCGAGTCCTAAATTCATCTTGGTAATATTCCAGGACAACTTCTGATTTTTTTTTTACTCTATCACATACCTATCAATATGCGGCTAATTGTGACCAGAAATGCGATTTTTCTGTAATGTCATGTTTTGGTAGTCTTTTTATCTACCGATTCTATCGGGGTACAACAAAAATTTTTTGTCTGTATTTGGATATTTCAGGCAATTTTCATCTTTTCTACATTTTTTTTTGTAATCTATGAGGAGCATACATTTGCTTGAAAACAAGAATACTAAACTGTAGCAACGATTTGTGTTTATGAAGGGATTTAACCCTGGACATGCATAAGTGTCATACTGGGGTCACAGAAATCCCAAACGAAAATGTAATTTCTCTAAGAATTGGATGTTGTTTTGGCTGAATTTCATAATATGTAATCTATTCAGGATAATAATGAAAGGAATGAGAGAGCATTGAGTTCTTTAAGAGCACAGTTTATTGAGAAAAAAAGGACAATGTACAAAAAGTACATATTTTTCAAATTTTTTTGTTATATGCATAAAATATAGGATCTTTCATGAATTTCACGTTCAAAATCATCATTTTTCAATACAGAGGGGCCTTTGAACTCTGAAGTTGTCATTTCCTGCTGAAATGTCAAAATGGAGAGAATAATAAAGAACTTTTAGCTATGTCAATAAATCCAACGCAAACCCCAAACGAAAACGTAGTTTCTCTGAGAATTGAATGTTGTTTTGATTGATTTTCATTATATGAAATCTTTTTAGTATAATAATAAAAGAAATAAGAAAGCATTGAGTTTTTGAAGAGCACAGATCATTGAAAAAACGGCCAATGCATAAAAAGTACATATTTTTCGAATTTTTCTTGTTCAATGCATAAAATATAAGATCTTTCATGAATTTCACGTTCAAGTTCATCATTTATCAATGCAGAAGGATCTTTGAATTCCGAAATAGTCATCTTCTGCTGGAATGTCAAAATGGAGAATAATAAAGAGCTTCCAGCTATGCTAATAAATCTAACGCAAACAGTCACACTGGGGTCTCAGAGACCCAAACGCAAATAAATTCATAAATCATGATCCACTTACTTCAACTATCATCAAAATACATATAGCACATACTGAAGACATTGCTAAACTAAATTTACGAGGTGGTCACATCGTACTATATCGACATTGTGCTTGTGCACAAGATAAAAATTGGAGCATGGGGTCTCTGAGACCCCAGTGTGCACTTTCAGGGGTAAAAGGCATTTTCACCTGCTTTTATAAGTTTTTTTTTTTTTTGTAGCTTTTCAATTGTTATGTTAATTCTTCGTTCAGTGCGTCTTCAAAGTGTTCTATCCATCTTTCTAATTTATCTCCGTCGGTTACCAATTGTTCTTCTGTATTTTTATCATAAATAATCCTGGTTTTATGACCTCCTTTACATCTCTTCATATCTTGATAGAAGTTTTTCAATTATTTATTCCTGTAATTTCTCCTAGGAGATAATTACACCAAATTTCAATAATATTGATTTATTATTCTATGTTTGGCATTCGTTTGAATCGAGCAAGTCAAACGATAATTTATTCATGAAAGACGAATCGCATTAGGAAAGTGAAGAGAAGCGTAATAGACATTAAGGTGAATTTTGGAGTAGCCATATGAACATCAGCGTCGCTGAACGTTCTAGACGCCCAATTGGAGCAACTACTCTAGAAATCTTTGATAAAATCCATGATCTGGTGATATATGGTAGAAGGATGAAAGTGCATGAGATTTCTATAGTATTGTGGACGTCTCCAGTACCAATATTTGGACATGAGAAAGCTATTTATAGCTATTTCAGCAGACGACAGTTTTTTTTTTCAGCAGCAATGTTATAGCAACTGTCTTTTGGGATTCGCAAAGAATATCCTCGGAATAATCCTTAACTATTTGAAAAACCAGTACAAATATTATGCAACGTTGTGCCTAAAAACCGAGCTGCAAGAAAAACGTCCATCACAAAAATGCACCAGCTCATTCCTCTGGAGTTGTGGCCGCGAAATTTATGTAGTTAGAATTCTAATTCATTCTGTACCCCCCTACAAGCCAAATTTGGCTCACTCAGCTTTCGACATGTTCCTCAATATTAAAAAATGGCTGACAGAACAGAAATTTCACTCAAACGAATGCCTAATTTGCAAAGTTGAGCCAATTCTATTATTCGGAAGAGACTATACAAAAGATTAATTACTTCTCATTTTTGCACGAACTGTTCGAACCATTCTTATAAACGAATTAATTATTTATGCAATTCAGTGTCTTATGCCCTAATTTGCGAAAGAGTAGGTGAAAACTGCATGATTAAAAAATTATTGTTTAATTTCGCTATTGTGACATACCGCGGTAATGACGAAAACAGTTAAATTAAGAACTAATAAAAAGATATAATTAATTAACGTCAAGTTGAATTTTAATGTTAGATTTCCGGTAGATATTTATACTTCGTCGAATAAAATTACACCCGGTGTTGAATCAGAAACAATAAAACAATCATAATTTCTTCCTGCAATTTAGCAATTTCATTTTGCAATATTAACATCTAATATAAAACCCACTTGCTAATTTGATTAGGAATGGATCATTTTTAATTTAATATTATTAGAGCGTGTAGATTTTCAAAACCGGTATTCATTTGTAGGCTTTATTTACGAACAAAAGCGAATAGAAATAACAATAATAAATTTTTCTAGACCTTTATTATATAGAGACATTCCATGAGAGAATATTTAAAATTGATTCGAAACCGAACAGTTCAATGTTGAAAAAATGAGTATTTCATCAATAATATTATTATATAAAACAATTTTTTTATTCCATTCTTCGTTCTTACCATAAAAAAAAATCACAAAATTTTAATTTGAATCAATATAAACACTATAAAAAATATAGTTTGTTGTTAGCCTATATGTTTGTGAAAATGAATAAAATAAAATATAAATCGTTTTCTATCAACAGTTAATACTAAATTAAAATAATTTTCGCATACATGACAGCATGTCAAATAAATGGAATATAAAATTAGCTGGATACATCATAAAACTAAACTCAATTCGCTGTTTTCAGCAGTAGAGAAATGTTATGAAAACAACTGCGAAGATGTTTCAAATACAGGCGATGTGGTGTTGTTTTGACGGACTTTAAAACATATTTTATGGATGTTTCAGTTATGATTTTGTCCAACAACACGTTGGATCGTCCCATGATCCTAAATCAAGAGATTCTCATGTTTTACAAGAGATGTTAGAATTAGTTTACTATCTGTGTGTGCCAGATTCAATACCTGGTGACAGGGAATTTTATAGAAACGCGAATAATTAAAGATGAAAGAAAAAATTGGAATAAATTAATCGTGTGGGACAAAGGATTCAAAGGAAGCTCGGGCTTCCTGAGGAAATTCGAACTGTAATTAACGTGCGATATGACGTCACGACGCTAGTTGCGCAACGTAGCTACATATAAATGAAAAACTATAAAAAAAATATCCATTATTAATTTCACGGAAAAATATTCCAACCCAAAGTTATGACAAACAAAATTATGCATTCAAATTAGTTTTCAGTTTTCACAGTCATTGTTTTACAACAAGAGAAATATTTAGATTCGCAGGATACTTCGAATATTCAACTATCAAAACATTTTCTCACTAGAATTTTAAACATCGACATGGTTATCAAAAAACTAGCGTCAAAAATGTTATTGCACAAACTTTGCTAGAAGTTTACTAAATATGAATAAAAATTGTTTAATAACCCAAGTGAAAATTTACATAGCACCAACATGACAAAAGAAAATATTTAGTAATATTTATATAATACATTAAATGATTTATTTGATAAATAATGTAATATTTACTACATATACAATCAGAACTTATAGTAAATACCATTAATTTTTAAAATATGTTCTTATTTTTGTTTTTATAAACAAACTTATTTAATTATAATACATATATATATATTAATATTTTAACACGCGAATAACTAGCAATAAATGTAGCATAAATATTTTTGAATAATTAAATTTATTAATATTTTGAGATATATTCAACGTTCGTTCAAGAAAAACTTATCAGACGATCACATCTCATAAAATATTGAAGATGTCAAAATAATTTTTATCACAAAACAAGAACTATATCCAAAATTCTGGATTAAGTAAACTATGTTCCGATATTTAATTTCGGATAAAATCAATCCACATGACTCACAAATTTTGAGTCTGTATCTTTTTTAGTTTAAGAAGCAAAAAATATATAAGTAAACCGTAATTGCACATAATCTTGTCAGGCGTAACTAAAACGACCATATTTCATAAAATATTGAAGATATTAAAATAATTCCTAATTATCGTTAAAATATAGAGCATGAGTTAAATCCATAATTTTTTTGACAATTTTGATTTGGGAATAAATTCTGTAAAAATAGTTCACAAAAATTGGCAACTCCATTTTTGAGTGATTAAAATTTTCAATTCTACTCAATAAGCTTTCTACACCGATACCTCACAAGCCTATATAAAAAAAATCTGCTGTGGGTCACATAGTACTTCCTCGGTCCTAAATTTTATGGCCAGTTTCTTCGCTGTTTCATTAATTTATTGTCGCATCAATTAATTGCATATTTCAAAGTGACAGCTGTCATTGTCAAAGTGACAGCTGTCATTGTTAAAGTGACAGATAGCGGTTATATTTTAGTATACAGTTTTGACATTTAATCGCCGAAAATGTAATTTAAAGATGGTAATGTGAATTCCAGTGATTATTTATTTATTTATTTTAAATTCCCTCTAATGTTATCTTTCCAAGAGCTTTTAAATAGCTTGTAAAAACAATTGACAATCGTTTAAATATCCTTTTTGACATTTCTACTAGAATTATTCCCGCAGGAGCTTCAATTTGATACCAAACGCGATAAACCCAAATTACTTATTTTAAAAACAATTGTGGCCCTCGAAATAATCGCTTCACTCAAATATTGCTCAAATATTTTATTTTAGGCAAGATCGATTCACATAACTTGTAAATTTCAAGTCTTTATCTTTTCTAGTCTAGGAGATATAGAATGTTTTCAATATAAAACCGAAATACCCACTCTTTATAATAATTTGTATTTTGCTGCGCAAAAATTTGGGTAGATTATTCGCAATTATATAAGTAAAGAAAATCAAGAAAAATAAAATAAAATAATTCGTGCTGATCTAAAAAAAAGAGGGGTATGACAGCCGGGGATAACTTAAATGAAAAGTTGGTTGCCAACTAACTTTGATGAGTCGAATTACCTATTTCCATTATGCATTACTGTTCTCATTCTGGATTAAAAATATTAAATATTTGAACAATGGTAATAACCAGTTATGGCAATTTTTTTGAATTTTTGGTTTGAGTCTTGTTTTTTGATCAAAAATGTTGGGGAGAGAAGCACTGCCATGCTCCGCGTTTCTGTTAATATTAAATATTTAAACAATGGCTAAACAAATAATTTTCACAGTTCTTTGTGTGAAAGTTTGAAAAGAATTTCTTGTAAAATTGCAACAGCTTTCCTCGTCGAGTGTCACGTTTAAATCGTGTCCGTCGGCGAAAGAATTTGCTACTGGTTAGCGCTTCGTGCAAAATGATTCATAGTCGACGTTTTCATCGCTTAGCAACGCAAATTGTTCGAAGAAACTACACCGTAAACTAGTTTCAAGTTCTCTTCTTTTGAAACTATTCAATACGCTTCGTATTTCCTTATTGTCAAGAAATTATTTAGACTTTTTGAATTTTAAACAAAATACATGGATATATTAATTTAAAAAAAGCTTTATTTTTGAACGATTTTTGTTGAAATCGATTCAACAATAGATCTTCATTTATTTTCAAATATGAATAGGAAATTGAAATACGTGAAATAAATTACAGGTTAAGTAGCAGTGACGTAAACCAAATTGCAAGATGGCTGACATCAGTTGTATCCATATTTAATGATAAAAAGGCGTTTATTTCAATATTAATGGATCCATTCGAATAAAATATGCATCAATAAATTATATACAATGGTACTGATTCAAATTGCGAACAGGTTTCCAAAATAATTCAATTAAAATTTAGATATTGATCAATGAACATTTTCAGCCTACTTTAGCTTTTTTAATTAATTGTTCTTTTGATTGTAATTAATCAAAGCAATTGATTTATGGACCATATTCAATATAATGACTAATATAAGTGAAATAAAATAATTCTTACATTATTCATAATGTGCGATACCATCCTGGGCCGGCTGTCGGCAAAGTTGATAGTCTCGAGATTGTTCATGTCGGCACGCATGCGTCCCAGAAAAAAAGCACTTTCAGTAAAACACTTAACGCATTAGGCACTTAAATTTGCGCGCCAAATTTAAAATGTTATAGTATTATAATGCCGGCATAATGTACACTTGCACAACTTTTATATTTATTAATAAAAAATATTTATATTGCTTTTGATAAGAGTTCAACCACCTGTTTAGTTTTGATTTTGAAAAATAAATTATAGTGGTAATAAATTTATTTTTACAATAAAACAAGCATGGCAGTAACCCAAGATTTTATGGTATCACAAACAATTTTTGTTTTGGAAAACATTGGACGAAACAAAACACTTCGTTGACAGTTCTCGAAATCCAAATCACAAACAAGAAGTCACTGTTGATGACTGTTATCAAACGCGGTACGCAAATCGGACTAAAGCCACTAAACTCACTCGCTCGTGAAGATCTGCTCCCAATACTCATATGCTCCCCTGGTGGGGGTACGCGTGCGCAGATAAAGATAGATAGACGACTTTTTCACGTGTCCAAGTGAGATGGATCCTCTCTTCCATCTTGATTTTGGACAGGTGCTCTGACGAATCGCGAGCTAGGAGCTCAGTGGGTGCCGAGTGACAAATTGATTGCGCTGCGAATTTTTTATTGCGAAAGAACGAATCGTAAGGTGTAAATGCAATGTTGCTAGCGTTTGCACCTGGTTCAATTTAATTTTGTGTAGTTTGCTTAGGTTGCAGGGTGGTCCACAGGTTGCTAACTGAATTTTAATCTCCAAGTTTATAAATTGAGCATAGACCACCAGCAGTCAACTCAAAACTGATTTGCTAGCTAAGCTCTTACAGAAATTATGACCTACTCTTCTGAAAGCATTAGAATAGTTTTTTTAGTATACTCAAAGGCACATACTAAATATAAATATTTAGACGTTACTTATTTTCAAAAAAATTGTTTCATATATTTTAATCCAAGGTTTGGCAGAACAAAATTCATACAGAACAATCAGATTAGATTTATTTACACTATTAACAAAGTTCATACAAATATTATGATAAAATAAAGAATAATATTCATACAATCAATTTTGATACACAATGGGCTTTCGGCACTGTGATACGTTAACATGTAGGAATTCGGTGTTATGAGATGTATTAGATTTCGACCTCATGTTCCGTACTCTTTTATACTTGAAAAATTATTTCGTGTTAATTTTTTTAGTGTTAACATTCCCCTCATTCATCAAATCTTAATGTAACTCCAAGTAAAACAGTGTCAAGTTTGTGATGTCATTCTTCCTATAGTGTTGATCATATCGTGTTAAAACTATGACGGCAGAAATCATAACCCGGAAGCAGTGGTGAGTTAATATTGACACTACCAGTGTTAACAGGAAAAAAAATTGTAATAATGTAACACCACTAAGTTGGATTTATTTCTATTGAACGCGATGTCATGTATCAATTTACACTATATTTTAATAGTGTAAGTAGCCTAAAATGACACTACTAATCTACATTTGAGTATCTTGATACTTTTTTTCACAATACAAATAATGAAACATGGTACATGAACATAGATACTAGAATTTGATAATTTTTATTGTATCAATTTTAAATTTGAACACTGAAAATAGTGTGACCTTGATAGTGTCACATATTTTTTACTGTGTACATCCAAATGACGAAGCCTTTGGAAAAAAATGTAATTCATCATTCAGTGCATTATTTAATTTTTCCTATAAACCGTTATGCGATCATAATATAAAGATTGTATCAAATGTTCCTTCCGTTCGTTCAAACAGTCAAACCTTCTTTCCGCTGGTCAAGTGCCGCGTCGAGCTGTAGACAGCTCCAGGGGAGCAGTTTGAGATAGGGTTGTCATGATTTAGATCAGTTGATTTAAATCAGTTGATTTAAATCAATTGGTTTTAATCATAAATTAAAACAAGTAAAAAAATCACAATTTAAATCAATCAAAATTTCTTATTCAAATACCTATCAGATTCACATATTGTCTGTCCCCAACTGGTTTCTCAGTTTTGAGTGAACTAGACCAAATGTGGAGAATAATTTATATACCAGTTATTAAATTGGGTTATAATAATGAAAAGTATAATGAGATAACAATAACATAAAAATTGGGCAAAAATAGGATAAAAAATCAGAATTTTTTGTTTGAATGTAAAAAATTGTAATTTAAACCAAAAAAATCCGATTTAAATCAAAAAATAAATTGCACCACTCTAGTTTGAAATGTACCTACCTACCTACTAGTTGATTCGGATATCTTCGGTTATCTTTTCAACACACGATTATACAGAGTGATCAATAATGATTGTCTGTCACGTGACTAGCAAAAGTTCGCATTATGATCAAAACTATCTTCATGGAATAAAGTTAGTATAAATTTATTTATTTTGATAACTACGTTACCGACATTTCAAGAACACAGTAGCGTATATTTTGCATATTTTGTGACTGATTTATCCATAATCTGATTCAAAAAGAAGGAAGTGAATAGCTGTATTATTGAATGATTATTGAAAATTTATTATTATTCTACCAAATTTTTAGGTTAAAATAGTGTTATCCAGAGGAACTGTCATCTGTCACTTGAAGCTCACTATATCTCAAGCAGGCGGCAAAGAAAAAATCAGAACAAGGTGGCATACGGACAATCATTTTTGATCACTCTGTATATGATGGACTTGGGGCACCGAACAGCGTGTCCTTAAGTATCTATTATACTCTAAAAGAGTACTTTTTTAATTTGTTTTCGTAATTTTCGTCGCGTTTTGAATTCTAAGATGTGAAGTAACGTTTACTGCTTGTTTATTAATATTAATGATGGAGACAGTGGAAGTTAATTGTGTGCAGAATATTTATAATGTTTCTTCCTTGTGTCCACCCTCTTTCAAAACTCACGAGCAGCCACTGGTCAAAAGGCAAAAACTATTACGATGACGTCCGCGGAAAGGCGCGCGCGCGCGCCTTGAGCGTCAAGATCGTCAGTACGACGCCTTTAGATCTATGTAAAGTTCTGCAGTCCAGTCAAGACCTAAACACGCGCGACACTCTTTTTTTTTACACAATTTAGTTATAAATTTATAAATTATCCTCTCTTTTATTGTCGGAGAAATTAACAAATTTCAATCTGTCTATTAAAAATCTTGATTGTCGTATTTGGAGATGTTGAAGCTGGAAATCGTTGGTTAAACCAGAAGTGCACACCTTGTGTCTCACATTATTGTAACAAATCGTTTGCCAACGGCAATTTACCTGTGAATTTACTAGACCTTTTTTTATTGCGATAAATTTCCTTTGCCTTTAATATAAAATATCAAATTGTCATATGTCAAAATTTTATCGTATTGGATATGCATTTTTCACAAAAATTTGTGATGAAATTCAAAACAAGAAGCCTGTAAATACAAAAAAAAAATGTCAGAAGAGTATATGAAGACAATTTAGTGCACCCATCGAGTCATCTGCTCAGATGAAATCCTTCGAGCTACGCTCTCGTGATTTAATCGGACGGATGACTCTCACGATGTTGCTAGGTAAACAATGTCTGCAAGAGAAATTTACTGACAAAATTACAGTCCTTTGTAATATTATATACGAAAAATCTTGCGATGACCAATTTTGTTGTAAATTTTTAGTCCTTTAGCTAAATTTCCAACCAAATGTCGTTCTAAATTTGAATTTTTCGATTCATCTATTAGAAATCCCGATTGTTATATAATCAGTACATAAAACATAATTAAAACCGTTTATAAATTAAATTTTTGCAATGTTTATTTGAAATTTTAATGTCTGTCTTCAACCATTAAAGGAATACAATGTGTTATAAATATTTGAATTATAGCTGCCATGATTTCTAAGAAGAAAATATAATAACAAATAAATTATAATATTTTATTAAGTACTTATGCATCATAGAAAAAGCAGTAATGCCAACCAACCAAAACGAATTAACGAACTACTTGAATATTTTTTATTTAAAGAACAATAACAAGGTGAACTAGAAAACCTCCAAAATATCATTGAAAATGAAACTTTAAAAAATTTATAATATTTTAAAACACTTTATAACAGAATCTACAGTTTCTAGGTTTGCATTTAAAGTAATGGGAATTCTTTCGAATTCATACTCTTTGCAATACTGTCTATAAATGCTTAAGACGCCATTGCTGTGAAATTAGTGACATCTTTTTGTCAATATTTAGGAATATCCACTTTTCTCATTGTTTTTTTGTTTGTTAATATTTTATATTTTTCAACTCTTACAGAGAAAACAAATATGCTCAACAAAATAACTTTAATTTGTACAATTATCAATTATTACAGCTCAAATTAGCTTCTTAAATGCAGGAAATGAAAACAATACCTATTGCTCCAATAAACATATTTCTATAATTACAAAAAAAATTACACCGTAATAGCTCCTATTGTTTTATTTGTTTACAAATGGAGGTATACGGCACATTTAATGTTTCCTGTAATATTTGTAACAATAAATTAACTTTTCGTGATATTAACATATGCTAATTAATCAAGTGCACAATAAAAGTAAGTAGAACCATAAATAGTGGACCGACATAAATTATAGACCCATAAATATTGCCATAGATTGCAATATATTAGTTTTATAGATTTCCAGCCGCTATCAAAACCGATTATCTTGATCAGAAATTATAAATAACGCATATAAATTGTTATCTAGTAATTTGCTCATAAATTTTATTTGTACTTTATAACAAATGTCACCTGAATGATGTAATTGCTTATTTTATTATACCAAATGCGATTTTATAGGAAATTTTTATTTTTGGATCAGATTTTATATGACGGGAATTTCTTTTTTCTCAACAAAAATTTTATATAAAAATCACTTCCAAACTATATATTATGAAATTAACAAGTAAAAATGTTACAGGGCTCAAGTGAATTCAAGCAAACGTCAGCATTTTTACTTCTAGTTGTTTGGCAATATTCTTACAATGACCTCATTTTTATAACAGTATCAAATTGTCAAGATCAGCAAAAATCCTTAAATGTACTTTTATTTAACCTGCTAACACACTTTAGAAATATTTTTCTTGTTGCTAATCGACCTAATTATAGAAGTTTTAGCATAAATCTTATCATTTAAATATAGAATTTCACTAAACAAAGAAAATTTTGCAAGCTTCTTGCAAACTCATATCAAAAATGAATTTGAAATGCTTTCAAATAATTATGTATATCATCAAATAAAATTTTCTACTCCGCAATTTTTTTCAAGGCCCTCAAAGATTTTGATGGAGCATCCCCACATTTTCTAAAAATCAAGATGATGTGTCACAAGTCTACTGACAATTTTTTTTTGTGGAATGGGTCGTGTATGGTTTTTCTAGTTGCTGAAGATCCAATAAGTTAGTGCATAAGTTGCTTTATTGTCTTCTTTGATTATTTTCGTATTAGGAGCAATGCAAGGCGTAGGAGGCCTTTCTGCCTTTTTTGGTGCTGAACATAATTTATCTTTCAATCAAATTCATACGCACTTGAATCTTTAAAATCGTCAAAAATCATGATTCGAATATGTTCTCTGACTTTACTTAAAATGACAGATGAATAACTGAAAGAAATGACTGTACTACTTTTATTTTATTGTTTTCAATAACGTTTAACAACGTTTCCATAACTTATAAATTCAAATATTTCTTTTAAATACAACTAACTTCCATTCCAGTTCAAAAATAAAATGATTAAATTGTGAAGAACACAAACTGATACCGGGAAACTATAAATCGAATTTCAGGCTAATTTGTAACATTAATAATGCATTGAGTCGTCTAAAAGTTGATTTTCTAAATGCTTTAGTGTGAAAATTATTATCCTGGCTTTTTAATTACTAAAAGCAAACACTGCTCACTGCTCTAGTTAAAAGCTATTAAGTATATTAAAAAGCGGTGCATTGGCGTTGGAATAACAATGTTAAGAGCACAACCAATGACGTTAAGGATACAATATCCAATGTGGCTGTATGGGTGGAGCTAAAGATATAGGCGGAGCTAAAAATCTTGGCACATCTGAATATATTGACTGAAAAAATATCACCATATGAAATTCACTTCAGTTTACTAGAAAATTTTAATTAATTTTTTGTCGAATATTTAAAATTTGTTGTTTTAAATTAATGACGTCACAACATTTCCATATTAATTATTATGATTTAAATAAATCAAAATAAAAAGATTTGAAAAGCTCTTTACTTGATTAATGTTTTTATTATCTTATCAGGCTTTACTAATTTGAATTTCATCTCCATAAATATAATTTCGATTTCTGTTTCTTGTAATAAATAGTTATAATCATAAGAATTATAAATTTTCTTCGACGTCATTCATAAAAAAATTATTGATTAGAATATATGAATATTATGTAATATTTGTTTATGAATCCGTGCGTAATTATTCGTTACGCATATTAGCGAATACGTTGTACGTGCTACGTGTTTCACACGCATATTTATATGCACTGTGTTACACGGCTAATATGTTTCGCTTAGAAATCTTCTTTTCCTTTAAACTGACGACATTTTGCCAGAAAAAGTGTCAACTGAAAATATTTGCGCACTCACATTTTCTACCTTTGATCTACCTATAATTTTGAACTAAATTTGATGTGGGAAAGGTACATTTTGCGAGGCTCTTTCTTTGGTGACGCAAAAAGCTATGTTATAAATTGAAAAACTTAAAGCACTAACTTTATTATAGTATAGACAATGCAAATCAAACTATTCTTTGACAAAATTAAAGAAACAGAAATTTCTTGCTTTTAGCTTCACTAAATTTTTTATTAGTTTTAATTTTGGAAAGCTCATTTCGGCGAAGGCTGTGCTTACCGATATTGTCAAGAAAATCGAATAGACAATGTAAATATTTGGGTAAATTTCTTTCAAGTTATTTTCCATTATGTACTGAAACAGTTCTTTCCCATCTTTAATGAAGTCTGGTACATTTAGGATCATAGTTTATAATTCTTCATACAATTCGGTTGAAAGTCTTTGAAAATCTTGAAAATTTTTATTATTTGCTCTTAATAAAATCACAGATATTGCTTGATTTCTAAAATATGAGACTTAAGTATTCTGGAATTTGTATTCTGAGACAAAATATATTAAGAGGAATCGATTCTGATAATTTTTGTTATTATAAACATCATAAAGGATGCTACGATTGCACGCTGTATTACTTGAGTAACGGACGAAGGAGAGAATAGCCGAATCAGAAGCACACACTGTTTGACTCTGTATCTCCTAAACGGATTGAGATAATTGAAGTCTGTAAAAAATATCGTATTCAGCATGATTCATTTTAATGTAATAAGAATTATTATTGAAATATCTCAAAAAATACAAATACCATTACCTGATAAATAAAATCTAGAGTTTGTAGCTGTAGCTTTCGACTCAATTGAGATAATTAAAATGTGTGGAAAGTATTGTGATCTACATACTTAGATGTAACACGATGGAGAGTTTCATCAAAATATCTTCAGAAATACAAATATGATCGATTAATATTCAATACTCAATAATATTTCTAAAATCGACTAGCACAATGTTTGTTGCTGTATATTCTGAACAAAACAAGATAATTAAAATTTGTATAAGGAACACATATAATAAAATCAATAAAAATGTCTTAGAAACTGAACTAACTAAATATTTCTGTTTCAAAAATGACAGTAAAAGATTTCAATAATAACAAAATTAGATAGACAATGTGAATATTTTGATTTTCATTAAAAGTTATTTTCTATTATGTATTGAAAAGCAGTTCTTTCACATCTTTAATGAAGTCTGGTACATTTAGGATCATAGTTTGTAATTCTTCATACAATTCGTAAAGTTGGAATTCATTACTTTCACCCACTCGCAGGACTGTGTGTAAATCTTTAAAGTTTTTTATTATTTGCTTTTTTGGTACCTATATTCTTGAATTCTCTCAAATCATAAAGGAAACCAAATTTTCAAAATGTTTATTTGCTTATTATAGAATCAATCATTGTGTTAAAAAAATCTGACTCATATCGGCTTGAAGCTTGAGATACGAGGTCTCTCGGATCGCGAGTCCGTAGGCGGTGGCCCACGTCGCCCATACCTAACGCCGCCTCTGATTGTTACAAATTTCACTTTAATAATTGAATTTTCCGCCAAATTGCTTACTTTTACTTCCACCACCTCGTTTCTATACCTCAACTTCAACTTAGTTAACCAGAAGTGCTGCCGAGCAGAAGCAGCGAATCAAACACAAGTTTCTCTGCACAACAATTAAATATTTCTAACAACTAACAGTCAATGCTCCTATCGAATAATCCATACAAAAAATCAAACAAAGTATCTCCAATAAATTAACTATTAATCAAAGAACTTAAAGCTTATAAAAAAAATGTGTTTACTTAAATATCTTTGAAATAAGTAAATTGTGTGCAAATCCTTGAAAGTAGGTACATGATGGGATGTAAACGTCTGTGCGAAACATACTGAAATATCTTAAATAAATATGTAAACCGAAGATTGATGTTTTACCAACTTATTCAAATATATATTGCACTGTGCACTAAAGTAGCTTTAATAATTATGTTGAATACGCACCGATTTGTACTGACTCACTTGAAGCAGATTGTATATTGTGGAACAAGTGTTACCGAACCACCTGAATTAGATATGTAAACTGCGGATCGACTTATCTAGATAAATATGTAAACTATGGATCAAGATCTGCCGGAGTACCTGAAATATATATGTAAACTGCGGACTGACTTGTATACTTACTGACGTATAGATTAATTTATAAACTGTTACATAAGATGCACCGAAGTTCTGGAAATAGATATGTAAACTGTGAAAAAAGATTTACAGAAGTACCTGAAATAGAAATAAATCGCGGACCGATTTACACCGACTTGTGGGACAACTACCTGAATTAGATTTGTAAACTTCGGATCGATTTATATCGACTTAACTGGATGAATATGTAAACTATTTATAAATAAACTGCAGACTGATTTGTTCTGATGTATCTGAAATAGATATGTAAACTGCAGACTGGTTCGTACTGACTCATCTAAAATAGTTATGTAAACTGTTAAATAAGAGCTACCGAAATACTGGAAACAGATTTGTAAGCTGTGAAATAAGATGTGCAATAGTACCTGCAATAGATATATAAACTGCAGACTGATTTGTACTGGCTCACCTGAATTCATTTTGTGAATTGTGTAAGTGTTACCGAACTACCTGAATTAGATATGTACTGCGGATCGATTCGTTTCGACTTATCTAGATTAATATTATGTAAGCTATGAATCAAGATGGGCCGGAGGACATGGAATATTAATGTAAACTGCAGACTGATTTGTACTGACGTACATCTGGGTTAGATACATAAACTATTAAATAGCATGTACCCAAGTACTGGACAAATATAAACTGTGAAATAAGATGTACAGGAATACCTTAAATAAACATGTAAGCTGCGGACCGATTTGAACTGACTCTCGTAAATAAATTCGTAAATTGTGAAAACAAGTGCTATATCGAACTACCGGAATTAGATATGTAAACTGCGTATCGATTCGTAACGACTCATCTGGATAAAAATGTGAACTATGGATCAAGATGTGCTGGAGTACTTGAAATATATATGTAAACTGCAGACTGATTTGTTCTGACGTATCTGGAATAGATACGTAAAATGTTAATTAAGATGTATCAAAGAATTGGAAATAGATAAGTAAACTGTGAAAGAAGATGTACGGAAGTACCTGAAATAGACTGTAAACTGCGTAACGTTTGCAATGGCAAGCCTGGAATATATAAGTATATAAGTATATATGATCTGCACCGACTTAAGTAATGGTTAGATATGTAAACTACATCCCGATTGTACCGACTTACCTTAAATTGATAAATATGTAAACTATGGTGCGAAATGTCATAGAGAACCTTGAATGAATAAGTAAACTACGATTCGATTCTTAGTATTCTTATTGACATACCTAGATAGATATATGAACTGTGGATCAAGATTCACCAAAGTATACTTGAAATAGATATAAAAACTGTGAGCCAATTTGTACCGACCTTCGTGCATGATGAATATTGAATATGTAAACTGTGGCACAAGATGTACCTGAATACCAGAAATAGATATGTAAACTGCGAACAGTTTGTACCGACTTATCTGACGTGTAAACTTGAGTACAAAATGTATAGCAGAACCTGAAATAAGCATATAAAACTGGTACAAATTGCACAAAAGTATCTAAAATCGACATGTAAAAAAATATACAAAAATATCTGAAAGGAGCAGACTACGACACAAGATGTACAATAGTACCTGAAAAAGATGTGTAAACCACAGCACAAAACGTATATAGCAGTACCTGAAATAAACATATAAAACTTGTAGAAAATGTACTAAAATACCTGAAATCGACATGTAAACTGCGATACAGAATGTACAAAAGTGCCTGAAACAGACAGACTGTGATGCAAGATGCACAACATTACCTGAAAAAGGCATGTAAACTGCTGCAAAAAATGTACTGCATCACTATGTATCTGAAATAGATTTATAAACTATAGGGAGTGAAATAAATCGCTGAAACTATATAGATACATGTAAACTATGACACGGTGTATATTGAAGTATTATGTAAACTTTGGAACGAGATGAATATATCAATGTATGCCAGAAATAGTTATAAAAAGATACGGATCGAAGATATGAGTACTGGAGTACCTACAATTCAATCATAATCTGGAGAACAGAGATGCATAACGCAATATCTGGAATAAATAAAATTTCTTTTACTATAGATTCTACAAAAATATATCAGTTAAATTTTTATCAAGATTAACAGCCATTTGACGTGTTGCATCAAATAATGCGTTCTATATACAAAATAATATTTTAGTGCACAATATTATGTCTATGTTATGCTACATCTTTCTTTGCGCTGAAATGCAGAAAATTTTTTGCAGCCTTCAAAAAGCGCCGGAGAATTGTTTTCGAATCACATTTGATTAAGATAATGAAACAATTGTTCAGAATCCAAACAATAAACTTTGCCACGTGGAATAACAAATCAAATCAAATATCATTTGTTTACTATTCTATCTTGTAGCTGACTTCCCGATATTCCTAAGCTTTGATGTGAGATTATCTCTTATGTGACATTCACGTGATACCTGGAATCAGCGTAAAGCTTGCAGAATATCAACAGCTGTCAACTGTTAACAGAGACGTTTGTTTTAGAAATGTGATACGAACATATGATATTCTTTTGTTTTTCTATTTCTCTTTAAGAGTAATAACCTATGACACTGATAGAGCGTTTATAAATAGAATAGATGTAATACGTAGGTGTGTATGAAAAAAAATATGAGAGAAAGCAATATAGAATAGATGTCTACCTTTTCCTTACAATAAAAATCATAAACCAATAGCTAATTTTTCTCTCCTTCATGCCTGAAGTAATCTTTGTATCTCAAACAATATTGTTTTCGTTTCTCTTTTTAAATATGTCGGAATATTTATTCAAAATATAATAAATATATGTCTATGAGGTCATTAAGGATCCTAAGGATCCACAGACCTCAACTTGAAAGCTCCTGGTATAAAGAGAGCTTAAAATTTAGTCATTTATATACTTTTCGACTGCATTTTTGACTATTACCAGTAGCAAACGCTGATGATCTAAATGACAAGTAGAGTTACATGAAATGACGTCATCAGTACGTGACCAAAACAATACCCAAGAATAACAAGAGAAACAATTGCCAGTTGTCACGTTTCGTGGCTAACTTAACTCAACAGTATTTTTAAATATGCAGATATTGCATCTCACACATGGAACACATATTTTGCAAATAGAAATTTAAGTTTAAAAGGGGAAAGTTGATATTTATCCATTTTTTAATTGGGACAAATCTTAAAGGGCTGATAACTTGCAATCTACAGGAGATTTTTATTCATCCTTGAGTTTATATATGACCGAATATCCGCTGTACAACATATTAAAAATTCAGCATTATACGCTCTTTGTTCCAATAAAAAAGGGTTAATGTTAATTTTGAATTTGAGTATCGCGGGTTGCCTAGTTGATAACACAATTTATTGATTATTATTTTAATATTTCTCAGAGAGGCTCGAATGTGGATTTAAGAAATTGAGGAATTGTACGTTTGAAATAATTCCCCAATTTTTTCCGCACTCGATCCTCCTTAAAGAATTTATGGCCTTCAAGTGGTGATTTTAACCTGTTCTTTAAGTTCATTAAACTTTCGCACAAAATTAAGTTGATATTGTTTTTTGTTTCAGCTAGAAGCGGCACAGCAGCAGCTACTCCTGCTGAAGCTGAAAAGAAAGAGCCACAATCAAACTGAAAATTCGCAAGTCCCTTTCGAAGATTTGTGCGTCGGAAAAATTGTCACGGTGCATGATGCCAACCTGATAATGAAATAAATTTGAATCGAATCAAATGCCCAAATGGATCTACTAATCAATGAACCATCAACAGATATAGCTGTAAAATCCCAGCTTCCGTTACTTGAACACCTTACTGTAGCTAACCAGTAACCAGACATTCAAATGTTTTGAGTCACTGGTTACAGAGATAATGAATATTTTGTCTTCCAAAAACAGAAAAAAATCAGTATCTTTTGGATCTATTGATCAATAACTTATTGACAGATATAGCTGGAGATCCTAGCTTCCGCTACTCGATTACCAGACTATAGTCGGCCAGTAACCACACATTCAAATGTTTTGAGCCACTGATTACAGAGATAATGATTATTTTGTTTTCCAAGAACACAAAAAATTCAGTATCTTTTGAATCTGTTGATTCATTCATTAACAGATATAGCTAGGGAATCTTTTCTTCCGTTACTGAAGCATCTGACTGTAGTCTACTAGTAAGCGCACATTCAAATATTTTGAGCCACTGGTTACAGAGGAAAAAAGGTTTTGTTTTCCCAGAACACAAGAAATTCTGTACCTTTTGGATCTATTGATCAATAAATCATTAACAGATTTTGCTAGCAAATTCTAGCTACCGTTATTTGAGCGACTGACTGAAATCTACCAGTAACGAAACTCTAAAATGTTTTGGGACACTGCTTGCAGAGATGATGAATGTTTTGTCTCCCAGGAACACAAAAAATTCAGTATCCTTTGGATCTATTGATCAATAAATCATTCAAAAAGCTAGAAAATTCTAGTTTTTGTAACTTAAGCACCTGACTATAGTCTACCAGTAACAACACTTCAAAATGTTTCAGGTCACTGGTTACAGGGATAATGAATATTTTTTATTCCAAGAAGCCAAAAAATTCAGATTCTTTTGGATCAGTTGATCAATAAATCATTGACAGATATAGCTATAGAGAATCATATCTCCCGTTACTAAAGCATCTGACTGTAGTCTACTAGTAAACACACATTAAACTGTTTTGAGCCACTGGTTACACAGATAAATAATATTTTGTTTTCCTAGAACACAAAAAATTAAACATTTTTTGGATCTATTAATCGATAAATCATTAATAGACTTAGCTGGCAAATCTTAGCTACCGTTACTTGAGCACCTGACTACAGTCAACCAGTAACGACATTTCAAAATGTTTTGGGCCACTGATTACAGAGATAAAAAATGTTTTGTCTTCCAGAAACACAAAAAATTCAGTATCTTTTGGATCTCTTGATCAATAAATCATCAACAGATTTAGCTGGCAAATCCTTACCGTTACTTGAGCACCTAACTATAGCCTACCAGTAACTACACATTCAAATGTTTTGAGCCACTGGTTACAGAGATAAAATATGTTTTGTCTTCCAAGAACACAAAAAACTCAGTATCTTTCGATCTATTGATCAATAAATCATCAAGAGATTCAGCTGGCAAATTCTAGCTACCGTTACTTAATCACCTAACTATAGTCTACCAGTAACTATACATTCAAGTGTTTTGAGCCACTGGTTACAGAGATAAAAAATGTTTTGTCTTCCAAGAACACAAAAAACTCAGTATCTTTGGATCTATTGATCAATAAATCATCAAGAGATTTAGCTGGCAAATTCTAGCGACCATTACTTGAGCACCTAACTATAGCCTACCAGTAACTACACATTCAAGTGTTTTGAGCCACTGGTTACAGAGATAAAAAATGTTTTGTCTTCCAGGAACACAAAAAACTCAGTATCTTTTGGATCTATTGATCAATAAATCATCAACAGATTTAGCTGGCAAATCCTAGCTACCGTAACTTGAGCACCTAACTATAGCCTACCAGTAACTACACATTCAAATGTTTTGAGCCACTGGTTACAGAGATAAAAAATGTTTTGTCTTCAGGAACACAAAAAACTCAGTATCTTTTGGATCTATTGATCAATAATTCATCAACAGATTTAGCTGGCAAATCCTAGTTACCGTTACTTGAGCATCTAACTATAGCCTACCAGTAACTATACATTCAAGTGTTTTGAGCCACTGGTTACAGAGATAAAAAATGTTTTGTCTTCCAAGAAGACAAAAAATTCAGTATCTTTTGGATCTATTGATCAATAAATCATCAATAAATTTAGCTGGGAAATTCTAACTACCGTTACTTGAGCACCTATCTATAACCTACCAGTATCTACACATTCAAATGTTTTGAGCCACTGGTTACAGAGATAAAATATGTTTTGTCTTCCAAGAACACAAAAAACTCAGTATCTTTCGATCTATTGATCAATAAATCATCAAGAGGTTTAGTTGGCAAATTCTAGCTACCGTTACTTAAGCACCTAACTATAGCCTACCAGTAACTACACATTCAAATGTTTTGAGCCACTGGTTACAGAGATAAAAAATGTTTTGTCTTCCAGGAACACAAAAAATTCAGTATCTTTTGGATCTATTGATCAATAAATCATCAACAGATTTAGCTGGCAAATCCTAGCTACGGTAACTAGAGCACCTAACTATAGCCTACCAGTAACTGCACATTCAAATGTTTTGAGCCACTGGTTACAGAGATAAAAAATGTTTTGACTTCCAAGAACACAAAAAAATCAATATCTTTTGAATTTATTGATCAATAAATCATTGTAAGTGAGAACTAGAAGATATTTACACTTATCAATAAAAATCTTTTTTTGTTACAGGGTTCATATCGTTCCCAAAATCATCCCCTGACACCAGAGGGATCAGTTCCAGGAAATTATCCATTGTCAATTATATAAATTCTTTATTAAATCAATTTATGTATTATTTAATTAGAAATATGAGTGTTATTGTATTTAATTTTATAGAAAATAAATTGAATAATATAAATAATGACTTTTTATTCATAACAATATCCCTTTGAATCCGTTGCAAACTTTTTATGTATCTACAAATAGTTCAAAATATGATTAAAATGAAAAATTATCTAATCCCAACCTGATCCCAGGTATGTAGTTCCAAAAGTTGCCGCAAGGGGGCAGCACCTGTCAATAACACCAATTAACAATCATCTCTTATGTGATGAAAAAAGTCGCCTCATGATGAATTTTGTGTCTTCGAAAAATCCAAACTTTGTATCCGGGTAGCAGGATCAAGAAGAGTACTTTCAAGAATTAACTAGCGATTTTCTCGAGAACCAGAAGGTTTAGGGACAAATGTTTCAAACAAAAGTTACATAACTTTCAACGCACTACAAGATTTATTCGAAAGAATTTTCTCTAAAGTTAATAGTTTCCGAGAAACGATATGCTACTACCCTTATTTTAAGGGTTGGAAGAAAATCTCATAGACCTTTTTGATAGCCCTTTCCAAGATGCGTATAGTGATGTAATTAAATTTTCCCTAAGGGCTATAGTGTAGGAGTAAATCAAGAAAAACAGTTTTCTAAAAATCGTTGTTCAGTGATGATGAATTTTGTGTCTTCAAAAAATCGAAGAATAGTATTAGGAGAGCAGAGACCAAAGAAGTAAATTCACGGGTTATTGGAAATTGTTTTTCTTGATTTACTCCTGAACTATTGCCACTAGGGCAAATTTATTTACATCACTATACGCAGCTTTAAAAGAGCTATCAAAAAAGTCAATGAAATTTTCTTCCAACCCTTAAAATAAGGGTAGTAGCATATCGTTTCTCGGAAACTATCAACTTTAGAGAAAATTATTCTGAATAAATCTTGTAGTGCGTTGAAAGTTATGTAACTTTTGTTTGAAACATTTGTCCCTAAACCTTCTGGTTCTCGAGAAAATCGCTAATTAATTCTTGAAAGTACTCTTCTTGATCCTGCTACCCGGATACAAAGTTTGGATTTTTCGAAGACACAAAATTCATCACGAGGCAACTTTTTTCATCACATATGAGGTGATTGCTAATTGGTCTTACTGACAGGTGCTGCCCCCTGGGGGCAATTTTTTGAACTATATAGATAAATTAAAGTGATTATTAATTTTTATGAATAAATTCGATTTAAGAGCTTTTTTATCATAAAAGAAGTGATTGATAATTAGTCTTATTGACAGGTGCTGCACCCTTGCGGCAACATTTGGAACTATATGCGTATAATTCACTTAGATTTTCCTGAAATAAATAAAGGGAAAGGATCATTATTGAAACCAAATCGCATATGTTATAAATACTTTATTTAAATAATAAAATCATATAAAGAATGCCTTATATACTTGGAATACATAAATAATATATTGTTTTCGTTTTTAGGGCATATTTCATAGAAAAATCAAGATTTTCAAATTCATTTTTCAATTAGTATACCCCAAAATTATTATTATTATTACTATATAATTATAAATATCGCTAAATTATCTTGGAAAATAAAACATAATACTATGAAATAAAGATTACATTTTGAATTAAAATATCAAAATAAAATCTTTTACTTATAATATATAAAAGCAAATAAATTGTTATATATTTAGAATCTATCACAAAATAATTTTATTTTCTACTCGTAAATTTATTGAAACGGTTTTAAAAAGTAGAAACAATATAACATTTTGAGAAAGAGTTTTATTTGGGCATAAGAAAAAGGTAGAAGTGTAAAAAAGGAAATTGGGAATATTATTGAGCCTTGACTTGCCTCCTGGCAATGACTTAGGGAAAAGAGACGAATCCTTCTGCGCCCAGGAAAACCCCAGCAAAACCTAGGCAGGGAAGGCACTCCAACAGCTGTAAAATAAAGAAAAATAAAATTAGAATTAGAGTAATGAAAAAAATTAATTTTTAGTTTAACTAAAAGCAACTTTGAATTCGCTCAAATTAGATTAGAAAAAGGGAATGATACTCACTTCAATTTGCTGCTCCTGATGCCCAAACTGCTGCAGGTGTCCAAGTTGCTTCTGGTGTCTGGAAGCTCAGAGTTTCATCCTCTTCAACTATCCTGTTGAAATCCTTTGCGATGCTCGTCCTTTTCAGCAAATAATTTCGATATAGTTGACCACTTATTTTTAAATACAAAACAATTGTTAAAACCAAAATATTTGCTTATATTTTGGGAACTGCGTAACATAAAATTAAAATAAATATTAAATAAAAACGACTTTTGATTTTAAATTCTGTATATTTATTTGACGTTTCGATTATTTGACCAAGGATCTTCTTCAGAAAACCTAAGTTAAAAATTAAGTTTCAAATAAATATACAGAATTTAAAATCAAAAGTAGTTTTTATTCAATAAAATTCTGAAAAATGTATAGATTATTAAAATAAATATTGTTTTGGAACCCTCAAATAAGGTTCTTTAATTTTTGCTCTAGCAAGTGGGGACTTGCTAGGGCAAAATTTTTTATGTGAATGTAGTTGGAGGTACTAAAATCTTTTAAAAGTCTCAAAAAAATGAAATGTAAAAAGTACTATCGCTGATCAATTAATGGGATTAAGAGACCAATTACGACCATTACGTGATCTATTAGATGCTATTTTTAATTTGTAACCCATCAGATGAAATGCCATATGTTCGCAGAGTCAAATTTCCAACAGTTTCAAAACGAAAAATATTATTAGGACAGCAGAAACTTTACAGAGCTCTACGGATATTCGTGGAACTCTTTGTAGCATCAACTGGCATGGCGAACTGGCTTGGAGGCAGTTATTTAAATATTTTGATCCAATAGCATAATGCGAATTAATTAAACTAATTGAAAGGCGGATCCTTTTAACCAATAAGAATGTTAATTTTTGAAGAAGCATGGAGATTATTTAAAATATGATATTAGGTAATATTGAATAATTTTAATTATGTGAACAAAAATAAAGATATTTGGTTTTTTCATACAAAAAGACGATTAAAGCTGCTTTTTATAAATATCTAAAGATTATTTCGGGCTTTTATTTTTCGTTCTTATTAATAAGATAAATTACTGTTCTCCAATTTCATTTTTTTTTTTCAAATGTACGTCAAATGTACGCTACAACCTGAATTATTAATATATATTTTTACATATATGAATTACCGACTGAAATTTCTCGTAAAATGGAAAAATCTTGAATGAAAACATCATGTTTTATCAAATCTGAAAGACTATTTTGAACCTTATTATTTCATAAAATTGCAATTTACAATTTTTAGTTCTACTACTCGTTGCATAAATTACTATTATTTTCTACTTTACACCAGGAACTTTATTTAAACAAACAGGAAAATGGAGAATATTGTTGAGCCGTGATTCGGGAAAGTGGCTCTAACAGCAGAGTAATAAAGAAAAATTAAATTAAAGTTAGAGAAATAAAAAACGAATTTTCAGTTCGAATAAAAACAATTCAGAATTTTCTAAAGTTCAAATAGAGTAAGGGAATGATACTCACTTAAAGTGAAGTTGTGAGCAAATCTATTGTTTGAAAATGCTGCTCCTGATGCCTGAACTGCTCCAGGTGTCTAAGCTGCTTCATGTGTCCGGAAGTTCAAAGTTCCATCCGCCGCAAATATCCTGTTGAAATCCTCTGCGATTGCCTTTCTCTTCAGTAAATGATCTACAGACCTAGAAAAATAGATTAGAACCTTAAAAACAATATAATTTAGTCAACTTACGTTCTGTCGATAATTTTGCTGCTGATGATAGTGATTAACTGAAAAATTTAATTAATCTTTAATCGAAGGCACCGCAAGCTCCACGATGCTGTAGTTGAATGTCATTTCAATTCCAAGATGTTGTCAGGTCCAACGGTGAGCTCCCAAGATCCCCCCCGATGACTGTTCCTCGTTCTGTGGGTCTCTCGATATCAACGTGGGATGCCATGAGCTATAAATAAATATTAAATAACTCAATAAATCAATAGTAAAACAAAATAGAAATTATTATAAATATTTTTACCCAAATTGTATCAATAAAAAAAAGTTAAAAATTACAAGTAAACTTACGTCCTAATGATGCTATTGATGATGATAACGACTTGAAAGAGAAGGCTGAAAGGGAATTTTTTATTAGTCACTACAATTTAAACAGATAGCTTACAAGATTTCAAGAGTATATAAAAAACGAAGCGAAAAATATCAGTAACATAAATTATTTATTTATAAACTCTTAAAATTTAACAAAACTACATTAAATAAATACATAAACATTATATACTTGCTACAACAAGAATAGTGCATTACATACATAGAATGCAATAATTGAAAGTGAGTTATTGTCAATTTTTAAAATTTATTTGCCTAGATTCTCTCTACATACGATGTTTTTTATCTAATGGAAAAATATTAAGTGCAGATTTAGATAATACTCATACACCATAAATTCAGCAGGAAAATTATTATCAAATAATATATCTAAAGTTTCATGACTGAGGGGTAGCTATTATTTGTTATGTTAAAAAAAATTCTGCTGAATTCATGATAATTGAATACATCTGCTTGTAATGTGACGTAAGAAACACATGTGTATCCTTCATGCAGTACTCGACACCAAATCCATACTTAACAATCAAGGAAGACTTTTTGAAAAATTATGATGTAGATGTTTCTTCTTTCCTAAATAGATTTCAATCATCCTGAAGTTGTACTCGCACCTTCCAGTATTATGCGTGTATTTTCTAGATTGTAGATTATTAATAAAAGGATTAAATTATAAGCTTACACGATTAAAGTCCTAGGTATAAAAATAATTTCAGATAATATTACACAGGTGTTCAGGTGATACAAATAGCATTTTTGTTCAAGAATAAAATCATGTAAAACCTACGTCTTTTTAAACAGAACTGTATTAATCAGTTGACAGAATATGATTTTTCGATATTTGAACGATTATATCACATAAAACTAAGATATGTCACATTTGAACAACTATCGAATTTGATTATACAGAATGTAAAATTATTTATAATTTCACTACTGGAATGGAAACTAATCGATAATTTAATTTTTTTTTATAATTTGAATAAAAAACTGAGAAACTTTTATACCAAAAAGCTCTCTCTATACTTACGAATATTCGACTTGAAATAAAAAATTATTTCTGTATCAACTGGTGTAAACTGAATCAATCCTCATAAATTAAATTCTATGGATGGTGTACAAGTACCGACGACAACAAATTAAGCTATTGCTAGTGATATTTACACTGGACAAGGTATAATTGAAGGTTGTATAATTCCTCCTGGTCCTGGAAGGGCAGTTTCGCCTTTATTAAAATATTCGTCAACTCTTCGAGCTGCTTGTCGTCCTTCGGAAATAGCCCATACAACAAGGGACTGTCCTCGGCGACAATCTTAACAATTAAAATAAAAAAATTAAATTATACCTAATTTAACGCTTTGTGTCTTACCTCCAGCTGCAAAGACATTACTAACACTTGTCTGATACTCTTTTGTGTCGAAATTACTTCTCGCATCTAGCTTCAATTCGAGTTCTGTAGCAACGGCTCGTTCAGGCCCTAAGAAACCCATAGCAAGCAGCACCAGGTCTGCTTTGAAAGTCTGCTCTGATCCAGGTTTAGGTTTCATCTGCCAACGACCAGCTGCGTCCTTTTCCCATTCTACTGTAACAGTTTTAACGCCTGAAACGTGGCCTGCACCATCGTCTAAGAATTCTTGTGTCATGATGCAAAATTGACGAGGATCTGCGCCGAAACGAACTTTAACCTAAAAAAAATTAAATTAGTAGACTCTTTGATAGGAATTGAAAATAACTTACTTCTTCATGACCGTAGTCAACACGGAATACTCTAGGCCATTGAGGCCAAGGATTATCGTTGCTTCGTTTGTCTCCTGGCTCAGGAAGAATTTCAAAAGTTGTTATAGTGGCAGCACCTTGTCTCAAAGATGTTGCGATGCAATCGCAACCGGTATCACCACCACCTAAACATGCACAAAATATTAATTTGTTTTCTTCTTTACAACATCAAATTTGATGTACTTACCGATAATAACAACATTCTTGTCCTTAGCACTGATATGTGGTTGATTTCCGCCTAATTGTTTCTTCTGCCACGATTCCAGAAACTCCATAGCAAAATGAATTCCTCCAAGCTGTCGTCCAGGAAGCGGCAGATCTCTAGGCCAAGTAGCTCCCGTACAAAGCACCACAGCATCATATTCTTCGCTCAATTCTTTCGACGAAATATCTTTGCCAACATTTACATTCGTTTTAAAAACTATCCCTTCTGCAGTAAGAAGATCAACTCTTCGTTGCACAATCTTTTTTTCGAGTTTCATTGTTGGGATTCCATACTGTAACAGTCCACCGACACGGTCATTTCTTTCGAAAACAGTGACAGAATGTCCTGCTTTGTTTAGCTGATGACAGCAGGCCAGTCCAGCTGGCCCAGAGCCAACAACTGCAACACGTTTTCCAGTTCTAATTGTTGGAGGATTCGGTACAATCCAACCTTTTTCAAAGGCATTTTCAATTATGGAACATTCGATGTTTTTAATGGTAACTGAAGGCTCAGAAATGCCCAAAACGCAGGCTGCTTCACAAGGAGCGGGACAAACACGACCAGTAAATTCAGGAAAATTATTTGTTTGTAATAATTGGTTTAATGCCTTTTTCCATTGATTTTGGAAAATCAACAAGTTCCATTTTGGGATAATATTACCTAAAGGACAACCATGGCTGTTGGATTGACAGAATGGTATTCCGCATTCCATACAACGTGCAGCTTGAACTCTCAAGCCTTTTCGAATATGTGTGTGGTTGTACACTTCATCCCAATCTTTCATACGTTTCTCCGCTGGGCGATAAAGTCCAGTTTCCCGAGGATATTTCATAAATCCTCTCAATTTATCTAATTTATGTTGTTCTAAAGCTATATCAGTTATGGCCTCTTCAATATCTTTAATATTTGGTTCATTATTAACTATTGGAGCAACAACTGGCTCAGCAACTTTTCTAGCCTTGAGTACACGCTGATATTCATAAGGAAATACTTTAATAAATTGACTGGCATAATTATCCCATTCTTTGAATAATTTATCAGCAACAATAGACCCAGTTTTTTCTTGGAATTCTTTCAGCAAATTTTTAACTAAAGCAGTATCCTCTTCATCAAGACTGCAAAGTTCAACCATTTCTGGGTTGCATTTAACTTTAAAAGATCCATCAATATCCCAAACGTAAGCTATTCCTCCGCTCATACCGGCTGCGAAGTTCCTACCCGTTAATCCAAGAATAACGACAGTTCCTCCAGTCATGTACTCGCAGCCATGATCACCAACGCCTTCTACAACAGCTGTAACACCAGAATTACGTACACAGAAACGCTCAGAGGCAATTCCGCGCATAAATGCTCGACCGCTCGTAGCTCCGTAGAGACAAACGTTGCCGACGATAACGTTGAGATGAGATTCAAACGTTGATGATTTTGGAGGGTAGATTACGATTTCTCCGCCGGATAGTCCCTTGCCAACGTAATCATTGGCATCTCCTTCCAAAGTAATATTGACACCACGTGCCAAAAATGCCCCAAAGCTTTGTCCAGCAGAACCTTTTAAAGTAATATTAATTGACTTGCCACTTGGCAAACCTTCTTCGCCATATTTCCTGTAAAACAATCAATATGAGCCAATTTTTAATTAGTAATAAATCAGAAACTTACATTGAAATATGATAGCTGAGGGTAGAACCAAACGCACGGCATTCATTATTGATAATCATATCAATATCAACCTTTGCCATTGATCCGTCAATAACATCCTTTGATTTTTCAAGAAGTTGATTATCCAAACGTTGTTCTAATTGAAAATCTTGGGTAACTGATCCACCAACAATATTAACACCAGGTCGAAGATGAAGGGCATTTTGTAATATTAAACTAAGATTTAAAGTTTTTGCTTTGGCACTTCCAGTTTCAGATGCTCGCAGTAAATCTGTGCGCCCAATCAGCTCCTGAAATTAAATACAATAAGTAATTTATTTAAAGTTGAAAAACAAGTAGCTTACTTGGAATTTTCGGACACCTAATGCCGCCATATGTTGTCTAACTTCTTCCGCAAGCATAAACATGTAATTGATTACATGCTCTGGCTGTCCTGTGAATTTTTTTCTTAGTACCGGATCCTGGGTCGCAATACCTACTGGACAGGTATTTAGATGACATTTGCGCATCATGGTGCATCCCATTACAATCAAAGGAGCAGTACTGAAACCAATTTCGTCTGCGCCAAGAAGTGCAGCTACAATTACGTCAAATCCTGTGGCAAAATAACAAAATTTAAACTGCTGAAAGAGTTGCAAACCTTATGAAAGAAAAAATACCTGTGCGTATTTGTCCATCAGCTTGAAGAACAATTCTGCTTCTTAAATTATTGAGTACAAGAACTTGGTGAGTTTCAGCAATTCCCAATTCCCACGGCAGACCTGCGTTCTTGATGCCAGTCCAGGAACTGGCTCCGGTACCACCATCATGTCCAGATACAACAATGTGCTCAGCTTTCCCTTTAGCTACACCAGCTGCTACCACTCCTACTCCAACCTAAACACAAATATTTTTTTTAAATGTAATCTAGAAAATATCATCTCCTTTTACCTCTGACACAAGTTTAACTGAAATTCGAGCTTGAGGGTTGGCACATTTAAGATCATAGATTAATTCTGCCAAATCTTCAATTGAGTAGATGTCGTGATGTGGTGGAGGAGATATAAGGCCTACACCGGCTACTGAATGCCGAGTTTTTGCGATATCTGAAGTAACTTTATATCTAAATAAAAATAAAATAATTATAAATTAAAAGAGGTGAGAAAAATAAATATGTGCTTACCCGGGTAATTCGCCTCCCTCTCCAGGTTTGGCTCCTTGAGCCATCTTGATTTGAAGATCATCAGAATGTGCCAAATACGAAGAAGTTACACCAAATCTTCCAGAAGCAACCTGTTTAATGGCAGACCTCTTTTGCGGATCCAAATACCTGTCAGCATCTTCACCACCTTCACCAGTATTGCTTTTTCCTCCCACTTTATTCATAGCGACAGCTAAAGTTTGATGTGCTTCCAAACTAATTGAACCAAAGCTCATTGCGCCTGTAGCAAATCGTTTAACAATTTCAGCCGCAGGCTCAATTTCTTCCAAAGGAAGCGACTGATCTGAAGTTCGAAGTTCTAATCTTCCACGAAGCATGCAATCGCGGACAGAAGCCATTGTTGCTTCGCGGAATTTTTCATACGCAGAATTGTTTTTATTAACTGCTGATTCTTGTAAAGCTGCTAATGCACCCGGATCGTTGAGATGTTTTTCGCCACCAGCACGCCAATGATAATTTCCAGGGTTACGCAGAACAAGATTGTCTGGAGCAGCGCGGTATGTGCAATGATGACGTTGGAATACTTCAGTAGCTACGAGTTCCATAGTTACGCCACCAATGCGAGATGGTGTACCACGGAAGCATTTGTCGATTATATCTTCAGCCAGACCGACTGCTTCAAAGATTTGAGCACCTTTGTATGATTGAAGAGTAGATATACCCATTTTAGCCATCACTTTTGCGATTCCAGTTTGCACTGACTAAATATTACAGCTATTAATTTTCCTCTTAATACTGATTCAGTAACTTACTTGAGAATAATTCTGGAATATTACTTCATCAGATAATGAAGTGTCAAGAGCCTGGTCTTCCCTTAAACTAGCAGCTAATTCTAATGCTAAGTATGGGCAAATTGCATCAGCACCATATCCAAGAAGAAGACAAATGTGGTGTACTTCTCGGGCTTCCGCTGTTTCAACAATAAGTGCTACTCGCATACGTCGTCTTGTTTCGATTAAATGATGATGAATTGCACCTACATTTCACGCATTTTATGAATAAATTTCAGGAGATTTCAGGAAGAAAATATGTCTGAAAATATATGATTATCTAATGTTGTACTCTATGAGAAACATACCAAGAACAAGTAGAGAACTGATAGGAACTCTTTCGGGTCCACCTTGTCTATCACTTAAGACAAGAAGTTGATGATTCATACTTTCTCTTTCTGCTTCTTCACATAGTGTTTGCACGGCTTTCGCTAGGCCTGTAGGCCCATCTGCTACGGGAAAAGTTGCATCCAGAACATGACAACTCCAGTTGCGGTGAGATGTCTTTTTCAACACTTCAAGATCTGATAAGGATAAAATAGGATGGTTCATCCACAACCGGTGCACCTAGCGCCATACAGTTATACAGTCAAGATATGCAAAAAAGGTACTACGAGATAATACTACGGTAAATACTATAAATTGTAATACAAGTTTTAACGCTTTAAAAGATGTCATAAGTAAAAGCGAGACAGGAATAATTGTTAAGCGATAATTTTTACCTGTTTAGGACTGGGTTGGAGAATGTTATCTTCCGGACCAATTGGACATTGTAGAGACATGACGACCTTCTCTCGGAATGGATCAATGGGAGGATTGGTAACTTGCGCAAAAAGCTGTTTGAAATAATCGTACATTAGCGGAGAAAAAGCGGATAAACATGCTAAGGGAGCATCGTTACCCATACTGCCTAGTGCTTCTTTCCTGAAATCAAAAGAAATAATTAATGCACTAAAAATTGACAGAAAATTATTCTAGAACCTCCATGAGTTTGCTCGTATCAGAATACACGAAATTTATAATTTCATCGATGATGACATACAAGGATTAGATTTTGCCTCGAACCGGAAAAGAAACGGTCAAGTCAGATCTCTTTTAGGTGAACGGTTTGGCGATCTCCAGGTCGAGGATGTAAACTGTATTCCAAATAAATATTTATTGTTCGTCTGGCGTTGAAGAAAAGTCAATTCTTCAAATTTTGTAGAACTCAAAATACCTTTTAAAATATTTTGAACATCTGTATTATGTAGAAATATGAATGAATTTAATAATTATGTAGCCAAATCATCAATATTAATAATCTTAATCATCTTTTGCACAAATGATTCTTGTAAAACGAGATATAAGTTAATAAACAATCAAGTGAAGTGGATTTCTGAGATAAATTCATTTACTCAACAAATCTTGCTTTCTTTCAAGTGATATCAAAGTGCTTTGATACTACAGTGAATCAAGTTTAGAAAGAGCTGCTATCGATGTGAACAGAAAATTATTCCGTATTAGGTACAGCCCTTTTCTAACTTAAAAATAATTTACATTTAGCTTGGGGCCGCACAAGTTTGTTAAGCCAAGTGTAACTAAAATTATTTCCTAGAAGGAACCTGAGCTTCATCTTCTATAGTCCAAGAGCCCCCTCGGAAATACTACCTTGAATCGTTAGACGATTCTTACGTATTCTAATCGATTCGTTGTGAAAACATTACCCTTAAAAGTCAACGGTGTCATTTTTAATTCTGCCAGAAGCAATTAATATTAATTATTTATTATGTGAATTTAACGCACAAACTATTTTTTTATACACTGGAACATGTATTTTTATGTGTAAAACAAGAAAAACTCACGGTGCCGAGTCTCATTCTGCCACAACCCCCGGCACCGTGGCTTCAAAGTGGTTGGAAATATCGATAAAGTACTTTTTTCTGTTAGACGAAAAAGTCCTGTATAAGAATTGTAGCCAGAGACCTGACGAATTCAAAGAACCAACGGTGCCGACTCTCATGCTGCCAGAAGTCCTTGGCACCGTGGATCAAAGCGGTCGCTCGCGCGGCCTATTTTTAGTCTAAATAAAATTTGCATACATTTATTTTTGATGCAACAGTACCTTAAAAGGGAGAGTGTAAGGTGTAGTATGGAATAATATTTGATATACTCCCATCCTATCATCTAAGAATGATTAAATCTAGAGTAACTAAGTGCCGAGGACTTCTGGCAACATGAGAGTCGGCACCGTTGGTTCTTTGAATTCGTCAGGTCTCTGGCTACAATTTTTGTATAGGACTTTTTCGTCTAACAAAAAAAGGTACTCGGCACCGTGAGTTTTTCTTGTTTTACACATAAAAATACATGTTCCAGTGTAATTTCCGAGTGTCTAACATAAAAAGGTAGTTTGTGCGTTAAATTCACATAATAAATGATTCATATTATTTGCTTCTGGCAGAATTAAAAATGGCACCGTTGACTTTTAAGGGTAATGTTTTCACAACGAATCGATTAGAATACGTAAGAATCGTCTAACGATTCAAGGTAGTATTTCCGAGCTCTTGGACTACTACGTCGAAAAATAGAAATAGTTTGTAATTTTGAACTAATGATTAAAAAGATATGATTTTAAATCTAATATTCTATAAGAATAAAAAACTATTTTTGATTTTGAATTAAATAAGTTACTTGTCTTGTTTTATTTTTGTATCATTGTTTTCTGAAAAAGATCCTTGGTCAAAGGATCGTAACGTCAAAGATTCAAATAAAATATACAGAATTTAAAATCAAAACAGTTTTTTATTCAATCAAATTCTGAAAAATGTATAGATTATCTAAAATTTTGTACCTCCAGTATCCTGAAGGAAACCATCAACAACTACTACCTATAGTTAGGCCGAAGTATTTTTTTGTTTTGTGATATGAAGTGTATAAACTTACTTATCATTTATCATTGGTAGAAGAAGCATGTAAATGGTCTCTGTGGAATAATTGTAAAGCGATAACCTCCTGTCGGAAAATCCACTAGGAGTAAATTTAGGAGTCAAAGAATTTCCACTCTCCACATGGGCTTTACGCAAATCTTCCATCAAAATCTACAATATAACATTAAAAACAATGAAATAAATTTTGAGAATATAGTATAACAAAAAACACATACTGATATACAAAAATATATTAACAGTGCTATAATCTACTGAAAAAAATTATTTACACTATTATAAGAATAATTTAAGAGTAGCTTCATTTAAATCTTAAAATAAAATATAATTATGCTTTTTCTCAAGCTATTTAACGATAAATTGATTCTTGTTGAACAATTGAATAGACGCTTGAGTGTTTCATCAATCAATTGACTTCAATAAAAAAAAGTTTTGAATTGCCATACTACAACTGATATTTTAAGATAATAAATACATCAATGACAGTAAGAAACAAAAATACACAATTCTACAGCTACAACACACAATCAAATAAAAATATTCCTACAGGGTGCACAAAAATCTACTACACAAACTGGCGTGCAGATAAAAAAAGTACACAAAACAAATATCTACTCAACACACCACTCACCATCTGTACATGGCCAGACCGGAACGAGAACAAAATAAAATAAATCATTATTATTATGTGGAAAAGATAAAAATGTGCACAATATAATATAAATTTTGAAAATATTTTCTCTAAAAATATAAACAATCTACCTGTAATTATAAATTAGTTATTTGATTTAAATTCTGAATAACTCCAAACTATATAATTTAATAGATTCATAGATATCACGTCTACAGTTTTGGGTGAACAATTAAATAAACGCTGGACAAAAACCAACCAGTACCGCAACGCGAAAAGTTCTGATAAAAAATAAGATTCCTGACCTGTTCTTTAAGCCATTCAGAATGTGGGCGGGATTGGGCAATAAATCGCTTCAGTTCTACGTCCTGAATTACAGCTTTTTCGTGGGTGTCTACTAGCAACATTCTTCCAGGTTTCAGACGACTCTTTAAGATGACTTCGGATGGCTCAACATCGTACACACCAACCTGTAAAGAGAAGAACATTCTTGCAACAGTCGTTTATAGCTCTGGCTGTCAGGTCAGAGAAATAAAAAGTATGAATTATAAAGAAATGGTCTTAAAAAAATACCTGCTTCATTTGCCATTTTTTATTAATAAAATATACTCACTTCGCTAGCCATCACCATAATATTGTCCTTCGTAATATAAAACCTAGATGGTCGTAGACCATTTCGGTCCAAAATAGCACCAATGTATCGTCCATCAGTAAAACTAATTAAGGCCGGACCATCCCAAGGTTCCATAGTGCATGAAGCCCAATGGTAATAGTCCCTCTTTTCTTTAGTCATTGTTGGATCATTCTGCCAAGCTTCTGGTACCATTGTCATAACAGCCTAGAAAATATTTATTAGCCAATTGTGTAATAGGTTAAAATAGGCCAAAATCTTACTTCTGGTAAAGTACGTTGGCCAATACGAACAAGAAATTCTAGAACACAGTCAGCAGAGCCAGAATCTGATAGATTTGGTTCCACAACTGGGAACGTCGATGCAAGTTGACTTCCGAATTTGTCACTTTTCATAACACCTTCTCGGGCCTTCATAAAATTGACGTTTCCTCGGAGAGTATTAATTTCTCCATTGTGCGCTAACATTCTATAAAAACATACATGATATAACATTTGGGAAATTCATTTCTTTAATCAAAAGAAACGTGTGTTTGAGTTGTTGTAAATTAGATTTTTGAACATAATGCTAATAATAACAGAAACAATTTATTTGGCAAAATGACAAATTGTTTTTTAACAGCGAAAATATCTAAAATCAGACTAAATTGGCATCAGAACGGATAATTCATCTTCTCTATTACAAGCATGGCGTAATGATACGGCCAAAAATCTTTGCATTATTTCTCACCTTAACGGATGAGCTCTTTCCCAACTAGGAAAAGTATTGGTTGAAAATCTTGTGTGCACTAAAGCCAAATAAGTATCAAACAGTGGGTCGCTTAAATCCACAAAATAGGCCCAAAGTTGATCAGCTGTCAACTGTCCTTTGTATACAACAGTTCTAACTGACAACGAACATATGTAGAATCTTTTCCCGGGGCTATGGATCGTATGAGTTGCTCTTTTCCTCAGCATAAAAACAGCAGTGTCTAATTCTTCATCGGAAAATTGCTTCCCTTCTTGAGGAGCAACAAATACTTGTCGCATAAATGGTTCGGAGTTTTTGGCCACTTGGCCAATGGTTGCATTGTTGGTTGGGACAGTACGCCAGGCTAGGACATTCAGTCCTAAGTCAATGGCGAGTTTGCCGAATTTGTCTTCGGATTCTGAATGGTGGGTTTTGTCGAGGAAAAAGATTCCGGTAGCGTACTGGCCGAAAGCAGGCAGTACCACATTTTGAGATTCTCTACAAAATAAAAAAGTATTTTAAAATCACATACTACAAAAGGCTTAAAAATAATTTTTTTATCACATACTTCTTTCGTTATTACTTAAATTCTTTGGGCTGAGTATATTGAATTGTTTTAAATTTTAATGTAGGCTAAGAGGCAGAGAAATTTTTGGACAACCAATTTTTTATGACTAGAACTTCTTTAAAATATTTTTTATCCTACAAGAAATAGAGAAACAAATCCTCATAAATTTTGAAGTTGCAAAAAGACAAATGAAATTATGGTACAACTTTGGGGCAAAAGAGAAAGTAGATACTCTCTTTTACCTATAAAAAAATTAATTATTTAATAGATCAACAATGTTATCATAGCAAGAAGGTGTATTCTAGCTAAAACAAATATCTTTACAACCTATTCATGTCATGTGAACAAAAATTCATTTCATCAAGTTTGTTTATTTACCAGTTTTTTTGTTCAAGGCTCGGCATTTCAATCGCCAAATAGCTTTATTTGATGGATTAGCAACAACTATTGGGAGGGGTGGATTATGGGTGCGTCATAAATTAATAAAAAAATATATTTTGTATTGCCGTTTATAAGAAATTTAGAGCGGATCGAACGGAGATTAGTCAGTAATTTTAATGTTGCATTTTGATGCATAGAAAAATGCACCGTGTCATACACAAAATTTTGTGCATTTCAATGTATTTTTCTTTGCATCAAAATACAGCATTTCATGCATCGCATCAAGTGGCTCTAAGAGTTGTAGGGATAAAATTTATTTGAAAAATGGACAATTGCAGCATGCAGGTAACAGAATTAAAGAGAACATCAAATGGTTTGTCGATATATTGAGAGACAAAGCAATAAATTTCAAGAAAAAGACATGAAAAGTAACTAGAAACAATAGACAAAAGCTGAAATTCACTTGAAACTAATATTCCAAATTATAAAAAAAACCTGTGTGAATATGTGCAAGGGCTGATAGAAATTATGAACTAAAAAAATTTTGAATTTATTTGATTTAAATCAGCATTATTTGATTTTTTCAATATTCCGATCTTTTTTTAATTTGTAAGTCAGTTATTATTGAGGAAACAAAATTTTTGTTTATTTTAATAATTAATGAAATTAACAAAAACCAACAAACCAATTTTTCTGAAAGTCGGTCATATTTAAAGAACACGGTAGCATATTTACAAAAACATATTTTAATTATTAATGAAACTAACAAAAATCAGTCAACATATCAGTTTTTCTAAAAATAATTCAATTTTTAATAAAACACAGTACCATTTTTATTTTGTTATATGTATTTAACAAATAATAAACAAAGTAAATAAAAAAGACTTTGAATTGCTTATTATGAAACCTTCAAGTTGAGGCATCCTTAACATATCTTCCTTATGTCAACTTTTTATTCTATGACCAGCCTAAAGGCAGAGAAAGTGTGAACTCTAAAGCTTCCCTTAAAAGAATACTTAAAAAGTAATTGCTCACATTTACAGATATTCCAATTGATAATTTCACATAAAACTGTCAGCTTGAATTAATTTAAATTCTTAAGAAATAGATTGAGCTAATTTTCTTGAGATTGTTATTATTTTTACCTGAGCTCCTTGGCGTATAAGTTGTGGGGTATGGCACAAAGTACACCAGCTCCATCTCCAGTGTCATTATCACAGGCGCAAGCACCTCGATGGTTCATCCGCAAGGATAGCGTTTCGGCATCCCGAAGGATTTTATGGGAACGTTTTCCATCAATAGCAGCGATAAATCCAACTCCACAGGCTTCTTTTTCTAGCTGAGGGTCGTACAGGCCTTGTGCGCCAGGAGGCAGCCACGGTTCGCCCATTACGACCTAGAAAAAGAAATTACTAATAAAAATATGATTGAGTTTTAAAAATTAAGAGGATGTACTACTTTGCTTCAAAAGACCCAAATAGATTATTATTATTATATTATTAAATAAACTGCAAAATAAAAAAAATGTGTTTGGCATGGATTGATAACTGTTTCTTAAAGACATTTTGAGATATATCTATCTCCTGTTAGACGTTAGAATTTATTTTTAGCCAAGGATAGAATAGAGATTGATATTCTTTAAAATATATCCCGAGGACAAATCTTTAAAGATAATTGTATGAATTGCCATAAATCATTTAATAATGCATTAAAAAATTGCAGTATGCATGAGCGGTACATCAAACACGGAAATTAATAAATAAACATTTATAATTTATTATAAATAAATATTTATATTCACATATCAGAGCAAGATAAATATTATTTCATTATTATCGTTTTAGATTAAAAACTGTGACAATTTAAAATTCTAAAAATTAAAACTAGCACGTCAATGAGATATGTCTAGTTGCATAACATATTTTGCATGTAAATAAAACAACTGAGGTTTAAAAAAATAAGTATCAAACAAGGAAAAAATAAGTGGGGGAAAACATAAGGTTGTCTGTGTTTTGATTACTTTGATCAATGAAAATACGCATTGAACTTTGGTACTCGGATAAAGTACTAAAAAACGTCAATTTTAATTACTATATATTAGCACTAGGATCAAAATTTGCTAAAGCATTTAAAGAAAAAATTATAGTGAAAAGTTATTTAAAATAGGAAATCTAAGTATACTTCTATATATTAGAAAACAGTAACCATTGCAACCATTTTATCAATAATAATAGTTTTAGATAATATCGGAGGCAAAGTTATTCCGGGAGATATCGGCCCTTGGTACATCTAAACTTTGCGTTTCAAACTTATTGAATTTTTGATAATTTTCGTTTATTTGTTTATCATGAATTTACTGCCTAGATCAATACCTAATCTAGAGAGAACTATAAAAATAGATTGAACATTTCCTTTGGAGTTTCATGAAATTCAATCATCTTCAAATAAAAATTATAGAATTATTCTTGGAAATAGATAAGGACGCAATTTATACGTTGCTAAAAATAATATTTTTTGTAATCTAATTTTTTAACCGACTAATGTTCTAATAGTTTTGTATAAATATTGAACTTTATCTGTCAAATAAAATGTTTCTTCTAAAACCGTAATTAAAATAGCATTTAACGAGCTGGTTTTCAAGGCGCTAAATAAAATTCCAAACACATCTTGGCAAATCTGTGGTTTTAGACATTCTGAACGCGATCTGAAACTAGCTTCAATCATTTTTTTATATTAGTATTTAACATTTATTTATTTTAAAAATATTTGGGCTGTCTAAATTTATATTTGTGAGAAAGTAACTTGTTTCATAAATTCTTTAGACACACGTAATATAATCAAAAATATTCTAAAAAAAATGTTGAATATTGATGTAAAAAACAATTGAAGCCCTATCTTCGGCCCGTGTTTATTGGGCCAAAGCAACTTCAGGTCATGTTCAAAACAACTGAAGCCAGGGATTTGCCAAGATGTATTTGAAATGCTATTACCTGCATTTTTTAATGTTATCTCATTCTAGTCTACCATTAATTTTTCATCTATTTTCTTGAGCGTTTATAATAAACTATGATAAGAACAAAAGTTTAATTAATTTTTCTCTGCAAAATACATCTTTTTTCAAACAAACTCAAAAAGTGAACTATTTTTTGTAGGTACTTTTGAACTAAAAATGAGATAATCTCTCAGAAAAAGAAAGAAGATCCTTAGTCAAAGAATCTAAACGTCAAAGTTTCAAATAAAATATACCAAATTTAGTACTACTACTATTGTAGCGAATAGGACTTCTAGAAGCCGGTTAAACGGGTGGCAAACATAACTGAGTCGTATGGCGCCAAGGACGTGGTGACATCTGGTGAAGATTTCTGAAAGCCCACTAGAAGTTTCTGGAAGCTTCGAGAAACTATAGGCGAGGATATATAAACCCGGGACTATTTCGAGCAGGGAGGAATCATAGTTACTGGTAGTTCGGATACCGAGTGCGTGGAAGTGAAAATAAATAAGTGAACTAGTCGAAATAAATAAGAAACAGTGGAAATAAATAGCAGACAATGTTATTGTGTAAATAAAAAATAAGTTTAGTGTCAATGTCTAATTTTAGCGCCGATTATAAGTAGTATTTATTAGTGAATATTTTGTTATATTAAGATGAAAAAGCTACATAAAAATTATCAAACACCAATCTAATTTTTTTTATTTAAAATTTCTCCCAATAGAAATTAATGTCTATTTCTAAAATATAATACTGGGTGATCATGTATAATTGAACGTCACGTGAATTGTGAAAATTTATATTCTGATCAAAATTATCTTCAACAGAGTAAAGTTAGTATAAGATATGTACATATTTTATTTATATCTTATATTTCGAACTATGTGATGAATATTTTTGTCAATCATGTTCATAAGAATAAAAAAGTGAATACAAATTGTATATATTATTAGAGTATTGCAGCCTGTCCTCAAAAGCGCAAGAATTCTGATAGGATTCAACGACATTCACAAAAAATTGTATTTATCTAATATAGGGTAGATAATTTTATTGGAAAAATATATTTTTTGAAAATATTTAGTTCATTGGACTGTCTATTTCTAGTTGTGTAATATGAATATCTACACCATTACAAATCTAGTGTATCTAATTTATATTACTAGGTCAAGAACATATTAAAATAGCATAAGAAACAACTTAATTTGTTTAACTGATTCAAATCAACTTTATCAACACATAAATTTATTATTTGTAGAATCTATTAATTATTGAGCTTGATTTTTTCAGGAATTTCTATTTAATGTACAAGCATTAAAATTTAGAAAAGGTATAAAAGTAATAATGCTGTTTGATTTCATTATCTTTACTTGTTATAAAAATTGACAGAAGCTGCATTTGGATCTTTGATCTCATTACGTAGTTTGAAAATAATTTATTTAACGAATAGTCGATGCAAATTATTCTGCGCAATACATTGTTGGGCTGGTCTTGTAAAATAATAATGATTTTAAATTATACTGCATTGAGAGCCTATTTAAAATTTTATTATTCAAAGTCGATAACTTTAAGAACGTAATAAAATTTCGCATAACAAAAATGACATAGTGATAAAATTATTAATTATATGCTATATTGGTTTATATTTTCATCAAAAATAGTTGAAAAATTTCAAATTTCTTAAAAAAAACATAACCTTGTCCAGCTTAATACGAAAAAATAATTTGTAAACAGAACTCTTAAAGCGGGTTTTAGTGTCATTATATTTTATCTAACACGGATACATCACGAAAATATATCGTGATCATCAAGTTAATATCATATGTCACACTTTCATTCATAAATTGATTAGTTTTTTATAAGTAAAAACTGCAATATTGATAAGTGCATGAAGTCTAGCACTTAGTAAAATTCACCTGGAATAATTATTGCTAACCAAATATTTATGCTCGTTAAATTTGTATAAACAATAATCAAGTTTAATTCAAAACAAATAAATATGAAGGCCGTTTACTTTACTGCATATTTTGTCCTACGTATGAGAATAGCCGATAATTAAAATTAACCTAGAAATATATACTATTTATTGCTATATTTCAAGCGTGTTTCATAAATCTTTGGATTTAAAGTTACATAACATTAGCTCATCGTATTTTACTCCATAAACCCTTTCATTTGATACCCTTCAAGGGGTTTGTGAAGTAAAAGATAATTCGCCATCTTGGGGCGTCCGCCATATTGGATTTACAATACAAGTGAAGTGATAAAATTAATTATCATGGGAATATATCCTATCTCTTTCTTATTTATTTATTCTAACATACATTCATCTTTGTCTGTGTTATTTTAGAGAAGCTTCTATGATTAGTGAAGAGAGCCCAATGATACCAACTTAATTACAAACGATAAATTTTTATGAAAAAATTACAATTTTAATATTTAGCGTTGCTTGTATTTATAACTAGATATATTTGTTGAAATATTTATAAATATTTTCTTTATTTTTTCATGTTGATGTTTTTCTCACGTTGAACAAATTAATTATTGAATGTAGCAAAAATACAATTTTTCTTTTTGAATAATTTTCCCATTTATTCAGAACAAGACTTTCAGTATTTCAGTAATATTCTGGCCGCAATCCAAAATTTTCAGGAAAAAATTACAATTACATAACTTTTGAAACTAACTTCGAGCACGTGAATATATTTCTTAGAAGCTGTGTTTACTTTTTCAAGAAACCATTGTCTGCTGTAATAATAATTCCTCCAACATTTTTATGTGCATAAATTTATGTCTCTTTTTTATATTCTTTTTATTTTTATGTACTAGTGTATAATATTAAGGTTATTCGCCCAGTTTCCGAAAGTCAAAAATAATCTAGGTTTTTATTCTAGTGTCGTAAATTTATTTATTTTGACTTGAGTGCTTTTCTCGTGAAATATCTAGCAACAGCGCACCTAGCAGCTGTCACCAGCAAGTTTCAATTTTAAATCCACTGTCTTTAATTCGAATACTTGATGATATATTCATTAAGTTTATTTATGAATTTTATTTGTTTATATGTTTATATTTAAAAATGCCAGAAGAATCAAGTAAAAATGTAAATATTGGCAACATTGTTTCTCAAAATTGAATTCAGAACTTAATTAAATTATAAATCCTTTAATGAAAAAAAAAAAAACAAGTATTTCTTCTTTCAAATAGATTGATTCCCACGTGAGCATTTCAAGAATGCCCCAAAAATTTTATCATCCAGAATCAGTAGGACGAAGATCAAATACCCAAAAAAATTGTGCAATAGTTGAACATAAGCCAGAATGTACATCCGACCAAAGAAAATACAGAAGTTCTAATCGCTGCATAAAATAAGGCACAAACTGTAGGTGTCTTGTTTTTCTTTTCATTTGTTTCAGTGGATCACGAGGGATCCTAGTGTTTATAAACTAGATTAGTCAACTAGCAATAACACCTGCGATAATTATAACACACAGTCGTAAATAGAATATTGAAAGCATATTTAGACCTTTAGAGCTAATAACAATAACTTATCAGCAAAGTTGAAGTTGCAGGAATTTTTAAACATCAATATTTGCATTTTTCAATTACTTGACATAATAAAAAATATGATAATCATTCTAATAGAACGTCAATAAAATTGTTTCACATTTAGAATTTGCAAAAAACATTTAAAATTTGAAAAATTTGAGTTGTTCCGCTTAAAATTCCCTGGTACGTTTAAAATTCCCTGATATTTTCCGGTACCAATAGATTGACAGTTGATGCAACTGACCATCAACTGACAGATAGCCAAGGATGATTTTTTTGGTAATTTAGAATTGGTTCGCATTTTGGCAAATCAAAAGTCTTAAATTGACTGTTCTTAACTGGAATAGACTATAGAACAATAAACCACTATTGAATTAAAATTTGAATTAAGGGGAATTGCAAACTGTCAAGTTTGTAAACAGTGTTATATGTTAGCTTAAAGTTGGTACAATTGATGTACAAGTACATGACCGTTTGAAAATTATATTTCAAAATATGTGATTGATAGAAGTTTTGTTTATTTATAATAGTAAATGATTACTTTAAAGCTGATTTACTATTGTGGTACATTTATTGTCAGTATCAAAAATTTATATTCAAATTTTTGACTGGTGTCATTTGTAAGTTGAGTGTAAAAAAGGTAGGAGAATATTTCCATTCATAATTTTTGATTTCAATAATTTTACTTGATTGATTATACTGAATACAATGTTAAGTATTATAATCATAAGTACAATCAACTTATCTATTCAACATCTTCAAACACTTTTTGTAAGTGATTAAAATTTTGATAACATTCACACTTATCATGAATCATTTTTGTGAATGCCAGATTTGTTATCAACTTTTTTTGCTGAACTTGAAACAAGGCTAGTGAACTATCAATTGCCCAAAAACTTGCATAAGTAAGCTATTACAGAATTGTAATATTTTTTTGACAGTAAAAAGCGTCACAAATATTTTATCTTCAAACGATTATTAATAACAAGTGTCAGATTTTAACGACGCATTTAAGAATCTTTTTTAGGAAGTTTCGTAAACTGGCGCGTTATAAATTATGTCACAAGATTTGTGAATGGGTTTATACCTGTGGAGAAGATAATACTAATTTATCTTTTTCTGGTACACAATTCCAGCCAGGTGGAACTAAAATTTATCCCTTACGTAATATTTGAGTCAGAAATAGTTTCATTTTAATTTATAATTTCTTTTAGGAATGCAGCAACTATTATAAAAAACTGTGATGAGCTGAAGTTTTTTTTGTATAAAAAAGTGGAATTGCAAAAGAATCTAATCTGTTCGGACAGCAAAACTTAATCAATTTTTTATCTCAAAGTAAACTCATGAAATGGGCCAGCAACGTGCTTTCGAGTATTGATCCTACATCAACAGCTGAGGACTTGCGCAAAATTTCAGCAATTTGAAAGACATTCAGAGGACAAATACTGCCCTAAAACCGGCATCGAAATAGGGCGGATCTTAAAATATACAGAACTAGAAAGATATATAAATAGAAGAATATATAGTAACTTGTATAAAACACATGTCAAATATATCCGAAACGCGACAATGTTTCGCAACTATGAAAATTTTAACATTTGACGATCATCACTTTATTATGAGCTAATGATTGGTTGACAATTGATGATTGTCAATTGTTTTATCACAGCAGATTTGCTTACCTTACAGAGCTGGGAAGATACACTGCAATTCACGAAAACGTCAAAGGATCACTAGTTTATGAACAAAATTGATTACTTGATCACTAAATACACGTTTGGCGTCTTAGGTGATATGTAAATATTACTAAATTATTTAATTTAAGTGAGATAAATTTTTGCCGGTGTTTTGCATGCATTCAACCTTCTGTAACACGAGCCAGACATGTAGTAATATTGCTTTTCCTCATGAACTATCAAGTTTGGAGGGGACTGTTACAAAATCGAGAAACTCCGATCAGCAACGAAAACAGACGACATTTTATTTACTAATTTGCATTATCAATTTGGAAAATTTAAATTTTCGACTTTACCGAATGATAAGTAAAATGTACTGAAACTACCAAAGAACTGGCATGAAAATATGTGACCAAACTAATAAATATATGAAGTTCTGATTAAAAAAAGAAGCGAGCAGAACACAAGGACATCTGATTTTGACATTTGTGGTTTATAATTAACGCAGATTAAATCATGCGAAGAAGTGTGTTATGAATAAAAATTTATAATTAATACAAAAGCAAACGACAAATATGTATTTGTACAGTCAGCCAGTGGAACATCTTGACTGATTGAGTCAACTATGTAGGACAGACTTTCTCCTCATCTACTTTCTTTAAAAAAGTATAAAAGTCTGCCCAAATAGTTTTGTTTTATTTTTGATATTCTTATCAAGACCAAAAATGAATATCATTAAGCTGAATCGCATAATAAATCAGAGTTCTTATTTACAAACAGTGTATCAATTTAGTAAACGTCAGCAATTTTTATCAACAAGTAGCACAAATCATTCAAAGTTAGCTCCTGATCAGAAGCCCAATTGGAATAGGGCTGTAAGTGAAGCTGAGAAAATAGTTGGTTATCCAACATCCTTTTTTAATTTGAGATGGTTGCTTAACGACGAAGTAGCTAATGTTGCTCTTCATTTGAGAAAACTGGTTGGATCGAATCATCCGTTACTTAAAACAGCAAAGTAAGATAAATAATTTATTAATATGGAAAAGAAAATATTAATACTTTGTTTTAGGAATTTGTTGTACAATGGTCGGAATACAATGCAAACTTGGGGACTTATTGTGCTTCTTCTGTCTAAAGCTGCTGGTCATTCGCCAAATATTCCCGACTTAGAGCAAGACAAAGCTGCTGGAGTCTTACACAGCCAAAGAGCTCTCGCAGAAATCACAGAAATGATTCGTACATCATACGCAATTCACAAAAGCTTAATTAATCTTCAAAATTACAGCGATAAAGATGGTGACATGTTGTTTGGAAATAAAATTTCATTATTAAGTGGTGATTATTTATTAAGTACTAGTTGTGTTGAATTGGCAGCTTTAAAAAACCAAGAATTGGTTGAATTAATTGGAGCAGCTTTAAGAGACCAATCTGAGGCAGAATTTGTCGGACCTAGAGATAATCAAAATATGCCCTTACCTGCCAAACCTAAAAATTTAGGTGATCAAACACAGAGAATAATTGGAAGACCGGATGTTAAGCCGCTGGCAGTTGTTGATGCTTTGGGAGACGCAGAAGCTGAATGGACTCTACGACATGTTCTAAGCGCCGGAAGTCTGCTCGGTAAATCCTGTCAAGGAACATTAAAATTAGCAGGACATCCAGTAGAACTTCAAGAGAAAGGATATTTATTTGGAAAACATCTAGCTTTAGCTTGGCAGGCATGTTTAGATCGCGAACCTTTCCAAACAGAAAGAAAAGGAACTTTTAGTCTAGTTAGTGCTCCAGTAATGTTTCAGCTAGAACATGACCCAAGTTTGTACGCAGAAATCGAAAAAGGAATGGATAGTATATTAAATGTTGATTTTGATCTTATTCACAAAGCTGTTTTATCTGGACCCGGGTTAGAGAAAACAAGACAGTTGCAAAAAGAGCATTCACAAGCTGCGTTAGATGTATTGAAATTATTTTCAGAATCTGATGCTAGGACTGCCCTAACTAATATTATTGTTGCAATGCAAGACTTGTGAGTCTTCCGAATTTGATACATCGAATATTTTTATACCTGACTGAGTATTGTTATTCTTAATCTTGTATTTCGGTGTTTTGGGTCTAATGGTCTATTTAATTTAGTAAAAGAATAACTGAATCGATTAAAATGGAAATTACACACTTTCTACAAAAAATATTTTAAATGCGATTCATTTATTCATTAGAGTAATAATATTTAAATATGTTACCTACCTTAAGTAACCACTGCTCAAATATACATATATGAAGAATATAGTTGTTATATTCTTGCGTTATATCAAATATTTATTATTACAATTTAAACTTTTGTAACCAGAGAAATTGTACTTAAAGCTGTTAATAATTTTAATATAACAATAAATTTATTTATATAATATATCTTAGACTTTCAAAATATAATATTGACTAAAATTTGTACGAAATAAATCAACTACGATCCAAACAATTCTTTCATCAGATCACATTTAGGTTTCTTCACATCAGTAATAACGATGTTATCTCCATTATCAATAGCTTTCAACTTCGCAAGAAGTTTCTTCTTATCCTCGTGATCTACTTCCGGTTCAGATATGTTTAATGATTTTGAGGTTGTTTCACTTAGCAAATCTTCTTCAAAACTATAATTCTTTTTGTCGTTTAAAAGATGGTTCATCAAACTATCATTTCTACTTTTAGTTGCCAGAAGAGTATAATCAAAAAAAGACATTTCATCCCCAGAATTATTCAACTGTGATAATTTTTCTTGTTTGGCATCATTTTCTTTCAAAGTCTGCATAATAATTTCTGTTTCTTTCATCGAAGTTTCATAATCTTGAGTGTGTTTTTCTATAGTGTTGCTGGTAAATCGAAGATCGCTCATAATTTCTCCCTTATATTTCTTCATTTCTTCGTCAATTTTCTCTTCAATTTTACCGGTCTTCTTGTTCCAATTATTTACTATTTCTTTCAGTTGGTATTCGGAAGATGATGAATCTAAATCCGGATCCTGGTCCTGGTCCGAACTTTTTGAGGTAATTGAAATGGAAGTTTCTTCAATTTCAGTCAGGAATTGTAACTGAGACGAGCTTGAAGACTGTGAATCATCATTATTCACCAAATCAGAGCTTTTATGCAGAACTTTTTCCTGGTCTTTATCTACTACTGGAGGGGGATTTGTCAAAATAATTTTAGATTTTTCTTCAGTAAATTGAACAACTGGTTTATTTTTATTTTTACTGCAAGGTCGTTTCTGGGATTCATTCAGTTTAACCTAAATATGCATAAATAAATTTTTGAATTTAAATAATTAGAAATAAATTTACTTGCCTCAGATGAAGAAGCCATTTCTTGAAGTTGACTAATCGCCCTATGTAGTTCTCTTTGGGTCTGTTTATGTTTAGTGATTTCCGAATTCAATTTAAATTTATAATTTTTTGTTTCCAGCATCAGTTTTCTATTTAAAACATTGATAGTATTTTCATTTTGCCGCAGGCGCTCCTCCAAATCTTCCACTTTAAGCTGAAGTTCTCTTCTTTCTTCTAAATTTTTGTTTTTACATAAAGATAAAAGATGCTTATTTTGATCCTTCAAAGAATTGATTTCTTCATCTTTATTTTTAATCTGATCTGATAGATCTTTAACATTTTTGCGCAAATTTTTATTCTTTACTTGAAGAACGCGAATTTCTTCTTGGTGCGACTCTAATACTTGAGGTAATTGGGCGTTTGCTCCTTCATACCTTAAAAATAAATATTAAAATCTTTTTGGAAAATACAATCCTGAAACTTACTTTGATAAAGCCTGGCCCTGTCGTCTTTGCAGATTTTTCAATACTTTATTTTCATTGACGAGTTGCTGGAAATATTTATAATAAATTTATGTCACTGACCTACGATATATCAACTTACAGTTATGTGATAATTCGCATCATTCAACTGGTTTTGTAAACTTTTAAACCGTAATAACTTTGCGCTCAAAACCCTTTGAGTTACTGGATTATTGGAAGGCCTCCTTATACCTGATGCCAATGGATGTAAAGGTTTCCGTTTTTGTAGAACACAACTTGAGTTTGACGAACATAATGTTTCACAACTGACCCTTTAAATTTAAAACCTGATAAGAAATGTGAATTATATGTTTTATATTTTCTTACCGTCGGTCTGAACGTTTTGAGTCTGAATGGCTACTTACAGCTGCCATTGAAAAATAAATAATAACATGTATATTTTTAAAAGCAAAAAATTATGACAGTCTGCAATGTAAAACTACTATTGTACTTTTGTTTGTAGTGACAGTTGCTATGGAGATATGTCAAATTAATAATGTAAATTTTTGCAGCACTACCCAATATTATTATATCGCAAAAATCAATCATTCGTAAAAAATTATAGTAACATCATTTAATAACAAATATTGTACATTTAATAAATACGTCAGAATAAAATGAAAATTTATATACAGTAAAATTTCACTATTTATTATTTAACAAATGAATATTATTCTTTTTGATTTTGTGCCTCCCATAATTTGTAGTATAAACTTTTAGGGTTTTTGATCAAATTCCAGTGAGTGCCTCTTTCTCCAATTTGTCCATTTTCTAGCACTAAAATTTCATCTGCGTCCCTGACGGTACTCAATCTGTGGGCTATACAAATACTTGTTTTGCCTTCAGTTGCTCTTCGGAGGGCTTGTAAAATATTCTAAAATAAAATTCCATTAAAAATTATTTATAATTTCTATCGTTTCAACGTACATATTCAGTGATGGAATCAAGAGAACTAGTAGCCTCGTCAAAAATTAAAATAGGAGAGTTTTTCAGAATAGCTCTTGCGATAGCAACTCTTTGTTTTTCACCTCCTGAAAGTTTGAGTCCTCTTTCTCCTACTTGAGTATCGTATCCCTTAGGCCAAGTAACAATTGAATCGTGTATTTCGGCCATTTGGGCAGCACGTATTACTTCTTCATTTGTTGCGTGAAGGTCCCCGTAATGCAAGTTATGTTGTATTGTGTCATGGAATAGAACTGAATCTTGTGGAACAATTGAAATTGCACGACGAAGACTTTCTAAATTTACATCTCTTATATCTTGATTTCCAATTAAAATTCTACCATTGTCCGGTTCGTAAAATCTAAATAATAACCGGACCATAGTTGATTTTCTATAATAAAATTATTTATTAATTGATTGATTTTTAAACGCTATCAATTAAAATTACCCAGATCCGGATCCACCAACAACGGCAATTTTTTTACCAGGCGGAATTGTAAAAGATAAATTATTGAAAATTGGTTTACCAGGTCCGTAACTAAAACTTACATTTTCGAATTGAATACTAGAATTTTTAGCATCAACGTGTAAATAAGGGGCGGCAGGTTTATTCTATAATAGAATATTTACATAAAATGTATGATTATATCTTTTTGGTGTGAACAGACCTTTATAGCAGTATCAACTGTCATTAATGTGAACATAGTTTGCATGTCAATTAAAGCCTGTCTAACTTCTCGATAAACGCTTCCTAAAAATCCAAGTGGTACTGACAATTGAAAAAGTAAACCATTCACCATTACAAGATCACCTACAGTCATATTTCCTGCAATTAAATTCAAATTTAAATTTATCATATTTACTTGGGTATTAAATGTACCTTTAACAATTTCATTAGCGGTTAAGACCATGATAGCGCTCAAGGCAGCACTAAATATGGCATTTTGTCCAAAATTTAACATCGCTAAACTTGTACTAGTCTTTAAACTTGCTACCTCATACTTTCTTAGCGATTGGTCGTACCGATTAGCTTCAAATTTTTCATTATTGAAATACTGTAAATATTTTATTTGAACAAGTGTTTATGATTTTATTGAATGTGCAATACCTTTACAGTCTCAAAATTGATCAAAGAATCGATTGCTTTGTTGCCAGCTTCATTTTCCGCCTTATTCATATTTATTCTAAATTGTGTCCTCCATTGTGTTACTAATAGCGTGTAAGCCGCATATATTCCAACGCAGCCCATAGATATTCCTATTAAATTTGGCACCATTAGAACAAAAATATTATATTAGCCCCGACGGGGTCGTCCACATATTACATCAAACATAAACGGGAGCAAATTTAAAGTTTAAGGAGTCAAACAAATACAACAAAATGTTACATGGAGAAAGGAAATAAAATCGTAATTTGTTTCGTGTTTATGCCAGCCATACAGGTATCTCCACCGCTGTAGTGTCAGCGTAACTGTGGAAACGATACAAAATAAGCGCAAGCGTATTATTTACACGAGCCACCTGATAATGCGCAACTCTGTTACAAGATCCAGTTTATTCTCTTCAATAATAATAACTTCCAGAAATAATAATTATTGTAAACAACAATAACACTATTATTTAATCTTGATGTGAGCAAGAGAACCAAAAGCACAAGTTGACATTCAGATTTAGCAAATATCGAAACAAATGGATCAGGGAGAGGTGCTATAAGCATGAATCCACAAACATTTTACTGCTACGTGTTCAATTGGTGATAAAACTGATACGCGAGAAAGACCTACTTCACGCACGGCCGTGAAAAAAAATAATTACAACATAATGAATACTGAATAATCACCAATTAATGCCTATAGTTCAAAAAATAAGCCCCATTTCGATGTATGGATGTTTCAACTTGAACAGGATGCAATAAAATCTGTTCCGGGGATAAATTTGTGTTTGCTCCGCCTGTAATAATTATTTATAACAAGTTAAAGTTCAAATCATGATGGAATAGTATATTTTACAACTAGTATTGGAATAGCCCTAATTTTACACGAGTGAACGGTTCGCGAGTGTGTTAAAGCCATTCCAATACATGTTGTAGACTATACTTTCTTTAACAAGGTTTTGGAAACACCAATATTCCAGAAGTAACTTTGAAAATTATGAAACGTCAAACGTATAGCCAGAAAAGAATATCTGAATTGTTGAGACGTAACCATAGTTACCAAAATAACAGCTTCTGATTCGTCAAAATGATTCTACACGGTTACAGTATATTATTCTCACACGACATGTGGAATGTCCTCTATTCCAACATAATTTTTGGTTATGGAATATGCAAATTCCATAACAGTGTTGGAGAAATTATATTCCCGCTATCCGTCAAAGGCTTGGAGTATATTTTATTTGCACTCAAGTACTTATGGGCTCCGAACATGTAAACATTGCATGGCATATTTACATTAAATCAAACGTAATTCTACAATGGACTTTGTTTTTCTCTTTTTAGTTTCATTTTTGACAATAAAGTTTTTTGAAATTTCTTTTTTCGAAAATTGTCATTAAAAGTGAACATTTACAAGGCAACTAGAAACATGCGAAATTATTGTTTTGTCTACAGGAAGTGAAATACTTCGCAGCCAGGATGCGAAATATTTGGATAAACTGTATTGGTATCATAGCAACATTAAAAGTGACATTGATTGATTCGAAATGTCCAAATTTTCTTATTACATTTTTAATAATTTTGAAACGGGGTTCTTGAAAAAACGTTGTTTGATACACGATTGCGAAATTCTTTTGCATTATCTTTTATTCTTGAATGCAAAAGTGACATTTCGCAATCTAGAGTCAAAAATAACTATTTAGTCCTCTTTATTTTTTCAAAAATAAACCAAGTAAAATTCTTTAAAAATCTAGCTTGTTTTTGCAGTCGGATTTTTTGTTTTTCAAATAATTTGGTTTATTTTAAGGTTTCCAATTAAAAATTATGCAGGCCGATTTCAGTAATGGAATGATGTATTTTTTGAAGTTCTATAAGATTATTTTCTTTTGTATATGCCCAATAGTTTGAATTTGACACTTTCGAGGTAAAAAAAAAAACTGAATGTTGTACATGGCACTTTTCTTATATTCTGTACAATTATGTTACACTAGTAGTCGCCCAATGGTCGAAATTCAACCGTAATTAATTAAATTTGCAAGTTTGAACGTTATTGAATTTAACTTTCCATCCCCGGGGGTTTAAGGTAGAATAAACTTATTAGTGCTCGACGATCTATCCAAATCAGAAATAAAAATAGTGGTTCTCATTAAAGATTTTAACGTGACTTCCTTCTAACTCCCCTCCTCCCCCGGAGAAATGAAAATTAGATGACAATTTTCCATTCGGTGTAAAGTTTTCGAGATATTCCAGCGAAAAATAATACCGTTTTCAGCGGTCAATTAAAATGGGACACCTATATTTAAGTATTCCAAATCTCACATTCCTTCGTGCGCGCAATATGCTTAAAAGGGGGTACAAAACTTTCTCTTCTCGTATTAATATTTAGATATTTATGTACGTCATATGATGAAGGGGAGTCCCTCAAATTGTGAGAATGTTTGACGTAGGGGTAGGAGAGGTTTAAAAATATTTTGTATGACGTAATATATGGACGATCCTCAAAATAATTACCTGCGAAGGCTGCTCCACATTTAATTCCTAAAATCGATGAAACCAGCGCCAATTCAAAAATAGTTGGAACAACATTAAATACCATGGCAGATAAAACAAAATTAATTCCTCGGGAGCCACGGTCAATTGTTTTTGATAATGCGCCTGTTTGGCGGGTTAAATGAAATGCTAAATCTAGATTATGAAGATGTATAAAAACATTATTTGCAATCTTTCGGATGGACTGTTGAGCGACACTTGCAAATACAGCATTTCTTAGTTCATTGAAACCAGCTGAGCTAGCTCGAGCAATACCGTCTATGACAAGAAAAAATCAAATACTTATATAAATTTATCCAAAACTGTAACTCACATCCTATTAATATAGAGCTGGCTACAGTAATTATAGTCTCCTGAGGTGTATTCATGCTCAGTGTACTCGCACTATTCAAATAATCGATGGCGTATTTAAAAATAAATGGAACACAAACATTAGCGAGTTTAGCACCAACCAGTAAACTGAGTGCAATTTTTACTCGTTTTCTTGTTAGACTATCATCTGCGGGCCAAATATATTTCAGCATAGCTCCTATCATCTGTCTGGCATAAACTTTATCCGATACGAGTTGCATAGTTTCACCCATAATCGCGGAATGGCCCGGATGAAAACATCCTCGTGTCGGCTGTATTTTAGGCTTAAACGGATTAATTTTTTGTATTGCTCTGGAAAGAACACTTCTATGCATTTTCCCATTTCCATTATTAGTGATTTCCAATTCCTTCGTTACACTTCTCTAAAAAAAAAATGACAGCTAGATATGTCAATTTTTTAACCTCTAAAATTATTACCTTTTGCGTAAATCTTACTGTTGAGTTATTAGGCTTTAGAACAGTTCTATTGCTTGGCAAATTATTAAACTTTCTGCAATAAATAAATGACTTTGAATTCTTACTTAACAGGTGTTTGTGGGATTTAACTAATAAACTAACTGCAGCCATTTTCTACTTACATCACTTCTGTCAAGTACTGCTTACTGCTTAAACTAAAAATTGATTACAGTAATTTATTTTTATCCGCTGCCTACAATCAACAGATAATTCCAACAATAAAAAGCACCCATTAAAACGAATCACAGATAAATTTGTATTCTTGTTATATTTATTATGTAATTACAATCATTACAATTTATAATGTATTTATATAGAAAATACTCCGTAAAAAGCACAGACACCGTTTAATTTTCTTTAAACAAAATATGTATTAAATCGGCATATATACTTCTATAATATAAATACATAATATAGATTAATGAATATTTACAAATCCGGTTGCATAACATTTTGATTTGTGTAAGCTGACAAATATAAATAATAATACCTTCAGCTTAACATTGTAAATACTTGTGATAATTATGAATAAATGATAAAATAAAACTTTTATGCATCTTCAGCAGGTTCCTCAGTGATTTCAGTTGATTCTGCAGGAATATCAGAAGAATCAACTTCAGGTTCCGAAGAGGCAACTTCTTCGACCTCTTTGTTTAATTCTGTATTTGCTGCTGTTTCTGTAGAGTCAGCAGCAGCTTCTGATGATTCTACTTGAGGTTCTGTTGTACCATTTCCGAGTATAATTTCTGCATTAGATACTTTTTGTTCACCTGGCGCTAATTTCAAAAATTTATCCAATTCGTCTATTTCATTTGCCAAATCAAATTGGTCATAATCCTAAAATAACAATTAGTATTGTTTCAGAATTCCTTACGCATTATACTATTTTTAAACCATTAAACTAAATAATGACTCATTGGAGAAAGAAAATTGCCTCAATTATTCAGTTGTTAGAAAAAGTTGAATAACACAAGCAGGCATTTGTATATGGAAAAACAACTTTCAACTTACACCGCAGTATTCTTCGTCATTAAACAATTGAGGAGGAAGTGGATGTCTAGGATTCGTATCACTAACTGTCGCGCCTAAAGAAGTTGATTTTTCCTGCATATAATCTTTCTCAGATTCTTTTCCTGGCTCGGTGATATCCACCACAGAATACTCAATATTGCGGCTATCTAAAATCATTAGCACTCGCTGTTGCCGTTTTTTCACCTGTTAAACAAAATAGGAGTGTCAGCGGGACGCTATTAAAATACCGCTTTAAGTCAATCACCTCCTTATTCCCAGAAATTCCACTGATGTACACTTTCACACCCATTTTTTTAGTCTATTCTACACAAGAAAACTATATGTACTACTATAAAATAGTTAACAATAAATAGAATGTTATTAGCTCCTTAGTGTTGACTTTTTGGAAGCGGAGCTCAATGGCAGTGTTATTTTCATTGCCACACCTGCAATGACATTTATAAAAAACCCCCAGACCGCAGCGTGGACGCAAACCATATACAGTATTTTGCAATTAAGCCGCAGAGTCGCCACTGTTGCTGATACCTTTACAACTCGAATAACATCACAAAAGTACGAGATTAATGATTATTTATATATTAAATAAGAAACAAAAATTTCTAGTAGCGGAATAGCAATTCAGATAACATGTTTATTATATACATTACTTATTTTACAGTACTTTAAATGTACAATTAAAAAGCACTTGTGATAAAAGCTAAATTTTAAAATACAAAAAATTATTCAGGTGATTCTTTACCAGTTGTTAATAAATACAGAGCTTTCTGAAGGTTCTCAACTGCACTCTTAACATCGTCATAGTTAAGAGCACTAGATGCCCACTTGCAATATTTTTGCGCTTTGTTTATTTGTTCCGGATTTAGGCTAACATTGGACGAGCCTGGATAAGTAATATTAGGAGTTGGAACAATTGTAGGACTAGGAGTGGGAACAAAAGAAGGTGAAGGCTGAGGAGATTCCGGAGGTGGAACAAAGGATGTAGGATTGGTTGGAGGTTGAGGAGGAGAGGGAAACATATTCCAAGCTGGAGGAGTATTCATCCCACTTGGGCCTGCTGGAGGATCTGGAAAAGAATTAATTGCAGGACCACCTTCAGGACTCTTTGGAACAGGAGTAAAATCATCATCGTTATCTTCGTTATTTTCCATTGGACCTGGAATTGGTTTTTCTCCAGCTTTTAGGCAATTATGGATGTACGCAGCTTTCCATTTCGCATATTTCCGTTTTTCAGATATGTCTTCTGATAGCTCTCCAAAGCATGTCAAGACATCCATTAGGATACCAGCAGTATAGAATGCCTTGACTACGTTTCTGGAGATGAACAATTAATTAAAATACAGAAGTTCTATTATAAATGGAAACTTACTTTCCATAATTTTCTGCCCTATCTTGCTCGTCAGCATATTTAAATAATTTTAGAGCGTAGTTTTCTACAGTAGCTTGAGCACACATTTTGCTCGTAATACTTTCATTATCAGAATGTTCAGACTTAGCGGTTTCTAACCATTCCATTAATGCAAGTAAAAATCTATTTATTTCGGGTGTTTTAACAGTAGCAAGCTTCATACTTATTTCCAAGGCATGAAGACGACCTATCATAATTGGAGATTATATTTTTGTTGAAAAAAATATTTAAATTAACTTACACCAATAACTAATAGTAACATCTCGGCTGTCATGTTCCTCAGCAACCTTTAAATAATGGGCTACAGCTTTTAAACTGTCAGGACACGCAGGAAAACCCATATTTACAATTTGCTCACAGTTTGACAAGAATTATGACAGATAATTTGCATGCTACGCCACTTGACATGTGGAGACCTCTACAATGATTATTTGTACTTTGATTGTACCGAGCATGTATTTGAAAAAGTAGAAGCGTAAAAAGTTTCTCTTTTATATTTTTGAATTTGTTTTAAGAAGGCAGTATTCAGAAAGGGGAACAAACGCTTCGCTGAAATAATCTGCTGTTATTTTAAGCATGAAGCAACGTCAAACGAAACCACTTTTCACATTTAAAACTTCACCATTAATTTTTTTGGCAACAATCTAGTCCTCTGAAAACTTGTTTACAACAATGATTTTGAATTCCTCACTTTCAGTTTCTTTTTGTGATCGGAAACTATCGATAGCTCCATGAAAAACTATCAGAAAAATTGATTATTCAGTTGTAAATCTAATTTGCTAAGAAAAAATAGTAATTCATGCAACAAAAGTGTAAAATTGACAATCTGACATGAAACCAAGTATTTGGTGACGAGGCTTGACAATTATTAAGCACTTATCAAAAGAGCCAAAAGCACAAAATGACAATCAGATTTAACAAATGAATCAATGCATTCACAGAAACTTGACTGCTACGCGTTTAAATGTGGTAAAACTAAAACGCGAAAAAGCCTTAAATTTCGTTTTCTACATACACTGATGATGCTTTATAATTAAATCAATCACGAATCTTGCCTTAAAAAATAAACTTGTATACTTTTTAAGCTTAAGTTTGACATTTCCCGCAGTTGTAAAATTCGCTCGGTAAAACTGAAGATCCTGACCAAATATTTAAAAGCTAGATTTCTCAAGAATTTTACTTGGATGATTTTTTCAAAATTTCAAATTTCTTCTTCCGTCTTCTCAATTACCACATCATCTATATATTGTTTTGTTAACATAATCGAATCGCTCGTTTAATTTGTGGGTTGTTAATTCTGTGTAATAAAAAAAAACGATCAATAGCAGATAAATTCGAATTGACAAAAAAAACATCGACAGTCAAATCTCCTATTGAATACTATCGATGTTTAAGCAAGAAAGGTGATATAATTCAAGGGGAATTCATTTCCAAACATTCCTACCCTTGACATTGAAATTGTCTGCTATGTTAATCATCAGGATGTATTAGCAAATTAGCGAAACTTGATGATTTCAAAAATAAATATTTATATTCTTCCATTTGATTTTACCAAATTTGACGGCCGGATCTTTTTAGTTCTAATTTCTCGTAATTTTGCATAGTGAAATTTACTTACACAAAATCACTTTTGTGATTATAAATCCAGACGTAATGTATGCAACTCAATTTCACTTTAAATTCTACAACAGAAAGTGGCAACTAGCCAATGTTTTCTAGAATTCATCTCTGCTGTGATTTTAGGACTGTAATGCAACAAATCTGACCAATGAATTAAACATTTTCACAAGTTAAAGGTTTTCCTTGTGCCTAAAAATAGGAGTTTTGAGGACAAGTGGTAACATATAAGAGCGCATCTCATCTTCTAATCGTTCAGAGAAAATTTTAAATGGAACCATGCGTTTTAAACGACGTTCAAAAGCCATAAAATCATTGCATTGAAAAACGAATCGAGTTCCCTACGATCTTGTGAAAAAAATTAGGAACATAATTGTTCCTATTCGCATTTGTTACAACCTTATCCCAGATTGTTTAACATTTCCATTAATTATGTTTCTATTTGTTTTCCCGAAGTCAACTTTATATTGTATATATCAAGCAATCAACTCGCCTTCAGATTGTGAGCACTTTCAGTCTGCTTTAAACAAATTTACTGAATACTGCGAAGATAACAAATTATTATTCAATATTTCTAAATGCTCTAAAATTACTTTTACACATAATAGACATTTCATTAACTTTCAATATAGAATTTGCGGAGGAACTTTAGAAACAGTTAAGAAAATGAAAGATTTAGGATTAATTCTAGACTCTAAATTAATATACTTACAATAAAATGTTAGGATTTTTGATTCGTACATCAAACAATTCCAGAAATCCATCAGCGGTACTGACCCTTTACTACTCTTTAGTTAGGAGTCAATTGAAATTTGCGTCTGTATGCTGTATGAGGTATATAAAAATAGAATTAAAAAAAATCAAATCAAATTTCCAACTTTTAATCTTAATTTGCTTTTTTTAGAGAATAGAAGAGTATTAGCTGATTTCATGTTCTTGTAGAAATTACTAGTTAGTTCAATTGATACTCCTTATACATACTCTCTCAGAGTTCCTTTTTACAGTATATGCGCGTGCAGTTTATTTTTCATCCCTACGACTGCTACTAATTCAACTGTTAATTCTCCAGTCAACCGAATTTCTTCAGTTTTCAACAAACTATCGTTTATTGATATTTTCGCTGTATCACGTTCAGTTTTCAGGAATGAAATCCTTAAATACTAAAACCTTATCTCTCATTGTTTGTTACTTTGTTATTATCATTAAAAGTATTATATAGTCACCTTTGTTAACTATACTAAGTTATTAGATTTTTATTGGATTTTTTTTCTGTATGAGCCACTCTATCATTGGGGTTTTATCCTGTTAGGTGGCCTTATTACCTAAAATAAAATAAAAAAATTATGATCATCCGAAAAAGCTCCAGTGATCAGAACACGGTTTGAAAATAAATAATCAACAAGAAGAGCTGCCCAGCTTACTCCTCTTCTACAGACACAACAGCTCAAAAATTGGAGTTAGTTGATGTAAAGGTATGGATGTATAAATTCTCGAAATTTATCACAAATATGTACAATTTATTTGTAATGTATAACAAAATAATCAAATAAAAAAATGCAGATGATAAAAAGTGATATTCGAACTCACAGAGGTAAAACTTGAAAAAATTATTCCGGTGACGTCATAAAAAATTAAATAAAACAGACTACAGGACCAGTCGGTAAATCGCCCAAATATGCAATTATTTTTCACTGGATTGCGCAAAAAATCACTCCATGGACACAATTGAGCAACAAATGTGGGAATCAGTGTATACGTCATATATATATCGTTTCGACGGACTTTCAATATAAATTGTATTCGTATGAGAACTTTACCAAATGTGACATATCTGAACTTTTCAATCCGCCAAAGCGAAAAAATCGCAATTTTTTAATAAACTGAATTAATTTCGGAAAATTCAAGGTATCGTTGTGAAACTGCAGCGAAATTATGATTATTAAAATAATAGACACCGACTGGACCTTACTAGCTAGCGACTAACTTAATAAATCAATATAATCATAATTCGTATAAAATAGTTAGCCTCTCCCTAGTCAACATTAATGTTCAAAATACACGTACAACATTTTTCACTGTTATAAATAAATATTTACATTTTTTACATACTAATAAGATTGACCTGATTTTTACTTGAATCCTGGGGAAATATTTTTCGTATTTATATTACAATTTAAAAATCTCCATCGTCGTCATAAGGTAAGAATGTATCGTTTAGATCTAAATCTGATCCCTGAAATATAAATGATGAATAAAACATATATGTAAAAGTATAGTATAGCTTACTGCATCATCTTCATCTTCATATTCATCTTCATCTTCATAATCGTCTGGTGCATTTCCTTCCATATATTGGAAAGTATCATTAATATATTCTTCCTCTTCTTCGGCATTATCAACATCGTCTTCATTCCTCAGAATATTAGCACACTGATCTACAGGTTCAGTTTTAATTTCCTTTTTAACAACAGTATTATAACCATTTATTCCCGTCAAATTAGGTTTTACATCAGAATTATCTTCATTGTCACTAGTCGGTTCCTCTTTAACCAAATTTAAGTTTGGCTCTTCAGGTACTAAGCTAGTGGGAGCCGTTTTCTTAATAGGTGCCGGGCTTTCAATTATTTTTAAGATATCTGGAGTTTCTTTTGTTATTGATTCGGGTAATGTTTCAGATTTTGTTTTAGTATTCGCTTGTTTTGTTTCTCCTGGTACTCCAACGTTGCCATTTATTCTGCGAAACCTAACAATCAAACTGCGGGATTCAAATTGAGTATTTCTGGTGGTTTGATAGGCTTTAATTGCGTCATCTACAACCGCGAAACGGACAAATGCATACCGCGTGTTTTTCAATTGTTGGGGGTGGCCGATATCAATACGTGTACAACCGGGGAATTGTTGAATAACTCCTTGTTTAGTTACATTCATTGGAAGATTACCAACGTATAATGTATAAGGATCTATATCTTTTGGTGATACTTCGCATAACTCTTCGCGGGGTTTTTTTATATCAACGCTGAGAAATCCTTGCCCGAAAGGAATTTTTTCTAAAGCTGTTACGACTTTTTCAATTTCTGCTGTTTCCTGTAAAAATATTTGATAATCTTCTGTTCAACTTTATTCCAATTTTTAACTTACTTCTAAATGAGCAAAACAATATCTCGGTGTTGATGCATGCGGAAAATGTACACTTTCAATCAAAGGATGAAATTTCTGAACAATTTCCTTGCTCAAATCAGGATCTGGAAACCTAATAATTAAGGACTGTTTTTTCAAATTTTTAATGAAATCTTTTTCCGCCTGCAAAGCTTTTTCGGCATCTTTTTCATCCCACTTATTTGAAGGGTAACTCTTTGACATTGGTTTCCTTTTTTTCTTATTGGCAATAATTCCAGGAATAGATGATTGATCGGAATTTTTGTCTTCTGGGGATTTTATTGGTTTTGTTTTATGATGTTGGCCCCAATTGGCAGGATGACCGTTTGTATCGTAATATGCTCCATTACCATTATCAAATCTAAAATAATTATCCCAATTCATATCGTCAGTTCAACAAAACTTCACAGATGGGGTATTATATTATTCTAAGCTTGAATGAATAATATTTCATTCAACATTCTGCAAAAATTATATTTTATACCTATTCCGTGGAAATCTGGGAGGAAAGCCCTTTTTTGGGACATTATAAGGCGAAACTTGCTCACGATTAAATTTAGGCTGCCAATTTCTATTCCTTTTCCAATTATTTCTATAATTTACAGAATTATTCATTGGGTTTCCTGCACCCATATCATTCCAGCGAGGAGTTGGAAGATACCCCTAAAATATTCATTATTTAACAGAGCACTTTTTGAACAAACTATTCTTACATTGTGATGATAATCCGAAGACGATGACGAAGGTTGGGGAGAATAATATGGCATACGAGTATTCATTATTTCTAAAAAATTTTCTTTAATAATTCAAGGGGCAATCTGTTTGATATCATGGTTCATCGAAAACAAAAGAACGTTGATGGCTGAAAGATGACTGTCGACTGATGATTTAGTTTAAAAACAATTGCTTGGACAATTGTTTATATTTTAACTATTAAATGTCAGCTGTTATAAACAACAGTTACTCACTTTACATTTATTGTTTTTCGATGAATCAACAATAACTTGAAGTTAGCATTACGTTAACCGTTAATGAGCTTTAAGGTTGTCTGGGGAAAATAAAGAAGAGAATAGTTTTTGAGAGAACAAGAAGAGGTTCTCGTATAATTCAATATTTTCCGCACGATTTTTCGAGAATTTAAAACCTATTCTCAATTGTGCTCTTCGGTCTTTACACTTAATAAAGTTAAATTTAATGTTTATCTAACTTCAATAGCATTTTTGTTATATTATTAACTGCTAACTAAATTTCCAGGAAATGATTTTTTGTCAATTACTCTTTGAATTATATTATGTACAAATATTTGCAAAATTTATAACGTTTGTGAAATGACCATGTAAATATTTTATGTAAAACAAAAGATTATTAAATACTACATGGATAATAATAACATCAAACAATGACGTATTCCACGAAAATAAATAAACATAAAAAGTATGCACACTTTGAAACTTTGTTTAAAAATTTGCATATTATTCTTTCCAATAATTGTAACAAAGTGAAGAAGTAATTATTTCAATAAATACGTTCCAGACAACTAGGATACCCGGAGTGATAGCTCAAAATTGTTTTTTAATTAAAAAAATATCTTTTGGAATAAAACTTTATGATTTATAAAAAGAGTAGAATAACGTCAATGTATTAAAAAATTGAAATTTGAACTATCAATAAATTTTTTTAGTTTCAATCAGCAGAAAATGTTTTCCTAATTAATTCTGAAAGAATGATAAAAAACAAATTTACTATATTAGTTCCTATTGAAATTGATCCTAGTAAAACTGAAACTATTTGGGCAGGTGGGTAGAATGTCGGGAGTAGACGTCAGCTAAGAAAGAATTTTGCCAACAGGACCGAATTAAGAGGAATTTATATGATATTTTTGTTGGTAAAGGCATGAAATTCAGCAGTTAGGTAGACAATGTGGAAAGAATAAATACCGCAATATGATTTTTTTGACAGGTTTGGATTGAAGTGGTACAGATTTTATTTTGAGAGCTCTTTTTTTGATGTCAGAAGATCAGAGACTTGAATTATATTAATTTTCCTCATAAGTTTAATGTTTTCAATAAATACTACGATATGATTTCTACAACAGGGATGGATTAAGGTTGTCAACGGAATACTATAAAGTACGAATTACACTAAAATTTTGCAGGTGAGTAGTTTGTGAGGAGCAAAGGTCATTTGATCAAGGATTTTGCGACTGGGCCGAATTCAGGGGTATGAAGGTGATTGCAAATTCATATGAAAGCTCTATTTCTTCAATGTTAGAGCTATGAAATTTGATATTCAGGTGTATAGCGAGAAAAAAATATATACTGTTATATTATTTTTTGACAGAGATCGATTATAGCAGTAGTCAATTATTATTACATATTGTTTTCATTGATTCCAAAATCTACATCTGTATGGAGGTGGAACTGCGAGTAGCAGCTAGTATTAGTACATAAGTAATCAGTTTTCATTAGAATCATTAGAAAACCATATAAAAGTGAAAGAAAAATTGAGCTCCTTTTATTACTTGAAATTGGCGGATAGGGAATATGGATGAAATTTTAATTTGGTTCAAATATTTTTATTCCGAATTTTTATTGGCCGCACATTTGTACTAAACCATCATTTTGGTAATTAAAATCTTTTCAATTGCTTAAAATTAATAAATAAAAGTGCAAATTTAGCGAGGGAAATTCAAAGTTCTAAAACGCAACACCATTGGTTAAAACGAAATGTGACGTCAAATACTATGCCAACAAGTGCGCACTGCTTACATTTGTATGGCATTGCAGGCCTTTGATTAGAAAACATAGTAATAACGTGTGTGTTATAAATTCATTTATTGTTTGAGTGTAATTTTAGCATCCTAGTGAAATTATAAATCATTTAAGACAGTGGTTTTGTGGAAGCACAATCGGATAATCTGTCAAAAATAGATCCATTCAGGATGTCGTCTTATTTTCTTTGAAATCCAAATTTTACGTCCGCTGAAGTAAAAAGAGTGAACACTGCAAAGTAATGATTCAATAATAACACATCATGTATGCTATTTCAATAAATACAATCCGAAATACGATGAGCAGTGAACATAACCTATAATTTTTGTTTATTTTAAAACGAGCAAATGTTAAACGAAGCCGCTTACATACACTGTATTTTATTGTTAAAACTTATCACATATAATGTTATTCATGATCTGTCAAATTTATTACGATACTTCATCTTTTCTGATAATCTTACATCATTTCTTACGTATTTTAAAACTTGTATGGATTGGAAGAAATACTTTATCAGGTACATTTCTGATAGTATTTTGCATTCAGGCACAATGCAATACTTATAAACTGACTTTTGACCTTTTTTAATGCTGAAATAAGTTGAGAACAAAAACACCTGTAGTAAACAATGGACTGTAATGTCACTGGACATGGTATTTGACGTCATCAATAGAGTTTCGCGAAAATGGCGGCGTTTAAACAGCTCAAAATTATTCTCAATTTTAAATATTTTTTTAAACTTGATTACAGCACTTTTAAACATAATTTATATTTTTTACTATGTTATAACGATGTAAACAATGAATTAAAAATATAAAATAAATTCATCAATATACCTTATTGGCAAATTTAAAGCTGTATTTTAAGTTTTATATCTAGAACTTAAAGAAGTACTTCAAATCGCCGAAAAAATTGACAAATGTGAAACTGTCTCAACTTTACAGATGGATCAGTGACTAGGATTGCTATTCGTCCTGTTTTTAGGGTGTCCGAGGTCGTTCGGAAATATTTGGTAATTGCATCCGAGATTTTTCAATAATTTTAAAAGCTAGGAATATTTTTTAAATTAAAATGTTCACTGGATTTTAAGAAATGCGGGTGCTGTGAATATGAATTAATCAAATAATTTAAATTTGTATTCAATAAGTGCTGTGTCCAGTGCTACCAATATAAATTCACAGAAAAACTTGCTTGTGTAAATATTTAGTTCAGAGATTAAATTTACTTTAATTATTATTCCAGATTTCCTGTGTTTCACATTGTGGAAAAATTAAATCAGATTCTGAATATAACAATAACCATTTTCACAGTCCAATAAGAGATTAAATTTAATTTAAAATTCTTGATGTTCAAGTGCATTGTAATCAATATTGAGACGAATAAATTCAGTAAACAGTGTCTTAATAATAAATGATAACAATCTATACGTAGTTGTTATTCTGTGGTATCATTTTAATTAATTTTTCATTAACATATGTCATTGTTTTATCTGTCTGTTTCTGATAAAACTGGGAATAAAAGAATTTAGAGAACTCGTAGTAAATGCAGCAGCTGTTCTATGTATAGATAAAAATACAATTTTTAACATTATAACTAGCTGATTTAATGTGAAAAATAAATTTTTTAATTACCAATTCTTCTGAATTTATTTTTGGTAGGGCTCTTCTCGGACTGAGCAAGCAAAATCTTTTAACGATGATAAAAGAAACGTGGACGTACTTGGCTCCATAAATTTTCCTGGCCCAATTATTTATATTATTCATATTCAGATTTGAGTTTTAGCTTTCTAATAACTTTTAACATTACACTGTAATTTGCTTCAACGAGAAATTTTTCTTGAGTTTAAAACTAAATTTTACAAAACACTATTATTTTGAGAAATTTAATGAAAAAGAGGAAAAAAATTCATTCATTCACATAACATCTGTCCCTAAATAATTTTTTTAGATTTTATTAGTGAATTCTGAATATGAGCTCATGTTGTGTTGCATAATATTATTTTTTTGCGTCCCAGTTTTATCATTAATTAAACGTGTAGCAGTTTTTCTATGAATTAATATTTGCAGTTACTCTCACTGAATCATTAGTTTGAATTTTGTTAAATCTAAATTAAAGTTAAAATAATGAAAGTTGAGGACCACAAAAAAAATCTTGTGTGCAATACAACCAAGCCAATAGATGATCGTGGCAATTATTATTTTACTAAATAGTGCAGAGTACTTTAGCTACTATTTTATGTAAAAACCGTTGAACCCAAGAATGTGAAAAAATAGAAATGATTCATGCTTTGTTTTATTAAAAAAAAATATATTTCAGGTTTGTGAGGTGTGATTGTCTCCCTAAACGGGGTCAAAAACGTATTTAACCAGTTATTCTATTAAAAATGCAAAATTAATAACAATAAACAAGAATTTTATGACACTTGCGTTTATTCCTGTCGCAAAATAACGCAAAATGATATTGAACTACGTAAGCTGAGTCATTTAAATGACAAAAATCAAATGATTCTTTAATTTTGCATATATTAATTATGCAATTTACGTACTTCTTATAATTAGAATAAACAAATAATAAGTTAATACTATACAAGAATATTCATATAAAGATCATTTGAATAATGCATTAAAGTTTTCAAATTGTAATGATCCACATGCTTTTCTATTCGATGATTTGTTAATTCAATATTTTGACTAAAAAAATTAAATTGGCACCAGTCATCCAACGTATTTTAGAAAAAAAATTACAGTGATTTGAATATCACAATAAACTGGAAATTAATTAAAAATATTTGTTTGGAAAATTTTTATTTGCCTCATTTCTCATTCATTAATACAATTTTGTCCTTATGCACATCCTTTCAAATTAGTTATTTCCTTCTTTTGTTTACAAAAATATGTGATTCTAAACATGACGAATGATACGCAAAATAATTAATTGACAAGTTTGACAAATGAGTATTTGACAGAGATTTTAATTAAGAAAACTGAAATATAAATAAATATGACCTTGATTTTTTTGCACTAATTGTTCAGATTCCAAGCAAAAAAAAAATCGAGCAATAATAGTGCTTTACACAAGTGTGGCGTATGAGATTTTTTCTACAGCCTTCAAATTTCCTATTTTGATAATTTCTAGGCACACTACAACACAAATTAATATCTAGACTAAACAAATGTATAAGTGTACATATAATATTTTGTTATTATTTGTTTCGTCTTATTTTTGTTCCAGAATATGAGAAAACATGCTTCATTAATCTTCTGCAGATATCAAGCACGATTTTATCAATTGCAATTTTAAGTTGACAGCTGGTTTATTTTTAAACACGTTCAAACAAAAATACCACTTGCTTTTAGCAATGTAATTCTCCATTTCTAATAATTGATGATATGTAATAACAATTTTAAATTTTATACATTCAGCTACAACATTCGTATATATTGAATTGAATTTAAGCACAGAAATTTTTTGACAAAAATTGGCAAGTCTATTATGATAATAAAAATAGATGGAATTTTTTTTTAAGGCTCCAGTGTCACGCGGATAAGCCTAGACAACTGGGCCTTAGTTTTTTCAAGTGGTACCTCTACATTTTGAGATTTCAAATATTGTAGTTCAAATGCTTTCATTATGCCAGCCTTACAGTGACAGCTGTCAAAAAATAACTATTATGCAGGGGCCACACTAACGTCTAATGCCGTTAAGTAAGGCGTTATGTGACAATTAACACATTGTCATTGAAAATGTGTTTATTGTTGAATAACGCCATAAATAATGACATTAGACGTTAGTGTGACCCCACCATTATAATAATAATTGTATTCTATTCTTACCATAGTTGCAACATGAGCAATGAATGGATTTAAGCCCTCATCCGTGACTCTCTTTGAAAGACCTCATTTATAGAGTCCAATATAGAATTTCAACCCGTATTTTTTCACTCTTATCCTATCTTAAAAGGTAGAGTTTTATTTTCATATTCAAGTAAAATCAATCCTTAAAGTATAGCTTTTTTATTAAAAAAGCATCATTTCATCCTTGGATGTGGAATTTTCTCTTAAAATTTAAATGGGATCATCCTCGGATATAGCTTATCCAATAAAAAAAAAGAATAATTTAAATTGGTACTCAATCTGCGAAGATATCGTCTAACATACACTCTAAAATAATCATTCCACTCTTATGAGTAGAATTTTTCCTTTAAATTGATATGGAATAGCCTTTCAGACACTTTTTTCGTCGAAATCGGCCCAGGTGGTGAAAAATTATCGCTAAACCAAAAATCAAAATTATCATTCCACCCTTATTCCACTTTTAGGGATAGAATTTACCCTTTGAATTAATATAGGACTACTCCTGAAGTACCCTCTTTCTAACATAAAAGAATCATCGAAATCGGTCCACGTGGTAAAGAATGATCGTCCAACTAAAATTGTTTTAAAAATCCGACGAGTTAAGAACCTTATTATTTTTGAAGCCGGTTAAAAAATCTTTTAAACAGAAAAAAAAATGCAAAGTTTACTCCAATTTTTTTAACTAAAGCCTTAATCTTAGTCAGAAAAGTTGGCTTCTTTAACAAGGTTTAAACTCTGATTAATATTTCGCATTCTATAGTGCATTTCAGTTAAGAACGCTCAAGGGCTCTTATGGGACTACGATTTGAGCTTTCTGATTGGCCTAAATGCGAGCACGATTCACTCGTATTAAATGCAGAATTCAAAGCAAGTTTGATGGAAATGGATTCAAGAAACAAAAGCAATAAATATATTCAAATATTACCCTAAATCTTTAGACTGACGACTGACAAATTATGACTAATGAGTAATTGATTTGCATTTTGGCCAATCAGAAGACTAAAATCTTAGTCCCATAAGAGCTCTATCATCGTTCTTTACTTAAATGAACTATATATAAAAAAATTCTCTCGATTTCGCCGGAAACAAATGTAAAGTCGCTTCTTTAGCTGCATCCAGAATTTCGCGAGAATCTTTAGCTTCTGACTTTTCTGCAAATTAATTTTTAATATTGTTTATTTGTTTTTATGCTTCTGCTTGGCAGTTGTCAAAACCGTTACTACGTTTTTGCAAGAACACAACCTTGATTCATATTTCTGTGGAAAATTATTTTTATTCTTGGCGTCTTCCGCTCAAGTTTTTTCATCAAGTATATAAAAAAAATAGCATGTTCAACACGTAAGAAAAGCGATATTACTTTGCTCGTGTAAACATTTACACTCGCTAGTTAAGTCTCACTTTTCTCCACTTGTCAAACAATCTACTATTAATTCTAGCCCATCTGTCAAAATGAAAGGATTCAAGTGTTCATATTGTCATAAGATGAGTCCGTAAAATTTAACTTTATGCAGGCAATCAAATATTTCCCTAATTTGGAATTTTTATGGTTGCATAAATAAACTCTTCAAAGATTTCAAATTCAAATTCTATCAGATTGGTAGCAGCGTTGCTTGACAAATGTGAATCAATGTTTTTAAAATAGAAAAAATATTATAACATACACGAAAATTTAAAAATGCGAAAATTTATTTTTGTAATTAATTTTTTTGATAGTTTTTTCATTGAGACTAAATGAACAAAGAAAAGGATGTCTTGAATAAAGCTTTTTATTTTAATCAGTACTTTTCACTGCTATAATAATATTGTAACTAAATAGAGATTTTGTGTTTTGAATATACCTGCGTTTTTACAATCTATTTTTGTTCGTAATTACCTAGACAAAAAATAAATCATAGTAGTTGGTTTTTGCTGTGAGATTAACCAATTCAATTCACGTGCTCTATAGGTAATATTTTGTAACAAAATTTCTCATCGTACTTATAAATATTTGAATGTAGCTCACGGTATTCTATCATAAATTAAATAAATATAATGTAGACATTTAAATCAAATAATCGTCAGCAATCAAAGACCAAAGGTGGAATTGAGTATTAAACCGGGCTTCACTAGTTAAACTAGTGGACATGGTGTCAATTTTGTCTGAAATCGTGGCGCTATATCTCAAAGTCCGCCAAAATTCTTGAGAAATAGAATCACGCCACTTTAAATGCAAAAAAGAACAATAAAATTTTCCTACTAGTGATCTCTAATCTTATCAGAGTAAACATAAACTATTTTCCATCGCATGATCCTTGCATTTCGTAATTAATTCTTCTAGGTGGGCTGAGTTTTAAAGTATGTAAATTACCATATTTTTCCAGTTTATAACTTAAAAATTCAAATCAATTTATTTGCATTTTTCTTTTGTACACCGTACGCACGTTCAAAATTCCTTATTCAAAATGTATACCTTCAATTCGAAGGTAAACATTAATGAAAACTAAATTCTACGCTTCAATTTTCTAGTATTATTTAAATTTTTGTTTTTATTTTGGCAATAAGATTAAGCTTGTCCATGAAAAATGATTTTAATTGAAAAATTATTAATGAAAGGTCTTACAGAAAATGTTGATAAGTTCAATTCATATTTGATTGGAAATTTTTGAACAAATACCGAAATACAATACGAAAATTTTGGCACGAGCTCATATTTAATGACTTTTAATCTAATTTTTGGGCTGTTGCGAATTGCATGCCTTTCAGAACACTTTCAACTATTTCACATTACAAAGGCATGCGGTATAAAATCGGATAGCCCCAACTGCCACCATCTTCTAGTCTTAAATAAAAGCGTGCTAATAAATAGAATGAATCCAACATGCCTGTGTAAATTAATCTCGCATAAAAAATAAAATAATGATAATGAGACACAGTGAAATTATTTGTCATATTGATAAATGGTAAAATCTTTAATCAATCAACATAATTTGTAGTCTATATACGAATTGGAAAGCATATTTTCAATGAATTCAATTTTTTTTTGTGTTTCCCATAAATACAGTCCCTTCGATCCATCTCTAGACAGTGGGCGTTATGAGCCTGAAGCGGCAGCGACTAATGACGTCATGACGTTCTGGTTTCGACTACAACGACTGAAATCTTGTTGAATGATAATTGGGCGAAACAAGCATTGTGGCTCTATTAATTTTATAATTTCTTTTTGTCATTATTTTAATGATTTGACATTTCACATTGGGTAATCTAGTATTGCAGTTTATGTACGATAAGAGAGAATAATTAAAAAGCTATTATTCCTCCAGTAATTAGAAAAGGAATATAATGAGTGCACCCACTGTTCTATGTTTAGATTATTGTGTATTTTGAAGATTCAAATTTGGGAACTGGCAGATTTTATTAATGATAAAAAAATATTGTTTGATGTTTCTAGGTTAGAAATGAATAAAATAGTATTCCGAGGTACAAAGCAACCAAGGATGCGATCTTGACACTAGGTCAACAATGATATTCTTCCAGCCTTGGCGAAAAAATATTTGCTTATCTAATGTATTCAAACCAGTTCATTAAACGCTAAAATAATTGATTTTTGTAGACACTGATATTTTTATACATATATAATCATGTATTTTTATTATGACAGGCAACTATATTTATAAAACGATTACTTGAAAAAAAATATCTGATATTTCGCACGATTAAAAATTTTGAATATTATTTTGGCTCTATAATATATTTTCCATTATATGCTAAGTTATGAACTGCAGATACCCAGCAAAAAATAATCGTAATAAAAACTGTATCATGGTTGTTCCGCTAAGAAAATAAATTGAGCGAAAAATTTCACTTTTACAACAAAACAAATTGACATATTTAAGAATCAATTTACACATCTTCTTTCCATGAATTTTCAAGATTTAGCTCATTATTTATTTGACCATTTTTTCGCGTAAAATGGATTGGCAACAGCGCATGGAGCTGCTATGTTTTCAGCATTTATCTATTACAGAGACGGAACTACTATCACCAATTTTCAATTTTAAGTCCACTGTCTCTAATTCAAATACAGGAAGGCATATTTATTTTATTTATTTATTAATTTTGTTTGTTTATTGATTTCTGTTAATTATATTTCTTCATTTCCTATATTTTTAAAATTAATATGTGTTTGTCGCACAACATTATTTCATGAATTAATGTTTCAACGCTGTTTTTAGCGCATTTTTAGCGCATTTTTTGGAAAAAAGCGCTATTATATTCACTTTGGCTGTCTGGCTGGCTGGCGTAACGCTGAGTTCTCAGCAACTATACTATTTACGGACTTGAAACTAGTACTAAATAAAAGCTGCTGTTTCGTAGGTTTGCACAAATTGCTTTAATTCAAGCTCAGTGATTGTGGAAGATTAAATTATTCAATTACTTGTTCCAAGTGAAACAATGCCCATAGATATATATGACATTAGGGATATGGCAACTAAAATTTATTAAAGTAGATACAAATTTAGTTACAACTTTCGCCGCGGTTGTCACTATTATTATGTACAGTTGTCAAATCTGTCCGGGATTCATTCAATGACTGTTTGACGCGAATTTGAAGCTTATTAGAATGAATTATTATTATTGGATGAAAATTTGTTTATTTTTGGTGTATTTTTTTATATAGCTTTTATAAAGATCAAATTATCATTTTAAGGTACAGCACTTGATCTCCCGTCAGTCAATAACTAAACAATGAAGATTAAGAGGTATTTTTGAGTTTGTACATTCATAAATTATGTACCTATCAAATAGTCAACTTGAAACTAGTACTAAATGGAAGCTGCTGTTTCGTAAGTTTGCCCAAACTGCTTGATTTCAAGCTCAGTAATTGTGAGAGATGGTAATTTGCGAAATCCCTGAAGTAACAAGCAAGCATTCATGAGTTGTCAGAAATGCGCTTTCATCATCTAGATGATTCTTTCATTTTTTGGAAAAAAGCGCTATTATATTCACTTTGGCTGTCTGGCTGGCTGGCTGGCTGGCGTGACGCTGAGTTCTCAGCAACTATACTATTTACAGACTTGAAACTGTTACTAAATGAAAGCTACTGTTTCGTAGGTTTGCACAAATTGCTTTAAGTCAAGCTCAGTGATTGTAGAAGATTAAATTATTCAATTACTTGTTCCAAGTGAAACAATGCCCATAGATATATATGACATTAGGGAAATGGCAACTAAAGTTTATTCAAGTAGATAAAAATTTTGTTACAACTTTAGCCGTGGGTGTCACTATTATTATGTACAATTGTCAAATCTGTCCGGGATTCATTCAATGACTTGTTTGACGCGAATTTGAAGCTTATTAGAATGAATTATTATTATTGGATGAAAATTTGTTTACTTTCGGTGTATTTTTTTTATATAGCTTTGATAAAGATCAAATTATTATTTTAAGGTACAGCACTTGACCTCCCGTCAGTCAATAACTAAACAATGAAGATTAAAAGGTATTTTTGAGTTTGTACATGCATAAATTATGTACCTATCAAATAGTCAACTTGAAACTAGTACTAAATGAAAGCTGCTGTTTCGTAAGTTTGCCCAAACTGCTTGATTTCAAGCTCAGTAATTGTGGGAGATGGTAATTTGCGAAATCTCTAGAAGCATTCATGAGCTGTCAAAAATGCGCTTTCATCATCTAGATGATTCTACAATTTTTTATCTTATCAATAATGGATTTCATATCCCAATTTAGAAATACTTAATACAATAAAAAAATAATTATATCACAGAAAAGAAATTTGAAGTGAAGACAGTACATGAAGTACTTCATTCGTGGAGCATAAGAATGATTATAATTTGTTAAGAAAAAGCCAAAATAAAACATCGAGTAAAAAATTAAAACAATAATAATAATTATTATTATTATTAGTAAATATTTGTTTTGTGGATTGGAAGATAAAGGGAAAGTCCTTACGGTACATATTCTGCATTTATTGGGAATTAATCCTTTGGTGCAGTTGGTCATTTTTAATTTTATCTTATTCTAAGAGTGTGATAAGAAATTTATACCTGATCTGGCGCAGTTGGCAATCACCCAAAACATTTTGGTACGCCTATGATTCGACTACATCCAGTGTCGCCAAATTTGTTATTCATTTTCAAGTATGATTGACAGACATTTTTCTACATTTTCAATCATTTAAAAAATATTTTTTCAGTGTTCTTACATATTCTACGAGAATTGTTTAATAGTATATTAAGATATAAGTTTCATAAGACATGATTTTAGAGCACGCGTTCTTGTTGGAAAACGAGCCTAAAATGTCTTATGAAACGTGTATCTTACACATTTTTTTCTATTTGGATTCATATATGTCAAAAAATTATAAATTTCCTATTTTGAAAACATCGATAAAGGATATTTCATTTTTTATTTGACTCTTGGTAACACTGAGACTTGACAGATGAGCAATTTGTGGCAATCAATAGTATATTACAATACAAGTGAAGAAACTATGAGTTTTGCTCACGCGGGTGGCAGTTTTGTGCACGAGGCGCTAGCCGAGTGTGCAAAGCACACAAGTGAGCGAATTCGTTTCTTCACGAGTGCTGTATAGCGTTTTGTTCAATCCTATTATTGAAACATTCATTAAAATCTATTACACTTCTTAAACAAAAATCATATATAAAGTATAAAGTAGCATAGGCGGCGGATGCGTTGTTATGGATCATGTAAATATAAACATCCGCAACTGTCAAAAATATTAAAATTGTTTTGTCCTGATATTTTTACAAATATAAATTGTGACACTAAAATGGAACAAGATAATAATGAAATTGTGCGAGGAAAATAATTAACAAAGAAGAGAAAACAAGTAATAGAAATAGCACTCAAGTTGATATTACAAAAGTTACTACGATAACTACAGAGTCTCATCAGTTCTCAGTTGCTGGTATATCTTGTTTAAGTAACGCAATTTTTAATTATTATGAAGTTCATTTTCATATCAATAAATATATGTAATAAAATGTATTGTAGTTTATTCTTTATTTCGTTATGAAAGAGTGAGTGGACGAAAGTAATTACACTCACTACTTTCGCCCACCCGTTGTCATAGGAATCATTGTAGTTGACAAAACAAACAGTTTCAAGATTGGTATCCAAGTAAAAAATAACATGTTTCAATAAAAGGATTGAACAAAAATACTTTTCAATATTTGTCAATTTGATTGTTGTTACTTTTTAGAGATAATAAATATAAACCTGAACAATTTGAGAATTTTCTTCAAAATATATTGTATTTTGATGTATCAAAATGGCAATTAGATTATTTAGCAACGTAGCTATCAACCTAATAAAAATTAGGTTTGAGTTCTATAAAGAGGCACTACGATACCCAAACGAGTCTCATAAAGTACATTTTATGACATCCAAAAAGAAAAAATAAATGACAGTTTTTTGTATTTCTATGTTAAGCAATTGTGGTTTAGTTTTAATAAAAAAGGCATTTTCGGTAAGTTCACTCGTTTACCCTGCATTCAAAATTTTATCTCCAATAATTACTCGAAAACCAGACGCCTAATATTTAGAAAAAAAATCTGTTCAATGTACGAAATATCCATAAACAAAAAAAATATTTCAATCACGTCTTTTACGTGCTACGGGTATGGCAGACACTTATAGTGCAATCGGTAGACTGATTTGATAATTCAGTGAAAATTCTACTTTTTGACCGTAAACAAAATATTGAAATCAAAGACTTCCATCATTACATTTCTCTAAAGGTCGAATAACCTTAATACAAAAACAAATGAAATGATATCAATTATAAATTTCTTACCGATACCAATGCCACTGCCTCTACTGCTACGGTATTCGGAAATCTCGTACGAATAATAGAACGAATGTTTGAATTCTGAAACAAGTTATTTATTTTTGATTTTCTGTTACTGTGTAAAATTATTCGATGTCAAAACAAGTCATCATAAACTATAGGTTATTCAACTTTCGAAAAAATAATATTGCTTGATAATGTAATAGAAATTAAAGAATAAATTTAACCACGACGCCTGAAAGGCGTGTTGCTTCTTTTCTTGAATGACTAATAATTACATTCCACACTAGTACAGTAGAATATAAAGTCTTGATTCGTTTTCATATGCTGATTTATTTTTCTGACTATGAAAATAATAAGACATTTGTATGTAAAACATAGAAAATGTGAAAAAGCCATGTAATAGTTGTTATGATTCTACTGTTTCCCGTGACTTCTTTGATACTCTTTCTCTGAATGATTGCTGAATATTATTTATTTTAAATGACCATAACAACAAGCTTATTATGAATCAGAGGATAAAGTAATTTACGTATTATTAAAAAATTTTTATTCTGCAATGAGCAATAGTTAACACGTGCTAGTTATACACAAAAAGATATTTTAGAAAATATAAATAAACCATTATAAATAATTTATTAACACGTCCTCAAACATTTGAAAAATTCAAAAACATATTACGTGCCTATTTTGATAAAAAAAAAAAATATCACCGTTTGAATGGAAAATTAATAATAAAAAAAAATATCCTGAAAGTTATAATAAAATCTAGATTTTTGTTTAGCTAAAATTTTAATCGGATTTACTTCATGTTTACCAACAATAATAAATAAAGGTCTTTTGACTAAATTAACTTGGGAACAACACATATAACAGCTGCCTGCTAGAGTACGGTGCTTATTCAACGCAGGGTGGTTCAACATACTTTCAAGTTTCAATTTTTAATTCACTGTCACGAATCCGAATGTTTAATGGTATATTTATTTCAATTTATTTTTTATTTTTATACTCTTTTCCAACAAAGAGCTAGTATACAAATGTCTGACAATTGAACAACAATTAACTAGCATTCAAATGTCCGACAACTGAGCATCTCGCAACAAAATAAATAACTTGATAGTAAAAACGACTTTTGATTTTCAATTCTGTATATTTATTTAAAACTTTGACGTTTCGATCCTTTGACTTGTTTTCTGAAAAAGTTCATTGGTCAAAGGATCGATACGTCAAAGTTTCAAATAAATATGCAGAACTTTAAGTCAAAAGTAGTTTTTATTCAATAATATTCTGAAAAATGTATAGATTATTGATATTTCATATTTGTCACAGTATTATTTAATATATTGCACTTGTTTGAATTTTATAGTAATTAAAGTATCAAGAGTGTTAAAAGGACAATAATGCCTAAGGTCAACAATGTACTTTCCGAGGGCCTCCGGCCCGAGGTGTGTACGTTGACCGTAGGCATTATTGTCTGTTCAACTCCCGTGGTGCCTTCAATGTTTATTGTCCAACTTTTGTTGTATTTCAATCAAAATTTTTAGCAATTTATGTCCTGTCATTGTGATTTCTGTCAGAGAAATTACTCTAGTTACATGCTGTATCTAGGAAACTTGTTTGTTATTTTTCAAAATAATGCCCTCGGGCATTATTTTGAAACATAATGCCCTCGAGTATTATTTGTTACGTAATTACCCTGAAATCAGTGTTATTATGACAACAATAATAAATTAGTCGGACATTAAATAATTTTTGATAACTTAGTAATAATTTCTGAAATAATAAATTATGCAACAAGTGTGTAAACTTAAGCATTATGACATGAAGCCAATTTATGCATTGTTTGCGAAACGTAAATCATCAAGTTTCGATAGAAAAAGGAAAGATAAGAGATAACTTTGAATCACAAGCTGTGATTTTAATTTTTTTGTTAATTATGTATACCGGATTTTTCCTCTCATCTTGCACTGGAAAAATAATAGAATTTTGATTTCATTTAAATAATCAGTTGGTTATCCTTGGAAAATTGTAAATTAATTTCCAATCTCAAGCTTCACAGCTCTAAAATTGCTTTGTCAAATCAAAATTTCATTATTGTTTAAATTACATTGGAAAGATAAACGCAACATATAATTTATTGTAATTTATTCCACTAATTACAGATAATTTAATAATATAAATTATTCTTAATTGTGCTCCAGTTGTTGCTGATTATTTGCAATTAAAACATACTTAATATTCGTAGTTAAAGATTAGAAGACTATTTTCTCAGTTTTATCAATTCTTGACGGAAAAATATTTTTACAAATCGTTTAATAATGAATATCAGAATGGATGGTATTCAAATATTGTAAAGATCAACAATTATTACTGACGTCAGACAAGACATACAAAGTGACTTGAGAAAAATAAGTTAACACTTACATAAAAGATTTTGTGTGTTTAAAGAAAGCAAATATTTCTCATGACAAAATGAATAAAATTATTGCAAAATAAAGTCTTTCCAAGTACACAATTTCTAATTTTTTGAATAATCATTCACCAAATTGAATATTTTTTTCATATTTCGGTAAAACAAAAATCGGATAGAGGGACAAAAAAATATGTGACCCCATAAGCATGATTCTACGGTTTCCGCTATAAACACGCCACTTTTTCAATAATTAAAAAATATAAATATGATGATATGTCAGTAGTTATGATAGAATATCAGCGTGATAGCAAACTGTAAAGAAAAAATGTTGTACGAGGTAATGTTCATGATTATTGACATGTGTCAGTATGACCATTATTCATACTAATTTAAAAATATAAATATGATAATATGCCAGTAATTAAGATAAAATATCGGTGTAACAGAATAAGCTGTAAAAAATGAGTATTACATAATGCACAATTAAAAAAAATTTTTACGACTTAAATTCAATGAGAATTGACGTTTGCTGTGATTGTGTGCGTGAGCAGTGTGCGCTGAAATGCTCCAGGAACATTTGTACTGATAAAAATATTCATATAAATAATGAAAACACAGGCCAAATAAATGGAAATGTTTTTTACATATTAGACAACTTGTTTTTCTCTGCCCTAGAAACGTTATCCATGAAATTCAAAAATATATAAAAGATTTCTCCTGATAATAGAACGAGTTTTTCAAAGAAAATGCTTGAGTAGAAATTTTGTATTTCTATAATTATCTTATCACAAATAGATTAAATAAACATATTATGTTTCAGATCCGTTTTCCCAATTTATTAGTGACGTTTCCATAATACAAAATAGATTTGTTATTGTAATCAGTCATTACAAAAATCCGAATTAAGTCTTGAATTGTTTGACGTAAATTATAAAATAATTTAGAGTTTTTTTGGACAGTTTAATTTTTTATTAAGTATCACATGCTTGAGTACATCATTAAAAGAGATTTTTGCGAAAAATAATCTACGAATAATAAGCATTTGTAAAACAAAGTTTTACTTCTTTATTATTAGAGGAAGAGGATTAAATAGTTTTTATATTAGCTTTAAATTTTTTTAATGATGAACCTTAAAAATTAAAATATGAGTCTAATGAATTTTGTTTGTAGCTTTTTTGGCGTACAAGTTAAGCGACAAGCAGATGTACTGAACATTCCGGATATACAGCCCTAAAATGTCAAAAGTCATTTGATATTTTATAAATTATTAATGAACTAATCCCGCTGTGACTAACGTCAAATTTTTTTAAGTTACGATTATTTTAAACCACATTTAGGATGATTTTAGAATGAGATTCATTTTTCTTTGTAATGTGCAAGAGCCTATAAATTATGTTCTTATCTTTTGGAGAAAATTGTTCGTGTAAAACACTTCTTATCTACTCAAATATAATTGAAATTATTGAAATTACTTAATTGTATTTTTAAATTGGATGTAATCATGTAATATGAATAATATGATAAATAAAAATATGGGTTCAAGTTCAAGACAGAAATACGTAAAGACACAATGAAAAATGCATTGCAGAAATGCAAGTTCATGGAAAATGATAGAATCATTGAACAATTGCACATCGCATGACTGTCGCTTATCTTTATCTACGTAATACGCACCAATTTTCATTTGTTACTTTGTTAAACAACCCAGAAACAATGTCGCTTTTCACCAATATTTTATTTATTGTTGGTTACGTAAGAACTGAATTGCATCTGTTTAATGTTGTTGATGATGAAAGAGATGGTATTTTGGAAAAATGGAACATCATGACCTCCATAGGTGAATTTCATGCTTCAAGATGGAAAATTGACACCAACGCAAGAAATAATAAACGTAATTGTTGTCTCAACGAAAAACTTTATTTCTTATGCACTCAATTCTTTAAATTAACTTTAATTGTTACAGTAGATACTCAAGTAAGAATATGGTAAAAGTAGTACAATTTTTGTTACCAATTGGTAGCATACTATCATTGTTTGGAGAAAAATTAATAATTTACAACTAAGTAATAGGTAAATTAAAATTTATTTATTCATAAAGATACCGAATCGAAATAATGATAGCTGTATTTTATCTGTTGGTGTAATATTTACTTTAAGATTTGATATCTAAAGTTGGGCCTAAGACAAACTACAAAAAGTCGAAAAGAATAGGCAAATAATTTGGTTGCCTAGCAACTTATTCACAATGTATAAATATGGAGTATTTTTTTCATAAAAAAAGTTGGGAATGCTTTCATTTGTTATTTCTCTGCGGAAGTTAACAACTGAGCAAAGCGTTTTCGTAAGATTTATGGATTAATTTTACGTGAAACTATTTGAAACTGTACCTCAATGGTGTTTCGAAAACCTCAATTGTAAAAATATGTAGTTCATGCATTCGTCCTTTCTTACACACAAAATTTGCAAAATCAGTAGGCAAATGAATAATAAAAATTGACCGGAAATATTTCTTGATACCATAAACAATATTTTACTTTGTCACTGTCCATGAGCCGTGCATGAATAATATTTGTAATAATGTGAAAATATTTTTATTTACATTGATTTCAAAATATAAATATGACAAAACAAAAAGAAGACTATCACGCATGATTTGCGTGTGACGTCAAATTGAAAATTTGTTCTTTTTATAGAAATCTAAAATTCATTATTCATTTTTATGACGATAAACAATATCTGCAATAATATTATCGTTGAATTGCATTTTGGGTATTTTGCTTCTACGCGAAAATCGAAAACAAAATATTTGAATCTATTTTAAATATGTACATAAATTTTAATTTTGTATAATTACATTACAAAATTATGAAAATTGCCAGCTGAACCAACGCATTACAAACTTGGCTCAATTTTTTGATCTATTTTTTAAAATTTAATAAACATGACTGCACTAAATGTGTAGCCCACGTTTTCACATCTAGTCTTCTGTATATCTTTAATTGTCTAAATACTTGCTTTGTTTATTTTTGTATCATTGTTTTTGTGGCCACACAGTTTTCCTCGTCCATAAATTTTATGACCAGTTTCATATTAAATAATTGCATATTTCAAGGTGACAGCTGTCTTATCAAAGTGACAGATGGCGGTTATATGAAATTACTATTTTATTTTATAATAGCCATAAGTCTCATGTCCAGTTGCTTTAGTTGATTTCAAATTTAGCATAATCTGGTTAAGTTGTAAAAAATAATAATAATCGAAAAAATTATTTATTTTAGATTTCTACTAAGCTTATCTCCCTGAGAACTTTAAATTGATACCAAACTAGACATCATTTAAATAATTTGTAGAAAAAAACTATTGACAATCATTTAATAGTTATTTTTGTATTAAGTGTGCGAAGTGATTGTTTTTTTTTGTTGCGCGTGAGAATGTCAATTTTAACCGAGACCATAAGGTCGAGGTAACAAATTCATTCGAAAGCGCAACAAAATACAATCACTTCGCACACGTAATACAAACAATATTTTTTCGCCAAATGTCAAAAAAGAATAGATCAACAATAATTATTGTTTTATTCAGTAAAATGTAGGAAAAAAAGTATAAACTATAACTAATTTGCAGTCATCTGGGTATTGTCACCAAAAGTATGCGCAATTGTAGTTTGATAAATAAAGAACTGTCAACAATTAATTTTTATATTCAAAAATAAGTAGTTTTATGTACAAATTCATATTTCTTTTTTGTTAAATACCTGTTTGTTTCTATCCTTGTAGCATTACTAAACTGAATTATATTAGATTAGGTGTGCAAAGATAGAATTTATTTTTTCACTAGTGAAAAAATATGTTCATTTTTTCACTAGTGAAAAAATATATTTCATTTTTTTACTATTGAAAAAATCACGAACTTTGCGTATCCATAACAATACAAAAATATCATGTTTTTTTGACAGTTGGCGAAAAATATCATTTTTGAATATAAAAATTAATTGCTGACAGTTCTTTATTTATCAAACAACAATTGCGCATACTTTTGGTGACAATACCCAGGTGACTGCAAATCAATTATAGTTTGTACTTTTTTCCTACATTTTACTGAATAAAACAATAATTATTGTTGATCTATTATTTTTTGACATTTGGCGAAAAAATATTATTTGTATTTCGTGTGCGAAGTGATTGTATTTTGTTGCGCTTTCGAATGAATTTGTTACCTCGACCTTACGTCTCGGTTAAAATTGACATTAAATTAATACAAACATAAATATTTTAACATTTTTACTAGAATTATTTCCTTAGGAGCTTTAATTTGATACTAAACACAATAGAACCAAAATTACCTATTTTAAAAAACAATTGACGAACGTTTGCATGTGATGTCTGAATATTAATAATAATAATAATTCTAATTTCTCATTATGATTTCCATTACTTATTTTTTTAGGCTGTAAAAAAATCATTATTTAAAAAAAAATCAAAAATCACGATTTTTATTTAAAAAATCATGATTTTTTTTTTTTTTTTTTCTTTAGTTTTGACTTTCAAAAGTACTAATTAGATGGTATTTTCAATACTTTTAGTAGTTATTTGAACCATTTCGTTGCATAACTGCCTCTAATAATTATTTAATCTTAAATTGACATGAAAAATACGTCAAATGTTCCAGGGATTTCAGGTCGAAACATATTTGAAAAACTCACACAGTTTCTTTCTACAATTTTTTGTTTATTTCCCATTCTAAGTTAGAATTTTTTATGCCAAAATTCAATTTATTTTTTATTTCCTAGTCATTTTCCACTGTAGTATTTTTCTTCAAAAGAAAATATTTTATTTTTGATTAAAATCAATAGTTTTTTTGAAAAAATCATTTGATTAAAATCTTGTTTTTAATCATCTACATTCTGTAAATTTTTTATTTTGCATATTCCACAAAATTTTACAATAATTCAAATTTGAGTCATAACAAATGAAACGCTAATAATTAAGAAAAATGCTTTAGTAATTATTTATTTCAGATTTTTAGCAAGATTATCTTTCCGGGAGCTTTGAATTGATACCAAAGTAGACATAATTTGAAAAGCTTATTAAAAAAAAATGATAATCGTTGACACTTCTACTAAAATTATTTCCGCATGAGTTTTGATTTGATACCAAACACGATAGAATAAAATTACTTATTTAAAAAAAACAATTGACGAACATTCCCATATGAGTAATAATCATTCTAATTTCACATTATGATTTTCATTATTTCTTTTCTTCGCATGTTGCAGAGAAATTTAACAAATTTTATAATAGTTCAAATTTCTTTTGGTTATAAATTCTGTGTATATTTATTTTAAAACTTTCGACGTTTCGATCCTTTGACCAATGATCTTCAGAAAACAATGATACAAAAATAAACAAGGCAAGTAACTATATATAGAATACTAGATGTGATAACGTGGATATTATACTCAGTAAAAAAAAAAGAAAAAACCTCTGGCATTCACACAAAATTTGAGGAAAACCCACGTGAAAAAACCTCAAACATAGGAACATGTCTCATCCCAAATTACAAAATACACGACATTTCGACAAGACAGCGTAGATTTTCAAATTTTAATAATAACAAATGAACCGCTTATAAGTTTAAAAAATATTTAAGGTAAATATTATTCCAAATTATCTAAGAATCAATTTCGGTTTTTGATATAAAGCAAGTTATTTCAGGCAGACCGACTTCTTTTCAAATTATGTTTTTTGGATTTAGTAATTCATCAAAATCTTGAATTGTTAAAAAATCACTTTTACTATTGGCCGGGGAAGTAAAAATTGCCAGCTGTACCAACGCATCACAAACTTGGCTCAATTTAAAAAAAATTAATAACGATAAGAAAAATGACAGTTTGAAAATGTTTTTAGTGTAGATATTTTATTCAAATCGTGCCCAATTGCTGCGGATGACCAAATTATTTATTAAATAAAGTTGTGCAAAGTGGTTTTTCTCCTTGAAAAGATTGCGGACCACTGGTTTAGGAATTCCGAACACGAAATATTTCGCAAACATAACAAAATTTGTTTGCATCGTCAGCAATCATTTGTTTCGTATTGTTTTTGTTTTGGATCACGATTTCCCTTACCTTATGATGTACTGTTGACACTTTCACTGTGCTTTATATTGACATATGTAATGAAAGAACAAAAATAAAATCTACAGTAAAACAAATTTATTTGTCGATGACAATAATGCATTAACAACTAACTGTCACATCTTGAAATAATATAAATAAGTGTTATTTCTTATATATAAATAATCTAAAAATAGTGTATAACACAAAATGTATTAACATTTAAATAAGCAGACGCAGTCGTAAAGCTTTCACACTGAAAAAGACACTTCTCACAATCTCTATAAAAATAATAATACATACAAAAAAATTGTTTTATGTTACTAATAAATAACTATTTATATCAATTTGCTTAACAAATGCATTTAGGAATGGTAAGCAGTAGAACCGAAACTAAAGGGTTAAACAGTCACTGTTAATGGACTTTAGCTTTATGTAAAGAATAGTCCGAAGCTTTTTTGCCTTTCCGATGAGGCGGTGAAAAGTACGTCTTGTAGAAAAATCTCGCAAACAACACAAAATAACTGAAGTACATCGCAATTGATAATTTTATATTAAACGGCGAAATATGACATTCGGACTGGCCATGTTTCAAAATATTGTGCGCCCAAATGTTGATTGCACATCCAATAACCATTTGAGTTAATTGTAACGATGTTATAAGCATGGCAAAAGATCTAGGTGGAGAATACCCCATGGACCGGAGCGCATAATACGAATACATAACAGCGTGGACACAATAATTCATTACAATAAACCAACGTGCGCTCGATGTATATTCTGTGTAAGAGAACCAACTGTACAGCAAGACAGTAATATGGTGGTACCAATGTAGAAAAATAAGGGGCTGTTTTCTCAGTACGATGAATAACGTATCACCCAGTTCAGGAAGTTTGCTAAGCACAAACATCCACGTCCAAAAGCCGCTGACTTTATCTTGTTCGATGAAACTTGGCACACACACCGAATGATACAGGCCGTAATGAGTAAGGGTGTGCAGGAATTCAGGCACTGTGCGGCAAGCCCCCATTATGCTGAAACACGCCAGGGCGGTGTTCCACAACGAGAGCACCCCTCGAAGTTCAAACCGGGGTCTTGAAGCCATCAAATACTGTCCCCCGAAGACTAGAATCATGTAGAGACCCACATAGTAGAAGGCTATGGTCCAGTTTTCTGTCATCCATGTCCTTGTTTCCTGGTGGATGAAGTCACTTTCGAAGTTAAAGATGTAAGAGTAATTAGGCAGAGTGACCTCCATATACTGCATCTTGTGTTTGTTTCTATGACTGCTATATCAAGTACTAGGTTACACCTTCGTTCACTATACCACTTAAAATTAACAAATGACTAGAATTTCTTTCAATATACCCGGTTAAATAGTTGCGAGACCCGCGACAAGTCACAGCCCAACCTTCGTACAGCTCGCCATTAACTGCGCGTGCGTTACGTATTAGAAAGAGCAAAACATATGATTCCATCTATAATTTTCGATATTGCTCCTTACTACCAAGTACAAAAAATCCATATCAAACAGACATGCACCTGTCTACCTGTCTGCTATGAATCACGATATTTAAAAAAAATGATAACTCCTAATTTCTAAGTCCTCCAGATTGTCCAAAGATTAGGACGTCATTTTTTTATAATAAATTTTTTTAAACTTGTTGAGCTAAAAATAAGCGCCGAATATTCAAAAATTTAGAACCGTGAAACGGTACAAGTTCAGTTCATGGGCGCCACGTGAAATATATTTATAAAGGGGCATTTTCATATTTTCAGGAAACACAAAGTTCAAGTTCACTAACTACATTCCTGCAAAGCTGAATATTTTATCGACGATTATATTATGTACTTTTTTTTAAAGAAAAATACGTGAATTTAGCTCATTTTATTATTTTCACAGTTACACTGAAAGTGAAAATACACGAAAATTTCAGTCAAAATTCCTTTAATCCCTGAAATTTCCATTGATATCTGTTGAGCCATTTCGGAGTCTATTCGAGACAAACTTTCAGACAGACAGACAGACAAAAATTCTAAAAACGATCATTTATGATTTGGCGCCATTCAAATAGCAGTTCTCATCTAAATTTTACATTTATTTTGAAATCACAGGCAGACACTTCAATTTTTTTTATCTGTATAGATATAAAAAATAGATTATTAATATTTTTCGTCATCTCCTGACAGCTGTCATTGGCAAACTTGACAGCTAAAAGCCCAAATTCCCCTAGATGTATGTTCGCAATTTGTAAGCTTGAATTACATTATACATACTTTTTCCGGCTAGATTTCAGTCCGAGTTTCGTCCGAGAAGCTTCTTGTCAATTCTAGCATAATGAAAATCAGAAATTTCCGTTCGATTTTCGCACTTTATTTTTCTATTCGCGTTTTGGCTAGATTCGGGAACGCATGCGCAGTTTTGCGTATTGCCAGTCACACCAACCTTTAAGTTTTTGACGTTTGTCAGAGCCATAGAAAACAGAGCGGATATTTCTTTGTATTGTGATTTGTTTTATAGTGGCCAAGAAGTGGCTGCCAAATATGACTAAATCTTAAGTAGAACTGTACGAATTAAATCGTGTTTTTATATAAAATAAGTTTTTATAATTTCAATTTTCAACCTCAATCTGTCATACCACCATATTTCATTTTGAAAGTTGTCGAAACTGTACTTTTTCGGAAAAGTCAAGCTTATGTTGAATGACAGTTGAGGTTATGTGCTGATGCAATCATAACGAACAATCAGATAACTAGAAATACTATCACGCTTTAAAATACTGTTTGTGAGCATAGCGAGCAAACAATTTATTCGAGAATGCAAAAAAATTTCGCAATTATGTACCAATCAATGTTTTTTTCGGAAACCATGTTTTAAAATTCATAAAAATGTAAAAAGAAAATTTTGATATTTCGAATCAATCAATGTCATTTTTAATATAAATATTTCGCATCCTGGCTGCGAAGTATTTCGCGTCCTGTAAACAAAACAATCATTTCGAATGTTTCTAGTAGCCTTGTAAAAGTTCACTTTTTATGACAGTTTTCGAAAAAAAAAATGCAAAAGTGATATTTTGCAATCTAGAATCAAAAATAACCATTTTAACACACTCGATTGTAAATAACTATTGTTGCTTTTATTCTTGAATTTATTTCCAAAGTGCTTGTTTTAAATCCATGCTTATATTTTAAAGCAGGCAAATGCCCCTTCTTTCTTTCTTTGCAGACGCCCATGATGCAGCTGCGTTCTATTTACTAAAAAACAATTATAAATACGACATTTGCTAGAAGTTTTGCGAAAAATTTCGCGTACTTTTTGTTTTTGTTATTTCTCAGCTTTTTATTGCAAAAAAACAATAACGAAACTGCAAGAGGCACACTACAACTTCATGTTAGTTGGATGATAATTGTATGACAGATAAAACGTCAAGTGATTGTATATTTTTATAGTGAAAATAAAATAAAATTTGTTTTTTTATTTATTAAGATGTCAGATTTTGTTGTAACTAAACAAGAATACATTTACTTGAGAGATAGTGTCTTACTTGATACAAATAATTATTCCAGTAACAAAAATCATGTTGCAGTATTAAAACACAAATATGCAGGAATAATAAATTCGACAAGGCGATACGATTCAATAAAAACGTTACGAGAGTTGCTAGAAGTCTTGGAAAAAAGAGACGTCGTGTCGGAAAATGATATTAGAGAATTGGAGGAGATTGCAAAAGAAACTGGAAATGTCCAATTCATTGAAGAAATGGATACTATTAGATCAAATCTTAACAGAATTAACAATGTTAGTTTTTATCCTACGCCAATAATAACAAGAGAGTTTAGTAGGAATATAAGGAATTATGGTAAATATTTTTTCCCAAATGTAGATCCAATCAAAAAATCGCAAAGTAATGAATTAACGATTATCAGTCAGACGACACCTGAGCAAATGTCCATCAGTCATTTTTTTAGCGCATTTTTCCGAAAAAAGCGCTATTATATTCACTTTGGCTGGCTGGCTGGCTGGCTGGCTGGCTGGCTGGCGTGACGCTGAGATCTCAGCAACTATACTATTTACAGACTTGAAACTGGTACTAAATAAAAGCTGCTGTTTCGTAGGCTTGCACAAATTGCTTTAATTCAAGCTCAGTGATTGTGGAAAATTGAATTATTCAATTACTTGTTTCAAGTGGAACAATATCCATAGATATCTATGACATTAGGGATATGGCAACTAAAATCTATTAAAGTAGATAAAAATTTAGTTACAACTTTCGCCGCGGGTGTCACTATTATTATGTACAGTTGTCAAATCTGTCCGGGATTCATTCAATGACTTGTTTGACGCGAATTTGAAGCTTATTAGAATGAATTATTATTATTCGATGAAAATTTGTTCACTTTTGGTGTATTTTTTTTTATATAGCTTTGATAAAGATCAAATTATCATTTTAAGCTACAGCACTTGACCTCCTGTCAGTCAATAACTAAACAATGAAGATTAAAAGATATTTTTGAGTTTGTACATGTATAAATTATGTACCTATTAAATAGTCAACTTGAAACTAGTACTAAATGGAAGCTGCTGTTTCGTAAGTTTGCCCAAACTGCTTGATTTCAAGCTCAGTAATTGTAAGAGATGGTAATTTGCGAAATCTCTGAAATAACAAGCATTCATGAGCTGTCAAAAATGCGCTTCCATCATCTAGATGATTATTCCATTTTTTAACTTTTGAACGTTGTTTTCATAATCAACAAATGAACATCAGATATGTAACAGGTGATTTTCAATTACAGATAAATATGATGTTAAATCCAGAGTTCGAGAAGTTATAATTACTCAATTGGGTAATAAATGGATAGACTTCGCTCGCGAATTAAAAATGGTGGAAAGTAAAATAGATCGTTTGAAAATACGTTATGATAATAACACCGAGAAGTGTATAGAAGAAGTACTGGATTTTCATGAACAGAGAGCTCATCCGAGAGAATGGAAGACACTTTTATTGGACGCATTAGAAAAAGCACGACGAAATGATTTGAAAAAAGAAGTGAATCGAATTTTTGATACGTTTTCGGATTGATTTATTTTTATAAAATATCATGTATTGTATAGTGTACAGTTTTTTCAAATATAAATACTTGTATTTTCTTTGTTTAATGTATTTATATCGTTATTTTTATGTTCAGTATATTATAAACAAAAGATGTTGTGGAATAAGGAGGAAAAATGTATAATTATATTTCTTTTATTTTGTATAAAGATGATATAAATACATCAACACTTAAACTCAAATGATTTTTCCTCAAAAAGCAATGCAGTTGTTTGAATTTAAAAATTATTATTTAAACTGATTACATTCGTTACAATTCGTGTTTTTTTTTTAACTGTTTACTAAAAATTGTTAGTTGCATCCAGTTAAGAATCAAATGAACGGTAGAAGCAACTAAATATTTTTAATAAACCTATTTCAAATTATAATATGATATACCCATTGATAATAAATAAATATTAATACTTATATGCATTTTTTACTTTTCATAGAAACTATTATTTCAAATATTTAATTATAATAAACTATAATAGAAAATCAAAACGTTGCAAAACCGAATAATTATAAGTATTATGAAAATTAATTTATTAAGAACGTCACGTTCTTATTTAAATTACGTTATATACAATCTTAAACAGTATATGTATTTTTTGTAACTGATCCAGCCTTTACCATAGTATCTTTGTGTATTTGGTACCCAATGGTAAGTTTTGGAGAGATTCGAAGACGCTCCTTTATTGTACGTCCAATTTCTAGTACGGCGAAGCTCTTGCTTGCGTCTGCAGTCCAAACACCTGAATAATCAATTATTTTAAATAAAGTATAGTTTCACTACGGTAGCAGGATAATTAAGCGTTTTTCTACAATTTAATTCAAATATTAGTTAATATTTCAGGCAACATCGTTGTTATTAAAAAAATTATCTGCATAATTATAAATATCAAAGTTTTGGAAAATCCAAATTTTATTTTGAATTATTAATATCGTAAAATAAAACAATGCTTGGATGATGAGTGAGGGAGAAAATAGAACTAAGAGATGTATTTGGGAATATATGCAACGCGCAACTAAAAAATAAGTAAAAAGAAAGAGGATTTTTATATTTTTATGAGGAGCAAATAGAAGACAGAAAACTATTGGAAAAGTAAAAATATCAAATAGTTTCATTCAATCATAAAATATTGTGAAAGTAAATAAGAAAAAATTATTATTAATTTCAATGACGTGCAACCACGATGGATTGGCTCTTAGAGAACTTCATGGCCTTCTCAATAATGAAGAAGAGAATGGAAATCTAGAGCTCGTTTATGAAAACAATCAAAAGTAGAGACCCCATAATTCAACAACTAATGGCGAATAACGCGCAGAGGTGGACAAGTACCGAGTTAAAAATACTTAAGTAATAAGTACAGGTACACAGAGCAAAGTACTTGCACGTTAAGTATTAAGTCTGTGCTATTTGAAAATAATCATACTTAAGTATAAGTACAAGTAAAAATTACTGATTATCTTCCAAGTATTTTTTCAAGTACTTGAAAATTTTATCAATATTTTCTTCAATAACTCACAAGACCTCTATGAATACTTTTTGAAATTGAAATTTATATTTTTTTATCAGTTAGTCTATGAATATGCTGAACGTATTATCATATGAAAGAATCAAAAAATCTAATTAGGTACTGAGAATAAAATAAATGATCGATTTCCTGCAACTGTTATTTCTCTCTGTGTGTGTAAAAAGCACTATTTTCAAATATAAAAAATACTGTCAATTTAATATTGAATGACTCAAAATAATACAAGTTGCATCTTACATATAGACATATTTAAATTAAAACAGTGTGTATTCAAGTTAGTGGTGGGAACCGGTATCGGTACTATTCGATACCGGTTTTTGTAAGAACCGGGTACCCGGTTATTTGAATATGCAACTAACCGGTTCTCGGTTCCGAGTCCGGTTCCGATTCCAGAACCGGTCTTCGATTCCGATTCCAGAATCGGTTTTCGATTCCGATTCCTTCGATTCCAGAATCGGTTTTCAGCTCCAATTCCAGAATCGGTTTCCGATTCTGTTTTCGATTCCCAGTTCACTTCGACTCGATCCCAGAACCGAGAAGAGAAATTCCTATTTTAGACAGTTATTTTCAGTATCCATTGAAAAATAATGTGTTCTGTACCTAACCGATGCACTGTTTCGAATTAGTAGATTCGAAACGAACCGAAAAAAGGCATTTTTTTCTTTTTTTTTTCACATATAATTAATTTGCGTCACCTATACTGGTTTTATGTTATGAAGACTAATTTTAGCCTTTCGAATCAGTCATTGAACATATGAACTATCAGTATTCAGTATGTGTGAAATATTTCAACATCTTAAACAAAAATATATAGTGTATAATGTAGTTATTTAATTTTATAATCGACGACAAAGTGTGATGAAAATTTAGAGATATTATGACAATAATAATTGAGTGTATTGACAAAATCAGGTAGTTTTAGTATCAAAGACTACCCATGATGCCGCTTGCTATTTCTAGTTTTGGGTAAGATTAATTTTATGGCCGGATTATGAGCAGATGGCATACTACCATTTTTAGCCTCTTTCAGTTCATTTCAATGTAATTGTTTTGCTCAATAAACTAATAGAAAGATAGGATCTCTTAGAAAATAGTAATATTTGATATTCGGGATAATTTGCAATCCTCTTTGATGTTCAGAACTTTACGTTCATTCATGTTTCAAAGTCTGCAGTGTCACCGATAGGAGTAAAGTAGAAATAAGTAAATGTAGTTATGTGTGGCAACTATAATGTACAAAATATAATTCTTAAAAATTCTAAATGTTCTGTTTGTTCTGGGACGAGTCAGTATAATAAAATAAAACGCTCAACTAAAAGCCCAGAAGGTATTTGTAACTTAAACGCAGTAGAGAAATGATATTTGCCAAGAAAGGTTTTCGGTATTAAGAACCGGAATCGAGATTCGAATCGGAACCCAGATTCGGACCGGAATCGAGATTCGGATCAAAATCGAGATTCGAACCGAAATAGAGACTCGAACCGGAATCGAGATTCGGACCGGAATCGAGATTCGAACCGGAATCGAGATTCGAACCGGAATCGAGATTCGGACCGGAATCGAGATTCGAATCGGAATCGAATTTGGACTCGATAACCGGGTACCCGGGTACCCGGTTAGTTTTGGAACCGTGGAACCGGTTCCATTTTATTCCGGTTTTTAACAGCACTAATTCAAGTATAGCCCAGCTCTGAACGCGCCACAATTTTAAAGCCCGTCGTCTGTAAGAGATCCTCTCAGTTACGTGTTACGTCCAATTTTAAAAATTGAAAAAGTAAGGGCCGGTCCAGCTCGGCCTATAGAATTTTGGACCAAGTCCTATGTACCTATACGACAAAACCGGATGACATTTTTTCAAATATTTCAGAAAATCAAAATTGAAGTTTTCTGGTTGATAGATGGACATAAAAACTTATGGCAATTGTTAAATAAAATAGTAATTTCATATAATCTCCTCTGCCACTTTGTGATACGACATTCTAAATTTATAAAACAGCAATAAAACTAACTGTAAAATTCAATGACACCTAAAGGAACCAAACGACTTATTAGGATAGAAAATAGCAAATCAAGCACTTTTGGAATGAAAGAATGATAATGGCCGATTGCACCGCTCTAGCTTAAATTTTAAGTTTCATTTGAACAAAAAATATCGAATCGGAATAATGACAGCAATGTTTGTCACATTTGATTTTTGAGTCTTGACACGATATTATTCAATTAAGCGACACTTAAAATGTAAGGAACAGCGGTGCAACTGAGCATGAGTCAAGGAGACCCGCTATCCACTGGAGAAAACGATAGATGGCGAAAAAAAAAGTAACTTCGAAATATACAGCGAAAAAACAGTAGTAGCAGTTATAAAAGATGAACAATTCAAGGGGCTGGAACACCTAGCCAAGGTTTTAAAAGCAACCATGAGATCTAGCACCTAAGAGGAAGATCAAGATGGCAACAATAAATGACCGGAGAAGTCATAAAAGAGGAGTAAGAGAATGGGTAGCACCGGTTTTAGCAATCTTAGGCAAAATTTCTACGAGATATCCTTTCTCTGCTGTTTAATTCCCACAAACGTGAAAAAAAAATATATATATTCATTTTCTAAGATTAAAATAAGTTTCCTAAAATTATATTTCCTGGCCTTACCGTCAGTAACTCTCTTATAAAACCCGAAATTTCATTTTTCGCCGAAAAAGTTGTCAAGATTTGTTGTATGGGTTGAAATCTATTAATACGTGAAGAGTAAGCTTTGTACCCCTTTTTGAGCATATTGCGTGCACGAAGGAATGTGAGATTTGGCATATTTGAAGTTTATATGGAGAAGATAGCTAAAATTATATACAGGATGTCCCACTTTAATTTTTCGCTGAAAATATTTTTCGCTGGAATATTTCGAAAAATATACACCGAATGGGAAAAAGTCTGACATCTAATTCACACTTAATCATGGGAATCACTATTTTTATTTCAGATTTGGATAAAGCGTCAAATACTAAATTAATTCTACCTGAAACCCCCGAGGATGGAAGGTTGAATTCAATAACGTTCAAACTTGAAAATTAGGTCGAATTTTGACCACTGGGTGACCACTAGTATTGATTATTGCAAATAAGTCTTAATCAAAATGTCTTATTGCACACTGTTCTCGTTGTGCAATCGATGTAATCATGAAAACTACAGGAAATTGTTGATGCTGAGGCGTGAGTACAAATGTACTGAAGTTATAAGATGCACAAATTATCTCTCAGACAAACAAGATTTTTCGGAAAATTTCAATTATTATTTTGATCGATTTCTGGGAGACATTTTAAATTAATAATCAATATTACGAGTAAATTCTGTAGATTATGTATTATTATAAGTATTTCTGGAGAGCAGGAGGAGGGCACAAGAAAAGTGTCGTGCACCGGGCCACTGTTCTCCGCTAGTTATAGTTATCAAGAATCACAATGCAATTCATATATTTGAATATTGCAATCTTTGATCAAATTCGGAACTTAAACAGACGAAACAGCAACATCTCAGTTGGATAAAAAATATTCTGAGAGGATTATGATTTCACACTGCAATTACAATTGGAGATCAGCACAGAATTAGAAAAGTTCTGGATTTCCTGAAATCTTTCTCATATAGGAAGCTAATGCCCACTAGCTACTGAAAACTCTTTGATTAATTGATTAATATCATCGTAGAATAAGTATAGAAAGATTAGATAAAGAAGGAATAAGCGACTGCAATGGCCAAGAAATGAATACGCAGGACTAAAATCCTACATTACATCCTATTTACTAACTAGATTATTCAAATAAATTTCGTAGATTTAAATTTATCGAATAGATTAATGATTTTTGTTGAGAAAGTTTCAAAATAGAGGACAGATTGTTTGGAATTAATTTGATTACGACAAATAACTTCATGAAAATACTATTCACATATTTATGCGCTTTTACGCAAATTAATTGCCTTGTCAAATATGAAAACGGTAATCTGATATTCAATAAAAAACTTTATGTATTACTATATTAGCTTAAACATAAGTCAAAATGTCTAAATATGTATATCATAATCGCGGCAAACAAAATCAGAATATTTTTAGCGAAATTCTATTATAAATTAGTAAAGCATATACATAAATAATTGAAAAATAATATTATGAAGAAAAAGCTCATGCAGACTTACCAATCTTATCCCCTTTGCCCCTAATATTAACTACAGCTCCACAAACGTCTTCGGAGTTTTCGAATGCTTCACCAATCATGCAAAGAAGCTGAAAAAAAAAAAGTTAGAAAGTATATAACAATTGACTTACTAAGTAACGTACAGCATCTAACCAAAACCTATCTAAATCGTTAGTTCTTTGCTTCTTATCTAAATTAATAAGCCACCGTCCTCCTCGTTTGTTGGCATCGTCTTCCCACATAGGACGAATTCCTCTTTTGAAGAGGGAGTAATCGCAACCTTGTCGCAATTCACTCGCCAATTTGATGTGGTTGAAAAGACTAAAATAATAACATTATAACCCAAAACATTGTGTCACTCCATATATTTTACCTCCAGAAATCTTCAACCGTGCTGAAGGACGCTATCTCTTTTTGATTTTCCTCCCAAGTATTATTTCGGTCATTTTCATAGAACCATAAAGTCCATGTGTGTTGTAAGGGATGTTTTATCGAATAATCTAACGGAAGATCTACTTCACCTTCTGAAAGCTTTTGAGAATTTATTTTCTGCAATAGATGTTTAAAATCAAGTTTGACATAAATTTAACCTATATGAAATGTTCGAAGAAATTCACATAGAACCAAGTGTTTCTTCCGCATTACTTACAAATAAGTAATTAGTAGCAAAATAATACATTTTAAAAAGTCTATTTGTTATTTGATAATTAATATTAGATAACAATATGGCAATGATATGCCACGAGAAAGTCTACACCGGTTTGTAATATGTCAAATATTTCTATGTTAATTATGTCAAAGGAATGTTACAACAAATGAATATAAGCTATATAAAAATCAACTATTTACCTCAGATTCAATTGAATTATTCGTCATTCTGATATTTCAGCGAAAATAAAACTAGAACTCGGAGAACGATATACGTTGGTTCGGTTCCCGTCAGGGAGGACCGACAATGTAATGAAACCAAATATCCCTAGACTCAGCTATTTGAAGCATGTAAACCCGTGAGAAAATTATACAAAAATAGAATATATTTTAATTGTCTTGAAATATAATAATTTCATTAATATCTCTTGCTTATTATTGTTGAATATTGTAAAAACAATATTTTCAAAGATGTATTTCAGGATTTGTATTCAGATCAAATTTAATTTCAAATATTTTACCTCAGTTTACTTACTATAAGGTAAAGAAGATCGAAATACACATATTTTCTAACCATGCTGCAAGCAATTAATTTTATATATTCAAATAGTTAAATGCATCAAGATAAATTTATCGTTACCTGGTTTATTAAGGTTGAATTTAATAAATTGTACTAATTTTTCTCACGGTAATGACAATCAAGCACAGTTTTTCACGAAATTATTCAGTGAGAACAACAATAACTTTGACAATCAATATCATATTTTGTTTCTAACAAGAAAACAAAGGACGTAGTACAATGAACATTTTCTGATTCTAGTAACAGACTAATTACGAATGAATTGATTTATATTACATTAATTTCGATTTTAATCGGCCATATTAGGGTTGCCATCTTCTGGCTGTATAAATACGGAAAACTATAAAAAAAACTGCAATTTTCGTAGCTTTTTATTTTATTGTCACAAATATGAAATATTGTTATTAGTTTATACTAATGATTACTTAAGTTTGTTATTTATTGATCTAGAAACTGTTGAATTGTCGGACATTTGAATGCTAGCTCAATGTTGCGTGATGTTCGATTGTCAAACATTTGAATGCTAGCTCCTTGTTGCGAATGTTCGGTTGTCAGACATTTGAATGCTAGCCCATTGTTGCGAGATTTTCGATTGCTAGACATTTGAAAGCTAGCTCATTGTTGGAAAAAAATATATAAAGCCCCGTGGGCTGGTGAGGAGAGTAATCATTCAATAAAAATGACGGTCAACGATTTTGTTATTGTGCTGCGAATTGAAATGTGTAAAATTGTACTCAATAAAATTTGTGACATTATTATTATTTTTATTTGTACGTACACATTTTGAAATATCTGATTTAGAAATGACAAATTGGAAGAACTCCTTGCAGTTCATTTTAAAATCTTCCTTGACATGTTTTTCATTTGAACGGTTTCTTGCCTTCTTTTGAACAATATGAAAGTCCAGGTGAATTTCGTTTATTTCGAATTCCTCCGGGATATTCTTGGAATTCTGGGAGAGGTGGGAGCTCTTGTGATATTCCATCTCAGCTCCCATTATCGACTGACATCTTTGTGAGATATTTACTGAAAACTGAATCGTCTTAAGGATGTATTTGTCGTTTTTAAATGTTACTCTCTTTTCTCCGGGCGGACTTTTTTTCAAGTAAAGCAAAGGAGTAATAATTCATTTACAACCAAATAAGTCCTTTATATCTATCTTATGCCCGAATTTTTTATTATGCAATAAAACAAAACGACTCAGGCGATCAGGAGGAGGACAATTTATTTGCAGGAAATTGTCCAATACCCATTGCACATTAAACACTTAAATTTAGTCCAATAACCCTCACCCTCTGACAGAACATACAAATAATTCTTTTTCACATTGACAGTAAAAACTTATTGCAAAAAATTGTTTCAAGTTATGCAATAAATCTACAAGTTTACCTGAAAATGCTCTACTCTTGGACTCATGTAGATCGTCTGCTAATAAACTTTCAGTCGATTTTACAAACTTGCTTTACGTTCGACAAATTGGAAGAATGTGAAAAGTTGTTCAAAGAAGATATTTTTTGTTGCTAATTAAAATCCGTTTTTCAATATGCATTAACACATAAATATCTTCCCTATAAATGGCAGCCTGTAAAAAATTGTTTGCTTTTTCTTGTCAGGAGATCTGAATATCTTCTACAATTTTTGTACAGACATCTATGCTCAAAAAACGCTCCTGGACCAACTTTCTTGTGAAAATAATATTTTTTCCCATAATTATCATTCTTTTGGTCAATTTTTGTTGCTTTTACAACTAGACAATCTAAATTGATACTATTCCGAAGAGCAGAGTTACAACGTGGTCAGACAGATGAATTATTGAGAACAGTGCTACAACTTTCGTGGGTTGCGCTCAAAACAGACCACCAAAAGATTGAAATGAAAATAATGAAGGACACAGGGATAAAACTATGTGCTGACTTATTTTGACCGGAAATGCTGCACTTTCGGTCGAGATATTTTTATCTTTCACCTATTGGCACAAATTCTGGCCTTTTGTTGTTTAAAGGAGTGCCAACAATACCGGAAGTGGTCTGTTTTTCAATATTTTGGTCAGTTTTTGGCACATGTAAAACCCTGTGGTATCTTAAGCACTAAAAATGAACCGATATAAAAAATTTATCAGTTTGTTCAGAGCTTTTGGCGCAGTCGGCACTTCAGTATTTTATCCTGGAGACTCAAGTGAGGAAGAAAAAAATGAGTTGTTGATTGAGGATTGGTTGTCCGCCATTACTAGAATGCTTTTAGTTTTGATTTTGCTTGTTTGCAATGCAATTCATTGAAAATTAGGTTGATAAACTTAGTCTTCATTTCATTTCAAGGTCCGATTGTTCGTTGTTCGACCTAATTTCATCTTCTGTTCAGTTGAACTGAGTTTATTTACTATGGCTACAATTATTCAGCAACTATAACCATAGCAAATAAACCCAGTTCAACTAAGCTGCAGATGAACTTTAATTGTATTACCGGTTCTAAGGGATTAATTTCGTGAACGTAATGTTGTTGGTTTGTCATCCAAATAATGAAATAATAAAGGTTTTCAATCAATTTATGAAATTCAACTGTTTTCCATCATTTATAAGATAAATAAGTTGAATTGCAATATACTTCTTTGTTGATCTGCTCTAAATAAATATTGATATGTCCTGAGAATCTTACTTCCGTTATTTTACTAATGGCGGCTTTATCCGACTCTACTTAAACATTCATTTAGGGTACGTTCCACTAGACGATCGCAACGCTCAAGTCGCCTCAAAATCGTTCCACAAGACGATCGCAATCTTTGCATTCAATCAATACATCATAGATGACAACGCCCGCGATTGGAAGGCGGGTGGAAGCGGTCATTGCGATCAATTTTTGCTGCAATGACCAAGAAATTTGAATTAATTGAAAAGGTGTCTTTCCAATTTGTACTTTCGATTCCAAATTGTCGATTGATTCAAGATTTTCTATTAATTAATATGAGAGATTGATTTACACAGTCGTATTGGATCCATTGCATTCATATATCCTTTTTGCTACAGCTTATTTGTTAATGTTTTGCTTTTATATCTTGACCACGAATCGTCAGTTTATTTGATAAATAGACACTGGCATCATTTCAATTGAAGCACCAACCACAGATTATGTTAGTGGAACGGAAAAAATTTCGGTCGACTGCAAATAGTTGCGATCGCCTAGTGGAACGTACTCTTAAAAAACATTAAGGTTCAGCTGTCGTTATTATATAATATATAAATAGTCACATGACCTACGTTACTAGCACTGGCATTTGTAATGAGTTTTGATTTATTTTTGTTTTCTTCAATTTGCCTCTCAGATTAAAATAATGTAGTCTTGCCATTAAACATACAGGGGACAAATGTATTCTGACAACTTTTCTCATGTCAAATGACGTTTAGATGTTGCCAAATCAAGACAGATGGCGGAACTATTTATTTGTAACAGAGGTTTTAAACTTAAATTTTTGTTAGTACAAAGTACAAGTACATATTATGAAACCGACAAAATTCAAATTTCGAGATTTTGCCAGAAATATTCGTTTTGAGCATCCCTGCATTTTGACTATTTTCGGCTTGACGTCGGTACGTGTGTACATATGTATGTAACTCGCAAAACTGAAAATCCATCGAACGTATAATGTTGAAATTTTGTATTTAAGACTTGTATAGGGATTAGTTGTGCACCTCGCATTATGGTCGCAAACATCTATACCGGAAGTGCACTTTACCTGAAACTTTTTTTGAATCTTTCGCATAGATCCAGAATGATTAGCTGTAGGATACTGAAATTCAGTATTTGAGATTGCTGCAGCATCTAAATAGTTATCTTTTATTTTTGTACCAATTGGATAAGCCAGAAGTGCATTTTATATAACAGTCTTTTCGAGTTTCTCGCATAAATACAAAGCAATCAGCCGTAGAATATTGAAATTCCGTATTAGGCACTTCTATAACATCTAGTTGTACACTTCGCATTATGATTGCAACCACCCGAACCGGAAGTGCAGTTTACTAGACAGTTTTTCGAATTTTTCGTATAAATCCAGAACGACCAGCTGTAGAATAATGAAATTTAGTATTTAAAGCAATTGTAGCATTCAAATGATAAATTTATATTTTTATAGCAATTACTGAGCTGGAAGTAAATTTAATTTGACAATCTTATCTAATTTTTCGCAAAAATTTGAAACTATTGGACGTAGAGTTCAGTCAAAAGGTAGTGTCCACATCAGATTTTTCTGTTTAATGTAAACAAAAACATGATGAGGAATATAGGATAATAAAAACTTTGTAGGTTCTTACGTTGTATTTAATAACAAGAATCCTGCGCAAGCGTAAGCCCATCTGTTATAAAAAGCAGTAACATTTTAATTCTAAAACATTCCTTTAACATAGAGGTCTCCGGTTTACATATGACACATGGAAATCACTGTGAAATCGATTACAATGAGAATATGCAACTTTAGACTGAATAACAACTAAATATGTAATAATCTAACTATAGACTTCGTTTATATAATATTCATTCTGCACTACTAACAATAGCACCAATGTAGCTCTCATAATAAATGCTCAGAAGCTGTTTGTTTCTAACAAAATAAAATATAATAAAGATTCTGCAAATATATCGAGTAGTATTAGATATATTAATATCTATGAATGGCATACGATATATTAATGTTAGTGTTAATTATTATAAGGCCACTGATTATTTATGCTCAATACTTGGTTATTCTGATATTTGGTTCCCGATTTTTAACGGTCAAACAGTTAAAACTACTAAAAAATTTATAAAATATTCGGAAATATTCGTTCGTTTTAAAAGGCATGATATTCATTGTTAAATCTATACTATTTTTGTAATACCTACAAAAATTAACTATAGACAAACAAATTATTAGCAAGTTCTCAGTTATTATGCTATAATAAATATACTAGTCCCTATTTCCAGTAAATGAAAATATATATCAGATAATATAAAAATAATATTTCAAATAAATATGCAGTAACGATCAGAATTTATACAAGTTTTAATATTAGATCCATTTGCATTAGATATAACCAATGAAAAAGATTCTTGTCAAAATTGCACTTTTTGTATAAAATGTTATGTTGATGTCAAATTTTCATCGTATACGTGTGTTTTTGTTCATATTATAATTCCGTTAATAATAATCATTTAAAGGTTTGTTTTTGTGCTTGTGTGAGTATACGTTTAGTTTTAAAACATTTTATAAATGTAGGTATGTTTGTGTGAGTGAAATATGAGTGTAAAATGTACAAACTTGAAATGTTAGTGTATATATGTATGTATTGACATGTTTATAACAAAATTAATAAGGATATATAGTTGACACTACAAATACTTTTATACATGACCAGCATTTTCATCTTCAAAAAAAGAAAACATCAAATTTACATACTAACAATAACACATACATTTTTATATTTTCTTTTATTTTACAAAATAGTTAACAGAGCATGCGCTACTGAGGATGGACACTATTCACTTACTTATATTTTCTTCTAAGCTTTAAATGAAGATAAAAATTTTGCAAAGTATAAAAGTATCAGCAGTGTCCAAACCAAAAAAAAAGTAAAGTACGTTACCTCACTCAATCTTGTCATACACAACACACCTAATCTAAACGCTGCGTTTACATGAAGCGCTCTTTGGCGCATTCGGGACAGATGATTTTATCCTCGTCGGTGATGAATCCACGACCTACAAGAGACGTAGAGCATGAAGCACAGATGAAGCAATCGTTGTGCCAGTGGCGATCTTCAAAGCTGATGAAACGTGTACCACCAATGCCAGTGATGGGCTCGCTGCAGCTGGTGCAGCGCTTCGCGAACAGGCGGCCGAAGCATTCGGCGCAGCATGGCTTGTCATCGCGAGAAGTGAAGCGCTGACCAGCCAGATTTTTATTGCAGTGTGTGCATGTGAAGCACTCACGGTGCCAGGGCTCGTTCTTGTAGGTCACGCCACCGCTTTGGATAGCCTGCAAAAGAGTTTCTCTATATAACAAAATTTACACACATTTAAATTCATGTTTCTGCAGTTTTTGCAGATGAATACTTGACGACTTTCTTCTGCAAAGTATTACACCTAATTTTTCTTACCTTGTCGCACTTGACACATCGTGTAGCAAACTTTTCTTCATAGCATCCAGCGCAATAGATGTCTTTTTCACGTGGAATGAAACTCTTAGTTCCAATTGGAGTCTCACATTTGCAGCACTTGAAGCACTGTTCATGCCACTGCCTATTTTTGTACTCCATCTTCTTAGTTCCTGTAATAAAAAAATAAAATTCATTAATTAATAAAATAAATCAAATATAAAATAGACAAAATTTGTTGCTACTGTCAAGTGGCACAATTGACAATCGTTTCAATATCCTTTTTGACACTTTTATTAGAATTATTTCCGCAGGAGCTCTAATTTGCGTGTGATGTCCAAATATAAGTGATCATAATTCTAATTTTGATTGAAAAACGCTCATTTACGAGCTTAAACCTAGATTTTTAATAAAAATCTTTAATATAATTTTTTTTCAAATTGTTTTTTGGTTCAGTAGGGTTTAAAACGTGAAGATTCATCAAAATATGTCAAAGAATAATAAATCGGAGAAGTAAAAAGTAATCAGTACTTCAGCTATTATCTCATAGATGGCTGTATTTGAGATTATTGATAAATCAAGAAGAATATTGAATTAATATTATTTAATTTTCAAGGATTTTGTTGAGTGTTAGACTGAAACATTTTCCAAGTTTAAATAAATACATTTATCAAATAATCATTATGATTTCGGTGCATGATAAGGTACACGTGATAAAATACTGCTGATGCAATCAACTTATCGTGTATTAAATTTTATTATCACAATAACAATTATAACTTTGTTAGGTCCCCATTTACGATCCTAAAAAAGTAAATTCCTGAAATTCTGCGTCAAAATAAAATGTGAACTTCAACTTTGATTTATTGTCACGTTTCCGACGAGGATTAGATCAAGGTTACTTGATCGCTATAAAATCGAAAAACTAAAGATATCGATATTACAGCATACTTGGATATCATCGTACCTGGTTCGGTTTCGTGACGTTGAAGAATTAAACTAATTTTTGGTTGCAATTGCAGCACACGCAATCAGTTCACAATTAATTTAAAGAGACGCAAAGCCAAATAGGCTGTCAGCTTTTTCCTAAATATGAAAAATAATAAATAAACTCAAGATAATCATCAAGTTGTATTTTACATGCATCCTGTTTATAATTGTTTAGCAATAAATGTTCTTATATATATTTTTCAAAGTTTTTCTCGTTAGTTCGAAGCAATTTTATCTCAAGTTTTTTGATCGCTATCTATTAATACGTTTTTAAATCAGCCTTAACCTAAAATTTATCCAATAACAATAAATAAAAATAAAAGGTTCAACCAACATACACACCGCAGTGTAATTACGTGAAACTATCTGTCAGATTTATTTGACAAAACAAATGATGCTGAATGCACGTACTTCATTTGTTTAATGCATCATAGTTAACATACAATAGCGGTAAATAATCAGAGAAAAGCATAAATTGCATTGTATTCTGCAAAATTTGCACTCGAATATTTATGAACAATTTTATTTTTATAACTGTGATCTATTTTTGGATTTTATATTATTATTATATAATGAATATTCTAGCACAGTACACAGTAATCCAGAGGTCGCGGGGTCAAATCCCACCGACGGACAAAAAAGTTAGTAAGATTTTCACTGAATTATAAGGCGTACCGTCTGCCACACCCACAGCGGGTAAAAGGCGTGACGTTATCTTCATATTTATTGTAGAAGAGCAATTAATTATGATCACTTCTAAATACACCAGTAGTACTAATAGTAGCTCAATTAATTTATTGTTCATAATTTTTCCAGACTTCAATAAAATTAACTTTTTCTGGGAGTGAAATTTAAGAAACTGGTTTACATGGCGCAAAATATCATTTTAAATACATTTTGGCAAGTTAGTGGCTTCGATCGTTTTAAGCAAGACCTGAAGTTGGCAAAGACCTATTAAGTACGGTCTGAAGCTAGCTTCAATCATTTTTGACATTAGTATTAGAAATTTCTTTTAGTATTAATTTGTGCTGCCTCAATTTACATTTGTAGAAAAAATATAGTAAGTATATAACTTGTTTTCTAAACTTTTTAGACGTGCGTTCGTCCGTAAATATTGAATGAATAACATGACGTCATGAATGAAGTGATAACATCGCATCCACTAAGTTTATATAATAGTTCAAAAATGCGGTGCTGGTTGCATATATGAGGATAATTGGTAAATATTCTAGACAAGCGGAAATAATATTCTAATTCTAATTTAAAAGACGATGATTAAAGAATGTGAAATTAAAAAAGGTTTAATTCAAAACAAATGTACTGCACGACGACAAAAATACAAATAACAGGTGTCAAATGTTTGAACTAAAAAATTACAATTGAACTGTAAACGAAGTGTGAAATAGAAAGTGATTAGTGTTATCAATTAAAATACCTCTAAAAACAACAAACAATTTGCATTTCCATTTAAAAAAATGATATAAGTGTTAATTGTTTATTATTATGTATACCGACATTGCTTATTATATACTATGCCAGTAAGAAGTTTTACAGTTTTAAAGATACGTAGCATCATTACATAGTTATTCAAACTTTGCAGGGTTAGAGTATTGTGACATTTCTCATGCCCGTGACGTCATGCTATTCATTCTATATTTTCTCTATACTATTAGGTTCTCACCTTATGTAATGCTATTTTTGATCGAATCTAGAGGTGTTGGATTTCAGCAAAAATATTACGTGTACGTATAAAAGCATCTTCTTTTACTAGGTTGATTGATTAGAAGAAAATTAAAACACAAGCAAAAAAGAAATTTTTTTTCATTTTTGTATTACAAAATTTAGTAAAGAAAATGATTAGTTTCATAGTTCGCGCTCTTTTTTATGTAGCTAACTTCTCGGCGAAAATTATTTCTTTTCAGTTATTTTCAGTTTTTTTTTTATAGTTTTATATTCTTCTTTGCCATCGGGCATCAAATTTAAATCTTATGAAAAACAAAATATTGCTTCTTCTACTAGTTTACAAATAACTCTAATGTCAAATTGACATCTGTTTAACAATTCAAGGCATGTATCTTTTTATTCGTGAGTCTACTTTTGCTTCTTTTTCATATCATACTTTTTTAAAGACAAATTTTTTTTATAGTGTGTCCCAAATAGAGTAGGATAGCATGGATATATTTTTTATTATTAAAGATAGAGATTTGGTTAAATGGGCAACGTTGTGCAATTTTGTGGGGCGTTTTAAATGCGGTCCAAAAATAATTTAAATTTGGAATGGTTCACAAATTATTTCAAAAAAAGTGGAAATTGCTGATTTTTTAAAGTTTAAATTTCTCCGTAATTACGAAAGAAATAAAAAAAGAGTTTAACAAAAATTATCTACTTTGATGTGGCAAACTCAAAAATGATGTCAAAATAACATTTCCGAGATATGAATAATAATTTTCTTATTTTAAATAGAGGCCATATTGGATTTTTACATTACTGAATATATTTTTTTTCGTTTTTTAGTCATGTATAACAACTTATACCTGGATTGAAAATTATTTTAATTTTAAATCAAGTAGCCATGAATAATAAGTGCGTGATGAGTTTATTTTGAAAACAAATGAAACACAGTAAATACAGTAAATTACAATAAATGATTAAAATGCAAGCCGTTTTGAACTAAACATAATCGACACCGCTTTGCAGGACTGTTAGTAAAAAAAAAATTTAGCAATATTAAGGTCCGAGTTAATTAACGTTCTTCAGGAGCTTCGCTAAGATCTCCTTGAAGAATGTCAAACTGACTGTATTATATGAAGTATTTATTTTGGAAGTTTTCAAATGCGAAATAGGATTTGAAAAGATTACATTTTTCTTTCTTCAATAAAAGTTGACAAAGCCCGTGTGACACACTTTTATGTACATTAAAATGCACATCATTTTTTACACATTGAACAGCTTTTTTCTGTATGCCACACAGGTCAATGTTAATGTACATTTTCTTGGGGAGTTAAGGTATTTTCTATTCTAAAGGTTGATGTGATATAGGGTATTCAATTCTCTTAACGTTTGACTACTGAAATCTGACATTTGAAGAGAATTCTACTTATGTTTCCTCTGTTTTTATTTGATTTTTAAGTCCAAGACGACATATTTCTTTCGTATAAAGTTTTAGTGAAAAAGCTTAGTACTAGTGACAATTTACTGATGCGACTATTCCACGAACTAAAATCATTGACAAAAACATTGAAGGAAATAGAAGTACTTCTATTTTTTCATGTACATTTTAATGTACATTAAAATTGAAGAACTTTTTCTGTATGATACATTCAATGTTTAAAAATGTACATTAAAATTGGCTGTGTCATAAAGGCTTAAGAAATAAATATTCAGAAAAAATTAAGATTAAGAGATTCCTAAGGAAGATTCATAAATTAGGACCTCAAGCCATAATTCACAATGAAAATCTTATGCGTGTTCACAATGAGCATAGCATAAGCAAAGCATAAAAATTATTTATAGGGATATTGCGGCCTGAGTTGGTTATAAAATATAGGTACTTTTAGTTTTTAGTATCTGCCACAATTTAAATCACTTGTCCTAAACAACGCTTTGCTTTATTTTTGTTTTGATTCGATTATTTTATCAAAACAGCTTTTTTAAAGACTCCTTTTTTTCAAATTTTATATTTGAAAATATTTTTCATTGCTTTTGGTTTTGTTTTTTATATTAAAGCTCTTAGTTTAGGGCATTACTTTTGTTTCTACACATGTTTGCAATTAAATTTTTTAGAAGAAGAAATTCGTTTAGTATTGTTATTAAAACAAAGATTATAAATATTCCTAACCACAAAAACAAATTTATTTTCATTCATTTGACACATTCACTGTCTGTGCCTGTAAAAATATTGGACATGCGCATTAAGAAAATATATGCGTAAGAAATACGTAAAGTTGAGATGATTTCAACTTTCTTATGCAGCTGTTATGCACTACGTAAGCATAAGAAATACGTAAGAGCATTGTGAACACGGCCATAAGAATCGCACATATTTAACTTTATGTCTTATGTATTTGTTATGTACTTCTTATGCTTACGCTTACGCCCATTGTGAATTAGGACTAAGCTTGAGAAATAAATGAGTAAAATATAATATTGATAAATAATAGAATAAATCATTTAATCGAATATCAGGCGAACTGTCAAAAATATTCAGAATTAAATTGGCGCATGAACGAAGCGAAAAAGATCTCATAAAGGTAAACACTTTTAAATCGACATTTTTCCCAAAAAATGACATTTTTAGTTTGTTGTAATTTTTGGTTTATTTACAGCTTGTCGGCGTGTTCTTTTTATTTTATAACTCTGGAAAATGTACACATAATCCAATTAGAATTAATACATTTGGACGAATTGCTGGACTTATTGTCAAGTATACGGAAATTCCTAACACTGACATGTATACAATTAGCAGATTCTGGTGCTAATATCACAACTTTAAGAAGACACGGTAATTGGAAAATTAATTCAATTGTTGAAAGTTATATAACAGAATCGCGGGAAAATAGAAACTTTTCAATGACTTGGATCTACCAATAAACGAATAAATATTTCTTCAACAAACGATTCTGTTATTTCCAGAAGTTCATCTTCTATGTCAGGTATTACAATATCCAGAAATTTAACATTATGCACGATTTTCTGCGCCGTAATCATAACATTATGATGCTAGTCGACTATAAAATATATTTTTGTGCGAACTTGCAAACATTGAGATAATATGGAAGACATATAAGTTCAAACTATAAAAAACAATAGTAACAATGAGTAATCACTGATCAGCAACAAGACAATAAATTAAAGTACATTACATTATATGCAATTCATATAAGCTTGTCGGTTTAAATATACTCATAATTATGACAACTTGTCACTTAAAAAACAGATAAAACATATGATCAGCATCACAGACATCTAGTTTCAATTGTTATGTGACATGTCTGTTGTCCTGATGTTCAGATGTTTCATATTCACATTGACCTGATTGGAGATATGTGTGTGTGGTTTATCAAGGTTGCGTAGGAATTCATCAAAGTGATTATGTGCATTTTATTGCATTTTTAATTAATTTTCATGAAAATTTTAAGGAAAGTTTTTATTACTTCTTTACTTACTTTAAATCAAAAATTATTCGCTATCAAGTCTACGACATTTAATTATGCTGAACCATAAACAAGACTGAAATTTAAAAACATTAATATTGAAACAAGATTAATTTTTAAAAGTAAGGAAATTATTATAATGTATGTAAATATTATAAAGTTCTGATAAACCACAAAAAATTATTATTATCTTAGTGGCAATTTTTCAACAAACTAGACATTGTTTTTAAACAAATGACAATCTACCAGAGAGAGTTTACTCATAGGCGGCCATGTCCACTGTTCCAAAAAAGGAAAGTAGCTTGTACAGAATGTAGCAGACCCCATATTTGCACTTAAATCTAGACTTGGAATGATTTTGCCGAAGGCTATTTAGTCATCTTAAATAGATGTGTTTTTATATAACGAAATAATATGCAAATTAGAAAGAGAATTATCAATGAACAGTTGTTGATTCTACAAAAATGAAGAATCATTATTGATAAAAATAATTATAAAATAGTTGAAATATTTTTATGATTTCAGTTCTACTTTTAGAATTGATAATTTTGTTTTATAAAAACAAGAATTCGTGATATATGATAACCCGCTGACAGTGGATTTTCCACATTTCGTAAACAACTATCATTTTATTGTCTTCCAAAAAGCAGACTAAAACAAGAAGCCGGTTCAGTTGGTCTTTCCAATCGAATGACTAATAAAAGTTCTTTAAAAAAAGAAAAAAATTATATACCTGCCGCTCCTATCGTGTTTTCTCCTAAAGTACATTTACTGCCCATAACACACTTAAACGGCCCTTTATCTCCGGGTAAAAACATACTAAGTACTGCAATTTCTTCATTATTTTCTTTCGCTCGCCTAATTCTGTCTTCACCTACTGTTTTTGTAGTCAATTTTAATCTTGAATTAAACTGATCACTGAGCACATCTGTCGCCATGATTGCAACAATCAACAAACAATCGAAAAACGAATTACACTTTCAAGCAATGAACATAACCTAAACTGTTAACAAGAATAAAACAACTGAATATAAACTGTGGCGCGAATTTGAAGTTGTCAGTGAGAGCCTAACTGTTGGACTGAGGAGAAGAAATACGAGATCTGGTACCAAGCACGATGTGTGAAGGCTGTACTACCTACACGCAAGATTTGAGTTTCTTTTGACACATGAATTGAAATTTGAGACAAATATTGCGGTTTCTAACGAGTTGCACTTTTTCAGGCGACTCCTGATGTCGTGTTGTAGAGCTGTAATTTATTTTTATTTGAAATGACGGACGCGGAAACTTTTTCATGATATTATGTTGCAGTATTAGCTAAGAAATTGATTAATTCTAAAAATGACAACACATTTTTCGTGACAACTAACTGAATGAAAAGGACAAAAGTTAAAAAAGAGTTTCGGGATTAATTCATTTACATCACAGCAGTCATCATTTTTAAATTAAAACATGAGATGCAAAAGAAATTTCAATTTAAATATCACCAAAAATGGTTAAAAAATTAAATTCCCTAGATAGCATTAATACCGCGTTTGGCTTCTTCATTTGAATAACGAAAAAGACAGTTTCATTACGAATTAAAAAATAAATATTTGTAAGAATAACAATGTTAAAAGTATTTTATAACAATAGAGTCTAATTAAATTGTACAATGACATTAACAAATATTTTTTTTGAAAAATAAATGAAAGGTATAATTATATGACGGTAAATATTATAATTTTCGATGATGTAAATACCAATAATCAAGGTTCAAGATGCCAATACATTGATGGTTGTTTCCCTTTCATATTTACAATCTAATTCGTATTAAAACCAAAAATGTAATTTGAAATTCCTAAATAACTTATTAAAACAATTGCTAGATGATTTGCAGTTTTTCAAACAATAAAATAAATAATTTATTATAACGGTAGCAAGTTTTACAAGCTCAGTTTTTTTCCAACTGAAATAACCATTCTTATTGAAATCAGCTTAATTTTAATACTGCAATAGCAACTATGTATGATATAGTTTACCGTTCTCTCAAGCATATGTTACCAATAATTTAGTTACAAAAAAAGCTGCCCACATACGAATAGCAAATGAACATTTAAATGACATCACCTAATCGCGATTAAATTACTGTTATTACGCCTTAAAACAACTTATTAATTGAAATCAATTACGTCGTTATAAAACTGAGATTGCCCTATATTAGAGACACTCATTAACTTATTATCTCCAATATTGGTTTTTATGGAATTATTGAATAAAAGAAAGGACTTGAAAATTTAGGGTTATGTCTTATGTCATTTTGTTGCCAATTTGTTGCCAACTGTAAAGAATAAACTTTAACATCATTCAACAAACAAACAAAATCAATGAAAATATGAAAAATTGACATTCAGTGAAATAATTCAGTCATCATTTTATTAAGATATAAAAAAATTCTTTGATTAATGATAAGTTATCAGATATCAGTATCAAAGACACAATTGTTTAAAGTATGATATCAATAACAATGCTGTAAAAATAGCTTGCAAAATAATTTTAAATCTCCACAAAGATACAACACGATCTAAAAATACTGATAAATTAAAAATGATGTAATTTTGCAATAAATTCATTGCTGATTTAAAAATTAGGCCACGCTAAATATCTCCTCACTGCCGAATTCGTTTAAATTTCTTGGAATAATGAAATAATTCGTAAAAATGAGTCCATGGTTCCTCCTACAATGTCTGGGTCACTACTGTCATTTGTCAGACTTTTAACTGTCTGTTGACGTTGACAATTTGACAATATGTAGGCTACACAAATTAAGAGAAAGATTTACATGTACAATTAATTAAATTTTACGATATATTTGATTTTATGTAAGTAGATAATGATTGGACTTTTTTATCAGTTATAGGCAGTTGATAAAGTACATTTAACATTTATTTGAAAATATTTGAAAGATTCAATAATTCTTTGAAACAGTTCTTTTAATCATATTTACTTCAAAGCACAAAAAATTATTAAAGATTCTATATGACTCCTAAATTTTAATGCGGTAACAGATTTAGAGAAAATAAGTATTTTTGAATCTTCAATAATTTTCGGCACCTTGGAGACTGCTCATAAAAACATCCTTTAATTGCAAAGTATCGAAAATTATAGCAGATTCAAAAGTACTTATTTTTTATTTTTTAGTGGTCTGTGTTAAAATTAGTTTCGATTTTATTAAAAAAAGATTTCATTTTACTTTTTGTTGGACAAAAACACTGAGAACATTGAAATTATTTAATACACGCTTGGTCGCTGAAAGAGGCATACCCTTTGAGGAAACTCTTATCCCATCCTTAGGGATGAAGTTTTCCTTTCAAATTTAATTAGGACCACCCGAGGGACCACCGTCCAATAAAAAAATCATAGAAATATCACCATTTTACATTAATTCCACTCTTAGTGCCAATTCACAATGTACGTAAACGTAAGGAGTACGTAAACGTAAACATAAACATAAAGTTGAACTACTGTTTTTCAATGCCCGTGTTCACAATACTCTTATGTATTTCTTACGTTTACTTATTGACATAAGAGCTACGTAATGAAAACGTAAAGTTGAGATAAATTCAACTTTATGTTATGTTTACGTACGAAACAACTAATAGCGCATGCGTCAACTTTAAACACATTTTTTCATTTGACAGTTGACAACACCCTGGATCGAAACATGCTTTAAATATGATTGACATAGAATTATTAATTAAAAAACCAACAATTTCTTCTTCGTCTTAATATTTCTCTCGTTGGCGACTTTTATAACGCGGTTTCAATAATAATGAAACAATCGCAAGATCTTTTTCAGAAATCATACAATAAAACAAAACAAACTAAACTCCAAACTAATAAAAGTGAAACCAAAGAAAAACATTAAACACGAAACAGAATCGGAATCAACAGAATATTTGAAAATGACAGTTAGATTTGTACCAACGTAAAATGAAAAAAAACACTTCATTTTAATATTTTACGTTACGATCACTGTGAACATACATAATTTCTTACGAAAACAATACAATTTCTTACGTTTATGTTTTTACGTATTCCTTATATTTACGTACATTGTGAATTGGCACTTGGGGGTTGAATTTGTTTTTCAGATTTTTATGGGAACACTCCTAAGGAGCCTTTTTTATAATAATAAAGCAATTATCAAAATCGGTTCAAGTGGTAAATTATCGTATATAATATCACAAGGGACTGTAATTTTATTAATAAATTTTTCTTGAAAACATTGATTACCTAGCAACATCGTGAGAGTCATCTGTCCGATTAAATCACGAGAGCGTAGCTCGAGGGATTTCATCTGAGCAGAAGGATGTTGCTTAAAGGTAATCAATGTTTGAAAGAAAAACTTATGATAAAATTAAAGTCGCGAGTGGTATTTGTGGAGAATATTTCTCGAATGAAATTGCTACTATTAGTACCTATTAACTAATGTTAGATGCAACTACTAACCTTTTTTATTGAAAAATGCACTAAATTTCCTCCATATACTCTTGTATTTTTTAACTTTTTGTTTTCAATTTCATTATTTCCGGCGAAAAATGCATTTCCAATACGATTAAATTTTGACATTTCCGAGAACTGATTGTTTGTTTATATTAGAACTGTGTATTGTTTCTCCATGACAAAGGCAATTTATCGCAATAAATCGCTTGCCAACGGGAATTTACCGAGGTAACGGGAATTTTCAGAGGTAAATTCCCGTTGGCAAGGAATTTATTATTATAATTGTCATTGTAACTATGCAAAATTTGTCAGTATAACTGACATGAGTGAAATAACCGTTGAACATACATTAAAGATGCCGACGAATTAAGAACTTGCTCCTTTTTTGAGATCGGTGAATTTTATTTGTAATTATTCAAGAACTAATGTAACTTTTGGCTATATTAAATCAAACTAGGGTTGGAAAAAAAGCCGATGTTTTCAATAAAAATCAAAAAAAGTCGATATTTTTTTATTTAAATTGTTTTTTTTTTATTTAAATCATTTTTTCATTTAAACAAAGAATGCCGATTTTTATTTTTATTTTTATGTTATTGTTATTTCATTATTATAATCCAATTTTGATAACTGGTAATCCAGTTGGGGACGGAGAGAGCGGCCAAACTAACTTACCTATATAAAAAGTTGAGTTAGGTTATAACTTGATGATAATTATATCTATTTTATTTTATTTTATGTGAGTCTGATAGGTATTTGAATAAGAAATTTTGATTGATTTAAATCGTATTTTTTTTTACTTGATTTAAATCATGATTTAAATCAAGTAATTTAAATCAATTGATTTAAATCAGGACAACCCTAAATTAAACAATTGTTTTTGTTTGAGTTTTGTGAAGCTTTTTCAATAAATGTTCTAATTATTTACATAATATTTTTCAAACAGAACAAGGATATATTGTTATCCGAAATAAACGTAATCTAAAAAGGATAAAATTGTTGCAGAACTCAATAAGCAATGAAACACTATTGTAAACCCTTCAACAGTTTATTGGGTGTAAAAAATTACTGAAATGTGCCTAATTTTTTCAAAGGATTCCGAAAATTTGAAACCATTTTTTTTGTGGTTTTTTCTTTTTTTAATAACGTTGCGGATCCTTAAGCTTCGTAACCTTTGACATTACATTCAAAAAATTTGCATTATACATAATGATAGTATAATTAAGAAGGCTTACAGAATGCTGGGTTTTCTGATTTGAGAAAGTTCTAATTTCAAACATCCTTGCACATTTGTCACTCTTTTTATATCTCTTGTGCGAAGTCAATTGGAATTCTCGTCGGTGTGCTGGAGTCCTCTCTATAAAATCTAAATTAACTGTATTGAAAATATCCAAAATAAATTTTTGAGAATTTTATCGAGAAGATTTCCGTCATACAAGTATAATTTATCTAGTCCTGAGAACAGGAGGAAGTTATTGGATATTTCATTTTTGCATAAATTATCTAACAATGCCGTCTCGTCACCATTCTTATTAGGGTCATTCAATTTCTATGTTCCTAATTATAGAATTATCCTATGTATACGTTTTCTGTGACGAATTATCGTACCAATTTCATTTTGAATTCACCGGTTGTGAGACTGTCTCAATTATTTAATGTGTTGAATTCTAACAGTGAAATGCCCGATATATTCTGTACTACTTCACCAACTTTCAAAAAAATGTTAAAATTTACGTAAGTTATTATTATTCATAGTATTATTATCCATTCTTTACATATTTTTTTCAAATTTTTCTATAATGTTTTGTCAACTTGTATATGCACCTATTTGTATTCTTGTGCTTTTCTGTTATTGGAAAATTTTTTGCTATTAAAAGCCAAACTTGTAAAATAAAAATTATGTAGGTGATTATAAATGATTGGCTGTCACGTGACTTGTCAAAATTCGTATTATAATCAAAATTATCTTCCACGGAATAAAGTTCGTATAAAAAAAATGTACATATTTTATTTATATCTTATTTTTCGAACTTTGATACATATTTTGATCATATCTTGTTCTTAGGAGTAAAGAAATGTATTATTGAATAATTTCTATCGCCAAGCCATGACGTATCTACTTCTTAGAACTATATTGTTGAGTCTAATATATTTTTACAGATACATAGACCATTAAAATATAGCCTGAGCTCAACTAAAACTGATTTACAATGTAATTTTATTGATGAAGATGAGCATGTGTTTGCTCCAAACGTCTAAAAAAAAAATACAAATGTCAAATGGATTCCTGAAGGCTTAATTTTACTCCCAAAATTATATAAATATAATTAATTTTGTAAAGAATACATATTTTGAGCTTGGTTTTACCACTCATTCAATGTTTTTAAAGTAAATACTGCACCTGAAAAAGCGGGATTTCAGGCGTCCCACTTAGAGTCCTGAGACAGTTTTCATTTTTACCACCAGAGAGCACTACAATCACTTCCCATGGCGAATAAAAGAGTCCTACGTGTAAACTAGCCTTAATATTTTTAATTCTTAAAAATTCTAATAATTGTATTTCTATAGGGTGTTTCAAAACTTTTAAGCATGAATTTTAAACCAAATCGGTTAAGCGGTTTGGACGTAGGATTGATAGACTGGTACTCATACACATGAAAACAAACGTTTTGGCATATCTAGCTATGGATTTTGAGCAATATCGGCGGCAAATGTAGAGTATCGGATTCTACTCCCAACGATGGATAACACTTGTTAAATTTGTTGTTTACATTTTAAGGTAGAGTTACCCCCATAATCTATTCAAAATCGTTTATTAATAAAATGAATTCGAAACTTTTGTAATTCTGTATATTTTTAATTATTGTATCAAAATTCATATATAAATAAAAAAATTTGAAGTATGTGTGGGATAAGACTATTTATATTTCGCACCAAATGTAACGTATCAACGTGATTCGAAAGCATTCTGGGTACTCGGAACTGTAAGATGTATAGCAATTCTTATTTCACATGAATATTTTCACTTCAAGTAAATAGAATAAATTAAATTTCCGAAGGAAAAACAATTTTATGTGAAAATAGTCAAGAATTTCATAATATACAATAATTAAAAAACTCAATAATAAAATTTGTTTACGTAATTACAAAACAAATAAAACAATGTCATTAAAGGACACACATAACCTAAGTTTGTTCAAAGAGAAAGAAACAAATAGAAAATAGGCTACTCTCAAGATTAGTAACACACTTTTCTACATTCCAGCATGGATTTCTGTATTGCAAAATTAACTGAAAACCCAAATATTAAATTCTGCGCCGTTTACGTTGCTGTGTACCTAACAATTGCATCATCGTCTATTTATGAACGTGTTCTCATCATACCACTAATTCTCAATATTTTGTTGTTTGTTCATTATTTTGTACTTTTACTTTTTTGTTATATCTGACATTTTTGACGTTCACGTTAATTAATTCGTATTCGTATCTGACATATTGATCATTAATGTGAATGGCGAAATGATTCTCATTAAGTATTGAAGAAATTGATTTGATTATTTCAAAATTTATTGGTAGTTAATTATTCATTTCATATTTTAAAAGATTTTCATATGAAGTTTAATATTAGGACAAAAACGTGTTCTTGCATAATCAAGCTTTTATTTGAAGGAGTTAAAGCTCTTATTACATAACTTCCTGTTGAATATTTCTTATACATGTTGATAGCCTCTGATTGTCAACTCATAAAACTCCCACTTTAAGAACAAAGTCAATGTTTAATAATTTATTAGTGAAAACCTACAGATTAATTTTCATTATTCAAGTAAATATTATTACCTCTTGCATATTTTTCACTTATTATGATAATTTATCGAAGATGTACTTTTTTTTTATTTGTTTGAGAGTGATGTAAGATGACTTTTATTTATGCGAATAATTTAAAAACCATTTCTTTGAAATTTCCGAAAATGTTTGATAGATAAGTGATTCCAAGTGATGATGTCATTACAAAAACAAATGAGGATCATCTGTACTTTATTTAAAAAAAAAACTCTTATTTGTGTAGTATTTGAGTATAATTTCAATGCACTTGAAATTATTTTTAGAGCATCTTATTTGAACAATTCCAAACAGTTGTAGCGTTTAGTTATTTAAATCCCTTTTATTTTTATCTCTTACTAAAGGATGTTGTATTTAATTGCATAATTCGTGAGTGCATTGCACTTTATTATAATTCTATACTCATTACTAGGCGAGAACCGTACATTGAATTGATCTTCTTGAGATAAATAATATTAGCATAACAGAAGAATACAATTGTTGAATTAGACATTAATAAGCTGTCAAAAGTCATTAAGGAGGCGGAAATATTTGTCTTAGCGACGAAAGATTTTGTGGGAAATATTGACTTACCAGCATGGAAGATCTTTCCGCAACCATCGCACCTGGAAGCAAATTGCTTGTCATAGCAGTTTCCACAATAGATTTTCTCTCCTTTAGCTCCGAACTGCTTATCTACCAAAGACTCGTTACACGTGGTGCACTGGAAGCAAGCCTCGTGCCAGTGCTTATCCTTGTACGACAAATCCTGCCATCACAAAAAATAATTAATATTTGGATTTTGGTAAATTATGATGGTATTTACCTTAGAGTCGATGCCGATGATACGATTGCACTTTTCGCACGGATTGGCGAACACCTGTTCGTAGCACTTGACGCAATAGGGATGGTCATCACGAAGAACGTAACGTTGGCCGGTCAACGATTCATCACACTGCCAGCAGCTGAAATGTTGTCCATGCCAGTCCTTCTCCATCGCATTCGTGTACTCCGCACTGAAAATTAACTGAAAAAGAAAGAAAAAATCAGTAACAGTATCTAATTTTTTCAGGAATCAACATTATACAAATCTAATTATATTTTAGATGTGATAAAGCTAGCTATTTGATATAAACTATATCTATAGTTGATCATTCGGTGAGAGAATAATAGGAAATCACGGTAAACAGCTATTTTATAGCTACTTTGCAATTTATATGTTTTACAAATAGCATAGAAAATTTCTTATCAATGCCAAACAATAAACAAATATATAAAAACGATTTAAGACGTCTAAAGTGTTGGATAAAACATTGGAAAATGTGATTTACTCAAGAAAATTAGCCACTCACCCTTCAGGTGTAGTGGCTAAACTTTTTCTTTCGGGACCAATATATCACATTCCAAACTAGTACAATAAATCACTATTAAAATATTAAAACACATAATGTTACTAGAAAAAAATATTTTGTGCCTAAGGGCCGTTTGACATGATGCATTAAATGCTGGATTTATCTCTGCATTTTATTGCTGCATTTTGATGCAAAGAAAAATGCACCATGTCATACATGAAATCAAAGTTAAATGCGCAACACTTTGTGTATGACACGACGCATTTTTCTTTGCATCAAAATGCAGCATTAAAATGCAGAGAAAATATAGCATTTAATGCATCGTGTCAAACGGCCCTAAGGAACATTTGACACGATGCATCAAATGTTGGATTTTTTCTGTATTTTAATGCTACATTTTGATGCGAAGAAATTTGCACCATGTAAGGCTCGTTTGACAGTGCTTAAATGCTGCAGTTTGATGCAAAAAATGCAGCATTTGATGCATTGTGCCAAACGGCTTTTATACATAAAACCAGAGTTCAATGCACAAAATTTTGTGTATGTCACGATGCATTTTCTTTGCATTAATATGCAGCATTAAAATGCAGGGAAGAATAAAGCGTTTTAAAGTTGACGTATAATATAATATACATGACTCAAATTGCTTGCCAGTGCAGGGAATCTCCGGTACCAGAAGAGATAGAAGAAATCTGGTAAGGTACTAACAATCTCTTTCTTTGAGTTTTGTTCAATAGTGAAAACAGTATTCCGTTATCTTTTGTTTTCGAGCAAAGGTGAAATAGTTATTTGTTTACGAAGCATAAAAAATTCTAGAGTTTTTTTTTATACATAATATTTTTCTTTCATCGCACTTTATAATTAAATCGTTTAAAATTGTAGTAACATTTTCTTTTCTGAATTATATAATCATATGCTTATTTCAGGAGGTTTATAGTATATTTTATTACTCATGCAGGATAAGTACTATTTTGCGCACGTTTTCTCCAGGCCGTAAATAGCTCTTTGGCTTTTGAGTGCGCCAAGTATAATTTGAGTGCGACAAGTAAACTTGTCGCACGCAAACCATTTATCGCTCGGAAAAATAAGCGCAAAATAGTACTTATCCCGCATTCGTAATAAAAAATAGTATCTGCAACTCGTGCGGTGTTGTCAATTGCCCACTTGAGCGAATGAGATTTGCTCTCGTGGGCAATCGACAACTTGCCGCACTTGTTGCACAATATACTATTGTGTAACAAGTGCGATAAGTTGTCGATTGCCCACGAGAGCGAAGCTGGGCAATTGACAACACCGCAAGAGTTGCAGATACTATTTTTTATTACGAATGTGGGATGAGTATTATTTTGTGTTTGTTTTTCCTGGCTGTAAATGGTTTGCGTGCGACAAGTTTACTTGTCGCACTCAAATTATACTTGGCGCACTCAAAAAGCAAAGAGCTATTTACTGCCCAGAAAAACGTGCGTAAAGTAGTACTTATCCCGCATTAGTAATAAAAAAATAATTAATAATAATTACCTACATGAGATAGCCAGTTCCACTAAAACGACTGACGCATCAAATTGATATTAATCTTTAGATTTATTAGTAATTGGGAAATACGAACTAAGTAACGCGATTTACTTTCAGTACTAAACAAAACCGAATGACAAAAAACGGGACCCTTATAATTTGGTCATGTCTGTCTATCCGTGTTTTATTTGGAGACTAATGGCACTATATAAATAAAATTTGGAAAGAAAGTATTTCCTATGAGCCACTATACAATGGTGTAGTAAAATTACGAAAAAGAGATTAAGGATGGTACATCACATAAATAAGGGGATGAAAAATATATTGAAGAGTACATAGCCGTGTGGGTTGTGGAATATCGTTAGACAGATTTTGAAAAATGAGGAAGAAGTCTTGGGATGATTTTTTTATTTTAGTCAATAGTTGGTGGAATATTTCCTTTAAAAATCGTAAAAAGTGTCTTCTCAAACTTTTCAACTATATGGTGGAAAATTCTGGAACAAATTGAAGTGGTAGAACTTGAATAGCATTTTCAATGAAAATTAATTTGAACAAAATATGTCAAGTAGTTTATGAAATATGGGATATTTTTGGTTACACATTATTTTTTTGACAGTGTCTTTGAGAAATACAATGAAACGGTAAACGTTCTTTCCCACAATCCTTCTCTGTGCGTGGTTTGACATGCACTTGGCCGATTTTTAAATATTTTTACCTTCAATAGTACGTGAGTTAAAAATCATAAAAAAACGAAAAATATAAATTAAAAGAAGTAATTTTGAGACGCTCTGTATGTATTTGTCATACATCTTTTTCCGCTCGGGAATAAAACGATTTTTTCATCAATACTGTGTGCGTATTTAAAAATATTTTGTCCTGCAGTTTGATTGGCACGATTTTTTAAGCCAGTTCTTGAATTAATAGAACAGAAAACAGTAAATAATGATACAACCGAAATCGCGAATAAATTGTCGTAAGTTGGTAGCGCAAAATATTACTTATCTTCTGTTGGTACTTCATGATTTGAATAGGCAAAAAATTTGACAAATGTAGACAGTTTGAGTTCTTCTAATTTAATGGACAATTTTAAATTCTTACTTAAAAAAAAAAATTGATGAATATATAAGACAAGTTTCTTTTTTTTTGTTTCGTGGTGAATTTATTTTACTACGACATATTTCTTTTATTTATTTTGGTACATCTCCAAGTACTTATAAAAAATCAAGGTATTTTTAGCGCATTAAGAATTATGGTGCAGGATAATAACCACATGTCGATTAAGTTTCTATTTATACATTCCTAAGTGGTTCTAATTTAATAATGCAAAGTTCCGTAAACTGATCTTATATACACATTCTTCGTAGGTATATTTAAAGAAAGTAGGATAAACTGTTTAATGATAATAAATTGTAATAAATTAGAGAACTTCAGAAGATGTTACAGACCCAGGAGAGTACTTTTGTTTCCAGTTTATAAACCCTTTCTAGAAGGGTAAATTTGAGTTAATTTGAAAGCGATAAAACAAATTTTAACTGGGAAATATTCAAGTAAGTAGAGACCTGAATGATACTTGATAGAAATATTAACTAAGCAAAGCATTCTTCCTGGCGTACTCTTTTACCTCGCCTACTTTCATAATACCTCCTTTTAACCACAAAATTCTGAATTACACATTACACTTAAATTGAACAAAACACCTCCTGCACAAATATAGCACTTTTTGCACTTCTAGCACTAGTCAGATCTATTGCTAAGTACCTTTAATGTAGCGAGAGGCAGCACCAGCCTGGAGATCATCTCCAGAAGCTGGTACCTACCCCTCGCCATTGGTACGCTGGATCTCGGTGATTTCGGTGGTTCTATCTCCAGACTCCCTTCTCTTGGTGGTCTTCTTCACCTTGCGGGTGCGCTTTTCAGTTACGGTGAAGTTCATAGATTCAACATCCGCCATGGTGAAAAGTTATTTGGATTTTGAGACAGAATCTGAAGAAGTCTTTTCTCGAGGAGATTTGGTCGCACACTGAATTGTGCTAGTCGGGTAAACGGGGTAAGCTATCCGGGTTATTTTTAGCCAATGATATGGAACACTTGAGGTAGTGCCGCGTGCAATATGCAAACGTTTGCTTGAGGTGGGTTTGGTCTGGATGATGACGATGGGATACAAGAAAGAGACAGAAGAAGACACCTGATACCGATTTCGTATTCAGTCAGTCGCGACCAACAAAATTCTCACAAAGTTTTTCTTCCATCAAATTAATATGATTTTCAAATCCAAATATCAAAAATATAAGTCAATTTATTTAATAATTTTGCATTATTATTTTTGCAAACGACAGAACAAGAAGCTTTTTATTGCTGTAGCATGCATTTTTCTAGTGATATTCAATATTGCCAACTGTTTTCCGCAGCTTAGAATTAATATCTAACAAGTACAATAGATAATAGATTATTTAAATCAAATAATCCATTGGAAGATTGCGGGCTTTCGTAAAATATAAATAAATAAATCCCACACCAAAATTCGTACTAATCTAATTACTTTAATTTACTAATCTTATATTCCAGTAAATAAAGAGGTAACACTTCTAGTACTTCTACACAGTGAAAGTAATTCTGAAAAAAGTTTTATCTCATTTGAGATGTCAAAAGTAAATTAATCAGTACAAGAACAGAAGCGTATTGCTGTGTGCCAACACTGCCAGCAGCGAATCTTGAGTTACTGCCGTCTAGAAAATTTATTTATACTTTCCATTATAACAGACGTAGAACATGTCAAACTTAAATGAAATTTAACATGCTTTTTCAATTATAGTGTTTTGATAAAAATGTAGTGATATATATTTTGAATGTCACAAGGGACAATTTTCTTTCCTGTCATTAATTGCAATCAGAAAATTATAATTAATTAAATGCAGAATAGTTTTCAAGATTCAGCAAAAATCAAAACAACATAAAAAATCTTTTGACTGAATACTATTTGATTCAAATACCTTTGATTTAAATAAATTAAGAGTTTTCTAGCATGTCACTGACATTTAAAGTTATTTGCGGCAATGACAAAAATTAAATTAATGTGCAGACAATAAAAAAAATTGGCACAACTCTCACCGGATCATTAAACTGATTTAACACGCCCCATTAATAACAATAAATTTATCCCACAATGAAAGAGTCCAGCTGGATCACAGCTCGGAAACAAATAAATTGACATATACCTAATTATATTATAAAATACAAGTCGAATTCAAATAAGATACGAAGCACATAATTAAGGTGAAAAATTGCGAATTGAAATGTAAAAATTAATATAAACTTGGCTGTCAGCCAATTGGAAATATGTATTAATCTTTCAAGTAAAAATAAACGAACCACAATCATTTTAAATTGATTTGTAATTGAATGAATCCAATCTTAACATTAAGATAAAATATTCTCTGATTTATTACCATTTTTATTAGTTCAATTTTAACTTGTAGTGAAAGTATTGTTGACTATTTTCAGCAAAAGTAATTAGCACTGTTGTCTACTCTTTTGTTTAAAGTGCCAAAAGTAAATTCGTATGTAGAGCAAACAGATGTTGTGTGTCCTGTTTACTTTTAAACAAATATTTTACATTTTATTGTATTGTCTAATCTTTAACTGCAGTAGGGCATATGGATGAAATTTAAAATTGGTTCAAATATTTTAATTCCGAATTTTTATTGACCTGACTTTTGTACTAAACCATCATTTTGGTAATTAATATCTTTTCAATTGCTTAAAATTAATAAATAAAAGTGCAAATTAAGCGAGGGAAATTCAAAGTTCTAAAACGCAACACCATTGGTTAAAGCGAAACGTGACGTCAAATACTATGCCAACAAGTGCGCACTGCTTACATTTGTATGGCATTGCCAGTGGCGTAAATAGGGTCCGCAAAACCCCGCAATGCGGGGGGGCCGCGCAGTTAAGGGGGCACAACACAATTTGCCACGAAACTATAATATACCATTTGGATATGAATAAAATATCTCCCAACCAAGTTACATTGGAGTCATAATTATTGCGATTGTTGTACTGTACCCAAATAATAATATATTTAGTTTATTACTGCTGCCAATTATACCTGATTTTAAAAAATATTCGACTATCTATTGCCAATTGTCGTTGCCGATGCTTCATATATGCTAAATCTAATTTCTTGATAAAATCCGAATCTGAAAGTATTTGCAAAAAATGGGAAATAATACCCGAGTTTAAAGGTACAAGAAAATCAAAAAGAAAACGTCAATTTGATGAGTGATGTGACGACTACGATTTTGTTAATGCCGAACATAAATTTAAAGTTAATGTTTCTTATAGAACAGTTGACATAGTCAATTCACAAATTAAAAATAGATTTGAAGAAATGTTAAAAATTGCAAATATTTTTTGAATTTTTAAGGCCAAAAACATTGCCAACATTATCAGAAAAAGAACTTCAAATGTCGGCAATAGAATTATAAAAACATAATAGCGATGATTTATCAGAAAATTTTCCGATGCAATTAAATTATGCGGTATATTTTCTAAAAAATGACATCAATGCCAATACAACTATTCATGAAATGATAGATATTATGTCAATCAAATATTCATTCATCGAAAATGATTTATGTGAGGTTTACACTGCTTTATTATTACTTTTAAGCATTCCTGTCATTGTGGCTGCAGCAGAATAGTATATTCCGATACAAGTGCGAAATGGAGAACATTCCGTGCGAATGTGAATAATTCAGCCACGAGACGAAGTCGAGTAGCAGAATTCACATGAGCATGGTATGATCGATTCGCACGAGTGACGGATGTTATTTTGCTACAGTCAAAAGTGTCCACGTGAATATCTATAACGAAAATATACCGTTTTCTGAGAAAGAATTTGCTTCATTGATCTTATCCCAATTCATCAAATGTTGATAAAATCACTTATATTGACTCCATTTTGAAGAGGAATGATAAGAAAATCAAAAAGAATTAAAATTATGACAGTAATGAAATAGTTTTTCTACGACGCCACGCGGCTTTCTTAGGAACTGCTGAGTTCCTATTCTGCACGCTACAGTGTGTGGAATGGGTATCATTCAATAGTGTCTGCAGGAAAAGATCTTCCAAAAAATGAAAAATAATTAAATCCTATCTTAGAAACAGTATGAATCAAGATAGAATTATTAATCTCGCTCTTTTGGCAATGAAACATTATGCAGCAGAAAATTTTTATTTAAAAATTCTTATAATAGATTTTGCAAATGAAAAATCCCGAGGAAACGATATTCAATTCAATTTTATATAAAATATGTGAATTATCATTTTTTTGTAATTATCTTTTTACCTTTAAGAAGGTCATTGGGGTCTACATTTTGTTTTGCGGGGGGGCCACCAAATCCTAGTTACGCTACTGGGCATTGCAGGCTTTTGATTAGAAAACATAGTAATAACGTGTGTGTTGTAAATTCATTTATTGTTTAAGTGTAATTTTAGCATCCTAGTAAGATTATAAATCATTTAAGACAGTGTTTCTGTAAAAGCACAATCGGATAATCTGTCAAGAATAGATCCATTCATGATGTCGTCTTATTTTCTTTCAAATCCAAATTTTACGACCGCTGAAGTAAAAAGAGTGAGCACTGCAAAGTAATTATGCAATAATAACACATTATGTACGCTATTTTAATAAATACAATCCGAAATATGATGAGCAATGAACATAACCTATAATTTTTGTTTATTTTAAAACAAGCAAATGTAAAACGAAGCCGCATACATACACTGTATTTTATGGCTAAAACTTATCACATATAATGTTATTCATGATTTGTCAAGTTTATTATGATACTTCATCCCTTCTGATAACCTTACATCATTTCTTACGTATTTGAAAACCTGTCTGGATTGGAAAAAAGATTTTATCAAGTACATTTCCGATAGTATTTTGCTTTCAGGCACAATGCAATACTTATAAATTGACTTTTGACCTTTTTTAATACTGAAATAAGTTGAGAACGAAAACATCTGTAGTAAACAATGGACTGTAATGTTCTGGTAATGTCACTGGACGTGGTATTTGACGTCATCAATAGAGCGCGCGAAAATGGCGGCGTTTAAACAGCTCAAAATTATTCTCAATTTTGAATATTTTTTTAAACTTGATTACAGCACTTTTAAACATATTTTTTTTTTTTTACTATGTTATAACGATGTAAACAGTGAATTGAAAATATAAAATAAATTCATTGATATACCCTGTTGCAGTTTCTACTTGGACAGCTTGATGACATCATCCTTATGTAAGAAGTCCTTTGCACTTTCAGGTGCAAAATTTGAATATTTACCCAGAATTGCTAACAGACACAGGGCAAAACTTGGAAAACGAAATACAAGAAGACATCGAGATAGAAGCAATAGCTAAATCTACTTTAAGAAAAATGGAAGATGTATTAAAAAACGATCGCAACGGGAATAGACAAAATTAACATAGAACTCATAAAATATAGGGGTGAAACACTACAACTACATATTAGAATATGGAAGAAAGAAAAAATACTAGAAGAGTGGGAAATGGGACAGATTGTCACAATTCATAACAAAGGAGAACAAAAAGTATGCCATAACTACAATAATACAAATAAGGTTAGCAAATGTAACAAGGATTATCGTCGGACAATATGAATGCGGGAAAATCAACAACGGACGCCATACATATAATAAAACAAATTATTAAAAAAAATCCTAGAATATAATGTAACGTACGAAAGTGTCATAATTCGTAAAAATAAAATGGGTCCTGAATCTGGCCATGTATGGACGGGGCATTTCGTCTGTATGTATTGCACCGTCACGCCCAGCACGGTCGAAAATTCTAGTAAAATGCTCTCGAAATGACATTAGTATATATATGGGCAAACTACTTTTGACTGAGGGAACAGTGAAATAAAGTGAATATTCTGTGCAGAGCGTGATAAATATAAGTCGTTGTAAATAAATAATAGAGGCTTTGTTGTTGAAGTTTATTAGTAGTAAGTAAGAAATAAATTGTATAGTGCTTGTTTAGTTATACTTCGAAGAATAAAACTTTTATTTTCTTTTCATTTGTTAAATAGTTTTTTATTTTAATAATAACCAATTCTTTAAGAGCAATAAACATTACAATAAGATGAATACAGAGATAATTTTCGTGAATTTCAAACAAGCGTTTAAAAAACTGAAGAGACTAAAAGAAAATTGATACTAGAACACAGGAAGAAAGAACAGAAGTTTTTATAATAAACAAAAGAATAAGACGCTATCAGCAACTCAATTCAATTTAGTATTACAATATGTGCTGAAAAACATAGAAAAAGGAACATGAGGAACAAAAGCAGGACAAATAATAGCATACGCCGACGATATAGCGATCAAAACAAAAAATAGACAGGATGAAAGAAATTTCACAAGAAATAATACCGGAAAACAATAACATAGGATTAAAAATAAATATCAATAAGACAAAAATAATGAAATTCAGAGAAACAACAGAGGATAAAAAAAAAATTGGAGAATGTACTTTTGAAAAAGTAAATAGATTCAATAACAAAGAAAGGAGAAAGAAAAGCAGAAATCTTAGAGAAGGTAGCAACAACAAACAGAGCTTTCTACGAAAATAAAAAACTATTGAGAAGTAAAATTGTCAAAAATAACAAGAATGAGTATAAAACAATAATAAGGCCAATAATAATGACAATGGCGAAAAAACGATTGAAAATATTTAAGAATAATGGAAAGAAAAATCATGAGAACAATACTAGAGCCAGAAAAAGTATCAGAAAACGAATATAGACCAAAAATGAATCACGAAATAGAAAAATAATTAGGAGATGGCATATTGAAGAAAATAAAATAGCTCGGACACATATGGCAGCTGGATAACAAAATGTAAGTAAGTCAATCCTAGAATAGAATCCAGTAGGAAGAAAAAGCGGAGCATCAACATCATCATCGATAAAATAAGCAGAAAAAAGTCTAAAATAGTGGGAGTAACAAAATAGAAAAAGAAAGGAGAAAAGAAAAACAGCAACAAATAGAACGTCTGACGCAAATAAAAACTATTAAGAAGTAAAACTCCGTCAAAAATAACAAAAATGAGAATATATAAAACAATAAGACTAACAGCATTCTATGCTGCCAAAACAATGACAATGACAAAAAATACGGAAACATAATAAAAGGAACATTAAGAATAAAAGCAGGACAAATATTTGTTTCACTTCGCCGATCTACCGAATGTGTTTTATAAACAATTTTATTCTGAAATAGTTACTACTTTGTTGTAATTTATGTTACTATGATTTATCGAATTTATGTTTTTATTTTTATGTTTTTGTCGCTATGTATTTTTCCTTCCACCCTGTTATTGGGTTTTACTTGTTGGGCGTTGTACCTTAATAAATAAATAAATACGCAGACGATATAGCTACAAGAAATGCTACAAGAAATAATAATGGAAAGTCATAACATAGGAGTAGAAATAAATATCAATAAGACAAAAATAATGGAATTCGGAGAAACAATAGAGAATAGCAAAATAAAAATTGCAGAATGTATTTCTGGAAAAATAGATAAATTCAATAACAATGAAAAGGAATAGAGAAGCAGTATAAAGATCTATTGAAAAGTAAAAGTCTGTCAGAAATAACAAAAATAAGAATATATAAAACAATAATAAGACCAATAGCACTCTCTGCTGCCGAAAATAGGACAATAACAAAAAAATACGAAGAAGATTTAAGATTAATGGAAAGAAAATTTCATGAGGACATTACTAGAACCAGAAAAAGTATTAGAAAATGAATATAGACCAAAAATGAATCACGAAATAGTAAAAGAATTACAAGAAGACATAGTGAAGAAAATCAAACAATAAAGAATAAGGACAATAATTAAGGAATTGCTAACAGATACAGGGCAAAACTTGGAAAACGAAATACAAGAAGACACCGAGACAGAAACAATAGCTGAATCTACTTTAAAGAATTGGATGATGTATTAAGCAACAGTCGCAACAGGAAAACCCCTGGAATAGACAAAATTAACATAGAACTCATAAAATATAGGGGTGAAAAACTATAAATAAAATAAGCCCCGGCCTTGTCTGGGCGGGGGCCATTCGTCTATCGCGCCGCCTCGATCCGCACGGTCGACAATTCTAGTAACATTATTATGCAGAGCCCAGCAGGAAGAAGAAAAAGAGGAGGAGAACCAAAAGAAGCCGAAGATCTGAAAAAAATCGGAATAACAAAACAGAAAAAGAAAGAAGAAAAGAAAAACAGCAACAAACTGACGCAAATAAAAACTATTGAGAAGTAAAACTCCATCAAAAATAACAAAAATGAGGGTATATAAAGTAATAATAAGACCAATAACACTTTATGCTGCGAAAAAAGACGGCGAATTTTTAGGATAGGAATACTGGGGAGAAAACTCATTAGAACAATACTAGAGACAGAAAAAGTATCAGAAAACGAATATAGACCAAGAATCACGAAATAGAAAAAGAAATAAAAGGAGATGACAGTGAAGAAAATAAAAAAACAAAGGATAAAACGGCTTGGGCACATATGGCCAACTGGAGAACAAGATGTAATAAAGTCAATACTAGAATGAAACCCAGCAGGAAGAAGAACAAAAGAAGGACAAACATCATCATGGATAAAAGAAGCCGAAGAAAAATAATGGGAATAACAAAATAATAAAAAAAAAAGGGAGAAAGAGAAGCAGCAACAAATTGACGCAAATAAAAATTATTGAGAAGTAAAACTCTATCAAAAATAGCAAAAATGAAAATAACTCTATGCTGCCAAAACAATGAAAATGGCGAAAAAATACGAAATGGAAAAAAAATCAAGAGAACAATATTAGGGGCAAAAAAAGTATCAAAAAACGAATATAGACCAAAAATGAATCACGACATAGAAAAATAATTCAAGGGAGAAAACAGTGAAGAAAATAAAACAACAAAGAATAAAACGGCTCGGACACATATGGAGAGCTGGAGAACAAGACGCAATAAAGTCAATACGAATGGAACCAAGCAGAAAGAAGAAAAAAAGAGGTCCAATATCATCATGGATAAAAGAAGTAGAAGAAGATCTAAAAACATACATGGATTTAGGTTCTTGACAATAACTTTAATTGCAGTTTAACTTTGTTGCGTCAAAATTAGTTTTTACTTCTGCACAAATGTCGTTAATATTTCAAGTGTCAAATTTTGAAGTAGGCGAATTATTTTTGCACAATTGAGTCATATTTTCAAAATCGTTAGATGAGGAATAAACAAATTAATATGAGATTTGTACATAAGTCACTGGCAGTAATCTTGCAAACATAATAAATAAAAATAGAATTAAAACAATTTTTGGAAACATAGTAATATTTCGAAATTTATTTACAGCGATGAGCTTATGAAAGCATACAATTTTACTGCCAATTATTTCAAAATAAGTAGGCCGCAAATTTCCCAAAACATGTATTTAATTTATTATCAGGTTCGTGATATTTAAGAAATATAAAAAATACTTGAAAGAATTATCTTCGAGAATATTATTAATCTTGTAGTTTAAGTAATGATTATAAAAAGGCGTTTAGCAATTTTGTGTTCGCATAAATATTATTATGTTAGTATGCCATCAAGTAGACATTTGTTTATCTAAAATTAACGGATTCCATGGGCGAAAACTATTATTGGCACGGATCCATCTATTCCGTACCGTGTGAAACGAAGAATTAGAGCTGTGTGATTTATGTTTTGAACAGTGGACAACTAAATGGAGCTGACTTCACATGAATGAATAAAACTGATCTAAAAAGAATAGTATACATAACTTCTCACATACTTAAATTCAATTGTAATTTAGATCAGTGGTAATTTATCACAAGTTCACTTCCTGCTGTTTCAACAAGAATATAAATCTTTTTTAAGAGATGGCAGTAGTATCAATTATAAACTCAAACTTTTTGTGTACTCGTCCTCACCAATTTATCTATGGTTTGTAATTATTCAAAATAGCATTAAAGTAAGTATTTCTCAGAAAAATTAATATTCTGATTTATCACGGGAATAAATATGCCGTGTTTCGCGGCAATGTTTTGTGAGTCAAATAAAATATTTATGTTATTTACAGATACATCATAAAACAATTATTCATTTCTTATCTATAATAAAGGATTTTATTGCGAATTTTAGAAATTCCAAAATATTTTAAATTTAATGAAGGCTGAAAGATAAGTAAAGATGCCAAATATACCTGACCTACATAGTTGAAGGAAAGTGATTTGTCGAAGATTTAAAATAACGTAATCTGAATATCTGACTTTTAATTTAAAAATTTCAATCGTGAAAATAATTCTTTTGTACTTTGTTGGAAATACTTTCTTATTAAAATAAACAGTTTGAATTTCATAGTGCCCGGCAAAATTTTCGCCTCATTTTGTTTTCTTACATCACAAACAAAAGTCTGCTTTTAGCTGAGTTTATGTTTCAACAATCGTAAAATTTCTGGCAATCATATTTTCTATTTTGCACACAGCAAAACATCTGCTTTCTAACTCACAACGATTAGTTACTGTATTAGCAAGTGTCAAATAATTTTTAATGAATTTTTCATTCCATTTTTTTATTTTCAGTTAAATTATCTAACCTAAAATAAACCTTTACGTATTATTTTTTATAGAACTGTCTGACATCCAGTAATCCCTTGGGTATATTTTTATTTGACACCATTAAAACAAATGTCCTTGAAATTTAATTTAGAACCAAAACAAAACAAACGTAAGATTAGTTAAAATAACACACAAAATAAAAGAAAATCACACAATTAGTCAAAAACCAACGAGATCTACTTTTCTTGTCGCATTTATTTGGGAAGTAACAGATAAATAACAAGTCAAACAAACTTAAGATTATTTTCAAAACTAACAATAAATATAATATTTTCTACAAATATTTATTTATTAGAGGTGCATATAGTCCGTTCGCAGTAACTTTATTTTAGCGTGTTCATTTGTTTTGGGTTCGTTCTTCACTTTGCGCAGGGTGTCCAACGTCTGGTTCCTAGGGATTTAATTGTGTATGTATAGTATTTTTGTTTTGTAAGAGTGCTGAAACTGATAGGGATTATAACATCATTTTAAATTTTACAGCTGGTACGAATATTTCAAATAAAATATTGCTTTTGTCTTGTGTTAAAATAATTTTAAGCATTATTGTATAAAGCGTTAAAATAAAAAGCTATGAGTGTGAAATAAATATCTCGTTAGAACGAACGAACTATACTTGACTTCCTTATCTATTTTGAGGTTAGGAATGTTTCAATTTTCCTAATTACCAATAAATAAAACCTATTTATTTGTCTAGCAAACTACTGGCCATAAAAAATAAATTAATACTGAAAATCACAGCTTGCCAATAAATATCACAGTGATTGCCAAAACAAATTATAAAAAGAACGCTTCACACTAGGAAAAATTTAAATCACGCCAGCAGTTTTTACCCAGAATGCTTGGGAAGCCTGCTTGGGAGAAATTTCATGATTTGACACTCTTCTTGTCAGCATTTCTTGATTTTGAACGGAACTGGCATCTTCGAAAGAAGTTTTAGCAGCTCTTCTTAATTTATTTTCGATGACTGTTGATGGTGTCGATGATGATTCAGAGCTACTCTCTTTTTCAGGTTTTGTCGATTTTTCGTTCGTTTGTAGTTTCTGCGGTTCTTCTATTATTTTAGTTTCAGGTTTGACTTTTATTGCTTCTTCTATTTTGATGGATTCTTTTTTTATTTCGGATTTTATTAAGACTTCATTTGATTCAGTTTCAACAGTTGGTACTTCTGTTTGCAGTGTATTCACGTTTGTAGTTATTTCATTATTCAGTTTTTCATGTATTGTTAAATTTTCAGTTTCACAACTAAGTATTTTGGGTTCAGTCTCTGGTGATTCTTTATCAATAATTTCCTTATTTATAGTTGGTTTTACTGCAGAAACCTGCGTCACAATTTGTTCTTCAATTTTTCCATTCTTTCCAATTGGAGCTTGATCCCATTTTTCTTTAGAACTAATCGATTTGTTATCAGTTTGATTATCAAGTACTGAGATATCTAAAATATTTGTATCAGTCCTACCAACACGTGATTCATTTTTATTATCGCTTTCAGTTTTTGAAACTTCGATTTTTTCTGGTAATTTTGTGTTATTACTTTTGGGTTCATCGGATATATTTTCAATGTTTTCTATTTCAGGTTTGGTCTGCCCAATAATTTTTAAAAATTGATCCTTTTGTCCGTCAGGTAATTCTGTGTATGATTCATAAAGTTTTAAAAATTCTGCTTCAGTTGAAGCAACATCATCTAAAGTTGTCCTTTCGGCATGAATTAAAGATTGTGACGATATTTGAAGATCTTTTACATCAGTTTTTGGTGGATTTGGATTGATACTATTACCGTATGTAACGCTAGTCTTTACATTACCAAATTCAGATTTTTCTTCAGTTGTTTTTGTTATTTCTTCCTTTTCTGCTACTGTATCAACAGCTTTCTGCGATTTATCTTGATTAACTGTTGTAGTATATTCCATTTTATCTCCTTGACTAGTTCCTTTTACTGTTACTAATAATTGGACAGAAATTTCCAAGTCTTTTACTTTTTCGGTAAAACAAATATTTTTTCCTGGAGCAGAAGATTCTTGCTGGCTGTTGTTGGGAGCAACATTAGCCTGAAATAATGTTTGTTCTTGTTTAGAAAAAGTTGCTTCCTCTTTTGGAACGGGAGAAGTTATACTGTCACATTTTTCTGGAGTAACTATTTCTTCTTCTGTTAAAGGCGATATTTTTTTATTGTCCGTTTCTGACTTTTCAATATCATCCAAAACGTCTTTTGATGACCTACTAATTTCAGAGGCCCGGGAAGATGTTGAAGAAGAATTACGTTTTTTGCGGAAGCTTCTTCTACGGTCATCACATTTTGAAGATCTATTCACACCGTCTAAAGATCGTAAAAATGCTTCATCAAATTTTGTTTCTTCGTTTTCAGCTGTTTCTTCTGTAATGCCAAAAAAGGTTTCTGGTTGTTTTTGCATATTCTCAGTAATATTTTGGACTTCTAAATCAGTTTTTGAGTATGTTGATTCCCAAGATTCTTGGGTAAGCATTTGAGGCTTGTTCCAGAAATCTTTATCTACAATTTCAACTGGAGAATGTGGAAAACTTCCCTCAATATCTGAATTTTCTAGTAAAGTAGGTATATCGCTATAATTTTTAATACTAGAAGTGTGTATCAGTTCAACACCAGAATCTTTTGATTCTGGATAAGGGGATGGAGATCTACTCCTCCAGAAGTCCTTTTCAACTACTTCCAGTCCAGTTTTTCTTGAAATATGGGACCTAGATTTCCTGGTCATATCTAAATTTTGTATTTTTTCTACTGCTTCGGTTATATCAAGTTCAGGCGTTAAGGTCTGAACTGTTGGTGAATCATAACCACAAATACTATTTCTAGGGGCAATTAAGTTGGCAGCAGGATTTGGAGTACCATGTTCAGGTGTCACTGAACTTGAAGACGGTATTTGACCATTTTTTATTTGTCCGTTAGAATAAAGCTGACTTCTTTCTTGTATTCTAACAGTTCTTTTGCTCATTAATTCTGATAAAGTGTCTTGAGATGTGGAAGGCCCTCCATTTTCAGGCCCGGGCTCAAAATGCAATTCATGTTTTCTTAGTTCTACAGCGTAATATTTGGCAACATCTCTTAAATTTGATTTACATTCATTGTATGCTGTTCCAATTCTGAATTGCGTATAACAGGCTATAACTTCAAGGACTCCTACGCAAGTAATCAAAACTGATAAGAGTAGACCCATTTTGTTGAGATACTAAAAGAAAATTTGGCCCTGATTCGAGCGTTATAAATAAACTCGAAGCATTCACAAAACAGAAGAGGAAGTTTTAGTGACGGGTGATGTTAGTATTGTTGCACTATCACTGTCACTTCATTGTAGAGGGCGTGTCTATTTCAAGCGCATCACATTCTCCAGTCTTTCGCGATCTTCACTTCACACAATTCCGCTCCAAACACCGGCTAAATATAAGCGTATTTCATAATAACACAAAAATGAATACTGCGTATTTATAACAAAATATGTTCGCATGCGATTGGGACTATGGCAGAACTGAGGAGCTCTCACGGCGCTTGTTTGCTCGGGGCCTGAAATAAGCTGTTACTTAACACACGCAGCCTTGGCTTATAATTATTACAATCATCCATCGTCTGAAGGGTAAACAACGCGAATAATCAATTTATTGCTGAGAGAATAAAAATAATATTGTCCATTACAACGATGCTAAACATCGTTTGGGGTGGTTGATTCCATTCAGATACCGCTGTCATCTGCGCCTCACTTCGAAACGAAAATAGAAACAGCAGGTGCAGGAACTTCAACTGTCTATTTCACTCATGCATGCGAATTTCGCATATCTCAATAAATTATACATTCTATTCATATTTTTTAGATTTTATGAATTTGATTAAATTTCTGTGAACCATGGGAATGATTGATTGTTTCTCACCACCGTTTATCCTACATTAACTTTATTTGTAGGCTGATATCACCATAGGATACTGTGCTATTTTGCGCATGCTCTTCACCTACTTCTGACAGATGAGCTCAAGTTGATGAGGAATTTTGATCATTGCGCATGCGCTGTTACTTTAGCCAATAGAATTTTTAGGATCTCAATCATGCGCACAGCAGTACAATAATCCATCGCAATAAAAGTATATTATGTTAAACGCATTCCTAGGCAAGTGTCAATACTGTTCTGAAAATAGTGAGCATCAAGAAAATAAGAGGGCTTTTGAAAACTACTTCATTGTTTTTCAAAGTAACCCTATCTTTGGCTGCTATTTGAAGATATTAAAGAAAGAGAGTTACGGTTTTATGATATCAGAATAATTTCAACTAGTTACTAGACCACTTTCTGAAGAAAGCTGCAATCATTTTCTTGTTTGAGCGTTTTCCGCGTACTCCTGTGAGCTTATTTTAATTTTCAAACACCCAAACTGTAGACTGTTGTTTGGTTTCGGGATCATAACTATAGATTTAAATTTCGTCACCCGTAATCGAAGAATCTCGTTACAGATTTTTCTTCTGTGCACTGATTGCCGTCATGAGCGCAGCGACAGATCTCTGAGATTACTATACATACATTGATTTGTCCTTTTTCTCCCTCCACTCATGTACTTCTCATGGGTGTGAAAAGTGGCGTAGCTACTGCATAGCAAGGGACAACAATGCGGCAGGACCCCACGAGTTTGGGGGGCCTTCTCGAAAATACTTAGTGTAGCTCTTATTAAATGAGCCAGAACTGTATCTTTTTTTACGATATTTATTATTATTAACTATCGAGATAGAATATCGAAAATGGAGCAAATCCCTATTTTAGATATATGCTAGAGAAAAAGATCGACCATGGCAAAAGAAAATAGCTTATTACCTCTTTAATCTGTAAATTTCAACTCTATTCTTGATACCAGTAAACAAAAACGATCAAAATCCAATTTCGAGCTTAATTTATTCTAAAAGGAACTAAATTCTTCACCATCCAATTTTGCATGTTGAGGCCAAACTTCTTTCTTGATTTTATTCTATCTAGTCCATGCAGTGAATCCGACTTGATTCACTGCCTATTATTTCTTTCCACTAGTGGAAAGACACAAATAAGGCAACCCGTCGATGTACGTACTGCTTCTCGAACTTGTAGTATGAAACTGTTTGTTTACATTGCTTTGTTGCACAAGTAACATCGGTTAGTTACGTTACTATTGTTGATTTCTATGTTTTTTGTAGCTGTTTTGATCTAAAAAAATTTAAATCCTTAGACTGCCTATCTAGATTAATGGAAGCAATAAACCTTTCCTTTAACGGCCTCAACATTACTTTTAGAAAAATATGATTGCTTGGAAAGCGAGTTTTCTGGAGTATACACTGCAATAATGTTGTCTCTAACATTGCCGGTAACAACAGCTAGTTTCGAAAGGACATTCAGTGAGTTTAAAATAATTAAAGATTATAAAAAGAATACGTCATTAAGTCAAAGTAATCTACATCAACTTGCCTTATTAGCCATTGATTTTTAATAATTCAACTAGTATGTGTTGAAGTAATGTGTGTTTTATTTTCTGTTATTAAATCTATTTTGCGAAGATCAAAATTTTTGTATTATTTTTATTTTCATTCTTAATTATTATGAACACGCCACTGGGTGTGAAAGAGAAAACTGACGATTTTCGCAGTTTTATCGAGAAAGTTTCGTCGTCGGACGATCGTAATATAGTATTAGTAACTGTCACTCTTGACAGTTCAATTTTGTGAGCTTTTTTGTTGCTTATATGTATTAATTGTGCTATATATATCTACGTGAATTTTAACGATAGTTTTGTAAATTATATCCATGAGCAATTATTGACAGTTGTCAGTGGTACCAACACCAGCAAATGCATTTTTATTTCTGGAAAAGGTGTCAGCATTCAACAATTCTCTGATAAATAAATGTAACAAATTAATAAAATATAAATGAAAACAATTATTCATAAATGTAATTAATTTTATACAAAATAAAATAAGAAAGTAGTACGAAAGAAGAGAGTATTAATTATATCGAATGGCAATAGTGGTAACACTGTACTTCTGGCACCTTTATTTATGTAACTTAGCAACAGAAATCGTATAACAATGGGCTACTTTACTGCCGATTTTTCTTATTTTAATGCCGAATTTGGGCATTTTACTGATGATCCAAAAAAAAGTCATTTTCTTCCGATAAATTCAGTAAATAATAAAAAATTAAAAGAATTAAAGCAATATCTAGATATGTCATTGTCAATATCAAAACGGATGAAGGCTTTTGAAGAATTAAAAATAACAGTAAAACTGAGGAGACTAATAGCAATGACAATGAGAAAAACAAAAACAGAAAAAGGATTTTGTATTAGTGTATTGAACAAAGAAGTTAGACAAAGAGATGCGCTATCAGCAACTCTATTCAATTTAGCATTAGAATATGTACAATGAAACATAGAAAAATAACATTGAGAACAAAAAAAAAATAGAACAAAAATAATAGCATACGCTGGCGACATAGCAAAAAATAGACAAACGATGGAAGAAATGTTACAAAAAATAATAACGGAAAGTGATAACATAAGACTAGAAATATCAATAAGGCAAAAATAATGAAACTCCGGGAAACAACAGAGGATAAAAATATGAAGATTGGGGAATATACTTTTGAAAAAGTAGATGGATTAAAATATGTAGGTGTCACAATTACAAATAAAGGAGAAAGTGAAACAGAAACAAAGGAGAAGATAGCAATAATAAAACGAAGTATTTCACGCAAATAAATCTATTATTGGGAAGTGAAACTCTGTTCAAAAATAACAAAAATGAGAGTACATAAAACAAGAATAATATCAATAGCATTATATGCTACCAAAACAATAGCAATGACAAAAAAAGATGAAGAAGATTTAGGAATAATGGAAAGAAAAATCATGAGAATAATACCAGGGCCAAGAAATAGAAAAATAATTAGGAGGAAAAGACATGATGAAGAAAATAAAACAACAAAGAATAAATTGGCTCGGACACTAGGAACATCAAAAACAAAAGCAGGACAAATAATAACATACGCTGACGATATAGCGATCAAAACAAAAGATGAACAAACGATAAAAGAAATGTTACAAGAAATAATAACGGAAAGCAATTACATAGAATTAGAAATAAATATCAATAAGACAAAAATAATTAAATTCAGAGAAACAACAGTGGATAAAGAAATAAAAATTGCAGAATATATTTTTGAAAAGGAAGATATATTTTAACATTGAAAAAGGAAAGAAAAGCAGTAATAAAAAAGAAGATAGCAACAACAAAACAGAGCTTTCTACTCAAATAAAAAACTATTGAGAAGTGAAACTCTGTCAGAAATAACAAAAATATGAATATATAAAATAAATAGTAAGACCAATAGCACTCTATGCTGCCGAAACAAGAAAAATAACAAAAAAGACGAAGAAGATTTAAGAATAATAAAAAGAAAAATCGTGAAAACAATACTAGGGCCAGAAAAGTTATCAGGAATCGAATATAGTCCAATGAATCACTAAATAGAAAAAGAAACACAATCGAGGGAATAAAAAACAGAATAAAATGGCTTGGACACCAATGGAGAGCTGGGGAAGAAAACGCAATAAAATCAGCAGGCAAAAGAAAAAAAGGGACTATCATCATCATAGATAAAAAAGAAGATCAGAAAACAGTGGGAAAAACAAAACGGAAAGAGAAAACAAGAGATAGGAAAATGGATTAATATAGCGAAAAACATTAAAAACCAGAAATGGAGAGTGGTCCCCTCCACATAAAATAGATCTAGAAAGGTGCGTTTAGAAGCAGCGAAACTTCACAAGGAGATGTGAGCTACCTTATATGTATATCTAGGTATGTATTCAAAATTATTCAATTAAAAATTATTTTCAGTAGGTACTGTAGAATTAAATAATTAAGTAATTATTCGAGAAACTGTTGAGCATGAACACACATCTTTTTACGCAAATATTAGCCAGTTTGCTACATTTAGGCCTGGTTGCATGAACGTGCAATTACTAAAGAGTTCTTCAAAAATGAACAATATCAAATCGAATACATTCGTCAAATCAGTTGCTTAGCATTGCTGTCAAAAATTCGATTTGATATTGTTCACTTTTAAAGAACTGTTTAGCTAATGAACTTTCATGCAACTGGGCATTAGAATATTTCAAGAAAACTTTGATTGATAACGACGATGGAACAATCAATCAACATTTTTATTTGTTGAAATATAAAACATCACTCAAATAAACTGAACATAAATTTTGTATACTAAAAAGATTAAAGGGCTTTCTTAGGAAAAATGAGTTTAATCCGTAAACTCGTGTTCGAATCTACCGAGATGTATAATTATAATTAGCGCCATGGAAACCAGTTCAACAAATGCCATTCTAATTAAAGATGTAGAAAAATTACTATTTTGTTGAACGGTTCCAAAAAAAAAATTGCATAAACTTTGAGATTGATGTATGATTAATCAAAAATATGTCAAGGATAATTTTTTTTTTCACAGGAACGAATTATTTTTGTTTCCCTTAGTTTATTTTAGTTAAAATGAACTGATGACACTTTTGAATCCTTTAGTTGTTATGTTAGTAATTTTATTTGACGAGAATATTGATCAAAAGTTGTTTATTGCGAGGTATTATCGTAGTTATCTCTTATCTCAATTTCTGTTTTACAAAAATACAATTAGCAGATAAAATAAAACATAAAATACTGAATCACACAAAGGAATTTTTTCAATTTACGCAATATTTCCAGAGACTTCTTAACACATATCTATTTATAAAAGAAATACATTTTCGTCTAATGCCCAACGCAGTCGGAATAATAAATAATAATTTAAATACGATTTTAATTTTAAATAAGCCGTTAAATTAAAGGATCACAATTTATTACTTAAAAATCTGATAATTATTGATTAATAATTAAACGGTAGTTAATATTTATGCAATAATTAAAAAGAACGCTGGCCCACTTGAAAGTATTATTAGATATTTCGGCAGATTTGATCAAAATATTAATTATTGCAACGAATTACAGCAACAGAAGTTAAGAAACCAATTTAATTTTCTATTTTAATCACTTCAAGTCATGAAATGAACACGCCAAAAATTATGCATATTTATTTTTTGACTTGTGTACGTTGCTTTTGGACCACACACAAAAAGATGCATGACGTAGAACAAAACACTACTCCAGAATAGTTTTTATTACAAAAAAGTCGTATATTAATTTGATTCAAACATTTCTGGTCTTTCTGGTGGGAATTTTAGATTCGTAAGTATCTGTTTTCGTACGAATGGAAAAAACAAAATTTGAAACTCTTGTTTTAGAATCAAAAGAATAGTATTAATAGCTTTAAATGACGACAGAAACTATACTGTGAAGTTAGCACGAAACAAATGACGTCTGGCAATATTGCCGAAAATAAATAGGTATAACTTGTATTAGAATTTTCTTCTACCACCTTTTTTTATGATTTAATAAAGCATTTCTACATTTGAAGCACACGTAACTAGACCTAATCTCGCTATCTCTCTTACACCTTTTTTTTTTCCTCAGTGATTCGAACGGGACTGATGGTCACACATTTATTTTTTTAATTTTTGTTTTGTTTTACACCTAGATTATGATTCAGAATTAATCCTGCTTTATATTTTCTGAGTAATCATGAGGAAACTGTTATCAGTATATCTACAATAAGACTTTGCTCATTAGATATGTCACAGAAAAATAATAAATCAATAAAAAGTTGCATTTAAGGCAAATTATTTCTAATAATTATATACACACAATTGATAATAGGTGCTAATGTATCAAGGCATTGAAAATGAATCATGTGACTGATAAGCCACAACTTTTATGATAAAATCTATATCTTTAACTGTAGAATTATATTTTGAACGAAATGAAAAATTGTTTGACATCATATCCGGCCAATATTGTCCTGATTAGTTGAGACAAATAATCTGATGTTGAGCAACGAATCAAAGCTTATACACAAGAGATACAATCTTATTTCAAAGCTTGAATTTTATCTCAAAATTGACATATTATCAATAAAAGTGAACTAGATCTAATATTAATTTATTATATAATTATGTAACATTATTCAATTTCCGGATATTTCCGGATTTATTAATTTTTTCAAACAGTATGTACGATGGTAGAAAAAATGAATTATATTTATGATTAGTGTAATAATTTATTAAATTTATTCTCAGTTCTCTGTGTTCTTCCCATCCATCCATTTTGCACACATCACCACTTAGTTTGTCTCTTTTTGACGATGCGCCAAACATGGAGCGGCTGTGCACACGACCCCAAGACGCGGCTAGAGCTGCGCCTTTTGGCACTGGGTGTCTGGTTGCACTCAACACTGACTCAAGCACAAGCACCAAGTTAAATCAGCAAGAACGATGGAAATGCCTACCAAATTACATCAAATTGCTCAAGAAAAAAAAATATGAACCTTGATACTAAAGATTAATTTTATCAATCTCTCACAATTCTAAAAATAATGTCAAATTCATCATTTGATTGAAATTCCTGAGAAATCCGATTATAATGTTCTGCTAGTATAAATAACTATCATTTTATATTTGTGAATATTTTTAATAATAGTAATGTTGTACTTTATTTTAGAGAGCAAAGTGCAAATTCAAATTTCGCGGTTAAACAAACCATTCTCATTCATATGCACTTGAAAGACTTATGACTCTTGAATTTTTATTAATTAATAAGATATTAAAATTGTTTTTACCAATTTTTAAAAAAATTTTGGGACAGAAAGTATTTGTACTATATTTTCAATCTAATATCTATGAAGATATCTTCATTTTGGCTTTCGCTTATCATTCAATCATTAAGGTCATATTATGAACACGTGCTTTGCAATCAATGCCAAACACTTAAAATATATATCATATTTTCCAGAATATTGTTTAATGGATTGCATTTTTGATTTAGAATTTCATAAAAATGACTTTTGATTTCAAATTCTGTATATTTATTGGAAACTTAGACGTTTCATCATTGTTTTCTGAAGATCCTTGATCAAAGGATCGAGACGTTAAAGTTTCCGATAAATATACAGAATTTGAGATCAAAAGTTGTTTTTATTAAATAAAATGTATAGATTATTAATTAGAATTTCTTTCAAATCGTTTGAGGAATGAAAATGGAGCATTAAATTCGAAAGAAAGTGCGCGAAATATGTACAGGGGTTCAATTCTAACTCATAGAGACAGTTTCTTGACGTCATTTCAAAGCTTATAGCATTAGATAAAGAACAGCTGACTCGTCCGCCATTTTGGAGCCCACTGTCAGTTGTTTGCCGTTTACCGATGTGTGAACTTTAATATAATTTAATAAAATAATTGCAAATGACGGGCTGTTCTGAGCCCAGTTGTATTATTCATACAAGATACGGGTTCTGATTCTACAGATGAGTAATTTTTATTTCTCAATACATCATTTGAATGTGGAGAAATATATCCCGAGCTACTTAACCTCAATTTAAATTTCGAGTTTAACTGTTCGATTGTAAGAGGCTGAGTGCATTATTCAGAGTAAATGTCAGCATTATTGCAAAAATCTTTGTCCTTCAGTAATATTCTTAATGATTTGCTACTAAATTGTCATAATTTCCTAAAGTTTTGCAGTATTGTAAATTATTTGCTAGAGCACTACACTGTTGTAAGAGGTTTGGGGATTAGGAATTTTGAAATTTAAAACAAAAATAAAACACCAGCTACAATTTCAAATGAGCTAACCATATTACCTATTTTAACTCCATAATTTGCAGATTTTGTGTAGAAAATTAATGCAAGCAGATAAATTTCTTGAAGAACAAGATGCACAACTGCCTGCTATTTTAATCTTGTTATTATTCATCTAGAAACCTACATAATTTACACAAAATCATAAAAATAAGGATATTCAACGTTTCACAGACTAGTCAGTGGGCTCCAAGATGGCGGACGAGTCAGCTATGATTATCCAGAGCTGTATCCAAGACTCTTGACTCATGTATCACCAGGCGGACAATTGGAGGAATAATTTAATGTCGTCATCGTTGAAGACAGTCTAGAAGTAAAAGACAGAATCTATCTCCAAACTGTCTCTACGAATTAGAATAGAACCCCAGCAAGTATTATTTGGACGTAATACAAAAAATAAACAAAATTTACCAGGGCGCTCCTTCAAAATTCCCTAAAAATAATTAAAAATTGTAAATATATTCTTAAGTCTGAATATTATTCCTTTATGTTTATAGTAAGAGCTTAAAATTTATCTATTTGCGGTGACAGGGCAAGACTTAATTTTGATTTGTCGACACGTCGCCTATGCCTTGCCTGGATTTTGATAAGTCAGCATCTTCCAGAGAAGTCGGTTGTGGCAATTTGATAAATTATGTGGCATTTAGCTATTAAAATGCATGTATAAATTTAAATTTAAAGTGAATAATTCTTTTCGCTCATGAAAATGGCCAAGTTGTAGCCGAAACTGTAGATTTAGAAAGGAAAAAAATTATGTAATTCACTGAATTCCTTTTATATAACTGAATATTTATAAAATTGGAGTTGCTGAAGCTTCCAATCTATTGACTGAAGAAGTATCTGAAAGAATTTTTGGTAACTACAAATTAAGGAAGTGAAAATAAAATGCATCATCTCTGGAACTACTGCACAGATTTAAATCTTTTCCTTATGATCTTACGCAGGTCATAGGCTTTATTGTGCATTGCTTACATTGCGTGGCTGGTTCCGGTTGCTCTGCTCGCTCGCCTATCTTTCATAGCCACACATTTATTGTATTAATTCATATAAAATCTATACATTTTTCAGAATTTTATTGAATAAAAAACTACTTTTGATTTTAAATTCTGTCGAAATATTCCAAATGGAATATAATTAGTTTCATTTCACAATTTGGAGAAGCAGAACATGAATCGACGGCTGCTTTATTATGTGTCTGTCCACTAGTGGAGCGATAGTGAATAAAGTCGAACTCACTGCATTGGAACTCAAATCAAGAAATAAATTTAGCCTCAACTTGCAAAATTGTATGGTGAATAATTTAATCCCCTTTTTAAAGAAATTACCTCGAAATTGGATTTGAATCGTTTTTGGTAAGAGGTATCAAGAATTAAGTCGAAATTTTCGGATTAAGAAGGTAATGAACTGTTTTCTTTAACCATAGCCAATTTCTTATTAAATAAGCCACATTCCTGAACCATTTGCAGAAGTGAAAAGAATTTGTGAATTCACAATTGAACAGCACATGTATACAACCATTTGTATGCCAGAAGTAATTGCTGAGCTTCGAAAAACCAACCGTGAACGAAGAATCATTGGAGATGAAGACCAAGACAATGGAAATATAAATATGAAAACATTAATTTTTACCAAATTTTAAAAAAATTTTGGGACATAAAGTGTTTGTACTATATAGAATAAGAAATAACAAAATTTACCAGGGTTAAAAATTAATAAGAATTGTAAATATATTCTAAAACAAGAAGACGGACTATCAGCCACACTTTTCAATCTTGTATTACAAGAAGCATTGAGCAAAATTGTTAGACCTGGCACCATATTCATGATGTCAAGTCAGATCTGCGCATATGCGGATGATGTCCTGATCGTAACTGAAAATATTGCAAAAATGAAAGAGATTTACACAGAAATGGAGAAACACACAGAAAGCTTAGGATTACAAGTGAACGTCGACAAAACAAATTATATGAAAGTTTCCACATCAGAACATAGAAGATTAGTACAAAATCTAGAAGTTGGTAGAAATACATTTGAAGGAGTCAACAGCTTCACATACCTGGGTCTTAAAGTAACAAATAAAAGTGTCATAAGGTCAACAATCCAAGAAAGGATAATCCAAGGAAATCGCGCGTATTACGCTAATCTTAAGATGTTTCAAAACAAACTTATATCAAGAAAAACTAAGTATAAAATATATAAAACCATGATACGCCCAGTAGTCACATATGGATGTGAGGTGTGGACACTGACTCAAAATGATAGAGAAAAATTACAGATATTTGAAAGGAAAATTTTGAGGAAGATTTATGGAGGTGTACAAGAAGGAGGATTCTGGAGAATGAGATACAATGCGGAGTTGGAAGAGCTCATAGAAGGACAAAACATCGTAAGATTTATAAAGTCACAAAGAATAAGATGGATAGGACACGTGCTTAGGATGAACGAAGAAAGAATGCCGCTAAGAATCATGAGAGGAAGATTGCACTCTAGAAAAAGAAGAGGAAGATTGCACTCTAGAAAAAGAAGAGGAAGACCTAAATTACGATGGATAGATGACGTGCAAGATGATATAGTCAAGATTGGGGTGAAGAGATGGAGAAGTAAGGCGCTGGACAGAGATGAGTGGAGGAAGATTGTAGAGGAAGCCAAGGCCCATCCCGGGCTGTAGAGCTAAACATGATGATGATGAAATATACATATTCTTGAATCTGATAGTAAGAGTTCGAAATTTATTTATTTGTGGTGATGGGGCCTAATTTTTAATATGTGTAGAATTAGTTTTGAATATTAATACTTTAAATTGTCCTAGCTAACTATTTTGTCATATAACTCAAAAGTTACATTAGCTTTTAAGGTGTAAGGTCTCTCTCTTCAAGCCTCTAGTCATAGAAAAATCTATCTATCATAAAAATAGAACAAACTTTCAATCATAATTTTAATTTATTGAAGCAATTTCACTTCGAAATAATACAAACAAATTTTTCTGGATATTTCAGCAGAAGATTCCAAAAATTTCTAAAGCTGGAGTTGCTGGAGGAGCATCCAAATATGCTTGAAAAAGAAGTTCCTGAAAGGATTTTTAGCAACTAAAAATTAAGGAACTAAAACAAATGATTTTACGCAGGCTGTAGGCTGTAACCATACATTTATTGTATGTATTCATATAAAACCTAATGAAAATAAAATCAACTAAGCCGTAGCACACAGACGAAACTGAAATTTGCTCCGAATCTGACAGAGAATTCTCTATTTAAATTCGTACATGTGTTGTACTTGGTTAGAGCGGGCAAAGCCCGTACTTCAAATTAGAGTCCTATATATTAAGAGTAAAGACATTGCTGTGGCTCATTTTTGATTGGTTGTAGAGATATAAAGGTCGAAAATTGCTTGCGTCCGCCATTAATCCTCCAAGCATTTGAATGTTGGATTGTGATTTTCATGTGGTTTTGTTGGATGTATTTAACGTTGTTCGTAATTTCGCGTATTACCTAGTAAATTACAGTATTAAGGACTTATAAACTGTGTAATTAATAATAATTGTGTCTTCAAAACAATCAACTGGATAGAAAATTTATCACTTTGTAAGTATTTATCTGACATGGTAACTCTAACCTAATATTTGAATCTTATCTTTTTCTCAGATCATTTATATGTTAGAAGAATGGTCGGTTGCTCAGCAATAGGATGTTCTAACAGAGGCGAAATGGGATTCGTGATGAAATATTTCCCTAAAGATAAACAAAGAAGAAAAGAATGGGCAGTAAAGATGAAAAGAGCCAACTGGACTCCTACTGATCGTTCAGTCTTATGTGAAGTGAATATTTTTTTCGTATTTTATAAAACTTGGCACAATATCTGTATATTATATTTTAGGTTCACTTTTCTGATGATATGTGGGAAAAAACACGAGTAGATGGCAAACGAAAACTTAAATGTACAGCTGTGCCAACAATATTTAGCTTCTCAAAGCCAACTAAAATTCGAAAACTGCCAAAGGATAGATATTTTGTGCAACCAGTTATTGATGCATTTGAAGCTGGACCGTCCACTAGTAAAAGTTCATCGTCACGCTCTGATACTGATAATTCTGATTCATCAAAATCTCCTGTCATGGAAATGTTAGAACCATCAGATTCAGAAGTAAATGTAAATCAGCAACAAATTATTCATGGTACATTGAAAAATAATATATTGAAAAAGAAATTGCGGACTGCTCAAAGGAAAATAAAGAGACTAGAAACACAGTTAGTCAATGAAAGAGCTGCTACTAGAGAGAGCAAATATTTTAAATTACTTTCTGGAGTTTTTAACTCGGATCAAATATATGGAATGGAACACAGTTTGAAGTTTAGAAAATGGTCAAATGAAACAATAAAAAAAGGCTTTAATTCTAAAATTTACTTGTGGAAATAATGGTTATCATGAACTTTTAAAACAAAAAATACCTTTACCTTCTTTAAGGCCTTTAACAAGGCGTTTAGAAAATATAAAATTTAACTCCGGAATTTTATATGAAGTATTCGAATTTTTAAATATTAAAGTGAATAGCATGCGCGACGAAGAAAAGGACTGCATTATAGCTTTAGATGAAATGGCTATAACAGCTTCTTCAGTATTCGACACAGCTTCAAAACAATATATTGGCGATGTTACTTTACCTCAACACTTTGGAATTGCTACTCACGCACTTGTGGTAATGTTTGGAGGAATAACGTCAAGATGGAAACAAACAATAGCATATTATTTTACTGGTATGTAAATATCCATTATGACACATAAATATCCTTTTCTTGTTAGCTATACAAAAATATTCACAAAAATTTATTTTATTTAAGGTGATTCAACAAAAGGCATTGTATATGAAGAGATCCTGCTAGAAATTATCTCTAAAACTGAAGATCTTGGTTTAAAAGTTATCAGTGTGACTTCCGATATGGGCAGTTCCAATATAGCCTTATGGAAAAAATGGAATATTACAGCTGGAAGATTTGCACAAACTCGAAATTACATAGACCATCCATTGGATAAATCAAGAAAAATTTTTATAATAGCAGACGTTCCACATTTGTTTAAAAACATGAAGAACATGATGATATCCAACAAAATTATGTATATTTCAGATAGCATTAAAAACAAATATGGTTTACCCACAAATGAAATTAAAGCAGAACATATAATTGATTCAATCAATTATCAAAAAGATTTGCGGTTTTTGCTGGCACCTAAATTGACAGAAGAAAATTTATTACCGGATCATTTTCAGAAAATGAAAGTGAAAACATCAACAAATGTTATTAACCACGATGTAGCCAGTGAATTAAAATTCATATCGAAGGAATTGAATAAGCCGGAATATATAACAACTGCGTGGTACATTGATTTAATTACCAAATGTTTTTATTACATGACATCCAGGCATCCGAGTAGTGCTTTGAGTAAATTATCTGAAGCATCGTATCAAAGTGCTATTAAATTTTTAAATGATTTTATTGAAGTTTCCAATGATCTACATGTCGGCAGAACAAGACAATGGAAACCTTCTCAAACAGGAAGCATTATTTCTACAACTTCAATTTTGAATATTCAAGATTATTTCTTCAATACCAGGAATTATGCATTCCTGATGACATCTCGTTTTACACAAGACTGTCTCGAAAATTTATTTAGTGCTATAAGAACCAAGCAACCAGTTCCAACTGCGATTCAGTTCAAAAATAATTTACGTCTTATTACTGTGTCTCAATTTTTAAGAAATGTTTCACAAACAAATTATGACGAAGATGATAGGGAGAATATATCGGATTTCTTAGATGTTGTCCAAAGTACTACAGTTTCAGCAAAACCAGCTCTTCCAGTTGAAACAGTCTCAGGAGAAGATCTGCCCGATATCAATTTGAATATAAGTGAAATGAACTCACTATATTCCATTATAGGATACATTATAAATAGTATCAAGAAGACATCAAAAACGTGCAATAAATGTATCGGTAGCTTAGGAAGTACAAATTATATACAATCCATGGCATCTATGGCTCGTCTGACAAAAATTAGAAGTTTTAAAAAAAACTCATTATTTTATTGTAATTACGAAACGTTTCAGTTATTTTTACATATGAAACGTATTTTTAAACCAAATTACGATAAACTAAAGCACGCCGCTATAGATTTGAAAGATACACTAACTGAAATTGTTACAAAACATACATTAATGTACACAGTACCAAATTGTCATAATTTGAAAAAAAAACTAATTTCTCGTTATTTGTTCTTCAGATTAAAAATTCTAAGTAAGAAACGTTTAACCCGTAAGATATATTCGAGTAAAACAATGCGACTATAACCACGTGCATACTTTATAATTATATTGTGTGTAGTACTTATATATTGTATTTTAATTTATAAAATGTTCATGTTATTATTTTTTTCCGATACTGACACTGTATATACGAGTGTTTGAATAATACTAAATAATAATTAATAAAAGCTATACAAGCTATTTTCATAAGATTAAATACTTCATCATTCATTATTACACGTTGAACCTCTATTTATTTACTTATCAATAGATAAATATTGAAATATTCACATGGTTGTATTGATTTCTAACATTTTATTTCTCAATATCGAATAAAAACACTAAAAATTCTTGTCTGGAACATTTATTTGTGTTCTTTGCAGCAGTATTTGAATTTGGAGGGAAAATGGCCGCGTCCTTGATCATGTCTTTACTCTTATAATATAGGCAATGACGTATTATTAAAGTAGACCCAGCGCGTCCTATGGCAGTCCACAGTTTGTTGTGATGTTAGCACTTACATGGTGAGGGGATCTAGGAAGCGAAGGGAGTAAACATGCTTGTTATGCGGTTTGCCTGCTTTTATTTATGTTTGAGAAGTGCACGCCTATATTCTGTACTGTATGGATATATTTGTTAAAATAGAAGTAATAATATATTAATTGATTCAAAATTAAAAAAAAACTAGATTTCTCCCACATCTCATAATCGATATTTTTTCAAATGAAAAGCGCAACCTGCGATACAACGATGTTTACCCTCCTCACCCCACTGTTTACTCCTGCATCACAACAAATGCCGCGTGCTGGGTCTACTGTTAATACGTCATTGAATATAGGACTCTACTTCAAATGGGTGCGAAGCGCCGCCGGTGGAAAAAATCAGGAAAAATTATTATTATTTGGATAACTCCACCTGTCAGATCCGTAGTAAACTTCAGTCATATAAAAGTTGAATATGAGTTTTTTCTACAAGCAGATGTTCACGATCTTGCTTTTAACAATAAAATAAATGGTGAAAATAATATAATTTACTTCTTAAAATTAATTAAAAGAACAATTTTCTCATAGAACCGTTATCAAAAAGTACCTCATGATTACGGCATAGTCACTGAATATTAGGAAATATTTGAGCGCGCTACTAACAAAAATTTGTATCAGTCTTTTCAAACTATTTGTTTTATTATTCTCTTTTAGTCTTCAAATAACTTCAACATATTATTTAATACAATCCAAACTCAAAAGGGCTTTTTAGTCCATATTGTTTATTAATCAACTGACGGGAGGTTATGTGCTGTGCTCTAAAATAATAATTTTATTGCTATCAAAGTTATAAAAAAGTATTTTTTCAAAATTGAAACAAAATGTTAACATTATGGTGACCAAGACATCAACAGAAAATCAATCTTTTCGGTACTAGTACTTAAAAGTAGTTACTTTTCGGTACTAGTACTAAAAAGTAACCCAACTGAAGAATATATAATTTTTTCTTCATTTCTCCTTGTATGCACCAATCTTGGGATTTTTATATTCATATTTGTACTACTCCTCTCGTGACATTAAAGGCAGTAAATTTAAATTTGCTGCGTTAGAAACCTGTGCAATTTCCGGTGGAGGACCCGGATCTTCAAAATCACTTTCATCACTGTTCTCGTCCATAATTTTATCAATAATTTTCTTAGTTAAATAACAATTTTCACACTATTACATAAATCGTCTGTCAAAAATATTATTTCTTTCGTTGTCAATAAACATTTTGAATTGTCGTCTCCTTAGAAACCATAGATTGATTTTATTAAAATTATATCATTCAAAAACTGCATAATATGTAAATTTTCTTAAGTAACACAATTTAAAAAAAAATATTGTATGCATCTTGTACAGAAAGTGCGTTTTCAGCACTCGCATGATTGCAGACCTCGGCGTTGCCTCGGGCTACAATTATCCATGCTTGTACTGAAAATATGCACTTTCGGTACTTGATACATAAATAACTATTCCTGAAAATTTGGTACAATAACCTCCCAAACGTCAGGTTTAAGAATATTGACATAAATTGATTATCATAACAGAAGTTTAATTCCTTTTGATACTAATATCGAAGACCGCATGTCAATATCTTCTGTAACTCACGAGATACGAGGGCTGTCATTTTAGTTTGTGCATACTGGCTCACAGACAGCGCCATCAATCAAATGTCAAACAAAAAAATTAATCTACGTATTTAGTCAAGTTGAATTTAAAGTTTCAGTACGATACGTATAATAGTTTAGTTGTAACGAATTTTTAAATTGCACAAGTTTTAAGTTAATGTGACATTAACTTGAGAAATTTTTTACAACTTTCAAAAAAAAAATATCTCAAAAAGAATTTTTAGAGTAGCAAAACAGTTTCAGGACAAACTTTATAACTAATATGTAGGGAGCAAGAATAAACGAAGATCAGGATATGATTTTAATTTAGAATTAATCAATTAGTGCGTAGGAAAGATTTATAATCACGCATATATAATTTTTTTGTTGTATAATAAATTTATTTTGATGGAAATTACCGATTTATATACAAAAATAACACCTATTCTTGTTGTAGTTGAAGATTGAAGTTGGGTGTATTTATTTTTGAAGTGGGTAGTATTACTAAAAAATGTAATGACATCATATTAGATTTTAAAACTAATAAAATATTTACATACTTATTTGAAATTCAAAATGCTTTTACAGATCGATAAAAAATAAATGAAACGCAAATTTTATTCAGCATTCATCAAAATTTATTCAAAATTTGTTAAATATTCTGGAATCATTTCAGACGCCTCGCTGTGCGCATGGATTACTACAAATTTTATTATTACCTTGCCAACTCTATTTTCGTACAGAAAACTAAGAATAAAAGCCACGTTTCCTTATGTTTGTTAGTGATCTGTTACCATAGAAACGAGCCAAAGACAACATGAACTCACAACTCCATCTTACAAAAAGTCTCGGAAAGAGAATCAAACTCAACCAGGAAGAAAGCTAAAAATTGATGCAATATTTCGAAACATGTTTGTAAAAATATTTCTATTGTATGATTATAAAAAGGTGTTTATGAACGTGAATTAGATTGACTCTATGGAAAACTTTCATTCACCTGTTTGATAAACATTTTATCAGGACACTGATAAAGAATGAAAATATTTTATATAAAAACATATAAATTAAAATGATAATAAAAAATATTATTTTTTTCTGTTTTAATTTTAACGCTTCGGTGCCGATTCGGCTCGTAAAATATTGTTCACAGAAAATAAAATTTTTTTTTTCAAGTTAATCACGTAAGTAGTCACTTCAACTTTCAACACTTCGTCATTTCTTATCGTAATTTACTTTAAACTGATAAAAAAATCTGATAAAGTATCATTCACTTCAGAAACATTTCTTCGAAATATTTTTTTCTCGTATATCCTTTTAATTAGAAAATGAAATTACTCAACTACAATTTTTCTTTGTTTTTTATCAAATAAGTAAAACAAATGATATTCACTCACCAAAGAAAATGCAGTTAAACTGAAAACAGATTTTAAAGCCTCCTATTTATATGATGCCAATAAATTTTGAAAAAAATTATTTAAATTATAGTCAAAATTATTGCAGTTTCAGCCTAGTTCGAGTGACTCAAATATATTTTAAAATAAGAGTAAATTTTCTAATTTTATGTTCGCCTCCTCAAAAACAAGAAATTCAGCATTTCTGTAACTAAATTTTATAACTTCACGAATAGCACGGGCTTAAACAAAAGACATTCGAAAGAATACATCAAAATATTTTGATTTGGCTCAAGGAACAACAGTAAATATAATTCAGTTGTTATTGTTACATTATTATCAATTAAGGGTAGGATCAAATAAATTTTGAAAGATTATTTCTCTCAAAGTCACTTAAATTTTTCTAATTTAATAAAACGCAAATAAACTCTGGTAATCAATGATAATATGATAAATGATGATATTGACTTTTATTATCAGATCGCTTTATTAGTTCTGTCTCATGGTAACTATCACGAGCAGATAACAAAAATCTATAATTCAACACTCGAATATCCAAATGTTAAATGCGAAAATAAAATAAATCACCCACAGAATTTTCTTATGAAAAACCTGTTTTCTTTTCAAATTTGCCGCCACCTACACTCTGTTGTTCTTCCGCCTAACGTTAGCTTTGTTGTCAAATTCCATGCATGACATCAACGTCAATCACTTACATTTCAGTGTTGCCAAATGTAGCACCTGATGACTAATCAAAGAGATTTTAACGTAAAAGATTTGGTCTAAACAAACACTAACCCTACGTTTAAGTGTCTGATTTTACTATGTCTACATCTGTCGCATTTCAAAATAGGCTGGCGAGGTGGGGGCAAAAATAGAACAAAACAATTAAAACCTAGCTCGAGTTGATAATTACTGATGCTAATTATAAGGATGGCAGCTTTACGCACACCTATATGAAGGATATGTGAAGAAATATCATGACGAAGTATAGACACATTATTTGATAAACTAAAGAAGAAACAAATTTCTAAGTTTCTAATATTTATACCCAAAAAAAGAGTCACAAATAATCGACTATGATCTAATAGAGGGCATAAATAAAATAAAAATTATATAAATAAGGTCTACTTGTGTTGTTTTTTCATTTTTGCTGGTCTTCCCCTTTTTCTTCCATTCGCTGTTCTGGCATTCAATATTATTTTCGTTTGTCTATTGTCAGGCATTCTTTTTAAGTAACTCTTTTTCTCTATTGCCTTCTGTATACTTTCTAATCGTATATTATTTCTTATGTGTTCGTTCCTTATCTTATCTATCCTTTTTACTTCCTTCATTCTTCTCAAGAATCTCATCTCGTCCGCTTGTATTTTGCTTTTTAGTTTTTGGTTCATTACCCACGTTTCGCTGCCGTATATAAATGTTGGCCTATAAACTGTTTTTTATAAGGTTGATTTCGTCTTCCTTGTCACTTATTTATTGTTTATAATTTTATTCAAAGCGAAGTAACTTCTGTTAGCTGCTTGGATTCTTTTGTTGATTTTATACTCTAAGCTTCCTTTATTGTTTAGTGTTACTCCTAAGTAAGTGAAAGTATGTCTCTTCCATTTAGCGTTATATTTGTTTCCACTTCTTCTTTCGCTATAACCATGACTTTTTTATCTGTAGTTATTGTCATATTATGTTTCCTTAGTTTTGTATCCCATTTATTTAGGTTGTTGCAGCTCTTCTTCGCTTTTTGCTAGAATTGCCAAGTCATCTGCAAATGCACATTCTGCTATATTTATTTGCTCTAACTTACAGTAACCAACTTCCACCTTTTTTGTTTTGTTCTTTATGTTTTTCATTATTTTATCCAGGAACAAGATCAAAGCTCCTCCGTGTCTCAGTCCTTGTGATGTTGTAAATTCATCCGATGTTCCACTGTTTGTTATTATATAGTTTAAAGTTCTATTATACTACTTTTTATTACTCATATCAATTCTTCGTCTACCTGTCTTTCTCTCAGTATCTTCCATATAATTCTTCTTGGCACTCTATCGAACGCCTTTTCTAAATCATTGAATGCTATGAATAGTTTTTGTTTTGTTTTAGGGTTTTTCTGTGAGTTTTTTTATTGAAAATATATGATCTTGTGTGGACTGTCCTTTCCTGAATCCGTTTTGGGTTTCTTCCAGTGTTTCCTCTGTACATTGTCCAAGTTTGTTCTCTAAGATAGCTTCGTATACTTTTGCTACTGAGCATATTAGTGATATTCCTCTATAGTTTCTGCAGTCTTTATTGCCTCCTTTTTTGTATATAGGAAATATCACTGCTTTTTTCCAGTCTTTTGGTATTGTTCCTTTTTTCCATATTCTATTCAGCATCTTTAGTAGCATTTTTTCACCTTCTTCTCCCATATATTTCAACTATTTTCCTCTTATGTAGTAATATCCAGGCGCTTTTCCATTTCTTAGTTTATTTTAAAACTGTTGTCATTTCTTCTTTTGTGATTTTCTTTGTTTCTACATTTATTTCTTTTCTTTCTCTTTGGTGCGTTTTGCTTTCTTCTATTTTGTTATGTTTTTTCGCTTTTCTTGTATTGAGCAACTTTTAATTCATTTAATATATCTTGTATATAACTTAATTATAAACATGCCACTGATTAAATGTGCATAAAATTCCAAAGTAAATTCCTGGATAAGTTGGCCAACCAACTCTTAGAAAATTGCAGTTGATGCCATTTAAACATCCAATTTTTGACGACAGACACTCTTTGTAGAGATTAAAAGCTACGTCAATTATGAAGCGTTGTTATTTGATGCCCTTCCGTCGACACCAAACCATTCAGAACAACTGGATGTATGTGATATCAATGCATCATATTTTCAGAAGTGCTCATGCTCAGTTAGTTCTTTTTTATTATGTTCTACTGTTTTGTATTTATTATAAAATACAAAAGTGTCATAATTCGTAAAAATAAAATAGGCCCTGGATCCGGCTCAGCCTGGGCAGGGCCTTTCATCTCTTTGTATCGCCCCGCCCCACACGGTCGAAAATTCTAGTAACGTGCTCTCGAATGACGTAGAACATTTCCGGAGAAAGACATCTGTATATATTGGGACTTACAGAATTGAATACGCCACTCACGGCTTTGTAGTGTACTAAAAATAATGAGCATTAGGTAGAAATGTCAAAACGCAGAATGGGAGCAAAAATTGAAAAATATCCTGCTAATCTAAGAAAATCCTAAATTCCATATAAATGATAGCTAAAATATTTCAAGTGCTGTATTAATGACAAACACGCGAAGAAAACTTGACTTCTGTGCATCAAAAAAATTGTTCCTGAACGCATTGATAGACCTAAATTGTGATTTACCCAACTGAAAATCAAGTTAAACGATGATATGTCATCAAAAGAAGTTTGATCTAAGCAAAATAAACGTTTTTAAGATTGAATGTCAAAATGACAGTTTAAATTAGATTACTTTTAGAAATATTAGATAGAGTTTACGGGCTAGGTGGAAGAGCAGCCTATGGCTGAACCTCGCCTTTGGCTTCCAGTCAATAAAGATACATATTATTATTATTATTATGTATAATATTGAATTTTCAACCTTCGTGAACAGATAATAAGAGTATTTTCTCTAATATTCTACTTGAGTACCATTAGAAATTCAATCAGATCCCTAAAACTAATTTTGCACATCTTTTCAGGTTAGGGCAGTGTGAAAAATAATTTTGCATTTAGAATTTATTTACTATAAAAATCTTATTGATAAATTAAATGATCAATCAGTTTCATGTGAAATTGACGTTTATTAACTTGTACTTAAATTTGGTCGCATCTGTAACTAATTTTATATATGACAGCTCAGTTGTTCGGTATATTATCACTAATTTCGCGTCTATCAGCTGTTCAGCTTCGACAATATTTCGCAAACTGGCCGTCGATTGAAGAAGCCTCAATATTTCATGCAACTGAGCTGTCAGCATTGTTTACATTTGGTGGAAACGTCAAAAATAATGCGTCGCATCTATACGTGCAATGTTAATTTCTATCTACTGACGGCCATATTGGTTTTGTTAACAGCGCCGCCAACGGATCCTGTCAGTCCCAATAGAGGGGTAAAAAATAGAAAAATAAAGCGAATATTCAGTGTGAGGTGTAATACATAAATAAGTTGTTGTAAATAAATATTAGTGGCTTTGTTGTTGAACTTTAATAGTAGTAAGTGAGAAATAAATTGTATAGTATTTATTTTAGTGTTAATTCAAAGAATAAAATCTTCATTTTCTTTTCATTCATTAAATAGTGACTTTCATTTTAACAATAAACAATTCCTTTGAAAGCAATGAACATAACAATACAATATTTTTGCCGAAGATTTACTTTTCAAGATTTGAATCATACTTTTTTGTAAACTAATAATTGTTTATTCCATACGGTGATAGTATTAATCAAGTAGAACATTTTCTTCCTTTAAACCTTCTGGATGTCCAGTTTTATTTTTTATTTTGAAATTTATATGTGCCTATAGGCTACGTGCATAAAGTCTACTAGCGCCCCTAGCGGGAAATGGAGAACAATTGAACTCCCATTTTATCATTGTTTCATACCTATAATTTTTTAAATGTACTAATATTATTTAAATCAGCTGTGTGCGTATAATATAACTTGCATAGCATAAAAGGTACGTTGAAATTATTTATTTTGAGTATTTTTTTCTTCAATTATTAGAGAAAACGTCTTAATTCGTCCAAATTGACAGGATAACCTCAAATTATGACTCCGATGATCTTGCGGATCAGGTTTGTATGTATCAAACACAGTATCCTTTTTACCGAGGAAGCATTGAAGAAAAGCGTGAAATTAGTTTTGCCATATTAAACATATTGAAGAATATGTTGCTGACAATATTAACAACAAAATTATTGCGAAGTGCATTCGACAAACTTCTATCACTGAAACACCTTACAAATTAGAGATAGAGGGAAATTCATGAATCCCAAATCGATGATGAATTTTTCTAATTTCACAATTGAATTACAAACATCTTTGTTGTATAGATTAATAATGAAAGACAGATAATACTGATCCACTTCACTCGTTTTTTTTATGTTATAACTGCGTACATGAAATCTATGAGACTATATTTCACTTGAATCATCCTTAACACAACAGCCTGAAACAGAACAAGCGTTTTCCTATGTTTTATATGCAATTATTTTCACTTTTAAACTACAATGCTCAATGACAGCTCAATGACGTATTCTGAGAAATGGAGACCGATGCTGACAATGGTGCTCACTATGAGCGCTCGCATCGATATTTGTTAAAACTCCGCCCCCTTGCACATAGCCTATAGTTCGATATGAATGTTTGACATTTTGTTAAAGAAATAACAGCTGTCGATTAAAATATTAAAATGAGTATTTTGTGACTTTGAACGATCGTAGTTAAATCAATTATTCAAAACTGAAACAATATTTGTATTTTGGCAATACATTAAAATCTCAGCTTATCTCTGTAATTCTATTTTTACATAATTTTTAAGATCGATTGAATTTACCGAATAACGTCTCTGGAATCAACCATTTGATTTAATAGTCTTATTTCATCCCACTATCAAGTAAATTGATTTTTATTCAAGGATTTCACGTATTTTTCCAGATAGTTTATTCATTTTTTACAAAATAATATGGCTACAAATTCATTGCACTTTCACATAACAGCTGAGATGGCAGTCGAAATCTGTGCTGCCATCTGTGTGCATTGAACACACTAACTGTTATTCTAATGATGGCACCGGAACGTCCTATTTTTATTTTAATGTGTCTTACACTTATTATTGACTTTCCTTGCTAATAATATCAACAATTGAGACATTCCAAGTGACAATTCAATAATCAAATAAAATTAAGAATATTCTGAAATTTCATGTTTCTACAAATGTAGTCCAACAAATAATCCATATTTATCCGATTTTATCCATTAAAAATGATTGGAAAAATTCAAATAAGACAACTCTGTTATAGCTGTCAAAGAGTACAGAAAATATTTGAATTCGAGCACTTAGCTCGGATTTGGTGAAATCCTAGGTTTACTCTTTTTGATGTTAAAAAAAGTAGAAAAGGACATATCCGTCGTTTAAAAAAGAATCTACTGGGGTTATCACAGTATTTGCCCGACCATGAATTTTATGGTCAGTTTCATTGCTGATTTATAAATTTAGAGTGTCGTTTCAATTGATTGCATATTCCAAAATCACAGCTGTCATTGTCAAAGTGACAGATGGCGGTTATATGAAATTATTATTTTATTTTACAATGGCTATAAGTTAAAACTTAAGGTTAAGTTGTAGAAAAATAACTAAAAATCAAAAAAATTATTTATTTTAGATTTCTACTAAACTTATCTCCTAGAGACCTCTAAATTGATACCAAACTAGACATCATTTAAATAACTTGTAAAAAAAAATTGACAATCGTCTCACACTTTTACTAGAATTATTTCCGCAGGAGCTTTAGTTTGATACCAAACACGATAGAAATAAATAACTTATTTCAAAAAAACAATTGACGAACGTTTGCATGTGATGTCTATTGAGTAGTAATAATTCTAATTTCACATTATGATTTTTATTATATCATTTTTCTGCATGTTTCCAAATTATTCAAGGATTAATTTCAGTTATTTTATATTTCATGATAAATACTAACGTTTATAAAATAAACGTAAGAAACTAAGAAGTTCCATCGATAAAATATTGTGTTTCTAGGAATTTCCCAAATAAGCAATTAGAATAGGTGACAAAAATTTGAGATAATGTGAAGCAAGTGCCACAATATCCTGTCTCCTGAAAAATTCTAGGAATTGAATGACTAAGAAAAAGGATAAAAAACTCAGCTATCATTTTATCGTGAACGCGATAAAGCGATAAAAAGGGTATTAGCATAGTTATCACTCTTTCAATTTGTATAGAGTATCCAATAAAAATAATCACGAGATTAAAAATTGGTATTAAAAGGGACAAAACTTGTGGCACCAACCAGTGTATTGAGTGGTCGCTAACGTGCAAAAAGAAAAGATGAAGTCTGTGTTCATTTTAGTGGTTTTAGGCATTTTTGCTGTAAATACAGGTAGGAAAATAATTTTTATTAATTTAGTGAAGTTTATTACAAGCAGTGAATTAATTATTCAAGATATCTTCCAGAAATTCGTGGATAAATTATCACAGACAATTTTATTTTTTAGAATTAATTAATAATAACATTTTTATTTAATGTGAATCAGACTAAATAAATTAAGTAGCTCATTAGTAATACTCAAATCAATTTTTGAAAAAAAAATAATGAAAAATTGATTTACTATCTACTTTTAATGCCCCAATTATTTCCAATTGGCAAAAATATCTTTCAACTACTCTTTCTTTGCAGCATATGGATTAAAGTGCTACCAATGCCAAAATTGCGAAGATCTGAAGTCAGAAAAAAAATCTACAGATTGTAAGGTGGATAGTTTATGGCCACCTGTAACTACACCTGCACCTGGAACTACTACCACTGCATCTACTACTACAGAGAAAAAACCAGAAGAACCAGAAGAACCAGAAGAACCAGAAAAACCAGGAAAACCAGGAGATACGAAAATTGAAAATGCATTTCAACATAAATTTGCTCGTGCTGATAGTAAGGCTGACGAATTCCAGTGTTTCGTACAAAAAGTCAAGTGTAAGTACATCGACCGTAAAGATAAAACCCAAAAATTATTCTGTGACGTCAAAATACTGATATCTGATTTTTAATTAATTGATTCATGTTATGACAAAATCACACTTAATCTGCACTTTAATGACAGCCAGCATAATTTACACTGATCACACAAAATGGTGGATTTAGAGTGGATTACAATAAACTTGTTATGTGAACACGTTGATATCCAACTAAATAATATTTAAATTTCTAGAAAAAACCACTCAAAAAAGATCAAACAAAATTAGAGACCTTAAAATCAGAGTTTAGCCCAATATTCTTCTACTAATACAAAATACAGTCCCATTTAGTGCTTTAGTGCTAATCACTATCTTGATGGTGTAAAAGATTTGTGTCATATATTCCGTACTTCAGCTAACGCTTCAAACTCTCACTGAACAGACTATAGGCTATTCATAATTCTGATGGTATAAACATTGACTTATGTTTTTTTTTAGATGGCGAAGGTACCATTTTGAACAGGGGTTGCACAAAACGAGACAAAGAATGCTCAGGTGATGAATGCTCCCTCTGCAAAGATGACGATTGCAATTTTGGCATGAATATTAAGAGCTGGGCACTAAGTAGTCTTGTGCTTATCGCTGTTATCAAAATGTTCATTTAAATAAATTTCAAATATTGTGTAATTTAAAATTTGGAAGCATTAGAATATGTAAATACATTTTAAAGAATAAAGACCCCTGATTTTATATAAAAGTTTTATATATGTGTGATTTTTTCTTCATAGAATTCTTTTAAATTGGTGACTTTGACTTGTAATATATTCATAATCATATAATTTATGTGAAAAGAATAATGTAAGACTATAAATAAATATATTACTTCATTCAGAAGCAAAACAGGCAACCAGTATGTCATCTCAGTACAGTGGATATCGAACATTATCAATGAATTATATTTGAAATTTACCATTTTGTTAAATTATTTGAATTCATAAAATAAATATGAGCAATATGATCGAATAGTTATTTTTTTGTTCACGACCCCCAAATATTATTTTAAATGTTTTGTCGAAGCTGTGTCAGATGTTTGTAAATCCAGTACCCTAAATCCTATTTCCTAAAAGACATAATAATAATAATAATTTATTTAATTCTGGAGACACAGTACAATGTGTATAGAAACTTCAAAACATAATAGAGAGGTTAATAATATAAAACATCAAAAGCAAGGAAAAAACTTAAAATAAAATTACAAAGACATAAATTCATTGATTGAATAAAAGCAATGCTGAAGGAGGTATAGCTTTAGATTTTTTTTAAACTTTCTCTCGATATTTACCATTTTCAATGAATCTGGTAGTGTATTAAATATTTCTAAACCAAATTTGTCAGGAGAGTCATCAACATCATAATGTTTGAGGAGAATTATAATATTACGAGAGCAAATTTTTACCACGCTCATTTGGAAATCTGACAATTTTTTTACTTACTCGTACAAAGTAACAAATAAGTATTGTGAAACCGACAAAATTCACCTATCGAGATTTTGATGGAAATATCCGTTTTGAGCATCCCTGAATCCATTTTGACTATTTTTGGCTTGATGTCGGTACGTATGTTAGTACGTGCGTGCGTAACTAGCAAATCTCTAAACTGGTTGAACGTATAATGTTGAAATTTTGTATTTAAGACTGGTATAGAGTCTAGTTGTGCACCTCGCATTATGGTTCCAATCGTCTGTACCGGAAGTGCACTTTACTTGAAACTTTTTTCGAATTTCTCTAATAAATCCAGAATGATCATCCGTAGGATGTTGAAATTCAGTATTTGAACTTGATGTTGGATCAAATTGGTTATCTTCTATTTTTGTAAGAATCGGCCAGGCCAGAAGTGCACTTTATTTGAAACTTTTTTTGAATTTTTTGCATAAATCTAGAATGATCAGCCATAGCATATTGAAATTTCGTATAAAGAACTTCTATAACATCTTATTGTACATCTTGCATATGATTGCGATCGGCTAAACCGGAAGTGCACTTTACTTAGGACTTTTTTTCAATTTTCCGCATAAATCTAGAATGATTAGCTGTAGGATACTGGAATTTAGCATTTGAAATTGCTGTAGCATCTCAATGGTCATCTTCTATTTTTGTAACAATCGGCTGAGCCGGAAGTGCACTTTATATGACAGACTTTTTGAATTTTCCCCATAAATTCTAAACAATCAGTCGTAGAATATTTAAATTTTGTATTAGACACTTTTATAATATCTGTTTGTACACCCTGCATTATGATTGCTATCGACTAAACCGGAAGAGCACTTCATTCGAAATATTTTTTGAATTTTCCGCATAAATCCAAAACGATTGAACATAGATTGTTAGAATTTAGTATTTAGGACGATTATACCGTCTAGATGCTCATATCCTATTTTTATTGAGATCCACCGAGCCGGAAGTGCACTTTACTTGACAGTCTTTTGGAATTTTTCGCATAAATTCGAAACGATCAGGTGTAGAATATTGAAATTTGGAATTTCAGTCTGCTGTAGCATCTGAATGATTGCCTACTATTTTCATAACAATATACTGAACCAGAAGTGCACTTCAGTAGGAATTTATTTTTTGATTTTGCACATAAAATTAGATCAGTTGGTTGGTCGTGGAATTTTGGAAATCAGTTTTAAGGAATGTTGTAATATAAGAATAATGGCCTACTGTTTCCATAGCAACCGACTTGGCTGAAAGCGCATTTTACTTGACAGATTCTTAGAATCTCTTGGGTAAATCCAAAACGATTAACTGTGGAACGATGAAATTTTGTGTTTGATTATATATATCCTATGATATATATAATCAAGCACAAAATCACATCGTATTATATGTATACATCCAACGATGTACAAGTGAGTCACGTTATGTTCACGTCAGATTTTTCTGTTTAAAAGATAGTAATGCAATTTTCTAAAAAAAAATGTAAACTCAACAAACGTTGTCTATAATGTTAATAGAAAATTATAGTATATTATATAATGAGGGAGAAAGTACCCAAGTGCGTGAGGGTGAAATTTATTGCACAAGTCGAAATTCATTTCATTTTTAATAGTTATGCAAAAATATTTAGAAATTTCTATTTGATAAATTTCCATTAAATATTTAGGAAAGTGATAACTAATGTCATCAAACTTAGTTCTATAATGAAGCTTATTATATCAACATGGTTGAATACATCAATAATTATTAAAGAAAAAGCCAATTTTCTTACCTCGTCACAAGCGTTGCACCTTGGTTTCATCCTATCCGAATAATGTCTAATACAGTAAGGTTTATTATGTTGCTCGCAATAAGCAAGGTCGACTAAAAGGTCTCTGCAATCATCACAGCGAAAGCACTGGGGATGCCATAACGCTTGAGGAACTCTAGAAGCTAAAATGGCGGGCTGTTTAGCATTTATTGGTTTGTCGCATCCAGAACAGGAAGCTTTTGATGGAGTGAACTGAACAACACCGACATCCAAAGCGATTTCGTTTCTTCCACGAATAAATTCCTAAAAAATCAATTAAGATTATTGAAAAAATATTACAATTGCTTAATGAAGTATTTAGTTATTAGAATTATTAGATTCAAAACTGTCAAATTCTGTAACATTCGGACGGTAGATTAGAAATTCGCAGTCTAAATATCACATTATTATCAATTTGGAAATCTGAAAACTTATAGGACATTTATTAAAACCTAGGAGATGAATTATTGAATTTGTGAGTAATTTGAACTGTACGTACATTAAAACTAGCGATTTGATCAGCTTTCAAATGTCTGCAGCCATTGGGAGCCAAGTCTTGTTTGGGTAATTGGGTAACCAAGCGTTGTTTTCTTTTTTGTTCACCCACTGTATTTACCCGCGGAATATCTTCGTCAGAAAAACAGGAATAATAGCGGGCTATCTGTAAAAAATAATTATATTATTTAGAATCTAAATCAATTTGATTTCTACATTTAAATAATTGAAACAGTTATAATATTACTAAGAGTCTTCATCAGAAAAACAATGATACAAAAATAAAAAAGGTAAGTATCTAGATAATAAAAATTATACAGAAGACTAGATGTGAAAATGTGGGTTCCACATTTAGTGCAGAAAAACAAAAATCCTCTGGCATTCACCCAAAGTTTGAGGAAAAACCACATTGGAATAACATTAAACATAGGAATCAATTATATGAGTCTTGACAATTATTGTTATATTATTTAATCCTTTTCTCACAATGATAATTCTCAACTCATATTGTTAATTCCCTTGTTTGAGGTTGTTTCACGTGGGTTTTGCTCAAATCTTGCGTGAATACCACAGAAATTTTGTTCTTTCTGTACTAAATGTGGATCCCACGTTTTCACATCTAGTCTTTTGTATATTGTTCAATTATATAGATACTTGCCTTGTTTATCTTTGTATCCTTGTTTTTTTGATAAAGACTCTTTGTGAAAGAGTCGAAACGTTAAAAATAAATAAAAAGATACAAAATTTAGATGAAAAAACTATTCAATCATTATTAATTCTGAAAAAATGTACGGATCAAAAGAAATTAAATATTCAACAATAAAATCAAATAAAAACCAGAATGATAGAATATTAAATTAATTTGAATCTAGGAAACAGGATATCATTAATAACAGACTACAACATTTGCATCAATTGAAAACTTATTTTTTTGATAGTTACCAATAGCAATTTTTCAAGATTGAAGTTAAAGCGTATAAAGATTTTTTTTAAATTTTTGAAACAGTTTGATTTTACAGTTGCTGTCCTATTCAGAATGGGTATAAAAACCGACTCTTGAATTTGTAATTTTGTAAAACAATCAGGATTTGATTTTGAACAATTTATCAAATTCTGTTTCACGGACATTCTTTAAAGATCTCTTTACAGTATCATGTATTTCTTCAAGCCTGTCACTTCGGCTGTATTATGGTAGATGGCACTGCTGCAGATTCATATCTCTGCATGCCATGTATCAACTCCATTTTCATAGTTTCATATCTGAGGCTTGCTACACTGTACTGAAAAGTTCTAACAAATTAACACGTTTCTACAGTTGCCGCCCTATTCAGGATGATGATGTAATATAACTCCTGAATTTGTAATTTTGTGAAACAATCAGATTTGATTTTTAACAATTTATTTAAGTCACCACAGTTTAGTGGCAGACAAAAGTCTTTCATCTATAATTAGCTACTGGTTTCGTGAATTTAAACGTGAAAAGTTTCCCTCAAAAGATGGAAAAAGACATGGACGATCTGCACTGATTGTGCTGAAAAGATTGCTACCAAAAAAACTGAATAAGGAAGAACAGAACATCAAACAAACAGACATTCAAAAAGAAGTAGATATTGAATCATCTGCAGTAGATATCATTTTATATAAACATAATGGATGTAAGGAAGCTGGCAATTTGAGGGATGCCACATCAAAGAACAAAAGCAAGTACAAATAAACTACAGATTTATGTTAGAAAAGTTCGATAGAAAATCTTCAAAGCAGGTTTAATATTGTTGCGAGTGACAAATCGAGGATTGGGATGTCATCAAAAATTATTCGCGGTGAAAGTGCGAACAGAAAAATGATTGCAGCTTTTTTCCAGATAAAGTGACCCAGTGGCAATAATTCTTGAAGATCGTAGAACAGTTGACTGGAATACAGAAGATGCCATCTTCAAGTCTTCAAAAAATTGTGTAGTTATCGTTTAAACTCTGGATTGCGTGAAATTTTGTTACACCACTTTAATGCAACTCCACAAACGGACGCAAAATGAATCCTGAGTTCAACTGGTCACTTATCCATTATCTTATACCTAATGAATTTTCATTAGTTTCTGCTAATTTAAAAAAAAAAAAAAAAACTCGTGAAAGGTATAAGATTTCTTAACAGCGGCCAGCGGTTGCTAAATTTCAGCAAATTCTTGACCACTTTCCAAAAAGTTTTGTATTTTTGTATTGTTATAGATACGCAAAGTTCGTGATTTTTTCACTAGTAAAAAAATGAAACATATTTTTGCACACCTAATCTAATATGAATCAGTTTAGTAATGCTACAAGGATAGAAATAAACAGGTATTTAACAAAAAAGAAATATGAATTTATTTACAGAACTACTTATTTTTGAATATAAAAATTAATTGTTGACAGTTCTTTATTTATCAAACAACAATTGCGCATACTTTTCGTTACAATACCCAGGTGACTGCAAATTAATTATAGTTTGAACTTTTTTCCTACATTTTACTGAATAAAACAATAATTATTGTTGATCTATTATTTTTTGACAGTTGGCGAAAAAATATTGTTTGTATTTCGTGTACGAAGTGATTGTATTTAGTTGCGCTTTCGAATGAATTTGTTATCTCGACTTAACGGTCTCGGTTAAAATTGACATTCTCACGCGCAACAAAAAAACCAATCACTTCGCACACTTAATACAAAAATAACTATTTTGTTGTTCAATGAGATAATAAAATAATAACAATTAATAATAGCCCTCATACAATTGAAAAAGAGTAATTTTAATTCTGTTTCTAGTCAAGGTGCTTGCTACGACAAAATTGCCATCTATTAGTCAAACGCTTGAAGCAACTAAAACAAATGCACATCGATACTGTAGAAGTAGATAAAGTGTAAGAGAGATGGGGAATGTTGAAAGTAGATAGAGAATGCAGGGGCAGGGCTTAATATTGATTTTTTGTCCTGAACTGGAGTTGATATTAAAATATCTTTATTTATCCGACACTTTTCTTGAAATTTTGGTCAAATATTTGTGTATATTCAATTTATAATCTGCATGTTCAAATATTATTTTATTACCTGTTTTTCATCTAAGCCTGGCGGTGTCCACGTATATTCTCGAGACTGTTCTTCATCTTCGGCGCCTGCGAGTCCTATACGAGTCTTTGCTCCTTGTTCTGTTACAACAACGTGCAAATCTCTTGCACATTTGCATTCCTTGCAAGATTTCCTAAAACAACAATTTATTAATTAATTTTTTTATCTATTGTACAAAACTACTTAATAAAATAAAATTACGAATAGATATTTAGGGTAATTGAATGTAACTCAACAAAATCGTCAATAGATGGCGCTAGATGTATTCAAATTGTAAACTACTTGAGGATATATTATTCAGTATTGTCGTCAACATGTAACATTATATTAACATATACATTCTTTTTTATTATCTTATCGAAAGTAGCACACACTTGACAATAAACAGCAAAAAATATTACAAACATTTATTGTTCATTTCCAACACCTATCCCATAAAACAAAGTACGATCATTTATTCTAACAATGGGAATAGTTTCACTACACACTTGACTGAAAACAGTTGCCAAGCGACAGAAATCACAACAAAATTCATAGAAATCATACAGATATCTCATAAAACCTTTTAGAGAAGAAACAGCATTGTAATAATTTCCTTTAGCCGGCATCATTATCAAGTGAGCAAGACTATTCTTAGAAAGAAACTAAGGAATTAAAATGTTTTGATTTTATGTTGTATTATACCTAGACAGTCGCTTTTAATCAAGGTAAATTATTTTTAAAACATATGATCAAGATAATTTTTGTATAATATAGAAAAAAAAAATTGCCACACATGTCTTGAGATAATATCAAATACGTCTGATTTAATTTTGAAATATAAATTTTTAATCGGGCCATTGTTAACAAAAATATAAGATAATTTTATTTAAATACTTCTTAGACTGATAGTTCATTCAAAAATTGATTGATCAACAGTTATTCATTGAAAGATGATTCAAACAACTAATTGTTTAATTTGTCTTTTGATATTTTTTTTCATAAATACAGGTATAATTCAATTGAATATTCAAGAATAGGATCAATATTTGATATTTTTAGGATCTACATTAGAATGTTATACTTGTGAAGATTGTTACCATGTGAATAATGAAACAGAAACAAAAGTCTGTGCGAAAGAAACAATTGCAGCAGATCAACAAATCATAAATAGGAAAGGAACAAAAGAAGATTTTTACTGTATTTACATTATGTATAGAGGTTAGTCATAAAAGGATTCTGTTTTTAAATTAAAAGTTACGAATAATATTTGCTTCTAGTCATGAACGACAGAGAAAAAGTGGATAGGTTTTGTAGTAAGGAATCATGTAATAAAGTTAAAAATCAAGATAAATATAAAATAGGAAGCGATTGCAAAGAGTGCCAGGAAGATAAATGCAATAATAATGAAGCAGGATCGTTGAAAATTTGGTCATTAACTTCAATATTTTTTTTAACCTTCTTTAACATTATATTGAGATAATTTAATACCTAATATCAATAATATTGTGAATATTTAAGAATAAATAGCTTTTGATTATAAACTTTTTGTTTTACTAATTGTCGCACAATGTAAATTTCGTGTCTAAATAACTTTTCGCGCCATTACTTTGGCCGTGTGTTTTCAGGTACAGTCACAATTTTTAATTAATAATGAAAATAAATCATTCAAATTATTGTTCGCACACTGCAAAATATTCGAAATTACTGAATGAAAATCGAGGAATTCTAAAATACCTGAATATGTATATTAAACAAGTGCAACAAACGATTTATGTTCAACATGTGTGCCATATAAAATAGTCGTCCATTACGGAGAAATATTATGTACAACTGTGTATAAATCATTGTTACCAGCCTTTGGAATTGAGTCAAACTTGACGTAAATGCTTGCGCTATAATAGAACAGAATCAATAACAAAAACAATGGTTGCAAGATAAATTTCTCAACCTGAATATGTAGAAATCAACAAATAATTAAGTGTCAAACATATGGATTCACTCGTATAACAAGGAAAAATGTGTCATGAATTTCATAGCATCATAAACTACTCCCCGACGTCTGGCAATCACCAACGTGTTCTTCTTTGCTATTTCCGTTGAGATTTTTGAACATCGAGAGCTACTTGTCGCTGCTCTTATTAAATATAATTGGAACATATTGGACATCTCATTGCCTAGTGATTTGTGGCCGAATGTTGGTAGCACTGAGCCCGTGGGAAATGAAAGAAACTGATTTGTGCAAATTGAGGTTATGAAAGATAATTTATTACAAAGACAAAAATAAATTCATAACTATTTCAATCTTTAACAAAAATTATTTTGATGACATATCAAAATAAGTTTTGGCGGCAAAATTAAATTATATTGGTAAATGGCTGAAGTCAACTTTTCAACTTTGTCAACTGTACTAACAAATATGTCTAAGTGTAGAAGCAATTAACCTTCCCTATTGTTCTCGGTAATCTAGAAAGTCTATCCAGGCTCAGGTGACAACTTAATTTTGTTGAAAGATAATTACAGTGCTTTAGTTTACTCATTACATTTCGCTTCAAGCATCTTATTTGAGAGTTTAAACTAAAGTGGATCTTGATTAAGATGCTGAAGGAAATTTTATTCTAGTTGAAATATGCAATAGAATATTGAATCTGGAAATGACTACTAATAAAAAATAATGAATAAAACTAAAGTTGCAATGTCCATTGCTATTAATTAATGTTTGACCCACTACTATTAATTTTGATTAATATACATGATGATCCATTTATTAAGTAAATTTTATTATCATGGACAGACTAATCTTCCGTTAATTGAATGTAAATTACATTTCTGTATTCATTCAGTCTTGAATATTTTAACTGATTTGTAATTTGGAAAATTTGAAATTTTGTTGTTTTGTGTTGAGAAAAATAACCAAAATATTTGTACAACTAGCAGTATTACATTTTCTATGTGTTGTAGACGTAATTTTTTCTGCATCAAAAAATGTAAATGATGAATTAAAAATTAAAAATTTATGAGGATACTACAAATATCATTTCCTTTTTTTTAAAAACTCATTGTAAATAGGTGATCAGAATCTTTTTTGATTATGAAGGAGTAAAAACGCTGAAAAATGGAGAATTTGGTAAAAAGGTATTGAGAAATATTGTCGTTCTCGACGAGTTCTATTACTGGCTGAATTTAATGTATTCATTTCTATTAGGAATTTTAAATGAGTTCTAGAAATACTGATATTTTGTAGCGTGCAATAAAAAATGAGGGTTCCTATTAAAGATATCAAATTTGATCTCATAATCACCAAAAATGAGACAAGACGGTTTGAATTTTGTACGATTTTTCGATTTCATAGTCCGGCCTGTATTTCACGAGATATTTCGGAAGTCAGAATGGTCTGAAACATCCAGTATACACGATGTAACAGAAATAACTATGTTCATTAATTTTAACCAGTGGTAGAACTCGTCAGAATTTTTTTTGTAAACCCTTTGCAAATAAAATTCATCTAAAACTCGTCAAAAATTTCATAGTGGGCCTTTGATTTGAACCGAATGTTTTCCATTCGTTGAAAGAATGACAGCTGTCAATAAAAATATTTTATAACTTTGAATTATCGTAGTCATGTCAATAATTTATTTGAAACTGAAAGAATATTTGTATTTTGGCAATACTGATCTTCGCTTAACTCTTTAATTTCATTTCTATTTTTGCATATGTTGTAAGATAACAATTTGGTCTATTAGTCATTTTTATATCTCACTGACAAGTAGATTGATTTATATTTAGAGATTTCACGTATTTTTTCAGATAATTTTCACAAAGAACAGCCGATTCAACCATTCTGAAAACAGTCAAAATCTGTGCTGCCATCTATGAGCGACTTATAAACTAACTGTTATTCTCAAAATCATTCAACGATTAATTTAGAGAAAACGGTGAAATATTAAATGGAATTCAATTCTAGAATAATGAATTTAGTTAATAATTCAATTGAAAATATTGCCACAATTCTAGAAGCTTTTATTCTTAAAGAACAGAAAACGACCTACACATGTAATCAAACAAAATTTGTTAAGTGGTTTTAAATATTTTCTGAAACATCAGATGCAATATTTCAATTTTACGTTTCAGATAAACAATAAATTCCAAATACCTCATAATATTTTAATCATATATGAGTACACAAAATTTTGACATAGAATACATTACCATAACCACAATAATTGAATTTTTAAATAGACGATGGAAGTGGCAAAGGAACCAAAATAACTTCGTTAACAGAATCAAATTTATTTAAAGACACAGGCAGGATGGTTCGGTTAAAACCAGGGTGGTTGAAACCACTGGTTTAAACCGGATATAACCGTCCTGGACTTTATCCGATTTTGACGGGTGGTTTTTATTGAAATATTGAATATCATAATTTGATTCATATTTTTATGTTAACTGGATACGTAAACTTGCTTATATGATGTAGAACGGTACTGACAAGTTTAACCTTGAATTATAAGGTTTCAGGGAATAAACGAAATATAATTTTTCCTAGCATCTCCTGAACAAACAGTACCCGATTTGCACAATATAATAAACGAAAGTAGGTCTATTCTATCCACATATGAGTTTCTTGTATTACTTATTTATTCAAGCAGTTACCGTTGATTCCTTTTTAACAATTTTACAAAATTCAATTAAACTTTAAAGAATAAATTGATTCAGTTTCATATTTATTTCATAGTCCCTTAGGAGTATTATCCATAACTACACTCGAATACCCGATGGAATAAATCTGTACCTTCTTTTTCCTTTTCATATACACATAAGAACTATTATTATTCTATATTCTATGACGGAATGAAAAATTGAATGAGAGGAAGATATGAAATATGTAAATATATAATGAAAAACAGTAAAAAAATTAGGAAAAAAATTTGTGGTTAAAACCAGTTCTGGACGGTTTTAACCATTTTTGACGAGTGTCCTGGTCAAAATCTTAAAAACTGGTTTTTTTAACAACCCTGGACACAGGACGTTTCGGCCAGCCATCATCAGCTTGAAAAATGTGAATTTAAAATTTAGTTACATACATTGTAAGATAAATGGCCGTTTTGACAAGCATGGCACAATGTGCCCTAAATTATTAAGTTTGGCCTTTAAAACGCCAAATTTAACATTCACATTTTTCAAGCTGATGAATGAGGAGGAACAACTTCGAGCTAAGGATTTAAGGACGTTCACTGGTTAAATCGATTTTCTTCTGATTTTCCACAAATTGAAAAATTGTGTGAATGAAAATGCCCTCTATACAGTAGTATTTTTCAAAATATCGCTATCCATGCAAAATTTAGAGAAATTTGTCGTTAAAGTTGGCGACTTTAACATGGGAGGTATAGGTTATACATCGTCAAAATGAACATTTTTACTAATATCAAAAGAAGTTTTCTTCACATATCTCTGAAAAAACAATATACTATAGAACAGAATGTGAGGAAAATTTACCATTCAAAATATTCCACCTATCCATATTCATTATCAAGAAAGAGCCATAATAAAAATGTAAACACTATAGTTTTACGCTGGGAGAAAGAGACATGAGAGAGAGGTTGCAACGTTGCGGAATCGCTCTGCGCGCCTTATGGTCGCTCAACTCACACAGGCACAGATTACGTCTGTCCATGTAAAGCTATGTTGCCGCATCAAACTACGCACACATCCTCTCTCTCGCACGAATTTTTCTGTCACTCTCTCGCCGAGTGAACATCCTTAAGTAGAGTCCATAATAGTGGATATTGTAATATTTACAAAGATATGCAAATAATCAGAGACCCTGCACCTTACATGAAAATGAATATTTCAGTGAATATCCAAAGATTTCTGGCTCAATTACGAACTGCGAATAATATGATAATAAGAATCGTAATCAACGGTATTGTTCATAAGATAAATCCAAACGAACTTTGCACTATTTGGAATCTACACGAATTTGAGGATCTAAAGCATAAAAATGTAAGAAAATTCTGGCTTGTACCAATAAAAGAGCCTTACTTTGCTTATTTAAATATTTTAAACAAAACACAAGCATACAAACTATATAATTTCATAGATAATGCCTTAAAAATACGTTCATTCATATTAAATGAATAATTAATTCTACTTTTGTTAAACTTTTAGTTGTAGGCTATTGTAATTCTTATTATATATGTACATTTATGGGATTGTAAACGATTACTGAACTCACTTTGTATCAGAAAATTTTCTGGATGGCAAATAAATTTATTATTATTATTATTATTTTTCAAGCTGATGATGGCTGGCCGTTGCGGCGCTGAAACGTCCTGTGTCTTTGAATAATTTTGATTCTGTTTACTAAGTTATTTTGGCCCCTTTGCCATTTCCATCGTCTATTTATCAATTTGATTTGGATCACTACTTATGAAGTTAAATGAATTTTTAGTGAAAAATGACAATCTAGAAATCGTCCCAAATAATTTCGCTGGGCTAATGCTAAACTGCATGCGAAATCATGAACAGAAATTTTAAACTTTTGTGATAATTATATCAATCGATTTTTTCCAGAATTCATTTGAGGGCGTTGATAAAGCACATAATTATGACAAAATCAGTTGTTCCATTTCAATAATAATGGAAGCATCTGAATGACTCGTTAAATTATCGGAGGAGATTCTAAAAATACTAAAAAAAATGAGAATTTGGAAAAAGTTTTTAGGAAATATTGTTACTCTTGACGAGTTATATTACTGCTTCAATTTGATGTATTAATTTCTGTTATATTCTTCATGCATATCTTTAAAAATTATAGTGTATTTTGACAGATAAAAATGACAGTTTCCAACCTAATAGAAACTGAATCCTTTAAAGAGGCTCTTTTTGGAACCCAAATAAGTTTCATAAAATAAATATTAAATTAGCCAAACAGTAAAACTGAATTTAACACTCGATTTATCTTTTATTAAAACAGCAAGTGAAGTCCAACCTAAAAATTATTCAAGTAGAACCGACAAACAACTTTAATAGAATATTACAAAATCTGGGCATTCTGGATACTTCGACTGCAGATTACAAAACATGTAGAAGTTCATATTTTGCATAGTTAACCCAAAAAATAATGAATTTATCTCTAACTGAAGGAAAATTCGGAAATAGAAATTCTAAATTTGATTGATATATTTTTAGCATTAACTTGAAGTATTAAGGGAATGCTTTTTATAGTCACACAATAAAACCAAATAAAATTTTTATTCGTATTTTAAAAATCTGCTGTGATCATTACAATACTTCCCAGGATTGTATCAATCAATTGCATATTTTAAAGTGACAGTTGTCATTGTTAAAGTGACAGTTGTCATTGTTAAAGTGACAGATGGCGGTTAGATGAAATTATTATTGCATTTTACAATGGCCAACAATTTCATGTACAGTTGCTCTAATTGATTCTAAACTTGGCATAATCTGGTTGAAAAAACAATTGACAATCTAAAACAATTATTCATTTTAGATTTCTACTAAGCTCAACTCCACGACCTACAAGAGTATCAAATTGATACCAAACTGAACATCATTTGTATAACTCGTAAAAAAAAACAATTCATAATAGTTTAAATATCATTTTTAACACTTTTACTGGAACTATTTCCGCAGAAGCTTTAATTTGATACCAAACAAATTACTCATTTAAAAAAAAAAAACAATTGACGAACGTTTGCATGTGATGCTCAAATATGAGTTATAATAATTTAAATTCCATATTATGATTCTCATTATTTCTTTGCGTCAGAAGAATATGATAATTGAAATTTGAATAATAACAAATGAAACGCTGATAATTTTGAAAAATATTCCAGATAAATATTGTGCCAAATAATTTAAGGATCAATTTTAGTTATTCAATATTTTATTATTAATACTACTATTTATAAAATAAACGCAAAAAATTAAAAAGATTCATCAATAAAGTTATGGTACCACTGGTTGAAAAAAGCTCATTTACTAACTTGAACAGTTGAACCTAGCTTTTTAATAAAAAACTTGAATATGGAATTTCAATCAAAAATTCGTACGCGTTCTCAAGTTAAAATTACGTTTTTCAGGTTCAGTAGGGTCGAAAAATTTTACTTCATCGATTTGATTAATTCAAATTTTGGTGCTATATCTAAAATTGCAGTTAGTTTATTATTTTGTCAAAGTATGTAGCGTATATAAATAAGAATTGCAATATGTTTACTTTCCAAATTAAATATTTTTGCAACAGTTAGTGTAAATAAATTAACTGTATCATTTCAAATATTTATTTGGCATAGATATCAATAGATTTGGTTGAAATTTTGCTAATGAAAATTTGTAGCTTCCAATTAGAAGATTTTAAAAAAATGACAGCTGATAAAAGATAAAGATTTGGCACGAATAAATCGTTAAATAACATATAAATCTTAAATTTTTCACTGTTGTGTACACGTAAATATTTTTGGAATCATTACATAGGTACGTACTTTACTATTGACCGAGACCATGACTAAGGAGTATTTAAAGTACTACTAAATATAATTTTTAATTGATTCTCAAAAATATTTCTGGATTTTGAAGTTGTCTTCGAAAATAATGCAGACGGAAGCCGTAAATGTCAATCGGTTTATAGTAAACAAAACAAGCACTTCCGTTTTCCTTTGTTATTTAAAAATAATAATTCTGCTGATGAAGGAAATATTTGGGCATTATCTTATCATATTTAGTATTTATTTGCGAAGATTGTAGAAACAAGTTCAATATTTTGGAATTTTGTTTTCGACCAAATTTTCTGTTTAGGAAATAATGTGGTGACATTTTGTTATCAGGAATTGGTGTGATTGCTTCAAATACACAAAATACCAGAACTGAAACAATTGCATGAACTGTCAAACACTAATTACCTAATTTACAATTGGAATAAATCACATAAATGTTCGATCAAAAGAAAAAGGAGCATCAAACTTCTTAATGTGGATGAAGAGAATACCACAAGAAAAAATATCTTAATGGAGATGATTCAAAGTAATTTCGTGATTCATTTAGCTAATCTGATTGAGGTCAGTAGCTGCATTTACACAATGCAATGTTTTGACAACTTTGTTGAGTTTCCGTCAGATATAATGGATTATTAAATAAATAAATCGCCAAATAATGTATTTTTAAGTAATTCAAACAAAACGCAATCAAATTTAATTTAATTTATAGAATACACGCGTTTTATCAATGCCGTATATAAATATCAAGAACAAACATTAAAAAATCTGTGATGTCTATTTTTATTGGTCATCTTTATTAGTGAATTGTGAAAACTAAATATAGCTACCTAGCCAGCTGTTGGAAATCATTTCTCTCAAAAACTTTACAATAAAGTTGCAAAACTTTAATACAAGCCAGCCTTAAACCTGGCCACGGAAAATTATCACCACAGCAGTCACTTTTTCTTCGCATTATAAATTCTTAAAACAATTCACTAACACAGCCTAACAGACACTACTAAACCACTATTACACGCCAAACCATTATCCAGAAAATTATCGCAAAGGAAACAACATTTTGATAAGTTTATACGCAAACATTGTGTTCGAATTTGGCGCTCTCAAGCGCCGCGATGTGAATGAATGGAAAACTAAATAGGTAATGAAAGCGGGAAAGTCTGTAGTTTGGGTATATACCGTCGTGGGAGGGTGCGCTTGAGTCGATATTGGAAACGCGATGACGTTTCTTTAGAAGTCTATCTTGATGTTGATAAATCGGGGTGGATTTCATCTTTATATCAGAGATTACATTGATGTAGAAAAGAAATCCAATTTTCTTCACTTGGTAAAACAAAATTCAATCCAAAATAAAATTATCTTAGTTTATTGCTTTATCTGAACTATATTGTAAAAGAAAAATTGTTAAATATAATAAAAATACCCATGAATTATAGCAGAAGCGTCCAAATTTTCATAACAACAAACCATTTTTAAAAACTGAACTACCTTCACAAGGAAAAAATTGGAACTAATTTTTGAACTGTTCAATATTTTTCTGGTTAAGAAGTCATATATTATCCACAAATCATTCAAATATATTTTAAAGTCAATATTATCTTTGAGTAAATAGAAGTTACTGTCTGTTTTATTTGTTCAGTAATAAATTATACAAAATTAGACTTTTAAAATGTTAGGAAAATACACAAAAAAGTAATATTTTTAAATTGTGAAGTTTAAAAATATTCTTTTCTTTATTTGAAAGACGTAAAACCAGTAGATAAGTTGAAAATAAGTTCCTTAATTTGATTGATAACTGAATCGCATCTATTGCGATTCAAACGCTACGCTATTTTTTATATTTTTCCTATGTACACGTAAGGTCTAATTGTTTTTCTAATAAAATCAGTAGTACCAACTTCATAATTACTGAGAAAAAACTCCTAAATGTGTCAAATTTCAATCTTAGAGCAGAAAATGGTTTTGTAATTTCGAAATGGAAAGTTTCAACATTCTCATTGGATTACTCAATTTTTTTTTCGATTTTATTTTTTATGCACAACGCAAGAGTATTATTTTTGCAATAATACTAAAAAAAAAAAAATATGAAAAAACAATTACAAAATTTAAACAGTCGAAATGATAAATTGTTATTAACTTAACTCGAACATTTTCATGGCCAGTTTAATCGCAGTTCCATAAATTCAGCTCAGAGTGTTGCATCAATTAATTGCATATTTCAAAGTGACAGCTGTCATTGTTAAAGTGACAGCTATCATTGTCAAAGTGACAGCTGTTAAAGTCTTCAATTCATTGGAACACACAGTTTTGACATTTGATCGCCGGAAGTGTAATTTAAAGATGGTAACGTGGATTCTAACAATTATTTATTTTATATTTTAACTGAACTTATTTATCCAAAAGCTTTAAATTGATACCAAACTAGATATCATTTAAATAATTTGTAAAAGAAACAATTGACAATCGTTCAAATATCGTTTTTGACAATTCTACTAGAATTATTTCCGCAGGAGCTTTAATTTGATACCAAACCAAATTACTTATTCTGAAAAAACAATTGACAAACGTTTGCATGTGATGTCTAAATATGAATAATAAATCTAATTTCACATGACTCTCATTATATCCTTGCTTCAGAAAAATTTAACGAATTTTATAATAGTTTAATAAGAAACGAACCGCTAATAATTTTGAAAAATGTTTAAGGTAAATGTTGTGCCAAATTATTCAAGGATCAATTCCTGTTATTTTATATTTTATAATTGATACTACCATTGATAAAGTTCTATCAATAAAATTCTGGTACCACTGGTTGAAAAAAGCTCATTTACGAACTTTACGCTAATTTTTTTAATAAAAAACTTGAATACAAAATTTCTGTCGAAAATTCGTACGCGTTCTCAAGTTATCGTGTTTTCAGTTCCTTTTTCTAAATCATGTTTTTTGGGTTCAGTAGGGTCTAAAACATAAAGATTCATCAAAAGCTCTAACTGTCAAAAAATCACGATTACGATACTTTCTCTATTATGTATAGGTCGGAGAAGTAAAAAATAGAAACAAATGAAATATAGAGCGTCTCATTGATAGTGCTTACTGTTGCTAAATTTTGTATGTAAATCAATATGTGGCATATTATAGTCTCATATTTTAAAAACAGCTGACATAAAAGTTTTCAACTTCAATATCGACGAGCTTTGGACATGGGTGCTGATCTGTTCTAGTCTATAGAAATGGACGACTATTTTTAACAAAGGGAATTTTCGTATATAATATCACAAGAGACTGTAATTTCATCAATAAATTCTTCTTGCAAACATTGTTTACCTAGCAACATCGTGAGAGTCACCTGTCCGATTAAATCATGAGAGCGTAGCTCGAGGGATTTATTCTCAGCAGATGGTTCGAAGGGTATTGCTCAAAGGTAAACAATGTTTGTAAGAAAAATTTATGATCTTTGTAAGAAAAATTTATGATCTAAGTCGCGAGTGATATTTGTGGAGAATATTTCTCGAATGAAATTGCTATTATAAGTACCTATTAAACGATGTTGGCTTCAACTACTAATCTTTTTCATAGCAAAATACACTAAATTGTCTCCATATACTCTTTTGAATTTTTTTTTTTGTATATTCAGACTTCTTGTTTTCATTTTATTTTATTACAAATTTCTGCGAAAAATGCATTTCCAAAACGATTTAATTTTGACATTTTCGAAAAATAATTGTTTATATTAAAACTATGTATTGTTTCTCCATGGCAAAGGCAGTTTATCGCGATAAAATGGTCTTGTGAATTTACAGGGATAAACTCCCGTTGGCAAGTGATTTGTTACTATAATTGTCACTGTAACTATGCAAAATTTGTCAGTACTATTGACATGAGTGAAATAATCGGTAGAATACTTGATTGGATGATCAATTTTTAATTAAATTTATTTGGAAGTGATACATCCTTGATAATTTTTTTTTGTTCTATAATACATACATAAAAATTTCACAGATGAAAATTCGGTGGAATACGTGACAGTAAAGCACGTGTAGAACTAATTAGCTACAAGATCATCGCGCGGAAGTGTAAACAAAACAAAAAAACTCACTTCTTTCGAAACTAACATCCAAAGATACGTCAAAAAATAGATTTACTGTGAAATTGATGGAATATATTGAAAAGTAGAGCATCATTAGAAGAAAAATAAAAACAAGTAAATTAGTTATTTTAGCAGGATGTTTTTTGAAACTGCACTAGCTGTCTTTATTAACAGTTTTGGAGTAAACCATGCAGAGGAATGCATTTAATTTTTTTCTGTAAATCCTCTGGATATCAAGTAAACATTCTTCAAACTGAATGTTAGTCACTTAAAATCGTCGATTAAAATGAGTATTTTGTAACTTCAAACGTCAATAATTCATTTGGAACAGAAAGAATATTTATATTTTGGCAACACAATGAGATCTTCGCTTACCTCGGTAATACAATTTGGTCTATTAGTCATATTTATTTCTCACTGTCAAGTAAATTGATTTCTATTTGAGGATTTTACGTATTTTTCTAGATAGTTAGTACATTTCTCAAAAATTAGATTGTCTGCATAAGTTCATTGCACTTTCACAGAGTACGGGTGTGCTGCCATCTATGAGCGGCAGATAAACTAACTGTTATTTTCAAATATTAAGAGAAAATTCTTCAACGACTTATTAAAAGAAGACAGTGGAGTAAGAATTCAATTGAAAATATTGCCACACTTCTGAAAGCTTCTATTCATGATCCAAATAGTCTCAAGAAATTTCCAGAAGGTATGTTTCGATGGAAGAATGTACACAGATACATACTAACAGACCAATTTCACTCTGCAAAACGTCCAGATTGTCTTAGAAGACTTTACAACGGATTAAACCGTCGTTTTCAGAAAAAAGTTCAACACTGCCACAAATGTCAAATGTCTTAAGTTACTAATATTTATTTAGATTGGTTATTTATGCAACTATTCATTATAATATTCATCTAATTTGGCATTGGGAACATTATAGAAAATGTTTCGATCAGTTGTTAGACATTTGAATGATAGTTCATTGTCGCAGAATGTAATTGATTCGCTTTCCAGTTGGCGATGCCAATATAAACCTACGTTGAGACGGCAGTGGAGGATTAGTAGACGTCTAAAATTGATGGTAAAGTGAAAGCAAGCGATTTGGTGCAAAATTACATTGTGCGACAATCTGTTAAGTAAAAATTGCACTACAATCTGTGTTAAGTAAAATTATTCAATTCAAAATTCTGTGCGTTGCACACTTGGTGCTTTAACTACTATCATATTAATATTTGGTATCAAAATGTCACTACAAAAATCAATATCAATCCTAGACTTTGTCAGTCTAATACAGAACAGTCAAAACTACTTAGTAAAACAAACTTAACCTTAAAAATAAATTTAAAGTCATTAATTTTATTATACATTTACGTCTCTCATAAAAAAACATTTTAGATTTATTTGTTTCAAATGTATTAGTTAAAAATAAATCGTTTGATCATTCACTATGCTTTCATTTCGAAATCAGCACTAAAGCGCATTTGACATATTGAAACGAAAATATTTTGTAGCATATGGCGCTTCGCGTAATTGAAAACAAAATTGATTTTTTCTTTCCTCCAGAGACACTAAAATAATATTATTTTTAAATAAATTCGGTCAAACTGTTGATGTTCTACTTCACTTCAGATTTTCATGGGAAAAAATAATAACTATTGGCGGTCAGACTAGGTGGAACTTAAAAATCATATTTATTATTTATATTAATATAAAATGTATACATTGTGCATGTGTGTGCGATACTCGCGACCCCCTAGTGAAATGAAATTTGTCGTTTTTTTCGTCTGCACATATCAGATGTAAATATTGGAAGTGAGTTTTAGTTGAAAACTAATGTTAAAATTTATTGGAACTGACGAATAACAAGTAATTTATCAAAATAATAACCTAGCTTCAGAGGAGTTTAGCGCTAAAACAATCAATAATTTAATTACTTTTCTTAATGAGTATTTGTAGCGAAGCAAATTCAATTTCAAAACAGAATTGCTGACACCATCAATCATTCTTCGAGAAATACAAAAAAGTGTATAGGATTATTATATCAACTTTATTAGCTCTTTCGTTTTAATTTGAAAATGAAAAATAATTGACTGGCACCATTGATATGACATAAAATGGACAGCGTTTATAACATTCCTAAAAAGGCATAGAGCATATTTTTCAACTACATCCCTCTGTTAAGATTCTACTAAAGCGAGATATTAATATTTCTAATACTTCCAGTATGTCCAAATAACAAAACATTAGCATTTTAATTGTCGTCTTCTGTTTTCATTGTTATGTCTCAAAGTTTTAGCATACTCTTAAAACAAAGTTACCTAATTAAAATGCTCAAGTGTACCACTTTTCTTTTAATTAAAAACAAAAACGCAGCGCGGACAACAATGAAAAATAATGTCTCATCTACATAATATTTCGAAAATTATTGAAAATATGTTTTTTCTATTTTTAAATATAAATTATAGCCTAATGAAAACAGAGTTATGAAATTAGATTTGTAGTAGTAAAAAACGTAATTTTCTTAATGCAAAAATAAAAATTTGAAATTTACGATTCACATAAAATGAAGTGCATTTAATCGTAAACGACTCAAAATTAACAATAGCCTCTTTTAAGTTTTAATATATTGCCAAGTCTATAAAACAACAAACAAAAAATCTGTTCGGACGCATTGTTCTGTAAATAAATAATTTTATAATATAAATTGATAAAAATAACTCGCATTTCGTAATATACCTCACTGCGAAAAACAGCTGATTTCAGTATTTCAGATGGCTTTGGAGTATAGTACCTACAGCTCTCATAACTTCTCACAAACATCAACAATACGGATTTTATGACAGTTCGAGATTTTGATAAATCTTTCCGTTTCAGACCCTACTGAACCCAAAAAACATAATTTAAAAAAAAGTCGGTCTGTCTGGAAGCACGATAACTTGAGAACGCGTACGAATTTTTGACTCAAATTTTATATTCAAGTTTTTCATCAAAAAGCTAGGTTCAAGCTCGTAGATGAGCTTTTTTCAACCAGTGGTACTAAAACTTTATTGTTGGAACTTTTTAGTTTTTTGCGTTTATTTTATAAACAGTAGTATTTATCTTAAAATATGAAATAACTAAAATTGATCCTCGAATAATTTGGCATAGCATTCACCTGAATCATTTTTTAAAATTATCAGTGGTTCATTTGTTATTATTAAAATTTGAATTATTATAAAATTCGTTATATTTTTTTGAAGCAAAGAAATGATGAGAATCATAATGTGAAATTAGAATTATTATCACTCATATTTGGACATCACATGCAAACGTTCGTCAATTTTTGAAATAAGTAATTCGGCTCTATCGTGTTTGGTATCAAATTAAAGCTCTTGCGGGGATATTTTAATATAGAAATGTCAAAAAGGATATTTGAACGATTGTCAATTATTTCTTTTAAAAATTATTCAAATGATGTCTAGTTTGGTACCAATTTACTGAAGGGGGTATCAAAAATAAATAATCAGTGGAATCCACGTTACTTTGACAATGATAGCTGTCACTCTGAAATATGCAATTAATGATGCGACCCTCTAAATTTCTAAAACAGCGATGAAACGGGCAATGAAATTTATGGTCAAGGAAGTACTGTGTGGCCACAGCAAATTTTTAAATTAATATGGACGTACATACATGATGGAAATAATAGAATAATTAACATAAGATCGGTCGTATGCCGTCTGCTCTTAATCCAGTCATAAATTTATTCCTACTCAAAAATATGGACATTTGCTCCAAACGAAGATCCCTGCACTTCTGTGGCTAGTACAAAGGGCTTTGGTAAAGGCTGTAATTTTCAATAATACTAGCTTTTATTCTCAATTTAATTAATAAAAAAACAAATTCACATTATGAATTCACCTATGTGTCATAGGAATTTTTGCTACGGATCACACTAGTTTGTAAAAATTGGTTTGTGGACTAGATTTTCTATGAAGAGGAAGCTCTTAAGGTACATATTCTGCGTTTACTAGGAATTAAATCTATGGTGCAGTTGGTAAATTTTATTTTTATTCACAATTTTTTGTGTGAAATTATTATATATGTGATTTCTTCTTTATCTTGTCCGTCGCGTAGGCGTCAATCGTGCCCGATAGATGGTGTTGTCAGCAGTTAATGCTGCTGCCGACCTTTTATCGCAATGAGTCTCTAGACTCTGGGATCCAAGTCTTGACCATCTTGGGCTTGGCTATACTGTACTGAAGAGTCCTAATAAGGACGAAACATATGTCTACAGTTGCATCCCCGATCTAAGGTGATGGTGGCTTTAGCCCCGATTCTTAGGTTTGAAATTTCTATGGAAATATTCTTTTTTTAGAATTATTCATTTTTTGAATGTTCCATAGCACTTCACATTATTTCACAATTTTTTGTGTGAAATTATTATATATGTGATTTCTTCTTTATAATTTTATTTTTACTTGGATTTGAACGTTGACGCAGATGTCAAATGTGATAAGAAATTTATACCTGGTCTGATGCAGTTGATAATCGCCCATAAGATCAAATAAGTATTCATTTTTAAAGGGTGTGATAGGTAGAAATAAATTTATTTTTTTTTCTAATTATATGTGAGACTAGCAGTTACCCGCGGCTTCACCCGTATATAAATGTACTTTTAGAAATCTATGAAGAAAAATATAATAACGTCTTGACGGTAATTGAGCTCGTCATGCTCGCACGGCGGCCTAACTTTGACCAAGCTTGTTTCGCTTGCTTGGCAGCTTAAAGTTAAAGTGAAAAAAAATATAATGTCTTAACGTTGACCAAGTTCTCTTCACTCGCACGCTTACAATTAACCAAGTTCGTTTCGATTGCACGGCAGCCTACCGTTGACCGAGCTCGTTTTGCTCGCACAACGGCCAACTGTTAAAAGTACCTTACGTTTTAGAGAAATCATATATGAACACTACTTGTGTATAAGGGCCCAACAAATGATCGAAAATATTTTAATTATATTTCAAACAATTAAATTTAGAAAAATTTCATACGCGGTAGAAGTGAAACTTTGTATCCTGTTTTTGGAGCGCGTGCAATCTGAGGATGCAGTGAGCACCGTGACGGTTGGTGTGCTGTAGTCTCTTTTTCGTACACTTTTTCGTTTCATAAACGTCCCAAATAAAAATTCCCTTCAAAATTAAATGTCGTATATTGACCAATTAAATGTCCTAAATATGTGTACACAATGTCAAGATGATCGGTTGAGTAGTTTACGCGTGAAAGCGTAACAAACAAACAAACTCACATTCACATTTATAATATTATAAGGATGAACAATTTAAAAATTTACACAGTAAAATTTTTTTTCCGTAATTCAAAGCCTTGGAAGAAGTTTTTCTAAAATAGAAATGTAGGTATAGTAATATGTGGCTTCAGAATTTTTTCTCCACAGTTTCGGTCCTGTTTAGCACATCATCAGAAGAGAAAAGAATTTCAAAATTGAACAGCATATGTTCAATAATGATATAAAAACAAACTTGGAAGAACTATAAGGTCCAATATGTTTTTATATTATGACATAAATATTGTTTAATTAAAAAAAAAAAAACACTCCTGAGGATGACTCAGTTAGTACTGGAACTATAGAGTAGAAAAAAATTAAAGCTCAAACGTCATTAGTTGTCACATTATACCAATCAACAACTATTTCTTTACTGCTGTTCTACTAATGTTGGCTTGCTGAATACATTTAACGCTTTTTTATGAAAACAAAGCAGCAACTTGTCTCTTTTTCTGTCATAATGCCTGTGTACTGTTCACTTAGTTTCTTTTGTTTTAGGTTTATTTACTTAAAATCTTATTTATCTAAAATATTTATTAGAGACAAAAAAAAATTATTTGATTAAAATGCAGATGACTTTCATATCTATAAATTAATAAGTGAAGAGAAAACTTCATCCCTTTTAGTGCATATTGCATGCACGAAGGAATGTGAAATTTGGCATACTTAAAGTTTATATGAAGGAGGAATGCAGAAAGCTAAAATTATATGCAGAATGTAATAATAATATAATTTTATTTCTATGGACATGTGATACACAAGTATTGGCAACTGAAATTACCGTTGGCGGCAGCACTGTGTTTACAAAATGGCGGATCAAAAGTGGCTTACGGTAAGTTTGTAGTCTGCTTACAATGTAAATACGTTGATATTCAGCAAAGAAATATTCATATTTCATTGCATGATTTAATTCAATTCCAATTGTGCGGGCAAGTATTGACTTTCTTCTTTTATAATATATAATTGTTCCTTTTAAAATCATCTTATCATCATACGGTTTTTAGTTGTAACTGGAAGACTACATGAGATTATAAAATTCATAGCTTCAAAGAAAATCATATTATTGGGAAGTATTTATGATATTTTTGTATTCCAGCTTTCAGCTTTTCTTGTATGAATTTTTCAAATCCACACAGCTCGTTTATCAACTTGTTCGTAGTTCCTAACCTTATTTACCACAGACACTTTCTCCCTTTTTAGGAAAATTATGGAAACTCAAATCCACATTTCGATTAAATTTGGAATGACATCCATAAACATAAAAATTTTTATTACCAAATCTTCGTTTAAATTCCATATTTTGAAGAGTATGCATGGTCTTGAGAAATACTAATTTACTTATAGCAATAAGGTTATATAATGTAACAAAAAAATCAAAAACCAAGTATTTTTCACTGAATTAACTTAAACAAATCCATTAAGAACTATTGTAACATGAACAACCTAAAAAAAGCCACTATATATTGTTAGCAAAATCAGTAACATAACATACGATTATATGGAAACTAAGATTGAATCCACTTTACAATATAGTTCCGCTTATAACAGCTTGGTGGCTGTGGGTTGATTTTAGTTACCAATTTTAATTTTACGTAAAGAAAAAACTTTGTACCGCGTGCACGAGGGAAGGTGAGATTTAGCATATTTGAAGCTTATATGGAGAAGGAGTGCAGAAAGATAAAATTATATACAGGTATGCCATTTCGATTTTTCGCTGAAATATATCAAGAACGAATGGAAAAATGTCTCAAATATAAGTTTAATGATTTCTTTCCTCCTCCAAAGGGCGGAGGGAGGGTAGAAACTAGAAAGTCTCTTCAAAATCTTGAATGGGAACAACTATTTTTTATTTCAGATTCGGATAGAGCGTCGAGTACCAAGTTAATTTTATCAGAAACCTCCGGAGATAGAAGATTAAATTCAATAATATCCAAATTTGGCAATATAATGAATCACGGTCGGATTCCGACCACTGGGCGAACACCATTTTATTATTAGTACTTTTATACAGTGTTCTGTTTTAAAACAAAAATGTTCTAGTTTTTCCATCCTTATGTTATGTTGAACCTGAATTGAAAAAGCGGCCCTCAGGCTTAGACATCCATTTTATCTTTAGTATACTCATCAAAAGATGACATTGACGTATTAATCCATTCTCATCAATCACCTCATTGTTAAAAACAGTTCAATCCGCGCTCATGAACGTAATAAGATCTTGAGCTGCAAGAGATTTGCTCTTTTTTGAGGTTATATAATCCACATAATCCTACATCTGTATGATATAAGAAATGATATACGTCTCATAATCCATCTCACCCACAGTGCCCTTCGTAATACAAAAATATTCAAATGGTTGAAATTTGAGTGGTTAACTAATGGCAGTTGTTTTTTACGTAGCAATATATTTTAGTCTTGGTTTGAATCGATATAGAAACGTAAGTTATGCAACTGTTGCTGTCATTCATTTACATGCATGTGATATATCTTTTTGGCAGATGTATAGGGAACCTACATCAAATCATTTGTTTATGTGTTTTAAACAAGTTTGTGAATATCAAGTGGATTAGTTCAAAGAATTTATGTTTGCTGCTAATTTAACTTCTAACTGTTCCCAATTTTTTATGTAGCTAGGTGAAGGACAATTTTTTCCTTTCGAGATGAATAAATACGAAAAAACTTTCAATAGATTATTTTTAAATACAATTTTATTATATCCTAATCTATTTCTAGTAACCTAAATAAATAAAATAAGATTAAATTATATGTACTAGATTATATTCCAATTTTGGGTCCGTGGGAAAATCAATTTTGTCTTCTTGATAGATTCTTTCATTATCTCTAACAGTGTTTACTGTTTTTTCATAGCTCCTAGTTAATGAAGTTTACGAATTTCACCCCACGAATCAATGTGAAATTAGCAATAAAATTTTACTACATCAAACACTCCTACATCAGTAAGTATGTGGCTTTCAAAAATACCTACAGCGTAATGTGTATTCACAGAAAAGTATTTCACTTCTATCTTAGCGTCTTACAAAACGAAGTGCCATAAAAATGAACGAAAAATGTTTATTATTATTAGTATTCTTAGTAAATTGCGTTTCGAATTGTTATCTTTATTCGTTTGTTTCTTGTCACAATTATCCAAATTCAATGACAAGTGGGCGTTAACGAAAAAAACCTACCGGAAACGTAATCTTAACCGAGCTTTTCAGGTTGACTATTTCAAGGGAATCACTTGAAGTCGATTTTGTATTACTAACTAAAGTGCAGAAAATTAAATCAGTTTCCGGCAAAGTATTTTTATAGGAATAATTAAACAATCGAAAACTCTTCAGGCAGCATATCAAATGTCAGCTTCTAACCTTTTGTTTAACCTATTTTTGACTCTTGCAAAAACTCAAGACCAAAGCATTCAACACGTGCAAGCTTTCAAGATGGCATTCACGCTCCATTTCAAATCCTTAGTACTCTAAAACAGGAAATACAGGTCACAGGGAGGCAGGAAATTTAGGATAATGGGACACAATTCTTAAAGAAGCTGATAATGGGTCTGCTCAGTCATTTAGTAAAAGGATACAGTGCATTAAGGACAAAAATAAAGAGGAAACAAAGGACAATATACTTAAAAGACCAACACTTGCTTTCTTGTGCTTTTCATTAAATTACAAAAAATATTTCTCTAGATTTAAGAAATAAATCAACATTTATAAACAGCTTATCAAACTTATGACAACCATCAGGATATCGAGAATCGTAAGAGCAACGACTTCGGTTGAATCAAGTAAAAATTGCCACATTAGTAGGCCAATTTAATAATGTTTTAGTTTCTCCAAAAAAATGCATAAGTCACTAGATATTAAAAAAAATATATAATAAAATATTTTCATTTCCAAAATGGTCCTGTAAATCCTCTGGTTATCGAGTCAAAATTCATTAAAGTCCTGTCAAAAAATTTAGTCTATGATTCGAACTGAATGTTTGTCATTTGTTGGAAATTTAAAATGAGTATTTTGTAACTTTGAACCATCGCAGTCCTGTAAATCATTCATTGAAAACTGAAAGAATATTTATTTTTTGGCAACACAATGACATCTTCGCTTACCTCAATAATTTTATTTTTGTATATGTTGTAAGACAGATTAAATTTGTATCTGAGATCAACAATTAATATCTCACTGTTTAGAAAATTGATTTCTGTTTAGAGATTCCACATATTATTTTAGATAGTTGAACATTTCACACAAATGCACAAGTTCATTGCACTTTCACAGATAACAGCTGAAGACAGTCAAAATTTGTGCTAGCATCTATGAGCGGGGAATAAACTAACTGTTATTCTCAAATATTAGAAGAAAATCATCCAACAATTTATTTAAAGAAAACGGTGGAATACTACATAGAATTTAATTCTAAAATAATGAATTGAAAATATTACCACAATTCTGAAAGCTTCTATTCTTAATAGTCTAGCCTAAGTGTCCAAAAAATATGAGCAATAGCTCATTCGATTCGGAAAGAAATTTAGAAGATGTTTTAAGGACTTTTTCCACCAACAAAAATTGCAATTGTTATCAACAAAAAATGGAAACAAAAAAAAGTCGCCTAGTTTTCTTGCAATAACTCAGAAACTATGAGGGATAGTGAAAATCGAAAAAAAGATTCTTAAAGAGGAGAAATTTTTTTATTAACAAGTCTCGCTTTCTAATCTTTATCTGTATTGTTTATAGTTTTAATTTGATGTTGAAAATAGAGTTCCAAGCAACCTTTATAGTACGAGCTCACCGGCTGTAGAGAGACGACAGCAAATAAAATGATTTTTCTATAGTATTAAATGACAATTTAAAAATTTGAAAAAATTATGGTGTCATCTTGAGACATTAAAGAATAAGATTTTGTTAGAAAAAAAATTTTTGAATTTTAAGAAAGTGAGGCTGTTGTAAGCTAACTAATTATTTTCGAACCTCCGTTTTCATTGAGTGCAACAAAAAATGTTTAAATAATTCGTCTATAAATTTTTTGCTTCTTGGAGCCTTTCTTACATGTACTCTCAACAAGATTACGTCATATAAGTGTTCAAAAGTAGCTTATCTTATTTATTATTGATTCTTAAAGTTGACAAAAAAATTGAAAATTTAATAAACGTTGCTGAAATTTTTTTTTTGTATATGTTATGCTATCAAAAACAATAATGTAAGTGATGTATTCTTGGAAGTAAACTTAAATAAAAGACTTACATTAGAGATGTTGTATATAAAACAGGACAAACGAAATATTAATGAAAAGACAGATACTATAGCGCTTAGCACGATTTACAGCAATATCCTTCAGATCTAGACTCAGATTACTTTTTTGATTTTTGTTTATATTTTTGACACCTTGCGTGATGCACAATTTTAACTGATTGACACCACAATTGACAAACTTCTACCAGTGTCAATATGTAATTTTTTGACAATGCGTGCACGCACGATTTTTAACATGCAGTTAGCCAACGCCTGCCATAGATGTCGGGTATGACAAAGGACAAGAGAAAATTTCTCTTTTTTCCGCTTTTTAATATTAATATCAATTTAAATAAATGAATAACTTCAATTTTTTTTAAACAATAATTCTTTTGTAAGTATATTAACATTCATTTACACATAATTAGTAATAAAATAAAATTGTAGCGCTTTTGAGGATGGCTGAGGTGCAGCCGAAATTGTAAAGCAGAAAAGAAATAAAATTAAATTGACTGAAATCCCAAGAATACATCACTTACATTATTTACAAATCCAGTCAGCGTCAACCATTTTATTCAATCAAAAACAATGACTTAATTTTTTTCAAGTCATTTGTTTGTATTTTTTCCATGAACAAATGAACATGTTCAATATTTGAAAGAAACATTTTCTCACCATTCTTTTATTTAGAGCATATAATGATTGGAAATTTTTTTTTTCTCAGAAAACTCACTTCTCGACTAGACTAAAAGAACAGAAAGCATAACTTACTAATGTATGTAATCAAACTAAATTTGATAATAAATTAATTAAATGTTTTCTGAAATATTAGATGCAATATTAGGAACGTTTTATTTGTTTAGCAGATCAATTTACGGAGCACAAATTATTGAAGCGATCTGAATGAGAAGTACATGAAATAAACTAATTAAATAATTATTGACAGACTCTTTTCAGAATTTATTTGAAGGAATTAACAAGTCACATATGTCAAAATCAATTGTTTCATTGTTACTGCTACTGGCTCCAATAATTATGGAAGCACCTGAACTACTCGTTGAAAAGATCAAGAATTCGGAAAAAAAAGTAATAAGAAATATTGTTGTTCTCGACGAGTACTATTACTGGTTAAATTTAATGTATTCGTTTCTGTTACAGCCTGTATATTCAAAATTTCAAACTAGCCGTTACCCGTGGTTTCGCCCGCATATAGGTGGATAAAAAATATATATAATTGACTGCAGCAGACGAGAAAACCGCAGGCAATACTTGCGGTAGCCCTGTGATGTCTTTTTGTTATTTTATCTTAGGATCAACAAATCCAATTGGTTTCTCTTAAAAATCAGGGTATAAATGATTAAAATCATTTGATTTTTTTAAAAAAATCATTGATTTTAATCAAAAACAAAATATTTTCTTTTAAAGAAAAACACCACAGTGGAAAATGAAGTAAACTACTTATCATAAAAAAATTAGAAACAAGGAACATATATATTTTATAAAAAATAAACAAATATACTAGAAAATGGAAAAAAAAATTAATTACGGTATAAAAAATTCTAACGCAGAATTGGAAATGAACAAAAAATTGTATAAACTATGTGAGTTTCTCAAACATGCTTCGAACTGAAATCCCTGAAACACTTGACGTAGTTTTCATGTCAATTTAAAATTAAATTAGTATTAAAGGCAGCTATGCAACGAAATGGTTCAAATAATTACTAAAAGTATTGAAAAAAGTCAAAACTAAAGAAAAAAGAAAAAAATCAAGAAATTCATGATTTTTTCTAATAAAAATCGTGATTTTTTATTTTTTTACACCCTGTTAAAAATATAGTAACAGTTGCAAAGAACACGATTTTCCATATAAACGTATTGGAGTAGCCCAACTTACACATTTAGGGATGGTATTAAAAAAAAAATTATTCATGTCACTGTAACAATATACAGTCAAAACTTGAGCCCTTTAGGTTCAGAAGTTTGGTCCGCGCGTTGTCTTAAAGTCAGTAACGGAATTGTTACTTACTTGTACAAAGTTCAATTGAATTCAGAATAGATCGAACGGTCGGAGAGTAAACAAGTCAAAAATAATTTTGCAAGCTGAAACATGTAATTATTTATTTCTTATTTAAGCCTAAATATGAATTTTCAAATCCCTAATTTAAGAAATGATGGGTTTCCCGTATTAAATTTCAATCCATTGAGACAAACGGTAGCTTAACTTCTTTTTCAGGATGCAATCTATCTCCTTGCTAAATTTTATTGAAATCTGAGCAGCGATTTTGTAGTGAAAAGGTAACAAACAAACAGGCAGAGTTATTTTTACATTTATAATATTGAAACAGATTGAAGGATTCAGGAATAGATTTAAATTATAATATTAGGTATGGACTGACAAGACAAATACTTTGATTTACGCCTGGGAGGATACCACATGTTGCACTCTACTTCTGTCAATGTTTGTGCGCAGCATCCATTAGAGCATTAGACGCTTCGTACAACAATAACATAAATAATCTACAGCGACTAATTTTCCACAAAATATTCAACAATTTTCATCCTAATTATCGACTCAGTTTATTTTCTTAGCTTTTATGTTTGCAGTTATTTTAATAAAACAATAAACAACGCTTTTATAAACCACTTTTCATTATATCTAATGGAATAGAAATTATCATCAAGAGAATAACTAAAAATGTAGCTAATTTTGTAAAGTATGTTGGTTTTGAAAATTTGTTTATGGCGCATTTATTTATTTTGTAACTGGAGCTCGTATGTGCGTCACAGCTGTCAAACAAAAATTTATGTTGCATAGAATGTCTCTCAATTTACAAATAACGTACACAAATATTTTTTGGAAAGGTATTTGACAGCACAATTTAAAAAGATTGACACTCCCAAAATTTAGGCTCAATTTCTTCCTTAACCTTGACCTATCCACAATTCACCCCGATAAAGAAAAGAAATTAAAATGTAATAACGATAATTGTGCCCCAGGCGACGACGTCATCGTCACTTCCGTCAGAAAGAGGAAAGGCGTGACCTAGGCCGGATATTAACTAAAAGCTTGCTGAAAAGTCAACTGGAGAGGGGAGCACTTCCGAAAAATCACGACTATTACTAACAGCTTATAATAAAATATTAAAAATTGTTTTCTCACCTCCATTGGTGCTCCTGGAATCCGTTGCACTTTTTACAGTCTGTACAAGGTTGTCCAACGTAATGTTCTTGCAGTCCTGGGCCCTGAAACAAAATTATATTTAAAGACGGCTACCAGCACAACACAAATGCAAAATGGGTTGCGGACGGAACAATCAAGCAAAAATTATTAATTCTTAGAAATCATCTCGTAAATTGATGTTCTAATTTATATTCGTAGAAATATGAACCGCACGGGAATTTTTTTGAATAACTTGACCTCAAATTGTTCACCTTTGTCACTACAATTAAATTTCTGAAAGCATAGCTCTCTACTAATTTCTAGTATTAGTTTAAGTGCAAATAACGAAATGGAAAATCGTTGTCTGCGTCTGATGATAAAATTAACGACAGTTTCATAGCTCACTATATCGATTGTTCGAACTATTTAAAACGCTGATCTAATTAATTTGTCCTACCAGGGGTCGTCATTGTTACGAATGATTGTTAAATTAAAACATAGTTCTATTATTAAAACAATAAATTCAATTTTATGATTTCTTACATGTTTTTATTGCTGTATAATCTATAAGAAAAGAATTTGTAACAATAAAATCACTTGTAAATAGAACAATAATCAATTTAGTACACGAATTGTTCCTACTTTAGTTACCTGAACCTCAATAATATTTTCGTTCGATCTTAGAAACAGTCATTGTGCAGTGGACCTAAAATGAAGGTCATTGCTGTCACCACACACAATGTAAACAATATGGCGCCTTTATGATGGATTTCTTACAAAAAATAATTTGATGACGTTTCGAATTCAATTAGTTTTACCTGCAAATAAATAATTCAAATTTTTGGCGCGATTTTGCAAACTTAACCTTGTAATTTTGACGTTATCAACAAATTTAGTAATAATTAAATTAGTTTTCATATTGATTTTTTATGCTGATAAAGTGACAAATCGTACAGCTGAATGTCAAATATTTCGCTAGTGTAAACTTGGTTTGTTTTTCGTTCTGTGATTAGTCAAGTGGGCCTTATCTAACTATTAAATTTTCTATGGTAAATGAAGTATAGGAAGCTGAATTTATTCTCCTCAAAATTATTGGCAAAATTTAATCATTATCTATGGTACTACGGTAGAGGTTAAAAATAGTTTTTATGGGCTCAAACATCAGATATCAATATAAAAGATATCATTGCACTTGTATTAATTTAATATCTTTTGCAAGGTGAAATTCGATACGAGACCACGACCACGTCGAGTTGATAAATTTAACTTGCTTCGTTGACACGTTGCCGATAACCTTTCTGTATAATGTGTGTATGTATTTGTGTACCGTTGAAGAAGCAGAGGTCACCTGCAAGCTTCGAAGAAGAGAAGATTAATTTTGTACTTATGGATTTTTAGACGAAATTAATACTTAAAAAAATATTAAAGATAAATAATTATCATCAAAAAACAATCAGCCAAAATGCTTTAAATTTATTTTTTGTTTGTTTGTAGCATTATAAAAACTAGAAAAATACATAATAAAATCTCATTCCAAAGGTGGAAGAGACAACCAAAATATAATTCAGAGCGGATGCATTTTGAAAAATGTACAGTACTTCCCTGATTATAAATTATATTCAGAAAATCAATAAATTGGATATTTCAAAGTGACAGCTGTCATTGTCAAAGTGACAGATGACGGTTATATGAAATACTATTTTATTTTATATGTCCAGTTGCTTTAGTTGATCCCAAACTTGGTTCAGTTGTAAAAAGACAATTAACAATCGAAAAAATTATTTATTTCAGATTTCTACTAAGCTTATCTACCCGAGGGCTTTAAATTGGTACCAAAATAGATATGATCTGAAGGACCAGATAGAAACCACATAAATTTTTAAATTAAATAAAATAATATATTTTTTTCTTTGTCAATTCATTCTCAAGAGCTCATCTGCTACTCCTCCACTATCTCCTCCACTTCAGCCATCTATCGGAACAGATAAGAACTACTGTATAATAAAATAAATCAAAGATCATCTGACATCTGGCATAACTCGCAGCATGATTTGGATCGAAATAACGTGACTGTGACATGAGTCATTGCTTTATAAGCAAAGGCATTCAATGATTGCTTATTTATTGTTCATGATGTGGGCGCCTAAGTAGTCAAGCACTGATTTTTTCCAAGAACTGGTCGCATTTATGACGCATTTTATTTTATTTATTGTGTGTCTCAGGATATAAGACACTAACCAAAAGCTACTGAAGACATATGAGTAGAAACCACTTTTTTTGACATAATTCTTTTGTTTTCATTTTATTATAGTTCCGAAAATATTTTTCTTATGTGGTTTGAGTTCCTAAACTGCTAATAATTTTTATTTGGACGGAATAATCAAGCCGGTAACAATGATTTAAATTTGAACGTTGTTTTATTTTTCTTAAGGTGCTTGCTAAAAAAAACCGACAAGATAGATTTTGATATTATAAAGTTTAAATGTTAATACACAACTATCAAAAAATAAGACTCACTTCTGAATTAGTTTGGTAGATATTTGAATCCTAAATCGATACTTTTTTTCTGCTTTTATATAGGGTCTTGTAGGACAACTGTTTTGGTTATGAACAAAAAACTGACAGGTTATGAATTGGATATTCACAATCATTTGATCAAAATTTTAAGGATAGTGTCGGATTAATAGGAAATATATTTTAATATTAACTTCAATTCGAGACAAAAAATCAATATTAAGCCCTGCCCTTGCATTCTCCATTTCTTACACTTTATCTACAATATCGATCTGCATTTTTTCTGGTTGTTTCAAGCGTTTGACTAATAGATGGCAGTTTTCTCGTAGCAAGCACCTTAAGATATTTCCTGGTTTAAAAATAACTTTCTTCTATTTTAGTGCAGACTCTTCACTGGTAAACCATTATTCGGACTGTTATTTGATCTCAATCGTGTTTTGTCCACAGTAACAAATCATCTTACGGACAGCTTTGTCATGTTCAAATATTTTAAAGCATATTACATTTTGATTTCAACCTGGAAATTTTGACCGCACTTCAATATATTCTACGAAATTTATGAATTGATTCATGAATTTAAAGATATAAAGCATGTATTTTAAAAAACAATTGATTGTAGGCGAAAGGTGACACTTCAATATAATATCACGACATTTGTTTGATATATTCAATTGATTGAAATACTCCAGTACATGCTGAACATAAATAGAATTCGCCACATATTTTATGCTGTTGGAATGCTTATTTCAAGCCAACTTGATATGAATTAATTATATACAATAACAAGATATGCATTTGATTAGATATTGTTGTATATAATTATTATAGAGCTGTATAATTGATACTTAAGTATAGCTTTTTAAATTATATATGTAGAAAAAAGTGCATTCATTCTTATCATAATAATATGATAGACAAATAAGTGAAATTGTTTTTTTTTATGCATGAAAAATAATAAAATAATTATTTGAAAGCAAAAAGCGTCTTGAAAAATCCGAAAGTTTTAAACCTTGCACATTGATTTATGAGTACCTATTGATGACAAAGTCCTCATGAATGTGATACTAGCTCTAGCAGCAATTAGCGAAAGCAGGGCTCTTCTTTTAGATTTTTGTTAATATCTTGAAAACTGTTGGTCTGAGATAGAAGTTGACTATTTACATAATTGAAGCTCATCAAATTTGCAATAAAAATTATTCTATGAATTTTTCTTGAATTCCTGATGGTTACCGAGTTTAGGGCGCTAGAAGATAGCACGGTATAATATAAAATTCCTAATAATATTTGGCAATGGTTTACCAATTTGTTTATCACGCCAATTCGGGAATCACTTCATTTTCGTTTTGGTACTTCGCTATTACGCTAGTAAGCGTTGTTCGAAAACATTTTGTTTTTTGGTTGTGACATTTCTTAACATTCATGAGAATAGGGAATATGGATGAAATTTAAATTTGGTTCAAATATTTTTATTCCGAATTTTTATTGGCCGGACATTTGTACTAAACCATCATTTTGGTAATTAATGTCTTTTCAATTGCTTAAAATTAATAAATAAAAGTGCTAATTTAGCGAGGGAAATTCAAAGTTCTAAAACGCAACACCATTGGTTAAAGCGAAATGTGACGTCAAATACTATGCCAACAAGTGCGCACTGCTTACATTTGTATGGCATTGCAGGCTTTTGATTAGAAACATAGTAATAATGTGTATGTTGTAAATTCATTTATTTTAAGTGTAATTTTAGCATCCTAGTGAGATTATAAATCATTCAAGACAGTTGTTTTGTAAAAGCACAACCGGATAATCTGTCAAGAATAGATTCATTCATGATGTCGTCTTATTTTCTTTCAAATCCAAATTTTACGCCCGCTGAAATAAAAAGAGTGAACACTGCAAAGTAATTATTCAATAATAACACATTATGTACGCTATTTTAATAAATACAATCCGAAATATGATGAGCAGTGAACATAACCTATAATTTTTGTTTATTTTAAAACGAGCAAATGTTAAACGAAGCCGCATACATACACTGTATTTTATTGCTAAAAATAATCACATACAATGTTATTCATGATCTGTCAAATTTATTATGACACTTCATCTCCTCTGATAACCTTACATCATTTCTTACGTATTTTAAAACCTGTATGGATTGGAAAAAGGACTTTATCAGGTACATTTCTGATAGTATTTTGCATTCAGGCGCAATGCAATACTTATAAACTGACTTTTGATCTTTTTTAATGCTGAAATAAGTTGAGAACGAAAACATCTGTAGTAAACAATGGACTGTAATGTCACTGGACATGGTATTTGACGTCATCAATAGAGCGCGCGAAAATGGCGGCGTTCAAACAGCTCAAAATTATTCTCAATTTTAAATATTTTTTTAAACTTGATTACAGCACTTTTAAACATAATTTATATTTTTTACTATGTTATAACGATGTAAACAGTGAATTAAAAATATAAAATAAATTCATCAATATACCCTATTATTAAAGGCTGGCAACACTGGTGTTTCTTTAGTATTTTTTTGTGCGTTCTTACCGTTTCCTTCGGTCAGTGCCTGGTGTTTCGCATAGTAGACGTATAACGTGTTTACATAATTGAGGTATGAAAACTGTTTATTGTGCGACAAAATTCTTGGTTCACCTTCTGGTGTAACGACAGTTGGTTTGACTTTTAGTCATATTGTATCGCGCCAACGTAGTTTTTCAAAAATCGCTATCTTTTAGCGCCCTAAATTTGGTAACCATTAGGAATACAAGGAAAATGTTGAAGATCATTTTTGTTCCAAATTCAATAAGCTTCAATTGTGTATATAGTCAATTTTCATCTTAGACCAACGGTTCTCGATATATTAACGAAAAACCAAAAAAGTGCCCCGTTTTCGCTGATTGCCGCTAGACCTCGCTTCATATTCATAAGGACTTTTGATATATTCATCCCTAGGTACCTCCAAATAAGTTTGTAAAGTTTCGAAGCTTTCGGATTACTTCGACTGGACTAATAAGTGAAAATAATCAACAGCAGAGTAGCTACCTTCATGCTAAATAAATATATAAATCAAAAATCTGCTGTGGCCACACAGTACTCCCCGACCATAAATTTTATGGCCAGTTTCATCGCTGCTTCATAAATTTAAAGTATCGTATCAATAAATTACATTTTTCAAAGTGACAGCTGGCTTTGTTAAAGTGACAGCTGTCATTGTTAAAGTGATAAATGGCGGTTATATTTTAGTCCTTACATAAAATAAGTATGTTTGAAAACGAAGAGTCTTTTTCTAGATTTTCTGGGTCTTTAATTCATACAGTTTCGACATTTGATCACCGGAAATGTAATTTAAAGATGGTAACGTGGATTCTACTAATTATTTATTTTATATTTCTAATGAGCTTATCTCTCCGGGAACTTTAAATTGATACCAGGCCACTCATCATTCAAATAACTTGTAAAAAAACAATTGACAATCGTTTAAATATTCTTTTTGACACTTATACTAGAACAATTCTCGCAGGAGCTTCAACTTAATACCAAAAACCAAACACGATAGAATCTAATTACTTATCTTAAAAAAACAATTGACGAATGTTTGCATGTAATGTCCAAATATGAGTTATAATAATTCTAATTTCACCCTATAATTCTCATCATTTAAATTTTAATAATAACAAATAAACCGCTGAAAATGTTGAAAAAAGTTTCAGGTAAATGTTGTGCCAAATTATTCGAGAATCAAATATAAAATATCAGTCGAAAATTCGTACGCGTTCTGAAGTTATCGTGCTTTCAGACAGAAAAACCAATCGACTTTTCTTTTAAATTGTTTTTCGGGTTCAGTAGGGTCTAAAACGTGAAGATTCATCGAAATATCGAACAATATTTCTCCCCTATTATATAAATAGGTCGGGGAAGTAAAAAATGTATTAAGGTAGCTCTATCATAAAACGAAAATGGGTTCTTTTGGGGCTTTTTTAATTCTCACATAATATGTTATTCAAAATTCAAAAATATATTTTTTTTTAGATTTCCCAAAAAATGTTTAGGAAAGCCGAGAATAATTTAAACAGCAGTTGTTGTTAGACGTACGTGCACGCTGAAATACAGCAGGGGCATTATTCAACAATTCAACTGTCATTTTAATTAAAATAGGTTAGTAATCTTTTTTTTATATGTATTCATATTTTTATTATATCACAGTATTTTTTTCAGTTATAATATCGGTGAAAAATGATTTGTACCTGAATGTAGGAATAATTTACAAAAAAAAAAAATATATATATATATATCGAAAATATTTATCCAAATGAATAATAAATGTATCGATTTTCGGCAAATTCCCACAATCTGCTCTCTGAAAATGTTTTTTAAATTAAGCTGCTACTTTCTATTTGATTTATATACATTAAAAAATTGATAATTATATTTATACAGTAAAACTAATAATTAACATAACTTAGCTATAATTGTTGGATAGAAGAAGTAATCCCACCTAACTGATTATTAATTAGCAGAAAATGTGGGATCTACTGTAAAACTAGACAGCTGTAGTGATAGTTACGTCATAAATGGCGCTTGTTTGAATGAACATTTTTATTTTAATATTTCGAGTTAAATACTCATAAAAACATAATAATTCTTATATTTATATCAACAATTAACAATATAATTTTTAAAAGATTTCAAATTGGACAAGCCTATTCGGGGATAATTTAAAAAAAAAATTAAAAATGTTTCTCAACACTGTTTTGGAATTTACATATTCCATAACCAAAAATTATGTTGGAACAAGTGACATTCTATCACATTGTTTAGAACAATTCTGTATGACGGTTAGAATCATTCAATCATCAACCATGGTTACTTCCTTACAATTTAGGTATTCATTTCTGGTTTTTCGTTTGAGGTTTCATAATTTTAAATATTGAAATATTGGTGTATCCAAAATCTTGTTGGAGAAAGTATAGTCTACAACATGTTTGGAGTGGCATATTCCACATTCGTGAACCGTAATCGTAATCTTCGCCTTCGGCTTGGATTACAAACTTATCGCTCAATGCAATAAGGGCAATTTCAATACTTGTTGTAAAATATACTATTAAAATTGTAAAGAAATGATTTTCATGCTATTGTTAATTCATAGAAAAAAAAATTAAATTAGTTGATGATTATTTTTGCTGGATGAATTATTTCAAAAATCTTTTGTTTTTATATTTGTACAATTTATATGCTGCAGATTCACGGAAAAAATGTTGAAATTATTTGGAAATTAAAATATTTAGGAAAATGTTGATGAGAAACTTCTTCGCTGAGGGAACTACAATTTTTGAACGTTACGAAAATTCCGATCGCATGTATTCTCATATTTTATTAATAGTAATAAACTGGCAAACATAAGTAGGACTTTATGCACTCGATACTATTATTTTTTTTACAAGTTCACGCGACCGTTCGAGCCTTTTAGCCTGTTGTAGATTGCATGCCTTTCAGTACAAGGTTTTAAATCACTTTCAACTATTTCATGTTAAAAAGGCATGCAAAATGATGTCACGGAAAACCCGTTTTTTTTAAATATAATTGGAATTTGCGGAATGACTGAAAACTTTTTTATCTTTCTTATCAACGGGTAAATTTTCAACCCTTAAAGAGGCATGCGGTATAAAATCGGAGAGCCCTAACTGTCACCATTTCTTGGTCTATATAACGAATTTTATACATTAAAATCTGAAATCATTCGCGCAAAATTCCAGAAACGCTTCCGAAACTTTCCACAGTAGTCTGGATCCGCCTAAAAAGGTATATAAGCACGCACGGGTCAAATTCAAAGTAAGTAGATAAATAATGAGGCCAGTGGTGTACCAAGGGAAACAGTAAAAATAAATAGTATGCTTTAATTTAAGAAAATCAATCGAATTTTGGGAAGAGGCGCATCTTCAAGAGATGAGAATACGGGCCATGACTTTGAATTCAACTTTTTTTTTCCAAGTTTTTCGTTTAAATATTTTTACTCATACCGACCAAATAAATTGATTTATGAATGTTATTGCAGCTAAAAATATTTCAGGCTACAATAATTGATTTCCGACTGACAATTCCTGCTTTGAGAAATTTTACAGAGCAATTTCCTTTATTAAAATTTATTCATCAAACTATTCCAATTGAATATCCGGCATTGAATTAATTCTAATAAATATAGTATATTCTATTACTGAATACTATTAACTATAAAACTGGTTACTCGCAATTTTCAAGTCAATTAAACCGTGCAAGAATTATTTAAATCGGTGCAGTACTTTTGAAAATAGTTGAGAGCAAACAAACAGGAAAAAATAGTCAAGCATTAAAAGTAGCACATATATGAATAGAAATCTGTAAAAGTAATACGAAAACATTATAAATTACTAATACCTCTTTTCTGTATTGCCACTGTTTGCGCTCCGGAATAAAATCCCTCAATTTTCCGGCCAAATCCCCGGATTTTTTCCTGTCTCTAGCTTCACTCCTAGTTATAACACTATCCCTAGTCATAACACTATCCTTCTTATAAGTATTAGCTCCAAACCTCGACATTTCAAAAATAAAAGTCACTAACAACAATGTTTAACAATTTAATAATATTTAACAATCACAGTTTCTTGGGAAAAAACAAATCACAGCAAACAAAACAGCGTAGCAGTCAGTCAGAGACTGACACCGACGTTAAAGAAACTTAAGTCAAGTTGCTAAGCCAGCCAACAACCATATGGTTGTCCAGCAACCGAAGAAGAAAGAGTTCAAAGCAAGTTAACGCAGTGTAGTGTGCACACGACCACGATAAGAAAATAAGAAATATATTACACCTACGGATTCGATATGAAAGTTATCACAAGTTAAATGACTAATAGAAATTGTTGATACTTTTCCGTTGACTAATGAATTAGATTATTAACTGCTGACTTGCAAGAAGAAATCACAACCTGCCTCTGAGGATATTACTTTATGATCAAGTAAACAAAAACAAAAACAAAAGCAGTTTGTGCAAAAAACGTCAATCAGAGAAAACAAAAAAATAATGCAGACGAAATGTCAACGTGGTTGGAATTTTGTCCGATAGATGACTCTAATAATTTATGTTAAATAACTTAAATTTTAAGTTTTTGTTAAAGCCGTAAACTCTTAAAAAACGTAATATTTGTGTGTACATTTATTAATTTGAATAATCTTATATTACCAAAATTATTTCAACCAAATTTCTGTCCTTTCTCTGCGCAGAAATTTCAAAATATTTTCTGTGTATATTTTTCGAAATTAAGAAAGATAAAAGGCTGCTTGTTACTGAAAATGAGAAAGTCAGTACAGCACACCGTACCGTTAATTATAAACTAAAGAATAAGAAAAACGTGATGAACTGTCGAATATTTGGTGATGTAGGTTACGTTTCCTTCCTTATTCCAATTTAAATTATTTACGAATCATTAAATTTTAAATAATGTTGAAATCATAACATGTATCAACTGTCCAAAAAGCAAGGTTTAATTTTAATTTTTCAACTTTACTACCTACGAATTATATTTGAGAAATTCCAATAGTAGATACCGACACGAAACCTACAAGGATAATTCTTTAAAATATAAAAACATTATTTATAAAAAAAAATGTCAACCTCACGAAGTGTCAAAAAAGCATCAACAATCTTATCAAATCAACAATTACTGTTAAGCTCAGATCAAATACGTGTTTACAATTTAAACAATTAATCCAATTGTCATCAACAGATAAAACAAAACACGGTTAACTAGGGCGTATACAAAACATCCACGTATCGCTACCAGCATACTCGATCATTTTCTCGCGTCTCGGATCACCTTGTATGGTAATGAACAACTGTGACGTCACTAACCAGTTGAACAGAAAAATTTAAATAAAGACGGACAGTATCCAAATCGCCACGATGCAATTTTACGCTTTATTTTACTGTGGAATAAAGATTTGATGATGATGAATTTTAGCGAAATGAGTCATTGGTAATGACCTTGGAGGCGCTAACGACATTCAATTTTTTATTTCAAAGGTTGCTTGATTTTCTGGGTGGATGACCGAGGCTGGTAGACTTAATACGTGAGAATTTAATTGTTTCATTATAAACTTATATGATTAACATACTCATTAGTAGAATTTATTTCATATTGTCAACATTTAACATGACCTTTTAAAAATAAAATAATGTACTGATTGGAATAACACTTTTAAGAACACGAAAAACGCTATCATCATATAATAAATAATTTCTGTGTTCTATTCAAAAAGTTTTTCTATTTTAAACTTTTATAAATAATTGGAAAACTTTATAATTTCAGGTATTTCGCAGCAACTATCATGACACAATGGTATTGCGGGCGGCCTATAATAATAATTTGCGAAATGCGCACATACATGATAAATATGATCTAAATTTAACCTTATACCTAAAAATAGATACGCTGTTACATCAATAATTATAATAATTAATATTATCTTTCAGTTTTGAGTTCATATTCTCTTTTTAGCTGACTTAAAATTTTTAATTCACATAATTTTTTAATCATTCGACTGCTGATTTTAATATTATCACTAATAGGAGATATTCACTAGTTCACACTGATTTTTGTGAATTCATATTTGTAGCACTGCTCACTGATCCAATTGTTTGGATATTTGTTAAATCTGAATGTCACCTTGTGCTTTTGGTTTTCTTGCTATGCTAATTATTGTCAAAATTTGGTGCAATTACCTCTAAAATAACAGATTAAAAAAAAAATGAATAACGGAAAATTGATCATAAAACCAAAAGTTTAATAAATTCTGATACTAATATCGAGAACTGCATGTCAATATCTTGTGTAATTTGCGAGATATTGAGATAAATAGTTTCTACCTTAAAATGGGTACTAACCCATATCAGTTCGAAGTTTGAGGTAGGAAATTCAATTACTGACATGTTGCTCATTCTGTGCAGCAATTTTCAGATTTCAACTATGCATAGTTCAGCAGTAATTACCATTTGTATTTTGATTTAAATTTTGGCCCAAAACTGGTTGTATGAATAAAAAAATGTATGAATAAAAAAATCAAGCATTTTGGATGAACCTACGAAACTGAAACTTTCATTTAGTACAAGTTTCAAGTCTGTAAGTACTGTAGTTGCTGAGAGCTCAACGTCACGCCAGCCAGCCAGACAACCAAAGTGAATATAATATCGTATTTTTTCTTTTGAGGCTTATGGATTTTTGTTTTATAAACGAGCTAAGAAATCCTTGATTGATTATTTTTTTATGAGCAAGAACCAAAGGAAAAGAATGAATGACGTAAGAGTGCTAAGAGGTAGCGAAATCGAAAGTGATCACTTCTTGACGGTAGCAAAAGTAAAAGTAGAGAAGAAAGAGGTACAGCAAAAACAGGAAACATCAAAAAGTAAACAAACTGAAGGACGAACAGGCAAGAAAGAATTATTAAAATTCATAAAGGAATCAATAAGCAATACACCACAACAAGAAACAAACAATGTAGAAGAAATGTGGAATTACTTCAAAAATATAATAGAAGAAGCAACCAAAAGAGCGACGAAAGCAACAGGAAACGAACACATTGGTGGAATGAAAAAATTAAAGACAACATTAAAAAGAAGAAACTGATATGGAAGAAATATTTAAAAACAGGGAACGATAGTGACTACGAAGAGTACAAGAAACAAGGGAGATTAGTGAAAGTAAATATCAAAACAACCAAAGTAAAGACATGGAAAACATTTGGAAATAAACTAGAACAAAACCAAAAATTATTTTATAGAGCCGTTAAAAGAAGTAAAAGAGAAAAGGTAACAATTAAAAGCCTGAAAGACAAACCAGGAAATATATTGACAGAGGATAGTGAAATAATGACAAGAAAGAAAGAACATTTCAAAGATCTAATAAGTGATGAAAGCACTAATGAACCAGAGAATGAGGAGACCCCACAAACAGAAAGTATAAATAAAAATATAGAAATGATAACTGAAGAAGAGTTAATTGGAGTACTTGTCAAAGCACCGGAACATGACTGTATAAAGGCCGAGCAATTGAAGTATATGGGCGAAGAAGGAGAAAGATTATTGCTGCTTATATTAAACATTATCTGGAAAACAGGGAAAATACCTTCAGACTGAGAAAAAGCAGTCATATTTCCCATACATAAAAAATGAGATAGTAATACTCGAAAACAAGCTTAGAGCTGCGATAGAAAAAACAATGGAAAAAATCGCAAACTTGATAGAAAATACAATAAAAACAGACAATAAACTGTATGTAGACCTGGAAAAAGCCGAGGAAAAAGCGTTTGACCGAGTACCAAGAAAGTTGTGTAACAAATTGAGAGGAAAAAAATAGGAGAACAGTTATTAACAGCAATAAAAAGCATACACGAAACAGCATCCAACTATATAAGAACAGGCAATGCAACATCAGAAGAGTTTAATACATCCCAAGGGTTAAGACAAGGAGGAGCTTTAGGCCCATTGCTATTTATTATATTTTTTGACCAAATAATAAATAATATTAATTATAAAATAAAAAAAGGTAGAGGTTGCACATTACAAGTTAAAAATAATTTCATTATCAAAATGCACGTTCGTAGATGATTTAGCAGTGATGGCAAAGAGTGAAGAAAATATGAAATGTAGATAATTTAGAAATATGGAACGAAGAGCTAAGAAAACATAATATGAATATGAATGTAGAAAAAAATGAAAATAATGGTCATATCAAAAGAGAATTTAGGGATAAACATAATACTGTATGGGAAAGAAATAGAGCAAGTAGAAATATTTAAAAACTTAGGGGCAGCAATAAATAATAAAGGAAGCTTAGAGCAGGAAATAAATATGAGAATCCAGCAAACAAATAAAAATTTTCATGCGATCAACAAGATAATACTGAAAAATAAACATATAATGAAAAAGACAAAAATGACTTTTTGCACAACCGGAAAAATTATCAATTTCTAGACTCTGATTGACGTTATAATGATACTGTTTTAGCCCTAGGGCCATAAAGAGCACTTTATAGCCCTGGGGCTTTTCATGCTCAGTTAACATTAAACAATACATGTTGGGTACAAACATATTACATTTTGAGTGAGTAAAAAGTCTTGGAAATTCAGTCAATATTTATGTTTTAATTTCTCTCCTACTTTACAGTTTCGGCAGTACCTCAGCCATCTTCAGAAGCGAAAAGAATTCGCTTCTGAAGATGGCGTTTCAAACTTAGAATATCACCTCCTTTATCAGCAAGTAGCGTTGTTGATGTTCGCCTGAAGCAGTGGCCAATATAAGTGTTAGCTTCAGGAAGTTGCAAAAAATGTGTTATTTTCGCAGGGAATGAGCCAAACGAATTTTTTCCAACTGGTTGTGTCGAACACAAAAAAAATCTTTGATGGGTAACATGTTTTGGCTGCAAGTTGCTATATTTTCTATAAATTTCTACAAAATTTGAAGAATTTTCTTCATCATTTATTACTGAAAATTTTCTGTCAGTATTTGCTTTTGTTTCTCTTAATTTTATACATAAAACTGCATCTTCTATGTCTGAAGTCAATAGCATACAAACAAACAAATGAACCTCCCTGAACTGAGCTACAAAAGAAAAACCGTTGGTGGTAGCTTGATATTTCAATAGTCCGAATCTTATCGAAGATTTCCGAACCGTTGTAAAAGATGCGTTGGGTACAGGAGGCTTCCGAAATCAAATATGTTACCCTTTGAAATGCTTGTAACCCAAATAAATAGAGGATCAGGCTCTTCACTTTAATTGATAGACTGTTTAGAGAAATTTATAGGAATAAATCAGATTTTATCTACACTGAAATATAAAAGCCAAACGTATCTAATTTATATTTCATAACTTAACTCGTTCATAATTCTCATAATTGAACACTGATCTCTATATAATAATTTATAACTTCATATCTGGATAACTGATACTCATAATGTCGAATTTAAAGTCATAAAATGGATGCTGGGATAAAAATGTTACATACGTCACAAAATGACGTCGAACTTACGTCATAAAGTGACGTTGAACTAAAAAATAAAACTCAATCAGTTGAAAACGTAAGCGCAAAGTACACTGACTAAAAAAATATATCTAAAGAATCATTATATAAAGCATAAGTATGATTTCTCAAAACGCTGAAACATAACGTCAAATTATGACGTCAGTTCAACGTTTTATGACGTCAAAAAATGACGTCAATTTATGACCTCAATTTGACTTGAAATGTCACGTCGATTCGACGTCTTATGACGTCGAAATGTGACCGTCAGATTATGACTTCATTATGACCAAAATCTGACGTCACATTCTGGTCGACGGTCAGTCATTGTTACTTGGGAAGTCTTGTACTGCCTTTTTTGCGGCATTTTCAATTTTTTCTGGTACACTATTTTTATTATTTTCACTCATCTCTGTTCAAATACTTCGTTCAAATCAGTTCAAATTAATGACATTTGTTATATTTTTCACTTTGTTTTTTCTGATTTTGATTACCGTAACAACTTATTAAAAGAATTTTTTTTTCATTTGAAACAACATTTTTGCTTACAATAAAGAAAATATTAGAGAGGAAATGTTTTGGTTGTGCAAAAAACATTGTATGTATTATGGGCGAAATATTTCTGGCCCTCATTGTATTTAAAACTCTCCGCTTCGCGTCAGGCTTCAAACTTTGCTCCTCGGGCCAGAATCTACATTATTTCACCCTTAATACATAAATAACTATTATACAAAACAGTGCATAGACCTATACTAATATATGGTAGTGAATCATGGTTGATAAATAAGAGAATAAGAAGTAAAATACAGGCGGCGGAAATGAAATATTTAAGAAGAATGGAAGGAGTCACGATAATGGATAAAATAAAGAACGACAATATAAGAAACAGAGTACAAACAGAGAGCATTCACAATGTCATAAATAAAAAAACAAATGGCGTGGTATGGCAAAGAAGAAAAGGGGAAGACCAAAACAGACTTGGGAAAATAATATAGAAGAGATATTGACAAGAAATAACATCAGCGGCCAAGAAGCAAAGAAGTTAGCAAGGGACAAGAAAAAATGGAAAGAGATAATCAATAAGATATAGAAAACAATGGAAATAATTAAAACAAGAACAATCTCGACATCCGAAAGGGTATTAAGAGATTTAAAAAGTTTATAAATAATCTTCGATCACCATTAGGACAAACCAAATTAAATTATCTAAGTATTTTATTTATCGAATCTGATAAGATTGTAGTTGTAGATTTTCAGAAGACAAATGCCGCAAAAAACAAATGAATTAGAAAAAGTTTGATGTATGTTGTTTTGAGAACAAATTGTTATGTAATGTGCCTATAATTGGAATAGTGCGCCAAAATTTTTTGGCCAAGGGCGCTCGAACTTGTTTAAACGGCCCTGCACACTGACGAATAACATTGAGCTTTCAATCAATGCAAAATACGAAGGCCGTTTGCTAATTAATATGAGAGGGAACAATTTTTTTATATGTTGTTATTTTAGTATCATTTTACAAGACACAGAAATGCATACAAGTTTTTTATATAAGGACTTAATACAACATGTATATGAGTAGAGAACAAGTAGATATATTATACTTTGTGTCACGTTAAAAATATTATATCAGATTTCCGGTTGAGCTTACCACGTTATGTCGGTTTGAGCCAAATTTACAAGTAAATTATTCATTTCCGCTGTATTAAGAGTAAAATTTTTAATAATTTGTTTATCTTTTTATTCGTAAGAAACAGTAAGTTTGTTTTATTACGAACGTCCTAATTTTATTCCAAATAATCTTAAGTAAATAATATTTTTTTATTGTTCAAAACGTTTTACGTGTAACCAATGTTCAAAACGAGTAAAAAACATATTCAATGAGTAATATTTGTAATAATAGAAAACCTTGACAAACTACATAACTATCGCATCATTTGATTCAATTGTTTTTTATATCTCAACAATTAACATCGTTAATTTTGCTTCCGAAAATCATTTACACCATTAGCTCCTGATAAATGTCAATTAAATTGTAAAACATTTCAACGGAATTATTGTGATGTGCAATTAGCATTAAAAGTTGACAACATAATGTAAATTGGAATCTTTAAATAGTAATGATATCATTGAAGTTCTTCATGCATTACAAATTATTGTCTACATAATATGTGACATTTTCCACAGACTCTTCATTTATAAAATATGAAATTAATAAAAGACGGTTTCTATTTGAAAAAAAAAAGAAACATGCGTATTGATTAGGAGCCGGTTCGCAAACAAATTGATAAGTAATACTCCTTATCAACAAATTTTATTCAATTCCTGTATTAAACTAATATTTGTTATAGATAAAAAATGCAATAAAAAAATACGTACCTCATCTGTTTCCATCATGTTTTTAAAGGTTATAGGTTATTCAAATCCTTCTAGCTCATTTTAACATAATGATATGTTTGTAAATAATTAGGTAAGCCCCACACAAGCAATTTAAAATTGTTAAATAGCAATAAATAAATAAAAACAATTGCTTAAAGTTAAGTTAAATACACAGCAACTAAAAATAACCTACCACACGACACTTCACAACAAACTGACGGACGGATCGAACCTGACAGAACCGCACAGCTTGAATTAACGTACTTGGTGCCACAATTTTTCAAAATAAAAAATATATATTTTATTTGATTAAATTTTTCTATGGACTCAGAAAATTATTTATTTCAAATTTTGTTGTTTTTTTGCAAATTACTAATAAACACAGAAGCTTTCAAAATGTATCTTTTTTATAGTGTTGTTTATTTTGTTTTATTCAAGAAAAATTAGCAATTTATTTTATGAGGGCCTCAAAAGGAATTTTATTTCTGAAATGTCTACATCTATAATTTAATTTAAAATAAGGGAAAATTACAAATTCAAATGTTTCATATTTCCTATTCAATCATAAATAAATCAACACCCGCTAAAACAATTGATAAATTCAATAAAAATGGATATCAAAATTCAAAATAATTACTATTCATGATGGATTATACATTAAATTTAGGTTTATTATTTTTTTAGACATTGGAATGGTGACAAACCATAATAACACAAACACATTTTTTCTAAAACTATTGTTATACAGAAAAAGTTTATTTATTTTTTTCATGTGGTCATTCCGAGTGATCACTTGATGTCTGCCTTTTCATGGATTTTAAGGCTTTCTCTCGTAGCTTTCTTTCGTCATCATTCAAAACTTCGACGTCACTTGTCTCTGATTGGCTACTGTCTACCTTCTTCTTCTTATGTTTCTTGTGTTTCTTTGAATGTTTCCGCTTTTTCTTATGTTTTTTATCTTTCTTTCTCTTTTTAGAGTCTACATCTTCTTCAGATTCCGATCCAGATTTACTTTGTTTTGATTTCTTCCGCTTCTTTTTTTGTATTTTGGAGTCCTCGCTTTCTGATGTCGAATCTCTTCGGTGTTTCTTGACCTTTTCTGAATCAGATTCGGCGTCAGAGCTTTCGTCCCGCTTTGGTTTTGACTTTTTGGACTCTTTTTGGTCGCTTTCTGAAGAATCATCTCGGCGAGGTTTTCTAACTTTGGTAGAATCGGGACTGTCTGATCGAGTCCGTTTTGATTTAGGTTTGGATTTTTTGTCACTATCGGAATCAGGACTGGTGTGACGTTTAGATTTTTTTAATTTAGTATCTTCACTGCTGTCCCGTTTAGTCTTCTTTGAGTCTCTTACTTTTTTACTGGGCACCTTAGAGTCGGAATCGGAGCTATGGGCTCGTTTGGATTTTACAGGTGGTTCATCTTCACTGTCACTTGAAGATGAATCTCTGTCACGTTTCTTTAATTTCTTCTTTATTTTCATTTTCTTTCTTACTTCACGATCGCTGTCACTATCGCTAGATGAGTGACTGTCTGACTCACTTTTATGTTTTTTGACTACTTTCTTTTGAGGTTTTTGAACTTCTTTTTTATCAACTGACTTCACAGGGACTTTGTCTTTCTTTTTGATTTCTTGAGTTTTGGGAAGGACTGTAGCAGTTGGTTTGGCTGTTTTGGGAGGGAATTCATGTGCTTTGATGAATGGGGACGGGGTACGCGATAAACTGCGACTATAACGAGGCTTGAAAGATTGGACTGTTGTAACTTCATTTGGACTAATACTACGAGATTTAGATCTTTTGCTATCTTTAACTTTATTGTTAGTATCATCGTGTGAATGTTTGCTGTCTGCGTCACTGATTTTTCTTTTAGGCTCTTCTGGGATTCTTTCTGGCTTCTTCTCAGGCTTCTTATCTTCCACTTTCTTACGATCGTCCGTCTTCTTGTCATCTTTGCTCTTGCTTTCTGGCTCCCGATGGACTGAAGTCTTCCGTATAGTGGAGAGACGTTCTCGTTGATTGCGGTTCCGACTGCGATCTCGTTCACGGTCCTTAGAGCGGACCACCACAGGGCTAGGGCGGCGCTTGACACTAGCGCGGTCTCTGCTGGAACGCCGTCGGGAACGGCTGCGACGTTCACGGCTTCTGGTACGTCGCCTTTCACGACTACGGCGATCACGACGATCTCGGCTACGGCTGCGACGAATACGTCTATCCCTAAACAAAATAAAATTAATGTGATGTTTATGAGGGCGGAAGGGAAAAATTAGGTTAATGTTAGAATTGCATGCACATATAAATATAATAATAACAAAACGATGTCTTCTTTTGTAGTTGGATGTTTTGTAGATTTTGGTAGACCTGGAACATAAATTGGTAACGATGCATGTTATACCTTTCTCTGCTACGTCGTAAACGACTGTTGGAACGTCGTCGCGTACGACTAGGGGACCTTCGGTCCCGTTCTCTATCCCTTGTTCTGGAACGGCGTCGACGACCGCGGCTCTGACTGCGGCTGCGGCGGTTGCGACTCAAACTGCGCCGCCGGCTGCGGCTCGCACTGCGCCTACGCCGCTCTCGTTCTCGGTCCCTGTCTCGGCTCCGCTCTCGGTCTCGACTGCGCTCTCGGTCTCGCTTGCGTCTAGGCGACCTTGAATTAGACTTACGTCTCTTATTTTTGTCAGACTCAATTTCACTATCTGAACTGTCTTTATTTGAACGGTAGTGCCGTTTTTTCTGAACACTATCCTCTTTCTTTCTTATTTCAAAATCTTCTTTGCCATCTTTAGAGGCAGAGCTACTGTTTGATCGATCACGTGTTTTGTCCTTACTTTTAGAGCGAGACTTGCGGTCTGGCGAGCCCGAACGACTGCCCGACTTGCTGCGCGACCTGGAAGGCCTGGACGAGCGGGACCGCGACCGCGACCTCGACCGAGACACCGCCTTCTTTGTGCCCGCCATCGACAACAGCTTGGCTTGCAGCCGGGAGATTGCTTGAGCTGCTTCCCTATAAACACACAAAAAACTATTAAAACTACTTCCATTCACAAACTTTGCAGTTATCAACTGTGGCTAAGCAGATTCAATTCCAAATATTTTTAACAGCACCTGCTTTATTCATAAAAGAAAGTTAAAATACAATTTTGTACACAAAATAAGAAAAATTAACTTTGTTCTTTAAAAACCAATCAAAACAAATTTAAGGTTAATTTTGTGAAACACATGTCACTCCTCGCACCAACACTTCTTACACGTTATGTTTGGGTCCAGTGAAAGGTGCCACGGTGACAGGGATGGCGTTTTCGGGCTGCGGTGAATCGTCGCGAAGGTCGCGCGTGTCTCTCTTATCCTGAGGACTAGCATTGCCATTGTCCTTCACCTCGCCGTCCTTAGGCTCCGTTGTTGATTCCGCTGATTTGCTGCGGCTCCGGCTATGACGTTCCCGAGATTTGCGGCGAGTACGCGAACGGGATCGCGACCGCCGCGAGTGGCTTCGCTCGCGCCGCTTGGAGCCTTCGCTGTCTGCCCGCTTCGCTAAATCTGACAGCTTCTCTTGCTCCTCCTAAACAAAATAAAGTAAAATGACTGCATACATTACACTCATGAAACTTACAATTCGTTTTTTAATTTCATCTTTTTTTCTCTGCAAAAGTGATTCCGGTATTCCTGTTGAACTCTCCTGCGCGGAAATCAGCATAGTCCATAGCTCCGCCATGAAAGACCTCGCGTTCCGCCCGTTCAAGAAACCTGTTAAATTTATCTGCATCTTCTTTGGATCTGGAAACTAAAATTTCATTCCATTATATAGGCACAAAAGTAATAAAAATAAACACACCTTAACTTCCAGTTGATTATAAATAAATTCAACAACTACATCATCATCCATACGAAGGATTTCAGTGATTTTTTCTTGAATCCATGGTTTGATAACATCAAGTTTAACTTTGGACATATCAACCTATTAAATTCAAAATTATTAACTAATATTTCCTAAATATAATATTCCAACGGACCCTTTGACTCAAGCAATCACCAAATTTCATTTGCTTCAGTAATTTCTTCTCCTTATCGCTAAACCTATTGTCTTGCTCCGTTGTTGTCCCCTAAGAAGAAATTTAACCCCATAAATACCAATTGGGCATAACATATTTGTTGAAATATAGCAAAATAGTACTTACAGTATACATCATCTTGAAGAAGATAAATGGTCAATTACTACAATAAACACCTAAATATTTTCACTAGAACAGCACGTCTTCAAAACGTTTACGCAAGCCGGCTGTTTGGAACAAAAGCTATATTAACCCATTTTCAATAAAGCTACCATTATAGTTCAAGAAAGTCTATATATTGCCTAAATTATATTTTAGGGTACAAAACTCACATTCTTAGCACAAGTAATCCATATAAAGAACAGTTTTCGAATATTACTATAAAAAGATACACAAAATGGCGTATGTCTCGTGGTAACGCTCGAAAAGCGTCTTTCACTAGTCGGCCAGTTATACTGGCGACATCTGCACAACAAATAAGGACTTATATTTGTGAGGCGCGAAATTCAAAATAAATTTATTTATGTGAATTGCTATTTTTATTAAAAATAATTGCATGTAAATGTAAATTCGAGGAAATCTTGGTTCAAAAATTATTCTAAACTAAACTTATGTGTGTTATGATGAAAGTATAAAATGCTAAAATAAATAATTACATAAATTAACTGCACAATAAATATCCACATCACAAATACAAAAGCTCATAAAAATACGAACAGTTATTAAAAATTATTGTTATATAAATTGTGACCAAACTATAAAAACGCTAATAAAATAAATTCAGTTTTCTGATCACATTTCATATAATATAAACTAATATTCTATTTACAATTTTGGAATAGAAGAGATAGCATTTGCTTCTTGCGTCGAACCGCTTGCATATTTTGGACGGCAAACACACCCACTCTCAACCAGAACATAATCCTGTCCTGTTAAAGTAACGGGTCCAAGAGGAATAACCAAAAAAAGATACGGAACGTAGGTTTGGGTACATTCTCCTCGAACTACGTCACATTCTGAGCTTTCGCATACCTTAAAGAAAAAAATATTTATAGTGAATTTTAATAAAAAACAAATATACATCATTTACCTCAAAAACGACTTGCTGCAAAAGATCAGGAAACTTTTGTACGATGGTTACAGGTTGGCCTGAGGTAAGAGAGACTCCGTACATTGGCGCTGTAGTGTTGTATCGCGTTTTACACAGCCGGGAAGGTGTTGTTCCACACTCCGAAGCAGGAGAAGAATTTATTGCTCTACCTGGTATTTAAAAAAATATTTTGTCAATTGATATTGTTATACAATGAATCTAAATTATTTTTTGACTGTTTTTTGAATAATTGAAATGTTTCCATTCAATGATTTGCCCTAAAACACTCCTTAAAACAACGTTTATTACAAAACAGCTAAAAACAGAACTCGTGTTTATTTGATCGAAAAATCTATTTGAGAGTTTTTACATGCTAGGAGTTAGAATATTACGATATTCTTTCCTAATGCCATAAATTAAATTTTATCTCTAACCGAGACGTTTTTTATATTTATTACAGTTCTACCAATATCCGGTAGTAATATATTAACAAAACTAATTTCAAAATGGAACTCATTTCACTACCGGATGAGTCCAGAAAATGAGGAATTAAACTAAGTTCTTTGTTTTTTCTTATTTTCCGTTAGTTCTGCCTTCTGCATAAGAACAATCTTGTAAGAAATCCGACAATTTTTATTTGCAGCATTTCGTTGTTTCTAATCTTTTTAAACAATTATTGCATAGAGAATATCGATATTTTTTTTTCGATTCGATATTGGTATCGATATTTTCTTTCGTTATATTCGAAATATCAAGTATCGATATTTTCTGGTATCGCATTTCCCAAGTAGGAATTGTGTTGAAGTCACTTGACGTTGGCAATAGTTTCATAGTGACAGCTGTTAAAGTTGTAACGAAAATAATAAATATTATCTTATTTTCTATATTTATCACTCTAAATGATCTGTAAGTGCCAATTAACAATGTGCGTAAACATAAGGAGTACGTAAAAAAATAAAAGTAAGAAATTATGTATGTTCACAGTGGTCGTAACGTAAAATATCAAAATAAAGTGTTTTTTTCATTTTACGTTGGTACAAATTAGGGTTATTGATGTATTGTGCTGGTTTCTCTGACTGTCATTTTCAAATATTCTGTTGATTTCGATTCTGTTTCGTGTTTAATGTTTTTTTTTTGGTTTCACTTTTATTAGTTTGGAGTTTAGTTTGTTTTGTTTTATTGTATGATGTTTGAAAAAGATCTTGCGAATATTTAATTATTATTGAAACCAGATTGAAACTGCGTCATAAAAGTCGCCAACGAGAGAAATATTGAGACGAGGAAGAAATTGTTGTTTTTTTTATTTATAATTCTATGTCAATCATATTTAAAGCATGTTTCGATCCAGGGTATTGTCAACTGTCAGATGAAAACATGTGTTTAAAGTTGACGCATGCGATATTAGTTGTTTCGTACGTGAACATAACATAAAGTTGAATTTATCTCAACTTTACTTTTTCATTACGTACATCTTATGTCAATACGTAAACGTAAGAAATACGTAAGAACATTGTGAGCACGGGCATTGAAATACAGTAGTTCAACTTTATGTTTATGTTTACGATTACGTACTCCTTTGTGAATTGGCACTTAGCCATAATTTACAATGGGCGTATGCATAAGAAATACATAAGAAGTGCATAAGACATAAAGTTGAATATGTGCGATTCTTATGGCCGTGTTCACAATGCTCTTACGTATTTCTTATGCTTACGTAGTGCATAACAGCTGCATAAGAAAGTTGAAATCATCTGATATATTATTTTAATGCGCATGTCCAATATATTTTTACAGACACAGACAGTAGATGTGTCAAATGAATGATAACAAAGTTGTTTTTGTGGTTAGCAATATTTATAATCTTTGTTTTAATAACAATACTGAATGAATTTTGTCTTCTAAAAAAGATATTTGATTGCAAACGCGTGCAGAAATAAAAGTAATGCCCTAAACTAAGAGCCTTAATATAAAAAAAAAACTAAAAGCAATGAAAAATATTTTCAAATATAAAATTTGAAAAAAGGAATCTTATGCTTTGCTTATGCTATGCTCATTGTGAACACGCGTAAGGTTTTCATAAGAATTATGTTATGTACTTCTTATGCTTACGCCCATTGTGAATTATGGCTAAAGCAAAATCTCGTTACATAAATTTCTTTATTTTATATTTATTTCATTATTTGGATGTTTTCCGAATTTTTCACGCGCTGTAACCTAACTTAACAACATTGTATGAGTAAAAATCAAGTTACTAGTCATGTATAAATAATTGAAACAAGCGTTTAACAGTTTGGAGATAGCAAAATAGTTATTTGTGTATCAAGGCCGTAAAGATTATCTTTTTTGGTCGAATCTGTTGTTTGCGGCCGAAGCGCAGCTGAGGCTGCAATTCAGGTGAGACTAAAAAAGAACTGTAGGCCGAGGTGCACACAACGTTTTTTAGGCGATCATCACGAAATAATTCAAAACCACATAATTTTATTTATTTATCTCTAAAACATTGCAATTGTAAATCTTAGTTGCCGTTGAAATTGCTTCATTTTATTGTCTTCTATCAAAGTGACATTTGTAGAAAATGCTTATTAATTTCTTGAATTGCACGAACTATTAAGGTTAACGGATGAATATAATATGTATTTCGGCGGAAACTGTATCTTTAAGAGTCCATATAGGTAAGTATGAAATGTTTATGAAGTAGTTTTTGACAATTCAGTCCCAAAAAAGTAGTGTTTGACAGATCAGTCCCAAAAAGTAAAATTTGACAGATGTGTACCAAAAAGTGAAACTTCACGGCCGCAAAAGGAACCATAGAAACACCTTTTTCTAATTTGAAAATTGAATAACCAATTAATATTTAAATCTGCAAATTAGGAAGCGCACTGAATCTCATATTTCTACATCTATTGGAAACTATATATGTTTAAATAATCGATCAATGAGAAAAAGCTGGATAAATTAGTAATGCAGGTGAAAAAGTCGGTTCCGAAAGATAATAAAATAATTGTGCCAATTAATAACCAATTAAAATTAAATAAAAAATACATTAGCTTGTTTCTGAGGAATTGTACTATCTACAAAAAAACAACTTTTCACAATGCCATAATTGTTTGAATAATCGAGACACAATTTAATGTTTCGGATAAAAATAATAGGAAATTTGATTTTATATAAAAGTTTCACTGTATTTTTAATGTAGGGTCAACGGAAAATGCGAAAAGATTTTTTTTAAATGGCAGAATACGCACATCCGCTTGAGGAAGAAAAATGTGCTTTAAAATTAAGTGGCTAAAATAAAAAAAAAAAACGCTTGCAATTTTCTGGCTAGATTGCTTCTTTTTTAATCTTTATCTACTAGACTACATTCCAATGCCGAACAAAATGCTGTACATTTTGTTATCTTGTTCATTCAGCAAAAGCGAAATAACAAATGTTCCCATGCTTTTGCTGAACCTGTTTATTTCAAAAATGCTATATTTCTCATGTTATCATGAATCTTACCTTCGTGCTCTTTATATTTACAGTTAGAGTTTTGACCTTTTTGTATTTGCAGATACAAACAAAACCATTTATTAGTACCGTTTTGAGTTATTGACAAATATACCTGCTCTCGAAACGGTAGTTGGATCTAAGTTGTATTTGTGCGCAGTGAGAAGAGCTTGTCTTGTCAATTCCGGGTCTATAACTCTTCGCGATCTTCCTGTTCTGCTGTTTCCACCCCAAATGTTTGAACCCCGGAAGGATTTCGCTATGGCTGCTCTAAAACAAAAAAAAAAGTTCAATCATTTGTTACTATTAATACATTTTTTTATGATAGTTGGATGGATACTTACGAAGGATATGGCAAATTATTGGGCCCCATACAATCAGGACTATCTGTCAAGGCATCACCCCACAAATATTTGAGCCCTAATCCACTTCCTTCACATTTTGATGATCCAAGTACTGTCGTTACTAATGATAGAGCCAATAGAATCTGAAACAAATATTTTTATTACAAGTTTATTATGACTTCAATTATAAAATTGTCCATTGTTCTTTCTCAAGGGTAATGAGAACAAAAAAATTACTGAATCTCAGCAATTTGTTACTACTTATTACAAAAGAATTATGTCAAAAATAATGCCCTCTACCGCATATTTCTCACGGATATAACATTAATCTACTTTTATACTTGTTTATTATCCATTGCAGAACGTAAATCTTAACAAATTGTCTCGAGATCATATTATAACGGTTTCAGAACATAACAAATTTTTCATTCTGTAGTTGGGCTAATATATTTTAATTAAATCATTATTGCAGTTACTATATATAGTTGCCTTATAAATATATTCCTACAAACCTACCGACAATCAAAGGCTCTGCAAATGTAGCTGTTATTTGTTTTTACTCAAAAATGCGGAAATTAAAAATATTTCAGTCTTTATTACTGTAAACGTTACCAATAAAAATGCCGATAATTTACAACCATGAATGGAAAAATAAATTTGATTTGGTTTTTGTGAATGATAAATCAAATAGTTTTGATTTAGGTTCTGTTTCTGAAGTGAAACTTATTTCAAATCGGCTTGAATAAAGCAATTAGAGTAGGAAAATAATCAAGAGGCGGCCGTACAAATATCCTATGAAGTCTAGTGAACAGGTACAACCACAAACCTAAATTTTGCCGACGTCATTTCCGGTTGAATCATGAAATATAAGAATAAATAAAATGAATTATACGATGAGACTTATATTGGGGTACGGGGCCTGATTAATTCGTAGCTCCAAAAGAATTTTGATTGTAGGTTTTATTTGTTTTCCTGCATGACATGAATTTCGTTCTTGTATTTTATGATTAAGAATCGTAATCAGAAACATCTCATGACGCAGTTGACTCCCTTTGGATCTGTAGTACTATTATTTATTCACACAATATATCTTATTAATACATTAATGGCCGGAGAATAATTGCTGTCAAATAATCGACTGTCATACAAAGGCCGTTTGACACGAAAAAAAAGGTCAGGAAATAAACCCTCCAGAAAAAAAGGTTTCTGGAAAAAAAATCCTGTGGAAAAATACGGACTTATAGCGGCATTCGAAGTTTATATAGATGTGCTGGGGTTCAGAATATAAATTCCACTACTGACATAGCTGAAACAAATGCCAGAATAACGATTCATATGTTTTCTCCGTTTTCCTCTGGAGTAGTAAATGAACTGTTGCCAAAAAAACTTTAACCACGTAGAGCTGCTGAAAAAGAGGTAGAGCTGAGGGAAATGTTCCATTAACGTACTAAGATTGCAACTGTTTTTCAGTTGCGAAAATTATAATTCTGCTGTCTTCATTTATATCATCCTCCCTGCTATCAGCAAGGATAAAGCTTTTTGATACTGGAACAGCTGTTATGGAAAATTCTATTTTCATAAAAAACAGTCTTCTCTTTTTTCTCAGAAGATTTTTTTCCGGAGCCTTTTTTTCAGAGGATTTTGTTATTTCGGACCTTCTATTTTCGGGGTTTTATTTCCCTGGGTTTTTTTCCTGTTACGGTTTGACAAGGTACATTATATGCTGCATTTTACTTTGCAGTTTTACCCTCCATTTTGAAGCGAAAAAAAATTAACTTTGTCATACACAAAATTTTGTGCTGTGCACTCTGATTTTATGTATGACACGGTGCATTCTCCTTTGCTTCAAAATAAGGAATTAAAACAGCCTTAATAGAGTAAATTACTCTGTCTTTTATAAAACTGAGTATAAATGGGATATTATTTGTATGGCCGGCTCTTCAACTTTTTGAGCAGATCATTATGGTCGGAATTAGCGCGAAATGCAAATAATATTGTCTGCTATGCACAGCAAGTACATTTGAATTTGCAATTGTTTTTCTTTTATGTGTATTATACGCACTTGTAGAAGCATCTTGAAATTATTTCAATTCGGGTTCAGACCTAAAAAGTCCACGGTGGAAGCTGCAGTTAGTGTACTGACAGAAATTTTTGAGAAATTAGAAAAAGGTCTTTTAGTGATCTTACAAAGGCTTTCGATTGTGTCGATCATAGCATTTTATTGAAAAAACTCGACTACATTACCTACATTAATAACGTAATGTCCAACACCCAAGAAGTTAAATGTGGTGTTCCCGGTTCTGTTATAGGACCAATTTTGTTCATTATTTATACAAATGATTTACCGGATAATATAAACACTGCTGAAACAATTCTATATGCTGGCGATACTACTCTCATCAACAACTGTAATAATACTCATGGTATTGAGGATCTTATAATCTCAACAAAAAATCGCGCAATTAATTGGCAGCAAAAACCCAAACTTTGATTTTTTGTAGAAGTTTTCAGGAGCTTCATAGTAATATTCACGATGTCAGTATAACAGTTAATTTCTTGGGTTTTGTCTTGCAATCTCTGCCAACATGGGAAGAACATTGTAATTATATTGTAACCAAGATTAATAAATACAACTTTATGCTCAGAAAAATAGTATGTTGCGTTTCTCAAGAAGCTGCTCAAACATTCTACTTTGCTACAATTGATTCTAGCATCGTCTATGGAATAATTATATGGAGTAACTCGGCTTATGCTGAAAGAATATTCAAATTACAAAAACGAGCAGTTAGGATTATGTGCAAAATCAATTTCAGAGAGCACTGTTAATCATTGTTCATCAGACTAAGAATTCTAACTCTTCCTTGTATCTTCATTCTATATTCTTTATTATACATAAAAGGACAAATAAATTTACTTCCAAAGTAAATAATATTTACTCTATGAAATGACAGTCGATTTTTTGACATCAATGTTTTTACTGTCATAAAGAATAATAATTCGATTAGAATTTGTTATATGGAATAAATTTACTTTGGAAATAAATTTACTTTGTCCTTTATAATACTGGGCATAAAAATTGTGATTTTCATGATTACGGAACAAGGAATAAAAATAATTTAAGACCTACTGCAATCAAATTTAATGTATCAAAAAATCATCCGAAACATATTGGTGCAATGTACAGAGTGATCAAAAATGATTGTCTGTGCCGCTTTGTTCTGATTTTTTCTTTGCCGCCTGCTTGAGATTGTGACATTCAAGTGACAGATAACAGCTCCTCTGAAAACATTATTCTAACCTAATAATTTGATAGAATAATAGAAAATTGTCAATAATCAGTCAATAATACAGCTATTTACTTACTTTTTTGTTTATTGAATCAGAATATGGATGAATCCGTCATAAAATATGCAAAATATACGCCATTGTGTTCTTGAAATGTCGGTAACATAGTTTTCAAAATAGATAAATTTATACTAACTTTATTCCATGAAGATAGTTTTGATCATAATGCGAACTTTTGCCTGTCACCTGTCAGACAATCATTATTGATCACTGTACAATAAACTTCCGCTAGCTACACAAAATTAACCCAGCATAATTTCCAAAAATTCATCAAAAGTTACCTATTGGAAAACACCTTTTACAGTGTTCAAGAAACTTAATAAATTTATTATTATTATTTGTATGTAATTCCAAGCTTACCAAATCTGTTCTACAATATTCCGCAAAATAAAAATAAGTAAGAATTGTGAATGTAAATAATTCCTTCATTGTAAGAGCTTAGAACCAGAGTTGACCAGAATCATGATTTAAAGAAAAGAAAAAAAAAAAACAGAAATCATAATTTATTTTAATCAACCATGATTATTTTTTATTATTTGAATTTTTTAAAATTGTATCACAAAATGAAGTGAAGTATTCAAACATTTGTATGTATGATTACCAGTGACGGATTTACCGGCAGGCCTAGGGGGCTGATTTTAGAGACGACCAATTTGAAAACAAAATTTTTTTTAGCCGTCTTATGGCCAGTTTCACTACCGCCACTTAACTTTAAGGGAGGAATATTAACCATAGTAACAATTGTCCATACAATAGTTGCCATAGATATTAAACTCCACTTAAAGTTAAGTTACGGTGGTGCAACTGGCCATTACAGAAATAAAAAAGAGTAATTAAGGTATCAATGGTGTTAAAAGGACAATAATGCCAGAGATCAACAGTGTACTTTCCGAGGACCCCTGGCCCGAGGTGTGTACGTTGACCGTAGGCATTATCGTCCGTTCAACTCCCGTGGTGCCATCAATGTCCGACTAATTCGCTATTTAAATCAAAAATTTTAGCATTGCATGTCCTGTCATTGTGATTTGTGTCACAGAAATTACTCTAGTTACTTGCTGTGACTAGGAAACTTGTTTGTTATTTTGAAAAATAATCTCCTCGGATATTATTTGCTACGTAATTGTAATTACCCTGGAATGGCTGGTACCACAAGCAGTGTTATTTTGAGAAGAGTTTTAAGCCAATATAAATATTTCAAGCTATTTTTATGAAGAATATTCAAATAAATTTTATAGACATATGTTTTCTGTAATTTGTATCTGGAGATTATTTTCTAAAGTATTTGGGAAAATTCTAATTGCGTAAGAACACATCTTGACACCACGCTCCTAGTACAGCCAAAAACAGAACTCGTGGTACCAGCCAGTATTGTTATAACAAAAATAATAAACTAGTCGGACATTACTCTAGAATAATAGTAACCTTAACAATATTTGCATGTTTTAAAAATTTCATTACAGCGGTTTCTAATTTAGACTTCGATTTGTTTTAATATAAAAGTTTGATTACATGTCAATTAAAATGTCTTTAAAACTAATTGAAACAACTTATCACTATACCGGAAACAGTTTATCGGTTAACTATCCGAGGAATTCGAAAGGTCCATTTAAATAATGGACGAAAATAAAAGTATGTGACATACTATCGATTATCGATAGAAAGTTGCAACAATTCTTTGCGCCAATTTTAACAATAAAATTAAACAATAACTAAAACAATTGTAAGCAACAGGGAGGTAAACAACAAAAAACTAGACATATAATTATTTTAATAACTAGTTGAGCTAAATAAGCATTCATTTGAATAAATTACTATTTTTTTACTTTTCAGATACTGCAGAATTTTGGGAGCAAACACAATCTTTGAAGAAATCTCAAACGTGACTCGCGAAGTATAACAAATAAATTTGTCATTTGTATAATTCAAATTATAATAACTGGAGGATGCATTTATATTATTCCCAGTTTTATAAATTTATTGTTATTTAAATTAATCCGGTTCAAATGACTCTTTATTTGGTGACAATATCAATTATTGTATTTTTTGTGTCATTATTGGTCAATTAAATTAATTAAATTAATCGAAACCCAGTGCATGGTTAACGCTCAGTCATTTAAACCCAGGTTAATTCAACTCCCGATCATGAAATATTTATCAAATTGAATGATCCATTAAAATGAATAATATCAAATCAAACCAAGTCAATAAATGCCCAACTGTCAAAAATTCGATTCGATATTGTTCTGATTAAATTTGACTAACGTTTCTGCAACCCGGAATACCTGAATTTGTCTTTTATCTAACCGGCCACTATTTGTTATTTTTACATTAGTATGTATCTTATGAGCATCTTGAATAGCAAGTAGGTAGCTGATACATATTTTCTTTTTTTTTATTGAAAAATGTTAAAAAGAATTTTCGGGTTGGATAAAGGAGTTAAAAATACCGGTTTATAGCTTCGGGTGGATTCTAATCTAACTATTCATCTAATTGAGAAGATGACTTGAGTTTTTCTTTGTTAAAACTATTTTAAGTAAACAAATGTAGAAAACAACTAATCTTAAAAGAATTTCATACGTCGGCGTGCCGATCCAAGACCTAACCTCTACGTCCCGACTGCAAACTACAACAGCCCAAGATGTACAGTTACGAGGTCAATGATCAGTACAACCCAACCACCGTACTGCTTCATTGGCACCTGCCGTAGACTTACTGTTATCAGAAATACTTTGCTAATGTTTACTGATTATGATAGTAATTAATGGTACCGGAAATTGTATACCGGAAGTCAAAACATCAATTTTTTTAAGTTGCGTAACTAATCAATTATTATAAAATGTATTTGTTTGTACTTACCAAAAGAAAATATTTAATTGTCATTATCCTAAATAAAAAGTTTCCGATTTTTAGTCCATATAAAATATTCATTGTTAAAATGTAAACAAAAACAACAATTAAGCGCACATTGTTTTTAAATTAAACTGTTAAGTTTAAGAATTTTAGTTTTGTACACCTGTGAATTATTCACCGAGCCAAGTTTATATTATTCTTGGTTATCCCCAGGTAAACTGCCGTTCTGCTGGACATTCTTGCCATCAAGTTCAAGAACAAAAATTGTTTTGAACACTTGTAGTGGGGAGAACAAAAGTGGGGGTAACCTCATTATACACTTTTGTCAATTTTTGTTGTACGTATAACAATTCATTAAATATGAAATGAACAATACAGTTCATAATAATTTTGTAAAACTATTTTAATTTAGATGATAAATTGTGTCAGATACAACAATAAAATGCTCTATTTTTGAATTATTTATAGAAGTTATATCTAGACAATATACAGTTTTCAGAATAACTTCTCACAAGTTACTGAAGAAAAAATCTTATAACTTACAATCTACTAAATTTGATCAAAAAGTATCAGGAATTAAGTAGCTTATTATTATTTCTATCACTAAAGAAAAATATTTGTCTGCAGTCTTGTTACTTTTTGGCCAAATGTTAGTATATAAACAAATTCGTCATAATTTACTAACAAAAATATATAACTTATTATACACATCATAGATTATAGTAGAATAATCTATTTTATTCTCACATACAAGGAACAAATCAATTATGCAAAAAATTATACGAAAATGGAGAAATGTCATCTAATAAAGTTATGATTATAAAAATGAGTCCGCAAATGTCTTGAACTGTTGAAGCACAAATCAATCTTCAAATTTAATTGAGTTAACGGACATGTCGATTTGTCCGCCACGGTACGAGCCCCGTTTCTTTTTTGTTTTTTCATGACGGAATGATTTTCCTTTCGTGTGACGGAGGTCCAAATTTGCTCGCTCGCCCCAGGATCCGCGGGAGCCTCTCTGCAACAAGAAAAAATTGGTCAGAAATTTATGGGTTGAGCCCATTCACGACTCAAATTCGAATTGTTGGCTATATTGGAATTATAAGGGCCAAAATATTTGCCTGGCAATACACACAGTCGTTTTTTGTCTCAATAAATTGCAGGATCTCAACCTCCTAGAAGTACGGTTTTTTGTTTGTCAGATGTGAAATTAATAGTCCGTATTCTCTCCTTTAAATTAGAATTAAAAAAAAAGCGCTATAATAAAAACGAGATAATGAAAGACAATGGAAGTTATGCAAAAGAACGCTGTAGCTGCTATCGTAGAATTTGGCCCACTGTTCTCAAAATTTGTTTAGCTAAATTTTGAGAACTGTGTGATCAAGAATTTTCTGGTTTTTTCTTTAAAGAATCCTTACTAGTTTTTTTCAATATTTGAGTCGCCAAAAATCATTTTAAGTACCTTCTTCATTCAATATATAATAATGTGAGCATAAAAGATTAAAAACAGCTGCAGGGGCCTCAAATTTTAGGGGTTTCCTAAGCTTTTCATGAATTCTCACAGCTCAAAATTATATTTAATACTGTGCCTAGTTCCTGTAGGATGATTTCTAGAATGAAGTCGGTCTGTTAGTCTCTCTGAGTAAAATTCCACGATAACAGTTGAAAGGTTTGGCCAATCGAATTGAAATTTAGTATACGGTTATAATTTCATCATGATTTGGTTCTAGATTGTGCTTTGAGTTTCTGCATAACTTCCATAATATTAGGAATATTGATTTGAAATTTGATTTATAAAGGCAGTTTTGATTGTTTCATCAAATCGCATTTCCTGGAGTTCAAGATCATGCAGTTTTTTGAAATTTCTTGAGCCACGATGTTTATTAATTAGTGGACTCAAAGAAACTATTTCAACTCCCTAATAATTAATTTACGGTTTTCAATATAATTTATTGTATTGTTCCCCGATTTCCTTAATATATACTTATTATTCTAAGGCGGAATAAAAATTTGCAAAAAAATATTAAAATCAAATTATGGAAATTCAGTAGTGAGTTTTGTGATTTTTTTTTCTACTCTGCAGTTTTGTTTCCGCCTGGACCATCTTCAGGAGTGAAACGAATTTGTGAGTATGAAATTGAGCAGCAAATGTTCAATAATATTATAAAAACATATTGACTTTATTTCAATGAAAACTAAACAGTTTTTCAAGTCAAAAAAAATATATAAAAATTTGAAACGACCCACCGCCATACGCCATGGAGATACAAGATTAAGAGTTTTTATTGAAATTCTCACAAATTCTTTCCACTCCTGAAGATGGTCCATGTGGGACCAAAACTGTAGAGTAGAAAAAAATATTAAAAATCTTGACTAAATTCCCATAATTTAATACCTACATTTGAATATAAATTCAAGGTATTATTTAAAATTTGAAAAATTCTAGTAATCGGATAGAATTAGCGCAAATACAAATTGAAATCAAAAGAATTGATAGCTTTGAGTTTTTTTTCTTTATTTGTTAGCTTATAACGTGGCAAATAACAAATTCCATTTGTACGCGGCTACGTTGTCAGGCAGGCTGTCAAAAAATGGTTTTTCGCGTTTTACAAAAAAACTATGCATCTGACGGAAAAAGATGTTGCTGTGAAATAATAATCAAAAGAGTTCTCTTGCACCCTGATCAATTCAGTAGCTTTTGGGTAGATTGTAAAAAACAGTCTTTTTTTTTTTAAATTCATAACTCGCGTTCTATTTTATATTGAAACTTAAGATTCTAATAGAATGTGAGATCTATAACTTCAGAAAAATCAGCTGTTAGCTTTTTGGAAAATGTTAAAAAGACCTTACCGAAAAACGGTCATAAAAAAGTTGTTGGTCAACGTTGATCAATTTTACAGAATGCCTAAAAATCTATTGCCAAAATCGCATTCCACCAATACAAGGAATATTTTCCGCAGTTTTTAGTAAAAAGCAATGTATTAAGGTGGGTTTATGCTCGAAAATTCAAGAATAACGAATAAGACTTAGTTTAGTATTGAGAATAGTTTTAAGGCAGGTGTTTATGCTGCCAGTTTTAAGGAAAGGTTGGTGAAAAGGGTTTTATTTATTATTCTAATGTTGGTAGCGACTTTTATAATTGAGATTATCATATGAATAAGTTATATTGATATTATTTATTCATGTTATTTCATAATTTATTAGTATGGAGAACAGTAATATTAATTCATCTGTTGCTGGATTAGTTGTTTGCTGATATAGATTTCCATGTGCTCTCTACAGATAATTTATATCTAAACGCAGGATCTTTTTTGTTCCACAACTGCGAATATTGCTGAACAAGTTCAATTAATTTTGAGAGTAGTTCGTCCATACTTGCAAACATCGATAGTTAATATTTTCAAGTTATGTCCGACTAGTTTGAAACGTTTGACGTTTGTCGCACATGCGCATTTCGCTAATAAATTCAATAGGCGTCAAGTTGAAAGTTAACCAACTCTTAATTCTTAAACCTTATTCCTTATTCTTAATTCTGCAGCATAAACCGATCCATATATAATAACTGTTTCAACTTTAATACTATTCTTATTCTTAAATAAAGAGAGCATAAACGCATAAATCCACCTTTACCAATATTTAATATACAATTGCGTCAAATAAGCGTGAATAAAACAAAAAATGTTCTTCTGTAACGAAAAATGATGTAAAAATATGAACTAGATTAAAGTTCGGAATATGTTACGATGAATTACGAAAAAGCAGTATTATTGCCACGTGAAATTTGATGTGTATGTTGGAAGCTACTGAATCCACATTCTGCCAAAATTTCAAGTCTTAATATTGAGTACAACGCAAGTTATGAATTTTCGAAATTACGATTTTTTGCACTCTACCTAAAAGCTACTGAAATGATCAGAGTTCAAGAGAACTCTTTTGATTCGTCTTTTTATTGTGCACTTTTTTTATCGGAACACTTTTTCCCGTCAGATGCAAATTTTTTTTGTAAAATGCAAAAAACTGTTTTTGGTAGTATTTCATGATTTTTTTGACAGCCTGCCTGACAACGTAACCGCGTACAAATAGGATTTGTTATTTGCCACGTTATAAACTAACAAAAAAAAAAAAATAAAAAATCTAGTCATCTATTTTTTCTTGGCTATGTTAATTCTATCCGACTATAGTTGCAATTAGAATTTCCTGATATATTAAGTGAGCGTTAGCACGATTTTCGAGCCACGAATGCGGTATTACTTTTTTAAATCGTATACAGTGTCCACGTGCAGCCCGGCGTCGCGCTACGCTTATGCCAGATCATTTTTATTGTACTGACTGGTGCAGCAGTATTTTTTAACAATATATCAGAATTACAAAAGCAATCTCTCCGAGCGCTCTGCCGGGCTAGATGCGTTAGCCATTGATTGATGTTTATTAAAGATAAATTTAGAACTTGCATTGTCTTTATTTGATATAAAAATTATACGTTTCGAATAGTATAAATCTTCAATCATTAGTCAATCAAATAATAGCAATGCAAGTTCGAAACCAAACTCTTTACAATGCAAATTGTGTTGGGTTCTCACTCATTGAATAATGTGAAAACGATTTACGCACAGAAAATGCTCATTAGTTCAAAATTTCTATGAAATCACAACTTTAATTAATATTATTTTAAATTAAGTCAAAGTGTGAAGCAACCGAATGAAATTATTTTAAAAATTATTCTTACCTGTATGAATTAAAAAATTTAAACCTAATCAAATGTAATCTTTTTATTTTGTGCAGGTGAGTCGATTCCACCTCCACTATTCCTATTATTGAATCCTCCACGGCCCCCGAAGCCACCCCTATCCCCACCTCGTCCGCCAAAAGATTTTCTATCGCCCCCTCTAAATGAATTTCTGTCCCCACCTCCAAATGAATTTCTATTTCCCCTGAATCCTCCTCGATCACCGCCGCCTCCTCTACCGCCCCTAAAACCTCCCCTATCACCTCCGCCTCCCCTACCACCCCTAAAACCACCTCTATCACCTCCGCCTCCTCTGCCGCCCCTAAAGCCACCTCTATCTCCACCCCCAAATGAGTTTCTGTTTCCCCTGAACCCTCCACGATCACCGCCGCCTCTTCCACGACCCCCAAAAGATCCACGGCGATCGTTTCCTTCATCATTCTGTCCCCATGGAAATAAAACACACAATTAGTATAACTGTCAAGCGAGTGGCAACGCGCAAAACTCAACCAGTTTGATATTTGACATATTGGAAATAATTGTTAGAGAAAAATTCCCAAAGCTCACTCGCTTGTCAGTTGTACTGATTGAGATTGCACGTTACCTTGGCTTCAAATGAATTGTCGCGAACTCGGGGATCAACTTCCACATCTTCATCTTTCACCCGACGAAATGGAATATTTTGTCTCTAAATAACAAAATTTAAATAATTTGAATCAAATATAAACGTTAATTTAGAAAATTTTAAGTAAATATAAAAAGATGAAATTGTTCTTACCTGGTCTCCATTTTGTTGTCCGGCTTTGACAAAATTGCCGTATGGTTTCTTTGCAGGCGGCTGTTCTTCATTCATTTCTTCATTTTTCCGTTTTTTATTTTTGGCGGGTTTAGGAGCAGCTTCTTCACTAGAATCGTCAGATTCTTCAGATGAAGATTCTTTTTTCGCTGCAGGTTTCTTTGCTACAGGTGTGACAGCAGGTTTTTTTCCTTCTTCCTCACTTGAATCATCTTCTGATGAAGATTCTTTCTTTGCAACTGGCTTGACAATCGTTTTTGCCGGAGCCACAGCTGGTTTTTTTGCCGCAGGTTCATCATCAGAATCTGACTCTGAATCTTCAGAGCTAGAATCCTGTTTTTTAGCTGGTGGTGTGGGTTTAACTGGAGTTACCTTGGCAGTTGGTTTTTTTACTTCTTCTTCTTCAGAACTGGAATCTTCTGAAGACGATTCTTTCTTTTGAACAGGCTTTGCAATTGCTTTAGCTGCAACCGCGGGTTTAGTAATAACTGCTGGTTTCTTCTCTTCTTCATCACTGGAATCCTCTTCAGAAGAAGATTCTTGTTTCTTTGCAACTGGTTTAACAGTTGCTTTTGTCTGAACTACAGCAGGTTTTTTAACTGCTGGTTCATCAGAATCTGACTCTGAATCTTCAGAGCTAGAATCCTGTTTTTTAGTTGGTGGTGTGGGTTTAACTGGAGTTACCTTGGCGGCTGGTTTTGTTTCTTCCTCGGAGCTAGAATCTTCTGAAGACGATTCTTTCTTTTTAACAGGCTTTGCAGCTGCTTTAGCTGCAACTGCAGGTTTGATTATTGGTTTTACTACCGGTTTCTTCTCTTCTTCATCACTTGAATCATCTTCTGAAGATGATTGTTTCTTTTGAACCGGTTTAGCAGCTGGTTTAATCACCTGTTTAACTGGAGTTGGCTTCTTTTCATCTTCCTCAGAGCTTGAATCATCATCCGAACTAGATTCTTTTTTCTTTTGTGGTGGCTTAGCAACTGGCTTAGCTGGCTGTGGTTTTTCGTCTTCTGAACTTGACTCTTCAGAACTTGATTCTGCTTTTTTTTGGGGAGTTTTAGGTCCTTTTCCGTTAAGAACTGGAGTAGATTTGGGTTTCGTAACTTCTTCCTCATCACTTGAATCGGAACTGTCATCTTGTCCATCTTTTATTATAATTTTCTTTTTAGATGTTTTCATGAAATGATCTACTATCTCATTTATGCTTGCCGATCCTTTAGATAGTGTGAGCTATAACAAAAGTTAAAATATAATTTAATCAACATCATGCTTACTGCTACAATCATACAACAATCAATTAAAACAAGTGAATTTACAACTAACCAAATTTATTGACGGCATGCAGCACGCGGGAACCCACGTGGTTATGAATGCAAATGTTTGAATAATACTGTGCAATCTCTAATTTTATATAGTTAAATAAAATATACAAATCTACATACCGCTTTTGTCTTCTTCTGAAAAACATTGGCTAAATTTTTATCTATTTTACATAAAAAATCAAATATTAGCGTGCAAGTCGCAGTAGCGTTTGTTGGAGCGGCCATGTTTCAAAAGGTTAGGACTGAATAGAAGTTAGGTACAAGAGAAAAGAAATTAACTTTTTTAAACGTCAAAAAATTTTCATCACATTATTTCTATTCAAAATTGCAACATGTCAAATAATGAGAACGATTTAAGAGAGAAATTCTTACCGAGTGAAAAGGTAACAAATTGCTTTGCAATAAAATTAAAATAACAGTCTTAAAATTTTAGATAACAGATGTCAGTCAAGATGGCTCCACTGAAAAATCAATTTTCAAATGGGATAATTTCCCAATTCCCATAATTATTCCTATTATTTTAAAAAGCAAAAAATAGTCAAAATTTTCATGTTTTAATTCTATATAAATGTTCATATATAAAAATACAAAAAATAAATCATTTCTTTAATACAAAACAACAAAAATAATCAATTTTGTTTCTAATCGTCATCACTTTCGGAAGAAGATTCTATGTCGGATTCATTCCAATCTATATCAGATCCATACTCGTAAACATAAGATCCTTTTTCGGCATCTTTAGTGATCTCTCGGCCTAAAATTTTGGAACTTTCAATCATTTCTTGAGGCAGTGGTTTCTCTTCATCAGAAGAATCATCGTCTACCGGAATAATTGTGACGTTATAAGATATATAACGAACTTTTTCTTTACTTAAAATTAAACGAGGCCATTCTTCAGCCTCTTTCAACTTTTTGAGTTTTATCATAATATATAATCCACGGTTAAAATGCTCCCATGAGTCTATTTTGGCAAATAAATTCAAATTGAGTTTATATTCTGTCTCTTGGTATGATGTTCTAAAAATAATTAAATATATAGTTTGTATTATGTTTACCAATTTCGAGACATACTTGAAAGTTAATATTCTTCCACGCACAAGATTAACATCGTAATATTCGACTGATGGGATCTGAATTTTTAGTGTTACATGCGAATCATTTTGTTGCCAAACTACATTTGGGGTAGAATAATCAGATGCGGGCAGTGGTAATGCTTTTAAAGGTGCTCCTAATTCTTGTAAATTTGACCCAATTTTAGTTGAAGTTGAACCGTTTTGCTGCGCAGATTGCTGCAAAAACATTAATAAAGTAACTCAATTTGAATGATTAAAATATGTACGTACTTTTGAAAAGCATCGGAAAAATTCTTCAGGGTTATTTATTTGGCAATCCCATCTATCTTCGTCCAATTCAAAATCAAGTTCTTCGTTTTCTGTGACATTTTCCAAATTTAACTCATTTTCTTCAATCTCAGTACTGAATTTATTTCTCAATTTTTCGAAATTTGCTTCGATTGTTTCTTCGGTCGTCGGTATTGCATATCCCAAATCCAAAAATAAATTATTAACAATTACATCTTTTTCTAAAGTGTCTAACAAAATAACGGAATATTTTTTGTAGTCAGTGTATTGTGGCTTTTCTTGTCCAATTACTTTTACATGCAAAAATCGGAAAAAGTTTGTGTCGGGCTCGTAGGCTATGCTGTATAATATATCAGTAGCTTCATCCAGCCATTTTCCATCTGTTTTGGATGGTTTTATACCGTGAAGCTTGCATTCTATCACCTAGAATTCATTAATAAAAATTACACAAATATTTTTGGATAGTACAAGTACTATTTACTTGGAATGGCAGTTGTTTTATGAGATCATCAGGTAAATATTTCAGTTCATCTAATGTAACATCTGTAGTGTCACCAAAATCAACGAAAAAGCAATGTGCAATATTGTCTTCAATTTTTCTGACTATAGCTCGGTTATAAGTTTGCTCATCATGATCAAAAACTAAATAACAATGGCCTTCTACTGGTGTTACCACTTTACGATAAAACGGCTTATGCATTGTTGTTTTTATATTTTTTTGCAAATTTTCCAGACTGTAAAATGAATTTTTATTAATATTCTTAAATATTTATACGTCAATTAGTATTAAGAACACATTTCAAAAATAAAAGATACATTTTTCAATTGATTGAATACGGTAAAAATATTTTTGAATTTGGATATGTTCTAATACTAATTTAGTGGAGAGCCTGGAGCATTAAAAACATGGAAACCTGGGATTCCAGAGGATGAAATTTAAAAATTCAAATGGAATGTAATGTGACTGAGATAGTGTTTTGTAAGGTTCGTTACATTGAATTGTACTTCGTATCAATCTCCAATTTCATCATCAGCGTACGCTCCGGCGCCGGGAATTGGCGAATCCGCAACGCGCCTAAATATCTCAAAATTTATCAAATAAAATATTCCGAATCTCTGTCTACTGCAATAAGCCCGATTGAGTAATGGATTTTATTATGAAAATAATTGGTATCATTCTCAGAAATATATTTTTGGGTGAATGGTACGGGCCGCAAAATTTCTTTTTCTGTTATTGAGTGTTTTAGGACGTCCTGGAAGATTTTATGGCATTTTGAAACGTTTTGAAATATTTTGAAACATTTTATAACGTTTTGGAGTAATCTAAGACATACTGCAGCATTTTAGAACATCCTAAAGCTTTTTGAAACATTGCATAACATCCCGATGTGTCCTGGAATGTCTTGAGTGATTTGGTACGTTCTAAAGCGTTCTCAAGAATTCTGGAATATTTTATAAAGTTTTGGAATGTTCTAGAACATTCTGCAGCATTTTAAAACATTCTGAAACATTTTGGTACGTTCTGAAAGATTTTACGACGTTTTAAAACATTCTAGAACATTTTATATCGTTTTAAAATAGTTCTCAATTATTTTGGAGCGTTTTAGATCATTCTAAAGCATATAGGAGCACTATAACATTCTGGAATGTTCATAAATGTTTTGTGACGTTCTGAAATATATATTATATGAATGTATGGTGTTCTAAAACGTTCTCAAATATTTTGAAACATTTTATAACGTTTTGGAGTATTCAAAGAACTTTTTGATGCATTTTAAAACATCCTAAAGTATATTAAATCATTGTGTGACGTGTTCTAAAATGTTTCAGACTATTTTGGTACGTTCTTAAACATTGTATGATGTTCTAAAGCGTTCTGGAATATTTTATAAGGTTGTTAAACAGTCTGAAGTATCCAAAAGCATTTTATAACGTTCTGGAGTAATCTAAGACATACTGCAGCATTTTAGAACATCCTAAAGCATTTTAAAACATTGTATAACATCCCAATGTGTTCTGGAATGTCTTGAGTGATTTGGTACGTTCTAAAGCGTTCTGAGCCGTTCTCAAGAATTCTGGAACATTTTATAAAGTTTTGGAATGTTCTAGAACATTCTGCAGCATTTTAAAACATTCTAAAACCTTGTATATCCCGATGTGTCCCGGAGTGTTTTGGTACGTTCTGAAAGATTTTACGACGTTCTAAAGCATTCTGGAACATTTTATATCGTTTTAAAATAGTTCTCAATTATTCTGGAGCGTTTTAGATCATTCTAGAGCATATAGGAGCATTATAACATTCTGGAATGTTCATGAATGTTATGGAACGTTCTGAAATATGTATTATATGAATTTATGGTGTTATAATGTTTTGGAGTATTCAAAAAACTTTTAGCTGCATTTTAAAACATCCTAAAGTATTTTAAATGATTGCGTGACGTGTTCTAAAATGTTTCAGAGTAATTTAGCACGTTCTGAAACATTGTATGATGCTCTAAAGCGTTCTGGAATATTTTATAAGGTTGTAAAACATTCTGGAATATCCATTAACATTTTATAACGTTCTGAGTAATTTAAGACATACTGCATCATTTTAGAACAACCTAAAGCATTTTGAAATATTGTATAACATCCCGATATGTCCTGGAATGTCATCTAAAGCATTCTGAGACGTTTAGGAGGATTGTATGGCATTCTAAGCCGTTCTCAAGAATTCCGGAACATTTTATAAAGTTTTGGAATGTTCTAGAACATTTTGCAGCATTTTAAAAAAAATCAGAAACATTGTACGACGTTTTAAAGCATTCTGTAACATTTTAAACTAGTTATATAGCAACACTATAACATTCTGGAATGTTCAAGAATGTTTTGGGACTTTTTTGGAGTATTCTAAGACATTTTGCTGTATTTTAGAGCATCCTAAAGTATTTTTAATCATTGTGTAATATTCTGACGTGTTCTAAAATGTTTCAGAATATTTTGGTACATTCTGGAACATTGTATGATGTTCTAAAGCGTTCTGCATATTTTATAATGTTGTAAAACAGTCCGGAGTCTCAATAAGCATCACTGTCTAACGCTCTGCAATATTTAAGAGTGTTTTGGAACATCCTGAAAGATTTTATGGCATTTGGAGACATTCTAAAATATTCTGGAACATTTTATAATGTTTTGCATTTTAGAACTCTGTTCTTTTACAACCGATTACACGCGTTACTCTAAACACTCGCTTCGCTCTTATCTAAAGAGATGTTTACATTCTGACAAGCGTAAGGAGTCAGGTAAGCTCGGTTTTCATATGATTTGATGATACAATTGTTCCTATCATACCATTTGTAAGAGAAAGACAAATACAATTCGATCAGGCTATTTTTATCTCTAGAAAAAAAATCCCAATAGACTGCTTGCGCTTGTCTACGACCCGTGATACACTCAGGCATCTTTGGAAGATGTTCTTCTATGTATATTCAAATTAAATTCAACGTATACATAAAAATAATATTATTTAAATTTGAATTATATGCTCAAATATATTTTTTGTTTGTTTTTTGTTTGAATAAAACCTCCAGGCACTCCATTAATTCACAAAGTTTCACTTACCAATCCGAATTCTTGCTTAATTTAACAAAAAATGAATCTGGGTTATGAGCCATGCTGAAGAAAACAGAATTGAATTCTTCCGAATTTTCTAAATGTGCCCAGTCTGGTTTGGCTTGTGGTTCCACTTTAACCAAATCTTTAATAACCGGTAAACTGTAATCATGCAATGGAATTTCATAATTTTTACAGAGATCATAAAGAGATTTTAAGTGATTTGGCCGTTTTTCTAGAAATTTTTGTCTTAATAAAATTTGGCGAATGGATCCTTTTTGTAGTATAAAATCATTGTCTAACAACTCGTAAAGTTTCAGATCATCTACAAATAAGGCATTTCCAAGTTGAAGTTTTATCTGAAAAAAATAAATGAAATGTATTTTTTTAATATTTAGTTTGAGTTTTAAAATTTTACCCGTCCAGTAAAATAGCAACTGGCATTGCTATATTCAAGATCTTTAAGGGTTTTTATCAATGAAATCAATGCTTTGGATGACCACGATGTATCAAAATCAGGAGGCCCAACGTTGGATAAATATACAGAAACACCCTGAGGAGGAATTTTCTTCAATTCTTTTGGAAGGCGGTAAATTTGACAATGTGCAACAGTGCCTATATATCCTGTTGAAAATAATTATAAATTAAATTGAAGCCAATGTTGCTCAAAATAAATTAAACTCACCCATATCAATGAAATCCACTATAACTTCTTTTATATTAAAACCATTCTTAATAACTTGTAAGATTTTTGCTCTTCGCAAAATTGTTTTAGTAGACCCTTTCGTTTCTCTCGAGGCACATATTTTACCTTCCTTAATATGTTTCGTGGAAAGCCGATCATTTTGTTCATCTATTGTTAACAAATGCGTAGCTATCAATGCGTAATAATCACTAGAAGGGTGCTTTAAAGCTTCGGAATCAGTGTGTTCCAATATGCGAACATAAAATTGCATTGGGCTATCAAAATTTAGAATTTTACATTTTATTAAACCCGATTTGGGTATGTCGGTATGACTTTGAACATCAATATCTGGGCGAAATATATGTCGATATTCACACGTAATAATATTTTTACAAAAGCCAAATAATAGCAAATTATTGCAAATATTAATTTTCTTTTGCAGTTTACTTTGTTCCAACTCATCAATTAGTTCCTATAAATAAATTTCATTAGAATTATTTTGAAAATGAATCATAATTACCTACCTCATGAAATTTTAATAAGCTAGGCGGTAATTTCTTCCCCATTCTTTTTAAGAATTGTATTACTTTTGGAAACTGTTTGGTATTATTCTCATCAACTAAAATGTGCATCTTACATGTTTTCATATCCTGCAAAAATTATATAAATAATAATTATTAGTTAAATAATAATTAAAAAATACCTCCGTCTTGGTTATAAGTGGACTGCTGTAACTGTCTATAAACCCTGAAAATCTGAAAGTAAACTGTGACCAATTTTCAGGTAAAGTATATTGAACAATAATTTCCGCGTCTGTAATAGCTAGGCCCGTATTAAATATATTATCAGAGCACACGAGAACAAAATAAGCTCCACGATGACTGTTAGCCCAACGTTCATTAGCGGCATTAATATCTTCAATTGTTGATTCGAAAAATAATGTTTCATAGTGAATACCGTGGGCCTCAAAATATGCTAATAAATCTTTCGGATGTTCAGCATCGTCACACAATATAACAGTTTTGGAATATTGAAAATCATCTTTAATAATCTCTAAAAAAAATATATTAAAATATTCTCGTTTAAAAATCAATTGTAACTTACGGATTGTTTTTGATGGTTTGTCCTTAGTGGCTTTTAGAATTACATTAATATCGGTTTTCCCATAAAGGGCTGCCTCTAAATGTGCGCCAATGCAAATCGTTGGAGGTAGTTTTAAATTTTTAGCTATTTTTTCTATTTGTTTATTCCATTGCTGTGAAATTATAATCAATTGTATCTGAATACAATCGGTTCGATTAATCAGAACTTTTTGAGTTTCCTTGAATATATATTCAATTTCAGCAGAAAATAAAGGCAATAATTCATGAGCCTCTTCCAAAACAACATGGCACAAACGATTAAGAGAAATTGATGTTCCTTTCAAAATTCTTTTTAAAATTCTAGGGGTTGTTATTAAAATATCCGCATCGCGAAGACTTCTTTCCTAGAAATTAATAAATATAAGTATTTATTCGAATTCAAATTTTTCGAAAAGTCCCTTGAATTAACAATATTTTCAGAAATGATACACGAGAAAGTTGCGTTAAATAAAACAGACTCTAAACCTCAGAATCAAAAGTACAGATTTCGACCACAAAGAGAACAAAGGAACATGTAAAGAAGAAGAGCATCATCTATCTTAGACATTAGGTCGTACACAGGAACGAACTGCGACTTTAACCATTTTCTTGTAGTAACAAAACTAAGACAAAGAATTGATTATATCAAACAGAATAAGAGTAATAAAAAACCCAGCAATTTTAGCAGAATACCAGGAAAAAATAAATGAAAACATACAAAAATATAGAAGCTACCTGGAATGGCATAAAAATGACTATAAATAAGGCCGCACAAGAAGTATTAGACAATAAGAAGAAAGAAAAAAACGCCGAATGGTTCTTTGCAAAAAGAAAATTCTGCAAAAAAAAAAACTAGAACCAGTGTACCCGAATATGAGACTCTGAGGAAAAACGCAAATAACGTCTGTAGAAAAAAGAAGAGAGAAGCAATGAACAAAAAATTAGAAGAAAACATGAATAAGAACTATAGGAAATTCTACAGAGACATACATACAACAAAGCCATTTAAACCTAGAACAAATATATGTAAAGATGTACACGGCGAACTACTAATCGAAGTAGATATTCTCAACAGATGGAAGGAATATTTTGAATCTCTACTTACAACTAATATATGACGAAAATGAAGCAATCACCGTAAACAATTGTAACGTGCAAAGGTTTCATAATTCGTAAAAATAAAATCTCTGTTGTCTAGGCGGAGCCTGTTATCTCTACGTCGCGCCAAGCGATATTCAAGAACAGCGTAGAAATGTTCTGGATGTTTGGTTTCCGTATATAAGGGCGAGCAAACTAACTGTAAAAACAGTGAACAGTCAAACAGTAAAATAGTGAATATCCATAATAAATAAATAAGTTTTTTGAAAATAAATATATGTGGCTTTGTTTCTGAAAATTCATAGTAGTAAGTTGAGAAATAAATTGTAAAGTGTTTGTTTAGTAATACTTCGAAGAATAAAACTTTAATTTTCTTTTCATTTATTAAATAGTGACTTCTCATTTTAACTATAAACAATTCTTTAAGAGCAATAAACAACGAATATTACCACGAATACACGAAATAATTATTGATACCTGGCAAAAAGAAGAAATGCCAATTGAATGGAAAACAGGGATAATCTGCCCCGTTTACAAGAAAGGAGATAAAACCAGCTGTCATAACTATAAAGTAATAACTCTGTTGTGTATAGCGTATTAGATAAACAAAAAATCTTTCAAATAAAGTTGCTAGTGTTTCTAGTAAGCTATTTAAATTAATGTGAATCAGAGAAAAAAAATTTTTTCGGAGATGTATCTATTTTTGACTTTTTTTTAATAGTACGCCCTGTATATTTTTATGCTGTTTGGTAGGATATAATTTTTGCTTTTAAAAAGTTCAATAATAGTCTATGAGCTGGCTACATAAAAAACTTTGTTATCGCTACATAGCCAATTCCTTCTGTAAAATAATCTTTTTGTGTAGCCAAGTTCGAATCCTCTTGTCTGCCAGCGCGAATCCGTGGCTTTTGGACATTTTGACCTACATATTTTAATTCAAATTGCCAAGAAAATTTCTGTCAATTTTGACGAGAATAATGACATTCACAATATCGTTTCCTTAGCTACCAACTATTGCTGCCGTCAAACTGACATTCACAAAAGAAAAAGTATTCATGAAAAATTCACTATATTTTACAGAAATTGGGACGATCGAAAATAAAACATTGTGAAAATTCTCTAATGCACTCATGTGCACTTAATCTAAGAGCTGGCTACATGAAAAAGTTTGTCATCGCCACATGGCTGATTTCTATTATGAAAGGATCCTTTTGTATAGGCCTGTTGCGTATCTTCAAATTTCGACGAAAGCGCCGCATATTATTCAAGAATCACAACTTCGAGGTGTGATGTCACCTGTCAATGTTTTGGAATATGTCAATCTGCTTTAAAATCAAAATTAAATCCATGACGTACCTTCTCTATTCCTAATTTTCGACAATATTTGTAGACAAAAATATTCTAAAAGAAGCAAATCAACCATAGTTATTATTATTTTTTATTGTTTATGTGACTCATCTGAAGGTAATCAATTACAGTTAGATTTAAAATGTGTTTTATACAGAATTTGAGCGAAATCCTTGGGGGAAAGAGATTTTTTCATCTTGTTCATCTTCAAAGCAATTCTTGAATTTTGAGAAGGAAAAATATTGAACAAAAATTTGGTGCTTTCAGTAAAGAATTCTGAGACGAATTTATGTGACTGTTCAGTCAATTAAGAAACTTATCTAAGTGGTATTTATTGAGTTCCTTCACAATTATAATATTCAACTCTCCTTAAAGATGGTTGATACTTAGAATTGAATGATATCTAACACATTTTTATAGATTGCATGAAATCACAACCTTTTAACTGCTGTTATCAACATTTCTCTTTGTTTCGCTTTATAATCTCTTCCCGGAGACCTATAAAAATAAGTTCTTGGCTGTTTGCCTTAGTATTAGTATATCCAACAACACAACAACTTCTAAGTGAATGATTTATGCTCATGATTATCGAATAATATGATATACAAAAATGAAGTTTGACAGTTTGACGTTTTCGACAGCTCACCTCGTAGATGTAAAATTTAACCGATAGAGCGGAGCTACTGAGAATACGCAATAGGCGTATAGGCAAGTTCAAATCGCCTTTTCTGCTAGCGGGATCCCATGCCTCATAGTGGGGGTGGCCGGTGGAATAAGTGAAATCACGATATTAAATTTTCTTTAAGATACATGTATTATAATTATGAGAATAGCTTCTATTTATTCCTGAGAAACACGAAAAATCTGTTGGCTTTTTGCTTGTGGCTAGTGCTGGCAGTCAGTGCGAAACTGGAATAAAATTTAAAATGAAAAAGCTATCACATACATGCATACCGATTGATTAAATGTTATATTTATGTATTAGAATAGCCATCCATAAAATATCAAACAAAAAAATCATGACTAAAATCACAGCAGACAGATATTGAAAGTGCGCCTGTGCTAGAGCATTTACACCCAAACACAAAACATATATATTTTTTTTCAAATGATTTCATTCTTCTTATGTTCACCACAGAAGTATGATTCACAGAAGTGACGTTTGATAAAATTGACGAGCTACCTAAATAAATGTCAGTTTGACGACAGTAGTAGTTGGTAACCAAGGAAATGATGTTGTGAATGGCATTATTTCTGTCAAAATTGACAGAAGATTTCTTGGCAATTTGAATTAAAATATCAACTCAAAATGTCCAAAAGCCACGGATTCGCGCTGGCAGACAAAACGATTCGAATTTGGCTATACAAAAAGATCCTTTTACAAAAGGAAATAGCCATGTAGTGATAATTAGGTTTTTTATGTAGCCAGCTCTCCGTCTATAAGTTATACCTTCTGAACTTAACAGAAGTCGAGATATGGAAGAACATATTAAAATAGTTTCACTCGAAATTAAAGTCAAAAATAGGTTAGATCTCCGACAATTTTTTTTTTCTCTGATTCACATTGATTTAAGTAGCTTGCTAGAGACACTAACAACTTTATTTGAAAGATTTTTTTGTATATCTAATAACTGTATAACCGTCTAGAAGATTATGCAGAAGAAATCCTGGAAGACTACCAAAGTGGCTTCAGGAAAAGCACAATTAGACAAATGATAAAAAAGTGACACGAACATAATATCGTTAATCCATAACCTTTTTGTGGATTTCAAAAATGCCCTTCGATACCGTAAATACACATGACATTAGACGACTCAAATTTAATAGTACGAATGGACAATTAGAAGAGATCAAGACAACCCAAGGAGTCCGACAAGGAGAAGCGCTTTCAGCCATGCTATTTAACCTAATTCTGAAATCAGTAATAAGAAAAACATCCGCAACAGGAATAATAACAACCAAATCCAAACAAACACTCGCATACGCGGATGATATCGTAGTATCAACAAGAAGTCAACAAGAACTTAGAAACGTGTTCCAAAAAATAGAAACCGAAGCAAGAAAAGTCGGACTTATAGTAAACCAAGACAAACCAAAATAAACTACTCAAAATAATTAAAGGGTCAAGTTTTCTTCCGTCTGCTAGATCTAAACGTATTGCACAATCAATCTTGGGCATCTGGTTGATTATAATTATGACTATCAATTATGTAGACGTAGAGTGTTTACGGAGAAAGGTTCTGTGTTCTAATATTCAAACTCTTAATAAAGTTTAAATCACATCTGAAATATATACCATTGCTAAAAAACTTAACCCTTTAATTATTTTGACAAGTTTATTTGAAAAATGCTCGTAAACCGTCGTAAACTGAACCAACCTTCTGAAACACTAATTAATAACAATATCAACAGGTTAAAAAAGAAGTAAATACTAAGAAACGAAAATGGAAAAAATACTTAAAAGCAAAGAGAGAAGAAGACTATGAAGACTACAAAATGCAAAGAAAAATAGTCAAAGCAATAATCAAAAATTCAACAACAGAGGCATGGAAAGAATTCGAGGAAAACCTAGAGACGAACTTTAAAGAAAACCAGAAATTATTTAACAGAGTAACAAAAAAAGATAAAGAAAAACAAATGATATTAAATCAATTAAAAAGTAAACAAGGACAAATATTGAAAGAGAACGAGGAAATACTAGAAAGATGGATTTCCAGAAATTACTGGGAGAGAATCAACTCACAAGCGAAATAGAAGAAAACGAAAGGCACCAAAGAGAAAGAGCAGAAATAGATAGGAGAACAAAGGAAACCACAAAAGAAGAAATGATAGCAGTTTTAAAAAACTAAGAAATGGAAAAGCACCTGGACATGACTACATAAGAGGAGAACAGCTAAAATATAGGGAAGAAGGTGAAGGAATGCTACTAACGATGCTGAATAGAATATGGAAAAAGGGACAATACCAAAAGACTGGAAAAAGCGGTGATATATCTAATAACAAAAAAAGGAGACAGTAGAGACTGCTGAAAATATAGAGCTCAGCAGCAAAAGTATACGAAGCTATCTTAGAAAGCAAACTTAGACAATGTACAAAAGAAACACTGAAAGAAACGCAAAGCGGATTTAGGAAAGGACACTCCACACAAGATCATATATCCTCAATAAGAAAACTCACAGAAAAAACCCTAAAATAAAACAAAAAACTATACATTGCATTCATTGATTTAGAAAAGGCGTTCGACAGAGTGCCACAAAGAATTATATAGAAGATACTGAGAGAGACAGGTAGACAAAGAATTGATATGAGCAATAAAAAGTATTTATAATAGAACATCGAACTATATAAGAACGAACAGTGGAACATCGGATGAATTTACATCACAAGGACTGAGACGAGAAGAGGCTTTGAGTCCTTTACTATCGAGGGGGAAACCGCAACGGCATTTTAGTGTACAAACTGATGGCATTGTACGGCATTGAACAGTATGTACGGCATTTGGACGGCATTGATCGGGATTTTCGGAATTACGGCGGTATTTTAACAGCATTTTACCGGAATTTTCCCGGCATTGGAACGACATTGACCGACAAGGAAGATATTTTCTTCAAACTGCGCTTGCGCAAAATCTAATGTTACATGGTTGTCGATATTGTAACATGTGTGCGTCATGCATATGAGTAACTTTTGATATATAAAAAAAATATTGCTGATCTATAAGTGCAGAAATATTTTTTTTATTATTTTTGTGGTTCGTTTTTCAATACTTTGTACTATTTTGAATAATTTTGTAATTGTTAGCTTGAGTTTATGTTTTATTTCAATTATTAGACAGGTGAATTGGATTTTTTTATGTAAATTTTTCAACAGCAATCCGAGTTTATTACCATGTGGATTGGATATCTGAAAACTGACAACTTTTGTTAGGGCCATTTTCGATAGTTTATTCTCAGACACCCACTTCACATATTGGTGTACTCGGATTACGTTTTTCTTTCGTTTTACAAAAATCCAATACTTCTATGCTAAAATATCTGGCCTATATCTATTTATGCCTTGTTTATTTTTAATATAAATGAACAAATTTAACTGAATTGACTACCATACTTCAATTTTTCCAATGTAAAAAAAAAAAACACATTGCTATCTCCAATCAATCAATTATGAAGTCGAATATTAAAGTAGTGGTAAAAATATTTTTTATATTTGATGATATTTGACAATATTTCATTAAATTTCCCTGTATTTTACTATATTCTGTATTTCACGGTATTGTTCTGTTATACAGCATTGTCTTGTATTTTACGGCATTGTTTATACTTTTACGGAGTTTCACGGAATTTTTGTACATTTTAAGGCATTTTTGGGATTTTAGTGTACAGAATTTTTGTAGCGGTTTCCCCCTCGTTTACTATTCATCTTGTTCCTGAACAAAATAATGAAAAACATAAAGAACAAAACAAAAAAGGTGAAAGTTGGATATTAAAAATTAGAACAAATAAAAATAGCAGAATGTGCTTTTGCAGATGATTTGGCAATTCTAGCAAAAAGCGAAAAAGAGCTGTAGAACAACTTGGATGGATGGAATACAGAACTAAGGAAACATAATATGACGATAAATACAGATAAAACCAAAGTCATGGTCATAGCGAAAGAAGTGGACAACACTAAATGGAAGAGACATAGAGCAAGTACATACAAGGGAGCAACACTAAACGATAAAGGAAGCTAAGAGTATGGAATCAACAAAAGAATCCAAGCAGCTAACAGAACTTACTTCGCTTTGAATAAAATTATTAACAATAAACAAGTAACAAGAAAGACTAAAACAACTTTATACAAAACAGTTTATAGGCCAACATTAATATACGGCAGCGAAACGTGGGTAATAAACCAAATACATACAAATAGAAAGTATAAAAAAGAATGCCCGACAATAGATAAACGAGAATAATATGGCATGTCAGAAAGCGAAAGGAAGGAAAAGGGAAAGACCAGCAAAAACATAGAAGAAATACTACGCAGTAACAACATTAGCCCACAAGAAGCAGGAAATAAAGCGCTAAACAGAAAAGAGTGGAAGGACATAGTGAGTGAGAATAGATTAAACTTAAAGTCCACTCTCGACGCCCGAAAGGGTATCAAGAGATTTAAATAGATAATAATTATGAGGAAATGATCTCATTCACCTACCTAGATTCTCAGATAAATAGCCAAAACAACATAGAGGATATATAAACTGGAATAGCTGCCGGACACCGAGCATATTATGCAAATAGACAGTTACTATAAATATGTTTTATTTGGATAAGTTCTGTACATTAAAATGATTAGAAACACAACGTTCCGACAGCAAAGTGCTGCCTTTTTCAAACGTAAAAAAAAGGCAGCACTTTGCTGTCGAAACGTTGTGTTTCTAATCATTTTTATGTACAGAACTTATCTAAATAAAACTTATTTATTAAAAAATAAGTTCTGAAAAGTTTTTTCCTTCATTAGACAGTTACTATCTTCAAAGCTACTAACGCAAAGAACGAAACAAAAATATACCAAACGCTGATAAGACCCGTATTCACCTACGGTAGTAACTTTAACGCTTTTTTTTTACAGTCAATAGAATCATTAAGACTAGCTGAAAGAAGAATCCTAAGGAAAATTTTCGGACCTACAAAAAATGAAGATGGAACGTGGAGAATTAAGAGAAATGAAGAACTCGATATGCTTATAAACGTCGAGGACATAATACGATTTATAAAGGCACAAAGGCTAAAATGGATTGTAGAGCTAGAAAGAAGAAGATAAACAGGGGAAATTAAGGATACGTAAAAAGCTTGAAAATAAGAACGTTCATAAGCTCATATGATGACGTAAAATGTTTAGGCGAGTGGAACACACGCAAAAAGTCTAATCCAGTTTATAATTCACTTTGAATTGCCTTTGTACAAGTAGAAAATGTTTTTCAACAAACATTCATGCGATTTTGTTCTGATTTACAGTTCTGCAGCGCAACAGAAAATTCCAGATTTAAAAAATATTTGAAAAAGCAGCTTCAACTAAAAATATGTTAATAAATCATAGGGACTCCTCAAATTTTTTTTACTTAATTACATGTTTTTTTTCGCTGTAGTAACAAGCAACCACTGGTTTAATATTTGTTTTTGATTTGGATAATATAGAACAAAATAGCCGGTGGATATTTTGAGCAATTTCAACTTTTGGGCATAGTATAATTGATGTAGGTCCAATTGATTTCGGTAAATCTGGATTATTATGAAAATTTGAAGTACAGATGGCAGGAACATACACCATTGTCTTTCCACAACTTGGAACAGACACTACTATTACATTTAAACCTCTTAAAACAGCTGGCCAGCTATAGGTTTGAATACTGTTGGCAACATTATAATTTAAATTTCGCAGAGCACTTTGAATACTAGGGTCAAAAGGTGTATGCGGTAAATCAATAGAGCTGCCAGCTTGCAAAACGCTATGCAATAAAACTCTAGGAGCAGCTAATTTACTAGTATTCGAATCAAATGTTCTTTTAGTTACAATTTTATAAGTACTCTCTTCCTTCGCTGCAGTTTTAAACAGCAATGGCGGCTTCAAAGAAAATTTAGGCCTTTCTGGCTTTTTGCGAATTTCAACTTTATATGGCTCAAAAACCTTTTCATTATTTCTCCATCCAGTACAATCATTACATTCACATAAACCTGCAATTCTTTTGGGTTTTTCTGAAATGGCACTTTTCTCATTTTTAAAATTATTTTTAAACTTTTTCAAGACTTCAGTTGCGTTATTCCCTATAGGAGGTCTTTTCTGATTGGCGATTTCGGGAAAAATATCACCATGACCAGAATTTTTTGCAGAGTTTAACAACGCTCCGGCAGGGGTGCCATTTGTCACAAATTCTACTGACGGAGAATCACGGAAAATTGATTTTTTTGAGGAAGTTGTTGTAGAATTAGAAGCGGTTTCAATAGCATCTTCGAACGAATCATCATTACAACTAAAATTTAAATCTTTAAATGATTTTCGCATGCTATTTCTGCCATTTTCAGAAGCATTTGATGACTTAGAATCACTTTCAAATGATTTCACTGATTTGACAGATCCTAATTCTTTTACAAATCGGCGCTGTGAAGATGTAGATGGTTTATTAAAATTTTCAATCATGTCACTGTCGGAATCTGAATCAAAAGATCCTTCTTGACTGGACATTTTTGTCGAAAAAGATTTATCAGAGTCAGATTCTGAAGATTTCGGACGACCACGGCCAAAATTTTCAACTAATTTATTTGAGGATTTTAACTCATTTGTATCTGATGAGGATGATTTTGAAGAACTGGTCCCAGAAATTGAAGACTTATTAGAACTACGAGTTGTATTATATTCTAAGCTCGTTTTATTTAAATAATCTCCTTGTTTTGAAGTTGAAGGAGTATTTTCAGCATCCTCGAATTTTTCACTGTCTTCAAGCTCGGACGCTTCAAAATCTATATTGAAATTTCCACACCTTCTAATATGATTGTTGGTTTTTTCATCCTCTTTTGGAGAAATTGTATTTTGCCGTTTCGCAATCAAATTCTGAAGTTTCTTACTCCTTCCAGAACATTCGTTAGGTTGAGGAGACGGTGTTGAACTTTCAGTGTGGCTTTCTTTTGATGCATTAAGTTCATTTATTTCAGTTTGCCGTTTAGCCATCATTTTTTCCAATATTTTACCTCTTCCAGAAATTTCAACAGGTTGAGGAGACGGTGTTGAACTTTCAGTGTGGTTGTCTTTTGATGAACTTGGTTCGTTTATTTCGGTTTGTCGTTTAGCCATCATTTTTTCCAGTATTTTACCTCTTCCAGAAATTTCAACAGGTTGAGGAGACGGTGTTGAGCTTTCAGTTTTGTTTTCTTTTGTCATCAATTTTTCACCTCTTTCATAAATTTCAACAGGTTCTGAGTTTTTAGTACTATTTTTAACACATTGCTTTCTTTTGTTTTGTGTTACATCACTTTCAGCATCAGAAAAAGTTCCCGATGGCATCTCTTTTAGTTTCTTATGAGTTTTGGTGCTTTCTTTATGAAAACTTGTTAAAGATCTAAATGTTCCTCGTCCGTTACATCTTACATCTCGAACAGAGGCTAAACATGCATCACTTTCAGAGAAAAATTTCGTCTGAAGGTAAATAATAGCCAACGATTCTTGTTTCCTCTTCAGAGCATTTATATCTTAAATAATTAGCAATATTAGTACGGAACAAAATGTAAGTTTAATATTTTTTATGTGAAAAACTTACTTTCCAGAAAATAGTCTTCGTTGAATGCAGCAAGACCAGTTGATATAATTTTCTCACGAATATTAATGAATTTTTCTGAATTGAACAGATATAAATCACCAATTAAAAAATCATCAGATACAAAGTTGATACAAAACTTATGATTTGTACTTTGTGTCTTGATTAATTGGTTTGAATATCTTGTTATTCCTGGAGCCCATATTGTTACAATTTTGTCGTCATCCTGGGTAACGCCATCAAAATTAATTCCCTATTTAAATAGAAGCAGAATTTTGATGCAAAACTAATTAATTTTGAACAAAAATAATAAAGCGATAAGCCTGTTAATACAAAAACAATTAATTTCTACATGCACTAATTAATGAACCAGAAATTGTATTTACTTACAAATTTTCTTTTATTGCACAAACAATATAAAATATAATGGAAATTCTGTAATAAAATTAAACTTACCTTTCTGTAACTCAACAAGCCATAAAGTATAGCTTTCCGCACAAAAGGTGGAGTAATCTTATGTTCATCAGGAAGTTTATAAACTCTGTAGTTCTAGTAAAAATACCAAAGTCAAGTTGCCAGCAGAGGTATTCTTTAATCGATTCATCATTTATAATTTGGGCCACTTGCCCTCTCACCCATTGCTTCTCATATGTGAAAATTACCAGCTATAAAATAAAATTTTAAGATATTGCCAATAAAACTTTATGTTTTGTACCTCTCCTTCCGAAACTACACTCAAGGGGGAATATTTAATTCCAGGAGAATTCAAACTTTCACAGTAATTATCCCTTGCAGTAATATCATTATCAAAAATTAACCAAAATGAGTTAGGAGTATGAAACGTAGTAACACAACAAGACAACAACACATTTTTCTTTAATTCACTCATTTTTCTACAAAGTTCTAATCTATAACCTCGAAATGCAACATTTTTCACTATCACAAACCAGGGAGTACTCCTCACAAACCACAGACCACAGACCAGAGAGGATGTGGGTAGGAGTGGAGATGTCACATTTCCAAGGATTTTTAACGCCCTTGCATATTTCGCACAATTTTTAACGATGGCGTTACCGGCGTTTCTCCAGTCAGTCAGTGGCACTAAACAGTGATCATGTAGAACAATGATTTTAGGTTAGCTCGCTACGCTCGCGTCTTTGAAAACATCCCTGAGTATTACCACAATCGCGCTGCGCGGCATTGCAATGCCTTGAAAAGACCAAAACCGAAAGTATACATTAAAATTAAACAAAAAAACAAAATTATAATGAAAAATACCTATTTATTAATGTTACGTGACAAATTTTTCATCACCAAAATATTTCTGAATATTTAACTTCGTATTACTCAAAAATTGGGGATAAAAACTATAATAGTTGATACAGTATCTTTCGATAGTCAATAAACAACACAAAACGAACATTAACATAAAATAATACAACAATAAAAATAAAAAATGCCAACTGTGAGTACGTTCCACTAGATGACCGCAGCGCTCACGCTCACAACCGCGCTTTTTGCTGTTCCACTAACTCATGGTCGATGTGGCTGGTGCTTCAAGTGGAACGATGCGAGTGTTTGTTAAATGTCAAATAAACTGACAATTTGTGGTTAGGATCGAAAAGTGAATCATTGATAAGATTAAACTAACCTGTAGCAAAAAATATATAAAAATAAAATAAATTCGATATGCCTGTGTAAATTAATCGATCTTAAATAATAAATAATGATGATGAGAGACCATGAAATTATCTGTCATGTTGACAGATCAAAAAATCTTGAATCAATAGACGTAACTTGGAATCGGAATTACAGATTAGAAAGGCATCTTCTCATTTAATTTGAACTTCTTGGCGATTTTTGCATTTCTACAAAAATGAACGCAACGACCGCTTCAACGCACCTTTCAATCGTGGACGTTGTGAGCTTGAAGTGGTCGAGATCAATGACGTATTTATCATGAACGCCAAGACCGCGATCGTCTTGTGGAACGATTATTGAGGCGACATGAGCGTTGAGGTCTTCTAGTGGAACGTACCCTAAATGTTCTTTCGAAAAGATGTGTTTGCTTATTGAATCAATTTATAATTATTACACTACAGCGCTATGCAATATTCATTGTATTTACTTATCAAAATCACATAAGTACAGCGAAATTCTTGGACCTTTAACTGGAGCTTTAGGTGAAATAATTATAGTTTCAGATTTGGAAAAATGATTTCATCAGTATATGAACTTATTTGCTATTGGAATAATAATTACATTAGGTTTGTTCCAACAAGAACAGAAACCAGTCCGGAACTGTCCGACGCATGCGCATTTACAAATAAAAGTGGATTATTTGTAAATGCGCATGCGTCGGACAGTTCCGGACTGGTTTCTGTTCTTGTTGGAACAAACCTATTATTAACAATATTAAAGGCAACGAAGAAATATTTTCCTCGTTGTGCTAGTTTATAAGTCTGCCACCAGACGTCAGTCATTTGCTTTTTTTTACCAACAGAAAAACTTCGTCCAGCCACAGACAAGAAACAACTATCTTTTGTTTATTTGTGTTCAAACATGTGTCCTTATGCTGCGCACGCAAAAAACAAAACTTAATGAGAATAAAAAACTCAAGAATTTGAACTATTTGAAACTATTTTATTTGTATGATGTTCTACTATTTTTTTTTTTAATTTTGCGAATTGTTTTCTGTCTTGACGACTTTTTTACTTTGTGATTTTTTGACAAAGACAAACACTGTGGAAATGTTAAATTCAAGAGAAATAGAGAACATCATCCAAACTAGAGCTATTTTCACAAATATGAAATATTTTAAGTCATTAGTTCACATTATTATTTATTTGAATTCGGTATTTATCCAATAATTTATTGTTGTAATCCTAGTTAGCATTGACCAACAATCTAGTCGGTGTTCAATTGTCGAACATGATTGACAGCCTATGGTTACTAGATGTTAGGTGGTTATCAGGCATTTGAATGCTGGTTCATTGGTGTTCAACTGTTAGACATTTGAAAGTTGGCCCATTGTTGGAGTAGGGTATATAAGGCACGCGAGCTAGCGAGCGAGTGAATCATTCAGTACGAGTAACTGTGAGCGATTTAGTGATCATACGAGTTTGTAAAATAAATATTTACGCTGTAACCTGTGATAATAAATTACTCACAATAAAATTTGTGACACTATTTATGTATCGGTGAAACATTTTCGAAAGTAATTTGAATTAAACTGAGTTCTATCCGTAAAAATGCTTTATCAAACTTAATTTCATTTAGATTTTGATATAAAACACTTAATAATAGTTTCACAATAGATTTGGATTAAATTCGTTCTTTCAGGCATCTTCGAATAAATTTTTTTTCGTTAATGAGTCCAAAAAATAAATACTTTTTGTAGAGATGGGCGGAAATTCGGTTTGTTTTAAAATTATTTGAATTAAAAATTTGAAAGTAAATGAGAAAATTTATATTCTGCACGCAATATTTTACAATAAAATTTTCAAATTAGATTGAAGTCATCTTCATCAAGTGGCAGGACAGTATCGTCATCCAATTCTATCCCCTGCAAGCAAAGTTTTAAGTATAATTCAAATTATTCATTTTACAACTTACTTGAAAATCATTATCTTCGCTTATATTATCTTCATTATCAGTTTCGTCAACTTCCAAGAATACTCCGCCTGCAGAGTGAATAATTATTTATATTTTTGTTGATTTAAGTTGGAATACGCACCGTATATGTCATCATCATAATCTTCATCCTCGGATTTGCATTCAATGTCATCCTCAGAAATTATTTTCAAATTGTTTGGCACTTCTCCGACCAAAATTAGATCATCATTTTCATTGATTTTATTAGGATCAGATTTTACTCGTTTACTGCTGTTTTCTATTTCATTTGTTTTTCTTTTCAAAGCAAAAGGATTCAACTTCATCTTTTTTAGTTTAAATTTTACAGACATGACTCTATTATTATATAATTTGTTTTTGTTGTTTTTATATGCGCTTAAAGCTTCTGATGGACTGTTAAAACAAATATAAGCTGAAGAAGAATTAGTGGCTTCATCTGGAATGATTTGGTATTTTTGATGTTCAGGAAAAAGTTCACTTAAATCTTCATTTGTTGTTGCTAATGGCAGATTTTCTATATGCAGAACGGTTGGATCAATATTTTTGTAATTTATGTCTTTTTCATTGATTTTACTTATGTATTTTTCTACATTAGAATTATTCTAGAAAGAAAATGTAACAATCAAAATGATGTCATTGATTTAAATAAAATATCTTCTTTCTTCAATTTAGAATTTTTTCATGAAATTATTTGATCTAAATCAAAAAAAATATCGATTTGAGTATTTGACAATAAAATTATAAGCATTAATTTCAATATTCAGTCTTCTTTCTTCATTTGAATAAAAAAAAGTAGCATGCATTATCAATTTAAAATGATTCCCATATACCTCCTTGTGTTCTTCGCCTTTTTCTTTGACATGTTCATTGCCTGAAATGAAAATAATTATTTTTTGTGAAGAACCAATAATCGTATTTACCTTGTCTTCTTTTTCCCGATTTTATTTTCGCCAATTGTTTATAATTTTTGTAATAAAATTCCATTTGTAATATATTTGATTTAAAAATATTATTTGACATAGTATACGTTTTTACAGCGTCTTCATTTCTTGTAAAACGTACTAACGCTGATGTTGTTCTCTTTTCTTGAAAAATTTTATATTCGCAACATTCAGGAAATAAGTTTAAAATTTCTGCCCCAGTAGTATCACGAGGAAAATTTCTTATGTAAAGTGTATTCGATACTTCTTTGTTTTTTAAACATTCGTCTTCAATTTTTTCCCATTTCGAAACGTCATCTTCACTGTCTGTATTTTCAGCGTCGTTGAATTCATCGTTTACTTTGTTTTTGTCCCGAAAAAATTGAACTTTCAAAATGTTAGATTGATAATTAATTCTATTTGTAATTTTATATGCAGATATAGCATCGTTCACGTTATTAAATTGAGCCAATACAGACTTTGTATTTCTAGAATTAGATTTTACAAAATTATATTGAGCACATAGAGGAAAAAGTTGTTTTATTTCACGGTCAGTTACAGAAATTGGAAGATTTTCAACATGCAATTTATTTGGATCTATATTTTTGAAATTTTTTGCAAAATTATCCAAAACATTAACTGTTAAATATTGTTTTTTAAATTGGGAACGTAATATTGCATCTTTGACCATATTTGCTTCTGAAACATCCTAAAAAAAAAACAATATTTATTATATTTCTTTTATTTTTCCAAAAAGTACCTTCAATTGAACTATGTATCTTGTTTTCGGTATAAAATCCGGTTGTAAAATATGTACATTTTCGACACTTCTATGGAGCTTTTTGATTGAATTTTCATCCAATTCATTATCATGGAATGTAACTAATAAATGACTGATATTATTGAAAGCTTTCTCAGCATTTATAGCTTGTTGGATATCAGAGTTCATTTTATAAGTTAGGTTATTACTATTGATAAATGAAAAATTGTCAATATTTATTTCATATCACATTCATCACGGTTTATTATGCAAAAGCAACTTGTATTTCAGGTTTAACTATTTAATAATAATAATTTATTTTATGATTTACATGTATAATTTGATTTTGACAGTTAATGTTTTGATTATTTGACATATCAGCGCGCATGCGTCAATTTAAAATTCAGTCACTAAAAATTAATAAATTTTAGTCATATTTTTATTAAAATATACAAAATCTAAATTGATTTTAGATTGTTCTTGATGTTTTTCAGAATTTAATAAGTTTTATTAAAATATTATATTCCGATATAAGTGCGGAATGGAGATCATTCCATGCGAATGTGAATAATTCAGCCACGAGACAAAGTCGAGTGGCAGAATCCACATGAGCATGGTATGATCGATTCGCACGAGTGACGGAAGTTATTTTTTCTACAGTCAAAGGTGTCCCCGTGAATATCTATGATCAAAATATACCGTTTTCCGAGACAGAATTTGCTATTTTATTAGAGCTAATCCACAATTCATAATTTGCCATTCTATTTTGGATTGGGATTCAAATTGTGGATTTTGGATCAGGAATTGTGGATTTTGGATTGGGATTGGGATTTTGGATTGGGATCGGGTTTCTGGACTTTGGATTTTGGATTAGGATTGGTATTGGGATTGGTATTGTAGATTTTTGATTGGGATTGGGATTATGGATTTTTGATTGGGATTGGGGTCATAGATTTTGTATTGGAATTAGGTTTCTGGATTTTGGATTTTGAATTAGGATTGGGATTGTGGATTGTAGATTTTGGATTGGGATTGAAATTGTGGGTTGTGAATTGGGATTGGGATTAAAATTGTGTATTTTGGATTGTGGATTTTTAATTGGGATTGGGATGAAAATTGTGGACTGGACTCAAATTGTGGATTGTGGATTGCGAATAAAATTGTGGATTGTGGATTGGGATTTAAATCTATGAAAAAGAAAAGTACGATGAAGAGCGGCAGGCAGGAGGGACGCAATTTATATATCTTTGGACCCCGGCGGTAAGTAGGCTAGAGCCGCCTCTGGATATAGATAAATAAATATTCAAATATAATTTATGAATCAGTTTTTACAATATATTGAGTTTTTGAAATACAATTTTAAAATTTTGTATTTTTATTAAAATGCAGTACCAAACTCAGAGATAATTGTTTCGATTGTTTCAGCTTGTTTGGTGTGTGACATAGAAGAAGTATTTCTATCTCTTTTTAACTCATTGTAGCTTTACTGTATTAATATTTGAATTTGTTATTTGAATAATAACAATTTATATTTATTTATAATAATACTAATATAATATTTAATGAATATTTAGCAATATTTCTGCACTAAAAAACTGCCTCAATTTTTTTCTTTCAAATTCTGCTTTATTATTTGTTATAATGTTTAAACAATTATTATTAATAATAATTTATTGTATTTACAACAATTTTACAATATTTTAAATAATTTTGTTTCAATATTTTTTAATTTTTATTTTAAAGATTTTTTTTCAATTACTTCGTCGAAGCAAGTTAATTCAATCAAGTACTAATTGATGGTTTCAACACGTTAGAACTTCAGTTCGATTTTTGATAATACTAGTTCCTTTTAGCATATCTATCTCTTTTTAACACATTGGAAAACGTAGCATACTTTTTAACTCGTATAATTTATTTCTGAAGCTTGCTGTTTCGTTTCGTGTGGTTCACTGCTGTCGCAGCCTTCGTAGAAGCTGCATTTGTGTCGTTGCTCTCGTAAACTGCGTATAAAAACTATTTTAACAGTGCTCTGTGGTATATTTGGGGTTGTGAATTTTGCTTATTAACGTAGAGATCAAAATTTTGTGTATTTAAATATGTAAATTGGGGTGATTTTGTTCCGCATTGCGTATACGTTAGGTATACGTATTTGCGATGTTAGTCTTTGCTTTTATTATGTAATAAATAAATAAAATGTCTTGGTTTTTTTGCAAAGGCCTGTAATGAAAGGTCCAACGTGGGAATCGGTGCACACGTAGGTACCGCTACGAGAGGCACCCCCCCTGGTGAACACCACCGCGTGGATTTGCAATGAGTTCTAGGGCGAACGAGCGAATTAACTGGGGAGTAACGGCATACTCTCGATATGTACCTATCGGAAGTCGGAAAATATAGTAGCTGGCGGGGGTCCTTGATTAAGTTCAAGAAACAACATTAGCTGAGACCGATACTTAAGGTTACCATATCGCGTAATTAGGCGGTATCGCGGGCCTCGGAATATGCATTGGCCACGTATTCAAAAAACGTATTTTATTTTTTTGCAAACGACGAGCACACCGGTGCTTGGGTGTCTGAGCGCTCAGGCACTCATTGGGGTAGTAAAGTAGAGTCAAACAGTAGCATAATATATCTAAGCACTTTTAAAATAAAATCGCGAATTAGTATGGCAGCAGTCACCCATCGCGTAGCTAGCTCTTAGAACAAAAAATTAGATCCGTTGAATAGGCGCGCAACAAACAAACAAGCACACAAAACACGTTTGAATGTTGAACGAATGTTGAATGTATGCAACTAATCAAAAAAAGTTCCCTTACAGCTTCTTCATTTCATCATTAATACCTCCAACAAATCAAGAAAAGGACGTAAGTTGACTAATAAACTTTGCTTTTCAGGTTCTAATCTTTTTTTTCAGGTATCTTGTATTGCTTTTTCGCAGATTCCTAATTAATTTGTATTTTTTCAGATCATTTGCTGAGGATGAGCCCAGCTGATGAGGTGGACAACGAGGGAATGGACAACGTGGGAGGAGCTGAGGATGAGCCCAGCAGCCAAAATCAACTCTCAATATTTGCTTTGTTGAATGTGATTCACCAAAATTTGTTTTAAGTTTCTGTTTCAGGTCGCCGGCCGTAGGTCTTCATAACATCACCGCATCATCAGCAAGGTAATATAATATTACTCATTATGTAACTGTTTTTAACTACTGCTAAACACGTAAATTACTTATCTTCAATTTATTAATTTATTTGTATTTTTTTTAATGTTTTTAGATCATCCAGAAGCGGAATCAGAGCCCAGCAGCAGAATCAGACCGCAGAAGCAGAATAAGAGCCCAGCAGCAGAACCAAAGTCCAGCAGTAAGATCAGAACCCAGCAGCAAAATTAGAGGGCAGCAACAAAATTAGAAGCCAGCAACAGAATCAGAGCCCAGCAGCAGAACTAAAGCCCAGCAGCAGAACCAAAGCCCAGCAGTCATCCAAGAAATCTTCCAGCAGCAGCAGAACAAAATCCCAACAGCCGTCAAAGAAATCTTCCAGCAGCAGCAGAACCAGAGCCCAATAATCTTCCAAGAAGTCCTTCAGCAGCAGCAGAACCAGAGCCCAGCAGCTGCCCAAGAAGTTCTCCAGTAACTGCAGCAGATCAACACATCAGTACCAACTGTTCCAGGCCCCAGATTCAACTCAACTTTAAAGAAGTCAACTGATTAATTTAGCCCGCCGTTTGCAAAGTTCAAGTGAGTTCAATTTGTTTTTAAATCTTCCGACTTGTAATAATTGTTTTGTTGTTTCAGTTGCAGTGAGCGAAGAAGCCACTTCTCTGGTCTAGGTTTCGCTGGGGTTTTCCTAGGCCCAAAGGGAGAATTCCCGGAGAAGAGTTCGTCTCTTTCCCCTTAGTCATTGCCTGGGGGCGAACAAGGCTTAAAACAACGCAACAGCATCGCCGACAAGACTTCCAACAAGACAACAGCATCGAGTAATCAACAATTAATCTTCGAACCTTTGTACCCTTTCCTAATTCCCAAAATAAAATCATTTCCGCAAAATTCATAGTCGTCTTATTTCTAAAACCCATTTTTATTATTTTCAGAAATAGTTAGGCTTAAAGTGGTCCTTGTCCTGTAATTTATTTTAAAATTACCAAATAAAACCTTTCTCACAAAATTAAATGTATTTTATTTATTTTAAAAACCTGTATCTTTTTTTTTAGTCAAAAATAAATAATACTCAATTATTTTTGTAAATTCAAATTTAAATATAAGTAAATAGGCGGGCAACCCGCAATGCAAGTTATTTAAAAATTGAAAACCCTTTTTTCGTTTGTCCAAAGGGCGCTAGTCATCATAAAAATCATTCATTGTATGAATAATAAAATAAATCCTTCAATAAAACATTAATTTTGTTATAATTATTTATTGAATAATTAACAAATGTAGTACAGTAAAAGATAATATGCTTATCTGGTAGACATCAAAAAATAAAATTAAAAGTACTTTACAATTTTTTTGATAAAATCAGCCGGTTGGCCAAAAAAAATTATTTAGTTTTCATTATTCAAAACGAACTATGTGGTGCCACCTGTGTAGCGAAATGCAAACTCATAACTGGACTTTAATTATAACAGTTTACTCAAAAATGAGTACAACCAAAAAAAAGTTTCAAGTAACTCACATTATTTTCAAAAAATAAATGGGGTACTTTATTTCCTACTTTTTGATTAGTATTCTCGTTACGTCAGAAATCATCTTTTACAAATTAATAATTCCAAGTGAACGCGGGCACTAATTAAAAAAAGATACATGAAGTACCCCAACTTTCCACAATCAACAATACACAATCCATGATCCACCATTCTATCTTGGATTGGGATTAAAATTGTGGATTTTGGATTGTGATTAGGATTGTGGATTTTCGATTAAGATTGGGGTTGTGGATTTTGGATTGGAATTGGATTTCTGGATTGGAATTGGGAGTGGAATTGTGGATTTTTGATTTGGACTGGGGTTGAGAAATTTTGGATTGAGATTAGGATTGTGGATTGTGGATTGTGGATTGTGGATTTTGGATTGGGATTGAAATTGTGAATTGTGATTAAAATTTTGGATTTGTAGAATGGCAACTGATAATAAATCTATTATCTGTGATTTACTGAAAAATCCTTTTTGTTAAAACAGGACGAACGCTAGAAATTGGACTGACTCAAAATATTAAAATTAAAGGCCAGCAATCAGTCCGTGCGACATTTTCAAATCAAAATATATAAAAAAAATTGATGGATTTCTGGTTGTTGCCAGAAACAGAAGCTATATTGGTGTTCATGCTCACTCCTTGTTGTGAACGAAATAGATAAGAATATTTAGTGAGTTCAAGGGTTTAATTGAATATAATTCTTATATAATATATATCTATCCCCTTTTCCACCAGCGACTGTGCACACCTATCACAGAAGATCACCGCACGCCACTGATCCATCCATAGCGTCAATAATAGATTAAATATATTAAATTATTTGTATGAGCACTTTCTGCACTTTTTATGATTCAAATTATCGTATTAGACATACAAAATGAGTAATATATATTTTAACTTGAGCAAAAGTGCTAAAAAGGCGCTATTTTTTAATGACGGCTTTGAAACGTGCTAGATGCTGCCATCTTACAGCTAATCAGTAAACTGCAATATAAAAATAAATTTATATCACTTGTATTTTCATTTGAATTAAACAGAATTCAGTTTTAAATTGATTTTAGATTATTCAATTATTCTAAAATTTAATAAACATATATTTTCATCCCGCCTATTCAAAATCATAATTCATTTGTTCTTGTTGACAGTTTTTATCGCTTGGAATCAGTCCACATTACATGAACAGTTTTTAATGAATAAAGTTGATAATATGTGTTAATTCTTATTGAATCAGTTAATTCGTATAATATTTGATAGATTGTGATTGTTATTTCGTGTGGACATATCATTTTTGTGTGTTAAAAATATGTTATAAATTTATTTTGTGGGAAGTTTAACTTTTGGTGTTTAATGTGCATAATTTATGGATATCGTAGCTTTCTATGATTGAATAGTGAATTCAAAGGAATACGTATGTCACTTGATGAATAATTGTAAGTATTTTTAATATTTTATTATATTTAATAAGAGGCCGGTTGGAAGGTTGACTGTAAGATGGCAGCACCTAGCACGTTTGAGGGGACTTGTTCGTATAAATGAGTATACTGGCTGTATTTGGCATTTGACAAACAAGTTGTCTTGAAATTATTTACTCAGTATTTAATTTTGTTAGGGTTAGACCAAATTGTTTTGCGACTTGGTCTAATTTTTATTTTGATGTAATTTTTGAAGTTTTTGAATAGATTTACATTAAATCTGTAAGATGGCAGCATCTAGCACGTTTCTCGTTTAAATTTTGTTAATGTATTTGGAAATTAATATTGTCATGCATATTTCTTTAAATTTTGAACACACTAATAACTAATATTGTTGGTTCAATGAAATGCGTGACAATTTAAAAGCTTAAATCAACAAACAAACAACTGAAGTTTGGGATGTCCTCTGCATATAAAAAACTGCCTGTCATTGAAAAAATATTTTTTACCATGTCAGATTCAATATTTAAGCGCCGTGACAGCAAGAATATAAACTTTTTCAAGAGCCATGTCAAAACACCACTTTAATTTTTTTCTGAAAGAAAGTTTGACATTTATTTTATGCATACAGATTGGTCTGTCAGCGAAAAGATGTTATCAACTATGTTAGACTTAATATTTGAGGTGCAGCGACCACATTTTTCAATTAAAAAATGAGTTATAATCGTTGCTAGTTGAAAACTTTTGATTCTGCAGTTCTAAAACAATAATGTAGATCCCTTACATATACTCGAATACGTTTTTCAACAAAATATTGGTTTTACATGTCAGACTTCATTTTTAAGCATCGAACCTGTTTCATAAAAATAAGCTTTCACAACGGCCGCGTCAAAACATCATTTTAATATTTTTCTGATTCCATTTACATTACAATACATATATATTATAAGAACATGTTTTACTTAATTTTAATAATGGTATATGTACGCGGTGTCTCTGCCGGCCCGAAGGATTTCCTGAAATTAGAATTTTGGTCCGTGCTTAAAAATATTTGCCTATCCCTGCTGGTATTGGTACCAATCATAAACTGAATGATAGACCACTAATAGTGGAGGGAATTGCAATAGAGTCAATGTGTCTACTCCGTAGACTCTACGGCGTGGACCCTGGTCAATATTAGAGGTATTGATTAACAAAAATAGACAGGCAGACAAGGTTTAATAGATAGAAACAATCTCAAATTATATGTAACAAAAAAATCGAGGAGGTGTTATAATGAGCACTTTCATAAAAAAAATTGATTTTAACAAACGGTCTGTCAGAAATTAACTAACGAAAATTGTCAGTCAGGCAAGTTGTAATAGATAGAAGAGACGTTAAACTTTATTTTGGAAAAAAAACACCAAAGAGGTGTTATTTTTGTAAAAAAAATTATTCATAACAAGAAATCTGCCAGAAGTTAATTAAAAAAAATTGTCAGTCAGACAATTTTTTCCAAAAATAATTCATTACTACAAATTGTATAAATCTTAAACAGGTGTTTCGAAAAAAAAAAAAAACATTTTTTTTTAAATGATTTCAAAAATTCATAAAAAATAATAATTAACAAATTTTTACTAGTCTGGCGAGCGTAACATGTTTCTTACATGTTTTTCAGCCATTCTCAATTTATAATTTTGAGGTGTTCGATGGGGTAGCTTTTTTGTCATGGGAGCCTGCACTATAACACCATCTTCTAACTGTGTGTGCTTTGATAGAAATCCCCGTATTATAGGATTTTACCAATAATTTTTTAATATTAATTGTTTATTTTTGTAGATTACAATTTGAATTCGATTATAGAAGTGTTTCAAATCAAATTTTGATTATCAACTATTCCTAGGTTGTTGGTATTAATATTTTGAAGTCAAATTGTACAAAAAGTACGTATATGTTTTTGTTTATTACAAAACATTTTGTTCAATTATAAATGAGGTTACTAGTGACAATAGTTACATAAATAAAATCATTCAAGTGTTTGAAAGACAGGGCTTGAATTTGCTTGATAATTTATTGAAAAACTAGGCTCGTAATAATAAAAGTAGATGTATTGGCGAAGAGGCAAGAATTTTGAGCTACTTTTTGTCATGAAGGGTGAACTCTGTGTTATTTAGTTGAGTTGTATTGTCAATTTATAAGCTAGGATTATCTGCTTTGATAATGTTCATTTGTTCTCTGAATTATTTAAGATTGTACAGTTTTGCAACCTACCAGCTCACAACTGATGGCTCAATAGTGGACGAAAGAAATAAAATCACTGGTCCCCAAGCATTTCATACATTCAAAACAGCTCAGGGACATCATTGAATTCTGCCTAGATATCTTGAGGTGTTTCTATCCGATACTGCATATTTCAGATGTTAGTGTAACGACAACTGGAGTTTCGAATAAAAAAAGCTCGAAAAGTAAGTGCGAATAAGTATTTGAATAATAGTCGTGAATAACTAAAATCGGACATTCTATATTTTTAATCTATAATTTCTCCATTCGTATTTGCATATATTTAAAGTGTTCCATGACTAATATAATTTTAAATTTATGTCAATTATCTTAGAAAAAGATCTATTGATACATCACTGAACCACTAGTCTAAAAAGAACCAAACATTGTACATATATTCACGAAAAATAGAATATTGGGTGGCAGTAGATATCAATATATAATCAATTAATTTCCATAAATGATGTAAAACGAATTTGCTGTTTCGTAAAGTATGATTTATTTATTTAACTAAGCAAATATTTTGCTTGAATGTACAAGATTTAAGAGAATTGTATGAGATTTTTGACAAAATAACAACAAATACTCCTCGCTCTTGCATTAAAATAAATAATAATAAAGTTTAAATTTATCGATAATTGTCGGACGCGCTCGGGTCTCATCGCCATATAAACAACCCTGTAAACAACAAAAACAATTATTGTTAATAGGAAGAAATTATTTGTGTTCGATTTAAGTATTTTTATTAGTTTTTGGAAGTTTAGAATATGTGAAAAGATAATTATTTGGAATATATTGGAAGAATATAGTTAGTTAATGGTGGAATCAAACAATTTAATACCGGATTTGAAAAATTGCGACGGTAGCATCTTCAACATGAATAGATAAGTACTTATTATTATTTGATTCATCATTTGGTTTTTCTCAGTATTAAAATGTTTGTGTATGATTATAATATATTAAAAGCTGAAATTTTTAGTTCTTTTATTATTTTGAGTTAAATAAATAAGATATAGGTATAATATAATATTTATTTATGGTTGGTAGCGTTCGGTTAATTTCGTCACCCTTCGTACCTGTTACTCCCTGGCACCTGGTACTCACTGATACCTGTAAACAAACAATTGGAATAGTTGTTGATTTTTAGCTTCTGCTTTGTAAATTTTGAAGAATTTTGAGTGTTTTGAAATGGTTTGGGATCATTTATAGATTTATTTGCGATAACTAATGAATTCAGACTACATTTAAGAATGGATAAATACTTGAGATACTTGAAATAAAGTGCGTATTTTTGAAATGAGTTGATATTGCGCAGTCATATTAAGTTGTGTTCTCTGAGGATGTGTGAACTGTAAATTTGAATTTTTTTGATTCAGTTTCTTTTAATATAACTATATATATTATTGGAGAACAACAATTTCAAGCGCATGTTTCTATATGGAGGTGATGGACAGGTGATACAAATATTTACCTGATATTTTTATTTATTCATTAGGTAGAATAGAATATTGCAATGTCTACTTGCTATGATAACAGGTGGCAACTGTTACCATAGTAAATAAACTTAATTCATTTGAATTTTAAGATAATCTAAGCTCATTCATCTTCACGTGGATGGACTTAGTCGATCTTAAAAAAAAAATAACTGTGAGTGCATGTATTTTAATGAACACAGAGTTCATAGACTATAGTTGAAATGATTTCAGCAATAGTCTTTTTACTGTGTTCCTTTTGCGGTGGTCTTGAACGAATCCAGAAGATGGAGTTACATCAAGGAGATCGTACAAGACGAAAAACAATGAAGAATACTTTCCCCCAAGAGGATTTAACTGCAGGAGGATGGATTCCAGGGTAGGAAATTATTTCTGATGAATTCTTTCGAGGTCTGTAATTTTTTTGTATCATTTTCATAGTAGAATAAATTATTGCAATGTTTACTTGCTATGATAACAGGTGGCAACTGTTACCATAGTAAATAAACTTAATTCATTTGAATTTTAAGATAATCTAAGCTCATTCACATTCAGTGAATGGACTTAGTCGATCTTAAAAAAAAATAACTGTGGGTGCATGTATTTTAATGAACACAGAGTTCATAGACTATAGTTGAAATGATTTCAGCAATAGTTTTTTTACTGTGTTCCTTTTGCGGTGGTCTTGAACGAATCCAGAAGATGGAGTTACATCAAGGAGATCGTACAAGACGAAAAACAATGAAGAATACTTTCCCCCAAGAGGATTTAACTGCAGGAGGATGGATTCCAGGGTAGGAAATTATTTCTGATGAATTCTTTCGAGGTCTGTAATTTTTTTGTATCATTTTCATAGTAGAATAAATTATTGCAATGTTTACTTGCTATGATAACAGGTGGCAACTGTTACCATAGTAAATAAACTTAATTCATTTGAATTTTAAGATAATCTAAGCTCATTCACATTCAGTGAATGGACTTAGTCGATCTTAAAAAAAAATAACTGTGGGTGCATGTATTTTAATGAACACAGAGTTCATAGACTATAGTTGAAATGATTTCAGCAATAGTTTTTTTACTGTGTTCCTTTTGCGGTGGTCTTGAACGAATCCAGAAGATGGAGTTACATCAAGGAGATCGTACAAGACGAAAAACAATGAAGAATACTTTCCCCCAAGAGGATTTAACTGCAGGAGGATGGATTCCAGGGTAGGAAATTATTTCTGATGAATTCTTTCGAGGTCTGTAATTTTTTTGTATCATTTTCATAGTAGAATAAATTATTGCAATGTTTACTTGCTATGATAACAGGTGGCAACTGTTACCATAGTAAATAAACTTAATTCATTTGAATTTTAAGATAATCTAAGCTCATTCACATTCAGTGAATGGACTTAGTCGATCTTAAAAAAAAATAACTGTGGGTGCATGTATTTTAATGAACACAGAGTTCATAGACTATAGTTGAAATGATTTCAGCAATAGTTTTTTTACTGTGTTCCTTTTGCGGTGGTCTTGAACGAATCCAGAAGATGGAGTTACATCAAGGAGATCGTACAAGACGAAAAACAATGAAGAATACTTTCCCCCAAGAGGATTTAACTGCAGGAGGATGGATTCCAGGGTAGGAAATTATTTCTGATGAATTCTTTCGAGGTCTGTAATTTTTTTGTATCATTTTCATAGTAGAATAAATTATTGCAATGTTTACTTGCTATGATAACAGGTGGCAACTGTTACCATAGTAAATAAACTTAATTCATTTGAATTTTAAGATAATCTAAGCTCATTCACATTCAGTGAATGGACTTAGTCGATCTTAAAAAAAAATAACTGTGGGTGCATGTATTTTAATGAACACAGAGTTCATAGACTATAGTTGAAATGATTTCAGCAATAGTTTTTTTACTGTGTTCCTTTTGCGGTGGTCTTGAACGAATCCAGAAGATGGAGTTACATCAAGGAGATCGTACAAGACGAAAAACAATGAAGAATACTTTCCCCCAAGAGGATTTAACTGCAGGAGGATGGATTCCAGGGTAGGAAATTATTTCTGATGAATTCTTTCGAGGTCTGTAATTTTTTTGTATCATTTTCATAGTAGAATAAATTATTGCAATGTTTACTTGCTATGATAACAGGTGGCAACTGTTACCATAGTAAATAAACTTAATTCATTTGAATTTTAAGATAATCTAAGCTCATTCACATTCAGTGAATGGACTTAGTCGATCTTAAAAAAAAATAACTGTGGGTGCATGTATTTTAATGAACACAGAGTTCATAGACTATAGTTGAAATGATTTCAGCAATAGTTTTTTTACTGTGTTCCTTTTGCGGTGGTCTTGAACGAATCCAGAAGATGGAGTTACATCAAGGAGATCGTACAAGACGAAAAACAATGAAGAATACTTTCCCCCAAGAGGATTTAACTGCAGGAGGATGGATTCCAGGGTAGGAAATTATTTCTGATGAATTCTTTCGAGGTCTGTAATTTTTTTGTATCATTTTCATAGTAGAATAAATTATTGCAATGTTTACTTGCTATGATAACAGGTGGCAACTGTTACCATAGTGAATAAACTTAATTCATTTGAATTTTAAGATAATCTAAGCTCATTCACATTCAGTGAATGGACTTAGTCGATCTTAAAAAAAAATAACTGTGGGTGCATGTATTTTAATGAACACAGAGTTCATAGACTATAGTTGAAATGATTTCAGCAATAGTTTTTTTACTGTGTTCCTTTTGCGGTGGTCTTGAACGAATCCAGAAGATGGAGTTACATCAAGGAGATCGTACAAGACGAAAAACAATGAAGAATACTTTCCCCCAAGAGGATTTAACTGCAGGAGGATGGATTCCAGGGTAGGAAATTATTTCTGATGAATTCTTTCGAGGTCTGTAATTTTTTTGTATCATTTTCATAGTAGAATAAATTATTGCAATGTTTACTTGCTATGATAACAGGTGGCAACTGTTACCATAGTAAATAAACTTAATTCATTTGAATTTTAAGATAATCTAAGCTCATTCACATTCAGTGAATGGACTTAGTCGATCTTAAAAAAAAATAACTGTGGGTGCATGTATTTTAATGAACACAGAGTTCATAGACTATAGTTGAAATGATTTCAGCAATAGTTTTTTTACTGTGTTCCTTTTGCGGTGGTCTTGAACGAATCCAGAAGATGGAGTTACATCAAGGAGATCGTACAAGACGAAAAACAATGAAGAATACTTTCCCCCAAGAGGATTTAACTGCAGGAGGATGGATTCCAGGGTAGGAAATTATTTCTGATGAATTCTTTCGAGGTCTGTAATTTTTTTGTATCATTTTCATAGTAGAATAAATTATTGCAATGTTTACTTGCTATGATAACAGGTGGCAACTGTTACCATAGTAAATAAACTTAATTCATTTGAATTTTAAGATAATCTAAGCTCATTCACATTCAGTGAATGGACTTAGTCGATCTTAAAAAAAAATAACTGTGGGTGCATGTATTTTAATGAACACAGAGTTCATAGACTATAGTTGAAATGATTTCAGCAATAGTTTTTTTACTGTGTTCCTTTTGCGGTGGTCTTGAACGAATCCAGAAGATGGAGTTACATCAAGGAGATCGTACAAGACGAAAAACAATGAAGAATACTTTCCCCCAAGAGGATTTAACTGCAGGAGGATGGATTCCAGGGTAGGAAATTATTTCTGATGAATTCTTTCGAGGTCTGTAATTTTTTTGTATCATTTTCATAGTAGAATAAATTATTGCAATGTTTACTTGCTATGATAACAGGTGGCAACTGTTACCATAGTGAATAAACTTAATTCATTTGAATTTTAAGATAATCTAAGCTCATTCACATTCAGTGAATGGACTTAGTCGATCTTAAAAAAAAATAACTGTGGGTGCATGTATTTTAATGAACACAGAGTTCATAGACTATAGTTGAAATGATTTCAGCAATAGTTTTTTTACTGTGTTCCTTTTGCGGTGGTCTTGAACGAATCCAGAAGATGGAGTTACATCAAGGAGATCGTACAAGACGAAAAACAATGAAGAATACTTTCCCCCAAGAGGATTTAACTGCAGGAGGATGGATTCCAGGGTAGGAAATTATTTCTGATGAATTCTTTCGAGGTCTGTAATTTTTTTGTATCATTTTCATAGTAGAATAAATTATTGCAATGTTTACTTGCTATGATAACAGGTGGCAACTGTTACCATAGTGAATAAACTTAATTCATTTGAATTTTAAGATAATCTAAGCTCATTCACATTCAGTGAATGGACTTAGTCGATCTTAAAAAAAAATAACTGTGGGTGCATGTATTTTAATGAACACAGAGTTCATAGACTATAGTTGAAATGATTTCAGCAATAGTTTTTTTACTGTGTTCCTTTTGCGGTGGTCTTGAACGAATCCAGAAGATGGAGTTACATCAAGGAGATCGTACAAGACGAAAAACAATGAAGAATACTTTCCCCCAAGAGGATTTAACTGCAGGAGGATGGATTCCAGGGTAGGAAATTATTTCTGATGAATTCTTTCGAGGTCTGTAATTTTTTTGTATCATTTTCATAGTAGAATAAATTATTGCAATGTTTACTTGCTATGATAACAGGTGGCAACTGTTACCATAGTAAATAAACTTAATTCATTTGAATTTTAAGATAATCTAAGCTCATTCACATTCAGTGAATGGACTTAGTCGATCTTAAAAAAAAATAACTGTGGGTGCATGTATTTTAATGAACACAGAGTTCATAGACTATAGTTGAAATGATTTCAGCAATAGTTTTTTTACTGTGTTCCTTTTGCGGTGGTCTTGAACGAATCCAGAAGATGGAGTTACATCAAGGAGATCGTACAAGACGAAAAACAATGAAGAATACTTTCCCCCAAGAGGATTTAACTGCAGGAGGATGGATTCCAGGGTAGGAAATTATTTCTGATGAATTCTTTCGAGGTCTGTAATTTTTTTGTATCATTTTCATAGTAGAATAAATTATTGCAATGTTTACTTGCTATGATAACAGGTGGCAACTGTTACCATAGTAAATAAACTTAATTCATTTGAATTTTAAGATAATCTAAGCTCATTCACATTCAGTGAATGGACTTAGTCGATCTTAAAAAAAAATAACTGTGGGTGCATGTATTTTAATGAACACAGAGTTCATAGACTATAGTTGAAATGATTTCAGCAATAGTTTTTTTACTGTGTTCCTTTTGCGGTGGTCTTGAACGAATCCAGAAGATGGAGTTACATCAAGGAGATCGTACAAGACGAAAAACAATGAAGAATACTTTCCCCCAAGAGGATTTAACTGCAGGAGGATGGATTCCAGGGTAGGAAATTATTTCTGATGAATTCTTTCGAGGTCTGTAATTTTTTTGTATCATTTTCATAGTAGAATAAATTATTGCAATGTTTACTTGCTATGATAACAGGTGGCAACTGTTACCATAGTGAATAAACTTAATTCATTTGAATTTTAAGATAATCTAAGCTCATTCACATTCAGTGAATGGACTTAGTCGATCTTAAAAAAAAATAACTGTGGGTGCATGTATTTTAATGAACACAGAGTTCATAGACTATAGTTGAAATGATTTCAGCAATAGTTTTTTTACTGTGTTCCTTTTGCGGTGGTCTTGAACGAATCCAGAAGATGGAGTTACATCAAGGAGATCGTACAAGACGAAAAACAATGAAGAATACTTTCCCCCAAGAGGATTTAACTGCAGGAGGATGGATTCCAGGGTAGGAAATTATTTCTGATGAATTCTTTCGAGGTCTGTAATTTTTTTGTATCATTTTCATAGTAGAATAAATTATTGCAATGTTTACTTGCTATGATAACAGGTGGCAACTGTTACCATAGTAAATAAACTTAATTCATTTGAATTTTAAGATAATCTAAGCTCATTCACATTCAGTGAATGGACTTAGTCGATCTTAAAAAAAAATAACTGTGGGTGCATGTATTTTAATGAACACAGAGTTCATAGACTATAGTTGAAATGATTTCAGCAATAGTTTTTTTACTGTGTTCCTTTTGCGGTGGTCTTGAACGAATCCAGAAGATGGAGTTACATCAAGGAGATCGTACAAGACGAAAAACAATGAAGAATACTTTCCCCCAAGAGGATTTAACTGCAGGAGGATGGATTCCAGGGTAGGAAATTATTTCTGATGAATTCTTTCGAGGTCTGTAATTTTTTTGTATCATTTTCATAGTAGAATAAATTATTGCAATGTTTACTTGCTATGATAACAGGTGGCAACTGTTACCATAGTAAATAAACTTAATTCATTTGAATTTTAAGATAATCTAAGCTCATTCACATTCAGTGAATGGACTTAGTCGATCTTAAAAAAAAATAACTGTGGGTGCATGTATTTTAATGAACACAGAGTTCATAGACTATAGTTGAAATGATTTCAGCAATAGTTTTTTTACTGTGTTCCTTTTGCGGTGGTCTTGAACGAATCCAGAAGATGGAGTTACATCAAGGAGATCGTACAAGACGAAAAACAATGAAGAATACTTTCCCCCAAGAGGATTTAACTGCAGGAGGATGGATTCCAGGGTAGGAAATTATTTCTGATGAATTCTTTCGAGGTCTGTAATTTTTTTGTATCATTTTCATAGTAGAATAAATTATTGCAATGTTTACTTGCTATGATAACAGGTGGCAACTGTTACCATAGTGAATAAACTTAATTCATTTGAATTTTAAGATAATCTAAGCTCATTCACATTCAGTGAATGGACTTAGTCGATCTTAAAAAAAAATAACTGTGGGTGCATGTATTTTAATGAACACAGAGTTCATAGACTATAGTTGAAATGATTTCAGCAATAGTTTTTTTTACTGTGTTCCTTTTGCGGTGGTCTTGAACGAATCCAGAAGATGGAGTTACATCAAGGAGATCGTACAAGACGAAAAACAATGAAGAATACTTTCCCCCAAGAGGATTTAACTGCAGGAGGATGGATTCCAGGGTAGGAAATTATTTCTGATGAATTCTTTCGAGGTCTGTAATTTTTTTGTATCATTTTCATAGTAGAATAAATTATTGCAATGTTTACTTGCTATGATAACAGGTGGCAACTGTTACCATAGTAAATAAACTTAATTCATTTGAATTTTAAGATAATCTAAGCTCATTCACATTCAGTGAATGGACTTAGTCGATCTTAAAAAAAAATAACTGTGGGTGCATGTATTTTAATGAACACAGAGTTCATAGACTATAGTTGAAATGATTTCAGCAATAGTTTTTTTACTGTGTTCCTTTTGCGGTGGTCTTGAACGAATCCAGAAGATGGAGTTACATCAAGGAGATCGTACAAGACGAAAAACAATGAAGAATACTTTCCCCCAAGAGGATTTAACTGCAGGAGGATGGATTCCAGGGTAGGAAATTATTTCTGATGAATTCTTTCGAGGTCTGTAATTTTTTTGTATCATTTTCATAGTAGAATAAATTATTGCAATGTTTACTTGCTATGATAACAGGTGGCAACTGTTACCATAGTGAATAAACTTAATTCATTTGAATTTTAAGATAATCTAAGCTCATTCACATTCAGTGAATGGACTTAGTCGATCTTAAAAAAAAATAACTGTGGGTGCATGTATTTTAATGAACACAGAGTTCATAGACTATAGTTGAAATGATTTCAGCAATAGTTTTTTTACTGTGTTCCTTTTGCGGTGGTCTTGAACGAATCCAGAAGATGGAGTTACATCAAGGAGATCGTACAAGACGAAAAACAATGAAGAATACTTTCCCCCAAGAGGATTTAACTGCAGGAGGATGGATTCCAGGGTAGGAAATTATTTCTGATGAATTCTTTCGAGGTCTGTAATTTTTTTGTATCATTTTCATAGTAGAATAAATTATTGCAATGTTTACTTGCTATGATAACAGGTGGCAACTGTTACCATAGTAAATAAACTTAATTCATTTGAATTTTAAGATAATCTAAGCTCATTCACATTCAGTGAATGGACTTAGTCGATCTTAAAAAAAAATAACTGTGGGTGCATGTATTTTAATGAACACAGAGTTCATAGACTATAGTTGAAATGATTTCAGCAATAGTCTTTTTACTGTGTTCCTTTTGCGGTGGTCTTGAACGAATCCAGAAGATGGAGTTACATCAAGGAGATCGTACAAGACGAAAAACAATGAAGAATACTTTCCCCCAAGAGGATTTAACTGCAGGAGGATGGATTCCAGGGTAGGAAATTATTTCTGATGAATTCTTTCGAGGTCTGTAATTTTTTTGTATCATTTTCATAGTAGAATAAATTATTGCAATGTTTACTTGCTATGATAACAGGTGGCAACTGTTACCATAGTAAATAAACTTAATTCATTTGAATTTTAAGATAATCTAAGCTCATTCACATTCAGTGAATGGACTTAGTCGATCTTAAAAAAAAATAACTGTGGGTGCATGTATTTTAATGAACACAGAGTTCATAGACTATAGTTGAAATGATTTCAGCAATAGTTTTTTTACTGTGTTCCTTTTGCGGTGGTCTTGAACGAATCCAGAAGATGGAGTTACATCAAGGAGATCGTACAAGACGAAAAACAATGAAGAATACTTTCCCCCAAGAGGATTTAACTGCAGGAGGATGGATTCCAGGGTAGGAAATTATTTCTGATGAATTCTTTCGAGGTCTGTAATTTTTTTGTATCATTTTCATAGTAGAATAAATTATTGCAATGTTTACTTGCTATGATAACAGGTGGCAACTGTTACCATAGTAAATAAACTTAATTCATTTGAATTTTAAGATAATCTAAGCTCATTCACATTCAGTGAATGGACTTAGTCGATCTTAAAAAAAAATAACTGTGGGTGCATGTATTTTAATGAACACAGAGTTCATAGACTATAGTTGAAATGATTTCAGCAATAGTTTTTTTACTGTGTTCCTTTTGCGGTGGTCTTGAACGAATCCAGAAGATGGAGTTACATCAAGGAGATCGTACAAGACGAAAAACAATGAAGAATACTTTCCCCCAAGAGGATTTAACTGCAGGAGGATGGATTCCAGGGTAGGAAATTATTTCTGATGAATTCTTTCGAGGTCTGTAATTTTTTTGTATCATTTTCATAGTAGAATAAATTATTGCAATGTTTACTTGCTATGATAACAGGTGGCAACTGTTACCATAGTAAATAAACTTAATTCATTTGAATTTTAAGATAATCTAAGCTCATTCACATTCAGTGAATGGACTTAGTCGATCTTAAAAAAAAATAACTGTGGGTGCATGTATTTTAATGAACACAGAGTTCATAGACTATAGTTGAAATGATTTCAGCAATAGTTTTTTTACTGTGTTCCTTTTGCGGTGGTCTTGAACGAATCCAGAAGATGGAGTTACATCAAGGAGATCGTACAAGACGAAAAACAATGAAGAATACTTTCCCCCAAGAGGATTTAACTGCAGGAGGATGGATTCCAGGGTAGGAAATTATTTCTGATGAATTCTTTCGAGGTCTGTAATTTTTTTGTATCATTTTCATAGTAGAATAAATTATTGCAATGTTTACTTGCTATGATAACAGGTGGCAACTGTTACCATAGTAAATAAACTTAATTCATTTGAATTTTAAGATAATCTAAGCTCATTCACATTCAGTGAATGGACTTAGTCGATCTTAAAAAAAAATAGCTGTGGGTGCATGTATTTTAATGAACACAGAGTTCATAGACTATAGTTGAAATGATTTCAGCAATAGTTTTTTTACTGTGTTCCTTTTGCGGTGGTCTTGAACGAATCCAGAAGATGGAGTTACATCAAGGAGATCGTACAAGACGAAAAACAATGAAGAATACTTTCCCCCAAGAGGATTTAACTGCAGGAGGATGGATTCCAGGGTAGGAAATTATTTCTGATGAATTCTTTCGAGGTCTGTAATTTTTTTGTATCATTTTCATAGTAGAATAAATTATTGCAATGTTTACTTGCTATGATAACAGGTGGCAACTGTTACCATAGTAAATAAACTTAATTCATTTGAATTTTAAGATAATCTAAGCTCATTCACATTCAGTGAATGGACTTAGTCGATCTTAAAAAAAAATAACTGTGGGTGCATGTATTTTAATGAACACAGAGTTCATAGACTATAGTTGAAATGATTTCAGCAATAGTTTTTTTACTGTGTTCCTTTTGCGGTGGTCTTGAACGAATCCAGAAGATGGAGTTACATCAAGGAGATCGTACAAGACGAAAAACAATGAAGAATACTTTCCCCCAAGAGGATTTAACTGCAGGAGGATGGATTCCAGGGTAGGAAATTATTTCTGATGAATTCTTTCGAGGTCTGTAATTTTTTTGTATCATTTTCATAGTAGAATAAATTATTGCAATGTTTACTTGCTATGATAACAGGTGGCAACTGTTACCATAGTAAATAAACTTAATTCATTTGAATTTTAAGATAATCTAAGCTCATTCACATTCAGTGAATGGACTTAGTCGATCTTAAAAAAAAATAACTGTGGGTGCATGTATTTTAATGAACACAGAGTTCATAGACTATAGTTGAAATGATTTCAGCAATAGTTTTTTTACTGTGTTCCTTTTGCGGTGGTCTTGAACGAATCCAGAAGATGGAGTTACATCAAGGAGATCGTACAAGACGAAAAACAATGAAGAATACTTTCCCCCAAGAGGATTTAACTGCAGGAGGATGGATTCCAGGGTAGGAAATTATTTCTGATGAATTCTTTCGAGGTCTGTAATTTTTTTGTATCATTTTCATAGTAGAATAAATTATTGCAATGTTTACTTGCTATGATAACAGGTGGCAACTGTTACCATAGTAAATAAACTTAATTCATTTGAATTTTAAGATAATCTAAGCTCATTCACATTCAGTGAATGGACTTAGTCGATCTTAAAAAAAAATAACTGTGGGTGCATGTATTTTAATGAACACAGAGTTCATAGACTATAGTTGAAATGATTTCAGCAATAGTTTTTTTACTGTGTTCCTTTTGCGGTGGTCTTGAACGAATCCAGAAGATGGAGTTACATCAAGGAGATCGTACAAGACGAAAAACAATGAAGAATACTTTCCCCCAAGAGGATTTAACTGCAGGAGGATGGATTCCAGGGTAGGAAATTATTTCTGATGAATTCTTTCGAGGTCTGTAATTTTTTTGTATCATTTTCATAGTAGAATAAATTATTGCAATGTTTACTTGCTATGATAACAGGTGGCAACTGTTACCATAGTAAATAAACTTAATTCATTTGAATTTTAAGATAATCTAAGCTCATTCACATTCAGTGAATGGACTTAGTCGATCTTAAAAAAAAATAACTGTGGGTGCATGTATTTTAATGAACACAGAGTTCATAGACTATAGTTGAAATGATTTCAGCAATAGTTTTTTTACTGTGTTCCTTTTGCGGTGGTCTTGAACGAATCCAGAAGATGGAGTTACATCAAGGAGATCGTACAAGACGAAAAACAATGAAGAATACTTTCCCCCAAGAGGATTTAACTGCAGGAGGATGGATTCCAGGGTAGGAAATTATTTCTGATGAATTCTTTCGAGGTCTGTAATTTTTTTGTATCATTTTCATAGTAGAATAAATTATTGCAATGTTTACTTGCTATGATAACAGGTGGCAACTGTTACCATAGTAAATAAACTTAATTCATTTGAATTTTAAGATAATCTAAGCTCATTCACATTCAGTGAATGGACTTAGTCGATCTTAAAAAAAAATAGCTGTGGGTGCATGTATTTTAATGAACACAGAGTTCATAGACTATAGTTGAAATGATTTCAGCAATAGTTTTTTTACTGTGTTCCTTTTGCGGTGGTCTTGAACGAATCCAGAAGATGGAGTTACATCAAGGAGATCGTACAAGACGAAAAACAATGAAGAATACTTTCCCCCAAGAGGATTTAACTGCAGGAGGATGGATTCCAGGGTAGGAAATTATTTCTGATGAATTCTTTCGAGGTCTGTAATTTTTTTGTATCATTTTCATAGTAGAATAAATTATTGCAATGTTTACTTGCTATGATAACAGGTGGCAACTGTTACCATAGTAAATAAACTTAATTCATTTGAATTTTAAGATAATCTAAGCTCATTCACATTCAGTGAATGGACTTAGTCGATCTTAAAAAAAAATAACTGTGGGTGCATGTATTTTAATGAACACAGAGTTCATAGACTATAGTTGAAATGATTTCAGCAATAGTTTTTTTACTGTGTTCCTTTTGCGGTGGTCTTGAACGAATCCAGAAGATGGAGTTACATCAAGGAGATCGTACAAGACGAAAAACAATGAAGAATACTTTCCCCCAAGAGGATTTAACTGCAGGAGGATGGATTCCAGGGTAGGAAATTATTTCTGATGAATTCTTTCGAGGTCTGTAATTTTTTTGTATCATTTTCATAGTAGAATAAATTATTGCAATGTTTACTTGCTATGATAACAGGTGGCAACTGTTACCATAGTAAATAAACTTAATTCATTTGAATTTTAAGATAATCTAAGCTCATTCACATTCAGTGAATGGACTTAGTCGATCTTAAAAAAAAATAACTGTGGGTGCATGTATTTTAATGAACACAGAGTTCATAGACTATAGTTGAAATGATTTCAGCAATAGTTTTTTTACTGTGTTCCTTTTGCGGTGGTCTTGAACGAATCCAGAAGATGGAGTTACATCAAGGAGATCGTACAAGACGAAAAACAATGAAGAATACTTTCCCCCAAGAGGATTTAACTGCAGGAGGATGGATTCCAGGGTAGGAAATTATTTCTGATGAATTCTTTCGAGGTCTGTAATTTTTTTGTATCATTTTCATAGTAGAATAAATTATTGCAATGTTTACTTGCTATGATAACAGGTGGCAACTGTTACCATAGTAAATAAACTTAATTCATTTGAATTTTAAGATAATCTAAGCTCATTCACATTCAGTGAATGGACTTAGTCGATCTTAAAAAAAAATAACTGTGGGTGCATGTATTTTAATGAACACAGAGTTCATAGACTATAGTTGAAATGATTTCAGCAATAGTTTTTTTACTGTGTTCCTTTTGCGGTGGTCTTGAACGAATCCAGAAGATGGAGTTACATCAAGGAGATCGTACAAGACGAAAAACAATGAAGAATACTTTCCCCCAAGAGGATTTAACTGCAGGAGGATGGATTCCAGGGTAGGAAATTATTTCTGATGAATTCTTTCGAGGTCTGTAATTTTTTTGTATCATTTTCATAGTAGAATAAATTATTGCAATGTTTACTTGCTATGATAACAGGTGGCAACTGTTACCATAGTAAATAAACTTAATTCATTTGAATTTTAAGATAATCTAAGCTCATTCACATTCAGTGAATGGACTTAGTCGATCTTAAAAAAAAATAACTGTGGGTGCATGTATTTTAATGAACACAGAGTTCATAGACTATAGTTGAAATGATTTCAGCAATAGTTTTTTTACTGTGTTCCTTTTGCGGTGGTCTTGAACGAATCCAGAAGATGGAGTTACATCAAGGAGATCGTACAAGACGAAAAACAATGAAGAATACTTTCCCCCAAGAGGATTTAACTGCAGGAGGATGGATTCCAGGGTAGGAAATTATTTCTGATGAATTCTTTCGAGGTCTGTAATTTTTTTGTATCATTTTCATAGTAGAATAAATTATTGCAATGTTTACTTGCTATGATAACAGGTGGCAACTGTTACCATAGTAAATAAACTTAATTCATTTGAATTTTAAGATAATCTAAGCTCATTCACATTCAGCGAATGGACTTAGTCGATCTTAAAAAAAAATAACTGTGGGTGCATGTATTTTAATGAACACAGAGTTCATAGACTATAGTTGAAATGATTTCAGCAATAGTTTTTTCACTGTGTTCCTTTTGCGGTGGTCTTGAACGAATCCAGAAGATGGAGTTACATCAAGGAGATCGTACAAGACGAAAAACAATGAAGAATACTTTCCCCCAAGAGGATTTAACTGCAGGAGGATGGATTCCAGGGTAGGAAATTATTTCTGATGAATTCTTTCGAGGTCTGTAATTTTTTTGTATCATTTTCATAGTAGAATAAATTATTGCAATGTTTACTTGCTATGATAACAGGTGGCAACTGTTACCATAGTAAATAAACTTAATTCATTTGAATTTTAAGATAATCTAAGCTCATTCACATTCAGCGAATGGACTTAGTCGATCTTAAAAAAAAATAACTGTGGGTGCATGTATTTTAATGAACACAGAGTTCATAGACTATAGTTGAAATGATTTCAGCAATAGTTTTTTTACTGTGTTCCTTTTGCGGTGGTCTTGAACGAATCCAGAAGATGGAGTTACATCAAGGAGATCGTACAAGACGAAAAACAATGAAGAATACTTTCCCCCAAGAGGATTTAACTGCAGGAGGATGGATTCCAGGGTAGGAAATTATTTCTGATGAATTCTTTCGAGGTCTGTAATTTTTTTGTATCATTTTCATAGTAGAATAAATTATTGCAATGTTTACTTGCTATGATAACAGGTGGCAACTGTTACCATAGTAAATAAACTTAATTCATTTGAATTTTAAGATAATCTAAGCTCATTCACATTCAGCGAATGGACTTAGTCGATCTTAAAAAAAAATAACTGTGGGTGCATGTATTTTAATGAACACAGAGTTCATAGACTATAGTTGAAATGATTTCAGCAATAGTTTTTTCACTGTGTTCCTTTTGCGGTGGTCTTGAACGAATCCAGAAGATGGAGTTACATCAAGGAGATCGTACAAGACGAAAAACAATGAAGAATACTTTCCCCCAAGAGGATTTAACTGCAGGAGGATGGATTCCAGGGTAGGAAATTATTTCTGATGAATTCTTTCGAGGTCTGTAATTTTTTTGTATCATTTTCATAGTAGAATAAATTATTGCAATGTTTACTTGCTATGATAACAGGTGGCAACTGTTACCATAGTAAATAAACTTAATTCATTTGAATTTTAAGATAATCTAAGCTCATTCACATTCAGCGAATGGACTTAGTCGATCTTAAAAAAAAATAACTGTGGGTGCATGTATTTTAATGAACACAGAGTTCATAGACTATAGTTGAAATGATTTCAGCAATAGTTTTTTTACTGTGTTCCTTTTGCGGTGGTCTTGAACGAATCCAGAAGATGGAGTTACATCAAGGAGATCGTACAAGACGAAAAACAATGAAGAATACTTTCCCCCAAGAGGATTTAACTGCAGGAGGATGGATTCCAGGGTAGGAAATTATTTCTGATGAATTCTTTCGAGGTCTGTAATTTTTTTGTATCATTTTCATAGTAGAATAAATTATTGCAATGTTTACTTGCTATGATAACAGGTGGCAACTGTTACCATAGTAAATAAACTTAATTCATTTGAATTTTAAGATAATCTAAGCTCATTCACATTCAGCGAATGGACTTAGTCGATCTTAAAAAAAAATAACTGTGGGTGCATGTATTTTAATGAACACAGAGTTCATAGACTATAGTTGAAATGATTTCAGCAATAGTTTTTTCACTGTGTTCCTTTTGCGGTGGTCTTGAACGAATCCAGAAGATGGAGTTACATCAAGGAGATCGTACAAGACGAAAAACAATGAAGAATACTTTCCCCCAAGAGGATTTAACTGCAGGAGGATGGATTCCAGGGTAGGAAATTATTTCTGATGAATTCTTTCGAGGTCTGTAATTTTTTTGTATCATTTTCATAGTAGAATAAATTATTGCAATGTTTACTTGCTATGATAACAGGTGGCAACTGTTACCATAGTAAATAAACTTAATTCATTTGAATTTTAAGATAATCTAAGCTCATTCACATTCAGCGAATGGACTTAGTCGATCTTAAAAAAAAATAACTGTGGGTGCATGTATTTTAATGAACACAGAGTTCATAGACTATAGTTGAAATGATTTCAGCAATAGTTTTTTTACTGTGTTCCTTTTGCGGTGGTCTTGAACGAATCCAGAAGATGGAGTTACATCAAGGAGATCGTACAAGACGAAAAACAATGAAGAATACTTTCCCCCAAGAGGATTTAACTGCAGGAGGATGGATTCCAGGGTAGGAAATTATTTCTGATGAATTCTTTCGAGGTCTGTAATTTTTTTGTATCATTTTCATAGTAGAATAAATTATTGCAATGTTTACTTGCTATGATAACAGGTGGCAACTGTTACCATAGTAAATAAACTTAATTCATTTGAATTTTAAGATAATCTAAGCTCATTCACATTCAGCGAATGGACTTAGTCGATCTTAAAAAAAAATAACTGTGGGTGCATGTATTTTAATGAACACAGAGTTCATAGACTATAGTTGAAATGATTTCAGCAATAGTTTTTTTACTGTGTTCCTTTTGCGGTGGTCTTGAACGAATCCAGAAGATGGAGTTACATCAAGGAGATCGTACAAGACGAAAAACAATGAAGAATACTTTCCCCCAAGAGGATTTAACTGCAGGAGGATGGATTCCAGGGTAGGAAATTATTTCTGATGAATTCTTTCGAGGTCTGTAATTTTTTTGTATCATTTTCATAGTAGAATAAATTATTGCAATGTTTACTTGCTATGATAACAGGTGGCAACTGTTACCATAGTAAATAAACTTAATTCATTTGAATTTTAAGATAATCTAAGCTCATTCACATTCAGCGAATGGACTTAGTCGATCTTAAAAAAAAATAACTGTGGGTGCATGTATTTTAATGAACACAGAGTTCATAGACTATAGTTGAAATGATTTCAGCAATAGTTTTTTCACTGTGTTCCTTTTGCGGTGGTCTTGAACGAATCCAGAAGATGGAGTTACATCAAGGAGATCGTACAAGACGAAAAACAATGAAGAATACTTTCCCCCAAGAGGATTTAACTGCAGGAGGATGGATTCCAGGGTAGGAAATTATTTCTGATGAATTCTTTCGAGGTCTGTAATTTTTTTGTATCATTTTCATAGTAGAATAAATTATTGCAATGTTTACTTGCTATGATAACAGGTGGCAACTGTTACCATAGTAAATAAACTTAATTCATTTGAATTTTAAGATAATCTAAGCTCATTCACATTCAGTGAATGGACTTAGTCGATCTTAAAAAAAAATAACTGTGGGTGCATGTATTTTAATGAACACAGAGTTCATAGACTATAGTTGAAATGATTTCAGCAATAGTTTTTTTACTGTGTTCCTTTTGCGGTGGTCTTGAACGAATCCAGAAGATGGAGTTACATCAAGGAGATCGTACAAGACGAAAAACAATGAAGAATACTTTCCCCCAAGAGGATTTAACTGCAGGAGGATGGATTCCAGGGTAGGAAATTATTTCTGATGAATTCTTTCGAGGTCTGTAATTTTTTTGTATCATTTTCATAGTAGAATAAATTATTGCAATGTTTACTTGCTATGATAACAGGTGGCAACTGTTACCATAGTAAATAAACTTAATTCATTTGAATTTTAAGATAATCTAAGCTCATTCACATTCAGTGAATGGACTTAGTCGATCTTAAAAAAAAATAACTGTGGGTGCATGTATTTTAATGAACACAGAGTTCATAGACTATAGTTGAAATGATTTCAGCAATAGTTTTTTTACTGTGTTCCTTTTGCGGTGGTCTTGAACGAATCCAGAAGATGGAGTTACATCAAGGAGATCGTACAAGACGAAAAACAATGAAGAATACTTTCCCCCAAGAGGATTTAACTGCAGGAGGATGGATTCCAGGGTAGGAAATTATTTCTGATGAATTCTTTCGAGGTCTGTAATTTTTTTGTATCATTTTCATAGTAGAATAAATTATTGCAATGTTTACTTGCTATGATAACAGGTGGCAACTGTTACCATAGTAAATAAACTTAATTCATTTGAATTTTAAGATAATCTAAGCTCATTCACATTCAGTGAATGGACTTAGTCGATCTTAAAAAAAAATAACTGTGGGTGCATGTATTTTAATGAACACAGAGTTCATAGACTATAGTTGAAATGATTTCAGCAATAGTTTTTTTACTGTGTTCCTTTTGCGGTGGTCTTGAACGAATCCAGAAGATGGAGTTACATCAAGGAGATCGTACAAGACGAAAAACAATGAAGAATACTTTCCCCCAAGAGGATTTAACTGCAGGAGGATGGATTCCAGGGTAGGAAATTATTTCTGATGAATTCTTTCGAGGTCTGTAATTTTTTTGTATCATTTTCATAGTAGAATAAATTATTGCAATGTTTACTTGCTATGATAACAGGTGGCAACTGTTACCATAGTAAATAAACTTAATTCATTTGAATTTTAAGATAATCTAAGCTCATTCACATTCAGTGAATGGACTTAGTCGATCTTAAAAAAAAATAACTGTGGGTGCATGTATTTTAATGAACACAGAGTTCATAGACTATAGTTGAAATGATTTCAGCAATAGTTTTTTTACTGTGTTCCTTTTGCGGTGGTCTTGAACGAATCCAGAAGATGGAGTTACATCAAGGAGATCGTACAAGACGAAAAACAATGAAGAATACTTTCCCCCAAGAGGATTTAACTGCAGGAGGATGGATTCCAGGGTAGGAAATTATTTCTGATGAATTCTTTCGAGGTCTGTAATTTTTTTGTATCATTTTCATAGTAGAATAAATTATTGCAATGTTTACTTGCTATGATAACAGGTGGCAACTGTTACCATAGTAAATAAACTTAATTCATTTGAATTTTAAGATAATCTAAGCTCATTCACATTCAGCGAATGGACTTAGTCGATCTTAAAAAAAAATAACTGTGGGTGCATGTATTTTAATGAACACAGAGTTCATAGACTATAGTTGAAATGATTTCAGCAATAGTTTTTTCACTGTGTTCCTTTTGCGGTGGTCTTGAACGAATCCAGAAGATGGAGTTACATCAAGGAGATCGTACAAGACGAAAAACAATGAAGAATACTTTCCCCCAAGAGGATTTAACTGCAGGAGGATGGATTCCAGGGTAGGAAATTATTTCTGATGAATTCTTTCGAGGTCTGTAATTTTTTTGTATCATTTTCATAGTAGAATAAATTATTGCAATGTTTACTTGCTATGATAACAGGTGGCAACTGTTACCATAGTAAATAAACTTAATTCATTTGAATTTTAAGATAATCTAAGCTCATTCACATTCAGCGAATGGACTTAGTCGATCTTAAAAAAAAATAACTGTGGGTGCATGTATTTTAATGAACACAGAGTTCATAGACTATAGTTGAAATGATTTCAGCAATAGTTTTTTTACTGTGTTCCTTTTGCGGTGGTCTTGAACGAATCCAGAAGATGGAGTTACATCAAGGAGATCGTACAAGACGAAAAACAATGAAGAATACTTTCCCCCAAGAGGATTTAACTGCAGGAGGATGGATTCCAGGGTAGGAAATTATTTCTGATGAATTCTTTCGAGGTCTGTAATTTTTTTGTATCATTTTCATAGTAGAATAAATTATTGCAATGTTTACTTGCTATGATAACAGGTGGCAACTGTTACCATAGTAAATAAACTTAATTCATTTGAATTTTAAGATAATCTAAGCTCATTCACATTCAGCGAATGGACTTAGTCGATCTTAAAAAAAAATAACTGTGGGTGCATGTATTTTAATGAACACAGAGTTCATAGACTATAGTTGAAATGATTTCAGCAATAGTTTTTTCACTGTGTTCCTTTTGCGGTGGTCTTGAACGAATCCAGAAGATGGAGTTACATCAAGGAGATCGTACAAGACGAAAAACAATGAAGAATACTTTCCCCCAAGAGGATTTAACTGCAGGAGGATGGATTCCAGGGTAGGAAATTATTTCTGATGAATTCTTTCGAGGTCTGTAATTTTTTTGTATCATTTTCATAGTAGAATAAATTATTGCAATGTTTACTTGCTATGATAACAGGTGGCAACTGTTACCATAGTAAATAAACTTAATTCATTTGAATTTTAAGATAATCTAAGCTCATTCACATTCAGCGAATGGACTTAGTCGATCTTAAAAAAAAATAACTGTGGGTGCATGTATTTTAATGAACACAGAGTTCATAGACTATAGTTGAAATGATTTCAGCAATAGTTTTTTTACTGTGTTCCTTTTGCGGTGGTCTTGAACGAATCCAGAAGATGGAGTTACATCAAGGAGATCGTACAAGACGAAAAACAATGAAGAATACTTTCCCCCAAGAGGATTTAACTGCAGGAGGATGGATTCCAGGGTAGGAAATTATTTCTGATGAATTCTTTCGAGGTCTGTAATTTTTTTGTATCATTTTCATAGTAGAATAAATTATTGCAATGTTTACTTGCTATGATAACAGGTGGCAACTGTTACCATAGTAAATAAACTTAATTCATTTGAATTTTAAGATAATCTAAGCTCATTCACATTCAGCGAATGGACTTAGTCGATCTTAAAAAAAAATAACTGTGGGTGCATGTATTTTAATGAACACAGAGTTCATAGACTATAGTTGAAATGATTTCAGCAATAGTTTTTTCACTGTGTTCCTTTTGCGGTGGTCTTGAACGAATCCAGAAGATGGAGTTACATCAAGGAGATCGTACAAGACGAAAAACAATGAAGAATACTTTCCCCCAAGAGGATTTAACTGCAGGAGGATGGATTCCAGGGTAGGAAATTATTTCTGATGAATTCTTTCGAGGTCTGTAATTTTTTTGTATCATTTTCATAGTAGAATAAATTATTGCAATGTTTACTTGCTATGATAACAGGTGGCAACTGTTACCATAGTAAATAAACTTAATTCATTTGAATTTTAAGATAATCTAAGCTCATTCACATTCAGCGAATGGACTTAGTCGATCTTAAAAAAAAATAACTGTGGGTGCATGTATTTTAATGAACACAGAGTTCATAGACTATAGTTGAAATGATTTCAGCAATAGTTTTTTTACTGTGTTCCTTTTGCGGTGGTCTTGAACGAATCCAGAAGATGGAGTTACATCAAGGAGATCGTACAAGACGAAAAACAATGAAGAATACTTTCCCCCAAGAGGATTTAACTGCAGGAGGATGGATTCCAGGGTAGGAAATTATTTCTGATGAATTCTTTCGAGGTCTGTAATTTTTTTGTATCATTTTCATAGTAGAATAAATTATTGCAATGTTTACTTGCTATGATAACAGGTGGCAACTGTTACCATAGTAAATAAACTTAATTCATTTGAATTTTAAGATAATCTAAGCTCATTCACATTCAGCGAATGGACTTAGTCGATCTTAAAAAAAAATAACTGTGGGTGCATGTATTTTAATGAACACAGAGTTCATAGACTATAGTTGAAATGATTTCAGCAATAGTTTTTTCACTGTGTTCCTTTTGCGGTGGTCTTGAACGAATCCAGAAGATGGAGTTACATCAAGGAGATCGTACAAGACGAAAAACAATGAAGAATACTTTCCCCCAAGAGGATTTAACTGCAGGAGGATGGATTCCAGGGTAGGAAATTATTTCTGATGAATTCTTTCGAGGTCTGTAATTTTTTTGTATCATTTTCATAGTAGAATAAATTATTGCAATGTTTACTTGCTATGATAACAGGTGGCAACTGTTACCATAGTAAATAAACTTAATTCATTTGAATTTTAAGATAATCTAAGCTCATTCACATTCAGCGAATGGACTTAGTCGATCTTAAAAAAAAATAACTGTGGGTGCATGTATTTTAATGAACACAGAGTTCATAGACTATAGTTGAAATGATTTCAGCAATAGTTTTTTCACTGTGTTCCTTTTGCGGTGGTCTTGAACGAATCCAGAAGATGGAGTTACATCAAGGAGATCGTACAAGACGAAAAACAATGAAGAATACTTTCCCCCAAGAGGATTTAACTGCAGGAGGATGGATTCCAGGGTAGGAAATTATTTCTGATGAATTCTTTCGAGGTCTGTAATTTTTTTGTATCATTTTCATAGTAGAATAAATTATTGCAATGTTTACTTGCTATGATAACAGGTGGCAACTGTTACCATAGTAAATAAACTTAATTCATTTGAATTTTAAGATAATCTAAGCTCATTCACATTCAGCGAATGGACTTAGTCGATCTTAAAAAAAAATAACTGTGGGTGCATGTATTTTAATGAACACAGAGTTCATAGACTATAGTTGAAATGATTTCAGCAATAGTTTTTTTACTGTGTTCCTTTTGCGGTGGTCTTGAACGAATCCAGAAGATGGAGTTACATCAAGGAGATCGTACAAGACGAAAAACAATGAAGAATACTTTCCCCCAAGAGGATTTAACTGCAGGAGGATGGATTCCAGGGTAGGAAATTATTTCTGATGAATTCTTTCGAGGTCTGTAATTTTTTTGTATCATTTTCATAGTAGAATAAATTATTGCAATGTTTACTTGCTATGATAACAGGTGGCAACTGTTACCATAGTAAATAAACTTAATTCATTTGAATTTTAAGATAATCTAAGCTCATTCACATTCAGCGAATGGACTTAGTCGATCTTAAAAAAAAATAACTGTGGGTGCATGTATTTTAATGAACACAGAGTTCATAGACTATAGTTGAAATGATTTCAGCAATAGTTTTTTCACTGTGTTCCTTTTGCGGTGGTCTTGAACGAATCCAGAAGATGGAGTTACATCAAGGAGATCGTACAAGACGAAAAACAATGAAGAATACTTTCCCCCAAGAGGATTTAACTGCAGGAGGATGGATTCCAGGGTAGGAAATTATTTCTGATGAATTCTTTCGAGGTCTGTAATTTTTTTGTATCATTTTCATAGTAGAATAAATTATTGCAATGTTTACTTGCTATGATAACAGGTGGCAACTGTTACCATAGTAAATAAACTTAATTCATTTGAATTTTAAGATAATCTAAGCTCATTCACATTCAGCGAATGGACTTAGTCGATCTTAAAAAAAAATAACTGTGGGTGCATGTATTTTAATGAACACAGAGTTCATAGACTATAGTTGAAATGATTTCAGCAATAGTTTTTTTACTGTGTTCCTTTTGCGGTGGTCTTGAACGAATCCAGAAGATGGAGTTACATCAAGGAGATCGTACAAGACGAAAAACAATGAAGAATACTTTCCCCCAAGAGGATTTAACTGCAGGAGGATGGATTCCAGGGTAGGAAATTATTTCTGATGAATTCTTTCGAGGTCTGTAATTTTTTTGTATCATTTTCATAGTAGAATAAATTATTGCAATGTTTACTTGCTATGATAACAGGTGGCAACTGTTACCATAGTAAATAAACTTAATTCATTTGAATTTTAAGATAATCTAAGCTCATTCACATTCAGCGAATGGACTTAGTCGATCTTAAAAAAAAATAACTGTGGGTGCATGTATTTTAATGAACACAGAGTTCATAGACTATAGTTGAAATGATTTCAGCAATAGTTTTTTCACTGTGTTCCTTTTGCGGTGGTCTTGAACGAATCCAGAAGATGGAGTTACATCAAGGAGATCGTACAAGACGAAAAACAATGAAGAATACTTTCCCCCAAGAGGATTTAACTGCAGGAGGATGGATTCCAGGGTAGGAAATTATTTCTGATGAATTCTTTCGAGGTCTGTAATTTTTTTGTATCATTTTCATAGTAGAATAAATTATTGCAATGTTTACTTGCTATGATAACAGGTGGCAACTGTTACCATAGTAAATAAACTTAATTCATTTGAATTTTAAGATAATCTAAGCTCATTCACATTCAGCGAATGGACTTAGTCGATCTTAAAAAAAAATAACTGTGGGTGCATGTATTTTAATGAACACAGAGTTCATAGACTATAGTTGAAATGATTTCAGCAATAGTTTTTTTACTGTGTTCCTTTTGCGGTGGTCTTGAACGAATCCAGAAGATGGAGTTACATCAAGGAGATCGTACAAGACGAAAAACAATGAAGAATACTTTCCCCCAAGAGGATTTAACTGCAGGAGGATGGATTCCAGGGTAGGAAATTATTTCTGATGAATTCTTTCGAGGTCTGTAATTTTTTTGTATCATTTTCATAGTAGAATAAATTATTGCAATGTTTACTTGCTATGATAACAGGTGGCAACTGTTACCATAGTAAATAAACTTAATTCATTTGAATTTTAAGATAATCTAAGCTCATTCACATTCAGCGAATGGACTTAGTCGATCTTAAAAAAAAATAACTGTGGGTGCATGTATTTTAATGAACACAGAGTTCATAGACTATAGTTGAAATGATTTCAGCAATACTCTTTTTACTGTGTTCCTTTTGCGGTGGTCTTGAACGAATCCAGAAGATGGAGTTACATCAAGGAGATCGTACAAGACGAAAAACAATGAAGAATACTTTCCCCCAAGAGGATTTAACTGCAGGAGGATGGATTCCAGGGTAGGAAATTATTTCTGATGAATTCTTTCGAGGTCTGTAATTTTTTTGTATCATTTTCATAGTAGAATAAATTATTGCAATGTTTACTTGCTATGATAACAGGTGGCAACTGTTACCATAGTAAATAAACTTAATTCATTTGAATTTTAAGATAATCTAAGCTCATTCACATTCAGCGAATGGACTTAGTCGATCTTAAAAAAAAATAACTGTGGGTGCATGTATTTTAATGAACACAGAGTTCATAGACTATAGTTGAAATGATTTCAGCAATACTCTTTTTACTGTGTTCCTTTTGCGGTGGTCTTGAACGAATCCAGAAGATGGAGTTACATCAAGGAGATCGTACAAGACGAAAAACAATGAAGAATACTTTCCCCCAAGAGGATTTAACTGCAGGAGGATGGATTCCAGGGTAGGAAATTATTTCTGATGAATTCTTTCGAGGTCTGTAATTTTTTTGTATCATTTTCATAGTAGAATAAATTATTGCAATGTTTACTTGCTATGATAACAGGTGGCAACTGTTACCATAGTAAATAAACTTAATTCATTTGAATTTTAAGATAATCTAAGCTCATTCACATTCAGCGAATGGACTTAGTCGATCTTAAAAAAAAATAACTGTGGGTGCATGTATTTTAATGAACACAGAGTTCATAGACTATAGTTGAAATGATTTCAGCAATACTCTTTTTACTGTGTTCCTTTTGCGGTGGTCTTGAACGAATCCAGAAGATGGAGTTACATCAAGGAGATCGTACAAGACGAAAAACAATGAAGAATACTTTCCCCCAAGAGGATTTAACTGCAGGAGGATGGATTCCAGGGTAGGAAATTATTTCTGATGAATTCTTTCGAGGTCTGTAATTTTTTTGTATCATTTTCATAGTAGAATAAATTATTGCAATGTTTACTTGCTATGATAACAGGTGGCAACTGTTACCATAGTAAATAAACTTAATTCATTTGAATTTTAAGATAATCTAAGCTCATTCACATTCAGCGAATGGACTTAGTCGATCTTAAAAAAAAATAACTGTGGGTGCATGTATTTTAATGAACACAGAGTTCATAGACTATAGTTGAAATGATTTCAGCAATACTCTTTTTACTGTGTTCCTTTTGCGGTGGTCTTGAACGAATCCAGAAGATGGAGTTACATCAAGGAGATCGTACAAGACGAAAAACAATGAAGAATACTTTCCCCCAAGAGGATTTAACTGCAGGAGGATGGATTCCAGGGTAGGAAATTATTTCTGATGAATTCTTTCGAGGTCTGTAATTTTTTTGTATCATTTTCATAGTAGAATAAATTATTGCAATGTTTACTTGCTATGATAACAGGTGGCAACTGTTACCATAGTAAATAAACTTAATTCATTTGAATTTTAAGATAATCTAAGCTCATTCACATTCAGCGAATGGACTTAGTCGATCTTAAAAAAAAATAACTGTGGGTGCATGTATTTTAATGAACACAGAGTTCATAGACTATAGTTGAAATGATTTCAGCAATACTCTTTTTACTGTGTTCCTTTTGCGGTGGTCTTGAACGAATCCAGAAGATGGAGTTACATCAAGGAGATCGTACAAGACGAAAAACAATGAAGAATACTTTCCCCCAAGAGGATTTAACTGCAGGAGGATGGATTCCAGGGTAGGAAATTATTTCTGATGAATTCTTTCGAGGTCTGTAATTTTTTTGTATCATTTTCATAGTAGAATAAATTATTGCAATGTTTACTTGCTATGATAACAGGTGGCAACTGTTACCATAGTAAATAAACTTAATTCATTTGAATTTTAAGATAATCTAAGCTCATTCACATTCAGCGAATGGACTTAGTCGATCTTAAAAAAAAATAACTGTGGGTGCATGTATTTTAATGAACACAGAGTTCATAGACTATAGTTGAAATGATTTCAGCAATACTCTTTTTACTGTGTTCCTTTTGCGGTGGTCTTGAACGAATCCAGAAGATGGAGTTACATCAAGGAGATCGTACAAGACGAAAAACAATGAAGAATACTTTCCCCCAAGAGGATTTAACTGCAGGAGGATGGATTCCAGGGTAGGAAATTATTTCTGATGAATTCTTTCGAGGTCTGTAATTTTTTTGTATCATTTTCATAGTAGAATAAATTATTGCAATGTTTACTTGCTATGATAACAGGTGGCAACTGTTACCATAGTAAATAAACTTAATTCATTTGAATTTTAAGATAATCTAAGCTCATTCACATTCAGCGAATGGACTTAGTCGATCTTAAAAAAAAATAACTGTGGGTGCATGTATTTTAATGAACACAGAGTTCATAGACTATAGTTGAAATGATTTCAGCAATAGTTTTTTCACTGTGTTCCTTTTGCGGTGGTCTTGAACGAATCCAGAAGATGGAGTTACATCAAGGAGATCGTACAAGACGAAAAACAATGAAGAATACTTTCCCCCAAGAGGATTTAACTGCAGGAGGATGGATTCCAGGGTAGGAAATTATTTCTGATGAATTCTTTCGAGGTCTGTAATTTTTTTGTATCATTTTCATAGTAGAATAAATTATTGCAATGTTTACTTGCTATGATAACAGGTGGCAACTGTTACCATAGTAAATAAACTTAATTCATTTGAATTTTAAGATAATCTAAGCTCATTCACATTCAGCGAATGGACTTAGTCGATCTTAAAAAAAAATAACTGTGGGTGCATGTATTTTAATGAACACAGAGTTCATAGACTATAGTTGAAATGATTTCAGCAATAGTTTTTTTACTGTGTTCCTTTTGCGGTGGTCTTGAACGAATCCAGAAGATGGAGTTACATCAAGGAGATCGTACAAGACGAAAAACAATGAAGAATACTTTCCCCCAAGAGGATTTAACTGCAGGAGGATGGATTCCAGGGTAGGAAATTATTTCTGATGAATTCTTTCGAGGTCTGTAATTTTTTTGTATCATTTTCATAGTAGAATAAATTATTGCAATGTTTACTTGCTATGATAACAGGTGGCAACTGTTACCATAGTAAATAAACTTAATTCATTTGAATTTTAAGATAATCTAAGCTCATTCACATTCAGCGAATGGACTTAGTCGATCTTAAAAAAAAATAACTGTGGGTGCATGTATTTTAATGAACACAGAGTTCATAGACTATAGTTGAAATGATTTCAGCAATAGTTTTTTCACTGTGTTCCTTTTGCGGTGGTCTTGAACGAATCCAGAAGATGGAGTTACATCAAGGAGATCGTACAAGACGAAAAACAATGAAGAATACTTTCCCCCAAGAGGATTTAACTGCAGGAGGATGGATTCCAGGGTAGGAAATTATTTCTGATGAATTCTTTCGAGGTCTGTAATTTTTTTGTATCATTTTCATAGTAGAATAAATTATTGCAATGTTTACTTGCTATGATAACAGGTGGCAACTGTTACCATAGTAAATAAACTTAATTCATTTGAATTTTAAGATAATCTAAGCTCATTCACATTCAGCGAATGGACTTAGTCGATCTTAAAAAAAAATAACTGTGGGTGCATGTATTTTAATGAACACAGAGTTCATAGACTATAGTTGAAATGATTTCAGCAATAGTTTTTTTACTGTGTTCCTTTTGCGGTGGTCTTGAACGAATCCAGAAGATGGAGTTACATCAAGGAGATCGTACAAGACGAAAAACAATGAAGAATACTTTCCCCCAAGAGGATTTAACTGCAGGAGGATGGATTCCAGGGTAGGAAATTATTTCTGATGAATTCTTTCGAGGTCTGTAATTTTTTTGTATCATTTTCATAGTAGAATAAATTATTGCAATGTTTACTTGCTATGATAACAGGTGGCAACTGTTACCATAGTAAATAAACTTAATTCATTTGAATTTTAAGATAATCTAAGCTCATTCACATTCAGCGAATGGACTTAGTCGATCTTAAAAAAAAATAACTGTGGGTGCATGTATTTTAATGAACACAGAGTTCATAGACTATAGTTGAAATGATTTCAGCAATAGTTTTTTCACTGTGTTCCTTTTGCGGTGGTCTTGAACGAATCCAGAAGATGGAGTTACATCAAGGAGATCGTACAAGACGAAAAACAATGAAGAATACTTTCCCCCAAGAGGATTTAACTGCAGGAGGATGGATTCCAGGGTAGGAAATTATTTCTGATGAATTCTTTCGAGGTCTGTAATTTTTTTGTATCATTTTCATAGTAGAATAAATTATTGCAATGTTTACTTGCTATGATAACAGGTGGCAACTGTTACCATAGTAAATAAACTTAATTCATTTGAATTTTAAGATAATCTAAGCTCATTCACATTCAGCGAATGGACTTAGTCGATCTTAAAAAAAAATAACTGTGGGTGCATGTATTTTAATGAACACAGAGTTCATAGACTATAGTTGAAATGATTTCAGCAATAGTTTTTTCACTGTGTTCCTTTTGCGGTGGTCTTGAACGAATCCAGAAGATGGAGTTACATCAAGGAGATCGTACAAGACGAAAAACAATGAAGAATACTTTCCCCCAAGAGGATTTAACTGCAGGAGGATGGATTCCAGGGTAGGAAATTATTTCTGATGAATTCTTTCGAGGTCTGTAATTTTTTTGTATCATTTTCATAGTAGAATAAATTATTGCAATGTTTACTTGCTATGATAACAGGTGGCAACTGTTACCATAGTAAATAAACTTAATTCATTTGAATTTTAAGATAATCTAAGCTCATTCACATTCAGCGAATGGACTTAGTCGATCTTAAAAAAAAATAACTGTGGGTGCATGTATTTTAATGAACACAGAGTTCATAGACTATAGTTGAAATGATTTCAGCAATAGTTTTTTTACTGTGTTCCTTTTGCGGTGGTCTTGAACGAATCCAGAAGATGGAGTTACATCAAGGAGATCGTACAAGACGAAAAACAATGAAGAATACTTTCCCCCAAGAGGATTTAACTGCAGGAGGATGGATTCCAGGGTAGGAAATTATTTCTGATGAATTCTTTCGAGGTCTGTAATTTTTTTGTATCATTTTCATAGTAGAATAAATTATTGCAATGTTTACTTGCTATGATAACAGGTGGCAACTGTTACCATAGTAAATAAACTTAATTCATTTGAATTTTAAGATAATCTAAGCTCATTCACATTCAGCGAATGGACTTAGTCGATCTTAAAAAAAAATAACTGTGGGTGCATGTATTTTAATGAACACAGAGTTCATAGACTATAGTTGAAATGATTTCAGCAATAGTTTTTTCACTGTGTTCCTTTTGCGGTGGTCTTGAACGAATCCAGAAGATGGAGTTACATCAAGGAGATCGTACAAGACGAAAAACAATGAAGAATACTTTCCCCCAAGAGGATTTAACTGCAGGAGGATGGATTCCAGGGTAGGAAATTATTTCTGATGAATTCTTTCGAGGTCTGTAATTTTTTTGTATCATTTTCATAGTAGAATAAATTATTGCAATGTTTACTTGCTATGATAACAGGTGGCAACTGTTACCATAGTAAATAAACTTAATTCATTTGAATTTTAAGATAATCTAAGCTCATTCACATTCAGCGAATGGACTTAGTCGATCTTAAAAAAAAATAACTGTGGGTGCATGTATTTTAATGAACACAGAGTTCATAGACTATAGTTGAAATGATTTCAGCAATAGTTTTTTTACTGTGTTCCTTTTGCGGTGGTCTTGAACGAATCCAGAAGATGGAGTTACATCAAGGAGATCGTACAAGACGAAAAACAATGAAGAATACTTTCCCCCAAGAGGATTTAACTGCAGGAGGATGGATTCCAGGGTAGGAAATTATTTCTGATGAATTCTTTCGAGGTCTGTAATTTTTTTGTATCATTTTCATAGTAGAATAAATTATTGCAATGTTTACTTGCTATGATAACAGGTGGCAACTGTTACCATAGTAAATAAACTTAATTCATTTGAATTTTAAGATAATCTAAGCTCATTCACATTCAGCGAATGGACTTAGTCGATCTTAAAAAAAAATAACTGTGGGTGCATGTATTTTAATGAACACAGAGTTCATAGACTATAGTTGAAATGATTTCAGCAATAGTTTTTTCACTGTGTTCCTTTTGCGGTGGTCTTGAACGAATCCAGAAGATGGAGTTACATCAAGGAGATCGTACAAGACGAAAAACAATGAAGAATACTTTCCCCCAAGAGGATTTAACTGCAGGAGGATGGATTCCAGGGTAGGAAATTATTTCTGATGAATTCTTTCGAGGTCTGTAATTTTTTTGTATCATTTTCATAGTAGAATAAATTATTGCAATGTTTACTTGCTATGATAACAGGTGGCAACTGTTACCATAGTAAATAAACTTAATTCATTTGAATTTTAAGATAATCTAAGCTCATTCACATTCAGCGAATGGACTTAGTCGATCTTAAAAAAAAATAACTGTGGGTGCATGTATTTTAATGAACACAGAGTTCATAGACTATAGTTGAAATGATTTCAGCAATAGTTTTTTTACTGTGTTCCTTTTGCGGTGGTCTTGAACGAATCCAGAAGATGGAGTTACATCAAGGAGATCGTACAAGACGAAAAACAATGAAGAATACTTTCCCCCAAGAGGATTTAACTGCAGGAGGATGGATTCCAGGGTAGGAAATTATTTCTGATGAATTCTTTCGAGGTCTGTAATTTTTTTGTATCATTTTCATAGTAGAATAAATTATTGCAATGTTTACTTGCTATGATAACAGGTGGCAACTGTTACCATAGTAAATAAACTTAATTCATTTGAATTTTAAGATAATCTAAGCTCATTCACATTCAGCGAATGGACTTAGTCGATCTTAAAAAAAAATAACTGTGGGTGCATGTATTTTAATGAACACAGAGTTCATAGACTATAGTTGAAATGATTTCAGCAATACTCTTTTTACTGTGTTCCTTTTGCGGTGGTCTTGAACGAATCCAGAAGATGGAGTTACATCAAGGAGATCGTACAAGACGAAAAACAATGAAGAATACTTTCCCCCAAGAGGATTTAACTGCAGGAGGATGGATTCCAGGGTAGGAAATTATTTCTGATGAATTCTTTCGAGGTCTGTAATTTTTTTGTATCATTTTCATAGTAGAATAAATTATTGCAATGTTTACTTGCTATGATAACAGGTGGCAACTGTTACCATAGTAAATAAACTTAATTCATTTGAATTTTAAGATAATCTAAGCTCATTCACATTCAGCGAATGGACTTAGTCTATCTTAAAAAAAAATAACTGTGGGTGCATGTATTTTAATGAACACAGAGTTCATAGACTATAGTTGAAATGATTTCAGCAATAGTTTTTTCACTGTGTTCCTTTTGCGGTGGTCTTGAACGAATCCAGAAGATGGAGTTACATCAAGGAGATCGTACAAGACGAAAAACAATGAAGAATACTTTCCCCCAAGAGGATTTAACTGCAGGAGGATGGATTCCAGGGTAGGAAATTATTTCTGATGAATTCTTTCGAGGTCTGTAATTTTTTTGTATCATTTTCATAGTAGAATAAATTATTGCAATGTTTACTTGCTATGATAACAGGTGGCAACTGTTACCATAGTAAATAAACTTAATTCATTTGAATTTTAAGATAATCTAAGCTCATTCACATTCAGCGAATGGACTTAGTCTATCTTAAAAAAAAATAACTGTGGGTGCATGTATTTTAATGAACACAGAGTTCATAGACTATAGTTGAAATGATTTCAGCAATAGTTTTTTCACTGTGTTCCTTTTGCGGTGGTCTTGAACGAATCCAGAAGATGGAGTTACATCAAGGAGATCGTACAAGACGAAAAACAATGAAGAATACTTTCCCCCAAGAGGATTTAACTGCAGGAGGATGGATTCCAGGGTAGGAAATTATTTCTGATGAATTCTTTCGAGGTCTGTAATTTTTTTGTATCATTTTCATAGTAGAATAAATTATTGTAATGTTTACTTGCTATGATAACAGGTGGCAACTGTTACCATAGTAAATAAACTTAATTCATTTGAATTTTAAGATAATCTAAGCCCATTCACATTCAGTGAATGGACTTAGTCGATCTTAAAAAAAAATAACTGTGGGTGCATGTATTTTAATGAACACAGAGTTCATAGACTATAGTTGAAATGATTTCAGCAATACTCTTTTTACTGTGTTCCTTTTGCGGTGGTCTTGAACGAATCCAGAAGATGGAGTTACATCAAGGAGATCGTACAAGACGAAAAACAATGAAGAATACTTTCCCCCAAGAGGATTTAACTGCAGGAGGATGGATTCCAGGGTAGGAAATTATTTCTGATGAATTCTTTCGAGGTCTGTAATTTTTTTGTATCATTTTCATAGTAGAATAAATTATTGCAATGTTTACTTGCTATGATAACAGGTGGCAACTGTTACCATAGTAAATAAACTTAATTCATTTGAATTTTAAGATAATCTAAGCCCATTCACATTCAGTGAATGGACTTAGTCGATCTTAAAAAAAAATAACTGTGGGTGCATGTATTTTAATGAACACAGAGTTCATAGACTATAGTTGAAATGATTTCAGCAATACTCTTTTTACTGTGTTCCTTTTGCGGTGGTCTTGAACGAATCCAGAAGATGGAGTTACATCAAGGAGATCGTACAAGACGAAAAACAATGAAGAATACTTTCCCCCAAGAGGATTTAACTGCAGGAGGATGGATTCCAGGGTAGGAAATTATTTCTGATGAATTCTTTCGAGGTCTGTAATTTTTTTGTATCATTTTCATAGTAGAATAAATTATTGCAATGTTTACTTGCTATGATAACAGGTGGCAACTGTTACCATAGTAAATAAACTTAATTCATTTGAATTTTAAGATAATCTAAGCTCATTCACATTCAGTGAATGGACTTAGTCGATCTTAAAAAAAAATAACTGTGGGTGCATGTATTTTAATGAACACAGAGTTCATAGACTATAGTTGAAATGATTTCAGCAATAGTTTTTTTACTGTGTTCCTTTTGCGGTGGTCTTGAACGAATCCAGAAGATGGAGTTACATCAAGGAGATCGTACAAGACGAAAAACAATGAAGAATACTTTCCCCCAAGAGGATTTAACTGCAGGAGGATGGATTCCAGGGTAGGAAATTATTTCTGATGAATTCTTTCGAGGTCTGTAATTTTTTTGTATCATTTTCATAGTAGAATAAATTATTGCAATGTTTACTTGCTATGATAACAGGTGGCAACTGTTACCATAGTAAATAAACTTAATTCATTTGAATTTTAAGATAATCTAAGCTCATTCACATTCAGCGAATGGACTTAGTCTATCTTAAAAAAAAATAACTGTGGGTGCATGTATTTTAATGAACACAGAGTTCATAGACTATAGTTGAAATGATTTCAGCAATAGTTTTTTCACTGTGTTCCTTTTGCGGTGGTCTTGAACGAATCCAGAAGATGGAGTTACATCAAGGAGATCGTACAAGACGAAAAACAATGAAGAATACTTTCCCCCAAGAGGATTTAACTGCAGGAGGATGGATTCCAGGGTAGGAAATTATTTCTGATGAATTCTTTCGAGGTCTGTAATTTTTTTGTATCATTTTCATAGTAGAATAAATTATTGCAATGTTTACTTGCTATGATAACAGGTGGCAACTGTTACCATAGTAAATAAACTTAATTCATTTGAATTTTAAGATAATCTAAGCTCATTCACATTCAGCGAATGGACTTAGTCGATCTTAAAAAAAAATAACTGTGGGTGCATGTATTTTAATGAACACAGAGTTCATAGACTATAGTTGAAATGATTTCAGCAATACTCTTTTTACTGTGTTCCTTTTGCGGTGGTCTTGAACGAATCCAGAAGATGGAGTTACATCAAGGAGATCGTACAAGACGAAAAACAATGAAGAATACTTTCCCCCAAGAGGATTTAACTGCAGGAGGATGGATTCCAGGGTAGGAAATTATTTCTGATGAATTCTTTCGAGGTCTGTAATTTTTTTGTATCATTTTCATAGTAGAATAAATTATTGCAATGTTTACTTGCTATGATAACAGGTGGCAACTGTTACCATAGTAAATAAACTTAATTCATTTGAATTTTAAGATAATCTAAGCTCATTCACATTCAGCGAATGGACTTAGTCTATCTTAAAAAAAAATAACTGTGGGTGCATGTATTTTAATGAACACAGAGTTCATAGACTATAGTTGAAATGATTTCAGCAATAGTTTTTTCACTGTGTTCCTTTTGCGGTGGTCTTGAACGAATCCAGAAGATGGAGTTACATCAAGGAGATCGTACAAGACGAAAAACAATGAAGAATACTTTCCCCCAAGAGGATTTAACTGCAGGAGGATGGATTCCAGGGTAGGAAATTATTTCTGATGAATTCTTTCGAGGTCTGTAATTTTTTTGTATCATTTTCATAGTAGAATAAATTATTGCAATGTTTACTTGCTATGATAACAGGTGGCAACTGTTACCATAGTAAATAAACTTAATTCATTTGAATTTTAAGATAATCTAAGCTCATTCACATTCAGCGAATGGACTTAGTCTATCTTAAAAAAAAATAACTGTGGGTGCATGTATTTTAATGAACACAGAGTTCATAGACTATAGTTGAAATGATTTCAGCAATAGTTTTTTCACTGTGTTCCTTTTGCGGTGGTCTTGAACGAATCCAGAAGATGGAGTTACATCAAGGAGATCGTACAAGACGAAAAACAATGAAGAATACTTTCCCCCAAGAGGATTTAACTGCAGGAGGATGGATTCCAGGGTAGGAAATTATTTCTGATGAATTCTTTCGAGGTCTGTAATTTTTTTGTATCATTTTCATAGTAGAATAAATTATTGCAATGTTTACTTGCTATGATAACAGGTGGCAACTGTTACCATAGTAAATAAACTTAATTCATTTGAATTTTAAGATAATCTAAGCTCATTCACATTCAGCGAATGGACTTAGTCGATCTTAAAAAAAAATAACTGTGGGTGCATGTATTTTAATGAACACAGAGTTCATAGACTATAGTTGAAATGATTTCAGCAATACTCTTTTTACTGTGTTCCTTTTGCGGTGGTCTTGAACGAATCCAGAAGATGGAGTTACATCAAGGAGATCGTACAAGACGAAAAACAATGAAGAATACTTTCCCCCAAGAGGATTTAACTGCAGGAGGATGGATTCCAGGGTAGGAAATTATTTCTGATGAATTCTTTCGAGGTCTGTAATTTTTTTGTATCATTTTCATAGTAGAATAAATTATTGCAATGTTTACTTGCTATGATAACAGGTGGCAACTGTTACCATAGTAAATAAACTTAATTCATTTGAATTTTAAGATAATCTAAGCTCATTCACATTCAGCGAATGGACTTAGTCTATCTTAAAAAAAAATAACTGTGGGTGCATGTATTTTAATGAACACAGAGTTCATAGACTATAGTTGAAATGATTTCAGCAATACTCTTTTTACTGTGTTCCTTTTGCGGTGGTCTTGAACGAATCCAGAAGATGGAGTTACATCAAGGAGATCGTACAAGACGAAAAACAATGAAGAATACTTTCCCCCAAGAGGATTTAACTGCAGGAGGATGGATTCCAGGGTAGGAAATTATTTCTGATGAATTCTTTCGAGGTCTGTAATTTTTTTGTATCATTTTCATAGTAGAATAAATTATTGCAATGTTTACTTGCTATGATAACAGGTGGCAACTGTTACCATAGTAAATAAACTTAATTCATTTGAATTTTAAGATAATCTAAGCTCATTCACATTCAGCGAATGGACTTAGTCTATCTTAAAAAAAAATAACTGTGGGTGCATGTATTTTAATGAACACAGAGTTCATAGACTATAGTTGAAATGATTTCAGCAATAGTTTTTTCACTGTGTTCCTTTTGCGGTGGTCTTGAACGAATCCAGAAGATGGAGTTACATCAAGGAGATCGTACAAGACGAAAAACAATGAAGAATACTTTCCCCCAAGAGGATTTAACTGCAGGAGGATGGATTCCAGGGTAGGAAATTATTTCTGATGAATTCTTTCGAGGTCTGTAATTTTTTTGTATCATTTTCATAGTAGAATAAATTATTGCAATGTTTACTTGCTATGATAACAGGTGGCAACTGTTACCATAGTAAATAAACTTAATTCATTTGAATTTTAAGATAATCTAAGCTCATTCACATTCAGCGAATGGACTTAGTCGATCTTAAAAAAAAATAACTGTGGGTGCATGTATTTTAATGAACACAGAGTTCATAGACTATAGTTGAAATGATTTCAGCAATACTCTTTTTACTGTGTTCCTTTTGCGGTGGTCTTGAACGAATCCAGAAGATGGAGTTACATCAAGGAGATCGTACAAGACGAAAAACAATGAAGAATACTTTCCCCCAAGAGGATTTAACTGCAGGAGGATGGATTCCAGGGTAGGAAATTATTTCTGATGAATTCTTTCGAGGTCTGTAATTTTTTTGTATCATTTTCATAGTAGAATAAATTATTGCAATGTTTACTTGCTATGATAACAGGTGGCAACTGTTACCATAGTAAATAAACTTAATTCATTTGAATTTTAAGATAATCTAAGCTCATTCACATTCAGCGAATGGACTTAGTCTATCTTAAAAAAAAATAACTGTGGGTGCATGTATTTTAATGAACACAGAGTTCATAGACTATAGTTGAAATGATTTCAGCAATAGTTTTTTCACTGTGTTCCTTTTGCGGTGGTCTTGAACGAATCCAGAAGATGGAGTTACATCAAGGAGATCGTACAAGACGAAAAACAATGAAGAATACTTTCCCCCAAGAGGATTTAACTGCAGGAGGATGGATTCCAGGGTAGGAAATTATTTCTGATGAATTCTTTCGAGGTCTGTAATTTTTTTGTATCATTTTCATAGTAGAATAAATTATTGCAATGTTTACTTGCTATGATAACAGGTGGCAACTGTTACCATAGTAAATAAACTTAATTCATTTGAATTTTAAGATAATCTAAGCTCATTCACATTCAGCGAATGGACTTAGTCTATCTTAAAAAAAAATAACTGTGGGTGCATGTATTTTAATGAACACAGAGTTCATAGACTATAGTTGAAATGATTTCAGCAATAGTTTTTTCACTGTGTTCCTTTTGCGGTGGTCTTGAACGAATCCAGAAGATGGAGTTACATCAAGGAGATCGTACAAGACGAAAAACAATGAAGAATACTTTCCCCCAAGAGGATTTAACTGCAGGAGGATGGATTCCAGGGTAGGAAATTATTTCTGATGAATTCTTTCGAGGTCTGTAATTTTTTTGTATCATTTTCATAGTAGAATAAATTATTGTAATGTTTACTTGCTATGATAACAGGTGGCAACTGTTACCATAGTAAATAAACTTAATTCATTTGAATTTTAAGATAATCTAAGCCCATTCACATTCAGTGAATGGACTTAGTCGATCTTAAAAAAAAATAACTGTGGGTGCATGTATTTTAATGAACACAGAGTTCATAGACTATAGTTGAAATGATTTCAGCAATACTCTTTTTACTGTGTTCCTTTTGCGGTGGTCTTGAACGAATCCAGAAGATGGAGTTACATCAAGGAGATCGTACAAGACGAAAAACAATGAAGAATACTTTCCCCCAAGAGGATTTAACTGCAGGAGGATGGATTCCAGGGTAGGAAATTATTTCTGATGAATTCTTTCGAGGTCTGTAATTTTTTTGTATCATTTTCATAGTAGAATAAATTATTGCAATGTTTACTTGCTATGATAACAGGTGGCAACTGTTACCATAGTAAATAAACTTAATTCATTTGAATTTTAAGATAATCTAAGCCCATTCACATTCAGTGAATGGACTTAGTCGATCTTAAAAAAAAATAACTGTGGGTGCATGTATTTTAATGAACACAGAGTTCATAGACTATAGTTGAAATGATTTCAGCAATACTCTTTTTACTGTGTTCCTTTTGCGGTGGTCTTGAACGAATCCAGAAGATGGAGTTACATCAAGGAGATCGTACAAGACGAAAAACAATGAAGAATACTTTCCCCCAAGAGGATTTAACTGCAGGAGGATGGATTCCAGGGTAGGAAATTATTTCTGATGAATTCTTTCGAGGTCTGTAATTTTTTTGTATCATTTTCATAGTAGAATAAATTATTGCAATGTTTACTTGCTATGATAACAGGTGGCAACTGTTACCATAGTAAATAAACTTAATTCATTTGAATTTTAAGATAATCTAAGCTCATTCACATTCAGTGAATGGACTTAGTCGATCTTAAAAAAAAATAACTGTGGGTGCATGTATTTTAATGAACACAGAGTTCATAGACTATAGTTGAAATGATTTCAGCAATAGTTTTTTTACTGTGTTCCTTTTGCGGTGGTCTTGAACGAATCCAGAAGATGGAGTTACATCAAGGAGATCGTACAAGACGAAAAACAATGAAGAATACTTTCCCCCAAGAGGATTTAACTGCAGGAGGATGGATTCCAGGGTAGGAAATTATTTCTGATGAATTCTTTCGAGGTCTGTAATTTTTTTGTATCATTTTCATAGTAGAATAAATTATTGCAATGTTTACTTGCTATGATAACAGGTGGCAACTGTTACCATAGTAAATAAACTTAATTCATTTGAATTTTAAGATAATCTAAGCTCATTCACATTCAGCGAATGGACTTAGTCTATCTTAAAAAAAAATAACTGTGGGTGCATGTATTTTAATGAACACAGAGTTCATAGACTATAGTTGAAATGATTTCAGCAATAGTTTTTTCACTGTGTTCCTTTTGCGGTGGTCTTGAACGAATCCAGAAGATGGAGTTACATCAAGGAGATCGTACAAGACGAAAAACAATGAAGAATACTTTCCCCCAAGAGGATTTAACTGCAGGAGGATGGATTCCAGGGTAGGAAATTATTTCTGATGAATTCTTTCGAGGTCTGTAATTTTTTTGTATCATTTTCATAGTAGAATAAATTATTGCAATGTTTACTTGCTATGATAACAGGTGGCAACTGTTACCATAGTAAATAAACTTAATTCATTTGAATTTTAAGATAATCTAAGCCCATTCACATTCAGTGAATGGACTTAGTCGATCTTAAAAAAAAATAACTGTGGGTGCATGTATTTTAATGAACACAGAGTTCATAGACTATAGTTGAAATGATTTCAGCAATACTCTTTTTACTGTGTTCCTTTTGCGGTGGTCTTGAACGAATCCAGAAGATGGAGTTACATCAAGGAGATCGTACAAGACGAAAAACAATGAAGAATACTTTCCCCCAAGAGGATTTAACTGCAGGAGGATGGATTCCAGGGTAGGAAATTATTTCTGATGAATTCTTTCGAGGTCTGTAATTTTTTTGTATCATTTTCATAGTAGAATAAATTATTGCAATGTTTACTTGCTATGATAACAGGTGGCAACTGTTACCATAGTAAATAAACTTAATTCATTTGAATTTTAAGATAATCTAAGCCCATTCACATTCAGTGAATGGACTTAGTCGATCTTAAAAAAAAATAACTGTGGGTGCATGTATTTTAATGAACACAGAGTTCATAGACTATAGTTGAAATGATTTCAGCAATACTCTTTTTACTGTGTTCCTTTTGCGGTGGTCTTGAACGAATCCAGAAGATGGAGTTACATCAAGGAGATCGTACAAGACGAAAAACAATGAAGAATACTTTCCCCCAAGAGGATTTAACTGCAGGAGGATGGATTCCAGGGTAGGAAATTATTTCTGATGAATTCTTTCGAGGTCTGTAATTTTTTTGTATCATTTTCATAGTAGAATAAATTATTGCAATGTTTACTTGCTATGATAACAGGTGGCAACTGTTACCATAGTAAATAAACTTAATTCATTTGAATTTTAAGATAATCTAAGCTCATTCACATTCAGCGAATGGACTTAGTCGATCTTAAAAAAAAATAACTGTGGGTGCATGTATTTTAATGAACACAGAGTTCATAGACTATAGTTGAAATGATTTCAGCAATAGTTTTTTTACTGTGTTCCTTTTGCGGTGGTCTTGAACGAATCCAGAAGATGGAGTTACATCAAGGAGATCGTACAAGACGAAAAACAATGAAGAATACTTTCCCCCAAGAGGATTTAACTGCAGGAGGATGGATTCCAGGGTAGGAAATTATTTCTGATGAATTCTTTCGAGGTCTGTAATTTTTTTGTATCATTTTCATAGTAGAATAAATTATTGCAATGTTTACTTGCTATGATAACAGGTGGCAACTGTTACCATAGTAAATAAACTTAATTCATTTGAATTTTAAGATAATCTAAGCTCATTCACATTCAGCGAATGGACTTAGTCGATCTTAAAAAAAAATAACTGTGGGTGCATGTATTTTAATGAACACAGAGTTCATAGACTATAGTTGAAATGATTTCAGCAATAGTTTTTTCACTGTGTTCCTTTTGCGGTGGTCTTGAACGAATCCAGAAGATGGAGTTACATCAAGGAGATCGTACAAGACGAAAAACAATGAAGAATACTTTCCCCCAAGAGGATTTAACTGCAGGAGGATGGATTCCAGGGTAGGAAATTATTTCTGATGAATTCTTTCGAGGTCTGTAATTTTTTTGTATCATTTTCATAGTAGAATAAATTATTGCAATGTTTACTTGCTATGATAACAGGTGGCAACTGTTACCATAGTAAATAAACTTAATTCATTTGAATTTTAAGATAATCTAAGCCCATTCACATTCAGTGAATGGACTTAGTCGATCTTAAAAAAAAATAACTGTGGGTGCATGTATTTTAATGAACACAGAGTTCATAGACTATAGTTGAAATGATTTCAGCAATACTCTTTTTACTGTGTTCCTTTTGCGGTGGTCTTGAACGAATCCAGAAGATGGAGTTACATCAAGGAGATCGTACAAGACGAAAAACAATGAAGAATACTTTCCCCCAAGAGGATTTAACTGCAGGAGGATGGATTCCAGGGTAGGAAATTATTTCTGATGAATTCTTTCGAGGTCTGTAATTTTTTTGTATCATTTTCATAGTAGAATAAATTATTGCAATGTTTACTTGCTATGATAACAGGTGGCAACTGTTACCATAGTAAATAAACTTAATTCATTTGAATTTTAAGATAATCTAAGCCCATTCACATTCAGTGAATGGACTTAGTCGATCTTAAAAAAAAATAACTGTGGGTGCATGTATTTTAATGAACACAGAGTTCATAGACTATAGTTGAAATGATTTCAGCAATACTCTTTTTACTGTGTTCCTTTTGCGGTGGTCTTGAACGAATCCAGAAGATGGAGTTACATCAAGGAGATCGTACAAGACGAAAAACAATGAAGAATACTTTCCCCCAAGAGGATTTAACTGCAGGAGGATGGATTCCAGGGTAGGAATATATTTCTGATGAATTCTTTCGAGGTCTGTAATTTTTTTGTATCATTTTCATAGTAGAATAAATTATTGCAATGTTTACTTGCTATGATAACAGGTGGCAACTGTTACCATAGTAAATAAACTTAATTCATTTGAATTTTAAGATAATCTAAGCTCATTCACATTCAGCGAATGGACTTAGTCGATCTTAAAAAAAAATAACTGTGGGTGCATGTATTTTAATGAACACAGAGTTCATAGACTATAGTTGAAATGATTTCAGCAATAGTTTTTTCACTGTGTTCCTTTTGCGGTGGTCTTGAACGAATCCAGAAGATGGAGTTACATCAAGGAGATCGTACAAGACGAAAAACAATGAAGAATACTTTCCCCCAAGAGGATTTAACTGCAGGAGGATGGATTCCAGGGTAGGAAATTATTTCTGATGAATTCTTTCGAGGTCTGTAATTTTTTTGTATCATTTTCATAGTAGAATAAATTATTGCAATGTTTACTTGCTATGATAACAGGTGGCAACTGTTACCATAGTAAATAAACTTAATTCATTTGAATTTTAAGATAATCTAAGCCCATTCACATTCAGTGAATGGACTTAGTCGATCTTAAAAAAAAATAACTGTGGGTGCATGTATTTTAATGAACACAGAGTTCATAGACTATAGTTGAAATGATTTCAGCAATACTCTTTTTACTGTGTTCCTTTTGCGGTGGTCTTGAACGAATCCAGAAGATGGAGTTACATCAAGGAGATCGTACAAGACGAAAAACAATGAAGAATACTTTCCCCCAAGAGGATTTAACTGCAGGAGGATGGATTCCAGGGTAGGAAATTATTTCTGATGAATTCTTTCGAGGTCTGTAATTTTTTTGTATCATTTTCATAGTAGAATAAATTATTGCAATGTTTACTTGCTATGATAACAGGTGGCAACTGTTACCATAGTAAATAAACTTAATTCATTTGAATTTTAAGATAATCTAAGCTCATTCACATTCAGTGAATGGACTTAGTCGATCTTAAAAAAAAATAACTGTGGGTGCATGTATTTTAATGAACACAGAGTTCATAGACTATAGTTGAAATGATTTCAGCAATACTCTTTTTACTGTGTTCCTTTTGCGGTGGTCTTGAACGGATCCAGAAGATGGAGTTACATCAAGGAGATCGTACAAGACGAAAAACAATGAAGAATACTTTCCCCCAAGAGGATTTAACTGCAGGAGGATGGATTCCAGGGTAGGAAATTATTTCTGATGAATTCTTTCGAGGTCTGTAATTTTTTTGTATCATTTTCATAGTAGAATAAATTATTGCAATGTTTACTTGCTATGATAACAGGTGGCAACTGTTACCATAGTAAATAAACTTAATTCATTTGAATTTTAAGATAATCTAAGCTCATTCACATTCAGCGAATGGACTTAGTCGATCTTAAAAAAAAATAACTGTGGGTGCATGTATTTTAATGAACACAGAGTTCATAGACTATAGTTGAAATGATTTCAGCAATAGTTTTTTCACTGTGTTCCTTTTGCGGTGGTCTTGAACGAATCCAGAAGATGGAGTTACATCAAGGAGATCGTACAAGACGAAAAACAATGAAGAATACTTTCCCCCAAGAGGATTTAACTGCAGGAGGATGGATTCCAGGGTAGGAAATTATTTCTGATGAATTCTTTCGAGGTCTGTAATTTTTTTGTATCATTTTCATAGTAGAATAAATTATTGCAATGTTTACTTGCTATGATAACAGGTGGCAACTGTTACCATAGTAAATAAACTTAATTCATTTGAATTTTAAGATAATCTAAGCTCATTCACATTCAGCGAATGGACTTAGTCGATCTTAAAAAAAAATAACTGTGGGTGCATGTATTTTAATGAACACAGAGTTCATAGACTATAGTTGAAATGATTTCAGCAATAGTTTTTTTACTGTGTTCCTTTTGCGGTGGTCTTGAACGAATCCAGAAGATGGAGTTACATCAAGGAGATCGTACAAGACGAAAAACAATGAAGAATACTTTCCCCCAAGAGGATTTAACTGCAGGAGGATGGATTCCAGGGTAGGAAATTATTTCTGATGAATTCTTTCGAGGTCTGTAATTTTTTTGTATCATTTTCATAGTAGAATAAATTATTGCAATGTTTACTTGCTATGATAACAGGTGGCAACTGTTACCATAGTAAATAAACTTAATTCATTTGAATTTTAAGATAATCTAAGCTCATTCACATTCAGCGAATGGACTTAGTCGATCTTAAAAAAAAATAACTGTGGGTGCATGTATTTTAATGAACACAGAGTTCATAGACTATAGTTGAAATGATTTCAGCAATAGTTTTTTCACTGTGTTCCTTTTGCGGTGGTCTTGAACGAATCCAGAAGATGGAGTTACATCAAGGAGATCGTACAAGACGAAAAACAATGAAGAATACTTTCCCCCAAGAGGATTTAACTGCAGGAGGATGGATTCCAGGGTAGGAAATTATTTCTGATGAATTCTTTCGAGGTCTGTAATTTTTTTGTATCATTTTCATAGTAGAATAAATTATTGCAATGTTTACTTGCTATGATAACAGGTGGCAACTGTTACCATAGTAAATAAACTTAATTCATTTGAATTTTAAGATAATCTAAGCTCATTCACATTCAGCGAATGGACTTAGTCGATCTTAAAAAAAAATAACTGTGGGTGCATGTATTTTAATGAACACAGAGTTCATAGACTATAGTTGAAATGATTTCAGCAATAGTTTTTTTACTGTGTTCCTTTTGCGGTGGTCTTGAACGAATCCAGAAGATGGAGTTACATCAAGGAGATCGTACAAGACGAAAAACAATGAAGAATACTTTCCCCCAAGAGGATTTAACTGCAGGAGGATGGATTCCAGGGTAGGAAATTATTTCTGATGAATTCTTTCGAGGTCTGTAATTTTTTTGTATCATTTTCATAGTAGAATAAATTATTGCAATGTTTACTTGCTATGATAACAGGTGGCAACTGTTACCATAGTAAATAAACTTAATTCATTTGAATTTTAAGATAATCTAAGCTCATTCACATTCAGCGAATGGACTTAGTCGATCTTAAAAAAAAATAACTGTGGGTGCATGTATTTTAATGAACACAGAGTTCATAGACTATAGTTGAAATGATTTCAGCAATACTCTTTTTACTGTGTTCCTTTTGCGGTGGTCTTGAACGAATCCAGAAGATGGAGTTACATCAAGGAGATCGTACAAGACGAAAAACAATGAAGAATACTTTCCCCCAAGAGGATTTAACTGCAGGAGGATGGATTCCAGGGTAGGAAATTATTTCTGATGAATTCTTTCGAGGTCTGTAATTTTTTTGTATCATTTTCATAGTAGAATAAATTATTGCAATGTTTACTTGCTATGATAACAGGTGGCAACTGTTACCATAGTAAATAAACTTAATTCATTTGAATTTTAAGATAATCTAAGCTCATTCACATTCAGCGAATGGACTTAGTCGATCTTAAAAAAAAATAACTGTGGGTGCATGTATTTTAATGAACACAGAGTTCATAGACTATAGTTGAAATGATTTCAGCAATACTCTTTTTACTGTGTTCCTTTTGCGGTGGTCTTGAACGAATCCAGAAGATGGAGTTACATCAAGGAGATCGTACAAGACGAAAAACAATGAAGAATACTTTCCCCCAAGAGGATTTAACTGCAGGAGGATGGATTCCAGGGTAGGAAATTATTTCTGATGAATTCTTTCGAGGTCTGTAATTTTTTTGTATCATTTTCATAGTAGAATAAATTATTGCAATGTTTACTTGCTATGATAACAGGTGGCAACTGTTACCATAGTAAATAAACTTAATTCATTTGAATTTTAAGATAATCTAAGCTCATTCACATTCAGCGAATGGACTTAGTCGATCTTAAAAAAAAATAACTGTGGGTGCATGTATTTTAATGAACACAGAGTTCATAGACTATAGTTGAAATGATTTCAGCAATAGTTTTTTCACTGTGTTCCTTTTGCGGTGGTCTTGAACGAATCCAGAAGATGGAGTTACATCAAGGAGATCGTACAAGACGAAAAACAATGAAGAATACTTTCCCCCAAGAGGATTTAACTGCAGGAGGATGGATTCCAGGGTAGGAAATTATTTCTGATGAATTCTTTCGAGGTCTGTAATTTTTTTGTATCATTTTCATAGTAGAATAAATTATTGCAATGTTTACTTGCTATGATAACAGGTGGCAACTGTTACCATAGTAAATAAACTTAATTCATTTGAATTTTAAGATAATCTAAGCTCATTCACATTCAGCGAATGGACTTAGTCGATCTTAAAAAAAAATAACTGTGGGTGCATGTATTTTAATGAACACAGAGTTCATAGACTATAGTTGAAATGATTTCAGCAATAGTTTTTTTACTGTGTTCCTTTTGCGGTGGTCTTGAACGAATCCAGAAGATGGAGTTACATCAAGGAGATCGTACAAGACGAAAAACAATGAAGAATACTTTCCCCCAAGAGGATTTAACTGCAGGAGGATGGATTCCAGGGTAGGAAATTATTTCTGATGAATTCTTTCGAGGTCTGTAATTTTTTTGTATCATTTTCATAGTAGAATAAATTATTGCAATGTTTACTTGCTATGATAACAGGTGGCAACTGTTACCATAGTAAATAAACTTAATTCATTTGAATTTTAAGATAATCTAAGCTCATTCACATTCAGCGAATGGACTTAGTCGATCTTAAAAAAAAATAACTGTGGGTGCATGTATTTTAATGAACACAGAGTTCATAGACTATAGTTGAAATGATTTCAGCAATACTCTTTTTACTGTGTTCCTTTTGCGGTGGTCTTGAACGAATCCAGAAGATGGAGTTACATCAAGGAGATCGTACAAGACGAAAAACAATGAAGAATACTTTCCCCCAAGAGGATTTAACTGCAGGAGGATGGATTCCAGGGTAGGAAATTATTTCTGATGAATTCTTTCGAGGTCTGTAATTTTTTTGTATCATTTTCATAGTAGAATAAATTATTGCAATGTTTACTTGCTATGATAACAGGTGGCAACTGTTACCATAGTAAATAAACTTAATTCATTTGAATTTTAAGATAATCTAAGCTCATTCACATTCAGCGAATGGACTTAGTCGATCTTAAAAAAAAATAACTGTGGGTGCATGTATTTTAATGAACACAGAGTTCATAGACTATAGTTGAAATGATTTCAGCAATAGTTTTTTTACTGTGTTCCTTTTGCGGTGGTCTTGAACGAATCCAGAAGATGGAGTTACATCAAGGAGATCGTACAAGACGAAAAACAATGAAGAATACTTTCCCCCAAGAGGATTTAACTGCAGGAGGATGGATTCCAGGGTAGGAAATTATTTCTGATGAATTCTTTCGAGGTCTGTAATTTTTTTGTATCATTTTCATAGTAGAATAAATTATTGCAATGTTTACTTGCTATGATAACAGGTGGCAACTGTTACCATAGTAAATAAACTTAATTCATTTGAATTTTAAGATAATCTAAGCTCATTCACATTCAGCGAATGGACTTAGTCGATCTTAAAAAAAAATAACTGTGGGTGCATGTATTTTAATGAACACAGAGTTCATAGACTATAGTTGAAATGATTTCAGCAATACTCTTTTTACTGTGTTCCTTTTGCGGTGGTCTTGAACGAATCCAGAAGATGGAGTTACATCAAGGAGATCGTACAAGACGAAAAACAATGAAGAATACTTTCCCCCAAGAGGATTTAACTGCAGGAGGATGGATTCCAGGGTAGGAAATTATTTCTGATGAATTCTTTCGAGGTCTGTAATTTTTTTGTATCATTTTCATAGTAGAATAAATTATTGCAATGTTTACTTGCTATGATAACAGGTGGCAACTGTTACCATAGTAAATAAACTTAATTCATTTGAATTTTAAGATAATCTAAGCTCATTCACATTCAGCGAATGGACTTAGTCGATCTTAAAAAAAAATAACTGTGGGTGCATGTATTTTAATGAACACAGAGTTCATAGACTATAGTTGAAATGATTTCAGCAATAGTTTTTTTACTGTGTTCCTTTTGCGGTGGTCTTGAACGAATCCAGAAGATGGAGTTACATCAAGGAGATCGTACAAGACGAAAAACAATGAAGAATACTTTCCCCCAAGAGGATTTAACTGCAGGAGGATGGATTCCAGGGTAGGAAATTATTTCTGATGAATTCTTTCGAGGTCTGTAATTTTTTTGTATCATTTTCATAGTAGAATAAATTATTGCAATGTTTACTTGCTATGATAACAGGTGGCAACTGTTACCATAGTAAATAAACTTAATTCATTTGAATTTTAAGATAATCTAAGCTCATTCACATTCAGCGAATGGACTTAGTCGATCTTAAAAAAAAATAACTGTGGGTGCATGTATTTTAATGAACACAGAGTTCATAGACTATAGTTGAAATGATTTCAGCAATAGTTTTTTTACTGTGTTCCTTTTGCGGTGGTCTTGAACGAATCCAGAAGATGGAGTTACATCAAGGAGATCGTACAAGACGAAAAACAATGAAGAATACTTTCCCCCAAGAGGATTTAACTGCAGGAGGATGGATTCCAGGGTAGGAAATTATTTCTGATGAATTCTTTCGAGGTCTGTAATTTTTTTGTATCATTTTCATAGTAGAATAAATTATTGCAATGTTTACTTGCTATGATAACAGGTGGCAACTGTTACCATAGTAAATAAACTTAATTCATTTGAATTTTAAGATAATCTAAGCTCATTCACATTCAGCGAATGGACTTAGTCGATCTTAAAAAAAAATAACTGTGGGTGCATGTATTTTAATGAACACAGAGTTCATAGACTATAGTTGAAATGATTTCAGCAATAGTTTTTTCACTGTGTTCCTTTTGCGGTGGTCTTGAACGAATCCAGAAGATGGAGTTACATCAAGGAGATCGTACAAGACGAAAAACAATGAAGAATACTTTCCCCCAAGAGGATTTAACTGCAGGAGGATGGATTCCAGGGTAGGAAATTATTTCTGATGAATTCTTTCGAGGTCTGTAATTTTTTTGTATCATTTTCATAGTAGAATAAATTATTGCAATGTTTACTTGCTATGATAACAGGTGGCAACTGTTACCATAGTAAATAAACTTAATTCATTTGAATTTTAAGATAATCTAAGCTCATTCACATTCAGCGAATGGACTTAGTCGATCTTAAAAAAAAATAACTGTGGGTGCATGTATTTTAATGAACACAGAGTTCATAGACTATAGTTGAAATGATTTCAGCAATAGTTTTTTTACTGTGTTCCTTTTGCGGTGGTCTTGAACGAATCCAGAAGATGGAGTTACATCAAGGAGATCGTACAAGACGAAAAACAATGAAGAATACTTTCCCCCAAGAGGATTTAACTGCAGGAGGATGGATTCCAGGGTAGGAAATTATTTCTGATGAATTCTTTCGAGGTCTGTAATTTTTTTGTATCATTTTCATAGTAGAATAAATTATTGCAATGTTTACTTGCTATGATAACAGGTGGCAACTGTTACCATAGTAAATAAACTTAATTCATTTGAATTTTAAGATAATCTAAGCTCATTCACATTCAGCGAATGGACTTAGTCGATCTTAAAAAAAAATAACTGTGGGTGCATGTATTTTAATGAACACAGAGTTCATAGACTATAGTTGAAATGATTTCAGCAATAGTTTTTTCACTGTGTTCCTTTTGCGGTGGTCTTGAACGAATCCAGAAGATGGAGTTACATCAAGGAGATCGTACAAGACGAAAAACAATGAAGAATACTTTCCCCCAAGAGGATTTAACTGCAGGAGGATGGATTCCAGGGTAGGAAATTATTTCTGATGAATTCTTTCGAGGTCTGTAATTTTTTTGTATCATTTTCATAGTAGAATAAATTATTGCAATGTTTACTTGCTATGATAACAGGTGGCAACTGTTACCATAGTAAATAAACTTAATTCATTTGAATTTTAAGATAATCTAAGCTCATTCACATTCAGCGAATGGACTTAGTCGATCTTAAAAAAAAATAACTGTGGGTGCATGTATTTTAATGAACACAGAGTTCATAGACTATAGTTGAAATGATTTCAGCAATAGTTTTTTTACTGTGTTCCTTTTGCGGTGGTCTTGAACGAATCCAGAAGATGGAGTTACATCAAGGAGATCGTACAAGACGAAAAACAATGAAGAATACTTTCCCCCAAGAGGATTTAACTGCAGGAGGATGGATTCCAGGGTAGGAAATTATTTCTGATGAATTCTTTCGAGGTCTGTAATTTTTTTGTATCATTTTCATAGTAGAATAAATTATTGCAATGTTTACTTGCTATGATAACAGGTGGCAACTGTTACCATAGTAAATAAACTTAATTCATTTGAATTTTAAGATAATCTAAGCTCATTCACATTCAGCGAATGGACTTAGTCGATCTTAAAAAAAAATAACTGTGGGTGCATGTATTTTAATGAACACAGAGTTCATAGACTATAGTTGAAATGATTTCAGCAATAGTTTTTTTACTGTGTTCCTTTTGCGGTGGTCTTGAACGAATCCAGAAGATGGAGTTACATCAAGGAGATCGTACAAGACGAAAAACAATGAAGAATACTTTCCCCCAAGAGGATTTAACTGCAGGAGGATGGATTCCAGGGTAGGAAATTATTTCTGATGAATTCTTTCGAGGTCTGTAATTTTTTTGTATCATTTTCATAGTAGAATAAATTATTGCAATGTTTACTTGCTATGATAACAGGTGGCAACTGTTACCATAGTAAATAAACTTAATTCATTTGAATTTTAAGATAATCTAAGCTCATTCACATTCAGCGAATGGACTTAGTCGATCTTAAAAAAAAATAACTGTGGGTGCATGTATTTTAATGAACACAGAGTTCATAGACTATAGTTGAAATGATTTCAGCAATAGTTTTTTCACTGTGTTCCTTTTGCGGTGGTCTTGAACGAATCCAGAAGATGGAGTTACATCAAGGAGATCGTACAAGACGAAAAACAATGAAGAATACTTTCCCCCAAGAGGATTTAACTGCAGGAGGATGGATTCCAGGGTAGGAAATTATTTCTGATGAATTCTTTCGAGGTCTGTAATTTTTTTGTATCATTTTCATAGTAGAATAAATTATTGCAATGTTTACTTGCTATGATAACAGGTGGCAACTGTTACCATAGTAAATAAACTTAATTCATTTGAATTTTAAGATAATCTAAGCTCATTCACATTCAGCGAATGGACTTAGTCGATCTTAAAAAAAAATAACTGTGGGTGCATGTATTTTAATGAACACAGAGTTCATAGACTATAGTTGAAATGATTTCAGCAATAGTTTTTTTACTGTGTTCCTTTTGCGGTGGTCTTGAACGAATCCAGAAGATGGAGTTACATCAAGGAGATCGTACAAGACGAAAAACAATGAAGAATACTTTCCCCCAAGAGGATTTAACTGCAGGAGGATGGATTCCAGGGTAGGAAATTATTTCTGATGAATTCTTTCGAGGTCTGTAATTTTTTTGTATCATTTTCATAGTAGAATAAATTATTGCAATGTTTACTTGCTATGATAACAGGTGGCAACTGTTACCATAGTAAATAAACTTAATTCATTTGAATTTTAAGATAATCTAAGCTCATTCACATTCAGCGAATGGACTTAGTCGATCTTAAAAAAAAATAACTGTGGGTGCATGTATTTTAATGAACACAGAGTTCATAGACTATAGTTGAAATGATTTCAGCAATACTCTTTTTACTGTGTTCCTTTTGCGGTGGTCTTGAACGAATCCAGAAGATGGAGTTACATCAAGGAGATCGTACAAGACGAAAAACAATGAAGAATACTTTCCCCCAAGAGGATTTAACTGCAGGAGGATGGATTCCAGGGTAGGAAATTATTTCTGATGAATTCTTTCGAGGTCTGTAATTTTTTTGTATCATTTTCATAGTAGAATAAATTATTGCAATGTTTACTTGCTATGATAACAGGTGGCAACTGTTACCATAGTAAATAAACTTAATTCATTTGAATTTTAAGATAATCTAAGCTCATTCACATTCAGTGAATGGACTTAGTCGATCTTAAAAAAAAATAACTGTGGGTGCATGTATTTTAATGAACACAGAGTTCATAGACTATAGTTGAAATGATTTCAGCAATAGTTTTTTTACTGTGTTCCTTTTGCGGTGGTCTTGAACGAATCCAGAAGATGGAGTTACATCAAGGAGATCGTACAAGACGAAAAACAATGAAGAATACTTTCCCCCAAGAGGATTTAACTGCAGGAGGATGGATTCCAGGGTAGGAAATTATTTCTGATGAATTCTTTCGAGGTCTGTAATTTTTTTGTATCATTTTCATAGTAGAATAAATTATTGCAATGTTTACTTGCTATGATAACAGGTGGCAACTGTTACCATAGTAAATAAACTTAATTCATTTGAATTTTAAGATAATCTAAGCTCATTCACATTCAGCGAATGGACTTAGTCGATCTTAAAAAAAAATAACTGTGGGTGCATGTATTTTAATGAACACAGAGTTCATAGACTATAGTTGAAATGATTTCAGCAATAGTTTTTTCACTGTGTTCCTTTTGCGGTGGTCTTGAACGAATCCAGAAGATGGAGTTACATCAAGGAGATCGTACAAGACGAAAAACAATGAAGAATACTTTCCCCCAAGAGGATTTAACTGCAGGAGGATGGATTCCAGGGTAGGAAATTATTTCTGATGAATTCTTTCGAGGTCTGTAATTTTTTTGTATCATTTTCATAGTAGAATAAATTATTGCAATGTTTACTTGCTATGATAACAGGTGGCAACTGTTACCATAGTAAATAAACTTAATTCATTTGAATTTTAAGATAATCTAAGCCCATTCACATTCAGTGAATGGACTTAGTCGATCTTAAAAAAAAATAACTGTGGGTGCATGTATTTTAATGAACACAGAGTTCATAGACTATAGTTGAAATGATTTCAGCAATACTCTTTTTACTGTGTTCCTTTTGCGGTGGTCTTGAACGAATCCAGAAGATGGAGTTACATCAAGGAGATCGTACAAGACGAAAAACAATGAAGAATACTTTCCCCCAAGAGGATTTAACTGCAGGAGGATGGATTCCAGGGTAGGAAATTATTTCTGATGAATTCTTTCGAGGTCTGTAATTTTTTTGTATCATTTTCATAGTAGAATAAATTATTGCAATGTTTACTTGCTATGATAACAGGTGGCAACTGTTACCATAGTAAATAAACTTAATTCATTTGAATTTTAAGATAATCTAAGCCCATTCACATTCAGTGAATGGACTTAGTCGATCTTAAAAAAAAATAACTGTGGGTGCATGTATTTTAATGAACACAGAGTTCATAGACTATAGTTGAAATGATTTCAGCAATACTCTTTTTACTGTGTTCCTTTTGCGGTGGTCTTGAACGAATCCAGAAGATGGAGTTACATCAAGGAGATCGTACAAGACGAAAAACAATGAAGAATACTTTCCCCCAAGAGGATTTAACTGCAGGAGGATGGATTCCAGGGTAGGAAATTATTTCTGATGAATTCTTTCGAGGTCTGTAATTTTTTTGTATCATTTTCATAGTAGAATAAATTATTGCAATGTTTACTTGCTATGATAACAGGTGGCAACTGTTACCATAGTAAATAAACTTAATTCATTTGAATTTTAAGATAATCTAAGCTCATTCACATTCAGCGAATGGACTTAGTCGATCTTAAAAAAAAATAACTGTGGGTGCATGTATTTTAATGAACACAGAGTTCATAGACTATAGTTGAAATGATTTCAGCAATAGTTTTTTCACTGTGTTCCTTTTGCGGTGGTCTTGAACGAATCCAGAAGATGGAGTTACATCAAGGAGATCGTACAAGACGAAAAACAATGAAGAATACTTTCCCCCAAGAGGATTTAACTGCAGGAGGATGGATTCCAGGGTAGGAAATTATTTCTGATGAATTCTTTCGAGGTCTGTAATTTTTTTGTATCATTTTCATAGTAGAATAAATTATTGCAATGTTTACTTGCTATGATAACAGGTGGCAACTGTTACCATAGTAAATAAACTTAATTCATTTGAATTTTAAGATAATCTAAGCCCATTCACATTCAGTGAATGGACTTAGTCGATCTTAAAAAAAAATAACTGTGGGTGCATGTATTTTAATGAACACAGAGTTCATAGACTATAGTTGAAATGATTTCAGCAATACTCTTTTTACTGTGTTCCTTTTGCGGTGGTCTTGAACGAATCCAGAAGATGGAGTTACATCAAGGAGATCGTACAAGACGAAAAACAATGAAGAATACTTTCCCCCAAGAGGATTTAACTGCAGGAGGATGGATTCCAGGGTAGGAAATTATTTCTGATGAATTCTTTCGAGGTCTGTAATTTTTTTGTATCATTTTCATAGTAGAATAAATTATTGCAATGTTTACTTGCTATGATAACAGGTGGCAACTGTTACCATAGTAAATAAACTTAATTCATTTGAATTTTAAGATAATCTAAGCCCATTCACATTCAGTGAATGGACTTAGTCGATCTTAAAAAAAAATAACTGTGGGTGCATGTATTTTAATGAACACAGAGTTCATAGACTATAGTTGAAATGATTTCAGCAATACTCTTTTTACTGTGTTCCTTTTGCGGTGGTCTTGAACGAATCCAGAAGATGGAGTTACATCAAGGAGATCGTACAAGACGAAAAACAATGAAGAATACTTTCCCCCAAGAGGATTTAACTGCAGGAGGATGGATTCCAGGGTAGGAAATTATTTCTGATGAATTCTTTCGAGGTCTGTAATTTTTTTGTATCATTTTCATAGTAGAATAAATTATTGCAATGTTTACTTGCTATGATAACAGGTGGCAACTGTTACCATAGTAAATAAACTTAATTCATTTGAATTTTAAGATAATCTAAGCCCATTCACATTCAGTGAATGGACTTAGTCGATCTTAAAAAAAAATAACTGTGGGTGCATGTATTTTAATGAACACAGAGTTCATAGACTATAGTTGAAATGATTTCAGCAATACTCTTTTTACTGTGTTCCTTTTGCGGTGGTCTTGAACGAATCCAGAAGATGGAGTTACATCAAGGAGATCGTACAAGACGAAAAACAATGAAGAATACTTTCCCCCAAGAGGATTTAACTGCAGGAGGATGGATTCCAGGGTAGGAAATTATTTCTGATGAATTCTTTCGAGGTCTGTAATTTTTTTGTATCATTTTCATAGTAGAATAAATTATTGCAATGTTTACTTGCTATGATAACAGGTGGCAACTATTACCATAGTAAATAAACTTAATTCATTTGAATTTTAAGATAATCTAAGCTCATTCACATTCAGCGAATGGACTTAGTCGATCTTAAAAAAAAATAACTGTGGGTGCATGTATTTTAATGAACACAGAGTTCATAGACTATAGTTGAAATGATTTCAGCAATACTCTTTTTACTGTGTTCCTTTTGCGGTGGTCTTGAACGAATCCAGAAGATGGAGTTACATCAAGGAGATCGTACAAGACGAAAAACAATGAAGAATACTTTCCCCCAAGAGGATTTAACTGCAGGAGGATGGATTCCAGGGTAGGAAATTATTTCTGATGAATTCTTTCGAGGTCTGTAATTTTTTTGTATCATTTTCATAGTAGAATAAATTATTGCAATGTTTACTTGCTATGATAACAGGTGGCAACTGTTACCATAGTAAATAAACTTAATTCATTTGAATTTTAAGATAATCTAAGCCCATTCACATTCAGTGAATGGACTTAGTCGATCTTAAAAAAAAATAACTGTGGGTGCATGTATTTTAATGAACACAGAGTTCATAGACTATAGTTGAAATGATTTCAGCAATACTCTTTTTACTGTGTTCCTTTTGCGGTGGTCTTGAACGAATCCAGAAGATGGAGTTACATCAAGGAGATCGTACAAGACGAAAAACAATGAAGAATACTTTCCCCCAAGAGGATTTAACTGCAGGAGGATGGATTCCAGGGTAGGAAATTATTTCTGATGAATTCTTTCGAGGTCTGTAATTTTTTTGTATCATTTTCATAGTAGAATAAATTATTGCAATGTTTACTTGCTATGATAACAGGTGGCAACTGTTACCATAGTAAATAAACTTAATTCATTTGAATTTTAAGATAATCTAAGCCCATTCACATTCAGTGAATGGACTTAGTCGATCTTAAAAAAAAATAACTGTGGGTGCATGTATTTTAATGAACACAGAGTTCATAGACTATAGTTGAAATGATTTCAGCAATACTCTTTTTACTGTGTTCCTTTTGCGGTGGTCTTGAACGAATCCAGAAGATGGAGTTACATCAAGGAGATCGTACAAGACGAAAAACAATGAAGAATACTTTCCCCCAAGAGGATTTAACTGCAGGAGGATGGATTCCAGGGTAGGAAATTATTTCTGATGAATTCTTTCGAGGTCTGTAATTTTTTTGTATCATTTTCATAGTAGAATAAATTATTGCAATGTTTACTTGCTATGATAACAGGTGGCAACTGTTACCATAGTAAATAAACTTAATTCATTTGAATTTTAAGATAATCTAAGCTCATTCACATTCAGCGAATGGACTTAGTCGATCTTAAAAAAAAATAACTGTGGGTGCATGTATTTTAATGAACACAGAGTTCATAGACTATAGTTGAAATGATTTCAGCAATACTCTTTTTACTGTGTTCCTTTTGCGGTGGTCTTGAACGAATCCAGAAGATGGAGTTACATCAAGGAGATCGTACAAGACGAAAAACAATGAAGAATACTTTCCCCCAAGAGGATTTAACTGCAGGAGGATGGATTCCAGGGTAGGAAATTATTTCTGATGAATTCTTTCGAGGTCTGTAATTTTTTTGTATCATTTTCATAGTAGAATAAATTATTGCAATGTTTACTTGCTATGATAACAGGTGGCAACTGTTACCATAGTAAATAAACTTAATTCATTTGAATTTTAAGATAATCTAAGCTCATTCACATTCAGCGAATGGACTTAGTCGATCTTAAAAAAAAATAACTGTGGGTGCATGTATTTTAATGAACACAGAGTTCATAGACTATAGTTGAAATGATTTCAGCAATAGTTTTTTCACTGTGTTCCTTTTGCGGTGGTCTTGAACGAATCCAGAAGATGGAGTTACATCAAGGAGATCGTACAAGACGAAAAACAATGAAGAATACTTTCCCCCAAGAGGATTTAACTGCAGGAGGATGGATTCCAGGGTAGGAAATTATTTCTGATGAATTCTTTCGAGGTCTGTAATTTTTTTGTATCATTTTCATAGTAGAATAAATTATTGCAATGTTTACTTGCTATGATAACAGGTGGCAACTGTTACCATAGTAAATAAACTTAATTCATTTGAATTTTAAGATAATCTAAGCCCATTCACATTCAGTGAATGGACTTAGTCGATCTTAAAAAAAAATAACTGTGGGTGCATGTATTTTAATGAACACAGAGTTCATAGACTATAGTTGAAATGATTTCAGCAATACTCTTTTTACTGTGTTCCTTTTGCGGTGGTCTTGAACGAATCCAGAAGATGGAGTTACATCAAGGAGATCGTACAAGACGAAAAACAATGAAGAATACTTTCCCCCAAGAGGATTTAACTGCAGGAGGATGGATTCCAGGGTAGGAAATTATTTCTGATGAATTCTTTCGAGGTCTGTAATTTTTTTGTATCATTTTCATAGTAGAATAAATTATTGCAATGTTTACTTGCTATGATAACAGGTGGCAACTGTTACCATAGTAAATAAACTTAATTCATTTGAATTTTAAGATAATCTAAGCTCATTCACATTCAGCGAATGGACTTAGTCGATCTTAAAAAAAAATAACTGTGGGTGCATGTATTTTAATGAACACAGAGTTCATAGACTATAGTTGAAATGATTTCAGCAATAGTTTTTTCACTGTGTTCCTTTTGCGGTGGTCTTGAACGAATCCAGAAGATGGAGTTACATCAAGGAGATCGTACAAGACGAAAAACAATGAAGAATACTTTCCCCCAAGAGGATTTAACTGCAGGAGGATGGATTCCAGGGTAGGAAATTATTTCTGATGAATTCTTTCGAGGTCTGTAATTTTTTTGTATCATTTTCATAGTAGAATAAATTATTGCAATGTTTACTTGCTATGATAACAGGTGGCAACTGTTACCATAGTAAATAAACTTAATTCATTTGAATTTTAAGATAATCTAAGCCCATTCACATTCAGTGAATGGACTTAGTCGATCTTAAAAAAAAATAACTGTGGGTGCATGTATTTTAATGAACACAGAGTTCATAGACTATAGTTGAAATGATTTCAGCAATACTCTTTTTACTGTGTTCCTTTTGCGGTGGTCTTGAACGAATCCAGAAGATGGAGTTACATCAAGGAGATCGTACAAGACGAAAAACAATGAAGAATACTTTCCCCCAAGAGGATTTAACTGCAGGAGGATGGATTCCAGGGTAGGAAATTATTTCTGATGAATTCTTTCGAGGTCTGTAATTTTTTTGTATCATTTTCATAGTAGAATAAATTATTGCAATGTTTACTTGCTATGATAACAGGTGGCAACTGTTACCATAGTAAATAAACTTAATTCATTTGAATTTTAAGATAATCTAAGCCCATTCACATTCAGTGAATGGACTTAGTCGATCTTAAAAAAAAATAACTGTGGGTGCATGTATTTTAATGAACACAGAGTTCATAGACTATAGTTGAAATGATTTCAGCAATACTCTTTTTACTGTGTTCCTTTTGCGGTGGTCTTGAACGAATCCAGAAGATGGAGTTACATCAAGGAGATCGTACAAGACGAAAAACAATGAAGAATACTTTCCCCCAAGAGGATTTAACTGCAGGAGGATGGATTCCAGGGTAGGAAATTATTTCTGATGAATTCTTTCGAGGTCTGTAATTTTTTTGTATCATTTTCATAGTAGAATAAATTATTGCAATGTTTACTTGCTATGATAACAGGTGGCAACTGTTACCATAGTAAATAAACTTAATTCATTTGAATTTTAAGATAATCTAAGCCCATTCACATTCAGTGAATGGACTTAGTCGATCTTAAAAAAAAATAACTGTGGGTGCATGTATTTTAATGAACACAGAGTTCATAGACTATAGTTGAAATGATTTCAGCAATACTCTTTTTACTGTGTTCCTTTTGCGGTGGTCTTGAACGAATCCAGAAGATGGAGTTACATCAAGGAGATCGTACAAGACGAAAAACAATGAAGAATACTTTCCCCCAAGAGGATTTAACTGCAGGAGGATGGATTCCAGGGTAGGAAATTATTTCTGATGAATTCTTTCGAGGTCTGTAATTTTTTTGTATCATTTTCATAGTAGAATAAATTATTGCAATGTTTACTTGCTATGATAACAGGTGGCAACTGTTACCATAGTAAATAAACTTAATTCATTTGAATTTTAAGATAATCTAAGCTCATTCACATTCAGTGAATGGACTTAGTCGATCTTAAAAAAAAATAACTGTGGGTGCATGTATTTTAATGAACACAGAGTTCATAGACTATAGTTGAAATGATTTCAGCAATAGTTTTTTTACTGTGTTCCTTTTGCGGTGGTCTTGAACGAATCCAGAAGATGGAGTTACATCAAGGAGATCGTACAAGACGAAAAACAATGAAGAATACTTTCCCCCAAGAGGATTTAACTGCAGGAGGATGGATTCCAGGGTAGGAAATTATTTCTGATGAATTCTTTCGAGGTCTGTAATTTTTTTGTATCATTTTCATAGTAGAATAAATTATTGCAATGTTTACTTGCTATGATAACAGGTGGCAACTGTTACCATAGTAAATAAACTTAATTCATTTGAATTTTAAGATAATCTAAGCTCATTCACATTCAGTGAATGGACTTAGTCGATCTTAAAAAAAAATAACTGTGGGTGCATGTATTTTAATGAACACAGAGTTCATAGACTATAGTTGAAATGATTTCAGCAATAGTTTTTTTACTGTGTTCCTTTTGCGGTGGTCTTGAACGAATCCAGAAGATGGAGTTACATCAAGGAGATCGTACAAGACGAAAAACAATGAAGAATACTTTCCCCCAAGAGGATTTAACTGCAGGAGGATGGATTCCAGGGTAGGAAATTATTTCTGATGAATTCTTTCGAGGTCTGTAATTTTTTTGTATCATTTTCATAGTAGAATAAATTATTGCAATGTTTACTTGCTATGATAACAGGTGGCAACTGTTACCATAGTAAATAAACTTAATTCATTTGAATTTTAAGATAATCTAAGCTCTTTCACATTCAGTGAATGGACTTAGTCGATCTTAAAAAAAAATAACTGTGGGTGCATGTATTTTAATGAACACAGAGTTCATAGACTATAGTTGAAATGATTTCAGCAATAGTTTTTTTACTGTGTTCCTTTTGCGGTGGTCTTGAACGAATCCAGAAGATGGAGTTACATCAAGGAGATCGTACAAGACGAAAAACAATGAAGAATACTTTCCCCCAAGAGGATTTAACTGCAGGAGGATGGATTCCAGGGTAGGAAATTATTTCTGATGAATTCTTTCGAGGTCTGTAATTTTTTTGTATCATTTTCATAGTAGAATAAATTATTGCAATGTTTACTTGCTATGATAACAGGTGGCAACTGTTACCATAGTAAATAAACTTAATTCATTTGAATTTTAAGATAATCTAAGCTCATTCACATTCAGTGAATGGACTTAGTCGATCTTAAAAAAAAATAACTGTGGGTGCATGTATTTTAATGAACACAGAGTTCATAGACTATAGTTGAAATGATTTCAGCAATAGTTTTTTTACTGTGTTCCTTTTGCGGTGGTCTTGAACGAATCCAGAAGATGGAGTTACATCAAGGAGATCGTACAAGACGAAAAACAATGAAGAATACTTTCCCCCAAGAGGATTTAACTGCAGGAGGATGGATTCCAGGGTAGGAAATTATTTCTGATGAATTCTTTCGAGGTCTGTAATTTTTTTGTATCATTTTCATAGTAGAATAAATTATTGCAATGTTTACTTGCTATGATGACAGGTGGCAACTGTTACCATAGTAAATAAACTTAATTCATTTGAATTTTAAGATAATCTAAGCTCATTCACATTCAGTGAATGGACTTAGTCGATCTTAAAAAAAAATAACTGTGGGTGCATGTATTTTAATGAACACAGAGTTCATAGACTATAGTTGAAATGATTTCAGCAATAGTTTTTTTACTGTGTTCCTTTTGCGGTGGTCTTGAACGAATCCAGAAGATGGAGTTACATCAAGGAGATCGTACAAGACGAAAAACAATGAAGAATACTTTCCCCCAAGAGGATTTAACTGCAGGAGGATGGATTCCAGGGTAGGAAATTATTTCTGATGAATTCTTTCGAGGTCTGTAATTTTTTTGTATCATTTTCATAGTAGAATAAATTATTGCAATGTTTACTTGCTATGATAACAGGTGGCAACTGTTACCATAGTAAATAAACTTAATTCATTTGAATTTTAAGATAATCTAAGCTCATTCACATTCAGCGAATGGACTTAGTCGATCTTAAAAAAAAATAACTGTGGGTGCATGTATTTTAATGAACACAGAGTTCATAGACTATAGTTGAAATGATTTCAGCAATAGTCTTTTTACTGTGTTCCTTTTGCGGTGGTCTTGAACGAATCCAGAAGATGGAGTTACATCAAGGAGATCGTACAAGACGAAAAACAATGAAGAATACTTTCCCCCAAGAGGATTTAACTGCAGGAGGATGGATTCCAGGGTAGGAAATTATTTCTGATGAATTCTTTCGAGGTCTGTAATTTTTTTGTATCATTTTCATAGTAGAATAAATTATTGCAATGTTTACTTGCTATGATAACAGGTGGCAACTGTTACCATAGTAAATAAACTTAATTCATTTGAATTTTAAGATAATCTAAGCTCATTCACATTCAGCGAATGGACTTAGTCGATCTTAAAAAAAAATAACTGTGGGTGCATGTATTTTAATGAACACAGAGTTCATAGACTATAGTTGAAATGATTTCAGCAATACTCTTTTTACTGTGTTCCTTTTGCGGTGGTCTTGAACGAATCCAGAAGATGGAGTTACATCAAGGAGATCGTACAAGACGAAAAACAATGAAGAATACTTTCCCCCAAGAGGATTTAACTGCAGGAGGATGGATTCCAGGGTAGGAAATTATTTCTGATGAATTCTTTCGAGGTCTGTAATTTTTTTGTATCATTTTCATAGTAGAATAAATTATTGCAATGTTTACTTGCTATGATAACAGGTGGCAACTGTTACCATAGTAAATAAACTTAATTCATTTGAATTTTAAGATAATCTAAGCTCATTCACATTCAGTGAATGGACTTAGTCGATCTTAAAAAAAAATAACTGTGGGTGCATGTATTTTAATGAACACAGAGTTCATAGACTATAGTTGAAATGATTTCAGCAATAGTTTTTTTACTGTGTTCCTTTTGCGGTGGTCTTGAACGAATCCAGAAGATGGAGTTACATCAAGGAGATCGTACAAGACGAAAAACAATGAAGAATACTTTCCCCCAAGAGGATTTAACTGCAGGAGGATGGATTCCAGGGTAGGAAATTATTTCTGATGAATTCTTTCGAGGTCTGTAATTTTTTTGTATCATTTTCATAGTAGAATAAATTATTGCAATGTTTACTTGCTATGATAACAGGTGGCAACTGTTACCATAGTAAATAAACTTAATTCATTTGAATTTTAAGATAATCTAAGCTCATTCACATTCAGTGAATGGACTTAGTCGATCTTAAAAAAAAATAACTGTGGGTGCATGTATTTTAATGAACACAGAGTTCATAGACTATAGTTGAAATGATTTCAGCAATAGTTTTTTTACTGTGTTCCTTTTGCGGTGGTCTTGAACGAATCCAGAAGATGGAGTTACATCAAGGAGATCGTACAAGACGAAAAACAATGAAGAATACTTTCCCCCAAGAGGATTTAACTGCAGGAGGATGGATTCCAGGGTAGGAAATTATTTCTGATGAATTCTTTCGAGGTCTGTAATTTTTTTGTATCATTTTCATAGTAGAATAAATTATTGCAATGTTTACTTGCTATGATAACAGGTGGCAACTGTTACCATAGTAAATAAACTTAATTCATTTGAATTTTAAGATAATCTAAGCTCATTCACATTCAGTGAATGGACTTAGTCGATCTTAAAAAAAAATAACTGTGGGTGCATGTATTTTAATGAACACAGAGTTCATAGACTATAGTTGAAATGATTTCAGCAATAGTCTTTTTACTGTGTTCCTTTTGCGGTGGTCTTGAACGAATCCAGAAGATGGAGTTACATCAAGGAGATCGTACAAGACGAAAAACAATGAAGAATACTTTCCCCCAAGAGGATTTAACTGCAGGAGGATGGATTCCAGGGTAGGAAATTATTTCTGATGAATTCTTTCGAGGTCTGTAATTTTTTTGTATCATTTTCATAGTAGAATAAATTATTGCAATGTTTACTTGCTATGATAACAGGTGGCAACTGTTACCATAGTAAATAAACTTAATTCATTTGAATTTTAAGATAATCTAAGCTCATTCACATTCAGTGAATGGACTTAGTCGATCTTAAAAAAAAATAACTGTGGGTGCATGTATTTTAATGAACACAGAGTTCATAGACTATAGTTGAAATGATTTCAGCAATACTCTTTTTACTGTGTTCCTTTTGCGGTGGTCTTGAACGAATCCAGAAGATGGAGTTACATCAAGGAGATCGTACAAGACGAAAAACAATGAAGAATACTTTCCCCCAAGAGGATTTAACTGCAGGAGGATGGATTCCAGGGTAGGAAATTATTTCTGATGAATTCTTTCGAGGTCTGTAATTTTTTTGTATCATTTTCATAGTAGAATAAATTATTGCAATGTTTACTTGCTATGATAACAGGTGGCAACTGTTACCATAGTAAATAAACTTAATTCATTTGAATTTTAAGATAATCTAAGCTCATTCACATTCAGTGAATGGACTTAGTCGATCTTAAAAAAAAATAACTGTGGGTGCATGTATTTTAATGAACACAGAGTTCATAGACTATAGTTGGAATGATTTCAGCAATAGTCTTTTTACTGTGTTCCTTTTGCGGTGGTCTTGAACGAATCCAGAAGATGGAGTTACATCAAGGAGATCGTACAAGACGAAAAACAATGAAGAATACTTTCCCCCAAGAGGATTTAACTGCAGGAGGATGGATTCCAGGGTAGGAAATTATTTCTGATGAATTCTTTCGAGGTCTGTAATTTTTTTGTATCATTTTCATAGTAGAATAAATTATTGCAATGTTTACTTGCTATGATAACAGGTGGCAACTGTTACCATAGTAAATAAACTTAATTCATTTGAATTTTAAGATAATCTAAGCTCATTCACATTCAGTGAATGGACTTAGTCGATCTTAAAAAAAAATAACTGTGGGTGCATGTATTTTAATGAACACAGAGTTCATAGACTATAGTTGAAATGATTTCAGCAATACTCTTTTTACTGTGTTCCTTTTGCGGTGGTCTTGAACGAATCCAGAAGATGGAGTTACATCAAGGAGATCGTACAAGACGAAAAACAATGAAGAATACTTTCCCCCAAGAGGATTTAACTGCAGGAGGATGGATTCCAGGGTAGGAAATTATTTCTGATGAATTCTTTCGAGGTCTGTAATTTTTTTGTATCATTTTCATAGTAGAATAAATTATTGCAATGTTTACTTGCTATGATAACAGGTGGCAACTGTTACCATAGTAAATAAACTTAATTCATTTGAATTTTAAGATAATCTAAGCTCATTCACATTCAGTGAATGGACTTAGTCGATCTTAAAAAAAAATAACTGTGGGTGCATGTATTTTAATGAACACAGAGTTCATAGACTATAGTTGAAATGATTTCAGCAATACTCTTTTTACTGTGTTCCTTTTGCGGTGGTCTTGAACGAATCCAGAAGATGGAGTTACATCAAGGAGATCGTACAAGACGAAAAACAATGAAGAATACTTTCCCCCAAGAGGATTTAACTGCAGGAGGATGGATTCCAGGGTAGGAAATTATTTCTGATGAATTCTTTCGAGGTCTGTAATTTTTTTGTATCATTTTCATAGTAGAATAAATTATTGCAATGTTTACTTGCTATGATAACAGGTGGCAACTGTTACCATAGTAAATAAACTTAATTCATTTGAATTTTAAGATAATCTAAGCTCATTCACATTCAGTGAATGGACTTAGTCGATCTTAAAAAAAAATAACTGTGGGTGCATGTATTTTAATGAACACAGAGTTCATAGACTATAGTTGGAATGATTTCAGCAATAGTCTTTTTACTGTGTTCCTTTTGCGGTGGTCTTGAACGAATCCAGAAGATGGAGTTACATCAAGGAGATCGTACAAGACGAAAAACAATGAAGAATACTTTCCCCCAAGAGGATTTAACTGCAGGAGGATGGATTCCAGGGTAGGAAATTATTTCTGATGAATTCTTTCGAGGTCTGTAATTTTTTTGTATCATTTTCATAGTAGAATAAATTATTGCAATGTTTACTTGCTATGATAACAGGTGGCAACTGTTACCATAGTAAATAAACTTAATTCATTTGAATTTTAAGATAATCTAAGCTCATTCACATTCAGTGAATGGACTTAGTCGATCTTAAAAAAAAATAACTGTGGGTGCATGTATTTTAATGAACACAGAGTTCATAGACTATAGTTGAAATGATTTCAGCAATACTCTTTTTACTGTGTTCCTTTTGCGGTGGTCTTGAACGAATCCAGAAGATGGAGTTACATCAAGGAGATCGTACAAGACGAAAAACAATGAAGAATACTTTCCCCCAAGAGGATTTAACTGCAGGAGGATGGATTCCAGGGTAGGAAATTATTTCTGATGAATTCTTTCGAGGTCTGTAATTTTTTTGTATCATTTTCATAGTAGAATAAATTATTGCAATGTTTACTTGCTATGATAACAGGTGGCAACTGTTACCATAGTAAATAAACTTAATTCATTTGAATTTTAAGATAATCTAAGCTCATTCACATTCAGTGAATGGACTTAGTCGATCTTAAAAAAAAATAACTGTGGGTGCATGTATTTTAATGAACACAGAGTTCATAGACTATAGTTGAAATGATTTCAGCAATACTCTTTTTACTGTGTTCCTTTTGCGGTGGTCTTGAACGAATCCAGAAGATGGAGTTACATCAAGGAGATCGTACAAGACGAAAAACAATGAAGAATACTTTCCCCCAAGAGGATTTAACTGCAGGAGGATGGATTCCAGGGTAGGAAATTATTTCTGATGAATTCTTTCGAGGTCTGTAATTTTTTTGTATCATTTTCATAGTAGAATAAATTATTGCAATGTTTACTTGCTATGATAACAGGTGGCAACTGTTACCATAGTAAATAAACTTAATTCATTTGAATTTTTAGATAATCTAAGCTCATTCACATTCAGTGAATGGACTTAGTCGATCTTAAAAAAAAATAACTGTGGGTGCATGTATTTTAATGAACACAGAGTTCATAGACTATAGTTGAAATGATTTCAGCAATACTCTTTTTACTGTGTTCCTTTTGCGGTGGTCTTGAACGAATCCAGAAGATGGAGTTACATCAAGGAGATCGTACAAGACGAAAAACAATGAAGAATACTTTCCCCCAAGAGGATTTAACTGCAGGAGGATGGATTCCAGGGTAGGAAATTATTTCTGATGAATTCTTTCGAGGTCTGTAATTTTTTTGTATCATTTTCATAGTAGAATAAATTATTGCAATGTTTACTTGCTATGATAACAGGTGGCAACTGTTACCATAGTAAATAAACTTAATTCATTTGAATTTTAAGATAATCTAAGCTCATTCACATTCAGTGAATGGACTTAGTCGATCTTAAAAAAAAATAACTGTGGGTGCATGTATTTTAATGAACACAGAGTTCATAGACTATAGTTGAAATGATTTCAGCAATAGTTTTTTTACTGTGTTCCTTTTGCGGTGGTCTTGAACGAATCCAGAAGATGGAGTTACATCAAGGAGATCGTACAAGACGAAAAACAATGAAGAATACTTTCCCCCAAGAGGATTTAACTGCAGGAGGATGGATTCCAGGGTAGGAAATTATTTCTGATGAATTCTTTCGAGGTCTGTAATTTTTTTGTATCATTTTCATAGTAGAATAAATTATTGCAATGTTTACTTGCTATGATAACAGGTGGCAACTGTTACCATAGTAAATAAACTTAATTCATTTGAATTTTAAGATAATCTAAGCTCATTCACATTCAGTGAATGGACTTAGTCGATCTTAAAAAAAAATAACTGTGGGTGCATGTATTTTAATGAACACAGAGTTCATAGACTATAGTTGAAATGATTTCAGCAATAGTTTTTTTACTGTGTTCCTTTTGCGGTGGTCTTGAACGAATCCAGAAGATGGAGTTACATCAAGGAGATCGTACAAGACGAAAAACAATGAAGAATACTTTCCCCCAAGAGGATTTAACTGCAGGAGGATGGATTCCAGGGTAGGAAATTATTTCTGATGAATTCTTTCGAGGTCTGTAATTTTTTTGTATCATTTTCATAGTAGAATAAATTATTGCAATGTTTACTTGCTATGATAACAGGTGGCAACTGTTACCATAGTAAATAAACTTAATTCATTTGAATTTTTAGATAATCTAAGCTCATTCACATTCAGTGAATGGACTTAGTCGATCTTAAAAAAAAATAACTGTGGGTGCATGTATTTTAATGAACACAGAGTTCATAGACTATAGTTGAAATGATTTCAGCAATACTCTTTTTACTGTGTTCCTTTTGCGGTGGTCTTGAACGAATCCAGAAGATGGAGTTACATCAAGGAGATCGTACAAGACGAAAAACAATGAAGAATACTTTCCCCCAAGAGGATTTAACTGCAGGAGGATGGATTCCAGGGTAGGAAATTATTTCTGATGAATTCTTTCGAGGTCTGTAATTTTTTTGTATCATTTTCATAGTAGAATAAATTATTGCAATGTTTACTTGCTATGATAACAGGTGGCAACTGTTACCATAGTAAATAAACTTAATTCATTTGAATTTTAAGATAATCTAAGCTCATTCACATTCAGTGAATGGACTTAGTCGATCTTAAAAAAAAATAACTGTGGGTGCATGTATTTTAATGAACACAGAGTTCATAGACTATAGTTGAAATGATTTCAGCAATAGTTTTTTTACTGTGTTCCTTTTGCGGTGGTCTTGAACGAATCCAGAAGATGGAGTTACATCAAGGAGATCGTACAAGACGAAAAACAATGAAGAATACTTTCCCCCAAGAGGATTTAACTGCAGGAGGATGGATTCCAGGGTAGGAAATTATTTCTGATGAATTCTTTCGAGGTCTGTAATTTTTTTGTATCATTTTCATAGTAGAATAAATTATTGCAATGTTTACTTGCTATGATAACAGGTGGCAACTGTTACCATAGTAAATAAACTTAATTCATTTGAATTTTTAGATAATCTAAGCTCATTCACATTCAGTGAATGGACTTAGTCGATCTTAAAAAAAAATAACTGTGGGTGCATGTATTTTAATGAACACAGAGTTCATAGACTATAGTTGAAATGATTTCAGCAATAGTTTTTTTACTGTGTTCCTTTTGCGGTGGTCTTGAACGAATCCAGAAGATGGAGTTACATCAAGGAGATCGTACAAGACGAAAAACAATGAAGAATACTTTCCCCCAAGAGGATTTAACTGCAGGAGGATGGATTCCAGGGTAGGAAATTATTTCTGATGAATTCTTTCGAGGTCTGTAATTTTTTTGTATCATTTTCATAGTAGAATAAATTATTGCAATGTTTACTTGCTATGATAACAGGTGGCAACTGTTACCATAGTAAATAAACTTAATTCATTTGAATTTTAAGATAATCTAAGCTCATTCACATTCAGTGAATGGACTTAGTCGATCTTAAAAAAAAATAACTGTGGGTGCATGTATTTTAATGAACACAGAGTTCATAGACTATAGTTGAAATGATTTCAGCAATAGTTTTTTTACTGTGTTCCTTTTGCGGTGGTCTTGAACGAATCCAGAAGATGGAGTTACATCAAGGAGATCGTACAAGACGAAAAACAATGAAGAATACTTTCCCCCAAGAGGATTTAACTGCAGGAGGATGGATTCCAGGGTAGGAAATTATTTCTGATGAATTCTTTCGAGGTCTGTAATTTTTTTGTATCATTTTCATAGTAGAATAAATTATTGCAATGTTTACTTGCTATGATAACAGGTGGCAACTGTTACCATAGTAAATAAACTTAATTCATTTGAATTTTTAGATAATCTAAGCTCATTCACATTCAGTGAATGGACTTAGTCGATCTTAAAAAAAAATAACTGTGGGTGCATGTATTTTAATGAACACAGAGTTCATAGACTATAGTTGAAATGATTTCAGCAATAGTTTTTTTACTGTGTTCCTTTTGCGGTGGTCTTGAACGAATCCAGAAGATGGAGTTACATCAAGGAGATCGTACAAGACGAAAAACAATGAAGAATACTTTCCCCCAAGAGGATTTAACTGCAGGAGGATGGATTCCAGGGTAGGAAATTATTTCTGATGAATTCTTTCGAGGTCTGTAATTTTTTTGTATCATTTTCATAGTAGAATAAATTATTGCAATGTTTACTTGCTATGATAACAGGTGGCAACTGTTACCATAGTAAATAAACTTAATTCATTTGAATTTTTAGATAATCTAAGCTCATTCACATTCAGTGAATGGACTTAGTCGATCTTAAAAAAAAATAACTGTGGGTGCATGTATTTTAATGAACACAGAGTTCATAGACTATAGTTGAAATGATTTCAGCAATAGTTTTTTTACTGTGTTCCTTTTGCGGTGGTCTTGAACGAATCCAGAAGATGGAGTTACATCAAGGAGATCGTACAAGACGAAAAACAATGAAGAATACTTTCCCCCAAGAGGATTTAACTGCAGGAGGATGGATTCCAGGGTAGGAAATTATTTCTGATGAATTCTTTCGAGGTCTGTAATTTTTTTGTATCATTTTCATAGTAGAATAAATTATTGCAATGTTTACTTGCTATGATAACAGGTGGCAACTGTTACCATAGTAAATAAACTTAATTCATTTGAATTTTTAGATAATCTAAGCTCATTCACATTCAGTGAATGGACTTAGTCGATCTTAAAAAAAAATAACTGTGGGTGCATGTATTTTAATGAACACAGAGTTCATAGACTATAGTTGAAATGATTTCAGCAATAGTTTTTTTACTGTGTTCCTTTTGCGGTGGTCTTGAACGAATCCAGAAGATGGAGTTACATCAAGGAGATCGTACAAGACGAAAAACAATGAAGAATACTTTCCCCCAAGAGGATTTAACTGCAGGAGGATGGATTCCAGGGTAGGAAATTATTTCTGATGAATTCTTTCGAGGTCTGTAATTTTTTTGTATCATTTTCATAGTAGAATAAATTATTGCAATGTTTACTTGCTATGATAACAGGTGGCAACTGTTACCATAGTAAATAAACTTAATTCATTTGAATTTTTAGATAATCTAAGCTCATTCACATTCAGTGAATGGACTTAGTCGATCTTAAAAAAAAATAACTGTGGGTGCATGTATTTTAATGAACACAGAGTTCATAGACTATAGTTGAAATGATTTCAGCAATAGTTTTTTTACTGTGTTCCTTTTGCGGTGGTCTTGAACGAATCCAGAAGATGGAGTTACATCAAGGAGATCGTACAAGACGAAAAACAATGAAGAATACTTTCCCCCAAGAGGATTTAACTGCAGGAGGATGGATTCCAGGGTAGGAAATTATTTCTGATGAATTCTTTCGAGGTCTGTAATTTTTTTGTATCATTTTCATAGTAGAATAAATTATTGCAATGTTTACTTGCTATGATAACAGGTGGCAACTGTTACCATAGTAAATAAACTTAATTCATTTGAATTTTTAGATAATCTAAGCTCATTCACATTCAGTGAATGGACTTAGTCGATCTTAAAAAAAAATAACTGTGGGTGCATGTATTTTAATGAACACAGAGTTCATAGACTATAGTTGAAATGATTTCAGCAATAGTTTTTTTACTGTGTTCCTTTTGCGGTGGTCTTGAACGAATCCAGAAGATGGAGTTACATCAAGGAGATCGTACAAGACGAAAAACAATGAAGAATACTTTCCCCCAAGAGGATTTAACTGCAGGAGGATGGATTCCAGGGTAGGAAATTATTTCTGATGAATTCTTTCGAGGTCTGTAATTTTTTTGTATCATTTTCATAGTAGAATAAATTATTGCAATGTTTACTTGCTATGATAACAGGTGGCAACTGTTACCATAGTAAATAAACTTAATTCATTTGAATTTTTAGATAATCTAAGCTCATTCACATTCAGTGAATGGACTTAGTCGATCTTAAAAAAAAATAACTGTGGGTGCATGTATTTTAATGAACACAGAGTTCATAGACTATAGTTGAAATGATTTCAGCAATACTCTTTTTACTGTGTTCCTTTTGCGGTGGTCTTGAACGAATCCAGAAGATGGAGTTACATCAAGGAGATCGTACAAGACGAAAAACAATGAAGAATACTTTCCCCCAAGAGGATTTAACTGCAGGAGGATGGATTCCAGGGTAGGAAATTATTTCTGATGAATTCTTTCGAGGTCTGTAATTTTTTTGTATCATTTTCATAGTAGAATAAATTATTGCAATGTTTACTTGCTATGATAACAGGTGGCAACTGTTACCATAGTAAATAAACTTAATTCATTTGAATTTTAAGATAATCTAAGCTCATTCACATTCAGTGAATGGACTTAGTCGATCTTAAAAAAAAATAACTGTGGGTGCATGTATTTTAATGAACACAGAGTTCATAGACTATAGTTGAAATGATTTCAGCAATAGTTTTTTTACTGTGTTCCTTTTGCGGTGGTCTTGAACGAATCCAGAAGATGGAGTTACATCAAGGAGATCGTACAAGACGAAAAACAATGAAGAATACTTTCCCCCAAGAGGATTTAACTGCAGGAGGATGGATTCCAGGGTAGGAAATTATTTCTGATGAATTCTTTCGAGGTCTGTAATTTTTTTGTATCATTTTCATAGTAGAATAAATTATTGCAATGTTTACTTGCTATGATAACAGGTGGCAACTGTTACCATAGTAAATAAACTTAATTCATTTGAATTTTTAGATAATCTAAGCTCATTCACATTCAGTGAATGGACTTAGTCGATCTTAAAAAAAAATAACTGTGGGTGCATGTATTTTAATGAACACAGAGTTCATAGACTATAGTTGAAATGATTTCAGCAATAGTTTTTTTACTGTGTTCCTTTTGCGGTGGTCTTGAACGAATCCAGAAGATGGAGTTACATCAAGGAGATCGTACAAGACGAAAAACAATGAAGAATACTTTCCCCCAAGAGGATTTAACTGCAGGAGGATGGATTCCAGGGTAGGAAATTATTTCTGATGAATTCTTTCGAGGTCTGTAATTTTTTTGTATCATTTTCATAGTAGAATAAATTATTGCAATGTTTACTTGCTATGATAACAGGTGGCAACTGTTACCATAGTAAATAAACTTAATTCATTTGAATTTTTAGATAATCTAAGCTCATTCACATTCAGTGAATGGACTTAGTCGATCTTAAAAAAAAATAACTGTGGGTGCATGTATTTTAATGAACACAGAGTTCATAGACTATAGTTGAAATGATTTCAGCAATAGTTTTTTTACTGTGTTCCTTTTGCGGTGGTCTTGAACGAATCCAGAAGATGGAGTTACATCAAGGAGATCGTACAAGACGAAAAACAATGAAGAATACTTTCCCCCAAGAGGATTTAACTGCAGGAGGATGGATTCCAGGGTAGGAAATTATTTCTGATGAATTCTTTCGAGGTCTGTAATTTTTTTGTATCATTTTCATAGTAGAATAAATTATTGCAATGTTTACTTGCTATGATAACAGGTGGCAACTGTTACCATAGTAAATAAACTTAATTCATTTGAATTTTTAGATAATCTAAGCTCATTCACATTCAGTGAATGGACTTAGTCGATCTTAAAAAAAAATAACTGTGGGTGCATGTATTTTAATGAACACAGAGTTCATAGACTATAGTTGAAATGATTTCAGCAATACTCTTTTTACTGTGTTCCTTTTGCGGTGGTCTTGAACGAATCCAGAAGATGGAGTTACATCAAGGAGATCGTACAAGACGAAAAACAATGAAGAATACTTTCCCCCAAGAGGATTTAACTGCAGGAGGATGGATTCCAGGGTAGGAAATTATTTCTGATGAATTCTTTCGAGGTCTGTAATTTTTTTGTATCATTTTCATAGTAGAATAAATTATTGCAATGTTTACTTGCTATGATAACAGGTGGCAACTGTTACCATAGTAAATAAACTTAATTCATTTGAATTTTAAGATAATCTAAGCTCATTCACATTCAGTGAATGGACTTAGTCGATCTTAAAAAAAAATAACTGTGGGTGCATGTATTTTAATGAACACAGAGTTCATAGACTATAGTTGAAATGATTTCAGCAATAGTTTTTTTACTGTGTTCCTTTTGCGGTGGTCTTGAACGAATCCAGAAGATGGAGTTACATCAAGGAGATCGTACAAGACGAAAAACAATGAAGAATACTTTCCCCCAAGAGGATTTAACTGCAGGAGGATGGATTCCAGGGTAGGAAATTATTTCTGATGAATTCTTTCGAGGTCTGTAATTTTTTTGTATCATTTTCATAGTAGAATAAATTATTGCAATGTTTACTTGCTATGATAACAGGTGGCAACTGTTACCATAGTAAATAAACTTAATTCATTTGAATTTTTAGATAATCTAAGCTCATTCACATTCAGTGAATGGACTTAGTCGATCTTAAAAAAAAATAACTGTGGGTGCATGTATTTTAATGAACACAGAGTTCATAGACTATAGTTGAAATGATTTCAGCAATAGTCTTTTTACTGTGTTCCTTTTGCGGTGGTCTTGAACGAATCCAGAAGATGGAGTTACATCAAGGAGATCGTACAAGACGAAAAACAATGAAGAATACTTTCCCCCAAGAGGATTTAACTGCAGGAGGATGGATTCCAGGGTAGGAAATTATTTCTGATGAATTCTTTCGAGGTCTGTAATTTTTTTGTATCATTTTCATAGTAGAATAAATTATTGCAATGTTTACTTGCTATGATAACAGGTGGCAACTGTTACCATAGTAAATAAACTTAATTCATTTGAATTTTAAGATCATCTAAGCTCATTCACATTCAGTGAATGGACTTAGTCGATCTTAAAAAAAAATAACTGTGGGTGCATGTATTTTAATGAACACAGAGTTCATAGACTATAGTTGAAATGATTTCAGCAATAGTCTTTTTACTGTGTTCCTTTTGCGGTGGTCTTGAACGAATCCAGAAGATGGAGTTACATCAAGGAGATCGTACAAGACGAAAAACAATGAAGAATACTTTCCCCCAAGAGGATTTAACTGCAGGAGGATGGATTCCAGGGTAGGAAATCATTTCTGATGAATTCTTTCGAGGTCTGTAATTTTTTTGTATCATTTTCATAGTAGAATAAATTATTGCAATGTTTACTTGCTATGATAACAGGTGGCAACTGTTACCATAGTAAATAAACTTAATTCATTTGAATTTTAAGATAATCTAAGCTCATTCACATTCAGTGAATGGACTTAGTCGATCTTAAAAAAAAATAACTGTGGGTGCATGTATTTTAATGAACACAGAGTTCATAGACTATAGTTGAAATGATTTCAGCAATAGTTTTTTTACTGTGTTCCTTTTGCGGTGGTCTTGAACGAATCCAGAAGATGGAGTTACATCAAGGAGATCGTACAAGACGAAAAACAATGAAGAATACTTTCCCCCAAGAGGATTTAACTGCAGGAGGATGGATTCCAGGGTAGGAAATTATTTCTGATGAATTCTTTCGAGGTCTGTAATTTTTTTGTATCATTTTCATAGTAGAATAAATTATTGCAATGTTTACTTGCTATGATAACAGGTGGCAACTGTTACCATAGTAAATAAACTTAATTCATTTGAATTTTAAGATCATCTAAGCTCATTCACATTCAGTGAATGGACTTAGTCGATCTTAAAAAAAAATAACTGTGGGTGCATGTATTTTAATGAACACAGAGTTCATAGACTATAGTTGAAATGATTTCAGCAATAGTTTTTTTACTGTGTTCCTTTTGCGGTGGTCTTGAACGAATCCAGAAGATGGAGTTACATCAAGGAGATCGTACAAGACGAAAAACAATGAAGAATACTTTCCCCCAAGAGGATTTAACTGCAGGAGGATGGATTCCAGGGTAGGAAATTATTTCTGATGAATTCTTTCGAGGTCTGTAATTTTTTTGTATCATTTTCATAGTAGAATAAATTATTGCAATGTTTACTTGCTATGATAACAGGTGGCAACTGTTACCATAGTAAATAAACTTAATTCATTTGAATTTTAAGATCATCTAAGCTCATTCACATTCAGTGAATGGACTTAGTCGATCTTAAAAAAAAATAACTGTGGGTGCATGTATTTTAATGAACACAGAGTTCATAGACTATAGTTGAAATGATTTCAGCAATAGTTTTTTTACTGTGTTCCTTTTGCGGTGGTCTTGAACGAATCCAGAAGATGGAGTTACATCAAGGAGATCGTACAAGACGAAAAACAATGAAGAATACTTTCCCCCAAGAGGATTTAACTGCAGGAGGATGGATTCCAGGGTAGGAAATTATTTCTGATGAATTCTTTCGAGGTCTGTAATTTTTTTGTATCATTTTCATAGTAGAATAAATTATTGCAATGTTTACTTGCTATGATAACAGGTGGCAACTGTTACCATAGTAAATAAACTTAATTCATTTGAATTTTAAGATAATCTAAGCTCATTCACATTCAGTGAATGGACTTAGTCGATCTTAAAAAAAAATAACTGTGGGTGCATGTATTTTAATGAACACAGAGTTCATAGACTATAGTTGAAATGATTTCAGCAATAGTTTTTTTACTGTGTTCCTTTTGCGGTGGTCTTGAACGAATCCAGAAGATGGAGTTACATCAAGGAGATCGTACAAGACGAAAAACAATGAAGAATACTTTCCCCCAAGAGGATTTAACTGCAGGAGGATGGATTCCAGGGTAGGAAATTATTTCTGATGAATTCTTTCGAGGTCTGTAATTTTTTTGTATCATTTTCATAGTAGAATAAATTATTGCAATGTTTACTTGCTATGATAACAGGTGGCAACTGTTACCATAGTAAATAAACTTAATTCATTTGAATTTTAAGATAATCTAAGCTCATTCACATTCAGTGAATGGACTTAGTCGATCTTAAAAAAAAATAACTGTGGGTGCATGTATTTTAATGAACACAGAGTTCATAGACTATAGTTGAAATGATTTCAGCAATAGTTTTTTTACTGTGTTCCTTTTGCGGTGGTCTTGAACGAATCCAGAAGATGGAGTTACATCAAGGAGATCGTACAAGACGAAAAACAATGAAGAATACTTTCCCCCAAGAGGATTTAACTGCAGGAGGATGGATTCCAGGGTAGGAAATTATTTCTGATGAATTCTTTCGAGGTCTGTAATTTTTTTGTATCATTTTCATAGTAGAATAAATTATTGCAATGTTTACTTGCTATGATAACAGGTGGCAACTGTTACCATAGTAAATAAACTTAATTCATTTGAATTTTAAGATAATCTAAGCTCATTCACATTCAGCGAATGGACTTAGTCGATCTTAAAAAAAAATAACTGTGGGTGCATGTATTTTAATGAACACAGAGTTCATAGACTATAGTTGAAATGATTTCAGCAATAGTTTTTTTACTGTGTTCCTTTTGCGGTGGTCTTGAACGAATCCAGAAGATGGAGTTACATCAAGGAGATCGTACAAGACGAAAAACAATGAAGAATACTTTCCCCCAAGAGGATTTAACTGCAGGAGGATGGATTCCAGGGTAGGAAATTATTTCTGATGAATTCTTTCGAGGTCTGTAATTTTTTTGTATCATTTTCATAGTAGAATAAATTATTGCAATGTTTACTTGCTATGATAACAGGTGGCAACTGTTACCATAGTAAATAAACTTAATTCATTTGAATTTTAAGATAATCTAAGCTCATTCACATTCAGTGAATGGACTTAGTCGATCTTAAAAAAAAATAACTGTGGGTGCATGTATTTTAATGAACACAGAGTTCATAGACTATAGTTGAAATGATTTCAGCAATAGTTTTTTTACTGTGTTCCTTTTGCGGTGGTCTTGAACGAATCCAGAAGATGGAGTTACATCAAGGAGATCGTACAAGACGAAAAACAATGAAGAATACTTTCCCCCAAGAGGATTTAACTGCAGGAGGATGGATTCCAGGGTAGGAAATTATTTCTGATGAATTCTTTCGAGGTCTGTAATTTTTTTGTATCATTTTCATAGTAGAATAAATTATTGCAATGTTTACTTGCTATGATAACAGGTGGCAACTGTTACCATAGTAAATAAACTTAATTCATTTGAATTTTTAGATAATCTAAGCTCATTCACATTCAGTGAATGGACTTAGTCGATCTTAAAAAAAAATAACTGTGGGTGCATGTATTTTAATGAACACAGAGTTCATAGACTATAGTTGAAATGATTTCAGCAATAGTTTTTTTACTGTGTTCCTTTTGCGGTGGTCTTGAACGAATCCAGAAGATGGAGTTACATCAAGGAGATCGTACAAGACGAAAAACAATGAAGAATACTTTCCCCCAAGAGGATTTAACTGCAGGAGGATGGATTCCAGGGTAGGAAATTATTTCTGATGAATTCTTTCGAGGTCTGTAATTTTTTTGTATCATTTTCATAGTAGAATAAATTATTGCAATGTTTACTTGCTATGATAACAGGTGGCAACTGTTACCATAGTAAATAAACTTAATTCATTTGAATTTTAAGATCATCTAAGCTCATTCACATTCAGTGAATGGACTTAGTCGATCTTAAAAAAAAATAACTGTGGGTGCATGTATTTTAATGAACACAGAGTTCATAGACTATAGTTGAAATGATTTCAGCAATAGTTTTTTTACTGTGTTCCTTTTGCGGTGGTCTTGAACGAATCCAGAAGATGGAGTTACATCAAGGAGATCGTACAAGACGAAAAACAATGAAGAATACTTTCCCCCAAGAGGATTTAACTGCAGGAGGATGGATTCCAGGGTAGGAAATCATTTCTGATGAATTCTTTCGAGGTCTGTAATTTTTTTGTATCATTTTCATAGTAGAATAAATTATTGCAATGTTTACTTGCTATGATAACAGGTGGCAACTGTTACCATAGTAAATAAACTTAATTCATTTGAATTTTAAGATCATCTAAGCTCATTCACATTCAGTGAATGGACTTAGTCGATCTTAAAAAAAAATAACTGTGGGTGCATGTATTTTAATGAACACAGAGTTCATAGACTATAGTTGAAATGATTTCAGCAATAGTTTTTTTACTGTGTTCCTTTTGCGGTGGTCTTGAACGAATCCAGAAGATGGAGTTACATCAAGGAGATCGTACAAGACGAAAAACAATGAAGAATACTTTCCCCCAAGAGGATTTAACTGCAGGAGGATGGATTCCAGGGTAGGAAATTATTTCTGATGAATTCTTTCGAGGTCTGTAATTTTTTTGTATCATTTTCATAGTAGAATAAATTATTGCAATGTTTACTTGCTATGATAACAGGTGGCAACTGTTACCATAGTAAATAAACTTAATTCATTTGAATTTTAAGATCATCTAAGCTCATTCACATTCAGTGAATGGACTTAGTCGATCTTAAAAAAAAATAACTGTGAGTGCATGTATTTTAATGAACACAGAGTTCATAGACTATAGTTGAAATGATTTCAGCAATAGTTTTTTTACTGTGTTCCTTTTGCGGTGGTCTTGAACGAATCCAGAAGATGGAGTTACATCAAGGAGATCGTACAAGACGAAAAACAATGAAGAATACTTTCCCCCAAGAGGATTTAACTGCAGGAGGATGGATTCCAGGGTAGGAAATTATTTCTGATGAATTCTTTCGAGGTCTGTAATTTTTTTGTATCATTTTCATAGTAGAATAAATTATTGCAATGTTTACTTGCTATGATAACAGGTGGCAACTGTTACCATAGTAAATAAACTTAATTCATTTGAATTTTAAGATCATCTAAGCTCATTCACATTCAGTGAATGGACTTAGTCGATCTTAAAAAAAAATAACTGTGGGTGCATGTATTTTAATGAACACAGAGTTCATAGACTATAGTTGAAATGATTTCAGCAATAGTCTTTTTACTGTGTTCCTTTTGCGGTGGTCTTGAACGAATCCAGAAGATGGAGTTACATCAAGGAGATCGTACAAGACGAAAAACAATGAAGAATACTTTCCCCCAAGAGGATTTAACTGCAGGAGGATGGATTCCAGGGTAGGAAATTATTTCTGATGAATTCTTTCGAGGTCTGTAATTTTTTTGTATCATTTTCATAGTAGAATAAATTATTGCAATGTTTACTTGCTATGATAACAGGTGGCAACTGTTACCATAGTAAATAAACTTAATTCATTTGAATTTTAAGATCATCTAAGCTCATTCACATTCAGTGAATGGACTTAGTCGATCTTAAAAAAAAATAACTGTGGGTGCATGTATTTTAATGAACACAGAGTTCATAGACTATAGTTGAAATGATTTCAGCAATAGTTTTTTTACTGTGTTCCTTTTGCGGTGGTCTTGAACGAATCCAGAAGATGGAGTTACATCAAGGAGATCGTACAAGACGAAAAACAATGAAGAATACTTTCCCCCAAGAGGATTTAACTGCAGGAGGATGGATTCCAGGGTAGGAAATTATTTCTGATGAATTCTTTCGAGGTCTGTAATTTTTTTGTATCATTTTCATAGTAGAATAAATTATTGCAATGTTTACTTGCTATGATAACAGGTGGCAACTGTTACCATAGTAAATAAACTTAATTCATTTGAATTTTAAGATCATCTAAGCTCATTCACATTCAGTGAATGGACTTAGTCGATCTTAAAAAAAAATAACTGTGAGTGCATGTATTTTAATGAACACAGAGTTCATAGACTATAGTTGAAATGATTTCAGCAATAGTTTTTTTACTGTGTTCCTTTTGCGGTGGTCTTGAACGAATCCAGAAGATGGAGTTACATCAAGGAGATCGTACAAGACGAAAAACAATGAAGAATACTTTCCCCCAAGAGGATTTAACTGCAGGAGGATGGATTCCAGGGTAGGAAATTATTTCTGATGAATTCTTTCGAGGTCTGTAATTTTTTTGTATCATTTTCATAGTAGAATAAATTATTGCAATGTTTACTTGCTATGATAACAGGTGGCAACTGTTACCATAGTAAATAAACTTAATTCATTTGAATTTTAAGATCATCTAAGCTCATTCACATTCAGTGAATGGACTTAGTCGATCTTAAAAAAAAATAACTGTGGGTGCATGTATTTTAATGAACACAGAGTTCATAGACTATAGTTGAAATGATTTCAGCAATAGTCTTTTTACTGTGTTCCTTTTGCGGTGGTCTTGAACGAATCCAGAAGATGGAGTTACATCAAGGAGATCGTACAAGACGAAAAACAATGAAGAATACTTTCCCCCAAGAGGATTTAACTGCAGGAGGATGGATTCCAGGGTAGGAAATCATTTCTGATGAATTCTTTCGAGGTCTGTAATTTTTTTGTATCATTTTCATAGTAGAATAAATTATTGCAATGTTTACTTGCTATGATAACAGGTGGCAACTGTTACCATAGTAAATAAACTTAATTCATTTGAATTTTAAGATAATCTAAGCTCATTCACATTCAGTGAATGGACTTAGTCGATCTTAAAAAAAAATAACTGTGAGTGCATGTATTTTAATGAACACAGAGTTCATAGACTATAGTTGAAATGATTTCAGCAATAGTTTTTTTACTGTGTTCCTTTTGCGGTGGTCTTGAACGAATCCAGAAGATGGAGTTACATCAAGGAGATCGTACAAGACGAAAAACAATGAAGAATACTTTCCCCCAAGAGGATTTAACTGCAGGAGGATGGATTCCAGGGTAGGAAATTATTTCTGATGAATTCTTTCGAGGTCTGTAATTTTTTTGTATCATTTTCATAGTAGAATAAATTATTGCAATGTTTACTTGCTATGATAACAGGTGGCAACTGTTACCATAGTAAATAAACTTAATTCATTTGAATTTTAAGATCATCTAAGCTCATTCACATTCAGTGAATGGACTTAGTCGATCTTAAAAAAAAATAACTGTGGGTGCATGTATTTTAATGAACACAGAGTTCATAGACTATAGTTGAAATGATTTCAGCAATAGTCTTTTTACTGTGTTCCTTTTGCGGTGGTCTTGAACGAATCCAGAAGATGGAGTTACATCAAGGAGATCGTACAAGACGAAAAACAATGAAGAATACTTTCCCCCAAGAGGATTTAACTGCAGGAGGATGGATTCCAGGGTAGGAAATTATTTCTGATGAATTCTTTCGAGGTCTGTAATTTTTTTGTATCATTTTCATAGTAGAATAAATTATTGCAATGTTTACTTGCTATGATAACAGGTGGCAACTGTTACCATAGTAAATAAACTTAATTCATTTGAATTTTAAGATAATCTAAGCTCATTCACATTCAGTGAATGGACTTAGTCGATCTTAAAAAAAAATAACTGTGGGTGCATGTATTTTAATGAACACAGAGTTCATAGACTATAGTTGAAATGATTTCAGCAATAGTTTTTTTACTGTGTTCCTTTTGCGGTGGTCTTGAACGAATCCAGAAGATGGAGTTACATCAAGGAGATCGTACAAGACGAAAAACAATGAAGAATACTTTCCCCCAAGAGGATTTAACTGCAGGAGGATGGATTCCAGGGTAGGAAATTATTTCTGATGAATTCTTTCGAGGTCTGTAATTTTTTTGTATCATTTTCATAGTAGAATAAATTATTGCAATGTTTACTTGCTATGATAACAGGTGGCAACTGTTACCATAGTAAATAAACTTAATTCATTTGAATTTTAAGATCATCTAAGCTCATTCACATTCAGTGAATGGACTTAGTCGATCTTAAAAAAAAATAACTGTGGGTGCATGTATTTTAATGAACACAGAGTTCATAGACTATAGTTGAAATGATTTCAGCAATAGTTTTTTTACTGTGTTCCTTTTGCGGTGGTCTTGAACGAATCCAGAAGATGGAGTTACATCAAGGAGATCGTACAAGACGAAAAACAATGAAGAATACTTTCCCCCAAGAGGATTTAACTGCAGGAGGATGGATTCCAGGGTAGGAAATTATTTCTGATGAATTCTTTCGAGGTCTGTAATTTTTTTGTATCATTTTCATAGTAGAATAAATTATTGCAATGTTTACTTGCTATGATAACAGGTGGCAACTGTTACCATAGTAAATAAACTTAATTCATTTGAATTTTAAGATCATCTAAGCTCATTCACATTCAGTGAATGGACTTAGTCGATCTTAAAAAAAAATAACTGTGGGTGCATGTATTTTAATGAACACAGAGTTCATAGACTATAGTTGAAATGATTTCAGCAATAGTTTTTTTACTGTGTTCCTTTTGCGGTGGTCTTGAACGAATCCAGAAGATGGAGTTACATCAAGGAGATCGTACAAGACGAAAAACAATGAAGAATACTTTCCCCCAAGAGGATTTAACTGCAGGAGGATGGATTCCAGGGTAGGAAATCATTTCTGATGAATTCTTTCGAGGTCTGTAATTTTTTTGTATCATTTTCATAGTAGAATAAATTATTGCAATGTTTACTTGCTATGATAACAGGTGGCAACTGTTACCATAGTAAATAAACTTAATTCATTTGAATTTTAAGATCATCTAAGCTCATTCACATTCAGTGAATGGACTTAGTCGATCTTAAAAAAAAATAACTGTGGGTGCATGTATTTTAATGAACACAGAGTTCATAGACTATAGTTGAAATGATTTCAGCAATAGTTTTTTTACTGTGTTCCTTTTGCGGTGGTCTTGAACGAATCCAGAAGATGGAGTTACATCAAGGAGATCGTACAAGACGAAAAACAATGAAGAATACTTTCCCCCAAGAGGATTTAACTGCAGGAGGATGGATTCCAGGGTAGGAAATCATTTCTGATGAATTCTTTCGAGGTCTGTAATTTTTTTGTATCATTTTCATAGTAGAATAAATTATTGCAATGTTTACTTGCTATGATAACAGGTGGCAACTGTTACCATAGTAAATAAACTTAATTCATTTGAATTTTAAGATAATCTAAGCTCATTCACATTCAGTGAATGGACTTAGTCGATCTTAAAAAAAAATAACTGTGAGTGCATGTATTTTAATGAACACAGAGTTCATAGACTATAGTTGAAATGATTTCAGCAATAGTTTTTTTACTGTGTTCCTTTTGCGGTGGTCTTGAACGAATCCAGAAGATGGAGTTACATCAAGGAGATCGTACAAGACGAAAAACAATGAAGAATACTTTCCCCCAAGAGGATTTAACTGCAGGAGGATGGATTCCAGGGTAGGAAATTATTTCTGATGAATTCTTTCGAGGTCTGTAATTTTTTTGTATCATTTTCATAGTAGAATAAATTATTGCAATGTTTACTTGCTATGATAACAGGTGGCAACTGTTACCATAGTAAATAAACTTAATTCATTTGAATTTTAAGATCATCTAAGCTCATTCACATTCAGTGAATGGACTTAGTCGATCTTAAAAAAAAATAACTGTGGGTGCATGTATTTTAATGAACACAGAGTTCATAGACTATAGTTGAAATGATTTCAGCAATAGTCTTTTTACTGTGTTCCTTTTGCGGTGGTCTTGAACGAATCCAGAAGATGGAGTTACATCAAGGAGATCGTACAAGACGAAAAACAATGAAGAATACTTTCCCCCAAGAGGATTTAACTGCAGGAGGATGGATTCCAGGGTAGGAAATTATTTCTGATGAATTCTTTCGAGGTCTGTAATTTTTTTGTATCATTTTCATAGTAGAATAAATTATTGCAATGTTTACTTGCTATGATAACAGGTGGCAACTGTTACCATAGTAAATAAACTTAATTCATTTGAATTTTTAGATAATCTAAGCTCATTCACATTCAGTGAATGGACTTAGTCGATCTTAAAAAAAAATAACTGTGGGTGCATGTATTTTAATGAACACAGAGTTCATAGACTATAGTTGAAATGATTTCAGCAATAGTTTTTTTACTGTGTTCCTTTTGCGGTGGTCTTGAACGAATCCAGAAGATGGAGTTACATCAAGGAGATCGTACAAGACGAAAAACAATGAAGAATACTTTCCCCCAAGAGGATTTAACTGCAGGAGGATGGATTCCAGGGTAGGAAATTATTTCTGATGAATTCTTTCGAGGTCTGTAATTTTTTTGTATCATTTTCATAGTAGAATAAATTATTGCAATGTTTACTTGCTATGATAACAGGTGGCAACTGTTACCATAGTAAATAAACTTAATTCATTTGAATTTTAAGATAATCTAAGCTCATTCACATTCAGCGAATGGACTTAGTCGATCTTAAAAAAAAATAACTGTGGGTGCATGTATTTTAATGAACACAGAGTTCATAGACTATAGTTGAAATGATTTCAGCAATAGTTTTTTTACTGTGTTCCTTTTGCGGTGGTCTTGAACGAATCCAGAAGATGGAGTTACATCAAGGAGATCGTACAAGACGAAAAACAATGAAGAATACTTTCCCCCAAGAGGATTTAACTGCAGGAGGATGGATTCCAGGGTAGGAAATTATTTCTGATGAATTCTTTCGAGGTCTGTAATTTTTTTGTATCATTTTCATAGTAGAATAAATTATTGCAATGTTTACTTGCTATGATAACAGGTGGCAACTGTTACCATAGTAAATAAACTTAATTCATTTGAATTTTAAGATAATCTAAGCTCATTCACATTCAGTGAATGGACTTAGTCGATCTTAAAAAAAAATAACTGTGGGTGCATGTATTTTAATGAACACAGAGTTCATAGACTATAGTTGAAATGATTTCAGCAATAGTTTTTTTACTGTGTTCCTTTTGCGGTGGTCTTGAACGAATCCAGAACATGGAGTTACATCAAGGAGATCGTACAAGACGAAAAACAATGAAGAATACTTTCCCCCAAGAGGATTTAACTGCAGGAGGATGGATTCCAGGGTAGGAAATTATTTCTGATGAATTCTTTCGAGGTCTGTAATTTTTTTGTATCATTTTCATAGTAGAATAAATTATTGCAATGTTTACTTGCTATGATAACAGGTGGCAACTGTTACCATAGTAAATAAACTTAATTCATTTGAATTTTTAGATAATCTAAGCTCATTCACATTCAGTGAATGGACTTAGTCGATCTTAAAAAAAAATAACTGTGGGTGCATGTATTTTAATGAACACAGAGTTCATAGACTATAGTTGAAATGATTTCAGCAATAGTTTTTTTACTGTGTTCCTTTTGCGGTGGTCTTGAACGAATCCAGAAGATGGAGTTACATCAAGGAGATCGTACAAGACGAAAAACAATGAAGAATACTTTCCCCCAAGAGGATTTAACTGCAGGAGGATGGATTCCAGGGTAGGAAATTATTTCTGATGAATTCTTTCGAGGTCTGTAATTTTTTTGTATCATTTTCATAGTAGAATAAATTATTGCAATGTTTACTTGCTATGATAACAGGTGGCAACTGTTACCATAGTAAATAAACTTAATTCATTTGAATTTTAAGATCATCTAAGCTCATTCACATTCAGTGAATGGACTTAGTCGATCTTAAAAAAAAATAACTGTGGGTGCATGTATTTTAATGAACACAGAGTTCATAGACTATAGTTGAAATGATTTCAGCAATAGTTTTTTTACTGTGTTCCTTTTGCGGTGGTCTTGAACGAATCCAGAAGATGGAGTTACATCAAGGAGATCGTACAAGACGAAAAACAATGAAGAATACTTTCCCCCAAGAGGATTTAACTGCAGGAGGATGGATTCCAGGGTAGGAAATCATTTCTGATGAATTCTTTCGAGGTCTGTAATTTTTTTGTATCATTTTCATAGTAGAATAAATTATTGCAATGTTTACTTGCTATGATAACAGGTGGCAACTGTTACCATAGTAAATAAACTTAATTCATTTGAATTTTAAGATCATCTAAGCTCATTCACATTCAGTGAATGGACTTAGTCGATCTTAAAAAAAAATAACTGTGGGTGCATGTATTTTAATGAACACAGAGTTCATAGACTATAGTTGAAATGATTTCAGCAATAGTTTTTTTACTGTGTTCCTTTTGCGGTGGTCTTGAACGAATCCAGAAGATGGAGTTACATCAAGGAGATCGTACAAGACGAAAAACAATGAAGAATACTTTCCCCCAAGAGGATTTAACTGCAGGAGGATGGATTCCAGGGTAGGAAATCATTTCTGATGAATTCTTTCGAGGTCTGTAATTTTTTTGTATCATTTTCATAGTAGAATAAATTATTGCAATGTTTACTTGCTATGATAACAGGTGGCAACTGTTACCATAGTAAATAAACTTAATTCATTTGAATTTTAAGATAATCTAAGCTCATTCACATTCAGTGAATGGACTTAGTCGATCTTAAAAAAAAATAACTGTGAGTGCATGTATTTTAATGAACACAGAGTTCATAGACTATAGTTGAAATGATTTCAGCAATAGTTTTTTTACTGTGTTCCTTTTGCGGTGGTCTTGAACGAATCCAGAAGATGGAGTTACATCAAGGAGATCGTACAAGACGAAAAACAATGAAGAATACTTTCCCCCAAGAGGATTTAACTGCAGGAGGATGGATTCCAGGGTAGGAAATTATTTCTGATGAATTCTTTCGAGGTCTGTAATTTTTTTGTATCATTTTCATAGTAGAATAAATTATTGCAATGTTTACTTGCTATGATAACAGGTGGCAACTGTTACCATAGTAAATAAACTTAATTCATTTGAATTTTAAGATCATCTAAGCTCATTCACATTCAGTGAATGGACTTAGTCGATCTTAAAAAAAAATAACTGTGGGTGCATGTATTTTAATGAACACAGAGTTCATAGACTATAGTTGAAATGATTTCAGCAATAGTCTTTTTACTGTGTTCCTTTTGCGGTGGTCTTGAACGAATCCAGAAGATGGAGTTACATCAAGGAGATCGTACAAGACGAAAAACAATGAAGAATACTTTCCCCCAAGAGGATTTAACTGCAGGAGGATGGATTCCAGGGTAGGAAATTATTTCTGATGAATTCTTTCGAGGTCTGTAATTTTTTTGTATCATTTTCATAGTAGAATAAATTATTGCAATGTTTACTTGCTATGATAACAGGTGGCAACTGTTACCATAGTAAATAAACTTAATTCATTTGAATTTTAAGATAATCTAAGCTCATTCACATTCAGTGAATGGACTTAGTCGATCTTAAAAAAAAATAACTGTGGGTGCATGTATTTTAATGAACACAGAGTTCATAGACTATAGTTGAAATGATTTCAGCAATAGTTTTTTTACTGTGTTCCTTTTGCGGTGGTCTTGAACGAATCCAGAAGATGGAGTTACATCAAGGAGATCGTACAAGACGAAAAACAATGAAGAATACTTTCCCCCAAGAGGATTTAACTGCAGGAGGATGGATTCCAGGGTAGGAAATTATTTCTGATGAATTCTTTCGAGGTCTGTAATTTTTTTGTATCATTTTCATAGTAGAATAAATTATTGCAATGTTTACTTGCTATGATAACAGGTGGCAACTGTTACCATAGTAAATAAACTTAATTCATTTGAATTTTAAGATCATCTAAGCTCATTCACATTCAGTGAATGGACTTAGTCGATCTTAAAAAAAAATAACTGTGGGTGCATGTATTTTAATGAACACAGAGTTCATAGACTATAGTTGAAATGATTTCAGCAATAGTTTTTTTACTGTGTTCCTTTTGCGGTGGTCTTGAACGAATCCAGAAGATGGAGTTACATCAAGGAGATCGTACAAGACGAAAAACAATGAAGAATACTTTCCCCCAAGAGGATTTAACTGCAGGAGGATGGATTCCAGGGTAGGAAATTATTTCTGATGAATTCTTTCGAGGTCTGTAATTTTTTTGTATCATTTTCATAGTAGAATAAATTATTGCAATGTTTACTTGCTATGATAACAGGTGGCAACTGTTACCATAGTAAATAAACTTAATTCATTTGAATTTTAAGATCATCTAAGCTCATTCACATTCAGTGAATGGACTTAGTCGATCTTAAAAAAAAATAACTGTGGGTGCATGTATTTTAATGAACACAGAGTTCATAGACTATAGTTGAAATGATTTCAGCAATAGTTTTTTTACTGTGTTCCTTTTGCGGTGGTCTTGAACGAATCCAGAAGATGGAGTTACATCAAGGAGATCGTACAAGACGAAAAACAATGAAGAATACTTTCCCCCAAGAGGATTTAACTGCAGGAGGATGGATTCCAGGGTAGGAAATCATTTCTGATGAATTCTTTCGAGGTCTGTAATTTTTTTGTATCATTTTCATAGTAGAATAAATTATTGCAATGTTTACTTGCTATGATAACAGGTGGCAACTGTTACCATAGTAAATAAACTTAATTCATTTGAATTTTAAGATCATCTAAGCTCATTCACATTCAGTGAATGGACTTAGTCGATCTTAAAAAAAAATAACTGTGGGTGCATGTATTTTAATGAACACAGAGTTCATAGACTATAGTTGAAATGATTTCAGCAATAGTTTTTTTACTGTGTTCCTTTTGCGGTGGTCTTGAACGAATCCAGAAGATGGAGTTACATCAAGGAGATCGTACAAGACGAAAAACAATGAAGAATACTTTCCCCCAAGAGGATTTAACTGCAGGAGGATGGATTCCAGGGTAGGAAATCATTTCTGATGAATTCTTTCGAGGTCTGTAATTTTTTTGTATCATTTTCATAGTAGAATAAATTATTGCAATGTTTACTTGCTATGATAACAGGTGGCAACTGTTACCATAGTAAATAAACTTAATTCATTTGAATTTTAAGATAATCTAAGCTCATTCACATTCAGTGAATGGACTTAGTCGATCTTAAAAAAAAATAACTGTGAGTGCATGTATTTTAATGAACACAGAGTTCATAGACTATAGTTGAAATGATTTCAGCAATAGTTTTTTTACTGTGTTCCTTTTGCGGTGGTCTTGAACGAATCCAGAAGATGGAGTTACATCAAGGAGATCGTACAAGACGAAAAACAATGAAGAATACTTTCCCCCAAGAGGATTTAACTGCAGGAGGATGGATTCCAGGGTAGGAAATTATTTCTGATGAATTCTTTCGAGGTCTGTAATTTTTTTGTATCATTTTCATAGTAGAATAAATTATTGCAATGTTTACTTGCTATGATAACAGGTGGCAACTGTTACCATAGTAAATAAACTTAATTCATTTGAATTTTAAGATCATCTAAGCTCATTCACATTCAGTGAATGGACTTAGTCGATCTTAAAAAAAAATAACTGTGGGTGCATGTATTTTAATGAACACAGAGTTCATAGACTATAGTTGAAATGATTTCAGCAATAGTCTTTTTACTGTGTTCCTTTTGCGGTGGTCTTGAACGAATCCAGAAGATGGAGTTACATCAAGGAGATCGTACAAGACGAAAAACAATGAAGAATACTTTCCCCCAAGAGGATTTAACTGCAGGAGGATGGATTCCAGGGTAGGAAATTATTTCTGATGAATTCTTTCGAGGTCTGTAATTTTTTTGTATCATTTTCATAGTAGAATAAATTATTGCAATGTTTACTTGCTATGATAACAGGTGGCAACTGTTACCATAGTAAATAAACTTAATTCATTTGAATTTTAAGATAATCTAAGCTCATTCACATTCAGTGAATGGACTTAGTCGATCTTAAAAAAAAATAACTGTGGGTGCATGTATTTTAATGAACACAGAGTTCATAGACTATAGTTGAAATGATTTCAGCAATAGTTTTTTTACTGTGTTCCTTTTGCGGTGGTCTTGAACGAATCCAGAAGATGGAGTTACATCAAGGAGATCGTACAAGACGAAAAACAATGAAGAATACTTTCCCCCAAGAGGATTTAACTGCAGGAGGATGGATTCCAGGGTAGGAAATTATTTCTGATGAATTCTTTCGAGGTCTGTAATTTTTTTGTATCATTTTCATAGTAGAATAAATTATTGCAATGTTTACTTGCTATGATAACAGGTGGCAACTGTTACCATAGTAAATAAACTTAATTCATTTGAATTTTAAGATCATCTAAGCTCATTCACATTCAGTGAATGGACTTAGTCGATCTTAAAAAAAAATAACTGTGGGTGCATGTATTTTAATGAACACAGAGTTCATAGACTATAGTTGAAATGATTTCAGCAATAGTTTTTTTACTGTGTTCCTTTTGCGGTGGTCTTGAACGAATCCAGAAGATGGAGTTACATCAAGGAGATCGTACAAGACGAAAAACAATGAAGAATACTTTCCCCCAAGAGGATTTAACTGCAGGAGGATGGATTCCAGGGTAGGAAATCATTTCTGATGAATTCTTTCGAGGTCTGTAATTTTTTTGTATCATTTTCATAGTAGAATAAATTATTGCAATGTTTACTTGCTATGATAACAGGTGGCAACTGTTACCATAGTAAATAAACTTAATTCATTTGAATTTTAAGATAATCTAAGCTCATTCACATTCAGTGAATGGACTTAGTCGATCTTAAAAAAAAATAACTGTGAGTGCATGTATTTTAATGAACACAGAGTTCATAGACTATAGTTGAAATGATTTCAGCAAAAGTCTTTTCACTGTGTTCCTTTTGCGGTGGTCTTGAACGAATCCAGAAGATGGAGTTACATCAAGGAGATCGTACAAGACGAAAAACAATGAAGAATACTTTCCCCCAAGAGGATTTAACTGCAGGAGGATGGATTCCAGGGTAGGAAATTATTTCTGATGAATTCTTTCGAGGTCTGTAATTTTTTTGTATCATTTTCATAGTAGAATAAATTATTGCAATGTTTACTTGCTATGATAACAGGTGGCAACTGTTACCATAGTAAATAAACTTAATTCATTTGAATTTTAAGATCATCTAAGCTCATTCACATTCAGTGAATGGACTTAGTCGATCTTAAAAAAAAATAACTGTGGGTGCATGTATTTTAATGAACACAGAGTTCATAGACTATAGTTGAAATGATTTCAGCAATAGTCTTTTTACTGTGTTCCTTTTGCGGTGGTCTTGAACGAATCCAGAAGATGGAGTTACATCAAGGAGATCGTACAAGACGAAAAACAATGAAGAATACTTTCCCCCAAGAGGATTTAACTGCAGGAGGATGGATTCCAGGGTAGGAAATTATTTCTGATGAATTCTTTCGAGGTCTGTAATTTTTTTGTATCATTTTCATAGTAGAATAAATTATTGCAATGTTTACTTGCTATGATAACAGGTGGCAACTGTTACCATAGTAAATAAACTTAATTCATTTGAATTTTAAGATCATCTAAGCTCATTCACATTCAGTGAATGGACTTAGTCGATCTTAAAAAAAAATAACTGTGGGTGCATGTATTTTAATGAACACAGAGTTCATAGACTATAGTTGAAATGATTTCAGCAATAGTTTTTTTACTGTGTTCCTTTTGCGGTGGTCTTGAACGAATCCAGAAGATGGAGTTACATCAAGGAGATCGTACAAGACGAAAAACAATGAAGAATACTTTCCCCCAAGAGGATTTAACTGCAGGAGGATGGATTCCAGGGTAGGAAATCATTTCTGATGAATTCTTTCGAGGTCTGTAATTTTTTTGTATCATTTTCATAGTAGAATAAATTATTGCAATGTTTACTTGCTATGATAACAGGTGGCAACTGTTACCATAGTAAATAAACTTAATTCATTTGAATTTTAAGATAATCTAAGCTCATTCACATTCAGTGAATGGACTTAGTCGATCTTAAAAAAAAATAACTGTGAGTGCATGTATTTTAATGAACACAGAGTTCATAGACTATAGTTGAAATGATTTCAGCAATAGTTTTTTTACTGTGTTCCTTTTGCGGTGGTCTTGAACGAATCCAGAAGATGGAGTTACATCAAGGAGATCGTACAAGACGAAAAACAATGAAGAATACTTTCCCCCAAGAGGATTTAACTGCAGGAGGATGGATTCCAGGGTAGGAAATTATTTCTGATGAATTCTTTCGAGGTCTGTAATTTTTTTGTATCATTTTCATAGTAGAATAAATTATTGCAATGTTTACTTGCTATGATAACAGGTGGCAACTGTTACCATAGTAAATAAACTTAATTCATTTGAATTTTAAGATCATCTAAGCTCATTCACATTCAGTGAATGGACTTAGTCGATCTTAAAAAAAAATAACTGTGGGTGCATGTATTTTAATGAACACAGAGTTCATAGACTATAGTTGAAATGATTTCAGCAATAGTTTTTTTACTGTGTTCCTTTTGCGGTGGTCTTGAACGAATCCAGAAGATGGAGTTACATCAAGGAGATCGTACAAGACGAAAAACAATGAAGAATACTTTCCCCCAAGAGGATTTAACTGCAGGAGGATGGATTCCAGGGTAGGAAATTATTTCTGATGAATTCTTTCGAGGTCTGTAATTTTTTTGTATCATTTTCATAGTAGAATAAATTATTGCAATGTTTACTTGCTATGATAACAGGTGGCAACTGTTACCATAGTAAATAAACTTAATTCATTTGAATTTTAAGATCATCTAAGCTCATTCACATTCAGTGAATGGACTTAGTCGATCTTAAAAAAAAATAACTGTGGGTGCATGTATTTTAATGAACACAGAGTTCATAGACTATAGTTGAAATGATTTCAGCAATAGTTTTTTTACTGTGTTCCTTTTGCGGTGGTCTTGAACGAATCCAGAAGATGGAGTTACATCAAGGAGATCGTACAAGACGAAAAACAATGAAGAATACTTTCCCCCAAGAGGATTTAACTGCAGGAGGATGGATTCCAGGGTAGGAAATCATTTCTGATGAATTCTTTCGAGGTCTGTAATTTTTTTGTATCATTTTCATAGTAGAATAAATTATTGCAATGTTTACTTGCTATGATAACAGGTGGCAACTGTTACCATAGTAAATAAACTTAATTCATTTGAATTTTAAGATAATCTAAGCTCATTCACATTCAGTGAATGGACTTAGTCGATCTTAAAAAAAAATAACTGTGGGTGCATGTATTTTAATGAACACAGAGTTCATAGACTATAGTTGAAATGATTTCAGCAAAAGTCTTTTCACTGTGTTCCTTTTGCGGTGGTCTTGAACGAATCCAGAAGATGGAGTTACATCAAGGAGATCGTACAAGACGAAAAACAATGAAGAATACTTTCCCCCAAGAGGATTTAACTGCAGGAGGATGGATTCCAGGGTAGGAAATTATTTCTGATGAATTCTTTCGAGGTCTGTAATTTTTTTGTATCATTTTCATAGTAGAATAAATTATTGCAATGTTTACTTGCTATGATAACAGGTGGCAACTGTTACCATAGTAAATAAACTTAATTCATTTGAATTTTAAGATCATCTAAGCTCATTCACATTCAGTGAATGGACTTAGTCGATCTTAAAAAAAAATAACTGTGGGTGCATGTATTTTAATGAACACAGAGTTCATAGACTATAGTTGAAATGATTTCAGCAATAGTTTTTTTACTGTGTTCCTTTTGCGGTGGTCTTGAACGAATCCAGAAGATGGAGTTACATCAAGGAGATCGTACAAGACGAAAAACAATGAAGAATACTTTCCCCCAAGAGGATTTAACTGCAGGAGGATGGATTCCAGGGTAGGAAATCATTTCTGATGAATTCTTTCGAGGTCTGTAATTTTTTTGTATCATTTTCATAGTAGAATAAATTATTGCAATGTTTACTTGCTATGATAACAGGTGGCAACTGTTACCATAGTAAATAAACTTAATTCATTTGAATTTTAAGATCATCTAAGCTCATTCACATTCAGTGAATGGACTTAGTCGATCTTAAAAAAAAATAACTGTGGGTGCATGTATTTTAATGAACACAGAGTTCATAGACTATAGTTGAAATGATTTCAGCAATAGTTTTTTTACTGTGTTCCTTTTGCGGTGGTCTTGAACGAATCCAGAAGATGGAGTTACATCAAGGAGATCGTACAAGACGAAAAACAATGAAGAATACTTTCCCCCAAGAGGATTTAACTGCAGGAGGATGGATTCCAGGGTAGGAAATCATTTCTGATGAATTCTTTCGAGGTCTGTAATTTTTTTGTATCATTTTCATAGTAGAATAAATTATTGCAATGTTTACTTGCTATGATAACAGGTGGCAACTGTTACCATAGTAAATAAACTTAATTCATTTGAATTTTAAGATAATCTAAGCTCATTCACATTCAGTGAATGGACTTAGTCGATCTTAAAAAAAAATAACTGTGAGTGCATGTATTTTAATGAACACAGAGTTCATAGACTATAGTTGAAATGATTTCAGCAATAGTTTTTTTACTGTGTTCCTTTTGCGGTGGTCTTGAACGAATCCAGAAGATGGAGTTACATCAAGGAGATCGTACAAGACGAAAAACAATGAAGAATACTTTCCCCCAAGAGGATTTAACTGCAGGAGGATGGATTCCAGGGTAGGAAATTATTTCTGATGAATTCTTTCGAGGTCTGTAATTTTTTTGTATCATTTTCATAGTAGAATAAATTATTGCAATGTTTACTTGCTATGATAACAGGTGGCAACTGTTACCATAGTAAATAAACTTAATTCATTTGAATTTTAAGATCATCTAAGCTCATTCACATTCAGTGAATGGACTTAGTCGATCTTAAAAAAAAATAACTGTGGGTGCATGTATTTTAATGAACACAGAGTTCATAGACTATAGTTGAAATGATTTCAGCAATAGTCTTTTTACTGTGTTCCTTTTGCGGTGGTCTTAAACGAATCCAGAAGATGGAGTTACATCAAGGAGATCGTACAAGACGAAAAACAATGAAGAATACTTTCCCCCAAGAGGATTTAACTGCAGGAGGATGGATTCCAGGGTAGGAAATTATTTCTGATGAATTCTTTCGAGGTCTGTAATTTTTTTGTATCATTTTCATAGTAGAATAAATTATTGCAATGTTTACTTGCTATGATAACAGGTGGCAACTGTTACCATAGTAAATAAACTTAATTCATTTGAATTTTAAGATAATCTAAGCTCATTCACATTCAGTGAATGGACTTAGTCGATCTTAAAAAAAAATAACTGTGGGTGCATGTATTTTAATGAACACAGAGTTCATAGACTATAGTTGAAATGATTTCAGCAATAGTTTTTTTACTGTGTTCCTTTTGCGGTGGTCTTGAACGAATCCAGAAGATGGAGTTACATCAAGGAGATCGTACAAGACGAAAAACAATGAAGAATACTTTCCCCCAAGAGGATTTAACTGCAGGAGGATGGATTCCAGGGTAGGAAATCATTTCTGATGAATTCTTTCGAGGTCTGTAATTTTTTTGTATCATTTTCATAGTAGAATAAATTATTGCAATGTTTACTTGCTATGATAACAGGTGGCAACTGTTACCATAGTAAATAAACTTAATTCATTTGAATTTTAAGATAATCTAAGCTCATTCACATTCAGTGAATGGACTTAGTCGATCTTAAAAAAAAATAACTGTGAGTGCATGTATTTTAATGAACACAGAGTTCATAGACTATAGTTGAAATGATTTCAGCAATAGTTTTTTTACTGTGTTCCTTTTGCGGTGGTCTTGAACGAATCCAGAAGATGGAGTTACATCAAGGAGATCGTACAAGACGAAAAACAATGAAGAATACTTTCCCCCAAGAGGATTTAACTGCAGGAGGATGGATTCCAGGGTAGGAAATTATTTCTGATGAATTCTTTCGAGGTCTGTAATTTTTTTGTATCATTTTCATAGTAGAATAAATTATTGCAATGTTTACTTGCTATGATAACAGGTGGCAACTGTTACCATAGTAAATAAACTTAATTCATTTGAATTTTAAGATCATCTAAGCTCATTCACATTCAGTGAATGGACTTAGTCGATCTTAAAAAAAAATAACTGTGGGTGCATGTATTTTAATGAACACAGAGTTCATAGACTATAGTTGAAATGATTTCAGCAATAGTCTTTTTACTGTGTTCCTTTTGCGGTGGTCTTAAACGAATCCAGAAGATGGAGTTACATCAAGGAGATCGTACAAGACGAAAAACAATGAAGAATACTTTCCCCCAAGAGGATTTAACTGCAGGAGGATGGATTCCAGGGTAGGAAATTATTTCTGATGAATTCTTTCGAGGTCTGTAATTTTTTTGTATCATTTTCATAGTAGAATAAATTATTGCAATGTTTACTTGCTATGATAACAGGTGGCAACTGTTACCATAGTAAATAAACTTAATTCATTTGAATTTTAAGATAATCTAAGCTCATTCACATTCAGTGAATGGACTTAGTCGATCTTAAAAAAAAATAACTGTGGGTGCATGTATTTTAATGAACACAGAGTTCATAGACTATAGTTGAAATGATTTTAGCAAAAGTCTTTTCACTGTGTTCCTTTTGCGGTGGTCTTGAACGAATCCAGAAGATGGAGTTACATCAAGGAGATCGTACAAGACGAAAAACAATGAAGAATACTTTCCCCCAAGAGGATTTAACTGCAGGAGGATGGATTCCAGGGTAGGAAATTATTTCTGATGAATTCTTTCGAGGTCTGTAATTTTTTTGTATCATTTTCATAGTAGAATAAATTATTGCAATGTTTACTTGCTATGATAACAGGTGGCAACTGTTACCATAGTAAATAAACTTAATTCATTTGAATTTTAAGATAATCTAAGCTCATTCACATTCAGTGAATGGACTTAGTCGATCTTAAAAAAAAATAACTGTGGGTGCATGTATTTTAATGAACACAGAGTTCATAGACTATAGTTGAAATGATTTTAGCAAAAGTCTTTTCACTGTGTTCCTTTTGCGGTGGTCTTGAACGAATCCAGAAGATGGAGTTACATCAAGGAGATCGTACAAGACGAAAAACAATGAAGAATACTTTCCCCCAAGAGGATTTAACTGCAGGAGGATGGATTCCAGGGTAGGAAATCATTTCTGATGAATTCTTTCGAGGTCTGTAATTTTTTTGTATCATTTTCATAGTAGAATAAATTATTGCAATGTTTACTTGCTATGATAACAGGTGGCAACTGTTACCATAGTAAATAAACTTAATTCATTTGAATTTTAAGATAATCTAAGCTCATTCACATTCAGTGAATGGACTTAGTCGATCTTAAAAAAAAATAACTGTGGGTGCATGTATTTTAATGAACACAGAGTTCATAGACTATAGTTGAAATGATTTCAGCAATAGTTTTTTTACTGTGTTCCTTTTGCGGTGGTCTTGAACGAATCCAGAAGATGGAGTTACATCAAGGAGATCGTACAAGACGAAAAACAATGAAGAATACTTTCCCCCAAGAGGATTTAACTGCAGGAGGATGGATTCCAGGGTAGGAAATTATTTCTGATGAATTGTTTCGAGGTCTGTAATTTTTTTGTATCATTTTCATAGTAGAATAAATTATTGCAATGTTTACTTGCTATGATAACAGGTGGCAACTGTTACCATAGTAAATAAACTTAATTCATTTGAATTTTAAGATCATCTAAGCTCATTCACATTCAGTGAATGGACTTAGTCGATCTTAAAAAAAAATAACTGTGGGTGCATGTATTTTAATGAACACAGAGTTCATAGACTATAGTTGAAATGATTTCAGCAATAGTTTTTTTACTGTGTTCCTTTTGCGGTGGTCTTGAACGAATCCAGAAGATGGAGTTACATCAAGGAGATCGTACAAGACGAAAAACAATGAAGAATACTTTCCCCCAAGAGGATTTAACTGCAGGAGGATGGATTCCAGGGTAGGAAATCATTTCTGATGAATTCTTTCGAGGTCTGTAATTTTTTTGTATCATTTTCATAGTAGAATAAATTATTGCAATGTTTACTTGCTATGATAACAGGTGGCAACTGTTACCATAGTAAATAAACTTAATTCATTTGAATTTTAAGATAATCTAAGCTCATTCACATTCAGTGAATGGACTTAGTCGATCTTAAAAAAAAATAACTGTGGGTGCATGTATTTTAATGAACACAGAGTTCATAGACTATAGTTGAAATGATTTCAGCAAAAGTCTTTTCACTGTGTTCCTTTTGCGGTGGTCTTGAACGAATCCAGAAGATGGAGTTACATCAAGGAGATCGTACAAGACGAAAAACAATGAAGAATACTTTCCCCCAAGAGGATTTAACTGCAGGAGGATGGATTCCAGGGTAGGAAATTATTTCTGATGAATTCTTTCGAGGTCTGTAATTTTTTTGTATCATTTTCATAGTAGAATAAATTATTGCAATGTTTACTTGCTATGATAACAGGTGGCAACTGTTACCATAGTAAATAAACTTAATTCATTTGAATTTTAAGATAATCTAAGCTCATTCACATTCAGTGAATGGACTTAGTCGATCTTAAAAAAAAATAACTGTGGGTGCATGTATTTTAATGAACACAGAGTTCATAGACTATAGTTGAAATGATTTTAGCAAAAGTCTTTTCACTGTGTTCCTTTTGCGGTGGTCTTGAACGAATCCAGAAGATGGAGTTACATCAAGGAGATCGTACAAGACGAAAAACAATGAAGAATACTTTCCCCCAAGAGGATTTAACTGCAGGAGGATGGATTCCAGGGTAGGAAATCATTTCTGATGAATTCTTTCGAGGTCTGTAATTTTTTTGTATCATTTTCATAGTAGAATAAATTATTGCAATGTTTACTTGCTATGATAACAGGTGGCAACTGTTACCATAGTAAATAAACTTAATTCATTTGAATTTTAAGATAATCTAAGCTCATTCACATTCAGTGAATGGACTTAGTCGATCTTAAAAAAAAATAACTGTGGGTGCATGTATTTTAATGAACACAGAGTTCATAGACTATAGTTGAAATGATTTCAGCAATAGTTTTTTTACTGTGTTCCTTTTGCGGTGGTCTTGAACGAATCCAGAAGATGGAGTTACATCAAGGAGATCGTACAAGACGAAAAACAATGAAGAATACTTTCCCCCAAGAGGATTTAACTGCAGGAGGATGGATTCCAGGGTAGGAAATTATTTCTGATGAATTGTTTCGAGGTCTGTAATTTTTTTGTATCATTTTCATAGTAGAATAAATTATTGCAATGTTTACTTGCTATGATAACAGGTGGCAACTGTTACCATAGTAAATAAACTTAATTCATTTGAATTTTAAGATCATCTAAGCTCATTCACATTCAGTGAATGGACTTAGTCGATCTTAAAAAAAAATAACTGTGGGTGCATGTATTTTAATGAACACAGAGTTCATAGACTATAGTTGAAATGATTTCAGCAATAGTTTTTTTACTGTGTTCCTTTTGCGGTGGTCTTGAACGAATCCAGAAGATGGAGTTACATCAAGGAGATCGTACAAGACGAAAAACAATGAAGAATACTTTCCCCCAAGAGGATTTAACTGCAGGAGGATGGATTCCAGGGTAGGAAATCATTTCTGATGAATTCTTTCGAGGTCTGTAATTTTTTTGTATCATTTTCATAGTAGAATAAATTATTGCAATGTTTACTTGCTATGATAACAGGTGGCAACTGTTACCATAGTAAATAAACTTAATTCATTTGAATTTTAAGATCATCTAAGCTCATTCACATTCAGTGAATGGACTTAGTCGATCTTAAAAAAAAATAACTGTGGGTGCATGTATTTTAATGAACACAGAGTTCATAGACTATAGTTGAAATGATTTCAGCAATAGTTTTTTTACTGTGTTCCTTTTGCGGTGGTCTTGAACGAATCCAGAAGATGGAGTTACATCAAGGAGATCGTACAAGACGAAAAACAATGAAGAATACTTTCCCCCAAGAGGATTTAACTGCAGGAGGATGGATTCCAGGGTAGGAAATTATTTCTGATGAATTGTTTCGAGGTCTGTAATTTTTTTGTATCATTTTCATAGTAGAATAAATTATTGCAATGTTTACTTGCTATGATAACAGGTGGCAACTGTTACCATAGTAAATAAACTTAATTCATTTGAATTTTAAGATAATCTAAGCTCATTCACATTCAGTGAATGGACTTAGTCGATCTTAAAAAAAAATAACTGTGGGTGCATGTATTTTAATGAACACAGAGTTCATAGACTATAGTTGAAATGATTTCAGCAAAAGTCTTTTCACTGTGTTCCTTTTGCGGTGGTCTTGAACGAATCCAGAAGATGGAGTTACATCAAGGAGATCGTACAAGACGAAAAACAATGAAGAATACTTTCCCCCAAGAGGATTTAACTGCAGGAGGATGGATTCCAGGGTAGGAAATTATTTCTGATGAATTCTTTCGAGGTCTGTAATTTTTTTGTATCATTTTCATAGTAGAATAAATTATTGCAATGTTTACTTGCTATGATAACAGGTGGCAACTGTTACCATAGTAAATAAACTTAATTCATTTGAATTTTAAGATCATCTAAGCTCATTCACATTCAGTGAATGGACTTAGTCGATCTTAAAAAAAAATAACTGTGGGTGCATGTATTTTAATGAACACAGAGTTCATAGACTATAGTTGAAATGATTTCAGCAATAGTTTTTTTACTGTGTTCCTTTTGCGGTGGTCTTGAACGAATCCAGAAGATGGAGTTACATCAAGGAGATCGTACAAGACGAAAAACAATGAAGAATACTTTCCCCCAAGAGGATTTAACTGCAGGAGGATGGATTCCAGGGTAGGAAATTATTTCTGATGAATTCTTTCGAGGTCTGTAATTTTTTTGTATCATTTTCATAGTAGAATAAATTATTGCAATGTTTACTTGCTATGATAACAGGTGGCAACTGTTACCATAGTAAATAAACTTAATTCATTTGAATTTTAAGATCATCTAAGCTCATTCACATTCAGTGAATGGACTTAGTCGATCTTAAAAAAAAATAACTGTGGGTGCATGTATTTTAATGAACACAGAGTTCATAGACTATAGTTGAAATGATTTCAGCAATAGTCTTTTTACTGTGTTCCTTTTGCGGTGGTCTTAAACGAATCCAGAAGATGGAGTTACATCAAGGAGATCGTACAAGACGAAAAACAATGAAGAATACTTTCCCCCAAGAGGATTTAACTGCAGGAGGATGGATTCCAGGGTAGGAAATTATTTCTGATGAATTCTTTCGAGGTCTGTAATTTTTTTGTATCATTTTCATAGTAGAATAAATTATTGCAATGTTTACTTGCTATGATAACAGGTGGCAACTGTTACCATAGTAAATAAACTTAATTCATTTGAATTTTAAGATAATCTAAGCTCATTCACATTCAGTGAATGGACTTAGTCGATCTTAAAAAAAAATAACTGTGGGTGCATGTATTTTAATGAACACAGAGTTCATAGACTATAGTTGAAATGATTTTAGCAAAAGTCTTTTCACTGTGTTCCTTTTGCGGTGGTCTTGAACGAATCCAGAAGATGGAGTTACATCAAGGAGATCGTACAAGACGAAAAACAATGAAGAATACTTTCCCCCAAGAGGATTTAACTGCAGGAGGATGGATTCCAGGGTAGGAAATCATTTCTGATGAATTCTTTCGAGGTCTGTAATTTTTTTGTATCATTTTCATAGTAGAATAAATTATTGCAATGTTTACTTGCTATGATAACAGGTGGCAACTGTTACCATAGTAAATAAACTTAATTCATTTGAATTTTAAGATAATCTAAGCTCATTCACATTCAGTGAATGGACTTAGTCGATCTTAAAAAAAAATAACTGTGGGTGCATGTATTTTAATGAACACAGAGTTCATAGACTATAGTTGAAATGATTTCAGCAATAGTTTTTTTACTGTGTTCCTTTTGCGGTGGTCTTGAACGAATCCAGAAGATGGAGTTACATCAAGGAGATCGTACAAGACGAAAAACAATGAAGAATACTTTCCCCCAAGAGGATTTAACTGCAGGAGGATGGATTCCAGGGTAGGAAATTATTTCTGATGAATTGTTTCGAGGTCTGTAATTTTTTTGTATCATTTTCATAGTAGAATAAATTATTGCAATGTTTACTTGCTATGATAACAGGTGGCAACTGTTACCATAGTAAATAAACTTAATTCATTTGAATTTTAAGATCATCTAAGCTCATTCACATTCAGTGAATGGACTTAGTCGATCTTAAAAAAAAATAACTGTGGGTGCATGTATTTTAATGAACACAGAGTTCATAGACTATAGTTGAAATGATTTCAGCAATAGTTTTTTTACTGTGTTCCTTTTGCGGTGGTCTTGAACGAATCCAGAAGATGGAGTTACATCAAGGAGATCGTACAAGACGAAAAACAATGAAGAATACTTTCCCCCAAGAGGATTTAACTGCAGGAGGATGGATTCCAGGGTAGGAAATCATTTCTGATGAATTCTTTCGAGGTCTGTAATTTTTTTGTATCATTTTCATAGTAGAATAAATTATTGCAATGTTTACTTGCTATGATAACAGGTGGCAACTGTTACCATAGTAAATAAACTTAATTCATTTGAATTTTAAGATAATCTAAGCTCATTCACATTCAGTGAATGGACTTAGTCGATCTTAAAAAAAAATAACTGTGAGTGCATGTATTTTAATGAACACAGAGTTCATAGACTATAGTTGAAATGATTTCAGCAATAGTTTTTTTACTGTGTTCCTTTTGCGGTGGTCTTGAACGAATCCAGAAGATGGAGTTACATCAAGGAGATCGTACAAGACGAAAAACAATGAAGAATACTTTCCCCCAAGAGGATTTAACTGCAGGAGGATGGATTCCAGGGTAGGAAATTATTTCTGATGAATTCTTTCGAGGTCTGTAATTTTTTTGTATCATTTTCATAGTAGAATAAATTATTGCAATGTTTACTTGCTATGATAACAGGTGGCAACTGTTACCATAGTAAATAAACTTAATTCATTTGAATTTTAAGATCATCTAAGCTCATTCACATTCAGTGAATGGACTTAGTCGATCTTAAAAAAAAATAACTGTGGGTGCATGTATTTTAATGAACACAGAGTTCATAGACTATAGTTGAAATGATTTCAGCAATAGTTTTTTTACTGTGTTCCTTTTGCGGTGGTCTTGAACGAATCCAGAAGATGGAGTTACATCAAGGAGATCGTACAAGACGAAAAACAATGAAGAATACTTTCCCCCAAGAGGATTTAACTGCAGGAGGATGGATTCCAGGGTAGGAAATTATTTCTGATGAATTCTTTCGAGGTCTGTAATTTTTTTGTATCATTTTCATAGTAGAATAAATTATTGCAATGTTTACTTGCTATGATAACAGGTGGCAACTGTTACCATAGTAAATAAACTTAATTCATTTGAATTTTAAGATCATCTAAGCTCATTCACATTCAGTGAATGGACTTAGTCGATCTTAAAAAAAAATAACTGTGGGTGCATGTATTTTAATGAACACAGAGTTCATAGACTATAGTTGAAATGATTTCAGCAATAGTTTTTTTACTGTGTTCCTTTTGCGGTGGTCTTGAACGAATCCAGAAGATGGAGTTACATCAAGGAGATCGTACAAGACGAAAAACAATGAAGAATACTTTCCCCCAAGAGGATTTAACTGCAGGAGGATGGATTCCAGGGTAGGAAATCATTTCTGATGAATTCTTTCGAGGTCTGTAATTTTTTTGTATCATTTTCATAGTAGAATAAATTATTGCAATGTTTACTTGCTATGATAACAGGTGGCAACTGTTACCATAGTAAATAAACTTAATTCATTTGAATTTTAAGATAATCTAAGCTCATTCACATTCAGTGAATGGACTTAGTCGATCTTAAAAAAAAATAACTGTGGGTGCATGTATTTTAATGAACACAGAGTTCATAGACTATAGTTGAAATGATTTCAGCAAAAGTCTTTTCACTGTGTTCCTTTTGCGGTGGTCTTGAACGAATCCAGAAGATGGAGTTACATCAAGGAGATCGTACAAGACGAAAAACAATGAAGAATACTTTCCCCCAAGAGGATTTAACTGCAGGAGGATGGATTCCAGGGTAGGAAATTATTTCTGATGAATTCTTTCGAGGTCTGTAATTTTTTTGTATCATTTTCATAGTAGAATAAATTATTGCAATGTTTACTTGCTATGATAACAGGTGGCAACTGTTACCATAGTAAATAAACTTAATTCATTTGAATTTTAAGATCATCTAAGCTCATTCACATTCAGTGAATGGACTTAGTCGATCTTAAAAAAAAATAACTGTGGGTGCATGTATTTTAATGAACACAGAGTTCATAGACTATAGTTGAAATGATTTCAGCAATAGTTTTTTTACTGTGTTCCTTTTGCGGTGGTCTTGAACGAATCCAGAAGATGGAGTTACATCAAGGAGATCGTACAAGACGAAAAACAATGAAGAATACTTTCCCCCAAGAGGATTTAACTGCAGGAGGATGGATTCCAGGGTAGGAAATCATTTCTGATGAATTCTTTCGAGGTCTGTAATTTTTTTGTATCATTTTCATAGTAGAATAAATTATTGCAATGTTTACTTGCTATGATAACAGGTGGCAACTGTTACCATAGTAAATAAACTTAATTCATTTGAATTTTAAGATCATCTAAGCTCATTCACATTCAGTGAATGGACTTAGTCGATCTTAAAAAAAAATAACTGTGGGTGCATGTATTTTAATGAACACAGAGTTCATAGACTATAGTTGAAATGATTTCAGCAATAGTTTTTTTACTGTGTTCCTTTTGCGGTGGTCTTGAACGAATCCAGAAGATGGAGTTACATCAAGGAGATCGTACAAGACGAAAAACAATGAAGAATACTTTCCCCCAAGAGGATTTAACTGCAGGAGGATGGATTCCAGGGTAGGAAATCATTTCTGATGAATTCTTTCGAGGTCTGTAATTTTTTTGTATCATTTTCATAGTAGAATAAATTATTGCAATGTTTACTTGCTATGATAACAGGTGGCAACTGTTACCATAGTAAATAAACTTAATTCATTTGAATTTTAAGATCATCTAAGCTCATTCACATTCAGTGAATGGACTTAGTCGATCTTAAAAAAAAATAACTGTGGGTGCATGTATTTTAATGAACACAGAGTTCATAGACTATAGTTGAAATGATTTCAGCAATAGTTTTTTTACTGTGTTCCTTTTGCGGTGGTCTTGAACGAATCCAGAAGATGGAGTTACATCAAGGAGATCGTACAAGACGAAAAACAATGAAGAATACTTTCCCCCAAGAGGATTTAACTGCAGGAGGATGGATTCCAGGGTAGGAAATCATTTCTGATGAATTCTTTCGAGGTCTGTAATTTTTTTGTATCATTTTCATAGTAGAATAAATTATTGCAATGTTTACTTGCTATGATAACAGGTGGCAACTGTTACCATAGTAAATAAACTTAATTCATTTGAATTTTAAGATAATCTAAGCTCATTCACATTCAGTGAATGGACTTAGTCGATCTTAAAAAAAAATAACTGTGGGTGCATGTATTTTAATGAACACAGAGTTCATAGACTATAGTTGAAATGATTTCAGCAAAAGTCTTTTCACTGTGTTCCTTTTGCGGTGGTCTTGAACGAATCCAGAAGATGGAGTTACATCAAGGAGATCGTACAAGACGAAAAACAATGAAGAATACTTTCCCCCAAGAGGATTTAACTGCAGGAGGATGGATTCCAGGGTAGGAAATTATTTCTGATGAATTCTTTCGAGGTCTGTAATTTTTTTGTATCATTTTCATAGTAGAATAAATTATTGCAATGTTTACTTGCTATGATAACAGGTGGCAACTGTTACCATAGTAAATAAACTTAATTCATTTGAATTTTAAGATCATCTAAGCTCATTCACATTCAGTGAATGGACTTAGTCGATCTTAAAAAAAAATAACTGTGGGTGCATGTATTTTAATGAACACAGAGTTCATAGACTATAGTTGAAATGATTTCAGCAATAGTTTTTTTACTGTGTTCCTTTTGCGGTGGTCTTGAACGAATCCAGAAGATGGAGTTACATCAAGGAGATCGTACAAGACGAAAAACAATGAAGAATACTTTCCCCCAAGAGGATTTAACTGCAGGAGGATGGATTCCAGGGTAGGAAATCATTTCTGATGAATTCTTTCGAGGTCTGTAATTTTTTTGTATCATTTTCATAGTAGAATAAATTATTGCAATGTTTACTTGCTATGATAACAGGTGGCAACTGTTACCATAGTAAATAAACTTAATTCATTTGAATTTTAAGATCATCTAAGCTCATTCACATTCAGTGAATGGACTTAGTCGATCTTAAAAAAAAATAACTGTGGGTGCATGTATTTTAATGAACACAGAGTTCATAGACTATAGTTGAAATGATTTCAGCAATAGTTTTTTTACTGTGTTCCTTTTGCGGTGGTCTTGAACGAATCCAGAAGATGGAGTTACATCAAGGAGATCGTACAAGACGAAAAACAATGAAGAATACTTTCCCCCAAGAGGATTTAACTGCAGGAGGATGGATTCCAGGGTAGGAAATCATTTCTGATGAATTCTTTCGAGGTCTGTAATTTTTTTGTATCATTTTCATAGTAGAATAAATTATTGCAATGTTTACTTGCTATGATAACAGGTGGCAACTGTTACCATAGTAAATAAACTTAATTCATTTGAATTTTAAGATCATCTAAGCTCATTCACATTCAGTGAATGGACTTAGTCGATCTTAAAAAAAAATAACTGTGGGTGCATGTATTTTAATGAACACAGAGTTCATAGACTATAGTTGAAATGATTTCAGCAATAGTTTTTTTACTGTGTTCCTTTTGCGGTGGTCTTGAACGAATCCAGAAGATGGAGTTACATCAAGGAGATCGTACAAGACGAAAAACAATGAAGAATACTTTCCCCCAAGAGGATTTAACTGCAGGAGGATGGATTCCAGGGTAGGAAATCATTTCTGATGAATTCTTTCGAGGTCTGTAATTTTTTTGTATCATTTTCATAGTAGAATAAATTATTGCAATGTTTACTTGCTATGATAACAGGTGGCAACTGTTACCATAGTAAATAAACTTAATTCATTTGAATTTTAAGATCATCTAAGCTCATTCACATTCAGTGAATGGACTTAGTCGATCTTAAAAAAAAATAACTGTGGGTGCATGTATTTTAATGAACACAGAGTTCATAGACTATAGTTGAAATGATTTCAGCAATAGTTTTTTTACTGTGTTCCTTTTGCGGTGGTCTTGAACGAATCCAGAAGATGGAGTTACATCAAGGAGATCGTACAAGACGAAAAACAATGAAGAATACTTTCCCCCAAGAGGATTTAACTGCAGGAGGATGGATTCCAGGGTAGGAAATTATTTCTGATGAATTCTTTCGAGGTCTGTAATTTTTTTGTATCATTTTCATAGTAGAATAAATTATTGCAATGTTTACTTGCTATGATAACAGGTGGCAACTGTTACCATAGTAAATAAACTTAATTCATTTGAATTTTAAGATAATCTAAGCTCATTCACATTCAGCGAATGGACTTAGTCGATCTTAAAAAAAAATAACTGTGGGTGCATGTATTTTAATGAACACAGAGTTCATAGACTATAGTTGAAATGATTTCAGCAATAGTTTTTTTACTGTGTTCCTTTTGCGGTGGTCTTGAACGAATCCAGAAGATGGAGTTACATCAAGGAGATCGTACAAGACGAAAAACAATGAAGAATACTTTCCCCCAAGAGGATTTAACTGCAGGAGGATGGATTCCAGGGTAGGAAATTATTTCTGATGAATTCTTTCGAGGTCTGTAATTTTTTTGTATCATTTTCATAGTAGAATAAATTATTGCAATGTTTACTTGCTATGATAACAGGTGGCAACTGTTACCATAGTAAATAAACTTAATTCATTTGAATTTTAAGATAATCTAAGCTCATTCACATTCAGTGAATGGACTTAGTCGATCTTAAAAAAAAATAACTGTGGGTGCATGTATTTTAATGAACACAGAGTTCATAGACTATAGTTGAAATGATTTCAGCAATAGTTTTTTTACTGTGTTCCTTTTGCGGTGGTCTTGAACGAATCCAGAAGATGGAGTTACATCAAGGAGATCGTACAAGACGAAAAACAATGAAGAATACTTTCCCCCAAGAGGATTTAACTGCAGGAGGATGGATTCCAGGGTAGGAAATTATTTCTGATGAATTCTTTCGAGGTCTGTAATTTTTTTGTATCATTTTCATAGTAGAATAAATTATTGCAATGTTTACTTGCTATGATAACAGGTGGCAACTGTTACCATAGTAAATAAACTTAATTCATTTGAATTTTAAGATAATCTAAGCTCATTCACATTCAGTGAATGGACTTAGTCGATCTTAAAAAAAAATAACTGTGGGTGCATGTATTTTAATGAACACAGAGTTCATAGACTATAGTTGAAATGATTTCAGCAATAGTTTTTTTACTGTGTTCCTTTTGCGGTGGTCTTGAACGAATCCAGAAGATGGAGTTACATCAAGGAGATCGTACAAGACGAAAAACAATGAAGAATACTTTCCCCCAAGAGGATTTAACTGCAGGAGGATGGATTCCAGGGTAGGAAATTATTTCTGATGAATTCTTTCGAGGTCTGTAATTTTTTTGTATCATTTTCATAGTAGAATAAATTATTGCAATGTTTACTTGCTATGATAACAGGTGGCAACTGTTACCATAGTAAATAAACTTAATTCATTTGAATTTTAAGATAATCTAAGCTCATTCACATTCAGCGAATGGACTTAGTCGATCTTAAAAAAAATAACTGTGGGTGCATGTATTTTAATGAACACAGAGTTCATAGACTATAGTTGAAATGATTTCAGCAATACTCTTTTTACTGTGTTCCTTTTGCGGTGGTCTTGAACGAATCCAGAAGATGGAGTTACATCAAGGAGATCGTACAAGACGAACAACAATGAAGAATACTTTCCCCCAAGAGGATTTAACTGCAGGAGGATGGATTCCAGGGTAGGAAATTATTTCTGATGAATTCTTTCGAGGTCTGTAATTTTTTTGTATCATTTTCATAGTAGAATAAATTATTGCAATGTTTACTTGCTATGATAACAGGTGGCAACTGTTACCATAGTAAATAAACTTAATTCATTTGAATTTTAAGATAATCTAAGCTCATTCACATTCAGTGAATGGACTTAGTCGATCTTAAAAAAAAATAACTGTGGGTGCATGTATTTTAATGAACACAGAGTTCATAGACTATAGTTGAAATGATTTCAGCAATAGTTTTTTTACTGTGTTCCTTTTGCGGTGGTCTTGAACGAATCCAGAAGATGGAGTTACATCAAGGAGATCGTACAAGACGAAAAACAATGAAGAATACTTTCCCCCAAGAGGATTTAACTGCAGGAGGATGGATTCCAGGGTAGGAAATTATTTCTGATGAATTCTTTCGAGGTCTGTAATTTTTTTGTATCATTTTCATAGTAGAATAAATTATTGCAATGTTTACTTGCTATGATAACAGGTGGCAACTGTTACCATAGTAAATAAACTTAATTCATTTGAATTTTAAGATAATCTAAGCTCATTCACATTCAGTGAATGGACTTAGTCGATCTTAAAAAAAAATAACTGTGGGTGCATGTATTTTAATGAACACAGAGTTCATAGACTATAGTTGAAATGATTTCAGCAATAGTTTTTTTACTGTGTTCCTTTTGCGGTGGTCTTGAACGAATCCAGAAGATGGAGTTACATCAAGGAGATCGTACAAGACGAAAAACAATGAAGAATACTTTCCCCCAAGAGGATTTAACTGCAGGAGGATGGATTCCAGGGTAGGAAATTATTTCTGATGAATTCTTTCGAGGTCTGTAATTTTTTTGTATCATTTTCATAGTAGAATAAATTATTGCAATGTTTACTTGCTATGATAACAGGTGGCAACTGTTACCATAGTAAATAAACTTAATTCATTTGAATTTTAAGATAATCTAAGCTCATTCACATTCAGTGAATGGACTTAGTCGATCTTAAAAAAAAATAACTGTGGGTGCATGTATTTTAATGAACACAGAGTTCATAGACTATAGTTGAAATGATTTCAGCAATAGTTTTTTTACTGTGTTCCTTTTGCGGTGGTCTTGAACGAATCCAGAAGATGGAGTTACATCAAGGAGATCGTACAAGACGAAAAACAATGAAGAATACTTTCCCCCAAGAGGATTTAACTGCAGGAGGATGGATTCCAGGGTAGGAAATTATTTCTGATGAATTCTTTCGAGGTCTGTAATTTTTTTGTATCATTTTCATAGTAGAATAAATTATTGCAATGTTTACTTGCTATGATAACAGGTGGCAACTGTTACCATAGTAAATAAACTTAATTCATTTGAATTTTAAGATAATCTAAGCTCATTCACATTCAGTGAATGGACTTAGTCGATCTTAAAAAAAAATAACTGTGGGTGCATGTATTTTAATGAACACAGAGTTCATAGACTATAGTTGAAATGATTTCAGCAATAGTTTTTTTACTGTGTTCCTTTTGCGGTGGTCTTGAACGAATCCAGAAGATGGAGTTACATCAAGGAGATCGTACAAGACGAAAAACAATGAAGAATACTTTCCCCCAAGAGGATTTAACTGCAGGAGGATGGATTCCAGGGTAGGAAATTATTTCTGATGAATTCTTTCGAGGTCTGTAATTTTTTTGTATCATTTTCATAGTAGAATAAATTATTGCAATGTTTACTTGCTATGATAACAGGTGGCAACTGTTACCATAGTAAATAAACTTAATTCATTTGAATTTTAAGATAATCTAAGCTCATTCACATTCAGTGAATGGACTTAGTCGATCTTAAAAAAAAATAACTGTGGGTGCATGTATTTTAATGAACACAGAGTTCATAGACTATAGTTGAAATGATTTCAGCAATAGTTTTTTTACTGTGTTCCTTTTGCGGTGGTCTTGAACGAATCCAGAAGATGGAGTTACATCAAGGAGATCGTACAAGACGAAAAACAATGAAGAATACTTTCCCCCAAGAGGATTTAACTGCAGGAGGATGGATTCCAGGGTAGGAAATCATTTCTGATGAATTCTTTCGAGGTCTGTAATTTTTTTGTATCATTTTCATAGTAGAATAAATTATTGCAATGTTTACTTGCTATGATAACAGGTGGCAACTGTTACCATAGTAAATAAACTTAATTCATTTGAATTTTAAGATAATCTAAGCTCATTCACATTCAGTGAATGGACTTAGTCGATCTTAAAAAAAAATAACTGTGAGTGCATGTATTTTAATGAACACAGAGTTCATAGACTATAGTTGAAATGATTTCAGCAATAGTTTTTTTACTGTGTTCCTTTTGCGGTGGTCTTGAACGAATCCAGAAGATGGAGTTACATCAAGGAGATCGTACAAGACGAAAAACAATGAAGAATACTTTCCCCCAAGAGGATTTAACTGCAGGAGGATGGATTCCAGGGTAGGAAATTATTTCTGATGAATTCTTTCGAGGTCTGTAATTTTTTTGTATCATTTTCATAGTAGAATAAATTATTGCAATGTTTACTTGCTATGATAACAGGTGGCAACTGTTACCATAGTAAATAAACTTAATTCATTTGAATTTTAAGATAATCTAAGCTCATTCACATTCAGTGAATGGACTTAGTCGATCTTAAAAAAAAATAACTGTGGGTGCATGTATTTTAATGAACACAGAGTTCATAGACTATAGTTGAAATGATTTCAGCAATAGTTTTTTTACTGTGTTCCTTTTGCGGTGGTCTTGAACGAATCCAGAAGATGGAGTTACATCAAGGAGATCGTACAAGACGAAAAACAATGAAGAATACTTTCCCCCAAGAGGATTTAACTGCAGGAGGATGGATTCCAGGGTAGGAAATTATTTCTGATGAATTCTTTCGAGGTCTGTAATTTTTTTGTATCATTTTCATAGTAGAATAAATTATTGCAATGTTTACTTGCTATGATAACAGGTGGCAACTGTTACCATAGTAAATAAACTTAATTCATTTGAATTTTAAGATAATCTAAGCTCATTCACATTCAGTGAATGGACTTAGTCGATCTTAAAAAAAAATAACTGTGGGTGCATGTATTTTAATGAACACAGAGTTCATAGACTATAGTTGAAATGATTTCAGCAATAGTTTTTTTACTGTGTTCCTTTTGCGGTGGTCTTGAACGAATCCAGAAGATGGAGTTACATCAAGGAGATCGTACAAGACGAAAAACAATGAAGAATACTTTCCCCCAAGAGGATTTAACTGCAGGAGGATGGATTCCAGGGTAGGAAATTATTTCTGATGAATTCTTTCGAGGTCTGTAATTTTTTTGTATCATTTTCATAGTAGAATAAATTATTGCAATGTTTACTTGCTATGATAACAGGTGGCAACTGTTACCATAGTAAATAAACTTAATTCATTTGAATTTTAAGATCATCTAAGCTCATTCACATTCAGTGAATGGACTTAGTCGATCTTAAAAAAAAATAACTGTGGGTGCATGTATTTTAATGAACACAGAGTTCATAGACTATAGTTGAAATGATTTCAGCAATAGTTTTTTTACTGTGTTCCTTTTGCGGTGGTCTTGAACGAATCCAGAAGATGGAGTTACATCAAGGAGATCGTACAAGACGAAAAACAATGAAGAATACTTTCCCCCAAGAGGATTTAACTGCAGGAGGATGGATTCCAGGGTAGGAAATCATTTCTGATGAATTCTTTCGAGGTCTGTAATTTTTTTGTATCATTTTCATAGTAGAATAAATTATTGCAATGTTTACTTGCTATGATAACAGGTGGCAACTGTTACCATAGTAAATAAACTTAATTCATTTGAATTTTAAGATAATCTAAGCTCATTCACATTCAGTGAATGGACTTAGTCGATCTTAAAAAAAAATAACTGTGAGTGCATGTATTTTAATGAACACAGAGTTCATAGACTATAGTTGAAATGATTTCAGCAATAGTTTTTTTACTGTGTTCCTTTTGCGGTGGTCTTGAACGAATCCAGAAGATGGAGTTACATCAAGGAGATCGTACAAGACGAAAAACAATGAAGAATACTTTCCCCCAAGAGGATTTAACTGCAGGAGGATGGATTCCAGGGTAGGAAATTATTTCTGATGAATTCTTTCGAGGTCTGTAATTTTTTTGTATCATTTTCATAGTAGAATAAATTATTGCAATGTTTACTTGCTATGATAACAGGTGGCAACTGTTACCATAGTAAATAAACTTAATTCATTTGAATTTTAAGATCATCTAAGCTCATTCACATTCAGTGAATGGACTTAGTCGATCTTAAAAAAAAATAACTGTGGGTGCATGTATTTTAATGAACACAGAGTTCATAGACTATAGTTGAAATGATTTCAGCAATAGTTTTTTTACTGTGTTCCTTTTGCGGTGGTCTTGAACGAATCCAGAAGATGGAGTTACATCAAGGAGATCGTACAAGACGAAAAACAATGAAGAATACTTTCCCCCAAGAGGATTTAACTGCAGGAGGATGGATTCCAGGGTAGGAAATCATTTCTGATGAATTCTTTCGAGGTCTGTAATTTTTTTGTATCATTTTCATAGTAGAATAAATTATTGCAATGTTTACTTGCTATGATAACAGGTGGCAACTGTTACCATAGTAAATAAACTTAATTCATTTGAATTTTAAGATAATCTAAGCTCATTCACATTCAGTGAATGGACTTAGTCGATCTTAAAAAAAAATAACTGTGAGTGCATGTATTTTAATGAACACAGAGTTCATAGACTATAGTTGAAATGATTTCAGCAATAGTTTTTTTACTGTGTTCCTTTTGCGGTGGTCTTGAACGAATCCAGAAGATGGAGTTACATCAAGGAGATCGTACAAGACGAAAAACAATGAAGAATACTTTCCCCCAAGAGGATTTAACTGCAGGAGGATGGATTCCAGGGTAGGAAATTATTTCTGATGAATTCTTTCGAGGTCTGTAATTTTTTTGTATCATTTTCATAGTAGAATAAATTATTGCAATGTTTACTTGCTATGATAACAGGTGGCAACTGTTACCATAGTAAATAAACTTAATTCATTTGAATTTTAAGATCATCTAAGCTCATTCACATTCAGTGAATGGACTTAGTCGATCTTAAAAAAAAATAACTGTGGGTGCATGTATTTTAATGAACACAGAGTTCATAGACTATAGTTGAAATGATTTCAGCAATAGTTTTTTTACTGTGTTCCTTTTGCGGTGGTCTTGAACGAATCCAGAAGATGGAGTTACATCAAGGAGATCGTACAAGACGAAAAACAATGAAGAATACTTTCCCCCAAGAGGATTTAACTGCAGGAGGATGGATTCCAGGGTAGGAAATCATTTCTGATGAATTCTTTCGAGGTCTGTAATTTTTTTGTATCATTTTCATAGTAGAATAAATTATTGCAATGTTTACTTGCTATGATAACAGGTGGCAACTGTTACCATAGTAAATAAACTTAATTCATTTGAATTTTAAGATAATCTAAGCTCATTCACATTCAGTGAATGGACTTAGTCGATCTTAAAAAAAAATAACTGTGGGTGCATGTATTTTAATGAACACAGAGTTCATAGACTATAGTTGAAATGATTTCAGCAAAAGTCTTTTCACTGTGTTCCTTTTGCGGTGGTCTTGAACGAATCCAGAAGATGGAGTTACATCAAGGAGATCGTACAAGACGAAAAACAATGAAGAATACTTTCCCCCAAGAGGATTTAACTGCAGGAGGATGGATTCCAGGGTAGGAAATTATTTCTGATGAATTCTTTCGAGGTCTGTAATTTTTTTGTATCATTTTCATAGTAGAATAAATTATTGCAATGTTTACTTGCTATGATAACAGGTGGCAACTGTTACCATAGTAAATAAACTTAATTCATTTGAATTTTAAGATCATCTAAGCTCATTCACATTCAGTGAATGGACTTAGTCGATCTTAAAAAAAAATAACTGTGGGTGCATGTATTTTAATGAACACAGAGTTCATAGACTATAGTTGAAATGATTTCAGCAATAGTTTTTTTACTGTGTTCCTTTTGCGGTGGTCTTGAACGAATCCAGAAGATGGAGTTACATCAAGGAGATCGTACAAGACGAAAAACAATGAAGAATACTTTCCCCCAAGAGGATTTAACTGCAGGAGGATGGATTCCAGGGTAGGAAATCATTTCTGATGAATTCTTTCGAGGTCTGTAATTTTTTTGTATCATTTTCATAGTAGAATAAATTATTGCAATGTTTACTTGCTATGATAACAGGTGGCAACTGTTACCATAGTAAATAAACTTAATTCATTTGAATTTTAAGATAATCTAAGCTCATTCACATTCAGTGAATGGACTTAGTCGATCTTAAAAAAAAATAACTGTGAGTGCATGTATTTTAATGAACACAGAGTTCATAGACTATAGTTGAAATGATTTCAGCAAAAGTCTTTTCACTGTGTTCCTTTTGCGGTGGTCTTGAACGAATCCAGAAGATGGAGTTACATCAAGGAGATCGTACAAGACGAAAAACAATGAAGAATACTTTCCCCCAAGAGGATTTAACTGCAGGAGGATGGATTCCAGGGTAGGAAATTATTTCTGATGAATTCTTTCGAGGTCTGTAATTTTTTTGTATCATTTTCATAGTAGAATAAATTATTGCAATGTTTACTTGCTATGATAACAGGTGGCAACTGTTACCATAGTAAATAAACTTAATTCATTTGAATTTTAAGATCATCTAAGCTCATTCACATTCAGTGAATGGACTTAGTCGATCTTAAAAAAAAATAACTGTGGGTGCATGTATTTTAATGAACACAGAGTTCATAGACTATAGTTGAAATGATTTCAGCAATAGTTTTTTTACTGTGTTCCTTTTGCGGTGGTCTTGAACGAATCCAGAAGATGGAGTTACATCAAGGAGATCGTACAAGACGAAAAACAATGAAGAATACTTTCCCCCAAGAGGATTTAACTGCAGGAGGATGGATTCCAGGGTAGGAAATTATTTCTGATGAATTCTTTCGAGGTCTGTAATTTTTTTGTATCATTTTCATAGTAGAATAAATTATTGCAATGTTTACTTGCTATGATAACAGGTGGCAACTGTTACCATAGTAAATAAACTTAATTCATTTGAATTTTAAGATAATCTAAGCTCATTCACATTCAGTGAATGGACTTAGTCGATCTTAAAAAAAAATAACTGTGGGTGCATGTATTTTAATGAACACAGAGTTCATAGACTATAGTTGAAATGATTTCAGCAATAGTTTTTTTACTGTGTTCCTTTTGCGGTGGTCTTGAACGAATCCAGAAGATGGAGTTACATCAAGGAGATCGTACAAGACGAAAAACAATGAAGAATACTTTCCCCCAAGAGGATTTAACTGCAGGAGGATGGATTCCAGGGTAGGAAATTATTTCTGATGAATTCTTTCGAGGTCTGTAATTTTTTTGTATCATTTTCATAGTAGAATAAATTATTGCAATGTTTACTTGCTATGATAACAGGTGGCAACTGTTACCATAGTAAATAAACTTAATTCATTTGAATTTTAAGATAATCTAAGCTCATTCACATTCAGTGAATGGACTTAGTCGATCTTAAAAAAAAATAACTGTGGGTGCATGTATTTTAATGAACACAGAGTTCATAGACTATAGTTGAAATGATTTCAGCAATAGTTTTTTTACTGTGTTCCTTTTGCGGTGGTCTTGAACGAATCCAGAAGATGGAGTTACATCAAGGAGATCGTACAAGACGAAAAACAATGAAGAATACTTTCCCCCAAGAGGATTTAACTGCAGGAGGATGGATTCCAGGGTAGGAAATTATTTCTGATGAATTCTTTCGAGGTCTGTAATTTTTTTGTATCATTTTCATAGTAGAATAAATTATTGCAATGTTTACTTGCTATGATAACAGGTGGCAACTGTTACCATAGTAAATAAACTTAATTCATTTGAATTTTAAGATAATCTAAGCTCATTCACATTCAGTGAATGGACTTAGTCGATCTTAAAAAAAAATAACTGTGGGTGCATGTATTTTAATGAACACAGAGTTCATAGACTATAGTTGAAATGATTTCAGCAATAGTTTTTTTACTGTGTTCCTTTTGCGGTGGTCTTGAACGAATCCAGAAGATGGAGTTACATCAAGGAGATCGTACAAGACGAAAAACAATGAAGAATACTTTCCCCCAAGAGGATTTAACTGCAGGAGGATGGATTCCAGGGTAGGAAATTATTTCTGATGAATTCTTTCGAGGTCTGTAATTTTTTTGTATCATTTTCATAGTAGAATAAATTATTGCAATGTTTACTTGCTATGATAACAGGTGGCAACTGTTACCATAGTAAATAAACTTAATTCATTTGAATTTTAAGATAATCTAAGCTCATTCACATTCAGTGAATGGACTTAGTCGATCTTAAAAAAAAATAACTGTGGGTGCATGTATTTTAATGAACACAGAGTTCATAGACTATAGTTGAAATGATTTCAGCAATAGTTTTTTTACTGTGTTCCTTTTGCGGTGGTCTTGAACGAATCCAGAAGATGGAGTTACATCAAGGAGATCGTACAAGACGAAAAACAATGAAGAATACTTTCCCCCAAGAGGATTTAACTGCAGGAGGATGGATTCCAGGGTAGGAAATTATTTCTGATGAATTCTTTCGAGGTCTGTAATTTTTTTGTATCATTTTCATAGTAGAATAAATTATTGCAATGTTTACTTGCTATGATAACAGGTGGCAACTGTTACCATAGTAAATAAACTTAATTCATTTGAATTTTAAGATAATCTAAGCTCATTCACATTCAGTGAATGGACTTAGTCGATCTTAAAAAAAAATAACTGTGGGTGCATGTATTTTAATGAACACAGAGTTCATAGACTATAGTTGAAATGATTTCAGCAATAGTTTTTTTACTGTGTTCCTTTTGCGGTGGTCTTGAACGAATCCAGAAGATGGAGTTACATCAAGGAGATCGTACAAGACGAAAAACAATGAAGAATACTTTCCCCCAAGAGGATTTAACTGCAGGAGGATGGATTCCAGGGTAGGAAATTATTTCTGATGAATTCTTTCGAGGTCTGTAATTTTTTTGTATCATTTTCATAGTAGAATAAATTATTGCAATGTTTACTTGCTATGATAACAGGTGGCAACTGTTACCATAGTAAATAAACTTAATTCATTTGAATTTTAAGATCATCTAAGCTCATTCACATTCAGTGAATGGACTTAGTCGATCTTAAAAAAAAATAACTGTGGGTGCATGTATTTTAATGAACACAGAGTTCATAGACTATAGTTGAAATGATTTCAGCAATAGTTTTTTTACTGTGTTCCTTTTGCGGTGGTCTTGAACGAATCCAGAAGATGGAGTTACATCAAGGAGATCGTACAAGACGAAAAACAATGAAGAATACTTTCCCCCAAGAGGATTTAACTGCAGGAGGATGGATTCCAGGGTAGGAAATCATTTCTGATGAATTCTTTCGAGGTCTGTAATTTTTTTGTATCATTTTCATAGTAGAATAAATTATTGCAATGTTTACTTGCTATGATAACAGGTGGCAACTGTTACCATAGTAAATAAACTTAATTCATTTGAATTTTAAGATAATCTAAGCTCATTCACATTCAGTGAATGGACTTAGTCGATCTTAAAAAAAAATAACTGTGAGTGCATGTATTTTAATGAACACAGAGTTCATAGACTATAGTTGAAATGATTTCAGCAATAGTTTTTTTACTGTGTTCCTTTTGCGGTGGTCTTGAACGAATCCAGAAGATGGAGTTACATCAAGGAGATCGTACAAGACGAAAAACAATGAAGAATACTTTCCCCCAAGAGGATTTAACTGCAGGAGGATGGATTCCAGGGTAGGAAATTATTTCTGATGAATTCTTTCGAGGTCTGTAATTTTTTTGTATCATTTTCATAGTAGAATAAATTATTGCAATGTTTACTTGCTATGATAACAGGTGGCAACTGTTACCATAGTAAATAAACTTAATTCATTTGAATTTTAAGATCATCTAAGCTCATTCACATTCAGTGAATGGACTTAGTCGATCTTAAAAAAAAATAACTGTGGGTGCATGTATTTTAATGAACACAGAGTTCATAGACTATAGTTGAAATGATTTCAGCAATAGTTTTTTTACTGTGTTCCTTTTGCGGTGGTCTTGAACGAATCCAGAAGATGGAGTTACATCAAGGAGATCGTACAAGACGAAAAACAATGAAGAATACTTTCCCCCAAGAGGATTTAACTGCAGGAGGATGGATTCCAGGGTAGGAAATTATTTCTGATGAATTCTTTCGAGGTCTGTAATTTTTTTGTATCATTTTCATAGTAGAATAAATTATTGCAATGTTTACTTGCTATGATAACAGGTGGCAACTGTTACCATAGTAAATAAACTTAATTCATTTGAATTTTAAGATAATCTAAGCTCATTCACATTCAGTGAATGGACTTAGTCGATCTTAAAAAAAAATAACTGTGGGTGCATGTATTTTAATGAACACAGAGTTCATAGACTATAGTTGAAATGATTTCAGCAATAGTTTTTTTACTGTGTTCCTTTTGCGGTGGTCTTGAACGAATCCAGAAGATGGAGTTACATCAAGGAGATCGTACAAGACGAAAAACAATGAAGAATACTTTCCCCCAAGAGGATTTAACTGCAGGAGGATGGATTCCAGGGTAGGAAATTATTTCTGATGAATTCTTTCGAGGTCTGTAATTTTTTTGTATCATTTTCATAGTAGAATAAATTATTGCAATGTTTACTTGCTATGATAACAGGTGGCAACTGTTACCATAGTAAATAAACTTAATTCATTTGAATTTTAAGATAATCTAAGCTCATTCACATTCAGTGAATGGACTTAGTCGATCTTAAAAAAAAATAACTGTGGGTGCATGTATTTTAATGAACACAGAGTTCATAGACTATAGTTGAAATGATTTCAGCAATAGTTTTTTTACTGTGTTCCTTTTGCGGTGGTCTTGAACGAATCCAGAAGATGGAGTTACATCAAGGAGATCGTACAAGACGAAAAACAATGAAGAATACTTTCCCCCAAGAGGATTTAACTGCAGGAGGATGGATTCCAGGGTAGGAAATTATTTCTGATGAATTCTTTCGAGGTCTGTAATTTTTTTGTATCATTTTCATAGTAGAATAAATTATTGCAATGTTTACTTGCTATGATAACAGGTGGCAACTGTTACCATAGTAAATAAACTTAATTCATTTGAATTTTAAGATAATCTAAGCTCATTCACATTCAGTGAATGGACTTAGTCGATCTTAAAAAAAAATAACTGTGGGTGCATGTATTTTAATGAACACAGAGTTCATAGACTATAGTTGAAATGATTTCAGCAATAGTTTTTTTACTGTGTTCCTTTTGCGGTGGTCTTGAACGAATCCAGAAGATGGAGTTACATCAAGGAGATCGTACAAGACGAAAAACAATGAAGAATACTTTCCCCCAAGAGGATTTAACTGCAGGAGGATGGATTCCAGGGTAGGAAATTATTTCTGATGAATTCTTTCGAGGTCTGTAATTTTTTTGTATCATTTTCATAGTAGAATAAATTATTGCAATGTTTACTTGCTATGATAACAGGTGGCAACTGTTACCATAGTAAATAAACTTAATTCATTTGAATTTTAAGATCATCTAAGCTCATTCACATTCAGTGAATGGACTTAGTCGATCTTAAAAAAAAATAACTGTGGGTGCATGTATTTTAATGAACACAGAGTTCATAGACTATAGTTGAAATGATTTCAGCAATAGTTTTTTTACTGTGTTCCTTTTGCGGTGGTCTTGAACGAATCCAGAAGATGGAGTTACATCAAGGAGATCGTACAAGACGAAAAACAATGAAGAATACTTTCCCCCAAGAGGATTTAACTGCAGGAGGATGGATTCCAGGGTAGGAAATCATTTCTGATGAATTCTTTCGAGGTCTGTAATTTTTTTGTATCATTTTCATAGTAGAATAAATTATTGCAATGTTTACTTGCTATGATAACAGGTGGCAACTGTTACCATAGTAAATAAACTTAATTCATTTGAATTTTAAGATAATCTAAGCTCATTCACATTCAGTGAATGGACTTAGTCGATCTTAAAAAAAAATAACTGTGAGTGCATGTATTTTAATGAACACAGAGTTCATAGACTATAGTTGAAATGATTTCAGCAATAGTTTTTTTACTGTGTTCCTTTTGCGGTGGTCTTGAACGAATCCAGAAGATGGAGTTACATCAAGGAGATCGTACAAGACGAAAAACAATGAAGAATACTTTCCCCCAAGAGGATTTAACTGCAGGAGGATGGATTCCAGGGTAGGAAATTATTTCTGATGAATTCTTTCGAGGTCTGTAATTTTTTTGTATCATTTTCATAGTAGAATAAATTATTGCAATGTTTACTTGCTATGATAACAGGTGGCAACTGTTACCATAGTAAATAAACTTAATTCATTTGAATTTTAAGATAATCTAAGCTCATTCACATTCAGTGAATGGACTTAGTCGATCTTAAAAAAAAATAACTGTGAGTGCATGTATTTTAATGAACACAGAGTTCATAGACTATAGTTGAAATGATTTCAGCAAAAGTCTTTTCACTGTGTTCCTTTTGCGGTGGTCTTGAACGAATCCAGAAGATGGAGTTACATCAAGGAGATCGTACAAGACGAAAAACAATGAAGAATACTTTCCCCCAAGAGGATTTAACTGCAGGAGGATGGATTCCAGGGTAGGAAATTATTTCTGATGAATTCTTTCGAGGTCTGTAATTTTTTTGTATCATTTTCATAGTAGAATAAATTATTGCAATGTTTACTTGCTATGATAACAGGTGGCAACTGTTACCATAGTAAATAAACTTAATTCATTTGAATTTTAAGATCATCTAAGCTCATTCACATTCAGTGAATGGACTTAGTCGATCTTAAAAAAAAATAACTGTGGGTGCATGTATTTTAATGAACACAGAGTTCATAGACTATAGTTGAAATGATTTCAGCAATAGTTTTTTTACTGTGTTCCTTTTGCGGTGGTCTTGAACGAATCCAGAAGATGGAGTTACATCAAGGAGATCGTACAAGACGAAAAACAATGAAGAATACTTTCCCCCAAGAGGATTTAACTGCAGGAGGATGGATTCCAGGGTAGGAAATTATTTCTGATGAATTCTTTCGAGGTCTGTAATTTTTTTGTATCATTTTCATAGTAGAATAAATTATTGCAATGTTTACTTGCTATGATAACAGGTGGCAACTGTTACCATAGTAAATAAACTTAATTCATTTGAATTTTAAGATAATCTAAGCTCATTCACATTCAGTGAATGGACTTAGTCGATCTTAAAAAAAAATAACTGTGAGTGCATGTATTTTAATGAACACAGAGTTCATAGACTATAGTTGAAATGATTTCAGCAAAAGTCTTTTCACTGTGTTCCTTTTGCGGTGGTCTTGAACGAATCCAGAAGATGGAGTTACATCAAGGAGATCGTACAAGACGAAAAACAATGAAGAATACTTTCCCCCAAGAGGATTTAACTGCAGGAGGATGGATTCCAGGGTAGGAAATTATTTCTGATGAATTCTTTCGAGGTCTGTAATTTTTTTGTATCATTTTCATAGTAGAATAAATTATTGCAATGTTTACTTGCTATGATAACAGGTGGCAACTGTTACCATAGTAAATAAACTTAATTCATTTGAATTTTAAGATCATCTAAGCTCATTCACATTCAGTGAATGGACTTAGTCGATCTTAAAAAAAAATAACTGTGGGTGCATGTATTTTAATGAACACAGAGTTCATAGACTATAGTTGAAATGATTTCAGCAATAGTTTTTTTACTGTGTTCCTTTTGCGGTGGTCTTGAACGAATCCAGAAGATGGAGTTACATCAAGGAGATCGTACAAGACGAAAAACAATGAAGAATACTTTCCCCCAAGAGGATTTAACTGCAGGAGGATGGATTCCAGGGTAGGAAATTATTTCTGATGAATTCTTTCGAGGTCTGTAATTTTTTTGTATCATTTTCATAGTAGAATAAATTATTGCAATGTTTACTTGCTATGATAACAGGTGGCAACTGTTACCATAGTAAATAAACTTAATTCATTTGAATTTTAAGATAATCTAAGCTCATTCACATTCAGTGAATGGACTTAGTCGATCTTAAAAAAAAATAACTGTGGGTGCATGTATTTTAATGAACACAGAGTTCATAGACTATAGTTGAAATGATTTCAGCAATAGTTTTTTTACTGTGTTCCTTTTGCGGTGGTCTTGAACGAATCCAGAAGATGGAGTTACATCAAGGAGATCGTACAAGACGAAAAACAATGAAGAATACTTTCCCCCAAGAGGATTTAACTGCAGGAGGATGGATTCCAGGGTAGGAAATTATTTCTGATGAATTCTTTCGAGGTCTGTAATTTTTTTGTATCATTTTCATAGTAGAATAAATTATTGCAATGTTTACTTGCTATGATAACAGGTGGCAACTGTTACCATAGTAAATAAACTTAATTCATTTGAATTTTAAGATAATCTAAGCTCATTCACATTCAGTGAATGGACTTAGTCGATCTTAAAAAAAAATAACTGTGGGTGCATGTATTTTAATGAACACAGAGTTCATAGACTATAGTTGAAATGATTTCAGCAATAGTTTTTTTACTGTGTTCCTTTTGCGGTGGTCTTGAACGAATCCAGAAGATGGAGTTACATCAAGGAGATCGTACAAGACGAAAAACAATGAAGAATACTTTCCCCCAAGAGGATTTAACTGCAGGAGGATGGATTCCAGGGTAGGAAATTATTTCTGATGAATTCTTTCGAGGTCTGTAATTTTTTTGTATCATTTTCATAGTAGAATAAATTATTGCAATGTTTACTTGCTATGATAACAGGTGGCAACTGTTACCATAGTAAATAAACTTAATTCATTTGAATTTTAAGATAATCTAAGCTCATTCACATTCAGTGAATGGACTTAGTCGATCTTAAAAAAAAATAACTGTGGGTGCATGTATTTTAATGAACACAGAGTTCATAGACTATAGTTGAAATGATTTCAGCAATAGTTTTTTTACTGTGTTCCTTTTGCGGTGGTCTTGAACGAATCCAGAAGATGGAGTTACATCAAGGAGATCGTACAAGACGAAAAACAATGAAGAATACTTTCCCCCAAGAGGATTTAACTGCAGGAGGATGGATTCCAGGGTAGGAAATTATTTCTGATGAATTCTTTCGAGGTCTGTAATTTTTTTGTATCATTTTCATAGTAGAATAAATTATTGCAATGTTTACTTGCTATGATAACAGGTGGCAACTGTTACCATAGTAAATAAACTTAATTCATTTGAATTTTAAGATAATCTAAGCTCATTCACATTCAGTGAATGGACTTAGTCGATCTTAAAAAAAAATAACTGTGGGTGCATGTATTTTAATGAACACAGAGTTCATAGACTATAGTTGAAATGATTTCAGCAATAGTTTTTTTACTGTGTTCCTTTTGCGGTGGTCTTGAACGAATCCAGAAGATGGAGTTACATCAAGGAGATCGTACAAGACGAAAAACAATGAAGAATACTTTCCCCCAAGAGGATTTAACTGCAGGAGGATGGATTCCAGGGTAGGAAATTATTTCTGATGAATTCTTTCGAGGTCTGTAATTTTTTTGTATCATTTTCATAGTAGAATAAATTATTGCAATGTTTACTTGCTATGATAACAGGTGGCAACTGTTACCATAGTAAATAAACTTAATTCATTTGAATTTTAAGATAATCTAAGCTCATTCACATTCAGTGAATGGACTTAGTCGATCTTAAAAAAAAATAACTGTGGGTGCATGTATTTTAATGAACACAGAGTTCATAGACTATAGTTGAAATGATTTCAGCAATAGTTTTTTTACTGTGTTCCTTTTGCGGTGGTCTTGAACGAATCCAGAAGATGGAGTTACATCAAGGAGATCGTACAAGACGAAAAACAATGAAGAATACTTTCCCCCAAGAGGATTTAACTGCAGGAGGATGGATTCCAGGGTAGGAAATTATTTCTGATGAATTCTTTCGAGGTCTGTAATTTTTTTGTATCATTTTCATAGTAGAATAAATTATTGCAATGTTTACTTGCTATGATAACAGGTGGCAACTGTTACCATAGTAAATAAACTTAATTCATTTGAATTTTAAGATCATCTAAGCTCATTCACATTCAGTGAATGGACTTAGTCGATCTTAAAAAAAAATAACTGTGGGTGCATGTATTTTAATGAACACAGAGTTCATAGACTATAGTTGAAATGATTTCAGCAATAGTTTTTTTACTGTGTTCCTTTTGCGGTGGTCTTGAACGAATCCAGAAGATGGAGTTACATCAAGGAGATCGTACAAGACGAAAAACAATGAAGAATACTTTCCCCCAAGAGGATTTAACTGCAGGAGGATGGATTCCAGGGTAGGAAATCATTTCTGATGAATTCTTTCGAGGTCTGTAATTTTTTTGTATCATTTTCATAGTAGAATAAATTATTGCAATGTTTACTTGCTATGATAACAGGTGGCAACTGTTACCATAGTAAATAAACTTAATTCATTTGAATTTTAAGATAATCTAAGCTCATTCACATTCAGTGAATGGACTTAGTCGATCTTAAAAAAAAATAACTGTGAGTGCATGTATTTTAATGAACACAGAGTTCATAGACTATAGTTGAAATGATTTCAGCAATAGTTTTTTTACTGTGTTCCTTTTGCGGTGGTCTTGAACGAATCCAGAAGATGGAGTTACATCAAGGAGATCGTACAAGACGAAAAACAATGAAGAATACTTTCCCCCAAGAGGATTTAACTGCAGGAGGATGGATTCCAGGGTAGGAAATTATTTCTGATGAATTCTTTCGAGGTCTGTAATTTTTTTGTATCATTTTCATAGTAGAATAAATTATTGCAATGTTTACTTGCTATGATAACAGGTGGCAACTGTTACCATAGTAAATAAACTTAATTCATTTGAATTTTAAGATCATCTAAGCTCATTCACATTCAGTGAATGGACTTAGTCGATCTTAAAAAAAAATAACTGTGGGTGCATGTATTTTAATGAACACAGAGTTCATAGACTATAGTTGAAATGATTTCAGCAATAGTTTTTTTACTGTGTTCCTTTTGCGGTGGTCTTGAACGAATCCAGAAGATGGAGTTACATCAAGGAGATCGTACAAGACGAAAAACAATGAAGAATACTTTCCCCCAAGAGGATTTAACTGCAGGAGGATGGATTCCAGGGTAGGAAATCATTTCTGATGAATTCTTTCGAGGTCTGTAATTTTTTTGTATCATTTTCATAGTAGAATAAATTATTGCAATGTTTACTTGCTATGATAACAGGTGGCAACTGTTACCATAGTAAATAAACTTAATTCATTTGAATTTTAAGATAATCTAAGCTCATTCACATTCAGTGAATGGACTTAGTCGATCTTAAAAAAAAATAACTGTGAGTGCATGTATTTTAATGAACACAGAGTTCATAGACTATAGTTGAAATGATTTCAGCAATAGTTTTTTTACTGTGTTCCTTTTGCGGTGGTCTTGAACGAATCCAGAAGATGGAGTTACATCAAGGAGATCGTACAAGACGAAAAACAATGAAGAATACTTTCCCCCAAGAGGATTTAACTGCAGGAGGATGGATTCCAGGGTAGGAAATTATTTCTGATGAATTCTTTCGAGGTCTGTAATTTTTTTGTATCATTTTCATAGTAGAATAAATTATTGCAATGTTTACTTGCTATGATAACAGGTGGCAACTGTTACCATAGTAAATAAACTTAATTCATTTGAATTTTAAGATCATCTAAGCTCATTCACATTCAGTGAATGGACTTAGTCGATCTTAAAAAAAAATAACTGTGGGTGCATGTATTTTAATGAACACAGAGTTCATAGACTATAGTTGAAATGATTTCAGCAATAGTTTTTTTACTGTGTTCCTTTTGCGGTGGTCTTGAACGAATCCAGAAGATGGAGTTACATCAAGGAGATCGTACAAGACGAAAAACAATGAAGAATACTTTCCCCCAAGAGGATTTAACTGCAGGAGGATGGATTCCAGGGTAGGAAATCATTTCTGATGAATTCTTTCGAGGTCTGTAATTTTTTTGTATCATTTTCATAGTAGAATAAATTATTGCAATGTTTACTTGCTATGATAACAGGTGGCAACTGTTACCATAGTAAATAAACTTAATTCATTTGAATTTTAAGATAATCTAAGCTCATTCACATTCAGTGAATGGACTTAGTCGATCTTAAAAAAAAATAACTGTGGGTGCATGTATTTTAATGAACACAGAGTTCATAGACTATAGTTGAAATGATTTCAGCAAAAGTCTTTTCACTGTGTTCCTTTTGCGGTGGTCTTGAACGAATCCAGAAGATGGAGTTACATCAAGGAGATCGTACAAGACGAAAAACAATGAAGAATACTTTCCCCCAAGAGGATTTAACTGCAGGAGGATGGATTCCAGGGTAGGAAATTATTTCTGATGAATTCTTTCGAGGTCTGTAATTTTTTTGTATCATTTTCATAGTAGAATAAATTATTGCAATGTTTACTTGCTATGATAACAGGTGGCAACTGTTACCATAGTAAATAAACTTAATTCATTTGAATTTTAAGATCATCTAAGCTCATTCACATTCAGTGAATGGACTTAGTCGATCTTAAAAAAAAATAACTGTGGGTGCATGTATTTTAATGAACACAGAGTTCATAGACTATAGTTGAAATGATTTCAGCAATAGTTTTTTTACTGTGTTCCTTTTGCGGTGGTCTTGAACGAATCCAGAAGATGGAGTTACATCAAGGAGATCGTACAAGACGAAAAACAATGAAGAATACTTTCCCCCAAGAGGATTTAACTGCAGGAGGATGGATTCCAGGGTAGGAAATCATTTCTGATGAATTCTTTCGAGGTCTGTAATTTTTTTGTATCATTTTCATAGTAGAATAAATTATTGCAATGTTTACTTGCTATGATAACAGGTGGCAACTGTTACCATAGTAAATAAACTTAATTCATTTGAATTTTAAGATAATCTAAGCTCATTCACATTCAGTGAATGGACTTAGTCGATCTTAAAAAAAAATAACTGTGAGTGCATGTATTTTAATGAACACAGAGTTCATAGACTATAGTTGAAATGATTTCAGCAAAAGTCTTTTCACTGTGTTCCTTTTGCGGTGGTCTTGAACGAATCCAGAAGATGGAGTTACATCAAGGAGATCGTACAAGACGAAAAACAATGAAGAATACTTTCCCCCAAGAGGATTTAACTGCAGGAGGATGGATTCCAGGGTAGGAAATTATTTCTGATGAATTCTTTCGAGGTCTGTAATTTTTTTGTATCATTTTCATAGTAGAATAAATTATTGCAATGTTTACTTGCTATGATAACAGGTGGCAACTGTTACCATAGTAAATAAACTTAATTCATTTGAATTTTAAGATCATCTAAGCTCATTCACATTCAGTGAATGGACTTAGTCGATCTTAAAAAAAAATAACTGTGGGTGCATGTATTTTAATGAACACAGAGTTCATAGACTATAGTTGAAATGATTTCAGCAATAGTTTTTTTACTGTGTTCCTTTTGCGGTGGTCTTGAACGAATCCAGAAGATGGAGTTACATCAAGGAGATCGTACAAGACGAAAAACAATGAAGAATACTTTCCCCCAAGAGGATTTAACTGCAGGAGGATGGATTCCAGGGTAGGAAATCATTTCTGATGAATTCTTTCGAGGTCTGTAATTTTTTTGTATCATTTTCATAGTAGAATAAATTATTGCAATGTTTACTTGCTATGATAACAGGTGGCAACTGTTACCATAGTAAATAAACTTAATTCATTTGAATTTTAAGATAATCTAAGCTCATTCACATTCAGTGAATGGACTTAGTCGATCTTAAAAAAAAATAACTGTGAGTGCATGTATTTTAATGAACACAGAGTTCATAGACTATAGTTGAAATGATTTCAGCAAAAGTCTTTTCACTGTGTTCCTTTTGCGGTGGTCTTGAACGAATCCAGAAGATGGAGTTACATCAAGGAGATCGTACAAGACGAAAAACAATGAAGAATACTTTCCCCCAAGAGGATTTAACTGCAGGAGGATGGATTCCAGGGTAGGAAATTATTTCTGATGAATTCTTTCGAGGTCTGTAATTTTTTTGTATCATTTTCATAGTAGAATAAATTATTGCAATGTTTACTTGCTATGATAACAGGTGGCAACTGTTACCATAGTAAATAAACTTAATTCATTTGAATTTTAAGATCATCTAAGCTCATTCACATTCAGTGAATGGACTTAGTCGATCTTAAAAAAAAATAACTGTGGGTGCATGTATTTTAATGAACACAGAGTTCATAGACTATAGTTGAAATGATTTCAGCAATAGTTTTTTTACTGTGTTCCTTTTGCGGTGGTCTTGAACGAATCCAGAAGATGGAGTTACATCAAGGAGATCGTACAAGACGAAAAACAATGAAGAATACTTTCCCCCAAGAGGATTTAACTGCAGGAGGATGGATTCCAGGGTAGGAAATTATTTCTGATGAATTCTTTCGAGGTCTGTAATTTTTTTGTATCATTTTCATAGTAGAATAAATTATTGCAATGTTTACTTGCTATGATAACAGGTGGCAACTGTTACCATAGTAAATAAACTTAATTCATTTGAATTTTAAGATCATCTAAGCTCATTCACATTCAGTGAATGGACTTAGTCGATCTTAAAAAAAAATAACTGTGGGTGCATGTATTTTAATGAACACAGAGTTCATAGACTATAGTTGAAATGATTTCAGCAATAGTTTTTTTACTGTGTTCCTTTTGCGGTGGTCTTGAACGAATCCAGAAGATGGAGTTACATCAAGGAGATCGTACAAGACGAAAAACAATGAAGAATACTTTCCCCCAAGAGGATTTAACTGCAGGAGGATGGATTCCAGGGTAGGAAATTATTTCTGATGAATTCTTTCGAGGTCTGTAATTTTTTTGTATCATTTTCATAGTAGAATAAATTATTGCAATGTTTACTTGCTATGATAACAGGTGGCAACTGTTACCATAGTAAATAAACTTAATTCATTTGAATTTTAAGATAATCTAAGCTCATTCACATTCAGTGAATGGACTTAGTCGATCTTAAAAAAAAATAACTGTGGGTGCATGTATTTTAATGAACACAGAGTTCATAGACTATAGTTGAAATGATTTCAGCAATAGTTTTTTTACTGTGTTCCTTTTGCGGTGGTCTTGAACGAATCCAGAAGATGGAGTTACATCAAGGAGATCGTACAAGACGAAAAACAATGAAGAATACTTTCCCCCAAGAGGATTTAACTGCAGGAGGATGGATTCCAGGGTAGGAAATTATTTCTGATGAATTCTTTCGAGGTCTGTAATTTTTTTGTATCATTTTCATAGTAGAATAAATTATTGCAATGTTTACTTGCTATGATAACAGGTGGCAACTGTTACCATAGTAAATAAACTTAATTCATTTGAATTTTAAGATAATCTAAGCTCATTCACATTCAGTGAATGGACTTAGTCGATCTTAAAAAAAAATAACTGTGGGTGCATGTATTTTAATGAACACAGAGTTCATAGACTATAGTTGAAATGATTTCAGCAATAGTCTTTTTACTGTGTTCCTTTTGCGGTGGTCTTGAACGAATCCAGAAGATGGAGTTACATCAAGGAGATCGTACAAGACGAAAAACAATGAAGAATACTTTCCCCCAAGAGGATTTAACTGCAGGAGGATGGATTCCAGGGTAGGAAATTATTTCTGATGAATTCTTTCGAGGTCTGTAATTTTTTTGTATCATTTTCATAGTAGAATAAATTATTGCAATGTTTACTTGCTATGATAACAGGTGGCAACTGTTACCATAGTAAATAAACTTAATTCATTTGAATTTTAAGATAATCTAAGCTCATTCACATTCAGTGAATGGACTTAGTCGATCTTAAAAAAAAATAACTGTGGGTGCATGTATTTTAATGAACACAGAGTTCATAGACTATAGTTGAAATGATTTCAGCAATAGTTTTTTTACTGTGTTCCTTTTGCGGTGGTCTTGAACGAATCCAGAAGATGGAGTTACATCAAGGAGATCGTACAAGACGAAAAACAATGAAGAATACTTTCCCCCAAGAGGATTTAACTGCAGGAGGATGGATTCCAGGGTAGGAAATTATTTCTGATGAATTCTTTCGAGGTCTGTAATTTTTTTGTATCATTTTCATAGTAGAATAAATTATTGCAATGTTTACTTGCTATGATAACAGGTGGCAACTGTTACCATAGTAAATAAACTTAATTCATTTGAATTTTAAGATAATCTAAGCTCATTCACATTCAGTGAATGGACTTAGTCGATCTTAAAAAAAAATAACTGTGGGTGCATGTATTTTAATGAACACAGAGTTCATAGACTATAGTTGAAATGATTTCAGCAATAGTTTTTTTACTGTGTTCCTTTTGCGGTGGTCTTGAACGAATCCAGAAGATGGAGTTACATCAAGGAGATCGTACAAGACGAAAAACAATGAAGAATACTTTCCCCCAAGAGGATTTAACTGCAGGAGGATGGATTCCAGGGTAGGAAATTATTTCTGATGAATTCTTTCGAGGTCTGTAATTTTTTTGTATCATTTTCATAGTAGAATAAATTATTGCAATGTTTACTTGCTATGATAACAGGTGGCAACTGTTACCATAGTAAATAAACTTAATTCATTTGAATTTTAAGATAATCTAAGCTCATTCACATTCAGTGAATGGACTTAGTCGATCTTAAAAAAAAATAACTGTGGGTGCATGTATTTTAATGAACACAGAGTTCATAGACTATAGTTGAAATGATTTCAGCAATAGTTTTTTTACTGTGTTCCTTTTGCGGTGGTCTTGAACGAATCCAGAAGATGGAGTTACATCAAGGAGATCGTACAAGACGAAAAACAATGAAGAATACTTTCCCCCAAGAGGATTTAACTGCAGGAGGATGGATTCCAGGGTAGGAAATTATTTCTGATGAATTCTTTCGAGGTCTGTAATTTTTTTGTATCATTTTCATAGTAGAATAAATTATTGCAATGTTTACTTGCTATGATAACAGGTGGCAACTGTTACCATAGTAAATAAACTTAATTCATTTGAATTTTAAGATAATCTAAGCTCATTCACATTCAGTGAATGGACTTAGTCGATCTTAAAAAAAAATAACTGTGGGTGCATGTATTTTAATGAACACAGAGTTCATAGACTATAGTTGAAATGATTTCAGCAATAGTCTTTTTACTGTGTTCCTTTTGCGGTGGTCTTGAACGAATCCAGAAGATGGAGTTACATCAAGGAGATCGTACAAGACGAAAAACAATGAAGAATACTTTCCCCCAAGAGGATTTAACTGCAGGAGGATGGATTCCAGGGTAGGAAATTATTTCTGATGAATTCTTTCGAGGTCTGTAATTTTTTTGTATCATTTTCATAGTAGAATAAATTATTGCAATGTTTACTTGCTATGATAACAGGTGGCAACTGTTACCATAGTAAATAAACTTAATTCATTTGAATTTTAAGATAATCTAAGCTCATTCACATTCAGTGAATGGACTTAGTCGATCTTAAAAAAAAATAACTGTGGGTGCATGTATTTTAATGAACACAGAGTTCATAGACTATAGTTGAAATGATTTCAGCAATAGTCTTTTTACTGTGTTCCTTTTGCGGTGGTCTTGAACGAATCCAGAAGATGGAGTTACATCAAGGAGATCGTACAAGACGAAAAACAATGAAGAATACTTTCCCCCAAGAGGATTTAACTGCAGGAGGATGGATTCCAGGGTAGGAAATTATTTCTGATGAATTCTTTCGAGGTCTGTAATTTTTTTGTATCATTTTCATAGTAGAATAAATTATTGCAATGTTTACTTGCTATGATAACAGGTGGCAACTGTTACCATAGTAAATAAACTTAATTCATTTGAATTTTAAGATAATCTAAGCTCATTCACATTCAGTGAATGGACTTAGTCGATCTTAAAAAAAAATAACTGTGGGTGCATGTATTTTAATGAACACAGAGTTCATAGACTATAGTTGAAATGATTTCAGCAATAGTCTTTTTACTGTGTTCCTTTTGCGGTGGTCTTGAACGAATCCAGAAGATGGAGTTACATCAAGGAGATCGTACAAGACGAAAAACAATGAAGAATACTTTCCCCCAAGAGGATTTAACTGCAGGAGGATGGATTCCAGGGTAGGAAATTATTTCTGATGAATTCTTTCGAGGTCTGTAATTTTTTTGTATCATTTTCATAGTAGAATAAATTATTGCAATGTTTACTTGCTATGATAACAGGTGGCAACTGTTACCATAGTAAATAAACTTAATTCATTTGAATTTTAAGATAATCTAAGCTCATTCACATTCAGTGAATGGACTTAGTCGATCTTAAAAAAAAATAACTGTGGGTGCATGTATTTTAATGAACACAGAGTTCATAGACTATAGTTGAAATGATTTCAGCAATAGTTTTTTTACTGTGTTCCTTTTGCGGTGGTCTTGAACGAATCCAGAAGATGGAGTTACATCAAGGAGATCGTACAAGACGAAAAACAATGAAGAATACTTTCCCCCAAGAGGATTTAACTGCAGGAGGATGGATTCCAGGGTAGGAAATTATTTCTGATGAATTCTTTCGAGGTCTGTAATTTTTTTGTATCATTTTCATAGTAGAATAAATTATTGCAATGTTTACTTGCTATGATAACAGGTGGCAACTGTTACCATAGTAAATAAACTTAATTCATTTGAATTTTAAGATAATCTAAGCTCATTCACATTCAGTGAATGGACTTAGTCGATCTTAAAAAAAAATAACTGTGGGTGCATGTATTTTAATGAACACAGAGTTCATAGACTATAGTTGAAATGATTTCAGCAATAGTTTTTTTACTGTGTTCCTTTTGCGGTGGTCTTGAACGAATCCAGAAGATGGAGTTACATCAAGGAGATCGTACAAGACGAAAAACAATGAAGAATACTTTCCCCCAAGAGGATTTAACTGCAGGAGGATGGATTCCAGGGTAGGAAATTATTTCTGATGAATTCTTTCGAGGTCTGTAATTTTTTTGTATCATTTTCATAGTAGAATAAATTATTGCAATGTTTACTTGCTATGATAACAGGTGGCAACTGTTACCATAGTAAATAAACTTAATTCATTTGAATTTTAAGATAATCTAAGCTCATTCACATTCAGTGAATGGACTTAGTCGATCTTAAAAAAAAATAACTGTGGGTGCATGTATTTTAATGAACACAGAGTTCATAGACTATAGTTGAAATGATTTCAGCAATAGTTTTTTTACTGTGTTCCTTTTGCGGTGGTCTTGAACGAATCCAGAAGATGGAGTTACATCAAGGAGATCGTACAAGACGAAAAACAATGAAGAATACTTTCCCCCAAGAGGATTTAACTGCAGGAGGATGGATTCCAGGGTAGGAAATTATTTCTGATGAATTCTTTCGAGGTCTGTAATTTTTTTGTATCATTTTCATAGTAGAATAAATTATTGCAATGTTTACTTGCTATGATAACAGGTGGCAACTGTTACCATAGTAAATAAACTTAATTCATTTGAATTTTAAGATAATCTAAGCTCATTCACATTCAGTGAATGGACTTAGTCGATCTTAAAAAAAAATAACTGTGGGTGCATGTATTTTAATGAACACAGAGTTCATAGACTATAGTTGAAATGATTTCAGCAATAGTTTTTTTACTGTGTTCCTTTTGCGGTGGTCTTGAACGAATCCAGAAGATGGAGTTACATCAAGGAGATCGTACAAGACGAAAAACAATGAAGAATACTTTCCCCCAAGAGGATTTAACTGCAGGAGGATGGATTCCAGGGTAGGAAATTATTTCTGATGAATTCTTTCGAGGTCTGTAATTTTTTTGTATCATTTTCATAGTAGAATAAATTATTGCAATGTTTACTTGCTATGATAACAGGTGGCAACTGTTACCATAGTAAATAAACTTAATTCATTTGAATTTTAAGATAATCTAAGCTCATTCACATTCAGTGAATGGACTTAGTCGATCTTAAAGAAAAATAACTGTGGGTGCATGTATTTTAATGAACACAGAGTTCATAGACTATAGTTGAAATGATTTCAGCAATAGTTTTTTTACTGTGTTCCTTTTGCGGTGGTCTTGAACGAATCCAGAAGATGGAGTTACATCAAGGAGATCGTACAAGACGAAAAACAATGAAGAATACTTTCCCCCAAGAGGATTTAACTGCAGGAGGATGGATTCCAGGGTAGGAAATTATTTCTGATGAATTCTTTCGAGGTCTGTAATTTTTTTGTATCATTTTCATAGTAGAATAAATTATTGCAATGTTTACTTGCTATGATAACAGGTGGCAACTGTTACCATAGTAAATAAACTTAATTCATTTGAATTTTAAGATAATCTAAGCTCATTCACATTCAGTGAATGGACTTAGTCGATCTTAAAAAAAAATAACTGTGGGTGCATGTATTTTAATGAACACAGAGTTCATAGACTATAGTTGAAATGATTTCAGCAATAGTTTTTTTACTGTGTTCCTTTTGCGGTGGTCTTGAACGAATCCAGAAGATGGAGTTACATCAAGGAGATCGTACAAGACGAAAAACAATGAAGAATACTTTCCCCCAAGAGGATTTAACTGCAGGAGGATGGATTCCAGGGTAGGAAATTATTTCTGATGAATTCTTTCGAGGTCTGTAATTTTTTTGTATCATTTTCATAGTAGAATAAATTATTGCAATGTTTACTTGCTATGATAACAGGTGGCAACTGTTACCATAGTAAATAAACTTAATTCATTTGAATTTTAAGATAATCTAAGCTCATTCACATTCAGTGAATGGACTTAGTCGATCTTAAAAAAAAATAACTGTGGGTGCATGTATTTTAATGAACACAGAGTTCATAGACTATAGTTGAAATGATTTCAGCAATAGTTTTTTTACTGTGTTCCTTTTGCGGTGGTCTTGAACGAATCCAGAAGATGGAGTTACATCAAGGAGATCGTACAAGACGAAAAACAATGAAGAATACTTTCCCCCAAGAGGATTTAACTGCAGGAGGATGGATTCCAGGGTAGGAAATTATTTCTGATGAATTCTTTCGAGGTCTGTAATTTTTTTGTATCATTTTCATAGTAGAATAAATTATTGCAATGTTTACTTGCTATGATAACAGGTGGCAACTGTTACCATAGTAAATAAACTTAATTCATTTGAATTTTAAGATAATCTAAGCTCATTCACATTCAGCGAATGGACTTAGTCGATCTTAAAAAAAAATAACTGTGGGTGCATGTATTTTAATGAACACAGAGTTAATAGACTATAGTTGAAATGATTTCAGCAATAGTTTTTTTACTGTGTTCCTTTTGCGGTGGTCTTGAACGAATCCAGAAGATGGAGTTACATCAAGGAGATCGTACAAGACGAAAAACAATGAAGAATACTTTCCCCCAAGAGGATTTAACTGCAGGAGGATGGATTCCAGGGTAGGAAATTATTTCTGATGAATTCTTTCGAGGTCTGTAATTTTTTTGTATCATTTTCATAGTAGAATAAATTATTGCAATGTTTACTTGCTATGATAACAGGTGGCAACTGTTACCATAGTAAATAAACTTAATTCATTTGAATTTTAAGATAATCTAAGCTCATTCACATTCAGTGAATGGACTTAGTCGATCTTAAAAAAAAATAACTGTGGGTGCATGTATTTTAATGAACACAGAGTTCATAGACTATAGTTGAAATGATTTCAGCAATAGTTTTTTTACTGTGTTCCTTTTGCGGTGGTCTTGAACGAATCCAGAAGATGGAGTTACATCAAGGAGATCGTACAAGACGAAAAACAATGAAGAATACTTTCCCCCAAGAGGATTTAACTGCAGGAGGATGGATTCCAGGGTAGGAAATTATTTCTGATGAATTCTTTCGAGGTCTGTAATTTTTTTGTATCATTTTCATAGTAGAATAAATTATTGCAATGTTTACTTGCTATGATAACAGGTGGCAACTGTTACCATAGTAAATAAACTTAATTCATTTGAATTTTAAGATAATCTAAGCTCATTCACATTCAGTGAATGGACTTAGTCGATCTTAAAAAAAAATAACTGTGGGTGCATGTATTTTAATGAACACAGAGTTCATAGACTATAGTTGAAATGATTTCAGCAATAGTTTTTTTACTGTGTTCCTTTTGCGGTGGTCTTGAACGAATCCAGAAGATGGAGTTACATCAAGGAGATCGTACAAGACGAAAAACAATGAAGAATACTTTCCCCCAAGAGGATTTAACTGCAGGAGGATGGATTCCAGGGTAGGAAATTATTTCTGATGAATTCTTTCGAGGTCTGTAATTTTTTTGTATCATTTTCATAGTAGAATAAATTATTGCAATGTTTACTTGCTATGATAACAGGTGGCAACTGTTACCATAGTAAATAAACTTAATTCATTTGAATTTTAAGATAATCTAAGCTCATTCACATTCAGTGAATGGACTTAGTCGATCTTAAAAAAAAATAACTGTGGGTGCATGTATTTTAATGAACACAGAGTTCATAGACTATAGTTGAAATGATTTCAGCAATAGTTTTTTTACTGTGTTCCTTTTGCGGTGGTCTTGAACGAATCCAGAAGATGGAGTTACATCAAGGAGATCGTACAAGACGAAAAACAATGAAGAATACTTTCCCCCAAGAGGATTTAACTGCAGGAGGATGGATTCCAGGGTAGGAAATTATTTCTGATGAATTCTTTCGAGGTCTGTAATTTTTTTGTATCATTTTCATAGTAGAATAAATTATTGCAATGTTTACTTGCTATGATAACAGGTGGCAACTGTTACCATAGTAAATAAACTTAATTCATTTGAATTTTAAGATAATCTAAGCTCATTCACATTCAGTGAATGGACTTAGTCGATCTTAAAAAAAAATAACTGTGGGTGCATGTATTTTAATGAACACAGAGTTCATAGACTATAGTTGAAATGATTTCAGCAATAGTTTTTTTACTGTGTTCCTTTTGCGGTGGTCTTGAACGAATCCAGAAGATGGAGTTACATCAAGGAGATCGTACAAGACGAAAAACAATGAAGAATACTTTCCCCCAAGAGGATTTAACTGCAGGAGGATGGATTCCAGGGTAGGAAATTATTTCTGATGAATTCTTTCGAGGTCTGTAATTTTTTTGTATCATTTTCATAGTAGAATAAATTATTGCAATGTTTACTTGCTATGATAACAGGTGGCAACTGTTACCATAGTAAATAAACTTAATTCATTTGAATTTTAAGATAATCTAAGCTCATTCACATTCAGTGAATGGACTTAGTCGATCTTAAAAAAAAATAACTGTGGGTGCATGTATTTTAATGAACACAGAGTTCATAGACTATAGTTGAAATGATTTCAGCAATAGTTTTTTTACTGTGTTCCTTTTGCGGTGGTCTTGAACGAATCCAGAAGATGGAGTTACATCAAGGAGATCGTACAAGACGAAAAACAATGAAGAATACTTTCCCCCAAGAGGATTTAACTGCAGGAGGATGGATTCCAGGGTAGGAAATTATTTCTGATGAATTCTTTCGAGGTCTGTAATTTTTTTGTATCATTTTCATAGTAGAATAAATTATTGCAATGTTTACTTGCTATGATAACAGGTGGCAACTGTTACCATAGTAAATAAACTTAATTCATTTGAATTTTAAGATAATCTAAGCTCATTCACATTCAGTGAATGGACTTAGTCGATCTTAAAAAAAAATAACTGTGGGTGCATGTATTTTAATGAACACAGAGTTCATAGACTATAGTTGAAATGATTTCAGCAATAGTTTTTTTACTGTGTTCCTTTTGCGGTGGTCTTGAACGAATCCAGAAGATGGAGTTACATCAAGGAGATCGTACAAGACGAAAAACAATGAAGAATACTTTCCCCCAAGAGGATTTAACTGCAGGAGGATGGATTCCAGGGTAGGAAATTATTTCTGATGAATTCTTTCGAGGTCTGTAATTTTTTTGTATCATTTTCATAGTAGAATAAATTATTGCAATGTTTACTTGCTATGATAACAGGTGGCAACTGTTACCATAGTAAATAAACTTAATTCATTTGAATTTTAAGATAATCTAAGCTCATTCACATTCAGTGAATGGACTTAGTCGATCTTAAAAAAAAATAACTGTGGGTGCATGTATTTTAATGAACACAGAGTTCATAGACTATAGTTGAAATGATTTCAGCAATAGTTTTTTTACTGTGTTCCTTTTGCGGTGGTCTTGAACGAATCCAGAAGATGGAGTTACATCAAGGAGATCGTACAAGACGAAAAACAATGAAGAATACTTTCCCCCAAGAGGATTTAACTGCAGGAGGATGGATTCCAGGGTAGGAAATTATTTCTGATGAATTCTTTCGAGGTCTGTAATTTTTTTGTATCATTTTCATAGTAGAATAAATTATTGCAATGTTTACTTGCTATGATAACAGGTGGCAACTGTTACCATAGTAAATAAACTTAATTCATTTGAATTTTAAGATAATCTAAGCTCATTCACATTCAGTGAATGGACTTAGTCGATCTTAAAGAAAAATAACTGTGGGTGCATGTATTTTAATGAACACAGAGTTCATAGACTATAGTTGAAATGATTTCAGCAATAGTTTTTTTACTGTGTTCCTTTTGCGGTGGTCTTGAACGAATCCAGAAGATGGAGTTACATCAAGGAGATCGTACAAGACGAAAAACAATGAAGAATACTTTCCCCCAAGAGGATTTAACTGCAGGAGGATGGATTCCAGGGTAGGAAATTATTTCTGATGAATTCTTTCGAGGTCTGTAATTTTTTTGTATCATTTTCATAGTAGAATAAATTATTGCAATGTTTACTTGCTATGATAACAGGTGGCAACTGTTACCATAGTAAATAAACTTAATTCATTTGAATTTTAAGATAATCTAAGCTCATTCACATTCAGTGAATGGACTTAGTCGATCTTAAAAAAAAATAACTGTGGGTGCATGTATTTTAATGAACACAGAGTTCATAGACTATAGTTGAAATGATTTCAGCAATAGTTTTTTTACTGTGTTCCTTTTGCGGTGGTCTTGAACGAATCCAGAAGATGGAGTTACATCAAGGAGATCGTACAAGACGAAAAACAATGAAGAATACTTTCCCCCAAGAGGATTTAACTGCAGGAGGATGGATTCCAGGGTAGGAAATTATTTCTGATGAATTCTTTCGAGGTCTGTAATTTTTTTGTATCATTTTCATAGTAGAATAAATTATTGCAATGTTTACTTGCTATGATAACAGGTGGCAACTGTTACCATAGTAAATAAACTTAATTCATTTGAATTTTAAGATCATCTAAGCTCATTCACATTCAGTGAATGGACTTAGTCGATCTTAAAAAAAAATAACTGTGGGTGCATGTATTTTAATGAACACAGAGTTCATAGACTATAGTTGAAATGATTTCAGCAATAGTCTTTTTACTGTGTTCCTTTTGCGGTGGTCTTAAACGAATCCAGAAGATGGAGTTACATCAAGGAGATCGTACAAGACGAAAAACAATGAAGAATACTTTCCCCCAAGAGGATTTAACTGCAGGAGGATGGATTCCAGGGTAGGAAATTATTTCTGATGAATTCTTTCGAGGTCTGTAATTTTTTTGTATCATTTTCATAGTAGAATAAATTATTGCAATGTTTACTTGCTATGATAACAGGTGGCAACTGTTACCATAGTAAATAAACTTAATTCATTTGAATTTTAAGATCATCTAAGCTCATTCACATTCAGTGAATGGACTTAGTCGATCTTAAAAAAAAATAACTGTGGGTGCATGTATTTTAATGAACACAGAGTTCATAGACTATAGTTGAAATGATTTCAGCAATAGTCTTTTTACTGTGTTCCTTTTGCGGTGGTCTTAAACGAATCCAGAAGATGGAGTTACATCAAGGAGATCGTACAAGACGAAAAACAATGAAGAATACTTTCCCCCAAGAGGATTTAACTGCAGGAGGATGGATTCCAGGGTAGGAAATTATTTCTGATGAATTCTTTCGAGGTCTGTAATTTTTTTGTATCATTTTCATAGTAGAATAAATTATTGCAATGTTTACTTGCTATGATAACAGGTGGCAACTGTTACCATAGTAAATAAACTTAATTCATTTGAATTTTAAGATAATCTAAGCTCATTCACATTCAGTGAATGGACTTAGTCGATCTTAAAAAAAAATAACTGTGGGTGCATGTATTTTAATGAACACAGAGTTAATAGACTATAGTTGAAATGATTTCAGCAATAGTTTTTTTACTGTGTTCCTTTTGCGGTGGTCTTGAACGAATCCAGAAGATGGAGTTACATCAAGGAGATCGTACAAGACGAAAAACAATGAAGAATACTTTCCCCCAAGAGGATTTAACTGCAGGAGGATGGATTCCAGGGTAGGAAATTATTTCTGATGAATTCTTTCGAGGTCTGTAATTTTTTTGTATCATTTTCATAGTAGAATAAATTATTGCAATGTTTACTTGCTATGATAACAGGTGGCAACTGTTACCATAGTAAATAAACTTAATTCATTTGAATTTTAAGATAATCTAAGCTCATTCACATTCAGCGAATGGACTTAGTCGATCTTAAAAAAAAATAACTGTGGGTGCATGTATTTTAATGAACACAGAGTTCATAGACTATAGTTGAAATGATTTCAGCAATACTCTTTTTACTGTGTTCCTTTTGCGGTGGTCTTGAACGAATCCAGAAGATGGAGTTACATCAAGGAGATCGTACAAGACGAACAACAATGAAGAATACTTTCCCCCAAGAGGATTTAACTGCAGGAGGATGGATTCCAGGGTAGGAAATTATTTCTGATGAATTCTTTCGAGGTCTGTAATTTTTTTGTATCATTTTCATAGTAGAATAAATTATTGCAATGTTTACTTGCTATGATAACAGGTGGCAACTGTTACCATAGTAAATAAACTTAATTCATTTGAATTTTAAGATCATCTAAGCTCATTCACATTCAGTGAATGGACTTAGTCGATCTTAAAAAAAAATAACTGTGGGTGCATGTATTTTAATGAACACAGAGTTCATAGACTATAGTTGAAATGATTTCAGCAATAGTCTTTTTACTGTGTTCCTTTTGCGGTGGTCTTAAACGAATCCAGAAGATGGAGTTACATCAAGGAGATCGTACAAGACGAAAAACAATGAAGAATACTTTCCCCCAAGAGGATTTAACTGCAGGAGGATGGATTCCAGGGTAGGAAATTATTTCTGATGAATTCTTTCGAGGTCTGTAATTTTTTTGTATCATTTTCATAGTAGAATAAATTATTGCAATGTTTACTTGCTATGATAACAGGTGGCAACTGTTACCATAGTAAATAAACTTAATTCATTTGAATTTTAAGATCATCTAAGCTCATTCACATTCAGTGAATGGACTTAGTCGATCTTAAAAAAAAATAACTGTGGGTGCATGTATTTTAATGAACACAGAGTTCATAGACTATAGTTGAAATGATTTCAGCAATACTCTTTTTACTGTGTTCCTTTTGCGGTGGTCTTGAACGAATCCAGAAGATGGAGTTACATCAAGGAGATCGTACAAGACGAACAACAATGAAGAATACTTTCCCCCAAGAGGATTTAACTGCAGGAGGATGGATTCCAGGGTAGGAAATTATTTCTGATGAATTCTTTCGAGGTCTGTAATTTTTTTGTATCATTTTCATAGTAGAATAAATTATTGCAATGTTTACTTGCTATGATAACAGGTGGCAACTGTTACCATAGTAAATAAACTTAATTCATTTGAATTTTAAGATCATCTAAGCTCATTCACATTCAGTGAATGGACTTAGTCGATCTTAAAAAAAAATAACTGTGGGTGCATGTATTTTAATGAACACAGAGTTCATAGACTATAGTTGAAATGATTTCAGCAATAGTCTTTTTACTGTGTTCCTTTTGCGGTGGTCTTAAACGAATCCAGAAGATGGAGTTACATCAAGGAGATCGTACAAGACGAAAAACAATGAAGAATACTTTCCCCCAAGAGGATTTAACTGCAGGAGGATGGATTCCAGGGTAGGAAATTATTTCTGATGAATTCTTTCGAGGTCTGTAATTTTTTTGTATCATTTTCATAGTAGAATAAATTATTGCAATGTTTACTTGCTATGATAACAGGTGGCAACTGTTACCATAGTAAATAAACTTAATTCATTTGAATTTTAAGATCATCTAAGCTCATTCACATTCAGTGAATGGACTTAGTCGATCTTAAAAAAAAATAACTGTGGGTGCATGTATTTTAATGAACACAGAGTTCATAGACTATAGTTGAAATGATTTCAGCAATAGTCTTTTTACTGTGTTCCTTTTGCGGTGGTCTTAAACGAATCCAGAAGATGGAGTTACATCAAGGAGATCGTACAAGACGAAAAACAATGAAGAATACTTTCCCCCAAGAGGATTTAACTGCAGGAGGATGGATTCCAGGGTAGGAAATTATTTCTGATGAATTCTTTCGAGGTCTGTAATTTTTTTGTATCATTTTCATAGTAGAATAAATTATTGCAATGTTTACTTGCTATGATAACAGGTGGCAACTGTTACCATAGTAAATAAACTTAATTCATTTGAATTTTAAGATCATCTAAGCTCATTCACATTCAGTGAATGGACTTAGTCGATCTTAAAAAAAAATAACTGTGGGTGCATGTATTTTAATGAACACAGAGTTCATAGACTATAGTTGAAATGATTTCAGCAATAGTTTTTTTACTGTGTTCCTTTTGCGGTGGTCTTGAACGAATCCAGAAGATGGAGTTACATCAAGGAGATCGTACAAGACGAAAAACAATGAAGAATACTTTCCCCCAAGAGGATTTAACTGCAGGAGGATGGATTCCAGGGTAGGAAATTATTTCTGATGAATTCTTTCGAGGTCTGTAATTTTTTTGTATCATTTTCATAGTAGAATAAATTATTGCAATGTTTACTTGCTATGATAACAGGTGGCAACTGTTACCATAGTAAATAAACTTAATTCATTTGAATTTTAAGATCATCTAAGCTCATTCACATTCAGTGAATGGACTTAGTCGATCTTAAAAAAAAATAACTGTGGGTGCATGTATTTTAATGAACACAGAGTTCATAGACTATAGTTGAAATGATTTCAGCAATAGTTTTTTTACTGTGTTCCTTTTGCGGTGGTCTTGAACGAATCCAGAAGATGGAGTTACATCAAGGAGATCGTACAAGACGAAAAACAATGAAGAATACTTTCCCCCAAGAGGATTTAACTGCAGGAGGATGGATTCCAGGGTAGGAAATTATTTCTGATGAATTCTTTCGAGGTCTGTAATTTTTTTGTATCATTTTCATAGTAGAATAAATTATTGCAATGTTTACTTGCTATGATAACAGGTGGCAACTGTTACCATAGTAAATAAACTTAATTCATTTGAATTTTAAGATAATCTAAGCTCATTCACATTCAGTGAATGGACTTAGTCGATCTTAAAAAAAAATAACTGTGGGTGCATGTATTTTAATGAACACAGAGTTCATAGACTATAGTTGAAATGATTTCAGCAAAAGTCTTTTCACTGTGTTCCTTTTGCGGTGGTCTTGAACGAATCCAGAAGATGGAGTTACATCAAGGAGATCGTACAAGACGAAAAACAATGAAGAATACTTTCCCCCAAGAGGATTTAACTGCAGGAGGATGGATTCCAGGGTAGGAAATCATTTCTGATGAATTCTTTCGAGGTCTGTAATTTTTTTGTATCATTTTCATAGTAGAATAAATTATTGCAATGTTTACTTGCTATGATAACAGGTGGCAACTGTTACCATAGTAAATAAACTTAATTCATTTGAATTTTAAGATAATCTAAGCTCATTCACATTCAGTGAATGGACTTAGTCGATCTTAAAAAAAAATAACTGTGAGTGCATGTATTTTAATGAACACAGAGTTCATAGACTATAGTTGAAATGATTTCAGCAATAGTTTTTTTACTGTGTTCCTTTTGCGGTGGTCTTGAACGAATCCAGAAGATGGAGTTACATCAAGGAGATCGTACAAGACGAAAAACAATGAAGAATACTTTCCCCCAAGAGGATTTAACTGCAGGAGGATGGATTCCAGGGTAGGAAATTATTTCTGATGAATTCTTTCGAGGTCTGTAATTTTTTTGTATCATTTTCATAGTAGAATAAATTATTGCAATGTTTACTTGCTATGATAACAGGTGGCAACTGTTACCATAGTAAATAAACTTAATTCATTTGAATTTTAAGATAATCTAAGCTCATTCACATTCAGTGAATGGACTTAGTCGATCTTAAAAAAAAATAACTGTGAGTGCATGTATTTTAATGAACACAGAGTTCATAGACTATAGTTGAAATGATTTCAGCAATAGTTTTTTTACTGTGTTCCTTTTGCGGTGGTCTTGAACGAATCCAGAAGATGGAGTTACATCAAGGAGATCGTACAAGACGAAAAACAATGAAGAATACTTTCCCCCAAGAGGATTTAACTGCAGGAGGATGGATTCCAGGGTAGGAAATTATTTCTGATGAATTCTTTCGAGGTCTGTAATTTTTTTGTATCATTTTCATAGTAGAATAAATTATTGCAATGTTTACTTGCTATGATAACAGGTGGCAACTGTTACCATAGTAAATAAACTTAATTCATTTGAATTTTAAGATCATCTAAGCTCATTCACATTCAGTGAATGGACTTAGTCGATCTTAAAAAAAAATAACTGTGGGTGCATGTATTTTAATGAACACAGAGTTCATAGACTATAGTTGAAATGATTTCAGCAATAGTCTTTTTACTGTGTTCTTTTTGCGGTGGTCTTGAACGAATCCAGAAGATGGAGTTACATCAAGGAGATCGTACAAGACGAAAAACAATGAAGAATACTTTCCCCCAAGAGGATTTAACTGCAGGAGGATGGATTCCAGGGTAGGAAATTATTTCTGATGAATTCTTTCGAGGTCTGTAATTTTTTTGTATCATTTTCATAGTAGAATAAATTATTGCAATGTTTACTTGCTATGATAACAGGTGGCAACTGTTACCATAGTAAATAAACTTAATTCATTTGAATTTTAAGATAATCTAAGCTCATTCACATTCAGTGAATGGACTTAGTCGATCTTAAAAAAAAATAACTGTGGGTGCATGTATTTTAATGAACACAGAGTTCATAGACTATAGTTGAAATGATTTCAGCAAAAGTCTTTTCACTGTGTTCCTTTTGCGGTGGTCTTGAACGAATCCAGAAGATGGAGTTACATCAAGGAGATCGTACAAGACGAAAAACAATGAAGAATACTTTCCCCCAAGAGGATTTAACTGCAGGAGGATGGATTCCAGGGTAGGAAATCATTTCTGATGAATTCTTTCGAGGTCTGTAATTTTTTTGTATCATTTTCATAGTAGAATAAATTATTGCAATGTTTACTTGCTATGATAACAGGTGGCAACTGTTACCATAGTAAATAAACTTAATTCATTTGAATTTTAAGATAATCTAAGCTCATTCACATTCAGTGAATGGACTTAGTCGATCTTAAAAAAAAATAACTGTGAGTGCATGTATTTTAATGAACACAGAGTTCATAGACTATAGTTGAAATGATTTCAGCAATAGTTTTTTTACTGTGTTCCTTTTGCGGTGGTCTTGAACGAATCCAGAAGATGGAGTTACATCAAGGAGATCGTACAAGACGAAAAACAATGAAGAATACTTTCCCCCAAGAGGATTTAACTGCAGGAGGATGGATTCCAGGGTAGGAAATTATTTCTGATGAATTCTTTCGAGGTCTGTAATTTTTTTGTATCATTTTCATAGTAGAATAAATTATTGCAATGTTTACTTGCTATGATAACAGGTGGCAACTGTTACCATAGTAAATAAACTTAATTCATTTGAATTTTAAGATAATCTAAGCTCATTCACATTCAGTGAATGGACTTAGTCGATCTTAAAAAAAAATAACTGTGGGTGCATGTATTTTAATGAACACAGAGTTCATAGACTATAGTTGAAATGATTTCAGCAATAGTCTTTTTACTGTGTTCTTTTTGCGGTGGTCTTGAACGAATCCAGAAGATGGAGTTACATCAAGGAGATCGTACAAGACGAAAAACAATGAAGAATACTTTCCCCCAAGAGGATTTAACTGCAGGAGGATGGATTCCAGGGTAGGAAATTATTTCTGATGAATTCTTTCGAGGTCTGTAATTTTTTTGTATCATTTTCATAGTAGAATAAATTATTGCAATGTTTACTTGCTATGATAACAGGTGGCAACTGTTACCATAGTAAATAAACTTAATTCATTTGAATTTTAAGATAATCTAAGCTCATTCACATTCAGTGAATGGACTTAGTCGATCTTAAAAAAAAATAACTGTGGGTGCATGTATTTTAATGAACACAGAGTTCATAGACTATAGTTGAAATGATTTCAGCAATAGTCTTTTTACTGTGTTCTTTTTGCGGTGGTCTTGAACGAATCCAGAAGATGGAGTTACATCAAGGAGATCGTACAAGACGAAAAACAATGAAGAATACTTTCCCCCAAGAGGATTTAACTGCAGGAGGATGGATTCCAGGGTAGGAAATTATTTCTGATGAATTCTTTCGAGGTCTGTAATTTTTTTGTATCATTTTCATAGTAGAATAAATTATTGCAATGTTTACTTGCTATGATAACAGGTGGCAACTGTTACCATAGTAAATAAACTTAATTCATTTGAATTTTAAGATCATCTAAGCTCATTCACATTCAGTGAATGGACTTAGTCGATCTTAAAAAAAAATAACTGTGGGTGCATGTATTTTAATGAACACAGAGTTCATAGACTATAGTTGAAATGATTTCAGCAATAGTCTTTTTACTGTGTTCTTTTTGCGGTGGTCTTGAACGAATCCAGAAGATGGAGTTACATCAAGGAGATCGTACAAGACGAAAAACAATGAAGAATACTTTCCCCCAAGAGGATTTAACTGCAGGAGGATGGATTCCAGGGTAGGAAATTATTTCTGATGAATTCTTTCGAGGTCTGTAATTTTTTTGTATCATTTTCATAGTAGAATAAATTATTGCAATGTTTACTTGCTATGATAACAGGTGGCAACTGTTACCATAGTAAATAAACTTAATTCATTTGAATTTTAAGATAATCTAAGCTCATTCACATTCAGTGAATGGACTTAGTCGATCTTAAAAAAAAATAACTGTGGGTGCATGTATTTTAATGAACACAGAGTTCATAGACTATAGTTGAAATGATTTCAGCAAAAGTCTTTTCACTGTGTTCCTTTTGCGGTGGTCTTGAACGAATCCAGAAGATGGAGTTACATCAAGGAGATCGTACAAGACGAAAAACAATGAAGAATACTTTCCCCCAAGAGGATTTAACTGCAGGAGGATGGATTCCAGGGTAGGAAATCATTTCTGATGAATTCTTTCGAGGTCTGTAATTTTTTTGTATCATTTTCATAGTAGAATAAATTATTGCAATGTTTACTTGCTATGATAACAGGTGGCAACTGTTACCATAGTAAATAAACTTAATTCATTTGAATTTTAAGATAATCTAAGCTCATTCACATTCAGTGAATGGACTTAGTCGATCTTAAAAAAAAATAACTGTGAGTGCATGTATTTTAATGAACACAGAGTTCATAGACTATAGTTGAAATGATTTCAGCAATAGTTTTTTTACTGTGTTCCTTTTGCGGTGGTCTTGAACGAATCCAGAAGATGGAGTTACATCAAGGAGATCGTACAAGACGAAAAACAATGAAGAATACTTTCCCCCAAGAGGATTTAACTGCAGGAGGATGGATTCCAGGGTAGGAAATTATTTCTGATGAATTCTTTCGAGGTCTGTAATTTTTTTGTATCATTTTCATAGTAGAATAAATTATTGCAATGTTTACTTGCTATGATAACAGGTGGCAACTGTTACCATAGTAAATAAACTTAATTCATTTGAATTTTAAGATAATCTAAGCTCATTCACATTCAGTGAATGGACTTAGTCGATCTTAAAAAAAAATAACTGTGGGTGCATGTATTTTAATGAACACAGAGTTCATAGACTATAGTTGAAATGATTTCAGCAATAGTCTTTTTACTGTGTTCTTTTTGCGGTGGTCTTGAACGAATCCAGAAGATGGAGTTACATCAAGGAGATCGTACAAGACGAAAAACAATGAAGAATACTTTCCCCCAAGAGGATTTAACTGCAGGAGGATGGATTCCAGGGTAGGAAATTATTTCTGATGAATTCTTTCGAGGTCTGTAATTTTTTTGTATCATTTTCATAGTAGAATAAATTATTGCAATGTTTACTTGCTATGATAACAGGTGGCAACTGTTACCATAGTAAATAAACTTAATTCATTTGAATTTTAAGATAATCTAAGCTCATTCACATTCAGTGAATGGACTTAGTCGATCTTAAAAAAAAATAACTGTGAGTGCATGTATTTTAATGAACACAGAGTTCATAGACTATAGTTGAAATGATTTCAGCAATAGTTTTTTTACTGTGTTCCTTTTGCGGTGGTCTTGAACGAATCCAGAAGATGGAGTTACATCAAGGAGATCGTACAAGACGAAAAACAATGAAGAATACTTTCCCCCAAGAGGATTTAACTGCAGGAGGATGGATTCCAGGGTAGGAAATTATTTCTGATGAATTCTTTCGAGGTCTGTAATTTTTTTGTATCATTTTCATAGTAGAATAAATTATTGCAATGTTTACTTGCTATGATAACAGGTGGCAACTGTTACCATAGTAAATAAACTTAATTCATTTGAATTTTAAGATAATCTAAGCTCATTCACATTCAGTGAATGGACTTAGTCGATCTTAAAAAAAAATAACTGTGGGTGCATGTATTTTAATGAACACAGAGTTCATAGACTATAGTTGAAATGATTTCAGCAAAAGTCTTTTCACTGTGTTCCTTTTGCGGTGGTCTTGAACGAATCCAGAAGATGGAGTTACATCAAGGAGATCGTACAAGACGAAAAACAATGAAGAATACTTTCCCCCAAGAGGATTTAACTGCAGGAGGATGGATTCCAGGGTAGGAAATCATTTCTGATGAATTCTTTCGAGGTCTGTAATTTTTTTGTATCATTTTCATAGTAGAATAAATTATTGCAATGTTTACTTGCTATGATAACAGGTGGCAACTGTTACCATAGTAAATAAACTTAATTCATTTGAATTTTAAGATAATCTAAGCTCATTCACATTCAGTGAATGGACTTAGTCGATCTTAAAAAAAAATAACTGTGGGTGCATGTATTTTAATGAACACAGAGTTCATAGACTATAGTTGAAATGATTTCAGCAATAGTTTTTTTACTGTGTTCCTTTTGCGGTGGTCTTGAACGAATCCAGAAGATGGAGTTACATCAAGGAGATCGTACAAGACGAAAAACAATGAAGAATACTTTCCCCCAAGAAGATTTAACTGCAGGAGGATGGATTCCAGGGTAGGAAATTATTTCTGATGAATTCTTTCGAGGTCTGTAATTTTTTTGTATCATTTTCATAGTAGAATAAATTATTGCAATGTTTACTTGCTATGATAACAGGTGGCAACTGTTACCATAGTAAATAAACTTAATTCATTTGAATTTTAAGATCATCTAAGCTCATTCACATTCAGTGAATGGACTTAGTCGATCTTAAAAAAAAATAACTGTGGGTGCATGTATTTTAATGAACACAGAGTTCATAGACTATAGTTGAAATGATTTCAGCAATAGTCTTTTTACTGTGTTCCTTTTGCGGTGGTCTTAAACGAATCCAGAAGATGGAGTTACATCAAGGAGATCGTACAAGACGAAAAACAATGAAGAATACTTTCCCCCAAGAGGATTTAACTGCAGGAGGATGGATTCCAGGGTAGGAAATTATTTCTGATGAATTCTTTCGAGGTCTGTAATTTTTTTGTATCATTTTCATAGTAGAATAAATTATTGCAATGTTTACTTGCTATGATAACAGGTGGCAACTGTTACCATAGTAAATAAACTTAATTCATTTGAATTTTAAGATCATCTAAGCTCATTCACATTCAGTGAATGGACTTAGTCGATCTTAAAAAAAAATAACTGTGGGTGCATGTATTTTAATGAACACAGAGTTCATAGACTATAGTTGAAATGATTTCAGCAATAGTCTTTTTACTGTGTTCCTTTTGCGGTGGTCTTAAACGAATCCAGAAGATGGAGTTACATCAAGGAGATCGTACAAGACGAAAAACAATGAAGAATACTTTCCCCCAAGAGGATTTAACTGCAGGAGGATGGATTCCAGGGTAGGAAATTATTTCTGATGAATTCTTTCGAGGTCTGTAATTTTTTTGTATCATTTTCATAGTAGAATAAATTATTGCAATGTTTACTTGCTATGATAACAGGTGGCAACTGTTACCATAGTAAATAAACTTAATTCATTTGAATTTTAAGATCATCTAAGCTCATTCACATTCAGTGAATGGACTTAGTCGATCTTAAAAAAAAATAACTGTGGGTGCATGTATTTTAATGAACACAGAGTTCATAGACTATAGTTGAAATGATTTCAGCAATAGTCTTTTTACTGTGTTCTTTTTGCGGTGGTCTTGAACGAATCCAGAAGATGGAGTTACATCAAGGAGATCGTACAAGACGAAAAACAATGAAGAATACTTTCCCCCAAGAGGATTTAACTGCAGGAGGATGGATTCCAGGGTAGGAAATTATTTCTGATGAATTCTTTCGAGGTCTGTAATTTTTTTGTATCATTTTCATAGTAGAATAAATTATTGCAATGTTTACTTGCTATGATAACAGGTGGCAACTGTTACCATAGTAAATAAACTTAATTCATTTGAATTTTAAGATAATCTAAGCTCATTCACATTCAGTGAATGGACTTAGTCGATCTTAAAAAAAAATAACTGTGGGTGCATGTATTTTAATGAACACAGAGTTCATAGACTATAGTTGAAATGATTTCAGCAAAAGTCTTTTCACTGTGTTCCTTTTGCGGTGGTCTTGAACGAATCCAGAAGATGGAGTTACATCAAGGAGATCGTACAAGACGAAAAACAATGAAGAATACTTTCCCCCAAGAGGATTTAACTGCAGGAGGATGGATTCCAGGGTAGGAAATCATTTCTGATGAATTCTTTCGAGGTCTGTAATTTTTTTGTATCATTTTCATAGTAGAATAAATTATTGCAATGTTTACTTGCTATGATAACAGGTGGCAACTGTTACCATAGTAAATAAACTTAATTCATTTGAATTTTAAGATAATCTAAGCTCATTCACATTCAGTGAATGGACTTAGTCGATCTTAAAAAAAAATAACTGTGGGTGCATGTATTTTAATGAACACAGAGTTCATAGACTATAGTTGAAATGATTTCAGCAATAGTTTTTTTACTGTGTTCCTTTTGCGGTGGTCTTGAACGAATCCAGAAGATGGAGTTACATCAAGGAGATCGTACAAGACGAAAAACAATGAAGAATACTTTCCCCCAAGAGGATTTAACTGCAGGAGGATGGATTCCAGGGTAGGAAATTATTTCTGATGAATTCTTTCGAGGTCTGTAATTTTTTTGTATCATTTTCATAGTAGAATAAATTATTGCAATGTTTACTTGCTATGATAACAGGTGGCAACTGTTACCATAGTAAATAAACTTAATTCATTTGAATTTTAAGATCATCTAAGCTCATTCACATTCAGTGAATGGACTTAGTCGATCTTAAAAAAAAATAACTGTGGGTGCATGTATTTTAATGAACACAGAGTTCATAGACTATAGTTGAAATGATTTCAGCAATAGTCTTTTTACTGTGTTCCTTTTGCGGTGGTCTTAAACGAATCCAGAAGATGGAGTTACATCAAGGAGATCGTACAAGACGAAAAACAATGAAGAATACTTTCCCCCAAGAGGATTTAACTGCAGGAGGATGGATTCCAGGGTAGGAAATTATTTCTGATGAATTCTTTCGAGGTCTGTAATTTTTTTGTATCATTTTCATAGTAGAATAAATTATTGCAATGTTTACTTGCTATGATAACAGGTGGCAACTGTTACCATAGTAAATAAACTTAATTCATTTGAATTTTAAGATAATCTAAGCTCATTCACATTCAGTGAATGGACTTAGTCGATCTTAAAAAAAAATAACTGTGGGTGCATGTATTTTAATGAACACAGAGTTCATAGACTATAGTTGAAATGATTTCAGCAATAGTTTTTTTACTGTGTTCCTTTTGCGGTGGTCTTGAACGAATCCAGAAGATGGAGTTACATCAAGGAGATCGTACAAGACGAAAAACAATGAAGAATACTTTCCCCCAAGAGGATTTAACTGCAGGAGGATGGATTCCAGGGTAGGAAATTATTTCTGATGAATTCTTTCGAGGTCTGTAATTTTTTTGTATCATTTTCATAGTAGAATAAATTATTGCAATGTTTACTTGCTATGATAACAGGTGGCAACTGTTACCATAGTAAATAAACTTAATTCATTTGAATTTTAAGATCATCTAAGCTCATTCACATTCAGTGAATGGACTTAGTCGATCTTAAAAAAAAATAACTGTGGGTGCATGTATTTTAATGAACACAGAGTTCATAGACTATAGTTGAAATGATTTCAGCAATAGTCTTTTTACTGTGTTCCTTTTGCGGTGGTCTTAAACGAATCCAGAAGATGGAGTTACATCAAGGAGATCGTACAAGACGAAAAACAATGAAGAATACTTTCCCCCAAGAGGATTTAACTGCAGGAGGATGGATTCCAGGGTAGGAAATTATTTCTGATGAATTCTTTCGAGGTCTGTAATTTTTTTGTATCATTTTCATAGTAGAATAAATTATTGCAATGTTTACTTGCTATGATAACAGGTGGCAACTGTTACCATAGTAAATAAACTTAATTCATTTGAATTTTAAGATAATCTAAGCTCATTCACATTCAGTGAATGGACTTAGTCGATCTTAAAAAAAAATAACTGTGGGTGCATGTATTTTAATGAACACAGAGTTCATAGACTATAGTTGAAATGATTTCAGCAATAGTTTTTTTACTGTGTTCCTTTTGCGGTGGTCTTGAACGAATCCAGAAGATGGAGTTACATCAAGGAGATCGTACAAGACGAAAAACAATGAAGAATACTTTCCCCCAAGAGGATTTAACTGCAGGAGGATGGATTCCAGGGTAGGAAATTATTTCTGATGAATTCTTTCGAGGTCTGTAATTTTTTTGTATCATTTTCATAGTAGAATAAATTATTGCAATGTTTACTTGCTATGATAACAGGTGGCAACTGTTACCATAGTAAATAAACTTAATTCATTTGAATTTTAAGATCATCTAAGCTCATTCACATTCAGTGAATGGACTTAGTCGATCTTAAAAAAAAATAACTGTGGGTGCATGTATTTTAATGAACACAGAGTTCATAGACTATAGTTGAAATGATTTCAGCAATAGTTTTTTTACTGTGTTCCTTTTGCGGTGGTCTTGAACGAATCCAGAAGATGGAGTTACATCAAGGAGATCGTACAAGACGAAAAACAATGAAGAATACTTTCCCCCAAGAGGATTTAACTGCAGGAGGATGGATTCCAGGGTAGGAAATTATTTCTGATGAATTCTTTCGAGGTCTGTAATTTTTTTGTATCATTTTCATAGTAGAATAAATTATTGCAATGTTTACTTGCTATGATAACAGGTGGCAACTGTTACCATAGTAAATAAACTTAATTCATTTGAATTTTAAGATAATCTAAGCTCATTCACATTCAGTGAATGGACTTAGTCGATCTTAAAAAAAAATAACTGTGGGTGCATGTATTTTAATGAACACAGAGTTCATAGACTATAGTTGAAATGATTTCAGCAATAGTTTTTTTACTGTGTTCCTTTTGCGGTGGTCTTGAACGAATCCAGAAGATGGAGTTACATCAAGGAGATCGTACAAGACGAAAAACAATGAAGAATACTTTCCCCCAAGAGGATTTAACTGCAGGAGGATGGATTCCAGGGTAGGAAATTATTTCTGATGAATTCTTTCGAGGTCTGTAATTTTTTTGTATCATTTTCATAGTAGAATAAATTATTGCAATGTTTACTTGCTATGATAACAGGTGGCAACTGTTACCATAGTAAATAAACTTAATTCATTTGAATTTTAAGATCATCTAAGCTCATTCACATTCAGTGAATGGACTTAGTCGATCTTAAAAAAAAATAACTGTGGGTGCATGTATTTTAATGAACACAGAGTTCATAGACTATAGTTGAAATGATTTCAGCAATAGTTTTTTTACTGTGTTCCTTTTGCGGTGGTCTTGAACGAATCCAGAAGATGGAGTTACATCAAGGAGATCGTACAAGACGAAAAACAATGAAGAATACTTTCCCCCAAGAGGATTTAACTGCAGGAGGATGGATTCCAGGGTAGGAAATTATTTCTGATGAATTCTTTCGAGGTCTGTAATTTTTTTGTATCATTTTCATAGTAGAATAAATTATTGCAATGTTTACTTGCTATGATAACAGGTGGCAACTGTTACCATAGTAAATAAACTTAATTCATTTGAATTTTAAGATAATCTAAGCTCATTCACATTCAGTGAATGGACTTAGTCGATCTTAAAAAAAAATAACTGTGGGTGCATGTATTTTAATGAACACAGAGTTCATAGACTATAGTTGAAATGATTTCAGCAAAAGTCTTTTCACTGTGTTCCTTTTGCGGTGGTCTTGAACGAATCCAGAAGATGGAGTTACATCAAGGAGATCGTACAAGACGAAAAACAATGAAGAATACTTTCCCCCAAGAGGATTTAACTGCAGGAGGATGGATTCCAGGGTAGGAAATCATTTCTGATGAATTCTTTCGAGGTCTGTAATTTTTTTGTATCATTTTCATAGTAGAATAAATTATTGCAATGTTTACTTGCTATGATAACAGGTGGCAACTGTTACCATAGTAAATAAACTTAATTCATTTGAATTTTAAGATAATCTAAGCTCATTCACATTCAGTGAATGGACTTAGTCGATCTTAAAAAAAAATAACTGTGAGTGCATGTATTTTAATGAACACAGAGTTCATAGACTATAGTTGAAATGATTTCAGCAATAGTTTTTTTACTGTGTTCCTTTTGCGGTGGTCTTGAACGAATCCAGAAGATGGAGTTACATCAAGGAGATCGTACAAGACGAAAAACAATGAAGAATACTTTCCCCCAAGAGGATTTAACTGCAGGAGGATGGATTCCAGGGTAGGAAATTATTTCTGATGAATTCTTTCGAGGTCTGTAATTTTTTTGTATCATTTTCATAGTAGAATAAATTATTGCAATGTTTACTTGCTATGATAACAGGTGGCAACTGTTACCATAGTAAATAAACTTAATTCATTTGAATTTTAAGATAATCTAAGCTCATTCACATTCAGTGAATGGACTTAGTCGATCTTAAAAAAAAATAACTGTGAGTGCATGTATTTTAATGAACACAGAGTTCATAGACTATAGTTGAAATGATTTCAGCAATAGTTTTTTTACTGTGTTCCTTTTGCGGTGGTCTTGAACGAATCCAGAAGATGGAGTTACATCAAGGAGATCGTACAAGACGAAAAACAATGAAGAATACTTTCCCCCAAGAGGATTTAACTGCAGGAGGATGGATTCCAGGGTAGGAAATTATTTCTGATGAATTCTTTCGAGGTCTGTAATTTTTTTGTATCATTTTCATAGTAGAATAAATTATTGCAATGTTTACTTGCTATGATAACAGGTGGCAACTGTTACCATAGTAAATAAACTTAATTCATTTGAATTTTAAGATCATCTAAGCTCATTCACATTCAGTGAATGGACTTAGTCGATCTTAAAAAAAAATAACTGTGGGTGCATGTATTTTAATGAACACAGAGTTCATAGACTATAGTTGAAATGATTTCAGCAATAGTCTTTTTACTGTGTTCTTTTTGCGGTGGTCTTGAACGAATCCAGAAGATGGAGTTACATCAAGGAGATCGTACAAGACGAAAAACAATGAAGAATACTTTCCCCCAAGAGGATTTAACTGCAGGAGGATGGATTCCAGGGTAGGAAATTATTTCTGATGAATTCTTTCGAGGTCTGTAATTTTTTTGTATCATTTTCATAGTAGAATAAATTATTGCAATGTTTACTTGCTATGATAACAGGTGGCAACTGTTACCATAGTAAATAAACTTAATTCATTTGAATTTTAAGATCATCTAAGCTCATTCACATTCAGTGAATGGACTTAGTCGATCTTAAAAAAAAATAACTGTGGGTGCATGTATTTTAATGAACACAGAGTTCATAGACTATAGTTGAAATGATTTCAGCAATAGTCTTTTTACTGTGTTCCTTTTGCGGTGGTCTTGAACGAATCCAGAAGATGGAGTTACATCAAGGAGATCGTACAAGACGAAAAACAATGAAGAATACTTTCCCCCAAGAGGATTTAACTGCAGGAGGATGGATTCCAGGGTAGGAAATTATTTCTGATGAATTCTTTCGAGGTCTGTAATTTTTTTGTATCATTTTTATAGTAGAATAAATTATTGCAATGTTTACTTGCTATGATAACAGGTGGCAACTGTTACCATAGTAAATAAACTTAATTCATTTGAATTTTAAGATAATCTAAGCTCATTCACATTCAGTGAATGGACTTAGTCGATCTTAAAAAAAATAACTGTGGGTGCATGTATTTTAATGAACACAGAGTTCATAGACTATAGTTGAAATGATTTCAGCAATAGTTTTTTTACTGTGTTCCTTTTGCGGTGGTCTTGAACGAATCCAGAAGATGGAGTTACATCAAGGAGATCGTACAAGACGAAAAACAATGAAGAATACTTTCCCCCAAGAGGATTTAACTGCAGGAGGATGGATTCCAGGGTAGGAAATTATTTCTGATGAATTCTTTCGAGGTCTGTAATTTTTTTGTATCATTTTCATAGTAGAATAAATTATTGCAATGTTTACTTGCTATGATAACAGGTGGCAACTGTTACCATAGTAAATAAACTTAATTCATTTGAATTTTAAGATAATCTAAGCTCATTCACATTCAGTGAATGGACTTAGTCGATCTTAAAAAAAAATAACTGTGAGTGCATGTATTTTAATGAACACAGAGTTCATAGACTATAGTTGAAATGATTTCAGCAATAGTTTTTTTACTGTGTTCCTTTTGCGGTGGTCTTGAACGAATCCAGAAGATGGAGTTACATCAAGGAGATCGTACAAGACGAAAAACAATGAAGAATACTTTCCCCCAAGAGGATTTAACTGCAGGAGGATGGATTCCAGGGTAGGAAATTATTTCTGATGAATTCTTTCGAGGTCTGTAATTTTTTTGTATCATTTTCATAGTAGAATAAATTATTGCAATGTTTACTTGCTATGATAACAGGTGGCAACTGTTACCATAGTAAATAAACTTAATTCATTTGAATTTTAAGATCATCTAAGCTCATTCACATTCAGTGAATGGACTTAGTCGATCTTAAAAAAAAATAACTGTGGGTGCATGTATTTTAATGAACACAGAGTTCATAGACTATAGTTGAAATGATTTCAGCAATAGTCTTTTTACTGTGTTCCTTTTGCGGTGGTCTTAAACGAATCCAGAAGATGGAGTTACATCAAGGAGATCGTACAAGACGAAAAACAATGAAGAATACTTTCCCCCAAGAGGATTTAACTGCAGGAGGATGGATTCCAGGGTAGGAAATTATTTCTGATGAATTCTTTCGAGGTCTGTAATTTTTTTGTATCATTTTCATAGTAGAATAAATTATTGCAATGTTTACTTGCTATGATAACAGGTGGCAACTGTTACCATAGTAAATAAACTTAATTCATTTGAATTTTAAGATCATCTAAGCTCATTCACATTCAGTGAATGGACTTAGTCGATCTTAAAAAAAAATAACTGTGGGTGCATGTATTTTAATGAACACAGAGTTCATAGACTATAGTTGAAATGATTTCAGCAATAGTCTTTTTACTGTGTTCCTTTTGCGGTGGTGTTGAACGAATCCAGAAGATGGAGTTACATCAAGGAGATCGTACAAGACGAAAAACAATGAAGAATACTTTCCCCCAAGAGGATTTAACTGCAGGAGGATGGATTCCAGGGTAGGAAATTATTTCTGATGAATTCTTTCGAGGTCTGTAATTTTTTTGTATCATTTTTATAGTAGAATAAATTATTGCAATGTTTACTTGCTATGATAACAGGTGGCAACTGTTACCATAGTAAATAAACTTAATTCATTTGAATTTTAAGATAATCTAAGCTCATTCACATTCAGTGAATGGACTTAGTCGATCTTAAAAAAAATAACTGTGGGTGCATGTATTTTAATGAACACAGAGTTCATAGACTATAGTTGAAATGATTTCAGCAATAGTTTTTTTACTGTGTTCCTTTTGCGGTGGTCTTGAACGAATCCAGAAGATGGAGTTACATCAAGGAGATCGTACAAGACGAAAAACAATGAAGAATACTTTCCCCCAAGAGGATTTAACTGCAGGAGGATGGATTCCAGGGTAGGAAATTATTTCTGATGAATTCTTTCGAGGTCTGTAATTTTTTTGTATCATTTTCATAGTAGAATAAATTATTGCAATGTTTACTTGCTATGATAACAGGTGGCAACTGTTACCATAGTAAATAAACTTAATTCATTTGAATTTTAAGATAATCTAAGCTCATTCACATTCAGTGAATGGACTTAGTCGATCTTAAAAAAAAATAACTGTGAGTGCATGTATTTTAATGAACACAGAGTTCATAGACTATAGTTGAAATGATTTCAGCAATAGTTTTTTTACTGTGTTCCTTTTGCGGTGGTCTTGAACGAATCCAGAAGATGGAGTTACATCAAGGAGATCGTACAAGACGAAAAACAATGAAGAATACTTTCCCCCAAGAGGATTTAACTGCAGGAGGATGGATTCCAGGGTAGGAAATTATTTCTGATGAATTCTTTCGAGGTCTGTAATTTTTTTGTATCATTTTCATAGTAGAATAAATTATTGCAATGTTTACTTGCTATGATAACAGGTGGCAACTGTTACCATAGTAAATAAACTTAATTCATTTGAATTTTAAGATCATCTAAGCTCATTCACATTCAGTGAATGGACTTAGTCGATCTTAAAAAAAAATAACTGTGGGTGCATGTATTTTAATGAACACAGAGTTCATAGACTATAGTTGAAATGATTTCAGCAATAGTCTTTTTACTGTGTTCCTTTTGCGGTGGTCTTGAACGAATCCAGAAGATGGAGTTACATCAAGGAGATCGTACAAGACGAAAAACAATGAAGAATACTTTCCCCCAAGAGGATTTAACTGCAGGAGGATGGATTCCAGGGTAGGAAATTATTTCTGATGAATTCTTTCGAGGTCTGTAATTTTTTTGTATCATTTTCATAGTAGAATAAATTATTGCAATGTTTACTTGCTATGATAACAGGTGGCAACTGTTACCATAGTAAATAAACTTAATTCATTTGAATTTTAAGATCATCTAAGCTCATTCACATTCAGTGAATGGACTTAGTCGATCTTAAAAAAAAATAACTGTGGGTGCATGTATTTTAATGAACACAGAGTTCATAGACTATAGTTGAAATGATTTCAGCAATAGTCTTTTTACTGTGTTCCTTTTGCGGTGGTCTTGAACGAATCCAGAAGATGGAGTTACATCAAGGAGATCGTACAAGACGAAAAACAATGAAGAATACTTTCCCCCAAGAGGATTTAACTGCAGGAGGATGGATTCCAGGGTAGGAAATTATTTCTGATGAATTCTTTCGAGGTCTGTAATTTTTTTGTATCATTTTCATAGTAGAATAAATTATTGCAATGTTTACTTGCTATGATAACAGGTGGCAACTGTTACCATAGTAAATAAACTTAATTCATTTGAATTTTAAGATCATCTAAGCTCATTCACATTCAGTGAATGGACTTAGTCGATCTTAAAAAAAAATAACTGTGGGTGCATGTATTTTAATGAACACAGAGTTCATAGACTATAGTTGAAATGATTTCAGCAATAGTCTTTTTACTGTGTTCCTTTTGCGGTGGTCTTGAACGAATCCAGAAGATGGAGTTACATCAAGGAGATCGTACAAGACGAAAAACAATGAAGAATACTTTCCCCCAAGAGGATTTAACTGCAGGAGGATGGATTCCAGGGTAGGAAATTATTTCTGATGAATTCTTTCGAGGTCTGTAATTTTTTTGTATCATTTTCATAGTAGAATAAATTATTGCAATGTTTACTTGCTATGATAACAGGTGGCAACTGTTACCATAGTAAATAAACTTAATTCATTTGAATTTTAAGATCATCTAAGCTCATTCACATTCAGTGAATGGACTTAGTCGATCTTAAAAAAAAATAACTGTGGGTGCATGTATTTTAATGAACACAGAGTTCATAGACTATAGTTGAAATGATTTCAGCAATAGTCTTTTTACTGTGTTCCTTTTGCGGTGGTCTTGAACGAATCCAGAAGATGGAGTTACATCAAGGAGATCGTACAAGACGAAAAACAATGAAGAATACTTTCCCCCAAGAGGATTTAACTGCAGGAGGATGGATTCCAGGGTAGGAAATTATTTCTGATGAATTCTTTCGAGGTCTGTAATTTTTTTGTATCATTTTCATAGTAGAATAAATTATTGCAATGTTTACTTGCTATGATAACAGGTGGCAACTGTTACCATAGTAAATAAACTTAATTCATTTGAATTTTAAGATAATCTAAGCTCATTCACATTCAGTGAATGGACTTAGTCGATCTTAAAAAAAAATAACTGTGAGTGCATGTATTTTAATGAACACAGAGTTCATAGACTATAGTTGAAATGATTTCAGCAATAGTTTTTTTACTGTGTTCCTTTTGCGGTGGTCTTGAACGAATCCAGAAGATGGAGTTACATCAAGGAGATCGTACAAGACGAAAAACAATGAAGAATACTTTCCCCCAAGAGGATTTAACTGCAGGAGGATGGATTCCAGGGTAGGAAATTATTTCTGATGAATTCTTTCGAGGTCTGTAATTTTTTTGTATCATTTTCATAGTAGAATAAATTATTGCAATGTTTACTTGCTATGATAACAGGTGGCAACTGTTACCATAGTAAATAAACTTAATTCATTTGAATTTTAAGATCATCTAAGCTCATTCACATTCAGTGAATGGACTTAGTCGATCTTAAAAAAAAATAACTGTGGGTGCATGTATTTTAATGAACACAGAGTTCATAGACTATAGTTGAAATGATTTCAGCAATAGTTTTTTTACTGTGTTCCTTTTGCGGTGGTCTTGAACGAATCCAGAAGATGGAGTTACATCAAGGAGATCGTACAAGACGAAAAACAATGAAGAATACTTTCCCCCAAGAGGATTTAACTGCAGGAGGATGGATTCCAGGGTAGGAAATTATTTCTGATGAATTCTTTCGAGGTCTGTAATTTTTTTGTATCATTTTCATAGTAGAATAAATTATTGCAATGTTTACTTGCTATGATAACAGGTGGCAACTGTTACCATAGTAAATAAACTTAATTCATTTGAATTTTAAGATCATCTAAGCTCATTCACATTCAGTGAATGGACTTAGTCGATCTTAAAAAAAAATAACTGTGGGTGCATGTATTTTAATGAACACAGAGTTCATAGACTATAGTTGAAATGATTTCAGCAATAGTCTTTTTACTGTGTTCCTTTTGCGGTGGTCTTGAACGAATCCAGAAGATGGAGTTACATCAAGGAGATCGTACAAGACGAAAAACAATGAAGAATACTTTCCCCCAAGAGGATTTAACTGCAGGAGGATGGATTCCAGGGTAGGAAATTATTTCTGATGAATTCTTTCGAGGTCTGTAATTTTTTTGTATCATTTTCATAGTAGAATAAATTATTGCAATGTTTACTTGCTATGATAACAGGTGGCAACTGTTACCATAGTAAATAAACTTAATTCATTTGAATTTTAAGATCATCTAAGCTCATTCACATTCAGTGAATGGACTTAGTCGATCTTAAAAAAAAATAACTGTGGGTGCATGTATTTTAATGAACACAGAGTTCATAGACTATAGTTGAAATGATTTCAGCAATAGTTTTTTTACTGTGTTCCTTTTGCGGTGGTCTTGAACGAATCCAGAAGATGGAGTTACATCAAGGAGATCGTACAAGACGAAAAACAATGAAGAATACTTTCCCCCAAGAGGATTTAACTGCAGGAGGATGGATTCCAGGGTAGGAAATTATTTCTGATGAATTCTTTCGAGGTCTGTAATTTTTTTGTATCATTTTCATAGTAGAATAAATTATTGCAATGTTTACTTGCTATGATAACAGGTGGCAACTGTTACCATAGTAAATAAACTTAATTCATTTGAATTTTAAGATAATCTAAGCTCATTCACATTCAGTGAATGGACTTAGTCGATCTTAAAAAAAAATAACTGTGGGTGCATGTATTTTAATGAACACAGAGTTCATAGACTATAGTTGAAATGATTTCAGCAATAGTCTTTTTACTGTGTTCCTTTTGCGGTGGTCTTGAACGAATCCAGAAGATGGAGTTACATCAAGGAGATCGTACAAGACGAAAAACAATGAAGAATACTTTCCCCCAAGAGGATTTAACTGCAGGAGGATGGATTCCAGGGTAGGAAATTATTTCTGATGAATTCTTTCGAGGTCTGTAATTTTTTTGTATCATTTTCATAGTAGAATAAATTATTGCAATGTTTACTTGCTATGATAACAGGTGGCAACTGTTACCATAGTAAATAAACTTAATTCATTTGAATTTTAAGATCATCTAAGCTCATTCACATTCAGTGAATGGACTTAGTCGATCTTAAAAAAAAATAACTGTGGGTGCATGTATTTTAATGAACACAGAGTTCATAGACTATAGTTGAAATGATTTCAGCAATAGTTTTTTTACTGTGTTCCTTTTGCGGTGGTCTTGAACGAATCCAGAAGATGGAGTTACATCAAGGAGATCGTACAAGACGAAAAACAATGAAGAATACTTTCCCCCAAGAGGATTTAACTGCAGGAGGATGGATTCCAGGGTAGGAAATTATTTCTGATGAATTCTTTCGAGGTCTGTAATTTTTTTGTATCATTTTCATAGTAGAATAAATTATTGCAATGTTTACTTGCTATGATAACAGGTGGCAACTGTTACCATAGTAAATAAACTTAATTCATTTGAATTTTAAGATCATCTAAGCTCATTCACATTCAGTGAATGGACTTAGTCGATCTTAAAAAAAAATAACTGTGGGTGCATGTATTTTAATGAACACAGAGTTCATAGACTATAGTTGAAATGATTTCAGCAATAGTCTTTTTACTGTGTTCCTTTTGCGGTGGTCTTGAACGAATCCAGAAGATGGAGTTACATCAAGGAGATCGTACAAGACGAAAAACAATGAAGAATACTTTCCCCCAAGAGGATTTAACTGCAGGAGGATGGATTCCAGGGTAGGAAATTATTTCTGATGAATTCTTTCGAGGTCTGTAATTTTTTTGTATCATTTTCATAGTAGAATAAATTATTGCAATGTTTACTTGCTATGATAACAGGTGGCAACTGTTACCATAGTAAATAAACTTAATTCATTTGAATTTTAAGATCATCTAAGCTCATTCACATTCAGTGAATGGACTTAGTCGATCTTAAAAAAAAATAACTGTGGGTGCATGTATTTTAATGAACACAGAGTTCATAGACTATAGTTGAAATGATTTCAGCAATAGTTTTTTTACTGTGTTCCTTTTGCGGTGGTCTTGAACGAATCCAGAAGATGGAGTTACATCAAGGAGATCGTACAAGACGAAAAACAATGAAGAATACTTTCCCCCAAGAGGATTTAACTGCAGGAGGATGGATTCCAGGGTAGGAAATTATTTCTGATGAATTCTTTCGAGGTCTGTAATTTTTTTGTATCATTTTCATAGTAGAATAAATTATTGCAATGTTTACTTGCTATGATAACAGGTGGCAACTGTTACCATAGTAAATAAACTTAATTCATTTGAATTTTAAGATCATCTAAGCTCATTCACATTCAGTGAATGGACTTAGTCGATCTTAAAAAAAAATAACTGTGGGTGCATGTATTTTAATGAACACAGAGTTCATAGACTATAGTTGAAATGATTTCAGCAATAGTCTTTTTACTGTGTTCCTTTTGCGGTGGTCTTGAACGAATCCAGAAGATGGAGTTACATCAAGGAGATCGTACAAGACGAAAAACAATGAAGAATACTTTCCCCCAAGAGGATTTAACTGCAGGAGGATGGATTCCAGGGTAGGAAATTATTTCTGATGAATTCTTTCGAGGTCTGTAATTTTTTTGTATCATTTTCATAGTAGAATAAATTATTGCAATGTTTACTTGCTATGATAACAGGTGGCAACTGTTACCATAGTAAATAAACTTAATTCATTTGAATTTTAAGATCATCTAAGCTCATTCACATTCAGTGAATGGACTTAGTCGATCTTAAAAAAAAATAACTGTGGGTGCATGTATTTTAATGAACACAGAGTTCATAGACTATAGTTGAAATGATTTCAGCAATAGTTTTTTTACTGTGTTCCTTTTGCGGTGGTCTTGAACGAATCCAGAAGATGGAGTTACATCAAGGAGATCGTACAAGACGAAAATCAATGAAGAATACTTTCCCCCAAGAGGATTTAACTGCAGGAGGATGGATTCCAGGGTAGGAAATTATTTCTGATGAATTCTTTCGAGGTCTGTAATTTTTTTGTATCATTTTCATAGTAGAATAAATTATTGCAATGTTTACTTGCTATGATAACAGGTGGCAACTGTTACCATAGTAAATAAACTTAATTCATTTGAATTTTAAGATCATCTAAGCTCATTCACATTCAGTGAATGGACTTAGTCGATCTTAAAAAAAAATAACTGTGGGTGCATGTATTTTAATGAACACAGAGTTCATAGACTATAGTTGAAATGATTTCAGCAATAGTCTTTTTACTGTGTTCCTTTTGCGGTGGTCTTGAACGAATCCAGAAGATGGAGTTACATCAAGGAGATCGTACAAGACGAAAAACAATGAAGAATACTTTCCCCCAAGAGGATTTAACTGCAGGAGGATGAATTCCAGGGTAGGAAATTATTTCTGATGAATTCTTTCGAGGTCTGTAATTTTTTTGTATCATTTTCATAGTAGAATAAATTATTGCAATGTTTACTTGCTATGATAACAGGTGGCAACTGTTACCATAGTAAATAAACTTAATTCATTTGAATTTTAAGATCATCTAAGCTCATTCACATTCAGTGAATGGACTTAGTCGATCTTAAAAAAAAATAACTGTGGGTGCATGTATTTTAATGAACACAGAGTTCATAGACTATAGTTGAAATGATTTCAGCAATAGTTTTTTTACTGTGTTCCTTTTGCGGTGGTCTTGAACGAATCCAGAAGATGGAGTTACATCAAGGAGATCGTACAAGACGAAAAACAATGAAGAATACTTTCCCCCAAGAGGATTTAACTGCAGGAGGATGGATTCCAGGGTAGGAAATTATTTCTGATGAATTCTTTCGAGGTCTGTAATTTTTTTGTATCATTTTCATAGTAGAATAAATTATTGCAATGTTTACTTGCTATGATAACAGGTGGCAACTGTTACCATAGTAAATAAACTTAATTCATTTGAATTTTAAGATCATCTAAGCTCATTCACATTCAGTGAATGGACTTAGTCGATCTTAAAAAAAAATAACTGTGGGTGCATGTATTTTAATGAACACAGAGTTCATAGACTATAGTTGAAATGATTTCAGCAATAGTCTTTTTACTGTGTTCCTTTTGCGGTGGTCTTGAACGAATCCAGAAGATGGAGTTACATCAAGGAGATCGTACAAGACGAAAAACAATGAAGAATACTTTCCCCCAAGAGGATTTAACTGCAGGAGGATGGATTCCAGGGTAGGAAATTATTTCTGATGAATTCTTTCGAGGTCTGTAATTTTTTTGTATCATTTTCATAGTAGAATAAATTATTGCAATGTTTACTTGCTATGATAACAGGTGGCAACTGTTACCATAGTAAATAAACTTAATTCATTTGAATTTTAAGATAATCTAAGCTCATTCACATTCAGTGAATGGACTTAGTCGATCTTAAAAAAAAATAGCTGTGGGTGCATGTATTTTAATGAACACAGAGTTCATAGACTATAGTTGAAATGATTTCAGCAATAGTTTTTTTACTGTGTTCCTTTTGCGGTGGTCTTGAACGAATCCAGAAGATGGAGTTACATCAAGGAGATCGTACAAGACGAAAAACAATGAAGAATACTTTCCCCCAAGAGGATTTAACTGCAGGAGGATGGATTCCAGGGTAGGAAATTATTTCTGATGAATTCTTTCGAGGTCTGTAATTTTTTTGTATCATTTTCATAGTAGAATAAATTATTGCAATGTTTACTTGCTATGATAACAGGTGGCAACTGTTACCATAGTAAATAAACTTAATTCATTTGAATTTTAAGATAATCTAAGCTCATTCACATTCAGTGAATGGACTTAGTCGATCTTAAAAAAAAATAACTGTGGGTGCATGTATTTTAATGAACACAGAGTTCATAGACTATAGTTGAAATGATTTCAGCAATAGTTTTTTTACTGTGTTCCTTTTGCGGTGGTCTTGAACGAATCCAGAAGATGGAGTTACATCAAGGAGATCGTACAAGACGAAAAACAATGAAGAATACTTTCCCCCAAGAGGATTTAACTGCAGGAGGATGGATTCCAGGGTAGGAAATTATTTCTGATGAATTCTTTCGAGGTCTGTAATTTTTTTGTATCATTTTCATAGTAGAATAAATTATTGCAATGTTTACTTGCTATGATAACAGGTGGCAACTGTTACCATAGTAAATAAACTTAATTCATTTGAATTTTAAGATAATCTAAGCTCATTCACATTCAGTGAATGGACTTAGTCGATCTTAAAAAAAAATAACTGTGGGTGCATGTATTTTAATGAACACAGAGTTCATAGACTATAGTTGAAATGATTTCAGCAATAGTCTTTTTACTGTGTTCCTTTTGCGGTGGTCTTGAACGAATCCAGAAGATGGAGTTACATCAAGGAGATCGTACAAGACGAAAAACAATGAAGAATACTTTCCCCCAAGAGGATTTAACTGCAGGAGGATGGATTCCAGGGTAGGAAATTATTTCTGATGAATTCTTTCGAGGTCTGTAATTTTTTTGTATCATTTTCATAGTAGAATAAATTATTGCAATGTTTACTTGCTATGATAACAGGTGGCAACTGTTACCATAGTAAATAAACTTAATTCATTTGAATTTTAAGATAATCTAAGCTCATTCACATTCAGTGAATGGACTTAGTCGATCTTAAAAAAAAATAACTGTGGGTGCATGTATTTTAATGAACACAGAGTTCATAGACTATAGTTGAAATGATTTCAGCAATAGTTTTTTTACTGTGTTCCTTTTGCGGTGGTCTTGAACGAATCCAGAAGATGGAGTTACATCAAGGAGATCGTACAAGACGAAAATCAATGAAGAATACTTTCCCCCAAGAGGATTTAACTGCAGGAGGATGGATTCCAGGGTAGGAAATTATTTCTGATGAATTCTTTCGAGGTCTGTAATTTTTTTGTATCATTTTCATAGTAGAATAAATTATTGCAATGTTTACTTGCTATGATAACAGGTGGCAACTGTTACCATAGTAAATAAACTTAATTCATTTGAATTTTAAGATCATCTAAGCTCATTCACATTCAGTGAATGGACTTAGTCGATCTTAAAAAAAAATAACTGTGGGTGCATGTATTTTAATGAACACAGAGTTCATAGACTATAGTTGAAATGATTTCAGCAATAGTTTTTTTACTGTGTTCCTTTTGCGGTGGTCTTGAACGAATCCAGAAGATGGAGTTACATCAAGGAGATCGTACAAGACGAAAAACAATGAAGAATACTTTCCCCCAAGAGGATTTAACTGCAGGAGGATGGATTCCAGGGTAGGAAATTATTTCTGATGAATTCTTTCGAGGTCTGTAATTTTTTTGTATCATTTTCATAGTAGAATAAATTATTGCAATGTTTACTTGCTATGATAACAGGTGGCAACTGTTACCATAGTAAATAAACTTAATTCATTTGAATTTTAAGATAATCTAAGCTCATTCACATTCAGTGAATGGACTTAGTCGATCTTAAAAAAAAATAACTGTGGGTGCATGTATTTTAATGAACACAGAGTTCATAGACTATAGTTGAAATGATTTCAGCAATAGTCTTTTTACTGTGTTCCTTTTGCGGTGGTCTTGAACGAATCCAGAAGATGGAGTTACATCAAGGAGATCGTACAAGACGAAAAACAATGAAGAATACTTTCCCCCAAGAGGATTTAACTGCAGGAGGATGGATTCCAGGGTAGGAAATTATTTCTGATGAATTCTTTCGAGGTCTGTAATTTTTTTGTATCATTTTCATAGTAGAATAAATTATTGCAATGTTTACTTGCTATGATAACAGGTGGCAACTGTTACCATAGTAAATAAACTTAATTCATTTGAATTTTAAGATAATCTAAGCTCATTCACATTCAGTGAATGGACTTAGTCGATCTTAAAAAAAAATAACTGTGGGTGCATGTATTTTAATGAACACAGAGTTCATAGACTATAGTTGAAATGATTTCAGCAATAGTTTTTTTACTGTGTTCCTTTTGCGGTGGTCTTGAACGAATCCAGAAGATGGAGTTACATCAAGGAGATCGTACAAGACGAAAAACAATGAAGAATACTTTCCCCCAAGAGGATTTAACTGCAGGAGGATGGATTCCAGGGTAGGAAATTATTTCTGATGAATTCTTTCGAGGTCTGTAATTTTTTTGTATCATTTTCATAGTAGAATAAATTATTGCAATGTTTACTTGCTATGATAACAGGTGGCAACTGTTACCATAGTAAATAAACTTAATTCATTTGAATTTTAAGATCATCTAAGCTCATTCACATTCAGTGAATGGACTTAGTCGATCTTAAAAAAAAATAACTGTGGGTGCATGTATTTTAATGAACACAGAGTTCATAGACTATAGTTGAAATGATTTCAGCAATAGTCTTTTTACTGTGTTCCTTTTGCGGTGGTCTTGAACGAATCCAGAAGATGGAGTTACATCAAGGAGATCGTACAAGACGAAAAACAATGAAGAATACTTTCCTCCAAGAGGATTTAACTGCAGGAGGATGGATTCCAGGGTAGGAAATTATTTCTGATGAATTCTTTCGAGGTCTGTAATTTTTTTGTATCATTTTCATAGTAGAATAAATTATTGCAATGTTTACTTGCTATGATAACAGGTGGCAACTGTTACCATAGTAAATAAACTTAATTCATTTGAATTTTAAGATAATCTAAGCTCATTCACATTCAGTGAATGGACTTAGTCGATCTTAAAAAAAAATAACTGTGGGTGCATGTATTTTAATGAACACAGAGTTCATAGACTATAGTTGAAATGATTTCAGCAATAGTTTTTTTACTGTGTTCCTTTTGCGGTGGTCTTGAACGAATCCAGAAGATGGAGTTACATCAAGGAGATCGTACAAGACGAAAAACAATGAAGAATACTTTCCCCCAAGAGGATTTAACTGCAGGAGGATGGATTCCAGGGTAGGAAATTATTTCTGATGAATTCTTTCGAGGTCTGTAATTTTTTTGTATCATTTTCATAGTAGAATAAATTATTGCAATGTTTACTTGCTATGATAACAGGTGGCAACTGTTACCATAGTAAATAAACTTAATTCATTTGAATTTTAAGATAATCTAAGCTCATTCACATTCAGTGAATGGACTTAGTCGATCTTAAAAAAAAATAACTGTGGGTGCATGTATTTTAATGAACACAGAGTTCATAGACTATAGTTGAAATGATTTCAGCAATAGTCTTTTTACTGTGTTCCTTTTGCGGTGGTCTTGAACGAATCCAGAAGATGGAGTTACATCAAGGAGATCGTACAAGACGAAAAACAATGAAGAATACTTTCCCCCAAGAGGATTTAACTGCAGGAGGATGGATTCCAGGGTAGGAAATTATTTCTGATGAATTCTTTCGAGGTCTGTAATTTTTTTGTATCATTTTCATAGTAGAATAAATTATTGCAATGTTTACTTGCTATGATAACAGGTGGCAACTGTTACCATAGTAAATAAACTTAATTCATTTGAATTTTAAGATAATCTAAGCTCATTCACATTCAGTGAATGGACTTAGTCGATCTTAAAAAAAAATAACTGTGGGTGCATGTATTTTAATGAACACAGAGTTCATAGACTATAGTTGAAATGATTTCAGCAATAGTTTTTTTACTGTGTTCCTTTTGCGGTGGTCTTGAACGAATCTAGAAGATGGAGTTACATCAAGGAGATCGTACAAGACGAAAATCAATGAAGAATACTTTCCCCCAAGAGGATTTAACTGCAGGAGGATGGATTCCAGGGTAGGAAATTATTTCTGATGAATTCTTTCGAGGTCTGTAATTTTTTTGTATCATTTTCATAGTAGAATAAATTATTGCAATGTTTACTTGCTATGATAACAGGTGGCAACTGTTACCATAGTAAATAAACTTAATTCATTTGAATTTTAAGATCATCTAAGCTCATTCACATTCAGTGAATGGACTTAGTCGATCTTAAAAAAAAATAACTGTGGGTGCATGTATTTTAATGAACACAGAGTTCATAGACTATAGTTGAAATGATTTCAGCAATAGTTTTTTTACTGTGTTCCTTTTGCGGTGGTCTTGAACGAATCCAGAAGATGGAGTTACATCAAGGAGATCGTACAAGACGAAAAACAATGAAGAATACTTTCCCCCAAGAGGATTTAACTGCAGGAGGATGGATTCCAGGGTAGGAAATTATTTCTGATGAATTCTTTCGAGGTCTGTAATTTTTTTGTATCATTTTCATAGTAGAATAAATTATTGCAATGTTTACTTGCTATGATAACAGGTGGCAACTGTTACCATAGTAAATAAACTTAATTCATTTGAATTTTAAGATAATCTAAGCTCATTCACATTCAGTGAATGGACTTAGTCGATCTTAAAAAAAAATAACTGTGGGTGCATGTATTTTAATGAACACAGAGTTCATAGACTATAGTTGAAATGATTTCAGCAATAGTCTTTTTACTGTGTTCCTTTTGCGGTGGTCTTGAACGAATCCAGAAGATGGAGTTACATCAAGGAGATCGTACAAGACGAAAAACAATGAAGAATACTTTCCCCCAAGAGGATTTAACTGCAGGAGGATGGATTCCAGGGTAGGAAATTATTTCTGATGAATTCTTTCGAGGTCTGTAATTTTTTTGTATCATTTTCATAGTAGAATAAATTATTGCAATGTTTACTTGCTATGATAACAGGTGGCAACTGTTACCATAGTAAATAAACTTAATTCATTTGAATTTTAAGATAATCTAAGCTCATTCACATTCAGTGAATGGACTTAGTCGATCTTAAAAAAAAATAACTGTGGGTGCATGTATTTTAATGAACACAGAGTTCATAGACTATAGTTGAAATGATTTCAGCAATAGTTTTTTTACTGTGTTCCTTTTGCGGTGGTCTTGAACGAATCCAGAAGATGGAGTTACATCAAGGAGATCGTACAAGACGAAAAACAATGAAGAATACTTTCCCCCAAGAGGATTTAACTGCAGGAGGATGGATTCCAGGGTAGGAAATTATTTCTGATGAATTCTTTCGAGGTCTGTAATTTTTTTGTATCATTTTCATAGTAGAATAAATTATTGCAATGTTTACTTGCTATGATAACAGGTGGCAACTGTTACCATAGTAAATAAACTTAATTCATTTGAATTTTAAGATCATCTAAGCTCATTCACATTCAGTGAATGGACTTAGTCGATCTTAAAAAAAAATAACTGTGGGTGCATGTATTTTAATGAACACAGAGTTCATAGACTATAGTTGAAATGATTTCAGCAATAGTTTTTTTACTGTGTTCCTTTTGCGGTGGTCTTGAACGAATCCAGAAGATGGAGTTACATCAAGGAGATCGTACAAGACGAAAAACAATGAAGAATACTTTCCCCCAAGAGGATTTAACTGCAGGAGGATGGATTCCAGGGTAGGAAATTATTTCTGATGAATTCTTTCGAGGTCTGTAATTTTTTTGTATCATTTTCATAGTAGAATAAATTATTGCAATGTTTACTTGCTATGATAACAGGTGGCAACTGTTACCATAGTAAATAAACTTAATTCATTTGAATTTTAAGATCATCTAAGCTCATTCACATTCAGTGAATGGACTTAGTCGATCTTAAAAAAAAATAACTGTGGGTGCATGTATTTTAATGAACACAGAGTTCATAGACTATAGTTGAAATGATTTCAGCAATAGTTTTTTTACTGTGTTCCTTTTGCGGTGGTCTTGAACGAATCCAGAAGATGGAGTTACATCAAGGAGATCGTACAAGACGAAAAACAATGAAGAATACTTTCCCCCAAGAGGATTTAACTGCAGGAGGATGGATTCCAGGGTAGGAAATTATTTCTGATGAATTCTTTCGAGGTCTGTAATTTTTTTGTATCATTTTCATAGTAGAATAAATTATTGCAATGTTTACTTGCTATGATAACAGGTGGCAACTGTTACCATAGTAAATAAACTTAATTCATTTGAATTTTAAGATCATCTAAGCTCATTCACATTCAGTGAATGGACTTAGTCGATCTTAAAAAAAAATAACTGTGGGTGCATGTATTTTAATGAACACAGAGTTCATAGACTATAGTTGAAATGATTTCAGCAATAGTCTTTTTACTGTGTTCCTTTTGCGGTGGTCTTGAACGAATCCAGAAGATGGAGTTACATCAAGGAGATCGTACAAGACGAAAAACAATGAAGAATACTTTCCCCCAAGAGGATTTAACTGCAGGAGGATGGATTCCAGGGTAGGAAATTATTTCTGATGAATTCTTTCGAGGTCTGTAATTTTTTTGTATCATTTTCATAGTAGAATAAATTATTGCAATGTTTACTTGCTATGATAACAGGTGGCAACTGTTACCATAGTAAATAAACTTAATTCATTTGAATTTTAAGATCATCTAAGCTCATTCACATTCAGTGAATGGACTTAGTCGATCTTAAAAAAAAATAACTGTGGGTGCATGTATTTTAATGAACACAGAGTTCATAGACTATAGTTGAAATGATTTCAGCAATAGTTTTTTTACTGTGTTCCTTTTGCGGTGGTCTTGAACGAATCCAGAAGATGGAGTTACATCAAGGAGATCGTACAAGACGAAAAACAATGAAGAATACTTTCCCCCAAGAGGATTTAACTGCAGGAGGATGGATTCCAGGGTAGGAAATTATTTCTGATGAATTCTTTCGAGGTCTGTAATTTTTTTGTATCATTTTCATAGTAGAATAAATTATTGCAATGTTTACTTGCTATGATAACAGGTGGCAACTGTTACCATAGTAAATAAACTTAATTCATTTGAATTTTAAGATCATCTAAGCTCATTCACATTCAGTGAATGGACTTAGTCGATCTTAAAAAAAAATAACTGTGGGTGCATGTATTTTAATGAACACAGAGTTCATAGACTATAGTTGAAATGATTTCAGCAATAGTTTTTTTACTGTGTTCCTTTTGCGGTGGTCTTGAACGAATCCAGAAGATGGAGTTACATCAAGGAGATCGTACAAGACGAAAAACAATGAAGAATACTTTCCCCCAAGAGGATTTAACTGCAGGAGGATGGATTCCAGGGTAGGAAATTATTTCTGATGAATTCTTTCGAGGTCTGTAATTTTTTTGTATCATTTTCATAGTAGAATAAATTATTGCAATGTTTACTTGCTATGATAACAGGTGGCAACTGTTACCATAGTAAATAAACTTAATTCATTTGAATTTTAAGATAATCTAAGCTCATTCACATTCAGTGAATGGACTTAGTCGATCTTAAAAAAAAATAACTGTGGGTGCATGTATTTTAATGAACACAGAGTTCATAGACTATAGTTGAAATGATTTCAGCAATAGTTTTTTTACTGTGTTCCTTTTGCGGTGGTCTTGAACGAATCCAGAAGATGGAGTTACATCAAGGAGATCGTACAAGACGAAAATCAATGAAGAATACTTTCCCCCAAGAGGATTTAACTGCAGGAGGATGGATTCCAGGGTAGGAAATTATTTCTGATGAATTCTTTCGAGGTCTGTAATTTTTTTGTATCATTTTCATAGTAGAATAAATTATTGCAATGTTTACTTGCTATGATAACAGGTGGCAACTGTTACCATAGTAAATAAACTTAATTCATTTGAATTTTAAGATAATCTAAGCTCATTCACATTCAGTGAATGGACTTAGTCGATCTTAAAAAAAAATAACTGTGGGTGCATGTATTTTAATGAACACAGAGTTCATAGACTATAGTTGAAATGATTTCAGCAATAGTTTTTTTACTGTGTTCCTTTTGCGGTGGTCTTGAACGAATCCAGAAGATGGAGTTACATCAAGGAGATCGTACAAGACGAAAAACAATGAAGAATACTTTCCCCCAAGAGGATTTAACTGCAGGAGGATGGATTCCAGGGTAGGAAATTATTTCTGATGAATTCTTTCGAGGTCTGTAATTTTTTTGTATCATTTTCATAGTAGAATAAATTATTGCAATGTTTACTTGCTATGATAACAGGTGGCAACTGTTACCATAGTAAATAAACTTAATTCATTTGAATTTTAAGATAATCTAAGCTCATTCACATTCAGCGAATGGACTTAGTCGATCTTAAAAAAAAATAACTGTGAGTGCATGTATTTTAATGAACACAGAGTTCATAGACTATAGTTGAAATGATTTCAGCAATAGTTTTTTTACTGTGTTCCTTTTGCGGTGGTCTTGAACGAATCCAGAAGATGGAGTTACATCAAGGAGATCGTACAAGACGAAAAACAATGAAGAATACTTTCCCCCAAGAGGATTTAACTGCAGGAGGATGGATTCCAGGGTAGGAAATTATTTCTGATGAATTCTTTCGAGGTCTGTAATTTTTTTGTATCATTTTCATAGTAGAATAAATTATTGCAATGTTTACTTGCTATGATAACAGGTGGCAACTGTTACCATAGTAAATAAACTTAATTCATTTGAATTTTAAGATAATCTAAGCTCATTCACATTCAGTGAATGGACTTAGTCGATCTTAAAAAAAAATAACTGTGAGTGCATGTATTTTAATGAACACAGAGTTCATAGACTATAGTTGAAATGATTTCAGCAATAGTTTTTTTACTGTGTTCCTTTTGCGGTGGTCTTGAACGAATCCAGAAGATGGAGTTACATCAAGGAGATCGTACAAGACGAAAAACAATGAAGAATACTTTCCCCCAAGAGGATTTAACTGCAGGAGGATGGATTCCAGGGTAGGAAATTATTTCTGATGAATTCTTTCGAGGTCTGTAATTTTTTTGTATCATTTTCATAGTAGAATAAATTATTGCAATGTTTACTTGCTATGATAACAGGTGGCAACTGTTACCATAGTAAATAAACTTAATTCATTTGAATTTTAAGATAATCTAAGCTCATTCACATTCAGTGAATGGACTTAGTCGATCTTAAAAAAAAATAACTGTGAGTGCATGTATTTTAATGAACACAGAGTTCATAGACTATAGTTGAAATGATTTCAGCAATAGTTTTTTTACTGTGTTCCTTTTGCGGTGGTCTTGAACGAATCCAGAAGATGGAGTTACATCAAGGAGATCGTACAAGACGAAAAACAATGAAGAATACTTTCCCCCAAGAGGATTTAACTGCAGGAGGATGGATTCCAGGGTAGGAAATTATTTCTGATGAATTCTTTCGAGGTCTGTAATTTTTTTGTATCATTTTCATAGTAGAATAAATTATTGCAATGTTTACTTGCTATGATAACAGGTGGCAACTGTTACCATAGTAAATAAACTTAATTTATTTGAATTTTAAGATAATCTAAGCTCATTCACCTCCAGTGAATGGACTTGGTCGATCTTAAAAAAAAAATAACTGTGGGTGCATGTATTTAAATGAACACAGAGTTCATAGACTACAGTTGGAATGATTCCAGCAAAAGTCTTTTCACTGTGTTCCTTTTGCGGTGGTCTTGAACGAATCCAGAAGATGGAGTTACATCAAGGAGATCGTACAAGACGAAAAACAATGAAGAATACTTTCCCCCAAGAGGATTTAACTGCAGGAGGATGGATTCCAGGGTAGGAAATTATTTCTGATGAATTCTTTCGAGGTCTGTAATTTTTTTGTATCATTTTCATAGTAGAATAAATTATTGCAATGTTTACTTGCTATGATAACAGGTGGCAACTGTTACCATAGTAAATAAACTTAATTCATTTGAATTTTAAGATAATCTAAGCTCATTCACATTCAGTGAATGGACTTAGTCGATCTTAAAAAAAAATAACTGTGAGTGCATGTATTTTAATGAACACAGAGTTCATAGACTATAGTTGAAATGATTTCAGCAATAGTTTTTTTACTGTGTTCCTTTTGCGGTGGTCTTGAACGAATCCAGAAGATGGAGTTACATCAAGGAGATCGTACAAGACGAAAAACAATGAAGAATACTTTCCCCCAAGAGGATTTAACTGCAGGAGGATGGATTCCAGGGTAGGAAATTATTTCTGATGAATTCTTTCGAGGTCTGTAATTTTTTTGTATCATTTTCATAGTAGAATAAATTATTGCAATGTTTACTTGCTATGATAACAGGTGGCAACTGTTACCATAGTAAATAAACTTAATTCATTTGAATTTTAAGATAATCTAAGCTCATTCACATTCAGTGAATGGACTTAGTCGATCTTAAAAAAAAATAACTGTGAGTGCATGTATTTTAATGAACACAGAGTTCATAGACTATAGTTGAAATGATTTCAGCAATAGTTTTTTTTACTGTGTTCCTTTTGCGGTGGTCTTGAACGAATCCAGAAGATGGAGTTACATCAAGGAGATCGTACAAGACGAAAAACAATGAAGAATACTTTCCCCCAAGAGGATTTAACTGCAGGAGGATGGATTCCAGGGTAGGAAATTATTTCTGATGAATTCTTTCGAGGTCTGTAATTTTTTTGTATCATTTTCATAGTAGAATAAATTATTGCAATGTTTACTTGCTATGATAACAGGTGGCAACTGTTACCATAGTAAATAAACTTAATTTATTTGAATTTTAAGATAATCTAAGCTCATTCACCTCCAGTGAATGGACTTGGTCGATCTTAAAAAAAAAATAACTGTGGGTGCATGTATTTAAATGAACACAGAGTTCATAGACTACAGTTGGAATGATTCCAGCAAAAGTCTTTTCACTGTGTTCCTTTTGCGGTGGTCTTGAACGAATCCAGAAGATGGAGTTACATCAAGGAGATCGTACAAGACGAAAATCAATGAAGAATACTTTCCCCCAAGAGGATTTAACTGCAGGAGGATGGATTCCAGGGTAGGAAATTATTTCTGATGAATTCTTTCGAGGTCTGTAATTTTTTTGTATCATTTTCATAGTAGAATAAATTATTGCAATGTTTACTTGCTATGATAACAGGTGGCAACTGTTACCATAGTAAATAAACTTAATTCATTTGAATTTTAAGATAATCTAAGCTCATTCACATTCAGTGAATGGACTTAGTCGATCTTAAAAAAAAATAACTGTGAGTGCATGTATTTTAATGAACACAGAGTTCATAGACTATAGTTGAAATGATTTCAGCAATAGTTTTTTTACTGTGTTCCTTTTGCGGTGGTCTTGAACGAATCCAGAAGATGGAGTTACATCAAGGAGATCGTACAAGACGAAAATCAATGAAGAATACTTTCCCCCAAGAGGATTTAACTGCAGGAGGATGGATTCCAGGGTAGGAAATTATTTCTGATGAATTCTTTCGAGGTCTGTAATTTTTTTGTATCATTTTCATAGTAGAATAAATTATTGCAATGTTTACTTGCTATGATAACAGGTGGCAACTGTTACCATAGTAAATAAACTTAATTCATTTGAATTTTAAGATAATCTAAGCTCATTCACATTCAGTGAATGGACTTAGTCGATCTTAAAAAAAAATAACTGTGAGTGCATGTATTTTAATGAACACAGAGTTCATAGACTATAGTTGAAATGATTTCAGCAATAGTTTTTTTACTGTGTTCCTTTTGCGGTGGTCTTGAACGAATCCAGAAGATGGAGTTACATCAAGGAGATCGTACAAGACGAAAAACAATGAAGAATACTTTCCCCCAAGAGGATTTAACTGCAGGAGGATGGATTCCAGGGTAGGAAATTATTTCTGATGAATTCTTTCGAGGTCTGTAATTTTTTTGTATCATTTTCATAGTAGAATAAATTATTGCAATGTTTACTTGCTATGATAACAGGTGGCAACTGTTACCATAGTAAATAAACTTAATTCATTTGAATTTTAAGATAATCTAAGCTCATTCACATTCAGTGAATGGACTTAGTCGATCTTAAAAAAAAATAACTGTGGGTGCATGTATTTTAATGAACACAGAGTTCATAGACTATAGTTGAAATGATTTCAGCAATAGTTTTTTTACTGTGTTCCTTTTGCGGTGGTCTTGAACGAATCCAGAAGATGGAGTTACATCAAGGAGATCGTACAAGACGAAAATCAATGAAGAATACTTTCCCCCAAGAGGATTTAACTGCAGGAGGATGGATTCCAGGGTAGGAAATTATTTCTGATGAATTCTTTCGAGGTCTGTAATTTTTTTGTATCATTTTCATAGTAGAATAAATTATTGCAATGTTTACTTGCTATGATAACAGGTGGCAACTGTTACCATAGTAAATAAACTTAATTCATTTGAATTTTAAGATAATCTAAGCTCATTCACATTCAGTGAATGGACTTAGTCGATCTTAAAAAAAAATAACTGTGAGTGCATGTATTTTAATGAACACAGAGTTCATAGACTATAGTTGAAATGATTTCAGCAATAGTTTTTTTACTGTGTTCCTTTTGCGGTGGTCTTGAACGAATCCAGAAGATGGAGTTACATCAAGGAGATCGTACAAGACGAAAATCAATGAAGAATACTTTCCCCCAAGAGGATTTAACTGCAGGAGGATGGATTCCAGGGTAGGAAATTATTTCTGATGAATTCTTTCGAGGTCTGTAATTTTTTTGTATCATTTTCATAGTAGAATAAATTATTGCAATGTTTACTTGCTATGATAACAGGTGGCAACTGTTACCATAGTAAATAAACTTAATTCATTTGAATTTTAAGATAATCTAAGCTCATTCACATTCAGTGAATGGACTTAGTCGATCTTAAAAAAAAATAACTGTGAGTGCATGTATTTTAATGAACACAGAGTTCATAGACTATAGTTGAAATGATTTCAGCAATAGTTTTTTTACTGTGTTCCTTTTGCGGTGGTCTTGAACGAATCCAGAAGATGGAGTTACATCAAGGAGATCGTACAAGACGAAAAACAATGAAGAATACTTTCCCCCAAGAGGATTTAACTGCAGGAGGATGGATTCCAGGGTAGGAAATTATTTCTGATGAATTCTTTCGAGGTCTGTAATTTTTTTGTATCATTTTCATAGTAGAATAAATTATTGCAATGTTTACTTGCTATGATAACAGGTGGCAACTGTTACCATAGTAAATAAACTTAATTCATTTGAATTTTAAGATAATCTAAGCTCATTCACATTCAGTGAATGGACTTAGTCGATCTTAAAAAAAAATAACTGTGGGTGCATGTATTTTAATGAACACAGAGTTCATAGACTATAGTTGAAATGATTTCAGCAATAGTTTTTTTACTGTGTTCCTTTTGCGGTGGTCTTGAACGAATCCAGAAGATGGAGTTACATCAAGGAGATCGTACAAGACGAAAATCAATGAAGAATACTTTCCCCCAAGAGGATTTAACTGCAGGAGGATGGATTCCAGGGTAGGAAATTATTTCTGATGAATTCTTTCGAGGTCTGTAATTTTTTTGTATCATTTTCATAGTAGAATAAATTATTGCAATGTTTACTTGCTATGATAACAGGTGGCAACTGTTACCATAGTAAATAAACTTAATTCATTTGAATTTTAAGATAATCTAAGCTCATTCACATTCAGTGAATGGACTTAGTCGATCTTAAAAAAAAATAACTGTGAGTGCATGTATTTTAATGAACACAGAGTTCATAGACTATAGTTGAAATGATTTCAGCAATAGTTTTTTTACTGTGTTCCTTTTGCGGTGGTCTTGAACGAATCCAGAAGATGGAGTTACATCAAGGAGATCGTACAAGACGAAAAACAATGAAGAATACTTTCCCCCAAGAGGATTTAACTGCAGGAGGATGGATTCCAGGGTAGGAAATTATTTCTGATGAATTCTTTCGAGGTCTGTAATTTTTTTGTATCATTTTCATAGTAGAATAAATTATTGCAATGTTTACTTGCTATGATAACAGGTGGCAACTGTTACCATAGTAAATAAACTTAATTCATTTGAATTTTAAGATAATCTAAACTCATTCACCTTCAGTGAATGGACTTAGTCGATTTAAAAAAAAAATAACTGTGGGTGCATGTATTTTAATGAACACAGAGTTCATATATTATAGTTGGAATGATTTCAACAATAGTCTCTTCACTGTGTTCCTTTTGTGGTGGTCTTCATCGAATCTAGAAGATGAAGCCACATCAAGAAGATCGTACAAGAATCTTGCTTTACGCGTGATCAAATAGCTGTGAGTTCTACAAGCTGAGTTCAATCATCAACTAGAAGGACTGCATTGCATTAGAATGAATGTTAGAACTGGAAATTATTTTTTGTGGAACAATGGAACTTTGAGTGCATGAGTTTTAGAAGATGCTTCTTGCATCTGAACAACATCTTGTGAAGTTAAATGGATGCAAATAATGAACTCACTTCAGAAGTTACTCTGGGACTGAAATTTACTTCTAAGACAAAATGGGTTAGTACCAGTAGTTCTATTATTTGTATAAATCAATTTGGAATCAAAATCATTGTTTTTTTGACTTTTTCTAGTATATTACAACATCCGCAATAATGCAAGTCGTCCACAAACAACAGTCTATTGCCATCCTGCGGGAAATTCCCACTTGCACCCACTGAAACGAATGAAACCCAAGCTCAACCGAAGATAAGATGATTCAGATGTGGATTCTTTTTTTCTAATTCATAAAATGACATAAATTATGTTTCAGTTTGTGAGATGCAGGGCTGTAGGTACCTAGATTTAGGTAGCTGCGTACGCCCCTTGCACTCAAAATGACATGTATTTTATAGTTGATATTTCTTTTACGTAGATGTTCTGTATTTAATGCTTTAGTTTATAAGTGACATGTATTTTATATTCTGTAAGAGGGTTGAAACAACTCTCAATAACGACGAAATATGGGGGGACATGGGGCATAGTTTTGATCATGAATATGTGGAATTGTTTCTTTCAGGTTTAGGGTGAAAACTATTTTCAAAGGTAGGATAAATGATATGTAATTTAATGAAATATTGTGTGCCAGATTATACTATTTTTAAAGGTAGGAAAAATGGTATGTAATTAAATGAAATATTTGTCCATATTATCAATGCCGGATTATTTTTTATTAACCTATTTGGTGCCTTATTTGATACTTGCTTAAGGAATTAAACTTATTTGAACTTGATGCTATTCGGCATTAATTAAAAAGAAATTTTGAGCTCTCCGAGGTAATTTGTGGGGTTCTGGGTTAATATTGCGTTTTCAATAATTATTTTGTTTCCATACAAGAGAAAAATTATTTAAAATGATAATTGAGTAGCCAGGTTAAAATATTTTGCCTAGAGAGCTCAAATAATCCGGCACTGACAATTCGCGAGAGCAAAAATTTGTACAATCCTAAGGGGAGTCCACGCCAATTTTTTTTTCAATTTTGGCGTTATTGTCTGGGATTTTATAGGTTAAACCTAAATCCATTTCTGCTCTCAAAGCGTTTTCAATGGCCTCATTTTACTTCCTGAATATTGTAATATTTCAGCAGTTTTTTTTCATTTTTTGCTTTGTGTCTGAACTTATTTTTGTTACTGTGGTTCCTTCAAACTAAGAATCAATGATTTGATTCGCGTGTTTACCTTTTAATCCGATTATGCGAATGATTCAAATTATCGTATTAGACATACAAAATGAGTAATATATATTTTGACTTGAGCAAAAGTGCTAAAAAGGCGCTATTTTTTAATGACGGCTTTGAAACGTGCTAGATGCTGCCATCTTACAGTTAATCAGTAAACTGCAATATAAATTTCAATTTATATCACTTGTATTTTCATTCAAATTAAACAGAATTTAGTTTTAAATTGATTTTAGATCATTCAATTATTCTAGAATTTAATAAACATTATTAACAAACATATATTTTCATCCCGCCTATTCAAAATCGTAATTCATTTGTTCTTGTTTACAGTTTTTATCGCTTGGAATCAGTCCACATTACATGAACAGTTTTTAATGAATAAAGTTGATAATAAGTGTGTATTTTCTTATCGAATCGGTCAATTCGTATAATATTTGATAGATTGTGATTGTTATTTCGTGTGGACATATCATTTTTGTGTTAAAAATATGTTCTAAATTTACTTTGTGAGAAGTTTAACTTTTAGTGTTTAATGTGCATAATTTATGGATATCGTAGCTTTCTATGATTAAATAGTGGATTCGAAGGAATACGTATGTCACTTGATGGATAATTGTAAGTATTTTTAATATTTTATTATATTCAATAAGAGGCGGTTGGAAGGTTGGCTGTAAGATGGCAGCACCTAGCACGTTTCAGAGGTCTTGTTAATAAAAATGAGTATATTGGCTGTATCTGACATTTGGGAAATAAGTTGTCATGAAATTATTTATTCAGTATTTGATTCTGTTAGGGTCAGAGTCGATCATTTTGCAATTTGATTTATTTTATTTATTGAGGTGTAATTTGCACAAGTTCCTTGAATAGATAACATTAATACTGTAAGATGGCAGCACCTAGCACGTTTGAGAGGACTTGTTCGTAAAAATGAGTATATTGGCTGTATTTAGCATTTGACAAACAAGTTGTAATGAAATTATTTACTCAGTATTTAATTTTGTTAGGGTTAAACTAAATTTTTTTGCGATTTGGTCCAATTTTTATTTTGATGTAATTTTTACAAGGTTTTTTGATAGATTCACATGTCACGTAAATTTCTTTTCTTCACTTGTATTGTAATATACTATTAATTTTGAACACACTAGTAACTAATTTTGTTGATACAATGAAATGCGTGACAATTTGAAAGCTTAAATCCTCTAAAATAATAATTGTAGAATAATGAACTAAATGCTGATGTAAGCTTACGTTACATTGTAAAAACAGTTTAAATTTTTGATCTTGCAGCTCTGCAGAAGGGTTAAATGATGCAACGAAAATTTATCACATTTTAAAAGCTCTTATTTCCTAAGGAAAAATGGTTCGCATTTTGAGCAATCAAAAGGTTTTACTCGTGGATCGTTTTTAGCGGAAATAAACAGTAGTTCTCTTTTTCACATTCATGTTTTCTGTGGGATAAATTTTATGCATGCACTTGAATAAAAACTAAGTTGAATCACAACATATTTTAATTTTTAAACACACAACTGTCAATGATAAATACAATTATAATTATGTACATACAATAGAGATTTGATAATCACAGACATACAATAATAATATATACAGTAACAAAATCATTCATTGTTTTGCACCAAACAAAAAAATGAAAATCAGAATTCTAGACGGATTTATTTCTGGGGTTCCGTTATTTTATTTGAAATAACGCTGCTCATATACTGTAATATTATTGTGAATATGTAGACAAGATACATAAATTTATATTTTCTTTCCATAACCCAACATTACATACTTTGATTAGTTTTCTTAAATTAATTTGTGATATTCATTAAGAAGATATTTGAATTTTTGTGTAAATAATAAATAAAATCTCTTTATTTCAATTATATATTTATGTTAAATACACGCACATTGACACTCTTCAATAAATGGAAAATAACAAGAAAGAGATTTCTGATATTTGAAAATTGTTTACAAAAAAAGTTTGTATATGACAACAAGGTTAATGTAACGGTTCGCAAGTAACGTTACAATCTTTGTTTAGTTACATAAAAAAACGTTGTAAAAGTGTCAATGATCAAACAAATTAAATAAATCATGTGAAATGATTTAACCAATGTTTATCTGTTTTTCGAGGACTAATTTTCCCATTCTTTAAGAATGCCTGTGCTAAATCTGAATAATAAGTGAAAAATTGTCTCAAATAAAAAATATAATATCATGAAGCACAAATAAAATCACTAGCCAATATTTAATTTTTGCTCTTGAAATCGCGCAAAAATGATGTTAAGCTCATTAAGTACTAAACTTCAAAGATCAGTCAAAAATTTCAAAAATGAATCTGGCATGGAAAAGCACAAATGCCAAATTGTAAAATAGAATTCCTTATGTAATTGTTATATAAAAATAGTTTTAGTTATTCACACGCATATATGGCATCGTCGTAATTATGGGAGTAGATTTTCACTACTAGAGCTAAGATTAGGAAGGGATTTGAAAACAGATTTATTTTTTCCCATTGCTGCTGCTGATAATTCCGGCGGATCTGAAGCACTAGCTGTAGTACTTCCTAGCGAAACTACTGAAGTTTTAGCAGTTTTCGATCTTCGAATTGAATTCTCAATATCGAGCGCCAACATTTCTTGGATATTTAATTCCAAAGGATCAAAACTTGGTGTTTCAATCCTCAAAAACTTATCGGAGCACCTCGGATCACCCGCATCAGAAAATTGATCGTAACTAGGTGTGTCCGTTCTTTGATATTCAGGAGGAGAGGCTTCAGTTCTATGAGGCTCTTCTTGAAGATCTACAGTACTTGATATAGGTCGCAAAGTGGGGTCTGGACTATCGGTTATTATTACACTTCTTTCACCAAAAAGTAAACTGCTGTCTGCTAACTGTGGAGCGTCAGAACATCTCACAGGAGGGCCACTTTCGATGTTTGCGACGACTTGACGCTCTGCTCCTCTCGTGGTGCTTGGTTTGATTGGAACTGCGAACGTTGGAGATGGTGGAGCCACAACTTTTTCTGGTGCGTTTTGGACTAGGATGATTCTATGAGCAAAGGATAAATTATTATATATATTTTTTCAATATATTTCATTAGAATCAAATATTGTTATTGAACTATTACAATAATTTATTATTAAACTAATAATACAATGACTTCGTTCGTAAATATTATTATATGCTTGATCCACAATTTAAATTTAAATGTAATCAAAAAAAAATTGAAGTATTATACTTTATACCACTCGAATTAATCTAGTACTCAGAGATTATGAAATTGAATTTTGGCGTGTTGTCAAGGTAAATAAAGATATAGAATGACTACAATTTCAATTAGAAATCATATTTTTGGTCAACAAAATAACAGCAAAATACGCTGAACATTCTATTGTAGTATTCAAAAAAGACATTTTTTTTTTACTATTTTTTTAACCTTTCTCAGGTTCAGAATGAAAAGCTAAAAATAAATTAAGTGAGACTGACTGTTGTTTACAATGAATACTAAAATAGCTATAAAGATATTTTTCTGAAATAAAGGATTATATGCTGCTAAAAACATGATTAAAAAGTAATATATTCTTGTAGCTATCAAAATTATAAAAATATCTCACAAAATAAAATAAATAAATAATGAATAAATGAATTCAAAATTTGCAGGAACGTTCGAATATTCTCTGCGATCGTATGAAAAAAATATCAATTTTGCTAATTACTTAACAAATATCCGAACAAATGGACCATTGAGAGTTGCTACAAATATGAATTCACAAAAATTTAACTGCTATGCGTTCAAATAGTGATAAAACTTCACGCATCGTTTGCGGTGCGTTAAGAAGCAACTTTACGTACGGCTGTAGAAAAAAAATATTTTTTGAGTTGTAAATCTTTGATTGAATTGATAAATCTTGGCATTTCAGTTCAAAATCAGAACGCCATGAAAATTAAATAAATACATTAATTGTCAATGTCACTTTCGTGGGTTTTTTGATACTTCTGGATATTATCAATTCATTTGGTATATAATAATCTACGAAATTCTTTATTGTTGTTCCCATAAAAATAATGTACAAAAACAAATATCAATTTTTCTTCCAAACTTTAAAGTATTTTAAAGTAAATTCAAGTATATAATAGCAAAAAATAAAAAAATGCATCAATTATTATAGCACCGCCCGCATAAAGATGTACTTTTAGAGGTCAATGAAAACATATATATCGTGGACTCTGCATGCGAGAGCCCTGTGCTTTCGATATTTTCTGTTCTATTCCAGGGTTAATCAATACAATTGATTTTCTCTTGAAAATATAATAATTGAGTACAGCATCCGAAAATACGCGGGCTCCACCCATGGTAACTTTCGGGAATCAATGAAAAAAAGTAATAAAATTTACTGCAGCACTGGAGCAACCGGTAGTCCTGTGCTATAGATATTTTTTGCTGTTTTATTCCAGGGTTGATCAAATCGACTCTCTTATAAAAATATTATAATTGTCGCAGAGAAAACTATTTTCTACACCAACGTATTGTAGTTGATCGAATGTCTCTTAGGGGTGGAAATTCAAAAACTCCGTTATTAGTGGTTCTCTATGTCATCGCTGCATCTATTTGGTCTGTGTGCTGTCTTTCAAGTCTTACTTTGAAGCGCCAACAATAACTCTTCCAACTTCGTCGGATGAACGATGCGCGAACAAACAGCTACCTCATACGACTCACACGCCATCAATTTTACGTTAATATCACTATGATAGAAATTTATACGCAACTGTACAAAGTTTCAACTCTATTGGATGAACGATACGCGAATGAATAATTACACCAGCCCACAAAAAAAAAAGTGGTCTGTTCTTTTGACCAGACCTACCTATCTTTATGTATTTCGACGCGCTGAATCCGAATCTGAAGTCAGTTTTGCCCGTACACCCTCAAAATTTCAAGATCTGAAGTTTATTCAACCATAAGCTTTTAAAAAATTATGTAAATTGCAAAAAACCCTGAAAATTACGGAAAATAGCAAAAAATTGCTGTTATTGTGATAAAATAAATTCTATACAGCTAGATACATAAATCAATCATGATTTTTATGTCTTTCGATCCGTTAAATCTAAATCTTGAGCCTACTTGGCTTATATATCTTTAAAAACCTAAGTAAATAGCAAAAAATTGATGTTGTGATGAAAATCATTTTCTAACCTTCAATTTTTTGCTATTTTTCGCAATTTTCAGGTTTTTTTTTTGCAATTTACTTAGATTTTAAAAATTCACGGGGCCTGAATTTTAATCTCCGTAATAAAGTTTAGTTTTCTTTGAAATTCGAATAATAGCTAAATGTTCTGAAAGATAACCACATCATTAAAATAATTTAAGAGTCAACTTTCAACATCGATGGTTAAACTATACATAGTTTCAATTTAATCGGATGAACGATGCGCGAACTAGCAACACGACACGTGAACCACTAACTATATGTTGATAATACTATGTTAAAAATTTTTAAGCATATACCAAAACTACTGTAGAAAGTTTCAACTCAATCGATTCAGCCGTTTCGGAGAATAGACAGACAAAAATTTAAATAAGTCATGTTTCAATTTTGCGATCCTTTGCTAATGATACATTAACGCTAACATAAGGAACAATTTGATAAATAAATTCATTGTAATGTTTATAACAGCCAAAATTTCATTAAACTTTTCGTGAGACGCTGTAATTAATTATAAGATTAAGTAAGCATGCATCAAAACAATCGTTTCTCATTTTAGCGTTAATGAAATATTTCACAAAAACTCTCTATTATCTAAATTTACTTTTATTTCAGAAAAAAGTTTTTTTTCAGCAGGTTTCAATTACGCTAGCGCATTTTCACTCAAAATATATCAAAATTCCCATCTTATACATCCTGTAGAGTGTGAACAGCTTTAGCACATTTTTGCAAAAAATATACGCTATTATATCAACTTTAGTTGTCTGGCTGGCTGGCGTGACGCTGAGTTCTCAGCAACTACAGCACTTACAGATTTGAAACAAGTATTAAATGAAAGCTGCTGTTTCGTAGGTTTGCACAAACTGCTTGATTTTTTTATTCATACACCCAGTTTTGGATAAAAAATTAAATAAAAATTCAAAACGTAATTACTGCTGAATTATGCATAATTTAAATCTGAAAATTGGTGTACAAAATGAGCAACATGTCAGTAATTAAATTCCATACCTTAAATTTCGAACTTTAATTAGTACCCATTTCAGGGTAGAAACTATTTATTTCAATATCTTGAGAGTTACACAGGATATTGACATGCGGTTTTCGATGTTAGTATCAGAATGAATTAAACTTTTGTTTTTATAGTCAATTTAGGTCAGTACATGACCACCCGTTACTCATTTTCTTTGATAAAGATCAAATTATTTATTTAAGGTACAGCACATGATCTTTCAGTCAATAACTAAACAATAAAGTCTAAAAGGTTCTTTTGAGTTTGTACGTGCACAAATTATGTATAAAATAGTCACAATTTGAAACCGGTGCTAGATAAAAGCTGCTGTTCCGTAGGTTTGCCCAAACTGCTTGATTTTAAGCTCAGTGATTGTGGAAGCATTAATTTTTTCAAGTCAGTCGGAGGTTGAGATTTTGTATTTTTATTACCTGTTATGTGCCTTCCACCGAGCACAAAGATGTAGATATTGCCGACATTGGATGTACATAAAGACTGCTCCTCCAGTGAAGCCGACAGCAACGACAACTAACTTAGTCCAAAACGGCCAAGCTAGAAAAATTGTACCAAAGACCACGTCAAATTTCTTTCCATCTTCTAAATGTTTCTGATAAAAATAAGTCAAGTTGAAATTACAAATATGTTTTAAATGCTCCAAAAAATAAAAGGGAATTCAAATTTCGAAATTGTTATAATTGATGAGTTTCTGATTGACTAATAAATGTTCTGAATATTTAAAATTAATGAGGTACAGAGTTTCATGAGTGTCCTTCCTTGAGAAAAGGTTGTTAAGCAAGCATTAGAAGGCATTCATAGTTAACGAGGTGTTTAATTGAAGCAACTGATGTAAGACTTGCAGCTTGCGTCTCACCTATTAAGCCTCTTTGTACTTCCTCGGCTGCTCGGTCAATCAGAACAAAAAGAGACCACACCACGCACATCGCAGCCACAAAATGGAACAGGATCGCGCACAAAAGTCGCCTCCTTTCCACGCTTGACATTTCCAGTCGTCGCCACTATTAATCAAATTGATAAAAACCATAATTAGCACTTGCTCTCATTAGTAACTCTATTTAACCAGATGTCAACCAAAGAAACAATTACCTCATTGATAGGTTTGATTTTCGTGTGAAGGATGAAGTTGAATTTGCATAATTCGCAAGACCTAGTTTCTGAAGCAGTTAACCATTGTTGTAAGCAAGATTGATGAACGTATTTCAAACTGCCGGAACAGTAGCAGGGTGAAAGTAAGGGGTTTGCGGCATCAGCCTCGCAATGGCAAATTCGACAAATATCGTTGTTTGAGTAGGAAATATTGGAGCTAGTTGATCCTAACCTAGTATTTTCTTGCGTATAAACGGGTTCATGCACCATGGAGCAACGTTCAATGTCACTATTTTTAACACTAATTTGCTGCACTGGCATATCTACTATTTCTTTTAATTATTATTACTTTATCAAACACATATTGCTAAATGATATCACAACACTATTCTAACTTCTCTGCAGACGTTTGCGATCGAAATGGAAACTACTTTGTCATAACATTGTATTAAAAAGATTTGATAACGGCTGCTGCGTCGACGGATCTAATTTAGAACTTTGAAATTTTCACTTGACGGACAATACTACCAAAATGCATTGTGAAAGGAGTGGCGTTTGACTTGATAACAGCTGTTTCAAAACAAATACCATGAATGAGATGGATGGTGCTGCTATTAATCAACCACCGAAAGTGGTAGAAAAAGTAACTAAACAAAAAAGTCCCACCAATTTTTTTTTAAATTATTAATAATTATTATTAATATTTTAAAACATTTAAAACAAATATGAAACTAGAAAAAAATATTTTCAGAAGAATACAAAGAGATAAATCCATTTTATTGCGCACATTGATGCGCATAACCAATCGGAATATTTCGCGCTAAAACTATCAACAGTGTTCCATATTTTAGCAACGCACTTGTAGCACAACCGGTGCAGCAAACAAAGTTAAAGTTTTTGTTCAGTATTTTTAAGTTTAATTTATTTATATTATAACCACCATCCTTCAAAATGTTTGAAGCACGTTTAAACCAAAGTGCAATCCTCAAAAAAGTTCTCGAAGCAGTGAAGGAGCTTCTCAATGAAGCCTCCTTCGATTGTTCAGATTCTGGAATACAGCTCCAAGCCATGGACAATTCCCATGTCAGTTTAGTTTCGTTGACTTTAAGATCAGATGGCTTCGAGAAATACCGATGTGATAGAAACTTGACAATGGGGATGAATTTAACTAGGTAAGTTTTTTTTAACCTCTATCTTTGGCGGTAATTTTTTGTAATTATTCTATGTAGCATGACAAAGATCTTCAAATGTGCTGGAAACGATGACACAGTGACCATGAAGGCCCAAGATGATGCCGATTCGGTCTCTTTCATGTTTGAAAGCAAAAATCATGAAAAGTTGTCCGATTATGAAATGAAATTGATGAATCTCGATCAGGAGCATTTGGGAATACCTGTAAGAATATTTTAATTGTTTTTGCATAAACAATTGATTGTTTTTGTTGCGCAGGAAACGGATTTCTCCTGCGTGATTCGTATGCCGTCTGGAGAATTCGCTCGCATTTGTCGTGATTTGTCTCAATTTGGCGAATCTGTAGTGATTTCTTGCACAAAAGAGGGTGTCAAGTTTTCTGCTGCTGGTGATATAGGAAGCGCTAACATCAAATTGGCCCAGACCGCCAGTATCGATAAAGAAGAAGAGGCTGTAACCATCGAAATGCAAGAGCCGGTTTCTCTTACATTCGCCTGTCAGTATCTGAATTCTTTCACTAAAGCAACACCTCTTTCCCCTCAAGTGCAGCTTTCAATGTCTTCAAATGTTCCTCTTGTAGTTGAATATAGAATCGAAGATTTAGGACACATTAGGTATTATTTGGCTCCCAAAATTGAAGACGAGGAAAACTAATGTATATATCGTTACTCGTTTTTACTTGTACGCTTTTTCAAATACAGTAAAACCTTTCTGTCCGAATTAATTGGGACCAAGATTCGCCTGGAGAATAGAATTAAAAAAATGTATTTTCTCATATCACGAGAAAAAACTCGAATATTTTTTTATTAGAAGAGGAAAAAGTAATTATACTCCCCGCCCGCTTAAGTGGCTGTAGAAAAAAGGACCGGGTTTGTCAAGTCCTGATGGGAGAGGTTCTACTGTACTGTAATACGAATATTTTAATCATACTTGAAAGAAAAAATAGTTTTATTTTTGTGTATTTGTTGCGAACTAAAATTTGAAAATGCGTACTTTACTCAATTGAACCTAGAAAAACGAGAAATATTTTTTTTTATTTTTGTAATTTCGTTGTAGAACTCTGAATAATCAATAAATACACACCATTATTTATAATTATATGTTTATTTATATTTTACATAGCTTTGGAAGCTTTAATAGTCTGAAAATACTTGAATCGAATGATAATTTTTGAAAAAAAAAATACTATCAAGTAAGAAAATATGCTAAGATGTTTTTGGCTTTTTAATAAGTCAAGAAAAAAATACGCATGCAACGAGAATACTATCAAAACTTATTTTTAGTAGAAATATGTACAGTGTCAAAGTTAAATTCAATCAAATTTCAAATAAGAAATTTGGCTAAACAACTTTTACAAAAATAAAGGGAAAATGCAGTCAAATTACGGCGCCCTCTAACCGCAATTTCTTTAGTTATTCTAAGGCCCATACGCACCCATTTTTTTTTCCGATCCGGAGGGAATTAATCTTCGTTCAGAAATTCAAGAAAATATTTGTATTCCGAATGTTCACAATCCAGGAGAGAAAAAAAAAGGATTGTCCAGGCAGAGTTATTCAGCACATCCGGAACTACAATTTGGAGAATACGTAGAGTTTTTCTGGATGTCTGTTCCGGATAATTTTTTTTTCAGGTCCGGAGAGTAGTAATTTTCGTTAGAAGACGTAAAAAACTGTGTAAGAAAAAGGAATGTGCCCTCGATTGTCGAGGCGGAGTTATTCTACACATCCGAAATTAAAATTTGAAGACTACGTAGACGTTGAGTTGTTGGAAATATTCATTTTACGGTAGTTCTGTTCCGGGTGAATTTTGTGCTACTATTTTGTTTTTGTCGCAGGGTAATAACAAACCGTTTCTCAATTAAAAACCTTCAGATTTAATGTTTAAAAGATGAGCAGACAGTTTCGGATTGAGATACGTTGGGATCAGGGCTGGAAAAATTATGATTTAAATAAAAAAATCAAAAATAGATTCTTTCGATTTTTTAAATGTGTCACAAAATGAAGTTGAACCATTCGTATTTGATCATTTATGTGTATAATTAATAATAGACTGGCAGATTGTGACAGTTACTGCTCTCCGATATTATGCCGTATGCATTTTTGTTGATTGATAATGCACCCCTTGATAAGAAAGATGAAAAGGTTATTGACCGGTGCACGCTTCCCAATTATATTTTTTTGGAAAATTGGATTTTGTCATGAGAACAAATTGCATGCCTTTGTAACGTGAAATAGTTGAAAGCGATTTAAAGCCTAGATAGTACTGAAAGGCATGCAATTCACAACAGACCAAAAGACTCGTATGGTCGTGTGAACTTGTAAAAAAAGTGAAATTTTGTGATTTAAATTGCCTGCCAATGGAAAGTATAGAAGCTTTTGTGAAAAAATTGGCATAACAGTGGCAAGTTATATACTCAGAGAGATTCTAGCTAATTGGTTTTACATTTGCGCATGATTTCCCCTGAAATTTCCCACCTTTATGCCAACGAGGGAGGCATGCCAATTTTTTCACAAGTGTTTTATTGCTAAAACTTTCATTAAATCTCTGAAATATGTTTTAAAGAATGAGAATTTTAGTTAAATATATTAATGATCATTTATTGCGAATGGTTATCAATTAAACATGGAAGAAAAAAATCTAAATGATTTAAATCAATGTTTTTTTTTAGTAAATCGTGATCATAAATTAGGCTAATCCTGGTTAGAACCCTCTAGCTGAAAGTCGGGACCCCAAGGCAGGTGCCTAATAGATAATGCGGCATTGCCGACAAATATTTCTGAATAATTTTAGGTTTTTATTCACAAAAATGGCTCCACCAGAAATATCATCAAACAATCAAAAGAAATTAATTTAAATCCTGACTTGTGTTTGTTGTTTTGTTATTCAAATTTCTGTTAATTTACAAAGAGATGAGGCGGAGTCCTTAAAGTTGACAAAATTAATTGCTCGGACCAAAACTGAGCGAAACCTAAACAACGAACTCATGAACGTATGTTCAAGCAGTTCGTGTCTAGGTTGCGTTATTTTTTGTTTAATTCAATAATATTTCTGATGAAACCAGTTTTTGTGAAAAATACTTAAAGGATGGAAGTTTAAGAAATTAAAAAAAGCCTTGCCCACACTGAGCTGAATTTTATTAATATTAATTGCTAACCGCTTTAGCTACAATCGTTTGGATTAATTTGTATTTTTTCGTAGATTTTCATATTCTTTTCACGATGGTAGTTCCACTTTTAGTTTTTTTCTTTCACACCGGTTTTGATAATGGTCATTAAATGATCGAAACTGGTTAGTAATTAATTAGGGCTGTGCGAATTATTCTAAGTAACAAATAATTTAAATCTTGAATCGAATATTCATTTTTTCGCTTAATTCGTTTTTTATTTCGAGTACTGTTTTTTTTAGAATTTCCTATATTCTCAATCTCGTAGCTACATCATACTATTCAAGAGAATAGTTGGTAATATTAATTTTTCAGTCAATAAATGAATAATAAATTCTTTAAACCACACCAACAATAAAATAGACAAGATACTTTATTTTTAGACAGAGTATTTTTTGAATTTATTCATAATAATCAATAATTAACATAAAATTGAACAGTTTCCTAGTAATTTTACTAACACTTATTCCAAACTTAATATTTCATTGATTGAGAAAAATAAAATAAAAATTAGCTTGAATTTCAAATGGAAAAATTAAATATAATACTGATTCTGGTGATAAAGATATTCTTTTTTCTGTAATAAATATGAAAAAATTCGCTCGCTTTACAGTTGATGATTTAAAATTACTGAAAACCGTACAATTCCATGTTGGTTATTAATTATGAATAAATTAAAAGCTATAAAAGCTACAAAATTGAAAATGGGGTAAATTCGAAAAAATCGAATAGTTCGAATAAACTAATACTCGATCTGAATACTATTCGCACAGAACTATAATTAAAAATAAATTCAGAGCAATGTGGACAAGACTTTTTTTGAAAACCTTCGCATCCTTTAAAATCACTTAATTGCCAGCGTTTTATTGAATTGTTAATGATTTTCAATTAAAAAACTGTTTTTATTATTACTGTGCGACATCATCACAATTGCACCAATTGTGGCCAAAACATTCCGAATCCGTTTTTTTTTTTCAGCTCCGGAAAAAAATAAATGCGGTCCAGGCTTTAGTGTTTCAAGAACCGAATATCCGGCTAGTTCCAGAACCAGTTGTTCGGATACTCGAATGAACAGATCCGATTCCGGAAAATAAAATCGGAGATTGATTCCGAGTATTAATTGCATATAGAGTTGTATTAAAACAGCCGAATACTCGTTTTTGCTCGGATCCCAGCCTAATTATATTATATATATTTATTAAAAAATAAATTCAGTCATTTTTTTAAGTTAGTCTGATTTGGCTTGATCCGCGTTAACATCAGCGGAATTAATAATTTTGTCATGAAGTGTCCTCAAATGTCTTAAAAGATTACTTTTTACATTGAAACCTTTTTGGCAAAAATCGCAGACAAACGGTCTTTCTCCTGTATGAGTCCTCCGGTGGATGAGCATTGACGCATGAGAAGGAAATTTTTTGTTACAAATAGAACATGTTTTATGTGGCACTTCAGCTGACTTTAAAATTCTTGGGCTAGTTCTAGATGGCCCACTTGTTGTAGAACCATTTGATTCAGCTAGCTCTGTATCTGTGTGCGTATTTTGTATATGTCGGACCCATTCACCGGGAGTTGGGAATTGTTTTTGACATAAATCGCATTGAAGAGGAGGGAAATTGTCGTCGTCTTCCTGAAATAATCAAAATTTTTATTTATTTAGGCAATAATTAAAAATATTTACCACTAATTGTCGTCCGCGACGTCTTTTGGCGGGTTGCATATCAGTATGCGTCCTAATATGTCTCACCCAATCAGCAGGTAAAGTATAAGTTTCCGAACAGAGTTCACAGGTCAAAGGTGAGTACAACTCCTCATCAGGCCTATAGTCCGAATCATCATTTGGAAAAATTATTTCAGGTTTTATTGTCATTTCTGTATGAAACATTTCACTTTCACTCATTTCCACCTCCTGAAATTCATTCCATTCCATTGGTTCTTCTTTAATAACTATGTAATTCACATCATCTTTATGTTTTTCACTTGTTTCGCTGCTCTTTTCACTGTCTCTTTCTTTATCACTTTCATTTGTTTGTTTGGTAGTTCCAGATTTTTTGTTTCCGCTTTGATTTGATGTATCTTTTTTGTGTTCTTCAAGATTTTTTTGCGATTTTTGGGAAGATTCAGTGGTTTTAATATTCGAATCCACTGTTTTTAGTACATTTCCTGATTTATTTGTGACTACTTTTACTGGCGTTTTGGCTAAAGTGTCTTTAGAAGTCATTTTAGGTGTGGAGGATTCATTTCGTGGTCTCCAAAGACCTCTAACTTGTAAAATGTCACCTCCTCTTAAAACGTTCTCTAAAATATCGTTGGAAACGGTTGTTTCACCACAGTACATATACTGAACTAGCGTTTTTAATGTCTTATAGGTTATTTCTGGTGGCATTATTACAACTAGAGGTAAATTTGTTATCATTTTCATTTGTAATTTGAATATTTGTTGCAAATATTGGCTGCAAGCAGCCAAAACAAATCTGTGCGCATTTATTTGATGCCCATCAAGAGTAAATAAAGTTACGTCCGTAAATGCATCCGAATTTAATGCAGTTGCTACCGATGAATGCAGATGAGCTCCAAATGAATGCCATTTGAGTTGATAATTTTCGCTGACTATTGCAGCCATGATACTGAAAATATAAACAAACTTAAAGCAACTTTTCATTAGATTTTATTTAATATATATTAAATAATAATTGTTACAATAGTTATTTATCCTCAGATAAATAAAAACAACATTCAATTTTTTTGAGCAAGCAATTTTATCCTCTAAAATTTCATTCAAATTCCGCAAAATTAGAAATAAGTAATTAAAATAATGTTTTTTAATGACAAAGTTGGCTGTATGTGTATGGATTATCGATGCAATTGTTTTGTCAACAAATCTACGTGTTTGTTTTCAAGTAAATTACGAATGACCACTTATCAAAACTTACTTCTGAGTGCGTTGATTGAGCGCCGTCAATAATATTCGTAATGTTGATAAATTAATCAATTGTTGGAGATTTCACTGACTTAACACAACAATTTTTGCAGAGAGATATTTTATGCCAGTACGCACACAAAATGTAAATTGTAATAGGTCTTAAAAATCGATAAAATCGGTCTAGCTCTATTGATTTTTGTCAACCAATCATAAGTTACCATTTATCGCATCGACCGGCATCGCTTTTCGACGCGCAGTCGTCGTTTCTCAACGACATCGACATTGGAAAAATATATAAAAAAAGAATATTGCATGATTTTAAGTAATTAGGATATGAACTAATGAAAAGTACTTATAATAAAGTTTTATAGCCCGCATTTAGCGCATGGTACGCATGTATTGTAGGAACATCGCGGCGCTTTTTCCAGTGGCGTAGCACACACATTTTCTGTATTAACTATTTCACACAATATTTACAAATTAATAACTCAAAACAGTTTTTTCAACACAGTTATTAATGTCTAATATAAAAATAAATTTATGTAAGAATCAATTTATTTATGCTACTGAGTTTTTATTTTGTCCAGTAAAATATATTACAATTTCAATAAATTTTAGAAGATATATGATATTTATTATTTTTTGGTGAGTTAAAGGGGAAGAACTCCCTATTTCCAGTCGCTGTTGTCCCTGGGGGCGTCTCGGCTTCTAAGCGTAATATGGGACGTACTGACGTACTTTTTATAGCGAGCTAAGCTGGGCAAATGTCAAGTGAAATAACTGCATCGAAATGTAACAATGAAAATAAATAATAGTTAATAATATTTTGTTCATATTTATATAGATTGTTGATTGTGTCTATATTGTTCCATTTTTGTACAAATATGGCAGGTAATATTCAATTCTAAAATTATTGACTGACAGTTTTAATTACTAGGTTATGATTTTGTTTGGATTAATTGTTTTTATTTACAGGGGAGAACTCAACATATTTAGCATTAGAAAAAGCTGCAGCCAACAATTCTGATGAAAATATAATTGAAAATTTAAATTTAATATTATCTGACACAAAAACTGTGGAATTGAAGAACATCAATTTAATACTGATATTATTGAAAACCAAAAATGTAGAGATATTAAAATTAACAGCTCAAGGAATTGCTGAATCAGCTAAAACAAATGATAAAAGAGAGAATTTAACAAATCCTGAAATAATTGAACAGTTGATTTCCTGCTTGGATAACTCGGATGTTGAATGTTTGACACAAATTTGTAGGGCTTTGGGGAATCTTTGTTATGAAAATGACAAAGCTAGACAATTTGTTACTTCATCAAATGGATTAAACAAATTATTGTCTGTTATCGAATCTAATTTAAATTCTAATAATTCCCAAGTGTTGAACATCACTTGTGGTTTTTTGTTGAACTATTTGATGTCAAACGAAAGTGCCCAAAAAAGTGCTTTAGACCTAAATATTCTAAATCTGATTGAGAAAATCATAAATCAGAGAATAGAAACTTTCAATAACAGTGAGGATGTTTTTACGCATTTACTGCTTATTTTGAATTTATTAACTGAAAGTATGGTAGATTCCTGGTTTTCAAAGGAACTCACTTTAACTTTAGTCAAAATATTGGAGCTTTCGGTAAACCCCGAAATATCTGAACTTTGTTTGGAATTGCTTCACACTCAAGGGGAGAGCGACGAAATAAAAGCCCTGTTAGCCAAAGCTGGACTTTGTGAATTATTATATAATCTTTTAGAGCAACATAAAGCTTTAGTACAAGACGACGATGGTAGAGCTTTAATGAAACTAGCCTGCGATTTAATAGTTTTAATTCTTACTGGAGATGAATCAATGACAGAACTTTACGATAGCGGAAATGGCAAAGTTTATAAAAATATGTTAAGCTGGTTAGAATCAGACGATATAGACCTATTAATAACTGGAGTCTTAGCAATCGGAAATTTTGCTAGAAATGATTCTCACTGCATTAAAATGGTACAAAGTGGGCTTTCTGAAACACTATTAGCAATTTTATCAAAGCACAACAATCCAGAAGGCGATATAAGGCTGCAGCATGCTTTGTTGAGTGCTTTAAGGAATTTAGTTATTCCGGTTGAAAATAAAGGACGGATGCTGAAAAGTAGACTTGTTGATATTATATATCCGTTGCTAGGCACTGAGCAACAACCAGTTGTTTTTAAACTGCTTGGCACTTTGCGCATGGTAATTGACGGACAAGGTAAATGGTTTTTCTTGTCTTATTTCAATTATTATACTTTTTTCAATGAGAGTTTGCAGCTTACATCAAAATGTATTTTCACCTCTTGTTCAAGCGCTTCTTAAACAAAAATCTGACGTGGACTTCACGTGACGTACTTGTACATCATTGAATATATTTTTTATAATAATACGATAATCAAACACAAAATTCCATCCTTCCACGGCTAATCGTTTTGGATTTATCCAAAAAATTCTAAAAATCTGTCAAGTAAAGTTCGCTTTCGGCTTAGTCGGTTGCTATGGAAACAATAGGTCATCATTCTTATACTATAACATTCCTAAATACTGATTTACAAGATAGCAGGTCTGAATTTATGCGCAAAATTAAAGAAAAATCAACTGAAGTGCACTGCCGTTTTAGTCGATTATTATGAGAATAGTAGACAATCATTCAGATGCTACAGCAGACTGAAATACTACATTTCAATACTCTACGGCCGATAGTTTCGAATTTAAGCGAGAAATTCGAAAAGACTGTTCAGTAAAGTGCACTTCCGGCTCAATCGATCTCAATGAAAATAGGATATGAGCATCTAGATGATACACTCGTCTTAAATACTGAATTCCAATATTCTACGTTCAATCGATTTGGATTTATCAAGCCGAAAATAGTTAAAATGGAGTTGCTCAACACGGATATTTCCATCAAAGTCTCGAAATATCAATTTTGTCGGTTGCACAATATTTTGTACAAGTAAGTAAAAATCGTCTGTCAAAGCCAGAAAGCAGAAAAAAGAAATGAGCAGGTCTAGAAAAGGCCAACAGAAAGATATTAGGGAAAAGTTAGAAAAGAAAGAAATAATAAATAGATTTTTTTGGTTTTAATTCTGTATATTTATTTTTATTTTGACGTTTCGACTTTCTATCCAAAAGTCTTTAAGAAAAATGATACAAAAATAAACAAGGCAAGTAGGTATAGAAAGTCGAAACGTCCAAATAAAAATAAATATACAGAATTAAAACCAAAAAAATCTATTTATTATAATATAATTCTGAAAACATGTATAGATCATTAAGAAAGAAATAAGTTGGAAACAAGCTAGAGAATAAGTGTTGATAGAGAGGCATGAAAATATTTTTGGCAAAATCTTGATGCTAAACAGCATAAAGGATTACAACAGACAAATCTCAGTCAGGTCATGAACTTTTCCGCGGCTTGTCTGGGCCGGTGTTTATTCTCGTTACCTTTCCAAGTTGGAAATTAAATAAACTTGGCAACAATGAAGATAATTGTTGTACCATGGGCCTGCACGGTGGATTTGCAACAAACATGGCAGCAATGTAAAAACGTGGCTAGTAAAATGAAAGATAGCTGTGTGTGTCCAAAAGTCAACCTAGGGACATAAACAATACGTTCAAATCCCGAAATTCATTGATAATAGTAATAAAATAATGTAAAAATGCCGATTTTATTAAAATAAGAAAGGCACTACGTTAAACTCAAAATATACATCAAAATCAAAAGGAATACATATTGTTACAAATTTTAATGTAAATAACTTTTTAACACATGTTACAGTGCCAGTATTTATTTTATATACTCGTATGTTCACAATATCACTCACTGTTACTCGTACTGAAATCACTGAATCACTGAATGAATGACTCCCTCTCCCAGCTTACGCTCTTATATACCTAAGCTGACAATGGGCCAACATTCAATTGTCTAACAGTTGTTGTCTGGCAACCACTGAACATCTAGACAATTGAACATCGACCCTGTCAATATTAACTAGGATTACAGTTACATGTTACAACGAATTCAAATAAATAATTGTGAACTAATTACTACAAATATTTCATATTTGTGACAATATGAATGCAAAGTTGACTTTAAAATTAAAATTCAAAAGAAAAACAAGTCACAGCAAATAAAATAATTATTTAATTGACTGACGACATTATATTGACCAAACTGAACAATTAAAAAACAAATTTGCAGTCATTGAGGACAGCCGACAGAAGTGAAAACTGGAAACTACAAAATAACAGTAGTTTTTTTTAATTGCATGTGATTCAAATTGAATTTTATAATTTGTAAATTAAAATCACCAAAAATATTATTTCAAAAATATATGATTTTTTAAAACGCGTTTCAATTGACTGAAATGCATCACAAATATAATACACTGAACTGTTTTCAAAATTCACGCACATAAAATACATTTGATAAAATCGACAAGAATATTCTCGAGACTGAACTGTCAACACAGTGACATTACATAGAAAATATTCTGAAAAATAAGAATGAAAGATACGGCCTCGCTTTTTATCCATCCAAAAATTGCCCAACGTGCCTATAGAATTTTTCATTTATTATACCATAAGTAGTTGAAGTATTATCGATTATTTTTGTGGTACTATCACGAATGTTTATTGTGCTTGCGTTTGAATACCACGAGTGTGCAGCACGAGTGGTATTCACAAGCACAATAAACATGAGTGATTGCACCACAAAAATAGTCTATAATACTTTAACTACAAATGGTATATGGAGGACTATTCCAGGAGTCAAACCATTTTTTCAAATTAGTTTTCTATGAATCTAGTAACAACTCATGTAATTTTCATAGGAACGAGTAAACAAACTTCTGTCAAACTGAAAAATTAGAATTTCTTGCATTTTCTTTGACGAATAATAGAGAAATATATTGCGTCTTGATATGGGAACTAGTTCAGAAACGTTTGGTGATAGATCAGAAGATAAAATTGATGAAGATATTCAAAAAAATATTTCATTAAATACGAAGAAAGCACAAATTGGAGGTATCCATATCTTTGAGTGAAATACTCACTCTGATCACTAGTGTAATACCCGATGGTATTTCTACACGTCCAAATACCCACTGATATGCACCGTTTCTATGGCGATTTAGCATTGTTTAACCTTGTTATAAATACTACGAATGGAATAGTCACTTTAATTAGTAGAGCGGCACAGGAAAATTTAAATATAAAAGAATACCAATGGTAACTGGATAAAAATTATTTTAATCCGCTCTGTATTATATTGTGAATATAAGGAATAAAATTGCATTAAAAAGGTCTATTGTGTGATTAAAATGCGCTTTAATGAATTAAGATCGTCATTCCGATTATCGTATTTTTCTCGATTTATCAGAGAATTTTCCTGTTTCATTTTCTTTTATCACGTCCAGTTCTATGACGGCCTGAAAATCGAAAATTTTCCAAAAACCGCGGTGAGAAGGAGTACTTATTTGCTACATTATCAAGCGTAAGTGTAAGTTGGGTTGGTCTGCCCCCTTCTTCTTTCACAAATAGTTGCAAACTCTCATTGAATATTGTGTAGTTAATTCTAAACGAACCTCTTAATACGAATAAAGCGTTCGTTTCTAGATGTTAATTTGTCATATAATAGCTTTATAACTATATTTAAAAATGTCTACTATTATATTTATTGTTTTTAGAAGCAACAGCTTTAGAATTAGCCCTTAGAGTTGATTTGTTGGAGAAGCTAGTCGAATGGTGCTTCAATTCCGATCACCCAGGAGTTCGCGCTGAATCTCCCCGCCTTTTAGCATGGCTAATCAAACATTCTCATTCTACAAAACCGTTCCCAAACATTCTAAAAGTGAACGATTGCGTTCGGTGTCTTGTAGAAATGATTCCTTCCCCGCATACGGTAATGCAAAACGAAGCTCTTCTAGCACTAAATTTACTCGCAATATCGCAAAAGAATACACCAGATTTTGGAGATATTTTAGTTGTAGCAAATTTAGGAAAAAATATTACGTTCTTGTTGAATAGACATGGTGATAAAATAGAGAAAGAAGTAATTTCTAATTTGTTGATATTTTTAGAGCATGTTGGAAAACAGGATAATGTTAGAAAACATTTGAAAGTAGAGGAAGTAAATACGGCACTTAGCAAATGTTTAGAATTTGACAATTTTAAAAAAATGATAGATAAAGTTAAAACAGTTGCTAGTTCTATTGATTCGGGTTAAACAAATTCTAGTTCAATTGCTTTTGAAACTTTATAACTAGTCGTTTATGCACTAATAATATTGATTCGCTGGCCACGTTATAGAAAATTTGTTCATATATATTTTTTTAATTATACTCTTTATACAAAATACTGTTAATGATAATTTTACTACTTATTGTATTTTTTAAAATAATTTTTCTAAAAAATTATAAAATCCAGATGAAATAAAACAAAGAATACCTCTTTAGAAAAAAAGTAGCACCGGTGATTTGAAATTTGATACAATATATAATTTTGCACTTGTGTATTTACGAATTTCCAGTATTATAAGCGCTAAAAGCATTTAGAATTTCTCCGTATCAATCAGAGACCAATAATATTCATATTTAAATAACATTTAAAATTTATAGTTCCAATCAAAGTTCTAGGTCAAATAATTCGTATTCGAGTAATTTTTGATAGATATAAATCGCAATTAACTGCACTGCAGTGCATTTCAAACATTAACAATTGTAGCTAAAAATATTGAGGCACAAATTTCCTCGAAACTTTCAATACGTTCATCTATATTTCTATATTATCAAATTTTGGGTGTGCAATTTTAATTAATTGTTGCAAGAATCTAAGTTTATTGTAAACTTTTATAGAATCAAAAGAAAAATATTATCTTGTAGTTTATTCTTGTATTTTCTAAATTTAGACATGTTTTCATAATAAATCGCAATTCTTGATTGAAAAGTGTTATTCATGAGCCTATTTATTGTTTTTGAAAGTATTTAATAATAATTTAAAGAGAACTTTGTGATTTCTCCTTCTAGAATTATTTAGTTCAGAAGCTTGCCACGGGAGGCTTGTCAGTTCTATGGCGTTGATGTCAAGACGGCCACGTAGATTTGAGAAGTGCCAGAAATCATTGAAGATGAGTCAAAACTCATGTGGTTGATTAAAATATAGTGATTTTTCAAAAATTATATAAATATGTGTTGTAAAACGTGATATTTAATTTTATTAAGGATTTGCTTAATTATTCAGGTAGGTATTTCACAAAACTTTAATTTTTGTAATTAAAATGATTTGCATCTTTTGCATGACACTTGCGTATTTTTTGGATATGTTCTTATGTATTTGACGTCATTAATTATCTTTTTTGATTAATAAATTTTTTATTGAACTTCAATTTCATTGAATGCTCCATATATTAATATATCTAGGTCAAGAACTTGTTAAATGAAGGTTAGACACATTTAAATTGAGGGTTACTTTGAAAATTGACAAATTTTTCGTTAGTAATAATATATTGATTATTTATAGATACTATAATCTCAACAAAATATGAACCCACCAATGCAAAACGGAATTCCGCCCCAATGGGGCGGACCTCAAGTATCACAGAAAGGTCCAAATTTCAACGGCTTGGGATCGTCGCAATCATCACGAGATTCGTCTCCTCTATCCCGTTTACCGGCACCTCCTCGAGGAAACATCCCTTCATCCCAGTTACCTCCTGGGGCTGGTGTAAAAGGACCCTACGTGAATGGGCCTTCTTTTAGTGCTAACGTGACACCACATTCAAGCCCACGTATGCCTCCTTTCAATACGTCAACGCCCATTAACAGTAAAGACGCTGGTGATAGTGTACAAGTGAATCAAGTGCGAAATTTTCAACCAAATATGCAGCATGCATCGTCTACGCCTGTCTTGCCTCAAGGAGCTCCGGTGAAACCAAATTTGAATCAATCTCAGAATAATCAGAGGCCTGTTAGTACTGGGCCGCCAGTACAACAACATTTCGAACCACTACAACAGCAGTCACAAGTTTTTCAACCACAACCTCAACAACAAGTATCAAGTTCCGTGCCCCCTCCTCCTTTTAATTATCCTCAACAACAACCAATAGTGACCCCCTCAGTTCCACCGCTTAATAATCAAATGGGTCCTACTCAAAATGTACCCCAAAACCGTCTTCAAAATGCTAACTATTCTCCCTTGCCACCTGTGCCACAAACAATGTCGCAACCAATGTCTCAACCACCTCCTATTCAAAACCCATCAACCCCTGTTTCAAATTTACATACTAAAAGATATCCTCAACCGGCCCAAAATCAAAATTTTTCTTCAACCAATTTATACCCTGCTAATTCGCAACAAAATGCAAATTTACCTGCAACAAGTGTTAGTAATAATCAACAGATTCAACAACCGTATAACAATCAACAACAGTCAAATGTTTACTATCAACAGCAGCAATACCAACAAAATTATCAACAGCAACAAAGAAACTATCAAAATTTGCCCCAACAAATGCAAAATATGAATGTTGTGAAAAGTGGTTTTAATAAATTGTGGGGACATGATAATTACGATTTGCTGCAGTGTCCGAATGTTCTGCCGGAAGAGCAAGTACAGCCCCCAAAAGTGACTTTAGGACAGGAATTTTTAGACAACGCCAACTGTAGCTCAGAGTATGTGAACTTAAAGTATTTTTATTTTATATTCAGGATGAGAAGTGGCATGATATCAAAAAAATATGAGATTTTTTACTTCTCCGGTCTATATTTGTAATCGTGATTTTTGAAAGTTCGAGATTTTGGTGAATCTTCACGTTTTAGACCCTACTGAACCCGAAAAACAATTTTTGAGCACGATAACTTGAGAACGTGTAGTGACAGAACTTCTTAGTTTTTTGCGTTTATTTTATAAACGGTGGTATTAATCATAAAATATTACATAACTAAAATTGATCCTTGAATAATTATTGGCTGTTCATTTGTTATTATTCGAATTTGAATTATTATAAAATTCGTTATATTTTTCTAAAGCAAAGAAATAATGAGAATCGGAATCATAATGTGAAACTAGAATTATTATTTCTCATATTTGGACATCACATGCAAGCGTTCGTCAATTATTTTTTTAAAATAGATGTGTGGTATCAAATCAAAGCTTCCGTGGAAATAATTCTAGTAAAGTGTCAATAATGATATTTAAACGATTGTCAATTGTTATTTAAATTATGTCCAGTTTGGTATCAATTTAAAACTCTTCTTGCGATGAGCTTAGAAGAAATCCAAAATGAATAATTTTTCGATTGACATTTGTTTTTTTTTACAATTTAACCAGATTATGGTCATTGTTAAATAAAATTGTAATTTCATTTTTATGAGACAGCAATGAAACTAATCGTATGGTCGGAAAAGTACTGTGATAGCCACAGCAGATTTTTCTATTACTTTCCCAGCCATCTACCAACGAAAAAGGAAGTATCGTGGATGTTCTGTTTTTTTTTTCAATTTTTAATAATAATGTACCAATTTTGAGGATTTCCAAGATGATTTCCAGATTAAAGCGTTGAACCAATCGAGTTGTAATTTAATATACGCATTGGCGTACCTAGAGTTGTTTTCCATGGGGATCCTGGTCCCTGGAAACTCTAAAGCCAATGTACGCAGTAATAGTCGGATAAAATTAGCGCAGACAGTCTAGAATCAAGAAAATTGATGATTTGAATTTTTTGAATTTTATTTGTTAATTTGTAGCGTGACAAATAACATATCCCATTTTTACGCACGCGGAAGGCTGTCAAAAAGTGTCAAAAACGCTTTTTTGCATTTTACAAAAAAAATATGCGTCTGATAAAAATAAGTATGGCGGTATAAAATATGCACAATAAAAACATAAATCGAATGAGTTTATTTTAGTGACAATCGGTTGAGGAAGTTTTTGGTTAAATTGCAAAAAACCGTCATTTTTTCGAAAATAAATAACTCGCATCCTGTTAAATACTAAGACTTGAAATTTTGGTCGTATGCCATCTGCGCCAGTGATAAGCTCTTAATCCGGTCATACATTTAATCCTTCCCAAAAATATGGACATTTGCCCCAAACGAGAGCCGCTGCACTTCTAGGTATATCTGAGATTAATACGAAGTGTTTTAGGAAAGGCTATATAGAATTTCATTAATATTCAGATTACACTTTCAGCTTATTTAATATAAGAATAAATTAAAACACATCATAAACTCAGCTTTTGCAAAAGGTAAGACCTGAAGTCTTCTGCTTTCCATTCTCACTTTTAACTGTAACTGCTGCAGTTTCGAATTTCAGACAAGTGTTCGTACAATTTAAAAATAAATTCCTTGAATGAATTTGAGCAAATTCAATAAAATTTCGTTGGTTTGTGAATTAGAATTAAGATTATGGGAAAGCCCTTGTAACACATGCTCTGCGTTTATTGGGAATTAATCCTTTGGCGCAGTTAGTCATTTTTATTTTTACCTGGTTTTAAGCGTTGGCGCAGATGTCCAATGTGATTAGAAATTTATACCTGATCTGGCGCAGTTGTCCATCGCCCGAAATTTGGATAAAATGTGATTTTCATAGCTTTCAACATACGCACAAAATTTCAAGAAGATCGGCTGTTAACTTTTCGAAAAATGTTGAGAAAACCTAAAAAGGCTCCTCCGAAAAACGGTCATAAAAAAGTTGTTAACCAGCGTAGACCAATGGCATTTATTTTCAGGTTATAAACTAACAAATAAAATTGAAAAAATTCAAGCTATCAATTTTCTTCTCGAATATACTAATTATATTCGACTATAAAAGTAATTTTAACTTGAAGTGTTTGGCTAAATACGTTTTTTTTAACTTTTTTATTTCAAAGTTTTTTCGTTGAATTATTCAAGCGCTTATCATAAAATTTTGGGTTGGTAAACCAACATCCTTGGATGGGCACGGTCTACCCGAATCCCCATCCTCCCCTATATGTATACGCCATTGAGTAAAAAGGCATTATTTCATCGTGATTTGATCAGATTAATAATTGAAATTGGTTCATCGGAAGGCCTTCCAGTATCATATTCATTCTTTGTTTTTCTGCATATTTCTCTCCCTCCTGGAAAGGGAAGTATCATGATCGTCCTAATTATCCTCAAAATAACGAATAAATTCGTTTCGAGGTCCCCTAAGATAGTAAGATGATTGTCAGAGTAAAGTCGGTTGCAGAAACTTAATCACCGTTAAAATAAACAATATTAAATAAAAATTTTGATATTAATGCATCGCAACCTTTTTGTTGATTAGATTCGATTTGATATTGTTCATTTTGATGGATGATTAAATTTTATGGACGTTTCTGCAACCGGCTATATGTGTTTTGAATTGAAATTCGTAATCCTACCGGATCAGATTCTGATTGAAATCGTTTTACCGGGGATTCTTCAGGTAGGGTTGCCGATCTATTTTTAATAGTATTCTACTATATTGAACATCTATTTATTATTTGATATTTAAAATTGTTTACAGGAGTAAAATTACTATATTGGCACAAATTTTATTCAGAATAATTTATTAACACAGGTTACTGTGCCAGTATTTATTTTATATGCTCACAATATCACTCACTGTTACGCGTATTGAATTAATCCTCTATTAGCTCACGCTCTTATATACCTAAGCCGACAATGGGCCAGCATTCAATTGTTTAACAGTTGATGCCTGGCAACCACCGAACATCTAGTAACCGTAGGCTGCCAATCACGTCGGACAATTGATCAATATCAACTAGAATTACAGTTACAGCGAATTCAAATAAATAATTATGTTAACTAATTACTTGAAATATTTCACATTTGTGACAATATTTTCATATTTTCGTGTATTTTTGCTGACTGTACTGTAAATTCAATAAAACAATGATATCAAATTTTTAAAAGAGATTTCGTGCAATAGAAAATATGATTGATAAAACATTCTAAAAGTATATACCATTATGTTTGTATTATAAATTAGAAACGTCGAAGTGAGTAGCAACTCCAAAAAATAATCAGATAATTTTCATTTAAGTTTGTTGTACAAATTGTAAACAAGCTTTCAAGAAAATTATCGGTGGAATTACCTCCGAAAATTATATAATCACGATTAAATTATTATTTCAATTCGATTGGTCAAACGCTGCTGCTGCTATCGTGAAAAATTACAGACACACATGCTGACGGACGGATTTTATTTTAGAAATCGTCTCAATCGTCGTTTCTCAAAACATATAAAGCAGTTGCCTTAAACGACTTGCTCCACAGTACCGTTTAACACTTTGAACTTTGCGTTTGACGCATCCAAGATCATTTAATAAATATTTACTTCAATAACTTGTCATACAACCATTTTTTTTTTAAATTTGGACGTTTAGTGCTCGATATACCACTTCTCATCCTGAATAAAAAATTAAAAATCTCATTTGAATGACTAATTTTTGTCTTATTAGAATTTTCCGTTGTACTATGACCAAAATACCGGAAAGTAATTCACTTCTACAAAAATCGCGGCTGCCTTTGGGAGTGTTAATTCATCCTTTCAAGGATTTAAATGTAAGTAAAAGAAAAAATATTTGTACAGTTTTAATATTTAATTATTTTTACAGCACTTACCGGTGATTTCATGCAATACGATTGTCAGATGTCGAGCGTGTAGAACTTATATTAATCCATTTATATTTTTCGTTGATACTAAAAGATGGAAATGTAATTTATGTTACAGAGTCAATGAACGTAAGATTTTACTGTTATAAACATAAATATTAATTTTTTAATTTATTAATTTAGTTCCAGAAGAATTTCAGTACGATCCTGTTAGTAAAACTTACGGGGATCCTTCGAGACGGCCCGAAATTAAATCAAGCACTATTGAATACATAGCTCCTTCTGAATATATGGTAAATATTTCTTTAAGTTAAATAGTTGAAAAAATTACTTACAAATAAATTTTTTAAGCTTCGGCCGCCTCAACCAGCTGTATATCTATTCTTATTAGATATTTCTCGTTTAGCTATTGAAAGTGGTTATTTACACACAATTTGTGAAGTGCTTTCATCCCAATTGTCGACTTTACCAGGAGATGCGCGAACGCAAATTGGATTTGTAGCTTATAATTCAACTTTACATTTCTTTTCTCTGGCTGAGGGGTTAAGTCAACCTCATGAAATGGTCATTAGTGATATTGACGGTAAAAATTTAAATTTTTAAATAGTTCAAGTTTAAATTGTATTGGTTTTAGATGTGTTTTTGCCATGCCCGGACAATTTATTGGTGAATCTGAAAGAGCACACCGATTTAATAACAGATTTGCTGGCCCAACTGCCAACAAGATATCAAAACTCTTTTGATAATGGGTCAGCTTTAGGGGCGGCTTTACAAGCAGCGTTTAAGCTTATGGGTGCAACAGGAGGCCGAGTAACAGTATTTCAGTCTGCTTTACCTCAATTGGGCCCTGGAGCTCTTACAGTTAGAGAAGACCCCAATCAAAGAGCAGGAAAAGAAGCACCACATTTAAATCCCGCCACAGATTTTTACAAAAGATTAGCTTTGGATTGTTCGGGGCATCAAGTTGCTGTTGATTTGTTTATACTTAATTCGCAATACGTTGACATTGCCACTTTATGTAAGTTGATATTTTGAAAACTGAGCCGTCATAAAGTAATAATTTGTTTTAGCGGGCATTAGTCGTTTCAGCGGAGGTTGTATGTACCACTTCCCTCTTTTTAAAGCATCAAAAGTCGATCAATCAGAATCTTTGGAACGCTGTTTCCGTCGTTATTTAACTCGCAAAATCGGCTTTGAAGCTGTTATGCGAATTCGTTGTACTAGAGGTCTTGCAATTCATACTTTCCATGGAAACTTTTTTGTGCGGTCTACGGATCTTCTATCCTTACCCAATGTCAACCCAGATGCGGGTTTTGGCATGCAGGTCTCCATAGAAGAATCTTTAACTGATTTGCAGACAGTTTGTTTTCAAGCTGCTCTGTTGTACACTTCTAGTAAAGGTGAAAGAAGAATAAGAGTACATACTCTTTGTCTGCCGGTTGTTTCGTCACTTTCAGATATTTTAAATTCTGCTGATCAGCAGTGTATTGTCGGATTGCTTGCCAAAATGGGTAATTTAAATTTTTTGTGTTGTCTGAATTTGATAAATTGACATTTTTTATTTTGCAGCGGTTGATCGATCTTTGCAGTCAAGCCTGTCAGATGCAAGAGATGCATTTATTAATGTGGCCATTGATATTTTATCTAGTTATAAGTTGTCTTTAAATATGGGTAATGCAAGTAGTGGACTTCTCGCCCCGCAGAGTTTGAAACTTTTGCCTCTTTACATTTTGGCCTTACTCAAATGCGTAAGTATACAATATTAAAATTAATTGCACAGATATATTGACAAAAAACAGATGCGATTTGAATACACGTTTGTGGAAGTATTATTTATTTGAAAAGCTTATTCCAAATATTTTTCTAATATAATTAAATTGAATCACAGATGTAACTTCTAGATTTCGGGGGTTCAATTCTAATTCGTAGACAGTTTCTTGACGCCATTTTAGAGACTCTTGACACATGTACCATCTAGAGGACGATTGGAGAAGTGATTCCATGTCGTCATCGTAAAAGACATTTTTCCAGAAATAAGAAATAGGACCAAATCAGTTTCTTTAGCTCGATGTCAGTCTTTGATATTTGTATGTCATCAAACAACAGCAATTAAACAAAATTCAATTACTATTATCAGTAATGAATTAAAAAAATGGATAATTATGAATTGAATTTGATTTCAAGCATTACTTTTATTTGTTGCTGATATAAATTTGTAGATAATTTTATTTGCACCAATATACAATATTTTAGTTCTTATAAGTGCCGAAATTGACACAGAGGCTGCGTCCTGTCTCTAAAAATTAGAATAGGATTCCTGGAGCCCTATTCTAACTCGTAGAGACAGTAATTGGTACCACCATCTCTGTTTTTGGATGTACTAGGAACGTTGTATCAAGAAGTGTTTTAACGCAATTAGAATTTTCTCAAATACTTGAGAAAACAATCTTCAGGTACAAATTACAGAAAATACACGAGTCTACAGAGTTTTTTTAAAATATTTTCCATTAAAATAGTTTGTCATATTCATATTGCCTTGAAACTCTTCTTAAAGCAGCACTGTTAGTTTAGCCAAAAACAGAACTTGTGGTACCAGCAAGTATGTCGTCATGACATAGTTACATTTATGGAGACTTGAAATTAGTATGTTGGTGCAAACAATATTATCTACATGTTGGTGACATAATCATTTATTTTTTAACTCATTATTAATCATAGTAGATGAATATTGTTCTATTATTACTATTTTACGATGAATGTCAAAAATGACATCAAGATGAAGAAATTGACTTGATTCTGTCTCTTATTTCTGAAGGACTGTTTTCAACGATGACGACACTTATTCACTTCTTCAATTGTCCTCTAGGTGGTACATGTGTCAAGAGTCTATAAAATGATGTCAAAAACTGTTTCTACGAATTATAATTGAACTACTGATTGCATATTAAAATATTGAAGCCAATGGGTAATAGGTCATTTAAAAATATATTCTTCACTTTTTATTAAAAAGAAAATCATAAATAATGAATATTTACATAATGCACAATCGACTTATATACTGGGTGCGGCTATCTATGCGAAAAAGTTTCCGCTTAAAAGATTGACAGAAAAAATCACGTTCTATCTTTCTCTTGACAATACAATAATAATTAATATTACGTAGAACGTAGATAATAGGCGTTTCTTCGGACTATGATTCGTAATCAAAGTGATCGAAGTGAATATGTTTCTTTGGTTGTTAAGCATGAATTAAATTTTATTTTTTCCGTCTACATTTTTGTTTCCAGCTTCATTCGAGTTTCGTAAAACTGTTTTTGGCACGGTGTGAATTGGATTTTATGAAACAAAAAAGTGTAACGAAAAAAAGACAATTATAAATATATTTATAGGGTTTAGGCTGTGAGAGAATGAGATATAACGCGCTTCTATATAGTTTCCCTATCCTTCGTTTCCTCTTTGTGCTATGATTCGTAGGTCTCCACTGTTTGTGCTATGGTTTGTAGCGTCCCTACTAGTCTCCATGCTGTATACTACATACTACACTCTGAATATACTAGAAATATATGAAGAAGACATTGATTGATTGAAAAATTGTCGATCAATCGCTCTCTCTCTCTCTCTTTTTTTACCATATCCATACTGTATTCATCTCATTCTTTTACAAATTAACCAGAATACAAAGTTTCTCTTCTACCGCGTGTGAACTCGCACTCGAATTTATTTTTTGCTCATATTTCTTGAACGGTTGGCTGTAGAAAAGAATTATTTTATGCAAAATCAAAACCAAATAGATTTCCTACAAGTTTGTATTACGAAATACTCGCGGCAATAAAATGTGACTTCTTTTGGGTTTTGCTTATATCTCTTTAACGGTTGCTCGCAGTGAAAACAATCAAATGCAAAATTAATACTGATTAAATTGCCTACAAGTGTATCTCCACGTTTTTTCTCTACTTCTAATCGTTTACGAGACATTCGCTGCGATTCTAGAATGTGATATTCTTTGATTTTTTGCTCATATCTCTTCAAGGGTTGTTCGTAGTGAACTTCGTCAGGAACAAAATAAAAATCGAATAAATTTCCTACAAGTTTGTATCTTTACGTTTTTTCTTTATCTCTAACCATTCACGAGATATTTCTCGCGGTTTCTTAACTTCTTAGCGTGAAAAAATGTGACAATTTTGGTTTTTTTGCTCATATCTCTTGAAGGGTTGGTCGTGATGAAAACATCGTCCGATGCAAAATTAATGCCGAATAAATTTTCTACAACTTTATATCTATACGTTTTTTCCTATCTCTAATCATTGACGAGATATTTTCTGCGGTGTGCTATCTCAGTAGAGAAATGTGACATTTTTAGGTTTTTTGCTTATATCTCTTCTAGGGTTGGTCGTAGTGAAAACATCCGATGCAAAATTAAAGCCGAATAAATTTTCTACATCTTTATAACCATACATTTTTTTCTATCTCTAATCGTTGACGAGATATTATCTGCGGTGTGCTATCTCCGTAGCGTAGAGAAATGTGACATTTGCTTAACACTCTTGAACGGTTGGACATAGTGAAAATATGTTCCAATATAAATTAAAGCTGATAAAATTGGTTGTATCATTACGTTTTTCCTATCTCTGACCGGTTACGAGATACTTTCCGCGGTGTACCAACTTTGTAGTGCAGCAAAAATAGCATAATATGTGACTTTTTAATTTTTTGTTTATATTGCTTCAACGATAAAAGAAAAAATACTCTTAAAATTAAAGCCAGATTAATTTTCTACAAGTTTCTTGCTCCAGGTTTTTCCTCTATCTTCAATGGTTTACGGGATATTCGCTGCGGTGTGCTAGCTCAGAAGCGTAGCAAAATGAAACATTTTTTGATTCTTTGCTTATATCTCTCGAACAGTTAGTCGTAATACAAAATTAAAACTGAATGAAGTTCCTACAAGTTTGTGCCAATACGTTTTTTCTTTATCTCTAACGGTTTACGAGATATTTGCTGCGGAAAAGTACGAGTTTGGCAACTTTCAAAATAAAATACGGTAATATGACTGTGAGGTTGGGAGCTATGGAAACTGAAACGAAATTATAAAAACTACAAAAATATATTGTGCAACAAGTGCGACAAGTTGTCGATTGCCCACGAGAGCGAGGATCATTCGCTCAAGTGGGCAATTGCGCACGCAAAAGACAAAGAGCCTTTTACTGCCCGGAAAACTTGCGCAAAATAGTACTTATTGAAATAATAAATTATTAAAGATTCATGAATCACATAAACTTCAGAATCACATTTTAATTAATCTAATGATTTGTTTCTATTTAAAGACGGCGTTTAGGACGGGACAGTCTACACGGCTGGACGATCGAGTGTTTTCAATGTGTGATATGAAAACTTTACCTATACCACAATTAATACAAATAGTGTATCCCGATCTTTATCCAATTTATCGATTAGCTGAATGTCCAACTGAAGTTGAAGCTGATGGAACTACTACCCCAAAACCTCGTAGATTACAACTTACGGCCAGAAAGTAAGATTTTATTTCAGTTGAAATCTTTGAAATATTGAACAATTTTTGTTTAGCATTGATTCACATGGAGCCTACTTATTGGACGCTGGTCAACAAATGGTACTTTTTGTTTGTCAAAATGTTTCCCAGCAATTTTTAATTCATGCTTTGGGGGTTCCTAATTTTAATGCAATCCCGGATAATTGCTATGAGCTGCAGAAAATGGAAAATCCAGATAATGAACGGTTACACGCATTTATTAATCGATTGAATGATGACAAACCGTATCCGGCATCACTACAAATTATAAGGTAAAATTTACATTGCACTTTGTTACCTTTTAGGCACAAAACAGTTGCATAATTATATTTTTTTTTTTTGCAGAGAGAATAGTCCCAACCGAAATTTGCTGTTGGAGCGTTTAATCGAAGACCGGATAGAGTTCGCATTATCTTATAATGAATTCCTCCAACACATAAAAACACAAGTAAAGTAATTAAAATTTAATTTGAATTAGGAATGAATAAAATACGCTGCGATAAATCTTATTCGAGTACGATTTCATCTCAGGACCTCGAGTTTACCGATGAACAATTGTTTTGTTGTTGCCTAGCAACCGACCAAAGCGACCGTCGATTATTTCAATTAAAGACTGATCAACTCAACAGTTTTTCCGTAGTAATTTTTATCGCGGCGTGAATTGCAGCTTGAAAGTAAATTGAATGCGATAATTAACTGCTTTTGAAACGAGGGAAAGAAGCAATAAATTGTGACGATATTTCAGAAGCAGTTAGGAATTTGTCCTAGTCATATGCGATATTTTTATTAGGAAATGGTGACTTTTTGGCAATTCCGATTACGAATTGTTTTATTATTCAAAATAAGACAATTGGTATTCTTCTTTTGAAATATGCAATCATGTTATTTGAAGTGTTTTATTATAATTTTAAATTTATCTGTGCATATATTAATACTGTACCTATAAGTATTTATCTATTATAGTTTGTAGAGTTAGTTTTTTCTTAAAACTTCAACTTTACAATTTCCCGTTGTAAATAAATAGATTTATTAAAAATGTTCATTTCAAAATTATAAATAAATGAATTGTAAGGTTGAAATTTGAAATGTTTTAACTGAATTAGTAGGGAAATTTATGTTTACACATTTTTTTATTAAATTTATGGTCTACAGTCGCATTCAGTACTGATTTTGTGCGTGAAGTGACAATTATAATAATCTTCAGTTATCAAATTATGCTTCATAATTTCAATTTTGGTTATGATATGTTGGTAAGGTACACTGTACCATTGTATATGTAGATAATAAAATTATACGTTTTAAACAATTTTATTTTTTTTTCAAATTACATTAAAAATACTGGGGATATTTCGATATTTCTTCATTCAATCTTCGTTCGATTACAGGTAAGTTAAATTTACCATCTTCTACATTAAGACTCACATAAACAATCTTATTCAATTTCTTACATAATTTCGCTGCTATGTTTTTCGAAGTTTCTTCTATATTATTGCCTAAAAGTCTTGTAGATACTGGCTGTGGAGAATATTGGTTCTTCATGGCTAAAGATATGTCATTTAAATTCGGCTGCTTTTTGTAACCAATCCAAATGAAGACTGAGTCTAGCATTTTGATGACTTGGAACATTACGATGTCATTGTTCAATTCTGCACAAAAATTATGAAGCTCAAACGATGAATTGGTGTATTTTATATCTAATTTTGACGTCTTTTGGAGGGGAAGTTCCATTTCTGCAAATAATTATTGTATAAAAACATATGAAAATAGAAATAAACATTCCTTTGATGAATCCAAAATTCACTTTACAAATTTCGATTTACATAAATTTTTCAGTTAGAATTTTGAATTTATCATATGGGTTACGATTCACAACAATTTTTTTCAAATTTTCGTTTATTAGATGAAGAAAATGAAGAAAATTGACAATCTTAGCCTTTTTTAGATCGAAATAATACATTTTTTGTGCATAAAATTCTGTGCACATGAAATGCTCTGTTTTTCAGTCAAATTTAACATTTGACCTGAAAAACTGTCGATTAAAATGAGTATTTTATTACGGAACGATTTATTTAAAACAAAATAATATTTGTATTTTGGCAATACATTGAAATCTAAGCTTCCCTCTGTAATTTCATTTCTGTACTTTTTCTAAGAGGTTAAATCTGCCTCGAAGATCAACTATTTTATTTATTAATCATATCTATATCTCACTGTTAAGAAGATTCATTTCTATTTTCTACACTTGGTAAAAAAAATGCACCAAAAATACCGATTTTTCAAGCCGCCATAACTTGGTTGATTTTGATCGAAAAAGAATGAATTTTTGAGTTTTGGAAAGTGTGAAGTTTTTTCTTTCAGGGCGTGTGAGTTAATCCGACGCCAAATTCATTAGATTCCTATAAAACCACTGAAATAAAAAAATCTGACGTGAACATCACGTGATTTGTTTGTACATCATTTAATATATACACAAATTTATTCAATAGAGTTTTCTGTCACTCCAGATTATAATTAATATAATTTTAATAATATTCTGACATGTAAAATGTCAAACAAAATCAAAAAATTGACAACAGATTATTATTGCCCACTTTTTCATTTCAATTAAACTGATTGTTTTATACGGCAAATTCTGAATGTCTGTTATACATATAAACAGCACTTCCGACTCAGCCGATTGATACAAAAATAGTAGATAACTATTTTGATGCTACAACAAGTTCAAACACTAAATTTCAATATGCTATGGCAGATCATTCTATATTCAAGCAAAAAATCCAAAAAAAGTTTCAAGTAAAGTGCACTTCTGGCTTGGCCGATTCATACAAAAATAGCAGATGACTATTCTGATACAACATCAAGTTCAAATACTGAATTTCAACATCCTACGGTTGATCATTCTGGATTTATTAGAAAAATTCGAAAAAAGTTTCAAGTAAACTGCACTTCCGGTACAGACGATTGGAACCATAATGCGAGGTGCACTACTAGATCCTATACCAGTCTTAAATACAAAATTTCAACATTATACGTTGAACCAGTTTTGAGATTTGCGAGTTACGAACGCACGCACGAACATACGTACCGACATCAAGCCAAAAATAGTCAAAATGGATTCAGGGATGCTCAAAACGGATATTTTCATCAAAATCTCGATAGGTGAATTTTGTCAGTTTCACAATACTTAATTGTTACTTTGTACAAGTAAGTAAAAATGCACCAAAAATACCGATTTTTCAAGCCGCCATAACTTGGTTGATTTTGATCGAAAATGAATGAATTTTTGAGTTTTGGAAAGTGTGAAGTTTTCTCTTACGCTCTGTGTGAGTTATTCCGTCGTCAAATTTATTAACTTCCTATCACAAGAAAAAAAAATGTTCTTGATGTCAAAAAATGTCAAACTTTGACAACTTGTACCGGATCCAAAAAAATCAAATCGTGTATTTGCGACGATTTAGCGCGAAGTTATAAATTAGAAAAAAAAAAACATTTTGCCCTTTTTTGGTCATAACTAGACTAATTTGGCACGGAAATTTGAATTTTTTTCTTCAATAGTATTTAATTTAAAGTTTCATTAAGCCAAAATCACCTCCTGGCACCCGCCAATGAAAAAAAAACATCAATTTCCATGCAAAGTTAGCCGAGTTATAACCATGCAGCGCAAAATGTATTTTTTTTTTTTGGGTTTAATTCATAGCTTTGCGCCAAATTGTCGCAGACACTCGATTTTTTAACAATTTAAAGGAAAATAAATGAACTTGATTTCCTGGGTCGTGAAAGGGATCTACGATTTTTTTTGCACCTGTTGCAAGTGCGATGAAGTTAACGTTGGATTCATTTGCAAGAAAAAGCTTCAAACTTGCCAAAACTCAAGGATTCATCCATTTTCGATCAAAATTAACCGAGTTATGGCGGTTTGAAACTTCGGAATTTTGGTGCATTTTCAAGTGATGCGTTTAGTTTTTTTACCGAGTGTTTTAAAAACTTCACGTATTGAGATAAATAGTACATTTCTCACAAAATAAAATGGCTACTAGTTCATTGCACTTTCACAGATAACAGCTGAGACGGCAGTCGAAATTTGCGCTGCCATCTGTGTGCGTTGAATATATTATATATTGGCGACTAAAATTACCGATGGCGACGCTGCTGTAATACAAACATGGCGACTCTAAACGGTAATGTGTTTGACGTTGCATTCGATTTGTATGTATTGTATACTATATTTGAAAGGAATTTGAGACTTTGTTTGAATGTGAAAAGGGTTGTATTTCATCATTTTGGTAAATTTCAAGATTATATTTCAACATTATGTACTCTGTTTTATGGATTATTCTTTAATGATTCATATATTTGCAGATAAAGATGGATATGTTCGGAGGTTATGTTCTCCGGTTAGTATTAAGAGAACTCTTCAGTTACTTGAGTGCAACAAATGTATACTGCATATTCATATACAACAGCTCACATTGCTTATTTTTGGTTTAGCAGAATCCATAATGGTAGATATTTGAGAGTATCAGAGAAAATGAGAGGTTAGGAATAAAGATTAAAAAGGGAAATTAGTCTTGAAAAAGTCTGGTTTTATTAGGAATATTAGATCTGGAAAAATTAAGGAACGGAACGAACAATTAAAAAAGAATCAAAATCATAAGATATGACACAAAGAAAGCAACACACTACCACTACGTCTTATGACGCTTCATACACATTACCGTTTTGGAAGGTTCATATGACTGCTGCTAGAGGGCTACGAGTTAATTTTAGTCGCCAATATACTCGACGCACAGGGCTTCCACAAAAGATCGATCTGCCTCTGAGATCAATTATTTGGTCTATTAGTCATATTTTTATCTCACTGTCAAGTAAATTCATTTCTATTTACGGATTTCACGTATTTATGAAGATTAATAATATATTTATCACAAAATAAAATGGCTAGAAGTTCACTGTTCTTTATTCACAAATAACAGCTGAGACGGCAGTCGAAATCTGCGCTGCCATCTGCATGCATTGAATATATGTAAGTTCTTTCAATTTCTTGTTCTGTTCTTAGACAATTTCTTAATTTTCCTCCATGTTTTTTAAACTTTCTTGAGATCCTCATTCAATGATCTACGCCAGGTAATTCCTTGGAGGTACCATTCCAAGGCCCGCTTAGATATGTCGTCAGAGCATAACCCAAAAATCAGCTGTTATTTTCAAATATTAAGAGAAAATCATTCAACGATTTATTCGAAGAAAACGGTGGAATATTGAATGAAATTCAATTATCAATTTTAAAATAATGAATTCAGTGAATTTGGCTAAACCGTAGTTAACGGACGAAACTGAGGTTTGCTACGAGTCTAACAGATAGACTTCAAATACCAATCCGGCGATCTCCTTGAAATATTAGTCAACCTAAAAAGCTAGGATTAATTTACGTTTCTGGTAGAAGACTCATTAATTTATCCTTTTTTATTTCAGTATCTGAAACTGAATATTCAATTTGTTAGATTCGTAGTCAACTTCAGATTCGTCCATTCACTACGATTTTACCGTCAATTCAATTGAAAATAATGCTACAATTCTGAAAACTTCTATTCTCATACATAGAATACATAACCTGTAAATGTAACCAAACTAAATTTGGTAAAGCCCTGTTCAGACTTTGAATCTTGCAAAGTGGGCCTTGTCATTTCCTCATCTCATTGATAACTTCACGGTAATCTATATCTTTGGCTTTTATTGTTATTTGCATCATTTAACTCTTTTTATTGTAATTGCAATGTACAAAAGGCAGAAAAATATAGCAAATACATTTTTTTCTTTAATTATTGCTAGAAAACGAGTTTAACAAAAAAATAGACTGGGTTAAAAAATAAAGGGTATGTAGAGAGAGTCGTTATTTACTGTAAAAAAATTAAGAACAGAATATTTCTTTTGAGAATTTTTGAGAATTTAATTAGTGGTATTCAAACTGTAATCATTCAGAAACAAAAATTGAAATAAACAAAAATAGCGCTAGAGTGGAAACAATAAAATAAAAAAAGACAGTGCATCGAATTTTTGGAAGAGGTAAGAATACGGACCAATAATTTGAAGGAATTGACAATTCACATATCGAAATCATTATTCCATATGCTAAAAAAAAAATGAGAATTTGAAAAAAGTTATAAGAAATATTGTTGCTCTCAAAGAGTTCTATTACTGGTCAAATTTAAAGTATTCATTTCTGTTACATCCTGCATATTAGCCGTAGGCTATTTGCAATGAATAAATAAATAATCGAACATAAATGCATTTAAATCAAAATCTACTAAACAAATTGGAAAGCTACAAAGTAAATGTTTAATAATCACTGTGTGAAATTACAGCATGTATACATGCAAAAAATCTATTAATTCAGTACAGTGCATTTCACATACAATTTGTTTTTAGTGTCAAAGTAAATTTAAACATGAAAATGTATCAATATTAAATTGAAATATTGCTGAATCAGGTGAAACAGCTTTTCATATTAAATGTCATATTTGAATTTGACATAATTGCATCCGTGCATAGAATTTTATGAACTAAAACTAGCTTTAATAATCAGTTTATATTTTTGCTACAAATACAAATATTGTTAAAACTGTTTGAATAAAAGTTATGCGGGCTGCACACAGATGGCAGAACTAGTACTATACGACAGCGTTTTGTTTTGCTGTGTACAACGAGAACAATCGAAAAACAATAAATTATAAGTGTAAATAAATACTGTTCTACTTACTACTACGAATACCTTATTAACTTTATTAAATGATGATTACAATCACAAGATTAATATTTATAAAGTAAATTCACTACCAAGACTTGCAAATTGGTGCATGACAGTTGGATCAAGCACATTCATGCAGGGAAGCACTCAGGTTGGAAAGGAACAGCACAAAATAAAATATTTCAAGTGAAAAGGAGCTGTGAATTACGGATCATTTTAAGACATATTGTAAGTAATTTAGGATTTACTAAAATATTGGATTTGAATTTTACTAGCATCAGTAATATAATACAGTCAGGAATTTAATTAAATAATTAAATAATTCTTTAAGTTTAAGTTATTTGCCGATTTGAGTGTGTATAATATCGCATGTAACTCAAATGCTAGTGTTGAGAGTGGAATTTTTCTAACAAACAATTGAATTGTAATGATATCATTACTTTCAGGTATTTACTTGACCCGGTGCGTAAGTGCGTATGTTACACTTCAGAATGGTCTTGCGCAATAACTTCACGTTTTCACGGATCTCTCCCGCAACCAGCACAAGGGTTCAGTGTATATTTTGCGTTCCAAGTCGGCGACGCAGGCGTCATCTTCACCGGCGGAAAAGCGGCGTTCACTTGTTGACGAAGTAAATACGGTAAGTTCTATGTTTGATGTTTTTTTGTTTATTTAGTATTTCATAGCACGATTTTTTATCTCTAGCAGAAATATTTGAACAGTTGAATGAAAAATTACTGGAATGTATGATTTTTTGAAAAATATTGAATATAATTATAATTTTGAATGAAAAATATTATATTTGGATAGTTTGAGCTTCTATTAATTGCCAGAACAAAAGGATAAATATTTAAAAAATCTATTTTTGTTCACGTTGTTTAATGGTATGTTTTGGCGGATAATGGTTTTATGTTGTGTTTAGTATAATTAAAAATAAATATTAATTATTTTTTTCAGTATTAAATATATATTGTGAAGCAATAAATTTATTGATATTCTGAAATTTAAATTACGATATAGAAGTTTTCAATTTCCCATTATCAGTAATCGATTCAATATTTCTAAAAATAGCTTCACCTCTTTGGAGTATTATTATATTAAAATTAAAAGCCCACGATAATTATTCCATGAATAAATTTTATTTTATATTACAATAATAATATATATATCAATTGCGTGGTTGTTGACATGACAAATTGCTCTGAATAATTAGTTTTATGTATTGAAAATAAAATTAAAACTCGAGGAACATTTGCTCAAAAAGTGTGCAATATATCGAAAAATGTTGATCTAAAGTATACAAACAAATGTCTGAAAATTAGATTTATTACTGTTTGCAAAATATGCTTTTATATTATTCAGATATTAATAGATACTACTACATAAAATTGGATTGCTCTGTGATGCAAATCAATTGGATTCCCAGTAAATTCATCACAGATGATGCATAAATACCTTTGAGCATATAATCTATGGATAGAAATCGCGTTTTGTTGATTATCGGAAAATGTGAAGCCAGCATGATTACAATTAAATTAGAAATAAATTAACTTGAAATTTAACAAGGCATCATATTATCAAGTTTTTTAAAATTTTTATTCCATGTAAACTTTGATCTAAAAATCGAAAACCAACTGATATCCGGCAGGAGTTTCTCAAATTATAAGTCTGTCACCTGCAATATATTGGTTAGTGATATTGAACTCATAAACTTTTTTCGTTCGTCAAGTTTTTTACGAGTTTTAATTTTGTTCGTTTTATTTTTCAAAGATTTTCGTGTTTCTCATATTTTTCATTGCAAGTAATGCATGAACAATGCCTCAAAAAAAGAAAATCAATTGAATAGATTTAGCCTACAATAAAACAAAAAAAAAATATCCCTAAAATAGAACAACAAAATTATTAATAGTACAGTGCTACCGCGGAAGATGCTTGCAGTTTGCCTGGGTGCTATAGCCTTTAATTTCAAGATAAAGTAAATTTATTTTAATAAAAAAAAATATAAGAACTATTCATAGCAGTATGCTCAGGTAGTATGTGGTGTAGTTAATGTTTTTTGCATGATTAAAAACTCAAATAAAATGTAAACTGAGTTACAAACTGCTCATGGCAATATGTAGGCAGTATTGATGGAGCTTTCACGCAAGCGCTAACAACTGTTCAAAGTTTTAACACAATTGGATGAACGATGCGCGAATTATTCGATACGACTTGCGCGCTACCTATCGTACATTAATGGTGCTATGAAACTTTCACACAAGTGCCAATAACAACTATATGAAGTTCCAACTCAATTGAATGAACGATGCGCGAACGAACACCACTTATTGTATGTTGATGATACTGTATCAGAAATTGAAAATTTCAACTCAATCGGTCAAACGGTGTTGCAATCGTTCGTCCGACTGATACATAAGGTAATAAGATTTAATTTATATAAAATGGTTCAAAGTTTTTTCCAGTAACATAAATGCAGTAATATCGGGAGTTATAAATATAAATATTTATTTAAAAACCCAATAAAACAGAAAAAATGCGAGATTTGTTTGAATTTCTAGCTACAGCCTTATTTATGATCAGAAAAACTAGGTTCAGACTTGGTTTATTCCTGGACCCGCTTTAATTATCATTCATAAATGCAATTTGGACGTTAAGGATTAAATTCTGATTAATATTTAAACCTACTCGTACTCGTATCCTAGTTAAAAACTACTTTATTCTAACTTAAGTGTAAAAAATGAAGTAAATAATTTAAATAAATTAAAAAAAAATATTTTTCGCCAACTGTCAAAAAAACATGATATTTTTGTATTGTTATGGATACGCAAAGTTCGTGATTTTTTCACTAGTAAAAAAATGAAACATATTTTTTCACTAGTGAAAAAATGAACTTATTTTTTTACTAGAAAAAAAAAAATTTATATTTGCACACCTAGTCTAATATAATTCAGTTAAGTAATGCTACAAGGATAGAAACAAACAGGTATTTGACAAAAAAGAAATATGAATTTGTATACAAAACTACTTATTTTTGAATATAAAAATTAATTGTTGACAGTTCTTCATTTATCAAACAACAATTGCGCATACTTTTATTGACAATACCCAGGTGACTGCAAATTAATCATAGTTTGTACTTTTTTCCTACATTTTACTTAATAAAACAATAATTATTGTTGATCTATTATTTTTTGACATTTGGCGAAAAAATATTGTTTGTATTACGTGTGCGAAGTGATTGTATTTTGTTGCGCTTTCGAATGAATTTGATTGACATTCTCATGCGCAACAAAAAAAAAATCAGTTCGCACACTTAATACAAAAATAACTATTATAACGATTGCCACAAAAGTTTTTCCTTCGGCCGTGTGGTTTGAGGCAAACTTATATTTTTTTGGACAAATCTAAATGAAATGATTTATTTATAATATAAAAAATACAAATTAAGCGTAGCCTTGACCATGAACTGATCATAGCAGTTTTTAGTAAAGATTATTTTTTGTGTCTGGTTTTTTGGCAGTAACAATTTTGTTAGTCATTCCTTTTTAAATTATCTATTGAGTCAAATATTTATATAGTAAGCAAATAAAAATCAAGATAATGAAACTACTTCAGGTGCTTTTTTTCTGTGCATATTTGAAATATTATTGCTAATTTTCAAGTCATTTGAAGATTACAAGTTTTCCAAACTCCAGACGATTTTTGTCGATTTTTGTATTGGCATTGACAGACTAAATATTTTGACATGAATATTTGCTTAGTTTGTTGTTAAAGTAACAGCCTGTTATTATAATTTTTTGGAATAAATAATCTACCATGAGTTTCAGGAAATGTAATAGTTATCATAACAACCATTTTATGACTGCTTTGTAATTTCTATGTTTTGCTAATAGCATATCTGTTTTCTTAGCAGTGTCAAACAAATAAAAACGATTCAATAAGTTTTAAGAGGTGTTGGTTGAAACGTAGTATTAAATAGTCATTCAAGAAAAGTATATACTCGCTCTTCAGGTGTCGTGGCTATTTTTTTCTTTCGTGATTACAGTAGCACAATATTATTATTAACTCTGATAACAATAGCAAGCAAAAAGTAGTAAAAAACAACGGCTCGATATGGAAAAACGGATAATATGTAAAATATAATTTATTTACTTATTAGCTTCATAAAAATTGGTCCTTTAACTGAGTTTAAATATAATAAAGTTAAAACTCCATTTTCGTCTGTAACCTTCAAATTGCAATTTCTCGTGTGATACAAAAAAACTTCAATAAAACAGTTGAATTAATAATATAGTTCTATTGGAAACAAGTGAAGCTATCTAAGTCAGCTTTAAGTAAAAAAGTTTTCTTTTGTTTGTTTGCTAGCGCTTGGCGTTTGTTTTCTACTGCAATCAACCACGAAATATTGCTGTTCTCTTGTTTTTCTGAAGAAGCCTTGGTAAATAAGAATTGTCGAGGGAAACAAATACACAATAAGTACTAATAAATCGAAATAAAGCAATAATAGAAAAATACGAGCCTGATATTTTCTAATTTAATATGCTTCCAATCTTTCATACACAACTTAAACATAACCTTAACCAGCAATTCTTCTAAGTGATACGGGTTGCTGGGTACTGTTTATTTTATTTGTTTAAATAGTTTGTTGTTTTTTTATGGACTAACAATAATAATTAATTTTTTATATGAAAGAAATTAGAAGCGAAATAGGCAATCGCTGGTATATGTAGCTCTAATGACTGTCTGGTTGCATAAAAACGCCTTTAGTACCATTCTTTTACATGTACATAATCAGCGTGCGTTTATCGCTTTTTATTACTATTGTTTTGTTCAACCTTCTTCGGTATCATTTGTTTTCTAATTATTCTATCGTTTTCCATACTTTTTTCTTTTTAAACACAGCTATAATTACAATTCCCGATAATTTCTTCTGTAATTATTTTCCGCCTGTTTGCAGATTATAAAATTATACTGCACGATGTGTTCACCATCTATTATATACAATTTATGAACACAGGGTCAATATTTGCCTTTACTGGTTATTGTTTGAGTGTGTTATCAATTTTTAACCTTGTGATAAAGATATTTTATTTACATTTAAATAGAATATGGTAATAGTAGGTGAAGCCTCAACACAAAAAACAGACAACAGTGCTTGTTATTTTTCATAAAAATAAATGAAATAAAAGAAGAGAGTCCAGGCATAAATAAATAACAAAAATTTGGAGAAGAATATTAAATATCACATTCAATTTGAACATCATTTGTGATGCATAAACAACCTAATTTAAAGATGAAAATAGGAAAAATATATTATATCAATAAAAAAGTTAAAATTGTTAATATTTAAATTTAATTTTTTTGGTCTGGAGTCGTCAAAATCTTTCGGAGGTCGTTGGCTTTCTAGTCTTTTAATTGTACTACAATAAATTGTTTTCATGGAATTCATTTGCCAATTTATAATTATGCAGATTTTGAATTAACTTCTTGCAATATAAAAACAATTCTGAATGAATTAACTTTGTAAATTGCGAAGTTCTCGCTAACTTTAAATATGCATGACTCACAAGGTTCGAACAATTGAAGTAATAATTAAATTTCTACTTTAATTTATCTTGGAAACTGTAGATGATTATGTTTTTTGACATTAATTAAGTAATGTGATATTATTTTCCAAGTTTCTCATAATTAAAATTTTATTTTAAATTTTTGTCATTTCTTTTTACGTTTGAAGTTCTCCTTTTAAAATTTATAATTAATTAATTTAGTGCCATTTTTATGCTGCCAATTATAAAAATGACAATTATATTCATAATTAAATTTTTGGTAAAAATTTGCGCAGTTCTTTTGATTTTCAGAGTGTTCGCAATATCGGCAATTCTTTTGACTCATAGTTATTAAGCTTGATTAATCAAGATACTACGAATTATTGTTGATTATTGCCTGTAAGAATTCGGTATTTTATGGTGCACATGTGCGATTTTTAGTGAAAAACTAATATTAGACGTTGAAAAACAGTGTTTTTTCCATTTTTATTGTCTGCATCAAGAATTCTGTTTATATTTGGAATATTTTATAACACTGCCGGCCGGTGTGGTCTGTAGCTATGGTAACCAGGTATGTAATAATTATTTATTTAGGTCGAACCACGTATTGTACTTTCCTTTATAATTTAATGATTATTAATAATGGATGACAAATAAAATAATTGTGAGAAGCATATTTCGTGAAATATTTGCAAATTATTGACAAAAATCAAAGCTATCAGCTAATATGTAGGAAGAATTATTTGTAGATCAGGAAACCTCAAAATGTTGACTAACTTTATTGTAAATAATGGGTATTACACTCACCTTTGGCTCGTATTCTGAACTTTAACCTCGTGTAATTTTGTAATATAGTTTACATTATACTTTGATGAAGAAATAAACCGTTTTAATTTTTTTTTTTCATTGAGTCTTGAGGAAATTGGAAACCTTGTAGTATATGAAATTTGGAAATTTGAGAAGATAGCATATTTAAGTTGTCTCTCAAACAGTGGGTCCTATTTTTCTACAAATTCAATTTCGATTTGCATTTCATTTATTCATTCGGGAAATGCGTATAGAAAAACTCCTATAAATATTATTGGACACATTTTTAATTTTACAAGTGTAATATTATATGGGAGATGAAATTTCAAAAATTAGTTTAATTTTAGTTAGTTGTCAACCACAAGGTCTATCAAATGACAGTTCAGTAGTTATATAACCTCAAAATATTTCTAAATAATGATCGAAAAAGTTAAATAATTTTTATTTGAATTTTAATTACATTGCGTGAACCTATTTCACTCTTAAATATTGGTAAATATCGACATATTGCTTTAGTTTATGTCATATGAATCTGCAAACATTCAGTGAACAGAGTATAGTGTGTTGACCCCTAACTTTCATACAGCTGAATAATGGAGTATTTCTCATCCTGAATAAATAAAATAGCGCCACAAATCAATGCACACGCTGGAATATCGTTATTTCAAAGCATCCGTTGTATTATTCTCCAGAATATTCAATGTAGCCCTAATCATAATCAGACTTCATGGAAGGCCAGGCCTAGAGAATAATTGAAACATTGTGACAGGTAACAGAGCAGGCAATGTGATGTTAACAAGAAAATCAATAGCTACATAACGTTCGCATATATTACGAACACGCATCCATATTTTCAACAGTTGCGAAACATTAAAATGCGTACGAGATATGAATAAATTGAACATCGGGGGGAACTGCCCCAAATGTGCTCCGGAACGATTTGTAGGGATGCTACATGAAACAGAAACAGTTATTTTGCACACTAAGCTGTTTAGACTATCCACCAGGACTAGAGATTCACACTATCCCTGGTGGAGAGCATATATATGTCCAACTGGAAACAAGGTTATTATCGTGCGTCGCGACGCTTGTCCTAAAAAAAATTATTACATTTTTCCCCAAATAAATACAAAAAAGGTGTTTAATTTCTTTCAGTAACAAGTTTTTGTTCATTTATATACCGGAAGTTGTGTTTTATCCAGTAAAAGTTCGAAGAAACAATTTACTTTTTCTCTACATTGTAGACTATTTTTGGCTTTTTCAATTTCATTCCTTTGCCACACGAATTTACGACCCTCGGTTTAAGTTACACATCCACGAAATGTCCCTAGACATCATTCAACTTTTATATCCCCTGTTAAACATTTGAACATCGCCAAGTCAAACGGAGGACAATTTTTCGAGCACGTAAGAATAAAAATTCTAGAATTACTTTCATAAAACTTGAACTTTGCTTGATTTGAACAAACAATTAGTTTTTTTTGGTTCAAGACCTTTTCTAGTACTTTAGGCAACCAGAATGACTCCGAAGCATTTTGTGACACTGTTGCATATGTAGGAAACAAAAATTTGTAATTTTTAAAATGAATTATTTTTATGCGACTCTGGACGCGTTAAACGCAAAGTACAAAGCGTTAAAAGTAGAATATAACAGAATTACGAAAAAAAATCCAATCTAACTTTACAATAAGTGGACTGGAAGGGGCTGCTATCCTCTACTTCAATGAAATTGTTGGATTTGAAAATAATTGGCTCAACTAGCGGCAAAAATGCCTCCAAATTGCCGAATGTTTTTGGAAACAATTGCAAGAAAATATGGCCTGCTAAGTATGCTCTGAAGATAGGTTGAAATGTGTGCGTGGTGTCGCAGCCATTCAATAATGCATAAATGTTTTTCTTTTGTTTTAGAGACAATAGCGCACAAGTGTAGAGCTCTTGGTTTGCTGTCGTACTGTCAAGTGGTTTACTCAATTGTTTTGTTTCTTCAGACTGTCTTTTGTTTTTTATTTTTGATTAAATCAGAAATGAGAAACTGAAACAATTGGATTGGGAATGTAACTCCTACGATATATATTACACAAACAATTTAATATCAGTGGAGCTCGTAAATCAAACGTTGCAACATTGTGATTTTTTGTTACTAGCTTTCAAATTTCCTGCGTTGGAGAAAATCGGCGAGGTTCAATTTTAATACATGTATTGGAGGTTGCGCACTTCACTGTACTATAAAGTCATTATGGTTGCATACTACACTTATAAGCGAATTATGATCAAAATACTCTAATGTAATTTTGGTTGCATAGTATATCAGGACTGGCAAAAAAAAAACAAAATTACTCAGAAAAAAAACTGGTCGAATATAAATCTAATTTGTATTGTATTGTGAGTTCCTATGAGAGTAAACGTGCATCGTACAATGCTTTGAAGGCATTATGATTGCACAGTGTGCTAAAACCACCCGGGTTGAACTGCCTACATGCAACTGGTCGAGCGAAATAATCTAAATAACAAAATGCTTTTAAGTGGTTTTGGTTGCAATATAATTAAGTCTAAATTTGATTCACGCATGCTTTGGAGTCATTATGGTTGCATAATTACTCAAAAACTAGTCAAAGAGAGCTTAAAACTTAGGATATTAAAATTATTTTCATTTGTCATTTTTTGTACATAAAAAATAGCATACAATTTTTTTTCCAATATTTAAAGAATTTGACGATAAATTATTTTTGCAAACTGGTCAAATAATATTTTAATTAAACTGCCATTTGAACCGATAAAAAAAATATAGTCACAGTCATAAAATATTCTAGGTCACGTCGTAGTTTACTTAAATTTATTTAAGTTTGTTATTTGTTTGACTATTTATTTTAATGATTATCTGAAGTTCATTTTAGAATGAGGGAGAGTAATAAATCAAAATTTACGAAAGTAGTATTGAATTTTTATTATTTGTAAATAATTCTACAAGAAAAATAATAATAACTTTACTAGGATGGTCAAAGAATGCCGCAACGAGACTCACACACCGTACAATAGAAACACTGCTATAAACGTTCCGATAATCTATTTGATCGTTACATAGACGTAGATTTGTGGCAATTCATGATAATTTTTTTGACTGTAAAATTTTATTGACTTTAGGAATTTGTTTATCGAAATAGAATCAATGTACTTTACCTCGAATCACAGTCTTCATAAAATCATTCAATCTAAAAGACTTCGCCCTCCCTTAGTTGCTATTGGTTCAGGAACTTGACCATCTTTTTTTTCCGTAAAATACGAAAAACTGTACTTTTTGGTACTCTCGTTATGGTAAGCACAATTCTATAAGATTTTCAATACTTCTTGCCAGTTGCTGATGTTTAAGAACGTCATACACATTTAATATTGTAATGAATAGAGCCCCTACAGTTAGACTTTCTTCTCAACACGCTGCATAAACGGGTGGCAAACGCAACTGAGTCATATGCGCTAAGGATGTTATAGCATTAGATAAAGCACAGCTGACTCGTCCGCCATTTTGGAGCTCATTGCCGTTTACCGATGAATGAACTTTAATATAATTTAGTAAAATAATTGCAAATGACGGGCTGCTCCGGGCCCAGTTGTATTATTCATTCAAGATACGGGTTCTGATTCTACAGATGAGTAGTTTTTATTTCTCAATACATCATTTGAATGTGAAGAAATATATTCCGAGTTACTTAACCTCAATTTAATTTTCGAATTTAACTGTTCGATTCTAAGAGGCTGAGTGAATTATTCAGAGTAAATGTCAGCATTATTGCAAAAATATTTGTGCTTCGGTAATATTTTTAATGATTTGCTACTAAATTGTCATAATTTCCTGAAGTTTTGCAATATTGCAAATTATTTGTTAGAGCCACTACACTGTTGTGAGAGGTATGGGAATTAGGAATTTTGAAATTTCAAACAAAAATGAAATCATCAGCTGCAATTCCAAATGAGCTAACAAGAAAAATACAAGAAGCAAGTAATTGTGTTTCATTCGATTTGAACTATTTTTTTAAATTTTTATTGTATTTTCTATGATTACCTTAACTGATATCTTAAAAAAACTTTTTTTTCTTTGCTTATTATTATTTATTATTCAACCTGCTTTGACCAACGCAGATATGTAGGTACTTACTTAGGTACCTATTTGTTTAAATCACCATATTACCTACTTTGACTTCATAATCTTATATACTAAAAGGCCAAGTGTTTGGATTACAGAAAAACTTTGCCCTAAGCCACAGCTTAAACCAAAATTCGGATTATTATGATTTTTTTTTTACAAATTTGGTATTCTTGAGGAGGAGTGCCTTTTGAGGGTCTAAATTTTTTCCGTCTTATAGATTTTGTGCAAAAAATCAAAAACCGACGAAAATTGGACAAAAAAAATCAGATCCAGTTGCCAGGAATTTTTAATTGTTGAACATCAATGTCATCTGACAGTTTTGACGTTTGAATCTCAATATTATCACATTAAATATTGTAGAATTTCTATATTATTCACGGATATTATGTATTATCATATTAATTACAAACATGAGCGAATAATTCTTGATACATTTCATGCTTCTATTATGTTTAAATAATGAGATAACTATTTTTATGACGTTTAAATAAATTCAGTATTGCCAACTTATTTCCTACGGAGAGAATGTACATGCGTACTTGCTTTTACGCAAAATTCCAATTCCAGTTTACAACAATGTACACATCTCGCAAATAAAAGGTTGGTAGTTTAAATGAATAATATTAACAAAATGACAATCTTATGTGATATTTTTTAGACTAGGCTCAAAAATTTTCTGAAATAAAGTAATGTGTCACAATATTTATGCATTTTCAACACAAAACAAAGAACAGGCATAATTAGAAGTGACCTATTACTTATCCAGTTTGGATGTTCCTATTCACATGAAATATAAATTTGGACATGAAATATTTTCTTGATGATTCTTCTTTCAATTCTGACATATTAAAGCTGTATTCTTTCGTTCACGGAGAACTGATCTAACTGATCTGGTTCACTATGTTCATGTTCATTCGTTTACGGATCATTCATCCCCACTCCAAATTTCAACTACTGCAGATAATACGGAAATTATTTGAATGTTGTATGTTTATCCAGTAGTGATCATATTGAGTACTCGATGAAATTATGTACGCATAACATCAATTTATTCAACTAGAACTCATTATTAATTTTTTATACTGAAGAATCTGGAGCTTGTAGATATTATGTATGGTTATATGAATAAAACATTAAATTGGATAATTTGTAATGTAATTTAGGCTTTCATAAAGCTTATTTCAATTAAAATTATTTTTTTGACATTTACAATGAAATGTCAGTATTGCCAACTTATTTCCCACACAAAGACTGTACATGCGTACTCGCTTTCACGCAAAATTTCAATTCCAGTTTACAACAATGTACACATCTTATAAATATAAAGTGAGTAGCTTAATTGAATAATATTAACAAAATGACAATTTTATGTTATATTTCTTAGCCTATGCTCAAAAATTTTCTGGTATAAAGTATAATGTCACAATGCCCATGCATTTCAGCACAAAATAGAAAGCAGGCATATTTTGTGCGATATAAATCCTTTCAAACAAGCGATCGCATAAGTTTCAAGATGATTTCAACATGTAATTGTTATAAGGAAATCGATTCTCATAATCAAGAGATTAATTTCTGTAATTTAAGTGTAACTTCATGTAATATTTTCAAGGTTATGCTCAAGGACTTAATGAAAGCTGGTATTGCAGAATGCTTGATAAATACGATTCCAAAGTGATATTGTTAAAGAAAATTCAATTATTTGTAGTCACTGAAGAAGAATTAATAAAATTTGAAATGTTTGCTCAAGTGATATGAATTAATTTCACTGATACTAATTCATCTATCCTTCGACGATCCATCATTTGATTATACTATTTTCAAGATACGATTCATACTCTAATCTATAATATTGTTCCCCTGTAAAATAAGTACTGAAGAATAAATGCCACTTGGAATATGTCAAGTAACTATAGTTTGGTACATGTGGTGAATATTCTGCAATGAAAAAATAAATATTTCGATTAACTTTGTATTTGAGATTATGCAGAAGATAATCCTCCTAAAGCCTGAATTGCGCTGATGAAACACGATAAGTTTGGGTGTAAACGATTTAAATAATAAAATAATACTCAGATAAACTGTACGTATATACCAATTCTGTATATCCACTACAATTATTCAACAATATTGAAAATTTCTCAAAAAGTGTAGGAGACACATGATATAAATAGATTAAAAGTAGTTATTCTAGAAAGAGTTTTCGCGGAAAATGTTGGTAGATTACACGGGTTACTGTAAGTAAGAATTCACTGTTGTAATCAGCTGATTTCAAACAATCAACACAGACATCTGTTCCAACAGTTGGTAACATTGATAGGTGTGACGTAGACGCTTGGGTGCGCATGCGTAAGATAGAGTGGATAGAGATCTTTTATAAGAGTCAGATATTATTCTTCTTTTAGTGTTTGTTTAAAATATCTGTTATTGTAATATATTGTAATCGTGAAGAACATGAGTGTTTTATTAAATATAGAGGAATCGGATAACGAGTAGTCAGATGATATGAAATATCAGTGTGGCCAACTTATTTCCCACACAGAGACTGTACATGTGTACTCGCTGTCACGCAAAATTTCAATTTCAGTTTACGACAATGTACACATCTTATAAATATAAAGTGAGTAGCTTGATTGAATAATATTAATGAAATGACAATTTTATGTTATATTTTAGGCTATGCTCAAACATTTTCTGCAATAAAGTATAATGTCACAATGCCCATGCATTTTCAGCACAAAATAGAAAACAAGCATATTTTTTGCAATATAAATCCCTCCAAACAAGCGATCGCATAAGTTTCAAGATGATTTCAACATGTAATTGTTATAAGGAAATCGATTCTTATAATCAAGAGATTTATTTCTGTAATTTAAGTGTAACTTCATGTAATATTTTTAAGGTTATGCTCAAGGACTTATTGAAAGCTGGTATAGCAGAATGCTTGATGAATACGATTCCAAAGTGATATTGTTGCAGAAAATTCAATTATTTGTGGGCACTGAAGAAGAATTAATGAAGTTTGAAATGTTTGCTCAAGTGATATGAATTTAATTCACTGATACCTATTCATCTATCCTCCGACGATCCATCATTTGATTATACTATTTTCAAGATACGATTTATACTCTAATTTATAATATTGTTCCCCTGTAAAATGAGTACTGAAGAATAAATGCCACTTGGAATATATCAAGTAACTATAGTTTGGTACATGTGGTGAATATTCTGCAATGAAAAAATGAATATTTCGATTAACTTTGTATTTGAGATTATGCAGAAGATAATCCTCCTAAAACCAGAATTGCGCTGATGAAACACGGTAAGTTTGGGTGTGAACGATTCAAATAATAAAATAATACTCAGATAAACTGTACGTATATACCTATTCTGTATATCCACTACAATCATTTAACAATATTGAAAATTTCTCAAAAAGTGTAGGAGACACATGATATAAATAGATTAAAAGTAGTTATTCCAGAAAGAGTTTATTCACTGTTGTAATCAGCTGATTTCAAACAATCAACACAGACATCTGTTCCAACAGTTGGTAACATTGTCAGGTGTGATGTAGACGCTTGGGTGCACATGCGTAATATAGAGTGGATAGAGATGTTTTGCAAGAGTCAGATATTATTGTTCTTCTATTGTTTGTTTATAATATCTGTTATTGAAATATATTGTAATTGTGAAGAACAAGAATGTTTTGTTGAATATAAAGGAATCGGATGACGAGTAGTCAGATGATAGAACAGCTGTCAGCATTTTCATTGCTTCATTCATCGATTTCATTATTTTGATCAATCCTTAAATATTGTATCCGATTGAATAGGCACTTCGAACAACTAATATTGATTCAATGAATAATTTTGCTGTTCTCATCAACAAGACTGCAACAGCAATTTCTTTCAAACTAGTACTGTTATTGTTGTGAGTATTATGATCATATTATCAACAATAATTCCTGAGTAGAAATCATCGATTGTAGATTATTACGGGCAACTATCATTTGTTGTGATCAATTCAATTTTGATTTTAATTGTGAAGTTATTGCTGATTTATTAGATAAACGATGAAAACTTGGTAAAAATTAGTGTTGTCATTTACTAAATTCCAATTGTGATCAATGGTTGATTGTTGCAATCGGTAGAATCACTATTCAATGGATATTGTATTATCAACCACATACTATGATGGAAAAGTAATTAGTATAATCAACAAAAAATGCTACCTACTAGCCACTATCAACAATTGATAATTAGGATTACCTTCTAAATCTTATTCTCATCCACTCAATCATTATAGGGATAAACAAAATATTGTTGCAATCGATTGCAAACTGATAGCTGTGGTCATTCAATAACCACTGAAGTGAAAAAATTCCAAAATACAAAGCGTAGATGATTTTATTTAACAATTCAGGGTTGTTTTCTGATTTATTTCTATTGTAGTCAGAAAACAACCGATTGATTCTCTATTCAAGCAATTTATTCTTCATCTTTTAATGCTGTTTCAGATGTGAAATATGAGTCGGCATAACAACTGAGACGTTGATTATATTTACCAGTTCTTCTGAATAAATACATTCAGGCTATTAACTTGAGTCTTAACTTTCAATTGATTTGGACAAATTCGCTTCGGATTTAAAATATCCTTGGAGATGTATTTGGAGCCAATTTGCTTTTTGTAATAAAATTTCGCACAAATATATGGAAGTCAGGTTCATAGCGTTTCTGCTTGTGTGGAAATAAGCATCCCGAAAAAAGTTTGAGTTCTCAAAATTACATTGAAGATAAAAAACGCCCTTATTCTTTGTTCAGACCTGGAAGAGAAGTTTCTTATTGAACTCGATCATTGTGTCACATCGTATATCCTGATTTTGTTACAAGGGTCGAAATTGATAGGAAAATGAACTTATTGAATGGCTTATAAATCAGGTGTAGAAGACAATGGAGAAGAAATGTGTATTATTGTAATAACTCTCAATTTTTTTTTCCGCTATTGGTATGCAACTCCATCCAAAATTGAGATCAAAATCAACCACTGAGATGCATTAACAAAAAAGTATAAGGACAGTTAATGCTTTCAATGAATCTCTACGTTTCAGATCCTACTGAACTAAAAAAAAACATAATTTAAAAGAAAGTCAGTCGTTGTGTTTGTTTATTTCTAAAAGCACGATAACTTGAGAACGGCTAGAAATTTTCGACTAGAATTTCACATTCAAATTTTTTATCAAAAAAATAAGTTCATATTCATGAATAAGATATATTCAATCGGTGGTACCAAGACTTCTTTGATGGAACTTTAAAGTTCTTTGCGTTTATTTCATAAACGGTTATACTTATCCAAGAATATAATAGTATATTGTGCAACAAGTGCGATAAGTTTTCGATTGCCCTCGAGAGCGAAGTGGGCAATTGACAATACTGCATAAGTTGGGGATACTATTTTTTATTACGAATGCAGGATTGGTACTATCTTGCACTTATTTTTCCGAGTGATAAATGGTTTGCGTGCAACAAGTTTACTTGTCGCACATAAATTATACCTGGCGCACTCAAAAGCCAAAGAGCTATTTACGTGAGCAAAGTAGTACGCATTCTGCATGAGTGATAAAAAATAACTTTGATTGATTCCTTCATGAATTGGCACAGCATTCACCTGGAACATTTCCCAAAATAATTTGCGGTTTTATTTCATTTATTATAAAATTCGATAAATTCTTTTAAAGTAGGGAAATAATTATCATCAATGTGAAATAAGAATTATTTATACTCATATTTGGACGTCGCAAGCCAAGGTTTGACGATGGTAGCGTTGACGATGAGTTCGACAGAACATGTTGCAAATTAGAAGGAACAACATGAATGTACAACAAATAAATGATGTTCGCCAACTCTTACATTGTTGCAAATTCAATACATGAAGTAAAGTATTTCTACAGGGGTATTAGCAATTTGAAAAACTTTCGCAGTTTTCGATGCAAGAATAGAGCATGTTAATTCACGCACCACGGTTTTATATATAGGACTTGACACTAGCGTCTCACTACCATTGGCAAGGAATTGACTCTTATTGAGGTATTTAGTTATTATCAGTTCCTCAAGATGTGAGAAGCTGTATTATATTGTAGTTGATGATTATAAATCTACTTATGATAATAGTTGAAGGAAGATTGAGAAGAACATCCATTTGTCACAAGTTCAAATATCCATTTTTGTTAATACAAAGGAATTAAATGTGATTATTATGAAATATTAGGAGCTATATTGCTATTTGATGGCAATATTTTGAATATTATTGATATTGAGTGCTATATATCAATGAATTTTGGGATGTAAAATTAAATATTCAATCCAGACCTGAATTATTCGAATCGCTGTTTCTTGTCTTTCTGATGCACATTTTCTGTTTTCCTCGCACACTTATTTTGTCGATCGTAACGCCGTCTGTAGTAGTTTGAATAACTAATAAGCTGCTTCAATAATGAATACCTTTACTAGTGAGTATCAAGACCTATGTATAATATTGGAAATTGTGCGGCAAGAGTGGTTCTTTTGAGAAGATAGTTCTACTAGAGAAACAATCTTGCCATCTCGTCGCTAATTCTTAAAACGAATGAAATCGATGATTTTCTTAAGGATTTATACCTGAATATGATTGGGAACTGTCAATCAATGTAATCACGGGCAGAGAAAAGTGTAGTAATATAATACGAATCAGAGGAACTACGTGAGCTTAGTTCACATCCGAGATTGATCTTGTCAAGGAAGAATTCTTTTCAGAGAGGCGGTACATATTTGGAGCTGCGACGCCTAGAGTCTCTGTAATTCGTGAAGAAGTTGAAATCAATAATTTTTCTCCAGATAAATACATGAAATAACAGTGAGAATTGTCTATGAAAATAGAGTGAAATCACGAATAGGGAGAAATGCAGAAATATAATATGGAGCAGGAGAATTCTGTACGCTAGAATTATGATTAAGATTATTCTTACTAAGAAATTATTATTGCCGGAGGCGGTTCACATATGGAGCTGCGAAGCCTAGCGCTTAGACCTGCGAAGCAGGTCGAAACGCTAGTCCTATATACTAATTTGCTTAAATTTTTTGAATTAGAACTGTCAGTTGTATGTTCCCAAAAAAATTTTTATCCATCGCTACAGCTTAAACGGTATATTTAATTTTGTTCATTTCTTCTCTATTCAATACATCTTAATTAGGACTAGTGCCTTTTATATATTTGGATACCATGACATGTATAGTAATCACAGGAGAAGGCCAAAACCATCGATTACAATTGTCAAAAATGACAGTTCACCGGCCGTCACAATATTCTCAAGTTATCCCTGACAAAAAATTAATGAACATCGGGTCGCTTCTGTCAAGTTTGACATACAGGTATTTGAAATATTTCTCAAAATATCACAAAATTCACTATTTAATATACATATTATGTATTGTTATATAAATAAAATATTCAAATGGATAATTTGTAATGTATTTGAAGCTTCCATCAAGCTTATTTTAATAGAAATAAATTTTTTGACATTCAATAAAACGTCAGTATTGCCAACTTATTTCATGAGCAGAAACAGCACATGCGTACTCGCTTTTACGCGAAATGTCAATGCCAGTTCACAACAATGTACACATCTGATAAATAGAAAGTAAGTAGTTTAATTGAATATTATTAACAAAATGACAATCTTATGTAATATTTTTCAGGCTATACTCAAACTTTTTTTGAAATAAAGTATAATGTCACAATACTAATGCATTTTCAACACAAAATAGAGAACAGGCATATTTCGTACAATATAAATTCTCTCAAACAAGCGATCGCATAGGTTCCAAGATGATTCCAACATGTAATTGTTATGAGAAAATTGATTCTTGTAATCAAGAAACTTACTTTTGTAATTAGAGTGTAATTTATGTGATATTTTTTAGGTTATGCTTGAGGATTTACTACAAGTTGTTATAGTAGAATGCTCGATGATTACGATTCCATTTGTTATCAGGAAATCAATTCTTTCAATCAAGAAACTTACTTTTATTTAAGATGCCAACAATAGCTCTTTTCATAATTGGAATTTTTTTGTGCGCATGCCTGGACATCCGCCATGTTTCTTGTGCACTCAATACTTAGATAAGCCGTTGATACTATGTTTTCAATGTGAGATTTTAGGAAATTCATATTTGATTTGATTCAATTCAGTTTTGATATATATTTACAGTAAAATCATGATACAAGCTTTTTAATGAAAATATATATTGCTATCAGTTCACAAAGAGGCAGAATAGCGCTGTTGTTATGGAATATGTCACAGCGATATGCGTAGTAAGTGATTCTTGGACAATTAATATTATTTAATTAGCTTCCCAAAGCCTTGTCTTGAATTTCGTCGAAAACTTATCAAATCAACGAAGCAAAAGTATCTGAAATTATGTCCAGAATGTGTTAAATGTGATCTATTACTGAATTTTTTGATTATGACCCTCTGTATTCAGAATTAATATTGTATTGAATAATTTGAGCCTAATATGAAAATAATTGTCATCCTAGCGTATCAATAAGTTATGCTTTATTACCACCATGAGGACTAGCATAACATCTCAATCATCGTCGTTATTGGACCATCAATTACTCTTTCATATTATTTAACTGGTAATAGTGGTAGTGATCGTTGTTGCCCAGCCTTATTTATAAAAAGTATTCTGGCTTTTGCGACCAATTTTTTTAGATATTTCTCAAATCGAATATATCCATTCAGGATCATCAACGGAATGAGGTTATTCATTGGTATGTATTCATAATTATCCAACTTACTCCGTATTTTATATCGTAGAGTCAAATAAATCATCAAGAAAAGTATTCGAGATGAATGGACCATAAGCATGTATTCATGAATACACTAGACAATTTATCTTATATTTAAGAATATTTAAGAAACATGCATACAATAAATTCATAATTAGCGCTGCAGGTTGAAGAGAAGTTCAGTCAGTCTACTTGGTAAATTATAGTTTTGTGGTGATATTGTTGAAGAAAATTTAATTATTTGTAGGTACTGGAGAAGAATTAATAAGATTTGAAACGTCTGCTTGAGTGATATGAATTCAATTCACTAATACTAATTCATCCATTTTCTGACGATCCATCATTTGAATATACTATTTTCTAGATACGATTTATATCCTGATTTACAATATTGATTTCTTGTAGAATAAGTACTGAAGATTAAATGCCACTTGGAATATCTCAAGTAACTATAGTTTGGTACATGTGATGAATATTCTGCAATAAAAAAATAAATATTCTCATCAACTTTTTATTTGAAGTTATGTAGAAAATAATTCTCCTGAAAACTGCATTGAGCTGATGAAACACGATAAGCTTGGGTGTGGACGATTCAAATAATAAAATAATACTCGAATAGATTAAACGTATATATTCTGTATAGTATAAAAAAGTGACCAATTTGATATTTATTATGGATGTTCCTATTCACTGGGTAAATGAAATGGAAAATGATAAGAGATAATCACTTGATGATTCTGCTTTCGATCCCAAAAATTCGATCGATGTACATATACTGCAAATATTCATTCAAAGTTTGATATAAAGACAATTATATCATACTGCTATATACCGTTGGAAGATCCTTGGCTATATCAAGTTCATTGAAAAGAGTAGCAAATCCCAGTAGTTCTAAAATTTCGATCTGAAGTTTCTGACATCTAATAGCCTAGGCTCTAATGTTTATTCATGAGCTAATGATTCAATGCGTAGTAGATAAATCTGATGTATGCACTAGAGACTTGAATGGCATTGTTGAATTCAAGAGTTCATTGTTGTACACAGGTTATACACAACAAATGTAGCCTATATGGATTACAGAAGATATGTACCAAAAGATACTCAACTTGGAGGAGTTCTCAATGATAATTTTGTACATAATATTCCATTAAAATATTAGTGAGGTGCTCTTTCTACGTTTTAAATGTATAGATCAGACATTAACATATATATTGCAAGGACCAACCAATCCAATCGTACATTTTGTTGAGGTACAACAATGAAACATGCAATCATCAGCAGATTATAAAATCCCTTTCAATCAATGATCATTGATTGGTGAGAACCATCAGTCCGTCACCTAACAATGGATCAAATAGAGTAATGACATTAGATTACGACAATGGGGCCATCAATCTGAACTTTTTATTTGTTTAAGAATATGAATCAAATATTTCTTAAGGAACTAACTGTACCTAAATATTTTGTGCAATAATCTATGAATCATCAAATGGATCATGTTACAATATGATGACACAAATTCATATTATAGTATACATAGTTCTATCAATTTCGTGTTTGTAGTATTTTTATATTTCTCCTAAAAGCTGCATTGAGCTGATAAAACACGATAAGCTTGGGTGAAAACGATGATGAAAGTATCATTTGTCATAATTCATTCTTTCTCAAATTTTGAGATACAAACGGAACGTACGCATACACTTCTAAACCGTTTGTGCGCATGCGTCAATTGTCAATTATTAATCTGTTGCTGCAAACTAATTTGAAATCTAGAAGTGATGTTATTCTATTAAACTTTCGTATGCGAATAGAGTCTTCCATTAGACCATGAGTAATTTGGGTAGATTTTTACAATTGGCAAATAAACATAAGCGATACTCTATCTGGTGGCAGAATTTCAAACTAGTGATGTTAGGATAGATTTGGCGGGCTACATATATAATATACGTGAGCTTAAAATCAAATCAATAAATCATATTCTATATTCGGTTATTTAATTAGTATTCATAAAAAACATATATGAGATAATAATTCTGAATGATTTTAGCAAAAATTCATCAAAAAATATTGTGTAAATTGATTGAAATTTCAAATACAAAAATTTACCATGGAGGATTATGTGTAGTAGTAATGACTGATGAAGCCATAGCCCACGCATTCGCTTTCTGACAGTTGATATAATAAGGTTGTTATTTCGTTTTGTTGTACTTTTTACTTTTAAATTGAAAAGGAAGATAGAATCCAAAGTTTTAGAGTTTTTCAAAATCTTTTCTTTCATCCAGGACATTTCAGATATTGCAACTGGTGAATATTTTTGTCTGGATTCTTTCCTATTTATCCAGGTATACTTTACAAATACAAATTATCTTCAAATAATTGATAGATTTTTTGAAACAACAAACAGTGCAACTAATAAGTACTAATCTAATGTTTATTTAACAAAATTAAAAGGCATTCTCGAGCCACTTCAACTTTTCAACACATGGTACACAATAAAAAAAACTGCTGTCATATGCTTGCAACTGTCGCTGTTTTCTGCTTTGCAAGAACAACTCATATTCTCAATTTCCTAGTGGTAGTTATAAAAGTAAAAAGAGATGGCGCCACAGATATTCAAATAAATTTTCCAGTGGCACTAGAACGGTGGGGACTACAATTTTATATTCAGGAAAAAGCAACTTTAACATAACCTAAAACGAGCTTTCCAGGTCAATTAGTATTGGAAAACAGTAAATCAGTGTTTTTTAGTTCAAAAAATACAAAACTTAACCTAAACCAAGCTTTTTAAGGTCAAGTAGTATTGGAAAACAGTAAATTAGTATTTTTTCAGATCAAAAAAAAAAAACAGTCAGAATAAAACCTAAACCAAGCTTTATAAGCCAACTAGTATTGAAAAAAATTCATTATTGTCAGCGAGCCACACACTTGTACGTATTTAGGTGGAATGCTCTTTGTTTGAAAGCCACTGACTAGAGCAATACATGTACAAGGTACGCTCATGCGCACGTCACTAGGTTCGTAGCATAAAAGTGAGCCGTAATTTGTATTCGTATTTTTTTCTATCAAATATTTTACAGCTTTTACAATACTTATTGTTTAAGCGATGTGAGAAAATGAAATTTTATATGTTCACGAAAAATTAGAATGTCGTGACATGAAAATATTTTAAATTTATAATGAGACAGCAGATTCTAAAATATTGTATCAATCTATATAATGGATAACAATGTATGAAATAGTATATTGCAGGGAAAGTATCAAGTTCAATGAATAATTGTTAGAAGTGATCAAAAGTATTTTTTTCTATGGTTCATTTATGTCATGAATGGTCCAAGGGCTCTTACGGCATTACGATTCAAGTCTTTCAATAGACTGAAATGCGAATATGATACACTCACAATGAATATAGATTTCACAACAAGTTTGCTAAAAATAAAGTCAAGAAATAGGAGCAACAAATATAGTCACATATTAACCGAATGGAAGCAAATTTGAATCTTCAAAATAATCTGTTTATGATGATCGATAAGCAACTAATAAATGATGCAACTGACACATAGCCAAGTGTTATTGTGCTTCTGTGGAACTGGTTCGCATCATGGTCCATCGGAAGGCTAGAATCATAGTCCCATAAGAATCTTTGGACCGTTCTTAACCGAAATGTATTATAGAATTATTGTTGTTTTATTAAAATTATGATCTATTTCAGTTAAAAATGTGCTACTTCGATTTAAGTCTTCTGAACCAGTTTTACAATAGCACAAAATTGTACTTTACTATCAGACAGTTCCATCTACTGTTAGTCGTGCATCAGACATCAATAACATCATAACTGAATTCATGCAGTCAGAAGATTCAAATTAGATCTGTTCAGGTAGTTGATGTATATATTGGTATGCAACTCCATTCAAAATTAAAATTAAAATCAACCACTGAGACGCATTTACAAGAAAGTATAAGGACAGTTGTCGCTTTCAATGAATCTTCACTTTTTAGACCCTACTGAGCCCAAAAACATGATTCAAAAGGGAGTCAGTCATTGTTTGTCTATGTCTCAAAACACGAGTACTTGAGAACGCCTAGAAATCTTTGACTGAAATTTCATATTCAAGTTTTTTATCCGGAAACTTAGTTCATATTTATAAATAAGGTACTTTCAATCTGTAATACCAAAACTTCATTGATGGAATGTTTGAGTTTTTTGCCTTCATTTTATCAACGGTGGTATTTATCAAAAGAAATAAAATAACTTAGATTGATCCCCAAATGAATTGGCACAACATTCACCTGGAACATTTCCCTAAATTATTAGCGGTTTAATTTTATTTATCATGAAGTTCGATGAATTTTTTTAAAGTAGGAAAATAATTATTATCAATGCAAGATGGAATTTTTTATACTTATATTTGGACGTGGCATACCAAGGTTTGTCGATGGTAGCGTTGACGATGCGTTAGACGAAAAACGTTGCAAATAAGAAAGAACAACATGAATATATAAGTAAAGAATTATGTCCGCTAACTCTTAAATTATTGCAAGCTTAATACATGGAGTAAATTATTTTCACAGTGGTATTGGCAATTTGTAAAACTTTTGCAGTTTTCCATGCAGAAATAGAGCATGTAAATTCACGCATCACGGTCTTATATTCAGGTCTTGGCACTAGCATCTCACTACCATTGATAAGAGATTGACTCTTATTAGAGGATTTAGCTATTATTAGTTCCTCAAGATGTAATATATTGTATTTGATGATTATATATCTACTTATAATAATAGTCTCAGGCTCGGTTGAGAAGATGGTTCTACTAGAGGAACAATTTCGCCATCTCGTCGCTAATCCTTAAAGGGAATGAAATCAATGATTTTCTCAAGGAATTTTATCTAGATATCATTGGAAACTGTCAATCAATTCAATCACGGGCAGAGAAAAGTGTAGAAATATAATATGAATCAGAGAAATTATGTGAGCTCAATTCACATTCGAGATTGATTTTGTAAGAGAAGAATTCTTGTCAGAGAGGCGGTACATATATGGAGCTGCGACGACTAGTGTTTCTGTAGTTTGTAAAGGAGTTGAAATCAATAATTTCTCTCCAGATGAATACATGAAATGACATTGGGAATTGTCTATAAAAAACAGTGAAATCACGAATAAGAGAGAATGCAGAAATATAATAGAGAGCAAAAGGATTCTGTAAGCTAAAATTATAATCGGAACTAATCTTATCAAAAAATTATTTTTGCCGGAGGCGGTTCACATATGGAGCTGCGAAGCCTAGCGCTTAGACCTGCGAAGCAGGTCGAAACGCTAGTCTTATATACTAAAAGGCATAAGATACACTTTCAGTTAGCCACGGCTACAGCCTAAACGAGAACTCTGATTAACATGATTTTTTTTTTATAAATTTGATATTTTTGACGAGCAGTGCCTTTTGGGGGTCTCAATTTTTTCAGTCTTATAGGTTTCGTGTAAAAAATCAAAAACCGTCAAAAATTCCTCCTGAACATAGTAGGCATGTACAAATAATTGTTGAACATCGACGACATCTGTCAGCTTTGACGTTTAGGTTTCAATATTATTTTATTGAATATTGCAGAATGAGAAAGATTTTCACAAATTTATGTATTAATACATCTATAACAAACATGAGCAAATCACTTGTGATACATTTTGAGCTAATATTATGCTTAAATATTAAAATTACAATTTTTTTGACATTTCAATAAATTCAGTATTGCCAACTTATTTTCCAAACGAAGAATGTACATGCGCACTCGCTTCCACGTAAAAATAGTAGCCATGTACAAATAATTGTTGAACATCGATGATATCTGTCAGCTTTGACGTTTAGTTTTCAATATTATTTCATTGAATATAGGCTCTTTGCGCAAACGTTAGAGAGCGACACTAGCGCTCGGAGTGTTTAATTTTGAAAGTAGCTGCAGGAAAAAATTTGAATTGTCATTACGTGGAATAAGTGAATAAAAGCTAAAAAGTTTATATTGAAGCTTGAAATAAGTTTAAAAACACAAGTGAATGATGACTAATGGAGTTATAATAGGAACAGGATTCCAATTCATATAACCTGGTTGTATCCGGAGTACAATATTAGAAAGAGGAAAATTAGTGCAAGAAGTAAGCATGTGTTTAATGTTGAAGAAAAACTGTTTTTGGATAAGAATTTGATTTCCGCGCTTGTTGTAGAGCAAATGTCGATTAATTCTTGTCCGTTTAAAGTTTTTATCGAAGTAAGATATGTTATTTTGAAGTAATTAATTATAGGCTGCTAAATGTCTGTCAAACGGATCAAAACATGTCATATGAAAGTATATTTTTTTCACATTGCCTTAGGTTGATGAAACGCGAGATATTTTGCATGAATTTTTAAAAACTTATCCGGTACATAAAAATAATACATACAAAATTGCTATAGCTTACAATGGTTTAACCTAACTTCTTACATAAATTTTCTAGTTTCATCAAGTAATTTCTACATTTAATACATATTCTATAATTATTATTGACTTATTTTCACTTTTATTACTCGTTTAATAGCCTGAATCCATTTTTTCCCATTCCTATTTCATGTTCTCTGGATGGAAACTTGTAAAAATGTTTATGTTTTTTTGTATTTCCGTAACTGTTCTACAGTTTGAAACGCAATAATTTGTATAACCAATACGTAATATTTCAATTTACTGTTAAACTGGCTTATAAATTGCTTTATAATTTAAATTTGGTACATATATTCTGAAATCATGCACAATGATAATGTTTTGTTTTCCTGCTAGTACTGTCAAAATTAACCACTAGTGGCGCTGCAATCTATTCGCAAAGAGCCTATTGCAGGATGAGAAAAATTTTCACAAATTTATGTATTAATACATTTATAACAAACATGAGCAAATCACTTGTGATACATTTTAAGCTAATATTATGCTTAAATATTAAAATTACTATTTTTTTGACATTTCAATAAATTCAGTATTGCCAACTTATTTCCCAGAATGTACATGCGTACTCGCTTTTACGCAAAATTCCAATTCAAGTTTCATCAATGTACACATCTAATGAATAGAAAGTAAGTAGTTTAATTGAATAATATTAACAAAATGACAATTTTATGTAATATTTTTTAGGCTATGCTCAAACATTTTTTGAAATGAAGTTAAATGTCACGATATTCATGCATTTTTAACGCAGAATATGCCTGATCGCAAAATGGATTAGTTGTTGGCTAAGTTATAGAATGATTTCAACATATAATTGTTATGAAGAAATCGATTCTTATAATCAAGGGATATTTTGATTCATGATGTTTCTCTGTTGTGGATGAAATAAGTACTGAAGATTGAATGAAGTTTGAAACATGTCAAGTATAGTTTAGCTGGTACATGTGGTAAATATTCAACAATACACGAGTATTTATTTAGATATTCAATATTGTTTAGTAATAGTTTAGTTCATGCTATTCTCACATCTCTTTCAGTTGAATAAATTTGAGTTGAAGACTTGATAAACCCAGCCAATCGAACATTTTGCTTGAGTCAACAATGAAACAAGCAATAATCAACTGATTATAATATTACGATAATGGAGCCATCAATCAATATTTTGTACTTGTTGAAAGATATAAATCATACATCACTCAATGAACTTAAATAACTTCGTATTTGAGGTTATGTAGAGAGTAATTCTACTGGAAGCGGCATTGAGCTGATGAAACACACTAAGCTTGGATGAGAACGATGATGAAAATATCGATTGTCATCATTTATTTTGAAAAATGTAAATTATAACATATTACTGAAATAAACTGTACGTAAATATTCTGTATAATACATATCATTTTATTACAATATCAAAAGTCACTAATTTCTTATTTAGTGTGGATGTTCCTATTCAATTGGTATACAAAATTGGATATGAAATATTTTCTTGATGACAAGTGCATTGGGGAGAATAACAAATCTCAGTGGTTCTAAAACTTTGGTCTGTAGTTTTTGACATCTAATAGTCTAGGCTCTAATGTTGATTCATTTCATGAGTTAATGTTTTAATACGTAGTATAGGCAATTCTGATGTATGCACTAGAGACTAGAGTGTGATTGTTGGACTCATGAGTTCATTATTGTACACAGGTTGTACACAACAAACATAGCCTATATGGACTACAGAAGATAAGTACCTGAATAATGCTTTTTTCAAATGATTCTCTTCTTGAAGAAGTCTTCAATAATAGCGTTGTACGAATTATTCAATTCAAACATTTTTGCTCTCTTTACGTTTCAAATGAGTAAATCAGACATAGACATATATATTGCAAGTACCATGAGATCTTAAACTGAAAGTTGAAACGTGCATCACTGCTATTAGTGGTACATTTTAGGACTAAATTTCAATAACCCATAGATAAGACCCATGTAAGAATAGACATATGCGAACAAGATTTTAGAACCAAATTAATTCATCTACTTACATACAGGCCTGTCAAATTGTTAAATATTAACGAGATTCATGGCTTTTTGGATATTCTTTGCCTCAAATTGAACAATTTTATTAAACGTCAACAAAATATATCTTTGTATTTAAAAACTACAAATACGATGAAATGGTAGATGACGTGAACGAAGATAAAACGGAATGAGAATTATTGGTTAGAACTTCCAATTTAATAATAATCGGTAATATCGATGAAAAAAATCATATATGGAATTGGAAAAAAATAATTTCTCAAGAAATGTAGGAGACACATGATATGGATAGATTCAGTGCTTTATTCTCAGATTATACGTATTCAAGAAAGGGTTTTCGCGGAAAATGTTGATAGATGATACGGGTTGCTGCAAGTGAAATTTTACTGTTCTAATCAGCTGATTTTAATGAATGTCATTGAAACAATCAACACAGACATCTATTCCAACAGTTGGTAACATTGTTAGGTGTGACGTAGACTCTCGGGTGCGCGTGCGCAGGCGCGTGCGTAAGAAAGAGTGGATAGAGATATTTTGTGAGAATCAAATATTATTTTTCTTTTAGTGTTTGTTCATGATATCAGTTATTGAAATATATTGTAATAGAGAGAGAGAAATCATATATGGGATTGAAAAAAATTAATTTCTCAAGAAGTGTAGGAGACACATGATATGGATAGATTCAATACTTTATTCTCAGATTAAACGTAGTTATTCAAGAAACGGTCTTCGCGGAAAATGTTGATAGATGATACGGGTTGCTGCAAGTAAAAATTTACTGTTGTAATCAGCTGATTTTAATGAATGTCATTGGAACAATCAACACAGACATCTATTCCAACAGTTGGTAACATTGTTAGGTGTGACGTTGACGCTCGCGTGCGCGTGCGCAGGCGCGTGCGTAAGAGATATTTTGTAAGAGTCAGATATTATTTTTCTTTTAGTGTTTTTCATAATATCTGTTATTGAAATATATTGTAATTGTGAAGAACATGAGTTTTTTGTTGGATATTAAGGAATCGGATGACGAGTAGTCAGATGATACAACAGCTGTCAACATTTTCATTGCTACATTCATCAATTTCATTATTTTGATCAATTCCTTGAAATTGTATTCTATTGAATAGGCACTTTGAACAACTAATATTGATTTAATGAATAATGTTGAATTGATTTCAATACAAGTTAAATCACAATTCCAGAGAAAATTGAATATTGTAGCTTTATACAAGGAGTCAGAACATGTAGCGTGGGCTTGTGAGTAGTGCCTGAATGAATAAGAAACATTTTTTTGGAAAGCAAAAGTATAGCAGAGTGCATGAGCTCCAAAATTATTACTATAGGAACGTGGAACATGCATGTTTCTCCGAATGTACCATTGGAGCTAAGTGATTAAGACTCAAAGCAGTGATTTAGAAGGAAATCTATGAGGATCAATGTTACTACGGAGAAAATAGTCGGTCTTTCAATCTCGCAATTGAGCTCAGAAATCAGATACGCTAATTCATGGAAAGAATCTACTGAATGATTCTCCTGAGAGAAATATTTAGGATGATGGGTGTAAGTGATGAAGACACAAAATTTCAACTGAAATTCTATTTCACTTTTTCACTCGATATTCTCGGTTCCACCTGGAGTAACCATCTTTTTGTATATTCGATGTACATGCATCATTTCAGTCAGCATTATCAACCATATCTATTCAAAATAATAGTGAGAGTTGTGAAGGAGACAGAAAGATTGTGATTACATACAAATTCACTAGCGAAGCAAATTGTAAGGATGTAAGTATGTCGTCAAAATGAAACAGAAGGATCACATGAGTTGTAATAACTAATACTCTAATTTGTATTCGGAAACAGTAAAGCAATGACTGAGAATATGCGAAACATGGCACAGACATGTTATCTCGCTGTGAAGTTTTGAATTTAGACTTTGTAATTCGTGGAAGAGTTGGAATCAATTTATCCGATTGATGAATACATGGAATAATATTGAGAATTGTCAATAAAAAACAGTGAAATCACGAGTAGGGAAAAATGCACAAATATAATACGGAGCACGAAGGTTTTTGTGGGCTAAAAATGTACTTAGAATTTATCTTATAGAGACAGAATATTTGCCGGAGGCGGTTCACATATCGAGCTGCGAAGCCTAGGGCTTAGGCCTGCGTAGCAGGCCAAGCGCTAGTTTGAATACTAAACATTTACAGATTTTGTGTAGAAAATTAATGCAAGCTGATAAATTTCTTAAAGAATAATTTTATTTAATCTTGTTATTATTCATCTAGAAACCTACATAATTTACACAAAATCATAAAAATAAGGATATTCAACGTTTCACAGATTTGTCAGTGGGCTCCAAGATGGCGGACGAGTCAGCTATAAAGGACGTAGTGACGTCTGGTAGAATTTCTGGAAGCTCACTAGAAATTTCTAGTGGCTTCCAGAAATTCTAGGCAGGGATTTAAAAATCTTGACTAGATTGAGCCAAAAATAAATTATTGTAGTTGAAATAAATCAGCGAACTAGTCGATATAAATAAGAAGCAGTGAAAATGAATAGCAGATAATATTACTGTTTTATTGTTGTTATGTATTACAAATTTATTTTTTTCAACTATTCTTGAGCAAACAATTATTGGCGCGCTACTGAAATGTCTTTGATAAATTGATTTATTACTCTCTCTCATTCTGAAACGGAGTAAATGTTGTTTGGGATTTGGAATTTAGTAGAAAATGCTTCTGTCAGTTGTCGGATATTTAATTGGTAGTTCATTATCGCAAAATGTAATTGTTACGTATTAGGGCAAGTTCAATTCCATTGGTCCAGTGCCGCTTCTGATTGACAGAAATTTTTACTTGTACTAAATACAAGAAAGTATTGTGAAACTGATAATATTTACCTATCGAGATTTTGATGGAAATATCCGTTTTGAGCATCCCTGAATCCATTTTGACTATTTTTGGCTTGACGTCGGTACGTATGTGCGTTCGTTCGTTCGTTCGTTCATGCTTTCGTGTGTTCGTTCGTAACTCGTAAATCTCAATACTGATCGTATAATGTTGAAATTTTATATTTAAGACTGGTATAGGATCTAGTTGTGCATCTCGCATTATGGTTCCAAACGTCTGTACCGGAAGTGCACTTTACTTGAAACTTTTTTCGAATTTTTCTAATAAATCCAGAATGATCAACTGTAGGATGTTGAAATTCAGTATTTGAGCTTGATGTTGTATCAGAATGGTTATCTGTTATTTTTGTATGAATCGGCCATGCCAGAAGTGCACTTTACTTGACACTTTTTTTAATTTTTTTGCATAAATCTAATATGATCAGCCATAGCATATTGAAATTTAGTGTTTGAACTTGTTGTAGCATCAAAATAGTCATCTACTATTTTTGTATCAATCGGCTGAGCCGGAAGTGCAGTTTATATGTATAACAGACATTCAGAATTTGCCGTATAAAACAATCAGTTTAATTGAAATTATAAGGTAGGCAATGATAATCTGTTGTCAATATTATTAAAATTATATCAATTATAATCTGAAGTGATGTTGCTGAATAAATTTGTGTATATATCAAATGATGTACAAGTAAGTCACGTGATGTTCACGTCAGATTTTTTGAAACATCGAACGGTGGTATATAAATTATTGATCTTCATAAATAATTGGATAGGACATAATGCCCATTATTTGTCAGAAAAGTGGACATCCAAATGCAGCATCACCAAACATAATAATGTATCAAACGAAAAAGGCGAGATAGCACAGTTAGGTCCTGAAATTTTTCACGACTTTTCTGGATCGGTATTCACTCTCGTTACCTTTCCAAGTTGGGATTCAAACTAACTTGGCAACAATGAAGCTATCTACCACCGGCTAATTATTGTAAAATGTGCCTGCGCCAATTGACATGGCAGCAAGATAAAACGTGGCAAGTAAAGTGAAAAATAGCGGTGTGTGTGAGAGGGGACATAACCGACAGGTCCAAATTCCGAAATCCATTAATAATGATAATAATGTAACAATTTTTTTTGATTAGAAATAGTTTTCTGAGTTACTGTGTGGGTCTAGTTGTAGTGGAAACGTGAGCGATTGTGCAAAATTACATCGTGCGACAATCTGTCAAGTAAAAATTGTACTGCAATTTGTGTATAAGTTATTGAATCGCAATAAAATGACAACTGCGTCCAAATAAAATAGGAAGTATCAATAAATTGAATGAGGCTTAGAATATTGCATTTGAATTTTCTAATTTATTTCCGTTTTTTCGTTTGTTTTAACAAATTATAATTCCAGCGTTTCATATGAAAAATAGAGCACTCCAACATTCAAATGTTCGCAGTTTGTGCTGTTTTGTTGTATTTCAAAGCCATCTTTTCTATTGTCTGTTATTACAGCGTCGTTTCATGAAAAGAAGAGAAAAGCAATATTTTCTTTATTTTTATAACATGGAAGCAATGATAAGTCACAGTCTGAGCTGGAGCTATGTTTTATTACTGTAGTAGAAGTAGATAGAATGTGACAGTGCAGTGATAAGCAAAGTTTAATCCAAAGTACATACATTCATTCTGAGAGTTTATGTTTAATTATAAAGTTATTCATAAAGGGTCGTCTATAATGTCAAAGTTAGGGAGTAATATTTTTTTATTTTAATTTGGTCGCACGATTTATGTTCTCATTAGCCCTAAATGTCCCACGGCAGTCACATTGGGCTGTAATGAGGGTTATTCACAACCTTATAGGACCATTTACAGGCCTGGGATTCCTCAATTTAAGTTTTCCATAATATACGAAATAAATACTAGGAGTTCTATTCAAACTTTTTTCGTTTCAAATTAGACCGAGAAGAAAAATTATCTCCAATTACAGTCTCCCGAAAAAAATCTGCATTTCAACTCTAATTTAGATTCATTTACTTTTATTGCCTCGCAGAACAAATGAATGTTTAAAAAAAGCTCCTGTTGTAATAAGGAGAATTTATTGGTTGTCCAAGTTGTCGAGTTTTTTACGCAATCCCAGAATGTTTACGGTTTTAAATTCCAGGAGAAAGACCGGAGATTCGGGAAGGAGATTATTGGAGCTATCGGTCAACCGATCAGCAGGGGATCAATTTGAAGTTTCAAGCGGTTACCGCAAATTTAAAAGAATGTTTTTTCGATACCAAACATTTTTTTAATTTCAAAAACTCGAATAATATTAATTGGTTGAGATTTATTGCTTTTCTAAATAACGTCAACTTTATTTTACGGTGACGAAATTCCTTGTGACATAAATTTTACGCAAAGAGGGAGACTTACATGAAGTTAAAATTGTTGTGACAGTTTAAAACACTTGCATTTATGCAAATTAATTCTTACGTCTCAAGAGGTGACAACAAGATATTTTTGCCTTGTCTTCAGATTAGCGAGAATTCAAATTTGACGTAAGTGATTTTCTAGCTGCGATTTTAGACCAGTTTCTGAAAAACTGATTATTTCTGTGCAGACATGTATTGTGGGTTACATATTTACGTTTTGTTTTGCGGTAAATTCAACAATAACATGATATTCAATGTTTGCTCATACATGTAATGTTATACTCCCTAAAATAAATGAATATTTCGGCTTTCTCAAGCAAAATAAATTTAGTGGTGCTTGAGGGCCCAACAATCCCTGGTCGACCCTTTTTATCCTTTATCCGTGTATATTTGCTGTTTATTTACTCGCCCTAAGGGTCGAGACACACGAAAATTCCTCTTCAAATTCTCTTTCTCTATTTTCGCATCTGCCTGAACTTTAACATGAATTGAAATATAAACTTTGTATACATCAGAACGGATTTCTGAAATGAGGCAAAATCTGAAAAGCCTCAGACGTAGAGAAATTGAGTCACGTTATACGTGTAATGGAAATTTTAATGATCACGTAAAAACTCAAGAGGAGTATGCTTGTCCTATAATTGCTGCGAAAGTTTTAAACTCGGCTCTTGGTTTCTACTTTTTATAGTCAAGTTTTAAGGTCTTTTGTTTTCATAACTTAGGAACTAAAATCATATTCAGCATCTGCTAGCTTTGAAAAATTAAAGAAAAAATTAAAACATATGCCCTAAAAGGTATTTCATCATTTAGCAAATATTTATTGACAGATGAATGGAAAAAGTTACGAAAACTTTTGTAAAATTATTTGGAAAGTGAGATAAATGTTACTCTGGAGAATAATTTTGTATTCCAATTATTAAATTCAAATTTATGTCCACGTAAAATCAAATAGCTAGCAAAAATGATTAATTATATTTCCAATTTGATATTTATTGTATTATTTTATAACTTGAATAACGCCTCCGGGCAAAATTTCACTAAAAGTTTCATTAGTTAGCAGTTTTCAATTAAATTTTCACTAAATTGACTGTTTAAACAAATAATTGAATAACACGGTTGCTGGGCAACGGCGAAAAGGTCAGATTGAAACAAAACGTTCGAAGCTGACAGATTGGTTTGAAACCACAACAATAAATTATAACAGAAACGCGGAATTTAATGTTTTTTTCAAGAGATGCATAATTTTATTCTCGACAATATTTTGTAATAAAAATACCATTTTCATAAAAACTTTGAATCGTTTAATGTCACATCGGATGGGAATACTATTATTACATACATAAACTATAAATACAGAGACATAAATTCAATATTCCAATAAATTCACTGCATATAATATTTTAATGATAATGGACAATAATATTATTCTGTTCGTGTTTACTCTACGTCACTGAAAATATGTTTCTCGCAGGCTATCCTACCGACTGCGCCAATATAGCAATAAATCAAACGATGTTTTAATTTATCTGTATTTTCATTTAAACTTTTCAATTATTTTCTTGTTCAAAATTCATTAAAAAACATGAAGATAATAGAATATTTTCAATTACCATAGTCCAATGCAAACATTTTATATACTTTATAATATAAAGATAACAAAAGAAAAGCGCTCCATTTTTGAATGAAATGAAAAACCAACAAACAAACATATTCGCATCGTTCGTTGAATCCCTTGCTCATACACGAAGGCTAAGACAATCCTTCGGATTTAAACCCAGACACGTTCCGGTAGCCTCGCACAAGAACCATTCAAGGAAAGTTTCCCTCATGTAATTATCTTAACGAGATATGTGTCAGGATGGAGTTCATCAGATAAGAAATTGTGTGTATTAATTAGTGATTGAAGGAAATTAACTAATTTTGCAAGATTGTACATAATATATTTTAGTTCTAATTATTAGGAGTGGGTTTTGAGAAGTAACTTTGAAGTCATTATGGTTGTTGCATAGTGGTCCAAAACCGGCTTCGGTTTACTACTTATAAAATATGAATCATAAAAACTATAGAAAATCAAATTATTCACAATTAGAAACTGTTTCCACATTTTATTAAACTAACGATTATACCCACAATTTGAAAAACAATTGCCAAAGTTTTAGTTAAACAGTGGCAATATGACTTCTATTTTTTTTTAGTCAAATGTTGAAATAGTTATTTTTGTATTAAGTGTGCGAAGTGATTGTTTTTTTTTGTTGCGCGTGAGAATGTCAATTTTAACCGAGACCGTAAGGTCGAGGTAACAAATTCATTCGAAAGCGCTACAAAATACAATCACTTCGCACACGAAACACAAAAATATCTTTTCGCCAGATGTCAAAAAATAATAGATCAACAATAATTATTGTTTTATTCAGTAAAATGTAGGAAAAAAGTACAAACTATAATTAATCTGCAGTCACCTGGGTATTGTCACCAAAAGTATGCGCAATTGTTGTTAGATAAATAAATAACTGTCAACAATTAATTTTTATATTCAAAAATAAGTAGTTTTGTGTACAAATTCATATTTCTTCTTTGTTGAATACCTGTTTGTTTCTATTCTTGTAGCATTACTAAACGGAATTATATTAGATAGGTGTGCAAAAATAGAATTTATTTTTTCACTAGTGAAAAAATATGTTTCATTTTTTTACTAGTGAAAAAATCACGAACTTTGCGTATCCATAACAATACAAAAATATCATGTTTTTTTAACAGTTGGCGAAAAGAATATTATTTCCATTTTTACTTACTTGTACAAAGTTACAAGTATTGTGAAACCGACAAAATTCACCTATCGAGATTTTGATGGAAATATCCGTTTTGAGCATCCCTAAATCCATTTTGACTATTTTTGGCTTGATGTCGGTACGTATGTTCGTGCGTGCGTGCGTGCGTGCGTGCGTAAAAGCTGGTTTATGATGAATTTAATTTACAAATTTAGATTCTCTCAATTACAAATCCAGCCAATCGTAGATATTGGTTGACATGTCAAAAATTCCAAATTGTCAACTGTGACAGAAAATAAATTCAAATCATGAATATTGTGATATTCATATAATGAAAGAAATAATTCCAACCGAAATCCAATTATTTGTGCAAATAAAATGATTTTGGCGATGTAAAATGGCTACTCAAAAGGTCAATTTCAGGTTATATTTCAAAAAAGAAAAGAGAACGGGGATCTAAAACTATGAATCTAAATTTCTAAGTGTGAATTCCCAAATTAAATCCATCATAAACGAGCCTCAACTCGCAAATCTCAAAACTGGTTGAACGTATAATATTGAAATTTTGTATTTAAGACTGGTATAGAGTCTAGTTGTGCACCCCGCATTATGGTTCCAATCGTCTGTACCGGAAGTACACTTTACTTGAAACTTTTTTCGAATTTCTCTAATAAATCCAGAATGATCAACCGTAGGATGTTGAAATTCAGTATTTGATCTTGATGTTGTATCAGAATGGTTATCTGCTATTTTTGTATGAATTGGCCAAGCCAAATGTTCACTTTACTTGAAACTTTTTTTGATTTTTTTTGCATAAATCTAGAATGATTAGCCATAGCATATTGAAATTTATTGTTTGAACTTGTTGTAGCATCAAAATAGTTATCTACTATTTTTGTATGAATCAGATGAGCCGCAAGTGCAGTTTACATGTATAACAGACATTCAGAATTTGCCGTATTGAACAATCAGTTTAATTGAAATGATAAGGTAGGCTCTGATAATCTGTTGTAAATTTTCTGATTTTGTTCGACATTTTACATGTCAAAATATTATTAAAATTATATTAATTATAATCTGAAGTGACAGAAAACTTTATTGAATAAATTTGTGTATATATCAAATGATGTACAAGTAAGTTACGTGATGTTCACGTCAGATTTTTTCAATTTAATTTAATTGGAAAAATTTGACAACTTACTTGATCAATATATTAAAGTACCTAATCTGGTTAAATTTACTGTACTTATTTCTGTTACATTCTGTATATGCGCAGGCATAACTTTAACATAAAAGGAAATATTTCGCAGAACGAACATCTTCAACAAACACTTCGATAATCCCTCTCCTTTCGAAGAGTTGCACAGGAGTGGATGAGATTTTTGAAAGGATCTGTCAAAATAAATCTTAATATAAATAAAATATGCATGTTATTACAAATAGGTCACTTGAGAGAAGCACCTAAATTTTTTTTGGATGTTTCATAAAAAATAATTGATATTATATAAATATTGTTCTGAATTTTCGCTGTTTGGCAGCAGCGAACTAAATGTGCATATTATTAAATAATAATCTGTAAAATTTTTTTCTTTAATACCGTGGTTTTCTTTTGACTATTGAAAACAATGCTACGGCCGAGCGCCAACATGCGTAGTAACGTCACAGCAACATGGTGGTTTTTCGTGACACTTTGAAATGTCGTTCATTTCAAAATCGTGTTTGCTAATCACAACGATTTTCCTCAACAAAAAAAAATTAATGCCAATAGTTTTTTTAATATACTCAAAGTTCATTTTCGAAATTTTTGAAAAATCGTGAATCCTATTAGGCTATTAGTCACCATTACTGTCGTCATGTGAAGAATTACGCTACAATTGGACATAATCTAGTCAACAAGTTAAGAAACGTGTTAATTTTTGCTACTGCGAATTAAGATACGTGCGATAGCTCGTTGAACTCGTTATGAAGTCTAGAAGAATGTACAAAATATTCGAAGGCGCACATGAACAATAGGATATATTGATGAATTTATTCCATATTTTTAATTCACTGTTTATATCGTTATAACATAGTAAAAAATATAAATTATGTTTAAAAGTGCTGTAATCAAGTATAAAAAAATATTTAAAATTGAGAATAATTTTGAGCTGTTTAAACGCCGCCATTTTCACGCACTCTATTGATGACGTCAAATACCATGTCCAGTGACATTAAAGTCCATTGTTTACTACAGGTGTTTTCGTTCTCAACTTATTTCAGCATTTAAAAAGGTCAAAAGTCAGTTTATAAGTATTGCATTGTGTTTGAATGCAAAATACTATCAGAAATGTACCTGATAAAGTCTTTTTTTCCAATCCAGACAGTTTTTAAAATACGTAAGAAATGATGTAAGGTTATCAGAAGAGATGAAGTATCATAATAAACTTGACAGATCATGAATAACATTATATGTGATAAGTTTTAGCAATAAAATACAGTGAATGTATGCGGCTTCGTTTAACATTTGCTCGTTTTAAAATAAACAAAAATTATAGGTTATGTTTACTGCTCATCATATTTCGGATTATATTTATTAAAATAGCGTACATAATGTGTTATTATTGAATAATTACTTTGCAGTGTTCACTCTTTTTACTTCAGCGGACGTAAAATTTGGATTTGAAAGAAAATAAGACGACATCATGAATGGATCTATCCTTGACAGATTATCCGATTGTGCTTTCACAAAACCACTGTCTTAAATGATTTATAATCTCACTAGGATGCTAAAATTACACTTGAACAATAAATGAATTTACAACGCACATGTTATTACTATGTTTTCTAATCAAAAGCCTGCAATGTCATACAAATGTAAGCAGTGCGCACTTGTTGGCATAGTATTTGACGTCACGTTTTGCTTTAACCAATGGTGTTGCGTTTTAGAACTTTGAATTTCCCTCGCTTAGTTTGCACTTTTATTTATTAATTTTAAGCAATTGAAAAGATTTTAATTACCAAAATGATGGCTTAGTACAAATGTCCGGCCAATAAAAATTCGGAATAAATATATTTAAACCAAATTTTAATTTCCTCCATATTCCCTATTGCAAAAGTTGTAAACATTTGAACATTCCAAAGAAAAAAGGTCTACTTTTCTAGAAATTACTCGAAAACTATTGGTGCTAGAGGAATTTCATAAACAAATTCTTAAAGGGAAGGAAATTTTCAAGAAAAATGTCCTGGAACTTGATCTTCATGTTTGATACTTTTTATTTGAAGTTAAAAATAGGGTTCCGCGCAGTGCCAACCGCTAATTACAAAAATAACTATTACATGTATTAAATATCAATTTAAAAATTTGAAAAAAATACTGTGGCATCTAAACACTTGTAAGAAAGAAATACTGTCGAAAAAAATTTATTTTGTGCATTTATTGATTAATGATTTTTTTTTAAGCTCTCATTTACATTTTAAGTTCCAATATTTTCAACATCAGATAAAAAGTATCAACAATGGGAATTTGCTCCTCTCTGAAAATTTGTTTGTGAAATTTCTCTAGCACCAATAGTTTTCGAATATTTTCCAAAAAAATACACCCATTTTTTTTGGAATGTTCAATTGTTTATAGCTTTTGCAATTGTTAATGAGGGTTTGAAATTTTTGTACATATTTCTAGACGTCATAAGGAGTTCAACGAGCTACGCACGTATTTTTATTCACAGTAGCAAGAATTAACACGTTTTTAAACTTGTTGACTAGACTAACAGAAGTTTTTGAATTTATTTGTGGTTAAAATTTAAAATGTGAAGAGAGTGCTTGACTTTTCATCAAATTAATTAAAAAAGCTGTAGGTACTCCATGAGACATTTTTAATAATGTTTTTTGGAAAGATACTCGCTGAAGTTTATATTTGTAGAAAAAAAAATGGGGAAATTTCAGTAAGTATTTTTTCAAAAAACATTATTTCAAATGTTCCATCGAGTTCCTACTGCCTACAGCTTTTGAAATTAATTTGATGAAAATTTTAGCCACAAATAAATTCAAAAATTTCTGTTTAATTATTGCATTATTATAATTTTCCCGTAACATGAATAGAAGGGCGTGAGATTGCACAAAAAATTGTTTATACCTGATATACCATCCGGTAAAGTAAGTGAGCAACTTTGAATTCAATAAAATTGCATATCGTACTGAAATTAAATTTTCACTTCATTTCGGAATTAACTAACACAAGATGCCGCACAATTTAATGCATGCTGCTTGCTATAATATTTTCATATTGTAAATGTACTTATAGCTTCATAGTGTGCCGGAAATGACTTCGTTATATTAATAATATAAAGCTAAGTTTGCTAATTTTGTGTTGCAAGAAGCGGTAGAATATAACGCATTTAAATTCTAAATCATCAGAAGCATTTTTACTGCAGCGTAGTGAACTAGAACCGTCTTTGTAATACTACTAATAAAAAATTCTCACAGAATTAGCTTGATATTCTGCCATCAGTTTCAATGTCAATTAACGAGGTCTGATAATTTATTCTATCAACTCAGTGGCGGGTACAGATTTTTTCACATAGGGTTCACTCTCTAGCTAATTGCTATGTCATGAGCAGTTGCTCCGGTCAGGAAATTGTGGAAAATGAAAATTTTTACATCAAAGCAGGGAAATTGTTTGCTTCCAACGGAGATATCTACGCTAAAGATATTAAAAATATACTTTGTGCGTACGATAGAAAGAGAATGAATTAATATTAATTGTGAATGACACAGAGCTGACTGGAAAAATGGCCAGGAAGAATGATAATTAAAATATCAAGCCTTATTAAATTGCTTTTCTGAAAATTACTGCCTCCGTCATTTAATAGGAATTTGTTTCATAATAAAAATAAAATTTGCTAATACCTTTTCTAATGTTAAAATTACATTTTTGATAAGTGAAGTTTTTTTTGATTTGGCACATCAGGAACAAAAGAAAAGCACTTTTTTTACCTTCATTGTCAACGCTTCCTCAGCCAAATAATACAGCGGAACTAAGTTCGAGCAGTCTTTCAACTTTTAGCTTCTGATGATTAAAAATATCGATTGCTTACATCTTCTAATGAATTTTTCACAAGTAATTAGTTCCATGCCAAAAGTAATCAAGTATTGACTAACGAAAAGTTATTTCTCATAACATTAAAAAAAATTGCACTTGGTATTAAAATTTTAAAATTTCATTATCAGCAAGATAAATTTTCACTTTTCACGATTAATTTTCTTTGTTACCTATTCCATTTTTCGTGTTTTAAATCAAGCGTAATTAACTGGATGTCACTCTGTAGAATTTAAACGTCATGATGAAATTTTTAATCCGTTTAATCATTGAAAATTGCTGAGTAACATAAAAATCCTTTCATGAATTTGACAGTCTCTAATTAATGCATTTGTTTGCTCTATTTATTTGACTGGAAAGTAATTTGAATGAATGAAATAATAATGATTATTGATATTTGTGAATTTAATCCTTTTTGATGGGTGGATTATAAATGTATTGATTGTATTGGCAGCAATAGTCGACAAGCACGTTTTATTTCTAAAAGTTGATACTCAGCCTCAAAATTATTGCTGACATGAATGCTTTTATTCGTTCACGAACATATTTTCAAATATTTTGCACTTTTTTATTGTAGTGTTTCATTTCCTCATGTTGCCTTTGTTTCATTTCAACAGTTTTCCATTTAACTGAATGTTCGCAACGCTTTTTCCTCATTTCACAGTTCGTCACATTAAAGTTTTTTCAATTAAATCCATGAATATTCTGGAAATAATGGATGAAGTTTCCATTCTGGAATGTGTGAAATTCTATTTAGAAATAAACTTTGAATTTACTGAAATATAAAATCAAGGCATTTCGCTCGTTGAAAGTACAGTAGAGATAAAAAAATTTGCCGTGGTCATCACTTGCACATCGTTGGATATATTTTTGCATATAATAACGTCGTTCCACGACTAATCGTTTCGGATTTATCAAAAAAATTCTAAAATTATGTCAAGTAAAGTGCGCTTTCAGCCCAGTCGGTTGCTTTGGAAACAATAGGTCATCATTCTTATGCTACAACATTCCTAAATACTGATTTCCAAGATTCTACGCCTAACAGTTCTGAATTTATGTGTAAAATTAAAAATAAATTGCAACTGAAGTGCACTTCCGGTCCAGTCGATTGTTATGAGAATAGTAGACAATCATTCAGATGCTACAGCAGACTGAAATATTAAATTTCAATATTCTACGGTCGATTGTTTCGAATTTATGCAAAAAATTCGAAAATACTGTCAAGTAAAGTGCACTTCCGGCTCAGTCGATCTCAATGAAAATAGGATTTGAGCATCTAGACGGTATCATCGTCTTAAATACTGAATTCTAACATTCTATATTCAAGCGTTTTGTTTTTATGCGGAAAATTCAAAAATTGTTCTGAGTAAAGTGCACTTCCGGTACAGACGTTTGCAATCATAATGCGAGGTGCATAACTAGATGTTATAGAAGTGCTTAATGCGAAATTTCAATATTTTGTGACTGATTGTTTCGAATTTATGTGGTAAATTCGAAAAGTCTGTTACATAAAGTGTATATATTGGTACAAAAATTGAGAATAACCATCCCGATGCAACATCAATCTCAAATACTGAATTTCAGTATCCTACGGCTGATCATTCTGGATTTATGCAGAAAATTCAAAACAAGTTTCAAATAAAGTGCACTTCCGGTCCAGACGATTGCAACCATAATGCGAGGTACATATCTAGACCCTATACTTACCTTGAATAGAAAAATTCAACATTATACGTTTGACAAGTTTTGAGATTTGTGAGTTACAAAAATACATACGCACCGACATCAAGCCGAAAATAGTCAAAATGTATTTAGATATGCTCAAAACGGATATTTCCATCAAAATCTCAAAATGTAAATTTTGTCGGTTTCACGATACTTGTTCTTTGTACAAATAAGTAAAAAAGTTTGGAAAATTTGTGATCACAAGCTAGCAGAACAAGAACTTAACACAGACTCATGATGCAATGGCGCAGAAAATCGGCGCACAAGTGAATGGCGTGAAGAAGGGACTTTTCCTTTATTTGCGTCACTCGTTATGCGAAACTTTGCTCGTTAAGGGAGCCATTTTTTCACAGTTTGTTTTCTTATGCCAAAAATCAGTGAATAAGTGCTCGTTATGAGCGACTCCACTTTATTATTTTTGACGAATCAAGTTAAAACACTGCAAGGAAGAATGAGAAGCTTTACTAAACCCTTGAGAAGCAAGAGGGAGAAACTATGAAAGAAACGGTCTCTCGACTGCTGAAGCAATGAGAATGCAAGAAAAAATAACAAAACAAACACAGAGTCAGCCAACTGGGATCAAGATCTCTCAAAATAAGAGCGAGACAGTAAAATAAGGAGCTCGAATTATAACGAAATATATAAAAAAAATCAGAACAATAGGCTAACTGAAATAGTTCATAGATAAAAATAATAACCAAATTAAGATGCTGAAATGAAGAGAAAGAAAATAAATATTGGAGAGACGGAAAAAAAATTACTTACTCAAACCTTGCCAAGAAGGATCAGAAACGTTAACCCTATGAAATTAATTGGAAATATTTTCCTAGACAAATTTGCAACCTATACTACACCCTGGACGAATTTGGAGATATATGCAGTTCAATACTACAGTCAAAATTAATTTTCTGAGGAATACAATTTAGGTTATTCAATTTATTTATTTACTGGTGATGCGAATAATATATAAATAAAATACAGAAAATGTAATGAGTATAGTATAGTTTGGACAGACTTCATCTACCTAATAATCGTTAAAAGTTTATTGCAGTCACACAAAGCCCAAAACCGCAATTCTAAAAGATTAACCCGCAGATAAGAAATAGTGTCAAGCATATTTATATATTTTTTACCCCCTGTGTTCCATTGGTGGATTACTATCAGGGTTGTATTTAAAATTTTAATGTCTTTATCTTTTATAATGAGAATTCTTTGAGAAATTACTCATTCTCTTCTAGCTAATTTTGTTTATTAGATAAGACATGGTTTCCATCTTATTATTGTATTGTAACGTGCAAAAGTTTCATAATTCGCAAAAATAATATTACGTTCAAAACTGGGTTGCGGAACTAAATAAACTAATCCTGAAATTTTCCGCAAACTCTAGCTTTAAAACGGCCTAGCTCAGTATCAAGAAAAACTAATCAAAATAAACCCAGGGCCGGACTGGGTTGTTGGGAGGTTAGCTTTAAGAAACAAAATATAAACTGAAACAAATATATTGGACGCTACGTAAACTAACTCTAAATGAAACAAAAAAATAAGGGCGCCACGCAATTGCTAATTTTTCCGTCTCCAGGCACACAACTGCAAAAGTACCTGTAAAAGAAAAGATGGTGGGATGGACGGGTAGAATATTGGATGTTAGGATAATCAGAATCTGTCGACGTCGATCAAGATGCCGCAGAACACAAAATGAAACAATATCTCAAACAGCGATACTTGCTCACCAACTGTAAAAAAAAAAACACTAAATAAAATCACTCTCTGAAAATTAAAGTGGTAGGTATTTTTTTCTTGACAAAATAAATGATAATCAAAATTACCCAGAGTAATGAATATTTAATAAAGTTGCTTCAAAAATGGAATAAAGTAAATATCAAAAATAAAATAACAGGAAAAAAAATGTAAAACAGCAATAAAGTATAATAATGTAAAGCAAAATGGTGGCGATTCGCGTCCCTAACGTAGACTTCAGCAAGTCCTAACTGAATTGTTAACGAACTAAGTACGTCATAAACCTACTCCGGCGAAGGTACAAAAATAATGAAAATCAGGCCCAAGATTGATCAACCTGGTTCACAACATCAGGATGTAGCATTTATAACGTATTAACAAAAAAAGCATAAAAAGAAAGGCAACAACGAATGCCTACCGTAGCAAAGTTATACATAAAAAATGAACCAAGTTCGTGGTGAAGCCACGAGGTGCCTAATTACACAAATTAGCACCCACAAAACTAAAGTCAAGTAGCAAAAAAACAAAACTGAACCACTTAGCTGGCGACGTCACTGGAGATCCTTATTGACTCGTCTGCCTGGCGTCTGGATCTCGGCCTCAGATCTAATTTTGCTGGATTCCAAGTGGTCAGGAAATCCAGGGTGGGAGTCAGGTACTTCCAATGCGTTGTGCCTTGGTCCGGTAGACCTTAAAGCGATGGAAACAAAACGGAACGACCACTCACAATTTATAATAATCCCCAACACGTGGGCTGCTCCGCTGAATAAAACCAATGCCAAACTGCCTCAAAATATTCGGCCGGAGCACCGGTTTTCCCCAAAAGAGTCCCCAAACTTGGAAAAACTCGCAAAATTGTAGTGGTAAAAAAAAACGAAAAAGCAATAAATTCAACGTCCGTCCTATACGAGGACTTAAGGTTGACTGTCTTAAATTAAGTCAAATTCGGTTGGTTTCACTTAATTCAAAATAAACCGTTTTTCATTAAAAAAAAACCTAGCGGACGCCCAAGTACTAAGATTAAAAAAAAAACAACGTAACGTCACTGCTTGCAGCGCGCGCATTGTCACAGCGAAAATTTAAAACAAAAATCTTGAACTAAAATCAATTAATAAAAGTAAACAAAAACATGCTTTTAATAGAACCAAAAAAAACTGAGCTTGAAGAAGAGAAAAGAAATGGAACAAAAAAATTGAAATATGAATGAAACTATAGAATTGAAACTAAAATATCTTTAACCAAAGTAAGAACATAAAATTGACTAGAAAAATAAAACCCAAATTAACCCAAACTATATTACAGAATTTAACCCAACAAAAAAAGTGACCAGAAGCCAAATTGGCACGTAACAATAAAATAAGCACTAAATCCATCTCTTTTGTCTGGGCGGGGCCTTTCGTACTGTTTGTTTTGTATCGCGTCGCCACGCTTGGTCGAAAAATCTAGTAACGTGCTCGACTAATCTAGAATATTCGAGAAACAGGTTTCCGTATAAAAGGGCAAACAAACGACCTGACAAAGAACAGTAAACAATGAACAGTAGAACAGTCAACAATAAGACAGTGAAATAGTGAGTGATCATAAATAAATTATAAAAATGTTCCACTGCAACTAAACTCCAGAGTCGTTGAATTAATCAGACAAGAAATTGAAAATATTGGACTGCATTCAACATGTAATAAAAATAGAAGATAAATTTGTATCACTTTACAAAGACGTGCAACCACTAATTATAACTTTCAGTGATTCGGATGTGTCCGATATTAATCCTGATGATGAGGAGATGAGTCAGGACAAATAAATATATTTTTCAAAAAATGACATGTGGTTTATAGATTTCTTGGGGAAATCGCCACTATTATAGTAATTAAGGTATCAAGGATGTTAAAAGGACAATAATGCTTGAGGTCAACAGTGTACTTTCCGAGGGCCTCTGGCCCGAGGTGTGTATGTTGACCGTAGGCATTATTGTCTGTTTAACTCCCGTGTTGCCTTCAATGTTTAATGTCCGATTTTTGTTGTATTTCAATCAAAATTTTTAGTAATGTATGTCTTGTCATTGTGATTTCTGTCAAAGAAATTATTCTAGTTACTTGCTGTAACTGGGCAACTTGTTTGTTATTTTTCAAAATAATGTCCGAGGGCATTATTTTGAAACATAATGCCCTCGGGTATTATTTGTTACGTAACTACCCTGAAAACAATGTTATTATGACAGCAATAATAAACTAGTCGGACATTAACAAAGATTAAAGGGCCGCAGTCAATGCCTCTTGGGTGGTTATGGAAACTTGATTATGCAAAGACATGAAATATATCGAATTCTAATTCAAATTTTTTGTTACGGCCCTAGCGCACCTCAGGCTTGTGGTTTTGGCTGTTGTGTGTCTGTAATAAACCCTTAACGATTATTAGGTAGATGAAGTCTGTCCGAACTATACCAACATTACGTATGACCGTAGAAAAATATAATTATAAAATTGTAAATGGGGATTTAGCAAAATAGTGGTGTTGTATACTGAAATAATTTATTAATCTTCTTTCAAATAGATAATGTGGAATTAATAGGAACACGCTAAAGTTTGAATTTAAAACAAACCACTAATGACTTTTCTGATACCAGTATGTCCACTTTAATCGCAATTAGTAAATGCTCCCTTTCGTATGTTCTAAGGTTTATTGCGCGTAAATCTTCCTCTTGTTTGAAGATTTATTCTCGCGCGTAAAAAGAGAACGTGACGGGGGATCATTTACCCGATCCTCTTTTGTCCAAGGTGAAGAGGGATAAAATTACCGAAATTTCTTATACTCTCAGCCTTCAATTCAATACACCATAATACTCAGTATTTGAGGGTAATTTGTGTTTTGTATAAGTAGGAGAATATAGCGGACTCTGGTCACTAATAAATGTTCAATGAATATTTGATCAATAAAAACAATAAGAATTTCCATATTGAACGTAGTAAAACTGGAGCTTATTTATTCAGTTTACCACACTAGAACTGAGTCTACAATATCTCTAATCCCTGAGGGGACATTTATGCCTGCATAGGTGGTGGTACTGACTGCTAGCTTCGCAGTATATTTCATTTGTTTTATTAGCTACAAACTTTATACTACTATATGTGCAATTAAGCTCTCCATTTGTTTTGTTGTTAGCCTAATGGTATTTTTAATTTTAAAGTTGGTAGAGAAGTGGAACGAAATTGTTTCTGAAACTGCAGTAATTGTTTCAAAGAATGGTGAAGTTTTCACGTTTCCGATACTAGATTTAGAATGAAATAATTATTCATTATATTACGCAGGATTTTGTCATTCATTAAGTATTTAAAGAAAGGCTTCAAATACGAATATTTTTGACACAAGCTTATTGTATTTTATTCCTCATTATTAATTTTGCTTCCTCTTCGAAATGTTGCGCTGATCTCCGTAGAATTTTATTCGAATTGATTGAAATCCAATTAAATATAATATCTCTATATTATATTTCAGCAAATCCAAATTGGATTTGGTCGCTTTATTAATGGGAATGGTTATCCCTGGAAGCGCAGCTTTGTTTTATGAACAATAGAGTTTGCATAAAGCGGATTTTCTCATTAATCAAATCACACATCCAAAAGTATTTTATTTTAACGATTCACATTCGCACCAATTCTAGAAAAATTGAACATCGCCATCAGTGTCACATCATGAACCTCAGTCGGAAGTTTCATGACGTGTGCTGGAAACCGGAAGATGATGTCTTTTTTAGTTATGGTTTTATCTCCCACCTTCTGTGGTATATTTTTTATGTAGGTCTTTCAAAGTTTTCAAATTTGGCTTGTTTATGTTCCGCTCCCCTCAGGAACTGTTATTTCCGAGAATATCTTCATGATAATGTGGCCCTGCTGTTGTCTTGGCGGACGGAATAAAAAAGGAATAAAAAAGACAAAGGAATGTTGGGCGCCGTTTATTAACGATAAGAAACTTACTTTTTTTCTGTGGACAGCTTGTGATATTTCATCATTGTTGTTATCTGATTCAACAGTTGACAATTTTTACTTGATTCCATGTGTTCAAAGAGAATTAAGGAAGAGATGTTTAAAGACAATGACAATGATAAGTGCATTATTAGTGCAACAGTTCTAATTGATTACCATTGGATTGAATGAAATTGTACGGTGTATCGTTCGCGTCATTTCTAATTGAGTAAAACGTCCTTTTAAAACAAACTTACGTTATTTCTCCAAGGGAGTATTCACATTATTCTTATTCCAAACAGAGCAAAGAAAGAGAATGAAATTTAGAACACACGCTAGCGCTGTTGGAATTTGAACGAATATAATAAATTATCATCACTATTTTCTTCATGTGACATTTTATGCATTGAAATTAGTGAATAAAATAATATTATTCAGATCTAAATAATACATCAGGTTATACCCAAGATTATCATTGACAAAGGGCCTATAAGACAAAAGGCTATTATTAAATATAACGGTAGTAGGAAATATTCACCAGTTTGCACACAGCCTTTCTGGCTGTTTCTGACGCGTTAGTAGTTCTGCGCGCATACTTTTCTCATGACGGGAATTCAAATCTAGCAAGTTTTCTGCCTTGTGAGGGAGCATATGTGCGTGGTTTTTCTGCAATTTTGATTGGCTATGAGATATTTCATATACTATCATTATTTTTAGAATGCAAGAATTATGTTGCAATTTTGAGCGAATTTATAAGTGTCTTAAATCTGTAAACCCATAAGAAACTGATTAAAATGCATTGACTTTTGTTGATTAAAGTCAATTCCTTAAGTATGACAACTTCATTGCAATTTTGTTCATAATTTACAAACTTATAAATTTCTAAATGATTGTTTTAATTTAGGAATTTACTTTTAGAAATTTAGTTTCAGAAATATAAAATACATATTACCCTGTGTGCTGGTTTCTGATGGACTCAATTTACGAATTTACATTTGAAATATTAATACCTAAATCAAAATCTCAAATCCAAACAATCAGAAATAAATATCGATTGTCACAATTAAATTGTCCAACTTTCACCTGTCAGATATAAAAAATGGATAATCAAACGTAATGAATTCATAATGACGGTGAGATAAAATTCACTTACCTCATCTTCATTCTTAATTATGTCAAATATTTCACGTGTGAATAATAATATGTGATTCATCATGAACCAGAACAAAATGCACGAATTATAAATCTGAATTTACGTATAGAAATTTAGATTCATAGTTTTAGATCCCCTTTTTCTCTTCTTTTCTGAAAAATAACCTGAAATTGATCTTTTCAGTAACTATTTTACATCGCCAAACCATTTTATTTGCACGAATAATTGAATTTCGGTTTGATTTATTATTTTTATCATATAAATATAAATGCTCCTCCATCATATTCATGATTTGAATATATTTTCTATGACAGATGACAATTTGAAATTTTTGACATGTCAGTCAATGTCTACAATTGGCTGGATTTATAATTGACAGAATCTAAATTTGTAAATTAGATTCATCATAAACCAGCCTTGAAGGCATTGAACATTGGTTGACATGTCAGAAATTCCAAATTGACAACTGTCATAGCAAAGATATTCAAATCGATGATATGGTGGGGGAGCATCCATATTTATATGATAGAAGTAATAAATCAAACCGAAATCCAATCATTCGTGCAAATAAAACAGTTTTAGCAATGTAAAATAGCCACTCAAAAAGTCAATTTTAGTTTGTATTTCAAAAAATGAACGAGAATGTGGATCTAAAGCTAAGAATTTTTAAGGCTGATTTATGATGGATTTGATTTATAAATTTAGTTTTTCTCAATTTTAAATCCAGCCAATCGTAGACATTGGTTTACATGTCAGAAATTCCAAATTGACAACTGTCATAAAATATATTCAAATTATGAATATGGTGGAAGAGCACCCATATTTATATGATAAAAATTATAAATCAAACCGAAATGCACAATAAAACCATTTTTGCGATGTAAAATGCCTACTGAAAAAGTCAATTTTAGGTTATATTTCAAAAAATGACTGATAATGAGGATCTAAAACTATGAATCTAAATTTCTAAATGTAAATTCCTAAATTAAATCCATCATGAGCCAGCCTTTATAAATCCATAAATCCGTAAATTATGAACAAAATCGCAATGAACTTATCGTTCTCATGAAGAAATTGACATTAATCAACAAAAATCGGTTAGTTTTTATCAGTTTCTTATGGATTTATAGATTTGAAGAAATGCAGGGCTTTGTAAAGTGACCTTCAAAGTTTTTCCGTGAAGCAGAATTTAATAAATTGTTGATAAATTAAAACTCAATAAAGGCTGGTTTATGATGGATTTAATTTAGGAATTTACATTTAATAATTTAGATTCATAGTTTTAGATCTCCATTCTCTTCTCTTTTTTGGAATATAACCTAAAATTGACCTTTTGAATAGCCATTTTATTTGCACAAATAATTGAACCTCGGCTTGATTTATCACTTTTATCATGTGAATATGGATGTCCCTCTACCATATTCATGATTTGAATATATTTTCTGTGACAGTTGACAATTTAAAATTTTTGACATGTCAGCCAATGTCTTTGATTGGCTGGATTTATAAGTAACAGAATCTAAATTTGTAAATTAAATCCATCATAAACCAGCCTTAAGTTTTACATGAAAACAAATTTAGGGAACGGTTTCCACACCATCATCCTGAATTTATATTTTTGTGAAACTTATCAGGTTTTGATTTTTCAACAATTAATTTTCAAATTTGTAAGACTTATGAATTAGTACAGAATTGCAACAAAATTCACACAGAATTTGAACACCTGTTTGATTTTCAACGTCGATTCAAACTGTAAGTATATATCCAATTTGGATAAGGTAAATGCCAATCGAATGAGTGTTGTGGAAAAGTACTTGGTGGCACTCTTTTCGCGAAGAATTCAATTTGAGTAGGTATACCTAATACTTAATACTTGTCTATGGAGAAGATATTCTTTATCCTGCGCAAATCATAGTTTGAATAAGTCAAAAATAAGATGCTTGAGTGTTTTGAGAGATTTTATGCCTGTTCTAAAATTCACATCCAGCAAGCCCATTAATGTTGGCATACAGTTGCACAGAATGAATTGAAACAATTGCTCGCTTATAAGCAATTAATTTTGGATTATTTTGATTCAGGAAGTGAACGTGTTCGTAATTATATGTGGACAATATATGGCTTATTTTGAATCGGCTACAATTATTGGAAAATCTTAATGTCAAGAGATATTATTGTAATGTTTATTGCTTGACGAATCAGTTTGTAATTAAATAAAAGTCACTATTTAATAGTCTAAATTGAAATAAAAGTTTTATTCTTCTTATGTCACTAATAACACTATATTTATTTATTTGTCACTTAATTCTAACTCAGACAAGGTCACAGATATTTATATTTCACTATTTATATACACTGTTCACCTTTACTGTTCGATATTTATTTCACACTATTACTGCTATTATTACTACTCTGTTCTACACGTCTTTTGCTTGGCCTTATATAGAGAAATATTGTTTTCTCGAATTTGCTATTTCTCGACTCTTTCCATTTCTAGAAATCACTAGAGGCTTCCATTGGGAGGGGTGATGTGCTGCAACGCGGTGCGACGTAAGCGCGGGCGAAAGGCCCCTCCCAATACTACGTCGTCTTTACGAGCTTCCCCCCACTCTCGCACGTCACATTATAATGAAGTTGTAGGTCTTGCTGATGATTATTATTTGTAAAAGTATTGAAACTGTTTTGAATCCAACTGCATTGGCAAAAATGAAGAATTATTGTGTTTTTATCAAGGAATAGTATATTCTGCAACAAGTAAGCCATTTCAAACATGTTTCAGACTATACTTTCTCTATGACCATAAATTCGGCAATTTACAGAGAAACAAAAAATTTCAAACTCTGAAACAGTGAAACAACAAAAACTCTTGAAGTTAAAATTTAATTTAAGTTGATTTGACATTTCAACGAATTGTTATAATTGATGAATAGATGCAGCAAATACCAAATATAAAATACAATATAAGTCAACAATGACTTAACCTCAATATTATTTGAAATCTGTATTAACGACATGTCACTGTGACAGATGCTTATTTTCATTTAAAAATAAAATTTTCGGCATTTTAATTATAATTTTTAATATTTTAAACTGAATTATAGCTACTATATCAGTTTTAGAATGAATATGAATTAATGAGATAGCATTTTTTTGTATTTTATCAGTAACATAAATGTGTAAGAGATGTCGCTAGTTGTGCTCATTCCAACACTTGTGTTGGAATGAATATTTTAACACAGTATGATAGCATGGAATCATTCCGTACTTATTTCATTTTATGAATATAATATGACCCAATAAAATTTCATTCATTCATTATTTTGCACATGATTAATTCCTATAATTTTTCTATTTTATATAATTTTTTTTTATCAGAAAGAAGGTACCTCGTATTATTTTTAGTGTTCCTGATGTTTCTTCCTACCAAAACATCAAATCTAGAAAAAAAAATTGAACCGACTTCAACATAGGCCACCAAAATATAAGAAATAAATATTCTTGAATCTCTTGTGATTTTCGACACCTTGAAGTCAGTTCATGAGAACATAACAGAGATGTAGTATTTAATTTACTTGCAACATTGGAGCAGACTGTAACGTGTCGAAAATCATGGGTGGTTCAAAAATACTTATTTTTTATTTTTTGGTAGAAAAAAAAATTAGTGATTGAGGTGGTTGGCTATCAACAGTACTACCACAACTTTTATGATTGTCGTAATCAAGTGTTTTTTCAAATAGTTGTAAATAAATGTACTCATTTAATCTCAGTCTATTCTTCCTAGACTTTTCATCTTTTGAATCTTCTACCTCTTGAAATATCTCGTTTCAATCTGAAAATATGAATATAATGAAAAACGTACACTCGTTTGATTAAAGTTATATCTTCCAATGCTTTGAAAATCTTTGCTTCATTTTAGAAATCTTAGACTTTTCATTTTAACAGCGCAGCGATTTTTGTTCACGTAGTTGTCCTCAGCAACGTAAGATACTTAGGAGTAATTTTCCATCTCGATAAATTCACCGTCTTTCCGCCGTTTACAAGGCGTGCAAAAAGGCTTCCCAACTTTAAACATACATGAAGTAGTTAAAATTGTTTTTAGCAAAATAAATAAAATAATGCAATAAGAAGAAGAAATACTTTACGTCAAAGCAAAATTTAGTTCTTCAATAGGTTATTGCATATGTTTCGAAATTTTGTATTAAAATGTGATTGTCAATAATATTGGATATGTAATGAAACCTTAGATCTGGGCGTTCGAATGTATCTTCTAGTATCGAAGCTATTATGAAATGTATAATAGCCGTTCTTTTGTTATATCGGTCCAGCCTAGTTCACAACCCATGCTTGGCACGAACAAAGACATCTTACGTCAGATGTCAGAATAGGAAGAGGTTTCATGTTACATCTCCAGAAAAATACTATTGATTTCTGCTACTATAGTCAAGATCAAAATTTCCTTATAATAAAAGGGATAGCAATCGTCAAATTAGATGAGATTAAACATATTGCAATTGTTCTCTTGCAGAGATATTCCTCGTTAGAAATGTAGTGGGTATTCGCTCATTTATCTGAGAACAATAGACGAGGTACATTTCTCTGTTCGAGAAAATCCGAGCTCGAGGTTTATGCTATTTGACGACGTTGCTTGCGGCCATGCCATTTACTGCTGCTACCTTTCTTCCTGCCTCAAAACAAGCAAACTACCAACAAGAACTTAATCACACATGTATATAGAATTTACAAACAAATAAATACTGCAGCAACAGTGACACAGTTGGAATTTACTTTAGAAACACATATATTAGATGTTTGTTATTACTATTAAACAAAACAACTGATGAAAATGCTTTACAAAGTAGACGACGCCAGAACCTACATCAAATGATAATTTTTTTTGTGCCATTATGAATAGTAATAACAGTCAAGACATTTTTCCTTTTCTTCGTTTGTTTTCCTCATAATCTTATGTTTTCTTATTAAAGATTCATATCACTGTCATGGTAACATTTATTTACTCCCTAGTTATTTATTTATATCCTTTGAACTGTCACTCATCTGCCAAAGTCGAACGTTTTCCTTTATCTCCTGAATTGTAAGCTAGTAGGATAACACTGTCGGTTCTAGGCCACCCACGTATAATCCTAACAATTGCTGACGCTAGAGACGACTTGGAAGATTTGTTTCCTAACGTTAATTTAATCCGGTGATGTTGTTTAAGATAAATACATCAACCAAATCATTTTTCTCTTCTTTTCATTGTGAGCAACATAATCACAATTTTTTTAGAAGAATAATATGATTTAGTCCGTGAGACAGGGCATAAATTTTTCGTTGATTACCGCTCACTTGAAACTTCGTGAGTGACTTCATTGTGATGAGTCCGACAGCTTTCACATTTGACGAAATTCTTGATTTGGAGGCGTTTTTCAGCGAGAGCTAATTGAACATGTCAATTTCATGATGCCTTAGAAATGTATTACCTTCATATTGATGTTTACACTAATCGAGAGATTTTTTTGATTATAAAATGAAAAATAATATTGTTCGACGTATTTTTGATTTTTTTAAGTATTGTCTTACTTAAATTGTCGGACATGTATACAGTAATGTTCTAGACACTACTTGAATGGAAAAAAAAAAACATAGAGATGAGCGGTCATTGATGAAGGAACTGTTATAATCCTGACACGTTTTCAGTGTCGGACTGAGAAAACGCCCCCGAAAATTTGTCGGACAAAATGACCAAATCTTAGAAAAAAATAATTGAACACGTCCTCAAAGTCTCAGACTAGCGGTAATCCGTTTTCATACCAACATACTTTAGACAAGTGCGGCTTGTCGGACTCACCACTGGCTCTCAATATTCATGTCGGACAATATTATTTTTCATTTTATAATCAAAAAATATTTCGATTAGTGTAAACATCAATATGATGGTAATACATTTCCAAGGCTTCATGAAATTGACATGTTCAATTAGCTCTCGCTGAAAAACACCCCCAAATCAAGAATTTCGTCAAATGTGAAAGCTGTCGGACTCATCACAATGAAGTCACTCACGAAGTTTCAAGTGAGCGGTAATCATCGAAAAATTTATGCCCTGTCTCACGGACTAATTGTCATTGTTACATCCAACCACATATTTTCTCTTATTCATAGTTATTTTCGATTTTGCCTTTTCTAAGTTGGATGACAAAGTTTCAAGTTTCGAATATTCATTACTGGAAATGTAGTACATAAGAAAGTTTCCTACAGAGTTAGAGCTCTGTATGTTGAACAGAAAAGGCTATACGCGACTTGAAAGTTTAGAGCTGGTTCTTGGAGCACCGCGGCAGGCGTATAAAGGCACGTGAATAACCGTAACCAGACCACCATAATATAAAAACGGAAGTGACGATTCTCTTACGTTAAGAACCCTCTCCCGCATTAACAAACTACAATAATATATTATTTGGTGTTACACTTTTCATCTCCTAATTAATTCATTCAGTAGCTAATGATGTACGTTAATATTTGGTTCATTAATTATTATCATGATTATGAAAGCCTCATATATCTTAAAGGAGGAAAGACACTTCCCCACAATATTCTCTCTGCTAAGAGGTTTGGATCTTTGGAAATATTCGAAGCACCGTCTCATTTATAGCAATTTAATTAACTCACCGCGCCTTTATACGCTGGAAATGCCTGGAAAATTCACTAATGAGTTCACTGAAAGGAGAAATTGCTTCCAACCACAAATATTTTTTTTCGTTTTTTAACATTATGGAGCTCTTAAAAGGAAATCTTTTAACAAAGATTTCTGAGAAAGTGATGATAATGTTACTGGCTTAATGCTGCGTATTGTTGCATCTCATCTTTAGTAAAGGAAATGAAGTTTAGAAAGTTATAAATATTGGAAGTAAGCTATATCTTCTGTTATCAAAGTTTCTAATTAGGAAACTTGGAATATTTCTATACTATTTGTTTTGAAGTATACAAAAGCAACTTTGAGAAGTAAGTCAAATTAATGAAATCTTTGACAAATATATCTTATTTCCAAAAAGTTATACTGAAAATTATAATTGAAGAAAAAAAACGTTGATATTATTCGTAGAAATATTTCAGATGAAAACCGGGAGGCGTAGTCAAGGTCCACGTCGTAGATTTTTATTGTTTCACTTTGAATCCTCGTAGTTCCTCTCAGCTTTTCCGAATGAACGTCCTAGCTAAATATGTTCTCATGCTACATAATTTATGATTTTACACAACGCTAATTCACAACAATCACGCGCAGGCGCTTATACTAGCCTGACGACATCCTGGGTAAAACAAGCACTGCACGATAAACACGTACAGACATGCTCTGTCCATTGGTTCCTCAACCATTGCTATCACATTATTAGTCTCGTAGTTACTAGCGATTGAAATTTTACGGTATTTTTTAACACAAGAAAGTTAGCAATGTTCAGAAACTCAATCAAAGAAAAACTGGTAATACTTAAAAACGAGGTATCCGTGAAAATACGAAATTCCATATTATAATAATTAGTTATAATACGAACAGTATTATGTTCTAAGCATTTTGTATTTGAAATTAGTTACAAAATGCATGTTGATAATGTTATGTTTTGCTATTTATAAGCAACAGTTCATTCCAGTTGAATTCAAACTATACATTTTTATCATCTTACATCAAAATTTTAATTCATTGAATTTTTATGATTGAACTAAAACTTATGTACATAATGGTTATTCAGAATTATTATTATCTTGCAAAATAATTATTTTAATGCATTGCATTTTTATGATTGACTTAAAATTATGTACATAATGGAAATTCGGCATATCATCTTGCAAGATGATTTTATTACATTGAATTTTTATGATTGAATTAAAATTATTTACAAAGTGGTGATTCAGCATGGAGATTATCTAGCAAAATGTTATGGAACCGTTGAATTTTTATGTTTGGATTGAGATTATGTACATAATGGAAATTCAGAATTATTATTATCTTGCAAGATAATTTTAATACATTTAATTGTTATGATTGAATTAAAATCATGCACATAATGGTAATTCAGAGTTATTATCATCTTTTAAGATAATTCCAATGGTTTCAATTTCCATTCTCTAAATATTAATTGGAATAAAATTATGTACATAATTCTAATTCAATCATCGAAATGCAATGCAATAAAATTATTCAGCAAGATAATAATAATTCTGAATTTCGATATTATTCATAATTTTAATTCAATCATAAAAATACAATACATTGAAATTATCTTGTAAAATAATGATGATATTGAATTTCCATTACGTACATAATTTTAAATCAATCATAAAAACTCAATTAAATAAAATTATCTTGCAAAATATTGATAATTCTGAATAACCAATATTTACACAATTTCAATTCAATCATAAAAACTCAATGCATTGGAATTATCTTCCAAGATAATAATAATTCTGAATTTCCATTATGTACATAATTTTGATTCGAACATAAAAATTCAACGGTTTCTTATCATTTTGCTAGATAATCTCCATTATGGCACGCCGTTTTGCTTTTTTATTGCAACAATTTATTCTAGTTGAATTTAAACTATACGTTTTATTATCTTGCAAAATAATTTTGATTCATTGAATTTTTATGATTTAATTAAAATTATGTACATAATGGGAATTCAGAATAATTATTATTTCGCAAGATAATATCAATGCTTCGAATTTTATGATTGAATTAAAATTATTCACATAATGGGAATTCAGAATTATTATCTTGCAAGATAATTGAATTTGTATGATTTAATTCAAATTATGTACATGATGGAAATTCAAAAGTATTTTAATCTTGCAAGATGATTTTAATACATTGAATTTTTATGATTGTATTAAAATTATGTATATAATATAAATTCAGAGTTATTATTGTCTTGCAAGATCATTTTATATACTAAATTTTTATGAATGAATTAAAATTATGTACATTATCCTAATTCAGAATTATTATTATCTCGCAAGATAATTTTATGACATTGAACTTCTATAAGTGAATTAAAATTATGAATATAATAAAAATTCAGAAATATTATTATCTTGCAAGTTAATTTTAATTAATTGAATTTTCATGATTGGTGTGAAATTATGTACATAATGAAATCTCAGAATTATACTTATCGTACAAGATAATTTTATTGCATCGAATTTTTATAATTGAATAGAAATTATGTATATAATATAAATTCAGAGTTATTATCATCTTGCAAGATCATTTTGATATACTGAATTTTTATGATTGAATTAAAATTATGTACATAATCGTAATTCAGAATTATTATTATTTTGCAAGATAATTTTATGACATTGAACTTGTATAAGTGAAGCAAAATTATGAACATAATGAAAAATCAGAAGTATTATCTTGCAAGTTAATTTTAATTAATTGAATTTTCATGATTGGAGTGAAATAATGTACATAATGAAATCTCAGGATTATCATTATCTTGCAAGATAATTTTATTGCATCGGATTTTTATAATTGAATTGAAATTCTACATAATGGTTATTCAGAAATATTATTATTTTTCAGGATAATTTCAATACATTGAATATTTATGATTGAATTAAATATATGTACATAATGGAAACTGAGAATTATTATTCTATTGCAAGATAATTTTATGACATTTGATTTTTATAATTGAATTGAAATTCTACATAATGGTTATTCAGAAATATTATTATTTTTCAGGATAATTTCAATACATTGAATATTTATGATTGAATTAAATATATGTACATAATGGAAATTGAGAATCATTATTCTATTGCAAGATAATTTTATGACATTTGATTTTCATAATTGGAATAAAACTATGAACATAATGAAAATTCAGAATAATCATCATCTTGCAAGATAATTACAACCAATTGAATCTTCATGGTTAGAGTAAAATTATGTACGTAATGAAAACTCAGAGTTATCATTATCTTGCAAGATAATTTCAATGCATAGGCTTTTTATAATTGAATTGAAATTATGTACATAATGGTAATTCAGAATTATCATTATCTTGCAAGATAATTTTAATGGATTGAATTCTCATGATTGAATTAAAATTATGTAAATAATGGAAATTCAGAATTATTATTATATTGCAAGATAACTTTAATGCATTGAATTAATATGATTGAATAAAATTATGTACATAATGGAAATTCAGAACTATTACCATCTTGCAAAATAATTTTAATCCATAAATTTCTATAACTGAATTAAAATTATTTACATTATAGAAATTAAGGATTAATATTATCTTGCAAAATGATTTTATTGCATTGAATTTTCATGATTAAATTAAAATTATGTACATAATGATAATTCAGCATGGAGATTATCTAGCACAATAATATGGAACCATCGAATTTTTATGTTCGGATTAAAATTATGTACATAATGGAAATTCAGAATAATTATCTTGCAAGATAATTTTAATACATTGAATTTTTATGTACATAATGGGAATTCAGAATTATAATTATCTTGCAAGATGATTTTCATATATTGAATTTTAATGATTGAATGAAAATTACGTACATATTGATAATTCAAAATTATTATTATCTTGCAAGATAATTTTAACTCATTGAATTCCTATGACTGAATTAAAATCATGTACATTTGGAAATTCAGAATTACTATTATTTTGCAAGATAATTTTATTACATTGACTTGCTATGATAGAATTAAGCTTATGTACATGATTTAAATTCAATTCATATTCAGAGAATGGTAATTGAAACCATTAAAATTATGGAAGTAGTGGATTGTTGACTGTTATATTAAATGAAGAAAACGAAGTGTAGGAATTCAGTCAAGAGTTTTATTTTTCTATTCCACCCTACACTTTCGGTCCCACCTGGACCATCTTCAGGAGTGCTATATTATACAAAAGTGTGAAAATGAGGGACAAAATGATAAAGTAAAATGGAAAGTGTACTTACAATAATATTAATGTGATCTATACATATTTTCAGAATTATATCATAATAAATAGACTTTTTTGGTTTTAATTCTGTATATTTAATTTTATTTTTGACGTTTCTTCATTTTTGTATCATTTTTTCTGATGAAGACTTTCGGTTAGAAAGTCGAAACGTCAAAAATAAAATTAAATATACAGAATTAAAACCAAAAAAGTCTATTTAATATTAATGTGTGTGTGAGTTAATAACTGGGTGCGATAATAAATTATATAAAGGTCGATGTAATAAAAATGAGGGAAACAATCATGTTTTTGATCAAAATATTTAAAATAAAATATTTAAAATTATCCAAACTTTTAGCACGGTTGCTTAGTGATCTGTATGACGATGAATATTACATCCGTGATTCCTTTGAATTTTATGATTTCATCACTAGAATAACCTTAGACCCTGATTACGTTCTGATTTCTTTGGACGTTGTCTCTTTGTTCACATTTTGTTTTCAAAATTGCTATTTTCAATTTAATGGTAAATTCTTCAAACAAACCTTCGGATCTGCGATGGGGAATTCATTGTCCTCACTGATAACTAACCTGGTGATGGATCTTATTCTGAATGAGGTTGTGCACAGTGCTACCCGCATGAACTTACAGAAAATCTTAATTCAGGCTACGAAATTTATCTGCTATGTGTTAATATTGTAATAGAGATTGGAGACGTAAATGCTTAATTCCAGTGCCGGATTATCCATTTGGCACATCCACAGGAGGCACGTGCTTAAAGGTTCACGACTAATGCGGTTTCCCAAGCATTTCATATAGTAGTTATAAGCTCAGGGATCTCTTAGGGGCTGAATATATCTCAATCTGGCACTGCTTGATTTATGCATTTTTTGCGATGTGTAAACCATCTTTACAAGTGCACGCTTCTCAGTTGACAGTTCACAAAATTTTTGTTTGTTTCAACAGATTTCGAATTGAAATGTTTTTTCATCTTATTTTGTGAGTGTTATTTGCTAACGTGATAATCCTTACTAATATTATAAATGCGAAAGTCACTCTGTCTGTCTTTCTGTTACGCTTTCACGCCTAAACCCCTCAACCGTTTTTGATGAAATTTGGTTCAGAGGTAAACTAGAGCTTGAGAAAGGACATAGGCTACCTTTTATTGCGAGGGGGTTAAAATAAGGGATGATAGTATGTATGGAAGCTCGTCATTTTCGAAGATAAAACCATGAAATTTTGTATTCAGACATCGGGCACTAGATTATATGTGAACAAACATTTCTTTCAGCGTTTTTGTGATTCCGATCTACATGGGGATGAAATAGAAGATGAAAGTTCGTATTGAAATCCAAGCGCCTGCGCAGCGCGCCTTAGTGGGAGAAATATCACTGAATGTAGCTACTCGAACGACCAGTCACGTAAGGAGAGGCGAGTGCGAATATTAAAAATGATTGAGTTGTTTCGTAATCCATAGTTCTTTTAACTTTTTGCTTTGATTAGGTTTATAAGTAAAATAAATTGTAAATAGTTATAGCGGTTTTATTGATTTGGTTCAATAAAAATAGTTTAACAATTAAAGTGAGAACATTTTTGATTCGTATAGGTCAGGTAGAAGATTTTCTTTTGCTTCATTACATCTTTCTTATAGATTCTAATATGCCTCGAAAACGCAAATCCAATTGAGCGCGTAGTTCTAGCAGAGCTCGCGCTGCAAAAGTTGCTAGGAGCCAAGAGTCTGAAAAGCAGTCTCAAACCCGTTTGGCCTTAGATGCTGAGCGTCACACAGCTCAAAGAGCTGCTGAGACTGAAAGACAAAGTCAAGCGCGGCGGCTTTCAGTTGCCGAGCGTCACGCATCTCAAAGGGCTGCTGAAACATTAGAGCAAACTCGGACACGTCGACTTTTAGCTGCTCAGCGTCATGCGTCACTGATTGCTGCAGAGTCCCATGAAGAATCGCAAAGAGGACATGTTTCAAATGCTAAATGTCAATCACGAAGGAGAAGTGCATTTACAAGTGGTACATGGGAGGCATTTCAAGACGCTGCTTTTGATTATGACCCGTTGATTGATTATATAATTCATCGATTAGTTATCATAGGACAGATGGATAGAAAGTGTACACATTGTGAAGCACTAAAATGGAAATAGGAAACTCCAGGTGTGTGTTGTTCTGGTAGTAAAGTTTCACTTCCATCACTTGGGGAGCCAGAGGAACCCCTAAAATCCTTATTTAACAACGATAGCAATGAATCGCGGCATTTTCTGAAGAGAATAAAGAAATATGATTGCTGTTTATAAATGACGTCATTTGGAGTAGATAATGAGGTTGTTTTGCCTGAATTTGCCACTACCTTTAAAATTCAAGGTCAGGTTTATCATAGAATTGGCTCTTTATTGCCTACAAACGAGCAGCCTAAAATTTTGCAGATTTACTTCATAGGAGACGAAGATAGCGCTGTTGATCGCAGGTGTCAAATTAATGAGGGAGTTGAAGGGGATACCGTTTCAAAAATTCAAAGAATGTTGCACAATCATAACAACCTCATTAACACTTTTAGAACAAGATAGGATATAATTTCCTCACTTCACTTCATTTAAAGTAAACCACAACAGTGTGTATGTTTATTATCCGCAGAATAAGTATCCTAAAAAATTGAAAATGCTGCCCAAAATAACTATTCCACGCGGACGAAGTCGCGGGAAAAAGCTAGTATAACATATTCGACACATGATATTCCAATATCGAAGGTTTTGAAAGATCAAAGTTCACTGGGGTTGAAAGTGGGTTTCCAATAAAGGTTATGGGATACTTGCCATGTTATTACAAATGTTGATGGAATTTATGACCTCAGGACAATTTAACCTGAAATAACAAAATTATAATTGGATTATACAAAGAGAAATCGTTCCATATATACTAATATTGAATAACATAACAAACTACAATAAATGTATTTTAATTTGAAATATAAAAAGTACAAGTGCTCGGATTTACGGTTAAACTGTGTAAACATTAGCGCTCGCCTGTGAATTTAATTGAAGGATTAGAATTTGAAATTGAAAACTTGATTAGTGTGATAGGAAATAATTATACTAGCTATACTATTTTTGTCTCTAATATAAATGAGCTTCAATTTTTTAAATTTCTAATAAGTATTTTCTGTTTGTTTCAGGTAAGAAATCCACTATATTCCGAGCATCTTGTTTGTAAGTAAACTATTAAAATAAACTTCGTCTTGAATTTTGCCCAACAAAACCTCACCCTATTCATCCAAGCAAATATCTCTCAACCGTGCAAGCTTTCACTGTAATAGAACCGTACACAAATGTTCACTTTGTGTTATACCGGGTGTTATATTTTTCACGCACAGAGATAAATATTTGCGGATTCAAACAATTCTTTGGGAAGACAAATATTTACATCAATATTTTTTGGTAAAACCTACAAATCCAGGAATATAGACTCAGTTAAAACAATATAAATCTAGAATTTATTTTCTTGAAATCTCTAGTATATTGTATATTTATTAATTTATTCAGTAGCTTGGAGCTCATGACACCACCAATTTATTTTCAAATAACTTTTTTGTTTTTAAATTAACTTCAAATTGCCTGGAAGACATTTCAAATATTTCAAGTCCTTTTTTCTCAATGAGGGATGTTTGTTTGGAAGGTAGTTGAACTTGTTGAGTAATGCAATGGGTGACGTTCTAATGACGTCATGCTCGAAGACTCTGTAACGCCCTTTAGGTCCCTTTTGTGTAGTACTGGACAAAGTGCTCTTCATGTTAAGGGAAATCTGAGTCAAGTGATTCGAAATTGTGGAGAGTTTGATCACTAACAGATCTCATTGTGGAATAACTTTCGACCATATACATTCTAGAATAGATATAATACTTACACATTGGTCAGATATAATAAGGCTGATATTTATTGAGACTTATTTATTAGAAGAATATAAAATACCAATTATTTTTGACTTTTTATACTTTCACTTACTACGATCTTGAATAATTTCAGACATGAAGAAACTTTGCTTAAAGCCACGTGATGCATTTTCTTCTATGTGGTTGGTATGCGAACATGGAAGTAGAATTACGCATCCCGTCCAAAAATACGTTTTATGCGCAAGATTTAAATCATAAAAAAAGTTACAGTGCGCATTACTACAAGAACAGAGCTCCCAAATTTCTCTAAAATAATAACACTTGGCTTGTATAATGTTGTCAATATGAAACATCACACGAAATTTGAAATTATTAATCTTGTAGAAATATGTTATAATAAATTAACAAAGTTTTCAGTGTTGTGTATATCAAAAATTAGATTATTTGTCAAAGTTTCATTATGTCTGCAATAAATCCGTATAAAATTAGTGTAAATCTTATATCTCAGAGACTTTTATCACTACTTATCTGGAAAAAATATATATATTAGGCACTATACTTGTAGTTATCATATAAAATTTTTAATGATTTTTTCACTCATGTCAATTATACTGACAAATTTTGCATAGTTACAATGACAATTATAATAATAAACTCCTTGCCAACGGGAATTCACTTCGGTAAATTCCCGTTACCTCAGTAAATTCCCATTGGCAAGCGATTTATCGCGATAAATTGCCTTTGTCATGGAGAAACAATACACAGTTCTAGTATAAATAAGCAATCAGTTCTCGGAAATGTCAAAATTTAATCGTTTTGGAAATGTATTTTTCGCCGAAAGTAATGAAATTGAAGACAAAAAGTCAAAAAATACAAGAGTATATGGAGACAATTTAGTGCATTTTTCAATAAAAAAGGTTAGTAGTTGCAACTAACATTATTCAACAGGCACTTATAATAGCAACTTCATTCGAGAAATATTCTCCACAAATACCACTCGCGACTTTAATTTTATCATAAATTTTTCTTTCAAGCATTATTTACCTTCAAGCAACATCCTTCGAGTCATCTGCTCAGATGAAATCTCTCGAGGTACGCTTTCGTGATTTAATCGGACAGATGACTCTCACGATGTTGCTAGGTAAACGATGTTTCAACAAAAATATATTGATAAAATTACAATCTCTTGTGATATGATATACGAAAATTGACCTTGACAATTTGAAAAGAAAAGTTAGTGCTAAAAATACCAATTTCTCCGAGACTATCCAGTTTTTTGGGACAAAATTTAGTAGATTTATAGATGACATTATTCCTCAAAGTGCTGTCCAAAAATTATTGATTTTTAATTATTCATATTTTGTTAATAACACTTTTTGCGCACTTCTGAAAGTATAATATTTATATTCAAAAAGTAAATATATTTAAATAATCAACTTTTTTTGTTATCGGTCACTGAATTTTGGAATAAGAATTCTTGATATTTTGGGTACTTCTCTGATGTCTTTCTCCACTTTCTTTATTCTATATCGAAATTTACAAGTCCAATTTTAACAAAAGTAACTATATTCCGTGGCCCAATATTTCTTGGTGATGATATATTTTTTTCGCCAACTGTCAAAAAAACATGATATTTTTTTATTGTTATGGATACGCAAAGTTCGTGATTTTTTCACTAGTAAAAAAATGAAACATATCTTTTCACTAGTGAAAAAATGAACATATTTTTTCACTAGTGAAAAAATAAATTCCAATTTTGCACACCTAATCTAATATAAATTAGTTTAATAATGCTACAAGGATAGAAGCAAACAGGTATTTAACAAAAAAGAAATATGAATTTTCACACAAAACTACTTATTTTTGAATAAAAGAATTAATTGTTGACAGTTCTTTATTTATCAAACAACAATTGCGCATACTTTTGGTTACAATACCCAGGTGACTGCAAATTTATTATAGTTTGTACTTTTTTCCTACATTTTACTGAATAAAACAATAATTATTGTTGATCTATTATTTTTTGACATTTGGCGAAAAAATATTGTTTGTATTTCGTGTGCGAAGTGATTGTATTTTATTCCGCTTTCGAATGAATTTGTTACCTCGACCTTACGGTCTCTGTTAAAATTGACATTCTCACGCGCAACAAAAAAAACAATCACTTCGCACACTTAATACAAAAATAACTATTTTGAGAATAGTGAAAATTATAGTTTCCAAGAAATTCATTTTTTTTTGTTTAATCATAAATTGTGCCAATTCACAATGTGCGTAAACGTAAGGAGTACGTAACCGCAAACATAAACATAAAGTTGAACTACTGTATTTCAGTGCCCGTGTTCACAATGCTCTAATGTATTTCTTACGTTTACGTATTGACATAAGAGCTACGTAATGAAAACGTAAAGTTGAGATAAATTCAACTTTATGTTATATTTACGTACGAAATAATTAATAGCGCATGCGTCAACTTTAAACACATGTTTTCATCTGACAGTTGACAACACCCTGGATCGAATCATGCTTTAAATATGATTGACATAGAATTATTAATAAGAAAAACAACAATTTCTTCTTCGTCTTCATATTTCTCTCGTTGGAGACTTTTATAACGAAGAAAAGAAAGTTTCAATCTGGTTTCAATAATAATGAAACAAAGATCTTTTTTAGACATCAGACAATAAAACAAAACAAACTAAACTCCAAATTAATAAAAGTGAAACCAAAGAAAAACATTTAACACGAAACAGAATCGAAATCAACAGAATATTTGAAAATTACAGTCAGAGAAACCAACACAATACATCGTACCAACGTTAAATGAAAAAAGATACTTTATTTTAATATTTTACGTTACGACCACTGTGAACATACATAATTTCTTACGTTTATGTTTTTACGTACTCCTTATGCTTACGCACATTGTGAATTGGCACTAAAGAACCATTTAATGGATGAAAAGAAGTATATTTATGCTATTTAAAAATTATGAGAAATATTTACAATATTTTCTGGAGTTCCAGTGATAGTATATTTCAAAATAATAATTTGGGAAAATATTTTTAAATTTCTTCTAATGATGTGAATATGACTTTCTCACTAGTAGATTTGTTCTGTGGCGCTATCTAGTATCGGCATGTTGTATCAAATGACAGCTGTCAATAGCTTGTTAACCTAATTAAATTAATTTTATCATTTATTCATTTATTAGATGACAAATAGTCTATGGCTGATTTTAGTAGCAAAACCCATTTTGACTATCTGCTTCTGGCTGTGTTTGTTAGAATTTTATCGATATATATGATATTTTGGTACTGTGTTTGGCTTCACATATTTAAATAACATTCTTTCAAGAACCGATAAAATTGGTTTCAATTATAGTTTTACGGATTTTGTCATACTGGTGAGGAGAATGTTTTGGATTTCAAGAAATTTGACAAATTTGACTTACAATATTACAGTTAGTTCATTGGATTAATACATTAAAAATTAAATTTAAATCTAATTTTGTAAAACTTATTTTTTAGATTTCCAAATGCTACTATAGCTGAAAGTGTACAGATGAGAATTTGAAGTTATCAATATGATAGTTCTCAAGTTGTATAAAGCGATAAATTATTTTATTCATGTCCATCAATTATTATTGGGATCTGTCATTCTACAAATAATAATATTCGATCCGAATCTGAATTACTCTTAATTTCCAGCGATGACGCTCATTATAATTTTGATGGCTTCTTTAATCGTGATAATTGTCGCATTTAGGATTCAGACAATCCACAACTGATTGTTGAGACACAAATGCATCCACAATGTTTCACTGATTGGTGCAAATTTTAAGCTGGAGGCATCATCGGACCATTATTTTTTGAAGAAACAGCTGATCAGGCCAAAACATTTAATGGTGCTCCCTATCACGACATGATAATCAAGTATTTTGAGCCTACATTGTGAAGTATAAATGTGAACGACATATAGTTTTGAAATTGAGTGCTGTATCAACGAAATTCTGTCACATTTAGTATGTAAAACGGCCATGGAAATTTCTATAAGAGTCCGTTTGTCCCAACCATTTGCTCTGTATAATATTCCATACAAATATTTCATGGTTCAATAAAATATTCATAATTTTTAATTTAAAACATGTTTTCTATTAAAGTTCTTGTTCGAGTTTTGGGACATTTTCATATCATAATTTCATATTGTCATTATTTAATAATACCATTGAAATTCATATATTTGACACTTATTTTGTATGCAAGCATTAATTTTAGTGTTTGAATGCTATCCTTCCGAAATCTCAAATTTAAATTCTTGTCTATCCTGCCATAACCACTGACCTCCCGTAAACCTGATTTACTCCAAAACAAAATTAGACTAGACAAAGACGACTAATACCGTTCCACCTTAATGAGCGAATAAATACGTGGAGAAGGTGAAAACAGTTCGGGCAAATTCATAATTATTTATTTAATGATAAAAGCATTAATATTACAATCAGTATTAATTTCTGTACTGTACCAATAATCCTTAGCAACTAATCCCATCAAACAAACTGCAATAATTCAAGATTTGCGTCCCGCTGTATCTCCTTATTTATTAAGCTCTGCTCTAATACCACATTGTCAATTTTAATAACCGTCTTGAGCAAATTTCTACATTATATTGAATTTATTATCCAGTGGGAGGAGCAACATTAAATAAGAGTCGGGAAGGCAAGAAGGTGTGCTAGACCTTGGAAGATAAACAAAAAGTCTGGTATTTTTCTTTTGTTTGTTTCTTTTTTGGAAGGAACAAACAAAACCGTTACAAACAAAAGAAACAAACAAATGAAATGTTCGGAGCGGATATTAATGATATTGGAAATATGTATATTGGGTTTATTCATAAATAAGATAATAAATATATTTGAAACAGGACTCAGTAATCCGTTTTCGGGTTGAATTAATACATATTGATTTTCCTGCAATATATTGCAGACCAATCAGTCTAATTGATTTCAATAAAAAAAAATCCACAAATTGCATTCATAAAATTCATTTTATCCTGAAGTTCACGGATTCAACTTCATTGATATTTTTCTCGAAGTCGCCTGGCGAAATTAAATTATATTTGAATTTTTGTGTGAATTAATTAAACTCTCATTTAGTTGCGAAAATTGTGCCAAATATCTGAAAATTAATTTGTGAGAAGCATTTGATGTCACTGAAGTAATAAACAGATGAATATCAACATGCCAGATGCTACCACAATTTCCACAATAATTAAATTTGTATCAGCAAATTAACCAACGAGAATTCAGAATAAAATATAACTTTTCAAAATATGTTAAAGTGAAACAATTAAAAACAAAATTGTTGGGAATAAGTAGTATTCCAATGTGGGTTCCAGTACCACTTGAAAACATTGTGTATTCACTTAATTTGGACCATTGTTTATATTTATATTATATATAATGGTTCTTTAATAGTAGTTATTGGGTAAACAACGTTTGATATGGTCGATAAATCAGGATGACTACCATGCAAAGTTTATAGTGACAGCTCTGTGGTTAGTGTGTTTTATGTGCTATACACTGTAGATTTTAAGCAAATTGGTAGTAGCACGCGAATGGAGATTCTTGGGAACTAGTAGTATACATACGCGAGTTCTGGAACTTCTTGTAAACATTATATTAACATACAAAATTTTACCTTTTATGAACTTGTTAGTGGGTAATTTGATTATGGCTAAGATAATGTTCAATGTAGGGTTTCGATCTTTCAGTGAAACTTCAGCAGCTGAGGGATAAGTTCTTTACCGGTGAGGTAAATAAATTATGCGGAGCTTTAACAGTTGGAAAATTATATCGGAAGGGCTATTGATTTGCTCGTTTATTATTGGCTTGTTTATTCATTTATTAGAAAAGTTTTTGTCATGTTTAGCCTGTTTCTCTCGCTTTATTATGCACAAGTTGATTTATTTTTAATTCAATCGCTGAGTGTTTATGGTCGATGAGGTGATTTGCGTAATTAGAATTGGTTTTAAAATTTTTAAATGAGTAAATATGTACTTTATAACTATCTCTAAATCAACGTCCCGTTCGCTCGAAAAATTTTCTTGCATTTTTAGCGCATTTTTTGCGCATTTTTCCGAAAAAAGCGCTATTATATTCACTTTGGCTGTCTGGCTGGCTGGCTGGCTGGCGTGACGCTGAGATCTCAGCAACTATACTATTTACAGACTTGAAACTGGTACTAAATAAAAGCTGCTGTTTCGTAGGCTTGCACAAATTGCTTTAATTCAAGCTCAGTGATTGTGCAAAATTGAATTATTCAATTACTTGTTTCAAGTGAAACAATGTCCATAGATATCTATGACATTAGGGATATGGCAACTAAAATTTATTAAAGTAGATAAAAATTTAGTTACAACTTTCGCCGCAGGTGTCACTATTATTATGTACAGTTGTCAAATCTGTCCGGGATTCATTCAATGACTTGTTTGACGCGAATTTGAAGCTTATTAGAATGAATTATTATTATTGGATGAAAATTTGTTCACTTTTGGTGTATTTTTTCTTATATAGCTTTGATAAAGATCAAATTATCATTTTAAGCTACAGCACTTGACCTCCTGTCAATCAATAACTAAACAATGAAGATTAAAAGTTATTTTTGAGTTTGTACATGTATAAATTATGTACCTATTAAATAGTCAACTTGAAACTAGTACTAAATGGAAGCTGCTGTTTCATAAGTTTGCCCAAACTGCTTGATTTCAAACTCAGTAATTGTAAGAAATAGTAATTTGCGAAATCTCTGAAGTAACAAGCATTCATGAGCTGTCAAAAATGCGCTTTCATCATCTAGATGATTCTTCCATTTTTTGGAAAAAAGCGCTATTATATTCACTTTGACTGTCTGGTTGGCTGGCTGGCGTGACGCTGAGTTCTCAGCAACTATACTATCTACAGATTTGAAACTGGTACTAAATAAAAGCTGCTGTTTTGTAGGTTTGCACAAATTGCCTTAATTCAAGCTCAGTGATTGTGGAAGATTAAATTATTCAATTACTTATTTCAAGTAAAACACCATAGATATATATGACATTAGGGATATGGCAACTAAAGTTTATTCAAGTAGATAAAAATTTAGTTACAACTTTAGCCGTGGGTGTCACTATTATTATGTACAGTTGTCAAATCTGTCCGGGATTCATTCAATGACTCGTTTGACGCGAATTTGAAGCTTATTAGAATGAATTATTATTATTGGATGAAAATTTGATTACTTTTGGTGTATTTTTTTTATATAGCTTTGATAAAGATCAAATTAACATTTTAAGGTTAAGTACTTGACCCCCCGTCAGTCAATAACTAAACAATGAAGATTAAAATGTATTTTTGAGTTTGTACATGCATAAATTATGTATCTATCAAATAGTCAACTTGAAACTAGTACTAAATGGAAGCTGCTGTTTCGTAAGTTTGCCCAAACTGCTCCATTTCATCAAGCTCAGTAATTGTGGGAGATTGTTATTTGCGAAATCTCTGAAGTAACAAGCATTCATTAGCTGTCGAGAATGTGCTTTTCATCATCTAGATGATTCTACAATTTTTTGTATACAATTGTAGCTATAAAAATATTCAATCCAGGCTCATCATTTTTGAAATATATTGCACGCTCTGAGACTCTTTATAAAATGTTATTGGGACCCCTATTCTTAGATTGTGAAAGGTATATCAATTTTCCAGCTGTCAGTGCTAACATTTTCCACAGAAATATAAATGCATGCACATAAATTTGGAAACATGGATCTACGTTTACAAAAGATATGCTATCTGGTACGGAAATTACTTCTCTTTCTCGAAGGAAAGAAAAACGAAGAATAAACAGCCCCGCCGAGAAACGATCGTCAAATGTATTTACTAGAAATATATTTTAAAGATCTTATTACCTCTAAAAGGTCAAGATTTTTTTCAATTCCCACAAGACTCTAAATTGAAGCAAATAGTATCAGTTTGGTTAAATAAGGCTGACACTTGTTGCTAAACTCACTACTATCACTACACTCATTCATTATTTACACAGTACACTGTCTGCTATTTATTTTCACTGCTTCTTATTTATTTCGACTAGCCCGCTTATTTATCTAAAATTTTACTAGCTCCGTATTTGAACTACAATAATTTGTTAGCTCGACCTTATTCGGGTTTTTATATACTCACCTAGAGTTTCTCGAAATCTCTAGAAAATTCTAGTGAGCTCTCAAACAGTCTTTCAAGAATCGAAAAATTGGTTCTAATTGTAATTTTACCGATCTTATCATACTAGTAGAAAGAATGGTTCGGATTTCAAGAAATTTAACAAATCTGACTTACAATGTTACAGTTAGTTCATTGGATGTATACATCAAAAATTAGATTGACATCTAATTTTGTAAAGCTTGCCTCTTTTAGATTTCTAAATGCTACTATAGCTGGAAGTGTATAGATGAGAATTTGAAGGTATCAATATCATAGCTCTGAAGTTATATAAAACGACAAAGTATTTTATCTATTCCCATCAATTTTAATTGGGATCTGTTACTCTACAAATAATAATACTCGATTCGAATCCACATTACTCTCAATTTTCAGAGATGACGCTCATTATAATTTTGATGGCTTCGTTGATCATAAAAATGGTCGCATTTATGATTCAGAAAATCCACGACTGATTGTTGAGAAACAAATGCATCCAGTGTCACTGTTTGGTGCTGGAGGCATCATCGGACTATTCTTTTTCAAAGAAACAGCGGCTCAAGCAAAAAAATTCAATGGTGCTCGCTATCGCGACATGATAATCAAGTGTTCTATGTCTACATTGTAAGGTATTTATGTGAACGACATATAGTTTTGAAAATTGAGTGCTGTATTAACAAAATTCTGTCACATTTAGTATGTAAAACGGCCATGGAAATTTCTGCAAGAGTCCGTATGTGCCAACAAAGCCTTGGGGGCCATTTGCTCTATATAATATTCCATACATACTTTATAATTTAATAAAAAAACTCATAATTTTTAATTTTCTATCAAAATTATTTCTTGCTTGAGTTTTGGGACATTTTTATACAATAATTTCATATTGTCATTATTTAATAATTCTATTAAAATTTATATTTTTGACAGGTTTTTTGTTTGCGAGCATTAATTCTAGTGTTTGAATGATTTACTTCTCAAATGTCAAATTTGAAGTCTTGTCTATCCCGCCATAATCACTGACCTTCTGTAAGCCTGATTTACTCCAAGACAAAGTTATATTAGACAAAGACAGCTAGTGCCGTTTCACCTTGAGCTCTATAACTTTTATTTGTAAATCTTTCCTCTGAAGGCTTTCCAAAAGTATTTGCTTTGTTGATTACACTAAGGGCCTATATAGATGAAACCTTTAATTTGACTAAATTTATCAAGTAAAATGAAACGAATCAAAATTGATGATTGAACTATAGGCTACGTGCATGAAGTCTATTAGCGCCTCTAGCGGACAATGGAGAACCATTGAACTCCTATTTTATTATTGTTTCATAGCTTTAATTTTTTAAATGTACTAATATTATATAATTCAGCTGTGTGCGTATAATATAACTTGCATAGCATAAAAGGTACGTTGGAATTATCTATTTTGAGTATTTTTATCTTCAATTATTACGTACCTATTACAGAAAACGTCTTAATTCGTCCAAATTGACAGAATAACCTCAAACTATGACGCCGATGATCTTGCGGATCGGGTTTGTATATATCAAACACTGTATCTCTCCTACCGAAGAAGCATTGAAGAAAAGCGTGAAATTAGTTCTGCCATATTAAACATGTTGAAGAATATATTGCTGACAATATTGACAACAAAATTATTGCGAAGTGCATCCGACAAGCTTCTATCACTGAAACACCTTACAAATTAGAGATAGAGGTAAATTCATTAATCCCAAATCGATGACGAATTTATCTAATTTCACAATTGAATTACAAACATCTTTGTTGTATAGATTAATAATGGAAGACAGATAATACTCTATTTACCGCTTTGATCCACTTCACTCGTTTTTTTATGTTATAACTGCGTACATGAAATCTATGAAACTATATTTCACTTGAATTATCCTTAACACAACAGCCTGAAAAAGAACAATCGTTTTCCCAAGTTTTATATGCAATTATTTTCACTTTTAAACTACAATGCTCGATGACGTATTCTGAGAAATGGAGTTCGATGCTCACAACGGTGCTCACCATGAGCGCTCGCATCAATATTTTTTCAAACTCCGCCATCTTGCACATAGCCTATAGTTAACTTTTTTTAAGAAGTCAGTATGGGGAAGATGTAGCTTATTTTACCTTGATCTCTGATTGGCTTGTATCGCGGGCAAGTTTACACAAACGATATTTAGTTTACGCTCACGCTATTATTACTTGTTATAATTTACATATTGCTCGTATTGTTTTCAAAACTTGTAATAAAGACTTATAAAATCTCAAATTGTGAACTTCATTAAATGACAGTTGTAAAATAACTAGATTGAAAGTTTTTCACAGTGTGACTCAGTCTTCTAGTTACAGAATTCTTATAGTAATTGAAGTATCAAGGGTTTTAAAAGGACAATAATACCTGAGGACAACAGTGTACTTTCCGAGGGCCTCTGGTCCGAGGTGTGTACGTTGACCGAAGGTATTATCGTCCTTTCAACTCCCGTGGTGCCTTCAATGCTTAATGTCCGACTAATGTATTATTTCAATCAAAATTTTAAGCAATGTCAGTCCTGTCCTTGTGATTCCTGTCAGAAAAATTATTCTAGTTACTAGGAAACGCGATATTATTCATTGTTATTTTTCAAAATAATGTCCTCGGGTATTATTTGTGAAATAATTACCCTGAAATCAGTATTATTATGACAACAATAATAAGCTAGTCAGACATTAAAAAAAATAAAGTATAGTGTGAGTATGAACCGATACATTTTTGTTAGGAAGTGACGTCGATGCGCTCCACTGTGGTGTGGTGAGCTTCTCTTGTTGAATTGGCTGTGTTTGACAGCTTAATGTAAGCTTGATTCGTTATATTTTTGTTATAAAGTGATGACGATACTGGTGTGAGTATGATGTGATATTTTTATTTCATTTTGCTGTATTTGCTAGATTTGTAGAGCGGAATCGATGCTTGAAAATATCGCGACTGTTTCAAATTTAATAACCTACTGAAGAACAAAGAATATTTATAGTTTTATTAGGAGGGGGGAAAATTTACTGATATCACAACTCTTCCATAATTTATAGTTCAGTACTAAATTTGACATTAAATTCAAAATTGGAGTATATATACCATATTTTACTGCCACGATACAACATCTATAAAATATTGTGTTATAATAAACATGTTCATAAAACAGAAACTTTCGAAACCCTTCGTTTTATTTGTACGAAGATAAAAGTATCAGGTGCGTCTAACAACTTTTGATCGTCAAATGTTCACAGTACCCATAATGCATTTCGTTCCTCGCCATCATAGCTCGTTTTAGTGCACTTCGCAGACGCCATCTTGTTCTATGTCAGATATTAACAACATTTGGTGGAAAGTACGGCTTAGAGGGTTGGTTTTATTAATGGTTTCACGTCGTAAGAGTTAAGTAACGGCATGCGGCAGATAATAAACGAGCTGCTACATTGTATTTTCTTGGAGAGGTTATCTTTATGATACTCCTAAATAGACATCGATTGGAGAAAAAAAACTGTGATAACTTACCACGAGTTGTATTATTTTGATTGATATAGATTTGTCTAGAATGCAAGGTGAGATTTACTTTTCTAAATTGATGAAAAAAGTGTGAACTCTCCTACAATAAAGCTAAATCTTCGCCAACACTGTAAGCCTTCCTTCAAAGTCATGTGACGCATGTTGGTGAAACAAAGCACACGAAGCCGTGAGCTCTATTTTCAATCCGAGAATAAAAAGTCGACATCAACTTTAAATCCAAGAAGAACATATAGGACTGAGCAATAAAAAGCAAAGAAATCAACGCAGATGGAGCTGACAAAAGAATCGATAACGGCAAATTGTGACGAACAAAAACGAAACGACGATTTTGATGAGATGCTGACGATTTTGCACCACTGGACACGACGAAATAACATGAAATTCTCCAGGAGAAAAATCATTTCGATCCTAAAGGGGAAGGATATCACTAAATTCAATATTTTAGAAATTTTCATTTAATATTCCATCGTTTCCTTCAAATAAATCATTGAATAATTGTCTCCCAATGTTGGAAATAACATCATTACTTTATTTAACGTTTGCAGATGGCAGCACAGATTTTGAATCCTCAGCTATGATCTGTGAAAGTGCAATAAACTTGCAGACAAACCGATTGCTGTGAGAAATGTTTTATCTGAATAAATACGTGAAATAGTATACAGGATGATTAATAACGTCAGCTGTGCTGAAGTAAAAGCTCGAGTTGGCTAGGCTCTGCAAGCTTCCAGAGAATAGATTATATTTCTTTATCTATTTTTAAAAGAGAAAAACATAACTCAAAAACTGCATCCAGTGCAATGGAAATATGAACTCCCTGAAGAATTAGGTCACATATATTTTCCGTCAGATTTAAATTAATTAATTTTTGTTCTACAAAACAAGCTTTCCAGAAACTTCTTCACCATGCAATTAATAGTTGTCCGCAATTTAACACGCTTTGCCAAACCCGTGTTGATCATTACAGATTATGCGGGCTCCCTCTCAACCTGTAAATCAAACAATTTTTTCAGAACTAGAACATGGAAAATGATTACACTCTGCTGGAAAATTTATTTATTCCCTTTCTCGTGACAGGGCGGAATCCTGATTCCAAGAGGATTTATCACAAAACCATTCATCCATGCCACACATGGAGTTCGAAACCAAACCGCCTTTGGCTACGATAACAATTGTCATGTATGAATCCGAAAGGAATTAAATTTATCCGTCCAAAATACTTTCCAGTATTTAATTCATTACTAACAAATTTTCAAATATCAAATTACTATTTGCTGTTAATTAGACTTGCTAACTTTGCTTGCCTATATGAAAACTTAACAATTACATTATATTAACTACCGTCTGCAAACAATACACGTGAGAAGTTTGGTCTATAAAAAAGGGTAGGAGGAAGTTGCAGACGTTCACGATGTGCAAATTACCATCAAAATGTTGGACCGCATCTTTTATATGATTACACGTTAAAATACAATATTCCCATAGCTGTTTTTCATCTCTATTCAACCAGTTGAATCAGAAAAAGTAGATTAAGGACTGTCCGTATTTCGCTTTTCCAATCAATATCTTTCACAGAAAAGATTTCTTTTGACGCAGATAATCATTATCTCACAATAACTTTACGGTTCTATCTGCTCTGACATTATTGCTACATGTCCAAGAACAGATGTCGGACTCAATCTGGATTTGTTTGTGTCAGTAGAAAGAGTTCCGATTGCGACAGACGAAATTTCTTTTGGATGTGGAAAAAAGAATCTTTTAGTAGGAAGTAGATCCAATATTTTATAGTTAGTGAAGAAAAAAGAATTGTTGCTAATATTGCTCACAACTTCATAAGGGATGTTCATTTGTTTATCTGCTATTTCCGGATAAATTGTAACGAAATAATCAAAATATAAAAACAACAACAATAACAACAAATCCATTGATAATATCAATTCATACATTTACTAAATCATTTATTTATATCTTTAAAAATGGATGAATATTTAATTTCTTCCTCATTTACCTATTTGAGGTTATATACTCAGGCGCCCCCTATTCTATAATTTTATCAAGTCTTGATACTAGACATGTTGATATATAATGACGTCAAAGAAAGCGAACTAGTTCTTACTTTTGAAATACAGATGGTAGTGAGCTATACATGGTTAATTTTGCTTTATTAAGTTTGCCAACTAGAATGTGTAAGTTGGCAACGAATTTCAAAAATAATTCTCCTAAATACGAACTAACAGCATTAATTAATTACATGGCGGCATCCTTATTCAAGCAAAAGCTATTCACAAACTCGGCGTTAAAATGAAATGGATACTGCATATCTCGCAACATCCTTCTCGTTGCTCTAACAGCATTTCTTTCTTATAACTCCTCCACTTCTTCTAACTCCTCAAGAGCTGAAAGTTGTTTATACAGAATAGCCATCTATAAATTGAAATTCATATTTATACAATAAAACATGGTTATACCGTAAAAATGTTGGTGAACTTACATTTTCAAAAGAAATAAATTCTTAATTTCTATAATTACTACAAAAGGTTCACAATCACAAATATGTTAGTTTAGTCAATCTTAAACAAAAATTAGTCAGCACATAACCTAGAACAAAAGCACAAATGTCAAAATATCAACTGTTGTAATTCAAGGAGGTTAGAATAAAAAGGAGGGAGCATAAGGTTATAGCTTAGGCGAGGGGAGTGAAGCCTAGTGGAAACGCACGAGCACCACTTTTGGTTCCGATTAGGGAGGGGATAGACATAGACGTCAGTTTTCAAACAAAAGTATACTTGTCCTTGACAGACAAGCAATTATTTGGGTTCTGGTTGGAGTGGAGAAAGCTGCTTCACTTGTGCATTCACTAGCTATCTCCTTTATATTCTTACCTCCATGGTTGTAATTATATCAACATATCCAGAGGTCTTGATATGAAAACGTGTTGATATTGATATGATAATGGCTGCGTTCGTGACATCAGTGTGACGTTCGTCATGAACTCACTCTGCTAGTCACCACTTAATGGCAACAGCGCCGTTTATCAAGAGTTGAACGCTTTTCAAGTCTTGATAAATTTACAGAATAGGGGTCCTTAAATAGTATTGCAACTCTTCAATTTAATATAAAAATTCAAGCATACCAATTGAATCTGCCGAAGCTTCATGACTGCAGCACTAACAAATATTACCAGCGCCATCTCTTATTACAAAAGTATAACTTACAAGTATTAGCGCCATCTTTGATATAAAAGCTTCAGCGCAGTGACGCCTCTACATATAAGAGGTCTGAAATTTGTAAGAGGCTCAATAATTACAACTGTTATTCATTTACACACTTAATTATGGCATTAATAGTTATTCTAATACTTAATTAACACTTTGATGTTCAGTAAAGTGTATCACGTAAGTTAATTTGTCTTGTTCCATTAATTGTTTCAGCCTATTATTGTTTGTAGGTTATGATCACAACGCGAGCACCAGAAATATTATAAATGTTCGGATTTCCGGAAAATTTACACTTCTTAGGGACGAACGAGAGAAACTAGCTTTATCACAAAATAATAATAAATACTGAGTTGAGCTACGTGAAGATTACATTAATAAAGCAATAGACTTTTTCTTCACTTTTTATTAAAATTAAATATTTACATTTCAGTAGCGAAGCTACCATCTTCAGAGTACAATAAATCAGAGCAGAAAACAAATCTTATAACTACAAACATGATACAATGTACCAAAGACATATCCAATCAAATTATAGGGTTTGACGTGGGTGGAGCCAAGAACTACACAGTAAGATTAAGTGAAAACAATAGGCTATGTGCAAGGGGGCGGAGTTTGAACAAATATCGATGCGAGCGCTCATGGTGAGCACCATTTTAACCATTGAACTCCATTTCTCAGAATACGTCATTGAGCTGTCATTGAGCATTGTAGTTTAAAAGTGAAAATAATTGCATATAAAACATGGGAAAACGTTTGTTCTGTTTCAGGCTGTTGTGTTAAGGATGATTCAAGTGAAATATAGTTTCATAGATTTCATGTACCCAGTTATAACATGAAAAAACGAGTGAAGTGAATCCATGCGGTAAATACAGTATTGTCTATCTTTAATTATTAATCCATATAGCAAACATGTTTGTAATTCAATTGTGAATTAGAAATATTCATCATCGATTTGGGATTCATGAATTTACCTCTATCTCTAATTTTTAAGACGTTTCAGTGATAGAAGTTTGTCAGATGCACTTCGCAATAATTTTGTTGTCAATATTGTCAGCAACATATTCTTCAACATGTTTAATATGGCAAAACTAATTTCACGCTTTTCTTCAATGCTTCCTCGGTAAAAGGGATACAGTGTTTGATAAATACAAACCCGATCTGCAAGATCATCGGCGTCATAATTTGAGGTTATTCTGTCAATTTGGACGAATTAAGACGTTATAATTGAAGAAAAAAATACTCAAAATAAATAATTTCAACGTACCTTTTATGCTATGCAAGTTGTATTATACGCACACAGCTGAATTAAATAATTCTAGTACATTTAAAAAATTATAGGTATGAAACAATGATAAAATGGAGTTCAATCGTTCTCTATTGCCCGCTAGAGGCGCTTGTAGACTTCATGCACGTAGCCTATAGGTAAACCTAATTAAAGTTATGCAAAAAAGATTTTGAAAAGATTTAAATTTCCAAACCGCAAACAAGAATGGATAGGTTGTCGGAGTGGGTGCTGCTTATTCTATATTCTTTTTTTTGTGGTTCAGTCCCGGCCCCCAGTTACTATTTTATATTCCCAAATTATAGAAAAATGTTCATCGAAATATTTAATCTTAAATAAAATTAATGTTTAACTATTTTTGCGGATGTTCATACATTATATATCTATTTATCGTTTGTTGCCAGCAGACCAACAAATTTAAAATCGATGCACTAGGTTTGCACCAGATCACCTGCAAAGCTGGGGATGAAATAGAGCAGTATTGCCAACAAATGGGCGCAAAACTCACTAGTCTGAACACATCACGTTCAGAGCAATGAGATTATTTCACTGTGAGCTTGACACGAGCGTGAAAAGCGTGAATGGAGCGTGAACTAAGCGTGATGGGGATTCACGTGGACTAAATAGGATGTCCCACAAGCCGTAATGAACGGTGAAAGATATTCATGCGATCGGATTATCAACCGTTTGACAATAACAACATTTTTTGTCGAGCGGAAGCTACATTTAGTAACAATAGCAACTGTTTTGAATTGCAGAAGCATTAACATGACTCTAGAGCAGAAAATTAAAGCATTAGACAAACAAGAATTAAATTCTGCATTTGGATCAATCGTCAATTAGTCGATTCCAATTACACCTCATTCAATGCTGTATCACTGCCTTAATTTTACTGCGCGCATTTAGAGGCAAAGCAATTTTGTTACGCGATTTCCACATGAAAAATTAAAAAAAAAAATTGTTATTGCTTTTGGTGGCAAATATAAAGCAAACAAAATATTATTTGTCAAGTTTAATTTGGAAGTTTCAATATCATAATCAATATTATTTCTGGCATAGATATCTTGAATAGTATAATAATCATGTCAGATTACTTAAATCCGATTTCCCAGTGGAATTTCAATTTGAGTTCCGATTGAAATGTAATAATCTGGTAATCCATTTAATTTAACCAATCACAAGAGAGTTGAAGTAATCCACTAATACATTATCAATTTGTATGTTGATGTTGAAATTTGAATAAAAAATTACGAGAACGATAAAATCCTTGTAAAATTCATGTTGCCAACTTTATGAATACTTAAAAATGCGTTGATAAAATGTCAAACAAACAAGGCTTAACTAAATAGAATGAGAAATGTTATTCAAACTTCGGTATAAATTTGATACAACTGATGTCACTTTGGAGTTTATAGCAAACTATGAACTACTAACATAATATGAAAGCATATTCTGTTGGAAACGATCCACATTATATGAAGCAGTTTCATCGGATTAAATTCTGGGAAAATTTTCTTTGTGGGTTGTTTTTCATTTAATCCCTTCTTTGTTTATATTAAGTCTCAAGTTCTTGATTTTCAGCAGATTTATAAAAGCAGTTGAGATATAATTTAGATCTCTAAATATGATAATATGAACGTTTTTATTTGGAAAAATATGACATACGAAATAGTGACCAGGAACTTGCTTAACATATCTACTAATTAAATTTTGAAATTATGAAAATAATTATTACTTCTTTAAAATAGGTGAAATTCATCTTAATCTTAATGGGACCAATATGGATGTACTCGAGTCCCAATTTTAATAATTTCAATGAGTTACTTGCTTAAGTAGAACCACCAATTCAATCTTCACTATTTGTGAATGTTGTATTTTTCCACCCTCATCAGCTCCCCCAATGTGTTGGTAATTGGAACTTGAAAAATGTACATAAATTTTTCACGGCTTGATTGGATCGGTATCTGCTCTCGTTACTTTTCCAAGTTGGGAATCAAATTAATTTGGCAACAATGAAACTATCTGGCACCGGCTAATTGTTGTAACATAATCCTGCACCGGTTGACTGGCAACACACATATGTAAGAAATGTGGCAAACAAAGTAAAAATAGCCGTGCGTGTCAAAAAGTCAACCTAGAGACGTAACCATCAGGTTCGAACCCCGAAATTCATTTAAAAAAAAATGCAGTTCTCCAATTAAAATCTGGAATATTTTTGGAGCAGGCAAAAAAAGAAACTCTCTGCCTATATAAAGGAAGGGATAGTTAATTAGTGGGTCGGACTGTGAACAACGAAGTGTGACATAGATACTCTTAAAAATTAATATTAGTCCATAATTATTATTTGATGTAGAGTAGTCAAATTAGAATAATCATAATGTATTGTAATGTTTATTGCTTTTGAAGGATTTGTTAATAATCAAATAAAAATCACTATTTAATAATTGAAAATAAAATAAAAGTTTTATTCTTCCGGATATTACTAACAAACACTGTATAATTTATTTTTCACTTACTACTATTAAACAAAGCCGCAGATATTTATTTTTAACTATTTATCTATTTGTTAAACTGATCACTTACTATTTCACTGATTTATTGTTCACTGTTCTACTGTTCCTAGTCAGATCGTTTGCTTGCCTTCATATACGGAAACCCGTTTCTCAAAATATTCCAGATCAGTCGAGCACGTTACTAGATTTTTCGACCGAGCGGGGCGACGCGATACGAAACAAACAGTACGAAAGGCCCCGCCCAGACAACAGAGAAGGATTCGGGGCTTATTTTATTTTTAAGAATTATGAAACTTTTGCACGTTACAGTATTTTTAGTGTTTTGTTCTTTCAATGAATTTCAAGTTTGATTTATGTTTAAATAATAGTTTTTTATTTCCATAAATTTTAAAACCAAAACTTGATTTTTTCACATAATGACAAATTCAGGAGTCGGTTTTTACACTATCGTCCTAAATAAGGCAGCAACTGTAGACACGTGTTTCGTCCTTATTAGGACTCTTCAGTACAGTTTAGCAAGCCTCAGATAGTCGAACTTGTAGCCGCGAAGCTATTGAAAAGTATTTTTATTTCGAATCAATTAAAGTTGGTGTCAGAAATGGGATAAAATATTTATTGTTATTGGTTTTGGCTGGTACTTTGAATATAAGTATTAAATTATAGGAATTTAGTCAAAGGTTTTGATATTTCTTTTTCCACAGTTTCGGTCCTACCTGTATCATCTTCAGGAGTATTGACTTACATTATTGTAAGCAGTTGGACAATTCAATACAAAAAGTGACACATACAGACGAATTTGTGAGTTTACTATTGAACAGCGTATGTTAAATAAAAATAGAAAAATATAAATAAAACACGAGTAACTTAGTTGATATCACTATATTTTTCAAAAATTGTTACTAGTTTCAATCATTATGGTCATCATCGGACAATTGATAGCATTTCAGGTTACAGATTTGTTTTATACTTATAATTAGAGACAAGAAAGGAAGAGTGGTAAGTGTATTAGATCAGTCTGGTCATTAAGTAATTAACCTTGGAATTTTCCTTGTTTTTTAAAATTTTAAAGTTTTAATCCTTTTTTTATGAAATGCAATGGTTCAATATTATTTGCAGGTAAATGATTTATTTCTTGAAGATGGTTAGCAAAAATTGAATCCGTTTTATTCAAATTATAGGAACGTAGATGTTCCTGGAAACGGATGTTGAAGTTTCAACCAGTCTGACCAATATTCAAACCTTCACAATTCTGACAATTCAACCAGATGTTTGTAAATAATTAGTAGTATCTTTGTTATTAAAAATAAAATCAGATAATTTTTTGAAGAGCTTATAAAGGAGCCAGATAGGTTATGCTATGCTTACTTAAAATTTGACCAATTGAATCGCTAATTTATCTGAAATGCTATCATTTTTCCTATGATGACCGTAATGGTCTAATAATAATAACTAATAATAATTTTTGAAAAATATAGTAATATTAACTGAGTTACTTATGTTTATTTATATTATTACAATGATTAATGAAAGTTAAGGCAAATAATATTCAAGATTTAAAATAGAAAAACATATGAGTCGAAAATATACAAAAAAATTGAAGAATCATCTAGATGATGAAGCGCATTTTTGACAGCTCATGAATGCTTGTTACTTCAGAGATTTCGCAAATTACCATCTCTCACAATTACTGAGCTTGAAATCAAGCAGTTTGGGCAAACTTACGAAACAGCAGCTTCCATTTAGTACTAGTTTCAAGTTGACTATTTGATAAAAACATAATTTATGCATGTACAAACTCAAAAATACCTTTTAATCTTCATTGTTTAGTTATTGACTGACGGGAGGTCAAGTGCTGTACCTTAAAATGTTAATTTGATCTTTATCAAAGCTTTATAAAAAATACACCAAAAGTATACAAATTTTCAACTAATAATAATAATTCATTCTAATAAGCTTCAAATTCGCGTCAAACAAGTCATTGAATGAATCCCGGACAGATTTGACAACTGTACATAATAGTAGTGACACAGACGGCTAAAGTTGGAACTGAATTTTTATCCACTTGAATAAAATTTAGTTGCCATATCCCTAATGTCATAATTATTTATGGGCATTGTTTCACTTGAAATAAGTAATTGAATAATTTAATCTTCCACAATCACTGAGCTTGAATTAAAGCAATTTGTGCAAACCTACGAAACAGCAGTTTTTATTTAGTACCAGTTTCAAGTCTGTAAATAGTAGCGTTGCTGAGAACTCAGCGTCACGCCAGCCAGCCAGCCTGACAGCCAAAGTGAATTTTTCCAAAAAATGCGCTTAAAATGCGCTAAAAAAATGCAACGACCGTTCGCTATTGAGAATTAAGGCTCAGTAATTGTTTAAAAATTGCAAATTACGTAAACATCGGCATAACTTTAAAATGTTAAACGTTGAAGTGTCTGTTTTTTTATTATTTAACTTTCATCTTGTTTTATGTATAACATTTCCAGTGCCAGTCTTTTATTTAAATTAGTTTCATTGTGTAGGACATGTGTCTCATCAAAATTGAAAGAATGAGCAGAATAGATGGATGACACATAGCGCACATTTTGGACATATCTTATTTTTTTTACAGTTTTGTTTGTGATCATCCGTACGAGTTTTCAAATAACGTTAGTTTGTCCTGTGTAATGTGCCTCGCAATCATGACATGCTATCTTAATCTTATAGATTAATGTTGCAATTCTGTGCAAATTCATAAGTCTTACAGATCTGTAAATCCGTAAGAAACTGATGAAAACGCATCGACCCTTGTTGATTAATGTCAATTGATGAGCTGACTGGATGAGTGAATTTGAGTAAGTAAAATATTTTTTGGGAATTCAGTCAATATTTATGTTTTAATTTCTTTCCTACTTTAACAGTTTCGGCTATACTTCAGCTATCTTCAGAAGCGAAAAGAATTATATTGTGTAAAATTAAAATTGTACATTCATATGTGATATCCGCTATTGTATTAAGCTCGATATCACACATAAATGTACAATTTTAATTTTACACAATATAATTCTTTTCGCTTCTGAAGATGGCTGAGGTACAGCCGAAACTGTAAAGTAGGAAAGAAATTAAAACATAAATATTGACTGAATTCCCAAAAAATTTCTTACTTACTCAAATTTATTTGTTTTATTGATATTTCATAGGCTTAGGGGTCTAGTGAAAATATTTTTTGTCACATTGATTAATTGATTTTTATGATGGTTTGGTCTAAAATTGAGCACCATGCTAGCAGAAGGCTTTTTCTATCATTTGGTTTATTGAAATAAACTCAATGGCCCGTAGTCAGAACGCGCTTTTAAACCCAGGTCTGAGTCTATCCTATATATAACCATGACGACGTTTAGAAATCGATCAGGTTTTAACACTGTTTTGACATGTTGTCATGATTATGCATGAGCCAGACTTAGAACCGGGTTTAAAACCGCGTCCTGACTACGGGTCAATATGCTTTTATATTTTTATTGATGCTGTCCAACTACAAACTCACAAATTCTTTTGTTATTATATTCCACTTTTTGTATTAAATTCTCCAGCTGCTTACAATCATGTAAATCTGTTGCACTACTGAAGATGGTCCAGGTGGGACCGAAACTTTTTGACACACAGTTATTTCTCACTTTGCTTGCCACGTTTTTACATTGCTGCCATGTATATTGCTAGTCACATTGATTTGATTCACAACTTGGGAATGTAACGAGAGTGAATACCGATCCAATCCAGCGGTGAAAATTTCATGGCTACGGCTGTACTATCCCGCCGACTAGATTTTGGACTCTTAAATCTCTGATCCATTGAGTTGACAGCCCAACTTACGACAGTAGACTATATAATTTTTTTTTAATTGTAACGATGAACGAAGCTTGAAAATGCAAAATTCATATCATGTTATTTGTTTAATCCATTTAAATTTACAAAACTTCACTCAAAAAACATAAATGTTTATTTTAATTGCAGCAAATATTGTTTTGTTTTTAGTTTGTTGCATTTTGTTTTTATTGTAGGAAATTATTTTGAACGTATATTTATTTTAAATGCAATTTGTATTATTGCAAATACATGTAAATGAATAAATTTTTCAATAATACTCTCGTTTATTATTCCGAACCAAGAATAAATCATATACATTTTTTTATCCGAATTTATTTTTAATAGTAAGTTTCCCTGCAGAATAAGGAAGCACTCCTGAAAATAACCTCAGAAACACGCAATACAAGCATCAACAGAAGTTTTTTTTATCATAATATACATTGCAAGATTGTATTATCACAAACATAACAAAACTATAGAAAAAGAGCTGAAAACGGAATAAAAATAAACAAAGCAAGTAAAACCATAGTATTCGAGAATTTGGAAACTTATGTATGACGTCAAAAAGTTGTAAGGCACATTTCATCAAAATATACAAACATTATTTCACATGATATTTCGTGGAAGCAATAGACTAAAGATTCCAAGATAACCCCAATTTAAATATATTTGCTTCCACATTGTTCTGTTACACAAACAAAAATTAGTTGGCTCCACTCGTACTTGTATGACAGTTGGATTTAATTTTGCAAAGTTTTCAAAGTTACTGGATGACAATTACAAGGGACCTGACGAGGGTTGAATAGCTGCTAATCTTCCCTAAACCAATGATGAAATTTGTGAAGTTCCCACCTACACCACAAAAATGGTTTACATAAATTATATGTTTATTTTTCTGATGACACGGCAGACCAAATTCACTTGAAACTTTTTTAGTAATTACTGAATTGAGTCACATGATGAGCGATGAGGATTTATAGTATAAAATATTGAAATCGTTACAGAAAGATTGACAATCGTTCAGGGTATAATAAATTCTTACTCTTACTTCAATCATAAATTATAACTGAAACTATTGCAAGCGTGATGTTTATTCATCACCACCTCAAATCTCAAAAAAGTGAAATTTTACAGGAAGGAACAATATTTCACAAGACCAATAGGATGCGTGTTCAGAAGAACCATATTTTATGCTAAAATTTAGTGATAATATATTGCTTGCCATGTACGTTGTTACTTAAACTGGGTATCCGTTATGATATCAAGATTTATGAAATGTTTCCGCTGGGAGATGAAAGGGAGGAGGTATACTAAAAAATATTTTCACGACGCAATATTTTAGTGAAATAATTTGGGGCTAAACGTTGACCTAACAGCTTGAAATGGAGCTACAACCAGACAGCAAGAGTGGGGAAAGATCGATAGCCTATCCGAGCAACAAGTGACAGCCGTTATATAAATAATCGTCATAATTACAGATATTATTTCTCTTGAGAGTTTATCTTTATCTTTAAGCTTGGAAGTAATACCCAACCATAATTATTCATAATTAATATGCATTTAATCAACCTTCGTTCGTGCATATAATCATGCATCTAGATGTCAACGCTCACGCACTGATAATTACGACTAGTTTCTGGATTGTTTGGTACATCTGCACGAGAATATTTTAATACCAATCTCCAATTTTATTAGCTATATAAAAATTATCATTGGGACGTCCTTCTCATTACTTATTCTCTGGTAGTGCAGTAGGTATTTATATGTACCCACTGTCTGTTAGGAGTGGGGTGAGCTCACCAGCCAATCACGTAACAGATCTCTCTCTGATCACTAAAATATTCAGGCAATAACTTTGGCACGCTTTAAATGACTAAAACGTTGCTAAATAAATAATTTTCTTCATTAATTACCAATTTTATTTGTGACTTGCTTATAAATTCAAAGATGAATATTTTATGATAAGCTTAAACCAAAATACGAGTAAAAAATTAACTGCTGCTATTTTAAATGTAAATTTTGCATTTTCAACGTTTTCTTTTCAACTTAATTCCTAGCAGATTTCTGTAATACCCTCGTTACAATTCAAAATTATATCTGCGAGTGAAGTTATACAAAGTGAAATTAGAAAAAGACGTTGTAATGCGGAATAATATTCAACAGAAGAATGTTGAAACCAGAAAGTGGCAATTCTAGAAATGGCAGTACTGGAAATAAATACCTAGATAGTGCATTTTCATTTTAATGGAATGGTTTTTAGACTTTTATAATGAATAATACATTTCTTATTCTCTTTTATGCAATAATAATCATCTCCAAATGAATAATTAGAGAATAATTATCAGAGCGAATTTAAAAATGCTCACTTCCAGTCCTCCAGTCATTTGGTTGGGGTAGTATCTTCGATAAAGCTCCCCTTTTCATTAAATTGAATTCAACATGTTTTAAAATTTAGAATTATTTTATTTTGTTTTATATGAGTTCCTCAAAGCGCTGCCACAATTTGAAATGTAAATTCATATTCATCTGTTCTTTCATCTCGTTGATTTTATCTCTTTGAATCATTTGTTTTCGAATTAAATATTCCCCCTAAATATTTTTTCTTTCTAAAAAATGATATTAAAAGAGAAGATTAAAATTTCTTATTTTATGGTAAATTTGGATTGGCTACGCAGTTATTGTCTGGCTTTTAAATTAACTGCAAGTTTAATATCAAAGCACTAAAGAGCTCTCATCCTAAGTAAATAATTTACCTTTTTTGTTGAAATTTATAGTTGAATTTTGAATCAATTTTGATGAAGAATAAAACTGAGCGCTGTGTTAAATCTCAACGTAATAAAACTTTTTTGTGTACGCAGCCATAATTCATCATCAAATCTAAAAAAATCAAAAAAACTCTCTTCCTCTTAATTTAAAATTTCCATCAAATATTATTCTCCGTCCAATGAAAAATTACCTCCGGAGAAATCTGCAAAAAGAAAACGTTAAAGCGCCTCTAGTGACAGGCATACAAACTAAAATTTACGGATTATCCGGCGTCCTCCGAGAAGCTTTCCTTTGGGATAACAGCACGAAATGAAAAAGTCGTTCTCGTGCGCTAAAATCCCCAGACTTGTTTACGTATAAATGGTTGCGAGTCGCGATATTGCACACCTGCGAACAGGAAATATCGTACACGACCTTTTTATATTATTTTTCACCTGGAAGAATCAACCGGTGCTTATAATACAGAAGAGTTTGAACAGTTTATTCAGGCGAGTCCCGAAAAATGAATAACAAACCTCTGAGCCACTATTATCGAGAAGAGAACTTGAGGGACAATCTCAGCGGGGCGTCAGTTGAATTATCAGGAGACCACGAATCGTTCTCACAATAAATATATATATTTCAGAGAATTGGTTTCTTATTGTAACGAAATTGAAACTCGTTCGTAGGCTAATAATTTATTTTACCTAAAAAATAGTCACTATTACTACATTTATTCTATTATTTCAATCGCTTCTTATTTATTTCCAATTAATTTATTCATCTACGATGGTGCGCTGATAGGTGATTCGCCCACTAATTTGCGTGTCATTATAAATTTCTCTAAGAGAAATAATAAAAATAAAAATTCTATCAAATTTTAAATTTCTTCTATTATAAATATAACTATTAATACACACACAAAATTTATGTTTTATAAACATTTGAGACAAGATTTCTACAATTAGATATGTTTATTTTCTTTATAGCTTTGACAGCTGTCAAACAAACAAATTGTTGCCATAACAATCAATAAAATGCTACTTGATCAAGCTATGAATTTTACACTAAATGTTTTTCGAATGTCAAACATCAAATGGAAAAATCTAGTTCAGCAGCAATTAAGGCCATCGTAGATAAAATATTGAATGATACACGTTTGATATAGCTAGTGTAATGAAACTTGGGTGATAAAAACACTCGGCTAATCGCCTCGTGATTTAACATCACACACGTTTCATTACAACGGCTATATCAAACTTGTATCATTAATACCTATTATTTATCTCCACTGGGCCACTATTTATTTTGTCTAATTTAATCTTGCGCGCTCCGCATTCAAACTACTCACCATTACTCGCTCGGATTTGTCCCCCGGTTTATATACTTTTCGAAAAACTTCCATTTGGTGACCGACGTCCTTTTTATTTACAGATATAAAATTAATAATCAAAATAATTGAGAGGATTAAGGTTTCGCTGGACTTTACGTAGAACTAAAAGCGGACTGACGATTGGCTCGTCCGCCAGCTTTAAAATGATTAAATCGGACTTCTAGCTTCGGAGTTATAACCCATCGAAAATACTTCCAATAAATTCATAAATAAAAAAATCTGACGTGGACATCACGAGACTTACTTGTACATCATTGGATATATATAATTAAACAGAAAATCTCATCATTCCACGGCTAATTGTTTTTGATTTATCCAAAACACTCTAAAAATCTGTCAAGTAAAATGCGCTTTTAGTCTAGTCGGTTGCTATGGAAACAGTAGGTCATCATTCTCATGCTAAAACATTCCTGAATACTGATTTCCAAGATTCTACGCCTCACAGTTCTGAATTTATACGCAAAATTGAAAAATAAATTTCAACTGAAGTGCACTTCCGGTTATTATTATTGTTATGAAAATAGTAGGCAATCATTCAGATGCTACAGCAGACTGAAATACCAAATTTCAATATTCTACAGATGATCGTTCTGAATTTATGCGAAAAATTCCAAAAGATTGTTAAGTATAGTGCACTTCCGGCTCAGTCGATCTCAATGAAAATAGTATATGGGCATCTAGAAGACGGTACTATGGTCTTAAATACTGAATTCTAATATTCTACGTTCAATCGTTTTGGATTTATGCGGAAAATTCAAAAAATGTTTCGAGTTAACTGCACTTCCGGTTCAGCCGATCGCAATCATAATGCAAGATGTACAACTAGATGCTATAGAAGTACCTAATACAAAATTTCAATACTTTACGACCGATTGTTTTGAATTTATGAAGAAAATTCGAAAAGTCTGTCATATAAAGTGCACTTCCGGCTAAGCCGATCGGTACGAAAATAGGAGATGACCATTTGGATGCTACAGCAATTTCAAATGCTGAATTTCAACATCCTACGGTTGATCATTCTGGATTTATCAGAAAAATTCGAAAAAAGTTTTGAGTAAAGTGCACTTCCGGTACAGACGATTGGAGCCATGATGCGAAGTGCACAACTAGACCTTATACCAGTCTTAAATACAAAATTTCAACATTATACGTTCAATGAGTTTTGAGATTTGCGAGTTACGCACGTACCGACATCAAGCCAAAAATAGTCAAAATGGATTCAGAGATGCTCAAAACGGATATTTCCATCAAAATCAAGATAGGTGAATTTTGTCGGTTTCACAATACTTCCTTGTACTTAGTACAAGTAAGTAATAAATTGAATACACGAAATTGATTACGATTTATTATTGTTTATTATTCATTTATTTATTGCCACATACGTCAAAGATGTTCCCCTTCTGACGCGTATACTCAGTTAACCTTGCAGCTCGGAGTCCATACAGATACAGCCATGTTCTACATTGTTATTTTTTGGTAACGCCTCTTTTATACCTAAGGCACGAAAGTCCAGAATATCGTAAAGCATTCTTGTAACTTCTCGTTGTTTGTTTTGAGTTCAACCAATCAGAACGCTTGACCGTAGAAACTTCTCGAGGCTACCTAGATGCGATAATGTTTTTCATGGCTCACTGCGCCGAGTAGCGCGCTCGTTAAAATATGAAACTACTTTCTTCCATATGCATCCTTGTCTAGTCATCTTTTATGTGATGTGTTCCATCTTTTTAGCGTTAGTCTTATTTTTTTATAGGTAGGTAATATACTGGCTTTATAATCCGAAGGTCGCAGAATCGAATCCCACCGACAGACATAAAGATTTTCACTGAATTATAATAATATTCTTCACAAAAACTAAGAGTACCCGTAACTTGACGGCTAATAACCGCACTCTAAGTGTGTGGTTTTATTAAATGCGAGCGCGTGCGATTTTTCAGACGTACGTGCGCATACGACGTCGCCGGTAGAAACAAACGTGTTGATATAAACATGTATGGTTACACTGCAAACAATTTTTACTGACGCGCCCGTATGTTATCGCACAGAAAAATTATAATTGGAAAATTATGTGCTATGTGTTATACTAGATAGTTTCTCTCTAAGTTCAATACATTTTAGAAAAGTTGTAAATATTTCTTAGTTTGTTTCTAAATTTTTTTGGAAGTTTTATATACTCTCAATTTTTATCTCTATTCATATATAATTCATGCACCCGTTATTTTATTTTTTGGTTTGAATTCGTTAATCTCAAAGCACTACTATTTTCGACCAGTAAATAATAATTTAGAAATTTTCATCCATTTCACGACGGAGACAATTAACCACGATGTTGTACGTACATGGACGTTGCAAAATCTCACGCACTCGCATTTAATGCAACCACATAAGCTGAGGAAATATCAATTTACCAAGTGCACTGTAAGTGACTGCCACACCTGAATCGGGCAAAAGACATTATTGTTTTGGCGATCAATATTTTAGTTTTTTTTTATGTTTACATTTAGGAAAAATTTGGTTGTTTTATACCAAGTCTTCAAAATTTGGGATAAAAATTTATAGAAACTAAATTATAAATAAATTTATTAAGTTGTTGAGGATTCAACAATCAATTATTTTTTAATTTAGTTTCTTGCGAAGTTTCATCCGTAAAACAAAATCAAGAATCTAAACAATATAATTTCACACCTGCGTACTCTGCTTACTACCCTCATTATTTTCAGCAGTCTCATATCCTCAGTCTCTTTCAGTAGTCTCATAGGGTACAAGATAAGCTATTTATCTGAGTGTATTCGCAATACAAACTTGGCAATCGATAACCCGTGGCAGGGAGGGGCATCGGACGCCGTGATTGGATGTCTGCTTTACCCCACTCCAAACAGGTGAAATAAGAGTGGGGGGAGTATATACAGGCCTAACTGGATGAAATATTCGATTACGAGATAGAAAGAGGTGATACGGCTGGGGGATCAATTGGAATTATTCGAATTCGGACCAAATATTATAAACCTTATTTTTTTATCACTCAGAAAATTATTTTTGGAAAATATATCCTATAAACTTGATTTTATTGATATTAATTTCTTATTTTATGGCGAATATAATGTAGGATATTAAGAAATGTTCTTTATAGGCTGAGTTTTATGGTATTTGCTCTTTACGGTCCATTACCGCAACCAGAAATTCATCATAAAAAATTGAATGCTACATTACGTCGGACAAAAGTTTTGTACGTTTTCTTCTTTTCGCGTTGTTTGTAAAGTTTGTACATGGAGTAATTGAAAATTTTCTTGCAAAAATAGAAAAGTCCTCGGGTTGAACTATGCATTTCTAATGTAAATTTTCTTCGTTAAAACTGAAGTAATTTATAAAGTTCGTGACAAGCACCTTTCAGGTCCAGTAACGTAAAAAATATTTACCTCAATATTGTGTTTCGTATTTAATGTCTTACTGAAGAGAGTTCAAATTGTTGAAGAAGTGATTTTGTAAATTATTTTCTCTTAACTCAACTCGTTTGTGGATTCAATAAATTTATTCCTCCTTAACTCGATCTTGTTCTGGTTTAAATATCCTGGTCTAGAGTTTTTCGAAGTTCCTAGAAAGTTCTAGTGAGTTTCCAGAAATTCCACCAGATGTCACTACGTCCTTAACACATATGTCCCGTTTATCCAACGTGCCGAAATGGAGGTCTAGCCTGTAGGGGTTCTGTTTGTTACAATATTTTTTCCATAAAATAACCATTTTTGCCTTGTATGTTGAAAAGAGTGCTAAAATATTTTTTTCTGTTACAGGTAAGAAATCCACACTATTTTTACCATCTTCTGATGTTAGAGTAGCTTACCTACTGTAAGTAATTCTCCAAAATCAATTAATTCATTTATTATTTTTCGTTGAAAAGTTTAATGTTTAATATTTTAATATCTTACCGACTGCGCCAATCAGTTGAGTACCAGCCCAATATTATTGTAGTGTGTTATATTTTTATCTGAGTACTCTAAACTGTTATATTACTGTATTTACCCACTTAGCTTGAGTGTGGTTTCCAATCGATTCGCAAAAAATATTCTACGGATTTCTCCGAGCGTATGATTTTATAAAACCATGTTCTAGTCTCTGAAGGACTGGCGTATGACCTTTTTTGAAACAAGAAAAATAATTTTATTCCGTGCTCTGCTGAAATCTGTTTATCCGAAAAATAAAATATAATACCGTACAGCTTTTGCAGAGTATGTTCTATGCGAAATCTCTGTAATTTAATAAATATTCCTTTGCTTTCTCGGAAGATTCATATGTCGTATACATACGCCTTTCGAATAAAGTACACAAATTCCAGAAGTTGAATATACGATAGAACAAGCTTTACGTTTTACGTATAGAAATCCAGTTATCGCCGAGTGCCTGCAATTCTCTAAAATTTACAGTAAATTTATTTATCTAACCTGCGATTTTCCTGCGTTTAAAGACCGAAAAGTCTGAAGAATCAAATTGCTCATGTAATGTTGCAGCAAAGTTAGGAGACGCTGAACGAAATATATTTGATTGCAGACTAAAATTTTCAAAGCCAAATATCATTTTTATAAAAAAAATAAAATGCGATCTGAACTATTTTGTGTTTCAACTTCGAATGCATCCAAAAACAAACAAGAACTATATTATTTATTAATAAATTAATTTATTTTCACGTTTGACTCTCATTCATTTCTACTGTACTCCTCAAAATTTACCGGTTTTTTTCCTCACTTTGAACTCGCTCTCTCTTTTATATCTACTGCACGACAATCCAGAATGTAGCTCGTAGAGCATCCTCGTAGCTTTTCCTTACCACTATTAAATTTCGAAGACTCACTGTGCTCGCCTAGCTTTCTCCAAAATTATTGATAATTGTAAACTAATCCAAAAAGCATACTATTCTTCGTGAAGCATCCTATTTGTTAAATTTTTCATTCGAAGCATTCTTTTGAAATAATATCGAACAAAGTGATGTAGAAGATAGATTCGTTTTCATCATCGCTAATATATCTTATTCGACAGTCTTTGATGGGCTAAGAGCTTTCAATTTTAATGACACTCATTGCGCTACCGATTTATTCTGGCGACGATCGAAATTTCAATCTAGCTGACGTGCTTCAATCTGTAACGTAACAAAAGCGGTATTAAAAGATTTCTTTTATATTCTTTGAATCCCGATATTACCTGAGTACTAAAGTAAATGTAATTTGAATTAATTTATTTTTAAATTCATAGCTTCATAAGAAAAAGTACTACAATCTTAATATCTCTATAACGCCGGTTAAATAGGTGGCATACGCAATGGAGTTGTGGTCTCTCCAACGCAACTGACTGTTGAAATTTCTCGAAAGGTATATAAACCGAGAAACTGAGTCGAATTGGACAGTAGGACAGTAAGTAAGACAGTGAGTGAGTGAGGAAGTAGTCGGAGCGCGTATAAGTATTTGTGATTTCGGAGCGCGCAAAAATAAACTAATCGAAGTGAGGCAGTGGGAATAAATGAGAAACAGGGTCGCTGTATATCGACTTGTCATTCGCTTGCAAATAATTTTATATACTTTCACACTTTCATTAGCTTAGGTATCTTCTCTATATAAATTGAAGTTAGAATCCAGATTGTTTCGATTTTCAGTTCAATCCAGAACTTGTTGAATGTCCAAACTTTCAGTTTTCTGACTATGTGACCTCTTTTACATTGATGTAAGTAATGTGTGTTGCCCTTCCTCAACTTCAGAAGTATATTTTAACAAAACAGTATAACAATATTAATATTGATTAGGTTCAGGTTCTTCTCTTTTAGTATCTTCATAATTTATATGAGATATTTCCTTTCACGTTAGCAAAACCTCTAAGATATTTAGTTCCATAATACTTACGGTATAGTACAATAACTTCTCGTCGTTCTTTTGGTATTTTGTCTTAGAAACAAAAAAAAAGTGAACTTTACTTTTTAATGAAAAACTTGGATATAAAAATCAGTCGAAAATTCTCACGCCTTCTCATGCTATCAGATAAGACAGACATATCGACCAACTTTTTCTAAAATTATGTTTTTTTGGGATCAGTAGGGTCTTAAAGGCGAAGATTCATCAAAATCACGATTACAATAGTTCCTATTTCATATATAGGTCAGGGAAGTAAAATTGTTTAGTGACGCTGCTAACGACGACATAACCACTTGAGTCAGACTTTGTTGTCATGAATTGATACATTAAGGCCTGGTTGCATGAACGTGCATTAACTAAAGAGCTCTTTAAAAATGAACAATATCAAATCGAATATACTCATCAAATCAGTTCCATAGCATTGCTGTCAAAAATTCGATTTGATATTGTTCATTCTTGGAGGACTGTTTAGTTAATGAACGTTCATGCAACCGGGCACAAAACTATTAAAAGTCATCAAGTGACGTTTGAAGAAAAATATCGTGAATTCATTCTAACGTGAAACATGGGATGGCTACGAATTTGACAGCAATGAACCGAATTCAGCTCTCCTCTCTACTTAAAGAAGCTTCACTAAAATATTATAAAAGAAGACAAATATATATGTTGGAATAATTAAATAACAAAAAGGTAGAAGACAGTAGTAAAGCTTCTCTAACTAATGAAAGGAGCTAGATTCGGCCAAATTTTTGTCGAAATCGCAACTTCGCAAAGTTAGCATTCAAAAAGCAAGATGGTGCTAAAGGTATGAAAAATAATATTTTCTCGTTTTTTACTATCAAAAAATTTTCCAATTGGAAAATTCCAAATGAGAATGATGTAGAAAGAAAAAAAATCTACGAAAAATGTTTATAGTGCGTATGAATTTTTCAACTATTTTATGACCTAATATCGACGTCATATTTTGACCAAAGTTTAACGTCATATTATGACCTAAGTTTGAGGTCATATTGGCTGGTACCACGAGCTCTGTTTTTGGCTCTACTAGGAGCAGAATGTCAAGAACTGTTTTAGGGCAATTAAAATTTTCTTAATCTCTTCACAAAATAATTTTCAAGCCCACCTTACGGAAAATACATTTATTTACAATATTTTATTTTGATATTGCTATTAAAAAATCTAGGAGCATTTATATTGCTTAAAACTTCTTAAAACAACACTCTTAGTATAGCCGAAAACAGAGCTTGTGGTACCAGCCATTATGACCAAAGATTGACGTCATATTGTGACTCAAATTCAACGTCACTTTATGATCTTAGCCATTACCTAAAATTTCCTCAAAAAGTAAATAATAATAATCTATACATTTTTCAGAATTTTATTGATTAAAAAACTACTTTTGATTTTAAATTCTTTATATTTTATTCGAAACTTTGGCGCTTCGATCCTTTGACCAAGGGTCTTCTTTAAAGGATAAATTTAACAAAACTCTTGAATTAAGCAATATCATGTAAACAAACAACTGAATCTCCCTGAACTGAACAAAAGAAAAACCGTTAGTAGTAGTTTGATATTTCAAGGCTTCGAATCTTATCGAAGATTTCCGAACTGTTGTAAAAGATGCGTTGGGTACAGGAGGTACGCTTCGGAGCAAAAAATCAAATATGTTACCGTTTGAATGCTCGTAATCAAAACAAATAGAGGATCAGATTCTTTACTTTTATTGATGGACTGTTCAGAGAATTTATAGGAATAAATAAGATTTTATCTACACTGGAATATAAAAGCCGAATGCACCTAATTTATATTTCATAACTCGTTCATAATCCTCATAATTGAACAACGATCTCTATATAATTATATATAACTTCATATCTGGATAACTGATACTGATTATGCCGAATTTAAGTCATAAAATGGATGCTGGGCTGAAAATGTTACATACATCACAAAATGACGTCGAATTAACTTCATTAAATGACGTTGAATAAAAAATGAACTCAATCAATTAAAAACGTAAGCGCAAAGTACACTGACTGAAAAAATATATCTAAAGAATTATATATAAAGCATAAGTATGATTTCTCAAAACGTTGAAACAACGTCAAATTATGACGTCAGCTCAACATTTTCTGACGTCAATTCATGACCACAATTTGACTTGAAATGTGACGTCGATTCAACGTTTCATGACGTCGAAATATGACCGTCAGTTTATGACTTTATTATGACCAAAATCTGACGTCATATTTTGATCGACGATCAGTCATTGTTACTAATTTAGAGGAGATTCTAATCATTTGATATGTTGAGCTTCAACATATCTGAGTTAAGTGAATATTAAAATTATCATTTTATGTAGCCAGTATCTTGACCAGTGTCAAAATATAAAAGAAAATTGAGAAGAAATATTTTATTGTTCAGGTTATTTATAAAGTCTAAATGTCAACTGTTATGTGTCTGGGATTTATTTGAAAGCTATTTACGACAGTAGAGAAATTATTGTTGCAATAGGAGAGCAAACAAGCATTATGACATTCAACCAACAATAATTTCAGTTCAATATTTTTTTAATTTTTTGGGAAATATAAAGCGGGTCTAAAATTATGCCTTTAGAAATGTAGGGATGTGACGTCGTTGGATCTGGCGATCTTATAAAGCCCTACCGTCATGTGAGCGAATCAGCGAGCACAGTTTCATGTCTATCAAACATAACGTAGTAATATTGTCATGCTGAGTACGTCTAGTATCTGATTCTCTTCAGGCAATCACTTCTGCTTTCTGCTTCATAAAATCAACCCCTTTTACCGTACGAAACCCCCTGATCATGTCACAAAGCTTGTAATGTTACATGTGACAATATTATCGATCAGTTCATCTATTCGGCAGTGTCATTAAAGTTGAAAATATGTACCATAGAAATTTCAGCCTTCAATGTCAATTTAATGAAACATGAAATGGTGGAATCATGTACCAGCCATGTTTTGTAGGGTTTTGCGTCTGTCTCTATTGTATTAATTAGGATTATTTCTCTCCTACGTTCTGAACAAAGGATTTTCACTGAGATCTGAAGTCTTACATAAACATGAAGTTCAAGTTGTTTAAAGAGATATTTTCAAGGTATGTTACAGTACACTCCCTTTAAAGACAGTTTCGAGTATCAAGGAATAGTGACACACATTGAGTTTGATGGTTGATGCGCTATCGAATAGCCATTTGATTGAAGTGAAACTTCTTTTAGATCAATTTGTGGAATGAAATTGAGATGTTACATTTCATAGTTTTTTTATCAATGAGTGATGGATTATACAATCTCAGATATTCATTGTTGTATTCGAAAAATACCTTGTTATTGAAGTGTTTTTTTTGCGTTGGTCTGCGTCACGAAACTTGAAGGGTAAATACGTCAGTAACATTGTGGCGGTGGCATCTTGAAAAGCTTGTATTTTGTACTACGTCCTGTACGAAAATATTTATTATAACTGGGATAATAGAAAAAATATTTACAATTAGTCAAAAAAGATTTATTCTGAAAGTGCGAGTACATACCTTTTGAAAACTTAAAATACTTGTTTTTCGGGGTTGTAGTTGACAAGTAGAGTGATCGAAAACAAGCAAAAGCAAAGTTTGATTTTCATTTCAGATTAAATCCGAAACTTCTCCAATCAAAGTTAGCTACGTTAGGAAATAAGCTGCTTAAACAAAGTTTTCAAGAGAATCAATTAATCGATAAGCCCTATAATAACTAATAATAATAAATTGTCAGAACTATAGAAAAAGTAAGATAAGAGTTCTTCTTTTCAACTGTCATTCTTCTTAGTTTCATATATTTTTTTTATTTCAGATTAATTAATTCTTTTAATGTTTTTTATCGTCGACTAACATCGTAATGTTATACATTATGGCACAAAAGTGTCAAAGTCATCATTACAACGAAATAAATAAATAGATACTTGGCAATAAGTCCAGGAATTCGTCCAAATGTTTTAATTCCAATTGAATTACGTGTACATTTTCCAGAATTATAAAATGAAAAGAAGTTCGTAATTTTCACAATGTCTTAAATTCAACCTATCAGAATATCATTTCTATATGAATTCAAGTTTCATTGACAATAATGTAGTTATTAAAAGCAATTTCTTTGATGCAAGTCTGAATAGCATCTCCTCAAAATAAATCTTTATGCGTAGTAACTAAATTTGTGTAATAACCGTACCGTGAAGTGAAACATAGTAAACTTACTACAGAGTAACTTGTAATCAACTTAACACCAGTTGGCGACGATAGAATATGGAAAGGCGGAATATGAATTACTTGTAGCAAGGTACGACACACGTCAATTTAGTAAGCGACACTTATTAATTATGAATTATTAATGTGATGGGAGACAGGGAGACCATGAGATAAAGATTCCTCAGGGATTATACCGGAATTAATCACAAAGATGAAGCGCATGTTATGTCTGTTTGAAATACGTATTTGTGTCTGTAATAAACCAAAAAGGGATTGAATTGAATTGTTGAATAACAATTAATTTAAATTATGTGATGAATATTCTTGTTTATCACTATTATAAATATCTTAATTTCCTATCCTTCTTCACTCCAATTTTCCTCTTCTTTCAGTTAATTATAAAGCTCAAACTTTATCATATTTCTTCCTTGTTTTGTAGCAGAAGTGTTTCTGCTATACTTTTCTCTCTTCCACTGATTGAGAGATGCGCATTCAATTTACAAGAAACAAAAGCTTGCAAATAGATAGAGAGAGAAAGATAGAACTAATTGGATTGTGGCAATGTTTATTGGGTATTAACTAATCATTACCCACAGGGAATCATAGAATAACTCATGAATTGATAATTTATCGATATATGGAATACATTACCTACCGGGGCTTTGAATTTCGTAAACTAAATATAATAGGAGATATTTTGTTACCTATTGGTTAAAGGAGTCTTTGTTTGCTCGTTTTGTGTATTCTATTTGCCAATGTTTTTAAGTGGTACTAGAACTCGCCTATGTATACTACTTACTACGCCAGAATCGCCAAGCGCGTACTACTACCAATTTGCTGAAAACCTTACAGATAACACTGAAAAATTGTGACTGTATGGTGTTCAGTGTTTGTAGTGGTGGGCGGAACTTTCGCAGCCTGATTTACACCAGCCAACGTAACAAATATCTTCTGGATCGCCTATTCAAATAAAATTGGGATAAGAGAAATGTTTGCTTACTTTTCAAGACCAACTATTCAACCTAAAATGTTGAACTTGTCCTCAATTTATATCTTCCACTTTTTTATACCTGACTCTCTTTTTGCAGATCTGTTTTTGTGCAAATACTTTTTGCTACATAGGGATGCAACGTTCATCTTTTTATCCTAGAACAAAAGTTGAAAATGGAAATATTGCATCATATTAATTAAAAATTATAGGTCAAGTAACTGAGTATGAGTATTGATTTTATAATTTTTAATTAATTTTAGCCTGCAATGAAAACTGAAATAAAAAGATAAAATCCCCAATTCATCTAAAAGTGATTTCAGGCAAAAACTGTTCTGATTTCCAAAAGGTTCAAGAGAATCCACTTTTATTGAGAAAATTGTAAATAATTATCTTGTTTGAATGTTATTATTTTGTTACGTTAAAACTCATAAATTTCTCATACCAATTTTTCTTGATAACTTTCTCCTGCAAATCTTCTGGATGTCCAGTTAAAATTCATAAAAAGTTTATCAAAAATTTCACTGTGCGTTTGACATTTGGTAAAAGAATGACAGCTGTCGATGAAAATAAGTATTTTGTAACTTCGAACCATCGTAGTCATGTCAATAAAAGAATATTTGTATTTTGGCAATACATTGAATTCTTGGTAGTTTTATTTCTGCATATTTGGTAAGATAAGTTAAATTTGTCTCTGAAATTAATAATTTAGTCTATTATTCATATTTATATCTCACTGTCAAGTAAATTGATTTTTATTTAGAGATTTCAAGTATTTTTTCAGATAGGTAATACATTTCTCACAAATTAGATTGTCTGTACAAGTTCATTGCACTTCCAAAGAGAACAGCTGAAGCAAACAGTCAAAATTTGTTCTGCCATCTATAAGCGGCGAATAAACTGACAGTTATTCTCAAAAATTGAGGAAAACTGAGGAAAACAATCTGAAAACAGTCAAAATCTGTGCTGCTATCTATGAGTGGCGAATAAACTATAGTTCATTTCGATGAAGAACGGTCCAAGGGCTCTTTCAAATAAATTCGCTAGGCTTATCCTCAACGCTATTAGCTAAGGTATATATTGTCACAAGATTAAACTTTTGTGATAATCATTTATTGATTTTCCTATTATTTAGAGATTTCAAGTATTTTTTCAGATAGGTAATACATTTCTCACAAATTAGATTGTCTGTACAAGTTCATTGCACTTCCAAAGAGAACAGCTGAAGCAAACAGTCAAAATTTGTTCTGCCATCTATAAGCGGCGAATAAACTGACAGTTATTCTCAAAAATTGAGGAAAACTGAGGAAAACAATCTGAAAACAGTCAAAATCTGTGCTGCTATCTATGAGTGGCGAATAAACTATAGTTCATTTCGATGAAGAACGGTCCAAGGGCTCTTTCAAATAAATTCGCTAGGCTTATCCTCAACGCTATTAGCTAAGGTATATATTGTCACAAGATTAAACTTTTGTGATAATCATTTATTGATTTTCCTATTATTCCATTACAACTGCTACTGGATCTAATAATTATGGAAGCACTTGAACGACTATCTGAAAAATGCTAAAAAGATATGAGAATTTGAAAAAAAGTAGTTTATAAATATTGTTGCTCTCGATGAGTTCCTTACTGGTGAAATTTAATGTATTCATTTCTGTTACATTCTGTATAATAAGGATGGTAAATTCCGTATGCTCAGCTGTGAGCTACAGTACAAGTGACAATGGATTCAAGCTTACTATTTTTGCAAGAGTAAGAAAATTAAATGATATTTCACTCTTGCACAAATTGTAAGAAATGACAAGAAAGAAAGAGAAGTTGCGCAATAGTTGGATGCGCAGCGACCAATGTAAGCCTGATATGCATCTAACCGTCTATTTCTTTCTTATTAATTCTTACTATTTGTGCAATAGAGAGGAAGTGAAATTACATTTTACTCTTGCACAAATAGTAAAAAATGTTAAGGAAGGAAGTGGCGGGAAGATGCGCAATAGCCGATTGCGCAGCGACCGATGTAAGACCATCCGTATTGCTTTCATTATCACGTATATCTATTCCAAACGAGTTTACCATCCTTATTATATACATTCTGGTAAGTTGTTAAGTTATTGGACGACATGGAGCTATATTTTGTCCATCTTTCATTTTAAATAATGACTTTTAAATCCCTCTATAAACACTACTCGCTGCTGCTATTACAGGACAATATTTCCGTATAATTTTCATTTTTCTATCTGTACTTTGAAGTTGTGATACCTCATATCGGTGAGGTTTCCAGTTAATTGGTGACGAGAGTAGTAATCGCTTTTAATCATTGCTAATTACTTAAATAATCCGTTAAGTTAAATCAGATTAAAACAGTGCAGAATTTTTATAATTGATATTGTTACTGAGAAATAACAATTTTGGCCATCCCAACTAAGTATTCAAGTTGAGGCTACTCTAAGTTTTATTTCAATTTAGATTATCTAGTGCAGCAGTATACATGCTAGCTTTATTTTCTTATTTTGTGGTTTTTATTCTACGTTCGGAGATAAAATGTTTAGGCCGTGGTTGGATGCAAGTTTTTGTGAAGAGGAAGAACAAGAAAACAGTGACAGTGACTGTGAAATATTGGATGTTTCGAAACCTGTACTCTCTGCAAGTACTTCACCTTGTGATGCTTTTCGTCCACATCTTCACGAACGGACAACAAATTCAACAAATTGTTATTAATATGTATAACATATTAAAATTTGAGATTGGATACACTGCAGCATTAAAAAGAATCACATATTTGATTAAGGTATGAGCACAGTAAAAAGGTTTGATGGGCTGACAGTAGTACCTTCTTCACGGGTGGTCATGGAAACCTACTGATTAATTATATATTTATTTTATTGGAAAATAATGTGCATTATTTCTGCCAATATTCATAAATAAATTTAATACTAACCTGTACATTTCGCACCAAATATTTCCCGTTGCACAGTTCAGTATTGTGCATGCGTTTCTAAGCTAAGATTTCTGTATTTGGATAATTTTCAAGCAATTTTCATCTTTCGTACATATTTTTTGTAATCCGCGAAGAGCTTGAAACCAAGAATTGTATACAGTAGCAGCGATTAGTGTTTATGGAGGGATTTAAAAGTAATTTTTTCAAATGAAAGATGGATAAACTATACTATTTGTGCAAGAGTGAGGAAGTGAAATCACATTTCACTCTTGCACAAATTGTACAATATAGCAAGAAAGAAAGAGACGGGAAGATGCGCATTAGCTGATTGCACAGCGATCGCTGGTATCCCGCCCATATTGCTTTTATTATTACGCATATCTCTTCCAAACAAGTTTACCATCCTTATTATATGAATTCTGCTATCTCGTTAAGTTGTTAGACGACGTACAAAGCTAAAATCTGTATGTAATACCATCTACCTAGTAAAAACTGAAACAGTAAAATTATACAAACACAGGTTATTGAAAAAATATTTATTAAATCTGTATGATTGTGTCTTAAATGAAAATATAGACCACAACTTGAATTAAACAATCATAATTAATTTTGCAAAACTCTCTACTCATTTGATAACTTTATTCTACTAAAACAGCAAATGATAACTTATTCGTCCAATTACAATTAACGCTCTTCTCAACTTGATTCCTGTCTTTATATACCTGTCCATAATCTATTTCATATATTTATATTTTGATTTATACTTGTAGTAGATTCGAAAGATTATCCAAGTATTTTTTTTTGAAGCATCGATATTTCAGGCAATGCACCACTCATACGTAAATGATATGTGTGTTGCATATACCGTGAAAACAGTTGTAATAACTTATATCGATCTGTCTTACTACATCTTGGCTAAAAAACGTTGCGCAGATTAAGATAGATCCCCGCGTATCGTGCGTAGTGGTAAACCGTAAACGTATGGGAACTGATTTCCTTAATTAATACTCTAGCAACCTCTCGAAATGTGGTAGAACACTTCCAGACCACCGCAGGTAAAAAAGGACTGCATTTTTTAATGAGGTCAGAGTAAATCTAACGATCAGACAGTCGAACGATTGGAGAGTAAACACGTCAAGTTAAAATAAATTTGGTGCAACATAAATGTGTAAAATAGTTACAGTTATACTTATTAATGTATTTTATTCAGTAAATGAACTTTAATTTCTTATTATTTTTAAGATAAGAGTAAATCTAACGGTCATCCAGTATGTATTTATTACTAATCGTAATACAGAGTAAACCAGGTCAGATAGATCCCGCCCACCATTCAAATACTGAACAATGTATAATATTTTAAAATCAAGTTCACGTATTCAATGGATACAAGTTTGATTTTAGAACAAAGCATTAATTTCCGATTAAATGAATGAGCTACTGATGAACTTACATAGATAACGTTCTCTCCTGACGCTATTGAACTACTATTCATAGATATAGGTTGAGAAATGCATGAATAATATTTCCGTCATTGATATCTCTCGTAGTTGACTGAACATAAACTTGGGAAGGAGCAGCCGTTCCACAGGACATTGAAAAAGTCGACGATCAATATATGCCACTATGTTGCATGCAATATCTTCTTTGTAAACTTTATTTGGTTCTGGAAATATGAAGAACTCAATCATTTCCCATCAGATATCAGATCCAAATGAAGCAAACAAAATTCCTAAAGAATAACATAATATTTTTGTAGCTTTATTTTTGTTGGCGGGAATATTGCTGATTGGTCATTTTTCAGGAAATGGAACGAATCACTGAAGTGTCAATAACACTCCAACATTTCGATTCCAATCAATCTTCGTAAGGTTTGACTGTTGGTTAGCAATGTTTCAAAAATTCTGCGACAGCTCTGTTCATAATTTATCACCCAATCAAAAAAGGGGTTTTGTCTACTGAGTTTTGGCTGCTCTAATTTTCTGCTAGAAAAGCTACTAACAAAAACAAAGCTCTAGGATCAATCATTGTTGCCAACTTTAAACTTTGTTAGTTGGTACAATTATTCTAATTAGTATAAAAGGCAAAATCACTGGATATCGATTCATCCCAGGTGCATCTTTGATACGTATCAACCTATTAGCGAAATACTAATTAACGTGCATCGGAATGCAATAATTAGTTGTTTATCAGCTGAAGAGTTTAGGCGGAGCAGGAGAATGAGACACCAGGGGAAATCTAATTATCAATCCTGATTGGTTCAGTGGACTGAGTCAATCTGGAAGCACAGAACAGCTTGAGTGGGTCGATTTGGAGTCGAATCTAGATGCTGGTGTTGTTGGACACACCAGGGGATACAATCGCTTTGATTACGTGTTTCGTACGCCTGACCTATCATCATTCCTAACGTCGAGATGAGACCTTCGCAAATCGGAGGAATTGTTTCGAAGTTCACGAAGAATATAATGCTAGAAATTTTTAACAAAAGGTTTCATGTCATAATTATTATACAGGATACATTAATTTTAACCAGTAATAGAGCTCGCCAAGTATAACAATATTTATTAATATTTTTTCCTTTAAACTCTCTGAATATCGAGTAAAACTTCATCAAATGTTTGTCATTTGTTAGATGATTAAAATGAGTATTTTGTAACTTTGAATTATCATAGTCATGTCAATTATTTATTTGAATCTCAAAGAATATTTGTATTTTGGTAATACATTGACATCTTCGCTTACCTCGGTAGTTCTAAATTTGCATATGATATAATGCCCACTTTACACGATCATATTTTTGTATACAATTATACATGTAATTTTACGCATGTATTCCTTGTCATATTTAACAATTTATATCAGCACTTTAAACGATCAAATATTATCAGAATGATGACAGCATGACAGTGACAGCTAATATATTTGTAGTGACAATACTTCAGACACTTCAAGCAACGAATAACTTCATTTGTATTTTTGTTTTGTGTAAATTTATTATTTCACATCTTTTATAATAGTTTTTCACAAAAACAAGAAGGATAGCATCATTGACATATGGCACACTGACAGTTGCTTGAACCATAATAAAAATGAAGTTAAATGCTGAACGTGATTCACACAAGGCAGCAACTACAAACTCTAAAGTCCCTAGATATCACCAAAATTTGATGAAAATGGCCTTGAAAAATTTGAACAACCTCTATTCCCTATTCCAACTATTTTTACAACTTTGTATTGATCAATGGCATTCTGTAAATTTCTGTCGCTTTACACGATCAAATATCATTGAACAAGAAGATTTTGTAAAATTACATGTATAGGGATTTCCATCTAAGCGCTACGCAGTCTGGTGGAAAATTTTAGAAGCTCAATCAGTTACATTCTTTTATCTCTTTCAACTGAATTTACTGAGAATTTAAGCTTTATTATTTGAATAATTATGTCAACTACATATTGTTGTATACCTGGCTGTAGTTCTTGAAAAAAAGCGGGATTCAAGCTCAAGTTTTTTCCTATCTCCTAAACAAAAGAATAAGGTTAAAATGAAAAACGAATTTGATGATTTTGAATTTATGAGCAGTAAAAAAGTATGAATTGATTCTTTCAGAATTGGAAAAAGAGTGAATCCTTTTATGAAAGTATTTCTTCAATTTTGTGTGGCGGTGACTGTACGCAGAAGTTTGCAAACATAAACCATACAATTTTATATTTAAATCTAAGTTGTCACGTGAAGTGCAACAAATAATTATGTGTCCAGCATTAAAAACTTCTTCTCCCACGTAAATTACTCTGGAATCTCAATTTTAATATATCGGAAATATTCTATCAAGGAAAATCTTAGATCCTTTGTCATTCCGCTATTATTCATTGAATTATTTATCTGAAACATAATATAAATGTATTATAAAAGTGAAGAATCAAATTCAGAACAATAATAATCTTAACATTTCTATTGATGTACAGTTTTTAAATACAGTAAATTCGTCGTAAATTACTTTATTTCCACTTGTACACCAGTGGCGTGCAGTCCATATGTGCAGGGTATGCACTGCACACCCTATGAAAATATCAGAAATTACGTAAATAAAATTAATATAATGGTTTATTGAATACTACATTTTGTTTCTCAAATTTTCATTATAAAATCAGAGAAAGAGCGTATTTTATCTATTTATGCAACCAGAAATACGGACGAATGTCGACGCTTGAGGTGCAGAATTTCTCGCTGCACCGCGAGCGAGGTCTGTTTAGCATAGTCAGTATTAGGAAAGTGAAGGAATAGAGTCTGACAGAGAAATATTAGCAGATCTCCTATCGCTTGTTCTCTCTCGCTGGGTGCAGGCAGACTTTCTGCACCGGGAGCTGAATATTCAACGTTTAGCTGTGTTATTTTTTTAAACGCCTTTTATAAGTTTGTTAAAATAGTTGAAATATTGTTATTTGTTATTTAAGACAACAATATTAGGTAAACACTTATTTTATACGTTTCTTAAATTATTTAATTTCCTAAAATTATCATTTGTAGAATGACAACTGAAAATAAATCTATCATTTGTGATCTACTCGAAAACCCTTTTTCACGTCGTGATGTCGAAACGGAAAATGAAATAATGAAAACAAGACCAACGCCAAACTCACTCAAAATATCAAAATTAAAGGCCAGCAGTCCGTGCGACATTTCCAAATTAAAATATATGAAAAATTTAAATGGATTGCTGGTTGTTGCGAGAAAAATAAGTTGTATTGTTGGCCATGTATATATTCCCGTCCTCACCACCGACTGTGCACACCTATCACAGGAAGTCACCGCACGCCACTGTTGTACACAATGCAATAACCTCGCGCAATGTCTCTTCTCGAGCTTCAAATTTCACTCACAGTGGCACTGATAGCATAACTTTAAATCCTTCTTTTATATAAATATATTTTTGCTGACATTTTGAATTATTTTTGAATTAAATTTGGTGTTTTATACACCACAAACAATGCGTAAACTAAGTATTTACGCATCTTAGTTTTATAGTTTCAGCGAAACTGGTTTCAAATAAAAGTTTCTCGTAAAAATCGATGCCGTCTTGTAGAAACATTTTATGGAATATTTACTACACGGTACATAAAGTATATCGAAATGTTAAAAATATAACATTTCGAGCTTCAGCTGTTATTGACAGATTATTATATTCTCAATAAATAAACACAGTATTTCATGATAGCTCTATTTTATGAAAAACAATAAATTCCGTAAAGAATATTCTCATATTCGTTTACATAATTCAACGCTCTTAAAACCCATTGCCCGACGTTTACTGAAACGACAGTAATCCTTGAAGTTGTTAATGTCCTATTTGAAATTAGTTTCTAGTGTCAGGTGTGTGTTCCAAATAGTCCTGTCAACAGATCGGAATTTTGTATGCCGTGTAACTGTTTGGAATCCCAAATGCAGGATGAATAATGAAAGATGTCCGGAAATTCGTTACTTAGCACTCGAGTTTTACAGACAACAAATTTCCCAACTCGAAGTTGAAATGGGGATAAAATTCACCAGAAAATATTATTACCAGTGTATTTTGATGATTATTCCATCACTAAAACGAAATGCAAAACTAAGATGCTTATAATTTATTCACAGACACATTTCGCAAATAGATTTCTGAAAGTAGGAGCTGATGCTTTTATAAAATTGAAAACGATTTTATTATTTAATCAGAAATGCAGATTTCAATAAGGGATAGCATATTAAAGCAGAGTCTCATTAGAATCTTAAAAAAAAAAAATGCATTGCGGTTAACCAATAGAATTTCAGGTTCCCAAGCATGCGCACATCAACACTAGCCCTTGCAACGATAGAGGTATGCTTATTGAAAGCATTATTATACAAAACTGAACTACAACAATTGAAATTTATTTTGAAGAAAGGTTTTAAGGTTTTGGAGGAGTATTCCGGGAATTAATTGGTACACCCTCGTATTTCAATTTGTTTGAAGCTAGAAATTCCATCACATAATCATCAGATCGAAATTTAACCTAACCTAAGATGAGCATCGAATAGTTTGCAAGTACAAATTGCTATCTCTCTCCACTTTACATCATGAAAGTAAATCTATCAGTAGGCGAAGTTTCTCGATTGCTTAATGCAATTATAAGTGCTGTAGGTGGCTGTGAGTTCCTTTACAAACAGTAGAACATCGAGACCTTGTCTGTGGACAAGTGAGTTTCCTCCTTAGCTAACCTGATAATAATGATCGATTACTTAAAAGGAAATGTGTACTTCCGCTGGGATTTAAATGATAAAGGAAACCGAGTGCACTTAGATTTTGAATTCAATTAATTTCCATCATCTTGATGCAGTGCAAAGAGTAAAGGAATTGATCGAAAATGTGTTTACTTTTACTTGAACGATGTCGTGAAGTGAGGGAAACTAATATTTTTTCATTATTTTTTAATGGGCCGTAATCGTTTTATCTAGAAAGCGTATAAAGCCTCATTCACAATACGCAAACTATGCAATTGTTTCTACGTTAGTGGTATGCGTGTTGTCCGCATTTGTGGAATTTATTGTCCAGTTTAGAATATTATACATATAAACAAAAAAATAAATAAAAATAGGGGGCTTTCAAAATATTTACTATAACTTCTTGAATATTATGTTTGCTTAACCAACAAAAGAAGCAAACTAGGGTTCTAAGATTATTAGTGGAAGTTAGCAGAGTCAATATTTGTACTTCCACATGAATAATTCAATTCAGTGTTTGATATATAACGTAAATTATTCAATAATAACTACGTATGCACAAAACAAACTTCTCTGAAATTAGCTAGATACCAGAAACAAAAGCATAATAATCATCCCTTCACATTATAATTATTCCAAAGTTAACCTTGCCGGTTTCCAATTTGGCCAACACAAACGAAAGCACTCAACTGTCACCTCTCCCCATTCTGTGAGTCGTTAGGAAACGCAGCGTCATGAGGCTCTCTGATTCTCGGATTCCCGGTTCCAGTTCCGAGCTTTGCTCCCAAGCTAAACTGATTTCCGGTAAGCGAAGATATCTCAAGTGTTACGCAAACAGCGAAAGAGGCGACAGAGCACTAATCAAGAAAAAAAAAAGAAAGCTAACAGAAGTATAAAGTAGTTGCTAGTAGTGTAGCACGGGTGATTCTGGTATCCATTTTTTTAAGCAATTAAATGCGGGAATAACGTGTTATATTCATTGGGAAACATGAATATTAAAATATTTATGCCAACATCACCCACAAATAGTATCGGAAAAGTCTGGCATCCGCTCATAAAAAATTCCCTTCAGCTCTTTCCCACAAATTACCTTAACTGACCAGGACAACTTTGGGATTCTCAGCACATGCGTACGAACTTTCGACTATGTATAATTTTTTGAGGGTTGAGTATAATTTAGGTTAGGTAAACTTTAGGGGAATCTGCACGTTATGCGGGTCATATAACCGAATGGGGTTCATCCTTGAAATTTGTATGCTGGAAAGTTACTTCAACTTGACTTTTTATGATATATTTGAAGATTTTTCAATAAAGTAAATATTAGGATGATTGGGTCATTTGTCATGAAGTTAAGAAACTCTGCTAATAATGCTTCCCAAAGGCGACAAGAAAGTTATTTATTTATATTAAAAAAAACTCTTCTAACTCAATTTAAAATATCGAAAAATATATTTAGTAATCCAATTTATTTTCGAATTCCAATTTGACTTCTTATCTCCAATACATAAATCTTAATTTCATCTGAATAATTGATTTATCATGTTTCAGCATTCATTGTTGCTTGCTGGTTCATTTTGATGCTTTCTTCGCCTCTTTTATTTGGGGAACTTTAAGCTCAACTTTGAAAGCTTTGTGAATTTTCGCTGGTTAATATTCCCAAACTTGAAAGCCATTAAAACAAAAACTGCCTTTATACTAACTGATACATAATCCATGTTTCAGTTTATACATTTTTAACAACATTTTTGAGGAAACTTTTCCGGTTTCATTCATTTTAATAAAAAGCTTTCAATTTTTCTTCATAATATTTTTTGTGATGCCTTGCAGCATCTCTATTATAAATAAAGTAGAATTTTCTTAAAATAGAACTGTTCTCGAAATGAAATAACAATACTTTAATGAAATGATGGTTGCATAAGTAAAATGAATCTCTTGATAATTCTATATAGTACCAAAATAAAACAACAAAAAGGCAGCTATTCCAGTATTGTTTTATCAGTTTTCCAAGCACAAACAAACAAAATGACCTCTTTGTCATGTGAACAAGTTAATATCTTCCTATTCTTGGTTTTCTTTTTGTTGTGACATTTTCCTCCGGGAGGCCATGTGTTGTATAGTGCATCCATCTGAATAAATAATGTAGTTTGCCTCTTTCCAACGATCTGCGACGTCAGATACATCTACTTGCATTCAATCTTATTTTACTATTTTGTGAGTGCATTTTGTTCCTTTTTAGTTTATTACAAGTTTTCTGTTCATATTTATATTCGAAAATATCTAAAGAATATCGGTCAGTGATTATTTTCTGATGGAAAACTCGAATGTCTGTAAATTATAATAATTAAGTTGCACCACACAAAAAATTATCTTAATGTATGTAATGGAAACAATTATTACTTACACAAATAGCTTTGTTTTCAACATTGACTTTAATCGCTTAAAATATAACTTTAAAAGTAGAACAGCAATTTCCACATTTTGTACCAAGCTCCATTTGTAAATCAAAATTTTTAATTATCTTCAAACAATTTTTGAAATTTATTCACGGCTGGAATATTAAAGCGAAGATTATAAGCAACAAATTTCAAGACAGATTAAAATGTCACACTTCTTTATAAATTCTCATAAATTACAAAAAAATAAATCCAAACAAAAATATAACCTACGCATCTAAAAAAATTTGTGTTTGGTCATATTTTTTCACCTATTTTTTTTGTTCATAATATTACTAGCAGTTACTCGCGGCTTCGCCCGCATATAAATGTATTTTTTTATAAAAATAACTGACTGCAGCACTCGGGCAAACCGTGGGCTGTGAGTAAACCTGTACTACCGATATTTTTTGTGTTTCATTTTAAAGTTGGCCAATTTAATTGACTGTCTCTCATGCTGAGGCCACATCTATGCCTAATGCCATTAATTGAGGCGTAGTATAACAATAAACACATTGTCAATGACAATATATCAATTGTCACATAACGCCTTGATTAATGACATTAGACGTAAGTGTGGCCCCTGCATTAGAAATACGGTAATTGACTGCAGCACCCAAGCAGCCCTGTGCTGTCATTATATTTTGTTGTTTTATTTTAGGATGACCCGATTAAATAGACTTTTTTTTTGGATGAAAAATTATGAATAGTTTAATTTTTTTTCGTATTTTCATAATTTCATCTATAAATACTTCTGCTGCAGAACGAAATTACAATTCGATTCTATACAGAATGTAACAGAAATAAGTACATAAATTTTAACCAGTGATAGAACTCATCAAACATAACAATTTTTCTCAATAATTTTTTCCCGAATCTTCATCATCTTTTAGCATTTTTTATGCCCTATAATTTAACGAATCATTCAGGTGCATAATTATCGGAATCAGTAGCAGTTACAATGAAACAATTGATTTTGACATTTGTGAGTTATCAATTTCTTCAAATAAATTCTGGAAAACAATCGATTATTAATTATTGTCACAAAGTTTGAACCTGTGAAAATGTCTAGCTCTTCTGTCTACGATTTCGCAGACAGTTTTGAATTATTGTGGTTATGCTAATGTATTTAATGTCAAAATATTGTGCACTTATAATAATAATAATAATAATAATCTTTATTACTTAAACAGACTACAAAGTCCTAAACAAGTAAATATAGAATTAACAGATAAAACACAAAAGAAATATTGCCAAATGTACAAAAAAAACATAGAAAACAAAAAATTCATGTAAATATATCTATATCCTGTGCCTGTGAGGCATTATTATATAAGTAGCACATAACATATAAAGGTGACTTAGCTAAGACATTTGTTTTTAAAATTGGCAGATAGAAAGTATTGAACAGGCGAGATGAAGGGCGCGGTATACGAAAATTAAGTTGTACTAGAAGATTAGGACAATCAATATTATTTTGTATAATATTCCTGAGAAATTTCAAAGCAATAGAATCATGCCTATCTTTAATAGAAATACAGTTGAATTGATCAAGTAAAATATTATAATCAGTTCCCTGTGGAGGATACATATAAAATATCTTAAACCACATATATTTTAAGTATTTACGTTGAACATTTTCTAACAGTGATCTATAACAGTCATAATTTGGATACCATATTAAAATCGCATATTCAAGCTTAGATCTCACGAAAGCATAGTAAATGCAAAGAAATGAACTAATATTTTTAAAACATTTACTGTTTCTTATCAAGAAGCCTAGCATTCTATTCGAAGCAGAGATAATCTCATTGATATGATACACAAAACTTAAACCAGGATCAAAAAGAACGCCTAGATCCTTGAAAGTATTAGTACGCATCAATAATTGAATGTCAATTTTGTACTCGAAAGTAATTGACTGTATTCTACGAGTAAAAGTCATAACTTTGCATTTAGTAATATTAAGGAACAGATTATTTGTAGTACACCATTCGAACATATTATCTATATCACGTTGTAACAAAAGACAATCCTTAACATTATTGATTTGTTTGAATATTTTGACATCATCTGCATAAAGTAAAACATTGCAGTCTAAATTATTGGTGATATCATTGATAAATAGAAGAAACAGCAATGGTCCGAGATTAGAACCTTGTGGTACTCCAGATTTAGCTGTATAAAGTGTAGATACGTAACCATTATATGAAACATATTGGAAACGATTGGTAAGATACGAATTGAGCAAATTAGTTATACTGTTATTGAAGCCAAAGCTCTGAAGCTTATTCAATAAGATACCATGATCAATTTTATCAAACATTATGATGAGCATACTATGAGATATTTAGAACTTATCGTTTATCTGAAACGTAAAACAGCAGATGAGATGAATGAAATACATTAATTTATAAATGGAGCACCTGTGTATTAGTTTTTTCGCATATTATTACAAACTTCTCACTCAGGTCGTTCCAATAAAGTATGCTCAATGAATTGATCTGCTGAACAAATAAAATATTGTGTCTTATATTTCAGAAAATATTTAAAATCAATTACCAAATTCAGTTTGATACATTTGTAGGTTATGTTTTCTGTTCTTCAGAATAGATGCTTCTAAAATATTATCAATTGAATTATTCATTAAATTAATTATTGTAGAATTGCATTCCATTTGATATTTCATCGTTGTCTTCAAATAAATCGTTGAATAATTTTCTTTTTATGTTTGAGAACCAACGATAATGAAGTAAGTTGAGAACTGCAACTACTTTTCAAGCTGCTCATAGATGGCAGCACCGTATGGCACATATTCTAACTGTATTCAGACTATTCAAATCAGCTGATTCAAGTGCAATGAATTTGTGCTGACAATCTAATGTTTAAGAAATGTACTATCTACTAAATAGAAATCAAATATCTTAACAATGATATATAAATACAACTAATAAACAAAATTTTTTATTTCAGAGACACATTTAGTTTTTCGTACAACATATGCAAAAATAGAATTATCGAGGTGAGCGAATATCAATGTTTTGCCAAAATACAAATATTCTTTCAGTTTCAAATGAGTGATTGACAAGACTACAATGGTTCAAAGTTGCAAAATACTCATTTCGATGGACAGCTGTCTTTCTGCCAACAAATTAGAAACATTTAGTTCGAACCATTGGCGCACTATGAAATTTTTGACAAATCTTTGTTGTATTTTTACTCGATATTCAGAGGACTTACAGAAAAAAGTTACTGAAAAAAATTGTTATACTTGACGAGTTCTATTGTATGTTAAAATTACTGTACCTATTTCTGTTTTTAATGGTTCACAGAAATAATACTAATGTATTACACATGAAGAAAAATCAGAAAAACATCAAGTAACTCAACGACAATGTTGAAATTATCTAATTCGGAATTATGAAGCTACTTCTAGTTAAAAAATTTAAATTTAATCTATCTAGTAATATTTTTCTCAATAAATGTTCATTGAAGTGTTGTACCCAGCAAAATATTTTAAAATGAAAGGTTACCAGGAAGGATCCAGGATGTTGAAGAAATTGTCTCAAACTTTGCTCTCTTTTAACTTTCGTTAATTTTTTATTGATCTTTTTGAAGCGACCGATTTCGGCAATGTAATTGACATCATCAGGCCGGGAGACTACAAAGAGAACATGAAAATTACAGCACGATGCAACAATGAAATATAAAATATAAAGTTTTAATTTTTTCTCTAGTATCACAGTTTGTTAAAATCATCTAACCTAACCTAACCTAACCTAACAAACTGTGATACTAGAGAACAAATTAATACTTCATATTTTATATTTCATACAACAAATGATCTAATTGAACTTTAATTGCTTAAATAATATAGATACAAAAAAATGTTACAGATCAAATTTGTGGGAAATTTGATTTTCTACAGAATTGCCCGAATGCATTTTGAACGCAAGATCAACAGAAAAACAATAAAGGTGACAAAACTGGATTGACTGTTTTTTAATGATTGCGGAATATACGCCCACTTCCTTTCGGGGTTTGTGCTTCGGAATTGAAAAAAAAGTTTGTGCAAACCTAGCACAAATTTCTCAATTAATTTTTCGGCAATTCTAGATATGAATCCATCTGATGTAATATACAAAAGTACAATGCATTAAAACTACCTATAAAATCAATAGAGAACACTGAAATCGCACGTTGCTTTTATCCATTTTGAATGTTATGCACGACTTCCAAAATATGTTCTCTTTGTGCCAAGTTAAATAGAATAACTTCCGCATGAATACCAAGAACTTCACCCATAGAATACATTGTCGAAGATTTGAATTGAATCTGCAGTAATAACATTTACAAAATCATCAAAGATTTAGTAGCTCCTTTCAGTAAATATTTATAGCTAACTAGCATTAATTAAGAGAATGATGAAAACAATATGCGTAAATTATGTCATATCTGTTGACGTCATATTCATCGAAGCGTCGAATATTGAATTATATTTGATGATGCAGACGCTGGGCGTCAAGACGCTGCCAATCCGTTTAATTAGAGGAGAATTGACGCTTTTGTCCTTCGAACAATAAGCAATCAACCAGCGGGAACACACGCTACTCATGATTATTGGAAATAATTCGAAAAATATCGATTCCAATTCATATTTGGTTGTCGAAACTTCATTAACTACTGATGACACTAGATCAGTTGACCCACAATAGTTCTCATTTCGAATAAAAGGCTTTTACAAAATATGTGCTGCATTTCACTCTACTCATCAACATATTTCAACTTGTTACATACCGCATTTGAAATATGAAATATTGGAAACTTGAATAGTTCCTAAAAGTACCGGAAATGTATCTTATCTAAACTAACCTTTCTTAACATAACCTAAAATAGTCTGACCTAAATTTTTGTTAATAAAATCATTTGTTTTTCTACGGCATCCTTTGTATAAACATACGTAAATAAAACTAATACATATATTTAATTTCGTATTTTTATCTCGAAAATCATTCAGTAATGGTATGAAAAAGTTGAAATCAGAAAAAAAATTCAAAACAAATGACGTTCTGATCTTATTGGATTCTAAATTATGTTGAACATTTTTTACAGTTATGTGATTCTCAAGAAAGATCTCTTGTTCCATGTGGTAGTTTAAATCACGAACAAAGCTATCGAGGCAAGATTCCAGAGCACCGAATCATCTCCGTAATTTCTAGATTTGTCACATCTCTACTATATCTATGCTAATTCCTTAATTTTCTGTAACTTAATATTCCTTCTGCATGTTATTTGTATTTGCTCTACGTCATACGTTCCTATTTGTTTGCTCACCAACACAACCTTACGCATATTTGTCAATGTATGGAAATACAATTACTACTAAACTACAGATTCATTTTTGACGCATGGTCAAAGAGATACAAACAAGAGTCAAACGTTGCGGTATTCAAATGCTCATTCGGGAGCGCAAAAGACACACACATTTTTGTCAAGTGACGGGAATAATTTATTGTGCTTGTGATTAGAATAACAAAAATTGGATATCTATTAATACAATGTTTTGTTTACTGCAGGATATTCAACAATGTTCTATAGGTAAATATGCTTAATTCATGTTTTAATAAATATTCTACGTCTAAACTTACAGTTCAATAGCAAATATCAGTTTGACATTACAAAATATCACAAATGCTGTCCAATACGCTACCGACACAGCTGTTTCAAACCGACACGCGCACCACCTAGCGATTTAAAGTGTAATGTTTTCATATATACATTTAAATACCGCCGTTTAAAACAATGCAAATTTCAATATTATTGAGCACAGTTTCGAGCTGTCAAAGTAATTTTAATTAGCAGTCATGTCAATAATTCTAACGTGAATTATATATCGATATATTCCCAACAAAAATATTTTAAAGGGTTACAACGGTGCGACAAATGAACAAACGTCAAAAATAAAAATTCTCTCTAATTGTTTCTTCTCTGCGATTAAAAGGAAGTAAAAATTATTTCCTCATGTGTTCAAACACCAAACTATTTATAAAATTCATGTGAACTCAGAACATTTAATGGAATTTACAAAAATGTTTTTCGGTCTGGATTGTCAATTTGATATTTATTTAGAAATTTGATTTTAATTCACCTGACTGAAACGATCCTCTTTTTCTTTCTTTCATCCTGGTAACGCTTATTTTGTTGACAAGTCGGAGTATATGAATTCATTATGGAAAGCGTCGCGAGAGGCACTACGAACGTTGTATTGAACAGGTATCCAGAAGAAATGCTTCTCCTACCTATTTGAATGTTTAGAAAAATTTGAATTACTGATGAATTGGAAAATATTATAAAAAGCATTATTTCTCAATATTCAGGAAGAAATACTCATAAATTTGACTAGAAATAAAATAATATATGATTGGAAGATTTTGCTTAAATTTAAATTCTGTATATTTTATTTATTTTTGACGTTTTGACCAAAAATTAATAAGACAAGAATCTAGATAATCAATAATATACGAAAGACTAGACGTGAAAACGTAGGTTCTACAGTGATTAGTACAGAAAGAACAAAATTTCTTTGGCATTTGTCCAAGGTCTAAGGAAAAACCACGTGGAACAACCGCAAACAGAATAATCAATAATATGCATTTTTATTAGTTAATATGAAACACAATGACGATATATTAATTAATAATTAATTATTTTTTCATATAGATTATTATTGATTCCTCCGTTTGAGGTTGTTTCTCGTGGTTTTCCCTCATACTTTGAGTGAATACCAGAGGAATTTTGTTCTTTCTGTACTCAATGTGTAACCCACGTATTCACATCTAGTTTTCTGTTCTTTTTAGCGCATTTTTTGCAAAAAAGCGCTATTATATTCTCTTTGGCTGGCTGGCTGGCTGGCGTGACGCTGAGTTCTCAGCAATTATACTATTTACAGACTTGAAACTGGTACTAAATAAAAGCTGCTGTTTCGTAGGTTTGCACAAATTACTTTAATTCAAGCTCAGTGATTGTGGAAGATTAAATTATTCAATTATTTGTTTCAAGTGGAACAATGCCATAGATATATATGACATTAGGGATATGGCAACTAAAATTTATACAAGTAGATAAAAATTTAATTACAACTTTTGCCGCGGGTGTCACTATTATTATGTACAGTTGTCAAATCTGTCCGAGATTCATTCAATGACTTGTTTGACGTGAATTTGAAGCTTATTAGAATGAATTATTATTATTGGATGAAAATTTGCTTACTTTTGGTGTATTTTTTTTATATAGCTTTGATAGAGATCAAATTATTATGTTAAGGTACAGCACATGACCTCCCGTCAGTCAATAACTAAACAATGAAGATTAAAAGGTATTTTTGAGTTTGTACATGCATAAATTATGTACCTATCAAATAGTCAACTTGAAACTAGTACTAAATGGAAGCTGCTGTTTCGTAAGTTTGTCCAAACTGCTTGATTTCAAGGTCAGTAATTGTGGGAGATGGTAATTTGCGAAATCTCTGAAGTAACAAGCATTCATGAGCGGTCAAAAATGCGCTTTCATCATCCAGATGATTCTTCAATTTTTTGGAAAGAAGCGCTATTATATTCACTTTGGCTGTCTGGCTGGCTGGCTGGCTGGCTGGCGTGACGCTGAGTTCTCAGCAACTATACTATTCACAGACTTGAAACTGGTACTAAATAAGAGCTGCTGTTTTGTAGGTTTGCACAAATTGCTTTAATTCAAGCTTAGTGATTGTGGAAGATTAAATTATTCAATTACTCGTTTCAAGTGAAACAATGCCCATAGATATATATGACATTAGGGATATGACAATTAAAGTTTATTCATGTAGATAAAAATTTAGTTACAACTTTAGCCGTGGGTGTCACTATTATTATGTACATTTGTCAAATCTGTGCGGGATTCATTCAATGACTTGTTTGACGCGAATTTGAAGCTTAAAATGAATTATAATTATTGAATGAAAATTTGGTTATTTTTGCTGTATTTTTTTTATATGCTTTGATAAAGATCAAATTATTATTTTAAGGTACAGCATTTGACCTCCTGTCAGTCAATAACTAAACAATGAAGATTGAAAGGTATTTTTGAGTTTGTACATGCATAAATTATGTATCTATCAAATAGTTAACTTGAAACTAGTACTGAATGGAAGCTGCTGTTCCATAAGTTTGCCCTAACTGCTTGATTTCAAGCTCAGTAATTGTGGGAGATGGTAATTTGCGAAATCTCTGAAGTAACAAGCATTCATGAACTGTCAAAAATGCGCTTTCATCATCTAGATGATTCTTCAATTTTTTAATTATTTAGACACTTCCTTTTTTTATTTTTATATCATTGTTTTTTTGTTGAAGACTCTTAGTTAGAGCGTCGAAACGTCAAAACAAATACTAAAAACTAGAACCAAAAAAAGTTTTTCAATCAAAAATTATCTTATTTCCAGTCAAATTTATAGATTTTGAGATATTCTTTTTCCTACTGTTTATTGAATGTACGCTTGCTTCGTTGACAAACCGGAGTATATGAGTTCATTATAAAAAGCACCACTAGATGCGCTACGAACGTTGTTTCGTTAGCGTATACTTATTTGCCATTCACCACTTGGATGCCTTTTTGAATAGGTATCCAGAAGAAATGTTTCTATTAACTTTTAGTATATACAGAAAAAAAAATTATAGAAAACATTTTTTATCAATATTGCTCATAAATCCAGAATATCTCAAAATCTATAAAATTGTTTATGATTCTCTCCTAAAAAGAGGGCTCTAAATTAATTGAAGTCCAAGTTTTTAACGGATAACTATATTTTTTTCCAGTAAAACTTTTAACAAGATTACTTTTGACTTCTTTGAAGACTATTTCAAAGTATCTAATAATATAATTATTTCTGATCCTTGGGATTTGCATCTTCTGATACATTTTCAATATCTTCTCTCGAAACTTATATCTAAAAATAAATTTGATACTTCAATATTATATTCCAGACCGGAAGGTGTTATCGTTTAAAATGTATTTCCTGTAAAAGTTGACAGTCCAACCACAATTAGTTTTGTTTCCAAGTAATAAAATAATTTCTCTTTTTCAGATTTCACGATGACTTGAGGAAGAAGTACCCAACTTGAAGACTAAAAATGCAATAATTAATTAAATAAAGTTTAATAAAAATCGTATTTTAAAATAATTTTTAAATATTAACACAAGACAATCATTTAGTACTCTGATAAAGTCTTTTGAATATAAATGTTAAATGTTTTCCTAAATATATAAATAAGAAATTTATACAGAATAGCGTTGAAGTTCTTAAATTATTATATTTGTTAGTATATATAGTGTTTTATCTCGGTGTTAACGAACATAATGAAGAACAACGACGATACTATTTTAGAAATCCTTCAAGGACATCGTACTGCAAGATGGCCCTCTGCAAAACTTGTAAAAATATTCGTCGCTAGCACTCGTACAGGTAAACATATTTTCTGTTTTGATATAACCATTTTTCATTATTCTGACAAAGAATACATTTTGTATCCAACTGGATTTAAAAAATGACCTTTCCTGTCTCTTGGGAAAGCAGCAAAAATATGAACATCACCAATTCTGTTTTGGTTGGTTATATTTTTGAGAATCCACTCACGTATAACACAGATATCGTCTCAGATAATTAAAAAAAGGTCTTTTACATGAATTATATTGCCTTAATGGTCGTTATTGCTGCTCCTTATAATTAAATCTTATAATCAAAATCAGCTACTTCATTAACTCCTCTACGAATCGGTGGTAAAGCTTTTACACCCTTAATCAAATATAACAAAGAATTAATGAGTTCTTGCTGAATGGAGGGTTGAGATTATTCTAAATATAAAGTATGTCTTCATATAACAGGTTAATATATTAAATAGTATACAAATTAAATTTATAAATATACAATTGAACTCGGTTATTTGGTAACTTTTTGACTGAGTACTAAAGAGAACGAAGGAACGTGAGATTTGGTATACTTAAAGAAGGAGTGCAGATAGCTAAAACTATATACAAGTCCATTTTGATTTACCGCTGAAAACGATACTATTTTTTGCTGGATTACCCCGAAAAATATACACCGAATGGAAAAATGTTTGACATCTCCGAGGGATAGAGTGTCGAATACTAAATTAATTTTACCTGAAATCCCTGAAGATGAAAGGTTGAACTAATTAGCGTTCAAACTTGAAAATTTAATTAATTTCAGCCAAATTTTGACCACTGGGTGACCACTAGTAATTTTTATTATTCAACAATTCAGCCAAATTTTCACCTCTAACAAATTACATTTTAAAAACGATATTTTAAATTATCAGTGAAATTAAGATATATTTCCAGCATAAAAAATTACTCAATCATAAAACATTGCAGATAAAAATGAGAAATTTTCATTATTTATCTGAAAATCGATGAAGAAAATACGTCGCACGTCTTGCTGAAATATTAATCATTGCGCGCCCTGTACCAATTTTCAATTTTAAATAAAGTTCAGTTGAATGGACGTGATAAATGTTAAGTACTCTTCAGGAATATACAGAAGCTCATTATTTGGTTTATTTATAGCATATTCTGTGGAGAAACCATTTAACCATGGTTTTGGTAGCGTTTTTTTGCTGATATTGTTGTTGAACAATGGTAATGACCCGGAATAAATTTGGTTGTATGTTTGTATCAATAGCTATTTTTGAACAATAATTGGGACTTGGTAATAAATTATGGATTGCTGACCTGAAATTCTTTGATCATGAATCTAAATTAATAATACATTATTCAAGAGGATTCCAGGTTGCGTTCTTAAGACGACTTCTATCAATATTATGTATTCTCATGAAAAAATAATACATTGAGCGACAAATAATTGATCGCCACAAATAAACCTCAAAAACTCAGTAATAATGTGTCGTACATATACTTTGAGTATTTTTAGTAGAATAAATATAGTAACAACAGTTAATTGCATTAATTACTAAAAACAAATGACAGATGCGTTAAAAAAATTGTTTCTAATACCCTGTTTTTAATTAAATGAAAATTACAATACACAGCCTGTAATCTGGAAACTATTTTGAATAAACAGTAAAATATGGCAACATTGGTTTTACAAATAAATACAAATCGATTGTCATTAGAAGTCATTAGCTGGTAATACAAATATAAATAAATTCGAAATGATCAATAATATATAAATATACTGAATCAATCTTTGAAATTGTATAAATATTTTTCCAATATTTCTTTTGACAGTTCTCAATAATACATTGTTGCCAAATCTTACTGTTCATTCCCTTGTTTAAGTTAGACCTCAATACGAATTCTTTTGATACTTTCAGATTTTATAGAAGAAAGAAGAACACTTTTAGAAGTCGTAGGACCCGAACTTCAAGTAATTTATGACGACCAACAAATAGAAGTAAGTTGAAAATTTTGAATAATTCAAAAACTATCCCAACTTTACTTCTACAAATATTTTTAGACTGATGTTTTGGTAACATTATTTCATGATTTATTTTGATTACATATATTAACATTTTTTTAAGGTGGAGCTTGTGGACATGCACTTCGGATCGGCAGAAAACGATGTATATGATGCTCATTTGTTGGACGACCATTTACACGAAATTAAAAATTGTCACACAGTTTCCAAAGGTTGCTTTTTTTTGGTAATATCTTATATTCATTCAAAGTCATGATTTTTAACAGCTTTTTTCTAGTGTTTAATTGGAAATAAGTACCAACCTTATGTACTTCCTCTAAGAATACCGGAGGAGCAATTTAACGCCTTACTAGAAAAATCAAGGGAACTAGGATTAAATAATGATATTCTATTAGAATGGTATACTTTGCAAAGTAATAATTATATCCTCAAGCAAAAAGGGTAAGCATAAATAATTTTAAAATTGCAAATAAATATTAGACATAATTGATTTTTGTAATACTTTTTTAGGGATTTGAATAGTGAAGAGTGGAAAAATATATCAGAAGAGATCAATGAATTGCTACAAACCTGCGTTCCCAAATTAGATGATACCCTTAAAGAAAAAATGCATTATTTATTAGAATCGCTTGTCGAGAAGCAATTTTCATATGCTCTTGGTAAGTTGTTTTGCCATACATCTTTATTTCCGATACAATTTTTACGTTACAATGCAACTCAAGTTCGAAGTTTTTTCCTGGCGCTGTTTTTTCTCATTGAATTTTTTATTAAATTTTGCTGGTGAATTTTACCTGCAGAGATCGGAAACCTTATACAATAGATTCTTCTTGCATTCAACCTGCATTCAACTATAACAATTTACTCACAACATCGTTTCTTCAGTAACCAACAGAAGCCGTCAAAATAAGATTCACAAAAGAAAAAATCTGACGTGAACATCACGTGACTTACTTGTACATCATTGGATATATATGTATAATACGATGTGATTTTGTGTTTGATCATATATATCATTGGATATATATAATCAAACACAAAATCTCATCGTTCCAAAGTTAATCGTTTTGGATTTTCCCAAGAGATTCTAAAAATCTGTCAAGTAAAATGCGCTTCCAGCCAAGTCGGTTGCTATGGAAACAGTAGGCCATTATTCTTATACTACAACATTCCTGATTACTGATTTCCAAAATTCTACGACTACCAACAGATCTGAATTTATGCGCAAAATTAAAAAATAAATTCCTACTGGAGGGCACTTCCGGTTCAGTCTATTGTTATGAAAATAGTAGGCAATCATTCAGATGCTACAGCAGACTGAAATACCAAATTTCAATATTCTACACCTGATCGTTTCGAATTTATGCGAAAAATACCAAAAGACTGTCAAGTAAAGTGCACTTCCGGCTCGGTGGATCTCAATAAAAATAAGATATGAGCATCTAGACGGTATAATCGTCCTAAATACTGAATTCTAACAATCTACGTTCAATCGTTTTGGATTTATGCGGAAAATTCAGAAAATGTTTCGAATAAAGTGCTCTTCCGGTTTAGTCGATAGCAATCATAATGCAGGGTGTACAACTAGATATTATAAAAGTGCCTAATATAAATTTAAATATTCTACGACTGATTGTTTGGAATTTATGCGGAAAATTCAAAAAGTCTGTCATATAAAGTGCACTTCTGGCTCAGCCGATTGTTACAAAAATAGAAGATGACCATTCAGATGCTACACCAATTTCAAATGCTAAATTCCAGTATCATACGGCTGATCATTCTGGATTTATGCAGAAAATTAAAAAAAAGTCTTAAGTAAAGTGCACTTCCGGCTTAGCCGATCGCAATCATAATGCAAGATGTACAATAAGATGTTAGAGAAGTGCTTAATACGAAATTTCAATATGCTATGGCGAATCATTCTATATTTATGCAAAAAATTCAAAAAAAGGTCCAAATAAAGTGCACTTCTGGCTTGGCCGATTTATACAAAAATAGCAAATGACCATTCTGATACAACATCAAGTTCAAATACTGAATTTCAACATCCTACGGTTGATCATTCTGGATTTATTAGAATAATTCGAAAAAAGTTTCAAGTAAAGTGCACTTCCGGTACAGACGATTGGAACGATAATGCGAGGTGCATAACTAGACCCTGTACAAGTCTCAAATACAAAATTTCAACATTATACGTTCAAACAATTTTGAGATTTACGAGTTACGCACGTACGAACATACGTACCGACATCAAGTCAAAAATAGTCAAAACGGATTCAGTGATGCTCAAAACGGATATTTCCATCAAAATGTCGATAGGTGAATTTTGTCGGTTTCACAATATTCACTTGTTACTTTGTACAAGTAAGTAAAAATGGACCATTTTATTGCATTCATGGGCAGTGTCGGTTTGAGACACTTGTGCACAGTATTTAATAGGACCTCTAAACTGGTAGCAATATATGAAATGCTCAGAAAGACTACAAAATTCGATACTGCTCACGGAGCTTTCAAAAAAATTGGCTTCGCTCGTATTTTTGATCAAAATACAGAGTGATCAATAATGACTGCCTGTCACGTGACTAGCAAAAGTTCGCATTATGATCAAAACTGTCTTCATGGAATAAAGCTAATATAAATTTATTTATTTTATAACTACGTTACCGACATTTCAATAACGCAGTGGCGTATATTTTGCATATTTTATGTCGGATTTATTCATAATCTGATTCAAAAAACAAGGCAGTAAGTAAATAGCTGTATTATTGAATGATTATTGAGAATTTATTTTTATTCTACCAAATTTTCAGGTTAGAATAGTGTTTTCAGAGGAACTGTCATCTGTCACTTGAAGCTCACTATTTCAAGCAGGCGGCAAAGATAAAACCGAACAAGGCGGCACGGATAATCAATTTTGATCACTCTGTAGATTCAGGGATGTTCAAAACGGATATTTCCATCAAAATCTCGTGAATTTTGTCGATTTCACAATATTTGTACTTTGTACAAATAAAAATGAAATAGATGAAAGATAAAAATATCTCTCAATCTTTATGTCCTATGTTGAACTGTCATTTTCCAATCTATCTTTTAGAGCACATTTCATATTTTTGCTACAGCAAATATCCATAAAACACGTCAACGTAGTTGATAGATGCATTTATAAATAAAAATGTACAATTTCACCGAATACAGTTGACAGTTTTATCAATATTGTCGTAATCAAATTCTAACTGCATTGAATTATTCCCAAACACAATGCCCTGTATTCATATTTTGTTTTCAAGCGTTATTATATTCTTATGATATATAAATAGTATTTGAAGTTTTTTGTTACAAGCCTTTCTTGTAGGGCTTGACATAAACTGGATAATTTTTTTTTTGTTTTCCGGATCCGACCTTCCTCTAGGCCCAATACTCCCAAAAAACTAAATTTTGGACAGTGTACCCTTGTATCCTCAATTTTTTTTGTGCTACACTAAAACCAGAAACTATCTAGTCTATCTTGTAGAGGGCACCTTGGAGATGGTACTTTATACGACGTATTTTTTTAACCGTGGAGTAATTGGCCCCCAAATTTGAGTGTTTTTCAAAAAAACATTTTTTTATCACTTTTTAAATTCATATTTTCATTCAAAAAAACCTGAGGGATCCATCGGAGGCCTATTGAGTACACATTTGTATTCATTATGAATACACCGAATTAACTCCATTCGCGCTAATTCAACTTCGTTTTTACATTATTTCAGCTATTTAAATTGGATTTGAAAACGATATATGGAAAGTAATAAATTTAGGACCAAAATATTCGGTTAAAACAATGCCCAAGATCGAAAAAAATGTCTACAAGAATTTGATTTATGATGGTTTTCAAAATTTTTACAAAATAAGAAAGTAAATATTAGAAATACATTTTTATTATCAAATTCAAATCAATTTGAAAAATGTACACAACAATTTTAACACAATATAAATGTCACATTTCATGTTGAAGTTAATTAATGGCCATATTCGAGATAATCTTTGCCACAAAAGCAAGGGATCCGGTAACAAGAGTACTGGAAATGAAAGCGTTTCCAGTAGAGTTACCAGCATCTGCGTTGATTCCTCTCATCAATTCAAAATTTTCAGACTGAGGTTTTTCATCTTCTTGGCTTGCAAATCGTTGAGGTTCCACTTTTTCATCGCTGATTATGTTTTCAGTAGAACTTGCCAAAATGGTTGTATTCATTCCGTCAATTTCCATTAGGCAGTCTGCGGCCAAAATCATGACCACAAACATGGACACAAACTTCAGTGATTTTATGAGCTCCATTTCCTGAAAACTCAAAAATCATCGTTACATTTGTGACATAACATCACATTAAAAAAAAATGTAGAAAATTGTTGAATTTTAGAAAATTATATTAAAGCATATCAAACTAAAGCAATAAAATATAAATTGGAACAAATATTATCATGGAAAGGAAGAGAAACTTACAGTTTTGATTTTATCGGGACCAAAAGCAGCTATTTGCAAGATATTATTTATAACAACTGCGCTATTAATTTGTTTTTATTTTGTGTCGTTAAGTAAAACAGAAAAAATTACAATAGCTCACTTAATTTTGATACTGTTTGAACGCCAATTTGACATTAGAAACCAAAGACAACTAATTTGACAAGTTGCAATAAAAAAAATGAACTTTTGACATTTAATTTGTCAACTAATTTATTTTGCAAAATAGTTAAGCAAATTTTATTATTAAAACATAACAATTTGATTATTAAAGGTCTTGCTCCGGGAACAGCACACCGTATGCTAGCAGTTATGCGAGATTGGGAGAATTTAGAAACAGGACAAACATTATTTGAAGTAAGTTTGCAGTTTTGAAAAATATTTTCTCTAATATAAATTTTTAGGATATAGAGAAAGATTCAGCTTGTAAACTTAATGAACGAGCTAAGCAACAACTCAGAGAATTCCGGGAACGAGTGGAAACATCTATTTCTAGTGAAAACAGAGCACATTTTAATGTTGTTTGGAAACCCGGAGGAATTGATGAAGATTGTGAAGATCATGAAACATATTTAACCAAATTCAAAAAAACTATTAGAGAGAAGTTAAAATCACTTATAGATCGTAATCTAGAAGAAGATCCAGATTTAAAATCCCGGAAAAAAATTGTACAAGAGAATTTCAACGAAAATATAACGCATATAACATGTGTGTATGAAGAACCTGAAGTAGATTTTTTAAACTCTGAAATTGTTGATAAAATAAAACAGCTTGTTCAAAACGCATTTCAATCGAATACAAGGCACAGTCCAATGTTAATATTTGGCAACTCTGGTTCTGGTAAAACGTCACTTGTTAAAGCCATCTATAGACAAATCGAAAGTTGGTTTGATGCAAAAGTGCATCGAATAGTGCGATTCATTTCCTCTACCCCTCGATCTTCTTACAATTTGGAGCTTCTTCGGATTATCTGCCAACAAATCTGCATTGCTCTTCGACTCCCGGAAGGATTCCTCCCAAAAGACGCTTCCTTTGATCCACTGTATATCAACAATTGGTTTCAAAATCTCTCACGTCTGTTTGAGAGCTTAAACCAAGTATTAGTGATCATAATTGACGACCTGCACTTACTAAACCCACTTGATTCTGATATAGTAGCTGCTTTAAGCTGGTTACCCATTAGCTTGCCCGACAATGTTTATTTAATTTGCACCACGGGGCTCAGTCCGGATCAGTTGCGTCTTTCTCCTGTGCAAAGAGAACGTTTGAGAAATGCAGACAGTTACATTGAGCTACCAGCTGCTGAATGTCACAGTGGTGAGCTAATATTATTCAGAATTTAATAACAATAAAACAAAGTATAATAATTATTCATTTTTATTTAGAAAGTGTAGAAAAAACATTAGACGATCTAGAAAACCACTTTGGTCACACCGCAATATCAAAATTATGTACCTTAATCACTTGTTCTGAATATGGTTTAACCGAAACTGAACTGCTGGAGCTTCTAATGCCAACGAGTAACATCGAAGCAGTACTTAGTTTGGAAACCGCTAATTTCAACTTTTCCTCACTTTGTACAGTTCGTAGAAAAATGGGTAATTAATAACAACCTACTGAAAATATATACTTGATGACAATTTTTTTTATTTCAGGCGATTTACTCAAGGAAAAATTAATGGGTGGTAAACTGTTACTTCAATGGAGACATGATAGTATTCGCGATATTGCCAAAAAACGATATTTGCAAAATCAGGATACTCTGCGAAATACTCATGCAGAACTAGCTAATTTATTTTTTAGTGAATTTTCAGACACTGATGAAAATAGCGAATCCGAAGTTGCTGATGAACCAGGTAAAACTGAGCTATAAAAAGTATTATAAAATCTTGAATATAATTGTTTTCAGCTCCTCTACCAACGGACAGTAAAGATACTCCATTCCAATCAACGTTACACAGTGATGTAACTTACACTCAGCGTCATATAGAAGAAGGCTGGATCCATCTTCTAAAAGCGGGCGATACTTTAAAATTGAAAAGTTTGACAGTTTGCAACTTTGACTTCTTGTTGGCATCTGTACAAACGATAAGTATTAGCTATGCTCGCTGTGTTCTTGAGCACGTTCGGTGTTATCTTTTAGATCGCGAATTAGAGTTGGTGTATCATTGTATTCGAAGATCCAGTGATGTACTTACAAGAGAACCATTACAATTGGCAACGCAGTTGATTAGCTGGCTACGCCCCGTAGCTAATGGGTATGTTTAGAAAAAGATGTCTGTGATTTGGCTGTATGTACATAAATTGGATCCTTTTACAAGTTTTTTGGGGCACACCGTTTAAAAACGTTTTGTTATCTTTTGTTCTTTCTTCCCAGTTAACTATTTTTAGCTCGTTCGAAACACGATAAATTACTGAAACAATTTCACGTAATCGACAGAAATTAAAATTGTAGTGTCGAATTCTTCATTTATTTCTCGATAAAAGTAGTCAATTCGCGGGAAATCGAGGAATAATTTTGTATCGTCTCAAAACGTGCTAGATGCTGCCATCTACTAGCCTCTTGTGGAACTATACTCCAAATTTCAATAAAATTGCAGTAAATCGAAAAAAACTTCAAGTAAACTCATGTTTTTTTTTCGAAAATAATTAGAGTCTTTCATATAACATTTTTTGATTGGAGCCCTAATTTTGATAGAAATCGGCGAATTATGGCAATAATACGGATTTCTGACTGAACCAGAACCGTAATCAAAAAATTGTAAATGACAGAGTTGAATTATTTTTTGAAAATAATATGACCTTACTTGAAAGATTTTTTCGATTGACAGCCTCAATTTCGAGTTGACAAAGCAAGTGATTTTTTCATATAATTGTATCAAAATCACAAAATTGGAGTCGTAAATCTAAATTTTCTTCCAAGTAAACCTATATTATTTTTTGAAAATAATTGGGGTACCTTATATAAATTTTTTCGATTAGAGCTCTCATTCTGACACAAATCGTTAATATATGGCAATAACACTCATTTCTGACTGAACCAAGGCCGTAATCAAAAATTAGTTAATAACAAACTCTGAGTATTTTTTGAAAATATTATTAGTTTACTTGAAAGATTTTTTCGGTCAACGGTCTTAATTTCGAGTAAACGGCGTCAGAAACTTTTGTTCAAAAAACGATAAATTACTGAAACAATTTCACGTAATCGACAGAAATTGAAATTGTAGTGTCGAATTCTTCATTTATTTCTCGATAAAAGTAGTCAATTCGCAGAAAATCGAGGAATAATTTTGTATCGTCTCAAAACGTGCTAGATGCTGCCATCTAATAGCCTCTTGTGGAACTATACTCCAAATTTCAATAAAATTGCAGTAAATCGAAAAAAACTTCAAGTAAACTCATGTTTTTTTTCGAAAATAATTAGGGTCTTTCATATAACATTTTTTGATTGGAGCCCTAATTTTGACAGAAATCGGCGAATTATGGCAATAATACGGATTTCTGACTGAACCAGAACCGTAATCAAAAAATTGTAAATGACAGAGTTGAATTATTTTTTGAAAATAATATGACCTTACTTGAAAGATTTTTTCGATTGACAGCCTTAATTTCGAGTTGACAAAGCAAGTGATTTTTTCATATAATTGTATCAAAATCACAAATTTGGGGTCGTAAATCTAAATTTTCTTCCAAGTAAACCTATATCATTTTTTGAAAATAGTTGGGGTACTTTATATAAATTTTTTCGATTAGAGCCCTCATTCTGACACAAATCGTTAATATATGGCAATAATACTCATTTCTGACTGAACCAAGGCCGTAATCAAAAATTAGTTGATGACAAACTCTGAGTATTTTTTGAAAATATTATTAGTTTACTTGAAAGATTTTTTCGATTAACGGTCTTAATTTCGAGTAAACGGCGTCAGAAACTTTTGTTCAAAAAACGATAAATCACTAAAACAATTTCACGTAATCGACAGAAATTGAAATGGTAGTGTCGAATTCTTCATTTATTTCTCGATAAAAGTAGTCAATTCGCGGAAAATCGAGAAATAATTTTGTATCGTCTCAAAACGTGCTAGATGCTGCCATCTACTAGCCTCTTGTGGAACTATACTCCAAATTTCAATAAAATTGCAGTAAATCGAAAAAAACTTCAAGTAAACTCATGTTTTTTTTCGAAAATAATTAGGGTCTTTCATATAACATTTTTTGATTGGAGCCCTAATTTTGATAGAAATCGGCGAATTATGGCAATAATACGGATTTCTGACTGAACCAGAACCGTAATCAAAAAATTGTAAATGACAGAGTTGAATTATTTTTTGAAAATAATATGACCTTACTTGAAAGATTTTTTCGATTGACAGCCTTAATTTCGAGTTGACAAAGCAAGTGATTTTTTCATATAATTGTATCAAAACCACAAAATTGGGGTCGTAAATCTAAATTTTCTTCCAAGTAAACCTATATTATTTTTTGAAGATAGTTGGGGTACTTGATATAAATTTTTTCGATTAGAGTCCTCATTCTAACACAAATCGTTGATATATGGCAATAACACTAATTTCTGACTGAACCAGGGCCGTAATCAAAAATTAATTAATGACAAACTCTGAGTATTTTTTGAAAATATTATGAGTTTACAAGAAAGATTTTTTCGGTTAACGGTCTTAATTTCGAGTAAACGGCGTCAGAAACTTTTATTCAAAAAACGATAAATAACTAAAAAAATTTCACGTAATCGACAGAAATTGAAATGGTAGTGTCGAATTCTTCATTTATTTCTCGATAAAAGTAGTCAATTCGCGGAAAATCGAGGAATAATTTTGTATCGTCTCAAAACGTGCTAGATGCTGCTATCTAGTAGCCTCTTGTGGAACTATACTCCAAATTTCAATAAAATTGCAGTAAATCGAAAAAAACTTCAAGTAAACTCATATTTTTTTTCGAAAATAATTAGGGTCTTTCATATAACATTTTTTGATTGGAGCCCTAATTTTGACAGAAATCGGCGAATTATGGCAATAATACGGATTTCTGACTGAACCAGAACCGTAATCAAAAAATTGTAAATGACAGAGTTGAATTATTTTTTGAAAATAATATGACCTTACTTGAAAGATTTTTTCGATTGACAGCCTTAATTTCGAGTTGACAAAGCAAGTGATTTTTTCATATAATTGTATCAAAACCACAAAATTGGGGTCGTAAATCTAAATTTTCTTCCAAGTAAACCTATATTATTTTTTGAAGATAGTTGGGGTACTTGATATAAATTTTTTCGATTAGAGTCCTCATTCTAACACAAATCGTTGATATATGGCAATAACACTAATTTCTGACTGAACCAGGGCCGTAATCAAAAATTAATTAATGACAAACTCTGAGTATTTTTTGAAAATATTATGAGTTTACAAGAAAGATTTTTTCGGTTAACGGTCTTAATTTCGAGTAAACGGCGTCAGAAACTTTTATTCAAAAAACGATAAATAACTAAAAAAATTTCACGTAATCGACAGAAATTGAAATGGTAGTGTCGAATTCTTCATTTATTTCTCGATAAAAGTAGTCAATTCGCGGAAAATCGAGGAATAATTTTGTATCGTCTCAAAACGTGCTAGATGCTGCTATCTAGTAGCCTCTTGTGGAACTATACTCCAAATTTCAATAAAATTGCAGTAAATCGAAAAAAACTTCAAGTAAACTCATATTTTTTTTCGAAAATAATTAGGGTCTTTCATATAACATTTTTTGATTGGAGCCCTAATTTTGACAGAAATCGGCGAATTATGGCAATAATACGGATTTCTGACTGAACCAGAACCGTAATCAAAAAATTGTAAATGACAGAGTTGAATTATTTTTTGAAAATAATATGACCTTACTTGAAAGATTTTTTCGATTGACAGCCTTAATTTCGAGTTGACAAAGCAAGTGATTTTTTCATATAATTGTATCAAAATCACAAAATTGGGGTCGTAAATCTAAATTTTCTTCCAAGTAAACCTATATCATTTTTTGAAAATAGTTGGGGTACTTTATATAAATTTTTTCGATTAGAGCCCTCATTCTGACACAAATCGTTAATATATGGCAATAATACTCATTTCTGACTGAACCAAGGCCGTAATCAAAAATTAGTTAATGACAAACTCTGAGTATTTTTTGAAAATATTATTAGTTTACTTGAAAGATTTTTTCGGTTGACGGTCTTAATTTCGAGTAAACGGCGTCAGAAACTTTTGTTCAAAAAACGATAAATTACTAAAACAATTTCACGTAATCGACAGAAATTGAAATTGTAGTGTCGAATTCTTCATTTATTTCTCGATAAAAGTAGTCAATTCGCGGAAAATCGAGGAATAATTTTGTATCGTCTCAAAACGTGCTAGATGCTGCTATCTAGTAGCCTCTTGTGGAACTATACTCCAAATTTCAATAAAATTGCATCAAATCGAAAAAAACTTCAAGTAAACTCATGTTTTTTTTCGAAAATAATTAGGGTCTTTCATATAACATTTTTTGATTGGAGTCCTAATTTTGACAGAAATCGGCGAATTATGGCAATAATACGGATTTCTGACTGAACCAGAACCGTAATCAAAAAATTGTAAATGACAGAGTTGAATTATTTTTTGAAAATAATATGACCTTACTTGAAAGGTTTTTTTCGATTGACAGCCTTAATTTCGAGTTGACAAAGCAAGTGATTTTTTCATATAATTGTATCAAAATCACAAAATTGGGGTCGTAATTCAAAATTTTCTTCCAAGTAAACATATATTATTTTTTGAAAATAGTTGGGGTACTTTATATAAATTTTTTCGATTAGAGCCCTCATTCTGACACAAATCGATAATATATGGCAATAACACTCATTTCTGACTGAACCAAGGCCGTAATCAAAAATTAGTTAATGACAAACTCTGAGTATTTTTTGAAAATATTATTAGTTTACTTGAAAGATTTTTTCGGTTAACGGTCTTAATTTCGAGTAAACGGCGTCAGAAACTTTTGTTCAAAAAACGATAAATTACTAAAACAATTTCACGTAATCGACAGAAATTGAAATTGTAGTGTCGAATTCTTCATTTATTTCTCGATAAAAGTAGTCAATTCGCGGAAAATCGAGGAATAATTTTGTATCGTCTCAAAACGTGCTAGATGCTGCTATCTACTAGCCTCTTGTGAAACTATACTCCAAATTTCAATAAAATTGCAGTAAATCGAAAAAAACTTCAAGTAAACTCATGTTTTTTTTCGAAAATAATTAGGGTCTTTCATATAACATTTTTTGATTGGAGCCCTAATTTTGACAGAAATCGGCGAATTATGGCAATAATACGGATTTCTGACTGAACCAGAACCGTAATCAAAAAATTGTAAATGACAGAGTTGAATTATTTTTTGAAAATAATATGACCTTACTTGAAATATTTTTTCGATTGACAGTCTTAATTTCGAGTTGACAAAGCAAGTGATTTTTTCATATAATTGTATCAAAATCACAAAATTGGGGTCGTAAATCTAAATTTTCTTCCAAGTAAACCTATATTATTTTTTGAAAATAGTTGGGGTACTTTATATAAATTTTTTCGATTAGAGCCCTCATTCTGACACAAATCGTTAATATATGGCAAAAACACTCATTTCTGACTGAACCAAGGCCGTAATCAAAAATTAGTTAATGACAAACTCTGAGTATTTTTTGAAAATATTATTAGTTTACTTGAAAGATTTTTTCGGTCAACGGTCTTAATTTCGAGTAAACGGCGTCAGAAACTTTTGTTCAAAAAACGATAAATTACTAAAAAAATTTCACGTAATCGACAGAAATTGAAATTGTAGTGTCGAATTCTTCATTTATTTCTCGATAAAAGTAGTCAATTCGCAGAAAATCGAGGAATAATTTTGTATCGTCTCAAAACGTGCTAGATGCTGCCATCTACTAGCCTCTTGTGGAACTATACTCCAAATTTCAATAAAATTGCAGTAAATCGAAAAAAACTTTCAAGTAAACTCATGTTTTTTTTCAAAAATAATTAGGGTCTTTAATATAACATTTTTTGATTGAAGCCCTAATTTTGACAGAAATCGGGGAATTATGGCAATAATACGGATTTCTGACTGAACCAGAACCGTAATCAAAAAATTGTAAATGACAGAGTTGAATTATTTTTTGAAAATAATATGACCTTATTTGAAGGATTTTTTCGATTGACAGCCTTAATTTCGAGTTGACAAAGCAAGTAATTTTTTCATATAATTGTATCAAAATCACAAAATTGGGGTCGTAAATCTAAATTTTCTTCCAAGTAAACCTATATTATTTTTTGAAAATAGTTGGGGTACTTTATATAAATTTTTTCGATTAGACCCTTCATTCTGATACAAATCGTTAATATATGGCAATAACACTAATTTCTGACTGAACCAGGGCCTAGCATTGCAGTGAGATGTGCGTTCATATTTTAGGAATAATTACACAATAAATTATTGGGATGGAATATCAAACAAAAATGTACATAGGGCTTTTCTACATCTACATAAGAAGTTACTTTAAAAGTGTACCGGGGTATATCATACCCCAACCAACTTCCAGCAAGTCTGATGCTCAATTGAAAGTTTATACATAGTTGTATATAAGTCTGTTCTCTTTGTTCAAGTATAATCCTAAGCTACTGAGAAAAAGAAATCACTTGTTTGTCTTAAATTGATTTTACGATTGGAAATAGAGTTAATGGGGTATGACATACTCCACAACACTAACGAAGGGTTAAGTCTTTAAGTTCATAATACTTATGTTCTCAGTACTTGTCCGTCAGTTCAACATTAGCATTCCTCCTTTTTCCACCAAAATTTTTTCTCAACAAATCTTTTTCCCAGATTTATATGTAGGACTTCAACACATTTACTTGCTTGTATTTCTGCATATCCCGCGTTTTTGCATGATATATTTAATATATATATATATATATATATATATATATATATATATATATATATATATATATATATATATATATATATATTTAAATTATCGACTTATTCAAAATTGTACATCTGACCACTCGGAAACTATATTTTTATACTTTCCCTCTCATCTTTATTACCAATTACCATAAACTTTGTTTTGTTCTCATTTATTTTCAAGCCTGTTTGTTTTATTGTACTCTCTAGTTGTCTGAAAATTCTTTATAACTCTTCTTTGGTTTTAGTTATCAGCGCTATATTGTCCGCATTATTCGGATAATGATGTCACTTCATTATTAAATTTGGCACTCTAAAATTAAACTAAAAAGTATCTGTAACAGAGGATCTCCTTTTTGCAACCCTCTTTGAACATTACAAGTTCCAGATTTTATATTGTCCACTGATACCTTGCACTTTATATTGCCAGAGTCATTTTGACTAATCTAATAATTTTCTTCTGTATTTTGAGCCCGTTTCAAATCTTTATTATCTCTGTCTTCGTCATTGAAACATGAGCTGAAATAAATTAATAAAGTATTCAGAGTTAGATTGTAATCAAAACTGTTTGCTATTATTTTTATTTTCTTCAAGGTAAATATTTTTTTGTAGTAAATCTGTTTTTTTAAATTCTGCTTGATAATCTTCTAATATTTTCTCAGCTGTTTCTTTTATACAGGTCGCTAGAATTTTATAACCGATATCCAAAAATGAGTGTCCTCTATAATTCTTGTACACAATTTTATCACCCTTTTTGTGCATTGGGATTATCGCTTCATTCCACCTTTCCGAAATTATTCTGAATTGCAGACTTTTACTACAAAATGTAACCGTCGATGAAGTCTCTCTCCTCCATTCTCGTAGAATTTTGCCGGGAAATTATTTATTCCAAAACTCTCATAATTTTTTAGTTCTTGCTTGATTACACTCATTTCTATTCTTCTATTGCTTCTTCATAATCAATTTCATTTTCGGAACTGGTAATGGTTTTTTTTAAGAAAAACCCTGAAAGTTCTTAATTACATTTAGCAAATCAGTTTCGATCATTTGGTAATCATCTTCAGACTACTGGTGAGAACAATAAAATTACAGGACCTTCACAAAAGAGAACGGCGGCAAGCAGCCCACTAGTTTCATTTAAAATCTCAGTTGCCACTAAGGCCCAGCGCACATGGCGCAACTGTTTTGGGATCAAGATTGCAAATCAGTTTCATCTACAACCAGTTTGCAACTAGAACAAAACTTCTGTTCGCACACGGAAACAACTAATTGCAAATCAGTTGTTAACGTTTATTCATGTGATTTCCGCTAAATCGAATTCCGATTCAGGGCCACTATTTTGTAAGGTAGAAAGTGATAGTCGAATACAATTATTTTGGAATACGTTTTTCCTACTACTTTTTGCAACCATTATTGCTCATTCCCAATGGAATAAGATATTCGACTGCTGGTTAATAAGCTATTAGTACATGAATTATATATCAAGTAAATATAGATACAATTTCGACAAAACTTTGAAAACAAAAGGAGGATGAGAAATATAACATAAATGCAAAGAAAAATACTTGTGAATTACTTCTCTTTTATTGATATGATGTCCGAGTTTATTAATTTTTTTGATAAAATATTCTCCAAAAAACATTTCTACAATAATTGGAAGAATTAAAACGCCTCACATCATAAAAAAATTACTATGTACTCACTATATTTTTCATTTCAATGTTTTAATATAATAAATTTGTTTTTAATTAACTGCTCATGAAACATGATGTCGAATATAATTCAAGATGGCTGCTATTCCATACCATACAAAATAGTGGTCCAGATGAGAAAGACATCATTGATTACTATCAATACTGTAGGCTGGTCAGGGTAAAAACGGAGCATAAAGTACATCCGTACATAAAGCCACCTTTTGCCATGCTTTTTTCGTCACTTCTTCACTCGAATATCAGGAAATTTATAATTATGAAGTTCTGAATGCTTTTCCACCTTTCCAACTATTTTTAATTTGAGCTCCTAGTCACTGATGTTTTTATTTTAAAAATATTGTGGTCTGATGCAACTGAATTGCAACGCAACTGTGACCGTGGAAAACAGTCGCGTACAACCGATTTCAAACTGATTGCAAACTAGCTCCATTCCGATCGCCTCGTGTGCGTATGCTACAGCTTTACGCTGCCATTGTCACAAAACAGTTGCACGCTCAACTGGTTTGCAACTTTAGTCACAAAACAGTTACTCCGTGTGCGCTGGGCCTAACAGTACCTTTTTGTCTTTACAAAATTTTGCTTTCCGTTTCATCCTTTTACCTCTTGATTTCTTATTTTCTTATTCCTATAATTTTTCCCTAGTTGTTCCAGTATACTTCCCATTCTATTCCGCTATTTCGTCTGCAAATTTTTTTAAAATTAGTTCTCTCCAATTCGTTGATTTTTCCATTTTCCTCATTCTTTCTATTGAGCTTATTGTAATTTACTTTCTTTGTCAAATCAATCTTTGATACTAATTTTTTCACGTATTTTCATTGAATTTCGTTGAATATCATGCATTAATGATTATCATTTCTTATGCCGGGGCTGTTAGTTAAAGCGTTAAGTAACAATAAACAAATTGTTATTGACAATGTATTTATTGTTAAATAGCGCCTTAATCAACGGCATCAGACGTAAGTATGGCCCCAGCATTACAATTTAACCCGAATAATCTCTTGTATTGGTGCTAAATTAATAATATCCGTCTCAATTAACCCTGCTGTTCTCCTCATAAAAGCTAAACACATATGCTCTTCGGGTCATAATGACCCGGCATGGTATTTTAAGGGCATGATGATTATGAATTATTGAAAAACTGTTATAATAAATGTAGGTTCATTTTTCATACAATATAAACAAATTTTACAATACTACATGCCAATCTCAAAAATGAGCCTTCAATGAGCTGAAGCGCAATAAAATTTTATCTATAGAATGAACTGTCAATCACAGGAAAATTTGAGTACAGTTTTACTTAGAATATAAACTGTCAATCACAGGAAAAGTTTCAAGAGTTTTACTCAGAATATTAACGCTCAATCACAGGAGAAATTTTAAGACTTTTACTGAGAATATAAACTGTAAATCACAGGACTACAATAGAGCTTTGTTTAGTTGAAATGTAAACTGCCAACCACATAAATATTTGCAATAGCTTGAGCTTCCATACTTCCAGGGCGCCCCAGCTGAATATCAATTTAGGTGATTTAGGGAAGCATTGGTAGCTGGAAGCAGGGGTTGCATTGTTGAAGAGGTGGGGATATGATGAAAAAACTGTTATACATAAACCCCAGGCATGTATAAATAAAATTTGAATATGATATTTGCACATTCTAAAAGCTTTTAGGCCCTTTCGGGTCATACTGATCCGAGAAACACGAGTGTAACAAATTAAGTTTAAGCAAGGGGGAAGGAAGTATTTTTTCTAATTTGAATTTCAAGGTATTCAGAATATATATAAGAACAAAGTCATCAAGCTTTTAAGTTTGGAGCAATACAATTCAAATATTAGAAAGGTACAAATTCTTTTTCGGGTCATATTGACCCGAGGAGAGCAGCAGAGTTAAAATAAGTGTTGATTAGAAACTGACACCATTGAGTTTCAATTATTCAATTATTCAATTCAAGTCTTACTAAAATAACATACATCAAGGATTCTGTGTAATATTTTATATTAATTATTAAAGATTCATAACTTAATTGTATCACAAAAATACAATTTTAGGAGTCGATTTTTACACCATCTTCCTGAATAGGACGGCAATTGTAGCCACATGTTTTGTCCTTATTGGGTTTTTTCAGTACAGTCCATCTATTCTGTTTCACAAAATTTTTCTAAGGTCATTTATAGTGTCCTGTATTCCTTTATTTTATATCACATCTTTCAGATGTACGTCCGCATAAATATAATGCTGCTTTTCGTATGTTAGATTTCGTTGATCATAATGTTAATTTTTCAAAAATGCTTAAATTAATTTATCTCTGTATTCGAAATTGCAATGTATTGGCACCCAAAATACTAATCACATCAGGATTTAATTAAGTTTGTTGAAAAGAAATTTTTATTTATTTTTATTTAGCCCGACCGTTTCTTCTCATTCGATGTTAAAAGCTTATATGAGCGTAAAGATTATTTATCAAAATTAATTAATAACTTCGTTGATAATCCTTATGTCTTGATCTCGTTAATTTTCATGCCCTCTTCATTCACACTAGTGGCCAGTTGCACCGCCGTCACTTAACTTTAAGGGAAGAATGATATCTATGGTTACCATTTTATAGACAATTGTTCTTATGGTAATTATTCCGTACTTAAAGTTAAGTGATAACGGTGCAACTGGGTATTAATCTTGCTTCACTTTCTATATCCCATCAACCGGTACTTACTTATCTGTCTATGGTCTCTTTATGAACAGAATGCGTAATGGGCAAAATAAAATAACCTAAGTGTGACAATATTAGGTAAGGGTTTTATTAGAAAACTTTATCAGACCCTAGGGCCTAACTCGGGGCTAACATATTCATTTTATCCATTACGCCTTTTTTATTAAGACCACAGAGATAGAGTTTCTGCCAAAATCAAATGCCAATATCCAAAAACCATGTAATGTTTGCTTTTTTCATATCTTAGCGCTATTTGACACGGTGCAAAAGGCAACTAAATTGGTTAACGTTCAGTTTATGTACAACTAAAATCATGGACACCTTTTTCAAAAACCCTTTGCTTGATTGATTAATGTTTAATTGAAAATTTGTTGTATTGATGTGGAGTAGGAGACTTCATCTATTTATATATTTCCTTTTTATTAGTTTGCTTGCTGCTCTGTTGACATCAGCAATGGCCTGGTGTGATGGTTTTATGCTACCATTATCCGTACCATTAACGGCTTGGCTGCAGCCTCCTCTTCCTCAGCAAGCAAGGACTTTGACAGCTCCCGGGGTACGTCTAGTAGACGCAACTCCTTCTGGACAACATGTTGTGTGCGTAGTGGATACAGATCCACAACTGTGGCATATTATGTCCAACCAGCTCGTACATACTTTCAAAGGTACCTTCAATTATTTATCACATGAAAATATATTAACAAGCTTGTGTTTCAGGTCACAGCGGTAAAGTTCTATGTATGGCAATAACAAAACAATCACAGTATTTATTAACCGGTTCAGAAGATATTAGTATAATAGTTTGGGACTTGAAGGCATTATCGTTACATCTAAGAATCTATGAGCATATAGCTCCGGTGCTATGCGTGACGGTTGCTCTAAACAATTCAGTTATTGTTAGCGGAGGTGAAGATAGTAGTATAATTATAACATCTTTAGCAAATGGACATGTCGTAATGAAAATTGACCATCATCGAGGTCCAGTCACTTCCGTTAAAGTCACTTCCGCTGGCGATGTGTTAGTTTCAGGCAGTCATGATAAAACTGTATGCCTATGGTCTTTAGAAACTTTCACATTACTCAATACAATACAACTTGTTTCTCCTGTACAAATGATTGATGTATCTGCTGATTCAGTTTTCCTATTGGCTGCTTGCGCAGATAACCAGTTATACTTACGCACTTTAGCAACTGGTACAGAACTCCACAGCCTTATTGGACATAAGTCTAAAGTAAAATCAGTTTGCATGGCCCAAGATAGTTGCCGAGCAGTCGTTGGCTGTGCCGATAACCGGGTTTATATTTTTGAAATGCATAGCGGAAAAGTTATGAAAACTTTAACGGGACAGCCCGGAGAAGTAACGTCAGTAAAAGTAACAGACAAAGATGACTTCCTGTTAACTGCAGGAGGAAACAGAGTACATTTCTACCCATTTAGAAGTGAAGATACAGTAAAAAGCTTATTAAAAATAAACAGAAAAGCTGCACATCAACTGCAAGCACATAGTGGACCAATTACTTGTTTAGATGTTTCCAAAGATGGACAGCTCGCAGTTACCGGATCTTTTGATCATTTAGTTAACGTTTGGCAGTTAAATACTCATGAATTGACATTAACTATGGATGGACATACTGGACCAATAACATGTGTACATTTTGCTCCAAATGGACTGTTTGCAGTTTCTGGGTCGGAAGATACAAGCATCAAAGTTTGGGGGCTAACACTTGGAAGTATTGTTTCGACATTTTCGTGTCATCAAGCACCAATTTGTGCCATTCAAGTAATGATGGATTCTTCCAGAATTATTTCTAGTGATAGGAACGGTTGCTTAAATGTTTGGCTAGCTGATAATGGGTCTCTAACCCAATCTTCTTCAGGACTTAGCAAATGTTTAGCTGTTACCAATAACATGAAATACACTGTTTGTTCAAATGGTGATAATTCAATGCGAATTTGGTCTTTATTACGTGATGATGAAAAACACACTGTTAGTCATTCCGAAGAAATCACTTGCTTCGTTTTAACAACGGACTCGTTGCAAGTTATCACAGGATCACGAGATATGTCCTTGAAAGTTTGGCAGCTACAAGGAGGGAAATTATCACAAGTAACAAAATATATTGTTTTGTATGTTTTTATCTATAAGTTTTAATTTTTAGGTTCTTGTGGGCCATACAGATGCAGTAACTTGTGTATCAGTTGCCCTTTTGGATAAAAGTATTGTTGTTTCCGGTTCTTGTGATACAAACCTTATAGTTTGGGATATAAATACCGGCTCAGATCTTCATACTTTATCAGCTCATTTAAGTTACGTGACTTGTGTCAAACTAACTGCAGATGGCACTGTTGCTGTATCTGGTAAGAGATATTTAAAACCTGGTTTTGAGTTTTGAGTTTCGACGTGGGAACCGGGCTTGACGTTGTATTACTAAACAACTAAAAAATATTCTTTTCAGGCTCTGATGACAAGTCAATAATAGTTTGGGATACTAAACGTGGCTTACAATTAACAAGTTTACAGTTACACATTCCTATTATAAATCTAGAAGGAACTTCAGACTGTTCTAGAATTGCAGTACACCTAAAAGAAAGTGAATATGTACCTATTATATGCTTACATAATACTCCCGCTAAATACGTAAAATTACCAACTTATTGTGCGCCAGCAAAAGATATACCAGGTGAAAATTTTTGTCTAATTTAATGTGTTAAAAAAAATGAAACATAATGTTTATTCCAGATCCCAGATCCATACCAAAGAGGCAAATGCGGCGGCTGCTTAAAAAAGAAGTTTCGCTTGATACGTACACCTGGCAAAAGAAGTACGCTCATCTTACATCAAATATAATGATAGCTGCTATGGATGAAAGGCTGAAACGACGGTTTTCTGTATCAGCGAGTATGGAAGAAATATCGAAAATTCCACAGAACAAAAGTCTTGGATCTCAGGTTATTATTTTTATTGTTGTGGGCCGTACAGCTACTAATTTTAAATTTTGATAGACCGCGATAGCGGAAGGTGCATCTTTAGCTCAATCTCAGCATTTTGACCAGTTGGAAGCTTTATGGAATAAAAGGTCACCACCGCGACGTAGACTTAACCAGGTATAGAACCAAAATTGTATTACCGTAATGGAGTCATTCCAAAAGAAAAATTCACGGATTTTTTCCAAAAACAGAAAATTTCTGTCAAAACGAATTAAAATAAACTGTTATATGTACGCACTCATAAAGTCTTTTGGTGCGCATGAGCACTACATGTGTATCGCATACAAGGACGCGCTAAAATTTAAATTTAAAATGCCAAATGATGCGTATGTTCGTTCAAATAAATTCCCTTGCCTAAAACCAGCCCCTCTTTGAAATTAAACTATAGAAACACGTATTTTTGTTCAATCAATCAATAAACAAGCTCATAGTTTTATCCGCTTGAGGGTAAAAGTGTGCGTTCCTAGAAACAAGAATTAAGTGTCTGACTTTACAACAAAATATTTTTCTTTTGTGCGTAATGACTCCATTTTTTCTCTTTCCTATTTTGTTTTCATCAAACCCTTCTACTTCCTTCATTTTATTTGATGTTTGTAACATATCTCAATTATTGTTTTCTATTTATTCCTGGTGTTGGGATACTTAATAAATAATTCTCTTGTAGTCTCTTTCCAAACAATCATCTTTGGTGGAATCTCGTCTGGGCTCATCTGATGAAGAATGCATGGAAGGTGCGTTAGTAAACTCTCATTCGAGATCAAAAGCATGTGTCCTTAGAGTACAACACCTAAATCGTAGCACTAGAGATCCTAGACTTACCAAATCCTGCATTACTCAGTAATATTACTAATTTTATACACTAACTCATACACGTAGATTAGTAGTTTTTTGTAAAAGAAAAATTAATGTAAGCATGAATGTCTAGTTTGTTATTGGTTGCTAATTATAGGAATCTGAGCATGCGCACATTAGCGCAACAATCTATATAATATTTTGTTGCATTTTCCATTAAAAAGCTCAACCCTGCATTGTTCAATAAGTACTTGTGAGTGGGAATACAGAACGAAATGGGCTTACTAACTGGTGTAAAAGGCGAAAAAATTATAGCTGCGTCGAAATTCCCAACAGTCATTTAAAAAATCAAAACATCGGTCATAGTATAACTTTTGTTTTTGTTTCAATTATTGCGCCCGAAACGTTAAAATATGAAAATAAAAAGAGTTTCTTCAACTTTTTCGGAAACTAGCCTTTCCATCGATTCTTAAGCCTCAATCAGTTATTTAACTAGCAAATTAGAAAAAAAAATGCAAACGAAGTAGACACACTCTTTCTTCTGCTGGTTGCAGCAGCAGCGGTAATTTTTTCATGGCTGTAAGGCTTGAAGCGCGCGACATGGAGCTTGATTCCTCCTCTCTCATTACTTCTCGCATGAAACGTTCTCACGTCCTCCAACTTCGCATGTTGCATGTCGTTTTCAGGCACCAGTTAATGACAAAAAAATTTGTCGTACTCCTCATACAAGAAACAACTAACTGATAATACATTCCGCAAAAGTTAAATTTGTGATCAGTTTTTATGTTGCTCTTCCACCTCTTTATACGGTGAACAATATCTGCATTTGTAGCGCTATGCAAACTTGATTAACAGTTAGAATTAACAACAAATACACGAAATTGTTCGTCTAAGACTACACTCCGAAATCACTAATAGCAATTCGACCTTAATCAAAGATATCAAAATACGTACATCCCCATCGAGGTACATTGGAATTTTTTGGCAGATTACTTTTTTGACTGGAATACTAACAATAGACAACTCTAAAAAGACTCGAAGAACATGTCTCAAATTGAATTAAAGATAATAAACAGACAAGATTAGTGCCACTACTGTTCAGAAATCATTTTCAACTTGACAGTGCGCTTCTGACCCAGCAGCTGTGATTTGGACATATTTTATTTACAACCATTGAATAAATCATTTCATTCTGTATTCTTCAGTCAACGTCCATAGCTCGCTCCTACCGTCGCCGTCGTAAAAAAAAACCTAATTTGGAAAGATCGTTTTTTTATGAACATTTCTGTCGAACATGGGATTAAATTTATGTAAATTTTGTAGTTTCGGAATAAAGAACACAAATATAATCCAAAACATTGTGAACAACGGATTTGGTTGCTGCAAACTTAACATTGGTGGTATGATATTTTAAAGAGTCAAGACTATGTTGTTGGTATCAAACGATTTGTTCGTCAGGCATTAACACTCGACTCCATGCTTCCAAATTTCGCTGTGCCGTTCATAGCCGGACTCCCCTAGGCGTTTTTAGCGCATTTTTTGGCAAAAAGCGCTATTATATTCACTTTGGCTGTCTAGCTGGCTGGCTGGTGTGACGCTGAGTTCTCAGCAACTATACTATTTACAGACTTGAAACTGGTACTAAATAAAAGCTGCTGTTTCGTAGGTTTGCACAAATTGCTTTAATTCAAGCTCAGTGATTGTGGAAGATTAAATTATTCAATTGTTTCAAGTGAAACAATGCCCATAGATACGTATGACATTAGGGATATGGCAACTAAAGTGTATTCAAGTAGATAAAAATTTAGTTACAACTTTAGCCGTCTGTGTCACTATTATTATGTACAGTTGTCAAATCTGTCCGGGATTCATTCAATGACTTGTTTGACGGGAATTTGAAGCTTATTAGAATGAATTATTATTATTGGATGAAAATTTGTTTACTTTTGGTGTACTTTTTTATGTAGCTTTGATAAAGATCAAATTATTATTTTAAGGTACAGCACTTGACCTCCCGTCAGTCATTAACTAAACAATGAAGATTAAAAGGTATTTTTGAGTTTGTACATGCATAAATTATGTACCTAACAAATAGTCAACTTGAAACTAGTACTAAATGGAAGCTGCTGTTTCGTAAGTTTGCCCAAATTGCTTGATTTCAAGCTCAGTAATTGTGGGAGATGGTAATTTGCGACATCTCTGAAGTAACAAGCATTCATGTGCTGTCAAAAATGCGTTTTCATCATCTAGTTCTAGATGATTCTTTAATTTTTTTGTTCTCTTGATTTCTGTGAATTCAGCTGCCTCTTCGCGTCCTAAAGTTTTTAGATGATTTCCGACTTTTATTCTTAAATTTTATTCTTGACATGTCATGTCCAACTTCTACGCCGCTTTGAAAATTGCTTTGCGATATTGATATAACAAACACCGATCTTCAAGACTAGTGTCCGACCTAACTTTGACTTTGGTCAGAAAAATCACCTTCGGCCATACCTTCAGCTTCGGCTAGAAGTCAGTCAAATGTTCAGCCGAAGCCGAACTTTTCTATCATATGTCGATGACAGTAGTAGCAGAAAGATTGATTTAGTCTGCGATTCAATCCAATAAATAAATAAATAAAGAGTACCAATAAACATGGTATCTTTTTAAATGTAAAAAAATTAAGTCACCCCAATTTTAACAGTGTTAAATCGCAACTTCTTGGAGGCTTAGGCATCTAGATAAAATTATTCAATACTTCTTGAGTTTCTCGCATCACGAGAAATCAATATTTCAGGAAACTTTTTTTCCCTTGCAACATTGACTCTCACAGCAGCAATGTTGTCTTGATTTCTTGCATTTCGTCATCGATATTATGGCTTTAAGCCAGTATTATAGAATTAGAAGATTGCGGCCAAAATCTGACCTTTGGTCGAACATTACTCAAGATCTTCAAAATGTATGGCACTCATTGAGAATAATTTCAGAAGCAAATTTCCATCCATGAGAATCTCAAAAATATTGCTCATTTAGGATGACATTCTTAATTAAAACGTGTTTTCGTGACTCTCGATATTGAGCAGCACCTACCGTATTTCTGTTTTGATAAGACTTGAAATTTAATTTCTTGTCAAAACGACGTGCAACTTGATAAAGTTATTAGTTCGAAACTTTTTATTTCATATGTAGCCACAAACGATAATGACAGCGGAACGTCAAGTATTTGTATTGAACCTAAATCGGGCTTGTAAGCTCTACCCATCACTGCAAATACTTATTGAACAGTGTATAATCAAGTATTAAACTGGATTTTGTTTTTTATTACTGGTAGTTGGTAGCCTGCATGAATTTGTATTGTAGTGCACGGATGGGTAAACAAAATAATTGGAATAACAAATGGGAAACATAAATCTATTGGTTGTAGATTGAATAAATTTGGATATCAAAGAACAAGGAATCTTCCAAGAAGACTAGAATGTTTATGAATCTGTCCCTGTAATAAATGTATGTAAGACTTCTTCAAACTGATCGATTGCTGAGTATAGTACTTATTACTATAGAGTATAGAATATGTAGATAAATACTACAGTATAGAAGCCCATATTTACAAGTGTAACACAAATTATATTTTTACAAAGAAAGATTATTATTTAAACCTAATTATTGTACGGTGCCGATGCGCTCTGTAAAACGGGCCTCTCATTTGATGCAGCAACTGTTTTTTTTTTTTAATTATTCAGAATTCAACATATCAGTAAATTGTCCTTCATTAAAAACCGAAAATTGGTAAATATTTTCTCCCGAAATTTCCCTAAAATCTGAATTAACTGTACTACTTATTATTAAATGAGAGACCCGTTTTTCTTAATGTTAACAGAGGTGTTAAAGTAGCACTAAAATTGTAGTAATAAGTACGGTATTCTGTGATTTTTAGCACATAACTTTTGCAATGACTATCAACTCGTAAATGGTGGATTCGGTTTTTTATTGAAATGTTTTATTGTACTTGTTAAGAACTGTGTTATTTGTTTTTAATTGTTCGTATGATAATTATTGTATTACTTATATTTCAATATAGGACTGCAAAGTATGAAATATACATAGTATAAGCATTTATTACACCTTTTACTTTTTAATTTCTGAAAATCTGAATCTTATAGTATTTATTTTTGTTTTTCAGTTGAAAAACAATTAAAATTCAATTGTTTAAAAAAAAAATCCGGAGTATTTAGAGAGGAACAGAACGCACTCAAGTCTTCTAACCTGAAAAAAGTGGGTGTAGCCATTTTAGTTCTGCAAATATTAAAGTTCTATATTCTTATCAGAAAAGTTCAAGGATGTTTACTGTGATTTGCTGTTTCGAATTTTTAGCTGAAAGTAGATAAGGTAAGTGATTCATCATCTAATTAAGCTCCAATTAAGAACATCTGAGTGCCGAATAATAATTTAGTTGCTTTCACTTGTTTCTGTTTGAAATATTCAAACAAATTCTGAATGTAAGGTTTGTTTATTGAATTTTGGTTGATTAATAACTCAATCTTTTATTTTAAAATCAAATCTCTTATTGGAGACCATTGCGTTTCCATAAATGTGTTGAATTATTTAATCAACAATTTTAAGGTTCAAGTGATTCATTAAATTTAAAATAGATTATTTATTACAAGATATACAAATAGGAGAAATCATAACATTCCTAGAAATAATAATGAGGTCATTAACCTCAGAAAATAATATTTATATAAATTAAATAGATATTTTAAAAGTTGTAGTATTTCGCTTGGCTTATATTTTAAGGAACTGTAAACAATAAACACTTAAATTTATTGGAACAAATTCTTTTAAATCTGTAGATGGTCTAAATATCTATGAATTAATTGAGGTAAAAGTGCTTTGCGAATTGCATAATTCTAAGGGTACACCCAGTTAAATAATTTGTACTGAATAATATCACATTTTTTTTTATTTAATTTATTGATCTGCAGTTGGAGAATTACCCATAGTGTTTGCACAATATTTGGGTGCCTATTATAAAATAATTTGAACCGGTTTGTGAAAAAACAGTATATAAGTCTGTTCTTGCTTCTCATATAGTTTGCATCATGTTTTTTGTAATGTAAACAATCCATCGTCACTATTTTTAACTGAGCTATATTCAGCTTGTGAATATTACGTAAACATTTAGAACACCAGATCTGGTTGTTGTATATTTTTGGAATACATTTGGCACCTCTAGCTCTAACACAACTTGTTTGCATGTTAAATTATTATTTGATGACGTTTATTTCATTGCGAAATGAAGAGAATAATTATCTTCAATTGCTAACTTAAAAGAATATAAAAAATTATGGCTAGACAAATTGGGTCAACATTTTTCATATGAAAATTTTGAACTTTGGAAACTCAAAATAAATATATCTCAATGGATCGCGATAATAACATTAAATGAACAAATTGAAACTAAAATTAATATTTCGAAACGTTATTCAACTTCAAGAAGTTATCTCTCAGGATCCAGTTAACCAATTTGGAAAAACGAAAGCTTGAAACGAATATCAACTCAAGTACTTTCTTACTACTTAATTCGTTTTTGTAAATAATATCTATTTGTTGGAGAAATTTTCAATTGTTTTAAGCTATGAAATTGACTCCTTCGGCAAAATCATAAACAACGAAAATATCCAAAATAACAATGGCTTTCGAAAATACTCATCTTAGAGTACCTACCTTTCAGGTCATTGAATTCAAGAGAAAAGACGACAGGTTGAGTGCAAAATTATACGGCTTTTTCAGGATTCTCAATTAACAAATTAAATACGCAAAAACTACTTGACTGATTTTTGTTTTTACATTTAATTGAAGTTTCGAAAATTTATAGAACTTTTATTAAAATTTGTTAACGTTTTTCCATCAAATTTGCAAAATAAATTTTTCAGTATGAAACTTATGCTATTTTGTAGGAAATAATATAATGAACAGCTTTGTAATAGCTTTATAAAAATTAAAGTTCTGAATCATTTGTTTGTTTGATCCTCAAAATTTCAAATCTAAGAATCAATTTTGGCACTATCATCTTAGATCGAGGAGCAACGAAACACATGTCTACAGTTGGTCCCCGATCTAAGATAATAGTATCAAAACTGACTCTTTATGCTCGCTTTACACGGTTATAAATATACATGTAATTTTTCAAAATCTTCTTGTTCAATAATATTTGACTATTTTCATCAAATTTTGGTGATATCTAGGGACTTTTCGTAGTTGCTGGCTTGTATGAATCACGTTCAGCATTTAATTTCATTCTTATTATGGTTCAAGCAGCTGTCAGTGTGCTATGTGTCATTGTTGATATCTTTCTTGTTTTTGTGAAAAATTATAACCAAAGTTGTAAAATTTAAAAAATACATCGAAATTGATAAAAATTTATCTCTATCAAGTTTCTAATAAACTTACACGAAACAAAAATACAAATGAAGTTGTTTGTTGCTCCAAGTCTTAAGTATTGCAACCACAAATATATCAGCTGTTGGTGTCATGATATCAAATACTCTGAGAATATTTGATGGTGTAAAATGCAGCTATGAATTGTTAAATATGACAAGAAATACATGTAAAATTGTATGTAAATATATTTCTTGTTATATTTAACAATTCATAGCTGCATTTTACATGTATTTCTTGTCATATTTAACAATTTATATCAGCACTTTACACCATCAAATATTTTCAGAATATTTGATAGCTTGACAGTGACAGCTAATATATTTGTGGTGGCAATATTTAAGGGGACATAACTCAACTTCTGGAAACGATCTTATTTCTATCAAACATAACATTCAAATTAAGCCACTTAAATTTTTTTTTTCAAGTTTTACTTACTACATGAAGAATTCATAGTATGCGCTATTAACAAATTTTAGTCTTTTTTTTCTTCACATTTTACTTACAGAGTGCTAAAATATGCCAATCTTACAATCTTAATATTTTAAAAACTAAAAAATATCCATTCAATTCAATTAGATAGCGCATATTAACAAACATTATTTCAGCTGTATACAAAGAATTAGAGCATTATACATATTCTGTTAGCAAGTATATTAATTAAAAAAATATTTAAATTAGCAATTTCTAAATACACATTGCCTACTTTCAGGCGCTACGCATGTAACTCAACTCCGAGAACGAAAGAGGAAGGAGTTCGTTATCAGTATTTGGACGAAAACAGCCACTTGAGATTTTTTTTTTAATTTCATTTGTCTTTAATATGTTCTGTTGATAAAATTTGTGAACAGTGTGTGGTTTGGTTGGATATTTTGGTATCTTCTCAACTATAAACACATTCAAATAGTGGCAAATATGTATTTTTGATAGGCACTTCTACTATTATAAGCGATAGATAAGTACATTTGAATTACATGATAACTGGAACTTAAATAATTATTTTGCTATCTCTATTCGTCTCTAAGTTTGTTTATTCGAAGTGCATGAAGAAAAGAACATATATATCCTTTGTAGAGACACTTGCATAATATCTTCTTTATTGTATGTCTGCGATTTCGCATTTGACATTTTGACAGATGACCTATATTTTTGACCACACAGTACTTCTCCGACCATAGATTTCATGACCACTTTTATCTTTTCTTCTAAATTTAAAGTGTCGCATCAATTAATTGCATATTTCAAAGTGACAGCTGTCATTGTCAAAGTGACAGCTGTTATTGTAAAAGTAATAGACGATGGTTATATTTCAGTCCTTGCATAAAATAAGTATTTTCAAAAATGGACAAGAAGATTTTGTAATATTACATGTAGGTATATTTATAACCGTGTAAAGTAGGCATTAGCTATGAAATTTTGTGGAACAAACAAATAAATGTCTAAGATTTTTATTATTTATTATTCAAATGTTCCACAGCATAACAATAGAACAAGAAATCAACTTCTCGCAATGCTATTTATTTGCTGTCAATCAAACTAAAATCACGATTACTGAAATAATCAAATACAATTCTATTATTCGACTATTAACATCTTAAACATCACCAGTTTTTAACGGGTTTTCTCGGGCGCCAGCGGGCTAATTCCACATCTTAATTATTTATTTTTAGAACGTGGACTTTTGATGGATTAGTACAGTAAAACATTTCAGAAAAAATATAATTCACATCTTAATCAGTCAATATAAACAGAGGATATTAAAAGGAACCATTTTAAGCAGGGTGTAGATGATTAAAATCATGATTTTGATAGAAAAAAAAAATCTCTTAAAGAAAAACACCACTGTGGAATATGGAGTTAACTACTTTTCATAAGGAAATTAAAAACAGGAAACATACATATTTTATCAAAAATAAAAAACTATGTTAGAAAATAAAAAATAAATTAAATTATGGCATAAAAAATTCTATAGAATTGAAAATAAACAAAAAATTGTGTAATGTGAGTTTTTCAAACATGCTTCGACCTGAGATCCCTGAAAAATTTTTTCATGTCAATTTAAAATTAAATTAGTATTAGAGGCAGTTATGCAACGAAATGGTTCAAATAATTACTAAAAGTATTGAAAATAATATCTAAATAGTACTTTAAAAATCAAAACTAAAGAAAAAAATCAAAAAAATCATGATTTTTTTAAATAAAAATCGTAATTTTTGATTTTTTTACACCCTGAAAAATATTCCTAGATGGAAAAGTCAAAAAGGGTAATATCGGAGGATCTGGCTGGCCAATAGTCATCAGGTCCATTTGGACCAATTCCATGATTTGGCTTCATTACATCTAAATAATTGGTGCAAATTCTTGTGTTGTGTGCCGGGGCTCCATCCTGTTGGTAATAATAAAAATTTCTCTTTGCTTCCAAGGGAGCATCATCCATTATACCTTCAAAACATTTTGTAAAGAAACTCAAATAATCAGCTGCAGTTAGATTCCCATTAAAAAATTAGCACTAAATCACAATGCAATCATAATTTCATTAGTTATTATTGCACGCTTTATGAATAGTATACAGCGTCATAAAGCAAGTCATAATGATGCAGTCGAACATTTTGGTATTACATCAGTAGTCTGCTTAATATTAAATATATAAAAACAACATATGCATTGTATCGTTTGCAATACAAATGGCCTTGTTTATTTTTAATCAACTTCCTTTTTTAAAATGCTAATTTTGTTTATGTTTACTAACATTTGTTTTTTGTTCACGGCCGGTATGTGAAACAAAATTAAACAAAATACGTGTATACAATCCATTCAATTGAAACAACTGATACATATTTTTGAATGATAAAAACTTAAACCGAACAATTGAATGAGTCACCAAAACAATATCGCATCGTGGCTAAATTCCTCTTTTATCAAAAGGAAGTCACGAAGTAGATTTCAAAACGGATGTTTATATTTTTAATTTCTAATTTGATAATTGACGGGATGAAACATATAATAAACATTTGCTAGTCTCTGGTTATTGTCCCTGACACTTCAAATTGGAGGCCTTGAATGACAAATTGAATTGTTATTTATTAATAGTTATAAGTGTAAAGTTTGATTTGAAAATTGACTTGTCAAATAGGCTCCTATTAATATAGAATGGAATTTTTATCAGCAGCTAACTTTTTGAAAATGGTTGCTTTATCTATGTAATTATTGTTTAGATCAAACTAATTTATATTGAATAGTATCTATTAAAGATCAGCTTTTATAAGATCTGATTCGATAAACAAAATAAAAATAATTTTTTGCGTTTCATTTCCTGTTATTGAATTTTTTATATTTTATTGATAAATACAAATAATGAAGGTGTATTCATTTATTATTTTTGTATACGAAATGTCATTGGCGTAACTCAAATAATTTTGTTAAGGGATCTGATCGTGAATATTCAGCCCACTGAGACCCGATATTCGACCAAGAAAATTAATTATTCTATTGTAATGTCCTTTAATATTTATTTATGTTATTATCCTTTCATGTAAAGTGCCGCTATTCCCAAGTACAAGGGTTAAATTAGATCTAGGTCATGGGTTACGTGCTTTGAAACAAATATATGGGATAGATTATGTAGGAAAATCACCAATGTCATAACTGAAATCCCTTCCAGGAAAACTGTGTCAACAATATATTCTTATAAAAATAACATTAGATCAATTGACTTGTTTACATTGAGCCAAATGTTGTTGATCTTCTGAAATCAGCAGGATTTTGAGTGATTCTTTTTGTTCCTGGGGTAAATAGAATTGATCCAAATGTAGTTCACATGTTGAATAACCTAAATTTATGAGAGCAAAGTCCAGTATCGCATATATGAGAGGTGTTCAATAAGTTCCAACTATTGCTGATTGTTTATTTATTTATTTTCAGCTTTCACGTCTCACATTAAGTATAATAAAATAATAATATTTTATATTGTCACAAATTTGATTGTGAGTAATTTATTAAAACAGGTTACGGTGTAATATTTATTTTATAAACTCGAATGATCACAATATAGCTTATAGTTACTCTTGCTGAATGACTCCCTTTCTTCTGGCTCACGCTCTTATATACCTAATCCAACAATGGGCCAACATTCAATTGTCTGGCAACCGAACATCTAGTAACCATAGGCTGTCAATCACATCCGACAATTGAACATCGACTTGGTCAATATTAACTAGGATTACAGTTATAATAAATTATTGGCTAAATAGCGAATTCAAATAAATAATAATGTGAACTAATTACTTAAAATATTTCACATTTATGACAATATTTTTATTTCTTGTTCCTAATAACTCTATTTACATTACAATAAATATATAATTATAAAAACATGTTACACTTAATTATAATAATGGTATATGGTGTCTCCTCCGGCTTGAATGATTAACTGAAAATAGAATTTTGGCCCGCGCTTGAAAGAATTTGCCCACAAATCAATAAATGACGTCATACTTAAGACAGCAATAAAGCTACATATTAAAAAATTAATTATTATTGCATCAACTGTGTGAACTGACCTGTAGAGAGTAAAATTTGAAAAAAGTGACAATCAAGATTCTTGTCGCCATTAGAACAAATCGATGAATGACGTCAAATTTAGTGCAGCATTTTTGAAACTCTGCAGTTAAGCATATTGCTACAAATAAAAATTAATTGAGAAAAAAAATATTATTCCATTTGTACCACTACATATTATGTATATTGTAAGTTTGACCTTTGTATGCAATTTAATTCTGAAGTAAATACGTATAATATTTTAAATGTGGAACAGACGGCCATCTTGTAATTTTCTTTAAAGACTATTATTTATCCAACAATATAAATCAGCTTTATATAATTTAATTTAGGTGTTGGCGAATATATCAAAACCGAAATTAATTAAAATTGCAAAAAAAAAGATGTAGTTGTTAATAAATATTTTTTTTTTAAGGATAGGGGTAATACTGTTTTACGTTATGGATTAGGCGTTTTCAGTGAGTAGTTAAAAAAATCTGAAGGATTCCTTCAACTCCTTGTCCCCAAAGCGGAAAATCCCTAACAGGAAACTAATGACGCATGCGCAGTGTAAATAACTATTGATTTTCCTGTAGTGGATGTAAGGGCGGTATTACATAACAATCCTACTAGATTTTCGTCCTTACGGTTGCGTTGTTTCCATTGCGAGCACGAGGACGAAATTTTAGTAATCGCGCAGTTGCATAACTGACGCGAGCAGTTGAGGTAGGTGAGTGAAGAAAATTTTTTTTAAATTTTCATTGAGTTTTCTCACCATTTTAAACAGCTTTTTATGCAAATTTTCGCCTAGATTGCATGCAATTTTAAATTAGATCATGCTGTATTGCCGTAGATTTGTAATACAAACAAAAATTTTGAAGGAATAATTCTAGAACAACTTCCCATACATACCTCAACTCTCTTCACTGCATAATTTTTTTTTAATACTTCAAATCCTCATGAAAATATTTAAATGTTCAGGCATTTACGTTTTATTTATATTAGGAGTAGAAACAAAATAATCCTAAAACAAAAATTATTATAAGTGAGCAGGTACGAAATTCTTATCACAAAAAAAATCTGAAGCAATACGAAGCCTTGAAATGTTTTTTCGTCGTACGAAAAGTATAACAATTCTTTGTTAGCACCATTTCTCACTACAATGTCTGTCTATGTTTATATATCGAGCTCTGCCTACATGTGTGACGTCACCTACACCAATTATTATCAATTTATGAAAAAACTAATAAAAATACGTGTTAATCATTTATATATTTGTTGTTAGGAGGATTCACTGTTCTTTGAATAATTCTAGAAACTTTAAATGCCTACTAAATTGTTCCAATAAATTAATTGCATGTTAAACCTCAAGAAAAAAAAATTAAATATCAGGAAATGCGTTTTAAACAGGTCACGAAATTAGGTCACAGCGTTATTACAACTACGTCACCAAACTGTACTTTTTTTTAAATGTTAATTGTCCAAGTTTCCTTTAGAGCAGAAAGTAACAAATATTAAATGTTTGAAAATGCTTTAATTGTTGAATTAAAAAATTTATAGTAAAGTAATTAAAGTGTATACATAAATAAACAAATCTTCGAAAACATACTACGCAGTATTTTGTACATAAAAATAACTAGTAGCAAATGTCGAGAGTAATTTTAAATAAATCGTAATCTTATCGGCGAAATACTCTGGAGAAAAAATCATTTTAAAACATTCATAATTTAATTTTTTTGCTATTTTACATAAATAAATAGAACAAAATTGATTATATTGCCAATTTTTTTAAGCTACATTTTAATGTTTAACAAGTATTATCGATAAATATTTTTTTATTGATAAAATATCAACTGTAGATAACCTATATAATGATTTTAAAGCCAAATTTAACAATTTTAATTGATAAGTGGTTTAGTCATATTTTTACAATCTAATTTTAAATTTGTTGCGTATTTAATCTTGTATTCTTATTTGATTCATTGTTTAAAATGGTTATTTAAACGATGTCCAATCAAAAATGACCGTTTTTAGAATTTTTGTCTGTGTGTGTGAAAGTTTGTCTCGAATAAGCCCCGAAACGATTCAACAGATTTCAATGAAAATATTAGGGATTAAAACAGGAATTTTAACTTAAATTTTAGTGTATTTTCCATTTCGATATCTTATAGGGCTCAGAAGATATGAGTATTGTTAAAAACTGATGTATTGGCGATTTTACGGCGGCTTACTCAGTTATTTGTTTGTTATAGTTACAGTCACGTACTTAGCTTTATTTGTCTTATTAATTGATCTTAGATTAAGAGGAAGTGCTGACAACTGTTTTTGTTACTGAGTGAGCTGTTGTGATGTCACTAGCTTTTAAGACAAAATATAAATGTAGTTCAGTTGATAATAAACCACACAACACAACCTACCACTTTAAATATTTAACAGGTTATGGGCCCAGGTGCGTAAGGGTTAATTCGCGTTCGAGTCGTGTAAAACTGTTGAATAGGTTGTGTCGGTTCGAGTCCGTGGTTTAGTGTTCGTGATTGTCGGTTCCGGTTCGAGTCCGTGCATGTTCATTTTTTGAGTTCGCGATGGCAATGACGACAAAGTTCGATTTCGGGAACATTCCTAAATTTGATGGCTCAAATTTTCAACTTTGGAAATTTAGCATACAAATCGTGTTGAAAGCGGAAAAACTTTTGAGTGTTGTTAATGGAACAGAGTGTGAACCTGCTGATAGAGCATCAACAGAGTGGAGAACATGGGATTCGAAAAATTCCAGGGCGCAAGTTATATTGTTAACTACAATAACTCAGGATCAAATTCAATATTTGATAAATTGCGACAATGCAGCAAAAATGTGGGCAAGACTGATTTCTATTCATGAGCAGAAAACAGAGATTTCAAAGGAACTTCTGTGGCAGCGATTCTATGAGTATAAGATGTCAGAAAATGCAAAAATAGCAGACCACATTTCAGCAATTGAGTTACTTGTGAAACAATTGAAAGATGTTGATGAAAACATTAGTAACAGTGCGATATGTTCGAAAGTAATAAATAGTTTACCGCGAAGATTCAATAATTTTCGAACAGCTTGGGATTCTGTTTCCCATGAGCAGCAAAATTTCGAAAATTTAACAGCAAGATTGTTGAAAGAAGAGACAAGAATGATGAATGACGATTCTGAAACGTCTCGCCTTGCTTTAGAAGTGAAAGCTCTACAAAGTAAATTGGAAAGCACTAGTTTCAAGAAGAAGAAAAGTATTAAAGAAATGAAGAAAAATACTACCTGCAATTATTGTAAAAGAAAAGGACACTGGGCACGTGAGTGCAGAAAAAGGATTGCAGATCTAGAGAAGAATAAAGGAGGATCTAATGGTCACAACTCCGCCTATATTTGCGACATTTCTTCATTATATTCATCAAGCTCGAATATGAAAGAATCTGACTGGATTTGTGATTCAGGTGCAAGTGTCCATATGACCAGTGAAAGAAGATGGTTTAAAGAATTAAAACCGATTGACAAACCAATCTATGTCAAGATTGCTAATAATAAAACGATAGCTGCAACTGGAACTGGAATAATTGAGATTCAAGCTTGTGTTGATGGAAAATGGAATGATAGGACCATGTATGATGTTCTGTATATTCCAGAACTTAGCAGAAGTTTATTTTCAGTGGGAGTAATGACAGACAGAAATTTCACTTATCATTCATACAAAAACCGTTGTGAATTTCGCGATCGTACTGGAAAAGTGTCGTGCATCGGTACGCGAAATGACAATTTGTGGGTGATGAACTTTCGCGTAAAAATTCCACCAGAGTGCAACTTAAGTAGCAAAAGCTCTATGAAATTATGGCATGATCGGCTTGGCCATGTTAATTGCAACACAATAAAGAAGACAGCTGACAATAAAATGGTCAACAATCTGCATATTGTTGATAACGAAAAATTCTTCTGTGAACAGTGTCAATTTGGTAAGCAAGCACGAAAAACACATAGAAGCTCAGTTAGAGATAGATCTGAGAGGCCAGGTGAAATGATACATACAGATGTATGTGGTCCAATGAATATTGCATCACCTAGCGGATCTAGATACTTTGTACTATTCAAAGATGATTGCAGTGGTTATCGGACAGTTTATTTCTTGAAACACAAGTTTGATGTAATCGGAAAATTTATTGAATTTAAAGCGCTAATTGAAAATCAAACAGGAAATAAAATTAAAATATTGAGAAGCGACAGAGGAAAAGGTGAATATATGAACAAAGAATTTGAAGAACTCTTAAAGAAAGAGGGTATAACACATGAGTGTTCAGCACCGTATACACCTCAGCAAAATGGTCGGTCCGAGCGTGAAATGAGGACAATTGTTGAAAGCGCTCGAACGATGTTAATAAGTAAGAATGTACCAAAAGAATTATGGTCTGAAGCAGTGAACACTGCTGTCTATGTCCTCAACAGAACAGCTTCGAATCAAGTAGAGGATATGACTCCGTATGAGAAATGGTTTGGACGCAAACCAGAAATGAAATACATAAGAATCTTTGGAAGCGTGGCATACATGTCAATTCCTGCTCAGTTTCGCAAGAAATGGGATCCAAAATCTAGAAAATTGCTATTTGTCGGATATGACGGTTATTCAACAAATTATAGATTATGGGATCCAGAAAAGAGAAAAATCGAAATTAGCTGCAATGTAAATTTCAATGAAATGGAGTCTTTCGAAATTGAACAACAGACGGTTACTTTGAGTTTTGGAAATTATGAAAATAATGAACAAGAAGAGCAACCAGAAGAAAATGCAGAGAGTGAAGTCCAAACTACAAGCGATGAAGACACAGAAACAGACCAAATAAATGTTGAAGATGATGAAGACTTTGAAGCTGACACTGACACTGACACTGACATTGAAAATAACAGAAACATTGAGCCAAAACAATTACGGGATAGAACACAGATTCGTCGTCCGGATTATTACGATGCATCTGCTATCTACTGTTCTTTATTTGAGCCAGACTGTTATGAAAACGCCATAAAATGTGAAGAGTCAAACAAATGGCAACAAGCCATGCAAGAAGAGATGAATGCGCTAAAAATTAATAATACGTGGACTCTTGTGAAGTTACCGGAAAATTCGCGAGTGATAGACAATAAATGGGTTTATCGCATAAAAACTGATGTAGATGGTAATTCGGTTCGGTACAAAGCACGTCTTGTTGCACGCGGTTTTACGCAACAAAAAGGTGTGGACTATCAAGAAACATTTGCTCCGGTAGTGCGTTATGATTCCATCCGTATCTTACTAGCGTTAGCTGCAGAGAAAGACTTACAAATCGCTAATTTTGATGTGAAAACAGCATTCCTGTATGGAGATTTAACAGAAAATGTGTATATGAAGCAACCAAATGGATTTGTGAATGGAGAAAAATCAAATTTTGTGTGCAAATTAAACAGAAGTTTGTATGGACTTAAACAGTCACCCAGATGCTGGAACCAAAAATTTGTAAGTTTTCTGAAACAATATGATTTTAAGCAATTAAAAAGTGATCAGTGCGTGTTCATTGGTCATTCTGAGAACGTTGAAGTTTATTTGGCTATTTATGTGGACGATGGACTCTTAATTTCTAAATCAGAAAGTGTGATTACCGATTTAATAAATATTTTGCAACAAATGTTTAAAATAACGGTAAATTTGGATAATGAAAATCTACAATTTGTAGGACTTCAGATTGAGCAAAATAAGTCTGAAAGAACAGTAACCATTCATCAGCAAGCATATATAAGAAAACTTTTGATTAAATATAAAATGAATGACGCGAAAGGTCTAGCTACTCCAGCAGAACCAAGTATACGGCTAACTTCTGCAACTAAGGAGACTGAATGTATTTTGAGACAGCCATATCGAGAGGCTGTTGGATCCCTAATTTTCCTAGCCACTTCTAGCCGCCCAGATATATCTTTTGCGGTAAATCAAGTGAGCCGATTTTTAAATAATTGGAATCAAGAACATTGGATAGCCGTTAAACGAATTTTACGCTATTTAAAGCAAACAATGTTTTATAAAATTGTGTACTCCAAGTCATCAGAAATCAAAGTTACTGGCTACACAGATGCTGACTACGCAGGATGCGTAGATACACGTAAGTCGACCAGTGGTTACGTATTTGTATTAGCAAATGCCTCCGTCACCTGGAAAAGTCAAAAGCAAACTGTTGTAGCTCAATCAACAACCGAAGCAGAGTATATTGCGCTTGCTCTTGGTGCAAAGGAAGCATTGTGGTTGAAATCCTTTCTACAGGAATTGGACGTCAAAGTTTCAACGATGGACATCAAAGTCGACAACCAGTCCGCCATAAAGCTGACCCAGGCACATCAGCTCCACAGCAGAACAAAACATATCGATGTAAAAGTGCATTTTGTGCGGGATGAGTGTGAAAAAGGCAATATTTCCGTTAGTTTTGTGAATTCAAGTGATCAACTCGCAGATATTTTCACCAAGCCCCTTACAAAAATAATATTAAATAATTTGCTTAAAAGATTGAATTTATTTTGAATGTTTTGTTTTTGACGTAATTTAGAAGTAAAATCTAAATAAGTGGGAGTGTTAAAAACTGATGTATTGGCGATTTTACGGCGGCTTACTCAGTTATTTGTTTGTTATAGTTACAGTCACGTACTTAGCTTTATTTGTCTTATTAATTGATCTTAGATTAAGAGGAAGTGCTGACAACTGTTTTTGTTACTGAGTGAGCTGTTGTGATGTCACTAGCTTTTAAGACAAAATATAAATGTAGTTCAGTTGATAATAAACCACACAACACAACCTACCACTTTAAATATTTAACAAGTATAAATGTTTGTATTCTTCGTGTCTGCGCCAGCCATTGACTGCAGTGTCAGCGTAACTGTGGAAATAATAAAAAGTATGCGCACAAATAATGTGGGGAAATAGGAATTAAAATTTTAATTATTAGCTGTAATATTTAATTTCGTTATTGCAAATGTCCTGAACTATAATTTGCTACACCCTAAAATTATTCCTGTACAATGTAACTGTTGTGTTACAATCTCACAATGTAAACAAACAAAAGAAGTATTTTTATTTGCCCACATTTTGTTATCAAAACAATCTATTCAAAAGCACTCTGTCTATATTTAGATTTGGTTTAATTCAATTTAACTATTTTCGATATATGTGCCAGTGAAAGTAAAAATTTTCAGGTAACTCCTACTTTAAACTCCGGACGTAAACAAATATGGCGGATATCGATCCGATGTTCTCTTGTTCCGTCTCCCACTGGCCGCTTGGGTCTTTGTTTATATTCACTTGTTTATCTAATTATAAGACAATTGGTTTGACTATATTACACAAATATTTGGAGAGCCTAAATCTCTATAATGTGATAATTTTGAAAATTCAATACAACAAAAATAAACAAGAAACAAATGAGCATACTTTAAGTATGCAAATAAAAAAAGATTTAAACCAAGTTAGTATCGTATGACATATTCGCGAACATCGTACTATAATTTGATTAACTAATAAGGTTAAATTTTTTTGTTTCAAAACAGTGATTTTTAAACTTTCTGCCACCATAATTACATTAAATAATTAAATATTAATTCCAAATTCACAAATTATAACATTATTGACATAAATAATAAATTCACATTCTTAGGAATTATGCTTTTTCCACTGTCTGAATGATTATTCAAGTTCAAGGTCGATTTAAATCTTCTGGAAAATTTTTATTATAGTAAATTATTATTAATTTCTTTATTGCACATAAAAAATTATGACTAATGGGTAATTTTATACCGCTGCAATTTTTAAACTCATACGCAAAATTTTTATGCCTATTAAATACATAAAATTATGCTCAATAATTTGAGCTGTCATAAAAAAACGTAATCATAAAAAGGCTTCGATTTTTTTTTTTTGAATCAGTAACTTATATATTTATTTTGGCAATATTGTAATTTTTAAAATACAGTGGAGTCTCTATTAACGCGTAATTTGTATAACGCTACACAAATAGTTCAAAATTGCTCTTTTAACGAGCGAAATTCCGCATAACGTGTGACGCAGTCTAAGGGGAAGTCCTATCTTCACGTCATCAGTCTGTGTTTAGCTCTTGTTCTGCTGCACGTTAGTGTCGTTTTTTTTTTTTATTCAATGATAATGATGTGTCACATTTTTACTAAATTTTTAAGTGTTGGCAAAACCAAATGTCTTTGGACAGCTTTCTAACAAAATAGAATTTGTAGTTCTGTCAGAAATGGAACGCATTGATTTATGTGGCAAAAGTTGTTTCACATTACCAGTAAGGTTCTGTTCAAATTAAACTCGTCAAGAGGAGAATTTCCCTAAACAATTCCAAGTTACGACATACGTATCACTGTTCATTACTTTTTTCTACTCTGTATTGACATTTACTAATAATAACAAATGAATAACTAAAAGCTTTCTTCATCATGTAACTATGAATTATTTATTGAAAATAAATAAATACTAGTCCATTAGCAATATTCTATATTGATTGTTCACAGAAATAAAACTAATAATGCGCTGTACATTATATTTTATCATTATTATTGAAAATTCTATTAAATTTTAATACACAATTTTTATGAAAAAATTATTATACTTCTTTGAAATCCCAAAAATAGGTTTATTTCTAAAATATGGAAAAATATTCAAAATAATGTAATTTTATTACTCATTACAATGTTTTTGAACTAAAAACTTCGTAAATAATTTTGCAATAACCATACACAAGGACACTCTAAAAATAATTTTAATTTTTGTACAGTAAAATTTGTTAATGCTACAAAAATTAGTCACGAATTGTGTTTTTAAATAAAAAAAATTCTGTTACATGTTTTATAATATAGCTAAATATTATTAAATTTTAATGCTCAGAAAAATGAGCCCGTAATTTTTTATTTAAAAGGAACTAAAATTGTGCTAATGATGTGCTCTCATGTGCCATAATTCATACATCGCTCACACGGATCTGCCAACTCCGGTCGCTTCGCTAATTCGGACTCTTAAGCACACGTCAATCACCTTGATTATCTTGCACAATCACAAAAATAAAATATCAAGTTTTAGCATTGCTTCTATCTCATATATTTCAATTGATTTTTTGTTTATTGTGTGTTCTGTAATTTGTTTATATGTTGGGTATTATAATTCTCAATTCTCTAAACTCTCTATATTTTATAAATTCTCTATATTCCTTTTATTCTCCAAATCCTCTATATTCTGTTTATTCTTTAAATTCTCTATATTCTAAAGATTCACTTTGTCTATTGTGTGTCCTATAATTGATTTGTCTGTTGGACATTTAAAAACAATATCATTATTATTATTACCATGATATTATTATCTTAATTCGCTATATTATCTCTTTTTTCTCTAAATTTTCTTTATTCTCTATGTTCTCTTCATTCTCCAAATTCTTTAAATTCTCTATATTTTTTAAATTCTCTATATTCTCTACTAGATTCTCGTACTCTATTGTGTGTCCTGTAATTGGTTCATCTTTTGGGCATTAGAGAACAATATTATTATCTTAACTTTCTAGATTCTCTATATTATCTCTTTTCTCTCTAAATTCTTTATATTGTCTTTATTCTATAAAACTCTATATTCTCTTTATTCTCTAAATTCTGTTTATTCTTTGTATTCTCTATATTCTCTAAATTTTCTATATCCCTTTTATTCTCTATTCTCTCGTGTTTTTCTATATACTCTAGATTCTCTATATTCTCTACTCTCCACTAGAGGTCGAATTCAATATGTATTTGAATGTAAATGACATTCTGGCACTCGTATTCATAAAGGATTTTTTTCATTGTAACGTTGGTTGAATTCGAAATAAATGAAAATCAATTTTTAAAATAATTCAAAATTGCACTAAAAATTCAAAAATTGCCTCTGGATTGATTATAGCTTCTAGATTTTTGCGTAAAGGCTTCTAGGTTCAGCATGAAAAATTTGTTACAAACTAATTTTGGTGACGTATCCTATTTCATGTTTGTAAATATATTGCACTTTAAATAATTGTTGAATGTTATTCTCATAGCATGATTTCTTCGTTTGTAAAAGCTATTAAAAGTAATAAATCTTATTTGTTTGTTATTGCCTTCATTTAAAAGTATATAATTATTTCAGTATTACAGTAATTTTATGAATCAGCGGAAATGTAGACTTTTAACCGATTTTAATTGTTAATTTCTTGTTATGAAAACATATAGTTCCGTTCCGAAGAACAAAATAAAAGTCAAGCTATTTTTTTGTTTTCAACCAAAAATAATTTGGAGGAGAAACAAAATAATTTTAGTTGAATTGTGCATCAAGGATATTGATTTCAACAAATTTGTTAGGTACCAGAATCGAAATAGGATCATTCACATTTACAATCAAATTAAATGAAATCGATTTAAATCAACAATAAATAAATAAACCCTTTCTGCTTGACATTAACATTAACTAAAGAGATTTTCATAAATTTGAACTATTATGTAAGCCAAAACTCTGATAATCATGAAAATATTGCATTAAGATCAATAAAACTTCTTAAAATATTCAAATAGTCCTATTAAAGAAGAACAAAATTTTCCAACATAAATCAAATGTGAATTGAAGAAGAAACAAAATAAAATATACTGTTATATCGTTTATTTACTAAAATAGAACTTAGCAAATATTTTACTTCATTTTGTTCACTTATTGCCCAAATGCATGCCAGGACATAAAATATTTTGTAGATATCCAAAAATATAGAACACACGTAAGCAAGCAAAAATTCAAGAGACATGTGACTTCGCACGTAATGAGATTTCATACATTCTTGGCAGGAGGAAAAAACTAAATTACTCTGCATGACACTTTTTTGGTAGCTTCACAAAAAAAATGCGCATCACAAAATTAGACTAAATTATTTAATCATGCAGTAAATTGCTGTCTACTCTTGAAATATAATAAATATTTTCCATCAGCAAGAAAAAAAATTAGAAGTTGCTACTGTTGCAGCAAATTCACAAAAATGTATCATTAAGCCAAGTACCCTACAGTCTACGACTATTTCAGTTTTTTTATCTACTAGATGGCATTTTTTGAAGGTTAACAATAATTAGATATGATTACTGTTGCTGACTGGTGTGGTGAATGTATAGGTATTGAATAAATGAAAGAATGAAGCCAATATTGTAATATTTTTTTCCTAATACAAATGAATTTAAATTAAATAATTATTTTTCCCCTGAAGATGATCAAGCTGGGGTCAAAACTATAGAGTAGAAAATAAAAAATAACAATAATATAAATTAAATCAATAAAGTAATATATTTTTTTTGTATACTTGATGAAAACATTGGGTGCCGGTTTTCTAATTAGCAATACTTTTCTAATCAGCAACAAAAAATAACAAACAAAAACGCACTATGTCACATGCCCAAATGACAGCTTTGATCTAATTAACTAATTAAGGAAAAATTACAGGTTAAACATATTAGAAAACAAAAATTCTCTCGATTTCGCCGGAAACAAATATAAAGTCGCTTCTTTAGCTGCATCCAGAATTTCGCGAGAATCTTTAGCGTCTGACGCTTCTGACAAATTAATTTTTAATATTGTTTATTTGTTACTATGCTTTTATTTAGCAGTTGTAAAATCCGTTACTACGTTTTTGCAAGAACACAACCTTGATTAGTATTTCTGTAGAAAATTATTTCTATTCTTGGCGTCTTCAACTCAAGTTTTTCCATCAAGTATACAGAAAAAAAGCATTTTCAACACGTAAGAAAAACGATATTACTTTGCTCGTGTAAATTTAATTATTTACACTCGCTAGTAAACTCTCACTTTTCTTTACTTGTTAAACAATCTACTATTAATATTAACATGAATTAAAAATTAGTAAATATTTATCATCTGGCGCATTAACGAAGAAAATGGCTTGAGGAAATCGAGGCTTTCGAAGGGCTGTAAATAAATGAATATTATAATTTAGAATTGTGTAAACAATTCATTTATAACTACGTGATTTTTTATACTTTTTTGTAGCCGTGCTAATTATTAATTAGCGCAATTTTAATTGACTATTTGTGAAATAATTCACACATAAAGTTTAGTTACTAGGTATTATCTTGTGACGTAGGATTAAGCTCACATTTCGTATGTGTGAAGTATATAATTTCAAATCTAAATATTTATAATTTGAAATGTAAAAATACTCACTAGGATGAGTCATAGAATCATTATATAAAATGAAGAGTGTATTTATACCTTCATCTAAAATAAAAAAAACTTCCAGAAAATAATTTGTTTTTCTAGAACTGAAGGTTACAAGTTGTAGTATGTAGTGTAAAACTGGACAAGATTCAATTTCAATTCCGGTTGCAAAACGAAACTAGATTATTCGGTTAAAACCGAGAGCCGATATTCTATTCGAATCGGAAGTACCCAATTGAGGGTTATAACCAAAACTCTATACTCTGTTCCTGTTATAAATTCAGCTACCATTTATACGCGGCTCCGCCCGCTTTTAGATTTACTTTTGAAATTGTGAAAAAAATATTACTGCAACATTCGGGCAAACCATGGTCCTTGACTGTACTGTCGATATTTTTTGTTGTCTTATTTTAGGATTGACTTTCTGCAGCACCTAGAAAACCACTGCGTTGCCCGCGGTATCCCTGTCTTGTCAATATTTTTTGTTATCATTTTGGGGTGACCCGATCCAATTGTTTTTCCTTTTGGGCATTGTTCATGCATCAACTTATTATTAATTGCAGTGAAAAATATGAGAAACACAAAAATCCGTTGAAAATTAAATGTATAAAAAAAAAAAAACGCTTGACTTGATTTAAATCAGTATGATTAAAATACATAGACTAAAAATTTTCACCCAATATGGTTAGTACTTTTCTTTCTAATCTTGAACCCGTGTACTTGATACATTTAAATCCTAATTTTAAAATGTATCAAGCTAATAAGTAAATGAAAAAAATAAAAGAAAGTTAATTGCCTATCAGCAATGAAAAGCCATTAAAATATTCGATTAGATAAATTCTGTGAATAGGTTCTAAACTTCACATAAAAGTGAAATAATATTACATAGTTGAGTTTCCTGCTGAATCGCATTTCGCCGGCCGGCGAAACATACACACGTACAAACTGACGCATGCTCAGTGTTTAACATACTGGACACTGTAGTATTACGCTACTTAACTAGCCAGCAAAACAACCAGAATTGCTAAATCGGCCGAAGAGGGTGCCCAGAAAGCACCAGGTGAATTTTTTTTAGTGTAGTGATTCAACGCGGGAAATATGGATAGTTAGTATAAGGTAATGATTTTAAAAATCACCAATAACCTTGAAATAAATAGGAAACGATAGTGTTTTGTTTTGGAGGAGGAATGTTTGGCATTTTTGATAGCGCGACTTTTAAAATTTCACTCGAATACTTTTATAGAAATTAAATCATTTCAAATACTCAATAGAATTTTTTTACTGTTTTTTAGTATTCATAAAAAACCACAAAAAATTATTTGTAGAAATTACAGGAAATATAGTTCCAACGCAAACAGGCCCGCATTTAAATTATTTCTATTATCAAATAGATACGTAACAATTTTTTTTCCGCTGATAACATACTTACTAATTGCCAATCAATTTTCCTTTCAAGTTGACCGATAATCAATGAATGATTAATTTATTTGGCAAAATGTGCACCATATTTCTTTTGATCAATGTCACTCCTGCATGTATATGTCGACCAAAGTTCAATTAGTCCGGTGCTTTAAAACAAACGAATACTTCGATAGCAGATGTTTCGAAAACAAGTGCTTCATTGCGAATACAGTCGTAAACTATCTGGAAATTTACCACGAATTGTATTACCTTCGTTTTATGGAAATAAATGTATTATGACGAATAAGAAATCTTTTTACTTGTTATTGAATCGTAAAATTAAATTTTGTTGTTCGTTCAACCAGTTATGAAATAATTATTAATTTAAATTTCAGAAAAAACAACTTTAAGCATAAAGTAGTGTAACATTAATAAAATCTGGTTTTCTAGTGACATCTGCTATATAATAGGAGCTCGCCTCCCGTATCCAACACATCATAAATATTGTTCAACTGTTTAGTTAGTAATTCGTGCGTCATGCAGTCAATCCGAAATCTATTTTTATAGAACCTTGGCAATCAATTCGCACACGGCCCTAAACATTCTGTTGGCATTTTCAACTATCATTTGACACCATGACATGCCTTGATTCTGACGCATGTTTTTAACATTACCGGTTGTTATCATATCGGAAACAGACGTTGTTTTGTTTTTTAACTACTTTAAATTGATTCACACCAAAGCTTCATTAGATACGGGAGCATAAATAGAATGGATCAATTTAAATTGACAGTGGGGAGACTAGCTATCAGTCATTTGTTTGAAATTAATACAAACGTTATTGTTACTATGTATACTATAGTAAAGGGCTTCGTAATTAGCCAATTTTTTATTCTTAAATTTTTTCTGAACAGAAAATAATTTTCAAAAAAATACTATGCAATAATTTTTCTCTTAGCTTTAAATTTAGGGTGAAACAGTACTAGTGTCTGTCTAGTCTAATCTTGTTTGGAGTAAGTCAGGCTTACGGAAGGTCAGTGATTATGGCGGGAGGGACAAGAATTTAAATATCTTGACATTTCAAGAATAAAACGTATTATGAAGTACTAAAATAAATGGTTACATACAAAATAAGTTTTTTAAAGATTCAATAATGATAATATGAAATTATGTTATGAAGATGTCCCAAAATACACAAAATAACATGTTTTAAATTAAAAATTGTTATCAAGTCTCCACGGTTTTGCTGGCACATAAGTAGTCTTTTGTTGAAATTCTCCTTGACCATTTCCTCCTTCGAGACATGGGTGGTCGTGGGCTTGTTGGCATAAACCTTAGACTTGAAAAAAGTCTTTTGACGTTAAATCTGGGCGACCAATTTTGACCACCAAAACGACTAGGAAGTGACTAACTGAAACCATGTCGTCCACATCCGTATCTTACAATGTTGGCACAAAAATTTGATTATCATGTCGCGATAGCGAGCACCATTAACTGTTATTGCCTGATCGGCTGCTTCTACAAAAAAAAAATATATTCCCCTTATTACATAAATTAAATAATAACTTTTTCAATGTCTTCATACTTTATTGCAGTTTACATAAACAAAACACTGAAAAATAATTAACCTTGTAAGAAACATAACTGTTCTGCCGTCAAATTTCTTTCAAACTTACGTAAAATAAATTCCAATCAGTCATTTCCCTGTTCAATTTTCTTATCGCTTATTAAAAACTGACCTAGATATGTTAGCGAACAAATTACGCATCATTTTTGTTTTATTTACTATGGAAAGCACTGAATGAAATCAAACGAAGTTGGAATAGCGGATAGGTAATCGAAAGGTAAACAAACAAGCTATAATTAACTTTGATCAAAATAGGATAGATTTCATTCTAATGGAAAGAAAATTGGAGGTCGAGAGAACTTCACACGAAATACTTGAGCTCTAGAAGTCATCCTCATGTGACGTACTTTTAGAGATCATGGATCATGTATATAATTTTTTTCATAATTTTAACAATGTTACAGAAACATGACGGAACATTTAAGCTTCTTTGTCGACAAGCTAAAAATATTTTGGGCAAAATCAATACACATAAGTCTGTAGCTTTATTAGTTTACGAATGGTCTAAGCCAGGGGTTGGCAACCTTTTTCGGACGGCGGGCTATTTTCAAAATGAAGTTTTTTATGCGGGCCGCACATTGAAATGTAAAGTGTAGCTTGAATAGTGCTTTTATATCATATACGAGTATAAATATTATTGAAAATAAATATTGGTGCTTTGGCGGGCCGCGCAAAAAGTTGCAAAGAGCCGCAGGTTGCCGACCCCTGGTCTAAACCTTGAAAAAAAATTCTATACGCAGTTTTTAGGGAGCGTGACTGAAATACATTTCCTACATGTCAAACTTGAAATTAATTGTTTAGCGGAGTTAGCGACTAATTTGACCTAGAAAAAAATATCGTGTTACTGCTTTTTTTTTTTAATTTTGAATAAAATTGGAATTATATGCAAAAATATTTTGTATCTTCACAGTGCATCAAAGTCTGGCGTGCACTTGAAATCAATTTTTCGTTCCAATCGAATATTAGAGTGTTACAAGAGATTTAAAAAGGACGTAAAAAATATGTTCTACTATTGAACTTTTGTCCGCTAACTGTCAAAATAAATTCCAAAGTGTGTTGATTTATCTGCAAGTTCAGCAGTGGATGGGAAATGAATATATTGAAAAATGGAGCTAGAAAAAAAAACAACTTAATTTCTTGAGCCTAACAGAACAACACTGGTACCCGAATCTTACTCTACTTCAACTAATTTTGCAAGTACACAAAAAATTGTGATGCATTTTGCGGATACAAAAAACCTAATTTCATTGCTTGATTATCTGAAAAAATTCTTTCTACGTAATTTTGGTTTAAAATTCTTCATTTGGATAATTTTTTGGCAGCAAAAAACGGAAAATATCATTTAGAGTACATTCAGCGCCATCTAGCATTTTAGATGTTGACTTTGCACACCCACTAATCTAGCAAAAAATGTACATTTTTTGTGTTGAAAGTTTTTTCCTCAGATGCAGATGTACGGTATTCGAGAAAAACCGATATGTTGAAGACATGTCAATTTGGATTTGGTCACCAAAAACAATATAAAAAATTTACTGTCGCCACCATAAATTTTATGACCAGTTTCGTCACTGTATCATAAATTTAAAGTGTTGCATCAATTAATTATATATAATGAGTATTTTTGAGAATGAGTCATTTTCTAAATTTTCGGGGTCTTTAATTCATTAGAACATACATAATTTAAAGATGGTAACGTGGATTCCATTATTATTTATTTTATATTTCTACTGAGTTTATCTTCCCGTGTGCTTTAAATTGATACCAAATTAGACACCATTTAAGTAACTTGTTAAAAAACAATTGACAATCGTATACAAATCTTTTTTAACACTTCTAGTAGAATTATTCTCGCAGGAACTTTAATTCGATTTGAAAAACGCGATAGAAGTAAATTAATTATTTTGAAAAAATCATTGACGAACGTTTGCATGAAACTGAAATGTCAAAAATAAATATAAATATACAGAATTGAAATAAAAACAACCATTTAATCATTATTTAATTTTGAAAAAAATGTATAGATTATTGAAATTATTATTATTTCGAAAAGAAGAAAAGGTTTAAATTTGTTTGTATCTCCTGTTTATAAATTTTATTTTAGCTATTCAGTAATAAAAGTGTCTAATATTACATTTACATAGTTTAATCAATAGGTACATAACAACACCTAAAAAGATTTAATATAATAGTATTAGGAAAGCAGAAAGCAGTTTTTTCCAGTTTAATTCGAATTAACTAAGTCACCTTACCTGACATGATATTCTACAGTAAATAAGTCCTAATTTAAATATTTTTACCTAACGTATTTATTTTATTATGACGTTTTCTTTACTTATTGAAATAATATAATTCCAACTTGTTTCTAAAACATACATTTTTCCAATTTTATTATGCAGTATACAAAATTCACATTACAATTTGGAAACTTTACATGCGATCAACTAATTTTTAAACTTATTTCATAAAAAGAACAATTGAAAAACAAATGCAGTTATGTAAACCAAACTGAAAATAATGTACTTTTTATTTCATCCTTGAAAACAATAATATTTACATTCTTCCGCTTCAAATTTCCATTTAATTATCTAATATCTAATATTTTAAAATTATTTCATATAACAGTTTTTGTTTATTGTAACCTCGAAACAAAAGCGGAAGTGAAACAAATTCAATCAGATTGTCATCAAGGATTCATTTATTTAAATGATTGTTTGATTTAGGGTCATGGTTAATAAATGAATAATGAAAACTTGGCATAAACTTTCGAGGAGGTAGTAAATATTTAGAAAAATTTGCCAAAAAATTTTGCTTTGGTGCTGACACTTATTTTTGTCCATTTATTGGCATGATCAACAAAAAGGTTTTTTGAATATTTTCGTCGGCCAAAAATACTATAAATATATCTATTTAGCTGTTATGAAACTTAAAAATTGTTGACAAGTTAATGGTGGACTAGTGCCACGTTTTCTTTTTTTTTTTTAAATGGCTTATATTTTACTTTGATTCTCAATTTTATTGCTAGAATTTGGCACTACAGTGATTCCAACTAAAGCAGTGTTAACAGTCATATTGCATGCTGTGAATTCGAATCCCTCCTGGAGAAGTTATAAATCTGTTAAGAAACTATGTTCTGTTGAGCTAAAATAAAAACATTTACTTATTGAATCTAAAATAAGACCGTCTATACAACTGCAGACTGAGTGAATTGTCTCTTCTATAAATGCTGCAAGAATTATATTCTGTAATTATGTTTCCGCCATCATATTTGTCATTTTGCGGTTACTTTTCATTTAAACTTTACTGCAGAAAACCAATTAACTGCCCTGGAACTGATAAAAGTGACAGTCGTCAAAAACAATTTTTTTAATTTTTATTAATGTTCACTTTGATCAAAGACAGAGTTGACACTAATTTTACTATGAATTAGGCAACATAAAAGTCATAAAAGCTTTCAAATAATGTTTGATTTTCCATTATTTGATTACTAATTTTCAAATATGTGATTTGAATGTGACATTTTGTTGAGACATTCCGCTCCCAATATCGACTGGATTGAGAAAAGAGGACATTTAATTAGTTTAATTGCCTGTAAATGCATGTTACAATTATTGTTTTATTTGATTTTTATATTTAAAATATTGAAAAGTGTGCTATTGTTGGTTATATGTCACTTGTATCGTTTGGCATTTATTGCTCTTTTGCCCAGTATTATAAGGGACGAAGTAAATTTATTTCCAAAGTAAATTTATTTTATTTAACAAATTCTAATCGAATTATTACTCTTTATGACAGTAAAAGCATTGCTGTCAAAAAATCGACTGTCATTTAAAAGAGTAAATTTTATTTACTTTGGGAGTAAATTTATTTATCCTTTATAATACTGGGCATTTATGTAATATTTCAATAAGGACTAAAATCGCGCATAAAAAAAGTCATTGAGTATACTCCGGATAGACTGGATAATTGCAATTAATAATTGGGACATGTCAATCTAGCGACAACTGGTGATGAGTAGTAAAATCAATTGTTGCCCACTATTAGTAACAATGGATGCGAGTCCGTAAATTAGATCTATCAATGGATATTTTGACAGTTGACGTTAAAAATTGTTGCAAATTCAATTGTGTACTGTTTTATAAGTTTATTTATATTAAAAATTGTTGGGGCCACAATTTAAATCTTGTGGTTGATCGTATTACAAATCAATTTTATTATTATGACTAAATTCGAGGAGTTTGAATGTTAAAATTGGTGTATATCAATTTTAATTGCTTCAGTAAGTAGAGAGTAGAAGAAAAAAGATAATATAGTCTATAAAATTAAGCAGAGGAGGCACGTCATCAAAACATTACAAAATGAAAAGAACCTGTCGTAATGACAACGTAATGTTTATGTTTGGAAAAACAGAGAAAATAAATGCAATTTTTTGCATACTATAAGAAAAGTATATTTTAATTTAATTAACAATTATTTTATTCTCAAATTTAATGTTTCCAACAAAATTTCATTCATCTACAATATTTGTTGTTTATTTCTTTATCATACGTTGGTACAATGAAGTTTGACTACGTTTACATTCTCATTCGTTGCATTCGTTTTCGACATTTCAGTGCGATCAACACGTGTTTACTTTGTTCTTTTTGGTTAGAATATTATTTACTAGATCAAATAAATTAGCTTTGCACGTTTTTGCAAATATGCAACCCACATTATATTTTAAAGATTAAATTGGTATAGCATATAAACGTAGTAATTACGTGACGTCATTATCTAGTTACAAACTTTGATGACGTGCCTCCTCTGCCTAATTTTATAGACTATAGATCATTTGATGCGATAAAAGTAATAAAAATGTCTTCAAATAACAAAATGTTAATTGGAGTCACCTCGCCATAAAATAAAACATCAATAAATATCGACTACTGATCTTTTTTCCGTGCTTTACATTTTCACAATTAACGTGTTTCTTAATTTTTCATTGCAACTGATAATTTCTTCTAGATTTCGATGCATGAACAATGCCTCCAAAAAATAGAAAATCAATTGGATCGGTTAACTAAAGAATAAAACAGCAAAAAATATCGATAACACAGATTTACCGTGGCAGACTTTGCGGTTTGCCCGAGTGCTTCATGCAAATACTAAATATTTAAGTGAAAGTCAATTGGATCGGTCAACCCTAGAATCAAACAACAAAAAATATCGATAGTAATGTGAAAATTTATTCTTGATATTTGTTGCAGAGCCAATAGTCGTCCCCTTTGCACCCGCCAGTCATTTGTTTTGGTCATCTACGTAGAGGATTTATGAGAGTGCGTCTGGTCAGCCGATAAAGCACCGTTTTTAAGTACGTGTGGGTCGCCCACATGCTAAAATTACGTCTGGTCTCTACACATTTCCTGAAACAGCCGTAGAGCAATGTGTCGTGATCGGGATATGAACCCGTAACCTAGCAAGTCATTGTAACACACTCATCTTCTCATATTCAATCATCATAGTCTGTTACACATAGCCAATAGCCATTTTCATTAAATCATTTTGTTTTCGTTGTGAATATTTGCTAGTAACTAACAAACAGTTGAATAAGCAAGCGATCTACGATCGCCATTTTTCTTGGAGGCAACAAAAGGCACAGACATTGAGCGCCAACTTAAGAGACTACGAGCGCTTATCAGGTTCTGCACGGTGAGTGAAATTTTCCTTTCGCTTTGCTTTTCAACATTACCTTTTTTCTGACTGTGTACTAATTGAGCACAACTAAAATTTCATAAAGTACATCCAAGCGGAGTAAAACAATCAAGTTTAATATGATATGTTTGGAATTCCCAGCAACCAGACAGTTAGGCTTTATTTTGCTTAGATAAACAATTATTACTGCATTAAAATAAAATAAAACAAATACTAATTCTCTAACATGTGTCAAAATAATGATCATTCCCTTTTAATTATTATATCTCATTCGAAGTAATTATCAAGTTAGACTCCTTGTCTATTTAGTTAATTCTCGTTCAAAAATCACGTTATCTCTTATCAATATATCTGTCTCGTTCTAATTTCTTCGTAAACATTCGTGCAGATATATAAATAAGCTCAGTATCATATCAAAATTAGTATGCTTTTGATGTTGTCCAACTTAAAAGATACAAACTTATCACTAAAAGTAGCAATTTCTTTAGTGCGGCCACATGGTCGAACAGGAGGTCATGAAAGGTCAACTGACCGGTTCAGAGGTTGAAATCACCTCTGAAAAAGATCGAGAAGGAAGATTAACCCAAGTGAAGAAAATATTATCTTCCGCTCTTCAGCCAGAAGAGGCTCCTGCCAAAGAAGAAGTGAAGCCAAGAAAGAGGAAAGAACGTCATGAATCGATTGGGTCTATTACGCAAGAAAGAAAAGTTGTGAGGTCTAATTCAGAGGAAAGACCCACGGAAGATACGCCGGAAGATAATTCACAATTCATTAGAAGAGTATCAAGTCATGAAGACTTCAAAAAAACTTCACCACAACCTTTACACGAAAGAAATTCACCTTATATCATAACAGATTATAATAATCTTAATTCTCCAAATAGACTTTCACCTCATAGAGACCCTCGAGGTGACTTTTTAAAAGATGATGATTGCGAACATGAAAAAAGACGATCTTCCGAAAGATTTTCTCGTCCGCTGGCCCAACGCGGGAGAAGATCTAATTTCGGAAAAAAGAGAAAAACTAAAGTTTTTATGAAACATAACAAAGATGAAATATACCATTGCAAAGAAAATGACAATATTATAACGTCTAATAATAATAATGAAATTAGTTTAAGCAAGATAGATACAAAAGAAAAGGAAGATGATATTAAAACAGATTTAGTTTCGAACTTCCTTCAACTTCATACAACCGAAAGGGATAGGTCTCCTAGCCCTGTTAACACACCTGTAGCTCCAGCTTTGGATTTATCCACTTTACATGAACAAATCGACTGTAATGAACCAATTCCTTCAAGCTCGACTTGGAGCATCACAGAAAACACTGAAACTTTGCCCAGTCAATCGGTAGCATCCGTCAGAATGCTTTTATCTCCTAGAAATTCCATAATAATGACCAGAAGAATCTACATGGATACCGAAGTTCCAATGCCAAATAAAGGAATAGGCAGTGATCCAAAAAATCCTTTGGAACAGAGACTTAAACACGTTTCAAAACAAATAAATAGCTTGAAAAAGAAATTGAAAAAATATGAAGAAGAATTTGAATGTAAGAATGGATATAGACCATCGCATACTGATAGAATGGAAGATAAATCAATCAAGAAAATTTGTACTGAATTAAATCGTTTAAGAAAAGAACATAAACAGTTGAAAGATGATCCACTTTCAGTAATGTTTACTGCTGTTGGTAAGCCTGCCCTCATGGATAACTCTAAAGGAAGAGCACATCAAATTAAAGATACTTTAACGGAAATAGAAAAGGTATGTCAACTGTCTCATAATAAATTATATTTTGTAACAAAATCTTTATTTTTAGCGTTTGACAGATAAACGTTCCTCGTCAAATAGAACAGATGAAATAGAAGATATGTCGGGAGAGGAATTGATTGATGAAAAAGTTGCAGTACAAAAATCGTTGCTATATTTTGAATCTATTTATGGAAGACCTTCCAATAAAGAGGATCGAGATTTAGTTAGGCCGTTGTACGACAGGTACAGGACATTGAAAAGAATGGTGGCTCGCTCTGGAATGGTAAGTTTCATATTTAGAATTATTAATTTAAACGTACTTGTCTTGCGCGAACCGAATTTATCTCTAAACTGCTTTGCTAAGCAAATAATGAAATTTTTATTTTGTTCCCAGACGAAGCCAAACACTAGCATGCAAGAACTAGCAACTATCCATGAACACGAAACAATGGACTTCGTGTCAACTTCAACGACAATCACCACAACCACTACAATCACAGATACAGAATCTTCTCTTTCAACTTGTGACAGTTCAGTCACTTCCGTTACCGATAGCAGTGATACTGACACTTCCTCATTGGGGGAAAATCTACATTCTTTACCGTTGGCAGACTTGCGCGACCAATTGCGCGCCGCTACGGAAGATAAAAAAAGGTTAAGAAGAACTTTAAAAGAATATGAAAATGATTTTGCCGCCCGAACAGGGAGGAAATTACAAAAAGATGATAGGGCTCCTATGGAAGCTGTTTATTTCTCTTACAAGCAAGCGAAAGCTAAACTGAGATTACTTGAGGCTTTAGTAGCCAAACACACACAGTGAACGTAATATCACATATCGAGATGATTTAGATTAGTGACATTTTCAATGGCGTCTAATTTGGGCGTAACAACGATTTTAAACATGTACGTAATATAATATGTTTGAAGGTAATTTTATTATTAGAAGATGTTCAGCATTAGAAAGCCATTGCGGATGATTTCTACTTGAACATATGATCTTTTTAAATTTAACTAAAAAATAAATATAAAAGTTTTATTTACTATTCAGTGTATGTTTGCAGTGTTGGGCCACAAATATCTCCATTCTTCTAAAAAAATCATATGTATCTAGTAAGCAATAATTAAGTTGATTCCAAGTGCCTGTAGTTCTGAACATCTTCATCTTATTTATAACTTGAAGAATTTTGTACACAGTATTAAATTTATATTTGACAAATAATTAGCTGACATAGCTACAGCTTTAGATATAATATGCTAAGTATATTAAAATAAATAAACCTGTAGTGGATAATTGCTGTGATTTTGGGTCGTAAGACCGTGTATGGTTTTCTTTAGGTTTACGTTGAAATATGTTAATATTCATTACTTATTATATTTACCTATAAACTTTATAAAATAAATTGCTTATATACTTGTTTATCCAAATATATAATCAATAATTTGTTGAATTTTGTTACAGATAGAGTGAACGTTCGCGCGAAAAAACTTTAGATGATTGGCTCCTAATTTTGACATAATTCGTTCAGAAAAGCTTGCACGCTAAAATTTTATACAAGTTATAATAATTATTATTTAAGTCAATAAATGACAGAATATTTTCAAAAATTCAGATGCAAATACGGGCAGTAAATTCATCAAATCCAAATCTAGTTAAAGGAGCAGAAAATTTTGGAATTCAAAACGTTCTTTCTACTGTTGTTCTTCAAGGCAAGTATACATTTTTATGAACTATAGTTTTGTTGTTTTTATTTTTGCTGTACTCTATTCAGTGTGTGAAAGGAGCACCCATCTTAGTAAGCTCTTTACAGTATATTCACAATTCAGCCTTTTGATTGATCGAAATGAAAACCGAAATCATATTAGCACAAAAGTCGTACTTTTCTCTGTCAATTATATCAACAATCATTCGTTAAATGATATTGTGCAGTCTGTATACTCAAATTTGTTTTTGTTCAGATTAAAGTACTACAGGCCTTATTGACAATATTCGTCATTGTACTCTTGTATTGTTTTTGATTCCTAGCTCTAGCTACAAATTAGTAGTCTGTACGGGCCAAAATTTTGAAGCCCAGTTAGCCCAAGCTCGTTATTTAAAGACTCCAGACCCGGCCCAATTTTCAAAGTAAAAAAATTAAGTTCTAATTAATCCGGTTCGATTAAAACCGGCCCATAAAATTTTGGGATCCAGTTTTATATTTCATTTCAGTTAAGAACGTATGGGACTACGATTTAAGCCTTCTGATTGGCTAAAGTGCGAATCAATTTGGCTATCTGTCAGTTGTTTTATCATGAATAGATTTGTGCAGTTTGAAGATTGAAATTTGTGTTTATCCATTTCCATGCAGCTTATTTTATATCCTGAATTTACTGTGACTGAATCGTGCTCGTATTTCGGCCAATCAAAAGGCTTAAATCATAGTTCCATAAGAACGCTTGGACCGTTCTTAACTGAAATGAACTGAATTAGGTAACCATGCGTCTTTATACTTAAACAAACTATCATTATTTGTCGATATTATCTTATTAAACATGTGCCTCTACGTATTTAGCTTTTCGCAAGAGATGAGTTTTTTGTCAAATTATTGTTTTTAAATTTGCCGCAATTTGCTTGGTCGTTTCCTTGAAATCTGTCATATTTTTTGGTTGGTCTGAAACATAGATAAAATATGTGCTAATTGACCGGAAGTGCGATAGCAACTTCGTAGTGCAAATTATTTTCGGAACCCTGGTGCGCTTCCGATGAAGATGATTTTTATTCATATGGCAGACACCTTTCAATGATTGACACAAATTTCAACATCTTATGTGCCAACAGTACCGGAAGTAGTCTATTTTTGAATACTTCGGTCAAGTGTTGAGATAAAAATTCTGTACCACCTAAGATCTAAATAAGCTAGCATTAAAAAGAATTATTCAGAGGTTCTGCCAGAGAATAAATAAAAAAAATTGAGAATAATCGGTTTTTGTGCTAATGTGAACTTGGTTTACATTTCGACCAATGCTGGGCCATAAATCGTTCCTAACATGAATTACATTTTCTTCTAACATATGGAACTAAAAAAAAATATTGGGCTCTGCACTCGCATAAATATCAATATATATTTTTTATATTATGTTAATTTTATTTTCGAAATTACAGAAATTATTGGTTATCTGAACGAGCACTTTTGAATTGATGTGCCCTCTTGTAGTGTAATCTGAAACTTACTTGACATGGCAGTCGGACGTCTTACCGGTCAGCTGTTAACCCTTTCGTTTTAAATTAAAAGTATTGTTATTCTGACATAAAATATCTATTGAATAATTGAGGATGTCAGGTTGTGAGGAAATAAGACAGAAGAAATTAAAAACAGTAAGTTATTCTTTTTCATATTGAATTTTTGACAGATGTCATTTTTAATAAAAGATCTATTTTATTCATATTTCGTCAATAAAATTGTACATTTTAGTTATTATATAGTGATAGTGAGTATCTATTGAGGGATTAGTTGCATTTTGATATTTGATAAAACATTGAATTTATTTATTGTTATTATTATTCAAAGTACCAGGAAATACATGCTTGAATAGCTTTTAATTATATAAACGCAGTTTAAAATATTTAATTCATTCATTTTTTTATTCAAACTTACTGGTTTTTATGGTTGCATATTGCCAATTTACAATTCAAAACACGATTAAAAAAACATTGGAATGTACAATGCAGTAGAACTGGTTGCCTATCTTTAATTGTACTTATATTTTTTAACAAATAGTATTTAAAATAACCTTCGCTTTAAATTGTTTCAATGATCACGTATAAATGATTGTAAATTTTGTCCAAATAATTTTATTTCAGTTCTAATTAAAAAGTGATCACGTAACAACAAATAAAACCGTTTTGAATGTTAAATTGTTTTTATAGTACTTTTTATTTATTTTATTCTATATATAAATTAAAAATTCAAGTTATTGCTTACATTTATTTTGCTGCTACTATTAACTGAACATTTTTTGACTTATTTAAATATTTAATTTAGTCTCAATCTCAAGAGATAACTGAAAAAATAATTCGTACCCATTCTCTCTTCAGTAGTTGTTTACTTGTTTCTTTCTGAAGAGATTATATAGTAGAAAGCGTTTAGTTCAAGACACAATTTCACCAAGATCAGTTGGTTTGTGATAAAAGTTTCCGCATTCGCCAAAAATACGTGCAAAATGTCCAAAGCTAAAAATCAATTATATACTTCCCCAAATGGTGGATTTTGGAGACAGGTATGTTTTCATTATAAATACAAAAAGAGAAAATGCAGAAGATAAGAGGTCAATACTCTATTTTCAATGTGTCATTTATTATCAACATTATTAAAAGAATTATAATTCAGCTCGCTTCTCCTAAAAACTAATTCAAAGTTTCGACTTGGCTAACTTCCTTGCTAGTTCCACTCTATTTAAAAAATAGTGTGTATATAAATCTATTTAATTCAAATTTTGGCTCTAAAATTTATATTTTTATGATTTGATGGGGTGAAAAAATTTAATTTTCCATTTAGAAATGAGAAAAATCTGTTACATAATAGTATTTTTATTTTAATAGGATACAAGAAAAATTACCTTAATTAAGATAAGATAATATAAATTGTTATTATCACGAGTTACGATTGTATTGTCGTAACTATAAAATGTAGATTTCAAAAAAAAAAATTGAGTGTTTGTTTAGTGATTTAATTTATTTAAAAAAGTATTATCTCTATTTAACACTTGTTATAACTTTTCGTATTGAATCTAAAAATAATTTTGAATTTCTGTAAACATTCTTAGATTTTTAAAGTAAATTACTACTTGTTTTGTGCAGATGTTAAAACAGGAAATCATACATCTCACTTTCCAAACTCTTCAAAATATTTACAAAAAAGAAAATAATTCCGGTGAAATTCATACAACAAAAAATAAACAATTTTTTAATATTAATGTATACATACTTAAAATTATATTAAAAGCCAACAAAATTTTCGAATGTTATGATTAAAATAAATTTTCCTGTAACGCTGAAAAGAGAAAGCAATTTTTTTAAGATTGAAGAGTTGACTGTGCTGTTATCTGTAGCATGATATACATCTGAATTTTTTAATGCAATACATGTTGCATGACTTAAAATTCTTTGCTTCATATCATCTTTAATCGTGATCTATTAGAAGTTAAACTATTTAATTGGATTTCCAACTGGAACAGTACGAAATGAATAAATGTATTCTTATCGGCTAATTACATACAAATTATAACTGAAATTAATTTTAAAAGTCATTTTTCTAATTGAAAAATCGTATTTTGAAAATTGATTTCCAATATGCAATTTTATTTTTAGTCTCATAGGAAGAAAATATTTTTTTTTACAATTATTACACTCAAAAGCTTTGAGATGATAAAATATAAAATTATTTTAAAAAATTATTGAATTATTACACCGATAATAAACATGTATTGAAGTTATCGCTTCAAAACGCTCTTTGCTAGTTGATAACTTTGCTCAATACATTTTTATTTGACCCAAACTTATATTCAAACCGAAAAAAAAATTGTAAATACTTCAAAAAAATTAAGGTACTTGCTACAAAAAACGACAGCCCAGAGATTTTGAAAAAATTGATTATTATGAAATTGAGAAAAATGAGAATCACCTACGGATTAGTTTGGTAGATATTTGAATCCTAGATATATATTTTTTTTGATATTGTCGCGATAAAAATGGAAAGATATGAACAAAAAAATAACAGATTATAAATTGAATATTTACAATTATTTGATCAAAATTTCAAGAAAAGTTACAGATTAGTAAAAAACTATTTTGATATTAAATTCAGTTCAGGACAAAAAATCAATATTAAGCCCTGCATTCTCTATCTCTGTCTAGTTTCAACATTTTACATAGCTCCGTCTCTCTTAAACTTTATCTACAGTATCGACCTGCATTTTTTTTCTAGTTGCTTCAAGCGTTTGGCTAACAGATGGCAGTTTTTTTGTAATAAGCTCCTTAAGCAATATAATTTTTTTTATAGTTATTGATTATTACGCTAGTCTTAGTATGTATTATCAAATGCTCTGCGATTTTCTTCATATATATAACGGTATTTCTTGACCAATTGGAAATAGCTTAATGATTATGGAGGAATGCTTTCAATCAAGTCTATAAATTAATTCTACTAAAAGATATAAGATAATTTTGTTGTATTAAAACTTCGATCAGAGCTTGAAGACTTAATTCTTGAACCAAAATACTCGAAAATTATTCTTCTATAATAAATATGTCTACTGTATTAAGCTATCTTTAATAATTCAAAAGATATCGTGAAATATGTGGTAAAACCACATCGATGAGAAAAAGTTAGCGTGATTCTATTATAACTTTTAGTAGAATTCATTTATAGATTTAATTTTTCCACCAAAATACGCAAAAAATTCATCTACAATCGCCTCGATTATAATTATGAGCTAACTTTAGTAGATTCGTAGAAAATGTGAAGTGGAACTCTCGGGTTGTTAATCCAATGCTGCTTCTACTTATTTTATTTCCTGTGAGCCCCAACCTGTTTCAATCCGGAATTGATCATATTGTCTTCGAAAAAAATTGTTTTCATCAATTAATTATGATTTCTGTAAGTTGTCTTCAAATTGATACTGATGAAAAATTCTTTTTTAGTGCCTTCAAGTAGCGACCAACGTAACAGAACAAAAGCACCACGTCTCCAGGGCCAAACGTGGACAAATCCTAGGCCACCTCCGAGGATTTCGTGGATGTACAGTATGGTTAACAGGGTTATCAGGTGCTGGTAAGACCAGCATTGCTTTTGAACTTGAAGCCTACTTAGTTTCAAGAGGAATACCAGCTTATGGACTAGATGGAGATAATATTAGAACCGGGCTGAACAAAAATTTGGGATTTAGCAAAGAAGACAGAGAAGAAAATATTAGAAGAGTAGCAGAAGTTGCTAAATTGTTTGCAGATTCGGGGGTTGTTTGTATTTGCAGTTTTGTATCGCCCTTCTCAGAGGCAAGTCGAATAAAAAATATCAAAACACTTCATTGATAATTATTTTAATTAAATAGGATAGAGATGTAGCTCGAAGGATACATCGAGACAGTAATCTCCCATTTTTCGAAGTTTTTATTGACACTCCTTTGGAAGTATGCGAATCAAGAGACGTGAAAGGTCTTAAGCTAAGAAATATTTTTTTGCAAACCATTAAACAATGATATAATTGTAGGCTTGTATCAGAAAGCCAGACAAGGTATTATTAAAGGTTTTACTGGAATTGACCAGGCTTATGAAAAGCCAGAACATCCAGAACTTGTTGTTAAAACAGTTGACTGTTCTGTTGAAGAATCGACTTTACAAGTTGTTGAAATGCTAGAAGAAAATGTGAGAACTGAATTTAATTTAAATTAAATTAAAAATTATGATGATAATATTTTTCAGGGCATCATTCCAGTATCAGCTCGGAGTTCGGACTTTGTGCAGGAGTTATTCGTATCCGAAAACCGTCTTGATTCAGCAAAAGAAGAAGCAAAAACATTACCAGCTTTAAAAATTTCTTCCGTAGATTTGCAATGGTTACAAGTCCTTAGTGAAGGTTGGGCTATGCCATTGAAAGGTTTTATGAGAGAAAGCCAATTCTTACAAGTAATTTAAATATTATTTAACACTCCAACAATTTAATTACGATTTGATGTGTCTTACAGGCACAACATTTTAATTGTCTTCTAGAAGACGGCACAAGTATTAATCAAAGCGTTCCTATTGTATTGGCTGTACCTACGGCAGATAAAAACCGTTTGGAATCCAGTTCTGCCATTTCTTTGTACCATAATGGTATTTGCTATGCTATTTTAAGGAAACCTGAATTCTACCATCACCGGAAGGAAGAAAGATGTTCGAGGCAATTTGGTACTTGTAATATCGAACATCCTTATGTTAAAGTATGTTTCTTTTCTGTTCATCGTCAGTTTGGTTTGTTTTATCTTTAAATTTTAGATGATATACGAATCAGGTGACTGGCTGGTAGGAGGAGAATTGGAGGTTTTACAACGAGTTACTTGGAACGATGGATTAGATCAGTATCGGTTGACACCAAACGAATTAAGAAATAAGTTCAAGGATATGAACGCAGATGCAGTATTCGCTTTCCAGGTTGGTAAAAACATATCTACTTCCATGCTATATTCTTCTTACAAACTTCTTTATAACTAATAACTTGAGATATTCCTTATTTGTGACAATATTAATATGTTTATAGCTAAGAAATCCAATTCACAACGGTCATGCTCTTCTGATGACCGACACAAGGCAACAGCTCCGAGATCGAGGCTTCAAGCGTCCCGTCCTTTTACTGCATCCTCTAGGAGGCTGGACCAAAGATGATGATGTCCCGCTCGATACCAGAATGTTACAGCATCAAGCGGTACTTGATGAAGGACTTCTGGACGCTGAATCAACAGTGTTAGCAATTTTCCCCAGTCCAATGATGTATGCCGGACCAACTGAAGTAAATTTCAATTTATATTTCCTATTAGTCTTACAATAAGAAAAATTGTAGGTCCAATGGCACGCGAAATCTCGTATGTGCGCCGGAGCCAATTTTTATATAGTGGGCCGCGATCCTGCAGGAATGCCACATCCTGATGGCAAAAAGGGAACTGTTGATGGCAACCTTTATGATGGTACCCATGGAGGCCGCGTTTTAAAGATGGCTCCAGGTCTTACTTCTTTGGAAATCATTCCATTTAAAGTTGCAGCTTATGATAAAACACATTCTTGCATGGCATTCTTTGATCCTTCGCGAAAAGAAGAATTTGATTTCATTTCTGGGACCAGAATGAGAGGTTGGTCAAAGAGAAGAAACTTGGCATGAGTAGGGTAACTCATTTTGTTTTCATTATAGCGTTGGCCAGATCTGGAGAAAACCCTCCCGATGGATTCATGGCCCCTAAAGCTTGGAAGGTCTTATCTAATTATTACCAGTCATTAATTAAAAAATAACTGCCAGTTTTATTGTGGCTAATTTTAATAGTTGATTTTTATTATGCATTTTTATAATGCATTCCATATCATAAATTAGATTGCAGATAAAATCTGTATTATTTTACTTATGGTGCAATTTTACAAGTGCTGTTGATATAATTATTTTACATAGTTTAATATTTTATTCATTTATATTTTAGATTTTGTTAAACATAAAATGTTTATGAATATAAGCAAATAATTATTGATTATTTAACGAAAAAATATCTTTTCAATAAATAATTACTAATATAATAATTTCCTGATTGAACCGTTCTTACAAATAGATTATAGAAGAATCGGTCGTGCTTCGCCCTAGTACTTCCCCGGCATTGTCCGGGAGGGACCCACTGAAAGATTTTAGAAATAGAACGACAAACATTTCAAGAAACTGCACAATCTCAACCATCTAGAAATGAAAACTGATATATCCGTCGTTTTTAGAAAAAAAATTGAGCCGATCACTTCACTTCCATTGTCAAAGGGCCGAAGAAATAAAATAATAAATTAGTACAGGTACAAGTCTAATTATAATAGATATTTAAGACACAAACACAAGTGTATAAAAATGAATCCTTCAGTTAGAGTATTGTAAAACAATGCGCAAAAATAAGACAGCTCCTTTTTCTTAATTTCTCTATAACCATTATTTGGAGCTTTATGGTTCTTGCATCAATTGGTGGAAAAAAATATTTGTAGGAATAAATGCATAAGTGAAACTGTGGTTCTTGCACACATATCCTGAATTATTGTTTTAATAGGATTTACAATATTTTTGAAATTTCCTCAAAGATCCATAATTGAAAAAATATATTTTCTCATTGCTACTTTGACTGTTTGATTCGCTTATTTATATAGTAATTTTGTGCAAGAAATGGATAAAAATGCATCGGCTTTTGTTGATTAATGAAAATTCTTTCGTAATGATAACGAGTTCATGTTTTACAAATTTATAAATCTTACAGGTTGCAAAATTGCAACATAAGTTCCACAAAACAATCAGTTGAATATTGACTCATATGTTTATAAGCCAAGATCTCTTTGAAAATCCCGCTCAATGATGCCAACATTCATCGATTTCTTTTTTGAAAATTTATCACTAAATCAAAATGGCTGTAGTTGAAAGTAGTTTTAATTTCTGAAGATTTTTTTATAATAATGTGATTAAACAATGGCATTTTTGTGCCCTGTGCGGATTCGCCGTGGCAAAAAGAAAAAGTGTAACTATTTTTTTTTCATTTTTATCCATCATTTAACTCAGAATTTTAACATTTTCTCTCAAAAAATGTTAATTGCGTTGACAGTACATTGCCCTCAAAACAAGTGTATAAAAAATAGTAATTAAAAATGTCCATTTAACAATTTTATAATAATCAATAATTTAACAGCTCGGCAATTGTTTTTTTCAAAAAGTTAAGAATCAACAGTCTTTTGTTTTTAAGAAAACTAGATTTTGAAATATAGTTGATTTAATTTCAGCTGGTTCTGATGGTGACAAAGAGCTCTCTCGACCAAATTCGGGGCTGGCCCCCGGAATGGGTCGCATCACAGGCTCTGCAAGTATTGAGACTCTCGTTCGAGTCGGAATCGAGAAAGAGCACGGGCTATCTCCAGACAGTAAAATGGTTGTTTTACATGATTTCACTCCATGTGTTGACGACGAACTCGAAGTCAAGAGAGGACAGATAGTAAATATTCTGTATCGAGAGAATGATTGGGTATATGTCATTGGGTTAGACAACAGAGAAGAAGGATTTATACCTCATTCGTACTGTACGCCATATAATAGTCAGCTTGCAGAACTGGCTGTGAAGAAAAAGTTGCCTAGAGATCAGTCAACGGGCCGGTCAGCTGGAGATTCTCATGATGGGTAAGAAAATATACTTATTTGATGAAAAATATTTGTTAGTGTTGAAATATATTATTTATTCAGAGAACTGGCCGGTGTAGATACTAGTGATTGCGACTCTTTGGGGAAAAAACAAGCTATGCCTGGTACTCTTGCTAGTTCACCTGTTAGTTTACATTCCGAGCCAGATATGTTGCCATTTTGTAAAGATCCTTCCGGAAGATATATCGTTTTATATACTTTTATAGCTAGAGATGAAAATGATGTTTCTGTCGAGCGGGGAGAATTCGTTACAGGTGAGTTTCCCTTAAAAGTATATTGCAGTAACCTCAGAATTAATAAAAAACTCTTTCAGTATTAAATCGCGAAGATCCGGACTGGTATTGGATTGTTCGCAGTGACGGTCAAGAAGGCTTCATTCCTTCGGGATTCGTGTACCCCGCGGACAATGTCATTCAAGGACATTTAAATGCGGGTGTTACTCAACAACAGTCTAATAATTTTTCTTCTCAATCGAACTCGCATCATTTGACAACATCAAACTCAGATGATTTACGTTATCATGGAACAGAATTAGTTATGTTGTATGATTATAAAGCACAAGCTCCTGATGACCTATCTGTTAGAAGAGGGGATTGGATTTATTCAGATCTAACAAATCAGACGGTAGATGGATGGTTATGGGCTTATGCCCCTAAAACTAGAAAATATGGATTCATTCCGAAGGCTTATGCGCGACCGCCCGCCATGACGAGTTTATAATTAAAGAAGAAACCAACGATTTACGGACACAAAGAGGTTATTTATGTATTTATTTTTAAGGCCATTAAAAATAGTTTGATCAAAATATACTGTGCAATATTTGATTGATTTATTAAATCAGTTAAATATTAAATACATATTTTGCAAACTAAATGGTGATTAAAATCTCAAATTCGGTTGTTGTTAGTTTTTATGTTTATAGATCTAATGTAACAATTAACATTGTGAAATAAGTGTCTATTTTATACTGAAAATTGTTGAGAAATGCTCCAATATTTTTATATTTACATTTTTATTGATAAGATTAACAATTTTTATACAAAGTTAAAGACAAATCAATCAATATCTTTGACTTCCCGTAGTTTCTTTAGTTGTTCAATTTGAATTTTTGTATCATCTATTTCTTTCTGCTCTACAGTCACTTCCACACCACATTCTTGTTGTTCACGTCTGATGAACTCCAAGGTTCGTAATTTTTCTGCCAGAAATCCAGGTTGCTCAGCTTCTAGTATTTTCTGATATTCCTCTAACCGCGAATTTTGAATTTTTTCGCAATGTAGATCTGTTAGTCGACGGAGGGAGTCTTTACGACTGACGCGATGCCATAAACGATAGCTACAAAAAAATTAAATTATTTCAAAAAAAGGCCATTCAAGTTGACTTACTCTGGAACTGGTTTGTAAACGATATCTAACTTTTCCAGTAACCATTCAAATCGTTTATAATCCCATCTTCTGAGATATTTAAGATGCTTTTTACGTTTGTCTATTAGTTCCTTTAGTCTGACTTTAAGATGTTTGTTTCTAGGGAACCTATCCATAATTTCTTGAAGACTTCTAATTGCACCTGTCCAGCGAGCAACTAGAATGAAGAGTAAGTAATAAAAACAAACAATATTATATAATATTACTTCTGGCTTCCATTGAACCCTTGTCCAAATCATGTCTTCGTACTAAAGCAACAGTATCTTTAATAGCGATTTGCGTTGTTTTCCAACGTGGAGCGAATTCTAATGTAAAGAGTCGACGTACTAAATCATTTGCCCTGCAATAATTTTATATTGGAGCAAATATTAATAATATAACTGTATGTTGCTTACGTTTCAAGTTCCTTGGACTGCTGGAATTCAAGTTGTATGGTAGATTTGTCTATCGGTTTTTGTGAAGACAAATCTCCAGTTTTCTCAGGTTTATAAAACGGAATTTTTGCTGGTCGTACCCATTTTATATTTAGTTCGCTTTTGAAAGCATAATTTCGATAAATTGCTACATTGTTCTGTAAAGTTTTTGATAGAATATTACGAACATTACTTGAAAACATAATTTATAGGTTAACAAGATGGAGATTGATGCGCAGTAAGCGTATTGCGCATCTCATTTTAAACCGCATGCTCCAATTTTGTAATGTGATCTTTTGTAACAATTTTTTTAAATATTAGTGTGAGCTTAATGTCAATTCTTTTTACCCATTATTAGAGCTTTTTTTTTGCAAGTTGACTATTATTTCTATAGAAAAGCATTGAATTTGAACCTAATTTTGAATATAAGTTCATTGCTCGTTGCTATCAGAGACAAATTAATCAATGATTCATTTTGCACCAGCTTCTTGACTATTTTGTCAGTAAAAAATATCACATAATATTCAAACCTCTTTACTTACAAAAAAAAATACATTACATCAAATTATTTTTAGTAGATTAATTTTATTATAAAGTAAAGAACACCAATTTTTACTTAAAAAAATAATTAATCTTCATAAAACTTAGGTAGCTCATTTCCGAGTATAACACGGCGTTCAATTCCTTTTTCTGTAATTATGCCCAAACGGCATACACCGCCTGATGAACCATCTCGGGACATGGCCAATGCCAAAGCTGTAAAGAAAAATACGCTCGTATTATATATTTCAGTTTGAAGTATGACAAAATACGTACTATTGGTCATAAATTTAACACACTCCTCTTTTGTCATATTTTTTTTGTAGTTTGCGTCAACGTATCCATAAACATAAGTGGAACCAGATCCGCCAATAGAAACTGCTTGCCTTACGCACATTCCTCCTGCAGGAAAACAACAGAATTTGAATTGAAATGTAAGTTAAATTGATAATTCAATTATACCTATTGGTATAGCATAGACTTGGCCTCCTTTTCTCTTATCCCATCCAGCAATCAGAATGCCCGCCATTAATGAATCACGATAATTATAACATAATTCTCGGAAAACAGCAGCCCCGGTTTCTACCAAAGGTGGCTCGCCTAATTCTAAACTAAAATATAAATTAAAACATTTAAATTTCTTCAACAAATCTAACTTGTACAATAAATAATACACTTACGCATGGAAATTTAAATTGTAGGCTACGATGTCCGCAATGGCTTGTGTATCAGCCGCAGAACCTGAACGACAGCAGTAAATTGCATCAGTGATTTTAGTCAATTTATCGGTCACACGATTGGCAATATAAGCCCTGAAATATAATTTCGTTAAGATTTCTATTGAAAAAGTGTTACAACTTTCCCATAATCTACTAAGTGCTTGGCCTCAACAGTATAGAGCTTTGTTTTTCAAAAATAATTAAACTCACCCTGTAGTTGTGCGAGAGTCTGCTCCAATAACAACACCCCCATCGAATTCTGCTGCAACAATAGTTGTCTGGAACACAATTTAAACCATAACCTCTCTGAATACTTGCATTGTCATTTTGTGATCAAATGTATTAAAATGTTATTTAATTTATTCCAACACAACTGAAGCACTATTTTTTATTCAACTTACCCCTGTACTATGGGGAGAATTAACCCAATCGTAAGCAGAATCCATAGCTAAAAATGACTTGCCGAATCAAAATTAAATACAAAATGTCAAGTAATTAGTCTGAAGTTGGCTCGCGCAATGGTAATGTTTTTCCAAGAGAATTTATTTTGAAGGAATTTTTATAGTAATTTGGAGCTTTTTATTTCATTAAAACATCAGAAAAATGATTACTTCACGTTTTAAACAAATAAATTAGTTTTTTATACAGTCATAGACACATATATTGCAAAGACCAAGAGATCAAAAAACTGAAAGTGGAGACGTGTATTACTGCCGGGGTGGCGAATTTTAGAACTAATTTTCCAAAACCCATAGATAAGACCCCTGTCGGAATAGACACATACAAGCTAAATTTCAGAACATTTTAGTTCAGTTATTCACATGCAGAGCTGTCATTCTCTTAAATTTTAAGAAGATTTATGACCTTTTAAATATCATTTGCATCAAAAAGTACAATTTTATTGAATATAAGCATATATTTTTGTATCTACGAACTAAAAATATGATAATATAGTGAATGACATGAACGTAGTTAAAACGAGCTGTCAGTTGTATTGAGTGTCAACCTAAATATTTATTGTGACTGAAATACGGAAACTACTTGAATGTTGTAAGTTTATTCGTTATGTACGTATAACATCAATTTATTATTTGTGTGAACCAGAACTGTTCTAATAATTCTTGATGATGTTAACTTTGCTTCAATATTTTTGTTTCAGAATAACATGTAGGACTCGTTATCGCTCTACCATGCCTTCATTCACATGAATATATTTACTTTTTTACGGTGCATATTTCGTTGCTTCAAAATAGAGGAGCAAAATGCAATGCACCAAAAAAGAAATTCATGTATCATCAGATTCTGTACGATCTTCGAGGACACAAAAAGAGAATGTGAGTAAAAGTAATAAGGAATTGAATAAACAAATTGAATGTTAGCTAGCTGCAAATTTATTAATTAACAAATAAAATAATGCGAGTGATATAAAACATTTGCATGGTTGGCAACCTTGTAGTTGAGTTGAAGATGGCCGTTGATGTCATGTCATCATCTAGGTGTTTCTGCGTAGTAGACAATAATTTTCTAGTGAAATTAATAATATTTATCAATTCAGATACTTTGGCATAGTTGCATATTTCATTACAAATGATATACAGTCGGTAAATGTGCTTTAGACAACCATTTACCCAGTTATTGTGTTTGCGTTTGTGTTACATAATTTTTCAACAAGACAAGAAATATAAAATGATACAAGATCAGTGTGAATTGTCATATTGTGAGTAAACAATCAGTGTGTTCATATAAGTGATGATTTAAAAATTCTTTTACAACATTCAACAATCAGTTGTTTGAAGAATTGAAGAAATCTACCGCTGTGAGAGAAACACGATTAAATGAAGTCGCAGCTTTCTCAGCAAACATCAGGACTTCGTAATGAGCTCGCAGTTCTTCAAAAAATCTTTATTGTATATGAATTTGAATCAGCTGCTATCTACAAATTAATTTGAAGAGTTGATCCATTGCTACATCCTATTCCCCAAAAGTGGAGAAAAACAGAAGAATAGTGAATCTGGAGAGAAAAATTAAGGTAATTGAGTAATGATATATTCCATTAATTTACAATAATTCCAAGTTGCTTGATTCTAAAGATAATAAATTCTGGCAAATTTTTTAGTAGCCAAAAATGGCAATTGATAACAAGTTTCTGTGTTTCAAAATTAGTATTTTTATTGATACTTATAATTCAAAAGCAAATTCCGGGAATTCTCTTGCTTTAGTTACATAACGCAATAATCTTCAACGTTCAAAACACAACAATTATTTTAAAAAGTTAATTAAATTGTTATACAAAGCATTTATGTTAAAATTATAAAAGATATAACAGCAAACACAAGTTTTGAGACTCTATTCCGGTTATAAACATTTAAAATTATTGCAGTCAAGTTGAATAAAAGGTAAATTGAAGTGAATTGCTCTGATTTGTGTTTTCATTTTGTTTGAAGTGATAATGTGTCGATACCAATTGACCCAGTAAATTTTAAGTTACAGTTCAGTTTAAATTGAAATTCATTGCAATCATTTTGAATATAAAGTAAATTTGCTTGAAATTTTATTATATCGCAATAATTATGGAATGAATATTAATATTTTTTGCTAGTAAAAGACGGAAATTAAAAATGTATTTGATTCAAATTTCGAATGAACACTTCCATCATGTTATATTACAATATTATATCATAGGTAATAGCTTCGTTTTGCTCCGCCATTTGCTTTGTCAACGTTTACATATTTTAAACAACAAAAAATACGATAAAAAGGTGTTTATTTCAATAAAAAATACAAAATTTGTGCGAATATTTATATTTTAAGGGATTAAAAAGTGTGTTCATGTAAGTAATAGACTGAATTTCTCTTTTAGTAATTTTTAATTTCTTCAAGAGCGCCTGTTGATGAAGCCAAGAGTTATTCAAAGTAGAACTACAAGCGGAACTACGGCTTTTTCAACAAATATTCAATCATCAGAATCTACATGGCATCATAATGCGAGCTCGCAGTACTTCTTCGAATTGGAAACTTGACTTGGAGTCTTGAAAGAAGTAAGCGGTCATGGATTTGAATCAATCGCCCATTTGATCAATAATTGAGAGTGTGGCAGTCCTCACTTCCTGTTTTCGAGAAGCCTTCCAATCTCAAAGTTCAAGAGTAAGTAGTTTATATCTATTTTTCCCTACTTAATCAAGACGTGCTTTTATTTTAAATATAAATTTTAATTTGCTATTGCAATCATTCCAATTATGAGATCATAAGTACATAAATGTTATACTAACTAATAAAAAAAAAGTATACATAAGTATAAAAAATACCAATATTTGCAATACTATTCAACTTTTGAGTGGATAATTATTGAAGTAAATTAATAGTTTATCTTTTCTGTAGTTCCTTGAAGGACATCAATTTCCATCAAAGTTTTGGATGGACAGCAGTAGTGGAGTATTTGGACAAATTAGAAGACCTGTCGCTGTTATGGATAATAAATGCAACCGCATTTGGTTTCAATGGCTTCAAGAAATTCGCAATTGGAATGGCAGTTTTTTCAGCAAATATCTTAACATAAACTACCTTATAAGTGTTTTCTAAAAACATTTCGTCAATTATTAACTAACCATTCAAACATTTCATTCCTTCCAATTGTTTTCTTCCTCTGGAATCCATTTAAACAATATGAATATGTATTCAAAACATAAATGTCAACAGAATATGATTAGACTACAACTGCTAGTATGTTATAAGTATATTTAGGCCATTGTGTAAATTGTTGTGTTATATCTTGTGCTTCTATCTCGCGTTTCTTACTTCGGTTTCTTAAATAGTTTTGAAATGCTGTAAATATATTTGAGTTTTGTTCAAAATCGTGTTGTAACGTAGAGATCTAAATTATTTTGAATCTAAATTGGGGTTTTAAATTCGCGCATCCTAGTTTTTGGGCACTCTGCTCTCGGGCGTATTTTTCCGTTTTAAATATTCCGTTTTGCTTTAACTTTTGGATATTAAATAATTGTTTTGGTTTTTTTTTTTTTTTAATTTTTTGATGTCCTTGTGTCGTAACTTGGGCCAACGATGGATTTTATTCGGTACACGACCATATAGCTCTGGGAACACCCCCTCCCTAAACGACGGGACAGACGGAATTCTCAGACTATATGCCGGTTGTCGTTACGGGAAATGTACGGAACGCGCGTTTTGCCGGCGACGGTCCGAGTCTTCTTGGGATCACTGAACAAACAATATCACACGTTATGTGTGCATATTGTTCTTCAGTGATGCCATGAAGAGTCCGACTTCTCGAGATGACGCTTAGTCGGCAACCGTACTCGTGTAATTAGGCGGAAACATCCGGGTCTCGGCTTGACAGACCACGAACTAATTAGAGTCATTTTTGTTTTTGCTAAAACGAGCACAATCGGCTGCTTATGGGATTAAATATTAGAATCAGTAGTATAATATATTTCAGCATTTCTTTAATCAATTTCACTATAAAATTAATGCATAATATAACACAGCAATAAAAAAATAGCTAACTTTAATAGTATATTAAGATACAAATTTCATAAAACCTGATTTTAAGACAGGCAAAATACTTTTGAAATAAGTCCCATAATGTCTTTTTCCATTTGGGTACGTACTCATAATTTTAACTTTATTAGTATCTTAGGTTTATTCCCACAAAATTTCATCCCTCGAATCTATTAGAACTCCTGATTAACTCTGAAATAATAACTTTGTAACCAACTCCAAATATTCAATTCTCAAGCCTGTAACTCGTGCACCAATCATAATTAGTAGTTGATATTATTTCTGCATAAATATACATCCCTTTCAAGTACGTACAATGTTTCAGAACCTCTAGTTACCTCAGAAATTATAAATTTGTAACTAGCTATTAAAATATTCAATTCTCAAGCCTGTAGCTCGTACATCAATAATAATTAATAGTTGATATTATTTTTGCATAAACATACATCCCTCCTAAGTACGTACTCACAGTTTAAATGTTTTAGTACTACTGGTTCACTCAGAAATAATTTGTAATTAGCTATTTGAATGCTTAATTATCGAGCCTGTGGCTCGTACACCAATTACAATTAGTAGTTATCATTATTCCTGCCTTAACTTTCATCCCTTATAAGTACGTACTCATAATTTAAATGTTTTATAACCTCTGGTTAACTTAGTAATGGTAAGTTTGTAACTAGCTATTGAAATATTCACTTGTCAAGTCTGTAACTCGTATATCAATAACCATTGGTAGTTGATATTATTTATGCATAAGCCTACATTTCTGCTAAATACGTACCTCTAATTTGAATACTTTAGAACCTCTGGTTTACTTGAAATTAAATTAATTAGGCCCAGTTGCATAATGCACAGTTTTCATATTAATCTAATTTTTTAATGACTTTCATTGAACAAAAAACAGATTGTAAGAATTATTATTTACTAGTTTGCAATATTTAAACAATAATTTAAAGTAGAGTTATTATAGAATCACATATAAAAATATAATTTGTATTTGAATGTCAAATAGATGATTAAAAATATTTGACAATGTGATTTTAATAAGGCTTAATGCAACTGGACCTTAATATAGTGAAATAGAATGTTTTAAATGTTAAATTTTTCAAAATTATAAGAAAAAGACTAATTTTATTGTAATATTTAGTTTCTTAATGTCATTTCACCAGTAATTCCGCGTAGAACTACTCTGAAATCACAGAGAGAAACTACTAATATTTGTGCCATAAAAATCCTATGTTATTAATTATACTTTTATTATTCCTATATAGTTCTATTTTTTACTAACTGTTACTATATATACTGTCATAATAATAATAATTTATGAATGAATAAAAACTATGTTATAAAATATGTACTCTTTATTATTTAAAGTACTTTTATTGATACCAGTTCCAAAATTTCCCACCAGGTGGCAGCACCTGTCAATAATACTAATTAACAATCAGTTTTCCTTCGTTAAAAAAAAGCTGTTCTAAGTCAAAAATCATTCAAATACACGTATATAGTTTCAAAAGTTGCCACCAAGGGGCAGCACCTGTCAATAGGACCAATAATTAGCAATCACCTCATGTGATGAAATTTGTGACTCCAAAAAATCCAAATTTTGTATCCGGGTAATAGGATTTGTAGGAGTTCTTTCAATTTTTTAAGGGATTAATTAGCGATTCTCTCGAAAACTAAGGGCTAAATGGACAAATGTTTCAACTAAAAGTTACATAACTTTCAACGCCCTACAAGATTTATTTGAAACAATTTTCCATAGGGCTCATAGTTTTCGAGAAACGATATGCTACTACCCTTAATTTAAGGGCTAGAAGAAATTTTCATCTACCTTTTCGATAGCCCTTCTAAAGCTGCGTTCAGTGATGTAATTAAATTTTCCCTAAGGGCTGTAGTTTAGGAATAAATCAAGAAAAACACTTTTCAAAAACCCTTGAATTTGCTCCTAAGATCTCTGCTCCCCGGATACAAAATTCAAGTTTTTGAAGCAAATTTCTGACAGAATTCGATCTAAAAATCGAAATTTGTTATCAGGATAACAGGATTCCTAGGAGCAAATTCAAGAGTTTTCGAAAAGTGTTTTTCTTGATTTAATCCTAAACTACAGCCCTTAGGGTAAATATAATTACGTCATCGTACGCAGCTTTAAAAGGGCTATCGAAAAGGTGAATGAAAATTTCTTCTAACCCTTAAATTAAGGGTAGTAGCATATCGTTTCTCGAAAACTATAAGCCCTATAGAAAATAGTTTCAAATAAATCTTATAGGGCGTTGAAAGTTATGTAACTTTTATTTGAAACATTTCTCCTTTTAGCCCTTAGTTTTCGAGAAAATCGCTAATTAATCCCTTAAAAACTTGAAAGAACTCTTACGAATCATATTACCCTGATACAAAATTTGGACTTTAAGGAGACACAAATTTCATCACATGAGGTGATTGCTAATTGGTCTTATTGACAGGTGCTGCCCACTGGTGTCAACTTTTGGAACTATATACGTGAAATTGAATCATTACCCTCATACTGCTCTATAAACAATTGTTATAAATAAAAAGCCGTTATTTTTACTAGTAAATTTATTTTTACCAATATGAAATACAGTAACACCTATATTTCTAATAAAATAAGAGTAAATAAAAAGTGTAACACAGCTCTTATTAGTGCATAAATGAATTGATATACAATAATATATCGAATAACAATAATATCCATTATTACAGTATAATATAATATAGTTTGAGTAAATACAATCGTTATTCGAATACGAGCTTCAAACGTAAGAACTGAATTAAATAAATAGCCAGTTACAAGAAATATATTAAACTAATTCAAGATAAAATAATTATTTCTAAGCGAACCAGAGGTTCTACAACATTCAAATTGTGGGTACATATAGCTTGTGCACAAATAATATTAAGTACCAATTGTTATTAGTGCACGAGCTACAGGCTTGACAATTAAATATTTCAATACCTAATTACAAACTTATTAATTCCGAGTGAACCAGAGGTTCTAAAACATTCAAATTGTAGGTATGTACTAGGGAGAATTGTAGGCTTATGTATAAATAATATTGGCTACCAATAGTTATTGGTGTACGAGTTACAGGCTTGAGAAGTGAATATTTTAATAGCTAATTACAAACTCATTATTTCCAAGTTAACCAGAAGTTATTAAACATTCAAAATGCAAGTACGTACTTAAGAGGGATAAAAGTTTATGGAGGAAGAATAACAACTACTAATTGTTATTGGTGTACGAGCTACAGGTTTGATAACTGAAAATTTTAATAGCTAATTACAAATTAATTATATCTGAATGAACCAGAAACTCTAAAACAATAAAATTATGAGTACGTACTAAAAGAGGATGTATGTTTATGGAGAAGTAATATTAACTACAAATTAATATTGGTGTACGAGTTACAGGCTTGAGAAGTAAATATTTCAATAGCTAATTACAAATTAATTATTTCTAAGTGAATCAGAGGTTCTAGAACAATCAAATTGCAAGTACGTATTGAGGAGGAATGTATATGTCTGCATAAATAATATTAATTATAATTATTATTGGTGTACGAGTCTCAGGCTTGAGAATTTAATATTTTAATAGTTAGCTACGTACTTGGGAGGGATGTATGCTTATGCAGAAATAGTGTCAATTATTAATTGTTATTGGTGTATGAGCTACATGCTTAAGAATTGAATATTTTAATGGCTAGTTACAAATTTATGATTTCTGAGATAACTAGAGGTTCTGAAACATTCAAATTGTGAGAACGTACTTTAAAGGAATGTACATTTGAGCAGAAATAATGTCAACCATTAATTGTTATTGGTATACGAGTCACAGGCTTGAGAATTGAATATTTTAAAAGCTAGCTACAAATTTATGATTTCTGAATGAACCAGAGATTCTAGAACATTCAAATTTTAGGTACGTATTCAAAAGGAACGAATGTTTTTGCAGAAGCAATATTAACAATTAATTGTTATTGGTGTACGAGTAACAGGCCTGAGAAGTGAATATTTGAATAGCTAGTTACAAATTGATTATTTCTTAGTTATACAGAGGAAATTGTAAGTACGTACTTTAAAGGGATGTATATTTGAGCAGAAATAATATCAACTACGAATTGTAATTGATGTACGAATTACAGGCTTGAGAACTGAATATTTGGAGTTAATTACAAACTCATTATTTCTGAGTTAATCACGAGTTCTAAAACATTCGGATTTTAGGTAGGTATTTAGGAGAGATAAAAATTTTTGGGAACGAAGCTGAGGTACAAACAAAGTTAAAATTATGAGTACGTACTCAAAAGGAAAAAGACATTATGGGGCTTATTTTAAAACTATTTTGCCTGTCTTAAAATCAGATTTTATGAAATTTGTATCTTAATTATACTATTAAAACTAGCTATTGGTTGATGTGTTATATTATGCATTAATTTTATTGTGAAATTGATTAAAGAAATGCTGAAATATATTATACTACTGACTCTAATATTTAATCCCATAAGCAGCCGATTGTGCTCGTTTTAGCAAAAACAAAAATGACTCTAATTAGTTCGTGGTCTGTCAAGCCGAGACCCGGATGTTTCCGCCTAATTACACGAGTACGGATGCCGACTAAGCGTCATCTCGAGAAGTCGGACTCTTCATGGCATCACTGAAGAACAATATGCACACATAACGTGTGATATTGTTTGTTCAGTGATCCCAAGAAGACCCGGACCGTCGCCGACAAAACGCGCGTTCCGTACATTTCCCGTAACGACAACCGGCATATAGTCTGAAAGTTCCGTCTGTCCCGTCGTTTAGGGAGGGGGTGTTCCCAGAGCTATATGGTCGTGTACCGAATAAAATCCAACGTTGGCCCAAGTAACGACACAAGGACATTGAAAATTAAAAAAAAAAAACCAAGACAACTATTTAATATCCAAAAGTTAAAGCAAAACGGAATATTCAAAACGAAAAAATACGCCCGAGAGCAGAGTGCCCAAAAACTAGGATGCGCGAATTCAAAACCCCAATTTAGATTCAAAATAATTTAGATCTCTACGTTACAACACGATTTAGAACAAAATCCAAATATATTTACAGCATTTTCAAAACTACTCAAGAAACCGAAGAAATGCGAGATAGAAGCACAAGATATAACACAGCAATTTACATAATGGCTTACACATACTAAAAACATATTAACAGCTAAGCATTTTCTGTTACGGTTCTGAATACATTCAATTGGATTCAAACGGAGTCTTCCAGAAAAAGAAGCATTTAGAATTAAATGGAATTTTTAAATTAACAGAATGAGTTTAGGATACATTTATATAAAGCAGCTCATCTTACGGAGTCCTTAGTTGAGGTATTTGCTAGAGAAACCGCCACTCCAATTGCGAATTTTGTATAGAGGCACTGCAACCATGTGTGGCTGTGGTTGAATTTATTATCCATCGCTGCTCACTTCCGGAGGTGTCCTTGTTCGTCCAAATATTATCCGCTGATGCTGTACTTCAGGTTTCTTCAAATATTTTCTGCTGCTGTTGTACTTCAGATTTCTCTGATGAATTTGATACATCTTCAGGAGCTGCACAGAAGACATATTATTAATTTACTTGCACCATTTGAAAATTACGAATGATATCTATCATTTATATTAATTATATCTGCTCAGGTGTATTAAAAAAAATATTAAATTGATATTATTCAAACACATTTGTTTAATTTGTAGTTTTAGGTATAATAATTTATTATATAATCATAAACATTTGTATTTACGATCTGCTCATTGAAATCAAAATGATTGCAATACCAAATTTATATTCAAAATTTAAGCAATTGTTAGTTTGTAGTGAAACTATTAAAAAATATATAAATAAATTACTAACTTTTAAGTTTTGAGATTGAAGGACTTCTCGGGAATAGTATGCAAAGGCTGACACACTCTCGATTCATCGTGATCCAATAGGTGATTAACTCCATAAGTCGTAATTCCGCTTGTAGTTCCACTTTAAACAACTAAATGTCGGATTCTTCATGGGCATTTCTGAAGAACTTGTTATATAAAGATTGCTGTAATAGAAATGCAGTCTATTACTTACATGTACACACTATTTATTAACTTAAAACATGAATATACACACTAACATTGTATTATTTAATAAAATAAACCCCTTTACATTTCAATTTTTCGTTTTTTAGAAGTAATTACGTGTTATAAACGTTTATAAAGCAAATGAAATAAACGAAACCAACAGCGCAAGACACGCTATGACGTAGTAATCATGTGATGGACGAGTCCAGTGTTGCCACAAGTTGGAAATTGTTACATTTTATTTTTCTACTAATTAAAAACATGTTTGTAAATTGGAATTGAATAAGCACACAATTCAGAGCAGATAGAATTAAATCTTATTTGAATTTACCTTGTATTTAATTTCACTGCGATGAGTTCAAGTGTTTCAAACTGAACTGTAAACTGAAATCTACTGGCTTACTCTGTACCGTCACATTATCATTTCAAATACAATAGAACACGTAACTCAAAGCAACTAAAATAACATTCACTCAAACTTATTTCATATTTAACAATGTTTAGAATTAAATTAGAACCTACAAACTTATTCTTGTTATGTAACAATCCGTCGCCATTGCGTCAACCACAACGAACGATAAAGAAGCGAACTGTAATTTTAAAACTGACTCAAAAGCCATCTGTGAGACAAAGTGCCAAGTAATTTCAATAGCTATTCTTACAGAGTGGGTAAAGTTAATAACAGCGGCCTGTACTGGATGGTAATAGTTCACACATGTGTACAGAGATGGCAATACAAATGTGCAGGGATTTTGTATAGAAATTTGTACACTTACCCTAGCGCAACGCTAGCATAAAGTTGTACGTATAACTTTATTAGTCCCGGACGAATTTTAGCATAGGTGTTTAATATGAAAAAATCAATTATTTCAGTAGTCAGATTTCAATATACGTGTTTTATATGAAAAAAACAATTTTCTCAATAGCCGCAATATACTTTTACATGTATTGTTATACAGAATGAGTTCAAATGCAATATGTACGTGAATAAAAGGGATTGAATAATTATTTTCAAATATAAATGGGGATATTAAAAATATTTTTGACTGCATTATTTACTCTGAAATTTTAATTCCGACATTTCATTTAAATTTACCTCTCATTCAGCTTCACTGCAATAATTTTAAATGTTGATAACTGAAATAGAATCTCAAAACTTGTGTTTGTTGTTATTTGACATAAGATTCCGATATTAAGTGCGGGGATTATGCTTAAGAAATTCGTGACTTTTTGTAGAGTATAATTTTACTGGATACTTAATTTAAACGTAATTTTGTATAATATATATGTATATATAATATTTGTAATCCAAAACAAACATGTTTAAATGCATTTATGTATGGGTAAAAGGGATTGAATAATTCAAGTGTAGGATAGAAACAGTGACAGAAAAGTCAAATTTAAGATATAAGTGTCAAAAATAAAAGTTTCTTTCAACTAATTAGATTATGGGCTACTTTATGTATTCAATATTCAATAGAAATATTTTTGTACAAACGTCGCTACTTTTGATGACAAAATTAGTAATTTCAAAACAGAATTTTATATTTCAAATAATTATTGGTGTTCTCAACTAATTCTCTAGGCTGAAATTAATCTTTCAAACTGTTTAAAATATTGATCACACAGAAAAATCTGTCCACACCCAGGAATAGGTAAAAGTCGTGATTATCTGCACTCAGTACATACAGAAACCTTCCAGCACAACTAATGAGCCCTTTACACGTTCTTACATCAAAATATCGTTTTCTCAACGCTTCTATTGGTACTACAATTATTATTATCAACCATTTTTCAGTGAAACAAATTGAATTGAATCATTTTTGTTTGAACTTTTATTTTAATTTATTATTGAATGTCCGTTAGTTGGTTTTACAATTTTTTGACGTTACAATACTTTATTTTCACAATAAAAAATTTAGCTTAAGTATCCTTAATTATTAGCAAACCAGTTTGAATTCTGTTCGCAAATTAATAAAAGAGGAAAGAATAGAATATGAATAACTTTATGTAGTACTGAATTATAAACTCACCATTCTTATTATTCCATATGTTGTCCTTTCCTGTGATTCCATCGTTGCTTTGGTAGTTCAGGAACTTTATGTCACCTTGTATAAGCCGATAGTTTATTACTGTCTTCCTTGCTGGTTGGGGGATTACATTATATTTGGAGAGTTCTAAAATACAAACAAATAATTTTAAATACCATTCAAAAACATGAGACTTATTCGATAAGGACTGTGCTTATGCCTAAAATTGAATCAATTTGAATGAAATACATATCTATGATCCTTTTCATTTCTAATTTCAATATTTCATGTGATTTGACTTTGATCTTAGCGTTTTCAAATCACTCAAATGAATTTTTGAAATATTTATTGTGTTATGAACGTCTATAAACATAATTCAATTTAAATCCAAGTTACGACTAGACTCATTAGTGCGTTATGTAACCAAACAAAAAATTTGCTTTTTACACATATTTAACAACGAAAATACAAATTTTGAAACATAGAAACTTGTTATTAATTGCTATTTACCTTAATTTTATATGCTGTTTCCGTTGATGCGCAGAATTCTCAACTTTAGGGAAATGGGATGTAACAATGTCCTGGAACCTCAGATCACCTCTTTAAATTCATTTTGGTGACAGCTGCTGCTTCAAATTCATGTACAATGAAGACTTTTTGAAGAACTGCGAGCTCATTACGAAGTCCTGATGTTTGTTAAGGAAGCTGCGACTCCATTTAACCGAATTTTACTGCATTTTTATCTTTTACACAGCAAGTTTCTTCACTTCTTCAAATATCTAAGTTATGAATGCTGTAATTGGTTTTAACAAACCTCTTGAAGTGGCTGTAAAAGAAAAAAATTATTATTTACATTAATACACGGATTATTTATTTAGAATATGAAAATTTACACTGATCTTGTATTATTTTAAAGCAATAAATACCTTTTTGTGCATTTCTTGTCTTGATTGAAAAATAATTATGTAACACAGACGCCAACACGGTAAATGGATGAATGTTTGTCTATAGCACATTTATTGATTTCTATATTATTTTTAATGAAACGTACAACTATTTCGATGTACCTGATATCGATAGTTTTAATTAATATTAATAATTTCCTATGAAAAATCACTCCACAACAGCAACACTAACACGATAACATGACATCGACGGCCATCTTTAACTTGACAAGAATGTTGCCAACCATGCAAAAGTTTTATACCACTCGCAATATTTTATTTGTCAATTTTATAAATTATAACTGGGCATTCATAAAAATCAGAAATAATCTATCGATTAATAGAATTTTTCTTCTCACAGTTTGAAGTTGAACAATTAGATAAGACGTTTGTGGAGAATCTTAATACTTCCCAGTTGCGCATGTTAAAGAATAATTTTAAAAGGTGATTGAAAAACAAGGTGGTCATGAATGTTTTTGTTTAAAAAATAACATAATACTGTGTAAAAAATAAATATGTCAATTCTGTGAAAATATGTTTAAAATATAATAAAATAAAACTAAAGTTGAAGTTGAATGGTGTGTAATTTCCTCTATAAAGATAAAGATTTAAATAGAACAGGTTATGGGCCCAGAACCCTTCAACCATAAAAATAACTTGTAGAGGAATAAAAATATTGATAAATAAAGCTACGTGAAGAAAGTTTTAAGAAATATAGAAATGGAGAAGAAGTTTTCATCTGAAGAAGTGATTGAGAAGTTGACAGATTCCGAATCATATCATTTGTGGAAATTTGAAATAACTATACTATTTAAAGCGCAGGGTTTATTCGATATAGTTACAGGAAGAATATCACTAAAAGAAAATGATCAAAGTTTGTTGAAAAAAGATGCACAGGCACAGAAAATTATCATAACTTCCATAGATAAAAAGCATGTAACACATTTATTGGATTGTGATAATTCTCATGAAATGTTTGAGAAATTATGTTCTCTTTATGATGGTACGGAAGAAAGAAATAAATGTACGATTCTTCAAGATTTCTTCAACTATAAATATAAGATAAATCAAACAATGGCAGATTTCTTAGCAGATATAGAAAATATATCGTTTCGTCTTAAAAAACTTGGTCAAAAATTAGATGACGAAATGATAATGTCAAAAATTTTAACATCACTGCCAGAAAAGTATACATATTTTATTACTGCTTGGGAATCAACTTCAGAAGAAGAGAAAAATCTTAAAAATTTGAGAAACAGATTACTAGGAGAAGAAAATAGACGTAACTCAATAAATGATGAAAAGCCATTAGCGTTTAAAGTAACAGAAAATAAGTCAAGAAACAAAATTATCCACAGTAATATCAAATGCTTCAAGTGTAATAAAATGGGTCACATAGCAAAGTTTTGTAAAGTAAAATGTTGTTCTATCTGCAAGAAAACAAATCATATCGAGAAGAATTGTTTTTTCAGAAATAAGAATAATAACATTAATGCTCGAACTGATACAAGTAAAAATAGTGCATTTATCACAATTAAAAAAGAAGATAACATGGAACATAATAAGATAAAATTCATTGTAGATTCAGGAAGTACAACACATATGACAAACAATGTTGCATTGCTTGAAAATTATACAGAAATTAATTCTAATATATCTGTAGCAAAAGATAATGAATCTATGGTGGCATTAGGTCAAGGGTGTATCAAAGGATCCAAATGCACATTACAAAAGACATTGTTTGTACCCGAACTAACACAGAATTTACTGTCTGTTAATGCTGTGACAAATAACGGAGGAACAGTATTATTTGATAAAGACCAAGTAAGAATAATTAAAAACTCTGAAACCATTCTGACAGGTGGAAAATTGAAAAACGGTCTATATGTTGTTGATATTATAGAAGAAAATGATACGTCATTGTTAACTAAAACGAAAGAAACAAAAAGCAATAATTGGCACGTAAAAATGGGACATCCCAGTAGTAATGTTTTGATAAAATTAGTCAAACTTGTTGATGGAATTTCTTTAACTCAAGATGAAATACATCAAATGACAGAAAATTGTGAAATTTGTATTAAGGCAAAACAAACACGGAAACCTTTTAATACGGCAAGAGAAAGAGCATCTAGAATACTTCAAATTATACACACTGATGTTTGTGGACCAGTAGAAAATAATACTTGGGATGGTATGAGATATGTACTAACTGTTTTAGATGACTACAGCCATTTTACAAAAGTTTATCTATTAAAACATAAATTCGAAGCTGCTGAACTTTTGAAAAATTATGTGAATGAATCAGAAAGAGAAATAAATGGTAGAGTTTCCATAATACGATGTGATAATGGAGGCGAGTATACTGGAAATGAATTTAAAAACTGGTGTCAATCGAAAGGAATAAAATTAGACTACAATATTCACTACAGTCCTCAATTGAATGGAAAAGCGGAGCGGCTTAATCGAACGCTTATAGAAAAGACCAGAGCTTTATTATTTAATTCAAGTCTTGATAATGAAATGTGGGGAGAGGCAATACGAACAGCAGCATATCTCCTAAATCGACTGCCAACAGAAGGATTTAATATGACACCTTACGAAGTTTGGACAGGTAATCGACCAAATGTTTCAAATATTCAAGTATTTGGAAGTGTTACATTTGCGAAAAGATTGGGTTATCTTAAAAAACTAGAACCAAGAAGCAAAAGCCTAATAATGGTAGGCTATGCTCCTACAGGCTATAGACTTTGGAGTGCAGAAAAAAGAAGAATATTCATTGAGCGAGATGTAATATTTAAAGTGGGAGAAAATGAAGTAGCAGTAGAAGAAAAAGACGAAAAAATCGAATATGAATTGGTAAAGGAAAATATTGGAATAGAAGATGGTAAGCAAATAAGAGACGAAAAAAATTTTTTAGACGTAAGAATGCAGAACAATGAAGAAGCAAGAGATGAGGAAGAAATGAATAACGAAATGGAAATGATTAATGATGAAGAGAATGCTGAAAAGAATAATTTGAGAAGAAGTAGTAGAATAAAAAAGAAGCCTGAAAAACTAAATGATTATGTGTTATTAACTTATAATGAAGCTATAAATGGAACTGAAAAGGAAGTATGGAAAAGAGCAATAAAAGAAGAAAAAGATTCCTTAGAGAAGAATCAAACATGGGAAGTAGTGGAAAAAAGAGAAGCAAAAGGTCAAGAGATACTTTCAAATAAATGGGTGTTTCGTATAAAAGAAGATGGGACATATAAAGCGCGATTAGTGGTGCGAGGTTTTGAACAAAAAAGTAACATTGATTTTGAAGAGATCTACAGTCCAGTAGTAAGTTTATCTTCTCTTAAAACTCTATTTGCTATCGCTGCTTCTGAAAATCGTCACATTATGACTTTTGATGTTAAAACTGCTTTCTTATATGGCGAATTAAAAGATATTGTATATATGAAAATGCCTGAAGGTTATGATGATGCAGATAAAATATGTCGTTTGAAAAAATCACTCTATGGTTTAAAACAATCACCATTAACTTGGAATAAAAAATTTACGCAGACAATGTTTGAATTAGGTTTGAAATCAATAAAATCTGAAAGATGTATTTTTACTAATAACGACAAGTCCATAATAATTGCTGTATATGTTGATGATGGTTTAGCAATCGGAAAAGATAAAAATCAGCTGAGAAAGATTTTACAAAACTTGGAGAAAAAATTTGAAATAAAATTATATGAAAATCCGAAATCTTATTTAGGCATGGAAATAAATCGAACTAAAAATTTCATTAAACTAACTCAAACTAATTATGTAAATATGATGTTGGATAAATATTTCATGAACAATGCAAAACCAAGTGATACTCCATGCATCGTGAATAATAAAGAAGAAAAATGGAATAATATGCAGGAGAAGGTGAATTTTCCGTATAGAGAAGTGGTAGGAAGTTTATTATTTGTATCAACAAGAACAAGACCGGACATAGCACATGCTGTAAATCAAGCAAGTAGACGTATTGAAAATCCAGATCGAGATGATGTAACTGCAATAAAGAAAATATTGAAATATTTATTAGGAACTAAACAAAAAGGAATATGTTTTCATGCAAAGTCAGAAATGAAAAATTTGAATGCATATTGCGACTCTGACTATGCAGGTGATCCCATGACAAGAAGAAGTACAACAGGTTTTGTTATACTGTTAGCAAGTGGACCAATTTCTTGGAGTTCGAAGAGACAACCTATTGTTGCTCTATCATCCACTGAAGCAGAATATATTGCTGCTGCTGAATGTTGTAAGGAAGCTTTGTATTTGAAATTTTTGTTAAACGAATTGTTGATATCTGATATTAATATTATTTTACATATTGACAACCAAAGTTCTATTCAATTAATCAAATCTGGTTCATTCAACAAAAGATCTAAACATATTGACGTCAGGTTTCATTTTATTCATGAAAATTATGCTAAAGGATATTTAAAACTTCAGTATTGTCCAACAGAAATACAAAAAGCAGATATTCTTACAAAACCATTAAATAAGATTAAATTTATAAAATTATGTGAAAATCTTATCTCTTAGTTTTGATTTTTTAAATTGTTCACTATAAAATTAACTTTCAAAATTAGGAGAAGGTGTTAAAGAATAATTTTAAAAGGTGATTGAAAAACAAGGTGGTCATGAATGTTTTTGTTTAAAAAATAACATAATACTGTGTAAAAAATAAATATGTCAATTCTGTGAAAATATGTTTAAAATATAATAAAATAAAACTAAAGTTGAAGTTGAATGGTGTGTAATTTCCTCTATAAAGATAAAGATTTAAATAGAACAGCGCAATCACTGTATTGACAGATGCTGCCCTCTGGCAGCGAAATTTCAAATCATCTCGATTCAAATATTGAATTGAATAATAATCATTATTCTAAAAAAAAATGCTCTATTCGCATAAAATTCAGTTATTATTCATATAAATCAAATTATTGTTGAAATGTTTGAATAAATGTGTCAGAATCAGAAATCAGTTTCTCATTTCGTATATCGAAGTGAGAAAATTAAGTGTTTGATTTCGAATAAAATGTTTCCGTACTTACCTGAATTTTGGGTTTGGATTAAATTTTGTTTCACAAGAGAGTATAATAAATAATACTATAAAATAAACTCATTATATTTTTAAATTAATGCATTATGGCAAGAGAATACAAAACTCAATTATAAAATACTTTCATTGTCATAACATCGAATAAAACAGGCAAGTTAAAATGGCATATTCATTAGGATTATTTCTCTGGAATCGGCGTATTGCAATTACCGTGATAAACAGCCACATCACCATCACATTTAGAATAATTACTGAAAATATCACTATAGCCATGATCTCGCCACCAAACACAAAGTTGTCGGTTAAAATTGCACGGCAAATTATAAAATATCTCTGGATTTTCATATCCTAAGATAGTATAAAAATCTTGGTCCCCTAAATGACCCCTAAACTCATATTTTCTTACTAGTCTTTCTACACTGTCTTTTGTTAATATATTTTTATATAAATTAGAGTTTCTTATTGCACTAAAATTAAACAGCATTACTCCAGAATTAAATCCTGGAAAGCCATATGGATGATTTCCAGAATAGGAAAGCTTCTGCTTGTGGACGTATTCCCCGAAGGTAGTGTTTACTTTATGTCTATATAAATATAATACATGTCTGTAAACTGGAGTCAGTTCGTAACTCAATCCAAATAAATTGTCAGGTTGAAACTTTTCGAATTGTTTATAAAGAAGCAAAACATCTTCTGTAAATTGCACATCACAGTCTAACATAATGGCAAGTGTTTGGTTTTTTGACGCAATTTTATGTAAGCCTAAAGAAATATAAAATAAGGCGTCACTGTAGTAAGTTCCTAAAACAACATTCTATTACAACAAATCTGATTTTATGTATTTTACTAGTACCTGGCTGTGAGCTAAAATGTGGCATCATGATTTCGACTACATCGTTCAACATTTCTGCACATTTTCGAACATCATAAAACGAATACGAAATTTTGTACTGACTAATATTTTTATTTATTTGTATAATACGATTTGCTATCACTTTGCTAGTATTATCATTAATAATATGAATATGTAAGGGCTTGGATGTAAACATAAATAAACTTTTCATTAATTTGTCAAATTTAGCTTGCAGCGGAGCATTTTCAGTAACTTTTGTGAATATGCACCAAATATTTATTGTTTCATCTAATATTTCATTTAATTCAAAGTTTACGGTGGCTGATATGTTATATTTTTTGTTGTGATCATTGTAATAAACAAAACTTCTATCATTTCTAGTAGAAACAGTAACGAAACAATAATAAAATATTATTATAATGGATGTTAAACCAAGTATATTATATAAAGTCTTTTTAAATAACAGCATTTAGCTGATTATCATTGCACTGCCCAAAATATTCCACGAAAACAACAAAGTGACAAGCAAATGTTTACGTAGCACTGATGACTCACTTAACTGCCGTTGGCGGCAGCACTGATTCCTCACATAGATAATATAACATACAGACTGCAAACAATTTCTAATAAAAATGATAACAAAATTACATGCGCCCTTTTTGAAAAATTATATCCATTTGAATTTTATTATCCAATATATTTATTCAGATTTAAATTAAATTATTAACTAAATTCTGAATTGATGTTATGGAAAAAAATAGTTTTAAATTTGCATCGATCGATATGCAAGTTTGTGATTCTTCAGCGGACAACCGCGACAAACACTCGCAAAGTTGTTTTGATATGTAGCAGTCTAAAAAATTGTATTTCCAATTTAAAATTTAAAAAATATAGATTGTAATCAATGTTTGATTGTTGATAATGGCTAAATTAATTGCAACAATAAAAGCTATAATAACGCGACTAATATTTGGTGCGCATGGATTTATTGCTATTTGGCAAGTAACACAATTTAAAAAAAATCCATTTTACTGGTATTTAAGTGTTCCTATGTTGCTTTTATTTTTTGAGGGTGTTTTTACATTGACCATTAAAGAAAATCAAGAGTGGAAATGGTAAGAAAATTATTTCAAGTACAAATAATTTTGTTAGTCAAATTTATTGGAATATTTTAGTGAAGTCTGACTATATTTCTTTTGTTTATTATTTTTCTTATCTTGATAAAAGTGACTGTGTCGTCAAAACGTCAAAGTTCTATATTTTAACAAACAACTTTTAAACTAAATAAACGTTCTATTGAATCATGAATTATAATAACTTTTTTTACTACATTACATTTTGGTTTTCTTTCGATAATTTACTTTTTTTATTTATACAACCAAATTATAATATAGTCTCCTAATATTTTCGTACTTTGTGATTTTTATATCTGCTTTTCAAATCATAATAAAAACAAGTTTTTAATTAGAATGTGGCACATCTATTTGAAAGTCAATGTCAGTGTCAATTCTCGCAAGACAAATTAGGGCAATGTAGCGTAAAATATGGCGGGATCCCTAACAAGCTCTTTTATTTAAATTAGTCAATTTCTCTCTAGGTCGTGTCAGGAGAAATGACATGTCTATTATACAAATAAAATCGTTGATTCTCTTTTGTCATTTTGTTATGGAAACCCATCGACTAATGGCTGTACTCAAAATCACATTTTAAGACAGGAAATCAGTCATTTATCATTGGAAATTGATGTTTATCGATCTGTTTCTTCAGCAGAAATTTATGCAAAAATTTTATCCAATATTTTTTTCGATCAAGCAATTATTTATTTTGTTCCTAAATTGAATTTCTATCTTAAAATTGAAAGGGCATAAATAAGAATATTGAAACTTTCCTCAACGAATTTGCTAATTAAAATTCTGCTTGTTATGCCCTTACTAGAATACAAAAAAAAATATTACTCAAAATTTCATCTATCCAAGGTTCAGTTTATTCAGTTTATTTTAAGGTCCAATTTTCAGTCCATGGTTCACCTTAAACGTAGCTTAATTTCCACACTAATGAATAATAAAATAATTAGAAAATTTTTTACTAAGGTAATTAAGCTTTGCTTAAGATAAACCGAGGACTGAAATACTGACCCTAAAGCCCGGTTATACTGTCTTTACTTTATCCTAAGCGTAGCCTAATTACATGGGTAACAATTTTTAAAATAGTTCTGAAATATTGGGCCTTACTCATTTGACATTTAATTTGTTTATGAAAGTGCAAAATAATCATGCTTTAGTTTTAGAAATATGAACATTGAATTAAAATTAATTTTTAGGTTTTGTCCATCAGTATTTTTATATCTGGGAAGTGTAGTTCCCGCTATTTGGTTACTGGAGCTTGACAAAGTTGATAGGCGCATAAAAGCGCGAGAAGAAACTTTCAATTTGACATCCTCAACAGATTTAAAAGATCTTCAAAATGTGCTTGGGGTATGCTTTTATTTTCACATTAATGTTGTGATAGTTGCATATTATTCTGTATAGAATTTGTGTACACTACAAGAAACTAATAAATATTAATGTACACTATGCGAAATAAATATGCATTTTTTTTTTAAATTTAGGTGAAAATACAATTACCGGATTTGAGCACAGAAATGTGGGTGACTTTAATCGAACAATTTTTAATGTTGACTCTAATTATTGGAAGATGGATGTTACCTAAAGGAGATTTAACAAGAGATCAGTTGAGCCAACTTTTGTTAGTTTATATAGGTAATAATCAATTTGTTTCACTTGGAAAATCGAACAAAAAATTGTTTTTATTTTGCAGGAACTGCAGCAGACATAATAGAATTTTTCGATTCATTCAAAGATGACAAAATAGCATCAGAACCAATTTTAGTGATGTTAACGCTTGCTATATGGTAAATTATTATAATTATTGAAAATTTGTATTTTATTGTAAATATTTCAAGGTCATGGAGCTTGATGCAATTTACTGTAGTACTAACAGCAACAAAATCAAGAAAATCGCGTCTTAGTGCTAGCGGAACTCCTGCAAAAAGGTTATTCAAAACAATAATACAATATTAGAAGATACTAACTTTATTTTTTAGTGCACAGAGCTGCTGCTGTAATATAGACGTATGGGGGATTGCTTTGAATATAACCTTACAAGACGCGCCATTTTTAGTGTTTCGGCTTCTCATAATCATCCATTACAAAATTATTTCTTACATGAATGTGTTCTTTACTTGTAAGAATAGTCTGGTTATAATGCTGCAACTATATCGCTTGTATGTAGTCCACAGCGAAGGTCGCAAAAAACCACCAAAAAAATCGAAATCCAATGACTTTGAGCTCTCAAATATATCTATTATTGCTAGACCAGATATGTATGCCAAAGTTAAAGATAAAAAACGGGCAAAACGAGGTACAGTAAGCGATAAAAGTTTAACAAATGTAAGAGGGTTTCTAGATGAAAGTGAATATAGTAGCGAAAATGATGAATTAATGGAATATGAAGCTAGAAAATATAAAAAATTGAGGTGAGAACATATTTTTTTAAATAAACATATTAATAATAATTTTGTATGTAGGAAGCTCCAAAACACCAGAAAAGACACAGGATACTCAACGGGCAGTTCTCACACCAGTCACACAAGAACGCCACTGAGCGCAGACGAGAAAAAATTTTCAAAAATTAAACAATCCTCCCGGGACAGTTCCCGCACTCGTGAAAAAATAAAGAAGGCTCTTGAACTTGAGCAGAATTCTCCGGAGCAACGTAGACAGAGAAAAAAGAAGAATGAAGAAACTTTATCAGAAGAAAGTTTTTCAGAAAACGAGTCTGAAATTGAAAAGAAAAACCGAAAAATGATTAAAAGAATCAAAGATGCTGAGGAAGGATTAATAAAACCGAAGAAGAGTGGTAAAAAAAAGGATAAAGTTCTAGAATTGTCAACAAGTGACGGTAGCTCCGAATGACGCCATCAACTGGCCATAATGGCTCTATTTTGTTTGTTTTTTGTCATTTTGATCTGCTGTTTGTTGTTTATTTATTGTGGAATCAATACCGAGGGGCTAGTTATTGCTAAAATAAATAGGAAAACAGCATGAAAATAGCGACGAGCCGCGTTAATTATTTGGCAAAATATCAGATGCCTAAAGATAAATAAATATTGACGTTTGCTGATATATTTTAAATGAAGCCCAAAATAATAAGAAAGACGTCACAGTACGATTGAAGAAGTTATAGTTAGTCCAAGCGAAATGGCGATAAAATAGGAAGTAGCTTTTCTTGTTTAGATAGTGAAGTATTAGAAACTTTATTGTTACTTGGAGTACAAAAATATTTTGTAGAATGTCTTATACATTTTAAATTACAATATTTTCTCAATGTAATAAAACATATAACGCACAAAATAAAAAGCTATCTGAACATTTTGAATTTAAATTCTATTTAGCTTTAATTCTTAAATCACAAGTAACATAATAAAAATAAACTGTCTTCTAGTATAAGTAAAAAAATAATCTTTGTGTTTATACACAATAAAATCCTAAATTTATTAGATTGTTCTTTGGCAATTTAATCACTCTGAAACTTTCAGTCTTAATTTCCAGGAATGGACAATAGGTTAAACTGTTCATTGGATAATTTTATAATATCTTCAGGTTGAACACTAGCAATATATTTGGCAACATCGTACGTGTCCACATTATTAGTCAAACAATAAAGTAAAATAGAGTTTTTCAGCAAATCCATCAGAGGAGTCGGCAAATTTTCTGTTGGACTATCTTCACATTTTGTGATTTCCTCAATAATTGAATGTAGGATATTACAAATTTTGTTTTCAATTTTGACATCGCTATTCTGTAGGTCCAATATTTCGAGAAATTCAATTTTTTTCCGATTGCTTTCTTTCTTATTATCTTCTTTTTCTAACATTTTGACAGTCGCTATGTACGACAAGACATGGTGTAGCATTTCATGGCATAATTCAGGAAAAGTTTTGTCATTTTCTAAATTTTCTATCATTAAATCAGTATTTGTTACTGGATTATTTTGACCAGAATTATTTTGAGTATATTCTTTAGAAATTTTGAGAATATTACTATCAAAAGGTAGGATTTTTCCTGATACAGGGTCGTATTCAGGTCGTTCGTGCATTCCTTCAGCCGGCCAATCGCGGATGTGAGCATTTGTAAGAGGACTTGGAGGACTGTAAACTGCGCCGCTAGTGGCACAAATTCGCGGGGAACGTTTAATTTGCTGAGGGCGGGAAATACGAATTAGTTGTAATAAATAGAACTACATATTTGTTTTAATTAAAATAATACTGTATTGCTGATTATTTGATATTTCTGTTTTCTCCTTGAACCTTTTTCGCAATCTTAAAAATAGTTTTAAATAAAATTATATTGTTTTTTACCACAAACAATTATCCAGCTAAAAATCGATGGAAATTGTGACGGAGCTCAAAACTTCCGCCCGGGGAGGAACATAATTTTGATTATTATGAGTGATCTTCAAAATACTAACTAACTAACCTATTTGGAGGTTCAAATAAAAGGATAACAGGGATAATAACACAAGGTAGCCGAATTGCAATAATTAAAATCTAGCAACTAATTGTAAACAGAAGTTTTTCGATATCAGAGCACTGTTATTCAAACTAATTTATTAAACTATTTAAATTAATAGAAATTAGTGGGGAATCATTTTAATAGTGAGTATAAACGGTTTCATAAATAACTGGCGGCAGCACTTGGCCACTTCTACGAAAAAATCTTTTTGAAGTAAAAAAGGAATATATAAGGAACAAAATAATTCCTAAAAAATATATAAAGGATTAAAAGCACATTATCTCATAAATTTATTCGGCGCCAAAAGCCAATCATGTGGATAATAAAAGACCCAAAACCAACTTTATTCCCCACATTTCTACCTACTTTTTGTCATTCTCATTTGAATAACATCTGCCCAGTGAAAATTACAATTTACGTCTGAATTCCAGAGTCTGGAGTTTTTTTATAGAATTGACGAAGCGACCCAGACCAAAACAGACTTTTCAAATTACTTCGAATACCTACGTTTGGGTCGATCCAGCACTGAAATACCAGACAAAGGTAATCCAGGAGGAAATTGCTAGCCTTTTCGGGGGGCTGGTTTACTTTTGTGAAAAGAAAGTAGAGTACTATATTTAAATCCGTTTTGCCGTCAGATGAGTCACGATCGTTCACGACCCATTGTAAGGAGTTCCGCAAACATCCTCACGATGTTCTCCAGGAAACTAACTGGCAGTGTGTGGCTTTTCTGGTTTCACTTTTAGAAGTCCCAAAATTTAATTTCGCACCATCTTACGTATCAGCTTTGTACTAATTTATCAACTTTACTGTGATGTTATCCTTTTATTGTTCTGATTGCAAAAATCCAAGTAATTGAATATTAATTAAATTAATAAAATAAGTAAAAGAATTAACTTGTGGATTCGTCCACTGGTGCCCGAGAAAAATTCTTATTAACAAGGATAAGTTGAAACAAATAATCTGATAAATATTAACTTTGTTAATAGAATAATTTGCAAGTACCAGGAAAATTGAGAAGATGACCATGAGAGGAACAAAAATAAGCATTAGGACTCAAAAAGGAGAAACAGAAGACATAATAATAAATAAAGAAGTAAGACAAGGCGATGCCCTATCAGCCACGTTATTTAATTTAGCCTTAGAGCACGCAATGAGAAATATAACAAAGGGAACACTCAGAACAAGAGTAGGACAAATAATAGCATACGCAGATGACATAGCAATTGTAGCAAAGAATAGAAAAGTGATGAAAGCAATACTGGAGGAAATAATAAGTGGAGGAAAGAAAATAGGGCTAGAAATAAACGAAGGAAAGACCAAAATAGTGATAATTGGAAAGAAGGTAGAAGAAAATATAATTAAAATAGTAGAGTTCAAATTGTTCACTAACAAAGGAGATAGAGAAATAGAAATGAAAGAAAAAATAACGGCAACAAATAAAGCTTTCCACGCAAACAGAAAACTTCTAGAAAGTAAAATTATATCGAAAACTACAAAAATGAGAATATATAAAACCATAATAAGACCAATAACATTATACGCAGCGGAAACAATGTCAATGACAAAAAAGAACGAAGAACAGTTGAGAATAACTGAAAGGAAAATAATAAGAAGTTTATTAGGACCCATAAAAATAACAGATACAGAATATAGAATAAGAATGAACCACGAGATTGAACAAGAACTAAATGGAGAAGACATAGTAAAAAGAAAAAACAACAAAGGCTAAAATGGCTTGGGCATGTATGGAAAGCAAGCGAGCAAGATACAATCAAGTCAATAATGCAGTGGAGCCCTAGAAGCAAAAGAAGAAAGAGAAAACCAAGATCAACGTGGATAAAAGAAGAAGAAGAATTAAGACTAGTGGGAATTAGAAATTGGAAACAAAAAACAGAAAACAGGAAAATATGGAGCAACATAGCCAAGAATATTTAAAGTTGTAATGGAGAGCGATCCCCTCCAGAAAAAAAGGATCTAGAAATCTTCGTTAGAAGCGGCGCAACTCCTTAAACCACTATATATAATAGAATAATTAATTAAATTGTAAACTACCTCAAAGTAAAATAAAATGAACAATATTTGTCCTACTTGTACAAGTTTTATTTCGGAGGAATATTGTTTCAGTCGGATTGATTGAGGAATCAGCACATGATTCCAAACCTAGGCACAGAGTAAGTATAGACTTTGATTAAATAAATACTGTACTAGCAGTAGCATTGAAATACAGAGGTTGGCATTTGTCGTAGGGTGCCCAAAGATTCTTAATGTGATCTAAAGTGGCCTTGCTGAGAGAAAAGCATGACGTCACGGGCATGAGAAACGTCATAAACACATAATAACTATGTAATGACTCTACATATTTTTTGAACTGAAGAAATACATACTGGCATAGCGGAAATTTATTTAAAAATTTATTTAAGTAACGCCGAACACTTGTTATATTATTTTTAAAAATGGAAATGCAAATTTTCTACTGTTTGTAGGGATATTTGAGTTGGTAACACAAATCACTATCTGTTTCACACTATGTATAGATGTTCAATTGTCACTTTTAGTTTTTGTCGTCGTGTAGTATAGTTGTTTTGAATTATATTTTTGTTTAAAAAAAAAAAACATTGAAATGCTGAAAGGAAATCTTATTCCAAAGATTCTAAACTAGTTGCTTTGAGATTGTGTGCTTATTTCGCGGCAGAAAAGGATAAAGGTGGTCCAACATCACAAGAATTATCCAATTTTTGGAGGTAGGTAAAAACTTTGAAATTATATTTTAATGTTTTTCTTTTTGTATTTTAATGTGTTTATAAATTTTTACAGAGAGTTTCTGCAGCAACCGGGATAGGCATAGCAACAATCACGTCACTGAAGATACAAGAAGTAAAAAGCCCAGATAAAAATAAAAAACGTGAAAAGCCGGTCACGGATATAGATTCATTCACAGAAGGAGCAATTCGGAATCTAATTTACGAGTTGTATCGTAGCAGTAAATTATACTTTCAATTTAATTGGTACACATTGGTATACATTTTTTTTCTGTATATTTCAGAAATTCATATGACAGTAGAGTCCTTGCTAAGGGTTATAAAAATCGAGATTTTTTTGTCGGTTGCTGCTCCAGTTTGTTGTTGATAATGAAGAATATGGGCTTCAAATAGTAAAAACATGATGCTATCCCGAAGCTGTACGAATTGCCAAATATTTTTAGTTGCAGCATCACTTTAATATTTGACATCTGTGATATTTCATTGCAATATTTGTATATATTAAACTTGTTATATTCTCAATTGTACTTGACCTCTGTGATACTCTTTTGCAGTTATTTTTTTTAGTTAGTTTTCAGACTATTAATACTTTTAGTTGGAGCATTACTTTAATATTTGACATATTTCATTGTAATATTTGTATCTATTAAACTTGTAACATTCTTAATTATTTTATCTGATTCCTGTAATACTATTTTGCACTTAATTAAAATCTTTGATTGTTAATAGTTTTCTGCACATTAATAACTTCAATTTTTTTTTCTAGTTGCATATATTTTTTGTGTTATCATTGTCCATTATTTAAACCTCTTCTAATTTCAAATTATTCTTATTCAATCATCGTTTATAAAATTAAAATCAAAAAATCAATTCCGCTTGTCTAGAATATTGACCAATTATCTTTACATAATATGCAACCAGCATAGCATATAATCTAGCATCGCATTAGAACTATTATAAATGTAGTGGATGCGACGTCATCACTTCATCCATGACGTCATGCTTTTTTCTCAGCACTATAAATCTAATAAGATAAATTCGTCACACTTTTCACCGTTACAATATGAACTGCATTTATTGTATTAACAGTTTTCTCTCACACCTGTTTGCTATTTACGGTATTTGAAAAAAAGTTATTTGAAAATATTTCCAGAATGGCGGGAAACGCTTAAAGAGAGGAAAGAAGTGCCAATTTGGATCTGAACAAAATATCAAAAAAATCAGCAGTACGGTATTTTTTAGATTGCATTGATTGTATGAGGAAATATCAATCAAAGTGCATTATAAGTGTCTGTCACACCCGTATCGGGTAAAAGGCGTGATTGATATTAATTTATTTTATGTGAGAAAAATGTAAAAAATAAGTAGGCTAAAACAACGCATCTAAATAATTCAATTTTGTGTCTGTCAAAAATAAATAGTTTCAAAGATAAATTCAAAACAAAACTAAAATAGTTACCTTGATTGCAGTTCTGCCAGGTTTATTTTTACAATAACCATTCTTCTTTTGCCGTTCTTCTTTTTCAGATTCCATGATGACGTTGTCAATCATTTTCAAGAACTCCTTCTCTTTTTGAACTTGACGTTTGGGATTTCTGCGAGTCGGCATCAGCGTTTTATTCCTACGTCTGCTTTTTCCGTATTTTGGAGATTTTAAATAAGTTTTATTTACGTTTACTCTAAGTTCTTTGGAAACGACGGTGGAAGAGACGTTTTTATAGTCGACAGGTGTAATTTTAATACAGGCTTCTTTAATTTCAGGTTTCGGGGCATTTACTTCAGAATTCTTGAATTTTCCAATAAATATGATATCATCAGAATCTTTCTGATTATTAGATGCGGGTGAAGGTGTATTATTTGTATGTTCTTCAAGAGGTTTCATTGTAAGATTAACAGGGCGACTACGTTTTAAAAATAATGGCACTGAATTTTTTCTTTTTAAATCGTCAGTCTCAGCAGACAAGTTTAAAGATTGTTCATTTGTTTGAGGTACTGGAATTTTTTTATCTTGAATTTTCATTTTATTTGCAAAAGTGTTGATGTCAATAAATTCAGGTTCACTATGGAATACTCTTATAGGAGTTTGATTATCGTCTATGTAATATTGAGACACTACTTCACCTTTATCTGGTAGTTCTTCCAATTTAACTTTCATCCAAAAATTGTTAGAGAATATCTTCTGATTCACAACTCGATTAGCTTCATGATAATGGTTGAAATTATAAAGATTATATGGCGGCCTGGGAAAACTCCTTATACCATTAAACTGGTTGCCATTTCTGGGTAGAAGAGGCCTGTTTTGCACCTGGGCCATCTGAACTGGCTTATTCTGCAAGTTGTTATTAAAAATTGGAAGTCTGTTTTGTTGAACTGAATTCATAGATTGCTTGATAAAATTGGTAGTGTTTTTGGACCAAATCATGGCTCGTTCAGCCACAGGGAATTCGTTGTTTAGAGGTTGATAATACATGTCTTTCCTTGGGACGTTTGAAGGCCTGCTTACTTGATATGTTCTCTTAATAATTTGAACAGGAGAAGATGGTGGGGTATCTTCTATAACGATGACTTCAGTAGAGCTCATTTTGACACTGCTTCTCCTAGGGAAGGAAAATAATGGTTGCATGATTAGTACGTATTTGAATTATATTTACAATAAATAGAGAGTTATATTAGTTTTTCCCACAAATAATTGCGTGGGGCTTGCTACAATGTATTTTAATTGCTGAAAAATTTCTTATTGGCAGCACTTCATTTTATGATTCTTGACGTATGGTGTCACCTGGAGCTGGCTGAAAGCCTATTTCAAAAATTCAAGTATTCGCGTTCGTTCCTTTGAACTTGGCATTGGCGACGGAAACGTGCAAACCAACAAGCTTTTTATAAATCAAATCACATCAACGACCCAGACAACGGCAAGAGATTCTAATACGAAATCACTTAGCTGATTCATCGCGATTCTTTTAGAGGGGGCCAAAAACGGCATTCAAATTTCGTCAGGAAAGTAATTTTTCACAACGAATTTTCACAATATTTCGAAGACAGTCCCAAATATATTTTTTTCGAATACGCAGTATAATTTCATAATGAAAGGCTAAAAAAATTTGTCATTATTATTGACTATTCATGTAATAATAATAATAAAAATTTCATGTTTTGTTGACCGAAAAATTATTTAAAAACAAATGACAGATTGATGATATTACATGTCAAATTCATTGAAATCAATATTGTTTTAATATATATAGCTATTATAAACTTTAAAATAGAGCTTCCTCAATTTTGTAATTCAAATATTGCAATAATTTTATGAAAATTACTTATATTTATAAAATTTTATATTTACCCCAGTTTTCGCTATTTTCTCCATCTGGAAACGGTTGTTTCTTAATTATTAGAGTAACAATATTTTTTCAAGTTATTGTAATACTGAAATTATATTTCAAATGCAATATTATGGCCAGGTATGGCACAGATTTGTTTTATTGAAGTTACACAAACAAATAATTATTAGTAAATTACAAATCCCATGGTAACCAGAAATAGCAAGACAATTTTTGTTACTTAGTTACAAATTTGGATCAGAAAAACAAAATTGTTTGAATATCCAACATTAATTTATTGTCCTTATTTGACTTTATATAGTTTAACTTAACCAAACTTTCTTAAATGTTATTAATTTGAACAACAAATTGAAGATTGCAATAAGATTTGACACACATATAATAAAATAATGTCACTTACTTTAATAAATGATAATTATTTGCAGAAGACAACTATAAACGCACTAGACACCTGTTTGCTATCTGTACAATTATTCAAAATACGAAATACAACTGAGTGTTATTAACAATTGACAACTTTTGATTCATTTGTTTCATGCGCGCGCAAGGTAATTGATATAATTAGGTTGTAATAACAAATTTTTATTGAAAATTAAAAATGATTCACATTTCAGATAAAGTAAAATCAAAATCATGTTCAAATTTCTTTTAATGGCCGATGGCAACTGTTCAGCTTTCGTTATTAATGATACAGGTATTAAAAATATAGTACGATGTTGCAATGTTGGCGGAAGCTCTTTAATTTACAGGTTAATGTATAAAATATTTTCGTGGGATTTGTCGTTTGATATTATGAAAAGTAGCCAGAAATTATTTTTGAAATAAAAAGGCATGATTTGAAGATGTTGCAAGAACATTTTAAATTACAGTAATGTAACTGATTTCAAATTTTTGAATTAATTTGACGTAGAACTACATTTTTTTCGGCGGTATAGACTTATAGAGGATTAGTTAATTCTGTATCAAAGTTTCACTTCAATAAACACAAAATTAATGTTGTCCAAAAAAAAAGCTAGAGGAACAAATTGGATAAAAATGCCTCTGCCAAAAATAATGTTATATTCTTGTTTTGAAAGAAATTTGTATACAAAATTTATTATCTTAAAATTGCCAAGAAAATAACATAAAATCTTGGAATTTCTGTTGCCTTCATCTTTCATTAAAGAATGGAAAATATTTTAAGGTTTTCTTAAGGTTTCCGGTCAGATAAATTAGTTATATAAAGTGGCGGAGGTTGAGTCAGATACAGTCGAATTAAAATATAATAAAACTTTTATAATTTATAACAGAAACATATTAAATATTTTTTAGTGGAACATCAAAGAAGTTCCAAATAATTCGCGTCATTTCCTGAGTTAAAGGTTTTCAATGGAACGAATGCTAGTTATTTGGCAGCCGATTTAGATTTTTAAACCTTACAACATGAAACTAAAACTGCCAACATGAGCTGCATTGTGACATTAAGAGTACCAATGAACGAATGAAGTAGAATGAAGAAATAATTTTTCTAATAATAAAAAGTTTATTTTAATGATGAAAGTAGCTAACAGTAGAGATGTCAAAATATTTTTTCTTCCATTCTTCCAATAATGCCTTACTATTTTTTTAATTCAATGAGTGTTTTAAGTGCATGTCTGTTTGTTTGAAACATTTGAATGAGTTGATGTTTGGAATCATAGAAACAGATGTCTACTATTGTTTACATATCTTGCAATTTGTTCCAGTTAATATCAACAAGTTGCCAATAAAATATATCCAAACAAATCTTTTTATTTCATCTACAAATTGAATTTGGTTGATAAAACATTTTTGCAAGGCAAATTTTGTACCTTCTATAAATAATAAAAACAGATAAATTCACAGCAGCCTACGTATTTCAGCACCAAATTTTCAGAATATTGCAGATTTTTGAAAATTAAACAATTCTATTAAAATACACCCTAAATCTTAAAGAAATTCTTTGGCAGTCACCATATTTTGTATCATTCAAGAATGCTAAAAGATTTTTATTCTGCACATATTAAGCATCCAAATAAGGCATCGTATTGGATCTCTGTTTTTTATTTTATGGAAAGAAAATTAATAATCAAAATAATTTCAAAAATTCCCACCGTCTCTTTCTCTTTATGTTCTAGTAAACAGTCATTAAGAAAAAAAAAAGAGTTTTACATTTTATTAGCTCTACTAGTTTACTCTCAATCTCAAAACTCGTAGTTTCCCATAAAAAGTTCCACTTCAATTAAAGTACGAGATAATAGACTTTCAGAATTTTTGGGATAATCTAATTTACAGATGAATTGATTGTAGTGGGAAACTCTTTTTACTGATAAATAATCGAATGTTACGTTAACTAGAGAGAGACAGAAAGTTGCCGCGCATTTTATATGACTCATATAGTTTCTTCTCCCGTGAATTGTACTCTATTTCTGTTATTAATTATTTTGTATTTTGTTATTGAGAAATAGTATAAAATATAAATGATAATAAAATACTGGGAATTTATAGTCCCCTCTCAATGTACAAATTGGGAAGCGCTCAAAATAAATTTGTCACCATCCAAATATTTTTAGTGGAAATTTTGTGCTCTGTATTACTAATTGTTTTATAAATACCAAATTATTTGTTTTCATTCAAGTATTGAAGATTCTGTTATTAATTCTCTGAATTTAATCGCGGATGTTCATTCATAAAACTTATATTTCCAGCCCAAAAAAATAAATTTTTGCATAACTAATTTTAACTCTTTTAACGATGTTATTTATTTTTATATTGATGCCCGCACGTGTATGGAAACATGCGAAATATTTGATTCACTAAATTTATCAGCAACGATCTATTAATTCCAATAAATAAAGTTACACCTCGAATTATTTTGGAACCGGAGATATTAAATTAAAACAAAAAACAATCTATACTCCATTCATATTTATTTATAAAAGATTACTTTTACAAATAATGTGCTAATATAAATTAAAAACAAACAAAATGTGCAAGTATGAATCTGTCACCGTTTATTACCGTTTCCTATCTTGGCCAGTACTGCAAACTTTCACTGAACAGTGTATAGTCTAATAAGAAACTGCGTCTGAATGATTTTTCTTTCATGATAAGTCTAAAAGTAACTCCGTGTTCTAGTATGATAAAAAAATCAATTTATAAGTCATTCATCGACGGAAAACTGTGGGAAAAATTGGCATGAATTTTATCTGAAGCTCTCAAAAATTTTGTTTACTACAAATAAAAATTGTCTGATTTATTTACATCTCCACATGGGAGCCTGCGTCAATTTTAAAATTCCTTTCGACTTATTACATAAAGGAATAACCATATCTATTTCTGTATTATTAAAACATGTATTTTCTTTTATCTTTTCATAAACATTTTCAATGATTTCTAAATCACATTGAAATGAAAATAATAAGCATGAAATTTGTTGAAGGTGAGCAAAATAATAAAAAACAAAGCATAAATGACCTATTTAAAAACAAAAATTGAACAAGGAGCTTTAACGAAATGTACGCAGTTATTTTTGATTTCAAGGGCCGTAGATATTAATATACTACAATTTGCAGATGTAGAAATGCAAGGTTATGTTTAGTTCATGGGAATTTAAAGTATTTGACAATATTTTTGATTAAAAAAATGAAATTATATTCAATAGCTTTTAGGAATTAACATCCAAATCGTTCTAAATGCAGTCCTGTTAGTTTCGCTTTTACGTCTACCTTTATGAGGACTGTAAGTAACCGGTAGGCAAACGAAGACTCATTAATTTCAGATTGTACAGCGAAATATTTAAGAATTGTAAATGTACAAAACAAACATCATTCATCAACATATAAGAATGTAAATAAAATAAGTAATACATTTTTAGAGAAAAAAATGTTACAAAGTTTTATAAACAATGACGTGATCTTATTTCCAGAATGAAAACTTGCATTTCCTTACGCGACATTGAAAACATTTGCCGACCTACAGCATCCTTCTTCATTCTTAGATTTTGTGAATCATGCCGATAATATTCGTAGGTCATTGAAAAGTAAAGTTTCGAAAAATCCGAATTTCAAAACTGAAAGAAAACTATTTTAAGGTTAAGCCATTGAAGAATCTTTTCGTGCGCTATTACCAATGCTATTACTCATCTCAGGAATTTCAAGAGTATGCTTCATTAAATACTGTTGCACAAAATAGATTAATTATCTGGACGATCTTTTCTCTTAATACAACAAAGATGTTTTTCTGTAGAAATTAAGACACAAAGAACTAATATGAATTTATGTACTCTTTATTTTTCCCAAAATAGTAATTAATTTTAAACAATGAAAAAGTAAAACGTGTTTTTTTTACTTTCAAATTATAATAAACATCTTCAACTACAATATTCCCAGATAATTGACAATCACAGAGTAAATTTGACATATTTCCAAAATACTTTAGACGGACATCGCTTATCTTAAAAGCAACGTCTTATAGTCATTGATAATTATGAATTAATTTCGACAGTTTTTGAAACAACTTCGACGAAGGGCGGTTAATATTCAGGAAAGTGCTTGAAGGATTCGTGGACATGAGAAACGTCTTAATGCTCCAACACCAACCCTGCAAAGTTGGAGCTTCTACAAGTCATGTGACGGTTAATCATTTATGATCACCAGCATATAGCTATTGAAATTATAAGGGTATGCAATCAATAATTTATTTTATTTCTTTCCTAAGCTTACAATTTCGGTCACACCTTGACCATCCTCAGGAGTGCTGTAAATTTACATTCTGAGTAATACTGAAGGAAATTTGACAATATACAAAACAAGGTATACTTACAAAAAGAATTGTGACTTCAAATTTGAACATTTACTCAAATAAATTAATGAAACAATTCTAAAAAATTCAAATGCTTTTTTACTCATTTGCAACAAGTAATAAATTTTTTTTGTAGTCGATCTGTGGCCAAATCTGATTGGCTAGGAAAGAAGTAAAGTAAATTATTGACTGTATTATCGATAATTTTTATTGTTTGTGTACCTGGTAAATTTTTTATGAGATACATCTGAAGTTTAACATTTTGGTTGTTTATCATTCGATAATTTCTACCAGGATGATTATCAGTGTAATCTGAATTTGTTTCGACAATTCCATGCAATCAAATATAACAATTCAATTAGATTTTGTGCTTGTAAAATGTTAAGATGCTTATGACAGTTTAATTTATTATCAGTACAGTTTTTTTTAGGGTTTCGTCTAGCTCTAGAGTAAGCTCAGAGCTTACTAAGATCCAAACTCCAAATAGGGAGGTTACTTAAAATCGAAAATAGTTTTAAAATAAACATACAAATCATCAACGTGGAAAACTGTTTTAAAAATTTCCTTTATTTTTGTTTACTTTAATATTTTTCCGCTAAATTAAATCTCTAAAATTAAATCAAAGATGAATGAAAATACGAGAACAACATATACAGATTTAGTTTGTGCGTCAAACTAGCCGTCATCTATAATTTTTTTCTACAAGAAATATTAATTATAGCTATTATTTTTGGTACGTAGATTTTACAAAAGCCAAGAATTAACAGAACAGCACAAATTTATTTAAAATAATATAAATCACGCCATTTACCCTATACGGGTGAAGCAGAAACTTATGTGTAGTGCACATTGATAGATTGGTTGATATTTCCTAAGCTGTGAGGTGCTGTTACCAGTCGTCAAATAACCATAGAGTAGTACATTGCAATTCGGTAAAATCATACTGATTTTTTTTTGTGCGAAGCTGGGATTCTTTCTTAATTGCCTCTATTTTTTTTCGGTTGAAAATTGAGTTTATTTTGAATGAAAAACAAAAATAATCTATTGGATCTGGAAGTTCATGAAGATTATAACGCACATTTTAACTTTTAAAATTAGTTTTCAATTGGCTGATGCCGAAAACTGGTGAAGAATACTCAAAATTTTATAGCATAAAATAATTTTCATATTTTTTGTCGTATTTCGTGAATAAATATATTTAGTAGTATAAAAAAAGATGTAAAGACAAGTAAAGGTGCTGAAAATTAATCACACTGTTCTTTGAATGTTTTTTTTATTTTGTGACCGGTTTCGACTATTTAGTATTCATCTTCAGACGTCTGACCTTTATTTTCTTTTACACTAAATCTTCATCACGCTTATGAATATGAAAAAAATATTAAAAATTGAGAAAACAGGAAGTTTTTGTTTACTATATTAGTCTAAAGTCTAAACTTTTCTGACATTCCAATCCTTGTTTTCAATCAATATTTTTCTGGAGGGATATTTTTGGCATATTGATTCTTTGAATTATGCGTTTCTTTATACTGACAGATTATTAAAATAAACCAAACCTTAAATGGGCCTCAAAATAAGACGCAGTGCTCCAGACGTCAAATATATATTTGCTTTTTATTATCAGCTATAAAAAATAAGTTTGAAATGTTTTCTTTCTTTTTTAAAAAAAAAACTGAAAAATTTTCTATCCAAAATAATTCTTGTTGCATTGTTGAGCAGTAAAAAATATTGTATATTAAACACTATTCTAACTTTTGTCAAAGAAAAATGGTTCAAAAATCAATTGGAAGTATATTTATGCATTAAGAGAATGAAAGTTTTGGAACATAACAAAATCAGTTTTTAATTAGGACGCTTTAATTTTTTTTTATTATATTAGTGAATAATAAACTGTTTAATATTTGAATTTAAAAAATACAAACATTCAGCATATAAAAAATGATGTAAAGATATATAAATTGCAACTGTTTCTTATTGGAAAAATTGTTTTGAATTCTTAAAATTTATTAGGAATGATTTATGAATCAATTTAATTGTTTTAACTATGCACAGCTATAAAAATTTTAATTTATGGCTTTTATAATGCAATATATTGTTAATATTTTCATTATTTATGCTCCACATTTTTCAGTATGACTAACTTTTTCGTTATAAACATTTAAGCCTTTTAATGAGCGAAAATCTTTCCCGAATATCCCCACTCCATAACAAGAAAATATTTGCTCATCCATTCATCAAAAACTGTTTATTTTTACACGCTAAATTTTGCTGAACGAACAGCATTCCGATATGTATTCGTAATTTAAAGACGCGAAAAAAAAGAGCGTCGGATCGGCGCGACGCTTAACGTCATCAATACGTAAGAAAACATCCGCTAGGAGTTTATAAGCTTCGCGCCCTTCGAAAAACGGTACATTGTACAGGAAGCTACAAGCAACTGAACATCGGGAAAAATTAAGAGCGCGAAATTCAAACAGTGCGATTAAACTTTTACTCAGATTGGACCAACTGAAATTGTGAAAATTCAAATTTTGCTCACTGTGCTTGAACTTATTGTTTTTAATAAAGTTTTGTGATTAAATGTGTACCATGGCTGCCGCTTCTAGCGTGAGAATTCACCATGTAAGTATAAATTTTTTTAACAAATATATATTCAATTTAATTAGGCTTCAATTTCAAAAAAAAGATTCTAAATAAATTCTGAATAGTAGCATTAAAGTGAGTTGATATTTTTGACTTGGATCTGGGAATCTTATAAATATTTTGAGATCTTGAAACATGTTCTAATTGTTAGTCGGCATATTTAATTATTTAATTGTTAAAAGGTTTCTTGAATATTGACTTTAAATTTTTTGAATGGACCATCGGAAACGACAAGTTTACGTCACACTACATTTAAATTCAAATTTAAATTCTATCTTTTTTAATTACCAGTAAAGAATAGGTTCCTGCTAACTTCTTTCTAAATTTATTGTCTGATTTCTATTTCTGTCTCCCTCTATTTGAAAGAGGAAATATATGTGAAATTTAGACTTTTAGAGTGAGGTTAATAGTGACACTTCGTCTTCTTCAATATCTTAATCTAAAGAGCAACATTAACTCCAATATTGCTGAAAATTATTTCTCAGGAAATCTTCAATCTTCTAAATCGGAAATTAACTGAAACTTCCAAAAAGGCAATTTCCGTTTCGCCAACATTTGAACTCTGCCTGATAATGACATCATAACTATTTGGCAAATCTCCCGCGCTTTTTAACCTATCGAATTGTTGAATTGGCACGATCTTTTCAAACAATTAATGAGCTAGCCCGCTTTATAATTTCATTCAGATTATATTTAATTTGTGAGAAACGGGATTTTTAGAAAGTTATTGCTAATTGCACGTAATTGTGCTTGATTCTCACGTAGCCTGGTAAATATAGAGCGACTATTTTAGTTTGAGATTGAGATGGGCGACAGCAGAATCATATTTGCTATAGAATGTCAGTATTTGGAAACGGTTGAGCTCAAGTGCACGTATTTTGAATTATTTGCAGTGAAAAAAAAACTGAAAGTTTTAGAACGATTGCAGGAATTTGAAATGGGGGAAGATGATTGTGATTCGGTATGATTTGAATATTTTTAATAATATTTTATTCTGCTATTGTCAATGCTCAAACATTCAGTTCGTGGTTCCAATTTTGATGTATATGCCATCAAAAATATATTAGTACCAATTGTTTTTTGTTCCAAGTCAGGAATGAGTCACTTTGAAAACCAGACAAAAATATTCCTATTTTTAGTAAATCTTTAAAATATCCTTTTCTTTCTTTGTGTAGGACGTTCCCTTGTTGGACAGAGTACGTATGTTCGATAAGCAAGCCAACAAACATTTGGGGACTCAAGCCTTAAACCCATTCGCTAATGATGGAAAAGTTGGATCTATGCCAAAACCTAAATTTTCCAAAGAAGAATATGGAAGGTACATTGCCCAACAATTTTAGTTTAGAAAATATGCACATGAAGTTGTCAAAATAGTGCGCCAAACTTACGTAAGCCGCTGTAAAGTCTAAATTGATATAAAGTGACACTTTAGCAGAATCAGTTCGAAAATAACTTGAAAATAATCTTTGGAACAAATTATTGTTCAACTGCCAGTTACTGAAATAGCTGAACAAATTATTGAACGTTTTATGATTCAATGAAATTCCAATTAAATTGGCAACAAAAAACTGATTAAAAAGATTACAATACATTTTTAATTTGCACTTTGAAAACTAGTAAAATAATATTTTTCGAGGTTTGCTTGAGTCAAAAATAATATTCCACAATCTTTTGTTTTCAAGCTACGGCAGAAAATTATCTTTTCTGATTTTTCGCGATTATCTCATAACTCATATACTATTGAAGTTTTTTTTTTCATTATTCAAAAACTTTTTTGAGTACCTATAATCAATTTGTCAGGCCAAATTTTTTTTTCAAGTTGGCTGCATGGAATTATATGTTGACAGATTTTATTGTGATTAAAAAATATTACAGGTTACAGTACAATTTGTCGCACAATTATAAAATCGCCAGCCGTCACTATTATTGATTGATTATTTTTCTTCTCACCAGCCCACGGAGCTTTATATACTCTTTTCCAACAATGAGCTAGCATTCAAATGTCTGGCAATTGAACACCTTGCAACAATGAGCTAACATTCAAATGTCTGACAAAAAAAATATAGTCTATTCCAGTTAAGAACGGTCCAAGGGCTCTTATAATTCAGCCTTCTGATGGGCCTAAATACGAATCAATTTTACAATAGCACAAAAATCGTTCTTGGTTTTCTGTCAGTTGCATCAATTATAAATAAATTTGAATTGAATTCGAAGATTTAAATTTATATCTACTCTTGTTTTAAATCCTGTGTTTACTGTGAGTGAATTGAAAAGCTTAAATCGTAATCCCAAAAGTTTCCTTGGACCATTCTTGATTGGAATAGACTATAGACAAATTGATTTTACTCAAAAAATCATGAAAACTCGAATAAATCAATTTCCCGCCATAGCTCCAAAATAAAAGAACATTAGTGGAATACTGACCATTCAATAAATTTCGAAAAAAGTGATCGTAACGACTCAACTTGTTTTTTTCTGTCTCTTCTGGTTCCAGAGACTAACAAACAGTTTGAGTCTCTATTTACAAAGCTAAAAGATTAAAAAAAAATTGATTATTTTATCCATAATTATATAAACTTGGATCCGTATTCATACACATTTCTTAAAAATTCCTCACTTCCTTAATGTTCTTATATCAAGTTTTTAATTTGAACTTACGGAAGGAATGTTCATAAAATCGAACCTTAATCTGTGACTGTGATAAATGTGCCAAAGTAAAATTAGAAACTAAATTTTGTTATTGTGTTTTTAGGCCTCCAAAGGGCTCTTTGTCCGAATCTCGGGCCCTCAAGGCAACTTCACACGTTTGTAAGGAGATGTTGGATCTTTGTGAAGTCATTAATCAAAACGGTGAACGCCTTTATGACATAGAAGAAAAACCAGAAGACCCCAGAAAAGTAATAAGTTTCGGCGAATTATTCCAAGTAAGTAATACACGAAAAAAAATTGTTATTTGGCAAATTGATTAAATATTTTCTAAAATTAATTTGGCGCCAATACTATGGCGCATCAAAATATTAAAATTTGGCAAAAGAATATATAAACGTGTCAGGTATTAATCATAATAATACACGAGAGAAATATTTTAATTATTGCATCTATGACATCCGAAAATGTTTAATTGTTTTATTTATTTGCGATTGGATTATGCAATAATTACTGCATTCATAAAATTAGATTCAAATTTTGGAACTATTTTCATTTGAAATATTATTATTTAATTTTATTTTTGTTTCAGATTTACACTGCGATTTCTGATAAAGTAGTTGGATTACTTTTGAGAGCTAGAAAGCACCATATTGTCGACTTTGAAGGCGAAACACTATTCCAAGTAAGTATCATTAAATAAATTTTGTACATTTCTAAAGATGTTTTTTAAATTGAATCATATCTAATAATTTTTTTTATTTCAGCGCCGAGACGACCATGTGGCGATCTTCCTTCTCAAACCGATAGCAGAAATCAGAAGCACACTCCACCAGAAAATAGATGAAGCAACAAAAACAATTCATGAGAATGGCGATTTCTAAATTCACCTGGATAATTTACTTCGACCAAATAAAATTCCAAAGCGATTCAAGTGCTATACTTTGCATTTAAGAATAAAAGGTCTGTGTTTTATATCAGCAAGTCAACTTAAAATTTCAACAAAGAAATGAAATCAATTTTGATATAGTTTGAACAGATTTAATTTTACAACTACGGACCTATATTATTTTTTGTAAAGTCGCCGTTAAGACATACAAAATTGTTCTTTTGACCACAAATCGTATAGAGGTGGCTTAGGGTACATGTGTTTAAAACAATTGTTTTGAAATCCTAACACCACAATATTTTGTCTCAAAAAGCTCATGCCATGTTTATCAAAGATTCGCGTCTACCAAAAATGACAGTATTAGATACTTTTCAGTAATACACGAGAGTGCAATATTTATAAATAAATAAAATATATTTTAGCCGTAAATCTAGTCTATGAAATAAATATTAAAATAGAAATCAAGTTACATTGTGAGTAGCAAATGTTTCGATTGTAATTTATACAAATGAATGTTGTGAACTTGTCTAAACGATAGTAAATTTGTATATTTTGTAGTTAGTAACTTACCTTTAATTATTTAAATAATTAAACACTACTTTTTCAATTATTATGTTGATTTTTTCACTGCTTCACTTTAAAACACTTCTTTCACTTAGCGTACCAGTACACAAAATGACGACAAGTCATTGAAGATCACTTCAAGATGTAGCGAAACGTGTTACAACCAATTTAGGTGTCATAAGTTAGTACAAATTTCAATTTAAAATTAAGAAAAACGACTTTCTAGTAAGGCTACGATATTATTATCGTGATAATTTCTAATTATTTGATAAAAAAAACCTATAATTTGAATCAAAACATTAATTATTTGGAGCCATTAGGTTTTCGGAAGCTCCTCAAAAAGTCTTTGAAATTCTTTAACGACTGAATTTGCGTCAACAAATGTGCTTTTATATTTATGTAACTGCCAATATGAAATATTATCTACTGCAGCGAATCCAGAATTTCATGCGTTACATGCCGATTTCCCTTTAGTAATTCTAACAGCTAATGCAGACCAATTAGGTCTTTGTTCAAGTTCTAAGTGATATCGTCCACGTTTAGATTCATGGACCCACCCTCTATTATGATCGTATAAAATCATTGCGACGTACGTTTCGACTTACAAACTCATCATCAGGTATTACCTGAGCATCTCAATTCAAATATATTCTAACAAATATTAGAATTCATATATAATAAAATTATTCTTTATTACTGAAATAATAACATACTGAGATACAATTGGACAACCATGTTCAATATATACAATGCAATGTGCAAAAATTGACGGATCAAAAACCACGTTAAATTTGAATTCTTTTTAAAAAAGATATAAATAAATTTATAAACAAAACAATATTAACAAATACAATTTAACGCAGTTTATTTTTAGACCCATCAAAAATATTGTGTAATTTATACTGATATATTAAATAATTCAGTCACTTAAGGCATTTTGCTTACTACGAAATATAAACGCTAAAAAATTATAAGAACTTTTAAAGTATCGCTATATTTATGATTTTTGAACACTTGATATAAATAAGATATAATTAACAATATCTGCAGTAATATTTGACAATAAATAATCACCGAAAATGTGTAAATATTTCTGCATTTTAATACGAAGAGAATGAAGAATAGACAAAAATAGATATACATTAATTAATTCACAGCAGATTTAAACAAAACAATAGAAAGGCAATATTAGGTTAAATTAAAATTCTTAAATATTTATCACTTTTTAAAGCTATCTTGGAAAAAAATGTATCCTACAAAGGCGGCGGCACCGATTACTTTTTTCAGCTAATATACCATCTATTTTTCTCTTTTCTATAACAAAAAATGAAAAGTATACCCTTAGAAAACCATTTTCAACTGAGAAGCAGAATTTAGAAGCAACATTTGAACTTATCAAGCACTCACAAATACATTTGGAAGCTTCGCAAAGGATAAGGCCACACAAACTTCCAAATAAGAGATTTCTTTGTAAATAGAATGATAAAATATCACATAGACTTAACATAGACATAAATTTTGAAGTTTGCCGCATGGAATTAGTCTTAATTTTGGATACATTTAGAAAAGATCCCAGCGACAATGATGAACAATGATAAATGTGAGGTTAGAATGAGGAACAGAGCAATTCAAGATGGCGATATCAACAGAGAATTTCATATTTTAAAGCTTGTTTTCTATTTATTTATAAAGTACGTAGCACATCCTAACCATAAATTTAAGATTTGAAAATTATGGATTGTACTATTTTTTTAGTCAAATGTCGCCATTATAATCACATGTTTTGAATTACTCTGCATAACAAAACCAGCCTTCAGCTGTTACTCTTGTCCATTTTGATTCTAATATAATTCTAACCTCAATATTGAGAGCCAACAGCTGTTGATGTTTTTACTTTATCACACATAATAAGTCTAATATAAGTATATTATAATTTGTAAATTCAGGCTCAGGCCGACTAGTACATTAGGAAGGGAGACTTGACGTTCATAGAGGTTATGTTCTCTGATGAGAAGTGACGTCATGTTTTCCTTGGTGGAGGGGGCGGCGGGAAATACGATATCACATTTTGATTGGCCGACATTTTACGTTCTTTTACTGGAATGTTTTCGTAGATTTGACGCGGGATATCATCTGGGGGCCTGTACAACCCAACACAACAAAACTAAGAGCCCTATCTTTACACGTGTACGCATTTATCAGACTTTTTATAAACTTCACCCAATATGAAACATCTTCTTACCTTGGCAGATGAACATCTGATACACTTCGGACGCTAGCTCTCTTTGTCTCTCTGTTTACAGCTGGAGAGACTATTGGAAGTGTTCCTGGAGGTAGAGGTATAACAGGGTGTGCATTAGGAATACGTTGCATACTTCCGTATAAGCTTCCCCCGCCACTACCCGCGCTACAAGTTGGGGAAGTTACAGCTGAAATGTCACTGGAGTACCGGATGTTGGTATACTCTCGACCAAACTGCATAGATTTCTAGAAGAAAAGAATAAGAATAATAAACTTAGACGGGGCTCGTATGTGAAATAAAAAGCAAAGAATTTTACGCTAGAGATTATGTTGAAAAGTAGCTAAAAGTTTGTATGGATTAAATAAAAACTTACTTGATCTTCTTCCCGCCGTTGGGCCACAGTCTCAATATAATGTTTGACAGCCAAATAAACAAATTTGTACTGAGCTTCGGTTTGGACCATTCCTGATCTTTGGGATCTGACCATCTGAATTGTACGCTGGATATCTATTTCACAATTTAATCCTGCAAAATATCAAAAAGTGAACAACACATAAATATTAATTTAAAACGTAACTAACCATGCTTATCAATTTGGTCCAAAATCATATCAATAACTATAAATGTTCCCGTTCGTCCAATTCCTGCCGAACAGTGCACCAAAATAGCCCCGGGTGGAGAGTCTTGGTGTTCTTGTGCCAGCTGTTCTTGCCTGTCTTTTACGTCTTGAAGGAAATTGAGGACGCAGCCGGGGTCGGAAGGAACTCCATGATCAGGCCAAGCCTAAAACGAAAACAACAATTAAAACAATCAATTAGTCAATTTGAAAAGTATTTACCTGAAAATGATAATGGTAGACTTTTCTCTCAATGGGGTGATCCTCCATACTAACTAAAAATTCGCGTAAGGTGTAATGGTTGTTTGTATTTTCGGAAAGGTTGCGGACTTTGGCTTTACCGTACTCTTTTGTACCACCTTCGTCTGGCCAGTAACGGGCACATTTATTCTAAAATAATTTATTATTAATAAATTGTGGTATAAATTGGCGGGGAAATAATACCTTTCCTCTTTCAATTTCTTTGGTAGTCATAACTATAACCCTAGTATTCTCCTGCCAGACCATCATCCAGAAGTCAGCAATTGTGGTTGGAAGACATCCTAACAAAATTAATACAAAAATAAAGCCCATTACTTTCATACTAAATTGAATGCAGCATATGACATTTTTCAATTATTCTCAACCTTAAAACTGTCCAAATTTATAATTTTCAAAACATCAAATATTTATCTAGTGTGAATTGTGCTGGCTACGCCCCGCCCACCACTGCAAATTCTCAGCAAGCTCAATTAAAGCTACCAATTCTTTGGTTGTAGGTATTCAAAATTATTTTACATATGCTGCGTTCAAAATCAAACACTTCGTAAAATTGTAGTGTACCTTGTGTGGCTATATAAAGTTTGCCAGTTGAGTTCTCTGAAGGAAGTTCAGAGCAATTAGTACCATCATCTTGGCATGGTCGAATATAATTAGCGTTAATATAGTCACTTCCCGGAACGTTGGGATCTGCGTCTTTCAATTTTACTCGCGTGTGATCAACTAAAAAAAATTAATGAATTTTAATTGGTGTTTATATTTGCAAATTTATTTGAAAATTCTAATAATAGAACTAATTTTATAATTACTGATTATAAAGAAGCATTTTCTTGTAAGGTACTGATAAAAAGCTTATAAATGAAACAATTGAGCACATAACTATGCGATGACCTTGACATTAAAAGGTAAATAATAATAAATTATTGCTGCAGCAATTTTATGTAATATTTTTTGTGAACTGAAACCGCAGTGATGAAAATGCATGAATAGTAGGAAAATTTATTGCATCATTTAAAACCAAATTATTTGCAATATATTACAGGAAAGAATAAATATTTTTGTGTACGCCAGCTATAAACAAACCGCAGAAATAATGTTGCAAAAACAAGAAGCAAAAAAAGGCCAAATTGGCTAGGGACGATCCAAAACTAAATCAAACCCTGATTGATATTTCATGCCGGTAACTAGTGCCATCTATGATTAATAAAACAGAAACAATTGAAAGCTTAATTTAAAATGCTCCAAATCACGGACTATCAAGTCGTAATCAAATGGTCTGACTTACATGGTAAAATATTCTTGTATCGGTTCTTGTTTCTATTCTCTGATTTGCTTCCTTCCTTCCTACTGAGTAAATATTTGCACTCTTGTTGTTGAAGTGATTCAAATTCTTCCCAGAATCCTGCCTTTCCTGCGGAATTGGCGCCATTTTCCTGTTGCAATTGTTTCACGCGGGTATGTATACCGGATGCGTTAATACGTGTGGCGTTAAAGGGCTGTTTAAGATGGACAACGGTACCGGAAGTTTCCACCATTGGGTTACGTTTGTAGTGTTCTATTAACTCAGCGAGACTGTCGAATTTATCGCCGCCCCCTACGTCGTATTTATTGTCCTGGAAAAAAATGATAATAAATTTGCGTAAAACAACAAATTTAATTTATTTACCTGGGTGCACCTAATCATAACATGGGTAACTTTATCGTCTGTCCTAACTGAGAGAACGAAATCTCCAGGTTTTGATTGACTCTCCCTAACTAGAAAACTGCCGTTTTTCCCGCGTTCTAGAATAAGTTTCTCTGCTTCTTTACCGGAAAGGTGGCCGTGGAACCATCTGAAATAGAAAATAATTATAAAATAATTTGTAAAGTTTTGAAAATTGTCAAAAGCAGTAATTTATAATAAGATGTAACAAAAATACCGGGCTGTTGAAACGATTAAATAACAAAAAAGTGAGACATTTGCATGATTTTTCGAAATGAATTACGATGATAACCTTGCAAAGTCAATTTTATACAGTACCGATATTCAGCACTAGGAACCAGCGAGTTCTTCCTCCATTGTTTATTTTGATTCGTACAGTGTAATGTAGGCTTTCTGCAAAATCATTATTAGCTGCATTTGTTCTGCGTTCAAAGTGTAACTACAATTTTTTAATATTTAAAGTTGTAAACAAAGCATTTGACAATATTTCTCTTGAGAATGAACTATTTTGTTTGACTTTCATTTATCAATGCTAATACTAAAGCCATGGCGGTAGATTACTCTTGTACTTGTCAATAAAGGACATTTATAGAAACTTTTGTTAAATGTAACAATAAATCGTTCTACTTGGCTTTAAATTGAACATTATAATTTATTTACGTCTCTTTTGTCTTTATAACTAGACTTAATTATAAGATTAATGTCATGAGAATTTTTTCCGAAAAAATTCAATGGTATAAACTTTCATAATTAGATTTATAAATTACAATAGATTGTTCATTCTAAGACGGAATTCAAAATGCGCCCAATTAAATATTTTTTCAGATAATTACAATGGTACAGTTATTTATCTTTGACTGAATTTCCGTATTTTATAATCTTAAGGCAATAATTTTAGTTGAAATAATGTTACAAACAAATTTTGGTGGCCAAATAAAAAAAATCTCTTTTGAAATTTAGTCAAGCTTTCGGCTTTATTTAAGCCTTCATCGGGACAATTTTATACACTCTGAACTTTCATTTACAATTTAAGAGAATTTTGAATACAGGGCCTTAAGTGATCCAAATATATTTATACCAGAAAATATATTTTCGAATAAATGTTACAAACAGGACGTTTCGAGAAAACGACCGCCCCCATCATTAGCTCTAGAATTATTTTTTACATGTTGTTGGTTTCATAAATGTAATTTGAATATTGTTGTAACAATCTAGAACATTTATTATATTTTCAAGCCGACTCACAATTTTCTTAAATTTTAAATTAAAATTCAGAATGCATAAGATTCTCCTGATGAAGGCTTAAATAAGGCCGAAATCTTGACTAATTAAAATATAGTTTCTTATTGAATCTTACTTGAAAAATATGAATGCTTTTCTGATTTCGTGTAAAGCTGTCGAAATAATAATTTGCGCTGCTGGAAGACCTACAATTGAAGAATCCACAGGCATAGCACTTCTAGTTAATCTCATTTCACTTGCGACACTATCACCAACAATTTATTAACAATTCACTAGCAGAATATAAGTTATTTAAATTTTACAATCCACTAGAAATCATTTTTTCGCATTGCTAAGAAAAATTCAAAAATCCGGAGCTATCAGTTAGCACGTTGCTAAGCAACTCCAGTTGTTTCTACTTAGCGATCGCGACGCGAACTGACGGCTATGGAAGGAAGTTAGCAAGTACTACCTGCCGTACCGGAAAGCGGTGATTAATTCAATGCGTTAAATCCGTATTTGGGAAGTTAAGAAAGAGACAGAATATTATAGAGGGGAGATCTCATGACTCACATGTGATGTGTTATTGTTTTTCGGATGACATCCTGTGGTCAGATGAAGAAGGGATTTCGAAGAATTTTTTATGTAGAAAAAAAGACATAAAATTGCATTAACATAATATCTATTTTTAAAATTTCTTCAACATATGGGTTTTCCATTATACTTCCGTCAATTTATTTTATGTGCTTTTTTACCTTAACCTAGATCAATTTTGCAGGAAGACATACAGGGAGGTGACCGGAAAACACGTTTTATATGCAAAATAATACTTAAACAATTTTCTGCACTTATTATTTACTATGCAGTAATTTGCAGTAAACTTACAAAGTGAATGAAAAATCCGGTTCGCTCTTGTAAATAATTTTTATGTATTTACTATTATGTATAATTGTTTGTCATAGTAAATCTTTGTGACCACAAATTTCGAACCGTAAACAATTTACACAACTTATTAACAATTTCAAGTAAATGTGTACTCAACATCTTGTGATTTTTATTACCATCTCTTTGAACGCCATAATTTTATTTGCGAAACTGTGCATAATTTTTTATTTTTATTATCTATTGCCGTGACGGAGAAACGGGGGTTAGAAATATAACTTTTCTAGTTATCATACGTAACTCTCAGAATTTTTGTTCGTTTATATTTTAGTTGGAGAATGGAGTATTATTTATTTTAACCGGCGGTGCTTCGCACTCAACTAACGAACGGGCTTCGCCCGCTTTGACCAACGTGGAGTCATGAGTCCGAGACAATGACGAATATTTAATCATGTTGTTGTCATATTTAATTAGACTTACACATTTTATTTTTGTTTGAAAAATTAATTGTATGTTTTATTCATTATTAAAGTAATGAAAATTTTAAAGAATGTTACGGAAGCTTTTTGTGTTTATCCTGTAGATGCAGCTGCAAAACGATACATCCTCAATAATTTTCTAATAGCTATTTACATACTCCGATTTCTTTTCTTAAAATCATTCACCTATATATCCTTATAATTCATCGCCTTCAGCTAAAGGCAGTAGTAGAAATTTTTCACGGTATGCAGTCTACATAGCAAACCTGCATTAGATGCACGATGGTATTTATACTCACAGCCATCGAAGTAAAATTATTCAATGTTGTATTCTGTGACGGCAGAAGACTAATGAGTATTCCTCATGCATTCTATTTCAATGTCAACATCAAGGTGAAAAATTCTGTCGTCATCACAATAGCTAACCTCACTGCAAGGATTTTATTATGCAGGGCCGTAAGATGCATTTTCAGATCCAGTGAACTTCCAATTAAATCAATTATTTGTTACAAACCGCAATTTTTGTATTGATTTTCAATAAAATTTTATTACGAAATAGGACATTTTTTTTTCTATTCAGTAGACCAAAACTGTTTACTTCATTGAAAACAACAAACAAATAATTAAATTCAGAAAACATTACAAATTAATTTGGAATTAGAATGACAGTTCAAAGTAGTTTCATTTTCCACCGCTACTCAGCCCATGACTTATTGACAAAAAAAAATCATGTATAAATTCTTACAAATTAATTTATAGCATAATTCCGCAATAAAATTTTTAGCAGCCAAAAATAGACGCAAAAATCCCCAAGAACCATTTCATAATTGCGATCCTTGATGCATGCCTTGTTTTGTTTTTTATCAATTGGAAAACCTGTCGGGAAATCCAGCAACTAATTTATAGCCATTGTTTCAAAATTAATGTAATTTAAAACCGTTTTTCATGTTCGCGTGTCGGCAGGTCTGCCCTTAGCTAATTCTCTGATAACAAGACATGAAATTAAAATAAAACTACTGTAGTTTATAGAATAATTTATTAATAAACTGACATTGAAACAGCTTTCTAAAAATAAATCTTCAATCTTCATCATTACTAAAATTCAGGTTTTGAATTAAATTTCTTTGCAAAAGGAGATAAGCTGTAGAAAGAAGACAGACCATCTGAACAACTGCAAACAGAAATCTGATTTTCTCCTCGGCAGAATAGGTCAAAAGAAGAGGGTCAACCCTAGTTAAATATAGTAAAAGAAAGCATATTTAATAATATAAGAAGTTGTTGTACTAGTTATAATAAACATTTTTCTATAACCGCCTCTTTAACTTGCGATATGTAAACTAAACGTTTTTCGCATTTATTTATGGGTCGGACTTGGAAGGCCCAGGTTTCAAAATGCAGATTTCGACTAGCTTAATGAATCGAATGAATATTTTGGGCGATTGCCAACTGCACCAGACCAGGTATAAATTTCTTATCACACTGGACATCTGCGCAAATGCTCAAAACTAGGTAAAAATAAAAAAGAGCAACTGCATCAAAGTATTGACTCCCAGTACAAGCAGAATTGTTTTCGATAGAGAATCTATTATCATGATGTATTTTCCTATCAATATAATTAATTTATTTTAATTATGTTCCATGAATGAAATAAGTACCTCATGTTCGGTCTTCAAATTTTTATGCTAAAATATTTAACGAACAGTGCCCCTACAGAGTAGGCTTCCATTGTAACACGCTGGTTAAACGGGTGACATATGCAATAAAGTTGTTGATCGGTCAAACTGACTGATATATGACAAGGTCGTGGTAACGTCAGACCGAAATGGAAGTTTTTTGTAGAATCCAGAAGTAATAACCGGATATATATAAACCAGGGACAAAGCTGCTCGTTGATCCCACGCTCAAACCACGAAACCGATTTGTCTCAAAATTAATTTTTAGAAACTTTAAGACGTTGTCTATAACGACTTAATTCCACTTTCCCAGAATTTGCCAAATTTGGTTTTTGCAGTTCACAAAACTCCAAAGCTGGCACATGTCGTTCATTTACTAAATATTTGTTGATCTCACGCTCAAACCACCAGACCGATTTGACTAAAAATTCATATTTAGAAACTTTAAGACGTTGTCTATAACAACTTTATTCCGTTTTCTCTAAAATTTGCCATATTTAATTTTGGCAGTTCACAACACTTCAAAATTGATATACGTCGTTCATTCACCAAACACTTTTGATATCACGCTTAAACCACTAAACCGATTTGACTCAAAATTTATATATAGAAGCTTAAAGACGTTCTCTATTACAGCTTCATTCTATTTTTCCAAAATATTTCGAATTTGGTTGTGGTAGTTCAGAAAACTCCAAAATTAGGATACGTCATTCATTTACTAGATATTCGTTGATCCCACGCTTGAACCGCTGAACCGATTTGACTCGAAATTTATATTTAGAGACATTAGGATGTTGTCTATAACGACTTAATTCCATTTTCCCAGAATTTGCCAAATTTGGTTTTGACTGCTCACAAAACTACAAAGTTTGCATACTTCGTTCATTTACCAAATATCCGTTGATCCCACGCTCAAGCCACCGAACCGATTTGACTCAAAATTCATATTTATAAACTTCAAGACTTTGTCCATAACGTCTTTATTCCATTTTTCCAAAATTTGCCAAATTTGTCACTAGTCGGAGCGCGTAGAATTAAAAGCGGCCAAAAGTAAACTAGACGAAATTAATAGTTGGAAATAAATAAAAAGTCATGGAAATGAATGGAAGATAGTGTTATTGTTTAAATAATAAAATAATTGTAGTGTTAGTGACTATTTTAGCGTCAGGTAATAGTAGAAAATATGAAGTAGTTTTATTAAATTAAATCAAAATTAAATCTAAATGGTATTGAAACTTAAAACAATCTTTCATAGAACTTTTTTATATTAGCTACAGGAGTACCTGAATAACGGTCAAGTGCAGGAGCTTTCGATTGGTACAAATGTCCATATTTTTGGGTTGAATTAAATTTTTCACCGAATTAAGAGTTTTTCACTGGCGCAGATGGCATACGACCAATATTTTATAGCATGATAGATGAACTAATGATTTTCGGCACTTTGAAGTTGGCTCTTGAGAACAAAAGAAAGATGCACTACATTCTTAAATTGCTACATTGGTGCCAATTTCAAGCAGTCGAACACTATAAAAGAATAAAATCCAGTTATAGAGTTCAATATGAAATTCCATCCCTATTTTCTCAATCTTATGGATGAAGTTTTTGCTTTAAATTTAAATTTAAACTGCCATCAAGTAGAGCCTGTTGAAAAAAAAATCTTCATTTCATCTTTTGGGGCAGAACTTGCCCTTCAAAAAGTCCAATAAGAATAAATCATCAAAATCAATTCACAATCAGCGAAAATATCGTGTAAGATATTTGAAGTTGGTTAAAAATAATCATTATGCCACTCTTACTCAGATACGGAGCTATAAATGGGCTTTTTGGACTGAAGTCCAAGGCCCCGTGGATATAAAGCGCTCCCAGCCCCCACTGAAGACAATGGACAATATTATAAATTATAAAAAAAAAACAATCCAAAATATTAAAAATTCCAATCATGAAGTTGACGACCCAAAAGTGATTTTGAATGAATAATAGCTATTTGTGTAATTAATATATAATATAGAACTTTATTGGACGAGCCGCTGGTTATGGACGAGCGAGCAGCGCGAGCGAGTCTAATAAGGAAGGCGAGTATATAAAGTTTGTTTATGTACTAATTACAAACAAAGCTTTATTTTCTAAAGACGCAGGATATCTTCTAAAAATATTTTTCAATTTCCCTAAACAAAAATTCGATAAGTAAACTTGGTGTGCTTTGCTAGTGTTGCTATTGTTACAATTGTTTTTCACTGTTTGTTTGCAGATGTCAAAAATATTAAATACAATTTAATAGAAGAAATAGATACTTCAGAAAGTGTAGAAGAGATTAAATACGATAGAAAAGAATAAATGGATACTTCAGAAAGCGTAGAACTGTTGGCAGCAAGTGCCAAAGAATCACAAATATTGAGAGAAAAATATTTTTGAAACAATAAGAATTTATCTTCGGGCCTGAATATTCGCGACAAAACCAATTGTAGTATTCATTGCGATAATAAATAATATCTTGATTTAATTGTTTGGATTTATTTCATGTTGATAAAAAAATCTATTTGTGTGACTTTTTTTTTAACAATAACAGTTCCGTCCAATAAAATAAAGTAAAAGTCCTAGCCCAATTAAGTGGCACATTATGATCACTAAATGCAACCATAAATTACATAATTATGATGCATATTTTATTGTCCTAATTTTATTCCAATATCATATACAAAGCAGTTTTTTGACAAAATGGCAATTAGTTTGAGACTCCCTATTATTGTTAATACAAGGCCCCACAAATGGACGGTTCGCACCTGCCCTTACTCCTCCCTAAAGGATTAAATTTTCTCATCAAATTCTAATGGGACCACCGTAGAAGTATAGCGTATTCAATTAAAAAGAATTTCAAAAATTGGTCAACAATTAGCGAATATATCGAGTAACATACCCACAAAAAAAATTGCTGAAGTGAAAACCTCGGGCATGGGGATATACCGTTTGAGCGCGGCGGTCAGTTTTGTCCTAATCCCATAGACCATTTGAGCATTTTTCTTTTAATCCCTACATACCATTTATTCTGAAATAAATGTATGTATCTTCTCTAAATGCCAAAAATTGTGAGTTAATATAATAAACGAACTTGGATAGTAATTCATTTTATTTTATCATCGTAAGAATAATGAAAAAAAAAACACTCCAATTGGACTATTTTTGTAAATGAATAATGTAGGGGTAAGTAAATAAATTGATACCAAAATATAACATTCTCATTAATATTCATTCATTAATATTGTTTACTATTACATATTTATATGACCAACATTAAATCTTTGAAAAGGAAACAATGTAATAATAATTTAATAGAATTTTACAGAAAGAGGAAGATAACAAGAATTGATTTTCTAAAAACTATCAGTTACGATTTTTCGAAAAAATAATATAAATATTTATGTAAATGATGACGAGTTTTCAATAAAATGAATTATATTAGTTATAAGAGTGTAAATCGTCGTTATTTGTTTATGATAAAATAAAATGAATTGTTATCCAAGTTCGTTTATTATATTAACTCACAATTTTTGGCATTTAGAGAAGATACATTTATTTGGGATCAAAAGATTAGAGTAATAAACTTGGCTCAAACGGTATATAGGAATTAAGAGAAAAATGCTCAAATGGCCTATAGGATTAGGACAAAACTGAGCGCCGCGCTCAAACGGTATATACCCAAAACCTTACCTTTTTTTGAAGTCGGTTAAAATTATTCTACTAATGGCCAGTTGCACCACCGTCACTTAATTTTAAGTGGAGTTTGATATCTATGGCAACTATTGTATGGACAATTGTTATTACGGTTATTATTCCTCCCTTAAAGTTAAGTGACGGTGATGCAACTGGTCATAAGGCCTATTATTTCAAGTCTAGTTTAATTTCTAGAACACTTAAACTCAGCGTAATGACTACGGTAACTTTTGTTTCAAGAATCGTTGCTGCAAATCAAAAATTAGTTTAGTTTTTGTTATTCGAATTGACATACTGGGACATGAATTAGTTTTAAATGTGGCTACAAAGGTTAGTTGTTTTGGATTTAATTTTCAATACATTTATAATAGGTAATAACCACGAAGGAGAATAATAGAGGAGCGGACACTCAGTTGGAAAACATGAAGCCTAAAATGTAATGCGGCAGACGTGAGAGAGACAGCGAGAGCGGGCCCAGCTTTGCATGCTTCATATACAGAAATGAGATTATATATGATTTTTTTTCAATAAAAAACAATTGCCAGATAAATTCAATATTTTTATTACGTTAAATACTTTATTATTTATTTAATTAAAGGCAAAAGTAAGAGAAAATTAACATTTCTATTTATTAAAATCTGCAATGAAAAAGTGCATTATTATGAAACATGTTTTATAAACGTCTTTTTGGATAAGAGTTTTCTAATTATGAATAACAGATACATAAACAATTTTATGAATATTTTATATTACAATAGGCGTAATAAAATTGAGAAAATATTAACAAAAAACTTAGCACAAATCTCCTAACTTGCGTACATCCGTGATATTTATGGGAAAATCCCGTTCATTTTTATATTCCTTTCTGAAAACAAAGTATTTTGTCTCCAACATCTCATTCATGGAAATTTGTTTTTCTTCGATGGATATAATTTTCAAATCGAAAAAATTCTTACAAGTCTTCTGAATCCAAGATTTGCTTTGGATTCAAATTTATTTCTAGCGTTTATGTGTCTTCTACTAAAAATAAAAAATTATTTTAATCGAACAAATGGAAGAGTAATTCTATCTACATTTTAATATCTTTCTCTTTTTTGCACAGCTTGGGCTTTTTCAAAGATCCATCCTGTTTTATAAGAGATTTCCTTGTTTTTTTAGAGACGCTTAAGTATTTCGGGCAATTTGGAAAAATACTCGGACATGCATTTTCTTTTAGTCGGAAATATTTGAACGGTATCTGTAATAATGTATTTGTCACATAATTGAACAATTCCATACTATACTGTACGGTGAATTTGTAAACAATTATCACATCTCTATTGATTTCAAAACATAAATAGAAATATTTATATTCTTTATTGATAAGAACTTTTCTTGAAGTTGAATTTTTTACTAAAAGTTTAGATTAGATACGATCAATAATTTGAAACATTGATATATCCTTTAAATTTAATATAATTTTAAAATAATTTCTTCTCACTTTTACATCTCTATACGAGCATTCTTTTATGATATCTTCGCCACTTATTTAATAAAATATCATCTTAAGGTGCATAAAATAGGGAAAATTTCTCTTTACATGTTCTGTTCCAGTATCACAATTTGTCACAAAACATTTTCTTCCCATTTTACAATATATTTTCACATGAAAATACTAAATAAACCGAACCTAGCCATTTAACTCCATACAAACATGGGCCCGCCTCAACCTATCTCTCAGTTACTTTCTCTCTCTAACAATATTACATTTTTGGCTTCACTTTCGCAACACAGTTGAGATAGGGAATTGCATAGGCATGGTAATAACTAATAAGTAACTGACAGTTTATGATATTGACAGACAGTTGAGTATGATTTCTGTGCTGATGTAAACTGGCTTAATGCTAGTTTATGATGTATTCAATTTAGGAATTTACATTTAGAAATTTAGATTAATGGTTTTAGAACCTCATTCTCGTTCATTTTTTGAAATATAACCTAAAATTTACTTTTTGAGTAGCCATTTTACATCGCCAAAATTGTTTTATTTGCACAAATTATTGAATTTTGGTTTGATTTATAACATTTATCACATAAATATGGGTGCTCCTCCACCATATTCATGATTTAAATATCATTTCTGTAACAGTAGTCAATTTGGAATTTCTGACATGTCAACCAATGTCTACGATTGGCTGGATTTATAATTGAGAAAATCTAAATTTGTAAATTGAATCCTTAAGGCTGGTTTATGATGGATTTAATTCAGGAATTTACATTTAGAAATTCAAATTCATAGTTTTAGATCCTGATTCTCGTTCATTTTTTTTAATATAACCTAAAATTGACTTTTTGAGTAGCCCTTTTACATCGCCAAAATTATTTATTTGCGCAAATGATTGAATTTCGTTTTTATTTATTACTTTTATCATATAAATATGGATGCTGTTCCACCATATTCATGATTTGAATATCTTTCCTGTGACAGCTGTCAATTTAGAGTTTCTAGTATGTCAACCAATGTCGACGATTGGCTGGATTTATAATTGACAGAATCTAAATTTGTAAATTAAATCCATCATAAACCAGCCTTTAGACTTTCATAGCAAACCGCCGGATAAACAAGTGGCAAGCGCAACTGAGTAATATGCGCCAAGGACGTAGTGACATCTCGTGGAATTTCTGGACGTTCCTAAGCCATAATTCACAATGGGCGTAGCATAAGAAGTACATAATATAATTCTTATGAAAATCTTATGCGTGTTCACAATGAGCATAGCATAAGTAAAGCATAAAAATTATTTTATAGGGATATTGCGGTCTGAGTTGGTTATAAAATATAGGTACTTTTAGTTTTTAGTATCTGTCACAAATTAAATCACTTATCCTAAACAATGCTTTGCTTTATTTTTGTTTTGATTCGATTATTTTAAAAACAGCTTTTTTAAAGACTCCTTTTTTTCAAATTTTATATTTGAAAATATTTTTCATTGCTTCTGGTTTTGTTTTTTATATTAAAGCTCTTAGTTTAGGGCATTACTTTTGTTTCTGCACATATTTGCAATTAAATGTCATTTTTGGAAGACGAAATTCGTTTAGTATTGTTATTAAAAAAAAATTATAAATATTCCTAGCCACAAAAACAAGTTTATTTTCATTCATTTGACACATTTACTGTCTGTGTCTGTAAAAATATATTGGACATGCGCATTAAGAAAATATATGCGTAGGAAATACGTAAAGTTGAAATGATTTAAACTTTCTTATGTAGCTCTTATGCACTACGTAAGCATAAGAAATACGTAAGAGCATTGTGAACACGGCCATAAGAATCGCACATGTTCAACTTTATGTCCTATGTATTTCTTATGTACTTCTTATGCTTACGCCCATTGTGATCTTAGAGCTTTCTAGAGACTTCGAGAAACTCTAAGCGGGGATATTTAAGAGCCCAGACAAGATCGAGCCAAGGAATTATTGTAGTCCCGATACGATGCAAGATTGGAAATAAATGTTAATGTGTAAATAATAAATAATTATAGTATTTAGTTTAGCGTTGATTATAAGTAAATTTTCAAGTAAAAATGAATTTATTAAGCCCACAAACGAGTTGAGTTTCGTTTTCTTAGAATTTTGCCATGAAAGTTGTTTTGGCAATAAACTTTTATTCCGCACTCAGTGAGCATACAAATGAATTCCGCATGTTATGCAGATGAATGCGTACGTGCGATTTTTCAGGCCGCTGGTCTGTTGGCCCCACTATAATAATAAGGTTTGGTTTAGGAATTTACACCTGAGCTTCTGTTGTTACGCAAATCGTTCTCAGAAAATTAGTTTAACCTCCGCAGTTGAACGCTGTTTGTATGAATAATAAAATGCCTAATAAAGTCAGGAATATATTCACATACATCGAACAGAATGTTTCCAAAGATTTTCAAGAATTCGACAATGTGAAAAAAAAATAGATTTATTTGGTAGCCGCCATCTGTCGTCTTTTTATTTAAACTAAACCCGCATGGAATGCGCACTAACTCCGCCTTTACTGTAGCATTACAAATTTCAACTTTTTCTAAAAATTTGTTTTAGGTATTACGTCTTGTTTATAATAAAAGGTAACAGAAGGTGAGAATAAATCATTATCCTTGGTGGATACGACAGAAGAATAAAAATGTCCAAAATAATTATAATGCACAGGATATCCGCAAAATGACCGCAGTAGTCATACATTCTATTATCAATAATGAATTAATTTTATGGTTGCCTCATATATTTTCTACTGATGAATCTGAATTAGAATTTTATTTAATAGTTTGTTTACTCATGATTAGATGATAACAATTTTTTGCGTCTGTTCAAATTCCAAGTTCATGGAATGTATTGCCGACTTGACACCAGCTTTTAATTTTTTTCCTAGTTGTACAAGAAGATTAACTTATATGACAATTGAATTTTTTATTTAACTATTATTTTAATATACCAATTATAAATAATTCATCAGTGGAGTGTTTTTTCTTGCGACGTAAGACCAGGCGGAAAATTCCGCATTTTCTCAACATGTCAATAAAACTTTATGTATTTTCTCAAGTAACAATTTGTTTTGATCCAGTGTTTATATTATTTCTATGTCCTTCATAACGGATATAGGCTCTAAAATTTTAAGGAGGGACACACTTTTTGGTATATTTAGGCATGACGTCACCGGAAACAAAATCTCAATAAGAATTTATCTTACGGATGACGGATATTATCATTTATAATCTACATCCGTCTAGCAGGCCGCGATAAGCATAATATTTGGATTTGCATTTTCTCAAGATTACCAACACAATTTCAAGTTTTGCAAAAAACCACAAATATATTATAAAAACGTAGTTAGAGTTCCAGGGCAGAATTTAACTACAATAATGCAGCATCAAGTATAATCACTACCTAGAAAGCATTCCGAACAAAATATCTGCACAATTCATGGGAAAAATTCTCGCTGAATAATGCTCAATGCTCCACATTCATACACAGAATAAAAAAAGTTGCATCATCAGAAAATCATCTGACTTATTCAAGGCCATCGATTCACTCGAGTTTTAAATTAAACACAAGTAAAATAAACTAGAAGATGCAATTACATTGCAATTTTATGAACAATATCGCCACAGCTGAATTGCAATCAGATAAGGAGAACTGAATAATTGCTTCAATTAAAAATTATAAAAATGGGTGCACTTAATCGAACATACCACAGAAATTTATTTGTGAATTAAAATTTATAAAAGGTGTCCCAAGAATTATTACTGCAATTTTATTTATCTGAGATTTATAATTGCTCATAGCCTTTGTGGATTAGATTATTCATCATGGAAGTGCCGCAAACCACTTTTCCTGCATGATTTTGTACGATTTTAAAAGACAATTAACCTTCAAGAATAGCTGAAATTTGTTGCCTGCTTTATCAGTGAATTTAAACGTGGACGGAATCACCTGGGAGATGAACAGAGACATTAGTTACTAGAGTCGAAAATTGCTGAAGGAAAATTTTTTACATGAATCGAGGGTGCAACTAGTTACCAATCTACAGTTTAGATTTTGCCCCAAATGACTGATTCTGTCAACCTCGAAAAATTAAGTAACAAAATTAATAATACTGTGTATCAACATTTGTTAAAAAGGGTCAATTTTTGTATACGACAAAACGGTGAAAATTTTAAGCAATTTGTTCGATTTCCACGATTAAATATTGGACAGCTCAATTTAAATGCAGTTTTAAATACACCGTCAGAAATAATCGATTAAATTCATGAAATAACAATCGACAATCGACGAATGACCAAACCCGAGATAGTCAAGGTTATGGGCATCTCAACTAAATCGGGTCACCCATTTGTTCTCACTCAAGCGACAACAAACGATTTTCGAAGCTATGTTTGGCCATGTTCAACCGAATAAAAAGGACTTTTTTGGCCATTCCGTAACCATGGATGAAACGTGGTTCCACCACAACTCACCAGAGTTTGAAAAACAGCCGAAAAAGTGGTTTGCTCCTGGCTCCTGTTTATGGGGACTTTGTGCATTCGATTTCCACGATTAAATATTGATGCCGTTGAAAAGAGGCCACTACATCAGAAATAATCAATAAAAATCATGGAATAACAATCGACGATCGACGAATGACCAAAGCTGAGATAGCTGAGGTTATGGGCATCTCAACTAAACGGGTGCCGCATTTTCTTTCAGATAACAACAAACGCGATCGCTAGATCATTTCGGAAAATTTTTTGGCCATGTTCAACCGGAAAAAAGAATTTTTGGGCAGTTTCATAACCGTGGATGGAACATGGATTCATCATAACTCACCAGAGACTAAAAAACAGCCGAAATAGTGGTTTGCTTTCGACTCCTATTTATGGGAACTCCGCACATGTGAATTCCACCATTAAATATTGATGTCGTTGAAAAGAGGCTACTACATCAGAAATGACCAATAAAAACCATGGATTAACAATCGACGAATGACCAAGCCCGAGATAGCTAATGTTATGGGCATCTCAACTAAATAGGTGTCACATTTTTTTTCAAGCAATAACAAGCATGAACATCTGATCATTCCGAAAAAATTTTATTGGGTTACTCTTACATTTGTATATCTAAGGGCACCCTCAAAATTCAAGTTTTACTGGTGCAGTCGTCTGTAATAAATGTTTAGAACTCAATAGTTTTGTTTTCATAGCCAGCTTTAATTTCGAGTGAAATATTTTAATATTTTCTTCAATATCTCGACTTCTGTTCAGTTTGGAAGGTATAACTTATTGGACTTTTTCAAGCAAAAATTATATCCTACCAAACAGCATAAAAATATACCAGGGAGTACCATTAAAAAAAATTTATGTAGCTTACTAGAAACACTAGCAATTTTATATAAAAGATGTTTTTGTATATCTATTCTGAGAAAAATTGCGTTGCCTAGTTCCGTTTACACTCTGTATAGATGTGGTCAAGTATAAATAATAGAGCTATCAAATTAATATTTGAAATACCTCGAAAATTCTTTAAGAAAAAAAATTGGCCCCCTGCATGAACACTTTCTGAATAACCGTTCCGATAAACAAATATGCTGCCTGTTTCGAGTAATGGTTTCAAATAGTGGATAAGTGTATTCAGGTTAGAGGGAATTACCCTCCAATTTTCTTGGTGCTCACTATCTCCAAAACAACCCTTGTGGAATCCTTGAGGCTAATTTCTAGTAACAGATCATGAGCTGGCCACTGATTTATTTTTTAAATAAATAAATGAACAGAAAAACTACTGATTCTGCTAAATGTATTAGATCATTTGTCATTTTCTATAAATGGGAAACGGACACCTACTGAATTTATATATTAGCAATGAAAAAATTATGTTTATAAACTTAATTCAAGGAATAAAATGATTGTATAAAGTACAAAAATTATCAACTCCAGAACAAGGCAAGGTATGTCATCGAGTTAAAAATAATTATTGATAGTTTTTCATCACTCGTATCTTATGGTGGCATGCGACCAAATCTATAAATTTTATAGACGTATATAAGTTACACATTATGAACAAAATCTGGTACACTTATATAAAAAGTTTTCAACTTGTAAAACAATTTTGTAATGTTTGGGCGAAATATTGATAATATTGTTCAGTGCCAGTATTTTATTTTACCTATGAATGCATTTATTGCATTCTTATGCATATCGATACGTCAATAAAAACGTCAAATTTTTACGAGTGAGCACTTACTTAACCTATAAAGATCAAGGGTAAACATTTGCACATAATACAAATGGTACTTTCTTTATTTAATTTTTAGCACTAGAACATAATGTGGTTTTCGAATTATCTACATTAGTAATAAGCTAATTGGTGACTAAGAAGTTAAACGAATTTAATAAGTCTAATTTTTTGGGCACTCATTTCGTAAATTTAAATTATACGTGCGGTAGTAGATAATTATGTTAATTTTTTGTTTTATTACTGGGATTACTAGAATGACGTTTTAAAACACGTAGATTGACTTTTTTTGGTGATGTTTTTTTATGAAAGATTGGTAGGATTGTAATATTGGTTTTTAATAGACTGTAATTTAATAACGCACACAATTTGTCTAAGCGTATTGTCAGGCATAAATTCAAATCTAAATATTTTACAGCGTCTTCTCAAACATTGAATATTTTTCTGAATTAAAAAACGAACTTACATGATTTCGTACCAAGGCGGTTCACAGAGCTGCACTACCTCAAATCCTACCGGCATTGCACATTTATTCACAAATATTCGCCACAAATTGTAACATTTCTTGCACAGTTCTATTTCGCACCATGCGGTCAAGAATGTTTCTGCCAGTAAGAAATGCAATGCGTATATTCCACCTGTGTGTGTGTAGGATACACACGTGTTGTGTATGTGCGTGTGTATAAACACAGGTGACCTTGACGTAATGTGACACCAAGGTCATAGCGAAGCATGTATAGGTAAAAATATTTTGATCCATTTTTTTGGATTATTTTTTGTCTAGACAGCTGAGAATTTACAATCAAGTTTTTATAAAGAATTTTCACTCCAGTTAATATATTTATAAACATTTATATCAAATTTACTACTTTTATTATTGATATTTTTATAGCTTTTGTAATATGCTTAGTGACGTCATAAATAGGGAAATCAATTCTTACATTCATTTCATTCATAAAATTATAACTATATTTTGCTGTGTATAAGCAATTGCTAAACTAAAATTATTTAAAAACCATGTTCAATTAAAAGAAATTTCAAACAAGAAGAAGCTCATTAAAAAACAATTGCTACTCTTGATGTTAAAGTTATGCACATGCTCAAGATAAATGACTAACATCACGACTTTATTTAAAATTGAAATAAAATTGCTTTACAAATGCGCTTTCAACAATTAAAGTTCTGTGAAAAGATCATATTTTATAAGGTATGCTTAGATTTCTGGCTTTTTTATTCAAGTTTCTTTACTTGGAACATAACAAATCTTCATTATATTATTTGAATCAATTAAACAAAATTATTTAATTCAATGGAACAGCATTCAATGACCCCTAACATTTGTTTGAGAGGAAATGATTATACTTCATACTTGATAAGGGGACATGTTAATAAGGGAACATAATATTAAATACACATTTCATTCTGATCATTCATAATTATTGTCAGCACCGGAAATCCACATTCAATTTAAATAATTAAAATTTGCTTGTTTTCTTAGGCAACTAAAAAAGTCAACCCTGCGTATTACTACAACATTCAAATGTATTTCAAAATAAATATATAAGGGTAAAATGCTTAAAACTGACTGGATTAATGAATTTTAGTATTGGAAATAAGGTAATTCAGTTAATTATATATTTTTTTCTTTTTTAACTCAATAGTTTCGGCTACATCTTAGCCATCTTCAAGAGCTAAAGGAATTATTTGATTTGAATTCGATTTTATATATGTATTTTAATAGCTAAATTAAATAGGAGGGAGAATATTTCATATTCGCTTGTTGTGACTCTACATTTTCCACAGCTGTGACATCACTTGGAATACTGCGAATTGTTTTTATCGAAATTAAAAATGAAAAGTGTCAAGTTTTCTCATTTTTTGTACCAAGATGTTTAAAATTACTAAATCTATCATAATAAAAATAGGGAATAAATGGGAGATTTTTTTTCTGAAAGACCATATTGGAAAAAATTGGTATGAATGTAGTGAAAAACCAAGGAGACAGTGCCATCACTGATGTCAATTTTTTATTTATTTCCCGCCATGTTGCCCATGACTATGTACTCAAAAACTGTGGTGGAACTACAACGACTTGACATTGACATTGAATTGATTTTTACTGTCAATGTGCCACACAAATTGGACATGTTTCCAGTTAATATTTGTAATAGGGACATAATAGGGATTAGGTCAGGTTATCCTTCTATTAAAATAAGATCTATGACACATGTCCAATTTGCATGGCAATGTCAAGTCGTTGTAGTTCCAGCTCTGGTCTGTCAAAATCGATTTTCACGGTAATTTTGTATTATATTCTATATTTAAAAGGCGTGTGACATCAATAGGATACATTCATAAAGATAATTTTCGCGGCAGACAAGACATTATTACTCAATATACCCTAAAAATCACGTTTTCAATTCGAAGTTTTCTTTATTTGTCATTCTTCTTTAGTCTACAGCCCACGTGGTATCTCATTGATCAACAGATCTGTCCGAAGAATAATCCGGTAAATGTAGCTATATTTGAATCAATTATTCCGTTGCGCTAATTTTTAAAGTACAAAATTCAATGTTATTGAATATTTTAGCACATCTGCTCTTTTTTTGTAGTTACATTACTTCAGTCAATTTTCTCTGTTTCAATTTTACAAACAAATTTTGCAATTGCTATAACATTTACAGTAAACTAATACTACGAAACATAATTGACATGACTTTATTGAATAATATTTCTCATATTTTCTGTGCTTACGTTTAAAGCAAATGCAAACACTATAACAAACACATCTCTAATGCCCACTTATACGACACTTTGTTAAATTTTAACAAACTGTTAAAACCTTTGACAGTCTGCTAAATCATAAAATTCGTTTCACGAAGCTTTGTTAAATTTGTCAACATGTTAAATCAGTCGTTAATTTAACACGTACTCTGTAGTCGTTTTAAATATTTAACAAAGTGCTATTTTTGACACATGTGAAATATTTGTCAAGATACAGTCGAGTTTGTTGTCTAATATATTTTATAGAATGTGAGTAATCAGCAAAATTGATATTACAATAAGCGCATATGATATCCTAACTAATATTATTGACTTGGTAATAAATAGCTCGTTACAATATGATCTGAGTCGGAAAATTCGGATGAAGAGTTATTCGATTTAATAAAAATAATGCGGTAGCAATTTTCGATTATATTTATGAGAATTTGAATAGAAGCATCGACAGAAGTACTTGATCCAGTTGGTTCAATATAACAGTTTGTTCTTGATTTCTTAGATTTTACGCAACTGGTACATTTCAAAGCGTATTAGGAGACCACATAAATCTAAGCAAATCAAGTGTTTTCGAATAATAAAGAGAGTAACTCATCAGATTGCTCGCTTAAAGCCATTGTATTTAAGAATACCTACACAGCAAGAAATAAATTAAATAAAGAAACAGTTTTTTTTGAGGTCTTTCTACAGTACTGTAATTTGGTTCCAAATTTTCTTCTTATTACTTGATATTTTGAAGTTCTTGTTTCTCCCTTTCCGTATAATTATGTCCTCTGATTTGAAGCATCTTCATAATAGTGTTGGATTAAACAAGAATATAATATAGAACTCGTTCCTGAGCTTCGGAAAGAATACATAAATTTTGAAGTTGTCGATTATAGACAGAGCTTTTTTGAAAAATTTTTTGCGTGAAGCTAGCTAAAAAGTACCAGAATGAATAGAAATTTACCAAATAAAATTTAGCATTCTTGTTACTTAACTACGGTGCTAAACTGACAATTCATGGAACGTAGAAGAAATTTAACAGTTTGTTAATTTAACAAAAGGCGAATTCTGGCGATGGATGCAAATCCATGAATCCTTAATTTTTTTTCCAACTAATGACGTCATGTTTCCATACATACGTCACAGCTACAATACCTCGCCAGAACGAAATATTCCATCATATTCCATGATATCAGAGTTGAAGTTTAAATTTTTTAGGTTATTTACTAGTCATTACTATGAATTCAACATTAGTAGCTTTGGTTGCAAGTTTTGAGTTTTTCTTTGATAACAATGAACTTTTTATGTTTGACAGTGAATATCAGTAATAGTTAATTTCAAATTTTCAAGTTTGCAAAGAAAGACATAACCGAATAGGAAATATTACGGAGAAGTAATTTGTACTTATTCAGAAAAGAACTTTTATAGACACTTCAAAATGAGTCAAATCTCTTTTAATTAACTTTTTTAAATCATTGAAAATAAATGCTTGACAGAAGAGTGAGAAAGAACGACATTTGGAAAAGGATAGGCTACATGGAAGCAGCTCGCTTGCAGTATCCATGAATCTGTGGGATTACTAACTCATGACGTCATGAGTTCATCTCCAGAATTCTGAATATTCCATGTTTCCCACGAACACAAACTCGAATCCATCGCCAGAATTCCCTTAAAGATGCTAACTAACATTAGATTTAAACATGCTTTCATGAAACCGGACATAAATAATATATTTTTTTCTAAATTTCAATTTGACATTATAACAATGAAATGAAAGAATACCAACAATTATAATTTTTCATATAATGATCAGGGGCTTGTCACACAACCTCAGCAAGGTACAGAGCAACGACAATAACATCATAGTATTTTACAATAATAAGAAAGTAAACAATATATTCAGTAAATTGAAAGAACACAAATTATTATTTATCAGCAGAATCAAAACAAAAACCTCAAACAGGATGAAGAAACAACTAGCCAAGGCTTTCCCTCTGTATATTTTCGAACTCAAAATTATCAAAAGATGATAGAACAGACTACCAGAAACAAAAGATGTGAAATATGTGTTGAAAACAAAATCAAAACAAAAAACTAGACTAGAGAACGAAATACAGACAAGAATAAGAATCCCATCAAAGATAGAAAATTAATTTCAAAACTTAGCTGGAAACAAAACTTCAAATAAAAAAAAATGAACAATCCGAATGCTATACTAAAACCTTGTCGAGCTGTTTTTTCTTCAAATTTCTTGAAAAATTGAAAATATAAGAGCTTGAATTTTAGAATGCTCAATAATTTTTGCGTAACATAGCTTGAAAGAAAACATATGCAGACTGTAAACGATTACAAGAACATCCATCGAAAAGATGGAGACAAATTTGGGCTCCATCAACAGAGGGTACACCTTAAATTGCGAAAATAAACAGGCAAAAATGTCTATTAGGAGAAGAAAACAAGATAGTCGCGCGTAGCCCTGGAATGCGTAAAAAATGTAGAAACACTTATGCACTAAAAAAATATATTACAAATAGGTAATCAAACCTGTCTATAATAGATTAAAACTAATTCTTACAAGAAGGATGAAGTTCCATTAAAGTTTTTAATCGCATGAAAATTACAGTAATTTTTTTTAATCATGGTAAAAAACTCCTATCATTTCTTTTTAACGATATTCGGTTTTTCCTTATTATTTACCTAATTGTCAATGGGAATTTATTTGTTTTGACAGTTTTTAAACATGAATATCTCAAGGGCAACGTATAATCACTTCATATTTTTATAATTATAAGTGAAAAACACTTACCTTTCAGTAGTAGGATCTGCACAATTAAGAGGATATTTCAATTCAATGATTTCTCCATTCTTTTCCTTCAGTTGTCCTTGATTTTCCATGTAATACTGCACTAATTCCGAGAGGGATGCGAATTTTTCTCCACCATATAAGTCATAAAAATCGCCAGTATTTTGTATTTTTATGTGTGTCACTTCACCATTTCTTCTGAAAGATAAAACAAATTATCAAAAATAGTCTTGATGGAATCTTCCAGCTTGATATCCGAGGGATGATTTTTACATTAATTTTGCCGAGTGAATAATTTTTGTACCACTGTACCTCACTGAAAGGGTGAAGTCTCCTGGATTACTAGTACTTGGTCTCGCAAGAAAACTACCATCACAACCAAGTTCCATTAATAGTTTTTCTGCATCTAACCCAGTTAGGCTTGGATGGAACCATCTACAAAGAAAACATACATTAATTCATATTTTAAAATGTTTAAGCAAACAGTGCATATCATGAACACGATTTTTTAACATTAAATATCCATATGAAATTTCACGCATTTTGTATGAATATCAATAACAGATACCAGTTGCTCAAGGAATTGATTGACACAATTTCTAGATATTTTCATCAATAATTCAAAATTTAGCAATTAAAAACCAGCTTACAAAATTTACAACATTTTACTGTAAAGATAATTTTGAATTTGAATTTTAAATTAAACGATTTTGTTGAAATTTGTATAAATAATTGGCCTTATTTTTTATTAAATAATTTCCGCAAAATGTTGTGGAGTGAACTTGACTTTTTTGACAGTTTTGGAAACAAAGAAATGTTTGACGATTATTTGCTACTTAAATCACTCAAATATAATATCAAAAATTAATAAACAGTTACCTTCTTGAAGCCATTGTTAGTTATAAAATAAAACTATAAATTCTACACATAAACAAAGATTAAATGTTTGTTACTATCCGCACTACACGCCATTTTTGAAGTCTAACCATTTTCACGAACAAGCTTGTTTCAAGCTGCTTAAATCAACCAACTTTCTTTTCACAAAAGTGTAATAAATCAGCGGTACTTATCATGTCTAATAAAGTTAAAAGCCAATAATTAGTATAAATATAGTTATCGGGAATGTTTAAAATGTATCAGGTGATAGAAAAATTTAGAAATTAGGTTGGGAATGATTACGAAAGTCTACATTGTTTAAACCGTTTGTTACTCACACAATAGAAAATATATTGTGGAAAGTTGCCTGCTAATTAGCATATTGTTTCATTTAAATTAAAACAACGAATATTTTATGCTATGTTTATTATTACATTACAGTATCTACAATTTAAGTTGCGGTGCGCTATCATGTAAAGTATCAGAAGAACCTTCAGCTAGTAAATCTTTTTTCATTGTTAGTTCACGTTTTTGTTGTTCTGGTCTAATAACTGAATAATATCTGTAGAACCTCCAACCCAAATGACATGTCCCGTACAGTGTGACTCCTATACAAGCACACACAAAACCTTTATGCAATACATTTAAAAATGTATTCGCACGAGGTCCTTTACGCATTATGAATCAGAATTCTGAAATTAACATGAAATATTATAGGAAAAAGGCAAGATATTAAAACGTACATAACCTCTTTTCAATCTGTCAACTTTTACATAGCGTAATGTTGCGAACGCCCGACCGAAATGAAGTTGCTCACAATTTTTTTCAAAAAAATTTCAAATTATTAGTAAAATTATAATAGGATTGTTTGGGAAGCGAATAAAATATATTTTATACAAAGATTTATTTATATTTTAATATTAAATGTATAATATGCAATACTAATTATTACAACAGAACGAAAATTCACTTGTTTTTTGTAAATGAATTTTCATTCTGCTATAATTATTACTTAACTCCTAAGTATAATTATAAAATGTTTCAAATGATTAAATATTTAAAAGATATGGTAATTTTTTTGAATTAAAATACTTGACAAATATTAAAACTAGATATAAGATTTATTAAATTATAGTAGCATCTCTGCCGTTTGTTTTAAATTAATTGAAATTATAAATGCAAAACTAAATAAATTCTTTGACACTCATCATCATATATACATTCTCATTCATTCAAATATACATCTGATTAGTACTGCAATTTAGTGCAAATACAGAAAATTAAAATCTATCAAAAAGGCTGAAACAAATTTTAACAGATTGTCATGTTTTTTGTGTATAAAATGTTTATTTTTTGGTTTTTCTCAATAATCTGTCAAAATTTGTTATACAAGATAACCACATATAAATAATTAAAATAGTGAACACTCAATAATTTAAGTAATTGCAATACAAATCAGTCCTTCCTAGTACTTCTGATTCCCAGTAATAATATTGCCTGCGTTGTTGACTTCACCTTCCAGTCATACATTACAAACAATTTAACTAAAAATCAAAGCTGGAAGATATTAAAAATTATTACTTTATTATATTATAAACCAACACTCAATATCAACAATTCCAATAATATATACATATAGAAAAGCACCTGTAATAGCTGTGAACAGTTTTACCCAGTTCTGGGTACAGGAGCAATTCTTGATACTGAGTGTTGTGAATGCCCCCGCACCTTGTTATGCTATCAAATTAATTCTGTGCGACTTTTAGTAAATTATCAATTTGAATAAAAAGAATTATTTTTTAATTAGCGCGTAAAAAATCCAAAATCGAGACAGTTCAATTATGAGAATCGCCCAGAATCAAGTGATAGACCATTGCATTAAAAATTTAGACACCTCACTCAAAATCCAGGTGTAAAATGTGTTATTGTAAGACAAATATTTCAAACCTGTGTTATTTATTTTGTAGAAGCAACACAGAATCGGTTAATCGTCCGATTTCTAACCGTGTTTATGAAACCATTAGCAAAACACAGTGATGTCATGAAATATTTTTGAATGTAGTTTACCTTATTTTAGGCTGCGGAAGAATGATTAGTCAAATTCATTGTGCGATAGTACAAAATAAATACATCTTTTATTACTTATAAAATCAGTCATACCAATTTCACAAAATAAAACCCTGTTTGCGGGATACATTTATAATTTAATATCTTATAAAAATAAAATTCAAATACACTTGAAATAAAAAAAATATGAATACTTGGACGATGCAGAATATATTTTAGTTGAATGTTAAAAATTGGATAACTACATTCAAAAATTGAGCGAGTTGGAGTAAAACGAGACTGAGATGATTCAGTCAGAAGTTTACAGCAAGACGCACTTTCTACGTTTTACGGGTTCTGGTGGCTCGAGAGCAGCAAGTATAGCTTCATCAAACACGTTCTTCAGGCCTTTCTGTGAAGCAAATTATCCAAAAATTATCTCTCAACGATACGTCGACTTCAAGGAGATAATGAATACGTTTCACTAGGCGATCGCAACGATTTGTTCACGTTTTTGCCGTTCCACTAACATATAATTGCTATAATTGATGCTTCAAATAAAACGATGCGAGTGTCTGCTAAAAGTAAATCATTAATAAGATTAATGACGTGATCTATGACTTATCGATCTTGAACACAAAGACTGCGATCATTTTGTGGAACATTGAGACATGAGCGTTGCGGCCGCCTAGTAGAACGTACCCTATATTCTAATAAAATAGTTACTAGAAAAAAAAACAGATATTTTTTAACACTACCAAAATCTTTAAACTTGATATTTAGAATAGAAAATCGTAAAAAATCACGCCCATTATTTCGTGACAGCTGTAAACACTACACAAAATTACACTTTTTAGACATGATGCTTTTTTAACTGCCACCAGAAAATTAGCGCAATACTCAATTAACTCCCAGATAAATACATAAAGCGATTTTTGGCGATTCCAAGTGGAAGAGTTGAAAAAATAAAAAAATGTGCTAGATTATGCTGATGATGTGCGTGCCAGTATTGATCCATATTTCGAGCATCACTCGCACATCGTTCGGCCACATCTTTAGCTCAAGATTTCACATAACTCTATCTTTTAAGAATATGATTGTAATTGCAAAAATTAATATCATTCTAACATAATTTCTAATGATGAAAATTACATTACCGAAACCGGTCGTTTCATAATTAATAAAATAATGAAAGTTATAAATAAAAAGAGCAAAGTTTAAGACGTTATTTCTAATGTGAGTAATAAAATACAGGAATTCAGTCAATTATTTAATAATTCTTTCTTAACTTTAGAATTTCGGCTGCATCTCAGCCATTTTCAGAAGTGAAAAAAAATATTGTGTGTAAAATTGAATGTGTATGTGTTTATAGAACAGATAAATTTAAGGCTAAGCCGTAGTATACGGACGATACTGAAGTTTGCTACGAATATGGCAGAGGATTATAATTAAATTAAAATAAAACAAATCAATATCTGTATTTAATTTGATGTTTGAAGCATTCTTCTTATTAGAACGTGCATCCAGATTCTCATCAATTTTGCAGCCCGTACCATCCATTCACCCAAAAATATATTTTTGAGAATGATATTAATTATTTACATAATAAAAACCATGACATAATTGGGTTCATTGCAGACAGAAATGGGCATATTGCCAATTGTATCAGCACAAGTGAGGCTCAGCATAAAATATCAGGATACTTCGAATAAAATATGCCGAAGGAATATTTTATTATATAAATTTTGAGATGTTTAGGCGCGTTGCGGATTCACCAATTCCTGGCGCCGGAGTGTACGCTGATGATAAAGTTGGAGCTGCGACTACTACCGGCGACGGCGATATCATGATGATATTATTACCAAGGTGATTTAAATTATTACAGAAAGGCAATATTTAATATATTTTTTAGTTATCTTGCAGTTGAAGAAATGAGACGAGGCTCAAAACCAACTCGAGCCTCAGATACCACCAGAAGAGGAGTTATACGAAAAAATCCTACGTTTTTTGGGACCGTAATTGCTGTAAATAAAATGAGAATACGGGGCTGCTTGTCATGGCATGGAACGTAATTTAAAATTGAGAAAAGCTATTGTGAGAAAAACTTCTTGTATTTCCATAAAACAATTTCATTCGAAAGCGCAACAAAATACAATCACTTCGCACACGAAATACAAACAATATTTTTTCGTCAAATGTAAAAAAATAATAGATCAACAATAATTATTGTTTTATTCAGTAAAATGTAGGAAAAAATACAAACTATAATTAATTTGCAGTCACCTGGGTATTGTAACCAAAACTATGCGCAATTGTTGTTTGATAAATAAAGAACTGTCAACAATTAATTTTTATATTCAAAAATGAGTACTTTTGTATAAAAATTCATATTTCTTTTTTTGTTAAATACCTGTTTGTTTCTATCCTTGTAGCATTACTAAACTGTTTTATAGTAGATTAGGTGTGCAAAAATATGTTTCATTATTGTACTAGTGAAAAAAACACGACCTTTGCGCATCCACAACAATACAAAAATATCATGTTTTTTTGACAGTTGGCGAAAAAATAACTTTTTGTGTCGGTTTAGTGTAAAAAAATTAGTGGAAGTGCGGCAAGTGTTCAAGGACTGCATCGAAGATAAAGAAATTAGGATGTATTAATTAATTTTTTCTAGGTTTGTGAGACAAATTGGGTGTAAATCCAATAGTTTGAGACAGAGCTTGGATACTAAAAGGACCAAAAGTTTGAGATTACTGACAATGAAGGTATTGTGGTCTATTTATGGTTTATACTATAGTAAGGAGCTCCTTGCGCTAGCGAATTATCTAGTATATAGTTTAGCTTGAACAATTGCTGCGATTTATATATTATATAGATATTTGTTAGTCTTAAAAATATGTTTGAGAGCACATAAGGTGCTTCTCGGTACAACAGTATATGATTTTATGATTACGATTTTGAAATTGTGGCATGAAAACACATGAGGTGTTTCACTGCATTAAATAATAAATAGTTTTATTTTTAAGGGATATAAGGATTGTTACTTATTGTTGCGGTTTTGAAATTGTAGCTGATGTATCTGCGATTTATTGGATAAAAGATGGTTTAAGGTTTAGAATGAGAATACGTATGGTTTGTGTTACTCTTGTGGTCTTAAAATTGTGGCATGGAAGCACATAAGGTGTTTCTCTGCATTAATTGAAAAATAGTTTTAGTTTTAAGAGTAATAAGGATTGGTACTTATTGCTGCGGTTTTGAAACTGTGGTGTATCTGCAATTTATTGGATAAAAGATGGTTTAAGACTTAAAACGGAAAGAAAATACGTATGCTTTGTGAAATGGGTTCGATGCGGTGTTATTCTTGCTGTCTTGAAATTGTGGCTTGATAGGTTTCTGCGATTTATTAAACAGAATACGGTTTAAGATTTAAGTGGAAGAAAAAAGGCTTGATGTGGTTTTATTTTTACGTTTTGGAGTTGCATAATTTATCTGCGATTGATGGCCATTGCACCATCGTCACTTAACTTCAAGTGGAGATTAATATCTATGGCAACCATTGTACGGACAATTGTTACTATGGTTATTATTCCTCCCTTAAAGTTAAGTGACAGTGGTGCAATTGACCATGATACTAGTAATCAAAATTTTGAGGATTGGGGCACATGAGATGATTTTTTCCGATTTATTACAGAAAAAATGGTTCAGGTAGGACTAAAAAACTCCGCGGATGTAATGAGAGCTCTCAAAATTCTACAGGACTCATCAGATTAAAAAAATACAAAGTTGGCTTGAAAAACTAAGCATAGTTTATGTTAAATATATTTAAACATTATTTTTTTTCATATATTATAGTAATATACTGAATTTTTTCATTGTGAATCGTCCGGGAGGTTCACAAAGTTAAGAGCAACTATATCACATAATATACTATCCACAACTATCCTTTTCCTTTTTATGTTCTTATTGCTCAAGTTATTTGATTAGATTGTAATCCTTTCATTGTTGTCTTTACCTTAAGTTATTTGATTAGATTGTAATAGAGAGGTAATTTGCACCCGCTAAAAGAGTGCATAGTGGTTCTATCTCAATCAAGAATTAAGATAGGGCTCCCTGCCAAAGTGGAGCGACCTTGTCGTGGTGGCAGGGCTTAGCCATCACCTTTTGGTGATGGTGACCAACAGCTCCACATTTTTAAACTAAATTACTCTTATAAATTACAAAGCTTTCATGTGCCAAAATTTGTAATATCGAATCATTCTTAAATATTAGAAAAATAAAAACAGTTTACTTCAATTGGAAGCGAGTGTGAATTCCAGCAGCTCCACATTTTTGTTAGAGTTTGCAATTAATTAATAAAGATATTGCTTTTTGAAATGTGGTTGTGTGAAATAGATGTGCGCAAGTACAAGGAGTTCGCGCTAGAGCCAGCAATGTCGTGCGAGCGATGCAAGAATTACAACCAAGCCTACAGCATCCGAAATTCATAAATAGAAGATTAAAAAACGATTGATTAGAAGAAAGCGGTGGTACTCAGTCAAAAATCCTTTCAAATTTTTCTTATTTGAATGTTTCTGCAGAGTTTCAAGCCATTTAAAAGTAGAAGCTTTTAATACTCCATTTAAACTTGATTCTTAAATTTATAGAAATATGTCTCACCTGCGTAAGGGCGGAGCACTCGACATATTTAACAGCTTTCAGTTCTTTAGCCAATTTCTCTCCTTGTTCGAAACTAATTGGTTTTTGTTTATTTTTCGCTAATTTCTCAATTGTTGCAACATCATCACGAAGATCTATTTGAGTTCCAACTAACAAAAACGGCGTTTTTTGACAATGATGTGTTATTTCCGGTACCCACTGTGAAAAACGAAATTAAATATTGGGCGAAACATATTTTTGGATCGGTTATACCTTTTCTTTGACGTTTTCAAATGAGGACGGACTAACTACGGAAAAACAAACCAAGAAAACATCTGTTTGTGGATAGCTGAGCGGTCTGAGTCTGTCGTAATCTTCCTGACCTAAACAATTAAATATAAACAGTCAATAAAACATCCTAAAATATAATTTTTGTGAAGACTTACCAGCAGTATCAAATAATCCTAAGGTATATGGCTCTCCGCCAATCATAACAGTTACTGCATAATTATCGAATACCGTAGGTACATATTCCGAAGGAAATTTATTAGTAGTATAACTAAAATGAAAAGTATAATAGTGCCCAGTAATTAAAAAAAGTTCCTGAGGACTGGAACCTTACAAATCCGTAAATAAAACTATCACAAAAAACATTAAAAAGCTTTGATAATGGAAGTGTATTAAATCCGAAACATTCACAAATCAAAAGTAGGAATCAGGAATCTTCCAATTGAAGAGTTAAAAACCAATAGATTTTTTACCCAAACCTGTGATCTTTTCTGATGACTTTTTTAAAAGAAATCATAATATTTTGAGCCATATTTAATGAAAATGTGAGTTGACATGCTTATTGAGGTGCGCAAAATTTGTAGGTTACTGCTAAAAATCTTACCTTATAAGTAAACAAGTTTTACCTACGGCTCCATCGCCAACGACTACACACTTTATCGTCTGCATTTTTATCTGTAAAAACAAATAATTACCATCAATAAATCTATGGAAATATCATCAATACGCTATAACAAATTAGTGAATGTACAAACATTTCATATTGAAATAATATACGGAATTGAGGGAGTACCATCCATGGTGGAATACATATGTTATTAACTAAGTTCTTCCGGGTACGAAGCATGTATCAAATTAATATTAACCAAAATGACGTAAGGAAATAAAAATTAAAACACCGCAGCCATTTTTTAACAAGCGTCATTTCTGTGTCTACTGTTTGATTTTTATGTTTAAATGTACTAATAATGAATGTAACCAATAATTCTACAACAGTTACTTACCACTTTAATTCCCTACAATACTGTTTAGAGCTAAAATTTTCACAATAAAACAACAAATGTAAATAACTACTATTGGGCTGGGTCTTATGATTTGATTGCGAATCAAGACAGCCAGACTAATGTGAAGTTGGTACATAACACGTGTGGTGCAGAACAAATGCCTATCGTCACGCTACACACATTAATACAAGCGGTATTTTCGTAAAAATTCAAAATACTGTTGGAATTAAAATGAAAAAAATGTTATTCTTTTAAAGGTATCTTTATTTTATTGTATAATTTACAAAAAATAACATCGGTCACATGATATTACATATTCAAAATTTAAATATAATAAGTTAGCATCCAAATAAAATTCAGCACAAAAAAAGATTCATATGAACTGCCCATTTTTAGAATGCCAGCATTATATGGACGTCATTTTAATATAATTACTATATAAAACATTCTAAAAATGAATAATTCATCAATATTACATGCTTAAAACTTTAAATACCTAAAAAATTTTAAATGACTAATCGATTTCGACCTTCATCCTTTTTCTTCTGTCATCTCCATTTCTTGGTTCTTCTGCTTCCAAAACCTTCAGGCGAATGCCGCAGACCTCAGCACCATGCAATGTCTACATAAATATTTCAATTAAAATTATCAAGAAGTTTAATAACTTTAAATTAAATACGAATAATGACAGCAATTTTTGTCATACTTGATTTTTACTTCCCCGGCCTGTATATTCAACTAGTGGTACCAAAAATTTATCGATGGAATTCGTTGCCAGATGTTTATGCATGTTTTATTTGAAAATTTATGAGACTGGTTGTCAAATGCGGATTTTCTCATAAATTGAAAATTGATTAATGAAATTCTAAAGTGATTGTAAACGTACCTCAATTATAAATATCAAACTTACCTTAATGGCCTGCTCAGCACTTTCTTTACTAGCATATTTGGCATACCCACAATTTCTATTTGTGAGCATGTAAACATCAAGTAGATGTCCAAATCGGCAGAAAACATCTCTCAGGGCATAAATCGGCGGAGGTTGAGGGGTACAAACTATGAAACACCTGCACCAAATTAAAAATCAAAATCAAAAGCAATCTATCGCTCATATCGCAGATACGAGTAAAATTGGATTTGTATGTCAGTAACTAATTTTCAAAACCAATAATTAGTGATGTGAATAATAAAAAAATGATGTGATTTTTGTTTAAAATTTGTCAGTTAGTAATTGGTTTTTAAGTCAAGTCCAATTCAAAGTGCAAAGGTATTTACGTGCTGACAAACAGGAAGATAAAAAACAAATAAGTAATAAAACAAAAAAAATAAATAAAATAAATATTTAATTAGTTAGAAACATTTTTATCCTTCAATAATTTTAAGCTGATATCATGCCAATTAAATATAAGAAAAACGATGGCACATTTACCACCCAAAATTGATTACTTGTTAAAATTATTAAAATTCTTGTAGGACTGCAAATATTTTAACAGAAAAATGTTAGTTTGATTACTTTACATGACTGAAAGAATTTTAAACAGAAAGCATTTGCACATCCTACTAAGAATTCGAAATGTTTATTGAAATAGTTTATAAAGAGAAAAAATGATTTATGAATGAGTTTTATTATTGCCAGAAAACCGATTTTTAAAGATTTAAAATTTCCAAATTAATTTCTTCGAATAATTACTAATAATCTAAAGTTAGATAAATATAATTTATAAATCCGTTTTCAGGCAATTCCAAGTAAAAATAAAATCTTTAGTGGGTTTGGATAAAAAGATTAAGGTGTAAAGTAAGGTATGTAAATATAATTAACCTGGCCAGAGTGTCAGCATCAATATCAGCCAGTGGTTGTACCGGAGGCAATTTAACGTTGCAGTAGTTTGGTTGGTCAGGGTCGCGGCCGCCAGTCGAAGATAATCTTGTGGACAACACATCTGTAAGTGTCCAGAGTCGAGTCAACGTCTCGTTCAAAAAGTCACGAAGAGCAGTTGACTGTGGTGTATAAAGAATTCGAAACTATGGTCTGGCCGATGGAAGTTTACAGTAATGAGGGCTTAGAAACAACTTCTCAACCGTTGAGGCTCAATCCCTTATTCCGGTCAATCTTGTAAACTTCCATCAGACAAACCATATGTGTCTGTAAAAATTACACCTATCTTTCCAAAGACAAATTTTAGAGATAAACTATAAATAAAAATCTATAATGACGTAATTTTTATGATTTTATCAAATTATCGATGCACTATGTCACCACCGACTCCAATAAAACTTGATGAAAAGATTTGTTTAACCATTACAAATATGGAAAAAATAGTAAGTATTGGCGGTCGGACTCGGTTGACCTTGGAAATTATATTTATTAATTTATACCATTAAAAATGTATAAATTGCGGTATGTATGTGTAAGACAGCGATACTAGCGACTCACTAGGGAAATGAAATTTTGTCAGTTGCATTAAAAAGGGTTTTTGGCGTCCAATTAACAAGCGGGCTTTGCCCGCTCTGACTAAACTCGACGTGGAATCTTGAGTCCAAGGCAATAACGGCAGATCAAACCCAACATGAGGTTTATACTTTATACACTCGGAAAAAAAATACCGATTTTTCAAACCGCCATAACTCGGTTTATTTTGGTCGTAAATTGATGAATCCTCAAGTTTTGGAAAGCTTGAAGTTTTCTCTTTCAGGGCATATAAATTAATCTACGTCAATTTCTTCGCACTTTTCATCACACCCCTGATAAAAAAAAGGTTTTTGATGTCAAAAAATGTCAAACTTTGACAACTTGTACTGGGTGCAAAAAAAATCGTGGACTCAACTCACGACCCTTGAAATCAAGTTCATTCATTTTTCTTTGAATTGCGCAAAAAATCGAGTGTAAAAAAAATACATTTTGCGCCTTTTTTGCCCGGAATTTATGAACTTTTGAGTTTTGAATAGTTCGAAGTTTTATCTTCAATAAAATGCAAATTCATGTGCCGTCAAACCAAATTTGCCCCCTGGCACCCGCCAAATTGCATGTAAAATTAAGCCCAAATTGTAATTTTTTCTTGTTTAGTTCATAACTTTACGCCAAATCGTCGCAAATATTCGATTTTTGCGCAATTTAAAGGAAAATGAATGAACTTTATTTCCTGGATCGTGAGTTGAGTCCGCGATTTTTTTTGTACCTAGTACAAGTTGTCAAAGTTAGACTTTTTTTTGACATCAGGGGTGTAGTAAGTGTGCGGTAAACTTGGCGTCGGATTGACTCGCATACACTGAAAGAGAAAACTTCAAAATTTCCAAAACTCAAAGATTTATCCAATTTCGATAAAAATTAATCGAATTATGGCGGTTTAAAAAATCGTTTGACATTTGTTTCAGCAAAAGCTATTTTAGTCGGGAAAATAAATTGACATTTTCAGGTGTAATTACGAAACAAATGAACGAATGTTTTTTTGGATCCTGCTGACTATCAAATTATTTGAATGTCATTTGTATATGTTTTAAGTGAAAAATATTAAGTTTATAATTTAATCCGTCCAAAATATTTAGTATTAATTAATAAGCCGACAATCTCATGCACAAAATTAGTTGGGAGCTTGAAATTTTGATAAAAACTCGCGCGATTGTTTCAACAATTTATTCAAAGAAGATATAAACAAATGCAACTGCAATATTTACAAAATAACAGAAGGCAACGATAAGAAAGACCGCGATTTTATGAAATACTGAACCTGTTGAAAGTCCTGCTGCTTGAATGACGCTGGTGGCTTGTGCGATCGTCTCCGCTAGATGCGCCAAATCGGTTTGAAGGGGGTTCACTCGAGGTGCAGGAGTTGTGTTGCGGCCGGAGCTACTGTAGCCGCTGTCCGAAAATGATCGGGAACTATATGAAAATATTTTTATTATCACATCGTTTTCTAAGTTTATGTGCGAATTTGTATTGGCAGTACTGTCAATTTGTACTGTATTTAAAATACAAATTCTTGGCCTTAATTCATAATAATTGTTGCATTACTATTATGACTAGTATAAAATGCGATACGGATCTTTTTTATGTAAAAATGTGTAAAAACAAAGTTTCTTATCATAACTGTAAAGTTCGTGACAGAATAAAAGGTCAGACAGTTCAACAAGGATCGTGAGACAGTGACAATGCCCTGATGCATAATGACGTGTGAAATATTCCAGACATGCCTCAAATGTAAATTAGACTTTCTTGCTTATTGTAAACGCAAAACTAAAAACAGTTTTTTGAACTTACACATCTGGATCTGGTTTCACAATTAAACGATGGCCAACTGGATATTCAAATCCATGTAGTTTATCTTTGGCGTATGCTGCCCATTGGTGACTGGTGTAAACAACAGTTGCGACACTTTTTCCTGCCCTTGGATTACCCTCCAGCCTCAAATGACAATAATCTAACCCTAACCGGAACAAACAATTAATAATTATTTAAATATTACGTTAATATTTACCTGGTACTAAGTCAAAAAGTTTCCAAAGTTGGTCTTGATTCAACATCGGACTTGCGATAACTTGCAACTTATTAAACCCTTCTCCAGTAAGATCAATTGAGGGTATGCTAGGATATGCATTTTTAGAAAAATGAGGTTGGTCAAAAGATGAAAATTTACTGTCATACATGTCATAAGATTGTTTAGTACGTCTAGGTTCGGCAAAAACTGCCTTAAACTTACGATCACAATTCTCATAGGCGTTAGCTGCGTGAGAGAATCTAAAAAAAGAATGGTTTATTGGTATTTGAATTGATGAGGAAAGTGGCAACATACTTAAAAAATTTAATATAGGCGAAACCTTTGCTTTCTTTTGTTTCCTTGTCACGGATTATTGAAGCGTAGTCAATATCACCAAATTCTTTGAAATGGTCGTAGAGTTCATCATCTGTCATTGTTTTCGGAACTAATACAAACAATCGTAATACTCTTTCTTCTTCGTTCCCTTCTCGTTTTGAACCTTGTTCTCGGCTGAAAATTAATGCTTTCGATACAAAAGAGCAAATAATTGCAGGATGAAATGCATTTCGGTACCAAAATAACTTTTGGAGTTGAAACCCACTTTAATATTGTTTCTCATAAAAAATATTTTTTGTATGAACAAAAAGTTCAATCTTTAAAATTAGATATAAGAATTTAATAAAAGTTTGCAATAACGTAGAAAAATTGTTACAAAAAGACAGCAGCTCACGTTTTCTTGTTACAGCAAGTAACTAATTATTTCTTTGACAGAAATCACACTGACAGGACATACATTGCTAAAAATTTTATATTGAAATAGTACACAAGTCGGACATTAAACATTGAAGGCATCACGGGAGTTGAACGGACGATAATGCCTACGGTCATCGTGCACACCTCGGGCCAGAGGCCCTCGGAAAGTACACTGTTGACCTCAGGCATTGCAGTAGTCAAAAGTTCAGTGGATGATGGATAATTAGAAGGATAAATAAATTAGCTTGTATCTTCTAATTTGCAAACGTTTCGGTTTTATATTAAACCTTCATCAGTGTCTTAGGGATATAGAAGATAACCAAAATTATTAGTGCGACAGACATTTTCAACTCTTGCTTCTATATTGTGGAAGGAAGATGTGTGTCGCACAAATAATTTTGGTTATCTTCTATATCTCTAACGCACTGATTAAAGTTTTAGATAAAACCGAAACCTTTGCAAATTAAATAATTCATTTATCCATCATCCGATGAACTTTTGACTATTGTAAAAATAATCTTCGGCAATTATATGATAGATTTTACGTAAATTGGCAAATATTCCACACAAAATATATTTTTCTTTATTTTTAATGTCGTTGCCAAATTGTCAGAAAGAATTTGAAACGTTTTTGTTTTGTATAGATCTTATATTGTCATTCGTAAGATTGCTTTACTTTATTTATTGCGGATTTGGAAGATTGACAATGGCTAAAAAACTTGTAAAAAATATGTTACGCCCTCCCGACTAGTAAAATTTGTTAATTGTTATTTTTTATGAATTTTTGAATTTAGTTTTTTTTTTTAAAGCATCTGTTAGAAAATTATACAATTTGTAGTAAATAATGAACTATTCTTGAAGAAAGTCTGACTGACAATTTTTGTTAATTAACTTTTGACAGACCTGTTATTGGAAATTATTTATTGGTTTATTTCTTCAAAATGAAGATTAAGATCTCTTATATCTATTACAACTTGCCTGGCTAACAATTTTTGTTAATAAATTTGTCAGATTTCATTTTGAATGCGCAGCATCAATGCATCAAGATCAATCACTGGCATCTCAGAGCACCTCTTTAAATAAGCAAAACAACTGAAGTTCGAGATGTCCTCTATGCATAAAAATATGCCTGTCATTGAAAAAATGTTTCTCACAACGTGAGATTTCATTTTTGAGCGCAGTGACAGCTTTTACAAGGGCCTTATCAAAGCACTACCTCAATTTTTTTCTATTTATCACATCTATTTTATGCATAAAAATTGGTCTGTCAGCGAAATAATGTTCTTTACTATGTCAGACTTATTTGTTCAAGTGCTGCGACCACATTTTTTTATTAAAAAAAATGTGATATTATTGTTGCTAACTGGAGATTTTTTTCTTTCCTGAATTAATATTGTATAAAAGATGTGCAACGAAACGCGGAACATATGAGTTTAACATAGGATTTTTGAAATGTGCGGATATTGGCTCTCCTGTATATTTTAGAGCAAAAGTACAAGAATGGAAAGTTGTTGAAAATCAATTTTTACTCACGGAAAGTCTTAATTTAATGCAGTAGAATATCTGTAGCATTAGATCTTTAGAAAATAGACATTTTCGTCAAAAATCAAATTGCCATGAGAATAAAAAACGAATGGAACAAGTTCTCATTCTGACATTACATTCTGTGTTATTATTGCTGATTTTTATTAGATTCTATAGATATTCTACTGCATTGAATGAAGATTTTTCATGAGTAAAAATTGATTTTGAACAACTCTTCATTATTGATAATAATTATTGTAATAACACTGAATTGAACTGTCAGAATGGGATTTTGTTTCATTCGTTCTTTATTTCCATGCCTATCTGATTTTTGACGGAAATGTCATATTTTTTCCCTAAATATAATATATTGCTACAGATATTCTTCTGCATTAAATGCTTTTCATGTGTAAAAATAAATTTTAAACGACTTTTCATTCTTGTACTTTTGCTCTAAAATATATAGGAGAGCCAATATCCGCACATTTTAAAAATCGCATGTTAAACTTCTATGTTCCGCGTTTTGTTGCACATCCTGTATATTCGAGTACGTTTTTCATCAAAATATTGTTTTTCAATATGTCAGACTTCATTTTTAAGCACCGCGACCTTTTTTTATTCTTATAAAAATAAGCTTTCTCAACGACCTCGTCAAAACATCACTTCAATTTTTTTCTGACAGAGGGTTTGACATCTATTTTATGCATAAAAATTGGTATGTCAGCGAAAATAGTATATCACGAGATATAACGAGGGACTTAAGTGCTTGATTTAATCCTGAGGGATTAAAGGCACTTAAGTCTTGTGTTATCTACGCTATTTTTCGCACTACCGTATTATACTGAATCACAATAATAGTCTAAAAGCAGATTAATCAATCTTACAATTTTGACAACAACAAACTTGATACAAGAATGTTGAGTAAATTCAAGATTGTAACAAGGCTGGCTACAGCAGTTGTTCAATAAATAAGCTTGCTGTCAAAAAGATGAGTGAGAAAATTGATATTGATAAGGCTGCGGAAGAGGTAACTGTAAAATGATTTTGCAAAAGTCTAGAAAATTTACGAACAATAATACGATGCATTTGTGTGAATTGCAATAATGCTAATACAAATCAAGAATAAAGATTTGAATTCTAATGGCAAAATTCAATTTGACATTTAGGTAAGTACTTTGATTATTCAGTTGTTATAGAAAAATTTGTTTATTTTACTTTAGTCCCTTGGGATTCTTGATCATTTTAGATCCCGAAGGACTAAACTCAAACTCAAGTCCCTGAAATGAGGGATTAAATTCGTTGTTTACTCCCGGAAGTGCGAAAAACATTTTTCACTATGACAGACTTTAATTTTTTAATTTCTAACAATTCTAAATTAATATTGTAGGTCCCTTTTATATACATTGTTTATCAAAATGGTAAATACAGTAAAAATGTTATAAATACAACAAAAGATACATAAAAGAATAATAATAATAGAGTCTTCTAAAACACTGCTGTTTCTATTGTTTTTTGAACGAATACTAATCGCAAATTAAATAATAGACTATTGAGGTCTACTCCGTAAATTCTACGGCTTGGACCCCGGTCAATATTAGAGGTAATAGGGAGTTTTTGCAAGCCTCCGCTATTGATACGATAACGCTAACGTGAAAGACTAATTTTCTGGGAAACGCTTGTTCAATAATGCTAGCTTGAATAACAGAGTACTCACAAGAAACTTCAAGCATTAGCAGACATGAATAACGTTAAATGAACTTATTTATCAATTTCAGTACGGATGCACAAAGAAAATCGTTTTTGACGTTAGCGTTGACGTTTCATTAGCGGTGGCTTGCAAAAACTCTCTATTAATTAACAAAAATTGTCAAGCAGACAATATTTAATAGACAGGAGAGATCTTAAACTGTATTTAAAAAAAAAAAAAAACAAGTAGATATATAAAGTGCACTTTCATAAAAAAATTGTTTAAAACAAATAGTCTGCCAGAAATTAATTAACAAAAATTGTCAGCCAGACAAGTTGTAATAGATAAAAAATATCTTAAACTTCATTTTGAAATGTTATGTAGTACATTTTCATGAAAAAAATAATTTTTAATAACAGGTCTGTCAGAAGTTAATCAACAAAAATTGTCAGTCAGACAATTTTTTTCAAAAATAGTTCGTTATTTACTATAAATTGTATAAATTTCAAGCAGGTGTTTTGAAACAAAATTTAAAAAATCATAGAAAATAACAATTAACAAATTTTTACTAGTCTGGCGGACGTAACATAGTTTTTACATGTTTTTCGGCCATTCTTAATTTATAATTTTGAGTTGAAAGGTTTAATGGATACAAGAAATGATAGTAGCACAAAAAAGATTAATAATCCTTCAAGAACTTTCTGAGAACGAATGAGGATTAATTCTATTTTATTTCAAAAGAAATTGAATTAATCCAAAATGTTCCCAGAAAGAATGCCAAGTCGTCAATAATTCGTATAGCCAAAATCAAAATAACATTGCAAAGTCATCACAAATTAAAATACAAAAAACAAAAGTTGACGAAGATATATATTTTATATAAGCTGTATGAAAAGTACCTCTCTGATAACAGGAGTCAAGTAAAGCGAAAAAAAAATGTGACAAGTGGATGAAAAATATAAAGTACATGAGATATTGCAAAATATATTTTGGGACACCTTAGACAAGACATTCTAGAGATTAAATGTATCTGTTGAAGTAGAGCTACTAATGAGTGGAATGTAAGAAACATGTTATGTGTGTTAGAAAGTGAAAGAATATTCTTCTAGTTTTGTTGCACTTATACGTATCTAAAAGCGCTGTGATATGAAAGGCGTAATGAAAATGAAATTGATAGATATTATGAACGTAGCCCAAAGGGATTAATGGTGGCATGGAAAAGTACATGAGAATTTGAATACGTTTGTAAATGAATCTCATGTAATTAATACAATAATTCAGTCATAATTTATTAAACCAATAAATAAATAATATTAATTACGTAATTGATTCATTTCCCGCGTTCCCGATAGGTACTGAGATTCAAGGCTTCTTACGTTCTTTATTTTTCGTAATCTGACTACGATAATTAACTGTAAAAATGTAGCGCCATACCTTGCGGCAATCATGACTTTGATATGCCTTGACGAACTCCCTAACGTCTTTCCATTCATCGCTTCTAAGGCCGCTGCAGCTTCAGATGTTTTAGAATACTTGATATAGGTAACTCCTGTAATATTTCATTTGTTTATGCTGTTTTGTTTATTTCAGGTATGAAGTTACCTTTTCGTTCGCCAGTACCGCGATCTTTCACTACCCATATTTCCTCAATTTCACCAAATCTTGAAAAAGCACTTCTGAAATCTTCTTCTGTTAACTGCTTACCACAAACTATGAATAATCTTGAATTTGGAGGTTCGTCACTACAATTTCTAGAGCTATCGCCATCCTTCAGGCGGGATCGTCTATCACCTCGATCCGCCATTTCTCTCAACTACTCGCAGTAGTATCATAACAAAACTAAATTAACAATCGCGCATCGCGCATAGTCAGTACCCCTACTCGAAAATTCAAAAAAGAACTTTCACTGGAAACAGTGGCAACTTTCACTGATAAAATTTACATTTCCAAAAATTAATGCGATTATTATCACATTTTCGGGGCGGTAGAAAGTGAAGTAATACAGTCGAAAAAATTAACCTAATAAAAGAAATTCGAATTTATTTCAGTAAATATATTAAAAATGCAGTTTCTTTTGTAAATTAATAAAACGACACAATTAAAATATGCAATTCACAAAACATAATTCAAAATACAGTAAAACAATAAAATAATACATCTTCATACATTCTTGCTTCTTTTTTTGTTGCATTGATAAATTACTTCTAGCACATCATCTCTTTTATCCCAATCCACACCAATTTCCTCTAAATCTGATTTAGATAAAGTTAGAAATAAATCCAAATCAATTTCATGTTTTTTAAACAAATGAATGCAGCTGTCCAAGGAATTTTTACGTAGTAGCTCATTAAATTCTTTACCATCAGTGCAGTTTACAGGGATCGAAAGGAAAACATCATCTAATGCTGCTTCAGTAGCAGTACAGGAAGCACTTCTTCGTTTTGAATTTCTAACAAACATTACAAAAATTATTTTGTTGATAAATAGTACAAATTCTTTTATTATCATTATTTTATTTGTTTGTTTAAATTAGTTTTCTCAGGGATTACGCCATTTTTGTCGTGCCAATTTGGTGCTGCACAGGCCGATTGTCTTTTTTATGAAAACAAAGCAGCAACATGCACAATACTTATCTTTTTTTTTTTTATTATTCCTGTGTATCGTGCGCTTAGTTAGTTTTTTGTTTAAAAATCGTATTAATTGAGTTTAGAAGTCTAATTCCAAGAGAAATTAATAAGAAATTACTTTCAGTATTTTAAAATGTTGTACTTTCCTAAATTTGGGGATGGAAACCCAGTTTAAATTTATAATTGAATCCTCTAAGTAATATTACTACTTACTTCCCATTGCCGGCAGGATAAAAAAATGCTCCACTATCATTGCTTTCATCAGTGCTAGAAAACTTCAACTTAATTCTAGAATTCAGCGAATGGTTGCTGGAATTAATGGAAACAGCTGAAAGAGAGCTTTGTGAATTTCTAGAAAGCCTCCCGGTTGAAACTATTGGTGATAAATCAGGAGTTACAGATACTGGAGATAAAATAAAATTGGAGGATTTTCTTTTTCGGATTTGCATAAAGGAAGGATCTAAAAATTGGATATCAGGAGTGTTAAATGGAGTGCAAGGTACAGCTGGGGAATGTAACAAAAGAATAGGAATATCTGGCGAAAAATCAGACATTCTTTTCTGAGAGGAGGGAGTGTTTCTGAACACCATATTTTCTTCTAGGTTTAGTAGTGGACTTTGATAATTTACAGCCATTATTCCACGACGCTTGAAGAAGCCTCTAATTTCTTTGTATTTTAATATTTTTGTTATTACCACTGGAGAAAAATCTGTACAGGAACATAATATTACATAAAAAACTTACTTTCAAGATATTTATATACCTCCTAAAGGCACTGTTTTTGTTAAACTATACTTATACTTCTCTAAATATCGCAGTATATCTATTTGATTGTAAATAACTGCAAAAAACACTGGAGAAAAATACTTTTCTATCTCAGCAACTGATACACCTCTCTGAATATTCTCTTTTACAATCAAACTAACAGTTTCTAAACTTCCACTAGCAACTGCAAGTGATAACGCACAAATACCTAATCAAAACTAGTAACATCAAGTTCATCTTTCAGCTTACCAAAACGATTTTTAACTGCTACATCAGCGCCAGAATTAAGCAAAAGTTTCACGCAATGTGTGTGACCTTTTCTAGCTGCTTGCATTAAAGGAGTCCACCCAAGATTATTTTGTGAGTTAGGATTACAGCCAAAGGATAAATAATTGAATAACTGATGATAATTTCCGGCTGCTGCTGCAAAATGTAAAGATGTATCTCCGTCTGAATCCTCATCATATTCCCGCCACCTTGGCTGCTCCATTGCTTCAACTGTTTCAAAAACTTGACTAAACTAGAATTCAACAAATGAACAACAATTTCTCGCATAAATTCTCTTTCAGAAATAAATATTTATTTTTTCTTCAAAACAATACCAGTATTTTTACAATACTTGAATAACAAACAAATGTGCACAAAATAATGATAGGCCAACAAAAAATTCAACAATTAAACCAAAATATTAGAATGTCAATGATTCTGCAGATTTTACAGCGTCGTTACTATCAATATTTTAGATATTTTGTTATATACAGCACGTAAAAATGCAAACTTCCTTTTGTTACTTAAATTTTGCTTTGTTTAAAATCCAATTCGTTGATTATTATTATTTATTGAGGTGAATTATGTATCGAACATTTAGATTATCACAAATTATCACTAGAGAATTAAAATTTTTGAATAAATTGAACATCCACCTTTGAGCACCAGAGACAAATATTAAAAACCTAAAGAAGTATGAAAAGAAAGTTTGCAAACATTATGTTCCAAATTGCTGCCAACCACAATTTCGGAACATAATGTAATCGAATCTAATAACAGTAACTACATAAATCGAAAAACGTCTGCTATATATTATAAAATCTTAAAGTGTTCAATAGATAATAACAAAACTCTGTAAAGAGTGAGCGAAATGTGTATATATATAATAATTTCATGAAGTATAAGAACAATATCTCACTATCTATATTTGTTTAGCTTAATGTCTCTACAATATTGCATAAAAAATTCAACAGTTCCAGAGATAATGGTGTATGTGACAGAAGCAGAGATCTCTCACAAAAATATTCATAACTAAATAGAAAACCAACTGGGCTTGTTTTTTGAGGTTTTAACTTCAAACTTAAATAATTACTAATTGGTTTTGGTAATAAATTTGTCAACGAAATCTAAACTCCTGTCACAATAAAATCTTGAAACACAGCGTTATTATCTTATAATATTAAAGTTACAAAATATTTAGTGAAGAATTAATATTGTTATCATTCTTATTGTTCGTCAAAACGTCAAATTGTTATGCTTCATTATTCTAAGAAATTAGTTTCGGAAATGCATATGAGAATGCGATTTGCAGACAAAAGAATGTCGTTATTATAATTACGATTTAAATGTGCGGAATACATGAAAGCACACTTCTCAAATAGTTAAATTGGTCGAACCTTTACTAGTGTTATCTACCAAGTTAGCAATAGTTGAAAATGCGTTGTTCGAACCGTAAACACATCAATTTTGAAACCACTTCGAAAAAATTAGTTTCAGGTTTCTTCTGAGTTACCATCATTTTAAGCAATATTAAAATTTACGAGATTTATATACTCAGCTTTCAAATATTAAAAAACATTATTCTAATTAATTTCATGTAAAGGAATTAGATTTCAATATAAGTATTTTAAGGTATTATTTTCACATTATCAAATATGTTTATAATATTTTCAACAATTCCAAATTCTAATTCTAATATTAATGAATAAATATTATTTTTGACTAGTAATTTTTGAATATTAAATTTTATTAGTGAATATAGTGATCGCACGAAACTAAGGCATTAATGTGAACTTTTCAAGCTAAACAATCCTCAAGAAACCTGAAACTAGCTGTACAGATGTTAGTATCAATCTCATATAAATTAGAACTGCAAAAACATTGAATATTTCAAACCGATCTTTGAACATGATTACACTGATAAGTAAAATATATATTTACATAAACAACAGTAACAATATTTTTGAATAAACAGCAATTGAACCATTAAATACTGTCACAAATAACTATTAGTTCATATTAATCTTCATTTAAGTTTGTTATTTATTTAATAATTTATTGTAATTTGCGAACAATCCAGAAAATGTTCAATTGTTTGTCATTTGGAAGCTAGCTCATTGTTACAAGGTGTTCAATTATCAGACATTTGAATGCTAGCTCATTGTTGTACAGTGATCAGTAATCAGACATTTGAATGCTAGCTCATTGTTGGGAAAAAGTATATAAAGCTCCGTGTGCTGATAAGAGCAATAATCATTCAATAAAAGTGACGGTTAGCGATTTTGTTTTTGTGTTACGAATTGTGTAATCTATAATATTATTTAATCACAATAAAATATGTGACAGTACTTTCCATTTTTTTTTTATATTATGATATTGGAAACAGTTCATAAAAGACTGAGATGAAATTGTAATTGATAATTAATAAATGTTTCAACTTTTTCTGATTGAAAAAACTATATTTTTCTATTTTGTAAGATTCTAGAGATAAATTAACGAGATAATCCATTTGTCAAAATGCGCAGAATGCCAGTTTTAGTTCGTGCATATCATACAGGAGTCCGTGTTTGAATTATTGTGTTTTTTGATTATAAAATCGAAAGATTCGTGAGATTAAAGTTTCTTATTTTGCATTTGTGGGGAATAAAGTGTAGTTTGATCGACATTTTGTCCGTATTACAGTAAAAATTGCCGGACAACTCCATTGGGCTGATATTTCCTCAAACAGACAAATGGGAATTGATGGACAAAGCTTATTGCAGAGAGCAGCAATGACAGCTCTTTGTTATTGCTTAGTTTGAAAAATTGGAGGCAATCAAAGGATTGGATATTGAAATATTTGTAGCATTCTTCATTCAAAACACATTTATAAATTAAAAAAGACGATATTTATTATTTATCTGTCACTGTACTTCAAAATTTAATCCTCAAAATAGATAGATGTTTGAATATTATGGCACCAGAAACAGAAAATTTCACGCATCTATATCTGTTTTATCGCGATATACTGGTTTAAGGTGCGTGCTACGGAAAAACTGCCATCTGTTGGTCAAACGCTTGAAACAACTAAAAAAAAAAGCTGAACGATACTTTAAATAAAGTGTAAGAGATAATGTTGAAGCTAGACAAGAGATAGAGAATGCAGGGGCAGGGTTTAATATTGATTTTGTGTCCTGGACTGAATTTAAAATTAAAATACCTTTTTTACAAATTTGTGACTTTTCTTGAAATTTTGATCAAATGATAGTGAATATTCATTCATAAACTGTTAATTTTTTGTTCATATCTTCCACAGTTTAACGTGACAGTATCCAAAACAGTAGCTAAGAGCCCAGAAGGACGGTTTGAAATGAATTTCGATGCAGTGGGAAATCATACTCTTCATTGATTTATCCTGTATTCATGGTAGTCATTTGGTCTTGAATGATTTTGGTTATAACCAAACTTCAGATGATCAGATTTGTACGGCAATAGGGTTGTCATGATTAAAATCAAGTGAAAAAATCACGATTTAACTCAATCAAAATTTATATAAAGTAAAATAAATATAATTATCATCAAGTTATAGCCTGATTCAACCTTTTACATAGGTAACTTAGTTTGGCCGCTCTCTCTGTCCCCAACTGGTTTCTCAGTATTGAGTGGACTCTTAGACCAAACGTGAAGAATAATTTGTACACAAGTGATTAAATATTACATAATAGTTATTGGAATTGAGTTATAACAATGAAAAGTATAACGAAATAACAATAACATAAAAATTGGGTGAAAATAGAATAAAAAATCGGAATTTTTTGTTTGAATGTAAGAAAATGTGATTTAAATCAAAAAAATCCGATTTAAATCAAAGTAATAGATTTTTCTGATTTTTATGATCGGATTTTTTCCCAACCCTACTATGAAATAAAGTTGATAAAAAATTAAAACAATATCATCTACAAGAATGCAGCCAAAGTGGCAGGTTGAAGAAATACAGGACCCTATAAAGTGAAAAAAAAAAACCGTGAAACAGAATTGATAAATTATTAGATTCAAAAACCCTATGTTTTACAAAAATACTTATTTAGGAGTCGGTTTTACACCATCATCCTTAAGAAGCTGTAATTCCTCAATCTATTTATAAGGTCACAAAATTTATCCAGAACGTTCTGTTTCCTGAGTCTTCCTTCTCTCTTTATTTAATTTGAAAAGTCTATTTGAACGCCGAGAAAACAATTTAATAATAAATCTAACTAAAATATTTAACAATAAAGTTAATGACTCATCCTGTATGTACCTTCTTAATTATCATACTTCTACTATGAAGATTAGATCCATTTCTACATTTTTCATTACCACCTCTCGCACAAATTTTCTGTTTTCGTCTTCTCTTCACAAGATGTGTTCACTTTATGATTCAAAATTTTCACACATTGACATTTTCCTTCTAGATTTTGATAGCTCCAAAAAGCTTATTTTAAATAATTGATGCACAAGTAAATATTTTCTATTACTTTCTATCTTTTTTGTAAACATGATGATTTAATATTTTATGTAACATAATTAATTGATTTTGTCCTGTTGGATAGTTATTTGAATAAATAAATAGGGCGGCAACTGTAGACCTTACTGGGACTCTTCAGTACAGTCAAACCAAGCTTCAAAAGATTAGATTTGTAAGCTAGCAGTACTAGGAAACGAATAATAGGACGAAATACGTGTCTACAGTTGCTACTTTATTTAGGATGATGGTGTAAAAATCGACTCCTAAATATGGAATTTTGTATACTTAATGATTTATCAATTCTATTTCACAGAGTTTTTCAAGTCACTTCATAGTGTCCTGTATTTCGTCCTCTTAATTGTTATTTTACATAGTTTTCCAATCGTGGTATTGTTTTTTTGAGCGAATGCTGGGTCAAGGATTTGAATCTTCATCCTTATCATTAAATAAAAACTCGTTTGAATATATAGACGTCAATATTCTCCTTTATTTGAATTTTGGTGTTATTTTTTTCATTTTGCCGATGAGAACAGCACTGAAAAGTGTGAGCGCTGAAAGTGCGTGAACGCCTAACTTGAACGTACCTAAATTAATGACGTCATCATTGAATACGATTTGAATACATCAAAGAATACGGTCCAACGCGAAAAAACAGCTGAAGACTCATATGGCTTCTCTCGTGAATTTATCTCTACTACGCGTCTGCGCAACATGTCTTAAATATTTCAAAATATTTTTCAATAAAGTAGTTTCAACATCAGATAAATTATTTTCCATTATTAATCTTAAAGTTGAATTCATTCAATATAAAATCATTATAAGAATAATGTAATCAAGTTGTAAGATCGTTTGATAGTTACAAAATCATTTTAACAATAATAATAATAAAACACAGCAATATACGTATCGCATTGCTGAATATTACATTCTTTGAGTAATTAGAATTTGTAATATAAATCGTTGAAACAATAAATATATGTATATATACCGATGTAACAGTTTATAGATAAAATCTTTCATTTTAAACAACAAAGTGATATTTGTTCAACATTTGTTCCGTTTGCCAAAACTGATATGTTGGTAGTGAATTTTTTCTCGACACGAGAGCGCACTACTTCGTTTGCATCTTAAGGTGCGAGGTTCGAAAAAAGAATTATTTATACGTGTCAGCTTATGAATAAATTATGTACAAGTGTATTAATATTCATTATATATCATTATATTAATCACTCGTTAATTCTTTTTAACTAGGTTAATTTTTAATATTACTTGGCATTTTGGGTACTTCGTATATAAGCGATGCGAACGCAAAATAACGAACAGATGTTTCCGACAAGGTGGTTCCCAATATTTTACAACTTCCACCTTTATTTTATTAGAAAATGGAACTTGAAGTTCAGTTGTAACAAATTAAAACATTAAATTTGCAATTTATATTAGTTTATATTCAAGATTATTTTTTAATTGAGCAAAGTGAATCTCTTAATTGTTTTTGTAACAAATTTAAATATTAATTTCAATATATTCTTATTCAGTGGAGAGAATAAAGAACAACGCTTAATATTCAGATGCTGATATAGAAATAAAAATGTTCCCAAGATAAAGCAATCCGAAACTTGACGCTGCCAGGACGCAATCGAAGGATCTTTGTACTGTGCGACTCTTCTGGTCATAGTTCAATTCAGAGAGCAATATAAACAGGCAGGCTACTCCTCCACGTCGTGAAAGTTTCTTAGGAATTCCTTAAGATTATTTAATTTTAAGAAATGTCAAATTGACAGTTGTATATGCAATTTTTATTTTGAAATATATCTTAGGAAGTGATTTTTTGTAAATTTAGATCTTACTTGAATAAATACAGAATTTATGAATATTCTTCAAGATAATGGTCCTAAGAAATGTCAAACTGGCAGTTTTTTATTAATGGAATATTCCTAAATGTGAAACCAATTTTGCTTTCACTCAGATTAGTTTTAGAGTAAACAAGTGAATTGAGGAAGCGTTTATTTGTAACCCTAGCCGTTTGTGCAATTGAAATTGAGTTAGTTTATTGAATAATTATTAGAGTGTTGTGCTTAGGACTGCTCCAAATTTTTATTATTATTTAATCACAACCAAGGGTTGCCGTTTCGTGAAGAATGATGAGCAAAGACGTAACGAACAATTATTTAGGACGTAATAAGTGACAATTGGCTGAGCTCAATGTAATGTGTAGAAAAAGCGATAAATAAATGTGTAGTTGTAAGATATTGGGAACCGTGAGCCGAAACAACAAACCGTATTTTATAAAACAGTGTGAATACGAGATGGTTAAAATAGATGAGCCGTGAATGTGACGTAAAGCCAGGACGGCACCGCGGCCACCGTTTGCCTTCCGAAGTCTAGCTACTGCATCTGCTGCGGCAGAAATCGAAAATCGTAGTCGAATCGAAGTCGAAAACGTCAAGCGCATGCTGAAGGCCCGTGCTGCATTGCAGTGAACTGTAGACTAGGACTAGATTAGAAACTCGTTGGCGGGGACGGGAACGGGGGGCAAGTTTCATACTGGCACCGGGCTGGCGTCCTTGTCCTTATCTTTGTCCTTCTTGCGCTCCTTGTCCTTCTTAGACATGCTAAATAAATCCCCGCCCCGCCGTGGGAAGTCCTCAGGCGTTGTGGACAACTTACGTTTGTCATCCACAATGGACTTCTTCGCGGACTTTTCTTCGGGGCTTTTTATTTTGCGAGTTCTCACAAACTCGGTGACCTTTTGTCACTGAATCTCACAGAATGGGAGTTTTTGGTTTTCCCTAGTATCCGTGTCAGTGTTACTTACCTCGTCTACATCTTTTGGGCTGTCTGCGTTGCTAGTCCCACCCTGGCCCCCACTAAAAAAACAATCAATTTTAAAACTGGGATAATAACATCCCTAAATAATCTTTGAATTTAATTTTTTTTTAACAATAATAAAACTACAGAGCGTTGTTTAGTGTGAATTAGACTCTTACTGAACAAAAGTTGGAATTTTTTAATTGTAAACAAACCTGATAGAGCCAGGGGGGCACATTGATTGTCATCTAAGCGCCAGAGTAGACACCATCGGTGGTCGCGTCGGCTTGTTCTCCAAAATCCTTTCAATGTCAGCCATCATCGTAGTATTTAACTTTGGCACCAACTACAATAAGTATACATTATACTACAGCTCTAGAGGACAACCTGTTCAGCGACCATATTTTAGTACAGAAATACATCCAATTTTAAATATTACAATCGCTTATTTCTTTGAGAGTTAAACTTATATGTGTGCATAACTCACTTGTAAAGATTGTATGCTCTCATGCAGCTGTTCAACGGTGGCAGCACCAAGCAGAAGACACTGCACAGATTCGTTTTTGAGGCACCATGCCACGGCGAGCTGAGCCAGCTTACATCCCAGTCGCTCAGCAAGAACATTGAGCTCACGAACTTTATCTACTTGACGACGAGTCTCCTCAGGTTGTAACCGATCCTTTATCCAACAAAAACTCTGTCCCAAACACCAAGGAAAAAGAGAATAAAAAATTTCCTAGGCACAGACCTTCTCATGTTTTAGAATTCCGTACTTGAACAACGAAAAACTTAAATTTTAGACAAGTTCAAAATATATTACATCATTTTGCACATGCGCACTGATTTTGTAAGCGGCTTGATCTACAAGAAACAAATGAAAGCGGTGCTGCTTTTTAAATTGATTCAAATGATTTCTATTAAATGAATTTCAAATGGATACGGAATCTAGTCACATGATTTCCTTTTTAATGAAGGTATGAGGTGCCTCAAGAAAAATTGATGAAGTCTAATTTTTAAAAAATAATTTCTTACCTCCTTATTCGTAGCTGTAGTCTCATCTTCAGTCCAAGAAAATGAGCTATATTTATTTTTGAAACTAGATCGCGAAAAAATCTGCATGCTGTCATCTTTTCCTTGAATAATGCCCATTGTTAAAGGGGACCAGGTCATCAAACCTTCACAAAAAATATTTTGTATATTTTCTGTAAAATAATAATTGTGACGATTTAATCTTACCTACACCTATTTTATTGTATAATTCCGGCATGTATAACTCAGTTTTTTCTCTACAGAACATATGGTACTCAGCCTGCTCTACGATTGGCGTCACACAGTTGAACTGTCTGCAATTTGTGTACGCCTCCATAACCTAGAAAGCATTATAAATTTTCGAATATTAAAAACTGGATAATTGGTGTTTACGCCAATAGCGGAGATAAAAAATGTAATATCATTAATGCTAATTTGATAAGATTTACAATAATGAGAGATATTTATTTAATCAAAACAACAAAAGCCTCCGTCGTGCATCCGTCGTTTTAATCTTCTATTCACCGCTGCAAACATTGGACTCAAGAATGTATACATTATATATATAAATTATATAGACGCCCAACCCTTATTACATCAGCATTGCACCGTTCACACGGTAGTTTTCCTATGAATGTAATATTAAACTGCATTCAGCAGAAAGATCATACTATGTAGTTATTTAAATAAAATTAAGTTAATTAGATAGTCAGATTCTGTAAGATTCTCGAGCAGTGCTCATCAAGTAACTTGTATTCGGCTGTATGTACTTGTTCTTAGCAAAATAAATATTTTCAAAAATCAAATCCATCGAGTGATTGATTTAATTTATATATAGTGGCTTAGACACTTCTGCTGAAGCTCTCTAGATCCTTTATTTGAGGGGGATCAGTCCTCATAGCCTTGTTCTAAATTTTCTGACATATTTCTTTCCATGTCTTCCTATCTCCTATTTTCTCTTTCCATTTCTTTATTCCTGCTTTAGTCAGGTCTGCTTCTACTTCTTGTAGCCATTTAGACCTGGGTCTGCCTCTTCTTCTCTTTCCGCCTGGTTCCCATTGTAGAATTGTCTTCTTCTCTTTTTCTCCATATGTGTCCTAACTATTTCATCCTCTGTAGTTTTATTCTCCTTGCTATATCTTCTCCTTGCAGTTCTTGTTCTATTTCATGGTTCATTAGTATTCTATATTCATTTTCTGTCGTTTTTACTAGTCCTGAAATAGTTCTCACTATTTTTCTTTCTACTATTCGCAAATCTTCTTCATCTTTTTTGTCATTGTCATTGTTTCTGCAGCGTACATTATTATCGGTCTGATTATTGTTCCACATACTTTTAATTTTGTTTTCTTTGTTAGGTGTTAATATCTTCTCTTGAAATTCTGTTTTACTGTCTCCTTTATTGGATAGCATAATGCTTAGGTATTTGAATTTATCCACTTCCTCAAACTGTAGATTACATATTTTTATATTTCTATTTCCTGATTTCTTTCGTCTTATTTTTATTGATTTTTAACCCCATTTTGTTTCCTTCTGTTACTATTCCTTCGATCATTTCTTTCAATATTTTCCTATTTTTTGTTGCCATATATCGTCTGCGTATGCTATTATTTTGTTTATTTCGAATTCCTGGGTTTCTCCTTTTTGTGTTTTAATTGTGGTTGTTGTTCCACTTAATGTCATCAGGAACAATCTTCTTAGTTCAGCTGTTATTCCAAATCCTTCTAGGGCTGTCACTAGCTTTTTTCTTTTGATCGAATCAAACGTATAATGAATCTATGTTCATTTTATATTTATGTGCTTTTTCTATTATCTGTTTAACTGTATGTATTGTGCCTATTGTTGATCTGCCTTATTATGTTTTCTGTTTCTTTCTGGACTCTTTTTACTTACTTGTACAAAGTAACAAGTAAGTATGGTGAAACCGACAAAATTCACCTATCGAGGTTTTGATGGAAATATCAGTTTTGAGCATCCCTGAATCCATTTTGACTATTTTTGGCTTGATGTCGGTGCGTATGTTCGTGCGTGCGTACGGGCGTTCGTAACTCGTAAATCTCAAAACTGATTGAACGTAGAATGTTGAAATTTTGTATTTAAGCCTGGTAAAGGGTGTAGTTGTGCACCTCACATTATGGTTCCAATCGTCTGTACCGGAAGTGCACTTTACTTGAAACTTTTTTCGAATTTTTCTAATAAGTTCAGAATGATCAACCGTAGGATGTTGAAATTCAGTATTTGAACTTGATGTTGTATCAGAATGGTCATCTGCTATTTTTGTATGAATCGGCTAAGCCAGAAGTGCACTTTTCTTGAAACTTTTTTTGAATTTTTTACATAAATCTAAAATGATTAGCCATAGCATATTGAAATTTCGTATTAAGGGGGTAACTCGAAGACTGGCCGTATCTTTAATAACAAAAGTACTTAAACTTTTTTTAAAACAATTTATAATGGATATAGACAATTAAAAAAATACATTTTTCATTTATTAGTGAATTTGACAGTTTCTTTGAAGCGGATATCAACAATAATTAAAGAGAATGTTGTACTTAGTCGCTCAGTTGATTTTTGTGAAAATAGTTGAAACAGATCTGGCAACGCTGTTTTCTTTGTAATTTGTTTTGAGCATGGTGTAAAATAACCTAATTATTTTATAATAGCTCTAATATATTGGTGATTGATGGAGAAACATAGTGTGTGTGCCACATACTATTGTATTTTTTTAATATACAAATTTCACTTGTAAATCTATATTTTTGAGATAAAAAAATTTGAATTTCTTATTTTTCCGCGGTAGAAGAAGTGACCTCTAGAACAATATTAAGGTCGTGAATGACGTTTGGCAAGCGACGTTGTCGCTTCTTTGATAGCCATGCTTGAGAAATTGTAACTTGGATGTTTTCATATTATTTTCCTTATAATTCAAAAAATACGTCGGTGAAGTGTGCTTTTCTTTTATGAGAATTAAACATTGATTATTAGTGGACAAGAAGGAAGTTGATTTTCTGCAATATCTAATCGTTAAGTTCTATTTATATTCCAATGAAATAATCTTGCTGCAATCTGCCATAAGGCACTGTGTTATTTCAACGTTATTAAAACTATTATTCTTTATTTAAATGACCCATAAGATATTCTCAAAATTTTTTTGAGTCGAATATGTGTATGTGATCTATAACTTGCTATAAAATTTAAAATTTTATCTTATATCAAGTATGTTCGAGTTACCCCCTTAAGCACTTCTATAACATCTAATTGTACATCTTGCATTATGATTGCGATCGGCTAAGCCGGAAATGCGCTTAACTTGAGACTTTTTTTTAATTTTCCGCATAAATCCAGAATGATCAGCCATATGATACTGGAATTCAGCATTTGAAATTGCTGTAGCATCTTAATAGTCATCTTCTATTTTTGTAACAATCGGCTGAGCCGGAAGTGCACTTTACACAGGCACAGACTTTTTGAATTTTCCGCATAAATTCTAAACAATCAGTCATAGAATATTTAAATTTTGTATTAGGCACTTTTATAATATCTAGTTGTACATCTTCCATTATGATTGCTATCGACTAAGCTGGAAGAGCACTTTATTCGAAGCAGTTTTTGAATTTTCCGCATAAATCCAAAACGATTGAACGCAGATTGTTAGAATTCAGTATTTAGGACGACTATACCGTCTAGATGCTCATATCCTATTTTTATTGAGATCCACCGAGCCGGAATTGCACTTTACTTGACAGTCTTTTGGAATTTTTCGCATAAATTCGAAACGATCAGGTGTAGAATATTGAAATTTGGTATTTCAGTCTGCTGTAGCATCTGAATAATTGCCTACTATTTTCATAACAATAGACTGAACAGGAAGTGCACTTCAGTAGGAATTTATTTTTTAATTTTGCGCATAAATTCAGATCTGTTGGCAGTCGTAGAATTTTGGAAATCAATATTTAGGAATGTTGTAGTATAAGAATAATGGCCTACTGTTTCCATAGCAACCGACTTGGCTGAAAGCGCATTTTACTTGACAGATTATTAGAATCTCTTGGGTAAACCCAAAACGATTAACTGTGGAACGATGAGATTTCGTGTTTGATTATATATATCCAATAATATATATGTAGTTCATCTCCTCGATATTTTATTAATTCTGTGTTTATTCCATCTTTGCCTGGAGTCTTCCCATTTCGCCTGCTTCTTATTATTTCTCTGACTTCTTCTTTTGTTGGTTCTTCTAATATTCCTTCGTCCGCAATTTCATCTTGTATTGTAATATCCACATTTTGTTGCTGTTCTGTTAGCAGGTTTTTAAAGTATTCTACCCAGGTTTTCTTATATCGCTCATCGTTTTCTGTTTTGTTGCCCTTTGCGTCTTTCATAAGACTTTTGGTTTGTATGTTCTTTTTATTCATTTTTTTTTCATGTATACATTAAGTATGGTAAATCCGTATGCTTAGTCCTAAGCTATAATGTGACTAAAAATGGAGCCCACATTGCTTCTATTACGAAAGCAATGGGATACTGTCTCTTTGTTTCTTCTTTTTCCAATCTCTCATGAATTTCTAATTCATCATTTTGATTCTCTTGAATATCTTGATCTTGATACTTTGAATGTGATTATTCGTTTGTTTTCTCTACTCGTTTTGCCATCCAAATTTTTAGATAACACAGTTAGCTCCCATTATTTTCAGAATAGAATGTAATTCTTTTGACATGAATACGTCTTTTCGCTACGTTAAAAAATACCATCAGATTTCAATCGCTAATAACTTCGAGACTAATAATGCGATAACAACGGTTGAGATAACAATGGATAGAGCATATCTGTACATGTTTATCGTGCAGCGTTTATTTTGCCTGTGGCGTTATCGGGCTAGTGTAAGCGCCTGTGCGTGATTGATGTGAATTAGTGTTGTGTAAAATTATAAATTAGCGTAACGTGGAAATGCATTTAGCTAGGACGTTCATTGGGGTGTCATTGTGAAATGCTTGAGAAGAAATACTAGGACTCAAAGTGAAACAATAAAAGAAGCCTAAAAAGTCCAGTGCGAGAACCTTGATTACGCCTTCCGGTATATTTTTCTATTTTATTTTTTTTTAATTTATGGACTATTTTAGAGAAAAATAAAATACCTCCACAGGAGACCACCGTGCTGTACCCCAATACATTGCCCATCCTTGCGAAATAACATAGTGCATTGCTCTGACCACCTCTGAAAACAAAAAATAAAAGCTTAGGACGACATTTTTCCCTAAGGATGATAATATTTTATACCTTCCATGGGACACATAGGATCAGCTTTATGCACTATAACAACGTCAATATAAGACAGTTGCAAACGCATTAAACTTGCTTTTACACTTTCAATGATATGTTTTCGCGACAAACCTCGTTCTTCAGATCTAGAACAAATATAAATGATGTAATAAATTTTGACTATTAATTTTGGTAACTCACTTGGTGCTCCAATAAATTTTGGTGATGACAATATAACTACTCCTTTTCCACGACCGCCTGGATAAAATTCGACCCAGTTCTGTTTCTGCTCGGGTTCCTAAATTAGCAAAACAGAATAAACACAAAAAAGCCTAATAAATTTTATTACAACTATTTTTTACATCGATTAAAATGATTTTAAAATTTTATTAAAGCGTTGGAGTTATAAAAATAAAAAAAATTACAACATAGCACTAATTAATGTATAAATAAAAATTGGACCTACCTATAACTAAACTGAGCTACAAAATATAAAAAGCTATTTTAGCTCATGCTAAACACAACAAACTCTGAAAAAAAAGAAAAATGAAAATAAAAAATAATAATACAGTTATTGTTACAACACACAAATATTTGAAGTGTTTTGTACCTGAATGCGCTTCTGAGAGATCAAAAACATTAATGCCACTATCAACAGCCAAAATAATCACTTGCTCAGCCTGTTCTTCAGTAACTCCTGGACCAAACGTTGGCCACGTACCTGTATTAAAAAAAATATACTGCTGAGCATATTCCTGTATAAGGAAAAAAAAGAAAAATGATCAGAAATACGAAATTAAATGACTCACACTACACTGAAACTAGAACAGATTAACGCACTAATTTAAGACTCACCAAGCCCTACGTTGGACACCCTCAACCCACTTTTGCCCAAATTACGATATCTAAGTCCCGGGGTGACGGATGTCTGTCTAGTAAGTTGCATGCCAGGGGCTGGTGTAGCATGGCTGAGCCCCTGAAGCAATAGCTGTTCTTTGGTGATAGCCACGTCGCTTCGGGGATCCCCCGCAAGCCCAGAAAGGGCGCTACCTGCACTGAACTCCTCCATGCAGTCCAGGCTTGCTATTGGAGCGCGACAACTGCGTGGAAAAACAAATAAAAATCGAGAGCCGAAAAAAATGCGGTGAAATATTGAACTAAACAAGACGCTCAACTATTTTACTTCAATGAAACACGCACAATTTAATTTAATTTTGTGAATTTTTAAAGTATCTCTTGTTTAATTCAATCTAGAAAATAACTTATTAATAGCATCTTCAAACTCGCAGCAATTTTTTTAGAAATTCTTGCCAAAATATTTTTAGCGGTTATTTCAAACTTCATCTAGAATCATTTGTAACTAAAAACAAATGCACATCGCCTGACAGCTGATGCATTATTGTTTTCTTTTAGTACCAGCGTACGATTAATACTCATTTCAAGGTTCATGTAAAAATAAATAATAGATTTGTGATTGCATATGGAAACCTAATGTAATTTTGTTCTTAACAAAAAAGATGCTTTGAATAATAAATTATTATTTGTATCGATTTCCCATATGCGTAATAGCTTCATCAATATATAATAACAGTAATTCGTCGGACAGTGACAATTACAACACATGAAGTATATACATGAGGAGTCCGATCTCCTCAGAGTCTGTCCGCAATTTTTTTTCTAGTTATAATTTTCAATTTATCGAAATCACGTTCTGTCTCAATTTTTTTTTTGTCAGGAATTACTATTGCGTAGATATCGTATGGACGCTTCCAGTATATAAATCAATAGTTCGATCAATTTTGGGAGGTTGACTCATAGATATATTATAAAGTAGAGGAAATAGAAAGAGAGAAATCTCTCTCTTTCGCAAGCAAACTGGCAAATCATACTCCCTTACTCTATCTATAATATATCTATGGGATCACTACGGATAATGTACACACCTTCCCAGTACATAGAACATTTTTAACTCAATTTTTGAATGACGTTTAATCAACAAAACTATATTTTAAGAAAGATTTACTTGTTTGTAACATTCAAATAGCAATTTTAAGTTGTATTTATGTATAATCATACATAAAAAAATTGGGTTAGAAACACGTGATAAAATATTTGACAATGTGATTGAGTTAATAATGCTTTATACAACTAGACCTTAGTTTTCAAAATTTTGCGAATTAATTTTGGTCAAACTGTCGATGCACTACTTCACCTCTGATTTCGATTAAACTACAAATATCGCTATCTTACACGCGCACGCACACCGCGCAATGTATACATTTTTAATGATTTAAATTAATAAATAGGGCTTTCAAGGTCAACCGAATCTGAGCGCCAATAGTTAATAGGGAGTTTTTGCAAGCCTCCGCTATTGATACGATAACGCTAACGTGAAAAACAATTTTCTTAGGGAATGCTTGCTCAATAATGCTAGCTTGAATTACAGAGTACTCACGAGAAACTTCAAGGATTAGCAGACATCAATAACGTTACAATTAACATATTTGCCAATTTCAGTACGGATGCACAAAGGAAATTGTTTTTGACATTAGCGTTGACGTTTCATAAACGGTCGCTTGCAAAAACTCTCTATTATTTTTCCTATATTTTGAATGCTAAAACAAATCTTTTCACTATGTTTTATTGAAATCGGTGGTGAAGCATCGACAGTTTGACCTTAATTTTACATATAGAGATCGGACCTCTTGTACAGAGTGATCAAAAATGATTGTCTGTGCCGCCATGTTCTGATTTTTATTTTGCCGCCTGCTTGAGATAGTGAGCTTCAAGTGACAGATGACAGTTCGTCTGAAAACACTATTCTAACCTAAAAATTTGGTAGAATAATAATAAATTTTCAATAATCATTCCATAATACAGCTATTCACTTATTTCCTTGTTTTTCGAATCAGATTATGGATTAATCCGTCACAAAATATGCAAAATATACGCCACTGTGTTCTTGAAATGTCGGTAACGTAGTTATCAAAATAAATAAATTTATATTAACTTTAATGAAGGAAAAGCTTTTCAGAACTCATTTTATAAATAAATATGTTTTATTGGGTATAAGTTCTGTAAATTTATTAGAAACACAACGTTTCAACAGCAAAGTGCTGCCTTTTTCAAGTGAAAATAAATATAAATATATATTTATTTTCACTTGAAAAAGGCAGCACTTTGCTGTTGAAACGTTGTGTTTCTAATAAATTTACAGAACTTATACCCAATAAAACATATTTATTTATATTAACTTTATTCCATGAAGATAGTTTTGATCATAATGCGAACTTTTGCTAGTCACGTGACAGCTAATCATTATTGATCACTCTGTATTATATTCTTCATGATATAATATGCCATTTGAAAACTCTTTAATATATTATTTTAAAAATTTACTCATCAGTTTGAACAAAGCTCTAAAAGTTTTTTAAATGAGAATTTTGTTTCAATAAATATATCCCCTCAGAAAAAAAAACAAATATGCACTTTAGGCCCGATTATTCAATCCAAGTTTATCTACATTTCAATCAAACTTGAGTTTATTTACTATATTATAAATTTATTTAAATAATCGTAGAACATTAATTAATGGTTATATTATTGTTGACATTATTTCTGAAAATTATCATTGCCGAGAGCAACGGGATTCTGTTACAAAGTTGCACATCATCAGGTCGCTCGCGCAAATGATACGCGATGAGGCATGCTCATATGTTGTATCGTTCCCACAGTTACGCTGATACTGCAGCGGTAGGATTATTTCTATGTTCTATGGATGGCTCAGACACGAAACAAGTTATAGACCGAGAGCTGGTAGACATTTTTGGGTAGATATTGGACGGTATTTTTTGTCTAAATTAAAAACTGTAGGGCATTCAATTACCTACAATTTGACCTATTAGGTAATTATGTGGAACTTAAATAGGCCCAGTTTTAATTCAAAATCTCCATTATGCAACCCTTTGGCTGTCTTTTATGAATAACTTCCGGACGGTATCTTATATCAAAAAATTTTTGAAATAAAAATTGCAGGGCATTCAATTTCCTATAATTTGACTCATTAAGCAATTTTTTGCAGCTAAAATTAGCCGGGTTACAGCCCTTTTTATGATTTCCATTACCCAACCCTTCGACTATTTTTTTGTAAATAACTTTCAGGTGATATTTTGTATCAAATAAAAGCTGTAGGGCATTTGATTCTCTACAATTTCGTCTTTCAGGCAAATTAGCGGAACTAAAATTAGTTTATTGCAATAGCTTTCGAATGGTACTTTGTACCAAAGAAGATTTTCATTAAAAGTTATAAGGCATTCAATTCCCTATAATTTGATCTTCAAGGCAACTTTGTGAAACTGAAATTAGCCAAACTATAGCCCTTTTAGGTTCTTCATTAACCAACCCTTTGACTGTTCTCTGTTAATAATTTTCGGATGGCACTTTGTTCCAGAAATATCTCAATTAACAATTTGATCTTTTAGGCAACTTTGGGGAACTAAAATTGACCGAGTTACAGCCCTTTTAAAATCTGTTGTTTTTCATGAATAGCTTCCGGAAGGTATCTTATAACAAAATATGTTTTGAAAAAATTATAATTCCTTACAATTTGACCTTTTGAATAACTTTGTGGAACTAAAATTAACTGAGTTTCTTTTTGTTAAATCTCTTTAATTCAACACTTTGACTGTTTTTACTTACTTGTACTAAGTACAAGAAAGAATTGTGAAACCGACAAAATTCACCTATCGAGATTTTGATGGAAATATCTGTTTTAAGCATCCCTGAATCCATTTTGATTTTGAATATTTTTGGCTTGATGTTGGTACGTATGTTCGTGCGTAACTCGCAAATCTCAAAACTAAGGGAACGTATAATGTTGAAATTTTGAATTTGAGACTGGTATAGGGTCTAGTTGTGCACCTTGCATTATGGTTCCAATCGTCTGTACCGGAAGTGCACTTTACTTGAAACTTTTTTCGAATCTTTCTAATAAATCCAGAATGATCAACCGTAGGATGTTAAAATTCAGTATTTGAACTTAATGTTGTATCAGAATGGTCATCTGCTATTTTTGTATGAATCGGCCAAGCCAGAAGTGCACTTTACTTCAAACTTTTTTTGAATTTTTTGCATAAATATAGAAAGATCAGCCATAGCATATTGAAATTACATATAAAGAACTTCTATAATATCTTATTGTACATCTTGCATTATGATTGCGATCGGCTAAACCGGAAGTGCACTTTACTCTAGACTTTTTTTGAATTTTCCGCATAAATCCAGAATGATCAGCCGTAGGATACTGGAATTCAGCATTTGAAATTATTGTAGCATCTTAATAGTCATCTTCTATTTTTGTAACAATCGGCTGAGCCGGAAGTGCACTTTATATGACAGACTTTTTGAATTTTTCGCATAAATTCTAAATAATCAGTCGTAGAATATTTAAATTTTGTATTAGGCACTTTTATAATATCTAGTTATACACCTTGCATTATGATTGCTATCGACTAAGCCGGAAGAGCACTTTATTCGAAACATTTTTTGAATTTTCCGCATAAATCCAAAACGAATGAACGTAGATTGTTAGAATTCCGTATTTAGGACGATTATACCGTCTAGATGCTCATATCCTATTTTTATTAAGATCCACCGAGCCGGAAGTGCACTTTAGTTGACAGTCTTTTGGAATTTTTCGCATAAATTCGAAACGATCAGGTGTAGAATATTACAATTTGGTATTTCAGTCTGCTGTAGCATCTGAATGATTGCCTACTATTTTCATAACAATAGACTGAACCGGAAGTGCACTTCAGTAGGAATTTATTTTTTAATTTTGCGCATGAATTCAGATCTGTTGGTACTCGTAGAATTTTGGAAATCAGTATTTAAGAATGTTGTAGTATAAGAATAATGGGCTGCTTTTTCCATAGCAACCGACTTGGCTGAAAGCGCATTTTACTTGACAGATTTTTAGAATCTCTTGAGTAAATCCAAAACGATTGACTGTGATTGGCACATACAAGTTTTCGTCAAGAAAAATCAGAACTACCAACTTATAATTTTTGACGTAACTTCAAAAAGTGTGGTTAGAGAGAAAGTGTGATAGTAGAAATAACAAAAAATTAATATACTGAAGGCAACTGTATATAAAATTATATTAATACTTTGTCAACACTAAGATTATGTTTGCAATGTTTGTCTTTCTTTAGGTTAAGTCAAGTATGAAAGGCGTGTTTCAAAATCTCCCTAGAATACCCCAGAATATTGTTGAAAAATAGAGCCAGTTCTATTTCGAAATTGTGGAAATTTTGGACATATTAAACACAACAATAAATTGAAGGTCAACTTTTGAAAATTATTGACCAATAAATTGTATCGTGTAATACAGGCATTTGTTTTGCTATTTCGACATTACAAAATAGTTATTTGTGTATCAAGGCCGTAAAGGTTATCTTTTTTGGTCGAATCTGTTGTTTGCGGCCGAAGCGTAGCTGAGGCTGCAATTCAGGTGAGACCAAAAAAGAACTGTAGGCCGAGGTGCACACAACGTTTTTTAGGCGATCATTATGAAATAATCCAAAATCACATCATTCTATCTATTTATTTCTAAGACATTGCAATTGTAAATCTTAGTTGTCGTTGAAATTGTTTTATTTTATTGTCTTCTATCAAGTTGACATTTAACAAAAAATGCGTATTTATTTTTTGAATTGCAAGAACTACAGAGGTTGACGGAAGAATATATGTACTACTTAAGCGAAAACTGTTTCTTAAAGAGTTCATCAAGCTGCCCATAAAGGTAAATATAAAGTGTTTATGAAATATTTTTTGACAGATCAGTCCCAAAAAGTAATATTTGACAGATCAGTCCCAAAAAGTAAAATTTGACAGATCAGTCCCAAAAAGTAAAACTTCACGGCCGCAAAAGGATCCATAAAAACATCTTTTTTGTCATGATCGCCTAAAAAAAGTATTATACAAATTTTCACGGTGCCTCAAATACCTACCCAAAAATGTCAACCAGCTCTCGGTCTATTACGATTTAATTAATTTATACTTGATCTTATGACCGAGAGTTAAATTAATCTGGGTTTAAATTGACAGGTAGTTAAACCAATGAACTAGGTTTCGATTCATTTGTTTCATTTGATTAGGCAGTAATGTCACAGAAATGGAGAATTTAATATTGTCACTGAAGAAATTACTAGTTTCAATATAATCCGTCTATAAATTTGTTATACATAAAGAAGATACATTCAGTTTAAATGAACTGCGGATGAGCCTGGATTGAACAATTGGTCCTTAATATTCTATTCTTCTTCATTTTGTTTTATTTAACCTAAAGTTAAGTCGCTATTTTATGAAAAATATGATAAAAAGTTAAATTGCTCTTGAATATTTGTGTCTTTATGTATGTTATGTGTACTTACACCTATATATACTAGTAGGATGGGATTTTAATACTAAACTGCTAATTCTAACTAAAAATAATTGAACTAATGAAGGTTAACTACGAATTAAACTGAAACAGAAAAAATAATAACTGATATTTTGAGGTATATATTTTTTCGAAACTTTATTAACATAATAACTTCATCTGTTATTCATCAGAAATTTGAAAGAAGAAACTAAAATCATAAATAAATATTGTATACTATATTATTTAGACTAAAAAAGTTGGTTCAAACATAGTGCTGCCATCTGTAAGTTGAAAGCAATTATTCTAAATGTTGTAAATGTTTTGCTAGTCAAATAAAAGACAAATGAAGTTATTATTTAAAAGTAATATAATAATATGCAATTGTGTTTTTGTTTGTAAGACCTCAAAATATCTAGCTAAAACTGCTCTAAGCTTACTGATAAAAATTATACCGATATATGGTAGGCAGCTGATTGGAATCTTCACTAGTATTGTCGGTATTATTGTTATTGTCATTGCTCGAAAGATTACACAACACTAACTGAGACATCTTGTAGCCGTTTCACAAAACTACTCACTATGTTATGTAAGACAAATGTACACTAGAGTACGTGAACTGATTATATGCAATATAGGTACTAATTGACACCTCTAAGTGTAAGGTTATGTTGACAATCTAGATTTATTTATTTTAAGTTTAATTTGATTCTTGCAGTTGACGAAACGATCTCGTTGGTTAAGTTTTCTTTGACGTGTGAGCAAAACTCGAAGCATAGGCACTAGTTTTATTGATTAGTACGAAATAAGGCAGAAGCTGTATTTGACTCTAACGATCACACACTGAATTCTTGGTGCCCAGTTGCCAGAACTTGCCTTGCTGATAACAACTCATGCCAGCTTGTAAAGGGTACGTTGCTTTGCTTGCTTGCTTGCTGGTGAAACTAAACAGAGCAACTCAACTACTCTAGGAAAGAAACAAAATGTAAACGAGGGTCATTCTCACTACTTGAACTAAGAATCAGAACCAACCTAGCACGGGACTGTAGAAGGAGGGCTATAAAGTAGTGTAAGATGAACTAGAGGCACTAACAGTAACACTACTACGTGTACACAGTCATTACTTGTGGTTGTGCCCTGTTTGCAGTATGCATGTATCATTTATGTCAATACCTCAAATTCTCCCTTATTTAAATTAAAATCTCAAAATATTTACAGCTTTTGTGTATGAGTGCTAAACCAGGTATACATGTGTGAACAGGAAAATCCAGGGTTAAGTTATACGCAGCACCAAATTTATACAAAGTCGAATCGATGCCCAATCGCACTTTTCTCACGATTCATCAATTATTGCATTTTGCGATTGATATGAGTAGCGTTTAACAGTCTACAAAACTATCTAAAATTTATTATTATTGTTTGAGCTTCGTCTATTTGTTATGTTTCAAATATTGCAATTAACTATCCTTATATACACGTTTTAATATTATTAGTTAATTTCAAGTATATCACAACCGTTTTAAAAATATTTTAAGCGCATTGTTATCAACTGCAGTCATTTTACAACAATAAATTTAACAACGACCACAGTTTTCAGTCCCGGACTGGCAACCGTCATTGCGTCACTGCAGTCATACGAGGAGAGCCGAACGTTAGCGAATATTCTGGAGCAGGCCCAGTTTCAGCAATATTGGAAGCATATTTCAAAGCATAAGATTTTTAATGACCATCATCACAACCTAATTTATTGATTAGAATGCTAAAACAAGAATTAAAAGTGAATCAAACACCGCGCGAGCACAGAAATTTGTACAATTCATCAAATGAACAATATCGAATCGAATTTTTGACAGTAATGCATAAAAACCTATTTGGTCATTAGATTCGATTCGATATTGTTTATTTTAATTTGTTTTGCTAACATTACCAACTGTGAAACGAAATATTTATTTTTATTTTATTAAATTACGTTATTCCAATTCAACTCTAATACGCAAATTTCTTGAAGATATTTTGTGATTTTTACTTTAGTTGACTTCATTTGTTATAATTATTTTCATGTAGCAGTGAAAAGATAGACGAAATGCAAAACCGACCCTGTTCAAGGGATTCAGAAAACTGAATTTACCGCGTTTTCCGATCATCTGACAATTAAGAATACTTCACCAAAAATCACTGAAAACATTAATGAATTAATTCATTAATAAAATACCATAGGTTTACGATTTAATCCCGATTATTTAAATGAAGAGGGTGAGAAATATGCAAAGGGGTGTGTTGGGATAGTCGCAGATGACGTCATGCGGTTGACGTCATTTCGCGCAGAGAATTTGATTTGTTCAAGGAGACTTTAGTCGATAATAGCGTGTTTGAATACGGTGTTTTTTTAAATAAAAAATACATAGAATCTGCCCTCAAAAATTGCCACAAGCACAAAGAAGACGAAATGTTAGCCAGAGTTAGTATGGATTTTTTCTGGGAACAATGCCTTATTGATGTACAGGCAGCACGAAATATTTCACAGCAATGACCCGAATTCAGTTTGATTTAAAAATAAATATTAATCTCGAAATTTGAGCAAGAGATCTCTAAATTAATCTTCTTTATTTATACTCTCCTCGAAGCTACAGTGCTGCACTCTATTGTCGGTTTTCCAAACTTACACAGACTGCAGGTTAGCATCGTCGTGATCAAGAACGACAGCGGCTGAAATTGACGTCGTTGCCGCAACGAGGCGCTGCTCGGCGAGTTCACGTTGCTCTGCAAATTCCCGTACCTCTCGCTCACGCTGGCAGTGGCGCTGCTGTAGGAGATCGTGATCCAGCTGCCGGACTTCCCACTGTTCTCGTTGACTGCGTTGCTGCTCCTGAAGAAGGAAATAAGACATTTTTTGCATCCAAAAATTACATCTTTATTTAGTTGCAGCCTAAAGGCAAGATACGGAATATAATTTTTAAATTGCTGTAAGCAATTTAACAAGAAGAATCATTCCAATTTTCCATTCGATCACACGAAAACTGTTTTCCGCCCAATTTATTTTTAATATTTTTTTTGTTCTCTTTTTTTCTTCAGTAATTTATTGTCTGAAAGACTGAAATTAATGAAGAAATACTTTTTATGCGATTTTGGACACGTTAAACGCAAAGTGTTAAATGGTATTATGAAAGGGGAAAGTTAAAAAAAGATATACTTCGCTATTATTATAAATAGATGTGTTAAAAATTTTAAATTAAACAAAAATGCATTATAAATACTTGTTTCAATTTTTTATATTGCCACTCCCTCTTCCCTTTCATCTTTCATAAGATCAAGGTTCTATTCCTTTCATTCCTGAACTTCATTTAATTAATTTGTTTCGAGAAGTATTTACTTCAGTCCTGGGAACGACACAATTTTTTTCTGTTTAAACAAAATAAGTAATATAGAAAAATATAAAGTTGTAACCTTTTTTACAGTCCTTGGAGGATTTAATGAAAAATTGAAATTCAAATACATTCAGAAGTCACAGCCATACTTGCAAACTACTTAAAAGTTATAATTACTAAATAAAATATATTTTTTAAACCGCCATAACTCGATTGATTTCGATCGAAAATGGATGAATCCTTGAGTTTTGGAAAGTTTGAAGCTTCCTCTTTCAGGACATGTAAGTTAATTCACGCCAATTTCATCGCACTCTCAACCACATCTCTGAGAAATAAAAGATTCTTGATGTCAAAAAATAGTGTACAAAAAATCGTGGACTCAAAAAATCGAGTGTGTGACAATCTGGCGCAAAGCTATGAATTAAGTAAAAAAAAAAAATTGCGCCTTTTTGGTCGAAACTCGGGTAATTTTGCAAGAAAATTCAATAAAATACAAATTAATGTATCGTCAAATCAAATTTAACACCTGGCGCCCGCCAAATAAGAAAAAAAAAACATTAATTTTCGTCGCAGTCACTTGATTCTTTGCGCGATTTGAAGTAAAATGAATGAACTTGATTTCCTGGGTCGTGAGTTGAGTCCGCGATTTTTTTGCAGCTAGTACAAGTTGTCAAAGTTTCACTTTTTGATATCAAGGACATATTTTTTTCTCAGGGGTAAACTTGGCGACGGATTAACTTACATGCCCTGAAAGAAAAAGCTTCAAAAGTCAAGGATTCACCCATTTTTATCAAAATCAACCGAGTTATGGCGGTTTGAAAAATCGATATTTTTAGTGCATTTTCAAGCATATTATGCGCACAAAAGTATGTGAGATTTGACATACTTAAAGTTTATATGGAGAAGGAGTGCAGAAAGCTAAAATTAGATACAGAGTATTCCATTTAATTTACCACTGAAAACGATATTGTCACAAGTTTGAAATATTTTAAGTAATTAGTTCACATTATTATTTATTTGAATTCGCTATTTAGCCAATAATTTATTGTAACTCTAATCCTAGCTAGTATTGACTAATTCGATGTTCAAAGGTATATAAGAGCGTGAGCTAGGAGAGAAAGTCATTCGGTACGAGTAACTGTGAGCGAAATAGCGATCATACAAGTGTATAATAGATATTAATGATACAAGTCTGATATAGCCGTTGTAATGAAACGTGTGTGATGTTAAACCACGAGGAGATTAGCCGAGTGTTTTTATCACTCAAGTTTCATTATACTAGCTGCATCAAACGTGTATCATTCTAAATTTTATCTACGACGGCCTTAATTGGCTTAATTGCTGCTGAATTAGATTTTTCTATTTGACGTTTGACATTCGAAAAACATTTAGTGTAAAATTCGTAGCTTGATCAAGTAGCATTTTATTCATTGTTATGGCAACTATTTGTTTGTTTGACAGCTGTCAAAGTTATAAAGAAAATAAAAATATCTAATTGTAAAAAATCTTGTCGTAAATGTTTATAAAACATAAATTTATGTGTGTGTATTATTAGTTATTTATAATAAAAGAAACTTAAAATTTGATAGAATTTCTATTTTTATTATTTCTCTTACAGAAATGCGTGTCATTATGACACGCAAATTAGTGGGCGAATCACCTATTAGCGCACAGTCGTAGATAAAGTAAATATTGGCACTTTAACCTGTGTAAATAAATTATTTACAATAAAATTTGTGAGAATATTATTTTCCGTTGAAATATTTGAATAATGTTTGACATCTAATTTTGACCCCCGGAGGAGCAGGAAGGGGTGAGGAAGTCACGTGAAAATCTTAAATGGGGACCACTATTTTTATTTCAGATTCCGATAGAATGTCGAATACTAAGTTTATATTACCTGAAACTCCTGGGCATGGAAGGTTAAAGTAAATAACGTTCAAACTTGAAAATTTAATGAATTTCGATCAAATTTTACCATCAGACGACCACTAGTATTAAAAAATCGGCCAAGTGCATGTCAGACAACGTGCATTGAAGGGTTTCATATTATTTTTTGAAGACACTATGGAGAACAGAATTATTTCTGCTGAATAAATTATATCTTATTTTATATTATAAGCAATTCTAAAAAGCATTGTATCATTTATTTGTTTTACTGGCATCGTAAAAATGGTCAAATATAAGTTAAATTATTTTCGAAATAATTATTAATATTATTCTGTCTTTGAGTACTGTACTATCCAAAAATTATTTGGCAACGCTGTGTACGCTTCATGTGGTGACGGTATTGGCAACTGAAATTGGCGGCAGCACTGTTTACAAAATGGCGGATCAAAAGTGGCTTACGGCAAGTTTGTAGTCTGTTTACAATGTAAATACGTTGATATTCACCAAAGAAATATTCATATTTCATTAAATGATTAATTCAATTCCAATTGCGCGGGAAAGTATTGACTTTCGTCTTTTAAAATATATAGTTTTTTCTTTCAAAATCATCTTATTTATCTACGGTTTTTAGTTGTAACTGGAAGACTGCTTGAGGTTATAAAATTCATAGCTTCAAAGAAAATAATATTATGGGGAAATATTTACGACATTTTTGTATTGTAAATTCCAGCTTTCAGCTTTTCTTGTACGAATTTTTTTAATCCACACAGCTCGTTTATCAGCTAATTCGTAGGCCAACTTTATTTACTACAGATACTTTCCCCCTTTTTAGGAAAATTATGGAAACTTAAATCTACATTTCGATTAAATTTGGAATGACATCCATAAACACAACAATTTTTATCACCAATTTTTCGTTTAAATTCCATATTTTGAAGAGTATAGCCTTGAGAAAGATTAATTTTGAGGTTATATAATGTAACAATAAAGTTGAAAGCCAAGAATTTTTCACTGAATTAACTTGAACAAATCCATTAAGAACTATTGTAGTATAAAATTTCATATAAACAATCTCAAAAAAGCCACTAAATATTGCTAACAAAACCAGTAACATAACATACGATTATATAGAAATTAAGATTGAATCCACTTTACAATATAGTTCCGCGTATAACCGCTTGGTGGCTACGGGTTAATTTTAGTTACCAATATTATGAAAGTGAGGTTAAGTCAAATTTACAAGTAAAGATCAAGTATGGAGCAAGAAAAAAGATCACGAAGACGTGGTAGATTCATCAGGAAAAAAATCATTTTGAATTTCCCCATAATATTTGTTTCAAATAAATGCAATGTTGGCAGCATTTTCGTACAGAATATGGCGCATCTAGTTGACAATAACACTTTTTTTGAAAATTGAAAATTTGTTTTATTTTTTGTTTGATAACTAGATGGTGACTATTTGATATTTTCCCGGTAAAAGATTCACAAGATATTGAAGTATCTGAAATTATAAATATAAAACCGTCCAGGCATGTCGAAGCAACTTTCACGTACAAAAACTTCAATGTTTGAAAAGGTTTTCCAGAATTACTAAATGGTAAATAATATTTTTTGCAGTGATTTTGGAAGATGATCTTAAAAACTGTAATTCAAATTAATTTCAACTGATTCTTAATTAAGTGCTACATCGAATACACCTCCTTAAAAAAATTCCGAACATATCTTATTCAATCAATTTTCATTGAAAGTATGAAAGTGTTATCCAAGTTCTACCACCTCAATTTTTTTCTGAATTCTTCACCATATGATTGCAAAGTTAGGGGAGAGAACATTTTTTACGACTTTAGAAGCGCATATCTCACCAACTATTGACTTGAATGAAATAATCATGAAGAGACTACTTACTCATTTTTAAAGACCTTTTTAACAACACGCACAACTATTTGCACAAAAATTTTCCATCCCTCAGTTCCATGTATTGATTTAAATAAAAGTTATTCAGAGACTTCAAAAATTCACCAATCTTAATAATTAAAAAATAAATAAAGCAAGGCGTCCAATATTAAAAAAAAATCAGGTCAATTTATAAGATACCCTCAAATAACATATTTAAATTCCAGATTTTTATCTTAACATTGCTCTAACTACTTACGAAATTAGTGTTTCGATCGGTAGATGGCTCTGTATGTTAATTTTACTTCTGCACATTATTTCCAAATGGAAAATTTATTTTTGGCACTTGAGGTAAAAAATGCCGCTCGAATAATTAGAACATACGCTCCTAATTAAAAATCAGGGTATTTATTGAGTTTTTGGAGTAAATAGAATATATATACTTTGAGATTAACAGATGGCGAAAGTCTCGCGCTGAATCCCCTTGCATTGATCCCTTTCTAACGGTAATACATGAAAACTAGCCGCGTTTTTAAGGAGGTCCACATTTTTGAAGACGCTACAGGGAGTAAATAAATATATTAATTTATTAGGATATTATTCAAAACAAAACTGAATGAATTCAATTTTATATACAATACGGAGTTAAGCAACAAAAAAATATCTGCTACTGTTGTAACCAATAAAAATAAAGACCACGATCGGCATCAATCTCATTTGAAGGCACTCTAGGGAGGCATAGCTAGACTATAACGAAACTGGCGGCGAACGTCGTGTACTGAAAGCAACGTCTTCGAAGCTGTGGACACCCACACCACAAAAGTTTCCAGACCTGTATGTACAACTGTGATCCCAACAAGGACGAAACAATGTTTTATAAAACCGATTCATATATTTTAATTTTAGTGAAGAAGATATTCAAATTTTATTGCTGCAATTTGCGATTTTCTATTGTTTTTAGCTGCATAGACTGCAAGTATAATTGAAAATAAAGCCTTAATTTTCTTGCTGTGCATCGTCTGGCTTCAAATTTGATCAAAATGACTGTTATTACTTTTTTGTTATCTTGATTGTTAAAACAGTAACTTTCTGACAATTTACCTTTATGGCAGCGTCGTACTCCAGCTGCCTTTGTTCCTTGGAATTACGCTTCGTATCCTGTTCTTCTTGCTGCTGTTTTTCCTTTTCTTTATCCTTGGTGCCACTAGCACCGCCCGCGCCCGGCGGCGGGTACGAGAACCAAAACTGGTGGGCCAGCTTGCCAATTAACTAACTCCTCCAACAGTATTAGGTCTATGGCTGCTTCAGGAGGACGAAGAAAACCGAGCCGTGAACTGGAAAATAAAAACATTTATAATTTTTTTTTTTGTGACTATAAGTGCTTTATTTGACCTCGTTGATTCTAAAAATATCGTAGACGACTCAGTTTCAAAAAACCATAGCACCCCGACGTACACGCATAAACACAAATTACTGTTTTGTTTGTCTGCTAACATGTGACAATTTTTTTAATGTTTTGTTGTTTCTGGGTTTTAAAAATTATCCATTAGGATTATTACTAATTAAAACGGAAAATTAGTTCACACAAATTTTCTGCTTTGTTGATCTCATTTTAATTTCAAATTGTAATTAAATTTGATTACACTTGAAAAATATACTCAAAATAGAATTGAGAAATCCGAGATTATTTTTTGTTTTAGTTCCTATTGACAGCCCAAAAAAAATAAATGCGTAATGATGCGCCTACAGAAGTTTTTAATTAATAATAATTTTAGCATGGATAGACTCTGACAGCCATATTAAAATACATATTAACAGAGCAAAAAATCTGGGAAACTAGGCAACAACTGTTTTATTCTGTTTATTAGAATTTATTGTTTGTATTCATTCTGTAAATAATGACGTGTTATTTATCCTACAAACCAATTGAAAAAAATGTTTATTTAATGTGGGATCTCATCCAATTGTAAATGAAAATGTGAGCTCCTTTGCCAGGATTTACCAGTCCGGGTTTCGTCATTGGCACCTTTTTCTAAAGTAAATTGTTACAGTGCGCAATGTTAAGCGGGCGGAAAAATAAAGAAATGGAAGTATTTATTCGAGAAAAAGAAGGAAACGAACCAGACATTTCAGAGAATCGATTTTAACCTGAGAAATGAATGTTTTTACGTGATATCACAAAAAAATCAAACTAAAAAAATAACTAGATGACAAATTGCTATTAGCGCCTTCTCTTAATTTTGCAATAGTATATTGTACAACAAGTATAGAAAATTACCTATTTCACACGAGGTGTGTAATTTTCAGCACGAGACGGAGTCGAGTGCTGGAATCACACAAGTGTGAAATAGGTGATTCTATACGTGTTGTACACTATACTTTTTCTACGATCACAATTTCAAATGAAATATGTAAGTAAATCATTCGTATAACTGAGATTTTGAATCTATTTTCACAAATATAAAATAATTTAGGCATTTTAATTGTTTGCTCTGCTTATTTATTGTGATATTAATTTTAGTTATGATTTGGAACATTATTGATACATTTTCTATCAGTTGATTGACATTTCATTGTTGTGTAATCTAATTGTTGCAAACTACGGAAAGATTGTATCTGATTGGCTCACTCACCAGGCGACCTTCTGATTGGTTCATTAGTTAGAGTTTTCTGTGATCTGGGGTAGCGTGTTTTCTAAATCTTCGTCACTAACCATTTTCCAACTGCAATAATGATATTTGTGGATATCTAATTTTGGTTATGATACAATAATTACATACATAATTTCTCGATTTCAACAGAATGTGATGGAACGTGTTTTGTCTGCTTCAATTTGACAGTTGTGATTCGTAGTGTTACCAACCTTCGGAATATTTATTACAAGAATAAGAAAATAATGCCAACAGAGCTTAGTGCAATTTTGTTATTTAAATGTGGCTTATAAAAGAGCAAACAGAGATTTATATCAAGTCCGTGATATTTATCAATAATCTTGCTGAATATATCATATATATCAACTAAAGAATATTCAGAATGAATTATTAATATATAAGTTGGTCAAACTGGTGTGAGAAATGATTTCTCACGACTTTTCGCACAGTTGTGTGAAATTGTAAGTTTTCTAGTTGTGTTTTGTATGAGAAATATGTTGTTTTCTATAGTGATCGTAGAAAAAATATGTTTTTCAAATCATACTAAATAGGTGCAACAAAAAATATATTACAATGTTTTCTCACTAAACATAACTACAGAATAACACAATCCACTTTTGCGTGTTTGAGTAAGAAAACAAACCACGAAATAATCGATAATAACACTTAATAATCATGTCTTTATTTTCCTCACTTTTTATTCTTACCATGAATAATACTTTTCACAAAAGATTCTTGAGAAAGAAGAAGTACGAAAAGTTTTCGGCGCCGATAAAAAGCGTGACTCTTGTGGAATATTTTGTGAATTGGGTCCTACATTATTTGTTTTTTTTTTTCGGAAAGTTTGATTTAAAATTTATTAAACCTACGAAAATACCATAGTTTTACAAAAATGTATTTTTTAAATCTTATTATACTTCAAATATGAAAAAACGGACTTATAAAAATATTATATCAAATGCAATTTTAGGTTGACAGTTGACCGTCTGCTTATTTTTAAACACACGGCGTACGCGCAATTGTTTTATAATTTGTCTAAGCTAAAATACGATTTTTCATTTGCACAATGTTGAAAGAAATTGATTTTTTAATCAATATTTGGTGTTTCTTATATTTATCATTATTAAACGGACGCCAAACTTTGTTCCCACGGTGTGCGGCTTGTCAAGCGTCCCACAGACTTGTGGTCTGTTGTAATTTGTCGTATTTCAGCCTCAAACCGTCCTCATGGCGCGGAAAGCCTCGTGGCTTAGCGAATTTCGAACGGTATTTTTTTTTTAATTGAAGACTGTTGACTCAAATCAAAGCTAGTAGGTCTCACGACGTGATATCTGACAAACTTCAGACATTTGACATACAGATTCTTACACAAAAATAAATATAGGATACGCTCCACTAGGCGACCGCAACACTCACAGGCCCGTTTCTGGCAGGTATGCAGTGAATGCACCGCACGCAGGCGGCAAAATTTAGGGGCGGCAATTTGTGTACTTATTTAGATACAATTTTGAATATTTTTGTAGAATTTAAGTGTTTTTATTCTCATTGAAACACATAATGTCTCCTATTTTTATATTTTCCCTCAATAAAAACAAATTATCAAGTACATACACTCGGCAAAAAGAAAACGCACCACTTGAAGATGCACTAAGAATACCGATTTTCCAAAGCGCCATAATTCGGTAACTTTGATCGAAAATTGATGAATCTTTGAGTTTTGGAAAGTTTGAAGCCTTCTCTTTCAGAGAATTTAGTTAATTCGACTCCAAGTTCACAGCACTCTCTATCACACTCCTGAGAAAAAAAATCTGACGTCAACATCACGTGACTTACTTGTACATCATTGGATATATATAATACGATGTGATTTTGTGTTTGATCATATATATCATTGGATATATATAATCAAACACAAAATCTCATCGTTCCACAGTTAATCGTTTTGGATTTATCCAAGAGATTCTAAAAATCTGTCAAATAAAATGCGCTTTCAGCCAAGTCGGTTGCTATGGAAATAGTAGGCCATTATTCTTATACTACAACATTCCTAAAGACTGATTTCCAAAATTCTACGACTGCCAACAGATCTGAATTTATGCGCACAATTAAAAAATAAATTCCTACTGAAGTGCACTTCCGGTTCAGTCTATCAGAAAATAGTAGGCAATCATTCAGATGCTACAGCAGACTGAAATACCAAAATTTCAATATTCTACACCAGATCGTTTCTAATGTATGCGAAAAATTCCAAAAGACTGTCAAGTAAAGTGCACTTCCGGCTCAGTGGATCTCAATAAAAAGGATATGAGCATCTAGACGGTATAATCATCCTAAATACTCAATTCTAACAATCTACGTTCAATCGTTTTGGATTTTTGCGGAAAATTCAAAAAATTTTTCGAATAAAGTGCTCTTCCGGCTTAGTCGATAGCAATCATAATGCAAGGTGTACAACTAGATATTATAAAAGTGCCTAATACAAAATTTAAATATTCTACGACTGATTGTTCAGAATTTATGCGAAAAATTCAAAAAGTCTGGCATATGAAGTGCACTTCCGGCTCAGCCGATTGTTACAAAAATAGAAGATAACCATTTAGATGCTACAGCAATTTCAAATGCTAAATTCCAGTATCCTATGGCAGATCATCCGGAATTTATGCGGAAAATTAGAAAAAAGTTTCAAGTAAAGTGCACTTCCGGCTTAGCCAATCGCAAACATAATGCAAGATGTACAATAAGGTGTTATAGAAGTTCTTTATACGAAATTTCTATCTGCCATGGCGGATCATTCTATATTTATGCAAAAAATTCAAAAAAAGTTTCAAGTAAAGTTCTGGCCTGGCCGATTCTTACAAAAATAGCAGATAACCATTCTGATACAATATCAAGTTCAAATACTGAATTTCAACATCCTACGGTTGATCATTCTGGATTTATTATATTTAAGTTTTTCATCAAAAAGCTAGTTCAAGTTTGTATACGAGCTTTTTTCAATCAGTAGTACCAAAACTTTATTGATGGAACTTTTCATTTTTTTGCGTTTATTTTATAATATATATTCCGGTGGAGATAATTCTAGTAGAAGTGTCTAAAAGGATATTTAAAAGATTGTCAATTTTTCACAAATCATTTGAATGACATCTAGTTTGGTATCAATTTCAAGTACTTGGAGAGATAAGCTCAGTAGATTACAAAAATACATAATTAGTGGAATCAAATTACACTTCCGGCGATCAAATGTCGAAACTGTATGTTCCAGTGAATTGAAGATCTCGAAAATCTAGAAAAGGACTATTCATTTTCAAATCGAATCGTCGATAGCAAAAATATGAAAAATGACGTCCGAATATGATTTTTTGATACATTAACGATTTCAAATTCAAAAGTTATAATTTTCAGACAAAAGTTGTTGGAAAATTTTAATTTTGTTTACTTTACTGTATTGCCTGGTACTCTCACTTAAATATGCAGAATTTCATTAAATTTTGTTGGCATTTAAATAATTTATTACGAATTTCTCACGAAATATGAAACTCGAAAAATTGGACAAGTATAGTCGTCCACAATTTGATATTTAAGAAGAATATTGTAATCCTGTTTCTATTAAATATTTGAGTATGTCACTTTATTGTGATTTAATAACTTTTTTACTAGTTTTCCACGTGAGTTTTGATGTCTAGCAACTGACCGAAACATTTTCTAGAATTTTCCCAATACCAATTTAGATAATTATAACAACAAATATTATTGCAAACAAATAAATTTCATGTTTGTGACAATACTTTCAAAAATTATCTGTTAATTTATTCAAAACTGTACAAAATTTCTCCAATCCGTTTACCGCTTCTACTCCTCAGGTTCAATATTCGAGACATGAACTTCTAAATTACTTTGGTAATTAATATCCGGTTACTTAGTTCCACGACTACTCGGATCTTCGAATTTCTATATTTATTCTCAAATAATGTTTCCAAGTGGATCTACAAAAAAAAATGATCATATTTCATGATGAAATTAATATCAAGTTCGGGCAATAAAAACAAATTATATGAATACAACTCTCTAATATTTCTTAACGAAATATTCATCACATTTTTACGCTTTATAACATAAATGCGAAAATTCCTCAAATCAAGCATCTCCCGGATTTAAATATATGACTATTCTCCTTGATAAGGAATGATGGATCTGAAAATATTGCTTGTCTCTACCTCAGCTTCATAATAAATCGTAGATTCAACCATCTGTAACTTCTTTCTCCATCCTTACAACTAAAATCTGTACCAGCAAAGTTAAGTTTTGTTATCGATTGGTTAGAAAAGACCCTGTTCCATTTCTCTTCCTTTCAAGATAAAAAATAGAGGCGCTGAACACAAAGTGAACTATGGAACTCCTATGGCTCACAAAGTTCTATCGATGACTTCTTCTACCGTGATAAATTCCGATTGGGTTAGGATACATTGTAAGAAACTTTAGTGGCAATTTGACAAATTTATTTACAACAAGGATTTGTCCAAGTTTTAATGGCTGTTTTTACAAGTTTCTCGAAATAGAAGTGATTGCAAAAGCAAAAATCTGACGTGAACATCACATACACAAATTTATTCAATAAAGTTTTCTGTCACTTCAGATTATAATTAATATAATTTTAAAAATATTTTGACATGTACATCAAACAAAATAAAAAAATTGACAACAGATTATCATTGCCTACCTTATCATTTCAATTAAACTAATTGTTTTATACGGCAAATTTTGAATGACTGTTATACATATAAACGCACTTCCGGCTCAACCGATTAATACAAAAATAGTAGATAACAATTTTGATGCTACAACAAGTTCAAACACTAAATTCCAATATGGTATGGCTAATCATTCTCGATTTATGCGGAAAATTCGAAAAAAGTTTCAAGTAAAGTGCACTTCTGGCTTGGCCGATTCATACAAAAATAGCAGTCAAGTTCAAATATTGAATTTCAACATCCTACGATTGATCATTCTAGATTTATTAGAAAATCGAACGGAAACTTCTGATTATGCTAGAATTGGCTAGAAGCTTCTCGGACGAAACTCGGACTAAAATCTAGCCGAAAAAAGTATAATGTAATTCAAGCTTTAAAAGGAATATCAAGCTAGAAGTTTTATATCATTTTCCTCCAGATGATGAAAACTCAGTTCCTAAAATATGTACATATTTTAAATTATATTTTTCCATTTTCTTGTTTTTAATGGGACGAAACTTTTTCATTCGAATGCAATTTTACTTACATTTATTCATTTTCAGCAGTGTTCCAGGATGATGAAAATATTCTGCAGCTGTAAAAACAGTTCACCTTCTACATTTTACATTATACATCACCGGCTCGCCTGGCCTGAAAGGCGAAGTATTACAATTGTGCTGTTTTTTTTTTCCTTAAGACGATTTCCAAAGTGAAGTCAATCTGTTAGTCAGCGATAGCAGAAGATCTATTCCAACATAAAATAATATATTCATATCTCAACAAATGAATCTTAAATCGTTATTTCGAAGTTTTGCTCCAGATGTTGGAAAAGACATAAATGAGTATCAGTCCTCGTTACCAGTTGTATTACTTATCTTTTTTGCAATATGATACTCGTTCACGGCTCATGAATTATTCTTTTCTCTTCGATTTTGTACTGCATTTCGTTGAATAAAATAGTATATTTTAGCTGGATCTATTTATAAATCATGATGTAATAAAAGGACTCGTAAAGTGCGTGAAACGTGGTGTTGTTTGCGTTTTGTTTCAGTGACGAGTGGAGGATTTTAAAGGGTTTCAACAGATGTTCTTTGTAAATAATTCAAGGCTTCTGTTCTACCTTTACGTATAGTGAGAAGCTATTGACGTTTATTCCTTTAAATTTGTATTTATGTGCAACAGCGACACCAAGAAGCCTCCAAGGTATTTTCTCAAATGTGTGCTTCTGTTTTTATTACCGTTTGAATAAATAATAAAAGAGACAGTTCTATTTTGAAGATACCACTGAGAGACTGAAATCTTTTATAGATGCAGTATACTTTAAAAACAAACTAAAATGTTTTTCTCCTGATTTCTATATCTTCATTATGAATTCCAGGAATGCTTTTTTGATCCAATGCCAACATGAAATCCAGTTTATAAAAAAGTGTTAATGTTTATAGGTTATTAAAAACATCTCTAAATAATACCAAATTGCACCGCGCAATCTGGATTTCGGGCCAACAAGAGTTTAGTGCCTCCTATTCGGCTGTCTCGGGCTTAAGTTCTATCCTACAGGCGCGCGCACTGTAATTCAGACATGTTTTTTCGAAAGCGCGAGTGTAGCGAGCTAGCCTACAATGATTCCTTACGAACACTTCTTCATAGACTGAATTTCAGCCCAACATGAGTGATTTCACGATCATATAAGCCTCCCCTCCTCCTTGAACATTATTTTTCTTATTGTTCCCAATTTCACCCATTTTCATCAACAACATAACCTTGTTTCTGGAGAAGTTGGCTCAACAGGGCGTCCAGAAATTCAATGTTACTTGTGCTCATATGTCCACTCCGAATAATTGGAAACCGTTCCAATCGCAGGTCGATTCGACATAAAGTTAATTAAGCTTCTTTTTAGTATCCTAAAACGATTTTCCTGCACCAACACAAAAAACTCTCTTTTTCCTACTTTCTGGAAATCAATCTTTGATTGCATTAACTTTTTATATCACCCTCGAACTTTATTTTAAACCTGAAACCGACAAATTTCAATATTTTGATGGTAATTAAACCGTTTTTTAAAAATAATAATCTGCTGTAACCCTCACAGTACTTACTTCCCCGACTATGAATTTCATGGCCAGTTTCTTTGTTGTTCCATAAATTTCGAATGTCGTATTAATTAATTATATATTTCAAAGTGACAGCTGTTATACGCTTGGCTAATGGAGTAAGTAGCGCCTCGATGCGGCAGATTTTAGAAATTAGTAGGTTATAAACGAAATTTGACGTATTCGCTGTCACGCTGCAAGCAGGCCACAGTTGATGTATTATATTAAATAATTTAATTGTTTAAAGCGTGTTGATAAACCATAAGTGAAAAAAATAAAGGACAGATCGTAGTTGTAGCGTACCTGGTTGTCAAAACACGTAAAATGAGAATCGTGACTTGATTTTTTACCCTTTCCAAATCGAGAATAGGAAAAAGATCACAAAAAGAAATGGGCTATTTTGGTTCGTCGAATGAATCAAGTATTGAAATATTCAATTATTGTTGATGACAAAAATATATCTAATTATTGGTATAATGTATATTCTTTTATGTTTTTCATATAAATTTTGATTCAATATACTTTTTATACCAACATTCAAGCTAGATTTATCATTATAATTTCTTTCTATTTTTCGAGAAAGTTTAACTCGTTTTGCAATTGGAAAAAGATCATTAACTTTGCAGCTCTTGCATATCGCATTAACAAGTTGCTTTGAGGGTGACGATTCCGTATCATCGGTGTATCTGTGTAGAGCAAGTATTTTTTATGTTCATATAGATACAAATTGCTGCAGCGTGCTTGCAATATCTTTTTTCTGTCTCAGTTACAATTGGAAATTTTCATTATTCGATCTTCATTAATCTATACGAATAATTATCCAAAAAACAGTGATCAATTTTAAAAATCGAGTTATACAATTCAAAGCAACAAAAATAAACTTCTGCTATCACTCACAATACTATTGAAAAAAGTATGAACCTTCACAACTGGATTGTACGTTTTCTGGTATGTTCTTTCCAGTGTAAACTCCTGGAATTTCGCGTAATACAACTCCAATGATTTTTTTAAATGCATCGTCAATTATTTCTTCGAAATTACCAACATGAAAACTATAAATCAATTTATTTCTTCTTAATGAATTTCCGCATGGTAATATTTAATAATACAATAACAAGACGAAAAGTTTTTCAAAAACATACGTAAAATTTAGAATCTTCAGGCAATCGATTTTGGACTCAATCAATTTCCTTTGGGCAAACTTTTTTGGCATAAGCAATCAGATTTAACTCCTTCAAATCTATAGGCTAATAACAATATTTTTCTTCTAAAAATACACTCGATGTTTTCAAATCAAAACTGACATTTCGGTTCCGTTATCATATTTCTTACCTAAGAGTTTATTCTCTTTGCCGCTAGATGGCACGCGTGTTCCGAACTGTCAAGATTAGCCAAGCGTATTGTCAAAGTGACAGATGGTGATTATTTGAAATTACTATTTTATTTTACAATGGTCATAAGTTTTATGTCCAGTTACTTTAGTTGATTCTAAACTTGACATAATCTGATTAAGTTGTAAAAAAAGAATAAAAGAATTAACAATCAAAAAAATTATTTATTCCAGATTTCTATTAGCTTATCTTTCCGAGAGCTTTAAATTGATACCAAACTAGACATCATTTAAATGACTTGTGAAAAACACTCTTTTGAATATTTTTTTTTGACACTTGGTAGAATTGCTTATTTTAAAAAATCAATTGACGAACCTCTGCATGTGATGTCAAAATAAAGAGTTATAATAATTCTTATTTCACATTATGATTCGTATTATTTTATTTCCTCGCATGTTTCAGAAAAATTAACTAAATTTCATAAATTTTATAAATCCAGATTGATTAGCAGTAGGATACTGAAATTCAGTATTTGGGATTGCTGTAGCATCTTAATGGCTATCTTCTATTTTTGTACCAATCGACTGAGCCGAAAGTGCACTTTATATAACAGACTTTTTGAGTTTTCCGCATAAATTCAAAACAATCAGTCGTAGAATATTTAAATTTTGTATTAGGCACTTTTATAATATCTAGTTGTACACCTTGCATTATGATTGCTATCGTCAGTACCGGAAGTGCACTTTACACGAAACATTTTTTGAATTTGCCGCATGAATCCAAAACGGTTGAACGTATTTAAGACGATTGTATTATCGAAATGCTCATATCCTATTTTCATTGAGATCGACTGGGCCGGAAGTGCACTTTACCTGATAGTAAATTCAAAATGATTGGCTGTAAAGTATTGATATTTAGTATTTCAGTCTGTTGTAGCATCTGAATGATTGTCTACTATTCTCATAACAATCGACTGGACCGGAAGTGCACTGCAGTTGAATTTTTTCTAATTTCGCACATAAATTCAGAACTGTTAGCCGTAGAATCTTGAAAATCAGTATTTAGGAATGTTGGAGCATAAGAATAATGGCCTACTGTTTCCGTAGCAACCGACTGGGCCGAAAGAGCACTTTACTTGACAGATTCTTAAAATTGACCTCCAAGAAAATTTATTAAATCATTTTTACTATCGATCGTAAGTAGTAGAACCAGAAGTTGGAATTTTGCAGAAAATTCTGATGATAATGAAGCTAGACTCACCCCAATTCAGTTTCTTGACTTTTATAAATCAAATTTTCTTATATAACTTTTTTTAAAGATGAATAATCTTCACGAAAGTTCACCTCTTGGAACAAAGATTTTGCAAGGAAGCACTAAGATGTAAAGTGGACTTGACTTTTATACAATTTTAATACATAATTTCTTGTTCTTAATTAAAAATGTTGTGGTTGCAACTAAACTCCCGTCATCAAAATTAAGACACTGGCATAAAAATAGTTTATAAAGTTTTCTTGGTAATCAAGTTGCAGAAGTTTTGCGGAAGCACTGACCCCAATAAATTTCAGAAGCCTATTCTCCGGAAGATCTTGATTGCATTGCACAAAAAGTCAAACTAAATCAAATCGAGAGCGCGGTCTGTAAAATGATTCCCAAGTTTAATGTGCGTTTAATCGGTTTTATGTTAAATCAATGTCCTACAAATTCGAAAACAAAAACCATTTACGAAAGATTGCTGGTTAAAGGAGCATGAAAAAAGGTTGAAAAAAAGTATTTTTGGCTTGTGACGTCATTGCCCAATCACACGCTACTTTGATACTTCATTTCCTGTAGACTTAATTTCCGTCGAACATCCTATCATTAATGGCCTAGGCGAGATGCTTTCATCCAAAATTTCCTGAAAGAATTAATACACCTTGAATTCCCTATATTAACCTTTCGATGACATTTATATTACCACACTACAAAAAAGTAAATTCCCTACGAAGCAATGTGTTCTTACTTCCGTGAAGATTTATTAATATTGCAATTTAATTTTGAAGTAAAAGATTTTCCGTGGTGACGTGCAGGTGAATTGTCAGATGGTTTAAGCGAATGTCGTCTGTCGATTTATCGCCACGTTTCTCAACTACACTATTGAAAAAATTTGACGACCACCTGACACCAGCTCACACCAGCTGTCATCTCAAAATTGCTCTGTTGTACAAGTCACCGTACGGCTTCAAATACAAGAAAATTGAAAATGCAGTCTGCATATACTTCAAGATTCATTTGCTGCAAATAAAAAATAGATGTCACTACCAGTAGCAGTGCCTTTCTGGCGGGAAATATCAAATATTCTTAGCTTTCGTTGAAAAATTTTACAAGGCAGTAAATTGTTTAATGTTTCGTTGTGTAATAAAAATTGTACATCAATACATCAATGTAATCAAGCTAATGTACCAGTTTGTACACACCCATTCCTGCTTCTAAAAATTAATTCTGTGATTAATTTCGGATCATCCATTAGCAGATACAATGTGACAGATCAAACGCGATCAATGTTGAAATTTTCACGCAAAACAAATAATGCCCTATTTTTCTGGCTATTCAAATGTTTATCTCATGACAGCAGAAGTTCTAGCGACCCACGCAACACAAGCGAAACTAGCACAGTAGCGGAGAATGAGGAAACTAAGTTGTTCTGTCATCTGTCAACTATTATGGCAGTATAGAACTTAGTCAAGATTAGTACAAAGGACAAACGCAGAGAATAGAAGCATTTGTTTGTACATATGTCCTTTATGAATGAGAATGTAGGTACATAATTCGATAAGGAGACAATGGTGTATTAATATCGTGTTTCTATTGTTACATGAAAACTCATTTCCTTTATAACTTCATATATACTAAAAAATATAAAAAATAATGTGCCTGTACAAAAATAAACCATTTTCAATTTTCAACGTAATCTTCTTTTAGGTTTATGCACTTAATACAACGCTGTTCATGTTCAGAAAGTATATTCGAATAATTAATTTTTCATTATAATTTCGATGGCTTCGTTATTCGTGAGAATTTTCGCATTTGGGATTCAGAAAACCCACAACTGATTGTTGTGAAACAAATGCATTCACAATGTGTCACTGTTTGGTGCAAATTTTGGGCTAGAGGCAACATCGGACCATTCTTCTTCAAAGAAACAGCTGATCAGGCAAAAAAAAAATTAATGGTGCTCGCTATCGCGACATGATAATCAAGTATTTTGTGCCTACATTGTAAAGTTTGGATGTGAACGACATATAGTTTTGGTAATTGAGTGCTGTATCAACGAGATTCTGTCACATTTAATATATAAAACGGCCATGATAATTTCTACAAGAGTCCGTATGTGCCAACAAAGCCGTGGAGGCCATTCGCTTTATATATATTGACATTATTCAATAATTCCATTGAAATTTATATCTTTGACACTTATTTTGTATTAATTTTAGTGTTCACCTAAAACAAATGCTTAACAATTTTCAAACCACCTCGTATTCATACAAATTACTTTCTGATTCCTACTTCCATCCCAATTTCTTTTCTTGAACCAGAATGCAGTAATCTATCATTTCATATATCTTCAATGACAGACAATATAACCAAATATGAAATAAAATCGGATAGAGCAAATAAAATTTTTCTTCCCAGGTTTCACGTTACAGGCAATAAAAGTTTGGATCGTTGTCATTTTTTATACTTTTCAACACTTACATCTCTTCCAAAAGTTTACAATTTATCTTGTATTTTATTCGTTTTACTACAAATGTTGATGTAACAAACTTCGATTCATCTTAATTTTCTACATTTTTCTACTATTACTCTTCAAGATTCTCGCAATTTATTTGAATTCCCATGTCGCTATAACTTTATATTAGAGTTAATGTACGCAGCAAGAAATGTCTAAAGTTTGTAATTAAGACCTGAACGTAATGTTACTTCAGTAAAATTGTCTATACTTTGTTTTGAAATGGGGCTATGAACCTATTAAGCTTTTAGCGAGATCTTGTAGGTTAATGAATATACCCCATTTGATATATCAAAGCACAAAATAAAATAACGTCACGTGATATATATAAATCACTTCAGAAAACAAAATTAAAGCAGTAACGAAACGTCAAAATATAAACTTACAAACGCCGCAACTGTAACCAGCCTGTCTGTAAGAAATTCGATTTGAAATATTTTTTATTTCACTAGGTTTTTCCCTCAATTTATGACGTGAAACCTCTTATTAAAAGTTTCTAATAAGGAGAAGCGGACACTGACTCCTTGTATATATAATGAGAGAGAGATAGCAAGAGTAGGCCCAACTGTTTGCGCTATAAACACAAAGATTATTTTAGTTTTTATTCACTCAAATACAATTTTAAGATAGACATTATGATTGCATCAAGTAAAATATTTTATTATTTATTAAAATGAAGGTGAAAATATTTTTTTTCTAAATGACTTCAAAAAAAGGATTGGTACTCAATTTGGCTGTATTTTTGTGTGTGTATATTAAACGACATATTCGCTGATTATAAATAGATTTTTATTACATACGTTATATCTCAAGAGTGATCTCATTTAAATTTGAATAAAAAATTCCACTCCCAAGGGTGGAAAAATCGAGGACGAAATTTCAAATCGAGTTTTCTTAAATGGTGAGATATTCATAAGGACAATATATAAAAATATAGTTACTTAAATATTTACAATACCCATGCCCAGAATTATGAAGGACAAATAAGTTTACTTCCAAAGTAGGTAAATAAAACTTATTCTGTGAAATGACAGTCGATTTTTTGACAGCATTGCTATAAAGAAAAATAATTCGACTAGAATTCATTGAGTGAATTAAACTTACTTTGGAAATAAATTTACATCGTCCTTTATAATACTGGGCATGAATCAGTTATTTTTGGAGTCAGTGCTAGTCAGGCAAGAAGTTTAAATCTATTTAGATATGGAGTCATATTCTAATTCGTAGAGACAGTTTGGAGTCAGGTCGCAGTCTATGTTAATGATGTCATGACATTGTTGCATTTAAAAAGACGACTTGAATATTGCATGTTGGTATAAACAAAATAATCTACAAATTTATGTTAGTAACAAGTGAGGACGACATTAAGGAATTCAAGAAACCCGTGGAATATTGAATGGAATTCAATTCTAAAATCATGAATTTAGTTAATAATTTATTTGAAAATATTGCCACAATTCTTGCTTAAAAATACTGAAAAAAATTGATGAATATTGTCACAAATTTCATTATAAATCATTTATTTAACAGTTGATGCCTGGCAACTACCGAACATCTAGTAACCGTAGGCTGTCAATCACTTCTAACAATTGAACATCGACTTGGTCAATACTAACTAGGATTACAGTTATAGCGAATTCAAATAAATATTTATGTGAACTGATTACTTAAAATATTTCACATTTGTGACAATATTGTTGCTCTCGACGAGTTCTATTTAATGTATTATTTTGTGTTACATTCTGTATATTCTCCTAGATTATAGAAAAAATATTATTTCTAACTTCTTAGTTTTTTTTAATAAATATTTATTTTACAAATTTTATTCATTACCTGCAATGAAAAACAAAATATAATAGACATTAATGAATCAACTTTTCAATATGTAATATTACAGCGGCCCAAATAAAAATGAAAGAATAAATGACAACCAATATATAAATAGTATATTCTGCAACAAGTTTGGAATGAAGCTTATTCAGCATGAGTGAAAAAGTTTGTAGCACCAGCCGTAGGCGAGTGTGACGAATTTACGAGTTTCATGTTTCAGACTATATTTTCTCTACGACCATAAATTTGGCAATTTACAGCGTAACAAAAAATTCTGAAACAGAAAAACAACAAAAATTCCTGAAGTTAAAATTTAATTTGAGTTGATTTGACAGTCCTACCAATTGTTATAATTGATAAATAGATGCAGCTCGATAAAATTTCAAATATAAAATTCAATATAAGTCAACAATGACATAACCTCAATATTATTTGACATGTCAGTGTGACAGATGCTTATTTTCATTTAGATATTAAATTTTCGGCATTGTTATTACAATTTTTAATATTTCAAACTGAATTGTAGCAACTATATCAGTTTTAGAATAAATATGAAATAATAAGATAGCATTTTTTTGTATTTTATCAATACCATAAATGTGTAAGAGATGTCGCTAGTTGTGCTCATTCCATTACTTGTGTTGGAACGAATATTCTAACACAGTATGATAGAATTGGATCATTTCGTACTTAAAATCAATATTAGAATGTCGAAGAGAAAATTTATTCTGTGAGATGACAATCAATTTTTTGAGAGCAATGCTTTTACTGTCATAAAGAATAATAATTCGACTAGAATTCATTGAGTAAAATAGACTTACTTTGGTAATAAAACATCGTCCTTTATAATAGTGGACATTAAGGCAAGAAATTTAAATGTATTTAGATATGGGATCGTATTCTAAATCGTAGAGACAATTTGGAGTCAGGTCACAGTCTCTATGTTAATGATGTCATGATATTATTGCATTTAAAAGGACTTGAATATTGCATGTTGGTACAAACAAAATGATCTACAAATTTATGTGAGGACGGTGCTTGAAATTATATTCAGCTTATGATTATTTATTTTTGTACTTCTTTATCAACCATAGTGATTAAATTTTCTTTTATTATTATTTGATAACATGCAAATGTCAAAAATTGACATCAAGCTAAAAAAACTAACTTGATCCTGTCTCTTACTTCTGGAAGACTGTATTTAACGATGACGCAATAAATTACTTCTCCAATTGTCCGCTAGGTGGTAAATGTATTGACTCTCTAAAATATAGACATACCAGAAACAACAATTTCTGAATTAATACTCAATAAATAATAATAATAATTCCTTGCCTCCAAAAATAACTGATTGGGTACTGCAACTATCTTATAGAGGGTATAAGAGAAATAATAATTTAAACCAGTAATAGAACTCGCCTAGTATAACAATTTTTCTTAATAACTTTTTCCTGTTAGCCCTCTGGATATCCAGTAAAAATTCATTAAAGTTTAGTCATAAATTTCAGATCGCAGTGCGCATTATAGTTCGAACTAAATGTTTCTCATTTGTTGTCGATTAAAATGAGTATTTAGTAACTTTGAGCCATCGTAATTTTATTTCTGCATATGTTGTTAGATAGATTAAATTTGTTTCTGAGATCAACAATTTGATCTATTAGTCATATTTATATCTCACTGTCAAGTAAACTGATTTCTATTTGAGGATTTTACGTACTTTTCCAGATAGTACATTTCTTAAAAATTAGATTGTTCACCTGCAACGAAAAATATAATAGACATTTATGAACCAACTTTTCAATATTTAATATTACAGCGGCTCAAATAAAATTGAAAGAATAAATGACAGCCAATATATAAAAATATTTTTTTATTTACTAGTAAATAACAGAACGCTACTGTTTCTAAAAATTACTATTTATTAAACAAGCAATGGAGATGTAACAAACACATTTAAATATCCTCGAATTCAGGATGTTTTTCACGAGCAGACTTTCTTGAAGCTCTTTATCTTCATGCGATATTTATTCAATAAAATATCGTCTTTTGACATGAAAAAAGCCGAATATTTTTTTCTCACATGTTTTGTAAACACTATTAAAGTTATAAATCGGGCGCTCGCGACAGAAAAAAAGGAACAATTTTTTATGTTCGACTGCATCATAATCATGTAGTTTATGGTTGCATTTAGTGCTCATAATATGCCACTTAATTGGACTAGGACTTTTACTTTATATAATTGGACGGAACTGTCATTGTCAAAAAAAAATTATACTTCTCTATCGAATTTATTCTTCTCTACACTTTCTGAAGTATCCATTTATTCTTTTCTATCGTATTTAATATCTTCTACACTTTCTGAAGTATCTATTTCTTCTATTAAATTGTATTTAATATTTTTGACATCTGCAAATAAACAGTAAAAAACAATTGTAACAATAGCAACACTAGCAAAGCACACCAAGTTATACTTATCGAATTTTTGTATAGGGAAATTAAGAAATATTTTTAAATGATATCCTGCGTCTTTAGAGCAGTCGAACATAAAGCTTTGTATGTAATTCGTACATAAACAAACTTTATAGACTCGCCTTCCTTATTAGACTCGCTCGCGCTGCTCGCTCGTCCATAACCAGCGGCTCGTCCAATAAAGTTCTATATTATATACTAATTACATAAATAGCTATTATAGGCTGCCTTTTATAGGAAAACTGTAAGCTTAAGATATTTGCATTTAAAAATACTCGTTGAAAAATGAATTTTAATTAGCAACAAAAAATACAGTCTGCCATTTTTTTGAGGTAAGATAAGTTTGCAAAATCGACCAAAAGTTTTTTGTGAAATTTTTTCCGAGTTATGCAATAAATTTACAAGTTTGCTTGAATATGTTTTACTCTTGGACTCATGTAGACCGTCTGCCAATAAGCTTCCAGTCGATTTTGCAAACTTGTCTTACGTTCGAAAAAATGGCAGACTGTAAAAAGTTGTTCAAATTTTAAATGTATGTGTGTTATTTTAAATGCCATCGAACGTATAACATTGAAATTTTGTATTTAGATCTGGTCTAGGGTCTAGTTGTGCACCTCGCATTATGGTTGCAATCGTCTGGGCCGGAAGTGCACTTTATTTGAACCTTTTTTTGAATTTTCCATATAAATCCAAAATGATTACCCGTAGGATACTGAAATTCAGTATTTGAGATTGCTATAGTATTTAAATGGTTATCTTATATTTTTGTACCAATCGGCTGAGCCGGAAATGCACTTTATATGACAGACTTTTTGAATTTTCCGCATAAATTCTAAACAATCAGTCGTAGAATATTTAAATTATGTATTAGGCTTTTTTATAATATCTAGTTGTACACCCTGTATCATGATTGCTATCGACTAAATCGGAAGAGCCCTTTATTCGAAACATTTTTTGAATTTTCCGCATAAATCCAAAACGATTGAACGTAGAATGTTAGAATTCAGTATTTAAGACGACAGTACCGTCTAGATGCTCATATCCTATTTTCATTGCGATCGACTAAGCCGGAAGTGCACTTTACTTGACAGTCTTTTGGAATTTTTTGCATAAATTCGAAATGATCGGCCGTAGAGTATTGAAATTTGGTATTTCAGTCTACTGTAGCATCTGAATGATTGCCTTTTATTCTCATAACAATTGACTGAACCGAAAATGCACTTCAATTGAATTTTTTTTCAATTTTGCGCATAAATTTAGAACTGTCTGCCGTAGAGTCTTGCAAATCAATCTTTAGGAATGTTGTAGCATAATAATGATGACCTAATGTTTTCAAAACAAACGACTGGGCCGAAAGCGCACTTTACTTGACAGATTTTTAGAATGATGTACAAGTGAATCACATGATTGTTCTTTTATTCTGAGAGACACAAATTTCTGTGTTGATTGTTCCAAAGAATTTTTATTTTTACTTTATATCCGTACACGACGCCAGAATTCTGCATTCTTCCATTGTATGATTCCCGAAACAATCGGAACAAATACAACAAATAGAACAATAAAACAAGGTTTTAGTGGCAACCATCCAAAGTCAATAATACTCACAAATATAACGACGGTTGATATCGTGATATCAGCTATTTCCGACTAATTAAATTAATGTGTATGATCGCATATCTCAAACTTCCATCTTGTAATTCATACTCGCGTGTCGAAATGAAATATAGCTTGGAAAAATACGCCGCGGAGAGAAAAGTCACAGAGCGAGTTTGATCAGTTAGTGATAAAGGAAGTACATTTGTAATGACTTTTTAACAACTTGGAGTTCAAATGACGAAATAATTTTCGGGCAACGAAAAAGTGTGATTTTAATTCGTGTACTACAACCACTAAATTCAGTAGGCACAGGCGAGCGCTAAATCAATCTTTATACGTGAATTTTCTCAGCATTTTATTTATAAATAGTTAATTAAAAATCAAGTTACCGTAAAATGAAAGCTATTTAGATTGCTGGTCTGATCTACAAATTGATGTATTTTAAGACATGACGCGATTTCGCGCTTCCCAACCCAATTTTATTTTACAGTTCACATTAAAATATTTCGAAACAATGCCATTAACTAAAAACAATATCTCAAATCTCCAAACATAAATTTTTATATTCCAAAACTTTGTCCTTGCATTTATCAAAAATAACATTTACCATTTGGCCCATTTCCAAAGCAAAGAAACAATAGAAAAACCTAACAGCAAACGGGCGAAACATCTCTTCCCACTGAAATTGAACGTGATGGTTTGTTTGGCAACGATGTGGATAGTTTCATCACTCTCAAGACTTGATACAAGTCTGGAAGAAATTATCTGCTTGGTGGCAGCCAACATTTCCCAGAATTAATTATCTTATTTAGATTATACTCGTTGTACATGGAAGTATTTTGTAAACGAGACCAGAATTTGATATGCACAAGACGTGCAGATGTCTCATTATAAGAAATTAGATTTTCTTGACTTGATTGAATTTAGAATTAATACGCAACTTTGTTACATTCTACACAGAAACTTTAATGTGATCAGGAATTGGCATGATTTGAATACAAATCTAGATAATCATAAAATAAAGAATTTGAGGTTATTACTCAATATCTGTCAATGGTATTAATCTCTTCACTTGACAGTTTTATTATTTTTGTAATATGTGCTTTATAGCTCACAGCTCATCATCACGAAAAAAAATAATAGGTGATAGTGGACTTTACTGGTTACTCTTAAAGATAACATCCAATGAAATGGTCCCTTTAAGGATATCAAGGGTGGAAATTAGATCAGGAATTTCTTTTGTTCTACACTCAGGGTAATTAAATTTTATTGGAAGATTAAACTTCAGTGCAAAAATAACACTTGAAAGACAATTACTGTAATTTAAATCTACAAAGAGAGTAGTCTAGATATAATAAAGCTAAAAATAAAACAGAGCTTTATTTAGTACTAAAAATATTTTTATCGTCCGTTCTGCATGCTTTATTCGCTTTAAATATTGGATTTTTTTATAGAAATGAATTTATCAGTTTCATACAAGTTGTCAATGCTGATCGCTTTTGACAAATATTACGTGAAACTATTTATTTAGGTCCTACTGTCACACTAAAATAGGGCGGCACTCATGCCTAAAGCGTGCCTAAAGCTTTCAAAATATAAAACCATAACCATTAGACCATTTTGATTGATATTTTGTAATCGATTTTTTAATTTAAAAGTCGCTAAGTTGAAGTTCGTATATGAGTTTTTCAACCAATGTTACCAAAGCTTTATTATATAAACAGTAGCATTCATCATAAAATATGAAATAAGTAAAATTGATCCTCGAACAATTCGGCACATTCACCTGAAACATTTTTCAAAATTATCAGCAGTTCATTTGCTATTATTAAAATTTGAATTGAAGCAAAGAACTTTAAAGATCTCGGGGAAATAACTTTTGTGATGAAGCTAGTTTCTCTAATACGTCCCTTAAAATTGTGAATTTCCAGAAAACCGAACATTTATAATATTTCTGTGAAACATTTCTGATGTTCCTGCTGTGGTCCTAACCTACAAACAATAATAGGTTAAAACAATTGGTGGAAGAAGATAAACTAACTTACGTGATACACTTCACTGAGTGTCAAAGTGCTAATTAAGTATTAGAATAACTATTAATGCCATAATTAAGTTGTAATTATTGAACATCTGTCAAATTTCATACCTCTCATATATAGAGGCGCCACTGCGCAGAAGCTTTTGTATCAAAGATGGTGCCAATGCTCGTACGTTATATTTGTGTAATAAGAGATGGCGCTGGTAACATTTGTTAGTGCTACAATCGTGAAAGTTCGGTAGATTCAATTGGCAGGCTTGAATTTTAAAATTAAATTCAAGATTTGCAACCGTTGACGTTTGAATTTAAATCAGATTTTTCAGATTAATCCTTCTTCTTTTAAAAGTGGCCTGGTTGTTCACGTTGTTGGGATTGAATTAGCGCCTTCCCTGAAGCGCTTGCTCAATAACGGAATCACCCAAGGCCCAAGAATAAGCTGTTCTATTGCTTTTCTAGATTTTTTCTAAAATAATTAAATTGATTTAACCGCAATCTCTCTTGAAACCAATTTTTGTTGTTTTATTCCTTTTTACTTTATTTAAATTAAATTCATAAAACTAATTCTATGGTTTCATTTCGGGGAAAATATTGTTACTTTCCAGCACCGACTCCTGAAGATAAAAACTGCCAATATTTTGCTTCTTTTTGAATAAAAAGATCCTGGCGCCCGAGCACATATAACCTCAAGTAAGTGAGGTAGAAATCGAATATTCATTTATTTCTAAAGGTAAGAATAAGTGATTTAGTAAATGTACGAAATGATATTGTCGCAAATTTTATTGTGAATAATTTATTCACACAGGTTACAGTGCCAATATTTTCTTTACGGACTCGTATGAACACAATTTCGCTCACAATGACATTTACTAAATGCAACTGAATGACTCAATCCCCTAGCTCACGCTCTTATATACCCAAGCCAACAATGGGCCAACATTCAAATGTCTAACAGTTGTTGCCTGGCAACCACCGAAAATCTAGTAGCCATAGGCTGTCAATCATGTCCAACAATTGAACATCGAATTGGTCGTTGATCAATGCTAACTATGTTTACAGTTACAATAAATTATTATTGGCAAAATAGTGAATTCAAATAAATAATAATGTGAACTAATTACTTAAAATATTTCACATTTGTAACAATATCAAAAATAATTAATTAGTGGAATCCACGTTACCATCTTTTAGTTACACTTCCGGCGATCAAAGGTCGAAATTATATGTTCCAATAAATTAAAGATCTCGAAAATCTAGTAAAGGACTCTTCATTTTCAAAAATAAAAAGTAATTATTTTATGTAAGGATTAAAATTGATTAAAAAATAGCCACCATCTGTCACTTTAACAATGACAACTGTCGCTTTAACAATGACAGCTGTCACTTTGACAATGATAGCTGTCACTTTGAAATATGCAATTAATTGATGCGACACTCAAATATGATTCTATTGTTGATAGGAAACATAACAGCGTTTAATATAAATACATATAATATTAATGAGGTCATAAAAATGAGTGTGCAGCGGCCTTGCGAGCGATGCACGAACTACAAACAAGTTTACGACTTGTGGAAGATTATAAGAAATAAAAAAATCTGTTTAAAAATTGTGCAGTGATTTCGGAGACAGTTCCATTGTGAGTCGCCAAAAAACATTCTAGGTGCTTATTTTCTGAGCAGTCCAGAAAAAATTAAATCGAAAGTAACATCAACAATGATTTTAAAATATTTTGGCTGTTTCCGTCATTCTTGTTTGTATATAAAACAAAACATCATTGTTACTACCGTTTGTTCTTAATCTTCCATCTGACAACAGGATACAGGAAATAGAAGCATGCCGTTGTCAGCAAACGAAGGGCGGAACTACTCTGACGTCACCACAGGGATCAATTGTTGCATTTTGGTTGGTGGTCCCTGATAACACTGTCTTATATCTTCCCCAAAGATTTGAAATAGGGTCCAAGACTGTTAATCCATTATTAATTTGTTCCTTGAAATAATTTTGTTTCAGCTTTAATAATACTAAATTAATTACATTATTTTTATCGATTTGCAAACTTTAAAACACGAACATGTGAAGAAAGAGACTACTATAGTTCGGTGTTATTCAAATGACCATCTGATTGAAAATTGAGCTTTAAATGGTTATTTCCTGACGCAAATTACTAGGAAATAATCCGTTTCACTATAATTGTTCTGACTCCAAGTTCAAACATACTTAACTATTATATTTGCTCATAAATTTATAATCAATGGGAGAACGGCGTATAACGTAGCTTTCAAAGGATTCGTGACATTAAATTCACTTGTTGAATTAATGATTAATAAGCTTGATATTATTCTCGAAGAATAGTTTGAAAGAAATATTTCTATACACGCACGATATTTTTTAAGTAGCTTATTTGCGCCGTTATCAAATGAGAAATAATAAATTGAATCATCAAAGAGTTGCTGATTTAATAATTACCAGACAAAAAAATTGGCAGTAACTTCCATTTCTTGTCTAACATTTTAACCTGTCATTTAAAATTAATTTTACAAATCAAAATCAAAATTGTGCAACTAGCCATTTAGAAACCTGAAATAAAGCTGCTATAAAATAATTAATAATCAACAAAAGATAATAATAATCATTTGAAATATTTATACAAACCTGCGTCTTAATCAAAATATCCATGTTTACTATTTGAGGTTATCTTCCCGCAGGATCAAAATTGAGAAAAATAAACAAAGCACTACCAAAACACTTAAAAAATCGCTCTATTCATATTATTTACAGCACTGAACACAAATACAACCAGGATTTATATAAAGTGACGAACGTACACATAACCGAACCACACTCAAACAAGGTTTAAAAATAACTGGCATATTTCCACAAGTTTTTCATTTCAACATGCGAAATGGGATGGACTTGTCACCCTCGTGGCGAGTAGATAAACTACCCTCACTTTTCCCGCTAAGTACGTTTCAACTGTTTCAAGAATAAATAATACATCCAACAAAGGAAATCAGTAAAAGCTTATTTATTATTCAATTAACTTTCAAAGACATTTTTGGTTATTTTACTTACTAATTCGATATCGTTCAAACAAAACAAATGAATTGCAGGCACAGGACAATCTTCGTTTGTTAATAAATCATTTATCAAATTTTCTGCATGTTTTTGTAACTTATCATCATCATTTTTTATAGATTCAAAGTATTTTAATGTTTTTTCGGGGATAATTACATGACAAATTTTGGCCATATTCAGTACAGTCGTAAAGGAATTAATTAAATACAAGCCTGGAATAATAGGCACACCAATATTTACTTGTCTACAATTTTTGTAAAATGTATTGAAAGTTTCTACGTCAAAAATAACTTGAGTGATAATAAAATCTGCTCCAGCATCGACCTAAAAAATTCAAATAAATTACTGCAATCTGTTCAATGAATACTTTATTACCTTTTCTTTCAAAAGCAGCAAATTCAAATCATTTTTTTGTTGTTTTTGGGGGTACCCAGCTACGCAAACACAAAAATCACTTCCAAATTTTTCTCTGATATATTTGACTAAATCAACTGCATATTTAAAATCATTGGTATTCTGATGCCCTTCGATTGATTCTAAAAATATTAAACTTTTACTTTCAATCAGCTTTATCATAAAAAAGCTCTGAAATGTATTTATTTCAAAAACAAATTAAACCGAAAATATTTCACTGTTTATTTGCATAGCTATCATTTGTTTATTTTTCATAAATGAGCTCATACAATTTGCATCAAATATTATTTATTTTTGCGAAAATTGATACTCACCTCCCTGTAGCGCGAAAATATTCAAAATGTTGCGTTGCTTAGCAACTGTTAATATGTCAAAAACATTTTTTTTGTTCATATATCGGCACGGCAAATGCAGCAGAACGTTTTTACCTTGAGATGATAATTGCGTTGCCTTTGTCATTGCCGGATTATCAATTATATCTTTTAAAGTGGATACTCTTGTAAAATGCCAAGTAACAGAATAAAAAACCGGTTTTATTGTTGATAGTAATTCTATATTTAGATATTTATTCGAACAAATTTCTACTGAGAACGATTTACGTTTATCTTTACACAAACTGATTATTGTATTTTTTAGATGAATGGACATTTTTAATTAATTCTACGCGTAGACAAAATCGGCAGAACAATTTGTAAAGTCACCTTGTCAACTACACAAAAAACAATTGTTTTACACTAGTAAACAACGTCAAGCACGAATGTGAAACAAAGCTATTTTAAGATGAATTTATCAAATATAGCAAAATGTGAAGTTAAGAATCTAGTAACTGGCTCAGTAAGTCATATTTCTAATTTATAAGTTTATTAAAATAATGCATAACCTATAAATTAAACGGGACAGGAATTGCTGCAAACAAAATATTGTTGTGTCTTTAATCTTGATTTAATTTACTTTTCAAATAATTTATATTTGCATGTTGAGAATTAAAGATGGCTTCTTTCAACAGGTATCGACGTTAGATAAATTGTGGGAGGACAAAAATTGTGCTTTAATATTTTTCCGCCGTTGGGGCTGCCAATATTGCCGTGTATACGCAAGAGAACTCTCGGAAGTTATTCCAATTTTGAAAAAACATGACATAGAAATGATAGGAATCGGACTGGAGGAATTCGGCGCTAAAGAATTCATAGAAGGCAAATTCTTCGATGGAGATCTTTACGTAGACAACAACGATAAACAAATTTATAAAACAATGGGATTCAAACGTTTTAATATGTTCAATATTCTTCCATCGTTATTATGGGCTGATTCCCGTGCGGCTTTCAACAAAAGTAGGGAGAAAAATGTTTCCGGAAATTTAAGAGGAGATGGGCTGCAAACAGGAGGAGCTCTTTTGTTGGAGAAAGGAGGAAATGTTTTACTTGAATTCAAACAAAATGGACCTGGGCATCATTTAACCCACGCACAAATTCTGGAAGCATTTGGGTTGAAAGATGAAATTAAGAATTTGCCAAAACATGAATCCAGTGGCCCAGCACCAGAATGCTCTGACAGCTGTTCAAAATAAATACAATTTTTAAAGCCAGTTTATCCATCATTGGATAAATCTATATTAAGACTAACAATTATATTACTTCCGTAGATATTATCTCATATACAAATTTGTCTAAAGATGATCAAACTGTTACGATATTGTTTTTATGCTTTTATTTGAAAATAACAATAAAGTTCTAATAATAACAAATATTCACTTAATTTCTCACAAAATGCAATTTTCGTGTATATTTTATTGCACTGATTGTTGAAACCAATCTAAATTTTTCTGTAAACGTCATTATTCTACGATCATTTTATTTTATTGCATTACTACCAGAGAAAAAAGATTAAAAATTGAAGCAGATTTCTAATAAATGACACTACATAAGCTTTTTATTAACGTTTGGTTTATTCATTCTACGATTCATATTTTAGGAGATTCAAATAAAAACTCGACTAGTTTTTGTTTTATATACTATCGTAGGTATTTAAGGATTGAATTATGCAGGCTTGAAATTGGTTTTATAATAAATGGCACTGTCCGAAAGTCTTTATTTATTTTTGTATAACTGTTTCTGATGAAGACTTTCGGATAGATAGTCGAAACGTCAAATTTAAACCAAAAATTATTATGATTTAATTCTGAAAAACATGTATAGATCATTTTAAATATTTTTTTCCTTTGTGAACGTGACTTGGACGGCTATTTTTGGTAACTTAGGGAACAATATTATGAATTGCACTGTTTTCGTTGAAATCAGGTTGAAATTAACAAATATTTTTCGGGATTTGAATTAAATTCAAGTTTAAAATGTGCAAAACTGATTTTGATTTTGCAGATGAGTTTCAAAATATCCTCCAGATGTTTAAATTACTGATAATTAGAATTCATGGGGTCTCTCACTGAAATTGTACATTAAAAGTGTCCAATAAAACTTTTATTGCGCAGTTTTTCATAATAGCCTACTTTTTAAATTGAAAATTATGTAAAAAAATTGTCATTTTTTATAAACAATCGTAGATAATAGTTATTTTTGTATTAAGTGTGCGAAGTGATTGTTTTTTTTTGTTGCGCGTGAGAATGTCAATTTTAACCGAGACCGTAAGGTCGAGGTAACAAATTCATTCGAAAGCGCAACAAAAAATACAATCACTTCGCCCACGAAATACAAACAATATTTTTTCGCCAACTGTCAAAAAATAATAAATCAACAATAATTATTGTTTTATTCAGTAAAATGTAGGAAAAAAGTACAAAATAAAATTAATTTGCAGTCCCCTGGGTATTGTAACCAAAATAATGCGCAATTGTTGTTTGATAAATAAAGAACTGTCAGCAATTAATTTTTATATTCAAACATAAGTAGTTTTGTGTACAAATTCATATTTCTTTTTTGTTAAATACCTATTTGTTTTTATCCTTGTAGCATTACTAAACTGAATTATATTAGATTAGGTGTGCAAAAATAGAATTAATTTTTTCACTAGTGAAAAAATGAGACATTTTTCAACTAGTGAAAAAATCACGAACTTTGCGTATTCATAACAATACAAAAATATGTTTTTTTGACAGTTGGCAAAAAAAGTATTTTAAAGACTTAAATATTCTGACATTTGAAAGAATTATCCATAGATTAATATTGTCGCAAATCTGAAATATTTCAAGTAATTAGTTCACATTATTATTTATTTGAATTCGCTATTTAGTCAATAATTTATTGTAACTGTAATCCTAGTTAGTATTGACCAAGTCGATATTCAATTGTCGGACGTGATTGACAGCTTACGATTACTAGATGTTCGGTGGTTGTCAGGCATCAACTGTTAGACATTTGAATGTTGGCCCATTGTTAGATTAGGTAAAGAGCGTAAGCTAGGAGAGAGGAGAGAGCGATATTGTGATCGTACGAGCTTATAAAATAAATATTTACAATCGATAAAAATTAAAAATTCACAATAAAATTTGTGGCAATATAATATAGAAAGGTTGGACATTGTAGCAATGAATTGGAGAACAAATATCTTTTTACTTAAAACTGTAACAGAAATGATTTGTAATTAAATCAATAACAATGTGCAAATAATCACTCAGATGCACTCCGCTTCTAACGCCAGTAATTTGAGTTGTTTATTTAATAATAAATATAAACCTTTGACGTTTCGGTGACGAAGTGCCACCTCTACCAGAAAATAAAACACTGCTTCATCGAAACATCGAAGTTTTATACTTATTATTAAATAAACAACTCTATAATCAAATAAATCGATATTCTCACCTTCTGTTCACTAAAACTAAACTAAAATTGGAACAAAATAAATAAAGAAAGATAGTGTATCGTATTTTGGCAAGAAGTGTTTTTTCAAGAGGTGAGAATATGGACCATAATCTTTTTATTAAAATATAAGTTGTTTGTTACTTCTTCAAACTGTTTTTAAACTTGACATTTGAAGCATTGAAATGGAAAAGATTAGAGGAGAGGTGAAAATCCAGAAATTATTGAGAACTTTTTGCGTACCTCATTCCAAAAAATCGAATTTTTTCAACGTGAATCCTTTTTTTTTGTATTTTTCTTGAAAATTGGAAATAAGATTTTTCATTACGTTTGGGGCTCTGTAGCAGAGTAGAAAAACGAGACTTTTGTAATTTCGTCATGTCCATTTGTCACAGGCATATTACTTGGTGACTGTTGGCCTTAGATCATAAATAATATAATAATAATAATAAATAAATATAATAATAATAATAATATATAATACCACTAAACAGTGAAGAAATTTCGCGATCGATTTTAAACTAACTTCCCGATGAGTTAGAGACTTGAAACTTTAAATATAACAACTGGATGATAATACAAAATTTCAGCCATTTTCCAGCTAGCTAGCGCCACAGATATCTGTGCTAGCGCGTTCAAACTTTCATGGAAGCTAAGTTTCCGATAGCAATACAATATCCAATCGTTTGTAACATGCGTTAATTCCTGTAAATATTGATATTAATAGCAAGTGTAATTAGTAGCGTGTAGGTTGAGCGCTTTGTTAGCTTATAGTGACAGCGAGATTGAGGACTTGAAACAGCGCTTGGGCTCTGTACACAGCCCCTCTAATGGCAAAACTGATGCATCAAGGAACACAAATTACATTTTTAATTGCACTAAAAAGTAGAGAATATTTTGGGACCAGCTAAATTATTTTTTTTTCAGTGCAAGTAAAAAACGTAGTAAATAAGTTTTATTGGAAAAAAAAAATTAGAAACACAGCGTTTCAACTGCAAAGTGCTACCTTCTTCAAGTGAAATCAAAATATAAAATGTAGTGATTTCAAAAATAGTTAAATCCATTCTTGGAAACACTAAATTTAATCTCAACAGTCTCATTTAAGATTTTGCACGTGTTTAACGCATCTACATTTTTTTTTTGCTATTTCTGGTAATTAATTATTTTGTTTACTACAAGAAAGTGACACATGAATGAATTTATTGATGATTTGTTATTTTTACTATTAATAGTGAGTTTTCAGAAATGATTGAATCATACAAATTTTGGTTTAAATATTAAAAAATCTAAATATGTTATTTTAAAAAGAATAAATTTATTTAAATGTACCTAAAGATATACAGTAAAATATGTACAAATTTAAAATAAAATCAAATTATACAAACACGATGAACCCATTTGAAAACAACTTCACAATAAATTAACACCTAAATAAAGGTTTGGAACGAAAATGCGTTTAAAAATTTTGAATAATCTAGTTCATTTTCACGCGCATACACTCAGAAGAGAATACACTTCTCAATATGAGAATCGTTTCCTTTACGATTTGGGCTCAGAGGTATGTGGTCAATCACTTATTTCAAAAAGTCTTTAATCATTGAATATAAGTGTCATTTCTTCTTAAGGCGACTGACTATCCACTCTAAGCCTTGGTATAATCTACAAATAATCAATTGGAAAATAGAATTAGTTCAGATTTAATTATTACCCTTCTCCGGTTAGTGCACAACATGACTGTATATGCCACTGTTGTTGTTTTATTGAAGTTAAATCAAGTTGACGAGATATTTCTGCCGCTGTTAACGATCCTTTTAAATCCTAAAATTAGAAAAAAAATTGTAATAGTCTTCCGTCAGATTGTCACGTTTTAATTTCATTCCGTCACACAAATCGATTAAAAGGAAGTGTTTTATTTCGAATTGACTTTCTATTAAGAATAAAATTTGCTTGCTTAATCAGACTAGTCGTAAAAGAATGTAGTGAAAGTTGATAAAAATAATCCAACCAAAGCAAAAGAAAATAATTGTATATTTCTCACCTGTTTATTAGCATAAATTAAAACACTAGCTTTAGATAATTCTTCGTGTGCCAGCATTCTGTATAATTCTTCTCTTGTGACAGCTAAACGCTCTTTATCAGTTGAATCGATTACCATAATAACAAACTAAAAACAATAAAATTTATGAAGGACACAATTATTTAGTTTTGATAACCAAATGAGTACTGAAAGTTATTTCAAACAATAATATTAATAAATTCATGACGTATTTGTTATCTTTGGGCACGTTTGATAAACAAATCGAAAAGCAGAAAGCTTTACTCAAGGAGTATCTTAAATGACATCACTTATTAAAATATTGATAAAAAGATTCAGCCCACATCTGGCAATCGATAAACAAGTCTTATATTTAATATACCTCTGTATTTGTGTAATAAGTACTCCACGCAGCTCTCAATGACTGCTGCCCGCCTAAATCCCACATAATAAAATGAATATTCCTCCATACTACCTCTTCCACGTTTGACCCTATCGTAGGACTTGTATGAACAACCTCGTTCATAAGAAATTGATATAGAATTGTCGTTTTTCCAGCATTGTCTAATCCTACCATCACTATTTTATGTTCTGGAACAAACAAATTGAATCAAATGACTCATATAATTAGATTAAATATAATTACCTTCATTTCCAAAAAGGCTCCAAAGTTTGGAAAATAATAAACCCATCTTTCAGCTAATTAACGAACAATATGTTAAAATTATTTTCGACCTTGTTAATTAATAAACACAGAAAACTCCACTTTTTAATTAAATAAATAATAATCGCAGTGGTAAAGACGTAAAAATTATATTTAATTGAAAATAAAATTTAGCGTAACTTCACTAAACAAGAATGACTTATGATTACAAAAATAGAAACATTATAGTATTTTTCTTTGACATATTGAGATCACATGAAAATGTTACAAGCGCCATTTTACTTTATAAATTAACTGAGTCGGTAATTCAGATTTTTTTATAAGTAATGGAGAAATATAAAAATATTATTTCGAAATTTTGTGAATATAATGTCAATATGAAAATCGAAAGCTTTTGCTGTGCACATTATTTATATTATACAAAAATATAGTAATGTCAATTATTGCCAAAATAAAAACTAGACCAAATCGCAAAATAATTTAGTCCAACTGCAGCAAAATTAAATACTGAGTGAATAACTTCGAGACAACTTGTTCTAGAAATGTCAAATACAGCCAATATACTCATTTTCACAAACAATGCCTCTGAAACGTGCTAGATGCTGCCATCTTACAGCATTAACGTTATCTATTCAAGGAACTTGTGCAAATTACACCTCAATAAATAAAATAAATCAAATTGCAAAATGATCGACTCTGACCCTAACAGAATCAAATACTGAATAAATAATTTTAGGACAACTTATTTCCCAAATGTCAGATACAGCCAATATACTCATTTTTATTAACAAGGCCGCTCAAACGTGCAAGGTGCTGCCATCTTACAGTCAACCTTCCAACCGGCCTCTTATTAAATATAATAAAATATTAAAAATACTTACAGTTATCCATCAAGTGACATACGTATTCCTTTGAATTCACTATTCAATCATAGAAAGCTACGATATCCATAAATTATGCACATTAAACACCAAAAGTTAAACTTCCCACAAAGTAAATTTATAACATATTTTTAACTCACAACAATGATATATGTCCACACGAAATAACAATCACAATCTATCAAATATTATACGAATTGACTGATTCAATAAGAATTAACACGTATTATCAACTTTATTCATTAAAAACTGTTCATGTAATGTGGACTGATTCCAAGCGATAAAAACTGTCAACAAGAACAAATGAATTATGATTTTGAATAGGCGGGATGAAAATATATGTTTATTAAATTCTAGAATAATTGAATAATCTAAAATCAATTTAAAACTGAATTCTGTTTAATTCAAATGAAAATATAAGTGATATAAATTTATTTTTATATTGTAGTTTACTGATTAGCTGTAAGATGGCAGCATCTAGCACGTTTCAAAGCCGTCATTAAAAAATAGCGCCTTTTTAGCACTTTTGCTCAAGTTAAAATATATATTACTCATTTTGTATGTCTAATACGATAATTTGAATCATAAAAAGTGCAGAAAGTGCTTATACAAATAATTTAATCAAGGATTTTTTAACTGCTGAAATACTACAATATTTAGGAAGTAAAATGAGGCCATTGAAAACGCTTTAAGAGCAGAAATGGATTTAGGTTTAACCTATAAAATCCCAGATCGTAACGCCAAAATTGAAAAAAAAATTGGCGTGGACTCCCCTTAGGATTATACAATTTTTTGCTCTCGCGAATTGTCAGTGCCGGATTATTTGAGCTTTCTAGGCAAAATATTTTAAACTGGCTACTCAATTATCATTTCAAATAATTTTTCTCTTGTGATTGTGTAGAAACAAAATAATTATTGAAAACGCAATATTAACCCAGAACCCCACAAATTACCTCGGAGAGCTCAAAATTTCTTTTTAATTAATGCCGAATAACAATAAATTCAAATAAGCTTAATTCCTTAAGCAAGTATCAAATAAGGCTCCGAAATTGATTAATAAAAAATAATCCGGCATTGATAATATGGACAAATATTTCATTTAATTATATACCATTTTTCCTACCTTTAAAAATAGTATAATCCGGCACACAATATTTCATTTAATTACATATCATTTATCCTACCTTTGAAAATAGTTTTCACCCTATACCTGAAAGAAACAATTCCACATATTCATGATCAAAACTGTGCCCCATGTCCCCCCATATTTCGTCGTTATTGAGAGTTGTTTCAACCCTCTTACAGAATATAAAATACATGTCACTTATAAACTAAAGCATTAAATATAGAACATCTACGTAAAAGAAATATAAAATATAAAATACATGTCATTTTGAGTGCAAGGGGCGTACGCAACCGCCTAAATCTAGGTACCTACAGCCCTGCATCTCACAAACTGAAACGTAATTTGAGTCATTTTATGAATTAGAAAATAGAATCCACATCTGAATCATCTTATCTTCGGTTGAGCTTGGGTTTCATTCGTTTCAGTAGGTGCAAGTGGGAATTTCCTGCAGGACGGTAATAGACTGTTGTTTGTGGACGACTTGCATTATTGCGGATGTTGTAATATACTAGAAAAAGTCGAAAAAACAATGATTTTAATTCCAAATTGATTTATAGAAATAATAGAACTACTGGTACTAACCCATTTTGTCTCAGAAGTAAATTTCAGTCCCAGAGTAACTTCTGAAGTGAGTAAATTATTTGCATCCATTTAACTTCACAAGATGTTGCTCAGATGCAAGAAGCATCTTCTGAAACTCATGCACTCAAAGATCCATTGTTCCACAAAAAATAATTTCCAGTTCTAACATTCATTCTAATGCAATGCAGTCCTTCTAGTTGATGATTAAACTCAGCTTGTAGAACTCACAACTATTTGATCACGCGTGAAGCAAGATTCTTGTACGATCTTCTTGATGTGGCTTCATCTTCTAGATTCGTTGAAGACCACCACAAAATGAACACAGTGAAGAGACTATTGCTGAAATCATTCCAACTATAATATATGAACTCTGTGCTCATTAAAATACATGCACTCGCAGTTATGTTTTTTTTAAGATCGACTAAGTCCATTCACTGAAGGTGAATGAGCTTAGTTTATCTTAAAATTCAGATGAATTAAGTTTATTTACTATGGTAACATTGTCACCTGTTATCATAGCAAGTAAACATTGCAATAATCTATTCTACTAAGAAAATGATACAAAAAAATTACAGACCTCAAAAGAATTCATCAGAAATGATTTCCTACCCTGGAATTCATCCTCCTGCTGTTAAATCCTCTTGGGGGAAAGCATTCTTCATTGTTTTTCGTCTTGTACGATCTCCTTGATGTGACTCCATCGTCTGGATTCGTTGAAGACCACCACAAAAGGAAAAGACTATTGTTGGAATCATTCCAACTGTAGTCTATGAACTCTGTGTTCATTCAAATACATGCACCCACAGTTATTTTTTTTTTTTAAGATCGACTTAGATTATCTTAAAATTCAAATGAATTAAGTTTATTTACTATGGTAACAGTTGCCACCTGTTATCATAGCAAGTAAACATTGCAATAATTTATTCTACTATGAAAATGATACAAAAAAATTACAGACCTCGAAAGAATTCATCAGAAATGATTTCCTACCCTGGAATCCATCCTCCTGCAGTTAAATCCTCTTGGGGGAAAGTATTCTTCATTGTTTTTCGTCTTGTACGATCTCCTTGATGTAACTCCATCTTCTGGATTCGTTCAAGACCACCGCAAAAGGAACACAGTAAAAAGACTATTGCTGAAATCATTTCAACTATAGTCTATGAACTCTGTGTTCATTAAACTACATGCACCCGTAGTTATTTTTTTTTAAGATCGACTAAGTCCATTCACTGAAGGTGAATGAGCTTAGATTATCTTAAAATTCAAATGAATTAAGTTTATTTACTATGGTAACAGTTGCCACCTGTTATCATAGCAAGTAAACATTGCAATAATTTATTCTACTATGAAAATGATACAAAAAAATTACAGACCTCGAAAGAATTCATCAGAAATGATTTCCTACCCTGGAATCCATCCTCCTGCAGTTAAATCCTCTTGGGGGAAAGTATTCTTCATTGTTTTTCGTCTTGTACGATCTCCTTGATGTAACTCCATCTTCTGGATTCGTTCAAGACCACCGCAAAAGGAACACAGTAAAAAGACTATTGCTGAAATCATTTCAACTATAGTCTATGAACTCTGTGTTCATTAAACTACATGCACCCACAGTTATTTTTTTTTAAGATCGACTAAGTCCATTCACTGAAGGTGAATGAGCTTAGATTATCTTAAAATTCAAATGAATTAAGTTTATTTACTATGGTAACAGTTGCCACCTGTTATCATAGCAAGTAAACATTGCAATAATTTATTCTACTATGAAAATGATACAAAAAAATTACAGACCTCGAAAGAATTCATCAGAAATGATTTCCTACCCTGGAATCCATCCTCCTGCAGTTAAATCCTCTTGGGGGAAAGTATTCTTCATTGTTTTTCGTCTTGTACGATCTCCTTGATGTAACTCCATCTTCTGGATTCGTTCAAGACCACCGCAAAAGGAACACAGTAAAAAGACTATTGCTGAAATCATTTCAACTATAGTCTATGAACTCTGTGTTCATTAAACTACATGCACCCACAGTTATTTTTTTTTAAGATCGACTAAGTCCATTCACTGAAGGTGAATGAGCTTAGATTATCTTAAAATTCAAATGAATTAAGTTTATTTACTATGGTAACAGTTGCCACCTGTTATCATAGCAAGTAAACATTGCAATAATTTATTCTACTATGAAAATGATACAAAAAAATTACAGACCTCGAAAGAATTCATCAGAAATGATTTCCTACCCTGGAATCCATCCTCCTGCAGTTAAATCCTCTTGGGGGAAAGTATTCTTCATTGTTTTTCGTCTTGTACGATCTCCTTGATGTAACTCCATCTTCTGGATTCGTTCAAGACCACCGCAAAAGGAACACAGTAAAAAGACTATTGCTGAAATCATTTCAACTATAGTCTATGAACTCTGTGTTCATTAAACTACATGCACCCGTAGTTATTTTTTTTTAAGATCGACTAAGTCCATTCACTGAAGGTGAATGAGCTTAGATTATCTTAAAATTCAAATGAATTAAGTTTATTTACTATGGTAACAGTTGCCGCCTGTTATCATAGCAAGTAAACATTGCAATAATTTATTCTACTATGAAAATGATACAAAAAAATTACAGACCTCGAAAGAATTCATCAGAAATGATTTCCTACCCTGGAATCCATCCTCCTGCAGTTAAATCCTCTTGGGGGAAAGTATTCTTCATTGTTTTTCGTCTTGTACGATCTCCTTGATGTAACTCCATCTTCTGGATTCGTTCAAGACCACCGCAAAAGGAACACAGTAAAAAGACTATTGCTGAAATCATTTCAACTATAGTCTATGAACTCTGTGTTCATTAAACTACATGCACCCACAGTTATTTTTTTTTAAGATCGACTAAGTCCATTCACTGAAGGTGAATGAGCTTAGATTATCTTAAAATTCAAATGAATTAAGTTTATTTACTATGGTAACAGTTGCCGCCTGTTATCATAGCAAGTAAACATTGCAATAATTTATTCTACTATGAAAATGATACAAAAAAATTACAGACCTCGAAAGAATTCATCAGAAATGATTTCCTACCCTGGAATCCATCCTCCTGCAGTTAAATCCTCTTGGGGGAAAGTATTCTTCATTGTTTTTCGTCTTGTACGATCTCCTTGATGTAACTCCATCTTCTGGATTCGTTCAAGACCACCGCAAAAGGAACACAGTAAAAAGACTATTGCTGAAATCATTTCAACTATAGTCTATGAACTCTGTGTTCATTAAACTACATGCACCCACAGTTATTTTTTTTTAAGATCGACTAAGTCCATTCACTGAAGGTGAATGAGCTTAGATTATCTTAAAATTCAAATGAATTAAGTTTATTTACTATGGTAACAGTTGCCGCCTGTTATCATAGCAAGTAAACATTGCAATAATTTATTCTACTATGAAAATGATACAAAAAAATTACAGACCTCGAAAGAATTCATCAGAAATGATTTCCTACCCTGGAATCCATCCTCCTGCAGTTAAATCCTCTTGGGGGAAAGTATTCTTCATTGTTTTTCGTCTTGTACGATCTCCTTGATGTAACTCCATCTTCTGGATTCGTTCAAGACCACCGCAAAAGGAACACAGTAAAAAGACTATTGCTGAAATCATTTCAACTATAGTCTATGAACTCTGTGTTCATTAAACTACATGCACCCACAGTTATTTTTTTTTAAGATCGACTAAGTCCATTCACTGAAGGTGAATGAGCTTAGATTATCTTAAAATTCAAATGAATTAAGTTTATTTACTATGGTAACAGTTGCCGCCTGTTATCATAGCAAGTAAACATTGCAATAATTTATTCTACTATGAAAATGATACAAAAAAATTACAGACCTCGAAAGAATTCATCAGAAATGATTTCCTACCCTGGAATCCATCCTCCTGCAGTTAAATCCTCTTGGGGGAAAGTATTCTTCATTGTTTTTCGTCTTGTACGATCTCCTTGATGTAACTCCATCTTCTGGATTCGTTCAAGACCACCGCAAAAGGAACACAGTAAAAAGACTATTGCTGAAATCATTTCAACTATAGTCTATGAACTCTGTGTTCATTAAACTACATGCACCCGTAGTTATTTTTTTTTAAGATCGACTAAGTCCATTCACTGAAGGTGAATGAGCTTAGATTATCTTAAAATTCAAATGAATTAAGTTTATTTACTATGGTAACAGTTGCCACCTGTTATCATAGCAAGTAAACATTGCAATAATTTATTCTACTATGAAAATGATACAAAAAAATTACAGACCTCGAAAGAATTCATCAGAAATGATTTCCTACCCTGGAATCCATCCTCCTGCAGTTAAATCCTCTTGGGGGAAAGTATTCTTCATTGTTTTTCGTCTTGTACGATCTCCTTGATGTAACTCCATCTTCTGGATTCGTTCAAGACCACCGCAAAAGGAACACAGTAAAAAGACTATTGCTGAAATCATTTCAACTATAGTCTATGAACTCTGTGTTCATTAAACTACATGCACCCACAGTTATTTTTTTTTAAGATCGACTAAGTCCATTCACTGAAGGTGAATGAGCTTAGATTATCTTAAAATTCAAATGAATTAAGTTTATTTACTATGGTAACAGTTGCCGCCTGTTATCATAGCAAGTAAACATTGCAATAATTTATTCTACTATGAAAATGATACAAAAAAATTACAGACCTCGAAAGAATTCATCAGAAATGATTTCCTACCCTGGAATCCATCCTCCTGCAGTTAAATCCTCTTGGGGGAAAGTATTCTTCATTGTTTTTCGTCTTGTACGATCTCCTTGATGTAACTCCATCTTCTGGATTCGTTCAAGACCACCGCAAAAGGAACACAGTAAAAAGACTATTGCTGAAATCATTTCAACTATAGTCTATGAACTCTGTGTTCATTAAACTACATGCACCCGTAGTTATTTTTTTTTAAGATCGACTAAGTCCATTCACTGAAGGTGAATGAGCTTAGATTATCTTAAAATTCAAATGAATTAAGTTTATTTACTATGGTAACAGTTGCCACCTGTTATCATAGCAAGTAAACATTGCAATAATTTATTCTACTATGAAAATGATACAAAAAAATTACAGACCTCGAAAGAATTCATCAGAAATGATTTCCTACCCTGGAATCCATCCTCCTGCAGTTAAATCCTCTTGGGGGAAAGTATTCTTCATTGTTTTTCGTCTTGTACGATCTCCTTGATGTAACTCCATCTTCTGGATTCGTTCAAGACCACCGCAAAAGGAACACAGTAAAAAGACTATTGCTGAAATCATTTCAACTATAGTCTATGAACTCTGTGTTCATTAAACTACATGCACCCACAGTTATTTTTTTTTAAGATCGACTAAGTCCATTCACTGAAGGTGAATGAGCTTAGATTATCTTAAAATTCAAATGAATTAAGTTTATTTACTATGGTAACAGTTGCCACCTGTTATCATAGCAAGTAAACATTGCAATAATTTATTCTACTATGAAAATGATACAAAAAAATTACAGACCTCGAAAGAATTCATCAGAAATGATTTCCTACCCTGGAATCCATCCTCCTGCAGTTAAATCCTCTTGGGGGAAAGTATTCTTCATTGTTTTTCGTCTTGTACGATCTCCTTGATGTAACTCCATCTTCTGGATTCGTTCAAGACCACCGCAAAAGGAACACAGTAAAAAGACTATTGCTGAAATCATTTCAACTATAGTCTATGAACTCTGTGTTCATTAAACTACATGCACCCGTAGTTATTTTTTTTTAAGATCGACTAAGTCCATTCACTGAAGGTGAATGAGCTTAGATTATCTTAAAATTCAAATGAATTAAGTTTATTTACTATGGTAACAGTTGCCACCTGTTATCATAGCAAGTAAACATTGCAATAATTTATTCTACTATGAAAATGATACAAAAAAATTACAGACCTCGAAAGAATTCATCAGAAATGATTTCCTACCCTGGAATCCATCCTCCTGCAGTTAAATCCTCTTGGGGGAAAGTATTCTTCATTGTTTTTCGTCTTGTACGATCTCCTTGATGTAACTCCATCTTCTGGATTCGTTCAAGACCACCGCAAAAGGAACACAGTAAAAAGACTATTGCTGAAATCATTTCAACTATAGTCTATGAACTCTGTGTTCATTAAACTACATGCACCCACAGTTATTTTTTTTTAAGATCGACTAAGTCCATTCACTGAAGGTGAATGAGCTTAGATTATCTTAAAATTCAAATGAATTAAGTTTATTTACTATGGTAACAGTTGCCACCTGTTATCATAGCAAGTAAACATTGCAATAATTTATTCTACTATGAAAATGATACAAAAAAATTACAGACCTCGAAAGAATTCATCAGAAATGATTTCCTACCCTGGAATCCATCCTCCTGCAGTTAAATCCTCTTGGGGGAAAGTATTCTTCATTGTTTTTCGTCTTGTACGATCTCCTTGATGTAACTCCATCTTCTGGATTCGTTCAAGACCACCGCAAAAGGAACACAGTAAAAAGACTATTGCTGAAATCATTTCAACTATAGTCTATGAACTCTGTGTTCATTAAACTACATGCACCCGTAGTTATTTTTTTTTAAGATCGACTAAGTCCATTCACTGAAGGTGAATGAGCTTAGATTATCTTAAAATTCAAATGAATTAAGTTTATTTACTATGGTAACAGTTGCCACCTGTTATCATAGCAAGTAAACATTGCAATAATTTATTCTACTATGAAAATGATACAAAAAAATTACAGACCTCGAAAGAATTCATCAGAAATGATTTCCTACCCTGGAATCCATCCTCCTGCAGTTAAATCCTCTTGGGGGAAAGTATTCTTCATTGTTTTTCGTCTTGTACGATCTCCTTGATGTAACTCCATCTTCTGGATTCGTTCAAGACCACCGCAAAAGGAACACAGTAAAAAGACTATTGCTGAAATCATTTCAACTATAGTCTATGAACTCTGTGTTCATTAAACTACATGCACCCACAGTTATTTTTTTTTAAGATCGACTAAGTCCATTCACTGAAGGTGAATGAGCTTAGATTATCTTAAAATTCAAATGAATTAAGTTTATTTACTATGGTAACAGTTGCCACCTGTTATCATAGCAAGTAAACATTGCAATAATTTATTCTACTATGAAAATGATACAAAAAAATTACAGACCTCGAAAGAATTCATCAGAAATGATTTCCTACCCTGGAATCCATCCTCCTGCAGTTAAATCCTCTTGGGGGAAAGTATTCTTCATTGTTTTTCGTCTTGTACGATCTCCTTGATGTAACTCCATCTTCTGGATTCGTTCAAGACCACCGCAAAAGGAACACAGTAAAAAGACTATTGCTGAAATCATTTCAACTATAGTCTATGAACTCTGTGTTCATTAAACTACATGCACCCGTAGTTATTTTTTTTTAAGATCGACTAAGTCCATTCACTGAAGGTGAATGAGCTTAGATTATCTTAAAATTCAAATGAATTAAGTTTATTTACTATGGTAACAGTTGCCACCTGTTATCATAGCAAGTAAACATTGCAATAATTTATTCTACTATGAAAATGATACAAAAAAATTACAGACCTCGAAAGAATTCATCAGAAATGATTTCCTACCCTGGAATCCATCCTCCTGCAGTTAAATCCTCTTGGGGGAAAGTATTCTTCATTGTTTTTCGTCTTGTACGATCTCCTTGATGTAACTCCATCTTCTGGATTCGTTCAAGACCACCGCAAAAGGAACACAGTAAAAAGACTATTGCTGAAATCATTTCAACTATAGTCTATGAACTCTGTGTTCATTAAACTACATGCACCCACAGTTATTTTTTTTTAAGATCGACTAAGTCCATTCACTGAAGGTGAATGAGCTTAGATTATCTTAAAATTCAAATGAATTAAGTTTATTTACTATGGTAACAGTTGCCGCCTGTTATCATAGCAAGTAAACATTGCAATAATTTATTCTACTATGAAAATGATACAAAAAAATTACAGACCTCGAAAGAATTCATCAGAAATGATTTCCTACCCTGGAATCCATCCTCCTGCAGTTAAATCCTCTTGGGGGAAAGTATTCTTCATTGTTTTTCGTCTTGTACGATCTCCTTGATGTAACTCCATCTTCTGGATTCGTTCAAGACCACCGCAAAAGGAACACAGTAAAAAGACTATTGCTGAAATCATTTCAACTATAGTCTATGAACTCTGTGTTCATTAAACTACATGCACCCACAGTTATTTTTTTTTAAGATCGACTAAGTCCATTCACTGAAGGTGAATGAGCTTAGATTATCTTAAAATTCAAATGAATTAAGTTTATTTACTATGGTAACAGTTGCCGCCTGTTATCATAGCAAGTAAACATTGCAATAATTTATTCTACTATGAAAATGATACAAAAAAATTACGGACCTCGAAAGAATTCATCAGAAATGATTTCCTACCCTGGAATCCATCCTCCTGCAGTTAAATCCTCTTGGGGGAAAGTATTCTTCATTGTTTTTCGTCTTGTACGATCTCCTTGATGTAACTCCATCTTCTGGATTCGTTCAAGACCACCGCAAAAGGAACACAGTAAAAAGACTATTGCTGAAATCATTTCAACTATAGTCTATGAACTCTGTGTTCATTAAACTACATGCACCCACAGTTATTTTTTTTTAAGATCGACTAAGTCCATTCACTGAAGGTGAATGAGCTTAGATTATCTTAAAATTCAAATGAATTAAGTTTATTTACTATGGTAACAGTTGCCACCTGTTATCATAGCAAGTAAACATTGCAATAATTTATTCTACTATGAAAATGATACAAAAAAATTACAGACCTCGAAAGAATTCATCAGAAATGATTTCCTACCCTGGAATCCATCCTCCTGCAGTTAAATCCTCTTGGGGGAAAGTATTCTTCATTGTTTTTCGTCTTGTACGATCTCCTTGATGTAACTCCATCTTCTGGATTCGTTCAAGACCACCGCAAAAGGAACACAGTAAAAAGACTATTGCTGAAATCATTTCAACTATAGTCTATGAACTCTGTGTTCATTAAACTACATGCACCCACAGTTATTTTTTTTTAAGATCGACTAAGTCCATTCACTGAAGGTGAATGAGCTTAGATTATCTTAAAATTCAAATGAATTAAGTTTATTTACTATGGTAACAGTTGCCGCCTGTTATCATAGCAAGTAAACATTGCAATAATTTATTCTACTATGAAAATGATACAAAAAAATTACAGACCTCGAAAGAATTCATCAGAAATGATTTCCTACCCTGGAATCCATCCTCCTGCAGTTAAATCCTCTTGGGGGAAAGTATTCTTCATTGTTTTTCGTCTTGTACGATCTCCTTGATGTAACTCCATCTTCTGGATTCGTTCAAGACCACCGCAAAAGGAACACAGTAAAAAGACTATTGCTGAAATCATTTCAACTATAGTCTATGAACTCTGTGTTCATTAAACTACATGCACCCACAGTTATTTTTTTTTAAGATCGACTAAGTCCATTCACTGAAGGTGAATGAGCTTAGATTATCTTAAAATTCAAATGAATTAAGTTTATTTACTATGGTAACAGTTGCCACCTGTTATCATAGCAAGTAAACATTGCAATAATTTATTCTACTATGAAAATGATACAAAAAAATTACAGACCTCGAAAGAATTCATCAGAAATGATTTCCTACCCTGGAATCCATCCTCCTGCAGTTAAATCCTCTTGGGGGAAAGTATTCTTCATTGTTTTTCGTCTTGTACGATCTCCTTGATGTAACTCCATCTTCTGGATTCGTTCAAGACCACCGCAAAAGGAACACAGTAAAAAGACTATTGCTGAAATCATTTCAACTATAGTCTATGAACTCTGTGTTCATTAAACTACATGCACCCGTAGTTATTTTTTTTTAAGATCGACTAAGTCCATTCACTGAAGGTGAATGAGCTTAGATTATCTTAAAATTCAAATGAATTAAGTTTATTTACTATGGTAACAGTTGCCACCTGTTATCATAGCAAGTAAACATTGCAATAATTTATTCTACTATGAAAATGATACAAAAAAATTACAGACCTCGAAAGAATTCATCAGAAATGATTTCCTACCCTGGAATCCATCCTCCTGCAGTTAAATCCTCTTGGGGGAAAGTATTCTTCATTGTTTTTCGTCTTGTACGATCTCCTTGATGTAACTCCATCTTCTGGATTCGTTCAAGACCACCGCAAAAGGAACACAGTAAAAAGACTATTGCTGAAATCATTTCAACTATAGTCTATGAACTCTGTGTTCATTAAACTACATGCACCCACAGTTATTTTTTTTTAAGATCGACTAAGTCCATTCACTGAAGGTGAATGAGCTTAGATTATCTTAAAATTCAAATGAATTAAGTTTATTTACTATGGTAACAGTTGCCGCCTGTTATCATAGCAAGTAAACATTGCAATAATTTATTCTACTATGAAAATGATACAAAAAAATTACAGACCTCGAAAGAATTCATCAGAAATGATTTCCTACCCTGGAATCCATCCTCCTGCAGTTAAATCCTCTTGGGGGAAAGTATTCTTCATTGTTTTTCGTCTTGTACGATCTCCTTGATGTAACTCCATCTTCTGGATTCGTTCAAGACCACCGCAAAAGGAACACAGTAAAAAGACTATTGCTGAAATCATTTCAACTATAGTCTATGAACTCTGTGTTCATTAAACTACATGCACCCACAGTTATTTTTTTTTAAGATCGACTAAGTCCATTCACTGAAGGTGAATGAGCTTAGATTATCTTAAAATTCAAATGAATTAAGTTTATTTACTATGGTAACAGTTGCCACCTGTTATCATAGCAAGTAAACATTGCAATAATTTATTCTACTATGAAAATGATACAAAAAAATTACAGACCTCGAAAGAATTCATCAGAAATGATTTCCTACCCTGGAATCCATCCTCCTGCAGTTAAATCCTCTTGGGGGAAAGTATTCTTCATTGTTTTTCGTCTTGTACGATCTCCTTGATGTAACTCCATCTTCTGGATTCGTTCAAGACCACCGCAAAAGGAACACAGTAAAAAGACTATTGCTGAAATCATTTCAACTATAGTCTATGAACTCTGTGTTCATTAAACTACATGCACCCACAGTTATTTTTTTTTAAGATCGACTAAGTCCATTCACTGAAGGTGAATGAGCTTAGATTATCTTAAAATTCAAATGAATTAAGTTTATTTACTATGGTAACAGTTGCCACCTGTTATCATAGCAAGTAAACATTGCAATAATTTATTCTACTATGAAAATGATACAAAAAAATTACAGACCTCGAAAGAATTCATCAGAAATGATTTCCTACCCTGGAATCCATCCTCCTGCAGTTAAATCCTCTTGGGGGAAAGTATTCTTCATTGTTTTTCGTCTTGTACGATCTCCTTGATGTAACTCCATCTTCTGGATTCGTTCAAGACCACCGCAAAAGGAACACAGTAAAAAGACTATTGCTGAAATCATTTCAACTATAGTCTATGAACTCTGTGTTCATTAAACTACATGCACCCACAGTTATTTTTTTTTAAGATCGACTAAGTCCATTCACTGAAGGTGAATGAGCTTAGATTATCTTAAAATTCAAATGAATTAAGTTTATTTACTATGGTAACAGTTGCCGCCTGTTATCATAGCAAGTAAACATTGCAATAATTTATTCTACTATGAAAATGATACAAAAAAATTACAGACCTCGAAAGAATTCATCAGAAATGATTTCCTACCCTGGAATCCATCCTCCTGCAGTTAAATCCTCTTGGGGGAAAGTATTCTTCATTGTTTTTCGTCTTGTACGATCTCCTTGATGTAACTCCATCTTCTGGATTCGTTCAAGACCACCGCAAAAGGAACACAGTAAAAAGACTATTGCTGAAATCATTTCAACTATAGTCTATGAACTCTGTGTTCATTAAACTACATGCACCCACAGTTATTTTTTTTTAAGATCGACTAAGTCCATTCACTGAAGGTGAATGAGCTTAGATTATCTTAAAATTCAAATGAATTAAGTTTATTTACTATGGTAACAGTTGCCGCCTGTTATCATAGCAAGTAAACATTGCAATAATTTATTCTACTATGAAAATGATACAAAAAAATTACAGACCTCGAAAGAATTCATCAGAAATGATTTCCTACCCTGGAATCCATCCTCCTGCAGTTAAATCCTCTTGGGGGAAAGTATTCTTCATTGTTTTTCGTCTTGTACGATCTCCTTGATGTAACTCCATCTTCTGGATTCGTTCAAGACCACCGCAAAAGGAACACAGTAAAAAGACTATTGCTGAAATCATTTCAACTATAGTCTATGAACTCTGTGTTCATTAAACTACATGCACCCACAGTTATTTTTTTTTAAGATCGACTAAGTCCATTCACTGAAGGTGAATGAGCTTAGATTATCTTAAAATTCAAATGAATTGAGTTTATTTACTATGGTAACAGTTGCCGCCTGTTATCATAGCAAGTAAACATTGCAATAATTTATTCTACTATGAAAATGATACAAAAAAATTACAGACCTCGAAAGAATTCATCAGAAATGATTTCCTACCCTGGAATCCATCCTCCTGCAGTTAAATCCTCTTGGGGGAAAGTATTCTTCATTGTTTTTCGTCTTGTACGATCTCCTTGATGTAACTCCATCTTCTGGATTCGTTCAAGACCACCGCAAAAGGAACACAGTAAAAAGACTATTGCTGAAATCATTTCAACTATAGTCTATGAACTCTGTGTTCATTAAACTACATGCACCCACAGTTATTTTTTTTTAAGATCGACTAAGTCCATTCACTGAAGGTGAATGAGCTTAGATTATCTTAAAATTCAAATGAATTAAGTTTATTTACTATGGTAACAGTTGCCACCTGTTATCATAGCAAGTAAACATTGCAATAATTTATTCTACTATGAAAATGATACAAAAAAATTACAGACCTCGAAAGAATTCATCAGAAATGATTTCCTACCCTGGAATCCATCCTCCTGCAGTTAAATCCTCTTGGGGGAAAGTATTCTTCATTGTTTTTCGTCTTGTACGATCTCCTTGATGTAACTCCATCTTCTGGATTCGTTCAAGACCACCGCAAAAGGAACACAGTAAAAAGACTATTGCTGAAATCATTTCAACTATAGTCTATGAACTCTGTGTTCATTAAACTACATGCACCCACAGTTATTTTTTTTTAAGATCGACTAAGTCCATTCACTGAAGGTGAATGAGCTTAGATTATCTTAAAATTCAAATGAATTAAGTTTATTTACTATGGTAACAGTTGCCACCTGTTATCATAGCAAGTAAACATTGCAATAATTTATTCTACTATGAAAATGATACAAAAAAATTACAGACCTCGAAAGAATTCATCAGAAATGATTTCCTACCCTGGAATCCATCCTCCTGCAGTTAAATCCTCTTGGGGGAAAGTATTCTTCATTGTTTTTCGTCTTGTACGATCTCCTTGATGTAACTCCATCTTCTGGATTCGTTCAAGACCACCGCAAAAGGAACACAGTAAAAAGACTATTGCTGAAATCATTTCAACTATAGTCTATGAACTCTGTGTTCATTAAACTACATGCACCCACAGTTATTTTTTTTTAAGATCGACTAAGTCCATTCACTGAAGGTGAATGAGCTTAGATTATCTTAAAATTCAAATGAATTAAGTTTATTTACTATGGTAACAGTTGCCGCCTGTTATCATAGCAAGTAAACATTGCAATAATTTATTCTACTATGAAAATGATACAAAAAAATTACAGACCTCGAAAGAATTCATCAGAAATGATTTCCTACCCTGGAATCCATCCTCCTGCAGTTAAATCCTCTTGGGGGAAAGTATTCTTCATTGTTTTTCGTCTTGTACGATCTCCTTGATGTAACTCCATCTTCTGGATTCGTTCAAGACCACCGCAAAAGGAACACAGTAAAAAGACTATTGCTGAAATCATTTCAACTATAGTCTATGAACTCTGTGTTCATTAAACTACATGCACCCACAGTTATTTTTTTTTAAGATCGACTAAGTCCATTCACTGAAGGTGAATGAGCTTAGATTATCTTAAAATTCAAATGAATTAAGTTTATTTACTATGGTAACAGTTGCCACCTGTTATCATAGCAAGTAAACATTGCAATAATTTATTCTACTATGAAAATGATACAAAAAAATTACAGACCTCGAAAGAATTCATCAGAAATGATTTCCTACCCTGGAATCCATCCTCCTGCAGTTAAATCCTCTTGGGGGAAAGTATTCTTCATTGTTTTTCGTCTTGTACGATCTCCTTGATGTAACTCCATCTTCTGGATTCGTTCAAGACCACCGCAAAAGGAACACAGTAAAAAGACTATTGCTGAAATCATTTCAACTATAGTCTATGAACTCTGTGTTCATTAAACTACATGCACCCACAGTTATTTTTTTTTAAGATCGACTAAGTCCATTCACTGAAGGTGAATGAGCTTAGATTATCTTAAAATTCAAATGAATTAAGTTTATTTACTATGGTAACAGTTGCCGCCTGTTATCATAGCAAGTAAACATTGCAATAATTTATTCTACTATGAAAATGATACAAAAAAATTACAGACCTCGAAAGAATTCATCAGAAATGATTTCCTACCCTGGAATCCATCCTCCTGCAGTTAAATCCTCTTGGGGGAAAGTATTCTTCATTGTTTTTCGTCTTGTACGATCTCCTTGATGTAACTCCATCTTCTGGATTCGTTCAAGACCACCGCAAAAGGAACACAGTAAAAAGACTATTGCTGAAATCATTTCAACTATAGTCTATGAACTCTGTGTTCATTAAACTACATGCACCCACAGTTATTTTTTTTTAAGATCGACTAAGTCCATTCACTGAAGGTGAATGAGCTTAGATTATCTTAAAATTCAAATGAATTAAGTTTATTTACTATGGTAACAGTTGCCGCCTGTTATCATAGCAAGTAAACATTGCAATAATTTATTCTACTATGAAAATGATACAAAAAAATTACAGACCTCGAAAGAATTCATCAGAAATGATTTCCTACCCTGGAATCCATCCTCCTGCAGTTAAATCCTCTTGGGGGAAAGTATTCTTCATTGTTTTTCGTCTTGTACGATCTCCTTGATGTAACTCCATCTTCTGGATTCGTTCAAGACCACCGCAAAAGGAACACAGTAAAAAGACTATTGCTGAAATCATTTCAACTATAGTCTATGAACTCTGTGTTCATTAAACTACATGCACCCACAGTTATTTTTTTTTAAGATCGACTAAGTCCATTCACTGAAGGTGAATGAGCTTAGATTATCTTAAAATTCAAATGAATTAAGTTTATTTACTATGGTAACAGTTGCCACCTGTTATCATAGCAAGTAAACATTGCAATAATTTATTCTACTATGAAAATGATACAAAAAAATTACAGACCTCGAAAGAATTCATCAGAAATGATTTCCTACCCTGGAATCCATCCTCCTGCAGTTAAATCCTCTTGGGGGAAAGTATTCTTCATTGTTTTTCGTCTTGTACGATCTCCTTGATGTAACTCCATCTTCTGGATTCGTTCAAGACCACCGCAAAAGGAACACAGTAAAAAGACTATTGCTGAAATCATTTCAACTATAGTCTATGAACTCTGTGTTCATTAAACTACATGCACCCACAGTTATTTTTTTTTAAGATCGACTAAGTCCATTCACTGAAGGTGAATGAGCTTAGATTATCTTAAAATTCAAATGAATTAAGTTTATTTACTATGGTAACAGTTGCCGCCTGTTATCATAGCAAGTAAACATTGCAATAATTTATTCTACTATGAAAATGATACAAAAAAATTACAGACCTCGAAAGAATTCATCAGAAATGATTTCCTACCCTGGAATCCATCCTCCTGCAGTTAAATCCTCTTGGGGGAAAGTATTCTTCATTGTTTTTCGTCTTGTACGATCTCCTTGATGTAACTCCATCTTCTGGATTCGTTCAAGACCACCGCAAAAGGAACACAGTAAAAAGACTATTGCTGAAATCATTTCAACTATAGTCTATGAACTCTGTGTTCATTAAACTACATGCACCCACAGTTATTTTTTTTTAAGATCGACTAAGTCCATTCACTGAAGGTGAATGAGCTTAGATTATCTTAAAATTCAAATGAATTAAGTTTATTTACTATGGTAACAGTTGCCACCTGTTATCATAGCAAGTAAACATTGCAATAATTTATTCTACTATGAAAATGATACAAAAAAATTACAGACCTCGAAAGAATTCATCAGAAATGATTTCCTACCCTGGAATCCATCCTCCTGCAGTTAAATCCTCTTGGGGGAAAGTATTCTTCATTGTTTTTCGTCTTGTACGATCTCCTTGATGTAACTCCATCTTCTGGATTCGTTCAAGACCACCGCAAAAGGAACACAGTAAAAAGACTATTGCTGAAATCATTTCAACTATAGTCTATGAACTCTGTGTTCATTAAACTACATGCACCCACAGTTATTTTTTTTTAAGATCGACTAAGTCCATTCACTGAAGGTGAATGAGCTTAGATTATCTTAAAATTCAAATGAATTAAGTTTATTTACTATGGTAACAGTTGCCGCCTGTTATCATAGCAAGTAAACATTGCAATAATTTATTCTACTATGAAAATGATACAAAAAAATTACAGACCTCGAAAGAATTCATCAGAAATGATTTCCTACCCTGGAATCCATCCTCCTGCAGTTAAATCCTCTTGGGGGAAAGTATTCTTCATTGTTTTTCGTCTTGTACGATCTCCTTGATGTAACTCCATCTTCTGGATTCGTTCAAGACCACCGCAAAAGGAACACAGTAAAAAGACTATTGCTGAAATCATTTCAACTATAGTCTATGAACTCTGTGTTCATTAAACTACATGCACCCACAGTTATTTTTTTTTAAGATCGACTAAGTCCATTCACTGAAGGTGAATGAGCTTAGATTATCTTAAAATTCAAATGAATTAAGTTTATTTACTATGGTAACAGTTGCCGCCTGTTATCATAGCAAGTAAACATTGCAATAATTTATTCTACTATGAAAATGATACAAAAAAATTACAGACCTCGAAAGAATTCATCAGAAATGATTTCCTACCCTGGAATCCATCCTCCTGCAGTTAAATCCTCTTGGGGGAAAGTATTCTTCATTGTTTTTCGTCTTGTACGATCTCCTTGATGTAACTCCATCTTCTGGATTCGTTCAAGACCACCGCAAAAGGAACACAGTAAAAAGACTATTGCTGAAATCATTTCAACTATAGTCTATGAACTCTGTGTTCATTAAACTACATGCACCCACAGTTATTTTTTTTTAAGATCGACTAAGTCCATTCACTGAAGGTGAATGAGCTTAGATTATCTTAAAATTCAAATGAATTAAGTTTATTTACTATGGTAACAGTTGCCGCCTGTTATCATAGCAAGTAAACATTGCAATAATTTATTCTACTATGAAAATGATACAAAAAAATTACAGACCTCGAAAGAATTCATCAGAAATGATTTCCTACCCTGGAATCCATCCTCCTGCAGTTAAATCCTCTTGGGGGAAAGTATTCTTCATTGTTTTTCGTCTTGTACGATCTCCTTGATGTAACTCCATCTTCTGGATTCGTTCAAGACCACCGCAAAAGGAACACAGTAAAAAGACTATTGCTGAAATCATTTCAACTATAGTCTATGAACTCTGTGTTCATTAAACTACATGCACCCACAGTTATTTTTTTTTAAGATCGACTAAGTCCATTCACTGAAGGTGAATGAGCTTAGATTATCTTAAAATTCAAATGAATTAAGTTTATTTACTATGGTAACAGTTGCCGCCTGTTATCATAGCAAGTAAACATTGCAATAATTTATTCTACTATGAAAATGATACAAAAAAATTACAGACCTCGAAAGAATTCATCAGAAATGATTTCCTACCCTGGAATCCATCCTCCTGCAGTTAAATCCTCTTGGGGGAAAGTATTCTTCATTGTTTTTCGTCTTGTACGATCTCCTTGATGTAACTCCATCTTCTGGATTCGTTCAAGACCACCGCAAAAGGAACACAGTAAAAAGACTATTGCTGAAATCATTTCAACTATAGTCTATGAACTCTGTGTTCATTAAACTACATGCACCCACAGTTATTTTTTTTTAAGATCGACTAAGTCCATTCACTGAAGGTGAATGAGCTTAGATTATCTTAAAATTCAAATGAATTAAGTTTATTTACTATGGTAACAGTTGCCGCCTGTTATCATAGCAAGTAAACATTGCAATAATTTATTCTACTATGAAAATGATACAAAAAAATTACAGACCTCGAAAGAATTCATCAGAAATGATTTCCTACCCTGGAATCCATCCTCCTGCAGTTAAATCCTCTTGGGGGAAAGTATTCTTCATTGTTTTTCGTCTTGTACGATCTCCTTGATGTAACTCCATCTTCTGGATTCGTTCAAGACCACCGCAAAAGGAACACAGTAAAAAGACTATTGCTGAAATCATTTCAACTATAGTCTATGAACTCTGTGTTCATTAAACTACATGCACCCACAGTTATTTTTTTTTAAGATCGACTAAGTCCATTCACTGAAGGTGAATGAGCTTAGATTATCTTAAAATTCAAATGAATTAAGTTTATTTACTATGGTAACAGTTGCCACCTGTTATCATAGCAAGTAAACATTGCAATAATTTATTCTACTATGAAAATGATACAAAAAAATTACAGACCTCGAAAGAATTCATCAGAAATGATTTCCTACCCTGGAATCCATCCTCCTGCAGTTAAATCCTCTTGGGGGAAAGTATTCTTCATTGTTTTTCGTCTTGTACGATCTCCTTGATGTAACTCCATCTTCTGGATTCGTTCAAGACCACCGCAAAAGGAACACAGTAAAAAGACTATTGCTGAAATCATTTCAACTATAGTCTATGAACTCTGTGTTCATTAAACTACATGCACCCACAGTTATTTTTTTTTAAGATCGACTAAGTCCATTCACTGAAGGTGAATGAGCTTAGATTATCTTAAAATTCAAATGAATTAAGTTTATTTACTATGGTAACAGTTGCCGCCTGTTATCATAGCAAGTAAACATTGCAATAATTTATTCTACTATGAAAATGATACAAAAAAATTACAGACCTCGAAAGAATTCATCAGAAATGATTTCCTACCCTGGAATCCATCCTCCTGCAGTTAAATCCTCTTGGGGGAAAGTATTCTTCATTGTTTTTCGTCTTGTACGATCTCCTTGATGTAACTCCATCTTCTGGATTCGTTCAAGACCACCGCAAAAGGAACACAGTAAAAAGACTATTGCTGAAATCATTTCAACTATAGTCTATGAACTCTGTGTTCATTAAACTACATGCACCCACAGTTATTTTTTTTTAAGATCGACTAAGTCCATTCACTGAAGGTGAATGAGCTTAGATTATCTTAAAATTCAAATGAATTAAGTTTATTTACTATGGTAACAGTTGCCGCCTGTTATCATAGCAAGTAAACATTGCAATAATTTATTCTACTATGAAAATGATACAAAAAAATTACAGACCTCGAAAGAATTCATCAGAAATGATTTCCTACCCTGGAATCCATCCTCCTGCAGTTAAATCCTCTTGGGGGAAAGTATTCTTCATTGTTTTTCGTCTTGTACGATCTCCTTGATGTAACTCCATCTTCTGGATTCGTTCAAGACCACCGCAAAAGGAACACAGTAAAAAGACTATTGCTGAAATCATTTCAAATATAGTCTATGAACTCTGTGTTCATTAAACTACATGCACCCACAGTTATTTTTTTTTAAGATCGACTAAGTCCATTCACTGAAGGTGAATGAGCTTAGATTATCTTAAAATTCAAATGAATTAAGTTTATTTACTATGGTAACAGTTGCCGCCTGTTATCATAGCAAGTAAACATTGCAATAATTTATTCTACTATGAAAATGATACAAAAAAATTACAGACCTCGAAAGAATTCATCAGAAATGATTTCCTACCCTGGAATCCATCCTCCTGCAGTTAAATCCTCTTGGGGGAAAGTATTCTTCATTGTTTTTCGTCTTGTACGATCTCCTTGATGTAACTCCATCTTCTGGATTCGTTCAAGACCACCGCAAAAGGAACACAGTAAAAAGACTATTGCTGAAATCATTTCAACTATAGTCTATGAACTCTGTGTTCATTAAACTACATGCACCCACAGTTATTTTTTTTTAAGATCGACTAAGTCCATTCACTGAAGGTGAATGAGCTTAGATTATCTTAAAATTCAAATGAATTAAGTTTATTTACTATGGTAACAGTTGCCACCTGTTATCATAGCAAGTAAACATTGCAATAATTTATTCTACTATGAAAATGATACAAAAAAATTACAGACCTCGAAAGAATTCATCAGAAATGATTTCCTACCCTGGAATCCATCCTCCTGCAGTTAAATCCTCTTGGGGGAAAGTATTCTTCATTGTTTTTCGTCTTGTACGATCTCCTTGATGTAACTCCATCTTCTGGATTCGTTCAAGACCACCGCAAAAGGAACACAGTAAAAAGACTATTGCTGAAATCATTTCAACTATAGTCTATGAACTCTGTGTTCATTAAACTACATGCACCCACAGTTATTTTTTTTTAAGATCGACTAAGTCCATTCACTGAAGGTGAATGAGCTTAGATTATCTTAAAATTCAAATGAATTAAGTTTATTTACTATGGTAACAGTTGCCACCTGTTATCATAGCAAGTAAACATTGCAATAATTTATTCTACTATGAAAATGATACAAAAAAATTACAGACCTCGAAAGAATTCATCAGAAATGATTTCCTACCCTGGAATCCATCCTCCTGCAGTTGAATCCTCTTGGGGGAAAGTATTCTTCATTGTTTTTCGTCTTGTACGATCTCCTTGATGTAACTCCATCTTCTGGATTCGTTCAAGACCACCGCAAAAGGAACACAGTAAAAAGACTATTGCTGAAATCATTTCAACTATAGTCTATGAACTCTGTGTTCATTAAACTACATGCACCCGTAGTTATTTTTTTTTAAGATCGACTAAGTCCATTCACTGAAGGTGAATGAGCTTAGATTATCTTAAAATTCAAATGAATTAAGTTTATTTACTATGGTAACAGTTGCCACCTGTTATCATAGCAAGTAAACATTGCAATAATTTATTCTACTATGAAAATGATACAAAAAAATTACAGACCTCGAAAGAATTCATCAGAAATGATTTCCTACCCTGGAATCCATCCTCCTGCAGTTAAATCCTCTTGGGGGAAAGTATTCTTCATTGTTTTTCGTCTTGTACGATCTCCTTGATGTAACTCCATCTTCTGGATTCGTTCAAGACCACCGCAAAAGGAACACAGTAAAAAGACTATTGCTGAAATCATTTCAACTATAGTCTATGAACTCTGTGTTCATTAAACTACATGCACCCACAGTTATTTTTTTTTAAGATCGACTAAGTCCATTCACTGAAGGTGAATGAGCTTAGATTATCTTAAAATTCAAATGAATTAAGTTTATTTACTATGGTAACAGTTGCCGCCTGTTATCATAGCAAGTAAACATTGCAATAATTTATTCTACTATGAAAATGATACAAAAAAATTACAGACCTCGAAAGAATTCATCAGAAATGATTTCCTACCCTGGAATCCATCCTCCTGCAGTTAAATCCTCTTGGGGGAAAGTATTCTTCATTGTTTTTCGTCTTGTACGATCTCCTTGATGTAACTCCATCTTCTGGATTCGTTCAAGACCACCGCAAAAGGAACACAGTAAAAAGACTATTGCTGAAATCATTTCAACTATAGTCTATGAACTCTGTGTTCATTAAACTACATGCACCCACAGTTATTTTTTTTTAAGATCGACTAAGTCCATTCACTGAAGGTGAATGAGCTTAGATTATCTTAAAATTCAAATGAATTAAGTTTATTTACTATGGTAACAGTTGCCGCCTGTTATCATAGCAAGTAAACATTGCAATAATTTATTCTACTATGAAAATGATACAAAAAAATTACAGACCTCGAAAGAATTCATCAGAAATGATTTCCTACCCTGGAATCCATCCTCCTGCAGTTAAATCCTCTTGGGGGAAAGTATTCTTCATTGTTTTTCGTCTTGTACGATCTCCTTGATGTAACTCCATCTTCTGGATTCGTTCAAGACCACCGCAAAAGGAACACAGTAAAAAGACTATTGCTGAAATCATTTCAACTATAGTCTATGAACTCTGTGTTCATTAAACTACATGCACCCACAGTTATTTTTTTTTAAGATCGACTAAGTCCATTCACTGAAGGTGAATGAGCTTAGATTATCTTAAAATTCAAATGAATTAAGTTTATTTACTATGGTAACAGTTGCCACCTGTTATCATAGCAAGTAAACATTGCAATAATTTATTCTACTATGAAAATGATACAAAAAAATTACAGACCTCGAAAGAATTCATCAGAAATGATTTCCTACCCTGGAATCCATCCTCCTGCAGTTAAATCCTCTTGGGGGAAAGTATTCTTCATTGTTTTTCGTCTTGTACGATCTCCTTGATGTAACTCCATCTTCTGGATTCGTTCAAGACCACCGCAAAAGGAACACAGTAAAAAGACTATTGCTGAAATCATTTCAACTATAGTCTATGAACTCTGTGTTCATTAAACTACATGCACCCACAGTTATTTTTTTTTAAGATCGACTAAGTCCATTCACTGAAGGTGAATGAGCTTAGATTATCTTAAAATTCAAATGAATTAAGTTTATTTACTATGGTAACAGTTGCCACCTGTTATCATAGCAAGTAAACATTGCAATAATTTATTCTACTATGAAAATGATACAAAAAAATTACAGACCTCGAAAGAATTCATCAGAAATGATTTCCTACCCTGGAATCCATCCTCCTGCAGTTAAATCCTCTTGGGGGAAAGTATTCTTCATTGTTTTTCGTCTTGTACGATCTCCTTGATGTAACTCCATCTTCTGGATTCGTTCAAGACCACCGCAAAAGGAACACAGTAAAAAGACTATTGCTGAAATCATTTCAACTATAGTCTATGAACTCTGTGTTCATTAAACTACATGCACCCACAGTTATTTTTTTTTAAGATCGACTAAGTCCATTCACTGAAGGTGAATGAGCTTAGATTATCTTAAAATTCAAATGAATTAAGTTTATTTACTATGGTAACAGTTGCCACCTGTTATCATAGCAAGTAAACATTGCAATAATTTATTCTACTATGAAAATGATACAAAAAAATTACAGACCTCGAAAGAATTCATCAGAAATGATTTCCTACCCTGGAATCCATCCTCCTGCAGTTAAATCCTCTTGGGGGAAAGTATTCTTCATTGTTTTTCGTCTTGTACGATCTCCTTGATGTAACTCCATCTTCTGGATTCGTTCAAGACCACCGCAAAAGGAACACAGTAAAAAGACTATTGCTGAAATCATTTCAACTATAGTCTATGAACTCTGTGTTCATTAAACTACATGCACCCACAGTTATTTTTTTTTAAGATCGACTAAGTCCATTCACTGAAGGTGAATGAGCTTAGATTATCTTAAAATTCAAATGAATTAAGTTTATTTACTATGGTAACAGTTGCCACCTGTTATCATAGCAAGTAAACATTGCAATAATTTATTCTACTATGAAAATGATACAAAAAAATTACAGACCTCGAAAGAATTCATCAGAAATGATTTCCTACCCTGGAATCCATCCTCCTGCAGTTAAATCCTCTTGGGGGAAAGTATTCTTCATTGTTTTTCGTCTTGTACGATCTCCTTGATGTAACTCCATCTTCTGGATTCGTTCAAGACCACCGCAAAAGGAACACAGTAAAAAGACTATTGCTGAAATCATTTCAACTATAGTCTATGAACTCTGTGTTCATTAAACTACATGCACCCACAGTTATTTTTTTTTAAGATCGACTAAGTCCATTCACTGAAGGTGAATGAGCTTAGATTATCTTAAAATTCAAATGAATTAAGTTTATTTACTATGGTAACAGTTGCCACCTGTTATCATAGCAAGTAAACATTGCAATAATTTATTCTACTATGAAAATGATACAAAAAAATTACAGACCTCGAAAGAATTCATCAGAAATGATTTCCTACCCTGGAATCCATCCTCCTGCAGTTAAATCCTCTTGGGGGAAAGTATTCTTCATTGTTTTTCGTCTTGTACGATCTCCTTGATGTAACTCCATCTTCTGGATTCGTTCAAGACCACCGCAAAAGGAACACAGTAAAAAGACTATTGCTGAAATCATTTCAACTATAGTCTATGAACTCTGTGTTCATTAAACTACATGCACCCACAGTTATTTTTTTTTAAGATCGACTAAGTCCATTCACTGAAGGTGAATGAGCTTAGATTATCTTAAAATTCAAATGAATTAAGTTTATTTACTATGGTAACAGTTGCCGCCTGTTATCATAGCAAGTAAACATTGCAATAATTTATTCTACTATGAAAATGATACAAAAAAATTACAGACCTCGAAAGAATTCATCAGAAATGATTTCCTACCCTGGAATCCATCCTCCTGCAGTTAAATCCTCTTGGGGGAAAGTATTCTTCATTGTTTTTCGTCTTGTACGATCTCCTTGATGTAACTCCATCTTCTGGATTCGTTCAAGACCACCGCAAAAGGAACACAGTAAAAAGACTATTGCTGAAATCATTTCAACTATAGTCTATGAACTCTGTGTTCATTAAACTACATGCACCCACAGTTATTTTTTTTTAAGATCGACTAAGTCCATTCACTGAAGGTGAATGAGCTTAGATTATCTTAAAATTCAAATGAATTAAGTTTATTTACTATGGTAACAGTTGCCACCTGTTATCATAGCAAGTAAACATTGCAATAATTTATTCTACTATGAAAATGATACAAAAAAATTACAGACCTCGAAAGAATTCATCAGAAATGATTTCCTACCCTGGAATCCATCCTCCTGCAGTTAAATCCTCTTGGGGGAAAGTATTCTTCATTGTTTTTCGTCTTGTACGATCTCCTTGATGTAACTCCATCTTCTGGATTCGTTCAAGACCACCGCAAAAGGAACACAGTAAAAAGACTATTGCTGAAATCATTTCAACTATAGTCTATGAACTCTGTGTTCATTAAACTACATGCACCCACAGTTATTTTTTTTTAAGATCGACTAAGTCCATTCACTGAAGGTGAATGAGCTTAGATTATCTTAAAATTCAAATGAATTAAGTTTATTTACTATGGTAACAGTTGCCGCCTGTTATCATAGCAAGTAAACATTGCAATAATTTATTCTACTATGAAAATGATACAAAAAAATTACAGACCTCGAAAGAATTCATCAGAAATGATTTCCTACCCTGGAATCCATCCTCCTGCAGTTAAATCCTCTTGGGGGAAAGTATTCTTCATTGTTTTTCGTCTTGTACGATCTCCTTGATGTAACTCCATCTTCTGGATTCGTTCAAGACCACCGCAAAAGGAACACAGTAAAAAGACTATTGCTGAAATCATTTCAACTATAGTCTATGAACTCTGTGTTCATTAAACTACATGCACCCGTAGTTATTTTTTTTTAAGATCGACTAAGTCCATTCACTGAAGGTGAATGAGCTTAGATTATCTTAAAATTCAAATGAATTAAGTTTATTTACTATGGTAACAGTTGCCGCCTGTTATCATAGCAAGTAAACATTGCAATAATTTATTCTACTATGAAAATGATACAAAAAAATTACAGACCTCGAAAGAATTCATCAGAAATGATTTCCTACCCTGGAATCCATCCTCCTGCAGTTAAATCCTCTTGGGGGAAAGTATTCTTCATTGTTTTTCGTCTTGTACGATCTCCTTGATGTAACTCCATCTTCTGGATTCGTTCAAGACCACCGCAAAAGGAACACAGTAAAAAGACTATTGCTGAAATCATTTCAACTATAGTCTATGAACTCTGTGTTCATTAAACTACATGCACCCGTAGTTATTTTTTTTTAAGATCGACTAAGTCCATTCACTGAAGGTGAATGAGCTTAGATTATCTTAAAATTCAAATGAATTAAGTTTATTTACTATGGTAACAGTTGCCGCCTGTTATCATAGCAAGTAAACATTGCAATAATTTATTCTACTATGAAAATGATACAAAAAAATTACAGACCTCGAAAGAATTCATCAGAAATGATTTCCTACCCTGGAATCCATCCTCCTGCAGTTAAATCCTCTTGGGGGAAAGTATTCTTCATTGTTTTTCGTCTTGTACGATCTCCTTGATGTAACTCCATCTTCTGGATTCGTTCAAGACCACCGCAAAAGGAACACAGTAAAAAGACTATTGCTGAAATCATTTCAACTATAGTCTATGAACTCTGTGTTCATTAAACTACATGCACCCGTAGTTATTTTTTTTTAAGATCGACTAAGTCCATTCACTGAAGGTGAATGAGCTTAGATTATCTTAAAATTCAAATGAATTAAGTTTATTTACTATGGTAACAGTTGCCGCCTGTTATCATAGCAAGTAAACATTGCAATAATTTATTCTACTATGAAAATGATACAAAAAAATTACAGACCTCGAAAGAATTCATCAGAAATGATTTCCTACCCTGGAATCCATCCTCCTGCAGTTAAATCCTCTTGGGGGAAAGTATTCTTCATTGTTTTTCGTCTTGTACGATCTCCTTGATGTAACTCCATCTTCTGGATTCGTTCAAGACCACCGCAAAAGGAACACAGTAAAAAGACTATTGCTGAAATCATTTCAACTATAGTCTATGAACTCTGTGTTCATTAAACTACATGCACCCGTAGTTATTTTTTTTTAAGATCGACTAAGTCCATTCACTGAAGGTGAATGAGCTTAGATTATCTTAAAATTCAAATGAATTAAGTTTATTTACTATGGTAACAGTTGCCGCCTGTTATCATAGCAAGTAAACATTGCAATAATTTATTCTACTATGAAAATGATACAAAAAAATTACAGACCTCGAAAGAATTCATCAGAAATGATTTCCTACCCTGGAATCCATCCTCCTGCAGTTAAATCCTCTTGGGGGAAAGTATTCTTCATTGTTTTTCGTCTTGTACGATCTCCTTGATGTAACTCCATCTTCTGGATTCGTTCAAGACCACCGCAAAAGGAACACAGTAAAAAGACTATTGCTGAAATCATTTCAACTATAGTCTATGAACTCTGTGTTCATTAAACTACATGCACCCGTAGTTATTTTTTTTTAAGATCGACTAAGTCCATTCACTGAAGGTGAATGAGCTTAGATTATCTTAAAATTCAAATGAATTAAGTTTATTTACTATGGTAACAGTTGCCGCCTGTTATCATAGCAAGTAAACATTGCAATAATTTATTCTACTATGAAAATGATACAAAAAAATTACAGACCTCGAAAGAATTCATCAGAAATGATTTCCTACCCTGGAATCCATCCTCCTGCAGTTAAATCCTCTTGGGGGAAAGTATTCTTCATTGTTTTTCGTCTTGTACGATCTCCTTGATGTAACTCCATCTTCTGGATTCGTTCAAGACCACCGCAAAAGGAACACAGTAAAAAGACTATTGCTGAAATCATTTCAACTATAGTCTATGAACTCTGTGTTCATTAAACTACATGCACCCACAGTTATTTTTTTTTAAGATCGACTAAGTCCATTCACTGAAGGTGAATGAGCTTAGATTATCTTAAAATTCAAATGAATTAAGTTTATTTACTATGGTAACAGTTGCCGCCTGTTATCATAGCAAGTAAACATTGCAATAATTTATTCTACTATGAAAATGATACAAAAAAATTACAGACCTCGAAAGAATTCATCAGAAATGATTTCCTACCCTGGAATCCATCCTCCTGCAGTTAAATCCTCTTGGGGGAAAGTATTCTTCATTGTTTTTCGTCTTGTACGATCTCCTTGATGTAACTCCATCTTCTGGATTCGTTCAAGACCACCGCAAAAGGAACACAGTAAAAAGACTATTGCTGAAATCATTTCAACTATAGTCTATGAACTCTGTGTTCATTAAACTACATGCACCCGTAGTTATTTTTTTTTAAGATCGACTAAGTCCATTCACTGAAGGTGAATGAGCTTAGATTATCTTAAAATTCAAATGAATTAAGTTTATTTACTATGGTAACAGTTGCCGCCTGTTATCATAGCAAGTAAACATTGCAATAATTTATTCTACTATGAAAATGATACAAAAAAATTACAGACCTCGAAAGAATTCATCAGAAATGATTTCCTACCCTGGAATCCATCCTCCTGCAGTTAAATCCTCTTGGGGGAAAGTATTCTTCATTGTTTTTCGTCTTGTACGATCTCCTTGATGTAACTCCATCTTCTGGATTCGTTCAAGACCACCGCAAAAGGAACACAGTAAAAAGACTATTGCTGAAATCATTTCAACTATAGTCTATGAACTCTGTGTTCATTAAACTACATGCACCCACAGTTATTTTTTTTTAAGATCGACTAAGTCCATTCACTGAAGGTGAATGAGCTTAGATTATCTTAAAATTCAAATGAATTAAGTTTATTTACTATGGTAACAGTTGCCACCTGTTATCATAGCAAGTAAACATTGCAATAATTTATTCTACTATGAAAATGATACAAAAAAATTACAGACCTCGAAAGAATTCATCAGAAATGATTTCCTACCCTGGAATCCATCCTCCTGCAGTTAAATCCTCTTGGGGGAAAGTATTCTTCATTGTTTTTCGTCTTGTACGATCTCCTTGATGTAACTCCATCTTCTGGATTCGTTCAAGACCACCGCAAAAGGAACACAGTAAAAAGACTATTGCTGAAATCATTTCAACTATAGTCTATGAACTCTGTGTTCATTAAACTACATGCACCCACAGTTATTTTTTTTTAAGATCGACTAAGTCCATTCACTGAAGGTGAATGAGCTTAGATTATCTTAAAATTCAAATGAATTAAGTTTATTTACTATGGTAACAGTTGCCGCCTGTTATCATAGCAAGTAAACATTGCAATAATTTATTCTACTATGAAAATGATACAAAAAAATTACAGACCTCGAAAGAATTCATCAGAAATGATTTCCTACCCTGGAATCCATCCTCCTGCAGTTAAATCCTCTTGGGGGAAAGTATTCTTCATTGTTTTTCGTCTTGTACGATCTCCTTGATGTAACTCCATCTTCTGGATTCGTTCAAGACCACCGCAAAAGGAACACAGTAAAAAGACTATTGCTGAAATCATTTCAACTATAGTCTATGAACTCTGTGTTCATTAAACTACATGCACCCACAGTTATTTTTTTTTAAGATCGACTAAGTCCATTCACTGAAGGTGAATGAGCTTAGATTATCTTAAAATTCAAATGAATTAAGTTTATTTACTATGGTAACAGTTGCCGCCTGTTATCATAGCAAGTAAACATTGCAATAATTTATTCTACTATGAAAATGATACAAAAAAATTACAGACCTCGAAAGAATTCATCAGAAATGATTTCCTACCCTGGAATCCATCCTCCTGCAGTTAAATCCTCTTGGGGGAAAGTATTCTTCATTGTTTTTCGTCTTGTACGATCTCCTTGATGTAACTCCATCTTCTGGATTCGTTCAAGACCACCGCAAAAGGAACACAGTAAAAAGACTATTGCTGAAATCATTTCAACTATAGTCTATGAACTCTGTGTTCATTAAACTACATGCACCCGTAGTTATTTTTTTTTAAGATCGACTAAGTCCATTCACTGAAGGTGAATGAGCTTAGATTATCTTAAAATTCAAATGAATTAAGTTTATTTACTATGGTAACAGTTGCCGCCTGTTATCATAGCAAGTAAACATTGCAATAATTTATTCTACTATGAAAATGATACAAAAAAATTACAGACCTCGAAAGAATTCATCAGAAATGATTTCCTACCCTGGAATCCATCCTCCTGCAGTTAAATCCTCTTGGGGGAAAGTATTCTTCATTGTTTTTCGTCTTGTACGATCTCCTTGATGTAACTCCATCTTCTGGATTCGTTCAAGACCACCGCAAAAGGAACACAGTAAAAAGACTATTGCTGAAATCATTTCAACTATAGTCTATGAACTCTGTGTTCATTAAACTACATGCACCCACAGTTATTTTTTTTTAAGATCGACTAAGTCCATTCACTGAAGGTGAATGAGCTTAGATTATCTTAAAATTCAAATGAATTAAGTTTATTTACTATGGTAACAGTTGCCGCCTGTTATCATAGCAAGTAAACATTGCAATAATTTATTCTACTATGAAAATGATACAAAAAAATTACAGACCTCGAAAGAATTCATCAGAAATGATTTCCTACCCTGGAATCCATCCTCCTGCAGTTAAATCCTCTTGGGGGAAAGTATTCTTCATTGTTTTTCGTCTTGTACGATCTCCTTGATGTAACTCCATCTTCTGGATTCGTTCAAGACCACCGCAAAAGGAACACAGTAAAAAGACTATTGCTGAAATCATTTCAACTATAGTCTATGAACTCTGTGTTCATTAAACTACATGCACCCGTAGTTATTTTTTTTTAAGATCGACTAAGTCCATTCACTGAAGGTGAATGAGCTTAGATTATCTTAAAATTCAAATGAATTAAGTTTATTTACTATGGTAACAGTTGCCGCCTGTTATCATAGCAAGTAAACATTGCAATAATTTATTCTACTATGAAAATGATACAAAAAAATTACAGACCTCGAAAGAATTCATCAGAAATGATTTCCTACCCTGGAATCCATCCTCCTGCAGTTAAATCCTCTTGGGGGAAAGTATTCTTCATTGTTTTTCGTCTTGTACGATCTCCTTGATGTAACTCCATCTTCTGGATTCGTTCAAGACCACCGCAAAAGGAACACAGTAAAAAGACTATTGCTGAAATCATTTCAACTATAGTCTATGAACTCTGTGTTCATTAAACTACATGCACCCACAGTTATTTTTTTTTAAGATCGACTAAGTCCATTCACTGAAGGTGAATGAGCTTAGATTATCTTAAAATTCAAATGAATTAAGTTTATTTACTATGGTAACAGTTGCCGCCTGTTATCATAGCAAGTAAACATTGCAATAATTTATTCTACTATGAAAATGATACAAAAAAATTACAGACCTCGAAAGAATTCATCAGAAATGATTTCCTACCCTGGAATCCATCCTCCTGCAGTTAAATCCTCTTGGGGGAAAGTATTCTTCATTGTTTTTCGTCTTGTACGATCTCCTTGATGTAACTCCATCTTCTGGATTCGTTCAAGACCACCGCAAAAGGAACACAGTAAAAAGACTATTGCTGAAATCATTTCAACTATAGTCTATGAACTCTGTGTTCATTAAACTACATGCACCCGTAGTTATTTTTTTTTAAGATCGACTAAGTCCATTCACTGAAGGTGAATGAGCTTAGATTATCTTAAAATTCAAATGAATTAAGTTTATTTACTATGGTAACAGTTGCCGCCTGTTATCATAGCAAGTAAACATTGCAATAATTTATTCTACTATGAAAATGATACAAAAAAATTACAGACCTCGAAAGAATTCATCAGAAATGATTTCCTACCCTGGAATCCATCCTCCTGCAGTTAAATCCTCTTGGGGGAAAGTATTCTTCATTGTTTTTCGTCTTGTACGATCTCCTTGATGTAACTCCATCTTCTGGATTCGTTCAAGACCACCGCAAAAGGAACACAGTAAAAAGACTATTGCTGAAATCATTTCAACTATAGTCTATGAACTCTGTGTTCATTAAACTACATGCACCCGTAGTTATTTTTTTTTAAGATCGACTAAGTCCATTCACTGAAGGTGAATGAGCTTAGATTATCTTAAAATTCAAATGAATTAAGTTTATTTACTATGGTAACAGTTGCCGCCTGTTATCATAGCAAGTAAACATTGCAATAATTTATTCTACTATGAAAATGATACAAAAAAATTACAGACCTCGAAAGAATTCATCAGAAATGATTTCCTACCCTGGAATCCATCCTCCTGCAGTTAAATCCTCTTGGGGGAAAGTATTCTTCATTGTTTTTCGTCTTGTACGATCTCCTTGATGTAACTCCATCTTCTGGATTCGTTCAAGACCACCGCAAAAGGAACACAGTAAAAAGACTATTGCTGAAATCATTTCAACTATAGTCTATGAACTCTGTGTTCATTAAACTACATGCACCCACAGTTATTTTTTTTTAAGATCGACTAAGTCCATTCACTGAAGGTGAATGAGCTTAGATTATCTTAAAATTCAAATGAATTAAGTTTATTTACTATGGTAACAGTTGCCGCCTGTTATCATAGCAAGTAAACATTGCAATAATTTATTCTACTATGAAAATGATACAAAAAAATTACAGACCTCGAAAGAATTCATCAGAAATGATTTCCTACCCTGGAATCCATCCTCCTGCAGTTAAATCCTCTTGGGGGAAAGTATTCTTCATTGTTTTTCGTCTTGTACGATCTCCTTGATGTAACTCCATCTTCTGGATTCGTTCAAGACCACCGCAAAAGGAACACAGTAAAAAGACTATTGCTGAAATCATTTCAACTATAGTCTATGAACTCTGTGTTCATTAAACTACATGCACCCGTAGTTATTTTTTTTTAAGATCGACTAAGTCCATTCACTGAAGGTGAATGAGCTTAGATTATCTTAAAATTCAAATGAATTAAGTTTATTTACTATGGTAACAGTTGCCGCCTGTTATCATAGCAAGTAAACATTGCAATAATTTATTCTACTATGAAAATGATACAAAAAAATTACAGACCTCGAAAGAATTCATCAGAAATGATTTCCTACCCTGGAATCCATCCTCCTGCAGTTAAATCCTCTTGGGGGAAAGTATTCTTCATTGTTTTTCGTCTTGTACGATCTCCTTGATGTAACTCCATCTTCTGGATTCGTTCAAGACCACCGCAAAAGGAACACAGTAAAAAGACTATTGCTGAAATCATTTCAACTATAGTCTATGAACTCTGTGTTCATTAAACTACATGCACCCACAGTTATTTTTTTTTAAGATCGACTAAGTCCATTCACTGAAGGTGAATGAGCTTAGATTATCTTAAAATTCAAATGAATTAAGTTTATTTACTATGGTAACAGTTGCCGCCTGTTATCATAGCAAGTAAACATTGCAATAATTTATTCTACTATGAAAATGATACAAAAAAATTACAGACCTCGAAAGAATTCATCAGAAATGATTTCCTACCCTGGAATCCATCCTCCTGCAGTTAAATCCTCTTGGGGGAAAGTATTCTTCATTGTTTTTCGTCTTGTACGATCTCCTTGATGTAACTCCATCTTCTGGATTCGTTCAAGACCACCGCAAAAGGAACACAGTAAAAAGACTATTGCTGAAATCATTTCAACTATAGTCTATGAACTCTGTGTTCATTAAACTACATGCACCCGTAGTTATTTTTTTTTAAGATCGACTAAGTCCATTCACTGAAGGTGAATGAGCTTAGATTATCTTAAAATTCAAATGAATTAAGTTTATTTACTATGGTAACAGTTGCCGCCTGTTATCATAGCAAGTAAACATTGCAATAATTTATTCTACTATGAAAATGATACAAAAAAATTACAGACCTCGAAAGAATTCATCAGAAATGATTTCCTACCCTGGAATCCATCCTCCTGCAGTTAAATCCTCTTGGGGGAAAGTATTCTTCATTGTTTTTCGTCTTGTACGATCTCCTTGATGTAACTCCATCTTCTGGATTCGTTCAAGACCACCGCAAAAGGAACACAGTAAAAAGACTATTGCTGAAATCATTTCAACTATAGTCTATGAACTCTGTGTTCATTAAACTACATGCACCCACAGTTATTTTTTTTTAAGATCGACTAAGTCCATTCACTGAAGGTGAATGAGCTTAGATTATCTTAAAATTCAAATGAATTAAGTTTATTTACTATGGTAACAGTTGCCGCCTGTTATCATAGCAAGTAAACATTGCAATAATTTATTCTACTATGAAAATGATACAAAAAAATTACAGACCTCGAAAGAATTCATCAGAAATGATTTCCTACCCTGGAATCCATCCTCCTGCAGTTAAATCCTCTTGGGGGAAAGTATTCTTCATTGTTTTTCGTCTTGTACGATCTCCTTGATGTAACTCCATCTTCTGGATTCGTTCAAGACCACCGCAAAAGGAACACAGTAAAAAGACTATTGCTGAAATCATTTCAACTATAGTCTATGAACTCTGTGTTCATTAAACTACATGCACCCGTAGTTATTTTTTTTTAAGATCGACTAAGTCCATTCACTGAAGGTGAATGAGCTTAGATTATCTTAAAATTCAAATGAATTAAGTTTATTTACTATGGTAACAGTTGCCGCCTGTTATCATAGCAAGTAAACATTGCAATAATTTATTCTACTATGAAAATGATACAAAAAAATTACAGACCTCGAAAGAATTCATCAGAAATGATTTCCTACCCTGGAATCCATCCTCCTGCAGTTAAATCCTCTTGGGGGAAAGTATTCTTCATTGTTTTTCGTCTTGTACGATCTCCTTGATGTAACTCCATCTTCTGGATTCGTTCAAGACCACCGCAAAAGGAACACAGTAAAAAGACTATTGCTGAAATCATTTCAACTATAGTCTATGAACTCTGTGTTCATTAAACTACATGCACCCACAGTTATTTTTTTTTAAGATCGACTAAGTCCATTCACTGAAGGTGAATGAGCTTAGATTATCTTAAAATTCAAATGAATTAAGTTTATTTACTATGGTAACAGTTGCCGCCTGTTATCATAGCAAGTAAACATTGCAATAATTTATTCTACTATGAAAATGATACAAAAAAATTACAGACCTCGAAAGAATTCATCAGAAATGATTTCCTACCCTGGAATCCATCCTCCTGCAGTTAAATCCTCTTGGGGGAAAGTATTCTTCATTGTTTTTCGTCTTGTACGATCTCCTTGATGTAACTCCATCTTCTGGATTCGTTCAAGACCACCGCAAAAGGAACACAGTAAAAAGACTATTGCTGAAATCATTTCAACTATAGTCTATGAACTCTGTGTTCATTAAACTACATGCACCCACAGTTATTTTTTTTTAAGATCGACTAAGTCCATTCACTGAAGGTGAATGAGCTTAGATTATCTTAAAATTCAAATGAATTAAGTTTATTTACTATGGTAACAGTTGCCGCCTGTTATCATAGCAAGTAAACATTGCAATAATTTATTCTACTATGAAAATGATACAAAAAAATTACAGACCTCGAAAGAATTCATCAGAAATGATTTCCTACCCTGGAATCCATCCTCCTGCAGTTAAATCCTCTTGGGGGAAAGTATTCTTCATTGTTTTTCGTCTTGTACGATCTCCTTGATGTAACTCCATCTTCTGGATTCGTTCAAGACCACCGCAAAAGGAACACAGTAAAAAGACTATTGCTGAAATCATTTCAACTATAGTCTATGAACTCTGTGTTCATTAAACTACATGCACCCACAGTTATTTTTTTTTAAGATCGACTAAGTCCATTCACTGAAGGTGAATGAGCTTAGATTATCTTAAAATTCAAATGAATTAAGTTTATTTACTATGGTAACAGTTGCCGCCTGTTATCATAGCAAGTAAACATTGCAATAATTTATTCTACTATGAAAATGATACAAAAAAATTACAGACCTCGAAAGAATTCATCAGAAATGATTTCCTACCCTGGAATCCATCCTCCTGCAGTTAAATCCTCTTGGGGGAAAGTATTCTTCATTGTTTTTCGTCTTGTACGATCTCCTTGATGTAACTCCATCTTCTGGATTCGTTCAAGACCACCGCAAAAGGAACACAGTAAAAAGACTATTGCTGAAATCATTTCAACTATAGTCTATGAACTCTGTGTTCATTAAACTACATGCACCCACAGTTATTTTTTTTTAAGATCGACTAAGTCCATTCACTGAAGGTGAATGAGCTTAGATTATCTTAAAATTCAAATGAATTAAGTTTATTTACTATGGTAACAGTTGCCGCCTGTTATCATAGCAAGTAAACATTGCAATAATTTATTCTACTATGAAAATGATACAAAAAAATTACAGACCTCGAAAGAATTCATCAGAAATGATTTCCTACCCTGGAATCCATCCTCCTGCAGTTAAATCCTCTTGGGGGAAAGTATTCTTCATTGTTTTTCGTCTTGTACGATCTCCTTGATGTAACTCCATCTTCTGGATTCGTTCAAGACCACCGCAAAAGGAACACAGTAAAAAGACTATTGCTGAAATCATTTCAACTATAGTCTATGAACTCTGTGTTCATTAAACTACATGCACCCACAGTTATTTTTTTTTAAGATCGACTAAGTCCATTCACTGAAGGTGAATGAGCTTAGATTATCTTAAAATTCAAATGAATTAAGTTTATTTACTATGGTAACAGTTGCCGCCTGTTATCATAGCAAGTAAACATTGCAATAATTTATTCTACTATGAAAATGATACAAAAAAATTACAGACCTCGAAAGAATTCATCAGAAATGATTTCCTACCCTGGAATCCATCCTCCTGCAGTTAAATCCTCTTGGGGGAAAGTATTCTTCATTGTTTTTCGTCTTGTACGATCTCCTTGATGTAACTCCATCTTCTGGATTCGTTCAAGACCACCGCAAAAGGAACACAGTAAAAAGACTATTGCTGAAATCATTTCAACTATAGTCTATGAACTCTGTGTTCATTAAACTACATGCACCCACAGTTATTTTTTTTTAAGATCGACTAAGTCCATTCACTGAAGGTGAATGAGCTTAGATTATCTTAAAATTCAAATGAATTAAGTTTATTTACTATGGTAACAGTTGCCGCCTGTTATCATAGCAAGTAAACATTGCAATAATTTATTCTACTATGAAAATGATACAAAAAAATTACAGACCTCGAAAGAATTCATCAGAAATGATTTCCTACCCTGGAATCCATCCTCCTGCAGTTAAATCCTCTTGGGGGAAAGTATTCTTCATTGTTTTTCGTCTTGTACGATCTCCTTGATGTAACTCCATCTTCTGGATTCGTTCAAGACCACCGCAAAAGGAACACAGTAAAAAGACTATTGCTGAAATCATTTCAACTATAGTCTATGAACTCTGTGTTCATTAAACTACATGCACCCACAGTTATTTTTTTTTAAGATCGACTAAGTCCATTCACTGAAGGTGAATGAGCTTAGATTATCTTAAAATTCAAATGAATTAAGTTTATTTACTATGGTAACAGTTGCCGCCTGTTATCATAGCAAGTAAACATTGCAATAATTTATTCTACTATGAAAATGATACAAAAAAATTACAGACCTCGAAAGAATTCATCAGAAATGATTTCCTACCCTGGAATCCATCCTCCTGCAGTTAAATCCTCTTGGGGGAAAGTATTCTTCATTGTTTTTCGTCTTGTACGATCTCCTTGATGTAACTCCATCTTCTGGATTCGTTCAAGACCACCGCAAAAGGAACACAGTAAAAAGACTATTGCTGAAATCATTTCAACTATAGTCTATGAACTCTGTGTTCATTAAACTACATGCACCCACAGTTATTTTTTTTTAAGATCGACTAAGTCCATTCACTGAAGGTGAATGAGCTTAGATTATCTTAAAATTCAAATGAATTAAGTTTATTTACTATGGTAACAGTTGCCGCCTGTTATCATAGCAAGTAAACATTGCAATAATTTATTCTACTATGAAAATGATACAAAAAAATTACAGACCTCGAAAGAATTCATCAGAAATGATTTCCTACCCTGGAATCCATCCTCCTGCAGTTAAATCCTCTTGGGGGAAAGTATTCTTCATTGTTTTTCGTCTTGTACGATCTCCTTGATGTAACTCCATCTTCTGGATTCGTTCAAGACCACCGCAAAAGGAACACAGTAAAAAGACTATTGCTGAAATCATTTCAACTATAGTCTATGAACTCTGTGTTCATTAAACTACATGCACCCACAGTTATTTTTTTTTAAGATCGACTAAGTCCATTCACTGAAGGTGAATGAGCTTAGATTATCTTAAAATTCAAATGAATTAAGTTTATTTACTATGGTAACAGTTGCCGCCTGTTATCATAGCAAGTAAACATTGCAATAATTTATTCTACTATGAAAATGATACAAAAAAATTACAGACCTCGAAAGAATTCATCAGAAATGATTTCCTACCCTGGAATCCATCCTCCTGCAGTTAAATCCTCTTGGGGGAAAGTATTCTTCATTGTTTTTCGTCTTGTACGATCTCCTTGATGTAACTCCATCTTCTGGATTCGTTCAAGACCACCGCAAAAGGAACACAGTAAAAAGACTATTGCTGAAATCATTTCAACTATAGTCTATGAACTCTGTGTTCATTAAACTACATGCACCCACAGTTATTTTTTTTTAAGATCGACTAAGTCCATTCACTGAAGGTGAATGAGCTTAGATTATCTTAAAATTCAAATGAATTAAGTTTATTTACTATGGTAACAGTTGCCGCCTGTTATCATAGCAAGTAAACATTGCAATAATTTATTCTACTATGAAAATGATACAAAAAAATTACAGACCTCGAAAGAATTCATCAGAAATGATTTCCTACCCTGGAATCCATCCTCCTGCAGTTAAATCCTCTTGGGGGAAAGTATTCTTCATTGTTTTTCGTCTTGTACGATCTCCTTGATGTAACTCCATCTTCTGGATTCGTTCAAGACCACCGCAAAAGGAACACAGTAAAAAGACTATTGCTGAAATCATTTCAACTATAGTCTATGAACTCTGTGTTCATTAAACTACATGCACCCACAGTTATTTTTTTTTAAGATCGACTAAGTCCATTCACTGAAGGTGAATGAGCTTAGATTATCTTAAAATTCAAATGAATTAAGTTTATTTACTATGGTAACAGTTGCCGCCTGTTATCATAGCAAGTAAACATTGCAATAATTTATTCTACTATGAAAATGATACAAAAAAATTACAGACCTCGAAAGAATTCATCAGAAATGATTTCCTACCCTGGAATCCATCCTCCTGCAGTTAAATCCTCTTGGGGGAAAGTATTCTTCATTGTTTTTCGTCTTGTACGATCTCCTTGATGTAACTCCATCTTCTGGATTCGTTCAAGACCACCGCAAAAGGAACACAGTAAAAAGACTATTGCTGAAATCATTTCAACTATAGTCTATGAACTCTGTGTTCATTAAACTACATGCACCCACAGTTATTTTTTTTTAAGATCGACTAAGTCCATTCACTGAAGGTGAATGAGCTTAGATTATCTTAAAATTCAAATGAATTAAGTTTATTTACTATGGTAACAGTTGCCGCCTGTTATCATAGCAAGTAAACATTGCAATAATTTATTCTACTATGAAAATGATACAAAAAAATTACAGACCTCGAAAGAATTCATCAGAAATGATTTCCTACCCTGGAATCCATCCTCCTGCAGTTAAATCCTCTTGGGGGAAAGTATTCTTCATTGTTTTTCGTCTTGTACGATCTCCTTGATGTAACTCCATCTTCTGGATTCGTTCAAGACCACCGCAAAAGGAACACAGTAAAAAGACTATTGCTGAAATCATTTCAACTATAGTCTATGAACTCTGTGTTCATTAAACTACATGCACCCACAGTTATTTTTTTTTAAGATCGACTAAGTCCATTCACTGAAGGTGAATGAGCTTAGATTATCGATCTTAAAATTCAAATGAACTGTGGAGCATGTAGTTTACTATGGTAACAGCAGTTGCAGTGTTCTATAGACAAGTAAATTGCAATAGCTTTACTTCCTTACGTCTGAAAGATCCAAAAAGATCGTACAAGACTAGAAAGAATCAATGAAGAATGACTTTCCTCCAAAGGAATTAACTGCAGGAGGATGATTCCTCATGGTAGGGAAAGTCATTCTGCATGATTCTTCGAGTCTGTAGTTTTTGTGTATCATTTTCGGATAGTAAGGAAGTAAAGATTATTGCTGAAATGTTTACTTGCTATGAAACAGGCTCAAGCTGTTCAGTTAAATAATGACACGTTAATTCATTTGAATTTTAAGATAGATCTAAGCTCATTCACCTTCAGGTGAATGGACTTAGTCGATCTTAAAAAAAAATAACTGTGGGTGCATGTAGTTTAATGAACACAGAGTTCATAGACTATAGTTGAAATGATTTCAGCAATAGTCTTTTTACTGTGTTCCTTTTGCGGTGGTCTTGAACGAATCCAGAAGATGGAGTTACATCAAGGAGATCGTACAAGACGAAAAACAATGAAGAATACTTTCCCCCAAGAGGATTTAACTGCAGGAGGATGGATTCCAGGGTAGGAAATCATTTCTGATGAATTCTTTCGAGGTCTGTAATTTTTTTGTATCATTTTCATAGTAGAATAAATTATTGCAATGTTTACTTGCTATGATAACAGGTGGCAAACTGTTACCATAGTAAATAAACTTAATTCATTTGAATTTTAAGATAATCTAAGCTCATTCACCTTCAGTGAATGGACTTAGTCGATCTTAAAAAAAAAAATAACTGTGGGTGCATGTAGTTTAATGAACACAGAGTTCATAGACTATAGTTGAAATGATTTCAGCAATAGTCTTTTTACTGTGTTCCTTTTGCGGTGGTCTTGAACGAATCCAGAAGATGGAGTTACATCAAGGAGATCGTACAAGAACGAAAAACAATGAAGAATACTTTCCCCCAAGAGGATTTAACTGCAGGAGGATGGATTCCAGGGTAGGAAATCATTTCTGATGAATTCTTTCGAGGTCTGTAATTTTTTTGTATCATTTTCATAGTAGAATAAATTATTGCAATGTTTACTTGCTATGATAACAGGCGGCAACTGTTACCATAGTAAATAAACTTAATTCATTTGAATTTTAAGATAATCTAAGCTCATTCACCTTCAGTGAATGGACTTAGTCGATCTTAAAAAAAAATAACTGTGGGTGCATGTAGTTTAATGAACACAGAGTTCATAGACTATAGTTGAAATGATTTCAGCAATAGTCTTTTTACTGTGTTCCTTTTGCGGTGGTCTTGAACGAATCCAGAAGATGGAGTTACATCAAGGAGATCGTACAAGACGAAAAACAATGAAGAATACTTTCCCCCAAGAGGATTTAACTGCAGGAGGATGGATTCCAGGGTAGGAAATCATTTCTGATGAATTCTTTCGAGGTCTGTAATTTTTTTGTATCATTTTCATAGTAGAATAAATTATTGCAATGTTTACTTGCTATGATAACAGGTGGCAACTGTTACCATAGTAAATAAACTTAATTCATTTGAATTTTAAGATAATCTAAGCTCATTCACCTTCAGTGAATGGACTTAGTCGATCTTAAAAAAAAATAACTGTGGGTGCATGTAGTTTAATGAACACAGAGTTCATAGACTATAGTTGAAATGATTTCAGCAATAGTCTTTTTACTGTGTTCCTTTTGCGGTGGTCTTGAACGAATCCAGAAGATGGAGTTACATCAAGGAGATCGTACAAGACGAAAAACAATGAAGAATACTTTCCCCCAAGAGGATTTAACTGCAGGAGGATGGATTCCAGGGTAGGAAATCATTTCTGATGAATTCTTTCGAGGTCTGTAATTTTTTTGTATCATTTTCATAGTAGAATAAATTATTGCAATGTTTACTTGCTATGATAACAGGCGGCAACTGTTACCATAGTAAATAAACTTAATTCATTTGAATTTTAAGATAATCTAAGCTCATTCACCTTCAGTGAATGGACTTAGTCGATCTTAAAAAAAAATAACTGTGGGTGCATGTAGTTTAATGAACACAGAGTTCATAGACTATAGTTGAAATGATTTCAGCAATAGTCTTTTTACTGTGTTCCTTTTGCGGTGGTCTTGAACGAATCCAGAAGATGGAGTTACATCAAGGAGATCGTACAAGACGAAAAACAATGAAGAATACTTTCCCCCAAGAGGATTTAACTGCAGGAGGATGGATTCCAGGGTAGGAAATCATTTCTGATGAATTCTTTCGAGGTCTGTAATTTTTTTGTATCATTTTCATAGTAGAATAAATTATTGCAATGTTTACTTGCTATGATAACAGGTGGCAACTGTTACCATAGTAAATAAACTTAATTCATTTGAATTTTAAGATAATCTAAGCTCATTCACCTTCAGTGAATGGACTTAGTCGATCTTAAAAAAAAATAACTACGGGTGCATGTAGTTTAATGAACACAGAGTTCATAGACTATAGTTGAAATGATTTCAGCAATAGTCTTTTTACTGTGTTCCTTTTGCGGTGGTCTTGAACGAATCCAGAAGATGGAGTTACATCAAGGAGATCGTACAAGACGAAAAACAATGAAGAATACTTTCCCCCAAGAGGATTTAACTGCAGGAGGATGGATTCCAGGGTAGGAAATCATTTCTGATGAATTCTTTCGAGGTCTGTAATTTTTTTGTATCATTTTCATAGTAGAATAAATTATTGCAATGTTTACTTGCTATGATAACAGGCGGCAACTGTTACCATAGTAAATAAACTTAATTCATTTGAATTTTAAGATAATCTAAGCTCATTCACCTTCAGTGAATGGACTTAGTCGATCTTAAAAAAAAATAACTGTGGGTGCATGTAGTTTAATGAACACAGAGTTCATAGACTATAGTTGAAATGATTTCAGCAATAGTCTTTTTACTGTGTTCCTTTTGCGGTGGTCTTGAACGAATCCAGAAGATGGAGTTACATCAAGGAGATCGTACAAGACGAAAAACAATGAAGAATACTTTCCCCCAAGAGGATTTAACTGCAGGAGGATGGATTCCAGGGTAGGAAATCATTTCTGATGAATTCTTTCGAGGTCTGTAATTTTTTTGTATCATTTTCATAGTAGAATAAATTATTGCAATGTTTACTTGCTATGATAACAGGCGGCAACTGTTACCATAGTAAATAAACTTAATTCATTTGAATTTTAAGATAATCTAAGCTCATTCACCTTCAGTGAATGGACTTAGTCGATCTTAAAAAAAAATAACTGTGGGTGCATGTAGTTTAATGAACACAGAGTTCATAGACTATAGTTGAAATGATTTCAGCAATAGTCTTTTTACTGTGTTCCTTTTGCGGTGGTCTTGAACGAATCCAGAAGATGGAGTTACATCAAGGAGATCGTACAAGACGAAAAACAATGAAGAATACTTTCCCCCAAGAGGATTTAACTGCAGGAGGATGGATTCCAGGGTAGGAAATCATTTCTGATGAATTCTTTCGAGGTCTGTAATTTTTTTGTATCATTTTCATAGTAGAATAAATTATTGCAATGTTTACTTGCTATGATAACAGGCGGCAACTGTTACCATAGTAAATAAACTTAATTCATTTGAATTTTAAGATAATCTAAGCTCATTCACCTTCAGTGAATGGACTTAGTCGATCTTAAAAAAAAATAACTGTGGGTGCATGTAGTTTAATGAACACAGAGTTCATAGACTATAGTTGAAATGATTTCAGCAATAGTCTTTTTACTGTGTTCCTTTTGCGGTGGTCTTGAACGAATCCAGAAGATGGAGTTACATCAAGGAGATCGTACAAGACGAAAAACAATGAAGAATACTTTCCCCCAAGAGGATTTAACTGCAGGAGGATGGATTCCAGGGTAGGAAATCATTTCTGATGAATTCTTTCGAGGTCTGTAATTTTTTTGTATCATTTTCATAGTAGAATAAATTATTGCAATGTTTACTTGCTATGATAACAGGCGGCAACTGTTACCATAGTAAATAAACTTAATTCATTTGAATTTTAAGATAATCTAAGCTCATTCACCTTCAGTGAATGGACTTAGTCGATCTTAAAAAAAAAATAACTGTGGGTGCATGTAGTTTAATGAACACAGAGTTCATAGACTATAGTTGAAATGATTTCAGCAATAGTCTTTTTACTGTGTTCCTTTTGCGGTGGTCTTGAACGAATCCAGAAGATGGAGTTACATCAAGGAGATCGTACAAGACGAAAAACAATGAAGAATACTTTCCCCCAAGAGGATTTAACTGCAGGAGGATGGATTCCAGGGTAGGAAATCATTTCTGATGAATTCTTTCGAGGTCTGTAATTTTTTTGTATCATTTTCATAGTAGAATAAATTATTGCAATGTTTACTTGCTATGATAACAGGCGGCAACTGTTACCATAGTAAATAAACTTAATTCATTTGAATTTTAAGATAATCTAAGCTCATTCACCTTCAGTGAATGGACTTAGTCGATCTTAAAAAAAAATAACTGTGGGTGCATGTAGTTTAATGAACACAGAGTTCATAGACTATAGTTGAAATGATTTCAGCAATAGTCTTTTTACTGTGTTCCTTTTGCGGTGGTCTTGAACGAATCCAGAAGATGGAGTTACATCAAGGAGATCGTACAAGACGAAAAACAATGAAGAATACTTTCCCCCAAGAGGATTTAACTGCAGGAGGATGGATTCCAGGGTAGGAAATCATTTCTGATGAATTCTTTCGAGGTCTGTAATTTTTTTGTATCATTTTCATAGTAGAATAAATTATTGCAATGTTTACTTGCTATGATAACAGGTGGCAACTGTTACCATAGTAAATAAACTTAATTCATTTGAATTTTAAGATAATCTAAGCTCATTCACCTTCAGTGAATGGACTTAGTCGATCTTAAAAAAAAATAACTGTGGGTGCATGTAGTTTAATGAACACAGAGTTCATAGACTATAGTTGAAATGATTTCAGCAATAGTCTTTTTACTGTGTTCCTTTTGCGGTGGTCTTGAACGAATCCAGAAGATGGAGTTACATCAAGGAGATCGTACAAGACGAAAAACAATGAAGAATACTTTCCCCCAAGAGGATTTAACTGCAGGAGGATGGATTCCAGGGTAGGAAATCATTTCTGATGAATTCTTTCGAGGTCTGTAATTTTTTTGTATCATTTTCATAGTAGAATAAATTATTGCAATGTTTACTTGCTATGATAACAGGTGGCAACTGTTACCATAGTAAATAAACTTAATTCATTTGAATTTTAAGATAATCTAAGCTCATTCACCTTCAGTGAATGGACTTAGTCGATCTTAAAAAAAAATAACTGTGGGTGCATGTAGTTTAATGAACACAGAGTTCATAGACTATAGTTGAAATGATTTCAGCAATAGTCTTTTTACTGTGTTCCTTTTGCGGTGGTCTTGAACGAATCCAGAAGATGGAGTTACATCAAGGAGATCGTACAAGACGAAAAACAATGAAGAATACTTTCCCCCAAGAGGATTTAACTGCAGGAGGATGGATTCCAGGGTAGGAAATCATTTCTGATGAATTCTTTCGAGGTCTGTAATTTTTTTGTATCATTTTCATAGTAGAATAAATTATTGCAATGTTTACTTGCTATGATAACAGGCGGCAACTGTTACCATAGTAAATAAACTTAATTCATTTGAATTTTAAGATAATCTAAGCTCATTCACCTTCAGTGAATGGACTTAGTCGATCTTAAAAAAAAATAACTGTGGGTGCATGTAGTTTAATGAACACAGAGTTCATAGACTATAGTTGAAATGATTTCAGCAATAGTCTTTTTACTGTGTTCCTTTTGCGGTGGTCTTGAACGAATCCAGAAGATGGAGTTACATCAAGGAGATCGTACAAGACGAAAAACAATGAAGAATACTTTCCCCCAAGAGGATTTAACTGCAGGAGGATGGATTCCAGGGTAGGAAATCATTTCTGATGAATTCTTTCGAGGTCTGTAATTTTTTTGTATCATTTTCATAGTAGAATAAATTATTGCAATGTTTACTTGCTATGATAACAGGCGGCAACTGTTACCATAGTAAATAAACTTAATTCATTTGAATTTTAAGATAATCTAAGCTCATTCACCTTCAGTGAATGGACTTAGTCGATCTTAAAAAAAAATAACTGTGGGTGCATGTAGTTTAATGAACACAGAGTTCATAGACTATAGTTGAAATGATTTCAGCAATAGTCTTTTTACTGTGTTCCTTTTGCGGTGGTCTTGAACGAATCCAGAAGATGGAGTTACATCAAGGAGATCGTACAAGACGAAAAACAATGAAGAATACTTTCCCCCAAGAGGATTTAACTGCAGGAGGATGGATTCCAGGGTAGGAAATCATTTCTGATGAATTCTTTCGAGGTCTGTAATTTTTTTGTATCATTTTCATAGTAGAATAAATTATTGCAATGTTTACTTGCTATGATAACAGGCGGCAACTGTTACCATAGTAAATAAACTTAATTCATTTGAATTTTAAGATAATCTAAGCTCATTCACCTTCAGTGAATGGACTTAGTCGATCTTAAAAAAAAATAACTGTGGGTGCATGTAGTTTAATGAACACAGAGTTCATAGACTATAGTTGAAATGATTTCAGCAATAGTCTTTTTACTGTGTTCCTTTTGCGGTGGTCTTGAACGAATCCAGAAGATGGAGTTACATCAAGGAGATCGTACAAGACGAAAAACAATGAAGAATACTTTCCCCCAAGAGGATTTAACTGCAGGAGGATGGATTCCAGGGTAGGAAATCATTTCTGATGAATTCTTTCGAGGTCTGTAATTTTTTTGTATCATTTTCATAGTAGAATAAATTATTGCAATGTTTACTTGCTATGATAACAGGTGGCAACTGTTACCATAGTAAATAAACTTAATTCATTTGAATTTTAAGATAATCTAAGCTCATTCACCTTCAGTGAATGGACTTAGTCGATCTTAAAAAAAAATAACTGTGGGTGCATGTAGTTTAATGAACACAGAGTTCATAGACTATAGTTGAAATGATTTCAGCAATAGTCTTTTTACTGTGTTCCTTTTGCGGTGGTCTTGAACGAATCCAGAAGATGGAGTTACATCAAGGAGATCGTACAAGACGAAAAACAATGAAGAATACTTTCCCCCAAGAGGATTTAACTGCAGGAGGATGGATTCCAGGGTAGGAAATCATTTCTGATGAATTCTTTCGAGGTCTGTAATTTTTTTGTATCATTTTCATAGTAGAATAAATTATTGCAATGTTTACTTGCTATGATAACAGGCGGCAACTGTTACCATAGTAAATAAACTTAATTCATTTGAATTTTAAGATAATCTAAGCTCATTCACCTTCAGTGAATGGACTTAGTCGATCTTAAAAAAAAATAACTGTGGGTGCATGTAGTTTAATGAACACAGAGTTCATAGACTATAGTTGAAATGATTTCAGCAATAGTCTTTTTACTGTGTTCCTTTTGCGGTGGTCTTGAACGAATCCAGAAGATGGAGTTACATCAAGGAGATCGTACAAGACGAAAAACAATGAAGAATACTTTCCCCCAAGAGGATTTAACTGCAGGAGGATGGATTCCAGGGTAGGAAATCATTTCTGATGAATTCTTTCGAGGTCTGTAATTTTTTTGTATCATTTTCATAGTAGAATAAATTATTGCAATGTTTACTTGCTATGATAACAGGCGGCAACTGTTACCATAGTAAATAAACTTAATTCATTTGAATTTTAAGATAATCTAAGCTCATTCACCTTCAGTGAATGGACTTAGTCGATCTTAAAAAAAAATAACTGTGGGTGCATGTAGTTTAATGAACACAGAGTTCATAGACTATAGTTGAAATGATTTCAGCAATAGTCTTTTTACTGTGTTCCTTTTGCGGTGGTCTTGAACGAATCCAGAAGATGGAGTTACATCAAGGAGATCGTACAAGACGAAAAACAATGAAGAATACTTTCCCCCAAGAGGATTTAACTGCAGGAGGATGGATTCCAGGGTAGGAAATCATTTCTGATGAATTCTTTCGAGGTCTGTAATTTTTTTGTATCATTTTCATAGTAGAATAAATTATTGCAATGTTTACTTGCTATGATAACAGGTGGCAACTGTTACCATAGTAAATAAACTTAATTCATTTGAATTTTAAGATAATCTAAGCTCATTCACCTTCAGTGAATGGACTTAGTCGATCTTAAAAAAAAATAACTACGGGTGCATGTAGTTTAATGAACACAGAGTTCATAGACTATAGTTGAAATGATTTCAGCAATAGTCTTTTTACTGTGTTCCTTTTGCGGTGGTCTTGAACGAATCCAGAAGATGGAGTTACATCAAGGAGATCGTACAAGACGAAAAACAATGAAGAATACTTTCCCCCAAGAGGATTTAACTGCAGGAGGATGGATTCCAGGGTAGGAAATCATTTCTGATGAATTCTTTCGAGGTCTGTAATTTTTTTGTATCATTTTCATAGTAGAATAAATTATTGCAATGTTTACTTGCTATGATAACAGGCGGCAACTGTTACCATAGTAAATAAACTTAATTCATTTGAATTTTAAGATAATCTAAGCTCATTCACCTTCAGTGAATGGACTTAGTCGATCTTAAAAAAAAATAACTGTGGGTGCATGTAGTTTAATGAACACAGAGTTCATAGACTATAGTTGAAATGATTTCAGCAATAGTCTTTTTACTGTGTTCCTTTTGCGGTGGTCTTGAACGAATCCAGAAGATGGAGTTACATCAAGGAGATCGTACAAGACGAAAAACAATGAAGAATACTTTCCCCCAAGAGGATTTAACTGCAGGAGGATGGATTCCAGGGTAGGAAATCATTTCTGATGAATTCTTTCGAGGTCTGTAATTTTTTTGTATCATTTTCATAGTAGAATAAATTATTGCAATGTTTACTTGCTATGATAACAGGCGGCAACTGTTACCATAGTAAATAAACTTAATTCATTTGAATTTTAAGATAATCTAAGCTCATTCACCTTCAGTGAATGGACTTAGTCGATCTTAAAAAAAAATAACTGTGGGTGCATGTAGTTTAATGAACACAGAGTTCATAGACTATAGTTGAAATGATTTCAGCAATAGTCTTTTTACTGTGTTCCTTTTGCGGTGGTCTTGAACGAATCCAGAAGATGGAGTTACATCAAGGAGATCGTACAAGACGAAAAACAATGAAGAATACTTTCCCCCAAGAGGATTTAACTGCAGGAGGATGGATTCCAGGGTAGGAAATCATTTCTGATGAATTCTTTCGAGGTCTGTAATTTTTTTGTATCATTTTCATAGTAGAATAAATTATTGCAATGTTTACTTGCTATGATAACAGGCGGCAACTGTTACCATAGTAAATAAACTTAATTCATTTGAATTTTAAGATAATCTAAGCTCATTCACCTTCAGTGAATGGACTTAGTCGATCTTAAAAAAAAATAACTGTGGGTGCATGTAGTTTAATGAACACAGAGTTCATAGACTATAGTTGAAATGATTTCAGCAATAGTCTTTTTACTGTGTTCCTTTTGCGGTGGTCTTGAACGAATCCAGAAGATGGAGTTACATCAAGGAGATCGTACAAGACGAAAAACAATGAAGAATACTTTCCCCCAAGAGGATTTAACTGCAGGAGGATGGATTCCAGGGTAGGAAATCATTTCTGATGAATTCTTTCGAGGTCTGTAATTTTTTTGTATCATTTTCATAGTAGAATAAATTATTGCAATGTTTACTTGCTATGATAACAGGCGGCAACTGTTACCATAGTAAATAAACTTAATTCATTTGAATTTTAAGATAATCTAAGCTCATTCACCTTCAGTGAATGGACTTAGTCGATCTTAAAAAAAAATAACTGTGGGTGCATGTAGTTTAATGAACACAGAGTTCATAGACTATAGTTGAAATGATTTCAGCAATAGTCTTTTTACTGTGTTCCTTTTGCGGTGGTCTTGAACGAATCCAGAAGATGGAGTTACATCAAGGAGATCGTACAAGACGAAAAACAATGAAGAATACTTTCCCCCAAGAGGATTTAACTGCAGGAGGATGGATTCCAGGGTAGGAAATCATTTCTGATGAATTCTTTCGAGGTCTGTAATTTTTTTGTATCATTTTCATAGTAGAATAAATTATTGCAATGTTTACTTGCTATGATAACAGGCGGCAACTGTTACCATAGTAAATAAACTTAATTCATTTGAATTTTAAGATAATCTAAGCTCATTCACCTTCAGTGAATGGACTTAGTCGATCTTAAAAAAAAATAACTGTGGGTGCATGTAGTTTAATGAACACAGAGTTCATAGACTATAGTTGAAATGATTTCAGCAATAGTCTTTTTACTGTGTTCCTTTTGCGGTGGTCTTGAACGAATCCAGAAGATGGAGTTACATCAAGGAGATCGTACAAGACGAAAAACAATGAAGAATACTTTCCCCCAAGAGGATTTAACTGCAGGAGGATGGATTCCAGGGTAGGAAATCATTTCTGATGAATTCTTTCGAGGTCTGTAATTTTTTTGTATCATTTTCATAGTAGAATAAATTATTGCAATGTTTACTTGCTATGATAACAGGCGGCAACTGTTACCATAGTAAATAAACTTAATTCATTTGAATTTTAAGATAATCTAAGCTCATTCACCTTCAGTGAATGGACTTAGTCGATCTTAAAAAAAAATAACTACGGGTGCATGTAGTTTAATGAACACAGAGTTCATAGACTATAGTTGAAATGATTTCAGCAATAGTCTTTTTACTGTGTTCCTTTTGCGGTGGTCTTGAACGAATCCAGAAGATGGAGTTACATCAAGGAGATCGTACAAGACGAAAAACAATGAAGAATACTTTCCCCCAAGAGGATTTAACTGCAGGAGGATGGATTCCAGGGTAGGAAATCATTTCTGATGAATTC